>JACCIE010000011.1:0-5178700 GCA_018906755.1 Sycophaga agraensis
TTTTTCATGACCAACCCAACTAACCCATCTCAGCTCTACGAACACCATCAGAATCGGCCATTTTTCATGACTAACCCAACTAATCCAACTAAGCTCGTCCAACAGTATTAGAATCGGCCATTTTTCATGACCAACCCAACTAACCCAACTAAGCCCGACCAATAGGATCAGAATCGGCCATTTTTCATGACCAACCCAACTAACCCAACTAAGCCCGACCAACAGCATCAGAATCGGCCATTTTTCATGACCAACCCAACTAACCCAACTAAGCCCGACCAACACCATCAGAATCGGCCATTTTTCATGACCAACCCAACTAACCCAACTAAGCTCGACCAACACCATCAGAATCGGCCATTTTTCATGACCAACCCAACTAACCCAACTAAGCCCGACCAACAGCATCAGAATCGGCCATTTTTCATGACCAACCCAACTAACCCAACTAAGCTCGACCAACACCATCAGAATCGGCCATTTTTCATGACCAACCCAACTAACCCAACTAAGCTCGACCAACACCATCAGAATCGGCCATTTTTCATGACCAACCCAACTAACCCAACTAACCTCGACCAACACCATCAGAATCGGCCATTTTTCATGACCAACCCAACTAACCCAACTAAGCCCGACCAATAGGATCAGAATCGGCCAATTTTCATGACCAACCCAACTAACCCAACTAACCTCGACCAACACCATCAGAATCGGCCATTTTTCATGACCAACCCAACTAACCCAACTAAGCCCGACCAATAGGATCAGAATCGGCCAATTTTCATGACCAACCCAACTAACCCAACTAAGCTCGACCAACACCATCAGAATCGGCCATTTTTCATGACCAACCCAACTAACCCAACTAACCTCGACCAACACCATCAGATTCGGCCATTTTTCATGACCAACCCAACTAACCCAACTAACCTCGACCAACACCATCAGAATCGGCCATTTTTCATGACCAACCCAACTAACCCAACTAAGCTCGACCAACACCATCAGAATCGGCCATTTTTCATGACCAACCAACCCAACTAAGATCGACCATTATCAGAATCGGCCATTTTTCTGACCAACCTAACCCAACTAAGCTCACCAACACCATCAGACCAACCCAACTAACCCAACGGCCATTTTTCATGACCAACCCAACTAACCCAACTAAGCTCGACCAACACCATCAGAATCGGCCATTTTTCATGACCAACCCAACTAACCCAACTAAGCCCGACCAACACCATCAGAATCGGCCATTTTTCATGACCAACCCAACTAACCCAACTAAGCCCGACCAACACCATCAGAATCGGCCATTTTTCATGACCAACCCAACTAACCCAACTCCAACAATCAGAAACGGCCATTTTTCATGACCAACCCAACTAACCCAACTAAGCCCGACCAATAGGATCAGAATCGGCCATTTTTCATGACCAACCCAACTAACCTCCCTAAACCAATAGGATCAGAAATTCGGCCAAATTTCATGACCAACCCAACTAACCCAACTAAGCCCGACCAACACCATCAGAATCGGCCATTTTTCATGACCAACCCAACTAACCCAACTAACCTCGACCAACACCATCAGAATCGGCCATTTTTCATGACCAACCCAACTAACCCAACTAAGCCCGACCAATAGGATCAGACCAACCCAACTAAAACGGCCAACGGCCATTTTTCATGACCAACCCAACTAACCCAACAATAGGATAAGCTCGACCAACCCAACTAACCCAACTAACCTCCAACACTATCAGACCAACCCAACTAAAACGGCCATTTTTCATGACCAACCCAACTAACCCAACTAACCTCGACCAACACCATCAGATTCGGCCATTTTTCATGACCAACCCAACTAACCCAACTAAGCCCGACCAATAGGATCAGAATCGGCCAAATTTCATGACCAACCCAACTAACCCAACTAAGCTCGTCCAACACTATCAGAAACGGCCATTTTTCATGACCAACCCAACTAACCCAACAACCCGACCACACATCAGATTCGGCCATTTTCATGCAACCCACAACCAATAAACGGACAACATTTTTCATGACCACACTAACCAACTAAGCCCACTACCCATCGACCAACCACCATAACTCGCTCAATCGCCATTTTTCATGACCACCCAACTAAGCCCGACCAATAGGATCAGAAACGGCCAAATTTCATGACCAACCCAACTAACCCAACTAACTCGACCAACACATCAGATCGCGGCCATTTTTCATGACCAACTACAACCCACTAACCTCGACCAACACCATCAGATCGGCCATTTTTCATGACCAACCCAAAACCCAACTAAGCCCGTCCAACACTTTTAGAAACTACATTTTTTTCATGACACCCCAACTAACGCCAACTAACCTCGACCAACACCATCGATTCGGCCATTTTTCATGACCAACCCAACTAACCCAACTAATCCCGAACCAATAGGATCAGAATCGGCCATTTTCATGACCAACCCAACTATCCCACTAATGCTCGAGCAAACACCATCAAATCGGCCATTTTTCATGACCAACCCAACTAACCCAACTAAGCTCGACGAACACCATCAGAATCGGCCATTTTTCATGACCAACCCAACTAACCCAACTAAGCCCGACCAACATCATCAGAATCGGCCGTTTTTCATGACCAACCCAACTAACCCAACTAAGCTGGACTAACACCATCAGAATCGGCCATTTTTCATGACCAACCCAACTAACCCAACTAAGCTCGACCAACACCATCAGAATCGGCCATTTTTCATGACCAACCCAAGTAACCCAATTAAGCTCGACCAATACCATCAGAATCGGCCATTTTTCATGACAAACCCAACTAACCCAACTAAGCCCGACCAACATCATCAGAATCGGCCATTTGCAGGACCAACGCAACTAATCCAACTAAGCTCGACCAACACCATCAGAATCGGCCATTTTTCATAATCAACCCCCTTTTTTTCTCTCATATTTAAATTCATTACGAAGCAAAAATTTAAAAAAACAATTTGTTATCATACATTTTATTCAAAAATATTGATATAAAAGCAGCAAAAGAAAAATCAAGCAGAGTATGTAATGTTTTTTTGTAGAACGCAAAAATTTTACTTGTGTATATTTTATTAAATGTTTTATTCGTATATTAATATAAAAGGTAGTTTTATTATTTTCACGAAGTTTGCATGTAATTGTATACGCGGAATACTATTTTGTATTTTGGAGAGTACGGGACGCTCGACCTATATAACGTATACTTACTTCTTTCGTACTTACCGACTCAATAAATCATTATGGTATTACTCCTGTGATAACGCTCCATGCAATTCTTGCATTACTTCAGCTTTACGAGTCATTCACAACGTAAAAGCAGTTATTTTCATCTCGACGACGCTCGGCTGTCAAGACTTCTGCGCATTCGGTACTTTTGCATATTCGGGACTTTTTCATGTTCGTCACTTTCCTACCCTCCCGAATAAGACGGTTGTCAGCCGCCTGGCCATAGTGCTGGTTTTCTGGCGGGAGGTTCGGTTCGACGCGCAGGCGTACTAAGGATAGAGCGCCACCGGTCGCACATCTACATTTTCATTGCTTTTAGATTTCTGATCTGCGTGGTCGCGCACGTGCTCTAAAATCTTCTAAACACCGCATAAAGTATCATAACAATAAAAATGGCTACTATGTTTAGATTAAATCATGCTTTTCGATTAGTGAAAAAAATGTCTTTACTTCCAACTACTCAATTTAATAAAAAGTTTAACTATCATTTCGCAACGACATTTTCCAAAAATCTGTCAGGTAAAAAATCTATACTTGTAATACAACTCAGGTTATAAGTATTTTATTAATAAAATCTATAAAGGTAAATTTATAAGCATCTTGTCATTTTCATCAGTAATTATTTTAATCATTTTAATACGTAATCATTCCATATAACACTTTAGTATACAACTTATTCATGATATTTGATACTTGTGAGCTGATTCTTTTATCTTTGTTTTAGCGCTATCGTTTGATCAATCAAGATTTTTTTCATCTCAAGTTGAGCCAAATTCTTTAGAATCTGAAGAACATAACATTATTAAAGATACTGAGAAAACAATAGGTATTTTAATTATTCTAATAATATTAGTATACAATTATTATATGCATTTATATTAAATTGATTTAAATAAATGAAACTTAATTTTCATAACCTTTAGGAGATGCATCCAAACATGAATTCCAGTCAGAGACTCGAATGCTTTTGAATATAGTGGCTAAGTCTCTTTATTCAGATAAAGAAGTAATTTTGTAAATATTTTTATAATTTTTGTTTTTTTATGTTAATAAATGTATTTTTTAGGTTTTTATTCGAGAATTGATTTCTAATGCTAGTGATGCTTTAGAAAAATTAAGATATGTAAGATTAGCAGAAAACTTATCTGATGAGGAAGGAGGAAGTAGAAATTTAGAAATACATATTGCTACAGACAAGCAAAATCGCACAATAGTAATACAAGATACAGGAATCGGTATGACAAGAGAAGAATTAATATCTAATTTAGGAACTATTGCTCGTTCAGGATCCAAAGTATGAAATTTTTCAACTTATAAATTTATTAATAATTTTTTAAATACTATATTTCTTTAATTCAACTTTCTTTTTATTATTATTTTATTATTTTTAATTATTATTTACTCTTATTTATTTTTAATTTTCACATTACATTTAATTACTAAAATGATCCAAAGGTTCTGTTAAATTAGAATTTAAAATTCTTTTATAAAATAAGATAAATTGAATATTTTATTAATTTAATTTTTAATTATAATTTTTAGGCCTTTTTAGAGCAGTTGCAAAATGACAAAACTTCAACAGAAGCATCTAAAATTATTGGACAATTCGGGGTAGGATTTTACAGTGCTTTTATGGTAGCTGATAAAGTAGAAGTTTTTACCAAATCTTACAAAAAAGATTCAGTTGGTCTTTATTGGGTTTCTGATGGGTGGGTATTGTTAAAGATAATAATTTTAAAATAAATTAGAAAATAATCATCTTGAATCGTCATTTTTTATCTAAATGTGTTCATTGATAATTCTAGTTCAGGTTCATATGAAATTGCAAATGCAGAAGGTGTTCAATCGGGTACTAAAATTGTTTTACATTTACGTGCTGACAGTCGTGAATTTAGTGATGAAATTGCAGTAAATGGTAATCTGTTACTTTAATTTACAAACATTATTTGGTGATTATATATTATTTGGTTTATCTTTTTTAAGGTATAATAAAAAAATATAGTAATTTTGTTGGGTGTCCTATTTTTGTCAATGGAAAAAAAGCAAATACCATAGAGGTTTACCATGATTTAATTTTGTGATGTATAAAATATAATTTTATTAAATATTGTTAACAATATCCATTTTCATTTCATAGGCACTGTGGATGCTTGATCCAAAAGATGTAACTGCAGAACAACACACTCAATTTTATCGCTTTATTGGCAATTGTCATGATCAACCACAGTTTATAATGCATTATTCCACTGATGCTCCTGTTAGCATAAGAGCTATATTATATTTTCCAGAAGGAAAACCAGGTCTTTTTGAATTGACTAGAGATGCTGAAGTGGGAGTGTCACTTTATAGCAGAAAAGTTCTAATTCAAAATAAAGCTGAACATATTTTACCTAAATTTCTTAGATTTATAAAGGGTGTTGTTGATTCTGAAGATATTCCATTAAATTTAAGTAGAGAATTGCTACAAAATAGTGCATTAATTTCGTAAGTATAAATTCATGTATATAAATATACAATATTATTCCACAAACACATATTTAATATTATATTTAAACTAAACAGAAAATTAAGAAATGTTTTAACAACTCGTATTATTCGATTTTTACAAGAGCAAGCTAAAAAGAAACCAGAAGAATATCTTAAATTTTATAATGATTATAATACCTTTTTTAAAGAAGGAATCATAACAAGTACTGACGAAACTGGAAAGGTATTGTTATTAAAACATGATTTATTAAAAAATATTAATAATTATTCTATGTTATAATAACAGGAAGAGATATGTAACTTACTACGATTTGAAACATCTACAAAAAAACCAGGTGAAGTTATTAGCCTTCCTGAATATTGTAAACGAATAACCAAAGATCAAAAATATATATATTATCTTGCTGCACCTAAGTAAATATTTTTTTTCATACTTTAAACAATATTATAGTGTTACTATAAAAGTTATAATTTTTATATATTATAATTTTTTAGTCGAATCTTAGCTGAACAATCCCCTTATTTTGAATCATTTAAAAAGCAAAATGTGGAAGTATTATTTTGTTATGAACCATATGATGAATTAGTTTTAATGCATCTTCGAAGGTATAAATCTTTTGATGTTATATCAGTTGAAAAAGAAATGCATCAAAGTTCAGCAACAGATGAAAGTGATAAAAAAGGTAAAAATAAGTTAATTTTTAGATTAGTGAAAATACAATAATTATTCTACTTCAAATTTTTTGATTTATTTAACAGCATTATTTAATGATGAAGAAATAAATGATGTTATTTCATACATAAAGAGGACTTTAAAAAACAAAGCTCATGAAGTTAAAATAACAAATCGTCTTGAATATCACCCATGTGTTATAACTGTACAAGATATGGCAGCAGCAAGACATTTCATTCGTACACAAAGTCATCAATTTAATGATGAAATGCGTTATAGTCTACTTCAACCACGCTTAGAAATCAATCCTCATCATCCACTTATAAAACAGCTTATAAAATTGAAATCTACAAATCCACAAATTGCAGAGCTTTTAACAGAACAGGTATACTTTGTTGTTAATTTAATAATATTTATAATTTAAATAATGCACAATATGAATTAGATCATGAATTAGCATGAATTTTTTTAATGTAAATTAAAAAAATTAAACGAAGCATCTACAATATATGCAAGGATAATATTTTTTTGTTAATCTATAAAATATCAAAAATTATATTACTAAGAAAATTAGGGTCACATACGTGCATATAATAAATGAAAGCACATAATCATTGCAGAACTACCTAGTTTGTATTTATTTATAAAAGCATAAGTACATATCAATTTACAGATTTTTTATTTTATAGATGAACTTAAATCGCGATTTAGTTAAAAGCAAAATACTTTCAAATCTATCAAATAATAAAAATATTTCACAATTATACAAGAAAATTACATAATAAAAATTATACAAATTCAGATAATTACTTTATTTGCAAATTAAACTTGAATAGCATTATTGAATAAAATTTTAATAAATAATTAAATATAATTATTAATTCCTTTAATTAAACTAATTTATAAGAAAATATATAAAAATACAATAAAAAATTTATTTTAAAATGTTACAGTTGTACTCAAGTGCAATGGTTGGAGCTGGTTTAGTTGAAGATTCTCGAGGGATGCTTAATTCTATGAACCAATTATTAACCTTAATTCTTGAAAATCAATCTAACAACAATTAAAATAATTGTTTAAGTTTAAAATAAAAAATATCGCACCTTGTATATATTAATGTATATGAAACATATTTGGTATATAATATGTAATCAGTTAATGTTCTTTATATAAAAAAACTGCTATATCATGACGTGTAAAAATGAAATTATAAACATGATGTAGGCAAATATTGTTCTTTTATTACAACAACTTGTCTTTTATACAAATTAACTTAATAATATATTCTTAAATTTATAACAATTCAAGATAGGGAAACACATGTTTCTGTCGATATGTTGCTATTTTACTTTGTGGGTTCAGTTCAAATTACGCTTGGTATAAATGTTATTCAGTGTCATATTTTTAGGCCTAATACGTTGATAAAAACTTCATTATAATTATATAAATGAGGTGAATACATAATAATATGTTTTATTATGTCAATATTAACACAAAATTGTAAAATCAACTTCAATATTTCTCATTAATTTTAACTAAAATTATAATAATGAATATAATTTATTTTAATTTTGTACTTTTTAAGTTTTTCGAATTCTTCTTTTTATTTAATTTGAATATTCAAATGCATTTACGTAAAAAAATGTAATATATGTTATGCATATACAAGTATATACGCATGGAATCTAAAAACCTATTAGTGAAGAAATTTTATATAATATTTACTTAGATTTACGTAGTGTTCCCGTGCAAGGTCATTCTCTGCTGCTCAAAGAGATAATTGTTCTTAAATGAATAATTTTTTAATTTTCTTTGTAATTTTTCTCTTATAAATTTAAATATTCGTACTCTTGATTACATACATAATTCATTTTGGTCATCGAACAACATAATTATTACATAAATCACCCTGTTTTGCGTCTTGTCATATGAGCACTGATGGCACCGGATACGAATACGTTTTATTTTTAAGTATATTACCATTATAATTAAATTACAAAAGCGAGATGCATTCCGATGCCACAATGTATCGTAAAGAAAGAACGCAGGAACATAAAAAAAGTTCGATTGACTTTTAAGTATAAATTCGCTTTATATAATAAACTAACATTCTCGCTCATACAATATATAAAAAATTTTTATGTACATTTTACACATAACTTTATTAAGCTGCCTTCATCAATACATTAAATCACTATAAACGAAGAGCATAAACTAAACTATGGTTTTCAATACTTCTAAGGTGGAATGAATAGCAAATGAGTCGATAAATATTTAAATCATATATAATGTGCTCAGTTTGCCTTTTAATCGTATTTCATTTATAAAAATTATACCTTAAAATTATTTCTATGGCGAATACGACGCAAATTTACAAATACATTCAAAGCATAGAAGACTTATGTATAGTATTTATATTGTAGAAAATGGCAGTTTAAATAAAAAATTAAATAAAATATAACTGTTATCAAGTGCACTTTTAAAAATATTAAAAATTTATAAAACTTTGATGCAGCAGCCAGTTTTGAAGAAAAAAATTATGGAAATAAGCAGCTTTAGATAAAAGTAGAAAAATTGCTTAATGCATCGTTTTCTGTGCTTTAAAACATTATGTTATTTTATAAATAAGGCATTCCAGAACATTTTAAATAGAAATATTTTTAGGTTACCATTCCTTAATTTTGTTTTTAACTAATTACTAAAAATACTGATTTACTCATAGTTTACAAAAAGATCCTATTTGTATATTTTATAATTTAAGTTGGTAAATATTTAAATAACTGTGATGCACTTGATACCATAGTAAATTTTACAGATATAATACGATCGATTATTCGATAAACTTCACGTTTTTGTTTATTTTACAATAGTAGCTACATCATTTAATCGTCGACGTATAAATATTATTATCATCACAGTAAAAATAATTTATTCTTATCATTTGCTACTACTTTATCCTATGAAACTAATACCTGCATCTTACTTACATTTGCAAATCAGTTAATTTGCTTGATCCACCTACATTTTTTACACGCCTTCAATTCATTACTGCAAATATTGTTTGCTAAATCTAATTATCGACATAAATTATTTAAACCTAGAAAAATAGGTTTTAATGTTGCACATTTCATAAAATGAATATTCTATGATAAACATAAGTCTTCATTATTTTTTCAATATCTGAAAGTTATATCATATATACAACTGTTTTTTCTTCTGCTCCGATTAAGAACAGAAACTACATTTTTTCAAATATTTTTTGTTCAACTTTTGATCAGACTTTCATTGCCAAAACGAGTAATTCAAATAGTGCTTTGTTTAAGTACTACAAAAGAAGAAAATACAGAAAATGGTACAAAAGGACATAATGTAAACTGGATTTTTTCTGTAATTGTACAAAATAAATTCTTTAGCTTGCCTGTACAAAGTTTCAATTTACGTACTGAAGTGTTACGAGTTAGCTGTGCTATTTACAATGAATGGAGCTATATCGACATCAGAGACAATGCTCGTACGCTAAGTGATTCGGTAAACGAGAATGGCCTCGTCGATTCGGTCAGACGGAGGTCTGGGTGACGGGTGCACCAGCGAGCCAGGTTCTTCCGTTGCTCTTCTGCTGAGCAATCTCGAACTCGGAATCGTCGATCTCGCATAGATTGGTTGATAGATCGCTGTTACTGTTGCCGCCACCTAGCAGCGAGTTCCTTTCTTCGAGGCTTGTGACGACAGAGCCGATCTCTGAACCGTTGTCCAATCGCTTGCGAGGACATCGATTGCGCCGTGTGCTGGGAAAACCGTAAGGCACTACGTTGTCATCCTCTTCATCTTCTTCTTCCTCTTCTATCTCTTCCTCGTCGGACAGAAGGGTTCCGAGGCAGTTTCTATTAAGCGGAATCGTCGCCATTACATCGCTGTCTGTATCTGTGTGGATGTTGTAGTGAGGCAGATAGGAGTTCGGATGCCTGAGGTAGCTCTCAGAACTTTTATATTTGTATTCGGCTTCGCCGCCACTGTCCAGTGGGTTCAAACGTTGGCTTTCGGTGAAGTCGTGCTTATGCGAATGATAGTGCTCGGACATGTCGGTGCCACACTCTGAGTCACCCACATACTCAGACTCCTGATCTTCGTTTAGTGTCTCGATGTCTCGTGACGGGTCCATTGCGATGTGTGCTATAATCAATCGCACAATTTAAGAAATATTTTTTATTGTTTTTTATTACATTTGAGACATGAATTTAAACTAATACTTACGCGCAGGCACTTGATGAGTGTTAGATTCATTACTCTCATTGCTGTGGAAACTAGAAGAATCCGGTACCTCGCTTCCCGGTACTTCTGTGATATTTGGTAAGGGATTCTGACTTGGCCGTACCCAATCTGAACAATCCCAGTGATAACCTAAAATTGTTGGAGCCAACAAGTGTATTTAAAACACGCCCAGGTGAAACAGCTCTTTTATCATAATTAGAGCTCTTAAATAGAATTGGTAATTACTTCTATAGTATTTTCACCAATGGCTTGACAAACTATTTCGGATTTATTTGAAGTTTAAACTATTAAAATATCACGAAAAAGAAAACTTGATATCTCAAGTTCCATCAAATTTCAAAATATATAATATTGTATTTAAATCAAGATTAAAGTAAAATACAAAATTAAAATAATCATCTCGAAAAAGTGAACGAATGATTCATCCTTACAATTTGAGCCCACATTGATAACTTATGCTGTTGCACTTGTAATTAATATTTCGTCATTATCGGATTTAGTTAAACAATAAAATAGCTTACCACCGACTATGCGTGGATCATCTTCAATCGACGAAAGTGATGCTATAGAAGTACCACCTCCGTGTGTTGTTGTTCGACGTATTGAATTTAGTAAAAGTCCTCCAGTGGTCGGTTCTGATACCACTGGGCTCGTTCGTTTCAGGTCTAAGTTCATTAATAAAATGTATTATATAAAACGATCATATATTCGACATTTGTAGAAATTAAGCCTAAGATCGGTCAGCACATTCTAGTGCAATATAGAATAACAATCATTTATATTTAAATTTAGAAACGACGCAATGACCTTTCGATGCAAAGCTTAATTACGGTAGAATTTCCGCCAAGCATGGAAAACTCGTGATGTCTTCCGAAGAAAAGCCGCTAATGAGAACTAAAGAAAACAAGTATAAAAAAGAAAATAGCAGAGGTTCCTGGTCAGACGGGGTTGGGCAGAGAGACGCGGGATCAAGGGAAGGTGTCGTCTGGACTCACCGTTCTTAATTTTGGTGGCATCAGTGATGAACGAAGCAAGCTGCATCTGTTCCTGCCAGCTAGGCTTGTCGAGCGGTGTGAGGTCTGCAGCCGTTAACGCGTTGGCCGTGTTCACCCCCGGGAGTGGGCAGGTCGTGGGTATCGCGCTGCTACGGTTCAGGTTTCGTAGGTAATCCGGAGGAAAATTCTCAAGTTCGTCGCCGGCACTCCCGTAGCTGCGCAGAGTATCAAGGTTGTTCAAGGCTACCGCGGCACTACTGCAGCCGAGGAGGACCTGCTCGTTGTTCGACGATGGGGTGTAAGAGGCAGGACGGGGGGGACATTGGGGGGGACATTCTCTCTGCAAAAAAACAAACGTCTATGTAGCTCAGCCAAATAAAAACACTACCGGTCGGCACTAGATTGCGTCTAAACAAAACACGCGTACATGCACAGTCATTAGCTGCAACTATAAACTAATATTTAAGTATTCATTTATTTCTCGGATTTCTCCAGAATCTTTGGTCCACTTTTTAATCGTCACAGAGAATTTGGAGGAATTTTTTCACGAGAATCGTTCTTGGAGATTTAATCCGGGAAAGTTTTTTGTAAAAGTGTCATGCAAGATCAAAAACAACTAATTACATGATAGTTATTAAGCATATGTAATGAATAGTGCTTTAGATATTTAAAGCAAAACATCAAGAGCTACTTACTTGTACAACTTCAAGATTGCTGAGCTTCGAACTGCGTTTGAACTCGTGCTCGTTTGGTCTTGCAGAATTCAAGACTATTTGCTTTCTCGTTTCATTATTTATATTATTGGCCCTGGTTCTCGTTCTTTTACTGCGGATCTTTCTAAAGGTCACGAACAAGATAACCAAAAAAATATTGGCTAGTATAGCAACTCCGATCCACATAAGTTGTTCCCATGTAATGTTTAAATGACTGGATATAAGTCCAGTTGCGTAACCAGCTGGACTACTGCACGTGATTCCAGTCATGGATGAAGGACAAACGCAACGATAGGATCCAATTTCATTGACACATGTTCCACCATTTGAGCACGGATTTTTCTCGCACTCGTTTACATCCACCTCGCACCGTTCACCGGTGAATCCCTGACACTTGCATATGGGACCAGAATTACCTTCCTCACAAACGCCACCGTGGAGGCAAGGGTTGGGACTGCAATACCTACATTTATAAAACAAGTCAGTATTATAACTATGATATTATGATGACTAATTAAAATAAAAATTTAGTTTAATGATCTCACCTTCCGAACTCGCAACGTTTTCCTGAAAGACTAGGACCAATGCACTCGCAGGAGAAGTCCCCAAGGTTGTGAAGAACTTTGCAGAGACCGCCGTAGAGGCAGGGTGACGACGCGCAAGGATCAGTATCGATTTCACAGCTAGGTCCGCTGAATCTGTTATGGCACTGACACTCGAAGCCACCATCTTCTGATTTGCTCTCAGAACAAGTACCACCGTTTTGGCAGGGCTGCGATCCGCAAACACCGGGTGGTGCAAGGACAACGCTCGCCTCGCAGCTGAATTCTACATTGGCGAAACGCTTCAACACAACGACGCTGCTTGTTGAACCGCTCATGTGTAACGGCACAGAGACTTTCGCGATTCGTACGTCATCCATGCATCCAACAAAGCCTCGTTGTACATCCTCGAAGCCGAGTATTGAGGGATGTTGGCGCACCTCTGCACCAAGGTATAATTCGTCCGACTGAAGATTGAGAATGTCGTTGATGCCAGGAGCGGAACCATGAGCTAGGTGTTTACCATCGATTTTTAAGCTCGCACTGTTATTCTCGCGTTCTAGATGGATCTCGTGCCATTGACCGTCACTGATGTAGAAACTGTTTACACGCACTAAACCCTCGCCACTTCCCAAGTCATAGCGATACTGCACAGCTCCATTCACAACTTCAAGAACGTTGTAATCAATCTTGCCAGTCGCATACATTAGGTTCCCGGTTGGCTGGACGGTACGGATTCTCAAAGAGAGACTTAACTGGTTTTCTATGGTCTGACGGACGAGTAACTTATCGATCTTATAGCGCGCGTAGCTTTTACCGCTAAAGGATATAGGATTGCGAGGGATATAGCACGATTCATCATGACATTTTGATATATCTATATCACAAGTTTGTCCAGCAAATCCTTCAGGGCATTGACAAGAATAACCTTGAACTGATGAATCGGGAATACAAACCTAAAATATTGATATTGTATAATTAGAACATAATATCTTCAAGAGAAGGTTGAATTTATATTTAGAATTTCACTTACTTTAAATTGTGGGCAAGGATCACGAGCACATTCGTTGACAACAATTTCGCAATGAGTGCCAGCATAACCCTCCTTGCAATTACATTCCGTACGATATCTATGCCTAGGTGAAACAAAACTTGTTACGTCCGTTGCTATTGGAATGATTTGCTGTGTGTCGAGAATAACGCTGTCGCGACATTCTCCATAAACACAATAACCTTTGCTGCACTTAAAGCGAACAATTTCTTCGACTACCAATTTCGTTGAAGCTTCCAATTCCTCAATATGCTGATTAAGAGCTTCTCTAATACTCTCTGAGCTGTAAAATTCGCTAGGATTCGATTTTCTCACCGCAAAAAGTACGTCTAGATCATTATGTACAACTGCTTGTCTAATGGCTCGAGGTTTAATTATATTTATTTCGACATCTGTTGATGGCTGAACACTCAGTAAGGCGACATCTTTAAGTCGGCAGTTCATGGCATTGCGTACTGTTCGAACAAAACCTTTTCGGTTCTTTAATATGAAGTCTTCAGGACTAACCTCACGAAATCTCACAATAACAGAGTTCTCAAGCATGGTGTCAGTCACAAGATCAACGGTCACCTTAACTATAGAAAAGGAGTTAAATTTACCATCGGTGACACTCACATTTACACGATACTCGCCAATATCAAGTCGTGGTAAAGCGACTAAAGTACCATCTAATTTATCGATTTGAAAGAGGTCGGTATTTGGTCGCATTGATGAAGTTGGAACTAGACTATAGAGAAGTGTATCATAGGGATCTTTATCTGAAGCATGAACCTTTCCTATAATTCCACCCGGATACTCATCCATAAAAGAGTTGATGTTAACTTCCAAAAGAGTTATAACAGGCGGATACTGCGACTCTTCGATTATTTTAACAACTACCCAAGCATCTGAGTAAAGCGGTGGACTGCCATTATCAAAAACTCGTATGTGCAGCAAGTACTTGTTTTTTACACGATTACTGAATTTTGTTGCCGTGCGCAGGGTGCCGTCTTGCTCTAAGCGGAAAGCATCCCCTTCGTTGCCTAAACGAAAATCGTAAGTATATGGATCAGCATTGGGCTCTGCATCGGCGTCTGTCACAGTGAACTGAAGAACGGCAAATCCTAATGGTTTGTCTTCTTGAACGAAGGTTGTGTAATTACTTTGGGAGAACAATGGTGGATTGTCATTGGCGTCGAGAATCTCAATATTTACAATTACGTAGTTACTCAAAGTTGGTATTCCATTATCGCGAGCATGTACTTCCAAAATATACGAACCAATCTGTTCGCGATCAAGTGGAGCTAGAACTGAGATTTCTCCAGACTCTGGATCAATACTGAATTGCTTCAAACGATCGCCCCGCTCAATCGAGTAATTGACGATTCCATTTTCATTACTATCTAGATCAGTAGCAAATACCTGTCAAATATAAAAATATTAGACAATTTTTAATACCATAATATTTATTAGAACTTTATAAGAAAATGAACAAACCTGCACAACTTTTTCTCTCAATTTGGCATCTTCTCGCACTGAAGTACGATATGAAGCCTGACTAAATATCGGTGCATTATCATTACTGTCTAAAACTGTGATATTAACATTTGCATGATTTGTTAAAGGCGGTATACCACCATCAATAGCCTGAATAGTCAAAAAATAATCCTTTGCTCTTTCATAATCTAATTGTTCAGCTATAGAGATTACTCCAGATTTATTGTCGATAAAAAATTTTTTGTGTTCGTTTCCGCCAACAATGGAATAATACACATCAGCATTAATTCCTGTATCTTTTGATGTAGCTAGAACTCGAGCAACTTCAGTGCCTACAGAATCGATTTCGGGCACTCTAACAAAATAGTATTTAGATGTAAACTCTGGTGGATTATCGTTGATGTCTTGAACATTAACAATCAAGTAGGTAGAACTTTGAAGTTGAGGTGTTCCCTGATCCACAGCTTGAATGCTTACATTGTACATTGCTTTTGTTTCTCGATCTAACGGTTTGGCAAGAGTAACTATTCCACTCTCAGCAGAGATGGTGAAATGTTCGTTAGACGAATCGAGGAATTCATATCTTATCTTTCGATTAATTCCAATATCATCATCTGTTGCGTGCACTTTAGTCACTAAAGTACCAATTTCTACATCCTCGGGTAACATTGCACTGTAAGATTGCATACTAAATCTAGGCGCATTATCGTTGAGATCAGAGACTAAAATTTCAAGTTGGGATGAGCACTCCCACGATGGCTTGTCGCGGTCTTGCACGTGAGCAGTTAGAATGTACTTGGCTTGAGTTTCACGATCCAGCTGCCCGACCGTCTTGAGTACACCAGTTTCTTTATCTAAAGAGAATTTATCATTCTTCTCCCCGGTTAAGTAAAAACGTAACTTTGCATTTGGTTCATCGTCATAATCTGTAGCCAAAACAGTAAGAATATAACTACCCGGATGTGAACCCTCTGATAGCACTTCTCTATACCGATACCTCAAACAGTATGGCGGATTGTCATTGACATCGAGTACTTGAACTACTAATCGTGTTTCGAACACAAACTTGCCGTCAGTACCTACAACAGTGAGCTCATACCGATCGATTGTTTCGCGATCAAGAGCTTTAGCTACGTATACTTGGCCAGTAGATCGGATTGCAAATTGAGATCGTGGATCTCCTGAAATTATGTAAAAATCGAGCGGTGTATTAAGCTCAGTATCTTTGTCAATTGTCGTTAATTCAATTACTACTGTTCCTGGTAACGCGTCTTCTTTGACAGTGGCTTGATAACCTGTTTTTGCTGCTAAGAATGCCGATGGATGATCGTTGTAATCTTTTAATTTAACGAGCACGGAAGTGCGAGCGAAATGTCGAGGTTTTCCATTGTCAGTTGCAACCACTTGAAATCTATATTCTGGTTGTTTCTCCTTATCTAGTTGTACTAAATTGGATATCCATCCTGTATAAGCATCTATAGAGAAAACATTTGCTAATTCTCCAATGTCAGAACCAAATGAGTAACGTACTTCTCCATTACTTCCTAAATCACTATCGTGTGCTACAACCTTCAATATTGGTGATCCTTCGTCGATGTTTTCAGCAACTGATATACTATACGGGTTGCTTTCGAATTTTGGTGCATGATCATTTTCATCGAGAACCTGCAAACTTATTTCTGCCAAAGCGGTCAGTGGTGGACTAGAATCAGTTTCAGCTATGACGCCAATTAAATAATTGTCCTTAAGTTCCCTATCTAAGGCTACGGATAAGGATACTCTGCAAGTTTTTGAATCGACCACGAAAGGAAAATTGTCACCACTGGATATCAATCGACATTTTATCGTACTGCTGTTACTCATAACAATTTTTAAACGAGTAATTGGTGTACCAACAGCAGACATTTCAGAAACGAAGAATTTATCTTCTTTACGCTCAAAGAGTGGTGGTACGTCTTCAGATCCCATTACAAAAACATCCAAAGGAACATCGACGTGGTGGGAAGAAGAACCTTTATCCTCGGCACGTATAAATAATTGAAATAATTGATTTTCTGTAGTGAGAAATAGTAATATTAGTACAAATATTAATTGATGGTATTATATATTGAATACATATATTTGCCTATGATATTTACCATAATTTTTCGGGCTCTCTTTTAGGAACAGCGCTCCAGTATCTGATTTGATGCCAAATATATTTTTGGAATTTGGTGGCTCAAAGATGGAGTATACAATTTTCGCAGAGTCTCCTTCATCGGCATCGAGGGCCTTGACTTTCAAAAATATTGAGTTCATTGTCAAATTTCCGTGTATACAAGCTTTGTATTCTTTTAATTGAAATACTGGTGTATTGTCATTTTCATCGATAACTTTCACCCGTACAATCACGAAACCTGATTTACCACCTCCATCGCTTGCCATAACAGGGATCTCAAACAATTTCTTCTCCTCTCGGTCTAACATTTTTTTCGTCACAATTTCACCACTCTCTCTGTTAATCTCGAAGAACTCTTTCAAGTAGTCAGAGGTTATGGAATACTGAATGATACCATAGTCGCCGAAATCCTTATCTGTGGCAAGTACATTCGTGACGAGTCTACCGGGTACTTGATTTTCAAGCACCGATACCTCAACAATAGGATTAGGGAACTTTGGATAATGCCTGTTAGCTGCGAGAATCTCTATTTTTACTCTGGCGAAGCTGGTGTATACTCCATCGCTGACAGAAACATTAAGTACCGTCATTTTCTCCTCGCCGAAATTTTGCATGTTAATTAAAGTGATTATTCCCGTCGTTTGGTCAATACTGTAGGTTTGTTGATCATTTCCACCCACAATTGTATAGCTGAGTTTATCATCCAGGAGGTCCGGATCGGAAGCGGATAAGACTGTGACAAACTGACCACGTTCAGCTTCCTCTGACAGAAAGCAACTATAGGAGGGCTGTTCAAATTTAGGTGGATTATCGTTCATGTCTATCACGCTGAGCCAAACGTGTGCAGTACTTGAGAGGCTAGGTACTCCTCGATCCATGGCAATTACCGTAAAGTGATGCGAGTCTGCGGTTTCATGATCGAGCGAGCGTTTGAGGTAAACGATACCCTCTTCCGGATCTATATGAAAGAGATCCAGGTTGTTTTCACCCATCTCCTCAGTTGTTTTATTCTCAATAGCGTAACGCATTTCCTGATTAATGCCTGTGTCATTATCATGAGCGACAAGACGTAGGAGCTCCGTACCGAAGATCGCAGCTTCTGATACTGAAATATTGTACGAATCTTGACTAAATTCAGGTGGACAATCATTTACGTCCAATACGAGAATGGATACGAGAACCTCTGCATATACACCAGAAACACTGTCGGTTGCTCGGACTGTCAACTCAAATTGCTTTTTCTGTTCATAATCTAGTTCGTCAACTACGTACACCACACCTGTTAAATCATTTGAAACAATTATTTTTTTTACAGTATACCTCAACCCTTTTTAAATATTATCATGTATCTACCAAACGATTACTTTTATCTTATTTAAAAATCTAACAATATATTTCTTATAAAACTTAAAGATCAGTTACGAATAAAATCTGAATGATTATTGACTCTGACTAAATTAATCTAACACATAAAATATCGCATATTTGATATTGTTCCGTAAATTAAATTTATATAATCATTTTTTTAATATATTTAAAGAAGATAAAACCAACATTCAGTAGATTGCATGCTTCTTTATGTAACAACTACACTAACTATGATAAGTCTATATTATATTCACACCTGCACAGAATATTGCATTAATAAAATTATTTACTATGAAATAAAAAAACTACTAATTCTGGTATAAAAATTTTTTTATACCAGAATTATTTACTACTGGCTAGTTGATGGAAAAATACGTATAATACTAATAATACTAATAATACTAATAATAATAACAAAAATACTAATAAATGCACTATTATCAGTGACATAAATTTTACTACTTTCAAAAAGCATAAAATTTTGTAGTGGGTTGTCACAAATTAATAAAAAAAATACTTAGAGTTTTTATATGTATTGCAGAAAATACTTTTACATGAAATAAATAATTATTTTGTATGTTTTATTTTCATTCTAGAGAAAAATGATTATAATTTACGTTTAATGAAATTTTCTGTTCAGGTACAATTCCGTTCACAAATTTATTGTCTTTTAATATTTATATTGCCTTTAAAAAATATAGAAAGCAAAATAAGTGTGACATTATTGAAGAGATGAAAAATATATGCATTTACAGCAGTGCAACATAAAACGTGAAAAATACCCAAGTATAATCATAAAAAATAAAGAATTAAAGCTGAAACCTAACAATAATATGTAACTATGATGAATTGTGAGTTAATTGCAATATAAATGTAGAAACGTTCAATATTCATTGTTGTTCTAGAAAGAGAATACGACAAATCTTTGTCGTTGTTAGTTGCACACAAAATTAAATATTTATAGTTATTAATTAACAATTCTCTTCGTAATAACTTTTACTGCGATAGCATTTCTTATCAATGTTTACTTGCAAGCTTAATTTACAAGATCGACGCATTCTAAATGCAACCAACTACGTTTCTTTTCAATTATATTTGGTTATTACTAATATTCAATAGAGCATAGATTCGTTGTTAAGACGGTGACATATTACGATATAAGATTTGTTACGATGATTTTTAAATTTGGAAAAGGTAACAAGATTTGTGTGGATCTTTTTCTAATATTGTACGAAAAAGTCTGATAATCAAAGTTGATGTAACAATTTTTGGCGTATTCTCATCTCAAGCAGGTTACTTAAAGATATGATGTGATTTATGAGTGGTTTTCAAACTGAAATATTGTGTAAATTTCTTTTATCGTGCAATTTAAGCTGGCATAATAGCATAAATGGTGTGTGAATCAGTGTATAACAAATTTCATTGTTCAATCTAAGTTATTTTCTAACACGAAATTTCAAACATGCAAAATTAAAAAAGAATCCATTTATTTATCATCTTTCTTAATTGTCTCTTTCTTTTCAAAAAATAATAATTTAAAATATATTTCTTTGAATTTAATTATTTTAAACTAAAGAAACTACTAGTTTTTATGCAAGCTATTGAATACAAAGAAGTGTCGTTTTATTTACATTTAGTGCGCGGTTACTTATCGAGTTACTTTTAAAAAACCGAAAAAAACAATCATGCGCACATGGAAAAATATAGTAATGCTATAGCACGGTATACAACAAACACAATAGACCGATATATTGTTTTCTTTTTTATACTCACAAGGACCATTGTTACTGTCGAGGGCTGCGAAAGAGGGAGAAAAATATAGTTTAATTTTGGTATTTAACTTTCATCTGTAATAAGCGCGGTCTAAACTTACGTATTTTAATAATACTAAAATTTATACTTTAGTCTATTCCAAAGTCAAAAAATAGACATACTTAAAGCCTAAATTGTTTTGTTCTCAAATGTTTATTTCGCGTATTTTAATTGTTTACTTGTATAAAGGTATCGTATACTATACCTGTGTTGAAATCTAGTGCAAATTCTTCAAAATCGTTGCCCTTGGTAATGCTATAAATTAGTTTTCTATTTAATGGTGATTGAGCTTGAATGGATAGAGCAAGTGGCGAGTGAACTTCGATATTTTCAAGAACACTATCCGTGTAAAACTGTTTGTCAAATACTGGCATAGAACGATCGATAACTTTTAGATTAACTGGTATTTCGACTGAACATGGACTTATTCCTAAAAAAATTAGAGCAAATTATTTAATATTCCTTATACCGACAAAGATATATTATTGAAGTACCTCCATCGTATGCAGCAATCATCAGCTGGTAATCTCCATTGTGGCCTTGAAGGCTTCGTTTTAATGATATTTCTCCTGTTTTTCGGCTTACTTTAAATAAATCTCCATGACCCTTCTTCAATTCATACCTAACTTCACCATTATCTCCACTATCTAAATCAACTGCATGTACCTGTAAAACGCGATAAAAATTTTGCTATTCATCGATATCTAGGTAAGAATGATGCAAAATGTATTAACTCCGTTAATATTTACCTTCATAATTATGTCACCTTTTTGAGCATCGACTGAAACTACAGCATAATATGGCAAATTAACGAAAATTGGACAATTGTCATTGATGTCTGTAACTGTAACATTAACGATGACATGCGCTACCCTTTGTTGAGGTATTTCGCTTTTTGCTTCTACAATGAGTTCGTATTTATCACAAGTTTCTCTGTCGAATCGAAGGCCGGTCGTGCTAATAGCTCCTGAAGTAGGTCCAATAACAAACATCTTAGTAGGATTGAGAATAGTGAAGACAACGTGTTCGTTAAGTGCGCTTCCCAAAACGTTCAAAACAGCTACAGTAGTAATTTTCGTTGAATTTTCTAATACTGTCCCTTCATAAACCTCTTTTTGAAAAACAAGACCAAGATTTTCCGATCTTTCAACTTTAACATTAACTTGAGTAATACTCGAGTATTTACCATCGGAAGCTCGCACATGCAATAAGTAAATTTTCTTCATTTGTTCGGAATTATTGATCATTATAGCGCCATTCTGAGAGTCTATATTGAATGCCTGACCTTGGTTTCCGTCAATTATATCATATCTAAAAAGAAAATAAATCGTTTGCTATTAATGACTTTTATTATCATTTAGAAAATGATTGATTTTATTACAAAAACTACACAGATATTTAAAATTTAATTCCACATTTTTAAATAAGGGAAAAGTACCTTAAAGATGGCTGGTTGGAGAGAGCATTGGTAGTGTCAGGATCAAAAGCCTCGAGTTTTACTACGGCAACGTTATTCCACGTGGGCAATAAAACGGTGGCATTGTATTCACTCTGTTTGAACTTGGGAGGACAGTCATTCACATCACTGACTGTTATAATGACTTTAGCAGTACTTTCAGAGGACAGTTTTGGCTTGCCCAGATCGGACACCTTGACGTGAAACTGAAATTCGGGTATGGTCTCATGGTCAAGGAGCATAACCGTGCGGATTGCACCAGTACTCGAGTCAATATGGAAGAATTTTCTTGGAAGTTCCTCAACGATGTCGTAGTTGAGGAGAGCGTTCAACTCCGAGTCGGCATCCTCGGCTTTTATTACGAGTGGCGAACTCGAACTGTTGGCGCTAAAGACTAGGGACCCGATGCTAGCTGCCTCGCTCACCTTGAAAAGACATTTTTAATTAATACGATTAGCCTATATTCAATATTTTTTCGTTTTCGACGTTATGTCGTGTTACCTGGCCGGCATAAATAGCTTGAAGGAAGCGAGGTGCATTGTCATTGCGATCGAGAACATGAACAATGACGTTACATTGAGCACTCGTGCCAGACATACTCGTGGCGGAAACCGTGAGGTTATAGAATTTGAGGGTCTCATAGTCGAGCCTATCCTGCGTGCTAATGATGCCAGTGCTCGGATTGATGAAGAAGACATCAGCCACATTGCCAGAGATGATTTCAAACTGTAGTGAGGAAGTGGATCGCGCCTCAATGTGTTTAACGAAGCTACCGCGCTCCTCGTTCTCGTATATCTCCGCGGCTAACTCGCCGTTGCTCTTTATGAAACGCGGAGGAGCATTATCTGCCATGGTCACCATTACATGTACAGGTATGCTGTTGGAGAGGGAGGGCGAACCGTGGTCTGTTGCTTTTACCAAAAGTATGTACTCGGACGCGGAAGCGAGATCGAGTTCGCGTACAACTTGAATCAATCCTAAGTCCGAATCAATAGAGAAAACGTTGCCGACGTTACCTGAAGTCATCGAGTAAGTTAACTGAGCATTTTCACCCCTATCTTGATCGATGGCTATCACCTAAAAGTAAAATTTTTCTTTTAGTTTATATTAACTTAATTTACGGGATAGGGGAATTATAGCTATATGAGAAACACAAACCTGGACAACGGCAGTGCCGATAGGTGAGGTTTCAAACACCTTACCCTGGATAATCTCACTAATGAAGAGAGGCGCGTGATCATTGTGGTCATGGACGGTAACGATTACGCGTGCGTAATTCCGTTTGGCAGGCGTGCCTTGGTCCTTGACCATTACAGTCAGAACGTGCTCTTGAATAGTCTCGCGATCGAGCGCCTCGTTCAAACTGATCGTCCCTGTCAGTGAATCCACGTGAAAGATCTCGAGGCTCGATTGACTCTGGGCGTTGTGCAGCGAATAGAAGACTTTCTTGTCTTCATCAAGGTCATGGGCATGTAATTGAAGAATGGCCTCACCTCGCTCCATAACATTTTCCGAGATTTCTACATAGTAGACCGACTCGCTAAATTCTGGCCGATGATCGTTTATGTCGATCACCTTCACAAAGAGTGTCGTGAGGGCCTCGTTTATTCCATCCGTAACGCTAATAGTAAGATTGTAAGTACTTTGCGTTTCCCAGTCGAGTTGCTTCGCTAGCAGAACGTTTCCATCATCTCTCCCTATTACAAATTCATCTCGAGGATCGCCATCTGCAATCGCAATTAATCTCGTCATATCAATTTATGTTTACTAAGTCATTTTCCTTGCTCTAACAATGAGTGCCTACTTACCAATAATGTCGTACCAAAGACTGTCGCCGTCCTTGTCAGAGGCCTGCATCAGAGCCACGAGAAAACCAACATTATCACTTTCAGTCACTTCCACGTTTTGATTGACGTTTTTGAAAATCGGAGTGTTAGCCGATTCCTTTGGAGTATCTACTACCTGCACTGAGATCCTCGCTTGATGACTACGAGGTGGATCTCCTTCGTCTGCAGCACGTATCTAACCAAAACCAATTGATCGTTGTGTTAATTAATGTCAAGAAATAAAACATTTAATAGAAATTAATAAACGACTTACAATCATATCGAATTCTTGCCCAGCTTCGAAACCCCTTTGTGAGTAAACCATTCCAGTACTTGGATGAATTTTGAATTTTCCTTTACCTTTTCCACTCTTAATACTGTATTGTATTTTGCCATTTTTACCAATGTCTTCATCGTGTGCAAGTACCTAGTTAATATTATGATAAATTATCTTTCCTTTAAAAAAATTTCTTTTGTTAATATTTTACAAATGTTGTTTTTTGACCTTTTCGATTTCAATTTTTCTATTAATTTTTTTTAATTTCTGTAAAGTATTACAAGGAATAAAAGTCAACATAGAACATAACACGAGACATTGCGTCTTTCAGTGATTAAATAGGTTAAATATTTACAATTATGCAATATGGAAGTGGCATACTTGTATTAATAATTATAAGGAATGTCTAAAAAGGAGTTCTAGGCGGATATAATAATCAAAGAGTATAATGCTTAATAATTATTCGATTGAGCTGCGTTGTAAGGAAGCAGTTTGAAAAGAGCATTGAAAAAACTGTGGAAATTGATAGTGCGGATTCGATGAAAGCAGGGCAGAGCAATGCGCGCCGGTTGATACGAAGTATAGCAGTAGAGCCCTCAGCTTTTGAAAGCTTAAAGCCGTAGAAAAAAGAATAAGCCGCAAGTAGTTGCGTGGCGTGTTCGCGAGTGCAAAGGTTCGCACATCGGTTTAAGTATTATACTAGCAGTGCGTGTACAACGAAACCCGTATGTAAAATCAATTGGTGCGCGATTCTTGACACGATTCTTCTTTTCAAATATAATGCTACATTTGATTGCTACGTTTATAAGAAAAAGTTTGTGTTTCTTTTAAGAAAAGCAACAGTGAGTACTTCACCATGCACGGACCCTCTATGCTTGTGCGTATCTGCATGCTAAACGAAGGAGCGAGTCCCGAGTGGACTTCTGCCAGATCCCACATCCCAGAGTCTAAGCGACGGTGAGCCGTTTTCTAGCAAAAGCAACTTTGTCAATCAAAGCCGGCGTCCTCACAGGTTAATCGAGCGAGGCGGAGGGTGAAAGAGCTGCACGTATGAACAAGTGTGTCCGCGGCGTGCACCAGCCCGAGGACTGGGCGACGCTTTAATCGGTGGGGTCGGCGCAGCGACTTCCGAGGACCGCGCGATCGATATCTTGCACGTGAAAGACTGTACCGCGACTCACGAGCACGCAGTTTCAAGTTCAGAGTGATTCTAGTAGCGCGTACGCATTAATAATTTCGTATGGAATGGAATCGAAAAAAATGCGAGGCGGCTATACTATTTGTTGCCGCACGAAGAAAAATGATTGTACATGTTTTTTGCAAGTCACGCGAAACTAATTTACTCGAGTTATCGAGTACGAGTAGTCAGGTCCCGTACCGCTGGACGCGAGACCGGACGGCTTGCCAGGTATGAGGAGAAGCGGCGTGCTCAAAACGCAAGCGGAGCTTTCACCTTCATTACGAATTTATTAAAACATTGCATTGAACTGAAAGTGTCTTTGATTCTGCGTGGATTTGTGTGTGGGAAGGGGGCAGCGACGAGGAGGATTTACTTTCAGGAGAGGAGCTGGACTGAACTGCATGCACGAAAACTACTGAGGCAAGACACCTTACCCTCAATATGCGATCCCCTGAGAGGCCATCAGGAGAAAAGGTCTCCCACGTTCCGTTTTCAAGCAATATGTCGACCAAGAGATCCGACTCCCGCGATCGATCAATCCCTGATTTCTGTCGAGAACAGGAAAAAGGATAATAGTGCGCGATTTATTTGTACAGTACATATTTTGGACTATTGAATGGATTCTTTCTCTCTTCATCAAATCTTTGTATTTCATTTTATTGCATATACTCGTATTACTCATTAACATATTTTCGATTTTTTAGTTAGTTGTTATATGTTCGTATTTGTTAATATATTGTCAAAATAAAATTAAATGTATAAAGGCATAACAATAGATAGATATATGCTCTAAAGCTAGTATAGTTAATCACTTCTAGAACGAGAACTGCCTGATTAGCTGTTGTTATTTGGTAGAACTAAAGCAAATTCAAGTTATGTTCCCAATGATAAAGCTTTGACCCTGCTAAACGGATTCCACTTTAATCAAAATTGAATAATGGACGATACGTGAATTTAGCTCGGCGGTTCGCGTAGAATTCGTGTAATTTCTCTTCATTAAGCGAATTTGTTGAATATTTCCGACATCTGGATTATTTCTCCAATTAAAACTGGTAGGTGATTTAAAAAATGTATCATTGCATGAAATTATTTTTTCAATTGATTACGTCTTGTACGGAGCGAGTATACAAACATAAATTTTCTCTTGAAGTTGCTTGAATGCAGCGAGATTTTGTAGATTACATATCCTGGACCCTTATCTACCCTCAACGAAATTCAATAAATAACGGCTATTTGTAAATAAGCATAGCTTGTAAAATTAAGATCGCGAGATGCTCACCTCCGTATGATAGCCAAAAAAGGCTCATAGTTGAATTACCGAATTATCTATACGAACACTCGATGTTTCTATTACATTACACATTGTATCGGCGTTCAACAATCTAGCGTAAAAGCTTTTTCTTACTGTTTACTTATTTCTCGGTTCGCAACCTTCGTATCTTAGTTCCCTTTGTCGACTTAAATCCTGTCGAATGAGTCCCCGACGCCCTGGGTATCTACAATCTCGACTTTTAGCTGCGGCTTATCCATAGACTTCGTATATACATGGTTCACTCAATTTAGCGCATACAAGGAAGGGGTAACAATAGCAGAGAAGCTTTTACACCGATAGTTCTCGAGAGCGAAAAGGATTAAATTCCTTGGAGCCTTGCAGCAAACAGTTAACGTTTGGTATTTTCATTAAAAAAGAAAAAACGTGCATCGCTAAACGTATGTATATTCAGGTTCAAGCCGTTAATATCGAAAAACGTATATTTATATGTATATATACAAAGTTTAAAAACGATTGAAGGACTATCGAGCAAGAAATTATACCGTGAGAGGCTTCAGCGACTCAATGAATACAGTATGGATGCAATATAAACAAGATGTTTCCAGTTAATCCAACACCTTACTATTCATCGAAAATCCAGTGGGCACATGACTACGTGGTTACAAGTTTAATGAATAAATAGCAGCGCTTATAGTTGCAGTACGTATAAAAACTTATAGGCAAACTGTACAGACAGATCTAAAAACAAAGTACACACGAATAATGAGTATAGTATTACAAACGAATGAATCTACTAGATTGATGAGAGGAGAAAGGTCGAGGTGCAGGGTGCACTTGAGACGCAAGCTGGCTGCGCGAGCGACTCAAAATTCATTATCGGAGTTTTGAGAATTAAAGGCCAGCTCGGACAAGACTTGGGCGACCTACCTGGAAGAGCGGCTTGTCGAGACTCGGCGTTGCAGGAATCTGAACTATGTAGAACTTCTCCTCGAACACGGGGCTGTGGTCGTTGGCGTCCTCGACTTGGACGACGACCC
Organism: Sycophaga agraensis; assembly: GCA_018906755.1. Lineage (NCBI taxonomy): Eukaryota > Metazoa > Arthropoda > Insecta > Hymenoptera > Pteromalidae > Sycophaga > Sycophaga agraensis. The sequence continues at coordinate 27,891 of JACCIE010000011.1, forward strand.
GCGTCGTCGAGGAAAGGGCCGGTCTTCCATCGTCCCGAACAGTCACCTGAAAAGTCAACACTACTGTGTAACTGCTGCATCGGGGCTCTCTCGACCACCCGCAAAGCCATAAACTCATTATTCTTAACGAAGGCAGTGGAGCCCTGCGCAAACACTCGGGAATCCCGCACAGCTTCTAGTTGACTTTTTACTTCTTTCAGACACATGCGTGCTTCTCTCCTGCATTATTGTGATTACAAAATGGCTTAGGAGGAAGATTGTGGGATGATTATTGCAATTGTAAAGTAAATCAAACATTGATCCGAGAGCCATCATCGGCAGTTGTAAAGCCGTCAGCGCAAGAGTCAGCGACTCGGAACCCATTCCGCAGGCTTCAGGCTCCTGCGTGGCCCGAAGACTCGCAAACTATAAATCAAGGTAGCTTGCAGCTTCTCAAGGATAGGCATCAATTAATACAATTAATGCAGAGGAGACCGGAGATCAGGGGAGATCAGAGAAAATTTGTACGAGTTTAAGTCTGTATTATTAGGTATTATTATCTCAATTAGTCAATGGGAGGTTACTCTGGCAGCGCCGCGCAAGTGGCTAAACCGCGCATCGAGAGTTGGATCGTTAACTGGGCGGCGAGTTGGACTTGGACGAGGAAACTTTGGGGATGAGGCAAAGTACCTATCAGACCGCGAGCAGGCTTTCCGCGTCGAAATTCAGTTTATACGGACACAGGTGTCGCTGATGAAAATGATTGCGGCCAACTGGCATTATTAAGCCAGGGCTTTATACCCAGTGCGAAGAGAGGGCGAACGACTCCGAATCCTGTTGCCTTATCGAGCGAAGTTAATGTAGATCCTCGTGCACCTTATGTGGGCATAGAGTCGGATTCAAATAATCGATGGCGAGATCGCTATTTGATCCTGCTAGCGACGGCTAATCAGTCTGACCATGAGTTGGCTTATGGCCCTTGGAGCATGGTTAGCGATGTTCGTAGCGTTTGTGGCGTTCACCCGCAGCGATCGCAGCTCTCGCACACCGCGTAACGGTTTCTCGGACGCTCGCCGCTTTGGCCATTATGCGCACGGGGCCGACGACCTCGCGGAGCAAGGCTAGCCGGCGCGTGACCGTCAGGGTGCCCGCCGAATGTTCGAACGCATTCATCGTGACTTACGCGCCTCCAGGAGAGTTTGGGAGTTTAGCCTCCGAGGAGTCATAGGGTACTCTTTCACGCGGCAAAAGTGCTTGCAAATACAAAGGGGCGTCGAGCCTGAGTTTGTTATTAATGGAGTTTCATTTTTAGCTCTCGTGTCAGCCTCGATACGCGCAGGCTCGACTCACTGCGCGGGAAAAAGCTTTTTATCAGAAAGACGAAGCCAAGCGGGCCGCAAGAAGCAACGGGAGCCCCTCGGAAAACAGGGCGCGCGTTTATCAAGTGGGGTATTAGGCTACACCGCCAATTAATTCTCAACACTTTTCTGCCGAGCTAGCTCGAGTCGGAGCCCGCACCTACGCTCGTGGGCATAATCTAATTGTCAAAACTTGAGCCTAACCGACTAGTAGATCTCTGCGATTCTTTGGCCACACTGGCGTGACTAGCCGAGAAATCGTCCGACTTTTGCACAACTGTGCGCGAGCCCGGCTAACTAAGCGAGAAGCTTATAACTCGGGCGTATGCATAGCGCCGTTTCGGATCTCTTTGGCGACTGCCTCTTCACTCGCCAGTTGCGCGGCCGCAACCTGTATGTATTTTAGAATAATGCGACGGATTTAGGATATACTTACATTTGCAATGCTTTTATTCCAGTGGCAGCACATATTTATCTAACGAAAGTAATAAACGGCCGTAATGGAGCGTCAACGTTATGTACTTTCTGTACCGTAATCTTCTTTATACTTGTGTGTATACTTGTTTGTGTATACGAGTTTCCCGAGCATTTTTACTTGTCCTTTTGGTTCACTAATGCAAGCGCCGTTATATTTGATCGCGCCGCTGACTATACAGCGATGCATATTCAAGCGGGCGCCATGTACAAATAAAGTAACACAAGCAACGTCTTTCGATTTGACTGTTAACACGATAAAGCAACCAGCTTTCAGATTGCAAAAGGGAAATATTTGCAAAGACGGCTAGGAAATAAATAAACCGTGAAAAACTTATACGCTGGGGTACGCGTAAGGCGCAAGAGCATAGAGTGCGGCGATCGATCGGATTTCCGGACTTAAGTCGGCGCGGTGGTGAGCGGGTGGAGCGCAGGGAGAGGAAGAGGTTGCTCGCCTGAATGAATATATCGCAGGTCAATCGGTGGCTAAAAGGGCGCCGCGGCATAATGTCCCTAGCAGTAGATATCACGGCTACGTAGGTGATTCTGCATCGAGTGGTGGGACTGGCGCGCGTCCCGAGGCCTCAGAAACTGGTTTATCGAGCGCTGCCTACTTGTCTGAGGTTCCTTGGAATTTTACGCTTCCGCCCGGGCCGTAAATCCGAGGGTTGAGGGGGCTGAGTCCGAGGGTCCGAGTCGCCGAGCGCGGCTATAGATGTACCTCCCGGAGAACCGTCTTGACCGAAGTTTCCAATTCAATTAATCGTCCGTGGCGCATTAGAGGGCGCTCCCCGGAGCTCGGAGGATGTCGGAAGCGCTGCCGCCAGGAGTGCGCAGCGGTCGCGCAGCCACCTCTTGAGAGGGTCGAGAGTACGCGCCGCGGCGGGAATCTCGCGGCAGCCTCGGCAAAGTCGGGTCAATGGCACCCGCGGGACGCGGCCCCTTTTCCGCTCGGTTTCTTCCGGTTATTAAAACTCCCGAGTATCGGGAGAAGCATCGGACTCTCTAGCCGCGGCCTGTCGACGGCCAGGACTCGCAGATCTAAGCTTTGGACTAATCCAGCACCAGGTGTAGCCTGGCCGCCCGTCGAAGTTCGAGACATGGTCTAAGCAAAGGCCGGCTGCCCTGCCGCGCCCCCTCGCTGGCCTTAACTCGGTTAGAAAGACAAACATCCGGATAGGCGTGGCGGCTCAAAGCGCCACTGTACCCAAACTTGCCCTGGTCCGAACCACCGTGTCCGCGCGCTTGCCATTCACCTGCTGCTCGCTCGTCGGCTCGCCCAATTACTCCCTCGATTAGTCCTACTCGTTCGAAACCGGCCGATTGGGTTGCCTGCCTGGAATAAAGCAGACCCTTGAACAAAACGCCCGCGCCGCTGCAAATTTTTTTCTCCTACGCGCTACGCTGCACCCGAGACCCGATAAAACTTCCCTCGGTTCCTCCGGCAACTTTTCATTCTTAAGAAATATCACCACATTTTTGAAGCGCCTCGGAATCAATAGAACGAAACACGGATTCGCCGAGCTGCGGTAGCAGCGCGCGGGCGATGACTCCCCCTGAGTTATCGCACTTGTTTCTTCCCGTAGGTCGCATTTTTCAATCTTTTACGGCGTCCCGCCGCTCCGATGCTCTGCCGCCGAGCCTTACCGAGAGCCTTCCCCTCCGCGATAACGCCTCAACTACTTTTCCTGAGGGCGCTTTCGGCATCAAGCGTTAGCTCTTTGCGTATCGTTCAGATCAGGAGTTCCTAATTATGGAAGCTGCCAAGAGTCTCGCCGAATTATTTAGTCAGATTTTGGAACAGACCGAAAAACGAAAGAATTTTACCCAGTTTACTTTTTGATTTGTGCCAGGCCACAAACCTACGCGTTATTTTTCCGTGTATGCTTCCACTTGAACAATATCAAGATCGAATCCACAGACGCAAGGAGTTGGAATATTCTGATTTCAGGAGCACAGCCGTTAGCACCCCCTGCTCACGCACGTCCGCGCCCGCATCGTTCTGGAACTTCCCGTTTTCTCCGATCGCCGCATCCGAGTTTCACGCACTAAGTGCCGGCTAGGCTAACTTACGCTAGACTTGGACGGCGCATACGAGTCGTTTGCCATCCGTTTTGAACTGCGCCGCTTCTTAAAATTACAATTTTCTTTTATTTCTTTGAAAACGTCGGCTAGAACAGTATTCACTACTATTTCTTCGCTAGGTTTTTATGAGATCCTTTTATTAAAATATACGTAAATTAAAACTCGTGTATTAAAATATATGAGTACTCGTTTGATTAGAATTCAATAAAAATGAGTTTAAAAGTTATAATACATAACATTATTGTTACAGAATGCAAAGACGAAATATTGGCATAGAAAAATGCAAGCAAGCCTTATCTCGCAAAAATCATTAAGAAGCAGTGTGCTTTCTTGCCGGCTTAATATTTTGTTGTGCCATACAGCACCCACTACCTGCAACTAATAAATCACGAAAAACTCCAAGTCCAAGCGTAACAAGTTTTATATTTTCAAAACGAGCTCCGGCATTATTACACCCATATGCCCGCACGGATGCAGCCAAGGGCTTTTACAAGGGCGCCCGCAACTACCTTCGCGAAGATGAATGTTTTCTGGTGGACCTCACCCGCCATGGGAGTCAGTGCGACGAATATAAGATTAGCAAATTAATATAGCTCGGTTGGAACCCCGAGGGTCTCATCGACGCAATTATATCGCGACCGCGCTATGACGCACGTGCTTACTCCCAGCCCTGATTGCTATATTCTTGCATATATTCTTCTTTTTTTAGTAAATAGCTTACCTCGAGCATGTGTTCAGCCTGGTTCTCCCGGTCCAGCTTTCGTCCGCTCGTCGTGATTAAACCTGGAAACAACCAAACAAATTGATGTTTTACTATTGTGTCGGAATACAATATCAATTAACTATTGCTTCAGTCTTGGTACAGAACGTGCACGATCGTTTTTTAGATTTTTCTCTCCAATAGTGTGAAGATGGCAGTTAGCTCGATTAATTTTGTTCCTCTACGAAAATTCGATTTACTTCTCTCTCGAATCTGTTCTTTGACACTTTTATTCGATATTACTTAAATTTCTTTGTTTGGTAATGATTTTTGCATTATTGTTTCTTTTCAGTTCCTTAAGAACATTGATTAAAAATAAAGTGGTTCTATTTCTTTAAAATTCATTATTAAAAGTATTTTGACAATTGCTACTTGCGCTATAACCACCCTGATATTTTAATCTCGGACTTATTTTAAAAAGCAAATATGCAGCTTAAGAGCTTTAAATCAAAGGCGTGTTTATAAAGATTCTTTGTGTAACAACGTTCGTAAAACTCAAAATTCAGCAGCTTAACAAACTCAATAATAGTTAATTACAGATTAATAATTTTCTACAGATATTTTGGGCGAGAAGCAAAAGATATGGTTACATCAATTTCTTTTGTAGAACTTGTTCCGCTCGGTGCCCTGCACGTGCAAATAATAGTAGTGAAGCGATGGTGAGGGAGAGGTTTCGGCTTTTCAGTTGCGATGGATTTTGTGGGGTTTCCTACCGGCAAGTGTCGTGCCTAATCAGGTTCGTTGCAGATGAAGCCGCGCCGCGTATATGCAGCGGACATGGGTCGGCAAAAAGCCATTACGCGCTTGGAGCGCTTCATTTCGCTCGGTTTGTTTGCCCGCTTCCGAACACGGGCACGCGCACAGCCAGAGAGACAGCCACGGGTCGGCGCGGCGCCGGTGCGACGGCGGGCGGCCTTTGAAGGAATTTTCCATTACATCGCGCAGAGATTGCCGCTCCCGAGCTTTCAGCCGCTCCCTCAAGTTTTTCGAGCCCTCGACTTTCGCGAGCTCGGGCAATCCGGGGGCAATCGTGATCGGCTAAGATCGCCCGGCCACTCGTCGTTTCAAAGACCTAATCAAGCCACTTGACTAGAAACTCTCGTAATTATTCTTAGCCGCGAGCTGCCGTCTGCGGAACGGCTTAGGGAACGACCGATTCCATGACCGATTCCTACCTAACCTTAACCGACACAGTCGTGTAATTTTGATTTTATTATATTGTTTTAGTAGACAAAAAGTAAACATTTGTGTTAGCTTGATGCACCGTTAAAATATATACACCTTCGAAACGACGTGTGATTGTTTTCGCGAAGTATCGGCATCTCTTCCTTTGTACATGGCAGGGTACATAACCAATCGGCGACGAAAGTCGCGCAAGAACGGTGACTCGGAATCAGTCATTAGTCATAGGATACCTGTTTTCCCGGCACACGGTGAAGAAAAACTCGTTTAATTAGACATCGGGGACTTGACCACGACTTAGCTAGAAGCTCAGCGTTCCGTGTCTGGTGCCGGCATCGCGGCGGCGCGGCCTGGGGAGAGAACAAGTGCCCTACTTACCGCTCGTTGAGTTGATGAGGAAGTAACCTTCGGGGTTGCCACTCGTGATCGAAAAGGTCAACTGCTGCCGGGAGACGTCGCGGTCGAAGGCCCGCATCTGGAGGACGCTCACGCCGGCCGGCGAATTTTCCAATACTGACGGATAATAGACTGGCAATTCGGTTAGTGGCGTGTTGTCGTTCTCATCGAGCACCTCCACGTATACCTGCAACATCCATTCCCGTTGTATTTTCACCGAGGCTCCCAGCTTTTGCCGCAGTAGCTACTTTTTTCAGAGGCGCTAACTCGATTGCGCGCGTTCGTGCCATCCCCTACATAGCGCGCCTAACCACTCGTTCATCCAATTACTTCATCGTACATTTGTCACCCCATAAACTTTGACTGCTATTTTGATCAACCTCATTTTCTAATTTTCAACTTGTTCCTGCTGCATACTAGGAGACATACTGCAAGTACCATTTTTTTAAAGCGCACGCCAATGTTCAACACAAACTTTCGCTGCCCTATCAAAGCCTTGCTTACAGGTAAATTTGATCCGTGAAATATTTTACTTTATTGCACATCAATAGCAAAGTAGGAATATGTTTAATAACAGTCCTCGCGTTCATATTTTATATATTGAAAACTCTCTACTATTAACATTGTTTTCATAATTACGAAAATATAATTTGTGCATTAAAATATTTTATGTTGCAAGCATAAAATAGCAGCTATTCGCATGTAAACGACAAACATTTTCCGAGGTTCATATTATTAAGTGAAATTTCGAGCTTGGATATTTATCTTTTTATTTTTTATTAAAAAGCATAATGTCAGTCAACACGAAATTAAAGAATAAAAATCCAAATTTCATTTATCACAATGTTATAGAACATTTAGACTAACATAACAAACCTCGTTGATAAGACTACATAGGCTAAGTTGAAATGTAATCAAAGTTCTCGTAATCCTTGAGTTGATCACGATTATAAGATTAGATAGATACATAGCGCAACTAGTTAGACACGCAATTGCTAAAGAATAGTGGATTTCGCATTGTATATACGATCATTGTTACAAATGCGATATTCAAACGAATTATCTATTTTTAGCATAATGTGCGTTTTTTCATACAGTACAAACATAACTAATAACTTTAAATTATACAATATTACAATTGTTTTCAGTTATAAAGAATTACAAGAGTTTTCATTAGAACTATAAGAGAGCAATAGAATATAAGTATATATATAAAAATAGAACGTACTTGTAGTTTTGAGCTGAGGGGTACAACACCGTGGTCTTGAGCGTAAACCGTTAGCCAGTAGCCTTTCTTTACCTCGACATCCAGAACGACCTTTGTCCTTATGTTACCTACAATCAATAATAATAATATCAAGGCCAGATTCGTGGAAATTAATACGGAAAAACACTCGCACAAATTTTCGTAATGTTTGATCATTTCTTTAATATACATTTTATTTATACAGGCATGCAACTTGTGCATTTGGACTTCTATCTGTGCAGCGGGAGAACAGATGACTTTAAATCGTATTTACATGTCGGCGCAGAGGCGCGATGAACACTTTGTTTCCAACAATTGAATGTACAAATTGTTGATATTCTAGCGAGTATACTTGTCATAGGGAATCCTTGTGAATTATGCCTTTTGTACTTTTATGCAATTAATTTCGAAAAATAGCAGCTGTAGTCTGCAGTCGAATCTTACTGTTATAATTTTTCACTGTACCGAATCGAACGGGGTCTACAAGTGCCAATACAAAACACGATCGCACACGCTTTGAAGGCCTTAGAAAGAAAGAAAGAAAGAGTAACAGGGTGTTCTTATATGCATAACCATAGGTTCCCAAAACTGTTAAATAATATTCTCATTGAAATAGGTATATTTTGAGAACTCATTACCGCTATTGTAGTTTCAATCTTTGAATCAGTTTATATATGTTATATATTATTTCCGTTAAAAATTTACAAACTTTTTACATGAATATTAATGAATTTGTACATTAATTTCATTTAAGGTACGAAAAACTGAAATTTCAGTTACACTTGTAACTGAATTATACATTAAATTTAAGGTTTTTTTTAACAGTGTAGCTGTCAAGCACTCGTGCACTCGGAACCGATAGTTCCTTCGATATCGATATTCAATCGCAGTACTGCAATTAGGATAAGTTTTAGATATTTCCAAGGAACGCTAAAGGGTGAAAATTTGGGGAAAATTGGTCGAATATTAAAAAGGCGGTCGAGCATGTTTGCTCGCTAACGGCTTTATTTCTCATTAATTTCAAGGCTGCCGGTCCCTCTCAACGAGAATAACGTTATAATTTTTTTCCGTGCGTCAAAAAAGCCGCGAGCTGGGAACTTTTGCTCAGAGCTTCTCGAATTTTAACGTTAAATTAAATTTTAGGGCTCCAACACACTCGGCGAGGCGAAATGCTTTGTAAATTACAAATACCTCGCCGTCTGTCCAGGGAAAACTAGCTCCCCTACTTATCCCGATAATTTAGAGTGCGCGGGAAATTATGGGCCACATTTTACGAATGGTTTCATTTTTGGATCATTTTTTAAGCAGTATTGTCCACGCGTTCAGAAAACTCGATCCCCATACAAAAAGATTCTAATGTCTCATATTGACAGAATGCATCTGTAGAATGTAGCAACAGTAGAATGAGCCAACGATAGAGCGCAAAAAGCCCATCATCGAAAATTTATTAGGTGGGAATGGGCTGCCAGCGCGCACAATTAGCACCATTCGCATCTTTGTAAAGAGGACTAATTCGTCATATCCGAGAGCGTAATGAGTAATTCAAAATCAGCAATTTAGATCGGGCGCGTAAATCACAGGGTCTGCTACACAACGGCGACGGGGACGGAGACGGCTAGTACGCGCGCATTATACTGCGGACCACTGACAATGGGTGCGACCCGTGTGATATAAAGATGCTATCTGAACGTGTCCGATCCGGCAGCCGGAATAACCGTCGCAACCCAACGCACCAGGATGAATAAGGTGTAACCGCAGCGTTGCGGCCGTGCCAAGGAATCCCCGGAGATCGTTCGGGTTTTTCGGCTCTAGCCTCGGGAGCGGACGGGCGTGTAAAGATCCGGGCCGATTCGGCTTGTCGCCTAGACCGACACGGAACCCGATAGGATTGCATTGGTGGTTGCGGCGCCAGAGGCCCCGCGTGCCGGATAAAAGCTCCACACTACGGTAGCGCTCGCCACCGAGAGGTAACACGACCAAGGCGGAGCCGCTAAGAGTCTTACTGTCGACGTAGCTCTCGGGCCCTTGACAGTCACTTTGCTGCATCAAATTGCCTTCGAAAGCCTTCTCGCTTCGGCGAATAATTAAAGTGCAATCCGAGCCCCCGCACCCGTTCTACCGGCGTGGGCGCAGCACTTTGCCCACCCGCGCATTATTACAATACCCGAATACGCGGGCGCGCCTCCTCTCGGCCCAGCTGTGTACTGCATTTTTCCGTAAGGCTGAACTCGCTGTTGACCCTCCCGCACACGCTAATGGGCGCCCAATTGATACTCCACGGTCCGTTTCCCCCGATTACTCGCATAAGCTCGTCCAATTACGAGGCCTTCGGCCGTTTATGATACGGTCCGATCACGACACCTACATCCAGATTACGTGTCATATCCATATCGTTGGTAATATGATCCAATGGCATTTAACGAGCCACGACCCACGTGGATTATTGTAATTACAGAGTACTTATTGGCGCTTTGCCCGAGATTCCCACACTGATCGATGAGGTTCTGTCGCGGGGACTTCAGCTCGTCTTACAGTGATGCATCTCAGATCTTCCTAGTCGAAAGTACAATTTCCGCTCTGAAATAAAGGGACTTACTTGAGAGATAAAGAGAGCTGCGAGCCATAGATAAGCTCGGGGGAAGGATACGTCGTTAGCAGGGTACTCGAAGGAGGAAGGTGGACGGGTCTCCTCCTTTCCACATTGACTTGGAGTGCAACGCGGGCCGGATCAAAGGCGATTATCGAGTTGCATTGATATCAATCGTATTGCTCTGTGATCTAGTGTGAAAATTTAACAGAGCATACTGCGGGTTATTTGGGGCTGTAGTCTCATTGACAGTTGGCTGTAGCCTTATTGTTTATTTAAGGGCCACCTTGCCCCAGGAATGATTAAGCCCGATCGTGCGTAATAGCTCTGTGCGCAGACGGCATCATTTATTGACGGCTCGGGAGCCTCGTAGCTGCCTGAAAATTAGCGGTTCGCATTTTCCCGGGCGGCTCCAAGGGCAACAATCAATTGGCCACCGGCCCGTATGGACACGAACCGGAATCCTCTATTGTTTATGCAAACCCCGTGAGAGACTGTCGACCAATCCCTGGCAGTCCGCTCCGGTCAATAATTCCTCAAATCTTGATATTGTCAAGTCGTCGGTTGAGCCTCAACTATCTAGCCTGCTAGCAAGCCCTACTTTCCTCTTTTATCCGGCTAATCTAGGATTCCTGTCATTCAGAGAATCTTGCGTTTTCACGCCGCTCATACAAGTCTCACCTGCCCAAATGTACGATTCCGATTACAGACTGCAAAATTTTTATTCATTACTCGATTCATCGAATATAAGGTCGTAGCTTTGCCTGATAAATACGCAAGCGAGAGTATGTGCGAACTTTATAATTCAAAATATATAACATAATGCTGATAGAATATACTAGAAGATGTTAATTCCTTCATCAATATTCACATGTCGTTATTTTATCATGACGAGGTCGTTATTTTATCTATGAAATTTAATCAAAACTGAATAATTCTGCGAAAATATGCTTACATTCGATGTGAATTTAGTCAAAATAGGAGTGTATAGTAGAAGCATTAAAATTCACATGATTTATGTACAACAATTAATGCTCATGTATGTACGGAAATAATGATCATTACACATATCCTATTTTTCCAACTTATAATAAAACACATTTTTGAAAACTTTTTTACGCATTTTATAAATAGTATTGTTTCAAAGTAATTGATATATTTCTTTGTGTACATTTTTGTGATAAAATGAAAAAGTGTGTTTATCAAATAGTTGTTTGAACATGGTTATTATACTTTGAATGTAAACAATTCAGTGCATTTTTAACGAGCTGAAAATATAGAACAATGCATATGGGAATAATAGTAGTTTAATAGTGCTTGGAATATAAAAAAATGTTAATTCGATTCTTTATACAATTTATAATGTGCACGACAGATCTAAATTTGTTTCTTTTGCGCAATTGTCAATTACTTATATCCCATAGGTTTCATTAATTGATTACAATGTGCCGTTTCGAAGGTTTTTTTTAAGATGATGAGTAAAAGTTTTTAGTCCTGAATATGAGGCTTTGCTTAAAAGTGAGTCTTTATATCTATAAGTTATCACTCTGTGTGTGTGTGCGCGCGTGTGTGTGCGTGTGTGTTTATACTGAGTTATGGATTTAAATAAAGATTTAATACAAGTGTCACTCATCCGCATTTTTGGCAGCGAATAACTTTCTCAATAGGACGTGATAAGCTCATGTTCAGCTTTATACATACGAAAGACACTTCGTAGTCCGCCATGTAAAATTTAGTTCAAAATATTTTGGGTTATGGTGAAGTACTAAAATCAAGCACCTGAATCTTCGAAATCCTGACTGGGACTACGGTGTCCAAAAACATTGGCAGAAGTACAAAAATGGAAATTGTGTCTGGATCTGTGAAAGTCCTCAGGTACCATCACCTGTGAATTTCGACCCCTTCTTTCATTTGTCACGCTATAATATAAACATGCGAAAATCTTTAAAAACAAAATAGCATTGGTAGAGGTGTTTTAACCCACTCCGATGTACATTCTCCGTAAGCATTGGATAAAAACAGTTTTAATGATAAAACTTGCAGCTTCATACTCCAGTTATTCAATCTTCATATGCCCTATCCTCTAATGACGAAGCTTCCCTTCATGAAGCACTTATGAGCCGCATGTAGTATTCGGACAATGTGTACTGGATTTACGTATGAATACACGTACCACAGCAACCCTGAATTACCGCGCGACGCTATACAAAGGCAACAACAAGAAAGGTATGGGGAAAAAGTAACTGTGTATCGTGAGACACAGTACCCTGCTGTAATAACGAGTGGGCCGATTGTTGCTCGTCATCTCTGATGTCCAGCGTTCGTCGCCTGCCTTAATTCTCCACGAAGCGAATGGCCAAAAGACTTGACGCGCACACATTCAGTGTTACGCTAAAAAAAGTCTTCTTTAATTAGTGCCCTCCTCGACTTGTCTGCGGCATAATGGTGCAAGTATGCCATATGGTTTGTAGCTGAGAAGTTGGACTCGGCAAAAATTTTAATTTATTCGATTCCAATGCTCGCAGTTGAAATGCAGTCACGCTTTTCACCCAGTGATTTTGAATTTTTTCTTCTCTTTTGGAGAGAAAAAATCGCAGGTCTGAATTATTTCCGAGTTTCTTTTGGCGAATCAGAATCCGTGTCGACGTAGGTTATACTTCCCCATTTTTGAGGGTATTAGGTTACTTTTTCAATGGTAATTGTATGTAAATACATACTTACAAAAAACCGATTAAAGATTCATGTATAAGCATCAGTGGAACCAGGCATCCACCGGCTGTTAACAAAATAAATAGAGACGAGCGTTAAAATTATTATAGAGGCCAGGAACCGACCTATGCCAGAAGAAGTAAGTACGATATAACACTGGGTAAGTCTGACAGATTAATGAATAGAGAGGACGAGAGCAGGGAAGGCAATGAAATTATGAGGTGGGCGGGTTGCGGACTGAGGAGAGGGTAGCTCTCGGTTGGCTACGAAGCACCAGTTTCGATCGAAGAGAACCACCCCTGAAAGTCCACGGACGAAGCCATCCTTTAATTTCTTTAGAGCCCATGTGACTTAAAGTAGGATTATCTTTTAATAAAATTCAGGGACTACTGAGTGCATGCTTTCAATCGTCAACTGGACTGATACCGACATGAAATCTGTATCGCGTGAGAATTAACAATGCGGTACGAGTCAGGAGAGGAGACGGTGGCGATTGAATTCCGGTGGAAGTCAAGGTGCACTGCTTGATTAAAAAGAGAACCAGGACGATTCGATTAGGTACTTTGTCCGACAGGCTGACCCCGGCGGATAAATCAAAGATACAGAGGTGAAAAGTCGGGCGAATTCTCGAACGGCAATTCCGGATCGGCTCGACAAAGACTCGCCCCAATAAAACAAGATGCAAGGGGTGAATGCAGCCTTAGGGCGGAACTGACGGCATGGCCCGGCGATCGTCCGTCGGCGGCTCAAGCGCACCCGTATTTCATCCTGATCATCAAAGCGCTCCGACTTTTACGGCGCGAGCCGGGCAAATGATCCGGTCCGGGAACCGTCCACCAAGCTACCTGTCTGCGTTCACGAGATCGAACAGGAACGTGATTTGCGAGTTGGAACAAGCTATTTAATGAGTCGGGCTTTAATGTGCTTGTCGATTGGGGCAACAAAGTCACTATAAAGGATGTTAATCTAAAAGAATGTTAATCTAATAATTTACGTTTATTTAATTGCAAGATTTCTACAAGATTTCTAATCTTGTAGAAAACTAAAACAGATTTTTCACAGAGTTTCAATCGCAGAAATTTTTCATCTGTACGAATTTGGCTTTTAAGTTTAACGGAAAACATAACCATTCTTGGCATGTATTTTGGCTTATTTCTAAAATTGTTTTGACTAGATATGTTTTAATTGTGAGAAAAATATCATATTTTATCGAGCAAAAAGAATTTTTCTTATTTAATAAAAAAGATTTCCTTGGTTCAAAGAAATCATAACATTAATCAAACCAAACTGTTTCTATAGCATCATTATGTTTCAATTCAAAGAAATATTTCTTTTGTCCACTAAAATATCTTAATTGTGACACTCAATGTTATGCTTTATTAAATAGAAAAAATTATATAATTTTTAATGGTTTACATAACATACTGTTTTAATTTAAAAAAAAACCTTTTATACTCCAAATGTATATTTTAGTGGTTGAACTAAGACTGATGATTAAAATATATTTTTTTAAAGTACTGAAATATTGTGTTGTTTAGTATGCAAGACCAACTATACCTTTCTACAATTGTAATGCGAACTATTTGACTTTAACTGATCAATAGCATTGGCCCGATTTTTTAATACAATTTTTTCTATTATATGAAGAAGTTTATTTTCTCAGTGTATAGAGTAATATTAAATATTTTTTTAACTTTTATAAAAAAGAATTCGTTTTTCGTTGTCAATAATTTAGTTCAAAAATGAATTATTACTTTAGAAAAATGATCAATAGATATAAAAATAGAGTTACTCTCTGCTATTGTAATGCTTCTAACGTCTTAAGCGAATTAATTAACACTTGTGAAAGTAAGAAAAGGTATTTGAGGAATTGAGAATTGCAGTTTTTAAGTTAGATCTTAGTGCTTAGCCAAACAAATATTTTATAATTATTTTACAATTGCATTTACAGCTATACTTACAAAACATCAAAATTTTTTTTATATATTTCAATTCTTGATGTAATTTTTTAATCGAGCATTGCATCGTGGTCGCGTAGTATAGAAATGGCAAATGTATTCCACAAAGAAACAATTTGTCAAAAGCCGTCATCGTCGTGGCGCTCCGGGAATTTCTACTCCGGTTGTTGTAAATCCATTCACAGGCTCGGAAAAAATGGCGCATGTTCCATGGGAGTTCGGCGCCTGATGAAAGCGCCTCCCAAGTTTTTCCGACTTGTCAATGGCCGTGCACGAAATAAAAGGTCGAGT
Source organism: Sycophaga agraensis (assembly GCA_018906755.1). Lineage (NCBI taxonomy): Eukaryota > Metazoa > Arthropoda > Insecta > Hymenoptera > Pteromalidae > Sycophaga > Sycophaga agraensis. The sequence continues at coordinate 42,916 of JACCIE010000011.1, forward strand.
GCCTTTTGAGTGTGACGCGTCATGCATCCGATCGGTACAGCCTTCGCCCAATCAATGGCGACGCAAACCTAGCACCGCCATGTTGCATCACCGGTAGAGATGATATAAATTGGCGCTACGCGCATTGTGATAGTGCCCCAATAGAGGCCAAGCACTCCTTATTCAAATAGGAAAGCTCACAATATGTCTCCCGTAGAAGTTCACGTTCAAATTTTTAAATACAACCAATTAATAATAACAAGGGAACTACATGGCAGCTGTAATTGTGGTAGGCAATGTACCACCTATATACCCTGCGAGTCGTCACCAAATTATTAATAGCTCTTGGGAAATCGTATTGAAAAAAGTGACAAATCGGGAGCGCTGAAAAATTGCGAGTGCGTGGCTGCTTTGAGATACTCAATGCGTCGCAAGCCGCCGCGCCGCTGCCGCGTCGGTGCAGTATTAGCCAACTCCCGGGGCTCGTTACTCACTGTGTTATCCAAAGTCTTCATCAGGCTGCAGGGTTTACATTTCGAAACTTTGGTCATTAATTTCCCTCCGACTCTCCGCACCTCGACGCTCACAGACGCTCGCGCCTCATCACCGTCCGTCCCAGGTCCGCTCGGCCCCATTTTTTCATCAATATCGTATCCGCCCTATACTCTGCTACCCAAGTCGTCGCCTCGTTATTTCTCTATTTTATGCCGATTTCATCCATCAGATTCCTTTCTAAAATTACGACTTACACTTCCGATCTAACGAGATACCCCCCAATCTTCGATTCCTCAATCGATTTTGCTCACTGTCAGCATTCGGGTTGAGGGAAACTCGAAAGGAAATCTGTTCTACTGTCCGAAGTAAAACTTTCGTCGCTACTTCTATGCTGATTTCATCATAAAGAAATCTTCATTTGTATTCAAATTTTCTTATTCTAAAGACGGACTACTATAAGTTTTCTGATTAGAGAAAAACTATTGCTTTCATCGGTTTGGTGTTGCATCATCTGTTTCTAGTTTCTTTTAATTATTTTAAGAAACTAGAGCATGACATGGACATCCCTTATCACTTTCTTTAATTTGTTCCATGGTCTGTATATGTTACAGTTAAAAACAGTTAATTCATCAACTGTTATGAGCAGTTTGCAAGTTTACACTTGCTTTCAATTTTGCTGCATAACAATAGTATGCGAATTATCATTAGCATAAGCATAATAAATAGCATTTAATCTGTATGCCTTTACCTTGAGCTGGAAAAATTAAATTTGGAAAAATTATTTCTATTTTATTACTGTCACAGATCTATGCTGTGACTGGACAATGGCGCTCAACAACGCATTAAGCGATGTAGTGGCGAAATAGTAATAAGGCCACTACAAAATCGGCCATATTGACATTAAATTTCTAAATATATGTTTTGTGACGGGGCGCAGTTTTTATAATTTTAGGACACTTGTTGGAAACCAGTTATTTATATTTAGTTTCCTGTTGAATAAAATACGTTTATTAAATTTCTTAAACGATTCTATTTTTAATTACAATCAATAATTTATAATTTAATTTTTGTCAAATATTGTTTGAGTTCAATTGTGTATATAAATAGTTTAAAGTCTAAAGCTTTAGTTTATTTAAAAATGATGGCAAATATAAAGCTTACTTTATAATAAAAATTAATTTAATATTATTTTAATATATTTAAATTGTTTTAAAAATGGAGTTCTTTATTTGCCTTTTTTTTAAATAAAGAATAGTTTTAAATTTTGAAGTATTTCTATTCATAATTCAGTTCAAAAAATTTGATTGATATTTACACTCGAGCTTTTTAAATTCAATTATATATGCACTTAATTATGTAAGTAAATGTCATTGTTTTATAACAACTATCCTAAAAATACATCAAATTTATTTAAAAGAATGATGTCGATATTGCAGGAATTAATTATCGACTTGTTGGGTTGTACGTTCCCTTTGAGAGGCGTGTATAACTATATACATAGATTAAATTCAAAACTCGGTTCACTGCTTTTTTTATTATATGTATAGTATATATATAACGATATTTACTCACTATTTTTTGAAATCATGGCTTTATTTATTTGCGGCATGATACAAAATTGAGTAACTCTTGCCATCAAATAAAATGAATAAAAACTAGTCTTCGATATGTTACATTTTCTGAAAAATATTTGCTAAATTCAAACGTACACTAGAAGAAATATTAAATGAATTCCTTAAGTGAATTTTCAATTGCGCTTAATTGAAGTAATCGCGCCAGATTGAAAATTAAAAGAGAAGTAATTGCACCGTAAATATGTATGATCCCTGAGAACTACGGTCAAAAGCTTTGCAGCGATCTGTAAATTTAAAGTTAAATATAACGAAGTGTTTGTATAGATAATGATGCTTTTATTCAAAATTAAATCAAACAAATAAAAAACCTTTAACTAAAAGCACCAGAAAAGTTTTACTTCTGTACTTTATAGACAAGCTAAAATATTTTCAAGTCGCTAAATCTCAGAAAGAATTGTAACTCTTGAATCGGAAATTCTACTAAATGCAATGTCCTATAAATTAAAATATTTACTTCTTACAAAATTTATTTGGCTTACTATATTTACGAATTATTTTAGTTCAAGTATTTTGTATCGAAATCACAAATTAATCATTAATTTTTCAAATGTATTTGCCAATTTAAACCGTTTTTCTATGAATCGGTTGTTGATGGGAAAAATACCTGGATGACAGAGTTGATTTGAAATATGAAGAAGGATGCGAGATTTGATAAAAGCTCGGAAACTTCCCTTAGTGGGAATCAGTGGAAAGTTCTGTCAACGAATCGGAAGAAATAAGCCTGTAGCAACAACATTAATAAGGTTAGGTTTGACACGGATTTAAGGATGTGTTGATTGTAGAAACAAGGGTGATAAAAATGAGAATTAGATGCATGCATAGAGGTTGTTAGCACGAATCATTATTACTATAGTACAATACAGCTGCTATATGGTTTTGAGCATATGCATGCATAATTCTATTAATTTTGAAGGGCCTCTAGAATGTTGCATGAATTCTACCCACGGCGCTCTTGTCTTATATTCACAAGTCCCTGCAATAATTAAGCGATCGTGACGAAGCGGAGCGGCTTCTTTACCCGGTGGCCTTGCTGTACTATATGGTAGACTTCGGCAGTTAATATAAAGACGGAATGTCCGAAAATGGGGCATCGACACCGTGATCCTACCAACGCTTCTGGATGTAGTAGCACATAATGACTTTGTTTAAATATATTGGGCTGTGTGTAGCGATAACCACGATAGTGAAGGTATCCATATTTTGCTTTATTTATCGGCTCAACTTGTTATTATGGTTGTATGGCTTATTACTATAATATAATGACGTAAGCTTTTAATGCAATGATGCAGCTCAATTCTTTTTTCCGCGTGCGTGGCTGTATGATTATGGAAAAGCTGCATTTCATAAAAATATGCTAATTAATCTAGCGTTACATGTGGTTCATTTTGTAAAAAGTAGCTTCACGTGCACATGAGTTATTAATAAAAAAGCAATCTATGCCATATTTGTCAAATTTATATAGGCTAAACATTAAAAAGTATTTCAAAAACATTAAAAATAAGTAATTAGAAACCTCGACTTTGTGCCTTTTTCGTCCGAAATTGGCATGCAGCATGCACGTAGAAAAATGCAAAAAAATTAATATAATAAATATTGTTTATCAAGTTGAATGCAATATTGTAACAATTAAATTTATAGATGTATGTACAAGATCGCTGATAAAATGCCTTGGTTTGGCCTATATTTGTGTGTAAGACTGAGCTTGCAGGCAGTCAAAATGCTAAAATTTTTAAATGTACGTACACACGTTGCGACAGTGAAAATAATCAAAAAAAAATTTTCTGATAATTTGAATATTCTACCTCATTCGAGGAACAGCTATTAAAGTTTTTATTGTGACCAGTTGTAAATCATAATTTATACGATTCAAGTTACACGTGCAGTCAAGTACGTCGTAAAGCGAAGATTTTACGCCAGCGACAGCGTATAATGGATGTACGCGCCAGCACCTAGGTTTGCACATTTGGCATCAAAGTTTGTATAATCTTCTCGAGGGAGCATATGCCGAAGCAGTTAGCAGCTATTTTTCCTGGGGAAAAGCTTGATATAACGGATACTAACTTGGCTTCGGTCACCTTTTTTCATTACCATTTTTAAGTCGTCCAGTTGATGCTTTACGAGGCGATATCGATCGTAATATCGATAAAATTTTATTGTACGAATTCGCACCGATGCGCGGAAAAATCCCTCTCCCCCGAGTGGCAGCCTAATACTTCGGGAAAAAGCCGTGAAAAATACTGTACTGCGAAACACGCTATCATTTCACGGGATCGCGAAAAGCCTGCGACCACGAGCTTTACTTTACCAAATGGTGCAAGTCGATCGAAAAACTGGTAAGAACGGTCTTAACCAGTGCGAAACGACTTGCGAAGATCGCAAGAAGAGGCGTCACAGTCGCTTGTGTATCGAAACGATTAAACACGGCGTATTAGGGAAAGAGTCTTGAAAGGGTAGACTGCTGCAGTTCGGTATTTGCGGCATCTGCGACCGAACAAATCCAATGTAAATCCGTAACCGGGATATCGCCCGCACACTATTCGAATACTTTATTAAATAGGCTGTTTACATAACCGCAGAGGTGTGGTTTGGTGATCTCTGCAAAAGGACGGGAAATTACATTCGCTGAGATGGCTAACGATGCCTGTGTCTGCAGCGTATATCGCCGTCAACGAGCCATAATCGAGGCCATAGTTTGAGCACTACCGGTGTTTCACTCGAAAGGTTGAGATACGATATTTTTCCAAACTTGGACCCTCAAAACGGGTAGGATGAGACTGCTATGTTGATTACCTATTTTCAATGGTTAGAACGCATTATTGACTTTCTCAATATTACAGTTCAAAGATCTTTTTGGAGGGTTACATTTGTCAAGAATAAATATGATTCCGTTAAATAATTTGTATAGCCAATGTATCGACAGAAAAATGATGCTAGTTTACTACATAGGAGTAGTTCGCGGATTTCCAAATGAAATACAGTTAAAATTAATCGGCACGGATCATCTAGTAAATCTAATTGATTCGACGTACGTTGTGTTACATGATGAATCTGCCTGCTCGGATTCATGAATAAGGCATGTTCAGGAAGATTCTGCTTTAGATGCACAAAAACATAATTTACAATACGCTTTGTAAACATATCAAAATCAAACTGTTCTGTATGATATACAAAGCACAGCTATTTCGGGTAGAGATTAGAACTAGGTATAAAGGTTATCCTTGAGGATGTATTCTGGGAGGCGTGTTGCAATGATAATACAGAGGTCGATAATATATTATATAAATAACGCGTCTCGAGCATTCTTTTTCGAAACTCTAGCATTTATGGTGTATTTTCTTTTAACTTTCAATCTGATGTTTAATTAACTAAACTATAAGGCTAAACCACTAAAATTTTCAAATAAGTTTATTGAATTCTCGCTTAAATTCTTAATGTAAATGTTTGCATATTCGATTATTTTCTTACATTGTACTATCGGATCCTAATTCTCCCAAAATACTAATGCTGCAGTCATTTAGGGTCTGATTTATTTGTTATGAAAAGTAAAATAAAAGCGTTTTTATTATTATTAACGACGGCTCATCATGTCAAAGCTCAAGAAATTATTGTACCATACATGTGAGGTATTTGGTTTTGGCGAAGTTGCGACGAGCTTCACTTTCTAGAATAGCACAAAAAGCAAAACGATAAGATGTCGCAATTATAAATACTTCAACAGGTAGAGGAACCCTGGAGGCGAGCCTTCTAATTTTCCATTCGCGTAAAATTCAGGCGCGGTCTCATTTGGTGGAGCTGCGGCTTTATACCCATAGCTCGGATTATCCTAGATAACCTAAGCTTTTTAACTTCACGCGAACTGTGGCTCGAGATATGTAGGTTTCAGCACAGAAGGGTGGTAGCGAGATCATCTGTGCCTATCTTACCGATTAACCTTCCTAGGATAAGGAAGTGTCATTATACAGAGTAATCCTTTGTCTGCAGTAGTTGTATAACAATAAAATAATTATTTTTCCAAAAGACAATTGCTTATGCAACAAGGTCGTGATCAACCTCGGTGCAATAACGCGAGCTGCTTTCTCGATTATCTCTGTAAAAGTGAGAATCAACATATACATGAAGATTGATATTCGCGGAGTGATCGACATGAGTAGAATAATCATCGATAAACTAAGCTGCTGAACATATAGGCCACGCAGACGCTCCATAGAAGAAAGGAAAATGGTCGTTTTTTCATTAAAGGATTCCTCGTAAAGTTGCCCGTGTCCCGGTAGAACTAATAACGCGATAATACCCGTATCGATCGGAGAGTAGAGAGAAGGCCGGCGGAGTCGAAGATTCGAATTGTTCTAGCTTACTCGGCTATTTTCTTTTTTCCTGTTTTCTCTTTTATTACTCGGCGCCTCGCAGCTCGTCCTGGGGGCTAGAGCTCCTTAGCTTCCGCCGGGAATCACCCATATCTCCGCAGCGGACCAGATCTATTACAGTTCAATGATCCCGTGCAGAATTTCATTACCGATCATCCCTTAATCGTTCGGTTCGTAAGATCTGCACCGCATTGAATAATTCACTTGTGCGTAAGACGAACTACCGCTTGATAGATTTTTGCGGAAAAAGTCGGTTAATTTTCTGGATGCGCGGTAGAGTTATTATAATCCGATTTGAAGTAATTCCACCTCTCGCGTCCTACTATTCGGCCTCTCGGGAAAATTGCATCGGATTTTATTATAAATTATTCAAAAGCAACCAAGAGGCAACATTTATATTCTGCACGACAAAACACCACTGATTATCCTTTATAAGCGAGTGTAAAGGGCCAGGGGTTTATTTGGGATCGGGAGAAGGCTGGATGGCGGACTGGGTGAAACGATAAAACGCCACCGACGCACATTGCGCCGCCAACCTTCCCCCCAACGCTCCCGAGTTTTTGTTCGCATTGGAACTTTTAAAAGGAGATTCGGCGCTTTACGAGCTACTCTCGATGCCGTCCATCGGACGCATTTGCGTCGGCACTTTTACGACGGCAATTTTGCATGCGGTGCATCGGTAATAAGCCGATTCGAAAAGGCTGCAGTCGCGGCACGCACGCCTCCCTGCGCACAGCGCTTGCCCGGCCTTTCGTCAGTGGGATACAGGACTCGTTAGCTTTACGCGCACTCGCGACGGCGAGGGCATCAATTGAGACGAGCGCTCACGTGGGATTAACGCGTTCGCTGTCCCAGGACAAGTGTAATTTTTGTTCTTACATCCAATAGATCGAAATCCGCGATTTTGACGGGACTTGTAGTGAATTCACCAATAAGCTGCTGCCTAACTCTAATAAAAATAATCAGAGGCTGCGAGAACAAGAATCGCTGATACCACTGCACTTGCTTGCACTTGCACTTGTCGCGAGAGGAAAAGCGCCCAGAGCTCCATGCAAGGGTTAGAGGATTGGATCAAGAATGCCTCGGGGCGACATAGGTCTGAAGCTCGGACACCCACTGGAGCCTGCGCATCTGCCCAGGTGCGGCACGAACTCCTATAGGAGACCGTTAGACTTTCCGCAGGCGTTGATCACTAATCAGTCTGCGGCTTAATTGGAACTGCTTTTTCAGTCGTCCGAGTACCTGTAATTTCAATTAAATACGTGGTCACGAGCGTGTTTCGCTCGTTTCTCGAATAAACAGTTTACTGCTTCGCAATAAAATACGAGCGCGCGAGCTCGAACGCGAGCGGCCTCGTAATTTTTTTAATGCACCTGATACGCATTGTAACACAAAGCGCTTCTCGGGTGTACATTGATCGTCCTTCGTGATTTACCATCGAGATGGTAAATCATCCTATAAATCCGATCGGATTACTATTTTGATAAAGGGCGCCCGCACTTTCATTAACTCTAATATAACTTATAAATTACAATTGAAGCAGATCTCGAGTTTTTGTTCAGCTTAAATCTCACACTGCAGGCAAAATTGAGCTACATTTTCCTTCTTGAATTGGAGTAATACAGCAGTAGTAAAGCTCGGCACTGCCAAAGTAAATTTCTAATGACTTTTTCCACTCCTACTTTTGTACACAATCTTATACCAGTCTTAGAATCTAATAGTACCCAGTCGTCGTCATCTATACAGCTTTCTACTCATTCGCTTAAATAGTGCACCTATTTATAAATATTCAAATAGCGACGTCGAATGGATTTAGCGTAAACACTACAACAGCTTATAAACTCGTTAATTTTTATAGCAACATGAGAGAGTAAATTTCACAACGGCTCGAGTATATATAACGCTGACAGCGAGCGCAATAAAGCCGGCTGCACTCTGCCAGCAGCAACAGCGGCAGCAGTAACAGCACACGGTATGGAGGTAATTTTTTTCACCCACCCGCCCGAGTAAAAAGGCTGAATAAGAAAGGCGGAACGGAAAGATGGAATAGAGCCGATCAATCACGGGTCCGTGGAGAAAAATCCTCCCAGTGCTTGAGATTCCAGGCAACCCGTGCAGCAGTTTTGTCACGGACGCACGCCCGCGTGCCTGCAAAAGGTACACTCGCCAAATAGTAAGGATTACTTATTCGAAATTCTTCCGTACCGATTAATCGGTCGAGCGTAAACAGTGCTGCTAGGATCGCAAGGATCGATCGACTCCTCAACCGATGTGCATATGAAATTTAAATTGAACGGGGTAACGACTGTTTCTGTTGCGCGAACGAGGGCGCGAGCGACATCCCATATCTTGCCGTAGAACACGCTGCAAGCTCGTTCTCCAACATCGCAACCACAAAGTCGTATGAGTCTTGTAAAGCTCGTGCACGTGCTTTTGTAAACGCGTTGAGTGTAAGCTTGACATCTTGCACGCACTTCGATTCCCTGTATTTAATCCAAACTCACAGGTTCGCCAAACTAATGTACCGCTCGCCCTTGCAATTCTTTCAGCCCAAACTTTTTTGTTTCTTAATGCAGTCGCTCAGATAACGTGTGGGAGTGCGTGGGTACGAGGACCAGTATTTAAACAGAGAGACGTTTCTATTTCGATTTACGGTTTCGGGATTAATTTCTCAATCTTATTTTTAGCACTTGGGATCGTGTGCTGCTTTAGTAAACAATTATAAATAAAGTGTTTTTTCAAGTAACCTTAAATATAGTTGGTGACTTATTGAGAGGAATTAAGTTGATCCATACGAAAATGCAAATAAGTCGGGCATTTTTTTATTCCAACTTATTTTTAGCTGTGATATGTTGAACGAGTCTAGTGAACCGTATTGAACTCGTATTGAACTGTATACAACTGCTAAATGATGCATAGATTCATCGAGAACTTGGGAAATAAAAACGAAAAGCAGGTGCACTCACGAGGCACTCGCGAATCGTTCGAAGCAATTTATTTAAACACGAGTAGATAGAGAGTGCAGTATTATTCGATTAATAGCGATAAAATCTTTTTCCACTTAATATAGATTAAAATATTGTGCTAAATTTTCTTAATATAATATTAGAGCCTTTGTTCACACGTTCTGCGGCGAACAGACCTGTGAACATGTATTGCCCATTTTTTATGCTTATATAGTGTATAAACTAAAAACAAAAAAGAAAGAAAAATTGAAAGAATTACACTGCAATTGAGAACATAATTTAGCTTTCAGGTTCGGAGTACGAGATGATGCGTTCTACCCTTCCAAAACAGCATATCCTAGTTTAATCTGCACAGAATTCTTAGAGTGTGGGTTGTATGGGCTGTATCGAATTCTATCGCGAACAGTAGATTAGTGTATCCGAATCGAGATCGAGAAGTCCTTTCGACTGGTGTGATTACGACCTTATTCCAATTTGTGTTTGGAATATAAATTATACACCGTTTTCGAAAAACGTAAAATCAACCAATTGAGGAGATGGCGGCTAGTGGCAGCTACTGGCGACAGGTGCTCGATGCGAGCCTTAATGGAGATTCGCTGTCATAAAATAATTGATTTATTCTTGCGTCCGCCCGCTAAAACAGAAAAATTTTGCACTGGCACGAGGCTGACCACACGGATGCCGTGACAGAACGGAGCATAAAAAGTGGTGGGGTCACGAGCTCTTTTGGAGAAAGGGTTAACAGCAGCTAGCGAGGATTTACCTGAGAAGATTTATGCTCGAGAAAGCGGAAAAAATAGTCCGAGCGCGGTGTCTATTTTGTTCGATAAAATGCTCATTAAGCAAGTAGCTGCATTTCGGAGGTGTATGTAATGGTCACGATTGTCACTGTAACCCTGCAGATAAACCCTCGCTGACTGAGGCTTGCTGGAGACTCTTATGAAGATGGCTGGCAGAGTAAGATGACTAGCAGTGTGGACGGCTCGGCGCATTATTGAGTGGCTCCCGTGGGAGAGGGTAGGGGACACCGGAACAAAGGGCATCATGGCGCAACCCCATCGCGCGTCCTCCTGCGGCTCTTCTGCCCAGGCTCCGTGAAATTTCTATCAGCCTAGGAAGACGTTGCACTGGCTTCCATCTACACAGCCCACTAGTGCAACCGGCTCCGTGTATCCTCTGCCTATGAATAATTATTTGCCTTTATTGTTTCGAGACACTCGCCGCTTTTAATGGCCGACTTCTTTTGCTTGCCTAGCTGCGCGCTCCAGCGGCATTTAATTATCCTCGCGTGTTCTATTCAAATAACGCGCCGCCGGGCGTGGCGTCGTCCGTTGCCTCAATATTCCCCGAGTTTCCGCAGCGGAAGATAGCTAGAGCCCCGCCGGCATAAGATTACGGGTCGTGCCCGAGCCGCTCTCGCACCGCCCAGCCACTAGTCTCCTTTACCGCAGCCCAGAAGCTTCCACGGTTTTACTATTAAAACTTTTATCATTTCTCCGTCCTACCAAGAAGAGCACAGTATAATAGGTGTCGCATTTTCGACTATGTTTATATAAAGAACAAATAATATAATGAGTAACCAATTGAAATTATTAATTAATTGATAGTGCTGTTATAGAAATGATTTCAATTTATTTTTTATGAATTTCAATCACCTAAAATTGTAACAATTACTCTATTATTTGTCGTTATACATTGTTTGTATAGCATACAGGTATACACGAACTACACCTTATGCTATACTGGTATATACTTGTAAACTTTTCCCTAGTAATAAAATTGCCGATTTTTTCTGAGAAACATAAATAAAAAACCGAAATAATCAAGGGGAAATATAGCACAATATTGAGGGTTTAATTGATTTACGTGTGATCTTTTAATTAGTAGGTCCATTTTGGAAAAGTCGAGATAAAGAATCCTAGGTATGTACCACCAGTAAATATAGTAAAACATGTTCAAGAAGCGACTTGAATAGCTTACAGAACTAGCGTATGCACACAGCTGGAATTTTTAAATAAATTTTTGTATTCTAATTCTTGGAATTTATATTATAATTTAAAAACATATAAACTAATAATGACTAGTATCCATATATTTTATTGTATTTTATAATAAAAAAATACTATGCAAATTATGCTTTGGTTAATGCGAACTACTTTTTTCTGATTAGATCATTTTTTGAAAATTTTTATTGAACTTAACTCTGTGCAAAGTAAAAGTATTTGAGAATTTAAAATCTTTTGAGTTCAGAATGTCACCCTTTTAATGTCATCCTCTATATTAGTTAATGCAGTAAATTAGAAATATGCTGTATAACTGGGTTTTCAAAGTAATTATAAATCTTGTATTTTTCTACTTGTCATTACAGGTATCACGTACACACCTTCGGCGCGATACGCGACGGAGCCGCACATGTAGTGCGGGTCATCTTTAGCGTAGCCGCGCCGGATTTCGAGGATAGCGGCTCGACTAACCGCTGATCGAAGGAAACTGTCTCCCCCCAGGCGCGTACGTAACACAGGTAATATATCTTGAGCGAAATCGAGAGATATGGGAAATATTAAAAAAAAAGCGGTCCTCGTGTACAAAGAGATTAATAAGTTTAAAAGTTGGAGACAGCGGGCAGATGTCCAGAGATAGAGAAAAAATTGCGAACGATAGTTTTTAGAATTGAAATTACAATTGTACTTAAAAGAACTCAGTGTACAGAGGGTTACTCATAAAATGACAGAAAAGGCTCGACGTCGCATACGTGTCATGCGGAATTGGTTTGCTAGTTTTGATTAGTTTTCGTTTGCTGGATCGTACGCGTGACCCGCTCGCAGCCTCGTTCTCTAGAGGGAAAAAGAGTACGAGAAAAAATTGGGCACAGAGATAGAGGTGCATAGTCTGTCCATGGTGTTACAGGATAGACAAGTAAGCGAAATCCGATTTGCGTCGCGCAGGCATCGCGAAAGAAAGAAGCTAACTTTGGAAAGCAACATGCGTTGTTAATCCATGGCATCCTATAGTGGCTTTGGAATTCCCCCCAACAGTATGATTTGAATGAGTCACAACTGATTGAAATAGAAAATTAGCTCCAACCAGGGGCGCGTACACTAGTTTTCTCAGGGCACTGAAACGCGGCTGCGGACGCCTATCGGAAATCGATTAGGCGTGCTTCTTGGGTACTTCACTTGACCAGGACAAGCAGTCGATAGCTAGGGTTGCCTCAAAAAATGCGTCGAGCGCTGCTGCAGGTACCGTGCGTTATACTACGGGTCAGGATCTATACTTGTAAAAGTATACACTGCTCACGTAACCGTTGCGCATATGACTTTTAAAGGTATGCTGCTAGGTAGGCGCCGTCATCCTGGGCAAGTGCCAGGGACTCGCTTTCAAAACTCGAGGCTCGCGATCTCGCAGATCATCTACTTATCCGCGTTTCTACAATCAAGAACGGCTTAGTATCTAACTAGAACCTAAGACCTGTGGCCAAATCAGTTATCGCCTAGGCTATCATGCATAGATCGTTTTTCCGCTACTCGACGTCTGGCCTCTTTTCAGTTGCCATAGCCGACCTCGTCGTACAGCCTCGGTCCATGTATGCTAATGGGGGTGATTGTGCTACGAAACAGCATCATCTACATTTAAATTTCCTGGTTCGTCATGGCCGATTGTCACTTCAAATAAGGCCGTTGAGCCGCAATCTTGAACAAGCCGCAGTACAGGATTCGCCCGTGCCGCTTTTCATGACGTTGAGGCTTACGCTAAGAAAAAAAGTGCGGGAGTCCCGGTAGTCCAGTTGGCCTATGCGCGGCGATAAAGTGCCGGAAGAACAAGGAGTGCTGAGGAGTCCGTTGACCTGAACCGCCTGAACCCGGATGGTATCACGCTTCCCGCGGGATCTGATAAGCCGCGTGCTAAAAACTTGCTGAGATGGGATGCGTCCGCGGCGCACCACTTCGATTCTTCGCCCACCTGCATATTCCAACATCCTTATGGCGTCTCGAGCACCTGCTTCCCTCTCTCCCTTTTCCTTCTTTCTTTCTCAAGAACGGATAGTATCACTACTCGCATCCTTTGGCCTTTGTGTAAACCATATACGCATAACGTTGTGCCTTCAATAATTGTATGTGCTTCTATTAAAGTTCGATCGTCCTTGGCGGAATCCTCCCCTCGATCTTTACTCGTGCAACCCTTTGACGCAGTACCGAGCATCAATATGCATGAGGCCGCCTTCGCATAATGGATCAATGTTGAACCACCTGAAAATTGGGACTTTTTCCTTTACAAATGGCTGTGACTCTGAGATCGATACTTCCAACTCGACCCACGATTCATTTTTATTACCTTCAATTATTAAAATTTGAATTTAAGTGCATGACTTGGCGTATTATCTTTTTTCCCTTTGCAAGTGCCGTAAAATGTGGCGGCCTTCCGTAATTGGATTTCGTATAATAAAAAATCGTCGCCCGCTTACACTGATCTTACAATATTGGGCATTTAAATGTAGTTTTAAATGACTCTGACAGTTTGTGCAGTTTTTCCGTAAGAGAATAAAATATAGAAAACGAATGCAAAAGATATGCAGCGATGAAAGCGCAAATGTTTCCTGTATTGACATTTTAGAACGAGCTACGCCAAGGAATATCAAAGGGTGCAATAGAAAACAAGACTTTGTTGTTCTTATACTAGCATATGAACAGGGTAGATTTATAATCAATGTAGCCCAAGATCTAACTGTCCGTGTCCGGAGGATATCGTGGGACAAGGCTCAATAATTTTGTAAACTCCGGTTTTTTCTTCCGCGCATAATTCGATAGAAATAATATGCGAGGAGTAGATATAAAAATTAAATGGGCGGGGATCTAGCATCTTATTAGATTGTGCTATCGCCGTCAACCTAACCGTCGATATCAAAGTAATATCTTGGTGCGGTATCGAGCTGGTTAATCCTTGGGCAGGCGACCTAGGCGTCGGTGGTGGCAGTGGCCACGGCCAGTAACGTCCTGCATATTTATAAGCGCTCAGTACCAATCGCGGGTTAGGTTATAATGAAGCTCAGCGGTACGCGAAGACCATTATGGGTGCGCGCAGCTTGATTGAGTCGATCGCAATACAGATACGCATGCAGCTCTACACATACACGACCCTGACGCGTCAAACTCCAGTTGAGTTATACATAAGGGTCGACCAAGTGGGGTGGACTCGGCCCAGTTAGTCACTAATGCGGCGGTATCAGATCCCCTCTAGACCCCCTAGGGTCCCTCTGCCGGAGCCGAGCCGTGCAGCGAGAGGAAAATTCCTCAGAGGAACGGGGGTGCGTTCGCCGGAGAGCGGCGCGGCAAAGGAAATACGTCGCGCAGCAAGCGGATAAGCCTCGACCTCGGCGAGGCCGCGGGGCAAGCAAGCGTGTAATGACAAACTGGACGACGCTGGGGGAATGCAGCGTGGACGTCCGCCATGCCCCCGGGTCCTGAAGGGGACGGGTGGAAGAGGCCACTCGATTGCCAAGTGGCCTCAGCTTTTTCGCTGGTGGGCGCAGCTAAAACGCTGCCGAGCTGACGTTAACCAGGCCGCGGGTCTTCCTTGTCTAGAACTCCCGTGCGCCGCTTGGCCTTGACAACGCAGGCGGCGTTGGAGATTCCAGCAGGCAAATAGCTGGGTCGCGGGTTGGGGCACAAAGCCTAAGGGGAGCGACGGCGAGTCGCGCACTCCGGCGCGGGTGCCTCTCTCCCGCCTCGCGTCGCTACCTCTTCTCTGGGGCTCGACTGCGCCCTTAATTCTCCCATAATCCTCCCCGATACCCCGAGACGCGCGATGCATGCATACGGCTCGTTCAATTCATACCGACGCCACGGCACTTTTCCCGATCTAGCCGGTAATCGAGCTGACAGTCTCGCCAGTCTCGACTTCGGCAACGAAAAGAGGTAGTCCGCGAGGCACCGGTAGACTCTGGCTGCGGGCCGAGGTAGGCTCGTAGTAGGCTGACTGGTAGTCGTCTTGGGGAGCCCGTTGTCTGGTGCTTATACTGCTCGGCTCTCACTCGAGTGATGACAAACTTTCTGGCCCACTGCACTCCATGTCAGGGCAACGGTTGAAGATTTCACCGATTAAAGCACACATATTATTTATCAAATTTGACCATGCACGATCGGTGGGTTGTTCGGTCCGTTGCCATCTAATTTCGGTCCGTTGTAATCCAATCCCGGTCAAGTGCAGACTGGAAAATCTGGACTCCAGCGTTTATAGGCCGGGCGCAAACGTCGCCCGTGCAACGGGCGGCGATACAACCTCGCTAAAGATCTGGCGTCCCTGCTCGCCGATCGGTTGAGACGCTCTGATGCAGTCTGGTTCGCGCTCGCAATAAAAAGCTTCCCGCTGTAGGTGCAGACCAACAGAAGCACCCTCAAGTCTCGTGTAATCAGCGACTAGAGTGCTTTTTTAATCGCGGATGGGAGCGAAGCGCGAGCGACCCGAGGCGCTAAAGGCTCCCTCCCCCCCACACTCCCATGAAAGCAACAGGCTTGTAAACGAGGCGGGAAATCACTCGGACACCATCGCGCGAACGAGCATTAAAGGGCCGCATATAGACACCTCGGCACCAACTCTAGGCCCTGCGGCCGATTTTAAGGCAACGCGCTCTTGGCCCCAGCTCCGTGAATTATGCAAGGGCGTGGGGGCATTGCGGATCCGTAACGAGGTAGCTACGGCTTGCCCGAGGACAATGGACTTCTTGACGCTGCGCCGGCCTGGTCCACGCGCAACGCCTCCATCCTAGCTCCTGGCTTTTTGCCGGCCAACTGGCTGGGGACGCCGCGATTAATCTCCTTCCTTGGCCCAATTGACATTGCGCCCAAGTACTAAGAGGAAAAATCGCTGACGATTCTGACAATGCTAACGCGACAAAGTGGACTTAAACGAGCCGCTGTGCCTCCCCCCCCCCCCCACCCGATTATTCCCATTAGCCTATGTGAACCTGCTATTTCTCCGCTACCGCCCGATCAAATTGGCCCGATAAATTCGCGGGAGGGCCCGCGGTAGAGAATACGACAAGTCCTTGCCTTTCTCCGAAACCGTCCCCTACGAATACATGAGCCTTTTCGATCTTGCATAATTCTCGACATTGTTCATGTTAACCCTATTATGCCTTTGTACAGTTTGGTTTGCAGAGAGACTCGAATTAATAATGCTATATTCCAAAACTACCAAATTGGACAAATACTGGACTACGAGAATACCTGCAGTTGTACTCTGCGTCAACCTCTGCGCACATGTCTATGCACGTGCTCGAACCTTAGTCGGCAATGCTTATACATGCAGAAGTTTATCTAAGACCTTAATCTTAAAGACACCGCAGTTCTCACACGGGTTTACAGGTGTGTATACTTCTTCAGCGAAGTCACGCCTATGGTCACCTGACCTGTACCCTTGTAACATACTTGAGCGCTAGCAACAGCTTACGTGCACGCACTGCCCTTACCATTAACCGCACTCCGCTTCCAATTGATCATTTAGTTTCCCTTCTCCCTATTATACATTGTTAAACTTTTCCCTTTTTTACCTTTCTTCCCTCCGTAACTGCTGCCTCCAAACACGGACGCTTTGGAAATGAAATAGACACTCATTTGGAAACCGAGGACTCAAGAAATGCACTCTGCTATTGGGCTTGTTTCAAATATTACTGTGCCTTATTCAAATCATCCTTACCTGAAACAATAAAACAGTAACTGATTAGTACTTTAGTCTAAAACTCACAATCCAGGTACAGCACCCACTCCTAGCACATGCACACACACATACAGAGTCCCGCTATGCACCACACCGTAATTAATTTTATTTCATTTATCATTTAGACTTAATCGCCGGGCTTTTCATCTATCTAGCAGCATGATATTTCGGTAACGTCTAACCAATCTAATACATTTAGATGTGGCACTTATTCATCGACCCTGCCATTGAATAAACTTAATTATACAAACTCTGTTGTATTGCGATCATCGCCTTTCGAGTTTGTGCCAGGGATGGGAACGCTGCTAACCCCTATGGACAATAAAGTACCGCGCGACGCTCAGGGTAATTAAAAATTGTATAAAGCAGACGACTTCTGGCTGGAAAATTGCATCGAATCGTAGCCTGCGAACACCTACACATCGATCACTCAAGCGCTTCGAACGCGCTGGGAATCCGTGCGCCTGGATCCATTGTCGCACTACATGTCTGTGAATACGGCGAGTCCGCGTGCAAAAACGAAGAGGTGCCCGCGGCTACGCCCCCAATCGCCATATCGATAAAACGTCAAAAGCAGGAGCAGCTTTTAATATTCGACCGCGACGAAAACTGCATCGCTGCATGTAAATTCATGTGTCGCGGAATAGGCCGCCCCTACGTCAAGGCTTCATGGGACAGATGAGCTTTCCAAGAGCATGACGAGGCGAGAGGTGCGCGCTCGAGCACAACCTCTGACTCGCACCTAGCCTCGACTTTGCTCGCCCCACGTCAAACGTGATGCTACAAATATCCTGAACGATCAATGCCTCTTTAATCGAAACTTCGATTTAAAAAACTTTCTCTTTAAAGGCCATAGATACATTAACTTCAATGCCAATTTCAGAATAGTATTTGTCCAATGAAATTAGATAAAAAATTATCACTTCATAATACTTTTTCGTAATTGATTCGTTGATATGTACACAAACACAATCCAGTCAATCAAGAAAGTTTGTAGTTAAACAAATTTAGCTCAATTTTTCAGTTAATCTGTTGATAAAAAAATATCATAAATTATGCATATTTTGAAAAGATTTAATTGCCCCTAAATCCAGATATTGATGTCTAATATTTATAATTTTGTCATGACGAACTTATAGATAATGCAATACATTTAAGGTAAGATAGTTTGGCATACTATAAAAATCGGCAACCATGTTACATGTCCTAGTTACATCTTGTTTTCATGAATAGCAATTTATGTATACTTAGTCTTTTTAACGTTTCTCTTGTGTTAACAAATAATGGCTGCACAAATGTTTTATTTTCAATGGAAAATATAATGAGGTGGTCACAATGATTCACATAAAAAATATCTACAAAAAAAATATTTAAAAATTGAAAAACATTTAAAAAGAACTTGAAAAATTACACTAGAAATTACTAATGCTTTAAAAAGTAGTCAAATTATCAAAATTACAATTACATTAATATTATATATATGGTTGAACATTAAATTTAACGAGCATGAATAGACTGGGTATATGATATCAATTACAACTTCATGTGTGATAACTGTAAAATCTAGATATGAAACTTCCCATAATTACGATTTACTCTCTATAAATTATCAATTAACTTGTCGATTACTGCAGCTGAATTCCTATTTGTGCTTACATATTCAGCAACGCTTGCATTATAAACGAGTGTAAACGCATTGGTATTAGTATGATGATATTCGGTCTATTCTGGTTCTAATTCACGATTGACGTAGGAATACGTCCACCGTGGAAATTTAAACCTTGATCTCGTAATCGTTTATCAAAACACTAAAATTACTTGTTTAATTAAAAAGCATTCATTAATTGTACTTGAGGAAGCGTAGATTCTCTAAGTCTCCAAGTCAGGTGAGATAAAAATACATTCGTCCCTAATATTTTATTTCTGTAAATAATAGTTCGAAAAGATACATTGTATTTTGAATAAATGTTAGGTGCAAAAGATTTGACGTAGATAGATATGCTTTTTATTTCAACTAGCATAACCATAGATAAGTCACGATAGGCATCAGGTATTGCATGTATATAGGCATTACTTGTCGGTGTTGAAGTATTGTAGCATAATGAAGTGCATCTAGGAAATTGCATATTTTCAAAAATCTCGTGAATTTACATGCTGAAGAAAATTTGAGCTCATTAGATTGGGAGGTAAAAAATATTTTTAACTAACAACCGAATATATATATTGGCTAGGTATTAACTAAAGGTAAGTTTGCTTGAGATTGGCGAAAGGGGTTTCCGGTTACTGGGAGCAAAGAAACATCCTCCTAGGATTGAGCCCTTGATAAGGCAATCTCATTGAAGCTTCTTTTTACGTTAGAGCTACCCTACAGCTCCCGATATCTTGTTATACCGATATCTCAAAGTTGAGTCTGGATAGGCGTCGGTGGCGCGGCGGCCATAGGAACGAGAGATGAGGTTGCACCGACGAAGTGGAGGATCGGAAACACTCAAGTAAGCTGGCCGATCATGTCTTAATTGACTAGTCCCTCTTATCGCTCTCTCCTCTTCTGCAGTTTTACTTTTCATTCCCTTGGCAAATTTACGGGGGTGGCTATCTTATATTCGGCAGGATCTTCTAAAAGATTGCCGAGGGGATTATGGAGTGAATCTCAAGGCGATTTCCATTGACTAGGGTGGTAGCTTGCAATTTTATCTTTTATTGGTGAAACAAAACGTCTCGCTAGACCATCGATAGGTGAGAAATCGAAAACCGGTCTGCGATGAGACAACATCCGCAACGGTACAGGCGTGGCGACTTTAATGACGTTCTACGGGTGCAGTCACATGATAGTGATAGGAGTCGAAGCGAGAGCGTACGTCTATTAAATCGGGAATATAGAGTTGGAGTGCGAGGTTCGCTATCCAACTCAGTCAATTAAAGTACAGAGAACTAGGCCCGGGTACAATGCAGTCATCGTTGATCGTTGACCAGCGATCCACGATGGGCTAGTGGGTGAACCTGCATTCTTATTGGAGACGAACTACAGTTGCTTATACCGCTAGAGCGAATTGCAGGGTTCATTTGATATACAATTTTCACATTGCAAGATGTCTGGTGCGCCTTGCAGTTTGTATTTATTTGACCGGATTAAAAATAAAGCACCTGATCACTATTGGATATCTGGTGCCTCGGGTCAGACGATCGGTTCTTTTCGAAGAGATATTGACATCCATCGCGTGGTACGTAGGTGATGTTATTGATGAAATGTCCGAAAGTACCACTGTTACAGACCCAGAGCAAGTCGGTTATTAGCGAATACTCTAAGGCTGATTATAATTAAAATGACTGCGGATAGGCTAGGGACTGGGGCGATTCTGGGAATCTTGCCTACTGGAAAACTTGGTTAATCAGTTACGATTCGAGGGCTCCAGCGAATTTTGGTGTCCCCAACTAGGTCGATATCAGCTTAACATCGCGGGCAAGTTAAATATGCGCCTGAAAAGGCTGACCCCCTCAGCCTTAACTTTATTTCAATTCGACGAGGAGACGGGATTGGCTCTCCAAAAAGAATTATTTTATTTTCTTTAGGTCAGATCCAGAACTCTATCCAGGGAGTTTCCTTATCGGACGGAATCCAGGCGCGGTTACTTGAGTCGTACAGTGGCTGGCTAGTCATTGACGACGCGCCCATTGAGTAGCTACCGGCTTCGTTGCTACGGGTGTGTGACCAATGAGTCCCGAGCCTAGTTTGGCAAAGCCGCTTATGACACTCGTTCGCTGCGTATCCCATCGCCACTAAATATACCCCGTCTAGATTCGCAATGATGCCGGGGTAGACCGTAAGTAATTGGCCAATACAAAGCGAGCACGTGGGAGCTAAAGAATCTGACTTGCTGATAATGGCGCTTGCGCGTCGACACTCTATTAGCAAATAAGTTTTCCGTCAGCTCGCCCGCGCGATTTGCATATCGGCTGTCAGTGCCTCCCCCCGTGATGCGGCACTGTCGCCGAGTCATATTGTGGTCGCCCTGGTCGACAAGGAGTGCCCTAGTTACTCGACGTGTACGCTTGACATACACCCTTCTTTTTCTTACACTCATCTGCTATACAAATTACGCAGTAAGCAAGACATTAGTTGGCTGGCTCTACGGCGCGATCATCGCAGTCTGACGGTGTGATCATCATTGCGGGTGATACCGAGATAGCCGTTGAATTGGTTGCACCAATCGGATACGCAGCGTCGCGTCGGTCCCATTTGACCTCCATAAACGCACTATAATTTTTTATTAATGTGGCACATGTTAAATGCGAATATATATTATTCTCATTAAATTATTACAACTAAATATTGTTCGGTGGAAATATAATAAAAATCATTTAAGATGTATACTCGAAAGACTAAAGAGTGCAGAAGCTGAAGGCAAAGAGCCTTTGCAATGTAACGATGAAAAACCGTACACTATATAATATCTGCTAGTTTTTGCAATATCAAACCTTTTCATGGTCTTACACAAAGGCGTAATAATACCCCCTTCAATTTCAAGTAAAAAGAGCTCGGCGGACTTAATATCAGAAAGAACCGTATGTGTTTCAAAAAAAATCGCAGATGTCTTTCCATCATTGAACCTCAAGAAAGCGAATGTTGTCTAGTCCGATACCGTATACGCATATTAGCCTACCTAGTATTACGAAAACTAAGGTAAATCTGGAAGTCATCAAGATATAAAATATGTCTTAAATATATGAAGTCTAGGGTAAGGTTAAGGTCGTTAATGTAATGTTAGAATAGGATATACCCTAATACGGAACCTAAAGGGGTTTTATTTATCAATTAGGTCCGATCCGTTTTTATTTAATCTTAAAAAGGTATATTTAGTTGAGTTATATTGTCGATAACCAGATTATAGAAAGTCCAGGATATTGTTGAACATCAACTACTCCATTAGCTTATTACGCAAGATTTGTTGAAAGACTTTTAAAAAACGCAAAGCAATACAATTGATCGAAAATCATAAACAAGCATTTATACAACTGTTACTGTCTAGTGAACCATTCTCCAGACAGATAAAAAGACAACCTATAACGAGAAGGGCCCACAAAAGTACACGACTGCGGAACATCAATGTCACCAACTGCCTGACACGAGTACTTTGAAATCGACAGTATAATATCATTAATAATAATTTTATTAAAAGAAAAATCATCGTCTCCTGCCGAGATGAGAATCGCATTAATCCATTTTCGTCTTTGATACAATTAAACACAAATACACTCACAATATGAGTTTATTTGCAGGAAGTATTTGACGAAACAACTGCATTACTATTGGCTTAATTTTTTGAATAATATAATTATGGCATTATTCGTATATTAATTATAAGCTGACCATGTTAATTAAAATCTTCAAAGAAAAAATCGATTAGTCTTTATTTTTACAAGCGACGTAATTGTCTATGTCTGTATGCAAACCTGCATGATTGAACATGTTCTAATAACCTACAAAATGCTGGTAGCAGTTATAAGTATATTCCATGTATGAGGTTCGCTAAGATATTTACGACTAGTAGATGGTTGTAACATACTATGTATAGTCGTTAGTTACGAAAATTCCATTCAATTTCGTACAAGCCATATTGAGTACACGAAAATTTTTTATTGTCATTATGTAAAAACGCCGTACGCACTTCTTACGCATGGAATTATTCTATGTATTAAATTAATTAAATATCTCTGTCACAAGTATCATTAAAGTTGGATAAGTAATTATTCGTTAATGAAGTTGCGTGCAAAAAATACATTTGAATCGGAATTTGCGGAGCTTTATTAATAGAAAAGCAGACAAAACAGACGAGTATATAGATAATACAGATTCGGCTCTGATATCGATCGCCTGCACTCTAGCGATACAGCCGCGCATTTCATAATTGGCAATTATTATGATTAGTAGGATCTGGAAATGAGTTTGTAGTTATCAGAGAGCGAGTAGAGAGCGAAGCCGCTGCAGTCATACGACTGTATTATTAGTGGGCCGCGAGAAGCACTAGATAGGTGAGCTGCATTCGTTCTAATTGAACGGAATTGTGGCAGGACGATTAGGCGCAGGATGAGATGCCGCGTCGACGACTGGCCGCAGCACAAGAGAGATAACTATAGCAGATTTCCGGAAATAGCTGAGTAGGAGTGGGGTAGAGGAGCTAAAGCACGTTTGCAGGCACCTTAACAAAGATCAATAGTCGCGCCAACGCGGCACCTCTGCGGCCGATGGGAGAAAACTTAAAAGTGAAAACGCGACAAGGGAAGCTTATCGCTGTCAGTCCTGTCAACTGGGTGCATAGCCGAGGTTAGACGCCTCCTACTCGGGCTTCAAGATCCTTGCAAGACATAAAGCTAAATGAGTAGGGAGTCGGGGGAGGGTATCAATACTCCGCTCATTCTGGAGAATGCTGTCGACAAACTGGTCAGTTCCTACGTAGATGGGCTATTACAGTCATTGCCTGACGTTGAGATAACCACCAGGGCGTCCGTGATGCTTTGCATACGCCATCATTGATCTTATTCATTGGAAAATAGCCGCTCTTGACTTAGCTACTAGCGTTCACCTAATTGAAAACGCAGTTCGGGTGCTGGGTTCACAACGGGGCAGCGCCAACGCAACTTCTTATCGTGGCGGCATCAACAACCTGCGAAAGTGGGGTAAATTGAGGCCGAGAAATCCGCAGCTATAAGTGGGGAGTCGGGGGCCGGGTCTTTTCACCGGCACTGCGCTCCCTAGGCGTGAGCGCAAACACGTGGCACCTGACCCACGGGATGCTGCGCCAAATTGACGTTTGCCTTTCAATGGACGCCCCCGGACGGTAATTAGATTAAGTTTCGGCCATTTGTTAGCACCGACGCAACCCATGCTCCGATTATTCCTGGGAGGGTGGCGGTAGGGTCAAGGGACGACCGCGGTGTGCACAGGCATGCTAATTTCCGTTATGTAAATAGGTCCGGATGCCTAATGCTCTTTGGTTGCTCAGGCGTCAGGAATTACACGGTTCATTCGTCGCCTGATCCATCTTTTTCGATTTCGGAACAATTTTATCGGTAGATTCAGCAATGTTGCGCCACCGGAGGATCACTCAGGCCTCGGATACTACCGCTTCCCGTTCCAATAAAACTTTCTCCGCCGCCCGGCAAGCAAATTAGATGCATTTCAGGCAGAAGAAGATCATGCCTTTTCCAAAGCCTTGGAATATGGCCTATGCCTGACACCTGACCTTACCAGATATATCTTTATGTGTTTTTAATTTTTATACCTTTGCCGTGGGGCTGCAAGACTAATTTTAGTATCAGATGATATTACTCGGTGAGGTTTAATCATTTTTATTTCGTATGTGTGAAATTAATCAAAAATCAGATGAAAATCAGTAGAAAATTTAAAAAATGAAAGATACATTATTCTTTAATTCGTCCATCTATAACATAGCTGTATCTTATAAACCGTAGAGTGAGTAGTCTAGTAGTTAAATCGATCGCCGAGATCATTCTTTCTGACTCTCAGTTGTCACCAACAGATTTCGACTTGACTTCGAAAACTTGATGTACATTTCAGTGAGAGTGTGTATTTAGAAATTGAATAATCAACAAATGAATGGCTATAAGTAAGAATGAATTTACTCGAATGTGTATGATATCTTGCAGCTATTTCTGAATGTAAAGCTCAAATGTAATATTCAATATACATTAAGACGATAGAAATTTATTGATGTAATTTTATATACAGCTTATAACAACATAAGCAATCGACGATTCAGAAGTTGCTAACGTAAATTATATTTAACTAATTGTTTTTTTATAAAGTAACTATTCCTTTTTATATTACTTGATCTGAACTAAATTTAAGATGAAAGGTAAACAGTAATGTGTATGTTACGGTACACAACGTTAATAAACATTTATATAAGGTCACGTCTGTTAATGTTTCATAAATTATCATGTAAATACAGTTTATTTTAATTTATCCTTTTATATTGTACCTGTACATGAATCCGAAGACGAGAGAAACATTCATAAATAAAGTGATAGATTATCAAGATAAGGTAGGACGATTTTGTAATAAAAGAATGAATTGATAATATAGTAAGCACTATGAAGCAATCGATAAAAAAAATTGATTACTTTTTCATCGTTACGGACCATAATGCGAATTCAGGGCTGAACGAGAGTGGCACATTGGATTGAAAGCTCGATTGAAAGTGTTTTTCGAATCACAGCCATTTAAGCTAATCGACTTAATTGATCAGTAGATTTGGTCTGGCGTGCGGCGTATTACGAGGGGCTCGGGTACGGTGCTGGACAACCGGAAAAAGGCGCGAGCTGCTTTTTTCCCACGACTCGACGGCTGCGCCCGAGCGAACGTCCGGATTATCCGCATTAGCGCGCGAGGCTCCAGTCGCCGAGTGTCGGGTCAAAGGTGTCAATTAAAGTCAAGTGCCGAGCTAATGAACAAAAGCCTCCCGCATAATCAGATAGGTGGTAATGTACTTTATTAAAGGTCCGCGCATCGGGACATAATAGTAAGCCCCTGCCGCGGACGATATGTAGGTTTGATGGAGGCGGTGGGGCGGTTCAAGAAAGAACGACTCTGCCATGCAAATAAAGTGACAGGTGTAGGCCCAGCGCGTGGGACGGTCTGTTAGTACTCGACGTAATGGCGCCCAATTAACCTCCATGCGAGCGATGGGTCTCCATCCGAAGAGGGTGTAAGTTCCTTCGAGGCTATGTGGTGCAGGCACTGAGCGGTGTGCTTGTTATGCTTGTTTCGCAGAGGATTGACACCAGGAGAGAGCGGCGAATGGCTCCTTGGCGACACTATTCCTTCTACAAGATAGTAATTGCAAAGGACGTTAGGGTTTACTACGTAATTGGCCGTCATGGCCGCGGGCAGGGAACCTCGAGGACGAATACTTTGGCGATATACCGCAAACTGCTAGAGGGGCGAAGGCAAAAAGAGAAGCAAGGAGCAAAAGAGTAATGAAGGGAAGGGGTTGGGAGTGCGCAGGAGCGTCGGCAGGCGCCGTAGGCGAGCAGAGGTCTGCTTGACCAGGCCTCGAAAAAACTTGAATTATTCATGCGCCCCTGATTATCATGATTCACGCGAGCGTTCCTTCGTTTTATCCGCCGGGCGCTCGTCTGCAGTCCCGAAGATATCAATGCGGCTTCCATGGGCCGCGCGCCGCATTTCTGCACCTACCAATTTCGCGTTATGCGTCCGAAGTATGATCGTCGGCAGAGTCCTCGTAAGCACGGCGGACTTCGACTGCCCTCAGATGGAGCTATCGTTCACCTACCGTGGGCCCACCGTTTCGAAAGTCAGAAAAGACGGTGACACTGCGACAATTGGATATAAACTATTTGGGAGGCGCGGACGCCCATACACGATGGGAAAGGATACGCTTGCCTGTTTGCAATATATAACTACTGCAAGAACGAGCTTGACTAGTTTATATTTTTTAATCGAATACAAATGAGGAACTTCGGGTCCGCGCGCAGTTTGGTCGCGGCGGCCCATTTGCCCGAGATGTATTGCCACAATAAATAAAGTCGTAAATTTATGCTAAGCAACTCTGCGGCGAGCGCCCGTACTAATGAGGGGAATTATCCGAATGAAACGGTATATATGACAATTGGTTCCCGATAAAAGCGGCGGACGGGGCCGATATAAAGCCGCAAGTTTAAGAGCCGCGCGCAGAAAGCGGCTCGAACGAAAAAAGGGTGGGAATTTAATCTCCGAAAAGTCAATTCCACAATCTTGACTTACTCTCGCGGTTCGGGGGTGCAGGCAGTTTTTGTCCGCGCGACTCACTTATAAAGCCATTTAGCTCGGTGGGAAAGGCTCTAGCGATTTGCATGGAAAAAAGGCAGCCGTATTAAAAATCGATTTGAACCCAAGGAATTTTATACGCGGTTCGGCAAGTTATTGACTGGTGTAGCTTTACTGGTTGTGGCTTTTGCGCGGCAGGATAAGAGTGCGCAGCGTACGGCATTCGCAGAATGGCCGATTGCTCGATAGACATCCGCTCGCCCGGGGTCACGGGGAAACAAGTCCTGGCAGATCATCCCGCCGCTTGTAGCTGCTGGGATTTTGAAGAATTCATCCACCTGCGCCCCAAAGCATTCGCCTCGCATTCGCCAGACCGTCTGCTCAGGCTTCCGCGAGTTTCCGCGAGCTTCCGAGAGCTTCCACGCCATTTATTCCCTCCTTCGTCGCGAGTATATCCGCTGCTGAAGCAAAAGTTCCCACTGCTCGCTTAGTTCCCTCATTCGGTGCAGTCTCTTTTCTACCTCTCGCCACCTGATGAAATTCCTCTCCGAGCAGTCCTCCGATCAAAGAGCTTTTAAGCCACTAGTATCTTCTGCCTCGTTTCGCCTCTTGTTTCGCTCGATATATCGACAATGGGCCTATATTATCTCTAATTGATAGCCTTATGCACGTTACAGGCCCTACGAAATGCACACGCGCTAATCTATTTGCTTAAACCTGGGAAATATATGGATTTTATGAAAAGCAATTTGGAATTTCAAGACAAAAACTACTTTGTATTAGCTTACTGGCTTTGCAACCGCCTGCCGCTGTAAACCGCTGAATGATTTCACCAGCCGAGTTTGTCTTTTGCCTTCGATCTCTCCACATGACTGTTATGTGCAAGCTACGAATGTTTGACCATTTCAAGCATTTGGGAGAGTTTTGAATTATCAAGCAATACTCGTGAAACCTTTATACACATTTATATGTTTAGCAAAGCAAGGTGCGATAACGGACATAAAGCGCGAGGCGCTTTATTAGTAATAATAGCAAAGTCGTAAAAACTTTGTCCTGATGATTAAGAGAGCGAGTGGGCGCAATAATGCCAGCGTCCCGTCGTCATGCGCTTCACACTGGCGAGTCGTAAAATAATCCGAGCTGAAGGTAAAAAAATCTTCCTCGAAGGTTTTTTCACTCGAGCGCCCAGAGATCGAAAAAGGGCCTCTTCTTTCTTCGAGTCACGTAGCCATGGAGTCGTAGTGGCGCACTCGACATGTAGCACCATCTATCCATTTACTCACCCAGGCCAGGTGCCGACGGGCCGATCATGCGCGCTTCCAGTGATTATGCTTATAGGCCGCTCTGGAATTTGACCGTATTATCAGCTAGAAAGCTAAACTAGGAGTCGATGATTAATCGTAGTCCTAGTCGGTAAGCGGGGAGGGATGCAGATCTCGATGCAGGTGGAGCGGCCGAGTGGCGCGGCGGGCGCTAGAAAGGCCGAGGGTCGAATCGATGCCTCATTAGGAAAGGCGAACGCGTTTTCTCGCGCAGCAGTAGGCCGATGCAGGCCGGGCATAAATTCCGGGGGCGCACGCGATCCTCCTGATAGGCGCGTTTAATCGCCCGCGGCGCCATTATTAACGCAGTTTTTCAGGGGCCGCGGCGAAAGCCGATATCGGACATGGTTGCAGGCGCACGGGCTGCTAAATCACCGCAGCTCTGATTAGAGGTCGATTAAAAAGTGCCCGCCGCGATGGGGACCGAGAGATGTACGACCACCCGGGGACTAAGGGCACCACGCGCCAATAAAGGGCGAGGGCTTTTTCCTTTTGCTGGAGGGCTGCGGCGAGTGAGGGCGAAGAAGCAGAGCGGCGCAGCCGGCTCCTTTATTGCCGCGGCGGCTGCGGCGCCTTACAAATTTCTTGTCACGCCCGGAAAGAGGCGACGCGGGGGCTGTGGCTGGGGCCGGGGCGGGGGCGGGCTGCAAAAAGCGGCCGCTCGAGGGGCCGGCCATAAAGGCCCGCGAAGCTGGCCGCCGCGCGCGTAATTCCGGGCGCCCGCGGGCCGAGGGAACAATTCGTTTCGCTGTCTCGACGTCTGGGCGTCCGGGTGATAAATCGCGATGGCCGGCAATGGGTTCACCGGGGCGCACCTGCACCTATGTCCCGGTGCGGGCCCACGGCAGCGCGTCCCGGCTTCCGGGAAAATTACGGGCAGCCGCGTCGAGTGAAATCGGCGCGGGCCACTGCAGCTAATGAGCGCGATTGGAGCTTCTCGCTGGGGGCCGAGCCGGCGCCCGTCGCACCGGAGCCCAACTACCCAACCGCTTAGGGGGGCGCGAACGGAAAATCGATGGGCGGGCCGAGTGCGGACCTCGGAGCGGAGGCTTTCCGAGGCTTCTGCGCTTAATTTGCCCTTTCTCGACAGAGGCACGTCGGGGGTGCGGGCCGGGGCCAAGCGGGGCCAAGCGAGGCCGATCGGGGCGCGGCCCCCTTATCCGTGCGCCAAGCCTAGGCTCGAACGGAGGCCCCGAGGAAACGATTGGCGGCCCCCAAGCCGCGCCAGCTGGGGAAAGTACTGGCAGCTCCTGCAGGGTGCGGGCGCGCGGTTCGGGGTCGTTGGACCTAGGGCTCAAGCGAGGGGGGCCGAGATTAAAGCGGAACTGGGGTCTTTGACCGGCGCCCCGTAATCCCGAGGCGCCGGAGGCCGGCACGCACCGCGGCCCTCGGGAACTCGGCTGACCTTTGCGAGCAAACCGGCCTCCCAGTCCCGAGCCGGAGCCGCCTCCCGAGGAGACTCGCGCCCGGGCTAATCGGCCTAATGGAGGCCGCGGCTCGTCTTCGGCCCTTGGGCCCAGACTCGCCGGGGACTCCCCTTGCCCTCGGCCTGTTTTGGGCTCGCTTTCGGCTCGCGCTCCGCTGCCGAGCCCCGGGCCTCGTCTCCCGGGGGAGGCCTCGTCTCGGGCCTCGCCTCCCGAGCCCCGTGTCACCTTTCTCGTCCCCGCTTCGCCAAATCAGACAAACAACCTCTTTATGCGGATGCAGGTCTGCTGGCTGCACCCCCGTGCGCGCAAAGTCAATTCTCCCGGTTGAGTGTAAGGCGCGCAGGGAGCCAAGCGCCCCGGACTCCGGCTCCGCCTACGCCTACACCTCCGCCCCATAAATCTGAATAAGAATTATTTATAGAGCACATAGCCCCGAAGGGAAGCGACGAGGCCAAGTTTTTCCGCAGTCGACTCGCGGACGTCGCCGCCCTTCCTTGTGCCAAACATACCCTTCGTGCCATCGCGGTGGCAAAGATCCACAAGGCCCAGAAGGCCGATATGCCCTGAAGCTCGCCTGCAGCTCCCGTGAGCCTCGTCACGACTCACCCATCATGCCTCACCACGCGTCTATACTAATACAAACTTGAAATTACATCGGCCTTCTCCAAAACAAGAATTCACCTACAGTGCTTCCTACGCTTATTCTTATTTTCCCGCACCCATCGTCCAGAATCCGACGCGCCAATAAGCGCCTGCAGACGAGTATCTATTGTCCCGCTGCCGTTGCACTCTCTGTAGTCCGCGTTGCATTTGTTAACTAATTCTCGTCCGGTTCAACATTATAATAAGAATATGTTGCTCGCGGCTTATGCGAAAACCAAGGCCAACATCATCGTGGATTGTTCGTGGATTGGCTTTTAACTGAACTTTAGGTGAACACGCAAGTTGTATGGACACTTCTTACCTCTTGCGATCAACATACTACAAGGTCTCACTACGGGACCACAAACGAAGCGAAGTACCTCGAGTCAAATATATGGGTAATGTGGACAAGCGGAGTCATTCTTCGGAGGTTGAAACGTAAAATTCAAACAAAATTCCCGCTCTCTGATCGATGAGCGCGCAATTGTTGACGGCAATGCAAGGGCGCGCGCGAAAGTAAGATGAGAGCCATCATGGGCTTATTAATTGCCTGCCTCGAGCAACACGAGATTACCAATCATCAATCTTACGTATCCGGGACGCTGGAGCGCGAGTTATTTTTAAAGCCGCTTCTCCCGTGGGCCGGACGTCTCGTCGTATAAATGTCAGGCACGTCGCCGCTGGCGGCCAAGGCGTGTCGCGACGCCTGAGGAGACAAATTCGATTTGCCGCGGTTTCGCCGCTTAGAAAAAGCCCTCCGGTCTCAATCTCTTACGTTACGAGTCCAGCATTCGTTGCCGGCTGGTTTTGCAAACTTCCATCTTTCGCGACCACGCCGGTCGAGTACCTTCTTTGGCATTACTGCTTGCAATGATTTTATTTCAACGGGACCTTGGAGACGCCAAATACCCAAATAGTGCAAGATGCGGCTTCGGTGCGAGGTTTTCCTCGGCTCTGCCAACTGGAATTCACTCGCGGCCTTACATTCCAGTCGCTTTCAGAACTCGCGCCCTTTTCTACCTTTGCTCAAGTCAAAACATAGGCATATTTCTGTTTCAAAATTTTTTCATGGCGGGGCTCAGTCGCTTGATTCACGACCAAACTATCGTGTCCCATGGAAACATTATTTGTTTTAGTACTGCTACAGTTGCTTGATGGATTATTGTTGTGTAGACGCCATCAGCATTATATGTACAATATTCAAAACAGATTCCAGCTTAGATTCCAGACACAAGCTTAAATAGCTTCTTGATAGATTTTTCATGAGTGGAGTTAAAAGGATAAATGCATACATACTGCATTTTCGCTTTATACTCCTGTTTAAATAATAAATTTCCTACATGTTGTACATGTATGAGAATACATGTATTTGGCTATTAAAAGAGAACATATTGTAAAAATTCAATAAACCGACTTTAAAATGGCTACCAAAAGGTAAAATTTTTATTATACTTTCAGTGATTTTTAATGCAAAATATGTAAACTGTAACAAAAATTTGTACCGAATAAAACATATTTAAAATCACCTATGAAATATTTCTATGAATTTTACAGCATGTTTCCGAGCAATGTTTAATTATCTGCTTTCACAAATTACAAATTTTGACGCTGATTAAGAAAAATAGTATACAAAACTTTTCTAGTTAGCTGATTAAGAAAAATTTTTTACTTATATTTTGTAAATAAAGGTTTTCGCGGTTGCTGATAAAGAATCGATAGTTACATTGCTGAAATTCAAAATGATGGATTTAATATTGCGAAAGGAAAATCGAAAGGGCAAAAATGTCATTTAAATAAAAAGGGGTATACGAGTATATCTGTTTTTATCAATATGACTCTTACTAAATTTACTTTTTATATTAGATTATTTTTAGTTTTACAATGATATGATTCTTTTTAATTACTGTTCAGAAATTAATTACTGACTTCGAAAACCTTTCTTAGTAAACATCTTAAAAAATTACGAGTTTTTAAAACAGCATAGTGTTATGTAGTAAACTACATAACTGTATTACTAATGCTACACAGTGTATTAAAAAAATTTCGATTTAACCACCATTTTAAATATTTCAATTTGAAATCACAACTTTCAAAAAATTAGTTCGTATAAACTAACGATAAAACTCTTAGTGTACAAAACGATTTTCCTAAAAATTTCACTAAAAAATATAATATTTTCACTAAAAAAATTTTGAATTTATTTATGCAGTATTTTAAGGGCGTTGACGCCATATTTAATTTTCACATGAGCAAGATTCAATTGGAAGATGGCATAAGAACAGTGTCTTCGAAAACCGTTTGTACGGAAGTTTTTGTAATTTCTCCAATTTTTTCAATATAATAGAAATTTTCACAGTTCTGTTAAAAGTGAATGATGAATAATTGTAGACATTAATAAGTTAATTAACGCATCGAATGTATAGTGATAATACACGTTTACACCCCCTTATATGAATTTGCGCTGTTAATAATATACTTAGTGTGATAGATGTATGCGCCATTGATTATAAAAATTATTTATATATCTATTTATTATAAAATGCGTGCGTTGAATTATATTTGCATTATTTATTTATTTTCGTCAAATTAAAAATGTATATTTTTTGTAAGCTTACTCGCTTAGTCTCGAGGAACGAGGAAAACCCGGTAGTTTTAAACATGTAAATTGTAAAAATATATGGAGTCGGGCTGCACCTGTGCGAATCCATAAGAGATTCGTGACTTAGCCGTTCCGCTCGGGCAGTCGTAGGGTCTGCCCTGGCGTTATAGGTCTCGTGGAGTTACTTCTTGTAAATGAAGACCGCCCCATGTGCACGTGTGACAGATATCTCTATGCGTGGCTATTAGGTATCGCGGCCCGACGACTCTCGCGGACCTTCGGGGAAAATTGGAGAGACTTGGAGCGCAGGGCTCTGTGGTGAGCGCGAGAAAATTGGGCTACCTGCGTGACTCGGGAGTGGGGGTAGCGAGCGGCGATCAATGAGCGGCTATCGAGGAGCGACGATCGAACGCGAAGCTCGAGATTTATTATTGTTTTGGCCGACCGAAGATAAGGGAGATTACCTATTTGCTTTGTTACGAAACCTTTGTCTCAAATAAATTTACTCTATACTTTAAAATGAATACTTTGTCTTACTTTAAATATAACCATTTCCTTGTCCTATCCAGCACACTTATATTAACGTTGGTAGTTGAACTATACCATACAAGAGATTATTCATTTTATGACAGGTAATAATTCTATGTTTCACTTAATGTTTATTTAAAATAAAAAATTCTTGATTAACAAATAAAATTCTTATTCACTTCATTTTGCTTAAAAATTTGAAGCAGAATCAACAATAAAATAGAGTTGTGCTAACTAATTGCACTTTGCATCCAACATTTACACTGAATATACAATATGTTCTATTATTTTTTAATTTACAAGTTCGTGCAAAAAATACCTTGGATGCTCGCAATTAACAAACCAAAATATAGGTCTAGAAGTATTTAGTCTTTTTGACGGCCATTATCAAAAATTAAGCTAAAAATTTAAATTGGGTTTTTGGTCAGCTCGAGGGTCAGCTTGTCGATAAAATCAATCATCAAGATTTTTTTAAAATACACATTTTATAAAGATACGTTTACGTGTTACAGTTATTACCTTATATTGCAGTGACTCCTTACGGTATTGAAGGAATTTTATTATACTTACAAGTTAGTTTCATTATGCATAAATGCTCTAACAGATTGGGGCAATGACCGCAAAACTTGATCAATTATTTGAGCAGATAAAATAATATAAAAAAGCTGGCTTATTCGGAGAGAAAAATGGTAGATTTCACTGGGTATCTAATTGATGACGCGGCGGTGATACTTTATAAAAGTTAATACCCGTAACATTTAAAGTGACAGATAGAACGACAGTGCAGCGTATGCAAGAGTCACGGTGTAGATGGCCAATTTGATTCAGCAATGACCGAGTGTCCTGCGGGTTTTTAAGGCCGACGCCTGAATCCGAGTTTAATAATTCGGTTGAGTATAGCCGGGCCACGCAGTTTTTTCAAGGTTCAACCTCAACGTGCTCGAGGGTCCGTGCATGCTTAAAAAAGCAGCCGTCCGTCCACGTCGCTGAAGCAAGTCAAGTCGACCAGCCTCAGAATATTCCAGGTCGCGCGTCTCGGGTCCTGCAGCCGCGTGCCACTAAGATTTTAGCTTAAATGCATTCCAATCAAAGCGCGCGCATGGTGCATTCAAGCCGGCGCCGCCCTTCGCACTTCGCACGCTGAATCCCTGGAACTCTTATTGTGCTTTCCCGCTAGGTCTGCACGGTGAATCGATTGTAATTAAATTGTAGTTTTTGAACGAAATGGAATTTAAGGGACCGTGACCGGGGCACGATCGACTCGAAATTTGCAGGTCGATTAAGAGGCAGACTGCTGCATTCCGTGTCGATATATGGAATCGCCAGCTGCCGATATTGCAGCGAGGAAGGGGCACAGTTGCACAATAGGCGACGTCGAGCGTACCTGTGGCCGTCGCCCGATTCAAAAGCTAAGGCCCGAGACTTTTATTATACGTTTCCGTCTGGCTGATTTACATTTGTGCGGGACGCGTTCTGGCGACCGGCAATGTCCCGCTTACACAAGGCTTTTTGTCCGCGCGTTCTGTACGGAGCCGCCTGCGCCCCTTCTCGAACGCCTCGACGAGTGGGCAGGACGTCTCGTCGCGTGCTCCCAGTACTGTAATCGTCGCATCAGGCGGTCCGATGCAGGCTGGTCAACTGATCAGCGGCTCATCTGCCCATCCCTCTGGATCAGCGGTATGGGGCGGCTCACTGCTGATCGGCTCTGGGGGCAAATATCGCGGTGGGCCGCTTACGAGATATACTCGGCGGATGGCACGATCTCGCGATGAATTGCAAGTTACACGTTTCAGATCTAGCGGTCGGTGTTGCTACAGCAATCTAATTGTGAATGCGGCTCGGGATCTCTGCTCCACACAACATTGCATCGGACGAGCTGTCGCTTGTAAATACTTGCAACCGTACTTGATGGGCGCGTAGCAGTGTGGCGGCTTATAGTGCTAGGGCCATTGATCGATATTATCGCCCCGAATCGAATCGTCTATTGCCGGCAGAGAAACCAATAGGCCGGCTGTATGCAGCTGGGCCTTCTACGTGTAACGGAGCCCTTGAGCGGACATTAGTCTAATACAGTGGCGATTTCCTGCTCTCTCTTGGTCCCTCCTTGAGCCTCTTCATCGGGCACCTGCTGAAGGATGCAAAAAGCGCTGGGCGCCAAATATCACGGGGGTGCTCACGAAATCTCCTTGGTGCGACGTTCACAGCAGACTGCTCGCGATTCACGGACTTGCGGCTGATCGGTAATAGTCGCGCAATTGGCTCCGCCGTATAAAGGCGCTAATTGATCTCCGACAGTTTGCTCCTCGCGGTTGCTACGAAGCCTCGAACCCATCTTGACACTTAGACCTGGCTATCGCTGTGCCAAGCGGTGCGCGCAATGCATCCACGCACAACGGCTCCGTTATACACGGCTCGGGTACTGGATTTTTTTCCACAGGTCGCCGTGTACCATGAAATCGACTGGCGCCGGTGAATTAATGTTGCATGGGGAGATAATGAGGGGCGGCGAAAGAAGGGATGGCAGCTGTGCTACGGACGGCGCGGGCGGCCTCGGAGCCGCACTGCTTCGAGCTCAAGCTCTGCGGTTTATCATCTGCGGATGATGGCCTCCCCCCCGTAAAAGCCATTCGTTTCAATGCCTGCATTCATACCGGCCTGCGCTAAAAGCCCTACATAGACTCTCCGCACCTCTGGGCCAGGGCCGCTTGACTCCTTCCTTGCTTCTTTCTCCGATGCTAGATTATTCCTATTCGTAATCAGGAGTTTCCCAAGTGCTCGCGGCCGCCACGCCGTCCATTGCTGCCGCACGGTTGCTCGGAAACCGTCAACCTTTCAATTCATTAAGCAGGCCCGTTCAACCGGTCCTTCGTTCCCTACCTTTTGATGTGAACTCTCATCTGGCTACGGGAATTATGCAAATTATTATGGGGCCCTTATTTATTTTTATATCGCGCTTCAGGTCTCGCGGGCACGCGCCACCCATCCCCGTAAACCCCAGCCCTAGTACTTTCCCAAACTCTTCTCGGATGCCGAGATGGTTTCAATCGTAGAACAGCAGGTATTTTGAACGAGCCCATAGCTTTGGCTCTAACCGTTAGCTAACTTTTAAAGTTATTCCTTGGAAGCATGAGCCAACATTAAGATTAATTTGAGAGTTAAAGATTAGATAAACGAGTGCACATTTTTATTGTAGATTTCACATTATTGATTCCGGTATAGGAAAATATGCAAAAATGGATATAAAAATAGAAAATATACAAGTTTAAAAACAATGCAGCTAAACTTTTGTATTATATAATACGAAACTACAGTATATTATCAGTATGAATTCACCTCACTTGATAAATTATCAGTTAAAAATCAGTTATGATGCGGTATAGAGTATATTAATTAGAGCTATACCGACTGATCTAATTTAGCGATGGGCTCCAATTGCCTTAATCACAAGTGCGTTGACCCTTTGATAAACAATGAGGTTTTAGTATTACTCGCGAGCGACCTCAGGATCGAGGAAAAGCTCGAGAAAGAGCTTGAGAAAGAGCTCGAGAGAAGCATGAGCTCTGTTGTTAGCTCGATCGCTAGCTCTGTCGCTAATGGAGATAAACAAAAGGTCCGCTCTATTATCAGGATGCATATTAAAGCGGTCTAACAGTCAGAGAGCTCCGGGCAAGTGAAAGGGCGAAAAGGCGAGAGCCGCGACAGGAGCGAATTATTCGCCCCATTTCGCAATGAGCTTTGAAAGCGCGATCCGATAATTAGGAGCACTTGATCATCATGACGAGTGCATTCTCTGGCGAAGGCGGCGAGCGACTAATTTGGGGTAGGGGTGGAGGGGCGCCCCGATAATCGCAGGCGGGGGGAGCGGTGCAGCAGCGCAGGCTCGCCGGTTTCCAGGGGCCGCGGGCGCCGCGCTGGGCGGGCGACTTCCGGAAGCGGTTACGTGGGTCGGCACACGCAACCTCTCGCCCACACGGCCGATCGATCGGAGGCCAACGGCCGCCTCGACTTAATTGCGCCCTCGAGTGGCGGCACCGCGGGGCCGGGTCGCGGGCCTGGGCCTCGGCGAGCCCACGCGGCCCGCGCACCCGCGGCCTCGCCGGAGGCTCGCGTTGGCCAATAGGGAGCCGATCGATCACTCGCGACGCTGGGCCCCGGAAGGAGCGCGTGGGCGCCGCGCCTCGAGCCCCGCACGCGCATTAGCTACGCCGGCGAGCGGCCCATTCGTATGCGCGCCGTCGCCCGTGTAAACCGGGCATTACCAGTCGGCGCGGCCGCGGCGGGCAGCGCGCGACTCGTAATTGCCGCGCCGACCGCCTGGCGAATCCCCGCGCCCGCTTTAATTTTCAATGCCCGGCGACGCGCATTAATGCCACTGCCTCCCGCCAGATAATGCCCTGCGTCTTTAGTGCTCGCGTCGCCGCCCTGAATAATTTGCTCGCTGTGCGCTCACCGAGTCACCGCCTGCCGCCTGCCGACTCCCGCACTCATCCTGCCTCCTTCATTTCTTTATTTCTACTATTACGTATGCTTCAGTTCGTGCGACTCTCGAGGATACAGAAACTGGGAAGATCGCTAGAGATGGCTGTAGAAGTAATGAGTGAGTATAAGATTATTGATTGTTTATCCTGAGGTTATTGTCCTTATGCCTACCCTTGCGCGAGGAAGTCGAGTCGTTCACGGTGTAGTGACGCGCAAGGCGGATTGCTCGGCAAACGCATCCGAGGTTAGAGAGACAGTCCGCCGAAATCGACTCCTTATATGCGCTTGTCCACGGGAAGAGCGCGAGGCCGCCACGCCGCGTTGCACCCGTGTCGTGTGCCAAGTACCCCGAATGCGTCCTGGATAGCCCGTACATCCCACGTGACACTATATTATTTCTAGCAGTGCGAGTGCTACACAAGTAGTTCATTTACAAGTTAAAACGGAAATTGAATATTAAACATTTTTCCCACTTTTCTTAGGGGCTCGCTCGCAACACCTACTCGTTCCGATG
Organism: Sycophaga agraensis; assembly: GCA_018906755.1. NCBI lineage: Eukaryota > Metazoa > Arthropoda > Insecta > Hymenoptera > Pteromalidae > Sycophaga > Sycophaga agraensis. Next base: position 81,365 of record JACCIE010000011.1, read on the forward strand.
ACAATTTTAAATTCAAATTGCCTAACAAGCCGTCTACTGCACCACCTCGCAATTTGCCCCTCATAATTCGGTTGACGGCATTTTTTTAACAGCCCAGCCTAACACTGCATAAAGATTCTCACACGTAATTATATGCTAATGGAATCGAGGGCCGATTAATGCCACCGGTGCAGCTGCCTTCTCTGGAAGTATAGCAAGTAATCTATGTGCACAGTGCGCCTTGGCCAATAGAAAAAGAAAGCTCGTCAACGGGCTAGCAGCCGATTTTTTAAGCTCCAGCCGAAAAAGCCGCAATCGGCAAATCACTTGACATAATTCTAATGCCACAGCACCTTCTCGGAAGCATAACAATTTTCATGTACGCTAAATTGCGTTACTCAGTTAAAACTTTATTAATTTATAGAGCCATTAGTTTTAGAATCATAGGCAATAGCTGTTGGCCAGGAGGCCCGCTAGTGGCCCAGTGCACGGAGCTTGGTGGTCGTTGCTCCTTGGCTCCGGGCATTAAAAACTCATAAAACGCCTGCGTACAAAAAGTACCATAAAATGAATATCCATTAAAGAGTTACTTAAATATTGATTGAAAATGCATGGACGATTCAGCAAAACCAAGCTACTTTTTTCTTTTATTTTTACTTTTTCATTTCTCCGTAATGAAGTTAAACACGAATTAGCAGCTGGCACCTGGGCTGGCGCCTGGTGGATGGCCCCGATTCAAATTCTAAGTCCTATGCGAGATATACGATTTAGTGAAAAATCGATCGCAATGCCCTGTGGCATTTTTCCGTAAACCGCCGGCCGCGTTGCTCGAGGTGCTTGGTCTTTTACCGGCCCAATGGAGCGCGCGCCCTTAGCATCCACGGCACTTATCTCTGTCCCTCGGCAGCTGCCACCTTCCACCTATGATTATTGCGATTAATGGGGAGCTCGACCGAATAAAAAGGATATAAGTAGCTATACGCGATCCTTTACCATTCTTCAATCGCCTCGGCTTTTGTAAAACCTCAGGAAACAGTACTCTAGCTAATTAATTTCCAGGTTAAAATCTATTCCCTCTCCCAAATCTAGCTCAATAGATTTTTGTTATATCATAGCGACTCTATCCAGTTATCAAGGCGGATTAGTATCTCTTTTTATTAAACTATCTTTTAACGCGATTTGTTGGTCGCACCAGAGAAAAAAATTGCGTATTTTATACATGACGCAAACTAAACAGCAAACGAGAATGATTTACTTTGTCCAATTTACGTTTTAATTAGTCGCGAGCAATTGTTTGCCACTTTGTTTTTGAAAGTGCGCACCTGTAATTGACGCAGTCCCTCGTTTGTAACATTAAATTACCAAAAGTTGCTCAACGATTAATAGGAAAGTTGTCGAAAATGTGCCTGGCAATTATTTCGGAAAAGTTAATTATCGTCAAAAGTGGGCATGAAATATAGTCTACAAGCACCCCGTCACTGTCATTAGCTTCCCTGCGAATTCATTGCGTTGAATTGTTTACTGTTGCTCAAATAATACGTGCGTCGTATAAATGATTCAAAAATAATTATCGCAATATAAATATTCCCGATCTGAGCGGTACTCGAGACAAGACCGCTTTAAAGAAACGTACGATGTCGGTCGATAGATAATATACAATCGAGCGATTAATCGGGGCCCGAGATCAAAGCGGTTTGAACATAAAAGTTTACTTAAAAGATCGAAAGATCCAATATTAACTATAAAAATTCGATGTGAAATTCGGGAGTCGTTGTTACATTCTGCCATCTCTACCAGAATACCTCGCAAAGGCTACCAGCTAGGCCTAGCCTCCCGAGCGTCCATCCAAAAACTCCGACCAAATTCCCGCTTCTTATATTATTATTAGAAGGCGGCGAAACTTATGAATATTTCACCTGTACATCTGTACAGAGCCGCAACAATGTATTAGTTTTCCTCGTCCCGAGAATCGATGGGCGGAACTATCGACGGAAATAACAAAAATCCAGACAACGAACTCATGCTAACTTCTCGATTAGACGCATTTTTTTTTAATTTCTTTGCTTTCCCCGTCTCCCGATTGAAAGCTCTCTCAATTGCAGTGTGCGGTAGAAAAAAATGCTTATTAGGAAAATACTCACCTTCGTCATCGATCCCGAACAGGCCAACGCCGTCTCCACCGCGAATGCTGTAGCCGACCCTCGAGTCGCCACCTGGCGGGTCAGCATCCTTGGCCCGCACCTGGGTGACAAGACTTCCTACAGGCTGGTTCTCCTTCACACTCGTTGAAAGGACAAAGTCACTGAAGATGGGTGCGTTGAGGTTTTCGTTAACATCCACCACCTCGATGACGACAATCGTCTCTGAGGAGAGGGCGGGCTCGCCCTTGTCCTTGGCCATGACAGTAATCGTGTGTACCTGACGATCCTCGAAGTCGAGCTTTTGTGCAGTGCGGATCGTTCCCGAAAGTCGATCGACAGTAAAGAAAGCTTCGGTTTCCAGGTCATCGGAGAGACTGTACTCGATGCTGCCGCCCGATCCCTCATCCAGGTCTGTGGCCTCGATCACGGCCACGACGCTCCACACGGGCACATCCTCGCGCAGTTTAACGGTGTAACTCGAGAGAGCAAACTTGGGCGCGTTGTCGTTGACATCGTCAACGGTGACGCGAATAAGGGCCTCCGAGTAGAGCGGTGCGTTTTCAGGGTCCGCTTCGGGCTTGTCGCCCCCGTCACGGTCAGTTGCCCGTATGCGCAGCTCGTACGCCGCCTGCCGTTCTCGGTCCAGCCTATTACAGGTCGCGAGGACGCCCGTGACAGGATCCACGTGGAAGTCGCTCGTGTCCGTGAGAAGGGAATAGGCTACGCGGGCATTCACGCCCAAGTCGGCATCGGTCGCGTTAGCTCGGAAGATGATTGTACCATTGGGCACGGTCTCGGACACGTGGAAGCTCGCAAGCGCCTTTTCAAATTTGGGCGGATTATCGTTGACATCAAGGACGGTCACGGCGAGCATTCGCGAGGCGGACTTTTGCGGTCTGCCCAGATCGTAGACACTCACGTTGAGGAAGTACTCGTTCTCGCGCTCGCGGTCCAGGTGTCCGATCAACTGGATCTCGCCGCTATCGGGATCCACGCCGAAGACTGAGTCGCTGTCGCCGGCCGAGATCCCAAATACGAGTTTGCCATTATAGCCGAGGTCGCGATCTCGAGCGACGAGCCGCACGAGCACGAGGCCCAGAGGCGCCGACTCGTTCACCCGGATCTCGCTCGGAAAGTCGATGAACTCGGGGGCATGAATATTCTCGCCGTAGCGGCTGGGCAGAGGGGCTGCTTCTTCCTCCTCGCTGGATGGCATGTTGTTCTTCTCTGCGGCGGCAATGGCTTCAGTAAGGCGACGCGCTACACCCGTGTCCCTGCACTCGAAGCCGCCCAGCTCGTCAACGAGGACCTTGCTCTGAGGGGCCGCGAGATTGCGCCGCACGTTGACAAGGTGAATCCGTAAGCTGTTTACGTCGGCAAAGTGCGTGCCGTCTGTCGCCGTGACATTGAGTACACGCTCCGAGCTCTTTAAGTCAGAAAGATCACAAGCCACGGAGAGGACGCCGCTCGTCGAGTCAAGAGCGAAGCAGCCGTCTGCGTTCCCAGAAACGATGCGATAGCTGATGATGTTACCCGCATCGAAGTCGATCGCCGATACGGTCATAATTTCGGTGCCGAGTGCCAAGAATCGACCAACGTGACCGACGCAGTCAACCTTTTCGAACTGCGGCCGGTTATCGTTGACGTTACGCAACTTAACACGGAGGCGCATCTCGCTCTGCCGGCGATAAGGCAAGCCCCAATCGTTGGCTCGCACATGCAGCAGATATTCGCGCTTCATTGTCTCGTAGTCTAGGAGCTGCTTGGTGCGAACCACCCCCGAGAAGTGGTCGATCTCGAATGGCACGCGCTTTATGTTGTCTATGCTGTAGCTGATGTAGGCATTCTCCCCTGAGTCCTTGTCACGCGCGAGTACTTTAACGACACTCGTGCCTGCGGGCTCGTTCTCATCCAGCCATACCGAGAGCTCCGAGTTCTCAAACTCAGGGTCGTTGTCGTTCGTGTCAACGACGTTCACTTTGACTTTGGCCGAGGACTGCTTGCGCGTACCTGTGTTGCCCTGATCCACGGCCGAAACGGTTAATGTGTAGAAGGCCTTGCGCTCTGCATCCAGGGCCACCGCTGTGTAGAGCATCCCCGTGTCAGCGTTAACGTAGAATTCGCCACCTTTGTTGCCGCCGGCGATTTCAAGGAAGACCATGGCGTTACGACCCTGGTCGGCGTCACTCACCTTCAATCGGATTATCGGGCTGTTTGGCGGCGCCGTCTCGGGTACGCGCACTTCGTAGACCTCGCGGCTGAATACAGGCGCGTTGTCGTTTAGATCAGCCAGGTGAACCGCTACCGAGCGGTAGCTGAATCGCGGCGGTGTACCGCGGTCGATGGCCCGCAGGCTCAAGTTGTAGCCCTGGGGCGCAGACTCGCGATCCAGCAGCTTCAGCACCTCAATGCTGTATTCGCCTGGAGTTGGGAGTGGACGTACTCGAAAGTGCCCATCTGGGTCTCCGGAAACTATCTCTAAGCTTGCGATCTCTCCATGGGGTCCTGAATCGCGATCGACCACTCGTACGATCGCGTATGTATTAGCGTTTGAGTGTTCCATTATCTCTGGCAGGTGGCGCACCGTCATCTCGGGTGCGTGAAGATTCACCTGTCGCACATGAATCGTCAGTCGGGCGCTGATTGCCCGCGGTGTGTTGCGGTAATGTGGACCTCGATCCCGCGCCAGCACCGTTAGTTCGTACCTAGGGCGCTCAATGTACCTGCAACGTATTATATCATATAAGCGGTGTGTAAATCAATTCGCATTTAGATTATTGCCTATTTCAACGCATTGTATGCATATACATTATTATTCGATTTCTAATAAAGTATAAAATTCTAATTTTGTACATATATAAAAACATTATTCTTCAAATATCAAATTTCAAAGTACAAATTCACTAAATTCTGATTGCTAGCAATAGCTTCAACAATATCCCTAAATTAGTTTGCAATACAGCTGTATACAGTTATATACATAACACAAAATTTAAATATTTAAACTACAGCGTTAATTAATTTATTATTCCATTTGATTGTGGACTTTATGAATTTAACGCGAAAATGACATCTAGCCTGTATAATTAATTCACCAGAATCTATTTGATTTCTTTAAAGAAATATATTGATTTTATATCCTAAGATATATTAATGAAATTATAAATATATATATTTTACAATCACTACTATCAATATACTCTCTTATTACAAAATTTATGCCTTTTTTAAAGCACGAATTTTTAGATATATTTTTTAGATATCAGAGTGTACGTCAATTTTCATATATTATAAAAATGCTATATAGTTAGTACAAAATTATATTGTAACAATATGCTTTAATCTATTTCTATGCGTATGCAATTGTTACCTAGGCAATGATAAATAATTTTAGTTATTTGCATAAATTTTAAGTTAATTACATTTTAAATATTATTGTTAATAAAGAATTTTTGAAAATAAATTATAATTATTTTTTCATTTAATTCAAGAGTTTGTATAACATTAAATTAAATAAATTAATTTTATTAACTGACAATATTTTAAGAACGTTATAAATGATTTGTATCTTAGCTTAAGTGTAAGAAGTTACATTTTATTAAAGAGAGCAGAGGAAAGTCTAAGTCTAAGAACAAAAATGAAATTCTTCATTTCTTAAGAACAGACAAATAATTACAGCTGCAGCATGCGAAGAGAGTGATAAAAGAAATAAATAAAAAAAATAATAAGTAAATTACCTGAGAGGCCTTGTGAGCGTAACGATGCCACTAACGGGATGAACAGCGAATTGCTCGGTCTTCTCGGCGAAGCTGTAGTAAATCTCGCCGCTGCAGCCCAGATCCGCGTCCTCGGCGGTCACCCTGTGTATACTGCGGTGCATAGGGGTATCTTCAGCGACGGTTGCCTCATACTCGGTCGGATAAAAGAATGGTGTGAGATCGTTGGTGTCGGTAACAGTAACAGACACACTAGTCTGAGCTTCGAGGTTTGTCACGCGACCTTTGCCCTCGTGGTGCCGGGCCGTAGCCTTGACTTCGAGAACGTAGCGATCTTTACGCTCACGGTTGAGGACGTTAATATTACCGGTCCGAGTACGTAAGAGGAGAAAGCAAAAATCCCCGACGATGCGCTTCTCCGCGGTGAAAAATTTGTCTTCCTTATCGCCGGCAACAATGCGGAAGCGAATTTCATCAAGGGAGCGGCTCGGACCCCGCAGCCAGATGCCCATCTTGTCATCTGGTACAACGTACGTCTTCCCCAATGAGTTCTCGGGTATCGAGGCGTTGTACAGTGAAGCGCTGAAGCGAAACTCACTCGGACTATCCTCTGGGGGCTCATCTCGCTGCGGAGGTCTCGCTGACGGTAACGTGGAGTTCACGGTTGACTCGAGGATCGTCGGCGGGATCACAAGGTTCAGGCCGATCGAGGCATCTTCGGGCCGCTCGGGAGACAGCCCCCGGACAGGAGCGATGCCGAGCACCACAAACAACCACAGCTGTAGGAGCCATGGGCCGCCGGGGCTCGGCGCCCACTCCTTCGTTCTTCGCATTACGCTAGCTCATTGTAGATCAGCGACTTTGTGGGAGCTTGTTTCAAAACTGGCCCCGGATCCTAGATTCTGTCATCTGAAACAGAAAATTACATTATTTTTTAACTTGTTTTGTACAAGCCCCTTTTTATTACAATTTAAAATGAAATGAATCATTGATGCAAGACTTTACAGAGGTACACGTACAGTCGTAATATCCGATACTCGAAAAATTTTATTGAAGCTGAGATTTTTTGCTATCATAGTATCGATTTTGTTTCCCAGAATTAAGTCAAAAGGCACTTTACAGTATTTTTAAACATCGAAATAAATATCAATTTCATTAAAATTTCATAGCATCCGTCGCTTCACATATTTTATATTGTTATTAATAGGGCCATTAAGGTAAAAATCTACTTTAATATTTCGTCCATTCTTTATTGTATCATCACAGTAAATAAAAGATTCCCTATGACTTTTCATCCCATTATTGATTAAATCATCGAGAATGCAAGGCCTGATATTCTTGATTTTGCGTGTTCAGCTATATAATCGGAAACAATTAAAAATATCTTTCATTATTCCGTTGTATAAAGTTACAATAGAGAGCTTTTGATATACTGTCATTTTTTTATCCACGCAATTCAACATTTGTGGTTTCCCACGCAGAGGAAAGTCCACTATTAATACTCTGGTGGGAATCGAATAAAGCCATTAACTGGCCCTTTATAAAACAAGTACTTGTTTCTGTTTGGAAAAGTTGCAGTATTTAATTAGCTGCAAAGAAAGAAGAACTATAATAAACACGTTTGCTCCACAGAACGGGTGCGGCTTGGCGCGGTATCGAATCGCCCGAGAGAATAAGTATTTATTTGAGATAAATGCAATAAAAGGAGGGAAGAGACTAGAGCAGGGGCTCGATTCACGTAAAAGCAGAGGAGTAGGGCGTAGACTGGTGCTTGCGCGTGCGGGCGAAGATTTATTGGAAGTATAAAATAGTTGCCCGGCTCCATCGGATTATCGAACTGGGGATCGCGCAAGGGGAGGGGGGAGAGAAAGGGAGCTGTGACGCCGGGGGAGCCGAGCCGATATCTGCTCCTATGGCGCCGGCAGCAGTCCGATCCGAAGAGCGAGGGAGAGAGAGAGAGAGAGAGAGAGAGAGAGAGAGTCAGACAGATAGATAGAGAGAGTCAGTGACGACGACACGCGAGATTAGAGAGCGAGGGCCAGCAGCTATCTACGCGCCTGCTCGCGGACCCGTGCAAAGCACGTTATCGGATTCGTGTTTCCCGACGTGAAACCGTCGTGTCACTCAGCCCATTGTTATCGATATATCAATAAGGTGGAGGACCGAGCGACCGCTCCTCCGTCTTGCCTCTGCGTGCCCGGGCCACCTCCGTTGCCTCGCCATCTCCATCCACCTTTTCTCAGTTTCGTCCTTTTCAAAGCTAAGCCGTTAGACCCCATAGAACAGTCGCGGCTTCTTCTCGCTTATCACTGACAGCTACACTCCACTACACTCAGGCGCCCGCATTATACATTCGTCCTTCTTTTAATTTCCGTCGGCTTACAAGCGACTCTTCGTTCCTTTTTATCACTCCACACCCGTGCTTGCAATACCCCTTTATTCCACCGCCCAACGAGGATACTTGAGGTGTATACGGCTACATTGTGCAGATAAATGACATTATGATTAATTAACGTTTAAAAACGGTTCATCTTGTTTGGTTAAACAATTTGCAGGTAGCTCGTTAACAGTAGTCTTTTTCGCGATCCATCCGTTTATTTAAATGATTCAATGGATTAAATAAAGAGTTAAAACTATAGTTAAAACTGCATCCATTAAAGCATAAATCAAGGGATATGAGGAATGTGTAAACACCATAAAAAAGCTGAAAGAAAACGAAAATAGAATATTAGAGAAGGAAGATTAGCCCTTCCCCTAGAGGTCTAATTTAAGGGGGCATGTGAGAGGGAGAAAGCCGTACTAAAATAAGTACAGAAGCGAAGAAGATTGTAAGATCACAGGCGATGAAAAGATATATATAAAAAACGATAAAAATTGAAATTTAGTTTCTATGTAATATATGCACGCGGGGCTTTTCTAGACAGCCGTTTTTTGTCGAAGAAAAATCGACTCCACTTTTCACATGCTCGTACGTAGCGAGAAAAGTAAGAGACAGATAGTGAGATAGAGGAACGAGGGAGGGCTAGCAGCGATAACTAAAACTCGAGCATACACGCGCGCAAACATACTTTTTTTATCCAACTGTAAGCGCAAGTGAGCGAGTGGGGCCTCCGGAAGTACTTTAGATTAGCCTATCTTTCGATATACATTGCTTTTTGCAGACGTTTTCATGCTCATAAACTCGCCACTTAACTCAGCGACTGGAGTGCACGGATGCTGCTCAAAAATATTTGCATCGGAAGTAGTGTAGAAAATCGAGGGATGATAAAACGACAAACGGTTGTGCCGAGTACTTGTTGCCTTATAATTTTGCGGATAAGCGTAATTAACGAAATTCTGGCCTGCTTTCATATGGTCGACAAATTGAGGACCTTACGCGCTTGCCTGGAAAAACTTTCCACCTGAAAGAACTAATTAAAATGTACGTTTTTGATTAAAGCTAGCGACTCAACGATATATGCAACTGTGTATGTGCACGTACGTTTACCTCTATATGAAATATATTGAGAGAATATGTTGACCCATTTCTGATAAACCAAAATACCATCGTATCTCGCAACGTATGTATCTTAACTAATCCCGATTCAATATTAAATTAGCAATAATAACTGACAATCAAACTAGATTTGTTTAAATCATTAATTTGTATAAGAGTTCAAAATTAACATTTCATTTCATGCATTTGTAATAGTACAATCTTTTCTGTAGTCAACAGAAACGATTTCTAGTCGATAACCATTGTTAACTGTAAAATGAACATTTGAGAAAATTCTTTAGTTTGTTACAAAATACAGTAAAAAATCGTAAAAACTATACTTGCACGAACTTGTAAATATAAGTATACTCTGATTAAAAATAAAGTTTACATATTTAAATACAAATGATAACTACCATTGACGGTCGCAAATAGCATTTAAATCACTAGACCCTTATATGCTTATCAGTCTTGAATGAATACAGCCAAAATAAAGAAAAATTAAAAGAAACAAAAAACGATCGAGTCACCAATTAAAAATTTGAAAGAAAGTCTCAACTTGAAAAATAGGCTCAATATTTTTTTTATTGAAATCTTATAGAATCTATTTATGTATTTTCAGAACAAAATTAATTTTAGGAAAATGATATGTTTCTATTTTTACATTAGAAATATAAAGTAATTATATTGAAGTAAATACATTTTTTAAATACTTTTTAACAAAAAGTCAAGATAGTGATAATGTTATAAGCGAAGAGTTTAAAACCCGAGAAAGAATGAGATACAGGAAAAAAAAGGACAAGAGATGTGAGTATTTGATGAGATAGGCCCACATTAAGTCGCTTGGCGGCTTGGGGAGGAAAAAATTAGATAGTCGATATAAAAAGTCTGCCTCTTCCTTGCGGTTTGATTTTTCTGTCTTCAACGGTCTATTCTGAACGTAATGCTTCTGCCTACCATTGATATTTCACATTGATTTCCGTGTAACAATAAAGCCCGGAGCTCTTTCCCCTCGCCCTGGCTCATTAGAGAGCTAGAAAGCTATATATATACATATACAGAGAGAGAGAGAGAGAGAGAGAGAGAGAGAGAGAGAGAGAGAGAGCGAACAGGATTCTAGAAAAGTTATCGGCGAGTAAAATATCAGAAAGTAATCATTGAACGGCGAGACTGAGAACGACCGCTCCCTAACAGGATCATTAGCACCGTTTAATGAGATGGATCAAGAAGCGGTGTGCAACCGCCAAAGAAGAATAAAGATACGGAGAAAGGAAATGGAAGAAGCGCCGATGAAAAATCAGCGATAGTGCTGGACGAATGGACGCCTTTATTCGGGACCTTTTGAGGGTGACGTAGCCGGCGCCTGACTGTCGTCTTGCCAATATATGGTCGTATGAGACGGGGAAAGGGGCGCATCTGGAAATGTCGCGAGAAATTAACTGATGGTGAAGCAAGCTCGCGGAGCTTATTAGAATGGTCTCTGATTGCGGATACGTCCTCCCAATGAGGTTATGCAAATGGCGGAAAAGTGTAGACAGATTGATAGTGATTAAATTAAATTAAGCAGTGAAGGATTTGTTGACGGCCGATTCAAGACTCGGTCCACCGGCCCTCAGCTGCATGCAAGCGGCCTCTCGCATTTCTCAGCAATCTTGGTGATTCTGCTGCATTATGTCGAAGGCCGCAAGAGGATCTGCGTTTTCCTGAACTGAAAGCTTAGACAAAATACCTCGACTCGGAAACAGCTACAATGGATAAACATGACAGTGGCGGAAGAGTTGGCCAACTGAGCGCGTGCGCCATCGACGTATCTATATATTCCTTGTTAGGCCTTTCACAAAGATCCCGATTAATTAAATTGGAAAAACTTGTGGCGTGCGTTTTTCACGTAGCAGGACCTGGACCCACTCGAGCCGCGCCACATCACCAGCTGTCAAATTCATTTTAATGAAGTTCTTGGCTCCGGCTTTCAGCTTTCGGCTCTTGTCTCTGATAAATATGCAGATTTAATTGTCAGCTGCTTCCCAAACTTATTAATTTTTCTGCCAGCCTCTCGTAGGCCCATCTATTCATGCATCTAGGGATCATTAACATTCGCACCCCGGTTTAAACGCTCTGGTCACGGAGTGAATGTTTATTTAAAACACGCACCAAATACCAGCTCGCTTTATATATTTGCACCGCTGGCTCGACTTTTTGATTGCCCTCCCCCAGCCCTCCCTCTCCGAGTCTCTATCTGCGGGTAATATAATGCTCAGAGTCAGACTGGGCGCGGATGGCTGCGGGACATTCAAATCAGGCGATATGCATATAAATGAAAGTATCAGGGGCACAAGGCTGCGGTCGTCGGTTCTCCTTTTAATTTCTTTTTCACTTGGAGCTCGATTGATACATATTTGAGGCATTTTAATAATTGATTGGTGTACGTGGGCTGCGTTGACGGATTTTCTCGCGGCAAAAAGCTTGAATCACAGCTCTTCCTGGCGAGGTTTACCCCGCGTGATATTTATCGATTTATGCCTTGTAACAAAAAGAGTCTCGCACTGGTGCGCCGCGTCTGTAAATACAGTAAAGTTTTATTAACCGCTGCAACAGTGAGGTCGAGCGAGGTAGAAACGAGAAAGGAGGCGCTTGAGCGGGAAAAGCGATCGAATTCAATCAGTGCGCACTTTTTCCTTGGAAATCGATCGTGCGCGCGTAATGGCTTTTTCGTCTGCAATTTCAAGATTACTGGCAGATTGGGGGCAGCTCGACTCGAAGATGAATGAAAAAAGGCCGCTCAAAAGTTTGCGGCCCCTCGAGTAACCAATGCTACGGGGCACATTTACGACTTTTCAATTCCATGACCCCTTGTCCCGCTCCCCGTATTAACTGTAATAACGCGATAAAAAGTGGAGCTGCGGTGATTCGGATGGCCGGCGGATTGGACCGAGGACTAGCCGAGTGAGGAGGTTTTTCTACGGGTCTGTCGCAGGCGCGTACGAATCCCAGCTAAGGAGCGTTCACGGTTTATTTTGTACGCCCCCAGCGCTCCTCCCGGCGCTCAGTGTAAAAAAGTTATTTGTGTTTATCAAGCTTATGCTTGTACACAGCGGGCAGAAAAAATCTTCCCCCTGCCATGCCAAGAAGGAGAAATACCTCTCTGCTCGCCGCTTATCGCCATGGCGCTACGGTGCAGCCAAACATTTTTCCGGATCGAGTTTCTGCCTTTCATTACCCGCTTGCGATACCTTTTCCGCATTTGAATCCTGCACCCGATTATGGAAAAGGGTATTGCACTTTTGACAGTTAATAAATATGGTCGGCACACAAAGCGGTGTGCCCGATGAGGTACGCCGATAATAATATATATTTGTCTTTTGCGCAGCAGTATATGAATGATTCGGAGGAGCTAATTATCGGTATTTTTTTGACGCTCAGAGTCACAAGTTCAAGTTAGGAATGAGGGGAGTAAAGGCGAATGGAAGAGGAGGGGAAGTGCAGAATGATCAGAAACACATTTTGAAAAGTAAGCCAGAGTATCAGTTCGCTCATCCGGCTTTGACTTCCAAGCAGCGTCAGTTAGTTGGTAATTTAAAGAAAACGAATTGATGTTGGTTTTACAGCCGCATCCCTCCCTTTCTTCCCTTTTCCATTTAACAACTTGCTTCGCTTTCTCGACGCGTCCTTTTCCAATTAACTGACTGCAATATTTAAAGCGACGTCTATGTAAATTAGACGGGTGAGCCGGAAACACAAGTTTCGTAAACTCGTTTTTTACGCGAGCACGTAATTGGGTATTTTCGCGCGCATAGCCCGGGAAAATTTGAACGAAGAGCTACTGCATCACCACTAAATACAAGTTACAGTAAAATAACAGAATAAATGTGAGTTGCATGGAAGTACGCAGATAGGGTTAGAAGGTACCCTAGAAACTATCGAGCGCTGCACGAGGTAGAATGCACTAGAACACCGTATTTTCTCCCCCCTGCCTACCTACTAATTCCCACCAATTCGTTCTTTATGTGTACACACTCTGCCTACGGGGGGTTAATCCATTCATTATTCCGCCGGTAAATAAAACTGAATTTGCACGGTTAATTTTGGTTATACACGAAATACCAACTACGGGGGGAGAAAATTGTGTATTCATGCATTACATAAAGCTATTTTCTTACAACAAATTCAATTCCGAAAGGAATAATTCATTGCACAAAGCAGTACACTGGTCGGTGAGCTTATTCCCCTATTGCGTAAATATCAGAAAAACTGTCAGTTTTTCCGCTGCTCGCTCTTCTTTTAGAAGCATTTTTTCGAATGAAGATTTGCTGGATAAACACGTAAGTAATGTGCAAGGCCGAGTTGGATCGGAGACATATTGTAGCGGACCGCGAGGTCTGCCGCGAAGGAAGACTGGAGTTGGGGCGAAGGTCTAGGTCGCCAGTCAGAAAAACTAATTCAATTTGAGGAATGGCGCGCTCGCTCGTGGCCAATATTTATTGTCGCGGGCTAGGCTCAAAGGGGGAGGGCGAGGGCACGGGTCCCATCCCAGTCGCATCCCGGTCTTCCATCCAGATGGAAGAACGATAAAGACATTGGCTCCAGGAGAGGAGGGAGCAGGTATTTCTCCTTGGTCCTGCAATCGACCAAGCTCGACGGAGCCGGATGGAAAGAGGCTGATTGAGCTGCGCGGCTCGCGCGCCACGCAAGATGGAAGGGTTGGCAGTGACGGTGCTGGCGGCGCACGTTTGCAGTACAGTCCCCGGGTAGCCGAGAGGGCCGAGTGGGCCGAGTGGGCGCCCACGTCCACGATCCGCGCGCACGTTATCGCCGCCGTAAACTGGGTTACGCCCAACTAAACGTATCCATTACGCGCGCGCTCGCAGCGGACGTGGTTGGATAGGAGAGGCGCGGCGCGGCGGTGCGGGGCGGGGGCGGGGGCGGGCGCGGGCGGCCAGGCTGCATTCCTCTTATAGCGCCCCCTGAACGCGGCCAATGGAAATTGACGAGCAGTCGCCCCGCCCGAGCCGTTAGCTTGTTTCATTTACTCGAGGCTTCAAAAGTCCCTGCGGCGGGTTGACGGACGCGGACGAACGGCCCCAAGCTTCCAAGCCTAACCGTTTAATCCTCCATTTTGTGCTGCACGAGGGAGCCCCGGCGAAATCAATGCGGGTAACGAGGCGCCTGCGCCTCCTTCATTATCGGCTTTTCAACGTTTCGTATCAGGCGCGCCACTATCGGGCGACAGAGACTCTGAGCTCTCCTAGCAGCTCGCCTCTGAGGGCGGCGCGGGGCGTTAATTACCGCGAAAGCGCTGGCCGGCCTGTCGGCAGCCGATCTGGCCCGCGACGAGGATTGCACGAGGCCCGAACGCGACTACATTTCCGAATGAACGACCGGAACCGCGACAAAGCGGCGGCGGCATGTGCAACCTGTGCTTTTGTGCGGGCTCTTTAGCGCGTCGTAGCGGCCGACGTGCCTCGGAGGCAGACCTGCCAGAAGAGCGCGGCCGTGTTTACACGAGGCGGCGCGCCACCGATAAGATAAAAATCCCGTAATGCGCCGTGTCTCGGGCCGTCAGCCGGCACACGAGAGCAGGCTAATGTGGGAGGCCCGGGGCGAGCCGCGAGTCGCGAGTTTAGAAAAAGCGGGCCGAGTCCGGCAAATTAGCCACCAGTCGGGTAAGAGACCTTTGGGTAGAGCCGGCAAAGGCAGAAGGGCTCGGTCCGGGTCGACCGGCGGCGCCAGCGGCGACAGAGGGCGCGCCGCGTCTGCCTAATTTAGCGGCTCGGCGATCGATCGCCGCGGTCAAATGAATCCGCACGAGCGGTGATTTTTCCGGGTAGCCCCGCCCCGCGCACCTTTATCGGGCTCGACGGAAAAATGGACAAACGCATAATTGGCGGGGCTCCGCGCGGGAGCCCGGTGCACACACTAAATCAGAGCTCCGGGCCGACAGATGCATGAATAGTTTGTTTCGGATGCGCGGCACTCGCTGCGACGGACCAACCAGAGCCGGTCAGGGCCGACATCGTAAATAACGGAAAAGCGATGGTCGCCGCAGTAGTGCGCCCAAGAAGACGCGTAAAAAGGACTGTAAAAGCCAGGGACCAAAAGCGGGCTGCGAGACCTGCAAAGTCCGAGGCAAAAGAGGCCCGCGTCGTCCAGGAGCTTCGCCAGGAGCTGCGCACCCAAGAGCAAACCGAGCTGGCTCCACACCGGGGAACATCCGGAGAAAGGGCGCGGCCACGTGAATTATTGTCCCAGTCAGCGGAAAGTCACTGTCTATAATAGCGATAGCCCCGGCAATAGTCGCTTATCTCCTGGCTCTCAGGGCCGACGCGGGCGCGACGCCTCGCCCTCCTCTCCCTCCTCTCCCGTTAATCACCTTATCGAGGCAGTCGGCATAGCTCGGACTCGCGCTCGCTTCTCATCGCGGTAATCCTTTTCTCCGGCTCGTTCGCTCCATGCGATCTATTTCCCCCTCCCCATCCACCTACCTCGGAGCGGGTAGTAAGTGCGCCTAGTTAGGAGGCTGAGCCTCCCAGGGTCCGCGGATCATCCCTGGCTCCCCTCTACTGACGGCGCTCTTTCATATTCGACGCGAGCGGTAACTCGCGAGCGCGCCTCGGCCTAGCGAGCAGACCGAGAACCGGACCGCCGGTCGAACTGTTTTCTTCATTACGAGACGCGAGTCCTGTGGGTGGAGAGGAACCAGGGCACTGGGGCCACGCGATGATAAACTGCGAGCCGGACGAACGTAAAGACGAGATCGAGATAGAAGGCTCCGGCACCACCACCGACGCCGCCGACGCCGTTGCGAAAACCAAGAGCCAAATGAAAAATGAGGCTGGGCTATTGTACAGAGAAAACCGTGAAAGATTATCTATCCGCACCTAGCGTCGACGCCAGCGCATTGTTCGCCAGCGTTCGTTACGAGGCACGGCCGCAAAAAATAAAATGTGTTGACATGAACTTTTTGAATGCACCAAGCACATCTATAAATGACATAGCGTGATACTATTCAAGGTAGGAATAAAACTAGCCTGTTAAAAATCCCTTTGCTCGAATCATGAAAAATTTCACTGTCCGTTGAGTATTAATTTGAACGGTTGATTCTATTTCTGGCAGGTGACGAGGCACAAGTAATCAACGGCAATGTAATTTGCAGAATAATTCAGGCTTAATGATACAATAGGTCACCAATGCTACGCTCTACGATTCAGTGCATATTCAGTTTACATTGAATATCGTTCAGAAACAACTCGAATCTATAACTTCAAATTGTCTCTCAGCCAGTGCGCACCTCGGCGGGAAGGCAATCTCATACATACACATCAATTACAAATTGTTCGTATGCAGCAGGTTGCTGATTACGAGGTCCAGGCACTGTTCATGGTTTTCTGTGTATAGCTGTGTGTTCTGTAGATATCACACTTTGTGTACCGGGCTGTCGATCATTTAGCTTACAGTACGGTCTTTGAATTGTACTTGATCACTGTACAGTTTCACTACTCGGTTATAGTAACGCCGTTCCATATACTAATAATCAAATTATTATTGATTGAAATCAAATCTTTCACATTTTTTGGAATTTATAATCCAATAATAAAGAGTATTGAATTCAAAGTATCTTATAGTTATTGCACCCTCACAATATACAATAAATGCACGCGCGCAAAATAAGTAGAGATAAAATTATTTTGTATCGCCCTGAGTTATCATTCTATTATGAATTAAATAATACATAAAAAATTTCAACCGACCCAATGCTGCATTCAGTCGACTCCGTGACTCGTCTACTTGTTTGGAATATAACAGTCGCGGCGTCAATGACCCTTCCCAGTTTAGTATAACCTTATTCTTGCAATATTGTTGTTCTATGCCTTTTTTGATAGTTTGTTATCGAATCACACATGCACACACATTTGTACATCCCTATATACATTAAATCATTGCAAGCACCCACGTTTATATATTTATAAAGTTAAAGGTTCATCCGCATTGAAGTTTCAAGTTCATCTCGAGTATTCTAATAACTCGAGAGATTATGGTGCTGGCTATTATGATATTTTCAAAGATGTTTTTATGCCTTCGGCGTCTTACGAGCCATTAAATTGGAAATATTTATTAGCTTAAAAAGTATGTTCCATTTTACCTGGACCTTTTCTTCGATTATGCCTGCAAACGATTTGGTAGAAATGAGATACTGTGTTGCAAATACTTGATGGTGCTTATTCACGAATTAGACAATACTGCACGTGTACGATTGGCTCGCGATTGAACGCGGGCAGCTGGGGTATCGGTGAGGGCGTCTTTTCTGGTTCTTTGCTCCTCTGGAGTTCTGCATGATGCGAGAAGCGGATGTGCGCGAGGGAAAATTCGACGAGTCACGCGGGTCCGGGCCGCCTCATTTTCGTCTATCTATTATTAAAATGGGAATCAGCCGATCCCCCGCAAATACCCACCTGATAAACACGGATCGAGGCGGAGATCGCGCAGTACTGACGGTAAGCACAGGGAGTTTGCATTTTCATTGGGATTTGATTCCAAGCAAGCCGTGCCCGCGCGCATGCCATCGAGTCTTTTTCGCTCAGGCTTGCACGTTTCCGAGCGCTTAAATTCACCATCGAGTGCTTGACGCAATTATTATATCTTTTGACCACGACCTGCGCAGAAGCCCGGCATTTTACTGGTATAACCCAGCCCTAGCACGCCGTCGACTGCAATAGGAGCGTAAAATTAAATTTTTCAAGCAGGACAAATTAGCTGTAGAGTAGTTGTCCATTAATAAGAAGCTGCAGAGAACGGGCGCGGAGTGTGCATGTAGCGAGCACCGTTTACGACTAGTATTCCTGGCCGGTTAACTAAAAGTCAGCGGAGAATCGTCTGCCGGGAGGCCGGAGCGCCTCGCCTGGAGTGACGCCGAGGTTAATCGCTGCTTGACCCCATTCCGTCATGTCTCCTTAGTGCGTTATTAGAACAATAAAATGCATCGTACGAGTAGACTTGTATAAATGCCTGGGTCGAGTGGGATAAGCGCCGAGGTAAGCACCAAAGCAAGCTCCGAACGCGAGAATGGCCTCGGCGCACCGAGGCCAATGTAATCGGCTGAGGCAAACGCGCACAGCTGTACGCTGAATCTTCCGAGCCGAAGGCAGCAGAGAGGCTGCAAAAGTATCGACGCGGGAGAGCCGCAGGTGGAACCGGGCTGCGGGGCAGGGACAGAGGCTGCCAGGGATCGAGCCAGGGCCGTGGCGGGGACAGAAGAAGGCAAGGAAGCAGGCGAAAAATAAAGGCCAAGAGTCCACTCGAGGCAGTGACTGTAGCAAGAGGAGGAGGAGGAGGAGAGTCGCGGAGAGCGAGAGCGAGAGCGAGAGAGTTGCGGCGCGTGGGGTCAACGGTCCGCCCAGGTGCATTGCCCCGAGGACGAAAGGATAAGCGCGAAGAAGAAGCGGCGAATCGGGCAAGAAGCGAGGCGAGAAAACGTACCCGCGCGTACCTGGACATACCCGAACGTACCTGGAATCGGAAGAAAGCGCGGCGCGTCGCCGTTGGATAACATTAAATCGGGTACCGAGAGGCGAGCTAAGCGCTGCGTGACTGCGTGCGAACGCGAAAGAGGGCGGGCGGGGCGGCAGGAGCCCGGAGCCGGGGCCGAGACCGAAGCCAGCGCCCGGACGGAAAAAGGCGAGCTGCAGCCGCCGGCAGCCTGCGCTCGGCGTCGCCCGAGAAAAAGCTCCAGCTTAATCACTGCCATTAACCCTCGGCGCACGGAGTATTCCTCCGGGCGGGCTCGTATCCCGGTAGGCCAGGGCCCCAACTGCCGCGATTCCCTCGATTTCGGAGTCCGAGTGGCTGGATCGGCGCTGCTGGAGGCGAAGCGCCTCTCGGCGAAGAGCTTGACGCGGACGAGGCTCGGGACGAGGCCCCGAAGCGCCAGGGCTAGGAGAATCGTCAATGGGCAGGGCAAACTCGAACCCGGGCGGCGCTCGTTAGCAGCCGAGGCCTCCTCGGGATCTCCGGCGAGGAGACGGCGACAAAGAGCTTCCCCGGGGCCAGGCGCAGCGGGGCGTGACTCAGCGGCGCGGGCGCCTCGCCCGCCGACCGGTTCCGCTCGGTCACTCCGCCGTTCTATAAATAGGCCGCGACGCTCGGCTAATCGGCGCGACCGCGGGCAGCCGTCCCGCTGCACCGCCAGGCACGGGCGAGGCTCCGGTAGCTCGTCAGCCCTCGCGAAGCGGCCCAAACTCACGGGCGGCTCCGCTCGCTCTCCCTGCGACAGGCCGCGCAAGGTGGCCTGGGCAGCCTCCTGGGCTACCTGTCGCTCGGCGCTCACTCGGCACTCTGTCGGCGCTCGGCCCGCGCCGCCGAGGAAGTAGTCGATAAAACTGGTTTGACGAGTGCCCAGGCGCCCGCAGCAGCTCAGCCCACGGCCCTTCTACGCTGGCGCGCCCCCGACGCGACGCACGAGGCACGTCCGCCGAGCCCTTTGCATTTTTAACCTTAAGGAAAATGAGCATTCTCGCTCGAACGTGGGTCGGGAGGCTCCTTTCAAAAAATTGCCTACCCCTCAATATTTCATAAACAGTCTCGCCGCCGAGAGGCTCTTTGCTCGCGGGCATTGCATCTCTCACAGCGAACTCTGCGATGCGCTACTTGGCCCGACTGCGCCCTGGTCTGCAGTTCCAATTTACCGTGCTTAGTTAACATTGCTTTACTCGCAGCACATAAGTTGCACCTCATTCTCCCATGCCTCGCACTTGCGAAATATTCGTGCAATCGCGCAAACGGCTCAATCTTGGACTCAAACCTACCTCTCGCGCTTCTTCGCGGCCACTATTAACTCTTGCGAGCTTTTAAATTTTTTTCAACAGCAACCATACAACACGTCGCTTTTGCGCTATACCGATATCATTGAAAACATACTGGACTGCGCGAACACGTTCGCCTGCATTTACTTTAATCGAATGAAGCCAGTAGCAAAGACTTTGCAGCTGATTCCACGGAGAATATCAGCCGCACAATTAACTATTTGGAAATATTTATGCGCATAATTGCGAGGAAAGGTAGGTGCGAGAAAAATTCTTATACTCGGCTAATACTGCGATTAACGAGATTGGTCGGCCAATCAATATTCGAAACAAGTTTGTTCGAGTCTTTTTACCCACTTTCCCGAGCGCGCGATTAACGTTTTTATAGGGCGAACGAGTTTGCGGGTGCGACGGAAAAACAATGTGCAGGCTCGAGTGCAGGCCGAGAACGGGCGAGACGTCCGCGAGTAGGCGACGGCTTGGCGTTGCCGAGGGCGTTGCCGTCGGCTTCGCCTCGGCTTCCTACAATCATTTCAACTGCCTTGTCAACTTGGTAGATTTGGGAAAGGCGCGCGCGCTCGACGCGATAAAAGATGCAGACTCCTCGGGAGTCCGTGGGCCGGGACATTAAGCGAAACAAAAGCCTTAGGAAGGCCGGGGGGGGGGGGGGGCAGGAGCGTAGCGGTTGCTACGTAGCGCGTTCGCAGCGTAGATGGGGCGGCCGCGGCGCTCATCCATCCCTCCTCGGCTCTTGCCCGGTCCTTCGCCCGGGCTCCCCTCGCCGCGAGTCTCGCCGGGCAAGCGAAGAAAACAATGCCAGCGACTGGGAATGGAATGTCGCCCGGGTAAAGACGCGCGAAACCCGCGAGATAATCTGGCGCGTGGCAAAGTACCGCGCGCTTTCCAGAGATTCGTCAGGGCGGGCTAACGAGGCGCGGCTCGTTTAGTCTGCCAACGCCTCGCGGCCACCGGCCCGCTTGTTTAGTTTGCCGATCGCGCCGCTCCCGGCTATTTTCCGCGCTCATTATACGCTGCACCGCGAGGTACAGGGCCGTTCCTGTATTACGTTTCCCGCTCGGCGGATCGATCGCTGGGGCGCAAATGCTGCCTGCGATTAGTTCCGCCCGAGCCAACTTGCTTAACTTGATTAAGAACCCCTGGCTCGCTTCTTGGGCTCGTGAATCCGCGCGCGACATTTTCAAATGAAAAAACTTTGCTCTCTTTGGCCTGCCGACCGGAAGGCGCACCCTCGCGTTAATTGTTTCGGTTTTTTATAGGGCGAACCTATTACTGAAGCACGGGAGATCTAGATTTGGCCTCTACCGAGGCCCAAACTTAGGCCCAAACTTGACCGCAGCGACCGATCGATCTTATATGAGGACATTTGTAGCAGGTGCAAACGCGGGTGGTAGATCGGCTGCACCCTCGAGAAGCCGGAAGCCTGGATGCCGGCGCACTCGATGCACTTGAACTCGGTTACGCTCCAATTGGCCAGACCAATTGACCAATGAATCTCCCCTCGTGTCTGCTCGCGGACGCTCGAGGGCGCTATCCGAGGCTGATCAAAGCGACTTAAATGCGCATTCGTGCCCAAGAATCGGCTAGAGTGGTCGAACGAGCGGCAAAGCGAGGGAATCAGCTTGCCCAAATGTGAGGGAGAGATGCGCGAGCGAGGGCGCGAGAGGCTTGCCCGGAGGCCTGGCAATCAATGGCCCGATGCGAGAGCCGCCCACCTCGGCCCAGGGGCTTCGGCCCGAAGGCGAAAGTGGCCAAGGTGCCCGCGCGGCTAAGAGGAGCAGAAGAGAAAGGGGCCGCTTTCTGGGCCGCCTTCTAGCCCGGCTTTTGGCCCCTGGGCCGCTTGCTAGGCCGCTTTGTAGGCCGCTTTCTGGGCCGCTCCCGGCTCGCGCCGAACAGGTGCGCGCGATCAGCCGAGCGCCCAAGACCCTTCCCTCACCCTTCCCTTAAGATCTGGAGGGTGAAGCGACAAGCGACCCACCAGAGCAGATTTGGATGGTTGACGGCCTGCTCCCAGAGCTTGGTCTAGTTGTCCCTCGCAAGTCCTCCACTGCACCTCTCTCGATTCGGACCGAACGCTCGACTTTATAAAGCTAAAGTCCCTCTCAAGCGATCCTTTCCACGGGGAAATGGCTTCCGATTCGCCGAATTATCGGCTAGGGGAGCGACAGAGCCAACAAGGGATCATCTCCGACTGTTATCCGAGGAAACGCGGGCGGCAAAGAAGAAGTGCCACCTGGACTCGGCTGGGAGACAAAGCCTCGCTGAAAAATCATTGCAACGTTTGGCCGAGTTTGCAAATAGGAAGCCTGATCCGGTATAAATTTAAATCAACACTAATAGATTGCTTTGGAGCTCTCGGGGGCTCGCCCAGAGGCTTGCTCGGAGTCCCGCTCGCAGACTCGCTCGGAGACTCGCTTCGAGGGTCGTAGACGACGACAGAGGCGTAGAAGGAAAAAGGAAAAGAATCTTTGTCAAAGGCGGCTCCTCGTTAGCGCGTCTCATCCGAGCGCAGCCCAGAGTCCCGTTAATTGACGACGGGGCTGCCGGAAAAATCGCGAGCCTCGGTGCCCGGTGCCGGGTGTGAGACTGCGCCGCCTCCGCTCCAGGAACAAAGACCCAAGACTTCCACTCGATTCGGCGGGCCGCCGGTACGATGCGCAGCCGCGACGCGATGAGCAAACAAGGAATCGTCTTGACTGTAATGTCAATAAATTAGTGCCCGTCTCTACAATGCCGGCACTGCAGCGCGGACGACTCGCTCGATTGCATAATCTCCCTCTGCTTCCCGGAAGGCGCACCCGGCCCCCAACGGACCGGCGCTCTTTCAAATTTATCGATATGGAATGGCATTACCGGGCGGGCGCGCCCTCGCTTTTTCTCCCCGCCGCCTATACGCGCACTCCGTTTCTGCATTAAATCAAGTGCTACTGCCACAGTCTCTTCCTCGGTGTCTTCCTTCGTCTTCAGGAAATAGTTCTGCCGCGGAAAAGACCGCCTGATTATGATAATTGAATCAGGCTCGCCGTCGCAATGCCGCGCCGCTCGCGCTCCTCCCCGCGTGTCTCTCACTCGTAACGCTTACTCGAAAAACATAAATCAACCATTCAACATAGTGACCTCACGACTTAATTTCTCGCTGCTGTACCGCCTCTGTGCAGCCGCTACTAACCCCCCCCCCCCTCCTCTTCCGAAGTCAAGCCAACCCAACAAACTTTCACATTGCATCTCCTTTTTCCGATGGAATTCCACCCTCGCCAAAATTCGAACGATTTTGCAATTTAAAATGACGAATTCTTTCGTGAATACAATCCGAGGAAAATTACATTTTCCCCTCCGGCAATGAAGACTTTTCTTCCAAACATTTCGCTTAATTTTCTAACGTCCTTGCCGTTTGCATTTTTTATACTTTCGTGCAACTGTTTGAAGCATCGACTAATACATAATATCTTGCTACGGAATACTAGATTGTTTTATCCATTACTGAGGGGGCAGGGGGCAGTAGGAAGAGAAAGAAGCAACTCCGAGCCTTGGGCTCTCTATAAATGTTGAATACCTCTGATAACAAAAGGACCACTACTCGCACACTTGTGAAAGTTTCCCAAGTTCGAAAGCTTATTCGAAGCAAGTTTGAATTCCTTTGATTTTTCTCAAAAACTATGTTGCCGCAACTTTATCGTGTTATTTTGTCAGACTATCAACTTTCGTCTCAAGGATTTCTACACGAAGGACGATCAATCTAAGCTGCAAGTAAGTTAATAGTCGACATTATGGGAAATTCTGTGGATCGAAACGAGAATGAATAAATCCAAGCTTGAAATATTGATGTCATTTAAAAATGTTTCCGGATTATTCATCGGGTGGAAAAGAAAAATTATGCAGCATCACATATCGGCTTCCCCGAAATATGTACATTTGATACTTTGTGTGGCGAGAAGGAAATCCCTTCCATTATAGGGAAATTACAAAGCGATGCGGCCTACCACAAAATCGCAAGAAAAAATGGCACTGCACGGCCGCAACTGCCTGGCTCAGCTCTAAGTACGCGGGAAAATTAATTACCCTTTTCACGGATAGTCGCGCATTACAAGTCTCAGGCGTATTTTAATAAGTTGACACGTGACACTGATACCTCGAGGCACTTTTTCCCAGGCGGCTCGCTAAAATGAGGGAGATTGCAGCGCTATCGCCGCCCGCCGTGCGGGGGGTGTCCTTTACGAAAGGTCCTCTAATTCATGCGCCCGTAATTTATCGCAAAATGAATTCCACGTAGCGCAGTCGCTAATGCAAATGAAAAGAAACTCGCGGCACCCTCAGCCACCCCCTCTTGGCAGGAAATAAAAGTAGGTACAAATTGGCCTGGCGGGGTGCGGGCGGTGGCGCGGGGATAAGCCAAGAGCGCCTCGTGATCCTGCCGGATTTCGCTGGAGGCTCGCCGCGCGAATGCGCAGTAATTATTCGCGGAAGCCGAGCTCGCCGAACCGACTGAACCGTTATACTCGCCGCTCAGCCAGCGATTCGCCTCCGCGTGTTTCTTCTTTTCCGCAACTTCAATCCCGCGCGGCATCCGCGCCCGTTATATATACATTGGAGTAGTTCTTTGCCCTCTTCCCCCAAGACTAATCAAAGTTGAAGCAGTAAGGTCCGGGCTCGGGCCCACGGCGCACCACCAGCTCTCACGCGTTCGTTTTATTTTCAGAAACTTATTTATGTGGGGGCGGGCGCCTCGGCGAGGAGGGAGGCTCCCCCGCGGGAGCCGCGCCTCCACCGCACCCGTACGCTGCAGCCGTCCCAACTTTCGATTTCATTTCGTTGTTTCGTGGGCAGTGCTGTACTGTGCTGCACGCAGGAAGATCCGAGATAAGCTTCACGGGCCCCACGACGACGAGTCGCCCCGCCCCGCGCCTCTTATCAACGCCGAGCGTGTTCTGTTGCCGCGCTCGCGCGCCCGGCCTCCGGCTAAATTATTTATTTAGTCTTGTATCTTATCGCGCAACCCGATGCCTGTGCTCCAAACTCTGTCCCGAGCACTTAGCCTCAGTCCGCCGCTCGCGCGGACCGCCGTATGGCGCAGGTCGCCGCTGGTGCCGCTGCTCCTGCAGAGGCTGATGCTCGCCTCCTGCCTTACCGCCCCTAAGCTCTTCTTAAACAACATTTTTAGCCTTATGCCCCCCCCCTCTCTCTCTCACTCTCTCTCGACAGTTTTTCTGTTTAACCTCCCTTCTTTCTTTCAAGTGTCGCAACTTTTTGATCTCTTGCTCTTCGTAACTAGCCTTTGAATCTGTTGGAAAATTAACAAATACAACCGTTGCCTACTTATCGCGACCAATGTGCAATCACACGAATGCAAGCAGTGAAAACAAAGATTCTTGCGACTACGATTTCCCATTGACCACTAACGAATGCAGATTATGCAGATAAAAATGAAAGCTTGCATCTCGGCATCTTGTGTTGACTATATAAGTTCCCAAGTTGATTTAGCGGGAGTACTAAGGAGTGTTAATTGGAGAAATACCAGAACCACATAAGGAATTATTATAGAAAACGTGCAACACTTGTTCTTTAAATATATACAGTAATATACTTTTTGCTCAAGTATATAATACGTTATACTATGTTTTTAAAGAAGAAATAAATATTTAAGAATATTTTAAAAATCTACATCAAACTAGGATATACAATGTTGACCTACCGACAGTTTTTTTCAAATCCCATAGAACTACAAATGTTAACATATTGCAACAAAAACAATTTTATACTTCGATAATTATTATATTTTTTGTATTTTAAATACTATTATTAACGTATCAAATAATATTGCTATTACGAAATAATATTACCATAATATTATATTACGACGTCATATGAGTTGAACAATGAAATTTGATTTTACTGCACTAAAATATTGATATAATTAAATTTATTTGAAGATTTCACGATAATGGCAAAATTCCGTTCGAAAACGAATCTATATTAATAACTCTATTAAATATTCTCACTTTGTCAAAGCGTCAGTTTTCTACTCTTGGAAATAAGACCTAAAAAGGAGAATGTTTACTTGTCTAATCTCCCGCTTTATACATGTATAAAACTCCTACATTTATATTAAGCCAGATTTTATAGTAAGCCAGAGAAAATTTGTATTATTAAAATATATTGTTATATGTTATAAATATATTATTTAGTAATTACAGTAATTATAGAAAAATAATTCTTATAAACTTATTATAGCAATATGCATACAACATTATTTCATTATATTGAACTAGTTGATAAATTACACAAATCATTATAAAAAATAATATCCAACAGTAATATTATATTTATCTCGAAAGCAACTTTTATTCCGAATTTTGACGTGCGTGCTACGTCAATCGCCATTTATGTACGCGCATAATTAATTAATATTAAAAAAACTGCTTATTGGTTCGCGTAGATGAGACTCAAAAATTTTGATTCCTACATCACTATTAGCTTCTCCCTTCTTACTGATTACGATCATTACTAATTGACGCGTCACTACTCCATCTGTTCTAGTACCTATTTTGATAAGTTCGCAACACTTTCGCGGTACTCTACATGGAGTCCTTGTATAGGTATAGATATTCCAACGCAAGTATTTATTTCATAGGTATTAATGGTCACCTTGAAAAGCTACTTTTCCTTTTACGTACTTTACTTTTGTTTGATTCACATTTCCTTGACTGAAATTTGCTGCGATCACTAAAATCTTCATAATCAATATGTCCCCATATTTATCACTTAAAGCTACATAATAAGATGATAATACACAAAAACGTAAGCTACACATTATGTAGTTGCTAAAGCTAATCTACGTAACCTGTATATTTAATATTATATAAATCTAAATAAATATATCCATGTATTCTTAAAATAATGAATTTAATCATTACGATGAGCTTAGATCTAGCTCCGATAATTAATCATTTCGAGATCTGAATACTACATATACTAAAATTAGCTACAATTTATTAAACATATTATATTAAAATATTTTACGCAGACGACATTTTCTGCTTAAGTCTTACTGAGATAAAACAGCACCCGGTAGAATTTATACACGAATTGATACTATAATTTAAATTTCTCAAAAAAAAGTAGTGGCATACATTTTTATTGTTGAATATTATAAATATATATTGATTTTAATAACGTCCATTGCTAAATTAAATTAATTGTGGATAATTCAATGTTTGACTGAAATATTTATTTAGTTGAATTTATTTAAGAAATCCAAGGCAGTTTGTCTGAGTTGTGATCATGAAAATTGTGAAGACAAACGACAACGAATGGTTTAAATGGCTTGTTTTCGCGCGGGGCGGTGAAAGGAACTGCACGTTCTCCCTAACTTCTGAGTCAAACGACAAGACGAAGGAAAGAGCAGAGTCTTGACAACTTAGACCAACGAGCCGAGATGCCGTTGCAATGGCATTCAACTGCAAGTACAGAGGACCTCCAATTCGATGATCCCAACGAGAAAGATGGATATGTGTCATATCGATACTTCCATTGAAGTTTCACACTTCTTATGTCACAAGCCGGTTACTTCCATCTTTCGACAATCCGCCGATACTTTTTTCCCAAGCAGAGCGCGAACTTACTCCATGTATCGAGTCATTTTGGCTTAATATTAGCGAGGAGTGAACGTAGAAAATAGTTTAGCAGCACAAAGAGTAGATACATTGATGTTTGTTGTGATATAGTTTATTAATATGTAGATGTATATAGGAGTGATCTCTACAAGAATCGATGCTTCTCGCAAGGACTTCTCGTATCTGGCTCTCCATATAGCTGCTGCATTTTACGTTACTCCTCCTCAACTGCTCGGGTAGTTATCACAATTTTTAGCTTCCTATTCGCAAAATTAAAAAAATCTTTTATTTTAACTACCACAGTAATTTGAAAAATGTTTTTTCCACTACAAATAGATTACAGATAGATTTGTTAATTAAAGTTCCATTATATTTTATACGTTGAATTTGAAATTTGATCAATTTTCCACCAGAACAGAATTATAGGCGATAAAATTCGATTCATACTGTGAAAATAATAATTCATATTGCGAAAAAGCAGATATAAGTCAGAAGAGTTAAATGGAAAATCTGGAACATGCGGCGGCTCTAGCCTCGGCCTTCGAAGAGCAAGGGACGGTTGGGGTGCGCGAGAGATTACCTTTTCTTAGCGCCCCAATGGGAAAACTTGCAACTTGAAGAAGCTGTGGGACCGGCACGGTGGTAACGGTGGTGGCGGTACGCGAGAGGCCAGAAATGCAAAACTTTCATTGAAGCAGAAAACTCGGACTTTCGACGTATATTATGAAGGAATAAGACTGCCGGGCGTCCTGTCGAGGTCGCCTGGCGTAAGTTTGTCGGGCCTAGGTTCTGACTCGCGGCCTCTCGTCGCTGCAGGGCATATTGTACAAAAGTTGCGACGAGGTAGCGGCAGAGTTGCGCGGGCGTCTGACTAGCCTCAGAAACCCTTTACAAATACCTCGGCCAGCTTGAGGGCGCTTTTTATACATATTTGTATTTCACGCCACCTGTGCAGTTCTAGCGTGCTCGAGCTTCTCGGAAAATTTGCCAAGGCTGTCGCCGCAGCGAAATTTCGAGAGATCGCTAAAATCGATTGGAGTATTGCATGAATACAAGAATGCAGAGAATAGAGAACAAGCGAGAGGGCCGCGGAGATCATCTAAAGAAGGGAGAGCCTTTCGATCCGCTCTCCTAAGGAAAGACCTCGCTGCTACAACTCATTTCTCCTGCAACGTTGGTCTGCCCTATCTTAAAAGTAAAAGGTTTAGGGATAGATAGGTAAAAGGCTTGATATTTAGCCGCGCCGCTGCAGGTTGAAGTGCGCGACGGTTTATTGAAGCTAATATCAGGCACTAGTGACTCCTCGTAAGCTGGCGGCGTCGGCGGCCGCCGCCCAATGGACGTATAAGGACTCTCATAACTTCCGGTCCGTGCACTCTCGAGGCGCAGCGCCGGGAATATTGCGCTCCAGGAGTACGCGCGACACACTCCCCCGACCCCATTCCTCGCGAGGAAGACATATTGAGGCGCATGCGGACGGGGCCGCATCGCCCGCATGTTTACGGAGCCGCATATCGCGGAATATCGCAGCATATCGCGGCACATCGCCGCAGCCGTCGCCCCACGCCCTCGGCCTTGGGATTAATAATAGGCGGCTCTAGGGGCGGCTCGCCCGACCGGGGGAGACTTTCTGCGCGCGACGTGCCCCAGCCGCGTGGAAATGCTAATTACCCCACTGGGCCTAGCCCGCGGATTATTACCTTGAGAGCCGTTTGATCTGCACCCCCGTTCCGCGCGCTTCATTCCAATTGCAGCCGCAATTACCGTGCCAGGATTCCTGCCCGTTCCGCGCACGCGGCGAGGCGCACAGCTCGGCCAAGGAGCCACTACGCCTTCGAGCCTTGGCTTGTACAATCCCCCCGACTTTTACGGCAGCGTGAGGCTTGGCCTGCGATCTCGCGCATGTCTGCCTCATTAGGTTGCGGAGCCTCGGGTAAAGCCTCGGGAGTCGGCCGCGCCCATTTCGACTTTTGATAGTTAGCTTTAATTGCTCTATCTCGACCAATGAGGCCTGTGAATCCTTTTCATCCATTTTCCGATGCCGAGGTATATTCAACAGGTAGCCATACCAATGCAGCCGCCGTCTTCTTATACACTTTTCGAGTAGGACTAGTTTTGTAAATAGAGACGATTTTTCAATTCTCTAAACTGCATCAACTGAGCACTTTCTTCGAGCACTGAGCCGGATATTAATTTTCTGTTCCACAGGGATTCGATTTGGTTGCAGATTGATTTCCAAGGTTATAATTCAATCTATTGGCTGCAACCCTTTGGTGGCAATGCCGAATGCAAAGGGACAGATAAAAATATAGCTTAAAATAGTTGCTGTATAGTCGATTCGTCAAGTCTACTTTGTAAAATAAATCTACAATGCTCGCTTAAACGCAGGAAGGATATACCGAGACTTGTAGAAAAAGCAAGGAAATGGCAAAGACGCGGAGGTACGCGAGGCGTTTAATTTGTCCGAGTTAATACATGAAATTCGCAGTATGACTGGATAATGCTTGGCACATCTGGGTAGCATCAAGCAAAAGGGAAGAATGAGGTAGAAGGAAGAAGAAAAAAGGCACCGCGAGCTCGAGCCAGAGGTAAAGTTACCCGAGCGAAAGCTCAGGGCGATAGCAGGTTGCTACGGCGAACGTTCGCCCGAAGGCTTTGCACCATTATTATGCGCGATTACCGACAATGTAGGTGGGTCCATATCTATTAATTTGTGTGCTCTGTGAGGGTCTCAAAGGGGATGCGCGGTAGTGTGGGCGGTGCACACTCGGAGAAAGGTGTTCGTGCCGGGCAGGGACTCGAGAAAAAAGTACGAGCGGCAGTGCGCGAAGCGCCAAACAAAGGGTGTCATTGTCGATTGACCATTTTATCGGCAAGGATCTCGCGCCAGACCGTGATCAGCTCGGATCCGGCGAAGATACCTTGCGAGCAGCTTTCGCGAAGCGGTCATGAGGATGCCAGTGCGTGTACCGAGACGTCCGGCTTGCCGGGCTAGTCGCCTACCGGCTGCATCACTGTATCCGCGACCTTAGACGCGTGTCCGCGCCTAGGACGATCGGCCTTTGCACTGCTGCCAGGTTCCACGGGACATTTCCTCGCTCAATTTCTCGCTTCCAATTACTTTCATTGTATTCTGCGCATTATTAAGCTTGCATTCGAGCAAGGCGATATTGATTGGCCACCGCTGTCAAACGGCCCAGTTACAGAGCGCGAATGCTCCATGAGCGAATGACCCCTGCTACAGCTTTATTATTCTTTATTAAATTGACGGCTGGCTGCGCTAGTTTAATGAACGTTTGTCGGCTGAATGGAGGCCGTTTAATAAAATTAACGCTTACCGAGGAATTAACGAATGAGAATTGACAGGCGCGCGTTACGGCATTCTATGGCCGTTTTCCGCCGTTGATTTTTCCCCTCAATAAATTAGTTGAAAATATATTATAATAACGAACTTTGCCGGCGAACGACTTGTGCGCTCCTGCATATGGAAAAAAGTAAACACGTTATCTAGCGTTCGCGCTTGCTTTTTCAGACGTTTTAAAGCAAGGGATATACGCAGCTCGATATACGCACGCTAGAAAGAATGCCTGCCTTTTCAGTTTATCGAACGTAGGTGCGCACCATCTTTCGTGTCCAAAAGTACTGTCTGTTTCTATTAAGTGAGCAGTACGCATTTTAACACAATGTCTGACTGAACCAATGATTATTGAAAGCTATAAAATCTGTCAGAAACTGTACGAATATGGTAGATCCTTTAAAAAAAGCTTGAGCGTACGAGCAGGAATGCGTGATCGATGTTCCGAAAACTGCTACAGTAACTATTCCCTTTTCCCGTGAACGAATATCCCTTTCTAATGCTATGCATGATTAGGTAGACTAGTCTGCCTGCAACAACTACACCGATACTCGCGGTTCTCAATACAGCGTGACCCGCGTCTGCGAGGCTGCAAGTTCCCGTGTCTGCCGACGTGTCTGTAAATGCAACTGTACATTCAGATGAAAATTATTGATTGTAAAAAATGGAAACACGTTGGCCAGATGGTATCGCAGCTTCATTCAATCGAGCGGCACTTTCGACACGCTCAAGCCGTTACATAAATGTCTTTGTTCGCCGATCATGAAAGCGATTTAGTCCTCAAAATCTCAGCAAAGCGTTTGGCTCTGTTCCTGTTGGCAGAAAGTCGGTAATCCAGGCGGTAAACTTTCCGCTACAGAGAACCCCATTGCCTTCGGCTGACACTTTGACTGCTTGAGCTTTTACGGCGTGGAGTTTCTCACCTACACAGCAGAGTTTCCTAGCTATCCTCCTCTCTTGCTCCAGCTCCCATGTAATTCTTATTGTCAATTTAATCGACGCTCCTTTTCTTTAAGGTTTCGACCCCGCGCACTCGAGGTGCAAGTAAACGAGCGCCTCCGTAAGAAGTGCAACGCTCTTCCTGCTACGAGGAAAAAAGACTCTAAACGAACTTTTCGTAAACTGGCTCCACTTTGTTTATTTTTAAATTATACTGACCGGCTCGAGTGAATGAACTAAGCCATAGGAGATACACTGTTTTCTCAAAGTGGAGGTATTCAAAAGAGTTTATGCAATTATGCGAGCCGGTCTCAGAAGAGGATAACATGATTAATACCAAAGGCCGTATTGACTCAATCGTAAAGAAATTTTACAGCACCTATCTGCAATGAAGCTTACGTGTGTACCCCACTAATTTCGCAGTATATTTATGAACTAAAGACAACATCATATAATTAAACTTTCTAAATGCAGTAGACACGATTTTTTTCTTTTTGGACAATACCTTCGACATCTCGAAGTAGAATGTCACAAATAATATGTTTGTACAGTTATCGAGTTACAACTGCTGCATGTATATTTTACAGTGAAAATTAAGACAAGTGTTCAACACACCGCACGATTTTGTGTAGTTCTTACTATATTCCAAAATTTTTATATTGATTCGATTTACTGGAAACGGTAAATGATAAAACTGGAGCAGCCCGTAAAATAGGATAAGGAAGTGAAATAAACGGCGACATTGACTTACGAGGCGAGAGAGCAAAAGAAGAGCGGAATATCAGGGCGGATGCCGCTAATTTATGCAAGGGTTGCCCGATTTAGAGATATAAACGGGAGCTCCAGGGGGTACGAGACGCGCAACATCAAGACACCAAGTAGCGCCTTGAGAGGAGACTCATCGTCGTCCATAAGAAGGGAGCGTAGGAATCAGAGCACACCACCCTTTAAGATTTCTGGCGGCACTTCGTGCGAGACCAAGGCCGAGACTATGAGGAAATAGCATAAAGGTGCCTTAAGGTAGACAGGCACGCGTGTCTTCGCGGCCCTGGGGCATGAACAAGGGCACGAAGATCACCAGCTCGAAGTCACTACTATTCCGAAGATATCCTTTGCCCTCTAACACTTTCTAGTTATATTTAAATGAATCGGTATGGCTGTCGCGGCCGCTGGATGAAGATTGCGTTCCGCGCGGCTATAAGCGTTGGAGGAAACGAGCGGTGTTCCACGTTATTTAGTGCTAATTCCCTCGGAGGCGCGTAAGTGGCAAGGCTCGAGGGTCTCGAGTCTTTTGCGCAAGTACAGGCCTTGGCTGATGCGCAGCCCTCGGCGCAACCGCTCAGTCGTCGGTAACGCAAACAATCGGCGAGCGCAGTCGCGGGCGTGACTGCAGTAAGAGCACCTCCCCCCTCTCCGTAAAATCGCCTCTAATTTAAATGCATACCCTGGCCCCGCACGCCGCTTGCCGATTGCTGGCTGTACACGTACGCGAAAAGCGCGGCCTCGTAAATTCCGCACAAGCTCGACTTTAAAGAGTGTGATCGAATATAAAGTTTTGAGTCGGCGGCGGCGGTAAGACGTTGGGCGGCCGCTTTGTTGGCCAGGCCAAAGGAAGGCCACGCGACGCCCGCCGAAAAAGCCTCGGAAAAAGCCCTACGAGCGGCGCTGCTTCGTCCTCGCAAGCTCAAGTGGACAAGTTGATTAGCGCGGGGCCGGCTCTCGACTCTCTCCACGAGGCAGCTCTGTCCCTCGCAAGACCCGGGCCCGCCGTTACATCGCCGGCAATCTCAAAGTCCGCCCGACCTTCTTATCTCGAGCGCGGATCCTCGCCGCTCAGCTCGAGGTTCCTCGTAATCTCGCGGAATTTCACGAGCGTGCCGCGTTCGCGTTCCAACGCGGCCTAACGGCACTCGGACAGAGAAGTTATGGACATGGACGCAAATATAAGTGAGGATTCCCCGGAATTTGTCCGTTTAGGAGCGGCAGTCGAGATCCAAGCTTGCGGCCCGAGTTGCGGCGTGTTGAGCAAACGCCATTAGCCCGAGTCCACGCACCCCTGCCGCCACTCTAATTGCGTCGCTCAAAGAGCTCTCATGCCCTCCTCTTACTCGGAACTGCACAATCCCTGGCTGGGTAGGCGCAGCTCGCGCACTCGGCCGATAGTCGTCGGTCACCGGTTGCCACGCGTCCCGCTTCCACTGGCGTCCCCTGAAGAGAAACCATACGGCTGCGGGCAGGCGAGCGAGCGAGCGAGCCGATGTCATTTGTCCACATGTCGTTTGATCATCTATCAGAAGTGCGTCACTCGCGGTCGCGTGTCATCTGCTGGTTGGCCTAGCCGTTGTTTCTTACGGGCCTCTCTCCCCGAGCTACGGCCTTTTCACAGCGACGCGCCGTCAGAATGCAAAGCACCTTCTCGGGCAGTGCAGCCTCGCGAGGACTTGTAGAGTGCGAGGTTCGCTTAGAGCGGTCGCAAACTACGTGACTCGCACATCCATCTGGATGATACAACTCGATCTTGCGAAGGATCCCGGCGACACGCCGGTGGATGAAATCCAGCAACGCACCCTGAGGCAAGTCATTCATGCCCCTTAAAGGCGAATCTCCTTAGATTCCTAGAGGAATCCGTCGGCCTCTCGTGCCCCGCTTCAGTGTACCCTGTCCCCTGCGGCCCATGTCATGGCAGCTCTTTGACGCTAATGTATCGCGGAGTAGTTGATCCAAAATTACTAACGAGCGGACAACTTGCGTTCCGGGACGTTATCGTCCCACCACACCGGGCCGCAGGGACCGGGATTAGCCAGGACCAGGCCAGAAGGGGCTAATGACCTCATCCAAACAATCAGACGACAAATTGCTGATATATCGGTCTTTCAATCTTCATTCTCCCTACTAAATTGTCCGAGAATCGATAATGCCACGGATCCTCTGTCGTTGCACTTCTCTTTGACGACTAATCCAAACTTGTGCAACAACTCCGAATCCAGATGCATCCATTGGTTATCGATGGTACCATACGACCTTGGGGCACAACACCGC
Organism: Sycophaga agraensis; assembly: GCA_018906755.1. Lineage (NCBI taxonomy): Eukaryota > Metazoa > Arthropoda > Insecta > Hymenoptera > Pteromalidae > Sycophaga > Sycophaga agraensis. Next base: position 116,430 of record JACCIE010000011.1, read on the forward strand.
GAACTTATATATCGGCTCGGCAACTGCTCTCGACCTCTTATCCTCGTAGTTTGGCAAAGCTCAATACGGTTGTGTCGATCATTTATTGACAATTGCATTTTATTTGTCAATTCAAGAATTAATTTCTAATCTTTGGCTATAACTAAATATATAATTTCGAAGGATGGAAAATCCTTGGTTAATTGATTATGTCCACTGCTTACATTGTTTGCAATGTTTCAAATATTCACCATGTTATTCTACTAAACAGTTCTACATTTTCTACACATAACTTAAAGCATATGTTGCAAATTACACTCGTAAGCATTGTAATCCAACCCAACAAGTTAGATGTAACTTAATGAATGTAAGACTTACGATACGTAGAAATTTGCAGGAGAAAATCTCATTGATTACCATTGGTTCAACAACTCACCTGTAACACGATATAAAAAAAAAGATTAAAAAGATGGTTAATTATGAAACGGTGCAACGATAAAAATGAAGGAGCCAAAAAATTGAATAGTAAGAAGATAGCAGGTAAGTAGATAAAGGAGGCAGCTGTACATATTCATAGATCGAGTCTTATCTTAAGGACGAATCTCGCTGTGTCAGCCGTACAGTTTGTTAAAAAGCGTTGTCAAACTAGAGGCAGGCGGGCGCAAAGGGTTAAGAAGGGAGGTTGCACATTGCAAGCAAGTCTATATATAACAGGGGCTAGGAGGATGGGGAAGGCGTGACGGGCGGCGCCTTCGTTATCTCGGGGCCCGGGCGTACGTAAAAACGAGCTCTCGCGGTCGCGAATTTCCCGCGGCAGGGGCTCCAGAAGCGCCACGAGCCCGAGGTTCAATCCCTCGGCGGGCGGCAGGCGTCCGCAACAGATGCGAACTGGGGTGAGGGCGCGGTGGAAACACGGGGTTTTGCCGCGCGCGGAGGAAACAAGAGGCGCGCGTATTCTCCCCGGAGGCCTGGTCGGGGCGTCGGGCAAGCGCCGGGCGGACCCTCTGCCCGAGGTATCGATTATGGCTGAGCCGCGAAAGTTGCGGGTGCCACGCAGCCCGCTTGCAGGGCGAAAGCTTCGCCGGCGCTGCCGGTGCCGCCGCTACCGGCGCGCGGCGTCGCTTGCTGCATTACACTTTGCTCTCGGCTCCCTCGTCAACGTCGCTCAAAGCGGAATTAAATTCATGCCGCCGCTCGTGTCCCGGCCCGGCCCGGTCCCCGCCCCAGTAGACGTTAAGGGTGAACTTTTGTATGTACCTTGCACGATGCCTGCCCCCAACTTCCTCGCGGCTGCAACGCCATCGCGCCAAGCCCGCGGCCCTATTGCATTCCAATGAAATTAATCCACTTAGCGGGGAATGCCGCGATTCGCAGGGGCCGCCTGGTTCCCCGACGTTGCTGCGGATCGACCGTCGGAATCCTAACACACGCAAGCTCTTGCGCACAGGCTCGCGCAGAGGCTGCATAGGCACACGGGCTCACGGGCGTGAAAAGGAAGGACCAAGGAAAGGTCAGCTGCTGCCAAAGAATGCGCCGCCGCTCGACCAATGCTTTACAATCTTTACACGGTAGAGCTCCAGGGGAGAAAGCGGGCTGTAGAGACGGATAGAGAGCGGAGCCGCGAGCTACCCGAGGGGCTGCCGAAGGCCCGTCGAGTGTCGCTATTCTTGCACCTTGGCGAAAACGCGGAATATTCAATGTAATTATGCAACGTACAAGAGGTATGCGGCACGAATCTCGCAGACCAACTGGCTATTGTGCTTTCCTCCCCGAGCTCGACTCCAGGTTACGAAGGCGCCGTTGCGCAACCGAGGCACCGCGACGCTTCGCCCAGGACGACCCATAAATTCCGAGCAGTTTCCGCTACTGATCCCTTCCACAAATGGCTAAAGATCCGATTCGCGACGAACGTCCCGCAATAAGTTTATCCGTCATGTTGCTTCGATTCCTATGTATAATACGCCACCATGCTATAATTATGCTGATCCGGGTGGTCGTAGCATACGTAGCACCTGCTGCTTTATGTATGCGCGCCAAAAATGCCCTCGGTATACATTCTCAAGGGATTTAAAAAAGGTATTGTTCTCAAAGACTCTAGCCAAAGTTCACCGCTCGAATTAACGCGCGCTCTCAAATATTTCCCAATGAATTGTAAAGTTCAAGCGGCGCGAGAGCGAGCGAGCGGCAGTAAAGTTTGCGCGGCCTGGCATAACGGTGCTGAGGGGAAGAGAGAACGTCGCAGGCGGGGAAGCGACACCGGCACGCTACCTGGGGGTAGAAAAACCCCTGGGAGTGGGGTGGGCGAGGAAGGGGATCGTCGCGAGTGGAACCTGCGTGCGCCTGAGCAATACGGCGCGAAGCTGGTTGCTGTACGAGGAGAAAGCGCGGAGAATCGGAGAATCGGAGAATCGGAGCGGCACTCTCCGGGTCTCGGGCAAAAGAATGCCCCTACCGTATCCGTACCGGATGCTGCTTCACCTCCCGCGGAGCATCCCTTTGTTCCCCTATATTTATGCATTTATAATGATTGCGCGCAGGCCGCGGTGCGCCCGCCCAACTCCGTTCGCTTCTCGGTGCACCTCTTGCTTCGCCCTCATTATCGCGGCGCGGCGGCGCGCACAATGAAACCCCCGCACTCACAACGACGCGATCGACGAGACCGCCGGATTTCCCGGAATTAGCGCGAATTTAACTGACGAAGGTGGCTCACGCCACCCACCACCGTCACCCAGTCTCGCTTCCGGCTGCTCCTCGCCGATCCCGATCTCGCGGCGCGAGCTGGGGCGCCGCCGAATCAGCGCCAAAAATTTATCACAAGCTTATAATGAACCTTATGCCTAGGGTTCTACACTCTTTATTCTTCTCGATGTCCAAACCCATTCTCCACGTTATATGTGCCGCATGAATTACAACATTCCAGGATCAAGCGCTTCTGGGTAGCATTTCAATACACATTACGCGCCTCGCGCTTTGATTCTCATCAGCACCCGCTTATTTCTTATGCCCTCGTTGAATTAGTAGCGGCCTGCATAAAAAATTTAATGAAACTGGGAATGTCGTTAAAGGCACTGTTTACGTTCTAATTTACCTTTAAATTTGAGTACGTGCTCGGGAGCGCCAGAGCTGCTTGACAGCTCTACCCCTACCCCCTCCTTTTTCCTTCCGAACCCTGCCGAACTAACCGATCTCGTAATGCATTCTCTCGAAGCTCGTTAAATAATCCGTGACCAATTAGTCGCATAAAATTCTAATAAACTGGATAGCTGTATTTTAGTTACGTTTTGTATAGTATTAGAGCATTAAAATTTTAATTCTACTCAGCAAGGCCCCCGCAGTTTAATCTAGTTTCTTGAATTAAAAACGTAGAAAATTTAAAAAGGAAAATAGAAAAGATTATCTCATATTATTTTGATCTTTAAAATGCGTGAAATACATGGGATGTAACTAGTTGGAATTACGTGCACTTTTTTCATTTTGCGGCTAGTCTTATCAAAATACTGTAACTGAATGTCTTATTTAATTTGTGCCCGTCATATGTGTTTATGCTAGATAATTCATTGTGTGAAATTCCTGTGCCTTTAAATGACCATCGAGTTTGATCTGTCCGCATATAAGTAAAGTCAATGAAATCTTTGAGTAGAAGATAAAAATGTATGAGAGGTGTCATATAAACTGAAAATAATATATAAGGTAGCAGAATGATAGGAGATAAAATGTCAAACAGAGACTAAAAAAAATAATGAACTTGATACAATGTATGTTATTCAGTTTCCTGTAGTAACTATTCGAATAACTATTCAATTTTGAAGGCAATGGTACAGCGAAAAAATTATCTATATACCCTTGTTTGAGTGGCACCAGAAATAATTACCATACAAAATGGTAAATGAAAACCACACAACTCTGGAGACACAATCATCAAAACATAGATCTACACTATTCTACATGTGAAAGTGGATGGTGCGACATCCGAATTAGCGAGCTTCTCGGATCCTTGCCAGTTATTCATTAGCCAAGAGGCTGCTCGGTCCGTGGAACCTCTTGCGTTCTGACTTGCTTTCGAGCTTGCATGAAAACCTAGCAATAAGCCAGGAGGGGGGCCATGTATAGTAGACTAGACTGACGACGCGTGACTTTCTCCGCAACACAAGCCTCCTGACCCTTTCGCTGTCCTGAGGTCTACGGCGCCCCAAGAATCTCATAGAGTGTGCTGCCTCGCTTGTCGCGCGAGAGATCAATCGAGAGATTTATGAAGCAGAGGGGCTCAGCGCGAACAGACAATATGAGAGCGGTGGTAGATTTACGCGTGACGGCGCTTCTGTTGCGATATCCGAGGCCGCTGACTTCATTGCCGCCTATGCCACCTTCAACTTTCACGAGCTGTAGCCCTTTGCCCCCTGCGCCTTATGCAGTGGCCAAGGCGCTGACTATAAGCCGAATAGTAATGTCTCGAGGCGCACGCGTTTGCCCCACTAACGACCGCTCTTGACGACGCTGGTGTCTGAGCAGAGGGTTCCAAAGACTAATCCAAGAATCGGGGCTCAACGTCTTCATCGAGTCAAAAGCTCCTTTGCCAGAAATACAACGCAAGTCCAGCCTCGGAATCGGATCGCTCTCACGCAAAAGAGGTAGCGCTAGTCGTCGCGTCAACTTCCACATACATACATTATCTATCTATTACCTGTACCATTCACGTGATGTTGATACTAGGAAGAACAGAGGAAGTCACGTGACCTCCGAATTCCTTGCAGTGTATACATTGGATTTATGGAGCAGAGGCCGAAGTACGAAGGGATCGCCGAATTGGGGATACGGAGTCCTGCATCGGTTTATATAAGGCATTCGCGCGAGACGGAACGGGCATGATCTCAACGATTTTCCAGTTGAGTTGAAACACATTAAGACTGTTGCAGCGGCAAACCCGAACCAGGATCAAGATTAACTCGCAAATATTGGATAGTTGACGAGCGGTTTTTCCAGCAAATATACCCTGCACGTCTATATGCTACTGAGCTAGCAGGGCATCTGATAAGCGCTCTACGCTATTCCGCGGATCGCGAAGGTCTGGGCGCCCTTCCCAAAACGGTCATGAGATCACGGGAATGTGTCCGCCCCCGCACCTTCGCCCCGCGGGACACGGACCACGAGGACACAGGCCCGCCCCCGCGAGCCTGCTCACACCGGTCCAGACGCCTGACTCCCGCGTGCCCATACCCCCGGGACGAGAATCGAGCCACTGTCCGGGACCGCGAGCCACCCTCCCCTCTCGATATCTCGAACGATACTGATTGCTTATATCGGCCGATCCCGCTCATTCCCCGTCACAACATTTCTTTTCGCGCGCTTTGGGGACACGCCAATGAAAATAGATGTGGGTCAGTGACCCGCCTCGCGAGCATGTTTACATTGGGATCGACCCGACATAGCATTGCAGGTGTGCCGAGTTCGCTGCAGAAATATTAATGTTCTAATGAGTAATAATTTAATTTAAATTTCTGCTAAAGGCGCGTACAGACAATTGATTGGTGTCTAATTCAACAGGCAGACCTAGGCTACACCCAAGCCTAGACCTCACTTGGGAGAAGACGCAACGTAGGGAAATGCAAGCAGACGGTCTAAGTTAATTTATATAAATATAGACAAGTATATGATTCCTGAATCAACTATTGAAAGTTTATTAAGACTATATAAGAATTCAAAATGTATCATAATAAGTATCAATTTCACAAAAGATCTTTAGCTGCAAACGAATAAGAGGCGTTTCTTTATTGGCTTTATATTGATTCCAAAGCTTGTTCCGTGTGCTACGTTTCTGAAATACTGAAAATCTTTCAATCTTTTCATAAAAGGTGTTACAAATCAATGGAACATTAGCTTTACATAGCCGAGTTGCTATTCATAAAAGATTATAAAATCCCGAGTAAAATTCTTGATTTCGGTCATAAGCTTATTGTAGCTTTATTATAAGGACTAAAACTGGAATGATTTGCGATTCACACATTTGCATGCAATCAAGTTCAAAGAAAAAAGTTGTCGAAGTGATTCGAAGATAAACGGATGAAAAACGTGATTTAGAGGGAAAGACTCTTGGGCGGCAGATTGAAAGGGCCGTGTAGCGGTGGACTTTCGATCGGGTGCTGGGGACAAACGTATTTCCGTACGGCTAACCGGCTTTTATACTACGGTGTAAGCGCGCCCGCGTGCAAATCAAAGTCCCGCACTGTTAATCGGGCGGGGGATGAAACTGCCCCCACCGGGACATTGGCACTGCAACCCCAACTTCGTTTACCGTTAGTCCCTCTCTCGCGGCTCCATCTGTTACTGTACTAAAGGCGTTCACTACATCTCCGCGGTTCACGAGTGTTATGTTTTGAATTTTTCGCTTCGTTCTCTTACCCCACAGCGGTATACATGTGCACGAGACGTATGCAAAAGTATAGAGTCAGAAAGGAATAGTCGATTGGAATTGTAGTTTGGCGACTATGGTTACAAAAGCCTTTCCAAGATCTGGAGAAGAAGCGGGTGGAGACACTGGCTGCGCGTTTTTCTAATTGTCTGAGCGGGCCTAAGAAGCGGTGATGTACGCAGCATTCGCTACAAGTAGCAGCACGAACAAGAACACGGCAGTTTGAGACTCTCAATGTACGGCAGACCTGTATTATTAAGGGGTACACTTAGACCTGTCCCTTGTCTGCACCAGCCGATTGACGTGAAAGTATGCATTTTTTGAATTTGAATTAAAAAAAATGGAGGACAAAAGTCGCGCCCTAGGGCTATGCGCACATCAGCCATAATTTGTTTACGAAGTGGGTCGAAAGTGTATCGGGCGCGAGATCGGGCGTGAAGTGACCAGACGCAGCGACAGCCTATTCGATAAAGAAGCCGTTGAGGAAGAGAAAGAGAGAGAAAGAGAGAGAGTGAGAGAGAGAGAGAGAGCGGGCGGTCGGCTTTTCTTGCACGCAACTTTGGAAATCTCTACTGGGTTGGTCGCGGGCGCGCCTGCAAATGGGTTATAAGCGAGTTTCAGCCGGGGTCTCGGCCGGGGCGCACTTTCTCCAACGATATTGTACTCTCCGCTCGCTCGCGGCGCTGTTGCCATGCCGCGACTCGGACACGGCGAAACTTTGCGAGGCGTCTAATGCAACCTACAGAGCCGGCCACACGGCGCGTACTTACACACGCATTTATCATGGTTGCACAGTTGTGCACCCAGTCAAACGCCTCATAGGCACACAACATATCGTCGCGCTTCTTAGTACGTACAGGCGGCCGATAGCTGATCGGAGCATCGGTCCTCCGAGGATCTCCTAGCGAGATCCCTGCCCAGAGTTCGACTATAGGCGATCGTTCACGACCGAGCTGTGGAGCGAGACAGCCCGCAGGCTTAGTTACTGGAAACAGCGCATCCAATGGTTCCTCGAGAGGACGTTGGATAGGAGGCCGCGATTCTTATAAGATGGTAATAAGATCTCTCCGAAGAAGGTCGCCTCGAACGTCGCTGAACCGCGAGAAGACCACCGATAAGCGCGGCTTTAAGGCGGAAGGTAGGAGTACGCCAGAGCCAGAGACGAGCAGGTGAGCGGGCCTCAGAGGGACCCTCCGAGCCGCGCGTTCGAGCTTGGACAGCGATCGGCCAGTGAGGCGACGGTGCTTGGGTTGACTCATCAAAAGCGGGCGAAACGTATAGAGGCGGTACTGACCTTGGCGGGCCGAAGCCGGAGCAGAAGCCGCGCGAGCGCGAAACAAAGAGCGACCCTCGGCGGCCCTCGTCTGCACGAGTCTAAAACCGCTATAGCGACTCGGGGGCTAGAGAGGCCCGAGGGGAGACCACCAAAATCGGTAAAAATTCCCGCGGGCCGTCGCGAAAGGCCATCCAAGCCGAGACCCGAGCCGAGTTACGAGACGGGCTAGTGCGCGCAGGACCAAGGCGCGCTTATCGCTCCGTGCAACTTCCGTTGCGCTGCGCACCTGTCACTCACACAATTTTTCCCGCATTGCGGCGAAGGCTGTCGGGCTACTCCTGGCTCGCTGCACCAGGGCTGCTACGCTAACGGATCCACCTATCAGGTCAAATTTGTTAAATCGGTATGGCTGCAATTTCCAAGCGGGCAACTTTTTTTCCTTCGTAGATATGCACACGTACATTCTATACATGAATACGCACCTGGGCTCATCGATCACGATCATTGTATAGCAGACGTGTCATTTAATACATGTACTGTTATTTTCGAGTTGACATATTGAAGTGGTGCCTTCGAGTTAAGTATACAATTAAAATATCATTATTTTTCTCAAACTTTAAGTACTACTTTTACGGAAACCTCTGTGCTAATGCTCTATATAGAAGTTAGTCATCCAGCACCCTCTTGCGATTAGATGTAAACTACACGACTATGGTATTGATTAAGAGATTGACCAGCTACTCTTATTTGAATTTAGTCATAGATGATTGATATTTCCCTTTTCTTGAACGTTCCGCTCAAAACACTCATTACCTAAAACTTTCTTGTAACGCGTAACCTTATTTAACAACTATACCTAACTATAAAATATTACATATAAATATAACTTGAAATGAAACTCCCGTTTTCGTTCTACATGTTTTAAACGAAGACTCAAAACAAGAATTTTTACGCAATATTTTAACGCAAATCTACATGGGCAATTAACCTACAGAGATTAGATTATAAGAGAAATATTTTAGAGCGATCTATTAATTTTTATAACGCTATACCTACAAAGTAGTGTAAATTCGAATGTAAATTAGACTGTAGTAAATTTTACAATTCGATTCTCGAACCAATTTCTGTCTTTAAAATATTATAACAAATATTAATTTTAAGGCAATCCTACATGGTTTCAATAATATGCTAAAACTTGGGTGCACGACTTGAACGACTAGAGTGTTACTGAAATGACAACAATACAGCTGCTGGTACATAAGTATCAAAACTCCCGAAACTCGTCCCGAAAGCTAGTGTGTTACGTCATACATAGAGAGAGCAAAGCAAGAAGCAAAAAGTAGTAGAGAAGAAGGATATTGAATGAAACGAGTTGTGTCGAGTCGACGTGACAGGGCCAAGTCTACTTGATAAAGTACATGAGATGGGTATAGTGCGGTAGGTAGAGGACTAGCGATTTCGTTTGGGAAATGATTAACCGAATTGGGTCCTGAGGCAGTAGGCCATCCTCGGCGCAATGACAAAGGTTGCTCGAGTTTGAGCGATAAACCGTCGATTTTTGTTTAACTTTTTTCATTTGCCGAGCGGGCCGTCGGGATAGAAAGAAAATTGGCGCGTCCAAGTCAATTAATCCGGCGGCCTGGGCGACAGAGGGGCGAGGCAGAGCCGAGAGGTGAGCGAGGAGGTGAGTCTGGCCTCGGTCCAATCTTTGCCGGAAGTTGAATCCGATGACCCAGATGTCTCGGGGAGCTCGGACGATTGCAGCGGCCGGCCCTCGGTGGCCCTCGGTGGCCCTCGGCTGCCCGTTTTCTCACCCTTTCTCTCGCGGACCGCTTTCTTTTGGTCTGTCGCATCGGTCTTTCACCCTTCTAGCATGTGCGGCCCCCGTTCTTTTTCAAAAGGAAACTCGGAAGCGCCAGTAGGGCGCTTGGGTAACGGCAGCCGCCTCAAGGCCGTCGGGTGAAATTCAACGTTGTCGGCAGGGCGAGGGCGGCGCGGTGTCTTGATCAAAATCCAATTGGATTCTCCCGGGCAAGGAGGCGGCTTGCAAACTCGGCGAGAAAAGGGCCGAGCCCTAGGTAGGCATCCCTGAGTGGGCGGGGCGATGCGAGGGCGGCATAGCCTAGGGCGCAGAGCGACTCTTTTAGTCTTCTAGCGGGGCTGCGAGGCAAATGAATCGCGGGGTCGGGAGACGGGGGACGAAAGACGGGGGACGAGGGCACGGGGGACGGGGGGACGGAGGTACGGGGGTGCGGGCGTTACGCCCTTGCGCAACAGTCACAGCGGGCCCGGGCGCCCCGGGCGAGCCGGGAGAAAAAGAGAACTAATTGAAGCGTGCCGCGAGGCAGGCCACGACTCGGGCCTCGAGCGGCCCCTCAAAGCTCGGCAATTATTATTAATTCGGGAGTGGATTGAAGGGCCGATTCGAGGGCGCGGCTAATGCCTCGCAGTTCGCGGGCGTTTGTATGCACTGGTCGAGAGTTCGCGTACGATCTAGGAAGATGGTGACGAATCGGCGCTCGGCTCGCCCCCCCTCCCCCGGACCGCGACTCGTCGATTCTTCTGTCGCAAGCTGCGCGCCGCTCCCGTGTCGCGGCCTTGGACAAAGGCGTTCTGTTTGGTCAACTGTGGCGCCGAAAGCCTGCCGCCCTTTGTGCTCGCGCGCACGCCCCCCCCCCTGCCGCTAAGCTCGCAGGATCGCGAGGCCCCAGCCAGGAAGACATGTTCGTTGCTGCTTCGGATACGCGCCGTGTACGCGGGGTCACAAGCGAGCCAGCCAAGCCGGCAGCAAAAGCTCATTAGCCTCGGCGCTGCGCTCCCGCCTCGGTTCCCGCAGCGGCCGACTCGATGAGAAAGACTCGAGTCCCGAGTACGCGGCCCGCGTCCATCTTTCGATGGGCGGGTCGGAGGTCGTATCCCAATAAAAGCCAACACTCCCCTCGGTTGGATATTAAAAAACTGGAGCAGGAGTCGCGCGACGCTCGGGGCTCGAGCGTCGGGAAATATAGCGGGCCGCGGGCGGACTCGCCGGCAAAGCGTCCAAAAGCGCCGCCCGGCTGATTTATTGCGCGTGCGAGTAATGTTTGAATAAAGCGAGGGACTTGTTGCCGCTGGGCTAAACAAGGGCCTCGGAGCCTCGCTCAGAGCCGATAAGCGAAAGCGAACAAGGCGAGCGGCTTGAGCGAGCGCCACCGGACGCGGCCCATGGCGGCGCCCAGGCGCACTGCTGCCCCTCGAGGCGGCCACTTTTTCGCTCGAATCCCGCTGGCAGCGGCTCTGGGAGGCGGCCACCCGACCGAGCTGCTGCTGCCGAGGGGCCGGAGAGCGCTCGCGCCGCCGATGAGTCACGGCCCGCGTGCGCACCCTCGAGTCCGCCCGCGCCGGCTCCTCGTTATTCGGGGCTCTGGTGCGGGGCCGCCGCCCTTCCCGACCCCTGCCAGCCAGCCCTTTAAACCTCCCCTGCAGCCGCGGGTTACGCAGCCCCCGCTGTGTCCTCTGCCCGGCTGGGCCGGCTTTATCGCGCGTTCGCCCGGGGCCGCGGGGGACGCTGCTCACCCCCGCGATCCCTGCCTCCCCTCTGCGGCTGGCGCACCGCCTCGCGATGGAGCGCCGAGAGCCGCGAGCCGGAGGCCTGGAGTAACGCTGGCGCTTGCTTGACCTCGACCTACCAGCCGAGGTGAGATGCACTCTCGGCTCGCTGACTCCTTCGGTTACTCTCGCTCATCCCTTTGCTTCTCATCTGTGCTCCCAACTTTATCAGGGCTTCTGCGCTTTACGCCGCCAGGGGGCAGTACAAGCCCGCGACGCCCCCTCACGAGCCTCTTGTATTATCGCTAACCGTGCAGAACATCGCCAGTAATTAATAAGCCTGCCGTTATTGTCTGCAGTTGTTCGGTCCATTCGGAAGTAGCGCATGCCGGCGATTGCTGCATTGGTGAAGCACTGATTCACTATGCAAGGACCTCGGCGGGAACGGCTTGCAGTTGCTGACTCGGTGCAGGCTTCGAGTTGCAACGTCGTCACTGGCGTCGTGCAGGCGTCAATTGTGGAGCCCGCGTCGAGGCCCAGTCGGCCAGTCGAGGAAATCACAGGATCTGCTTATTTTGGAGTCGTTCAACTTGACTGGGCCTGGCCGACTCACCGTATCAAAATACGTAGCTCGTCCGTGAGCAGTGCGCGACAACGTGCTCAACGACGCGCTCAACGACGTGCTTAACGAGGGCTGCACCTGCACCAACTCTAAATGAAGCCGTCGCGGTTGACAAAGCCTCTGTTTTCTGACAGCAGGGAGAGAGACCGAGAAGCAGACGTCCGACACGCCTTCGTCCCTCGCTTCGTCCTCGGTCCCCACCGAAGTCCCCTGCACTCCCTGGCCGTGCCCGCGCTGACGTATGTCATTATTTTGGAATAAAAAATTGATAGCTTTCCATTTGATCGCGGGGCCTTTGTGCACTCTCGAAGAAATTCACGGCTGCGCGTCCGATCGCTGCTGCTGCATCATAATATATTCGGGTGGCGCGTGCACGGGCGCGTCTCTGTCCTTAGGGGAATGCCGGAATTGAAGGGGACGGGAGGCAGGCGCGGGGCAGACGCGGGGCAGGCGCGGGGCACGCGCGCGTTGCCAAGGCCCCCAAAATGAAGAGAGGCGCGCCGCAGTGGAATAGTGATCGATCGCGCCTGGCAATTTTCCTGATTTATCCGACTCTACCGAGCTACTATGACGCTCGACCATTTATTACACTGGCATCGCCTCGGTTAGTTTAGTATACGCGAACGCGACCGAGGTGCATACGGATGGCAGCTAACGGTTAACCGGACATTCGGCTTCCCGACTTTTTAAAAGACCGCGCAGAGCGCGATAGTCATACGGTGATTGACGCACCTGCAGACCTCGGTCCTCGAACTTTGACATAGCCTCGGACATAGCCTTGCACTTACAGCCATCAAAAAGCCGAACAAATCGTTGCCGTCCTGCACTCATGTATACATAGACAATATTATATGTATGTATAGGCTTCCGTTCGCCTATCGAGTTAAGCCTATAAGAGGTGGGCGCTGTCGTTTTCCGCCTCGATTATCCTTCAATTGACTCGATCGATCAATTAGGTCCGCCTGGGTCCGCCGCCTCGACTCTGCCCCTGGATGAATTCCTGACTTTTTTTACGATAGTAAAGCCGAGAGTAAAACCATGGGTATAGGGAGCCAAGGCAGCGACGTCGTATATTGACTCTTCTCGCGCAAATAACACTCGTCGCTCGGCAAACAAAGAATGCGTTAATCCGACTAGTGACATAAATCTCGTAGTATCAGAGTTCTAAATCGTGACGCACTCTAACGGTCTACGGCTTGGAGTTAACAACTTTAATGGGGCAACTCGTAGGAGAACGAGCTCGAATGTGCCTTCTTCGAGGCCTTCATCTCGTTGCATGTCTCACTGCTTATAGTATTATATATCCATATATATAAAGTATCAGCACGTTAACGAATGCGGTGAGGTTGCACGGGTCGGATTGGCGCTCGATCGGTACCCGATCCAGTTCTCCGGGCTTTTTTATCTTTCTCTCTTTTTCTCTCGAGTGCCGACTACCATAGCAATTAAACGCTAGAGCATTAGAATATATATATGAGCAGCGGGAGCGGCGGCAGACGGCGACTCGGGCGGCGAGCAAAGTGGCCACGGCTCCGAGACCGATGGCGGCCCCAAACGTCGGACTCTGTCAACAAAAGTTCCGTCGAGGCGCACTCTTCCAGCGCTCGCGCTATAGATAAAGCTGGTAATTATCAGACTCGGTAAGGGTGGATTGTGCAGGGGTAAGTGGCGGGGCGGGGCGGGGCGGGGCGGGGAGGGGGGGGGGGAGAGGCACGAGCCAGCGGCTGGGGCGAGGTGGGCAGGTTGGGCCAACGGCGTCTCGAAGAGAACGTAATGAGCGCGCTCCGAGGCGCTACATATAACAGTACGTTGGGGGGATAAAGTGTGCAGATGGTTAGGATTCGGCTCGGCTTGCGCGTTGCTCGAGTCGAATTTTTTGCCGGCCCCATTAACAACGAAGAGCTCGCGCCTCGGCTCGCGCGCTCCCCTGCCTCGCAAAGCCTCGAGCCCTACCGCCCTCCTCTTGCTCTCGATTCCACCTTGGCTCTTTCGGTTCGGCTTCGTGTGTGTTTCATCGAAGAAAAATCTCGCTCTCGGCCGGTCCCTCGCTCAGGATTCTCCTGGAGGCCCTCCTCTTTTTTATGCCTCGGCGCTCTTATTGCGGTCATTGGCGGGCGAGTAAATTGAAGAGGCTTCGGACCAATCGAAACCCTCGCAAGCGAGTCCGGCGCGCCGAACAATGCATCCCGGCACGGCCATCGCAGCAGAGGAAGGAGGCTGCGCCGCTCGCCTAGACCCGCTTCCAGCCGAGTTTCCACCCTCCTCGGCGAGGCCCTCAAGCCCTCGGTTTCTTTTCTCTCCAATATTTTTTCTTCAATTTCATCTCGAGCGTGGCACCTCGTGGCCGCTGAGTTGACGCTCGGATTTAGGAGAAGACGAGGCCTTCCCCGGTGCCGTGGCCATAGGACTATTTGGCCATTGGGCCCTCGGATTGGGCGGCACGAGGGGCTCGATCGAGGGCCCGAGCCAGGGTCCGTCCGAGGCCAGGACTCGGTGTCGGCTCTCGAGGCAGCCGGAGGGCAGGGCCGATCGCAGCTAAAGCCCGTGAGACGCTGATTCAGTGCTCCTCGACTCGCCTCGGCGAGTCTTAAGTCGAGTTAACCTCTGGCAATTCGACTGGTGGATTCATTAAGAGGCGTCTCGCGCGGCATTCTGCATCGCGCGCCGCCCGCCGCCCGCCGCCCGACTGGCAAACTCAATTCTCGGAAGGCGAGTGCCTCTGACGAGTCGCTATAATCTGGCGGGCCGAGAGCCAGGCGCAGCTAGGGCGCAGACGCCGCGACGAAGCCGCGCGACGCCGCTGCCACGCCGCCCGCGGGTTATATTATAAGACTGGGGAATAGAAGAGCGACGTACATAAGAGCGGCGTGGCGGATCCCTGGAGCGACCAACACAGAGGATCCTTTGCGCCGGGGTATTGAAGGAAATGCCCAGGGGCAGCTGGCCCGACCCGGCGGCCAGGCCTTTGTGTGGAGCTTCGGAGCGCGCGGGCGGCGGCCCCGGACTCGGTGAATTTAAATGAGGCTAACGAGCTCCGTAATGCCCGTAATGACGCTAGATTGCCAGTCGAGCGTGATGTGTAACGGCGGCGGCGGCGGCGGCGGCGGCGGCGGCGGCGGACGTCGGCCCGGCGCTCCTTTCGCCGGCCCCCACCCCGCCCGCCCCGCTCGCGCGCTCTCCAAGAGAGCGGATTCCCCGTCAATGCCGTCATTATTTATAGTTCTTCCTTAACTTTGGTAGGATCGCGGCGGCGCGGGCGGCTGCTCGGTCCCCAGCTCGATCCCCTGTGCTCGGCCCGCTGGCCCTTGCACCATGTGAAACTTCTCAATTAAATGCCACTGTGGGTGAGTGCGCGGCCGTCCGCCGGCGCCGCGAATTCCGCGACGCTCGTTCGTCTCGGCCAGCTATTTTAACGAGCCGATTCGCCGAGGGACTCGCTCGAGCTCCCGGGGAATCTTGGCGGCGCGCTGGCTCCGAGGCGCCCCCGATGCCGGCGCAGACGTTGCACTCGGCGCGTCGAACGGCCCAAGCTCGCTCAAAGCCCAGTCTGACTTTCCGAATCAATGAGCCAACACCTGGTTTGTAGCCTGCTGCGCAGAGGATCAGAGGAGAGCCGGAGAGCCGGAGCGCCAAAGGAGCCCTCGAGAATCGATCGCCGATAAATTAGCGCTTGCGGGGCCCGGGATTTTAGCGCAGCAGAGCCGCCGCCGGGCTCCAGGCCCTCCCTCTCCTATCGAGCTGTAATGGAGAGGCCCGAGAGCGGCGAGAGCGAGTCGGACTTCGCCTCGCGCACCTCTCGCCGGAGCTTCCCAGAAGAAATAGAGCAAGTCGGCTGATTAAAGGGATGGTCCGAGGATAGGTGGGAGCTCAGAGCCCCGGCGCGCCCTAGCCCGACCTCGAAAAAAGGAGCAAATTGGAAATATACGCCGCTATCCGCACAGGCTCCGCGCAGCCGCCGCCGCCTCCGACCCGCGCACCGAATTAGCGGAGCTTATTATACTGGCGCGGCAGCTGCGTCCCGCCGGCTCCCCGCCCCTAATCCCGCGGCCCGACTTTCGAGACCCCCCCCCCCTGCCTCCGAGGCCGCCGAGGCTGCCGAGGTGCTCCGGCTGCGGCGATTCGGCAGCTTGCGGTCCAGCGCGAGCAGTCGGCGCCAAGCCTCGCCGCGCCGCGCCGTCTGCCCAACTCGCCGGCGCGCCGACGCCCGCGCGCCGCTGCCGCGACTATATACTCCAATTATCATCCTCGATCCCCGCCGGCGTCTTTATTACGCAAGTTTCCATTACACCGCGAGACGCTGGCGCTGTAATAACACCAAGCCGCCTGGCCTCGACCTCGCCCGACCAACTTTCCTTTCCATTCCCCCGGCCTGGCTTCCCCGCTCGCTCGCTTTTTTCTATCGCCGGGCGATTAAAAAATTACAGGTTTCGCTGCGCGAATTTCTCTGGTCGGCCACCGGCTCGGCCACCGGCGTGGGCGTCACACTACCACCGATCCGGAGGTCCCAGCCCGTAATCTATACATTCGAGCTGCGCAGTCCCCGCACCCTGCCCGATTATTGCAGCTTCAAATTATTGGCACGACGTATTTCCAGGATAATTAGGTTTTAAAGTATCGGGAACATAATTACTCGAAAATTTTCGTAAAAATCAATCAGGAGCAAGCCCAACCTCCGTGCCCCAGGTCTCCAATACCTTTCGATTCGAGTTCGAATTTATATTGCACGTGCGGCACCAAGGCACCTATGCTATGACGCTGGGCGATCATAAGTACTTTAAACATTTTAATGCACAGCCAGTATTTTCAGTAGCGAATCTCGTGCATTAACCAATTGATCCAGAGTCACGTGAGCCTGGGGACCTCCGAGGGGTTCCGACTGTTCGAGACCAATATTAACACCGATCAAAATTCACTGTCTACCATTATGCCTTACGGTATCTGTGCATTCGCGTATCTGTGTTCAACTCTCGAGAATCCATTCGAATTTTAATATCTCACGTTATATCTTGCTCTCGTGCACTGTTTCGCTCAAGCGATGTATCGAGAGCTGGATTGGGTTAAATTGATGCGCGGTCCTAACATAACTATCGTCGGTTAGAATAGCCTTTAATACCTGTAAAGATAAAATATATATAAATTGTTTTGGTGTCGAGCTGCTGGTTTGTGCACGAATGCAGCCTCCGTGGCGAGCCATTTATTCGGCGAAAGGAAGAAAATGCGATAGGTTTGATAGTTCGCAAGTCGGCTTTATCCTCTAACTATACAGTGAAAAAAGGAGACGAGGAGCGTGAGAAGGAGTCTGCGAGGTTGTAGAGGGGCAAAAAAGGAGGCAAAGAACAAGGGGAGGGACTCTAGGGACCGGAGGATGAGGGCGAGGGGGCGAGGAGGGAACTCGGGAGAGAACGCGAGGACAGTTAGGGATGAGAGGTGGCCAGAGCGATTTCGCCCTGATTCAAGGTTGCACGGGAGGAAAAAAACCCGCCGCGGGCTAATAGAAACGTGAACAAACAGGCGCGGAGCCAGCCGGTGCTGGTGCTCGCGGCCGCCGGCATTGACTACAGTGCCTGCTGTGAATCTCCTCTAAGTGCACCGGCCCACCTTGGCTTTCTTATTCCTTTTCTTCGCCTCAGCGAGCTATACATAGCCTGCTTCGGCTCCTTTTTAGAGCGATATTTTTCGGAAATTTACCAATTGTGTCTGCAGGGTGCACGTGCGCGCGCCTTTCTTTTCTCCCTTTTGTTTTGGCGTCCCTCAATTTTCTCGATAGCACGCGATATTGTACGCATGAAAGGCTCTTTAAAGCAGTGGTTAAACGCGAAATTTTTAGCTGCGTTGACCAACGTTCAGCCAGTTTATTCCTAATAACATACCGCCATTTTCGACAATCTCGACAATTCCGTTAATAACAATGATTGAGTTATTCAAATAAAGAAGGGTAATAACAAACAAGAGTGCGATAATTGCACAACTCGAGAGGGGCGGCGAGCTATAAGGAATTATAAAATCATCTGGGGCTTGGGTGCACGGAGAGCCGAACGGAGAACAGTGACGTGGGCGTTGGGCGAGGTGCGCAAGCGGGAAACCCTCGAGCAAGCCACGAGCGTTAAATGCGAGGCTCGATATTTCGGATGCGTCGGGCGGGAAGAAGCAGGCGACCTGGCCGAGTTCCCCAAGGAGTTTTCATTCGTCTCCGAAATCCCGCAAAGCCTCTTATTTTAAAAGCGCTAAAAAGAAACTGAGCAGGATGGAGAGCCTGTTGCGCGAGCGCCTCGGCGAGCGCTGTGTGCTGGGAGCGGGGCGGGTAAGTGGGGGCGGTGCTCGGGCGCGGGCCTCAGCGAGCTCGAGCAAGACGGCCCGGCGCGGCGGGATAAGTTGGCGATGGACGCGGGAAAGGCGGCCGTGCCTGGCCAGTGGGGAGGAACGGTGGACCGCAACTCGCAAGGAGCTTAGCGCGATAATGAAAGAGCCGAGAGTGTCTCTCTCGGGCGCGACACTCGATTCGCCGGTAAAACTTGGCCGGCGATCAACCGGCGCCTGCTCTGGCGCGCTTAGCGGCGCTTAGCGGCGCGAGGTCCCCGCGGGGAGGGATAAACGCCGGGAAACTCGCCCCGGCCCCTCCAATTTGCGCAAACTTGGCCGTAAGCTGCCGAGGTCGGAGGCGGCCCTGTGTGCGAGGGCCTACCGCTCGCCACCCTCTGACACACGTCCCTCTGGTCTCGAGTGATCCGCGTCTCGATCTGCGAGGAAGCTCGCGGCTTTTTCCTTGGGCTGCCGGCTCGCTGACGAGCAAGACGGAAATTAAGCGTCCAAACAAGAAAAGTTAAGGACTCGTTTGCGCTTCCGCGGGCAGTGCGGCGTTGCACGGGGCCCGCTCGGCATTATTAAAAAAGGAGCCGAGAGCGGCCGAGAGGAGGCGGGAGGAGGCGGGAGGAGCCGGGAAGAGCGGCGAGCGCCCTCTCCCCGAGCGCGACAACTATTTAATCCGAGCTTGCTCGTTTTAATTACAAATTCAGCAGGTAGGAGCGCGCGCATCGGCAGCTGCGCCGCTTAACCGGAGCGTCAAATTAAAGCCCGGGGACTCGCGGGAGATTGGCGAGAGCCTCGCCGAGAACCGAGTAGTTTATTAGGACAATTGCGGGAGCGGCACTCGGCTCCTTGGAGGCAGGCCCGCTCTGCCCGAGGCTCCGGCCCGCCGCCGATGAATGAAAGATGAAAGCCTCGAGCTGGCGCTAATGGCGCGGCAGCGCCCGGGAGTCCGAGCCAGAGACGTCGGCCAGTCGATCGTCCAGTCCATCGGCCAGTCGATCAGCCGCGCTCGCCACGCCCTGCCTTTCCCCAGGGGTTCATGAAAAATCCATCGGGCCAAGCGGATGACGCGGAGCCCGCATCCTCCATCCTCCGCTCCTTCCCCGCGCGCGGCAGATCGCCGCGGACTCGCGCGCTCATGCACCACCACAAGGCCTCCTTCGCCGCCGTGCGCGTTAATTGGAAGGCCGGGCGCCGAGTCGAGCAGAGCACCTGCGCGCCTCTCTCGAGAGAGGAGCCGGCTCGGAAGCCGACCGGAGCCGCCGCCCGCCGAGCGCCGAGCACCTGGCTGCTGGGCCGGGCCCCACTCGAGGCCGCTCTCGGCTGGGACCGAGGGGGGGCTAACATGGCCCCACGACACAATGCGCCCAAACTATATTATATTGCTTTACGAGCGGTCGCCTGCCCCCGCCGCGGCGGCCAGTCCCGCTCCTTCTCCTTCCCTCCCCCACCCCAGTCCCCTAGTCGCCCAGGCCCCGCTCTCCGCTCGCCAGACAATCTCCCGCAATATCCAAGTGCTAAAAGTATAATGTTTCCCCCGCCACCCTCGCACGCCAGATTGGTCTTCTGCTACTCGAGACGAGGCCTGAAAACGAGACATCGTCCCCGGCGAGGTCCCCGGTCCTCGAGGCCTCGCCCAGCAGTCGGGCGCCTTCGAGCCCGGTAGCCCGTAGCTCCAGGCCACTCGCCAACCCGCTCGACCGCCCTCGCGACGACGCGCCTTTCCGAACATCTCCAGCCTATTACTCTTTTCGACATTTTTTCCTACGTATTTGAACCTTCCTTAGTGAGGAAGTGATCTTTGAGTCAAGTCTCCAACTTTTCCTCGGGTAAATACATGATGTTCCAAGCTCCGTCCAAACTCGGTTCCAAAGAGACCTTACGAGGGCTCTTGGTATTAGTACCGCTAATTCTAAAGGTACTGCTCCTTTTAAGCTATACTCGACAATACTTGGTAAAAGTCTGGCTATACTAAGCCGAAGCAACAAAGAAAAACCTTTCAATGAGTAGTACAAGTAAGGTAGGAACTAGGAGCTCGGGAGTTTCATTGATTTTTAATTTCAATGAAATGAATTGTTCTTGCCCGTCACATCATGTTGCTAGTAAATACCAAGGAAATACCTTCAATTGGATTACTTTTGACCGTTGCGAAAAAAATGTCTCGAATATGGATTGTTCGTTCAAGTAAAATCGTTAAAAGGTCTGTACATCCATCGAAGAGCGATCCCCTAAAAGGCTTTTGGCGAAAAGATTAGTGCGAGGGTCAGCGAGCGTTTAGTTATACTTAACCTCTGAAGCTTCTGTAGCTCTCCTTTTAAAATGTACACGTAAACAATATAGCTGCAAGGTAGATGTGCATCACAGCTTGACGAGTTGGAATAACATGTTTTTCATCTCGAGACTTTCCGAGCGTAACGTTTTCATTAAAAAATCCTCGCTCAGCTTTCCATAAAAATGGGTTCCAATCAATAGCAAAGCAGCAAGCAACTTGTTCATTTTTGCCTTTACTTTTGACACAACTTGGCCTTGTATGGAGTAAACCGCCTGCTTGTTCTTTTCCGTTTACCTCGCTGACGCTCGCGCTGATGCTCGCGCTGACGCTGACGCTAGCACTATAACGAGGAACAGCACAGCGCGCAATTGGCTTGGGGCAAGGAGCGCACCAAGTAGCTGACCGGCGAGCTGGCCGGTCGTTTACTGGAAGTCGACCGATCCGCTGTGATATTTGGCGCTAATCGATCTATTGTGTAGCTACTCGTACATGTGCGTACAGCGAGAAAACGAGCAGACAAGACCAAAAAACTGCTTCGCTTGCAGCTAACGATCGTTCATTATTTTACCATTAGTCACATAATTACGCGCGATTAAGTAATCGGAGGAGAGCGACAGAGAGGTGGAGAGAGAGAGAGAGAGAGAGAGAGAGAGAGAAAGAGAGACAGACAGGCAGAGTAAGAAAGAGCAGAAGAAGAATACAGAGAATTGTTCAGAAGGCGGATCGAATGTCGAGAGAGTCGAGGCCGCGCCACGCGCAACTCTCTGGGCATCTCGCCGCGAGATGGAAAGAAATTTACAGCTCGGCACACTAAGCGCGCAGGAGGAAGAGAATGCAATTAGGAGCAAGGCGCAGTAAAAATATGGCGCAAGTCGCGTGCTGCGAACCGAGTACTCAGATGACAGCTAAACGGTATATCAGCAAAATGATACTACTATGAGATATTTTTAATTGCTGAGAAAACCTAGAGGAGAGAGAGGCTCAGTCGCTCAGTCTTGGGAAGAGGAGCAGCTGCTATTAACGCGCACTATCAGAAAGGAGGAAGCGAGGAAAGTGGAAGAAGCGAAGTAAGGAGCGGACTATCGCTGAGAGAAGCACGAAATCGGCTGCAGCCGCTATTCCCTGGGTCTATATACTATATCTTGGGCGCGACGACAAAAGTGCCGATCATCTCCTCGATCATCTCGCCTGCCTGACTAGCTCAGGATGCGTTTCCTCCCGAGATTTTCTAATTAAGGAGGCGTTCGGGGGCGGAAATGGGCCGCGAGCACCGAGAGCCCGGGTAAAACGATTGGGAGACCCTTGGGCTTTCGAGGGCTGCGACCTCGTACCTGCGTCTGCGTCGAGGTCCGCGCGTTGCTGGCCGGTTGGTCGCAGCCTGGCCCGCGGCTGCAGAGCAAAAGCCTCGAGGCCGTAAAGTCCTTTGTCCGGCTCCGGCCCGCGCTCGTAAACGGCCCGAGCCGCTCGCTCCGCGCTGAAAAAACCCGCGGACAGCTGACGCGCCCGGCCGCGCTGCGCCTAATTAGCCAGTTAACCGCCGCCAGCAGCGTCCCTTGGCCAATGTCCCTGGACGAGTTTGCAGCTAGGCTTTCCAGTGGAAATGGAAAGTTCAACTGGGGCGTGAAGGTGCTAAGAGGAGCCACACCTTGGCGCACCCGCTCCCCTAGTCGCCAGCGGCAGCTCGCGGCACCGACGCGGATCGAGGGGCGTTTATCGGGGCGCCCTCGGCGGACCGGCTAGCTTTGTTCTCTCGACTTTATGACCATTCAGTCAGAGTCTTAAGCTGGGACCCATTAAATAAAATTCCATTTATATCTAATCGTAAATATGAAAATGTGAACGTTCTAACGTTCTAACGATTGCGACATAAACCGACGTATATCAATTAAATGTTTCCGTAACTGCAAGTTGCAATACCATGGTATGAGTATGGCATTTTCCCACTTGTTCTCTTTGAATCTTTCGAGCTTTTTGTCAGCGTTTTTTTCTTAAACGCTACGAATACGATTAATTTTGACTAACTACAAAGTAACTACAGATTGGATTGGCTATAATTTAACTTGCTGCATAGAGCATGTGTTAACAACGTTGGAAATGTCAAATATAAGACACTATATACAAACGACGAGGACTCGAGTAGGGCGCATTCTTAGGAGCCAGTGCCTTGTGAGGGGCCCAGGCCAATAAGGATTATGCGCTGCAGGAGTGCACGGATCTTGCAGAACGTCGCTGGCGTTGGTAACGGCTTGACCGCGACGCGACCTCCGCGGGCTTTGTCATGGAAATTGAGTACCAAGTAGCCGGCCGTGTCGCGCCCGGACAATCTTTCTCGCGGCCCCTCCCCCGTTTGCTAGTTCTCCGCCTCATGGACGCTCAGTTGACAAGTGCACGAGCCTAAATGGAGCAGCAACTCCTGGTCTCTTGGTCGGTTATTGGCAGTTTTCATCGGCATCCCCGGCATGGCGGCGCGCGGTGCTTTCAAAGGAAACCGCAGGCCGGCGCAGGCTCCGTCCTTGGCCCTGGTGGCAAGGCGACAAGGCGACAAGGCGTCAAGCCGTCAAGCCGTCGAGGCATGCGGTTCTCCGATCGATCTCGGCTCCATCTCGTTAGGATCAAATGGAGTCCTGCGCCGAGGCCAACGTTCCGACGCGACTAGGTCGCGTCATCCCTGCCGAGCTGTATGAGCCCACGCTCCGGCGAATCCGCTACCTAGCGGGTATCAGCGAGTTTTTATTAAAGTTAGCTGGCGCAAAGTAGGTTGGTGTGGGCCGCTTACCGAGGCGCCAACACTCCCGCGCCATGGCTCAATAAGCCGCGGCAAGTCGCGGCGCAACAGGACCCCCAGTGGCATATTTAGATTAGGGACGGGGATGCGGGGCTCAGGTTATTTTCGATTTAATACATGTCGAGAGCGGTGGGTGATTCAGGAAACAACGGACCGTTATAGACTGTAATATATATTCAAATGAAGATACATGTAATAAGATTGGAGTTTGAATAGAGCGGGCGGCGCTCGCTCGGCCCGTTCCGCCTCTACAATTCGAATGGCCTTGTGGGCGCGCTCGGGGCTCGGGCAGCCGCTGCAAAGGTTTCCGCGGGAGAGCCTAGAAGCCCATGGGGCCATGTAGTCGCCGTGGCTCGGAGGCTGAGCAGCGGAGCAACCGCAGCTGCCGTCGTTGGCAATGCGCGGCACGGCGCGCGCCAAGCCGTGCCTTTTCCACAAACACATGCGTCACCCGGAGCTGAAGAGGAGAGAGCCGGGGAGCCGGGGAGCCGGGGAGCCGGCCTTCCTCGGCGGCGCGCGCACTTGGCGGGTGCGGAAGCTCTGGACAGCGCCCGGGCGCGCGCCCAGAAGCAACAAGTTACGGAAGAGCCGGCTGGGAGCGCGCGCTCGGTCCGCTCGCCCTTTAGCTTTCTCCCAAGACCGCGGGCCAAGATGAGAAGGCGCGATAAGGCGGCTCGCGCCTTGCGTCGCGCGCTTCCTCGAGGTGACTCGCCGGCCGATCGGCCGCCAGCTCGGCCAGCCCGTCTCCCCCTCCTAGTCTTATTAACATCCGCGTTAGCACCGCAGCGGAGCAGCTGCCTTGTGGGCCATTAGATTGTGTGTGCCGGTCACCTTGCGCTTCCCGCTCTCATTAATTATGCAAGCAAACATTGCTTTTCATTGTGTGCGCGTGCAGTGCGCGCGCGTCGCTCGGCCTCCTCTCGAGCCCTCATTTCCCCGGCACGGTCGCGCTACAGACCGAGCCGCAGAGCCCCCTCATCCGACCCTTGCTTCTTCCCAACATAAATGCCAAATTCTTTTGTCACTAACGGCCGAGCCTACTTTCAATCTAGCCTCACGAAGTATATCGGCTCTACTGGCCCGGCCCCCGCGCACCTTCAACCAACTCAATAATCCGATCATTTTTATTTGGCCTTTGTCCGAGTTCGCTCCCACCCATACAGATTACCTACCAATAATTATTCATCTTTGTCGTTATCATCTATCCCCTGATGCAGTCAGCCTCCCGTGGAGCGTCATAGAGAAAGACAATCGCCAGATAAAACAAGTTAGAAAATCATAAAGTATCGTCTCGTTCAGGAAGTCACGTTGACTCGTTCTTTATGAGAGCTACAGTGTATCATTGCTCCGTACTTAGCAATGTAAAAGATCCGCGGGTTGATATGTTGAGCATCAAGTAGCGAAACTAGTAAGAGAGGCTTATCGGTACTAGGCAGAGGTTGTCTTGGAAGAAGACGCAACGTCGCGTTAAATCTGGCATTACTCTCGGCATTAGTGACCAAGGCAGAGAATAATAGGGGGCTGAAAAGCAGCGCCGAGTCCCGGCAACGGCAGTGGGCGCGGGCTGGGCGCGAGCGTTGCGCCGGACAATTATTATCAATGTATTCTTTACATGGCTTTTCATTCGCGACGGCTCGTAAAAAGGAAAAAATATCCCCACCGCCTCGAGGTCCTTGGCCAAGTGAGCGGTAAAAATGGGTAGTAGTTTTATTGGGTGCTCTGGGACGGACTTGACAGTAAAATAACCGCGGGAGAAAATAGCGTCTTTGTTAGCGCGGGACGAGGCTCGCGGGCATCTTAAAAGCTGCAATTTTATAAATAGCGACGTCGGCGAGGCTGCGCGCCAGGATTATGAATAAACTTCAGCGGCAGGTAAAGCGGGGCGTGCGTGCGCTCCGAGTTACGATTGCCGGATTCGATAAAATAAAGAAAGCCTTGCTCACGTGACTGGGAGCAATTTCCGCGGGCGTCCGGCCACGGCCCCCGGGCGCGAGCGGGCCTCCCTTTTCCCGCGGCGCGCACGTCTATCGAGAACTGGTTTCCTCGGTCCTCGCGCGAGCGGCAAACTCGTTTCGCGGCGGAGGAGCGCGCCGATTGTGTTAAGGGGGCCGCCGCGCCGCCGCAGCCATGCAACGCCGGGCCGCCGCCCAGGGGCTCGGGGCCGATGAACGGAGCCCGCCGAGCAGGCCGATTTAATTTTCGCGCTCGGTCAGTCCCTCGTCCTCCCTCGGCCGGATAAATCATCGGGGGGAAACAATTACGGGCCCGCGGCCGGCCCGCCGCCGGAAATGACCCCATGGCCATTTAATTGGGCCGATTTTTCGCGAAGCGCGGCTCGCGGCTAGGCCGCGTCTCGGCCGCCGAGAGCCAGCTCCCCTCCCCGGCTGCCCGGCTCCCCGGCTCCCCGGCTCCCCCGCGGGCAGATAAAGCACATTGAGCGATCGGCGCGCGGCCGTTCATTAATCAGCTGCCGCCTGGGGAGTTCGTTCACCCCGCGGCTTAATCGCGACGCGGGCCCCCGGCGCCTCGGCCCGAGAAGCAAGACCGGCGCCGGTAAAACACGGGGAATTGGCATCGCGGCGACCGGCGCCGATGGTCGCGGGGCGCATTATCATGCAAACCGCGAGCCGCGACTCGCGCCGAGCAGCTGCGGAATTTCTTTCAGGCGCAAAAGTCGCGCTCTCGGCTCGCGGCGGCTCAAGCGCCGAGCGTCGCGCCGCACCGCCGGCCCTCGCCTCGTCAAATTCAAAGAGCTGGAAAGCGCAAAATTTACGGCCGCTGAGGTCACCCTTATATTTGTCCCACAATTTTCATCCTTTTTTCGAGACTCGGCGAGGCGGCCCGACGGGCTCATGTGCCCCTTCCCTTGGACCGTCCGCCGCCAGCCGGGGCCGCGGCCTTCGCACTCGTTCGCACCACGCGCCTCACGGAAACTCATTTCTCGCTCCTCGCTAAATGACCGGGCTGATTTAAAAAGCGTAACTTACACAGGTACGCGGATAATTTACGGCCGGCGGAAATTTCGCAACGGCGCCCCACGACTGCACGAGTTCGCGCTCGCTCGCGACTCCCCGTAGTCAGATTTTCTCCAAAGATCCGACGACGCGGCCATTCATCGCTTGGATAAAAGCCCGTAGCTTTTTCCACGAATTTAATCACTTGACGCGCCTCCCGAGTATTGGAAAATCTTTTTATTAGCGAGCCACCCGTAAAACCGTAGTCGTAAAACCTGCCGAATATCCTGGCGCGTTTCCTTTTCACCTTCCCCAGCGAGGCCGAGGAAGCCGAGAAGAGATCCGTCTGACTGCCCGGTGGCCTACGAGCCGCTTCTCGTTCCCGGCGGAAACGCGATTCATCACTTTGACTAAGCGAACGTGGAACCGGAGAAGCTGCGGGCGCAGTCCCCCAGGTTCCCCGTACTCCGACCCACTACACGTGCGCCCAACTGGGCGAGAGGGGGTGGGGCAGGCCGGGCAGACAGCCACGGACGAAAACAAGCCGGAGCTGCGCACTCTACAAGCCAACAGTGGAAAAAGCGGAAGAGGCCGAGGAGGGGCTCAAGGGCGAAAGGGGTAGGCTAGCATCGGAGCCGCTTCTGGGAATCGGCAGTGCCGGGAATCGCGGAATCCCCTCGCAGCACGGCACCGAGTAAATATTTTAAGTGACCGGGACGCTGGGCAAGCGCAGAAAGCGCGACCCACCTCAGAGAGCGTTGTCCATTGTCGCGGTGCTCCACCGGTGCTAGCAGCGGCGGCGGCGGTGGCGGCGGCGGTGGCGGCGGCGGCGGCGGCGGCGGCTCCTCGCAGCCCCGGCAAGGGCCGATCGGCGGCCCGATGTCCGCCTGCTCCGGAGCAACTGCTGCAGCCACTGAGCGTCACACACACAACCGGGCCGGCGCGCGGTTCGAATCTCCCGGGAGGCGGGGCGCGCACTCCGCGAGGCAACACTTGGGGCACTGGGAACGCGCGGCGTTCGCAGGCGCGCGCAGCTCGTTGCGGGTGCGCCGCGACGCGTCTCGAGGGCCGAGGGGAACTGGCGCGCCTGGCTCTCGGAGACTCGGAGCAGCCGCCACTCGGCCAGCCGGCTGCCGGAGCGGCGCGCCTCGGCCCCTTCCCTCGGCGCTCCTCGGTCTCCCCCCCCCGGCCCCCCGGCCCCCCGGCTCCCTCGGCGCCCGGCCCCCACCGCGCCGGCCGGCGGCGTCATGGCGACCGGCCGCGCGCGTCCACCTAGCCTTCCCGAGCGGCGCTCGGCCGCGGCCGGGCAACCTCGGCTGCGCTCGCCGCTCGGCTCTCGGCAGCGCAGCCGGCCCGCCGCATTCTTCCCCGCGGTGCCCGGCCGCCGTGCGCGTGCCACACGCAGTCGCGCCGCGCGCGGCGCACTCGTCGCCCCGGCCAGCCCGGGCAGCCCCGGCCCCGGCACGTGCGCTGCCCCGCGCCGGCCGGGGGCAGGCCAAAGCCCGAAGAATGGAGGCTTATCGACGATGCTCCACTTTTCTCCTCCGCGTGTAAAGCCGAGGCGGTGCGGCGCAGCGCCTCCGCTCACCTCGCTCGTAAACTCTCCCGATTCTTCCTCCTCTCGTTGTGTCGCTTACGACTTGCTTTCTTCGCGCGGCAGCTGCCAGCGTTGGCCCTCGCCGAGGCCCTCGCGCAATCGCCCTCGCGATCGCCCTTGTGCCGCTGAGGCGCCGATGCTCGAGCCTCGAGGCTCAGCTCATTGTCGAGCTCCATCGTTTCCGCGATGGATCCCTCGTGATGTTGTCCTCGCTCTGTAGCTCCTCGCTTCCTTCCCCTGCATAATGCGGCTCTCGATGCGCTCGGCTAGTCGCAGGGGGCCCCGTGGCAACCAGCTACGGGCCTGCCGCCTCGTCTCCAGTCAGCGCTCCGCGCCGCTAAACCTGGGGGCCTCGAGGCCTTTCTCCGCCGTTTTGCCTGCTCTCGTTACACTCGCTTGTATACTTTCCATTCGGTGCTAAGCTGCAGGCCTGCTGCGATACGCCGATTCGCCCCACTCGAATGCACATCGATTCATCCTCTGCGCCGCTACGATCTACCCATACCTTAAGAATCCTCGCGACCGGTCTTCCTGGGCCCAAGGGAAAATTCACTCCGAGCAATAATATTAGCCGCCATTTCTTTTTGTCGCGTCCAGGGTCACGCCAAGTTCCTCTCAGTTTTCTCACTTTATAAACAAAATGCGCCAGCCTTGCAATCACTGCGAGCCACCAAGAGCGATCTTCCCTCGGATCTTCCAGATCCGGACCCGACTGCCGCTAACTCGGCCACTGCTCTGACTCCCTGCTCTAAAGCCAAAGCAAAAACATTTTACTCGAGCGAACCGAATCCCGACAAACCAATCTCAGTCAGAATCTTAGGCTCTTTAAGCAACCACTTAATAACAATTTTTTCTCGGATGTAAAATACTGACAGTACATAGACACTCGGGATTATTTGCTCCAACTCATTTTTTGTTCCTGCTCCCCGGTGCCCTGCACTCAAATATTATAGCTTCTCATCTACTCTCCTCTGTAAATCTTCGAGAGTAATTTTCATTCCAGTAGAGCTATTTTTGGCTCTTTCAAGGAATCAAAATCGAGTCAGTAGGCCTCAAGGATTTTACGAGCGATTAATCAACTCTTTGAACAATCATGGAATCACTCATTAGCGAGCGTGATACGATTTATAGATTAGAACGCTCAGATTAATTAAAATAATTCAAACGAGTAATATAAAAATAATGTAATAAAAAGTTTAGTGACAAAGTACACGACAAATCTGAATAAAAATTCGTAAAAAATGAATATAAATTAACGAATATAATTTCTCTCTTTTACCAACAAGAGCCCTTAGAACTCCTAGATCTATCGCTTATATGCATCGCGCTGCCTGCTTACAGCTCTTCGGCACCCTGGGCTTATTGAAGTCGGACTCGGTCAGGATTTTAATTTGGGCAAAACGACTCATCGAATCGTCGGCACTCAAACTTCGTTCGTCTGCTGCGTGCTTCCGCAGCGTCCTGCGTTTAATTTAATAAATCTATCCGCTCAATCGCGCGATGGACCTCGAAGCTGACACATGTAACAAAATCGCCATAGGGTGGGGTGAATTCGGATAGTACGTAGTGGGTGGTGTTAGAGAGCCGAGCATTACCATTACAGGATGAGATCATTCATTTTTCCTTATTCAAACTATAGAACAATAGCTAAAAATCGCCGAGAAAATTACTAGCAACAACATGCGTCTAATTAACTAAATATACTTTACCGTCTAAGCTAAAACCGCGAATGCTGATCAAATCACCGATCACACCTTATATATATGAATCTAAGCTTTGCAGTGAACGAGGATTTATAGGCGAATCGCATTCATCAGTAATAAGAATATTGCAGATTATTAAATTAAACTTCACAATTCTCTTGTAGAAAAAGGAGTAATTGTACATATTAAATCGGCCGTAAAAAGGAAATGTTTAGTGTGGAATCTAGAAACATAAAGAATATTGGAATAAAATGAGAACATTGCTTTAATAAGGGAACCGATCTCATTAAACTAAAAATGTTTTTTGAAAAAAACTTGGAGTTTAAAATGACTTAAAAATCAAGTTGCAAAATGATAGAAGTTTATATATACTATTAAACTGTTTTTGAATAAAGATAAATAAAGAGTGATGACATATATTAGAAAACTAGAAGTAAACTGATTTGTACACCAAATAACTAACCATACAGTGAACGAAAGAGAATGTAAAGGTTTACCGCCAAAATTACAAATAAAAAATTCAAAAACGAAAAAAAAGTTAATAAAATTAAAGATATTATATTAATTGTCAATAGCACAAAACTTTAGTCGGTGATGTAGAATAATAGGTAAGCAGCAATCAATTCTATATGAAAGTAATACTTCTCAAGATATCGTTAATTTCTGTTCATTAGAATATAACAGAACTAAATAAAAAAATACAAAAAGATATACTTAATGCTCACGAATATTCTGGTATATTGATGGTTTTGATAATTTATATGTTTTGTCATGCAAAGATATAAATCATTTGAATACTTTGAGAAGGATATGAACCATGGATATCAAGAAATACCTGCTGAGGAACCTTCATAAAATAATAGCCTTCTTGATAGAAGTTTTCGACAGTTTTTTTGAAGCAAGAGATTCAAACATGCATGTTGGACACGGGATTCTAATAGTCGAATCAATCGCGGATGAGATTAATTTTTCTGCAATACTGAAAAGTGTGGATAAAACAGCCACGAAAGAAGGTAGTGTTTAAACCTTAGAATCAGAAATTACATTCAGTAATATTAATTTTAGAAGTACTATATCGACCATCTTCTTGAGAAGTACTACAGATTTTATGGATTTCACTTAACTTTATTCACAGAACTATCGGAACCTGTCCCAGTTGGAGTACAGTTTTTCTTACAAAGATAATGAGCAAGCAAAGCCACCTCATCCTGCTTGAATGACACCAAAAAGCGAAAATGTTTCATAATAAAATGAGGAAGTAAATATCTGCTTAAGATAAAGATGTTTGAAATAATAGGTTCTATGATTTGCAGAAAAATGTATATACTTCGTTCGTT
This sequence comes from Sycophaga agraensis, assembly GCA_018906755.1. NCBI lineage: Eukaryota > Metazoa > Arthropoda > Insecta > Hymenoptera > Pteromalidae > Sycophaga > Sycophaga agraensis. Next base: position 147,195 of record JACCIE010000011.1, read on the forward strand.
ATAGTTAATAAGCAAGATAAGAGGGCAATGAGAAATTGGAGCAAGTAACTAAAGAGTACAGGAACAAGAGCAGATATACCAAACCAAATACTAAAATGTACTCTCCAATTAAAAAATTTGTTTAATTGATTATTTAACTCACACTACTTTTTATTCTTTTAAATATGTTACGTGTTAAAATTGAATTATATTTAAATTACAGGTCACAGATTTTTTAAATTCAATTGCTAAGTGTGGGTATCTATTATTTTATTTTTGATAATAGTTTTTTAGATACCATAAAAGATTATTTGAATATGCATACTTTTATATTTATAATAGATGATTGTAGTCAAGTTGTTTAACTATTTAAGATATATTTTAATAATATGTTTAAAGTTTATGTATAGTTCTCGAAGGAAAGTTAGTTTTTTGGGACTATACGAAGAATGGTGCTTTGTAGTAGCTTTCAAAATTTGTACTAGTGTCATTTTTCTAAATCGACTGTTGGAGAAAAATGTTTTGTGTAAACGGTACATTGTTTAAGAATTAAAAATAATTATAAACAAAAAATTATAAACAATTACTTGAAAACATTTGAATGAAATAAATACTTTTCTTATAAATATAGAATTTTTAATTTACAAATTCTTATACAACCATAGAATAAAAAATTTTAGAAATGGGTTGATAAATAAAACGAATCTGCTATAGATAATTCAAAAGCACCTTATTTAATTAAAATTTAATAAAAACACTTATGTGCTATACTAATAAAAATAAGTATGTGCCACCAGGTGACCGTTTGTCGCAATTGTATTGTCGAGTAAAACTAATACAACAAATACTTTCTGCGCCAGTGTTATTCAATAATACTTCTGAACAATTGCAAGTTTTTGTTAAAAGGTGTAATTATATGAATCTTGAACTTTGAAAGGGCTAACTGTAATTAAATAATAAAGTAATATAAGGCATTTTAAAATATGATGTCATGACAGTTTTTTTCAAATTACGACTTTATCACGTCTGGAAAAGAATGATATCATTTTAAAATTCGAAGAAGATACAGCTGAATGATGATAAACTAAAATTCATGGAGATGCATAGTAAGTAGGCGCGCGCATATATGTTCAATAATAAAAAAATGCAATATTAGAGAAAAAAGGAAAAGAGAAGGAGTCGTTCGGTGCCTGAGATTTATGGTTATACTGCAGGCTCATCGGGTCGAAATATGCCCGAAAACAGAAATGCAAGATTAATGAATCGAATGAGTTAAATTCTATTGTCGAAGAATAATGTATTACAGGTGCAGATTGGCATGGACTTGGGTTGGCGGTTGCGCAGTGATTAATACAAAAACTGGACTATCAGTTATCGTTGAAAAACGGCAGGGGCGACGTGGCGGGCAAGTGCGCTTGGAGCAAAATAGGTGTAGGCGCATCGCGGAAGTTTAGTGCGGCGTTAAAAACTGCGGGGCTGCGAGCTGGTGGCCGGTGGAAACTCATAAAGGAGTTTATAAATGTTAATTCGGTAACTGGAGGGATCCGAGGAGGAAGTGTTTCTAACGGTCCATGTACTTTTTTCATTATTCATTAGAATAAATTTGAATGGAGTTAGCGGGAGTGCGGGGGTGGCGGGTTAGCGGCGCAGTCCGCAGGAGCGCAGGGCTTTGGGCCGCGCCTGGGGATCGGGAGGGCGATGGACTGCGAATGCCGCCGGCCCGGCCGGGCAAACGCAGGCCAGTCTAATCGATGGCGCAGGTAAAACTAGCCGGGCGGCGCGGGCTATCTTATCTGTGCGGCGCGGGCGCGGCGAGCGCCGTCCGGCCCCCGCGGATGACTGATCGACTGCAATCCACATCCGGCGCACAATAAGCCGCGGCTGCAGCGGCGTTATTGCGGCCGCGCTCATTCCGCTGCGGCCCCCGCCCTATAAATGCACTTGCGCACTAATGCGCCTCATATATTAGGGGCTCTTTGTCCCGCGCCCCTCGTCATTTTTCCCTGGGCCAGGTCCCCGCCCGGCTCCCGCCCCTCGTTATTTATAGTTTATTCTGGGCCACGGGCCGGCAAAAAGCGCCGCCCGAAAACCGAATAACGGCGCTCCGCCCCCGCGATATTAATCTCCCGATCCTTTTCATATTGTCGAATCCATGAAAGCCGATAGAGGCCGGCGCCTTATCAATAAACACGCGCAGAACGCCGTTCGCGGCCGGCGCGCAAAAAAGGAATATTAATCAAAGCCGCGCGCCGCCAGCCACGAACGCCGATGAGTCAATGCAGAAATGCCGCCGCCGCCGCCGCGGATATAGGTTGCTTACTGCGAATCGCCTTTTTTGCGCTCTTGATTAGCCCGCGGTACAGCTTACGAGGCGCACCGAGATGCACAAGCGCGCAATTACGGATTGGCGGAGAGCGCCGTGGAGATTTCGCATTGGCATAAGCGCCGCTCGGCGCCTGATCGATTGAACCGCGAGCGTCGACGCCGAGGCCGCCGCGGCTCGCATCCAATGCATCTTGGCACGGAGCGGCCGACCTTCGCTCGTATTGCTCCCTATAAATCATTATCGGCGCGCTCCCTCGACCCGCGGACAGCTGCGGCGAAGGAAACGCTCGCATATCTGAGAGCGATGCGAGTGTGTCGCGCTCCAGGCCGTGCGAATCGAGCAGCCGGTCGAGCAGCCGATCGACCTGCCCGAACCTCTGCACGAACCTAACCGCTTATTTCGCCAGTGGATCCGCAGCAATATGTCCAGGTCCAATGGCAATTTTGGCCCCCCGCTTCTCATTCGAGTGTTTTTCCAGTCTCCGTTTTATTCAGGCGGTTTTATATCCAGCTACAAATTCACCCATTTCCTCACATGCTGTTTTAGCGCTTGATACCAATTTTTGCCTTTTGTTTCCGAGTCGCCCAGCAATCTGAGACAATCAAAGAGACAAGTTTTCGCTTGGCGGCGCAAGGCGGCGCAACGCGGCGCAAACGTGGCGACTGCTCCCGGCCCTCGGAAAATTAGCTCTTTCGCCTCCTGGCCTGCGCCCGTAAACGCTCAGTGAACCCTGTATCGTGTTTATGAGCCTCGAACACGTAATAGAGCGGCGCGGAGGAGCTGCTGCCTGCAGACGATTCGAGGAATCGAGAAGCCAGCTAGCACCCGGTGCTGGCCCGATATTCAGAGCCCGATCCTCGTAAAATCCTACAGGACTCGTCATCTACATCGTCTACATCCAATCAGTGGTCTACTTGGAGACCTCGAGAGCCGCAGTGACCCCAGTTTAACTCTCCCAGCCTCTACACGCGTAGGAGCTGCACACTTTTGAGTGCGCCCGCGCGCGCCTTAGTTAGCCGCTCGCCGCGCTCTTTTTCACTCGTTAAATCTAATCGGGGAACTTTACGATTGCTTTTTATGAAATGATATTTTTACCGTCTGTGCGCAAAGCTCGAGCTGGAAAAGAGGCCATTAGACGCTCGGATGGAACGCCGCTTTATAGAGCCATAATTATACTCACTTGTCAGCGATTTTCACCAAATTAGCATACGCTTACGTACGACTTGTCGTAAAGATCGTTTTATGAACGGTTCCATTTCTGTTGGCACACACCATCCGCCACCTTTATGGATACGAAATATCAATTGGCCTTATTGCTTATTAACCGCAAAAACGAGGTACTCTTTTATCTTTCTGCCGACCCTCTATTATTATTCAAGGCTCGTGCAGTCATTAAACACCTATATGTACATTAAAACTGGAGTTGAGCTGGCAAATTTTTCCTTTGACATCTTTTCTGCATTATCTTATAAGCTTCTTTCGTGTATGTCCATGCATACACGGGCGTCTGAGCGCGCGCGCGCGCACACACACACACACACACACACACACACACACACAATTTTGACACTTTGAAGCTTGCGTCTACGTTAGTTAAACGAACTATTATTTCTTTAAAATTCATTCACTTATACAGGTATTCATACAAGTCTGTATTATACTGCAAAGTTCTATGCTACAAAGTCAGACATGTAATCTACATTTTCCCCTATATGCAAATAAATGAAACTACACATATTAATTTGCGTGTGTTAATCTTTGAAAATACTCGTAAACATAGGTGTTGGATACATTTTAATCTCTTTTCTATCGTTGAGATGTAACATTGTGCATGCAAGTTATAGCAGTGGAACAAACCTTAAAAATTACACAAATTCCGAGACAAATTCATTAGTTTGTACGCGTTGAAAGCGTAAAAAAATATATAAACCATAATGTAAAGCACTTGTGCAGATTAAGTGTGTAACTAAGTTTAAATTTATAGTGTAAATCAGGGTGATCCTTGGAAAAGAGTAAATATTAAGTTGCCGCATGTTATACCCTTTAAAAATCATGTTTATTCTCGGAAAGGAGGATAATTGTTTACATTTGATAATTTATTATCCAATAAATCTAAAACCCTTGTATTGGAAGTTCAGGTTACAAGAATGTCTGACTACGTTCGCCGGGATGTTACGATTCCTTCGATCTTTGTTGGTGCAGGATTTTTAATTTACGTCCTGAGTCTGCTGCAGTCTGTAGAGAGTACGCGCGCACCAAATATAATGAGCTCTCTCTCGGAGTTTGTATAGTGAAGAGCAGCAGGGCAGGGTAACGCAGCAACGGCATTTCATCACTTAAGCACATCGACGTATTTTGGATAAATGAAGGACGTGAACTAAAAAGGGCGAGGGCTCACGCACTTTGGAAAGAGTCGACAGAAGAGGGAAACGTTGAAAAGGGGGAAAGGTAGGCCACGTGATCGAGTGAGTCCGTACGTACCGATGCGCGCTCTTTGATCAGGCAGTAAAATGCGAAGAGAATGACGAAGCGGGCCGCTGGTGGTGCGTCCTTTGAGTGCCGACGATCGGAAAAGAAGGCGGAGGAATTGGCGCCGCGTAGAGGCCCGCCCACTCGTTGGCGCGCGCCCCTGCTTTATTCCGTGTTTTATTCGGGCGACGCGAGGTGCACTTCGGGCGGACGCACAGCCCATTCGTTTTGGCACCGGAGAGCGAGATCGGGGCTCTTATCGGATTCGGCGGTCGCGATGCAACGATTGCAGTTTGAATCATCGCGCCGGCGTGCCTGGATGCGCCTCGGGTCGACTGGAGGCGGCCGGATCGTCGGCAACCTCTTCGGCTCCGGAGTCAGGACTAGGGCCGCTAACGAAACGCGTCAAGCGCTGCTCGGCGGCCTCGCCGGGAGCCTCTTGATAAGCCTGATAAGCCGACCCACCAACGCGTTCAATTCCTTCTCCGCCGAATCTGCGCCCCGGCCGTTTAGCTCCCTCGTATACTTTTACTCGTAGTGCTCTACTCTGGACTGTAGTGCCGCCCCTGAATCCGCGCTCGGGGACCTTTCTCCGAGCGGCAGATGTCGAGGGGAGGGGTCGATACAAATTTCCTGACAACTACTCGCCGCGCTACTGGCAATTTCTTCAAGACTGCCAGCGCGTTTAGTACGTCTCTTTGATTATGTAGCTCTTTATCATGTAATAAAAAATACCAGGGACCTTTAAGCCTTGCGGCCTTTAAATTGTAGCTAGCTGCTACTTGTACGGCGTACCTCCAAGAGCAAAGGCGGACCTCGGGCGGACCCTCGTATACAGTTTCACGTATATGGCTCGCTTTTTAGAGCACCACTAGCAGCACCTCCGTTTTACAATTTTATATCGCTGTTTTGTTAATTTTTTCTAGCCTTTGCTTTCACGCGTCTCTAATATAATAATTACAACCCCTGGTTACTCGGAGATTCATTTCTTTCGTAAATTGCAGAAGTAGGCATTTGTGAATAATACTTCTTAACAAGTATAAGTGTCGGTATAATCAAAACGAGTACACCTTACATGCATACTTTTAACCCAGGAAATGTCTCGATAGTATTTTATATAAGCAAATAATAAATATGCTGATATTAGCATAAACAGTTTAGTATGAACAGTTGATTGGTACTATAAAGAGTTTATTCTCAGATCATATTGGAAAAACGCGCTTTGAAACGAAGGTTTTTAAACGTTTAGTTAATAAAATGTCAGAGTTAGGGTTAAAGCAGAGGCGCACAAAGAATCCTAGAGTTTTTGGATAGGAAGCTTGGGGCGCGATTCATGCGTGTCGCGGTTTTTTTAGCCTGGCCCGTATCCTGATGTACATCATCATTCTTCGCGCGCACAAGCTTTGTTCCTCGTCCTAGCCTATCGCATAGTATATTGCCAGATTATAGAATCTTAGATTCTTACAAATATTAATGTAACTTGATGTCCAAAACAAGGTTTGCATGCATCTATCTGGAGATAGGCAGCGTACAGATCGTCGAATAGGTCGTATTGCTTTAGTTTCCTGAAGTACAAGTGTTCATTCTATTCAATGTAGCAGAGAGCGCGATTTGCTCGTGTGCATTACATAGATTATACGCGGGAGAGAGGCATGGGCGAGGGCATGGGTCGTGCAGCTTGGAGGCGGTCGGGAATTTCAGGAGGGCAGGTGCGGGCGGCACAATGCGGCCCAGGGCCAGGCCCGGCGTGCGCGGGCTGCGGGCGCCGGACTCTCGAGGCATTGTGGCCTCCGATCCTGCTGCGACCCCGCGGCAGGTCGACCGGCGCGGCGGCCCTGCGCCACCGCGCCTCGGGCCTCGGGCCGTCGAGATCGATCGGCCGGCCTATAGGCGCCGCGGGCTCCGCTGCTTTGCCCGGCTTGCCCGCTGCTTCGGTCAAAGACCCGAGCTCCGCGGCCGAGGACCGAATTCAACGAGCCCTCCACGAGGCAGAGCCCCAGGACTCGGAGGGCGCCGTGTCCTTCGATCCCACGGGGCCGCCAGCACTAGCCGTTTCTTGCGCCCGTGCTCGCGGTTCCTGGGCGGTGGGCTTGCTGGCCTGGGAAGCGGTGCAGGCGGCTCGGGTTCACGTGGACACATTTCCATAAAAGTGCGTCGGCGGCAGCCCCGGGCATATCGAATTTAATCTCGAGGCGCGGCGTAATCGAATACGCGAGATGCAGCGTCGCGTCGCCTCGGAGGTCCGGGCCTCGGGCTCGAGAGGCGCCGCCCGGGCCGTCTTGCCCCCTGCGCGCCGTGCACGCGATGGGCTTCGCGCCCGGGGGAACCGCAAATTTACCCACGGCGATCCGCGGTGCCCGAGCTTCCGGAAGCTTCCTTTCGCGCGCTCAAGCCCCGCAAGCGCGCGAGGTTCTCTTTCTCTGCCCTGGGTGCGCCCGCGGACCCAAACTGACCGAATCCAGGCCCGCTGGGGGCCGGCAACGCGGCCGCGCGTAAACAGGCCGCTGGGCCCCCGGCTTTGCCCGGCTCCGGGCCGATTCTCCGCGCAGCCCGGCCGACCAAAGCCAAGCCGCGCACAAAGCCAAGCCGCTCTAATCAACGCCTGGCGATACGTCCGTGTGCCTGTATCTGGCCGTATAACGCAGCGTAGAGGACCGCTCGTCCGCTCGGCCGCTTTTTCGCATCGACTAGATGCACCAGGAAATAATTACACCTTGCAGGGGCTGTGATTTTCTTTGTTTTCCACCGTCAAAGCAATGCACTAGTCGAGGCGCGGGCCAAATTCATTGCGCAAATTGCCACGACCGAAATATCCTTTGTTCGATTGCAGCGCGAGCGGCCGGTTGAATGCACTCGGCCCGCGCCGCCGCGCTCGTGCGGCAGTTATTGTAAATCAATTGAAGACCTGCACCGAAGACCAGTCCGAGGAATGGGCTTTTTCTGCCGATCCTCGTTTCGCGATGGAATACATCACCTAGGAACGATCAATTCCTCTCTCGAGTGCCCAATACGCTCCAACTCCCCCGAGATTGTCGCTATTTAACGCGTTATTAATTATGTGCTCCTGTATCAGAGCGCTCGTGCCGCCGTGACGCAGTAAATAAATTATCAGACACGGCGCAGGCGCAGGCGCAGCGGTACTCGTTACGCAAGCCCTAGGGCCCGGGAAAAACGGCACGTCACGTCCTAATTAATAAATAAGCGGATAGTGTAGCGGCCCGTGGATCGTCGGGTCGTCGGTAAATCCACATTCCTCGCAGGATCGCTCCCCACGGGACGCCTCTCGCACACAAACCTGGCCTCGCGTATCATCCCACGGTATGGGAAGGGCGGTAACGCGCCAGGTCCTGTGGACAGCTGATTAGCCGGACGCACAGGACGCGCCAAACACAAATAATCGGCTGGTCGCACAAATCCGCCGGCAGTTTGCTCAAATTGGCGCTGCAGGGCAGCAGAGGAAGAAGAGCAAGGGAGCTGGCTCGAACTGCAGATGGCCATCGCGTGAGGCCGGGCAGCTTCGGTGCACGCGCCTCTGCTAATTTACCGAGGCCGTCCACGGCCGCTTGTTATATGCGCACCGCTTATCGAACCCTTCTTGCACACGTCCTCCTGATAAGGTCCCTCGGGAAAAAGCCCCGCACTTGATTAGGTGCACGCGCTTTATCAAGGGCTTAGCTCTCCTGACTCTCGAGGAAAAAGCAGCCAACTTGGAATCAATTATTACGTAACTACCGCGACGAGGCCTCGAAAAACGGGTCTCGGGCTGCTCCTGCTCCCAAGTGCTGTCCTCCTCCATTACCCTTTTTTGCCCTAATCTCATATTTGCTTGCAGCAAGGCTTGAGTCGAACGCGAAATTGCGCGGACCCCAAATGGGTTGATACGCGGGGCCGGAGCTCGGGTGGCAGCGGGGAGAGCGACAGAAGCGACCAACTCGCTAGCTTCAAAGACGCGTATACCTCTTGGCAACATCGAGTCAATGTTCTTAATCTAGCTGCCCGGGCCAAAGGAGCCCGAGAAAAGTATCCTGCAGTTTCGCCGCGGCCGGTTAATATTGGAGAGTACCGTGGCCCTCGGGGCTAAGCCGAGGAGCCTCTCGAGGACCTTCTTCTCATGTGATAAGCTCCGTCAAACACCGCGTCTTGGCCGGGCTTCCTTTCACCACGCGGTAGGTCCGTTCCTTTATAATTTATACGCGCGGTTGAGAGGATCTCCCGCGGCTCCTTTTCTATTGCACCTTTGTTACCAGAACGAGCCGTTTGCCCGTTGACGCGCTGTCGACTTGGCCAAGCGAATAAACACCCAAGGCTTTCCATGTCACACTGCGTAATAGTCTTGGAAATGTAGTCCCCGAATCCCTACCTCACTCCGAATACTCGATAATCTGTAAATATCGATGATATGAATTTCTAAGAAAATCTTTGTAGTAGTGCGCTTGCAAAAGTTTCACGTATACTGAGGCTTTCCCGGTATTTTAATAGGCCACTTTTACTTTTACGCAGTTATAGCCACACACATGTATTCATTTAAATTCTTCTAATTTACTCATTGTATTTCATTTAACTGATGTCTTTCATTAAAATTTACTTTTATATCCTAGGTTCGCACAAGATCACCACGCTCAACATAAAAAACCCACATTTCAAGCGATGACATTTCAATAATCTCTTACAAACAAAATGACTATATATTGATAGTTTTATTTGAATACAGCATAAATAACGGTTATATTTATTAGTCACAACTAAAGTTAATTTAGTAAATACCTATAAACTCATTGGCGTTTTGTAAAATATTCAAAAGTTAAGAGCGATCTACTTCGTCATCTTTTAGTACATAAAATACTACATTAAATTTATAAACACTTATTTTAAGGGGAGTTTATACTTTTCCTTATTCTGCAGTTGAAATACCTGTGAGAAAACCACTATATTGAATAAAAATTAAAATTTTTTTTGGTTAAGTATTCCTAAGTTTGTAGTTTAATAATACAGACTAGAAATCGGTAGGCTCATTTAAATTTAATACATAAATATATCAAATATTTAAGGTTTGACGTAGACTTTCTCTTGAATCAATCAATAAACTTTGTTCTAAAAAGATTTAAAATGTAAATATATAATATGCCAGCGGGGTATATCGTTGTTTTTAATAAATACAATTTTTTTTATCTTTTACTTCATTTAAATGGAAAAATTGCAAATTTTTGTCATTTTTATAATATTTTTTTATCAAGCTAAATGTTTTATATCTTAAGGTGGCTTCAACAGCTGGTGTCGTATAAAGTGTGGGCTCTGCATAGGCATGTATCAATTGGAATAAGTAGAAAGTTAAAGGAAAAATTCTTTAGCAGGAAAAATAAAACAAAAAATTGTAAATATACTCTAATAGATTTAGTAAGCTTAAACAAATAATAAGAAAATAAATCCAACAAATAATAAATACATTATTAGAATATTATTTGTCTACTTAGCAACTACAAAATAATTATATTTTATTAATTGTTCAACTTTTTAATATTGTACCTGTCAAAATGTATTCTCTTCTTTCTCCTACTTAGCATATTGCAATTAAAGTTGCAACGACTGCGATACTTTTTAATTTTTTTTAACTTACAGCACATTACTGTCTAAGGACTGCAGTATGACAATGCAGTCACGTGACTATTTAAAGTCTCAAAGCTGACATACGTTGGGGAATTTAGCCTATAGTCTTAATTTTAACCTATGATCCGCTATCTTATAGGGCCAAGCGACATCGGATTCTACACAAATATATACACATGTTAAAGAGAGAGTTTCTATATTTTAGTCTTACTGATGAGTCCAACAGAGAGATCCGTTGTGAAACGTCATTTCACCGTTAGGATTAAGAAGCATTGTGGTTATTCACAAATTACGATAATAAAAATGTTGCTGTATTAAGAATAATTCATCTATAATATTCAATTTATAATTTGTGTATTAATATATTATTAATAAAGCATGTGTTTATGTATATGCATATGTATAGAGATACGTAAAAATATATGTGTATATATATATGTAGATATACAGACTGACCGGACTCTCCCTCCATTCTTATACATATTTCATGTGCGATTTGTATATAGTTTTGCTTACATAATAAAAATAAAGCCTTAATATTTTTTATTTCGTTCCAGCCGAATCAAAAGTTAAATATCTAAAAGTAAGTCAAATAATCTTCTAGTAGTAGGAATCTTCTCATTCAACTATCTTTTTTTATTATATATGTCAGTAAAAAAGCTTAAAGTAGTGTATACTTTTTTGATAAGCTCATTGTTTTTATTTTATAAATCATCCACTAATTTTCTTTTGAAATATTTTGAATTACTATGTTTTTGAAGTCAGTATAGTATCATCAATATATTTAACTCATGATTATAAATTGCAATTATATTTATAAAATAAAGGCAATAAACCCTACTGTTTATCAGTTTAATGTGACATTTATAAGAAATATCTCGCGAAATCGCTTCGGAAGGTAGCACACTAGAAGCCTTAATATTTATATGTTTCATACATATCGCACAATGAAACAAATAAAAAATGGTAATTTATTAAAAATGGGATGTCGGGCTTGCACCATAAGAAAAAATTGGCGAATTTCTAAATGATAAAAAACAAGTATGGTATTCTAGCTAATCTTAGAGCTAAAATCAATAATATACAATAATCAAATCAAGCTCTGTAGTGAGCTTTTATGATATAGCTTTCTACTATCGACCATCGTTCGTTTCATCCTGACATCAATGAAACAGTTGCAAAATGCTTGAAATTGCTGAATATAATGAAATTTATTTGCGTTGCCTGGTTGGGTTGTAACCCGGAAACTTTTATCTCTCGGTAGAAATCATTTTTTAGATTTAAGATAGACTTAAATATTTATATATTTTTCGAAAAACCAAAAAATGAAAAATAAAACAAAGTCATGTAAGATGCAGGGTTTTAATTTCTGCACTTGGATATACTTGGATAGAAAAAGCATATCGAAAAATAATCTTTTATGAAAAAGGAGCTCGATAAATTATCTCTAGATAAAAACAAAGACAATACAAGTGTCGATTTATTAATTGAGCCGATTTATATTAATATATGGTGCTGAGGTGGTTTTGCCACTTTCTTAATCTTGCCGCACAATCAGACTAGGTCGGTTGGATCTTCTCTGGGGCGACTGCAGTACCTGCTGGAGGCAGGAGGCGCATCCAGGAAATAGTGGCTTGGTACTCGTGAACCTTCGGGAATAAACCGGCTTCCGACAAATAGAGCCACACCACAAGCTGAAAGGAAATTCATTGGAAAACAGTGTTCATGTGTATGCATCTTTAACATACGCGTCACTCATCTGTTTTGTCCCAGTAGGACTTTTAGATGTTACCTATCCATATAACGTATGGGTGAGAGTAGACGCTCAGGTTAGAGCAATTTAGTTAAGGGATAGGAGCTGCGGGCGGCGCTGCGCGGATGTTGGATCATTGGATGATTATGTCACGTTATAATGTATGTCTTTGGCAGTGCGCCATGTATGCACGAAGCTCGCCTACAGGATTATCGGATGGTATTCCGGACTCCCTAATTCCATTTCCAGGTTGGCTTACCGGTTTTGTGCCCGAGGGCCAAGGGTAGGCGCGAGCTCGGAGCGCGCGGTGTTCCTTCGCCGAGCAGGTTTATCAGTGCGGAGCGCAGCTGGTCGAAAAGTCCGATCTCCCTTAACAAGCGCGTTCCCAGTGAGCCCAATAAAAATGGCTGCTTTATTGCGCGCTCCCGAGGCGCATTAGCATAAGTGGGTCAGGGCGTAAAGCACGCGCGCACGCCAACAGGGCGGACGGCTTGTTTATTGAATCGGGCGGTTTGATACGAATTGCCGCTCAATTCGTCGAGGAACCCGGGGGCAGGGACGGGGGCGCGCGAGGCGCATAAGCGCGCCCGAGCGATCTACTCGATTATCGGCTCGCGCTCCCGATATACCTCTTTTTGTCCCCCGCTTTTAGTCGCGCCTCGCTGCAAGTGCGCCGGCTAATGATGCGAGCTGCCGGCTTGGCGCCTACACCCGCGGCAGATGAGCTCTGCCGGAACAGCTGACAAAGTGCCAGGAGGCCGCGTTAAGTAGGCCCCTCGGAAAGGTCGCGAGGGCCTCGCGAAGCCTCGAGCCGAGCGTTCGTATCGATCACTCGCTTCTTCCTCGGCTCACGGCTCGCTCTGACGTTTCCCTTTAAGGGCTCTTGGTCACCTGCATCGTATCTTGTACAGCATACTTTAAGCTGCTGTGTCGTGGCGAGCAGTTGAAACGAACGGTAAATTTCAGAGGATTGTTTTCCTAGGTCGCGATGTCGTCTTTCTTTGCGACTGTGGACGCGAGAGAGAAGCGAGACGTCTAGTGGGTCGATCGAATCGCTGATCCCTTTTCAATGCCCTTTTTAATGCGGGCGGCTAATTGGAAGCCCGGGACCTACAGGATTGGTCGGGCGCAGAGCTCAAGGGGTGAACGACTGAACGTCGTTCATTCGGGTATCGGCGAATTAGGCGCCTGGGCATAAATCGATCGGCCAGGTGACTTTTACACGCGGTCGCCAGGGTCTTCGGCCCGATAAGTGTATCAATAAAAATCTACCGGCGCTGGGCGCGTTGGCCCCCTTGGCAGGCCCGCGTACTTGTCTATTATTCACCAGCTGCACGTAGATACTTTGCTCACGCTCGAATTAAATCATCAGGTTTACGGCTCGTGCGTTCTACGCCCGACTTGCGTTTTTATTTAACGCCGCGGGCTTAATTGTCATTGGAGGGGCGATATTCCGGGGTGCGCGGGACCGCAATAAAGCTTGTACGGCCGCGCGATAAAACGCGATCATAAGGATTTTAAGCGCGTCTCTTATACTCGTCAACCGTAGAGTAGGAGGAGCGCGCTAGGAGCGGATCTCGGGTATCGGCCGAATGTTTTAATGCCGTCGATTATCCGGTTATAGGAGGAATCGGCGCAGGGCGCGAGGGTAGGATCCATTGGGCCGGGCAACCGCATCCTGTTGGCACTGCCTAGCGCCGCGGCTGAGAAGCCTCGGCTGCCTGGCTGGGGGTTCGGCCGATTGCTGGTCATCGGCACCAGGGATTTGGACCAGCGAACGCGGTCAAGAGCTCGGCGGCTCCGCGGCTGCGAAACAATCCGCCGAACGCGCACCGGCTCGACAAACGGCAAGATGCGGATTCAGTGGCTTGCCGGCAGTTTGCTTTTGCGTTTTTTCGCCGAGTCCTCCTGCAGCCTTAGGTGCGTATCAAAGTGTCCTCGGGCAGGAGGCCTGGAATTATTTCTCAGAGGGAGCCGGCGCAGCTGTTTAGCTGTTTGCTAATTGAGCGGGCCAACGCGGCCCGGGTCCAGGGCGCACCCCCCGGGCTTTGTCTCCGCAGCCCGCCGTGCCAACGGCGTCGAGCGGCCCGAGGAGGAGCGCCTCGAGGCCCGGCCCTCAGGTCCGCGAGTACTTGTTAACGCAGTGCATGGGTGCATAATACACTGGGGGCAGCATTTTTCAGGGATTTTATTAGTGCTGCCTGCGGGGCGGCCTACTTGGTTTGCTTTACGCGCAGCGCGTAAAAGCGCAAACTTAATTCTTTATTACCGCGCACGCTGCACTGGCGCAAAGATCTCGCGGGGGCTTCGCGCGCCCACCAAGAAAGGTCCATCCGACCTTTCAGGGAGAAGATAGCAGTTATATGGGCGTTTAAAGAGCGCGCGACTATAAAAAGGAGGAGCCTCGAGGTTTCGTCCAATGGCTATGGGCTGTTGGGGCCGGCATTCAGCGATATTATAAATAAGAATATTTATCCCGGTGCCTGGGGCGGCTTGGGCGCTTGGCCGCTCGGGCGCGCTAACTGCAGGGGGAGCCCGAGAGAGGCTCGAGGCGAGCGCTCGAGCGCGGGCCTTTCTCCTTTTGCCCCGAGCCGAATGTCCATGGGCCGAGGCCAGCCGAACGAAAGCTGCGCTCCCGCTAATTGGCTGGGGGCGCGGGCCAACGACCACGGGATCGGCGCGGGCTACTGTCCTCGGCGCGGCCCTTCCTCGCGCCTCCTCGTTTCCTTCCCCCGAGCGGCGCTGCTCGGCTTGGCGCCGCGCCGAGGCGCAACTTTATTGCCTAAGCCCATTAGCGCGAGATCCGCGGGCGAGCCTCGCGCGGATTAAAACGTGCATTGGTTCGGCCGAGGTTCGCCAGGCTATCGGCTTTCGCCGGCGCCCCGCTAGTGGGCCGCCGGCCCAGTGAAAGGGGATAGCGCCGGAAAACAAAGTGGCCCCGCTCGCTGGCGCTCTCCCCATTACCCGCCGAGCGCTGAATCGCGCGAGGCTCGATGCCGCCGAGCCAAGCGCCCGCAGCGCCACCCAGCGCCACCCAGCGCCACCCAGCGCCACTCAGCCCAGAGAGCTCGGTCCCGAAAGGCCCCTGCCAAGTGCCGCTCGCCGCCCGCGCCTCTCGGGCTCCGCGGCCGATAGGCGAGCCGAGACGCGGGCCGCCTCGAACGCTGCCTTCCCTCTCTGTATTCGGATAATCTGCGACGGCCGGCAGGAGAGGTCCACGCCGCAACGTCTCTTTTCGCCGCTGCAAGCGCACTCCTGCCCTGCTTAGTCCTCACAGGCCCTGCTGCCCGCCGCAATGGTCGCCGATGGCCGTTCCGGGGGCGATTCGCGACAAAGCCTCCGAGTGGCGCCGCGTATCGGGCAAGCAACCGAGTCGTCTGCCCCCAGTGTACAAGGATTCTAATTCGTATCACCTCGAATTTGCGAGGGAAGTATCTGGTATCCGATGCTCGGCGAAAACCTGCGCACAAAGTCGAGGATCAATTTAAGGGCTTGCTGCGAACAGACTTTGCCCACTTACTTTTCTTTGTTTTCCTCCCTCGGTATTCCCTCGGCTGGTACGCTTCTGGTATTATGAGCACACGCCTACAGGGGCAGCGGGCAAAACCTTTTTTCTTTTGCCAGTGTACACTCACCATATTCGTCTTTCTTATTCCCAAGCAAAGGATAATTTACAATATGCACGTACTGCACCTTTTCAGGATTCACTGCAATTTAGCTAAAGAATAATGAATGTCGACCGTATGTGAACTAGGCGGGATAAAAGTTCGCTTCAATTTTTCAAGAGAGGAGAAAATTGTTTTTATTCTGGAAAAAGAAAAAATTCTCGAAAAATCATTTTTAAAGTACCTCTGCATGCAAAAAATATAAAACGCGACCCTTATTAAAAGCAAATTTTTGAATATTTTATAGAGCAAACGAACATGCAGTACTTGTATACCACGCGCAATATGATAAAACATAATTTAAGTTTTTTCCCCGCAAAAGTTTGTCGCATGGATAAATCCAGTTGTTCCTTTTTTCTGCCGGCAAAGGGCTAATACTTTACAAAAGTTTGTTTTAATATGCGAGGCGTATTAAGAGCTCACTGCTTAAAATTCCATTTTTCAGTCTTGCTTCTCGGCTTCTTGATCCATCTTATCTCACTCGGGTAGTTTTCCTAGGTAGCGGCCGTATTTTTAAATTTGCCCAAACTTGAAAGCCTTTTAACTCGATCGCGCGATACTGCACAGTTACGAAACAATATTATAACGAGCTCAGTCGGCCGTATAATTGCGCGAAGACCATTGAAGTCCTGTCAAACGAAGGCTCGAAGATATTTATAAAGCTCGCTGGCTAATGAGTATTTCTTTGGATCGGAGTAGCAGTAGACAAGCGGGACGCGCACGGCTCTGCTGTCGGCTGTCATTGTTATTTACGCTATACAGCCCGCAACGTTTGAAGTAAATGGGTTGCCGTGTGCTCGCACTGCCCACTCTAATTACGCGAATTTCTGCCGCTGCAGTTTGCTGCACCTCGTGCCTGCTGCTCCCCCCCCCCCCCCGCGCCTACCCGTCGAACAAACTGGTCCGATGCAATTACAATTAGCAGAAATTAATTACAATTGGCTTTTATTGCCGGGCGCTGGGGCGTCCGTCGGCCACTTGGTCGCCCGAGGAGCCTCGAGGGAGCATTCGAATATTCCCCAATCCTTAAAGATAATCGGCGCTCGAGTCGGCGCTGAAATTGGCGCGGCGCGGGCGCCCCTCGGTCGGCGCAACACCCGTAAGATAAGCGGCTTTATTGGAGAGTGTAGCGAGGTGGAGCTCGCGCCCCGCACATCGCACCCCGTATATTGGAGCTTGCGCACTGGAGCGGGAAAAGCCGAGAGGAGCCGAGGTTTTTTCTCCTCGGGATGAGCAATTTGAACGGCACTTGGCCGAAATAGCAAAGGGAAACGAAAGTTCCGGGGGCAGCTCGGGGCGCGCTGAGGTCCGCGCGGCCGCCCGAGGCCGACTGCGGGCGAGCCAGCGAGCAGACCTCGCCCGGACGGACGAGGGTCCGCTGGCCGATGCCCGATGGCGCCGGATTAAAACGTCGTTATACGAGGCAGAGGGAATTTCATTATTCCGCTCGCTTCTCTCGTTCGCGGCCGATTCCTCGCCGTCGAGCGGGTCGCCGAGCCCGCCGTCCTCCGGATCCCATCGAAACTCCTAAGCGCTCGCATTCTCCCGATTATTCGATTCGCTGCGGTATGGCGGCTTTCAGTCTGCCTCAGCCGGGGTATTGCCTAGCACCGTAGCTGCTGCCTCCGAGGCTCCCTCCGTCGCCCGTGGCACTCTTCCTCTATCGTTGCAACGGCCGCCAAGCTGGTGCCGTCCGCGCCCCGAGCCGCGCAACGCGCTCACCTGCAAAAACTCCGCCCGACTAATACCAGTCGCAAATATTATCCATACGCTGGCTTCCGGTCCCGTGTCAATCAAGCCGTTCGGCGTTACCGTTTCGTCGAGCAAATTGGGCTTGGCGCGAGAGTACAGAGGCTAATAATCCCATCCTTGCATCCCGCCTTGCATGCTTTGTATTTTGATTTTGTTTCAAACTCACGTGACTGGCTGCGCCATGCACGTGGCACACGATGCATGTTCGCGCGCGCATTCACGCATGCCTTGTGTGCGTTATGTAACCTATATGATCTTGGTTGTTGGGGTGTAATGCGGGCCCGCGGGTGCATCGCAAACGCAAAATTCCCGGCGCTTTGAGCTCGATCGTACCAGGAGCATGTGATCGCGCGTGCTTTTCGCAACGTGCAAAAAGCTGGAAATGTTTTTGTATACAAAATGCGTAATGCGACCGAGCGGAATTCTCGGGAAAACAAAGCAAGTATCAAGCGCCCACTCGAACGTTCACCTGGGACAGAAAAATCCTCCGAGTGCGGTACGGGTGGGCGAGGGCGCGGAAGAGCCCGGGTCGGTTTTCCTGCGGTCAAGGACTCGCGTAGAATTCGGCCCAGGCGGACCTCGGGGCCGGCGCGGGCCGCCTGCATCGGCGGGGCCCGCGGCTAATTGACCCACTTGCGGCACCTTCTTCCGCCGGAGCTCGAGCCTCGCGTCTCCATCCTTCCGACCCGCCCCATCCCAGCCTGCCCGCCTATAAATTCATTTGGAGTTGGGCGGCCGCTCGAGCAGCAGCTACCGCTCCATCATCATCGAAGGTGTCGCGTTCGGGCTGCAGCCAACTTTTCCTGCAAAGTTTCCCCGGCGAGCGCCCAATAAATATTCATCGCTCGATTGCGCAGGCTGCAGTTGCGCACGAGCTGCTCGACTCCCTCCCCCAGCCCCGCCGACGCCCTTCTCCCGAGCCCGTATTTCGGCGCTCGCTGCCCCTCTCTCTGAAATTTCCCATCATTTAATATAATTAGTTTTTTGTTTCGATCGCGCGCTTTGGACGCCCGGCACCCCCACTACCTACCGCGCCCACGCCTCGTGTCCCCAACCACTCATGTCTCCGCACAACCACTGCCTTTTTTAAAGTCTCGCACCGCCATGGTCGCTGGACCCGTTCCTCCACTGCCACCCTCTTTTCTTGTCTCTCACTGCGCTCTTCGTCTCTCTTATTCTTCGGTCCTCGGTCACCTCGTTACCGCGGCCATTTGGACCAACTTTCTTTCGTGCCCTCTTTTTCCAATCTCCCATCTTTTTCCTCCACTTTTATTGACTAATTTTACAAATTTCTTTCGTATCGTCACTCTTCCACTGGACAAGCTCAACCATGTCCAAGTCAAAGAAAATTGAACACGCGCACCTTAGTCTCCTGCTTCAAATTCTACTTCTAGCCAATGTCTGGACTTTTATAACATTATGTGAGAAATAACGACAAAAAAAATGACGACAAAGGGGCTGTAGGAAAACAAATCGAGTCATCTTAAGCGAATATCGCTTATTCTATCATTCTGCGATCCCCGTTATAACCGATTATATTATTTTCACGGTGTATTGTGTCTCTGCATCACGCATAGGCTTAGGGAATTTATCACCACTATTATTACTTTCAACATTCTCTCCTCATCATTTGGGATTCTTCAACCCTGCCAATAATAAACTGTTATTACGACAAGTAGTAAAAGATATGTTTGGAAAGGTTGCTTTATCATGAGCTTGTACTCAGTCCTTCTACCAGTGTCAGTAACCTCGCAATATTTATTAGGATGTCCATTGAAAGGGAGACGGTTCTTTTCCCTCTAAAGTAAATAAAACATCTCTATAAAGGCAAATTGGAGGAGAAATAGCGATAAGAATGAAAAGTAATGGCATATCGAGGGCTCAAAATAATTATCTTGCTTACCCACGGGCGAACAGAAATCCAAATAAATCTTGAACCATTGATAACCGGTTGGAGAGACGAGAGGCTTTATTCGACGAAGCCAGGGACGAGGATCGATGGGCAAGCGAGGCAGGACCCGAGGTGCCGAAGCGCACAGCAGCACGAGTAAAGCTCCTCAGCTAGCGACGATGTGCAAGCGGCTTCAGATTGCCGGCTATGGTTTTGTGAGCTTCCGCTCGATGGCCTCGGGTTGAAGAGTAGTGAAAAAAGATGGCCGTTACCGATCGCCGCGCTAACCGCTACAGCCCCGTGACTTTACATGTCCGGCGTAGAGGGGTCGGCTCCTCCGCGGCCCGGGTGCAATTTGCTGTGGGCCAATTTGCAAGGGGCCGAGGAAAAAGCCTCGGAAGAAGCCGGCTGTGGCGATTTACATACGGTTGGGCGCGAGCTAGGCCCGCCCGTCGTTGATAGCCCAGCCCAGTCGCGCGGACTTTTCTACCTGGTTGGAAAGGAGCGGCTGCGGGCATTTCGAGTGGCGGATCCGACGGGCCACGGCAGGGCCAGCCCCGTGCCGAGGAACTTTGGGTAGGAGCCGATGGCCGCGGCCGATAGGCACCGGCGGCCGACTCGGGGGCGTTTGATTAATAAGCTCTGCCGATAATGAAGATGCGGCTGCAGATAGGCCGGCCGGTCTATTCGCGGGTCTAACGGTGCCCCTAATAAAGCGGCGCGCGCGGACCTTTTTCTCGATGGCGTCGGTCGGGCAAATTACAGGCTCGGAGCCTTCACCTACACGCGCGCGCTATCGCCAGGCGCCATCGGCCGCCTGTAAAAACGATCCAGATTTATAAGCCTGCGAAGGCTATCTCGGGCGACCCCGTTATGGAAAATTCGCGGGAGGGGCAGCGGCAAACAAAGCGCGCGCCGACGGCCGCCGCTTTTTTCCCAGATTCGAGATTCCCCCAATTGGCCTGCGATGCAGCGCCTGCCCACCGGAACGCGTTTGCAGCTCCGGCTCTACCGTGTTATTATCCTCGCGGCCGCGACGAGTCGCGCCCCGCGCTATAACGGCTCGCCCCCACTTTCAAAACCTATACCCATAAATCTTGTGGCTGGCGTGCCAATCATCAAACTGCCCATTCAAATCTGTAATGCGCCTTTCAAAACATCTATAATACGACTTTTATGTATGCTGTATGCTTTCCTGGACGATGTGGGCTAAACGCGCGCTCCGCGTCCTCTGCACAATGCGGCCCCCTTCGCGCGGCCTGATTCACCGACTCTCCGGCCCTTCTTGCCCTCTCCTTGCATGCTCCGACTTATTTCCATAAAGTCACATTAATCTCCTGCGAGAAAACTAGAGCCCTTTTTGCACCAAGCCCAGCTGCTTTTGCCCCATTACGAGTTTTTATAATGTTTATGCCTGGTCAGTTAAGCCAAGAGGAAAGTCGGTCCAACTCTACGCCTGGGATGATTAACTACTTGGACAACAAAATTATTAGATAAAAACTAAACTACTGATTGACGTGCGGAATACAGTGCAGATTCTTTTGTTTAATGCGAAAGCAGAATGTAATAATAACCTGCTTGATCTCTACATCAAATCGACTTTTGTTTTTACTCCTTTAGTTTATCTTTTCAAGTTGAATTAATAAATGAGTTTATTAAGGCCAAGCTCTGCCTCTAGTTGAACGAAAAATACGACATTTAAAATATTTTCCCAATGCTGCGCTCCATTATAAAAGGATGTTTTAAGACGGGAAAAAATATTGACTCGTCAAAAATAATATATTGTTAAAAACGTACACGTAAGGTTACTGCTTATGTCATGACAGTTAAAAGGAACAAAAAAGATAAATGTTTTCTCCATACTTTAAAATACGGCATATTACAAGGATCTTAAATTCAGCTTATTTTTAACTCTAAGCACGTGCAAAAACGAGATCGTTTAATATGGTTTCTTTTTTGAATTCTATGATTATATTTTTGTAAATCCATCATTTAGTTGGCGATAATACAATCATAAGTACATCGCATAGTTAGATAAATGACAGAAAAGTCTACAGATTTAAAAAATAGACGTCGTAATTATTGTATTGTAATTATGTTGTAGGAAAAAAATGTCTCTCCAAGTACAAATATCTCCAAGAGTGTTATAAAGAAAATTTGTTAATAGAAAAAAGACGCAAATGAATCTTAATGATACAGGACGTTGGCGAATTACTCACAGTTAGCATACCAAATTGCTTGCATTGATTATTTTATCGATTAGTTTATGAAAGAGCAAGAAATATATATATAGGTACAGTGTTGCTTCTCGCGTTTTAAAAATAATGCTCTTGTTCATGCATACAGGCGGTGGTTTATTATCCCTCGGCGCGGAGTAAAGTTCTTCAGCAGATAAGAAAAATGGATTTATTTTAATTGGAAAAGTTGGCGGAAGCGAAAAAGTGCATATCGAGCGTTGGGTAGCAGCGGACAACGGGCAGCGGGCAGCGAGCAGGTTCATCATCGGCCGAGGGCGTTTCTCTCTCGGCGCTTGACGGCGGTATTTATTTAAAAAGTACTTGAAATCGAGGCTCGTTGAAATGCGGCTATTGACGCAAGTTGGATGCACAAAGAGGATCCATTTATCGGGGAGTCATTGTGGAGGACTCATGGGCGCCAGGTCCCGCGGGCTGGACGACGCGGCGGGAGAAAGGAAGATGCCGAGGGGGCGGACAGTGGCGGCCGGTTGACAACTCGCTTTTAAGTTTGAACGGCGCGATTGCGCTCTCCCCAGCTGCCCCCAGGCGCCCCCAGCTGCCCTCGGCTGCGGTGCCTCTCCTCCTTCCTGCGGCCACTAGTTTTCAATAAAGCCTCGCAGTCCGGGGAAAATTGAATTCCTGCCCCTGTAACGCGGTGCCACGATCACGCGTCCCGCCAGAGCTCATGCCACTGCCGCTCGCGATCGACAGGAGCTGCGAAGCGCCCAAGGAGGATCACTCGCGCGACGGGCAACGAGGACGCCCGAGAGGCCGCGACAGCGGACTCCCAACAAATGGAAGTGGCGCGGCGCAGTAATAAATTAGCGCGACAATGGGTCTGGGGCACCGGATCCGAGGGCCAAGTGCCGTCTTGACTCCGCCGGGGTCTTCGTGTGCTGCCAGCACAGCCGGTTAATGAGCTGCTGGCACGGAAGGAGAGCCGCGCCCGGCCACGCCCGGCCGCTCCCGCCTCGTGAAGCCCGACCTCTAGACGGGCCCGGGAGCGCCGCTAGTGCCGGGAAAAAGCCTATACAGCGATGATCGGCCGGGATGCGCCAGTCTCGCAGCTAGTATGTGCAGCGATCCCTGTGATCTTGACACCCCCTCGCGAGCACAGCGATTCTATTTCTGAATCGGTTATAAGTGCATCAAGAGGCCTGCAACCTGCTCGAGACCCTTACGTCTCGTTGAATATTTGCCTCTGCTATTATCTGAAAAAACTTGAAGCTTTCACTTTAGTTTAATGTGAGCGGCTAAAGTTAGCCAAGATAAAGCATTTATTTAAAAAAGCTTTTATAAGAGAAAGCCTCGGTTAAGAGTGAAATGTTTTCATTTTTAGCTCTCGCAAGTTGAAAACATCCCGTTCTGGCGCATGATATATAAAAAATCTTGCTCGCCTTCTCAAAATTTCCAAGCTCGACACGAGGACTGCAGCATGTATATTGTTTAACCGCTGCTCCACAAATTCAGTAAAATGATACGGACATTATTTAATTTTACGAGCGGCTCGTTGTGGTTAATAAGATTACGCTGTTAAAGACATTACGAATGACTTGCACGAAGCGAGCGCGCAAGCGCACACTCACAGGTGGACAATTTCCATTGCGTGAGGCCAATCCGCTAATCGTACAAGACTGCCTGAAGATCATTTTTTACGACGATCAAAGAATAAAAACCCACCTCTTTAGGTTATCATATGAGAAGGTTTTTCGTGCCGAAATAAGGTGCCTGAACAAAGGTTAAATTACAAATTAAATTAAAAGGAAATTGTATTTATGAATGTCTCATCGACATTAGGTTGCGCAAATTTTAATTGGCATTGGGATGATAAAATAAAAGTTAGCGCGGGTGGTGAAGGTGGCTAAAGGAAAACATACTGTACGTATAGCGGAGAAAATCGGCTTAACAAAGTCAGAGGGACCGTGGAAAGCTGGAAAATAACAGTGAATTTTCAATTAACCGCAATTTCGATGAGCCTTTATCTTTTGGAGTGCAGGCAATTTATTTATACTCATACTCACACTTGTTTGCATCGACAGTAGCAGCAGTGCGGGGGTGCGAGTATCGACTCGCGTGCGGCATTAATATTATCAACAATAAAACGTTCTAACGCCGCAGTGCAGCTCTATTCTGGTACTCTCGTGCGGTTACGTAAACCTTGACGATCTGGATAAGCTCGTGAATAATCAAGTAGGGAGGGAGCGCTGGCGCGGTTGGATTAATTCAATTCATGTTCGTGGAATCCAAGCGCGCGACACGGAAAAAAGACGTTAATTGTCCCGGGTAGAGTGTGCGTAAGTAAGAGCTTAGAAGAAGGAGGCAAACAAGAAGCGGATGGTGAAGAAAAAGCGCTAACGCCAGTTAGTCTAGCGAGGAGAGGGGCGCAAGGTATCCCACAGGTCGAGTGGGAGGCAGAGGGGCGCTCTCGTAAGGAAAACGAGCAAGTGAGAGGGCGAGAAATCGATGGGGCGCGGAAGCTCCGCCAAGAGCGAGCAGCCGGTCAGCTGCCTGCCGAGCGGTGAGTTGATCGCAGAGTGGCTTCTTCGACAGTCGTAAGCGGCCCTCGGGTCCAGCTGTGGTCCAGCTTGGGTTCAGCTCGTGCCCAGTGCGAGTCCAGCTCTGTTCCAGGTCAGGCCCAGTGCGGGTCCAGCTCTGTTCCAGCTCTGTTCCAACTCTGTTCCAGCTCTGTTCCAGCTGAAGTTCAGCTTGGGTCCAGCTCTGCTCCAGCTCGAATCCAGCTAATGCCAACTCAGATGCAGTGCGGTTCCGGCTCGGGTTTAGCTGGTCGGCTCGGTGCTCAGTCGCCCACGGTCTTCGTTCTCCGTGTAATCAGCGGCCAATTAGCAGCCAATCAGCGGCCAATCAGCGGCGAACCAGGAGGCTAGTGGGCAAGTAGCGCCGCAAGGGGGTAGTTCCCCGCGTCTGCACTAGATCCCATTACGAGGCTCGGGCGGCAGGGGCACGGAGGCAGCCCTGACTTTTCGCTGCCGCGACAGCATCGCGGTGAAACCCCGGTAAATTCGGGGCGTCCCGGGCGCAGCTGAGCTCGGGCAACGCGTCAATCTGCCAGCCGAAGCCTATCTGGGATTCCGGGGCAGGTCCGCGGCTGGATATTAGCTATTTTCTGCTCGCCTGCCCCCGAGGTCTCGCTCGGGCGCGCCCCTCTGTTTACCCGACTTTTTCCCCTCGCTCGCTTCGAGCCGGTGCGGATCTCGGCGGGGCCGCGGTTCTCGCTGCCATCGGCCTCCTCCCCCCGCGGCAACGGCCCGCGTCTGCGACGGATACGAGACCCTGGCTTTCGGCTTTCGTCTCGTGTTCCATGCCAGGCCCGGCCGCTGCTTTCGGAACTAAAGCTACTGGCGAAACTGTCGGACGGAGCATCGAGTGCTCCCGCCTGCGGAGCATTAGCGGGCCGCGGCCGCTCCTCACGCCGCCCGACTCTGCCCGACCGCTTGAATATCCGCAAAGTTATTGTTAAAGCCCGCCCGCATTTCTCATAAACCTCCGAGCCCCGCTTTGTTTACTCGCGCTCGCGCACTTGTTGCCGCGCGCGCTTTATGATAAATGATAAATCAGGAGGGTCGCGGAGGAGAAAAAGTTCGGGCGCAACAGAGGAGCGCGAAGTCCTCGCGACTCGCTGCCACCGCCCAAACATTTATTTTTCTCGACTTGGCCCCGTTCCCGGAATGCGCCCTTTCAATTACACGTCCATTACTTATGCCAGGGCCGGCCGAGGTTCATTACAACCCCTACCTGGACCTGCCTGATGAGTCGCGCTCTTTATATGTCCTGTGCCAATAATCCGCCTGCACCATTTGCACCACCCATCAAGTATTTTGAGCTGCTCAGCAAAGATCAACTGTGCTTTATAGCTATTTTCAAGCTATATGGCTACCCGTGTCCTCTTTGTCCCCAGAAATTCCAGCTCAACGATGAGGACGATACAATTATTCCTTTACAGTCCCCACGCTTATTATACCATTATAACTATCTTCACTGCCATGTACTTTTTCCCTCATTCGATAATCAATCATTTTAATTATATCACCGATACGTTGTTTCGGGCCAAGTGCGCTAATTTGAATTACGCATTATAATGTCAACGAATTCCTATAGCAGACACCCTGTAGCAACAAATGGTACGTATTTCATTTATCATACAGGCAGCCCATTTCGCTAATTAATATCTGCAACGGTGCGGAATAATATTTACCTTGTTCCCTCAAAGAAAGGATGTTTTAAAGATTACATACGTGCAGCTTTTATTATTTTATATAGCATATTGTGATTCAGTATTTATGAAAAATTTATTATTTAGATTATTTTTCAACAGTTTCAGTGTAGTTATTATTTTTTTAATTAAATTTCCAGTTACATGTAAAGGTTAATGTTATATATCTATATTAATAATTTATTTATTGTATAGAATTGTTAAAATATGCTCAACGTGATAAATGAATGTAATGGTCAATTTCAAGTATATAGACGAGTAGTTTAATGCAAAATTTTACTTTAAAAATAAATATTTTACTTCATCGTTATTTAGCTTTCGTTGTTCAAAAATACGGCGTTATAGTATCTGCGAGCTGCAGTTTTACTTATAATTGCAAGCCATGTTTTTGAATATTTGAATTTGAAAAAAACTACGATACCATGGTTCTAATTCCAAAATGTTGTATATATATAGATGTAAAATTTTTATTTTATTTTCAAAATTGGCCGGACAAAAGCTTTCTGTAGCAACCTACAGCAGAAAAATTTATATATAGTGCTTAGAAAAGTTAAAATAAGGAAACTAGACTGAAAAATGTAAAGTTAATTCAAAGGTTAATGACTAAAATGTACTGAAAAAACGATTTAAAGAAGAAACAGTTCAAAATTTGAATTTTTAATATGTTTTTATTATTAAAGCTTTATAAATAATGTTAATATTGGCGTGAATCTTAATAGATAAAAGAAGATAAAGATATGAATGAATTTTGTCAAAACAATACATTGACTAATAAACGACTTAGAGAGCACGTCTGTTTTATATTAGTTATTCAGGTTGAAATTAGGTAAGAGATTTTTTCTTGCAATTTCGTTACCGATGTCATCTTCAAAGGTCCCATAATCTAATTTCCTTGCAGAATTAGATGTTGCTGCTGTGTGTTTCTTTATAACTTTGGTTCATCTTTTATGTAACATATAGCATAACATAGATCAAAGTTTGAACTGCATTCATGAGTAGAAAGGACGCAGCCCTTACTTTATTAGTTTAATTTGAAATTCCATTAATAATTTGAATGCAAAGTTCGGGTTCGTCATAATAGTAACATCAAATAATAGGCATAAATGGTTTTTATTGATTGATATTGCGAACTTTGAATACAGATTATTAATAGTCCAGGATGGAAAATTGATTCAAGCACTGTTTATCCAATCATGCGACGCAGTTGATAAAGCGAAGCGTTCTCTATTTTGAATAATTTCTTGAAACGTAGTTGACGTTCGGTTAGGCGTTGAGTTAGGATTTGATCCGATCAGGTTTGTTTTAAATCGGTACTAACAGGCGTCTGTGAAAAATAATGCAGAAAGTTATTATATTTATTTTTGCATGCAGTAAGTGGTCTTGAGCAATGGTATAGAGTATCTCCGTTTTTTACGGTGACCTGAGTGGCAACTATAAGGTAGATAATTTGCGAATTTGCGAAGGCTATATAAGCAACTTTTGTTTTAAGTAAACACTTTGAAAGTTGTGGGAAATGGCTAAACTTGGTTTAAAATAGCAAGTCTTTTTGAAGTAGTCGCAGTAAAAGTAGAGCAGAGGGTAGGGAGGTAAGGCAAAACCCAAACGGTGGCAAGCGGGGGTAGCTGCGAAGGAATGAACGACCAGTCGCTGATCGCAATTAGTAGGTCGATTGTAGAATTACGTCTTGAGCGAAGGGTGTAACGAAGCAGAGACGTTACGGCATAATAGGTACTGATTATGCACCCAAGAACAAAATACTAAGGGTCAAGTGATGTATGAGTAAAGTGTGACATGCCATGCGAACGAGGAAGCGGACAACCTTCCATCTTATCCTTGGTAGCCGCAGTCGACCGAGATTTTTGTGAGACAGAAAGGGGGGGGGGTCTCCTGTGCTTGCTCATCACGCATTAATTATCGAGAGTCTTGCTCGGGATCGGCGAGGGAACTCACGGGAACAGGCGCGCGCGCAAGCCTCTAGGTCTCACTTAGGATGCGCATCTAATCGCGGCAGGATCGGGGAAGGCTAGGAGCACCTATGGATTTCGCGGAAATCGGGGCGCGCTTCCCTTGTATTTATGCAGGCCAGGCATCCTCAGCAGTGCCGCGAGTGCGCGCGACGCCGAGAATGTTTACTTTGATTACGTGATTTTCTGTGGCCTATGTTTAGGTAAAGAGAGCGACAGTGGGTGCGTGCGCATTTGAAGTATTCGGCGGGGAGAGAAAGCGCGGCGGCACGGGCTTTTCATAAATTTACAACTCCGACGGATAAAGTATGGAGTGCCAGTGAGTTGGCCTGCAGCGGCATAAATTCAATGCCTGTAGAAATGTATGTGGAAAAGCATGGCTTTATTTTAACGTTATCATTTGCTTGCTCGATAAAACGGAAAAGCATCGTTTGGTCAGCGCAGCTACTTGTGCGGGTGGTGCGGGCGGCCTGGACGCGGCTCTCCAACGTTAACAGTTTCGTTTTCACGCGCAATGTACCCACAGGCTACACCGTAAATGTCCCGTCGTTTTACTTACAACTCGTAACATTTTTTTGCCGATAGCCCCTATTAATATTTTATTCAAGTTTTAGTGCAAAGTTGCGGCTGCCATAGGTTATGGAGGAGCGGCGTCACTGGGGTTAAAAGTAGGTGGTTTCTGCCGGTGATTCGGTCGGCCGATGTTTGACGGGCTGTATGGGTGGGCCGAGAAATCCATCGCCGAAAGTAGCTTTTAAATCGCATCTCCAGGAAAAGGCGATCAAGGGGCTCGATTAACTAATAGATTTGATTAATGAAGCGAGGTTCGACTGCAGATCGCCCGTTGATTAGTTGGGGTCGCCGGCTGCGTTATTTAAAGTAAAACAGCGTTACCGGCGATCTGCCCGGCAATTTTCACGAAACAGCTTTGTTCCTGCAGTCCAACCATTCCATACTTCCACCAGGGGCACAGACTGCGGGCACAAGGGGAATGCACGCGAGCTTCTGTAATCGAGGTTCAGCTTGCGCCGAGGCCTGCGCGATGATCATTGACGACCGCCACTGGCCCGGTCATTAGCTTTGTAGCAATTGCGTATACGTCTTCATGTGGATTTTTAAGTATCCCTGGTTCTTACTAGGAACCCTTCACCCTGCCTAAGAGAGAGGATATTATTTACAAGAATAAATAAGTTTGGAAAAAATTAATAAAGAGATAGGTATTAAAATATACAAAAATGACAAACTTATAATCAGGTGTACATTAACATTAAGGTAATCGGGATAGATTGTACACCTGGCTACGGTTTCGAGTTTGCACGAATCCTCACTCTAAGATGTGCTCCCACCGTTCTTTTAGTAGCACGTTGCAGTCGAGAAAAGGATCCTCTTCGGAGCGGTTACAGGAGGAACTCCCGCGTCTGTCGCGCCTTTTTGTATTACTCAAGAGGACGCACCAAGTTCAAGTAAATAGCAATAGAGTAACTATAGAACATAAATTAGCGATAGAGAATGGGTAGGAATAATAATGTGCGAGACGTGGTGTTATTGTTATTGTTAGAGAAAAGGATAATTTCATTATATACTCTCTATGTTTTAGTTTTTCTTTATTATTTTTACCAAAGTAGAATGCTATATCGTACTGTCATGCCGGGCTTGGTACTGTAGAAAATACGTGCTTCATTTTTGTTAGCCTAGCGATAACATTTGCGAGAGTAACTTCGCTTCCTTGGTTCTCGATACATTCTTGATTTTTTAGATACTTGTATTGTTTATTGACATAAATAAATATATGTATACGTATACATATTTTATTTTGCTAAAATCCTATTTATTTTTATCCCGCTTCCGTCTAACCAACTAAATTCTATAGTTATTTTATTTATTGTTAAATAAATTATATATATTTCGAGCGAAAATATTCAACAAGAGGAAATGCCAAGTGATAAATTATGAATAATAAGTAATAAGATACGGTCGATTGTACATGTAAGTAACTCGACATAAATGAACGAATAAATGATGCGCTACATTATTGTTTAGTACTGATGTGAACATGGTAGCCAAAGGAATGGAACGTTTTGTTCGTAGCGGCGAGGGGGTGAGCTGACAAGAAATCTAAGTATCTGCTTCCCAGGGAAGAAAGTAAGTGGTGAGGTCGGTGATAGGACACGGTCGAAAAGAAGTCGCAAGCGCGACGTGTTCGAAGCTTTGGAGCCGCGGCAAGTCCGTTTGGGCGGCTAATCGGATTATCTGCGAGGTGGGTGCTTTGAGTCGATGATCGCACGGTCTGGGACAAGGTTCCCGGGCACCTCGGGGACGCTTGGGAAGCTCTGGCTCGCTCCCTCGTAGAAGCCGTGCTTTCCCCGGCGTATATTGCGCGCGCGCCCACGTCTACGTTTAACCTAGAATTATTTCCGTTGTACATCGATCTCGCGAGGCGCGATCGCGATAGCGCGCTTTGTGCGGCTCCGTGGCTCTGCGGCTTCGCCGCAGGCCGCCAAGGCCCGGCGCGCCCGATCCGTTTCGATTGTTGTTGAATTAGCGAGTATCGCCGGTGGCCGGCGCCCGGCGCCCCGCGGAATAGAAAGCGCGCCCCGGCCTCGGCCCGGCCTCGGTCGCGCGAAATTGCACCCGCTCACCCGCACCCCGAGGTCAAAAGAACTCGCGGCCCGTTAACTCGCCCACTTAACCGCTTTCCCGGCTCGGCGCGGAGCCGGCGCGGCGCATCCGTTGGCGCATCCGTCGGCGCAGGCATCGCTCGCGCCGCCCGCAGCGGCTGCCTCTACGGCGTTCGATGTCCGATTAGTTGGCGCGCCTCCTTCTATCCCGGGGCTTTGATTAAAACTGTACCGCGGCCCATTAGACTTGCAACCGCGACCGTCTCGCGCTCAGCGGGCCGTGAGTATTAAGAAATCCCTGCTTCGATCCGCAGCGGACCGATTTATGAATATGTAGATTGTTTGAACCGGTGAAAAACCGAGGACGCTCGGCGGAATGCTCAGCGGAAGCTCGCGCGGCTCCGAGAGGAGCACTGCTCGAAGCCACGCAGCGACGCAGTTCCACCTTGGCTGTCTGACCGTATCCGTCCCTGTTTCTACTAGCTTACCATGTCCATACATATGAATGTGCCGCGGTGCTCCTCGGTTACTTCTTCGGCTTCAATTGAATTCTCCTCCATTTCCCAGGGAGGAACGGTTTGAATTTCCATGGACGAGTCGCAATTTTTAAAATTAATGACATTCCGAAACTCGGCATTTTATTCGAGAACGAAACATTTCACCTCATAGGATATTCATTCCCTCCCGGCAAGTAAATAATTTATTTCTTGGGCCTTTCAGTGGAAACGTCCGGCAAGTATGGAAAAACGCATTGTAATTAATACGTATACTAGCTCTGTTGTATTTTCAATAAATTGCACAGCTTGTAAATACATATATAACATGCACGGTGGAATGTTATCTGGGTTTAATAGAGGCATGCGAGCATAGTTACGATCGACGATTTATTTGATTAATTTGTTTGATTTTCCGATAAACTCGGTGAGCCATACAATAGGAGGAATTGGGCCACTGCTGCAGACGAGCAGAAAAGATGGACGTGGGCGCACGAACAGTCCCTTTGAGAGAGTAAAGGTGTTGCGGGGCGTAGGGAGCTATAAGCGATAAACGAGGATGAGAGTCCAGAAGCCGCGAGCAAGGCGCCCGAGGTCGCGTCTGCCGTGCAGCTCTCCGGGCGAGCGGTTGTAAAAGAGCGAGGCCATCAGCGATGCTCGTCTCCTGGGTCTGCGATATTTTCCATCTTACAAGCTTCCCAATAGGAAACGATACCTTTCCCGTGGCGCTCGCGGACAAGTTGACGTAGCGGCTGCTCCGATAACATGCTAAGCTACGGGAGCCCTATGTTTGCCTATATATATATATATATATATATAATATATATGTTAGGTAAGCTGTTTCTAAAAAGTTGGGCAATGATCCCTATGTGATTTTATCCTTTTTGGCTTACCGGTGCCTGCAGATAATCGCCAGGACCGTTTGGCCTCCGAGTAATGGCGCGCAAATGGCCAGTGAGGACAACGGATGTCGCACCACCGCAGTCCGCACATCTCCCCGCAGTCTCCGAAAGTTTGACAAGCCGTCATTGTAATAATGCAGGTCCTCCCGACAGTTGTCGAGGTCCAGCCAAGCCGAGCAGCGGAGAAGCAGCCGTTTCTCTGCGGATAGCCGCTCGGATGACAGCCGTCCCGATCTGGCGGCACCTGCCGCCATATCGAGCTTCTTTCCGATCTTTGGGCTGTCTTCCGGGCTGGAGCTGCGAAGGCGATACTCAACGGAAGTCAAGTGCCCGGAGCGGCCCCCGGCATATCCATGATCTGCGGCGGCGCGTCGTTGGGAGTGGAAGGGAAGGATGTGCGCCTGGAGAAAGTTATAAAACGTGACAAGGAAGGCTGGGGTGTGGGCCACGCGAGCCATTATGATTCTCCGTGGGTTAAATCGGTTGAAATACAGCTGCCGTTAGGGCGGGAGGAGTTGAGCGAGCTGCGGGGGAAGAATGCGCTTGGCCGGCTCCCGCGACGCGCGGTCCGCACATAAATCAATCGGTCCGGCGCGGCGGCTTAACGGCGTGGCTGAGGCAGCCTAGCTTTTATTCCCCTTAGCCCGTTGGCCTGGTGGCCCGTTGAGGCCGGCGCGCGGGCCCGAAAACTCTTAAAAACTCCCTCGGCTGCGCTCCCGCGAGCCTAGGAACAGCCAACTGCTCTGCTCCCTTTACTATTCATAAGTTTTTACGGGGCGCCGCTCCTTTCCCGACGAGTGAAAAATGCGAGGGGCTGGGGCCAAGACGTGTAAGATCGAGAGCATTCGCCCGCCCCACTCGCCGGGCTTATCTCCCGCCGATTAGCCGGCCCGAGGCCCGGATCGCGTCATTCTCCGCTCGGGAGCCAGATGAAAAAGTGCCACGGAGGGAGCCGAAGGCCCGAGCCGCGCGTACTCCGATTGGTATGCAAAGCCCGTCGCTGGGATACAGGCGCCCTGGATGCCGGCTCACCTGGCACAACAAATACAAGGATACCGGCCAGCGGATAGCTTCCAACTTGCTTGCTGGCCAGCGGAACGCCACCTCCAGGCATCTTCCTAGGCTTTGGCTGATACGATGCCCTTTCCTCCTCGAGTGCGCATCCTTTACCTGTCTTGCGCACGCTACAAATTAGTTCTTTCGAGGCCGGCTAGCTGTAGCCCATGTGCATACGGTAGCGTGTCAGTAACGCTTAGGTAACTCATCGACATTTAATCGGGACGCGGGCCATTGTGAGGCGCTGGGTAAACAACAGCAGCCGAGGTCGATTAAAGCACCTTTTGGTGAAATCATTTAGCTCTGACCGATTCCCGGCAGAACAATCCTTGCTGGCTTGTTTGACGCACGCTCCGCCCAGCTGCTGCATTATTCGGGCGGTCATTCGAGGTAATTGGCGAAAAGAGCAGCCACCCGAGCGTTTCCAAGCGCTCCCCAACGCCCGTAACGTCGATGCATTTTAAACGTTTTTGCGCTCCTGCGGACACAGTTCTCGAAAGCGGTGCGCATCGCTCGAGCCCGGTAACAGCTAGGGGCTGAATAACCTACCCGCCATGACTAACAGTATTCACTGGAACGCGATCAAAGCTGCGCGAGCTACTTCTTTATCGAACAATCTTAGTGGCTGATCACACGAATAACCATACGCATGCGAGACGCCCCCGCCGCCGACCTGTAGCCAGTGAAGCGAGGGTGATGATTGCGCGTGGACCGGCATGGGCGAGTCCCTCGCGGCGGTCGGTAAGGCAGCCGCGCAAACGCCCAAGAAGCGTCGCGCCGCTCCTGCCGGTCCGTAACAACCGTAACCCATTAATGCTCCTCATCGATCTAGCTCGAGTACGCCCCGCCACCCCTGCCCCTTTTACATATTCAATACGGCATTAGGCTAATCAGCTCGGACGGCGATCATCAGTCTCCTTAGCTCAACTGCGCCTCGTGCTCCTATATACTTTATCTGCTTTCCCCCTTTTCTGTCGGCTTGCGCGAGGCTTTCTTCGATTCTGTCGCGCCAACAGCAAGCCCTCGACTGCACCTTGCGCTCCTATTAAATGATAATTAATGCGCGAGGACCTCCGCTGGGAAAAGGCCTCTGTCCTTCTTTGGTAAGAGCTACTGCTGTCGACGGGGCATTAATCCTTACACTTGGCCATATGTAATTAGCCGGCAGGTACTTAACCCCTGTAACTCGAGAAAATTGGGTTATGTCCGTCCAGTCCCGTTTGTCCCTCTTGTGTCTTTCGGACCTATATCTCGCGCCGATCGCCTGCGTTTTTGCCCCGCGAAAAGTTTCCTCTTCTTACCCATTGAAGAAAGCCAAGCGGCCTGCAACTAGGTCCGAGTACGCTGTACGACACGATACTTGGGTAAGCTAAGCAAGTTTTACAGACGAGTGAGCCATTGCTCAGTGGAGGGTCGACACAACATCAGAGCTTTGTGTAAAGAGTCTAAAAAAAGATTCCCTTTCGGAGGATGCAGTGCTGCGGAAGATTCACTTGCATTTCTCGCTTCTGGCCGTAGCGAGAAGCT
Organism: Sycophaga agraensis; assembly: GCA_018906755.1. Lineage (NCBI taxonomy): Eukaryota > Metazoa > Arthropoda > Insecta > Hymenoptera > Pteromalidae > Sycophaga > Sycophaga agraensis. The sequence continues at coordinate 181,663 of JACCIE010000011.1, forward strand.
GCCTCGCTCTCAAATCATTAGTAGAAAGTCGCGCTGCTGGCCAGGATGTGGGTGCGAGGGACAGATAAGCAGCTGGTTCGATCGAGTGGCGGTGCCGAATTTGGAGCGCCGATGATTTGCCGCGGGATCTCGGAATCCCCACACCAGCTCCCAAGTTCGAAACAAGCCAGTTGGTGGGCCAATTTGAAGAATGCTCCTCAACTAACTTAATTGCCGAGATGAGTTTAGTTTCTCGTTAGCGCGCAAGCCGAGCCTAAGCCACTGTCAGGGCTCGCACATTGACGGGCTTAGCGGGCAAACGAGGTTGGCTGAACCTATGCCGGGATACCGAGGATCATCGAGCGGCTTTTCACTCTGCTAAACACCGCTGAATAATCATTCGCAGGAGTTCTTAGAAGTAGCTAGTGGGCCGTTTAAAGCGGTGGAGCAGGCGGAAATAAAAGATTATTGGCTGGAGATAGGGCGAAATGGAAGGTAAGACTGCTAGTTGGACAATCAATTGGAGCTGCAGGAGGAGCTGCAAGGGGATGGAGCGTCGAGATAACCATTGCTGATTCAGTAGAGCGGGCGGCTCTTTTTAGAGGAGAGGGTCGCGAGACGGCGAGAGGAATGGTCCGATCGGCGGTGGCGATGAGAAAAAGAATAGGGAGTTGGGCCGTTGGGGGCTGATTGGCGCGCGCGTAGTGGCGGTGGCCTGGTCGAGCAGGCGACCGCTCGGCCCAGGCCCACGGCAGACGGATAGATAGGTGGATAGATAGACAAGTGGGCGGGCGAGCGGAGAATGCGGTGGCCAGGATGGATGGGGAGGGGAGGGGTGAAGCTAGGCCGCGGGGTATCTGGGCGCGACTATTAATCAATCTTCGTCCAGGCGGCGCCCGGCAACTTTCCTAGAACTCATTTGCCTGATGCGCGGGCTGCGTTATTCAGGGCGCGTTATGCTTTGGACGAGCCGACTCGCGGCACACATGCCGGATGACGCGCGCCGGATTCGTGGCCGGCCTAGTCATAAATTCCCCGGGAAGCCCGCGGCTTCGGGCGCGGGCTTTTGCCCCCAGGAAGCGCGCGGCGAGTCGGCGCGCTTCTCCGGCTTCCTGCGCGACTCGACAAGGACTCGTCTCCGATACTCCATCGTCCATCGGGCCGCGGCGGGTCGGCGGCTTTGTTCCCGCCCGAGATCTGCCTCCTTCCGTTCCCAGGGGTCGTCGCACGCGACACTTTTATGCCTCCTCTCGAGATTGGACGGGCGCGCACAAAAAAGTTCGGCAAGTGCCCCCGGCGATGAATCGGGCGCAGCAGCTACCGCTGGGTCGAGTCTCCGCTAACGGACCGGAGGCCTGCAGTCGCCCTGCCTCTCCCTGCTGAATTAGCTCGCCCACGGCTGATAAGCTTGGGAGAACAAAGCCGGGTGCCGCTCGCACTTTCTTCAACGTAAGCCGCGGCTGTGTGTGCAAAGCGGCGCGATCTCGGGAAAGAAAAGGCCCGGCGGACCGGCCGAACCGAGGGCCGAATTTCTATGCGCCCGAGTATAACCCCGTGCTCGCGGTCGCGGCGCCCGCGCCGCGTCGGCTAGACCCCGAGGCCGCGAGGCGCGAGCAGGAGCTTATAATGGCCCGGTAATGAGGTATTTCGCGCGCCAAGGCTAAAGCTTTGTGTCCCGCGATCACAAAGCGGCGCGCTCGCTTTGACGTCTTCATCCCCGACAGCTTGCCTGCCGCCTGCCGCCCAACGCCTAGCCCCAACGCCAGAGCAACGCCTGGCACCGTCTTCGAGGCTCCCGGCTATATATATCGAGTTGAGGCACCTCGCGCTCCGCGGACCGCGACATGTCCCGCGCATTTCCTCTCGCGCCTCGCTCGCCTGGTCCGCCTTGCCGCAGCTATAACGCGTTATCGTTCCCGCGCCTAATTATCCGATCCGCGCGCTCCTGATGTGGCCCCGCTAATTCCCTCATCGATCTCCCACTCTACGCTCCTCCGATCCACTCGGCAACCGCGATTCCACTGCTCTATCATCTGCCTAGGATCGGTCGAATCAGCCTCTCGCTCTCTCGTCGAATCATATCTTCCCTTTACATCGCACTTGCCAGATAAAATACAAGATCGATAAAATACAGATCTGCGATCCAAATTTTTAGGGGCCTGCTAGGGGACGCGGTCGGTGTTAGTACAGGTACCTCTCGACCTAGGATTATTAGGTTGTCTAATGCGTTACTGCTGAATTCTAGTTTCTTCTTAGAATTGCCAGAGGAGGCAAAGTTATGAAAGCGCCCGTGTACTTTGTTGAGAATATAGTGTTTTATTGTTGGCTGGACGCCTACGCACACGGCTTCGCTTGCACTCGACTCGCATCCCTAATGTGAGCAATGAATATAATGGACTATTTTTAATTTACAATTCCGCAGTAGGAGGCAGTTTAATTTATAATCCTGCAATTATGGTAAAAAGTTAGCTCTCGAGTATTAAGCAGGATAAACCCGCAAAGTCCTGCCTCTGCCGCTTGATTATATTTTAAGTTTAAATACAGGCGACCGCATGAGGAGTCGGAGGAGAGAGCAAGCGGCCGTCTCGCTCTCTATCGCCAAACCTAATATTGATTCAAAGGCAAAAGATTCATTCTAGAGCGCCGAGGACCGACAGTTTTATGCATACAAAGGAATTGCGAGAGAAATTGCTGCGGTGGACGTGCCTACGGTATAAGTACTGTACCTCTGTGCTTACCTAATCAAGAGGTTTGAACAATACTTTCCCTTGGCGGTGGCTCAGTCGGACCTTTGCCCGTGATTTCATTCGAAAGCTGCACATGCACATGGGAACGAATCAGCAGTAATACCTCGAGTAATACCTACACACAGCGATAAAGGCGGAAACTTGAGTCGCAGGCTGATTTGGCGGAAACTAACTCTTCCCCGAATTAATTTATCGAATAATTACAGGCGCAGTTTTTTTAACTGCAGAACGCGAGGAGATGTACTGAGAAGGGTGCAAGGCAGGATGTGCTTGGAGCCGGCATCGATAAAAAATGAAAAGGTCCGTCATAAACGTACCAGAAGGAAAATTAAAGTCCGCGCGGGCCGCGGGCTTTTCTGCGCACCGCAGAGGATTTGTTATCGTGTAATCGTATACATTTGTTGGGCAGATGAAAGTAAATACGCGAGTTTATTTAACCTTGGGGCGCGCCTCGTTCCTTTTCCCCGGAATGCCGAGAGCGCGAAGCTCGGGAGAGGGCAAACGAGTCGGTTGTCGGGGGGAAAGGTGGAGGCTCGGGCTCGGGCTCGCGTTTTTCGGTATTCCCCAGCCATAAATCTTCGAGCCGATGTGCGGCTGCTCTTTTTTCATCTGGGCCCGCGAGCGTAGCGCGGCTCCGCGACACCCAGGTGATTCAGTGTCGGCCTGTAATAACGGGGGCGGGGATCGATGCGGGCGCGCGATCCACCGACGCGCGCGTCCGCCTTGGGGTCGCGGCCCCGGAACGGGTCCGGAAAAACACCCGCCCGTCGCCAGCTAATCCAATCGAGTGTCTGTTTACGAGGACAGGGCGCCAAATCTCCGATTGCCAGGAGCTAGGCTGAATTCACCCGGGCGCCCCAGGCCTCTCGGCCTCCCCTCGCGCCTCCCGGAAATAAATTCGAGGCTTGCTGAGTAATGCGCGGCCCGTCGATTGCCCGCAAAGCTGGGCGAGCGCCCAAACGCCTCGTTAATGTCATTGCTCGCGCCGCGCGCGCTGGGGCCTTGACAAAGTGTCCTAGCCCCAGGGATCGCGGGGCATCGCCTCCTGGCCGCTGGACGCCGTCCCGAGAGCCGCGCGACTAACCCGACCAAGGGCTATTGTACCCTCTTAATCGGCGGACTGCGCTCCTGATCGTAAAACCGAGAGCCGTCAAGATGGCTTTTACCGCCGCAAACCCTTAGCTTCTCGACTGTTGCGCCAGACTGCCGAGGAGCGGCCTTCGCAGCTTGCACCGTCCCGGTGTAACTTCTGGACTCGCTGTCTTCGTTCGTGCCGTGGCTTACTTATTCGCATGAATATCCGCCGACTGGACAGTCACCTCGAACTCGGCTTTTCCCTCGTTTCAGTCAATTGTATATTGGATTGGGCCTAACGAGTCTGCCCGATAACGGATGCGTTTGCGCTTGCACGCGCGACGCTCGCTCGCGAGATCGTGGAGCTCCCTATTCACGGCGGCTTATAGCGTCTGTTACTGCGTCTGGTTGCGCTGTCTTATTTCATGTGGGACAATTTTGCCACCGTAGACAATATTCGATGATCCAACGAATCGCTACTGGCGCGAGTATTGCGCTTCCTCAGACGAGTTCTTCGATCGGAACGCGCGCAAACTGTCGAAACGAGTCGAGCAAATTTTTGTCTGGTACAGCCTAGACGTTGCCGAACGATGAAATTAAGTTACGTTTAATTCTCGGGCTCGGGTGAGCCCTGCGTCCAAAGTTGCCGGAAATGAGGCAGTCGTGGAGCGATCTCGTCTCGATCACAATTCAGCGGAAACTACTAAAGCGCCCGTACCGCTCGAGGCTCCAACTTCTCGCGCAACTATTTCCTGCTGTAGTCTGCACAAAAGTCAGGACTCCCGGCGCGAAGAAACTACTCCTATCTACGCGCATGTTTAAACTCAACTGTGACACTTGGTCCCTGTCTTGTCGCAGACGCGAGTGCGCTCAATCCCCAATCCCTTCCCTAACCCCTCCAGCGCTTTCTCAACTGATAATCGAGTAATCTTATCAAATTGAGAATTGGTAATAGTGTACAAATTTGCTCTCTCCTCTTGTCTCTCCTTTTAAAAAATCGCTCTTGTCCAACTTAACATTTGACATATCACGACCTGTACAATCGCTTTGAATCAATTTCAATCTCAGTTCAACTGACATTAAGGTATAGCGCTAAGCCAATTACATATTTAAAAATTGTGAAAGTCAATTTTAACATTTTTTATTTTAAAATAGTCTATAATTATCGGATATGGAGCTGATCGGGGCGAATTTTAGTACCCATACTACATAAAGCTGATATTCTTACTGAGCAGTCATCTAATTATGGATGGAGAGCAGGAAATCTTCATATACGCAGTTTCCATAGAAATAATAAACAAATTATAGAAAAATTTTATACAAGTATGAAAAACCAATCAGTTAAATAAATTGACGTAAAGAAAAAATAGCGGGTAGATGATGCTCATTTTTCGACTGCAAAAGGAGAAGCAGCTCCTCGAGCAGCTCTAATACTAATACTATTTATTTCTGTATTACTGAATAAAATGTTATTTACTATTAATAAATATTAAACAGCATTTAAGTAAGTTTAGGAAGTAATTTTATGCGATACTAAATAGATATTATGTAAAATCTTGATAATAAACCTTATAAGTTGTAATATTTCATTATATTGTTTTTACTCGATGTAGGAGCGGATATTCTTATATTATTGTAATGTTGATATTCGAATTGTTCGCCCATGTTTATTGCTCGGTCGTCAGCGCTAAAATGAACCTTTGGAGACTTGATGTCGTCACCTGCGCCTTTAGACCGGCTATCTTTTTACCTGCGTTAATCCTCGGTCAGTCATTGCCAACATGTACTCGAACACTGGATGTATTAACTATTATGCCGCTTACCCTTCTCTATTCGACACAATGTCTAATGGTCCCTCGACACTATAAATGTAATCTACACGATACCAGACCTTCCTGCACATTTGTTTTTAAAGATTTTCTTCAAACCAAACTTTTTGTTTTAACCAAAATTTTTAACGATGGATACGTATTTCATTTTGAAAGAAGTTTAAATAAATCGCGTATCATTCAAATTTTCATTTATGAAAAATCGTTTAACAACCAATTGTTACATTGCGTAAACGTTTAAGACTTTGTTTGTTTATTTTTTTCTTTGAACATCTTTTTCTCTATTATTTTCAATTGTATAGGAAAAAACTATACTGAAGAAAGCTATTAATAGATATATAAAATCCGAGGAAGACACTCGGGTACAGAGTTGTTCCTCTCGGCTAAAGTTGCTCCTTATTTATAAACATACACTACTATTCTTAATAAATTTTTTAATAGATAAATTAAAGAAAAAACGATTTTTTAAATATATTTCAATAAATATTAACAACTATAGAATTAATACAGTGTCAATTGCAGATATCTTAAATTGAGGGAGAGAATACGCTAAACTCGTAGAACAGATTCTGCTCAAAAAATCTGGGCACAAGTTAATCGCAAGGCTATAATTTCTGGTCAATTTCTTAACAGGATCACGAAACTCTATCTTTTGATCTGGATCATCCTCGTACAATTTATAAGTAAGTTTTGTAAGGATGTCTTTTTTCATGACAGAATAGGATAAACGTGTGAATTGCTTACCTCATGCTCCAGTGCTAATTTCCTCTTAGAAGTGTGAAGATTTTTAATTATGTATCTAATTATTGGATACATAATTTATTTACATTTATGTAAATTAGACATTGATTTAAGTATGTACACTGTAAAAAATTTATGATTCAATTTTCAATAATTGTACTGGAAGTTTTTTTTTATGAACGGTACTGAAAATTCATGTCGATATACTTAAAATTTCAAGTAATTTTGTGATTCAAAATATTTGGTTGGATGATAGGAATGAAAACATTCATTCTAACTTATGCGAAAAATAATTTTTTCACTCAATTAATAAAGGTCACCTTTCTGGGATCGCAACTTAAATGCTTGTTTATAAATAATTAAATTTACTTAATAATCGTGATTTTTCATATGAAATACTAAATCCATGAAACACTATTTACTGTATATTTTACATTATATTACAGTATATATGCTAGTACTGTAATTCGTCAACTCTAAAAGTGCGTCAAAATAAGTAAATGTCAATTATCAATGCAGTGCCAAATGCTAAATATTCATTTAATAATTTTATGCAAGCATGAAGTTCATGGCTTGTTTAATTTGTTATTTATAAATTATATGCGAATTTCGTAGTTTTATAAACTTTGATCAATTTTGATTATAGCGTGCTTCAAAAGATGTGAAAAGTATTTTTAATATTATATTTTTTGAGTTACATTAACCCTTACTGCGGAAGAATGTTAAATAAATCTTGAGTACAAACACAACTAGACGAAGGCTATAAATCGTATTATAAAAATCTATCATTTTCTATTAAAATCTGTATTGTCGATAATTGTCATTTGTATATATAACTTTACTCTAATTAAAGCTATTTATTTACGAGTAACTAATTTCTATAATATAAATGCGTATTATAATCTAATAATTTTCACTTTCATAGTTTTCTTTGATTTATCTTTTTTCGTTCATCAGGCGACTGTATTATATAGAATTTTTGTAAATACCAAAAATAAGAAGAGAAGATTCTGGGATCCTAGTATTATGATGCGATCTGAAGAAGTTGTTATACAAATATGTAAATTTATAAGTAGAATATACTTAAATTAAATTAATTGAATTACTATTCATTCAATCAAAGTGAGAAAAAGTGAAGTAGGGACGAGCAGCTGTAGATGAAACGAAAGTTTAATTAATAGGATTTAGTGAGAAGCGCGTTAGTCTGGTGATTATTCGAGCATGTAGCCCGTGATCTGACCGTAGGATAAAAGCCGTTCAGCTCGGTGTACCGGCTGCAGCAAGAAAATGGCGAGGAAAATGGGGAAAGAAGAGGGGCGGTATGAAAAACGAGTGGATGAAAAGTAAACGGAGCGCGCGACAGTGTTTCCGAGATTCCCTCCTCGTCCTGGCCAGAAGATCTGGCAGAAAAATATCTTTTATAGGGAGTCGGGCGCGGGTGAGCGGCGAAGCGTCTTGCCTTACCGGCAAATGACGCTACAGCGCGCCTGCGGGTGATTAAGGAGCGCTCGAGAGCGTACACGTAGCAAGCACGAGCGCGGACAATACGCCTCCCCTTATCTCGCGCGGCTGATCTGCATCCCTCGGAGATCTGCATCGCAGGGAGAATTCCCGTCTCCGGCGCATCGATTCTTTGTGTGACGGCAGTTGACAGGGCCGGCCATGGTAACCTCGGCGCTGGCGCTCTGCCTTACTGACCTCGAAGAATACGACTGCTCAAATTGGCGATTTATTGTCCCAGGCGAGATCTTCCATGCTAGTCGATGCAAGCCTAGGTCCGTCGATACTCAATCCCCAGTAATGCACCTTGCCAGTTGGGAAGAGCGAGCAAGGTCATCTGTAGGACACAGGCGGCGCAGTCTCGGGTGCACCGTGATGCGGAAAAGCAAGCCACGCCGAGCCAAATAGTCGGCGTTGCGTTCGCGATCACTCGATCCCCTCGGTTCTTCAGGGCATCAGCAGCTGTGCCAAGCCGCAGGCCAAGAGTTTCTTTTACAAATTATTATCGTGGCAATAGAATCTCTGGATGCCTTGTATCGCAAAGAGGTTTATCAAATATTGACTTTCCGTCGACAATCGCGGTCGGTAAACACGACTAGCCATTATGTAGGCGTCTTGTACGTGAGTTCCATTGCAAGAGATACTCGCACGTTACGGCTGCTGTATCTGCAATACGCTGTGAATCGAACCAGTGACAGGTTTTGAAACTTTCAGAGTTTCCTTTAAATATCGATCGGAACTTAATACTGGAGACGACGAGATAGACTTGAAAATGGTATTATTACACGAAAATTCAAAATAAATACGTAATATGAAAGATAAACCGTTGTCGTTATGAATATTCATTATACAGTAGGGGATTGATTATTAAAATTACATTCGAATGTTCTCTTAATTAGGGTGATAAGCATGTGGGTAAACAGTTTTTAAAGCCGCGAAAGTAGTTTGCCTTCCATTTTGCTTGGATATTGATTTATGCATCAACCATTTAATTCATACGTACACAGCTGCGGGTGCATACACAGCCATGTACAGGGAGAGCGTTGTACTTGTAAATGCAGTTTCCCGTAAGAAAAAGGGTCGTGGAATTTTTGAGGTATTTTTAACGTTGTTTGACTTTTTGATTTGTTTTTCAACTACCGCCGATATATTGTTCGATAAGCGTTGGTGCAAACTGCTCCTGAAATTATATGGCTGTCTGCCACTTCTTGGAGCATTGCAGACTCGCTTGGAGGAGCAACGCGTGGCGGAGGTATTTTCAACTTTCGGTTGCAAAAGTATACACTTCGCAAGGAAAAAGGGAATTCGGGAAAGAGGTTAACGCGTCGAGGGAAAGTAAAGTCGCAAACCAGCGATCTGAAGAAAAAATAAAATAAGGGGGCCCCTTAGCAAAGGGGAGAGAGCTCGGCGCACGCAAGCTCTTTTTCCCGCGCGTCTCCCCCGCGTAATACAGTACATCGGTGTCGCGTTCGACGAGAGAGACTCGAGGCTGATCCGATTGGAGGGGCAGCTCCCATCCTTCTCTCTCTCTTTCTCTCGTGACAAAGTGCCATAGCGCGGGCGGCTACGTGGCCTCGCTGGCCGTTAATTAAATTCTCGGGCGGTCGGGCTAATGCCCCTGGGCCCGGCGATCGCGCCTCGGCTCGGCTTACTTTATCGTTATCGCCGCGGAGAGGCGTAATTGCGGTAAAAGAGCACTCGAGCCGCGGCACCTTTTCCCCAGGCTCTTAATCGAGGGCTGGCCGGGGCTTGGCCGAAACTTTCCCCCGCTGCAGCCCCGGAAGAATAGAAAGCGCCGCCAGGTTTTCGCCGGCTAGAGCCAGCCGCCTAATAGGTATTATCGGTCATCGAGCCGAGCGCTCGAGCCGGGCACGCGAGGCCCGCTCCCGGGGGCGGACAGGCCTCGCGCTTGCCTTTGCACTCGCTCGCTCCCGCTGCACCGCGGTGCTCTCGCCAGCCGTTTCTTCTGGCTATTTGTCGCGCGGAGAGACTAGAGCGAGGACCCGAGGTGAGAACGAGCCGAGGAGCTCTCGCGCGGCCCTCGGCTCCATGTCACCGCGGTTCCGGGCCGGGCCTGCCGCGCCGGCACTCGCCACCCGGTCTGGCCGGGCTAATCATCGGGGGCGGCGAGCACGCGAGCGTCTGGCACATGCCCGCTGCGACTACTCGGAACGAGTGGCCCAGGAAGGCGTGCACTGCTCTCAGCCCCCGGGGGAACGATTCCGCGCCGCCTCGCGAGGGATAACGGTAAAATGACCGTACTGCACCAGGCCTGCAGTGGGAAGGGGGCACCCTGAGCGTCGGTGAAGAGCAAACTGCTGGACGGAGCAGGCGCCGCGAGTCCTCGCTTTCAACCCGAGCCGCCCGTCGACTCGCCCCTGCGATTCCTCCGGCCAGTCCCCCTCGCGGGCGCTGCTCGCGGCCCCTCCGACTGGGGCTTTTTGCAGGGGCCGCCTCGACTGCCCGCTCAGTTCCGTGCTCCTCTTTCCCCTAATTTTGATTAATGCCCCGGGGACTTGTTACTCCCGCTCGGATTGTTGCCCAGATTTTCGCTGGCCTCTCGCACATCGCTCCCGCCTCCTCGCCTCGACTCTTCCCACCGACTCGTCGCTGCGCCCACCTTTTCATTTAATTTTCAAGGTCGTCCTATCGGCCTCCCCGGCCACAGCTGGTGCGTTGCGTCGGAAATAAAGCTGACTTCCTTGGAGAGGCAGCAATTGGAGAGGCAGCTTGGCGAGCACTTGGGTACCGCGGCCGCGCCAGTTGGACCGAATAAGAGATCAGCCATTCCTCCAGCGCTTCTCCAAGATGAAAGTTAAGCGAGACAGTTGAGCGGTGAAGGAGCTTATTTCATGTAAAGAAATTGAATCGAAGACACGTACAGGCCGTTTCTTTGAAAAACCTCGGCGAGAACAAGTGAAATTGCGGAGATGTTCGGTCTGGGGAAAGGAGTCGCGAGTCGAGTCGCCAGCGCAGCGGTTCCTCCGGCTCGAGAGAGAGAGAGAGAGAGAGAGAGAGAGGAGGGAGCAAGCGCCTCCGTTCAAGTTACACCGGCCAGCCTCGAGAGAGATAAAAGGCCCGAAAAAAGCCCGCGGCCAGTTGTAAATCAGTTCTTTATCCAGTTGGAGGCCGCTGCCTCGTCGGGCCTCGGGAGCCGCACGGCTCGCCGAATCGAGAAGAATCCAAGCCGAAGAATCGAAGAGGAGAGGATTCCCTGGCTCTCGCGTACTGCATAAGCGCCCGGGCCCCGAAGACGACCCGCTCGAGTGTCAATCGCCGCCTCGTCTCCAAAAGAAGCCCTTTAGCGTCCAAGCGCACCGCTAAGAATCAATTTTTAGATGTCTAATTCATACGGATCATTTATTTTACTTTTGCTTTTTTACATTAATAATAATAAGCAGTATTATGTTATTGAACCAATAAATATAATCAAATCGAATACAAACTTTTCTAATCTGAAACTTTGTTTGTCCATTTTTATTAAAAACATATTATTAAAATATGTTACGGGATGATTTGAGGACATTTCTGTCCAGAATTTGGTAAATCTTATCTTTGTGGTTGGATTATACAATATATTTTGCCCATGTTATCTTATAAATTTATAAGTGTCAAAGAGACTTGCATGACTATAATTCAAGCAAACTATCTTAAATAGATTCGTTTATTCTGTTAGCTTATTGTTCATTTATTTTAGTTCTTGTCTTTTCACTCATCTATACCTATAGTAAATACACATGTTCGACTGTCATATAGTGAACTTTAAAGTTACAAACTAATTGATTTGATTGCATGAACCATGTAACACGTATGTGGACATATTTATGGTCTATATGTTCTAGCAGCTTTATGTTATAAGATAGAGTGATTAAATTAAAAATTTTACTTTACCAACATTTTACTTTAACTTTATTTACTTTTTACCTTATAATTTTACATTAATTTTAATAGTAAGCAACTAAAATTTTATTCGGTAGTAATTTGCTTACATTGTATCCACTAAAGTAATTTTTCGTAACTACCAGTACAATTGTTTCTGAAGTGATCAGAAAAAGAATTAATAAAATTTGTAAACCCTGTGGAAAAATTGTACGAAATCCGTGGCTAATTATAAAATTTGTGACAAAATTGTTGGAAATCTTGCAAGGCGCATGAGTTATGAATATATTTTAAGCTATGATTTTGTTGGAACATCCTACGGTTTGCGCTTCGTTTTTCCCAAGATTTTGTCAGACTTTTTTCCTGCGCAAAAGATATCGAAACAAGTTAGTGTACGCGCTCGATTCGACTTTTCGCCGTGTTCTCTAAACTTTCGCGAATTTGTTCCTCCTTACCGCCCTACGACCTTTTTGTCGGAGCAAGATGCTTGGCAAGATGCCTTCGTCTCAATAGGTTGGAGAAGATTGGCGGCTCATCTACCGTTACATGTGCCCTTCATTTAGATAATAAGTTGGTTGATAATAAGCTTCGTACCGTGCGGACTCCCATTTCGATGGTGCTTAAAAAGCAATCCTGAGCGCGTATCCCTTAACATCATATAGATTGTCTCACGAGAATCTCCAACTTTGGCTCTTTGGCGATACCCCCGTGTACCGCTTAACATCGGGAAATCCGCGAGCGATAACCGCCTGCTTACGAATGCGCGAACAAAGGTTTTTCCTACGGAACAACGGAGTTTTACTTTATTTAAAGCCGATCTCGCATTCTCCGCGATTGCCGCTCCTAACCTCCTAGCGAGCACGGTTTTCCGGCGAGCTCACTGCTTGGCTGCTCTCTGCCTGGAACGCGACGACAAAGCATCACTGCGGTCTGGCTACGCTCGGAATCACGGTAAAAATGTCCTACGCTCAGGATTTGCGTGCGAGTACAGTCACGCATAAACGTTTTCTCTTAAAGCACCGAATTTACCAAGATTTTCTTGGGACACACTTGTACGAATCATTATCTTTGATTATTACTCGCAATTATGAAAATTTATTTCGCTTGGCTTTGTTCAGGTTTTGATCGATACCGAAGATAAGAAGGTGAGAAGGAATCGAGAAAGAAGCTAGAGAGCGGCAAAAGATCGTCTCGAGAGCCCGTGCAGTTTGGTGGGCGCTCCTGCAGGCGAGATAATAAGCGCCGAGTGCGCCTCGCGGCGAATGTCGAGTTAATTTAAGGGCGAAAGTCATACTCGCGGAATATCAAGTAGCAATGGTTTATTGGGCCATTCTCTTAGGTTTATCAGCCTCAAATTGGAAATAATTGGTAGAGGCGCGCGCGTTCTTGCCGAGTCGTTAAATCGGGAAATTTGATCGAGTGGCGCGAGAGAGCCGCGGCTGCACGGCGAATAATGCCTTATGCATAAGGAGCGTGGAGGAAGAGGCGTAGTGGGCCTCTTAATAAATTCGTTAACCAGTAGTTACGCCGATTGAGTTAGCTCGCAGGGGCGCCCGCGAGGAACACGCGCCCTGGATTATACTTAAGCTGTCGTAACTTGGGAGATAGCTGTGGCGACGCGTCGCGCCCCTAACGCGGAATGACTTGGAAAACGGCCCTGTCGCTGCGCGAATCCTGGGATGCGGGCCCAGCCTCCGCGGCCCCTTTTCCCCAGCCAGGCTCCCGGCACAGATGCCCTGCACCGCGCCTTGGAGGTCCGGCTGCCGAGGTCAGCGCACAGCCACCGCGTCCGCGCTTTACGATTGTAATTCTGGCGCCGTGCTTAATCACCGGCTTCTTGGCTAATTACCGGCTCGGCAGTGCGAAATATCGCAGGTGCGCGCGCCCCGGGCAGCCGGTTTATGGGGCCCCGGCTCGTTAATAGGCGCCCCGTGAAAAACGAGGCGGCTCCGCTGCGCCAGCTCGGACGCGCGGCAAATTGAAACGCGGGCGATCGCGCCCTCGGCCTGCCGCGCCCGTACCGTTACGCAAGTCGCCCCGCCCCCTCTTTACTGCCCGTGCTTTGTCGCGCTCCTGTCGATATAAACTCGGCGGCGCGGCGCGAGCGCAGCGGGCGGGGCGGGCATTGTTCGCCGCATCGGGTGCCTCGCCCACCCGCTGACAGCTACGGCTGCGTAATGCACCTTATTCAACCTCCTTAGAGGCGCTCCCCGACCCCGAGCCCGACTCCACCCTCCGGCGCGGCCGCTCCGGCAAATACATATTTGCATTTACGCGCGCGCCGCCCCACACTTCCCTTGTACTGACACACTTCCTTTCAGGCGACTTTACACTGCCGGGGCTTCCCTTCGCTGCCCGCGTCGCCCTCGAGCCTTTTTACACTCCGCCAGCTCCCATCTCCCACGCGTTATTTTCATCTTGTTGCGCGGCGCGCCATTCCTCTCGCCCTACTCCTCATTCCTTCCCCTCCACCAAAGTCCATATCGCCCGTATCGCCCTAGTTCCATTTAATTTCACTCAACGGAGCAAAGCCTCGCGCTTTTGTCTCCGCCGACCGGAGAACATCCTTTGAGCCGCGAGGTATCCACTGACCAGTCGGGCCAACTCGACTCGACCCACCGGACGTGCCGCTGTGGTTCTCCCTCTATTGATTGCTAGACTGATGCTTTGATTTATCTTCCTGCGTCCGGTGTTATGAATTATTTCCGACTTCCGGCGCCAAGCTACCACCTGACTTTCTTTCCTTACCACTCCTCGCCTCTGTTCCACCAAGTTCTCTCCTCGCAGCTGCACCGTGCTGCAATAGCCCAAGGAGCTAGAGTAGAGATTTTTCCGCCTGACGCCTTTCAGAGCGATTGCCCGCCGATTTTTCTCTCTCGGCCGCTTCCTCACTAAAACACTTGTCCATTGTCGGACCTACGTAGAAATCTTTCTTAGTTGGCCAAACATTTGTTTTCTCGCCTATTATTCCAAATCAAAGGAAAGCTTCAATTCTTCGTTACTATTCTACTCGTTCTCTACGTTCGCAGTTTGTATAAGAAGCATGTTCTATTCCCCAAAGTATAAATAGCTGCTGGACTATCAGCCTAATAATAGTTATTCTATTCCAAATAGTCAATTCATCTAATCAATGGCAATAGTACTATGCAAAACACCTTTCAAAACATCATTCATTTATTAAAATTACAAATTTCGATTTACGACTTAATTTTAAATAAACTTGATTTAAGTTTTGCCTTGTGAAAAAGCTCGAGGGCCGTCAACGTCGCTTAAAGCTCGACAAGTACATGTGCTTGCAAGTGAATAATTATGTGCACTTGCTTAATAAGGTTGCTAGATTGATTGATGCCGGAACAATGAGAGGGGCGATAGCGCCTAATTAATTTTTTTACCTGTACACATTGATAATATAAAATTTTTTGATTTTAATTTCTATTTTAAGTTCAGTGCAATTCAAATAATTGCAACCCAAATATTAGATGAAGTAATTTTTCCGACCATTTTTCTTAATTAGATACGACGGCAGGTCAATAAGTCCTTAGAAAATCTAAGACATGGCGTTCGTCGCATCGCAAATGGTCTGTTTCTAGTAAGCATCATTCCTCACTAGGTATCTGGCAAAGTTGTAGCCATATTCATCGAGTGGTTTTGTTTTTATCGTCAGTTGAAGTAAATAACTTTTGTATGCTTAAGAAAATGAAAAAAAGTAAGTTTAGAGCGGTGATTAAACATTTCTATTTAAAAGGCTTAACAGCAAAAGAAATGAAAGCTGAGTTGGATTCAGTTCATGGCACATCTGCCCCGCGTGGTATCTTTTAAGGCTCTTTTGGAGCGCATGCGTCGCAACCCAGATGAGTTTCTGCGTAGATTGATCATTATAGATCAAACTTGAATACACATCTACACTCCCGAGGCGAAACAGCCTAAACAATGGATTATTAAAGGCAAACGGGCTCTAAAGAAGGCAAAGATGGTGAAATCAGCTGGAAAGATTATGGTTACTGTGTTTTGGGATGCACGTGGTATTATCCTTATTGACTATTTGGAAAAGGAACAGACAATTACTGGAAAGTATTATGTGTCATTATTAAGTCAACTAAATGAGAAAATAAAAGAAAATCGTCCTCATTTGAAGAAAAAAAAGTCATCTTTCTCCAGGATAATGCATGAGTGCATACCTACGTAGGTTCGATGGTTAAAATTCAGGAATTGAAGTTTGAATAGATAGACCATCCACAGTACTCACCAGATCTGGCACCGAGTGACTTCTTCTTATTCCCAAATTTTTAAAAATGGCTCAGCGGACAACGGCTTACGTCAAATGAGGTTATCGCTCATACAAATGCTTATTTTGAGGAACTACCACAATTATACTTTTCTGAAGGCTTAAAAAAATTGGAGATACGTGTGTAAAAGTGCATTGAACTAGAAAGAGATTATGTTGAAAAATAAAAAAAAATTTACTCCAAAAAATTGTTTTTTATCTTTTTCTAAAGACTTATTGACCTACCTTCGTATACACTACATACATTTTTGATTTCATCTTGGATTAATGAAAATTTCATAAAGATTTAACTTATATACAATAGAAATAAGTCACAATGTTGAAGTAGTTGACCCATTTAAGCATGTGCAAATTTTTTAGAAATTTTATTAT
The DNA here is from genome assembly GCA_018906755.1 of Sycophaga agraensis. Classification (NCBI taxonomy): domain Eukaryota; kingdom Metazoa; phylum Arthropoda; class Insecta; order Hymenoptera; family Pteromalidae; genus Sycophaga; species Sycophaga agraensis. The sequence continues at coordinate 198,069 of JACCIE010000011.1, forward strand.
TGACGAATCTGAAAATGATGAAACCAAACAAGTCACTTTAAGTTAAATACATATGAAACTTTAATATTTTGAGACTCAAAACGAAGGTCGTAAAAGGTCAATGACGACTATCAGAAAATTTTATAGTTTATCAATATTGGATGAAAAAGTGTAGTCAGGCAGTGTTACGGTCGGATCGTGATAAGGAAGGGAAGCCGGTCAATAAGCACTCACAGTGGACCGTATCTTTTTGATATTATTATTTATTTATTAACTATAGTTGACAATTAGCCCGTGTAGTTTGCTGCGGATTTTCGAAATCTAACAGTGTCAAGGTGTTTTTCGCTCGAGAGCTAGAGAGAGTTTTTGGGCGCCTGCCTCCCTCACTCCACGCGCCCATCGCACCTTCCGCGCTCTTCCGCCGTGGCGCTTCCCGCGCCCTGGCCTGCGCTTTCCCGCGCTTAAAGCGCTTTCCCGCGCCAAACATACCTCGCGCGGCCTCGTCAAGGTTACCAAGTGGCCCCAGGACAACCATGTGTTGCCCTGTGCACACATGACACACACTTACAGGAGAGCTCACTCTCTACCGGTGTCAAAGATTTCACCAGTCACCAGGTTTGTCCGAAAACCTCCCTGGCCCACAGGTTAATACACAGCCACGAGAAGCCAGGCTTCTCGTGCCGGATAACGAGGCCGCGTCCACAACGGATCTTCCGCCCTTCTCCCTTTATCTAACCTCACACCCACTCTCCTCTCTTCTCTCTTCGCGTCTCGCTTTGTCTGTCTCTCGTACGCTCCCTCTCTCTATCTCTCCTGCCGGTGCTCTCTCTCTTTCTCTCTCCCTCTCTCGCTGTCTCTCGCCGGGGCATCGCATAGCCCTTTTACATTGCTAGGCCCGCTTCTCGCCGTCGATAACCGCGCTCGACTCTAACCTGTCGCTAACAGGCAGAAACAGCCTTATTGGGAAGTATTAAGTGAAACCATGCCGAAAGTCATGCTGTACACACACACACACACGCACAGAAAGAGAGAGAGAGTGTCGAGCTTAATGGCAGCATTATTATTTTTATAAAGGAGGAAATAAAGGAGTGATTTAACTGCAGCTAGGTGGATCGAAGTGTAAACGCAATTGAGTGCAGATGAGGACCACAGTAAAGGCAATGTAAGGCAGTGCAGGCCGCGAATAGTAATTGGGAATATTTAGGGCGCGAGGTGGTCAGCAGTTAGTTGGGAAAATTGGCGGATAGAAGCCCCTGGGAGGCGAGACGGTGCAGTCGTGACATACGTTATATTGCGGCGTATGTTCGGGTGCGACTCTGTCGAGCAACCGGCCGCGACAAAATGAATCGCAAACGCGCAGTAGCGTGCGCGCGGGCCAGGAGCCAAGGTGAAAGGCTAATTGCACCCGGGATTGCTCTCCGGAAACTCACTTATTTATTTAGGTGCACCCGAGCGAGGCTCGTAAATCCATGTGGCGGGCTGGTAACCCCTTTCTTTATCTGCCTATGTCGAGAGATCCCGAAAGCATACGACTCGGGAGGTCATCTACATCCACGACTCCACCTTAGCGAGGACCATTTCCCTTGGTTCGCGGGTGATACGTAAATGCTGTTTGTCGAGCTATCCTCAACCGCCCGACTAATCTTTTTTAGAATGAGAAATTTCATTTGCCAGATATGCGTAGGTTGCCTACTGTTATTTATCTCATTATTAATAGCGTAGCATCTCATAACTTAGAACGCGTGATTGTAATCCATACAAGAAGTTGGCGGCGCGGGCGCAGCTTGGTGCAAGCTGGCGCTGACAACGACCGAGTAGTGAAGACCGGCGAGAACGAGGGCGATCATTCGATCGAATCCTCCTTGATAAAGAGCGAAGATTGAGCCTATGAGGTATAAGGCATAAGTCATCGTGTGGTGCGGCGATAAATAACCCAAAGAACAGATGAATGGTTCAATGGCCCGCGGACGAAGAAACCAGTTAGGCAACACACCGCGTGAGTTAACGTCCCCTGTCAGAATCACACCGGCCATTAGGGTGGCGCACCGCGCGAGTCTTTCATTTATTGCCAGATCTCTCCACATACCCATTTATCATCCACCCTGCATCCCTCTTGTTTAATAATTATCTTCTTAATTGGCGGGAAGCGTCTTCGTCCCTATTATTGTCTAGTTCCTTAGGAAAGAAAACCGTAAAATAGTACGCCCAGATGATTATTGTTGTTTAATGTTCTGGTACTACTTAGCACGTTTCTGTTATGAATATTCTTAATATCTCTTTATAAAATCCAAAGTAGAATGCAATCGAGATAATTTGGATATACGCAATATGCACAATTAGGGAGACCTACGAATTGAATCATTTGGGAATTAGTCAATTAACTGATTCTATTATTTGCATATTTGTAAGAGATAATGGAAGTTTGCAAAGTTAAGTAAGAAAGGCTATCGCACATCATAAAACATTATAAGTTTATCTCGTTTAGGCAAAAATACAATTCTTGCTATTCATTAACTCATAAGTTTTGAAATTACTCTTGTAGCCTTTCTAATGCGTTCTTCTTGGATTTCTAGAACAGTGACTATTGTACTTTATTAGGTTAGCTTAAACATGATATAATTTTGATGTCAGGGTTTTGTCTACATTTGTGTGCAGGGATTTGTTATATGACTGATCCTTTTGGCCTTCACGCCTACTTTATTTTCTACATTAGATTTCGAATCTACAACAATCTTGGTACACGTGGTTACTGTTACATTCTATTGTCAGTCCATTTCTAGTGAGCAGTTCTATCTTTGAATATAGGTTTTATTATGATCTTGGATGCAGGTGATCCGGGAAACAGATCGACCTTCTTTTTAACGTTTATAGGCCAGCTATCTTAACAGTCTTGTTGATGGCGTTTTTTTACATCTTCATTTCGACACCAGGTTCAAGGGCAGATAGTTGATGATTAGGCTACCCAGGATTGTTATACTATCCGAGATACTATTCGATGGCTTGGGCGTAACTGTTGATTTAATTGTTCCATTAAACTTAGTAGAAAATCAACTAACACCATCCAGGTATGAGGGTTGCTATAATGTACAGCTTTATTTGTATGTCAGAGTCATGTATTTATGTGTTTAGTATTTTTCAACCAGAAGCACTAGGCCAACTGAGAACTGGTCCATGCATGCTTATATTACTGTGCAACTGTTACATTAGATCACTGATACAATATGCCTCTTTCCCATATCACCCTTCACGTGTACACATAGCTACAAAATTAGATATAAGATTAAAAACTGAGTAATAAAATTATTCCTTGAGCATCGTATTAGTTAATCGACAAACGTATCAATAGCAAAATCTAAATTGCCAGTAATAACTGAAAGAAAAATATATCGAAAATTTTGCTTAGCTATTATCAACACAAAGAGGTATTTGCTCGGGTATTTGACTGTGATAACAAAACAATCACAAACAGAAGAAGAACAAAGACAAAAGAATTTAAAAAATATAACATAAAAGAGAATATAACTATATAAGTATTAACAACTTTATAAGAAACTAAGTTCCCATAAAACTAAAATATGCTGTATATTCGTAAAATAAAAATATTAATAATATTACTAATACTGTGCATAATCTAGAGAATTGATAGTGGGAGCAGCTTGTATATGACTGTAACTTAATATATCTAACTGTAAAAGAGTATGTATAAAGAAGCCTGAATTTAAGTAGAATGTGTCACAATAAACGTGGCTCGTGATATTATACCAAAAACGAGTGTATTACTAAGTTTAAAATCTGCTTAAGTAGAGGGTATAAAAACTAATCCATACATTATAAAAATTAAAAGCAAAACTAATAAGTTTAAATAATATACTGAAAATAAATATTGTTTAGATTTTTATTGGATTCCTTTGTACTCTGGCATAATAGGAAACGAGGTGGTAGCTGACGTCGCAAAACTTATTAATATATAAAATAAATCGGCATTCTTAATATGCCTATGACTGATTTATACATAAAATTCAAAGAAGATCTCAAAAATTAACTAAAATGAAGATTTTAGAACAAGCTAAAGTCAAAGGATTAACTTATTTTGAATCAGACAACTCGGATTCTGCGTACCGTCACACAGTTCGGCAATATTTACATTTTTTGGAGCCTTGCATTTCTATAACAAGCGGAGATTTTTAACCTTTATAGAAGCGGTAAGTCAATTTATTGGCTCAAAAATAATTTGGAAAATTAGGAAAATTCCTATTTCCCATTTTCCAAATTTCAAATTTTTTTTGAAACCTTTTTTTTTTGAATATACACTTCATATACACATTACGTAAAAATATATATATATAATTAATAGAGATTTTTAGGTTGCAAGTCGGAGAATTAAAACTCATTGTTTCAAGTGAAGCTTTGGAAGAAGTTGACGGCAGCTCGGTCGACTTGCAAAGTGAATTCTTTCGTTCAGGGTCTCGATTGATCGGGTGCGATTGTGAAACGCCGCGGCTTTCGAACGGTCCCCGCGATTGATGGCCCAAGTCCCGGAGAAACTTATCGGCGCTTACGCTTTTCATTATTTTATTAATGTTCGCGCTTGAAAGGTCCAGCTCACGAAGTGGCGCGGCTGGCAGCGCGGCCGCCACGGTAATTCTTCCCGAATAATTCAGCCTTGCGGGATTCTTGGGAGCGCCAGCTGCGGGGCAAAAAGTAACTTGGCCCGCGAATTCTCGTGCGTACTCAAGCCATTTCGGTGCGATTCGTTGGGGCGATTAATGATGGGGTTCTGTCTCGCGACGTAATTAATCCCACGCACCCCTGCACTCGAGTGATGTTTGCCTTTTCGCCTGTGGCTCGGCCTACGGTCCGGCAGGGGCCATTCGATAATAATTACTGACGCCCACGGGCTGCCTTGACCTAAGCTATCAATTCGCTGAACAGTCATTCGATATTTCCCGAGCTGGTCTTTCCTTCCAGAGATCTTTCTTGATGTACGGCCACTAAACGCTGCAGACTATGCGAAAAGTTCCCACCGCCCATTTCCGCCGATCCTCCGCCAAACTTGAGCGCACTGTAAACTAGGAGGCGCCGCGAGTTACGAGGGAAACTCCTCTGCCAACAGTCCCCGCACATCAGACGTCCCGATTAATAGTCTCGATTAAAGCCCGCTCTCGAATTCGAATGTCGCCCGCCGATAGATGTGGCACGCATATCTGTTAAATAATATTTTTATAATGCGGCTTACTGAACTATAATTATCCTTCCCGGGATAAACAGTGATTTTCCTTTTTCCAATTCCGCCTCGCTCGATCTTGCCTCCCTCGACACGTAATTACATTAATCAGTCCGAGTCTAGTCTTGGAGCATATTTCCGTACGATACTTATTTTATTGCCACCAACTAGAGGTTAGGGCATCGGTCGCGTGTCGTCAGCACCACTATAGTGGCAATAAATAAAATGAGGGCTGCCAGTCGCCTATATACGCAGTCACTAGCCACTATAGCCCGTATACCGTAGCCCGCATGCCGTATTGTATCATCGTATGTAACCCGTATCAGTTGTATGTCCGTATACCGTATTTGTATGAAAATGTATATGCACGATTACGAGTTGACGTAAATGAAATCGCACTGATCAGGGCTGGCAGTTATTAATATTATAAGATTTAGCTACAGACGAGTCTTGGAAAAGACTAGTGACTAATAAAGCGCACTTGTGTCATCCGTTTCGCATGCATAATAAATCATTAATAAAAGGTCCTGATTAAAGATGGGAGCGCGATCCGCAAGACGCACGTTCGAAGACATCTGATATACAGCAAAAGCATTGCGAAGTCAAGCAAACAGACAATTCAACTTTTTGTACCCTCAGTACGCCTACCAATAACGAAACTGGGTTGCAAAAAGGATCACCGACCGTTATATCAACCGCTTCGCTCGACAACTTTTACCTGTATATTATATGTTGGCATTTAAATATGAGTGAGTTAATAACGCATATACTGTCCGATATTTGGCGTATATTTATTTTATTGCGCTTTTGTAAAGGAGAGTTGATAATTCCACTTTTCGGCATAAACCCATTAGAATTTACATGTCAAATGAAAATCTCATGCAGCAGCCGTTACGCCAATTTGACTTCCACCTCGAAAAAGAAACTCGCAAAGCAGAATAAGCTCAATTTCATCTGGTAATGAATGAATTTTTATACTTTTTTCAATCGTTATTTGAATAAACATTGTATTATAAAGGATATACGACACAAAGATGCATAGGTACTCTTGACATTTAACAGAGGATTCCTTCGAGGTTTCCCTTTTTAGCAGATTTTGATAGCAATCGCATCTAATCTAGTTGATTTTGAAAGAGCAGTCTTTGCTGGAATTACGGTTGGCGCTCGCAACGGTAGAGGGCGAGCACTCATTAATCAGCTATAGCGCATTAGAAAGCTATCGTTTCTTTTGGCGGTCGTGGTAGATGCATCAAACTGATGCTGCAGTTTCACTAAAAACCAACGGGCGGAAGAATAATCGGCCAAGCTCCGCGATGCGAGCTTGCCGAGAGACGAGGAAAGATAATTTAGGGAAGCGGGGGCGGAATGGATCACGGAGACCCGTCGCAATTCGTATTATCTGGATAGCTTGCTCAGGGTGGATGGTTGACGCGCTCTGGGCAAGATCAATGGCGGTCCGGAAAATTCAGTCGGGCCGCATATTGGCTGGTGACTGATGCTCTCGCGCACTGGTGTACAGGATGCGCGGGGCCCAGAACTAGTAATAGCCAGCAACGTCGGGTGACGTGCCTTGATTAGACCGTGAATTAGACGGCCTGCTTAGCGACTTTTATTTTGTTTCCATCTCTATCTATAGTTGCTGTAGGGACTCGTTAACATAAGTGTTATGAAGCTCATAATATATTATGGGTGAAGGGGCGAAAAAGTCAAAATGCGAGGCAGTATGCGCAGGAGTGAAACACGAGTTCGGTTGTACCTCCAACTGCCTCGAGCGATGCGCGACGCTACGAGGCGCTTATTAAACTGATTATCTGCTGGCGATTAAAGCCAATTAGTTGTATAATTAAAGGTTAGTTCATTCCGGAATAACCTAGGTCGTTTTATTATATGCGAGCCGGCAATTCTCCAATTCTTTCCAATCGAAGGCAAAGCGTCAGAGGCTACAGGCCAAGTGGGCGCGTCGAGAAAGATGGGACGCCTCTAATCGTTGGGCCAATCGTTAAATCTTGAGTCGGTTGATGAATTATTCGTGCAACTAAAGAAAGGCCCGCGATCTTGGTGATAACTACAGTCCTCGCTGCAGTCGTTCTTTTCCCTGAGTAAGGTGCCAAATGAAAGATCCTTGGCCGACTCGGCCTTGCTGTGAGTCGGCGGGATGGGGGAGGGGCAAGAAGAAAATCCCTGTGCGTATAAGATGCAGCAGGCGCGGAAAGCCAGCAGAAGGATCGCAGGAGTCGGCTCGGGCGCGGGCTTATTACATCGTAAATTCCGAGGGCGCGAGGCGATGGATCGAGCCGAGCCATCGGCGAGGACAAATTACTTAACTCCGCGAACGTTCCGGGCTCCCGGCCTTATCACCCTTTTTACTGCTGTGCAATCTGTCCGCGCTTTCCCATAAAGGCAGATATGGCGGGGGGTGGGGTGGGGGGCGGCCTATCGGCTGATTAGCAGGCCCGCGAAAGCCTGGCAGGACTCGGGGCGAGCGACGGGCGCATTTGGTCTGCGCAAGTGGGCCATCCCCCAGCAGCGCGACGCACAGCTGCCGCGGTTCCCCGGGTCTCCTTAGGAGGGGCCTCGCACCTACCCGCCGCGAGGCCCTGGCTAGCGTCCGAGTCACCGAGTGTCGACCGCGCGGCTCGCGCCTCCCGCCGAGCTTGGCCTCGCGGCCTCTGCCGCTCGTCTCGTGCCGCGTCTCTTTGGACTTTGCTGCTTCTCAGAAGGTCCTCGCTTGTCCGCCGATCCCGCGTGGGCGAGGCGCACCGATCGAAGGCCCTCGGTTGACTTCAACCCATGGGGCACTTTTCCTCGCTCCTTCTTTATTTTCTACGAAACGTCTGCTGAGCTTGTGCGCACTTTAGGCGACGGCCAACTTTCCCGCGTTACGCCCGCCATGACTCTCAAGAGCCCTGTTATTCGTTTACTCCACAGAAATAACATTTTCACAATGTCATAAAACGACAGATGTTAGAATGTAGCAAACTTTTTGAATTATCACGTTCACCGACCTCCGGTAAATTGTTATACGAGCTTTTTAAATCGCAGCCCAGTACTCTGCTATTATTACTTTATAATGTTATTGTTATATTTCCACAAGAAATCTACACGGCGCAAGGCTATTTTATTATTGTTATCCACAAATACAATACAAATTTATCAAAGTAAACTCGGAGATAAAAGAACGGGTTATTGAAAAACTTGCTCGAACAAAATGAATTACGAATGATGAATCATTGTCAGTTATTAAACCAACTCACATATTTATTTCAGCACTATATCCATTGAAAAAGATTGTTTCGCCATTGTATACAATTTTTACCTTTTTAACATCATCAATTTTAACGGCCACTGTACGAAATGAACGATTTTTACTCTTTTAACATTTTCGCGATTAAACGTCAATATTTGAACAATTCATCTGATTTATCACATATAGCTTCAATATATGCAAAATGCTGAATTCATTTGATTAAATTGATGCTTCTATCCATTGTCTAACGATTCTCTATGTGTACATTGTTACGCATTAAAATAACTGATTCTCTAATTGACCATTAAGAATTTAGTTATCTATAATTCATCCAACTTACGGAATCATTTTTAGCAGAATCTGTACACAGGGTCTACTTTTGAAGAACAATTCAAAAAATTTTCAGTATCGCCAAGATAACTGCAATGACGAGTGATCGCGCATATGTAGGGGTAGCGGCTCGTCCTTGACTTTTACCGGTATAATAGTGCTTTCCTTCATGGCGAGTGCACTGACCGAAAGCTGGCTCAGTATAATACTACATTTTGGAAATGACAGTTAGATCAATTATCCTAAACTATCAAAGTTGATAGGGGTATTCAACGAGAGTCTGCGTAAAGTACATACTTAAAAATTATTTAGTCAGTAGAATGTACCTAGTATATATATATCCTATTTAGATTTGATGTATATATGCAATTATTCTTTTTTATTAAGTAATAAACGTAGGTTTGTTGTGTATACAAGTACAAAATTAACGCGTGTCGTGTCTTACGTTGTAATTCCGCGAATCAGTTCAGCAGTTTGGGAATCTTTACAACAGCAATTATTTGAATTAGGATTCTCGAGCTTAAATGCTTTAGTTAGGTAATTCGCAGACGTGCACGGCGGAGGTGCTTCTCATTACGTATCTTTTATTACCAATTGAGGGCGATAATGAAGGTTGTAAAACAAAGGGATCGCATTACACGCAGATCTGATTTAACGAGTAAAATCTTTTGAATATAATAATATTTGTTCGATCTAGTGGAGAAAGTGGTAAAGTGGCTTTAACCGGTAGGGATATCGAGTATGCAAATCTGTGAAGAAAACAATGAGCGGAATTAATGGCATGTAATTATAATAAAAAAATAATTGGAGAAAGTATTTCGCTTATTTACGAATAATGAAAAGAAATGTATCGGAAGAGCAAGCTATGAAGCTTTCACAAGGAGGGTATGATAAGTACTATAATAGAATGGAAACGTGGCGAGTCGGAGAGTGCGCAAATAACAAGGTCAAAGTACGGTTTATTGACAATGGCAAGCCAAGTCACCAGCCGTTGTAGACAAAAGAGTGCGTAGGTACAGCTGAAGAGTATCGCGCAACAGCGTCTTGGGCTCGTGACAAGAGGAAGCGAAGCAGTAAGATAGGCCATGCTAATAAGTGGGGCCCGAGCTTGAATGCAGTATTATACAGAGCGAGGAACGGAGCGGCGCGCAAAGGAGGCAAGGCCGGGTAGGGCTAGGCCCGGCGGCGCTCGCAGGCGATAAGTCAACGCGAGTCAATGCATATACAGCGGCCCGGAAGAGGGAGCGCGACGAGCGCGCGCAGATGGAGCGGGTGATGGGAGTCGGGGAGGCAGGCGGCCTCCTTGGCCGCGCTGATAAGCCCCTGTCACGCTCCCAGGAAACTTAATTAAGCGAGGAGCTTTTGGATTTTTGCGCTTCCACGGGCGGATCGTGGGATGTGCCCGATGGTTCCCGCTCCGCGGGGGCGCCAGTGGCCGCTCCCGGGATGAACCTCGGGGGCGGAGGCGCGGAGGGCGCGAGGCGCGCGGGCGGCTCGAGTGCGGCGCGGAGGTTTCGGTCGTGGCGCCAGGCCGGAAAGCCGCGGGGCCGCGAGCCGGGCGATATCGATCCCTCCCGGAGACTTGGGGCCGTTCGGGCTTTCTTCATAAGGCCACCGGCGCCGTCGGCCGGCTCCGCTTTATTAAAAGAGTAAGCCGTTAACCGAAGGTGCCCTTCGCCGTCTTTGCCCAGGCGCCGGATCGGAGGCCCAGCCGGCGAAGCTCGGCCGAGTCAAGTTGTTTATTAAAAAACACCCCGGCCGCGGCTGCTGATGACTGGCCGTCCCAGGCTGCCCGATTGCGGCCGTTACGCCGAACTTGTTGCCGTTACGCCTTGCGTAATAAGTCGTATCGAGCAATTGCTCTTAGCGCGCGTTCGAAGCCGCTCCCCGCGAGCCGCGCCGCGCGACAAACTCTTCCCAGGTGGTCGACCTCGTGCCCCGCGCCACGCCCTCTTTACACCATCTCTGCTGAGTGCTTTTTTCGTCTCAATCGGTTAGATCATTCTTGTACGTAAGCGCGCGCGGCCACTGCGCCCGTCCTTTGCCTCCCGTTCGCCTTCCCGTGTAGGAAATGAAGCCTCCCGGCAAATGCCGATGCCTTATTCAATTTCTCGCAAGTGCACAGCCAACTGATCGAGAGCTCGAGCTGCTTCGTACCAACGTAACTGCAGGCGGGCGCAGGTGATGACCTACGAGCTGCCTGTGGTTCGGGTTCCAGTGCAAAGGGTGCTTGCCAAGTTGTTGTTATCGCAATGCAGCTGGCCAAATGACTAACGGCGCGACGCGGCGCGGCGCCTCGTACACACACAATACAGCCCGGCAGCAGAGGTACATATTGCCGGGTACATTAGAGGGCGCGCGGGAAAGATTGGCCGTGGCGAAAGGGCTGTCGGACTAGCGGGCGCCCGGCCGGCTCGAGTCCCGACTCCCGGAAAATCCCTGTATATCCATTAGCGCTCGGGGAGTAACGAGAGGCGGCGGCTGCCCGGCGGCTGCCCGGCGGCTGCTCGGCCCGCCGGAAACCGATAGAACGCCGCGAAAGACCCCGAGGGCCATCCCGTCCATCGACGCCTGCGGCGGCGCCGCCATAATTAGTGGTCTCTCGAGGCGACTCGAGAAGCGCCGCGCTGCGTCCCTCCCGAGGTCCGCTTCTCGGCTGGCCGCGGCCCTCTCCGGCCCTACCCGCAATCAGCAGCGCGAATGTCGCTGCGCCGTGCCGCGCACTCGGAAAATCCCTCCCGCTCTAAATCAGGCCTGCTAATGACGCACGCCATTGCGACACGTATAGCTCTAATTTCCTCTGCTGGACCAATGATTTCCAACCGCAATGAAAGATGTTCGTCGCGCTGCACACATCCGCGAATCACTTTGCCGGATGTCTGCTCCTACCTCCCGTTAAAGTGTCTCTAGGGCTCGGTTGCAGTCTCGGTTTCGCATGACTCTACAGCCCCATGTGGGAATACTGATGCGCCCCCGCCCTGGACCTTCACAAAGATCAACTACATTTTTCAAACTATTCTCAGCCTACTGATAAGCTATTCGTTAGCGGCCTAACTACTCCGTTAATAAATCTATTTTCCGACTTTAAAAAAAAGGCCAAGCGTCTGCGTTGCCCCCTCGACTGCGCCTACGCTGCCTCTTTCTCTTCGGCCGAGATCTGCGAAGCTTAGTCATTCTAATTGTGCAGTACGCACCTGTCAGCGACTCAACGTCTGCTTTTGCCTCCGTGCCTCCGCTTGGACTCTTTACTAACTCTTCATCAAAAGTTCAAAAAGCGCTCACATAGCCTCGAAAGTTCGAACTGAAATGAAATTTTAAAAGTAAATTCCCTCCGTACCTTCATGTCCGAAAGTATTTACGATTTTACCAATGATATTCCTAAGTGTTCAAACTTTGCACAAAAAACATTTATCGCAAGTTCTTTTGGATCACCCGAGTAGATTGAAAAGATATGTTGAATGAAAAAAGATCGGTTAACCACTCCAACTAGCCTCTCTTATTCAATCCAATCGATACATGCAGGAAGTTATTTGCTCATCCCACTTAGCACCTATCAAATACCGCACATAGGAATTCTGTGAACGTTTGTCTGACTTGCCCTCAACTTCAAAGAATCACTTGGATAAACTATGGAATAATAATTAAAATGATGAAAAATGATATATAGAGAGCATTAGTTTAATTTGTAGTGATTCCGTACTTGCGGTAATAACCAATGGAAAAAGCATAAACACCTAATTCACATATAATTTCCAGGTTAAACTCTCATCTAGTATAACATCGAAGCTTAGCCGTATATTGAATGGCTCTTCTGGTCAGATATTCAAGTCAGCACTTCAGTTCTCCCAAAAAACTTCCATACATCCAATATTATGGGCAAGTCGAGATGGCAAAGTATATTAGACGCATTGTTAATGTCGTAAAGTAATAGTAGCGTAATCAATCTTTTGGTCATATATACCTCATACAGTTGCAATCGAACAGTTTGTCTTAACAAGGTTGTTTTCCTGAAACTATATTCTTGCTATTCAATTTACCAAAGAAGAACTAGGACGTTGCAAAACGACAAATGATCTGCGAGTTGGTTATATACAATTCAGATATAATATAAAAAGGACCGAGGAAACTACTACTATAGATCAATTTTGATTGATCGTTACTTAAAGGTTGAGAATAAGTGTTGTTAATCGACGATTAAAAATAACGAATAATCGTTACTTAATAACATGTTTCAATTAAGTAACTTAGCACGAGGGCGTACGTTCGTCCTCATACTTTGTAGAGGATCTTTTTTAATTTCGTGCATAGTTCAATATTAATTTTATCCTATTTTTTCTATAAGAAAGTAGGGCAAAGCCTTATTTTCCGGGCGCGGAATTACAGAGTTTAATCATATTAATGCGATATTAGCTTTCATACCGCAAGTTTATTACGCTCGAGTGATGAAGCTTTATGAAGCATTATCAGAAAAAGAAAATCTTGACGTATAAATATGCTTGAATAATTGAGTACGTATTCCACTTTTATATGTAAATAATTTGTAGGTGGATTAGAGATCGAATTGGAACCCGTAAATAGAGATTCTCATATACTTTTACATCCCATATGAAAAATTAGAACGCACTAAAAGGCTGCGTAAAGTATAAGGTGATAACGCATGTAGTTCTCATGATTCGAAGCTCCATCCGAGTCGAGACCCGAGGCCTCGTTCGCTTAATTTTCAAGGCTCGGTTTGCTGTAGCGGAAGTTTAGTCCGATTGAATATGCATTTGCAATTTCTATCGAGGAAAACTAGCGCGCACGCAGGAAAAGTTGGCTGAATGACGATTGTTGCTTTCACCCGCGTGTCTCGTTAGTGGAACAATTTTATTCACTATCACCTACCAAGAATCAAAGTAGTATAATACAGTGAGTGTCGAAGCAAAACATCGGTTGGCGTAAAGGCGGGATCAATAAACGCGCGCTACCTGCAAACTCTCGGTGGGCTGGTACAGTTGGGTTGGTATTTCAGAAAAATAAATAGGTAGGTATAGAACAATGAGAAAGGGTTGGTCGGGTGAGGCAAGGTTAGGAGAAAAAGCCGCGCAAAAGCGGAGGGCGGCGCGGGCGCTTGGCGGCTCGGAGGAAAGCTCGGGAGAAAGCCGCTCGGCTGGGGCCGCAGCTTGCAGAAGCTCTGAGGAGAGCCGGCGGAGAATGGCTATTGCTCGGGATAATGTGCAGGAGCCAGGTGCGTCCGGGGCGCATACGAATGGCCTCTTAGGTCCTCGGCCCGAGGACATTCGGGCGCGCACTCGGCCGACCAGTCGGCCCTTCTCCGCCCGGGCAATGAGTTAATACACTCGCGGCCCTGCTGATACGCCGCCCGCGGGACCATCATCTACGTGCGGAGCATCGAAAGGGCCGCGGGCCGATTGTCGCGAGGCCCGGCTCCCAGGCGTCGGCCGCACTAGCTCGCGGTCCGCAATTGCTCGCCAGGCCCGGCTTCCCGGGCGTTCCTGGCAAAGGACCGACCGCGACGTGGCCCCGCTTCGCCCGAGACCGAGGCGAGCTCTCGAGCGACCCATTCGCTCTCGACTCGCCACGTCGCCGTCCCTCCTGAGCCCTCGAGCGTCGAGCAGCAGACGAAGGATTCTCGCTCATTGAATTTGGTCGGTAAAACGCTCCGCTAGTCACTGTTTGCGCGGCCCTGTGCTCATCCTGCGTATGCCTTTTCCTCGGCCTGTTCCCGCGCCGCCCCGCCTCGACTCCCTTCGCTTTGATCCACTTAGGCTCTCGTGGCTCGCGTGCGCCGTCCGATCGAATATGCACGTGAATATATATACAATGCCACGCTGGAGACGCACGCGACGGGAGAGGCCGGGCTGCAGCCTCACTGCAGCCAGACCAACAGTTCGAGTTCCGTTAGCGGGACGCAAAAAACCGACTGGTCCTTGATGCTATGCCCCCAACAAGGCTCCTTCTACTCAAATTTCCGCTTCACATACTCTTTCTGTCTCTGCCTTTGTCTCTCTGTCTCTCTCTCTTTGATTGCCGTACACCGTCACACTGCATGCCGCACGGGTTGATTAGCAGCCAACATTTGCCAAAAGGAAGCATACAAAGCCGTTACGGAACAATAAAAAAATTTATTATTACGATTACTCTTAGATACCACTTCTCGTGACTACCACCGCCAGCGACGGCTACTTGTTTCGCATTCGTCGAGTCCAGCCTTTTTATACTTCGCGGTCCAATCCTCCCATTTTCCCCGAAGAAAACTTCCTCGCGATCGTGTAAATTAAAAACTAATTATACTAAGGTTATAATCGTTTTCGTACATCATTGCGTGATGCACGTACAAAAATTTGAAAGAACTGAGGTTGTTAAAGTACGGTAACAAGCTGCCCCTGGAAGTTACTGTAATACGAGAAATTTATTCATTACCATCAGTATAGTTTCGCTTCCAAAAAAAGTCAAATTTATTTTAGACAGCATTTTAAAAATAGACTCAAATTTACGCCTTAGTCACAAACTCCTATTTAATAATTTTAATCGCACAAATAAACCGACGCCATAACTGTTTAGCTGTATTATTGCCAACTGCATACTAACTACTCACTAATACTCACGTCTGGTTAAATAAACGGATTATTCTTTCAAATTGTTACGACGCATCATCTTAAAATTGGCCTTAAATATCTATGATTAAAAATCTGAAGAAAACTAGCTACAAGTGGAACTTGTTTCCAAATGAAATGCAGAATAAACGTGTCATCTATACATACATACACAAATCCTAAAATGTCAGAATAATTATAGAGGTTCTCCATTAAGAATTATTTAAAATTTAATTCATTTTTTAAGCGCATATTGTATTTTTCAATCAGATTTGTGAAAGCTTTAAACGTAAAATACTGATATTACGCGCATAAATTACTTGCCTTTTCTCATGAAAAATATGCATATATCAGTATTTGAATTGTATTTTAAATGGGAAATACGTTTTAATCGCGGAATCATAAAGAAAATTATAATTACGGCAATCAAAATTTTTAACGGTAATGTGCACCATTTTGAATATGTGGTTTCAGAAAATTTCAGTAGATCCTGAAAGTTTGAATGGATGTATAACCTCATAAGGCGTTCCTTCAAATTCATCGCATTGCCTTGTTGTGTGTGCACGATACGCATTTATATATCTCTCATTTAAGTAAAATTCTTCTGTTTTCACGCAGCAGGGCTATATTGGAATATTTCAGCTACATATGAGCATCAATATGAAGCTGGTCAAAACTGAACTAGTAGATGAATATAACAAAAATAAAGAACAAAATACAAGAAATTTTTCACTAAATGGTAGGAAGCCATATCGTTAAAATAAGCGTTTTTCGCTGTAGTCACGACTCGATACGCAGCCTGTCTAGGGAAATATTGCATAAACATTAAGTGTTACACGTAAAAAAAGAATCTACGGCACGAGGCTTATTGTACTTGTGCATCGTGTAGCGTATTTTTGGTAATGAATCTTAATGGGAGCTCCTGGAGACACGAATGTGCTGTGGAAATGCTAGTTATGGACTCTCTAAGCTATCAGCCGGTCATTAACTTGCAGAAAATACGAGAGAAATCCGAAGTACATATATAATAGAGTGGGCACAAGGAGCGACAGCTGCTTGATAGCTCGCTTCAACTGGCTTGATAGTCGGAGACGAGCGAAAGGGAAAGGTCATACAAGGGCAATGCAACTCTCACGGATGTACAACGTGCACCGTATGATATAGACGCGTGCGGCAAGTGCGGCTTTGTGTTTTTGGATCGAATCAGCTAAGACGCGGGTGATTCGTTGTCGGGTTGGCTCCTCAAAGGCACTGGGGATATCCTGGTTTTAAGGCAAAAGCCGCTTAACGAGCGCAAAATAACAAGAAGCCAAAGGAGAAAGTTGAAAGTTGAGAGTTGAGAGAGTTTGGAGCCGCACAGGCGCGGCGCGGCGAAGAACGGCAATTGCATCCGCTGAATGGAGCACGAGCAGAGGCTTGGCACGAGGCACGAGGCGGCAGGCGCGCGCTTGGCCAGCAGGTGTCCGGCGCGGGCGCGCGAGCGCGTGGGCGCGTGGGTGCGTGGGCGCGACCTCCGACTCCCGAGGTTCCCGTCTGGCCCTGGGTTCGAGAGCTGCCGGCGCCTCGAGAGCCCCGTGCCTCCCGCATTATACGGATGAAATTCCGGAGGGGCGTATTTGTCAAACGAGTGTATTTAAGCAGGCTCGCTGTTTGCCTTAATTGCCCCCCGGATTTATAAAGCCGTTAGCAAATAGGCTGCGTCTTTGCCGGGCTTCGCGGTGAGGCCCGAGGCGCAGGCGCCCTCAATTAAGCCTGTGCAAATCGAGGTGCAAATCGAAGCCGGAGCAAAGTCACCCCGGTTTGTTCGGCGCGGCGCCGTCCGACTGCTCCGACTCCTTCGCCGCCTCGGCTGCCCTCGCTGATTATCCCAGGCGATACTGCCAACTGTTTCGGGCCTCCAGCGATCATGCACCTCGATTCCCGTGGCCGCGAGTCACGATGCGGCCGGCCCGAGCTGCCCCTTCCCCGAGCCGCGGAGCCTCCTCTGTGCCAGCTCTTCGATTACACGCCCTCCTCCTCGGCCTCCTCTAGTCCACCTACCTGCTGTGCCACTGGGCTCTAAGCTCCAGTGCACTCGAGCTCCCTGCACACCTGCAGGGGAGAACTGCTCTCGCCAGTCGCCGGTCGCGGCCCTTCCGCAATTATGCGCTCGCGTTTTCCATTTCCTGCACTCTTTTTCAGTTAGCTGCGCCTTTTTCCACCCTCGCCTCCCAACTTTCTGGCGGATCACGATTTATCATCTCCGGACTTTTCAACGGACCCTTGCAATTTCGATCGAATACAAATCACGCTCTGCTGCCGATAAAACTTGCCATTCTACTTTCCTCGCGCGCTAAGTTATCATTTTAGTTCTTCTTTTTTAAACTGTCAAAAGAGTTTTGTAATCTTCTTAAATTGGAATACAAAGAATGGTTTACCTGTTCATGTATCTATCCATGTATTGGTGCAATTATCGATGTAATTCATCTTTGGTTGTATATTATCTCACATATTTCACTTAAGTCAATGCACTTCACCATTCGTTATTCACCCTTTTGCAAATTCTGTTGAAAATGAAGACCGTTTAGTTTATCTGAGAACATAAATATATTAGTTATATTTTATAATTTCGCTTACTTTATACAGATATTTGTGTATCTATTTTTCAAGAAGATTACCTTTCTCACATGTGTAGAATTTCCGGTGTACATTCTTTGACAGGCATTTCAAGCTTATCACAATTATTTACTTGTGTACATAACTATTCACACAACTATTTATATAATTATACTGTAATACTAATTTTTATCTGATATATTTTCCATGCAACCTTCCTCATAGAGCTATAGCTGACGCCGTCTACAGGTCGGTTCGTAGAAACATAAATTTGCTTTGATATGTTGGTAAGTAGGAAATCGCAGTTATTAATAATTGATATACACAGGAAACAATGATATGAACATTGAATAGGTATATTAATACATTTAGAAAATTTCTTAATAAAGCGAAGTTATTTCGTATCTTTAATAATCTTATATTAATTCGTAATTTAATTATACTATGAATTGCTTTGATTATTTTGAAGAAACGTGGCATGCAGCGTGGCATTTACAAGTGAACATAATATTGTTTATAAAAGTATGCAGTCTTGTTTCCTTGAACTTATTTATAATTTTCTTGTTTTTTCTGAACTTTATGTTTATATCGGTATTTTAACATTATATTCGTGTATAATTATTAAAATTTCTTCAATTTCTTTTGGTTCTCCTAACCAGAAATCACTCTACACACATTACTTAAAAAATTCCCTAGTGCCGGCATATTTAATCACCGACTGTGATTTTCATTGTGTAGTGATCCTTGTCCTTGCTTAATGCTGTTTAATACAACAAAGTATAACAGTTTTCGTGATTTTCATTAAGTGAGTTTTAAATATTTTATATACGTTCTTTAACAATATAGTAATTATGAGAGCATTACGTCAAAATATTTAAAACAATTTAAAAGTAACTTACCTAGTTCCATTTTATTTGAGTGTACTTTGACAGTTTATTGTAAACCTGCTTTACTTGGCACTATAATAGAGAAGTATATATGTATATATACACACATATATATAAAACCTACCTACAATACTGTCAGGGAGTTATAGAGTAGTTTGTGGTTTTCAAAAGCTTTTGATCAATTAAAAACCTTAGTAAGTCAACATAAACTTATAAGATATTTTTTAACAATTTGTATATTTTTTTAGTTCCTTTTTTTAAATAAATTCAATTTACTGCATGTAACTATTTGAGTATATTGTTAGAAACTAAAGTAACCAGTGGATTCATTATAAACATAACCTTAAAAACTTCTTCAAATTTGATGTTTGAATATTAAAATTGAAAATTATTAAGTTAATTCGTTTCATAAAATAAAGTTAACTTTGCAAGTATCTGATTTTGAAAGTATGCAGCCTTTATATTAATTTTTTTGTTTTTATTTCAGTGATGTGAGGGATGGAGTTACAGTGATGAAAGGATAATAATAGGACTGGATTACCTTTCGTCAAACTGTAACAAACAAAAACACTCTTATGCCCTCTGCCACAGGTAGTAATTGTTTTAATGCAGCATTTATTTCAATTATTATTGTACTCTAATATTCTTTTTTTAATATTGTGATTAACATTCGAGTCTGATTTTTTGTTTGCATAAAAATCTTTGAAAACACTATATCATCCACAATTACAGGATTAGTAAGAAAATTGCAAAGACTTGTTTTGAATTCTTTGATTCATAAATACGTTAAGAACTTTTGAAAAGGTTGCCTTTCATATTTTTATGGTCCTACAAAATGTGCAGTTACCATGAAGTGAAGAGGTGTGCTTGTTTCGCGAATTAAAAAGAACTCTGCTTTTTATTAAAGGTTCAATAGTAACCTATACATTAAAAAGAAAAAATATTGAGTTGTTTTTTATTTTCATTATTAAATGTATTAATATAATTTTAATAATCTTTGTCAGTCACAGTCATACTTTGTCATTTCTTTATCAAAAATATTAATAATAACAAAGATCTTAAATTTTTTATAAAAAATAATTTTTAATAATCAATTATTTGGTGGTTATTTTAGGTGGAGCCAACCCTTTAGGGCAACAGAAGGGTGGAGGTAATATGCCCAGTAATGAAGAATGTGGGATCCGAGATGTGTGGAACCACAATCTTGAAGAGGAATTTCGTACAATCCGTCAGATTGTTCAACAGTATCAATATATTGCAATGGACACAGAATTTCCTGGAGTTGTAGCACGACCTATTGGTATTCAGCAGTTTTTTAAAATAATTTCATACAAAATAATACTTTGATTTTAATTGTTAATTCATTACAGGTGAATTTAGAACAAGTGCAGATTATCAATATCAGTTGCTGCGATGTAATGTAGATCTTTTACGAATTATACAGCTCGGTTTGACATTTCTTGATGAATCAGGAAATACACCAGCGGGTTACACAACATGGCAATTCAATTTTAAGTTTAATTTACAGTAAGTGATTTTTTATAGAAAAACTATGACAAATTATACAATTAAATAATAAAATATTTATAAAATTTTACTTTTCAGAAAAGACATGCATGCTCAAGATAGTATAGACATGTTGCAGAACAGTGGAATTCAGTTTAAAAAGCACGAAGAAGAGGGCATTGATCCATTAGATTTTGCGGAATTATTAATGACTTCCGGAATCGTACTTGTTGAGGATATTAAATGGTTATCCTTTCATTCTGGTTATGATTTTGGGTACTTGTTAAAACTTTTGACAGATCAAAATTTACCAGAAGAAGAAAGCGAGTTTTTCGAGCTTCTTAGGATATATTTTCCAACAATTTACGATGTCAAGGTTAGTTTTTTTTTAATAATTACATATTTTTGATATGGATAAGAACAATATTAATTTAAATTAATTTTCTCTAGTACCTTATGAAATCTTGTAAAAACTTAAAAGGAGGTTTACAAGAGGTAGCAGAACAACTTGAACTGCAAAGAGTAGGACCTCAACATCAAGCTGGATCCGATTCATTGTTAACTGGAATGGTCTTTTTTAAAATGAGAGAGGTAGTTATAAATATTGTATGTAATGCTCATTTTTTTAAACAGCTTTATTTTAACGTATATTTTAAATCGAGTACGTCATTCATCATTTCAAAGAATACAATTATCATAGTGTGACTCATTTTTAGATGTTTTTCGAAGATAACATTGATGACGCCAAATATTGTGGTCACTTATATGGATTGGGAACGTCTTTCGTTGTCAATGGCTCTGGAGGTTACCTCGATAGTAATGGAGACAATTCTTCATCTTCGTAATAAGAAAACAACTCATCATGTCCATCTGAGATGACCCTTGTGAATAATTCGTACACAACTTAATTAAGAAATCCAGTTTACGTCTCACGTGTAGATTATGTACAATTCATAATGCATTCAGTTAAATTTTGTTTTAACTTATCATACTCAGATTTTTTTATTAAAAAAAGTAATTATAATGAATAGTAAAAAAATTTTATACAAAACAAATTTGTGTAAAAATTTTCAATCAACTACACCAGACTGAAACGAATTTTCTTGGTTTACCCTTTTTGGTCAAATAAGTATAATATATAAACAATTTTTTCCTAATTATTGTTTTGTTTTATAATATTTTCTTCACTTCTGTTTGATTTAGAATTTGCGTGCATTTACACGCTGAACGTTTTTGTAAGAGACTTGTGAATATGTATCTAAATCGAACAAAACTATTTTTGCTTTTTTTCAAGAAAGTATAACGGAAACTTAAGAAAAAAAACTTGTAAATGCGTTAGTTAATTTTTCTCGAAACTGAATAAACTGTGATTTTCACGCTGCTCTAAACTTACGAGTTAATTCTTTTCTTTTATTATGTCAATATTTGGAAATAAACATCTAGTTTGTATTTCCTTTTCATTTTTGTCTCAAACTACTAGGTACTTAAGTTATTGCGAAAGTATTATATTAAAAAATAAATAAGAAAGTAAAGATGCTTTTGAGTAATTTAATAAATATTATAAAAATATTCTTTGATATTACTATAAATTCCAAATTATCTAGGAATCATTGAAACAGTGTAGGATTGAAAAACCGAAGTTTGTGAGGTTAACGCTAGTCTATAAAAGATAATAGCCAGAGCATTGGCCTGTCTTTAACTAGGTCACAAGGCCCGTTTTCACGCCTGTTTCTTTTTTTATGTTGAGGTGTGTTGCCTCATATCGCATACCTGGCTCGGTGTACACTGCCGTCCAAGGCGCGGGTGATAAGCCGCCTTATCTTCCCTATCTACTAACTATGTGTTATCGTGCGACTTTCAGTCTCGGCATCGAAAAACGTATCACCGTTGCGAGTCGTCCCTCAGTTAGTGTAAAGCTCTCCTTTAATCACCTCGCGCACGTTTTATTGCTTAAAATTGACGAGCTCTGCAGTGGTAGATAAACCGTCGCGAATTGATTCTATCGTGGATGGGAAAGGGATTCTGAATCCCGTCGGTTATTCCCACAGAACTTTCGCAGAGAAATCGGATAAGATGCGGTGTTTACGAGCGCGGATGGCGCTAATTCTAGTCAGCATTGTCGTCGGCGAATCGGTATACGCCCATGAGACCTTCGAGAGCATCTTCGACCTGAACAGCGCAGGTGGATCTGGGGAGTTCGCAGCAAAGAGCCACAAAGTCTCGGAGGCGGATGATCTGACAAGTGTAGTTGACGTTGGAGTGTCGGGCGACCTCGAATTGGGAGGTGCCCCGAGGCGCAGGAGCTTGGTTCCTAGGATGCTTGGCAATGGCGAAATCAGCGGCAGATATGTCAGATATGGTAAGGGAAGTGACGTGCTACTTTAAAAAAGAGAAAATGATCGCCTTATCGCTTATCACGGCTGCGAAGGGGCCGCACCTTAGCGCCACATAGTATTATTTCCACCAGCCGCTTCACTTCCACTTGCGCCACCAAAGTTGCAATGAGAGGCATTCTACCTTTAAGTTTTGTCTTTTTAACTCATTCAATACTTGTATTTTCATTCCTCTTTTAGCCAATTGTCAGTCTACGACTATTCAACTACAATTATATTGTTTTCCTATTTTGTTAAGCATATCTGTTTCATGATTCATCAAAAACAAATAAGTTTATAATTTTATTAGCACGGGTGAGTTAAGTGGGAAATAAAAAAGGCATAATAACGAGGATTTGGTGCACCTGCTTAATCACAGAACGATGTGCCAGTGTTTGCCATGCGTCACCCGTTCGACGGGGTTTGCGTGCACCATCCTGTTTTTATCATGTATATAATATTTATATCTTTAGTTGTTATCAGTTAGTGGTTTGGGGGCGTGAATCGCTAGTGAATCATTGTAATTTCAATTGAACTACAATTTCTACGTTATGGTGCGATGCATACAAGTACACAGTTTGTTCTGTCCAAAGATTAGTCATTCGACTTTTCAGATAAAATAGGGACTATATGCTTGGATACACTCTTTCCGTTTCTATATCAGATTTTAATATTCATGTCGCAGTGAATGACGCACCTTTTCGTATAACAAGGACAGTATTTGACAATTTATGGTTAAATTTTGTAAAGTAATATGTGTTTTAAATAGATGAATACATCTCGAACATGATTAGAATGCCTACTAATGTGTGTATATAATATATGTGTATATATATATTACAGCGCTTATTCTAAGACTCGATGGCTCTTAGTATGCTTATTATGCTATTTTTATGCTTGATACCAAAAGTTAAGTTGTTTCTAATAAACGAATAACGTTTCTGTCAGGTCGATATAATATCCTACACCCCTTCTACGCTATGTAAGTCCTAGTTACTTTAGATTTTATTTTATTAATTGTTATTCATGCCCATTTCTATTTACTGTCTTAAAATATAGAACCACATTTTATCAATACAAGTGTTTAAACACTGATTATAGTTTTAAGATTATAGCTTCAAACGAATACTTTAGTGAAGATTCAAAAAGAGTTTCCATAGAAACATACTTATTGAAAAGTTTGAAAAAAGTTTTTAGAACAGGTCTCAATTCGCAATAAAGTATGCAAATACAATAAAGTAGATAAAAAATAGGGAATAATTATTCGCTATATATATAACTGATAAAAATATTATTCTTCTATAAGAGATAATTTTTGGTATCAAACATAAAAATGGATAAAAGCATCAAGTCTTAGAATAAACGCTACGAATAAGTGAAAGTTCAGAAGAATCTTTCTGCTTCTATATTGTTGAGCGGATTTTTGGAAAAAAGTGAAAATGATTATTGCAGATTCAGATGAGCCAGAAGCCGATCGATATGCTCCAAAGCAGGAACAGCTTTCGGCTAACTATATCATTTCGGAGACGCGATTGCGCGAGATTCGCTCGAAATTTATGTACTGGTATTTTGACAAGGGCGGTGACAACGACAACGGTGATTACCAGACTGACATCCACAATTCGATGCCCCAAATACACAAAAACTTCAATTTCCAGTTACCGTTTTTTGGCTTCCGGTACAATTATACGAGGGTTAGTTATTAGTTTGATTATTATCTTATTCGCCAAAGGCCAGTTTACCGCGGTGCATAAATATCTGTAATTTGTAGTTATCGATGAATGGCTTCCTTGAGTTCAGCGATCCACCGGAACAGTACACGTATCCGCTTGTTTTTCCGGTAAAGGACTGGCCTAAATCCAACGATCCGGCATTCATTGGAATCTTCTTTAGCAAATGCCGAATCGGTCTTCTAAAATTCACAGACGTGGATCAACGCAAGCCCGGGGTGTATTTCAGGTAAGAATTAATCGCATAAAAAGGTTGTGATCGAACAGAGAATCGGGAAGATTCATCACCCTGAGAGGTAAGAAGGGCGCGCGGTCGCTTGTCTAATGGAAAGTATGAATTTCAGATTGGAACGCGACCTGCAGAAGCGAACAGACCAGTTTGGCGTGGAGGTGCGCGAGCGGCTTACCTGGGACATTCGTGAGGGCGTCGTTGGGGCAGACTCGTTCTACCCCAAGCACGCGGTTATCGTTACATGGAAGAACATGTCCTTCGCGGGAGGCATCGACGTCTCCCTCTTCAAGACAAACACCTTTCAGATGGTCTTGGCGACCGACGAAGTGTACACGTACGCCATCTTCAACTACCTAGACGTGCAATGGACGAGCCACACAGAAGCGGGCGGTGACACGACCGGCGGCGAAGGTGGTGTCCCTGCTTACGTAAGTCTAGCTTGGAGATAATCACGACCGGGTCTTCCTCATTTCTTGAGCGTCGCCCAAATGTCTACGGACGGTTTACTTTCGAAGAGACTGCGGAATGCATTAGACTTGGCATTAGAGCCTCGCATTGTGAAAGAGAAGAGATGCTTCGAGAGCCGGTTGGCGCAAGATGGGCTGGATGGGCGCTTGATATTTAGCGGATAATGGCTTCGGAGGCTTGTACATCCGCCGAGCGGTCCCAGCGCGCCGGGCGATAGAGGCGTCCGCCGACGGATTTTCGCGATCGGGTGGGAGGGTCTCTCAGAAATAACAGTCGGGTTTACGCGTTTTATAAGAAAAGCGGCTGGCTACTCGTGAGTCGCGCGAGCAGGAGAAAGACAGGACGAGTCTCTGAGTCTGGATCCGTTGCAGATCGGATTCAACGCCGGAAATGGGACGCAGAGCTACGAGTACACGCCCTACTCGCAGGCCTCGACGCTGCGCGATCTCTCGGGCCGGGGCTGGGCGAACGGCTTCCCCGGGCGGCACATCTTCCGCATCGACGAGAAGATCATGCTGGGCACCTGCAACAAGGACATAGGTAAGCCGGACATGAGGGAGCCGCTCGAGGTTCGGAGGCTGCGCCCTCGGCGCTCGCGCGCACGCTCATACTCGGCCTGCTCGCAGCTGGCGCCCACCTGCCGCTCGTCTTCGCGCCCGAGAGTGGCAACATGCTGGGGGGTACGGTCGTCAACATCACCGGACCCTGCTTCCTGCCCAACGACAAGGTGCGCTGCCGCTTCGACACGGAGGAGGTCGTCGGGATGGTCGTCGACGTCAACCGGGCCATCTGCATCCAGCCGTTCGTCAAGGCCGAGGGCTACATCAGGTTCGCCATAGCAGTCAACAGCGGCAGATATGACTGGAAGGGGAAGTTCTTTATCGGTCAGTCAACCCACACCCCCGCCTTACCTCGCGTGTGCCTTATCACCACTTTTTTGCCTCGGCTTTTAAACCTTCCAAGTTTACTTACTAGTTTCTACAAATCGAAAATACCGCCCGTCACGCGTTCTCTGACTTTAAGTAGATGCGTGCGAGCTACGGCAAGACGAGGACCTTATCCGCCATTCGATCAATTTTCTCCCTCCTACTTCTACCTTGCCCTGGAGGCTATTCTTTATTCTTAATGTCAATTTTATATTCTAGTTTAATTTAGTTTGTCTTGTTCGTGCGCTCTTTTAGAAAGAGAATTGGAACGGCCAAGCTTTATTTATGTCCGCATGCATAGACCGACCGATCTGTTTCATATTATTTCAAACTGTCTACAAGTTGTTTTATTTTCCTCGAAGATATAAAAGTTATCTTGTATGCTTGTACGTGTAAGCAATATTTCATGGAATTTAACTTTTATACCAAGTTGTACTATACCGAATAGTCGGACTATTCGTGTTGTTCGTAAGATAACTAATTTTATGGACTGTTAAAGTTCTATTATTATGTTGATTAAAAAATAATTGTATAAATACTTTTCTGCTGATAGAAACACCGGCCTCCGCGACAGAAAAAATATTCTTCTCGACTCGTGCGGTGCACGAACGCGACCCAGCGGAAATAAAAATTACCTGGAATCAATACAATTTGACGAGTAATCTAAACGCAGTCGTCCAGATATCGCTGTGGGGCTATCGGGAGACTACGATTAGACCGGAGCTAGAGTACATAAATATCATAGAGGTTGGTCTGATCAATTCAACGATGCACACTTGGCCCCACATAAATTTAACGAGCCCGAGACTTTTCGCAGGAAGGAACCGCCAACACGGGTAGCTACGTCATCAGCCCGGCGAATTTCAAGAGTCGCAATGACCCCTTGACCAATGATATGCAGTTCGGCTTCCTCCAGATTAACTTGACGAGTCCCTCGCAGTACTCGGGTCTGGACATAACCCCGTGAGTGCAAGAGCTGCTACGTTGTCCGTACCACTGTCCCGGATCCCCGCTAAATCCAGGCTAACCGATTGAATCT
The DNA here is from genome assembly GCA_018906755.1 of Sycophaga agraensis. Taxonomy (NCBI): domain Eukaryota; kingdom Metazoa; phylum Arthropoda; class Insecta; order Hymenoptera; family Pteromalidae; genus Sycophaga; species Sycophaga agraensis. The sequence continues at coordinate 225,200 of JACCIE010000011.1, forward strand.
GTATCTTAGAGTCCTGTGGAGCAAACCTATCCCTCTCGCGTGGTACTTTGGGCCCCAGTGGGAACGGTTGCACGGCAATCGCTGGCCCCAAAGGCTCTGCGACCAGTGGATCATGCACGACCGTTACCTCAAAAACTTTGCGGCTGAGGTGTCGCTGTGTCCCTGCAGCCTCGAGCACGCTCTTAACGATAAGGGCCGCTTTCTCCCCGACTACAACTGCGACAAAGACTCGAACCCCGATTGCTACTACAATCGCGGGGCCATCCACTGTGTCAATACTGGAGCTCCCAAGTGCGTACACGGCCTATCGGCCCAACTCTATCGACCCGGAGTGCTTTTACGCGCTTACCCCGCATTGACCGATACCATTTTGTTCGCAGCCTCGACGGTTCGGAGCAGCAGTGCTGCTACGACAAGAATAACATGCTGATGCTGACGTACGACCAGCAGTGGGGCTCGCGGCCCCGCCGTTCGCACAACCTCGGTTATCTGCCCTGGAATGAGGCGAACAAGGTGCCGACCTTGTCGCACTGGTTCCACGACATGGTGCCCATGTACACCTGCTGCCTCTGGCAGGAGGAGCAGGCCGTCGGCTGCGAGACCTTCCGCTTCGAACGCCGACCCTCCCAGGACTGCATCGCCTATCAGTCGCCCTCGATCGGCGCGGCTTTCGGCAGCTCCCACCTTGCTACCTTCGACGGCCTCGAGTACACCTTCAACGGCAAGGGCGAGTTCGTTCTAGTACGCGTGGACGACGTCAAGGACAAGCTAGACGTTCAGGCCCGCTTCGAGCAGTTGCCCAACAACTTTTACGGTGAAGTGCGCGCCACTCACTTGACCGCTATCGCAGGTGAGAGTCCTGCTTGCCCCCCACTTGCTCCCCGCAATCTACAGAGCTCCCGAATCCCTCGGGCTCCCTTACTTATGTGCTTGTTAAAGGAAGTCAATGTTTTTAGCCCGAGGTAACAACTCGGCGACGATCGAGGTCAGGTTAAGGCCGACGCATGCACAGTGGCGCTATCGCCTGGACGTTTTCGCGGACAAGAAGAGGGTCTACTTTGACAGGACGTCGCTCAAGTTCCAGCACTTTGCCGGCGTGGTTGTCTACACACCCACTTATATTCTTAATCAGAGTGAAGTCATCATCATGTTCGATACTGGCGCTGGAGTCGAGGTCGTCGAGAACCAGGGCTTCATGACAGCCAGAGTTTACTTGCCCTGGTCCTATATGGTAATATTACTGCTAGACATCCATCAATTATCAATCATCGTTTATCAAATACGTATTTTGAGGGCTTATGAACTAATGGAGCTTGTGTTACTCGAAAAAGAATAAAACTAGAGGACTTTTGGGTAATTGGAGCTTTGACATGGTTGACGATCTAATCAACCCCGACGGAATGCTCTCCTCGATAAACAACCTGCAAAACTTTGAGGCCGTTCACAAGGATTTTGGTATCAATTGGTTATTGGAGGACAGGGAGGACCCGAGGAAAGGTGCTTCCTTATTCACGAGGGAATTCGGGCGCACCGCGAGCTACTACGCCAACAGGACTTTCGAGCCTGAGTGGAAGCGGACGCCCGAGGAGATTTTACCACCCAACAGGTGCGCATAATCGCCTCGCTCAGCCCTCCCTCGAAAAATCAGCTGGGTCAAATGGGAACGAAAAGGCCCTCGACTGTCGGTCCCTGGCTTTTATGTTACCCGATGAAAATACCGATTTAATATTGCCTTTCAGGACGATGGACGTTATCCGGGCGCACGAGCTTTGCGGCGATTCTTATCAGTGTCAGTTCGATTACGCGGTGAGCCTGAATCGGGATTCGGCTCATTTCACCAGGAATTATTATGACACGTATACACAAATACGCGCGACCAACGACCGGAGGAGTGAGTTGTCATTAAAACATGAACAATGCTTTCGAATCTACGAGGCGGACTGAATGACCGGACCGACTCGTTGGATTCGCTCGCATTTTCTTACTCATTTTGAATTTCCTTGGCCTTCTTCTCGGCAGTCGTCTCCTGCGGCGTCCTTGAGACTCCGCGGTTCGGCCGGAAGAGCAACTTCCTCTTCGTCCCAGGAACGAGGGTTACCTTCGAGTGCAATCAGGACTTTGTCCTCATCGGTGATCAGAGGCGTATCTGCCTGCCGGAAGGCCGCTGGGACATACCGGAGTACGGCTACACGGAGTGCTTGCGTAAGTATCGACCAGAGTACCTAGAACTGTCAATCATTTACAGCGACAAGTACGCACGCACCGGTCGCTCTCAGTCTCCCAGTGAACGGATGATTGAATTGGAAGCTCGATCCCCCGCACTCGAATGAATTCTAGTTGATCATCGGTCGGCTTAATTTTTAATGCTTTTCAATGCTTTGGTTGAGCGCGCTTTTCGTTAAACATTAAGCAATGATGAGTTGCACATGGCCGCGCGACGAGTGCGCGGGAGCGAGTGCGAGCGATTGCCGCAAGTCGAGAAAGTGCTTGTATGTTCTTATGCGCTGAGCCACCCAGCGGACCGAGCCTGCCAGGCCATAACGAGTTTTCGGGCGTCTAGGGCAAGTCGAGTACTCGCAGCGGACCGCCTGGACGACGATGGGCATTATAGTGGCCGTCCTCCTGCCGGCGCTCCTCCTCCTGGGCCTCGGCTTCGCGTTCGTTCGCGGCGGCGCGGGAGGCGTGGGCGGCGGCGGATCTGGACCCCCAGGGGCCGGGCTCCCGCGGCGAGAGGAGTCCTCGTGGCGCTTCGCCGAGCCGAGCCCCGCCTCGAGCGCCTCGCGGCAGACGACGCCCGCCAAGATGGAGCGCACGGCCGCGGCCCTCGGCGACTCGGCCTCCAGCCTCGGGGCCCGGGGCGAGCTCAAGAAGCGCAAGTACGACGGCGTCTACCTGACCCATGAGCCGCTGCCCGGCAAGCCCGACGTCCAATTCGAGGAGAGGGACTGGGACCTCAAGGAGGATTCGCTCGCCTCGACCGTCACCGGTGCCGACTCCTCGCCCGCCGCCACCCTCGCCCACCCCAAGCCCACCCACGTCTGATTCCCTTCTTCCGCAAATGACAATGCCAGGGAGCTCGGCAGTATCCCTCATCCGGCGCTACAAATCTCTTCTTTGTGCTGAAAAGGGGCGGCCCTTCGGGAGCGAATTCCGCCGAGGTTTTTCGGGGACGTTTTTCAACCCGGCGAAGCCAGCTTCGACGCAACAGTTTTAATGGCCTTTTCATCAGACGCTCCAAAATACCTTATTTTTATTTGAAAGTGAATCTCTTGGTTTACAAAAGTCCTTGCATGCAATGCGAAACAAGTTTTTTCAACAAGTTTTCATTAGCTTCTTTTGAAACTGACACATTTTTTCCTGGAATGAAGTTAATTCTATAAGTTTGGCTACGGGAACAGTGAAAAGTCGTTAAAAACCGCGTGGTTGGAATTTCTGTTTTCTCCACATTTCCATTGCTCTATATCTGTGAACAAACATAACTTTGAATCAAAATGGTGTTTTTTAGTTTTCAAAGAAACAAATAATGGCTTGCTCTCTCTCTCTCTCTCTCTCTCTCTCTCTCTCTCTCTCTCTCTTTCCATCCCGTGTTTCATTTGTGTTTCACAAGCATTTCCTACAACTTTTCTGGACTCGGATATTCATGCATAATGAAACAATATTTTTTCGCAATTTACATAAAATACAAATAGGAATATTAACAAGTGGACTTTTGTATAGCGTTAGAGCGCACTGCGGTGACTTAGTTTATTTTTCACGCGAGAAAAGACATTCCAGCGTTTGAATCAAATCCGTTTCATGGAGGCACGAACCTTTTCTTGTAAGTTAGTTGTCTGGAAATCGGGCGACGTCCGAATTTGCATCGCTCTTTCAAAACTGCTGTATTGGTTAATTCGTTTACAAAAAAGAAAAGAAAAGAAAGCGCGCGGGATGTCGCATCTGCCGCTGATAACAAGGCGGTCGTAGCGGCCCGATGCGGAGCGGAGCAAACTTTTTTATCTTCTCTTTGTTCAGCATTATGTACGCGTGCAGCGCGACGCTATTGGGCAACGGTGCAGGTGGGGTCCGCGTACGCTCCGCTTCGTTTCCGTCCCCAAAAGCGAGGTGCACTCATACTTTATGCCCGAAACCTACCTAGACTGATAATACAAGCACTTAGAAAAGCGTGGAATAGAAATCATTCCCAGTATAATCACGTCGCGCGCGACGAGCCAAGTGCGTCTTCGCAGGCTCGAAACGCGCGAGCGAGCCATGCTTAGCCTGCACGAACGGCCCTCCCTCTTTTTTTCACCTATTTCTGGATTAATATACGGCCGGATTAATACCGACAGCTCGTTATTTGTAGACGCATGTGTAGACAGTTGTTCTAGGTTTATGATAAACGATTATTTTTTGTGTTTAAACGTGTCAAGAGAAGAGTGCGAGGGCCAGGAAGTTTCTATTCCACGCGTAGTAGAAGGATTTGCGGCAACGATTGAATCGATTTTATCGAGGCCGCCGTGGTTTGCCTCTTTCTCGCTTCGTTCACACGCGCGGTGGAAAAATTGGGGCTTGCGCCGCTGCCGTGTGCGCTTCTCTCTTCGAGACCCGTGAATAAAATATGAATTTGCAAACATTTATCAGGTCAGCAAGAATTTAGCTCACGCCAGACTGGGGTGGCCTCGGGTATTATTTTAGTCTGCCTGGTGCCGATATTATTAATCGTAATCTGCATCGCTTTCCGGGTGCTCCAGAGTCGGAAGGAAGAGCGCGAACGCGAAGAAGCGCTCGACAGGTAAAGTAACGACTTGGTCTAGCTTGACTACCGGGAGCCACTAGTCCATCGCCACATCTTCGCTCGGGACTTTTTCATGAGGTTCTTTCCATTCTAGAATGCGAAAGCTCGAGATGGAGAGAATTCGGAAACTCGACGAGGAGCGGACGTCGTAACGTTTCTTCAAGACAGGCCTCGGCAAAAGGTCGTCGACATTGAGCCTGCACGCATCGGGTATCGCGCGTATAAACCTATTTGATTTCTATGCTGTCATAAAAATCATATATCACCACCTCTTCCACTTCCTGTATTAAATACCTGAAACGAGTACACTCGATCAACACTGACCTTTAATAAATCCATACAAATATACATACATACATACATACATACATACATACATATATATATATATAATATATATATTAGTTTAAGTATCATTAAATATTTTTTATGTTTTTTATGTATTTTCTTATGCATACAACCTGCGAGGTATAGATAATACTTGAATGTTTTTATATCATTGTGAAAAGTTATGAAGTGAGTTTATCGTTACATTTTGAGAATGCAGGTAATCGAGAGCTTCGCGATCGACAGTACAAAAACATAGGTATTTTTAAATTAGATTAAGTTCCGTGTACAATTAACGTAGGTATGTGGCTTGTTAATCGAGTTTTCGCGTACTGGAATAATAATAAATCATGAATGCTACCATTGTATTTGATTTATTTTTTCATACTCCTTCAATTATCTGTCATTATCTAATACTGTTAAATATTGTTTCATATTATTGAATATTATTTAATATTATTTTATACAGGATGTAAAATGACGAACGAAGCAATGATTATTGCAATGCCCTGTGTAATGTGAATGGCTAATTCGTGAAAGCACTGCGCGTAACCCGAGGGATGGGGGCTTGGGCGTGTTGCGTACGATATATTAGGATTTCGAGAGCGATGCCCGGCAAGGCGGCAACTTCAGCCCGCGCAAGCCGATCAGCTAACCCCAGTGGAGGACGCGTCCTGCTCCGCGAAGAAGCAGTGCGAGTGAACGCGCAGGAGCGGAGGCCATCGGAGCGATCGGAGGATGTCGGCGTACTCGGTGGATTCCTTGGAGAACGAGGCAGTGCCCCCGCTGCAGCTGCCACCGACGCCGGGTGGCGCCGCCGGTGGGTTGGTAGCCCCGGCCACCTGACCGCAGGGTCGAGGGCCTGGGCCGAGCTGCCCGGAGCCCGAGAGAGACGCATCCGCAAAGTTTTTAGGGGCTCGCGGGAGCGGCCGGCGGCAGGCGATGCCGGACCCGGGCGGTGAGACGGCGCCCGCGCGGAGGCCTCCGAAGCCGCGCCCGCGCCGACCCCTCAAGCACGACAAGAAGCTGGACGACGTCCTGGCGCAGACGGGCGCCGGCCGCGGGCGGCCCGCCTCCTACTTGGACCTCTACCGCCGGAGATGCGGTGAGCCCTCCTACTCGCGAGGCCCCTCCCGAATCTCCTGCTCGGTTATCCTTAAACTTTTTACACTCGTCGTTGGCTGCGCTTATCATCCGCCTCCCCCGACCCTCTCAAACGGCACCCGCCCGCCCTGTCTTAATCCTGTTGCGCGACGCAATTGGCCCTTGGCTCAAATAAAATTCAACTTTAATCCCAAATGAAGCAGTTCGAGTGGCTTTATTCCTGCTTAAAATTTACTCCATAATCTCGGAAAGCGCCTTCGTTAAATTCTCCCTGCGCACAATAATGTCCCTTTCGACGTCTAGTGCATTCGTCTATATAACCTACACGATTATCCTACCCTCGACTACATTATCCTTTTGATTTATTGCATAAAAAGTATTCATTAACTTTTGGTCTCTGGTTCTTTCAGGGACTTTTTATGTTTCCATCAAGTGTATTTTCCTGTTCCGAGCCTTCGATTATTTCCCACCCTTACTTATAACTATATACTCGTATATATATTTATATCAGAATGCGTATTAAAAACGTAGTGTAATATAACCTTTAAATCAAATGTTTAATTTTGGTCTAGGGAACTTTTACTATACTTATCATACGAGTTACGATAATATTAAAAAGATTCAGCAACTTTCTAGATAAAGCTTTTTATAATTTTGCTCAAAACTGTTTGATTTTAAGAATAATGACGGTTGCTTGTAATTAATTAAGGCTAACCTCTCGGTTAGTAAATTACTAAATCAATCAACATTCTAGCTTTTTAATAAGTCAAATATTTCATAACGAACTTGCAAATAAAATGCTTTCAGCCTCCTTTGGATGCATAACTGAATGCGATACTAAATAATAAACACCGTTGCGCGATTTTATTTTAAATGCTCTAAAATTGCAAGTAATTTATTAATACTACGGTTATTAAAGTATTTATGCGATCTTTGCTATAAATTAAATTTGACGCGATGTCATTAATGGATGAAATTATATCGAGAATATGAGTCTTAATTCCTGTTACGTACTAGTACAAGATTAACACGAGTTAATAATGAAAAGCATGCTCGAGTTTTTTTAACCAATGAAGAATCAACGCTGCGCCATGTACCAAATTCGGTAGACGAGTTAATCATAAAATCCGTGATCGATTAAGTAAAGGCGACCTGCAGGCTAGGATATTATACAGTAACTGAGACACGCAACTCCTCTCTGAATAATGAAGAGCAGAGGAGTCTTGTTAAGAAAGCGAGGCGGTTGGCAGATGCACGTAGAAAGTCGGTAACAAAGCTGGGGCAGACTTGTATGGTAGTAATGCGTTATCTAGGAGAGCCGCGTCGTGCCGCTGCAATGTCTTTGTCGCGTGTGTCCCCAGGCGGCGAGCAGCGAATCCAGTCTCCCGAAGGCAGCGGGCTGTCCGTCTGCGGTGACAGCTCGGAAGAGCGGCGGCGCGCCTTGGCCGAGGTCAAGGCCGAGGTTGAAGCCGAGGCAGTAGTCGGCCGACCCTCCTCCGGGGAGGATCACAGCGAGGATAGCTTTTACAGGCACCTACTCGTAGACACGGCCGAGCGGCGCCGCCGTGGCAGCGTGGAAGCCTATCGACCTTACACCCTCAAGGACTACAGGGACCTCGGAGTCGCCACGAGCCTCGACCGCTCGCTCGGACCCTCGGATCACGACCTCGCGGCCAAAGTACAGTTGTCGCGAGTAAATCGACGAGTGCGGTTACCTTCCACGCTAGGTTTTCTCGACCTTTTTAGAAAGACACTCTGTTAGGAAGTAATAAGCAGAGATATTAATATGCTTGTACATACGCACAAAGAGAAACGAGGACTTTTACTTTTTCAAAGATATTACTTTAGAGACCATAATCTAATTTATATTGATTAGTGCACGTGATGTAGGTAACTGTGTTCTCTGCATGCAAGAATATTATTGCAATCACCCATGTAGCCCCTAGTTCGCCAGCTGTTAGAAATTCCTCATTGACTTTGGTAACGAGAAAAGCCGGGCATACTTTCTGACATACTCAGATAACTGATGATATGCTTCCGTTGAGCTTTATCACAGTTCCCAAGAATTAGCGCTCGGCTACTGTAGGACTGTAAAAAGCTTGATATGGCAAAGAGTCGATATGGTAAGTTGATCGGAAAGTGGGCCTCGACTCGTAGTTCAGTGTGTCTACAGATGATGCTAGGGTTTAAAATTTTATTTGGATCCTGTGAGGAGAGAGCAATGATGTATACGTGAAAGGGCGAATAGAAAATTATGCGAGCCGGCGTCGACAGCTGTGGCAGCTTGGCGCAGTTAAATACAATACTGTTTTTGCCGATTGCGGAAACTGGGAGCCGCGGAAAAAAACGACACGTGAAAGCCTGCGTCGGACGTCGAGGCAGAAATTGTAAAGCCGCGTTTGGAGGTCGCTATTTCGATATAAGGGGACTCGCCGAGCGACTCGTGGCTCGCGGCTCGCGAGCCTCGGACGGGAGAGTAATTTAAATCGGTGCGGGCGCGCTCTCGGCTCTCCCAATCCCGCTGCCCGATTCCGAATTCCCCGGAATTTCGGAGAATTTCACGGGAGACTTGGGGCGAGTTACGCGGCCGCCGCGCGCGTCCCCAACTAGAGGTTTTAGCGCATCAGCTTCAATCTAATAAAGTGCAGAATGCGCGATGCACGCGAGCTTCCTGCCTCGACCTCGAGCTTTCCGTCGCGCCTCGAGGCGCCGCGAGAAAACGCGTCCCTTCGTCTCGGCTCTTTCTTGCGGGCGTTCCCCGAGCGTACCGAACGTTTAATCTAATTTAACGTCCTTGCGGGGTTTGCGCGACGCCACGGTATGCATATTCAATGTTTTGCTGTTTGGATCCTTTCTTGAACACTATAATTTCGCGCGTCTCCGGACTGGGGAGAGGTCCAAGCTCCGGTCCGAGCCTCGCGAAAAATGTCATTGGTTCCTGATTGGCCGGCTCGGTGCACTCTCACCCTCTACTGCGAGGAATGATTCGATTCGTTTACCACGCAAATGTGTGCACGCAAACGCATGTGCGTCTAATGCAATTAGATCGAAATCTCGAATCTCTAATATTCATTGTTGCACATACGGAAGATGCGGTTGCAGTTATTGGATTTCCCCTTAAATTAACAAATACTCGATAATATTCATTTAATCGCGAATACATTTTATATTCAAATACAGTTTACTCAATTATTATTATTCCGGTATTTTTTTTATAATTCCATTTAACATTTAATCTCGCATTTAAATGCGAAGAAGAAATAATTGCAAGGTACTGTTACGCGTGAAAGCTTAGAAAAAATGGCCTCGCGCGGGAAATCTGAAAGAGCTTTTAGCGAGCTTACGGGTGGCACGGATGCATATACTATACACTAAATCACTTGGTACTGGTAATTATATGCAAATTTTAGACAGGTACAAAGACGTACAAACTACAGTTAATTCGCTAATAAGACCGTGATAGGAAAAACAATCGTTAAACTCCATTTCTTGAGCGCGAGCGAAGGAAGGATTGGAAATTAATTATTGACAAGCCAATTATTGCTTGTTTTATTTAGGATGAATGAAAGCACCGTTCGCCCTGATCAAATTGAATCCAATCCTCGCGCGGCGTTCAAAAATAAAGAGCTCGCTAAATTCGGCTCTCGGATGAAGGAAAAAATGAGGGATTACGGGTCACGCGGTCACGGAGCTATGAGAGTATGCTCGATCCGAAAGGGGGGTAGGCGGGTAGAAGGGCCGTTGGCCACCTTAATTGAAAGTGAAAGGGGCCCCGCATCGATCGACAGAATTAGGATTATACAACTAGTATGTAGCGGTAGCGGCGGGGAGGGGGACGCTTTCAGCGGCTAATAATTATTAATTAGTCGAGGAATCGCTCGTCGGGCGGCGGCCGCGCGTAAAGCATTCGAGCCGCGGTGCAAATCCCGCAGGCCGGCGAGCGATAAATCGGCCGCGGGCGTCCGCCTGCCGCCCGGAATCTCGGGGTCGGCGTACGAGCCGAGGCCGCGGATGCGCGCGCCTCCCACCTGCAGGGCTCGATTCCTCCAGTCGATTCCGGGCGCCTCCTCTCGCCCCCCCCCCCCGCCCCCGCGGCCCCACACGACCCCCGGCGAAAATTAATTATCGCGCCCGGCCTCGCGAGCCCTTTTAATTGCACCAGGCGTCCTGCAGCCGGTCTCGCGCTCGACAATGGGCCTGGCGCTTTCTCCGGCGGGCGGCCGGGTGCAGCGACTGTTCGACCGGCTTTGCCTCCGCTTATTTGTTATGGCTCGCGAGCGCGCCATGCACGAGCCGCCTCCCTCCGCAGGAGCTCCGCGCTAATTACCCGATGAAAAATGGTCCGCGGAAAATCGAGGCCCCGGGCTAGCCGGGCCGAACAAAACGGCCCACGCAGAGGAGTCCGCGGAAAAAGGTCCATCGTGATTAACGGGCCTCCGAAAGAAAGCTCCGCAGCTGATTAGGCCGGGCTATCGGGGAATTATCCGGGTCTCTGGAGGCAGCTTCCTTCGGGGTAATTGGCCGAGGCGGCGCCTGCAATTGCCCGGCGGGCCAACAGTTCCGAGGGCTCGATTGACCAGCGAGCTCGGAGGCGTGGACAGCTCGAGCCTACGTGGCAGGGCCAGTGCATGTAGCTCCGTTGCAGAGGGAGAGCCTCGTGCGCCGGCGGTCCTACGGCAACGCGGCCAGCGCGCTCAACCGCAGGAGGATGTCGTCGGCGCGGCCCAGGAGGCGCCAGGTAATCCGCGAGGAAGCCCCGCTCGCGGCCCCAGTTGCCCGGGCGGCAGTCGCCGGCGTCCGGGCCGGAGCGTCATCGGCATTTAATTGCCAATTACCGGGGGCACCGGGCGCACCGAGCGAGCGCGGCCTAACGATCGATCCGCTGCGAGTGGCGCAAAAAGCTGCCCGGCTCCGGTACTCCCCGGCACTCGGCCGCGCCAAGGGGCCTCTTCTAATTTGAAGCCAGCGACTGCGTTGCGATTTTTATTACCGGTCGGGCGCGGACAAGATTCTTACACGCGTAACCTAACGAGCGCGGGGCGCACAAAGCAAAGTAAGTAGAGGGCGGCTCGCTGCCGGGGGAAGAAGGTGGGGCCGCGGCCGCGCTGACAAAGAGAGACTCTGATTCGCACCTGGGGCTAATGGAGCTACTTTGCTCACCTGCCAGCGGGCCAACGGGATTCTATAATTGAGTAACAAGCTCGCGAGCGATGTCTCTTTGATCTCGAGAGTCGCGAGGCGCGAGGCGCGAGGCGAAGACGACCCCGAGCGTAATTAGCGATAATTGCGCGGCATTACGTATACATTGAATGGGCCGGGCGTCGTCGCCGGCTTGGCCCCGACCTCTTTCGATCGGCGGCATTGTCAGCGCGAGGAGGTCCACGTGGCGGCCCGCGGGCGTGGCGCCGGCACGGGCCGCTGGCGCGTCTCATCAGCGGCAAGTGCAGCCTCCCTCCCGCTAATTAGGGCCAAGGGTCGCGCGCCGGGAAATAATTAGCCGGGGCACTCGGGCCGCGCGCGGGCCTAATTGGGGCTGGGCGCGGGGCTCGCGGATAAGCGCGCCCTGATCGATCGCGTCGCCGCGCGAAAGAGACAAACAAAGCGGGCGCGGCCGCCGGGAGCCTGGGAGGCCGGCCGGCAAAGGCGCGTCCTACCCGCGGACGCCAATTCAATTATACGCACAAAGCGCCCGGAGCCACCGCACCGGCCGCCGAGCGAGACGCGCGGATGCCTCGCAGCCTCCGCCCGCCGGCTGCCCTGCTCTGCCCAAATTACCTTTCCATTCGACCCTTTGTCTTCCGGCGTGGGTTCCGGCCGGCGGCGGCGACCGCGCGGCTCCTTCGGCCCGCGGCCCCGAGCGGCGAGCGACCTTCCCGGCTCTTTTCCCCGGCAGAGCCCGAGCGCCGGCGCCGCCGACGACGCCCCGGATGCCAGGATCGCCCGGGCGGACCGGCCCCCTCCGCCGCAGCCCGCCGGCCGGGAGGCCGCCTCAAAGGTAACGGACCCTCCCTCCGCCTGGGACCGGGCGCTTTTTGCGCTCCGGCGCGGCGGCTCCTTGGCCCAAAGGACCAAGCGGCGCTTTCACCCGACAGCCGTCTCGCGAGTCTGACTCTCTGCCTCTCTTTTGGGGATCGCGCGCAGCCGCGGCCCGGAGGCCGCGCCCCTGCCGTCCCGCGGAGGCGCAATCAGCCGCGGCAGGCCGAGGGCGGCCCAGCCATCGGGTGCCCGCCCGCCCAGCCGAGCCTGCAGGACCTCCGCGCCAGGCACTTCCACGAGAAGCGGATGATACATCAGCTGATCCAGCGTGCGGCCCTCGCCTGAGACGCTCCGGCCTCGCTCTCCCTCCCTGGACCTCCACCTTGCTCCACCTTCGCTGTCGCGGCCGCCCACCTCTGGCCAACCTTTCATTTCGGCTACGCCCAATTCAGCTGACTCGCCCTGGACCCTGATTTTTCAATTCCACTGTGCCGGATTTCCCGAGCAAACTTTCGCCTGCTCCGCGATTCCCGAAAGCTCTCCCGAGGAGCCATCCTGGTCGATTCACCCATCGCCATCCCCTCCGCTCTTTATTTATTTATAAGCCCGCTCTCCGTCACGAGAATCTGCCAAGTTTCAATTAGTTCTCCCTTACTTCCTTCCCTTCTGTTTCAAAGTTTCCAATATGCCTGGGCATTCATCCTATAGATGACAATTCATCCTGTTCCAATTTTCTAAATAAAACCGCGGATACTTTTGGCTACCATTATGGTTTTTTGCCGATCGATACTTCTACTCTATGAATTAATTGCCCTATGAAAGACAAAAGCCTTATTGCTTTCTTCTTAATAAGAATTTTACACCTCATATAAATAGACTTCATTTTTCAAGTTAAACATCCTTAATTAGTTCCGCACTTGCAAAAATTATATCGTCGAGCGTTCTTTTATATTCTGTAATATGCGATTCGAGGCAAAAACGCAAGCCGTGCAATCGCTCCATAATGATAACCTACTCGTATGTGTGTAAAATGTATTCAATAAATCGCTTTAATACCAAAAAATATTTTAGCTTTTATCCTAGAAAAGAAACAGCATATTTCTTCGCGCTCCTATAAGTCTTTGAAGGGGTAGGAGAAATGCTGAGTAAGAACAGCGCCTTGAAAATAAATCAAATTGTGAGTAAGTCACTGCTGCTTCTGCCAAATACGTTTTCACTCAGCGATTCGTTTTCAAGATGCGCGACAAACAGCTGAATTGCTTGTACTTTGTTTCACGGCAACCTGACAAATTTTTCTATTAGCTCCATTCATTCCACTCCTTGTTTAGTTGAATGTCATTTTTTATTCTTAAATTACCTTTCATTTTGACATTTACCATAATGTAATATACATAGATAATCGGATTAAAATTCAGTTGCCCGAAATTACTTTAATCAATTCGAATTTATTTGTAATTAGCTAACAATATATGATTAATATTTTCATTTATAGATATAAATGGTCTACAAATTTCTGCTAAACAATAATTGATTTCAATCAAATACAAAGTCATTCAGATATTACCTGTATTAAATTAATTAATTTCATGGATTGATATTAAAATATCTCAAAATAATCAATGCTTCAATTATTCATTGTAATTGTAAAAAATACCTTACTTTCAGTTCCTATTATGAATTCACGAGTTAGTAAGCTCTAGTTTTTTTAACACATAAACACGTATTTCTTACGTTAGGTTCTGTATGAGATCGTCAAATGAAATATTTGCACTTGATATATGACAGTAGTAGTATGCTTTACATTTGGCGATGAAACTCAATAATCCATGTTTAGACGAAGAATCACATCCTATTTAATATTCCATTTCTGATTCCTGATAATTATTACTTCGTGTTGGTATCAAGTTCGACGTAAATTCATGCGTAAACATTGAAAATTAATATAAGCATTACCAAAGCATTGTTAACACTGATGACTAACATACACTGATATTAAATTAGATACACAGCAATACTCAGGAGTCGAAAGCATTATTAAATTTGTGACGAATCTGATTGCGAATAGTCTGTAATAAAAATGAACGTAGATGCATAGCCTAAAAATATCGTACATTTGTGTAGCAAATCGTAAAAATGTACATAATAATGTTATTGTGAAAAAAGAATCGATTTATTAATAACAATAATAATTGTTTTTAATACTTGTGTTAATATTATAAATCTTACCTTTTATATTATTTGTAAAAATGATTTTAATTATATGGTTACAAACTTGTTAATTTAAAAAATTTATAGAATATATCACTTCTACTCTTGAGCTTCTATTATTACTATTCTAGATACAATGATTAGATATTGTACATACATTCTCGATATAATGACATTTTTTAGACGTTTTAATGGTAAAAACGTTATCATCAAAACATAAAATAATTATTAAGATTAGTGAAATGGTAGTCAGCATTTTCGTGAAATTTTATTGGCATTGAAGCTTATATTTATTTTTAAGAAAATGAAATAATAAATGAAAATTAACTACAATGTAATATAAAAATATTTAGCATCTTAACACATCTATTATAGATATAGTAAAATCCGGTTTTTAAATTTTAAAAAGCTAAATTTTTTATAAAAAATTGTAACAGCTCGCTCTTCATTTAAACATTCAATACTTTATATAAAGATTTAAGCTGCAGTAAAATGTATAAAAGTCACTTGGACATAGCCGTGCTTTGATTGGCTACGGAACGTGATCTAATAATACTACACCAATAATAGTTTTACGTTAAATATCTATATTATTGATTTATTCGCTAAATATAATCGTTAATCGTGGAACCCTCGGAATTGTCTTTTTCTTTTTTCATTTGATAAAATATGCCGCCGAGGATCATTAAATACTTTTCGAAGCTTAGGGTAGTGTTAGTCCATTATATAGTAATTAATACAAGTTTTTCGACGAAAATTCAACTTTAACTCTCCGTAAACTGTCAAGAAGCTGAGCGGTTAAAAAATAGAAATTTTTGTGGCATACTTTGATTGACGATGAAAAGTAGATTGTCTACGACAATTTCAATTGCAAAAAATTATGGATTATGAAACTGTTTCTAGACTTATATATCACCTTCATGCTACACGATTCAACTAAGCATTGGAACTCAAAAGCTCTGCTGCACTCTTCACTCTTGTATATGTCGAAGTCTTGTTTTATATAATTTGATTGGTGTCGCTAAAATATCACTTATATAAAATACATTGGTATACCGATAGTAGCGTTAGTCTCAATAAAATCCATCAAATTCAACTGTGCAAGAAAGAATTCGAGATCTTCAGTAATTTGTATTCTAACCAATTGGTGCGCACACTATATTACATGCCCTTAACACAGGGTTCGTTAGTGGAACCCTTACCGACAAATTTAATCGATAAGCCCAGGATTCACACAGCATAGTGAAGATAAATAGACAACCCAAGACAATAACGTATACAAATAAAAAATGATGTTTTCAGACATGTTAAGACGATACTCATTATCTTCAATTCTTCACAAATCAGCAGTTAGATACTTTGTTTAAAATTGTTATAGCTAATCTTATACTCTGATAATAAATGGCTGTATTGGATGGCAATTTAGTTTTTATGGCAATGTGAGGATAAACAGGATCTTTATTACGTAGGAATATTTCAAAAACATACCTCTATAATTGATAATATATAAAGTATAAGGTAAGAAATTTAAAAGCAATTTTTATCAAATCAATACAAATATTGGTTGGTATATTCACCTGATGTAGGTATATGAATAGCAAAACTTAACATTTGATAAATTCCGAGATAAATGCGTTAAAAGTATATTTGACAGAAGAAATAAAGTTGAAATTGCATATATTTAAATATAAAATAGTGATTTTATATTTTAATATTCTTCTAATATATTTATTTTTTAAAAATTATACATTACACTTTATAATGATTTGTCTACACAAATACATTTAATATTAACTGTATATTATGTATACATTTAAGTATGCAGTATACTTAATGTTATAGAAATTTATATAATATGTGCATAAACTAGTAGCATTAAAGCTTAAATGGCGCTTCATGCGTTTCTCAAATAAAGTTTAATTAAAATTATACTAAAATTTAATAATTTATTGCACATTTTAATTAATTTGTAGAATATTGAGACAATGTAAGTTGAGTACCCATTTGAATTATGAACAGGCATACATTTTCATGAGTTTATATTGAATATTAAACTGTAAAGTTTAAGAAAATGGATTTGCTTGATTGCTCTTGAAGCCCAGTTGTTGCTACAGTTACTTGCATAATATTGAAAACAGAGTATAGAAGTATTATTATGTGCACTTGTTCTTTTAGTAAGCGTTTATTGCCTGAAACATCTTTTTGGAGACTGTTGAAAATTCAATTGATAGTTTTCTTCAACATATCAATATTTTAAGTAATATGCTGGAATTGTTCAAAATGAAAAACTTCTTAATCATACACGGTCTTTCATACATTAATAGAATTCCATCATTTTACCTCAAAAATGTATAACGTTTCCTAGTATAAGTATTAATGACTTTGTAGTAATATTTGAAAAAGTAATTTTATGCTTATTACATATAGCGTCGTCAAATTCAAGAAATTAGAGAAAATATAGTACATAGTAATAAAACAATAGACATTTTTATTAGAAATTTTGATAATTTCTGCAATTAGATTTCTGTAAGTGTACGCCTTTAGTCTAAATATACGTTTCAATAATTAATTACAACTTAATAATATTCTCATAATTGGATACTATTATTCCAATTAACTAGTAATTTAACAGCACGATATAATAATCGAATTTCAATGTAACCACCTAACAATATATATAATTATATATATATATGATTATATATATAATATAATCAATATATAACATAAATATAATATATCATTATAATGTTTTTATTCTAATTTAAATTAAGTAGGAATTATTTTGTTTGGGGAGGAAAAATGACTCTAGACTATTTTTTGTCAATAATTTTTATTTTTACGTTGCTACCTACAATTTAAGTAATTATGACGAGCCTCCGCAACACCGATGGATGATCGTCTGACACACGTGTGCGCGCACACACACACACACACACACACACGCGCGCGCGCGCGTACGTACGTAAAGGCTGATTTAAACACAGTGCTCTGCATGTATGCCGAGCATTACACTAATATAGTAGAGGTATGTAATCGAGTATGTATAGTGTAGCAAAGAGAGATTGAACGAATGCTGGCCCGCAGGTTCGAAGCTTTGTAGACAGGGCCATGCACATGACTCTCTTCTAGTACCACACAGCCAGAAAGAAATGGATTCGACTTATCTGTTTATAAAGACCTGTATGTAATTGAAACGATTGACGGTAAAGTTTGTGTTTTGAACGACTGTATGTAACGTTGAGTCTAGCACAGTGGGTTAGTTTATTTGATAAGTGGGTTTATTTACACCTCCTGATTAGAGATTACTTTTTCGGACCAAAATTTGTTCAGTGCAGGTAAGGCGAGAGGTAAGGGCGGTACTCGGGACCGTGAGTAAAGCGCGAATGCGGAACGAGAAGACGGGTGTCGAGCTCGAGACGGGTCAACCGGTGTGCTAGCCCAGACGCTCGGGCCGGCAGCCGTTGGACAAGAGCGAGCGTGAGACACGTCTGGCAGCGCACCGGAGAGACCGGAAGCCGGGGCGCTTGCGAAGTGCCGCACCGCGTCGGGTGCAGGCCTCGGTGCAGGCACGACACTCCCCGAGCTTTACCTCCGTGCGGAGCCAGATCGGGACGCTCACTTTTATCGGAATAACAAAGTTATTTAAGATCGGAAATATCGATCAACAGTCTCCTATTAAGGATTTTTTCTAGGGTGCTCTGTTGATTGTCATATTTAAAATTTAATTTCGATTACGTAGGAAGTAGATATGCCGATTAGAAGAGGAACCCAGACGAAATAATGTCGAATGCGACATTCGAGAGCATCTAGGTCCACTTCTAGATCAGCCATAGAAAATTGACATAAATCTGGAGATTATCGGCAAACAAAATATTCTTACACCTACGTAGGTCAGGGCAAGAGCAAGATCATTCATATAGAGGCAAAATAAAAGGAGTCTCGATACTGAAACTTATAGGACACCGTGTGAACAGAGGCAGGTCTCTTGATCTACTGGTCTCGCTATTTGTCCTAAGTTGGCTGGACATGTGGTGTCTAGGTGCCAAACTGAAGGGTTTGCTGAAAAAAAAAGAAATAAGGAAAAAGCAGATTTGTCGTGTCCGCCGAGACGAGTATTTGTAAACAAAGTGTTCATCTAGGCGAATTGTCATTAAAGCGTTTATAGCACTATTAGAACGAGCCCATCCATAATTAAATGTAAATTTTCAAAGTAAGATTTTATAATTATTTGTAGCTAACTCACTATCAATTATCATTATAACAGCAACATACTGTAAAATTGCTTATGAGTTGATACTAGTTTATAGTTTGGAAGATCACAAAAGTCATCTCAGGAGGACAAGTGAAATCGAGAGTAAAATTACATTTAATTATAATTATCGATATTTATGTCGAAAATACACCAATTTTACGATAGCGCTTAAAGTATAAATACATACTTACACATTGAAGAACTAAAAGTCGAGGATAATATAAAAACAGTAGGCGAGGTAGCTAGCTTGGTTTGAAGCTCGGAAGCAAAATAAAGATAAGCACGCATCGATCACTTCTCGATTCTCAAAAATAAAAGCAGTTGGAAGCAGTGAGGGCGATATCGGTTCAGGAAAGAGAGAAGCTCAGGGGATTCAGGACAAGACTCGGGATATCGGAGCCTGGAGAGTGGCGGTGCGGAGCGTCTCTCCAGTGCAGCTTGCCGAAAGCACCGAATAATGTAGCATGTATTCCCGCATGCGTCCTCGGTAGGGTGGCGCGGAGTATTTTGGAGGGTGGGGGAGGGTGACTGTGCTCCCCGAGTGCGCACGCGGCACTAAAGCCCGTGACACACAAAGAACATACGTAGTCAACTCGTACTCTAGTTCCATTCCAACAATTACAGTAAATACCAATGCAAGACACACTAATGTTTGCGTATTGATTGCACACGCCTTTGACGTCTCGCAAAAAAGTATTCTTATTGGCTAAAGTCGTGAGCAGGCGCCCGTTGCACGCCTGCTCAATGTGTGCGACGATTTAAAGGAGCAGGCCAGCGGGGCATCGATCGCCCGAGGACGACGCGCGCAGATCCGAGGAAGATGGCGGCGGGTCTAGGCGCAGGAGAAGCCAGACGTTGCACCGCCTGAGAATATCATTGGCGACCAGGTAGAAGATCTGCAGGTCCCGTGACGATCTTTGATCCAGGTAACCGACGCAGTCGGGCTCTGCTGGGGCGGCCTACGACCATCCCTGGATGTCCAGCGAGCGCAGCTCGCAGTGGCCCACGCACCATCACGGGCCCGACACAGGATACTTCCGCCTCGCCTGCCGACACTCATCAATGGTTCAAGTAAGTTTGACCTTTCCTGTATCGCTCGCATCATTAACTTGCCCGGAGCCAGCAGATTTTACCGCACTACCTTATCAACCGAGCGCCGCAACGCGTTGGCTTTTCTATCACGTGACCAGAAAGGCGCGCGCATCTCGCGCCAATTTCAAAAGTTCCTGTTGGGATGTTTAATGCTTCGGGCGACGCTAATGGGGTCGAATTATGTTAGCGGACACAATTCACTTGATGTCTATTCACTCGGAGAGACCTAGTCGAGGACCTAGTCGAGTTGCCGCTCGCGATAAGACAGGGTGATTGTGGATTCGGGCTTGTGCGTGAGCTACTATAATGACTGTAGCAACTGTAACTAGGGGAGAGTATGTCGAGTAGACTGGCACGAGACACCAGAGACCGCGGAACGGATTCCTCGGAGAAAACGGCTTCACAAGTGCGCGAGCTCCAACTTCTCGCGGTCTACAAACTTGCCGCTCCCCTTTGGGAAACAAGATACACGTTTAACCCTCCAATGTGACGCAAACAATGAGTCGAACGTTCTCTGATTCTTAACTTATTCACTTGTTCCCTCTCCTTTATCTGTAATTTGCAGGTGTGCTATCGCTTGATTTTAAGCCTCGTTTTAAGTACATGTAAGTGTATCTGTTTATCTATTACATTACAACTCCGTTACTACCGAAATAAAGAAATTGCAATAAATCATCAAAACAAAGTTCTTTAAACATGTTAATATTAAAATTAAATATCACCAGCCATCATTATATCTTATATATATTGACCATACTGTATAGTCAAAAAAACTATTAGATTATTAAAAATTATTATACTCTATAGCTTAGTTTACTAACAATATACTAAACATTACAGAAATATTTATTCTAGTCTATGAACTAGTATGGACATATATTTTTATATATAACTGTATATTATGATAAAACCAAAGTTTTGCACTACCTGAACTTTATTACTACTTGACTTTTTTTACCAGTTTTCACAAATCGTAAATGGTCAACTTAAGTTTGTACAAGAGTAATTTTAAACTTTGCTAACCGATTCTTTATAATTATATTATTTAAATTAAAATTATTATTCAATTATAGGTATAGTATTAAATAACAGTTTAGAAAATTAGTATTCAATAAATATTTCATTTTATTGTATCAAAATCATGCTTATTTGCACCTTCACTTCTAGAATGCATTTATTGAATAATCGTATAAGTTTGAATACTAGCTCCGTTATCATTCTTTTCTAATTTACCGTAACTTGTACTTGTACTTGTACTCCTTCCCCCAAGTGTACTGAGCATTACATTGGTATGAGAATACATTTATGAATCATACTACAGTGGGTAAATAAGAGAAAAAAGGTGCTTCAGTAGCGAGTCCAGTAAACGCCGAATTGATTCGTTTTCTTTTAAGATTCGTCAAAGGCTACATATCAAATCGCGTCGATAAGCGGCGAGTGATGTCCCAAATATCAGCATAGAGATCAAGCCCGTGTTTAGTGGCTCAGTGTCTAGTGGAAAAAAAAGGAAAAAAAAGGAAAAAAAAAGACTTTTTACGAGAACGAGACGAGACGAGAACGAATCTATGCATTACCGCGTTTCCGTGTCTCGTAGCCTAATTTTAGTATCTGTCTCCGTAAATCCAACTCAGTGTATCGGACGTCGGTGTATAAATGCTTGATGACATTTTCAGTATCATGTTTAAATTAAGTTAATTATTTTTTATAATTATTAGCTATTTAACTCATATCTCTCTAAACGTAGTAGAATTGAATATTTATTGTAACGCAAAGTCAATTTAAAAAAATATATTTGTTGACGTAAATTGTAGAATTATTTCATACACCAATGTATACTTATATGCGTGAGAAAATATTGAGATAAATAGTATAGTGATTTTTACCATACTGTATAGTAAATTGATCACAAGATTGCAAATGCAATAAAAATTAGTATACTAAAAATGACTGTACTGCGTAGTAATTTTTATTATAAAATATCAGAAATGTTAACGAATTGGTCAGTCTGTAATTAGTTTAGTTTATCAAACAGTATAGAAAAATTACTAGATCATTTGTTTGAGTATATATGTGATCGAGTTGTGTATGCTTTTATACGATTATGCATGGATCTTCTTTATTCGAGATCACTTTTATTTTAATATTTAAAAAAATAAAGAAAGTTGAAAAAATAAACCGAATAATTTTATTTTAAAACGGTTTATACGTTTTGATGCAATGTCCGAAAATATAATATAAATGTATGTATCTATTTTATAAACTGTCCATATGAAATTTTGCGTGAGTATATTCAGATATTTAAGGATTATTTAATTTTTTTATTTTAAAATAACGTAGTATATCTATTGAATAATTTTAAAATTCAATATGATGGATAAAAAACTGTGTATCGTTATACAGTGTAATAGATTGTAAAGGTTCAAAATTTTGACGTATATAAGATTTAATTATTATAATAATAATTATATAATTATTCGCAGACTTTTCGTAGATTACAAATAAATACAAAGATTATGTAATTAGTTTGCAAACGCGTTTCTAGAAATTCAGGTGTCTTTATATTATGTTAATTAGTTACGAGGTTCAAGCTGTGTAAAGCAATTGCATTTTATAAATAAAAAGGACCGTTCCTTGATACGAAGATGTATCGCGAAAATGTTGGTGAATGAATGATTAGTGACTTAAAAAAGAGCGAAATACTTGTATGAATGCCCGGTATACGGTAATATGCAACAATGCTGCCTTAAAATATAACTATAGTTCATTAGTGAGCCTTTGTTAATGCGGTGCTTGCAGAGGCAGGTGAGTAGAATGATTAACAAGGGGTCAGCGCGGAAGTGGAGGAGCGGCGTGCTCGCAATGTCTGCAACTATTCCATTATAGTATTCCGCTTCTGGACTTGATGGGGTAGGGCAGGGCAGGACTCGTAGTTGCAATGCGGCGTTTCACTTTAGATGGAAGTCCAGTGCATTACATATTTTCGAGAGATGCGCAGGAATTTTGCTTTGGAGCGCAGGGTGCGCGTAACAAGAGCCGCGACGGCGGACCGCAGCTCAGGAGCGGCGCGGCGCGGCGGAAGCCCGCGTTATACCAGCGGCGGGGCGAGCGTACGGCTCTGCGGATCATCCGGCGTAGGCAAGCCCTGCACGGGCGGACGCGGCAGTCAGTTCATTAACTGTCCCGGCTGCGGTTCGATGGGAACGCGGGGATGCGAATGGCTTTGAAGTGGCGAACGCCTCCGGTGGCTCCTGCCTATATGTGCGCGGCGGCCACTGCGGGGATATATCATCTCTCTATCCACCTTCCGATTCTCACGCCACCCCCGAGTCTTGCCTGCCCCATCCTGCTTGGCTTACCGCAATTGTTGACTCTCCCTTGGCCTGAAACAACTTTGTATTCTCTGTACTCGCCTCACTTTCCTCGACCGCGGCACACACGAGCGGGCGCGCCTAGTTACCGAACTACTATCCGGCTATCCGAGGCGCGGGCCGCATCGGCTCCTCTGCCACTTTATCTTTTCCTCATCAGTGACCCTTAATACTTTGGACTATTACACAAAAGCCCATCTCTGATGCTTCTGTCCTTTGCATTGATACTGTTAATCATTCCCATGTGCCAGCTGCGAACTTGCACTTTGAAAAATTCAATTCAACCCTAACTTCTTCAGCGCCACATGACCACCAGCAAGCCAGCACGTTCTTGCACGTTCTTGTACTTTTTAAACATGATATTGTCTGAAGGCGTGGGGGTCTTCAAAGAATTAGTAAATTCGCTTTGTAATAAACTTTTTTATTGCAAGTTACATTGATGTTAAATAGATAATTATTTTCACTGTTTGCTTTAAGCTTAAGCAAATCATAAACATGAGCATTTCAATTTGTAATTAAATGCTGAGCATGATGTGAAGACGCGCATTAATTGAAGATTTTACATTCTTATCCATTGATTATTAAACAACCGTAATATAAGTATAGAGAAAAAATCATTCATATTTTTATTACAGTTTTAAGTCTAGTTTCATACACTTATTTTTTGCCTTAATCTTAATATTACATAATCTTGTAATAAAATGCGAGATATCTTATACAAGATACTAAACACTAAGTAAATACACAATGGAAACTGTCGTATCAAACTAATGGGTCGACAAGTTTTATTTTTTTTTGACCGCAGTTGACTAGTTTTGGCCTTATTTTTGAAACCATAGTGTATTTGTCTGGAAATACTTTTTATCACATTTGTAATAGAATTAAAAGATTGTTATTTCGTTTCTGAGTTTTCTGTTATATATATATTCATTAATTCTCTGATTTTTGTAATCAGGCATGTATATTGACTCAATGTTATAACTAACTAGGTAGGCATTATCGTACATTAAAATTCGTTTATATTCACATAATATTATATTTCGGGAGAATATTTTGCAAATAATATTCAAAATTAATTTTCGACCTAAAGAGAATTATTGATTTTATACAATAAATACATATATATAAATTTGCAGGAAACTTGCGTTGCAGAAAGAATGCATTCTTGCAAGCCTTGCAATAGTAATTGGGAGAATGTTGTACTATAAATCTATAGCACGTTTAAAGAATGCGTTTTCATCGATTTACAGGAATTTGTAATCAAAAAGGTGTGTTTAATTCATTTTGCACGACTAGGTCGGGGGGGGGGGGGAGGAGGAAACTCGCGAGAACAAAGATTCATGGAGGAGCTTTGGTATTAGAACCCCATAGTGTTTGTTCATTACATAATCTATTAGAGGATGCGCACTCCTTTGAGAGCACAACTTTTCGGTCAGGTTCCGTGCGTAAGATATTTGTTGCTCAAAGGAAATACTGGAGCCTGCAAAGGGGATGCAAAATTCTACTTCTTTGTAACCCTAGTGCGCCAGCGCTATACATAGTAATAATCTAGTAGGGGCGAAATAATGCAAGCGCAGGTGCTTTAAATCGGAATCAATTGTTGGTCGATCGCACCGGTTTGGGCGCCGACTTGCGAGGCGCGTTGAGCGGCGCGTTCTGGTGCAGTCGAGAGTCCGGCGTCCAGATGCTGGGCACGAGCCTCAAGACGCAGTGGGCTCGGTGCGCTGAAGCGCTGGGGCAAAAAGACGAGAATTAACATGAGCAATTAGAAGGGGCGGGGGCGCAGACAGGCGCGACGCTGCTGGTGCTGTTGCAGTAGCCGTGGAAAAAGCGGAGAAGAGTCGAGGGCCTCGGCAAACCTCGCTAACGAGAGGCAAACGTGATTAGGTATTCGCGGGCTACTCGGCGCGGGGCGGGGCGGGGCGGCGCGGAGGCAGGTCGGCTGCGCGGGCGGGGGCGTGGGCGGGGGCCCAAGTATGTATATACCGGCGGCGACCGCACGGATCGCTTTGACGGGGCGGTCCGAGCACTTTTATTTCTCTCCAACGCGGCCCCTCCGCGAATCAAGTTTTGCCCCGGGGCCTCGGCCCCTCCGTTTTCCATTAGCGCTCCTCCTTTTGTTCGGCGCTGCGCGGCCGACCGAACTCTTCGGCGTTCCGTCGGAGCCAAAAGGAATGTAACGCCCCGGCGCGAGGGAAAAAGGAGCGATCGCGGGGTGCGGGCTCCTTGAGGCCGCTATTACGAGGTGCGGGCCTAGGAAGCGCGCGATGCAAAGCGAGTCGAAGGGCCGCGTCGTCCGAGGCCACTCGGTTCGCGGCACGCGGCCGAATCAGTTGGGAAGCCTTTGGTTCGCTAGGTGAAAAGCCGGCGATTTCTATCGCGCTCCCGACGTCTTGGCTGGGGCGCCTCCGGCTCCCGCAGCGGCAGCCGTTGAATAGGCCAGCGGCGCGATCCCGTCCGATAGGGGCCCGGGCCTTCGTTAGGGCCACGCCAAACTTGGCAGTCGATCAATGGGCCGAGGGCGCCGAGGCTTTTCCGCCCCTTTGAGACCCGACTCGGAGCAGTTGGACTCGCTGCCTCTAATTGCTCACAGCAAGTGACGTCTGCCCGGACCCACCGCTAAATTAAAAACGACATTCTTCCCGGGCCGCCACGATGCCCTGCCGCCTCCTCGACTTTTCTCCTGCCTCGCGGCCTCGCGGCCTCTTTTCCAGATGCGCTTTCTTGGCCCACGGCCCTTTATTTCCACCAGCGTGAGCCGCGCGTCCGCGCAAACCGGCTTACAACTATAATAGTAGCTTTTCTCCGAGCTTCCCGAGAGAGCGTTTTTCCGCCTTTTCCATTTCTTTCAGACTCGGCGGGAGCTGCGCCTGGCCCCCACTCGTCTTTCTCCGGCAATTGCAGCTCTGCTGCTCCTTTTATTAACCCCTGGCCTATTTCATAACTCGCAGTTTCCTATTATATATAATATTTTTAATATATCTGGTTAATGTCGCGCAATAAGCACTTTATGCTATAACTCTCTTGATCGAACCTGGCCCAAGATATGGATAATAGCTATACCTATGGATGGATAAAGATTATTATGTTATAAAAAAATTGATGTTACAAAAATACTTATATACGTCCTACCCTGTTACCTACTTCTAATGTGGGCTTTTTATTGTAACTTGTACAAGGAAAAAATTGTAAATTGTACTGATATTTTTAATCTCAAGTACTGCTAACTGTCATCAGAAAGATTCAATGGCAACTAAATTT
This sequence comes from Sycophaga agraensis, assembly GCA_018906755.1. NCBI lineage: Eukaryota > Metazoa > Arthropoda > Insecta > Hymenoptera > Pteromalidae > Sycophaga > Sycophaga agraensis. Next base: position 251,565 of record JACCIE010000011.1, read on the forward strand.
CTTCGATAAATATAATTCGTTATAGAAATTTCGCATTCGCACGTGTATGAGCATGTGATCGCGAAAGGACATTGAGTGCTTGTTTAGAAACGGACAAAAACATTTCTATTAATTTTATAAGAAATAAGAATGGTTTAAAGGAAAAAATCTTTCTAAATTTCTATAATTATTACTATTAACTCCATAGAGCCAATCAGAGAGTTCAGGGTAAAATGCGATGGAGCTAAAGAAGAAACTATTGAGCTAGTTATTTCGTACTGTTAATAGCGGGATTTCTGTGTAAAAGTCCTACTGACGAACGCAACAGACATACCCGAAAGAAAACGTAATTTTACCATTAGAATTAAAAGCGCCAGTCATTCACAAATCGCTATAAATAAACATTTGTTTACATAGACAGTAATTTACCTACCACAATAATTATAATTTATTTATTCTTCTTTATTAACATTTGGTGATCTTAAGCTAATTTTTTGCTTATATCTTAGCATAACATCTGATAAAGCTTACAATGATGTCTTAATTCTACAATAGTTATACATATATAATAATCTTTTAGATCTGATTGCAAAATAGTTTCCTAAAGTTGGATTGAATTTGGCATATACCAATTAAATACATTAGATAAGCAATGATGATTATAATAATTAATATTGACCTCATGCGTCTTAGTCGTTATTAAACAATACTGATATTTCTCGAAGAAATGTACGGTCGGTGAAAGGCTGTCGAGTCAGTTTTTCGAGGTATTTATCCACGTGTGCATAGGGAATCGTAACCAGAATCTCGCGAATAGTGAGTCATCTGTCTAATTTATATTTTTCATTAAGAGCTACTTTGTGTGTCCGGGTTACATGCCGCACGGGAATCGGACGATCGTCAGCTATCGACGCGGGCATTGTGGAAAAGATCAGGAGCCAGCAACGTACTTTAAGCTCTTTTGGCAAGCATATTTACTACATTCAGAGACAGTAATACATTATGTCGTTGATTTGACGTTATTAACGCATCACCTTTTAAAACATTTAAACCACTCTGAAACACTTTAACACATTAAAAAATTACAATTAATAATATTGTATATAAATGCAATGAAAGCTGTGCAGGCAAGGTAATGTTATAAGCAGTTCAGATTTTGGGTTAAAATAAACTGTACTCTAACTGTAACTCTAATTATAATTGTATGCGATTTAAAAAAATAAAATACGTTTATTACAAAAAATATTAAAAAAGTAGTTATACGGAAGTTTGAAGATTTATGTCGTTGATATACGGATATAATTATAAATTAAATAAAATTAGGCTTGTGAAATGAGGAGCCGCAAAGAGAAAGTAACCGCGATGGTACTGCATGTGTTCATATATGCAAGTACGAGTGAGAATCGCAGCTTTGAAAGAGTGTCTACCGAGAGTAGAGGTCGCGCAAGAGCGACGTATATCAGTCGTATAGGGGAAATTTACGAGGGACGGATATATTGCGCGGGACGCGTCAAGCTGCCTCCTCGCGGTTCAGGCGTGCTTATTTTCTTCAGCGCTGCGCATACGTACGCGAATTTCGGCCTTGCAACAGCCGCAAGGGAGGCAAGTCGGACCCCGGCTAACTCGTGGCTTCAAGGTGCGAGCGTGGGAGTAGATCCGCGACGCGGCAGTGGCGCGCGACAAATTGTCAGGGGCTCGAAGCCGCGCCATGATTGATCACGCCAAGTCAGCTTGTTGTGCGCTCGCCGTATTATGCATTGCCTCCCGATAATCGGTTTATCGCGCGATCTGGAATTCGGCGCGCGCTCAAAAGACGCTTAGCCCAGCTTTTTGAGTGGATAGCTACCAACGCCACAGTAGACTGATAAGTGGCTACTCTCGTAGCACGATATTAAGTCACATATACTGCTACCTGATTTTTGCATTAAAAATTCGAATTACGAACGTCCAGATCTATTATCTAATTTGCCTATTTGGTTGATGGTAATTTCGATCTAATTGGTGACTGGATAACATCGCTAATTAGATCAACACTTTTTCAGATAATTGGACTAACCTGGCTGGCCCTATTTTCAACTTTAAGGAAACATCTTTACTCTCTGTACGTCAAAGTCAATCTCGACTTTCTGCAAACTTCATTCCCAACTTAACTTTATTAGTGTATAGAACGCGGATGGATGAAAAATAATAAAAAACGGCTAGATAACTTTGCAGACGTAGAATAGTGGCGCTCGAATTAGTTTGTAATAGTAATGTGTTGAAATACTTAGGGCTATTGAATTTGATGGAATAGACATAATCTGGGGAGTTCAGAAGGTAACGTCTCGTTTCAATTTAATAAAATGAATTATTTTTCGAAGAAACCTCATTTAATTATTCCATTTCTAAAATCATTGAAAAACTTGGCGTAGATAGTAAATTGTGTCTCCTTGAAATAGTACGGCTTTACAATCATTTTGAGAAAGATGAATTATCAGTTTGTATAATGCGCTTCCTCGGCCTCGCTATCGGATCAAGCAAGGAATTCTCGGATGTCTACACACAGAAACAAATATTTAAGTAGCGGCTAAACAGTAAAAGTCAACTGAGAACTTTTGACTAAACAACGCACTAGTTGAAATGTATATTTTTAAAAGTGTGCCCTCGAGACATAGGTTTTACAGATAATTTGAAGTGCATGTTTTGTATGTATCATTTGTGGTGAGATTATAAAGCACATGCGAGTAAAAGTGTAGCGATCTACAGTAGCGCATTATCCTTCATGGGCAGTTATTCTGGAGCCAAGTGATACTCTGTATAAAATGTGCAATGTATTTTTAAACGCTTCGCCATTAATCCGATCAAGTCCTTTTTTCTAAATAATATAATTGAAACGTATAATAAGACTCGGTTAAGTTTTTCAACTGTACGTTTTCCAGATATTATTTCGGTTTATGAAAATATTATGAAAAATTCACAAAGATAATGTCAGCTTTGGCAGGTTTGACGACTAGGCTAAGCGAACGGAAATATCTGCAGTTATGACGGAGTATTTTTGATCGAAAAGCCCTCGTTTTTTATGCGCCGGGTCGGTTTTACGAACTTTTTTTCGATTTCCTGCCTTTATATCAGACTACAGTGCGCATCGAAGAGAGGCTCGGACTTGATTTTTTTTAAGAGAATCTTTGAATGGAGCTTTAAAAGCATTTGCCCAACGGCTGTCCAGCTGCAGCAATAAATATAGTCAAATGATTGTCCTGGCATCTTTCGGGGTCGCGGCTGATTATTGTATCTAGGCTCAAAGAGCTTCGCCATAAATGGAATACGATGGGCTGGTAACTCTTTTAGGCTGTGACATTCCCGCAGTCCGCGCACTCGATATCCATCGAGGTGCGATGCACCTACCTGCGGGGCGGTCGCGAGCTGATTATCGCGAAGAGCGGCGCGCTCGGTGTTTAACATTGTGGTCGACGGGGTTTTCAAGAGGTAAATTTAAGGCCATTGGCCCGGGGACGAAGGGTCTATACGGCCCTGGGCGCCCTGCTCGCGACGAAGAAACTTTCCCCTGCGGTGCGGCGGAGCGGGAAAAAGCCAGCCGGTGCTTCGTGCAGCGGCGCTGCCGTGACGTTTTATGTCGCGCTAATTACCTTGTCGGGGAGTTTCTTGTGTACCGCGAGGGGCGGGAGTCGCGCGGGCAAAAATGGCAAACGACCTCGAAACTTGGAGCTCTCGGTCAAATAGCTATTGGCGATAGAGTCGCGGCGGACTCGAGGACTGCCGAGCTTAGCCGATGTAGCTTAGAGACAGTGGGCGCGAGCCTCCAGAGCCAGGAGGGCCGGCTGGCCCCCTCGAGGAGGAGGGCTTTCCGCTCTCCTGGCTTGCCCCATTACTCCCCCGGGCGAGCCATTAACTTTTCCTCGCTTTTCCCCAAAGATTTAACGGGGCCGCGGCATGCAGGGGTGTACGGGAGGAGGGCGAGGGTCGCTGGTCTCACGAGTTGCTCTGTTGCAGGTGGGCTGTCGGCCATGGAACCTCAGCCTGGTGAGCGTCATCGTCCTCGGGCTGTCCAACATGCTGCTGACCTTCCTGCTGCTGCAGTCGGAGACGTGCCCTCGGGCGAGCAGCCTCGGGGCGAGCGGGCCTCCGGCGCCGGCTAGCCGGGCCTGCCCCGGCGCGGAAGGGGGCCCGGACGAGGGCCCGGGCGGCCAGCAGGGCGCGGGCCCCGAGGCAGAGGCAGAGGCCCTCCCCGAGGAGACGGCCGCCCTCGAGCTGGACGTGCGCTTGGGCCGCTGGGACTCGCGGCGGCTCTACCGGCTCTTCGACTCGGTGATGACGGGCTCGCGGTTCGCCGAGGCCTCCGAGGCGGCGCGCGTCTGCCTGGCCACCCAGAGCTCGCTCGAGAAGCTCCACTCGCTGGTGCAGGTGGTGCACCAGTGGGAGGGGCCCGTGTCCGTGGCCCTCTTCGCCGCGGGCGACGAGGAGTTCGAGGCCCTGCAGAAGTACCTCGAGTTCCTGCGCCGCTGCTACGAGCCGATCCGCGAGCGCGTGACCTTCTCGCTGGCGGTGCCGCGCGCGCGGCCTCCGCGGCTCCAGCCGCGCTTCTACCCCCTGCCGGAGAGCCTCGACTGCCGCAAGCCCGAGGGCGCCCTGGCCCAGGTGACCAGGGACATCTCGAGCGAGCAGAGCGGCTGGCGCGTGCGCAACGTCTACCCGCAGAACCACATGCGCAACCTCGCGCGGAAGAACTGCCTGAGCGAGTACGTCTTCCTCACGGACGTGGACATCGTCCCGAGCAGCGGCCTCAGCCGCGCCCTCGAGGACTTTTTCGCCGGGGAGCAGTGCGACAAGTGCGCCTTCGTCATCCCGACCTACGAGGTGGACGCGCGAGTCCGCTTCCCCCAGAACAAGAGCGAGCTGGCTCGGCTGGCGCGCAAGGGCCTGGCTAGGCCCTTCCACCAAAAGGTCTTCATCCACAACCAGTACGCCACCAACTTCACCCGGTGAGAGAGCAGGCCCCGCGCTCCTCCCGCGCTCCTCCCGCGCTCCTACCGCGCCGCCATTTTTTCCGCCCCAAAGAGATTTCCCGCCGCGCCTCGGAGGCATAAAAGTTTTCCTATTAAAGGTGGATGCTGGACGCGGCGCCCGGCCATAAAGCTCAGGAGAACTTAAAAACGGGAAAGGCGTACGTGAGCCACGACGTAACCAACTTTGAGTTCCTCTACGAGCCCTTCTACGTCGCGAGGGACGTCGTTCCCCCGCATGACGAGCGTTTTATGGGCTACGGTTACACCAGAAATACTCAGGTAGGTGGAGAGGCGCCCGCGGCCCCCGCGGCCCCCGCGCCCCGCTCCCCCGGCGCCAAAATGCTTTTGCCTAACTCGCTTAACTGCCTGCGAAACGAGTTTCACGGCTTGTCGGCGAACGGCGCGCGAGGCCCGCGCACACGGCCACGTCGCGCGCCGCGCCCGTCCGCCTCCATCTGGAAATCCGATCGGCCCCGCATAAACTTAGTGCCCCCCCCCCTCCCCCGGAGCCGATGGGGGCGCATTGATTTTTGCTCCGCTGATTATTCCACCTTTTTCCGGGACGCGCGATCAAACGAGCGCGGACGCGCGCTAACGAACGCCCCCGCCCCTCCGACGTCTCCTTTCGCCGGCTTCCTCCGGCTTTCTCCGCCTCCTGCCGCCTTTCGCCGCCTTTCGCCGCCTTTCGCCGGCTTTCGCCGGCTTTTGCCGCCTCCCGCCATCTTTCGCCGGCTGCCGCTCCAAATTGTGAGAATTTACATTAAACGTTTCGTTCGCAGAAACGAGGGGAGGAATTACGGTCGATCGTCCGTCCACGGCAGAAGCTCTTCTTCTTCCCCGGCGCTCGGAGAGATCGGGGTGGGCGCCCGGCCTCGACCAGCCCGCTTTTCACTTCTTTCTTACCTGCACTACGGCGCTCTTACACGCCCCCTGCCGCCCCCGGCCGCCCCCTATTCTGCCCCATCTTCTTTTACTCTCGACTGCTTTCTTTAGCTAAGCTCTGTGCACTATTACCTACTCACCCCGAGAAAAAGCTCGGGTCTCCGCTCGGGGAGAGAAGGCCTCCGCTCGAGCTGATTTCAAGCGTACATCTTCCTCCTCTAATTCTTGTAAACACTTTGGACTTTTTACGCTGATAGGAAGAAGCTCTTCACTCGAGCAAATTCTACTTCCCTACTATTGAGAAATGTGCATTTCAATGAGAGCAAGAAAATCCTTTCTAAGCGCTCAGCTGCCAAAGCGGACCAAGGCTAACCTTCATTTAACCCGGCTATTATAAATGAACTCGTCACAGTAGACCTGCTTAGTCGATTGCTTTTCTTACTCGCCTACGTCTTTGCCGAGGACGCATACATATACCTATATCTAAATCTACATCTGTGCCTATGGGTCACCTGAATTTCCACGTACAGCCGGCCCTTCATACAAGTGCACAGTCGGCATCGGGGCCGCGGCAAAAGTACATATTTCAACCCATCAACTTGATTTTAAACGAGCACGGATGGGTAAACTTGTTAGGTGGGGCGAAAAGACGCTTTTTCTTACCGAGCCATTGCCTTTCTCCGGAGCGTTGGCGAAAGTTCAAGCAAAAGACTTTGGAGCTGTTTATTTGGTGTAAAATAGAGAGCCATTTAGAGCCAATGAGGGCGGAGGATGGGGTCGGATCATGAGACGAGTGGTGGCCGGCTAGGGAGATCGCGGGACTGAAGCGGACGTGCGTAGGATACCGGGGCTCGCGGTCCCGAAGAAGAGACGAGTGCGCGCGGGCGGTAATTGCATAAATTAAGGGTCGGAGGCCTTGGGAGCGACGTCCGCGTCCTGGTGAAATTAAAGGAAATATTTATCGCGGGGAGGCGCGCGTGCAGGGAAACAATGCATAATAACGAGATATGCGGGGGCGCGAGGCTGCGCGGCGGGTAATTCTTGTCTATATGAAGCGGGGGAGCAGCGGAGTGCGCCGCGCGACAGTCCCATTGCCGGGGCGTCTCGCCGCGCATAATGCGTGGGCGCGCACAATGGGCGCAGTCTGGAGGCGCGTCCGCGCGTGCCACGCGCCCCCGGCACGGGCTCGGGGCCGCCCGGGCAGGCCGTATCTCGACGCGGCCCAGCTGCGCGAGAGGCACAATCGGCCGCGGGCTATTATTCTTCCTAATGGGCGCGCCACGTCCCGTGACGCGCCTCCGCGATTAGAGGCTAGAGCTTTGGCGGCGCGCCCGCGACGCGCGCCGGCTCGGCTTCTTTCCGCGATAGGCCCCTGACGGGCTATCGCGCCGGAGACGTCGCCTCGACCCGATTCGTTTGCAGGCCTTCTGCTCCCCCTGCAAAATCCGAGGCCATACCGAGGCGACATCGGAAGCACAATCCGAGGCAAAATCGACCCACGTCGCTCGTGGCCTCCAATTGCCTCGCCGCCCGGCTAACCTTTCCCTTAGCTAAAAAGAGAATAAGACGATCTGGAATATTTCACGCGGCCCGCCAAATCGAAGGGAATTTTCCCGTGTAAACTTGGGCGCAGGGGCATTTGCTCGGCGTTCAGCCGGCCGATTAGCATAATGGTAATTCGGGGGGAGGTTTTAAAAGTGTCCTCCTCCCCCGCTCCTCCTCCAACGCCAACTCCCATCGGCTCACAGACGTGCCGAGGCGCCCTGAATTTTTCTGCAGACAAGTAGGCAAATACCGTTCCGTATATAACTATCTAAGGGGACCGCGGCAATCGCGCGGCCCAGAAGATAGAGAAAGTGGCATCTTTGGCGACGCTAGTGGGCCGCCACCGAGATCCCCATCGAGAATCCGATTCAATTGCTGCGGATCGGCGAGATCGCCTCGGATCGGATCAAACTTTAATTTAAAAAGCAACGAGCTGCCGCTGCTGAGGCCACCCTCGCCTTTATTCATCTTTTTCCATCTCGTTATTCCCTTCGTTATGCCTCCCCAGGCCCGCGCCCTCCTCTTTTTTCCAATCTATGCTTTCCTACACATACCAAGATACTTATACGCTATCGGCTAACCCAACTATATGGCTGTCCTACCAATGCTTTTTTCTTGCTATTATACCCCTCCATCGGGTATTCCATGTTTCATTTTCCATATTCCTTGCCGCGAGGACGCGATTACTCTCAGAGCAACTTGAACATTTACTTCGGAATCAAAAATACATTAATCATACATCTAGGTTAAAATCAATGTTTTATTGATGAAAAAAGTCCTCCTTGTCACTATAATCCTTATATGCTTCACTTTTCTTTAAAATTTATTTGACTATTTTTCTCTTTTGATATTAATTTATCTCCTCGAGTTAAAATATGTTGCCGTGTCGTTAAATGAAATTCCGACAAATGGTTAATAAAAATCTGCTGCCGCTAGATAAGAAACTATAAATTAACTTTTTAATAAACTAAAATCGCCATCTTACCGCGCCCAGTTTATATCCACAGATACCCAATTCACATTCTTCCTTTTTAAAACTTTTTACTTTTTACGATGAGAATAAATTGCGTACAAATACAGTGCATTATTTCGAAGGGTATATATTATCTCAAATCTTCACTGTCACCAAACTAATGTGCTAGAAAAGGGCAAACGCTCGGGCAAATGCTTTTAAAAGAATGACAATTACCAGGACATAGAGATACGATTCTTCGAAGTCGATAAATCTCTCAGATTTAATCTAAAGCGGGACGAACGCGTAGGTGAAAGGTTGCCTTGTAACTATCAATTCAATAGTGAGCCTTAGAAAGCCGCAATCAAATACACTCGAGGCTGCATAAGGAGAAGTATTTTGGAGCGGCGGCGAATAAAACTTTTCCGCTAGCGAGACTCATCCCCTCAGGCGTAGTGCATTAAAAAGTCTCATTTGTCCTCTCGCGCCCTTTTTGCGTCAGGATCCGTCGGAAGTGGGGTCGGGGATTGGAGCTCGGGGTTCGGGGTTCGGGGTTCGGGGTTCGGGGTTTGGGGAGCGGGGAGCGGGGAGCGGGGAGCGGGGAAACGGAGGATGGAGCAAGAGGTGGGCGGGCCGCAGCTGAAAGAAATCGGGATGAATTGCAGGTTTACGAGATGTACGTGGCGGGCTACAAGTTCAAGGTCCTCTCGCCAACTTTTACGGTCCACTGGGGACTGCAGACGCGGAAGAGTCGACCCGCCTGGCGGGAGCGGCAGAACAGCGTAAACCGCAAGCACTTCGAGGTCTTCAAGAAGGAGGTCTTCGCGCGGTACACGCGCGACCCCCTCAAGATGCTGAAAAACCCTCATTGACACAGGCCCCAGCCGGCGCGGAGCCTCGACCGGGGGCCGACCAGTCGGGACAGGCGCTCTTAGCTGCCCCTCGCTGTTAAACTGTTTAATTGCTTCTTTATCACCCTCGACGAGACGAGGGCCACCTCTGCCCCTTCAGCCTCTTCAGCCCCTTCAGCCCCTTCAGCCCGCTCAGCACATCTTTTGCTTCGACAATCGGACGACAGCTGCAGGTGAGTTGCCAGGGATTACGCGCTGGAGCCGACCGACTGTTCCGGGGACCTCGGCTTTTCACTCGGCTCCTCGCTCCTGTACTTCTACCGGACTGCGGAATTCGCTCTGGCCTGCAACTTTTTCTACTTTTTACTCGACAACTTTCACCGGGAGGACTTTAATGTAGATGGATTAATGTTTTCTAGATAGTGACTCGCTGTTAATGTAGCCGGACTCTTTGTTACGTAACAGTTAGCTCGCGTTAACAAACTTGACTTTTTACTCGCATTTTTCAGTATGACGCGTATGTAATAATTTTTGATGTCTCTAAAAGAATGTCTAGCAGTTCTCCGAAGCAATGCAAGCTTTGCCGAGATTTTTTACCAAAGTATACCTAAGACGATAAACCAAAAATAAGAAAAGGAGAAAAAATGCATTTATTCAACCATGTAATGTGATATATAATACGAATGGTAGCATATATAATAATGCAATGAGCAATTCTATTTTCCTATGGATCTTTATATTTGCAAAACATTTAATTAAGTGTATTATCACCAATTAACCAAGTATCAAAACACGAATAATATTTGGATGTATATATTGCTGTAATAATAAGTATTAACCTCATGAAATGGTTGCACTGTACCAAGAAACAACTTTTTGATATGTCTATTGTATCACCGTCGTGTACCATAGTTTGCAATAAATTATACTTGTTTGAGAGGACTAGAAAGATAGAATAATTTACATGTGCCAAGTGCTAATTTTAGAATTAATTGACATTGTGCAATATTGTATTTATGCGACGAATGATACAAACGAAGAAATGTTGTAGATAATAGAGGATGAGTTATTTGGTTATGGACCTCAAATCAAAGTTATCTCCGATATGTACGACTTGAAATAAAGCTCGAATGAGTTTTCGGTGAAAATGTGTTTATTAATGTATCAACGTATAGAGAGAAGAGGAGGATAGAGTGTGTATCTGCCTGGAGTCTACCGCCTCGGAATCTTTATCTATACGAAATGTACGCGAACAGAAGCGTGGCTATATATTTGTAGAAGCTGAGGAATAAAAGTAAACATTTGTACGTCCAGAGACGGGGTTTGAATTTATTTGTTTGTGAGAGGCCGAGTAGAAGCGGCAAGTAGCGTTGCTAGACTGCTTTGCGCCTGGCAATCCAGAGCGATCCTTGCGGGCAGATATACATCTGCGCGCGTGCATTAACACATAGTGGCCGAGTCATCCTCTCGGTTTAATTATGCCCGGGACTTGGCTTGAATCGGATCGACGTCAAAATGCGCGGCGGTCCTGCAAAGGTAGGATCCGGTAGGTAGTTGCCGGGCACGGGAGTCGAAATCTCCTCCCGGTGGAAGCTTCAGCCGGGCGCGCCTTAAAAGTATGAAATTCGGCGGGCGAGGCGCGCGCGAAAAAGTAAGAAGAGCAGCCGCGGCTGGGCGCGGGTCGCCCAAGGGAAATGGAGGCGCGCGAGGGATTTTTTCCGGGCGGGCGCATCGAGGCGGCCTGGGCGCAGCTGCACAATATATCCCCGGGCGGAGTGGGCGCGGGCGTCTGTAGGTTGCGCCTCCTGACCCGACAACTCGTTTCGGCTCGGTTTAATTTCCTCGGCAACACGTACGCTCCTCTGGCGGCCGCGCGCGAGCCGTGGCCTGAAAAGCCCGAGGAAAATAAGCGTGGATTCGCGCGCGGCGCGGGCCGTCCGGCCGTCCGGCCGTCCGGGCAGGGGATGATATTTAGAGTGCGCCCTCCCCAGCCCCTGCCGGCCACTGCCCGGCCCTGCTCTGCCGTAATAATGTAACGCGAGCCAACGCCGCGGCGGCGCGCGTCTCGCTAAATTATTAGATTGGGCTTTGTGACTCCCTCGGCCAGTAGCTCTGACTCCGAAGGCTCGTTAGCTCCCGGCCGTCGGCCGCTGCGCCCTGCCTTTTTCCCTTTCCCCCTTTATCCGCCCGCCCGCCCGCTATTCCCTCGGACGCTACCAGTTTTTAATCCCTTTTTTATGCTCCTCGCCCGACCCAATCTCACCTCCGCGTAAATATATACGCGGTTCCTTCTTTTTCCTTGCATTTTCGCCCGGGGAAAGATGTCGCGCGCGCGCGCGCGCCCAAGCCCCGGCGTCCGTTTGCGTGTCAAGTGCAAAGTGTCCGGCTCGAGCTTTTAATTAACACTTGGACGCCGGCGGCCTGCGTCCCCGGGGCGGGCCCGACTCGGCCCGCGAGGCCCGATGAGCCGGCGCCCGCGGACGAGGCGAGGCCGGGCCCGCGGATCAAAGCCGCCGCTCGCTCGTTATGCCGAGTACTCGGCCCTCCCTCGCTCCCATTGGCCTCGAGCAAATCCAATTCCAGCCCACCGCCATCGACTGTTTCATATTTCCCGCGCGGATCGCTTGGCCCTTTAAACCTGCGCGCGCGTTTTAGCGCCTCGCCGACAGGTTGATCGAGTTACGGGCTGCATCAGCGGGAATTGCCCAGCTCAAAAGAATGGATTAAAGCATTAAAAATGGAGGGGTCGGCCTATGCCGGCCTACGGCGTCAACGGGCCCGAGTGCGCGGGACCAGTTTCCAGGGAAAAGCCAGGGATCGAGCCTGCGAAGGGAATGCGAGCGAGACGGGCCAAGTTGGCCAATTGAATGGCGGCGCGACTCGGATGGATGAAAGCTAAGCGATTAACTTGCTGGCGAATGCGCCGGTGAACAAGCAAGCAGACTAGCCGGGCGAAACTAACGGGAATCGCGGGGATTCCGGAGCCTAATTCGAGCACCGGACTAATCCCGTATAATCTCGCCTAATCTATTCGTCGACGGGGTCGGGCCGGTCGGGTGGGCGGGAGCAGCCGGCCCTTAAACGGCATAGATAAAAAGCCCGGCCCCAACAGCTGACTGCGAGCCCTAATCACGGGGAGTGTTCTTCTGAAGCGCCCGCGCCGCGGCCCGACTCGCGCGTCCGGCCTGCATCGCGGGGCTTTCTTCCCAAGCAGCCGGCATCCCCAGGGGCGGGCTCGCGGCCGCGTACAAAGGACCGGCGGCCGACTCGATCGGCACTGCGGCGGATCGCGTTTGCATAATTGAAGCCCTCCGCTGGCTGGGCCTTGGGCGCCCATCAAGAAGCCGACGCGCGGGTGCTGCCCGCCTGGGCTCCGGCCCCCGGAGACTGGGAACCAGCGGGACCGGCGGGATCGGCGGGATCGGCGGGATCGGCGGGATCGCGTACTTTGCCGCTTTTGTCCCGGGGAGTCAAATATTTGACTACTCGGCGGGGCTGGCGGGACGCTCCGGGCGCCCAAGACTCGGCATGCGGGTAATCAAAAGTTCCCCCTGGCGATTGCCCTAGGCGGCGGCTCGGCTTTTTCCCTGGCCGGCCCCTATGCATTATGGAGCGCCGGCGACGTCGTCTCCGCGGATTATGCGGCTAATTTCTAAAGTGCTGGGGCGGCGCGCGCCCCTAATTTATGCGGCCCGATGGCCGATCGAAGTCGGCGGCTTCGACTCCGCGCACCACCTCCTCGAATCACGGCCGCGGTTATCGGCGCGACGACTCGCACGCGCTCCTCGCCCGAGCTAGTCCCCGGGAGCCCACGGCTGCCCGGATTAACAGCGGGCGGCCCCTCCGCTCCTCGGACTTTTTCCAGCCCGCTGCGAGGCTGCGCTCCTCCATCATCTCGTCCAAAATGGCTTTGGTCACCGATCCTCGATCGCAAACTGTTAAGCATCGATACACGAGCTTTACCCTAGCCGGAGCAATGCTTGTTGTTCGCGGGGCAAGCGAATTCGGAGTCGGTTCCACGGACAGGATTGTTACCCGGCTCGCGTCCTATCCAAGTTGGAATTCATGTAAATATGGAAGGGAGCAGCAGGGCCCGGCCGCCCAGCGCACAAAAGGCCCGTAATGGGCCAACTTTAAAGTGCAATTGCAAATAAGAAGCCAGCGAGGGCTGGCAAGCGGGCCCTTGCTGCAGTCGGCGATATTGAGAGGCCGAGTCTTTCTGAGCGAATGCGTCGCGTCCGCGTCGGAGACGGGGCCGCGCGGCCGGAAAATAGAAAGTTGCCCGGGCGCAATGGTGCGCGCCGACACGGCTTCCCCAGGACCCGCTATAAGTAAACAAACTTCCCCGGCCGACTTTGCCATCGCGCCGGGGGAAGCGTCTGCTCGGCCAGCCCCCCATCGACGCTCGCACTCGGCCGCACCCGAGCGCCCCACTTCAACTTTTAAAACAAAAACTTACATGACTTACGTTTTACAATTTTTAATTGCAACAGACAATTCGTCTCTCGAATGACTGGATAACAGACATCATTAAGCTTAATACGATTAAGGAACGTTACCCTTATCCAAAATAATAATCCAAAATGTTTTTCGATAAAATATATTTGAATTCTTAGTTAAATGAGACAAACGAAAAGCTTGTAGGCTCGTTTAATTTCAGCTTATATTTTTAAATTTCACGGATTAAAACTGCTGTATAAAAAAAGGTGCCTGTAAGTGCATTGTTGTGTCACGGGAGAGGTAAATTAATGAATCCTTTGTTCGATGTTGTTTAAAATTTTAAGGTGAAGCTTGTATAGATACAGGTGTTGAGGTCGTTCTTTCTCAGCGACAGCTTTGAGGCAAGTGGCGCGACCGCTGCCGAGCTTGCCGCGCAAGCTGTTCTCGCGGCGCTCGATGGGCTCCCAGCCGCTGAGCCCTCGCGCGCTGTTGCCTACCTGTCCCCCCCTCGCTCCGAACCGAGCTCCTACGTCCCGGACCCCGCGCGGAGTTCGACTAGGTATGCTCGCGCCTTGCGCGTTTACACGAAATGGCGGGGATCTGGCCGCCCTCCCCCCTAACCCACGAGGCCACGAAACGCGGATGGCATCAGGGATGGCATCCTCCCTCGCGCACTCCTCCTCCGCAGGGGAACAAAGGTACGAGGACACAGGAGGGCCCTCACCCTCCTGCTCACTCCGGGTTAGGCGCTTGATCCCTTTTCCTCCGGTGCAAACCTAATCGCTTCCGTCGTGATCGAGATCTCGCGGCTTCGACGGCGCCGGGCACGAAAACTCCATCACGCAACAGCGCTGGACACTACGCTCCTTCACGCGAGAGCGGCACTCGGAAAATTGTTCAAAAATCGACTTCCTTATCATTAACGGCATTGACTTGGCAGGTAAATGCGCGGCACCCGCGCGTCCGGCTCGAGGTCAATGTCCCCTGCTCCTCGCAGGCAAACGTAAACAATACCGACGCGGGCCCTTTAAACCCAGCCTCTTCCTTCCGAGAATCGTAGTAAAGTTGGTGAGTTTAATCGGCGTTTACAATAGATATACGACGCTTACAATAAATTCGATACAAATAGAATTGCGCCGATCGCGCTTCAGTTTGCAATACGCATGATCAATCAATTTTGTTCCAAGGGCTTAAAATCTGGACATCTAATGTGTAATGAAGTCTTCTTTATAATTAACCCAAACTCTTTTTATTTTTCGTTTAAATCAATATATAAAAAAATTCAAATTTATGTTATTTTTATAATGATGTTTTAAATAAACTAATTTCTGTGTATCTTAAAGTTGAAATTGATAAAAAATAAAGCTACAACCTCGATCACACATTAAATACCTGGATTTCAAGCCATTATGAAATAAAAATCATAGATGGGTAAAGACAAAGTATACATGAAAATTGAAATTTTGAAAAGATTATATATTATAGTTAAATGAACTTGCAGACATTTAGGTTGTCTCATTTAATTACAAATTTTAATATAATTTTTTAAAAAATTGAGATATTTATTTATTATATTGTTTATTACAACTATGTAAACTGTAGACCAAGAATAACTTTAAAATCCCCTTAATTGTATTTCATGTACATGCTAACATATATTACTATTAATAGGAAATAATTTCGCCCTAAAGATTTTTAACTCGAAATTTCTTTAAAATTACATGCGTCAATTCTAACTGAACGAATACCTACTATTGTAATAAACTATAACCTCAACTATACCTTGATTCTGTCTCAACTCAATTATTACTTATTTTTATCATTTATATTACCATATAATGTACGCTTTAGTTTTCTTAATTGGCATCTTTTTTGAAAAGTAAAACAATTAAATGAATTATGCTGAAGATGATTGACTGATTGAAATTCTTATTCATCCTTATCGTAATACCCATATTATAATTATATCTAATATTAAAATTCACATTCAACCGCGAATTCATAATAAGGAAATTAACATTTTTATTTTTTACTTTATATCAATTAATAATAATTCAATTGAATTTGTACAATTATTATAATTAAGATTTAATTGAAAATATTAATTAAACTCTAGGTTGAAGAGCAAGTTAACGAAAATGTTAGGCTACCAAACACTTGAATTATAGCCTCACCAAAAAAGGGCACTTGTTTTTTGTGACTTCAATTTCCAGTTGCTTTATTTCCATAATAATAGCAACATAACCGTGCCAGGGACGACTTCCATGTTGTCTGTTCGCTACACAGTCACTATTGAATTGCTACTACGCAGTTCCTCTTACCAGCTTTCTTCTATCAAGGGTTCCAACAACTAGCCCAAAATATAACCGCATTTTTGCAACGATTCCTTATATTTCATTTTATTAATAATGTTAATTAAATTTCAGTTGTATATATATAGAGTCACAGTGCATAACTGATCTTTTTTGATAGAAAAAATGGATCACTATATGGCAGTAAATATCTTAATTATTTTTAATGAGTGTTAATAAAGTTTGTTTGTAAATAACCTTTTCTATGTACACTGATGGAAATGTTATCAGAATTTTTATTTTACTTCTGAGTAAATTGCACATTTCGAGTTGTGAAATCGAAAAAGATAGTATACGTAGCAGTAAAAATTGTGATTATTTTTGTATTAATTTTTTATTATAATCTGAATAAAACTTAACAAATATTATCGTATTACCATCGTTGTAATATCGGAAATTTTCCCTACAAGTAGGGTAAAAAGAATTTTTCAAAGTTAATTTTCATGTCATCTAATAGTCAAAAGTTACAGAATTATAGCAGGCTTATACGACAGTACCAACGTCTTTTGTTTTTCATTAGAACCCCTAATTTCATCTATGTAATATGTATGAAATTGTGAAACTGAGAGCAATTTTATGAAACTGTAAGGTAAGCCAGTTCTAAACATTTATAACAATAAATTATTATGTTTTATTTTATTATATAATTTAATACTACACTTTTAAAAATTTGCGTCTTATGGATATGGTGAACAATAAGTATATAGAGTATGCTTATACAGCTATATTTTTTGCCTAAGTTTGTACTACTATGTAATAATTTTATGCGACAAAGCATCAAATTTTATTGGTCATTTTCATAATTTTTTCATTAAGTTTTTTATATCTTAACGATGGATTTAATTAAAATCACACCCCTCATAGAATTCTTAATTAATTATTTGTTAAGTTAGCCAATGTTAAGGTATAAATAATTTAAAATCTAATATCTAAATCTACATTCGTGTAAAAAATCCTTAATTGCCAGATTGACGATATGTACGGCTAATGCTTAACTCATATCTATATAGTTGATAGAGAAGCTTCATTTCATAACACTGTTATGTATGTAGATATTAAATTAATACGATCTAAGTTCGTGTTTTAAAACAAAATTGATTGATCCATTGACGATTCGAGATATAATTATGTCTAATAAAAATTTAAAAAAATTAATATGTTAAAATTGAGCACTGCCTCATAGATATCGAACAAGACCTCGAAGATACCTTGAATAAAATTTTTTATTATTTTCTTCATTAAAATTCTCAAACTTTTAATAATATTTATTTATTAAGGATATTTAACTAGTTGTGATAAATATAATTGTGGTAAATAAGTACTTATACTAATCAAAAATATCTTAACTGTGATAAATTCTTTTGAAAGTACAAAATACGCTTATAATTTTATGTTTTGAGGCTCTAAATGAACCAAGTATTACTACTGATAATCCATCGATTTTGAATTTTGAAGATATTTCACTTGAGGTGCAAATTTTGTTAATGATAAGAGAAAAAGTATAACTAATCATCTGCTAGGAGCAACACGATTCTTGAATTTAATAAGTTTTTTCACTAAAATTAAGAAATGTTTTTCTCCGTATTTTGATTTTTATATGCATGATGCTACGACATTGTTGAACTTACTTCTTATTGATTATGTAAACTATTGAAATTTCAGTAGTCATAATAGCGTATTAAGTCGAATTGCTCTTTAGGAATATGCTGAGCGGCCGCCGCGCGGTCGGCTGTTCGCGCCTGCTTCCGGTAGGGTGTCTCAGTCCGACGACAAGGTGCAATCGAGGGAAAAACAAGAGAGTGCGGGCGCGCGCAGCTGATGCAGTGATTAAAATGAGCCGGCGCGGGGTAGGGCGGGTAATAAAGTTTCCGGGCCGTATTGTTAGCGTTGGTCCCGGGGGAGATCCGAGGGGAGATCGCGGGGCCGGAGAGGCGGGCGGCGCGACGTCGGGGACCTCTGGGTCGCGTCGGGCCGCATTCCTCCCGCCTACGCCCCAGGAATTCCGGGCGCACTCGGCCCCCACCTTTGCAGATAGACTTTTAACGCCGGATTCCTGGCGGCGCCCGATGACCTTCCGGAATTCCCCGACCGCGAATAAATGGACAGAGAATGAACTATCCGAGCGAGTAGGCGTGCGGCCGGCGTAGCAAGGGATTCGGGCCGGGCTACCGCGCCAATAGGAGATCGGCGGTTGGGAGCCGCCTCGGAGTCGCGGCGCCTGCTTGCTCCCGGGGGTGCTGGCCGTCGCTAAACAATTATCGCGGCCGGCGGCTGCCGTCGGCGGCGTAAAAAAACGCACCCCGGGGAAATAGGCCGGGCGTGTTAGCCGCTGACGTACGGCCGCCGGCCGGGATAAAGAATGGAGGGGGCCTTTCCCATTTCCCTGCAGTACGGCTGCGCGGCCGTACGGGGATCGGCCCTCCCGGCAAATTAGGCCATTCGTCTTGGCCGCGGGCCTCCTCGATTCGTTCCGGATTTGGCCCGGCTGGCAAGTAAGTAGCCGCGGCACCCGCGGCGATTCTTCATTGCGAGGCGCCTACATCGATATCGGGGCCGCCCAGCCAGCCCCGGCGGATGCACGAGCGAGGCTGCGCGCGCGAAGAAGGACACCGAGGCAGCCGCGGAAGAATTATGGGAGCCCGGGCGCCCAGGACGCCTAGAGCTGGCCGCGCCACCGCGAGCCCTACCGGCTTTGCCGGCCTATGATAGAGTCGGGAAAGAAGCCTTGTCTGCCGAGCGGGACCCGGTGAAAAAGGAGCGCCCGACGAGATGAATGAACCGCCCGACTGCGCCTCCAGCGCCTGTCTCCCAAGGGCCTCGCTGCCTCTGCGCTCGCTTGCCCCAAACTGAACACGACGCGATTAAGCCAAACGTCTGCGAATAGATCGGCCGGAGCCCAGGGCCCTGCCCCCTGCAGACCGACATGCGCGCCCTGGACAATAACGGCCCCGGCCCACCTACATCCCCGTGTCTGGAAACTCCATTTGACGCCCCTTCCACTGCCTTTTTACCCTCCCAATTACCGAGTCTACCTTCCCGACCTTGCACCCTTCATCGATAATCACAATTCACAATTCCAAATAAGACAGAGCGATATTTTCGCATCATATTTTTTCAAGTCGCTTTCTACTGCAGTATACGAGACGAATAAACAAGATGGTAACCCTGATATCGTAATAAATTCTCTAGGATCCGCGAAAAAAATATTTTTTTAAAGGAATTATCTAGCATTAAGCGTAAAAAGTTCAAATTATATTGTATTTCCAAATAATATAACCGCTCCCAGAAAGTGTATTTAGTGCGTAAAGCACGCAATGGTATTGACGAGTCAGTTCGACGAGCTCTTGTTTCCAACAGTTTGAATGAGAATACTTTATAAGTCAATCTAGAAGATCCTCGCAATTAATACACCTTAAAAGAATTCATTTACTTGTTTTTTTTAAATCGACAGATAATTGTAATCAATTATATCAATGGTATCTAAATTTAAAGCTTCTTAGCCACGATCACGCAATAAATTCACTAAAAACTAAATTTGATAACCATTATACATTCTACTGAAAGTAAGGGTTCATTTTATTTTTCATCATGTAATAAAGAGTAATTAATTTAACCAAACATAAATAGTCTTTAAAATAGTAGCCGACAGGTAGTAATATAGGGGCATGTATAAAATTTAAGGTGAAAGTAATATTTCAGTCAATATGAATAAATTAAATTTCCTGACAACAAAAATATATATTGTTTGTACATACATGATATTTTTCTTGATATAAAACATAAAAATTTACAGTTCAATAACTTAATGAAAGGCCTTGAAGGTATTGTAGGTATTTAAAGTGAAGTTTGTGCGTGTAGCTTTGTTTTTAATGAAATCAATGTTTTTTATTTTTCAATGAGAAATATCTTTGAAAACGTAATCGAAAATTTTGTCATTTTTATACAACTTTTTGAATGAAATTAAGTTTGTTATTTGTCAACTATGGAATTGATAAAAATAAAGACACGGAAAAATGTTGATAAAAATCCTATAATCATATACAAGTCCTTGTAGAATGTACTTTATTGAGGGATTCCAAAAGAAGTCTACGTCAATTAAAAAGTTTCGCACCTTAAGTAGTCATTCAATTAAAAATTTTAACATATTTTAGTGGAAGGATATTTTATATTATTATAAAAGATATATTTTTTGTTACGAGCATTTTAAGGTGAAGGGCGAAGTAAGTGTACACTTTACTTAAAAAGCTTTGGCGTTTTTAATCGCATAAAACTACGCTTTGTGTGAAAATGCGTAAATAAATCTATGGATAGAAAATGGATCAAAGGATATATAAAAGTTATAAAAGTGAGAGAAATAGAAATAAAATGTGGAGTAGTGCTGTGGCCCTAGGTTGGCTGGAAAACCCGAAGCGATCTGCCGTGTATTGGCTAGGAAGGCGAAGGCGAAAGGTGTCTGAATAATAAAAGCATTGCCTCATTCGTACTGGGACTAATTATAATATCTATTGCGGAAAGAGTGCCAACCGTGGAAAAGGGGTCGTCTGGCGAGGGAGTGAAAAGAGGCGGTATGGAGCTCCGAGGAGGCCGGGGCGCCCATCCGCGCATAATTCTCGCGATCAGCGGCAGCGCCCGGCGGGCTTTTCCAAATATATTTAGCAAGGGGTGGGGGGCTTGGCCTAATTTACATTTTAATTGGGCATTACCATAGCAAATATTGGCGGCGCCCTTCGTTACGCGTAGGCCGCGCCGAGGGCTGATTTGGCCCCTCGAGGCAAATGAGCCGCGCGGCTGTGAGCCCCCGAGGCCGGAGCAGATGCATGCCTTGGTGGGCTGGCGCGAGGGCCGCATTCGGTGCTCGGGAAGTCGCGAGCCTTGGGCGAGTCGGTGGCTCGCGGGCCGCGCGGTCCCGTGCCCGGGAAAAAGTCGACCGGCTGCTGAATCTTGGCGGGGAAAGTTCCCGGGCGCCTCGTAATCTTAACTAATGTCCCCATCGCTCAGGGGCGCGCAAGTTTGCGCCGGCAGACTGTCTGCGCGAATGGAGTTGCAAATTGGAAATTTGTTAGGGGCCGCGTTCAAAGGAGCCCCGACGCGACTTAATAATGCTTTTAAATTTTCATTAGCGGGCGCGGGAGGGCGCGAGGGGCGAGCGGCCCTTGAGCCTCGCTTCGGTTCGCCACCGGACGGCAAATCTCGCGGCGCGCGCATCAGCCGCACACGCGCGCACGCAGGGCGCACACGAAATGTACATATCAGCCAGAGGCGGGCGCCGCGGCGACAGGCACTTTTAAATCCCGTTTAACGAGGCTCTTAAATTTTCCTAATTGTTAATTTTTCACGATTACTTTAAGGCGATGTCAGCGAATTATAAAAGCGCTTTATGCCACCCGCAATTAATTCATTTTTTATTTTACGGCATTTCCCGCGCGGCGCACACAAAATTAAACGAAGGGCTTTTTACGGAGGCCTCTAACCTTTTACAGTTGGCATTAAAAGGACGGTTAACCTTTAAGGGCGGGAGAAAAAATGGGCCAAACAATTCCGCGGCGAAACACGTGTCAATGCAATCTGCGCGCAGTCCGTTGTTGGGCCGGCAGGCTTCACAAAGCCTGAATAGCGACGGGTGGCAGGAAGGGCGAGGCGGGCCTCGGGACGAGTGGCCGCGGTCTGGTGCGCCTGCCGCCGCGGCTCCCGAGTGGCGCGCGCGCGCGCGATAACGAAGCGCTCGAAAGAAGTCTGCCGGGCGATCGGCCCGGGGACAAGAGGCGCGGCAGCCGGGGATCGCCGTCTGCGGCGGCGCGCGGCGCGCGGCCCGCCTCGAGTGCCCCAGAGCCGAGGACTCGCAGGTGGCAATATGGGAAAAGCCGGGCGCGCCCGCCGCGTTATTAAGTACGTGGGCTGCGCCCTGGCGAAAAGCCTCCCGGCTGGCATAATTGCGAGAGTACCCGCCGACGCTAATATCCTCGAGATCTTGCCAAATCGTCGCAATAAGCCTGGGCTCGGGCGCCGCTGGCTGCGGCCCTCTTTCGCGTTATTGTGGCCGCGGGCCGGGCTGCTGCCGGTCGTTGGAACTTTGCAAGCCCTTCCTGCAGTCCACCTGCGCCGCTGCCATTAGCTTCATTATGGAAGCGGCCTTTTATTTTGCCACTTGGCCGGCCGAGCCCCTGGCCCTCGAGCCCGCCACTCGGCCAGGAGCGCTTTTCACCCTTCCGGAAGCTCCGCCCTCGGACCGAGCTTTTTCACGAGGACTCCCTCGGGAAGGCTACCTCTTCTATCCAATCTCGCACGCTCGACAGTCTCGCGTAGACCGTCGGGTAGCTGTAGGCGCAGCCCTGGCTCCAGGATGCGATACCTGCGGCGGAACAACCGGTCGTTAGGCCAACTCGATTAGCGAGGCCCTCGATCTCTGCCTCGCCGCCCCCCCCCCCCCAGTCTCGCTCATAAGCTCCTTTAATCCATTCACCTATTAGGCTATTGTCGAAGACCGCCGGCGAGCCTGAGTCTCCGACGCACGGCCCGAATCCTTCCGTGTACGCGCAAAACATCCTCTCCGTGATTTCCCCGCTCCCGTAGATGGATTCGCAGTCCGTCTCGCTCATCTTCTCTATATGACTCTTGCGAAGATTATCCGAAACTTTGCCAAGCAGCTGTACAAGTGCAGAGAAATCGAATTATAACTCCTCGTTAAAGAGAAATTTTTCCTGCCTAGCTGCCGCCACTGAAATACTCTTACCTTCGTCGCTCCCCAGCCGGCTATTGAGAACACCGTATTTTCCAGAATTACTTCTGCTTTCTCTGGTAATTTTATAGGCTGAGCCGCTTCGTTGAATTTCATCCTTTCGGATACCTGCGTCATCGTTAAATATACTGTTTAAATAACACTATGTTAATCAGTTTTATCCCAACTTTTATACCATTATCAAACCCACGTCGTGGTCAAATGTAACTTGGTTAAAATTCGGGTGAATCACAACCGCTGCTACTTTGATCACAGTCCCATTGGCATAATATTTGGAAGATCCTATTCTTACATGGTAGTCATTGGCCGGCCGTCTGAAACGATTATTCTGCTTTATTAATAGACGCCCCCCTTGCTTTGTTATTTAATTCTGAACAAATTAAGGTGAAATTACGCTTGTGCACATTGAGCTGAAGTAATGATCCATTTCTCATTTAGAATGCTGCCGCAACAAAAGTGATCGTAACTGTGCCCATAAAAAGTTCCATTGTACTGCAATGATACCTTTACAAATAATGTTATAAAAGTGTTTCAGAATACTTGTTACAACTATTTATTAATATATTTCTTCGTGTGTTTTTAACTATTCGTCGATATCGAGCCATTCTCTAGT
The DNA here is from genome assembly GCA_018906755.1 of Sycophaga agraensis. Lineage (NCBI taxonomy): Eukaryota > Metazoa > Arthropoda > Insecta > Hymenoptera > Pteromalidae > Sycophaga > Sycophaga agraensis. The sequence continues at coordinate 274,917 of JACCIE010000011.1, forward strand.
CAAAATTACAATAAACTTGTAAACACAATTTGTCATTTTAATATTTCCGGTTGCCGATTAAAAATCATCTCAAGCTATTCGCCAATTTTTAATCAAACCGAACTACAATGAAGTAGCATACATGTTTCAAAGAATTCCGCATTAAAGTTTATTCAACAAAATTCCATTAACGTATTTGAAATTGGATTTTCCCATGAAAACGTAAAAAATTAAAAGGAAAATCGGAGAAAAATGAAAAACTAACGAACCTACGTATACCAATCTCAAATACGTGTATCCGTAAATGCAGAGCGGAATAAAAACTGTACGTATTGTAGATTTACCGCGGTTTACTTGTTGCTAATTATTTAAAAGATGAAATGTCGGAAATAAAATTAGTTGAAAAATGTCTAACCACATAAGGGAATTCTCGTATATCTGCAGTTTCACCATCAATAATTTTCATTGGTTTTAAACGGGTGCGATCTGGTATCACATTACTTTCACTTTGAGCGATGAGAAGGCGCGTTAAAGTCCATCCAAGAAAAACGTAGAGTCGAGACATTGTTGGATCTTTGATTGTTGAACTGAGTGTAGTAGTCGGATATAAACGCTATTTAAAGGAAAAATAGCCTATCGCAAGTATCGAGTACTAATATTTTCTTTCGTTCACCTTATCGCTGAGTAATGAAACAAGGCAATTTCCTTATCATCTTTGTATATTTATAGTTTTATTAGGCAGTTATTATTAAAGAAGAGATCGCATGAAAATTGTACCGATACGTTACACGTTACTTTGCCCTAAAGGCTCACTTTCTATTATTATTAAGCAGCTGCCTAATCCAAGTTCAATGATCACAAACTAGCCGAACGACATCAGGTGAACGCTATATATATGATTGTAAATAATGCAAGAAGGATCGCTCCTTGAAGCCTCTCCCTGGAAAACGAAGCACATAAATTTATAGAAAATCCGGAGGGCCCGAGCGGTCGAGCTCCGCGGGGGCTGCATTAATGTTTTGTAAACATTACTATAAATATGCAAATGGCCGTGTCCGGCAGTGTCGCTGGCATAAATTATGCATTAAAATACGCCAAGCGCCGTAAAACGCGTCGATAATGGCTTCGGAGAGGCGAGTCGGCGCGGCGGGGGTGCAGGGGGGGGGGAGGAGGGGCGGCGGGAGGGACTCCGGAGAGATACAGCCGGTGCGTTTGAAATGCCCGGCGCAGGGGCTCGCGCCTTTTTACAAATATCTCCGCGTGTTACGGACTAGCGCCCCATTAGCATATAAATCCGATGGTCAACGCCCCGATGCTCAAATAATCATTTGCATAATCAGGGGGAGAAACTGCCGTGGAATCCCGCGCGCACCCTCGAGACGTCCATTACGCCCGCGCGAGCGGACTCTTATGCATTTTTCAGATGCCATTATATAACGGGCGGAATGATATCGCGGCCCGTTCCCTCGAATCTCCTTCACTCCCCTGCGGAGTTAACGAAAATCTGGGAGATCCGATAAAGCCCCGTCTCCGCTGATCACCCGATAACTCGCCCAGACAGATAACGACGGAGGCACTCACCCGCCGCGCCGCCCAGCGCAATGCAACACCTTGCGCGCACAAGCCCTGATAAATACTCCTATTTGCGATTCTCTTTCCGAAATCTTCCGTGGATTATTCTCAGCCCAATGTGTCATTCTCTCAATCTGTTCCGTGACGGCCTCCCTTATCGTTCGCGCGACCGCTTTATCTTTATTGCGAGTATTATAATTGGCGATAATGCGAGCAAAATGGATAGAATAGTGAGGCAATACTGAAAGTTTCACGGGGAAAAAAGTGGAGAAGCAAGCGAGAGGAGCGAGTGGATTAAAACTGTCATTCAACTCCATAATTTTATTGCCACCTGCAAAAATTTCATTCACTTAAGCTACGAGCATCGATCAAACGTGTCAGTGTGACGCTAAAGTTCAGAGAACTGCACGGAGTAATTGGAAAATTATGTTAATTGACAACCTTGCGCGATAAGGCTTATGATACGAATTCACAATGAGATCGGCAGGGAATCGTAATAAAAGAATATGCCTTACGCTGTTGCACAAGCTGGTTTATTTAGAACCGTTTCTCTGACTTGCATCTTATCTCGCTGTCTGTATTATTTATAACTTATTTTAACCTAACTAAATTAGTTTTAAGCGTTTTACTTGGTAGCGTGAATGATTGTTATGTACTGACAGCAATGTTGCAACAAGGTATTCAATATAACTGAACTCTACCTCGCATATTCTCAGTTTCTCTCAACTGCACCATGCACCGAGCCATGCAATAATATAATAACTGTAACAATATACTAATAAGAACATTTCGACTTTGGTCTTTTAGAATATTCGTCTAACTTGTGATAATATTTGATTGCCCGAGTAGGTGTGGATACGAGCCGTAGCAAAGTAAAAAGTTCGATGAAAGCGATGTCCCACGCATTTAAATATTTTCACTTTTGCTTACGTATATAATACACCTTACATTTTTAATCTGATCCACATTGTTCCTTAGGAGTCAGTAGTAGCATCTCCGGGCTAAAATCAAGAAAATCCAGTACATTATAATTTCCTGGGAAATTGTACAAATGAAAAAATCGATTAAGAAGAAGTTGAGGGAACCACTCGTTTGATTCTTTAATGGTGTTGCCTTCAAGTATTTGTTAAAGTAACTCCTAAAGCAGAAACAAATTTTGTGCAAAGCAATAAAAGATTAAGTAACATGTCCCGTAGGCTATGGGAAAGGCTTAATATTAAGGTGTATCGCGTCGGACTTTCTTGAATGGCAGTACTTGTGAAGTTTCGGTCGAGAATGAGGTTACGTGGTAGGAGTATATGGCTAAGGAGCCAAGGTGTTAAGCTCTGGAAGGATTGTAGCACCGTCCGTTACTGCATAGTCGTAGGGAGCAAGAGCCGAGGGTCACGAGTTTGGAATTTCGAACAGATTACAACGAATTTTGACTCGCGCGAGTTGCGCAGTGGCGCGGCTTATCTCGGACTCGGGGGATGTCTCAGGCGAGCCCTGAATTTAGCCCGACACCGATGACGCGGACTTTTACCCTCGCTCTTGGGTACGGGTGGATATAAAGGCTTATAGGGCCGCCAGCGAAGGTTAACGTTGGTCTCGGAAGCGCGCGATCGTCGCAAACAATGTGACAAATTAGCCCTCCGGCCAGCTTTACGGGTTGTAAAGGGAGGAGGTGAGGGGACGCGAGTAAGTTACCAGGGCGATTGGGGGTAATAAATGAGGCGAGGAAGGAAGATTCCTCGCAGGGGCGGCGAGATTCGGCCGGGGAAAGAAGAGTGGAATCATGTGGCTGCGGCTAATTAAAAGGGCAAACGGCCCAGGGGCCGGGCGGAGGGGCCATAGAGGAGAGACAATTGCCGCTTGATTTGGGGCGGCGCAGAGGACGAGCCGTTGCCCGGGCCGCAAACAGCGCTGTGGCATTCGAGCGCATCTATGTATTTGCTTGGCGACTTGCCGTCCCTGCATTGTGCGCGAGAGCTGCAGCTCGCTGTTGGCCAATCGTCGGGACAAACACTTGTTCAGCTTTGATTGACACAGAAGCTGCTGCATTATTCTCCACCGTCTCTTGCCCCACCTCCCACCTGCCACCTCCACCTCCACCTCCACCTGTACCACCACCTCCCACCAGCCTCCGCTAGCCGAACACTCGTGGAACTCGTAAATCCAGCTCCACTACGGCTCTGAGATATTATTAAAACTAATTGATTATTGGGCGCCACGGCTCATTATTTATGCGATCCCGACCGAGTGATATGCCTTCCGTAGTTACATCATTTCCTTTGAAAGCATACTTAAATTTCGTTTCTTTCAAGGGCCATTGGATTGATTAAAGTATAATAATTTGTATATTATAAAATAAATGTAAAGAATATCGCGTATTCGCGGATGCTTTTAATGAAAGTGTCAGTCTTTTATTTATTGTTATTGACTTATCGATACATTTTTGGATTATTTAATGAATATATTTAATGCAGACATATTTTTAAACAACATTTTCTTGAATCGAGGTCAGGCATGTAGATTAAATTTTGTGCTTTAATCAGTCACGAAGAATTTTTTTCCTTTCAAACGCAACTTTACTTAGTATTTATAGCATTTTCATAATCGTTTATCATATAACAAGCATGAAAAGTAGCTTATTAGCAATGTTGCATTTCATAATTTATTTAATTTAATCTTTATCAAAATACTACGTTAAGCGTTAAAGATCGTTTAAATATTATGCTAAACCTAATAATTGAAGTAGTTCTTTGGGTTGATCCAATTTTTATTTTCCCTCTCAAAAATTTCATAATAACTTAAAGCAAACAACGTATCACCAGAAGTCGTCGGAAGTGCAAAAATAGCTAAATTCGATAAACACGTATAAATGCTCCCGATAATCAAACTTACAATGTCTTATGCTGTTATCAAATTTTTTATCAACTTATTTATTATGAGCCTGCGCAAATTGACTAACCCGCAATTAATGAAGGCGTTGATGTTATTCTGCTTATCGATACTAAGATTTAATTCTCATATCAGTGAGTAACCTTGAGGTCCAACTAAGTAGACAATTCAAGAGGAAGGAAAATGATTAAGATTCAAAGATTATGCTCCGTTAACTCGCCTCTTAGGCTGAGGGAAAAAATGTGCAATAAAGGAAAATTGAAAGTTCGACACTAGAGTGGCATCCCCGAAGCATGAGCGAAGTACCCAAGATCCTTTGTATCGATCAATTAATTATTGCCGAGGAGAAAAGAAACGGGCGCGAAAGGAAATTAATGGAGGTTCGGGTAGGTCGAGGTGGACGGCGAACGAATGAGCTTGGGCGATCGGCCGATTGACAAGTTTAATTCCGAAAGCGGAGAAACGCGAGCGACGAACGAGTGTTTTGGAAATATGCAACAAGCGTGGAGGGTGAGGATAATTGGCATTATGGTCTGGAATAATCGATAGTGACGGGCTATCAGGAATGTTGGCTAATAGTTCGGCGCCTTGTATAGGAGCGGGGCGCGCGCGCGCCTGCTTCCGATAACGATGAATTATCCCCGGCGCAGCTCGAGAGAGATCGGTGCGGCGGGCGGTGGTCGGTGGGCGGCGGGCGCCGGCGAGCGGGCCCAGGGAGGAGGTGGGAGGAGGAGGAGACGATAGTAGACGGGGTGAACGAGCGAGGGAGGGGGGACCTTTGTCGCGGCAGAGGCTTATGTGCGCCTGGCCTCCCACTCCAGGCGCCTCTTGCAAGCCGAGGGCGCATTGCTCATAACTATTTTCCTAGCCCGCCTCGACGCCGCTTTATTTCTTTGTGCATTCACCTTTAACGAGCGTTCGCCGAGCGCGGCTCCCTCCGACACAACTTGCTTTTCTAATTAAGTTCTCGTGGCGGTCATTTAGTAAAAAAGCGGTATCGAGTGGGTGGGCGTAGGGCTCGGGAGAGACACCCACGCGTGCGCCAGCCGGCCCATATTATGCGCCCGTGAAATAATCCCGCCATTACAAGGGAGATTTATTATTTTCATTCAATCGCGAGTGGCCGACGCTGCATAAGGCCTCGGCGCTCCCGCTCTTCCCTCCCCGCTCAATTTTCTTTGTAATTTCCTCGGTGTACGAGCGCACGGGCATCAATTTCAACAATGTAATTAACCGCGGGACAAAAAAATCCCTCGCTTTACGATCATTTTCCTCGGATGTGATGCTATGCTAAGGAAAACGCTTGATGCTCGAGGGATATCAATTAGCCGGGATCTTTAAAAGGGAACAGCCTTTCGTTAAGAAAAGCCAGTCGCCGTGCAAGTGTCACGATGTGTACTCGTGTTCTCGTTTGTTCCTTCATTCTTGTGCAGAGTGTTATTGCCCTGGATTTTGTAAACTTTGGTGTGTGCTCTAACGGATAATAACTTGCTTCTGTTCTCGCCTACGCGTTCTACGTCCTGCGACAGGATACGTCGCACCGGTTGCTCCACTATTGAATCTTTAGACTTTAAAGAGCGCAGGCTTGTGAGCGAATCCGCTTAAGATAACGATCGCGCTACTTTGACGAACGGGCACCGGGCGCACTGTGCTCTCCCAATTTCGCTTACGGCAATCGACCTTACTTGCCTCTGTACAATTAGTGTTTTTAAAATGGAAGGACCACTAAAGCAAAAGCGAACGCTTACTTATTTACAGCGAACGCTTGCTTATTTATAGCGACCGCGGCATAAAATCTCGCATTTATACGCTTAATCCGAGTGATTAAAATTTTAGAGATAAAACGTTCATTTCACATTCATTGTCCCAATCAAAGGCTCGCGAATCTGATACTATAAAAGTCTCGGCTGATTAAAATGCAAGTGCGCGTATTATTATACCGAGGCAAAAGGGGACTGCGAAAGTGGGCGCGACAAAACGATTTGTAAATAAACTAAGAGTCTTAATAAAGGTTCGGAGGGCCGGGCGACTCGGGCCGAGGGCCGGTGGGGAGAAGGAGGCCGCGGAGAAGCCGATGTAAAATTAGGCCCTGACGAGTAAAAATGGGAAGGATCCGGCGTTCGCGAGACACCGTTTGAGGAATAGCTTTGTTTAAGTAGATTCTCGGGGAGGGGGTAGGAGAGCGGGTTTATTTCGGCCCTGTTACCGAAAGCGAGCTCAAGGTATTAAAAGTTGGAGGCCGCAGTTTGGGAGGGAAGATTAAAAAGACAAAAAGCTAGTAGATCCCCGGAGGAGCGCGCGGCTCGGGCTCCTTTGTCCCGAGTGGCTCGTGCCCATTGAATAATGAAAGCGGCACGCGCCGTCTGTTTGCAGAATTCCTGGAGAATGCCGGGCAGGGGAAAGCGGCGGAGGCCAAGGCGCAGGACGGGCGCGTCGTCGGGGGCTACGAGACCTCGATCGAGGAGCACCCCTACCAGGTAAGGCTTGGGTCGCGGGCGGGCGGGGCCAGGCACTCTACTCTTTGCCCTTGCTGCCCAGGTCTCGCTGCGCTACAAGGGCCGGCACCGCTGCGGCGGCGCCATCATCTCCGAGGAGTGGGTCCTCACGGCGGCGCACTGCCTGCGAGCGTGAGTACCCGGGGCGGGTGGGCGCGCGCGCGCGCACCACTCGTTCCGCTCTCGACAGGCCTCTTCTTGCAGGATCTCGGAGAGTCTGCTGACCGTGAGGGCCGGCACCTCGACGCTGAGCGGCCGCAGCGAGGAGCACGAGGTCCGCCAGGTGATCACGCACGAGGACTACTCGCGCCGCGCCTCCGACTTCGACATTGCCCTTATTCAAGTGAGTGTGCGCCGCGCGAGAGCGCGAGGCGGCCTTCGCTCGCCCGCGGGCAATAATCGTTAAACCTCTACCGCACCGCCAGCTGGAGTCGCCGCTCGAGTACAGCGATAAAGTCCAGGCGATCGAGCTCGCGCCGCTCGCCGAGAGCTACGACGACGGGACCAAGGCCTCGGTGACTGGCTGGGGCGCGCGCGAGAGCAACGGCGAGCTGAGCAATTACCTGCGCGAGGTCTCGGTGCCCCTCATTTCCAACGAGGAGTGCGCGCGGCTCTACGGCAAGCGCCGCATCACCAGCCGCATGCTCTGCGCCGGCTACGTCGGCAAGGGCGGCAAGGACGCCTGCCAGGTGCGGCCCCCCTCGCCCCGTCCCGCCCGACTCAGCGAAGCCCTCGAGCCTCTCTCTCTCTTCCTTTGTCCGCAGGGCGACAGCGGCGGCCCCCTCGTCATGGACCGCCGGCTCATCGGCATCGTCTCCTGGGGATTTGGCTGCGCCGACCCGGCCTACCCCGGGGTCTACACTAGGGTCGCGGCCCTCCGCTCCTGGATCACCGATATGACCGGCCTCTAGACCCCCCGGCCCCTCCCCTCTCCCGTCCTCTCGATCAATGTCCATCTGCGGCCCTTCCTCCACCTCCGCCCTCCCACCTCACCTCCCCTCGCTCTCCTCCTAGCCCCCTTATCTCTGCCATTGTATCAACCAGCCTTTTTTATATTTTTCAATAAATATTCGACGATCGAACCAACTCGCTTCGATTTATTCGTTCTAACCTCTCCTTGCAAGTTCCTTACTCAAAAGCCGCGCACCCGTACTCTTTCGAAGGTACATTCTCTGCTAACATTATTTATCACTTGTATAAATATTTCACGAAATTCACTCGTTCTAAAAATTTTTCTGACACTGACGATATTTTTCAAAGATTTTTTTCTGCTAAACGGATTAATGTCAGAGGTGCCAAATGCAATTTTTTCTGATTTCACATTTTGTCTATTCGCCTGTCGCGAATTTATACATTTTTCTCCTCGCTTTTTATCGAGTCGTCAAATGTTTTAAAATCAAGACGCAGTGATCATTAAAAGGCCTGCGAGTTGCTCAATCTTAATTTTAAATATACTTTGGTCATCAAAAGCAACTTATTTGCACCGGGTACAATATAAACCAAGAAATGTTGATATAAAGTAAGTCAAGTCGTGTTGAAGGAGCATTAGTTTAGAAAGCTGAAAGCATCGATAAAGAAGCTTTTCTTCTAAACATCGGAAACTTATAAATGCCAGTTTCTCACGTATAAAAGTGAAGTAAGAAGTTTGATCGTAATAAAATGGAATAAAAAGGCAGTAAAAACAAGTTTTTGTGTTCCAGAAGCGGAATGATACCTTATACAACCGGTATTATTTCTTTTATTGCAAAAAATTTTCCTGTTCAAAATATCATCCGAATTATACAATCGAAAGAAATGCTTGTTTTCATACAATGTGAAATATCACTTGTACAACTTGGGCATGTGGGTCAACGAATACGGCTTTTGTGAGTTAGTGCGTGTCGAGCACATATGCATTCGAGTCCTGACATTGGTTCGATAATCTTCGATGGGGATAACTCATTAATCTTCCCTTTAGTAGGTCAAGAGAGCTTTATTGTACCCATTCTTTTGCCAATAAATTATAGCTGTGTCAAAGCAAGCAAGTAAATTATTGGAAGCAGCTGAAGAGATAAATAGTGTTAAAGTAGCTATTTTTAGTTCGACGGCAAGGTACTCTTAGGCGACCTCCGCAATTCCGCAGCAATTAGCCAAGTTGCGAGGAGCGGAAATGGGGTGGGTGCAACGACCGACACCAATCAGTTGCATAACTCAAATCGTAAAGCATACTTAGGAAATTCCGGTACAATATGCCGAGGCAGGTGGTGTAGGGTGTCAGGTTACGGCGCGCTCGGACTCGTCGGCAGATGGCAAACATAGGTGTCGGGTGCTACGAGGAGGAGCAACAAGGGCATTAAGAGGGTCGTTGACGGAACGCAGGCGCGCGCCATAGCCGTGTTGTCCGGCCGGGTGTGAAAGCGTTTGCGCGCGGACCAATTCCTCCGGTGCGCTGCACGCGCCCACCTAGTAGTTACTCTTCCGGGAGCGCGCGGCGTAATTGGCATTATGGCCACCTCCTCCACAATCGGTAGTGCCCGTCGGGCTATCGGGAATGTTAGCTAATAGTTCGGCGCCTTGTGGGCCGCGCTCGGCTTTCCGCTGCCGGCCGCCGCGCCGCCCGCGCCGGCTTCCCTCCTAACAATGAGTTATGCGTTCTCGGAGGACCTTTGTCGCATGGCTCCCACTCGGAATACCGCCGGCGCCGGCGTCCTCCCCACCCCCGCCCCCACCCATCTCGCTCGGGCCTACGCAAGCTTCGAAACTCACTTGACGCTTAAGCCGATTGCGCGTTCGAGTTCGAGTATATTCGAGCGTTGATCGAATTTTACCTCTCAATATTACTGCGCGTCGAGACGATTGTTTACCGTTTCGAGCAGAATCTGATGAGTCGTCTTACCAAACGAGCTGTTTCTACTTGGGATATTTTTGCGCCCCTACTGATGTATTTGATCGCATTAGCAGAAACGAGTCAGCTTTCCTCAAAACTTAAAACAAATATATTTATTAATCAATTTTGATAACTGCATTCTTGTGTATTTTGTAGACTATATACATAGATGTACTGTAACACTACGCTGTTGGCACAGGTATAGAAAGGTATCGAATCAATTAATCCGGTTTAGATTAGAAAAACGACAAGGAATCAGAACTCAACATTTGGTAAAAAATAAGTGTTACAATTCTTGGTATTTTAATCATTGTTTAGGGATATAATTTCAACGTTAAAGTTGATATTGGTTAATATCTAATAGATTAAATTTTGCTTTTAAATCAATAAAATATGTAAAAAATGTAATAACTCGGCTAATAGGGTTAATACTTTATAGCAATCATCTACCTCAACAGGAAGTATACTCGTAAAATATAATGTTTCGTGCATTGTGATACGTTAGTTATTCAATACATGTTTCTGATGGGAACTAATCACAATCCGGAAATTATTAACTTTGAAGAGGGTAGCAAGCTGGGAGGCGAAACTTTGATCCTATAATCAGCGGTTTTGATTCGACCACATCTTCCTTTGCATCCTTTATTGTGCTAATAATCTTGGAATAGAATGTTATAAAGAATTTGAACGATGTAATTGGAGCATAATGAAAGTCGGTAAGTGAAGCAATTAAGGTTGTCTGACAGTTTTGAGCATCGACTTTCTGATTTAACTGACTCAACTTGACATAAAGACTAAACGCACGCAAGTTGGCTTACCACGCGATCGAATATTCTATCTTAGCGGCAGTTGAAGCAATTTGAGGCTGATTAAAGGTGAAGGAGAGGTCGTGAATTGGGGTTCGGAGCAGGCAATGTCCCATGGAACATTAGCCTCTAATCGGTAAAAAGGAAGGCTCGTGCGCGGTAAAGCAGACAAGAGCAATAACGCAAAAAAGTTGAAGCGAAATCTAGATGCATAGATAGCGCGAGTGCCGGCACGCGTTGCGAGCATGAAATAATCAGAGTGACTCTTGTGCTTGAGAGTTTTTCGTCCCAGGGGCCTGGCGCGACCGCCCGACCCGGAAGCTGTGCAACGGGCCCCGGAAAGCACCTCCGGGAGCCTCTCACTCTGAGACAACAAATTGAAAATCCCGCAGGTGCACCCGAGAACGAATTTTCCCGGGCATGATATTGGCACGCATCGATGCACCACCGGCGGGTAAGCCTGCGACAACGCACCTAATTAGACGTATAACGAGTGGTTCGAGCGACGTCGATGGTGAAAACCCTCTTTCCGCCATCGGTTGAGCTCAGTTTGGACACTATCCTCGCGAAATTGGAAGGTTCACGAAGAGCTTCTCGAAAAACTGCCGGGCGGCCCTAAATAATCGCTACAGACGGGCGTGATACAGTCCGACAGGGACGCGGCTAATTATTCGCGATCGAGTCGGAGCCGCTCGATAAATTACGCGTCCGCCCCCGCATCCCGTTTATGACTTATCTCTTTCGGGGCGTCCCGCCCGGGCGCCTGATGAATATACATCGAACCGCCCGAGCCGGACGAAGCCCCCCTCACTTTTCGATTAATTTATGCATAAAGCGCGCCTCGGCCCCTCGTAAATAGCCGGATGAACGCCCGAGGCGGCGACTTGAGCGAATCCGCGGCATTTACCCGGCGATAGCCCTTTGATCCCCAATACTTGCGGCTTCTTTCTGTCCGGACGGGCACACCTGCTACACAGCGCTTAGGATTAGTTGTCGTTGGGCGCGCGTGACGAAATATAAGGGGTCGTGCTTTGATCAATTTATTCAGGGGGCTCAGTCGCTCGCTAGATCAATCGCCCCTGCCCGTCGCTTTTACAACAACTCTCATAGCTCAAGTCTCGCTCCAAAGTTGCATTATTGGAAATTCCAACGATAATCAGAGTCACCCATTGATCTGCGTGCTTACAACTGTTGGGCCGCTCATACTGTTATACTTGTTACTTGCCGCGTTGCGGTCAATGTTTATACTAATCCCAATGGCAGGTGGGAGTATTGTGATAATTGTTATTATAATGATATTAGTAATTATGTTGTAAAAAGGACACGACCTAATCTTGATTATTTTACTCCCAGTCTGCTTGTAACTAAGTAAGAAAAATCTATAACTCATGCACTTATTTGCTTAACAAGTAGTTTGCAGTAAAGTAGTCGAGTGATTCTTATCTATCTGTAAATTAATATACTTTGCCTCGTCTGCTCATTGTACTAAATATTGGTTGCACTTTGCTTAGGGTCTGCCTATTAATCTCGTCAGTAAGGTTTGAAAGACGGACCTCATCAACAAAACTGATTCCAACTTGACTCTCAATGAATTCAACACTATCGAGATACTGAGATCTACTTTAAATGATACAAGAATGCATTTTTACAGCTATAAATCATTATCTGATCCGTTACATCAATAGTTATATAATCCTAATGACAAACTAGTCTCTTATAGTTTAGTTAAAGTTAAATCCAAGTATGACATCATGTGTTAAATTTAAGAGAGAGAGGGAGAGAGAGAGTTTAAGTGATTAATTTACTTGTGTACATGGTTGTTGCGGCATTAATATCTACCTTGCTCGCCAACAGATCGCCTACAAAGCTGCACAACCATTTCGCCCATTCTGTACCCGTCCCGTATTCCAAACTCACGAGGAGATCTGGTGACAGCAGCCGTTCCGGTGTTACCTGAGCTTCCAGGACGATACCTGGACTACCAACGAATAACGCGACCGTGCGTATGTATATCGTGCGTATGTATTTATTTGTGTTTAGCATCAAACCCCTTCGGTCGCGCTAACAACGTCGGACTGTCATTGTTTACTAAGCACGCGTTTGTGACGACCGGAACCAGGGGGCCCACAAGAGGGCTTCAATTCTCTTCTACCTGCGTATCTTCAGTCATTTAGTATTTGTTTGTATATTTTGAAAGGAGGTTTTCTCCGTTTTATTTTTGTTTTCCACCCTTTTGGAGACAATCTTTTTCCATCAAGAATAATTACGAATATTTAACCGACGATTAAGTCCCTCGACTGTTAATATAGCTTAAAAGAATACAAAGAGTCGATAAGTCTGTGGGAGAGAGGAAAACAGTTCTAGATGTATACAGAAAATATTGAAATGAGTGCTTCAGGGTCTCGCGATAGAGAATCGCAGAATGAACAAGGTTTTTGTTGAGGTTATACATTATTATTTAACACAAAGGGCGGCGTTTAATGCCGTGCGCGCGCCTTATTTATAGCAATTAAGCGAAACAACATTATATGTATTAGCGAAGAATGTCACAAGTTATGAATATTACCAAAGGAATGTATACAAAGTATTGACGATAAATATTGTGCATTGAACTGCGTAGTGCAAGCGTCCTAGAGCGCGCTTCTTTGTAAAGGTAGGTTACCTTCCCAGAATTACGTCTGGGAGCTATGAGTACATGCGAGAGATGGGCTCGGTGCGTTGACCTCTGGATGGCTGCCCGAATTGCCCGCGCGCAGGAATAGACGAGATCGAGAGTCGCTCAGTGTACCTTCTTCTGGAGGAGAGGCGGCTGTAAAACCACCAGCTCGGGTCATCCAGGATGATCCGAGATTGTCAAACCTCAAGCAAGCGCGGCTCGAGAGATGAAGGTCCCAGTAGGACTGTGGAGTCACTTTGTGGCTGTTAGGTTTCCGGCGGATCAAGATCGGCGCCGATTAGAACCACAGGTGAACGCGTAGTGGGGGTTCCGGGCGACTTAGCGGGGCGACATACCGAGGGCCTAATTTAACGCGCAACCAGACTCGAGCTAGCCTTTACAGCTCACGCATAATAAATAAATTTAGTAAATATACATACTTACTGTAATACTAACTAAAATAAACGTTGATACAAGTGTATAATCGCTACGTGAATAATTTTCCTGACATTCACCCGCGAACAAATACTAAGTAAAATTAAAAGAAAAATAATATTAAATCTTGATCAGCGCTCATACGTGCCCCTTTACTCAACTATCCATAAATCTCCTTAGATTTATATGTTTTTTTATCTGAAAGATTGCAATTTCATGACTTAAGCTTACGACGCACACAAAAATTTATAACTTTACAGTTTTTGTATATTAAGAACTACGTTTTTACAATTGAGCTAACTCTATTAAACTGCTATCAAAAATGAAGAATTACTTACGACTAATGTTAAAATAGATATTAATCAGATTGTGATTATTTTATTAATGTTAACTACAAATTTTCTTTGCTTTTTTCGTTATGCGTTAGATAAACTATAGAAAAATTTAGAGATGAATGTTCAAAAATTTATTACTCCAAAATAACACAATACTACTATAATTTAAGCTTTAAATGATAAAATTCAATTGATTTAAGCCATAGTATGTTTGAAAATCAAGTGTACGGTACAAAGTTCATATTTCGAATAACAACTTGTTTCTTGTTACTTAGGGTGTAAAACGGTTAGTGTAATCCCACCCTATTTAAAGCTCAAGCCAAATGATAATTTTTCATTATTTTTCACGCTGAATATGCATAAAGTGAAGTAACGTATCTATCAGCAAGACTCTTGCTTTTCCTTTTCTTCGATTATAAATAGGTCTACTTTTAACTGTACGAAGAGGCATAATATTATAAGCGATAACCCGGACGCATGGAAGCCGCAAACTACCAGTATGCAATAATACCTGAAATGATGAGGTGACCATCGTCCTACCTGTCGCGCCGTGTACTCGCTCACAGGAGCTGGTGCGCATATTTAAAGCGAATCCACCTTGGTCAGAAGAGTCGTTTACAGGCGGCTGATGCACTCGATCCATTCACAGGGTCATTCGGGCAAAGGTTCAGACTCAGCGACGCATAGGGCAGAGAGTCACAGTTTCTAGAGGAGGAGTCGGGCGGCCAAAGAGAATTAAAAGTTAATATTTGGGTGTCCACGGGAAGCGGAACGGTTTTGCCCGTAAACACTTGGGGCGAAAGAGGTGGGGAGCGGCCTGAATAAACTGGACCGCGCCGCGTAACTCGGAGGGGGCGCTGCGGGAGCGAAAGTATTCCTGCGAGGACGGGCCGCGCGGCGGTCTGCATCGGGGCGGATCGGAGCGGTTGACCGGAGCGCAGTCCGAGTCCGGTCGGCCGGCGAGTCGAGCCCCGGGCCAGGGCCGCCCGGGGCGGCCTGTTAAAATGCACGAGGCGCCGTTTAACGGGCGAGGTGATAAATGGAGGACCGATCCAACGACTCCCGGGAGAAATTCAAATTTGGGAGCCTGTGAATTACCGGTGGGCCGCGGACCTCGGCGGCCTCGACTCCTCGCCCGGGACAAACGAGCGCGCCTCGGCGACGCGCCCGCGTTGATTTACGAGGGCTCAGCCGCGAGTCCCGCGGCCGCGGAAAAACCCGGCCGCCCGGGAATAACGAAGCGGGGGCAGGGGCTCTTTATGCCCGCGGCCGCTCCTTGCCTCGGCACCGGCGCCCCGCGCGTTAACGGCCCGCCGTTACTTATCGACGCGCGCTTTCGCCCCTTCGGCGATCGGCCGCCCGCCCCGCTCGCTTTATCCGGGCCGCGCCCCGCGTTTTATTGACCTTGCCTGCGCGCGCACGCCCGTGCTTTTATTTTTCTTTTTAATCAAAATTCATAAAAGCAAAATGAATGGGGCGGCCGCGCCGCGGGCCACCGAGCAAAACAATGTCCACTGGAAAAATATCAATATGCGTCCCAAGCCTCCTGCCCTCAGCGGACAATTTTATTTTTTCCCACGCAACGCGGAAAAATGCGCGGCTCGACCCGCGACAGTTCGGCAGGCAGAATCAGCCATCTCGAGATTAACATTGGCACCCCTCGTGATTGTTGCGCGTGCGCCTCGAAATATACGCAAAGCCCGTTAGTCGCGGCTGCGATGGCTTTCGGGCAGTCCAGTAAACAAGGGAACCGCCCAAAAGAGCCGCGAGCCATCGACAAGTCGGATAAAAGAATGCACTCGTAAACCGAGTGTTATTATCAGGGGGGCTACAGCCGCTCGTCGACCAAGTACACCGCCGCCACACGTGTTGCCCTACCGACCGACGCGACGCAGCTCGTATAGTACCGAGGCAAAATTCGATTTTCCCCCAAATTAAATCCGAGTGGAAATAACGAGGAGATCGTGTCTTCCTAGTTTTACTGGGTCGACTGAGTGCCCGCCCGCGCCGTCTCCCCCACTCTCCTATCATTCCGCGCCCCACGCTTTTTCCTCGCTGTACGTCCCTCTGATCCATGACTCATCGATATCCAGGATCAATCAAAAAAGCACCAATTACTCTATGCTTTTATGCCTTCGGATCTTTTTTCTTGCACTTACAAGAGTATCATTTCCTACTTTATAACATTGTCGGTTTCCGTTGGAAAGCAGCCATGCCTGCGCGCCATAATACTGTGCTTTATATTAATTCCTAAAAAAATACATTTTCTCTCGAACAATGGTAATGCGAGTATTTCAATCGTATAATATACTTTGTCAATATCTATTACGATTGTAATATTCTAATTGTCGGATACATATTAGCTTATTCCGATGAAATACCAACAAAAACACACATTTTATACCATTAATTATGAATGTAGAGTTTCGATATTTTGAAAGCAACTAAATTTATACGTATGTAAGTGCCTCAAAATAAAACTTTGCACAGCAGTTGTTTATGTCCATTCAACCTTAATATTTGAACAATATCGCTTGTCATCAAATGTTTATCAATATTTACCTTGCATTTTGTAACTACTAAGTCGTTTCACGAATAGCCAATCAACGTTTATATTCGTGTTCACATACGGATAGCAAGAATAGAGAATCATTATTAAACGTATAATGCAATGAGATGTTGAAAACAATGAGTATAAACATGTTGGCAATTATCCCGGATTAAACAATGACTTTTCCTACAATTATTTTAATTATTTATACCGATAAAATATTAGTATTAATTTTCATTAAACTCAAGTTGTATTAAAAAGTAAAACTATATTAATAAATTATACCATAAACATGATGACAAAAAAGGGTTCGCTAGGTAATAAATTGCAATATCGAGTTACACATACAAAAGTATTATTATTTCATTCAATTTTTATTTTTCAATGCGTAAATAATACTAAATATTATGCAGTATAGCGTATTTTCAAAGTAGTTTAATGTAATGATAAATATGGAAGTGTGTTAGCCTCGGTGTTAGTCTACTTGCACATATGTAAAATGCGAAATCTTTTATCTCCTGTGACCGAAGCCTGCTCGCAACTTGGTAAGTTTTTACCCGTCGAAACGAAATTCGAGCATATCGACATGTTGATTTAAAATCGCCTCTATTTCGAGATGTCAGAGTGAAAACTAAGTTTGATTTTACGAAATTTTGTGTAAGGTGCCAAGTAAAGGCTAGAATAGTCGTTCTGGTCACGCGCACCCTGAGATACAGAAGTCAGTGAGTACGGGAAAACGGACGTGTTGACGACTCGACGACGGAAACTTCTCTTCGGTTGTGCTTATCGGGCTAAGATAAGGGCGCCGTGTCGAATTGACTTTAACTTTGCACCAGATAGAGATCCTGACAAACGATAGTTTTGTTTAAAGACGCGACAATTGCGCGCTTCCAGCTTTTACGAACTGGTTGTTCACCACGTTATCTTTCTCATCTGTCATCTTGTCTCGCTTGAACATTTATCCTTGCGATTTTTAGATCCTCGGGACTGATTGCGGTGAGGAGAGGATCGAGTTGGATCGAGTCAAGTTTCTGGCTAACGACCGCGAAGGCATCAGACCGGAATTAGAGTGTACAAGGCCCGGAATAGGTTTTTTTTCATGCGGAAACAAGCGTAAGCAAGTTCTCGTCGTGTTTCCCGATATTTATGTAACTTTTTCTTTGCGCGCGGAGGTCGTGTGCGTTCAGCAAAACTTCCGTGAGTGGCAAACTCTTAGAGGAACTATCGTAAAGAGCTTAGCTGCCGTTCGAGCACTTTCTTCATGTTTTACTTTCGTAGAGGGCGGACGCGGGCGCGGCGGTACTGCGAGCTTTTGCGCCCCTCAGTGCCGCCCCTTTAGATACACATAGGCATAAAAATTACACAAGGCTTTGCGTAGTTTCGTGTACTTTTATTCACATTAGGGTTTGCAAGGGACATCTGCCTACAAGGGAGAAATACCGAAATAAACTGTCCTCCCTGGATGCTTGCCGGGCCCGCTTCTAGATGCCAGTAATGCTGTTGATCCGGGGCCTTAGGTTGGCCACGTTCGTATAAACACCTGGATAATTCGGTCAGGCGCAACCGTTACCCCAGGAAACGATCCAGTAAAGGGGACCATTTGCACTCAACGGCCCGCCCGAATCGCCGTAACAAGCGTATTTTCCCCCGTTCAGCTGACCCGCACATATCCTCATCTCGGTTATCGGTTTTAAATTCTTGTAGGCCTTGCAACACGTTCTACGATCGACGATCGGAAGTGTCACTAGCATCAAATTGTTCGAGCCCT
Organism: Sycophaga agraensis; assembly: GCA_018906755.1. Taxonomy (NCBI): domain Eukaryota; kingdom Metazoa; phylum Arthropoda; class Insecta; order Hymenoptera; family Pteromalidae; genus Sycophaga; species Sycophaga agraensis. The sequence goes on from JACCIE010000011.1 coordinate 293,260, forward strand.
ATCCACCTTGCTGAAACGGTCCAATAAATTTTATTATCCGTCTCGTGCACTCCATTTTTGTAATCAGTGTACTCTAGTCTCATCCAATGCTTGACCGACTAATTGTAGTTTCAAGAGTTAAAGAATATTCTCCGAGTAAGCATTTCAGAATACGTTTCTAAATCAAATAATCTTTTAAAGTCTGTATGAGAAAGTAAATTCAAGTCATATTAGAATATGAAGTTTTACCATATTATTCCGAGATAGCTATGATATATCTCACAAATCTTTTATACAAATACAATCTGAGATACAAATCTTTTAATTTCGCACGGTTTATTTAAAATAAAAGGGTTTCTAATTTTAAGTACTAACATGAGTTAAACCCCAGCCTGCAATGTTCACTAGCTCGTTATCCTGCAATTCTCATTCCCGTAGTTTTATTGGTTGCGTATTAGGTTCCTAGTGAAATTCCGTCACGATCTTTGCAACATAACAAGATTTAACTTTGAGTAAAAATCATATTAAAAATTTATGAAAAAACAGCTGTATTTACCTCTATCAGAGCTATACAGTAGTCAAATGTATTTCGATTGTATTTAGGATGACGTATAATACGCCGGACTTGCCGTTGATACATGCCGTTGTTCACGTTTCTACTGCCCGCTCTGAGAAAGTAAGACGTTGGATTGCCTCTATAAATAATAAACTTTGAATAGTGACAGATTGCAACAATGGTTTGTTGTGCAAACGAGTTATCTCGGAATAATTGTACTTGTCGAAGTCGGATGACTAATCCTAGAAAAAAGTTGCAATTACATAATGCAGTGACCGGCGGTGACGGCCCACTTTCTGCTAATGATCGCCGGGCCGCAAATGTGTTTTCCTCCCTCCTGTAAGGTAAGCTGATACGGATGAGAGCGGATGTCGACCTCCCACCCCCCGACTATTCGATAGTCTTGAGTCGGCCATGCACTCGCGAATGATCCTGTAATTTTAAAGGAAATTCTCGCAATCTTTTCTATATCCCGTTCTATACATCTTGTTAGCCTCCCGGGACAGACCTCTTCTCTTGTCCACCATTTTTCTTCTTTTCCTGTGTTATTTCCTACTCTGCTGGAAGGAGGATAGCACAGGAAGGGAAAGTTTTCTTTATTGCATAGATTATATAACTTTTAACTTATGCAATATAATAACAATATGTAACGCTCGTAGCGTATACTTTAATTGTTCTCTTTATTAATACTTGGCTACCTAATACAATATACTTAAGAATAAACGCTATCGCAATGTAAGGATGAGGAAGGTTCGTTAAAAAAATGAACAATGAAGAATTTCGTATCGATGAATACCTGTGATGCTCAAACCTTTTTAATTCCATTACAATGTTTAACTTTCGTTATAAGAAACTTACCAAAGAATGCGATGAATAGGGAACAGGAGATGGTTGAACGCAGTTGAAACATTTTGCCAGCGGAGGAGAAACAAGAACCGAGGCGGTTATTCGTTAATTTATAGGCTACAGTTACTGTTTGATTACTCAAGGAAAAAAAGTCCTTATCCTCATCTCTGTTGAATCTTTAAAAGGCAAAGTAATCTTATCGTGTTCAGGTTCGATGCTGATTAGTCACTTTCCTTGGGATTATAGGAAGACACATTTGAAGGCGCAGATTGAAAAACTGCAGACATTTGACATTTGAATTATCCATTGCCACGAGAGTGGAATTAGTCCAAAGAAACGGCTAATCAGGTCTATGCCTATTTCCATAGCCCTATTTTTTTCTCTGGAATACTAATGAGCTATTCCGGCGAACGATAATGGGAGATGTGCATGTATATATCGATTATCTCGTTATCGGCAGTAAGAAGCGTAACGAGCTAACGGGTTAATCCGCGCAGCGGTGCGGGCGCGGCGCACCGTACCGGATACTGACAATTAGAAATGTCTGCAGCACGAATCGAGGTCTGAGGAGTCAACTGCATTGCACAATGACGAAGTGGGCGCGCGTGCTCGAGATGAGGCAGCAGCAAAAATACGCATTGGCCGATTATCGGGCGGGTGGCGATTATCGAGCCGGATGACACGCGCTGCGTCGGAGGTAGGCGAATCGGCGGTAGTGCCGGCGAGCAGCGAGGTCGAATTGCAGGGAGATGTACCGGCGAGGCCGCAGTTGCTCAAACATTGACTCGTCGGATTATTTAATTAAAATAGTTTGGCAATTGGGAAAAATTGTTGGGCCCCTTTGTCGCGCGATGAACTTTGCGGGGGAGTTGGAGAGCCGTCGCAGTGGCACGCTCCGAAGGAATGAGCCGAAGGAACTTAAACGAGTTTCGCCAATGTATAGTATGAGCCTCAGGAATGTTAAATCGATAGCATCGGTTAATTAGCAATTAAATGACATCGGGTTTCCGGGGCGATCCTCCTTTTTTCCCGAGGCGCTCGTAATCGTCGCTTTCAAGAATTCCCCCAACTATTCCCTGTCGGGCGCGCGTCTCAGATTAATTAAATCCCCTGGCCCTCGGCCGAAGATTGGGAAGATTTTCCGCGGGGCCGCGGGGCCGCGGGGGCGGGGGCCGGGGGCAGGGCAGGGGCGGGCCGGGCCACGAGTCTCTCGGAGGCCGGGGCCGCCATGTAAGCGGGCCGCGCACTTGCCGAGGGCGCGCTCGCCGACAGCTGCCTCGCCGATTAACATATAAATCAAATGGCGCCCTGTCATCCGGCGCGGCCGTGGCGGCTCGGCCATTCGGCGTCTGCTTCCGCGGCGCTCCTCCGCCTTCCTTATCCGGGTCGCGTGCCATTTCGCCGCGGCGCTCCTTCGTGCTCGCGCGCGCCGCCGAGCATACGAAGGAGGGCCGGGCGCGGCTCGCGGCCCGGGAATTGGCCGGCCGAATTAGGGCCTGCGGCGCTCGGGGCTAATCGGCTACGCGGCCTCGCCGGCTCCGCGGGGCCCACCTGGAGCGTCGCCCGCACCCGGGGGACCGGCCGGGCCGGATCTTCCGCCGCGGATGTCGAGGAGGCTGACGATTTTCCCCCGGACGATTATCGGCCGCTCGGCTCCTGCAACTTTAACGCCGGCCAGCCGCCAGGGCGAGTCAGATTCGTTACTAATGCAGACCGCTCTTACATGCTCCTCGCGTGCGCACGATCTATAAAACTTGACCCCGATACCTTTTCAACTTGTTGGCCTCTATTTATTTGGCAGGCGAGCCGAGGCGACGCAGCCGCCCGCGGCCAGGGCAGCCAGGGGGGAGAGAGGGGCACGCCTCGAGAAAGCTGGGCCCCGGCGCTGGGGCCATCAATTCCGAAAATGGCAAGCACGCTGTATTCGGCCTATGTTTGCGCGAGGCCGCGCATTAAATTGTGCTAAGCGCCCCGCTGGTCTGGCGATAAATAATTACTTTCCGAAAAGCCATCCCTAAGGGAAAGTTGGGCGAGTCACGCGTGAGAAGCGGCGCGATATCGTGCAAACGCCCGCGCCGGAGACTTGAGGGCTGGTGCGTGCTCCCGGGACGCTATAATAAGGATCAACGCAGTTATCTACGGCGGGCCCGCTCGCGCTGCCCGCCCTGTATATGCTCCAGCTTATTGTAAATTTGAAACTTTGAATTCAAACCGGCCCCCGTCTCGAGTCTAAGGCTCTTCGGATTCTCCAAGCCAGTCACTTGCTCTCTCTCTCTCTCATCTTCGGCATCCCGGCACTCTTCGTTATGCCGTTCGCGTGAGCTCCATTTCCTTCCCAGCACTTTCGCACGTCCTCCATTCGTCTTTCTTATATGCAATTTAAAGAGGAAGCCACCCTATCTCCTGTCTCGTTGTAATATTTTATTTTATATCGCGCATCAGCTTTTATACCTATTAATTAACTTATTTTATTATCACGAAATCCCGCGGCAAATATACCCGCCCGTGGCGCTGCTGCTAAAGTAAATATTGTCTTTTTCATTATTTCCTCTGTACAGATTTTCATTTTTTGTTCGATGCATTTAAAATGTCCGTGTAATATAACCTTTTCAGAAAATTGATCTCTGCATTAAGTATTAAATTACACAAAACATTTTGAACAATTTATTACGCGGATTTAAACAATAGCAGCGCGGTAGCTTAATATTTTCAAGTCTCTGCGTTTATTTGCACTTTCGGCTCTTCACCGCTTAAAAACATTTACTTTTTATACGCATTATTATAATTACATTGCTGATAAATTTAAGTAACCCTGTACACCACAGGTATTTACATGTTACAATTAGAATGGGTACTGCAAGTCGAGCAAAATTACATACTTTAGTGTATTTGACATGCATCTACTTTAATGCTTATTTCATAAGCTTTTTCTAATTAAATATTTGAATATACCCTGAATAACTGCAAAGTCTAATCTTTACAAAAAGTGTAGTTGCAAATAAAGTGCATTTTTTCATCTACAATTTTTTGCGGGGAAAATCTATTTTTCATCGTTGGGTTATTCAAATATTTGAGACGTATTTCAGCTCGTTAAAAGAATTTTATTATTAAACATTTTATCAATTTACATAACTCTCACATTATTTTTATATTACGTAACTTTGTATTAAAGTATTAAAATTAAAGTGAAAATGATTAATATTTGAATGAAAAAATTATTTGATAAAACGAAAAGCTCGAGTAAATTAACGTCAACGATTAAAATTTAGAGTAGCGAAATAAGTAAATGTTTTAAAAAGCTCATATTTCGGGAGGTCAGGTAGACGACGACGCTGGTGTCGGTGCCGGTTGCCCATTTTACAAAGCTCTTCAGTTCTCAAGGCCACGGAGTAGTACTGACTTTCTCCCTCATTCTAATAACAATATGTCCTTTCGTATAATTTAAATGCTCCTAAAGCAGCGAGGTTTATCATTTAAATGCCCTCTGCTTCTGAACTCGTGAGTAGTTTCACGCAGCTTTTTTACGCCTGGCCTATTCACTTTTAGTATGATTCACTTGAAAATACCAGATTAGCTTACATACTTTATACTAAAGCTTGAGATTTTGTCTCTTTAGTATTCCGTAGAAAAGCATGATTCAAATTTAAGATCGTTTAGAAGAATTTGTTCTTGATGTAAAGAATTGGTGTATGTAAGTAATACATAAAAACTGCACATTTTTATATAATTGGCCAGCGTTCTTGGGTTGATACAGTATATATATAATTTGCTTATGCTCAGTATAAATGAGATATTACAAGTTTGCGAGCGCATCAACATGTAAGTTGCAGCATTACATTACTATGACCTAAATATACATAAAAGGTATACAAGTAGAAATACAGCTCGAATTAATATTGTTGGACGAATTAGTGATTCGATTAAACAATTAAGATATAAAATGCCAGATACAGAAAAACAGGAAAGGAGACACGCATGCATAGATAATGTGAATATTTGGTAAAGAGTAGAGTTTGAAAATGTAGAGAAAGATTAGCTTGGTCCGTGTAATAGTAAAAAATGGAACTTGTAAGAAGCATCGATGAAAATGTGATTAGAGCTTTAGGAAATATTGGATGTTGAAGGAGCAAAGTGGGCGGTTTATATTTCAAATTTGTAAGAAAAGTATCAATCGGAAGATTCGCGTTTAAAGAGAGATGTGTCAGGAGGAAGAGAAAGCGTGGGCAAGTGTAGAGGTGCGAGTGATCTATTCGACGCAGTTTGTCGAGAAAAAAATGAGATGGTCTGGCTGCGGGGAGGGAAAGGTCGGAAAGCAAGTCTCACGGAGAGTAAATCCTGGGGAAAGTAGAGAAGACGGGTTCGCGGCAGGAGACTCGCGGGGCCGCGGCTGCATTGGCCCATTTGATGGGTAGTCTGTGCACATTATTTATTCCTTAGTAGATTGTACGTTTGGTAAGGCAAACGAATTGTTTAACTGGGAGCGCGTGAGAGATTGTGGTTTAATTCGATGAGAAGCCAGGTGGGCGGACTAGCGCGGAGAAAGTTTGGCCGCGGGCAGCCTCGCGGATTCTAAATACCGCGGCGCGGGCGGCTAAAAAGGCGCGGGGAGAAGTTGGGCAAGTCAGTTTTATCTGGAAGCGGCAAGTTAAGAGAGGGCCGCTCGAGCCATAAATTAGGCGAGCGGCGCGGCGGAGCTTTGGCGGGTATAGGGTCGAGGGGCGCGGGGGGGCTGGGGGCTTGGGGCCGGGGGCCGTGGGCGCGGGCGCAGCCGAAGCCAGGGCCGCCCCGGGGGAGTAGGTGCAATCCCTACGCGAAACAATGGCTCCTCGCGCGGCGGGATATTATTAATTATAGCGGAATTGAATTAACCGGGGATTTTGAGGCGCGCACTCGGCAAGGGCGCGCCGGGCGGCTTTGGGCGCCGACGAAGGCCGGCAACTCGTTTATAATCGGCCGGCCCTCGCGCCCAGGTAAATTGCCCTCGAGGCGGCCGCGCGCCCTCCTGTCTCGAGTGCCCGGGTAAAATATGCAGGATCGCCCGGGGTTTTTCCCCCGGTGCCGGTGCCGCTCCTCGGGGCCGCCTAACGATCGAGCGGGACTCGCCCGGGCCCATAACTCAAGGCCGCGCGCCCACGAATCGGGGAATAATATCGAATGAGCCCGCGTCCCCGCGCCCCCGCGCCTCCCCCGGGAGCCTAAATCCTGGGGCGCTGCAGCTGACCGTCGCGGCGCTTGGAGGGGATCGGCTCGAGTGCCTTGACAAATAGAGTCATCGCTCTCGAGCTAATCCGCTGACTCGACCGCCACTTGGACAAACCTCCGAGGGCAAGGCCTCGGCCGGGGCGCGATCAGCCCGGGCGCTGCCGTAAAGCAAAATGCATAATTGACCCGGCTGAGTGATTATCCTCTGCCCGGGCCTCCTTGCGTTATTCAAATAGCGTTTCGGCGGCCTGGGCGCCGGGCGCCGGGCGCAAGGCGTCCCCGAGCCCCCGAGCTCCCGAGCTCCCGAGCCCCTCAGCCCTTGGACGCGGAGCTCTAATCAGGTCTCGGGGCATTTTATCTTTCAATAGCTCTGTGCGCCCGGCAAACAAGCTTATGCATAGTAAGGGAGCCAGGCGGCCTGGAATGCAGCTCGACCTCATAAACTCGGGGGCTTTGTTGGGGCGTCGGGCGATCGCTAAATAATCGAGTGCCCGGGTGGGGGGCTGGGTCGGGAAAAACCTCGAGGAGTCCCCGCTAACGACTGGCTATCGGGCGGCGCGCCTTTGCGCCTCCCAGGGCCAGGGCAGCGCAAAGGCGAGGTGAGACGGCCCGAATCGGCCCTGGGCGGCTTGACCGCGCAGCCGAGTCGCGGGCCGCCGCGAGGCCTGCCTGAATAAGGCATGAGCTCGCGAGACTCTCGGCGAGACACGCAGCCCGCACAATAAGTCGCGCTGCGCCCGAGCTCCCACTCCCCGGGCGCCGAATTCTCCGTTCCATTGACATTGTTGAAGCGCCCCTGATGATATACGCGCCCTCCCGAGCCTTTCACCCTTATCGCTTACTATTCAGGCCCGATTCCAGTTCAAAGCCTGCCCGAGAGCCCGCCACCTGCCACCTCCCGCACCCTACAATCCTTTGCTTTCTTTATATTGTCTAGGCGGAGCGAGCGGAGGTCCCGTATACGACGCAGCCTCGAGGCCGCCTCCGAAGCCCCAGCGGCTTTCATTCCCTCCGCGCCACACGCCCTCCTTCGCGGAAATTCACTTTTTATTCCCGAGGACTTTTTTCTTCGAGCCATCGGCCATTAGAGGCCGGGCCGAAGACGGACCGTCTGGAAGCTCGCAGACTTTGAACATCTCTTGCGGCTCCCTAAGAAACTATTTTCCTTCCAAGGCTCAATGGATTTGTAAGCCGCCGCGAGCGCAGTAAACATTCTCTTATCAAGCTTAACACGCCTCTGTCGCGGCCTCCTCGGAAACCATCGAGCAGAAATATTTGTTCCGGCCAAGCAGCCAATTGGAAGAAGAAGAGCTGCGCGGCGAGGAGCCGAGCAGGGCCAGCTGGGAGAATTAGTGGCAAAGGCCTAGCCCGCGCTCCGCGAGGAGCTAGCAGGACAGCCTAGCGGAATAACTCGTTCCGCTCGAGGGTCCGATCCTCGGAAATAATATCGGCGACGGGGCTTCCGAGGCAGTGGAAAGTTGGCAGCTATATAAAACTCATGGTTCGAGGTGATCGATGTGCCTGGCCTGGGAGTGGCCTCGGGGGCGGCCTCGGGGGCGGCCTCGGGGGCGGCCTCGGGGGTCGACTCGAGGCTCGCCTCGGGGCCCGGGGCCGAGTTGAATATTTAGACTGGCGTCGCAAACAAAGCGGGGCCGCGGGTCGTTCCTTCTCGCAGAGGTCAATTTATCTCAATGCGCGGGAGCGAGGCGAGTCGCGGGGCGGCGCCTTTTAAAGAAGATTCGCGAATGAAAGTTTAAGAGGCGCGCGGAGCCGGTCCGCGCGATCCGCCGCGGCGAGCTAATTGCTGGGGCGCGTCCTTCGAGTGGCGCCCCGAGGGGCCCGCGGACAAAGCTGCGCGAGTCGCTAATGGCATCTCCAGCGGCATAATGGGGCCGATATTAACGAGCTCAACCAGATTGGCAAGGCCCGAGGCCGCGGGCAGGACCCCGAGTGCGCGAGCCGCCGGGCGGCTTCCAACTCCCAAGTGATATTAAACATCTGTCAAACCGGAAGAGGCTACGCGGCATGGCGGGGCGAGCCGGGAGCCGAGGGCCGGGAGCCCCGAGCACCGGGAGCCCCGAGCACCGGAGCCGAGCACCGGAGCCGAGCACCGGGAGCCCCGAGCACCGGAGCCCCGAGCCCCGAGCCCCGAGCCCCGAGCCCCACCCGCCAAATGGAGTTACGAGTGCTTTTCAGGATATTACGTTTGAGTTTGGCCCGCGGGCCGCGCCTAATATACGGCCGCGGGCCGCGCGAGCCGAGCCCCAGCTTACATCGGCGTCTTCCGCTCCAGCCTCCAATTATCCCGGCTGGCCGACTCATCGCCCAGACTCGCCGCCGCTTTTTGACAAACTCCGGCTTTTTCGCCGTGGCCCGGGCCGCCTTACCCATAAATTCCCCATTAAGCTGTAATTTGAAAAGTTTCCGCCCGGACCCGCGTGCCGGGCATTATTTATTAAATAAGACTACCTGGTCTGGCCGCCGACGGCGCCCGTAACTCGCCAGGCCCTCCCTCGTGTCTCCTCCTTGGAGATATCGATATAATTATTCAGTGCAGACGAATGCGCCGCGCCCGCAACTGCGACTGAGACAAAAGTTAAATATTATTCGCGAGCGGCTCCGCAAACTGCCGTGCCGCGGCCTGCCCGACTCAAACTCGCGCCCGAGCTCCGAGAAATCTTTTATCTCCCCAAAGCCAGCCGCCCGCGCCCCCGGCTAAGGTACATAAACTATCCGCGGGAATTTTTATAGAGCTTCTGAGTTATTACTTAAACAACAGGTAGCCGCGGCATCTCGCCCACCCACGCCACCCCTTCGCTCTGTTTAGCCTGCTTTAATATTTATGCTTCCTCCAAGCTTCTCGGGATAACATCGCTACTCTGTATCTTTACACGTATATACGCACTAAAATCGGCAGGAGCGCCTTCTGCCTCGCGAGTTTTCTTCCGCCACCAAGATACCAAATAATCGATTGCGCAACAAACCTTTTAATCTCTCTACATGTGGAGGGCCGAACGATTATTATTTTCCCTCGCTGCAAATTTTAAATTATAAACTTTAATCTTCCTGTCCGTGACGGGACATTTGCTCTATACGTTCAAATAGGCATTCCTTATCTGTATGATGTATCGCTAAAATAAACGATATTTGTATTTCAATTATGCATTAGTACATTGTAGATAAAACTAGCATTGCAGATCGTTTCATTAAATCTTATTCGTGACCTTTTTCACTACATTTAAAACTATTTCATGTCATGTCACGTTACTTGTCTTATTATACTATATACTCATCAATATCTATTATCAATCACGGTTACACTCCTTTTCACTAATGCCAGTGGCCTAATATTTTGAGTTTTATTCTTGACCACCGGTGAATTAGATTATTTCTTTTGAATCAATTTTTCATCTGCTTTTTAACTACCAATTAACCACATGTAACACTTTCAAGCTTTGGATGATAAAATATATTCTATATATGATGGTAGTCTATGGGTAGATATCTACCTCTCAAAAAGTGGTCTAAGCGAAACTATTATTCTTCTTCAAATGTCGGTTATGGTTATGGTAGTAGTGTCTCAATGCCATGACGATTAATGAAACAGTTTACTAGCATGGCAATCATATTAAGTTATTATAATTCCGGGCATTACCGAGAGTTTCGCTGAGTGTAATGGACACACACCAAGAGTAGGTTTTAAAATAATTTAAATTAAGATATTTTTGTTCTTTATCTAGGAGCGTCTGCCAGTGCTTCGGCGTGCGTATAAAAAACCGTCGGCCGAATTTTGAGATAAATTCAATAAAAAGATTAAATTTAGAAATTTAAAAACAATTTGCGGTAAAATTTGCTGTCCTTGGTGAAAAGTACCACGTGGCCTCCGGATCTACCCCCGGTACACAAAAGCCTGGTTTTGGCGAGGACTCGGCGATCGCGACTCTGGCACGCATTTTCGCGACTCGGGCGGAGGGCAGTGGGCTCGGCTTAAGCACGCGCGCGTCGGATAGGAGAGGCGAGAAGTGGAGCTCGGGTCTGCCGTTGGGTCGAAAGTTTCGAAGCCGCGCGTGGCGAGCAAAAGTTTTTTGAGGCCGAGAGTTTTGAAAGATCTGCGGAAAACAAGGAAGCGCCTTTGGCGCTGTTTGGCGCTCGGGGGCGGCCAGACCGCGGCGGCCTCGGTGTATACTGCACTGCAGTGCGGGGGTTAGGGCGCGTGGCGCCCAGCGCCCGGCCGTCGCGGCGAGCCTTAATTAATCAAGCCCGAAGCGCTTACTCCCAGCAACTCGCTGAATACAAAGGCTATCTTTCTTGCTTATTCGAGTCTGTATGCGCCGCGGCTCGAGAACTTTGGTCGGGTCTCTTTATTTTCGATTGCTCTGTACTATGCACGTGGCGAGGGGACCCGAGCTATTTTAATTAAGCGGATAATCAAACTTTAAGTCCATTAATCCACTTTGCCGAGTTAATCGGAGAGGGCGCGCGCCGGATAAATATAGGCGATAAAGTAACGCGCGGCTAATTCAATTAATGCCTCCGCTCGGCCCGCGCCACCGTCGCCATCTTGTTGCTGGATTGCTCGACCTCGGCGACCTGTAGTGCGTTTAATCGCGGAACAGCTGGAGGCGGACGGCTGGCCCCGGTCCCGCTCGACAAGCCCTCCGTACTCGCTTCCGGGCCCGTTTGTCTGTTTGGCAAGCCTCGGAGCCCAGTCTCCGGCCGCGCTTTTAATTATCCAGCCTTTCTGGCAGTAACGATAATTACGAGCCGCCGAGTGCCGATATCGCGCTTCGTCAACGCGACGCCAGGCGCTCGCCCACCCCACCCAAGCCGGCTTTCGATTTTTCATTTCGACTAATGCCAACTCGATACCGCATCCCCCGCTCTAATTAATATTGTAATCGCGCGGGAATGGCTGGCCCTTCGCCGAGAATATACCCTCTGAAAAATGCCGCGGGAGGCTTCCTGCATACCGGCGACCAACTACCGATTTCCTCGCTCTTACGCCCCTGCTTCGGTTATTAATTGAAATAATAGCCTGGCCAACCTAGCGGACACCCCGACTTTTTACCGGGACTCACTATCAATTACCCCCAGCTAGATCAGCAGTAAACTTATTAACGGCCAACCGCGGACGTTTATAAATTAACGATTATTATGTACTGCGCCCTAATTGATCGCTGCAGCTTCCCAAGTATATCAAAGGATTTATAAACTATTGCAAAAGTGTCGAGCTTTACCATCCACCAATTATCTTTATCACATCAACCATTGTAATGCATCTTTGATAAATCATTTCTTTCAGGAGCTGTAAGTGGCACACCTCACAAATATTGTTTGTAATTATGTTTCGTTAAATTATGATTTATTTTGACTAAAAATGTGAAGGTGACGGGGAGGCGGCGAGGCGAATAGGCTTGCGAATGCACCAGCGCACATGGCTGATAGTAATGACTAATAATTATTGATATTTTCCCCGTGGCCGGGGCAGTTTCGCGGCCGCGTAGTGGCGTGGCGTCGCTGAAGTGATGTCACGGTCGCGTAGCTGTAGGCTAAGGGCAAGTAATTGTCCCTAGGCTTTACGAACTCACTATGCTTCGGGCTCGTAGATCAAAGGCTCGCGCGCGGGCTTCTCACCTCAAGCAGGTAGGAGCGCTGCAATCGAGAGCGCGAGTCTTGGAGATATCCGAAGTGTCGCGAGCGAGTTTTCCCGCCGAGCGGAAAAGGCGCGAAGAGCCTCGCGGCCCTGAAGTGGGAAAACAACGCAAAGGCTCAATGAGTCAAAGGGCCAGCGATTTTTCATTGTTCCGCCGATCACCTTGCGAGAAGCACCAATTCTTATACAGCTAATAAACGACATTACAACAACATCAGTGTATTCATTCTTTGTGCTACTAAACCATCACCTACGTTTACTCCTCACTAACGGGAGCCGTGCGGGTTTATATTGAAAACAAAGTATATTGGTTTTTTTGTAAAGCAGTATTGCTGCAATAAAATTAGTAATAAACTAGAATGGTCAAGTTGATATTGAACTTGTAGAGGACTTTATGCAGTTTTAAGTTAAAAATTTGAGCGCATAAAGGCTTCTCGATGCTGACGTTCAAATCACGAAAGCTTACAGAAGACTTATAGGTATTAGCTCGTCACTTGTGCGTATAATGTCGCTCTTTTAAATGAAGTGAAATCCGTACTGCGACAGATTTTATTTCACGTTGCCTGATTCACTACTGCACTTGCCACATTAAAATGATTTTTTAATTCCAATCATATTCAAATACTGGACAAATATATTGGCGGACATACTTTTTAATAATTGATACGTGATTTACTTTTTGCTCGATATTATTCAGAACACGCAGAATGATTTTCCGATTAAATGATTAATAAATCGAGTCGTTATAGAAGATATTTAATTGTAAATTGAATATTATTGCGGTAACGATAAAGAAAATGTTAGAAGAATACTTTTTACGGAATATAATCAAGATGGAGCACTCGTGATATCGACAAGAAGGCGATCTGCAAGGTTTTCACACACATTACTATCAGACTTGGGTCACGTGTGAGATTCCGTAATGAAACCAAAGCTGATGACAAGACAATATCGATCGCTTCTTTCCAGTAGCTTGAAGTCATGAAAGTCTTGGAATTGCGGCCGCTCGGAAAAGGACACGCGGTTATGGTTTGACAAGTACTTTAACTCGTGCTCCAAAGTCAAATTTGGAACATCGAATTAAACCGAGCGTGGAACGATGGTTGCGAAGAAGGACAAACGTCGTCACTGGATTTCCGATACAGAGGACGCGCACGACGAGCGTACAGAAATAGTATTTACGCAAGGTGGAAATCTGCCGGCGAGCAGCGACAGGTAAGCATCGTTTAACCAGAAGGCGACAGCCATAGCGGGTTCATAAACAGTAATGTTCCTTCTGCTGTGGCTGGGCGCGGCCCGCGGGCGCATTATATTCCGAGAAGGCGGGTAAGCGATGGTCAGGCGGCGCGGCGGGCGCATACGCGGCCCAAGTGAAGCGAGCGCGTGCCTCTTCTTTATTCCAGGGGCGCTGGAAGCAAGCTGTAGCCGTAAAAAAATGAGGCGGCCCGTGGCTAAAGAGCGGGGAATTTATGGTTATTAGGTGATGCGCGCGAAACACTTAGCCGAAACAATGTGCTGGCTTTGAAGGCGCGGCGCGGGCGCAAGGGAGGCCGTGTCCGAAGGGGTAGCGCAAAGTAGCGCGGGGAGGCGCGCGGAAAAAGGCGTAATCTCGGGCCGCGGCCGGCCCACTGTAAGCTTATATTAACGCTCGGAAAAAGGAGGCGGTGCGCGAGGGAAAAAGGGCAGGGCCTCGAAAAAAATTCATTTGCGAAAACGAGGGCCGGGCAGACAAAGGCCAATTACAGAATGCGCGCCCGCGCGAGGAGAATTAGTAATGGGCGGAAAATCCGGTGCGGTATCGCTCCTCGGCCGGGGCTTCCGCGGCTCGTGCCGCCCCAAGATTAAACCGCTCGGAACGAGCATTTTCTCGGGATTCAATATTGACCTTTATCAGCGGGTCCGCCCGCGCCACCCGGTTGCCTGGCCTGGGGGATAGTTAGCGATCAAACTATTACCTGTGATTTCCGGCGGGGCTTTTACAGCCAATCTTGCGGCGCTTTCCCCCGCGCCCGGCTCCCCGGCCCCAGCATCCCAGGCGGCCCTGCACTCCAGCGAGGCAGCTCCATTTGCCCCCGCGCCTGCAGCGATTACGGCGCGGCGGCCCTGAGGCTCCGCTCGACCCGCCGCGAGACCCATTGTTCTTGTTCATTTACGGGGCCGCCGTACCCCGGCGCTCCTGCTAATCGGCTCGCGAGCTTTCGATCGGCCCCGCGCCCTCGCAGAAAGTCGGCACCGAGCCTACAAGGCCTTCCCGGGCTAATCCGACTGCCGGCGCGCAGTGCTTATGCCTGACTAGTCCGCGCGAGGATTCATCCCAGCCTCGCGCCCTCGGATTATGTTAAGCGGCAGATCGGCCGGGCGATTAATTAGGCATTCTGCCTGGGGCGATCCAATTTACAAGATCGCCGGCTCGCCGGCTCGCCGGCTTATTGGCTAGGCCGGCAATTTTTCCCAGCGTGATTAATTGTCGGGCGGCCGCCTCGGCTCTCAACAAGTGCGCCTCTTTTTCCCTCCGGCAAAGAAGGGGCCGAAGATAATCCGCTGGAGACTGGCCTCGAACAAAGTGGCAAAAGAAGCGCGGGATCGGGCGCTCGGGGCTGGGGGCCGGCGACAAAGCGCACTCGATGCGCCCGGCATCCGGATTAATCGCGCGCGCTCGAGTCCGAGTGGGGCTGAGCGCGCGCGGTTCACATTCCGCGGGCGCGGCCCTCGCGCCGTTGTCCCCGGCCTCGGCCCGGGCCCTCGCGGCTCCTAAAGCGGCTCACGTTTGATTAAAGTCCCGGGCGGAAGGGGCCAAAGAGCTAGGCTCTGCAGCTCCGCGCCACGGTAGAAAACGAGCCCCAAAGACTGACGCCCAGCTTGAGAACTCATAAACAGCGGCTCGACCCCTTTCCACGCCGACACACCCCAACTCCTCCCGCCACCCTCTCCGCAAGTACGACTTTCCAACTTGTGCTAATACGTCACTGCGGCTAATATCTCCCACTTCTCTCTCGATTCATTCGCTTCTGTGTCTCGCCTCCGCTTTGTCCGCATTAATGCCTTTTCCAGCTTCCTTCTCAGTATTGCACGGAGTACTGCAGTATATCTTCATCAAACTATTTTCAGCCGACCTCCTTCTAACTAAAATACTTGCTCTACACCATCTTCATTTATTCCAAGCGCTAAAATATGCTAAAGTATCTTTTACTTTTACAAAATTCAGAAATGCTTTTCCAAACAGTAACGCAAATTTTTTATTCAAACCAGCTTTACTGCCGCTTTTCTAATGCGGCCACATTTCCTGTTTTCTTTACCAACGCGTCATGTACTGTTGTCAATACTTACTATTTCTGTCTACGTTAAATCATACATTAATAGTGTAACGTACGGTGTATGAACGAACCGAGGACTCTAATTAAGGCGTTCAAAATACTTCTGACCCAATAAAAAAACAAACGATTTTTTTCACTTAGCATTATTAAGTTCGATACTTGTAATCCAATGGTTAACAAATTGTTCAAAGCAAAGTCGTAGATTTTTTCGGTAGTGTGACAACACGCCACAGCGTTAGCTCGCAAAAGCTACAGTATCGTCTATCCACGAGGTGAAATATAAGAGGCCTCGGGGATTTCATGCAGGCGACTAATGCCAAATTTTTGACATAGTTACCCCCTGACCTTTTCCACTTACAGTTCTGCGAAGAAAACTTGGCCCTCAACTCAAGAAGCTGAGTACCTCGCCAACGGATTAGTAGTTGCAGATTGACGTTTTTCCTGGAGCGTCAAAGAGAACTCATAGGACCGGTCAAACGGTATCGTGATCCGTTGATCCATCTTCAGTTCACGAGATGTGATTCTGACCCTTGTGCTAGGAGATTCAAAACGAAGTACTCCCAAGGCCGTTATACCCCGCCAGGGCAATAGGAATCAGAAAAAGGCCCACGCGCGCAAGGAAGCGAGCGCAGCGAGTGCTTTCCCGACCCGCGGTGGTAATGTACTTGGAGCGGTCGAGCTGGAACAATGCCATGAATGACCAAGGAGATGATGAGCGAGTCATTATCTCCTCTCTTCGTAGTTTCTGGCGAGTGGAGCTCGACCTTCGTGCGACAGGGGTGCTCGCGGATAGACGCGAGAAGTGCGCACGTATTGGACCGCGGGTGGGTAAGGCCGCAAGCGAGTGGGATACATGCGCAAGATGTAATGTGATCTGGCGTGCATTTCATTCAACAAAAAGCCTTGGCCTTGTTCATCTCCGAACCCCTTACAGATCCATACCAGAAGCGGTCAGAATGAGCTGTCTCCGCGGCAACTGACACTATAGTTCAGTAGGTGAGCATCAAGTCTGGGGTTGCATCGCATACAATGCGTGAACAAGGGAGTGCAATGCAGTTCCCATTGTATCTGCCATTAGACCTTTTACTTTATAAATATATTTCAATGAAAATCTATTAATTAGTTCAAGAGATAGTCTACTCGATTCCAAAAATATTAATAATTAACACATATGATTGAAATTGTCTCTGCACAGATTCTGTTATAGGTCTAGTACGATTCATTTAACTTTAAATTTTAATTCGTGTTTTTATAGATAATGAATATTTGAGTACATGTATTTCAAAATTCGGGAAATGATTAAAAATAATTAAGTATAAACGATTAAGGGAAGTACTCATACTCTGAAATGTGAATCTGAGTTATCTAATATTGTAGGTTAGAAATGGATAATTAAAGTATTTAAGCAAATGCTTTTGTTACTTAGTAGGACTAATAGTAAGTAAAGGATTTTATACTCGTAACTGTCGCCGAAGCCTACCGGGCTTTACCCATAACCCAACATTTATGTTCGAGGATTCATTGCTTCCTCTCCGAGTCTAAGGTGATTGTGAAGATTTCTACATCAATGACTCGTTGGGAAAGTATCTTCAAAATAAAGCACTCGGATATCTGAATAAAACAGCAACATAGTACTGTATAGTATAATGAAAAAACTAGGCATTGCTTACTGACATTTTATTTACAATGATGTCGCTCGTATTTATACACTTTTCAATAAATATATTTTAGAAATTACATACCTTTGGAAAAATCAGTTATTAATAATAATATTACCGTAAGTAGATTTGAAATGACTTTTTAACAGATGTAAAGTTAAATCGATAAAACAAAAATATCATGTATCTAAAGCAAACTTTTAATGCAATTATTGAAGATTAGAAAGGGGTGATATAGTTCTAAATAGGTTAAAATAATATTACAAGACAAAAACATAATTAATACAGGGTGCTGAATACAATGTAAAAGAACTTCATAAACGTAATGATGAATGGAAGTTTGTTACAAAAAAGTAATAAAAACTTTACGGACAGGCTCTAAAAATTCACGTAATGCCGTATTAATCTGAGAACGTCATGCGCTGTTTAGACAGATAAGAAATATTGAGCGTGCAAACTATAATGTTATATTGTAAAATAAATAAGCTGCACCAGAATTTTCTGCCATCTAGCTGCCACCTAATTAAACATCCGAATTGTTTCTCATAAGGAATATGATAGAGTGTTATGAATGTACAATAATTTTAAAGGATTATAGCTGGTTTTTATGAATGTTATTAATCTAATTTTCCGTAAAATTGAGTGTTTTCTTGAAGTTGGCGTTAACAACGACAGATTAATTGGGTCTTTTTGCATAATCCAAAGATGCGTATTGTTTGAATAGATGGGGCAGCAAATGTGCGATCGGAGAGTTGGTGAATGAAGCCGAGGAAGAGCGAGGAAGGATCTTGGATGATGCGCGAGGGTGCGTGGGGCATTTAGAATCAGGCATTTAGAATAAAGCAGGAAACGAGGAAATGTGTTCAATTGATGAAGGAGTGGAGCGCGAGAGGGTCTGGCGCGGGGCGTGCCGAGCAAGCAGATGGTTTATGCATCGGTGATTAGCTCGGCGAAAGGAGGAAATCTGACGGGCGGTCAGGTGGCGGGGGTCGGTGACAAAGGACGAGTGTCGGGTGTAGAGGGACTCGGCGAGCTGGCCGCGAGCCTGTGCGCGAGCGGAGCCCTGCGGCGCGAGGGCTGTATCGAGCGTTGCTTTGGGAGTATAAGGAGGGGCTCTCGAGCCGCGAGCAGTTTGCTTTATGCGCGGATCGTAGTAAAATACTCGCTGGGACGTATTACTGGGTGCTTTAAGGGGGAGGCAGGCGGTCGGCGACGCAGCTCGGGCGCTGCAACAGCGAGCTTTGTACTTTATTGCCGAGGCACTTTCTCCAAGTTCCGAGGTTTATTGCATTCCGGGACTCGCATGGCCCGCGCCGCGCCGTCATCCCTCGGGCCGCGCCTGCCCCGCCCTTTTTGCACCCCGAGTTTTCAAGGATAGCCGAGCACTCGATAATTGCGAAAGTTGCCCCGCCCAGCCGGATTCCAGAGCTGCGCCCCGGGCGGGGCTTCTTCGCCCCTGCTTACCTTGTATTATCTGCCTCGGTGTCATCTGCGTATTAGCTCGGCGAGTCGCGGGGGCTCGGGCGGGGCCCGTCGAATTTTACACGCGTCGGCCCGCAGGCGCTGTTTGCACGTCTTTTTCAAATTACCCGGACTGAGCGGGCCGACGTGAGTCTGATAATAATTCGCCCGCTCCGTCGCGGCGTAATTCCCCCTTAAATATACCCGGCTCTCTTTCCCATCAAGCCGGGCCGCGTGCGCTCCCCGCTTTTTTCCCCCGAACGCGACTCGCCGGCGAACAAGAGCCGCTTCCTGCGCGCCTTTTCGGCCCCGTACTTATTATTTATTTCCTCCTGACATCCTGCTAGTGGGTCGATTAAAAACCGAAGGCCGTCCGCGTCCGCGCCGCCTCGTCTTTTTCGCGGCCCACACAATAATTATAATAATTTCACCCTTGTAGTTCGCACACCGTTTCGGCTATTTTTACGCGAATTTAATTACGCCCCTGCCCTTGTTTTTACACAGTCCTTTTGCCTGAAATAATAATTACTCCCTCGCAGAAGTTTTATGAATGCACATTTCGCTTCTTTATACTGCGTTCATGATATGATGTAATCTAGGCGAAAATAACTTTGTTTATTAAATTTTCAATGAAACCGCTTTATATGTTTGCGGGCATAAAGTTCGCCGAAACGATATCATTGTCTAACTATGAATAAGCGCATTATTATTTTTGCGCAATCTTAAATAGCGTCTGCAACGTTGATTTTGGGTTAACTGTTAGCTCACTAGCAACCGAGGTAGCTCGAGGCTATTCCCATCGATACAAACATTATGAAATGTTTAGTTGATGGCACCAGTCGCTTTGGAATAGCAAATCAACCTTATAAGCTCATTACATTGTCACCAAAATAAAACGCGAACCTTTTAGAACCAAAATTAAAGCTTGTAAAGAAGGTTAAAAGCGTTGCGCTGGAATATTCATTGATGTCTGATGAAATCTTAGCCCAGAAATTAAATTGACTACAAATCCACGTAGAGAGACGAGGGAATACAAAAATAAAAGTACTCGAGAGAGACACATATCGCTTCTGTCCCCAATTTCATTACATTCAAGCGTAAGAAAAAGAAAGCAGGTTTTAGAGTTCAGTGGGAGGTGCGACGCAGTCATATCGAATTGGCGAGATGATAGGCGCGGCGACCAGGCCACTCGGTGGCCTTGTGGAGGGAGTTCGATAATTAAACCGAGTATAGCAGTCGAATGATGGGCCGAGCAAACGAGCCCGCTGAAATAAGAGCAACGAACAAAAATCGGATGCACGATTATGCGGCAAAAGCCAAAAGTTGAGCAAGACTAGTACCATCCGAAGTTTTGTGCTTTTGAAATTGTTGATTAATGAGTGGAAGGGAAGAAAAGTGTAGAAAGCAAGGATGAAATTTGAAGGATGAACTGGCGAAAAAGTCTGAAAGGTTAACATCTGGAATGGAGATGGGAAAGTTGGGTTGGAATCGTCCTGCCCGAGTCTCGGCTGGAGTGGATCGGCCGATGAAAGCGTGGCGGCGAGTCCCGATCGGGCAGTGCGGGCTGGGGCCAGGCCGCGGCTCGAAAGTGAATCGGAATTAAAGCGGCGCGGGCGAGTGGGGCTTATCGATGGGAGCAGCTGCCCGGGGCGCCGGCCTGGCGCGTCACCTACAGGAGGATCCCTATCGCGGCCTCCCGGGGCCCCGCGGTCGTCGGCGCGCGAATCTATTAGGGAGATAAGTCCGGGGGGCACGGCACCCGAGTGGGCCGCGCGCCCGGCCGAGTTGGCCCAAGTGGGCCATCAGATAGGGCCGACAAGAGGGCGCCGGGCGGCTTGGAGGGGGGCCCGGGCGCTTCCTGGGCCGATAGCGCCTGGGCTCGCATTAAGAGCAGCTCCGGCACTCGGGCTGCCCTTGCCTGCCTCGCGGGACCGGAGGGGGAGGCCCTCCCGCCGGCTGGCCTATCGGCTCCAGGGGCCTTGGGCAAGCCCCGATCACCCGGAGCGCGGATTAATTAAAAAGGCCGCCCTGTAAATCTTGGCCGGCGTTATGACGGATTAATTGGGGCGTTGTCGCGCGCGGCGCCCGGGCTTCGACGCCCCCTGTATTAATCCCCGCGGCTTTTAATTAAACGGCGGGCGCGCGCGGGCCGACTGAAATACGAGCTGGGGCTGGGCGACGGGGCTGATCGGCCGAGTGCGCCGCGGCTAAGGCGCCCGGGGCCCGCCCTCGTAAAGGGCCCCGTAAAACTCGCGCAATCGCGGCCGCCGCGTCTGTGAGCGACGCTTTGAGAAATATATTACCGCGGCCAAGGACACGCGGGGCGCGCGCCCCGGCCCGAGGCCCGCCCGCGCCACCAGCCCGGCCCCACCCCGACAATTAACACCCGCTTTTTTTATCGCGCCCTGCCCCATCGCTCGTCACTTTAACGTCCGGCGCAGCCTTTTTTGACTCGGCCCCCGGCAGCTCGCATTTTCAATTGCTATTTTATGACCGGGCTATCTGTTTACTTCAACTCGGCCGCTTTCAATGCGTTCGTTTAACGGGCTGCGATGCTTCCGCTGCGCGTAGATAAACCTCTCTTCGCGCTAACAAATTTTTCCCCTCCCGCCGATTTTCACGGAGAATTCCTCCGGTGCCCTGGAATGCCGCAGCTTTTGAACCGCCCCCAATTAAAAGCCTGAAACAAGAATGAATTATAAAAGTGCATCGACTACCGCCCCCATATCATCAATCAGTTGGCTATAATTACATTTATATTAATGGTATTTTCAAAACGTAGATTTATAGCCGGCAACCGCCTTCCTACTCGTTCAATCATACGCCGCTTTTTACTTGCGCACCAATAAAATTTTTATTATTCCTATGTTTTAAATGGATTTACAATTCCAACATTAATATTCACTATGCTTTGTTTCAATTTTTTAGTATTTATTTATTGATTTTGTTTCCTCTTGTTTTGCCAAAGCTGAAAAGTCTACAGGTTACGAATCACGCTTACGTACAAACAATTTCTTTTACGTCAATGCCTTGGAAAAATCCTGCCTAAGTAACACAAATTTAAAATGTACACTTATTTACTTGCTGCTTATATTTAAATTACCGCTTAAATTACCTTTCATTAAATTCCGAATGCATTTCCTCGATTCTATTGCATTCAGAAATATTGGCTTTACTTGGCATAATTATCATTTACTGTCGTTTATTAATTAGTATTGATAAAGTTTGTAATAACCACGTTAAAAAATGAATCCACGTCCTCTCCCTTGAAAAGATAACTTACATACAACGCAAACTATTACTAAATGTATAGTGCAATAAATTATATGGAGGTAGTAGACAGAAAAACAGAAGCTAAACAAAGTTACAGAAATACGTTTCTAATGAGTCTTTGGTAGCAGATTACATAGGTAACTTGGAGCCGAGTACACAAAACTGTTAATTGTAGCCATAAATCTTTAGCGCGCAAGCATTAGAGGCTCATGTTGTTGGGTGAATATTAGCGAGCCGTCGCTATCGCTCGTAATCTTAATAGTTATCTTGGTTCTTAAAAGTTGGCATTAGGAGAATTTAAAAGCCCTGAAAATTCATCCCTCGGACGCAGAATTTTTCGAAAAGAAGAGGAGCTTGGGATAAGAGGGTTGCGTTCTAAAAAATTCTGGTTTTATGCAAAATCTCACGCGGAATTAGGCAGATTGTTATTAGGGACGAGGGGGTGAGGTCAAGGATAGAGGACCGGGTCCCCTGCTATCCGCCCCAACCTTGAGCCCTGGAGCTCTAGACCTGGTGCAGGGGAAACAGTAAAATATGAGGGAGGGTCGAAGGCAAGTAGCTCCGGAGCCCGCGCCAATTGAATGCCTCGGTAGTGGGCGGGGCGAAATTGTCGCGCGATAGCGGCGCAGGTTATCTCCGCGCTCCCGAGTGTAAAATCTTTTTTATACATCGGGCGAGTGGCTGGCGTCGTCGTCGGCGGCGGCGGCGGCGGCGGCGGCGGCAGCGGAGGAGCCGCGCAAAGTGCGAAATTTCCCCCGACGCTTTTAACGATAAACGCGGGGGCGCGCGGGTTCGCGGGGGCGCGCTTCCTCCTCCCCGCGCCCACCCCTCGTGAATGTTATCTCGCAGGCTGTCAACCCTCATAGCCGCCCTGTTATATTCCGCCTTAACGCTGCACTTACCGCCTTATCAGATGTTACGCCCAGGCCTCGAGAGCGGCAGATAATTCCTCTCTCTCTAGCTCTCGTCGATTCGCTGTAGGTGGGGGCGGGCGGCTCCAATTCCCCCCTCCCCCAGGGCTGCGGCGGCTCGCGATTTTCAGCCGCGGTTGCCGCGCCTCGGCTACGGCCTTTTCTATTCAATTAAACGGCGAGCCGCGCGAACGCGTCGGATGCCCCCAGCCGCGCGCGGCTGCAACGGTCCCCCCGAGACAAATTTCGCCCACACTCCATTTGCCGGGGCGCTTGCGCCGCCTGTAAAACAAGCTGCTTTTTAAAGCGGCCCCCGCGGCCCCCGCGGCCGCACACTCGCGCCGACCGCGCCACCTTTAATGCCCGGCCACCCACGCCTCCGGCCTGCCTCCTGCCTCCTGCCGGCTACCCCCGCATCCTACGCTTGACGAGTTAAAACTGCGCGAAATCCCTTTTCAATTTATGCTAATTACCGAGAGCTTGCGCAGCGCACATCTATTTTTGACACGATTTAATTAAATTTAATAGCTATAGACTCCTTTGTCGATACACGCAGAGCTCGGTCCGTTCATATATTGACCTCTCCCCCCAGTTAGTCGCCCGTAAGGTTGCTACTGCCAGTCCACCTTCATTTTGTACAATGATTATTTAAAGCGAGGGGGTCACTCGTCGCCGGGGGACTTGATAGACTACGTGCTTGTGTAATTAATTCTAATTAGAGCACTTAAAAGGCTGCGATGCAGGAGCTCTTCATTCCGTTTCAAGCGTTTACTTAAAAATCCCATCCCACTTTGACGTTATCATTTAAATAGTAACGAGCGAGTACTTAAAATCCAAGTGGGTTATTATGAAAAAGTCGGCATCGGCCGGGCTAGAAGGGAATTAGGCCGAGGCGGTAGGTGGGCGCCCCTTGGACGAGGGCAGTTCCTCCGCGCGCGACTCGAATGGAACGGTCGGGGGGCGGGCCGGCGCGATACCTCCGCGGCCGTTAACCCTCGAGTCGGCGCGGAGGTTATCGAGGCGGCAAAGTAACGGGGGAAACAAGCGGCAGGGGCGCCGAGAGCTGCCCGCGGCCCGGAGGAATCGCGCCCAGAAGACATAAGGAAAAAGCGCGGCCCGCGCCGGAGCTATAAATACGAGGCCGGGAAAATTGGAAAAGTTTCCGCGGCGGGGCGCGGCGCCTGGCTCCCCGGGGCCCGCAACTCGCGGCCTGGCTTATTAACGCGCGGCGCTCGCGGCCGGCAGACGCGATAAATCGGCCGAGCGCCGGGCCGAGTCGCCGATCGGCGCTGCCCGCGCGACACTCCGCGCCGCCCGAAAAAAACGCCCCGCCGACAATGCGCCCCGCACCCGCGCCCCCGGCCCGCTGCTCGAGCCCGCCTTTCAGGCTAATCCGGATTAAAGCCACTCTCAGTCAGACTTGTCGAATTACTCCGATGTCTGGGAACCTCATTCGGTACTTATCTAAACGTCTTGGGACACGGGACTAGTTGAGTAATTTCCGGGCCTCCGACCCTCGCCCACCGCCCGACCCACGAGTTTTCCCAATGAGCCACCTCGTAATTTTCCATCGCTCTCTCGAGCTCGCCCCGACTCCCTCCCCCCAACTTCATAATCGTTTTCACCATTCACCTAACTTTCCCTAATTACACACCGGCTCGCTTGTTCCTAAGTAAGCCCCACAATAGCGCTCCTCGATGCCTTTATAGTTTTCTAATACCGTTTTTGCCTATTGCCAACTCCCAAAGGCCAAATTCACCCCTCCGGTCCCTCATCCGCCACACCTACTCTCCGCGCTAACTTTGCCCTTTTCCGAGCCGACTTTCTCACCCTCTTTTTAGTACCAATCTTATTAGAATCCGAGCCGATCGCCACCTTATGTCCCCAATTTCCTATCAAATGATTGTTCAACTTGTTCCTTTCTTCACCCAATAATTTTTTTCATCCTGAATATACGTCCTATGTGGCATTCCTATATGGCAAACATATTGTTAGGACTATTTCTATCGTCTTCTACGTTTCTTTTATCTGTTAACAATTTCCTTTAATAAACACGTCACGCTCAAGTCCACGATTTAACACACGAGTTGGATATCAACTGTCAGAGTGCATTACGCTATGAATATTTCAAAAGCTATTCTTTGTTGAGTCCAATTAACGATTCTATTACGAATGAGTTAATGTATTTGCCAATATTACCTAAAATTACCTACATTTAATCCAAAATTTTGTACAGAAAATACATATTATAAATGTAAGTACTTTCAGGTAATATAATAATATTTGCGAAGATGATTATTTTCGCTTTGTTTATTTTGCTTGTTAAAATTAACATGAATATATATAAATCATTTCTAAGTCGAAATTTACGTATCAAATTTATATAATTAACGGCGTATTAAACTGAATGTAGAATAACGTGTAGAATTATTTATATGTAGTTTATGTATAAACAAATTACATAATTTGTACAAAAAATCTTATTTGTACAAATCTTATTCTTAATATTTGCATTGATTTTGACACGTACAGCTATTGAATTTTTTATACCATACAATCATAACAACAGACGATTAAAATTAATCAAGTGCTCGATTTTCAATTTCTAATGATTCAAACGTTATTATAAACCAAATATCATATTATTGTTATTTTTGAATCAAAATAGTAAAATTTCGGATCTCCAATCGCAAGTAGATTTGATATTTTAATAACTATATTTAAGGAAAAACTGCAGCTTTAATTTGTATAGCGTGCCGCCTTAGAGTTTGCAGATCACGTATCTAATTCTTTTGACTCATTTGCTACCCGTACTTTCGATTTTTTCTTCCTTTTCTCTTTTGTTTTTATCTTTTGCTCATGGTTCTAAATTTCACCTACTTAATCAAATAATACGTTATATTTAAATAAGTCTAAATCTTTTACAGGCTAAGAATAGTTAGAAAATGATTTCAAATTTCGTATCCTCAAATTATTTTAGTGGTTGGCAAGGTACCTTTGAAAGATAAGACTTATGCAAACTTGGACCTCGAGTTCATCCTTACATGCAATTAAATACATACAAATAAAAAATTTTGTCTAAAATCATATTTTTCATAAATCATAATTGTCAGATAGATTTATGATACGTTGTTAATTATAGATAAGTAAATACGTAGGCCACAGTTAGATATTCCACAATACATAAAAATAAATTGAATATTACCTTTTTAAAGGTAGAACTGACAAAAATAATTACAATACTTTCTCAATTCAAAATGAAGGAAGGTTTAAATCGGGAACGTGATGAAATGAGACATAATAAACTAATTTTCAGAATTTCGTTTCCGAAATGTTTCGAAAATCAAGTTCTTCCTCATGCGTAGATGGTCAGCGAATTAAAACCTCCATGAGTATTATCTCTGGATGAAGCCTAGGTCAAATGGAGATATTGATTAGCTAAAGCTGATAAATATCCTGTCTTATTTTTCGTGTCTACTTAAACTCGTGTTCGCCGGCTACTTTTGAAATGATTACGACATCTTAATGCAAGTCGAATAATACTGAAGTAGTTATTATATGCAATGCGTGCCAGCTTATCTCGAAAAACTATATAGAACTTACAATTAATTAACAAATTTGGTTAGTTATTAACACTCTAGTTAGTTTACTGAGTTAATTTGTAGCCAAGGTAGTTGGACTGTTTATTGGATGAAAAAAATGAGTCGGAAAGAAAAAGAAAGACGAGGCTTGATGCCTCGAGCGAACCCATCGGAATTTGTGAATCGAGGAATTACTTGAAATTTAAAGTGGAATCGTCGAAAGCTGCGAGTGGGAGTGTAGAACCTCCGTGTTTTTGAGATTTCACAGGTGAACGGGTCGGGTACGTTCGCACGGCGCGAGCACGGGACGCTGCACATCGACTAAAGCGCGAATTCGCTTGCTCCGATTCAACTTCGATTAGGCTAACCATAGAGGCGCAGCGCAATAGCATCGTGAATCGTTGCGCTATCCGTATTAAAGTACCGGGCATAAAGTCCGCCGAAACGGAGTGATCTCGCGTAAAAATCGGTTATCGTTACAAGCGACCGCGTGATGGGCTTGTATCCACAAGCTCGGAGCGGCGCGCTTTTTAAAAGCGATCAAAGCCGTAACAGTGCCAGGGCCCAGCTTCATTTGAGGTAAACATTACATTTTATTGCGCGCATTAATATTTTTCATGTAAATTAATAAACAATAAATGCTTCAGTAATTGAACGCTGGAAAAATCAATAGGGCGCGCGGTGCATGCATTAAACTGCAATTTTACGGTTAAAATTAATTAAAATTTAAGAGCGGCAAGTCGGGCCCGCAACCGGTCGTTCGGCGTAATCTCCCTCGTTACAGAGCCTCCACGGGTTCACGGGGGAAAAAGACGAGGCGGAGAAATTGGGGAAAATAAAGAAGGCTGGCGGCGCGGGCGAATGGGCGGGCAAGTAGAAAGGGGCGAGTGCGGGCAGCCGGAGCGGCCGGCCCGAGGACGCTCGGGCCAGCTGGGGCGCAAAAGGGGACCGAGCGAGCGGGCGGTTCGGATGGGGCCGGACCCCGGCGCCGTCGCGGGACGAGGAAAGCGCGCCAGGAGGAGCTTGCGCTTGGGCTCGGGCTTGGCCGGCGGAGGCGGCGGCGGCGGCGGCGGCGCAGTGCGCGGGCGCGGCCCCGGGTATATAACGGGGCGGGCCGGGGCTCCGGCAGTTTGGCGCGCGGCCTCGCGGCGGCAGGAGGTGGTTGCGCGCGCACAGGCGCCGCGGTCTTTGTGCGAGTGGTGTCGGCGCGGAGACGCGGGCTGCGCGGCTGCAGCCGGGGGGCGCGAGTGCGCGCGCGCGACATGTAGCGGGAGGCGGCGAGCGCGCGATGCGGGGGCCCGGCGCGCGCGGCCCCCCCGGGGGCTGCTGCTGGCCCTGCCAGGCGCCGCGCCGCCGGCCCCGGGCCGCCTCCGCCTCCGCCTGCGCCTCCGCCTGCGCTCCCTGCCAGGAGCCGCCCCTCGCCTGCCTCTACCTCGCCGTGGCCCTCGTCGCCCTGGGGGCCTACCTCAACGCCCTGCCCGGGGACTTTGTCCACGACGACATCCCCGCGGTCGTGCGCAACAAGGACGTCCTCGGGCTGAACCCGCTGGCGAGCCTCCTGGCCGACGACTTCTGGGGCACCCCCATGCAGGACCCGGCGAGCCACAAGAGCTACCGGCCCCTCACGACTCTCACCTTCAGGTCAGTCCGAGCCATGGGACCGGCAGCGCGAGACTCGCCAACTTCCTACCTTTAACCCGCGCGGCTTTTCATGTAACAGCTGAAGCGAACCCGGTCAGGCCTATGAGTCTGTCGCTGCCTGTGCGCCCCGCGTCTTCATCATAGCTTCTTGTACAAGGCTCTTGTATAGATGGCTTTCGTAAAAGTTTTAAGCCAAAAGGAGATTAGAGGGAAAACCACGTCCCTCTGCTCGATAAAAACTTACACGTACGCCTCATTTTTCTACGAGGATTCAAAAATCGTCGAGCTTTTAAGAATTTGATAAATCTCGTTTTACGTAACAAAAGAACGTGACGCCCATTCTTATTGCGCGAACTCTCTCCCACGCGACGACCGCGTTCCTCTATTTTGCATCAATAATTTTCAAACTAGCTCAACCTCTTTACCCTACCGCGTTATAATTCATTGACAATGCCCAGATGTTTGTTTTGATCAACATAAGGTTTTGTTTTTGTTGCAAAAAATTGAATAACGAATATCTCGGACAATAAAGTAGCGAGTTAATTCGTAGTTTGTTATCGAGAATAATAAGGAGCAAAATCTCGAATAAATTTAGAAAATTTATTAGATTTGAAACGGTGCATACAAGTAGAAGTATTTTTTCTAACAAGCCGACGAATTTGCACAATTTCTCATAATTATTTATTGTTTCATTCGCGTGTATTATTATTATGTAATTAAGTGAAATCTAGATTGAGCAATATGCAATAATTAGAATAAATTACGGTGGACATTATCGACTGCGACAATGGAATTAAAACTGGTGTGAACGTACACAAAACTACAATGTAATGGAAAGAGGGAATTAAAGGCTATGCAAGGGAAGGCAGCCAAGTGAATCGAGGATTGAAGGAAAGAATTTTTCATTTCCATTGTTCCGGGCAAATGAAATTTTCCCTACAGAAAATAGCGCATTTGCACAACTATGGGGTTTGTCACCGTGCGAACGAGCTTTGTAAATGAAAGCAGAACAATAAGAAACAACAAGTTAATTGAGTGTGATGGCGAATTATTTATGGGGTTTAAGCATAGGGAAGGCGGCGAAGAAGCCTCGGCTCCATAGTCATGTGGGATTAAGACTCGATCCTGTGAGTCGTAGGAGTCGCGAGAAAAGGGGGCGGGGCGTCAAAGGAGGGCTTCCGATGCCGCGGCGCATAACTAAAAATCTTTGGCAGTAGCGAGAATAGGTGGGCGGAGGTGGGCGGAGGCGGGCTGAGGCGGGCAAAGGCGGGCGGGGGCGGGCGGCTCAAAGCGAGCCGTGATGCGCGCCTCGATGCTCTTCCTTCCCCTTCCATCGGCCGGCGCGCTGTTCTTCCCGGGCGAATGTCAATGCACGGCTCGAGGGCTCGGGCCTTTGAGCCCCCGGAGCGGCGAGGTTTGCGCCAGTCTTTTAGTGTGCATCTCGACTTCATCTCGTTATCGGCGGGCAAACAGCGCGGTAACGAGGCCGATACCGGAGGCCACTTCCGCCCCGATCCTCGGAGGATTCGGGTCCGACGCTGCCCGGATACTGCGCGGCCGGAGCGTCGGACGCCAGCTTCCTTCCGGCTTATCGGTATAATCATTCTTATTTCGGGGGCCCTAGATTATCAAATGATAAATCACGGAGGGTCGGAAGTGGCCGCGCGGCCGATTCAATGAGCGCACAGCCTAGTCGACTAGGCTCTTCACATTTCTTTCTTCGTTATAACAATCGCGCTTGGGGATTTTGATTGCGTTCGATTGAGCCGCGGAACTCGTCTTGCGTTTCAAAGCACGACTCGGCCCGCCCGGCATGATCGGGCAATGCCGGATACTCTGAGGGGAGGCAGTTCCTTTGCCGCGGCCAAATTCAATTACAGCTCCCTTGGCCCGTCCAACACTTTGTGCTTTTTTACCATTTTGAGTTGAGATTGATCGGTAATTTGATCCAAGTCTCTTTTCCGAGTGCTACATTGGAGCGTTGTAGGGTAATGGGTGTAGCGCTAGTGTGAAATCCAAT
This sequence comes from Sycophaga agraensis, assembly GCA_018906755.1. Lineage (NCBI taxonomy): Eukaryota > Metazoa > Arthropoda > Insecta > Hymenoptera > Pteromalidae > Sycophaga > Sycophaga agraensis. Next base: position 323,355 of record JACCIE010000011.1, read on the forward strand.
AAACCTGTGGCAAACAATAGATTCTTAGGGGTAATGTAGTCCGCGCGCAGAGGAGCAAGAGCTGAGAACAGGAAAGCTAATAGGAACTAATTAAACGCGCGAAATGCGGCGCTCCTTTCGCGCGGCTTGGAAAAAGCTGAAACTCAAGCCAGGGATAATTGGAGAATAACGGCTTAACGAGTTAAGTTGGGCCGGGCGGCGCTCGCGCGGCGCGTTAATCGCCGATACTCCGAGCAGCCCTCGGGCCGGCTTCGGCACGCGAGCTCCGGGGCGCGGGGGTTGCGGGCTTGCGGGGTTGCGGGCTTGCGGGAGGCGCGGGAGGCGCGGGAGGCGCGGGAGCCGCGGGAGGCGCGCCTGTTGACGCAGCAGTCATCCGCGGCCTGGGGATCGATCCGAATCTCGGGGACGGCCACCTCGGCGACTCGGCGACTCGGCGACTCGGCGTCGCGTCGCCCCGGCAACAGCTGCAGGTCGATGGGCCCGGCCCAGTGCGCGCCTAATTGTCCCGCGCGATCGCTAACGCCGCGGGCGCACGACATGCGCCCCGGCCACGCTTTAATTTCTGCCGCCCGGCCCGCGCGGCCCCCCAGGTGCACCCCGGGTGTCCCCCAGGTGCCCTGGGAGCCCGGATTCAGCGGGGCTGCGGGACAAATGCCGGGCTCGGCCACTTTCTCGCCGAAGCCGCCCGCCGAGCTGTCTCGAGCACTGCCGCGCCGCGAGACTCGATATTATTCAGAGGCTTTTCGATTACTGTCAACCTCCCCCTGTCGGCTGCTAAAAACCTACGCGGCAATGCGGCTACGACCGGGCCGATTATTTTTCCGGGGAGTTAAGCGGCCCGCTGCGGCACGGTTTACATCGCGCCAATGTCGCGCGCTCCTCGCTGCCCTAATTATAGATCTCCTGTGCGCCTGTTGCCGGACGAGTCGCAGTGACGCTCGGGCATTAATATACATCCCGAGATCCCGTCGAGTTCAACACTGCGAAAAACAAAGGGCCAGCCCGAGTGATTAATTATGCGGCGATAATGGGGCAAGTACGCCGCGGGCGCCCGGAGGAATTGATAAGCAGGCGGAAAGAAGGAAGGCCACGTTAACGAGGCGCCAGCATTTGCATAGCGGAACGTCGCGGCTCCCGCGGCTCCCGCGGATCCGCAGCGCGCGAGACTCGGACCGCGTGGCCCGCTTTTCCCCCTGGTCCCGGACAAAGGGAACGATCCCAGGGGGGGGGGGGGGGCCGCCGCTCCCGAACTCGCGCCCTGGCGAGGTGCGGAAAGTCGTCGGCCTGCACGCGGAATACCTGCCTCCCCAGCCGGCAGATGGTTAATTACTTAATTACGCGGGCGTAATTAGTTGGTGCCTCATAGTCGCGGGTCGCGCAAACACGATTGACGCGGGGCCGCCCGTACCAGCCGCGCCGCTCGTAGCGCCCGGTAACCGATATAGCGGTTCTACTTAGCAAGCCTAGCGCGCCTCGTTATTACTGCAGCTGGAGTCGAGCGGCTCCCCCTGCCCCGGCAGCCCCCGCGCCTCTCCCCGGGCCCAGCATCCGCACCGCTAATAGCCGTGTGCCGGTTTGCCGATCCGACCGCCAGCGGCGTTGATCAACTATTCCGACTCATTGGCGAGCTCCCGCGAGTTATTACTGTCTTCCTCTCGCCAGCTCCCACGAGCCCGAGCACGAGCCCGAGGCCGACTGCCCCGGTCCTCCTCTCCGCGCACTACAGTGGCCCCCCCGCAATCGATATTCCTTTCATACGCGCGAGCTTTTTACTTCTCCGCTCGTAATATCCCCGATGTACCATCAGCTCCCTTGTGCGTTTACGACTGCACTTGCCCTGCCTTTCTACGAGCTTATTTATCGCTCGCGCGCCTGTGCTTGCGCTTGCGCTTACGCCGGATATAATTTACCTCCCGCGCACTACGTCGATTGTGTTTAATCCGCGCGCCTTGAATGAGGAATAAAAAGAGCCGGGCTCGCGGGCTACGTGCACAAAGCCGCGGCGCATCGCAATGCGTAGTATAGACGGGCCGCGCCGTTGCGCATGTCGATCCTAACCCCCGAAGATTTTTCGTGGCCTTTTGCCGCGGCTAAGCCGATCGCTCAAATGTTTTGACCAAAGTATTTCAATCTTGATGCACTGTATAATGAATAGATTGACCAAGCGCTAATTAGGTTTTGCATTTTCAATGGACCAGTCAATGGAGTATGAATTCTTTAGCACACCGGGGCAAGTAGCTGCACGAGTATTCTGTAGGGGACGAGGGAGCCGCACGCGCCCAACTGGCCTATGAAATTATGTAGTTTAATCTACAGTTGGGTTAGTTGAACTGTAAATAGAAACGTGAACGCGCAACGAGGGACAGAGTGGAGGGATGCAAAGAGGCCCCTAGGCAAGTCGAATAAATCGTTCAGATCCCTGTTCTTTATCCGAGCGCCAATAGGTTAAAAAAGTGACGGGCTAGCGTGCCGTCAGTTATTCGGAACGAGAGCCGCAGCGGCAGACATAATTCCAGGAAGGAAAAGCCGGGCAAGGCGCGCTTGTTGCCCATAAAAAATGGTCGGCGGCCGGGCACGAGTGGAGGGGTTTTTGCGCGCCGGGCGCCGAGCGGGGCAGGTGCGGGTAGGGGCGGCCGAAATCAATTTGGAAACAATCAAGGCGCGGCGGCAGTTTTGTCGCTCGGCCCGCGGTAAAAACGTCTATGCGGACGGGGCCGGGGGACGAGGCGTCGCTGCAGCAGTTCCGAGGCAGCAATTTACGTTTAAACTGTGCCCCGACGTAATCTGTTTAAACTCCCGGAACAATGTAGGGGCGCTCGGGGGCGCGCGAACGTTATCTGCGCGCCGGGGTTTCGGGGGCTTAGTCCTACGTCTGGGCGATGCGCCCCACAGCCAAAACATTGCGATATTTATCAAGGAATGGGAGACGGCTCACCGGCTATCATTAATTCAGGAGGGCCCCCTCCGCCCCCTCCGCCCCCTCCGCCCCCTCCGCCCCGCCGCCGCCTCCGTCTCGGATCGTTAAAGATCCCGGAAGAGCGCCCCGGCGCTTGGGCCGGGCAGGGCCGCACCCGCGGAGGGAAAACTTTGGACGCGCCGGGCGGTCGTTTTGAGAGCCACCGGCCGAGCCGTGGACGCGGCGGCCAGGGAATCCCCGGCGCCGGGATTTATCGGCGGGCCGATCGCCGTGCAATCGATGGCCCGCGCACGCGATCCCCGGGCTTTTAGGCCCCGGGTAATTGTTTTGGCGCCCCCCGCCGGCCAATTACCCGGGCGCCCGCGGGCCGCATCTGTTATTCCGGGCCAGGCGCGCCGGATTGCCAGGCGGCTGCGGTGCCAATGATTGGGGGCCGGCCGCGCGTGCGCCCCTCTGTTATCCTTGGGAAAATCCGATTTGCCGGGCAGATGAGAGTTCGTGTTTGTCGATTGCCGAGGTCCCGATAAAACCTGCCGGCGCGGGCGCCCCTGCAACCGGTAGGCCGACCGAGCCGATCGCCGCGCCCACCCCGGCTAATTCGATGTCCTCCGCGGCCCTAGCTGCCCTCCTGCCCTCTTTCTCGGCTATCACCCACTGATTCGCGTGCGCCCGATACATTGGCCGCGCTCAAGCGCACCCGGTTAAACTGTACACGAGCTCCTATCGAGTTTCGATGCTCCGTGCGAAAGCGCCGCGGTAAACGGCCGCCGCAACTACTTGCCTTATCGTTCCGCCCGGTTTGGGCCTTTTTCTACGTACCTCGCTCCGAGCGACGAGGCAGCCCCGAGCCGCGCTAACCGCCCGCACCGGCCCACCCCCTTCCACGCGCCTATCCGCGGATTCGCGCGGCTGCACCGCCTACTTCCGGCTCTTTTATTTACGCACCAACTCCCCACCCCCCTACTATTTCACAACAATTTCTTCGTGACCGAACAACTGTCGAAATACTCGTTAAATTCTTTGCAATTTCCTACTCATAAACTTCCCCTTTCCTTAAATTCGCTTTGCTTTTTCTGCGACTTTTGTTTATAATGGATTTTTTTCTTTTCCCCGACACTGTCCGCGCTTAAAAGGTATTTCATCGAAACTGGATGACTTTCAATTAAATATCTATTCATCGAATCAAATGATCGGATAAATAATTCAAAGCATTTACTTACGTTAATGTCTACAAGTAAAAATTATTGTATTCCGGACAAACGAACCTTATAATCGGATGAAATCTTTGCGCTCTCTCGTGTAATGTAACACGAAGATTTTTAAATGAGAACTATATATTTACTGACTAAACATCCTAATATTCATTCGTATCGGTATTCTAGATTAATTGTGTTAGTATAGCAACTCGGGAATTGGACGAATTCGAAATATTATATCAAAAAATATTTTAATAATTTTCCACAACCAGTTTTTTCTATTAAAAATAGTAAAACTGAAGGAGTAAATTCAGTATTTAATGCGCACTCGTCTTACCACACTTGGCGTGTAACTACGAGTGCGCGGAATACGTATAAGCTTATCGCGCAGTAAACTGAAAGCGGCTTATTTCAGTTGACGTTAAAATAATACTTCTAACTTTCTATAGTTTAAGTACGTATAAACTGGAATGCTGTAAATGCATCAGTATTGGATTTTCAAAACTGGACTTGCTTTTTTAGTGTCTCGCATTTTCAGGTTAAAGTTTGACCAGCAACCTATTTTTTTCTATATGAACGTACGAGGAAGATCAAGGCTAGTGCATGCGCCAACTCATATTTTCTACTCACTTCGAATTGCGAAGAAATAAAAAGTAATTTTATATTTCGATCCGATTTCGAATTCAAGAATTCGATAACCATTTTTCAAAAATGACAAATATTTAAATACAATATAGTCACTATCTCAAATTAAATTAGGCAACAATGAATTCTAGGTAATTCTGCATTCTGGTTAGCTTGGAAGCTATTAAAACTATATAAATTGTCTGTTTGATAAAAAGATATTTAAATATTACTGTTTCAAATAACTTGAAAGGCAAAAAGCGGAAACTAGACAATATTTATTTTATTTGGAGCAAAATATTTAATGCAATATTTTGAGATCATAAAATTAATATGCCAGTTTTTAGTTTATATTTAGACTATTGATTTGGCAAAAGAATTGTAAACAAAATCTAAAGAGAATTAATAGTAAATCAAGACCGTTTTATAAATAAAAATAAAAGTATAATTACATATGAGAGTTTTTTATTGATATGAATATGACATATTTAATATCATTGTGTTTAATTTTGTGGGTTATACTTCGCGGTTTATTTGAAAAACATTCAAATTAGATGCTGGAATAACTTTGTAATTTTTTAAAGTGTTTTTGTAGTTTGGATATTTAACATTAGTTTGAATACATTTATCGACGGCAGAGGGAGAGAACCACTTAACTAGGCGGCCGGTTCAAAAATCACCTAACTCGAATGCGTATTTTAATTCTTAAATTTTGTAATATATATACACTACACACACACACACACACACACACACACACACACACAATACATACACACATATAGGTATACATATCTATTTCTCCTGTCACGCAAAAGACAACGAGACCACCAGGATACAGGATGGTCCCCGCTCACTTGCTAACGCTGGGGTGGACGGTTGATCCCCATGGCTTCGATCCGTGATATCCAACAGTCACTCTCATGCGTCGACGGGATCGGTCAGAATCGATTTTTTAGACGGTCTTACACAAATTATATTGAAGTTCTTACCAAAATGTCTTTTAAATCGGTTTTAATCAGTTAATGATCAAATACGCGTTAATTAAATAAATATAAATATACATATTGTTATTAATAGACAATCGTAAAAGATATAGAGTTCACTGTACATAACCACTTACAATAAGTAAAAATAAAATATTGAGACTTTATAATTTAATAAATTTATAAGGATTGAAGTTATGAACAAGTTTAAAAATAGTGTATGATACTTGTCATGTGCTAGGTATCACCTATTTTATCCGCTAAGTATCGTCATATAGTATAATCTGCGCAAGAAATATAATGTTCCAGAATTAATGTAATTCTGCATGAATTTTTAGTAAGGATGAATTAATTTTTTATTACGTTTATAAAAGTAGCTTCCATCGCGTTTATGAAGTTTTTTAACAGTGAAATGAAAATTTATAAGGATTCATATTCAATGGATTGAAAAAAGAAGCGAATGCTACGACAAGGACGTGTAAATTACTCGATTAAAAATTTAGTTCTCTCGTTAAATATTTTGCCCGTTCCGTGCACACATGAGCCGGCCGTTGGGCTCATATAAACAGCAATCTCGATTGCACGTGAAATCGTGCCAGTGAAAATTGAATTATAGTCCCGGATAGGACGGTGACAGGAAGCCAGAGTAATTACTAAAAAGAAAAAAAAGAATATCCACTTAACCGGTTGGGCGCCAGGAGGCGCAACCTTTCAAGTCCCCGCAGTCAAAGGCGAGTCCCGCATAATAAAGCACGGGGGAGGGGGAACTAATAAGGCGCTGTCTTTACTGAGGGCGCGAATGCGAGGGGAGTGCCGATGCCCCGGCAAAGTCGAAAAAGACGGCAAGCAAAGGTGAGGGTGCAGAGGTGGTCCAGAAGTTTTTCCCCGGTGTCAACCGGGGAAACAAAGCGGCGGCTATCGGCGCAGCTGCGGCCCTCGGGGGCGGCTCCGAGTCCGACGGCGCGGGCGCAGCAACTCTGCATGGCGCGCTCCGAGGCCCCTAATTAACAGAGAATCACCTGCATTGCGACCGAGGCGATTTCACGGGCGCGCGCACCCTCGGGCCTTTTAGGCGAGCCTAGTCGATTAATGGCCGCGCGCTCGCCTCCAACTTGGCAGCTTCGCTCTTTCTCCTGGGGCGGGATCGCGTGGGTGTACCTGCCCCTGGCTCGCGCCTCCCAATAATCGACCGAGTCCATCAATGTCTCCCGCAATTTTCTCCGCAGTGGCATCCCGCATCAATATTTATACGTCGATCGCGCGTTCTAAACAAACCCGGACTTGACTCTAAAGTATGCATGCACAGCTCCGCGATATAAATTGGCCCGAGTATCGCTGATGGCATTTATAATACCGCCAATGCCGGCTCCTCAATCTTTTCGCCGGTATACAGCAGTCGATTGGCGCGTTAGCTTCTCATAAATTATTTCCACCCTTCGGCCTGGCCTTTGTTTAGACCAAGTTCCGTTCGACCGACACTCACCGGTACTTGTTGCTCGACTCAACCAGAACATTCCCGCAACTTATCCGTGAAGCCACTTGCCTTATCAATTCAGTGAAGTAGCACTCTTTTTTCTAGGCTTTGAAGTTTGCACTATGAGTTTTGTGAAGCTACGTAGCCGTTTACTTCTGGAGTAATTCATGGGCGAATCATTTTACCACGAATGTATGCTGTTAAAATATTAAAGTTGGCATAGACTCGAATTGCATAGAATAGGTAAAATAAAAATAAAAATATATAGTAACGACACTAATCAGTCTATGGACAGTCTAAGGCGAACCAAGATTAAACATAAACTGTTGGATTGAAAAGCTTAAGTGATAAATTACGATTACAAGGATTGTGCGGAAATTAAATCTTCACGATGTAATAAATGAACTACAGTGAACTACAACAATTTTCGTCTCCGGATGACATTAAAAGTTACATATAAAATAGTTTTGCGGCATAACTATGGCTGCGTGCATGAAATGAATTAATACTGAAAGTGAAGACAAACTATTTATCGAAACTAAAGGCATTATTTAGCATAAATGTCATACGGTAATGCTGTTAGATCCTATGGTCTTATCGAGATACAGAATTCGAGATCTTCAGGCCATACATAATTAATAAACAAATTGATTTATGAAACAAGTTGACCATGTACAAATCGTTTTTATTACATATAATTGTGTGCATTAATTCATAATATCACGTCTGAGGTCAGAGTCTGTCTGCGGATTTTATAAACATTTTCGGACAACTAAATTCAAGATTAAATGCAGAATATTAATATATAGCTAGATGATCAAGGTTTTTTAAATGTAAATGCTTAAATATTAAGTTAATATTTCATAGAGTACGATGAAGAAATCACTCGATTAAAAATTTTATTGTTTTGTATTTATTACAGTTAAAATTTAAGTTTAAATTAGAATTATTAAACTATATAATCTAGTTATTAGAATTAAACTATATAATTTTACTTTTCACAAAAAAGCAGACTAATACATTAATTTTGTATAGCTTTTGTTTCCGTTTTATTCAAGAAAACGGAAAGCGAGCTCGTAAAAGCAAATAAATGAAAAATTTTTGAATTTTAAACCGATATTCAATATTAAAATTTAAAGATAATTTCAACTGGTCGTTCGAAGGTTCAAATGGCAATCGAATAACAAAGGAGATAATACTTTGTAATATTATTTTTACAAAAAATCAATAATTCACGCAGTTGCAGCTATTAAGGAATACTATATCCAAGAGAGTTTCTGAGGTTACCTTTCCAAGTGTCTAGTAATTTCAACTTGCCAGGTACTTTCACCTTTTATCGACAGATAGACCTGTCAGTGGTAAAAATTAAACCGCAGCCCCGAACGATCCTGTTTGATTGTCGTTCGTTTAAGTCAACGCGACATCTTTATACTTGTAGCAGCGAACTGTCTTGTGTACTTATTAACTTTCGAATTAATATACATATGTATAAATATTTAATATATGTAGGGACAGCTTGACTTTTATTTAAAAAATGTATTAGAGATTTAATTTGAAAGAGAGCAACTAGTGCCGATTGAGCGTAAAAGAGCGACAGAAGGGTACGGCAGAAGGAAAGACTTGGGAAAGACAAGGGCTCGCGATACGTGGGATTAGGGAATATTGCGTGGGCGGGCTTTGGGGGATCGATTGGCTCAAGCGGGCGTTGGAGAAAAAGCCGGGGCGGGCATTTATAATTGGTCGCGGAGGCAGGTCGTGGCGAGGTCGTGGCGAGGTCGTGGCGAGGTCGCGGAGTGGCTGGGCGAGTCGTGCGGGGAAGGGTCGTTCGACTGCTTTCCTTGGTGGGACGCTGCGGCGGACTTAGCTCTGGCGCCACGGCCGGGAATGCATTAGTGATGCAGGAAAGGAGTTGGCCGCGGTGCTGCAGACACGGTCCATTAATAAGGAATGCCTTATTCCCGAGGAAAATTGGGTTCACCTCCCGCGAGTCCCAATTCCGCATAATGGCGATACGCCGCGGCGGCCTCCGAACGAGTGCATATTGCAGTTGGGATGGACGGGCGATCTAATTAGCGCCGGGCGCTCGCGGGCAGCAAAGACACTTGTGACTAATTGCCGAGCGCGATTAGGCGGGAAAGCTGGCTCCCCCGGGGCCGCCGGCCGCGGCTCATTAATACAGCCAAGATCAATTAGGCCGGCGGCGCGTTCCCTGTCGGCGGCTCCGCGGGGGGCGGCCTTGGCGACCGCGCGGGCTTTAAAGCCCGTGGGCCGATGACAAGTTTTGATAAGTCGGTGAGAAAGGCTCGGGGGTCGCCGGGGGCTTGGCTCTCGGCCTCGTGCCGCGAGTAATCCAAGCGGCCGGCTCGGCTGTTTATCGGCCGGCTCGCGTGAGCGCATCGCGCCTTGCTTTATGCGCAGTAACGAGGGCCGCAGCGGGCGCCGAGCTCCGAGCCGTTCCTCCTCCTTTTATCCGCTCACCTTGAAATTAGGTCGGCTCGCCGCCCGAATACGGAACGAGGGACCGAGCGTAAATTAGGGGGCGCGCGGACAAAGGGGAAAGCGATCGCGAGATAAGAGCGGCCCGCGCGGGGAAAAACCGGGGGAGCCAGATGTTAAGTCAGCGTCTTCAATTAAGGATAATCAGTAAATTAGAGTCCCGAAGTCCGGGGCTCGGGGCTCGGGGCTCGGCCTGGGGCGCTCGTTCCGGCCTGGGAGCTTTAGGGGCGAACGCCGCCGCCGCCGCCGCGGGCCCCCGAGATACGGCACGAATTCTACTTCCACCCGGCGACATTTGCATGCATTAGAGCTATCCGGCGTATCTCGGCCCGGCCGGGGGACAGGGCCCGAGCCCGGGACAATTTAGGATGCCCACGGCGGAAGCGCTGGACGCGAAAAAGGGAGCCGCGGCCGATCCTCGCGGAAGCGCGACTATTTGCGCTCGGGCCGCCCTTATCCGGCCTATCTGCCCGGAGCTCGGCACTCGCCCCCGAGCGGCTTATCTCCATTGACCCGCCGCCCCCGCCGCCCCGCCGCCCCGCCGCCGCCTGCTCCAGCTTTTTGCCTACCCTATTCCGCCGATTTACCTATGACTCGCTGACGACCAAAAGACTCGTGATCGATAGCGGCTCGAGTGCGAAGCTGGACGGCCCGCCGAATGGACGAGTGGGCCAGTCGATTAAGGGCTTAAGGGCAGCGCGGGCTGCCGGGCGGAGGCGGCACCCTTGCCATGCCATCGCGCCCGGCAGGTGCTTTGCTGGTTGGCCCACCGCGCAATCGGCGGTAGGCTCGCTCGGGCCGATTGTCCGCTCGCGGGGGCAGTGAGTAAGCGATCCGGGCCTGGGGAGCCGCGCGGCTTCCTCGGGCCGGGCCCGGCTCGCCAAGGACGCGCCTTTGGCCGCGCAGTCGGCCACGCCTCGGGCCAGCGGTACTTTTACCAGATGACGAATGGCCGCGGGGAGCGAGCGAATTCCTTTAAGACGCGTCAAAATCTGCAGAGTAATAGGGATGAATAGCGGGGCGCGCAGTCGGCTGAAGGGTACAAATCGCGTCCCCGGGCCGGGCGCGGAAGGCCCGCGAGTCGGGGGCGCTCCTGGGGCGCTCGGCCCTCTCGCCGGCAGCCGATCTGCATGACAAGCGACGGGCGGCAGGCCCTGGCCCTGCGGAGCCTCCGCTCGGATCGCCGGCCTGATTATCCGGCGCGGGTAGTTGCCCGCCGATCCATCATTGGCCGCCGGCACTCGATTCCCAAGGCTTTCACTTAGCCCCTTTGTTTCCCCAGGCTAATCTCGATTAATAAAAGGAGCTCTGGCCTCGGGGCGGGGGCCGAGGCTGCCCGGCAACGGCCGGGAATGCCCGAGCGTATGCACGCCCGCGAGTCCATTTCGCGGGCGTGCATATTAACGCCGCGGTCGAGCCCCAGTCCCCTGCGGCCGGCCGCCCAGCCCGAAGCCTGCCCACCTCCGATTAATCCCTTTCCCGCTATCCCGCTATCCCGCTTTCCCCTTTTCCCCTTTTCCCCCTTTCCCTCCTTCTTCTATCGCGGCCCGCGAAGAACCGCCGCCCCGCCCCACCACCGCACTCAGACTTGCTTTCCTTCTCACAATTCAATCAATAAAGATTTATTCCCGAGCGGTGGTGGGGTAGCTCCTCGGTCCGAGGCCCGAGCTTCTCCATTTTCGAGACAATCGAATCTATGGGTAGGCTTTACGTAAATCATACCGTTCCGCTCGGAAGCTCTGCTAATCATTCCCAAGATGTACTAGCGGCTTACCGAGCACACTTGAGCTGTTTGCCACTCGCTTTGGAGAATGGACGGTGACCGAGGCACCGAGGCAGAGCAGCTGTTCCCCGCTCGATGGTCCAAGGCCGCTGCCTTTGCCGTACGTCGGCCGCTTCGCTCAACACTCGAGGCGCCCTTGAGTAATTGGAAAATCTCCCTGGTTAGATAACGTTCGGCTGGCTCGGCTCTCCTCGCTCGCCTCGCGGCCCGCCCGCGCCTCCTGAAAAAGGAAGACCGAGTTAACTGCCAGTAGATTCGGTAGCGGGATCGGCTTCTCGAATCGCAACCTCGGCACAAGACAGATAAGGGATAAGGTGGGCGCGACGCGCGCATTTCCTCCCCGGCCAGCTCCCCCTCTAACACAGCAACGTCGAGGTGACAAGACAACCTTTCCCCTAACACGGATAGAATGGGTGGTAAGAATGGCGAAATTGCGAGCTTTGTTCATGTCAGGCAGCCAACTTTACCGACCTCGTCGCCTTACCCTTCTTCTTTGTCGTCGTGCCTTCGCTTCCTTTTCATTCCTTACTCTGGGCCGGCCCAGCTCCGAACCTTTTCTCCTTTTTTCCTCTTTTTCATTACACACCCGTCGCGCCCGCAAAAACTCCACTTTCTTCCACTTTCTCCATTTTTTCTTTCCTCGCTCTTTCCAGTCTTTCTTTTATCGCCTTTTTCCGCAGCGGCCGCGCCTTGAGGACGAAACGTCCTTGAAACGTCGCTCCCGCGTGAGAATAATTCCCCGTAATTGCGAGAGGACCAATCGAGCGAATGAGCAAACTGACGAGACTCGTCGGGCGGCGGCGCCAGCGTTTCCTTAGTCCTATGAACAACGGGGGCAAACAAAAGCGTCGCGCTCGCGTCAATTATCGGCCGAGCAAGCGACTTTTGTACGCGTCGGGCAATTCCGATTCGATCGCGACTGCTTAACAAAATCAACGTCGCTGCCGGGGGAAATGGACTCGGAGGTGAAAGTCGTTTTTCTGCGTCAATGGAAGGAAATCGCTAGGCGAACGGGAGTCCAGGAGTTGGTCGGCCTCCAAGTCTTTTCCCTACAAATGGTCAAATGCCTCTTAGGCCCTCGAGGCGGCCGCGGGGGAAAGAAGTTATAATCGCTGATCTCGCGTGGATCCGAGCGAGCAGCGCACGGGTCGAGCGCGTCAAACCCTCGGTCGGGCCCTCGGAAAGTCGAGGAGAACGCGGCAAAGTTCCAGGACACGTAGGAGCAACGTATTCGTTTTGGCGGCCAAGGGGCAGGAGTGGTAGGCATCGGCCGGTAAAATCAGGGGCCTAACCAGAGGGATTTGCCCAGGCCGGATTAGCAGCCGGCCCGAGCATACGCCGAGGGTGCGGCACTCGTACCCTCTCCTCTTTTCGACTGACAAGGTAGGTAGGGATCGGCTTGGCCCGGGTCGCACGCGCCGGTCGCCCAGTCGCCGCGAATCGCCCCGGTTATTGTGTTTTCCTTCAAAGGGTGCCTCGCTCTCGTTCAACTACCTCCGGCCGATGCGCCCCTTAATCCGCATAGCTTGGTCGAAAGTGACTCTTGCGCTGGGGATGACAAAGGTCAGTCTGCTAACCGAGTCTTTTTGGAATAGCAAGAGACAGATTGGCCGGAAGAAAGGCGGCCGAGGAGCTGGCGCGTCCTGTGCAAAAGGATGCTTTAAGCCTCGGAGCTTGCGTAAAGTCGCATCGTTAGTCGGCAAAAGTAAATATAAAAAGGTCGCTTCCGGGTGGGAGGGAGGACGGGGACGGGGACGGGGACGGGGACGGGCCGGGGCCGGGTGGGCGCTTAACTCCCGAGTCAAGTTGTCACCGCTAAATGCATTCTCATTAGCGGCCAGAGCAGAATGGCCTGACGGCCCGCCCGCGAAAGTAAGAGCAGCATAAATCTAGATTTATAACAGGAATTCGCTTAGGGCGCCGACGAATTTTTCGTCGCGCAAATAAAGATTGATGCAGCGGGCCGTGGGCGCGGGCCGCATAAATAATGGGCCATTTAGGCGCGGGCTCGTTAGCGCCGATAAGTATACCCGGCGCGGCCGAGTAGGGCTCCCGAGTCCCGGGGCCAGGAGAGCCTCTTTCGGAGCCTCTGGACCAAAGGCCAAAGGGACGAGGAGGACGGGGCACAGGGCTAGCGAGCCTCGGCCGTGTCTCGATCCCCTCGTAATCCGCGCGCGGCTCATTGTTTCTAGAAATTCGGGCCAGGCGGCGGTGGCTGTCGCGGCGGCTCGTGGCGGCTGTGGCCGTTGTGGCGGTTGCGGCGACGGTGCCGCGGGCGGAATAGCCGAGCGGACGGCCACTGGCTGCGCGTCCTCTGTAAATATTCCGAATTGCCGGGGTAAGAAACGTGACCGGGGAAGAATGGGGAAAAGGCTCGCGGCGGGGGGGCGGCGGGGGGGCGGCGGGGGCAGCGGACGAGGAGTCGGCCGGCTCCTTGGCGATGCCCGGCACGCCGGCAGCGCGGGGCCGCGGGCTCCTCCGAGCGAGCTAAACATTCCCGTGGGGCGCGGTGACGCTCCCCGGCCAATCGACGGCCGTAGGCCCGCTAGACCGGCGTGCCTCCCGCTACGCGCCCGGGACAGGCCCACCCCGACAGAGCGAGCCTCCTCCTCGTTCGCGGACTGAGCCTGGACGCAACGATTGCGCCTCGAGCCGTCGCGCCGCCCTTTCCCCCTCCCTTCTGCGCCGGACAGCCAAAAGCCTCCAAATACCTCCGAGTGCTTTCGCTAATTCATTGCACCTCCCTCGGAAGCTTTCACTGGCCCGGTCAAACCGTGTCGCTCCAACACTTGGGCTTTTTCGCCCGCACGCGCCCTAACTTCGATGGTTTTTTCGAGGTAACGGCCTGCAAACTTCCCGGCATACTCCCATATATACTGAGAGTAGGCGCCGCCCACGTGCAAGCCAATTTCCTCCCGGCTCGCCTTCTTTTTTAAGGAGCCGCACAGAGGACTTTTCGAAATTGTTGCCACTGTGGAGCTCCGCGGCACCACAATTTCCCCGAGCCTCGCGCACTTTCCGAAATACTCCCCTGGAATGCCTGGCGCCGCTGTTTTCAAAATGCTGCAGTTCCCTAAATAACGTCCCCGACGTCGACACTCTTCTCCTTAAAATATGACCTGCTTCTAGAGCCCATCTCCTTGTCCTTCGCCTTCAATCACTTATATGCTTATTATGCTGCTGCTTTTTGCGCACGTACTCGAGGTACGCTGGGCGAGTTCACGAATACATGTACGCATAGAAATAAATCTAGATGAAAATCTGATATTTGAAAATTCTTATCAAAAAGCAAAGTCCAGTCCATTTCTCTAGCGGAATTTTCATTTTGCAGACTCGTTATTATATACTCGTTATTACATACTCGTTAGATATCTTTGCCGGAGGCCAAGGCCAAATACCAGTGGTCTTTGGCTTTTTAATATTTAATATTCTAAGAATGTTTCTTCGATATGGTAAAATATAAAAAAGTTTGAGAGCGTTGTTTTAATGAGATATTGCATTGGAAAGTTTGGTAACAAATTCTGCGGGATTTTTACAGCAATCGTATTCGGTAGTTTGTCACGAACAAAGTGACTGCGCCTCTAGACCAATCAGCATGTAGTGTGGAGGAAAAGAGGTTGGTTTGGTACTAGAATCTGTTAAAAAAGCGTAAACATGCACGGAGCTATGAAGAATCGAAAATCTTGCGTTATTGATCTGGTATCGGAAGGCGGGCGGGGCGCGCAGTCGTAAAGTAAGCTTCAAAACACTTTGGAATAACAAGAGGAAATATCTGGCGGCCGGGGCCAAGGGTGCCTGGGAGGGCGGGGCGAGGCGGGCGAGGAGAAAGGAAAAGGATGGTTTCGGCCGGTCTTTTTTTGTTGGCTAGCCGTCTGGCCGAAGTTATTTCGCGAAATCTGTAGAGAGTCCGGGGCGTGCGACGTGCTCGCGTGTACGAGGGATTCGCTGGGGCGAGATAAGGACAATAATTCGAGGCTCGGGCCTCGAGCGGAGGTGGATGTCTGATAAATCACTCGCGGGTTAGAGGCTTTGAAAAAAGAGCGAGGGCCGTGCGGGGTGGAATCTCCTTTATTTAATGGAGAGGGGCCGCGCGGGGCGGCGGGGCTCGATAAAGAGCCGGGCTCGGGGGGCCGGGCGCCAAGGGCCCCTACGATTCCCCCGCGCATCCGAAGGAGTCGCTCGCAAAAAGCCGGCGGCCCGTCCCTAACGAGCGGAAGCCGCGGCCACTGCGGAGATCTCGAAGCGCTGCAGCGGCGCATTAATCATCCCGCGGGTCGGGCGCCGGGAGCGCGAGGCCGAAGCGCTCGATGGCTGGGCCGGCGGTCGAAGCGCGGGCCCGAGCAATGCCCACCGGGGATCGGCCGGCTGCGCTCCATTTTTCCACATCTCGCGAGGGCGGAGGTCGGCCCACCCGCTGGGACTTTGGCCCCGATCGCCCCTTCGTTCGCCCCCGCCGACGTTTCAATAAGGCGCGATCGATAAACGATCCGATGACCGCGGGGATATTGGCCCTCGCCCCGCTAAATCACCGGGGAGTCGAGGTCTGGGGAAGGGCGGGCACGAGGACAGCGCGCCCAAGGCGAGGCGCGAGCTCCGCCTAATTGGGCCGGGGTCGCGGGGCAGGCGGGTCAGCCGCCCGGGGGTCAGCGGGGCCAACGGCACCCAGCCGCTTGGCGCTCCCGATGAGTGCCGCGGGTCCGCGGCCTCCTTCGTTACAGGGCGCCTGGCCTGGAAAGCTCGACTCGAAAGCCCCCGATGTTCGCGCCAGGCTCCGTGGGCGCGACGAGGGAAGCTTGCCGCGGGTCGAGGCAGGGACCGGCTGCCGCCACCCGAACTCCTTTTATTCCCAGGGCGAAATGTAATCTTCCGTGTAGGCAGCCGCGGGGAAATAGCTTAGTTTCGCTTGGAGTGCGGGGCGTGGGCCGCCCGTCGCGTCATACTTGTCGCCGCTGGCGACGTCGCCGACAAGAGGCCGCGCGCGGCTCTGCGCTCCTCGGGCTCGTCTGGGCTCGCGCGCGCCGCCCGAGTCCCTCTCGGCCCTCGATATCTCCCCTGCGTTTGGCTCCTGCGCGACACTCGTTGGGCGGGAATCGATGGAGCCCCGGGCCTGCCGCCGCCTGCCGCCGCCTGCCGGCTCCTTGCGCCCCGCCGGTCGCCCAGGGGACGGGCCAAGGTCCTCCGGCGCGGCCCTGGCGCGCCGCCAGGCCTCCGGAAATATTGGCCGCCGCGTCAGCGCCCGGCCGTGCTGTTTGCTTCCGGCGGCGCTTATTATTCGCGCGGGCCGGCTCGAGAGCCACCTGCTCCTCGGCTGCCGGCCCTCCGAGCGACGGCCGCCCCGAAAAACCGCCCAATCCGATTAAGGCGACTCGGTCTTAAGCGGCTTCCGCCCGACCTGCCCCGGCTACCTCGCATTTGACGAGCAGCCGCCCTATCTGTGCGCGCCCAGGGCCGCGGTAAAAGTCGCCGGGCGAATTAGCTGTGGGCGGCGAGCGGCGGGCGGCGCGGGTCCGCTTTCAATTATCGGGGCCCCTAACCCCGGCAATCGCTCGCCTCAACTAGTCATTAGGCGGCGGCCGCCCCCGTGCCGGCCGGATTGGAGGTCGCCCGCCACCCGCCGCCCCGCCGTGGCTCGCTTCATTCGATTCCCCCGGCTCGAATTACCATCGCTCATCCGGGATTCGATTATGCCCGCCTAACGCGGACGGACGCCGACTTCATTTGGGGACGCGTGCGGGATCGTTGCCGCTGCGGCTTTTAACGCGATTAGGCCGCGCCGTTCCGTCCCGTCGCCACGCCTCCTATCAAACTCCCCCACCCCCCCGCCCCTCCACCAACCGCCTACAACCTTCCGCATCCGCCTCCGCCTCCGCCTCCACCTTACGTCGCACCTGCCGGCCGCTTTGCTCGAGACGACATTAGCGCTTCCTCCTCGCTCACCGACCAAGCTTTTCCTCCTGCGCCCAATTTGCCGCCAACCATTAGTTACAACGCCTTTAAATTCTATGCTTGAATAACGTCTTATCTTATCTTAACTCTCTGTTTTAACCTAAATAACACATAGACCTCTTCTCTAGTTCCACTGAATTAATTATCATGCTCTGATGTAGGTGATTTATTGGACGCAATCTTCTCTCTCTCTCTCTCTCCCTCCCTCTACCTATCTCTCTTTCTCAGAAAATGAAAGGCGAAAGCTCTCTTTCGTCCACAAAAAAACGGCCACTCCGAGATTAGAGACTGATCTAAACACCGAGTTGTGCTCAACTATTCAATGAGATCTAAAAATAGATAAAGATTTTACTATTTTTATAAAATAGTAAATGTAAATTAAATCAAATTGCATTTTGCAAGTAGCTTCACTGTTATCAGGGTATCGAATAATACAAGAAATTAGATTTAGAACGTTATTGTGCAAAATATTATAATCAGATATTAAAAATTTTAAGCAAAAAATTTAAATAAAATCAAAAACAATAGTTAGTAAAAAAACTGCATTGAAATTTGTGAAGCACTCCTGGATATTCCTCTGAAGATATTACTTGATATGATACTACACATCCTGCATCGCTTGGGTTAAATGCTGAAACAAACTGTTTTCCTATAATTTAACATGATAATTTAAATTAATGCCTACAGTTAAACGTTATTAAATAAACCTAAAGAAAACAATGTACAAAATATGAAATTAAAAATAATAGATAATGGTGTCAGTTTCAGATTTTTGACTTTTGCGTATATTGAAGCAAAGCGTAAAGTAGGCTCCAAGTAAATCCGTTATTCAGCCTCCGGCGAGGAAAAAGGACAAGTACAGTTCCATTAGCGTGTGCGTGGTGGAATTTAAGTCATCTTTCGTAGCGGAGTGAAAGAGAATGATAAAATAATAAAATTGGACGAAAATGGAAATGGAAGGGGGCGCAGTAGAAAGAAGCGGGTGCGGTCAGACGGGCGGCAGGCTCAAAGCGTACATTTATCTATTTATCCGCTTATCTAGTAGGCGCTAGGGTGAGCCCTAAAGCTATAAACAGACTGAATGGAGGGTTACGGGGCTGGAGATGAGGGAGGCGAGGGCGAGGACTTGGCTAACTTGTTGCCGGGGCTTTTATGCTTGCAGGTTGAACTACCTGGTGGGTGGACTGAGGCCTTGGTGGTACCACGCGACGAACGTCGCCCTCCATGCGGCGGCCTGCATGCTCGTGACGAGGGTCGGCCTGGCGGTAGCCTCGCTGCGCCCGGGGTTCGCGGCTCTCACGGGCCTCCTCTTCGCCGCCCACCCGATCCACACGGATGCGGTAAGTACTAGGGTCCGGTGAGGGGCTGGGCTGTTTGGTAAACAGGGCCTCCACGGCTCGGGCGGCGGCTCGGGTGCTAAGCCTAGTAAGCGGATCTGGCCCCCGTCTTGGGCATCTGGGCATCGGCTATCGGCCCTGGGCCATGGCCGGCGCATCGAATCGCGCGGCGGGACACTCGCGGCTCGCTGGCCCGGGGCAGCCCGAGGCAGCCCGAGGCAGCCCGAGGGCTGCTTGTACTGCTTCTCGAGATCCCTTTGCCCTCGAGTTGCAGAGCGGCCAAAGGGCCGCGACTGCGTTTATCCAAGCGATCGCTAGTGGTCCAAGTTTCTCGGTTATCGCGCGCCCGCCAATATCCGCGATTGATTGCGCGCCCAGGCCTCCATTTAAACAAATGAGATTCTTGTGCGCCCAGCTAGCCGGGCTAAGTCGGGGAATTAATTATCGGCCCGGCAAGGGCCAATCGTCACCCCTCAAGATTTCAATCAGTCGCGGAGCAATAAAAGTCCAGGGCCCCGGAATGTTGATTACTCGCTTAACCGGCTCGTAAAAGCCCCTCGATCCGCTGGGAGGATCGGCCGGCTTTCCCCGCCTTCCCCGGCCCCCGAGGCAGGCCTTCCGCCCCTTTCCTCGAGCCGTTATATACACGGCTTCGCGCGCCCTCCGCGCATTCTTAACTGATGCAGAGAAGCTGCCTCGGGCCGTTACAGCTCGCCCGCGCCATACGCCCCCCACTCTGCTCTCGGCTAAACGATCAGCTGCCATGACGGAATCCAAAGCACCAGCGACGCCACCTCGCGCCATACTTCTTCCCCTCCAGATATTTGCATGTTTCCCTCCCCATCTCGCCCCAGGCCCACCTACTCGTTACCCTCCCTCGGGATTACCGCTTGGCCCCTCGTCCTCCTGCGATACAACTTGTCCGAAAATAGCTCAGGAATGAAAATACCTCAGAGTTCCCCTGGAGCGCGAGGCCACTTTTATCATTTGCACCCAAGGACCCTCTTATTCTTTGGAGGTCGACGTTATACCCCTGCGCAAAGTGGCCCCAGCCCAAAAAGTGCCTATTCGCATCTTTGACCGATTATACTGCGCGCGGCCATAAAAATCAATTGTACAGAATGTCACGATCGACGCACGCCTAGTCATTAATCGTTATTTCGTAATTTCGATAATTATTTATGAGTTGGATTGTGCTCGATCAGCCTTCAGAGAGCCCGGCAACTATGCTCCGTTATAAATTAACGGCTCGAACAAATTGCCTACTCGATATCCTGTTACTTTGCTGGCATTTTTCCCCGGGTTATTATATAGATTGGCTTGATAAATAGGAGCTCATTTGCGAGAACAATGCACCGGGGCCGGGCGCGGGCAGCACAATGTAAGCGGCTATAAGAGGAATAAATTAGAAGCGCGCGCAGAAACGATTTTTCACCGCGTAGCCGAGGGGCTTGAATTCGGGTACTTTCCGGATTCCCACGGGCCAACTCCTACGAAGCCGCGGATGCGCGGATGAGCGGGCGCGCGGGCGCGCCAGGAAGTGCGCTTTCGACTAAAGCATTCATAGGTGCAGACGTCCATCTTGGGCCCGCACCTTCCTACTTGTTTAATGTATGTAGATACGCTAACCCTCATTGTTCGAGCAAGTTTAATTGAAATTTGGCGAATTTCCCCGGAGGGTCAAAGGGGCGGAGGTAGCTCCGGTTAGTATTGTACATTTTGACAGATACCGAACGCGTTTGCCACGAAAGGCCGCCGCGGGAAAAATCGGGCAACTCGAAGAAACGCGACTCCTGGAGAGTCGCTCGTTTTTGGAATCTGGCCGAGCCGGCCAGGCCTAGTTACCGCCTTCGATTAGAGGGCACGCGACTCTGCAGTCTCGAGAGCGTCTTTTCTGATTTATGCCCAACTTGTACTCGTGCAAAGTTGTCCCACCAAGTTTCCTCGGTGTCGGCTGGTTTATCGAGCTGGGCCGGCGTAAAAAAGTTGGCCGATTTGCGGCATGTCCGTGAGGTCCGCGGCGAGCACAGACAGCTCGTCTCTCGTCAGCCGACGCGATTCTGGTGGCATAGAATAAAAAGCCGGGCACTCGAGTCACTCGAAGCGCAAAGGTCGGTGGGCACCTTGGCCATCGGGGCACGCGACCTGGGGTGCCTGCGTTTCGGGTTCGAGCGACGCCTCGGTTCCTTCGCCCGCGCCGCGGCGCTCGCGGCTGCAGCGCGCGCGTTACATATTTTTTCCGCGCGCCCGCCCCTCAGACTGTAAAATCTGAACCCGAAAAGAAATGGGAACGTAAAATTTAAATTTTGACGAGACTACTTTATTGCTGCTTCTTTACGGCCGCCGGGTATATACGTGGGGCCGCGACTAAATTTCATTTACGACCTTCGCCCCGCGCTGCGAAAAAAGCGGCGCTCCATTTGAGCGGGGCCGGGAGGCCGCGACGGAGATCCCGATATTTTTACGAATGCGCCCGAGGCCGAGGCCGCGAGATTGCGGCGGCCCTGTCGGCGGCTGGTCCTTAGCCTCCCGACCCGCGGACCGTTTCAAGGGCCAGCTCGTCCAAGCGGCTTCCGGTGAGTGGCGGCTGCCGAGGAGCCGCGGCGATCAGACGCGGGGGCCCAGACCCAAGCTCACTCCGCGCGCTGGCTCCCGCGCGGCAGTCGCGTGGCGCCCGGCGCTCGCCGCAACGGCCTCGCTGTTTTATCGGCCCTGTTACCGCCGGCCGGGGCAGTAAACGAGCTTTTTCGCGGGCCACGGGAGCCGCGCCGATCGGCCAGGGTTTACGCCGAGTGTGTCAAGTGCCGAGATATAAGGACTCGCGTGTGTATCGAACAATCGGCGTAAAATATGACGTTTCTATCGTGAAAACTTTACGGCCGGGGGCGGGGCCGGGGGTCGCCGGCGAGCTCGAGCTACACAGGTGCTTCGGCTTTTTACACGGACGGCGCGCGGCTCGCGGCCGGCCAACTGCCGAAGCCATTTCCGCGGCCCGTGCCCGCGCTGCATTGCGCGTAATCTGATTTTTGAAGCAATTATAGGCGAGTTGCCGCGGCTGCCCATTCGCCGGCGGGGAGATTTGTTATTAAAAGCCTGGGAGCCAAGCCGAGCCGCCGCGGCCCAGTGCGAAATCAATTTCGAAAATAGAAGCAGCCAATTGCCCACCACTGTGGGACGCCGGCAGATTAAAAACCGACCTTTCGCTCCGAGCTGTATTATTTTTCCATTCTGCGCCCGGGCGCCCAGCCACCCAACCGCCCAGCCGCTCCACCGGCCCCGCCGCGCCCGATCATATTTCACCGGCCGCCAGCTATTGATGGCGAACTAAGCTCATGATGCGCGAGGCATAAAAGACTCCCGGCAGCTGGGGCTCCAGCCCAAGGGCCTCGTTTTACATCTCGGGCAAGTTGGGCGGGAAAGAGAGAGGCGCCAGGGCCAGTGGCCCGGACGCCCGGCCATAGCCCGATACACAGGCCGGATAAGGAAGTTAAATAAAGTGCCCGTTGAATTGTGCCCTCCTTTCGACACGGCCCCTTACCCGCCCGAGGCTCCCCGCCATTTATATCGCCGCGGTTGAAATTTCGAACGCGCCGCGGCCAGCCCCTCGGCCCTACCGCCTGCCCTCCAGATAAATAAATATTGAAATTGAGAAAATATCGGGATGACGAAGCGCGGTAAAAGGAACGAGCGGTTTAATGTCGTTATCGCTTAGCGCTTTCGCGCCCGACCCGCGGAATAAAAGGGGCGAGTAAAGCGCCCCGCGGCCGCCCAGGGAAAAAAGGGACGGGGGAGCCCCACCCGCTGCCCCCACTGCCCCCACTGCCCCCACTGCCCCCTGCCCCCGTCCCGCAGCCCGCCGCAATGGCGCTTGTATTATATCCGCGAGAGCGCCGAGCCGATATCTCCCGGCACTTACTCTTCCCCCGAACAATTGGCCTTCGGAACGAGATCGGCCTCGCGGCCCGCGATTACGATGTACACTGCCATCTATGCGCCCCCCGCCCTCCATGCGCCATTGCCGTACGCTCACTCTAGCCACTCATCCCCACTCACCGCCGCTCGCTCCCGCTCACCCTCGCTAACCCTAGCTCGCATACCCGCCTGATAGCGGATACATATGCAAGAGTACATTATACCTGCGCGCCAACATTCGCCGATTCACTCCTCTGATAAATTATGGCCGACAGTCAGCTTTGTAACGTCGCTCGGGCCCTCAGGTACACTCGGCTCATTATCTTAACCTAAGAACGGATATTTTAAAGCCGCCGAACAACGCGACGGCAACTACAACTCTTCCCTCTTTTACCCTCGCAAAAAAAAACCAAACCAAAAACAGACCTTTGACATTGATTTATTAACTATTCTACACTGTGTATTATTTACTCTGGAATGTGGATACCGTTTCTTCTTACCAACGCCATCAAATTCAAACTTTTATTTCTACACTCATTTAACCCTATATGATATATTAACCCCTACTTTCTTATTTAGACGAATTTTGACATTATGAAAATTTGAAGAGTAAAATTATCACTTTACCATTTGATCGGAATAATTCTTTACATCAGGACCAAGATTAGGATTTAGGATTCTTTAAACTTTCAGTTTTCTAAACTGAATAATATTGTAGTACCAAAAATAATTGTTCCAAAATTCATTACAGCTTATCCAATCTATCAGGATGCCAGAAAAAAACTTGAAATTATTAATGTAAATAATAAAACAGCTAACAAAACATTTATTTGTACTTCAGTATTTTCAATCTTTCAATGGCTGTTCATTTAAAAAGGTATTAAATAATCTGCTATAATCTGCTCCGTTCTGCATTGAATGACGTTGAAAATAATGAGAAAATTGCATTCAAAATTAAAGTAAAATTTTATTATTTAATTAGATAATATTTCTGTTAGAATAAAACCTTTCATAGTTTATTTTAAGGAGAAATATAAATAGTTGAAATTTTTTTCTTCTTTATAGACTTTATTCTGAACCACCATTTGATGGATTTTGATACAATGTGGTATTTACTTATTTTGCAATTCTTTGTATAATTTTAAATAGTATCAAAGTCTCGTTATTTCTAGAAAATACTATCTAGATTTAAATAAACTACGCACCTTACTCTTAAAAAAATAAAAATTTAGACCAGCGCAATTGTATGCTGAAAGCAAGTATAATATTAACTTCTGACACTATCTACAAATTTTTTGATTTTTAGACTATTTTGATTTTTTTAAATGCACCAGTACTCTGAGAGATTATATTCTGTATCAAATAATATTTAATATAATAAATTAAAATAAATAAATATTTAAAAAAATAACGTATAAGATAATATTATATATAAGAATCATTTTAATAATGCGTAAGGAATAATTATATTTGCCAAATGCGTATTCATTTAGAGCGATTAAACATAATAATATTAAATAATAAAAATAGCCCAATATCTCGGGTAGAACTTTTCACCAGTTTTCATTCAGTAATTAGCTAATAATGGAAATTGTATCACTTGTTAATTTCTATAGTCTGGTTTGCAGATAATAACTGCTTAAACGTGTTACGGGTTCTCACCGGCTGCTATTTAATTTACACTTAATTCGGATAATAAAAAATCTTAATTATTTTTATACGTGAAGATATACATATAGTTTTAAGTAGTTTGAATACCTCATGCCTTATTTATCATGCATGAACGCAGTAGATTCTCTGTATTGATTGGCTATTTATTATCGACTGTATTAGTTTAATAAAGCTCTTGTCACAAATTGCATAAGTCTTACATCAATATTACGACCATAGTAATTGGAATACCTTGTTTAGAATATAGCTATGGAAAATGTAAATAATAAATTAATTATAAATAATTATATATATTACAGAAATGAATTAGAGATATGTAGGTTATTAAAAAATCATTTGTCTGAATAGGAGATTATAGATTTAAAAGCGTTTTAAAGTTTTTATAATTCTCTTATTTTTTAAATTATTTGAATATTTTTAAAATTTATTTTAACAAAGTAATTACAGAAAGAGTAATTAAGTAAGAGCTATAAAAATACAAAGTTCTACATATTGATTATAATTAATAGATATTAATAAATAAACTGCATACAATTGCACTTAAGCCTTGTAAAAATGTTCATTTGACACTAAGTTATCTATCAAATCATTAAACAATACATAAAGAAAAGTTATAATTTCAATAAACGAAAGTTGTATAAAAGCTCCGTATTTTATTTCTAAATTTTTCTATTATTCTAGCTGAAGTACATTTGGTTAAAAATATAAATTATTTTGCATCATTACTTTATATTTTATCGGATATTAGAGATTATCTGAGACACTGTTTAACCAAAATATACACTGAAAATAGATTGGTGCTTGAATCTCTCTCTCTCTCTCTCTCTCTCTCTCTCTCTAGAGATTTTGAAACAGCTACTTCAAAACAAAAGAACCAATAAGTAATAAATAATAATAATAGATTATGCGTGGAATACATTAGTTTGTATCAGATTAACTATCAGCTGGGAGCATATAAATGTTTTTGTTTTCTTCCAGTTTATACATCAGAGGCGCGTAAAGTATCTCTCACTTTATTACTCGAAGCTTATCTATTCATTTAAACGCTCTTGATTGGCCAATAGTCAGAAAATCGTCTACAATGGCAGCTAATAAAGCTAGTTAAAGCAACGTTTGAATTGACTTATCATGTTAACATTTTTATCATGGCTAGTATTTTAAATTTAATACTACATATTGGAAATTAGAATGTCAATTTTAGAAAATGCGTATTACATTCTAGAATAATTTAATTTTTATGTTTTCACTGAAATCAAACATTTAGTTTGAGGATAACTTTTGACATTAAATTTTAGTGGCTTCATATACGTTCATAATTCTCTGTGATAATTCATCGACTCAAATCTACGAGTAAATGCGAGAAAATTGATTGAAAATTCAAATTGTTTGTAACAATTTAATCCAATTTTGTAATTGATGGAATATCTATTGAATCTTTTCATGTACTTTTAATAAGTAACAAATTCAGATGAAATTAATTCAGCTCGAAATACTAAATTATTTTAACTTGAACGATTCTATATTCTCGAATGGAATAAAAGAAGTAAAAAAAGTGATAATAAAAATACGATCCCTGGATAAATGTCAGCGTGCGATGATTGTTTCGATATTCCCAAGTATCAAAATATCATATAATTTTTATAAAAAGTTGATAGAAATAAAGTACTATACAAACGATCTCTCATTGTATTAAATATTTATTAAAATATTATATACACTAATTAAATCAAAAATAAAATATTTAAAATTATGTTAATATGTTGCATGTTAAATTGATTCTTGAACCAAATTCTTAATATTAGCTATGTTTAAACGCACCGCAGTCAATTCTCGAGTAGATCAATAATGCTTATGCAAATCTGTATATATTTTATTTATCAGGATTGTCTATAATTATATTTACTGTACATTTCATTTCGACCACTAATGCGTTTTACATACTGCCACCGTAGACTGATCATATTGGGCTATCATGTCTCCTTGTTTGCTCCGGTGAAATCTACTGGGTTCGATAATGCGGTGACACTGAAGATTTCGGTAAACGATGTACGACTGCGTTTCATTCCGATACTTTGTCCCCACTTTCTATGCCTTATAAGCACTTTATATTATACTGCGAAGCTATCTTTTACTGTTTCCTGATCGTCAAAATTTCTGAAATGACTTCTCGTGAATTTATTTAAATTTCAACTTTTTGTTACTGTAAACATTCATAATTACATTTGGTACTACATTAAGAGAAAAATTTGGAAACCCTAAACTTATCTAGGTCAGAAATGGAAACCGATAGAATTCGTTAGAACTTTTTCCCTAAGGTTTTAGAGACTGATGTCCTGATGAATATAAATTCTTCACTGTAGCTCATAAGTAAAATGCGGATGTTATTATTACAAATTACAAGCGCATTCCGGAGTTTCTTCTGAGTGTGGCGTGCTCCGGTGATCGTCGTGCAACTTCGAGTTGACAAGACTCGTGCATGTTCTGTATAAAATAGATGGCGACCCGAGTCACGCATAAACAAAACAGTAATACAAAATGTTCGCCGGCCCGTTACAATAATTATAAACTATTTGCAGTTATCCCATTATAGGCGTTGACTAGTTTCATTAGGTAGTTATTTGAGGTAAAGTGAATAATATCCAAACTTATAAAATTTGACATAAGTCTAACATTTTAATTAAAAGGATGTATATGAAATATATTTTTGTAGATTTATTTAACGTAATGCTTTATTATAGATCTCTTTGTACGGGTATTAGAGATAATTTTACCAATAATATAATTATAATATTTGAGTATTATCATGCAAGGTAATGCTGCAATATTCTAATTGTAGTGATATTGGCTCCTTGTACTGGTCGCACGAGGTTCACATGCTATGGTTGAACAACCTGGCGTGCCTCCAAAGGGGTAGCTATTTTCAGCGGTGATAGATCAACTTAATCGAAACGTAATTATGTTTAGAAAAATGAATATTGTAGGCGAACGCTAGAAGAGAGTTTAATTGAAAAACACGAGGTAAAAAAATCAGGTGTTTGAGTATTGAAAAAATGAAGGGGAAAATGTGAGGTTGAACACGGTAAGTATTGTTACTATAAAAAAACAAAATAAATAGTAAGATTAGAAATTTCGGGGTAGAATATTTCCATATAAGTAGCAGAGTAGGATATTTTTGAGGCGGACGGGGAGTAGGAAGGCGCGCATCTCGCTGGCAGACTACCAGGGCAGTTGTTGAAGCGCAGCGATCCCGCGTTGTCCTATCTAATCTAAGAGCAGGAGAAGCTGGAGGGGTATCCGCTCCGGGAATTCAAGTAATTAAAGTGAAAAGCGCGGGTTGAGCGAGGCGATGCGGAGCACGGGTGGGCGCAGGTGGGCAAAGAAAGGCCGGGGGAAAAGCGGAGGTGGGGAGGCGTCGGAAAAACACAGTGGCGGTGAAATGGCGCGGGGGAAAAATGGCTCGAATGAAAATCGGCCGGGTGAAACAGTGCGGGCGAGGCCGAGGACGGGGACGAGGAGGAGGAGGAGGAGGAGGAGGAGGAGTAGGCGGAGGGGCGCGGGCCCCCCATTGTCCCGCGGCATTGAAAACTCGGGAGAATGGGCGGCCCCCGGTTTCCTGGGCGCTGCATAAAGCCGGTGGCCGCGTGTCGGTGATTGCGGATAGGCCGCCGCCGGCCGAACAAGTGCCGTGACAAAGGCCAAGAGAGCCCCCGAAAGTGATACTAACGAGGCCCCGGCCGGCCTTTCGCCGGCCTGCGGCCGGCCTCTCGTCGCTCCTTTGCCGGCGCCGGCCGCCTCGCTCCCCGGCGGGGCGCCCGCGCCGGCGCCGCCCGCCGTACCTCGAATTCCGCTAAACAAATGAGTCTCAACTGGCGTAATTGCTCGGCGCGCGCCCGCTTAATATTCCCGCGCGACGAGCCCACTAAATACGCCCTGTTTCCCACCTCTCTAAGGCAATTATCTAGTCGTGCGATCGTTGGCCGCGGGGCGTCGCACTTGGCGCCCTCGGGGCAATCAAGCAGCTTTGTCCCTCTCCCCGCGCCTTCCAATCGGATGTACTTTGCCACGCGAGAGCGATAGGGGAAGGCCAGAGGAGCTCTCGAAAGGAAAGCACGCCGGCGTTCAAAGCTTGTGCTGCTGCTGCTGCCGCTGCTGCTTCTGCTTCTGCTTCTGCTTCCAAAGATTCTCGTTGGGCCGGCCTGGGAGGTCTGAGCTCAGGCAGCCGGATGTTTTGTCTGCCGAGGAATATTGAGTTTGATCGAGCAAGTGGAAAGGGCCGCCAAGAGGCCAGGAGGTTGTTTTTTACGAGGGCTCGATGAAGCAAAGCGACCGGCCGTATTGAGAGCTGCCAGGGAGCTGCGGCGCCGGCGGCTCGCTGGGGGCTCGTCCCCCATAATCAATTAGAGGACAGGAAAGCCGGGAAGATGGTAATAGAGTTACAGGAAGTATAAACTGGAGCAAACTAGGGGCGGCGGGGGCGGCGCAACCGATAGCTGATGTAAATACAGCCTCGGCGAGGGGATCGTCCCGAGCAAGTTTCCCCGAGCATCTTAGCGGACGGCGCGGGGAACTTGGCCGATGCGCGGGCTCCGCCTTAATAGTCGCAGGCAACGAATCGGCCAATAAGCCTCGCGGGTTCCTGGTCCAAGAGCCGGGGCCGGGGCCGCGGCGCGGGGATCTTCTTTGTCTCGGGCACCCCCTCCACGCTTTCGCCGGCCGCTGTCAGATAACCGCGAGAGGAGCGCAGCGCGCGGCATTAATAACTCGGGTGCAGCCCGAGGCAGAGGAAAGCTTGGCCGAGGGCGTGCGGCTTTTCTTGCGCGCCTGCCATTCTCCATTTCGTACAAATACTAGCGCCCCGGGGTAGAAAACTAATTAATC
The DNA here is from genome assembly GCA_018906755.1 of Sycophaga agraensis. Lineage (NCBI taxonomy): Eukaryota > Metazoa > Arthropoda > Insecta > Hymenoptera > Pteromalidae > Sycophaga > Sycophaga agraensis. Next base: position 352,575 of record JACCIE010000011.1, read on the forward strand.
GGATATTCACTATTCCTCGGGCCGTTCGGCAACAATTATATTTTACGCTGCCATGCCGGGGCGGACGCTCAGCTATTACCGATAATCGCCCACTGATGTCGGCTCTCGGTTACGAGCTGTATGGCTTTCGCTCGGGGTTTCACCGGATGCATTCGTTAAAACGACCGTTTTACCCGTATAACTGTGTAGTTTCCTACCTCGCCGACAACGATAAATAACTTTATTAACATTACGCCCATCGCGATATAATTGCAGGAGACTGCGCGTGCGCCTAGGGCCACTGCGCGCATCAATATTCATTAAAACGTAAATTTTACTTTAACGATTTTGCGCAAACTCATTGACGCGCACTCGCAACGATAAATAACTTTCTTCGTGTATTACAAAGTTATAATTACGAACTAAAGCGCCCGTCGCTTTCGACTAGTTGGCGCGAGATCTGCGACGAGCCTTTCATAAGAGGCATTTCATTATTTCACGTACTCGGGAGCTCTTACACGATTTGATGGCTCCCATTGTTATAGACGATTTTATGATTCTACTATTTTCCAGAGCACTAAAAACTTTCTCTAAAATCTGGAAATTAAATTCTTCTTTTTTCGTTTCATATCAGTCCAGCCGTTTAAAGTCTCTCACTGCAAACACCAAAATTAGCCGATCAATTTTTTATGTTTTTCAACATCATCAACTTTCCATTGTAACCCCAAACTATCATTGGCGATAATCTCAAGTTATTGAAATTAGGTAATACTAAAATAGATTATACATTTAAATATCATTTGATCTTCCAAGAAGGAGATACCTGTGCTTTATCTATTGATTCAGCTACTACTTAAATAACCCATATTCAAGGATCCCTTAATTTTCTACCAGGGAACGTTTCCGTTAATTCTATCAAATAAGTTCGGGTATTGGATAAAATAGATGGGAATCCCATTCATCTTACGTGACTTTCTGTTGAAAGTTACAAAAATAAACCTTCTTAAATTATCTTATCGAAATGAACGACGACTATTCCCGCGCATCAAGATTGTTTTTGTCAAATTTATTTCAAATCCACGTGGGGAAAAATAAAAGTAAATTAATGATTTAATTTGGTTTCCTGTAATATAGAGCTTGGCTTGGTTTTTATCCAAAACTTTGCGGGGATCAAAATTTAAATTATTAAACGAAGTTGTGTCAAATCATGCCCTTGGGAACTTTATCAAACTGTCAAAAAGGGATTTATACAAAATCAATTTACTCGTAATGAATACATTACGCTTCGGTTATTTGAGCAAAAATTTGCGTTGTACAATGTAAAAAATGTAGAAGTCCCATAAGTGCAAACTGAATAGATTATTTCACAAAGCTTTTATAAAACTTTGCATGGTTGAACAAGATATCGAGTACTAAAGTATACATTATAAAATATTTAAAAGTATATTTTGTCAAAAATTTGATTTAAGGTAGATTTTTTTAAAGATTAATAACATTTCATTGATTTTTATGTCTATTTAAAACCGTGAGTCTGACAGAATCTTGACCTTTTCACTTATTTTAACGAGTTCCCTTCTCTTCTTTGTCCTCGTTTATACAATGTTCCAAGCCTTTTTAATTTCCAGATTTTAACAAAGCATGAAAATAGCTTTGATGGTTTTATAGGTTATTCGCATTTACTGCTGTATATACACATGCAGATACACAGGTGTGTCTGTATATTTATGCGCATTGTCCTTGCAATACTTTGGTGAGAATTGAAGTTTTGCAATCGATCTTAGGACGATTTAAATGTCTCTTTATGAAAACCTGATGCATGTGACGGCAAAGAAGAGATAAATAAATCAAACGATAAAACGAGTAGGAAAAAGTTGATTATCCTGCGGGGAAGAAATGTTAACCGAAGAATAAAATTATAAATTGTCTGACGTGCTGGTGGAAGAGTGCGCGATTATACGTCGAGGTGTGTCAGCAAACGTTATAAGAAGAACGAATTTCTGTTTCAGGTGACTGGGATCGTCGGTAGAGCTGACGTTCTCGCTTGCATTTTCTTCCTCCTGTCATTTCTAGCTTATCACGGGTAAGTAACGCGGGGCTCGGGAGGGGAGCGATCGCTCGCTCCCGGGGCGTTGGGGCGCGCAGTCGAAAAGAAGCAGCGGCACCGTGGAAGAGATTAGATCGGCCGGGAGCTTAAAATCGGCGGGCGACGTAAAAAATAATTAGCGGGGGCGCGGGGGCGCGGGGATAAGCAGGGAGAGGTTGCCCTGCGGCGGCTTTCTGAATATTCAGGAGCTGGCCCCGAGGAGTTACGGCGGCGGCCGGGGGCAGAAATGACTAATAACGCCCGAGCCGGGAGAAGCTCGGGCGACTGTATCGGGCCGCGATAAGGAGACTCGGCTCGCGAGGGGCGGAAGCGGGCCGCAGGAAGTCGGGAAAAACAAGCGCTTCCTTGGAGCAGGCCGCTGGAGTTGACTAATGGGCGGGCCGCTTGTCTCCCCGCGGCCGCGAGCACGGGAAGCGCGCGCTCTCGAGTGATGGATCGGCCTCGCGGCCCTTATTTAGCATTTCGATTCGGCCCGTCATCGGGCGCGGGATTGCCGCGCGCGCTTCCTTTATGCCCCCGCTGATAATGGATGTCCCCGGCCGCTTGAAACTTGGCTGGAGCCGCACCCGCCACCCCCTTAAGTGCCGGTCTTTTTAACGACCTCAGCGGGCGCCGGCGTTATTACGGGGCGCCTTTAATTAACGCCCCCGCGGTGGCGCCGATCCGCTCTAATGCATTATGCAGGGGCCCCGCGCGGGCGCGATAAGTCAGCCGGGCCCGGGGAGGCATCCGGCCGCGCAGGAGAAAGCCTGCGCGGTCGAAGGAAGCCGGAAGCGCGGCGATCAGGGGCCCTTGGCCCTCGGGGATCGAAGCGTCGGGCGCGGCCGATCCCCGGAGGAGGCGCCTGTGCGCCGCGCCGCCTCCCGGACGAGTGGCCCCGGCCAGCCGGCAAGCTAGCCGGCCTCGCGCCGCTCGAGTATTTATACGCCCGATCGCCGAGGGTGGAAATATACGCGGCCGACCCTCCCGGTATAAATTGAGAAGCTCGCGCCCCGCCGCCGCCCGCCTCGGACGATTCATTTCACCAAAGGTAGGGCGACACGAATGTTCCATTTGGGAGATTAAAACGATAGATAGATTGAAGCGATAGGGATGCGGATTCATCCAGAATCGATTCCCGCCCGCGCCCTTCCCCTTTCCTCGGAAGGGCGCGAGGCGCGAGGCGCGGCCCAGGGAGTAATCATTTGCCGCTTAATCGCCGAAAGGGAAATGGAATATCGCGGGCCGGGCCGCCGGCGGGCCACTCGGCCTTTGTCAGCCCATTTTTATGCCCGGCCACTCAACGGGCCCTGGGCCGCGCGCGATCCCCTATCGGCCATTGCCCGTGGACGCTTCGATTTTCTTGGGCATCTTCCTTGGGCGGCCGATCCCAGGCCAGCAAGTTTTATTACCTAGCTCGTTAATTAGCGCCGCTTGTTTTCCCGACGCAGATACCGGCGGGGCGAGCAATCGCGAGTGTATTATGCGCCGGCGGCACGAATATTGAACGGCCAATATTAAATTGTCATCGGAGACTGCTCGTGCCTCCATTTGATATGCCTGTCTTTTTGCATTGCAGTCAGCAAACGGTGTACGTGTGGAGCAGCGTGTGCTTCGCAGCCTTGTCGATGCTGGCCAAGGAAACCGGAGTCACTGTTCTCTCGCTAAACCTACTTTACGACCTGTGCCGTACCTGGCATTCTATTAAAAGGTACTGTATTCTTCGTAGGCACGCGTACATTGGCGGGTGCGCGGGCGCACAGCCACTATATTGATCATTTTTTAATTAAGGGAATAGCCACGCCGTTGTCGTTATTAAAAGGAGTCTATATCTAACGTTCTTAAATAAAGTGGATTTAAGAGGAAAAGCGCGAAGACAAAAGTGATCTATCAAGTGAAGAATAAACTAAAATTAATTTTAGCGTTGCGCGCACTGGCTACTTTTCACGAGGCACCATTCAACTTTAATAACTGGCTGCAGATCATTATGAAAAATTGACAATTGTCGGTCGGAAATCACTGGGGATCTCCCATTTGATCGCTAGAGCTTAAATCGTTCTCTAATTCAAGCAATATTAATTTAAAGCTGTTTGCGTTTAATTTCCGGGATAGGTTTCGCGTGGGCGCGACTCTAGGCAAGTTTGTATTATGCGCGCCGACTCGGGCGATAGATTCTTTTGTGCATTTGATATTATTGGCTGGGGACGAGTGAGGTTGTACGAAGGAAGAATGCGGCGCGCCGCTCGTGGCTGAGCTGCCGGTGAATTGACTATTTACTTTTTGACGGGCGGCGGTGCTAGGCGAGAAATAAATCAGGCTATTTGTATTTAGAAGGGAGGGGCACGCGGTGGCAATGGAATGGGCACCGGAGCGGCGAGCGCGCGTGGCCGCAACGTTACAGTAATTATGCCCAACAAAAGCCTCTCCCCCCAGGTATTTGAATAACAAAGATTTTGCAATTTCTCGCAGATCCATTTACGAGGCAAAGTGGAACGACGAGTCCCGGCTTTTCGCGCGGCGCGCAGCGACATTATTGGTCTCGGTAAGTTACTAAAAGCTTTATGACTAGTGTTGAAATTTGAAATCCCATAAATTATCGGACGGCGTATTGGTCGGGGGCAGGCGGGGGCAGGCGGGGGCAGGCGCCGAAGCCGCACAAAGAGCGCCGGCGATGCCGCAGGCGTGCAGCGCAGAGGCGGGCAGGGGGCCGGAGCCGCTGACCGCCCGCCGCAAATCGATGCCGCGAACGGTCTCTTTTATTATCCCCTTTAAGACGCGTCGTTTGGCCTTTACGCCTTTGTTACCGAGCGGACAAACCCAGGAAGGCGCGGGGCTCGGGCACTCGTCCCCTCGCCGCGGCGAAAGTTGCCGCATCAGGCATTGGCGCGCGGGAATAGCGGCGCTTGGGCCGGCTCGTCCAAATTGATTCGCGGGCGTAAAAAGGGGCCCGGCGCCGGCTACGAGGACGGGCCTCAAAATCGGGCGCGCGCCGCAGCCCGACGGGCTTTAACGGCCCTCGTAAAAGCCTCAAGGGTCACGCGCGGATTCGCCTAACGCGTGATTGGCTTCGGCTCTCCGTATCTGGCGCCGGCGCCGGCGCGGCCGCCAAACTCCGGGCGCCCCGAGCGGATGCACAAAATTCCCTCGCCCCGGGATCCATTTGGCGATTCGGCTCCGCGCCTCCGCCGCCACGAATGGATTCCCCGGGATCTCTTGGCGGCGGCCCGTCCCGGCCCTTCTCCCGGCCCTTCTCCCGGCCCTCTTGCCCTATCGCGATCCCATTCGCCGCGGCATAATGCCGCCCGATGTCCGGGGCCGCGCGCGCCCCGCGCGCCCCGCGCGTCTGGGCCGCTTTATTGCCTCTAATGAAATCGGGCGCCCGCGACTAGGGCTGCTTTTCGAGAGAGGCGGCCTTTCGGGGCCAGGCCCGTCAAATACGCGCGCGCGATCCACCCGGGGATCGGATGTTGCGCCGGCGCCGCGGGATCGATGCGCGCGCGGGCTTCCGGCTAAATGTCGGGAGGCTCGCGTTTCTACGAGTTGCCCCATCGTCATTCGAGCGGCCCGCGCCCGACATCCCATAGACCTTATTATTACTCGGGTTTTAAGCGCTGCGGGGCCGCGGATCGCATCGTCCCATCTTTCGGCGTTCTTTCCTCGGTAATTAAGTAATCGGCCAGCCGCTTTGAATTGCCGGTCAATCGAGGCTGTTGCGCGGGGCAGGGCGCGCGCGGCGCCCGCCGCGGAATCTAGCCGTCGATACAGAGGCGAGGGGCGGCGCGCGTAATGGAGGGTATGCGAAATGAGAATATTCCAACAATCCGGGCCTGGAATGGCCTGGGGCTGGCTGGCCTAGCCTGGGACCCGGGAGACACGTAGCATCGTAACGCCGCCCGGGCGGCCAACTGCGCGCGGCTCAAAGCCCTAGCGCGCCCGGCGATTAAGAACCGCGGCATCAAACGACGCGCGCTAACGCGGCGATGCCTGCCGCTCGCGCGCCCGCGCCGCCAGCGACCCGGTAGTTATGGTAATTTATGCCCCAAACGGGGAGCGGCCGCCCGGTCCCTTTCACGCTCCCGCCCGGCAGCCGCCCCTTTCATCCGGCCTTGCAGCCCTTGGCGCCCCTGCCGCCCGTCCCGCGGCCCAATCGAGCCGGGCTTTTTCCCCGCCCGCCAGGAACATCCACTTAACGAGCGCCCGACCCTCCCTCTCTTACCCGTGTCGAGTAATTTTTTACCGGCCGCTTATCAATGCGGGCGAATTTGATAGCGCCGCTGCAGTCCCAGCTCGGCTCGTTACGCTCCTCCTCTCCGGACCCAGCGCAAATTGTATGCGTTAAACCGAACAGCCCCGGCGCCCGCTCCTCCCGCTCGGCTGCTTCACTCCGCCGACTTGCTCACTCAAATAATGGGGGCAATAAGCTCTTTAAACCTTTACGAATCATCGCAATGAGCACTTTACGACACTCCCTTTTCGAGCAATAAAGCAAAATATGTTACAAAACAACGAAATCATTCCACCCGGCTTTGACGTCCTGTGCAGTTAAAAAGATATGAGACTTTTTATTGCCACGTGTTAGAAAGGCCGCTTCAACTACGCCCCCGCTCAATCACTTTGCCCTCCTACCACAGATGAAAATCATGTTAAATTAAAACTTTTAAATTTCCCCGCACCGCAATTTTAAAGCTCATTTTAATGCTTTCGCCTCATTCCTCTATAAATTTATATTTTGTATAATCGTCCTTTTAATTAACGCTACATCGTATAATACTTCTGTTTTTCAAAAACCATCCAATATTCCGACACACGAGTAATTAGCTTTGGCTTCATCATCCTATCATAATTATACTACGCACAAAATCCCACTGGATATTTTATCACACAACTTAAATATTCCTATTTTTCTCAAACTATTTAAAATATTCATAGTTAAAAAATCCTAAAATATTTGAGGCAAACGTGTGTCGATTATGTTGTCTTAACTCAACTTGTATATGCCATCGGTTCCAGCAGTTTTGCCAGGATTTATAGTGTAATCTTTATTCATCAAAGTAACACGAACTGGACAAAAAGGAAAAATTTTAGTATGTGAGCAATTTTACAAAAAAAATTGCAACTTTTCTCAGACAAACTATACGACAAAAAATTAAAAGCACTGTAAGAATATCTTATTATATTAGACACTACCTCTCTCGTTGATGAATAAAAAAGATAAAAAATATATGCATTTGTAAGCCACATCACTCATGTCAATTAGACAATCCTTATTTTAAACATATTTGTGCTCAAAACATTATGCATTTTTACGTAATAAAATACGTTAATAAACAAATTATTCCCTCCAAAAGTTGAAATATATAATAGGCTTAGCTAGAAAAAAAGATCCGTTGGTAAAAATTTTAACTTGCTATTGTTAGATTAAATACATATTTATGTACGAATATACGTTCTAAAGTGTTACTTAGAATAATAATAGCCACAAAATAAGGGTACTACATAATATACTCTAGAATTTTTCTGATCTTTTATTAGCATATCACACTTTTCAAAATCAAATGATTGGTATTGAAAATATAAATTTTTATTAAAAATTACTCTATACACTATATATTTAAGATTATTAAAATTTTTCTCGTTGTCGACTCAGGATTCGATGAAACCATTATCGTTTTTTACATATTTACTTAAAAAGTACATCTTTTTCAGCCGTTTCAAAAGCTTATCTTGAAGTTTACGATGATTCCGTCGAAAAAGTACAATAGATGTACATCGATTTTTCGGATAAAAATAGTGAAATTCGCATGTGAATTTCAATAGAAAATTTATACAAGGAAAGTGGTTATCGCAATGATAAGGTTTGCGTATGAGCATTTTCCTTCATACTAATGTATACACTCAATTTTTTCTCTCAATTTACATTTGTAATTGAATGTAAATTTTTTCAAGATATATAGAATGAATATGAGATAGAAATGAATATTAGTAAATAGAAATTTTATTTCGCAGACTATCAAGATGAAAAGTAAAGCTACGAATAGTGTATGTGTATACGAGTATATATACATACATGTATTACTTCTATAACCTATCATTACATTATACGGATTGACACTATAATAACGTTGACAATAATTTCATTAATAGATTCGGCTAAGTAGATTCACAGTAAATTTAAAAATAAAGATTTCACGCATAACATGATATGATAGCTGACAAACTGTTTTAGCTGCAGTTGATTCATGTTACACGGTTAACAGATCGCTTAGAGCTATCATCGATAATTTTTAAAATATAACAATTGAAAATTAAAAATTAATCATTTTAAAAAGCTACTGTAAATGATAAAGGAACAATGTACATCTTATTATAAAGTTTTTCTTTTAACATGTTTCTTTTATTTCTTGTTTATTCTGAGATGGACATTTAATTAAAAATCAATAATTGCACGTTTTGCTATAACTTTTTTTATTTTCCGAATTTTTCGTTATAATCGTATATATCTGACCGCTATAATACGTATATTCTAAAAATTAAATAAAAAAAATGGTTTTTTTGAAAAATTTTATGTGTAAACCGCCCTTGAACGTCTATTCAGACAAATTATTATTTTGATTATCATTTTTATTGTTCATGCACTTTGTTTACCACGCACCGCGTGACACCATTATTGATTAGCGCCGTATGGTAGCATGCATAGAACAACAATAAGTAAACTGAAAAAATCGAAAAAGAACGTCGAAATAACTAGTACCATGAACTGGATATTTTTGACGTTGTTCGGAAATTTGTAGTTTTACCTTTGTACTTAGCATGATTAAAGCAACTGTATATTCAACATGTTAGTACATCACAAGTAGCTGCCTTTCCATTGTACACCGCATCCAATTTAAAATGGCATTGACACCTATGTATTATACACGTATTATAGATAATACGTGTATATCTGTTGACAACGTTTCTATATAGTTCTTTTGAAAATAAGTATCTTTAAACGAATTTGAAAGTATATTCGCTTACATTTTGTGCAATAATTATTTGAATTTTTGACTTAAAACTGTTATAATATTAATTTTGATTCTCATGAATAAGCGATAAACTAGTAGTTTATAGTAAATAAGTAATATAGTAAATACATCTAGTTTTCTGCAATAATTTGCTTACTTCATGTCTATAAAATTGGTGCAATTTATTATACTGTAGGAAAAAGGAGCATGGAATACAGGATACTCCATTATGTACTTTTGGTACTATTCAGAAACATCAATGGAATAGCTTGATCATTTAATTAGGCGAGCGAAGCATCTACTTCACTTGTACCCTGTTTATAACAACGTACTTCCATTGTTATTTGAAGAGTAAAATGTTTAAAGGAATCATCTAGCCTCATAATAACATTATCGATCTAGAATATTAAATTAATTGGCCAGAAAATAATATCGAGAACGTCGAGAGAGTGAGGAAATATCCCACTCGAAGGAAAGTTGTAAATTAATAATAAAGCAAAGGGAAAAGTGGGCTCGGTCCTCGTTATGGCAAATTAACATTGTCGTTCATCATCGGGATGCCGCAGCAGTAAACGCTTAAAGACCTTAGCGAGCGCGACGAGTGCACGCGCAATCAGTCGTTCCGCGCACTCGCGTCCCTGACTTTTGCAGAGAATTGCAAATTTCGCGCTGAGCTTTCTGCGCTCACGCGCCGCCGGCAATCGCAAATTTAGTCGAAGCCCAGGCGTCGGGGCTCTGTTGTTATCTCCTCATGGCGGCTCCTCGGTACACAGGCGACTGTGTACATAGGTAAGTCAACTGTTTGTAGGCGTAACGTAATCTACGTCGCTTGGTTACTAAACGGCGTGCGCTCGCGTGAGGCGCATTCGAACGGCCGGTGAACGCGCAACGACCCCCGGCCCTGGGCCGCAGGCCGTCCGACGGCATGGCGGCATAGGCTCGGGGATCACTCTTCCCGTTGCTTATGGGCGCTTCCCCCGCGATCGCGCGCTTCCCCTACTCCTTCTTATCTACCGCTCGGGGGTAATTCTGTCACAGCGATAGCCGATATTCCTCTTAGTACTTCCTGAAATTGTAACTGGCAGTCCGTGAGACATTATACCGTAGCAACAGCCGGTTAAGGCCAAGATATTTTTGGATTCCCGATATATCGAACCCTTCGTCAGCTGTCCGCCCAGCCGAACAGTACACGTTTATCTTCAAAACAGACCTTTTTGTATTTTCTAATGCGAGGATTACGCTTACCCTGGAGAATTCGTGTTTTTTCGCTCCAAGTGGCTCGAAGGCCTATAATTAGCTTTTAGCGTCTCTTAATATTCCTGTAACGTGTAATCGGCCGAGGAAGTTTGAAAATCTTATTAAGAACTTAAGAAAGCGGGGAGTTGATTCGGTCCTTGTTGACCGTCCCTTGAAATGACAAGGGTGAAGCAAGACCGGGGAAGGAGTGGAGGATGAAAATGAAGGCGATTACGGAAGAGGCTTGGCTGTCGTTTGCTCGGGCTCCGAATTCGAGAACGGCGGTTTCCGGCGCGGAGTCGGTAGGGAATGCGAGGAGGCCGCGACGGGGCGACGCGAGAGGTCGAAGCGGCGGGTGGGGCGCGCAGACCTGCTTTGATATTTGTCAAAAGTGAACTGGTGACTGGCAGGGACGGCGCGGCTCGGCGCATCGCGCATAATGGCCCCGCGATGATTGAGTGGGCGCCGCGGCCCTCGGTCCTTTTCACCCGGAGCGCGCTCGGCGGATCAATCGGGCAGCGGCGGTCCCGCGGTGCGTGCGGCGCGTGCGGCGCGTGCGGAGCCCGGCCAAGGCTCGGATATTGTCCCGCGGCGAGGCTCCTTTGAGGGAGGCGAGCTCGGCCTCGGGCCAGTGCCCTCGAGGTGAGAGCCGGCCCGTCGCCGGAGGAGAGACGTCTATTAGGTTTGCAAGACGTGACGGCAATGCCAGGAACTCCTATACGTGTCCCCAAAGTTCGCAGCGGTCGCCGAGACGCCTCTGGCTCCGTTTAAGTGCTTGCCAAGCCCTTTGTCTTTCAAATGAATTCCCTGCTCGGCAGGTAGGGCGGGCGCACATTCTTACCAGCCGGGCCGCGCCCCGCAAGTTTATAACGACCCAAAGATCCTCTCTTGCCCTCGAGTCTATTAAGGTGTTTTGCTGAATGAGGAGTCTGCGGGCCGGCCGCAACGCGCGCGCCGCAGCCGCACCCGCAGCCGCACCACAGGCACCAAGGGCCGATCGATCGGCGCGCCCGCCCGAACCCACTGCGTATATACCAGTGATAAGTAGGTTCAATCGAGCGGTACACTCTTTGCGGTAGAATAATCCCTCAGCCGCTACTTTGGACTAAGGTTATTCCGGCCGAGCGGGGAGCACGAGGCGAGTGAATAGGTTCGAAAAAGACCGTTGAACCCGCTTGGCAAATCGGCTCGCATTACCGAGCCGTCCGAGGCCAGAGGAAGTCTGCGAGGATACGCGGATGCCGGGATGTTTAACAAAACGCCTCCGATCCGCGGCTGGCAGAAGAGCCTGCTTTCCGTGCGTCCGTCCCGGCGAGGTTGCCCAATTGGCCGGGATTTGCCACATTTTACGATCGACCTACTCGATATTCGGGGACAAAAGGCGAGCGGCCCCGGCACGTCCTCCGCTCGAGTATCTTGCCCGCGCACGCAACGCAGCCTCTGCGGGCTGCCTGGCCTCCGCTCGGGGTCGGGGCTAGAGGCGCACAGAGGAATCGGCGCGATGAGCTTTGCGCCGAGCATATCGATGAGCATAACTCTGGTTTCCTGTTGCAGCTGGGCGTCCTGCTGGTGATGAGGCTGGCGCTCCTGCACGGGACGCTGCCCAAGTTCTCGCCGCAGGATAATCCGGCCGCCTTTCATCCCTCCTTCCACGTGAGGTAAGCCGAACCTGGGATCCCTGGCCGACAGGCGCCCCCGCCGCCACCGCCACCGCGGCCTCCGGCTCGCCCAGGAATTTAAAGCGGGCCTCGAGTGGAGGAACTCGTTAGCCGACAGGAGGGCCGAGCCGGACTCGCCCTATCGGCCGATATGGCCAACTTTAAATTCGATAAGCCCCGATTCTTTGGAGGGGGATTTCTTGCCCCGGCCCGCGGCCCCATTCCCCCGCCCTCGAGTTTTGCCATTTCTGCTGAGGCCGAGAGGCCGCGGCCCGCGCTTTCTAACTTACACAGCGCGGATGCTGGGCGATTGCGCGGGGCGGCCGGCCCAGGGAGCCCCATTGAAAAACATGAGCTGTTCGGCCAACTTTTCCATTCGCGACGGACCAATGGCCACGTCCCCATTTTTTCGAGCCGGCTCTGGGAATGATTCAGCAACAGATATCGAATCGCCGCGGCGCGGCCGACGCGCCCCGGGCAAAAGTGCGCGGCTGAGAAAGATCGAGCCCGTGAGCCCGCGAGACCAAGTTTTCCATTTGCATGGGGCGCGCGACGCCCGGGGCGACCCGCCCGCTCGGCCTCCGGAGAGCCTTGCCCGCTCCTTCGCTGACCCGCCCTTCCACCGGCTTCCCGGCTTTATTTACGCGCCCCGAACGCCTACGAGCTTCCGTTACACCGGCGCTCCTGCCGTCTCCTGCCGCCTCACTCCTCCATCCTTTGGCTCAGTCGGAGTCTGGCCGAACCGACTCGTCTTTTTCTACTGGGAGCCAGCCGACCAACTGACACGTTTCCCAGCTCGATTTATCGGCTCGTTGAATCATTATCCCATTTCCGCGCGATCAATGTTAATGCATTGTTCGAATAAAATGGTAAGAGCTTTCAATCGATTGCTATATGCAACAATTATTGCTTTCGATGCATCAGTGGCACCTACTTGTTTCCAAATACAGGCTTATTATACATGGATAGAATAATTGTTCGGGCTTATCGTAAAGCGATACGTGTTTTTGTTTAGAGCATCGTAATTAATTCGTTAGCGCTTCTCGGACACAGCGCCTCAGCGTCTGCACGATCCTTTGACAAATGCTCTATTGAATTGGTGTGCTAAAATTCTAGATCTAATCCGTATAATGCCGACTTTCCGCCCCAAAGCAAATATCAATTTTCGAAACGAAAAGACCTCGGTTAATATGTATTAGTATCTCGTAGGTTTGCGAGGGGAAACTAGTGGAGGCGAGTTCGAAGACACGAAGAGTATTTTCAAACTCGTACATTTTTATAAGCTTTTACGAGTGAATTGGTCCACGTGCACTCTGACCCGGGTATTAATATTCCGCGCTGCAGTAGTAGAGCGGCCTTTCCCGGATCTATTCTTAGGGGTAGCTGCGGCGAAGACGTAAAGAGTTGCAAGCGCTTACATAGCCGGTGCGGGCAGGAGGCGGGCGCTGATAATTTTCTCCCAGTGGCTTTTTACACTGGGGCGCTTTCGAAAGAAAAGTAAGCTCGTGGAGGCGGCGCTCAAAGCGAAAGTATCTCTTAACGAAACTTGCGCGGCGGCCTTCCCTCGTAGATTATTAAACGGCGGCGCATCAGAATATAAAGCAGCGGCGCGAGCGTAAGCCCCGGCGGTCCCGGGAGCCCGAAAGGAATTTCATACGTCTCCGGGAGAAATAGGGAGGAGGCGAATAGGGGAGGGCGAGGGGCGGGCCGATAGCCGAGGCCAGGAAGGCATCGCCGCCACCAGATTTGGGCCGCGGAACCGGCGAACCGCGGAACCGCGGAACCGCGACCGACGGAGCCGCCGCGGAATACTTTATGAGACGTATAATTTTTGAGAAAGTGAGGCCGTTTTGCGGGATGGCTGCATAATGCATGGGGCTGCAGGCGGCCGATATAGAGGGCCGCACTCATGTACATGCATAAGGGTGCGGGCGAATCCGGCGGGACTCGGAGCCGGGCGGCGCGGCCTCGCGGACGGCTCAATTAGAGCCGCGCGGGCCCAGCCGCCGAGCGCTTCGTTAATAATGCAAGTCACTGCGGCCGCGGGACATAAAGCCGCCGGTCATTAAGTCGCGCTGGGGCGTAAAAAGCCGCGGGCGAGGATGAGCTCGGCTCGCCCGGGCTTTTTACTGCGGAGCTCCGTCAATTGGCGCGTCGCGGCTATCGGCCGAGGACACGCGCGGCGCATAAGCCGCGGGCCGCTCGAGCTCGGTCCTTCCTGCCGCGCCACGCCCCGGCCCCTCTAACTATCGGGGGAGGATGTAAGGACCCGCGGGGCGCTTTACTGCCCGCGGCTTTACATTCGGCGCCCCTCCCAATTTGCGGGCCGCGCGCCTGGCGCTTTAGTGCCCGGGCCCGCGAGCCCCGCGGTCCTCCGATGCCCGGGCGACCCCCAACCCGGCGCCGAGGCCCTGATTTATCGGCCGAGCCGGAAGGGGCCGCCCGCCCGCGCCGCCGCGTTGACTTTTCCGGCGGATTAGACCGGCCCGGGCCAATCTGGCCCGCGCGCTTTCATAAAAGCCCTTTGAGCTGCCCCACCTGACCCCCATTATCTCTTTACGCTTTGCAGTTTACGCGCTCGTATAACTCGTATATCCGGGGCGCGGCGGCCGGGGCCGTTTACAGCGGCACCCGCCGCCCGCCGAGGCCCCTCGCCCCAGGCTGTTTGCGCCACCGCCGCGCGCATTAATTCCCCTATCGCCCGCGTCTTTTTACACCCCCGCGACCTTTCGACCCGCAGGGCCTCGAGGACTGCCGATCGTCGGCGCGCGACGCGCCCCGAGACTCGCGCCCAGAGCCGCGCTGCTTTACGGCCACCCGACCGCCTCCCCCAAACCGCGGGCAACCTCGCGTGCCCCGCGTCGCGCCCGGAGAAGCCGCCCAGCCCAAGCCGCGCTCTTTAAACATCTATTAGTTATCGGCCTACCGAGCGCTTCCGCACTGCGCCACGATTTCTTTCGCCTGGCGACGCTCTGATTCAGGATCAACGACCGTCGCCGCTCCGCGCTCCTCGCCTCCTGTCGATCGCTTAACACAGATAAATATAATTCTTCGTTAAAAATTAATATTTTTTTCTTCATTGTTTTTTCAGGCGAGCACGTGGGGACAAGACTAATCCCCCAAAAGCTTTTATCCGATGCGTAGTGCTATTCAATGACGAGTCCAGGGAAGGGGCTAATTTTATTAAATTATCTTTCGCTATATAGTATGGCAATCATTTGCAAAGCGCCAAATTAGATTTCTAATAGTTCCTAATATTATTTATACGGGGCTTCGGCCCTGCAAATTCCTCAAAATTATCTCGCTCTTTGCATTTAAGGAAATCTGCGGCTTCCTTTCAGCCATTTTGCAGCGAAAAAGGAGCCTAGGCCGACTCTAGTTTTTCAAGCGAGAGGCCGAATCCATTCGGGTTTCAAGTTATTCCCTTTTCAATAATTCATGCTCATCGGTTGTACAGATAATTAATTCATATTTTAAAAATTAATGACGGATGTGAGAAACTCGTTAATCAGATTATCCGCAGAGAGCGGTGGATTATTGAATATCTTTGCAGCTCAACTGCGGATTCTAGGTTTTAACGGGAATAAAAAATAATTTCTCTTTAGAAGCGGCACATCGAACTTTTCCGTGGTAAATCTTTAGGATAACCTCTACAATTCTGCATGCTATTATTATTTTAATGAAATTAGTAATACAATACATATGCAAAATAGAATATCGTTACATGCACTCTAATTCAGCACGTTCGAATTCAGTTGTCTATTTAATTCAGCTAGAATATTCTGCAAATTATGCGATACAATATTATTCTAGTGGACAAGCTTTATAACAGAGTTATCCAGGAAACCGAGTCGATAATGCATGCTAATTGGAGGTAAAGAAAAAAGACAAAAGTGAAAAGGTAATCGTTTGATTGCCTGAATAGAAACAAGAGGCACAAGTATTATCGGAGGCGAGGCACGGGGCCACGAGGGGGGCACTCGGCTGGAAACCTACACTGGTGGGATTTTTCGAGTCTCTTTGGGCAAGGGTCGCGCGCTCTCGCAAAGTCGCATTAGCGGAAGCGCAGAAGGCCGCCGGCCAACGGCGCCTCGCGACAAATATTGACGAGTGCGCGAGCGTGGGCGGGGGGGGGGGGCGCTTTCAAAGAGCAATCGCGCCGCGGCAGATATTCACGCTCGCGTAGCCCCTAAACAACTGGGGCCGCGGGCGGTCGGCAAGTGCGAGCGGCCCGGGACTCGCTGCCGCTCCTCGAGGATGCGCCAGACGGCAAATTGGGAGGCCGCGGCTCAGCCTCGAGGAAGGCAGGGATAATTAGGAGGGCGCGGGGCCGAGAAAGAAGTGCGTCGCGCGGCGGCACTCGTGCG
The DNA here is from genome assembly GCA_018906755.1 of Sycophaga agraensis. Lineage (NCBI taxonomy): Eukaryota > Metazoa > Arthropoda > Insecta > Hymenoptera > Pteromalidae > Sycophaga > Sycophaga agraensis. The sequence continues at coordinate 368,902 of JACCIE010000011.1, forward strand.
TGAAGCGCCCACTGGGTTAAGGCGTCCCCAGGGCGTCGCGCGGCCTCGGAGGCGCCCGCTAATTGGAGGGGCCCGGGCGGCGGGGGCCGAGCCGAGGCTTCCCGGGCGCCGAAGGGGCAATCAAGCCGGGGATTAAATTATCCATCGGGCCGCGGCGGCGGACGGCTCCGCCCCGGGATTTAGAGCGCCGCGTCTTCGCCGGTCTTAAAGATGCAGGCCTCGTTTAACGAGGCGGCGCGGGCGGCCGCCGGCCATAAATCCTCGGGGAATCGCTGCTCCAGGTGGGCGTCGCGCCCGGGATTGAAAGCCTCGGACGCAGCTGCCGGTGGCGCTGCCGGCGCGAGCAGCGCGCGCTCGAAAAACTCCCTCGAAACGCCGGCCAGAAATCTTCGTCACATCGTAGTTTTTATTCGCGCGGGTCGTAAAAGCCGTTTTATTTTTGCGCCGGGCAAAGAAAAAGGGGCGAATAAAAGCGCGGGCGGATCGGTGGCGCAGCTGCGGGCCGCGGCGCCTGCGCGCGCACGCAAACGAGCCGCGGGGGAGTAGAGCGCGTTCGTCGCGCCCCCGCCCCGGGTTGCCACGGAGACTGACGCGGCGCATCCGGCGCCGCCGAAGCTTCGCCTTCAATCAATCAAGATCCGCTTCCGGCCCGCTTGGCCGCGCGTCCGTCCCCGAGCCGAGCCGGCCCGCCCGGCTAAATTAGCCCCGGTTCTTTCCCCGCGGCCCCACCCACCCCTCGCATGCCGCAAATTGCACGCTATCGTCGCACGAGCCCCGGACCACCCGCCAACCCCTTTTTCCTGAGCCGCGTTTTTCACCTCCTCCCAGCGAAACCTCTGCCCTTGCCGTCTTCTTGTGTCCCTGCCCCGACTGGCCCGTCGAATAATTCTTGCGATCGACTGCTGCAGCTCACGAGCCGGCCCGACAGCGCGACGCCTCGCCCAACCGGGACTCCTGAACCTCCTGACCTCCTCCTTCGGGCTGCCCTAGAATGCATTCCGAGCTCACCCGGACACTCGTTCTTCCCCTCAAAGCCTCCAGTCTACCCGAATATTAAAGGAAAAAGACACGCTATATTTCCTTTGGAGAATTCCACTTCTGCGCAAGAGATTGGTGAGCTTTTAGGTCACGGCTACATTAACCGAGCCTCGGCTTTTATCTTAGAATAATACAAATCCAAAAGGTCCAATTGTCAAACTTTTTCGCTCGGCTTTTCATTTTATTTCAAGAAACTCTCCAACGAATACCATACAGCTCTGTGGATAACTTGGAAAAAACTGTTTAACTCGAGGAGTAAACATTCTCTCATTTTTTCCGATTGTACAAATATTAATTCGTTGCATGTTTCGATATTGATAATATAACTGCGCTAGAAATCGATGAAAATGACAAAAAGTTGAAAATCTCCACATATAATGTTCAACTCTTTGAACTAATAAACCTGTATGCTCCCGAAAAATATTTATTGATTTTGAAGAAAGCGCTTTTACATTTATTTACTTTTCTTTGTCTTTGACAAGTCCGTTATAGTATTTTTTGGGATCCAAATATTTATGTTTGATGCTCATGCAGAGAAGCTTTTTTATAACAATTCCCTTGGAATAAAAATAGAAAAGTCCATCCCTCGAATTTTTCAGAACGTTGGGCCTTCGTGCAGACTACGACTGCCTTTATTTTATGACATCTAAAAATATATGCCAAAATTTGAAGGGAATCCAAAGGTATGCCGGAGTTCTCCTAGTCTGTATTGCACTTACTGTTTTCGTAGCACTTTGAATGGAGATGTCGAAAGGCCACCAGCGTCACATATCGGACCTCGCAGCTGCTGTTTAGAAATTCATGATTTTCACAGAAGAGCTGTGTAAAGTTTCAAGTATATTCGTAACTTCTATTGAATATTGTTTGAAATTACCTGCGGTACGCATTTCCTCTTTCGTACAAAGCACCCAACGTGCGCCCACCATTGTTGCTATGTACTTCGTTATTATGATAAACAATGTTATGAAAAGAACAAACTTTTTAATAAATAATTGCACATTAAAATTTTTAGTTTTGTTCATGCACTCCATGAGTTTATGAATAGTAAAAGATTTATTCATTTATATTACCCAATTTAACATCTTTTTAACGACTGCATTGTTTCAAATTTAAATTACCTTGAATTATTCTGGTATAATAACGTAATTAAATTTCTAATGGAAATATTTTATTGAAATTAATGTCAATTAACTGAGCGGACAAATAGCATTCTACTTTTATCTATTCATCGTGTAAGTATGCACTGAGGATAAGAATATTAATTTCAAGTACTACTTTTAATTAGATGATAATTTATTAAATATTTTTAAACATTAGTCCGTTTATCAATTGCCTTTTTTATGCCGAGAATTATGCAAAATGCAGGAGCATGTTAAATATCAAAGTGTTATCAAGTTTGAATTAATTAACCAAAATCATACTTGTATGCTTTCATAAGTCAAAAGTAACAACCTGTCTATCGACAAATTTCTCGAATATGCAAGTTACATAAGAATCCTTCTACTATACAACTTTGCTTTCACAATTTTCTTTGTTATAAAAATATAGAGTTTGCGCGACATTCACTGGTGCAGAGTTATTTTCCGATAGAAATCTGAGTGCTTTACCTGCTCCAAGAAACTAAGAAAATCAGGAGAAAGAGACGTTTAAAATGGAAGTAAAATATAAAAGAGAAATAAGTATAAGGTTGTGCAGTAAGAGTGACAAGCGGGAAAAGCTCTTTTCATTTAGAGGTGAAATAGGAACCATACGACCGCGAGGTAGAACAATGGAAAAATTAACAATAATCATTCACATGTCGGAGCGGAGAAGATAGATACTTGGCGACACGTACAATTGCCAAGATGAACCCCACGATAGACTCTAAAAATGCTCGCAACTTTTTTGCGACTTCGTTAAAGTGAAATGAGGCGCGGGGAATGTCTTGAAGAATACTACTTAGAGAAAATTGTGCCCTAAAAGGGGAAGTAGATCTATGTTTCTTGGAATAAGACGCGCGTAACCGGCGAACAAGACAATTCACTTCATTGATGATTGGCACTATAAGGAAACTTAAAGTTTATTGTGTATTCATCGGGCCGGGGAAGTTTTATGTCTTGATTCATTGGAAGAGAGCTACAACAGCCACGGGGTGAAAGCAAAAAGATTTAATTTGTAGCGTCGGTTGGTAGGTCATCGAGTGAGGCATCGAGGCTGGTTAGAGCCGCTGGAAGCCCCAGCGGTCTGCACCGCTGATCCAGACCTATAACTACCGAAGACAGCAGAATAGGAGCTGCCGAGCGTTTGGCCATAATCTGGCGAGTCGACTGGTAAGCAAGAGCGATTGGCGGGAAGAGCGTAACGACGTAAGCCGATCTCGGAGGAGGCAGTGCGCCGTGGCTAATGGGCCACTGCCCGCGGCCTTTCTCAAGAGGATCCGTCGCCCGGAATTATGACCCTGGAGAATATCATCGGTCACCCCTCGACGGCCGGGACGGGGCAGGGCTCGGGAGATGGCGCCACTGCGGGCCTATCCGCGCGCGATCCAAGCCTCAGCGCTGCTTGGCCAGCGGCTCTCGGCGAGCAGTACAAGTGCACCGGAGCCCTCGGCAGATGGGCTGGTGCTCGGGCCCGAGCGGACGGGACAGGCCGAGTGCGGGAGGGGCGATCGGAGCGAGGGCCGCGGAGGCCGCGGGCGGATCGATGGGCCCCCGCGAGAGCCGTCAGCCGGAGCCGAGCTCGCGTGTCTCCCGGCCCGCGATTACCGGCTCCTTGCGGGGCGCGGCGGGATCGATCGGCCCCGCGCGCAAAGTCACTTAACGGGAGCCGCGCGACAGATCGTTATCGGGCAGGCCTACGGGCAAGCCGACCTCGAGCGCTCGGCCGGCCCCGATTCGCCCGGATTCCAATTCCATTCTCGCCCGGGGCATCGCGAGAAAGGGCGAAAAAGTTGCCCGGCCGATCCTGAGAAATTGCTTTCGCCCTCCGATTCAAAGTATGCGGCAGATCAAAGTGCCGGGCGATAAGGAAGCCCCGAGCCCTTTTCCCAGCGCTCCTCCTCCTCGGCCGCCAGCCAATCGCCCGGCCACATCGCGCGAGTCTCAACGAGGACGCCCGGCCTCTGCGAGACCTATCAATTACACTCGGAAGGTGGGCCCCGCGGCCCCACCCGCCGCCCCTCCAATTTCCAGGGCGCACGCGAATCTCTCGCCGACCGAGCGCCACAACAGCTCATCCCGCCCGGCCCTTCCTCGCAAAAGCGCTTTACACTCCCTGCACTAATACAATTACGCGCCCTCATTGCCCTTCTCCATCTCCCTACACTCGCCCAAGCCCCGCACGCCAGTTCCTTCTTCTTTACGGCGCGGCGCTGCGTGCCTGCAGTCAAACAATATTACCCGCTAAATCGCCGGTTAAATCGGACCAATTCTCTCGGCGAAAGTTATCATTACTCTTTTAATTAGTTCGCGTCAAATACTAATCGACCCATCCACTAATCCAGCCGAGAATAAAGAAAAGGCACGCTTCGTCGCAGTCCTTCTTCGCGCGGCAATCTTACTATTATTTTAATCACTTGTAAACCTTGTTCCAATCGCCGCTATAGTGCACTATCATCGCAAATATTACAAACGCAACTAAAATACATGTAGTGTTTTATCACTTTTAATTGAGACAATTATAGAGACTTGTCTTATCGTTTTCATTGACTGGAGTTAACATCTCACCAAATTTGATGTAGGCAAAGCTAGGAAATACAATGAACTTGCGAACATCAAACAACCTAAGAATAATTTTATCTGTTGAGTTTCTGACCAGTTTATGGATAGAATTTATGGGCTGAAACATTTTTTGGGTCTCGCATTATGTAATGAATTCAGCTTCAAAGTACATTCATTTGCTGTTTTTGTCCGTGTCACAACGCAGGAAGTTTCTGTTTCTTTGGTTGGCAATTGTTTTGCGAAGCGGGGAAAGGTGAAATAGGCCGCCCCGCGCAAAATTCAGCCAGTTGCCATTGTTGATCTAGAATGTTTGGAAGCCCGCGAGAGTGTAAAGGATACAAAGGACAGATTTAAGTGCAGAAGAGCCGTTTAAGGACTAACCGCGCCAGATCTCCAATTTCAGTGGGTACGGGGCAAGCTATTTCTAAGTTAGCCATTTCGTGCGGGAGAATCGTTGGGCTCCCTTCGTCAGACGATTTCCCTTCCAATGTGAAGCATGCGAGGGATCATGAATTTCTCTCGTTTTCTATAGTATTGAGGACTATTTGCAGCACGGCTAAGCATTGGGCGAATAAGTTGGATAAAGGATAATAATTTCAACAAACGCGCAACAAAAAACATTTATTGATTGTTTCCTTAACCTCGACTCATCATTGCTCCCTCACTTGGATTTTGTTTTTCGAAGATTGTTTTACATTACGAAGTAGCTAATTATAGATAAAGTTCGTATGTAGTAATTGTTACAAAGGAAGAGACTATTTATAATTCGACTAACGGGAGTCACATGTATACGAATACAAGGTAATATCAAATGTGAGATCAAATGTCAAATTCGCCAAATGGCGTCATTTCATGTGTACCGAATATTGAGATGAATATTGCCAGGTACACGAGGGATCGAAAATCCAAAGAAGTCCACATCTTTGCTATACTGGAGGAGTCATCAAAGTAGAGATGCGCGGACCTACATTGGTTCGGGTTTCGGGTGTTAAGTTGCGCGAGATGAAAGCTCTTTTTTCCAATGGCTTTGGAATACAGTGCATGCGCCGCTCTATTTGTGCTCTGCATTGCAGCAAACACCGAGTTCGTTCACTTTTTCCCTCGACGCGAGCACAAATGTCGTTTATTTTGAAATTTTATACGTTTCCAGGTTTGGATACGTATCTTGAAATGTAAGATATATGCCTATGTCATTTCCGTCTGCCGATAATTAGCTTATAAAATTATAAAACTCTAGCTAAACGTTACTACTTCGTAGCCTTTATATATTTGATACGTAATAAATGTGAGGAATCATTATAGACTATACAATTTCGTTGCAGAGATAAAAGGAGTTAAGATACAAGTATTTTCCACTCTGGAGCGAAATTCGGCGAAGAGCTAGCTATTTGGGCAGTCTTTGTTTATTATGGCTTACGCTTGAACGCGACTTTGGTATGCTTTACCGCTAGGCTCGCACTATATGCTGCCGCGAACCTCGAAAAATAATCAAACACTAGGAATTTAATATTTAAAATATGATTTAGACCGTGTAGCAGTTGCTTAGATAAATACTAATATTATTTATTGCAAAGTAAATTAGAATGCCGTATGTGAGAGTGGAACTTTTTGAATTTACGTACGTCGGTTGAAAGACATTATCTAAACTTTGAAAGGAATAGGTAGGAAGAGAAAGAATAATTGAGGGGCCACGTCATTGAATGTTTAGACGAGTCCTAAGTTGAAGCATTGCTTTGCAAGGAGTGCGGCAAGGAAGGGGTGGAGGGATAAGGGATAGGGAGAGGGATAGAGAGGGAGAGAGAGAGCTTGCGGGTCGGGCGTAGTTCCGGAAGGCCAATGAGGCCTGCGGTGTTTTGGTAAAGGCCCCGGCCGCCGGCGAGATAACTGCGACTCTGGATTCGAGGGGCGGCGTTACTGCAACGACTAGCCATTCTCTCTTGCATACGCGTGAGCGGAGAAAGGAGCCGCGGTGAAAGGTTCTGGTGCAGTTCAAAGAGTCCCTTAAAGTGAAAGCCAGGGAGTAGGGGGTAGCGCGTGGCGGGCGCAATTTCCCGCCGGCCTCACAACGTTAAGCCCGCACAATAGACAATGAATTCGAGCGCTGTTCCCGGGTTTTGTTGGCGCAAGGTCCGCGCGGAAAAAGCTCCTTGGCGATGCGGGAGACGGCTCGTTGTCGATGGCCCAGCCAACTGCCGCGCCACAGGCTTTAATGATTTCTTGATAAATGCGGCGAATTATTATTTTGACGGGAGGGCCGGCGTCGGGCGTCGAGCGTCGGGCGTCGGGCGTCGGGCCTCGGGGCTCGGGGCTCGGGGCTCGGGGCCGGAGCCGAGGCCGGAGCCGAGGCCGCTGTCGGGACGGGAAAGTCGCTCGGCGCTATTAATCAGGCCGTCCAAATAAGCGAGACAAGAAAAATTATTCCCGGGGCGGGCGGCGCGGGTGCGGGGCGCGGCTCGTGCCCGGCCCCGGCAGCTCCGGCTAAGAATGCCCCGCCGGGGAAAAAGCCGGCGGCTTCTCCTTTTTGCGCCCCGTTAAACTTTTCAGTTTGCGCTGGCCCGGCTGCCATTACGCCACCCTCGAAGCCTCGCTCGAACCCCGAATAAGCGGCCGTCTAATTAAACAGCGAGTCGCCCGCGGGCCGAGAATCGCTGCACAAATCGCCGGACAAAAGCCGGGAACAAATGTTCCCGTCGATTCTCGGCCCGCCTCAGGATTTCTGGGCTGCAATAACAGCGCTCGATTGTTTCCATCCTCGAGGATATACCGAGGGATATGCGCCGGTTATTACACCAATTGTTATTCAACACTCGTGTCCTTGCTCTCTCAGCTTTGGCTAAAACAATCATAATCAGTCATAATCAACTTATTAACTATTGTTTTATTAACTACGTTTCCATTGGCCAAGGCAATTAGCTTCCTAACTTCAAACGAGGAAATTTTGCCGCTTAGCGGAAAGTAGATCAACTTTGCGTATTCGAAGCTTTACCGGTTGAGCTGTTGTGACTTTTTACCAAAACATTAATACGTATAGATTACATGAATTAACCGAACGACTTGATTACTTATTTCATTACTTTATTTATGATTTTTTACAATATTATATGTCACAAGAAGAGTTAAATGTAAGTGAGAAACAGAAGTATGCCATGAAATATGTTTAAAATTAATGCGCAAATTTGCAGATTAAAGGCAATAAAAAGTAAGGGTGTAATCGCTGACGAACTTGTCGCATGCTTGTTTGCACTGGCAAATACAAATATATCTTTGCATTAGAACTTCTTAAGGGATTTCTGTCGAGTTTCTACCGAATTAGTAACTACATACTTAAGGTAGACATCTTGTGGAAAAGTGGAGAAAAGTTTGGTTAATTTGTTTATTTACCAAGAAGGATAATGCAGAGATGTGAAAGTGTCAGAGCAGTCTGGTAAAGGACAATTGAAGACGAGATTGAACAATCAAATGAGTGCATTAGAAAGAAAGGCGCGGGCAGGAAGGGGGATGGGAAGGGGAGGGGAGGCCGGTGGGCGGTCTGTTGATCCGCGTGCTTGTTGCAGGCTGCTGACGTTCTGCTACCTGGCGGCCCTCAACTGCTGGCTGGTCCTCTGCCCGGCCACGCTGTCCCACGACTGGCAGATGGGCTCCGTGCCGCTGATCGCCTCCCTGGCCGACGCGAGGAACTTGGCGACGTGCCTCTTCTTCGGCGGCTGCCTCGTCCTCACGTACCGGGCCTTCGCGGACTTGGAGGTAAGGAGGCTGGGGCAGCGGCGGCGCGGGGGCTCCCCTGGAAGCAGCGAGCGGCGGGCGCCGCGGCGTGAGTAGTCGGGCGGGGCCGAGGCGGCCGCGAGGCAGGCTGAGGGGCCCGCGGCGCTCGCGGCGGCCCGAGGGCAATCGATGCGCCCGATCGCCCCGGGCGCTCCGATGCCGATTAGCTCTCGAGCGCCCGCGATATCCGGCTAATCGAATGAGGCCGGGCGCACGTACTCGATTCGGCTTATCTGCCGGGTCGAGCGGAGGAAAAAAGCCCGGGCCGGCGCCCTAATGAGGCGCCCTCGAGTGATTGGCCGGCGCGGCCGAGTCGCCGGGGGCCACGTCTCGAGCGCACTAAAGCCGGGGGCACGTGAGAGGCCGGCTCGCGGGGCCTCCTCTGCTCCCGGGGAGCCCCTCGAAAGGCGGGCGTCGCCTAATGGCCCCCGCGAGACGGGGTCGAGGGGTCGAGGGGCCGAGGGGCCGAGGGGCCGAGGGGCCGAGGGGTCGAGGGGCGCCGGGCCCTGGGCAGATCTCCAGATTTTATTGCGGGATGCGCTCGCGTAGTTTACGCCCGCGCCGCCGTGGCCGGCCCTCGGGCCCTCGATGGGCATTCGGAGCTGGCGGTGGGCGCCCCGCGGCTCCATCATCCACCGGCGCGCTCGAGGAGCCTCCGAGCTGGCCCGCGGCGCTCGCCACTCGCCGCGCCCGGGATAATCGATCGCGCGCCGCAGAATGATTTAAAAATAACGAGTGGCTGGCAAAAAATACAGGCGGAACTCGCCCGCGGCCCGCTGCCGCGGTATTATCGGTTTTTTAGTCTTCCGCTAAGTGTCCGCGGACAGCTTTGAAACTTGCAAGCGATGATGATGAAGTCGGCGCCATAAAGGGAGTCGCGGACGCAAAAACCCCACTGCGCGACGGCGCGTTCATTATAAACTTCATTAAAGCTTTGAACATAATCTCATTTCATCGCGCTCCTCGTCCTATTTATTCGTCCTCCGCTCTTTCTTCCGCTAATCTCGAGTCCATTCGTTCGTGATTAATGCGCGCGTTAAAAATAAGACTGCGCGTTAATGGGCCGCGGCCGGCTATTTATTCGCCCCTTGTATTACTCTTTGCAATTTGATAAAGCTCCGCGGCGGCCGACCCGCGCGATCCCCAAATCGGAGCTTTTGGCCCGGCTTTCTACCCCTGTCCCTTGGATTTCCCGCGCTTGAGGCCCTCCAGGTCCCTACGCGGGCGCCGGGGGCCGGGCTCCCGATCCCGCGCCGAAACTACTCCCCCGCCTCTCGCGCCTTCTTCCTCCCTCTCGTGCACCACCTATCTCCCGCTCATTTTCCATCCCCCTTGCCGCCTTATTCGCGCGAGTTTAGAGTACTTTAGCGCAACTTTCAAGGGAGATCTCTTTGCCTTTAAAAGAGATGCATGGAATACGCGCCCCGGGATCGAGAGAGACGGAGCATGGATAGAGAGCCGGCTTAGAAAAGCCTTGTTTTCCCTCTATGAAAGCATCAGAGAAATTCGCAAAATCCAACAAGTTTACGGCCCTCCAACTGTTGTATCCTGTCTTAGTGCGCGCAACCTTCTTGTTTGATTCGCGGAGCAACGCGCGCGCGCATATCCGTGTTTTCACCCAGTCTCAAAGTCTCTATTCTCGGCTTCAAGCTATTAAATTAGATTCCTCACAATTGTGCCATGTGGCATGCGAGCCTTCGATCATTTCCCTCTCGAGTCACTGTGCCTGTGCAGTCTACGCGTCGGCGCCTCGAGTCCACATGTACACGTTTTTATTCATATGCGAGTATTACAAAAGTTGGCGAGAAAAGCTCGACTTACGCGTTTTATATCACAAAGGCAGAAGGGACGCATGTCCCGGGCTCGATGCACTCGTAGCCTTGTCGGCAAACGACGGCCGAGCAGCCTCTATTTTCCGCCGACTCCGGGGAATTTGGACAACTTCCATTTTTACAGAGGAAACTTAAGTCCCGCGCCAACGCTACTTGACAGAGTGCAAAACTTGCAAAGAACAACAGAAGCCAGACTTTCATTTTCGCGCGCTCCTCTCCTGGGAATCGAATCACTATACTGAATCTCACTTCGGCTCGAGCAAGCGCATTTTATAGTAAACAAGGTCATGACGCTTGTTTATGCAAACTTGACTTTTCAGTCAGAAACACTCTTATCTCTTCAATTTTTCTCTACTATTCTCGTCTCTTTTTGCGCAAACGCCCGATGTTTATTATTCCTATAACGCGTATCAATCTGCCTAACCTCGTTAAAATACTAACCTACTGCGCACGAGATTCGTTTATTTCTCTTTAAAATCCTTCTTCTCAGATATTCCACTGGTGCGCATTAAGCACTCAGTCTGCCGATCGGCCACCCCATAAAAAGCTGCTATACAACCATGTCAATCAGCGGTGCCTATCTATCTGACCGCAGCACGGCATAAACTAAAACATCCAATAAAAGTACCTGGCATGGAACGGAGCTGCGGTTCAATTTCGCCTATTCTATACCGCTTTATTCGAATCAGTGCAAACACTCTGCCCGAATTTTATTTTCACTTCCTTTTAAATAATTTAGCCGGACGTACTTCTAATTACCGCCATTTCATCGTGCATTAACGACGCATAATTAGGTCGAATCGCTTTTTCACGAATTACGGCCAAACTAAAATAGAGGTCGCAATATTAATCAATTGCTCGTAGCACCCTTACTCGGAAGATAGATGAGCAATATTCATATGCACTCGGGCAAAAAGATCTTTGAATTGTGGTCGTCGCAAATGAACTTTTATTTCGGCAATTAGTAAAAAACACGAGCATCTATAATATTTATATCGGGGCGCTGCATTGCGACAGTTTTCAGCGCGGAGCAAGCCACGCGGCAGATTTGTCAGTGCTCGGACCGTGAATTATATATTACGGCTGTTGGCCTGCGCGGAGATTTACATTCAAGTATACAGTTCCTCTGTATTTACGGGTATCTCGGCGCGCAGGGGTAATCTCTGACGCGTCGTCACCTGCAGCCTTGTCATCTTAACTCACGCTAAAATGTACGCTCGTATAAAGAGGATCGAGTGACCGGCGACCCACCCGGCAACGCCTCGTCGTTTTATAACTAGTTATTAAAGCGACAATAAACTTTGGCCTATCTCGATGCGCCCTAACCGTGCGGCGGCGAGCCTCCCACCGCGGACCACGGATGCAATCAATCATCGGCCCAAAGCTCGCGGGATATTTCAAATCGATGAATTTAGGTCGCACTGAAAAGTCCGAGGTCCGAGCGCTCATTTTAGTCAAGGGACGCGGTGGCAATCGAGATACGCAGCGGCATCCAGCTGACCGAATCCAGATAGGACCTTGACTGCGGGTTAAGGCGCCCTAGTACTCAAACCGTTATTCCGCGCAATATCACTCTTGCTATTTTTCCGATACAAGGTTCTTTTTATACTGGCTGTAAATGTGCGCGAGATTGTCGTCGAGTGCCGCAAAAGTGCGTACAATCAAGGGGGCCGGCGATCGCGGTCGAACCTTATCAATTTGTGATTATCAGCGCGGTCTACTCGGGCTTGGCGCGATATACAAGCGTCCGGCAAGGTCGATATTCTTCAGGGAATCTGTTTTCCAAACAAATCCGCGATAGACCAAATGGAGTGGACGAGGTTAGAGTGTCCGCGTCAGCGAGTTAAACAATTCGGAATATTCATAAAATGCACGTATCGCGTGGATATCAAGTCGGCACTCGGCAGCCAGTGGCGAGGGGAATTCTAAGCATTAAATCTCGTTACCGTTTGCCGGCTCCGCAGAGGATTGATATAATCAAGCCTCTAAAAATCCGCATTATACCGGAGGTTTAACTGGATTTTTCGAGGCGCTTTATGCAGAATAATCGGATTGCCCGGCGGGCGCTGGCCGTTCGAATTCGGAAAGACGTCGGAAAAGAAGACAGGCGGGGAAGTGAGCGCCGTGGGATTATATCGCGTCGAGGGCTATTTTTGCGCGGGGACGCAGCCGCGTGGATCGATGGGCGCGCGAGCGATGCGCGAGCGGCCGCTTGATAAATCGCTGTAATTCAGAGGCGCAGAAGCGCACTTGGGCGCACTGGAATTCTCATTACGATTGGGCCGCGCCGACGTCCCGGGACGGGCCGTCATTTTACACGGGCGAGCTGGCGCACCCCGAGCTTGGCCGTCGGCCGTTGGCCGGGCGGTGCGCCCGAGCGGAGAGCGGCCCCCGCCCATAGGCCATGTAGATGCGTGCCGCTGGCTGCCCCGCCCGGCCCCCGCCCGGCCCCCGCCCGGCCCCGCGTCGCCCCGAGCGCTAATCGTAACGAGCTCGACGCCTGGCCGCAGCAACAGAGGCACCCGCCCCTCCTCCTCGGCTGGATGTTCCTGGTGCTGCCCTTCCTCCCGGCGTCCAACCTCCTCGTCACCGTGGGCTTCGTCGTCGCCGAGCGGGTCCTCTACATCCCCAGGTAAGGCTCCCGCGGCCCGCGCGCGCCGCCCCGACTAACCCCCTCTGGCTCTCGGCAGCATCGGCTGGCTGCTGCTCGTGGCTTACGGGGCTCAACTCATCTGGCTGGCGATCCCGCGGCGCAGGGGCTTCGTCACGTCCGGGATCCTCCTCCTCCTCGCCCTGGGATGTTGTCGCACGGTTTTGCGAAATCGTGACTGGACCTCGAGGGAGACGCTGCTCAGGTAGGCTGCCACGGTTTATCAAGCGAGATTGCCCGGATCAGGCGACTCGCGGCTTTTTCTCCCCCCTGGCGCCCGCGGCTCGTCTTGCACCACTCCTGAAGCTCTGATAATCGAGTTGCGCTCCGACGGCTTGCTTCCCCCAATTTTAATCCATTCATTTTTGACTTTTACCTGCTGCGTTGCCTTTTCCACGCGCCAAACTTTTTCTCCGGTCCCGCGGTTCGAATGTTTCCGCTCGCTGCAGTGCTCATTGGAAAGCAGGCTTTAAATTTGATTCGGAATTCCCCTTGCGTTTTTACCGCCAACATGATATACCACTCGAAATAACTGCGCTAATTAAATTCATTCAAGAATTAATGCGAAACGTGGATAAGTGAAAATAGAAACGCGTGTATTTTTCGCGGGCGTGAATTCAAGTTAGATTCAGCAAATAATACATAAAACGCTTGCCAATACACAAACTACAAATGTTTTCCGCAATTGGAAAGCTCGGTTCCATTTTATCGAACGTATAGCTAATAAATACTTGAAATCCCTCGAATGAATGGATCTTGCAAAGAAACATTCTTGCTTATGACGTAATTTCACTTGACATTTCTACACTCGAAGATCGATCGATATACTCTTATCTTTATCGCTGTATTTATGCGAGTATTATCAGGAAACTTTGTTGGGACATTGTAACGTAGTGTTTGCTTGGAATACGAGGCCACTTGCGCACTTGTGCAGCGAAGAATAAAATGAGTTGGAGCTGCAGGCCCGGAATGCCGGGACAAGATAATTGATCCGTATGACTTTGCAGGTCGGGCCTCCGAGCTCTCCCGGATAATGCGAAAATGCATTACAATTTTGCCAACTTCCTGCGGGACACGTCGCAGCCCAGCCGGGCGATCCTTCACTATCAACTGGCCCTGTGGTGAGTGATTTATTAATTAGAAGGCCTCGTCCGGCGCTGTTTGCTCGGATAAACAAGCGGCCCGAGCGTCGAGGAGTGTCGTGGCGCACGGAGAGGGCGAGGAACTAGGGGAATAAAACCGTGGGTCGGAGAGCTGGTCGGAAGGCCAGCTGACTTGACGCGGGCGCGACGCGGTTTGATGCGGCAATTTTTTATGAGACTTTTAAAAGCGCGGGAGTAATGCATACAAAGCGATTTCAATTTTCCAGTCAAAAGCACAGTGAGGCTATTACGGAGGCCATTCCTCCAACTTGCTCTCCAGCCCGCGGCCCTTTTTTTATCGCATTCGAGGCCAGAGATTGCGGGGCGCAGTAAAATGGAATAGACAAGTATTTTGAAAGAGGCACGCTGCTCATCGGGCGGATGCTTCGGGAGAGGCGGGGACGATAAATCGGAGGCCTGGGCCGCCGAGCGCCGAGGCTCCGAGCGGCCGCAAGAAGCATCCGCGCGACCCCGAGATATGCATTTAAACGCGCGGCTCCTTCGGCCGGCCACCGAAAAAGCCCTGTAGCTTTTTGCGCGACCCGCGCCGCGGCCACGCCCTCATTGTCCGCCGTTAGCCGGGCTTTTTCCCGGGGCGAGTCGAGGGGAAAATGAGCTCGGCCGATGGCCACATCGCGCGCACATGTCCCGGCCCGGGCACATTCGGCCTTTTTCCCCGGTCTCCCCGGTGCGTGTGCCCGGCCCCACCTGCAAAAAGCCCCAATAACGCGCTCGCGCCCACGCGCCCAATAAGTATTTCATTAAACTTGGCGCGGCCGTTTCCCTCGTCCGCAGCCCACGCTGCGACGCCATGGCTTTCTCTCTTATTGCTGTTTCGAAAGAGACCTCGAGCCCCGGATCCAATTGTGCCGCGCATGGCCCCACCAGCGCTATAATAGCAGCTGTAGAATAATAACGTTGCGAAATGCATCGGGCTCCTATTGATTTATTCAACCGGACTCTCCGATAGAATCGCTTCGCCCATGCTTCTTTTACATCGGCTTTACCTTTTTCGCTTTTACTTTATTCCCGCTACCGGGATTTACCCTACTTTCGCGCAAACGTCTTCATTGTGAATGAGCCCAATTGAAAACTATGTGAGATATTGAATAGACGTCTATATACATCTTGTATGTATCGTAAACTGCACAAGGAATTAAAGTGACAGTAGATAAGAAAGCTTTTCTAGCACACGTGCAGTCGGGCTGAAAAACCCGATACTTAAACACGACTCGATCGATACTTCAAGATTCTTGAGAGATTCTTTTATACAGCTTACGTGGCTAGCAATATCTAAAAGCACGTGTTCTTTCGATTTAATGGGAGATCGAATGACAAGTGCCATCGAGCGGATGGGGAAAATTTAGCGACAGGTTAAAATCAACATTAACAATTAACCAATTGTAATGGTTTTAAAAATATCTTGAATATTTTAATCGCCTCGCAATACAATGAAGTTTAAATTATATTTCGATTCATGAACCCTTTCCAAATTATTATCGTTTAAATTGATTCATGTCATGTTATGTTTAACAATTATTTTTAAAGTCATACCATTCGCTTTAACTACTTATAACATCTATATTATTAAATGATCTATTTCAATGAATTATTAATAGAATGATACAATAACTAATTTATTACTATAATATGAAACGTATAATTAAAAACTCCAATTATCAGTTAATAATGCAATGATTATTATATACGTGACACGAAACCTAACAAGTTATTAAGTAAGACAAAAATAGAACTATTTGGAAAACTAAAATCAATCGGTTACGGAAAAGTTATAAAGTCTACAATTGAATTAGAATTAAATTTATCAGATGAAAGACTATATATGGCACACCAAATCTCGCATTTATAATAGAATCTCGCCTACCGAACTCACGACATTGTACAAAGTAGAAGGGCGCAAACAAAAATTGAAAAATAGAAAAATGTTTTTAGTTTTTGAAAAGTTTTAGGAGATGGTTTACGAAAGTTTACAATATAATAAGGACCGCAGAATGCGCGTGTGATCTCGAGACTGACTGTACTCGACATGTTTCTACTTACTCTTTACTTGACGCAATAGATGTTACTGCTTTTAAGCCTGAAATTTTTTCGAACTTTCTCTTGGAGTTTCGAAATGGAAGAGCAGTAACATTATATTATGAATTCCTGTTTTTTTCACGCTCGCTTCACAGGTAGCCATAGATTGTGTTCTTCGAGTATTTCTAGGAATCGTCACGTTCAAAAGCATAGTTGAACATACGCATTACATCTTGGCGAAGAGTAATGGATTCTGAAAAATAATTCCATTACAATGGGATGGAAAATTTGAAAGTTGCGTGCTCATTATGTTCGGATAGAGGGGTACATATAGGAGGGTCGATCGATTCGGAAGAACTACTTGCACTTGGGAGTCGCTCTTTGAACTGCTGCAAAGAACAGGGGTTATCTACTCGGGTGCCTTGGAGGGCCGATGTATACGGGTCCGAGCGTCGGAACCTCGTCCGGGGTAAAAAGCTGTAATTCCGCCGGATTTAGATTGCAGCTAGCCAACAGAAGGGTATTAATTAGTTAGCTGGCGAGAGGAGGAGGCCGCGGTCAGTGTGGGCGGCGCGGACGAGCCTAATGAAACGGAGGCTCGCCAGTCGATTTTTCTCCCTCGAAGATGTCAAGAGAGGCGCAATATCAGCGGCAGGCGTCCCGTCGGTTAAGCTGTCCTCGCTAGCATCGATAGGCCATCGGGCGTTAGCGTGGCCCTTGAGCCTCATCGGCTAAGCCGTTGAAAGCGGGACGAGTTTATTAAAGCGAGTACGGACGAGGTCTAGCTGGGCATGCAGTGAGCGTTGCGAGCCGCGGAACAGGCGAAAAGTCGACGCGATCCGCGGCGATCGGCGCGGGTAGCGCTGTCGAGCTAACAAAGGGAAAGTGGCCGATGGGCGGCTGCACAGGGCGGGCCGGCAGGCCAGCGGCAGATGGGGGGGGGGGGCTCAATGGAAGATAAAGGAGAGGCCGTAACCGGGCCTCGGTAACGAGATTGAAAATAAAAGCTGGAGGGGAAAGGGGAGAGGGGAAAGGGGAAAGAGGGCGGAGGGGCTGGGCTCTGCGCCACGGCTCCTTTATCCGGCAAGGGCCGCGGCAGTTCGCGCTCGGTTCGGCACGAGCCGCGTACTCGCGTCTGCGAGGACGAGACGGATAAACCATGAAAATTTTATGCGCGCGACACACACACGAGCCCCGCGCCCCCGACTCCGCACAAAGGCCTTATATTTACGATAATGCATTATTTGATTGGTGTTTTACGACGCCTCGCTTTTACCATTATTCAGTTGGGCGCATAAAATGCGCGCCGGCGGCGCGGCTATTTATAGACGCGTACGTATATATAAATATATAAATGCGTGGATGTCTATAGGGACATATGCATAGGAGTGGATGGGGTTCGCGCGAGGGAGCCGGCAGATCGGAAGAAGTAAGCCGAGGGCGAACGCGTGTCGCGGGCCGCGTACCGCCGGCTCGGGGCCTATCCCGCAGTAAATCAGCCCCGGACTGATCTTCCGAATGGTCGATAGGGTGGAAAGCCGCGGCCCAAAGACTTTTCCGAAAAAGCGGCCCGTCGGTGGCCGAGCGGGGCAAGGCGTAGGTGCGCGGGGTCCGGGCTCCCGCGGGTTAGGGGCGCAGTGCGCGGCGAGTGGGCGGCCTATCGCTAACCGGAATCTTTGGGCGCGATGTTACGCGCGCGCTAATAGCGCCCGTATCCAAGTGATCGGCGTGTAAAACCGGGCGATAGGATCGGCCTTGGAGGCGGCCCGGCTGGGGCCGCGGGCCAATCTAGATCCCGGGGCGGGCGCCCGGCTTCATTAGGCTTATCGGCCGCGATACGGGGCGCCGGGTATTTCCCGCGCTCCTCGTTCGGGGAAGCGCGGGGCCGGGGCCGGGCCCGGGTTTTTCCGCGCGGGCATTATTGCGGGGCGTCTGGTCGCGCGCGGAGGCGGCGCCGCCGCCGGCGCTCGTGGCGGCGCTCGCTCATAAAGCCGGCCGACCGAAAATTACGGGCCTCGATGCCTCGGCCGCGGCGAGTCGCGCTTTATGATCCGGGGCGGCGCACGCGACGCCGGCTCGCCCCGGGCCTGCCCGTATAATCCCGCTATCGGGCCTTCGACGCGACCCGCCGACTTTATGAAGCCGAGCGCGGGCGCACTCTTAAATTAGCCCCGCGCCGCTGCTTTATCGCCCCTAAAGGTGATCGATGTCGGCCACCGGCGCGGCCGGCTTCCTCCTCCCGGACGCCGGTTTTATTGGCCGGGTCAACTGCGCCGCGCGAGTCACCAGCGCCTCGGCCCCGGGGGACCGAGGCTGCCTCGCGGGCCTAACGATCCCCGGCTGGAAATGCAGGGCTGCCGCCTCCGGCTGATTACCGGGCGCGAGGGAGTGGCCGACGACGGGCCCGAGGCGCCGCCCGGACGACCGAAAGCCGCGGGCAATCGATTCGGGGGAAGGCGCGAGTCTGCCCGGAATCCGGCGCGGCGTCGCCCGCGCTTTATCTCGGCCGAGGGGACCTGCAGCGCCGCCCCAGCGGCCGCCTCAGCTCCGCGAAAACTCCCCTATCAAGTTAAAAGTAAATCAATCAGCTGCATAGTCGCGAAACTTATTTAAACTTTCCATGAGGCGCCTTCTTGCCTACGTACAACGCCTCAGACTTGGCAGTTCCGAAGCGCCCCGAGCGCCAGAAAGATGGCCGAGGCCTCGCCCCACGGCTCCCCTGCGCCCGCGAGGAAAAAAGAAAACTCGGCCCGAGCCGGCCCCGTCCCCGGCCCCGACCCGGCCCCGACCCCGGCCCCGACCCCGGCCCCGACTCCACCAACGCCTCATCGCCCTAAGTACAATGCTTCCTGCCCAGCCCCACCTCCGTCCTACCGAGCCCGCTTCTTTCCGCGCGGATTAACTTTTCCTGTTTTCCGACAATAACTCCATTTCGATTGCACCGCTTTATCGGAAAATATATTGTTTGCCGAAGATTAAAAACTTGCGCGCCCGCGCGTATGTATGTGGCGGCCTCTTACCACCCCTCCCTCTCCCTTGTTCTATCAAGTTTTTTACCCGGCTCTTCGGCAGAATCAAAACTGTACTAAAGGTTAATTCGCTCGTGCGCGTTCGATCCGGCGCGTGGGCCACCGCCAGGTTGATAATTCAAAAAGGAAGTTCGACTCGAAATTCGCGCCTCTTCTCTTATATTTTCAAGCTAATCCCAAATGGCGCGCAGAGTGAAGAATGGCGGAGCTGCTTTCCCGGCTCGCCGCTCTAACGGCCGGAGTAAATCAGTAAAGAGGCAATAACACGGGCATGTAAATGAATAAGGGATAGGGTGGGGGCGCGTAAGGAATATTAGCGGGGGCGACTCCTCGGCATCCTCGGCGCGCATCTCAGGGGAGGGGGAGCTCGGCTGTCCCCTTATTGGATAATAAATAACGGCTTGGGCTTCATGGGAAGCGCGTGCGGCCTCGTTAAGCCGGCCGATGATCCGGCGTCCCCACAGCCACACGCAGGCCGAAACGCGGGTGCAAAAAGCACGAGTTGCTAATCAGGCCGCGGGCGAGCCGCGCGTCAAACGCCAGCACCAACTAATCCCGCTTGGAGATCGACGGGCGCTCGGCTCGTGTGGCGTGTGCAGCCGGAGCAATTAGTGGGCGGGGCCAGCGGGCCGCGCCGCGGGCCCCTCGATGTCCGGAAGTCCTCGCGAGCTTCCACCCGAGGCCGAAGGGGACGAGTGGGCGAATGGGCAAGTGGGCAAGTGGGCAAGTGGAGAGCAAGTGGACTGCCCTCACGAGCGCTCCCATCTTCTGCAGGCTTTGGCCGACGTACGCGAGCGCCCACAACAACCTGGGGACCCTCACCGCCGGTGACCAGGCAGAGAAGCACTTCCTCGCTGCGATCCAGGCACAACCGGGTCATGTCAACGCCCACTACAACCTCGGCCAACTGTACAGGTGAGAGGTCGCTTTGAGCCCCGGTAATCCAAAATCAACAAATCGATTCGTTGCTCTGCTCTTGCAAGACATTATTGATCTCTAATAACGAGCGGAAACACTTAAATCAGACAGAGTATCTCCTTTCAAGTTTTTCCAACATCCTACAATTAAAATTAATTGCTCGTGTGAAAAAAAATGTTTTTTAAATTTCATTTTCAATTTGACTTATACATCTGTTAATATTATCGGGCACTTAACTATTACGTGAAAATATGCGAAACACTTTAGTTATATTTTATGAATACGTAAATCGTTATAAACAAATTTTTATCATGAATTAATATACTTTCTACTGCATAGAAAAATTTAACTAAAGCCAAAACTCCAAAGCGATTTAAAACGAAAATCCGTCGGACACGTGTGGTTAATAATATTAATTTTCCACTTAAAAAAAAGTAATTACTTTGATAGTAATTATTTGAAAGTAATTGAATGTGATACTTGTATTCGATTGAAAGTACGTATTTAAAAAAAAAATAACATTTTAGTTGGCATGCATGCAATGCTTACTAACCGAACTGTAGGAAGGAAAAATAGTTATAGATGTCCAGTTTCAAATTTGCAAAGCGATGATTGTGCGCCAGATTTATAGGAAATTGCGCTAAAGAATATTTGGAAAGTAGCGCGTATTGTTTTTCACCGGAATTCTTTGCGGAGGAGAGCGCATTGTTGGGCCAGTATAAATAGAAAAGAGTTGAATGCAACGAACAGCGAAGCAGGGTGGAAGCAGCCGAAGTTGGCGAGAAGTGGCGCGGAAAAAGTTGGAAGGTGGGTGGAGGCAAAAGGCGGAAGGGCGCGTTAATTACCGGGCCTTTCTCGAGGTCGATTACGCGGAGCAGCTCGTAACTCGTGGGCGCGGCAAGGGCGGGGCCGGCAACAGTTTTCCGAGGACGCGCCGCGCGCTCGAGATTGCCGCTCGATTTATGTGGCGCGCGCAGCGCGGCGGATTTACGAGGGGCGCCATCGGCTATTTTTTAATATCGAGCAGTTGAAGCCTTAGGCGGGCCGAGGCGGCCGGATTTACCGAGCAACGAGCAATCGGGCCCTCTGTGCAGGAAAACCAATAGGACCGAGGAGTGCATCCGGATGCTGCAGAAGTGCGTGGCCCTGGACCCGGCCTACACGCCGGCCTACCTGGTCCTGGCGAGGATGACGAGCGGCCCGACGACGGGGGCGCTGCTCAGGCACGTGGTGCGCCTCCAGCCCAAGAGCCCCGACCACCTGGCCGAGTACGCGTCTTGGCTGTACCACCACGGTAAGTCGGCGGCCCCTACCAATTGCCGCCCGCGACGGATTCTGATCAAGTGGAAAAGGTGTGGCTCGGGCCGGCCAACCGACCTCCCCTATTCCTCGTCCGCCTCCCCTTCTTTCCGACACACGTCTCAAGGAAGGGGGCGGGGAGGCGAAGGGCGAAGGGAGAGCCTCCGCGGAGAAAGTGATTACCGAGGGGAAGGCTGTCGCGGGCTTCGGGTAGCGCATCCGCGCGTCGCGTGTTGTCGCCTAGCGCCGGAGGCAGCTAGTGAGCATTCGCTGGCCGCGGCATCGAGGGGCGGTCTCGTTATTTACCGCGAGGCGCCGTGCATATTGAAAAGGCCCGCTGGGCTGGGCCGCGGCGCGGGCGCATCGATTCCCGCGCGAATCCAGCAGCCGCGAGCCGGAGAAAAATCCATCGCGAGTGCCGGGCACATAAGGCGGCGGGTGCGGGCTATTTACAATGTGCCGCCCGGGAGTGCAATATGTAACAATAGCGTCGGCCGGGATTTATCGGAGTCCCGAGTGCGGGGGACGCGAGCCCATATTCATTCTTTATGCAGGACCAATAGGGCTTTTGCGACTCTTTGCAGGGAGATGGCTGCCGGCGCTGCAGTATTACCTGAGGGGCATGGCGCTCTCCCCGGTCCACAGGCCCTCGCTCCTGGGCACGGCGCGGATCCTGCGCGCGCGGGGACAGTGGCCCCGCGTCCACCAGCTGATAACGAGGTAAGCCCAGGGCCGCCAGGTGGCTTTAACGCGCCATTACCCGCTGCGGATTAGCCGCTACCGCGGAGCCGCGCCCCGGATTATCCGCGGCGTTTTCTCGCGCGGGATCGCGCCCGATAAGGGCGGACCAGCCGCTGTTACACGGACTGCCCGGGGCTCCTGGCGCTTGTGCTTGCAGGCCCTCCCCCACCGGTGTCGCGCCGCTGCGAGCGCGATGCCCGCCCGGCTAGCTTACACCGACTCTACTGCGATAGCGGCAATCGAAGGAGCCGCCGCTGCGCCGTGGCCGGTCCAAACAGATGCAATCTCCCTTTCATTTAACTTCACTAATGGGCCGCGGTTACTGCCTTCGATCCTCCATCCTCATAATTAAAGATTAATCGAGCCCGGTTTTCGGAGCCGCGCGTTCGCCTGCAGGGTACAGGGCACCACTTCTCCCGCAGGCACTATTATATGCACAAGCTCCGACAATTAACCGATTCCCTCATATTACCCCTTGTGTGTATAATGTTTTATTCAATACGCACGCGAAGAATAATTGTCAACTATTACCGCGTATTAATAAGCTCGCGTGTTTCGAATTGAAAATTAAGTCAATGGGAACCGTGAGGAGATGACCGGTCGGTCGCGTTGCCAGAAATAAAGACTAGCGGCTTTACAAGTCGAATCGGCCCTGGCCATTGTTCGGCGAACCCGCGAAACGATAAGCAGTCTGGCGGACGGATCCGAATTCCCGCCTAGGGTTGCCTGCCTTGTCTACCTGGCGGGCAATGCCGCAAATGAGCCGTGCAATGTGCATCGCGCCCGCTCGGCCGCCTACTGCCGCGTAATCGTAATAAAAAAGCGTAAATTATTGAGCGCCGGTCGGGCGTGAAAATGTGGGTAAACCGGGTCCGAAGTCCTGCAGGGCTCGGAAGAGTTGGTCGACTAGTGCGCGGGACAAAAGTGCTCCGTTATTTATTGAATTTGGTAGTTGCGCCCGGCTTTTCCCCGCGCCCAGGTAGGAAATAAATGTAATTAGTTTTAGAGAAATGTACCGGAGCCCGTGGAAATAGACGGGCTCGCTCGGCGGCTCGGGCCGGGCCCCTCGAGCCCGCCGCGGCGCCCAAAGTGTGAACCGTCGAAAAGCCCATAAATTTTCGATTTATCAGTTCGCTGAGCGCTTAATACAACAGCCCCGTGGCGGAACGATGCAATCGCACTCGACGATTCGGGCATTATCGCCCCGATATTGTAAAATGAGTGCACGTGCGCGCGCAGCCGCCCGGCCCCGCCCTTCAGACCGGCCCGGAGCGCCCACCGCCCGCACCGCCCGAGCCGCCTTCGCGCGTCCCGATGCATTTTTCATGCGCTCCGACGGGTCGCCGGGCATTTTTAATTCCATTTTTAAAACAGCTTATAATATCGCCGCGGGCGAATTCCGGCCTCGCGGGAAATGAATCCGCGGCGCAAACACGCGGCCGGGCCGCCCTGACTCTTTTTATTCCTCGCGCCCAGTGCGTGTAACGCTCGTTTAATATTGTAAAAGCCGGTCCGAAATACGACTGCCAGCCGAGTCGGAGAAATATCATCTTTTTCGATAATAAATTATTCAGCTCGCAGTTTGCTTTCTTACCCGCTTCCCTACGCAGTTATATCCACCTATTTTAATGCCGCGAGCCGCTCCAACAAAGCCGGATCTTATAAAGCAAAGCTCTGCTTGCTTGCGCCTTGAGAGAAATAAAGAATTTGAATTAGAGATATTGTATTTTTTTATCATTTTCTTTTTTCTTATTTAGAGTTATTCGCTGAATTTCACTTTTTTCTACCTCTGGAATTCGTGCCACGGCCAAAGTATACTCGGGAGATTCGGTAAGAGAATAGGCTCGTCTCGCGGGTCCCGCCCCTACGGCGACTCTTACGCTTTTTCTTCCCCTATTCCCTCCGAGTACTGGGCAAACTTGGCAAATCGTGTATAACGTATCGTCTCAATTATACACCATCAATAACTAATTGGGTCGCGGTACTCGGCAGGCAGAAAAAATTCACGCTACAAACAATATTATCGTTAGATACTGCGGCACGATACACCAAAGCTCGTCGACCAAGTATGCTACAGTTGGCTTTCATTAATAAATCCACGTATCGCTAGGCTAATACAGAGCAGCTTCGACTGCCGAGTGAGTTAAGGCTCTCTTGAAAACTCGATTAATTAACTCTGACTATAAAATCTTTGATGTAACTATATAAGGCTCTTAGCTCGAAAATTCCTCGTTGACATTTTAAAGTAACAAGGGGTATTTTCTTGTACTTTGCCGTAGTAGCCGTGTTAGCCATTGGGAAGCCAAGAGGTCTATATTTGCGAGTGAAAGTTGGCTCAAAGTAGCACGTAGACTCGATGTAGAAGGATCGATTTGGCGAGAGCGGCTCACTTATAAGACCTCTGTTCTCTGTTGCACGCAAACTTTCCAGATGGCACATAATGCTCCGAGCGCGCAGGGGCGGCCTCATATACCGGGGCGACCTGTACATCCAAGCGTGGCAGCTGCAGCACGAGTCCCGGCAGAGGAGCTACGAGGGCCGGCGCAGCCTCTGCCTCCTGGTGAGTAGCCGCGGAGTCGGGTCGCGGAGCCAGGTCTGAGCGAGTGCCTCGTCTGCTTGCAGGAGGCCGGCTGCGGCTCCCGGCCCCGGGTGGCCAGCGTCTCGGTGCAGCTCGAGCAGGACGGCAACCGGTCCGAGCAGCTGGAGCGCAGCCCGGGCCGCTGCGGGGTGCGCGCGTGCGCGCGCCAGCCGCCCAAGCCCGAAGGGGGCAAGGCCCGCGTCACGGCGCCGGCCCTCCTCGTGCAGAACCTCCTGGAGACGCTCTAGGCCTTCGTCAAGCCCGCTCTCTGACTTTACGAGCCCGCGCACTCGCGTCTACGGGGATCCAGCGTCCCCGCTCTTGCCGACGGCTCGGCTCGGCTCGGCTCGGCTTGCCTCGGGCTTACTGGCCTCCACGGTAGGCGCGGACGCCCGAGACTCGCCTCACGTGTGAATATATTTTTCCTCGCGCTCGTTTTTTATCCTAGGATTACGTACATATACATATACATGCGCCGCGCAGAGCTGGGATTAAAAACAACAAAGTTACACGTAACTTGTATTCAAAGCTGTCTTCTACTACGGTGAGGCTAGGCATTAGGGAGCCCTGCGTTAGCTTAGCTCACCTCCATAATCAGCTATCGATATTTACCAGCCAATAGCCCGAGATAGATGTGCACTCGGAGATTATTTTTCTCTCGACGTGTCCGTGAGAGGCCAAGTAGAGGTACCGACCGGGCCCCAGCCCATTTCGTAGCTCTCACGATCTGCATTTATCCTTGCAATTCATTCATATTTAGCACCGATCGATCAACAAAGCGTCTTCTAACGACTCCCCTAATTGTTATTTTAATCGAACAAGCATTCCTTATTTTAATCTATCTTTTTATATTAACTATTTTTAAATCGCACACATTCATAAAAGTTCCTAAATAAGCGTATCAGAAACAAAGCTCACTCATGTGTTCAATCTTTCACTTTTTTCATTGAGTCCATAAGCTCGTTTATAGTGCACTCATTCTCCCTTGTGATTTAAAATACTGGCAATAAAAAATGTTATGCAATAAAAAATTTCAAGTTGCAAATAGAACGTTATAAAAATATAGTTGAATGATGTCTACTGAAAATCTGTTCGTTTTCTCACATTCTTGGCTTTGCAGTAGACTTAACCGGAACTTATCAACTGTTTTTTACATTTTTTTAACTTCAACGGGACAATTAGTATGCTACCCTCTTAGAGCATATGCTGTATAATTAGCTTTATAGCGACTTTCCTTGCGTAATATAATATGTTACTTGATAAAATAATACTAACAAATTATTATCAATATTTCTTTTGAATATAGAAATGTTCTCGTTACCTGTGCAGAATCGGCATCTTCACTTTAATGAAAAATGTATGTAATCATTACTGTCATTAAAATAACAAAACCAGCGAATTCGGAAAAAATTGCATTCTTTGTTTAGTAGGAGAGTTGAGCGAAATGAGTTTAAAATTTGCATTTTAAACTCAACAGCTAGGTCAAAATATGTTGTGCTCCAGTTACACTGTCAACTTTGAACAAGTTTCGCTCAACTTTCAAATAAAGTGCGGGTCAATTTTTTTCTAAATTCTTCACTTTTTATTTTTATGAACCTACAGTTTTCGGGCAGTTGTTTTTCTGAGCAAAATCCCTTACTCTACGAGTATTATTTATCTTTATCCTTAATACAGACTTTATTAAGAGGATAAATGTGGCCATGGAAGGTGCATCTACCCTAGCAATGGATACAATAAATAAGAACTAAGGACGGGACAATTCTAAAAAGAAAAATACAACATTATTCTAAGGAGACAAAAAGTTTAATATGCCTCACGTGTAAAAGGGCTCGTATAGATCTCTTTCCCAAGCGATAGCGTTATAATCATTAATCACGTCGAATATACGGTGCCAATTTCAGAATGAAAAAAATAGGGAAAGGAAGCAACGTGGCAGTATTGTAAAAACAAACATTTTAATGGGGACAAGAATCTGCGCTAGGCGCACCAGACAAGATATATAGCGTAAAGTTGTGTTTACATTGCGCAGTGTGTCACGCGAATGTGCAAATTCGTAGGTACAGGAACATTTTCTCAACGAGCTTCAACCAACGTCGTTTAATTCCTTTCAATGTGTATTTCTCAACTACTTTTGTACATATATGAGTTATGTCTACTTGTTCCAATGCGATATAGTAAAGCCATACTGCTGTAGTGTATCCATCATATGATCAAAATTTATTTTTCTTACTAATATGTAACGCGTAGGTGTTTCATTGTTATCGGACATCGGTTAAATTAAATGTAAAAGTGGATATAATGAAAACGTCGTTGGAATCTGATGGAAGACCAATACAAAATTGTACATAAATGTAATAAACAGATTACATCGAAATATGCACAGTGCTTAATTATACTATTATTCTTCTTTATATATCGTCGGGTCGTAAGAAATGGCCGTCGAGTTAATTCCAAGCTCTAATTACGCAAAAGAAAATGAATAGACTGCAGCGAAGCGAATTGTAATTTTAAGTATAGTCGTAGTCGATTCGGGACGAAGGTATACTCATTGAGATTGTCAGACTTTGGTGGTTAACTATTTGAGAAGATAAATAAGATAAGTTAAAATACATATTTTGAGAATTGTGTAAAACTCATACTTGACTGTTTTTATTTGGAATCAACTTTTTCCTCGAGCTATCCCTATAAATCCTTATTTCCATTACTCATCCAAAATTTTATTAAACGATTCTCGTGGTTTACCCGGTGCTCTATTTAAACTCGATTTAAACTGAATTTTTATTCAAATTACTTAATCATTTGAGCATATTATTTCTTTTTAAATTGTACTACATGCAAGGTGAGCTTTACGAATGCACCCTGTAAAAGCTACAATATTGCTATTGATATATAATATTTAATATTAATTATCTTTGTATTTTTTTAATGAAATAAGTTGATAAATTACTTTTATGAATTCATAAAAAAATTTTTATTAGACCGCTTAAAAGTTTGTAACTTGATGTAATCGTCCTTTAAAGTCGAGTTCATAGAACGTCAACTTTTCTCTCTTTTATGGGGAAATAACCCAATAACCAATACTTTAAAATGAATTCTTGATGTAAAACTAAGCATAATTTTTAAAGAAGATGTTGCACCCGAAGATGCGGGGGGAATGCAATATGGAAAAAAGGCCAATACGCGTTTAAAAGAGGTAAGTTTGAAGAATCTGTTTCCTGAGGACGGCGAGACAGTAGATAAAGGCCGAGTGTGGTAAGACAAGGCGACGGTAAGCTAAAACCTTTATGAAAAAGCGCTGTTCCCTGCGAACATTTGCAGATATATTTTGTTATAAGGTTACTTTTGAGCTCGCGGAGGAAATTCCTCAAAATTCATCGGGAGGAATGCGCTGAGAGCGAGCGCACGCGAGTCGAGGGAAGTCGAGGAGAGTCGAGGGGAGTCGAGGGGAGTCGAGGGGAGTCGAGGAAGCCGAGGGGAGCCAGAGAGACAAGGTCTGGGCGACGCGCGCGGAATGTCGCGTAGCTCCCGGCCGCATCGGAGCTCGGCCTGACCCGGGCTCCCATTTTGCCCGCGCAGCGCGGCCCCGCGTTGCTGGCTTTGAGGCGGTACAACTGAGCGGCCTGCGGGGCTCGACTCGGGCTGCAGGCGCTCGTGTAAGCTGGGGTGCCGGTAAGGCTGCCGTCGGCCGCGACTTCAAATTAGCCGAGGCCGAAGCGAAGGGGCCATTATTCCGGGAGCGGAGGCGGAGGCGGAGGCGGAGGCGGAGGCCCTCGATGCCGGGGCGCGTCGCCCGGGCATTATAACTTTTTTCATCGCGCGCGGGATTATCTCCGGGCGGCGGGCCATTGTTCCGCGGGGCCGTGACAAAAGGAGTGGGGCGCTGCTTTTGGGGCCCCGGCCGCATAATTAGTTCTTTAGAGAGCCTGGGGCGGGTGCGCGAGCGCGGCAGCCTCGAAACAAGGCCCCAGCTTCCCGCGTCTCCCGCGCTCGGCGGGAGGACTCGCGCAGGCGTCCAGGTGATTTGGAGGTCAGGCCATGCCGCGATGACGGCCTGTCCGTCCCTGCGCGGGCGCCAGTGCCGCGGTCGAATGTGGCCGCCCCCGCCGCCACACTCGCATTTCAATGATCCCCGGCTGCGGGCGCCTTAACGAGGGCGCATTTATCCAGCTTTTATTATGAGTGCGCGATAATAAATTCGATGATAAAAAGAGGCGAGGGCGCGGCTCCGGCTCACGGGGATCGGGGCTCGGCCATAAATCAGGGCCGACGCCCCATAACAATAACGAGGTGGGTGTAATTAAGAAGGCATCGGGCGGCGCACAAAGGCCCGGGTTTTTGCGGGCGGGTGGCGCGCGCCGCCCGGCAAGGGCGCACCAGGAGCGCCGCTGCATGCACTCTGCTGTTGCGCGGGGCGCACGCGCCAGCGGACGCCGGCACGGAGACGAGTTTTATGCCGGCTTTTATGTTCCTTATGGTTTATTGGCATCCCGCTCGCTTGAACTAAATGATTTCCTCGGCTGCGAGCGGCCCCCAACCCCCAGCCCCAGGCCTCTCCGCTACCTGCTTTACAAGGCTTCCGCAATTTGTTTCTCTCCATCCCGCGCGCACTATCCGCTCGGCGTCCGCTTCCGATATCTCGCCGCCCTTGCTCCACTCGGGCCCCGGCCGCGCGCCCCGTTTTTTATTCCCCCCAAACCCCTCGAGCTCCTTTCGCCCCTTCGCTCCTTTTATTCGCCTTTTTACCTTTTTACCTGCATCTTACCGTTCGGTGAAATATCAATTCCCATCCCGTTGGTGCAGCACAGTTGCGGCACTTACCGACCCCGCCCCGCTCACTCTTTTTCCCGCTTTTTTTTACTAATAATTCCACGCATTAATGCCGCCGCTCGTATTCTGATAGGTTATTAATGCGCCCGGCGATCCGCTACTTCTCTCGCCCTGTCGAATATTGATTTTTAAAGCCCGCCCTCTATAATGGATCCGCCGACGCAATAGAAAAATACGAGGAAAACATAATTATGCCACACGGTCGCGCCTCTCGGCCTCTCTCCTGCAAAATTAATTCTTGTAATGCATACATAGGATTTTTGTTTATCTACAGTTAAATATCGACTTATCCAGCAGAGTTGCGTTTTACCGTTAATTATGCCTCCGCGCTCCCCTGCTCGGACGTAAAATCATTCGGCCGCGCGTATAAATAATGCCAGATCGTGTAATTGGACAATGCGTCCAGCCGTCGATTGACCCACCGTGGCGTGTTTAGACATCATCCTTTCCAAAATTACCATCGGGACTAATTTGTTGCCCTTGTCTGCTCGCCGGGAGAATTAAATTGACAAGGCTAACTTAATTAAAGGAATACCTATGCGTGCGCGGCGCAATAAAAATGATCGCCGACAAGCGGGGACGAGGCCGAGCCCTCGGACCCGAGATCCTCGCTCGTTTCGCCTCGGCTAACAATCCTCGAATTCAGAGGACCGCTGCGGAAAGCTGGCTGGTCTTTCCCTCGGCCTTTTCACCAGAGCCTACCCAACTAGAAGTCTACAGGTTGACAATTATTTACAATGGGATCGACGCTCACTGCTGGCTTTGTGTACGCGCTCTGCCGAGCCCCTCCAGAAGCAATGGCTTCCGGTAAAAGTGTTTGCTCGGTTGGGGTGGGCACGCCGCTGGATTTAAGATAATTCGGTTTCCGAGAAAAACAATGCCGGGCGCGGACCGCGACGGATCTGATAGATGGTAATGCGCGGAATGACGCATGGGCCGGTCAAATCGGGCCGCCGTAAATTGCCGAATGACCGGCACGCCCCAAGAAAGCAGCCAGCGTCCGCGCGTCCGCCCGTCCGCACCTCGATTATTTACGGGTTGACGCTCGCGAGACTGCGCCACTGCGAGTACAATCCGTTGGCTTTTCATCGTCTCGGGCTCCCGGCGCCCGATGGCTCACTTTTCCTTCCCCTCAAAATTCCCCAGTGCTTTATTGTCACTTTATTCTATCATTCCTATTTCCGGGCATCGGTTATATAAGAGGTACATTGATTTCGTGTCTCGGTGCAGCACAGCGATTGCAGGATGACAGATGACATTAAATTGAAAAGATAGTGACACAATTCAATGCGATGCATTCATATGGGCATACATATTTAATTGGCAGTCCTTTTAACAACGGCTCTCTCTTCTTGGCTATCTCAAAAGAACTAAAATAACTCGCCTTATGAGATAAGGAAGTTATCTTGTCTGAATTATTAATAGTGCATTCAATTGACAGGTATAAATGGGACGAATGACTTGTAAATGGAGTGTTCGCTGTTTTGTATTCGGCGGAGTATTCCTTTTGCTGGGGCGGTCCAACTGCGCGAGAGTCGCACCTTTTTCCTCGCATATTGATGAGCCGGTCAACTGGCGAGCAGCGCCAGGACCGAGAAGAAGGAATGTTTAATGGGCGTTGGCCGGGAGGGCGGTGGCTCTGCCGGGAGCCGCTAGCCGCTACGCCTGACTAATTCAAGCGAGCGGCGCGGGCGCAAGGCGCCGGCACAGCTTCCGAAAACAGAGTCGCGTTGATTCGCCGGATCCGCGCGCCGGGAAATCTCGGAGGAGCGCAGGAGACAAGGCGGCCGACTGGTGCCTTGTATAAGCACGTTTGACGGCTTGGCTCTTTACGGGGGGCGAGCGCCAACTGCGCGGTGTCGGTTTAGCGCTACCGAACCTCGGCGCCTGAATAAACGAACGCTTGTATAAGTCGATTCGAGGGCGGCGGAAGTCAGGCTGAGATGAAACGGGCGGGTGCGCGGCGCAGTCCCGAGGCGGGCGATATCTGCGTTTGCACAGAGTTCCGCGGGTCAACAGCTGGCTGTCGGGAGCGGCCGAGGCGAAAAAACCTGGGTCCCGTGGGCCGGGCTGGCGGGGAGGCCGCCAGCGGGCCGCGCCCGCAGGACCCATCGGCGCCGCTCGTTAATCAGCGGCGGCCCGGCCCCGACTCTTCCCCATTAACGGCTCATTAGCCGCGCATCGGCCCGACCAGCCGCCTTTCCCCGGCCGCGGGTGCCCCGAGCTGCTAGGCATCCATTTGACCGGCTGCGATAAAAGAGCCGCGGGCGCGTATATGATGCGCGCACTCTCATCCGGCCGCATTCCATTCGTCAAGCTGCTATTCAGCGGCTCGAAAGTAGGGTGCTTTCCTCCTTTTTACCGAGTGATGCGCACGCCTCCGCGGGACTCGGAGCACCCGCCGCGGCCGTTTCGTCCGGTTTATCGCGCGACGCTCCAGCCGCTTTCCCTGTTTATTCGAACCCGCCGCATCTCACGCAAGGACTGCGTCCCGCCCGGTTATCATTACGAGCTTCCTCGTTCGCTCGACAGTTCATTACACTAATTTCCTCGATCGTTTGGTTATGCGCATGGAGACGCGCTATGCATTCTTCGGACGGGCACAAAGGAAAAGTTATTCTATAATCTGGCCGGGTAATGAGGTTATTAATAATTATAATTTGCCTGCTGGCTACGGGTCGATGAACGCTCAGGGCTCCCGGTGAAAATCCATGGTCAACTGCAGGCCAGAACTTTTGCGGCCTAATGTATGGAGAAAAAAGTAGCGCTTGATGGGGAAAGAGTGGATAGTTTGGGCGGATGTGCCTGGAAGGTTAACTAATAAGTAAATAAATATTCATGACGAATCGGTCGGGGAGTGGATAGGAGACTAATTACAACTTTGAAACGGGAGAGCCTGACATCAAATGGCCTTTGCGAGGCAGCGCGCGCGTGATTTTGCCGTCTAAATAATTCATGGGGCCGGTGCGATAGTGGGGCGTAAAAAGCTCCTCTGTGTAATTACGTGGGTGGGCTGTGTGTGGGGGGAGGGCCGAGGCCGGCTCGGGGCCGACAGGGGCACAGAAATGAGAGGCGCGCGCCCCAAATAATTGAATGCAAAAATCGTCGCAGACGTTTGCGGTCTAATAGTTTGGCGGGCGGCTCGAGCGGCTCGGGCGGCTCCGGGGCCGGCCTAATTCAATTATCGATTGGGGTGCGCGCTGCCGAAGTTGGCCTCGGCGCGAGCGCTCGGGATTACCGAGGGTCCTTTGAAATTTATGATTGCCCCTAAATCACGCGGCGGCCCCTTTGACTTTCTTGGGAGGAGATCCGGCGCGCTGTTTCTATTAATAGGGGCCGGTGCGCTCCAGCCGCGGCCCAGCCTCCTCGAGCCATCTCTAATGCAAGCCTTTTCTTGGGCGCGACGCAGTTAGCTGAGCGGGACCCGCGCCCGGCGGGATTGGACGGTGTCCGGAGCCGGCACGCCCCTGCCGCGGCTTCATTGGGATTCGATGCCCGGCGGGAGATCATTCGCACAAAGGAATATAGAGGCGATTCGATTAGAATACGGGAGAAGCGGGCGACCCTCCTTTGATCTTTCCGCGGCGCGCGCCCCGTGATTCGCCGGCTTGATTTGGAGCCGCAGAATATGAAGGCGTCCCATTCGGATGCGGGCCGCGCGCCGCCTAGCTCCTGCATCCCAATGGACCGGGGCGGGCGCTTGATCGACTCCGCTCGGGGTCCGGCCGGTAATTATTCCTCCGCGGTGGCGGCTCCCCGCGAAGCCCGGCAAAGAAAGAACCGGGCCGCCTCTTTGGCCCTCGATCCTCCCGGAGAATCGGAGAATTAATCCGTGGCGGGTGAATAATCGGGCGAGGCCCGCTAAACGCGTCGGCTTTGTTTGCAGGAGGCCAGGAGCGATAAATCGCCGGGCAGCGCCGAGCCGATAGCCCGCCGGCCCGCCGGCCCGCTAGCCAGGCCAGCCCCGCCCACGGCGGCAAACGACTCGAAGAATCCCCGGAGATAAGGATAAGATAAGCGGCCGGGCCGGGCCGGGCCGGGCCGGGCTCTTGTTTTCGCGGGGAAGCCCGAGCTGGCGCTGCAGCCGGCTATATCTGCCATTGCTGAGCTGGCTGGCATTCCCAGTTACAGAATGGCCCGGCCGAGGAGCAATTGGACGGGCAAGTCGCTGAAAGCGCGCCCCCGGGGACAAAGCCGCCCCCTCGGACGCTAATATTCTCGAGATCCGGGCGCGCAAACAATCAGTAGCCTAATCGGATTCGCGCTTTTCCGCTGGTCCTCGGCGTCTTCTCCCGGCTCGCCAAGCAGCTTCCGCAGCTGTTTTCACTCGACTTACCTCGCGCTCGCGGCCCCGCCCCGCGCTCCGCCTCGCCCTCATACATATGCAAACCTCTCAAAGTCATTTGCCACTATTATTATATTCCATTATTATATTCCAAATTAGGCGGAATATCAGGAGGGCCCATGCAATAATTATCAGGTGTACCGTGAAATATTAACTAGGCGCGTAATTTTATCAGAGCCGACTAGTGCACGAGTGCGCGCTGCCCAATCGAAATGGACAATTATCCCATAAAATGAGGTTCGATCGTTCATTAAGCGCAGCGCAGCTCGAGCGATCGATGGGGCGAAAGAACGCGGGCCGCGCGTGCCCGCGAGAGGGAATTCTCCCGGCAAGGGCGCCCTCTAATTGTAAAAAGCCCGCGCAGATTACGCGGGCGGGCCGGGCCAGGGCGTAGGGGCGGAGCAGCCGAGCGGCGCGCAAAAAGCCCGGAGGGCGCGGCCGCGGGACGTAATTAGCGCGAGTAGCCGTGTAGCCGCGCAGCCCTCCAGTTTCATATGCAGGCTTTGGTATTAATCAGGCCGAGGACGTTTGGCGCGCGGGCCGCGGAGGCGCCGATGCGCCTGCGTTTTTCACTGGCTCGGCTCTCGGCGACGCGGCCGACCCGAGCAGGGATGGGCGCGATAAAGATTAGGGGCGAGGCCGGCTCGGCTCCTCGAACGCCAGCTCCAGAGGCCGAGTTAACGAGCTGAGCGCCGGGAGCGGCCCCGCCTTTGAATTATTGCGATTACGCGGGCTCCGGGCGGCCTGGGCGCGCGCCCGAGCCCCGAGCCCGCGCCGTCCGCCCGCTCGCCCGCCCGAGGAACCCTTTATCAAAGTCCCTGGCACCCTGCCATGTCGCGCCGCATAATGAAGCAGCAGCTTGGCTTCCCCGGCCCGCGCTTCCCCTTGTTTTCGGCCAGCTTATCAGCCGGGCCTGGCGCCGCGCTCTCCCGGCGCACTCGCGCTGTGAAGAATCTCGACAGTCGGCAGTCCTGGCCCGCCCGCCGATCGCCGCGGCAAAGCCGCACCTTCTACCCATCTTCTCCTTTTTCAATCCATGTCCCGACCGCCTCTACCCGTACCCGTATCGCTCTTCCTCACCTGCCTCATGGGTCGGGAGCCACCCAATTATTTGTCAATTGCCATCTGTCTTTAATATTTGTACCTATCTGCAATTTTGCTATCATGCCTTTTTTATACCAACTACGTCTATAATCATATGCATTACTTGCATCGGGAATTAAATTACGTTATTTATTCATAACAACTGCTAACTCTAGCATTATAGATTGGAGTTTAATTAGAAATGCATTTACTTATTAGCTTATATTTCTGTCTATGTAGTTCGTGACAATTTCCTGCATGGTGAAAATGAAAAAATTATTTCGCATGTATATTTATACAGAAAGTTTGTTAGAATTTGTAATAAACACGTGTGTAACGCAAGTGCATATTAAAGCATTGTTCAAGTATACAACTAGTAGAATATAAGCTAGCGATCTCTCTAAACGTTAGCTAGCCTTTGACTGAAATGTAATTAATAAGATGCGTTAGTTAAGACCTCTAAAACGATTTGTGGTAGTGCGGGTCGAGAGTAGAGCAAACAGCTATTTCTATAGTTCTACACAGACTTTTTCACTGCAGATGGCTGCTTCCTTCTTTCTTGCGCACCACTCTACAAAGCGAACAAAGATGACCAAGAAAAGACTAACGACGACCTATCATATAAGGAATCTAGAGTTTCAAAGGCAAGCTTCGGATACGTATACAATATTTCACTCTTTACAATAATATACCTTTACGTTTCGAATATCTTGTTACATCCGCAACTGTCGAGCCGTATTGATGAACTGATAATAAACAAACTCAGAACGACACGCAATGTATATTAAACGTACAAATTATGACTAGATATAGCAGGTAGGTCCTAAGCATACGTGTGTATTAAAAATATTCTTTAACTACGCCTATTTTGTCGTAGTATAGGTAAATTAAATAGAGCCACGACGATATTCATTTCACTATTAACTTCCTTTCCTCCGCATCAGTCGAAACTCATATTTATTTAATAGAAACATGTCATACGTTAAATTAAATATAGTTAGTGTATTTACATGGACTATCTGATGATTTAATACTCGCCAAAAGATATTAACTATTGTTTAATTGTTTTTCAACTATATCATTTTAGCGATATTTTTAATTACTATTTTTGAATGATCGCTAATTTTTGCTAAAACAGAATGTATATACAATTAAAGGTAAGCTAAGCATGTTATGAAAGAGTTATTTTTAAAGGTTATTTATCAAATATCTAAGAAACTTGAAATTTGTTTTCAAATAAAATTATTACGGTTAAAATGGCTACAATGCCAGAGTGGACGCTTACGGTCTTTGGATCACCGCGCCAGTCGTGCGGTTCAGAGCTGCTACGGCTCGATTTGCGATTCCCGATTCCCCGATCGATTCCAACGAGGTGGACTTGCGGCGAGAGAAAGCCCTTCGTCCACCGCATTAACCTCGGACTCACGAAATTAACTCCTCGGGATACGCACAAGAGCAAAGAGGCCCGCCGACCGATGCTTCTACACCCTGACGCCTCGGACTACGTGAGTCGGTGAAAGCTTCAAAACAGGACTGTTCGGGAAAAAAGCGGGTTCCCCGTCCGCCCGCTGTAAATAGTGTATTTGGAGAGAAAATCCATTAGGCGACTGAGCGGATATGCGTTACGAGCGACCATCGAATCAGCCCTTCGAGTTATGATCGCTCGCCGGCCAATTTCAAAACTTTCCGAAATTCGGAACAGTGATGCAAACAATGGGTAGCATCGAAAAAGGGACTGTCAAACACGCTCGGTCTTTGCAACTCTTTTGTTTTAACTTTTTTCGTTTGGATGTATTTATTCAAATTTTACGTTTGGTTTATCTCAATCAAACGGGAACTAGTTTTTATTTATAGCTATAAAATTATTTGACGAATAATATTGCATTAAAAAAAACTTTATTATTGTCATAGAAAAAGTTGGAAACGACTGTATTTTAAATGTATATCAAGAATTATTCGTTGTTGAGTTTTAAAATATTATTATCTCACTATTTGTTAGAATATAAGAGAAATGCTATACAGCTACCTGATTATTATGGTTAAGCTGTAGGATTATTATTTTTTATGTTTTTTATAATAAATAGTACTTTTTATACGTAAATTGATTTTTATTAAACTGTGACTGATGATCTTAGAATTGTACAATCGATAATAAAATTAACTTATTACTCTCTTTCTTTTTATTTTTAAAATGAACAGAAACTGCAGTACAATTTTTGTTTTATCTATAAATAGGTATATACATCTAGCTATATATTAGTGTTAAACATATTTTTGTCTTTTTAAACAGTCCCCGAAATAGCGAGATTAATTTCAAATTCGACCTTTTATTTAAAATTCGGATTTTACAGAAAAATATGAAATTGTATTTACTTTTATTGCAAAAATCTTTATACATTTATAGTTTAGCTGCTATTGGGTTTTATTGTCTTCAATTTTTTTACCTTATATATAAAAAACAAT
The DNA here is from genome assembly GCA_018906755.1 of Sycophaga agraensis. NCBI lineage: Eukaryota > Metazoa > Arthropoda > Insecta > Hymenoptera > Pteromalidae > Sycophaga > Sycophaga agraensis. The sequence continues at coordinate 406,344 of JACCIE010000011.1, forward strand.
TTTTTAATAATTTTTACTTGTGCGTTACTTATTCTTTGATATAAAGAATGTTAACTAAGCCAGGATATATGCTTTAGAATTTATGCATGACTTTTACACACAGAACATACCTCATATAAGCATGCTCTGATATTCCATGACTTCATCCCTCAAAGCTCTAAGGTAGTTAATGGGTAGTCCCGTGTTTAATTCTAAAGTAATGAACAACATATACCTTCTGTAACGGTCACATTACATTATACATGCATGCACGTTTGCCTAAAGGGGCTTTTGAAAGGGAAAAGCTAAAGTACTAATTAAGTCATTTGGAATAGAAATAGCCCATCAATTCATCTAATATGTATACAACCCTTTTAACCTTTTAGAAAATTCAGGTGAAATGAACTTTATTTAAAAGTATATAAAGCAATACACAACTTGTTATGTACTTTTATAAAGACAGCAATCAAGACTATCAATACTTTGACAGGTTTTCGTTAGAGATAGCTCTAAAGATAACAAGCAGTCAATTAATTATTTAAAGCTTGTATTAAAATAAAATATTAATAGTATTAAGCAAGAGGAACATCATCAGAATTGTTACCCAAGTAGACTCATAAAGATTGACAATGTGACGATGCAAGTAGTAACACCATGCGTTAAGTCAGACTTTATAGAATATAAGTATGCTGCTAGCATTAGTATAATTAATTAATTTAATTTTTCAAAAACGAAATATGTTTTCAAAATGCAAATAAAAATTTCAGTTATCGACGGTAGTCCATTTTGAATCAGAACCTCCAACTATGATTAAAGCACATTGAGACTGAATATCTATAACATTGGAAAAAATGTGGTACGCAAGTACATGTCTGTGGAACGCTTGGGGTTCTAGAAACGAGGGAAAGCTGAGCGTCTACGATTAAGGTACGCTCAGAGGTCGGTTGGCTCGCACGTAATGCGCAAAGTCTGAATGAGCGTGAGCATTAGGTAAGCTTTAGCATTAAGAGAGAGAGGGAGAGAGGGGGGGGGTGAGGGTGAGGTCGAGGACGAGCGAGTGTAGGGAAGCCGCGTGAGCCGCGCTAGACATCGGATCACGATTCGTAATCCCTTAATGACCGTAATCTCGAGTAGGCTCTCGCGCACCTCTTACGTGACCACACGAATTCCGAGAGCACCACGTGTAAATATAAGTGGGTGATGGTGAAGGGGACGAGAGAGCGACGAAAGCGCTCGCGAAATGGAAGCTCGTGGAAAATACATGTAAATAAGACTTACGTATTCTGGTAATGCGCAAGGTATACACGGGAGTCGACACACCACCTTACTCGAAGCCCAAATTCTAATTATGCAAAGAACCGGGACACCCATGGATACTTTTCGCGAACGAACCTCCAACAATGTGCAAGCAAATGTGTGTTCTCCTAAACTCTTTCGGAAATCGAAATAAATTGATTCTTATTACACTTCAAAACTAAAAGAGGGTAGTACTACAAAAGCTTAGTTCCAAAAGCATTAGTTCGAAGAAGTTACACTAAAGGCAAATTTTATTTTAATAATTACAAAGATGTCCAAAAATCCTTGATTTTTTAATACAAACATTAATAGACATCTTTCTGCGTGAGGAAATTATACTCTTACATTCCAACTAGCTGAAATAAATCTAATCGATAATCCAACATGTAATAATAATGGATTTGGCGCAGTAATAGATTATGTGGCTTGGTAATGTATTTTTCCATTGAAAGAGTTTTATTTTATTATCAATATTTTTAATTTAAAACAACTCGTGTGGATGTCTATAATCTTTAATTAATAATCATTAATTTTTAACTGCTCATATAGATGCCTATAATCCTTTTTACACTTCATGAGGAATGTAATATACAATCAAATTCCTAAAATAGTTATATAAATAACATATATTTGTAATCGGCCATTAATTGAGGAACACTGTCCTGTATTTTCCACGAACCATCGGCTGATTAACAGTTAACTTTAAACAAATTGGTAGTCGGTAAAAATGATAAAACACATTATAGTTTTAGCTGAAATACCAGTAGTACTATTCTGGGAGAGCTGGTAATCTGCCCATGAATAACTTGGCTCTAAATAGCAACTGATTTCCGCTTTAGGCAAGAAAAGACATAGAGAGAACTCTTAACCGTCTGCTTTGCGATCGACCCGATTGAAAGTCAGGAGGCGAAAGGCTGCGCAATTACAATTTGACCGATAGTGAGACTCTGGGATGCATAAGATCCAGCGCTTTAGGGTTGTTCGAGGGAACGTTGGTTTGGTTGTGGGATCGACGTAGTTCTATGGGCCTATTTCGGAAATGTTGACCGGATCGTCAATTTGACTCGGCAAGTGACTTCGGGTAGGCTTGCTTGGATGAGCTTTTGTTGATGGAGGTCCTTGACAGGGATACGAGTGGCCCGAAGTCTTAATGGATGGATCAACCCACTTGAGACGAGAATGAATTTTCGGAGTTGATTCGGAGCACTGAGTGTTCAGAATAGGAAAAATAATTGTGTAACAAGATACAAGTACAGATAGTATCTTATACGATTTGTAAATTAAATTCAGATTTTGTTAACGTAGACGGTCATGCAATTGTTTCACGGCTTTCATATTCATCATAATTGCTGAGCTTTATACTATTTGATGCTACGCAATAAGATCACAAAATGAAGCAAATTCATGTGTAGAAAATGTCGCTAGTACCCCAAAAAACTCGAAAGGGGGAGGAGCTCTTAGTCCGATTCGTTACCAAGCAGGGAGAGTCGTAATTAGAGTGAAGACGCGCGGGCTCTTATCGGGCTTTTCGATAACTGTCAGATAAAACGGGACGATGTATAGACAAGTAGATTATATTTATTTAATTATAATTTCTATCATTTATAGTGTTTATATGTGTTAATGTTGAGGTCGGAAGGAAGCAAGTGGAGGTGAGGTAGATTGAAGAGTTGATACTTGTGTGCGTAATTGATATTTATTGATATTTAAAAAGAGAGCTTTAGAGGTGGTAAGTTCGCAAGCCAACGAGCGAGTGACGAGAGAGCCGCGGGCGGCGAGCACTCACCTGCCGCGCTTTCCCCCACTTTTCCGCGGTCCTTTGTCTATCGACGCCGCGCGAGTGACGCTTGCCGCGCTTTCCCCTACTCTTCAGCGGCCCTTTGTTTACCAGCGTCGCGCGAGCAGCTAATTCCGCCGATTTCCCGCGAATTTTTCCCCTTCCGTCTGATTGGCCTTCCGTCAGTGGCTACTTTCCAAGAGCACGCGGGCAGAACATGTAGGCCGAAAAACATTGCGGAAAGTCCCTATCTGCCTCTCGTCCGTCGGCGGCCGCACACAGGCGACACGCGGGCAAACCCTTGGGCTGGACTCACTCCCACAAGCTCTTCCCCCACTTGAGAGGCGGCCGATTTGGCCTGTCCGTCGGCGGCTGCGTCCTTCGGCCGCAGGCAAACCCCATGGTCCGGCTCCCCGTGAGCTTATTCCGCGAAGACCCCCGCCGCGCTTCTCTCTCTCTCTCTCTCTCTCTCTCCTTAACTTTGTCGTGCCGTGATCAAGTCTTTGTTTGCGATCGAAGCCTTTGTTATGCGATCTCAGAGCGTCAATTTCAGGCGTCGCTATACCTATCCGTAACAATACTCGTATGTACACGTATTACGTAATATATGTGTTTACGCATCTTTACTGATAGGTCTAGCGGACAGATCCAGGACGAATGACAATGTATACAAAGTTTTAGCAGTGCTAAACGATTGCAGTCAACCAAAATATATGTATATATATATATATGCGTGCATGCTTAAAAGCGTCATCGACTGCGGATAGTTACATAAAGAACCATAAGCGATTATCAGCACTTTATATTTGTAATGTTATTTACAAAGATCGTAGTATAGTGAAAAATGTCCAAGTTAATACTTTAGGATAAGGGGCAGATCGTGTAATAGTAGGATAGATGATTAGAACTATCGAAGTAATATTTGCATGTTTATCGATAAAATGAGTCTCCAAGCGATCAGTTTACGTAGCCCCAAGCATAAAATAGAATGGAGAATGTAGAGGTATCGGCTCGAAGTACATAAAGGTAATCGCAGTCGTATCTAGTAGAAAAATTTACTAGGCAAAGTACATAGGGGGCGCACGAGGCTGGCGTCTTATAGCTGCCCGAGCGTAGAATTTAAAGCGAAAGGAAGAGGCGCAGGTTCTAGTGAGGATTTGGAACGAAATGAAATTAGATGACAAGAGCTCCACAGGTGCGGGCGGCCGACGTATTTCTCGAGGAGCGGCGGCGGTTTAGCGGACGGTTTAACAGCATTCCATAAACAAAAGAAAGTGTACTCATAAAGAATCGGCGCGCGGCGGGTGTGCGCGTGCACTCGGCCCTGGGGCGGCAGTGGCGGCGGCAGCGGCGGCAGACGAGCGGCGCACCTGCGGAGCTTGCCGCGCGGCTAGGCACGCGCCCGCGGCGAGCCTCCCGGGGCAACGCGGGGAACAAGACACTCGGCGCTTAAATAATGCATGAACCGAATATTTACTACGCCGCCAAGTGCTCCCTGACCCGGGCGCGGGCCGCCGCCACCGCCGCCGCCGCCGCCGCCTCCTTTTCTCCTTGGGACCGTTAGACGCGCTTGGGTGAGGTCCCTTTATTTACAGGACAAAACATCCCCCGACTGGGCGAATTCCTTCAACAGTGCGGGCTATCATTTTTTCTCCCAGCCCGGGGCGCGCGAATTCTCCGCTTCTCGCTTTTCCTCCTCCTTGCGCCTTCTTCCACTACCACCTCTTATCCAACCCCGGTTTAATTCACCTCACTTTCTCACCTCGGCTTTCTTCTTACTCGCAACTAAATTATACATCGATAGCATCCACTTTCCCTATAAATTTATATAAACTTCAACTCACCTCGTTGCTTCGTTGAAACTGCGAGTTTTTCTGCACTACTACCCTTCTATTATATACGTTGATTTACACATTTTGCTCGGGTTTACAAAAACAGCGCATTAGTCTTTTTGCCACCAACTGCATTTATTACTACATTTTTTGTTTACTTTTTTTATTGCATATGTTGTTACATTGTAGGAAAATAAATAATCCAATTGGGCGCACGATTTATAATGCAGCAACAAGCTGCAAGGAAAAAATTAGATTAATCTGAACTTTGATTTTTCGAACAATATGCAAAAGTAATCGCAAAAGGTTGTTGTCTCCTGATTTACGGTTATATTACTATAGACGATCAAGATGTGTACTGTCCACTTGAAACATTATGGTGTAATTAACTGTATGTATAAAAGTAGTAGATTCCCTTTCGGTTCCAAGGAAAAAAAGTGCAGTGCAGGAAAGGTGCACAGATCGATAGTGAGAGAAAATGTAGAAAATCGCGGATTCCCAAGGCTGACATCTTTGCAGACCAGGGGAATTCCGCATGCCTCTTATCTATCGGTTATCAATATCCTATGGCTTTGCTTGTGACAGAAATCCAAGAGAAAAGATTTGTACAAAGGCGTTCACGAATAATTGCGCCGGAGGAAATAAAAGAAGAGGGCGGGCCATTAAAGGCGAATGGGAGAAAGACTGAAATGAAAAGGTATATCGAAAGGCTAGAGAATTAGATTGCGAGGGAGTTTATCGACTGGTCGAATAGCTCGAATGCATAATACATTTTGTCGGTCTTAACATTGATTCGTGTCGGTCAGAAGGTGGAGCGCATTGCCCGTCTCAGCAGTGATCCACGTGAAGAAGTGGGCAAACTAGAGTTGGAGGCAGGGTAGGGAGAAAGTAGTAGGGAGTAATCAGATTTGGCTGTAAGACGTCGGCAAACACGTCGCCGCACGTTTACCGAACACTTGCCGCGCCACTCACGCAACTCGGTAGCTCCCCGAGGTAATACGGGGCGCTACTCCATCAGCGCAGTCGCGGCGAATCTTTCCGCCGCGGTTTTATTAATTTATTTACCCAAGCCCTCGACAAAACAAACAGGCCCGCGGCGCCCTCGTCGATCCTACGCGAGCGCGCGAGTAGGAGGAGCCGCAGGAGGCGGGGAAGGCGGGGGCGCCGGGGGAGCCGGGGGAACCGGGGAGCCGGGGAGGCGAGGGAGCCGGGGAGACGGGAGAGAGCCGCATGCTGCCGGCGACTGCATAATCGGGCCGAGTGGGCGCAATCGAGGGGGCGGGTCGCCCCTACGCCGCCAGGCCCGTTTTTCTGCCCGCGGCCTCGTTAGGCTGCAGGGGTTCTTGCGCGCGACGCTCGCGCCACGCCGCCTCGGCCCCAGACGGCGCCAGTCAAAGCCCGCAATTATCACCTCCCGCGAGCGGCCGGCGATTAATCGCCTAGACAGGCGACTGTGCCCGTGTTCCCGAGGCTTCTTTCGGTCGTCGCGGGCGTCGCGGGCGACAGGCGCCCAAAACGGCTCGCGCACCCCTTGACCGCACAGCGCGACCACACAGCGCCGTCCTCGCCGCGGCCGTACATTCGCCGCAGACGCCCTCCTAGACGGAGACGGAGACGCATGGATATCTTATAGGGAACTATTCGAGTGTACCTGCCCTGTCGACCGAAATTATTCATTTCCTTTATACGTTTATCCACCTAGCATCGAATTTTTATCATGCCGTCGAGTCGTCGTGAAAAAAGATTTTTCTAATAAAAACGAGAGCTGTCTAGCTCTTATATTTACCTGCGGTGCAATCCAATTTCAGATTTGCCGGTCGCTAAGGAAATGTTTATGGAAGCACATACCCAAGGCCGATTTACCGCCACCATTCACCAACCGCGCAGGTTCTGCCTTTTATTTCTCTCGTCCTCCCACGATCTTTTGTGTTCCTTTCTCTAGTCGCTGGTTTCGTACCCGATCGAGCTTCGATTAAAACACTGTAATGCCAATCTCACTAAAAATATTACGTGTAATACTCATATCGGGGAACACGAGATTTTCAAAGCGGTCTTCCTTCACTTATAAGACATTCATCTAATAATTGCAGCCTGCGATTGCATTTCTTTCTAATAGACGAGTATAACATCTGTATAATAGAATCATCAGAGTAACGCTCCGTGGAAACAACACATACAAAAATAAACGCAAAGTAGGTGTAGTAAAAGTAGTAAAATAAACAGGTAATAGCTTAAGGTCATAGGAACGAAAAAATCAAATATTGACAGTAGTCGGGGAACAAGAAGGGTGTGCCAAAAATCCGGATAATTGACGTATATTGATGTATGTATTGGCCGAGTGAAGAATTTCCGGTGTCGGCCGCTAGATAGGAGGCTCACGGAGATGGGCGACTTGAGCGCGCCGATCACGCAGTATTCATGATAAAGGGGCCAGCCGCGGTCTTTTCTTGCTAGCCGCGAGCATCCCGGGCGTGTCGCGCGATAATCGAGAGGATCTTGGCGCGGGCCGATAAATAATTTAACCCGGGGCTGGGCGCGACGTCGATAACAAGCGGTGATGGGTTATTCAGGGGACGGGGACTGCCGCCACAATTTCTATCACATATTAGAATTATGCATGAGAGCCGATATTCTCCCGCGTTATCTGCCCAAGCAAGTCGCGCCCTTTCTCCTTGTCCGTGCATGGGCCCTTGGTCCTTATCAGTGTCTTCCCTGCCCTTTTCTATGAGAGGGGGAGGGGGGGGGGGTTACCCAGGGCCCACTTTGACGCGCTATCGCCCGAGCGCCCCCAAGCTTTTACGCTCGATTCTTTTGCCCGGGCGGATGCGTGCGGCTGCGAATATCAGATCGAATATGAGCCCCCCATCGCTACGGCGGAAATCCGAGTAATACTTTTTATTAAACTTGCACCAAGTCGAGGCGTTATTACAAGCGCTCGAGCAATTACACCGCGCCCTCTACAGATATTGGAATTTGACTCGACGAGGGCCGAGTCTGCTTGGGAGCGGGCGCGAGCCCTCATCTAAACTTTTTTCATCATTACTTTTGACCTAATTCGACATCTATGACTTGCGCGCACGTGCCCCTCGGCCCATCCCACCCACCTCCCCCCGGCGTGCCGGATTAACAATCTCGCGCGGAAAATTGAAATGCCCAACAGTTCACCCTATTAATATTCAATCTCCTGTAAAATGCTGCTTCTCGGCCTCATTGTCTGCGGATCTGACGTCAGAATTCGGAATTCAGTATTTTATGCATTTATTATACTGACAGTAGCCTTACCCATTTCCGCAGGAAGTTAATAAAGTGTTAGATTAATATACGATAATTATTGGTGACAAGTAGACACAACAATGTGAAAAGAAGTTGATAGGCAATTAAACGAGATTAACATAAACATTAATCGAGTAGCTGGTCACAGTAATTATGTTTATACAGAATTATGCGCTACTTTCGCTAAGCCTACTTAATTCTGAGTCTTTGAAGACTTTTTAGTTTTACAGTTTCGTAGTATTTTCAAAAAATATGGAGAGCTGTGTAAAGGTTTGTTATAGACCTGACCCAATTTTACATAATTATAAAGTTTTATAAAAAATGTAATTTCGCGCGCAAGTTCTACAGAATTTATTAACTTGAGAAAATAATAAACAATACTTTTATCATTCCTTGTATTTATTTGTTCCAATTGTCAGAATTTCCACATTTGGGCAATTTGCATAATTCTGTCAATCTTGCGGAATTTTGTAAAGTTCCACGAAAGCTTTTAAGGTGACCGGAGGAGGTAGCTTCGCAGAGGGAAGTTGTGCAAAGTTGTGTAGAATTATTGTTATACAGTGTTGCTCCGAGATTTTATTTCCACTAGGGAGGCATTGGGTAAGTCTGGCGGTCTTGCCAAACTCGACTTTTTCTACTTGGGCCGGGCAGCATTATAGCGTTATATAGGACTGCATAATAGCGCGTCACGTAGAACCTGCATGAAACGAATGGCCGAGAATAAAGAAAGTCCCTGATACACATGTAAGCGAGACACTCACAGTGGTGATTAACATACCTCGATGGAAATGCAATAAATAGTGCCCAGACGGAGAAAGTGGAGAAAGAAAGCTGGTCGGCCATAATATTTCCGGGAGGTCTCGGTACAATAAAAGGAAGAGCCTCCGGCCCATTAATTCTGATCCTTGGCGTGTGGGTGTGCCCACATTTTCAATCTAATCACTCGTCACCTTCGGAAGCGTCCGTTCGCCGTACTCGCCACATTTCTCAAGCGGTAATGAAAAATCAGGGGGCCCCGTGGGGCACGAATAAGGGAATAGGGATCCGAAGGGCTCGTCGATAAAAGTGAAATAAAAGCACAGGGGGAGGAGTCGGACGCGTGGCGAAGGAGCCGCGCGGAAGAGGGTCAGAGACCATGAGTAATTCCAGCAGAAAGCCCGGAGAATCGCTTTGAGGGAGCGGCTCTCGAGGAGGAGTTTCCCTGGACGCTCGACGCGAGCAGCGCGGGCGGCCGGACCTCGAGGCGCCCTGAGCTGTGTACAGCGGCGCTTTAGCTGCTCTCTTCTCTGCCCCGGTCAATTTCTTTGAACTTTGCCGCCCGGGGGATCGCCGCGAAAAGTCGAGGAGTGCGGTCGCGGCAGCTTTCCCGGGCTTCTGGCCGGCCGAAAGAGGACGACGCCGTGGGCGCTTCTAAATCATTTTCACGCGAGTTTAGCAAACTTACACCCCCACTTCCAGCTCGTCCCCGACTTTCTCCCTACGCCCTTTTTCACAGTCTGGGCATCCAGTGCGCGAGTCGGGCAATTACTGCGCTGTCGTTATTGGCCTACCAATCAATTATTACGCTCCTCGTTATCATTGATTCGCATTTCGGATTCGCTCCGGTACGCCGGATTATTCATGTAATATCTTTTGGGCACGAGTGTACGTCGCGACCGAGCCGCGGTGTGTCGATTCGATGAATAAAGTCCCTAATCTAATTAGTTCTCTTGTTTGTCCTACTCATTTTTTCACTCGACGTACTTTGTGATAGTTTCAGGAATAGTAAATAACAATTAGCCCTGTATGAAAACATTAAGAACAAAATTCCTCGTAGTCGTTCTAGCAAGTACACACTCTCCACTTGTAATCACTTGTAAATTTTTTTCAATCGGTCTGCCCTCTACTATTTAATCTTATAAAAATGTAATATGTATCAGATTACTTTAACTTTGCCAAGACAAGATCTAAACATGAAATCATAGTTTAATTCAAGTCTGCTGATAATGTTTAAATTCAACCTGTAGTAGAATATTGGTAAATTAACCAAAATAATCGAATGAATCTACCTAAAGAAATGTGCCAACTAAGTCAACATACGATTAAATTTCAGCAGAATAATTATTGACTTGACGATAGCTGCATAATATGCACAAAAGTGATGGTGATGCACGACGACAGTAGTCGAAAACCTCATGACAGGCTGCATGGCATGTGACGCAGCAGCAGAAGGTTGTTCCGTTGATGTTATCACACCACTACAAGTGCTGAGAGCCTCGTAGCTTTGCAGCCTCGCAGCCTCGCAGCCTCGTAGCCTCGTAGGGACATAGAAACACAGATACGTGCGTGCAAGGTATGGGGACACTGCACGGTACGTAGAGCGAAGTGTCCAAAAGACGAGTCAGACCGCAGATAAGCTGAAAAGTGCAGGTGGCGAGCAGAGAGCCACGAGTGCGAGTGACAAGAGAGTGTCGTGACATGCGGGGGAGGTGTACCTCGCGGAGCGACGCAGAGGTGCGAGATGGACCAATTCAAATTGTACACGAGCTATCTCGACTACCTATGCATAGATATCTACTTACTGCATGCAGCAGCAGGCGAGAAGCGAGGGGCAAGGGGATACTTATACGGGACTGGTTGGCACAGGGAGGGTGATTATTGAATGTAGGCTAATTGAGAGCCGGTAGGGTGGGGCTACTCACAGTGGTCCCGGTTGGAAAAAAATGTTAACAATTCCGGCATCTCTCGTGTCTTCGATGTATTTGAATTATTCAAAGGCCAAAAGGCTCCTATAGGGGTTACCCATAAGGAGACGTTTTCCCCGCAGTCTTCACTATTGGCTTAATCAGGTCTAAAATTCATGAAAGTTGACCTGTGCGCGAAAATGAAAATAATCTCTGCCCGCAGTTTCTGATTTTAGAGGTAGACAAAAAAAGTATTGGATGTTTTTATGTATTTTGCTACGCAGAACACAAACACGGCAGTCACTTTCTCAAAAAGTGCAGTTATACCTACACTTAATCGACTTTTTTTATAGTGAAAACAAAAAAAGTTTGTCGAGTCGCATCGGTGGATAATTCAAGGGCGTCGAGAGCTTAATCACTGTCTTGTCAATAAAGCGGTCGGTGCACAAGGGTAAAGCCGGGGCAGGGTGTAAAAAGGTTTTGCCGCGGGCGGGCAAAGTGTCCGCTTGAAACATGGAAGCAAACTGGGCAGCCGGCTTTGAAGGGTGGTCCGAGTGGGTTGGTGCTGGATAAAAAGCGGTGTAAAATGATTCTTGGGTGAGTGGGTAGCCGGTCGGTTCGATCGATTAATTAGCCCATCAATAATGCAGAGTGGCGCGGTGTGTACGCAGCATTAGCAGGCACAGCTGTTTAATCTTTCAACTGACGCAGGCAGCGGAGGGGTGTGCGCCCTTGTGGCGTGGGTGCGGGCGCGGGCCCCGCGATACGCCGGGCGGCTATCGATTCGGCCCGAGGTGCGGCCCCTTTTCAAACTTCTCCTCCGGCTGAAGCCGAGGCGTCGCCCGCGTCGCGTCGGCTGCCGGGAAAATGCGAGGGATTAGGGGCCGGGCCCGGGGCGCATTACCCCACCCCCCCCCTCCCCCTCCCGCCCCGTCGACCATATTGGATAAATGGAGATTTACGCGCGCGCGCGCGCGCGCTCGCGAGCTTGGCGCGGGCGCCTCCGATAAGATCGCTTAATCGACTAATTACTCAATCACGGGCCCGGGAAAAAGCCCCGATTACCGGGGAGGCGCGCGCCGGGAGGAGCGTACCCTATCTGCGCACCCGATCCCCGACAAATCATCGGGGCGCGGCCGAAAATCACCGGACGACCTCGACAAATCGCCGCCCCTGCCCCGGAAATATGGCGTGCGTGAATTCGCCCGCGGCGCCCGTAAAAATGAAAAACTCCCGGGGACGTCCGGGCTTTCATTTTTCAATTGGCAGGCCGATTGGCGCCACGGCCACTGCCCCGCTATCCATTCGAGGGTGTCATTTGCGCCCGCGGCTTCGGCGTCTCCGCTTTCTCGCGTATCGTAGCGGGCCCACCCACGCACCCGAGGCTGATCGATCATGCCGACCCTCGGCCCTCGCCTCCCGTGCAATCTTGACGATCCTTCGATTGCGCCTGACGGATGCGCCCTCGCACACCACCCACCCCTTATACACTGCCCGCCTCGCTTGACCTTCCCAACACGCCGCTCGTATCGGCCGGGGACGATCGCTGCGTCACGATCGAGGTCACAATTCTTGCCCACCCACTTACCCGGCTCAACGACTTTTTTATATGCTTCACTCCGAGGCGGCCGCTTCTCGCTCAATCTTCCGTGTAGTATTTATTCTTTGGAAGACTATCAACTGCGATACCAGCTGCTAGTCAGTATTGGCGTTAACCGTGCGATGCTTCTGAAGCGATCGCACTTGCAATTGAAAAACATAAATTAGCTTTCAAACATCACGCATTCATAACTATTATCGTAATCTATAACTCACGAATAGAATAGTTCATAGATCACATGTATTTGATTATATCAAATGTACTGTACAAGGGACGAAGGTTGCCGGCTAATGCTAATAGCCTTTGAAATTCACATTGACTATACTAATATGCAAATATTTCAATTTGTTATAAATCAACTGTTTTAGAGATTACCGAAGGCAATGTGTGCAGATAAACATTAATATTTAATGTAAAAAGTAAACCAGAAAGAATTAACCAGAAAATTTGGCGAACAGGCATTAATGAAAGGTATTGGTTTGAAAAGTAACATAGTAGGGATGAACAATGAATTATTAAGGGAGATCGCATTCCCGCATTATTTAATGTAACTCTTTATATTACAATAACGTGAGACCGATAGATGTAAGGAACATTTGTAACGAATTATTCGAGCGATGTTGAAGCCGAAGGGTCAGAAAAAAGCCAAGTGTAAAGTCCACTAGCTTGTGGCGTAACAAATTTACTGAAGTTGATTGATCGTGCAGTTTTGCCACAACTATCATGAGCAACGTATGTTGCTCGGTAGACGGTATGCTGAGGAAGCCGCGGGCAATGTTCCTGGTGGCCTGGCAGCGATGGTGTCGGCGACTCGGTTTTTAGGAATTTTAATGGAAAACTAAATGTCCGGTGGGTTCAAAGCTGCAGTAGATTGTTTAACGAGAACGGAGGAGCAGGAGTTGCGTGCGCGGCAACTTGCTCGGGTAAATTGATTCCGAGGCCGTGCGGCACAGTTTGCCAGTGGGCCGTTTTACCGCGTGCATTTCAACAAGCGGAGGACGTTAAACTGATTTAAAGAAGTTTATACGGGGTAAGGGGGCGAGTGGGCGGCACTGCGACATTGCGCCAAGGCGGCGAGAGCGAAGAGCGCGCGGGCGGCCCGCCACAACATTGATTACATCTATTCTCTTACGCCCGACTTGGGGCGTACTAACTTCCCGAGCGATGTTGAACTTGCAGGATCGCCTTTCGAAATATACTTCCGGGGCGATTAGGGGCGGCGCGGGCTGTGCGGCTGGCCCCTGGGACCGGGCGCGGCCAATTACCGGCCGAGCTCACTTTCTCGGCGGGCGCGCGTCCGTCTCGCGGCGGACCGGGGACCGGACTCCCCGGGGAAGGGGACGGCTCTCTCTTTCCGCTCGCGGCAGCGCCTTATTATTCGGTCCGCGGGGAGCGGCCAAGCGTCCCGCGGCCCGCGGCCCGCGGCGCATTAATCTCGGGCCGGTGAGCCCGTGCGCGGCCCCGGTATCCTCGCGCCCCCGGCCAAACTGGGTGACACGGCGCATTACCCGCCAATAAAATCGGAACATCCGATAGTGCGCCCCCGGCACTGCCGCCGCCGCCGCCGCCGCTGCTTCGCTTTCAGTTTTCCCCGGCGCGGGCGGCTCCCTAATCTACCCCCTTCCGCCTTATACAGGAAAAACCGCTTTTATGTACGAGCCCGTAAAATTATTCTTTAACGCGCGCGCCCCGATGCGCATCGATTTCCTCCAGGAAACTACCGGGCGAACGAGTTTCTTTTCCAATTTTTCACTCGATGCTGCATCGACTTCCGTCATCGTTACTCAGCGGGCTTATCGCGCCGCCCCGCCCGGGCTGTTTCACCCCCGACTTTCTGTTGTTCACGCACTGTCACGCGAGCAAGCAGTCGGCTCAATCTTCAAAAGTAGTTAAGATCCGCTTAGTCGCCCGCACCGACTCGTGCCTCCGAGACAAACGGGCCTCGAGGGCCGAGCTCGCGCCGACCGCGGCTGATTGCCTGCCCTCGACATCGATGCTCAGAGGTCGAGTTTCCCCGGGAGCATCCCGGAGCCGCTCGGCCTGCCGCGAGAGGCAAGGGACGCGCAAAAGGGAAATGGAGCCGGGCTCGATCGGAGACGGCCATCGGGGAAATTGTCTCGGTCGATTCTTCGCGCCAAAATGCTCCGGGCGTGCCCTTATTAATACTGTCGGTGATAGATCCGAGGCTGCCTGACTCTTTCCGCATCTTGTCTACCGGCTGCGGGCCACTCGAGCCGCGGAGGTAAGCGCGTTTCCCGCCGCGGGCCGGAAAAACCCTGGAGCCGTGTAACGGCCGATCGCCCGACAATCACTCTTCCATGGGGAATGAGCTCCTGGGCCCGGGTTCCGGCTCATTGCTGCTCCCCGCCCCCGCTCCCGCCCCCGCCTACCGCCTGTCTCTCGCTTTTCTATCAATCACTTTCTCCTGCGCACTCGCGAATCTTCCGCGCGCGCTTTTTAGCCCCATTTTCTTTGCAGACCCGCCCAAGAATTTCGCTCCCGACTAATGGATTGAACGCGCGTCGCTCCACTGCATTCTGATCTCTATTATATACACGCACTTGTATAGCGTAATTGATCCTCCTCCGAGTTAACTCAACATTCTGTAACCAACGTTATGGAACTTTCCAACTCGTGATTGAGTGTAAAGCAAGTAAGTTTCATCCCAAAATTTAACGAGTTCTCTGGTTAATTCTATTAATACCTTTTTAATGAATAGATCGTGTTCGCTAATTCAATAAAGCATCTAGTTTCGAAAATTCCACTAAATATTTACGCATAAAACATTGTAATATTATTCATTTTGTATAATATTTATTATTAAATAAAACGTGACTGTATTAAGATTATAAATTAAAAATTGGTAAATCTTAACTCTTATCACCTAATCTTACTTGCTTGCATTGAAATAGAACTTTGAAACAACTTTCTAGATAACTAATTAATTCATGCGTTTAAGATCATGCAGGACTTACAAGAATCATCTATTAATTAACGTATTTTGTACCTACATTTAACCTCTTTAAATAATCATTTAAAGCATTTAAATAGTAATACCTATCTATATTATAGATATTTATTTAAACTGTTTGTAAAATTAAAAGACAATAATTGATTATGTAAACACATTTATATAAATATACATAGATAAATACAGACGCGACATATAAATAATTGTATAAATATCAGGGGATTATTTTTATACAATTAAAAACAAATGAAGTCGATATATTGTAAGGTAACTGTTTCAATACGAACTAACTTTCTGTCTTTTTCCCACGAATATCGCATTAGTTCACATTATGATCACACTTTCAGTTTCATTTATATTTAAAATCGATAACATTAAATTAAGTAAACTTTTATTTATAGATTTAAAAAACAATAGCAACTTTAAAGGTAATTAGATAGGAAATTAAGTTGATATACATAACAATCCTTTAATCAACGTCTCATGCACATTTATTAATTTTTATAGACATAACAAAGATTTTCAATATTTACTGGATTTAATCAATAATATTAAGCACAATATACTAAAAGCTAACAAAGCATGTATATCTATGTATGCGACTAATATTTTTATTTAATTTTGAATAAGAGGTCAAATATTAATTTACCCAAATAATTCCAAAATTCTAATTAAAACCTAGGCGGAAATTTAAATTTGATTTTTATTCAAATTTTAAAGTTTGATAACTAAAATACAAATCTAAAGGTTTTAACCTGAATTTCTCTTAGAAATTATTTCATAAGTATATTGAGTATTTTGTTTCAATTTAAGTTGTATGAAGAAAAATAGAGTGTTTTTTTAAATTAATCAAACTGTTAAACATCGCTTAAGTAAATTCTAACTTTCACATAAATCAAAATTAATATCAATAATATTTGTATGAAAAGAAGATATCAACAAAAATATATACATGTAGATATTTACGTATGCATCTTGAAAGTATATTATTTGAAACAAAACTATTCATAACAAAAATACAGTTTAATGATTTTATTGCGTATACGTAAATGTAGGTCTGAAGGCATTAGTTACACACGTTACATTGCGCGGACAACGTTAGAAGCGGACTCTTTTTTACTTACTTTTGTCTGATGTTGAAAGCTATTATATTTACTAGGTGAACATGACCGACGACCATATGACGTCTCTGAATTTCGTGACTTTTGTATAGTAAGATCTGCAGGCTTGTTGAAAAGGATAAGTTTTTATAAGATCCATTAATGGTGCGAAGTGGGAGTTCAAAGTGTAGTTCTTAAAATGTTATTAGTTGCAATTTAGAGGAGACTCGGGAGAGGAAAGTTGGGGTTTGGTTGGAGCGGGGCGTAGGAGACGGTTTTTCGAGTTGACCGCAGTCTGCGTGGCATTTCGGGAAGAGACAGCCGCGGCAGGAGGTCGCGGAGGCCGGGTAGGTAAGGGTGGGGGTGAAAAAAGGCCCCGGGACGCGCTACATAATGAGAAGTTTAATCGGGCGAAGCCGGCAGTGTTCACGAGGTAGGGCGTCCGAGGCGCGGTCTGGCGGCCCGTAGACACGGGCGGCCGCATTCCGGTCGGAAATTCAGCGCGCTTCGCGCGGCGAATTTATCATCGGAAAGGCGGCGTGGGAGGCGGGCGAGGCGGCGGGAGTTTGGGCAACAAAGGGGCGGCGCCGCGATAGGGGAATAGAAGTTAATCGGCCGTGCTAAGTTGGGCGGCGGGCGTCTGCGGGTCCGTCTGGCCGCGGGCGGCTCGGCGCGGCCGCTTATCGGAATTTTAATCGGCGCGCGATGCCGGGCAATCGGCACGGAAGCGATCCGATTAGCGCGCGCCCCGGCCGCGCCTCCGCCGGAGCGGTGGGGCCGTCCGGCGCGCAGGCGGCTCGAGGCGCCCGCGGCGCCCGGATCGATGCGCGGCCTGGCTCGCGTCGATATTAGCATACGGGCGAGGCCGGCGGGAAACGGGCCCGGCACTCGGGCCAACTCCTGGGCCGCGGCGCGACGCCCTGCCGCGTCCCGCCGCGGGCGGCACCCCCGGGGCCTCCCTTTGTCCGCGGCTGGCGGCCCCGCCGAGCGCCCGCCCCGCAATGCGCCTCGGCTCCCGGCTCCCGGCTCCCGGCTCCCGGCTCTCGGGCCCGCGCGAAATATTTAAGAAGCCCCGGGAAATTCCGCCATTCCCCTGCGCGCCCCTCCCGACCACCCTGTGATTCGGCTTGATTTGATTAGGGGACCTCTCGGCGACCTTCCCGACCACCGCGGCAAATAGCCTGCATACCAATCGCGGCCCGGCCGGCTCCCGGCGACCCGCACGCGCGCGCCAGACCAAATTCTTTTCTATTAGCCTCTATTGGGGACGCCACCTGCCCCACCAGCGCCCTAGCCTCTCCCCCCCCCCCCCCCACCTCGCCCACCGCCTCGCCAGCTCTCTCCGCGCATCGGCTGCGCATCCGAACAAAAGTAATACGGCCGGCGCACGTGCAGTGATTATCGCCGGGGACAAATGACAGCAGAGGTAAACCGAGAGGCGAACCCGCCGGATTTATCAGACTGGGCGGAAAGTAAGAGTGACGAGAGCGCTGCCTGCCGTGGCCATTTAAACTTTCAGCTGTTGTTCCGCTGGGGGGGAGACAAAAACTTTTCCGCGATTACGTTGCGGCCAGATGGACCGATGCCAAAATCTCATTGTTCCGTCAACTTTTATTTATTTGCAGGCGCCCACTAATAACAGCTTGCCCCATTCCCACCCACCATCCGTGCTCCGCCGCTCTAGCTCTAGCTCTCGCGACCCATCCACCTCCACCCCTGCCTGCCTTTCATCCCTTTTTATCGTGCGTGACCACACGAGAGAACAATGACCAACGATTTTGTTATTTTCTGCTCTGCATTAAATAAGTCCCAGCCGCGGCGCCAACTCCACAATGTCCGATGTCATTGGAAAACCCCTTAACAGCGTGTCTAGATTATTGAAAGTCTATTGAAGCGCTTCCTTTTTATGGCACTGTCTATTCGTTGTAGAAATATATTAATTATATAAAAATTGCGCAAAACAAGATACAATGAAACTTATGATAATCATGTAAATAACATTTTGTATAAAAACAGTCATACAAAAATAATACACAAAAATCTTAACGCGTTGTTTTGAAAAAAATATTCCTGAATGTCAGTTTTCAGCTTTTTTAATGTTATTCGAGTTGGAGTCGCAAACTGTAGTGACGAAATGGTTAGCTCGACTCGAATTCATGGAATGAGAGTTCAATCATGGTACACGATGCATCGCCTTTTATTAGAACAATCGTTAACCCGTCAGCACATCGGAGTAATTACCAATAAATACCATTTCCAAAGTATTAAAGTTTTTACATGTAAGTAGATATGGTCAAGGATATGGTCTGTCGAACAAACTTATTAATCGGAAACTAATTGCTTCACATTTTTCTAGATTACCCAGAAAAAACGGAATACTACTTTCACACGACTTCGCGAACCATAAGCCTTACAAAAGAGATTACTTCAGTATGACATCTTGTTCCTTTTATATAAGTCAAAAGCTCACCCGGATTAACACCTACTTCCCAACTTAATGACTGCTATAAACCATCATGTGAGTTACTCTTTTTTTAGAAATCTGTATTCATTCAATAACGCATGTAATTATTATTGAGTTTTTAAAATTATTTACAACTTAGTATTTATATATTTATTTCGTAGTTTAATTATTACCTTTTATGTAATAAGGTAATTATTAAATTATGAATCAAAAATATTATTAAAATGAATTTAAGGACAATTTTCGTTAACCTATTTAAAATGAGCAAAAAAGAGAAGAGCAATCATACGTTCAAAAGACATTAAAATTAATTAGCTAACATAATACAACTGTAAAGTATTGTATCCAACCTTTAATATTTTTACAAATTGTTGTGGAACTTTGCAACGTACTATGCAGAAAAGAATACTGCCATCAGATTTTGGAATTGACTCAAACTACACCAACTGCTTTTGTAGATCCAGGTAGAGAAAGCATATACGTTTAGACGTTAATGCTCAATCTTTCTTAAATTGTCTGTTCAAACATTGCTGTGCGCATCTATACTTCGGCTTCATTTTAATGTAACGTTAAGGTATATCAAATATTAGTAGTATCAAGTATTAGTATATCATGCAAGTGAGTCATGACCGAAACGGATAATTTGACCTTAACTGAAATAAATAGTAACAATTACATTACATATAAACTATTAAATCAAAACGTCAAAAGTACACGTATTTATTTTAGTTATAGAATTCTTTCCGCCTTAAATACAACAAGCAATACACAAGTATTATTATATTTTATAAAAAAATGCAGAGAATTATTTTTAAACTATTAAAAAATAAATCGAAAAAAAAGTGTAAAATAATTTATAAAAATTGCTTTGCAAGTTAATAAATCATTATAGAATAATGTTTAATAATAGATATTACAAAATAAAATTACAAAGTGCAGTATAATTTCGTGCTGTATCATTCATAGCAAATAAATCACTATACTCTCCTATTGTCTGATTTAAGAAAAATAATAAAGTATTAGAAGGAAGTAACTCCACCAACACTATATGTGTGTATCGGATAGATTTGATTGATTTTTTGCACACTAATCGGCCTTCGACTATTATTTTCGCTTGCTTAATAGCGCTGTGCAGGTTTCCTGTGGGCACGAGTGTTACTTGCCCATTCACATTATGTGTCGAAATAGAATCGAACGAGCCTTCGCGGTTATCAAAGATAATGGAGCACGATACCGGTCTGATGGATGATTTGTAAATAATATCACGCGAGGGGAGATTATATTATATTGTCGGGCGAGTGATTGGGAAAGATGGGAGGGACGCGGCGCGCGGCGATGGCATCGGTTCCTTGGGCGCGCGGTCGTCCGCAGGAAGTCCGTCTGGTCCATCTAGCGACCGATGAGGGAAGCAATCGGAAGGCATTACTCTCGGGAAATATACTTTCCGAGGGCTGCAGAAATGCCAGTTCTGTTATTGAGTCAGGGGAAGAGAATTGCGTCGACGAGAAGCTGGTGCATTCATTGGCCCCGACCTTCCACTCCCCGCACCTGCGGATCAATCTCATTTTCTTTTCATCTTTACAGCTTTACCGTTTTGACGCTTCGTTCGAGCTCGGGGGTACAGTGCGGCGGTGGCGCTAGCGGCCCTTCCTCCCTGCGCCTCCCCGCGCCACCCCGCGCTTCCCCCGCCTCCCGCTCGCGCAGCTCCCGCCCTTTCGCTTTTTTATCATTTTTTCCTTCCTTCCTATTTACTGTTTCAATCTATAAATCTATTTATTTTACTTGCTTAGCTTCCGAATAAAGTATACCTCTGCTTCTTCGACATGGCTGTGTTTTACTGGCCCAGCAAATGCGTTTATTGGCTTTTCAAATCTTCCGCGGAAGATTTCTCGTTACACGTAACGAGATTCTTCATAATTATTTAACTGTTTCATTTTGCAAATTGTATCGCTGTGAATAAATGTTTGCGCCTCGAGCGTATATCCCTGCTACAATGAAATGAATCACAGACGGAACAAGTTCAATTGTGTAATGTGAATATACGCGGGGCTGTAGCCATCCGTATATACCGTTCCCTGCTGTTTTTAACCCTCGTTGTTGAAAAACAAAGAGAATAACTCGCGACTCAATGTGTTTGTTTACCTCCGAGGTAGAATTCGATGTGAAAATCTGTAAAACTTATCAGCCCGTATAAAGCTTTAGCGATGAGGATAGATTTCTTGTGGAATAACGAAGAAGTTGGCACCTCGAGCAATGAGCGTGTAAACGCATGACGGATGAGAGCTTTCATGGGTAGAAAATTTGACGGGCAATATAGGCTACATGGCCTAGAGCAAGTGGCGTCGTAAAGACGGTCACAGTTTTCCGAATTCAAATGGCAAAGCCTATAGCGTGGGAAATAAGTATGTACAAGGTGAAGCAGGAGGCAGGCGCTTCCTACTGAATAATATACTCAGATGTACCGCTCTACTGCATTTCCAGCGTTGGCTTACATTTCTCTTCTTTCCTCATTGCCACTTTCGGCGCGAGCAGCTTTGTATAACAAACCCTAACTATTGCATTGATAATGCAATGGCGGAGTTGCCGCGTAAAGTTGGTATCTAAGTGCATCGCGCGAGCAGAGAATAATTTAATTCGAGTCAATTGTCTAAAGTTTTGACACTCGGTCTCAGAGGATTCGGATACCCAGTGCCAGTATTACTTTTATCCGTATTTTTCTCGCGCTAAAAGGCCGCTCGGTCCGTCTTAGTCGTATTGTTATTGCGCCCACGAGGACGCCGAGGACGCCGAGGACGTATAGACGCGAAAGGGGGTCGGGGGCCGAGGGGGCAGGGGGATCGGAGGAGGAGGTGGCGGGCAGCGGGGTATGCATAGGGGGAGGGGGTGGGGGGGTGGGGGGGTGGTGAGGGAATAGATATCTAGTCTCTTTGTTTCGGCGTTTGCAAAATAAGGCCGGGAAAGGCGGGCGTCGGGGTCGAGGAAGAATTCGCCTTCGCGCTCGTTTAATCCGCGAGCCGGGATTCCGAGCACGGACCGGAGCTCCGGGTCGCATGTCGCTCCCCCGCGCGGCGCACCCACACGCGCGCGCATACCCAATGTACACACGCCTCGGTCCAACGAGATTCGCAGGTATATCGTACTTTTCCATTATTCCGTATCCCCCAGAATGCAGGGTACATATCCCGAGGCGGGCGATATCAGCTTTTGGAGTCGTAGCTCTAAGGTTCGAAATAATAATCGAGTGTCCCGGAAGGTGATTAGTCGGAGTTGGCTGCGAGTGGATCGGAAGGCGGCGCATTAGAGGAAGGTGGCCGGGCCGGCCGGCAGGGCGGGGCTTTTTGCACCGGCGGGGAAATCGTTCCCCGGGCGCGCGACGTCCTCTTCAAAAGGCCAGATAAATAGGAAAGGCGGGAGGGGAGGCGAGGCGAAGGGTCCGCGCGGGGGAAATAGAAGGTGGCCGGCGCGGCGGCTTCCCCGCGGATTTGGCGGGATTTCACTTTGCTCGGGCGCGCCGGCGCCATAAACTTCTCCCGGGGATAGTGGAGTCGCGTGCCGATAAGCCCGATAACCTGCAGCCTCCCGCGGCCTATCTCTATTTCTGGCGGGCCCCGGCCGCAGCGCCACCGGCGAAAGAATTTATTTCGAGCTAACTCTCGGATATAAAAATGGGAAAGGTCCGGTATCTGGGCGGGCGCGAGGCGCGGACCTCCTTAAGCCCCATAAAACAAAGTTTCCCCCAGAGCCCCGGCGAGATTCGAGGAGGAAGAAGCCTCTGCTGGGTCGAGGGCTGGCCAATTTTCCGGCCGGTTGTTTGCCGGCGGGAAAGGGCGCGCGGTCCGCGTCCCTGGGCCGCCCGGGGCGCGGAGGCTGGGCGGAATAGTAATAACGAGGCCGCGGGCGAGTCGAGGCCGGCACCCCGCGACAGGCCACGTAGCCCGTGTCATCGGCCAAAAATGCCTTTGAGTTGCGGCAAAGGCAGTCGGGCGGTGCGCCGGGCGGGAGCATTATAACTCACGTCGGAACGTGTCCGGTGTAAAAGGCGCGCCGAGTCTGCCCCCGCGGACAATGGACCCCGCGAGGCTGTGCCAGGGCCCGGGCCCGAGGCCGGGCTTATCGGCTCTCGAGCGGCTCTCGAGCGGCGCCGAGTGTTTTCGAGGGGCGGCGATAAAAGAAAAGGGTCGAGGGGCCGGGGCCCGCGCGGGTCCGCCCGGGTCCGCCCGGGTCCGCCAGGGTCCGCCGTCGCGCCCCCGGGGCCGAGGGGCCGGGGAATTTATTCGGGCCGCGGGGCGGATCGATGTCGTCCTGGCAACCCGGCAGTACGCGATCATCGTGACTCGCGCTTTGTGCATCCGTGCAGCCTTTTAATGCCCTTGCCGAGAATGTGCTAAAGGATTTTTCCGAATGGCTGAAAGTGCCATTTCACCCGGCAAATAGATTATTCCTGGGAAAGCCCGCGGCGGTCGCCCGGAAAAAAGAAGCGCCCGCGCCGCCCGGGAAGTCATTTGGCCCCTTATGCCGCGGATTCCTTCCGAGCCGCTGAGAAAGAGATCCGGCCGAGACGCGGCGGCCGGGCTGGGGCTGGGCTGCCGGCTCGCATCCTTGAGTTTCCGAGCCGGTGGCCTATCGGAGGCACGTCCCTCGGCTCGCACGCGCCGCGGGCGCGACCGCCTGACAATGACCCAACAAGCCGCTCGTTTGTAAAGGACCAATTGACGCGGAGCTGGCGCAAGCCGCACTCTAAAAAGCCCGCAGGCGCGCTGCCCGGGAAAAACTGACCGAGATCCGCGGCGTTACTTCATTATTTCGGTTCAGCGAGTCATGTCTCCCTCGGCCGCGCGCCACTTGCAAAACGATCCTTTGCGGGCATTGGCAACGCTCGGCGCAACGCTCGCGCAACCTCCCGCGGCGGGGAACTTTTAAACAAAGCCCCCCGCGCCCGATCAAATTCAGATTTATTCGGCTCGAGGAAGGAGCCGAGCGCCCCGGAAGCGCCGCGCCGCGCCGCGAGGAAAAAGCCCAAGAGCCGCTGGCGCACTCGCACCGGCTTGGCGCCGCGCAAAAATCGAAGGCCCATTATCGTCCATTCGCACGCGCGCCCGGCTTCCGCTTAATTCCCAAATGCCCTTTCCGTGTACGCGTCGGCCGGCCGACAAGGAAAGCTGCCCTGCGCCGCCCCCACCTCGCATCTCTTGCCATTTGCATTTTTTCATCCGCTCAAATTTCCTTGTCGTTCCGGCGCGCTCCTTTGCGCGCAAACAGCCCGCGGAGCTGGATAGCCAAAGCGAACTTTCTCCATTTGTCGCGAGCGCTCCTGCCAGAGAGCGCCCTTCTCGTTTTTTCCTCCGCCAAAGCCCATGATGATCGTCGCTTTTCCTCCGCCCCTCCAACCGTTATAGCAGAATCAATAAAAGGATCTCTTTTCAAAGATTATTCATCGGCGGGAGGATGGAGTGGCGAGGAGGGCGTGGCTTTTACGTCCGCAGCCTCATTACTCGCAGGTGTACCTTTACACGTGCGCCAGCGCCCAAGGGCGGAAAGACAGCGCCGTCCCGTGGGCCTCTATGAAACGCAACTAGCCAAATGTTCGCTTCTGGCCAAAGCGAAGATTTGTTTGGCGTAGCCAGTGGAAAAGTAACCGAAAACCGCGCCGGTACAATTTTCTTTTTGGCGAGGTAGCTCGGCCCAGCGGAACCGCGGGCGAGCGGAGGTCTGCTTCCGGGGCGCGCACGAGGCGCCAGGTGCCCTGCCCGGGCCCACGTGTCGACCTACCGCTCAATTAATACCCTGTCGAAAATTCGATGACGCGCTCTCGAGGGCGAGGCGGCGACGAGGTAACCTCTTGACAGGCGGGAGGTCGAGGAGCCGAGAGCCGCACTGGTCCCGGGCGTCGCGCCGTCCGCGGGATACAAAGCAAACCGTCCCGAGGCGCCTAATCCTCGCGAGTGGGCTGTAATCTGGATTAGACGGGTGGCGATACCGAGCCGAGAATAACAGCCCTCGCAGTTAATTAGAGGGGAGGCGGGGCAAGTTTGCGCGGAGGCGCCCGGCCCGGGCCGCAACTTGGCCAATTAGGAGGTCCCGCCGCGGAGG
Organism: Sycophaga agraensis; assembly: GCA_018906755.1. Classification (NCBI taxonomy): domain Eukaryota; kingdom Metazoa; phylum Arthropoda; class Insecta; order Hymenoptera; family Pteromalidae; genus Sycophaga; species Sycophaga agraensis. The sequence goes on from JACCIE010000011.1 coordinate 431,389, forward strand.
GGAGCTGCGGGTCTTTTTACCCAGTCGATCGAAGCCGTAAAGACGCGCGGGGCCGCTAGCCGGCCTCGTTACCGCTCGGATTCTCATCCGTCGCCGAGTCCGCGGGGGAAAAACGCCCGCGCGTGAATTATTCATCGAGGCGCCCGGGCGCGCTCGAAATCACCGGGCCGCCGTTGCCTCGCGCGGCCCATCTAAATAACGCGCCGAGCTCCGATGGTTTATGGGCTTTGAGGGCGCTGTAAAGGGGGCCGGCCGCGGGCTTCACCGCGGCGATTAGCGCCGGCGCGTCCCGGGCGCCCAGGCCCGACTAGTCCCGCTAGTTCGGCTGGGCCCCGGGAGTCGGCTTCCGCGGCATCCGAAGCCTCCCCGAGGTTTTAGTGGGCGCGAGGCAGGGCCGTAACCGCGGCTCCTCCCGAGGCCTACTTGTTTTATTAATCGTAAAAGTCGCGGGCGGAGCTTTTCCGCCGGTGGCGCGCTCGAGCCGCGCCCCGGGCTTGGTTGCCGCGGAGCGCCGGGAGCCGCGGCCCGGAATCCGGGAAATTTGTCTCCGCGGCGATCGGCGCGGCCCGGCCAGAGGCTTATCGACGGCTCGCAAATGAAATTCCTCGGGGCGCGGTGAGCTATCGCCGGGGCGTTTTTCCCCTGTCGCCGCGGCCCAGACGGCCGATCGGCCGATAAGCGAGGGCCCGACTCCCAGGGAAAAGTCTCGGCAGTTTGTCCCGGCTCGCTAATAGGGCCGCCTGCCTCATCAGTCGGGCGCGCGTCATCGCGCGGATCGAATGGCCGAGCGGCCCTCGATTAGCCGGCGCCGCGGGCCCCGGCCCGGCTCCTCGTTAGCGCCGCCCGGTGAAAAATCCCCGGCGGCTGTCGCCGCGGGTCCCGCCCGGCGCATCCACTCGCCCCACCCCCGCACTTTGACTGATTCCACCGAATTATCTCGCTTTAAGAGGCCGCCCGCCCGGCGGCCCCGACTCTTCAAACTTGCAGCCCCGGCACTCATTTTCCCGGCGCTTAATGAACCGAGGGCGCGCGAAATCTCCCGTTTTTCCTTCGGCTGCCTGCTCCCCCGCTTTTCTCCGCGGAGAGCCTGGCTTTTCCCGGGGCGCCACTCGATACGCGACGAACCGGGTGCCGCCGCCGCCGCCGCCGCCGCTGCCTCCCCCGGCCCCCGGCCCCCGGCCCCCGGCCCCTCGGCCCCGCGCGCCCCGACCCATTGGCGCCCGCGAGCCAAGCCGCGGCATTAATAATTGTCAAAAGTTGGCCCGCGCCGCCTTTCCAAAAGCCGCCCGACCAACTTGTTTACGGAATTTTAATTGCCGAGGGCATTAGGCGGCGCCAAGGCGGCCACGGCGCACCGGCTATTGCACCGCGCGCCGCCGCGCCTAACGACTTAATCTCCGTCTTGCACGCAACGACCATTACGCGGCCGCGGGCTCCGCAGAAGATGACGGCCTGATCGCTGCACGGCTCGTCGGCGCCCGATTTGGCAGCCGCGAGCCCGCTGTAAATCCCCGAAACCCGGCTTCTTGCGCGGCACCCACGCGAGACAAGCGATTCGTTAGAGCTTTTACGCTCCCCGCTCCCGCCCCGCTCCCGCCCCGCTCTCGCCCCGCTCCCTCCCCGCCCCCTCCCCGCTACCTCCTCGCTGCCTCATCGCTACCTCCGCCCCTCTTTTATCTCCCAAAAGTCTCGGAGGATCGACTTTTACAACTCGCTCGCCCCGCCCCAAAATTCGAATTTTCTTTTCAAAGTCACCCTGCAGCTGCGGCTAAATTCATTACGACATTAGCGCCTCTTGTTGTCGATATCCCTCGCCATACGTTAGGCAAACTATACCCATGGTTTCTTCTATTACGACATACAACCCGTCTCGACAAATACCATCGCTTCGTCTCGCAAGGATAAGAAACTTGGAGTAGCGACAGTAGGTCCAACTCGATTGTACTCCCTATATTGAATCACGGAAAGAAGTCTCGTAAAGTGACGTCGGCGAATTAAGAAAGTTTTTTCTTATAGGCTTTATGTTAATATTCGACTTTTCAATAGTTGAATATTTTATGGAAGAGTTAACTGCAGATTTTGCAAGATCGAATGAAGCGTGAATATCTGTTTTATTCCTCCTTTTGATACGATTCATTTCATTTTTAATAGCTATACCTATCTCCCGCACCGCTTTATGCCTCGGACTATCGCGCAAAATAAACGGCCGCGCCCGATCAAAAGAGAGATTTTTCTAATAATAATTTTCATCGAAAGTCAAGGAACAGGAAGCGGAAGTTCAGCGGGGCAGAAACATCGACGGGTAGAGGAGACGCAGGGGACATAATCGATGGGAGCTCTTAGGGCGCATATTTCAGGATAATCCTCGGAAAGGCATGCGTGCGCCAGACGGCCGCGCCACCGCGATCGGTGCGTGAGACTCGTCGCGCGGTCGTAAAACGTGACAGACTACAGGTAAGGTGGGCGAACGCCCCGGAACACGGAACCTCGCGAATAAGCTGCTCTCCGCTCTCCGGCGCTCTCGGCCCAGATTTACCGGGCGTCACGTGCCGGGGGACAGGATTATCGGATTTCTCGGAAACGGCAGCGCCGAGGTGGATTCGTTGCCGCCGCCGCCGCCGCCGCCGCCGCCGCCGCCGTCGCTGCAGCCCGCGCACATAAGAAAAATTAGGCGGCCGCGAGAGGTACAAGGCTAGAAAACCTCCGACGGTTGGTTACTCGCGCCCGGAACCACTGGAATAACACGAGGACCGGCATAATGGAAAAGGAGGAGCGCGCGGTAACGTCTCGTTTATTCGGCCGCGAGCTAAGCCGCGTAACCTAGCGCCGCGGCGGAGAGTACGTCAATTAGGCGCGAAGCGGGAATAATCGGCCGCAGGAATAGGCCGGTGCGGCTCGCGCCGGCTCACGCCGGCCCGCGCGCTCCACGAGGAAAGGTAAGAGCGCCCGGTCGACAAGTACTTCTCTTTGGCCGGCCGAGTCGAAAGTTTCGCCGGCCGCGGCGCGGCGCCGCGAGGCCGAATAATTGGCCCTAATTAGCGAGGCGGCCCAAAGCTTGATATGTTTACGCAACGGCTCTTAAGCCCCGAGACGTTACTCAGCGGCGAGTTTCCCGGAGCGACGCCGATCCCGCTTCCCGCTCCCGTCCAGCCAGCAAGAGGGACTGCGCGCGCGGCTTAAACGATAACTCGATTAAAAAGCAACCGGCTGAACCGAACAACGGCATTTAATTAGCCAAAGTGCTCGCCCGGGAGTTTTCCTCTCGGCGACGAGCTGCCGAGAGGGATATCCCGCGGCCTCCGGCCCCGCCTCGGCTCCCGGCAAAAATTACGAGATCGCGTCCGTAATCGCCCTCCGCGCGCCCAACTGCTTTTCTCCATCATTTCCCTTCAGGCTTACTCTATTAGTACGACCCACCCCGCTTCCCCTTCCTTACCTTCCTGCCCCTCTCGCCGAGAGTCCTCCGACTTCTCCAGCAGCCCGGCCGGCTTCGTTCGGGTTCGTATGCGTTTTGACCACTGGCGGAGGTACCAGTCTCGGCCCAACAAACGCTGCATCACGCTTATACGAATATGGCTTTGTTTTGTGCATCTCTTTATTTTTTCATCGGTACAAAACACTCTTTACATGTATTTCTTGCGGCGTTTTTTCTGCCACTAGTGCTTCCAAGTCTTTCCTACATTCTTCCCTTTTATAGCGTCAAGTACAGCTTTTTCCGGTGCAGCAGGTAAGCGACGCAGGTCCACAAACCGACGCACCACAAGGACTCGGCCAACAGCCAACCATGACTGTTCATTCTGCCAATTTTCCAGTGAAAGGGGAACATTTCGTATAGGATCTGATGGCCCGCGTACATCGCCAGCGCGTTCATCCCTGTGACAAAGGAAAGATTGGGATATTGCGAGAGCTTCCTTCGCGCGCCGCTGCGCTTTTACACGACCGTTTTATATGTTTGCTGTGTGACCTGGGATCCTGAAAGGGCCGCCTTCCCAAACACGGCCGACGTCCACGAGGAGGTAACAGGTTGACAGGAGGCCCAGGGAAAAACACGTCGTCACCATAACGAAGGAAATAGACCTGAGCATATAACATTTTTTATAGACTGTCTTTAAGTTTCTAACTGATCTCCGGCAACGCACATAAAAGGTTATTCGAGCAAATACCATAAATTTTTATTAACAGGAATAAGGTTGGTAAAATGGAGAGCCGAGCCACCGAGCCCCAGCAGTAGAGCCCACAACAGCCACCTAAGCAATCGGCTCTTCCAATCTTTATAGTCGCGGAGTACTTGCCCAGCCTGAATACCCAGAAACACCTGGAATGTCGACGTCAAGCAACCTGCAAGAAACATTTTACTAAATCTTACTGCTTCACCGTTTAATCGCCTCACGCGCCATCTGCACGCTATAGTAAAGCAAGAAAGTAAACCTAAGACTCCTTCAGGATCAAAGGGGCCCGATCCGTATACACTGTTTACTGTGGGTAATTGATAAATGTGGTTTACGCCCAGCAGAACTTTATCCACGTAACCCGACGCACCTCCAGTGCAGTTCAAATATTTACCGTCCGCATGACGTCCTCCGGGTCCAAGATAACCTCTACCAATAGGACCTCGGTAAATACATTTTCATACCGCGCAATTATTGTAAATCAGTCTAGCTGCGGAGAATTTATCGAAATTCATACCTTGGACATCCTGGCACTGGTAAGAAGAAAATTATACAACAATGACCAGCGAGAATTAGACACGCGATAGCCCATTGCGGAAGCAGAACTACGATGTCTCGTATCGATTTTACTCCTGAGTGCTGCAAACAAGCATCCACGTTTTGTGTTTTATAAAATGCATTATATATGTATAAAGATCACAATTTTCTAATCTCAATATTCAATATTTCGTTAAGATTTTTATCCAAATTTTTATTTGTTCTTAAAATATGACGCTTAGATGAATCCATCGTTTTATATTGTATTTTTTTATTTTTATCAATACACTATTACCTTCAAATCTCTATTGATTATTTGGAACAGCAATGTGTAGGCGAGTGCTGCGACCAAATAAGTCACTGCAAATCTTTGTAAAACTCCGAAGATTCGGATATTTTCAAGTTGCTGCTTACCGCCCAAAGTGTTTAGTGACAGTCCGATGAAGAATAATATAAGGCTCCGCTAAGGAAAAGGCAATTATAGAGTTATTCTAAATTGTGATCGAGCAAATAAAAGAAAACGAGATACAAAAAATAAATAACACAATATAGAATTTTACGTGTTACCCTTAGTATTGCACAGAAAAAGAAAGGTATCGAGAAAGAAATATATGTAACAAGTATACGAGAAAAGCAGATTCGTCTCGATGTTGGTATTCTTATCAAGTAAAGGGGTAAAAGAAAAGTGCAGCTGCGAGATAGAAAGAGAAAATGAAGGTACAGAGCTGGGGAAGATTCGAAAGCAAACGAATCACCTTGACGATCGCGGAGCAAACGGAGAGCCTTGAGCTCCCACGGGAAAGCTGCGAGGAGATGGATAAGGGGATGCACACTCCCATGATCCACATGAAGCATGGAAACACTAAATCTCCGACAGTGAGACCGTTCCACGTCGCGTGTTCGAGTAGTGGGTAGCCTCCAGCCCCATTGTTCACAAAAATCATCAGAAGAATACTCATTCTGAAAGTGGTTTTTAAGGCGTTCAAAAATTCAATATCTGCTCGATCCAACTCGTTATTTATTGTTAAAAGGCTGTTTGGACGTTACCCTCGCACTGTATCGAGCGATTGCATTCTCCACTTCTCTCTCGAATTTTCCCCCGTCCCGGCATTCTCTCTCGAGGTACATCGTTTCTTTATACAACTTCGAACGAATTTTAAAACGGATAGACTGCAGAGCAACAAGACTATTAATCCACAGGCAATCGCCAGAGCTGAAAGGGAAGGCAATCAGTAACTCGATCTCAAAGCGGTTAAAGTCCCGGGCTCACACAAATATTTTAGCCTTTGAAATTCTTCTTACGTGTATAAGGATTCGTAGGCCCATTGTTTGTATTAAAGCTGCAATGATTATTAGTTGCTACTACCAACTCGTAAATACCATATTGACCTATATTTGGAGAAAGCTGACAATACGTTTCACTAAAAATGAAAAGAATTAAAAAATCTTGCATGACTCTGATTTAAAATACTTTTAAACATTTTCGCCTGAATAGATAATGTTATAAGATATCAGAATTAAAATGAAATACTTGAATTCATACTCATCATTTGCAGCAGAAATATAATCTTTATCTCCAACGGTTTCAATAACTTTCCAATGCTGCGAACTTGCCGAATCGACAATTATATTAGGTATTTTAGAATTTTCGAATTTTATAATTCGAGCATATGGGCACTAAAGGTATTAATTAAAGAAAATGAAATATTTTAACATTATTTGTTTTTATTGTATAAACATAAAAGTGATTTAACTGATTACATACCGAAATACAATTCGCCGATAATGTATACAGCCAAAGATTAGTAGAGTTTATTTTAGATTTTAATGAAACACAAGCTTCGTCAAAATTTAACTTTTCGTACGAACATTGATCAATTTGCATCGCGTAGGTTTTATAAAGAGCTTTCTAAATTAAGACAGTTTTAAAGAAAAATTGTGATCCACGATCCAAAATTAATGTTGGAATCACACAATATAACGACCAGTAAGATAATTCACTATAATTTTAATTGCTTTTATTACTACCACTTGTTAAACATTAATTTCTGATGTGGAAACATTCAAAGATTCACTTGAAAACTTTTAAATTTTAACTCTAATATAAAAACTGCCGAAGCACCACCTCACTAGTATTATTACTTTTATTAATGAGTGTTAAAATTGTCGTCAAATTCCAAATTTCTATGCAATCAATGTTTAAAAAAAATTTTTAAGAAATTTTATCAGGTGCAGGTTTGCTTGTGATGATCACTACAACTGAAGTAGCACAATAACCTGACTTCGGTGTCAGCCGCTCCCCACTTCTGCTTTCGAAGAAAACGAGTCTCAGAACGAGTTGAAAGTCTCGCTCATCAGTTGCATAATAATTGGCGACTGGAATTTGTACAAGCAGTGAGTAACATATACTATAGCACCTGGGTGTTAAATTGGAATTGTGGCGCGAAAATTTAAATCAGTAAATGGATAAAAGTCAATAAGTTGGTCCCTGTACAATGTATATAATTAATAATAAGGTGCCTATAATTAAAAGTTAGATAAACTAGACAATTAATAATTACAGAATTGAATTGAGGAATGTGTACACACTCAAGTGCACTGATAAAGGTAAAATAAAATCTGATGGAATATTGCTTATAAAAAGTGGAATTTATTGTACCTGCACTTAATCAATGAGCATAATATAAAGTTAATTAAAAACTTGTTGCTTTTGTTATATTAGTTGTATGCTATTGAATTTATTCATGAGCCGTTATAAACGGCGCTTGCACTGACGTGTAAAGCAAGCGCAGAATTATCAGGAGTCAAAAGATAAAGCAAAGGTGGGCGATAGTTGAGGAGGAAAAAGTGCGGAGACAGAGCCGAGGCTGATGAATCGGATGTAAGGAAGGAAGCAGTAGGGCATAGCGTGTGGGGAGACGGGAGCAGGGCAGATTACGAGATTGAGCTCGATCACGAACGAATACGTAGGAATGAAATCAAGAAATGCACTTGTAGATCGATTTGTTTGCCTTGCCGCGCTCGGGCCCAGCTCCCCAGTGAGTGGAAAACTTGAGCCGTTCCTCTCTTTTTATCCGCGAGGCGCGCAAGCTCGCGCAAGCTCGCGCAAGCTCGGGCGCTCGAGCCCATTCTTCCTGTCCAACTGGTCTTTTACTTTGCCTCTCTCGGTGGGGCTCTCCTCCATTATTTTATCTTCGTCCATCGGCTGCGCGGCCGGGACTCGCGCGCTCTCCTCCCTCATCGCAGTGGGGCTGCGGAGCCGGCGCGGCGCCTCGCCTTTTTGCCCTCTCTTCCCGCCCTTTCGCTGTTTCACCTCGATTCTCAAGTGCAATTCAAGCGACGTAAGAATTCTTCTCGAGACGCCTTGTAGCCCCGACGCGACGTAGCAGTGCCGCCGTTGCGCTGCGGCGAGCACCGAGCGAGCACTTGAGCGGCTGTCGCACATGAAAACGGAGGAAACCACACGAGCGCCTCAGCTGCCGTGAAACAAGGAACTTTTCATTTAAAAAGCCACGCCAATCAAGTGCGCTAGAGCCATACGTCGGGCGCGCGCGGCCCATTCAACCCTAGAATCGAATCGGGTGAAAGGCGCACGCGACTACTTGCTTCGGCGTTATTTCCTAGCGTGCTTAGCCAGCCCGAGGAGGAGAAGCAGCCTCGCTGCGAGCCAAATCGTGTCGCGCCTTTCTGCAGGAGACAATTAGCGCGTCCGTTACGCAGCCGTTGTTGCCTGCGCGGTATCGGAGAACGCCGGTAGGGACAAAGGTATCCCGCCGGCCCGGCCTCACGCCGCGGCCAAATTGTTAACAGCGATGTAACGCTGTGTTGAACACGTGCCGCCTGCGCTTTTACAGATGTCAGCGATTCATGGGCTATTTCAAGATAAGCCGCGTCCACGCGGCTCTTTTTCATATTTATTTTCTCTCCTCCTGTATTGTACGCGGAAGAATATAATATACATTGTGGCTTTTAAGTATTTAACAGAAAGACTACAAGATTGGGTTAAATAATTTATTGACGTGGCTGCAGATAAGCAATTGAATTTTACAATCACCGTTGTTATTTCTACAATACATGAAGGTTTGAGTACATTTTTATCATAGTTGAAATTGATGTTTCGGTATGTGAATATACATGCACTTTAATATTGCAGCTTTAATATTAAAAACATTGTACAGTGCACTCGAAGCGGCGCGCGGGAAAATAATTTGACGACAACTTTCGAGAAATTGATTCTCCAAAACTGGGTAGATAAAAATGAACAGAATTACAGGATATTAAAATATTACAGTCGAAAAACCTTACTCGAGTTATATCATAGTTAAATGTGAGATTACATCATCTGGTTTGATCATTCGTTGAAACTGAAAGTCGTCTTGCAAAGCTTTAAATATTTCGATGAAATGATTTTTAACAGTACGCAGAGAGTGAAGATGATTGTTAATAATCCAGCAATTAGACTATCTAAAAAAGTCGCAAGTAATGAGGCAAGGAAGGAGGAATGGGAAAGTAATAGTCAGGCGATAATATATATAGGAGGTCATGTGGTGGAATGTAAGCGATTTGCTTATTGAGTTAATAAGCAGTGGGAAGTAAGCGGCGCTTGGATTGCGGCAGGCGTCCCGACTGGTCCCGGCTGGTCCCGGCCGAGAGGAGACAGTTGACTCCCGAGGTGAAGAGGCACATGCCGCGGACTACTCGGCGAATTCAGAGTCAAGTTTCCCGGAGTAAGTTATGTCAGAAGCCAGCAAACTCTATACTCGAAGGAATTCCTATTCAATTTAACGTAACATCCAGCCGGCGTGTCAGGTATAATCTCGTAGGGAGGCGAGCCCCTCCCCCCGGGCTCCCCCGCGGCGGCGGCAGCTCGCGGCCCGCGGTACAGCGTTACACTCCTCATTGTCGCAATGCTAACTTTCGCCGAGTAATATAACGGGTGCAGGGGCGATAGGAAGTTTGGCGCCCGCGCCCGCGGGTGTCCCCCGGCTCCTTTTACCGAAAGGCGGCGCGCGTCCCGTGAGAAAAGTTTCCCGCGGCAGATTACCCGGGCGCGGCGCCGCGGCCCCAAAAGAGTGTCAATGGAGGAAGCGACGGCTCGGCGGCTCGGCGGCGCGGGCTAGGAGCCTCGGTTCCGCTCCTCCCAACCCCTTCTGCCAATCAATGTGTCTAAACGTCCAACCGTCTGGAAAATTGGGCGAATTATGTCGAGAGCCGATCGACTTTCGCTAATCGGCCCCCGGCTTCCATTAACGCCTCGGCCGATTCGACCGCGGCGCGGCCACCCCAGAAGCCCCAGCCGGCCGTGTTTAGAGGCGGCCCTCGCTAGCGCCCGGCCCATCGATCAAACGGTCGAACGTTTTCTCCGGCGCCCCCGCCCCTCGATTGAATTCCTCGGGACGTTGGAGGCCAATTACCAGGCGCGGCAAACTTTTAAACGCGCCCATAATTTTGATTGAAAAGGTGGGCCGCGGCCGCGCGGGGAAGCCGCCAGCCGGGCCGGCGGCCGGAGCTTTGCCGAGCTAGTGGCTGTCGCGGGACGAGTCCGACTCCTCGGCGGCCGACTCCCGGTGCGCCTCCCTCCGGCCCTCGGCGTGCTCGTGCCGGTGCTCCTCGTGGCCCTCCTCGCCCTCCCGGCCCCGGGCCGCCCCGTACTGGTGGCCGTTCGTGAAGAAGCCCTTTTTCCCCCGGTCCGAGCGCTCGAACGCCGCGTCCACCTTCTCGGCCTTCTTGTGCTCGCCCTCGGCCTCCGAGTGCTTCTTCTCCTCGTGCCCGTACTTCTCCTCCTGGCCAGCCTCGTGCTCGTCCTCGTAGAACTTGGTGTCCTTCTTGTACTCGTCCTTGTGGTACACGTTGTGGAAGCCCGTCGTCTTGTGGCCCTTCTTGTGGCCCTCCTTGTGGCCAAAATGCTCGCCCCGGGCCGCCTCCGCCGAGTGCTCCGCCTTCTCAAACTCCTTCTCCGAGACCTCGTGGCCCTTCTTCTCGCCCGCTTCCGAGGCCGCGTGACCCGACTCTTCCTTTTTCTCCTTCTCCTTCTTCGACTCTTGCTCGAACTCTTCCGCCACCTGTCCGATCAAATTTCAACACTATGTAGATACCCATTCATCCGTACTCAGCGCTAAGACACTCTCCACGTCCTCCTTCTCTACCCGTGACACTCCGTTTCGGCTCAAGTATTCCAGAGAAAAAAGGCACCAGAATGTTATAAGGCCATGGAAACGAGCATGGAAACGAGCGTGGAAACGAGCGTGGAAACGAGCCTGGAGCCCCTCAACTTCTCAGCCTTACTAATCATATTTTTACCAAATTCTTTTGCAAACCTGCCGGCTTTTATCGTCAACATCTTGCAACCGAAACACTTCTACGCGTAGACATTATTAAAAAAGTACATCAAACTACAGAAAAAGTTTCCGCAATTTTAAAATTATAATAACTTGCCTTCGAGACTGTTACTCCAAGGTTATGTAAATTCAGACTAAATCTTCTTAGTGCGCTTTTGGTGTATTTTCATTACTCGACTGTTAACTAATTGAACTTTCTAATAAATTAGTATCTTTTAATTTGAAGAAGCAAATTATAAGCCGTGCTTATTCTTTGCTTTCATTCGTAGTTTTTAACCACTACATTAAACTAAGCTTAACTGAGATATTCATGCTTAAAGTACGTACTAAAAAGTACCTCGTAAAACCTCTATTTTTGCGCGTATCAAAGAATCGTTGCATTACTTTAAACTATCCTACTGATTGATTATGAAAAGTATTACATTTAAGCGAATTATTGAAGACTTTTATTATTATTAAATCGCTTGATAAACCATGTTATAAATATGAAAACATATACATGTTTATAAAAAATGGTCTAGTAATTTAATGCAACAGCAACGCAATACAACTTGTATTATAATCATCGATATTTTGGACTATTGCAAATAAAAAATGAACAGTGATTTTATTCGAATTAAAAGCACAACTAATATATAGAGTCGAAAATAAAATACGTTTTATCAGTAAGAGTTAAGTTGTTAGAGTACGTATGTACATGTTACATTTGAAAAATTATCTCGATAGTAATATTTTCCTGAATTATAACTACTGAAATGAAAAATGACATGGAGAGTGAAACGATGAAAGGATACTAAAGGGTACCTTGTATCCCTTGGCGGCTTCCTTCTGGCCAGTGGACTTGTGCTCCTCGAGCTCCTTCTCGCCCTTTTGGTTGTGCTCGTGCTCGTGCTCGTGACCCTCCTCGTAGTCGTGGTCGTGGTCGTACTCGTCCCCGAGGTCGTGGAGGTGGCGGCCCAGCAGGTCGTCGTGGGATTCAAAGTCCGAGTGACCGAAGCGGAGATTGTTCAGGCCGAGGTGATGCTCGCCGAGGGCAAAGTCCCCGGGCAGGTCGTCGAGGTCGGGACCCGCTGCGGGTGACAGAGCCAGTGGGTGCAGGGTCGAGAAGGGGAGCCGGGGCGAGGCTTACCTCCGGGGAAGCGGTGCTTGGTGGGGAATCGGAAGCTGGCCGAGGGCCGGAGAAAGTCCGGGTGGAGGCCGAGGGGCTTGTCGGTGGGGGCCGTGGCTTGGGCCGTCGTCCGGCTGTAGGCGTAGCTCGAGGCCAGCTTGAGGTCCTTGGTCGCGCTCTCGTTCCTGGGCTCCTGCGGGGGCTGGGGCGGACTGCGGGGACGGCGGGGACGGCGGGACCGGGGGGCCGGCGCGCGCCGGCACGGCCAGGAGGAAGACCGCGAAGGCCGCTGAGACTCTCATGGCGGGCTGACCCGGGGGCCCGCGCGGGCCGGCTTTATAGGGGCCGGGGCGGCCGCGCATCCGGGCGCGATTCGCGCCGCGCACGCTGTGTCTCCGGCGCGCGGCCCACTTGCGCACGCGTGTCGACACGGCTCTGTCATCCCTCGGCGGGCATCGAGGCTCCGACTTTGGCCCGGGTTTTTGCCCCCCGGCTGACGCGAGCGTGCTTCCGGGCCCAAGGCCGCCGACTCCCTTGGCCTTCCCCGCGGCGGTTGCCCGGCGGACGCCTCCCCCGAAATATGACTCGAGCGCCGTGCGCCGCCGCGAGCGGCCTTTCCCGCCCTCGTCGCTCGCAGTCTAGGCAAGTAATGAAGTAGGCATTTTGGACTTGGTAATAATCGTTTATTCAATAGTGATACAGAATCTCCTTGTAAAAAAATGTTATGTCGTGCCTCGAGGCGCCGGCATCGATTCCGCAGGGCCAATCAAAATTGCAAGCAGTGCGGGCAGGATGAATGGGCGTCCATGCGTCCAGACGGGTGAAGCGGGCCGCTGCCCACGGCTGCCCTCGGCTGCGCGAGTCCCAGGGCGGCGGCGCGGCTGGTGGGTGCGCGGAGCCGGCGGAGACGTATTTACAGAGGCGGCCGGGGCGTGGCCCCTCACCGGTAGCCGTGGCCCTGCTTGTACCCGTGCTCGTTCGAGTGGTGCTTCCCGGCCTTGCTGGCAAAGTCCGCGTGCTCCTCGCGGTAGGTGTCCTCGCCCTCCGCGCCCTTGTGGCCCTTGTGCGCGCTGTGCTGCTGGCCCTTGTCGAAGTGGCCCTTCTGCCCGTGCCGCGCCTGCTGGTAGCCCGCTCCGTGCTTCCCGCCCTTCTCGTACCCGCCCTCCTCGTCCTTGTGGTGGGCGTCGAAGGCCCCGTATTTCTCGTAGTGGCCCCCGTCGTGGTCCTCGTCGTAAAAGTCCGTGTCCTTCTTGTATTCGTCCTTGCGGTAGACGTTGTGGAAGCCCGAGGTCCGGTGGCCCTTCTTCTGGTAGGCCTTGTTCCCGTAGTTGGCTCCCTCCTCGGCCGCCTCGGCCTTGTCGTGGGCGTCGTACTGCGAGTCCGACTCCTCGTGACCGGCCTCGTGACCCGCTTCGTCCTCGTATTCACCTGCGGCACAACAGTCACCGGTTATTTGCGCGCGGCCACTCCTCAAATATTCATCTCGTCTAGACGCTCGCGTAATCCCTCGGAACCGGCATAGGACGCAACTGACGGTCCGCGACCCGCGGCTACCTCGCATCCTAACGCTCGGTTCAAAAAATTCTGACGCGACACGTGTAGGATAACTGACCTAAATGACGATGCGCAGCTGTCAGTTGTACAGAGATGACTCGTACAAGCGATCGCGCGTCCGTTTGCATGCAGGTCCTATTTTCGTTTAGGTCACACTCGTTGCTCGTGCAGTAGCCCCAGTCACGGTAAAAGTTATGCCGAAACCCGATAAAATGCGCGTGCAAAGTGCAGTTTATCCGGGGCTTTGTTCGAGTCTACTAATGCATCTAATGTATTGTGCGCGAGCAACGCTCGGGTAGCCGGGGGCAGCGGAGGAAGGCAAAGAAAGGGGAGGTCAGCGGCAGTCCGTGAGGGTGCGAGGAAAGGGCAAATGGATCACCCTGTTGGTAGTCCTTCTCCCGGTGCTCGTTTTCGCCCTGGTCAAAGTCGTGGTGAGTGCCGTAGGCCTTCTCGCCGCGCTCCCCGTGGGCCGAGTTGTCCTCCGCCTGGTGGCTGGCCCCGGCCTCCTCCTCCGAGGACTCCTCGACGCCGTGGTGGTGGTGCAGGTGGGGCAGGTGGCCCGAGTGGCCCAGGTGGCCCAGGTCGCCCAGGTGGCCCTGGTGGTGGTAGGGCTCCTCGTAGTGGCCCTTGGCGCTGGAGGACCTGGACCGGGTAGTACGGGGCCAGGGGCGGCGGCAGCTCGCCCTCGTACTCGTAGGCCGGGTAACTCTGGTAGGGGTAGGCGTTGTAGCTCGCGTAGCCCGGCTGGTAGTCGTTGTAGAGGGGCTGCAGGCCCGGCGAGCCGAGGCCGCCCGTGTGGCTCGTGTACTGGACGTAGGAGACCGGGACGCCCTGGCGCTGGTCGTACGCGTAGCCGCTGGCCGAGCCCTCGAGGTCCGAGGAGCGCGTCTGCGAGACGAGCATTCGCTCGAGCCGGGCGGGCGTCGCCCGCACCGGGCCGCGGCTCGCCAGGACGAGGAGGAGGCCGGCTAGGGCCGAGATCGCGAGGGCCGACGACATCGGAAAGTGCGGCCGGTGCGTGGGACGTCTCTAGTGTGGACTGTGCCCCAGGGACCGGTCAATCCCCCGGCTTTATACCTCCGCCCAAGGACTGGACGGCGCGCGGGGAATGTCGAACATACTTCACGGTCGGCGAGTGGCTAATTCAAGAACAGCCGCCGTCATTGACAGTGCAGCTGCCCCTGCGCGGGATGCCATCGTGGCGCAATCCGCCGCGCCGCGCTGCGCTATTAGTTTAAGGTGACGCCCGTTTTTCAGGCCGCCATCTGTAGCGCGGCCCCGCGCTTTTCTCACCGCGCCGACCCGAATAGGAGCGCCTTGGCTGCCCTCGCTGCCGTCGCTGCCTTCGCTGCCCTCGCTGCCGCGCTGCCTTCGCTGCCCTCGCCACGCACCGCCCAAGCTTTTTGCACGGGCCCCGAGCCGCGGCGCTCGCCTGCGCCGCCCGATCTATTTCTCCGGCTAGAGCCACTCGCGCACTTTCAGTCGCACTTTACTTCTTCGCCTCTGCAGGCCGCGAGGCAGGCCGCTTATTTACACCTAATCTCGCTTCTTTTACAATCTAATCTCCGTTGCACCGTTTCCGCGGGCAATTTTCCCGAATACTCTATCTGCACGTTTCGGTAATCGTATGTCTCTAATCCTTTTTTCACTGCCACTCAACCAATCTGCAGCTTTTTCGATCGCTTGCATAACGGTATCTTCGCATTAGATTATCATCGACTTTTACCTTATTTATATATTATCCAGTCACGATGGACTTATATTTTTCTGTTTGTAAAACCTTTGTATAATACAAAAGTACTTTTGATCCGCGGAAATCAATACAAGCAGAGTTTGCTGGGCGTTAAAGTTTCAATTTTATTTTTAATTTATAATATTTGATACTCTTTGCAACGAAGCTGATATTTTTATACATTGTTAATGTAACGGATTCAAATTTCGTTTACTGTGCAGGCTTCTGTTTGCATGAATCATTATCATCCTGGTCAAATTTACTTTTTTGAATTCTATTTAAAAGGTAAAATTAAATGGTATTATATATCAATTACATAATTGATAACAACTAAAAATTCTTTTATTCTTTTTTTTAAAATTTTATCGTCTACCAAATATTATTAATTATAATCATCTGTAGCAGGATATAGATATAAAACTAAAATATAAGTTGACATTAATTAAGGTACTGAGAAACATCAATAGACTGATCCAGTTCTACAACATTATTCGTAATGAAAGTGGCAATTATTGACTGCAGCTGTGTAGAATTATGATTAAAAAATAGTTAAAATTCTTACGTTAAATCTATTATATAATTCAATAAATAGGTTGGTGATACGTATCGGTTTATTGCCTTGGTATGATTAGAAAAATTCAATAAATACCGAAATGCAACTAATTGAGAAATGTTATGTTAATCGATCCAAATATTGTGTTATAAATTTAAATTCAATATTTAAGACAATTATTATTTCAAGAATTACAGTAATGTAAAGTAGTCTATATACTTTAAAACTATGTATGTACGTTTATATATGAATGGAATCCAAATACAAAGTCCGTTTGAAAAATAAATCGATAGTTTTCCTAAATAATTAATTATATTTTTTATCAAAATTATAAACTTTGTTACCAACTTCATAAAATAAAAAATATCTTAAAATCAATTAAAATACACTCAAAGTTTTTCCTTTTAACGGCATTTTCGAAATTGTCATTCAGAAATTTCCGAAAATAAAACAATTACATTAAAAATTCTAAAAATATTTTAATATATTTAGCAAGAAAAAAATTCTTTATGCTTACAAAAAAAAATTTTCAGCTAGCATCTTGTTTCATCAAAATATTTTTTATCAGATTTGGTTTAATGCACCAATATACTAAAACACGTACTTGATTAAAATCAAGACATTTTTTTTCATTTTCGCATCAATGTAGGCGACAACGCTATATAACAGAGTTATCTTATACAAGGTAACAAAAAAATTCATTCATTGTAAGTGTATTATTATTTCACACAAAGCTATGGAAATTTCGTACATGGAAAGAAATGTTATGAAAATTTTTTACTATACTTCTAAGTTAACTGAGGACAAACTTATAGAAACAAAACAATACTTTACACTAAAAATTGTCATAAGTTTACCTAAGGTTACTATTGATCAAAATAGTGTGTCATCGTGTATGTTGAAACACGTATATTATACTTATAGATACTTAATGCACGTTATTAACTTGTAATTTCTTGTAATTGTTAATCACTTTATTGTAAAGCATAATAACTTATTTGACAAGTCTGTGCCCAATTTATATTTTTCTCTGAAAAACATTTAATAAGAATGTTGTGCATCTCGATGCACGTGAAGGAACAGGCTACGTATTCAATTAAAAATCTAGTAAAATGCCTATGAATGTAAGCTTTTTGAGACTATCCCAAAAGATTGGTTAGTTGTACTAATCATTTGATGTGAAAAAAACCGATCGATTACCCGCATATTAAGCATAGTGCACGTTCGAGAGATCCATAAAGAGAATCCTGATTTGGCGCAGGATTGGAGAAAACAGCGATGAGAATACAGACTCCGGAGCGTGCGGCGCGAGTAGTCACGGATAGGAAGACGGGGCAGGCGCGGCGTGGAGCGGCGCGTGGGAGCCAGTAGAAGCACAGGAGGTTGCAGCGGCGCGAGCGGCCCGGGCTGCGCAACTGCCACTCCGTGCACTCGTAACGGCGGCCGAGCAGCGATATAAAAGCGCCGAATGCCCCGGGCCCGGGCTCCAGTTGACGCGCAGCTCGAGTCGCAGAAAGGCTCGTTAGCGATGGCCGATTTGTGGAGGATGGGCCTGGTCCTTTGCACTTGCTGCCTAATCGCTCTGAGTGCCCTCGCGGAGGCCGAACCCGAGGAAGATGAGGGGGACGGAGTTGTGCAGCGCATGGATGGCTTCGGCTTCCTCTTGGACGGCGTCGATGCCGACGATGGCTCCGAAGAGAACGTGCAGGAGCAGAAGATCGAGAAGGTGCCACGGCTCGCCAGGAGTCGGGACCTCGAGCCCGAGGCCGAGATGCTTCCCGCGCATTTCGAAGGTGTTCAGCCGCCCGGAGTCGACCACATGGAGATGACGTACCGACAATCACGCGGGGATAGCCTCGCCGGGCAACCGAAGCGTACCCGCATCCACCTGCGCCCTGATCGCAGGGCCGAGTACGCCTTCGCCATGCACTAGAGCCTCGAGCCTATCTTTGTACACCCATCAACGAGGCAAGATAAGACTGACCCAGAGATTTCTCAACAAAATAGTTCTATTTTTGTACCATTTTGCAATCGTTATTACACGAATGACTATACTCTAATATTGTACTGTCAATATATGTTTTTATACAACATGAATAAACTATTTCACCATTACCATGAAGTTTTTAAGACTTCTTGCCAGCGCGGCCCTAATCCAATTTAATCCGTACTTAAACTTCCATAATGATATATGTTTGATACTGTAGAAATTCAGTTTTTATACACATTTATTTTGTTACTTCTATTCAAACTAACTGAGATCTAAAAATTAGATTTTTAAAAGAAAATGCAATATATATTTGAATAGCTTTACCTACATTAATATTGGCAAATTACGTTGAACTAGTATAATCACAAGTATATAATTTTAATTATTAATACTAAAATAGTTCTATTTTATTTTTAAAAAAGTGACACAAAGTAATTATATAAAATTAATAGGAATAAAAGAATCATCGCAACAATATTGTATCGTAGATGCTAAATAACTTTTTATTTGAATATTGCGATCTTTTTTTTGTAGATTGTTAAGATATATTATTTTTTATATTAAAATTAAATATAACATGGTTGTATGAAATAAAAAAAAATGTTCACAAAATTTCAATGTTAAATTTTCCTAACGTAACATGTTTATATGCTGTGACGGTTACTGGGCGGGATGAGTAAGCTACTCTCCTCGTAAAGACAAGTGTGGATTAACTCAGTGGAAAAAATATATATAGACGAGAGTAATTTCTATGTATTATTATGTACGCAATGTTTGTAGTGGGATAAATTAGTGAAAGATTGAATATGCAATACATTATATGTATGCTATGAAATCGCGAACACTTTTATTTACAATGGTATCATAAAAAATTATCAGTTTCGTTCAAGTTTTCGTCAAAGTTTTGATCAGCCATTTAGGCCGCTATTTTGCATAGTAATTTTATAAAAGACATAATTAAAAATGCCTCAAAGCATATTGATAAAATTTATTATGTATTCTAAAAGTTTATGAAACCATAATTATAAATAAAATACACCATTTATACATCTACCTAAAATATTCATAAGCATCATTCCTTTTTTAAATTTATTAATTATATTACAATTACAATTATAATAAATATTTTTCATGTAAATATATTTGAATATACATAGCAGTAATAACTCGGTAAGCATCTCAAAAGGATATATATATATATATATAGCAATGCGAACACTATCACATCGAATTTAAATCAATAATAGATTATCTAATTATATGCGATAATTCGCTTCTAATTAAAAGAAAAGAGTGCAATTAATCAAACAGTACATGTATTCGTTGAAATTGGAATTTAATGGCGATCTAGTTTTGCGCGTTAATGACACTACCGGTGTTTCTTCCGAGCGTCCTGTTTACACGTCACTCGGTGCGCCATGCGCGCTTGATTAATGGACATTAATAATGTTCTCATTGTTCTACGCTCCCATGTCAAAGATCTTACGCTTGATATATTGCATTATTTTTACAGGGCCATATGATGAAAGTTAAACATACTTCGCAACTGAATTAAAATAATAATTGTACTAATCAACTTTTAAACACGAAATTCATTTTCATCTTTGAGGAATGTTATTCAAATCTAAGAATACCTTTAACATAGAATGTAAAAAAAAATTTTATCTAATTTAAAGGGAAAATCTAAATATTATTCGAAAGAGTCAATATAAATTATAGAACGAAAATCGATTGATTTGAATCTCAATGGATGTGAAGTAAGTATATGAAGGGCAGAGTATGCAAATATCATGAAGGTTACCATTAAAATATAAAGTTAAGGTTAAAAAAATTTAAATCAAAATTTTTCTGAGTGGATAATTGACGTGTACCGATGAAAAACTTAATTCAAAAAGCATGGCTCAACGACTCCAGCGACTTTTTTCGTGGCGAGATGCAAAATACTCAAAATCTAACCTCATTCGTCGAATGTCTTGTAAACCGGCTTGCACCGTAAGTATTTTCATAGAAAAAGGGATGGGCAGCAGGTCGTCTGTATACCTGCAATACTCGTGCAACCTCGAGGTTATGAGAAACATCCTGCACAGCTGCCCAAATTCACGTACCGACTCATGTGTCCATGGGAAGAGCAGCTGGTGATGACTTTCCTCTTGGGAACGTACTTTAAAACGGATCCGATGGTGGTAAACGCCGGCCGAGGCTTGTCCTCGAAGCTCAGTCCCTCCCTCATCTACCTGATGCACATGAAGCTTCGCGAAAAGTGTTCTATACTAGCCCTGAACCGAGCAGACACACTAGTAGGAGTAGCTGTAAACAGTTCGACCACGTCTTCTGTCGCGGGAAATCTAAAGTACTTGGCAGAGAACTGCGACTGCGATGCTTCACGAGATGTCATCAACTTCTACGCATTTCTTCTGCGTCAGTCAAACATGTGGCACAAGTACCGCGTTGACAGAGTATTCCACTGTGGCCACATAGCCATACATCCCGAGTATTACGAGCAGGACTTGGAACGCAATCTCATCTGCGAGAGCTATGTCCTGGCTCGTGACCTCGGTTCTCAGCTCTTCCGGCTTGACTGTCCGAGCCAGTAAGGCCATACCGCGAATGGTCCTGATCGTTCCTATAACGCTTGGTACTTTACAGGTTACTTTCCGAGGTGGCCCAGAGCTACAACTGGGAGCTGATCTACGACATCCCCTACAACCGCTACCTTACCCACGGCGAAACTGGCTTTAAGGACATCCGCGAACCAAACACCAACATGAGAATCTTTGTGGACAGGTTGGCCAACTACAAGAGCTACTACCCTCGGCGGAAATAGGCCGTCTCGCATACGAGTCCTGCTTTAATAAATGCGCTGGCGCCGGCGCCGGCAGCCGCCAGCCCCGACACCGCCAGTACCACCCGCACCGCCCGCACAGCCCGCGCAGCCCGCGCCGCTTGGGGGCGCCGGAGGATTGTGAGCGCGAGGAAGAGTCTCGCGTTATTTGCTCCGAGCCGCACGAGCTCGAGGACAGAGTAATTAAAGTTCGGAGCATCTCCCGACAGTTTACTTCAATCTCTGCTCCCGCAATTGCGAGGCATGTTTGCGGAACGTACTGCAAACTCGCCGGAGCGGGCGGTGCGAGAGCGAGGCGCGCGCAACCTGAGCTCTCCGCGCCGCCCCTGTCCATCCGTTCGACGACCGCGCGTCTTCGCATTTCATTGGGACAACGCCCTCCGCGCCTCCGCCGAATGCCTTTTCTCCCAATACTGTTTAAAGCCGCCTCTCCTAATGTACTTTTGCCAACTTTTCAATCTAGACTCGCGATCGCTTATAAAGTTCCTCGCAAAATGGCGCTATCGGGATCGAGGTCCGCATACCGAATGGAATACCGAGATATCTCTCGCCCTCGCTATAATTGCAAAAACTTTTATAAATCCCCACGCCACCGAGACTGTGCTAACATTTTGTCCCTCCACAAAAGAGTCTTTCGTCATAACAACAAAAATCTGGGTCGTTTCTAAAGCACAGCGAGGGACTAGTAGTTTTTTTGGCAACCGATGGTCAGCGCGAAAGCAAGGCCAACTTTTATAAAAATCAGAGGGCCAACCAAGGCGGTATCCCCTTGTTTTCTTCCGGGAAATTGGCGAATGATCGGCAAAATTTATAAAGGAAAACAATTTGTCCGTTAGCTCGGGGGGCAAGCAGCGGACGGGCGTCTAGATAGAGATCATAAGAGCGGCGAGCAGCAGGAGTACAGGCGAGGCTGCGCGGAGCGGGTGCGGTGTGAGCGTGGAGCGGGCGCCGAGAGGAAGGAGAAGGCGGAAGAGAGAAGGGGCGACGCAATACTGACGCTTCGGCGGCGTGGTGGAATGACCGGGCGCGCGCTGCCCGTCGGCTGCGGACCGTGAGGCGACAAAATCCAATTCTTTCGCCGGTTAGTACTGTCCGGTGCACCTGCGAGACATCTGGAGAAGCGAACTCGAGGTTTACATTTCAACGAGGCGACCAACTTCTTTTTCTCCGCTCGCATCCTCTCCGCCCTTCCGCCTCTTTTTGTTCTACGTTATTTACTGTGCCCTCGCCAAGTGCCACGACTTTTACTCATTGCTCTAGAATAAACAAATCGTTATTTCCGACTCACAGCTGCTCGCTTGAGGTGGCTCCAGCGCAAGTGGACCTTCTACTAGACTTTGCGGGGCTGCTTTATCTTTTTCTCTTAGTTACTATTTTCTCTTAGAAATATCATGTAATTGATTCGCTATGGCAAAAATTGTATTGCGCAGCTACGTAGAAATTGAAAGAATATTATACGGACAATAAAGTTTTGTGTGTAAGATTTTTACTTGTATCTTTGCTTTTACTTACATTGCTCAATCATGACATTCTAATAAAATTTTGAAACTGTGTACTCTTGAAAAATATCCTTTTTGGACACACTTTGTGTACTTGTTTGCTAATATTTATAAATTTTCAACAGTTTCATCAAACTTCGATTACATGGATAAAACTCTTTGAGTGTGTCGGTAGATGTACCTTTAATATACTTTTAAGTAGATGTATATACGATAAATGAATTGTAGGCACGAGTATCGTCATTTTAAAACTGTTATTTTAAGGCAAAGGGAAATTAATGATAAAGTGATCGCCATCGCAAGATAAAAATGAATGAATCTTTGGAAAGGACGCTGTATTTAAGTGCGCGACTATGATTTTCTTGTAGCCCGAAGTTTCTTGTTATAGGTGGCTGCCATCCGTGAAGCTTTGAGTAGACAGCGATAAAGTATCTTTCAGCAAGAGCGCGTACTTCGATTAATGTGCAGTCAGCGATAATATTGTGATCCTATCGTGATTATACTGCCAGCTAGCCACTTGCATAATATTGTCACTTTGCCCACAGCGGTGAGGAATTTTGATTAAAAGCCAGTACCTCAATATCATTCGACGGCTCGAATCCTGCAACGTTATAACAGTACAAGCGAAGAGCGCGCACTCGCTTATTCAGCACTCGTTCGAGTTATCGCTTTGTTATATTTGTCAATTTATTGAATGAAAGGACAGAGTTATAAAATAAAGTTATGAGGCTTATTATAATAAAAATAATGAAGGCGAATCATTTCGTTAATAAAAAGTCACTTTAATAAATGTACACATAGATAATCCTTACAGAGCGCAAAGCGCACGCGCAAAGAGCAATGCGATCGGAATATTGTTTTGCTTAAGCTAAGTAACGACTTGATAGTAATGAGGAGAAACGCCTTAAAAAAAGTATCAACAGAAAATTCAACAAGGAACGGGTGTAGATGTCGTTGGGTGTCGGGGCAAGAGCGAAAAGTCGGATCTTGTGGTGAGCGGTGGGGTAATAGGACTGAGGATAGATGGGGGGGAGGTTGATGCTGATCAATGCCCCTTTTTGTGGTGCCAGTGCTTGTGATCTTCATGACCGCCCTTCTTGCCGTAACTGTGATGGTGGTGATGGTGATCATGGTGCCCTCCCTCTTTCTTGTGGCCTTTATGGTCATGGTGATGGTGGCCCTTCTCATGATGGCCCTTCTTGCCGTGATGACCCTCGTGATGGCCCTTGTGGTGATGGCCCTTCTTGTGATGGCCGCCCTTCTTGTGGTGGTGCTCATGGTGGTGGCCACCGTGATCCTCGTGGTGGCCATGATCATGGTGTTCATCGTAGAAATCTTTGTCTTTCTTGAATTCGTCTAATTTGTGGACCTCGTGATGACCCTTGGTGCTGTGGCCCTTGCCAAAGTGACCTTTCTCGTGAAATTTGTGACCCTTTTCACCCTTTTCGCCCTTATGGTGCTCATGGTGGTAGCCGTCATCATGGTGATGATGTTTCTTGTGGCCTCCATCCTCGTCGTAGTGGTGGTGGTGACCCTCCTTGTCATGATGTCCCTTTTCCCCCTTGTGATGTTCGTGATGGTGCTTGTAGCCCTTGTGGCCCTTATCGCCGTGCTCGTGATGATGGTCCTCATGAGACTCGCCTCCGTGGCCCTCGTCGTGATGGTGACCCTTGTGATGGGAGGCCGCGGTCTCGAGGTCGAGAAGAATGGGCTCTTCCAGGCGCCGCGCCTCTACCTGCACGACGGCGAAGGCGAGGGCGAGGGCGAAGCCCAAGATGTACGCGGCCGGTCGCAGCTTCATCTCCTGCTCGATCCTCGCAGTTGCTCGAGGCGGTTAGCCGCACTCTTGCTATCAGGCACTATTGCGGGCAGGAGAGGTACTGCGGGGGTCCAGTTCACTCCTCGACGGGCAATCGGCGTCTGCGGAGGCGACATCGCCACGCGCCCGATTATATACATAACTATCTACCAGGCCGTTTCGTTGTAATATTAGGGAAGCCATTGGTCTTTCTTTTGCTCGGTTCCCAGTCAGCAGTCAGGTGGCCAGCCGTATCCGCGCCGCAGCGCGCGCCGATCGCCGTCAGCGCCGATCGCCCGTTACGAAAGCGCCGTCTCCTTAACCTGCTTTAAATTCTACAGAACGGCCAGTGCAGCCACCGTCGCTACTGCCGCTATAGTCATCGCCACGCCGAGTTAGCACGCTTGCTGCCGACACTTATGCAACTCAACTTGAAATCGTTGATCTTGCTCAAACTCCCTCGCATTTCTCACGATTTCTCTATTTTTTGCAAATGCCAATTCGTTTCTACATAGTCCACGTTTGATCTAATGTTTGCTCGTGAGTTTTCAAACCGCACCCCACCCATTCTTTCCCCTTCTCCATCTTCTCCGTCGTTTTCCCACTCCACCCCTTGCTCCCTATCCCTCTTGTATCTGTACCAGTAATCGATCAATATATTTTGCTCGCGTACGCTTTTTATCACTGAACTTGCCCACTTTTCCATAATCAGTCTTAATATTTATTATGACGATTCATACAATATATCAATCAAGCGACGGTAACTGAACAAACACCTTTAGTATACATTATATCATTAGAAACATTTCTTTTGTTACGTAAAAAATCTGAACTAACCACTTGTACGTGCGAAGTAAAAAGTAGTAGGTCTCGATTCTATTTTTCTTGATAAAAATGAGCGATGCTCCGCATATTGAATACTTCTTTTTCCAAATCAAGCATTTACCAGGAATGTTAAAGAATATTTTTCTGAATAAAATAAGTACCTTTGATCCTATTCAAGTAAGAACTTATTATAAATTGCAAATTTGTACAAGATGATTTGTGACATTTTTAAGAAGATAAGATAAAATACCGGTTAGTGATCGTGATCGATTTTAATATGATGATCAAGTATTCATTCTAACGAAATTATAAAAGGTAATTATAAAAGGATTTTATGCGCACATCAATTTTTTATCAAATGTTTCTATGTATATTTTTTAATAATGTGCATTTACCATTTGTTATTTCCTATATCGATTAGTTAAGAATGACATGCAAGAAATTTGATATATCCGAGCAAAGTATACAAATTAAGATAGATTAACAAATAATAGTAATAGTTTGTTAAATATTAATATTTAATTGAATGGCATTGAGTAATTAAAAGGTTGATTAATAAGTGACCCTATTTTGAAAACGTAAAATGTCCAGAGAGGAACTTGAAGCAATAAATGGAAGTATGAAAGGAACTGAAATGGCATAAATTAGGGAGGTCGAAGGAGATGATGGAATGAAACGTTGCAAAAGTATTTGAAATTATTATAGGTGTTTTATTAAAAGAAAACATATCGAACAATGAGCTAAAAATATACAATAAGAGAATGAAATATGAAAAGGAGAAAAGAGGACGAGAGAATAGATAAAAGAGTCGTCGGTTGGCACGTTGTTGTCGAGGGAAGCGGCTCGTTGGGGTCTCGCTCGGGGTCCTCTGTAATTAACATCAGTCGTAGGCAGTCGTGGCGACTAGTGTCCCTTTTTATAGTGGTGCTTTTTCCCATGATGGTGACCGCCCTTCTTCTCATGCTTCTCGTGGTGGTGGTGATGCTCTTCGTGGCCGTGCTTGCCGTGGTGTCCCTTGTGGTCCTCGTCATGGTGGCCCTTGGAAGAGTGTCCCTTCTTGCCCTTGTGGTCCTCGTGGTGGCCCTTGTGGTGGTGTCCGCCCTTCTTGTGGTGGCCCTCCTTACTCCCGTGGTGGCCGTGATGATGGCCGTGCTTCTCGTGGTGGCCGCCCTTGTGGAAGTCGTCGTAGAACTTGTGCTCCTTGTGATACTCGTCCTTGTGGACCTTGTGGTGGTAGCCGCTGGTCTTGTGGCCCTTCTTGTGGCCCTTCTTCTCCCCAAACTTGCCGCCCTTGTGGCCCTTCTCCTCCTCGTGGTGCTCGCCGTGCTCGCCGTCCTCGTCGTGGTGGTGCTTGTGGTGGCCGGCGTGCTCCTCGTGGTGGCCCTCGTGGTGCTCCTTGTCGTGCTCCCCGTGCTCGCCTTTGTCGTGGTGGTGGTGGCTCTTGTGGCCCTTGTCGCCCTTCTCCCCGTGCTCCTCGTGGTGGTGGTGGTGGTGCTCCTTGCCGCCGTGCTCCTCGCCGTGGTGGCCCTTGTGGTGGGAGGCGGCGGCCTCTAGGTCGGTGGGGGGCGCGGGTGCCGCGAGGGCGAGGGCGCGGGGCGCGCGCGCGCCCACGAGCCCGTGCTCCCAAGCGTGGAGGCTTCCCGCCAGGAGGCAGAGCAGCGCGAGGACCAGCTGCGGCCCGCGGTGGCGGCTCCGTGCGTCGTCGACCATCCTCGAGGAACCATAAGCGCTCGGCGACTCGTCCGCACCTGCGCGGACCTTGGCTATTTATAGGCAGTCGGCGGCTCCTCCGCGGCCGCGTCTGTGGCTTCGCCCGCTAGATTCGGAAGAACCGCGCTCGCATTATGCGCCCACTCATGCGAACAGCTCGATTCCATCTTTTTGTCATCGTCCGGAGAAAGTCGGCTCGGCGGACCGAGACGATCCGCGGGCTCCCATTCATGTAACCATCGGGCTTAGATAACGCGCCCCTCTCGCGGCCATCTGCCTGAAAAAGCAGCGGCGCAAGGAGCGGTGGGCGCCGGCCCTCGGCCCGAGGAGAACGGCCTACTCGTTGTTCGGGCCGAGCGCGCGGGGAGCAGGAGGGCCGCCGCAGGACTAACGAGCCTCGTTCCCGGCCCTCGAGGCGGCCTGGGGGCCTGGGAGCCGGGGCTTTCTTCGGGGGCGGAGGCGCGAGGGCCTCCGATAGTCGGCGAGCGATGTGGGACGGCGGCCTGCCTCGGGCGGCTCGGCATCGATCGCGGGGGCGATTTTTCCCGAGGCCTACTCGGGCCGGTTTTCGCTGACGGGGCGCCGCTCGCCGAGGCCCCCAGGCGCTCGATTGCACTTAAGCCGGGCGCGGGCCGCTAATTAAAATCAATATTCGCGCCCTGCCGCTGACGGGCATGAACGCACTCGGTCGGCCGGGAGGGGCCGCGATGAGCCGATAGCCTGCCGCCGCGCGATCTCCCGCCTGTGCGCCCCGGCAGCCTCGCCGCGGCCCGCTTTTTTGCGCGCCCTCCCACCTAATGGGATTTGGGGGGCGGCATCGGCAGGCGGCCCACGTAGCTTCGTTACCTGCCTCCGCGGCCGTCTATAAAGCGGCCAACGACGTTATACACTTTGCCGGGCGGCGCTCTTTTCTCCTCTCTAATCAGAGCCGCGGCGGGTGGGCGCTTCTCGGCCGGCTCCCTCTTTTTCGCCTCGCGTCCGCGCGTAATCGATCCGCGGCCAGGCGCAGACCGTCCGCGGCGGTCCGCGGCTCCGCAAGACGCCCGCACCGCATTTGAGCCGCGTCCGTGCCGCGCTCGTGCGGCGCTCGTGCCGCCTCGCTTGTCGGGCAGAGCCGGGGGCCCTGCCGGCCGGCCGCGCGAGCCGCGATTCGCATGCCAGTGCAGGAACGTGATGTACGAAATATCCCCTTGATTAGGATTATGCTCCCACTTCCCCTCGCTATTCACCCCTCCATCACCCCTTCAAAGCTGCTTACAAAGCAGTCCGCTGGGGCTCGCCAGTTCGGGACTCGCTCTTGCAGCCTCTAATTTAATACCAGCTTAGGAGGACCGACTGATTCATGAGGAAATTAGTTGATGAATATGGAAAACTCCGAACGAGGCTCCTACCTTACCTTTGTACAATGCCACTTGTTTCAAATGCTAAGTTCAAGTGCTGCTGCCGCGGGATATTTCATATTCCGTTTAAAAATTACACTTACCTCCGACTTGTCCCCCCTCACTCGCGCGTTCGTGCGAACCATTGCTCTCGCGCCTATTCAAATTCTTTCCCAAACTATACCAAACTTGATGCATAAATTCGATTTAAAAAAGGAAGCCGCCCCTTTTGTCGAGGGGACCTGGCCCGTTATATGCAGCTGGACTGCACTGGCGCAGAATCAGTGGCCCGCGCGTACTCGGGCGTCCGCTGGCGTGACAAGAGAAGGGGGGGGGGGTCGCCAGGGGAGACCGAGGGGGCAATGTTGAGATAATAAGCAAGTACAAGTGCGGACCTCCCAAGTGACGACGATTAACCGTAATTATCACGCGCAATTAACGGGCCGGGCGCAATGCCGCGCCGCCGTTTTATTGGCTTGCGGTGGGCTAGCGACGCGCAGGTCCCTACCCGCAAAACTTTACTCGTTACAAACGAGTAAACGATTGCAGGTGCACCGAGGGCCAAAATGGACAGCGGCGCCCCGGCTGACGTGTAACGGCTGACGTCGAGTTCGCAAAGCTATTTTTCAAGTCCTCCGTCACCACTCATCGCCCGCACAGTAATATAAATACCTCACGCGCACCCCGCGCATACCCCTGCTGAATATTACGCGTCATAGTGCTCCAGGCATATTATTCATTTATTAAGCTTTCCAAATAAACATTTATTTATGAGTTTGCTCTGCGCAACACAGGTTTAAGTCATCTTTTAAATTATTATACATTTCACGGGCTCAACTCATTTTTAAACCGCGCGTCCGTCGTAGGTAAATACTTATAGCCGCCTATTATCATTTAATGCCATTGCATAGGCTATGGGAATGATTTTTTTGCGTAGTAAACCATTTTCATTGATTTTAAATTAATTTGATGAATAAAGTTATGAACCATTAATTCTTATACATACTTTTCAACTTATAAATCTCTCTAGTAGAAATCTTGTAGAAAGTTTTGTTAATATATATATAATTATAATCTTTATGAATTTAAACGTATTGTCTGCAGTGACTATAAAATCGATTTAGCATAGATAGCAACAAATATGAAATTAAAATTGTCAGAAGGAAAAAATTTCTTAAATTATATAAATAATAAAAATAAATCAATTTATAATATGTCACATCATATTTATCAACCTTGACGGAAATGCACGTCCTACCTGAATTAAGAACAAGCAAAAATATCCTTCTTGAAGCTGCATTTAATGGTAGAGATGTTGATTCGAACACGTGTTGGATCAAGAGATATTTCGTGTTCATTCTATGTGAAAGAATGACTAATGAGGAAGGATAAGTAAAAGAAGGATATACAACGAGGGAAAAAGTGTGATAATTTTGAACGACAAACTCAAGTTTTTATTTCAGTTACACTTTCCATGTACAAGCTCTTTATCAGATGCTGCCCCACTTAAAATTAATTATGCAACAATTACATAAGGAACAACGAAAACAAGTGCGATTAGATGTAAGGGCAAATCACTATAAACAATATTTACTACAGGAACATTGGCGACTCGAACAAAAAGATCGAAGGCATTATCTGGTCCCTCGCATGAAGAGAATGACCGAAAGCGAGGTCGCGCGGAGGGAGGCGCGGCGAAAAGGAGGAAACGGTATTCCCACGAGAGCTCCGAAAGTACATTCTATTAATAAGTCGGTAATAAAAACGTCGAGAGAAAAGTAAAGAGAAGATAAGGCTAGTGTGTAAACGTTGGCTGGGTCATTAGATTAATGTTTCATGCGCGTCGCGTGAGGCAAGTAGTTTTTTCGCGGGGGCGCGACAAATTTCCCTGGTAATCGCGTGCGCGCGAGCCTAATAGTCGGGGACATGCTTGTGCGTGAGCGGCTTGGGCTTGGACGGCCGGCAATTTCTGCCCGCGCTGGGATTATTAGGGGTAGGGGCCGATCGGCCAATCCCCGTCTTGATTGCAGGCGACGCGCGATAGCTCGCGGCGCGGCAGGTGGAGGAGGGGCGCGCGAAAACTCGGCTCACGACACGGGAACGCAAGGCGCGACCGGCTTATCGGGCTATTGTAGATTTATCGGCAGTCGGTTGTACACATGTAGGTAAAGAGGAGCGGAGCCGGAGAGCCGGGCGGCGCTCAGTAGTAGCCGCCTTCGCCCTCCTCGCCAGAGGACTCGCCGCCCGAGTAGGACTCGCCCGAGCCCCCGTAGCCCTCGGCGTCGCCCGACGAGTAGGACTCGCTGTAGCCCTCGCTCGAGCCGTCGTTGTAGCTTGAGGTGTCCCCGTCGCCGCCCGAGTACTGCTCACCATCGCCACCTTCGCTGTACTCGGAATGGTCCCCGCCTTCGTCGGCATAGTGCGTTTCGACATCGGTACCTGCAACCCACAGCTCCATCATCACTCCTGCTCGCGGCCTCCCTCGCTTCTTCGCTCGCTCGCCGACTCTCGCAGTCTCGCCGAGGTTACATGTCCCACGTGTGCACAAGTCATACATGCAACCTCGGGCCGAGAACACTCGGCTTTATTCGACTCGTCAGCGTGCGGCCCCTGCTACTGTCTCTGTCTCATTGCAGATCGGTGCGATTGAAATTTAAAAGGAAAACGTGCGCGAAGAGAGCCTTGCGATCGAGCTGGGTGCAGAAAGCCATACATAGAGAGAAAGAGAGAGAGAGAGAGAGAGAGAGAGAGAGGGGGTAGACCTGGTGAAAGGTAGAGAGAATATCGTACCGGCCCCTTCGTGGTCCTCCTGCTTGTCCTTGCCCGAGTGCTTGCTCTTGCGGGAGGCGGACTCGCCCTTGTGCTTGCCATCCTCCTTGGCGTCCTCCTTGCCGAAGGCCTCGTGCTCCTCGAAGCCGTACCTGTCGCCGAGCTTTTTGTGGAAGGTGTCGAGCGTCTTGTAGCCGTGGTCG
Organism: Sycophaga agraensis; assembly: GCA_018906755.1. NCBI lineage: Eukaryota > Metazoa > Arthropoda > Insecta > Hymenoptera > Pteromalidae > Sycophaga > Sycophaga agraensis. The sequence goes on from JACCIE010000011.1 coordinate 462,395, forward strand.
CCCTTGGTGAAGGTCTTCTTCAAGTAACCCTTCTCGCCCTCGGCGTCGCTGCCGTAGGTCTTGAAGAAGCCGCCTTCGTCCGTCTTGCCTGCGCAGACACGGAAGGAGAAAGGCGGAATGAAAAGGGGCCCGAGAGCCGAGGGGGCGGGAGGGATCGGGGCTCTGACGCACCGGAGGCGTTCTTCTGGAGCTTCTTGTCCTTGGTCTTCTTGGGGGCGTTGCCCGCGGAGAGGAGGTCCTCGACCTCGATGGCGAAGCGGGTGGGCGCGGAGGGCTCCTGGACGCGCACCTCGCGGCGCAGCGAGCCCACGGTGGCCATGTCCTCGAGGAGGGGGTCGGGCCCGAGGGGCATGGCCCGGACCCCGGCGGGCCCGAGGGCCGCGAGGGCCGCGAGGGCCAGGAGGGCCGCGAGGGCCCGGCGACTCGGGGGCTGCGCCATCGGCTTGGCTTCCGCGGCCTCGGCTGGCCTTGGCTCGCCTCGGCTGACCTTGGCTGGCTGGGGTGCGCGGGTGCGCGGCTGCGTGCGGGGGCTGCGCGGCGGAGTCGGCGCTCGCGGGGAGGTGCAGACTCTCGCGGCGACCGCGCGTATGTCGAACAGGCAAGAAAAGTGCGGGGAGGGCCTTTATAGCGGGCGCGGGCCATGGGCCCGCCATGGCAGCGGGGGGAGCCGTTGGGGCTCCGGCCCCGCCACCTGCCTCGGCGCCGCTGGCGCGGGCGGCGCGTTGCGCGTTGCCTCCGGCCTCCAGGGCCCCTGTCGCAAGCTTATTCATTACCAATCTCATTAGCCGGGGTATCGCGGGCGCAGGCCGCTGTCGAAAGGCCCAAATTGAGCGTTAAGTGTTCCAAAGAGCGGCGCCGAGAGCGCGACGACGCCCAAGGATATTGGATTGGTCACGGGGCGGGTTGCGCTCGCTAATCCGACACGTGTCGGCCGACGCGTGTCCCAACCGCCCGCGCCGGCCCTCCTTTGCATTCGCCGCGCAGGAAGCTCCCCGCGCTCCCGAGTTTCCCGCCGCGGAGAAAGAGGGCGAAAAAAGCGCTTGCGCAACGAGGAAGCCGGCGGGCGCCGCCGCTGCACACCGCAGGGGCCGCGGAAAAACAGTTCCGACGCCGAGTGCCGACGCCGCGTGTGCACCGGGCCTTGCAGTCGGCTCGCTAGAAAGCGGCCGCGCGAGCCTCTGGGCCTTGCGCCCGCAAGAAAGCCCCGCGCTCGTCACGCTCGCCGTCTAACGAGCGCCGCGCCCACCCGCTTGCGCAACGCCGGAAAAACGCCACCCCCGGCCCCTTTTCTCGCCCCCGCGCCCACCGCTGCGGCCCGCCTACCTCGAGGCCGCCCTTCTGGCGCGGCTTTGGCCACCCGAGCCCAAAACGAACCGCATGACCACCGAATGAGCCCCAGGGTCACCGGGGAGTCCCGCGATTACTCCCGGAGCCCTCGCGGAATTCCCGCGGCAGATTCTCACCCTCGCCGGAACTCGGCCCAAGCGCCCGCAGCCACCTGCAGCCAGGAGGATCCCCGCGCAGCCGAGGAGCCGTCCGGATCAGGAGGTCGGCCGCTGCATCTTGATTAGGCAAACTAGCCTCATCGGCATGCGCCGACTCTAGTCTTATAAACCCGCCCACGCCGTCCCGCGCGTCCACCCTCGGGCGCAACGCGCTTGACTCTCCGCTGCGAGCCTAAAGGGTATCAAGACAAAAGGAGAAAGCCAGAAATTCAAAAAGACAAAAAACGAAAAAGAATCCGCGGGCCCCGCACTTCATTTTTCTCAGCTCTCGATTTCTCCTAAATCCTCCTTGGGAATTTTACGAAATTCGTTCGAGTCTCTTGCCTTCGAGCTAAGTCGGTCGATTTGACGAAACGACCAAACGGCACTGCAACGCCTCAAGTCCCCTTTAATGCGGCTTTCCCCGTCGCGCCCGCGCCCACAAAAACTTCCTTCCTTGCTGTCGAGTTACTATGTTACTTACAAGTCCCCGCACAGCTCCCCTTCTTCCTTACTAATCTCTTCCTTTACTACTCAAACCAACATCTTTCACCATCATCTTTTTATTAGCATTATTATAATAGTTATTTAACATATTCTGTTGTTAATCGTAACAAAATTTTAAATTTAAAATTTAAAATTCACTTAAAATTTCAAATAAACTAATAACTTGATACGCAGAACATTAGAATCACTAAATATAATTACACAGCTGAACAAAAAGCTTATGTTATTCAAATTTTTACTTAAGAAATATTCGGTCCAATTCGGTCAAATGCCTAATATCATGATACTAGAGACACCCATTGTATACATGAAAAATATCTGTATAGATAAACTGTAAACGTAGTGATCACAGTAGGATAAAACGAAGAAACCATGCGCTGATACACAATTTCAGATTCAAAGAAGAAATCTTCCTTACCATCGGTTGTCATTACTCAGAATGAAATTACATTTATACCAACTTTGTAATTTCGGAGACAGGTTTACAATACTGCTAAATTCTTCTACAGTAACTTTGCGTAAGAAATCTCTTTTAATTCCAAGCAGTTTCCCATCGATCGAACGATTTTCAAATATTTTCTAACAGAGATTGGTCGATTTTAGCTCTTCGGAATAAAAAAATATTCGGTAATTATACAGTTAATGTAATCGATAATTTTAAAACATTAAGCTTCCAGATTAAAATAATAATTAAAAAAATCACTTCCGAATTTGTACACGTAACTCTGCTCGACTCCATGAGTACAAACTAATATACCTATATTATATTGTTACTGAATCACTAATCAAGAATCATACTGGCATCGTACAACAGAAGACGCGCGAAAACAACTTTATTAGATATAAGGTGCTTTCACACAGTGAGTAAAATTTTACGCAAGATGCTGTATAAACTCTCAATGAATTCAGTGCAAGATTCAGCGTTGGATCATGAAATCATTCGTCTCTGTTTCTTTTGTTAATTTATTAAATGTTTCGGAATATAAGACAAATTCCTCAATCCTTATACAAACATATTTCCGAGCATATTATTTCTTATACACATGTAAATTGTGAAATCACCTGTATCGCAGTAAACATGCACTGACATGCACCAAGCAGTCAGTGCAGTTCAACACTTGCTAGTGGCCGTCAACTGTATATGGACGATATATTATCCGAGGTTGTATCAATTAGGCAGTGTCAGCCTCGGTTAAACTAGGATCATCGGGTCTCGGGACCAATCCGAACTCGGTTCTCTTCGGATCCCGCGGCGCTCAAAGATATTATATATATATATATATATATATAATTGGTTGGACTTGAGTGAATAGAGAAGTGGAGCGCACGCGGCGTTGTACGAGAGATATATAGACTCATAGACTGGAGTCTGGAAGACTGCCAAAGTGCCAACGTCTATATAGCTAGATGTAGTCTGTATAGGTCCAGTATAGGCCTCAGTAGGTCCTTGCATTAGTGTGCAGCAAACGTAACCAAGTGCGTGGGTGTGTTGGCTTTGATCGAAGCTCCAGCTGAAATCAACGCAGGACGCGTCCTCGATAATGTCCGTTGCGTGGCTACTTTCGACGGCTGCTTTAATGGCATGACACAAGACATTGAGGTTTTCTTTCATAGCTCACAAACCGCAACGCTTGGCTATCCTCAGTAGAGTAATTAACCTCAAGTATTAGGGCAAAAGAAGATATTGTGCACGGTAGAAAAGGCGCCAATCATTGATCACACGTTGCCGCTTGCATCCCTTGTTTTACGTGCGCTACAGCTAGTGCGCGCACGACGTCCTGCAAAGCGCCGACAATTAAGATTGAAATGGTGTCAAGAAATAATAGTTGAAATTTTTAAATCCTGTGGTTTACAGCGTGCCCATATGCACAATTCTTTCCGACGGACTTGTGTATCCACTTTGCATTATCGAATAACCGATAACCATCCATTTCATTTCGTTTCAAACATCGAAGAATTTACAAAAAAATGGAAGAGAGCATTACTCTACACGATGTCACACCCAAGTCTTGCCCATAATTCTACATCTTAAGTGCAAGAGTGATGAGCAATATTAAAGAAAAGTATCCGAAGACAAAGTCAAGTTGAGGTTAACTTAACATCTTCATAATTCTTCATTAGAAAAGTGAAACCCGGCATGTAACCTTACTGCCCCACCTACACTTGTACTCCGAGACGTTTCATTTTCAAAGTGATTGAAAAGTCATTATTAAACTAAGAATTATTTTAAAATTTTTAAACTATAAGGAAAAAGAAAGTAGGTACACATCAAACAAGAAAACAAGATTTTGTTGAGATATGTTTGTGCAGAAACACTAACACAATTACTATTACTTATCAGGTAATGATCGCTATCTAAAAAAATGAGTATTATATTAAAATAAGACGCTTTGCACATCATACAAATAAGATATTTCTATGCAGAATGTATGCCTTGCAAATACAAAATGCCTGCCAAGGTGAAGGCGATGGTGAACCTCAACCAGATCCTTTACAAAATCAAGAACCAACTCATTCGGTGGCTCAGGATTGTAGTACTTTTGATATTGTTAGAGCTACTCAGGTAAACTCATTCATACATCAATTTTTCAATATTTTATCGTAAATTAAATTGAGCTAATTCTAATTAATAATACTAATAATAAAATTTAGTATGGAGCACTAGATAGAGTCACAGAGTTAATAGAAGCTGGTGCAGATGTCAATCAACCCGATGCTGAAACTGTAACATTATTACATTGGGCAGCAATAAATAACCGAAAAGAAATTGTTAAATACTTAATAGGAAAAGGAGCCATTGTTGATGCGATTGGTGGACAATTAGCATCAACACCATTGCATTGGGCAACAAGGTACATTCTTGTTTGGATAATTATGGGTAGTAAAAGAGTTCACTAACTATCGTTTTGTTTTTTAGACAAGGTCATTTAGCAACTGTTGTCATTCTAATGCGAGCTGGAGCTGATCCTACCCTTCAAGACTGTGAAGGCTCATCATGTATTCATTTAGCAGCCCAATTTGGACATACAGCTATTGTTGCTTATTTAGTTGCCAAAGGTGTAAATCATAGTACACCTGATAGAAGTTCCATGACACCACTAATGTGGAGTGCTTATAAAATAAATAGGTACATTACAACATATTTTCTAAACATTGTTCATTCAAAGTTTTGTGATTTTTTAAGCAAACAGATTTAGTTTACATTTTAATTTGTGCTTTTAATCAAAATAGGATTTTAAAATAAGCTTACAGTTATTCCAAGTCATCAATTTTAAAATAAAAAACTGAATTTAAAATTAAGCCAATTAATTTTTTTTTAAGCTACGCATATTTTCACAGTCTAGATCCTACTCGATTGCTCCTAACATTAGGAGCTTCTCACAGTCTTACAGATAATTTACATGGGAATACTGCTTTACATTGGGCAATTATTGCTAAAAATAATACAGCTATTAGAACACTTGTTCACTTTGGAGCTTCTTTGGATACTCCAAATTTTAAAAATGAAACACCAATGACATTGTTGGGGCCCCACGTTGGAGCAGCTTGGTTAGGACATAAATTTAGCCATGAGATAAGGCAAAAACAAGGGAGAACAAGAGTTTGGTGTCGAGATAAAGTAAGCTAAAGTAACAATAATTATCTGAGATTATCTGATATCCCACTTGAATAGAGTTTAAAAAATGAATTTTATCTTTTCTTAGAGAATACGATGGTATTGTATGATAAGTACACCTTTCATAATATTTTATGCAATTGGAATGATATTTCAAAGCGGCCTCGACTACTTGATAAAACTGATTGCCTTTGTTGCTCTCTATCTTGCAATTCACACTGCAAGCAATTATATTTACGATGAGAGACTTTATAATGTTCTGCCAATGTCGATTTATTTAGCTACAAAGGTATGTTGTAGAAAGATATTTACTGAGTAATGAAGTGATTCTTATTTTATCATTGTATCCTCTTATCAAAAATTTGATAATCTGAGATTATAATGATAATTCCTTGCAATTTAAGATTATGAATATAAAACTAATGTATTAAAAGTTGATACAGGTAATTATAGTTTTGATTTATTATTTGCTAGATATGGATATATATTACTTGGCTATTTTGGCTTGGGATACATGCTGCATGGTATCTCTGGCTTTTACTAGTTGGAGGCTCGGTTCCTCTTTGGATCTGCTTTCTGCGATCTTGGCGCGGCAATCCCGGTTTAATTAAAGCCTCGCATGAGGATAAACTCAATGTAAGCTCTTTATGTTTATATGAAATTTTGTAATCTATACAACTTAAATGCTGTAATAATTATTAATATGGAATATTTATTTTGATTATATTTTTAGTGTATAGTAGAGCTAGCAGAAAATGGGGGTTTTGAGCCTCATTTGTTTTGTCATACATGTTTAGTTCGCAAACCCATTCGATCCAAACATTGTTCAGTATGCGATGTTTGTGTTGCCAGGTATGATCATCATTGTCCTTGGGTAAACAATTGTATCGGTAAGTTATCAATTTATATTTATAGTTTAATAAATTTGTATAAAAACTATAGCTTTACATAATAATTACAAACTGTAGGGGCTCGAAATCATAAATACTTTCTTGGATTCTTAACATCTCTTCTGGGCCTTTGTATCGTCATTTTAACAGCTAGCATTCAATATTGGCAATTTGAATGCTGGGCAAACCTAACGGATGGCCACACTGCCGATAATTATCTAATTGTAGCTGCAACCTGTGATGCATGGATTATGTGGGTCACAATTAATACCGTTCTGCATTCAATTTGGGTTGGGACACTCCTTGCGTTTCAATGTTATCAAGTAAATTTATTAATAATAACAATATTAGAAACAATTTATTTTCAAATTAGATTACAGAATGGCATATGTTCTCTCTTATTTTGTAATATTACATTTTTTTTAGATTATGATCTTGGGTATGACAACAAATGAGCGCATAAACGCTGGACGTTACAAGCATTTTAGTAAAGGAAATCCATTCCATAGAGGGGCTTTACAAAATGCAGCTGATTTTTGTGAATGTAGTTTGTGTGGTTTAAAAGCCAAACCTAGTACTGACTGGTTACATAGTTACGACTTAAAGCAAAGTGTTGAAAAACTGCCTTTACTTTCTCAAAAAGACAATTATCAGTATGTTTAATTTTTATCCTAAAGCGCCAAAGTTGCGATTCTAGTGATTAATTTTGCTGACGTGAACAGAGAAAGCTTAAAACCAAAATATGAAAGGATAAGTGTACCTTGGACAACGAGAACGAGACAAGCAGTCTCACTAATCTAGTCATCAAATACTGACATGCGAACACAGAATAGTAGATGCAAACAAAAATCATATCACGCAAAGGAAAACGTGAATACGTTAATAATTGTGCCATCACAGAACTTTGAGATGAAATATGCTTTAGAAGGATTTGTTGCAACACATTATCCATATTGTACATAAGCTATGATCCTTTAAGCTAATTCACTTTGCAAAATTAAATTCGAATTTTACATGCTGAAGAATTGTACTAAAATACAAATAGGTATTTTATCGAATTCTAATTTAATAAATTCGATTTCGGTATTCTGAGTCTTCTAAAATTTGCATAAAGGTTTATAAGAATTTTGTTACTTATAATTATTAGACTTGTAATGTAGCTCTTTGTAATGATATTGTGCTTTGAAAGGTTGATCATCTGTAATTTTCTTAAAATAAATATATTGTTAAGTGGCTGACGTAGAAAAATTACCAGTAAAGAAATCATTTAAATGTTAATGCATTCAAAAAGTATTTTTTTAATATTTCTTAAGATCTGTAGATTACAGTTTCTACTGTAATATGTATTACTAACTGTCTGCAATCCATCGCAATGAATATTTTACAAAAATACTCAAAAATTATCAATACTAAACTTTGTTGAATGTTGACTATCTAAATATAATATTGGTTTTATTTATTAGACTGTTTAAAAAATAATTACAACTTTAACTTATACTTACTCACTTATCATTCAGATGATATAAAATATTAATAGTAGGATGTAGTTGATCAGTAGTTTTTTAATTTATATTTTTGTTTGAAATTCAAACATTAAACAAGTATTTGTTATAAAGATCGAAAATTTAAATAAGTTTAATTATACTTTAGATTATTTTTCAACCTTTCAAAAATAATTTTGTAACAAAAACACAATTTTATTATAACTTTTCAAAACTGTTACAAATTTTTTGTATAAAGACAAAGTAATCCGTAAGTATTGAGTTTGTTTATTTTTCTTAATAAATAAGAAAAACTAAAAATACGTCTCAAACTCTTGTTAAAAATACAATAAAGTTTTATTGAACGTCATTGGTAAAATACCTGAAATGGAGAATCTTTCATATTAGCAATAATAAACTTCTTCAATTACGTAAGATTAATTTTATTTTGTAATATCTATTTAAAGAAGTATGCACGGTTTAATGATAAATTAAACTTCATCAATATTCAATTTTATTTTCAATCGAAATGATTGAATAAAAATATAATTTGAATAATGTTTCAGTTTTAATGAATACTAAAGCTTCAATGTTAGACTTTTCAAAAGATTATATTAATGTTAGAACAGATTTTAAACGAAATCGATTAATATACTAGCTTAATTAAGAAATTTTTTTACTAAAATATGTACCAAAACAAATTATCAAGTTTGGTATTAAGCTGTGATTTTTCAACACTATTAATTAAAGGCTTACTCGACTGGTTGCACAAAAATATTGACTATTTATTATAATATCAAATGAATTTTCGAATCAGTAAAATATTTTTCACTGCATTTTTAAAATGGATGTTAACTGAAGTAAATTTATTAAGAATAATTTACGTGTATATTTGAGAATTTGTCTCTTTTACTTCCAGATAGTGTTTTTATTTCATAAACTATGTATATGTACGTTTTGAAAAAAACGAATTTTAGAAATACAGAATGTTAAGTATTTAATGGTCGTTCAAGTACTTGACATTTCTTTGTAAAGTCCTACTATGAGAATAAAGACCAATAAATGGTTTTTTGCTCACACTGTTTTTTCTATTTATTTATTTTCACGGCAAATTACGTGGATATTATTTAAAAATTTTATCTAAATTTATATATATAATTTACTAATTAAAGTAAATATTATTTAACATGTAGAAAGTATACGTTATTTTTTTGAAAAGTGCCAAATGTTATAATCTAGCATTCAAATTTTTTTTAACATTAGCGAAATTATTTTTATAAGGTTATGGTTCCATGTACCATAACCAGTTGGACATAAAATTTTAATTTTATCCTTTGATACAGTTTATTTGTTTTCTTTGCCGTGATAGATACCTAAAAATGTCTGCAGAAAAAGAATACCATTCTTCCGATACACTAGAAAGATCTAATTTATCTTCATTACAATCGGATAATACTCCAAATACAAAGAAATTTTCAGAAACAGACAGTCTTGATTTAAACAAAATACAAAGTATGAAAGCTATTTAAAATTAATTACTTTAATACAATTGCATGACTTTTTAACGCGGGTTACTTTTCAAGATCATTTTTGTCAACAACATACGTATGGCAATATGAAATTCATTCCTTGTCCAATTGTAAACACTAATTTCGATCATCAATGTCATTGTCGACCTTTTAAGTCGTAAGTTGTCTAAATTAAATTTTCTATTAAAATGTTTAATTATACAATTTTAAATTAATCTTCAATTAAACAGGAATGGGTATTGGCCTCGACAAAGTAGTAATGGTAAATATTATTTGCAAAGATATGTGTCAACAACGAATATAAATATTTAAATTATTTTAGAAAATAAACCAACTGTGTGGAAGTGTTTAAATGGAAAATGGTCACGGAAAACTTTTAAAAATAAAAAAGATAAATATAGTAAAACAAGAAGTCGGGTAAGTTCCAATTCTAGGAAGGTACATGTATAAAAGATTATTCAAATGTTTTAAGTTAACTTTTTATAGAAATTATTGAAAAGATATATCTCAGCTTTATTCATACAACTAGGTATTAGGAGGAAAATTAAAAGAAAACAATTTAGGTAGTTCCAAAAGAACCATGAACCCAAAAATAGAAACGAATTTGACTGATGCAAAAATAAAGAATCCTTTACCAGAAACTCTAAATACTAAAAAAAAATTAACCGAAAAAATTGAAATATACTATTTCGATCATGGAAATTCTGCGTATCTAATTTTAATTACTCTAGTTTGGATTTGAAAATACGTATACATATGTATACGCGTACTTGCGCATACATTATAATGAAACATGTTTCTTTCACCGCAGATACTATCATACAACTGATTTGCCACCTATTCTTCATTCGGAGCAATATGCAGAAGATAGTAGTTCTGCAGTAAGACGATGCTGGGCTGAAATATTTGGCATAGTACACATTGGTGCTTCCTTTGTCACAACCTTCATTTTACAATTTTTACGATGTATATTATTCAGTTTTGTAAGGCCTTTAACTATTGGTGTAATCCAATTGATAGCAGATTATTTAACGAAACCATTACTCTCTATGACGTTTAATGGTGTTATACAGCCAATTTTTATTTTACTTTATAACATGGCAACGTCACTCCGTGACTGTTGTGAACCTTTAGCAGCAACACTCGGTTTTTACATGAAAGAATTTGCAATGGTATTTAGAGCTTGCAGATTAATAGAAATAAGTAACAACCACAGGAGCAACACGAATACATGATAGAAATTATAAAAAAAGCGAATGGAAGAGATTTAATGTATAATAAGTAACTAAGAAAATAATTTAACACCAGGTATATATTTGTTTTTCGTTATAACTTTACAATATTATTATCGTTTCGCGCTTTGTTTTTTTCCTTTATACAGAACAAATCGTATTCTATCATTTCATTTATATTCTCACTCACAAGTTTCTTACTCATCACTCATAGAGATTAACTTATAATTCGTCAATAATTCTTATCTCTTTGCATCATTATTTCTCACAATAAATTATGTACAATCTCACAAACAGCAAACGAAGGAACCTAATTACATCGTACAGTTGCTTTCATTTTCATAATTTCCTATTTACAGGTACTACATTTATTTTAGAGTCCTCTTATGTGTTTTCGGTATTATTATCTTTCTCCTCCTTTTAATGTAGAAGGACGCTTTCTTTGCTAAACTTTTTCATTAGTTCGTCACGTAAAGCAAGTAACCTCGACGAAATAGTTTTTTCAACGTTATTTAAACAATGAAAATAGAGAAGCCGAGGAGCAAAGGCGTATCATGATGATCAAATCTCAAGGAACTGCAGCCTCAGGTCTCTCGATTTTGGGAGGTTTTAAGTGCCAGACGTCGTTGTTGGCGCTTCCGCGGAACCTAACGTTTGCGATCCGGAAGTCCCGGATGTTGAATCACCTGCAACGATACGATGAAGCAAAAACGAATTAGTCGCCATTCGTTTAACGTTCCTGTGGAATATTTATGAGAGATTTAAAGTTTATACCTAAAAGTGCAGCTTCCAAATCACCAAGGATTTCGGTCTCCTTGGGATCAATAAGATTAAAGCGCTGATTAAGAAGTGTAAGGTGGGCGAAGACACAGTTGAGGTGTACGTGAAGCCCCAAAAGTGCCACCTCCCGGAAGTGGCAGTGGTAAATGTGTGCCATAACGTGGTAAAGTAGCCGCAGGATTTTACGAACAATCGATTCAAACGAACTGGGAAATTCGTTTGCTGTCACACAAAAAGAATACATTAGTCATTTTATTTTTTTACAATTATGTACTGTTTATAATTAGTAACTTTAATATATATTTTCTACGATATCCTTATAAGCGCTACAAAAATAAAAAATGACTCTATATTTTAAAATAATCCACTGTACTTTAATTTTAACTTTGATCTAAATAGTTGCATTTCCACGAAATGATTTTGAAGTTAAATTGATCTTGGTTTCATCATTAAGAATGACATTGTCCTTCGCGCAATTAAAAATATGGAAGCTCAAACTGACATCACCTATGTTATAAAACCAGAAATGATTTAACTATGCTCTGACACAATTGTAACTTTATTACAACTTATTCGTCTTTAGCAATCGCCGAATACTCGTATTTTAAATCTAAAATAGAATAAATAAATTCAATGAAAAATTATGGGTAACTAGATTAATTACGAGAATGAACTAAATTAGTAAAATATAAGACTGTTTACGCGAATTAAAATTGGAGTGATGTTAACGATGTCTTGGATTTTAATTTGAATAAGAGAAATATTGAAGATTTTAAAAGAAATCCTTTTGTTGTCATTATTGTTTTAAAATTGTATTTTGAATAAAGTTTGTTTTACATTTAATCGTTTTATTATGTATTAAAAACTACTCGCGCTGCACCGTTAGCAAAATAGTGTTATGACTAGAAGCAATTCCAGCTCAGTCCGTGACGATCACTTTAAAGAATTTTGATACTGTTGCAACAACAAATCACATCATCGACTAACGGATATAAAATTTCATTTGAAAGCAATTACCATATTTTGTAGGGAATATAGTCTCATCGCTGACGGTGCGTTGTGTAAAGGTCATCACATAATCTATATATTGCGGTGCCGCCACTCTAGTCTTCTTTCCCTTCTCGTCAAACCACAAATACGTTCTGGAATTAAAACAAAAGAAATATTAGTAAATGCTGTGCAAAGCAGTGTGGTGTTAAACTAAATAGAAAACGTTCGATGAGTCACCCAACAAAAAATTAGCCACAAATATATTCACAGCCACTTTATCTTTAAAAAAATCTATTTATAACTGAAAAATTCGATTAACACAAGATGCAGTAGATTTAGAGGGAGAAAAATGTAATAATGGTTTCCTCGCGAGAAAATTAGATACGACTGATTACCGAACATTGTACAGGGACTGATTATCCAACTTATACACATATTCAGTATTAGTAGGAGTTAGGTAATCATTCTTTGAAAAGTTAGGAAAAGAGTCCTATCGAATGTCATTGTTCCTTGTTAACTAAGTCCGGTAGGTAACGATTGTTAGATTTTTCTTTCTGTGTAGTCTAGCGTGTAAGAGAGCATGTAGCCAAGGCAGTCGAAAAAAAGTATCTTGAGAAAATGAAAATAGATGCGTAATTCAATTGAGAAGCGATCGCCTTGATGATTATTATACCTTAGACCTGGACCAGTCATGTCAGAACATCCGGTTGGGGTGCAGAACTCGGAAATGGTACCGTAGACGAGGTTGATGTGATCGAAGAGTGCCAGAGTATGTGAGGCCAGCCACTCGTTGTAATCGAGGCCTGGTGGTAGGTCGACCAATACCTTTAAGTCGACATCGGGTAGCTGCCTCTCGAGGGCCGCTTCCTCCAGATAAAGCTTTGGATCTTCTGTTGTTCCCGCATCTTTTTCCTTTCGTCGGGCTTTTCTGTAAGGGCAAATCGAACGAGCGGTTAGTTGTAGCAAGCAAGGAATAATAGCCAATGCAAGACTGGTTGTTTACGTAATATATACACCTCAAATATTATTTTCTTACATATGCTCGATATATTTAAACTATAATGCTTGGTAAATTGACGACATTGAGATTATTGCGAAAATAATTATAAAATGGTACGTAATATAATGACATAAATAAACTAAATTATGAAGCTTGACCGCGATGCCTATATAATATTACACTAGAATTGTCATGCCGCGTGTGCAGCTATATCGAAAAGCGGTTTTAAGTCAATTGTCAAATGAAAAGTGGTTAATGATAAAAGTAGACTCTAGGGAATTATCGTGTAAAGCTTAATGTAAGAGGGGTAAAACGACGACACTAATGCGAGCACGAGATGCGGCTAATGGACTGTCTGCGCCCTCATAAGCTGCTTGGCATTGTTTCCTGATGGAAAGGCTGCAGCTCTCGGGGAATAGACGACGATGAAGCGGCGAGCAAGCATCGGTACAGAGTAGTTGGCTGCTTGGCCGTAGAAACCAGCGCACCTACAGTACATAGCTTGGCTATTATGCGAACCGCCTTGCGTGTTAACTCCAGGCTGCACACCGCATTGGATTCGATCGTAACATTGACCGCAGCGAACAGGAAGAAAAAAAAAGAGGAAGGAAAAAGTTCGCTAGACAGGGGAGAAATATCCGTCGGCGGCAGCATCCCCGAGACATTGAGATGCATCATGCGCACAGAAAGAGAGGCAGCAAAAGTACAAGTCATTCGTTTGGCGCTTGGAGCCTTGGCCTAGTTTGCAAATCAACGTAGCAAAACATGGAACTATTAAAGGGCTCTGCATCTTTTCTTGCTCTCCGAGAGTGGGGCTGTGGACGTGGGGGGCGGGGGTGGGGGGGGAGGAGGGAGAGGATTGCAAATATATCGAGCCTTGGTTGGAAGGAGGAAGCCGAGAGGAAGCAAGGCGTGGTGCCCCGAGCGAGGAACTAAGGTGAGCAGCATCGAAGACGGAGAGCAAAAAAAGTGCAGATACCGGAGCGCTGGCAGTTTGGAGGTAGAGGTATAGAGCGAGTGCTGAAGTGCATGCAAGAAGGCGGGAGAGGATGAGAGATAGAGAGAGAGAGAGAGAGAGAGAGAGAGAGTAAGGCTTGAATTGGCACGTGGATGTGGGCAATGTGCATGTATGAGGGCGCAATGGCGCGGGCGTGTGTAGCGGCGTGCACGTGGGCGGGCGGCGCGCGCGTGCGCGTGTTCATGCGTGGGCGAGGACACGTACGCTGGTGTAGAGGGCTATGCACGCGTGTATGCAAGTATATGGATAAAACATCGATCCGAATAGAAATTGGTTAAATGAGAAATGAATAGATAAGGTGTTGTGGTAAGACTCACGCGACAAGTTCACTGAAGAAGCGTATTTTCCTATGGCACGTGTCGAGTAGGGAGAGTCGCGAATGCACCGCGGTATTGCCGGCGGAGGCGGCCGCGCCAGAGGTGGCATGGTGGACCGGCGTCGTTGGCGCTGATGACGATCCCAATATGGCGACGGCCCCGCGCGCCGGCGATCGAAGCATGCCGAGCTTCGCTAATCCCTCCACGGTTAATCGCGCCCTTGGGCACAGTGTGAAGGTATCAAGTGTTCTAGAAAGAGAGGCGTGTCGAGGAGAGGGCTTTGGGCAGTCGGGCGGCGGTGGCGGGAGCCGAGCCGCCGAGCCGCCGAGCCTCCGGCCTCGCTCCCAGCGACTGGCGCGGCCCTACCGAGTCCTACTGGCCCCTGGGCCGCCGCGCTCCTGGGCTCCTATCTGGGCAGGCAAGGGCCTCGGGCCGCGAGCAGGTGACGAGGCCCCGGGCCCGCGCCGCGGGGGAGGGGAGGGCCGGCGCCCGAGATCTGCACTGGCCCGCTCTAGAAACAGACACACATAGGCTGCACACCTGTGCTGCGGCGCGGCGGCGCGCGTCGGCGCGTCCTCGCGTCCTCGCTTTGGGCTCGGCGTCCGGGCTCGAGTCCTCCGAGAGGCCTGGCGCTCGGCCGAGGCTAACGGGCCGGCTGCTCGGCTGCTCGGCTGCGTTACACGCGCGCGCGCTACGTGACCGCGATCCCGGCGCTCGCGCCGCTACGCGGCTCCATCCTCCATGCCCGATGACTATTCAGAAAGCGTGCGGGCCGGGGCAGCCGACGTGCAGGGAGCCTCTTCCTCGAGGACGGCGCGCGGGCGCGATTAAAGAGGAGGGAAGCCAGCATGGTATTGAGGCCAAGTGGGCCGGAGCCGAGGGCGCAGCGCGCGGCTGGCCTTAATCGGTAGAGGAGCATCAGCAAAGAGCCTCGCTAAACGTCTAATCACACGGGCTGCACGGCTGCGAGTAACAGGCTAGCACTCGTGCGCGGGTAGCCTGCACTCGACGCGTCAAAATGTCGAATCGATTGGAAATTCGGTCGTCGTCTTGGCCGTGTTGTTGCCCGTCGTCGCCGTCGGCCGCCTCCTCGTCCGCGTGATCAATAGACGCGGGCGGGGAGGGGGCGCGCGGGCCACACGAATGCAAAGTGGAGCAGCGGCGAGGTGTAGGTGTAGCTGTAGGTGGAGGAAAGAAGCGCCGCGGGCGGCCGAGTCGCACCGAGCCCCGAGCGAGCCAGCGGCGGGCGAGGAAGGGTGCGCGGGGCGGGGGGAGCGGGCCGCGGTGGCGCGGTGCGACTCGGCCGCCCGCGGGTGGGGGGCGTTACGCAAGCCGCTCTCGCGGCTCCTCGGGGCCCGGGCCGCGCGCCGATCAGCTGTTCCTAGGCCGTCAGCTGACGCGCCGGCGGCGCCCCGCCAATCGATAGAGACGCGCGGTCCCGGCGCCTCCGCGGCGACGCTCTGCCGGGAGTCTGGGCGCCGGGACCCGCGCCGCCCGATCGATGCCCCGAGGCGCCTCGGGGACGCGCCAGCTCCGGGAGCCGCCGGCTAATCCGGAAGAGCGGCCCGGCGCCCGGGAAGCGAGCCGCGCGAACCCACTCGCGGCGCTTCCTCGAATTTCGACCGGGAGATGGATCGATCGGCTGGCAGCCGGCTCGGCCTCGCTCGGTCCGCCGCGCCTCCCGCTAAATGTGCCTCAAAGCCGCTGGACCGCGACCGCTTGCGGCCGCGATAATCACGGCGCGTCGAGCACCGCTTCTGTGCTCGCCACTCCCCGCCAGTCCTTCCTTGGCAATGAGTACGCAACACGACGAGACGCGCCTAATGGCAAGTGTAACGGCCCTCGGAAGCTGCGAGCGCAGCAGTCAAGGCCCGCCAGAGCCTAGGATGTACTGGGAAGCGGCAGCCAGTTGTGACTCAATCGTTTCCAAACGTTTACTCGGATTTGATGCAAAATACGTTAGGCAACCGTCGGAGCGCGATTATCGATCGAGCACATTCTGGGCTGCTGGCCGCCTAAGGGAGTCCTGGAGTCGAGTGAAGAGGGCCTGGAAGAGGCCGCGGGCGCCAGGAGCCGGCAACAGAGGCGCCTCGGGTAAAAAGCCCCCCCCCCCACTAACGGTATTGTCTCTCTGGGCAGTCCGCGGGCCAGTGGCTAGGGAGGCGCGAGGAGCCGGAGCCAACGGCTCGAGTGCACTCGAGCTCTTCCGGCGCAGAGAGAGAGAGAGAGAGAGAGAGAGAGAGCCAGGTTTGCCAAGAGGCCTCCTCCGAGGCGCTGCGAGTCCCCGGTCGTCGGAAGGAAAGACCGCTCGGCGCCGAGGCGCTAAGCAGGCGCCCAAGCGGCCAGTCCTTGAACCGGCAAACCGGTGCGTGCCGAGTGAAATCGATGTGCAATAGGCCTCGATATTGGGCAGAGCCGCGGCGTCCGTGTCCTTGGGCGGCCGGACTGGCCCGGACGCCCTTTCTTTTTCTTCCTCAATCGGCCGAGCGGCACGAGGGCCGCCTACGTGCGCCCGCGATACGCGAGTTTGCGGCGGGCGCCCGCGTGACCCGCGCGTCCGTCCTCGCGTACGTCCCCGGCGCAAGCGGCTCAAATTAAACCAGCTGATGACGGCGCCTCGCGCAACCGAGCGCACTCCTCGCCCGCTCCCGTTCAATTAGCTAAAGTACACCTCGAGCTACACCTCTGACCTCGCGGCTGCTCGCGGCTCGTTTAAAGCCCCACAGTCCCGAAGCGAGTTGCCCTGCGAGCCCATCCTCCTCTCTGCGCTATTCCTATTTAAAACCACCTACCTGATCGGATAGTTCCGGATAGTTCTTTCAAGGTTGTTTAACAGTTACTTTTACCCGTGCTCTCTACCATCAACGTTCTTTTTTCTGCGTCAAAATATTAATCGAGTCAAGGTACATAGGCGCGCCTTGCCTCGACGACGGCTCCCACACGAACCCAATGCCGGCAATTACGTTTTCAAACGATATTATACCGTGGCGTTGCTATGCTTTTATTATCATTAAACTTTTTCGACGCAGTCGCTCTTTCCTAGTCTTATAGCAGTGAATTTTAAAAGAGTATCAACTGCGCACACGCAAGTTGTTACACACTCTTTAAAAAATTTGCCGGTGTCGTTGCAAAACTTTTTAACTGTATTATGCACTTGCAGCAGGGAAGCTTTAAAATATTCACTAAACTGCAGCCTAAACTATATATAGGCGCGCGCGCACGCATACACACAGGAGTAATTATGGATTATTGAAGAGAGTAATTTGAACGAAACGGCTGCACAAACTCGAGAGGCGATATCGCATTCGCCAAGCGTACATAACCGATTGAGAAAGGTTGTTACACAAATCAGCTGTTGGTCATTGGGTTATTTATGCGATCGTGCGCCGATGACGTTATAGAGAGGCGAAAGCTTTTACGATTCTGACCGCTACAAGAACAACATCGTCGCGAAATCGATGACGACTCTCATTCTACTTCCTGCTTTGTAGCAGGCCCGCTTTATCGTCAGCGAAGAAAGGAACAAAGCGAGAATCGCGGGAAAAATCAATGCAAGCGGAGCAGCGCGTTTAATGGAACGCTCGCGCCAGTTTGCGAGAAAACACCGTTCGAGCCGGTGCATCGCGGATCGCGACTGCGGCGCGCCTTTCGAATCCGTTCAATGGGACACTTTTTCTGCCATTTTCCCTGCCAATGTTTTTCTTATACACATGTGCAAGCGATAGCGCGCCGATTAATAAGAAAAGAGCTGGGGATTAATCAATCGGTTGGAAATACTACACTGGCGAACGCGATAAGATAACGTTCGGCTGATAGAGCCAAGATTGAACGAGGCTCGTCGCGTCGCCGCCGTCGTCGTCGTCTCGACGGCGTCACTAGGAATCGATAGGACGCACCGATGGGCTTAAGGCGGTGCAACCTCGACGAGTCGTTAGAGGGTTGCAGGCTGTGCCCGGGCACGGCAGGGCAGGACGCGCGGAGGGCCAGTCGGGCCGCGAAGGAGGCGCAACGCTCGGCTCGGGGAGCCAAAGTAGGTCCCGGGAGCGGGAGGCGGGAGGCGGGAGGCGGGAGGCGGGGCACTCACCTCCTTTTGAACAAGAAAGCCGTCAAGCAGTGCGACAGGGCCGGTTTCTCCTGGGACATAATAATCGGACACATCGCTGGGGGGAGCGGGTGGGGGCCTGGGGGGCCTAGGGGGCCGACTCCGGGGCGCGCCCCAGCTCCTGGGCTCCGGGCTCCTGGCGGCGGCGGCGGCCCCAGCGCCTCGGGGCGGCGGACATGGCCGCGGACATGGCCGCGGGCTCGGGCCGGCAGCGCCGCGGTTCACGTGGTGCACGGCGCCTCCTGCCTGCGCGGCAGCGCGAGCGAGACTGCGGCGCTCGGGCTCGGCGCGCGGCCGCCGGCGCTCGGCCTCGGGAGCGCTCGGAAGCTAGCCGGCAGTCGGCCGCCGAGGCCCTCGGGACGCGGGACTCGGGACTCGGGACTCGGGGAGCCCCGCCGCCCGCTACGCGGGGACCGCCGATCGATCCCGCGGCCAAGGTCGCCGCGGGGCCGCTCGCCCCGAATACTGATCGCCGCCTCTTGGGCGCGCTGACTCAGCCGCCGGTGGCGCTGCCGGGCCTCAGGAACCCGTTACGCCCCCACCTCGCGCGGCCGCGAGCTCCGTTGCCCACTGCCGGCCGCTCGCCCTCGCCCCGTCCGGATCCGCTCTATTTTTTCGGCCCCCGAGCCGCCCGCTCGCCTCGGGGCGACCGTCTGCTTTCGATTACCCTCGGCGCCTGGCCGTGAGCCCCGCAGGAAACTCCTTATCGACCGATTAGATATACCTTGCGCGCCCCGAGAATCACCTGTCCTCTTTGCCATTCGAATGGCCTTTCTTTCCAAACTATGTCACTTCATTTGCACCAAATCGACGCCGCTGCTTCGCACTTGGCCGTTTACAATAGCGCCTCCTGCTATTCCTTCTTTCCCCCTCATCTTTCGTGGAAATAAACTCTATCCTTCTGCCCCGGTTTTTCCATCTCTCGTGTTTTACTCAGCTGAATAAGAAAATATACAACGAGCTTTGCAAGTATCGATCTATTTTCAGTTGTCCTTCTCGAAAAATTATCTAGGTAGAATCTTTCTACAATACTCGGAGGTTCCACAAGTCTATTATCGTTCCAAATCTCCCTTCAACTATACCAGTAATAAAGTACTAACGTTCCTTTACTGTAACGCTTTATATAATTCCAATATAATACTCTTTCTTTTTTTTGTCTGGGTATCGACTACTACAATTTCTTTTACTAGGACAATAATGTTGCGTGGGTAGATAAAGGCGCATATAGTTGACTTGTCTCTCAAATGATTTAACCGAAAATTATTGCCCCACATTACTATATAGAAAGTTGGCAATGTTTGCTGTGAAAAACGATAGCTCTCGCGATAAATTGCAATAAAAATGAATCGTAACTTTAAAGTGCGCATATAGATTTGTCCGTAGTGTTGCGGAGCGATCATAAGTCTAATTGAATTATTGCAATTTCCAAATATAATATTTTTCAGAGCACAATATAACTTGCGAGTCAAAAGCTAATATGTATTCAAAGTCTGTATTATACCAAAGAACATCTCGGTCTTTTCAAATAAACTCAAAGAGACCGACCAAGAGTATTAAAACAAAATATGAACCGATGTTTCTAAAGTTGATTCATAAAATCATAGTAAGATAGTTTTAGAAATCAACAAATTAAAAAAAGAATAATTTCCAAGAACAATAGTGAAAAAAATATAACAGAGGAGGAAGAAGCCTAATTACTCAATGCATGCATAACATAACGTACTAGAATGCTTACATAACACACGAGACAAAACAAGGCACGCGAAAAAAAGTAAAATTTTAAACGCATTTGCAAAGGTATTGCGGTGTAATATTTTTAATCGGATGATAGAGGCAGGGAAAGTAAGATAAAGGCGATAGGTGATTACAAAGTACGATGAGAAAGGTATAATATTTCGGAAATATTATAGGATGCCGGGTGAATCAGCGCGCCGTGTAAAACGTGCTAAAGTTATCACGAAGCGGATTGGTCGATTGGCAAAAGCAGGAGTATAGCCACGGGAGTAGCCCGAGGAGTAGCCAGCGAAAAGAGGACAAAATAAGCCATCAGTGACAATTAGAGTGTGGTAGAGAGAAGCCGCTTCGGAAGGCAGAAGCCAGTGAAGCGGAACGTGATTTCGAAGCGCGAGCAAGCCTTTTTCCAAACAGTCGTCGGCCTGGCGGCTTGGCGTTTCTTTTCCCCATTGTTCTCTCTTGGGGCCCGAGGGGATATTAACCGCGGGCGGCGCAAGAAGCGCGTCTGCTCTGGGAGCTCGCGGCTGACGACAGCAGCACGAGTCGGGCCTCGGGCCAGGAGCGCAGCCGGGCGATCGAGGCGGCGGCAGGCGGAGGCGCTCGGACCGGGGACGCGCGCGACAATCGATGCCCGGGCCGTGGGGGAAGAAGCCAAGGCATCGCGTTACCGACGTCGCCGCGGCCGCCGAGCCGCGCATCTAACGGGCACTCGCGCCGTTCCGTGAGCCGAGCGCCGCGCCAACGGGAAAAAGGCGGAAGCCGCCGCCGCCGCCGCCGCCGCCGCGGCCTTATCTCGGGAGTCGGGCCCCGCAGGATCAGGTGCGGAGAGGCCAAGAGCGGCGCTACCTCCTCGCCCGCTACGCTTTCTCCGCGCCGGGCCGCATAATCCGGAGCTGGGGGAGTCGCGCCGGACTGCGGGGGCCGCTCGATGCTCGATGCGCTCCTCCGAGCCGTTATATTATTATATATATGCAGAGGCACACGGCGCTCGCGCTCCACGCGCTCTCGTTACGCAACCGAGGTACCAAAATAATCGTTACGGAAATGTCGAGCGGCCAGAGGAGCGAGCGGAGCGCGAGGGCAGCTCCCTGCCCCCCAGCGGTCCCCATCGCGGCGCGAGCGCGACGGCCTCGAGGCCGCGGGGCAGGTGAGCCCCCTGCACCTCCAGGGGCAGCTGCGCCAAACCTGCCTCCGCAAAAGTAAGGTTAAAGCCCGCTGGCTCGGCCAGTCGGCACCGCGCTCTCGATCGGGCGCACCGCCCGCTCCCCGACAGCGGAGCAGCGGCCCAGAGCGCCGCCGAAGGATGCGCCCGCGGGATTATCCTCCGTCGCGCTCGGCGGCCAGCCAGAGAGAGACAGCCAGCCGAGTCCATGCAGACCGGGGCGCGCGCGCGCGCATCCGCACGCGCGCACACGTAGAGCTGCGTAGAGGTAGAGCGAGCGAGAGAGGGCGAGAGAGGGCGAGAGAGAGAGAGAGAGAGAGAGAGAGAGAGAGAGGGAGAGCGCGAGAAGCCGAGGGAGAGAGGCAGACAGCAAGAAGAATGACGGTGCTCACCCCATAAACCAGTCGACGGTATCGCGGAGGTACTCGGGTAGCCTGTCCAGTTTGGCTGCTTGTCGCGGGCCGGAGGTCCGCCGGGCGCCGGGGAGACTGTCCTTCTCGGGGTCCTGGCTCGGGGCGGGGGGCGCGCGGGCCGCGCTGGCAGCGGCCGGCCCTGGCCTCCGCTGCCTCGGTGCTCCGCTCCTCGCTCACGGGCTCCTCGCTGCGGCTGCGGCTGCGGCGGCGCTCCTCGCTCCGCGGCTCAGCGGCTGCTGCGGCCGCGCGCGCACTGCGCCCGGCGGCTCGTGCGGCCCGCTGGGCCTGCCGCGGCGCCTCGGCGACGAGCCGGCCGCTCGGCCGGGCAGCCCCGGCGCGAGCGCATGCCCCCCGGGAGGCGGCGCCGCATCGGCCCCTCGCGCCCTCGCCCTGGCCCGGCTGTCGGCGGTGCCCTCTGCCCGGTGCCGCCGCTGCGCCCGCCGCGCTACGCCTGCCGCGCGCCCGCGCCCGCCGCTCGTCCTGCTCCTGCCGCCGCGGCTGCTGCTGCTGCGCCTGCGGCCCTCACCTGCATAGCGCCCAGACGCGCCCGGCCCCTCACCTGCCGCGGCTGTGCTCCTGCTGCTGCGGCTCCTCGCGAACCTGCCTGGGCCCGGACCGCGCCTCGCAACCTCACGCCCTCGACTCGCCCCAGTCGGCTCACGAGTCACGGCGCACGGCCCGCGACCACTTCGACCGCTCCGCGTTCCGCGTTCCCGCTTCCCCCACCCGGTGCGCGCGCCGACACCCGACGCTGCTGCCGCCGCGCGACGCCCGGCCTGTGCCCGGCCTGTGCCCGGCCTGTGCCCGGACTCCCCGGAGGAGCCTGCCTTCCTGGCCGCCGGGACGAGGCCGGCACCACCAGCGCCTCTGCGCCCCGCACTGCTCTCGTCCTGGGCTGCCGCCCGGACTCGCGCTCCGCGGCCCTCTTCGACGAGCCGTTCCTCTCCTCTAATTCGTACTACCCGCGCTTTCCCTCTTGGGTCAGAGGGCACCACTTCCCAGGGACAAGGCCACGTGCCTCTACCAGTTGTACGCGCTCGGACAAATAGGTCATCTACCTTATCCACCGCCGCTCCCAACTTTTCGACCCTCCGCTTTCTCCGTTAATCATTCTAATTATGCAACTGTCGTACTTGCACTTTCAAATTTATATCTACAATTACCGAGGATACTCTTATTTCTACTACTTAACTCGCACGCTTATAGTCCAATTATCAATAATATCTAGTGTTGACATTAAAGCTAATCCCGTTTGCCAAAGTTTTGATTTTCAAATGCAGATTTCACGTTACATCTTGATTATGCTTCTTATGACGAATATTCGAGAAAATATTTAATCGTTTTGTTATAACCATTTTCATTGCTAATTATTCATTACTGATTGATTTAATGTCAATGTTACCCTCTGTTTTACCACCTTAAATAGAATTAATTATTCGTAAGTATTATTTATTACATATCGTGTGATTGATCGAAACCTCGATCGAGACGTTATTTGCTAATTGCTGTATGCGTATGTGGAAATGACGTGACTAATTTTTATTAAAATTTAACCGGTTCAGTACGTATTAACCGATATTTAATACAAAAGCGTATATGGTTCTCCTAGGAAAAACTATTTATCTTTGTAATATTATAAAAAAACAAAAAAAATAAATAAATATTAAATTATTTAAAAATTGCTTACATTATAATGAGTACTTTTATATTTTAAGTGTTGCGTGCCTACTAACAGTCATTATGTAAATTATACTATAATTCCTTGTATATTACCTTATTTTTGTTTCCCTTTGTGCGTGATTCCATTGACTAAATTTTCTATTCAAAGTACATCAAACCCAATTTGTGAGTATTATATACAGCATTGCCTAAGTTATACGAAGAATCTCTAACAAATTCATGTTATATAGAAACGAGCAACTTTTTCAGGAATAAGTTTAGTTTTCATAATCTATATAAAAAATTTGAAATCCATGCTGCCGTAAATAATTACGAATATAAATGCACTCCTACATACAACAAATAGTCTAATTACGACATTAGAAGCTTTATCGAACGAATTATTATATTGTTCGCGTATGTTATATTAATATTTCTTGGTTATCTAGCCCAGCCGTAGTACAATTAATTAGTATTTACAGTTTTCTGCTTAAATTTAATCATAACTTTTAATTTAATTAAAAATACTTTGAATCAATTGAAGAAGAATTAATAAAGCAATTTTTTGTACTTCTATAAAAATATTCATATCTTTAAAAGCTTGTCCTGACCACTTAAACCATTTAAATATTCTAATTATTTATAATAAAACATTCCACCACTTTTTAACATTTTTGGACTATAATAAGGAAATATCGATATAACATATCGAGAAACATAAGAATTCGTTCAAATATCGAGTGGACCTCTAGCGACTTGGCTAAAAAGTTTGTTGAAATTATCAACTATTTTCTTAAATTAAACATTAGTTATTCGTTTATATTTAAGTCATCGAGTGCCCAAGAAAGTTGATGATGATATAAAAATAATAAATAAAATGGAGCTGAACACGAAGAGAGGAGTCGAGGGCTTGAAGCGTGGCTACTATTCTGAGCTCGTCACAGGTAAGCAACAGTCGCGGGGCATCTAATTAATGAATAATCCGCCCTAATGAAAATATCGCTAATCGATAAAGGAACGGAGACGCATCCGGCGAAATGGAGAAAGCCGCAGCAGCCCTACTTGGAAATAGCCCAGCGAGAGACGATGCTCTCCTGGCAACTTCTGCGGAATACGAGAGTTCCGACGGTCCGTAACCTCAAATCTAAGCACACCACGGGCCACATAACCCCGTACGATCGATGGATCACCTTCCCCCAAGAGCCCGCGATAGTATGTTGCATTTTGCAGACATTTATTTAACCGATTCATTGAAATATATTTATAGAAGCGTTCGCGATGGCAATCGATACAACAGTTAAATACTTTTCGTCACGGGTCACTTTGTTATTATCTTGATATGTTTCTTTACCGTAGTATTTCACACAACGTCACGATAAAATTGTTTTCAAAGAAATTAATAGCGAATGATTTTATGCAAAAATCATATGCAAATAATGAATGAATAATAAATAATAAATGAATAATAGTTTATAATGGATCAAACTTTTCGCCGCGACGGTGAGTTTGTTATTCAAATTATTCGTGTATTTCGTTCCATATTTATGCTATATGTGCAATTATGAAAAAATTTATGAATCTTACTTAAATTTAAATTTAATATTGCTCTAATTAATTATCATTAGTGAGAATACTTTCGTTAATGAGTAATTAAAACACTTTATTGGGTAGACAATTCGGTTAGAAATGTTCAACGTATCATTCTTCCTATAAAGTTGTTTCCAGGGCATGCTTTTGCCCCAAAAGTCCAAATGCCATGTGATGCTGGACCTAAAATGCTCGTCCGCAACGTCGAAATGGAAAGACGGAGTCGCGTCTACAAGAGCATGAATCTGGAGAACGTGCTCATCGAGAAAGGCATACGCCCCGATGATATATTCCGTGAAAATGCTTTACCTCTCGAAATCTTCGATGATTTGGAGAAATACGAATGCAGGTGCGAAGCCTCTCATAGCATTGGAAATAAGCATTCTATAAGTAGTTATGTGTGCTAGAACGCCGACGGAGTGGATGGCGATCGCGATCGTCGACGGGGTAGGGCACGCTGTGCCCGCAGAAGCTCTCGTACCGTTGGAAAGGCGATCTGCGGACGGCAGCAGCGATGCCGACTCGTCCCTGGTCGATGAATCTTACGCGTGGCAGCCCGTAGCCGTTATCAGCTACGATCAACACAAGGGCCTCTGGCAGACTCTCAGCCTCGACGGCCTCAGACGGAGATTCTTCTTGCCTAGGGTCTACCTGCGCTTTTTCGCCGAGGATCCGCGCGTCTTTCTCGAGCGCCTGGAGGCCGCCCTTACCGAAAGGGACCGCGCAGAGTCCAGTTTAAAGTATCCATAAGTTCGGTCACCTTCTCGACTACCTGATTCAGATTGTTTTTTTCGTTCAGATATAATCTGTACCTTGATTGCGTACCCACTGGCGGTATTGAATCGATGAGCGACAGTCAAAGAAAAAGAATACGCGAACTTTCTGTGGACCAAACACACATACGCAGCTCACTCGCAGACGAAGTAGTTGCCGTATGTGTTTAGTTTATTACTCAACCTATTCGATGCTTATTATAAGAGCGAAAATTGATCGTCTTGTGTCCTAGTTGACAGAGGAAGTAGAGCGAATTTATCTGAGGGTAATGTGCGATCTTGAATGTCGACGACTGCTTTGTCATCATCCTACTGTCTCTGAATTCCTTGTAAGGAACACAAATGAACTTCAGCCGCTAAGACCCTGTGCGGTACCGACTTCATTGACGAGAGCGAAAAAATTTCAGGTTTCGATGCATATTATAATGAACAAATAATCCTAATTGAGTGAATATTGCAGCTAAAATTCGTTAATTACACGATTAACTCAATAAATGTTAATTTAAATTCGCTGATCACATTATGGTCCCTTTTCAGTCATAAAATTTTTCAAATAATTAAACTTGAAAGTAAAATTAACAACTACGTTTGCTAAAATACGATTACCTAATAATGGGTTATCATTCTTGAAACAATAAATCGCTTGAGTATTTATAATGAGTAACGAATAATATTTTTCATTTAGTTTGTATTTAAACATTCAACAGGAAATTAGAGCATATTTTCAGTGGAATAGTATATATGTTCAAGATGAAGTTTATAAAGCAATGACGCTTATTGCTGCACAATGTTATCATATAACTACTATGAATTTTTACGCTCTACGCATAAATCAAGTTTCTAATCTGGAAGATTTCGAAAAAGCACAATCAAAGCAAACCGACATTGTCATTAACTATTTAAAAAATGATTGGGTCAAAAACAATACAGAAATTGTTAGAATGTGTTTAGGACATATAGGAAAAGGATGGTTTGATCTAGACCAGAAACGATTTGGAATATACGAAGTTATGAAGTTGAAAAGAATTATGGAACTTATTAAACAACATATGCAGGTTTTATGACATCATAAAATTCATTAATTTGTGCATCATTCATTTTTTACATGAAGCGTCATTTTTAAAACAATAGCAATATTTCACTTCATAGATGTTACTAAAATGATATACCCCAATTATAATGTGCGAGTAATAAGCTAAATTATACATAAACAAGTTTTGATTTATTCATTTATATTTCAGTTTGCTTTGAGAACTTTAATTGAAAATTCTTCATTAGTATACCTCACAGCCCTCGAGACCCCGACTTTGTGTCTAATTGATGTAGGAGAGAATTTTACTTGGACAGCGGAATTAACAAAATCAGAGTTTATACCGATAAATGAACCAATTTTCGAGATAGAAATTGAAATGAATGAAACGGGGGCCTTTTTTACAATAGATCTGAACTTATTTGAAGTATGTTAAAACTTTCTACTTATAATGATGTATATTATATATAGCTACCTATCTTATTTAACATTTCGTCACGACCTTTGATAATTAGGTATTTGTAAAAGTCTCTAGTTATTTAATATATTTAGCATAAAATTTTCAAATTTCTACTAGAATCTAACAAGATTTTTTTAAAGTAAGATGTAATTATTATTTAAGTTAAGAATGTTAGTTTAATTACATTATTTATTAGGAAAAATTGGATGCCATATACATAAAACCATTATTCTTATGTCAAGAAATTAAGCAAATACATCCAAAACTGTTAAAAAATTTAAGATTTTCTCGTGATCTGTATATCAGCTCAGTTGGCATGCAAGAAGAATTAATTAATAAAGTTCGAAACCGAGTAAAGGAAGCTTATAGAAAATCTTTGATTCCCTTACGTGCCTATGTTAAAGTTTTCGACAAGTATCTTGACATGTACAACCTTAATGTCGACATTTATATAAAGTAAGTTTAAATAATATTCTATAATATTCTGTTATTATTATTTTCCTACATAATTTTTTCATTACATAATAATAAAAAATTCTGTCCAAAGATCAAATATTATTTTTGCGAATTAAAGTTGATTGAATACAAATTATAGTGGATATTAAATTTCGATAATAATTGTAAGTACATTAGAATTTCAATTAAAATTGATCAGACTGAACGTAGTTTAAAGTGAATTTAAGCTTAAATAACAATATTATAAGCGTATATACCAATTTAAGTTAGTATGTCGAACATGAAGTATAATTCATTTATTAATTATTTCCTAATTTGTTTCAAAAGTATGATACAAAAACATGTGACTATCAATTTGAGTGCATTTAAATATTCTTTTATTATTGACTTTTACTTATACATTAATGATATTTATTACCTACAGAGATTTTCTTAATTATCAGTATACCGTACTTGAGTTAAAAGAAAAAGTCTTATTGCACAGAAATACTAAAGAAGCTCTTGAAAATGATCTTGCAGAATCTATAGTTATTGGAGCGTTTCAATTAAAAATTGATAAATTAAGAACGTATTTAATCAATAAGCAACAACAAATAGCAGATGGCATTGTTATAAATCACGTAGATCGTCTCAGAACTCAAACTTCAGTAATACTTCAAGAATTTCGAAGTATTTTTGCGAAGCTTAAAGTGACTCCAATAAATGCAGAAGAACTGTTTGACAAACGCGAGTGGATGGAGTCATTGCCTCTTATTATCGCAGACCATTCAGAAACTTTGGATAAAATAAAAATAGAATTCGATATACTTGATGTGTTTTGGTGGAATCTGAACGATATAGATTTTAATGATAAATGGGAGACTTTATTGTTTCCAGGACGAATTCTAGACCAAGTAAGACTTAGCATAATAAAATAACAGATTACAACATAAAGTAAATAAAATGAATGTTAATATATGGGTGTGCGCAGATAGACGAGACTTACGATGATCTTTCCTACATAGAAAAAGAGACATTTTATAAATTACAATTGGAAGATGAAAATGTAATTAATGAAAAGATCGAAGGACTTTTTTCGTATTTACAAACGATTGTAATTCAAAAAGATATAAATAAAATAGACGAAATATGTAATGATATTGATAAAATGTCAAAAATTATAAAAGACACAAGTGAATTTGGACTTTTGCTTAATTCTCGACAAAAATTATTTGGTGTACCTGTAGTACCTTTCGACAATCTCGAAACAATTGTGAAAGATTTTGAACCATTTAAAAATTTTTGGCTAACTATTAGAGGTTAGTGTAATAAATTTATTTTCTATCGATAATTGTTAATTGAATATTTATATGAACTTTATTTTCCGTTTTAGATTGGATCATAATGTACACAGGATGGATGGATAAACCTTTGGTTAATGTTGATGGTAGTAAAATTGACTCTTTAGTTACTGATATGTACAAAATCATGATAAGGTGTTTAAAAATTTTTCATGAACAACCATGTCAGTACAATTTCATTGACTAATATTTTTCGTATTTTATATTTATTTAATTCATTTCTAAGTTCTTGAACGTTTTACATTAATTTTGTAACTTCAAATTTAAAATAATTATCAATTGTAGCACTTGTTGAATTGGGTACTGATATTAAAAATGAAATGGAATCGTTTAAACCATATATAAGTGTAATTCAAGCTCTTCGAAATCCTGGAATGAAAAAACGACATTTGAAAGAGCTCAGTGACAAAATTCAATTTGATATTGGTGGGAATCCGGATTTAACATTTAGAAATTTACTTGAATACAACATTATGAACTATAAAGACGATATCAAAGAAATCTCTGAAAGTGCTGCCAAAGAACATGCAATTGAAGAGTCATTAATAAAAATGGTGACCGATTGGGATAGCAATGAGATGGAAGTAGTACCTTACAAAGACACTGGTCAGGCTTAGTTTTTAATTGAAAAATCTATTAATTCTGATCAATAACGATCAATTGTATTAAAATAATTTTATGTGAATTTTTCATTTGTCAAATATGAAAATACATTTTTTTAGGAACTTACTTTATGAAAGTACCTGAAGAATTACAACTACTTCTGGATGACCACATATTAACTACACAACAACTTAGCTTCAGTCCCTTTAAAGCTGCTTTCGATAAAGAGATCGACGACTGGTCAGCAAAACTTAAACTTACTCAAGAGGTTTTAGTAATTTGGATTGAAGTTCAAAGGTATAATCTCGATATCACTCTTATTACAGTAATTCACTAAATCAGTATTAATTGCTATTAGAATATGGATGTACTTAGAGCCAATATTTTCTTCCGAAGATATTAGCCGTCAACTACCATTAGAATCAAAAAAGTATAACACAATGGAACGTAACTGGCGACGCATAATGAAACAAGCTTCAGAAAATATGATTGTAAGTAAGAAATAATAACTTTGAAAATTTTAGTCATTTAAGAAATTTTAAATATTGATTTTATATCAAATATATCTTCTTTAGATCATTGACATCTGTGCGGATAAAACATTATTAGAAAGTTTAAAAGAATGTGTAGGTATGTTAGAAGTGGTTCAAAAAGGACTCGCTGATTATCTCGAAAGTCGAAGGATGCTCTTCCCACGCTTTTTTTTCCTCAGCGACGACGAGCTGCTCGAAATACTTGCGCAGACAAAAAACATAATGGCTGTCCAACCTCACTTAAAAAAGTGCTTCGAAAACATGCACTCGTTACGTTTTGAAGACGATCTGACGATAACGCGAATGTACTCGGCTGAACGCGAAGAAGTAGTGTTGAACCCAAAAGTGATTCCACGTGGCAGTGTAGAAAATTGGTTAGGTATTGTTGAAAGTTCTATGAAGTCGACCATTCGTTACAAAATAAGCGAGGCTCTCAAAACTGTATCAGTTCTTCCGAGATATAAATGGGTATATCGATGGCCTGGTCAAGTATCGCTTTGCGGTGGACAAACGGACTGGACTGCACATGTTGAAATAGCAATATCAGAGCGCAATCTTGCCAGTTACTTTAAAGTTATGATGACTCAAGTAATAATAACCCTTAATTTATTTTCTTCTTTCGGTCCGATGATATTTCATTGTCAGCTTCTTTTGAAAGTTGGATGATCTTCGACGACTGGTTCGTGGGAAACAAACAGAGATTCAGAGATTAATGGTAGAAGCTATTATAACAATAGAGGTTCACGCGAGAGATGTTACCGATACATTAGTCAAAGGAAAAGTTTCAAGTGTTAACGACTTTGATTGGATCTCACAATTACGTTATTATTGGATAACTAATGAAGAAATGGAATCACATCTTAAAGTACGTGCAGTTAATGCAGAATTTCAATATGGGTCAGTACTTTTATTTACAATATTTTACTTTTACATTTTATTTACAAATATTTAATAGTAAAAATAATCCTTAACAAGTTACGAATATCAAGGAAACAACGGAAGACTGGTCATTACACCACTCACAGACCGATGTTATTTAACTCTTACGGGAGCTTTACATTTAAAATTCGGAGGTGCTCCAGCTGGCCCAGCAGGAACTGGAAAAACAGAAACTACAAAGGATCTAGGCAAAGCTTTCTCGATTCAATGCGTTGTTTTTAACTGTTCTGATCAGTTAGATTTTATGTCAATGGGAAAATTTTTTAAAGGTCTAGCTAGGTACGAACTATTTTTTTAATTAAGAATATTTAACGTCTTTATCCGTTCATTAAATTGAAATTATTTTTAGTTCTGGAGCCTGGGCTTGTTTCGATGAATTCAATCGAATTGATGTTGAGGTTTTATCTGTTATCGCACAGCAAATTATGACAATTCAAAAAGCACAACAACAAAATGCTGAAAGGTTGTTATCATTGACATTAATGTTTAAAAAAGGAATCGTTTAATATAATTTAAAATATATACGATTAAAAATTATCACGGCTTCTTTATTCAAGGTTCATCTTTGAAGGAGTAGAACTTGGCTTGAAAATGTCTTGTGCGGTTTTCATAACCATGAATCCTGGATATGCAGGCCGGACAGAACTTCCAGATAATCTAAAAGCTCTTTTTCGTCCTGTCGCCATGATGGTACCTGATTATACTCTCATAGCAGAAATATCCTTATTTTCTTATGGCTTCGTCGATGCTAAAGCACTGGCGACTAAAATAACTGCTACGTTTAAATTGAGCTCAGAACAGTTGAGTTCACAGGTAAACGATTTTGCATTTTAATAAATTTTACTTGATGTTTATGGTTATTAATCGTTTGAAATGCTTTTTGATATACATATATGATATTCGATATATTTAACGAATATATTTTTTATTATTTTTAATTCTTTGCTAACGACTAACAACTTTATTGTTGAGATAAAATAAAGCAATCATTATCGTAAGTGAATATTGTTCATTAAAAATAAGAAAATGTGCTTATCATTATTTTTCGAGCGCTAAACATTAATTTTAATAAATTCGTAATCTTTATTAATTACTAAGGATCATTACGACTTTGGAATGAGATCTGTTAAAACAGTTATAGCGGTAGCTGGAATTTTAAAACGAGAGCAAAAAGATATGGAAGAAGATCAAGTTTGCTTAAGAGCTTTGAGAGATGTTAACGTACCCAAATTTTTAAGGGATGATTTGAAACTTTTCAGCGGTTAGTACTTAATATATTTTAAATGCATTAAAATATTTCTTTTACTGTATTTACGAAAACTTAAAAATATTTCAAGTACAATGCTTTTTTTTTAGGTATTACGTCTGATTTGTTTCCAACGACGCAAGAAAAACTAATTGATTATGACATGTTTATTGATGCCATTAAAGCTGCTATAAGAATCATGGGACTAGCAGATGTTCCAGGTAATTAGTTCTATAATAATTGAATTTTTATTTATTTTTTATAATTTTTATTATTTCGTAGAGTTTATACATAAAGTTATTCAGCTGTATGAAACAACAATCGTTCGTCATGGATTAATGTTAGTGGGTCCGACTGGATCTGGAAAGACAAAGGTAGGGTTTTAAAAAATAGATTTAAAAGTTTAAGAATAAGATAAGCTTTATAAATTATTTTTAGTAAGAAAGGATATAAAGGGTATCAAATGATTAAACAGATACATACAGAGTTTTTCTTTTAATTCATGATGTAGTAAGTAATAGATTATTATTTAAAAATTATTTTTATTTATTAAATAAAATATTGGTTATTTTTTATTTGCTAAATTTTTTTAATTTAGTCAAACAATACACTGATTTATCCTCTTAAGGAAAGATTTGTGTTATGATATAAATATTTTAATTAATGTTATAAACTTTGACTTGTTTATAATCATTTTTACTATATATTTTATTTTTATTATTTTATTCATCCACGATTCACACCGAACTTTTTTTGTATAATAATTAAAAGTTAATTCTTAATTAAGCGATGAATGATAATTAGAAAATGTTAATTAATGAATAGTATGTTTATAAGAATCGATGTATGTATTTAAAGTCAGGTCGGAAAATCGTCCTAATTGATGAGTCTCACGCTAACGTTTATCGTGGACACTCTTTCAAATATCATGTTCAAAATTTAATTTATATTATATGTAATAGAGTAAAATAATATGGCTTAGTTCTTATTTTCGTTTATTGTAAATTTTTTTTTATTATTTACTATAAAAATCTTTTATTTTTTACATTCTTACATCTCTACAAGTACATAAATTATATACATATTTTTATGTTTGTATAGATTATGTTTATTTTACTCGCATATATATATATATATATATATATATATATATATTATATAACAATCATAAGCTCTTAAAATAAAATGTACATTACTTAATTTGCTGTAAAGAAACAAATTGTTGAATTCTTTTTCTATGTTATAAAATCTATATAGTACAGACTTTAAAATATATTACGCATTAAATGCGGAAACCTAGATAATTCCCATACGAGCCTAATTTATCACAAAAGCCCATCAGGTAACAAAAATACAAGTTTGAGAATCACCTGTGTCCATGTATTATGTATAATGATTTTTTAAAATCGTTTGTGAAAATGTTTTATTTTTTATTGAGTACAGTTGATGTATATTGCAGCGTAAAAATATAATGTTCAACTATTACAATTAAATTTCAAATATCGACCCCAAGATATATAGTTTAAAAAAATAGATTTGTCTACAAATTGTTGTATTATACATTTTTATTTTGTATACATCAATTCAAAAACTAAGCTTATAACTAAATTTTTCCAATATTCTGAAATCATTTCTCGATTAATTAAAAAATTTCAGATTATATCTTATTTAAACATTTCATTAGCGTAAATTTTAAGATTTTATAAGTAATTAATGTTTACAGGAACTGTCAATGTTTCATTATGATAATACTGATGTAGATTCTAAAAATATTAGAAAACTAAAGTAATCCAATACCGCATAAAAATGATGCTTTGATATAAAATAAAAAAATATATAAATAATGAGAAACTTTACAAAGAATTATTATGGAATCAAAAATTAAATATTGAGATCAAACATTAGGTAACTAAAATGTAAAATGCTTCATGTGTTTATCAGTATTTATGCAAATTCGCGATCTGTCGTAGTTACCATAACAATAATTTCGATTTTACTTCTTCCTGACCCTGAGAGCCTCATTGCTCGCTACATATAACGTCGAGGGTTGCAATGATACCTTGTGAGACTTTTAAGAACTTTACGTAAAAGCTGCTCGAGGCAACGTCTAAATGTAATACCGCACATTGCATACAATAAGAAATTAATACTAAAATTCGTATAATACAATAGCATGAAAAACTGCTGCAGACACCATAGCAATGCAGGTGTATCTTTTCTCGCCAAAGTGAAGAAAAATACACACAGCCTTATAACGTAGCTAAAATGTAAAAGGATTATAATTAGTTCAATCAATAAAATTCAATAATTTTTTATAAGAAATTTTAATTATATAAAATAGAATTGAAAATCAATAAAAAAGTATATTCTCTAGAAAAAGTATGTGCAATAACATTTAAGATAAGTAAATTAAAGCATAAATAGTCGATTTACCTTGGTAGGTTTAACAGTATAAAAACGGTACTAATAAGCAGAAGCATTTTAGTTATACTCTGCTGATTACGTGTAGAGACTAGATTTCTAGAAGATGATCTTACATCTGAAAAAAAAATACCCATCACGAACACAAGTCATTTTATAGTTTAGTTTATGTTATATCTATACAAACTTTTATGTGATTGTTTTTTCCTAGAGTATTGATTTTAATGTAAACTCGAAAGAAGCAATTTAAATAATCGACCCATTAGTTCATCACTCATTTTATAAATGTCAATCTTAAGTATATTAAAATTTTAATGATTGATGGAAGAAATAGTTAAATAGGCAAAGAGACCGTGACTCTGAATCAAAGTGTATCAGTGTATTCGTTTGCTGTTGGCAAACAAGAAAATAAAGAAGAATGAAAAAGCGAACTGTAGATTAGAAGTGAGGTAATTTTATGTAAATTTGGATAAAGGAAAACAGACTTACGTATACATCTGGAGGTTATTTCGGGAATAGGATAGGCATTCCTTGGCGTGGAGGGCACCGCAACGGTCGAGGGCGCTTGTTGGGTCGTCTGCGCCGCTTGGCTCCTCGAGGGGTGGGAATGATTAGTCTTTGAAGACTGGAAGGACTGCTGGGACTGTTGCCTCCGAGCGCCGATGACAGAACCGAGGGCTATTCCATTACCTCCATTGTTGCTACTACTCGCACTCTGCAACAGGTCATTTATCACTTGCCGCGCTGTGCACCCATATTGATTCACCGGCCACTGAATATCGCGAGTGGGCGCGAAGAATATTGCGTATCACTGGGCAGGGACGGTCCACACGGTTCGATTCGCGGCCACGAATGGAAAATTGCGTCTGCTTGATCGATCAGTGAAGCTCGCTCTTTGTATGTTAACGCTTCTTTCCGAAAAAATCGCTTATGATTAATAAAAATTTGACCGTCCCTTTACAAAAGCTCGCGCAGAAGGCTTGAAGAGTCGGAAATTGAACGCGGGAATTTGCAATACAACCGGAAAAATATGTATTTTGATTCAAATTCAGGTCATTAATAGTTTGACGAGCGAAACACTAATGACGTTAAAAAATCGATTTTCGTTTTCCAAAATAAATGGAAACGTACCGCGTCTATAGTACCTATTCTCTCTAGGGCTGGAATGACTCGAATGGTATAGCTGAATTGATATACTCTGTGCATGTATATTCAAGTAAAAAATGAAACGTCTTCAATTAAGGTGAACAGTGATATACGATTTGCGTAACCGGGAGTACTGAACTATACTATTCCTCAGAGAATACACCATGTTTAATGTACTACGTGGTTAGCAGTTAGTTCTTAGTCCCTTTTGACACGGAAAAATTACTTTAGTTCTATCTGCATAAGACTGATTACTATATGAGATGCGACTAATTAATATTCACTATTTCAACGTCTTACAACGACTAGTATGCACAACATGATGGTTTATATTTTTTCTTCGTTCAGTGGACAATATTGACTGTAAAACAACAGCTGTTTACAGCGTAACAGCTCTGCAGTTGAACTTTTATAATATTTTAGATTATTAGAATTCAAATTTCAACTCTTCGAATAATCAAAAATAAAAATGAATAAAAACAGAATATATTAAAACTTACCCATAAGTTTCTTGTCAAATGTACACATAGATAATTTGCAGGCATGGTTTGTAAAGTATGTTTAATATGCTAATTTATGTATTAATACAGTAGTAATTCTAATCGATGATAAAAACCCAATTGCTTTGCGGTATTTAATTGTTATAATTATTTAAATAATATATATTTAAGTGTTATAATAATAAAGTAAGACAATTCAATAATATAAATATTCAAATAAAATACTTGTATTTAGAATAACACTTTGTAATAGACTTGTATTTTCAGAAAATTGTTGATATATTTTTATAATCTTTATAAATTTAAATCAGTATTTCCATTAGTTAATAGAAAATAATTTAATTTTTCGGATTTAATTTACAATATGGCTAATGACTTATTTACTCTCCTGAATCAAGTCAAAATAGACTAATTAGCTACGTTTTTACGAAATAAAAGCTTTCTGTCGTTCACGCGAGTATTCACAATATCAATGGCAATCTGTGAAATGTATTATTTTTTCTATACGAGTTTTGGGTGACTCATAAATAATTGGCTGTTAACAAGGTAGAAACGTTAGAGCTGAAAATTGTGCATTTGTCGACTAAAGTAGATACGCAGTGCTCACCGGTATCTGATTAAGGTTAATATCGGATCGCTCCCTGCTTGGACAGCTGGGCTCACCGATAGCCGGCGACTGGCCAAATCTCTTGCTAAATCTGAGTAGATTGCGCATGATCATGGTGTTCATGACGATGATGAGGATGAGCGGGGCCATCAAGCTGGCAATAGTATCGATGATGCTGACTATTCTCATCGACTCAAAATACTCGTACTTCATATCACAAATCTCGTTGCCGTCTTGGGGCTTGACGATGCCTGCGGTGACGAAGCAGTACGAGTGGCTGGCCATGGCGAGGATCACGAGAACAAGAACGATTGTTTTGGCCCGAGCAATGGTGCACATGTGCGGCCGATGCAGGGGGTACTGCACGGCGATGAAGCGCTCGACCGTGAAAGCGACAATCAGCCAGACACTGAGGCTGCTGCATACAGAACTCACGTAGACGACGGTCTCGCACCAGCCCTCTTTGTTGAAGACGCGCCAGCCGAGATTGTTGTTCAGCCAAACGAGGAGCAGAGAGAAAAGGAAGCTGAAGTCCGCCGTTGCGAGGGCAGCCAGATAATAGCTCGAACTGCGCATCTTCAGGTGCGTGTTCAGGAAGACCACGCAAGAGAGCAGGTTGCCAACGAGACCCAACAGGATGATGAAGGGAATGTAGTACTGATGAGAAAAATCCAAGAGGAAATAAAGGGAATGGCACTCGGCACCCGCCTCTTCAAATTCTTCCACAGCCCCGAGCTCCTCGAGACCGCTCCTGTTGCCGATTACCGCCGAACGGCGCAACCGCACCAGGGCGAGCGGCCCGGCGGCTCCGCGCCGGATACTCCACAAAACGTTCATTTTTTATCACTAGTCCCACATTTTAAATAGATACTTAAAAACTCTTAGGTATTTTAACTTAGGTGCTTTTTGAATGTCGTCGCGAAAGACCAATCGTATAAGAAGCCTGTGGAAAAAGAGTTCAAAACCCGTCGGACAGTTTTTCGCGCATTTCGTGATTGAGCTCCTCTTTCATTCTTCAAGTTGTACTTATCAATGGTGGTCCACCTTGTAAATCACAAAATGTCCATGCATTTCTTGAAGTTTTGCAAAATTTACGATTTCGCAGATGATCTTCCAACTATTAACTACGATCTTTTTAAGATACGATCCTCCAACTAAGTGTTTTCACCTACACTGTAGGTACACACCTAAGAAGAAAACACTTAAAGTTTCTCGTTAAAGTCAAACATGTGAACTTATTGAAGTTTTCGAAATTTCGAAGGCTTCGGAGACTGTTTCTGGAGTAAACGAGGCGGATACACTTCGTAGTATTGTGGCTCGCGGTGCTGCGCGGGAGAAACTGAGCGTCGGTCGTCGAGCAAACCCTTCGCCCGCTAGATTCGACCCGGAATTTTCTCGCATGCGCCGTGCGTGCGTTCGCACTCAGAGCGCGCTGAGCCTGTGTTCTCCCTCTTTGCTGCAAGCGCCTTGTTATAAATGAACACCATCATTGACATTAGCTTTTACGTGCGTACAGAAGACTAGTAAAGAGCAACTTTCTTTCTAAACACGGGCAGAGTTCGCGTGTATCTATTTATCAGAACACGCATGGGCTGTTACTTAAGATAACGTATCGACGCGATAGTGGATGAGCAAACTGATCAGTGAAACGGTGCACTGATGGCTAGGCAGCTCAATTTACCAATCACGTGTTTTTCAGTGGCCGGAGGGAGTAAGACAAGCAGAGAGAGTGAGCGAGAGAGAAAGAGCAGATCCAAAAGTGATGCAACAAAGCTCTAATAAAAGAAACACGACACGGTCCCTATTTATGAAAGAAATATTTATAAATATTGCGAAGAAAGTATCGAATATCCTATTTAGCAACCCTTAACCTTTTTTTATCCTGATCGATATTTCGAATATACTCGGAGAAAAAGTTAGTTTGGTGGAATGGATAGGCAAATCTCTAACTAGATGGTTGTATCTCACCGTGCTTAAGGCACCTGCGGGTTTCGGGCCTTGACGCGTCCCATTAAGCCACGCATAGCGTGAGGCACGTGCAGCTTGTTTGAGCCTGGCGCTCGTATAATACACCTGACGCGGGTAACAGTGGACGACTCGTGGCCGAATTTTTCCTAATTTCCAATGGGGCGCCAGGGAAATAGAGACACACGGGGGGTCTCGCGTCGCTCGGATTGAACAAATTCTCCGAGCGGCTACCCTATTTGGGCGGCATCCTCCACGCTGACAACACACACGTACACGCGCTCGCCAGACAGGATAAGTGAAATTAATTTTCCTTGTGGCTCAACCCCCCATCTAATCACTGACTTCCGAGCTTATGTATTTTCCGCTTCCTTGCGAGTCATTGTCCTTGCCCATCCCGCTGCCTACCCCTTGTGCAGCTATTTTTCATTTTTATTCCGACACTCTGTCAATTTCACTTCCTTCTTTGGTTAATCGCGAAAAACTCTCACCCTTGTGCCAACTAATCACTGTCGTTTGTAGCATTCTTCAGTGATTTGTCGATCTTTTAAAAAATAAATTTAGTGAATTGGTTCTACGTGTATATACGACTATACGTTTTATAATTATTAATGCATGTAAAAAAAATGAAATTTTTTTGGGTGCACTATAAATGATTTCTTTTCCTAAAAGTATAGTAACGATAAGATTTTATAGGACTCGTTTATAATTTTTTTTATAAAGACTGATTACTCAACTTACAATAATATACAAAGAAATTAAGTAATAAAGTTAGAAAATAAGTTCTTTGAAATTATATCATTTTCAGTTTATCTGACTGGATAGGTGATCGTTACTAGCTTTTTCTTTTCATGTAAAACATTATTGAGCTGATTGTACAAATATTCTGATTTAATTTTAATTGAAAACAAATGTAATAACTCTATTAATTCTTCTTATTAATATATATGTTATTAATTTATATATATTATAATATATTATGATACATATCTATCGTATGAATAATAATTATCTATTTCTTAAAAACATTTTAAAAATTTGTTCGTTAGTTTATTTTTGCAAGATCATAAAAGTCTATATTATTAATATTTCCAAATGATATATTGAATCAAATTTCTAAACAAAAATTTTATCAAATTAAAGATATTTAAGTTATTGAATTTTCTGTTTAAATTGTTCATTTATTCACGGTAGTGTTACGAAGTACTGCAGGCAACGTGCACGAGATTGAAAGGTAAGTTGCAGCCGAGTGGCAAACCTTTCACGACAGTGCACACTTATATTGTCAATCCGAAATCTATAACTATGGGTCAATTATACGGTGAATACGATTTGGATACTCATGAATGGTAAGAAAATTTTTTAAAAATATATACAAAATTTCTTTGTACAACAAAATAAATAAAAAAGTTTGATTCATAAGTAATAACTTAATAAGTCACTACAAATAGTTTACATAATAAAGTGTTATTTTTCAAAATTATTTATTACTTTTGTTTGTTTTTTAAGGACGGATGGTATTTTGTCATCATTAATCCGAGCTGGTACAACAGCCACAGATACCGATAAACGTTGGTATATATTCGATGGACCAGTCGATGCTGTTTGGATTGAAAATATGAATACAGTGCTCGATGACAACAAAAAACTTTGCTTATCATCCGGCGAAATTATGAGATTAACGCCATATCAGACTATGATGTTCGAGGTGGCCGATTTAAAAGTAGCGTCACCAGCAACGGTCTCCAGGTGAAGTCTTTTAACAATTTTTTACACACTATATTAACTAATAATATTAATTAACATGAATCTAATAATTATCATTAATACTAGATGCGGTATGGTTTACATGGAACCAGAAGATTTAGGGATTAACCCGTTTATTGACTGCTGGATTAAAAAACTACCTAAAGTGTGTCTTTCTAATTTATCATTTACAGTTTTCGCATTAAAAATACTATTGGATTTTTTTTCTATTTCGTTTTAAAATTTTTTATTAATTTAGGTTATTTCACTACACCTAGAACTAGTATCAGATTTAGCTTATACATTTGTAATACCAGGACTAAAATTTTTACGTGAGAATTTAAGAGAAATCGTAGAAAGTGTTAATTCGGGAGTTGTTCAGGCTTACATAAATGTGATGAATTATCAACTTACAACAATAAAAACATTAGATGAGCGAACATTTCCAAGTATTTTAATATTTAATATTTTAATGTTTTTTAACTCTGTTATGTGTTATATAATAAAAATAAATTATATATAGGTTACCTTATCGAACCTTGGTCAGCATTTGCAGCTATCTGGAGTATAGGTGCCACTTGTGATGGTGAAAGTCGCTACTTGTTTAGCGAATGGTTACGGGAATTGCAGAGTAATGCTGATCACCAAATTCAATTTCCTCCTGATGGACTGGTTTATGATTATACGTATATATCAATAAGTTGTGTTTAAAATTTTTTTTTTTAAATTTTCGTTGTGAAATTTGTTCGAAATTCTTTTCTGTGTTTCCTTCCTAGTCTATATATAGGTGAACCTGAGATTAACGAAGACGGCGAAATAAATAACAATGTGTATTGGATGAAATGGGAAGATAATATACCTCCTATTATAGTTAATCCCGAAAAAAGATTTTCAGGTATCCATATATATATAAACCTCTATGTGCATATGTGTACATCGAAATATAAATTTACAGATATTGAAATACTAACAGTCGACATGGCGCGAAGTTTTGCTATAATCGATTACATAACTTCAATCGAAAAAAATTTACTTTGCATCGGTCCAACGGGTAGCAGTAAAACATTAACTGTTTCTGCCAAACTTTCGAGAGAAATGCCGAAAAAGTACGTCTGTGATTTCATTGTCTTTTCTGCAAGAACTTCAGCCAATCAAATTCAAGTGTGTATTATCAATAATAACATTTTTCATGTTATAACTACATTCGTATCTAATATATTATATTTCTTAAAAATTTAGGATTTTATAGATAGTAAATTAGATAAAAGACGTAGAGGAGTTTACGGTCCACCTATTTCAAAAAAACAAATTTTTTTTATCGACGACTTAAATATGCCTGCGCTTGAAACTTTTGGAGCTCAGCCACCTATTGAACTTTTGCGTCAATATATGGATTTTAAAGGTATAAAGGGTTTTAAAAATGTTAACAATAATACAACATACTATTCTTTATTTAATACATAAAAATGTATGTTAAGTAATAATCTTCGTTTAATGGTCGGACATTTTCCATCTTATAATTAATTTTAACTTTTATTTATCTAGCCATATCAAACTAATTTTCTCAACATGAAAATTTTTCTTTGTATTATATAAAGATCACATAATTCATTATAGCTGGTAAAAGTTAAATTTAAATACACAGTTTTTGTAATTACTAAATTTTATGAGATACTGTGATTATAGGATGGTACGATAGAAAAGAAATTGGAGATTTTCGAAATATCGAAGATGTGATAATTTTATGTGCGATGGGGCCACCAGGTGGTGGAAGAAATCCTGTAACTGCTCGATTATTACGTCACTTTCAATTTCTTGCCTTTCCTGATATGGAAGATGATATAAAGGTAGGAATCTATAATACATTTTTAATTTAAGCTTAAGTAGAAACAGTAAGATGGTGAATATATTGTTTAAAAAATATCATTTTTATACGCTAAAAATATTGAAAAAATAAATTTATGATATACAATTTAGCTTGCGATGGTATTTTCAAACAGGGTTTTTAAGTAAGAATGACGTTACCCTACTCGGATCCTTTCACAGTCCAAATTCACGTACAAAAGTCGAGACAAAAGCACTATTCGGTTTTCTTCCGTTCCGCGCAAGCCACACCCAAGGCAACACAATTAAAGCCACAGCTGAAACGTCTCATAGCTGCAGTTAATGAGAAAGCGATGAAGCCTTCTTTATACGTGATTAACGTATGTTTGTCCCGAAGTCCCTCGCTTATTCTCTGCTCAACCCCCCGCCAAGTCGCAATTATACCGTAATTTCTAGAACAAACCATCATCATAACTTTCCGTTATTGCCATCTAACCGACACTTGAATTCTGGATAGCTAAGCTTACAAACCGTTTTCTGAGTACAAACAAAATGAAATTGCAAGTAATTTCTCTTTAATTGATTTTATATAAATGCATTTGGCATAATTATTAATTTTTTAAAAATGCAAAACTGTCAGAGCAAAAAAATAGTTTACTAAGGCATTTTTAAGAATTACTTCTACAAGATTTACTTCTTTAATATTTAATATTACTAGACAAAATATAAATAATTACTATTTAGAGACACATTT
Organism: Sycophaga agraensis; assembly: GCA_018906755.1. Lineage (NCBI taxonomy): Eukaryota > Metazoa > Arthropoda > Insecta > Hymenoptera > Pteromalidae > Sycophaga > Sycophaga agraensis. Next base: position 506,239 of record JACCIE010000011.1, read on the forward strand.
TTGGAACAATATTGTCTGCTTGGCTCTCACTGACACCATCACTTAGCAAATTTTCAGAAGCGATGGTTACATCAAGTATAGATGTTTATTCAACAATATGCAGAAGCCTTTTACCCACACCTGATAAGTCTCATTATACTTTTAATGTCAGAGATTTAGGTAAAGTCTTCCAAGGAATTTTAATGGCTGATGCTACAAACATAAAAGTTAGTTATTGGATATTGTTACTCACAATAATAATAATATTATTAAAACTTTTATAATAGTAAAATTATAACGATACTTTTATTTCTTCATTGCAGAAAATTAATCAACTTCTATTATTATGGTATCACGAAAATAGACGTGTTTTCAAAGATCGTCTAACGAATGAAATCGACAGAAATTGGTTCGAGGATTTACTACAGCAAACTTTATTAAAGGAATTTAATTATGATATTAGTAAACTTGTTACTGGAGGTCAATTGTTTTATGGAGATTTTTGTAGTGTTGATAATAAATACGATCGAATGATGCCTTTATCGAAAGTATGTATTGTTCATTTTAATGATAAGATTTACCATCACTACAATTCATAAAATTGTTAATATTTGCAATAGATAGAGGAAATTTTGACTGGCTTTTTGAATGAGTACAATAGTCAAACGACCGTTCCTTTAAGTTTGGTTCTATTCGAAGATGCTATTAGTCACATATGCCGAATAACGAGGGTTCTTCGACAATCTCCTGGAAACTGCCTTTTATTGGGCATGGGAGGTTCTGGTTAGTTTTTGATGTAACAAATATACTATTATAATAGAAGAATAATCTTAAAATACTTGTAACAAAAAATTTCCCTTATTTTAGGTCGCCAAACTTTGACTAAACTTTCATCCCATATTGCGGATTATCAATGTTTTCAAATAGAGTTAACAAAAACATACGGGGTTCGCGAATGGAGAGATGATGTTAAACTAATTTTGTTACATACTGGATTGAAGAATAAAAATACGGTGTTTCTATTTTCAGATGCGCAGGTTAAATGTTTTTATTTATTTTCCTGAAATATAAAAATTACAGAAAATTTTATTATTTTACAGATAAAACTCGAATCCTTTTTAGAAGATATAAACAACATACTGAATAGTGGTGACGTACCAAATATTTATCAAAATGATGAGTTAGATGAAATCTTTTTTGCAATGCGAAGCTTTGTACAAATGGCAGGATTACAAATGAACCGAAGCAATCTTTTATCATGTTATCAGAAAATAGTTAAAAATTGCTTGCACATCGTTGTTACTATGACGTAAAACCTTAACTTTAAAAAAACTTTTTTTTCTTTTTAATTGATTTAAGATATATTCATATATTTTTTAGACCTATTGGTGAACTGTTTCGAGTTAGAATGAGGCAGTTTCCAGCTTTAGTAAATCTTTGTACTATAGATTGGTTTGATCCTTGGCCAGAAAGTGCACTTCAAGTATTAATATTTATTTTATTTTTTTAATTTTTTTAGTTAAATATCAGTATTTATAATTTTGTTGTTGCTCAACTATAATGAATTTTTGCAAAATGTTCCCAGAGTGTTGCATTGCATTTTTTGAAGAATGTGCGGGATGATGCCATTACTGATTCAGTTTTAAAATCTATTGTGAAAACTTGTCAGTTCATGCATTCTAGTGTCATTGAAGCCAGTAATTACTATTTAGAAGTATGGAACTATTATCATTGCATATATAAAAATTAGTATAGTTACAATAAAAAATCATTGACTCAAAGTATTATTTTTAATAACTGCAAAAATTTATGTTTCAGGAATTAAATCGACATAATTACGTAACACCGACATGCTTTCTAGAACTGATCTCTAGTTACGGAGAACTTATGGATAGGAAAAGAGATGGATTGAATAAGGAACTTAAGCGTTTCAGCTCGGGTAAACAAATTAAAACAGCAATCAAATTTTTAATCAATTTTTTAGATTTTATAGAAATCCATTTTTATAAAAAATTTCTTTATAAATAAAGGGTTAACAAAACTTGGTGTTACCGAAAATGAAGTAAAAGATATGCAAATAGTCTTAGAAAGAATGAAACCGGATCTCGAACGTGCTGCTGAGAATTCAGCAAAAATGATGGAAATTATTGCCCGAGACACAGTAATAAGACAAATTTAGCTCTTTTGACTTAGTAATCTAATTAATAATACTTAATACTATTAATTAAATTAAAAATTCGTATTTTTTTCAAATGCGCAGACTGTAGCAGAAAAAGCGCGCAAAGAAGCGTCACAACAAGAGCGTGAAGCTACGAAACTGAAATTAGAAAATCAAGCTATTAAAGATGATGCTGAAGCTGACTTAAGTAGTTTATCAATTAAGTTAGATATATTTTTATAAGAATTGTTCTAAATATAATAATTATTGCAGATACTGCACGGCCTATGTTGCAAGCGGCAGAAGACAGCTTACAAGCACTCAATAAAAGTGATATTACAGAGGTAAAGGCTATGAAGAGACCTCCAGTTGGTGTAATCCTAGTTATGGAAGCAATATGCATTGTTAAGGGTGTGAAGCCGAATAAGGTTTGTTCGTTTTAACACATCTTAAAGTATAATATAAAGCTGTATTGCAATGAATACTATAATAGTATTAATGTATTTAAAAAATGTTCATAGATGCCTGGAGAAAAACCTGGTGAAAAAATTAACGATTATTGGACACCAGGAAGCCAAATGCTTGCTGATGCCGGTCAATTTCTGGCATCGTTGATGAACTTTGACAAAAATAAGATTACGGAGAAAATGATAAATAAATTAAAAAAATATGTGAAAAGTAAAGAGTTTCAGCCAAAAAAGGTAATTCTTTCGAAGGTCAAAATCAGATAGTGAAATTTAGTGTGTTAAACTATTATTCTCCACTTGCAGGTGCGGAAAGCTTCTAAAGCTTGTCACTCGCTGTGCCTCTGGGTTCATGCAATGTACAATTACTATTTCGTAAACCTACGCGTGCAGCCAAAAATGGAAGCATTAGCGGCAGCTGAAATGGAACTAGCGAAAACGGAAGCTATGCTGGCGAAAGTGATGGCTAGATTGAAGGAGGTAGAAGACGGTGTCGCCGCACTCCAAGAACAATTCAGACAGGAGGAAGCTAAGAAGAGCGAACTGGAGAATGAAAAGAAACTTTGCGAGGATCGGATGGAAAGGGCTGTGCGCCTTCTATCTGGCCTCGCTGACGAGCAGGTCAGATGGACGAATAATGTAGCTAACATTCGAGTAGCTCTTATTAACGTAGTTGGTGACATTCTTTTATCATCTGGTTAGACATAAACTACTTATTAATTATTTAAATATAGTAGAAAAAGATAAAGGATGCTGATATCAATGAAAACGAGGAAAAGAATAAAACTCGTTTTTTGCAGGATGTATAGCTTATTTGACACCGTTTATTGATACGTATCGTAAAAGATTAATAAGCGCATGGTATGAAGTCATGGGTGACGGTGTCCCGCATACTCCCAATTGTTCGCCTACCTCGATATTAGGTGATCCAGTCGAAATTAGAAACTGGCAGATTGAAGGTCTTCCCCGAGATGCCTTATCAGTAGAAAGCGCAGTACTTGTTTACAATTCAAAACGTTGGCCACTCTTTATCGACCCTCAGGGTCAAGCCAACCGGTGGATACGCAATGTTGTACGTCTAAAACCTAGTCTAATCTTACAAAAATACCATTTTCTGTATATTCTTTTAAAATTATGATGATTGTAAAGATTAATTATAGAATAAACCCTTCAGAATTAGATAAGATTGTTTATAAAACAAGCGTAACTAAAGTGTACACTTGTATGCATAGGGAAAATACGGTGGCATCTCAACTGTTAGAATGACCGATAAAGATATCTTACGCGTGATTGAGAGCTGCGTACGATTTGGACGTACGTGTCTTATCGAGAATGTGGGACTTGAGCTTGAAGCGTCACTCGACACGATTTTAATGCGCTCATTGTTCCGGCAAGCTGGTCAACTGAGCATTAAAATTGGCGAGAACATCGTTCCTTACAATAATGACTTTCGTCTCTTCCTTACAACTAAATTACCTAATCCACACTATGCACCAGAAATTGCCGTTAAAGTGCTCATTGTTAACTTTATGTTGACGGCCAGGTGAGAGTCGTTTTGACCCTCAATTATCCTTTACACGTCTTATCTAAACCAATCTATTTATCTTAAAGCGGTCTCTCAGATCAGATGCTCTCGCTCGTTGTTGTTCAGGAGAGACCAGAACTTGAAGAAACCCGAAGTGCCCTTGTGGTATCCAGCGCCCAGATGAAGCGTGATCTCAAAGAAATAGAGGATCGTATATTGTACAGACTGTCCGTCTCTGAAGGTTCAGCTGTGGACGATATAGATCTCATTCTAACCCTCGAAGCTTCAAAAATTAAAAGCGAGGAGATTAAGGTGTTTATAGAAAATACTTCAATTACAACAATCATGTTAAGACATTGGGTGAACTACTGAAGTAGAAACAGTTAATTGTAAACAGATTGAGTTCCAATAATTTTGTTCACTTATAACTTATCCATAAATATTCTTGAAACTAAAATTTAAAAGAAAGTTAACCTTCTTAAAGCATTTCGTTGTACAAACAATAATCACGACATAAATTAGTTATATAAATAAAATTCTAATAATGATATAATTAAAGAATTCTCTTTTTTGTTTTTAGATAAAAGTAGAGTCTGCTGAAAAAACTCAGATGGACATCGATTTAGCAAGATCTTTGTACATCCCTGTTGCAGAACGTGCACAAATTTTGTTTTTTTGTTGTTCTGATTTGGAACAAGTCGATAACATGTATCAATATTCTCTTGAATGGTTTATTAGAATATTCATTAATAACATGTCAAATACAGAGAAAAATGGTATATTACTTTCTATACAATCATTTTTATAGCAAAATAATAAAATTTATTAAAAAGTATTTTTGTACAGAGGATGTTCAAGAACGAGTTAAAATAATTAATGACTTTTTTACATTTTCACTTTTCTCCAACGTATGTCGAAGTCTTTTTGAAAAACATAAGTTGCACTTTGCATTTCTTCTGTGCATTAGAATTCAAATGAAAGAAGGATTGATCAATCCTCAGGAATGGCGATTTTTATTATCTGGTGCAGTAAACCAAATTGTAATTACTTTGTAAAAAAATCGATCCAGCTAATACACAATTAAAAATGATAAAGATTCGATTTAATTATTTTGTTTGCTTGCAGGAGGAGCCAAATCCTGCACCAGATTGGCTATCATCGCGAAGCTGGTCAGAAATTCAATCTTTACAAGTACTTACAATTTTTCAAGATTTCGTACCTTCTTTTATTGCTCTTAAAGAAGAATTTAAAAAGTTTGTGGATTCCCAATCGCCCGAGATGTAGGATAAATTTAATTAAAATGTAAAAAAAACAGTTATATTTGACGTACAATTACAACAATACGAATTTATCCTTTTTTAGTGAAAAATTCCCAGAACCATGGGAAGACAACCTAGACGACATGCAAAAGATGCTAGTATTAAAGTGTCTACGACCAGATAAAGTCACAAATGCCATGCAACTGTACATAACGAAGTATTCAGGAAGTCGATTTATCGAACCCACATCCTCAGAACTCGATTCCATATACAGAGAATCGACTCCTATAACACCGCTTATCTTTGTACTCTCAACCGGGACAGATCCTGCATCGGAGCTTTACAAATTTGCAGGAAAAATGAAAATGGCAAGAAAGCTGTTTTCAATATCACTTGGTCAGGGTCAAGGACCCAGGGCCGAACTTATGCTCAAGCAATCAATTGACGTTGGCAATTGGCTATTCTTTCAAGTAAAAAATATTTTCTGTTCGAATACCATTACTATTCACATTAAATCTCAGTATACTAAGAAAATAGAAATTAAAAAGAATTATCTCTATGTTCAGCAGTATCTTAGACCATAAAATTTTAAAAAATAAGTAAATTTTAATAAATCCTTTTGAAATATATTCTATTTCAAATTTTGTTTAATAAAATAATTACCTTAATAATTAACAATATTGTTCTAAAATATAGATTAAATTTATGATTTTACTATAAAACCATTAATTTTATTTTACATTGTAAATTTTGTTTTTAAACGCTTCTAAAAAGTTTCGTTTATATAAAAATGATAATGTTATAAATTTTATTTATTAGAATTGCCATTTGGCTCCAAGTTGGTTACCAAGATTGGAGCTATTAATCGAAAATCTTTCCCCGGAATATACACATCAGAACTTCCGTTTGTGGCTAACATCTATGCCATCGCCTCTATTTCCTGTAAGCATTTTGCAGAATGGTAGTAAAATGACAATCGAACCACCTCGAGGTGTCAAGGTAAAATTTGATAATAATTATTTTACTTATAAGTTAGAATATAAAAACTTCGCCTAAAAATAATTGTTCTAAATTCAGAAATTTAGAAAATATATATATATATATATAAAGCAGTATAATAATTTATACAGGCAAACGTTCTTCGAGCTTATCAAACAAAGGTAATCGAAATGAAGGATTTTCTCGAGTTAGATGAAGAACCAAAAGTCTACCCATTCAAAGCCCTCCTGTTTTCTCTATGCTTGTTCCATGCAGTACTTTTAGAAAGGCGCAAATTTGGACCTTTAGGTTTTAATATTCCATACGAATTCACTGATGGCGATTTTACCATTTGCATGTCTCAACTTCACATGTTTTTGATGGAATACAACGAGATACCTTTTAAAGTAAATATTATATAATACATCTAATATAGCTTATTGACTGTGATTTTCTAATCGATAACATTAATTGATGTATATTATATAAGGTATTGATATATACAACGGGACATATCAACTATGGGGGTCGCATAACCGATGACTGGGATCGTCGATGCGTATTAACGCTTTTGAAAAGATTTTATTGCAAAGAGGTCCTTATCGCTGATCATCAGTTCGACGATAATGGGGATTATCGTCAAGTGAGATAACTCTATATTTATCCTCAAGCGGTAGTGGAAACTCATAAACTTATTATAATCGCTCATTTTTAGCCATCCATGGAGACTTATTATGCCCAGTATCTTGACATGGTAAAACGATTTCCAATAAACGACGATCCTAATCTTTTTGGACTACACCCTAACGCTGATATTAGCTGCGCTCAAGCCGAGACGTATGCATGTCTAGCAACCTTGCAAGCATTGCAACCCAAAGAAATTGGAGGCACAGTTTCAAAAATGGATGAAGTAACAGGAATGTTAGCTGAGAATATTTTATCTGCGTTACCAGCTCCGTTTGAAATTTCCAAATTGCAGCAAAAGTAAATCTTTTCAATTAAAGATTATCTATCAATGTCATTTCAAGTAAGAAATAATTTAAATTATTAAATTTATAGGTATCCAGTTATGTATGAGGAATCATTGAATACTGTTCTGCATCAAGAAGCTGCACGGTACAATGTGTTGCTATTAGAAATGTCAAGTAGTTTGAGTGACCTTCTTCGCGCATTAAAGGGTCTTGTTGTTATGTCGGATACGCTGGATGCTATGGCCAATTCTATGTTTAATAACAAAGTGCCTGATAATTGGCAAAATAAAGCTTTCGCTTCTTTGAAACCACTCGGTATGCTAAAAGAATACTACATAACTAGATATCGTATGAACTACATAGAAGTACATTAAATTTCTTTCTAACGAGTTGCCATTCGCGGATTTATACGTATATTTCAAGGGATATCATAAATTCTTATATGTATGAAAAATATATTTATGATTTCATTTTCTATAGGATCCTGGGTAGAGGACTTGAAGGCGCGAATAAACTTTTTAAAAACATGGGAACGTGAAGGAATACCACCGTCTTTTTGGATATCAGGCTTTTACTTTCCACAAGCTTTTCTTACGGGCACTCTTCAAAATTATGCGCGAAAGCATTCTGTTGCAATCGATACAATTGACTTTCGGTTCGAGGTTCTAGCTGATAAACCTCTTCAAAGGCCAGACGATGGTTGTGCCGTGTACGGATTATTCCTTGAAGGCTGCAAGTGGGATGGAATTTCATTAACGGAATCTAATCCGAAAGAACTATTCACGAGTAATTACAGTATATAACATTACAGTATATAATGAATAAACATTTAATTTTCTATAAACAGAAAATTGTATATTAATTTTCGTATGTACAGATATGTCGCCAATTTTGATGGTTCCGGAAGTGAAGCACAAAAAAGCAGAAATTGGAATTTATGAATGTCCAGTATACAAAACCGTAGTGCGTGCAGGAACATTAAGTACAACTGGTCACTCTACCAATTTTGTTATAGCTATGGAAATCCCTAGCGACAAGCCACAAGCTCACTGGATCATTAGGGGTGTAGCTCTAATTTGTTCACTAAATTTTTGACCACAAACTCATACTGCTCCTTATGATTGTGTTTATATAATCTGAATAGAATACGAGCCTCTAAGATTCATAGTATTTTTATGAGTGTAAGAAATTCTTTTTCTATTATAGCTATAGTAAGTCTATTTCAAACCTTAGTGTTTAAATGTGCTAAATACAATATTAGATTGCTTGTTCCAAATCTGATAGTTTTTATAGTTGCTTATTAATATTCAAACATTTCATATTATAAACATAATTTAATAACTAATTATCTTTTATAATAATAAAATTCTATAAATGAACTTTTATTTGTAATTTTTATTTTGTTTAAACGTCAGCAATAATGCAAACTAATTTATATAATTTATAGAACATTCTCGAATAATATTAACTTGATTGATCTAAACTCATAGATTTTTTGAAGTTGTTATTTCATAAATTATTCATGGGATAAGAATCAGTTTAGAAAATATTTTTCTGAATATTATAATACTCTTATCAAATCTATAATAATTACGTATGTAAAAGAAATAATTATTCGTTATGTTTATAATACATTTTCAAAATAATAAAAAAATTAGTAAGTATTAATTTTGTATCGCTTATTAAATTTAAGTATATTTTTCGATTTATATGATACAACATGGAAATCGTTGACAAGGAGAAAACGATAAAAGTGTATTTAATAAATTTTATTGTAAAGCTTTTTTATGATGTAGGATTGAATAGGCTCTGTATACATTGTACTGTTTACAAAATTAACTGAAATTAATATTACTTTTTATAACCGCATTTATTCACCGCATTAATCCTGTAATTTCTTCGGAAAATGAAAAAATAAGGTGGAATGAAATAGTAGCGCAAAGAGACTTATCTTATTACAGAAAGACATTGGCAAACTTATTTATCCTCTACCATCAGGATATAATCAAGACTAATTATTCTTAATGGTCTTGCAAAAAAGAACGCGAAAAATACAGTAACTAACAAACAAATACAACCATGAGTAAGAAAAAAGAGGGTTTGATTAATTATACACAAGCATGAAGGATGAAGGGAAAACTGGAGGGAAGTTACTGCCTCCGGGCGCTAAAAGAGAAAGCGCGAGCAAATTTAGACAGAGAGCAAGCGCGAGATTCATTCAATAGCCGCACGCTGGCATATATAACATTCATCACGTCTCCCCTCTCACGGCTAATCGCCGCTGGATCATCTTATAAGCTGCAAGTTTAGGAGCCGCTCAGTCCCACTCAGTCCGTGTGTAGGTAAGCGATTGCTGCCTCCCCAGTCATCGTAGAAATTCCCCCACGAGTACGAGCCTTTGTTGATGGTTTTTCAACTATATATACACGATATTAAGCACGCTCCTTGCCCCTCGAGATTTCAACCCTCGGCTCTTATTCGGGGTTGTACATAAAATGCTATAGCAATCTTGCATCTCAAAACTGAATATCCGTCAGACATGTCCTATCTATGTTTTTCTCGTAGGCTTAATGATAGATCGGGTTTGATAATGTGACAAGGGTCCGGGAATACGGGTATTCCCGGTATACGCATCCTCGAGCTTCATTTTGGTCGAAGTGCCGCTCTCACTATTTTCCTTACCTAGAACGTCAAACTTTTAACTAAATTTTATTTAAAAATCATCTTTGCGACTATGAATGAATTTTTTTATTGCAATATAACCCAGTATTAAGTTTGCAACTTTGCTTATAAAATATTTATAAACACTATGTCTTAATATTTTATATTTCAGTAATTTCTTTATGCTTTGGGGAAGTTTCTACTTTTCCACCCCTTGTTATGTAAATACATATAAAAAAATGAAATTATGTGAAATACTTTAAATGTATATTTGAGAAAATATTTAAAAATCTTAGTTGAATGAAATGCACTATAGAAATCTGTACAAGGCACTTTCACTTCTAATACATTAATCTTTTGTAAGACATTCAATATTTAAATTTTTCATTATATAGTTTATAATTCACTAAAAGGTTTAAAAAAATTAACATGCCAAAGTTAAATTAGCTTACATATTACATATTATTACACTTGTACACATATGTACATGCATGTACTTGTACATATTATACTTCCATTGAATTATAGTAAATGAAAAAATTGAACTTTAGAAAAAAATTATCACAATTAGACTAAACAGAAACGCATACTATAAAATAATAAATAATTTTTTACTGGTATAACGTAATAATATCTATATTTCTATTATAATCAAATTATCTGTAGTTGAAATCTTGATTAAAATAGTTGTAACAAAAAATATGAAAAATATGTAACAAAGAAGAATCTGAAATTTTAAATATTAATTATAAACTAGAAGTCTGTAGCCTAGTTTAACTTTAATATATAAATTGTTTTTAAATTTAGATTTGAAGTAGACCTTCTCTTGAATAGCAATCAATGATTTTTTGATCCACTAGGATTAAGTATGTAGATAATTAATATGCTCTCAAGTTGTGGTTTTATCTTTTATCAATTTAAATTTTAACGCATGAAAAAATTAGTTTATTTAAAAAATATTATAAAAAAGTCTACTCCACATTTAATCTTTTGAAAATTTTGTATATTAAAGTTAAACGAGTCTACAGATTTTTAGTTTATCCTATTTACTACAAATTTAAATGTATTTTACCAACAATATTTCAGAATCTTATTAATTAAATTCTTTATTATAACCTTTTCAACTGCAGACCAAGGATAAGTAAACTCCCCTGCTTAAGTATTTGTAGTCTGTTTAAATATAAATTATATACTTAATTTATTTAAAAATAGTAATTTAATAAATCAATAAAATATTAGCAATATCTTTTTTTATAATTTAAACTATATTCTATTATAATTTAAAGTCTCGAAGCATGTTCGATATCTTTTGATTTTCGAGATTCGAAAATCTCGATTATTAACGAACTTCATTGCTCTATTATTGTATTATTAATGCAATATCGGCTATACAATATATATATATATATATATATATATCAATATATATGTGCAGATTTTGTGACATTTGCTGCATTTTCTAAATTCTGCAGTGATCTGCAGTGATCTACAGATCGCAATAACTCTAATTGATTCGGATAACCTACAATAATCTACTTTTGAAAAAACTGTTTGGCATCACATAGTTTTAGTAATTCAATAAATCTCCTGGTAAATAATACAAAAAAATTGTAAGTAGTAATTAGTAACAGCATTTATTTTAAATAATATTAAAATAATTATTAGACAGTGGTGAAATGTCTGACGAAGAAATGGAAAAGTTCCAAATTTCGGATTACGATTTGGAGAATGAATTTAATATACATCGTTCTCGACGAAAAATGTCTAAAAAACAACAAATGCTAGGTAATAATTTAGTATGATCATCCACTATCTCATGAATTTTTCGTTATATTACAATTTTTATATCAGGTATCTGGGCTAGTGATAGCGAAGAAGAAGATGCTAGACCATCTTTTAGCAGAGCTCCAAAAAATTATAGTGCGCCTGTTAGTTTTGTAGCAGGAGGTATTCAACAAGCAGGTCAACCTAAGGAGAAAGAAGAAAAAGATTCTGGTGATGAAGAAGATGATGACGAAAGATTAAGAGTCTTAGATAGTAGTTCTAGGTATAAAAATATTAGTTATGTTTATATGAGTAATGTTTATGATCTGTTGTTTAAAAATGAAATTTTTTATAGTGAATCAGAAGAAGAAATGAAAAAGAATTTAAGTTCAAGTACAGTATTTCCTTTCAATATAAATAATGACATTGCTGGACTACGGAAGAAAAAAGCAGCTCGTGTTAATCCAGAATTGATAAAGAGTGGTGTAGGTAGTTGGGAAGTTCACACAAAAGGTATAGGTGCAAAATTATTACTTCAAATGGGCTTTGAACCTGGTAAAGGCTTAGGAAAATCATTGCAAGGAATAAGTGCACCAGTAGAAGCTAAACTACGAAAAGGAAGAGGTGCTATTGGTGCTTATGGTCCTGAAAAAACTCCTAAATTAGCAGATGTTAAACAGAAAACTGAAGATGAAGATCAAAAAGGGTCAAAAAAAAGTAAAGTATCGCATTGGAGAAAAAATGATAAAGGAGATAAATCTGAAAAAAGAACAAATTACAATTATCGTACTGTAGATCAAGTAATAGAAGATGGAAGATTAAGAAATAATAAAAAAGTACCAATAATAAACACTGAAATTGTTAAATGTAAGGTAACAGATATGACTACACCCGAACAGCGAGTTTTCAGCAGTTACCATGCTTTAGGAAAGCGACAAATACAACCCGATGATAATTTACCTTCACCAGATAAGAAAATGAAAGTAAACTTTTCATTACCAGAATTACAACATAATTTAGACATGCTTTTAGATTTATGTGAGCAAAATATAATTCAAAATGATAGAAGAACAAAACATCTTGGTGACAGAGTGATTTCACTTGAAGCAGAAAAAGAAACTTTAATTGAAGTTGTTGATAAACATGCACAATTAATTGGTACTTTAGAAAATGCTTTAGCAATGATCAATAAATTGTTAGACAGAAATAGTGAAATGACTTTGAAAGAGACTGCTGAATCGTTCAAAATATTGCAAGAGCGGTACTATGAAGAATACAAAATGTATGAATTAGGGGATTTAGCTTGCAGTTTTATCATACCTAAATTTAAAGAACATCTTGCAAATTGGAATCCTTTCCAGTTTCCAAAATTGCCATTAGCATTATTTAAAGAGTGGAAAGATATATTAGAATATGGTAAACTAAATCATCAAACAAGATCTATGAATCCATATGATCAATTAGTTTGGCATGCATGGATGCCACCTGTCCGAGGAGCTATAAAGTAATTCAAAGTATTATAAAATAAATAGTTTATGTATACCATTAAAACATGTGTGTTTGTTTAATTTTTAGCAACTGGGCTTGTAGACAACCGGATAATCTTATTGATTTGCTTGAATATTGGCTGCCAATGCTTCCTTCCTGGATTTTTGAAAATCTTTTAGATTTAATTATTCTTCCAAAATTAACTCTGGAAGTTGAAGTGTGGAACCCTCTCACGGACACTGTTCCCATTCACACATGGATTCATCCATGGTTACCTCTAATGAGTAAATCATCTAGAACTACATTTTATATTAAAATTTATTAATAAAAAAGTATCCAATATTTATATGTTACTCTGAATATAATAAAATATTTTACATTTTTCAGAGAATCGTATGGATACTTTAATATATCCAATAATTCGAAGAAAACTTGGTTCTGCTCTTGGAGCCTGGCATCCATCTGATCGTTCAGCTAGATTAATGTTACAGCCCTGGTCACAAGTCTTTACAAGAGGGGATATGGATTCTTTCTTAGTAAAAAATATTATACCAAAATTACAAATAGCCCTTTCAGAATTAATTATCAATCCACATCAACAACATTTAGACCATTGGAATTGGGTTTATGAATGGAGAGATTTACTTCCTGTTCATACAATGGCTGGATTATTAGACAAATTCTTCTTTCCTAAATGGTTACAAGTTTTAGGACTCTGGTTAAATCATTCACCAAATTATGAACAAGTAACAAATTGGTACACTGGATGGAAAGGGATGCTTAGTGATAAATTGCTAGCAGAACCAGTAATCAAAGGTGTTAAATTATTAAATATTTTTTTAAATTATTAATTTTGTAGAGTAAAAAAGAAATAATTACTTTTCTAACAATAAATACTATACTTGCAGATTATTTTAGGAAAGCATTAGAAATGATGAATAGGGCTGTTTCTATACCTCAAGGTCTTCAACCTGGTTCAGTTGAACAAGTGTCGTATTTAACAGTCATGGAGCGTAATCAATCACAGGTGCCTTCAATACCTCCAATTTCTCAACCCAGAATGGACGTAAGTAACGAATTAATTTAATTTATTTTTGAATCATTTCTTGGAAATCAGATATCTAAATATTAAATATTATGCGCAACAGAGGTTAGCAGAAGCGGTTAGAACAGCATCACAAGTACCTCAAGGCTTTAAAGATTTGGTACAGAAAAAGTGTGAGGAAAGAGGCATTTTATTTATACCTCTTGCTAATCGGTACCGCGAAGGAAAACAGATTTTCAAAATTGGCAATGTTCAAGCTTATATTGATAGTGATATTGTATTTGTGTGTCATAATGGAACGACATGGATACCAACAAATCTTAATACGTTGCTAGATACAGCAGAAATGACTTAATCAATGGATTGTAAATGCTTTGTATATACAAATTTAATTTTAAGAAACTTTGCATTGTATATCATTGAAAATCGGTTAAATGAAATTAAAAAAGCAATACATTTAATATAACAACAAATAAATAAAATGATAATATTAGTTTTAATAATGTATATAATTATTATATTAATAAAAAAACTACATAAATAAATAAAAGCTATTGTCAATTCTTACCTTTTTAGATTGTAGTTCAAATATAATAAAAGATTATGAATGTAAAACTACTTTTAAAGCGAAGTTTTTTAATTAAAAAATAGTATGTACCACTGACACTGCAAAAAAAAAATAAAAGCAAACTGAAAATTCATTTTAACACACATCCAATGTCCAGTTAAATCTTTACTGTTATTTGTAATGTATTCCACAATGAGAAAATACCAGCAGTAATTAAAATAAATTTGAAAGAGAGAAGCCAGGTGCACATTTTATTGCGGTAAAAGTTTCAGGTAAATGTCTTTTATTTGAAATAATTTAAATAAAAGTTCACATATTCTTAAATTGAATAAAAAAGGATGAATTTTATTTCAGCCTTGCTCAATCCATATTACTTTGATATTCGATCGTTAAAACGTTGTTACATGTTGATGTTTCATACATTGTGTCATAGCTACTTCAGAGTCAGTATACATTCGTATGTGCGACTGCTCGACACATTATACCCACACTTTCGGTACCCACACAGACGGTGTTTGCTGGAGACTTTAGATTCTGGTCAGTCACAAGACCAAGATGATTATTTTGAAAAATAATAAATTAAATTTTTTCAATATTGCTATCTAGATATTGCAGAAGGGTTAAGAAGATATACTTGTAATCATTTATGCAAATAAAGAATGCCGAAAAAATTAAATGTAGAATAAATTTTCTTTAATTAATGAAATAATTTATTGTAATATGACAATTATTATTTATAATTATACAAATGAAGAGAATTCAAATAAGTGCGGAAAAATTTGAATGAATATCGTTTAAGTAAACTTATTGAAGTAATTATAGTTCAAGTACATAAGAAAACCATGTAGAGTTATTTTTTGAAAGAATCTTTTATTGTATACAAATTATATTAGTATTTATCAGATTAAAAGAAAAACAATAAATGAAAAGTTGTTCGATATGAAAAGCATTACATAGGCGGCTTATGTGTGTACATATATATGAAAGAACGTTAGGTACACAAATTCGCGTGGGATTGGAATGTTGGGTGCGATCGTTTTTTCCATAAATGAAGCACAGTACCTTATATTGCTAATAATGATTTTTTATACTTTTTAATAAATATGTTAGTGTCAACTTTAGCAACAATTAGTTAATTGGATGCATGTTCAGTGCATAAAAGATGAGAGCACTTTTTCGAGATTAATTATTATTACAGTATTAATTGTTTAGTTTTATTGCTATTGGAAAAATAACATTTGTTTTCATTGTAGGAAAAATATAATTTGTGTAAGAATATGAAACGATAAGCATGTAAATATATTGGTTTTTTTTAATTTGACCAATTTAATCATAGAAACTTTGTAAATCGACTATAGCGTAATTTCTTATGTATATACTCCAGTTAATAACAAATAGCGAATTTTTAACCGTAACTTGAAATATTCAAACCTTTCACCTATAAGGTTTTTTGCGTTATATTTCTTAGAATGTTTTGGCAGTTATTTTAAAGACATTACTTCGATTGTATATAGTATAAATTTTATTAAAATTTTGATTGTTACAATGTAGGATTGTACAGCCAATATGACGTATTGCAGGCAAGTGGTTACAACTATGCCGGATACTAATATGAATGTGTGTATTTGTACATGGATTCGTAGGCGCAGGAGCGTTTTATCTGGTTATGCTGCTTGAAAAAGGAATAAGAGTCAGTGTGTGATGACTACATAAAGAGAAAATATTGGCAAAATTGAGCGTATAAAGCTTTTGAACTTTCCCATCGATTGAAAAGGCTATGGCAGGCTTGGCTTTGGCCAACATTTGCATATTGCGCGTATGAGAGTTTCTTGGTGCGCTAAGCGCGCAGAAGTCGTTCTGGCAACTATCGTAACTTGAAAACGTGGGCGTCGAGCGCGCGTTGCTTGCATCGCCCGACGCACTCGAGAGAGTAACTAAAGAGCGTGTATGCTGAGGGAGAGGGGTGGGGTGAGGAGGCAAAAGGCAGCGAGAGCGAGAGGCGGGCGAGAGAGAGGAAGAGGGCTATCCGAGTGTGGAGGCTGCACTCTGTCAACCACTGGTTCTCTATCTCTTTCCCTTGATCTCGCCCCTTCTTGACCTTTCTTCGGCGCTCTCGGGCATTCTCGCGTGAGTTGCCCGGGCGATCGCAGTTAACGAGGAATTGTCTCGTTTGTCCCGTAATTGATTTCTCGCGCGGGTGTGCGGAGTCGCGGAGGCGGGCGGAGGGGAGAAAGGCAGCGTGGTTTTTCCCATAAAGAAGGCAGGAGCGAGGGCAGGAGATGGGCCGCGGCACGCGAAGTCTCAATTATCGGGGATTACGCGGCGCTCGGGTCGTACGGGGGGAATCGTAGTCGGCGGCGGCGAGTCGGCGAGGGTCATCAACCAAATTCAAGTTTCCTTTAAAATCCGTAGGCCATTTATAGGAAAGTGTCGGGTCGGGCGGCTTTTGTTCGGAGCGGCTGGCGAAGGCCTCCCAGGAGGCATAATATAATCCGGCGCAATCGGCGGCGGACGGCGAGCCGAGGCTGGCCGTGCCCTCGAGTGACGCTCCGAGGCAGCTCCGGCGTCTGGCGGGGGGCTGGCGGCTGGCGGCCCACGCGCTCCTGGCCCCCACCCGTTTTCCCACAATTTCTCGAGGCGCGACGTCTTTGTTCGTTTTGGGGCGGGGGCGGGGGCCGAGGGCCCGAGCCGGCCGCCGCGGCCTTGGCGGCCCGCGGAGAGCCCGTCGGCCAGGGGGTGCCCGAGGGCCGCGGGCCGGCCGCCGGGGCAGGGCCGCACCTGCCGGAGGAAGCGGCGCCGAGGCGGCCCGGCGGCCCGGGCGGCCCAGGCGGCTCCGGGCGCCCCCCACCTCCAGGGGCCGCGGCGCCTCCCGCGAGATAGCCGATAGAGCGCCCGCGCCGGCGGGCCAGACGCGGGCGCGCCGCCTCGCCGACGAATAGTCCCGCTCGAATCGCGCTCCCGTGAGCGCGCGCCGCGCGCCTCCCGCCCTCGGCTCGGACCAGCCCCGAGGCAGCCCCGGAGCCAGCTCCCCGCGCCCAGGCCCGAGCTATGGACACCCCGCCCAGCTGCCGGTGAGTAGGCCGCGCTCGGCCCCCTGGACCCCCAACCGCCCGGCTCCTTCTACTGCCTATCTCGCGGCGACATCTTCAAAACTGCCGCTCAAAGCCCGCTCTCTGAGCCTCATTGGAAAGCTGTTGCGGCCCGGTGTGTTCGATCTCCGCGCGCCTCTACGCGCCGCTATGCATTCGAGACCAATTGGTGGTGGACGCAAGAAAGCCCGATTAATCGCGCGGTAAGGCTATCGGGGAGGATCTCCGCGAGCGGACGCTCCGGCGGCCCAAAGATACAATTCAGCCTAAGTGTATGCCGTGTACGGGATCGCCGGTAATAACCTCGGCCGCGGGAGTTTAGTGGCCGCGAGGGCCGGCTCTATCCCTCCCGAGTCCCGAGGAGGAAACTCCGCGGCGCGAGGGAGCCCAGGAGGAAAGCTTTCCTCCGCTTTCCTCCGCTTCCTGCCGCGAGCGCAGCCGAGGCTCGGCCTTTGCATTGTTCTTTAGATCGTATCGCCCGGTGCTTCCTCCAGCCTCGCCGATATATTAATCGCGCCAATTACGGGCCACTTCGTTATACGCGGCTTCTTCACAAAAATCCCCCGATATTCCTTCTATATCGTATTAAATCGAGTCCACGGTTTTTACAAGACGACCGGTCCCGCGCAATCATTACGCCCATCACCCATCATTATTGATAAAATCCAAAATAAGTAGTCTTCTGGGAGATAAGGCCTGCTGCAACACGCGCACTACATCTATAAAGGCAAAGTGGTTTCCTTGATGATTCAAGACCTCGCTCGGCTATATTAACCGGTACCATTATGAACGTATACACCTTCCGGTCGTATAATAGTTGCAAGAGCGCCGCGGCGCATCGGCGCTGCTCCTCGGGCCTCGGCACTACTACAAATACCAGGATTGGAGAAAAAGAACTCTGTTTTTCCGCGCGCGACGCCCTGTGTTTGTACACGTGCGGTTGTAAATGTTACCGGGAAAGGAAATGCTGGAAGAATTTATTGCTTGATTAAGCTTTTTCTGTCAATTGTTTCATTTTACTAGCGAGCGGAGGCTCGCGAGCTCCAAGCGACTGGCTCGATTTCATAATGTTGCTTTTGGCTCTCTGCTAAGTTTTCGATTCTTTACACGAACAGTCATTGAATTTAAGAATACTCTAAGCCTCGCTTACTTCATTATCATATTTTTTCAATTGAACTCGCGGTTACGTGTATTTGCCCTTTAAGGCATTGCATATACTTTTGATCAAGAATAATTGGACAATCAATCGAGCCATTTAGGCCTACTGACGTTTCCGATTGCTACTCTTCTCCAATTGCAAAGTCCGCGTTGAGAAAATTGTACAGAGTGCGTCTTAAACAATTGGATCGCAGATTGTGATCGAATTACAAATCTTCTATAAAATTCATTTTCATCGCACCGTTTTCAGATTTTCAGTTTAGCTAAAAGGCTTTCCCCCTAAATCTGCTGATGTAGTTTTTTGGCTTCTTACGCTACCGTTATGTCAATATCCAATAAGAAAAATGTAATTATTCGAGTCGGTATGTCTGCAATTAGCCATGCTGCTCATTCTTATCAAAAGCTGATCGATAAAGTTTGAATAAGAAGGCACGCTTGTGCTCCTTAGGTGTATTCTTTCAATTGTGGCGGACACTAATGATAGTGCACTAGCTCCTACGGACCACGTGTCAAGTATAAGAAAGAGTCGGTCCGAAAGATAACAAGGCGGATTCCATTTGAACGTCATAGGAGCACTTGGCAGCGGGTTCGCTCGAGGCAATTACTTCAGCCGATCAAACAGGCTGAATTTTGCGAATCGAATTGCGGCGGGGGGCTGCGTCGAACCGCGTGCAGTGCGCCCGAGTGCGCCCGAGTGCGCCGCAGGCCAGGATTCTTCTTATGCCCGACATGAAAGCCCCGATAAGTTCCGCCTGGCGGCAGGCTTTTTCAGGGGGACGACCGGTACGACATAGCGAGGGGCGTCGCTTGGGTAGAAGAAGTCGGCGCCGGGATGTACGGGATTGTAGGGGATCGGCCGCGACGGCGCGGCGTCTCCCTTCGTGGCGCCCCTTGGACGTTTTCATCCTTTAACAGGAGTGGCATCGCCGCCATTAGCCGTCGGGCACTGGCTCCGCCGGCGCGACGGACGCGAAGAAACCGCGCGCGGCTTCATGTTACTTTCATAAATTGCACTTTACAACGATTAGGTTGATGAGCGAGCCGCCACACTGGTTTTATTTCATTTTCCCGCTCATAGCTTCGAGAGCGCCTATCTATATACCTATAGAGCACTGCCAACGGAAAATTGATCAGGTTTTCACGAGCTTCTGATCAGCCGCGATCGCTTTTCAATAAAAACCCTCGGTTTATGATGGCCGGTTAATCAATTCGTCTCTTCTTGCATCCGATTTCACTAGATTTCATGCATTTGACCTTGGGAGACGCGATCGAGCGATGGACTTGGCTCAAAAGAAGGCGCAACGAGTACTTACCCGATGGGACCCTCTGCATGCGCAGTGGCGATTTTTACAAGCCATTCTAGCTGCTCGTGCGCGTTATTGCATGCGCCCGGCTTGTCTTGTTTTCAAATTGTAATTCCTGTCGCTCGGGTCGAGCATCGCGGGCCCGATCGCAGCATCTCGGGCATCTCCGTTGAACGAGCGCAAAGTTGGGCCGCGAGAACGAAAAAGCCGCGAGGAAAAAATGCGCGGAAACGCGCGTAAAGTGAAAGGACGCGGAGGAAGTAGTCGCGCGGCGCGATTGGCGCAGAGTGTTTTGATGAATGAACCGGCGCGGCGCGGCGGGGGGAGAGCGCGAGGGAACCGGTACGCGCGGTCTCCCTCCTCAATGAAATCGGCCCAGTCGCATAACTCTCCGCGGCGATCCCTCCACGCCGCGCGATACGTACCCGTGTACACGTACACGCGCCCGCTCGAGCGCGCACACTCGCACGCAGGCTGCAGAAGGTGATAAGCCTGTGTTGCAGGACGCTCGAGTGCGCGGAAGGTCCATTCTTATTCTCGTACTCCCTCCGCGGAGTCTTTGCCGGTTTTTGCTCTCGAAGAACGAGTGTACACGCGCGGGTTTGTTCTTACGCGCGGTGTCGCGGGTGCCGATTCCGATTAGTTTCTTCGGACGCTCGCAGGCGCCCATTTCATTATGCAATTAAATATAATGGCGGCCCGATTTTTTGGACGATCGAGGAGATGGATTTCTTCATCGAATCGACCGCCGGATCGACCGGTGCTCTCCCGCCGTCCCTTTACGCCCTCTTTTAATCGCGTTAACGCTGCGTCGCACTTTATTCCCAAGGTTTGTCGTTTTTTCTCGTCGCGCGCTCGAGTACGCAAAGTTGTATGTATATGTTCGCGACTCGCGTGTATAAGAGTTGTTAGAAAACTACTTTTACTCGTGAATTGCATACTGAATTACCACCGTGTGGAATGGATAATTGTCCGATCGGTCGATAAAGCGACAAGTATTTCTATTTACGTCATTCTATATGCAGCGGTATAGTCCGGGGCAGGCGGTCCTCGTTCCCCTCGAGTAACTCGGCCGCCTTAAAAGGTCCAAGGCAATCTGACAAAGTTTCGGGTTCCATGTATCGGCCATATATGGAAATGATTTTGAAGCTATTCCGTATAGGCATTGTGGGAGAAGAGAAGGAGGGCAGGAAGGCATAATGAGCTGGTCGTTGGGGCGCCCTCGAAGGGAGTGGGCGAGAGAGCGCGGGACAAAGGGCGGTTCACACGGGCGCATAACTAGATCCGGCCGTTATCAGGGGATGTGGGGGGAT
Organism: Sycophaga agraensis; assembly: GCA_018906755.1. Taxonomy (NCBI): domain Eukaryota; kingdom Metazoa; phylum Arthropoda; class Insecta; order Hymenoptera; family Pteromalidae; genus Sycophaga; species Sycophaga agraensis. The sequence continues at coordinate 527,963 of JACCIE010000011.1, forward strand.
GCGGGGGGATGCGGGGGGAAGCGGGGCGGAGTGGAGATCGGCCGGTGGTGGCGGACGCAGACTGCAGGCGGGCCCTCGCGCGGGGGATAATCGCGAGAGGGGAGAGTCTCGCGGGCGTTGGTCCGCGGGGGAGGGGCAGGGGGCCTCGCGGTGACGAGCGCCGGCTGGCGGCGATGGCTCCGGCTTTGAGTATCGGCGGCCGCGTGGGCGAGGGCCGCGGCTCCGCGCCGATATTTTCGTTCCAACCCAATTCAGAAGTTCTAGAGTTACGCAGCCGCGTTCGAAGGCCCGGCTCGCGCGCCCAAAAATAAAATCTAGCGCGGGAATCGGGCGGAACGCGCGAACGCCAAATTAAATATGACACTGGGGGCAGCGCCGAGGCGGGTCTTTTCGCCCATGTTGAGCGGGCGCGTAGCTTGGGTGTCCCGTTTCACGCGCGCGCGCGCGCCCGCCCACCTCAGCGGCGCGCGAGCCATTTTTCGCGGCTGGGCCACTGGGCCTCTCAGCCGGCCTCCGAGAATAGACTCGCGCTTTTCTTCTGCGCGAGACTCCCGAGAAAGGGGCTAAAGTGGACGGTCCGGTCGGCGCGGGCGGCACACTGCCCGCGGCGGCGCTCGGTTGCGCGATCGGCCCTCCCCCCTCGCCGAGGCTCGCGCGGCTCGCAAACTGCGGCAATTGCGACACTTCCTCGACGATCCGAGCCGAAGACGAGGCTAACGCGCGGTTCGACGCTCGCGAGGCTAACCGAGTCCTCGGCAAACCCCGAGCTGCGATCGAGCACAGCGTAATCCAGCTTACCACCTAGCCGAGTGATCGATAAACAAAAAGACAGGTCCCTTTCGCGCTCGGGCTCTCTCATGCCCACTTTCTCGCATGGGTTATACCATTCGGACAACTGCTAATTAAACGAGCCGCATTTTCAATGTCTACGCGCTATACGTCCGTGCATTCGTCGGCCTAGGTTCCTAGCAATGGTACCGTGGGGGAGCCCCATTACAATTACAGGTTATTTGATGATTTGAAAGGCGACTTTGAGCATCGACGCTTTGGTCTTTGCCCATAAGCAGCCGTAAATGTTAAAGCGATATCAGCTGGGCGAGTTAGGCAAGCAGGATTTCTCAACGGTTTATAATTTTTGAATTTTCGAAGAAAGTCGATAAGCGGTGGAGCGGCTGCAAAAATGGCTCCTTCGGGCCCAATGGTGGGGAGGCGGCGGGCGGCGGAGCTCGATGGCGAGGGCAAAAATGAATGGAAAGACGCAAGCGGTACCGACTCTCCCGGCGGATCGGAGTCATTGCAGAGGCTTGGTAGTGGATTGGGCGCGGGCCCAAGTGCCAAGCGATTTAGCAGGGAAATCGGAATGGGTGCCGCGTGGGCGGCTCGGCGTTCGATTTCTCTGGGCGCGCGCGGGGGGCTGTCTTTCTCCTTTCCCTCTGGAGGATTTCTCGATTCTGGAGCAAATATTAAGGCGCGCGAGCTCGGGCCTCGGGTGCGTATTAATTGGCGCTCGGGTCGTTCCCTGAAGGCGACAGGAAGCCGCGTACATAGCGGCTTTCTTCGCGGCGAGGCGAGCGCAGACCTGTTTGACGTTGACGCAAGCGCCTTCATTTGCATTGCTCCATTTGGTGGATTGCGCGGCGCGCCTATCGAAATTTCGAGGCGGTGGCGGCGGCGGTGGCGGCGGGGGAGGGGGGCCGGGGTCCGGGGGCAGGTGAGCGCCGGGCGCGGCCTCCCCGGGAGTCGCGAGCGCCCTGGGCATTGACATTGCCTCGGAGACCCAGGCGAGGTGGCCCGGTTCAACGGCCTCCGCGCGCCCGCTGCACCGGCACACAAATATGAGGAATACGGCCGAAGGGCGCGCCGGCAAACCGGCTCGGGTCGCGGGGCGCGTCGGACCGCCCGCGCCGCCCGCGCCGCCAGCCTCGAGCTCTCGCATGCCCCGATATGGGCCAATCTCGGATTTCCATCCGTCCAAATCGAGAATATCCGCCCGCGCCTCTCCCGCGCCTCTCCCGCGCCTCTCCCGCGTCTCTGCCGCCGGCCTACCCCCACCCCCCGTCCGCTGGCGCTCGCCACGCGTAATCCTCGGCCCGCGCGCTGCATGCGCGCCCAACAGGAGGTATTTCAAGCGCGCCGATCTTATAATTAAAACTCGCCAAGGTAAATAACCTGCGTGCGCGCTTTTCCATTGCGTTGCTCCCAGGAACGCTCAGGGCTTTCCGAAGCGGCATCGCCGAGCCTCCGCCGCTCCGAGAGAGAACCTCATCGCAAGATCTGTCTCCCGAGATCGTTTCTATAAATATTCTTCCATAGCGACAGTTTTTGACGCCGGGGACCCGAGCCGGGACCCATTCCTCCCCAACGGCCCACGCGGATATTGTTATATATTCCCAAATGGTGCCAGCCGGAGCCCGGAATACATTAATCCGCCGGTAATGCGACAAATGACCGCGCACCACAGGAAGAAATGCCGTTCAAAGTGAGCCTCAAACAGAATTCAAACAGAAGGATACTTTCAATTTGGACACGTATGGCCATCTCAAGACGTACACCTTAAAAATCGTTAACGAGTCCGTTGAGCGCGACTTTTCAGTTTTCTCGGTGCAGTCTGTCGAATGTGAAAGGCTAATCAAGTGGCTCGGTGATGCAAGTGACTGGGGTAGGGGCGCGCCGCTCCTGATCGTAGTTGGTAAAGAGGGATGCCGATCTGCCCGGCGATTGATTGTTTAGCGAGAGGGAGGAAGGGCAAAGAGGTGAATGAGGCGGAGAGCGGAGCAAGTGGGAGCCGGCTCGGAGCCGGCTCGGAGCCGCCTCGGCGCTTCTCGGGTTACAGGTCGGCGGCGCGAGCTCGGGAGCGCCGGGACGCACCTAACGGCGCGGAGCTTTCTTCCTTTTAAAGCTCATATTTCCAACTTCCAATTTGGTCGGCCGAAAATAAGTCGGGGCGGCGGGTGGGGGCCGGGCGCGCGCAGCACGTGAGGCGCCCTCGGCGGCCCTCCGAGCGCCCCACCCGCGCGGCTTTTCGCACTGCCCTGGTCTAATCGGGCCGCGGCGGGCCTGGCTGCGCCGCGCGGGCGGCTCCGCCGTCTCGGGCGTCTCGGGCGCGCTGCTCTCGCGGCTCTCGCGGCTCTCGCGGCACTCGCGGCGCTGGCAGCCTCGTGCGGGCACTCGCGCTCAGTCGCCCCGGCGCCGCTGCACCGCGTCCAGGGGCCTCCCGCCCACCAGCCCTGCCGATCCATGTTGCCGGAAAGCCAGTTTCCCGTGACAGGTAACGGGGCGCCTCGGCCCGCCAGTGATAACGCCCCAGTGATAGCCCCAGTGCCCGACCCCGCGGCCCGCGCGCCTCGCCCGCGCCGGCGCTTCGCCGGCCGCCTAATCCCAAATACGGAGTGAGAAATTTGAGAGAGAACCGAAAATAGTGGCGCCACGCCAACTGGCCCTAAAAATAGACAAAAAATAAATCGAGTGGCGCGGGCCGCGTTGCACGTCGAGCCCCGAGAGCCCGCGGGGCCTCCCGGCCCTCCTCTCGCTCGCCCCGCTCGCCACCTCCTGGCCCCTGCACTATTTCCGCGCGGATCGACGTCCAGCGCGCGGATTAATTGACGGCCGCCCGTCCGCGTCCGCCGTCCGCCGAGCCCGCGCCTCCTGACTCACCTCCGCCGATTCGCCAAAACTCCCGCGCCTTCACTTTTCGCGCCCGGCTCCCGTTTCACGCCCACGAGCGCCTCATGCTTTTCTTAGATGCACGCGCCTCGAACGCTGCGCCCAGGCCCGAGCCCGAGCCCGAGCCCGAGCCCGCCTATGCAAAACCTATCGAATTACTCTCATGCAGCCCCCAATCGCCATCGGATTATCCTCACCAGCACCCACGTCATCTCCGACTTTTTATTCTCAAAACTCCTCCTCTCCTCCTCTCGCGATCCTCTCCCCGCGTGTTAGCCCGACTTCTCCACCGACAGTTATCTTTTCTTCATGACGCTTGTATCGCGAAAGCCCATCTTAAGCCAGCCTACCCCCCTCCCACCTCTTCTTATTGTTCCCTCCTCTTTAAATTACTCTTCACCGTTATTTTTACAATTTATTACAAGTATGCTTCTTCATTCAGCCCAAAAACCGACATTTTTTATAACCCTCACGACATATTATTTCTCAAGACTCTGATACTAATCAGAACATTAACATTACGAGACGCGTTAATACTTTTTTATCGACCTCCAATTTTATTAACCTTTTTTAGCATTATACAAAAATGCGAGTCTCTTGTTTTACTCTTATAATGCTTCTCTAAATATAATAACCACAATTTCGTTATTTGTATTATGAGCGGTTCTCAAAACCAAATTATTTTAAGACGTCTAGTGAAAAGATTCGTTTAAAAAGGTACATGTCAATGCTGGGTTTAATGATCATCCGAAACTAATAATTGACATATCTCACTCGTCACTATTGAATCAAATTTGGAATATCTCAGTCCTCCGGAAAAAATATTTGTTTTTCTTTACTGCAACCGCAAATTATTAATGATTTCGTAATAAAAATCTTTGCAGCCGAAATAATTTGATTAAAAAAAATCGAATCATTCGAATTATTCGAATACAAACAATATTTTATACGTTTATTTTTTTTAAAACAATCGATATTACTACATCCTACAAGCATTGCATACTGCAATTTAATCAACTGGCGCTTCTACCACATGTATTTTTTCAGGGGGCATTATGCAGACTGAGGAAGTCGTGCCCCGCGCACAGTCGACTGGATTAGATAGTTCTATGCCCGATCGCGCGACGCATTTTCAGCAGCCGCTCAGATTTACCCAGCAAATCCAGTATCCGCTACCTGCCTTCGTGAACATGGCAGTAAAACAAGAGCCCCAGGACGAGGATGAGCGAAGTCGCCAGCCGGGCACATTTAGGTGAGTATGCGACCATTGGGCAGAGAAAGCTCTCACTTCCTCCAAAGTCGTTTCATGCCTATAGTCACGGACAATGATCGCTTCTTGGTAATCAATTGAGAAATAACTGCCCACAGCACGCAGACGGAGATCGAGGACGTCCAGACTGTTCCCGATGGCAGCCTTGAGCTCAAGCGCAGCTGCGACCAAGCTACCCCCCGGTTCGAGAGTCCCAACACTCAGGCTCCCCAGCAGAACGGCTGCAAAAAGACGCCAAGGTACCAGAACGATTTCATTCGTAATGAGCTCTGTCAAACTAAAACGCCTCCAAATTCACTGGCAATTCACTACCTGGGCCCCTTTGCAGTCGCTGTCGCAGGAAGTCGCGATGGAAGCTCAAGTTCCACCACCAAGCCCTGCCCCCCGAGTACCTGGACCATTACGAGGCGGCTCTGGCGCAGGAGGCGGCGCTCAACTCCTCGGCGGCCGCGAGCGCCGAGGTGTCCCGCATCGCCAGCCCCGTCCTGGCGGCGCCCCTACCAGGCTTCGGGCCCGCGCCCAGCCCTATGAGCGACGTCCAGAGCTGGCTGCAGCGGCTCGCCACCATGCAGAACGAGATGTACGCGGGGCCGCTGCAAGCGCACGAGACGCCACCCGCAGCGGGCCTCTGCCACGCGGGCAACGCGCGCCGCTCCGTCATCACCTCGACCCAGTCCTCCCAGGGCGCCCCGGGCCACGGCCTCGCTCAGCCCGGGGGCTGCCGGCTACCCGCGGCCCAGGCCCAGCCTAGCCCCAGGCCCCCGATGAAGTATTCCGACCTGCCCTACATGGGCGAGATCACCCTGGACAATAGCAAGCCCCGGCGCGGACGCAAGCCCAAGAAAGCCGACATCTGCCACTTGATCTACAAGAACTACGGAACGATCCTGCCGGGGACGCCGGGCCTCGAAGATAAGTCCAAGTTCCCTGCGCCCCGGGAAAAAGGGGCGCTCGAGCTGAAAGAGGCCCAGCTGCCGATCGCCTTCCAGCGGACCGACATCCAGAACCGCATCAGCAGCCTCCTGGAGAAGCGCCTGACCCAGGAGCGCCGGGCCCTCGAGATCTCGGTGGAGGGAGCGCGGGAGCAGGACGAGCCCCTCAACCTCTGCATCCGCGACCTGAACCTGCTCAAGATACGGCTGCACGAGCGCCAGAGCAGCGCTCTCGAGTCTTCCTACTCGAAAAGCGAGGGCTCGAGCGACGCGGAGGACGTGGAGTACCTCGGGGCGCCCTGTTCGGCCCTGGCCGATACCGAGGCCCAGGTCCAAGCCCAGGCCCAGGCTCAAGCGGAGAGGCCTCCAAGCAACTGCCAGGGTGACAAGACCGTTGCCGAGACGAATGGCGTCGAACCTTTGAATGGCAACGGGAGCGGGAACGGGAACGGGGAGGTGGGCGGTGCCAAAGCCCCCGGAATCCTCTACTGGCCGAACGCGGGCGTCTTCATCCACCCGGTGGCACTGCAGTCGCAGTACATGTACTATCAAAAGCTGGGCCTACCGGAGAAGGTCCCTGGAACGATGGAGTCGGAGGCGGTGGCGGGGGCGGTGGCGGGGCGCGCGCCCGAGCCCGAGGCGGGCGCCCTTGCTCCTGGGCCGGTGCCGACGCCGGCGCCGACGCCCTCACCCTCGCCGTCGCCCTCGCCCCGGGCGAAGCGGAACTCGGGCCCCCAGGCGGCCGGACAGCCAGCCAAGCGCAAGCGCTCGGCCATCTTCATCCCGCCCATGCCGACGGAGAACAACAACAACCCCGCGACCGAGGTGAGCATCTGCAAGTTCAAGTTCACCGGGGGCGCCAAGCCCAGCCTCCAGGAGAAGAAGAGCCTCTCGGTGGACTCGGGCGGCAACTTCCGCTACTACAGCGGCACCGGGGACAAGAGCATGCGGGGTTACGAGTTCTTCCCGCGGGAGGCGCTGCAGCAGCCCGCGGGCCAGGTGGCCGGCTCGAGCTCGGCCTTCCTGAGCGCGGCGGCCGAGCGGCTGCCCCAGGGCGGCTGCGGGCCCCGAGGCTGCGCCGCGGCAGCCGCGGCAGCTGCAGCCGCCGCCGCGGCCGCGGCCGCCGCCCAGGAGGAGAACCGTCGCAAGCGCAGGACGCGCAAGAGCCTCCAGCGCGAGAAGCTCGAGCAGACCTTCAAGGAGAAGGGCTTCCTCATCCAGACGCAGCAGCTCGAGTCGGCGGAAGGCGCGACCTACTGCAAGTTCCGCCAGCTGCGCAAGTTCACGAGGTACCTCTTCCGCAGCTGGAAGGACTACCTGCCAGGGAACGTGCGCGAGCTCACCGAGGCCGGGGAGCCGCTGGGCCTCAAGGACGCGGGGGATCAGGAGCCCGAGGGCGCCGAGCCGCTCCTGGGGTCACTCCTCGAGGCGACGCCCTTGACGGCCCCGGCCCCGGCCCAGCTCCCAGAGCCGGTCGCGGCCCCGGCCCCGGCCCCCGGCCTGCCCCTAAACTAGGCGCCTGGAGGCTGGGCGCCCTCTGTACTTAGCCGACCGGCTCCTGCCGCTCTGTAAATATATGGGCGCGTGGGCGCATTGGCCGGTCTCCAACAGTGCATTTCACGAGGATAGAGTATAGACTTTACGAGACGGCAAAATGTCCAGTGTACATATTTCTAATTGCTACGTCTTACGAAACGCACCCATATACTTCTCCGTGTCTTCTGTGTAGCTTTGTGCCAAAGATGAGAGACTGCCGATTGAATGTGGATAAGTGAGTGCGGTGGATGGTCACGGCGGGACGAGCGCGCGCTCATCAAAGACCGCTCCACTCCGTCCTCGGGCTCGCGCCTCGCCTTCAGTGTGATTCTGACCTTTTTTTACTTGTCCGCGACTACTCGAACTTTTGACGCACTCGTTGCTGCATTTGCAATAAGGACTTATAGCGCTATATATATTCACATTGATCTAGGTATATGTATATTATTTAAGGAACGAGTGCCATGTCAATAAGTGATATACGTGTGCGCGCGCGCGCGCGCGTGTGTGTGTGTGTGCGTGTGAGTGTGAAGACTCGTGCAGAGATCAACTTTTGCACTTGTAATGGCGGGAATATTTGAAAGCGGTTCGCACTGTATATGTATATTGTATTCGCAATTCGCCTAACGAAATCTAGTCTTTATTCGTACTTTGTTCAACCGAACGGTCACCTTCGTTGTTTTATTTCCTCTTCTTCCCTATTGATCTTTTTTCTAGAGCCAAAAATTTGCGTCTCCGCAGCTTGCGACAAATTGTTACGTCCAACGAGATTATCTGAATAAAAAGTATCTTGCGTAAATATCAAAGTATGATGATTAACAGTGGTTTGCAATAAACTTTAATTTTACTAATACTGAAGACGATGTATGTTGCATTATCCCCAAAAGCACACCTGATTACATCCCGGCGTTCCTCCGGTAATCGCTGAATCGGTTCGAGCCGTTTCGAGCATTAGAGTCATGACACGAGGTCAGGGGTGGTCTCGACGCGCCTGTCTCGACACCGATAGAATCCGATTGGAAAATGGCTCTATGGGCGGCTCGCGGCGTTAGTCCTGGGAGGGCACACAGCACGTGAGGCACTCGGTGCGCGGCGCCGCGGCCCGCACACGTGCACCGAGGCTACGAGCGCGAGGGCGCGCGTGTGCGTGCACCTCGGGAGCAGCGCGAGGGGTGAAGGGGGCGGAGAGAAAGGGACCGAGACTGGAGACTGCGGCTCGACCGCCGGGGAGGGGCGGCCCCTAGCTCGCGCGCCGAGAGGATCCGCGAGGCTCCGAGAGCCACCGAGAGGGCTCCATTCATGCATTCGCCCATTCAACCATCTCCCGCTCACCTTGAATATTTTTTATCGCCGCTCGCCCGCAGATAGCCATCTACAGTACGTATAATTCACCGGCGAACCCGGACCCGTTTCTCCACCTCCGCTCCTCGCGCTCACGCCCTACCTCTAGATAATTCACGTGCGCGCACCTATCCACCTTCTTCCCCATCAAAATTGTATATACCAGCTATCTTCCTATCTATATAATATCCCCTTTTTCCTCGCTCTTTTTCCGATAAATAAGCAGTTGCGCCCTTCTCGCTAATTGCCACGCCGCGACGCGCCCAATGCAGCCTCGACTCTGGGCTTATTTTCAAAATCAACTTTCCCTTCCTTTTACCTTTTTATCCAAACTCCGACTGCTCTGCGTCTCTTTGGCCAAATACGCCTATCGGTCTTTTGACTTACAGGCGCAACGCTTGATAACTAGTATTACTGCCAGACTTAATGCATCTGCCTTTGTAGTCAACGTAGAAATCTGCAGGTGCCTCCTCTACAACTTCAAACAACCGACACTTTAATCGTCGACTTCGCTAATAACCATAAAAACCAAACACCATCATTTACAGCCGTGTTTATTTTACCATTTGAAAAACTATAAACTTTTACGATCACTTTCATTGCAAGATTAACGCAATAAACATCTCAATTTCTAAATCGCAGTCAAAAAGAGTTACATAGAAAAATAGATAACAAATAAATGCTATTCGACATATCAATTAATTTCATGCAATATGAAATGCTAAAATGTATACTTATATTATTTATTAAAATTTCGGAGGAGAATAAGCGATCTACCCGAGTATCAAAGAGGAAGGCTTTTTAACAGTGCTTTTTGTTCTTACGGTACAATGTCTGCAGGTTTCCTAATATAGTGTGTTGCAACTCTGGATTGTCACTGAGTATAACTAAACCGTAAAAAAACAGCGTATAAAAATGTCGGCAACAAATGTCGTACACTATCTAAAAACGTAATTTAGCAGCCACAAATATAGATATACACATCGCATTTGCAATCATACGGGTGCAATAGCGTTCTAACACTCTATAAACAAGAAATTTTTAAAGATTAAGATGAAAAAATAATTGCTTGAACGTATATGTACAAAAATTACATTATTGGGTTTTGAATTAATTCAATAAAAAGTTTTTAATTTTGACAAAATTATTTCTAATTACACAATGAGTTCTGTTTATCCACTTTATCATTCACTTGCATTATTAAAATAAAAATTTTCTATCAAAATATTTCCATTACATAATAAGATTGTATTTACACATACTGTCGAATTCATGAATGTCATAATAGCTATTTGTATAAATCTAATCAAAAGTGAATACGTAGTTATACTGAAATCAATAAACTGAACCAGAATTATTTGCCACATAAAAATAAATATCTAAATTGTGTTTCAACAACTTTGTAGTAAAATTTCATGAATATGTGCATTAATTCTAATGATTATTAGGTGAATTCGTGCATTTTCACATTAATTTTCTGTGTAAAAGATTGGATTTTTTGCTACATTTATATCAATATACATTAAATTTTAATATTATATACATTAAAATTAAAAAAATTTAAAAAATAAAATTAAAAATAGAAAATAATATGCATTTTCATAGTAATTTCCAAGTGATGCAGCTGTTTTTAAAGTAAAATTCAATCTCTAACATTTTAATACAATGGATCAAACAAACAAGAAAGTCATATCCTGTAAGTATATCTTTTAAATTTCTTTTCTGTATTTTTATAAAAATCGTTTTTTACAGTGACACAAATATATCAACTCATGTTGTATTTATCAATCACTCATACATTTTTTTTCGTTATAATAAAATTAATTCAAATTCATGTACTTTTCATTTTTTTCATACTTTCTCAGATACTAACAACTAAAAATCTTACTGAATAATTCAGGAAATGACTGCAATATTCTAACATCTTTACATCTTGATTTTTACGGTATCTATTAATATCATTATCATTATGGTATATAACAAAATAATATATATAATCAAAGAAGAAATAATGAAGATCTTTAGAAAATTAAGCTTCAATGGAATTTACTTGACAGCTGCGTACTTTTAGACCGAACAGTTGGTAGGTGAATTACGAGGAGACTTGCACAGATGCAAATCTCTTCGAGCAACGCGAGCGACACGAGCGATAGTTTTAGCGCCCGAGACAAATTGAACTTTTTCACTGCCGAACCTGTCTTAGCTTATACCTGTTCCTTCGAACGCACGCCTCTTAGTGACTCTGGAAGACACTTATTCGTACTTTTCAGTCTTCTAAAAGCAAATTTCTTCACAGTTTATTCGATTGATCCATTATAAAAGTGTATATATACAATTTTATTATTCGACTATTTAAACTTTACACTATTTTTCGACAAACGACTTTCCTCTTTTCGTCAAAATGCCTCACCAAAATCTTTATTTTTACTTTTAGCGCAATTCTTATCAGCTATGCCTGATGGTTTTATCTTACTCTTCTTGATACTTTCACTTTGCGATACATTGGGTATTGTTATAGCGGGAAGCTTGCATGGGTTCCCGAGATTACACAACGCGCTTGTAATCGCTTGCAATCGGTCATATTCATTTTTGCATTTTCTCCTAACCCAGCTCAAGTAACGAGATCATTTATGTGGCACTCATTTTAATGCATGTATAGTTTGTCACTTGTACCGATCAGACGAAATATTAATTATAATTTTCACTCGAGATATTGTCCTTTTTTCTAAGGTAAATGAAGCTAAGACGCCACCGGAAACGAGCTAGTATACTAGCGTTGCACGTTGCACGTACAACACTTTTATCATGCTCGTTAAGCTAGAAAACCGGATCGGCTTGAGTTGCGACCACGTGCCGCTGGGCTCGCGAGTCGACTGACAATTAGAAAACCACTGAGGCTCGCAGATGCCCGCCTAGGAAAAAAGCTCGATTCAACTTTTTCCACTTTTCCCTAAGCCACTGCTGCTCTTATTTCTGTCCAACTTAATTAAGATTTTTCCAATTTAATTGCGGACATGTAACTCTTTAACATAATAACTAATTGGCTAATGAAAGATATCATTTCGATTTCCTGGCTTCATTGATGTTTTATTTACTTTCAACCTATATAGTACTCAAATTCTAAATTGACACCAATACTATTTTCCAATCGTTAAATTTTAATTAATTAGCATAATTAATCATCATAATTTTATTAAATTATGTTTTATATAACTTTGCATTCTATAAATAGTTTAAAATCATTTGTTCAGTATTTTTTAATCTGTCGAATATAACTGTCGTGAAAGACAATAAAATTTATGATGCTCTGTCGACTTTCTTATTTAGTTTGTGGTTTGTCATGATTACATGCACGACCCGTGCAAAAGTCCATAACCTGTGAGTATTCAATTATTTTTAACAGTCTTATGAACATGTATACATAAATAAGCAAAATGAGTGAAATTACTACTATATTATAGTATTATGAAACCCTTTAGATGGTTGCATATAAAAATTAACATAATACAAATTTATCTAATTTGTTTATCGTATAATTCAAAAATAATTGAAATGAAATATCTTAAAGTAAAGTGTTTTTATCAGCATAGAATAACGTAATAAGTTGTATTCATTATTGAGTTTATCGTTCGTCGGTAAAGAAGTTCACTAATATATTATCTCCAGATAATAACTTTTATTCAGAAGGAATCATGAATAATTTATTAATTCATCGTTTCTCAACGATTTTTAAATATTTCTTTAAGTTATACATATTTTTAAAATGGATTTTAAAATTATATAAGCGATAATTAGTTATATAAAATATTTTAATCACCAGACGTTTTATCGACTACAGGTGCATAACATTCAAGTATAACTGATAAACCAGATTTCTTAAATTAAAATGAATTTTTCCACCTTTAAAATAATTAAATCGCAGAATGGTATGAATACATTAAAATTTATAATTTATTTTGGTAACGTACATTTTTAAAATTACTTTTATAAAAAACTTTTATACAAACTTGTAAATATTTATAAATGTATCGCTTATAATACAACAATATTAACATTTACTACTTATTGCAGTTTCTCTTTGAATTTTCTCCTTCCAGTTCGGTGCAATAGTTTTCTCATTCCATATGCTAAGGTAACAAATAGTATTACGTAAAAAATAATAACATCTATAGAATAATAGTGCCAAATCCTCATATGCCTGAAAATTGTAAAATAAAAATCTGTAGGGTTATACTGAAAGTTTTCAGGTTTTTTATTCTTAAAGAAATTTAAAATAGACCTGCTTGTGCTCTTAAGATGATCGGCTCCTTTATGACGAGCCACATATTCAACCCACCACACGGCCAAATCTTTCGTGTCCACGGGAATGTCCTTCATAAGGATGCTTCTTCTTCTGGCAGCTTCTCTATACGAGTTGGCGCCTCCAGCCGCCACTTTAAGAATATTTTCCCGCAAATTTGTTATCGTTAAACTACCCAAGTCCATAACGAGGGCGTAGCCAAGTTTTTCTGAAAAAGATTTCAATGTTAATTCAAATATAAATGAATGATGAATTATAATTGCAATGACACCAAGGAGCATGAAACAGAGGTACAAATTGGAATTAGTAGAAAAGTTAATTTTAAAAGAAAGTAGGTGGCAAAAGTACCAGCTTGAGCGGCGTTCCCATCGTGGTCGCAGAAGACCGGGAGAACGAGGGTCGGTGAGCCATGGTAGGCGGCCTCATGGAGGGAGAGGAGTCCACCGTGAGATACGAAGGCGCGCAGCTTCGGGTGACCGAGCAGTTCCTGCTGAGGCCACCAGGCCCCTGTGCGTACGTTTGTCGGTAGATCCTCGATCTTCCCGCCCTCCCATTTCCACACGACGTTATAGGGAAGAGTCGAGAAGACGGCAATGAAACTGTTGCGCAGGGCCTCTGGCATCCCGGAAGCCTTCACCGACGAGCCCATTGACACGAACACGAAACCTAACAAAGATTTCGTCATTCCCATCATTAGTGTGTACTTTTTATTCCCTGCGCTCCTATCGAGTGGTCACTTGCTCAATTCTCACTTGCAATCGATCGATAACCGATTGGCCGTACGACACGTTTCCCATTGCAAACGTGATCACCAAGTTTGGTTGAGTAATTTCACTTTTCCATGCAAGTACGCGATACCTTGTAAGCTTGTTAATATTTTTTACATAGTTTGTCATTGAATCGTAAAATAACTCATATAAGAAATAATTTTTAATCGGTGCGTCAATCTTGATTACAAAAATTGGACTTACCTCTGCTTAAGAAAGTTTCCAATTCTGGGTTGAGTTTCATTGATGGCCTGCAGTGTATACACGCTACATTAACCACATTAGCTAAATAAGGCACTGAATCGGATACTGAATAGTGATTATTCTGCAGTGTCAGTGGCACTTCGGCTACCAAATCTCGTACGTCCGGCACTTGATCGCCTGCAATTAGAGTAGTTCTTTAATAAACGAATTGAAAAAGTTACCTCTATTAAAGAAGTTATTATTCATGACAATTAAAAATTAAACATAATGAACTATCAACATAAAGAGTTAACTATTAATGAAGAAAAATTTTAGTCATTTCATTTGAATAAGTTTATTTGAATAAGAATTTTGAATAAAGCTGCGTGTATTAATACTGCCATTCATACAAATGTAAACTATTTTATGAATAGAAAAGTCTTAAAAGAGATAGCGAGTCTCTAAATTATCCCCGAAGGTCAACGAGATATTTTAAAATTCCTCCATATTATGATGCTTACATTCAAATTATGGGTCACATTGTCAGCGTTTGTATTTACTCGTATTAATGAGTTAATATAGTCACGTAGGAATATGTATGCCTTTATCTTGGAATCAATATACTATCAGAATTAAGATAAATTGTTTGTGAAAAAAAGAGTTTACGAAATTTATATTCAAGTAGGTCTTGTACTCATTGACGTGAGAGTAACTCTCAGGTTGATATTTATTAAAATTATTGATATTTTTAACTGTGAGGTATTTTTCGAGAATTTCCTCGGAGGAAATCTCACAAAAAACTGTTTGTTAATTTTTACTTCCAAATATATACTCTCTTACTCTTTGCGTAATTCAAGAAACTTTTCGAGGAATGCAGTTAGCCGGCAGCTTGCTTTTTATTTAATAATAAATTATTTAAGATGACAGGGGATGCTCTTAATTAATCCAATTAAAACGTAATGGCCAATTTAATGAAACGTGACAGTGGTTTATAAACAAATTTATTATTCTCGTGGTCATGATCCTTATCTAGTCAAGTTTTAAAGTATCAGCTATTATTGCATAATATGGCAGAAAGGCTGGTGGTTCTAGATGAAAATAAAAAACACGATAAAACGAGAATATAATTATTGCACAAGATATAATAAAGAATTGGCGAAAATCATTAATCCAGGAATATGTATAAGAGGAAGAAACTTGTGCAGATCATCTTACCCAAGTACTTTCGCAAGGTGGGCTGAATGAATCCCGTAATCATAATCCAATACATAACTTCGAGAGTCATAAGATAGGCGACGTTGAAGATTCTCTGCAGGAAATTCATGTCCTGGGTGAAAGGCTTGCCAAAGTAGGGCCTGATCGCCCAAGGGGACGGATTTCCCTGCCTGACAGTCGAGCCGCTGTACAGAGCCACCTGAGTTTGTTTGCACGGAAGAGATGTCTCGGTAAAGATACACTGACGACGTGTGAATTGGCGGAACGGGAAAGCGGAATAGCTATGTGTACTCACCGTGTTGAGCATGATAGTGGGTACCTGTTGGCCGTGCAAGATCCCGAGGAGGCACTCGGGGTAGGCGCCGTCGAGAACGGCGACGTCCCAGTGGGCCCGGGGGTTGCCCTCCGGCCGGCGTACCTCGAGGAGGGAGAAATTGTCCTTGAGGAGTGCTTCGCAAGCCTCCCAGCCGTAGCGCATCGCGTCCCACGGGGAGAGGGGCAGCTCCCCACGGAACCTCGAGCCCACGAGGTCCCACTCCAACGTGTAGTTGCTTATGTAGCTCTAGAACGAGGCGGTGATGCCTTGAGCTCGGAGATATAATCGATCGCTTTTTTCCGCCTTCATTTTTTACGATTTTGTTAAGGCTTACGTGGCGCGTGAAAGGCAATTCTCATGTTAATGCTCGAAATTGTTCTCCGACGGACACGCGAGGTTATACCCATCATCGTCCTCGTGCGTCGCTCACTTTTGTAATCATTCGGAAATTACTGGTGCGAGGACTTTTAAGTGTCAGCGATTTCCGACAAAATGAGCGTGTAAGTAGATAACATTTCGAAAGCGCCGGCACTGCTTGATTCTTTGGCAAACTACCGATTGCTGGCGAATATTCCCGTGGCTCAAACCCACAAGAGGATAATCATGTTTTCACGGTATCCGCGGGGAATCGTACGTATGGCATTCGCGCATATAATCTATTATAGCGCCTAGGTTGCGAGAATAGATAGCGCGAGCTCGAATCCCGCGGCGAAAGCGATAGACTTGGAAAACGATCTGGTTACCGGTCGCCGATATGTTCGTGTGGGGGATTCGAGCGGGAATCGGCGGCGGCATCGAGTCGGCCGTGGAAATAAAGGGTGCGGGCTGTTTAGCACGGTGCTGGCTCCGTCCATTGCGGAGAAAAAGAAGAATCTGGGAGGAAATGCTCGTGGTAAGATGTAACGGAGCGCGTTTGCCGCGAAAAAGTCAATATTTGAGGAGAAGCAGCAGTTGCATATATCAGTGATAGAAGGTTGTTTTGAAAGATCGCGCAAAGTTATTCGAGGCATGCCTTTAAATATATACACAGAGGAGCTTACGTAAAGTTGGCGGTTCTGCGGGCTGCAATATACCATAGAGGCGGTTTAGCGCTGAGAATGGCAGGAGTTCAAAGCGGCGAGCGGAGGCGGAAAGAGGCGCTGGTTTTGAAAGGGCAGCCGGGGAGGAGCCGGGGAGGAGCCGGGAGGAGCCGGGAGGAGCCGGGAGGAGCCGGGACGGGAGGAGTCGGGAGGAGCCCGGAGGAGCCGGGACCAGGCGGGCTGGCTGAGCGGGTACGCACCTCGAGCTGGGCCGGGGCCAGCTCGCGCAGGCCCGAGTTGGCCGCGGGCCCGGGGAAGCCGCTGGCCAGGGTGACGTTGTGCCCGCGCTCGGCCAGGGCGGCCCCCAGCGCCAGGAAGGGCACCGTGTGCGAGCTCGTGCCGCCCATCGTGGCCAGGAGGACGGTGAGCCGGGGCGCCGGGCGGGGCTGGAGGGCCGCCGCGAGGGCGGCCGCCAGGAGCAGGCAGGCGGTCGAGCGGCGCGCGTCCATCGCAGCCCGGCGGCCCTTGGCTCTCGCGCGCCTCGAGTCGTCTGCTGGGGCCGGCGCTCAGGTGGAGGCTCCGCTCCCGCCCGCGGCGCTCATCTCGGCTGCGGCGGCGGCGGCTGCTCGGCGGCTGCTCGGCGGCTGCTCGGCGGCTCGGCGGCGGCGGCGGCGGCGCGCCGGCGGTCCTCGGGCCGGGGCTGGCCGGCGGCCTGCCTCGCGGGGGTGGCTCAGCCCCGGGGCGGCGCGCGCCCGCGGCTCCCTCCCGCTCGCGCGGCCGCCTGCATCTCGCGGCGAGGGAGAGGCCGGACTGAGCTCGGCGCGGCGGTGCCCGCTGGAAAAGCGCGCCCGACGCCCGGCGCTCCTGGCTTTTTGCGCCCAGCGCTTCGCGAGAGCGCCGATCTTGTCCGGTTATTCCCTCCGACTTTCACTTGCACTTACGGTTGGCGCGCTCGCGCTGCACTAGCCGGCAGCGAAATGCGGGCCGCGCTGCCGGCGGCGCGCCCGGCTTCCGGCCCAGGCCCAGCCACCCCCGTTATTTGGCCACCGACGTGAAAGTCCGCGGCCGCGCGCTGGACGCGCCTCGATCAGCTGGGCTCGTAAAAGAAAAAGAGAGAGCTCACTCCCACTTAACTGCTCGTAGAAGATATTTGAGGGGCACTCATCCCGCACAGAGAAAGTCCCGTTCCAAATAAATCGAGACAATAATAACGGCGCGGCAGCCGCTACCAAATCTCCCGAGCCGAGTGCCGCGTCCCCGGGCCCTGGGCGCCGGCCCCCGGGCCCCGGGCCCCGAGCCGACCGCCAGAGCCCTTCTCTCGGCCCTTCTCCTGGGCCCCGGGCCGTTTCGCCGACCGCCGCGGCGCGCACTTGACCGGCGGTTCCGCGCACGCGTCGTTAGTCGCGCGGTTACGCGACGTCCGCGACCCGCCTCGCCTTTCAAACTCCATCCTTTTGTAAACGATCAAAACTGCCGCGGCTGATAAATTATCCTCGTGCTTTTACATATTCTATACTAATGTGCGACAGGTGAGATTTATTGCCCGCGTAATGCCTTTGGGCATTTGACTTTTTACGCGCCGCTCGCCGCTCGCCGCTTCGTTTACCGAGGTACAAATTACCAGTATGTGAGCGCGTAACGTACTTATAAATTTTAAGGCTTCACACGTTGTAAACACCGGATGATTTGGTTGAAATAATTACATCAAGGATAGTCTCGGTAGGCACATGCGCGCGCGTACGGGCCTCTCGGCCCACTATACGTAGCCTACGTGAGCGCGCGAGCATTAGCAGGCAGAGTATGTGTGTCTGTAGGTGGCGCCCGCTCAAGCCGAGTCGCAATTAACGCGGAGCGGGCAAAAAACTCTCGGCTCGGTACAGTTGGAGGAAAGGGGCTAAAAAAGCCCCGATCGCTATCGATCCCCGCGGCCCGTCCTATTGTTCTCGAAAGAAAGCTTGGCGCGCGAGTCCGTTGTTCTGGCGGGCGGGCGGCCGCTCGTGAAATCCATTAAGGCGGCGAGATGTGGTGGGCGCGCCACGCGCGGCTGCAGGTGCGCGAGTGCGCAAATGCGCGCGCGGGTCGGGCCTCCCAGACCCGCGGGCCGCGGCTCCGGAGGTGAGCCTCGTGATCGACGCGGCTGCGCCGCGCGGTGGCGGCTGTGCTCTCTAGAAAGTGCTTTTCCCGCGAGCGTTTCATTTTTTCCGCGATAGCCGCGCTGGCGCGACCATTTTTCCCCCGGTGTTTTTCGAGGCGCGCGCGCGCAGCCGCCGGCGGGAAGGAGAGCAGCGCGCGTCGGCGGCGCTGCTTTCGAAAATCGGCCGCGAAAGGAGGCCGTCGGCGGCGGTCGCGCCCGCGCCGGTCGCCCGCTCGCAGGCGCCGCGCGCGAAAATTCGGCAGCCCCGGATCGATCGGCCTCGCGAGGCCCCTGCGAAGGAGAGAGAGAGAGAGAGAGAGAGAGAGAGAGAGAGCGCCGACGCGCAGCGGAAAAGGCGCCTGGGCGGGAGCCGGCGTGGCCAGCGGCCTCCTCGCTCCTTTTTCCGCGCGGCTCGCTTTCGACGCGCGCGCTTCTTGCCGAGTCGTCGGCGCTTCTTACGCCCGCGCCCCACCCGCCAAATAACCGTAATCAATCATCCTCGCGGGGGCCGGCCGACTCCCACTGGCTTCCTCGCTTTTCTATTTGGCGAAAGTGTATGCCGTATGCATGGGCTCTTCGCGGCCGCGCGCCTCGCGCAAAAACCGCCCGGCCGCTCGACCGAATCCCCGGGCGCTACCTCGCGCGACTCTCCGCCCGCGGAATCCACCCGCGGGACGAGGCGGCCCACGGGGAGCCCGACTCCCGATGTGCTCCGTGAGCACTTGCTCGGAGGCTGCCTCCGACGCTTGCACTCGCTACCGCCGTTGCGAAAATTTCCCTTGCACTTGCTGTGCAGCAACCGCTTTGCGCAATCGCGTTGCGAATGTTCCTGCACTTCAAATATTTTTCCCTCCGCGATCTCATAGGTAAATAAGTTCAACCTAGTACGGCATTCCTCCATCGGCAAATCACCCATTAGAAATCATAATCCGCGCGCTTTAAGGAATAACAAAATAACGAGCCAATGTAAAAATCCACTCTGACCATTTGCGCTTGTACCGCCTTATTTACTCATTATATTATACATTTTGTTAAACTTTCAATTTTCCGCGTTCTTTTCTTTTTAAATCGCTGGATTAATATTATAAATATTCATTATAATCTATACATCTCTCGCTATTTCTCCATGTTCATAAGGAGCGGAGAAATTTCAGTCTCTATATGTCCCAATTTATTACCTATATTTACGTAAATTATGGAGTTGAATTTTTGGACCATTGCAGCTCTTTCTTGTATCGCTTAAGTCGCGAGAAATCGGTAAGGAATCTCCACGCGATGACAACATTTTGCAAGGATACGCAAGATATCCTCCAAGATATCAATATTCGTCTTTTTTAAAACTCGTATACAGCTATAGCTTTTAATAACGAAATTCATCGCAGGCACAGAGCCGACTTGCAAGATGCCAAGCGGGGCCAACGTTTCAACCTATCACACATCTTCAAGCTGTATATATATATATATCTACTGTACAATCGTGTGTCATATATTATACCTAGGAGCAAGAGAACGGCAGGTATTTACCCCAGAACACAAATTTCTGTAGACAGTCCGCCCAGAAAGCGGCCGCTGCACTTGAGCGAGTACGGCAAACTGTCCGATCATGCAAATAAGCGGCTTCTTTCTCAATCTCACTATAATACTTCTGTAATTGAAGCTGGAACTCTCTACCTGCCAAGTGTAACTGAACAGCGTATAAAGCTCTCTACAGACGGTCACAAAAAGTTAATTACGTTCATTTACACGAAATCTCATATGAAAAATATTAAATATGGGAAGGTCCGATCTTGGTAATATCACATAAATACCAGTAATTTCTAGTAGCATTCAATTTTAAGCACAGTCCGAGAAATCTCATTACCGACTGTGTGTAAGGTAACGCTCAGTCTTGTAATACCTTATCGATCAAGTAAATCTCTTGCACACCGATATTCCGTATTATTGTTATATATCTATAGTTATAGATCACTGCATATACATAGTTGTAGAAAAACCTTAACATATTTACAATATGTTACGACGATTGCAGAATCGCTTTTACTCCAAGCTGCAATCGCACACATTCAGCAATTAATATGCCCATATGTGTCAAGATGGGTGGGTGTAAGACAATACACGTGCATATATACATAGATGTGTATATATGCACTTATCTGCCCCTGTGTGCGAAGGAAAATAAGTAAATGCGTGTGCTGTTGCTGTTTATCGAGTTGATTTTCACGCACGCCCATACTTAGTTCTGCTTAGATCTATACCAGACATTTGAATAAACAGGCGTAGAAATCGCCTTAGATCTCAATCCAAATATTGTATAAGAGGTTAAAGTTGTGAGAAGTTGTTTATACAACTTATAAAAGTGCAACTACAGCTTTTAGACGTCAAAACAGAAGGTGCAAAAGCGTACATTCAGTAATTGTGTAGGCAGACGCCTGCAAATGTACCAAAACAACTTTGACGTCGACAAAAACTACAGTCAGACTCTTACATCTCAATTCTTGCTCAAATTTATCAAGATCTGCCAACTTACATAAACAACAAATAAGTAAAATCCAAGGTTAAAAAATACAAATGTAACATGCTCAGAATATGGAAAACTTTCTATAAGTCATTTTGAAGAATGCAGGAATAGTCATTGAAAATATCGCCATTTCATTTAAATATGGCCCTGGTGTGTTAAAAAATTCTAAATCATACTTCGACAATATTAAAATCATTTTTTCAAATGATATTCAATTATCACTTACATAAAAATAAGATTTTCAAATACAATCTTTAATGTACGATTGAAGGGATAAAAGGGATCATTACTTAATATAGATACTTTGTCGAACGCAACGTGAATACGGATTGCGATTTTAATATGCCTAAATAATTGGGCCGCACGCACTTCCTCCTTATTCTGGTTGGAGCACCGTCACTATATTCGCGCCGTAAGTTTCTAAAGTATATTTAAGAGTATATTAAAAAACTGTTTCTCAGATTCAAATTACGAAACACTGTTTTAATTTCGACCCTTATGTGTACATAAATTAAGGTAGTAAAATCTAAATTTGACGATTTTAATGCGGTAAACTTTGGCTGCGACTACACGAATGTGACATACAAGATTTGGGATTGTATGGCTCTTTATTTTTTAATAAAGTCGTGTCACATTTTAGAACTATTGTACAAGTATTGTATTAAGTATTTGTTAAATTTGATCTTCTAATTATCAAATAGTCGCAATTTAAATTTATGCTCATTACACTTTTAACTATAAGTTATTCAATTTTATTCACAACTAATCATGTTTAATATATATATATATATATATATTATTGGGATATTTACAAATTTCACTTTCAAAATACTCAAATTTTATAGGAATTAGCTAGAAAGATGCTATGGCTACCTCGGCGGCACGAAACGCCGAGGATGATAGAAACATAGAATCAGAATCTGAAGGCAGCAGTATTTATCAATGTAGTTCTGTCATATCCACAGTTCCAGACAGACATGGATTTCTTGGTGGCTCTCAATACAGTCCAGAAAAGTAAACATTTTATAGCTACTTCTAGTGTCAAATAATGATCTGTTTTGAGTACATAATCTATTTTCATCATTTAGAAAGCAAGCAATACCACCAGAAGTAATTCTCAGAAGAGAAAGAAAATGGATTCGAATGTTCAACAATTGGAGTACAATTATGGGCAGAAATTATCCTAAAGTACGAGAACGATGTAGAAAAGGTATTCCTCCATCTGTTCGTCCTCGAGCTTGGTTACATTTGTGTGGAGGCTCACTCCTACTTAAGGAGAAACCAAACTGGTATCAAGAATTAATTAAACTCCCAGGAGATCCAAAGCATCTTGATGATATTAAAAAAGATCTTCATAGACAGTTTCCACATCATGAAATGTTTGTTGAGAATGCTCCTGGTCAACAAGAATTATTTCAAATCCTTAAAGCTTATTCTATTTTAAATGTTAAAGTAGGATATTGTCAAGCACAAGCACCTATTGCTGCCTTTCTTCTCATGCACATGCCAGCAGTTCAAGCATTTTGGTGTCTTGTGGCTATTTGTGACGAATATCTTGTTGGGTATTACAGTCATGGAATGGAGACACTCCAGCGAGATGGTGATATACTGTTTGCTTTACTCAAAAAAGTTTCACCAGTTGCTTATAAACATTTGGTAAATTTTTAATGATATTTTATTTATTTATATAAATATTTATGCTAAAAAGGTGGTAGAATAGAAATCTAAAATAGGAAAAATCGAATTAATTGTTTAATACAGAAACTATAATATGCAATATTTTTATTTCAGAAAAAACAAAAAATAGAACCAATTCTTTATATGACAGAATGGTTTTTATGTGTTTACACTAGAACACTTCCTTGGGAAAGTATTCTTCGCATATGGGACATGTTTCTTTGTGAAGGAGTCAAAATTATATTTAAAGTTGCTCTTGTCATACTTAAAGGATGTTTAGGAAGATCTTGGCAGATAAAAAAATGCCCTACTTTATTTGAAACATTACAAGTTTTAAAAAATATACCTGAACAAATAATGGATGCAGAATATCTTGTATACCATGTGAGAAACACTAAATTTATGAAAGAAAATGTCTAATATATGGTATAAGACATAATTTAATTGTTTATATAAATTTTAGATTCAGAAATTAAATTTAAGTGAGGAAGATTTTAAATATGAACAGCAGCGACAAGTAATAAAACGTAGAACAAAGGATCAATCTCAGCATCAAGCTGGTAACTCTTGGTCAAGCTTGTAAAATATTTATTACATGAAAACTAAAATTGAGTGTGTGTGCCTTCCCCTCATTTTTACAAATCATATCATGGGATGAGATGTTAATAGTATTAATGTTGAAAGATTCTGAAATGGGATGTGCAATTTTTCGCAAACTAAAGAATTCCTTTTTTCATATTTGAAAATCGCATATTTTTTACAAAGTACAATTAACACGCATTTCGTTAAGTAAAAATAAAAACTTTTATTACACCTAATATGAGATGAATATAATGAATAGAGCTTAATTCAGCATAATTATTAGTGGAATTTGCCATTAATTAAAAATGGTGTGAGTGTGATTTACTAACATAAATATATGAGAAACAAGAATCATGTATGATTCATGTACTATCTTCACACTCGATATTTATGTATGTACAAAATAGTTCTTGTATGATGTATTTTTTTAAATATACTATTAATATAGTACTGTTATATAAAAAATAATACGCTGTCAATAAATTGGTATAATCTTCTACAACACGTTTTTAATTAAGCATTCAAATTTTTTTAATCCTGCAAAATATGTATGTATATGCATAGATCTTTAAAAAATATATATATGTGCCAAGTAAAAAAATTCCTAAATTTAATTTATTATGAAATAAATTAAAAATAAGATAAACTACCTAAAATTATAAAACAATTGATATATACATGAAATATCTACATTTATGTGATGCAAATAAAATAAGTTTATTTTACATTCTTTATAACAAAATGAAAGTATATAAATTAAATGAATTAGATAAAGTTTTCGTTGACAATACTATTATATAAAATAATATTAAGAACATTCTCCCGTGAAAGTTTGCGCATGCGTGTAGCGGGCTCGCAACATGTCTATTCAACGCAGCTTGCATACTTAGTTCTATTTGGTTGCATTGTTGCATTGAGTTGCATCTGCAGTGATCTGCAGCACAGCAAGCACAGTCCAAAGTTTCTAACTGATCTGAATCAATCTAAATTATACAGAAATAGTACGCACGACTGGCACGACGACATTTTTTTAAAACGCTTAAAATTCATTTAAAGAAGTAATAAAAATGTTCAAGAACACGCCAGCCGATGAAATAACATTTAAAGATGAAGTGGAGATCATCAACTATTCAAATGATGGTAATCTTTTGATTTACATATGAGGAATAGTATTTATTTGTTTGTACAAATCATAAGAAAATTCGAATTATATTACACATAACTGTATTGTTTCTGATGTTTTTATATAATATCTTGATGAAAGTGCCAGAAAGTTTTGTACAATTGAAAATAGATCTATAAATTAAAAAGGTTTTGCTTATTGCAACACGAATGTAGATACATATTTAATTAAATTTCTCAAATTATGCAGGCATTTCAATCGTCAACATGGATTCTATAGATGATGCAGTTGCTAAAGTTGCTAAAGGTATTAATTCTAGATCGAAGTAAATTAATCATTCAAAAATGTAAAATTAAAACTTATCAATTAATGTTTATAGATAATAATACCCCAGAAATATCAATAAATTGCACTACAAAGCTAAGTATTGACAGACAATCAAGTCAATATAAATCAATCTACAAAGACTATACTGAACATTGTTGCTGATGGTTATCAGATTTCACTAAAAGTATTTATCAATTATCTGGCAGCAATAATCATCAACTGCTCAAAGATTCTTTAACTCTCTATGCAAAGTAAGTTTTTATTTTAATAAATTCAAAAGTTTTATAAACTAAAACTTATTTTTTTAGAAATGTAACCAAAGATGCCTTTATATATAATTCAAAACTTTCTAAATTGGCTGCTCTGAAAGAACATATAAATAATATTCTTTTATATTTTCATTGGAATGATTATAAAGAGGTAGGATTGCCAAAATGGAATTAGCCAATAATATATTTAATTATAATTAAAAAAAAATTTTATTATTATTTTATTATTTTAGAGAGTTGGTGATTATTTTTATTTGAAAAAAATTTCAGACATATTAGTAATATATGTAAATTTGGAATTAAAACTAATTAAAAATAATGCAACTTCGTTAAATAATAATATTATTTCAAATAGATTGCTAAATGCACTTTTTATATATCTTGGTAATTATTAACAGAAGATTTTTATTTTTAATTTGTTTAAACTTTTATTAATATTTGTATGCAGGTAACTCAGAAGAACACATTTTTAAAATTTTATTAAAAAGTGATCTGAAACAAAATAATAAAATAAGTTCACCAATATTTAAGTAAGTGTTTGTTTAATAATTAAATAGTTAGATTTTTGAAAAATATATTCAAAGCAAAGTTATTGTTATGTTAGTTTAATTCATTAACTTTCAGTAAATGCTTTACAAATGTAATGATTAATAAGCCACAGTTAACTTGTGGCAGTATGCTTGTCCGTTATATGCTTGCACTAAAATTATGGGAATCAATCAGTGATGATGAAGAGGAAATAAAAAAAATTCATAGCTTAGCATTAAAAATTATAGGACCTGAAATGCCTTCAATGTGTTTCAATTCATTACATTATTTCATGCAAAGATCAACTAAACGTATAAAGGAAACTACATGGTATTTGCAAACAAAATCTTTTGATTTAATAACAACTATAGAAAATTTCTTGAAATTTGAAGAAAACTTACATAATTTTGAACCAGATATAACTGAGGTAAATTTATTACAATGTAATTTTTAAATAATTATTTATATACTAATAAACTTTATTTTGTTCTTAGAAAACTAGGGACTGTAGTCATTTACAAAATAAAATTGTATTAAAAAATGTTAATAAACGTATAAAATCCCAAAGAAACTACTTTATGAAGAAGAAAAAAATGAATAATGCTGAATTTATTTTTATCGATTTATCTGAAGAGGATGATTTATATGAGCATAAAACAATTAAAGTCAAACAAAATCTTAAATGGTTAAATGATTTAAAAAAGAAAAATTTACTGAAGTACACAAAATCTATCCCCAAAGAAGATTGTTCCACAACATTGAAGATTCCAAAGTCACCACCACTGAAGATGCAACTATCAAAACTATTTATCATGCCAGATCAATATAAAGAAGCTTCTTGCTTAACAGAAAGTAAATTAAAAGGTAGAATTTATTATTTAACAATATTTCTTCAATATTATTCACTTTTAAATACAATGGTAATATTCTATTTCTATCTGTTCAACTATTTTCATTAAACAAAAATTTACTATTTTAAAAATCTTTGAAGAATTAATTAAAACATTCCGAGAATAAATTAATAAAACTAATAAAGACCGAAGATCTTGATTTAATTTTAATAATTGTCAATTTTTTATATTAAAGCTATTGGACCTTCAGTTTAATTGTTATAACCAACTATAAGCGATGCATACAGCGGCTCCGCACCTTAACTCGTTTAATTATATATTTATATCTTATTCAGTAGAAGTAGCTATGATTCTTCTGCATTTTTCTTTCTGAAAAAAGTTTTGAACTATGTTATGTATGTTTTTATGGTGTTCTTGTTAATGTTGAAATGTAACACTAAAATAATCCAACCCTATTAATAAAGAAAAATATTAATCAATTCACATCGAAGTCATTTTTAAAAAATTTTCAATAAATTTATAATTTCTGATTTCAATCTAAAATAATTAGTTATTGTATGCACATGTATTGCAAATTATGCTTCTTTCTTCTTTAAATAGATATCACACCAGATACATCAAATACATCTGAAGAAGTAATGAACAAATCATTTTCAACAGAATATACTTTATCAAAAACTCAACCATCTGAAGAGTGACTGACATATTAAGTATTCAAAAACAAAATATGAAGAAACAGTATTTGGAGCCAAATATAATAAAAGGAATAATAATACAAGGATATGATAGTTAAAAATTTCATTACTCTATTAATCGTAGTGTTTGTAGATGTGCTTAATTTCCTTTGAAGTAAAATTTGTATATACTAGTTAGTTTACAATTCAAAAGTTCTTTTTTATTGTGAATTTAATTGCACTGAAAATGTCCATGCTATATAAAGTAAGAAAGCATTTATATACTGTATTAAAAAGAACCTATTCCTTCCGTGATAGGATTCAAAACTATTGTATTTGAATATTTTAAATTAATCTTACATAGATTTTTATAAGAATTAAAAGTGTTTTACATATCCAAAGACATCAAGGTAATTTTAAAACATGCTTAAAATATTCTAGTAAAACTTATTTAATCGAACAATTTTTTATTACTATATAATATTTTTATACTATTTATTTATGCGAATTGCGTTAAAACATGCCTTAAAATTATAATTAATCAAATTTAAATTTATGTTATATTTATCTTAATATCTTCTTTAAAAGTCTGGAATAAATCTTAATAATGTAGATTATTTTAAAAGATATATATTTAGAAACAATAACTTTTATGATTATGTAAAAATAATTAAAAATCATGTTCATCACAGTAACTATATATAGGTAGTGCCAAATTTCTATATTTATTTATAACTGCCATCCAGTTTCAATAAATAAATTTATTTTCAGATTCTATGTATTTTAGTGTATAAATAATATTTTTCCCAATTTCATATAAATTATGTTTATATAAAATATAAACTTAATTAAATATTGTATTGATACATTTAAAATGCTTACATTTATATAATATTGTACAAAAATTGTTTATTAAATAAATAAAACATAATCTTTCAAGAATACAATATTTTATTCCTAAAAAGATTCATTTCAAGTATTAATCTTTATAAAATCAAGACAGATTACTGCTATTAATCTAATGCATTGTGTGATTAATTATAATTTAATACTTACTATATCATTGAAGGATGTTACGGGATAAGCGATTTTCTGTAGAATCTTTGAAATTTTAATCATATAGTAATGATATTTTCAATAGGCGATTAAAATTTCAGTGATCTTAGCAATAGTTTCAAAAATATACGTATTCAAAGTATAGAAGTTTAAAATGCAATATATAAGCGAAGATCTTCAAAAGTCACGTTATTTTATAATTTTAAAAAAATGAGTTTGTAAAAGACAAATTGTACGATTATTACTTCGAATAATCTCCTTATTCGATACTTTCTTGATTTAGTCCTAACCGATTATTATTTGTTACCAAACTTGAAGAAGCTCCACAAATAGAGATTTGCAAGGAAAGGATGGTATTAAATTAAAATGGAACTACGTTGAAGAGTTAAAGTGAAGTACAAAAATTGCATTACCTTTGTTATGAAACCAGCATTTTGAACGCATTTGTAATTTTATAAACGTATTAATTAAATTACTATAGTAGACGTTCTTAAATGAAATATAACAACATATAATGAAATTAATAAACTGTAATATTTGAATTATAAAAGAATTAACATTAATATTTAACTTACATATTAAATATTTATTCATTTTGTGATTAAAAAAGATCACAATTTTTATTGCATTGAAACATTATCTACTTAACTTATTTACAAAATTATCATGTACAAAGGTAGGAAACAAATTGTTTCTAAGTACTCTATTTATAAAAATCAATTCATATTGCTTATTGAAGCAATGTTTTTAAAGCATCTGTTACAATTGAGTTAAAGTAATAGTTACATATTGCTTATAAATCTTATGTATTACAAACAGCTTAATCTATATTAAATAATCTTACAATACACAATCTGATATCTACAAAATTCAGCCAGCGTTTACATACACAATAAATTTTTACACGTGTTTTTATTTAATGCTTATGAATCTAACTTTTTTGTACTTTTTAACAGTTTCATTGTTCCTTCCATTGAGTGAATTTTAAAATAACTTAATTTTGATTACATAGTAATAATTGTCTGTATTAGAGCCTGATTTAATAAACATGTATAAATTTTTTATTTATGAAAATACAAATAGATTTAAATGTATATAAACAATTGAAAGGAACAAAATAATGTTTCTGGAATGAAAATTTCACGTTAATTTCTAATTATTTATAGACATAAGAATTAATCACTGTTTTTAAAGCTTTTATTAATTTTATGCTGAAATGGAAGTTATAAAATAGATATTTGTATAATATTAAAAGAAATTAAAAAATCTGAATTATTTAAGTGCAATAAATGCATGCTTAGTGTGTCTTTCACCTTTAAAGAATAAAAATTGACTTTTTTTTATAGAAATTCCTTGAAACTATATTATTTTTACAAACTTCTTCCCTCTGGCTATATCATGGAAGATTTAAAACTTTAAAGTATTACAAGATTCATAAAAATGGAATATACAAAATACATCATCTGTGTTATAAGGTAAGTACTTAATGCACTTTACATTCTAGTACAATTTCGTGTGGAAGACCTATAGTCAACTGAACTTATGGTATATCATGTTTAAGACATAATTTTTTCAGTTAGTATAGTTATTATACATATTATAACAGTTTATAATATATAGATATTCTAACATAGCTTTAAACAGCTTTAAACATTTATTACCTTGACTGAAAAATATTTCCTTTAAATAGATAGTCTTTTTATTGAAAACTATAATATCCTTTTACTGTAAAATTTTGTTACATTATTGTTAATTACTTTACATATTTTAGTTAAATATTTTCAGCCAACAAAATGGAATAAATAAATAAGATAGTTTTCGTTTAATTTGTTGCAATTTATATAACTGTATAATATTATAAAATAACTTTTAAAAAACTACCTATTTAAAAAAATATAGTTATATTTACAAAGCCACTCAGCAACAAATTAATAAACTTTTCAACTAGCATTAGATCCGTCAATATCGATGGTATCATCTTTGAGCAACATTCTTTTTTCCTCTTTCATACCTCCTTGTTTCTTTCCACCACCTTTACGTTTCCCTCGATTCAGAACCCCATTTTCTTCATCCATCATCCTGAGAATTTGAATTTGATCAGAGCTCTCTAAAGGTGCAATCGAAATGTCCCGAACAGCTCGGAATTTACCACAGTTATTTAGATGTTCATTTTCTAATCGGAAAAAATTCCACACGAATCTCCTAAAAATTAATGTACAAAATAATAAAAATTTTTAAATCTTTGAATTTAAACATTTAGATTCCTTAAAACATTTGAGGATTTGAATTTTAAAGAAAACAATTTTGTCGTTTTTATTAGTTTTTTAAAATATAATCATTCTGTGTGTCATTGTATTCAATGTTATTGTTTAAGTTGCACTCTAAAATTTTTCAATGTAAACAATTTAGACTAATAAATAGTACCTAAAAACTTCAAGTGGTGCAAGAATAGATGTCATCAAATCGTTGCCAATGAAACCATATTCAGTTAACACAAAACTTAAAATCCACACAAATCTTAAAATGAAATCTTCAATAATGGCGAAGTAGTAAAAACTCTAAAAAAAGTATTAAATATATCACAAATAGCTCTCAGTAAATTATGCAATAATAAAACTTACAGACGATGAATAAACAACTTCTTCTCTTAAAAATCTATTTTCACCAGCATTACCATCTAAAAGCCCCCAATCCATTTTTATATCCCAGGTATAGGAGTAAACAGAATTTATAAAATTGCTGGCAAGCCATAACCATAGCCATGGGCTTTCCCAAGTGCCAATGAATTTATCTTAAAATATAATAAAAATTGTTGAAATATTAATAAACAAACCTTTAAAGAATATTTTATACTTTGTATTATAATATTCTAATTAATACAAATAAAAGTATTTTGATTACCTGCATGATAAGCTCGCAAGGTTGAGGTGATAACTACTAAAAATGTAGTTGCATACTTGCCAGCATTTGCCAAATGTGGGAATGCTTCTTTGGAGTCTCGATAACGTCTAATGCACTGAGCAAAACGAAACCAAGCAGGTAAGCAATTCACAATTGGTCTAATGATTAATGAACCAGAAGAACATTGTTTTGTATCAATCGCTTCCAACCAATTTCCATTAGTTATGTAAAAACACGTGAGGAATTGAAAATCAAGGAGTGCTGTAACAAGGCTGTTAAGTTGATCCGCAAGCCAGAAGTCGGCAAAATTTACAAAAGCAAAAGGCGCGATAAGAACACGCCACTATTAAAAACAATTTCATACATTTATAATATATTGCATTTCCATCAACTTAAAAAAATAACAAATAAAAGTTATATTTACCACAATCCTTAAGAGCCAGAATCTAGCTTCATGACGAAACATTTTAAAGGGATTCAACAAAAAGGCCATCATTATAACAACTAAAGCTAACGGATTTACATAAGGAGGTATGCTTAAACTTGCGCTGTATAGAAAGCTCAATAAACTTAGAGTCCAGACAACTCCAAGTACTGCTGCCAATTCTATTAAATGCTGTTCTGACAGATGATTACGAGGATCGAGTTCGAATATTAACACATGATTGACACCAGAAGAACGCCAACCATAAACGTTTGCACCAATTAAAAAGAGAAACTGAATTATAAGTAGAGGGCCTCTATAGAGTCTGAAGGCAATTTTAAGATTATCACTGCCATCATGAAAAATTGCTAAAACGTTAAAATATTTTTATAATAACATAATACATCCAATCTCTTTTTTAAAATGTTTTTTACCTGATAATACTACAGCAACAGAAAGTATTATGAAACTACCAGAAAACAAACCCACTTTGAAGGTTGTCCAAGGACTTTGATGTTCTCCAAGTGGTGGAACTCTAAGTCTTTTCATAGCTCTCTGACGATCTCCACCTTCCAAACCACTAGTAACAGTAGCTTCTGTATCTTGAATCAATTTATCTATATCTTTTGAAGTATAAAAATGTGCAGTTTCTACAGATTCCAGTCTCCATTTTGACCCAGCATCTACCGAAAGTAACTGAAACAAAAAACAATTAAAATTCAGAAAATAATAAATATCTGTTAACTTTACAATGTTTACTTTTTTAATATACTATTTACTAAAATTTACCTTATCATGTTTCTTTAAAATTTTACGAAAACCAGTGTAGTTAAGATTTTGATAATTTTGTAAAAGAATTAATGATAAATAAAATTCCGAAAAGGCAAGCTTAAGTTCCCTTATCTTTCTTGCTGGTAGATGGGTTTTGAAGGCCACTTTTGCCTTATGTTTGCTACCACCATGTTGCAATTCTTGGGCAGTTTTTAATTCACTTTGTAATGCTGCATATTTTCTAGTTGCTTCTGCCAGTTTTTCTACAAAAAGTTATTATTATTTATTATGAGATAATCATAAATATTTCTATTCTATCTTATTAAAAATTTGGTTTTATAAATTTATTAACTAACCGGAATAAAATGTATTAATTTTTTTTAATTCTCGGTCACAAAATGTAAAAAATACTTCATCGAATGAGGCAAAATGTCGTGTTATTACTTCAGGCTCTACACTCTCGGCAGATGGTGCTTCTTCTATTGCTGTATATAGCATTGCTTTCATTTCCTACACATAAAAATAATCCATGAAATAAAAACAATTAAATCATAGCTTAATATTTATTACCTCATAACTAATATACTGTTTACGCCATTCAGGTGTAATATGAGCTGACAAATGCTCTGCAAACTTCATTTTTAGTTTTTGATATTGTAGGTTCTAAAAAAATTATATTGTTATTTCAAAATTTTAAACGAATCTAAGCATCTAATGATCTGCACTCATAATGAGTTTAAGAACACTGTTTTAAAATAGCTTTGTCGGCAACTACTTCTTTGATGCAATAAAATTATGCTTGCGAGGAGCTTAAATAAATATTTGAAGATATAAACCACAGAACATTTTACAATATACTTGATTAGAAATTTCTAGAATACTTACTTTATAAAATACAAATAATCTATTTTTATGAATATTATCATAGATTTTTGTTTAAATTACATTATAATAAAAATAACAATATTTAATAGATTTAATTAAACATTAAATAAAAATATTGCATTTACTTTAATAATTCAGAGATAAAGTTCTAATTTGTAAAGAATCATGTTTAAATTTATTTAAATTCATATAAAAAATATTGAAGTATAATAAAACTAAACTATTTATATACTTTAAAATTAAAAAATACTTTTAAAAAAAATTAAAAATCATGTTTATGTACTATAATGTAATATATTAGATTAACTACTTTCAGAATTATAAATTAAAATTATCCATGAACTATTAATTTAATATGCTTTTCAATTTTGCTAAATAACTTAGATGATTTTCTTTTTGCAAGGTATGCAAATATATTCAAGGAAATTATTTAAGATAAACAAAAGTAAAGTATAAAATGTATAAAGTGATACCTTCGAAGTGATAAATTTTATGTTTATTAGATATATCTATATTATATACAGTTATTCGTTCCAATACACTGATAAAGAACAATTCAACATAATTTTTTTATTTCTTTTCTATTCATACCAAATGTAATTAGCTCCGCCCTTTAAACAATTGTATCACGTGACACCTCTTGAACGTATATGACGTCACCATGAAATTCTTATAATATGAATTGGTAATTTGTTCTTATGGTCTATTTTATCACAGTCTCAATGGTTATATTACGTAGGTAGAATGTAGATGTCAGCTGGTACGACTATGTGGACGACTTGTATACATGGATTTCTTGCTCTATATACTCTGTTTTTCAGTCAGTAGCGATTTAGCACGATTTAGCATGGCTTAGCTTGTTCTTACTAGTTCATACATTATAATGTCTTTCAAAAGTCATTGGTTATACTCAATTATGCTGTTGTATTCTGTACATTCTGTATATCACATCCGAATTACACATTTTATCATCTATGCCTTTTATCAATAGTAGTATTAAATAGAATAGATAAACTGAACCTGAGACGTGAACGTTACCAATTTTCAATACTGTGCTATGTGCCACTGTGTGCACTGTGTAGTGCAGTCGTACAGGCAACGAAGTCTTTTGATTGGCTGATTGATTATCGTTAACGTTATTTGTTATTTGTTATGGGTCCAAATGGGACGACAGTTGTCACAAGTTGTCAGTCGTAGCTATAATAATATAGTTTACGTGAGTTAGGTACATGCAAGCATAAGCAGAAATAAAGTTAAAGAAATTGCATTTTTTCCATTTTTAAAAACCCATTCAGGATTTTTGCAATTATATAATTGTTGAAACAACTATGTTCCGTATATGTATAACACAATTTATTGAGATATTTTTGGAATTATAAGTTTTATTCAAGGTTTTAGTTTAAAATTTTTTATATTTTATCTTTTTTCTTGATTTATGTTTTTGTAGAATTAAATATGAATGAATGATTTTAAATTAAAAAGTAATTATTATCTTATTTTCAGCTACAATTTTAACTACATTTAAATTACGTGCTTCCGTAGAATCACTGATTAGACTACCCCGCAGGGTGACATCTCTGGTGACATCCAGTGTGCAAGAGTGTACGATAATATGTAACTTATGCAGTGTTATACAGTATTGTGCATAGGTGCAAGAGGACTATATATCAGGCTATATTATGGCATTCGCACATATAGTTAAGATGTGTAGATAGTCAAAGCGGGTCGCTGTATACATGATTGTACATTCAATTCAAGTATAAACTTGCTACTTGCTGTATTGCCTTGCATTGTTGTGTATACTCTTGTATTTCCCTAATTGTAATATTTGAGGTTATGTGAACCTTATCAACTTCTTTAAGTAGATCATTTATATTTTTAACGTATAATAAATATGGAGCAACTACAAACGGCTTTATCTGCCGTTAAAGTTTTACGGTCTAGTGTAGGTCAAGTTTTTTATTCTCTTGCGAATGGTATAAGGGCTGAACATGGTGAAGAAAATAAAGAAAATAAATATTTATTAGAACTTCAAGAACTTTTGACAACTGTTGGTACAAATTTAAGGTATCTAATTTTTGTTCAATATGTTCTTAAATATCTGAATCAACAATATTTAATTCATATATTTAAATAACATATATTTTATTTATAATTGTGTATTAACATACAGTTTAATTCAAATACTTATTTGAATAACTTTTTTATTTAGAGATGTTGAACAGGCTGTAAATTCTTTAAATCCCCCTCCTGGACCATTTAATTTAGGAAACACTGCTTACCTTAGTCAAGAAACTACACAAGAACGTCAAGCTCTGTATGGGACACTAGTGAATGTTTACAAATGGACTGATAAAGCTCATGAATATAGCACTGTTGCACATCAGATTTTAAGTCAAAATTCATTAAAACGATCATCTATGAGCTCTAACCGTGCCAAAAGAAATAGGATACAAGCAGGGGCACATAATTTTCCCCCTCAGTGAGTCATACTATAAATTTGAATTTATAATTAAAATATAATGAAAGATATATAGATATGTAACATTTACAAATTAATTTATTTATTATTATAGACAAGTTGATCAAATGATGTCATCTTTTGGACGTCTATACAGTGATATGTCTATTACAATTACACGACCTTTTACATCAAATGCAGTTATTCATGTTACATTAGGACATGTCTTTAAAGCAATAATTGCTTTTAAAGGTCTTATGATGGAAAGAGTAGTTGTAAAAGGTTACAATGAACAGCTTGACTTATGGACAGAATCACGTTATAAAGTATTTCAAAGAGTAACAGATCATGCACATGCTGCAATGTTACACTTTTACAATCCTAATTTTCCAGAATTAACACTTAAATCTTTTTTTGTAAGTTTCATTCTAAATTTCAATAGTTTTATGTTATCCATTCTGTCTGATAAATATAAGTAATCATATAAAATCTTGAATTTTGAATTGATGATAATTTTACATTTACGTTTGTACTTATATTATATATATATATATATATATATATATATGAAATATAACTAATATAAATATCATGAGTTATTCATAAAATTTTACAGTGTAAAAGAAAGAATTGTAAATACTTGTGCTATTTACAAAAACTTACAATTCAATTTATGTTCTTGATTAATTCAATTGCATTAATTATTTTTTCAATTTCATTTTTTAAATATGACTTACTATTTTAATAAGCTAATTAAAGATATTGCTTAAAAAAGTTTTTGGATATTTTTATAAAAAGTTTGGAGTCACTTGCAAAACAAATAATAATTATAATAAGAATACATGTAAAACAAATATTATATATTAAACAATTATTTTTTTATTGTTTTAGGCTTGGTTTCACAGTTTTGTTAGTTTATTTAGTGATCCTTGCAAACGATGTGGTTTATATTTGCACAGTTCTTTACCTCCAACATGGCGGGATCCAAAATCACTTGATCCATATCATTTTGAATGTAAACCATAGTAAATAAGATAAACAATTGTAAAAAAATGATGACATTTTTATATATAATTTAAATTTTTATAATGTAAGTCTTGATAAGAAAACATATTTAATATTACAATAAATCATATGTACAGTTAATTTATATTCATTTTATTGATTTAATATTAAGAGGAACAAACGTGTAATTAGGAAAAGTTATTGGCGAGTATGTAAAAAAAGATGGCTTAGATATATTTATCACGGTATCTTTATTCAATGAATAACAAAAATTATAATAGTATAAAGTTAAATGACAAGATAAAATCGCTGAGCGTTGTTCCGGCGGCGAATGATTGTTTACTGAAAACGTGCAACAAAATCCTGAACTATTTTCAGTGATTCGCCTTGACGTAAACACGTTTAGATCAACACAGATTAAGTTTCCTACTTAAACTATGTTCGTATTTTTTATTTTTATTTTATTAGTTACTTTGAATAGGATGAACTCATTAAAAATTCGTTGGCCAAAATTAATTTTTTTAAATATTAAATAATAAACGATCAGGTCCATAAAAAATGTTTTTAATTTTAAAAAGTTATATCAATATATAAAACGAGCCTTTCAATCGCAAATGCTCAATTAGATTTTATAAGATTATATTATTACTTTTGAGATTTGCCATCAAAATGGTACATGACAAATTCCCTATACTGACAATTGTGAATTGCTTTTTTTAGTATTTTGTAATGAAAATAACATTTAATATCAAAATAAAATTCAGTAACGATTACTAAGTATAAGATAGATTTACAATTTACGAGTATGCAGTATGAACTAATGCTGTCGCTATGCTTCAATTTAAAAGGTTAAACAATGTAAGATGCACATTGGCATGAGCAATCGAATGTGTGCATTGTTGATAGTAATCTAGCAACTCCCGCCGGGGGAACAACGACGCAACGCAAGAACACAATGAACAGTTTTCATTAAAGAACGCAATCGTTATACATATATCTACAGATTCGCGGGAAGGCGATAGTGCAGTGACATAAAATCGCACAGCCCACGCATTTTTAAATATTTCGCTATCCGCTCTACATGGCGTGCGCCGTTCGGAATACATCGTGTAATTATCGCCACGCCCGCCGCGATATCGGCAAGTAACTTGAAGCCCCGATTGCATCGAAAGCGAATCGAATATTACTCGACATCTAAGAATAAGTAATGAAATTTAAAACCTATAGAAACATCGTTAGCGTAAGTGCAGGATTAAACACCAGCCAAGTTCGCTGCTTCCCCGCGATGGCTTAATTCGTTTAAGTCACTTAATTCTTTGGCAGTTCGCTTTAGTAAAATTAACGATCAATATATGGATAAAATACACAATATAGGTTTATAAGGAAATAATCCGAATCGATAACAATATATTAAAAGTCGAGATAACAAATATTGCAAACAGACAACGTTTAACGAAACGTGTTCGACTTTCGTATATAATAATAGATTTTTGATTCCGTCTTCGTAAATCATGCGAAAGCGAGAAACCTTGGCGAAACTCTGGCGGCATTCTCGCACTCGATACTCGTCACAAGAGTGCGAGTCGCATCCTTCCATCTCGCTGAGCGTACACTAAATACCGATTGCAATCGAGGCCCGAGATTAACCAGCCTACGCGTATCGCAGGGCGGCAACTGGCAAGTCGGTGTCGCGGCTTTCGCTCTCTCTCTCGTTCTCTCTTTCTTTCTTTCTCGCTTTCTTTCTCTTTTTTTCTATCTTTTTCTCTCGAGGGATATAGGGCGCAATACTTGCGATTCGCATATCTAATAAGAAACGCGCTTGAAAATTCTTTGAATCCTTATATAATATAAGAGTTCGTAATTATACGTACTGTACATAATTGATTCTAACAAGTTTCCTTAGCCGACCACTCGTTATTCAATACCCAGGTATACTCCGTCCGGCCCGACCTTCCGTCTCCAGTGCGTCTTGATCTCTCGCAGCCTCGGCTTTAATACCAAATTTTCGATATAGTATTGCAATTTATAGAGGTAATCATATGTGAATGTTCCTCGAGGTTGTTCTCGTGATTGGTATTCGCGAGTTGCTCGCAGGGTCGCCTCGCGGCTAAAATACCTCGCATGATAACTCCTTTTTCAGTTATATAAGGATATATATGTTGAACTGACGTTCAAAACAACGCCAAGTTGACGAGATTCAAGGACTTCGTTCTCCTCCTGGCACCCGCGCTCCTCCGTCTTACCGCGTAATCGTCGCTGCACCCAGTCGCATATATATATTTATACCGAGAGCGTAAATCGTACTTATTTTTAAATTTCGGTATCGTACTACGCGTTTCTTTCGTAAAATTCCAGATACACACAATGTTTTCTGT
Source organism: Sycophaga agraensis (assembly GCA_018906755.1). Classification (NCBI taxonomy): domain Eukaryota; kingdom Metazoa; phylum Arthropoda; class Insecta; order Hymenoptera; family Pteromalidae; genus Sycophaga; species Sycophaga agraensis. Next base: position 567,066 of record JACCIE010000011.1, read on the forward strand.
ATATTACACGACAGGCTTGGCAAGTTATAGAAAGTTTACCGTCACATCTACCCCACTTGTAACCGACCAGTTACCTTTCTTTCTTTATTTATGTATATATGTATAATATGTATATGCATGTATAGATATAATATATTCATTTTTCATTTCGATACAGTGCCTATCGTATTTGCGTTTTAAGATTAAACCTAATTAGCGGCTTCAATGTATTTCAATCGTGTCCTTCGACTCTGGTCAACCTCAAAGTAACTTGTAAGTTGCTCTTCTTCACGTACAATGCAATGCAATCATTTACTTGTTCATACAATTCTGTACACAATCACGGATTTTGTCAGTTTTCATTAATATTATTTTTTTTCGTTATTTTTTCGTTTTGTTAATTTTTTTCCATGGAATACTGAAGGGTGTTTATCAATGCGCGGGATAGTGACACGCTTCACGAAGAATAATTTTAGTGGCAGTGAACTCATCCTGAAAGCAGTCATTTGTTGATGGATTGCTAGCTGTGCAATCTCGGTTTTTCTAAAGAGTCAATCCGATTCTTGGATGCTCCTCACAAACGACAATGCAAAGGTCTCTAGCGGATAGCTCTTGAATCGCGAGAGTCACTCCATCAGTCCACGAAAGACCGAAACACAAAGTAAACGCGAATATAAGCGTATACTTAAGCGTTTTTATTGCCGAATTGCACGTATAAAAATCTATTGAAATAGCATATACAAATTGATCAGTTATACTCCGGAAATTTTTATCAGTTATCTCCGGAGAGGAAGGTAGAGAGGAGGTCCGAGCATTTGAGAAGCGAATTGTCGCACGTACTTGTATCATATAATATAATGGCGCTCGTTTCATCCGTCACTTGGATAATATACTACACGTAATATTGATAGCGAGAAAAAGATCAGTGAGAGTGAGACTTATAGGACAGGAGAGCGAAAAAAGAAAAGCGCGTTCAAATTACAGCTGAATTGATGACATGATCATTAGGAATATATGGAAGCGCGTGAAATCGGGTACATCGAGTTTTATCCTCTATTTAGGCGATTGCTAGCTAATTGCATGAGCGCCTTATTTGCCGCCCGTTCCACTTTGGAAATGGATATTAGCGCGACCATTACGCAAACGAAGAGCGAACTCTTCTTCACCTCTTTCGACTAATATACGCGTAGGGAAAATGCACTGCAACTCGAGCCAACAGATGCACCGACTCTGTTATTTTCACCGGCTTTGAACCTTCCGCCTTCGTTAGAAGGGGCGGCTCCCATTTCTATTCCGTCCCGCGCAAATCTTTGTCGGAACTCGCGGTCACGTAGTAAGAGCGGTACAATATACTTGTATCGTACGAATTACGGTGTCCCGATTGTACGAAAGTGATTAACGTTCGCGTCCCCTCTCTTCCTCTCTTTCTCTCTCTCTCTCTCGCTCTCTCTCTCTCTCTCTCTCTCTGTCTCTTCCCCTCTCTTTTATTCTCTATATCGTTGCGCATTTATTGTAGTTCGATGCAAAACTTGACAGAGTCTACATTAGGCCCGTTCGCTCGACACAGTCCGGCGTCGACAGTTAATCTCGAATGCTATTTATACGCCGTTTCCTCCTCGTTTTCCGTTAAGACTTACTAGGTAAGCTTTTTTCCTTTGCAATGTTCTTTTGTAAGAGACAACTTTTACCCGAAGCTTTATCCTATTATAAAATCTGTATGAGACATCGTCGTTAGTATTTATAACTTGGACAAATTTCCTTTATGTGTATATTTTTTATAATGTTCGACATTCGCTTTATTGACGCGTTTGAATTTTGTTTTTTTCACTGTCATCATTGTCTTGTCGAGTTTGTGCGAAAGATGTAAATAAATTGTGCACTGTGCAAGATATTCTTTTCTGTTTGATACTTATATAGGTTTTTTATCGCATTTCAATTTTTATTTCAATTTTACACTTTACGCGTTATTTATACTAATATACCGATAAACTTGATTCTTCCCGCTTTAGTTTTATTTAACTACGTTTTATAAACCAAGTAAAAATATTTTTGATATTTTATTTAAATAAGAGATGTTCAAAGTTTATTGTTTATCGTCAATGAAAGCAATAGTATATGCTTAATTGTATTATTATTTCAGTGAAGAAAGATTCTTGTATTGAATTTTTCTATGGTGACGCAAAGAAGTACATCGAACCTCAAAGTTGATGTTAAATAATTTTATGTGTCTTTTTATTTTATGTTGGGATTATGTATTTAGACTTTATATACAAAAGTATGTACATTTAAGGGAAGGTTTCCCGAGACATGCTAATGAGGTGCCATACTGCATTTGTTTTTGTTAAAGCGAAATTTTACTTGATATTTGTTTAATATAAAACATTATAATGCTAATTTCTTATTACTTTTCATCATCATTAATAAAAATAATAAATTACTTCAACAAGTCTTTTATGGTCTATATGAAAAAGTTAAAAAGTTTTCGCTATTTGTTTACAAAAGAATTAATGTCAAGTTGTCATCGATGTTGTTACATCACGTCCTATTTATTCTTAATTCACATTTGCAAATTTTTCAATTTTTATTATTATAAATTTTTAAAAAATGTAAAAATCCTTAAACCGTACAATATGCATTAAAGTTATCATTATACCCACAATTGAAAGCAAATCAAACAAATGTTAAATTCCCGTTTGGCAAAGACAGTGCAATGTAGTAAAGCTGCACCTGAAATAGTTATTGACGTTTTCAAAAAGGACATTTGCGTTTAGATTTTGACTCGGCTAAAGATTTCATTTGAATTAATTGAAAAAGATTTAGTAACTACCCGTCGATCTTGCGTTACAATAATAAGAGTGCGTTTTTTAAACGTTTATCAAATATTGTTTATTTTGGCAGCTACTGGTTATGCATCGAATCCGAGGTAAATGTATTAAAATTAGCTTCAAAGCGTCGCGTCTTTTTTCCATTAAAGATTTGTCTTTATTTTTGGAAGGCGTCCAGGCAGTGCAAAGCTTCCTGGCCCTCACTGAAACCGACGTTTGTGTTTGGTCTTAATTTCACGACACAACTTAATCCGAAAGATAAAGGCGGAACCAAGGATTCGGGAACCTTCCGCCAGCGCAAAGCGACTGCGCTCGTATCAGCAGCTAGCTACATTACGGCTAGTAATAATGATAACGCGCGAGGCGCGATGGTAGTGCGTGTTAATACTGATTTACAAAAAGCCGGCCGATCCGCGCGCCGACTGCCGAGTCGCGTTGCCAAGTGACGCGTTGGAGGGAGAGGCTCTGGTCTCCCTTTGCTGCCTTGCGACTACTAACGGTGGCAGTGCCCACTGGCAGCGTTCCCCAAAGCTCGAGCCTGATCACCTCGCTCCCTCCGAATGATTGGACAGGGTAGGCACTGACGAAGACTGTAGACTCGTGACTGCCGGCGCCTTGTTCTCGGGTCGCGTGCTCGCGCGGCCGGCTTCCCCGTGCCCGGGGCGCGATCGGGGCAGGAAGTGGCCCTAGCGGCGCCCGGGACTATTTACAACAGCCGCGCTCCGGCTAAACGGACTAAAGGGGGAAATCCATTGGAGCGGGTGGCTGGGCTGCTCGAATCTGGAGAGGTCCTGTGGCCCGTCGGAGGAGGCTGCCAGCGGCAGACTCGGCGGCGCGGGCGCCGGGGCTCCTCAGCGACGGCGCAGGAACTCGGCGAGCTTGTCCAGGAGGCGGCGCGGGCGCAGGCCATTAAGAGGTCTAGTTCCCCAGTGTCAGACAGCGCTGCTCGGAAAGCGTGGCGGGGGAAGCGGGGGCGGTGGCCTCTCCGGCTGAGCGGGCCGAGCCTCGCCGGAAGACCGATCGGATCCAGCTGCAAACACAACTGCACGGGCCGGCCGGTCGGCGCATGGCCCGCGCGATCGCGCAGGCCCGTGCACCGGGCGGGTGAGTGCGCGGAGGTGGAGCCGCCTCCACAAGGCTGCTTCGAGGCCCCTTCCCTGCCCTCCAACATGCGCGCGCTTTGCGTCCAGTGACTCGACCCTTTCTACTCGACAACTCTTTAAAGCGCTAATTATAAAAAGGGACACGGCTCCTAATCCTCCCGTAGCCTTTTCACCGGTTGCGCGCGACTTCCTCGGGGGAGCCGAGTGTACGCCGAGTGCCGTATACCACGGTGCGGATCCGTTCCCCGATCCGTTTCCCCCGAGTTATCGACAGCCTCCCAGGCCCAACCCACTTAATTACTGATTTTGCCAACTCGCGAGCGTCAAAAGCTGTTCTGTAATTTACTCCTTACCGCAAGACCAGTTTCGAGATTAACGACGGCAGGGGAATATACCACTTTTTAAATATAAATACCAAGACGCGTGCAGCGAATGCGCAATGTATAAATTAGCCGTTAGTGCGAATCTACCGACGGGACCGAGCTATCCCAATTATTCAAGCGGCGCGAACCACTTATGAAGTGAAAATCCACTTCATGAGAGTGAAATATGGTTAGAAATTCCGAGGTTGAACTTTTTGATCTACGGCCCGCATGAATTACCTCCGCGCCACTGGCCTCGAAAAATCGAGTCATTAAAATTATAACGTTATAAAAGTTACTCTCCTTAGACGCAAAGCGCAAGCATACGTTTCTAACTCGTAATATTTACGCAACTAAGACTGTCTGAAGAAACGACCTGCACATGTCCCTCTTTCTCAATCATTTCTACTTAGCTTTAAACTCACTTATTAACTCTTGTTAACTGTAATTGCAAACGGCTAAATATTCCGTCAAAGTAACTGTCACTTTTTACAAATTTATTTTTTTCTCGGGTCTCAAAGCAGCTATAGCTTCATCAACTTATCGTAACGAACAAAGAAATTAGTTCAAATGCAACATAATTAATGCATGCATAAGCAATATTGATACCAGATGGGATACATACCAGATGACAAAGATATTGCTTCTAATTCTTTACTACACACAATACTTTAAAGCTCAGTTTTAGTCTACGGTAAAAATTAAAATATGCCATTAAAAATAAAATTATTGTCAAATGTGTTAGTGTAATTGAAAAATTAGACGATGATATATTTTCACAAGCTAAGAATCATTTAATGTAATGGCAATTCTACTGCCGAAAGGTGGGCCCTTTGATTTGAATTCTCAGATCATTGTAATGAGACCAATAATAGTGGCATTCCTACGCGAATGTGCCTATACTATCGTGCAGTTTCAAGTGTAACGTCGATCATCATCGACGATTCGTGCATCGTTATCAATCCAAAGACTGACTTCGTGAACGCCATGTTTCAATTTTCGGTTGAGAGTGTACAGATAAACCTCAGTGTAAACCAAAAGCGTGAATGTACAAAAGTGAAAATTTGAAAAAATCAATTGCTTAATTAGAGTTGACCTATAATATAATCTACAATCAGCATTCCTGAAGGTCAATGATCGAGGACGGCATTTATTCGCCACACAGTGTATATACATATGCGCTTGTACGTGAATCGATACGCATACGTGTATGCACGCACACACGCACGCAGGCAGTGTTGCTGTTCTGTGAAAGAAGCAGCTCTCGAAGTCTTGTTTTCCTCGAACGGCTGTTGACGAAGCGAGTGAGTTAAGGCATTATAGTGCCACCTGGCTTTTGGCCTGCAGCACGCGCTCGTGTAAAAGCGAATAGCAAATTGCGATCGGCGCGTGCGAGTGTGCTCGCATGACTACGATAGGCTTGTTTGTATTGTACCGTGTGGGACCGCATTATCTATATTTGCGGCTCGCGAATCCTTGACAACTCAACATCGGCAGCTTAGTTTTCGGGGTCGAAGGTGTCCTCTGGACGCTTCGCACTGCGTCGTCGCCCCAGTAGAATGATGCGAGCGTGGACGGACGTGACTGCGGTCGTCGACAACCACGTCATTATTGACTTTCCCAAAGGACTTGGATTGGAGCGATGTGCAGGGGTGAATGAGAGCGATTGTGATATGGATGATGATGTGAGGGTGTGCGAGGCCGGGAAGCACCGCCTTACGACGCGACGGGGCGCAGCTGTCTTGAAACTTGCAAGTGTGCCTCTTTCGCGATTTTTCTCACAGGACGACAATCCGCCTCTTTTATTCGTTCCGACTTTTAATATACCACGTTGATTTTAAATCAAATATATATTCCGCGCGGATCTGCTTGTACACTTCAATTCATTAACATTTATAATTTATTGAGTGTATAAGATAAGTCACGGGAAACGTATTCATTCATTGTTTGTATGATTTTCACCGTTGTGACCAAAAATCATATTCGTTTTAACAATTGAAGAATATATTATGCAGAGGAAAAACTTGCTTTTCAAAGAAATTTCTTAATGATGATGTAAAAAACTTAAGTAAGAAGTAAATAACAAAATAAAAGATGTATATGATACACAAAACATAAATAAGAAGCATATAAAATCTATAATATATAAATATGAAACGTTTATTTATCAAATGATACAAAGTAAAGAGAAAAATCATCACTGCTAGACAAAATTACTTTATTAAGACACCGAGAATCAAATGTACTTAATTAATTTTAATCATTCGCTGTTAACGAATGACGTAGTCGACGTGAAAGTTCTTTCGCGCAATGAGCCGTATATAAAAATTGTCTCACGCGTCAATTGCGTTTTGTTTGATCTGAAGGAAGACTTTTAAAATATAAATGTTTTGAGACTCTCACGTCGATGGCAATAGATGATTACTTTACATGTACCTACTTTGAATTACTTTCAAATGTAGAAGGAATGTCTGCAAATAAAAGGAAAATTATGATCTTATAGAAAAGCTACTAATAAACAATGTACATACAGAACTGATAGCATGCAAAGAGTGATCAGTGTTGATGACTAGAGTTGTTGATGAATTAACGAATATATAACGCGAAAGTTCCTGTACGATTCAAAGAAAAATATTATTTCAAAAATAATTACGGATTAAATTAATTATTGATTGTTCTTGAGTGAAAGAGTTAAAGTAAAAATGAATATACTGAATGTTACGGATCAGTAGTCTAATTTTGTTCTTATATGAATCAATCATACAAACGTCATTATTTTTCATGCCCTTGTTATACAAAAACAGTATTTAATGACCGAGTTATTGATCCTATGAAACCGCGAAAAACTCGAAGCCGCACAGAGGCCAGTATAAAAACTTGACGAATGTGTGTGTGGGGAGCTTGTATGAGTATAGAAAGGCGAAAGTTGCAGGATAAAAGGGTGGGTATGATGGTTGGTTAGCTTAGGGTCGATGAAGAGATGAGCGTGCGCGCGTGTGAAAGATGCATGGCAATTTTCGGCGGCGTCCCCGGGCGAACTGCGCGGGGACGGCGCAGATGATGCCGAGATATGAGCGATCTGGGATGATTGATATTTGGAGCCTTACATGTGTCGGCACGGGGTTTCTCTTCGGCCACCATCAAGGATGTACTCTCTGCCGGCGGCACGTGTCCCTCTAACGCATTCACACAGTTTAGCATGCTCCTGTAAAATACCACACGCCACGTTTTTTCTCCTGTTTTCATCGTTCCCTTGCCTCTTTTACACGCGACAGTCTGCTCTGCTTCCAATATTCTGGACTCGAATTTCCTATATTGCCGTAGTATTTCGCGTTACAAAGATAATTACGCGCATCACCTTCTCCTGCATATATTTGTTAGCATGTACAATTACTTAGTGCTTTTGTCCCCATTTGTGTAATAGCATGGCTGCAATTTCACTTCGTTTTTCGTCACAATACATTTTTCAGTTGTTTGTGCTGTACATCTTTAACAAATCAAATGACAATAAAAACAAAATTTTGCAAAACTGCAATACACATATGTAACATTGTATGATTTCTCATACAGAACGATCAACTGTACATATTACTATAATTATATCTGAATAGACATTGCGGATATATATCATTTATAAATACCTACACATATCGAAAATAAAAGATTATTATTTAATATGCATCCAAATTGGCATTGAATTAAATTTTCTACAATGAAGAACCCAAGGAAGAACTTTTACCTCATCTTAAAACTTAAGAATTTTTTGAAAAACCTAAATTCTCATAAAATAATATGTATTTACACCAATAAAATAAATTAAAACATTTTTCTATGTATACATTTTATATAAAAATGATTTTCGAAGACCCATCTTTTTGTGTAATAAAAAATATTAAAACAATTTAGTTCATTTTCGTTAATTTATGTGTTTTAAAACTATAGGAGAGGCATCCACTTTTATTTTGTAATAAATATATGTAATGTATACATGAATCCTTAACAATAAAAATTTATTTAAGATGAAATATTTGATTTTAATGTTGTCAAATACATGTTGCTACCGCATGCTAACCATTTCTTATTAAAAAAATCGTATATAATCAAATAAATAGTAAACTTAATTTATCTTGTACAAATTTAAGGAAATCTGGTCACTACATCAAGCAGTGTAAGAAAATTTCATTTGTATAGTCTATGCGCAGAAAATCGATAAATATAAAATGAAAAAGTTTCAAACGTATATTCAGTGGAGTATGCAGTCATGTATTAAATAGGCGTTCACCAACACGTGCACAAAACGCTGATACAGAAATTATCGAATTATACAAAAGCTATTGCGTTATACGAATGGTTGATATTAAAATTTTGATTCATTTAATATAATCATTTATTATCTTGTACCAACATGTAGATATTTTTTCTTTAATTAAAAAAAATTTACCGTATTTCACAGTTTTTGACCTGTACGATTATCTCACTTTATTGCTATATAATTAAACTTCACATAATTCATTTTGGAATTTTTCAAAAACTGACATAAAACTAAGTTTTGTTTTATTAAACTTTTTAACAAAATGACAATAAAATTATTGGGTTTATAATCTGTATAATAATATTGTTACGTTATATACATAGAATATTATTGTATGTAAAAATACAATAATATATACTGTCGATTCTTATTTTATTCAATGAAATCATGACAAACATATGTACATAATTAAAAAGAACGACAACAATAATATATTATGAAATTTTTAAATCTATCATCAAAGATTAACACGACGATTAATATTTGAAAATTGTTTTATAAGTTAATTAATTCAGTATTAATATTTGTCATTGCATTCTATTACTACCGTCTTATTATGTGTATAGGTGAATGTCGTTTGTCGACGTGTCTGTCGTTAATATAATATGACCGCGACGCAGCGATATATAAGATCCAGCCTCCTAACCGTGTCTATTTTTACAATATAATTTCCAGAATATTATCATGCTCTAATAAATTTTATAATAATACTTTATAAAATGCGCGAAAAGTCTAAAATCGATATACATGAATATTTTTCTATCATTTTATATATGCATTTTAAATTTATATGAAATGACCAATTAAGTATAATGCAACTAATTGAAACTTTTCTTTATTTTATCGTTTAAATTGTCTTATTTATTGCAATCGGTTATTCGATCCTTGTATTTATAAACATATAATTGTTATGATTATTACTATATCAGTATCGTCTCATTTATATTTAAAATAATTAAATGCATACGAAATATTTTATATACAATTAACAGTAATTAAATTATATTTATACAATAATGAATGTTGCTAATTTAATCAATGCTTAAAATACGCGTACTTTTGTGGATCTTCGCCCGAAATAAGTGCGCGTACAATTTGACATTGCTAAACTGATTATAATATGATACTATAGTATATAAAGTTATAGACATTTTCAGATAATTTTATTACGCGTATAGTAAAACAGATTGTCGCTTAAAAATTAGTGGCTGAACCCGATATTTATTTTTAGGATGCATTCTTTTACAGAAATTTTTTTTTTGTATTCGAGTTTTAGCATATAAGATTCATTGTTATATCAAAAAACACCTGTAAAAGTTGTATATAATCGGTTACCCAATTTTTTTAAATTTTTGTGAACATTAAAAATCGCCTATTGCTTTACATAATATTTTGTTATATACTTGTTAATGATATATTATAATTATTATAGTGAGTTTTTATTTTAAAAATAAATCTCATATGATGTTCTATAAAGTAGAAAATAAAATTAATTTTTGTTATTTGATTTCACTTGTTATTTGATTAATTATCACATAAGAATAAGTTGGTATATCTACATTACGATAATAATAGATTAATTTTTAAACTAATTCATGTATTGGTTCAATAATATTAATTTAGTCCGTTGCATTAGTCAATCTGTATTATTAATTAATTATAAGTGATTTATTTTAAAAGTTTATAAGATGGAAAATTTATCTTAATCCTATCTTTATATAAGCATTCATTAAAAACGGTACATTTATACGTTATTGTATTATCTTCACATAGTCGAATTATGTAAGGTATTGTATATTGGCAGTCAGATTTTTATATATCTAATTGAATTGTAAATTTCTTAATACAAGAGCTAGATTGTTGCCAAAGTGTATACTTTTAAGAATTACTGTTTCGTTATCAGCGGTATCGTGGGTATATTGTTGGCAGTAGTGGCATCGGATAGAATTGTCTCCCTGCTAGAATTAGTGGCGAACTCTTCATCCCTGCGGAATATAAGAACCGTTCACATAGTCATAGATTGGCAAATAATTATTCAAGAAGCGTCATATGACTACTCATATATTTTCTTTAGAATGATAATATTCGTTCAAAAATTTCATTGATACAATAATCTCTCAATAATTTTTGACAGTAATTTTATGAAAAATAATTTTTAAATTGTATTAATCAAATAAGAAACTGGATTATAATATAAAGTTTAATGCCATATAATAAAATTAAAGAACAGATGAACGGTTTGTTATATTATGAAATGCTGTTATTCTTTTAAATCGCTCTTATTTCAAAACTGTTACTTTGAAACAATTTGATAATACAATTATTATATGTCATCGTTGAATGCCTGATTGTATTTTCTTATTTTAATTAAAATTTTTGTTAGATTAATTTATGTTAATTTATGAGATGGTTCTTTTTTACTTTTAAATACTTAACACCTCATCAAGTTTCTATTAATATGATTAACAGCATTTCTGTTACACGAATTACACTTAGAACAATAAAATAACATCATGCCTGTGTATATAATTCGCAATGATAATATATATTTTCATAAAATATATTATACATAAATGTAGACACGTAAAACTTTGACACACAGTTGCGTTGAATCGAATCTGATATAAATTGTATATAATACAAATCGTATACCACTCTTCGTGTTACATATCAACGTGATACAGTTGTCTAATGTATGTATGAAGAAAAATAATCTAGGGTGACACAGTTGTACATATATGTATATAAGCCTCAATTTAAGCAGTATACAACATGCAACTCTGCTGCGTGACATCATCTATCATGCTAGTTGGATTGACACGAAACGTTTTCTCCCGTGTGAACAGGCGCTTCACTTATAGGGTAAGTGTAAAAGAGTGTAACGCATGTTTCTATCTCCAACATCTTTGTTAACACTCATTAATTGAGGTCTCTATGTAATATAGACTAATATAAGAATATGGGAGCATGCTGAGAGATGCAAAACTCCAAAGATACGTATATAAAATATACTAATTGGGGCGAGAATCAGGGAAAAAATACCTGAGAAAAAACAGTAGAAAATACAGTAGGGCGTTTACCTTGCAGAAATCTACTATCCGCACCCTCGAAAATAATCACATTCGCTATACCAGTAGCCTTCGACACAAATGGTCGAGAGCACTTTTTCTTATTACAGCTCCTAATGTTGCTTGCGTGGAAATAAAAGTATTGTAATGATTACCTGTATTCGGAATAGTAAACTGAAAACCATAACATTTTATAGGATTTGTTTCCTTACCTAATTTAGATATTGATCAATTAACTTCTATGAAAACTAAATGTGGCCAGGTAATCGGTCCGTAAAATGTTACAAAATGAATTCTACCGAATTTTAATAATTCCGTTTATTAATCCTGACAGGTAATCACGAGGATAATCATTACTATACTTTTATCTCAGATCAACATACATTGATAGATTGGTAAATAAGTATATTTTTAAGATAAGAAAGTATATTTTTTTATATTTTTAAATGTGCAGTAGTTTATTTTATCAAAAATCCTTTTTAATCTTAATTTTCCTTTCTCAATATTATACCATGCATCACTTGTGGTATTGCAGTTAAAAATATTTTTATATTTTTAATTAATATTTAATTCGGGTTAATGTTTACCTTATCCAAGAAAGTATTGTTATAATTATTATATCAACGAATCGATTGTAATTATTTTCAAAGGGCAATATTTGCTTTTTACAATAATATGATAACTTATATGGAAGACGCATTGAATCAATTATACAGAAATTTCACATAGTAGCCCTTACTCCTTATAAAAAGAGAATAAAGAAACTGTGAAATACATTTTGGCTAATAACAATAAAATCATATGATACATGTGTTTGTAAATGCTTTTGTATAATTCGACGGATGATCCATGCATCTATATGCAGTACAATTTATGAATGATGAATTTCGAAATTAATGATCCCTTTTTTGTGAACTTTGATGATGTGGTTAACGCAGTAAAAATTGCGGGACGTATCAACTAAGTAACATAACATGCCAGTCATTATAGCTTTAACCCCACAGACTGAAATATCTTAGAATAAATATACATATATATATATATATATGTAAATATAGGATTATTTCCTAAGTCGATTTTCATCCAAATTTATTGTGCTTTCGTTCAGGATTTTTTATTTTCTTTTTAATCTATTTTATTCGGCTAATGTTCGTTTTTATGTCTGTCTGCCCGAACCAATTAATTTCATTTCCAGATTTCTCTAGCAAATAAGCTTTCGTATTTATCATTAGGAAAATATTTCTACTGCTGTGAAGTATTGCAATATAAGTATTGAAACATTTAGTAACGATTAAAAAAATGAAAGCGTATTCGTAGAGTATCTTAAAAAATAATCCTTCCGGCATAATTTTAACAAACGATCTATTTAGCGATAAATTGTAAAAACATGCATTAGAAATTTATCGCGCATATAAATAACCAAAGAAACGTTGAAGGTAAGTATATATAAATATTTATGGCATTTAGGTATGTAATTCAAACGAAACAGAAAAATATGTATGCGACACTCACCCATAAAGTCTGCTATCCCGCAAACTGCTCCTGAATCCAAAACAATAGAGAAAGTAGGATTATATAGTTGTAATTGTTCATGATAAGAGTAAATTTTCTACAGATTACTATCAATATCACAGTAAGGGATAAATTTTGGATATTTATCTGTTTCTCTTACTTTGTTATTATGAAATAAGTTTAATGCGTCACTGTACTACATCCAAAATTGCACCTTGAAAATATAAATATGTATATTGTATTATGGGAAACGAATAGATGTCTATATTACCTCTTTCTGTACGTTTGTCGATGTTTGGTGCAGGATAGGATATGGACGAAATTATAAAAATCAAAATAAAAATTAAGTCAACTAAAGGTTCAGGATCGAAAAAGAGCTAAAACATTAAATGATAAGTAGATATTGTTTATTGTTAATTGAAATGGCATTTTGCGAATTGTCACATTTTTGGACTATTCAATAATCTTTAAAACGATTTCGTTTGTTTTATATGTATGATGTTTATTACAATTGTCTAAATATTTCAAGTACTGAGTTTGCGAAAACAAATGTTATGAACCAATGAAGCATAACACTTAGAAGAACAGATATATGTAAATGATGTAAATACTTTTAATTGAGTATAGGTTGTTATGTCGTAAACAAGCATATTATATTACTATTTTTTCATAGAAAATCATGTTTTATTTGTATCAAATCATCAAATTGCTTTAATATTATATATTTTATTTATGTGTCAAATTTTAATAGAAATTTTGATTATTATAAATTTTTATTACAAAGCCAGGAGTTCAAAGCATTATCAATATGTTTATAACAGTAAATAGTTGATTTAATTCTGAACATTTTATGGATTGAACTCGCATTCGAAATGCCACATGAGTCGTATTAAAAAAAATTATAGCTTTATTTACAGTTACGAATTGAATAGTTAATATTATGTCTTTGTCTGAAGATTTTTAAAAATGTGTTTTCTAATTTTTTGTTTTTAACATAAATTACAATCATACGGAGCTTCAATCAATAAAATAGCAATTACAAACTGCTTCAAATAAATCTTCAAACTTTATTTAAGTATTTGAAAATTCAGTATTATCTACTAAGTATACATATATGTAAATAAACTCATAGATAATAGAATACAGTTCGCAATAAAAGTATTAATTTCAATACAAATACTAAATTTAAAACTTGAAAATAAAACTTGATTAGGTAATAGAATCTTTTGTTTTGTGAATATAAAAGCATGAGAATTGTAAACAAAATATACAAAAGTATTTGTAATATGATATATAATTACAATATACAAAATATAAGAGTAATAGTATCAATAAAAAGTAACGGTAATTGTAACAAGAATAATATAAAAGTATCTTCAAAGCAGCTGACCTTGATTTGTATCAGGCTTTTATTTATATATACTTTCGGGAGAAAAAGTAAGCCTTCGGCACAAGCGCCGACAATTGAACAGCTTTTCTTCCATAAAATCATTGATAAACTTTTGCATACTTATACACTGATGCAATAAAACATCGAATCACTTGGACTTTTAGCACCGACGACGTTGTCCCATACCCGCCCATGCAACACGAAAGTGCAAAAGGGGTCAGAAGTCGCCGATCACTTCTCAATTGGACGTATTTTGGTAATGACTACGCTTCGCTCCGCAGCCTTCTCTCGCGTTTAGTACAACGAAAGGTAGAGCCGTCCGATAAACCACAATGCACATTAAAAATGTTTTTCTAATCATTCTTATAGCTTTCGTCGAAATGCAGTCATAAGTATGCTCTCCTCTCAACGAAACACGAGCCGTAAGATAAGACGGTGTCATGGACGAAGCCCCTCCATTTTCTGCATTACAAAAGTAAGAAAAACACACGTCTGTTGCTTTAAAACAGCATCAGTGACCTTATCTCGCCTAACTTTGCTTACTTTCAGCGCATATACATACAGTCAAACGAACAAAGGGAGTAGGGAAAGAGGAATTATATTGGTGATGATTAATCACGCGGTCAATAATGTGCGTATTACACAGCCAAATAAAACGCAAGCTCATCGATCGAACCTAGAAAAGAAAAACATAAGTGCTGTACTCTGGTGGTACCCGTGTGACATCACGCAACTTAAAATGAACACAAAATTATATAAAACGGGAGTGAAACATAAAAGAAGTTTAACAAATAAAATATTGCAGGTGTTATTGAGGCGTGTCAGGCAGTTCATTTAGTGTGTCTCATAAGTATACGTCATTTTCTTTTGAATTGTTGGATTTCTTTGTCTCGTACCTGCCATTGCCCAGTCTGAATAATGCTAGAATCTCTTCAAAGGTCTTATTTTTTGTTTCGGGAACCTTCTTATATGTGAAGATCCAGAAGACCGCTAAGAATGCACTAAACGGTAGGAATGTGTAGTTGTCGAGGTGATTCTGCAAGAGGTAATAAATCATTACAAATTACTAAACTTTATTATTGCTCCAATTAATAGATTAAATATAATATGTAACCAATAATTTAAACTTATTGAATAATTGTACATATAATTAAGATAATGTAGCCATATTACGAAGCCATCATAAAATTTTAAGGAATAACTTGTATATTCTTATATCGGAATACTCATTTTTCTACATATTATTTTTACAAATTGTAAAAGCTCATTTAGTTAAAAACTCATTTTAAAAAATTATTTTTCATAAAATTGATAAATGTACTATTTAATCCTTGTCATAAATTATTTACAGTAATATTTCAATTTACATCCATAATACATCCAAATCTTTCGTTATTCATAGAAATGTATGTATATATAGACAGTTGCGACCTTGTTTGTAACGCATAGATTCCTGTATTCAGATGCATGCTAACAGCAACAGATTCGGCATACTAAAAAATTGAAGAATACCGGGAGAGTGGTTTTGCTAGACTACAATCGACTGCGTAGAAGGTACCAAGGGAAACGACGAAAAATGTACTACACGCGCATTGCGTATCATCATATCTTGCTTAGGAAAGCTTATCAAAAGAGTAATGTATTTTTTTAAAAATAAAATGATCATCGAATATTGATAAAATAATTTTCTTCATTTTTACTTTTACCAAAATAAAAGATGAAATGTGTAAAAATTAAACACGCAAAAATTTTTTAAATGTAAGTTGAATCAATTGCAAAAATAGTGGCAGATATGACCACCCTATAGTTATAACTTTTATTCAATTTATACCGATCATAAGATATAATGATACAAATCTCTGCAATAACAATCTAATACATTCCCGATGTTATTTTGAGGTTTTCAAGTAGCAGCAAGTTCTCGCAGGGGAGAAATGAAAAAGGCACTCCTTTGAATTACACGTAATAAGAAGCCACAAGAAATACTTGGCTACGTTGCATCTCCTGTATAGTTTACGCGAGGAAAGTGAGGTTTATGTCTGTGGCTGGTAACGTCACGCGCGAACTGCCTTTGAACTTATACAAGACAAGTATTAAGCATGCCTCGACGCACTCAGGTAGAATGAGAAAGCGCAGTCGTTGCGGTTCATAAACGTGAATCGGAAAGAAGGTCGAGTGTACCGTGCATAAAACAGCCAAAAAGCAAACGTAAAATTAAAAATGTTGAGGTGCTCGAATTATTACAAATCCCAGCAGCTTTAAATATTAAATAAATGAAACGTATTTTATAATGTATTGTATAAGTAATGAACGCGATTTATGCAGTATATGCTGATATTTTGAGATTCAAACAGTGTCATTAATGCACACAGAGATACATATAAAAAGGTAATGTAGACTCACCTTCATACTCGGGAAGCAAATTCCAACGAGGAAGTTCGCCATCCAATTGACAAGAACCGCGATGGACATAGCGGCAGGCCTCGGCCCCTGGGAGAAGAGTTCTGCAGTGATCATCCATGGAATCGAGCCTGGACCCACCGCGAAGAAGACGACGAAGCTCAGGATCGAGACGACCGAGAGGTACGACATCCAGTCGATCATTTCCTGCACGTAACCGAAAAACTCCTATCAGGCAGTAGAATCGAGTTCTCCTTTCCTGAGCCGCTGGAGGAGCTCCAGTTTTAATGTAGGATACTCGTACGCGTCGCATGCCTTTTTTAACTTCAATAATGGCAACTCAAAGAAAAATCGTAAAAGAAAAAAACGTAATAAAAAGAGTGGCATGCTGCTCGTGCAGCTCAACCCTGTACTTGTATTAGTATGTACAAATGCAAGACGTACGAATGCAACATGTAGACTGTAAATTTGTTTCAAGTTATTTACAGTCGTCGTGGATGCGTGTCAACAAGATTTTACTTTAGAAAAACGACACTCTGTATTTTTTACCTTAAACTTTCTTTTTCTTAATGTATTCTTGAAAACTGTTCAGTCTATTAGTAGTTCAGTCTAGTATCTGGTAAAGGCGTTACTTGCAATCGCATTGCGATTTAAAGTATTTTTCAAATTTAACATTATTAGTAAAGAGACAATTTGTCAATGGTATGCACCCACATGAGTAAAAAGCAGTTTAATATATATTATTTACAAAAGAATTATTTACTTTGTGTCAGTTTATTAGTAATATGCAGTTTGTGCAAAGAATCTCGATTCATTAAGATTTTGCTACATGTATAATGATTATTATTTTTTCCAAAATACTAGTGCTACAGAAATTAATTGCATGGGGTATAGTTGTACAGATAGCTATCGTAAAAATCAGTTGGATAAAAGACAGTAATAGAATCAAAAAGTGCATGGAATTTTATATATTTGTATAATTAAAATATTAATTTCTAACTATGAATGAACATTGTAATGGTACTATAAGAAAAATTCAATATTAAAGTATTGCAATTTGAAGATGAAATTATTACAAAGTAATTAAACGTTGTGTTACTTTTGATAAAGGATAACTAAACATTAATAAACTACATTTACATGATCGTGTAGAAATTGTACCAATGCTTTAATTTCTTCAAAAATGTCAATTGTTTTTCATTTGTTATCTGGCCAATATAAGGACGAACATAGACCTTCATTAATTCAGTCTACATGTTACGTCGCTTCTCGAGATTCCTATCAGATGCGTATATAGACACATAGTGATAGCTCGTAACAACCAGAGGCTTTTAATCACGATGCACCCGCTGCACAAAAGCATTGAACATTATGTAGTATGGAGTAGAACACTGACAGGTTTGAGCGAGCCGAAACATAAACTGATAATGTGCATAAACGAACGACAGATTAGAATCTCCTCCAGACAGTTCACGAAAGAGGCAGATGATGAGGGGTAGGGGAAGGGGGCAAGGAAATGGGAAATTCTAAGCGGTAACTACTAGGGACTCAAGAAGAAAATCACCCGAATCGCTCGGGTGTCTGCAGATTTCTCGTTTCGATTAATGTCTGTTTGTTCCTTTGGGGCGCACTTTGAATTTCACGTGATATTAAACCATTCAATGACTGTAAAGTACGAATGTTTTCTTTAGTTCAATTTAATTCAATATGTTATACCACAAGATGGATAATTTACAAATATTCCAAGTGAAATATTTGTTGGGTGAAAATGATTGTTCGTATTATTGTATTGCAGTCGATAGCGATTGGGATTTGCAGACACCCAATGTTGATCAATTTAAAATAAAGAATATAATATAAAATAAAGAGTAGAATTTAATGGAGGTTGTATTGTTAAAGCTGTTATTTACATACAGGTGATTGTTGGAGTTCTTAAATGCTAAATGAATGATCGGGATGAACTAAAAGTGAAATACATGGATGAGTATATAAGTTTGTACAAAAATATATGTGTTAATGTCAGTCGACTATTGAGCTCAGTGTCAAGTAATATATTCTCACACTGTCGATGCAATATTGTCATATTATATGTATGTCATACTCCAGCTGTGAACAAAGTGTTGCTGCACTTTGTGACTGCACCTTACACCAACGTGCAAATTATATACTTGTATGGTGATTGCACGCTGGAATTTTCAATATACGTAAAGAGTGATAAAGCAGAACATCTCTTGGTATCCATTTACTTTCCTACAGTTAGATTATTTTATATACTTTCTTAATATCACACGAATTATATAACCATTATTAATAACCATTCAAATTTAAAAATAAAATTCCAAAAAATCAGCTTCATTTGTATTTAGGGCTATAAAAATATCAGTGATAAAAAAATTATTTATAAAAGCTTTAAAATAAATATACAACTTTGACACGTTGTACATCATGCCAATAGCAATTGATAATTATTACAATTATTGTTAAAAAATAGTTTTAGAACACACATTTGAACACACGCAAATACAAATGAAATTGAATAAAGGAGTTCTAAAACAAGAGTCAAATCTGAAAAAAAACTTAGGAGTCGCACCTGAGTAACGAACGAGAGGCGCAAAAAACTAGAGTACACTTTACTCGAATTTGCTTGAAAATACAGAGGGGGCAAACCCGCATCGTTCAATCGGGATTCGAATCAAATCGCTTGCTGGCTGCGTCTACTCACCTTTATGAGGAAGGAGATAGTGATGAATATGGAAAAAATAAACATTCCGCCGAGGCCGTAGAGGTGGAGAGTCCGCCTGCCCGTCCGGTCCATCAGAGGGATCGAGACGAGGGTCATCACGACCATGATGATACCAATACCGATTGTCGCGAACTTGGCGCTTTCTGGTGGTAGGCCCGAGGTCGTGAAAAGGCTCGTCGAGTAGTAAAAGACCTGTAGGCAGAGATGCTTAGCTTTACGCGCTGCACAGACTAACCGTTGCAGAGCGTAGTGAATATTCCAGACGCTCGGTTTTTCTCGAGAGCGGCTTGTTCTTCTCGTCCGATTGCACATACCATCGTACCTTTGTGGTTTCCCGGTTTTGGAAATACGCGGAGAAAAAAAAATTCAAGGAGAGTCTTTGACAAATGTAGAGCATGAATCATGAGCTTTAAGGTAGCGTCCAGATTTCGCCAACCTCAATTTTTCACTCCCGGATACAAAAGGATCGTAGTAACGTCCTCTTTTCCCTCCGATTCTTTCCGAACACCCGTCCGTAATATTAAAGAACTTACTCAAAAAAATTGAATCCCTTGCAAACTTGGTCGCGAAGTTGAGACAAATGCAAACACGAGGCCGAGTTCTTTTTGTTACTGGGCGTTGATCGGTTAATTGTAATATATCCACAAAGAAATGTCAATTTGACGAGCGCGGTAGATTTTGACGGGAATAAAGAATTTTTAAGAGCAACCTTAAGGCATAAGCTCATAACCTTAAGCCTTGTTATAAGCGTAGAGGCAAAAGTTAACTTCCTCGTAGAGACTCGAGGGGAAAGTAGAGTAGTGGAGTATACTAACGGGAGGTGGCTACTTACGGCGTTGATGCCCGAGAGCTGCTGCGAGAGCTGCATGACGACGCCGATGACGAGGGGCGACCTGAGGGTCGGGCTGCAAATCAGCTCGGTCATGGAAATGGTGGCCTCGGCCTGCTGCGCCCGTTCCTCCGCCTTCATCTCCTCGATATCCTCGTCGACCTGGCTGCTCGCCCGCAGCTTGCGCAGCGCCTTGCGAGCCTCCTCCTCCCACTTCTTCGTGATCAGCAGGTACCTGTTGTAGGGGCACAGGGGCGGAGGCCGCCGAGGCCCGACCCCTTCATTAGCTCCCGTGCACTCTCCGCGCCTCCATCCTCCATCTTCCCGCAAGCCGCGCATTATTCATGAACCACCCGAGGCCCCGCGCTCGGAATACCGATCGCCCGCGCCCTACCAGCCAAGATTTTTTTGCCTGGGCTTCTGCCATGCGAATCCCAATGAGCGAGACTTTGCCTCCGCAGCGGCGTTTTCCCGCTTAATTGGCTCGTTCAATAGCTCTCATCTCGCCGATCCGAATAACATTTACAGTACTGACACGACACGCCCTCTTTCCAAATAAACTAATTCTTAGTTGGATATAAATGGACGTATCAAGTCGTTTGATAATTACATTGACTAACATCATCTATTTTTTATAGTTATGTACGTAGAAAATAAAAATTCTTATAAAGTATAGTTATTCTTTGTTATTGTTTTTGTAGAAACTAATCAAAATATTTCTTGTCCTTTAAACACGCGCTTTAAAAAATTCGCAATAACAACTATTTTTTAGAGTATTGTTCGTATATTTAGCTTAATAAAATTATTGATGATTATATAACAAATTAGATATAATATATAATATTGTTTTATTTAATACTGCCAGCTAAAAGTTTTGTCTTCAATGATTTAACACTTGTCTGACCAACCACGAACTATACTACTTGACAATGACAGGTTAAGGCATTGAGAATATTGTATCGGTTAAAAAAAATTTCTATGTAAAGACAAACTGTATAGTTTTTATCGTTTTAATATCTATTAATTATATTAATATATAATTAAATAGGTGTAGAACGAACGACTATATGAACGAATTTTTTATGTGAACCATAAAGAAAATATCTTGATTAATTAATTAACGTTACTTTATCCAACATAAATGTGTGGCTCCTTAATAAAATCTATACTTAATGTAATGTTTGATTTTTTAATAGTTGAATTTTGGTCTACTTTAACCACTTTAGTCAAGTTTCGTGATCACCGAATCAAACAGAAAGAAAAGTTAACGAATTCAAAATTAATCAAACTAACCGAACTCTATTCATTATGATGTATGATTACAATAAAAAAAACTACCTCATAACATCTACATTCGTATTTCGGTGAACTCATTGCTATGGTCACTCGCATAATCATCCTAGTACATCCAAAATAAGAACATGTCGATAGAGTCCTACCTGGGTGATTCGGGGCAGAAGGGCAGGAGAAGTAGCTGGAGAACAGCGGGGCAGATGGCAAGACCAAGGAGCACGGGCCAGCCGTCGTTTGTTCCTAGGATCTGTTCAATGCCGAGAACCTGGGAGACGAGTAGGCCGATCGTCACTGCGAGCTGGTTCACCGTCCCGAGGCCGCCACGGAGGTTCAGCGGCGCTATTTCCGATATGTACATGGGCACAAGGGAAGTATTGAGGCCACAGTTGACGCCGATAACGAATCGTCCGACGAACAGCATCTCGTACGAGTGAGCTATCTTGGTGCAACCCATCAGGCAGGCGCCCAGGATTCCCACCACGTTGTTCAGCAACAAACCACCCTTTCTGTAATGCATCCATGTTAAAAATGTACGTTTGCTCACAATTTTATTTCTTTAAATGATTTATAATATTCCGGTAAGGTTATACATATATATATATATATATATATATATATATTCTATACGATAAAATTAGTGACTCAAAGATTTAACTAATATCGTTGCTTTAATTCCATATGATGAATTAAATTCTAATAAATTTTAATAAATTTTAGAATGTAATATCATTACTTTTAGTGATTTCATTTTCCTATGGTTGGTATATCGAGAAAATAAATAAATAATTAAAAAAGAATAGTAAAAGCAGATAGAAATATTAAAATTTTTACTGTGAAAGAAAAACAATTTTCGAATGAAATACATATTTTTCAACTTAGTTTATTTCGACTAGTTTCTTGGCTAATTAATGCATACTAAACGGTAAAGCTCACCCCTAAATAAATGCATTGAAATTTATTGACGACAGACAATAATTTATCAGATAAAGTGATAAAACGGATGCAAACGTACCACTGAATCGGTACAATTGTGAATAATAAATAATGCAGTCGAATTCGGTACGCAATGAAAAATGCGACGATTAGCAAAGCCCATTAATCGCGCTACCCTTCGACAAATACGGGTGCAAATAAAGCACGTCCTAACCAATCCTCCAATAAAACCCCAGCACTTAAATATAGCAACACCTAATGAATAACCAAACACGAACTCAATCTATTCGCAATATAGCACATGGCGCTGTACAGCTGTGCCATATCAAATGTCGATTCGGCAGTCGGGAATCCGAAAGCTTATCAGAATCTTGTCCCGAAAAGGCAATAGGAGCAAGTGAACTGACCTGCCGAATCTATTGGCGATGATCCCGCCACTGAATCCTCCAAGCATGCCTCCAATGGCGAAAATGCTCACTGCCACCGAGTAGAACCTCTGCACGGAGTCCTCGCTTATGTCCTCGCCATATCGATCCTTGTACACATCTTTCATAAAATTTTCTATGTTCTGCAAAGAGAAAAGAATAATCCATACCGATATGAATTACAATCATCCTGTTAGCAACAAGCTAGTGAATTAAACTAATTGGAATAATGCATGCGACTTACTTTTCGCAATGCAACCTTCATGATATAAATGTATTGCAAAACTTGTCTAAGTGACTCGAAAAACAAATGACATTAATTCTAATACAATTCATAACAATTCCAAGATTTGATTCTCAATGATTTATTTTTCATAGTAACTGTTTCGAAAGAATAGAAGATATTAATGAAAAATATTTACACGGAGAAAAGGATAATAATAATTACGTGGCATGATTAGTAAATCGAAAATAATCAGCTTCGATAAGAACGATTTCCTAATTTTTTGGAACTGATTACTTACACCTACGAATGTTATTGTATTTTGGATAATCGTAGTCCCGAAAAGTTATAAAACGATCAGTTCCATGGAATTTTTTCGTTTTAGGCATACTATTCGGAACATATAATCGGTACTGTTCTTTTCTATCCGTGCAACTACGCTTGTTATAAAAAAATTACACTTCTTATGTTTTACTTATCCAAATGATGTTTATACTTTAGAATTTTTTAAAGCTATTCCTTTTACTTTTTTCTTTAGCTTGTATATAAACGTGTGTATGACTGTGACTCGACTAAAAAATAATAAGAAAACTGTAAAGATATATGTTTTATTTTATTTTTATTATTACAAAAACTTAACGCTACATCTGCAGTATTATATGATATTCTTTAAGTAAACTTAAGATGTCATATTTATGATTGCTACTGTTTTTCCGAGCAAGATTTTTGTAAAAATGTAAAAATTAATAATTATCAATGCAAGGTATTACATGAGAAGGTATTCCAATTACAAACGCTATTTCGTTTTCTAAAAAAAATTTCGTTTTTGAAAAGGATATTACCTTTTCCGGTGCATTGATAACACCCGTGTTGTATCCGAACTGCAGCATACCCAGGACTGCCGCCAGTATAGCATACGACAAAAAGAAGGTCAACCCCTGAAAATACCAAAGTAGAATTAAACATATATTTGAATTCCAATCAAACTTGTAATCAGTTGTACAATAATAATAGTAAAATATAAATAATTAATATGATAATAAAAGTAAGGTTATCTCAACATAGTAAATGTAAATAAAATCATTATTATAATTAAATTTTGTAATAAAAACATAAAAACACGTTCAGTATTTCTTGATGGGATTCATTTTCAAAGTCATATTTTATGTAATTTCACAGTTAGAAAAGTATTTATGATAAAAATTTATATTATACCATAGAAATCATTAACAATAGAATTATGACTGTAAATAAATAAGGCTATAATGACACATTATTTTCCAAAATATACAACATATGTCATGCGTAAGGCCTGACGATCCCGTATAATCATTTACATCAGCTTGCATATTCAATCATTTTTATTTTTTATTTGTAGATCTTAAGATATAAAATTTTATTTGTTAAATAGATCACTTAGGAAAAATGTTTTTTTCATTATTAAACACGATATGATTGATGAATAAAAATATAACGATAAAGAAAGAACAACAACTAATCGAAAAAAGTCTGAAGGTATGTTCAAGTTATTTAATTTGAAAACAGTATAATGGGGATATTCCATGAAATTCGAATACTTAAGCTCTAATTTCTAATTTAATCTAATTTAGTTTTTAATCATGAACCTTGTTCAAAAATAATATTTATTGTTGTTTGATTTTTATTGCGTTCCCTTTTGCATATAGATCCTTCTTTATTTAACCTAAACCTTAACATAAGTTCGCGAGGAAAAGATTTAATCAAATATACGACAATGCAATATTTTTATTTATTATATATAAACATTTAATCTTTAACATTAAAAGAATCTATTTATTATTTATTTGTATAAATGAATTAAAATGTAATGCTTATTGCTACTATAAAAATAGAACAAATGTTATAAAGCATATAAATATTATAAAATAATTTAAATATACAGAAAACAATATAAATTATCTATTTATGTTAGGAAATAATGATTACATATTATTATTTTATTAAATAATAAAAATGTGAATCGCAAAATAAATTTGAAAGCAATTACAAATGTATAATTAAAAAATAATTATTCTATGTACAAAAAAACAAATACATATTAACAGAGGATATCAGTGATTTTGTAGTATATAAAATAATAATACAGTCAGCTTTAAAAATCGTAAGGCGTAAATTCATTAAATGGGTGAAAATATCAAGATTTTATTAGCCACATAGTAGTGAAATATCACAGTATGGTTTTTTTGATCATTGACACCATTTAATCATGTTGTAAATATTTATTCAAGAGAATACATAATATTAAGTATACATAATTAAACTAAAAATAATTAATATACAAAATCAGATCGCATAATTATTCGACGAAATGAATAACATAAATGAAAATTATTGTAATTAAAATTATTGTAAACATTTCAAGGATTATATACAAAATAAAGGTATACCATATTAATTTTGATATATAATACATATGTTTGTAATAACAACTGAAAATTTATAGGATAACATGAAAAAAAATGAATATACGTGTATAACTAAAAATCTGTGCAAATGCATGCAAAATATGAGAACGAAAAATATCTGAAACATTGAAAAGTAAACATTGATTAAGGAGGTAGTCATGCTGCAGAGGTAGTCGTAAAGTGCGCCGCAGCTGTGTATCGATTATTCAAATTTTTTCACCTGTTCTAGAAGCCTGAGTTTCCTTCGGTGTGAATTCTCTTCTAGCCGATCTACATACGAGCGCAGCTCCTCTATTTCTTCTTTCACCTGCTGCACTGTATCCAGTTCGTGCTACAAAATGGATTATTTTTAAATTAAATTCATGGAATTTCAAATATTCTGAAGAATATTCACAGCAACTGGTACAAAGGTCGATGAGTTGATCCAATTTTTCAGGCGATCGATTAAAAGTAATTGGTTGATAAGTAATTCGATAAAAATTGCTTGTTATTAAAAATATACGAATAGCCGTGTCGCAAAATAACGAAGATTGACTTTAAATAAAAGGATTACACGATTAGAGCCTGAAACGAAACCAACATATGTTCGTCCCCTTTTCTACAGGTACAACTTGCGCAAGCGCAATTAAAGTTCACTGTGATGTTTGGAAAGTAATTGACCTCGCGGGATAGTTATGATGCCTGCGGACCGAAAGGATGGAAAGTATTCACGGGCGTCACTGTAATTCGAGATTTAGATGTGTGTGTTGTGTTTGCACCGCTGCTATACATTACAACGATCCGATGGATCGGTCGCGCGCCGAATTCGTCAACGTCAGTGCGGGCGGGTAGCTTTTATTCTCACCCAGTTGCGACTGGGCACCGATTGCCGGGTTTCCGGAACAAAAGTGTTTCCCTTTGATTGTTTTGTAGCCTAGGATGATTCGAATTGTAGTTTGATAAAAAGTCAGGAAGGGAAAAGAGATGAATTTTTGTGAAAGAGCACAAATGCGGCAGAGTTTGCCGGTCGAGGCGGTAGCTTTAAAAAGTAGGAAATCCTTTGTAGGGTTAGTGCGCTTTTTATCGTGGGAGCGAGGACTCACCTTGAGTACCACCATGTCCCGCTTGACCTCGCTGACCTCACTCTGGCAAGACTCGACGCTCTTCGTGAGTTCCTGGAGCTGAGTACGTATCTCGGATAGTGCAACGGTCGTCTCATGTTGACGGTCGCCGCGCTGCAGCTCATCCAGTTTGGCGCTCAGGTTCATACTCATCACGCTCACCTGCTTTTGTAGGCTGCTCTGGTCATGGACAAAAAAGAACACGAGCGCGCGCGCACGAGCGCCCCTACGTTAGTTCACAAGCGCATCTTCCCACCTTTCGCGCCCATTTCAGTCGCGCTACTGTTTATTTTCATTACAATGTGAAGTTCTTTGCGAGTGCAACTGACGGAACCGCTTAAGTATGTTTAAACGCGTACATATTATTAGTATCTTTTACTTCGAAAATATCTAAAGAATATAGCTTGATGTATTTAATATTCCTTTGTACATTATACTTGTCTAGAAACTTAAAAAATCATCTTAATTGCAATATTTTGATATTTAAATTATTTAATAATTATTTAATTAAACAGTTTCCTCTCCATTTGTATGTCGATAGTTATTAGAGCGTCATTTGTATTCACTTGTGGTTTACAAATACGTTAGCTCGTCGATAAAAACTAAATATTAATTGCACATTTATAGCTACGTGTTATAACTTTACAAAGTACAATTTTATTATGTTACTTTTTGAGATGATACATCTATATTGTTTCTTTAAATATAAGCCATACTCAATTTATGTATTCATTCAAATACAAAGCGGGACCGGTATACAATATTGATCTATAACTGTGTAGAATAATTAATAAAATATTTAACATAATCTTTTTAGTAAATTAAATATTATATCTATTAGTTTCTCTGTGACATTTACCTTTCAAACTATAATATAAGCATAAGCAATTCCGTCAATATACTCACAAAACACCAATATATTGCATTAATTAAATCAAAATTTTAGTTAAAAATTCTTTCTCTCCCTCTTTCACTCTATTATATTTTATAATCATGTATTTATTAAATTTTATTGCCTTTTATAAATTGCAAAACTGCTTTAAATTTCATTCGTCATTCATTTTTTACTGCAGCTCACGCGATTAAAATAAAAAACTTTTGAGGTGTGTTAGTGTTTTAATTATACCTGTATATTTATTTTATATCATTAAATATTAATATTGAGGCTATACACCTCAGATTTTCAATTTTATTATTTTCACATTAATTATTTTCATTCACTAATTATTATATTTTTATTTTATTCTTTTAGTTAATAACAAAATTCAATGTTTTCAAAAAAAAATAGATATAGTATATAATTATTTAGAAATATTATTTAATCTTACAATCATTTCTAATGCTGAAACAAATTATAGAAAGACTTGAAATTTTCATTTACTAATGACTATATGTGATAAATTATATTGATTATAAATCACCCATTTTGTTAAAAATAATTAAAATTTTTAAAACTAACTCAAATAATTAAAATAAAGTTTTATAATGGGTTTAAATCATCGAAGGTTATAATCCACACAATTAAATTATTTTTTTATTATATCTTTAAAAGATTAATGACAAAATTATTTGCAAATGACAACAAAATTTCAAGCTCTATTAATGCTAATGAATGATTGAAAAATAATAGAACGTTGCTGAGAAAATTCATTTTTATAAAAATAATGCAAGATATATTTGAAAAATCATCGATGTATAGCCTTGAAAGAAAGTTATTTCTGTACTTCTTTCAGTGGTCAGTAAACTATAGACATAAACAATGTTAATAATCACTAGTAATTACCATATTTAAATAAAAACAACACAGACATAATACAAATTTTACTAAAAGCATGTCTAAAGTATGTGTGTACAGAGTGATTGTAAAGTGAAATATTATATATAATGCTAAAGTGATTTCGCAGCTGTGCACATTAGAATAGATTCACGCATTGCAGTTGTATATGCAGTGTTTAACAATCATAAAGTATAATTTTGACTTTGATTAAACATTCGAATTAATATAAATGAAAAAAATTAGATGTTTATTTGCATTGAAAAAATCGCAAATACCAATAAAATTTAAATGCAATGCAATGATAGATGCTCACGATTACTGACCTGTTAAATTTAAATATATTTTATTTAAGCTCAAGTAGTTTAAAACTTTAAAATACATAACAACAATAATTGAATATTAATAATTTTAATTAAGTATCTATTTATTTAGTGTTTATGTGTATATCTAATACGATTCATTTAAGAGATATAATAATCCGCATTGCATTGAAGAACTTAAATATAAAAAGTTCATGCATTTTGAAATCTGATAAGCTTAAATCATATAATCTAATTAATACAGAAATAAACTATATTTGAACATTTTATCAAAGTCATAAAAATAATTTCACCTTTTTCGATTACATAAAAACTTTAATTAAGACTCATGTAAGTTAGACGACGATGATTCAAAGATTTTAAATTGTATTCTTAGCGCTTATTAGCAATCGATTGTATGCTTTTAATGGTGCAATATTTTTGAAAATGGTTGTAAAATGGTTATGTAATTATGATGGTGATTGCATTAATGAAACAAACTAATAAATAAGTACATCTTCGATTAAAGAAGTTTTGCAAAGGTTTAAGGAAATGGAACAAAAAGATGAATGTACCCCGGAAGTCAATTACAAGGACGGACCGATGTGCACAGCAAAAAAAAATTTGATGATATTTCCGAGATTGACTGGTAAACAATGTGAATTTGAATAGAATATAATGACTTTTAATTCACATTATATGGGCAAGCTATCTCGTAGTCAGTGAAATGCAGCAGAAATGAATGAGCGTATGATTACGAAGGATAGTATGTAAGAGAAAGAGTAGAATGTTGATGGATCAGTTTATACCGGTAATGTTATACTTATTTTCACAAATTATAGCGTAACAGTAATACTAACAAAAATTTAGATAAAAAATAAAAAATAATATTAGCAGAAACAATACTTAAATACACAAACCATTTGGTTATTAAAGTACTATACTCGTACACAAATTGAATATATGGAGTAGTTATAGGTAATGATTTCAAATGAAATGGTATTTTTACTTTGCACTTTTACCTATGTTATAATTATCTCATTACGAGGATTTACATTAATCGACCCCATGCACTATAAATATCTGGAACAAAAAATATTTTCTTACTAAAAATACGAAAACTTTTTTTGATGAACCTATTGAAAATTGGAGTCAAACGAGATTAATCGCGTTCAAGTTTTTAATTTATATCGTTTATAAGTTTTATAGGGCTATATCTTCATAAAATTTGTAAAAAAAGATTTTAAATTTACAATTTTAGTAACTATATAATATTTTTTGTTGAATTTAGTTACAGTGTAAGGGAAAAATGGATGAAAACATTTAAGATGCAGAAATTGCCAATTCATAATTTTAACGTAAAATATTTTATTAAATATAGATTGAAATCATTTATGAATAATACTCGGTATAAACTCACCCAACGAAGGCTACAAAGTAAAAACTGACGTAACATAAAGAGACAAAACAAATTCAAATCAGGATTAAAAAAGCAAAATTAAAATGCAAGCACAATGACGTAAAAGTTGCTTCAAATAGAACTTAAATATAAATTAAAAATTAGTTTTCAATAATTAAACAGCTTCACATAAAGATTTAAATTCAATTGTTGATCATCGTTTTTGTATTCTTGATAAAATGTTACACCAACATATAAAATAGAAGTAATTAATATTTTTATTTAATACGCGTACTGAAGTATTTTATAGTGGTATACGTTAAAAGAAGCTTGTGTAATATAAGTGCACAGTGCATGTGCATTGTTTCAAATTAGTTGAAAAAATAAAATACAAAGCTCGAGAAGGAAATCTCCGCATGAGCGCAAATTGTATAATAATACTAATAATGATAACAATAATTAATAGAAAAATGAAAGTAAGAGAAAAACAAACGTAATGAAATAAAAAAATAATAAGTTTAATCATGACATGAATGTATAAACAAGAGTGGCAAATGGGAGACAAACAAAGTACAAAGCGATGATGATGTCGGTATGTACCTGGGAGGTAGGGAGACCATGGCTGTGTTCCGAAACTACGGTAGCCCACCGTGGGCTCCGTCAATTTCTCTTTTCCCTCTCTCTTTCTCACTTTATCTCTTAGCGCTTAATTTCTCTCTCCTCTTGACTTTGTCCTTTGTTGGACACCCGCTTCGGATACGCTAGGTATCGCGTATAGCTCGGTGCGTGTCGCGAAAGAGACAGCGAACTCGCGTCTCCGGCGAGCCGATTACTTTTTAGCGAGCGTTCGCTCGTTAACTCGTCGCTCTTTCTCTCTCTCCCTCTCTCTTTTCCCTTTATCGCCCGTACAAGGCCTTTACCTAGTTTGGGAAACACAGTCGTGGTTCAGTAATCGTAGATGTCATGATAAATCTAATAGTGGCGATTGCGTCGAGAGGGCCACTATTCCTCTCAACTCTTTTCTCACTCCGCTCTTCGGATATCTCTCTCTTTCATACCTTTCTTGCTCGTGGATCCCGTTTTGTAGGGGCACGCCGTGGCCCTCTCGACCTCCCCTCATCGATATTACTCCTCCTTTTCACTCTCATTACTCTCCTTCCTCATTGCTTTCGTTCACTCTTCGTTTACTCCCCCCTCCCCACAATAATTGCGGAAACTTTTTTTAGAGTTTCTCCCGGTCGATTTGTTTTCAATGCAATCTTGGCTTTTTGTATTATACAAATTGTTCTCCACTGTTTTAAAAAATAATAAAAAACAATGCGATATAAATGCCCGAGTAGGACGCACCGCCAGCTCACTCACCCCTGATGTGCCTTTAACTCGCGAATCATGTTTTGCTCGCTAGCAACTCTTCACTTCTTTTGATTTTTAGTCCTTCATCTTGTCTGCTTATGATATCAGTTCGCGTGATATAGCTTTGGCATCCAAATAATTCACAAACAGGTGGTAGGGAAAATATTATCGTAATACAGAATGAGTGTTAAAACACTCGACGCACAAGCAAATAAGTCAGGTGAGTATTTCGTTTCGACGTACTCTTGGTGTAGCTTTTTAACCGAAATAAAATGTTCAATAACGGACGTCATTAAATTATGTAGATGCGTAAACTATCTGCAATGTTGACTCGATCATTCATAAGATAAATTATTAAATAAACGCATGCGCGTGTGCGAGGCCAAGCAATTATTCTGTATATAGTATGTTAAAAAGCTTCATGAGCGAAAATGACAAATTTATGAGAAACAATTTAAAGTGTTTGTTAATAGAATTTTTAATTTAATTTCAAGTTAACGATTACATTCTTCAAGATTACGTGAAATGTTTGATCTATTGACCTCATCTTGCAAGATATATAGCAATTTAAGTTATGTTTTACTACAAAGGCTACGAAATTAGCATGT
Source organism: Sycophaga agraensis (assembly GCA_018906755.1). Lineage (NCBI taxonomy): Eukaryota > Metazoa > Arthropoda > Insecta > Hymenoptera > Pteromalidae > Sycophaga > Sycophaga agraensis. The sequence goes on from JACCIE010000011.1 coordinate 599,443, forward strand.
TCACAGCATGATTCTTACAATCCTAATGTAACTACATACGTATACTTTGAATAATTTCAATTAAGATTAACATAAAATTAAGGTTATCAAAAAATCGATTTTATAGTCTCAATACAAAAATAAAACTTTTCAACAAATTAAAAATATTGTTTTACATTATTCTATCGATACTTCATAATATAATGTATATATTTATAGATGTTTACAGTCGATTCATAAATATGATTTGATGAATGAGCAATCAGCGGTAAGCTAGCGAGCGGCGCTGCAGCCTTTTAGTTGTATTCGTATACACGAATTTTGTATGTTTCAACACTAAACATGAATTTTTAAATGTGTTTACATGACAGTGATAAAAGAATATTGTCAAGTATGCATGATACACTTGTAACGTAACAATATCTATGAGATCTCGTGTGATTCGCATATCATTGTGTATAACATATAATGTCAGGGGTAAGCATTTATGCACTGCATTCCTGCTCCATGACGTTTTCATGTATTAGTGGATTTGTGAATTTGCGTCTTTTGTTCATGACTCGGTTCAGAAAGTTTCACAATGTGTATCTAATCTCCCATATTGTATTCCTATATGTATCGCGATCGTGTGTGTACATGTATTTCGAAAAAAAGTGTGTGTATAAAAGAAAATATGCGTGAGCGTCATTGGCTCGTTAGTGCGCAATGATACACAGAACAAAAAAATGTCTGCAATTGTATGAAACTATTTTGCTTTATTTTTGTTTCCATTTTAACTATTCAATTCGAGATCGCCAATTAGAATTAAAAATGAATTTTCTAACTTGCAGGAGCTAAAAGCCGAAGCTCCTCAACATAAAAGTTTGCAAAACCATTGAAGTATTATAATAAATCCAAATAAAAAAATATTGAGTTGTATCTCGTACATAAAATGCTTGTCAATTAAGAATTTACATTTGTTTATACTTGAATCTTAATTCTTTATGTTTTCTTATAGCAAAAATTCGAATAAAATTAGTAGCCCTGCCTTTAAACTCTCAACAATTCAGAATTCTCTACCCAACTCATGAAATTTTATATTGCAGTTAACTGTTTCAATAACTAATTGATAAATAAAATAAAAAGTAAAATAACTAATTAATTATTCAGATTTTCTGGTAGCAAAATAATTATTACAGTTATGTAGTAACTTATTAAGACATTATAACGTGGATAATTTGTCTAATTAAGTTGATATATATGGTTTTATTAAAAAAAATTTAAAGACATTAAAAGCATCCAATAACAATAATTAGATTTCATACTGTGTGACTCAAATATTTCATATTATTATTATTATTATAAATCTAAATATGAATATATTAACATATCTTATGATAATTTTTCTCTATTACTAATATAGCGGGCATTTTATGAAAAGCATATATTATTACAGTTATTGGAGTAGACACTGCATTCAAACAGTAAATGCAAATACAATATTCGAAATCAAAATAAATCTTTCAAACGAAAATTTCAAAATAAATCAGAAAATGCCCGTTTTAATACATTTCTAAAGAGACATATTTAATATTTTGACTATAACAGATAAACTTAACGGAATATAAATAAACTTGTACGTTTACTGTCGCCTGAACGTGCATATGCAATGTTCAAAGATACTATTTCATTTGATGACCGTAACAGAATAACAATGTAACAACCACACTGCCGATGTAAACGTATTAGTTTCTCGGGCATTTTGCAAAGGAGTCATCAAAAACGTCCAAATCAAGTAATAGAGTATGAAAAGTTGAACAATACACGGTAAATATTTTTAATTACTGAAAAGATTGTTCATCGGAAAACTAGTAACGCAGCTCGGGCGGCAATGGACTCCTTTGCAAGAGGCAACGGTCAAGAGCGCAGGGGCAGGTGCCGGTGCAGGCGCTGCCTCCTGGTGCACCCGGACGCGAGAGGTGGAGTGAATAGTGAGGAATAAATGGACTGACCTCAAAAGCAACTCGCGGAGAGTGGCCTCATCTTCCTCCTGTACCTCTTCCTGCGTCTCATTACTGAAGGAGCCGCGGTTGACGAAGTGGTGGCGAGCCTGAGCGGGCCGGACTCCGTGGCGGTGGAGGCGGGCGGCCGCGGTGGGCGGATGGGCTGGGACGCCGCCGATGCCAAGGGGCCCGGCGAACTGGTGGCCGGCCGGCTGCTGGTAGTGCGTCGTCGTGGTCGTCGTCGTCGTCGTCTGGAGGTAGCGAGCTGCCGCGGAACGCCCCCTCGTCAGCTTGAACGTTGACGCCTGGCTCTGACGGGACTCGAGACCGCCGATCCCGCCCGACTGCTGTTGCTGCTGCAAGCTCCCGCTGCTCGCCCGCAGCGCATGCTGCTGACTGGAGCGAGCCCGGGCCAACCATCAGTCGCCACCGACACTACTCTACCCCGCTTACTTTTATCTCCGCGCGCTTTCGCTCTACGCTCACTCTCCCGTAGTGAATATTAAAATAGAATTGTAACAGTTACTCGTTTTTAGAGAGAAGGTCCTAAAAAGAATATTAATTGACACGAAACTCCTTTTATAAAATGGAAATGTCGAGCGGAAGGACCAGAGCTCAGATGACAAGTTTCTGTATGAACGCGACGCAAAGGCCGATAGGTAAATTTATGGGAAATACCTCTGTGAGCGATGCCGAGGCTGATGGTGATGGTCGGCGGTAGCCTCTCCTGCTGAGCGCTTAGACCTATTGGCGTGCTGCTCCAGTTTCCGGCTGCGCCTGACACTGCGCTGCTGGGCGGCGGCCGCCGGGTGGACGCAGACGCTCGAAGCCGAATCCTCAGCTGAGGGGCCGCTTATCTCCTCGTAGAGGCACTCCGAGTCCGCGTCCGTCGACGCAGCGCCGCTCCACAGCTGGTTTATTGGTTTGAAGCCGCGAGGCTGGGACATGCTTCTTCTTGTTGCTGCTGCACTCGGCTGAGATGACCTGCCGAACTAACCACACGAGCTTCGCCTCGCTGCAGGCGCCTCCTTCCGAGGACTAGGCAACTGCTCCCAGTGCTCCTACTGCTTGTGTTACTGCGACTTAAGCCGAAGAGGAGACTGCCAATGGTCACGCTGTTGTTGTTGCTGTTACTGTTGCTGCTGCTGCTACTGCTGCTGTTAGTTTTCACGCTGCCGCTCACGAGGTCACTGGATTCAAGCTCACCGTAATGCTATTCCGCGGAAAAGAACGCAGTTACAGGCCTCGCTCTTGGGCTACATTCGCCCAAAACTCCTATTGCGAAACAGTGGAATCACTTAAACAATGTACAACGGATTGTACAACGTACAATCCTGCCTTTGTCCATATTTCTCCACTATATACACTATGTGAATCAACGAGAATAGTATTTGACTATATTGCTCAAGACGTGAGATCTAATGAAAAATTTAATTTTTCCTTAAACAGATATAGGAAAAATGCTTTATATACAACGTACTACAGTATGCATATGCATAACATTCAGATTATACATTGTTAAGGCGACAATATCTTCCTTAGAGTCTCATCTTGAATAATCGTAAGTCGTGATAATATTTTGTAGTACCGTCCTTCCTTGAGAGAACAATTGTTACCATCGCAGAAATGATTCCACCACATTCACTTCATAATTATTTTAAACAATCAAATGTGCAAAATAAATAAAACACAACCATGCGACAAGCTAAATACAAAATTACATATGCTTGTCAATCAATAAATAAAAGTTTATTCTGGTAATCAATAAGCCGATCTTATCAAGGTACATTCAACGAGTAACTGCATGCTATACATAAATTAATCATTGATTAGGATAATAATGTCAATTACATTCGACTTGAGCTGAGGTCTTATCACTACGTATCAGATTGCATGCTTAATTTGTGCAACGAAAAATGTAAAAAAAATTGTTAGACAATTACTTGTTAAGGGAAGTTGTCATTGATTACCAGCAAGTACCTAAATTATCTACAACAAGAAATATATTGTTATTAGAAATTCGAAATTTCGATTCTTTTCCTAAAATATATGCTTATAAATGTAGTTGAATAAGACCAATCAGGAGTTAATAGACCTATTGTTTTTTACATATTAACTATATAAAATTTTAACTTTAGTCTGAAAATTAAACTAGCTAATGAATCTTCATAATTTAAAGCTTAAGTGGTCGTATATTTATGCCATTTTGAGTCGATGAATTTTTGGACACTGATTTTTAGATTTTTTTATTTTTTATTTAATCTATATGAAAGAAATTTGAATATTTTGATATTTTTAAACTGTTTTCTTATTATAAATTAAATAAAAAAAAAAGTAACATTCAGAAATTAGTATCAGATATTTTAAATAACATAAATAATACTATTATTTAAGTTTTTGTGAAAATGATTAGTCTTGTTCAACTATACTTTTTTTATATATATTTTAGGAAAGATATTTGAATTTCTTTAATATCGATATACTTCGGCTTACAGATATTTATAGTAGGAGTAGGGAATCAATGTAAACTTTAAAAAATCTCAGTAAAAATTCCAATAACTTATAAAGTAAGTCGAATTGAAACTATATAACAAAATTTAACACTTAATTGTTTTGCATTAATGCATTTTCATAGCAGTAGAAAAAGGTCATAGAAGTGTGCATTTAAATACATAGCGAATAGCTGGAAAGACTTGACAAGTGATTATCTCGCCAAAAACAACAATTAAGTACGGGAGTAAATGACTGGACAGGAGAATGTGTCCGATGCACTGCCGGATAGCAGGTTGCAATCGTCGGGCGATTTATAAAGAATGAAGCTCCGATGGCAACGGTCTCGCAATCAGCTAGTACCGTTCGACGAGTCGCTTCGACATAAAAGGGGTGCGCAAAGTGCCAAAAACCACACGCACATTGTAATTTCGACGGGAAAAAGAAACCTTCTACTTCTGCAAATCCCTCACTGGCTATTTTTCTTGGCAAGGGGAGTAGATGAGAGTTTGATTGATACGCCAACGCTATACAAGAGTTAGAATTGACCAAAGAGTCATGGTTTTGGATGAAAACATACTGGTTGAATTAAATTATTCCAAGTTTCATTAGTGTAAATCTCTTAAGTACGAAGTAACAGGATTTGTCGAGAATAAAAATAGTACCTTGACCAAATAATAGTGATAATAATAGTTTCTTGACTAAATATATGAAGTATATCAATTTTTATTTGAGAAGAACTTATGAAGGGTAATTTATTATACATTAAAAGATAATATTTACTTTTAAAGTACATTGGTTAAGATGCGAGTCAAAAATAATCTCAATTTGAAAAATGTGTAATTCAAGTAGTTAAAGGGTTTTGGAAAATTATGAAAGACAATTCAACTTTAAGATCTCGAATAAAACACCTTAGCGTTCATTCAAAGTTTCACAAAAAACACAAAAATACAGTAAAAATACGTTGAAAACTATAATTTACATTTTCACTTTGTCTTTTCATATTTTTTAAGTTTGATTCAAAACATAAATTATACAGGCCGAATTGAGTATTTTCTTCCATAAATGAAAAATCAATTTTTCTATACGTTTCGTATCTAGAAATGTGAGTTGTTTTAAATTAAACGGCTTTTGAATTTTAACAGAACGTGGTTTAACGGACGTAAACTGCGGTTTTACGTTACTATTTTGGAAAAAAAAACGATGAATACGGTTAATTTAACGAGAAAAATCATGAAAAGGAATGATTCCTTGATTGCAATTATAATCAATGATTTGAGGTTGAAAACTACTCAATTATATCTATGAAATATTGATCTGTTAACAGTACGGGCCTACAGATCTTATGAAATGATCGTTTATATTGCAATGGGAACCTGATGTAAATGGAATTCTAATGTATTCACTTGACACTACTTGTAATCGATAATTTCGATGCTGGATAACAAAGTTTTTTGAGTGGAAGAATCTTTGCTTTTGGAGTATAAATGTGGGGAATAGGAGCAGGAACGGAGGGAGCGGAGGCTGGAGAAGCAAAGTGTCAGTGCGGTCGGCAAGTGCGCGCGCGCCGGTTTTGCGCGCGCAGGGCCGGGTCGCGGAGCAGCTGCAGCGCTTACAGGGCGCATCGGAGCCGCGGCTACGGATCGATCGACCGCGGGGGGTGCGGCAGGCGGGCGCGACGGGAGCGCCCGCGCCGGCGAGGCCAGGCGAGGCTGGACGAGCGCGCGCACAGCCGCCGCGGCCGTAAAATCAGGCGTTGCCCCGCGCGCTTCCTCCAATTGTGTGATCGATAAGCGCGCAATATCTATCGGCCGGGCTCGCACGCGTGCGTGACTCCTCCAGCCCTCCTCGGCAGGCTCCGCGGGAGATGCTGGCTCCGCCAACCCCTCCCCCCCCCCCTCCCCCGGGCCCGGGCGAGCCGCGAGCGCCCCATCTGCCGCAGCCAGTCTCTCCGGGCGATCCCCGGCCCGAGCGCCGCCGAGCCACCGCAGCTATTGGGCCCCAGGCTGATACCTGGATTACGCAGCCCACCCGTCGGATCAATGATCCCTGGTGAAGCGTCAGAGCGTGTTGAAACAATGCGGGTCGCAAGCCACGGACACACGACACTACAGACAGGCAGCTCAAAAGGCTAAAGAACTAGTGAAAAGTGCACGGAGCGCTGCACAGGCGCCTTGCTCCACTTGGTGCTCACCTTCAAATGTCCCAGGAAGCTTCTAAAATCCATCGTGTCCGCTGTTGGCTAGACTTGGCCCCCAGGCTTGGGTCTCCGTGGCTGCGATCACCTCCTCTCTCCTCCCGTGGTCGTCCGTGGCTGCAGGCGGGTGCGGGGGCGCCGAAGGTACAAGAAGTAAGGCAGGCTGACCGAGTCGTCTCAGCGGTGTCGCTAGTCTGCTTCCGCGCCGGCAATTATCCGGGTGGAACGGCCCTTGCCAGGCACGCGCTGCCTCTATCCTCGCGGGCCCAATCAATTCCCCCTCGATTTCTGCCACTGCAAAACCAAAGAGAAAGGACTAGGTTAGACTCTTGAATCTCGATCTTCTTCTTCCGCGAGTCTGTTTACGTTCAGCCGATCGCGGGGCAATGCCGACCTTCGCCCGAGACTTGGCAGAGAACCGCGGCGAGCGGACGTTGCGCAAGTATGCGCACCGAGCTGCATGAATATTCCTGATTTACTGCGCTGCCGTTCGTTCCTGCATTTTGCCAACAATACCCATCTTTAGCTGTTAGTTGTAACAAAAGTTCTTTTATTTCAACTCGAGTAGAAACAGTATAATGGACATTTTGAGATCAACTGATTATCAAATATAGCGTTACCTCTGACACACTTATACTTCCGATATCAGTTTTGAAAAGGTATCAAGCAATATATATTACTAAAGTTTATTAAATATTACGGTATATGTGAATTACAATGAATATAAACGTTTAAATCTAGATTTAACTTGTATACTATTGATAAAATAAACAATGTATTTAAAATATTTTCCATCAATTTGCAAAATCATATATAATTTCAAATTTGATTTCACGTTTTATCTGTGACAAATACTTATCTTCTAAATTTCAAATGAAATACATCGTAACCTTTTCTAATTAGGCAATTCACCCAGTAATTCAACTTCACACTCTATCAAAAAAATCAAATCTATGAATATCCTGGAATAATAATTTTAATATATGTAAAAATAATAGCAAGAAAAGGATTATGCAAATGAATAATGATTTAAAATTCTTTCAACTCCATTCACTTTTAATAGCCGTATACGCTCTAACTTGATATAGAGTAGAGATGAATAATGCGATGAATAAGTCGATAATAATTTACCTAATTTAACTAATTTTTAATTTGTGTGCAAGAGTTACATAATAAAAAAATAAGACAAAAATTTTAATTTAAAATTAAATATTTCGATCTTTCTGTTTGCCTCTTTAATATATGATAACACATGGAATTCTTCCGTTACATTTTTCGCAGAAAAATATAAAAGAAGTAAATAAAGTAATTTTTTGAAAAGACTCACTTTGAATTGCTTTTGCTGGGCTTTTGAAAGGTTTTTTACGGATCTAATTATACTTTGTCATCTTATGTACATCGTCTTTAAGATTTAAATACGATAACTTTACTAATTAAGTAAACAAAATACTATGAAATTCCCAAGTAATGCACGTGAAAAAATCTTGTAATGCAAAATCTTTTAATCACAAATTTACAAATGATTTTAAGTTAAAATACAGAATATATCAAATATAATTCTGTGAAAATTATATACAGTACTAATCAGTAAATAAAAAACTAAAATAACTATCAATACGATACTTTTAATAGACAATTTTTATATTATTGTGATATATATATATATAATAAATATAAAAATAACATATATACATATATTTAAATTTGTTATTTTAACAGACCCGAATGGTTAAACGATCTTAAGTCGACATTAATTTTTATCGTAGAACCTTGACTTCACGATAATTTCTGATAAAATGAAAACATCCATCAACTGTTATATTAATTATCAGCAAACAATTAGCGGTAAATTTTTTTAAAGCGATTTAATACTGTTTATGTAATGTAAAGTATTTTTTTCATTACAGCAATTTTATATGTAATGTATATAAATGAAATACATTAATACATATATGAATGAAAATATTGAAAAAACATTTTTAATATAAGTTTAATTATATTGTGTTAACTATCAAAAAATTAAACATTCTATTAACATTCGTTAACCAGATGAACAACAATATTAATATGTAATATGATTAAATTTTTCTTAGAAAAAACCGTATTTATCTAAGTAAAATTCGATTGATTTATGGTTTCATAAAACAAAAATTAAATCTTGTTATGATTAAAAAAATGTTACATATCGTATTTAATAAATTTTTTGTCGATTGTATCGTGGTGGTAGTTTTATTGCATTATCTGTCATTTGGCAAGTAACGTATTAATATCTGCTAGATAGTAAATATGAGCTTGTACAAACGTTGTAAAAACTTACAAGCACTACAGTGTGTATATAAATATAGCGAATGAAAATAAAACTATAAAATAATCAAAAATATTTATTCGCATTATGACATTCAACTCATTTTGTTCAGAAATTATTTACGGTTCTTTGTTTAATGAGCTGTTTAACTTTGTAATGCAGAATAATAATTTTAGTAAAGTAGTAATAAAGAACAATAGATAAGTTCAAGGTATAATTTTATAAACAATCCTTAAACAAGAATTAGAAATATACACTCGATAATTACTCATTGATAAAATAAAAACAATTTTATTACAGCAAGCCTAATAATTTTATATTTTTTCAATTAAAAAGTTATATGGGAACTATAAAAGTCTTGCTCAGTTATCATTTTACCCTCACTAAAAGTGCTCATTATGTTTTGTAAGTAAAGTTTTGATGAGTTCACTAAGATACATCAATCAATTTTCGGTACCACAGTTATTAATTATTTTCAACTTTCTAAAATTAAATTGGAAATTTATGAAAACTTTTTACAGTTTTTATTCGATTATGCAGTTGATGTATAAAAACTCTCAAAGTTAATAAAAACTAACTCATAATATTAGAAGTATCAAACATTTTTATTATTAAATTAAATAGTGATACTCATTAAATTTATATAAAAAAATGTCTCACTTAACCACTATAAAGCGTGAATTTTGACTCAAATATCGATGCAACATGATTGTATGAAAGTGCCTGTAATACAAAAATAATACCATCCAATCAGGAGTAATTGGATTCAAAAGGCCGCTGCCCAACGCAATTTCAATAAAGCAGTTATTCTGCCGCAGTTGGAGTGTTCAGAATTTCAATTGGCCCATTCGTTTGGAAAGTGCACCGTTTCAGTCAAACTTCACGATCGTAAAATGAAAAATGCAGTGAAGAGTAAAAGCAGCTTCCTCAAAACATTGCAAAATAATTAAATACGTTTGCATGAGTTAAATAACAAAATTATTTGATTTATTATGTTCGCGAAACCTAGTCACGAAACATAGAAGCGAAATCCAATGTAGATGAAGGCGCGGATAGCTGTCTATTGGAGTTTGGCACTGCTTGTCAGGGCGGTTCATTCAAAGAGCAATAGTGCTCTCAAACGCGAGGTCCACGGACCATTAAACGTATACATTACTCCGGAAGTGTCTGTATGCCTCGAGAAGCGATTATACTTGCGATCCACTGTGTATAAGCTCGTATGGAAATCCGCGGGAACAAGGCGCAGACTGTTGCTTTTTCGAGGACCCAAATATAGTCGAGTGGGAGTGAGCTTAGGATGCCAATCAAAGCTTATGAATTGCAGTTTCAGGGTTTCGTCAAGTGCATCGAAAAGCTATTCTTGCTTTGTTCATTTGCAATATCACTTGCAGATTTTACATTATAGATATTGTACAATATTAGAGTAACAATGCATCGATACACTTATTTTACGGAACATTGTATGCTACATATATTATCATAAGTATCCAGACGTAAAACGGTTCTTGCAGTGCAAAGAAATTACAAAAACAACTTGAGTTCCTCGGTAGGCGAATGTAGTCGCTGATTAAAAGGGGGTGAGGGGATTTCTCTCTCTCTCTCTCTCTCTCTCTCTCTCTCTCTCCGTTTCTTTTTATACATATATGTACATCGTATCGCCTACTTTTTCTAATTAACGGGTTTGGCGATTGATCAATTAACGTGCCTAGCCTATATACCACTTCATATCTACGTTACAAACTATTATTGTTATTTAAACATAAATGTGTTTCAAATAGTTTCTAGACTAAAAATTGCAATCGATGTTATCGTGATGCTTTTAAATCAATGGTTACTTTGTTTACATACACGCTCTGCTGCTTTACAGCCGTTTCATTCCAGAATTAACACACGTGTAACATGAGTCTTTTGTATATTTAATGTACATGAAGCACATGCTCTACATTAAACTCCTTAATCACGTTTAATTCGGCGAATGAATGAGGCAAGAATGAAGTCACGCAAATTTGAATTGAATATTAATGGACGATTCGCAAAATATTCTACCGAGAGCATATATTGACATTAAAATCCATATGAGATATGCGTATGTAGATAGAACATTGGCACACCTATAAACTATTTTTTGATTTCTTATTCATTATTGCGTAATCCGGTATAATCTTATTATTTAAACGAGTTTCTAGTCAGTTTACTAGTAAGAATTAATGTAAACTAAATGAAATCCCATTACCTCACCTACTATATTAATTGAATAAAAATTTGACATGTGTTTTAATTGTAAAATCACGTGGATCACGAGTTTGACAATAAAAATTTGACAATAAAAAGTCGATTTTCTGGTGCAGGAAATGCGGCCTATCATTATGTGCAATTTCAGTGGGTGACAGGCGCTATCCATCGAATAAAAATAGTTGATCCTTCGAGCGGTTTTCTAGACACTTAGCAACAATGAATTTCCGAGGGATGTCGGCGCATAAATTGCGGCAGTCGCGTGCGCCCGTTTAAGAGAGGCAGGACATTAAAATAACCAAGTGTGCGCGCTAAAAGCATCGGAGCCCGAGCTAGCTAATTACCAGGACGACGTCGTCGCGAAGCGGCCGCCCGTAAAACCGCCCCGGGGCCCAGGGGACGAGCCGGCCGCGCGGGATTGAAAAAAGCGAACCCCGAGCTCACGCCGCCGCCGCCGTCGCCGCCGCCGCTCCAAGTATATCGTGCACAATCTCGTCGGGCCGGGCGAATCGATACGCGCCGCCGCCGTGGAGTCGCGCGAGCCGGACGCACAATTAGCCGCGCCGCCGCCTGCGCCGTCCCACCGAGGCTCGCTTCAAAGCCGGGGCTGTGTGCACCCGGTATGGACTCCCTTTCACGGGCCGCCCCGGCGATTTACGCTGCAGCCAGCAGCGAGCTTCGGTATACATGGGCGTCCAGCTCGGTGACCTGGAGATCAGGTGTCGATTGGAATTGCGGCGGCACTGTCTCTCTATCTGCTCCTCGGTTATTACAATTTAGTCGGCATATCCTGGAGGACTTTGCGCCGCTCAGCTTTCAGTAGCTCTTTTCCACCCCCATTCTACAATACTACTCCTTTCATACGCGATTGTTACTACTTGAACTGTTTGTCATTAAATACGTTCAGATTTGCGCGTATTAGCTATTTTGTGAAATTACAATAAAGTTTACTAAACACGAGTTTAGTGAACATTTTTCCATATATTTATCCACCGCCCTTTCTAATCTAATAATAATTCTTAGGCACACGTTTTATCTACTTGAGTTACTTGATAGATTATTGAAAGCTAAAGATTATCGTTATTTTTGCTCCAGAGATTTTTGTTTTATTGTTTTATTTGATATAGTGATAACAATTGAAAAATATTAAAGCTACGTCTTATCATTTGTCACTTTTTATAGTAACGCAATATTTTGTCAATTAATCGTTAATCGAATATATAAATATAATGTTTAATATATTTTTCACACTTTTGCCTTCTTTCTACTTTCATTCATAAAACATTTTGCTCTGCAATGCAAAAGCGATATGAATTCAAGACCGTGTAATAGAATTTGAACGTTACTTGCGTAGAATAGAATAATCTATCTTGAAATTGAAAACTTAATTTGATTTCTGTGGGTACTCATTTATATGCAGAAGGTCCACTCGTTTACACAATGCAGAAAATTTAAAAACTTTTCTTTTAATAACGTTTGTAGATGCTGATAAAATACGCAGAAACTTCCTGAACATATATATATATATATATATATATATATATATATATTCAAGATTTGATTACTTTATTGCCTTGGAATCAAAGTAAAGTTAAGTTTATACTTAAAATTTATGTTTCTCAGTTTGTTAATTAATTTCTCTATTTATTCAATTGCCAACATTAATTAATAATTTCGAACCGTTTGTTTAAAATATAAATTTTTAACTATTATTTCATAGAAAATAATAGAAAATAATTTATGAAAAATAAAGTACAAATTATCATCGATTCGTTGCTTAATTTTAACACAAAATATACACAGTTCTTAGTATTTTATTATTGAAAAAATTATTTCAATCATCTTTTTTATTTTATTTTAGTACATTACGTACGTAAATCGTATAGACAGAAGTTTCGCAATTTTTATTAATGTAAAGAAAAAATAAAGTTACTTCATCTAAATATCTATTTAAATTACTTTCAAATATTTTAAAATATATTAATTTTATACAAAAATTGTACAACAAGAATACAGAATGAATTTGAAAATTAGAGAGTTATAAAATAAATATAAAAAGATGTTGAAAATATTCTATAAAATATAAATTTATGCGAAATTTTCAATGTTAGTATATATATTTATCCATAATTTCTGAATACTTTATCTATTTAGAAAATATTGTTCAGATTACAATTAATTCTTTGTAATATTTATAGTCTAAGCACATTCAACGTAACTGATTCGTTTTACATCACAACACGCTTTAAAATAACTAAACTTCAATAATGATGCTTTTTACAGCAAGATAACTGTAAAGGTATAAATTAAATTTAGCCAACACAAAATGGCGATTCAAACAATTGAAACTTTCTAAAAATTATTTTAAAAACTGCATTCAATTTAATACTAATATATTCTAATTCATTACAGTGAACCGTTCAGAAAATTAAACTTATCCTATTATTAAACGACTATGCAAAGTACATTGATCATATATTTGCGGTAATAGTAATAGTTGATTAAATTATTGTTTAAAATTATTTATTTAAATGATATGAAGTATGAAATATTTTATAATTTTTCACTTAATACTTTTAATTAATTTTAAATTGTGTTTACATGCATAAATAAGTAATACTACGAATAAGGCATATTCTTTAGATCTAACTTACATAATGCAAAACGCACGTGCTTGTAAACCGGTTAAACTTAATTCAAATATAATTGTATATAAGATCATAGATACATTATGCATGCATCAAATTTAAAAGTCTATAAATTTTAATTATATTTTAATAAATTAGTAAATTTACGAGAATTTACGATTATTTAATTTTTTTTATTTATTTGTAGTATATTTTAAACATATTTTATGAATTGTCGTGAAGAATATGATCTCTGATATCTTTATTAAATTTATACGAACAAAAATAAAGTTTTATAAACATTATTTCTATAGTACAAATATCTATAGCAATCTATTAACGGTGCCAAATTGAGAGGGCGTCTAGCCAGTGTGGCTAGGAAAAGTGTTCCTGTACCCGGTTATAATTATAGATTATATAACAACGTACGCGTACTAGACCTCCAACAAGAATTTATTATTTGACCCAAGATAGCAATTATCACGAAGAATCTCTAACAAGCCTTACACGGTGACATTTTTTGTCTTAATCTTAATTTATTATCTATTATTTTGAAGGAATCTGTACGATACGATTATTAAGCAAAATATAAAAAATCGATTATTGGGGAATATAATAATTATTATACAATAATTAAATCTGAATAAATCTGAAAAAAAGATAAAAATGAGTTTATAATGGGTATATCATGATAAGCTTTTGGATAGACACGATTTCAGTGGTTTGAAGACTATAGAGCTCATTACGCATTTTAAAAGTATAGTTATATAGACACGGAAAAGAGAAATATAATTTCAAAAATATTTAGATAGTACTAAGTACATGGCTGTAAAGTAATGACACAACTGACACAGTATGAAAATGAGTGAATACATTGAAATAACATATTACTCCAAAGTAACCTATAAATGGATCTATTTTTAAACTAGACAAGATAAGGACATACCACAGTAAAGATTAACTTAAACTTTTGAGACAAAACTAAGATCTTGGCGTCGGGCTTGGTAACAACTGTAGATAATTTGAAGATAAAAACTTGCGAATGTCGTTACGAGTCTCTAATCTAACCAGTGGGAATTTCAGGAATTGAGTCTAGAAGCGCTCCACGCACCTGTCGCGACTTATCTCCCCTTTTTTGAAGTTCATAGCTGAGCGCACATCTTATAAGCCACATTATCAGTGGCTTAGGTACAGTGTCAAAAAGTCAAAGATTCTTCCCCTCGGTATGCACGCGCACGAATCGCTACCAGCGACACCAATGCGCCGGCGAGTGCGCCAGGAAGGAAAGCACCGGTGATCGAGCGATGGTCACTGTCTAAATCTAGTCGGATTTTCCTTGCATCGTCGGAGTCACGAGTCGCGCGAGTCGCGCGAGTCGCGCGAGTCCGAGTAGCGGAAAGCCGTTCACCTTGCGCCTTTCCCCTGGGCAGCAACGACTGTACTTTTTCTCGTACGCGTGGAATGCGGCGCGTATGTATCGCGTCTGTCCAGGCCGTGCACGTGTTCAGCTAGGCATTTAGACGATTTCGCGATGGCGCTCCGGTCGATCGTAAACAATGGCGCCGGTCAGAGAAGCCGGTTCTTACATAAAAGCCTGCAGCTCGACGAAAGAAGGCTCGCATGATAGGAGAGCCGCTCCTGTAAGGATATTTTTATAACGGTTACACGTCCATGGTTATACAGTACTAATAAGTAATCACGAGAGAAATTATGTACCGGATGACTTGCAGCGGTAGAATTAGGCGTCTCGTCGCAAGCCCCATGTAAATAAAAGCTCGGGTCCAAGCGAACTTTGGCTTTTGTGAAAGTAGTGACGCGCAAGAGTGGAGCGGTAGAAGCGGTTTGGAGCGCGCGAGCATTAAATTGTCGTTAAAATAGAAGGCGACGATAAAGGAACGGCGGCTGATCATTCGCCTGAAGGCGTAGTTCCGTCCTTTTTTTATTACATGCGAATGTCTCGCGGGCGACAGTTGCCGTGTAAATACAAGAACAATGGCTATCGCGGGCTTTTCAAGAAATGCCACTTGCCAACGTTTCTTTGAATACACGAGCAGCAAAAAAACTGCTTGATCGCCGTGTTTCCGCGCGCGGTGCAATAATTGATACAAATGACCGCGCGCTAGCTCCTCGCGATTCTCATCTCAATAAAGAATCCCGCGGACGTATCGTGTCAGGGCTGTAAATCGCGCGGTGGCTAGTTAGTATGCGCGCGGGCAGGGCGTAAGACGCTGATTTCCTCCCGCCCGCTGACGATCAAATGCCAATTGATTAGCTGGCGGGCCGCTTTTGTCATAGACTTTCCCGAGATTGCGCAATTTGCTCGCGGCCTGAATAACGCGTCAACTATAATAAGGGGAGGGGAGATTCGACACGGCGCGACGGCGGCTTTTTTGCGCCAGGGGAAAGCCACCGATCCACTCGCGGTGCAGAGGGTCGGCCGATAAAATACGGGTCGCGCGTGCAACCAGCCAAGCCCTTTTTGTCCCCGGTGGCTGCATTGCGCATAGATTAGCGCATCGCAGCTAGCTTCTTACGGCAGATTTGCACCTCCGGCGAGCTGTCCCGCCGGTGTACGGCGCGCTGCTCCGAGCCTCGTTTCAAACGATGCCGTGCTGGCGCGCGCGCCCTTGTCGACTGTGCGGCTCACTCGCATTTCCGTAGCGGGCGCGAATCGTCGCTGGGTGATTTTCGGATCGATCCTCGGAGAAAAGCCGGGATAAAGCCTGTTTCGGGCGATAGGCGCGCCGTGCCCTCGGGTTCGCCCGGCGCGAGGGAGTCGGTCGATCGGCGTCATAAGCAAACCTTGTAGCCCCGGAACCCACGGGCCGCAAAGGCCCGGCATTTGCAGCTTCGGAAGACGAACGAGTGGCGAGGGAGCGCGAACCAACCGCGAGCTCTAATCGGTCGGAGGCGGGAAGAAGGGGCCGGCGGGTGGTTATCGCGGCGACTCGATAGCCGCGCACCGCGACACCTCACGCGCCGGCGCCCAAGCGGAAGCGCGCGAGGGCGGCCGCGGGAGCTTGAGAGCGCCGGGTGCAGGGCCGATCCCTCGGCCAGTCACTCACCTCGCCGCGGCGGAGATCTGCGGGGCCTCGCACTTGCCGGGCAACACTGGAGGCACGGGGGCCTGGGCGCACTCCGCGCTCGCACTGGCGCACCAGGTGACTGTGCTCGCGCGGGCCGACTCGTCTCCGCTCTCTGCAGCCGGCTGCCGGCAGTCTCGTGCGCGCGCGGCTTCGAGGCGACAACTAGCCGCCTGCCGCCGGATGGAATATGGATTCGCCGCCGAGATTACGATAGCCCCCCTCCAGCCGTCGAGTCTTTCACTGCACGGGCCGAGCGGGCATATCCCTACTCTGCCGCGGGCGCCTCTCGCGGGCCCAACTGCGTGCGCTCCTGAGCGCCCGCGAGCGCCTGTCTCGGCCAATGCTCGCGCTCGCCTCGGCTCGCCCGTCTACGAGGAAATTCAAAAGTTTTCACGCTCAATCTGCCCGTCGAATCTAGCCTCCTTCGAGTTGTTTAACTCGACTCAAAGTACAATAAAAATCGATCAAGATTGTCGCCACATCGTGGCAGTGCAAACGAATGCCCTTACACGCTTCTCTCCATCTACAATTCAGCTCATTCAAACAAATCTGCGATTTTAACTCGGATTTATATCCCCGTGGTGTTATTCAAGTTTTGTTTCAATAATATCTAAAATTATAGTGGATAATGATGTTACATAACTTGTGACGAGCCGCTCCCCTGTAAACATCAAATCTAATTAGTTACGATTGCAAAGGTAAATTGTTAATACACTTTGTAATTTCAAATAAATTAATACTTAAGAAAATAGTTCAATAAATTGTATACTCTCGTGACAGAAGGTCAAATCATATATAGCTATAATTTCTTTCAATTTATTTTTATTTCATGGCCTCAAAATCTCTCATCCGTGACTCTTAATGTCAGTATTCTTTTTGTATAATCTTATAAAATGCAATAATTATAAAAAATGCTTCATACTATAGCTTTTAAATAGAATTCATCCAAATTAAAAATTAAATCTCAAATGCCTCATTATCTAAGTCAACTTGACCTTGCTCCACTGATTATTAATTTATTTATTAGTTTTACAAAGACGTTATGTTTATTGTTATTTATGCTCTTTTTTCATAATTTTATTAGAATAATTACCCTACATTTGAAAATTACTGCAGGTTTTCATATTATAATAATGTTCATTGTTTCGATTATTCAGTATTTAGAGAATTATAACTATGACGAAAACTAATAGTATAATGAGAGAATATCCTTCGCATCTCTCTTTATCGCATATACCTTTATCGCACAAATCGATTAATTTTAACGTTTATTGGTACACGTTGAACATTTACAACTTCTAAAGTAATGATGCACATTATGTGAAATAAACGACTATCGGAAAGTTATTAGAAATGGAAGTCGATTAATGATCTATAGTAAACTATACATTGAAACAACCTAATCTATAAATTTTATTGGTTAATTAATATTTTAAATAAGGAAAAACAAGCGTATCACTAAGCAACAATACGAATTCTAACTAATATTTATTTATATAATACTTATTTACGTAATAAACATACTCAACTTATTGTATTTTGTTTCTCAGTATTAATGATTGATTAATTCACTTGCGTTGCGAAAATACAATTCATAATTTTACAAAATTTGAAAAAGGTGAAGGAAATTGAAGACGGATAAAATTACTATACTATGGATAAGATAATTATACCTACTATATCAACAATAATTAAAATGAAACTTAAAACGCAATTTTCTAACAATTCAATGTAGGTTTTTCTTGAGAGATATTGTTTGCTAACTATTAGGATTCCAAAACACGTTTTCTTTTGATCAGAGTACCCATTAAAACGCTTGGCTGATTCACGGTATTTCGATGAATAAAACATCCGGCCACAATGTCTCATTCGAGCAATCCGCAAGCAGTTAACGATCGATCTAAACCGAAGGAAGCATTTAATTGCACTCGATTAAAAATATTCTCTTAGCGACGCGGCAACGAGACCCCATCCAACAATTGTATTATTGGGGTAGAGATCTTCGCGAGGCCCAGTTGACGGGCCGGGAGTTCCGTGCGAGAGCGTTCACGCCGCGAAGAAAGGATCGATCCGCGCCCAGTGCATAAACGGGATCAGGAGCAGGGCGCATCTGCAACCTCTGCAACCCCTGCAGCCGTGGGCCGAACGCGATTACGGTGTAATTAAACTGGATCCTCCGGACTACGCTCGTCCTTGGGCCACGGTAATTAGCTGGGGGGAAGCGGCAGGGACGAGTTGGTAACGGAGCATCGCTCGTCCCTAAATTTTACATCAAACTTTAGGCTCCACGCTGCCGAGCGTCGAGCCATCATCCGGAGGCGCCGCTTCATTAGATCTTGCCCCCGCGATCCGTGTGACGCTTCCCAGGTAACCGCCCGGATTGTTTCGCGCACTTCTCTCGCTATACCGCGACAAGCGTGCATTGTTTAATTTGCGTCATCTACGACGCCTGAGCTTTCAAAGCTCACCTACTGGGGACACATTGGACGGTTATAGTATCCAAGGCTAACTTTTCTTTCATGGCCCTTTGAAATTTTGATTAAATCCTCATTTGTATTTGGGCGCACACGAAATTACTGCTAGTACTCGACATACTATTTGTGCGTATACGCTTTCAGACGCATTCTCATGTTATCAGTTTAATTTTGATACTGCACCACAACTTGCTTATTCAAATCTTGTGCATGAGTTTCACTTCAATTTAAGATAATATTCCATAGGAATAAAACTCAATACATATTATCTAGAAATATATATAAATATAAACTGGGTGCACATATGTGTATAGTGTGAACCGTTACGTATATATAATCTCTACAACTCATCAGAAAGTATATCAGAAACGTACGATAATTTCACAGACAAAAACTAATTTCAAAGCTGGAAATACATTTTCGCAAGTCTTATAGAACTTGAAATACGCACTCCCCAAAAATGGATCGATAAAATCATTTTCGATGAGAAATATGCTTCGGCCCGAGTATATATAATAAACATTATTATAATAAATTGGAAATTTCTAGTTAAATATATAACAAAAATTATAAACTTAATATTCTTTAAGGTTTTTTTCATTATAAATTAAATCATGTATGCCAGGCTTCATGTATACAGCAAAGCGTAGGCTTAATCAGAAGCGACATAGTTTCGCACTCGTAATCGTATTTTAATTACGATTAGAATTGACAGTAGTGAGCATAGTCGCACTTCTCATTATTACTCTTTTATCTAATGCCACATTTAAAAAGTGTGTACAATTATGAATGATTATTTGTCGGTTTATAGTGTTTATAGTTATACTACACGTTATGTGACCAAAGAGTTTATCTTCTCTAAATATTCAACTATGTTTAATGCTTCATTTGCCGTCCATATTTAGTTCAATTTCTTTCTGTTTCACAAAAATGCATTATTAAAGTTTGCATAAGACTGTTAATGTACATACACATGGTTCATTCGCGTTTATTAAATGACGGATTATTTCAACAGAGGACTCTCGCATAACGTTTGTCAAAATCTCACGAGCTTTTCACAGGTCTGTTGCAGACTAAATTATCTCCGGCCAGCCTAGAAGTTGCCGCCCATCCTTAGAGATTAGCCGGAATTTAATTCAAACTGGTGCCGGTGCGCCCGACCGGGAACCCCGCAATTACTCAAGTCACAAGGTGCAACGAGCAATGAGGATATTATATACTATTTAGTGAGGCGCGGTAAAGTCAGCCGGCAGATTTTTCGCGTGCCCATAAAAGCAGCACCTTGTATGCGGGAACAGATCTATCCATTGACATGGTTTCACTAATTACATCTCGTTACAAATTTGCTTTACGAATAACACTTTATTATACAAAGTATATAGGATATCGTCCATAAAGGGTGTCTCGCTGGCGGTTCAAAGTGCTATGATTGCTCTGCAGACTTCTTCGAAAATCGGAATGATACTATGAAGAATACTCCTCGAGATTATATTTACCAGTAAAAGATCTAATGTTCATGATAAGCGTTATCAAAGAGCACCCCGCGGCCGATAGATCAACTACAGAGCGATGGCAGCCCTCCTCGCCCCATACGTACAACTTGCGAATTGAAAAACTCCCTGCGGACGGAGCTCCGGAGATCATGAAATGGTTCGTGGCTTTGATTGTTTTGGGAGCTCCAATCTCCAAGAGAAACTACTCGACTGCAGCTATTCCATATACGCTTGTATAATAGCCCGCAGGTATCCCACGCCAAATTGGTTCTGAAATTAATGCGTAAAAATATCGCAATTCTCCTCCATCAATTATGCTAGTGCACTATTCTTACGTCACTGACAGTTCTACAGGATAAGATTTCGTTCGTGGGTGCGGCGTAAAGGACGAACAAACATTTATGCAGAGTTTCGTGTGCGAGCGCGGCTTTGTTAATTATCAACGCGCGTAGCGTAGCTATAGGCCTTTGCATACCGTGCAGAACTTGAAGTGCACTTCGAACGCTAATTGCTCGACACACACGCAGCAGTTTATATACAAATAGAGCCATACAATACATGTACAATATGCAATATTCAGACAAACGAAAAGGGAGACAAACGCGACTACGAGTCGTATATTATAAGACCAGAATTAAGCATTATGTTGCACGAGTTATGGCGCTTCTAATTTGACAGCAACGGTTTAGGTGGCGCGCGGAGGCGGATCAGCGACAGCTTTGGAAGTCGTCTCGCTGTCGGACCTCGTCAACCAAAACTCGTATCCACGACTTATCCCGCTGTTGTGACTCTCGAGACGCAAGGCGACCTTAATTCGCTTTCAATCAAATATCGTATACAAGTTGGTCTGGCGCTAGTCGAACGAGGATATGCACAGTATATCAACTTTTTAACATAATTTCTTCTCAATATTATCATAACTAAGGCTCCATTTGTGTATCTGAAGAGACTTGAGAATTAAACATAATAAAGTTATCGTTATACACGCGCTCATGCATATAATCACACTAATATGTTAAATTACTGGACACATGCGGGTCACACTCATGTTGGTCTATTCAACGAAAAATTATTTTTAAGCAAAGAATTTCGTAAACAAAGTTATAAAGTTTACGTCACCAAAAAAGCAAAAAGACCAAAGTAACATGTATGTTATCCATGTCTGATAATAATAAATTCATCAGATTTCATTTATTTACAAATTGTTGTATAAACTATATTGCTCCAAAGTACTATAATATGATTTAAATAAAAATAATACGTAATGCAGTAGAAAAAGTCACGATCTCATAATTTATTGCTAGAAATAACCTCTGTGTCTCGCTGTATTTACCAAGCTATTTATATTAGCAATTGTAATAATCGTAAATATATGTATTAAAAGTCTCAAGCCTTCCAGGAAAGATTTTACTTATTTCTTAATAAGCCATATCCTTTTTACGTTAGAACCACGATTACAATAAATAAAAAACTTACATTTTTATTAAACAAAATCAACCATATGATTCATGTTTATGCCAAGCCGAATATGCGTTGGAAGAATCAAAATTTTATGTTTTTTTCTAGTTTTCCATAGATCTTGAGATTATTTCTTTATGGTTCTCTTCTAGGTTTGATCTCAAACTAAACTCTTCCACGAAATATTTCAAAAATGGGCGCCGAAGTGGATTAACCAATGCTTATGTTTATATTTACATATTCTACTGAACAATGTGTTTCGTCCCGGATATGTCTGCTCGGTTATCGAAGGCAGTTCTTACGCAGGCAGTTCTTAGCTTGGGTGCATCGCTTTAATATTTTTACATGTTTATACTGTTATATTTATACATGGATATTTTAAAAAATATTATTTATGTTTTAGTTATATATAATAAATACAGCATGTATAATATCATCCTAGAATCTACATATCATAATCGATATACTTAAAAATCCGCCCATCTATGTACTGCTGTCAATGTTCTATAATAATATATGAAGTATAAAAGTAAAACATTTTAATTTTATTATTTTTTATAAGTCATTTTTTGATAATATTTACGAGATTTTATGAATATAAAAAAATGACTCGAAATTAAAGGGATTATAATTAACAAAAATACCTTTATGATATAAAATAGATTATATTTTGATCCTGCATCATCTGTTATCACTCGTAAAGGCAGCAAAATCGTCCAGGTCGAGGTGCCGGCACAGAGCCTACGCTTTAATTTTTTTTCTGTATCGCGTTTAAATGTTTCAGCTGAGAAAAACTGAAAAATGTGCGAGCTCTGGCCTCAATTCACTGTACGTGATTGCAATCGCTACTGCGGTACTTACAATTGGCATTACTGCAGTTCAGATTGCATTGTCGATCCGAATGCTAGTTATATTTTATTTGTTCCACAAACACACTAATAAAAAATCTCCCTTAATATTACAATGTAAAACTAAGATGTAAAACTGCTTTCAAGGACATCATACTTACACTATGCATTCGTAAGTCACATTTCGAAGAGCGATTCCGTAGCAGATGCTTAATATATCCACTGCGGTTCTCTGGTCGACCGCAATATTAAAATTCCGGACAAAGTACACCTGATAAATCAGCGCGATAAAATCGAAGCAGGACACGCAGACCGAGCTATTTAGGAACCCTTAGTGAGCGTAAATTTCGCATAGTCAAGCGTTGTTTTCTGTGTTTTTTAAGCACGAGTCTGCATTTTCTCGTAACGACACGGATTAAAAGGCCGCATTTGGTTTTCACTCGAACATAAGTAAGGGTTATTTAGGTGGAATCGATCGCTCTTTCAGGAGATTATCCTTCGGAGAATAGCTTGCAAGCGGCGTCTGCATTGATTTTCACGGATCCCCGCGGCACTGCCCGTGGCGGCCTCAGCTCTTGGAAAATTCATAGGCACCGACCAATCAGCGCGATTCTACACTCCCTTTCGCTGTCCTTCTCTTACGGGCTCCTTTGCAGTGGTATTCCGCCGAGTTCGTTGCTTCGCCCGTCTTTGAGATTGCCAGTATAGAATTAGACCCGTGTGATTTGATTTTCAATGAATAATCATTTAGTGCGCTCAATGAATACTCTACAGAAGATTAATTTTTTAATTATGTCCACAATTAAAAATAATTACTGTAATCTAGCCAAAATCAATACGCGTGTATGAATATATCCAGATTACTCATAGACTATATGAATTATTAAAAAATTATTTTGACTGTGTTTTATTAAGTTTAAACGTGGTTTTTAAGCATTTGGATAAAAATGTATTCGGTACTATTCAAATGAGTAAATTGCAAGACGTTCTTTCGAAAGGTTTCCTTCATATAATACAATTGCTCGTTTAAAATTTAACTGGCATAATAAGTTTTTCATAAAATCCTACAGACTAAGATAACAGCATAAAAATTTTTATTGTAATTTTTTTTTTAATTAAATGCAATTTGTAGGTGATGCGTTATTTTTTCATTGCACACAGTCGCACGATTCAATTTTTTGAAAGTGATCATTATTTTCAACTTTTACTAATTAATTATTTTGCCATTTTATGTGTATGAAGATAGTTTCTTTCTAAATCAAATATTGCTAGGCAGTTACCCGATAAAATGATTGCACGTTTTTAGACGGTTATGTATAATATTAAAGAGGTAATATTAATTATACAATTTTCTCCGCAAAATTGACGAAAGCTCATGCTACATCAAAAAGTTACAACTGCTCCTGAATTAAATTATAATAAATACAAGTTCTTTAATCAAAATTATTATTCTGTATATATGTATGTATATAAATATGCAATATGAAGTTTATTTAATTATTAAGTCAGTGTGTTTGTAGTGTATAATGTGCAGACTTTAATTATGCAGTATCAAAAAGAGTATCTAAAAATTTGTGAAGCTGTACTCTTTAAAGACTAATGCATCCAACCGCTATGAAAATGATCCTCTTGCATCCCAGAGAAGACTGATAGTTTAAAACCATCGGTATCACTCAGACGAGCAAGACTATTCTGTAATGGAACTCTAGTGTAAAGCCATGAGAGAGATCGAAAAGAGAGGGGAGCGAAATTGCAAAGCAGGATCAGTTTTGGAGGTAGATTGGACGCGGGAGTGCATCGACTACAGGGGCCGAAGTTAAGCTCTCCGGAGCGTAAGCTTTCGGCCGCCGGTGCACCGGAGATCGGGGCTACCGAGAGCGCGCTAATGAAGCCGGCTCCTCGCGGAGATCAAAGAAAGAGCGAGCGATCGGGGGTCATCGGGTACGAGGGCCTGTCTTTGACGGAGCGCATAACGAGGGCCATCGGTCGCGATTTTTAATCTCCTTACTCGGCTATAGGGAAGCCGCGGCGAGTCAGTGGCGCGCGCGAAAAGAGTCTTGTTAGCTGGAGTCAAAGGCTCGGTGCGGAGGATAAGCGAGTCGATGACGCGCGCGTTCGCCTCGCCTCGGAATCGTGACCACTGCAGCGCAATTTCGCCAGCGCCCCGGGACCCGCTCGATTTTCCACCCCTCCCACATTGGTGCAGCCTCGATTATCCCCCCTGCAGTTCATGCAGACCTTGCCCGGGGACGCAACGCTGCTGTAGCTGGGCCGGATACCAGAGGAAACTAACGATAACTCGTTTTTTGATGGTAAACTAGGGGATGAAAGGACGCACAAAAGTTTGACGATGATAAAACGGAAAGGCGGTTATAGGCCAACCTGCTTTTATTTCAGAACGAACATTCTTGTACATTTTGCGCGCAGAATCCGTGAATCGTTGCATATGGAATTCCGAAACCAAAATTACCCCCATTGGTTTCACCGCGGTCTGCGATCCCCGTTCTAGTCCAGGTTACTAATTCAATTTAGGCAAATTCTACCTCTAATAATTAAATTATTTCAATTTAACTGACAATATGTACAAATTTCAAAGCATAATTGCTGTTGCGCATCGTACAACTAGTTAACGGACTTTGATTCCTGTACATACTTTTAAGTCAACTGTACACTGTTAGCAAGCCGTATTCGTGTATAATATTATCGAAAATTTAAGTTTAGAAAATTCGATTCATGAATTGCTCAGTTTAATTATGCCATAGTATTTCATGCAGATGTAGAACCCGGATTTAATTGCAGTTTAATCATTTGCCAACCGTTTCGACAGAATAATCAATTTGAAATTTTAAAGAATCTAAGGATACGCTTCACTACTCTTTATTAAAGTGCATTCAAAGCTTTGATACCTCATCTTCTATTGATTTCTTGTTTGGATGTCGCTTATCGTTGTTATAGCGATGAGTGAAGTTTCACTAATTAAGAGTTGAAAAAAATCAATCAAGTAGACAAACAAGTTTGCGATCGTTATACCTTACAATACATTATTTATAAAGTTGGAGATAACCGAAGTAGTATTAGGTCAAGAACGTACTTTTGTTGTTCCAAATAAATGCAGCGTTTACTTTTACATAATACCGACAGCACAACTGCTTAGTTAGTCAACAGTTGCTATTATACATTTAGAATACAATTATTTCTATAATATTGTGATTGGAAAGCAATTTCGAAAAGCAGGTCATGAAAGACATCTAAAAATAAATGTTTATATTGTACATTTATTTATAAGATAAGAGGAACAAAGAGAACTTTTTTGAATAAAAAATATCCAATTTAAAACAGATCTACGATTGAAGAAGTGAAAAATAGGTTTCTAAATATTTCTTGTCATGCGTATGGCTATTTTATAATAAACTTTTGATCACTGCAAAGGTTTTTTTTGTTCTACTTTTGTCACAGATAGTACTATGATTCTTTGCAAAACAGCTTCCTCGTAATATACAGTAAAGTACATAAAAACTAAAAGAACTGTACCATATTTGTACCTATTGCTTACACAAAAGCAAAACTGCCTAGAAAATATTTATAGAGATTATTTACCTCTTATATATTATGAATTTTAAGATATGTTTTCCTATGAAATTGAAAAGCGCGTTAACACCAGAGAAAAATATCGCAAGCACGCATCATCATCGCTCGAGTGGCGACAAGAGGTTCAAACTAGCATTGGGAGAAAAGGTAAAGGATAGCAACTGAAAGGCAAGTCGTCGCGGAAATCCTCGGGCGGCGCGCAAAGGCGACAATTTGTCATCTGGGGATCGCTCGGCTCCGTCGGGCACATTAACGTAGACGGTGCACACGCACTTTGCATCTATAGACGGCCGCTTTGTGCACCTTTCTTAAAGCGCAGAACGCGCATTATTACAACGAGTCTCGCGTCGACCGTCGATGAAGGATTCCTCTCTTTATACGTACATTCTCGCGCGCCTATTAGATGCGAGGGTCTCTTTGCAGGGAATATCGAGTCGCTTGACTGCGTCGAGCGACGCAGGCTGCCGACTCGCGTCACTACTCTCTTTCAATAGGCGCGAGTGAAAGACTGTAGAAGGCTCGTTAGTAGATCACCACGTTTAGGAGTAAACCTCCTTTGGACTTTTCGCTCCGTTTAACGTATTAGATTATCGGGGATTGCCGAATTATTTGCTTACGCAGTAGTTCAGTACAAAAGCCGCAGCGGGTCGTCTCCAACTCGCAACAGTGTGCGGGATGTCGATCCTCGATTTGTCTAGCACTCACCTGCAACATAAGAATTAGTTGAAATTAGATAAGTTTAATTGTGTCAATGTAGGATTAATTATCCATAACAATATCGATCGCATGTTGAGGTATGCCAATCTCCGGAAAACACGACTTCGGCTCGACTGGAATCTCATTGCGAACGAATGTCCTATTTCTGCAGACATAATGCGGCCCTTGCTACGAACAGCATAGTTAGCGCGCTTCATATGTGGAGCATTTGTTGGCATTATCGTAAAAATGCGCAATTGCGAGGTCTAATTAGTCCAGATATCGCTTTGAAGCGGGACCTAAACCTCCTTAAATAATTACGGCGATCAATCGGGCGCGTGGTAACCTTTCGCGCGACACCCGCACGCAATTCCTCTATAAATTAACTCGAAACGCGTGCTCGACATTAAGCATATATGTTCGTTTGATTGGGTAGTGCGCGTATAGCTCCAACTAGCCCGACTGGAAGACAACGGATCGGTGTGCTCTCTTTCATTTGCTCTTACGCTCGCGTGATCGTGCGACCTAAGCAAAATTCTGCGCCTTTTGCGCGATTCAAGTGCTGCGGAAAGAAACTGACGTGCGTCTCGCGGCGTTAGCTTAAATCTCCTCGAGCCCCGCCTGCACTTCAATTATGCGGTCGAAATCGGACAATTTTTGTCTACCTCGCAACCGAACCGTATAGTGCGAAGGATTGGATTATGTTTATGTAGATTCTCTACTAGAAAATTAATCAGTTATTATCACCAACGAGCCAGTGATCTTTTAATCAATTTATAAGCATAGTAAAAATCATCAGTAACCATATCTTACATTAAACTATAAAGTTGAACAAAATTAAGCTTAGAAAATAATTTTTATTATAAATATGTCAAGAAAACTGATTTAGACAAAGAATTATATAGACAAATCTAACAAGAGCTAGTTTAAATTTTTTTCTAAGTTGTATAATTTATCGTATATTCGCTCTTCGTTATCAAACTTGCTTTGTAAAAAAGAAATAATTATAGTTGTCATACAATGCGCAATTGCAACAAGGAGTTTATCGTGTATATAACCTCATGATGTGCGCGCGTACGGGCGCGTGTGCGTGTTCATGCAAGTGGTAACAGACTACGCGTCTGACATATATGTGTGTTTCTACTTGCCGTAGACATTAGTGAATACATTCGAGATAAAATTGCCAATTGCAAGTAGAAAATTCGCGTTTTTTTCTAATGGTCATATATCTGGTTCAAAACTTCTCGTTGGTATACTTAACTTAGTTTCTAAATAAATAAATTAATAAATGAATACTTTGCCTTATACTGAATGACGAATTTCACGAATAACAGAAACTCTATTTACTTAAATAACCATAGAAAATTTGAATTACAAGAGTAATGAATCCTTTAAAAAATTAATCTTTTTTTAAAATACATAGCGTGTAAAAAGTAAATGAAACTAGAATAAAAGCTTTCGTTTGCTTTATTTGCAAGTTGAAAAAATATTGATTGGCTACAAACTTTTTTGCAACGAAACGAAAATAGATCTGCATGTACATGTTTTTTTGGTACTCGGCCTTAAACAAATATATACTATAAACTAAATAATTGTTTTTAATACATCTATAAAATAAACAACAGCTTATCCTTTAATTTTATTATTTAGAAGAGAATTACAAAACTAAACTACAAGTCACATTTATTGGTATGTGAAATGAGGCTTTTCTTATTTCGGTACATGAAAAAACCCTAAAATTTAGTAAACTGAAACAATGAAAAGTGGATACACTTTAGAATTTGGAAAAAAGCGCTTCGGATCAGAGTGCGGAAATCATCCTCAGAAAGGCGCAGGCTTGCGCGGGCTTTGGTGCGGGGCTTCCCGAAATCGAAACGCGCCGTCTCCTTGGAACTGTCGTTCTTGTGCGGCGACGTTCCAATTGTTGAGCCGCACTCGCGAGATAAGCGAGGAGCGGAGCTAAGACGCGCAGGGCATTGAACAGCCTCTTGCGAATAATTTATCGCGTCTTGCGTTGCTCTGCTATAATTGCGAGAAGAAATGAGAAAGCAGAGGCAACTCGGAGCAAGCCTCATTGATTGTCACGGACCGCTGCATACATCAGAATCGTGGACGATTTATAAGTGGCTCGGACGGATTGTTCGTTATGCAGAGCAGCGGGATTTGGGCGCGTGCACAAAGACCTGACGACAAACCATGCAAACGGCTCAATAATCGGCACAGGACTTCATTCTATCGATAATCGCAACAATAAAAGTTTCTTCCATGAAAAGAGGATCACTTCATTAGTGCTAGCCGGTGGGAGTCACTTTGATCAGACTTGAAATCGGGATTCGGGGCTAGTCCGCGGGCAGTGCAGGCACAGTCAGTCTGCAACCAGTGCCTTAAACAGGGACCCCCAGCCGCTTCGATTAGAGCGCCACTGTGCCACTGTCCTCTCGTGCCTCTTCCCTTGGATTTATGGAGAGTCTGTGGGAAACTTCCTCGATGGACTCCACTACCTATTCGGCAACTGTACCAGTGCTCTTTGCTTTTATCTCCTAGTACATAACTCGTAGGTTAAGTTGGCAGCTCATACATGCGACCTGAATTTTGGTTGTCTGATTCCACAATTTAAAATGACTGCAATACCTGCGAGTCGTCTAACGCTCCTTCGGTCCAACGACATGCTGACTATTGGCACCAGTTTGTTTGCCTACTCCTTCAATGCGAGTGAGTATAATCTGGCCCAATTAATGCCTATCCCAAGTACACAGAGAAAAATAAGAATAAAATTTGGTCCCTAACATTTTAGGGAGTTCATTCTCTAACCTTTTAGGGACTAACTACTTAACTAAATGTAGTTTTCATATAATTTAAGTAATCAGTACCTAAAAGATTATAGGGAATGAACCTTATCGAAAATTACTAATTAAGTTTTCCCTCCATATACGTATTAAAATAGCATAGTTTTAAGAGAAAGTTGCGTATCTACTATAAATGGCACTACTTTCTGCGATTAAAGATAACCCGCGTACTTTTATTAAAGTATCTGCAAACCTAGTGGTGGATTACAGTTTACACGGAAGCTATTATTCGAATTGAATATTTCCTTATACGAAACCATTTGAGATCCTTAAACTGATTGAAATAACTATTTACCTAGCTCCACACTTTACAGGACTATAGTAATATCAATTACTCTTTGTCTTCATTCCTTTTGTTTAGACCTGACCTCGACACAAGAGACAATTTCTCTACAAGTAAATTGGACTGTTGCTTGCACCACTATAGGATTCTAATTCTATAGTACTCGTTCGCATCACCTGCTTAAATCAACGAATAAGTCAGTGTAAGATATTGTTAAAATTATAACGACCATTGGTTATAGAATGTTTAAAAATGCTTCTCAACTCAAGACTATATAGCGGTTAATTAAATATTCATCCGATGAAAAAAAATTATGCTTACTAATTTATTAAAAGCACCAGAAAACAAAAGATTAATTTGAGATCACAGTAATTATTGGGTCTCCTCAGTAAAATTAACATTCCAATAAAATACTACCTCTAGAATCTAGAAATGATTTTTTTATAATGTCGAGTGAAGTGGCGAACTGAAAAAGTCTCGCTCATGCCATAAAACGCAGGACGTTTCACATTCAACCATTTCAATTGAATTTAAAAATGGCAAATTCAAAATTAGCGCGCACTCGCTGATGGAATTTGAATACGTCAACGCAATGCGAAACAAGGGATATAACAAAAAAAAAATCCTTTCAAATGCCGAAGCATGTGACTTGGGCACAGAGTGTCACAACCGTACTTTTGTACAACTATGACTTCGTGCGAATGTGTTAATTAGTTACAAATGTAACTTTTATCAAATCGTGCCGAAAACCCTTTTAACAATTTTAACGAAAAGGGACGCCAAGTAATTATAGGAACACACACATCGTTGTTTTTATTTTACGAGAAAGATGAAAAATTGCAACGAGACAACGAAACGGTAGATTTTCCTTTATAATGAGGGCAAAACGAACTTTTTCTTGCACATTTTTCACTTTAGTAAAAAATGCCAACATCTCGAGTTAAATTATGCCAAAATTTGATGGAAAAATTTGCAATAATATAAAAGATAATAATATAATATAATAACATAATAACATAAAAAATAATAATATAAAATATAAAGTGTATCATAATAAATTTGTTTAAAATACAAGTACATCGTTGTCGAATTGGAAGGTAATTAAAGTGGTGAAGCATATTTTTTGATGATTTATTCGATAATAAAAATTTAATTAATGATTTAAATAGTAATGCAAGTAATATTTAAAATAATAATGTAAACTTATGCAAATATAACTTGATAAATGAAATAAATGAAAGAAGCAACAATGCATTTTGAGTATATCTCTAAATCTGATTATATAACCTTAAGTGATATGAGTACAGCATACATATATACAATAAAACCTACTTATTCATTACTATTTTCTTGATTCTCTTACAGCGATAACGGGTGAAAGAAAGTCTTAAAATGTGCACGTTTATCTACTACCATAATATTATACGCGCGTTTGTATTCTTGCATTTCAGAGAAATATTTTTTCCTGTCCCAAATGTGCTTATATGCTCGACAATTTTTATTCGCGTTATCATCAGTAGAATCAAACTTTTTATTAAAATTAAATCTTTTTGCACTTTTGTACAATGCTTCTCATTCATCTCCTATGCGCCTGCCTCTTGGCTCGGGCTTTTTGCAATTCTTTGTAATTAATGATGTTGCAATACGCTTTACGTGGGCGGCTGCACCTGTTCCTTAATTTAGCCTTTATTTAAACTTTAACAAATTAAAGGATTGTAGCTTGTACGCGTGCATTAAAAACACTAGAATACATTGATATTTGGTTCCGCGTGCATAATTGTCAAATCTTTCTGAATTCTTTACGTACTGCTAACTGCATGGATTACGATAAATAGAATTCACAAAAAGCCGTTTTTCACACTCTTGCGTTTTTCGAACTGGCTAGAAAATTGGATTACTCTGAATGGGAAACGATGGCCAAAAAAGGAGTATCAAATCGGGCTAGTTTCATTGACAACGACAGTTTCGAAAGCGTTAACGAGGAGTCAAGTGGCTTGCACTAGAACCCGCGTTGAGAGAAAGTCGCAAATGGGAGGAAGTAACCGTAACAAAACAATCAACTAGGACTTCGGTGCACTGCGCGGATATTCAGAGACGTGGTCCTAGCTAACTCACGTGCCCACGCACGGGCAAAATCTAGAATAGTAAGAGCCAGTGTAAAAAGGCGAATAGGTGGCCGATATGGCATTTGGAGCGGCAGGGGCACACCTGCGCACCAACCGCACATGCGCGGACCGACATCATCGGGGGCAGCTTATTAACTCCCGGGCCGCGATAATCGGCGCACGCGAGCCACGAGCAGCCCTGAATTTCGGCCGCTTCGACTTTGAGGCCAGCTAAATCTCGAACTAAACGGGGCTTCCCTTGTTCATACATGCATACAGTTGCCTCTTGCGGCATTCTAGACAGGACCAGAGCGGGACTAAACTAACTAAACTAACTTGTCTTAA
This sequence comes from Sycophaga agraensis, assembly GCA_018906755.1. Lineage (NCBI taxonomy): Eukaryota > Metazoa > Arthropoda > Insecta > Hymenoptera > Pteromalidae > Sycophaga > Sycophaga agraensis. Next base: position 632,477 of record JACCIE010000011.1, read on the forward strand.
GAACAAAATGAAAAATACATCAGTCTCTAAACTACGCGTCCATTTGACTCAGGATTATTTAATCGTGCAGCATTCTGAACACTTTAATAACATACAACTAGACAAAGACCAGAATACGTATTCTGGTCGTACTTTGCGAGAAGAATTGTGTTAAATTGTACTATATTTCTATCTAATGAAAGGATATATTTGCACTTCAGGGATGTTGACTATATTTTATCAAAAATATTAAATCATTAACGCACTACTTCTCTTAATGAATGTGTAACAGCATAGGTTGAAGAATTGAAGAATTCGTTTGCTCAGAACGTCTGCGACAGTACAGTAGACCAAAACTGGCGATCGAAATAAAGCAACCGTCTCATCTGCATCATTTCTTCCGCAGTGCGGCGTTCCGCATAAAGAAAGGATCGAGCTGGCTTCCATGTGTTACTAAACGTTGGTATAAGACTTGCAATACAATTAGGCGCTTAGGATGGACTCACCTTATTAAGCTAGCACTACCGGAAGCTCGAAAGTGCACGGGCAGTTTTTTTCCCGTAGACCTAGATCCTAGGCTTGGTGAAAGATCGGCGCCTCTCTTGCAAACATATGCAAACTTCTTCGATGATCGTAGCTCTGTCATCTTTCCACTTATCTCTTCGATGCCGCTATGAAACCCATAGATAGCAACGCAATTCACCCTAGATTTCATTCTGGAGGCTGCAATCTAAGACGGCGCAGTCTGCTCGAATAATTGACGCCCACTATGTTTTTCCTTGACACAACGCTCTAATAACGCGGCAAAGCGCTATAATCTGTCCTGTACGCAGTCGCCTCAATGTGAGCCTCAATGTATATCCCTCTTGGTCTACCCCTTTTTTGACGCGACTTGATTTGCAATTAAACTCTTTTAACCCTCAGCTCGAGACTCATCTTTCCACTTGTTTTCCCGTGCGCGGCACCCGCGAGAAATGCGCCAATTTGCTCATTGCCATTACAGCTTTGCTCCTCTCCGCCTCCCATTCCCAACCAACTGCTTCGCATCCTCCATAAAATGCATTTGCATAAAACCCTCGCGTCCTCTATTCTCGCTCGTCCCTTTGGCCAGCGAGGCACTTGAGGCCGACTCTCGGAATTTTGCACTTCAACCTCGTTTTTTTCCAGGTACTTACTATAATTAGTATTTTATCATCCTCACTCTCTCACTTTTTTTTCCTTAATTTTATTTTTTATTATTTTGTTACTTATGCATTACTTTCTAATTTTTCCTTGTTTGATATTTAATACTGTGCTCAATAATACAATTAATTCGGCGCTATCATTCATATGTTTCGTGTGCTACTGACCTTCAGTAACAATCATTAACAAATTATCTATCTATCTCTGGCTATGTACTGTACAGGAAAATCTACACTAAACAAGATTGCGTTAAAAAAATTCTCGGTCCTTTGAAACTGTATCGTTTATTACACATATAATTTGTCTTTTAAACAATTTCGAATCTATCAAGAAAACATTAAGATTTTATTATGGTAATTATTCACATTAATGTTTTACATTGAGTCTCAATATCTTGATTAGTAATTACTAATTGAAAAATATATCTATACGGCTTTATAATAATCTCTGAAATCTGTGAAGAATCCTTAGTACAGTAAATGAACTAATGACTTGAATGTAAAATAGTTTATATGATTTGTAATCGATAATCATCTCTTAGATTTATAAATTTAATACGAACTTATAAAGTTTAAAAAATTACCTGATGAATTTTAAATTTATTCTTGAATATCTAAACTACTAGGTGTTAATAAAATATTTTCTATTAATTCAACATGAATGATAAATATTGACGAATAGATCAATTTTTCAACGGTATCTAATAATTGTTAGCGACAAGTCATTAGTGTCTACAAAAAAATTAACCTAACGATGCGATTGTATATCTTTTTATCAAATATCGTTTATATCAAAATATATTTTCTGGCACATAAGGTAAATAAAAAATTCTACCTCATTTTTATAAGTTTTAGCAAGCATTAAACAATTACAAGAAGAAATTGCAGCTTAAACAATTTTCAACAACGAAGATATAAAATGTAAAAGTAGTGAACGAAAATTGTGATTTCGGTTCATATTAAATCGACCATGAAATTTTAGATTAGCAAGATTTTCTTATAATTTTCCTAGGTCTTTTATCTGCGCGAAAAGTTACATATTTTAAGCTGAAATAAAATCAATTTTAATGAATTTAAATCCATATTCACTAATACTTCATCAAGATTTTTAAACATCAATAATTTTTTTGTCCGTAAAAAGGAACGGTCCAAAATTTTTATAATCCCATTTTAAATCGAGGCCTTTTAACCACAATGTCTGCACCTCTTATCGTTTCAATAATCCTCTTTGCTAAATAAACGTTAATTAGTCGAGGTTGATTTTTACACGCAATAGATCCGCTTTTCTTCATTAGTTGTAGACTCGTCTTCCCTCGTGTCTTCGACTAATCCGTTTAAACTTTATTCTACATCAAGAAATGATTCTCACGGGATATGAGATTCATTATCTACTTTCGTTACCATCATTTCTATTCTTTTTAATCGTAGCTTATAATTTTCCTGTAATGTAACGCAATTGGATTTAATATTAAAAGTCCTCGTTATTAAATTTATTCCCGTTATGCAGTTGGGTCTCCCATTATTTTCCAAGGATTATTAAAGTGCCTTTAGTTTTAATACGAAAATATTAGTAATCCACTATACATTATGCAGCTATGTATTTATATTTCACGACTGCTACTTCAAATAATCTTTATTGTTTCGTTGTGTTATGTGGTGTTGTTGTATAAATTATTTATAAAAGGTATTATTTCGGCCAACGATTATTGTTTATTGAAAATTAATTTGTTACATAAACGGTTCTTATTTCATCAATTTTTTAAAGTTGTCGTTACAAATAACTATGTGCAATTTTAATTCTACCGCACTTTAATGTATATACATTAGCATTATTAATTATTCATGAATAAAACTGGAGAAAAATAATTAATACTATACTAAATTTGAAAATCGAATATTATGTAAGCTCTACAATGTAAACCAAAGCAGTCACTTATAACTTCATTGATCATATTTGAAAATAAAAATTGATAATTTTGTAAAAAATTTAGAAATTCTAATGAAGTATAGTACTTTGTATATATAACAAAGCAGACTCTTGAGAACACAAGTGTAATCAAGGGTAAATAACTATGATAAGTATTAATTTTCAAAACCTCGCGTAAAAAATTATACGAACGATAGGTCTTTGTATATTTGTCGAATTAAACATCTGTACATTGTTTTCAAAGGACTATTTGAGATATTTTAAGATTATTAAGATAAATTATAAAAATACTTGATCAATATTTATCATTTTAATTTGAACCGTCAAAAATAGTTGAAGAGTTTTGGTAAACCGGTGCTTTTATGTGTCCGATATCAATTCTTCTCATCAAGTTGATGACCTTCAGGTTTTGTATGAGTACAGCGTTCATGTGGTAAATGGTTTTATGTGGATCAGGCAGGACCGAAACGGCCAACGAGGTCAGCACATTAAAGTGCAGGACGTGCGAGCCTCCCCAAATGATGGCTGGCGCGCTACCGCCAACGCACAACAGCGATATAAACAAGGATCTTAGGAATGATAACTTAATCTGTTCTACGAGAAAGTCGTTTCGTTGAGACATCGTAGGATCTGCCGATGACTCGAAAATTTTCAGTCGATATCCCATATGTATAAACGATGACTTTGTAGATATATTCATGATAATTAATTTTTAGTGGCCAAAGGGTTGAGAGACCTTATAATACACGTAGCAGCAGTCAAAATTGGCAGTTTTATGTGTACGAGAAAAAAGGCCCGGCTAGAGTGATCAATTAAAGTTACTTTTATATAACCAGCACACGTTTCATCAATTTCATTCGTTTCGCTTGAATACATCAAACGAGACTCGTATTCGAACCGAAGATCAATTCAAAATGCATATACAGTTTGGAAAAACAATACTAACGATTCAATTTGATGCCGTTCGTTGCACGGAGATGTAAACGCTCAACTGGCAAAATGAATTAATCTCATCTGAGAAACGTGTAACTACGCGAACACGCGCAACTTTACCGTATAAGTGGGCAGAGAACGTACATAGCTGAGCTCGTACGACTACTTACTCTGAATAATATATCAGGAGCGCGCCGTTTATCCCCTTAATAGCGCCGATGACGCAGATTACTTAATTCGTGGGATTTCGAGATTGGGTTTCACGAGGTCAATTAATTATTCGATCATTAATCTGAGAAATTAGATTCATATATCGGGCACGTGCACAGGAGACGGAGATTTTAGAGACCATTACTGTTCGATAGAATCGCGATGACCCCGCAATCTATATAGCGGTACTATTCCGTCAGGTGTAATGTCTCAGCTGTAATTCGTAGCTGCCGACATGCCTCGGGACAACCTTACATTACTATTCTATTACTGAACGTTACGTGACTCTAGGCTTGGATCTAGATGCACACATTCGGGTGGGCGCACAATGAATTTTTCCATCCGACGGATAAACTCGGGATTTGAACCGGTGAATCAATTAAGTGGCGTCAGTGCAGTATTTACTTTGGAAGCACTTTTATAAACAGTGTGTTCAATGTTGGACTATAATCGATGAGCGATGAGTTAATCAATAGGCGGTAGACGACCGCGAGCAAAACCTTGTTCATCCATCCGGCGTGGAACTCAGTCGCGGAGTTCGTGCAAAGGACGAGGCGAGGGTCGCGAGGGCAGAAGACGAAGAAGAAGCGGAAGATGGCCCGGAAGAAGCAGAAAAAAGAAAAGAAGGGCCAGAGGCCCGGGGATCCGGCAGCGCATTAGGGGCGCGAGAAAAAATCGATCGGCGGTGGCGAAAAAAGCAGCGGGCGGGCGGCGCAGCAGGTCGAGGCGGCGGCTGGGGGCAGCGGAGGGCAGCGGTGGGCGGCGCCTGGGCTGGGCGGCTCCCGGCCCCTGACCTAGAGCGCCGTTTCATGGCCCCGGGCGGCGTGGGTGCAGCGGGCGCGGCGGCGTCAGCGAGGTCCGGCCGCGGGAGGCTGCCGCCTCGGAGCCGGGTGACCCAGTTCGCCCCGAGGGACGGCGACCGGGCCGTGTTTACCGCCTCGCGGCCCGCCCGTGTTTTATTCAGAGGCGCGGGGCGTAGGCGCGCCCGGATAATCAATCGGCCCAGGGGTGCTGGGTCAATAGAGCCGGGCGCGCGGGCCTCGGGCGCGCGGCTGGCGACTCACCGGGGCTGCCTCCGGGCTCGGGCTCGGGCTCCGGGCTCCGGGCTCCGGGCTCCGGGCTCTGGGCTCCGGATCCGGGCTGCGGCGGCGGGGGCGCGGCGGCTCTCCGGCTGGCGCTAGGCTGGCCAAGGCCGCGCTGGGCTCCGGGCGGCCTGGCTCCCGCGGCCGGCCATCTCCCTCGCGGCACTCACTCCCGGGGCACGGCACTCGCGGGGCGGCGGTCGTCCTCGGCTGCGCCCGTCGGCCGCAGTAGACCCGGAGTCGCGGCGGCCTCGTCCTCTCGAGCAGCCCTCGGCTCTACGTCGATCGAGTGGGGCGCAGTGGGCGCGCGCGCCGAGCCCCGCTGCCAAGGCGGTGCCTCCCTCCCCCGCGGCGCGCGCCTGCGCCCCGGGCGGAGGTGCGCGCGCCGAGCGCCACCGCCCCCGGCCCGAGCCCAGCCGGCCGCGGAGTCCGGACTCGGGGCCGCAGCCCGCACTCGCCCGCCTCGCCTCCGCGAGTCCCGCCCGGCCATTTGCATGAAGCCTGCGCTCCGCGGGCCCGCAGCCGCTCGCGACGGGGATGGGGATCATCCCCCAACCCCGAGATCCTGCGGATTCCGCTCTTGTTGGCCTCGACGGCAACCCACGGAGATACTGCAGGCGAGCCGGCGCGCGCGCCTTCCGTACCGATCAATCCTATGATTGTCAGAATGTCATCGCGGCTGCCTGCAACCCCTGCCGACGGTATCGAAAATATTCCGCTTGTCTCCGCAGCCGATAAGCTTCGTAGCGATTCGACAGCCACTTTAGATTACAATCTATCCGAATTTCAAAAATCCTCACCATATTTCATTACTATATTTGTCCATTCTTTATATATTTTTAAACAAATAAACATAAAATATTTTAAATTCATTCGTATTTTTCATCTATTTTATCATTAGAAGTGCTTTTTCACACAATTTAACTCTCATTTACAAGCTCTTTATTTTATTGCTAAACCTACCTTTCCCATCGAATTTTTTTTCATCAATTTAATCCAATAAGATAGACCATGTATTAATTGAATCTATAATATAACAAAAATACCAAATTCCCGTAGTTTATACGTCGTACATTATTGAAGAGTCGGGTATTAATGTTTTGAAAATTATTTTTTTACTTATATAACTTCCAAACTAAATATTAAAAGAATGCTTGATAAATTCTTAGCGTTTTGCAGTGAAAGATTATTTAAATACATCTAATTAAATTAACATAAAATAATTTGTTAAACTTGTAAATTTTACAAGAGTAATTGATAAAACGAAAATGATAAATTTCTAAACATAAACTTTATACGAAAATAAATATACTAATCATCTATTCAAACTTTTAGGAATTAAAATTTTACAACATATAAATTGTAAATACTTACCTTTATAAATATATCAACAAAACCGATAAATCAAAATACTATAACTTTCAGATATAATATTAAAATGGCATTATGAGAACTACATAGATGGAAATTAATTTGATAGTAATTAGATAATTCTATAATCAGTTTCTTGATATGCGAAAGGTATAGTAGTAATACTTTGCAACTTTAAGCGCACGAGCAGCGTGTCCGTGATCGATTTTTTAACGAATAGTACAACTAATATATGATAAATGTATGCAAACAATAAATTGATTTTTTTTACATACGTAAATTTATTTGAATGACTTCAAGAAACCTGTTTATGTTCTACTCTCAACATTTGTAATCTTTAAAAAATTTCTAAAATACACAAAATAAATAACTCGCCTTTTATGAATTATTGGTACGTATTAAAACAAAAATATTTATAAATTTAAGCTTGAATTAAATTATCTTTAGCAATTAAAAATTCAATAAAGTTTCTTTGTGAAAAATTTTAAGTACCGGATATTCTTTTTCAAATGTTTTACAAAACACTAAATATTTCAAAAACGTATATTTCTACATTTATTTAAAATGCATTAAAAATCAAAGAATCGTATCCCTGAAATTTTGACAAGTTTATTTAATATATTTACGAAGAATTAAAACTTCCAATAATTTGTGTTAATAATATAATTATTTGACAATTTAATAGTAATCGCGCAAAAACTTTATTTTCAGATAATTTCAAAATTTCAGTTGACTATTCCTGATAATGAAACAATAATGATTTAATATTGGGTTGATGCTTTCAATAAACATCTGTGCACTATTAACAAGTTATTGTGCAGCACGAAAAAAGATGATATTGAAATAAAAATACCCGAACTTATCGAAACGATTTCAAAGTAAATTTTAAATCATTAATTATTTAAATATAGTCAATAATACTTTACAATTACATTATTAACAATACATAAATGCTCTTACTTCAATTATAAAATGACTTTATCTTGATGGTTAACCAATGTATAAGAAACTTTCTTCGCAGTTTTTGTGTTTATTTTTACAATTTTCATTTCATATTCAAGTTTACTCCCAAATCTTCAAATCTACGCAATTAAATTGTGTATATTGGATACTTCCATCTGCTTTTTTTCTTCTTATACTACGATCAAAATAACTACCAACTTGTTAATTTTTTTATTAATGAATATCGTAATTATCGTCTTATTGAACAGATATACAAAATCAATTTCTCGTCACTGAATGGACAAATGTAATAGATAGTAATGTAGTACATATACAAAGCTCACTAAATTCGTCGTTCGAGATATTTTTCCATTATTACTTGTTATTACATTTTTGTGATTTTATAAATTCGATTAATGGTTTTTGTTCTTGTAAGACAAACATAAATAAATAAAAATTACACTGAAAAGCGTTGGTTGGTAGAGTCAATACGTCAATCTTGATGGAATAGAGCGCCATCTTCTCGTGAAATAATTGAAGATATTTATTGACGGATAATCGATTGATTGCTACTATGATTTAGCTGAACCCTATCCCCTCCCTCCCATAAATATGTGTACGATTCCTCCCCCATGTAACGAACAATTGGGTATATCCTCTTTCATTCAACTTTTTCTTATTCGCACCAGAGCAAAAACGATTTCACTCTAAGCATGTATCAGACTTAGTTATAGCCAAAAGAAATAAAGAAATTAATTACAGAATTGAATAAGAAAATAAAACCGAATATTATCCGCCCCTTTTCTACTTTTCATCTATGACCTCTTTCTCGATAATTTAGTTAAGACGCTGCACTTCTAGATGTCACTACATATTTGTGAAAAGTACTTACACCAGAGCTTCAGAAGCAGGGAAATCGCCGCTGCTGCTTCGAAACATATATAGAGCACACTGTACGTGTCAACGTATGATCAGCCGAGAATCTATTAAAGACCGATTGGTCGTCTTATGGTAATATTCTAAAGAGCCTCACTCTTTTTTTACTTTTACATGCGCAATCGTTTTTAACACAAATCACGTCAATCAATAATAGAATCAAATGATAGTAGTCTTCGCTGACATTGTTTCACGATCGTGACAATATAACATTTTTAAAGCGGCTTCCTGCAGTCAAAAGATACGACAGTGTCGAATATTACTGCTCTAGTAAAATCTACAACATTTTGATCCAAACCTTATTGAACCATTTCACATAGCTTATTTATTATTATGTAAGAAGCAACGACCAATCTTTAAGCTATTAAAAAATCAATTCATTTAAAGTGGTGATGAAAATTTGTAATAGCGCATAGAATTCGTAAAATACAACTTTAGATTCACTTAAGTGATAAAAGACAAGTTATAAAATGAATCATTAAAAAAAAACAGATAAGTTACATTTTCGATTTTATACCTTCGTTACAGAAAATAAGTTCTAAGTCAAAAAGCGAGTCTACGCTGGTGATGGACGGGGTTGACGCTCAGAACCCATTATCAAAAATAATATTAAGCTCACTGCACAGCAGCAGCGAACAAAAAAACTTATGTTATGCGAGTTTATGTAGTATATCTAACCCTATACTGCCGTCGAAATATACTACTTTTACTTTTGATGATAAGTGTTTGTTTTATCTTACATAAAATGTCAAGATGAATTAACATTTTTCAAAGTGGGACGATTTATAATTGTCTGGACAACGATTTGTCAATAAGTCCAATATAATAGTTACATTATCTCCATTAGCATATTTTTCGAGGGAGGGAGATCTTTAAAATCTTATTTATTTTTATTTTTTTTATTAAAAACATTGTCGTTCGGCACAACAATAAGAAAATCCTTTTTTAAGAAAAAAAAAGTTTAACACTAATTTCACAGAAAAACAAAACAAAAAAAAATAATTGTATAAACAACAAAGAGTTAATGACCGTAAATTGGTGCACCCTGATCCTCAAACTTCTTTCTAGATTTCAACAAAAACATTATATACAACGTTACCCAAAATTTTTCGTGAATTATTTACTTAATAAATTAAAACAAAAGAACTAGACATATGGAACTTAATAAATACATTTAAAAAAACTAATGCTGCAAACTTCTTAGAAAAGGATTTTACCCCTGCTGCCTTTATTGCATTAAGCACATTGGCCTAACAAAATACTACTGATTTTATGTAGATCATACTACAATAGAAGTTGAATATCATTATTTATTATGAACAACCGAGTGACTCTTATTGACTCTGTAAAGTTTTTTCTTTCTCTCATTGCAGTTTTAGCAGTAGTGATGATGGCATATTAAGTGGCAGAAAGGGTAGGCTAAGAATGTGAAGGGAAGGGTGGTTTGCCAAGGTGGTTACGATAAGGCAAAGGCGCTTCAAATCAGCTTTCCAATGAGAACACCGACTATAACCATGACGACTGCAAATATTATGCCATTGGTGGAAAGTGCCAGAGGTAAACTACTAGAATTCGTAGTTAATTCTGACATTGAAGCCAAGCTTACTTCTTTAGCAAGTGCTGCATTTTTCCATTTCATTATCTCCTCCTAATTAACAAAATTTGCATATAAATAAATTAATTTTCTAATATTTCTTTAGACTAAAGTTTAAGAATTAACTTTAAGACCATAAATAATACAGTAAACGTCTCTACATTCTTTGTGATAGGTTATTTCTCAAATACAATTTATGTTGATTTATAAATATAAGTGAATGTAATGAAAAATTTACCTTCAGTTGCAGATTTTCCTGCCTAAGAAGGTTCTCATCTAACCTGAGTTGTTTAATTTCTTGTGTTACTAATAATAAGTTTTCGTCACTTTCAGCAGGCTAAAAAAATTGATATTTTATAAAATCAACTGCATTAATTAACAAAATAATTCATGATTATAATGCATACCTTTGGTGATACATTAAGAGGATCTTCAACAATCTTGCTTTTAGAATCAGTAGAAGTAGAATCTGTTTTATTTGGTGCAGAAGATATTTTAGCTGCCAATGAAGTGTTTACTGGATTCTCAAAAACGCATTTGAGTTTTGTATCGGTTAACCGTACAGGATTTACACCTTTCCACTAAAGGTAATTAAAAATAATTGTAGATATTTTTAAAAAATAAATATATAGGAATAAATCTATAAAAAAATTAATACACATTGTTTGCCAATGTTTTACTGAAACTTTAGTTCCAAATTGAACGTGAAAATAATTTTAGAAATGTATTGGATTATTGCCCAAATAATTTTACACTGTATATGTTTTAGATATTTCAAACACCAAGGTTTTACTTATTTCGTATATAAATTTACAATGTTCAATATGGACACTCATCTTATTTAGATAATTCTAAATAAATTTTCATGAGCCTAAATCAAATAAACACTATTGTAAAAAATGGTAAATAAATGGTTTTATGAACTCACAATTGTTTGTGGTTCTTGATCTGGATCTTCATTTGGAGCTACAATAGTTTGAACCATAAACTTGTGCTTATTTTTTTCCATTGGATCATAGTCAAATGGTTGTAAACAAACTAAAATATATTTGCAAATCAATTAAATAGGACAAAGCTTAAAACAAAAATATATTTGAATCAATAATTAACTTAAGTGTATAAATGAATTTTTACCTGCTATTTCATATATTTCTTTTGGTTTGATAAGTCCACAATTTGGCCTAACACAATATTGTTTAGGAGCAGTAGTCTTTATTTTAAAATATACTTTTTGATTATGTGTTGGATTTTCAAGTTTTATATATGAAGTACTTGGGTGACCTGAAAATGGGCCTGGAATGGAAATAGAAAAATTACAAAAAGAGTGGAAGAATTCACTAATTGATTAAAAAAACAAAAATGAATTTAAAATATAATAAAAGTAGCCTAACTATTTAAAACTGAAATTGATAATAATATGAAATCATAATTAAATATTAAAGTTGTAAATTTATATTTACATGTTATAAAACTAATACATAAATAACAACATATAATAACATACAACATGTACTAACATATCTTATCTTTTTTTACAGTAAGTTATATATAGTTAAGAAAGTTATATATAGATTATCAAAGCCTTAACCATTTGATAATTATCAAATGATTGTAATTGATGCTTGAATTTATAATATTTTTCATTTTGGCTTCACAGACTGTTAAACAATTATTATCTTCAGTGTATCATTGTATGGTATCATATTAAAAAGAAAGAACTTAAGTAACTATCAAAGATTAATATGCAAAATATATAATAATTACAATTAATGGCACCATAATCAGTGATATTTATAACCAAGATTTTTACAATATATACTAGAGTTTACTTCACGTTAACCAATTAATATACTAGTATAAAATATTTGCTTTTACATAAATTTTTGTGTGCCTGTGTATGTAAGTACATTTTATTTAATTAAATCAAACTTAATTAAAATATAAACCAATACAAAATATTGATGATTATGCAAGTAAAAAAAGAGAATTAAAAATGGTTAAAAAATGAAAATGAAGAGGCAAAACTATGCCAGACACTGAAAACCTAAAACTCTGTTAAAAGATGTCGAGTCACAACAGAAAATTTGAATCCCATATTTGATATAATCACAAGATAAAAATAAAAACATTATAATTTTAGAGCGTACATGTTTAATAGTATTTTATATTCATCTGAAAAAAAATCATTTTTCCCATTGTACTTTGAATCACTGGTTCATGGTTTTATAGGCTAACTCCAAAAGCAAATCTCTTCTGTTCCTCCTTTTAGTTGAAAAACTAGTATTGTAAATAGAAATCGAAGTCTCGAGTGTAAATCAATGAGTAAAAAGATTCTTTCTCAATACACAAATGTGACACAAACGTGAAAAAAATGACGCGGCGAGAAAAAGGAAGGCTCTTGAAAGCTCGAGGCTTCGATCGGTCTCATTCCGAGAACAGGCTAGTCTTGAAAGAGCAATGGGTAGCTGTCCGTGGAAGGTACAGAGACTAGATAAAGGAAGGCCAGACGTTCCGTTCGCGCGGCAAAGACAACGAACAGGCTCTCTTCCCTAGACGTCCGATCGATCATCGGCAAATCAAAGCCGTGGGACTAGGCCGCATATTATAGGCATGTAGGTGTCGAGAGCGCGCCTCGGCGAGTCCAGGGCACGCGGACGACATCGCCATGTCGTGGCTTACTCTGGTCAAATGTGTGCGCGCGTGCACCGCGATATGAAGCACGCACGCAAAGAGAGCAGAGAAGCCTCGAAAAGCGTAAAACGTGTGGGCTAAGAGTACCCGCACTCACCGCGGAATCGCAGCTCATTCTGCGGCTCGACGATGAGGACTTGATTTCGCTTGACTTGTTCCTGTTTAGTCGTCGACATCCTGTCGGCTGGATGGCCTCACTCGTTCACTGCACGACTCCGTCGAGAACGACGGGCTAGCACGTCGCTGGTACTGCTGTTGCTGCTCACCGTTGTCCAAGTTCTCGCGGCCCGGGATGTAGTGCTCTTCACACTGCGAGAAGCACACTTGCCCGAAGGGCAGACTAGAGAGCCAGAAGGGCTATTAGTCCGATATCAAAATGACGAATGATCACCAGGTGGTAGTTTCGCCCAGGAGCTCTGAGTCCTCGAGCGAAATCTCCAGGGGCAGTCAACGTGGGGCGGCGGCCTAGTGAGCTGTAGTGAGCTACTGTCTCGCCGTCCTTGTTGCCTCTCGCCAAGCGGCTGCCAAAACCTTGAAATTAGACCGCTTCAGGTGTCTCCTGCACTCTTGTCTGACAGATCTGGAGGGAGAGATGCGATCTCTCTCCTCGTCCCTTTTTTCTCCACCCTTACGCTTTTATCTCTGTCGTGCAGTGCGTTTCCTCGCACGCGCGCGCGACTGTCTCATCTCCCCAAGAACGGCCCACACACCACTACATATGCTTACGAAGTCATCGACGTGTGCGAGCAGCCGTTACGTTCAACACGAGAAAGAGAGAACGAAAGAGAGGGGGAAAGACCTACGGGAGCTACTCGCGTACAGTGCGACTCGTAACGCGCGCGCACCAATATTGCTCTGCTTTGCCCGCGTATTTCCTCGCTTCTTTCTAATCCTCCGTAATTCAGAGATGAACGATCGGAAATTATACCTCTGAGCTCGACTAGCAACTTTTCGTTAGCTCCGTACGAACTCAGTTGCTATTTGTGCTTTGCATACTACTGTTCGGGATGAAAATAAAACAGCAAAAATTCGAGTCAGACTCGCATACGTCAAAGCGCGTGCGCGTATATTCGCCTGTGGCCACCGCGCGAACCTCAAATACGCATGCGTCACGACGGAAATAATAAACTGGGTAGCTCACTGGACACTCCGAATTCTGAGTAACTTGCACCTGTAGTCGATCTGAGTCTATTTGACGAGAACTATCTCCTATTCAGTTTTCGCTCTATTGTCCTGAAATACACAGATCCGATCTATTTATTCCCTTCGCCTTGGTCTTGACTTTGGCACCAGCTGCAGACGAATTCACTGCGCGAAAATAAGTGCGCGCGCGCCGATTGCCGAGTGTTACATCACAGTACAACGCTGATCAAGCGAAAGAAGCAAAAACGGATGGTCAACACATAGATACGCGCTCATGTGCGCGGGACTTTCAAATGCTACATTTATTATATTTGTTGGAAATAAATGTTATTTAGCAATTTCAATTGAGTACTTAATGTTTTATCTAAATTAAAAATTAATAGGCAAGAATTTTTGATCGTGATGTAGTTGTAATTTATCAAGTAATAATTATAGTTTTAAAGTAAGATAAACGTCCTGTTTGTAGAACTATTTTTGTTTGATAGCAACGTTTACACTTCAAACTTAATTTGAATATTTCATTAAAACTATGACTAGCAATTTGCATAGAATGCGACAGAGGATTTTGTAAGGACTGTCCTATGCAACATCTCACAAATGAAACGATTTCTATTTATACAGTTGTTGTCGGTAGCATTTTTCGAACACTATAAATGAATATTTATGCAAATTAAAATTTTTTTGTACTGAAATTGTCAATATAGATTATGATAAAATATAAAAAATATGAATAAATTCTGGTTTGGTACTCGCATATTTAGAATTGTTTATTTAATGCTTAGAATTGTTAATCCTATCTATTTTCAGACTTTAATTACTATTACCGTTCTTCAATTTCATTAAAATGTACAAATTTGTTAAGTATCATTACGAATAATTTTACTACTATCATACTTCTCTAATTATTTATTGAGAGTTATATTTGATAATAATATTTTCGATAATTAGAAATTTTTTTCTCTTTCCTGCTATCTTATCTATTTGGTCAGAGCTGTTAAGCGAACGATATTTCAATCATGTTTCAATATTCAAGTCAATATTTTACGATATTAATTGGCAAAATGTTCTGGTCCTTGACAACAATAGTTTACCATGAAAACATATATCTGACTGACTGGGCCAAACTAAGCACTGAAAGATACTCTCTAAAAAATTTAGTTACAAGTATTTAGTTAATTGATACGTCGACCTGATAAACCAAAGATCAAATTTAAATCACTAATTTTTCAGGCTGACATACTTAATATTGGATTTTCTCTATAGAGAGAAGCATCCCCATTTTACAATCATCCTCTGGTTATTCTAATTATTGTTTGTAGAATTTATTGTATTCAAGTTCGTATACGGTTAATGTTAATTGCATCTTTCATTTTATAACTTTCGTTTTTTAATCAATAATTTTAACTGTTCGATAAATTTTAATTTTATTTTCATACTCATTATTATTACCACCTTTACTCCGGTACCTTGTGCTACCTTACAAAGTTTTGCCCTGGTTCCCTATACTTCTATTATATAGCAATACACTACTGTTCTTCCTTGGCACGTCTTATCTAACTTTGTCAAACTTTATCTACTTTTATCAAACCTTTCCTTGCATGAAATATATGCACCAGCGTGAAAGACCGTAATAAATAAATTTTATTGGTGCCATGAAAGTATAGTTTAACGTCAGAAATGATCCTACATGTATCTTTTGTAGATTTTTCTTTGACCTTGCTCATTAAACTTACCCATTAAATGATAAATCGTCCTTGTCGATGCAGTCCGATAAACATATGTATTCGAATTGTATTTTAGACTTTCTCGTATTATTTTTCCAAATATAATTTCTCTCAACACTTTTTTAGTTACTATTATATCCTATTATAATTAAATGTGAAAAATAGAAGGACTACAGATTCAACATAATATTAATAAATTAATCGTTGTTTACACTAAAACCTTAATTGTTATTAGTCCATATTGATACTTTATAATTATTTGGTAATTTATTCGTGTACATAAAAATATAATTATTATAAAAGTATGTTACTATGTTTTCGATGATACAAATAGATTATCTGCAATCAGTAATCAGCGACAGGCAATCTGTCCAATTCAAAGCCCATTGTTATAGTTACTAAATGCCACTTTAAATTGGATATCATTGTTGATCTTCCTGGATATATGAAGGGCTTCGATACATTTAAAGGATTGGGAGAAGCTGGGATATGGGATTTTAATCGTTAATAATAATTTTCGATTACAAAGTAAATTGGTATTTCAGAGCTATATAAGTGTCTCGAAAAAGCGACACTAACTAGCCACATTGAATTTTAAAAATTCTTAAAATTATATGAACGCATAGTATTATTAACTTTACTAACTTCATAGTAAGCGAGTATGTTATATTAGCAAGATTCCTCAATAGGTAATCAAACGTCACGCAACGCATATACATTTATAGAAAATTTTCTGTACTGTGTAATAATACAACTACACTTTTAAAATCATATTGCTATTCAATTTTTGTTTATGTATTGGTTTGTTTAGATTCGTTAATCTGATTATTTAAATTATAACTAGGATCATAGATACATATTTTATAAACTTATAATATTACTATAATCAAAAAATTTTATATAAAAAATTTGCGAGAAAATTTGTCTATGAAGAAACAAAATCAAAAATTATAAATCTTAAGTAGCACAATCGTGCATTAGGAAAGAGATACTAAATGAAATATTTGAAACCTTAGTCCTCGACTATTACTCATTATGAAATGAAAAAACCCACTTGTAAAATAATCTTTACTAAAAGTCACTTTCAATCAAGTTGAAAAACATTTTTAATGAATCCTTCAAGAAGGATATAAGTCGACATGAGATAATCAGTAACGCGAATAAAGAAATCTATAGGTTAAGGTCGTATTTGGTCGACATTCAACAAAACCGGCAGCTCGCGAAATCTCGAAGGATGTTGGTGAACGGGAAGCGCCTCTCTTTGGGCCTTCCCCAGGGTCACGCGCGTGCGCTCATGCTTTGCTTGTTGGAAAACGACTTGAGTCAGGGGGGATGGGCTCACTGCGCATAACTTACACAACGTTTCCGCGGCAGCCGGCAATCGACTCTTGGCACTGTGAGTGTTCAGTTCTTGTTGCTGGTCTGCCGCTACTCAACTGCGTTGATCGCTTTCGCTTATTGTGAGTACTATCGCACGTATAAGAGTATGCATTTTATCTCAATTGCGGAGCGCGGACCGCGATCTTGTCGATAATCATTAGGTTGCTTACAGGTACTTTTCGTCACGTAAAAAGTTTTGAACGAGTTGATGACTAGCTTTTAAAAATTTTAATTGAAATTCTTTTATGTAAATAATTGTTGATAGAAGTTTGAAACAAACGTTATGTGGTCACTGACTTTATAGAGTATTTGGCAAAATATACTAAAGATATAGAATACTCGTTTCTGCTAATTAATTAACATATTCATTTACTATGTGCGAATTTCTTTACAGGGCTCATTTCATTTATTGATATATTATTATAGTAAAAACTAAAAATTAGAGTTATGATATCAATGACGTAATTAACGACGCTTTCTTTAAATATTGTATCTATCATATCTATAGTATAAAAATTACGGGGAAAATATTGATTGACAATATTCTGTCAAAATTAGTTTTCGTTTCAAGAAAGATTGCGGGTTATAAAAAATGACTGCTTTTATACTGCGTTTTTAATTAACGTGCAATAAAATATTGTTAAATTATTTCTTTTTAATCATCAAAAATTCAAGGTCAAAAAAAAGTTTTATTATAAAACGTTTAATAATTAGAAAAAAAACAAAATAAATGTAAATGTTGCTTATTTTATTACAAATGTATAAAAAGAATCAATATCTGTCAAATCTTTAAAATAATTATCTTTTTACAGATCAGTTAATAATAAAATTTGATTAAGTAATAGTCAAATCTACAATTAACAATCTCTATTTTCATAATATTGTATTCTATTCAATTATGGTTTTGCTAAAGAATCTGAAAATCTGTATAAATGTAAGTTGAGTGGTGTTACAAAGCAGTCGATCGATCTATTGTATATACGATTTTCGACTGTAGCCCACTACCCGCACTTTTTTACTTGGTAGCTAATGGTAAGTTTATCCATCATATAGCATCATAATGCATCATATATAATCAGTTGTGACCAGTTGCTCATACGGGAGAGCAGTGCCGTTTCTCCAAAAGCTATATCTTCCCTGTCGAATACACTTGACGTTCAGACTTGCCTAACGCGTTCGATCATCACACGTCCACGAAGTTTAGTCCAATTACGCGCTTAACAACTTTAATACAAAAGTAAAGAAACTAAGTATGTACATCTGCATTTTATAAGGTGTTTTATGTCAATCGGCTAGTGCTAAGAGTTACAGTGCTGTTGGTTTGATAATCTAGACACAAAATATAAATTCGTATTTATACGTATGTTGATTTTTCCTCTGGTAAAGAGTACACAAGTTACAGTATCTTGCATAACATTGACGAAAATAGATGTTGTAAACTAGTGAAATGGATTTCATTTTAAATTAAATTGCGGTATTTCAAACACTTATACTCATTGATATCTCAAATCGCATGAACTAACTATAATATTAATTCTCTAGTCAGAAAAGTAAATCGTTATTAAAAGTTATGATTTTCCAATGTATAGTGAAGTATACGAATTTCGATGAAAACAGAAATCAAATACAAAAATCATGTTGATCAATCATTAAATTATATCTGTCTAAATATTATTAACGTTGATTTACAATATAAGTAGCTGCAATGGAAAACCTTGAATTTCACTAAGTAGTTGGAGTTAATAAGACTAGTGTCAAAATATCAATCGCATTAGTCGACATCAGCTGCTATTGACATATTTAATGATTTATCGATAAATGTGCTTGTATCGAGAATCGTGGCGACCTCGTATAGTGCAACGTATTTTCAACATGCTACTAGAATATCAAACATTGATAATTCATTGATTGCAACGATGTTAAAAATAAAAAATACAATAAAACTTTGTGAGTTTTTTTTGTATTCTTGCCGTGAATGTGTGTGAGATTATATTGACTGATCTGTAATATAATAAAAAAAATATTCATGTTAAATGAGATTCTAAATTATTTATTGCAAGTTTTGACTCTGTTGCATGATATTTAACGACCTGTGATTTATTGTAATATTAGTTTAAATTAACTTGAGATCAAGTGTGATTTTGCAAATTCTGTATCAAAACTCACGTGATTATATATGTGCAATAATTTTGTAAAGATTTCAAAATAAGTATCTCTCTTTGTAACGAGTAGCGCTTTAATACATATATATCATGAAGATATTAAAACTAGACCATGCATTAATCAATTTGCATAATACAACTATAGCAATCAATACTGTAGAATTCAAACGTTACAATAACTATTATTTTGTCTCTACTGCAATTTCTTTATTTAAAAAATGTTCTGCTACATCTTGTAAAGCAAGCATTAAAAGAATTCATGAAATGTTTAATCAAAAAGAGATAAAAATTCAAAGTAGTTACCAATGTTTTTTATGGTCCCAATCGTGCAATATTATTAAAATGTTAATTATTGTTATCTTCAAATATTAAAAAATTCTTCGTTTAATATTCTTAAATTAATTTATAAATCATTTTATATATTATTTGTTAAAAATAATTTTAAAAAACATAATTTCATAAATGATAAAAGGATGAAATTCAACACTTTAAGAGAGTATGTGTATAAAAGGAATTACTAATATAGCCTGCTAATTGATTTTAAGAATACCGACTGCACGACGAATCCGTTAAAACTACATGCATCTTTCTACGAAATGTCTGTGAAGTTTTAATGATTTTTACTTTTACGCTTAACTGTGTCGTATACTAACTGAAATTTATAAGTACATATTTAAATGAATGTATTATATGTTTTTAACAGACCTTTTTTAATGAACAATATTATTTAACTAATAAAAAATTAATCAATAACTTTCATTCAAGTAAATTAATCTAAATTAATTATTTATTTAAGAAAAAGTATTATTGATTTATAGAAAACTTTTGTTTTCTAATGAATACTTTGTGTTGGGCAGTGATTCATATTTTTTATAAAATTATTTATTTTAAGTAATATAGTCAGCTATTTTGATTACAAATTAAAAATTGATATTATATACTAAAATCTTGCATCTTAAAATCAGTGCAATAGGATAAAATAGCGCTTGACCTTAGCTTAAAATGCGTTGAAAAGTATGACTTTTAAACAATGGGATTTTTAAAAGTCCAAAAACATCATGTTGTCCATTATGGAATTGTAAAGGTCAACTCGTTCGTAACATCCGCTCGCGCTTGGTTTATACATACTAGTAAATTTAAATATCATAATTTACTTAATTTATATGCTTGACTGGAAATAACAGTAATTTGCCCAAGAATTCTATTTAATAGTTTGTATGTATTATTTTCTTACAACACAACGCTCTTTCTGTCGCTCTCTCTAACAAAAAATTAATGCTTAAATGTAAAACAATAACCAAGAAATAAAAATAACCCACGATGGCTATTAGTGATAAAATATATCTCACATGTTTGCAACGTTAACGGAAACGTAAGTATTATAATTTAGTGACTATTTTGTTCAATAATATTGTATGTATAGATAATTATACTAACACGTACGAGATCATGTACATAATGATGTAGTAGATAATCCTCGAGATAAACCTAGCGATAGACGTCTGAATAAAAGAGCGTAATACATTGTTTCGATTTACATTTAATCATGAACTGTTTTAAAACTATTCAAAGCTTGTGGAGTAACTAGAAAAAATTAGTCACGATTTCTTTAATTGTATAAAGAGCTTTTTCACAACATTATTCATTGCTTGTATCGAGTATAAAAAATACAAAACATTTTATATAGTCTTTGTTTTGATATATTTTAAAAATAATGTTCACCTAATTAAAAAATGTTACCAAATATCTATAGATAAAGCATGTTATTATAGTTTTAAATTATTCAAAAAATTAATCTATATAATTGTCATTTTATGCATTATTTAGCCATACTTATACATTCACCAAAAAAAATTTTTATAATGATCCTAATATACGGTTTAAAACAAGTTTTAAATATAAAAAATTTACTGTATTCTTTAAGAATCATATATAGAAGCTACGATGGGCCGGGAACTCGGTGCATTATCAATTCTACTTCTAATTAGTTCCAGTTTGGCAGCTCCTCAAGAATGTAAGTGTACAAACATTATTATACACATAAAATGTATTCTGTTATATTAATTAAGATTCTCCATGGATTATTAGTTAATCGATCACAAACTTAAAATAATTGAAAAATATAATTGTGTGTCAAAGAAAAACACCATTACTGCTTACACATTATAATTTGTAAAATTTGCAATAAAGTTTATCGTTAATATTGCTATTAAAAACAGCAGCTGGAAACCTCGATTCCTTGATAGCAGATGTGTTCGGATCAAATCCACCAAATGATCAGGTGCAACCCGTGGCCTCTTCTACAAGTCTCGACGAACTTATCAACAATGTGTTCACTACACCAGGCAACAAAGTCATAAATCCCAATAGCGGTTTCGACGAAGGCTGTGAGTGTGTGCCATATTACTTGTGCCAGAATGGAACGATAATCGACAACGGTGTTAGCCTCATCGACATTAGGTAATTGCTGTTATTATTGTAGTATAAGTCCCTGATAATATTTCAAAAGATTCTTTCATTTGTCAAAAGATGCGTAGTCCGACAAATATTTGGACAAATTAATTTAATTTTATTACTTTTTTAAATATTGTTAATTTAAAAATGAAATTAATTAATTATATAAAAATGATACATAAGCTTATAATTTTGTTATAACAATTGATAATTATTCCAATCTAATTACTAGAATATATCCATATATAATCAATTACTGATATTAATACTTAAAAATCATTCATACATTGCAGATTGAACCAATGTACCGAATCTCTCGAAGTCTGTTGTTCGCGTCCAAACACGATTCCGCCTGATCAAGTGGTGACACCGGCGCCTAAACCTCCAAAGCAGAATGGCTGTGGGAGGCGAAACCCTGAGGGTGTCGGATTTCGCATCACTGGACAGAAGGACAATGAGGCTCAATTTGGCGAGTTCCCTTGGATGGTTGCTATCCTCAAGAAAACTATGATCAAGGACCAGAAACTCACAGTTTACCAGTGTGGTGGTGCTTTGATACATCCCCAAGTTGTCCTCACAGCCGCTCACTGTGTCTCTGGGTAATTTCCCTTACATAATCGAATTATTGTTCGTGATTCTTCGCAGGCGTTTGGAAGAAAGCGTGAATGCCTACCGCCGCTCGAGGTCACGGGACTCTCACTTTCGCGCAAAACCAGGTCAAGTTGAAACGCATCCGCACCGCTTGAAATCAAATATGCACGCTCGCGGATAAAAACACGTTAGTTTTAGCTTAAACTTCCCTACTAAAATTAACTCAGTGATAACGTAGGAAGCAGCCGTCCAGCCTACAAGTGCGAGCAGGAGAATGGGATACGCAGACGAAGAATGAGATATTGCCACACCAGGACCGAGTTGTTCAAACTATCGTTAGCCATGAGAAGTTTCACTCGGGAGCTTTGTACAACGACGTAGCCCTTCTCATACTTTCATCGCCCTTCCAGTTAGCTGATAATGTCGGTATCGTCTGCCTTCCGGAAGCCAATACCATCTTCGATTATTCTCGCTGTTTCGCCAGCGGCTGGGGTAAAGATGTCTTTGGTAAGACTTATTCCTATAAATGTTAACATACATTTCGTGCAAGGCTATTGGGATTTTAAAATAAATTCGACTGAAAATAATGCTGTAATAGTTAAAATGTGAAGTTAAAACATAAACTTTATTCAAAAGTGTACTTAGTATTTTACAAACATTTATTTTACATACTTTGCAATTAACATATCCACCTAAGGGTTTTTAAATTATGTTACTTAGTAGAAATCATTTTTATTGAGTTTTTTACTAAAACGTTTTAAACAAAATGAAAATTAGATTTTATACATATATATATACTTTTAAAGAAAATGCAAGCTCTTGCATATTTTAAAATATTTTATTTTAATTAGTTTAATAAATAACTAGTATTTACATTATTGTAGATATTAACACGCATACATTTATTGCACTAATCATGTTTGCTGTATAATATAAGCACCCTATTACAATCGTGAAGCATTTTTATTCCCAACAATATTGAAACATTTGAATTATCACGTAGATTTTAACTAGAACCGTGTGATGGATTTTAGAAGAGTTTAAAATATAAATATTTGAAATATGGTTGAACCGTTATTTTTATATTTAAATGTGACTAGACAATATGTTACAAAGATTTAGTCTGTTTAAATAAGATATATGTATTTAATAAAGAATGCTCTTTATTAATTTTTAGGCAAGGAAGGCCATTACCAGGTGATTCTGAAGCGCGTAGAATTGCCAGTTGTGCCTCACAATGCTTGCCAAAATTCTCTCAGGACAACTAGGTTAGGAAACTATTTCAAACTCGATAGAAGCTTTATCTGCGCAGGTGGTGAAGCCGGTAAAGATACTTGCAAGGTAATATTTTTGAATTACAGTAAATCTTAAAACATCGTAACAATTGATATTTAACTGTTATCACCTTCATATGAGGCTTAGTAATTAATTATCTTTGATTATTTTTTTCAATATCAAGACGATGTTATTACAACAATTAAATTTATTTATAAATTGAATTATTTATAAATTTTTAAAAGTTTTATTATTCTAAAAGAATCGCAATAATGATTATTTATAGGGTGATGGTGGCAGTCCACTTGTCTGTCCCATAAAGGATGATCCGCAGAGGTATACCCAGGCAGGAATAGTTGCATGGGGTATTGGTTGTGGCGAGAATCAGATCCCTGGCGTATACGCAAATGTCGCATATGAACGACCATGGATTGACCAAAAGATGTCACTTTTCAACCTCGATATTAATGAATATCAATATAGGCCTTATTAAGCGACAAACTAACATCTTAATGATATTTCGCTGTTATTAATGAGAACCATAAAAAAACAATGATGAATGCATAACTGTATGTGACTTATTTTATGTTATAATACTCAATAATATGAACAAAAAAATTGAACTTTACTGATCAGGGCACGGCGATCCATTTAATTTAATTTGTTTATTAAAAAGCATTTTGTTATGGCATTATAATGTGTTGAGACATTCAAAAAGTGGAATCTTAAATGTGATGACAAATATTATTTTAACGATTGCGTAACCATGGCGAAACTTGTTGTATACTTTTGAAACTATTCTATATACTTGATGTTGTATTAATAAGGTTCTTGTTAAGTGGATAAATATTTTGATACTTTTTTAATTAATTTTTGCCCTACTTTTAGTTTTTATATTCAAAATTTTTATTGCAACTACAGAACTTTTCTATAAAATAAAAATTTTATATTTTTAATTAAATGATTTATTTAATTACATTTCTAATTATTCAGTAGTATTTTGTAAAGGAATATCTTGTTTGTAAAGTTTTTATTTGCAGGCTATTTGTAAAATAAAACTTTAATTCTCTAAAATTTAGACTGCGTAATATTGTATTAGGCGTGAATACATGACTAATGGGTCATGGATTATCATATTGCATCAATGTTTGTATACAATAATATATTGGAAAAAAATTATGGTAATCACTTTTCTTTGTCATCTATTTCAATTTAAAGTTTATTATTTATTATCTTTTATTAACTTGTATTTCCAAGAAATGTTATATAAACTTCGACTACACACCGTTCTAGTAAAATTTATAAAGATTAATAAAATTCTAAATAAACTAAAATGTTTGTAATTATTCTATTTTTAATTAATATATTATAATAAGTGATATTTCGGGACATGTAGATACCAATATATTCAGTAAATTGAATTGTTTTGCAAACTAACGGTTACTATTTATAAATTATTATTAATAAAAATATAAATACAATCTATATTGACAAGTTTAAAACTTTATTTAATAAGTAACATACATATTTTTAGTAGTAAAATAATAAGGAAGCAAAACAATGTCATATTAACGAATAATACTACAATATTGCACGAAATACAGAACGTATTACATATGAGTAAAAAAAGATTGAAATTTACATTTCGAAAATTTACAGAATATAACATCTCGTTATAATCATTACTCTTTTTCTACAAAATTCTGTATTTGAATAATGCAATAAACATCAAACAATAAATTATTCTATTAAAAAGTATAGTAAAATACATAACGGTGAAGTTCAAATGAGCACTCGCATATGATTGTGAAATCGAGTACTTTATCCCGGCACTGCTAAAAAAACAGGTTGGTAATCATTACAAAATCTATCTATCTAGAGAACTTTTTTTTCTACTGTACAGAACTTTATATCCTGGTAGCAGTGTCACCAGTAACTGTACTCTGTTCTCTCGTGATTCCCCTATAGGACTATATTTAGTCTAAGCTATAGTATAGCGGCTCATAAGCATTCAATGCAATTCAATACCGCTGAATACAAAAATGCAAAACTCAAACAGTGCCGTGACATGTGAATAAGTGTGTGTCCATATGATAAGTAACTTCAAATAAAATGATTAACACACCGACATTAAAATCTTAAAAGAGGCACATTGAACAAAAATCTCTACTTTTATAAAACAAAGCTACTGCACCGATTCTGCGCGATACTAAGAATAATCTAAAAAAGAGAAACAGTAAGCGATTGAAAAGTAATTAGATGCATATCATTATTAAATGCGCGTAGCGAACCATCAATTCGCACATGTAAGTAACTTTATTATGAGTATTACTAGCGACACAGTTTTTTTAGATAAAGGGGTGAAACGCGCGAAGTGACATTTCGGATCATGCCACGAAAATTGACTCGCTTCTTTGTTTCGTCGGCACCTTTGTTTCACGCCATCGTATTTTTTGACTTTGCATTTCAACAAAGAGACTCGCGTGATAAGTGTTTATTCAATTTTATAGATGTACTTCTACCAAATAGTTTACCCAGTTTGATTACAAAATAATTCAAATTATCGTAAAATTGTTCGACAGTTTGTGATGTTTAAATATTCGAACGTGTACGGTGAAAAATAACAGGTTGCAAAAATAGTGAATATGGCGACAGGCGGTGCATCTTTCCCTAAAGATAAATAATAAATTTTTAATTTACCGGCGTGAAACATCTAACGTGTACTTGTGCCCCACGTTTTTGTTGCTCGCAGCCGTGGCTAGAAGCGGCTAAAACGATTTCTTTTGTTTCCCCTAATCGCGGCAGTATTAAGAAGAAGGAAAGTAAAAATAAAGAGTATCCAGTTTCGCTTGCTGTGGATACCCTGCTTGTGGACTGCCAGTTTTTTCACCACCATGTCGCTATCCGCATGCAGCCGCAGATCCTCGCAATCCAGGAAGCGAAAGAACTCGGTAGAATTTTCGAGGAGATCCAAACGTAGTAGGTACGAATCAAGCATAATTCTGCTATGCTATTGTATGCTTTACCTTATCCAAATCGTATTATTTAAGCACACTGCGTTTTCCACACTTGTTGTTTTTTTCAAAACAATTGAAGCCGCTTCGTTTCATAATTTTCACAAAACAAGAAATTTATAATCTTATACATCTAATTTGGGTGTAGTACATAGTTTTACCATTTAGTTTTAGTAAATTCAACTATGTCGAAATTATATTATACATTGGCATGCATAGTTGAAGTATTCTGTCTTGTTTCTTTAAAATTCTGAGTATACATTTGAGTTATACTTGAGATTTTGTGACCTCTTGTTTGTATACATCTTTCTGTTTTCTTTATATTCTTCTATCTTTTAACTTCTTAAACTTTACTTTGATAATAAAGTTTATAACAGTATTAATATTTTACTTTTGAAATAAATTCATCAACATTTTATGTTAACTTTTCAACTTGATAAAGCTATTTAACAATTAAATATTAAGTATATGCATTAATCTTTTATTTTATTGTTTTCTTAGTTTTTTTTTAAATTTTTGGCATTTGATGATAATAAAAATAATTTTTTATGTTTTATAATATTTTTATAATATTTTGAGATTTTAAATTATCTTAATAATTACCTGAATTTGTCTGCTATTCATTATAATAGATGATCTAAAATAAAAATAAATCAATAATTTTATCCTACTATTATTAAAGGTCTGATCTACCACTGAAAAGGATATATGTGGATTGTTTTAGTACATCTTCTGCAGATAGTTCCATAAAATATGATGATATTGAAACTAGTATTAACTCAGTGAGTTTTAATTCAGAAGTCAATGAATCTGAAACCTCTGTTACTTCAAATATTGCAGCACTTGCTTCAAAATTTAATATAAAATTGACAACAGTTAAAAAATATTATTCTATTCTTACCAGTTCACCCCAAGTTCCAATAATTAGAACCATACCAATTAAAAAAGAAGTAAATTCTAATATAGTTGTTCCTGAATTATCACCAGTATTTGGATCTAAAAAAAGATCAAGAAAACGTAAATTGATTACACCTAAATGTAAAATAGCTAATTCAACTGAAGATTTTTTTGAACCCCTAGAATCTATAAAGATTAAAAAAGAAATAACCAGTTCTACAGAAGATTTAAATAATCAAAATAATTCATGTAATAAATATAAACTTAATTTATCAAAATCAAATGCTAAATTAAATTCACAAAAGCAATGGATATCCTTGTGTGATTATTCGGGTGATGAATTAACAGGTTTTAGTTCTACAGGTATTAAAAATGTGGTTAAAAATGAATCACAAGCTGATAGAAATCAAGTTATAGTTACAAATCCTTTTTCAAAACTGAAATCTAAAAACCTCAAAAATGTACAAAATTTGGAAAATAAAAAATCTTTTTGGGCTCAAACAAGTGATTATAATAATCCTACAAAAAGAAAAAAGAAAATTATGGAAACTTTTAAAATTAAAAATAAAAAAAAAAGTAAAATAAATCATGATTCTGATGATGATATCATTTTTGTTAATTCAAGGCCATCAAATGCATCAAAAAAAGAAAATTTTACAAAAATAGAGAAAATAAGTAAAAAACAAAGAAGTTCAGAAAATAACAAAATTAAATTAAAGAAAAAAAAAAAGCATTTAACAATTCAAAATAATTTAAAAATGTGTAGTAGAACTTTGCATTCTTCAAATGATAGTTTGTCTGTAAATTGTGAAGAGCTGTTCAATTTAACATCAATCAAAGCAAAAACTACAGGTGTAACTAACAGTAATTGTAATCAGAGTCTTCCTATTCCATTTGGAGATATTAAATTTGAAAGTATAAAATATCCAATTAATATTGAAAAAGAAAAATGTGTTTCCACTTTCAATACAGTTCGGAATATTACTCAAAGTAAAGCAAGTAAGTTATGATTCATCTGCCTATTTTTATTTAGATTTTCAGATATTTAAATAAAATTACCTGTATATATACCATAATGTAAATAAATAGAAATTTTAATTATTATTTATCATTATATATTTAGTAAGTTACTTATATTTATCTTCTATTTAGAAAAATTATAATCATAACTTTGATTTACTAAATAAATATTTGAAAACAAATAATTTAAAGTTTGGAAAATTAATGTTATTATTGAAACTAATTTTACTAAATGAATGTATTTAATTTCACAACAAATTTATAGTAAAATATAAGCATGACATATTTAAAAAAAATTTTATGTATTAAGATTTAACATTTACTTATGAATCAATGATTTGTAAACTGTTTGATTTATAATTATTATCATAACTGTTTAATTTGATGATAAAATAAAATTAAAAAGTGTAACTAAGTTTTTCTTTATTTAGAAAATGCTGATATAGTTGATACAGCTGATATAGTTAATTTTGAAGAACCATTAAGTATTTTGAATAACAGTAGTGAAATCATAGATCTGTTTGATTCACCAATAAAATTCGATGATGAATATGCACCAAAAGCAAACAATGTAAATAATTTGCATTTAGATGGACCAACTGACAAATACCAAGATAAATCAAGTATAAAACAATTAACTGGTAATGACAATAAAAAAAATGTTACTACATTGTTACCTACTTTTACAGCAAAAGATTGTTCAACTATTGCCCTTAGTACATTAGAAATAGCAAGGTATACATAAATTTGGTTCTTTAAATTTTTTGTTTATATTGTTATTTAATCTAGTTATGTTTTAATTTCGATATATTTTATTTAGAATAAATGTTACTTATAATTTGATTTTTTTTTAAAGCATATATAATGTAGGAAAAAAATTGTTTTAAAAATGTGAAAAATAAATAATAATTTAAATTAAAGTTATTTTACTTGTGGTTGTAATAATAAATACATTTACGATAAATATTTTTAATAGTAGTTTGAAGTCTGCTGCTGCATCTGTATCAGATAATAATATCACGAACATTTTAACTAAAGACTGTCCATTGTTCAAAAATCTTGATTGTAACGAGGAGTTAAAAAATGCAACAAACTTAAGAAATACATTGTCAACGGATATCAGTGTATCTTCTTCAATCTCACAGATGGACCCAGGCATTAGTAAGACTCAAACAAACCAAGAGCAGTCGATTAAGATTAGTCAAATAGATAATGGCAATGTTGAAGAGAGTTTCGATAGTCTTTGTCAAGATGTTTCAAAACTTTCAAGTGGTGAGAGTATTACTCTATATAAGAAGGGACTTGTAGATACTCCTAAAATAAGAAATCAAAAAGTCGTTTTACAGAGAACGCCTTTGCAATCACATAGTAAGTTTATTTATAAATATTTTTTTATTTCTCTTTTTATTTCTAATAATAATTTATTACTTAAAAAATTGAAATATTCTGAAAAACTTTTGGGAAGATAATCTTACAGAACTTACAATTCTGAAGAATATAAATAAATAAAAAATTGTTTTCGTTTTCTTTGTTTGACATATTGTAACTGTTAAATTAAGACTATTGATTATTTTTTCTGTTATTTAAATATTGCTCATTATATTATTTTTCAAAGGTTTAAAATCGCAGGTTTTATTTGTAAACAACATAAGCACCACTTGTTTAAACGAATCGGTAATGTCGAAAAAAACAGCTACTTTCCAGCAGAATTCTAAACTTGTTGACAATTTGAATTCAACTTATGTAACAAATTGTACGGCTAGGGAAGCAACTCCAACTAAAGTTTCAGTTGACTCACAACATTTGGTGAGCACACTGAAAACGTCACCTACAAAAAATGTTAGTCCACAGGTCAGAATGTGTCGATTAACATCCTCTGTTCCTCAATCAAACACTATATTAAACGATCCACGATTAAACAGATCGTTAAATATGGTGAATATTAGAAAAAAACCTTGTGAAAGGGATCCGAGATTGAACAGGTCTCTTAGTTCCAGCCAATTGTTCAATGCTGCTTTAAAAGAACCACTATTAATCAGATCAAACAAAACATCTGATACGACAACGACAAATATACCGCCTGAACAAGAAGTGCCCATAAAAACTATAGGTATGTAAATTTTTTTATTTTCTAATAATTTTTTAGTAATAATATTTTAAGTATAAAATTTATTTCAAAATTGCATTATGTTTATTTTAAACATTTCATGTACATAATCATACTATGATTGGCTTTAATATAATAAAATTCTTATTAAAATTTAATGACCAAAATTATTTTAAAATTAAAATTTATTTCCATTAGATGTTCAACATTCTCAAGAAAATATAGACGAAACTTTAAATATTGTCGATCCAAGATTACGAAAACGAAAACAAAGAGAATTGGCTGAAAAACATTCACAAATTAAGGAAATAAGAATGAAAGAAAAGGCGGAAGATGAAATAATTTTCTTGATGCCAGAAAATGTTTCTAATATTCAGACTTCAACAAAAAATTTATCTGTCTTTCACAGACTTGCAAAAAAAAGTGATCCTTCTACAGAAAGAAAAGGGACTGTAATTTCTAATCAATTATTTAGCATTGCTCAAAGTAAAAATAAGTCTCCTGAAAAGGGTATAAATTGTGATAGTGATGATGAAGGGCTTACATTACATCCATGCGAACTGTTTTCGTGAGTATTGCGATAGAAACTACTAAAAAAATATATTTATGTGAAAACATTTTTTATTTTGCAGGAGTGATGAAGAATCAAATGCGAGTCCTCGACATCGTAAATTTACGTCTGAGCGAACGCGAATCGGTGATATTTCGAGATATCTACCAAACTCTGCTAAGCAACGATTAAACTGGAATGTACCCTCTAATCGAAATATATTTCAAACACCAACTACATCAAAATCCGGAATTTTTAATAGATTAACACGTAACACAAAAGATAATAGTCAACATAAAACTGTTCAACTACCAAAATCATTAATGTTAAACGATCCCATGGTGATTATACTTTAAACAATATTTACATATTAATAATTATTATAATATCACAATAATCACCTGTAGAATTCAGTAATTTCATAAATACGATTACAATATTTCAATTTATAAGTTTTATACAAAATTTGTTAGTAGTGATAATGCATTAAAAAAATTAGTTCAAATAATAATAGCAAATAACATTTAATTTTTTTTAGAAAATTAATGTATCAAACATACACTTACAAGAAAATAAACCAATAATCGATTATCATCAGCTTAGTAATAATAGTGCAACATTTGATGACAAATTCTATAAGATGAATGCTGCACAGATGTTAATGGATGTTAATAATTTAAAAACAGATGAACTAGAAAAGAATACATATGTGTCCTTTGATAATGATGACATAGAAGCATCCACTCAATATGATCATGTGTCAATTCTGAATGGACCAAGTCAGCCAATTCAAATTGACTCAAGTATCGAAAAAACATCATTTTTCAAACAGTCATGTTATAGGTTACTGAGGAAAGGTAATTGCAACCCAAATTCTGGATGCAAATACTCTCATAAAGTAAGTTTTTTAATAAGTGCAAATTTTTCTTTTTGTTGAAAATGTATAAAAATATATTTTAAATTATGGCATTATTTTTTTATGTTGCCTATGATAATAATAGTATAAGTTCTGTTATAAAAATTTGTCAGTAAAATGAAGATACATAACTTTATAACTATTATAACTATATCCACATAAAATAAACATTATAATTAATTTCAGATTATGTTTCTATATAAGTTGATGAGGCAAAAAACACCTGAACAGATTATTATCATCTTAAATAATGCCATTCAAAACAAATTCAAGTACTTTTTAATGAGTGTATGGAGTTCAGTCTTACCTATTCTGCAAAATGAGTCTTTTACTGTGTATGAAAAATTATACCAAGGAAAGTTCCGCTCCAAAAAATTCATTATTGTTTTACTTGAGTTTTGTTTAAGAACTAAATTACATACAGTTGAATCGTTTATTAAGCGAATTTCATTGATTATCGAAAAAGATGATCAGGATTCCGTGCGCATCATCTGCACAGAAATAAAGAGCAAACTAACAGACGGGTTCTGTTGGGAAGCCATTAAAGAGCTCGCGCAGAAAGCCGTACCCCCGCGCGATATGATTGAACTGACAATTCTTCAATGCCTAAAGAGAAAGAAGAATTTAAATCATATTAATGAAGTCTACGATTTAGTAATCAATAAAATGGATAAATTAGAAAGGAATTTAATGAGTCAAACAATGCTCCAGCAATTTTACAGTCTTGTTCAAAGCAAGGAAGCCCTCAGTAAAAAGGAACCACTAAACACATTGCCTTTAATGAACATTTCAAATAACTGTAAGGTTTCAACAAGGTATGAAATTATAAGATATCTGATTTTGGAATACATGTATCAATATTCTCTAACATTTTCAACACCTGAAGTTAAAATAGTTAAAAAATAATTTCTGCAATTTAATAGATGAATAATGTTAATACAATGAGAAATTTTATTTTTATTCTGTAAATTTTCTACATGAATTAATTCTA
Source organism: Sycophaga agraensis (assembly GCA_018906755.1). Lineage (NCBI taxonomy): Eukaryota > Metazoa > Arthropoda > Insecta > Hymenoptera > Pteromalidae > Sycophaga > Sycophaga agraensis. The sequence continues at coordinate 665,547 of JACCIE010000011.1, forward strand.
TTGTTTTTTGTTATAGTCAATCAGCTCGAGCAAGAAATTCATCGATCGAAAGTGTAAATTCAACAGATCAAAAAAAAATATCTAAGAGTGCCGAAAATGTTCAGCAACCTAATGGTTCACCTTTGGAAGTTTGGACAACAACATCAAATAATGGTGAAAGCACGAATTTTGCTGAATATAGATTGGAAAAAAACGGTATTTGAATTTTATTTATTTTATTTAATTGATTTTACTTCACATTAGTAAACTTTTTGAAAGATCATTTTTGTCAATTACATAATTCTTTTAGTAGTCAAATAATTGGTCTTCTCTTGTTCAAATAGTAAAATCAGTTTAGATGGCCAAAATGAATAATTACATTTGAAATTATTACATTAGAAATGAACTATACTACTAGTAAAAAGATACCACACGCGCTAAAAAATGAGCTCGTTACAGTGCTCTAGCTGGAACTTTTTGCTTATATATATTAATAATATTTTCATACATTTTAATTACTATGTATGCTTTAATACACATCACTGTATGTCTAAATTCTTTCTACACATTTTTATTTAAATTAGTTAATATATTAATAATTTTTATTTTTAGAATTCGCTGAAGCTACAAGTGCTTTTAGAGATCGTTTTTGGAAGTTATTCGTTGCAGTCAATGGTGTAAAGCAAGCCTTGAAACATATAGATTATAAATTTGTGTGGAAAACAATGGACGCTTTTAGCAAAGAATTTATTAATGAATCAGATGAACTACTAAAACGTGCGTATTATAACATATTATGCAAAGATGTGAAAAACTGTGAACGGCATATTACAGAGCTCATCAAGGAGGCAGGTAATGATAACCATGTTTTAATTGAGTACATAATGAGAAATACAGGAACAATACCTTGATAAATCACTAAAGTCATAAAATTATTTGCGATGGTTAATATTGCATATAATTCAAAATGGATTTTGTTGTCTTATAGCAAATAAAAACAGTAAATTAAGGAACATTTATTATTACCGGTTTTACAATTAATAATTAATTATAGTTATTTGATTTTCTTAAGAAAGATAATCATTTTTAAAGATATTTGTTTGGTTGAAAAAAAAACTTTTTAGTTTCAGAAGTTTTCAACATTTATATTGAATATTGTTTAATATTTTTAAGAAAGTCATGTACCAGCATTGTATAATTCTCGTAGTTAACAAAATAATATAATATAAGAAATTAATTCTTTAAAATTTTATTTTGTTTTTGTTGCAATTAATAATAGAAATAATTTATGAATTGAATATTATTTAGTTTAAAAATTATTTTTACACATGCAATACGTAGAAAATTAGTATTATCTCAAATTGTTAAAATATAATTAAATAAGGATATTTAAAATAAATGAAGAGTGATAGTTTGCCTTTTTTCATAAAAAGCACAAACATCAAAATAAAACAAAATCACAAATAAATGTCAAATGTATAATTAACATTAAAAAAGGAACATTTAAGTAAATAATTATTACTTTTTACTTAATCGTATTTAAGTAACCTGTATAAAACGCTTTTATGGTATAGAATTTGAAGGACAAGAGTAGATGTAATAGGTTGTAAGATTTTTTTTTAAATCAATTGTATAACATTTTATACTGTGTATGAAAAAAGGAAAATATAATTAAAAGACGGTTGTAAAGTGAAATCGCAATAAAAAAATTATTCTGCTATGCATTGTCCTTTTTCTTGTTGGTCATTCCTTACATCTCTTATTTATGTTTTTGGCGCTTTTCTTAAGTCTGCAGATGGCCGACATCACAAAAATCTATGCAACTGCTGTTCGAAACAGGAGTTTCGGCTTTGATCACATTGGCTAATAGCGAATTATGGGTGATGGCTTTACAGCTTTTAAGTTCGGTGAAATTCCTTGATTCTGAAGAACCGAAGACCACATTTGTGCTCATTAGCGCAGAAATTTACTTAGCAAACAATGATCCGTTAGAGGCACTCTACTTGCTACAAAGTGAGTGCTAGCGATTTCTATTAAATTTATTACAAATTTGAGTTATTTAAAAAAGTTTGTATAGAAAATAGTCATTGTTTCGAAAATAATCGTTAGTGACCAATTACAGACAATTTAAGACATAATGGTTTCCCTTCGTTGCATCCAAAGAGAGTTTTCTTCATAACTATCTAGAAAATTTAATTAAAACTTGATCCTATTGCTATATATACCCATTCGACATAAAGTATTCAATGAATTTATTTTCAAAATCATTACATCCTTCAAAATTCATACATAATTTAACTTGATTTTTAATGAATTACTATTTCCTTACGTTTTTACTCAAATCGAGATTAATACTTAAAGACTATCCAAAATAAAAAAATTTTGTCAGATTTATAAAAATTCTAAATTATTCTTACATAAATGGTATGGAGAGAACTCTCTGGATTAATTTTATTACCATTAAATTTTGAATTTCATTTTCTGTCTTCTACTACAGTAATTTCTGTCGATCTCTAATATATCAAATCAATAAAAATTACAGTGTTAATCTTAATTGAGTAGTGAGGATTCTAAAGCATGTATCTAATATTTACGATCGTAATATTTACGGGAGTGATTTTGTTTAACAGAAAGTGAATGGCGTGTAAGTAGATCATTGCCATATTCCAACTAAATTGTTACATTCTTTTGAATCTGCATTACTTAATTGTTTTATACATTGGCTGTACATTTATCGTTTTTGTTTTGTAGAAACACGATTAATCAGAACTAACCGAGATGAATGGCTAACTAATGATAGTAAAAAAGAAGATGAGAAACACAGAAATAAATTAGTCAACATTCTTCTAAAGGCTTTGTGTTATGTCGATGTCGAAAAAGCAGTCTACTTATTTAAATCTCTTTTCGCAGATCAATACATATGTTATTTTCCTATTGGTAAGAATATACAAAACATAATTACCGTATATATATTATATATACATTCTTGACAAAAACGTTAATATTTGAACTATATTATTTTATCGATTTTTTTATTAAATTTATTTATTAAACATTATTTGAAAACTATTTCATTTTTGTTTCAATTTAGATCTCTCTTTGCATTTGGACAAACTAATACTTCTCCTGCTTTTAAATAATAAAGAAGAATTGGCTGCTGACATATCTCGACTAGTAATGGATAACGACTTAACATTGCAAAAATCAACTTATAAAGAATTAATTCGTCGAATGATTCCTTTTGATGAAATAGTAGCCAATCAAATCTTAGATTATGCTATACACCTTGGATATTATACTGATGTTCAGGTACAATTCTTATAAGTATGATTTTTTTTATATTTTTACTAATTATTTACCCTATACCTTATTTAATTGCGTACTCATTTCATACTAACATAACTAATCTTAACAAAAATCACTAAGATAAATTTAAAAAATATCTTATTACTATATAGATTAAAACTGGTTATACAACTCTAATAATTGATATGAATTCTTCAGAAGAGGAAATATACTTAATATTGAAAAGGTTAATCGATAAATTAACTGTTAACGTTGGGCCAGTCATACACCATTTAAAACCAAATCAACTTAAAATTATTTTAATATTCGAGGTGCATTGCTATTACAACTTTTTAATTTTATATGTTGCAAAAATAAAATATTCTATTTTTTTCTAGGATGTACCAAATGATAAGCGACTTTATAGGAACGAAATTGCTGTTGCAAATTCAGTCAAATATAAGGATTTCAGAAATTTAGTAGTTACGATGTTGGCTAAACGGTTTACTCCATCTATAAGAATAGTGCGTGGTAAAGCAGATAAGTTTTGTAAAATAATAAGTCGCACATTCGTAGACTATTTAAAACATTGGAACTGAATTAATTTATAGATGCTATATTTTTATAAAGTTTTGGCGAATTTAATTGAATATTGTCGTTTTTGTGCTTTTTCACTTGTTCGTTTTAATAATTATAATGAAATAATGTTTATCATACTTGATAAAAATATTTTTTAAGGCTTTTAAGTAGGTACTGTTTCTAAAATCAAAAAAGCATTGGCTTTTGTTGTTTGTTACATTATGGGTATTTGCACTGAGAAATATTAAAACTGTACTCGATCATGATTTGTTATGTTTAGTTTCTATATGCATTTTTTTTCTATGTTTTTTTGTAGTAACAAAATGTATTTTTAATACGTAATTAATATTTCGTGTCTTATAATTTATATCGGATATCGATTTAAATCAACCAAAAAAATGAAATGTAAAGTTTATGTTATCATTTTTATTTATTAAATAAAATGTAGCAATGAATTTTTTTAATGTATACAATTTCCTAAGTCTTGTAGGTGCAGAGCATATTTTGTTTATATTTAAATTATATAATAGTAGTTACAATTATCACATGTAAGAAGTATATTTATCGCATTGAAATAATAAACTATTGTTAATACAGTATGTGTATAAAGAATGTTCAACTTTAATTTACTACAATTTAAATACAAAACACTTATTTATCAATATACTTTAATACAATAATTAGCTTAAATAACGAAAATATAAATATCCATAGAGCTAATAAAGTATCAAATATTGATTTTCAAATGCGATAAAATAGCACATTTTGGTGACATTTTAACTGTATGTACAGAGTTTAATTGTAGACATTTACTTAGTCAAATTCTGGAATGTCATCGAAAGAGTAGCCTGGGACTTTACGGTAAGCTTGTACAGCTACTCTCACATGATAAGCACCTGGTATGAACATTAGAGCCCCCAAGATAATTATTGGCCACATTCGATCTGAATACTATAATTAATAAAATATTGATTTAAAAAACTTCTTTTAAATTAATAATATAATTCAAAGATCAAGCTTAAGATTATTTATACATATAAAAGTTGAACTTTATATTACAAAACTATTTATTGCTATTAGAACAATTGTTTAACTTATATAATGTATGTAGTAAGTGTAACTTTATGGATATTTTTATTTTAATTGATATACTTTACCTTTGTGTCTATGTGGCCACTTACTATTAAGCTACCTATCACAAGCATGACAGTGCCCCCAACAAATAATAGTGTAGCCAGTGTGATTGCTTTCCATGGTATTTTTATTGGAGGAGTTACAAACTATAAAACAGAAGATTAATATTTAAAGCAATAATAGATAGTACAATAACTATGAATTTTTAAAAATTGTCAGAAAATTTACTTGAGAGTCTACGAAACCGTTATCGGTTTCAGTCAGTTGCGTATAATCCACGTTGTCGTATTGTCTTTCCCTTGGACCTTTTCTCCTTGACATACTCAATTTGTGAATATAATCTATGAAAAATTAGGTGTATCTTTAAAAAATTTATGTTGGTACAGTAATATATTGCTAAAACAATTACAATTCTTTTTTACAATTTTAATTTTACCTAAAAAAAAATGAAAATTCTTATTTTATAAATTAATTTCATATTACTTTAAAAATAATCTTAGTTTTTTTAACACTTATTTTATTACTTTGTATACTTTTTTATTTTTAAAATAATAATGTATAATAAAAAAATGTTATCATACATTCTCTAAATTAAAAAATAAAAGACAGAAAAAGTTCTTGTAAATTTATTATTATTTTTTAGCGAGCAACAATAATTTCTCATTAATTTTATTGGCAGTTCGAGCCGTTTAGATATTTCCTCAGCCTGCATCAGAACTTAACAATTTCTGATCGTTGCTCGTAAAATCACTAATTTCGTGATAAAACTTGGAATGACAATAAGAATAATGCGTGTGTACAGTGAATTCTCTAAAGCTATATTTATTTTATAAACGCAATATTCTGTTTTCTTTCATTCGTATGCACAATGCCCGTAAATTCTTAATAGATTTTTAACAATTTGTAGTTCACATAAGTTCTATTCACAAAGTAGATAGAGGAGTTTAACGCATTAATTTAAATACTGTTACTGTTAATTAAGAACTAAACAAGCAATGTAAAAAATGTAAACACAATGAATTTTCTTAAGCATAAGAATGTGAACACACAAGTACGACGTTATACTGAGATTATATTTAAAACCAAGAAAAGCAAAACGCCTGTTTTATCAATCAAAATAATCCGTTTGGGATTAACACAATGTACTTTTGGCTCGAGAAATCGCAGACGGTTCATTCTTCGAAACGAAAAAGCGTGATCCAATCAACAAGCGCAATCGGATTTGAATAGTCTGCTCACGAGGAATTGTGTGAAAACCGCTTGCATGCGTCAGATACTTTCGCGAGGGCGTAGCGGTGCATTATATGCTGTCAAGCCGACGTAAAATATTCAGGAGAGTGCTGGTAGTAAGACTCGAGGATCGATCTGCGATAAGTGTCTCTTTGAAATCGACGAGACGGATGACGGAGGAGGCGCAGGAAGCTCAGGACGTACCGAGATCGCTTTTGGAGACGAATCCGATGCCGTCCTCGCGCTCCCTACACGCGGCGACGCTCTGCTGGAGGCCGATCAGCATGTCCATGTCGGACCGGTGGTCGTCGCGACCAAGACGCGCACTACGGAACTCGCGGCCATCGATCTCCGAGACTCCGATTCCCAAGCTAGTTGCTTCCAACCGTCGAGCCACTCCCGCGAGCCTTGTTTACCTATACGTCGCCGTTACGCGAAGCACAAATGCGCGCGCCCGGCTCCTCTTCTGTAGACCTCTCCGCATCCACACGTCAGCTCCCACAGATAAGAAGCACGCGGCCGGCGGCACTTTGCGCTTGTCTGCGCTGTGCGCGATATCGCGAATTCGCGACTCGCGATCACACTGACAGGCGCCGGGCCAACCCGTTGTCCCTATCGCCCTAACCCCGGTCACCAACTGCTCGGCGGCTCACTCAGCCGCGACGTTGCCATCTTGTCAATTCTGCTTATTTTCTGTTTTCTAAGGTTGGCCAACGAACGCATCGCGGCAATATACCTCACGCTAACCAGTGTAGTGCGACTGGCGGTAAATTTAAATTGCTGTCCGGACTTTTATGTGTATCTATTATTTCAGGGTGATACGAAGCGACTTCTACTGCAATGTCTCCTTTGATTAATTCAACAGTGCATTTATGAAAAGTACCTCACCTTTTTGCTCGTACATAATCCTTTTCATTTTATATTTCGTGTATTATTTTCAATAAGACTAATCGTAAATGTTATACTCTTAATAAAACTTTACTATTTTTAAATATTATGTGTAAGTTAATAACGCGCAGAAACTACAAATTTAAAAAAACTCGTAGATTACAATAGGTTACTAATAACCTATTAGTTTGAACGATATGTGCAATCTCAAAAAAATTAATAGAAAGAAGGTACAAAGAGTGAACATAAATCCTAATTTTATGTATACATCTATACACCTGTGTCTTATAAATACTTACTCCACATTCTGTCTTCTCATAGTACTGCATCGGAGTTTCTTGATTTAATTCTATATTCATTGATTCCCAATAGCATAGCCTTTTAGAGCCTGGAAATCACAGAACAGAAGCTGTTATAAATTCATAAGTCATTTCAGACACTTATACTATTTATACGTTTATTTAATTAATAAGAGTATTATGTATAAAAATGTGTAGTAGTACGTCAGTAAGTCCATATTTAATTTATGATATGTTTCTATTCTTCTGTTCTTCATATTCCTATCTGTGCATTCAACTGAGAGATTGAGAGGGAAATAAATATATATTTTAGCTGTAACGTACAAGATACTGTTGGAAACACGTTAGAAAGTTTTATGTTTAATAATTAACCTGCAGAACATTCAATTTAGTCCATAAAGGTTCTGAAAAAATTTAACATAAAAAAATCTTGAATAACATTTCATTTAAAATATTGCCTATTGCTAGAGACCACTTTCTCACATCTCTCTGGTAGTATGTGAATTCCGCGTCAAAAAAACGAGCAGCTTATAATAAATGACACCCTACTGATTCCACCAAATACAAAGAAGCTTCAAACCATAGATATTTCAGTGTATCAACTACATCTGATGGCCTATCATGATATGGTACAAAAAAATTTTTCCATTAAAGCCGTTAAAGTATACGTGACAAAATGCCGTTCAACGGCGTTTCACCGTCGTTTTGACAGAGCATTGCCACCATAATATTCAACAAGTATTCTATATACTTCAGCTGTACGTTATTCTTTTGAAGATAGTAGTGAAATAAAATTTCCCGCAAATAAAATTTATTTGGCACAAAAGTAGACATTTTCAGAATTAATAAAAAATTACTTTGAGTATACTAAAATCAACTACCATACATTCAAATAAAAGGTTAGACACAGTACTTCCTTGCATATGCGTGATCATTTGAAGTTCCACACACGGTGTATTGCTACTGCAATTTTTGAAGAAACAACGAGAACTTAGTCAAGGTCCTAATACATTTGTGAATGCTCATATGTAATTTACTTATGCTTATGTATGTAATAGGCATGGATATATACAAAAATATAATTAATTGCTTTAGAAATCTTGAAAAGTTGTTCAATTATTATTTTAAATTTATTTTAGATTTATTATTTTCAATGATCTTATTCTTCTATAAATAACGTACGAATAGTATTGGTTATTTGCAAAATCCATAAATCTAAATTTAGAACGTATCATATAATTATATCATATAACGATACAACTGATAATGGTATTTTTTAATTTTAATAGGTAAGGATTATATGTGTCACAGTGTTTTGGACTTTGTAACGATAGCTTTTACAATGTTTTTAAATTTATCAGATTTTAAATCTGAGTTTTTATGATTTTTCTTCTTTACCATTTTCTTGACTAGCGCACACAAATTCGCATCAAATATTAGTTTTATAAATATTTCATCTTTCTTAAATCATGGATATAATACATAAATAAACATTTATCCATAGATAGATAGTGTGTAAATAGAATTTAAAATTTAGATTACTGCCTCGATTACTGCAGTAAAAAATTGAATATCTAAATGAGGTATATACATGTAAAACAATTTCGTGTAACATTACACCGAAGTAATTAAGTAAAGAAGTTATAGATCGATATAGAAAGATTTCTTTAGTTGCGTACAATTTTGGTAAATCAACATTCTTTGATCGTATAGTTACAGCTTAGATGAAAAAATTAGATAATAATGAGTGAACCGACGAATAGAATATGAAAAACAAATAAAGTTTTTGATAGAATAACAAACAGAAAACGTCGTTAAGATAAAATTATCTGTATCAAAAGACGAAAATCTAATGATACGCCTGGATGCGCAGCGGGATTTATTTATAGACGCCAAATATTCTGCCTTACGCCTAACACCCTACTTATCAAGCTTTTCCCATCGATTCGAAACATCGTAAAAGAGCGATTCTAATATAAGAGGTGCGTGAAGTCGACAAAACTTGGACTTACTTGGTTGAACAACGGGATGCTCGAGGAGGACCTTCATCCGTACAGGAGGTAGTCAAGGTTTTCCTGCCCATAGGCGGTAACGATTTTGCGACGGGGGGTTTCGTACTGCACTTTGTCACTCGCGTCCTCGAGCTGCGCTTCCCCGCACCTGTCTCTGCGAGGACGCATGCGCAACACACCCGTAATCTCGACGCAGATGGCGGCACCGATCACTAGCTGTCCTCTACCCCACATTAATTATGGTGCCGATTGATTGGAAATAATGAAGTTCCTGTTCATGACGAAAATTAGACTCTTTATTTCTCAAGTTTTTAATACTTTCTAGATAACTGCGAGTAGATTTGTTGTGATACAGTGAATTTGTTAATTAAGATAGCACATAATGATTATCTGTATACGCGAGATATAAATTGCATCAGTGAGACTCCTGTTTTCCACCAGTTGTGATTTCGTCATTGATTGACGCGGTTGATAACAAGAATAAATACATTTTCTGTGTCGAGTACTCAAACAATCGGTTGAAAAATAAAAATTTTTTAAAAGGTGTATAATTTTGCTTTGTACTACTAATCATAGATATATACAGTTTTGAGGCCTTGTAATGACCATAACTTAATATAGATTTGTAATCATTGTTATTATTATTTTTTTTAATTCAATCAAAAATTATTGAATCAATAATTATTTTTAATTTTTTTCAATTTTTTTCAGAATTTTAATCTAGCTTAATTTTTTAATATGTATATTTTCAAGAATGTTAATTTTATTATGTGAATAATATCATTTACATCTCATTTTGAATAATGTTTCTTTAAATCTTGACTTTTAGGGTAAAATCTCTGTCGACAACTGACTATCGATACAGACTATTTATGATCCAATTTATTCTCTTTTATTTTTATTTTTTAAATGAAGTAATGTGAAGAACAGAATTAGGCATAACGTCGGTAGTATTTAAAATACTTCTGGAAGTTCGCTCTCACGTGATTACACATATTGCATTAAGGCATGTATGCTTATTGGTACTTTTTCATTCAGCTTCTACATGAAACGGGGTATAAAATAAATACGGAACTTCATTAAAGAGTAAGCACCAATTCAATGTCTTATATAACTTAACTGTTTTAATCAATGTAACCAATTGCTAGTTATTTCAAGACAAGCTTAATCCATACAAAAATCTCGTTCCTTGAATTTTTTATTACATTAAATGGTTACAGATTTTTGGAATGATAGCTAAAACAAGAAAAAACTTGGATGACTTTCTACATAAAGGCGGTGGAGAATCGCAGCTCCCACTACTGGGCCTAAAGACAGGATCGGTTACTAATGAAAAAAACAACTGCACCAAATGTGCAATTTTAATGAAATTTTTTATTGTTCAAAATACATTTGTTTGTCGTATAAAATACATTTAATCCAATAAAAGAATTGAATGTTTTTATTGGATTTACTTTTTCTTGTGTACAATCATTAACATTGGATTACACGATAGGAGGCATAATTGATCTCGAATATGGACTACAGGTGAAATATTTTTGAACAGAAGTACAGAGGAAGGTTGTTCGTATTCGCACGATCTTGGGGGATTGGAGAAGTGTTGGTTGATCGAGCTGCAGGCATCTGAAGCAACAGACAGGGCAGGAGTCGATGGAGAGAGGGGGGCGTAGGTGCCCCAGGTGGGCCGGTGCGGGGAGGGTCTCTGGGTCGAGCGGCCCTAGCCGGGCGGGCGCGCGCGCAGGCGCCCGGGCCGAGCGTACCCGGGCTCTTCCACTGGGCCGCGCAGGCCGGCTCGGCGCAGGCGTTCGAATTTGGCGCCGGAGGGCGGCGGCGCGAGCATCCCCTCCGCAGGGGGCGGCGCGAGTGGGTCTGGCGCTTCGGTCAGTGCGGGTTCTGGGGGCGGCGAGGGTGGCTGGCTCTCCTCACCTCTCTGACGGCGCTGTCTCGGTGGCGGGCGCGGGCACCGGCAGCCAGGAGGCGCCGCAGCTCCTCGGGGACGAGGTCGGCCCAGCGGACCGAGGTGGCCCCAGGTAGGTGCGCAGGGCCGCGATCGATGCGCCCGCCGCGTCCGCCCAGTGCCGCCGGGCCCGATTGATCCGCGGCGCTTTACAGCTGGGGCGCCGCGGCCTCACCGCCTGCCAGCGGGCCGCCGCGTATCGAGCCACGACGAGCCGCTTTCCCTTTTCGCACGCCTGCGCTGGCCCTCCGCGCGCCCTCCCCCGCGCACCCGCTCACCCGCTAGCCTCTTCCGCCCGCCGCTGCAGCCGAGCCCCCCGCCGAGCGCATTTCACGCGAGTCGCCCTCGGTTCAAAGCGATTACCGGGAAGCTGCCCTACCTGCGGCCCCGACCCGCCCGCTTCGCCGGACCGAGCGCCGTCGCTGCTCCGCCCCTGGCCCCGCTCGCTCCTCTGCCAATTATCCACTTTTAGGCGCCGGTGCAACTGGATTTTCCAATGATCGTCCGCGCGAGCCACCCCTTCGGCAAGCAAATGCTCAATTTTCCACGTGGCAACAGCCCGCTCGATTACTCCAGGCCATTTTCTCGCGATTTTCCTTTTTTACTCAAGCCCCTGCACCATTGCGACAAAATTGAGATAAATCATTTCTTTATATGCCAAACGAGGTAATTTTGCGACTCGTAATTTTTTATGAAGCGATCCCACGAGCTGCAATTGTTCTTTTAATATTCAAATTTCGCATTCCAGCGTTAATCTTCCATCGTTCACCAAGTGTCCATTAAAACTTAATAAAAATGAATAGCATGGAAATAAAGATCTCGTAAAGTCATTTCAAATATCTTTCTGGTTTTGTCCGCTTACTTCGCTCTACAAATTCTATGTTAAATTATCTGATAATACTTGTATCTTCATAAAATTGGCATTTAAGACAAGACATCAATGCGAAATATACCAGTATCTTCTGAAAACGAAAATTATAAATTTTATCTTACTTCAACTAATGTCATGACTTGTAATTTTGGTAACTTACACTTTAATTAACAAAAGAATAACATTCCTTCGATCTCAGCAAATATTTAGCTTGACTGCGAATTTAATACGACTCTCGGGTGAATGAATAATTTTATAATAATTCTAATGTACAATATTTCGTTACGAATTCGTACACCGAAAATTCGACATGATTGATTAGTTTAATTGCAAGTCATCGAGTATATAATTCTAAGAAAAACGGGTTTTATTGAAGAATACCTAACGTGTTTTATGTCGGCGGCGGTGATTAATAACAATTCGAGATAAGCGGGAAACAATGAGAAATAGTTAATGACGGGATCCGTGAGCGACTGACTACATTTGAGGTTGAGCAAAAAGTCGCGCCACCTCCTGATGAATAACCCCCGGTGACGCGAGTGTTCTCGAATCCTGCGAACAATTTAATTTACGAGGTTCTATGAAAATAGGACACGTACCTGAAAATATGTTCCAAAATGATTCGAAAACCTGTCCGTCTGACTGACGTCGATGTAAGCACCTGGCAGTTATAATCGCTAAACATTATAATCATTTAATATTATGAGCTTCATTTAAAAATAATTAATTTTATTTTCTATAAATAAATCAGCAATGTACTAAAATAAAACAGTATAGTGACATAACTATTTTAATCAATGCACTGACAAGCTTGCATAAAAGGTTTATTCAAGCAATATAAACACACTGTATAGAGATCTAATAAATCATAAATATAAATAACAATGGCATTAATCTTCAGCTTTGAAAACTACACACGTATCTGACTCTAAACGATGTAATGTACAGTTAGACGGATTCTGTTAAAGCTTTATTACACAACTCTAATTTGTATCGATAATAATTATTCCGTTCGCATTGGCTATACAGCCAATCAATTTCGCATTCTGGACAATGAATTACATGAATTATAGATACTACTTTACCTATACAAGCACCATTATATCAGTTGTCCAATTCACAATTGTTATATCAATATCTTATCGATAAATATTCCAAAATTTAATGAACGAAATGGCTCCACCCGTTTGCAACGCCACATCACGGATCTAGGTCGATCGCTTTCGCTTCGTGCACATATTGCTGATAAGAGGACAACATTACAAATCAATTTTAACGAATTGATTATTAATTTTATAGGGCATTACTACATGTTTCCAGGCTTATATTCCTGAATAATATATTTGAGATGTATTAATTATTTAATTACTACATCCTAATATTACATTTTGAAAGATTATTTACTTGAAACCATGTTTATGTCACAGAATCAAAGTCGTAGAGAAAACCTTGAAAAAGGATATATATCTTGTTACAGTTAAGACTATTAATTCTTTGAAAATAAGTGAACATGTAGAAGAGTAGAAGAGTAATATTCATCTTCATTATGAGTAATAGGATTTGGAAAGGGGAAACGACTAGAACGAGAGATTATTTAGCTCAGCCTGATTTTAAATTAAAACAGTTCAAAGCTCATTTAGGGCCAGTTAACGTTATAAGACACTTAAATAGAATGATTAAAAATTGTCGATAAATAATTTTTTTTGTAAGACATTATTTTTATAATAATTAGTAATATATTGTGAGCTATTTCATAAAGGATATATACCATCTTGTTCTAAAAATAAAAAATTTAATATATAAATTTCTTTTGTATCTTCAGGTCATGTTAATACACTTTATTTTCAACGAATGAATATAATATGAGCTGATCATTAATTTAATTATTAATAGAAGCTTCTTTACTTTAATTTGTATCGTCAAAAGAAAGCTGCAAGTTGTTGTAGTTTTAAAACAGAATAAAAATACCGTTAACTAAAGAATTTCTCGTTTTGCGAGTGGTTCGCAATCAAAATAAAAATATCTCCCCATATATTCATGCGTCAAAAAGACATTTATAAAATTCGACTATCATGTATCGAATGGGAAACTTCTCTAACGAACGCAAAATATCGCTAAAATTAGTTGCTTATTCAACCACCAAGCTTAATTGTTCGATCTTTAATTAAAAAGTTTAAATAATACGTTGCCAGGATACAAAAAAATGATAAATGAATCTGTATTATGACGCGCATCAACTGACGTTTTTTCATAATAATCGATTTCCAATATGGCAATCCAAGTACACGTTCGATTATAACTTATCACAGTTTAATGACACTTACAAAAAGGTTTATTAGTAGGCGGATAGTAGCAGTTCGATAATTCCGATTGATAACAATAGAATTCAGGATTTCTTAAAAAGACTGTTACTTATATGCATTCAGATTATACGATTTTATTTTTAACAGTGAAAACTGAATGTATATAAATGAAAGTGTTAAATACAAAGAGGGCTTACGTTATAATGCACTAGTATGGTACCATTTTTTACCGGGATTTCACAAAATTGAATTACTTTGAGTCAATGAAGTCAGTAATCCATAGCCTGAAAACATCCAGACTTTACAACGCAAAATTAGGGACCACCTAGTAGTTAAACTAATCATTACTCGAAGCGTTTAAAAATTATGTAAAAACAAAGTAAACGTATAATATTAATATATATTCAAAATTATATTAATTCACTGTTTTTTAATGAAAGGAAAAAAGAATAACTAAAAATATTATACTCACAGTAATTTTTATTTATTTAATAACGCCAATTCATCTATCTTCATAAAACTTACATGTTTATTCGTGCACTATAAATATTGTACAGTTAGAAATTAATATACAAGGATATATTAGCTTTAGTACAACGCAGACTCCTTTCGACGCATTACATTGTTTGCATATATCTTATTAATGAACCCCTGACTCAGATTTTGGGAGCCCATTAACGAATTTTCATTTCGAATGCTGTGTGGGTGATTCGTCCATATCTCGCATATTGTGTCCGATACTCCTGCAGTTCGAGTGATACAATTAAAGTTTAATTTTGGATTGAAAAAAAATTTGGAAGCGACCTACATTCAGAATTTTCAAGCTATTTCTTCCAATACTAGAAATCGTAATTCGAAATCAAAATTTTCAAGCCACTATATATGACTCAAATTTTGAGTACTCTCTGTAAGTTGTTCAATTTTTAAATATTGTGTAATTCAACTATAAAAATAACGTTGATTAAAAAATGATAACAAAGATATTTGGAAGAAAGTAAGCGTCTGTAATAAAAATTGATTCTCATTAACTATAATTTACATATTACTAAAATTAAATTAAAAAGAAAATAACAAATGTTTGGTTTCCTTAGCAAAATATAATATGTCAGTTTTTTAGTAAATAATTTAATCTTTATAAACTTATAAATGATAGAAGATTGATAACGTTTAAAATAGCGCTGGTGTTGAATGTGATAAAAAAAGTACCAGTCATTGCTACAAAGCCTTAAATATAATCGAAGAAAAAATCCTTTCACCGTAGGCATGACGAGTAGAGCATCAACATATCTTTAAATCGATTAATTGATCCAAATATCGATTCTTAAGACGTGGAAGTAACAGGTCATCAGTGTATTTGTGAAATTCGCGCTGGTAGGCGGTACTTGTTGTTCCGAATCATAATCTAGCACACAAGCTGGACGAGAGAAAAAAATACCTGCGTGGATCCGAACGATTGCTCCAGTTAGGGCGCGACCGGCTGACAACTTCCATAGACCTATGATATTCCACCGACGCGAGGCCCACCATCTCCCCAGCAAACAGCCTGCGCGCACGAAAGGTATATACGTTCGCTGAAAAGAAGAAAGCCGCAGTGCCAACGAGCCGACGAGGTACGCGTAGCCTGGCGGTCGAATGATCTTCCCGCTTTAAAGCATCTGGTGATCTCTATGATGCAGCTGCCCGCGCCTCTTAGTATTTTATTAATGAACGACCGATCGATGGTCCATTGTGATACGCGCCCTTAAGGTGCCACACGCGCAAAGGTGAATCTCGCCCTTCGGAGCCGCAAGGCTGTCGGAGAGAACGGGGAGGGAGGGTCGATAGCGTCCCGGACCCACTGTGAATAAAGTCGTGGGATATTGATTTTGGAAAAGGGGGCGCGCGACAAGTTCAAAGTTAGGACTTGTTTCTCCGCAGATCAGGGAAAGATATTATTCGCTAACATTTATTTTGGTTACCATTGAATATGACGGCATGAACGGTGGTGTGCGAATAAGTTTGACTACTGGAGCATTGATTTGTACAAAACGTAAAAATAAAAGAATTGCGCACGCCGAATGATAGAAACTAAATATCTACTTTTGTGTAAGATGTTCACCGAAGCTCACGAATATGTAAATAAAGTTCCAGAAATTCTTTCTCGGTCACTCTGGATCATGAGGCAGAATTTCCGTTTCTCTTAATGTTTATGCCATATTACCATCTCGCCATCTCTTTCCCTCGACTGTAGCACCGATTTTAGATAGAATTCGCGAACTTGATCGTGTTTCAGAAAGTGGCTCCAGATTAGTATTCTGATTCTATGAACCTGTGCTCACCGGCTCCATGATCCAAGTCTAGTCCTAGGCCTACCATGGTTCAAGCGTAAGCCAATAGCTCGGTTTATCACTACATCTATCATTCTGTTGACGCAATCACACGCGTGTTTGTCACCGCGATACCCAACAACTAAATCATCTGTGGTTCTGGGAGGCTCGATTTGCCGCGCAGGACGCTATTGAAAGTCATCTGCTACCTTCTTCCCCGACCTCGCTTGCAACCTTCGAAAGCGGTGAGAGCGTTGCCTGCTTTTTGCGCAGGAATCCAGCAACCTCGGTCACACGAAGCGAGCTCGTGTCGCACGAGTCTAGTTGCGGGGGGAGCGTACCCGCGGGCAACCGGTCTTACCCTCGCACACGACCTCTCACCTCACCTCGATACACTCTGAACTCATGCTCTCTCTATTTCATTTCTCTCTATTCGTCTCGTTTTCTTTTTCTACTCTCTCTCTCTCTCTCTCTCTCTCTTTCTATGAACTACGATATGAAGTCTTTCAATTGTTCTATAATTTTTATTATTCATTTTTGCACCTATGTACTAATCGTACTTTTTAATTGCAAAATATTTTATTTTGTAAACTCTAACCTGTTACAAATACAGGGACAGATGTGCCATGAACTGAATCCAACTCAAACTTTATTTCTTTTGCTGTTAAGGCTTTTAAATAGAAATGTTTAATCACTGCTCTAAACTCACTTTTTTCCATTTTCTTAAGAAAACAAAATTATTTACTTCAACTGATGATAAAAACGAAACCACTCGATGAATATGGCTGCAACTTTGCCAGATACCTAGTGAGGAATGATGCTTACTAGAAACAGACCATTTTCGATGCTACGAGCGCAATCTCTTAGATTTTCTAAAGACTTATTGACCTGCCCTCGTACATTATTTCTATACCTGTATTCTTACATAATCACCTTTTACATATATTATCCATTACAAGATGATCTAAATTATTTAATCATTATAATAAAATTGCATTTCGTTTGTTGAACTCTTAGATAAGCCGTGCCTCATACACGTTATTCTACTATAAGTAATGAAACCTAATGTTGGACGTAATTGAAGGATTTAAAACAGGGACTTCGATGAAATCATTTTTTCCCAAGCGGATATTCTATAATCAATATATATCCTATATTCATTTAGACATGATTAAAGTTCAGGCTTCTTCAGGCAATCATATTTAATTTTTGGTCAAAAGTTTTTCAAAGCCGACCTTAATTTCGAAAGGAGCAGGTTTTTTACTTAAGAGCATGTTTTTCCTTAATATTATTTTGTTAGTTTTACAGCTTTTTTACTCCGAAACCGATATGGATCCGCCGATTTCTATTCTGTTAATAATAAGCATCACTCGGCAATAATGCAAATAGGTCCTTTTGATCTCCCTTCCAAATACTCCACGATAATAGAGTATTTGCACTATTTCGCATTGGAATGCTTGGAATTCTCTTTAGTCAAGCTTTAAACGGCAGTTCGAACCGCAACACTCGTGGCATCCCTAACCACTAGTGTTTATTTGTATAATTTAATACATTAATTATTCAAAATGTTTACTATGTTGTACTTTAATATATTAATATGATAATATGTATATTTTGTACATCGAAAACTTTATTTGATTAATATATGCGATTCGAGGTAGGATCCCAAAAACTGATTTAACAAAATTCTACTGATAAATTTGCCTACGTATAGTTTAAATTTCTAGTGAGGACTTGAAAATTATATTATTAAATAATTCTTTATATCATACAACACACAAGAATTTGATTAATTCAATAAATCGGTTTAAACTATAGTCTATGACAAAATCAAAATAAAAACGATATAACAACATAATATAAGGTTAAATACAGATTCTGGTAAATTTATTAAAATTAGTTTTAAATATTTTTCCAAAAATTAGAAATTTTTTAGAAATTTTTTTAGTTATTATTAATATGGTTATAAATATTTGTAATAAAATCAAGTAATTAGTGCACAATATTTGCTGAATAGAAAATCTGATTAAAACCTAAGCTTTCTTATAACTTCTTGCATCAATTATAAAATAATTAATTTAAATAAATATTTCTATTTTTTATTTAATTGGCAACATAAGAATCATTATGACTTTGATAGCATTCACTGTTTTTTCATTGTAAATTACATATATGTATTTATAGTGCAAGTACTGAATAAATGTATCTCTTAACCTATTTCTTCCCAAACGAACATTCTATAGTCGAACATGCTATATTCTCATAGTCAATGCTTGAAGTTCAAACATCTTCAGGCGGCCATATTTAATTTTTCGTCCAAATAAATACTATAAGCTTTAATGTCAGTTTTAACTGAGATGACGCTTTAACATTACGTAGTCCATCCAAAATTGTTATTTTTACGTAATCTAGATGAATCAGATCACAGTCAATTTTGAGCACTATATAAGCTTTAGTGAAACTTAATACAGATCCCTAATATAATATTAATTATATTTTATCGTATTTCTTGCACTAAAATGCTTTAAAGAAACATTTTATATAGTTCTTAATAATAATAATGTACAAAATAAATACAAATTTGATTATGTAATAATTTTTTTAATTTAACGTTTTACCAAAAATGTATATTGTAAAAACTATCATAATTTTTTTAATTCTAGCAATTTAAAATTTTTTTTAATTTAACACATAAAATAAATTTATATAAATTAATATTTGAATGCAAATGAGTGTTATTGATTAAATTGAATATTCTATTTGATCGTATTTTAACAGTTCGTTTATCTGGAAGCCAAAAAGTATATATAGTACATAGTTAACTTTAAATCACAATTTAAAGAGAAATTAATTAAAATTTTTAAAATACTGTATTCAAGTTATACTGTTTAAGTTCAAATATATTATTTTTTTAGAGACGTTTGAGATATTTGGAGACGTGTATTTCCAATCTGTTGCCATGTATACCTATTGCTATTTCTATACTACTACCACTCCAGATGTTATTGATATTTGACTCATGTTTTACCAGTTTATTCAGTGAACTATGCATAATTCTAATGTCATATTGTAACGCATCACTAGAAAGATTACCAGAGTTTTTTAATGTCGCAAATATTAACACGTCTCCTGCTCGCTCACAAGAGTCTGCTATAGCTCTCGTTCGTATCACATGTCCTTTTCACTTCTCGAGATTCTGCTCGACTTGCATCATGCAAACGAGTGTAGCAGGCGTGATTAATAAATGAGCGGTCCAAAGCGAAAAGGGAAAGGTAATTGCTATAGGCGCGGTAGCTCGGGTTCTATTTTTCCTAAATAAAAATTCTTAATTTTAATTTTATAAATTATGCGTGTACTATATACAAAGCAATCAATGAAAACGGTAATAAAAAAATACTATTAATATGTTATATTATGTTTAAAATTGTTATCAAACATATTTAAACCTACGCCAAAACTCGTGGTTAAAAATGATGTCGGTTTATACAAGGACATAAATTTTATAAAGTCTGAGAACCTCTTCGAGCTCTTGCACTTACACGAAAGCAGAGAAATAAAGTTTAATGTTGTCATTTACATAAATTTTTTTATTTTCTAGTAGTATATAAAGAAATATATATCCATTTATCATTGATTTACACATCCATATAAACATTCAGTATTTAAAATATTAAACACTCATGAAAAATTATTATAAAATAACTTTATGTTTATAATTTTATAAATTAGTAATTTTTTCAAACTGTGCTTCTAAATATTTTTTCAATTGCCTTGTTACGAATTAAGGCTAAGTTATTATAAATTAACTTAACTATTAAAACAAGATTTACAGATCTATTGTATTTCATTTTTAAATTTACAGAAATGTTTTATGACGTACGTAAAAATTGAGCATAAACTTTCTATTTATGTTCTTTTTGTACATAAAGTATTTTAAAATAATTTTAAAATTGATTAAAATGAAAAGAAGTGTGTAACAAAAAAATCTTGTTTTAAAACTTAATAGTCTAGTAAATAGATACTTTTCACTTAAACTACACTTGTAGCATTAATTGATAAAACTATATATACTTTTACAAACACCAAGAAAACGTGACTCATGGACTACCATTGTTTCCAGTAAAAGTTGCAAGAAAACTGAGAACAACTGTTTTATTTGAAAACGTAAAAGTTTTATTTCCCCTCTACCCTTTACCGACGCACTATGCGATTTACTGTTTTCGACAAGTCCCGCAAAACGTCAGGATTCAATCTACAAGTCAATAAGCACGCCGGCTGCAGTGGTCTGTCTGTGAACAATCGGATTAGGTATTTCAACTCAATGAATATCGACGGCTTCTCTACCAATTCAGCACAATATTGCAGGTTTTAATGTAATGATTTTTCAATCCAACAAATATTCCGAGTCCCCCGCCATTTAGCTCGTGCTACACTCGTGCTTTAAATATCATCTCGTGTGAAAACATTATAATTACATTAAAGTGTGTACTAGTAAAACGTGTACAATAAACAAAATTTATTCATATTGAATGTCGCATATTTAACGATAGTGAATTATTCAGCAAGCCATCCTAAACTTGGAAATAATAAAGATTCAAAGTATTAGAACTGAATAAGAAATTACATCATTCAATAAATTTCTATACTAAACTACTTTGAAATTCATTATTGTACGTTTGAGTACTTCAATATCGAATTAAGAATTACAATTAAATTTGAAAAAAGTACTTCAATAAGAAATGTAACTTTTTAAAACCAATACCTTCTGAAAATGAAACCAATTGCTCAGAAACGGATCAACTTAATTCAATCGCTCTTACTCTCATGCGCGCACGCTTTAGAGGATGGCCGTAAATCACATCGCGTTGGCAAGGGTGCGAACCTGCAGCCGAGCGGCTAATTCATCCACCGGTTCGCGCCGCTCACACGCGGCAGCCTACCTTACTGCAGGGCCAACGTTCCTGCGGATAAACGAGATCATAGCAAGGATGAATTATTGACGCAAGGCAGCAAATTAGAATAATGGCGATCGATTGTCGATGCCCAACCCAACGTGCGCACCCACGCCACTGCTGACTACATAAGAGAACTTTACGCTAATCTTTAATTTGAAATTCGTGTGAAACTCACAAAGCCAAGCAAAAGCTTTTTTTCATTTTCTTCCGAATTAGGAAAGGAAATAGCGCCTTTTAACACCAGTAGTACTTACCTGCTTGTGCGCTACTCTTGTGAAGATAAAAACGAGGTTGGATTTTATTTTAGTTTCACTATTTTTCTGTAATTGGAACGAATAGACTAATCTAATAAATAGAAATAAATTAAATTGATTTTAACTATTTAGCTTTACTCTTGCATCTTTCATATTATTATATTATATTAAATTTAGATGGTTTTTGTCTAAATATTTCATAAACATAAATCTGATTCAAGTATATAATAATAACGCTAACGGAACAAAATTAAAGTTGCCATGACTTTATATTATGAACTCGTGTTTTTGCGGGATATATATTTCTGCAATAGAAAAAAATACATTTTTTGTCACTCTTTATAAATTTAATAGTTGAATTTGAGACGAAACCTATTGATGCCCTCGAATCGATACAAACCGATATTTAATATGTTTTGTGAGCTCTGATTAGCAATAACGCGAACGTTAAATAATTTGCATTGCTTTAAGTTAAGACTAAATAGTTGCAATCAATTATTTTCTTTCGTGAAAAAATTTACTTTAAAAAGTCAACGACTTCTTGTCTGGTTCTCTGTCTGGTGTCGACAGAAACCAAAGTTTTTATCGCTTTTTAGATCGATACAAGGGGACTGGTGTGATATTGTATTACAATGAATCGTGTATAAACATTATAGATAACGATTAGGGTCACATTTTTGTTCTGCAAGCTAAATTATCGCCGAGTGATGTTTGCCGATGATTAGCTTACCTAGATTATGTTTCAACTGTGCAAGGTTGACAGCTTAATGTGATTATTTTCAGTGTATAGCAAATTCAATGATTGAATTTACTAAAATGAATCTCTAAACAAACATTGTACAGATGAGTTGATAGAAATACATTAAATTAATTAATTGCAATTTTATTACAATAGAAATTTTTGTTTTATGTATATAGTGCAGTATTTTGATCAATGTGGATTAAAAAAAAGTTGTCATAAAATACACGGGATGTAAAATCGATGTAAATGATATTTGTTAATGTTTATTTGCGAATGCATTAAATGAAAATGATCAGCAATAATGTTGATTTAATAATCCTTCATTTATTCAAAGATATCACTACAATTAATTATTTATTAATTAAACTATAATTTAACAAAGGCTTGACGATCAAAGTCGTTAGAATTACGTAATTGAAACTCTTACATTTGTAACTATGACGATTTTTCTTACTCAAGGAGTGCTATTATAAAAAGTTCGTTGAAAAACTACTTCGGCCACTCTCTGGTAATTTAATGATCGTAGGCTGATCAAATTCAAGAAATTACAAAACTTTGTATTAAAAGTTATCTGGCAATATAGTAAATTGTAATAAAATAATAGACATTTTTATTAGAAAGTTTGATTTTTTCAATTTGATCAGTCTGTGTTCATTTACTATGGAGTGTAGTAACAATTACTAAATAATTTATTATTATAAAAACGTTCTTGATCGAGCCATTATTTAACGCTTTAGCAAGGTTCCAATGCCCACCAATCTACTACATGCAATTATAAGACATTATTTTTCATTCAGTGTTCCATAAATTATCGAGTATCTCCATATATTTCATTCCTGACACACGCATTTTGCGCTAAAAAAATTTAAGACGATAAATTATTGATAGCAATAAAAGAGTTAATCAGACATTCATAACTAAGTCAAATCTAATTAATTTTAGTATGGAGTGCCCCGAGGCTTTGGAACGTGGTCGGAACTTTCGACTACTCACCACTGACGAATTGCCTCAACTCCTGGACTTCCTCGCCGCTTATCTGCCCGAGTCTCTCAAAGTAAGTGTATTGAATACTAAGGATCGTTTTACCCATATTATATTATTTGCGAACCACTAAACACATAGAAGAATATTCATGAACTATTCAACAAATTACACTTTTAAATAAATTATTTATACTATAAATATATTTCTATATAAATTTAGTATTCATACACAGGTTTTCATTCGTTAACGTGACACTAAATATAGTTAGCTATTACGTCATCAAGTATTAAATCTATTAATAAGATTATATAATTCGATAAAATGATGTTGTGTGGATTCGATGACTAGTAAACTGTTTGTTCATATTAAAAACTACAAAGAAAAATTCTTGGTATGAGTTAACAAAATGGGGTTAATTAATCATGAAATTTTAAGAATCCAATAACTACAATCACCTTAATAATAACAAATTTTTAAAATAATCAAAATGAATTTAAAAATTTATCGTTTCAATCTGTGCGAAAGTTAAATCTTACTGCGTAATGTCGATACTTTAATACTTCTTAATTCCTCAACTTAAGTGTAGGAATGGTTTATTACATAAGAAAATAATTACTTTTTTATCTATTCGACATATATTTTGATTTTTTTAAAAATAATAAAGTACACGTGTACAACATTTTGAAATACTAAATAAAATTTTTTATTAATTATAGATCTTTTGTTAATGAACAAAATAAAATATGTATTGGATGTAAGATATTGTAATTATTTTATCTGAATTGCCAGGAGTAGAAATTACTATTGCAGAAATATAACTGATTAAATACAATAATTAAAAATTAATCAAATAATTTTCTGCCAATCTTTCCTAAATTGGGGCTTCCCTGATTAAATTGCTTTTGCACCATACTTTCCCATTTTCAAAATAAATACTATGTAAATAAAAGTTAAATATATTTGCAAAACAAATGACAAATTTATAGGAAGGAAAAAATAAAAAAATAGTTGATTACTTGAAAGTCTATAGTCATCCTTTTTTCTCCTCTGAATTCCAGGTGCTTATACCACCTATGTTAGCTTTTGCTTCCCTGTAATTATCCCGAACTAATTAAGACAGCTTTTGATCTTCACGAGTAAGTTCGTGCCGAAAGCATCTCCTAACGGTTTACATTATGTTTTATTAGCTCAGCTGCATCATTGGCAATCACATCAGTTGTGCAGGATACCTCGACATTAAAAGTAGATCAGAATTTTGTTGTAATGTGTATGCACATACCCTGTATGATACATCCTACGTTATAAGCCACTACTTACACATGCAACGTATCAGCCCATTAACTAAAATGAGTTCCATTACCTGATACTTGTCTTGAAGTCAGTAGTATTTTTAATTTGTCCATTCACTCTTCATTCGATGCCTTAACTTGTTTCTGCGCCTGATTAAATCATTCGAAATGCAATGAGGAGACTGTTGTAACTTTCAGGGCTGTAGACTACTATAAAATGAAAAGAAATTATTGAGAATCGCCGAGCGCAAGTCTAGGTGCGATGCTGGTGAGCCTGTCTCCCTTAATCTTCGGAGTGGAATTTATGTCCTTTTGTACAAGCGTCACCTGGTCCGTGGTTCTGTCATCAAGCCGAGGTGGGCGGCGAATCCGCCGCGACGAACCAAGGACGCCGTCTAGACGCCAGGCGGGCAAGTTAATTAACTCTACGCCGTACCGTCCCGAATTAAAAGCCCATTGAGCTTTCAACAGGGAAAAATGAGGGAGTAATCGTAGGTGCTTGCTACCCTCTCGATTCTTGCAGAGCCGGCCTCTGACGACCAATGAATTATGCACACTCCGGGCTTCGTGACCGCGATTCCTAATCAGGTGGCTTACGCAGTTGATCTCACTATTTGTGGATTTTGAACAAATCTACTTGATGAACAGTATATCTCGTATCGAGATTCAGTTGCCATCAGAAAATAGTGATGACTAGAATCAAATGGCAAACAGTTGAATGAAATCTTTGGTATAAGTAGTGATTCGAAACGCGGTGAACCGAAGAGAACTCTTCGCTCTTGAATTGACTGTTTTGCCGCTCGCGTAGCTGTGCATTGTACTGAACAACTGTGTATGCAGTACCTCGCTCAGCCGCACTCGTTCAATCCGGTTGGACTACTTTAAGGACCCTTGTCGCAGTACATTTCCATCTCTTGATTGAGAAAAGGCTTCTCGAATAGAATATACGGAGGATACCGTAGACTCCTTTCATTTACATTTTTATATTATAGTATCGACTAAGTTTTTTTCAAATCCCTTAGCAGAAACTAAACTCGATTCTTATAGTATATCGATTTATTTTACTATTTTCTTAAATTATTGATATATGTCAATAAATTAAACTATAAGTATATAGTCATATTATAAATAAGTAGACAGTTATAATATGTAGTTATAATTATACTATGTAAACATAAGTATTATTTATTGAACAAACCTTATTGGAAAATATTGAATGTTTTTATATGCTTATAGTAAGTTAATTGGAAGGCTGTTGCTCGTCAGACGCATCCGAGGTTAGAGAGCGAATCCGCCGAAATCGACTCCTATGTCGACTCCCACATGCGCTCGTCCGCGGGCAGGGCGCGAGGCTGTCGTGCCGCGTCGTACCGATGCCGTGTGCGAGGTACCTGCGAATGCGTCCGGTGTAGCTCGTGTATCCCACGCGACAATAACAGTTTACCTGAAAAAGAAATGCAATTAAAAATTCAAGGTCGAGTAATTGTGAATCGTGATTCACACGCGGACATAATTGAGACTCATCGTGCAGACACCTTTTACAAAGAAACACGAAAAGATTTGTACTGAAGAATCTCCTTCGTTAAATCTCTATGATAATATGAATCTTTTAAATATAGACGCAAAAGTAATGCAGTGCATGGTATACACGTATACACTTTGTGTTGCCGCTTACGTGCACGCGACCTCAGAAAATTGGAATCGTTCGAGTTTCTCGCGAGATACAACGCTGTAATGTTAAGATCGACTTTCGATTTTGCTTCAGTGACGTCAAACCTATTTTCTTCCGTGTATTTCAATAATTATTTAAAATCTTTATATGAAAAAGTATATTTTTTAATTACTTCCCAATGACTCTTCAATATTAAAAGAAATTATCGTTTCTCATTTAAGAAATAGTTTAAAAACTATTTTCTTTATATATGAAAGTAATTATACTGTACGGATGAAAATGTCTATAAAAACCTCTTTTGGAACATTGGTAATGTGTAAAAGCATATTTAAAATTGACAAAGGCATTATTTGAAAATTAAATTTACCATTTACGTTCGTTACAAGTTTTTAATCTCAAATGCAATTCCAGACTAAAAGATTCTATGGAAGTAGGACACTACTAAAATTTCATGGATAGATCTTCATGTTTAAAAGTTCCATCGAGTTTTAAATGAAAGAAGAATTGTAAGCCTTCGTTTGAAAAAAGATCTACGTTTTCGTTAAATAATTAGGAAGCATATGTAATAATTTAATAAGTTTGGATGAGCAACAGTTTTCATAAACAGTGCTTTATAATTAGTGAAGAACAATGCCGTTGAAGGATCAGCAGGGACACTAATGCTTCAGTTTTCATAGATATAACCTTGTGTAAAGAACGTTCAAAGAGCTCGGCAAAAACGGCGTTGAGTCGGCTGGAAAAGTAAAGACGTGCATTAAAAATAATTATTTCCATTTAGGGAAAGTTGAGAAGGCTGGCGGCATAACGGAAACTAGCGATTGATCTACGCGCAGTCGGTGACGGCTCGAAGGCGGTTCTGCTGTTCGGGAGATCCGGTGCGGATCGAGGCGCCTCGGCCGAGCTTCGAATGGGAGTAGAGGTCGGCCGGGCGATCGAGGGGCGAGTCGAGGGCCGGGCGCCGGGCGCACGCCGAGGCGCACGCGACAGGCACGAGGCCCCGGCGAAGACGATGCGGCACTCTTGCCTCCGGCGCGGTCCTGAACTTGTCGCGGCAGCGGGCGCTTCTCGTGTGCAGCGTGGGGTCAAGGCCACCGGGGCGCCGCGGCGGCCGGCGCACGTGGCGCCCTCCGCCCCTCCGCCCATCCGACCGCCGCCCGGCCCAGCATTACACGGCCGGCCTCCCGCCTCTTCCGGGTAATCTCGCATGCGAGCCGCGGAAGTGCGAGGGCGCACTTCGGCCCGCATTCGGATGCGGAAGGCGCGAGGGGCCGGCCGCGCGGCCAGATCGCCCCGGGGGAGGGCTCGGGACCTTGAGCCAGGGGCAATTAGTCGGCACGCGGGAATCCCCGCAGTCCTGCATGGGGCGACGAGTGTTGCCAGCCAACTCGCGAGCTTTCCACCCAATCGGCCACCCGTGAAGGACACGCGTAACCTTGCCAGTCCTAGCGGAAGCCAACTAGCTCCACCTTAAGTCAACTCGACTCTTGTAACTGCACTCTAGCACCGAGGAAATTTCAATATAATAGACCGCTAAAGTCCTGCTCCACCTTGTCGTGTGTTACCGAATGCCGCAGCCAATATTACGTATGAAAGGCACGCTTTTAACAAACTTTCATCGATTTTTCACCTTCTCTATACTGCGTCAAGATTTTTAAAAAGACCGCTTTCAAATTATACCGTACAGTAAATACTCGCGCTATTCGTTACAATGGCAACCTGCGTTCTATAACACATTAAATCGAATACGTTATCTTAAAGTTTTGCCAGTGTAAAATAAAATAATTTATATAAAGTCAAACGACATTGAATGTCAAACAAATAACCTGACTGTTGTCCCAAATTCTGTTAACCATAAATACTTTTAAATAAAATGCGAAAAGTCGACTGTATTTTTCTCGAGGATTCCAAAAATAATACAATTATTCTTCTACAGCAGAAGGTGACAACTATACTCTCTTTAGCATATATTAAGGATCCTTCAACAACTTGAACGATAAATATGATTTTTAAATATTTGTTTAATTAAGATAAAAACTTACATTGTCTATATTTACCTGTTGAATATAAGGTAGCAGTCAAACCAAATAATAGCATGTATTATATGTAAGCAACATTTTGATTAATGCTTTCACGAAGGAAATCTAAAATTGAAATAGAACATCATGGCGCAGACTTGAAAATGTCAATATGTATTCGTCTGAATTCGCACGTAGAGGAAAATTGTAAAATGCGGCAATTGAATTTAGCCAATGATATCTATAGAAGTACGATAGGTGCAGGTCGTACAGAAAGTCGCGATGTCGATACATTCTCTCTCCGTTAACGTGCACGCGACGGTGCATTCACGAGCAAGTCTTCTTACATTACCTTGGAAATTCAGATGCAAGACGTATTAGCCTATTGCATAAAATACACATCGTGCCGCTGGCGTTAAACTGAGCAGAAGAGCGCGTAAAAAAATAATTTTGAAAAGAAAAAACGTGCCGTTTTTTGCTTGGGCTCCGTCGACAGGTAACTCTATAAATTTCCCGGGTGCTTAGCCTGTCACCGGG
Organism: Sycophaga agraensis; assembly: GCA_018906755.1. Classification (NCBI taxonomy): domain Eukaryota; kingdom Metazoa; phylum Arthropoda; class Insecta; order Hymenoptera; family Pteromalidae; genus Sycophaga; species Sycophaga agraensis. The sequence goes on from JACCIE010000011.1 coordinate 694,838, forward strand.
CAATCTTGCAACCTTTTTGACGAGCCTGTCCGGGCCTTTGAAGCGGCCCTCGGGAGGCGAGTGTACGCGAACGAGGCCACCGACGCGAGCTCCGTCGGCGACGAGGCCGACGGGCCGTCGGATGAGCGGGGGCTCCTAATTAACGGCCGGCTGGAATATCGACAGGCGCCGAATCCGGGCGTGCGTCTGGCCGCGTAGCGCGGAAAGGAGGGGCGTCGCGTGCCGGCGCACGGGACACGCAAAGTCCAACGACTCCCTCGCGAGCGCCCGAGCGAACGCCTCCCCGGGCGACCTTGACCCCCGTGTGCATGTGCGTGCCGAACGCGAAGCCACGTGACGGCCAAGCGCGCACGACAAGCGGCGTGCAGGCCAAGGTGCAGCCCGAGCGATTTCGGCACCTCCGCCCCAGGCCCGCGATCGCGCTTTCGAGCAAGTCGCGCGCGCCCGGAGGTGCGGCCTCTTTTCGCGCGCACGAGCCGCCGCCGAGCGAGCGACGCGCCCTCGGGCCACCCTCCAGATCGAACGCACGCTGCGGCGTCATTTGCTTCTGGAAATTTTTCCTTTACAAGGATTTCGCAAGACTTTGCAACGAGGTGCGCGGAATTTTTTCGACCAGCCGTCGCAGGAATGACTCATTTCTCCATGCTCGCCGGCACTCGCGTTAAGGAAACGCAGGAGACGCCTGCCAGCTCGTTCTTCTAATTGCAAGGGGACCTGCCTCGCGTGCCTGCCTGCACGCCTCGCTGCTTTTTCAATACATTGCGTGTCATCGAGCGAAAACAGTTTTTAAGCGATGACCATTACATGGAAACGTCATTTTCCTCCTGAATCCATTTGGATGGTTCACGGACAGATCTCTGCCTCCTGCCATAAACCTTTCTTTTCAGAGCGTAGAAACCTCGGTAGAAACCATCAATCCTCCATGCGTGACTGTACATATACGATCTTTTTCCCAAATCCGTCCCAGACCTTTTCTATCCACAGTATATATCGCTATCTAGTTACTATCTAGTTCAATGGCGTCTTTCAACGTCATCTGTATATAGTTGCCAGTCGGATGTTTCCATCATCCTCTGTTACTTTTGAATTGAAGACGCGATTCGAGACTTTCCGTTGATCATTTGTTTTCCTGTGACCTTATATTTTCGAGAAATACTCGAGAAATTCCTGAGGTTCACGACATCCTTACAATAAACCGAAGGGCATTTCCGACTTAAAGTAGGATTTATATTTTATCCAATCCTGCACAATTGTAAAGTACACTCTATGTATGAATACTATAGCTTATAAGCCTAAATCATTCTTTGATGCATGTAGCCAAACGGTGCAATTCTTTGATTCCGTTTATGCTATTAATGGTACCGAAAGTAGTACTGATTTGCTTTATTTTTCTGTCAGTGCACTAAGGTCTCATATTAACAAGAAAAATGTATTACCTTAGAAGACATATATTTTCCTCTCTTATCAACAATATTACATTATTAAATTATGGCAATATACTACGAACAAACATATATCCATATTGCATTCACATTGCATATATTCATGTGCAATCATTAAGAATTGGTATCTTTATACGTGTTTTATTTTTTTAAATGTAATACAGTAAGAAATCGAAAAAACACTCAAACTCCAAAATTTTTTTTTTTTGAAGAATACTGTTTTTAACCATTTGGTAGTAACTAATTATACTCAACTTGTAGCAAATTATATCATAATGTATCCACGTTTAAAAATAAATTTATTCAGGAATACTATAACATGTTAAGTTATTTATTACTGTACCACAAAAATATTTAAAAACGTTTTCGGTCTTCTAAACGAAATTATATTCACATAATATCTTGGTTCTCATTTTTTTGCAGTTCCACCAGACCCTGTTAACCTATATGCGCAACAAAGTGTGGGACTTTCACTTTTACGTGGCTAATGAGTGGCCAGAAGTTCCTGTGTGCCTGCATTTTCCCGGAATGACACTTTCAGTAAGTAGCTCCTGATAATAATTGTAAACATACCTATAACGCGATTCATTGCCGCGCGCACCACCGAGTACTGTAAAGTATCTTTTTTGAAAACCTATTTGCTTTCTTGTGCGATTTTTTCTATCTTTCAGAAAGCACCCTTCTTCGTTGATTGTACGTGTATTACGTGTGCAATATTCTCATATAAATATACAATTATTATATCTTATACCCGATGAGATAGAAATATTAATTGTAGATATGCTCGTAACTATAAATATTAATTTTATATTATATCATTTGCATTCCTATATTCATGGATTAACATAATTTTATTATAATTTAGTAAGATTACATAATTAGTTTACTTACAGTAGCCCAAGTTTATGTATACATTGAAATAATCGTAGAATACTAAAATTGATAACAGCTGCTATGTTGTAATATTTACCATTACAAACTCTGTTTAACCGATTCAAATATTTTTTATACGCAAATTTAGTATGTACAAACTTTCAGAACTTGAAATTTTAAAGAATAATAAATCATTTTAATAATTGACAAGAGTTTTATATTACGACATAACGTTTTATGTCGCATAATATAAAATTAACATTTTTTCATGAAAAAGCGACATGTACTGAAAAAAATTCATTTTAAACATTTTAAGGTTAAATTATTTTTTCATTGATAAGCATAATTAGAATGGCAATATGAAAAAATTAAAAGCATTAATACAAGTATAATTTCCTGCAAAAGAACTATGGCTATCTGTCAAATATAATCAACTTATTTTTAAGAAAACACATAATTGCAAACGCAAACAAATATTTTGAAGAATTTTCTAAGCAAACTATACATTTGAATGAATATGTATAATTGATTCTACTTGTAATTATAAAATGCAAAATATTTTTGGACAAAAGAAAACGCTTAAGTTTGCTCGCGTTTGAGACTTATAACCGACTCCTCGCTAGTGGTCACCTTATCGCGCTCTTCACTGTGTCAAGCCGTCAACGGCAAAAGCGGGAGCTGGTGTCCTGTTTCATCGATGACCAAGCATTTGCTTGCGAACACCCGTGTCTTTGTATGCTACACTGAATAAACATGAACAACTAGAATTTTTATTTAATAGCTTTCATTAATCATAAAATAATAAAACGTCAAGAACTAGCGCATTACTCTTTCATGAATAGGTAGAATTCAAATCAAATTGTGAAGAAAATTTAATAAATTATTTATACAATAATTAAGTCATATAATGTTTTATTTAATAAAATAAAGTATGATTACATTCGTTTAATAAATAAATATTTTGAGTATAAATATTAAACAATAATACTTTATTCAGAATAGGAATTTTAGTCAATTTAAAAAATGAGCCCTGCGTTTCATTGGGTAGAATGCCGGGCTCGTACTCCATTGGACACGGATTCGATCCACAGTTTATATGATTGACCCAAGCATGAATAAATTTTTTCATGTGTTTTGTTTATCACGCACTGCAAAGATCCATCGTTTATTAGCTCCAAAAGAAGCTTTAATTAAAAAAGCTTTAGTTAAAACTCAAATAAATAAGAATCTATATTTTTCAGAAACTATATAATTTTTTAAAAATTTTTTATCTTATTCCAAACCAAGATCCTGCCAGTATATGAGCAGAAGGCAGACTTAATTTTCTTTGTTTCCACTTTCGCAACTCTACCTTTTTTAATCACTCATTTTTCTGCCTTCTTATCTTCTTCATTTGAACTGTTACTGTCTTTTAACCTTAGTTCACATTGTTACTCTTCATAGCTAACTTCGTATACGTCGTACGGTAACTCTCACTCGGCTAATTCCTCAGAACTCCAACAAATGCTTTAAAACATACAAACTTATAGATAGTTGCAAGCTGTGCACTATATGTGCAGGAATACTTTTTGGTAATATACTACCGGAAAGAGAATAATTCAAATCGAGTAACGCCACTGTTCGTTTGAGATTGAATCATTTATTTTTGAGACTCTTTGATTAATTATTGTATCAAGTCCTTGAATGATGATTACGATGTCCTTGTAAAATATAAAATGGATCAATTTTCTTGAAATCGAGCCAATGGAAAAAAATGGATCAACATTATCTTTAAAATTTTATTAAAAAATTATCTTTTTCAATCTATTTTAATATTGCACAATAAGCGTGTACATAATTGTGTAATTGCGAAATATTTTTAATGTTTATATCAACTATATTAATTATCTTAATGTCATATCAAGAATATTTATTGTGTTTCGTCACAGAAGACAGATATTGGTGCATAATAAATACTAGTTGGAGTTGGTAAGAGCTCAATTTATTGATATAAATGGTGAAAATACAGGTTGTCGTTCACGTAAACAATATCAACTGTGTTTGTCTCCTCAGCACGATTTGAAGTGACGAACTCGCTTGCTATTGGTATGCCGTGCCTGCGCTGGCGCTCGGAGTTTCGTAACACTCAAAGTGTTGCCACGCCCCAAGTTTACCACTGATGCGAATACCTATAGAATCGAGTATAGAGTTGAGAATAAAATTGAAATCGTTTATATATAGGTAGAGTAAAGTGACTCCCAAGTAAGGAACCTTGAGAAACGCCAAGTCAAGTTAAGAGCGAATAAGATTGCTGTGACCGTTCTAGCAAACATATGTTCTTTACCGTACAGATAAGCTTGTATCCCCCGAGCACCGCTAGGCAAAACTCCGTACCCGTCACGTGCTTAGAAAGTCCAGCTGGTGAAAAAGTCTCGAGCGCCTTGATAAAGTCAAAGAATTATAACAATCGCGTAATCTAATTTTGTCTATGGCCATACGCAAATCTTCTGTCAATTTAGTAAAGTCGTCTCTATCGATGTAAGCTGATGGAAGTCTATCTGGAATTGGTCTATAAGATGTTCCATGTCACTAAATGTTCTATATAAATTGTTCTTTAACAATCCATTCGAGAACTTTTGAAATGAAGCACAGGAATTCAATTAGCCTGAAATTATTCGGGCCATTATAGATCGTGTATTAAATTAGGTCAAAATTACCGCATGCGTCGTCTTGCAAACCTCTGGAAAGCGGTCATTGACCAATGAGCCATTAAGTATAATCATCAAATAAGTATCAATAACAGAATGATTCTTTCTGCTATACTATAATAAGAAACGCCATTCCCATTGACCCAATCAGAAAAAAACATAGAAATACTTTAAATTGTGCTATTGTCATTGATTTTTTTAAAAAAATATTCCCATCGTCCCTCACAGTGCTGAAAATAGCGTTCATCCTAGTGCCACACAAATAAAGTGAGAGTTGAACTCAAGGTCCCTCGCTGGCTCATGGACGTAACCCTATAATTTAGTCAATCAGACGATTGTGAAGCTCAGATTTTCACTCTCAGTCGTCGATATGCACTAATCTATCATAATATTTTCATGGTCTTCTAAGAGAAAGATTCACAAATCCAATTTGGACTACTCTGGGATTTCGATTGTGAAACAGACTGTGAACGTAAGAGTTAGCAGCTAATCTCACTATGTCAGAGTCATCAATAAGAAAACAAATATTTTCGTTAGAAGTCCGCAAAGAAATGCAATATCATCGCTTTCTGTGTAGATATCAGCATTAAGGTCACCTAAAGTAATATTAATGATAATCGACTCCAACGAGACCAATTATGTTCTGGAAGGACTTAAATTATATGTAAGATTTACTATATTAGAGAAACTATATGAGAAAAATATATGACCTTCCGCATACTTTAAAAATATGCTTCAGAAAAAATTATCAGCATATCAATGAATTACAATAATAATACAGATTGAAAAAAGATAAAATTATAATCAATTCTCAGTTTTACATTGTTTGAGATTCGTAATTTAATTGTATAATTATTACTAATTTCAGTTTCAATTAAAAAGTTATCATAACGTAAGTTAATTCAATAATACTGTGAATTTATACGTAAATTTCATTTTTCCTGCAAATAAATTATGATCATTAATATTCATTTTGATATTTATGTAACGAATAGTTTTTTATGATAAATTACTGTTGTACAAATATTAGGACATTTTATATTAAAATAGTAACATTCTCAAAGTCCGTGAAAACACTTGGATTGATTTAGCATATATATATTTTCTTTGAAAGTAAAAATTTTAGTAGTAGCTCAGTTCTTGTATAAAAATTGTAAGTTTGAAATAATATAATTTATACTTTACAGATTTTAATCACTTTGTCAAAATGTTGTTCTTAAAGAAATTTAAATACAAAATTCCGTTACAATAAAATATGTATATTTCATTTTAAAAATGTCTTTTATTTTTTTTAAATATTTCAGCTTTTATTTTCAAATATAATAAGAATGACGTTACATATAAATTGATTACAAATTTTATCTTATTACAGTTATAAAGGTTTCAATATCGTTAATTACCAAAAAATTTAATAGTTTAAAAATGTTTAATATCGCATTTTGCACCACGTCTCTACTTATATTTATCTGTAAGTTTTTAAAATATATCCAAAAAAGATAAAAATAATATTCAATTAGCTAGATAATTTTTTTGTTTATCTAGGTTCAACTAACTTCATATTATCCCTTCCTAATCAAATTCAATTTCAACCTGGTAAGTTGAATAATGTCAATAAATGATGTGATATTTTTATTCTTAACTAAAATGCTACTTAACAATACAAGATATAAATATTGATACAAATTCTACAAACTAGTTTTTATATTAACAGGCAGAGATGATTGGTACAGAGAACCAGAATTTGCAGACTTACCGCGTATTTGTAAGCATTAAAATAATAAGATTGTTATATATATTTATTTGTTTATTCTTGAATATTTACAATAAATTATGAATTAATTACTGATCCAACTCAATCTATTTTAATTACTAAATTAATATTAAAATATTTATAATTCTAAACAAATCAAATATACATTATAGCTTATTAATTTTCTCTAATATTTTTACAGTCGATTTAGACAGAGAAGGTTGTCCTATGCGTTACTTTTATTGGGATTGTAATCATTGTAGCTGTGTTGATCCGGTGAGAAATTTATCAATTTGTACAGGAATAGGTTGTGCACGAACTCCACAAATTGGTAAGTTTAATATAATCCTATTTACAAATAATCTGACTGCAAACAAAAAAATTAATATACCATCAACAATAAAAACTGATTTTTTATTTTTATTTATTTTTTTACTTTTAACAACATTTTTAATTAATTAAGCTACATATATTTAGTATTCTACAACATAAATGAAATAAATGCTTATCTTATAAAACTACTCACATCTTTGATTATCTTAATATAAAGATTTATTCATAAAATAAATTTCAGTTAATTGGCGAGAAGGAAATTCCTGTCCAGTTAACAGACACTTTTATTTCAAGTGCAATGATTGCACTTGCAACCAATTTGGAAATGGAACTAGTTTCTGCACGGAAAGGCCTTGCCATGACCCCAGACATTAAGAATATTGTAACTTTTGTATATAGATCACAATAAACTATTCATAAATCAAATAAATATATTATTTTATATATATAAATAACGGCTATATCTAATTGATATTTCAGTTCTGCATATTCAACATGAGAATGACTTGACAAGAATGTTTAAATTTTCAGCTACTTATGTCACGTTCGTGTTAGATTTAGGACAATGATTTACTTTTTAATGTAAATAAAGTAAACGTATAAAAACCAAATAATTACGGTTCAAATTCAGTTAAATAAATCCGAGTTTATACGCGGTTATGCTTTAAAACTAATTTTTACAACTACGTTTTATTAGAAAGGGAATTATTTTTTATACACTTTAATGTTTTACATAATGGCACAATTAATGTCTACAAAAGTAGTACTACATCTGATTATTGAATTGTGAATACATATAGACAAATACCTATATCTATTCTCTTTGTATCATTTTCATTTTTGATAATCAATTGCTAAAATTTAACTAGTATTACAATTGCATGTAAAAATATCAATTAGAACTTATATAAAATGACTTTAAGAATTAGCCCTTGACATTAAAGTTCATACATTCACAATTAGCATTACTTGTATCAATGTACTTTTGTCAATATTAATTATTTATCTATTTTAATTAATTATTCTTTGCATCAAAATAATATAATTTTTTAATTTAAATTTTTTTTAAATAACAGTAATGTTAATGTGAATTCGTATTTATAAGTAGAATTTTTCTTTTATATTGTAAGTTTAAAATAAATTAAAATGATATAATACCTGTAGGAAACTTTCAGAATATAATTTACAATGTATCTAGGGGAATTTTATACAATTTTAATTAGACCACTTAATGAAAATCGAGGTGAAAGAAACAACTCAACATTCATATGGAATTCGAAATACAGACTACCGTTGTCAGCACTCAGTATTCCCTTTAATTCCAAACTATATATATATATATATATATATATATATATATATATATATATGTATGGCTGGGAGTCGAGTCTGTCTGCAAAACTCAACTGTATACATGTATCAGCGAAGTCGCGGTGAGCAGAAGATCCAAAAGTGCTGAGGAGGGTATTGTTATTGACTTTCCTGTCGGCCATTATTGTGTCGTTCCCATGCCCGAAGATTTCCCCCCGATGGCGAGACACCGACACAGCTATTAATCCCCAAAATCGAATTAGCCGTGCTTTCCTTTCTTTTTTGTCTCGGCTTGCGCGTCCCGTCTACCTTTTTACGATCGGTTTTTTCCCTGTCGGCGTGAGATCTCACTCCAGCTCGTTAAAGTGGTAGTGCGATAAAACATTTTAGGAAATGAAGTTTAGTTTTGCAAAAAAAAGATTTTATTTTAGTGCCTCGTTGGCTAATCGCGGTTGATTATTTTTTTGAATGTTGGAAATTTCAACTTCAGTTATGGAAACGATAACTTTATTTTTTAAATGCAATTTACATTTATATGTATATAATGATTTTTATTTGAATAGAGTATGTGTTGTAATTTTCTATAATAAGTAACTTCATTTAAGTACATATAATATTGTTAAGATAGAGTTGATAAAATGTTTGAGTAGCGAGTGTATTGTTAATACTGCTAAGAATAAATTTTTCTATAAAATATTGTATCATAAATATATCACAGTGATTACAATACAATACTGAATAACTCAATCTCCAGTGGAGTGTTTTTTAAAAATTCTCCTTTGCAGACAATTGACTGTTTCAAGAATTTCATAAAATTAAAGACCTATTGTCACGACCGTTTGATATAGATTGCTATTAGTTTCACTATCACCGTTACTGTTGAATTCTGAGTTTTCAAAATAAATTTGTTGGCATTAAGATTTCATACGTCATAATATATTGGAAAATACTAGTGAAGAACATCTGTTACCTTTAGTTTACCTGCAATTACAGTGCCACGGATTGCTGTACGAGAGTGTGGCCGCATTCTGTCCGAATGACCGACTCGAGTGGCTGGGGTTGCTGCGCGAGGAAGACGTCCTCATCGACTGGGATAAGCCTCTCTATATCAACTTCGTGCACTCGGAGATCGCGGACGAGCTTGTGCGACTCTATGAGAGCCACGGTACCGTCGAGCGGGTCCTCGGCGACGTCTGGGCCTGCGACGAGCCCGAGAAGACGGAACAGAGTGACGACGAGTCTACCAATGATGTCGACGTCCAGGTATACAAACATCCTTATCTTTGCGGATTAAGTTAGTTCTCAATTTTCCCTTGCTGGAAAATCTCTAGCAACATTTCAGTGCATAAAAGCGACGCTTCTACAAGTAAATTTATCAAAAATGTTTCGATACAACGAAATACTTTGATATACAATGTTCTTCTTCAAACGTGCAGTTTAACGCGAAAACCGACAATTCTACGAGTTTACGGCCTCTCAGTGGTACTAAAGCACTCCTAAACCGTCACAAACCTCATAAGGGAAGCGTCGGATATAACGATTCTATATTTCTGATAAAAAACCGCAACAGGATTTGATACAAGAGTGAAATAAAAAAGTTTTTATTTTTTTCAAAACAATATTTCATATTTTAGGCTGAATCGTATAATGTAGCATGATGTTCAAAAAGTTAAAAGTTTGTCTGACCATATTAAGCCTTATCTACTGATAGTTTCGAAAAATTCTCCTTATTATATTAGTAATGAATGCAATCAAAAATATAAATACTACATAATTAATAGCTCGCAGTGCATACAATTTAAAAATATAAAATTTAAGTATAATTTAATTTTTATTGTCATAACTTATATTAAAAATTCAATAAATATGCACGAATCAGCATTTAAACAAAAAAGCAATGTGTGTTCATTGAGATAACTCAATCGACAGTTTTAATTGAAAATAAATTTTTTAAATTGGTGTTATAATTTTGATTTCATTCTCTGAAACGATTTTTTTGAAATAAAAGCACGATTAAACATCACTATAGAAATTTTTTTATGAAAAGTTCATTATATTTGTTTTAGGTTTTACCATTAAGAGCGGAGCACGCAGAGGGCATCCATGAATTGTACCCGGCCAATGACATGGAGTGTCACGAGCTCTTCCTTCGCCTTATTAAGAACCTTTCAGCGGCGGGAGTATTTGCGAACGGTAGTCTAGCTGCTTGGATGGTTCAATCCTACTACGGTGCCATGTTCTCGATGCAGACTAAACCGGAATTCCGACGAAAGGGATATGGCACTAGATTAGCAAGGTATTTATCCTGCGGCTTATATCCATTTACTCGACTAAATTTATACAAATACCCCGTAGTTATATAAATGAATCATTATAGAGGGAAGTTTAATTAAGAAACGCATCAAGACATTATTTGATCTCTTTCCAACAAAAAATAAAATTTATAGAGAATATGAGAATATAGTTAGAATGACAAACTTGATTGACTAACAAAAGAATGTAAAATTTACATATTTCTCAGAAAATTCTGAAAGTCGTACCACAAAATTCTTCCAAGCGGTAGAAAAATATGTCAACTTAAGAGATTGGTAGATAATACCAAAAAATAAACTATTTCTGCATTATCTATTACTGATAATCGCTCAAATGGAATTAAAAAATCTTATAGTATATCTATATTTTCATAGTAAATCTACTTTTAAAGCAACCCTGGTAGAAATTTGAAATATTTTTCATTTGATAAAAATGGTAATATGCCACGTAAATAGTCAAAGTTTACCTATATTTTGGCTGATCATTGGTTAAACTTATTCAAAGGATGCTTATGTATGAGCAAAGTGTCGGAACCGGAGCTCGAATCCTTATTGTCCCTACAATACATATATGTTACCATTTAATTATCATACACACCGAACGTCTAAGTAGACGAATTTCCAAAAGGAAAATAACAAAAATCTACATAATATTTCAGGTTCTTAACGAAGCGCGTGGCAGAAAACGGGTACAAGCCATTTGTAGTGATAAGACCGGAGAACGAGGCCAGTCAAAGCTTGTACAAAAAGCTCGGCTTCCACAAGATGTACACAATCGTGCGTATGACATTTCTGCCGCACAGGTGGCGAGAGCCTGATGTCGCACGCACCGACTTCGTAAACGCAATGCGCCATCTGAGTCTCCAGCAGAACGTTCTCGATGCCCTGCAAATCAAAGAAGCGGACAAGCCGCGCGCGGATCAGGAGAACGAAGAGGACCAAGACAGTGAGGAGGTATACACGCGGCATGAGGAGGTCCTCGAGCCCATCGACGAGCGGCCCGAGGAGGGGATGAGGTACAACGGCGAAAGCTCTGCAGCCGACTAGGTGCTGGCGAGCCCGTCGACTCCCCTGGCGCCGCCTCGGCGCCGTCAAGTGCTGTGACTCCAGGGCCCGAGGTTAAACATCCGACTGTCTCTCCTCCCGACTGTTCTGCGGTTAGCCCAGAATGAAACTCTAGTAAACGAAGGGGCAAGGGGAGACTCAAGTCCAGAAGTGAGCACAGCTCGGAGCCGATGGGACGGGAGGAGCTCGGACTCGATTGCCCACGAAGCGCGGACGTTTTCATCTCAGATCGTTTGTAGCAAATTTGCCTCAAATATTCAATGATTAAATAAAATCGAATGTCGCATAGTTCGTGTGCACGAGTAGCTGTGTGGCGACAGCCATCAAAGACGAAACGATAGGTTGCAAGGGATTAAACTTTATATTAAATAAGCATTACAATTATACATTCGATATATAATATGAAAAAACCGTCGCTTATATTCCGCTTGTTGATAAACACTCGATACACCGACAACTCGTAGAACTGTAGGACTTTGCTCGGAAAAGAGAACCAGATAAAACCTGCACGAGAAACCGCTTCCTTCCGTTCTCTTTGACATAGTACAATGACGTATTACTCCATTCAGCCAATTTTTATAGAGCTAGAGATATGAGTTGCAAGCTTTTCTTTTCAGATGAAATATGAGAAGAATTTAAAGCGTTACGTATTCGTTGGTATTTTTAAAACGAAGGGAATTTCAAGTCATTGTGCTGTGTCAATATGTACTGAAAAAATGTTACAGTAACTTTTACCATACATTTTAGTAAACTGCAATTAAAAATTTCATTTTTTACTGTAAAATATAGTAATTTTTATTGGGTTGACCAACTTGTCGTCAGTTTTACTAGTCAGTATGGTACTTACTGTAACATTTCTCTTAGTGTAGAAAATGTATTTAAAGGAGTGCAGTTTTGCGTTTCACTTGGGTCGTGAACGGCGTTACCTTAGAAAATTGTTGTGGGAAATTGCTGTAATTTGGTCATTCTATTGCTCGTTATGAAACTTCTGTAATCAACTTTAAAGTGCATGCTTTCACTTTAAAAAGTCTCTTCGACAAGTTAATTCACTTTTATTCAAGTTCTAAACCACTCGTTTACTCTTACGAGAGTTTATTTTAGAGTATAAGACCTTTCTAATCTCACCTTCGATTACATTCACAACAATTTTCAAGAACTGCGCATTGGCACAATCTATTAATGCGTGACAACCAAAACGACTTTTCTGCACATACTTTGCATACGCAACCTTCTTCCATGAAGAGTACTTCGAATCGAGAGAATGATTCGACGTGATGTCGAGCGTAGTAAACATAAGTAAGTAGGGGGATTGAAAAAAACAGAGAAATGAAAAATATTTTAAGAATATGTCCAAAACTGAGAGAAGAGCGACGTGAAAGAGGTTCGCGCGAGGTCCAGGGAACATAGTTTCGCGCGCAGAGCAGCGTTGGATTAACCGCCAACATTCCTGCACGTTTCCTCATATCATAGTTTTTTGAAAAGATCGTTATTTGATCGATATTATTAGTCCCACCCAAAGGGTTGTAAGAGTGAGGGATCCTAGACTTAGGCTCTTTATTAAAAAAATTTTATACCGAAAGTGCTAATGATCTCAATCGATTACGTAGTTGACTGTACTTTTAAAGCTAGATAACTTTCTGTCGGTAATTTCATTGTCCTGTGGATTATTTAAAATATTCTCCTTATATTCACACTGATTATTACATGTATATAAGGATGAACGGTTTGCAAATTAAGCGCCAATTCAAGCAGTAATTTATAATTTTTCGATAAATATGTACATAGTGAGACCATCTGATTATAAATGATTTTTTTAACTGCATTATGTTTAATCGATCAACTGTAATTTGATTTTTTTTAAATAATATTAAACACAGAAATTAAAATTTTAAACAATATAATGATGTTAATGAAAATGCTAAGTAAATATTAATTTGATTAACGAAATAGTGAGTGGATAGCATTTTCTTATTGGGTGAAAAAGTTTTCTTTATTTTCTGAAAGAACCGACAGAAAAGTACCCGAGGAACGGAAGAAAACAAGGCGAGACTTCCCCTCGACGAAAAATGTTTGACTTAAAAAAAAGTAAAAGTAAAAAAAATATCTAAATCCAAGTGTCCTAGACGAATTTTCCTAAGGTGCGTCGACGTAGAGCTAAGTCTCGAGCGACGAAGCAAATCTGTGATTATTATTTCTCTGCATGTATAAGGTACGTAGAGGATGACAAAATAGAAAGAATAAAAAAGAACCTCGCGCGAATCTTGCCGTATGCTCATTTTGATATTGAAATAAGATATTAAACAAATCGTATTGCTGGACCGATGATGTAACTGACTGAGACGGATATTCGAATGCACCTTCTCTGCTCTCTTCAAATCTCTTAGTTTTTTTTATCATGAGGGAACGGCGGAGGTGCAAACAAATTTAAATGTATTTAGTAACGAAAGTCTGTAAAAACGTATTTTTCTTCGGTTCGATTGTACTCATCGGTACAGCGATAAAATATGGTATCTAATGATTAATTAATAATACTAATTCAGCGGATAGCGTTTAATGATTCTAACAATCTACATAATTAAAAAAGGAAAAAAATTTTAAAAATATCGCGCAAAAGAAAACCCAGTTACTTCAGTTCGATCATCATATTTTAAGTACGGATAAGTTCTTCCTTAAGTGATTGCTGAAGTGATTGTATTTTCAAACATGATCTGGAAAAATATATATTTCAATTTGCTAGGCTTCGATAAAGAAAGACAACTTTTGAATAAATTGATTTTGAACCTTTAGAGGGCCGGAAATTCATAAACTATAAACTAATATTGATCCACATTTAAACTACTATTTTAGTTTAATAGTCTAGTTTACAATTTCAAATCTAAAGTTCTGCTTCAAATATTGTCGTCGAGTATTATAGTGAATAGGTTTATTTTAGAAACTACTAAATTGCATATGTCACTTTTAATTTAAAAATTTGAATACCCATTTCTTAAAGAATAATATCATAACATGTTACACACATTTCTTTAAATTTTATAAGTGAAACCAAGTCAAAACATCAAAATTTTTTTGAGTTGAAAGAATTAACATATATATTATACTTTCGAAAGGGAAATATGTTACATAGTACTAATAATAGAATAAATGACTCAACCCATGATCTAATCCTTCTCCATGATCAATTGATCATATATAATTTACAATTTTTCTTTATTTATACATGATTAAAATATCTGAAATTCCAATCCTTTAAAGGTTAATAATTATGAAGTTAGAAGAATAATTAAGCATAAAATAATCGAAAGAAGAAAGTATTCCGTTCAATAAATAATTTGACATTTTTTTATACTATTTTACATTTAATGCAAGAATCAAAATCAAGATGTGTTAGATACAAAAATTGATGAACGACTACTTATAATTTCATAGACAATCTACTATTTGTCAATCAAAAATGAATTTAATAGTAGATGTCGAACTGTTCTTGAAAATGATTAAATTCAAATTAGCTTATGGATTTAAACTTGATAAAATACTATGCGAGAACCGATGTATCTGTATATAAATATAATATATATTTGACCGCTTAGATGTAGGTAGATGCGATTTATGTAATTTTTTCTACATTTCATAGCAACACTTGCCAAAACTACAATCTGCTAAGCGTAAATACATATAATAAACATATGAGAGTGAGATGTAACAAGTTGTAAAATAAGAACAAATAATTAAGCAGATGGGAATGCGGATCGAACTGAGGTGACTATAGTATATAAGTCAAAAATGAGAAAAATTTGAAAGGCCTCTAGGTACCCTGTATACTTTATTTTGAATTCTCAATATTTCTGGAAGCCAGCTGTGATACTTCACCAACATTATTTGTTTACGCTCTATACAGAATTGTACCAATTTCTAGACTGTAGCCACATGACAACGCGAGAGAAAAATAACTCAATGAGCGAAAAAAAGCAAGTGCAGTGAAAGAATGAGAGACATTTGTTAAGGTGACTCTAAAGTAAAGTATGCGCCTCTATATATTGTCAATGCAACATTTTTCTATTGTTGAAATTACGCCGTCTACAAATATACAAGTCCTTGTGAATTGCATAAGTCTTGGCATAAACAACCGATAATGCAATTGGTAATTCATTGTTTGGAGTATAGAAATAGATAAATACAGTGGATTGCCTTAAATACTAATTCACTAAAATCGTTAATATAAACCACAAAAAAAATTTAATGGACGCTACTGTTTATCGTTAATTACTACGCTTATTTTCTATTTCCTTTACATATTAAAACTTTTTACCAAATTACTGTTCTTCAATGTGCAGTGACAATTAATTTATTGCATTAACATTTCCTACAAAACTTATAATAAAAAAGCTTCCATAGTCTAATTTTTTCAATAATTCGCACATCTGATCATTTCCAAATTTTTTATAATTCTTAATATGTTATCAATCTAAAATATTTTAAATAAAATCCAAAAAAATAATATAATCATTGTAAACAGTTGAATTCATTTGATATCTCTATGTAATTAAAATTATTACCAATTGTGGTATTTTATGCAATTGCTCTATTTTTATAATTTAGAAATTAACTTAGAATTCTTTGTTTTTAATTACTAACAATGTTTAAAATTTTGTTTTAATATATTTCATATATTATCTTCGGAAAAATAACATTTACCTTTCTTTATTAGTCTATTATTAGAGTACTTCTACATTTGTTATGAAAACTTGCAAAAATAAACATTATTGCAATTTCTAATTAACTAATAATTGCTGAAAAGTTTATACATTAAAATTAAATGAAATGTTAAGATAAATTTAAGAAATTTAATATGATAATAGCACTTTATCGCTACTGCATGATACGCCAAATTTACATTTAATTGGTAATTAACAAAGTTCGAAGATAATTCATTAACTAAATTAATGCGGAAATATTAATTAGAACATTGAAACAATGAAACAAAATTTGTTACAAGTAAATTATATATTCAGATTTGATCGAGATCTATACAGCAGGACAACCGCGTTGCTAATTCTTTAATATACAAGAAGACAAAAATATTAAAATTTTGGTAACTTGGAAATTACCTATACTTCACATTTAAAAAAATCACGGAAAAAACTTTTTGAGAAAAATATTGCAAACTATTTTTGCGTCAATTACAAAGCTATATATATGTATACATATTGGACATACAATAAAAATCGTTAATAGAACTAAATATTATTCGATTAATGATTAATAGTAAAACTATTTTGCATATTGTTTATTTTAAAATATTATTTTAAAAATTATGATTATTATATGCAAATAGAACAACGTTGATTATTTGTTGTCTTGTAAATACATTATATCTAAAAAACTAAAAAAGATAAATGTGCGTATCACTTATCATATTCTATATAATGAAAAATCTTTAAACAATCGATTTCTATATATGTTATACATTTCTACGCACAACATATTTTTTTAACAAGAAAAAAGTTCAAGTTTTAAAAATATACAATTAACATTTTCCTTATACTGTATACTTTTACAAAATCACATTATTATTCAAAATTTGAACAAAATTTAGTATCTATATTTAAAGAAAATATAATTTTAAATACTGTATTAATGGGAAAGATTTTTACTCAAATTTTTTTATAAATTATTCATAATTTTATGTAGTAAAATATCTATTTTTGTACAGTTTTTATGCTTATTTAATAATTTGTACTTTCACTACAGATAGATTAATCATGATTTATTAAAACCATAGAATATGCTAAACAAAGTAAGACTTTTATTTTGATGAAAAAAAATTTATTGCATTCTAAATAAGAAACATTCTGCAAGGCACAAAAATTTGAATACTCATTTTGTTAAATTGAAAGTATTAATTTCTTTTATAGTGTTAATCATCTTCTTTTTAAATTAACTTTGCTTAAATGAAATTAAGTAAGCAATTAATTCAATAAATCGCGAGGGACAACGAATATTTTGATGAATAAAAAAAACAAAATACCATAAATAAAATCCTAGCCTGCTAGCCAATATCATACACATTAAACTGCTTTTCGAGTCCTGCAAAAACATAGGCCTAAAACAAGAAATTTTGGAACGTATTCAAACGCACTTTTGCCAAAGACTATGTATGCGTTTTGCGTATGTATACAAATACATTATGTACATGCATTTTTCTTCTCAAATATATCTCTCGCACTTTTGCTGATGTATTAAACAAAATAAATACCATAGCTCTCCGAGCCATAGAAATGAAGTCATCAGTCATTGATAGATTCAGGATTCCAAACTAAAAAATAAATAAACTAAAATGCTGCACTGGAGAAAATGGATGTGGACTGCAAAATGTTGAGTACTACAATGAAAAAAATACTATAAGTAGCCGTGCCATGATACAAAGAAGTTGTGAGAAAAGTTTACTCGTTGACGAGAATATTAGTTGTTATTATGTTTGAATTTTGTTTCTAAAAATGATAAAGAATTAAAAAGGAAATTTGAATGCATGATGTCTTAATTATAATAATGCTAATGGTGATGTTTTAAAAAACCAGTTAATGCACAGAGAAAAATGTTACTCTAAAAATCATATGTCGAGTACTAGTAATTTGTAAAATGGAATACTCAGGAGAGAATAATAAATGCAACAAATAAATACTGGACTTTTATTTCATTGTCAATTAAAATAATCTTTTACTCAATAACATTGGTAAGTATATTTTTAAAATAGATTTATAATTATGAATATTTCATAATTGTTTGAATAAAATCTCTTTGATTTTATATTTTATGTGTATGCATGCTTTATGATTATAATTCATATTGTAATAACAAATTTAGAAAAGAGAAATGTATATTACCATATACTTATACATGATATTTTTTTATTCATTTTACCATGTGCATGCTGTTCAATGGGGCACAAAATTGATACAATACCTAAAAATACATTAAAACATTAATCAATATTACAATAATAGATATTATTAATATTGCAAAAAATATTAAATAAAAAATGATAACTATAATTAAGAAATCACCTTTTCCAAATGTATCCATAATTATTTAAGATTAATATATGGGCTATGACAATGATATTATATAAATATGATTACAGTAAAATTAATTATTAATTATAAGAAGTAAATATAAATGTGCATTTAAGCTTAAGTTATAGCAATAGGATAATTTTGATATTAAATAAAAACCAAACGCTACACTAGTACATAAGGATGTTTAATGAATCGAAGTTTTTTCGACATTTTTAAGAATACAATCATTTCTAACATTCAATTTAATCTAGTGTTCTGTAGATGGAATATAACCTATTATTCTCTGTTCTATTTATATTCTTATTTGAAATGGAATTCTAAACAAAAAATGACAATAAATATTTATTCGGTAATTTTGAAATACAAAAGAGTAAAGAATAAAAAAAATAACTTGCCAAAAAATGATTATAACGTATTTTTTTATTACCTGTGTTTGTAATTACAACTTAATGCTAAGATGTGTTTTGTAAAATTACGTTCAGGACATTCGTAAAATACTGAGAAGTATTATAATTTTAATAATTAATAGTAAATATTATGCACAATAAAACAGAGATCGTTTAAATAAACAACATTATATATAATATTTGATGAAGAACGCATGCTTTAACTGATTTTTACCTACCTAACCTGACTGGATCTACCTGCACTCTCTGCTGTGCAGATTTCAATATGTTTTGATATTTGACGTTCCTAGCCTCAAAGATTCTTCACTTATAGTTCATGATTTTACCACAGATGGCGGTAACGGTTCAGTTGTTTATATTTGTAATCTTATATAGTGTATGCTGCTTTTTAAAGCATTTACAGCACAGTATGCTAAGCATTTGTATATATATAGTAAGCAGCCATAAGCACCACCTATTATTCCAACGTATCATCTTTTTATTACTCATTTAATCTTACGTATTGCTTCAAACAAATTAAGGTCAATGGAAAAAGTATACGTCTTTGGGACATAAAATAATAATTTTATTGAAAACATTAAGGTTTTGTATGTGCATTACACGAACTATTGATAACATCAATCTTGAATAAAAATAAACGCATGATAAAGTACAATAAAAATATGTTAAATTTTTATCCACAAATCGTAATAAAGAAATTGATCATGTTTATTTGGCACCCAGTACACGAGATATTACTTTATGTCGCTCGAGATTTCACTGTATGTATGTATTAGTGCTGTTCCTCGGCCGTTACTTTATTTAGCTGGAGAAAGTATTATTATAAATTCAGCAAATCACCTTTATTTTTAGGACATTTTTCAACGTTATAATATAAATTTGACATTGAAAACTGAGATTCAAATAATATTTTTAATTTATTGATTTGAATCGTTTAATAATCGCCTAGATTACGAGCTTTACTTAAGTAATTATAATAACATTTACATTAACGTGTAGTTTCATTAAAATTTACGCTGCAATTTCTGTTGATATAAGAAATAGTTAATTGACAAAGCATAGACGTAGTAAATAATAATGTTTAGTATAATTAAAAATGTAAGAAATAACGGTAGGTTTTAACTGAAACACGATGCATGTAAGTGTTACCTGTATCAACAGCATAATCGTAAAAATCGTATTTCGTGCCTGGTATTAGCATTAATAAATATAGGTTAATTTATATATTCAGAAAGAAATTGCGCAAGGAAACTGTTTAGTATGTTTTAAAGAGAATTATAAATAACTTGATCTAATAGAATTATAAAATATTATAAAAGATAATGAAAGGAAGAAATATAAAGATAATGAAATAAATTTGAAATTTCGAAATAATATTTGAAAGTAGAATAGCTGCTTATCAAAATGTGTAATAATATTTAAGAATTAATAGTATTGTTAGCATACAGTTAATTGTCGGACTATTTGTAGATATTTTTTGCCGAAGACAGAAGTATTTGTTGGGAACAAAGACATTTTCTTTAAAAGTAGAACAAGTTTTTATCATAATGCTAGAGTGGCTTAGCTGTATTACGTAGGTATACGTATATATCTGTATCTAAAAAGCAGAACAATATACAGGTATAGAAATAGGATAGACCTTTACTTTGCCAGTACAGCAGGATGGAAAAAAGCCTTTGGACGAAATTAGATTCTTTCGCTTTTACGGGAATGAATAAAAATGAATATCTTCTGACAATGATAATTAAAATAAGAGAATGCGTTACAAAAAAGGCGACAAGTTTGCAAAATTTGAATAGATACAAGGCAATTGGTAATGATAGAACAAGGAATAAGTTTGTTAAAATTAATACACAAGAGTATTTAATTATATTATTGGAAAGGGAAAAGGCGAGCAAGCGTGTGCAGCTGCGACGTTGGCGTTTGCTCGAAAAAGCAAGGCATATCAAATGAAAATTGAGGTGAACTAAAGGAATGGAAAAAGTAAAAATAAAAAGCTGGGCGGAAACGGCAATCATAATAGGACTATAAGATAAAAGTACAAACGGCAGAACAATTTGAAAGCATTGGCTGTGCATTGGAGATAAGTAGCCGCAGCTCGTGGGTCGTTAAACTTGTGAAACAAGTTTCGTCCTCGGCTTGGTCAGCCGCTACAAATATCAACAAATGAAGAATTTGCGAGGCGAGGCGCCCCGCGCTCCCACCTGGACGGGCCTCGCGAGGGAAATGGTCCGCGGGCGGAGTGGGGGCCGAGGGCTCGATGTAAATAACGGGGAAAACAAAGGTGAGGAATAAAGTGACGAAAGGAGGAGCGCGGAGCCGGCGAAACGGCTGGCCGAGGAATTTTGAAATAGCGCCGGCTTAGAAGACGAAGAAGGCGAAGGGCCGTGGCGGGCGAGGAGGCGGGCGAGGGGCGGGCGAGCGGGGCGAGCGGGGCGAGGGGCGGCGAGGTGGTGGGGCCCGGGCGCGTGTGGGAGCGGCGCTGCGCGCAGCGAGGCGCCCCCACCCGCGGCGGCGGCGGCGGCGGCGCGGCCCGCTCGGCCGCGCTCGGGCGCCCTCGGCGGCCCTCGGCCCCCGGCGCCCCGTGGTGGGGGCCCGCGCGCACTCTATCCCCCGTGACGTCACATAATTAGAGTAAATACAAAGTAGTCTTGATGGGACAGCGGCGTGCGTCGCACCGCGCTCCGAGAGTCGAGAGCTGCGTCTCCGCGCGCTCCTCGCGCCCGAGCCCCGCGCCGCCGCCCAGCTAGCTCCGCGGCCAGCCGCCGCCGAGGAGCCGAGGGAGCAGCAGCCCAGCCGCCGCGCCGAGGTCCGCGGAGCCGTGGAGCCGCGCACCCGGGCACCGGGCGCCGGCCCCCAGAGGACACACGTGGCCCGCGGCGCCGCGCGCCGCCAGTGTCAGTGCGCGAGTCCCGCGCGAGTGTCGTGCCGAGGTCGTGCCGCGGCCCAGTGTCTGTGCGCGAGTGCCAGGGTCGCCCGGGGATGCAGCTCGGCCGCCCGGGGCCCCAGGATTCCGGACGCGGCGCCCCGATGCCGCCGCCGCCGCCCAGGAGCGCCTGAGCCGCCGCCGACGAGGCCGCCGCGAGCCGCCGGGCGCCCGGCCGCCGAGACATGGACAAGGTCGAGGTAAGCCTTCCCCGCGGGCCGAGGATGCCAGCCGCCGGCCGGTCTGCCGCGATCGCCGCCGTCACGTGGCCCGCTATCGCGATCTAGTTCCGGGAGGGGCGCCGGGCGAATCGCGATCGGGCCCGCCCGCCCAACACGCTCCCAAGGCTCGTTATCTCGCGGTCGCTCGCCCCGGAGCCCGCGGAACTCGGAAGGCGCGCGCGCGCCGCCTTTGTTTCCGGCGGGACGTCGCCGGGTGCAATCGGCCCAGCCGCGCGGGCGCCGAGTGACAGGCGCGCGGCGCGCGGCGCCGGATCGCGAGGTGGGGGGCCGGCCGATCCCCCCCGAGCCCGAGGCATCGGCAAGCCGCCCGCGCGACCTCCTGCCTCCGGGATCGCCCTAACGGTACGCACTCGATGGGCGATAGGTGGACGCGCGCTCCACGCCTCCCCCACTGGACCCCGCGAATTTCCTCCGCGGCCCAGGGCCGCTCGCTCTCCTCGTTGTGCACTTGCTGCTCAACCGCCAGGGGACCTTCGGTCGCTCTAACGGTTTTCTGTTTGATTTTCAAGTCGAATGTTATTGACTGGGATTTCGCATTGACCCTTTTTAAACCTCCGAAAAATAGCTCTCGCGTTCGCTTCCTCGCCGTTTTCTCTCTTTGCTTGTAAACAAGCCAAAATAAACAAAGATGACGAGGCTCTTTCGAGCCTTTAATTACGTCCCGAGTGCGAATAAACGCTATTATCGGTGCTCTAATCTTCCGGACAAACCCGAGGCGTGTGTGCAATGAGATAGGTTAATAGAAAATTGTTTGCTTCATTTGAAAACATGTTTGTGAAACGCGGATCATTCTTTGGAATAATTCTTTAAAGACAGCCACCCACGCGCGCGCAAGCGCAATCTCGTACTTTTTCCATTTGCATTTCCCCCGCTCGCTTTTATGATGTAAAATTCCTCTTTCACATCGCGCTGGAATCGCGAACGCGCGCACGCCCACATTATCATTTCAATTTGAAATATTTTTAAAAGCACTACTTTATTTCCCTCACTTTTCATTCAACTTTTTCTTTCGGATACCTATTGGTACACTCAATTATTCTCTCTTTTTGCCCCTGCGCGCGCTTAATCGAGCCAACTTTTTGTTTTGTATGTTTAAAATTATCTTATTATAAATTTCTCTCAAAGTTTCAACTTGGCTTTAAACTCCTATTCTTATTTATCCCCTCCCTCTCGTACCCCCCCCCCCCCACTACCACCGCCGCTGCCCCTACCCCTACCCCTACCAACTCCCCCCACCCTCTCGTCCACCTGCCTCTCGACTTTCGATGGGTATTTTCTTTTTCTCGCTAACTCCATTAATATTAATATCCATACACTTGTGCTCGGCTTAAAAAAATATTTATTTTGAATTAACTTTCATTTCGCGTTTGAGGTAACTCCAACTTTATCCCACGTATTAATTTCTCGTTTAAAATGTAAGATCGTCATTTATCCCGAGTAACGTTAAATTAAATGGTAAAAAGAAATTTAGTAGAAAGCGAGCGCTCGCGCACATGCATACGCACACGAGCAGTTATTATCCGAATGAATGTAGCGCCTGCGCGAGAGCGCAAGCGCCGACGACTCTAATTGAAATTCTGTTCTTAACCTTTATCATTCTGTCCATCTGACCTCAAAATCATTTTCTTTGTCGTAATAACGTGACCCGTTTTTAATTCATCAAAATGATGAAGATAGCTGTATCAACTATTGGCTGCAAGTACTGAATTGTCCATCAAATTGTTATAGGGCTCGCGTCGGGTCGCGTACCGTTTGCAATACTCTGTGTTTATCGATAAAAATAACAGTCGCGATATACAGCTGTTTATTCCCAATTACGAATACAAGATCTATTTTTAAAATTTCAATCGACAACTCGTCCGTCATTAGTCTTGGACTGGCATCGATTATGTTCGCAATGACACATTGGCAACAGCCGAGCGGGGCTCTCCCGCAAAAGAAAAAACTCCTGGAATCATGTGGCTTCCTGCGCTCCTCGAAGCGCGCCTCGCATCTCTTTGACGGCAGACGTGTCACTGTATACACTCGGCTGCACTGGCACACACGAGCCAGCGCGGTGAGAAAGTAGCCGCTTAAACCGAAAATCCATTTGCAACAGACATTGTTAATAGAATAATCGGGAACAATAGCGGGGGCCCCCCGAGCTCGCGCGCCGCCGCGGCGGCCAGCTCTCATTTCTCTCTCCTCGATTTTTTTCGTGCGCCTCGCTCGCAAAGTCCCGACTCCCGAGGGTCGAGAGCGAGAGTGGGAGAGCTCCGAGCCGAGTTTTTGTACTCTCAAGCATTTTTGTTCCTCTCCCTCTCTCCCTCGCGCTGCATACTCGGCTCCTTCCGAATCCTTCCATCTCGCTCTCCATCACTTAACGTCTCTACCTTTTCTGCGTTCGTCCCGTTCTCTCGAGCATCGGTGGCGGCGGCAGCGGCCCCCCCACCCACGGCGCCGACCAGCTCCCCCTCGCCGCCGCCGCCGTCTCCTCCTCCTCCTCCTCCTCCTCCTCCGCCGCTATCTGCCCCCACCCTCCCTCCCGACCAACCTCTCCTCCCGCCCCGCCGCCCCTTCCATTTATCTGTGCACCTCTCTCTCTTGCTCCCGCTCCGCACGTATGCCCGTGCAAGTACAACACGCCGAGCTCGCGTCTATCTCTACTGCTCGCGTGTCTCTATCTCTCGCTCGCCTCCTAACCCACCCCCCTCTCCCCCGTCGCCCTGTCCCGCTTGCTCCCGCGGGCTCTCGTGTACGTGCGCGTCATGATGTTCCATTTTGCTGGGACGGATTAAAAGAGCGCGAGGGGGTGGGAGGCGGGGACGCCTTGCCGAACTCCCTGGAAAATTATCGAGGAGCTGTGCGCCTTTAGCTTGAATAATTGTAAATGATTTTAACCGCTTATCTGTTGCGCTCTTATTTTGATTTATTTATTAATTTCCAGCTCTTGCTCGGGCTCGTGCTCGGGCTCACGTGCACACTCACAGTCACAATTATGATTCTTTTGGAAAAACAAATTCTTTGCGCTTGCCTTATACCTCAAGCACACTGCAGGAAATAGTAATAATAATTTTCCGCTTTAAAGTTTGTCTTTTTAGACATTTTTTTAGAGACGGAACAACTTAATGTTATTTATGACTTTGCTCTTCGTATATGTTATGATTGATTCTTCTCTTATCTCGTAGTATTTCCGTTGTTTGCTTAGAAAATAATAGTGATATTAATATTATTATAAATAATAATAACACGAATAATAATGATGATAATGATAATGATAATGATAATGATAATGGATCGCTTAATCAATAGCACCAAGTAAAACAAAGTTTTTTACATACCGAGAAAAACGTTCGAGTTATTCATCAACCCATGGACGTTTTCTGTTTTTATCATAAAATTGCGATAATCTTGCTATTTTTATTAATACTGTCTCAATTTTCATTACTGATCTTGTATTTAATCCACTGCAGCATTTTTCATTTATTTGAAAATAGAATTATAAAAACTTGATTAAGATTACAACTGATCTCATTTATTTGGCGTGTTTAATAATAATTGTATGCAGCACGTATTGATTTTCGCAAACAAAAGATTTGATATAATTGAATTTCACTTGTTCAATCCAATATGAAAATGTATACTAAAATTTAACGTAGCGCAGGATAAAGCAATGAATAGAATAATGAATAATAGTGACACTATAGGTATAAACAACTGTTTGGTTATTACAATCGAGGAATATTTACTGGAATATTTATCAAGGCAAAATTTGAATACTCGGAGGCAATAAAATTTATTATTTACTCATTTTTATAAAAGAATATGTTTCATACTTCTAAAAGTTCTATATAGTATACGTAGAGGCGGGAGGCAAAAAGAGCTCTTTTATATTCATGAAAGTTAGATTATTTATCGCGAAGCGATAGTTTCTTGCGCGCTCGCGCTGCTTGATTACGTTATTCGGAATTCAGGACTCGACCGTATATCTGTTACGTAAAGCAATTAGAAAAGCCTATGCCTCGCAAGCTAATTTCCAAAAAGTCAATATAGCGACAATAACTATAACAACAAGGGTTGTCAGAGTGTTGGCCAACTTATACACCTCGTTATCTACAGACAGGCTCACACACAGTCCGGAAATAAGCGAAAGAGGCATACAACGAAAACATAATCAAACATTGATTTGGCGTGCGCTGCGCTTTTCAAGCGATACCCATCCTCGGGGCGCTTTAAGTACCTGCGGGAAATGAAAATTGAACCGGCGCGTTATTTCTTCGACTGCACCCGCGAGATAATTGAACTTTCTACAATTGGGACGGAATCAGGAAACCGCAGAGCGTCCGATAAAATCGCGATAAAACGAGGCTCTCCATCTCGCCTACACGAGCGCCTCACCTCCGCGGAATCGAATTATCCTCTAAACTATCGCCTCGCCGAAAAAAGCGGCGCCGATAGAGCAGGGATCTTCTCCCGCGACATGTCGTTCCTCTCAGCGACCCCTCCCCCCTCAATCCACCCGCTTCTCGCTTCCTTGGCTCGCCTCCCTCTCTCGACGAGCACTAGTCGTGCGTCCGTCTCGCTCTCTCTTTCTCTCTCGCTCGCGCGCACGGCAGTATTTATAGACGTGCCTTAAACCGATTTAACGCGAATGTACACCAGCCCCTTCTCTCTCCCCTTCCCCGGCTCCCATCACTGTACGGAGCTTTGATCGTTCGAGAGAGAGTGTATGTGTGTACGCGCGCTTTGGTAAACGGAAACGCGAAATCGAGAGAGAGGAATTTGGAGGAAAAATGAGTTTCCCTCGTTTTCGTTTTCCCTCTCTCGCGCGCTCTCTTTCTCTCTCTCTCTCTCTCTCTCTCTCTCTCTCTCTCTCTCTCTCTCTCTCTCTCTGTCGGCTTTGTCTTTATAGTCGTTTAGTCCAGAGGTCATGGAAGCGACGTTAAGCATATCGATTTATTGTTCGCGCTCGAATGCCATTTTCGAGTGTCGACAGCTCAATGGACACACACGCGCGCGCGCGCGCGTACAGTCAACATTGCGATGTAGTCACGGTTACGGATGAACAAGCTGAATCAACACTAATGACGAACACTTATCTGAAACCTATCTATACATTGATTTTTTCGCTACTTTTCATTTTTATTTGTGCGAATTATTTTTTATTATCAATCCGACTATTCAATTTAATTGCGTCTCTTTGTTGTGTGCTTGTAAGAGAGTAGAAAGTCGAAAAATAAAAAGCATCGAATTCGTCAGTAAAATTATTGACACACTGACACACTTGATTGTTTTGAAAAGAAGAAAAGGAGCCACTTCCTCCGTTGAGTATCTGCTATTAATCAGCATTCACGTTTCTACATTGCATCGAATTAAAAGTGACGTGCCTTGACGTACACTTGTTTTATAGCGCGGGAATAGAAAAAATGTGATACTTGAAAATGTTTCATGCAATAGCGTATAACAATAATAGTATAATAGTATATGGTGCCCGATAGTAACTAACAGTTTATGTGACAGTTTACGGTGCATTTTACTTTTATTCATAAATAAAGAAAAGCAAAAGATTTGCAAAAAATAAACCAAGCACACGTTGTGTTAAATGTATTATTCAATCCAAACTTATATTTAATAATATAAATATATTTACTTGTAACAGTAATATACGGTAAAAATTTTCTCTCGGCAAGTTATGTACGTCAAAACTAACACAACGAATTTCATAGTTTGAATTATACCGTTTCTCATTAAACTACCGGAAATATTTATCGTGCCTTGTTATTTGAAACACCTTTTGCCTGTTCCTACTTTAAATGCGTGTATTTATACGCTTCTACTTGGCAAGCGCGAGTGTGTACGCGTGTACGTGTATAGGCGCCCACACGCGCGTGCACGCGTGTAAATATATAGATGTATATTTAAAAAGACGGTGCACGCACACGAGCGATGCGGTTACTCCTTCCACTTTACGAGACAAAGGAATTTCTTACTCTATCGGCCGCCGCCTCGCTCTCGGAGCTACTCCTCCAAGGATTCCGGGGGAGAAAATCGAAAACCCATAATTTAATAAGCGCTCGCGGGCTTTTTAAAACGCGGATTCGAAGGAACAGCGCGTGAGAGAGGAGAAGGCTATCCCTCTTTCTCTCTCTCTCTCTTTCTCTCTCTCTGTCTCTCGAGATGGGGAGCCAGACAGGCGCGCGAGATTAAACACGTATACCTGCTCGTTAGAAATATCGAAATTGAGTACATTGGGAAAATGGAGCAGCACTCGCTTTCCGTATACACGCAGGAATATTCAAGTACGCTTTTTCCGCTCCCGATCGCGAAGGGAAAAAACGTGCGCGCGCTCGCGCGCGGGAGAGAGAGAGGGAGAGAGAGAAGGAAAAGAATTAAGTGTCCTTAGCCGCGTGCTCGCCTCGGCCGTCGCGTCCCCGTATATACTTTCCTTGCCAGGAGCTGGAGGAGGGGAGCGAGAGCCAAAGCGAGACGGGACGACTAGTGTGTGCACGAGAGCGAGAAAGATGAAACGAACGACCGGGGACTCGGGAGGCGGAGAGAGACGGCAAGCATCCTGGCTGCACAGTTGTGCCATGGCGTGCTGCAGCAGCCGCATATACACACGCATGCGTGTGTAGACTCTCGGTGTGTACAATGCACGCGTGTACCGCTCGCGCTGCCCATGCCCGTGGCACCCGGCCGTCCATGTGAATCGATAAGCGTGTGTGTGCATGGGCGCGCGCGCACACGAGGCCTTTTGAGGTTTTTCTCCCGCTCCCCCTGTCTTTCTCGGTCTCTCGCCCCCCTTTTCATCGGCCGACTGGGAAAAGGCTGACTTTTTCTTTCAATTTGTTGCTCGTTCGAAAACGCAGCGGGACGTCGATGCTCCGCTTTGGGATCATCGCTTTCGAAAGAATCGATTTTCTCGAGGAGCTCGTATGGTCACAGCTATCTCGATCACCGACGTCCGAGCCA
Source organism: Sycophaga agraensis (assembly GCA_018906755.1). NCBI lineage: Eukaryota > Metazoa > Arthropoda > Insecta > Hymenoptera > Pteromalidae > Sycophaga > Sycophaga agraensis. Next base: position 724,210 of record JACCIE010000011.1, read on the forward strand.
ACGTCGCGAGGGGAGTTCCGGGTAAACGTCATTTTTTCTCGCCCAGGCAGTCTATATGCCATCGTTTTGCAAGGGCCAGAGTGACAACCTATTTTGTCGGATCGCAAGCTTAATTGAGCGGCGTGGCTCGCGCCGAATCAACAAGGAAGCAAGGGAGCCCAGTTGGCCGACTTCTTTCTCGCTTTTTCGTAAACGCCCATTGCTCGTGCGGTTGCCCCGGCGGTTGCTTCCAATCGGAGACGACGGGCTTCGTTCTCGGCTTCGCTGCTTTACACTGGATCTTTGCTTTATCTCTCCGAAGTATGCATCTTTTGTCATCTTGAGCGCCAAGCCAGGCGCCGAGGAACCTGAGGAGGAACCCAACCAAATGTGTAATTCTCGTAGTAGGCGGGAACCTCCGCGGGAACCTCGGCGGGAACCTCGGCGGGAACCGCGTCGCCCCCGCGCGGCCGACGTTCTTGTGAACAATATAAGCCAATTGGATTTAACGAGTGCTTTTTAAACTAAAATATTCACTATCCTGTGCCTGCGTTCTTGTCAACGTAATGTAGCTCTGCCTTTTACGCAATAGAGTGTACGTTTTATGAATTTACGTAAAGCTTCAGAGTCGTACTTTAGTCTCGACTTTAGTATTTATGAAAATGCGCGAGTCTTCTAAATTGGAGTAATTTAGACACTATACGGCTTGCACCACCGAGACGATCAATTCTTGGGATTTAAAAATTAAATAATAAAACAGTTATAAAATGCCTTTAATACTATTACCATTGCTACTTATTCTACTTGTATACTATTAGGATAAATACATTGCTTTTAGTGAATTATAGCGGGAACGTTATTTTCCGTTTTCATTACTAAAGCAGATTAAACAAATGTGGCAAAAGAAATAACAATAATAAACGAATATATCTATACCTTCATGTGTATTTACTATTTTTTTTTAATTGATAATATCACACCGGTAGTTGAATACTCGCGAATATACCAAAGCACGTGAATTTACAGCGGTTCGAATTTATTGTGTCTACGTATAACAATTCTACTGGATGAAATTCCTTACAACTGACTTGTTAATGAAATGCAACTCCGTCTCTCGAATCACTTGTCCGTTCACTTTTATATCCAAAGACACAAATATTGCGAAAACAATTGGCAATTAGCAAAAATCTCCAAAGGTTATAGCGTACACGCGCAACTGTTCTTTCATCGATAAAACACGCGAAACTTGTACAAGCCAATTCAATTCGTATCTTCGTTGTGTGCTATGAAGAGCGTCAACAGTGGAATACGGGCAGTAATAATAGTACGCGCTTGCGGGAAAAGACGACGATAACGATACATAAGCCGAGACACTCGAGGGGGTCGGCTGTAGAGTGTGACAGTATTGTTGCGAATCGGCGGCGAATGCGAGAGAACGTGTATGAGTATACGTGTAGTCAGCTAAAGCGTCGTCGATGTATCCGGTTCTTCGTGGCAGCAAAGGTGGGGAACGCGGCACAAATTGAAAATGTATACGTTTTAAAGGTGAAATCGATAGTGGCTTGCTCGCTACAGTTTAAGAGCTCGTGACTCATGCAAATGATTATTTGTAGCCGAAATATTTCGTATTCTGAGCTTCGACGTGTATTACGAGTGCCTCTCTCCCACTCTTTCTCTCTTTCCAAATACCATCGTGCCCCTTTTAATCGTTTGTATTTTTTACTCACTTGTTACGATGTGCGGATACATTGTAACTGTTTGAAAATGAATGATTCGAGCGGAGCGTGAGTCAGTCGTGAAGAAGTAGGATCGAGCCTTGAAAGTAATATCTGCGCTTAACATATTGTGGTTTTAATCATTCTTTGTTTTAATATATCAAGCTGAAGTATTCGTACGATGCGGATCGTAGAATTTTTATATATAAGACTATTTTAAAAACTGTCGAAGCGTAATGTTTGTAAAACAAAGAGATCGAAATAATCGTCCACTGTTGTCATTTTTTATAATTTCAAACTACTGCTTTATGCTACACTTTTGATTGCTTAGTGTTTTAACGTCTTGTGAATTTACTCAAGCAAGCATACGGAACTTTTTGAGATTCTGCTTTCTTCTTGTACTCGCTGAACTTGTACTACATATGAAACGATAAATTTTTTATGGCTATTATCTTTTTAAAATCGATTATAATATCTTCTAAGGTGATTCGAATGGAAAATTACAAAGCAATGGAATTTTCACGTGTGCGTAACGCGGGAAAGAATTCTAGGAGAATTTATCGATTCTCACGGGGCGTAATAAAATACATTTTTAACCTTCAATGCCTTCGTAAGTCTTTTCTTTGCGCAACAACCACTGTTGCAAGGTTTTTCGTCAAAGAAACTTTTTAATAAGAATTTATTATACTAATAAGAATTTATCTTAATCAATTATAATGTTAATAATCTTGGCCAAATGCCATTAGTAGAATAAAAATGCTCAAGTGAAATGCTGTAAATTAAAATTAAATATTTATGTATTGCATCACGAGGTTGCCAAGTTCCAACTCACTCACATACGTTACTCACTATTCCTATCTTTGTTTACTTATTTTCACTGACAAACATGAGCTCTACATTAATCAAGACAATTGAGATGTTCATTATCATTGTTAATCATACAATTACAATTCAATTACTAACGACTTCTCATACAATGTAAATGAAATTTTATTTTATTTTTGTGAATAGAAATAGAATTGAGATATTATATCATGATTTACAATAGTACGTTATTATCGTAATTGGAATAAATTAAATGTCTAAATTACATTTTAATAAGAAATATCATTGAAATATTGTTATTTATAATAAGTGTAAGAAATAAAATCATAATTTTAATTATAATTTTAATAATTTGGTCACGTGAATTTAGAATTTTTTGCAATATCTTAATGTTGCCTTATCGTCATATAATAATTATAAGGAGATAAGAGGAAAGTTTTTTCTTACATTAAATTTCAATAGCATTTAAGACTCGCGTACAAACAAAATGCAATTATAGTTAATAAATAATTATTCAAGTTATCTTGAAAGTTGAACTTCATTTTCATTATTTAAAAATCAATTAAGCAAAAGTTCAAACAATAAATGGTCAAATTTTACACAATTTCCATCGTCTTAAAAATTCCTTAATAACATTTTAATTACAATAGTAATTAAACTAACCTACAGTAAGTTCGGTTATTGAAATAAGCACATATTTTTTTTAATTTGATAACCATTGACCCGATCTATCGACGCAACAAACTACATTGAGTAATCTAAATATATAAATAAAAGGGTATGTGATCATCATAAATATACATTTGCAGTTACTAATAAAATGGGATAATTAATATTAAGTTCTTATTCAGGGCCTATTTTAATAGTAGAAAAATAGAGATGATTATAATTTTCATTTGAAAGTATATCTATAGTACATGCGTAACAATTGAACGAATCAGTTTGATAGACGTAATCTCGATCAATTAGAAGTCCATGTAGCAAGTCTTTAAAAGACAAGTTTTAGTTTTTAAATTATTACATTTCTCAAAGCGTAATAAGATTAATTTCACAATTAATTAATGCAATTCTGTATATATGCATTTGGTAGTTTACAATAATTTTAATAAAAAATAAGTTATATGAACAATTATAAAAATTATATTTCAAAAAACCGTAGATAAAATTTTAATATCTTCAGTTATGATAATAAAATAACAAATGATGTATGATATAGATATTTTAAAATTGATTTTGTCGGAGCTATCATACTTAACAAAAAAAGAAAAAAATCCAAAGTTGACAATAGTACACTAAAGGCTATTAACATTACATTAAAATAAAAACCCACTACTAGCTCATCGCTCAGGAATTTCAAGTACACGATCACCAGTTTTCCTTTTTTTCTTCTTATTGCTCAATTTTAAAAACTGACCATTAAACTGCATCGAATTGAAGAAATACAAAATGCGAGGAAAAATGTTAATTTTTGAAAGCGGAGGTAAAATATAAAATAGAGTAAAATAATAAGAGATAAAAAAATTAAATAGAAAAAGAGAAAAGACAGATATCATAGAGAAATAAAAGCGAAGTCTTCTCACGGACATAAAAATATTTCGCTGCAAAAGAAGGAAACTAAGTTCTATATCTGTCTCTTTTCTTCTCGCTCTCTCTGTCTCTCTTCGCTGCTTGTGCCCGTAATTATAATCTAAAGCCGAAGGCTCGCTTCTCGAGGTATACGCGCGTACATACACACACGAGCACGTACATTTGACTGGCCTGTGTCGAGCAGTCAGTGCAGGAAGTTGTGTTGCACGTGCACAAGAGAGAAAGAGAGACAGAAACGACGCGCACGTACGCGCGCCGACTCGAACGCACGCCTCGAGTCGACTCGCCGAGTCGTTCCTCCCACACTGCAACACGGATTCTCTCTGAGCTGTGCCAATGCCTGTGTATGCCTGTGTGCACCTTATGTATAGAATAGTTTCTCTCTCGCGCTCGTGCGCGTTGGAAACTCGTTTCTTCTCCTCTTCCTCCTTCTCTTCGTGCACTGCCTCTTTTTTATTTATTCACGCAGTTTGTTTTGCGTGTTGCAGATTATTTTAATGCGCAACTCAAGTTTGTAAAATTAATTAAAAAATTGAACTTTTATTTCTCCATTGTTCTTTTTCAAAATTTATAACACATCTAAAATATTTCGTTTATGTTACCTTTCCTTTTCAAAAATTGAAATAAGTCAACGTGGCGAGCGATATTTATAAATATAACAGTTTAGATAATTTTTTTCTTGCGTTCAACCTTTAAAAACGTGTTTTCATCTTTTCTCATCGCTCTCTCTTTTTTTTGTCGTTGAAGATTATTTGTCCATGTATGAATTATTTAAATTTATATTTTGTATGAAACTAAAGTACGTACTTTACATAGCTGTCTTAAATATCTATTTAACTGTTTTTTTTATCAATTGTGTTCATATTTAGTTAATTCATAAATTTTATTATGTTATATTTGCTTTACAAAAAAATTACAAAATTTAAATTTTGTTAATCAAATACTTTGAAAAAGTGTTTAAGTGAGCAATTGTTTATTTTTAGTTTTGCCTCACTACAAAACTCATTTTATTTTTCCCCGTTTTTCACTTTTTACTGTGAAATTTGTTTGCTATTTTAAAATTGTGATTATGGACTAGAAAAACCTGCATTTCACGATGCGAAAAAATTCTGACATTAAGAAAGACTTTTTATTAACTGGAATGGTCTTAACTGTTGTTATAGTCGCTTGTAAATTTTCATGAACAACATTAATTGTCATTAATTTTATACCATTTAAGGCCTAAAATTTTATTATATTTCGAATTGTTTTATTTTGAGTTAAGAGTAGCTACAAATATATTTTTAATAAAATTATCTGGTTTTTATAATATTTGCATTAAAAATATTTTATAATTTCTGTTTTACATTATGATCTGTTCAAGATTGTTTTGCATTTTGTGGAATATAATAACGAATAAAAAGTAATAATTTAGTATCAAACTTAACTACGCAGCTTAATCATTATTTGAATTTTATTTTATGTATTTAATGACTTATATTTTTGTTGCACTAAGCTTAAACTAAATATTAGGTTTATCTATTATTTAAAGTGTCGAACGATAATTGTACGATAAATTAATATTTTGAAGTTAGTCATACGAATAAATTTGAATGAATGTTAATTTTTAATTTTATCCAAAAGTACATGTGCTACATATACAAATGATGAGTACAAGAATAAATTACAAATAAAAAATATCAAACATTTAGTTTCATATGAACTGCAATAAAAATTTATAGTAAATTTTTTTATATTAACAAATATAATTGTTAACACGAATTCATACGATTATTTGTCTTTTAATATTCAATTTACAAAGTAATTTGTAAATTGCATCCGATTATTTTGAAACGAGAACGCGCGCGTTTTATTTCAAAACATGTAACCTCGATTTTACAAACGTGCTAAGAATCTAAAACACTGTCATTCATATTTTTATCAATATGCGGCGTTCAAAATAATTACATATCGACTAATAATTTCTTACAAATGAATATAATTATTATTTTTTAATTTTTTCCGCAATCGAAACATTCGTTAATTTTAGTTTTTATAATGATCAAATCATTGACAATATAATTAGCTTTATATCTACAATAAATAAAATTTCAATAATAGCTAATACATATATATACATATATATATACAAAAATAAATATAAAGTGCAATAAAATGTAACAAATTAGTTTTGGGACAATACATTATTAATTATAAAAATTAAATTTATACACATAAAAGTGTGGAAATATTAAGAAAAACCTCTAATTGAATTGAAAAATGTAAAGATTAAAATTTGTTTGCTTAATTTCTTTCGTAGAGTGTAACATACGCGTTATCTAATCTCATTTTATTCTCTTATTGTTCAAATAAGTTTTTAAATACAGAACGATTGTTAAAAAATAATATAACAAATAATACTCTCTTAAAGGAGAGAAACTTAAAAATATAAAATGGTTTAAAAATAATTTGTTTGAATTAAAATAAAAAATTTAAATCATTTATATACAGCTTGTATTAGTAGCCTGGAATTCTGGAGAATTATATCTTATCTCTAAATATTTATTATTTAGATCAATTATTTTTTTAAATGCCAAATAGCAGATCGGAAACAAACTAAACAGGGATAATTCAAAGAGCTTCACATAAAGTCAATTTGGTCTGCTGGAAAATGTGTCATCGTTGTGGCTTAAAATGTTTTTAACAAGCTCCATTTATAAGTATATTCAAGCGCAAAACAAGCGTTTATGCTTTTCATTCGCTCTCGCTCCCTATTTCGCAAAAGTAAATCACATTCCCATACCCCCTCTCTTCATTCTCTTTCTCTCTTGCTCTGTTCCCACTCTAGGGAGAGAGTTTAAAATATTTCAAGACGTGCAAAGTATTTTCGTTCTTTCGCTCGACGTCCGTGGGCATAAAACGTCGCAAATCCACAAGCCGTGCGAGTATAGGTGTCGAGAGCGTACGTGTGCATTTCTACGGACGGCGTATAACGGATTTTTTCTTTCCTTCAGTTTATTCAATAATTCGCACGAAATTAGTTTGTGTGGGTGTGTACAAATATTCGTGAATATGTGCGCGTATAGACAGTGACGCCATCATTCCAAGTTTCTTGTTGAATATCTTTAGGGACTTTCTGCTGTAAACAGTGAATGCACTCTACTGTATTTATCAGCAGTTAACTCAAGTTAAATATTTAGATAAATATTTCTTTTTTATATAAATAATTATTTACACTCATTTTATATCTTGTGTTGGATACTAGAAATATAATTTTTATAAATGTTAAATATTGTTCACGAACTTATTAAACAAAATGTTGTATTTATATAATTAAATTTTAAAATAAATTCATTTGTATTTAATCTATAAGCACCTAAAATATCTAAAAGGTTTATTAGATAATAATTTTAGAATTTTTTTTTTGTAAAAATATCTCATTGATACATATTCTTTGAATATTTCATTTTTCCAAGCTTTTTCATAGTGTTAAGGATGAGGAAACAATAACCCTTTTTTATTATTATTTTTATATTGATTTATATTATTACAATTTTTATTAATCCACTAGTATAAATTCGAAAGTAGACTATAATAAAATTATATTTATTGTCTTAATTAGATTTAAGAATTATTAATCTTTTTAATAGCCTTTATACTTATATTATTTAAAAAATATATACTCTGTATTATTAGTACAACTAAAGTTTTTATTTATTTTGAAAATCGATTACTCAGGTACGAAAATTCACTTTCCATTTATATCTGGGAACCTTATATTTTAATCATACACGAACGAACGTATTCCACTCCACGAAATTCCCCGAGTAAACAGGATTTTACATAATCAAATAGAATAAGCTCCGACTTAAAATCCATGTACAGGCTGCAGCTCTATTGAAGCCACGCCTATCTGCATATATACAATACGTTCTATTATTTTAAATGCACGCCTTTAGAATATTCCCAAATTAAATACGTTAAAGTAGAATAGAAATTCAATAATATTTTAAAATATGATAAATAAACCTCATTTCTTTCACAATATTTTCTTACATAGAAAGTTATCTCTAAATGATGTAAATGTACAAACCTATAATTCGATATTAAATTTTATTAATAATAAAATGACCATTTCACAACTTTCACATTCATATTAGAATTACGTAACGTAGCCTTAGTTACACAAATTAAAAATTAAAATTAATACTAAGAATAAAATGCAAAATCATAATTTAATATTTTTTTCTCTTCCTTTATGATAACTATTCTCATTGAAATTATTTTAATCTGCAATACTTGCAAAATCGGTTTCAAAAGACAAAAAAATGAACGTCGAAAGTCTCTCTAACGAGACGGCTTCTCTCGTATCTTATGTCCCACCTCCTCAACAGCATGTCTCTCATTCGCGAGCGATTATTAATGTCGTTAATCTAAATTCTCTCTCTCCTCCTCCCCCTTCGGTCGAGTGCTCGACATTAAACGAAAGTGTGCCCAGAGCTTCGTCCTCCTCTCATCGCATTTAATGGAATTTACTTTTGCTGCTTCTCTGTCGTCTCCTCCTTTGTTTCCTCCCTTTACCCCTCCGTGTACGCTTTGGAGTAAATTGCATCGCAAGAGAAGGTAGGGAGCAAAGCTCGGAAAACAAGTGTCATTCCGGAGGATTGCACACAACTGCGACTGAATACAGGACAGACAAGTGCACCGAGAAAGACGGGCGGGAAAGTCTTGCAGCTCGGCAGCTGCAAGGTGGAGGGGATGAGAGAGAAAAGAAGGCATGGAAGAAAGTGCAATAAGCGAGTATATCGCCACGCGAAGGTGTTGGTAACACGTGCGCATGCGTGGAGCTCTATAATAAGTAATACACAAAGGTGGGCATTGTTTGTATTTACGATGCCTGACGTTCCTATCATTTTATCTTTCTGCTTTAATGAATGGTGCTGCATATAATACAAGTGCAACCTTCCTTTTTTTTACAGAATCCTTTTCCTTATATTTCTTTCACTCGTTGAGGGTCAAGCATTTCAGATCAATGTTGTGCCTGTAATCACAAAAGTATTCTTCAATTTTTTTAATACAGATACGAGCTTCTAGCAATTAATTATAATGCGTAAATACATTTTAGTATACATTTTAGTTTCAATTTTAGTAAATAACTTTAACTTAAAAGGTAATTGATTGAGATAATGCTATTTTCTTCTTATAGATTTTCGAAAACTATTTTCTGTATTGTATACAATTATTCTTTTGGTAAATTATGCAGATTTAATTATTATATTTTTATTCGCCTATTATAGAATAATATATTATGTTTATACAAAGGAATGAAGTATTGAAAACTTTCGAATAGTTTTTATATTTTAATCTTCTAAAACATTAAATACTTATATTTTGTTCTTTTGGTCATATAAAATAAGACTAGACTCAGCTGCATAAAATGCATGCATAGTATATTCTGTTCTACAATCTTATGTAAACAGTCTATTAGGTTCTCGTTTCTTGTGTATGTGAATTAATTAGTAAGTGGCTCATACTAACAGTCATCTATTTGTGATAATGACCTAATTTTCCACTCACATTTATTAGTAGATTATACGCTTCTATCAGAAAACGTATGATTATACAATATTGGATGATTGCCAAGAGGAAAATCTGTTTTGTATTACTATCTAAAATATATATTTACAATTTATTTTCTTTTAAAAATCTGAATCTGGCCGTTCAGCAAATGCCAAGTAAAGCAATTTTTTCAACCATGTTTAGTTTAAAAGAAACGAAAATACTGCAATTCATCTATATAATAAAGCCTAATAATTATTAATTCCTACATTTGAAATTCAAACATTTAATTTAAAGATTTACTATATAAACGATAACATTGAAAAATCATAAATTGAATTTTAATACGAGTAATTAATATAATTTCTCCAATTCTATGTAACTCACATAGTACTCACATATATACAATAATAGCCAGAAATAATAGCCATTTAACAGGTAATATGCTCAAGCAGGCAGAAAAAATATATCTTCACGCGTCTGCAGCGTTGAAACGTGGCATATATGTTAAAAACTGCCGCAGGCGGAGACGCTTGCTGATGGCATGAAAAAAGGGAAGAAAAGAACGAAAAGGCGAGAAAGAGAAAGTAAAACGGTGGAGACGGAAGAGAGCCTGGCCCAAGGGTGGGGGTATCCGCACATGCACGAGCTCGACGTTTGCGAGCGACTGTACTTCGCATGCTAAAATTCTAATCGGGCGAAATTAGTCGGCGTGTACAGTCAACTGAGAAAGCGAATGCCCTGACCGCGATTTCGGGCCGAGTGCCAACAGCGTGGTTCAAAGTTATGAAATCAATCGCAGCCGCTCGGAGTATCGATGCCCCTCTCTAGTTCCCTCCTCTCACTTCTTTTGATGGTCAGCGAGAATGCTACTTTTCATTTTGTGCCTTTTACTGGTCATACCCGGCGTGCTCCTTGCGCTTGGCAGGTAAATTAAATGATGCGAACATGTTGTAGCCTCTATGGCTTAACCTCTATATTTTCATATTACTGGGAGATGGTAGATAATGTTTTTGAGAATATAAAACTAAGAGCTTACTACTCTTAATTGATCACTGTGTTTTTAGATAACTGTAATTTATAAATCTTCCTTTCATATTATTCAATAAAAGTTAATGTAAAACAATTCATATGCATATATTACCTAGTTTCTAAGGAGTTGTTAATAAGGCACAAGAAAAACGTATAAATTAGCTATAAGTTTCATGTACAGTTGTTATTCGTTTAAACGAAATATAATTTCAATGCTAAAAGATAAAATAAACTTTTATAATTAAAATCAGAATGAAAAATAGTATTTCATTTATGAATATGTTTAGGCGTGTACAAAAAATAATGAAATCGAGAATAAAATCACTGCTTGTTTTTAAATTTCAAATTAATAATTATTTTTCATTTATATTTAGACATTGCGAATGTTTCAAAATATTGAACAAATTCAATGATTTACAACAGTTTGGAATGTATATATTACAAAAGTAAGTAAACTATGATTTCTTTATGTAGAATGAAAACTTTTTTACGAGTGTTTGGAAGGCGAACAAACGACGAGCGCAAAAAATAGGGTGTGAGGGGAGGGGGGAGAATAAGAGGAATGAGGAGGAGAGATGGAAGAAGAAATGAACAGTCTCGTTGCAAGAGAAAGAAAATATCGGTGTCAATGTGCGGATGACTGCAGAAAAATCGAGCGCATAAGAGAAAAAAAGTAAAGTTGGTAGGGGTACAAAAAATTCCGTGCCTCACTCAATTCAACGCAAACATTCTAGAAGGGAATTTTATTGATAAAATGTCAAAAGGTGCCCGAGAATCAAGTCGAGACTAGACTCGAGCTTTGTGTTGCATTTTATTCGAATAAGCCCGTTTCAAGATCGTGCTTCGTTTTAATTCCGCAAGGGTTATGATGGTGAAATTGGTTTCTGTCAGAGATTATCGAATCGATTTTTTTTATTATTTTTAAGCAGGAATCAACAGACTATATGTATAAAAAATGGTTTAATATATTGTTTAAGGCGACAATATATAAATTATATGAATCTATTTTGGAAAAGTAATTTACTAATAATATTAATAATAACAATAAAATATTAACAAGAAAAAAAATTTAACAAAACACTTTACCACTTTTTTTTAATTTTAACTCCATGCATAATCTACATATTGACGATAGTGATGAAGAAAGTAGAAACTTAGAGCATGTAATTTAATTCACTCGACAGTAAAGTCATATTATCACTTAAATTACTGTATTATTAAGCGTTATTACGTTATTAATATAATTTTTATCTTTTTTATCGGGTGGTATTTAAAAATAGGTACTAACTATTTTATTAAAATTTAAAAATAATTATATTTATTTATTACTAAGTAAGTTTAATAATTATTAATACGTGCACCTTGACGTGTACACTCGCGCCCGAAAACACACATTAATTTATTGATATAAATATAATTGATATATATTTATATGTATATATATATCATTTGTAATGTCAAAAATGCGTATGTGTATCGATATAACAAGGTATCTTGTATTTAATGTATGAATCATCTGCATATAATAAACATTATTTGCTTGTATCAATTCAACTTGATTAAACTATTTCTGTAACTTACATTCTGCATAATAATTAGTTTATCATAGATTTACATGTGCAGGTATACATGTATCTATGTATATATAAACTTGTAAATGCATAACATTATGGTCGAACTTTGTAGGTTTTCAAAATTTACATAATTTTATTCTTTATTTAAACATAACAGTTTTGTAAATTAAGTAGTTTATCAAATTTTTTTCCTTTTTGGTATTAATACAAAAGGAACACATAAATACAGAAATAATAGAATTTAAGTAAAGAAAAAAATATTTAAATAGTGAATTTTTTGATTAATGGTTTAAATTTTATCTCAGTTTGTATTTATTCCGTATTATTTTTTTCATCACTCGATGATGACTGAAATGCGCTTTCAGTTTTTAAAAAATAAAAGTGCTTTGATCGCAGTAAATGCGATGTCCGACATCGACAGCTCTACTTTTCATTGTTCTCTGACGGTTAACACTTTCTACAATTAGTATCGCACGGCTGAAGTCTTTTTCTCCAAATCCAGTCGACTCTTGGCCTCCCACGAAACGCAGTAGTTTCATGGAGACCAGGCAAGTACTCGCGGATATCACGATTGCATCAATATGCACAAGTATATAACCACGGCCGAGCAAGAGAGGGGTCTGGGGTAATGGACGACTAACCGCAACAGCGGCAGCAGATGCTTTATGCTTCATCCTCTCGCACATGCGCATACTGCACGACTGCCAAGCGATTTATCGTCAGGTCGAAGAGTTGCTGATTACTACTCCTTATTTTTCTTCTAATGCCTTTTCCATATATCCTTTTTCGTAGTTTTTTTTTTGTGGAAAAAAGACAGTCGCCTTTTGCCACAGAATCTCTCAGCATGGAAGTTTCATCATTTTGCAACCACCGAACGGGTGATATCTGAATGAATATGAATTTTGACACTTCATTTTTTATCAGAACTTCTTATTCAACATCATAAGCCTGTTTTTCTTAGATCATTAACTTCTCCTTAGTCTTCTCCTTTTTTTTTATCATGAGAACTCGTGTATTAGTATTTCCGTTTTGAAGACTTGCCTACATTATTATAAACAATAAAATATTGTGAATTCCTCCTGCTAATTGAGTTTTCAGTAATAAATTTATATTTTCAAATAGCTGTTGTGTTTAGGTAAAGGTCAAAGACCTATTGATGTCGTATGAATTCTATATTTCGAGATATCGAAAGCAATTGAACTATTCAGCTGGGATAGTAAGATTACAAACCATTTATTTAAAGTAACTAGATGTATATGTTCATGATATAGTTATGTATGATAGAGTATTTGTATAAAAGTATTTGGGATCTCGCGAAATGAAAACTTGTAGCATAATTCATTAAATAGTGAAATTATAGTATGGAAGTATAACGAACATTTTTTTATTCACAAAGGATGGTGATCTAGAAAGTATAAGTTCTTTCTAATTTTTTTGAAACGACTAAACCACTTTAATGTTAAAGTAATTGTGAGTGTCCCTCAGTTTGGAGAAAATTTCCACTTGTTTAGAGACAACATACATGCTCTGACACAAATAGTGTACAATGAGAGAAATAGAGTATTAAATTTTATTATACATATTTCTATCTAATCTATGATGGGACATATTTGGACTATAGGCATTTTTAGTATATATTTTTAATTATTCCTGTGATGCAACCTGTTCCCTCATCAGATTGAAATATAGTAAAATTTAACACGCTACCTTTAGCTACCTGTATTAATATTATTATTAATTTTAATAATCTTTTAATTTTCTTTAATAATATAATACTTTTTTATTGAAATACTGATTTATTAATTATTTTTGGGTCAAGTATAGATATTTACATGTAATATTGTTTGATACAATAACGCGATCCACCATTTTTCGAGTTGAATTAAATGGTCAAATTTAAAATACAGCTTCCACGGTCGATGAGGTGCAACAATTTTATGTGCAGAATAACATTTCATAATGCATTAATAATATATTTAACATTAGTTTTTAAATTTTCTTTCGAATAAAAATAAGCATAACAAATTTAGTCATCATATTACAATCATATTATACTAACATTTTATTAATGTTAAAAGATTTTTACAAGACAATTTCAAGGATCTAATCTTAATGCTGGCTAACACAAATAAGTAAATGCCTACAGCTAAACATTCTAAGTAAACAAAAAGTTTGTGTACAGAGACATCGAATCATATTTTTACAATTTCGTTACTTTAATTGTATTTTAAATTAAATTGCAAACAATTTTAAGCTATTTATTGTAGGATTTATTTCATCGATTTAAAATTTAAAAGTTCGTGAAAAAGGAAATGGTATTCAGTTATTTTTACTACCATAGTATTGCGTACAGTCGTTCTGTACTAATGCATGGTGTAAATAATTTAACAATCGCAAACTGTTGGTTCAGTCATTTAAAGGTGGCGCCGAGGTATACATGTACTATAAGTTACCTGTCTGAATGCCGAATGGATGAAATTTCGTAATCGCGCATTCAAGTCGCGTGGGCGCCTTGCGAAAAAGTCTTTACTATCTCTTTCTTTTTCTATCCGTTCATTTATCCTCTTGATTTATCTTTATTTCTTTGACGTTTATAAGTAGACGCTAATTGCACTTTTTTGCACAAGATAGTTTTGTTGTGTACAAAAGTATTGTAAAACTGCAAAGCTATGAAATTATTGTTAGTTAGACATTAAAAAGTTCACTTATGTAAAGTGTTTAATTCGTATCCCGTTGTAAAAAAAATTCAGTTTTTTAGCACAGTACTTTTTACACAAAATTTAGTGATCTATTGGATACTTGTAATCGTAAAAAATTAAAGATTACAAAAATCTTAACACGGAATATACCTTAGTGATAAGTTAGTGTTAGTGATAATTATCTAGTATTGTTTAAGTGTTTATGGCTAATTATTGTATTTTTTCTGTTGCAGGTGAGTTATGTACGATTGTTATAGTCTTCCATTGTAAAATTGTCTTTACTAAACACAAGTAAGTGCATCATTTGTACAATATAATTGTTCTGTTCAATAATGTGCAATCGTTGAGGGTATGAAATAATTAAATTATTGTGAATATTAATATAAATTTTCTTAAAAATGACGAAATAAGAGCTTTTAGGATCGTTGTTACTTATACTAAGATTACCATTACAATTTATTATTTTTAAATAATATACAATCTTTATTTTTCGTGTACGAGGTCAGAGTAGAGAATTTATTGACAAAACTCAATGACGTAGTAAATAAAACATGGGATAGTCCACTGAAGCTCGCTAATAATAGTGATAAATCTTATGAAAGTGATGGCAAAGTTTTGCGAAATCATGAAATATGTCTAGTTTAGCAGCCCATTAATTAATTTTCAGTACATGCAATAGTCAGCGATTATACAAAACTGTGTCGAGAGAGGAATAAAATCAAAATTCAACCAAGAGATAAAACAATTACTACGTTGCAAGGAGAATAGTGTATGGTCAATGGAACAGTTTGCACATAACATTGTCCAAAAATGAGTGATAGATTCCAAATCAAAAGAAGTAAGCTCGTTATAGACCCTGTTTTTTACCATGTACGCTCTTTAATACCTTTTTCTCCTTCTTGGATTTTATCCATTTTTTACTCAGTATATTTATTTTAACAAACACAAAATATTTAATTTATACCTCTTTCTACGACAGCTTTTATGAAATTAACTAAAAATTTCATGAATAGTTAGTTTTTTAATAATTCTGTCAAGCAGTTATTTCTATAAAAATTCTTTATAAGGGATCGGATAATAGTTCCGCCAATAGTTGCAAATATTCCATTATTTTTTAACTAACGCTTTTTATTTATGAATATTATCCAATCAGTGTAACTGTTAGATGATTCGATAATGGCATTTGATGCGCTTTGGTAATTTATACGCAGTTGTTATTATTTCTTTTCCCTTATGATCGACCTGAAGTGTTCATGTCATTGATACGTGATAACTGTGATTTGACTAACACTAACAAAAACGTAATTGACTCATTGAGGCTGATGAACTCTATTAAATCCTAACACTTCGTATGCGTGAGATAAAAATGGAATGTAGTATCAGTGCAACTCTTTATAATCTTTTAATATTGCATAATATTTTTTTTTCTTCTTGATTATTTTTGATTTTTTACAAGTCTTTATCAGATAATAATCATTTATTGAAATTATTATTTGTTTAAATTATATTTTTAAAATTATAGATTTTTTAAAAACGAATAACTAAAAGTAAAAATATTAAATAAATAGAAATTATGTAAATTTAAAATATACCAACTTTATAGTTCTGAACTTCAAAAGAATTTGTTTAATCTCTATAAAATGCTGATGTTATAGATACATTGGAGAAAGTAATTAAAAATAAATGTGAAAGTAATTGTCGAAAACAAACATTTATACAAGTGAAACTATTGCATAAACGATTTATCTCAATAATTTAGAGAAAGTAACCTCTTGACTGGTTCGAACGGTAAATTCTAAATAACGGAATCAAAGTCTCTATACCTGTAATATTATCGATTCTGAAGTATTTTGTTTTCAAGCATCACTGCAATTCCTTCGGAATAAAGAATTACAGTTTTGTTTTTCTTTGAATCTCTTATGTAGAATGGCGAGAATGAATAATACTAATTAATAAGTGGTGTATAATATTTCAAGATAAGTTGCAATAAGTTGTAAGGTGTATCACGCATCTTTCACTTGTCAAGATTTCATGAAACGTTTCTGAAAACATCGTAATACGTACTTGTACGAGAACTATATTTTCGACTATTTTGCGAAGAGTCGAGAAGAAATACAGTTGAATTCATCACCGAATTCAAGAGATGCGAATAGCTATATTACCGCATTGTCCTTTGAATATTCCCGATACTCTCTCTCTCTCTCTCTCTCTCTCTCTCTCTCTCTCTCTCTCTCTCGATCTTTTCACTTACAGACTCGCTTTCGCTCCCTCCTCCGGTAGGTTCCTCTTGTGATATTATTTTATCTTACTTTCTTACCAATTCTTCTCTTACTGTTCTCCCTCCCATTTTCGCTCCGTTGAAGTGAAATTGTGCAGCAAGTTCCTCGAAATCTGCTGTCTGATTGTTGAAAAAGAAAAATCACACATTGAATTTCTACATTTGTAAAATTTCTAAGATTTAACATGTAAATCCAAATGTTAATTCACAATAATACTAAACAAAATATAAAAAATGGAAATGAAATTTTAAATGTGAAATAAACGAACATTGAGTGATATTCGATGTTTTAACAATTGAATTTAATTAAATTTATCAACAGTAAATTACAAAATTGATGCAATATTCCATAAACGCTTTGTAGGTAATGAGCTTATTGATATAAGAAGTCATTAAAAGAGATTAATTTTTTATTATGTTTTTCTTAAAATATCCGCATTTTCAAGAGTATTTTAATATCTGTTGTTTACGAGAATGCAAGCTACTGATATTGTTAGAAATTTCAGTTGGAGTAATGTATGCTATTACTTAGACTGTATTACAACTCTTTAATCCGGTTTTTCTCGAAAAAACTAATAATAACGTAACTGGTATTTTCACTATAATCGACTTCCTGCACAGCAACTTTTGTTTCCTGACGTAGGAATTTCAAATAATTACTTTGAAACTTGATGTGCATTAGCAAATACATTAAAACAAATCTCAAAAAAATATCAATCAAAAATATAGTAATACAATTAGTTTATTTAAACTATTAAAAATACTTTTGTCCTTTTTTAATAATCTTTCTCAAAATATCTATATTCAACACCATTTTCTAAAAAAATTAATAATTAAAAAAGTTACATAAGGTACACGCTTTGAAAATCACGTGAAAAAACCTTTCCTATATTATTCTATTTTTAATTCTCTCTTTCTTAATAAAGAACTAATTTTCAAGTGTAAATTTACAATTATTATATCGTTAATTGTAGCTATATGTCGTATAAAAAAAGGAATGTACACTTCCTCTCACAATCGGCCCTAATCGAACGCTCGACGACCCCAAATTCCACATCTCGATACACATATTTCTCTAGTCCATGAATATTTTTATTCCCATCACCGACGTAGCAGGGAGACACACAAAGAATATATCAGTCACGTTAGAATAAAGTGAGGTCAAAAAAAGGCCAACTTCAAAATCCATGTAGCAACGAACGCGGACGTGTCATAACCTTTATTCATGTTTTTGCGGCGGTCCTCAGGGTCGCCGAAAAATCTCGTAGCCTGCCAGATGCTCAGGCTTGTATATGCGTTTGCGTGTGTGAGTAGGTAACACGAACTCAGACCCTCAGCATCATTCTCTCTCTCAAGTCCAAGCCGATCACAACTTTTTTTAACTCTCCTTATTCCCTCGAAAGGAGCATCGGACTCATCGGTGCGCTTGGCTCTCGGGCATTTTTACACTTCGCAACGAACCGTGCATTTTAATCGAGAGACGCACGCTGCTTTACACAACTCAAGTCGATGAAAGCTGGTGTGTGTGCACCTATCCCCGCGATACATTAACGAGCGGGAGTAAAAAGTCTTTCCTCTATTACGCCGACTCGTCAATTACACTTTTATTACCTTAATAACGATAAATTATGATTAAAGGGGTATTTTCTCATCGTTTTTTTGTTAAATCTTGGGCGGCTTGTAAGTTAATGGTTTTGAAAAGTAGGAGGTGGCACTATCTCTGGGGTAGCTTTTCAATGCATGATCTTTTATTCTTTATTATAGTCGTAATTTACTGTTTCGGCAGTTCAACCAATTATGATTTATGGAATATTTTAATAATTCACTTTGAAGATTTTTTCTTGAATTGTACAGCTATATTGTTTTCATTTCTTAGAAGATGTTTGTTTTATTTACTTTACAACTAATGGCTAATTATAGTATTTGAATAAAGTCAACTTAGTGTATAGTTAAAATCGAAATTGTTGATTCTGAACAAACGGTCATTTTCAAAAGATTAATTTTCATAAAAAATGTTATATATATATATATATATTAACGAGTCCAATAAATTATATTTTATTACTGCATTAACATATTTTTTTTCATTATAGTTTACCTTTACTAAAAAAATGTTTATATATGTGTATTTTTTCGCGTGATTTTAAAATGGACACTTCTCTTTTTCATTTTGTAGAGATTTCGCAAGCAAATATTTCTTACTATTATCCTTTTATGAAAACTCAAACTCTAGTTAATATTCAAAATGAATTTTCATGAATAGAAATTTGCTCACAGAGAAAACATTCACCTCTAATACTGAACTCAGAATAATATGCAATGAATAAAATCCATATTTTATTATGCAATATCTTACAACGACATTGTTGTTTGATTTATAATTAAAATTAATAAAATTTCATAATACTAAAGAAATATAATTTTAAATACAAACAGCAACTTTATTATTATTAAATGCTATTAGCTTACTTTTTTATAATAAATTAATCAATGTTTTTTGAATAAAATAATATTTTCAGAATTGATGTGATCAAGTCGTAAAAATAAAGGAAAAAATTGATTGTATTTTAAAAAATGTTTTTATTTCTTTTTTTTAACTGTACGTTTGAGGTTGAGGCTCAGATTCAGGTAAACATGAGGATGAATGTTCGAGAAAACAAAGAAATTTCCTGTGGCGCTTTTTTCAAAGTAGGTTTATATCTGTGAAAAGTTTGGGCCCAGTTTGAGGGGCGCATACAAAGCTATGTCTGGAGAGGTGCGATACCCTACCTGCGCTGTTCGCTTATTAACGTTTTTCTGTTATCCTTGTTCTTCGAAGTGCCTTCTCCTACAGTGACCATTCACCAAAGTTTCTCAGTCTGACATGATCTGCTTGTTCTGCGATTCATGCCCAGATGTTTGCATGTTAAACAAGTTGCTGTACTACTATCTCGAATCGTATGCATGGTTTCGTTTGCACCAGTTGCACGCAATACCAACAATGTATTAAGATCTCAATTGTTTTACGTTTACAAATATCATGAATGAAATCTTAAAATATAGAGTTAGTTAAATAATTATGATATTGATTTTTAGACAATGTTATAGTATATGAAAATTTAAATAATTATAGGTATTTAAGATCGCAAAGAAAAATTCATTTAAATAGAAAATATTTGTAATCTTCATGAGATGCAATTCGTATAAGTTTTAATCAAGGTTTTAATAATATCGTAATATTTATACCATCACAGAAAAATAACAAATTGTTACCGTATACATTTTTCTGCTCATGAAAAGAGTATGGTAAAAATACATTTCCGCAATCTCAAAAAGCGCACTATAAACATTCTAATGTCTAGTAGGCGCTTCTACGACGTCAGGATTATACAAAAATTTGAATTTACGCGAATCCTGCTCAAAACGTAAAAGAAGTTTTAAATAAACCAGAAATATAGAAATTTTTAAATTGAGCGTCTTTTTGTAATATATATTAAAATTCAAAAATATCCTCTCCAATTAAAATTTAAAAAATGTTAAAGTAGCGTAAAAAATAAAATAACACAAAAGAATATATAAGACAACTTTTCAATTGAAAAAATTATCTTGAAAGAAGCATTGTGTTTAAAGTTTTTAAGGGAGAAAATAGAAATGCAGCAATAAATATTTCAGAACATTTTAAATAGTTTTATTAAAAATAATAAGATTAGATCATTGACAATACACCAGAGATAACAGAAATACACTGCGCTCCGTGACTGATCAATTATTAGAAAACACTATACAAGTCTCGTCAATTTTCATTTTTATAGCACACTCGAATTGTAAACATCAGCACTTTCAATTTTTTTTTCACGCGAGTAATTATTATAAATTGAACTTTTAGAGAAATAGAATAGATTTTTAATTCAATAGTGTCTTCATTCTTATACAATGTGCAGATACTATTTGAAATTCTGACAGGCATTTTCACAGTGGACTCGAAAGAGCGAGGACCTGTAATCAGGTAAATTTGTCAAGGTGCTGCTGGAGTTTTGGAGTCAAGGAATGACGCATGTACATCCACACGGGGTCGCCCCCGCGAGGTCCGATCGATCCAGGCAAACTTTCCTCGCCTCTTGGTTCGCTCGCGCGCATACTGGGCCGTTATTTATATTAGCTCGCTTATATATGTACACTCCGAATACTCTATGTGAATAATGGAGGGCGGTAAGGTTATACGTAAAACGAGAGGCGAGGGACGTTGATGGCTCGATATAAATTCGCGTGTTTAATTTATGAAATGTCCTCTTCCTCTCCTCCTCACAGTTGCGTACCTACAATAGTGAGAAACCCTCTCTATATTTTAATTATGTTTATATAATTTTAAAGAGCAGTCTACTGGATTGTGTGTAAAGGTATCTACGTATCAAGCGAAAGATATCAAGTCATGATCAAAGGCGTACTGTACTTTTTAATTATCTACAGTACCGCGTTCACCCAATTTTTTATTTAACATTGTTCTATTTCTGCTTCTTTTTCGGTACTAATCAACAACGTAGTCTTGTGATGTGAGATAAACAAAACACCTGAGAAAATTCATTGTTGTAAATACCGCATGATTTCTTATTAATTCAAATAAGATTTCCTTTTAATTTTATAAAATGAAATTACCAATTTAATTGCATAGATTTTTTCTCTAATGGTTCATTAATGATAATGTGCTATAGTATAAATAAATAAATACTAATTATAATAATAAGTGCATTTCAATGCAGTTTCATTTCATTATTCCATAAAAATACTGTTCCGCAGACGTAACTAAATTATACAAACATGTATACAACTGTAAAATAATAGAAAATAGTAGAAAAAAATAACCAGGTCGCTTGTTGTGATACTTCTGTACTTGACTTCTAATCATTTTTATCCGAATACTTATAATACTTATTATGTATGCATATATATATATTAATCTGAATATATACCAGAATAAGAACGCATATATTTTCAATTAACGAAAACACAGTGTGTGTGTATGCATTTATAATGTTCTTGAGTTCAAAAGAGAAGAGAACGCTGACAAACAATTACGAAATTTTAGTTACGAACAGAGTTTTCAAAGAGCGTAACGCTAATGTTGAAACTGTAATATTCTGCACATTCCGCTTGGAATCGGAACAACGTTCTGATCCGTATAAAATTTTTAATTTACGCAATTCAAAGTGTACAAATAACATGAATTATACATGCCTTTTGCTTATTTATTATACATTCAAGTAGCATATTTACTATGATTGAATTTCTTTTGTTCTTCTTGATCATTACTACTAACCAATTGACAATAAATAATCAAATTCATGTTTGTAGATTAATCTTACAGTGAGACATTAATTCGGTCATATTTTAGATGATAAACTTAATTATGCTAATGAATCAAGCAATATTTTAGATAGTATTCTGATCATTTTCCGGAACGCTTAATGCTTCCTTTCCATTAATGAATTAAATTCTGTTCAGTAATCATTTCAACAATTTCAAGAAAATGAACAAGAGACGAGAAAAGATTATATTTTGTAGTAAATTGAAGCTTTAAAATTTATTAATATTAAAAATATCAACTATATCACAGAGTTTATGATATTACGAAACAATAAAAAGTCGCTCTGTAATGGTTTAACGTCCATGCCGAATATAAACATCTCGACCCAAGATAAGCTACGATGCGCATCAGCCACTAAGAATTCCCGTATTAAAATTGATGAGCGTCGAAAAGAGGACGAAATCGAGTCATCGAAGAAGTCGTCTTCCCGAGAAGTAGCGGAGAAAGGAGAGTGAGAGAGAGAAGGTAAGCGGGGGAGAAAAAAAATCGAAGGCAAGATTGAATGACGACACACGCAGGTAAGCAATGTCAGTCGGGGGCAGGAGATCTCTTAGAAATTTTTCGGAATTTCTCTCGCGTCGTCAGCGCCGGGGTACATGGGCGGCAGCAGCAAGGTCGCAGCTCTTTCCGCCGCATGCCCTGTATCGTACGAGGGTGTGTGCGTGCGCTCGCGTGAGCGAGCCAACGAACGGGAGACGGCTGCCTCATGCCGTGCGCGCAGGCCGGCAACAGGGATTCGAGTGGAGAGGGACGTTTAGTTAGGTCGTGAGAGGGAAGGACTGTTCATAATACTTTGGAGAGCTTTGAGACGTGTAGGATTTTTAAGGGGCGAGAGGAAGTCTGCTCCGGTTGCCATCGCCGCTGAGCTCGCGCCTGTGCGCCCATCGTCGCTCTTGCAGAACAACTGTTTAATTGTCTCGATTCATTGTAGAGCTTCTATATTCCATCTGATTTGTTTTGGCACATTTGTCTTCTGGAATCGATACAAAACGTATATTTAGCCTGTATTTGATTAAAAGATATTCTTCGACGAAAAACTAAACGTTATTTAACCTACAGTTAACGTTATTAGCTACATGTGAGTTATCTATAATGCTAATCTATAAGTTAAATTAATAATTTCAGCCAATTCATGGCAGATAAGTAAGCGCTTAACCTAATATCGGATAAAACCGACTTTGAAAAAAATCGAAAAAAAGAAACATACTGCCTGTAATACTGCCTATTGGTAATTTACCAGATTTTGATAAATTGAACTTAAATTTATCAACAAATGTTTTATTTAAAAAAGACGGGGTATAATTTAAATTAAAATGTATATTTAAAGTTTTTGTAAGTTAGTAAATTTTCTCTTTATACTCTAATGTTATCTTTTACAGTTGAATGGCTTGCACTTATGCATGGACAATTATTTTAACATAAAAAATCTGATTTTGCTTTAACAGTATTCAGAAGAACTAGATCTGATGAAAATGTTTGCATTATTCAATTAGAATACGTAAAAAAGAGGGTTAGAAATTCTAGATGAATGTCTTGTATCCTTATTGAGTCAAATAATGTGTTTAGTTAAACGGCGAGGATAACATTTCCTATGAATATATCGTAATTTCACGATATTATTTTTAATTAACAATATTAAAATAAAAAATAATCTCGCCTCCCTCTCTCTCGTTCTCTCTCTCTCTCTCTCTCGCTCTCTCTTCTAGTGTGGCAGTTTATATAGAAATGTGATCAGAAAGAATAAGTAACATAAGTATCAATAAATTATATAGACTTCGAATGCATTATGCCTAAAGATAAATCAGATTTTTCCAGTTTCATATTTAATTCAGTATACTTCACCCGTAGCATGTACGTCATTATAATTATATAAGGCAGTATAGCTTGACTGTAGGAAATCAACGACCAATAAACTTGATAAAGCGTCTAAATGCAATCGTTGAAGTTACAATATGTACGATGGCCAGACTGGAAAAAATATTTTGCGCGTGTGTGCTGACCAAATACTGTTAGGAGTATCTAACAGTTAAAAACTGACGTTTTTACGTTACTTTATAGCTAATAATCTTTATAGTTTAGAATTTTATGTTTATTGTTTAAATTAAAATACGATTTATTATTTTATATATTTTTAGTACATCGTTGTGAACAGATTAAATATTTTATTCTGTGAACGACAATAATTGTACTGCAACGCGGTGAAGAAAGAATTTTTGCCTTGGTTGAAATACTGGTCATAAATTAATTAAAAAGTCCAAAGAACTTATTCAAAGTTTCTAGTGAATATTTCTTGAAAAATACGTAGCGGATAAGTGAGAGATAGAGAGAAAATACATTGAAGGGTGGGTATACATTGAAAGGAAGAGGGTGTACAGGGGGAGAGATTGAGCAAGAGGAAAAGGCACAAAGAGAAGACGAAGCTGAGCAAAGGGGAGAAAAGTACGCTTATAGAGCGAGATGAAGAGAGAAAGGGGGAACGGTAAAACTTGTAGAGAAGTTTGCAAGATTGATCGCGGATTAAGAATAAGTTGAAGGTTAAGAAAAGGCAATTAAGATTTTGCAATAATAGAAATCACCTCAAATAAGTCGCATCGCATTTATTAGTCTAATTGATAAGTACACTGAAGGAATGACCCCTCTCAAACGACAATATTGCTTCATCATCTCTGCCGTGCACGCGCAACAAAATGGATTTCACTCCTACGATAATTCTCACGTATTTTTACTGCAATAAGTAAAAGATTAATGCTCGACAGTAGAGGGACAGATCTTTTAATTCATTATCAAGGATGATGCGAGTGTGACGACGAGTTGCAACCGAAAGTACAGGAGTGTTACAACTCACGGGCGTCGTTCGACGCAACCTGCGAAAGGAGGAAACTCGGCCTCTAAACTGTAATTTTCTCAAGCGACTACAATCTAACCAAACCCGACGGCGACGCCGGTAGAGAGGCTAAACGTCTCATCGGTTTCTCACAAGAGACGAGCTATCGCCGCGCTGCGCCGCCCGCCTTCGTCGCTTCGGCGCGTGAGTTGCCATCAGCGGAAATTCTCATTCGAGCGCCTTTTCTGGCTTGGATTCGACTTTTTGATTCGATAAAAAGTGGGCGGCCATGTGAGTCGATCTATTCGTTCGAAAGATTCATTATGCAGAATAATGATTTTTTTAACGCTTCTTATACCTCGATCCATTAATTTAATACTTTTGAAATTACTATCTTTAACCACAGTGACTAATACTATCATTGTACCTGTATTTTCATTAACTTCTAAGTAGTCGAAGGGTTTAGATAACGTTTCTAGTAATCATTATGAAGAGCAATTGAAATAAAACCGTTTTTTTGTTCAATGTCCAGGATGTGATTGTCGTATAACGGAAAGGGTAATAACTGGCAACGACTCGAAGCATGGAAAAACGCACGACCTGTGTGGAGGGGCGTCGTCATCCTTA
Organism: Sycophaga agraensis; assembly: GCA_018906755.1. Taxonomy (NCBI): domain Eukaryota; kingdom Metazoa; phylum Arthropoda; class Insecta; order Hymenoptera; family Pteromalidae; genus Sycophaga; species Sycophaga agraensis. The sequence goes on from JACCIE010000011.1 coordinate 750,229, forward strand.
ATTACAATAATTTAACGATTTTGAACTGCGCCTCGTGCGCTCCGCTTCCCTCGGCGTGTTTACGCAATTAAGCGTGGGGAGTAATTAATTCGGCGCGGTAATCGCATTCCAGGGGCCTTTGTGATCCGAATCCCGCGGCGCGCACACTGAGCCGCCAAGTAATTCCAAGTCATCGAAGGCGGGTGCAATAAGTCGGCAGTTATAATATTAATCAGTTTCCTTACGAACACGTCGGTCGCGTGCTGCGCTCGCACACGAGGATGTATATGGCGGCGCGTGGGAATTAATGATTCAAAACGGAAAATCTTGTTCTCTCATTGAAACTTGATGCGGAATCGCGATAGAAATTACGGGCCGGTGGCCGCGCCCCCGCCGAAAGAGAATGGCAAGTGGGAATTAATGCAAAATTCAGCGTCTCGGGGAACTTTAGAACGCGCGGGGCGTCCCGGAGAGTCGAAAGCCTCGCCGAGAGCAGTCGCCCTGCTCGTCGTCCCCGCTCTCGCTCCCTGGAATTTACTGTCAAGTCTGCCATCCCCCTTCACGGCTCCAAATGTGTACGTGAACGCGAAAGCCTCTGTGTTAAAGGGACTGCACAAAAGGCAGGTATAAAAATTGATCTCGGAGAGCCGCAGGCGCGTCGAGGCTATTCACGAAAACAGAGAGGAGGCGTCTGTGCCGATAACATTTTCACCAGCTCCTCCTCTAGTCCCCTCGATCGTCTAGTCCACCTTTCTTATTATCGATAACTTATGTCGCGGCCGGGACGCCTGCTCCTACCACGAGACTCTGTTTTCGATAAATAGAAACATTAGGCCAACTCGCTCGTGCGCGCCCTCTTGTCCTTTTGTCACGCGCAGAAACAGCAGTATGATTACCCTCTTCATTCTATTATTACTTTTATTTTAAGTATAATTTTTTCGAATCGTATTTTATAAATTAGCTATGTGCACCGCTACACACGGCCTTCTGACACTAAGAATAAATCAATTACTCAGCCAGTCTCTTTTTCTCTCTGCTTCTCTTCGCAATTGCTCCGGAAATGTCTAATTGATTAATTCCAACCATGCTAGATTAAATATTTATCACCACGTTGCCCACTTGATACATGCTTCTTTGGAATATTTTTGCAACTCGGTCAAAAAATGGAAAATCTGTAACCCATGCACTTATGTATACGTTTACATAAGTATATTTTTTATGTTTAGCTTTATAATTACGTTCTAAGCCTATGAACATTTGAAACTTAATTGGAACTGTAAATTTTGAGCGGAGACGGTGAATGGATAGGCCGCGCATACAATTACAACGTCTTAAGTTACGTTATAAGCAAAAAATAAATCACTATGATTGATCTTCATTGCATTTTCACTCGGAACTAGATGCAACTCTAAGAAACTGGAAGGTTATGTTGTCACAACAAGTCGCGTCATAAATGGTAAGGCAACAACTAGCACATAATGTCACTTCTGGAGTATAGTTACGTTCGAAATTCTTTTCGCTTCGTTCAATATTCCGATTTAACATTCAACATTTTTCTGGTATGGATATTATCAAAACTTATTTTTATTCTATATTTATTTATCATAGATTTCTTGCTGCTTCAATCAATCTGTATACAATAAATTTGACTTTAAAACGAAGAAAAATAACAATAATTCTATAGTTATTTAGTTTGAAAGATGGATTTTTTGGACCTGAGCTGAATAAAAGCATATAGTGAAACGAGTGCTTCTCGTAGGATCTTTTTGTACAAAGGAAACAAGCCTCCGTCGGTAGAAAACCTTCCAGTTTTTACTTTTGAATGATGACGTGGAGTGAAGAAGTCATAAAATACATTCTTCAATTCTGACTCCCAGAACTTTCAAAAGAAATGTTATTATTAATGTTTTTAAATTTAAATAAATAAAATTTTATATTGTTTTAAATAATACAAGATTTTATGATAAAATTTAATAGATACACGATAGAGATTTGAATTTAATAACTAGTAATATTCTAGATTATAAATTATTAAAAGTTGCTAAATTTGATAAGTTTAATAATTTTGAAAGAAGTTCAAATAAGTTCTCACAGTGAAAACGCGCGATAATGGGCACTTATCGCGTACAGTAAGACCATTACAGACATTATCCTATCTTTACGTAATCTTAATAACTTTGGTTACATTACACGTGTTTCTAAAACAGTAGTCTCTGTATCACCAAATGAAGCATACATTATATCTTGGCTAAAACATATAAGAATAAATATGCATTATGAACAAACTATTGACTCTTCATTTGAATTTTGCATTATTATTATTATTAATTCACTGCAAGAATAAATGCATAAAATCGAATTCTTGATAAAAAAATGAGAAAAAAATAGAAAACTGTCTACTCAATGAATTTAATTTGCATGCCGCGGCACTCGTTGACTTAGGTGCCTGCGCGCAAGGAAAATAATTGATAAGACTGTCCGATACACCGGTGGTTTGTGTGTTGATATTGCGGCAGGCGTTGGCGACTTGCACACTTGACAAGAGCTGAGGCATTTAAATCACATGACACGAGGGCTAAAGGGGAACTTGGCCTATCGCCGAGGCTGGAAAGAATACACAAGTGTACATACACGTTCTGCTGTCTGCCCTCTCTGCCTTTAATTCCCGACTTAATGTGCATATAACGTACAGTGTGCAAATATGAAAATGAATTTAACGGGACCAACTCAGGTGCACATTCACACTGAAAACTTCTGCAATTGGCAGACAATGTTGAAATTACGTATAAACCTCACATATTTCCTTAATCCGTATTCCTTGACGTTTCTTTAGTTTGTTAAACTTGTAATATAAATATGTTATGATTCAAACACAGGCTTTTCCTTCGTTACTTTGTTGAAACACAAAGTTCGAAAAAGTGAAAACAATTTACATGCCTTATAGGGGCAATAAAAATTATTCGGTAGCTCTTGATGTATTTAAACGTACTTGAAACTTTCTTACGCCTGTTATACAATCAATATTTGCATTTTCTTGTATCTAAAACGAAATAAGAATAGACTTTTATTTATCCACTGTAAACTAATGTATTTGTACGTACGATATAACTTCATAATTTATTTTGAAAAAATAAATATTCTTTGTAAATGCAATTTTTAAACTATTTTTATATCGTATGCACTTGTTTTTGAAATCCTTCTTTGTGGTGAAGTAGTTCAAATGAATAAGCTTTAAAAAATAATTTTCTTTGAATTATAAAGAAACAGTTTTTAGTACTGTTCTTACCTTATTTCGTTTATTCTTATACTTATTTGGATTTTACATCGTCATCAGCAATATTATAAATATTATTTCTTTTATAATAATAAAAAAGAATAATTGCACTTAATTTAACAAATTAATGTCCCATTTTTTAAATTTAAACACATCCAGCAAAATTCAAGGCTCAGACTCAAAAAACGCCTACATATAATTATGATAAGCATGTCGCGTCACCAAAAGGATGCCGACGCATCCTTACATCCATTTTTGGTGGTCCGTGCTCAATTACCGATCAAGCCTTGGATCAGTTCGTGGAGTGTACATATAGGAATCATGCGCCCATGATGCAACCGTGCGGTATGCTGCTTTCGGTCGAGGTTGCATGCGCGCTCTCTTGCGGCTTCCTTCCGCGCTCATGGCTTTCTTTTCCGCGCCGTTTTGCATATCCTTCAAAGTTGAACGCGGAGCCACTGGGCTAATGCACCCGACCGGGTCACCTACAATGCAGCCGTGCAAGCAGGTAAAGCAAAAGGGAAAGGCGGCCCACGCTGCCGGCCAGATCAACAGGCCTGAGCGAAAGTGCGCCAACCATGTGTACAATTTAAGACTGACAGTTAATAAAATCTACTATATTTTTATTATTTTGTATAAATTATGATGAATTATATAATTTACGGGAAAAATAACTTGTATTTGATTAAAATAATATGTTTAGAATTAAAATTAAAAAAATATATTAAAATTTAAAAAAAATGATTTCAAATTTTAAAAATTAATAAAGATAAAGTATTGTACAATTAATATCTAGAAAGCATGAAAAATTAATAAAGATATAAGCATGAATATTTACTTTGTTTATCTTACATCGTATTAGCCTCGATATCAAATAAAGAAAAACACTCGTTTTAAGTTTTTTATCTGTTTGAATATTATGAATAAAATTTTGCATTTTTCATATCACAATGTAAGTTGTCATCAATTTAATTAAAGATTTTAAATATTATATAGTTATTTCATAATTACAAAATGGTAAATGGATTTGAAATTTTGCAAAATAATGTGAATTGGCTATTATTATAATTATTCTAAATGACAGTATTTATCTTTTTAAATTTATTATATGTTTGCAGAAAAGATTTAGAAAACAGTAATGTTAATTACAATCATCTTAGAAAACTGTGTATAATGTTTCTTGAAAATACTGTAATTGTAAACTAAAATATTTTTATAACTACATTGAAATGAATAATTTCTATAAAACTAAACTTAATCAATAGAGATTCTAATATACAGGAGTCAACATACATATAAAGGCTTCTTCAATTTTGCGTGGAGCTTGATTAAGATAAAATAAATTTATGATAAATTTTAAATTATTATTGATCATGAAGTTGCGGATACAAATTAACGGTGTATCTTTCTTTATTTAAAGTGCGTTATAATATCGTATTTGTTTTTCTGTCAATGAAATTCATTTTAAAAATTTTTATATTAATCTCTATTATTAAACATAAAAAAAGAATATTTGTATATTCTATAATGTTCATTTTTATTATACATTTCAGTTTAATAATCTTATGCAACTTATCTGCAATAAAGAATGATTCCACTTTTGAATGCAGACGGATTTTGAAACAGGCACTTGAACGTTTTGTAAAAGTCGTTAAACTTTACACTGTATCTGCTATTGCATGCATCATGTTACGTATATACTATTGAGTTGTATATAGAGTTGATGCGTCTGTGTATGTAATATTGCATAAATGGAGGAGCATACAAAACTTGAAAAAAATTCAGACTATTGGACATATGTTCTTTTACAATTCTATCGTTCAAAATTTAAATCATCTGTAAATTTTTAGTACTTTATTGGTTCTCTATAATTATACGTTGAGAGAAAAGTTATAAGAATTTTTACTATACTTCTGAGTAAACTGAAGGCAGATTTGTTAAATCATTGTGTATATTACAATAATACAAATTTTGAATATTTAAATAGAAGGTCTTTATTATTTTTTCGAAGTTTTCTGCATCATTTGTTTCGTAAGAGCTATGTGAGTATTAAATAAAAAAAAGTCACATTACTTTAATCTACAAAATAAATTCTAATCATAATGATAAAGTATTATTTCGTCCGTGAAATATCTCTGTACTTCAGTAATAAGCTTGAGATATTTATATAAAATTAATTGTTAAAAGAAATATTAGAATTAAAGAAATATGTATTTACATCTCAGAAGTTTGTAAATATTTAGATTAGAATAAATTATTTAAAAAGAGAGATCATCAATTCATTTTGATAGAATGAGATTGTTAAAAAAAGCTTATGTACTTACGACGTATGCGCTGTAAAATTATAAAAGAAATTTTAAAGTATACAGCATAAGTACTTTACAAAGTAGTATCATACGACAGCTTGTAAAAGCCGCTAGCAATATTCAGGATACAGTAATGAAAATCGATTATACGACTGAACGGAATTTTACGTCACTCGTTCGTGCATTTAACTAATTGTATGATGTACTTTTTATACTTTAAAAGTTTCAAAAAATTAGAGCGTCATGCAGAAATTCCAGTGAAAATAAAAGTTTGGTTGACAGTCGTGGTGTCACAATTGTCCGTTTACGGCGAACGCGATCACCCTCGAATTCGCGAAAATTTAAATCTCTGCCCGCGCGTAAAGCTATAAAAGATGGCCCAGCAACCAACTGATTTATGCGAGGGAGTTTTCCACCTCCTTTTTCATTTACCGGCTGTCTTTTCCCCCTTACGTGCTATTGCCTCGTGTGTTTTTTCATTCGTCCTAGTAAAAAATAAGTCCGCAAATACGAGATATTCTACTATGTAAATATGAAGAGGGACGGGGGGGGGGGTCTTCTAATTTAGCGAAGAAAAGTTTATAGAATTTATACAAGACAAAATGCTTCATTGTTTAAAAATGATTGTATTTTTATGCAAAACATACTAAGTAACTTTTATAATATTGTAACAGTTACTGTTAAGTAGCATTACTTTTTTTATTTTGAAATAAAATTTGTACCATTAAAACTAAATGTCATTAAAATATTTCAATACGCATAATTATTGAAATATATAATCTCTAAATTAAAATCAACATTTGAAGAAATTTGAAGAAGCTTTAAAATCTCTCTGTTATTCTGAAGTACCTGGAAGTTATTGAATAAAACTATATAATTTGTAGTATTACATAATCCTATGCTAGTTCATCGATTTTCCTGGTTTTTGTAACTTATTTGCGAAAGTTAAACTATAGGGCTTTAATATTTTCAGTGCCCCTTGTACATTTGAATTTTTTTATATTGAAATTAATTATTTTTAATAATTAATAGTTTTGAGGCAACGATTCCTTTCAATTTTAACTACATTCTATGTTATTTAAATGAAAGATTGTCATCAATTTTCTTGCATGCTTAATATAACAGTATTCATTGCAACAATTATCTAATAGAAAAGTTTATTGTATTTTCTGGCTTTCTTGAATTAAACTCAACTTTCTATTTTATTCGATCGACTCTTGTTAGTTTTAGCTGCGTAGTGTATTTTTTCAGGGAAGTATATAGAGATTGGGAAGGGAGGTATCTTAGTAAGCGAAATCTAATCTACAAATTTATCACTAGGTAATCAACAAGCTTTTATGATTTAAATGACTTATTATATCCTTGGTAGTTAGTTAGCAAATAAGCATTTTATTGACTTGGTGAGTAGTTACTTAGTTTGAATACTTTATTGCAAAAACAAGGACTGCGAAACATTTCACATACTCGCGCAACTATAAAAAATTTCAAGATATTTTCCCAAGACAATACTCACATGCGCGCATTAGAACTCTACTACACTTTGCTCAGCATTCCGAGAAACAATAAGCAAAGCGATCATTCTATTCTTTTGCGGAGGCATTTTTGCAAGAATTGCCAAGTGCGCGACTGTGATAATCAATCGGCAACATTTATCGCTGACAAAAAGTCGTGTTAAAAAGCCCGCTTCATCAAAGCCGTTCTCGGCAAACACATTCCCGGGCTCCTGCTCCTTTGGCATACGGAGGCGACTTCCTAACCTCGCTTTATACCCTTCTCCCACATTCTATTGAGGGCACGAGGCGCTTTTCGCACTCGCACAGGCCTATCGCATTACGAGACACTTGACAAAGGGTGAATTACAAGGCGCATGTAGAGGACGAATTTCTTCTGGGCATCCTCGTTACTCATGCCGTGCGTGCCTCGTGAAGGAGGCGCTTGTCTTTCGGTTGCTTCGATTTTTTGATGCCCGGCAATCGATCTCACGCCAGGGTAATTGGCACCAATCGCTCTCGCGTACTTACTACGTAACGCCGGAAGATGGTGTTTTGGAGCCATTTGCGGATACGCTGAAGCATGAGCAAGTTATGGCTGAGCATCCGAATGAACTGAATTAGCAGATAAGTGTCATCCAACAAAGGCAATACATTTCAGCTGGCTAGTGAAGAATAGACATTTAAAACCTTGCTAATTGATATGAATCATTTTTTGGGGTTAAAATTGATTTAAGCACTCCGTGAATCTATTTGGAATTAATAATCATTTTATCTTGGTAAGCTACAATATTCATAGTTGGAACAACATCCTATATAAATATTTGTTACGAGCCAGAAAAGCAAACTGCCTTTCGTAATCCCTTTGCTAATAGATCACAGTACAAGTACGCATAGTAGACATAGCCACAATACAATGCTTAAAATAAATAATATGCGTAATGCTTATGCTTGCTTTATATAATCATTGTAGCTATTGGAGTAAATCATTAGCTGTCTTACAGGGAGAGTAGTAGCCGGAGCAAGCTGATGGTTTTTTTGCTCGGCACACTTCCTCACCGCGGCCACGAAGATAAAATATCTCTAATCATCCGAAAGAATTTGCGGTACTTTTAACTAACGCCAGTCGTGGACCCGCAAACTTGAGTTGAGGCTGAACGAGGAGGTGTGCGCATCGGTAGTTCGTAAAAACTCTTTACTGCTTTGTTTACTGTAAAGAATAAATTTCCTTTATATTTCTTCGTTTGCAGCAGCGCCGGCAATTTTATCGGCACTAAGTTTAGTTAACGTTGATAAGTCACGGATATAAGCACTTAAACACGCGTGCGAGAACTCTAATGCCCTCCTAGACTCGTGCAAAGATTCACGAGAAATGAAGCCACTCATTTCTCAAGAAAGAGATGGACGCCGGCATAATGTCTAATAATTCCAAAATTGCAATTCATCTACTCGTGGACCCGACTCCAGCAATAAAATTAATTAAAACAAAATTGCCTTTGCCAATTACTTATGCGCCGGGCTGCGAGGAACCTGGGCTTGAGTATTTATGCCCTTTGCGCAAGCTGTGATCGTTCATTTTGAGGATACGAGACAATGTAATTATGATTATCTTTAATTGCTTGGCTATCAATTTCTAAAGGCGCATATTTATAGTCATAGATTGAGATATCTTTTGAACCGTTAATCCGAGTCATATTAAGAATCTGTAGTTATTCGAGCGCATTTGTATTAAAGTAAGTTGTGAGAAAATGAACAGTATATCATTGACAAGCATCTATTAAAAACCTTTACCGTATTCTTCTTAGATATTAAGAGCAATCGATAAAGACAAAAACTATCCATCTTAAAAAAATGATAAGTTTTTACTCTTTGATGATGTACTGGAAATTGCTTGTAGTTAATGCTTCCATTACAAAAGAATATCTTTATAATTGTGTACGAAGCATTTTACTGCAATAATACACTCCGATCAAAATACGATTGAGTGTGATGGCCAATAATGAGTTTTGAGTTCCAATAATCCAGTAATAAATATAATGGGATCGCGGGGCCTAGTCAAAGTGCCGCACGCGCCACGAACTCCGAGAAAAACCCGCGACATTTGCATAAGAATATACAGGCGTGCGTCTCTTAAACTCGTACGCAATCAGAATGGCCTGTGCATAAACGACGATGAAAGGCTCGTGAATTGCCGCCCCCTCTCCCTCTCTTACCCCTTGGCCAGATCTTTTCTCTCCCTTGCATTTTTTTCACCGCCGTGGCAATGTAGAGCCAATTGGGATAATCGTGGCCTTGTGCAAGGAGAAGGGGGGAAGTAAAAAGTCGGACACTCGGGTTTTACCTCCATCGATCACGAGGTTCCCGTTGTGCGCGTGCTAGTGCGTTAGTGCGTGCAGTGTGCGCAAGCTGTTTCTGCCGCTTCGAAAATAAGTAGGTAATTTGATCAATGTAAGGAATCGTAGCAATTGTCAACAAATGATATGATTATTGTGCAAGTACTTTACAACAGTATTACTTTAATTATAATATTCTTCATCAACATTTGAATTCCGATTATTTGGACGACAAAACAGAAACTGAAATAGATATTAACACCGTAAAAATATTTAATTAATGCGATTCAATTGTCTAACTTCCGTTTAAATTAATTTATATAATACATATGTGTGTGCTGTTGATAAGGATAATGTACTTCATATTAAAATACATTTACCATGTAATCTGCATCGTAGAGCATAATTAAGACTAACGTAGAGATTACAATATGCGATTTTATGAACATTTTTTGATACAAAATGTTTCGATTCTTAAATAAATAAACTACGAGATAAAAGTTAAGATAAAGTTAATTTTATAAACTTAAAAATATGATAGGAAATTTTAGAATTTTCTAAATGATACAATGAGAAATAATTGCAAAAAAGATACTCCCAAAGTTGTCTGGGAGAAATAATAGGAATAAATTTAAAAACTAAACAAGAGTTCTTGTCAAGCGCATTTATTTGAGAGAATCTGAGGAGAAGAGCAAAGGCTGTGCAACCTGCAGAGCGCACAGCACAGCAGCGACGTTCGCGCGGGAACGAGTTTTTGTTCAGCTCCTCTCCTTCATTCTCATTGCCTTTTCTCTCTCTTTCTCTCTCATTTCAGCTGTCCTTTCTACCTCCCGGGTTTTTTCGTTCTCGCCCCTCTGTATTCTTCTCTTTACTTATTTTTGCCTTGCTTTCGCTCGTTCTTCGCGGGATCAAGAATAGCATGTAAATATTTTTTTTCAAATATAATTTAATGTTAATCGAGTTCACACAAAATTTTACGTTCTTTGTTTAGAGTGATTTGAATTTCATTGTTGCAAATACTCTTTTTACTATTTCACTTTTATACTTCGTACAATTATTTGTACTTGTTTTATAAATCTTTTACTTGTGTAAAGCTGCACAATTGGTTTGAAATTATTATTTATTTCCATCAGGAATATTTTTAGGTAAACAACTTGTACGGTAAAAATACTTCGAATTGATCGCTATTCGTATACATATTTTTATATTGTGTATGTATTTTTCTTAGACTAAAAATACGCTGCGATAAAATTAATTGCTTTTTTAATGACTCAAAAACGAAAAAAGTGTTTGCAAAATAGAGATATGACAAATTTATATTTACTAAGAAATTAATGACTCTTACTTTCATAATTGCTTATTTCTTTTTTCTTTTAAATTTCACATCCTCTCTCATGTTCATATCTTTATTAGACCTTTTATTTTAAAGCACAAGTGCAATAATAAAAGAGTTTTACTTTTTTCGTATGTGCATTCTAGAGTCAGTTCTTTCACATAGTGTCATTATTGGGCTTTTTAAAAAGGGAATCCAAAGAAAAAAAGGGATGTTACTGGTACAGATGACACATGCGAGAATCGTGAGAAGTGGAAAAAGAAACAAAGAAATTGCCACTGAATTTAAAAAATCAGGAAAAATTCACTTTATATTTAAAGCTAAAGTAATTAATTCTCTATTAATTAATAAAATTTATCTGAACTATCATATACATTTTTTTGATTTAATGTAATTACTGCGGATCTAGATTTACTATAGTGATTATACAAGGTTTGAAAATAATGCATATAAAGTAGTAATTATTACTATTTGTATAACAAATCTTGTGTTTTCCTTTTCGCAGAGATGCATTACTTATAACATATTTACGATTCATGAATAGAATTTTTTTCGATATTCTTGAAAAAATATAAATACGCGAAATCGCATAGTGGAGATACCCATTATATGAAAATAAAACTCATTGTGACCATCTTTCTTATTAAATATTTACTATTTCAATATTACTTCTTTTCTCAAACCTGAATATCAGTGGTTGTTAATGTAATACGTTACAAAATATATATTATATTTTCAATTAAAACAATACAATTCCAGATAAAATCTAATATCAACTTAAGGTAGAAAATTTTATAAGATTTTAAATTATGTCTGCAGTACTCACATTAGATTCTTGTACATATCCTTATTCTAAATCAATCTATCGAGCATATTAAAAATTTTTTTCACTTGTATCTGCATTTAGGCGTACATTGTTACGCAGTACACTAGTTTTACGCAGCATATTCTCCGAGATATTCCCACTGACGTGCATACGACAATTACACTTTTACAATTATGGGTACGCGTAGATGCACGTGTGTATATGGCATGAATTCTACTAGATTCATGGCGTTCCCATGGGCTTCACCAACGTTCCACTTTTTACCCTTTCACACAAGTTGATCGTGCATCAAGCGTAAACGCTACACACGTGGGTGGATGTTTTCTCTGTCTGTGCACGCACATCTGACTATATACGGAAATAAGCGAATCTCGTCGATGCGCGCGCATAACTTTCCAATTAAATTCGAGATGACTTAATAAATATTACTCTGAGGTGTGATGCACATTTTTGCTCTTTTCTCAGAAGTAGAATCTATGACGTGTTGACTTTTTTTCTCAATGTATGGCATTAAAGAGAAATCCTGGAAAATAGATTTATGATCATAAGCAGTTGATATAAATAACGTTTCATATTCTTAGACATTATTAAAAATATTTATGATAATAATAATTTAATGTGCATTTATAAACAATAACGACAACATTTTTTTTTGTTTCAGGTAAGCTGAATATATTGAACATGAATTTCGGTTTTGCACATTCTGTAAGTAACATCAAATATTTTCATACGTACAAGGTAAGAATTCTGAAATGCGTATACAGACAACAAATATTTAACATAGTCCTCCGACACTAGATACGGTTGAAAATTTGTTTTATTGACCAACTGCATTGAACCGTAAATAAACATTTTATTCTTTCTCAAACGGTAGAGATAAAAGCTCTAACGATGTAATATAAAGTAGCGCTTCGTGCGAGGCAACCTCGCCTCTTCAATTTGGATATTTTACAAATCGTAAAATTGACGCTCAGCATTATTCCGTTTGTGCAGTAAACCTATTCAAAATAGAGGTTTTAAATTGCACTACTCGGTAACAGGGTCCGTAAAACCGCATTGAGTAAAATAATGCATTAAAGTAAGTTGCGAGTAATTAGACTCTGCGCGCAGATTCGATGAAAGGATTTGTAATCCGTTTCATCTACATGTATAGAAGAGGTCGGTGGGAGTGCGGTCGTAGCGCTCCCTAGCGGCAGATCCGCTGCCCCGGAGGTTTTCGATGAATCATTTGACTTACTTGGGAGAAGGAGACTTAACCGATCCGCTGAAAAATAATGAAACGGAGAAAATGATTTAGCGAATATCGTTCCGCGCATGTGTGCGGCGAGAATGTCGCCGAGTATTTGCAGTGAGACGCGCGCACAAGAGCTTCGTTCCATTTATTTCTTTAAGCTGCTTGCTCGTGCTCTCGTAAGTATCTCGTGCGAGATTAATCGTTCTGGGAATTAAGTCAAACCTTTCGGGCTCTCGATTCGCCATTGATTCTATTTGTTCGTATTATAACAAGCTGTGAGAGAAACATGGAAAGTAATGATTGTTTTTGAACGACAGAATGCGTTCATAAATTTAATATCCATGGTATATTATGTTTTTAAATTAAATGTATAATTAAATATATGTATAAGTCATGCATAATTGTAGATATGTAATACATTTTATAATAAAGCAAAAAAATGATTTGAGGGTGCCAAAATAAAGGAATTCCAAGAATGAATTTTGCACAAAATTGGAATAAATTATAGAACGTACTAAGCTTGTATCGCGCTATATTAGATCCTGAAATATTTTAAATTCAGAGTGCTATTGAAATAAAATAGTGAAAAGGAAATATGAAAAAGTTTCACGTGAGAAGTATATAAAGTATTCAAATAAAATCTTAGAGGGTTGACCTGAACTCTTAACTCTAACTTTCATCAGAAAATTTAAATTCACAGTATTTTATGTAATTTCAATTCCAAGTTCTGACGGTACGTGATTCGATCAAAAATTACAATTTCATCAATTAAGAGTGTGCGCTTGCGGGTGTGTATGTGTGTGTATTTGCGCGCGCGTGTGTGATTCTATAAAACACAATATTCCGCAAAATTTTCTGCACGCGTGCAGCATGAAATTACTTCGCGATTCAAATATCCCGTACTACATCGTTTCCGTTGATGTAAACTGCACCCGACATTTATTCTCATATAAAAATGATAGTTCTGACGAGTTCCAAAGACCTTCGTCCAAGCATTTCCCTTGAAAATCCAATAAAAATGTAGGTCACCGAAAAAGTGATGAAAAGACGGCGAAGCTGAATAAAGTCATTTTTACATTCCATTAACGGTATTAATAGAAGAGAGACGCGTGAAGGAAAAGCAAATCTAAACGACCTTTCGAAGGCGGTATTAAATTTTCGGAATAAAATCGAACACTGAGAAGAAAGTGAGTGAAGGAGAGAGCTGCGGAAAAAGGGCTTTTTCCGCGGGAAGGGCCTTTGAAAATCACGCCATGAGCCAAGCGAATTCTTCTCTTAGGCGAGAGCAAAGGCGAAAGGGGAAGAAATTATTTAGTTTCATTGATTAACCCAAGTTGAGTTGAATTTTCCTCTGCAAGCGCTGCACGAATTCTGCTCGCCGCTCGTGTTCGAAGCAATGGATCTAAGAATAGCAAAGCTGTTATTCTAGGTACGTATCTTTTTTGCATTAATGTAACTAGTACAGAGTATTTAATAGTACGTTATGTTAAGTGCTATCAGTGCAGAAGCAGCTTAACGTTTGTGTCGTAAAATAAAGAATATATTGTTTTTCAATCCATAGCATTATAATATATTCTAACAGAATTTTTCACTTTAAATATATGCACGAAAATTTGCTTACCAAATCTGCTCTTGATTGAATTTTAAAATCACAAGATAACCTTGCTGTAATAAAGTCATAAAAATTTAGATTTATAATTTCATGTGAATGTATATTAAAATAAAGTGTGTGTGTGCGCGCGCGCGCGCGCGTGTGTGTGACGAAGTTATAGATGTACTATCATGATAATCAAACTATACACTTTAACGAAATGAAAAGAATCAGGAAATCAAACTATATAGCAGCAAAGATTTCGTGCGAGAGAATGGACGAGGAGAGGGAACGGGAACTAAAGATTGATTGATTGAACGGCTTATTGATGTTTGAGTCCATTAGTATAAAAATAGTTTTAGCTACATGAACACAACCTTCAATTCCTTAAGTGTATAAAACATTTATTTGCAGTGAAGAAATTTATATTTGAATTATACAAAATTCTGAATTGCAGACTATCATTAAACTGACTTTTAATATTCATAAAATTTTTGATAATATTTTGATTAGAAACATATTTACAAACGTGGATACGTGATCAATTTTTTTGAATTTTCATTAATGCAAATAAATTGTCAAGAAACACCATTGAAATCAAAAATTAGATATACTGTTTAAAAAAACTATGCAACCAATAAATACTTTAAGAATATATGATGTTATTATTAAAAGAAGGAATAGACAATCCGAAATTTGCAACTTTGATAAGATGCGCACGCGAAAAGATAAGGAGGAAGTATAGAGAGATAAAAAATAAGTGAATAAAACAGGAGATATACACAGACGCGAGAGAAAGAGTCGACTGAGAAGTAGAGGTAGAGAAAATGAAGCAAGAACAAGAAAGAGGGAAGCGGAGAGAGCGAAGAGGTCATGGAACAAGATTAATCTCGAGCTCTAGTGCGCTCAGAAACATGTTCCGAACTCGCATGAGATAGAGGAGGTGAGAGAATAGAAGGACAAGAATAACAAACGATTATTACATATAAATCAAACGTGAACGCGCGCTTGCAAAAGAAGAGAGACTAGGGCGCCACAATGCGAAGACTTTTTACCTGGTTTATGGAATGAATGGAGGGGTCTTCATTTTATTGTTTTTCTACTAAGCACTACATAAGGAGGTGGGCGCGTTTTAATTGATATATATTTATTGGTTAGATGCGTAACAAGAATGCTATTTTGCTCAGAAAAGAGTGAATGCTCGGATCGAATTTAATTAACGTTTCCGTGCGGGCTGCCAAGAAAATATATTATTAGAAATTGTAAATATAGAGATACTCAAGCATTTGAACGATGTAGGGAATATTTTTAAAACTGAAGATTGCATTCTCGTAGGAAACTTTGTAAATCGAAGAAACATATTTTATTCCTTTATAATTACAGTAATAAATTCAAATAATACTTATTTAATAAAAGTACTTTACTATAAAACTATTCTTAAATATTGAGGCAAAAATTTTTATAGAAATTATGTTCAATTTTTTATTTTATTATACTTGTTTCGTGTATGTTCCTACGTGTTGCAAAAAAATCAAATAAATAATTTAATAAAAGTTCGTTTGTATGCATTTAAACATTTATTTGAAGTTTTACGACTATATGCAAGTATATCCAATATGATTATTTAGATTCTTATGCCGTTAAAATAGCCATAATATCTTACCTATAATAGAATTACGCTTCTTAAGCACCTCTTTTTTCCAAAGGTTGTAGCAAAACGAAATCAAATTTGACAAAACGAAAACGCTTGCTCAAAAAAGGGACCAAGAGCTTTAACCAACAACGGATGCAAATAAGCCGTTGAGCTGTGAGCGAGCGCCTATGTCTATTTTGATTTCACACAAAAGCGACCGTTAGATTTCGTTGGCTTTGATTCCAGGCGCATGCGCAAGTTGTCCATTAAATTAATTAGATATCGATTTCATCTACTTTTAGATTCCAGATTGATTTCCATAATTACACAAGGATTCGTGATATTTGTTTTTTAATTTGACCGTAGAACGTCGGATAACTTACAGCATCATTTTATTCAATATAATTCGCCAGAATGTGGATCGCTGAATTTGATTAAAAATTAGCGAAGAAGTTGAAAATATTGTGCTTCAAAATAATCTTTTGTTGTAAGGTTAAGGTTACGAAAACTTGCTAATTAATTATTCGTCGTAGTTGTTTGACGTTAAATATTTCAATTATAGCTGAGTAATTAATTTAATGGTGCTTTGCATAATCATCGAACTGGGATAATTATTTATGTCGCAACTAATTCTACGAAATTAATTAAATTATTCGGCAAATCAGCAAAATACTCGCTTGTTAATTCTGAAATTGCATTACGTCATAATAGTAGAGGTGTATTTTTAAATAAGTAGGCTAAGCAGATGGATGGAGTTCATACATATGAATGCGAATGGTGCTAACTTTGCGGCACTGTGTTAGATGAAATTTGCCTGAAATTTAATTGTAAATTAAAAAATAATAGTTTCTATCACCGAACTCGCGTTGCAAATATTAATCTTCTAAATACGCACGAGCGCTCACGCGCGCGAGAATAAAGTTCGTTTCTAAATTACCATATAAATCAAAACTAGTCGCGTTCGCTCTTTCGCGTTTTAGTTTACTTTTATTTGACGGATATTTTATTGCCACGGCTTCTTCGAAACTTGCAATTTATTTAGCTCTCTTCAATCCTTTTGTGAGCAAACTTAATAAAACTAGTGAAAATATTTCGAAGACGAGGCGAAAGTATTGTACCGCGTATCCATCATTTACGGAAAAACTTTTAGCGCACTCGCTACAAACTTTTTGTTTTTGATGAAAATGCAGAAAATTGGAACAAAATAATGCCGAAACATGTTGCACCAAAATTACGAACAGAAGCATCAAAGTTAAATCACGAAACAAATAAAACGAAGAAATTTCGTTAATGAATGTTTCCGTAATTTCAATAAATATTAAAATTTGTGAATAATCAAATAAAATATATTTATGAGCAGATCAAAGCTAACTAAAGAACGTAATTCTACGTTCCTAAAAGTTTTATTTACATTATTGTACTATAGTATGAAATATTTGTGTAATTTATTTCGTCAGAAATTCTAAATTTATAGTTTTACAGGAAAATACACAGTCAATGACTACGTTTTAATTTAAATAAAATGGACAAATGAAATAAAATTAGATTTGGCATTTGAAATAGTTTTCGAAGCACACTAACTTCTGCAGAAAATATTTAAAACTGGAAAAAGGGGATTTTACATTGAATTCATCAAATTTATGCATGAGATAGTCTTCGAAAATTTAAAGTTAAATTTAAATTTTTAGTAGAGTCGAAGCTTTCGTTTAACGAACCTTGCAGAAGCTAAAAAATTCTACGAGGTAAAACACGAAAATTTATATTTTGATGAGTATTTTAGGTGAAGTTGAGCATAAATGGTTTTGACTATTTTCTGTTAACAGACTATTGTCTATTATAACTTATTATATTAAACGAAATTTATTATTTTCCTCTGCTTGAGACTGCAAGACAATACTATATGTTGTGTATGAAAATTGTTTTCTATGTATGTTGTTTTGGTTCAACGTACCACTCGCTGACAAACATTCTTGTGAAGAATAGATCTAATATTCATGAGTTATTTTAAGCAAATACGTACCAATTTCTAAAAATAAATTACACTTTCGTCAAACACTGACTCCTCACAGGTTTACATGGGGAGTCGTTTATCGAAATGTTATAGCATTGCTATCAGCCCCCGGTAAAGTTATAAGGCGCTTCCGCACATAAACTTAATTAACGACACGCTTCGCGCCTTTGCACAATTATTAATAACACTCGTAATCGCGCGCCAACACTCGGGTCAATCGTCAATGGTGCACGAGACCTACACACAAGAGCGCGAAATATATACGCGTACGTCGTCTTTTATGGGAGAATATTTAGCGTCGTGTGATGAAAATGGCCTGTGACCTAAAAATTGTTATACATTCTTTAGAATATACTATTCGATACGTATACAGTAGCTTTTTATAATGAAAGGTAAAATTTGATCTAAATGATCGAAGCCATCCCGCAGCTTTTAATTGCTTCGAGTGCAACCAGATGTGTACGCTTTTATCGAGATACCTTTCTCTCTCTTTTTGCCGCTTTTCTACGGTGCATTGATCGATTCAATACTTAGGTTATAAGCTGTGAAAGAAACAGACTCATCCTCAAAAGCTTCAAGGAAAATCTATATATTTTGTAATTACAGAACCAAATTTAAATTTTTATTTGTAATTTTAACGATTTGAATTTCCGATTACCCGATTAAAAGTTATTTATGCCATTTTGTTTGTTACATCATTCAAAATGTTGTTATAGTATCATTTGCTAATTTTCTAGAAAAATAATATATTTTTTATTTGAATACTTAAAGTAAGCCAGTATTAATAAAGTAATCAAGGATAAAATTAAGAAATAGTTGAAATATTTTTTCGTGGAATTACTGAAATAAAATTTAATAAAGATGAATATCAGAGCATATGAAATTTCTACAAAATCTTATACGTGGAATTTACATTCTCCAAAATATTATTATAAAAATGAACAAGGCTAATAACGAAACATTGTTTCATAAATTCTCGTATTCCTAAATGCTTTTATCGCCGTGGCTACTGACGATAATAAACAAGGAAAGTTTTCCTAAGAATCTAGAGATATGATACTTGTTATAACTAAAAATAAGTCTTTCAAATACTGTACTCTAATTTCGACGATCAGAGCAAGTAATTCGTGAAAGTCCTCGTAAAATTGAATATTAAAATTTTCGTGTGCGAATTTGAGAAAAAGGTCAGTATTTGCGATTTATTTGAATTTTTTTTGGCTTATTACCCAAGCTGGATACCTGGAAGATATTTTTATCCCGGCAATATCTCGAACAGCCTATTTCACATGAGTTCTAAAAATAAAGCCAGTAATAATTTTGTGCGTGTGCTTATAAGAACATTGTTATGGAGGGAAACAAAAGTTTGTTTGACTTGCTGTTTCTGAAAAGATTCGACGCGAAAGGGAATCTGTTGCAGCGCTCCAAATATCGCGATTGAAATTCGTCATTTTTCCTCGCGGCGGTTCAGTCATCGAGAGTATAAAAAATTGATTATGGTATGTCGCAAGAGGAAGAGAGTCTCAGTAGTGAAAAGCAAGGGCGGAGGAATCATAACAAGTGGCGGATGACCACCTGACACAGCGCAGAATGGTAGAAGTCGCAAGATACGAGCATGCGCAAGTCTGTTGACTTGATTCGCAGCTGAAATCGGAAACGACGCTTGGGTAGCTCATCGTGGCCGAAGGCACACGCCGAGATACGCGCCAGTGCCTCGAGTACCTTGTCAAACTTACATCCGTCTTTGGGCGGCGGCGATGGCGGTCGAGTGTGCGCGCGCCTCTTCTTTTTACTGCCAATAAAGCTGCGCTGTCTTGTAACAAAAGCCGAACCTCGCGCGCGCACGCGAATAATAACGATAATGACCCCAAGCTGCCTCCCCCCTGATAATAATAACCTGGCGCGCGGGAAAGAACGATGCTAGGGTTTTTGCCGCGGGAGTGCAAGTGCAGGCGAAAGCGAGAGGAGGATGAGGAGGATGAGGTGGCCGGGGTGGGGGAGGGCTCGGCGAAGGAGAGACTCGGCTGTGAGTATTCGAGAGCAAGAGAGAGGTAGAGAGAGGGGTGAGCCGCGGCTTAACTGGGACAAATGAAATCCTTATAATTCGCGCGCTTTGTCAGGCGTTCGTCGCCGAGCAAGAATAGCGGGGGCGCTCATGTTGATGGGGCTTGCCTTTTTCTAAGCCGTGATCGCGCGTCCTGTAGCATGTGTAAACGGGAGCTCGGGATTATCCTCGGCGAGTGCATAGTCTGCGGCAACCGAGCATGAAATTTTTGCTAACGATTTAATTGGTGTTTTCCGAGCCGACAGCCGCTCTCGCGCAGGTGCGGATCGCGAGCGAGCGAGATTGCTTGCGAGGTTAGGATCGACCGATACGCCAAATGATTTCGGGATAACCTTTGAGAGATGCTGTTCACGACTGCTTTCAGACGGCACTCAGCGTCAGCTAAGTGTTTGCCCGTTTTGCTGGGTCGTGTTTGAAGAGCACCTCGCTGCTCTCCGGCCACTGCTGCAATTCATTACTTTATAAGTTCTTGATTTATTACGGGTGTGTTTCTTAAGCTAATGCAATGTACATGAATAATGCAGTAGGATTCGTGTAATGTGTCAGGACGGAATATTTCAGTTTAGACATTTTTTTTAAACAAAATAGAAAGTTTAATGTCATTAGAGATTTCACCGATGCCATTCTTGAGCTCATCCTGTTTGTCAAAAAATCCAGTAACGTCATACACTTATTTGTCAAATTATTTTGGGATAAATTATTTACCGGTAGATATAGTGTGATGAAATTTTTACGTGGATTTGGATTTTAATAATAGTTACTGGAAAGTTTGAATCTGATACTATGCAGATAGATAGAATCAATGTTTTTATTCACATTTCTATGGATGACGATGAATGGCGTTGGTAGGAATTTTTTATTTATCTGTATATGTAACATTTTTATGATGATATAAACGAGATAAAACACTGATATTGAATTAGTTTTCATGATTTGACTTTAATGCAGACGACGATTCAATGTAAAATCCGAAAAGAATTGTAAATAAATTGTAAAATAACATGAATATTTTTAAATAATTATGGCGTGAACGCATAGATTGCGTGCAAAAAATAAAAATAAATTTGCAGAGTGTGAATAATTTTGAGGGTACAGGATGTAAAAGAATTTTGTGCTTTAGTCAGCGTAACAGATCACTCGGAGAATGTAGAAAATGGAATTTACTTTAAAATGATGTACATGTACCAAGCTGAATTCAGTAGTACCTCATACACAAACATTCTCGAACAAGCGCTTACATACAAGGTAAGTAAAGGAGAGATTCAATTTGTGATGCAAAAATACGAACAGGAGCTGTGTGCGTGTGCAGCAGTTAGCGGGAAAATTACAAAGGAGTCCTCATAAGCATAATGGTAAACAAAATATTTGGATTGAATACTTGGAAACATGGTTGCGCTCGGAGTCAAGAGAGCTCAAGTACATTTCCCGCCGTTGCGCGCACTATCTTCGGCCAAAACAACGGAAAAAGAGAGTTGGGCGAACGAAAAGGAAAAGAGAAAAGCTCCGGCACTAGCTAGCGCACACACCCTCGTAAAAATTTTCCTCGAACTCGCGCGCGCAAACTTATTACTACAAAATGTCGGCTTTACATTATTTAGGCATTATTTAAATCTTAATGTCATGCGCCTCGAATGAATTCGCTTGCATGCATATTAAATTAACTCGGGCCCGCGCGCCCGATGAATTATTCAGGCATCCCCCCAATGAGCGCCCGCGGATTTGGAATTAAAACTTCCGAGTTCCTTATAAATTTGGTTAGCTCTTCGTCTTGCCCCCACCCCTGGGCGCAAACAAGCGGATCATCGGGCAAGATGATCGCCGACTGCGGAGACGCTCGGCGCACCTGCGCGGTAGGTTCGCCTCGGGGTACGGCTGCAGCGCCCCTTTCGCCAGGCTTTCCCGACAGTGGCGATGTTATCGGCAGGTTGCGCAATCTACGGGCGTATATCCATCTGTGCGCGCGATTGTGCATTATGAATCGCAAGAGACTTTCGCGCGCTCACTTTCGTTTCCCTGCTCGTTTCCCCCCGAGTGCGTACACCGCAGTCGTCACGGTGCTCGTGCCCGAGGTGATGGACTCGTGGCTGTTCGTCGCCGACGCTCGCCGACGGCTGAGGCCGACGCGCGGCATTATTTGAGGCGAGTGCTCGGGAGGAAGTGATTACCCCCCGCTAGCCGCGGATCAACTGCCGCGGTGTTCCAGGGCTCACGTATCAATCGGAGCCGACAAGCCTCGCCGCACGCGAAAATTCCGTTTCTGCTCAAGCGGCCGCTTTGACGAACTGTACTTGCACCATGGGAACATTTTTTAACTTACCCTCTGGCTCGATCAGCTCGTTAGTTTGCGTAGCTCTCCGATTGTACAGGGTCACGTGATCGCCCGCCTGCACTCGACGAGCTTCGTTACTTCCACATAAATGACCACATCTGCGCATAGATGCCAAACATAATTGCGCGCGTGCAGCGCTTTTTCATACTGTGCGTCGGTCCAAATCCGCTTTGCCGCCTGGCTAAGGAAAAGGAACAAAAGCTTGCTTACATGTACAGTTTATTAATGTGTTGTTGGCGCGGTTCGTATGCGCATGGTCCATGGTATTTCAGAGGTACATATGAGGCGTAGACAGTTCAAAGTATAATCCTTAATGCGTTGGATTGAAATAACCGTATGTCGAATATAATCAAAATATTCTCGAATTTTCTCGTGGTTTCGTAAGATTACTTCTGAGCTTGAGGAATGTATACACTAAAATAGTAATGATCTACTGGCCTTCGAGTGGGCAGTCATCGTCCATTTTTTGCTTACTCAACAAACTCTATAGAATTTGCAAGAAAAGCTTACGAAAGAGGTTGGAAAGCTTTTTATACCAACACGTGTAGGTAGTGTTCATTTTTAGTTGGCCGTTGGTGGTGAGATTTCCTATTGTTGCGGTCGCATTATTCCATCTAAAATGATTGTATTCGCAACTACATTGTATAGTAAATCGATTTAAGATTTATTTCAGACATAATGTGCATCAAAATAGTGCAATCATAATTTAAGAAAATTGTAGAATATTATAAAAATTACCATAAAAAGTTTTTCAATTAACTGAAAAGCTGCAGGGTCTCTAATATCTATGTTTGTCATACTTCAAACGGATATTTTAGATTTAACCACGTAGTTCACCTTTTAGGCGCTTAACTAGGCCAGCGTCGACGACGACGACATGACGCGTCAAATCATTTGAAAACGTGAAAAACAGCCGTGCGACCGGCTTTCGATCTTCTAACAGAGTGTATTCCATCGATCAAGCAACGTGGATACTCTCATTATCGGTCAGCACTACTTCCACGAGTGGCGGCCCCTTTTGAAAACACTAAAGGTCCACGCACGCACAATCTCTCTATGCACGCGCTCGATTGTCAGCCATCCCGAGGTTTCTCGCTGCGCTCTCTCTGTATTGGTGCGAATAAATCGGTAAAGGCGCTCATGGTCCTCTAGGTTTATCTTTATTCGAAGCTCGCAGCTCGTAGCTCGGGCGCTTTAATCGCGGATTGCGGTGACGGCGGCTAGCGCGTGGGAGGGTCGCGTTGCACGTACTTCGTGAGGAGAAGGGGGAGTCGGGACATTCCATGTGGTGGCGGGCGCTTGGAATTTAGGCGACTGGAAATCTCATTTTGGCGGGAAGAAAGGCGCGTGCGAATGCTGAGCATGCGCGCGCTAAATGCGCCTCGAAATGGAGTTTGTCGCCTCATTGCAAGAAGAGGTGCACTGTCAATTTTTAGAGTTCCGTTATGCAACAAGATAACAGCTTTGTGCGATTTAATGCCATGAAAAGATGATATTAACGCTCATTTACTTCAGGAGAAATTGTTAACGTTTTTATTAAATTCGACACTATGGAATTCACATATGAAAATAGAGGAAGCTTAACCCAATGAAGATAGGAGCTTGTATATCTATCTCGATCGTTCATTCGATTCTAGTTATATCTAATGTTAATAATGTCGTTACACGATACTAAGAATCAATTAATAAACTTAAGATAATCAATAATAATAATGGCAGCATTAATCGCAATCAAGACTGCAAATATATTGAGAATACTTCCTGAATAATTTACGTTGAAGAAACATATTTGTGATCTTCGTAATCAGAAAATCGATGTGGATCAATGCAGTATAAACAAGTTATTTAGAGGGTTCATATCAAACGATGAAATAACGAATACTGGGACTTTTAGGAAAATCATGTACGAAAAGAAATGTTCCAAAAATATTGACATAGGGAAGACTTGACACATAAAAAAATTACTAGACTTCACACGTATTACACGAACAATAAATACAAGTATAGTAATTTTAGGTAAAATGATTACAATTTTTAATGAAAAGTGTACAGTAGTATAGTGTACTTTTTTCACTTGACAAATCAGTCCCTAGTTTACTCAGAAGTACGCCGTAAAAGTTCTAATAAAATTTCTCTCATTATCTCTCATATATATGCTGCAAATCCATTTGGGTAGTATAGGATAATTTTGTGGAGCGGAGAAGCGAACGCATTCAATTGCGGCCACTGCGTGAGCATGAGCTTTATTCACTAATGAAACTGCGATTTCACGGGACCCCATAAATATTTGCGAACGAAATGAGTTGACGGGCACTCGTTTTTTTTCCCCTTTTTCCCTTATCCAAATATTGACTTTTATTTAATCCTATACACGAATGAATCCGGGACAGCACCACTGTAGGAATCGAGAATCCTATCTATCGGAGTGTATACAGTGTGGAGCGTATAGTATCCGTCTCTCGTTCTAAGCTCCATCAGCGGAGATCTGAAAACGTCGTCGTGTTTTTGGACCTGCGCAGGCATCAATATCGCGGGCGTGCGCGAGACAAGGTTTTCTTACCAGGGCTTCAGACCAGGCGGTACAACGACCGCAAAACAAGGATAATTCATCCTCACTTTAGGCACTTTGTTGCGTTGGAACATCGACGCTCGCCTCTTTTAGAATCCACTCCTACACAGCTCGCCCCTCCATATACTTTTTCCCCTCCATCGAGTTTCCGAGCGCGCGAAACACTAATATAAGAGAAAGAGAGAGGGAGTTGGATTAGCAGTTCGTATCGCTTCTCAGTCTACTCCCTTGCGCTTGGTGGCCTGTGTTCGGAGATAAAATAGGACGTTTATCACCGGTGCATTAAATTATCGGATTAATTGAAAAATGGGCGCAAAAGTGCGCTTGGAACGAATATTGTGTAAAAATCAGGTGCGTGGGTATTGGCATATTTGCAGAGCTGTAACTCAAAACACGGTATAATGAGGACTTTTTTAATTCATGCCTCGATTCGCACGCGGATAAGCGTACTTACGCCCCACCGTCGTTCACGTCCCCCAGTGCCAGTTACAAAGGGCGGCGGTCGCGTGGCTCCTCGTGACGACCTGTTAACGAACGGCTTAGGGTTGCAACATGCCCGTTCGCCCAATTTTCCCAGTATTTAAGGCGATGACAATGCAAGCATTCAACCAGTTTGCTGCCCAAGATGAGAAGCATTACAAGATCAGAGCTTTTATACCCACAGACATTTTATTATCAGTGTACTGTACTCTTTACTGAAACACATGACGTGCACTGGTGAGCTTACCGGTTTGCCCATTTTTTAATGCGCTCATATTTAAGTGATTTGCCTTTAATTATTCGTTGAGCCAACAAACCTTAACTAAACATTAGCTAAGAAAATACGTTTAAAGTAACAGAAGTTTTGTTAACTGACATTTTGGAATAATTCTTCAGTTCCTTCAAAATTTTCAAATAAATAATAATAATGATAATAATACAAAATACTTTGCAATATCAATCAGTAATTGAATAAGGACAGTGTTGAGAGCGGCCTATTTAAGCGAGGAGTGGGAGATGTACGACTTTGTTTTTTGCGAAAGCCTCGCTTTGAATAATGTCGGGCACCAATCCGCGGAAGAAGTTAAGCGAAAAATCTGCATATCAAAAAGAGGATGGAGATGGTTAATCGAAGGGGCGCTGGTGTTGATTTGAAATTCTGGATCCGCCCCGTGAGTCCTGGGACCATGGTGCGTCTTTAGGTGCGATGAAAATCGATAGTCAGTCTCTCCACGCTGAGGATGCATTTAATAAATAAAATAAATGAACGAATAGTCACGAGCACACAAGATACGAGTACAAGCCCAAGCATATATTATGATACAGCAGTTTAAATGAGTTAGAAAAGTTGCGGCAGTTAACCGTTACTTGCCGAGCGCGGCAGTAAAATAATACCTCGTTTATCTCGTTGATCTGAAAAAGAAGCGCGATTTATTATCGTCGGGTGCGTGTATAGACTATGAGTGTAACGTGTAGGACAGTGGTAGCCGCGTCTTCCGCAAAATCGAAGAAATTCTCGTTCCGAATCGGAAAATGGTTTGAGTTAAATTATGCGCATGTCGATTGTTATATTATACTGCTCTTCAACAATTGTTCAGTATTTCCTTAGCAGTACTATCGACAACGATTGTTATAGATCGTGTTGTTTCATGCGTGCACTCAGACCTTGGTATTAAATATTTTCGAGATGAAGGTGTACGTATTCTAAACAATCTTCTACCATCTCTTTTATAGATATATTTATGGTTAATTTGACATTTTACCAAAACAGACATGGTGCCAAAGGCATAATTCTCAATATCGATATTAGATTAATAATATTTTACTGGATATATCAAATTATTCGATTAATCGGTTTTTATTATTGAAAAATAAAGCTTGTATCTGTCACGACGAAAGTTGGGTGGGGGAAGGCGCGAGGCTCGCGAGCTAAGGAAAAATCAGTTCATTACCGTTTCGTAACATTGAAACGGGCCGGCTTCTCGCTCTCGCGCGGCTTTCAAGGCGACTCGGCCATGCGTTGCGAATCGCGCCGCGGCGCCAGGCCACAGCGCCGTTTACGGGCTGCCCGATCATCCCGAGTCCATTAAAACTTTCACGGGATTTTGAATGGATGCGCATCCCGGAAGTGCAGGCCTCGCCAGTAGGTCCGTTCAATTGGGTCCGCGCGGAGGCGCTGGAAGAAAACCCGGCGAATTTTCCGCAGTGTGTCAGCCAAGCGCTCGGGCCATCGGCCCCATCCCGCGAACGCCGCTGTTACGCCGCGGGCATCGCCTGCATGCCCCTATAACGAGTTCTTATACCTTCCTCTTCCGTCGCCCCGCTACCCCCTCCGCTCGGGCTCTGAGGCACATGCGAATGGCGCACGGCGCGCGCCACAGAGGCTCCGGGTCTCGCCCCCGTCCTCGGCTCGGGAGCTTCGCCAAATTGAAGCGATAACGAGTCGGACCTCGCTGAATCTTATCGGGCCGCTTCGGTTGTCAATGGATCGCGACCCTCGGCGCGACCGATGTTCCCTGGTACACTGATTATCCGTCCTTCCTGTATCGAGGAATTATCCTCGTAACTCGTGGAATAGACACCAGTTAAATAACGCAATTACCGAGAGATGCAAAATATAGGCGCTTCTTAGCCTATACTTTTAGTTGGAGGTATTCAAAAGATGTACGACAAGGCACGCTGATTATTTATTCGCCTCGATGAGGAGATAGGGAAAAACCGAGAACAGGTTCCCTTTTCTTTGTTTTGCCCCGGTGCTTGTGGGCGCGAGCGAGACGGAGCGCTCGCTTGCTCTTCCCAATAAGTTGGTGCACCACCGGGGGCATGATGCAAGTGCGCGCATTCCGGCGAGAGTGAATTTCAACGCGCTGCGGGCTAAAAATAGCCCTATTTTATTTATCAGCCGAGCCACGCTCGCAGGACGCGGAGAACATTACAATAAATTAAGGGGAATCAGCAGGTCAGCCTCGCGCCAGTGAAACGTAACGTGCGAACTGGTGGGCCGGGCGCGCGGATTAATAATTGAATCCGAGTGACTTGTCGAATCCTCTTACGATTTCTGCGCCTCGTTAAAGCACGATTAATCCACCTCGTCGGCCCGGTAGGCGACTGCTCGACGCTTCATTACGAACTGCCTCTGCCCCTCCCTCTTTTCCGGCGCATACCCGCCCAGTCGCAAAGCTAAAAACAATCGGCATTAGATAAGCGCGGGCGACCGGGGCGCAAGGGAAACCGCCGCGCGAGCGGGCCGCTTTTTCCTAGCGCGCGACGAACAAGGAGCAATTAATTGAAGCGCTAGCGGCGGAGAAAATAAGCCGATGGCAACGGTGGCCAATGGCGCCGGCAGCGCCGGGAGTCCGCCTCGTCCGCGCAGCTGTGGGGCAAAACGAGATTATAAATACGCAGTGCGTGGAGCTGCAGGAGGAGCTAAGTGCATGTACGGCCGGCGATCATCGGGGCGCCTCGGCCAAAAAGACTCGACTTAACAATGGGGGGGAGAGAAAAATTAAGGAAATGGGGGCAGGCGGACGGATTGCTCGCGCCTTACAGTCCCCAGCCTTTCCCGCGACTGTATCATTATTGTACGTCCTACGGAGCCGTCGAGTAGTACTGGCGGTCGAATCATAACAAGACCTACGGCAACCTCCGGATTATTCTCTGCCTACGCTGCATTTAAAGTAAACCGTTAAATCGAGATGAACCAATGATGCTTCTCGATCTGTGATATTGCAGAATACTATTATTTCCTACAGAAGACATTCTTTAAATATTATATATTGTATTAATCTACATTTGTGAATGTTTTCTCGAAATTTATCGAAAAACAAATCGCGTTAACTGTTCAACATTTATATCTGCCTGTGATAGATGCATCACGTAACTAAAAACTGATGTATGTGACTAGATATGCATTGCAAATATTGCGGATATTCAATCAATAGTGTCGTAACTCTCAGACTATTTTAAAGCGACGCTGCATTGATTTACGTTACGTCAATTGCAAAAACATCAAATTGAACATTCTATTAATCAATCAGATCCATGAAAATTGACTTGCTGTATTAAGTTACTGTTTTTTATTCATGTAAAATACCGTATTAAATTAAGGAGATATAACGGATATTCAATTTCAGTTTTATAATTTCAGTTTTCTCATCGTATACGAATGTATATATGTATTGCGATCCCATACAGTAAGGTTCTAGTAGCTCTGCAAAAATGATGGGGAGTAACAGTTGCCATTGCCGACCATTGCCGCATCGTAAGCCCTCAATTGCCCGCGTATTTACGCTCAGCATTATGTACATAGGGGACTGGGCTGATCTTGTGTAATGAAATATTGACGCTGGTCGATGCTTATACCTTTTTCCCTTTGCGATTGACATACGTTAATGCGACTCGTTTTTTCTCTTTTTCTCTTGGCCGATAAACTTTTTGACCTCTCTCTCTCTCTCTCTCTCTCTCTCACAATGGTTCTTAAGCAAAATTGAAGGTATATTTTATCGTTTCTGTCATTAAAACCTTTTTTTATTCAGTGGTAATAAACGCGTCATGAAATGGGTAAACCTCCCAGTGAGCCGCTAATCCGAATCATTAGCATATAGCCGACGCCACAAGTGCGCGCTTAATCCAAATCTCGAAACAAAAGCCCCGTAAAATTGTAATCGAATCTCGGTCCTCAATCGACCTCTCCATCGACGCATTCGAAACGATCTCTCGAAGCCATATAAGAGAGCAGCAGAAGTCGCTTGCGCTATGGAGGCGCGCGTCGTCGGCTGTAAATAAAAGTCGCTGGATCACGGCGCGATGGCGGGGGGGGGGGCAGAAGGCAAGGCTCGCGCGGTGCGCACGGAAAGGAGGTCACAGATGCGCCGTTTTTCCTCGGTTCTCGCGAAGCCTTTCCCAGCGCGCGGCCGCATCTGGAGAGCAGGGTCCCAAAGCACATGGAGCCGGCGGAAAGTCAGCGGGGAGGGGCGAATATCGTTGCGGTATTTTTCTTCCCAGATTCTGTTTTCGCTTATTTGGCTCGGCCGATGCGCGCGCAATTTCCCGCGCGGTCGTAGCGTACGCTGTACGCTCGGCGTACACCCGATCCCCGTATCCAGTCACTATTAATTCGCTTTTTGGGAATATAGCCTGGTCGCTTCCTTTCCTCGAGCCGATGCAACAGATTCGAATATCAAATCGCGTGACTTTTATCGGTCGATCGCATCGGCGAGATCGACCGCTCGAGGCACGGATTTTGCCGCGCTCTTTATTTTCTATCGGGTAAATTACTGCGTATAATCATCGGGCAATGATTCGAGATACTTTGTCCGCCGCTCTCGGTCCTCGGAGATTCCAAGCTTTTCCAAAGGTGAAAGCGGTAGATCGGCCTGATAGATCGCTTTATCTTTCCAGCGTAACTTGATTACACGGGTAAGAAAGACTAATAGACAGTATCAGTCGCTCGAAGGCTGCCAACCTCGCTGCCAACGAATTCGAGCGAGCAACCTTACCTGGGAAATTGGTACATGTCACGGGATGCCTTACCGCCGATACTCGTCGGCTGATTCGACGGGCGCAACAAAAAATGCCGCGCGGGGTACTCGCGTTACTTTAGGGGAGGAAAAAATGCCGGGTAAGAAAATCCCCGGAGACACAAATATTGACGCGCAAGTGAAACCAACTGCGCGACCCCTGCAGCACAGTAGACTCATTTACATCTCACTGATCTCCGGATTAAAGTCGAATCGGACGGGCGGCCGAGAGATAACGGGTGATTAAAAAGGAAGAGCAAGCCTTAAATCAGTGGAGATCCTTGGGGCCGGCGCGCGCGTAATGAATTCCAAATTGGCAGATTCGCAGGCGTCGGGCCGATGCCCCCCACCGCGGGCCCGGTGGCACCGAGGACAAAATATGACGAGGGGCTGCCTGGGGGCCGGGGACTAATCCGCGCGGCCCAACGCCGCCTAATCCGTTCACCGGCCGGGTGCATAAACACTCGAGATGAGGGCTGAGGCGGCGCCAGCTCCGAATCGATATAAACAGGGGCGGGGGCGGCAAGTGCCCGCGCGGTGTCGCCCCCGCCCCCATGAATAACGAATCCTCGGCGGCCTCGGAGAAAAAGCTGCCGAGCCGGTCGTCGGGCCCGGAGACTCGAGTCGGCTGGCCGCGAGGGCGCGTGCCGCCATTGTGGGAGGGCCGCGCGCCAAATTAATTAGCGCCTCGATCGCGGTCTGGAAGGGGCGCGCCTCTCGTTTGTACCTGTCCCCGGCTCCCGCCCAATCGAGCGCGAAACGCGGAAAATTCGGAAGTTGTTAGTCTCGTGTGTTCGCTTCCTCAATGGGGGCGCGGGAAGCCTTTCCAGATTGCGCGCCGTGATTGATTTACCCGGTGCGAGCGCTGGATTATCAGTGGGAGTAGTTCGCGGACGGGGGCGCGACGGCCTGCAGACGCTTTTAATGGATTTCGATGCAGGCAATACTTTCGGATTGGCCGGCATTACGGGGCTAACGGCCGATGTGTACCTTTTAAACTGCCGCAGCTTTTCAAGATTATATAGTTAGATCGGTGCAATATTCACTCCCGGCTCGTTACTTATACCGGCTGTAGTGCTAATCCGGAGCAGTCATTAGCGTATGCGCGCCAGATGTTACCATAAACCTGGGCATTCCCCCGTGATTTGTAAAGCTCCAGAAGCGGCGGACAGGTAGTAGCGGCGGCCCGACGATATCACGCCCTATCGAACACTCGCTACAACTTGCCGTCGCTTCTCCCGGCTGAAAATAACCGCGAGCGACCCATTCAACTTATCTGATCCACATCGGCAAAGCGAGCAAATAAGCGCTTGCCGAACTCGGCGACACTGGCCGCAACGCGTCACGCAGCCGCCACTCGTCGATTTGTAAAAGCTCGCGCATACGTACAAATACGCCTTTTGCTTTAATTACGCGGGAGAAAATGCGTTCGCGCGGCAAAAAGACGCGCGCGCAGGAGGCCGGAACCGGTTTATTTGCCTTCTTGCGCAAATACACAAGCCGGGTGAATAAGCCGCGCGCCTCATCCTCACAAAAATATCGCCGCCGGGCAATTAGCATCCGCGCTAAAGTCGCGGCTCTCGTTACTCACCCCCGCTATTATTTCGCACGCGAGTCGCACTCGTCCGCTCGGGCGCCAGCTGTGACCAGCCGCAGCGAGCCTACGCCGCTGAGCTGGCGTTAATTCGTAAATTGAGGAGGTCAATGCGTCGGCCCTCGATCGAATCCAGCTGTTGCAGCATCAAAAATTAATGCAAAGTAGTCATACCGAGTGCGTGGGTGTACGATAAAGGTCAGCAAGAAGCAGCCGACGGTCTTGACAGTCTCCCAATGGCACCCGTTTTTTCAGTCATCTGTCGTGTATTCTAATGATTTTCAACTTTACGAAACGAATACAGATAACACCAACGAACAAAAGAGTGGCTTGCGTATTCCACCAAATTCATGTATTTACTGTAGTATATTTATATTTTGACGAGTGGAAACCAAGCAGTGGAATGCAAGCTTCGTTCGACTCGTATTTCCTCAAAGTTTTCAGTGCATTGTAAAAAACCGCAAAAAACATGGAAACTTGCGGAAAACGCGAATATGAGAAATTAAAAAAAATGCATTTTCATTATGGTGAAAGAAAGACATTATTGTAAACTATTGATCTTACTCAAAATATTCGAACCTCGTTGACGCATGTGTAATAGTATGCGGCCTATTTTGCATTATTTACAACATCAAATGAAACTGTAGCACATTACACATATATTGTTCGTGTAATAGTGTTTTGAATTGACACGTCTATTTACATAAAATTATTTTCGCATATTCCCCTTTCAATATTTTGAATTTAAGAAATTTTTTAATTAAGTTCTGCAAATTATGCCTTAAATTAAGTCCCATTTTCACAAAATGTCATAAAATGATTAACTTCAAATTATATAACAGTCTCGTGACTGTCAGATGTTCCGATAAAATCGTTGATAAGATATTATGAAAGACTTAATATTTTAATGTTGATTGCAAAGAAAATCAAATATTATGTATCATTTTATCTCATATTTATATAAAAATATATTTATTATTATAACTATTTAAATCCAATTTAAGTAATGAATCAGAGCAAAACGTTCAAATATACTAACCAAAATAAATCATACGATAGTTTGTAGAAAAACGTCAAGTCATCAAAAATATTTTTGAATTGAAACGAGTTATGCGCAGAAGTTTATTTGAATACGAAACCTTTGTCTCGCGAGAAAACAAATTTGTCATATCCTTATCACTCAAACGTAATTTGCCAAGTTCGCGTATTTGCAAATTAATGCGGAGATTATAGTTAATACTCATCTCGTGACATACAGTATATCATGATCTTAAAAATTTTGAAATCTTTTGTTTTTATTTTAAACTTTTTTTCCTTTTTTATAAATGCATTAATTCACTGTACCGGATTTCCTATTTTTTCATTATCTATTCACATTTTTTATGAACGCAATATCATTATTTTTACTCTATAAAGATGAATCAGAGTATAAAAAGAGATGAAAATCATTGAATTCGAAACATAGATTTTGTTAAAATTTATCCATCGTTTAGTCAAATGAAAAACAGGACAATAGGCTGTATGAGATCACAACATCAGCGAACAAGGAAAGCTCGCTGTGGCAGAGGAACTCCGGAAGACGTATTAAAAATTAAGCGGGCATAAAGCGACTGAAATCCGGGCGCGCCCCTCACCCCCTGGACCAGCTAACCCGGCCATTGCCCGACAGATGGCGATCGGTTTATGCGCCGCGAAGGTTGTGATGATCACCGCCGCGTGCGGCGCGGTGGTGTGGGGGCCCTGGTCGGGCAAGCACACAATGCCTTTTTATTACCCGTATAAAGTCCGCCTTTATACACGCATGTAACGCGATCATACGAGCGCATCGGATGAATTTCGCAAGTTGCAGTAGTGGAGGGGGAGGGGGATAGCGCGCGATACGCGACTACCGACCAGCCATGTAATTACGGAGGGGGCACTTTATATTCTCTCCTTATTTTCCATTTTCCTCGCTCTAGCGCAATCTTGAACATTGTCATGACAGAGGATGATGAGCAATCGCTCCCTCGCCGTCTATATTAGGTCTCGCTCTCGCAATGTATTTTTTGCGACTCTGCTTGTGACTGCGTGTTTGAGAACAATTCCCATTATTGAGTACAAATTCGGTTTTCTCGCAAAGTAACAGAAGACTTTGCATTATTAAATAACAAAAAAAATGACTCGATGATTGATGGAAGAAAAATATTTTTGTTTTTTTGGATCAACAGAAATTTTTCAAGACTGTCTGTATAAATAACTGAGTGTCGCTGTGGCAGAGAGTAATAGGAAAGATTACCGTGAGTCATGTGTATAAAGTTTCAAATGACTTTCTTTAATGAGCTTTGAAACATCAGCAAATTTTATGAACATACATAAATATATGTGCTAGACCTGTCATCGTAATCTAGATTATGACCAGATTGCAGGTTGAGACGAAACATGTTTTCAAATCGCATTTTCCCTTGAATGATAGTACTATTAAATATACAGAATTAGTAGTCTCTTAAAAAATAGTATACAAACGATAGATGAACACAGGCTTGTGGCGGCCATTGAACTCATTGATTTAATTGTCCTATAGGACTACATGAATTAATCCACACATATCTATGCCGATAGCAAAGGATAAAAATTATAGTCACGCAATCTCATCGCGATGCTGTTCATTATACTTCTGCTAATCGTCTTCAGCAGTGGCGAGGCGCACACAGCCCTTATATCCACTCTGTCGGTGAGTAAATTTTAGCAAATGGAGTACAAAAAGAGAACTGTTGACCCACATCATTCGCGTCGCCAGCAACACACACGTCTCATAATTAGCGCCTGTTACTTAATCCAAATTAACCACACAGCACACGCATATACAGGCGAAGTCGAGGTATTGGGGATCGCAGACAGGCTACAAATTAATTCCGGAAGTTGGCATTGATTTGCGCGCGGGCGCGCAAGTTTCGACGCCTGCCTCGTAAATCCCGCGGCTCTTTGCGACAGGTAATTTCTTGGTTCCCCTACCCGGCGCGTACGTGTCGCATTCTTCCGCGCGACAGTACACCGTCACCTCGGACTCGCCTTTGTGCGCGTTTTTCCTAGCTGACCCTCCGAGGTACATTGCGCCTCCCTTCTCTCTACCACAGGCCCCTTTCCACGGATTCTCTCCCCTCGCGCATAATGCTTAACCTCTCGCGAATATTCATAACCTGTTTCGCCGGTTTTTTCCCGATGTACGCCTTTATGTAGTTTATTTACCGCTCGCGTGAGTTGGAAGTTTACACGAGTAAAAATAGAAATTTAACGCTCCTCTTAAGTGTCTGCGCTTTATTGGTTAATTTAGAACAATGCTTGGTTTATTTACGGTATTAACAATTACAAAGACGAGATTCACTCTTCAACGGAAGAGAAGTGCCACTGCACTGTGCTTATACCTTTTTTCCTTCTTTTGAATTAAAACAGTATACATGTACACTTGTAACTTATTATTCTATTACGTTAAAATAGTTTCTCATTGAGTGAAAAAATAAAATAGAACAAATGTATTATCATCATAAATTTCCATTTCATAGCAATCGTGGAAAAGTTAAAAATTTAAGACGTTTTAATTTATTACTTATAAGTATTTACTGCAACAAAACGCCGAAAGTACACAAGTGAAATATTGCATCATAAACTTAACTACACACTCGGTAAATAATGAATGAGTCCTCTTAAATATCGTACCCGCATCAAACGCTACGTCCATTAAAACTGATAATCACTCGAATAGAAAAACCCATCGAAGTAATTTATAGTTGCGTGTGTCGCGAGATCAAATCATTCCATAGATCTGCCTTTCCAGTATTATACAAGTAAAAAGCTACATACAGCCACAAAGAAACAAATTCTATATTGCAGAAACACTTTCGCTCAGAACAATAGCGAAAGTTGATTTGCCTCTGTGAATATACTAACCTAGCCTCATATTTACCGACGTCGAATTGCTGTTTGAGGGGCATGCGGCGAAGAAGAAGAGAAGTGCTGAGTGTTGCGATACTCACACACCGATAGATTTCATTTTAATAAATCGCTTACCAGTCAATAAAGTCATTATCACTGCACCTCAATCCGGATGCCGTTCCACAGGAGCTGGGGGGAGAATTGGAAATAGCTTGATTTACAGCGTAAGATACGAAGACTCGTCGAACTCTCGCAAAGGTGAACTCACGGCTGAAGTATCGCACTCGGAAGAAAGTCTGACTGCGGTACTTCATGATTTTAAGAAATCAGATTATCGCTCTGAGTTATTCTGCGTTGTTTAATCTCTCGTTATCGTTGTCCCGGAGGGAGTTCCGACTTCTTTAGTAAACTATGCCCAGTACAGTTGTTTTGATTAACAGATTATGATCTTCTTAACTAAAACTATTTTTTGAGTTGCAAGTATTACTGGCAGCTAATGAAAAACATCCTGCACAGTTTACCGTTGCTTATATACCTTTGCGAGAACGTGGTTATTAAAAAGTACAAGTTACTTAGCTGCGGAAATTGCTTACTATTCAAGTAGGCAAGCGTGTGTACGCACTAAGAGATAGTTATAGTTAACTAGTCGTTTCAAATAATTAAATGCTTGGAAAATGAATGTATAAACTGGTATGCGTTATGCATTGTTTAACAATGTACAAAAAATTTGTCGCAGTTAGAAAATGATTGACATTTTAAAATTACTAGTCGAATTCATTATCTACGCATTTTTTAAAATTTCTTTGCAGTCATGAATATTATAAATAATTATACACAAGAGATATGTTATTATAAATAAGTTATTGCTAATATGATTTTAGTGATTGATTAGTATTGATGTATGCAAACTAGTTCTTATTTATGTATGTTATATTTCATTTTGCATATATTATACATAAGCATATGCGATATTAATATCAATTTCACTCTAAATGTGAGAATTTGAACCGAACAGCTTGTACATAATGCCTTTGAATTATTTAGATTGTTTATAAACTCTTCACATTTCAGTTATTTCGAGAATATAAACAATTGTCGTTAGAATTTACTGGAATAATAGATTAAAAATCAAATTTTAATATAAAGACCTTGATTTTTAGTGACGTGCGATTAATTACTTTTTTATAATATATAGTTTTTTCAGTATTGAGTGCTTATTCTGTTTGATGAATGTGCTACAAAATGTGCTAACAAATTGTGATTATATTTATATCAGAATATGTAATCTACCTTTTAAATTATTTAAGATATTTAATAAACGTATTCAGATGATTATATAAATCTTAGATAATTTTATGTACACCTTGAATAACAAAGCCAGAATTAATGGAAAAACGAACAAGATTAAATTACATTATAGAATTAACATTCTGATTTTCGAAATCATTTTATATTAATAAACAAAAGGATAAAAACGAATAGATTGTTGTCGTTGTACATGATATTTTTAATATTTAAAAGAATCATAAAATATCCAATACAATATTAAGTTAAAAAAAGTATTGAAATCAACGTTACTTTAGATTATACATATTATACAATAAAAATAGATTAAACTAAAAACCTAGAGAGAGATGCAGTGATTGGAAAATAATTGAAATATTAACCAATTAAGTTTTCTTCTTACTAACAAAAAATTGTAATTTAATGAAATCTGATATTTTACATTAATGTATGATATTCAAGTTTAGAATCTGTAATTTTAACTAAAATTCACTTCATTCCTTAGCATAGATCTGATGGTATAAAAGGTTCTAATTTTTGTTGTTTACGTGTATTTGCAGCTACTTGGCGGTGCCTGCTTCAGCCACGGTCCCTACACGTTCTACAAAGCAGTAAGAATCAGCAATAATCGTGTCCTACGGCTAGGCAGCTTCTTCCTCACCAAGCTCTGGAGCGATGCCGATCTCGTGAGCATTGGTGAACTACAGTTGCTTTGGATCGATAATCGAGGACCCAACACACCCTTAGCCTCGCTGCGACTTTACTTCCTCCCAGAGAACACACCGGACGGACGAAGGGACACACATGGAGAGGTAAGTCTAGATAATTTATTCTGATGGACCTCTTTGTCCCGAAATTATAATCATTAATGATTTCTTGGAGCTTTCTTTTTCTTTCTCAACATAAAGACACTTTTAATAAAAATACAAGCAACTAAATCTCGTTGCATTAAAGAAAAAGTTCATTGAACGACTAACGCTGTAATTGTACTAGTATTAAAGAATAAGCAATTTAAAAAATTTAATTAAATTAAACGTAAATTTTCTAGGAAATCGTTCATGTAACGCAAATCCAAAATTACATAGTTTCCGTGTAGTTATAATCCGACATCTTATAATGCGTTGCGTTTCAATTAAAATGTAAGAACAATATATTCACCCTCAGCTGTTAGTCTGCAATGCGATTTAATTCAAGGTAAAATGTACAATGAAAACTTTTAATTAAAATTACATCAAGCAAAATATTTTTCATCTACTGTAAAGTTTCGCATGGTTTTGAAAATCCATTTTTCCTAAATCTCTAAGTCTAAGTATGAAAAATAAATTAATCTTTAAAAGAATCAAATATAGTGCAGGTTTAATCGTGAAAGTAATTGTTATAGTTGAAAAATTTGAAATTCCATTACAACTTTAGCGATGCAAACTTGAAGTACATTTAAACCCTCCCTCCAAATCCTTATGAAAGATCCGATATTGCAAGTCAGCTATAACTCTGAGCACATTTTTCATACTCTGTTCGAGTTATTTCATTCTTCTTTCAAATCGATTAACAGGTTTCCCAAAACTTCAAATTTAATGTTGAAAATCTCAGTGTATAACTTTGATTGAAAATACATATGTTTTATTTTCAAAGTTTAATCGCCGTATGATTAACCTACAATATGACATTTTTTTGTTGCAATAAGTCCACAGAGACACAGCAATATTTTTCATAAGCATCTGTACGAACATATATCATAAGAAATTTTTGTCGCTTCACGTTGCGGTGTACGAAAGCTATACGTGTAATACTGACGAAGCCGCAAATTACTCTTCCGCGTACATGCAAGCTAGCACACGCAAGAGCAGTCCACCGGTTGCATTGCGTACTCGGCCGTTTTATTATTCACTCGCCCCCAGCCAGCGCACTTTTATCAATCACTGTCATTTCTTTTTTCTCTCGCGCTGACCCGAAATAATTGACTATGCAAACAAAGAGGAGTCACATATTCAAATTAAGTGACTAACGGGAATACTGGCGCCCAGCTCTATATATTGGACAACTAATTACTTTTGTTTACGTAAGCTCGAAGCTCTCATATATCGATGCTCGTGTGACTTTTACTTATTTAATTAATTATAATTTAGTAGGAGATGACTCGATCGTAACGTAATAGCGATGATAATAAATTTCGTTGATTGGCGGATTCATAGAAAAACTTGTGCCAGCATGTATATATGCTGAAACAGCGAGAAAATGGTTCTAGTCAAAGAGCAAGTAATTAGGTTCGACGTTTGTTAAATAATAGTATACCATTAAATGCAATGTACACACTCTATTCGGGGCTAGAGAGACACTAGAGATTGTTATTTTAGACTGGTTTAATTATATTATTAGTCATTTTTTATTAAATTCTTTTCAAGTATTTCTACAAATCCACATAATATTTCATCACAGCCAACTTTACTCTCTTTTGACATTTTTTTATAATTTTCGGTTCGTTGAAAGTGATGAACGAATTGATTCAAGCAAGATCTCGTTTTGTACTCTTGGACTCGTTTCCTTACAAAGCGCCCAATCTTTCAACCCGTCGATTCTATACGGTTTTACCAATTGAGCCTCGCGCATTGATCAATCCCCCACGATGCGTGCATGACGAAAATTCCCCTAAATAAATAAAACGGTGCAAAAAGTAGAACGCAGGTATAAGAGGGTGAGGCGCTTTACGCAGGTGCTTTGGGGATACTGCTAGACCCATTATTAAATCTGCTTTCATTAGGTGCAATGTGCCTCGAAAAACATCCCCCTACACGTAGACGGGACGCAGGGTGCACGCCCTCTTGCCTGCAGACGAATTGTTATTCAAAATGGGTGGCATTACTCGGAGGGTCGAGAGATCCGGACGAAGAGTCGGGCTTCAAAAGAGAGCCGAGGGGAGGCGAAGCAGCAAGACAATGGCCATAGAAGGATAAGCTGGGAAATATTTTGATTTCGAGGTTGCGATAGGGAAATTGTGGGTTTTCGCATGGTCGACTAACGTTCGACTGAATCAGTTCAATTTTGTATTGAATTCTTTTCAGATTCGTTTGAAATATTTTAGGTGAATCGAATATAAGTTTGCATTCAAATCTTGTATAAAATTAATCTAAGGTTTCATTTTTGAGCTTTATTACCGAGTCATTTGTAACAATAAAAAATAGTGAAAAAAATAGTCTAAAATTCATTAGATTGCATTGATTGCAATTTTTTATAAATTCTAATAGATCAGCATAAGCTGATTGATTATTTTACAATATTATTATTATTATTATTATACGATTTTATCAAGCTATAAAGATTTTAATGCAATAATTACATTAATGAAAATATGCTGCAGCTTTTATGATTCTATAGCAATAGCAATAAAGAATGTATCTTAATTAAAAATATGTAAATAAATTTTATATACTATGATTTTATTGTAGCATAAAAGAAAATTACACAACAATATTGGTGTAAAAAGGTTCATAGCTATTGATTTTTCAATTAAACGTTTAGTACATAAAACAATTTAAATATGACATGTACTATTATAATATTGACGTACTCCAATAATTATTTGAACAATTTTTATGCAGACACAGTATACGGTTTTTAAAGTTACCATAAATATTACCAAATTTATGTATAGTATAATAGTTTTTTAAAAGCAAAACGACCAATGAAACGCCAGTGCTGCGAAATTACGAGGGAAGCAGCTTATTTATCAATATTCACAGCCATGCTTCGCAGAACATGCAAGCAATGCAACTTAGTACGCCTAAGAAAAAAATTCCTTAAAACTAATTAAATAAAAGCAATGCGCGCAAAAAACGTATAGCATATGAGGACAAAAGGGGGGACAGAAGTGCGGGGCGCTGACCGGGAGAGAGGGAAACAGCTAGCCGAGAAAACTCGCACACAAAGCGACCAACGTTGTGAGGCGCGCACGTACAATAAAGTCGAAAAGAAACAAAAACGCTAACCGGAGGAGGATGGCTGTGCGTCGCCAGCGCTGTGGAGGGCACACGGTGGGGAAGACGGCGCATGCGCCATGAGGAAAATGAAAGGGAGAGGGCACGTACCCCCCAGCTAGAAGGAAAGATGGGATTAGAAGCGAACGAAAATAAAAAGCACATAAAGCTGGAATCAAAAGTATCGCCGTAAATATCTTTTTACCGTGTAACGCCACTGTCGATTTTTCCCCAATGCCCTCAATGCCCCATCTATGGGATACGCGAGAATTTTTTTTCCCGATGCACGAGTTTTGGTTTCCACGAGCTTTCATGCACCACTGACGCTGGAATCGCTTTTATTCCCACTTGAATTTGCGCTTCGTTCGGAAAGAGAGGAACTCGAGGTAATTTGTTGTTTGAAAAGGATCAGTCGTTGTTCTACATCGATTTTGGACGGTTCGTATTTTCAAATTTAACTTTAACCAGAATTTTCATATTCATATATCGGTATACAAAATAATACAGGGTTTAAAGTTTTTAATCGTAGTTTCATTATTTGTTTTCATCCTGAATATACTTTATTTGGTTCAAATATTAGGGAAAATTTTTATAGTATAAAGCAAAGAACGAAATAGTTCATTATTGGTTTGGTAAGCCAGTATAAAATTAAAGACATGCAGAATCTTTAACAAATATCTCATTCTAAACTTTTCAGAGGACCTAATGCTATAATTGTATAATATTCTTTTATTTTTATTATTATTATAATTTTGCGTTAGTACTTTAATCATATTTTTTCTTATAAATG
The DNA here is from genome assembly GCA_018906755.1 of Sycophaga agraensis. Lineage (NCBI taxonomy): Eukaryota > Metazoa > Arthropoda > Insecta > Hymenoptera > Pteromalidae > Sycophaga > Sycophaga agraensis. Next base: position 792,245 of record JACCIE010000011.1, read on the forward strand.
TACTATTTCATGTCTAAAAATATTTGGATATTTAAAAATCAACTACTATACTTTAATTATTATGATTGTAATTTTTAATCCAAATAATTATTAAATTAATCTCAAAACAGTATGATTTATTGATCATTTATGAATTAATAATTCATAATGAACAACAAACTACAAACTTAAATTTTGATCATGATTATTAAATATGTACTTTTCTTTTTTTATAAATTTGTCAGTACAAATAATGAAGTCTTGGAATTCGTAGTAAGTTAAGTGGAATCTTCTGGATCAGTAAAAGTAGAATTCTTACGAGCAGAACTTTGAACTTTATGGTATAATCGATTTGAAAGCTCGAATTCTCCCAACTATACTTTGTTATGTGTACATTAGCATTTGAAAATGAATTATGTATAGAAAGCACTACTTGGAAAAAGCAGAAACGAAAACTTTCAGTAACAATACACAACAACATCTATTCACCTTATTCATACGCTTTAAAATAACGTCTAAATAAAAGCAATATTCATTTTGATACAATTTAGTAATAAAAGAGCTCGTTATTTATTTAAGGTTAATAAAGAAATGCACCAGCACTGTTATCGTCAAAATATCGCGAGCTGGGTTTTTATTTTCAGGCGAATCCACCGCTGCGCGATAAAGTTAAAATGTGGAGAGACTACTTGAGCCCTGCTAACCGCGCGAAATAACAGCAGCTCTCCCGTATTTCCCGAGTGTGCTACAATACACGCACGTACGCACGTCCTGCGTATTATCGAGGGTCATTGTCAATTACCGGACGTCTCCCTCCCTCATGTGTCGTCCCTTCTCCCTATCTCTGTCTCTTTCTCTCTATCCCCATCCACCCGCAAGCCATTTTCGCAATTTACGGCTCGTTTGTCTTTTCGTTCAGCTGTGGCTGCAACCGATGCACCGGCAAAAGATGCACACGGCATGTGGATAATGAAGCGTCAAATGAGTGAGGACAAATGACACAAAAATTGTACAATCTACGAGAGAATAAGTACTATGCAGGAAAGCATCTGATATGTCAGGAAAGATATTGACTTGAACTTTTTAACTATATATATCGAACATATTAACTTGAAGATACATAACTTTATCTAGACTACCCAGGCCTTGGGAAATTTTGTTATTTTATTCAATTCTTGTTAGATATAATGATCGATGTAGTATAAATTAGAGTAAATTCAATATACACGAATCAGATTATATTTTTTATTATTTTGTATTTTTTCAGACTTTATTTCAATAAATGTTAAATTAATTACTTTGAGTAGACTTTATAAGCATCTTTCCTAATCATACGAGAGCTAATAGAATTTGTTAATTTTTGTTAGCATCATTTTATAAACGCCAATTGGACGATTCTTTGCTCATATTTATATTTATAAATATAAAAAAAGAAAATTTTCATCTCCACCAGTTTCTCTCTATTTCTCGCTCACTTTCTCTGTACATCCTCTTTCGTAATATATAGCGAGCTCGAGAGGTACATGACGAGGTGTCGGTCTCGCGGGGCGGTTTTGTCGTTCCCGCGGATTAAACGAACTTGATTTTCCACTTTGGATTTATGCAAATTTTCAGCCACGTCGAAATTTCGGAGATGTACTCGAGTACAAAGCACCGTGAACGTATTAACAATAGGAAAAGCTTTTATGTACGGCTTTTGCCGTAGCAACGTCAGTTCATTATTGCACACGCAGTTCACCCTCTCGCGAAGGAGAGAAAATTCGCCTTTGTTCCATGTGCTTGCGAAAATTTTCTGGAGCGTAAAGGATATTTTATTGAACATAGGGCAAAGGAGTTTCTTGGAAGGAAGGATGGCGCCATGGAAAAATCGAAGAGCTTCTCGCACGTACTTAAACTATAGTTAGAAAAAAAGTCATGTCGGAAAAGAAAAATTTTTCGTACAAAGAGATTTAAACATTTTTCTCGGAATAACATAAATCTTTTTTATTCCATGAAAGAATTAAACTGTTAAAGAACCTTTTATTTTCTCCAAATATTAGTGAAAAAGACGCTTAAATGCTTTAACAACTGGTTTATGCCTATTTTTATAATTTAAAACTACGTTTCGTATGTGTGAATTTGTTTTCAGTCTAACAATATTTCTTATATTTTCTAATGAAAATAATCTTAAATATGGCAAAATAAACATAAAATTAATGTAGGAAAATGTTGTTTTTAATTTTTAGTTTCATATTAAATTTTAAACCATTTTCTTATCTGACAGAAAATAAAAGTGGATAGAGAAAATATTACTAATGCATTCCGTCTAGAACGTGTTCGATAAAAAAATTTAATACTATAATAAATAAGACTTGAACTATCGAATAAATTTGAATTGGGCACGAATAGAATGGAGGCGCACAGCATCAACTTTTGTTCGTCTGTAAAAGCTCGTCCCTAACGTCAAGAATGCGTAATAAGAAAAATATACAGCAAGTAAATCCATGTCGTGCGCTTGAAAAGGCCAACTCGAGGGTGGTAAAAGAAAAGAAACGATAAGCTCTTGCGGAAAACTGAGACCAACGGCGCCTTTTCACCCCTCCTCTTTTTCTCTTTGCAACGACTTTATATTTTCGACTCGGTGCTGGAATATTTTAATTTATAAGCGTACAAGTTAAGTTTTGAAGTTGATTCACTTTTTTGAGTTTCGCCCCCTGGGCCCTACACTTCCCTCTCTTACTCTTCTTTTCTATAGTTTTGGATCTTGTTTTGCTTGTTCAGCTTTTGTATGTATATTCTTCTCGTTTCTATTTATTTCTTACCATACTGAGATATTTTATTTTTTTAAATACTAATTTTGGTCTATTTTACTGGAAAGAAAAAGAATAACTTACGAGTGTCAAAAGCACATTTCGATTTGTATTTTAAGTTATACAAATATTTATTATCTAAAAATATATTTCGTTACCTTATATTAGATGATAATTACTTAAAATTGATATTTTACATTTTTTAAATTTTATAACATTTTCTTAAAACTAAATTTAACTCTAAAATTAGTTTTTTGTCTTAAAATTATTTCTGTGCGTCAATTTATACTGCATATAAAATTATAGTATTTTACTCCAATGTGCAAATTCTTGTGTTCGAGTTTACTTGTTTAGCGCACTTTTGAAATACTTTCATTTTTTCCATTTTATACATATGCTGATGATTCATTTTTTAATTTATTAAATATTTTCTGTATGGAAATACATGTTTTTAAATAACAGAGTTATTTATATTCGAATATTTTCCAGTTCAGATGATTCTGAATTTCAATATCTGCTTTTCTCTGTCTCTCTCTCTTTCTCTATTTCTCTACCTATCCTTTTGCGTAGGTGCTACAACAGTTTATTCGACAAATTTGCAATAAATTTAAAACACTAGATCGTATTAAAACACTAGAGTACATTCGTGAATTATAAGTGCAAATAAAATATTATTTTTTTAATGACAATAATCCGATGCTATTGTGCCAAATGAATCTAACTGATAATAAAAAATTATTTTTTTAAAGTTTACCACGGCTTTGCGAAGTCCGTCGTTTAATATCAAATTTAACCAGTCGCGTACGCATTTATTATTCCCTCCTCGATTCCCTCTATATTCGTAGTTCGTGGCACTCTTTTTATACTGGTAGGATTTTCCTGGATTCGTGTGTGTGCAAGTGGCATTCGAGTTATCAGCGAGAGGACGGAGGAGAAGATCGACGGCGAACGTCGTGCCGGAACTGCGACCACTACCGAAAACCTCTTATCTCCGCTCTCTCCTTTCACCCGGATTTTTCTCTCCTTTCCTTTTTTGCCACCACAGAATTGGTGGTCCATGCGACGCTGCTTTATGCCTGTAATTATGGAACTTTGGGCAAATGCTTGGAAAATGAGAGCTCTTATTCACATAATTTAAAATATTTTTTTATTCTTTTGTAGTAATTTCGCTAATAATTATTATTGTTAGCCTTAAATTGAGAAAATAGCTAATATGATTTGCATTAGAATTTTCTAATATTATTTACATTGCTTTTTCCGTTTAAACTGGTATTATTTAGTTATCGTTTTTGCAAATTGTCGTTATGTAATTATCACAGTAATTAATAGTCTATTTTTCAATTATATAACCGTTTAAATATCAAGCCTTTTTAAATATATTAAAATTTATATTTTTAAATAAAATATTTTTGCAAAATCACAATTCTTTCAGAACAATTTTATGTATTATGTAAAATTTATTAAAGTTTAAATATCGTTTCTTGAAAAACATTTCTGGATAACCTTACAGTAGTTTTCCATTGAATAGTAGTCATTTTTTCTTATACTGAAATTTATATCTATCCCAACAGGAAAACAAGTTTTTATAGACTTCACAAGTATAATCCTTAGATATTACAGTTATAATTGGAATTTTTAAAGAGCGAAATGCTAATATATATTATAAATTTTTTAGAGTAAAAGTAGAAAAAGTATCTATAAATTTTGCCTACCTTACTTCATCATTATTCCTTTAGTTAGATGATCTAAGGTTTTCTACACGTGCCTTCATTCGCTCTTCATTTTTAAATTTGATAAAAGTAACTGATTATACGATCACGTTTTCACCCGGAGTTAGCGATCTTTGGCGTACTCCTTACTTGTAATGGTGGCACTTCTATATATATGAAGAGATGGCTGTGCACTTTTCGTATATAAAACTTTCCTCGTAAAAATGAGATCCCAACTATACGATGAGAACCGAAGCTGTAAAATGTTTAATATTGGTGTGGATTTTTTAAAAGTATTTTGACAATCGATTAATACAGGCAGTAGAGAAGGATTCCAGTTTTATAGGGAGTTGAAATAAATATAGAAGTACAACTTTATTATAAATGACCCTTGCTTAAAACGTTTATGTAAAAATAAGTTAAAAGGATTTTTTTTTACCAAAAAACGGCTTAAACTGCGGAGATCACAGATCATTATCTATTAATACGGTAATGACTCATTTGTAAATCAATAAAAGAATGAAAGAAAATCAGTTGTAACACATTTTATAGAAAAATAAAACCTTTGAATAGAAATTTTTTAAATATTTTTAAAACTCTATGGATGGATTTAATCCTTTTTTATCAATTATTTTGATGTTATTTACATATATTTTGTAACTATTTGTTAAAGTAATTTTAAAGTAATGCAAATATTACTGTATATTCGAACATCATTTACTATCTTTATATCATATATCTCTGACTAGAGTTAATTTCGACATTGTATTTTTGTTTTTGATAGAATTATTATTGTAACTTATCTGTTTAATTAAGTATCTAATTTTTAAATTCAAATTAATCGTTTACCTGCTTTTTATATATTCATATGTAAGTTGTACTAGAACAGGTGTTCGACCAAATGTTTGACAGAGCAAGAACGTTAACAACGTTGCCGAAACTTTCGCGTAATTATATACACGGCTTCTTCGACCCACAGAATCGTATTAAATTTCGTAATTTCTGAAACGGATTGTCATTCTCATATTTCCGGCTTTTGTTCGCATGGGTACTGTAAAATTTCATTACTGCAGTGAAGGTCATTGTACCGAGCTTTGTTCTACCAAAATTTGGAACAGCATTAGATTATGATAATATTATCGTGCGTGAATCCGACAGATACTGCACGTATCGAATTGGATAGATTTACGAATTGTTCACTGTGGATGCGTTTATACAGCATTCGGAATTCATATTTATAAAATCAAATATAAAAAAAGTGTTATTCTTATTAAAATTATTTGTTTCTCGTTGATAACTTTTGAATCCATTTCATTCGAAGTCGATAGCGCTTGCATAAGCTCTCGCATAAGCAGAATATCTTAAAATATACTTTCTGTCTATATATATACAGATTCAGTGAACTTAAAAAAAGTTTCTTTGATTCTGTTGTAATGATAAATGATCCTACACACTTGAAGCATAAGAAAAATTTATAGTAGAAAATCAGATTTAACTGGATTATTTAACCGTAATCGATAAATACTAAGCTCTATCCGGAAATTCGTTGTTCAGTTACGACTACAAAGCAAAAGATTTTCCGTAAAATTCGTCTTTGATCAAATCGACTATTCTCAAGTAACTCTTCTTTCGAGTAATAAGACGACCTCATAGAGAAGAGGAGTTGCAGCATCTGCGCGAAAGATGCAATAGGATCTGTAGGAAAGGGTCGAAGGGGGCCCCAAGGGCGCGATTTCAATTTGCTCCCCTCGTGGTAGTCTGTGAGCCTTCAACAAGAGAGTGTATATGAGTGTGCGCCACCAACTCCGAAGAGACTGGGGTTGCATTGGAATATGCCACGTAATTTAACTGTGCGTGCTTGCAAAAATTCTTTCTTTAGTTTGGTATTTTTTAAGCTGTATGTAAAACTTCACAGAATACCGTTGTTCTAATATTAATACTTGTCAGAGTTGCTATTTTAAAGAGTTCTATACATTTTGTAATGTCTTTAGTGCAAGAACGTGGAAATATACTTGCTACAGTCTGCATGTTGTGTTGTGCTTTGCATCAAGGTGCCGCGGTATAACTTGTACTCACCAGTATGAATGATGTAGCGGTGTGCTTATTTCGCTGAGAATAATAGAAAGGCGGATGATATTCTTGCTCCGAGATTTGTTTTATACTTTGTTTTTATGGGATCGTTAAAATGAAACTACATTTGAGACTACTGTATAAAACTGGTACGGAAGGCGATACTATATTTACAATGATTAAAATCTGAATCTTTTTAAAATATATAAAGATAATAAAGATTGATTAACATTTTATTCAATATTATATGACAAGCCATGAAATTTGAATCAGGTTTCAAATATTTTCAATTTAATTTTAAAAACTTAATAAAATGGGATTGAATAATTAATACTGAAATCAAAAGAAATCTATAAAAAGTAAGTAATAAAGACAATATTAAACATTGAATTATTTGATTGTAGTTACAAAGTAATTGACTATGCCGTAGATTGAACGGCTCTAAGGAGTGATAATAGTAATCGTATCTTACGGGTGTACTATCAGAAACTGTTGATGGGATTTGGCAAAGCATAATTTAGTAATTCGCATTTGTAGTATTTTCCATTTTGATTTAGAATTGATTCAGCTTATAAAATACATGAGTGTAAGTTTATATTCATATATTAAATTTAAAGTTATGTATCATAATATTTATAAATAACAGGATATATCATAAATAAATTAAAGCTATAAATAAGACTTTCAGATAGAACATAATTTTTCAAATATTCAAATCAGAAAATTAATGGTTTAACATTTGGTCTTTGAGCTACTAGAAATGGCATATTTCTAATTAGTTTATATTATGAGTTCAATGACCTATAAAGTATAGTTTGTAAAGTAAACCACATGGAATGCATGGCAAATTGTTCACTGCGTGATTGAAACAGTCCACGTCGTTTTTGAGACAAAGTTTACGACTATCGTAACTTCGATTCCCCTGCGACGCCGGAGTTTATGTCAGAGCACTATAACGTTGAAATTTACCTCGTGGTCTCGCACTACTGTCATAATTAACTGCTAAAAGATTCTCGTGATACTATCGCGTTGGGAGAACACGTTGGCGATAACATTTTAATAAGTTTTCTTTAGAATAAATTAGTGCCTGGAAGTAAAATTAAAGTGAAAACTTTAGTAATAGTTGTGTAAAGTTTCTTTTGCTGATATTGCATAGTTGAACTTGGCTAAATCTACTTTGGAGTTCTATTAAAGTAGGTCTTTTTGCACATCCGGTTGTATATCAGAGGCAGTGTTATCAAATAATAAGAATTTCTTATTTTGTAATTCTGTGCTAGAAGTAAAATTTTAGGAAAAACTCTAGTAAAATTTCTACGTATTACTACATCAAAGTAGAAGCACGGTTCGCATCAGATCGTAAAATTCTTTATTTGAGAAACGAAATTTTTTCCCGCTTATACAGCATTTTTTCTTATTTTATGCGGCACTTTTTTATAGTTTCTTTAAAACATGCTACAATTATTAAAAATCGATATATGCATCCATACATTCTCGTATTATATGAATTCGGCATATAATCCGATACATTGCATTGTAATTTTTGTTAAGTAATTTATACGATGACCGTTTTAATCTTAAGCTAAAATATTGAGAAAACCTTTCTTGTTTTTCTCGTGGCAACTTGTTCAAAGATATCCAGATGATCCCCTTCGTTTTTTCAAATCAGCAAGAAAAAATTTACTTTCTAAAGTCGAAATCCTTTCAATTTCTTCACAAGAATGAAATTACTTCGCAGTCTCTAGAATTTCTTTAGATTGTTTGCCATCCTCTCTATTTTCCGAGGAAATCTGTTTTTCTGAAAGTAAAAGTAATAATAAAATAAACGTAATCATTTGTTTTATCTGCCCTAACAATGTGGATCCGAGAAATGGCGGCGAGGAACACGGAGCACTACACGAGCGACATCATGAAAGAACCACCTATGCCAAAAATGAGTCACAGCCCTTGAATGCAGCGACGTAGGTTTCTAAAACTAATAGAAATGAAAGCTTGTTGCCGTGCTGTCGTTAAGTGTGTTAAATCCACCCCATTTAAATCAACTGATAAAAGCAACTCGAAGCAGTCACCCCAGTTGAGAGAAGAAAATAAGCGATTCTCAATAATGTTCCGTGGAACCCCTGCAATACCTCTCGGAGCCTCCTAGAGATCGCGGGGGCCACCCGTGGCAAAGGAGAAAAAAAGACCGAGGAAGAAGCTACCGAAGAGGTAGCGAGGAGCTCCCATGGCGAGTTCTAAATAAAACTGCGCGGCCGCCGCGAGCGGAATCCGCTCTCGCGCAGTCGCGTAGATCGCGCGCGGACCCGCGGCCCGCGGGGTGAATGGACTCGCGCAGGGAGAGAAACACACGCTTCCTCCTCTTCGGCATTCCGCTCGTTGCCATCCGCGGACGCGGTATAGCCCCTTGCGCGATCCTCCAGGAGTGCCAAGAGCTTCGATCGCGGGGGTTGCGCCTTTGCCGGGGTGCGAAATTTCGGATTTGAGTTCGGCTGACAGAGGCGAGATATGGGGGTAATGGGGAGGATCCGAGGATCGAGGGGCGGGGGAGATGGCTGCCTGTTGATAGCGGGGGAACGGGGTGTCGGGCCCGGCGCAGGCGGCCCTGGGACCGTGAAATCCCCGTCTGCACTCTTGCATATGTGCACTTTATCGGTCTTGTGTTTCTTTGCTAGCATGGGTTCTTTCAATGGCTCGCATTAAATTGAACTAAAAGGTTTTGTCGGCCCCTTCCGACTATTGGCAGGGGGATAGGGGGCCAGGGAACTTTCCAGCTTGTCAGTTTTTATCAAAAGCATAACGCTTTAAAGCTTGGGGTAACAGTAACGATGTAACTTTTTCTGGATCGTATTACGGGATGTGAAATCGATTATTTTAACAAGTTTGGAAACTGCACAAGTACGTTGACTGCAGTAATATGGAAAGTTTATCCATTTTCATTTAATATGAACTTGTAGAGGGCCGAGAAATATAATCATGACGGTTTGCTATCGCGGAAATTCTTGGAGAAGCTTATACCCGCGTGGGGCTGATGCGGAAAGCTACCGTCCGATATTGCCAAAGGATTTTGAGCCAATAATAAAATAAAGAGTAAAAAGCTGCAGGGAGGAACACAGAGAAGGCGAGTACATGACGGGGGATATTTTGATCTAGCGGCTGATTCGAAAAGCGCGTGCACGGCATGCGGCATTTTCTTGAGAATTGGCGAAATTCCGGGAATAATTGGGATAATCCCGGAGGCAGACGAAGGCTCGGGGCGAGAAGCGGCCGATCGGGCCGCGCGATCGACTCTTCGGCGCCTTTTAGAAAGCGGCGGGGCGGGGACGAAGTGGCCGCGAACAGAATTGGCAAGGGATCAGCTCCAACTACGGGAATCGCTCACGCGTACAGAGGGCCGCGCGCGCACCCAACAAAGGGCGAGTAGGCAGCGAGCGTTTATGACGGGGCCCTGGGCTCTCCCCTGCCTGCGCCTCGGCCCGCGCTTCCTCTCGCGCCACGCGGGCAATTATTGGCGGGGGGCCGCGAGGTGCCCGTGCCGGCGGTGCGGCGCGGCGGCCCCCGACAGGCCGAATCGAAGGCCACGGGGAAAGCCGCTCCGCGCGGCCGCGAGGTAACGACGTCGCTCTCCATTTAAATAATCCACTCTCCTGGGCCGTGGCATCCCCTCCGCCCAGGCATCCCTCCTGGACCCGTCTCCTGCGGACTTTTCGGGGCGGCTCCCCTTCTCGGCTATTTCTTTTTGTTTTCGCGCTCGGGAGGCGCTGCAATTTCCCCGTCGCCGTGAATTTCTCCCCGCACGCTCAAAGGACGCCCGGAATTTTTAAATAAACCCGCTTTGGGAGTTGGGGATTTGGTTGAGAGGACTCGCACGGTCTAATGCCACAAGGCGACTCGCTCAGCGATTAACATCCCAAAGCCAAAATCTTGGAAAGTTGACGGTACATTTTTTGTCGCATTTTTTATTCCCCTCTTTAAAGCTTATTTTTGTTTCGATCTGAACGATCTTATTTCTCATATGCTATTTACCGAGCCGAAGTCTTTGAACCTGAAATTGCCACGTTCTTTTCAATGTAAACCAAAAAATGGCTGAAGGCTGCAAGCTACGAAAGAAAGAAAAAGCAAAAACATTATCCTTGATAATTAATGCACAATAAAAGTAATCTACTTTACACTGTTTGGATTTCTATGCTCAATTTAAGCACTATTCTACTTTTTAATTTAACAAGATTTATATGGATGGTTAACTTTAGCTTTGAAAATCTCAGTTTCATTAATCTCATCTTCTGAAATCAAAAATGCCAAAGTGCTGATTTTTCTTTTCCTACAGTCTAAATAAACCCTGTTACGACAATTTATGACTATTGATTTTTTTAAATCCATCATTGTGCAGAAGTATTTAACATTGAGTAGGATTTAACTGTGTAAATATATTTTTTGTTAGTATAACATTTTCGCCAATTTGTTAAATTAAATGAATTAGATTATATTAAATATATATATAAAAATAAATTTGTCTTCTTCAGATGAAAGACGTAGAGAAAAAGTCTGGTAATAGAATAACAGAGCTATATAAGCATAGATTCATGTGTATTTTCTCGATATTGCTTGCATCGCATTCAAGAATAAGAAAACCTAAACGAATAATATTCATTCAAACATACGAATAAAAATGAATATCTCTATGGAAAACTGAGATAGTACATTCGTTTGCTCCAAACGAATTCTTACTTTTAATAATTATTGTTATACGTGTCCAAAAGCAAGAAGTGCTAGAAAAAGTTATTGCGTATCAGCAATCAATCAAGCGTACGACAAACAAACCACTGTGCAAACGGTATATATCGAACGACTATTACCCGCGCATATGTAAATTTTCAGCTCGAGTCGTAATGGGTTACACGCACTCCTGTTCCCCTGCGCGTAAGGATAATTCCGCATTCAAAGTGGCATCGATAAATCCTTTGCAAATGCCAAGCACAAACCCCAACCGACCAATGTTTTCCCAGTGTATATCTCATAAATTTCACAAAAGGCTCGACTGGCGATCGATGGGTCGCGATGGGACGCATCGCGTCTCTTTTCCCCTCGAATCTCCGTTTTTCAGTGATCGTGACTGCACAAAGATTCTCCTTCGAGCATTAGCTATACGCCTGCTCTCACCGGACAAAATACACGAAACGAGCAAGGGAGTAAGCGGTAGTGGTACGGGCGGCGTCTTTTTCGAAAACACTTACCCTAGGAATGATAATCCTCTTAAAAGGCTCGAATCTTTTCCCTTGCTTCTTCAGAGGGCGGGGCGAAAAGTGGTGATAAAAGGGGAGTCCGGATGACAGCCGCGAAGAGAGAAGTCTTAAAATGCGATTTTGAGGAAAAGTTCATAAAGATATTGAAAGCGTCGGGCGTGCAGGTTGCCTGTGAGTGTGTAGGCATGCACGCGTCCGAACACATGCGCAAAAAAGTTATTGGAAAACGTTTTATACTTTTTGATATAAGTTATAATCTCACGGCCGTCAAAACTTTGTTTTATTATGAAGTTTACGTCAGAGTTCCTTACATGCACTCGCGCTTATGTATCCGAATGTTTTATCAGAAGTCTGTAAAAGAATGGAGCGAGATCTGCTTTATAACAGAGTTTGTAGGAATTATGAGTTTGAGGCTGTCTACTTTGGAATATAATAAAATAATGAATTTTTTAAAACTCTTTGAAGATCTATGTATGTTATGTACACCAGGATTTCATATAATATAAGAATAATGCACAAAATTTACCAAGCGGATTATTATACTCATAATCTGAAGAATAAGGGTGATACTCCTTGCTAAATTGATACAAAAATACACGTAATATTAAAAATAAAAGAAAATTATATTTCGGCACATAGACTTTAATCTGAAAATCTTGATATATTTTGTTCCAAATTACTTAACGTCTAGCTTCGTGTATTTTTAAAAACCAATTTTTATTTGATATTATACGGATGAAATTAAGAATTAAATTGATTTCAATTTTTACTTTTTTTAAATAAATTCAATTTAAGTTCAATACGATAATCTAGACAACTATAGAATACGTAAGCGTTAAACACTTAAAAAAATCTATCAACGGTTCAGCAAAAAGTCTGTATAGAAGAAAAAATACTTGAACATTTTTATATCGGAATAGAATAAAATCCCAAAGCATTGAGGAGTGGTTTTAGGATTTTTAAAAGTTAATATTATATTTTTCTGTTAAAGATGATCAGAACACCGGTTTATGCGTATCACTTTTTCAACGTAGAAGTTTTTTAATAATTTATTAAGTGGATTAGTATTTTTTACTAAGTAATTATAATAATTTTAGAAAAAAAATCAGGAATTTATATTCGTAAATAAAAAAATTTACTGAAAGATAGCTTATCATAACAGTCAAAATACTTAAAAAATGTGGAAATTCAATTTAAGTAAAATTTATGAATGCTTGAATGCTTTAGCTAATATTCAAGTAGATTACAAGGGAAGCTTTGCGAAAAAATTATTTGAGGTTAAAGAAGAGATTTCACAAATACCAAAGTATTGCGAGACTTAACAGTATATATACCTTGAATGCAGGGTACGCGTGCACGGTGGAACATTTCAAACAGCCGCAACTGTACACTCGGACAAAGACCTCGACTTTTATCCATTTTTATGTACTTCTCGCGCGCCAGCTTTGATGTATTTACGAAAAACAAAGAAGGGAACGGTTGGGAGTTTTCTTGCCGTAAGAGCGGCCACGACTTACGAAATTTATTGCATCAGATGAAAATTTCAAAGAAGTGAGGGTAAAATAGCAACTTTATAAAATTTCGTAGAAGCAGTTTTTGTAGAAGAGAGAAATAATAGTTTTGCGATAAAAATAACTTCATTAAAAGCAGAAATTCTCTATCAGTGAGAGTTATCGTAAACAGGGCGTGGCTAAAACTAAAAACTATTTGATCAGAAAAAACTTGGTCGGAGAAAAAAAGAGCTTTTATAAAAAAGGCAATAAAGGTTGTTGAAAAAGAGGTGAAAAAAATGGATGGAAATTGAATAAAATTTACATGCTCGCACAATAATGATGCACAAACACTTTTCAAATTTGATTTTGTTAAAAAATTGCAGCAATAACCAAAGGGACTATTGAATTGTTTAAAATGGACGCATAACGTTCACATAGAGAAAGGAGCGCGAGTTGAAATGGCAGTGTCAACAGGGTCTAAAAATAAGAATGAAACAAATCCCCCTATCCAAAGGTTGAAATGTCAAAAAGAACATACGCACTTAAGCCGAGCAGCGAATAAAATCATAATCTGACGTCAGCGCGCGCGACACAATTCACCATTAATGCACTCGCTCTGGTGCGGGACAGTCGCGGAAGCTCGTTAAAATACTTGAGGCAGCGCACAGCTCATACGAAGGCATTAAACCCGATTTCCCGGGCGCGAGCCTCATAAAAAAGAGAGACGCAGTTCAGGGGTCGAGCCGGGCGGGGCGATCGATAAAGAGAGCGACACCTCCGAGAACATCGGGAGCGCGGAGTGGCCACCGCAAGAATGGCCTACGCGATGCCACCGCGTGTCTCGCGCCTAACGGCAATTAAAGCCCAATCAATTAAAAGCCCGGAGACGCGAGCGAGGATCCCTGCGAATAATAATAGAAAAACGATAGGTAATTGTCGACATATGCGTGGGCGTGTTCGGTGGGCAGGGGCATAACGGGTACCAGCCGGAGAAAGTCGCGGGGAAGCCCGGCCTGGCGGTCAACGCACGAGCTTTGTCAACTCTTTGAAGGGAGGTGGCGAATCGATGCATAAACGCCCACACCGGGGATAACCCCCCGCGGATGATTATCTCCGGAGAGGATTAACGGCTCCGGTGCGCCCCAACGCTTTGCACCTCATCGTTCGCAATGGCCTCGTGCTTCCTTTTGTAGGCCTGTCCTCTTAATGAAAACAATGTTGCGCCCAGTTTTGCGTGCTATAGGAAGGCCTTCCGCGTCTAATTGCGACGGCGGAGGGAATTCCGGGCTCGGCAAGCCAACGAGGACGGACGAGCGCCGGGGGTCGCAATAATTTTTTTTATCTCTGCGAGCGGAGGAGGAGGATCTGCCTCTTTATTCGGAAGACGGATGACACGGGCCAAGCGTCCGATGGCCGCGAGCCGAAGATAAACGCTGAAAAAATTGAGAGAACGTGACGAAAAATAAAGGGGAATCGGAGAAATAACAGATGTTACGCGGAAGACATTAAAAATGAAGACTGCTGCGCGCCGTAGGAAGTCGTGCCGAGATAAAAGGAGTGCCGGGGAGGTGGAAAATGTAATAAAAACATTGTGTGCAAGCCAGTAAGAGAGGGCGAAAGAGCGAGAGCAGCGAGAGATGCGAGGGAAGGAGGAGTACAGTGCAAGGGAACGTGCAAGAGATAATAAACGGTCGGTTTAAATACGTCGATTGCTAAAGCTTACTATTGCATTTATTATGATCAAATATAGCTGTATCGTTGTTGAAAAATATCTTTGCTATAATAACGAGAAATCGGAATGTAAAAAGACTAAATAATAGTTAATCCTTTAATTACGAATTTGTATCATTTCATCGTTTACGAATGATGGAAATGGAGGTTGCTTTGATGTTCAAACTAACGCAAACTGTAACAATTAGTCGAACAATTAAACGCGAATATAATTTCAATTACTTTCTTAAATTTAATGCAAAATGTAAGTAGAAACACGTCATTTTTGTATAAAATTAATGATATTAAATATGCATTAAGCCCACAAGGTTATTTCATTTGATTCTCAAAGTAGGACGCATTCTAATTTCATAAAATGACAAAGCAGAGTATTTCGAAATTACATCAAAAGATACTTTGCTGCAAATAACATTGTCGCACTAATAATTAATCATCCAACGAAATTTTGACCTAATTTTGATCTTAATTATAATAACTTTTAATTTAACAGTTACAAAGCTTGGAATTAAAGTTACTGCACGAAGCCATGGATAATAGAGTATTTTGACAATAATGAGGTTTTGCACGAAAAGCTTTTCGCTTGCAATGAACTCGTTACGGGAAATTTGATTCTCGCCACTTTTTTTCTCTCTCACGGAGCTGGCAGTTACCCTGATACCTCGATCGAGTAGAAAGCGAGCCCATATCGATCAGATCGGGCCGTTGTCCCTTTGACAAAAAGCGGAATGCACACGTTTCTAGTTGAAATACTCGTCCTCATAGGAATCAATGAGTCACTTTGATCGAAGGGCAGTGCGTCGGCATTAATCGGTGCAGAAAACACTCCCTTATATCAGCAAAGTAAACACAAGCCTCGTCAGAACGGATTCTGCAATCCGAAGCGATTCGTCCGCAGCCACAGCCTGCGTTTTAATTTCAGCCCGGATGGTTGAGTAACGCCCCACCGAGGGCGAAAGTAAACGCGCGCCGATGTGTCGTCCTTCGAAATAAACGACAATGAATGAGAACGCGGGGGGATCGCGATGAGAGGATGAGGCCCCGCCTCCCTGAGGTGTAGTGCTCCGGGTGAGATCGCCGCTACAGGGATGAGGGCAGCGTAATGCTCTGCTATGGGGGACGGGGTGGACGTGGAAGCTCGGCAGGCTGTCGGGAGCCTGGGGGAGGGGCTCCGTTCGGGGTGCCGCCACTGCCGCAGCCGAGGAGCCGAGCTGTCGGAATTATGGAAAAGCGCCCCAGGATTACGGACCGCACTGTTCCTTATCTTTTACAAATGCATAAATCTGCAGGATTTAGGGATTTCATCAATAGCGATCGGATAGAGATACGGTCATTGTGTGAAGAGGTGCTTGCATGTTCGATCGCTGGTAAACAATGGCGAGCAGGTTCGGTTTTCCCTCGCATTTTCGAAATGTCCAAGATCTCTCATAAGTTGCGTTCGTTGAATAATTGAATATAATAATTTCCACAACGAGAAATCAAAACGATGTTCATTGCGCGCAGGATAATATAGTTTGAATTGTTTTAATTCAAATGTTGGCACAACCTTGTATCAGTGGATCCATAAAATATTCAGTATGAATATTAAATTAACGCTTCCAAAAAAGTTTTATTCAATTCGACAAGTTATAATACTACCGCATAATATCTACAATAATATGTGCAAAGCCCACAACTGTAACACGGTTCAAAATCATAGTTTATGCAGTATATGCTTATTAGTATTGAATTTAATACAAAGTCAAGCTTATTAATATTAATTAAAATTACAATTTAAGGAATAGCGGTTTCAACTTTTTCGCAGAAATGATGTTGTTCATTGGCTTAAAGAAACCTACTAATTCTCTTAAAAGTGAATATAGTTTATTACGTACCGCTGTATTTCAGATTTAGCTTTGAACAGTTTAAACACAGCTCGACAGGAAGCGCGATAAATAAAGATCACCATTTGTTCTCTTGGAGCGTGAAACTCAATTTCAATTTATTGATTTAGAATTACTGACTTGTCGAGTGCTTTTTAGCGTAGTCTCATTCTAAAGGTTCTTTTTATTCAGTATATAAAAAGTAAACACACGTACATTGCAAGAGAAATAGATCGTTTGATCTTGAAATTATTCAAGTAAAACTGTGACAAACAAAGTAGGACGCGCAGCTGCCTTGCGTTAGAAATAATGAATTCACATCGAATCCCCCGATTTATTGAGCTGGCGCGATGTATGGTCGTTAAAAATCAAAAAGGGGACCGACAGGAGTGAGGGGAGGGGAGGACGAGGCACGGGTCCAATTTCCACGGAGCCGGCAAAGAGGGGCGCGGAGGGGAGCGGACCAGGAAATGCTGGAAAAGGGAGAGGCGCGGTGCCGCGTGTCGACGGGGGTGGCAAGCGAGGCTGAAATCATGTTCCCGCGGCGTCGGCGGCGTGTTTGGCAGGGGTTAGAGCACCGCCGCCGTCGCTCTCTCGCCATTACTGCTACGCCCGCTGGTTAGGTTAGGTGCGGCACTGCGTGGTGGGGGTCAGAGGCTGCGCGCGCGTCTCTGCTAGATGGGGAGGGGGATAGAACGAGATCTGCGAGCGATAAACTGGAGTATAAAGGGATAAACGACCAAAGAGTGGGTGGAGGGGTGAGGTGAGTAAAAGAGAGATTAAAACAACAGGACAAAGTTGTGGGCGCGAGGAAAGAATCAAAGTGTGCAGAACCAAAAGGGAGATAATTAACCAAGTGCTTAATACGCCCAGTTGAATTATTACGCGCTCATTGCGATTTGAGGGAAGAAGAGCCGAGGGTGAAAGTCGGTCGCTGGCATAATGATGGTCGGTGGAAAATACAGAGGATGGGGAAATTTAAACACAGAGAAAATCGGGTGCAGAGGTAAACGGACACGGGAGATGATGAGAATGAAATACGCGTCGGGTACTGACCTCGGTATATATATATACAAAGAGGAAAGATATTTCGCTTGCGAGAGTATATGAATGTGCATCCGGGATTTGTGTGTGCATAACGGACGAACGAAAAAAAGCTATTTCACTGACTAACTTTCTGAATGTATGCCTATCTTAGGTGGGTGCGTGCATCCAATGTGGCAGAAAAAAAGTCAATAAATACAGAAAAGTTATGAAAATATGCGAGACTATATAGTTTCAATTTCTAATAGAGACTTCAAATATTGTGCTCTAATCAATTAGGTGGAATTTATGACAATGGATTTACCATGTTACCATATTTACAATTAATTATAGTAGTGAAGATTATAATGTAAATTGCATTGTCATAATAATGTTTGCCTCGATTTATAATTGAAACAAATTGCATAAGTCTCTTTGTTTAAAGCTTACAGCATTATTAATAGAAAAATGACGTTATAATATATTCTGATTTTATTAAAACCTTTTACATTATGACTATGTAGGTAAATACTACAAGCATTGTATAATCATTTATATACTTTGCTATCGATATGAGTGAGTGCGGCAGTTTTTTGCTGAACTATAAATATAGAGAACAAATGTAGACGGAAGCGAGAGACGAAAATTTCCGGGGCGTAAAAAGTATATAAAAAGGTAATACGGAATCGTTCATAAAAGATAATACGGAAAGACGAGGGAAGAGGACTTCAAGCCACTTTGAAAGCGCCTCAGTGTGGGTACGTTTTGTCGGCGCACTTGCACAAGCACGCGCGAGGAAGATACGAAGGGTGGGGAGACGGGAGCAGGAGTTATTGGTTTTTGTTGCGCATGCTTACCAGTGGCGCCAATCTGACGAATTATTAGGCAACTTTAACCCGGTGAGTGGGTAGAGAATGGGAAGAGCAGTAGGTGGGAGTGGCGACATGACCCTGAGATGCTTTTAATTCTCTTAACTTTTCTGTAGCACTGTGATGGTTTTTATGTGTATATATATAGATAAAAAGTTTTTAGTTTTCAATTGTTGATATGTGATTACTTGGAACAATGCATTTTTTTAACACAAAAAAATATAAATTATAGATTTTTCAAGCGTGGGATTATCACATTTATATTTTATACAGTTATCGATCAACAGATAAAATATTATTGATCTATTTAATATTCTATTATTCACTTATATTTTTAAGTCTTGCTATTTAATGTCCATTGTTCCTATTCCTCTTATTATTATTATTATTGTTATTGTTATTATTACAGTATTAATAACCAACAATGGAGTACACCGTAGTATATACACCGAGTTATATTTAAATTTTATTCGCAACCATACATTAGATATTCTATAATATATAAACTGATTATTTTTATAATCATAAATTGGTTTAATTCAAAATTTTAGTTCATTAATTTAAAAACCCGGGTATAACAAAAAAGAAAGCTAAAATTTTAATATGCTCAGAACTTAGAGCAGCATTGAATAACATAAAATGGATTACCGTGTTTTTATCAATTTCAAGGAGTTATCTTCCAACGATGTTCATATGATTCGTGACTAAAATCTCAAATTTAATCATAATTTTTTACACATAACGTATTTTGCATATAAGTTTCAAAGGGTGTTAAGTATTTGAGTAAATATTAAAATCAAATTGAAACTTTTCGGTCCCCAAATATATTCTGACGATTTCTGATTTTTCAACAAATTTTTCCATTTTGCTTACCAGACATTTAAAAAGTATACTAATTCTTATATTTTTAAAAAGATATGGATAACCATATTTTCTTTAAAAGCTGTCATTGAAATGTTACTATGTGTAAAAGTGCAATTTATTAAAATGTTGAACGTCGCAAGTTATTTATCTTTTGTGTAACAGCATTTTTCTTAGAACTTTGTGTGGGGGGACATAATTCATCTTTAGCCTTTTGACAGCGAGGGCAGTGCACTTTTCACCTTTCACAACTTACTAACGTATTTTTAACGGACTTCATTACATTATTCACCTAACAGTAAATTCGTAATTAATAATTTCATGCTATTATTATCTAAGAAGATAGGGACAAAGTTTTGTATCAGATCTTTTATGTTCTGTTTACTTAACTATTTTAAACCAAAACTTGAAAAAGATCGAATGTATAGAAGAAGCATATATTATTTAATCAATAATAATATTTTATACATAATATACTCTCCAAATAATTTACGATTACATTTAGTTTTTAACTGGAAGAAAACGAAAAAGAATAAAATAAAAAAACGGGAATTATAATCTTAGGCTTATGATTGCATGGTCAGATAAAGTGCTCCTTAAAATCCCAGGAATACGGGTTCGTCGTAAACAGAAAATCTCTAATTAGTATCTCTAAATATCTCCAGTGATGGTTGGTCCACGTTTTTAGGCGGATACTTGGTAAATAATTTATCACTATCACTAAATAAAAATTATTAATCTGTAACATCTAATGTATTAATGAACAACAGTGCACAGCACGAAATTACTTTAAACCTAATATTTAGAGTAAGTGATATTAGTGCCTGTATCGTTCATTAAATATTTTATAAGAAATTCATTAAATAAAAGCAATTATTAATAATATTCACAATTAGTTAGTAAAATGTATATTTCATATTTTTACGCAATTAAAAATTATAATACAGGTTAATTAAAAATATTAATATTCGAAATTCGTAGTATTGATGCTGGTAGGATTTGAAATGCAGCTTACGTAAGACAGCGTGATGTCATTAAAATTTAGTTCGAGTTCAGCACGTTCTTACTGTGATGACGGAGGCACTAAAGTTTCACAAAGTTCAGAATTATTATCAAACTATTGTCATTGGCATATTGCAGTGGGATTAATTAGACGTAAAAAGTTACTTAAATCTATCAGAAGATACGATTAAGATTTGTAAATGAAGATAGATAATTTTTAATAAAATATATAGTTTAAGAAACTATAAAGTTATACTTTTATTACATTTTCATTGCTTTTATTATTTACTATTGCACTTACATCAGAGTAGACTGCATTAAAAGCTGTGGAGAAAACTTAGGAACAACGAATTTATGGGCTTTCATAATAGAAAATCATATTTACAGAATAGCCCTTAATATTTATATAAGAAATCTAATTCCATATGTACGAAAATGTACACTTGTTTCGCGCATTTGACGAATACTTAAAAAAAAATTAATTAGTTTTAAAATTGATTTGACGGAAAAGGATATGAATAGAATATACAATGCATGAAATGTCATACAAAAACATGATGCTATATATTAAGTAGTGAAAGCCAGTTCTTAGAAAGTTACATTAATTTCTTTAATTGTTATTTATACATCTTTGTATAATGTTTAAAACACAAATGGTTAAAATCAATTAGCGTATAGATTAATAAATAATAATAACAAAAATAATAAATAAAGAATAACTATTATATCGATAAAGTATACAATACTAGATCAAAAGATAGTAACAAAAATTGACTGAATCATTCTTAAAAGAGCTCTATTAGATGTAGTGATGGATATTATTTGACCGAAAAAGCCAGTGAATTGCAATGAGCTAAGAGTATATATAAACGAGTCAGGTAGAGGGGCAAGGATGGTCGAGTCCAGGCCTTCGGACGATGACATTAACCTTTGAACGTCGCAGGTGGAAAGAAGGGGATGGAGGGGAGTGAGTAGAGCGAGCGGAATAGAGGGGAAAGAGAACGGAGGGGAATGAGGTTGGAGGAGGAGGTGGCATGGCTCTGCTCAAGGTGCCTGATTCTCTATTGCACGCAAACATACTTGCTTTCATATATACATGTGCAGCACGTTCGAAGCAAACCGAGCTCGCAACGAAGCGTAAAACTATCTCTCTCACTCCTCCCTCTCCACTTCAACTTGTGATATGCGCACGCCTATTCTCCTTCCGTCCTCCTATCCTCCTTCGCATAACTTTATCTCTGTCTCTTTTTCTCGCTTTTGTCGTTTTCTCTTTAAGGTTATAGAAGATCACTTAATAGAAGATGCGATATCGGTATTTTTCCAGCTGTATTTAGCATAAAATTAAATTCATATGAATTATTTTTATCGCAAGAAAAGAAAGTAATTGTTATATTTTATAATATTATTAAGATTTTGAGCAAAATAAGAAAATTACTTTGCAAATTGCTTCAAGTATTTCTCTTCGTTTTTTAAAAAGTAATTATTTCGTACGTTATGTACGTAATATTTTCTCATTACTCTTTAATATATTGCATATTATTAAGCGTGTGCAGTTATTATAACAATGTATGTTACCTAGAATGCTTTTTGATTCATGCAAATGATCCTAAACGACTGAAATGTTAGGTAAAATGAAGAAAAATTGCGGTGTAAAGTTGAATATTTACAATCCTTATGGAAGCGGCTCATTAATGCGAAAAAAGAGGACAATTTATCGATTAAGCGCTAACTAGCAAGCTAAAATGTTTTCACAGACACCCGCTGCTTATCTTAATCGTTTCTCCGATACTCATTAGCGAATCTGAAATAATTGTCGAATCCTTTAAAAATCCGGTATTTTTTTTTATAATAAAGCTATGCCAAACATAAATTAGTAAACATTTAAAGCCATGTACCAACTATAGAAGCATCCAACTCAACTCTAAAAAAACTGATAATAGATTTTCCAGGAGCGTTAAATAAACATTACTTTCTCTGGATCCTGGGGATCCGACTCGTTTTCTCTCGGGGTCATGCGGCGGCTCGGGTGAAAAGGATAGAGGGGCGGGCCAAAAGGGAGGGAGTGTGGCGTCGCCAGGGAGTTTTCGCCTCCCCTGCGTCTCCCTCGCGGAATGAGCTTTTCCTTCATCCTCCAACCAACGACCCTCCGAATAAATGCGATTGATGTTGGGATTTTGATCATGGCTGTGCGGGTTTGTAGTTTGGAATTGATTATATTACAGTTTTTTTATTTTACTTGACCTTGCTCTCTGCTTGCTTCATATAGTTGGTTAGACGAAAGGCCTGCGTTAACCTTGAATGATTTTGATGCTTTCTGAATTATGAGTAATATAAGAGCGGCATTGATATTGATATAATATATTATTCAAATTTGGAATAAGATAATATCCTGCAATTCAGTCTTTATATTGATCTTTTGGGTTAATAAATATTACTTTTGCGATATTTTCAAAGTTATCGTGATCAGTGCTACATTTTCAGTTGTACTCTCACTCCAATAATGGATAACCTTCAATCGCAAGCAAGATATTGAAGTCAACTGAGTGGCCATTTTTCCAAGAACATTCAAATACATTACTCTTAGAGTTACTTTCGTAATTGTTTCTACTTCACTTGCATATTTTACTTGTTCTCTTTTAGAAAAAATGAATATGATATTTATAACTGTGTAATTATCAATTTCAAGTAAACTAAAAATCCATTTAATTAAATTTGGTTTAGCAATAAATATAATTAGATTCAAGTACTATAATAAAGTACTTACAATTATAATGATGTTGTTAGTGTACATATATTCAGGGATGTATCATTTTCAAATTATATTTTATAATTATAATATAGTGACAGAAAGAGAGAAATACAGAGACAGATATTTATTTATTGTGAATATTTACAAAATATCATATGTCAAAAACACAAAATAAAATTGCACTATGTATTAAGTCATGATTAATAAAATAAATAGTGAGGGAAGTAGTTATAGAACAGATTAAGCATAAATTAGATTGTTATAAATAGAAAATCAGACATCTATGGCAATAGAATTTTCTAAAAAAAAATTTAAATAATAAAATCTTGCTCTTTTCATGCTATAAAACTAGATAAAATTATTTTTGGTATAATGTTATTTGAGTAATTACGTAACTTTAGCTCAGTTTTAGAAACATCAAAAGTTGTTAGTCAGTTGGAATTAATTAAAACTTCTATGACTTCAAGATAATTTGATCATTATCTCAGCACAAGGTCTAACAAATTTTACCGTTACAGTAGTTTTATTTTTCTTTGAACAATATAATCAAAAGTACGAGAGCTATAATATTTTAGTTCGTGTTTAAAATTTATATAACCGTGCGATTGCGAGATGGCTTAATTATCTAATGTATATAATGAATGAACTTAAGATTACATAACTTTAGAGTTTTTACTAGGATCAATTACATATTTTATTCGAGATTTTATACGGCTACAATATAATTTAACATTCTTTCTAATTTTCATAAATAAACATGTTCTTTTTATATTTTTGTCGCTTAAAAAATATTATTCATTCGTGATTCTACGTATTCTTAAAAGTACTAAATCTTTTTTCTTCAAATTAATAAACAAAATTACAATAATTTATTATTAAAGTCTATTTGATTAAAACTTACTTAGCTAAGCTATCACTTTATAAAATTTAAAGATAAATCATACAAGATATTGCTTTAAAAAATCTTAAATTCCATTGATTATTAGGAAAATAAATAATGGGTACTAAAATTGTGATAATATAAATGGCGGAGTTTAGTCAAAGATATTTGAAAACTTTCAATAAATCTTCGTTTTACAATTTTGTGTTCCAAATATTATAAAGATTACAATCGCATTTATTCCCAATGCTGTTCTACAACACATTGTAAAACATTGACGAATACATAATTTGAGGTAGTGGTCTCGTGAAAGTGCGCGTGCTCGAGTTTAATTCTAGTCATCGTTTGAGAGTAACATCAAGCGCCAATAACCTATCGAGAAACGCACCATTTACATGTGTCCCACGAAATTTCAACGCTTCCGATTATAGGCGGCTTTACAACGTCTACGAGCTTATTTCGAGCTTTCACCACAAATTCTATCTATGTATGTTGGTGAACCCTTTGATTTTTATTAGTCGCAAAACTTTCACGCCAAGCTTCTTTACCCTACAGTCTGCCCTTTCTCTGCGGCCGGAAATGGACTCTCTTTCTCGAGTCTCTGATTAACTGTTTAACCCGTGTGAGCGCTTGAAAGGACGCTAACTTTGTGCGCCTTAGTATACGTTGCGAATTTGTTATTCAAACTTTAGTATTATTTCACGAAGTGTTAGTAAATTATTTGAAATATTATGAAGGCTATTTCAATCCATTTAAAAAAGTTGTGGTCATTTCTGTAGCCAAGTATTTCTGCAGAAATTAAGCTGTTAAGCAATCAGTGCAATTAGAAAAACTGCAACAAATATTGATATACTGACTTGCATATATCTGCCTCTATGCAATAATATTACATCCTTTGATGTAGAAATGTATATTAATTAAATTTTTTAAATTACCAGAAAAGAATACAAATATTAAGTAACGTAGTCTTATATCTTAAATTAATAACTTCCGAATTTAAGATGTTTTTTCGAAGGTTCCCGCCTTTTATTATATGCTACATTTAAAGATGAATCTATAATAATTATCTTTTCAGTACATTCATTTTCTCATGCTTGATGTAATGTTTTGAACCCTTTTATTCGACAAGAATGAGTCGTATGGCGAGACAGGCGATTCACCACGATGTCATTCAGATAAAAGTATCATACCGTTCTTGCTTTTGTTCCTCCCTTCGATCCTGAAGCACCCTCGGCTTAATTAGAAGCGCTGTCATGCCAACATCGCGACACTCCTCTGTCCTATAGAACTTACATTTGAGTTTTTGTCAAGAAAGAAGCGACGCGATGCTGAGACGGCTGAATAAAAATCGTGCAGCGGGTTAAAATTTCAAACGAGGGGAAGAAGCTGGGTTCGGATCATTCCAGCATTATACAGTCCATCCTGCACTAATTGAATCAAGTCTTCTGTATTTAAACGACTTAATGGGCTAGAGTTGGGCCATTGTCGATTACCTTTAGTCTGATGGAATTATGACGCGCAAATTAATCTTTAGCTGTCTTCGTTTAAAGACGTTTTATAATACTCTATATTGACATTGACTTTTGAGCAGCTTTCTTTTCTTTGCATCTTCAGAACAAATACTGTTTCATAAAAGCAAACAATCACAGAATTAATTTAAGACAGGCTTACACATATATACACGTATGTACATTAAGATTCAATTCTTTGAATAATTTAAATACGCGTATATTGCTAGTTATTGGGTAGTATAAAGTAGCTCATTAACTGCATCATCGAAGGTCGACAATTTATCATCTCTCTATAGTCAATTATTTATGCTAACAAACCAATTGACAGTCTGTCTTACCGACAAAATTTTTACGTAATACTTGAATTGATTTTCAGCGATCAAATTGAAAAAATTCTATCTGTGTTTTATTTCAAATAATAGATTAAACAATTTCCTCAATCAGTACTTAAAATTGGTAGCTTTTTACGGCTAGTAAGATTATTCTCCGACACTGGGGTTTCCTTCGACCTCAGGTACGCTACTGCATCACGACTACATCTACGTTTTCGGTTACAGTCCAAAAGCTCGGAGAGAGGTCGAGAGGGTCCCTGTAATAAAGCTAGAATGCGCTAGTTGGGTTGCCGTGTCTTGGCGCCGCTGCCAATGTTCCCTGAGGTTCCTTCATTCTCTCCTTGTTATGCAATATATTGTACAAGTTTTAAATGTTCATTGGAACTAAATTTTAAAAAGAAAATTCAAACATTTCATTGAAAATTAAGTTAAGAGAAGTAAGAATTTTTCAACAAGTAAATAAATATTTTGATTATATAGAACTATAAACTATAGAACATCAACAATTGTCACAAATATATTGTGCGCATTTAGTGAATATCATAAATGTATGTATCAGCCAGCCACTCAAATTAAAATATTTTTATTACAAAAAGTATGCTGCTTATTGGACAAGCTTACATGGAATGTAATAAATAATAAACAAAGATAAGCTCTAAAAAATTGTATAAATAGAACATATCATAAATTTAAAACGAGAATACTAAGTTTCTTCTTTGGCTCTACCATTTTAGCAAACTCGGTAGCTAACAAATTCTCCGCATTTTCCGCACCATTACTTGAAAGCGAGTTTCGAACCTCGATGCGTTATATTCTTCGTGACGTCACTGGCAATTCCTGGATCCGTGTCAAGCTCCGGAACAAGCATGGAATTAATAGCAATTTAATACTTCACCACGAGGATACGAGAAGATGTAATGTTACGCACCAATGTGATTCCAGATTGATGCGGAAATATTAACTGCGATGTAAAATTTCATGTTTTTTTCTGTTTCGAAATCGCGATAGCGGTTGGTTCGAATAACGATGACTGTAATTATTGTAATCTCTCTTAGCAAAATTGATCGTAGGCGCGTTTAGAAGTTCGTTGAAATTGTAAAGGACTGCTACGTGAGAAAGTTTTATGTGAAATTGAACACGCATTGTGTTTAAATTTTATTACATACAATACTGGGAATCATTGTTTGATTTAAAAGGATGATTTTATTAATATCTTCAATTTTATTTGTACAAAAGAAACACCTTTTTTCATGTTATTTCTTTGATAGAAAAATTAACCAATCTTTGCTTTAATTTAGCTAATAGTTAATAAGTTAGGTATTATGTAGAGATTTCATATTGATTTATTTGATGTTTTCGATGATCGATTCGATGCTTCAAATACAGATGCCATATTGATTCATTTTTTAGTATATTAATGATTACTATGATGGTCAATCTACAACTCTATTATCATCTCTAGCTATTAAATTTACTGTTTCGTACGATTATTCAGGAAATAAAGAGAAATTTATAGAAACTGGGTTATTATAGAATAATTTTTTATGCACGAGTTCATTTGGTTGTATTATAGCCTTATGTGCATCGTCAGTTTATTTTTAGCTCATAACCTGTTACAGTTTAGTTTATATTTAGTTATTAATACTCGTCCACAATTATTAATTTAATTCATTTGGCAACTTCCTTTCCTATCAGAATCGCATTTTTAACACATTTTATTACAGACATTAGTTGTTCTGTATAAATAACTTCAACTTCCTGCTGCAGTATTAAATTTAATCTGATAAATTTGATTTAATACAATTATTCGAGTTAAAAGGAAAATTTACAATAAATTACATTTTATTTTCCAACCAAAAAATTATAAATATTTATAACTTTATAACACAATTAATCTGAAATATTCATAATAAATATATATACTTGAAAGTACTAATCGAGATCTTTATCAAGAATTTTATATAATATATTAAAAATAATTATTTACCAAAATAGAATGCTATAGTTAAAAACAATCTGAGTAATCTCATTTGGCACCGAAACAAGTTATTATACTTTACTGTACTAAAGCATGACATCATGATGTCGTTCACGTGACCTACTATACGTTTTCACTGCTTTTGTATACTTAGCCGACTTGTGTAGTTAAGCTTCACATTCACTCGAGAATTTACCAAGACTTTTTTAAATAACATTTTCTTCTGAATGTATATTTATTTATTGTTAAGATAATTCATTGTTTTAATTTTATTTAGTAATACATTTCAAAAAGTGTTCACATACTATGACATACATACCATGAAACTTTTATTAACACGAATGAGTTATCTTTAAATCTGAATGAATGATTTTTTAAAAGAATTAAAACCGAATAGAATCAATGTTTAATAAACATCAGTATATGCAGTACACTGAGTGTGCACATCACGCGATTAAGAAAATCACGTACAGTGAATTTTAAGAGGTGCACGAACGTAACAACGGAATGGTGCGTAGCTCTCCAAACCTTTACCGAATGTGAATTCCTTTTTCTCTTTTCTCAGCGCAAAAGATTTTTGTTTTGACCGGACGCGCATAATGCATTGTCCACAGGAAATGGCTGGTCATAATACCGACAGCGCGATCAATATTATTTTATGAAACAAGGGTTAAAGTATTTTTTAAGAATAAAATTTATTCCAAATTTTTTTGCTTAATTTTAAAATAAAAAAATTTTAACATAGATAAATTTATTGGAAAATTTGAAGTTTTCCTTCGTTAATTAATAAAGAGATTGATAACATGTAGAAACAGAATACATGTTTAAATAAAAGCAATGCCATATTAAGTAGTAGCAACGGAGACGTAAAGTAATTAGTGCATAAACCAGGTGGAGTTGGCACAATAGCCAGTGAGATTTAGTTCGTTACTATCAAGACTAGAATGTTCCTTTTCATTCGTAATTTAAAACGTAATTTAAGTAATTTTTATTGTGATTTTTATAAAATATTGTATAATTACAGTAATTATACTTAAAATGAATCCACGATTTATTTAGCTTTTTTATTACAATGTTACATTTTTTCAAACCACTTATTTAAATTGTAAAAAGTTTATTATTCTTAGTAATGGCATATATTTTTATAATTTGACAATCCTTCAATCCGAGTGTAATCTTTTCATTTATTATTTGAAGTATATCGCAAGGTACATAGTTTAATAAATAAGAAACGCAGTAGCGCATGTCAGTTATAGCTTCGAATAAAAGTCTACGTGACACTTTTTAGAAATTTTGTGCTTGAATAAACGAAGATTTGATTTAAAACATGTTTTAAAAGCAATACGAAATGTTTGAATTTCTTTAAGCTTTTTAATTATTAAGCAATGGTCGTTGAAAAGTAAACGCAAGCGTTGAATATAAAAAGAACTTGTTACGCTTCAATTTGAAAAAACAAGTTTACTAACGGGTTGAAGGCGAAAAAAGCGAAGACTGTCAGTGGCATGATTAGTAGTGCAGTAATTGATTGGCACGTCGAAATCAGGCTCCCGGTCCGTGAGTAGTATATAGAGTACAAAGTGCAAAAAGGCGTAATCGTGTGTACGTAATTTTCAAATAAGCGAACGGTCGCACGCTCCATGCGGATCTTGTTTACAATGACCTTTGGCGAGCGGCGCGTGCGGTCTTCCTTACATTGCCCCTCTTCCGACCCCTTCATTTCTTTCCATTATGACGGTTCTCTCTCTTTTGTTGCTCTCTTCCTCTGCATATCTCTCTCTTCTTTCCTCTCTGTCTTTTAATCGATTTCTTCTCCGCATTGTATTATAACTCTCCCGACACACGTTCTCCCTTCTACTACATTCTCCTTATGCTTCCCCCTCCATTGCTCTTTCTTCCCCCACTCTTTCTTTATCTGTCTATCTACCTCTAACCATCTTTATTTCTGTAACAGCTATTAATCTTTTGCCTTTTGATAGATATTTTCGAGCACTATTACAAACTCGTCTTCTTGCGAATTCGTTATCTATAAATTTTTATTATTTAGTTTCATGATTATCATTTAAGCTTAATTTTGGCTTTAAATAGAAATTACAGTCTAATCGCAACAATTAAATTTTTAAGAAACCAATTAGAATTTTAAGAAGCCAATATTGGATTTTTTATTAAATTAGACTAATTGTATCATGTTCAAGTAAAATATCGTACTGTAGAATAACTGAGAGAGTAACATGGATTTTTTTTGTTTCAGGTGAGCTATTTGTTTTAGTAGGCTAAAAACGTACTCTACGCTGCATGTTTGTAAGTATACTAAAAGTAGAATTCTGCATATTCCGAATTATATTTTTGAAATATTAAATGTTATCGTTTAGGTATACACGAGATACACGAGCGTATAAATATAACGATTGTGTAAAAACTTTTAATTACAATTAAATTATTTTTAATTTAAATAACACGAATTGAGTTGAAACATTTTAATCAAAAATGACTCTCGAAAATAATCATTAAAATACTTTAATTGCATCGATATAATAGTAAAATTGCAACAAAAAGAAAAAGTTCGATTGCCGGCATAAAAGACTGCAAATGTATGTGAACAGAAAGTGTGCGTTCCTCGAATACTTAGATTGAGAATTCAAGTAGATTTAAATAATGCGAGAGGACCGTTTGAGGACCGCGCTTCACCTATGCGATAAATCCCGGATGCCTATACCCGTTTTACATTCGACCTCTTTCAATTTTACTTTTAATCTTGGCTCGTCCTTTATCCCCACTCCCCCGTCCCCGCTTGCATCCCTTCGCTTCCCTTTAACGTCGTCGCCTTCTTCCTGTCTTTTTCCCCCTCGCTGGCTTTGGCTATTAAAGTCCGGGGCTTTGCGAGCTCTTCCTTTCCTTCCCCCTACTCTTCGTCTCTTTCTCTCCCCATTCTCTCTGTCTCTCTCTCTCTCTCTCTCTCTCTCTCTCTCTCAGACCGCCAAGAAAAAAGGAAAGAAAATCAGTTGGCTCCTTATGTATGAATAAGGCAAAGCGCGTGCGAATACGTTTACATTGTGCGGGCACCCGTACGCACACTGTAGCGCACGGGAGCGTGATGTATGTACACGGGGCGTAAGTGAACACGCAGACGCGCGCAGCGAGCGCGTGTGCGGGAGCGAGGTGAACGAGGGGGAGAGAGTCGTTGAGAAACTTGGAAAACTCGCTAAACGAAAGTTTTTCTCAAACAAACACACAACGTATGTACATATTTTCTTTTTTATTTCAAGCCATGTTTCTCATTTTTATAATCTCTTTTGCATCTCGCGGCTTCCTTCTTTTCTAGATTAGAACTTTGTTTTTCGAATTGTTTCGTTTTATCTGAATTATTTATTGCGTACACCTAAAATGTAGAATCCTGCAATTAAATAGAAATATTGTTAACGTTTTTGAAAATAATTTTCCTGTATATGCAAGCTTGAAATGCTAACTTTTATATCAAGGTATTCCTAGCAACTTTATACCCTAATAAATTCCGAAATGCGTTCCGTGTTATTATATAATTCACTAAATATTCATCACTACTAAATTTGCGTTTATTTTAGTTTTTGACGAACGGCAGCATATTGGCTAACTGCACAATAATCAATTAAAGTTTATTTAATCATCCTATTATGCGTACATATATTACATTTATGAACAACGTAATTATATACGGGTTCATTTCATTCAAAATAAACGTTTCAAACTCGAAATTGAATTTAGTTGAAATGGAGAATAATATTGAATCGGTCGTAATGAAACCATATTCAAACAAATTTTGTATATCAAGAGGAATATAAAAACAATCCGATGAAAATAACAAAAGTTGTCTCGAACGTATACATATTCACTACATCTTGTAAAATAAGTTAAGCTTCCGCGAGTACAGCAAATTTCGTGTAAAAGTTATTTGAAAGTTTTTTCGTGTTAAATTTGTACACACAGTTAAATCTAGAAATATAAAAGCCTTTTGGTGAACAATCACATAAAACAATACAAAATTACGCGTTTCAAAAAAGCAATGTCAAGTAGCAATCGTAACATTTTATCGATGCGCTACGAGTCTATTATACTCTTTACAGCTGTTTCAAATAGTGGTATAACATCAGAAGGAAAATCGGGAAATAAAAATCGAGTCTTGAAGTGGATAATTAACGTAAAAATACGAATGTGGAAGACGAGTCGGAAATTACGTTAATCGAGAAATGGAGAAACAATCCAGAACTGCCCTCGGAGATTTTTGGATGAATATCTGGATAAATGATAAAGTAACGTAGATCGAGCAGATGTACATAAAAAATGCGCGCTTAATTAGCTGTGATAACCTTAGAATGGAAGTAACCTATAAATAGCTGCACCAAGAAACAAGGCAGAAACTGGTTTAAATTTCTAGAAGGAAAGTATTGCATGGCACACGAGCGCATGAGTATTGCAGAGGGCCAGTTGAATAATCGAAGCCGTGGTCAAAGAAACGTGAAAAAGGAAAAGGTTGAAGGAAAAGTGCGACAAGTGCCGAGTGACGAGGTGGGCACGAGACTCGAGCGAAGAAATAAATATCGACAGGCAGCGTCGGCAGCGGCCCTGAGAACCTCGGTCCGAGTCCTCGTGTCGCTCGCTATCGGCCAAGACAAAACCGCGGAGGCAGGAGAAATAAAGAGCAGAAGTAGCGCACGAGCGGGAGGGGGCACGGGGGCACGGGGGGACGAGGGGGACAGATGCAGCGGCGGCGGCGGCGGCGGCGGCGGCGGCGGCGGCGGCAGCTCCGTTCTGGAAACCAGTTTTCGAGGTGCATAGCGCGCTCGGGCACAAAATAGCCGTCCGCGCGGCCTACGGCAATGGCCTCCCCGATGCATCTCGGGCACACGTGTGCGCCCATTGGCTTTGCGGCCGGCGCGGGCCGTCGCGAGGACGGGCGCCGCGTGGGAGGCTCGCGCGCTAACCGTTTTTCGAAATCCGGACTCTGCTTTGGCGCCTCAGCGAGGCCCGGGCGCGGCTTCCTTTGGACTCGCGCCTTTTCATTTGACTCGACGAGAGGGCCAGCGAACCCGGGCGGCCCGCGCACGAGTCTCGGGGCTCGGGGCCTCTTGCCCCCGCCTGCCGGTCCGGCCCCTCCCAGCGGTACGCGCAGCCCCGCTGATTCGATCATTTTGCCGCCATTATGCACGCGCAATTAGAATTACTCGGGGAGTAATAAATGAACACGACTATTTTGATTCGAGAACGTTATCCGAGTTTATGCGGCAAACACCGATACTGCATTGTTGGGCCAAATAATACAATCGCTCCTATTAACAATATGTACTTCAAAGCTTGATAATTAAATTGATTGAGGTTCCGTGAGATAAAATTGCATTAAATATGGGCTACGTAATATGAATAGAAGCAAATATTGATTTACTGCGCATCCATTAAAGAGGAAAATAACGGTATAAATCCACGCTGGATTACGTGGAATAGAGTGGAAACTTAAGACAAATGTTACCTCTCGACCCCTTACACTTCCCAGATATTAACTGATTAATTATCTCGGCATACACTGGTTTGCAAAAAGGGTACAAGAGTTGAGCGTTATCATTGAATGGCCTCATCGACCTGACAGGGCAACTCCGCGCGTTGGAACTAGTTTGAAATATCGATAATTCCGCGTGATCCCATAGATTCCGCAACTTGGAAAATTAGAAGCAGATATGTTGGGCGTATTTTGAAACGGCGAGGCAACTAATGTTTTATTTATTAAAAAGCCATATTGAACTGGCCGCGTCGGCTGCGGCAACCCCCTGAACGCGCAACTGGCTGCATCACAAGGCAAGTCTCGTGACGAATCAGCAAGTGCTTACTTGCGTCGCAATCGATTTCAATCACAAGTCGAGCAGCTCGCGATATGGTTGCGCAACTTTAATTCGCGCTGTGCCCCGCGTCGCGCTACGGGCGGCAAAGGAAAAAAGGAACCCCCGAGACACTATTATAGCCCATCCATTTCATTGAGACGGCCGAGGTGACAGGGGGCCACGAGAGGGCGCCGAGGCGTCCGCGGGGAGATCGCGAGACAATCGGCTGATAATAAGTCGACCTCTTCGATTCCCCGCGCGCGCGCCGCCGCCGCCGCCGCCGCCGCCGCCGCCTCCCTTATCTATATCCCCCGCTCGCGCGCCTTCGAGCGCCGTATTAGCAGTGTGTATTCACACGAACAGGAGCGCACGCGCACACTGCCCGGCTTCCCGACTCCCGGAGTCTCTGGCGCTTAGCCCTGAGTCGAAGGGAGCCTCGAGCCTCGCCCGCTCCTGTTATTTTTCATTTTATTACGACCCCATACACGCGTATATCGATCTCGGACTACACGGAGACGTATTTTTTTACGGGGTCTAAAGAGACGTTGACGGAGTTGCCCCGGCGCCTGGGGGAAGCGATTTTCCAAAAATCTACTCCCTGCGGCCTTTTTCATCCTCGATGTTTCAATTCAAGATTCGTGTCGGCGATAGTGAAGGGCGGGGGCGAAGCACCGAAAAAATAGAAAATTCAGGGGGCAAGTGGTTTTTTCGGGGCTTTAGCGGTACTTCAAAGTCGCAATATTTTTCGCGTGAAGGGACTTTTAAAAAAAATTATGGAGGCACTTCTTTTCCGTGGAAAAAAATACCGTGACAAACTCTCGAGCACTGTAATACCAAGAGAAATTATTCTACTGGAAAATAAAATGTAGGCTGAAGATGTCCACTTTAAAGTTTTATAAGTTTCACAAGGAAATAATGATAATTACTTTTTTGACTTTTCAATTTTTTTCTCGTCCAGTGAAAAAAAATTGGATGCAAATTAAAAATTATACTCCGATGAGGAGAACTTATGAAATTACATAAATTTAAAAACTTGCCTCTCTTAATTCTATGTAAAGAGTCTATAATTCTTTTTTCCCGCTTTTTTCTTAGAATTATTTCAAGTCAACACAAAGTTTACTTTTAGTTAAATCAGCAAGGAAGAAATAGAGACGCTCTTGGCGTGTCAAGTAGCTTATTGTTGAATATCTGAAATTTGACAAACTTGGTAAACATTTCAAATATTTACAAAATAAATATATTGTGCACAAAACAAACTATTGCAAAATAACAAGTTTATTACAACGTTTTCTTCCATAAGACATAAATCTGTCGTCCTTGGTGATTTGCTTGCTTCTTTAACTTGGAAAAAACTTTGAGCTATCGATTTCACATACACGTGCATATAAGAGGCGACCGGGCGCCTATAATTGTAGTACTTATCCTTTGTTTAACATAAATAGCCAATTTTGGTTAGAGATGCAGTGTTGATAATTAGTTTCACTTTAAAAATATCATGGATGGTTTATTCGAAGCATCGAAATAACAGAGTCTGTGCCCGCGAGAGAATGCCATCACTCGTGCAAGAATGCTTAATCGAAAACTAATACGGAACAATAAGTGCAGTATACCGGGAGTGAGTGGCATTCCTCCCGTTTTTTACACGCCGCAAAAAAGAAACCGCGCGACAATAAGCGGGTGAGCGGAGGAAGGGACGGGCGCGAACAATCGAAGGAAAGCGTGTGCTTTGGGGAGAAAAAGGCGAGCAAGAGGCAATTACACGAGGCGGGGCATTAAATGAATCAATCCGGACGTTAAATCGATGAGCAGCGAGACTCGGGAGGTCGGGCGTGTATTATCGCGGCTGTGACCGAAGCGCCCGCGCCGGTGATTAAAATTTGATCGGTCCCGGATACACCGGCGAAAGAAGGAGCCGCTTACAATGGGAGGCACAGCGTAACGGGGCCGGCGATCCAAACGTGTCAACGGGTGAGTTCGCCGATTAGGGGCCACGGACGGCAGATAAACACGCGCACGCACATGCGCTCCTCGAGCGCCCGCGTGCGTCGTCTATTTATAAGTATACGCGCGAGGAGTGCAGCGCCGAGGCGCACTTACATACGTGTATATATAAATGGCCGGGTGCTCCTCGCTCGAGGGCAGCTGTGTGCGTGACGCGTTCCTGGAACAGAGAGAGAGAGAGAGAGAGAGAGAGAGAGTGAGGGAGGGGTGGGCGCGCTCTCGGCGGAGCGCCTCGTATCCATGGCAACCCATCCCTTCTGTCAATTCTCTCTCGCTCCCTCCCTCCTTCCGTTTCACGTCTCTGTTCCTCCCGTTTACTCGGCCACCGCCCGCTTTGATAATCTTTCTCCTTTCTTGCTCTGCCCTCTCTCCTCCTCCTTCGCCCGTCTCCCTCACTCTATCTTCCAGCGCGCGAGCGAGCGAGCACTTTTTTTGACGTCGACAGCGTCGTCATGCCCTACGTATTACCTTTATTTCTTTTCCGCCCTTCGTCTATGCGACTCCACAATATCCCCGGTCGCCCGCGCCGGCCCACCTCCCTTTCTCCGACTATTATGCGCGTGCTTACTTTTTCTTCTTCTCTTTATCTCTCTCTCGCGCCGGCGCTATATTTCCTCTTTCGAGGAAATGCGATAAGAATTTTTCCACTTGGAATTTCGGCTATTTATCGGCTTTGGCTTGAGTTCATTCTCGGCTTTATGCTGCAAGCAATTTACGAGTCGAGGATACATGAAACGTTCCCGCTCAAATTGTCTTTGTTACCCGCGATTCAAGGCATTTTCCAGTACTCTCCGATATATAACGCGCAATTCGTCAATGACTATTTTTATCTCCCATTGAATTAACGATCACCGGTTACTGATTTAAAGAGACTTATGGACAAGCACCTACATAAATGAATACATTTGGACACAAATTCCATTGGAATTTATTTACTTTATATATATATATATATTCGCTTTAATTCTGAAAGAGGTTTATGCTTTAATTAATTTCATTATGCTAGAAGCTTTTATACTTCAACAAAATTAAAGTTATTTTACAAAATAAAAGCAAGTATTACGTTTCACGTAAAAAGAACTTTATAATGAAATATTCTCGGAAAACTTTCAAGAGCGCCTCACTATGTATATATATATATATATATATATAGATATATAATATATATATATATATATATATATACACACACACATATAAATGTACAAGTTAAAGTTATGATTAAAACTGACATTCTGTTAACGTTGCCGAATGTTTTAAATTGAATTTGAGTTTATCTTTAATAAAAGTACAATTTTAGATCGCTCATAATAAGGAAATTCCATTTACGAGCTACGGGTCGATTTTTCATTTCGTTTGTTAGACACACTTGCCTCTCAATTAATGCAACCTTATACTCGCATTCCATTGTATTAATTATACATTCGTTATTTTAATGATGCTTGGGATATCTTTCAATCAATCACAGTACACTAAATTCTTTTTCGATCATTGTAAATTTAAATGTTAACAGTTCATGACCGTGTTTAAGAATTAAATGGAAAAAGTATTTTGGGATTTTGAGTGAGAAAAAATCGTTCTTTCTCCCTGAGATAGCTCTTTGAATCAAGTTTAATTGCGACGAATTTGGAAGCTGGTTACGCGTATACTTATATACATATATATATACTTGCCTCGATGTGCCGAGGCGGACGAGCTGCATTTAGTCGTATTAATCTGATAAATCTTTGAAAGGCATTGTACAACCTTGGCTCTTTGGAAGCAAAACGGAGATATAAATTCGAGATACGTAAATATTTCCTCGGGCTCGAGGGTTGGGAGGCGGGGGCCCGAGCGCACGCCCAACACTGTCCAGATGATTCCCCGCTCCCACGCACTTCCCACAATCCCGCCGAGTCAACTGCAGTGCAGCTGCACCCAGATGCAGGTCGTCGAAGCCTTGATTGATATAAAGGGACCGTCCCGCACCTCATGAGCGCTTGCGTCCCGTCTCTAATTTCATTGTCGCCCCCCTCCCCCCCCCCCTCCGACCGCCAAATACGACGGGCGATAAGGCTCTGTGAGAGTTATAGATTTTTCGCGCGCAAACGGCGCCAGTGCGGGCTGAGAGCGCGAGAGCGAGGCAGGCAGAGAAAGAGAGAGGGGCAGGGGGAACGACGTATAGCGGCAGCCGCGGCGCCGGGAAGATGGTGGAGCATCGCCCCGGTAGGGAAATAAACGGGGGTGGGCGAGACTAGACCCTCGCCAATATACGCAGCTTTGCATGAAGTTACTCCGACTGCCGAACAGACGGTCTCCTCTTATTTGTTCTGTAGTTTCGGTTAAGGAACTGGATTTTCCCCTGCGACTTTTTTTCGCCATCCGCCTCGGCGGTTTCATAGCTTTGGGGTATGCGCGAGGATTCGGCTTAAGTAATTAATAGGGTACAGGCACTTTCATTTTGAATCTGTTTAATTTAGGAACTCTGCTCGACTGCTCCACCGCACCGCCCCGCCCCCCTCCCCTCGGTTTATCGAGTTAAACCGAATCCGGTATAAAAAAGGCTGTCATTTGATCGGTTGGTTTGATCAAATTATGCAAGATTGTTAATGAAACGTTTTCAAAACTCGATTTATCCTTCCTTGCATTAAAGTATTTCCATAATTTTCTACAATTACACCAATGTTAACGGATTTAATAGAAATAAACCCTGCGGAATTTATTCGAAATCGACCACCTACACTTGATCATTAAAATTGTTATTTATGATTCCGAACTGAATCATATTTAAATTACATAAACCAATGAAAGTCTAATTGGACATAATTAAGGAAAAACTTTGGTCCGCTCTTCTCTCGACTCTTTCAGAAATAATTGTTAAAGCTGCAATGGAAAAAATCAGCTTGAATAAGTGCACTTGGACATTTGTTATTCTCGGATTTACTTAACTTACTTTACTAATTTTAACAAGTTTAATTAAAACTGGTAGTTTGTAGGCGAATTAATGCAGGTGTACATATATACAACTACTGTGAACTGTAAACCCGCAGAAACTTTCACTAAAGATTAGTCTTTTATAAAGCGAGTGATATGGAGCCAAGCCAAGAATATTTTTTGAACTCGTGAACTATTCGAGGATCGTTTTAAAATTCATACAAACTTCGTCAACTCTAGTTTTAAGGCAGGGTTATTCAGTGACTGATTCACTAAGTACCCCGCGCTAAATAGATTGATTTCGCCTTGTATATTGAGATTGTTATAAAACAGGAAATCAGCATTTTGTCAAAAGTAGATTCCACTTTCGCAGCAAACAGTGGAAAAATAGACGAGCTCAAAAGAGAGTGGCCTCGTTTGTCCGAAATTCACTCAACTCTCAACTTTTCAAAGGCATCGTTAAACAACAAAGGGAAGTAATAGAAGGGAACGTTCGGCAGATCCTGCAGTACATAAAAGCCAAAGAAACTGCTTAATAATCGCAGAGGGCAATGTAAAGCATAAGAGAGACCGCTATCAAATCGATGGCGGCGCAGGGGAAGAACAAGTTGGGCAAGTGTGTTACGGTGGAAGGGCTCGAATTTCCCTCACACCCGTCTCTCGGCCGTGCCTTGACACATAATCCACGTTAATTGGTATTCCGAGGATGCTTTGTAGTGTACCTTACGGGACGGGACGCCTTCCCCTCGCGACCCTCCTCCGCTCTTCCTCGCTCTCCCCCTTCCATAAGCGCTGGCTCTGCGTATAAAATGCCTCATTCCCACGCGCGCGGGCGCGCAAGCGCGCCTATGCAGCATCCAGCGTGACTTTCCTTTTACCTTTATTCCGAGTGTCTCTGGAATCCTTTCGATCTCGGAACTTGTTACGGACTGTCTCTATTTCTCTCTTTAGCTGCGCTCTTTGCTCGTTTTTTGCAGACTTATGTGCAAGAGCTCGCCTCCTTTTCTCGGGCAATTAGATTAATTGATCATTTTAAAGAAAACCTTGCCTCTCGAATGCTCGCGTCAAATGTTGAAATTTCAAATGATATTAATGCCTTCCCTTGGTTACAAATTTTTCAATTTAATAATGCAAAAATATGAACAAAAGCAATTTTTTAAAGACAAACATTTGCCGCGATTAAAGTGTATAAATGCTTTTGTCTATCTTTTCAAACTAAAAATATTTTTCACATACTTTGAGCTGCTCTGTAGGTTGTTATTTTTCATTTTCGTACGCCCTTTTTATTCATCTGAAACTTATTTTACTCGAATTTTTCAACGATGAAATGAAAGTGTTTTCAATTTCCTATTTTACTCAAGTAAAAAGTACATAAAAATCAAGAGTAGCAAGTGTGCTTACGACTGCACTCAATCTTTTTCGCGTTATCAGTGAAGTTCCGTCGTTAACAGTATTACCATACCTGAAATTGGCGCGAATGGCGGATTAACTTGCAAAGATTTTCCATGAAAATAATCTCAGTATATATGTATAATGTACATTTGAAGTGCCCTCGAATAATTCCCTTGGAATCGTCGAGGAGAAATGTTTCATTAATGCACGTAAATTCAATTAAACTCACGGCAGTTGTTCTACATTTATATGGCTTTGCATTGTAAATATGTAGTCTACCATTAGAGCTCTACAACAGAGAGGCTTTACTTCCTCTTACATATATACCTATAGTGTCGCATTCTTTCTTTTTAAACCGGGAGAAGAAAATCTCGTTGATATATATACGCTTATATATTCTCCAATGAATATCGATTAACTCGACGCACTGGAAAAATAGTTAAGTCTCTAGTCTTATAACATTACTACAAATTCACAGAGGTTTTAAATTATTATAGCTTAACTTTGATGAATATTTACAGTGGAAAAAATTCAATTAATTCTATAAATTCACTTATACTAATTACTGCTTTACTCTCAATTATCGTGCTGAATATTGAATATTACTTATTCATACAAAATTTAATAAAACGCAAACGGCGAATTTTCATTCATGTAGAATATAGTTATATTAAAAATTACTGCATTAATATAATTAAAACTTTAATAATTAGAAATATTTTTAATTTCAATTCTGATAAAGTTCACTTAGATGTATAAGTAGAATTCGATTATACAATGTTTGTATAAAACTCATTTTCTGTACATATCTAAAAATTTTAAATCCCTTTAGCTTTACTACTATGAACAAGTTCAGAGTGATTTTAATTATGAAGTTGCTCAAATTCTAAACAAATTGATTAACGTTAAATTCTTGATATTTATATATACGCACATTTTTATCCTATGTTTAATAATCGCAATGAAGTAAATTTTGAATTGTAATTATATTTTTCTGTTTATTCTTCATCAATATTGTTTTATCAACTTATTCTCCGTCCCTGAATTAGCATGCCCGTCAATCCAGCAGATCCTTATTTATGCAATTCGTTATATTTGCCATCTTATAAATAAGTCAATCCTGCTTTAATAGAATTATTAATTAATGCTAAGCGAAGGAGCCTCACAAAATGTAATTATCATCGCTCGAGAAAGTTACAGACATCATTAATTATACGAGGGATCCAAGCTTCGGGTCTGCTAAAAGGTACACGAGCAGAATTCAATGATTCACCTTGGTAAATAATTGCAAAAATTATCCTTTTGTTGCTTTGCAATAACGAAAACTTCCTATGTAATTTTTCGTTCAAAGAGAAACATGACAAAGCCGAACATAGTGTTAACAGTTATTCAAGGAATCTAAACTAGAATTGTCTCTCTAGAGTTAAAATTTATGCAAACTTTATTTTTGAATTTATAAACTGATTTCCAATCTTGTAGATAAATTTTATCTTTACTATTATAGCTTACGTGTACTTTAAAATTTTAACTAAATACTGTTCAACGTAAAGCGGTGAAGATAAAAAAACACCATTGTCCATTGCGATAAATAAGTTGCAAATATGATTAGCTGCTATAAAAATTTATAGTATCAGAAATAAAAATTTGTATATTAAATACAATTTTTATAGTTTATTCGTAATAAAATAAAATTCAAGTATCATTTGAAATACTTTTAAAGATTTAACATTTTAGTTTATCTGTATAAAAACAAAGATTTTATTTCCTCAAGATTTCATGAATAACTAATCTTGAAAATAGTTTAATAAGTAATAATTTCAAATAACAACTATTAAATAATGGTTATGAAAAAAAAATTAAAAAATAAAT
This sequence comes from Sycophaga agraensis, assembly GCA_018906755.1. Taxonomy (NCBI): domain Eukaryota; kingdom Metazoa; phylum Arthropoda; class Insecta; order Hymenoptera; family Pteromalidae; genus Sycophaga; species Sycophaga agraensis. Next base: position 834,335 of record JACCIE010000011.1, read on the forward strand.
ATTTTTTAAATTTTAATGAATCTTTATGCATACATGTACTTTAATTTCAAATATTCATTGAACAGCATTTAATCATGCGTTCATTTATTTCAAAGTCTGTTCGGTGGAATAATATTTCGAGGTAAATCGACCAAAGTCTCGTAAAGCAAAACACCAAAATACCGCCACGCAGCGTTCATACAAGCATGAATGCCATGAACGTCAAGCCTCCTACACATACCTTACCGCATACACACACCTTCGCCGACTTCGTATAATTGCGATAGAATTACCGGACGGGAGATACGCAGTCTGTACCGCCGATGCGTCAGCCGCGAACATCGTGATGGACGCCTTTCGAGGAGAGATGCAACTACTGCAGCTCGGGTATAATCATTTATAATTGCGATTGTCGCAAGCTGCCGCCGTGACGAAGATGCCACCGAACTGCCATTTTATAAAATAATATTTTAAAACAAATTTAAGATACGGTTATGAATTTTTTGATAGGTTTTAAGTATAATTTTGTATGATTATTTTTCGGTAAATTAATTAAGATCTTCATCCAAATCTAAATTACATGAAACGTCATTAAAAAGGGTTCGTTATATTTAACAAATTAGTATAAGTATATAAAATGAATAGAATAGTTAAAAAATCATTCAGTATTCTCTCAAACTATTTGCATTTTATTAATCGAATGCTTTATGCTTATAATAAAATATGAATTATTAAATTATTATAAAATATGAAATAAGATACACTCTGTAAATAGTTTTAAACTGGTTCCAATCTAATATCACGCTAAAAAGTACAATTAAAAGCTAATTGTTTAAGTACATAGTGTACTGAAATACAATTAAGGAGTTTAAAAGTCTCTAGAAAGAATTTAGGTTACGTTTGCAACTCGATATTTCAGCAACACAAATGACTATTCCTAGCATTTACAGGACTGCGTTTATTTTTACACTGATTGCATTTATTGTGTACGCGACAGAACAACAAATGTCAGTTTTGTTAAAAAAACTTTGGGTTCACGCGAGCTCAACCTCATTTCAGACAGCATAAATCAGCCGTATGTACTATCACGTTTCTTGATTTAAAAGTTATGTAACTTAAATTAGCATTCATAGAAGAATTATACCTTTCCTTCCTTCAGATGCAAATTATGCATTTCTACACTATATCGAAACTTAAATATTTAAATTGATTACAGTGTCTGTAACTTGAATAACTACGTTTTCGAGTTTGCTTCCATTTTCTTCAATGAAGAAAGACAGTGGGGAATTACTTCAATTCATTAATTATTCACTATTGTTTCTGTGGTAGATATATTGTTCGTATAAGTGAGTGTAAGTTTGTGCGCATATGCGTGTAATAAGTGGAGTATTAAGTAAACCTTACACATAAAGCTTATTTAATAAAATATTATTCAAGAAGATTATTGTTATTCAAAGATCGTATAAGTATAGTAACAGAACTTTTTTATATTTAGAAACATTATTTCTGTGCTAGTATTGTTCATATGTATATGTCTTTAATTATTATTCACGTCTATACTTATTAGCAATCACATATCGAAAAATATCATTTTTATGAATGAACTAGTACACTGTAATACTTAGGTAGACTTACGGAAAACAATAAGAATTCGATCATATATAAATTCATAATTTTTATTCCGCCAATTCTATAGAATTAAATACTCAGAGCGTAGAAAAATTTCAATTCGTATATAATTAATTATAAGCACGTGTCTTTTCTTAATTGGTGTTATCATATTGTAAAAATTAAAAAAAGTAAACGAATCTATGTGTTTTAATAAAAAATCAATTATATTTGTTAATAAATTATAACAGATAAAGTATTATACGAAATAAATTGCCCTTTTTTATAAGTCTGCCTATAAACAATAATTGTAAAAATAGAAAACAACTGTAAATACAAGAAATATACATCAACTGTTTAATCGGTGCGTTTTCATTTGATTGTTATCAAGTTTTCTTTATAAGAATCAAACAGATAAACTAAAATTGATATCTTTACAAGTTTGTTGTATTTTTTAATTATTAATGCGTTAGCTTTTACATGAACGTGTAAAAAACAGATTTTTACAATTATATTCTGTACTTCCTTAATCTCTTAAAACGAGTTTCTAAGAATGAAGATTATGCATTTTCAAATAGCAAACCGGTTATGGGATTGCGTGTCGCGAGGAATATAGATAGCAAAAAATATATGACGTGATGGCGTATAGCAAAATATCGCACATTTCAGACTCATTGTCAAGAGCTGCAATAAAAATAGTCTGTCATCTGCATAAATAATTTTAAAATAATAAATGTCCTTTTTCTTTTAAATTTTAATATATAAATAATTAATTTATAATATTCGAAATAAGAATGATTAGATACTTTTAATGAATTATTGAAAAACGCGGAAAATTCGCTAATAAATAATATTTTAATTTGAAACAAAAGTATATTTGAAACTCGATTTGAAATGTAAATGTTAACATAATCAGCTCATGCGGCTTTTATGTACAAGGGTATTAGGTATTTATAATGCAAGTAATGTCGAAATAATTAATATCGTAGAATTGGAAATATCAGGTTGCTTCAGCTGCATATTATACTATTATTATGCATAGATTATTAACGTTATACTCCCTTTATGCGCTTGTTTCAAATCTAACGTATTTAAAATTGTAAATGAAATATACGTTTTGATGAATATACGTAATCTGAATATTTCCTAAAAAAGATAAAACTGAATATGACCTTTAAAACACACAGGGACGCGCGCATGCGTTTTTATAAATTTAAAATAATTAACCGTTGGGTATCCGGAAAATAATTCAGAAAACCGAGCTGCCAATCGGTTCCTTTAAAAATTTATTACGTCAAAACGAGCGGTTAAAATGCAAGATCGCAATTAACAAATGAACATATCGAGAACAATTAATTTGCACAAGAAAATAAATAGGAGATTGGAAGAGTGAACGTCCAGGGCATAGGTGCAGACGAGAACCGGCTTGGCAACTCATTCATTACAAACAACAGTGATTCCAGCGCGTCCCGATGAGGCTCATTTTACTTTCGAATACATCCTCACCGTCGTTCGCGTCTCATACCTACCTGCGCCCGATGCTTCTTTTTGCGCTTAACGAGGTATGCGATCATAGATATATGCACGTACGGCGAGAGCGAGCGAGCGAGTGAGAGAGAGAGAGAAGGCGCGCGCGGCGTCATCTCCCTCTCGATTTTATGCAGCTGCGTGCGCGACCGCAAAGCCGTGCACACAGACACGAGTGCGCGCGTGCATGCGGAGGAGAACGAGAGAGCGGGGCGTCCTTCGCCACGGCGCGGAACTTAACGTCGTGACAGCGAAAATGTTGTCCCTGCCGCGGACTGCCTAGGAAAGCGCGCGCCGTGACAAATATTTCTCGCCGGGCGCCTCGATCGCAGTTTCGCAATAATGCCGCCAAGGGAGACGAGGAAAGGGAAAGAGAGAGGGAGGGGAGACCAATTGCGGTGTTTCGAATAACCGTTTGTTTATTTACGTTGAATAAACCTTTTGCGGGAATGCATGATTAACAATTGCTGTGGTGTAGTTCCGTGTACACCGAGCACCGGCACACCGGTTCACTGAGCACTTGGATTTAAGTAGTTCTAATAATACAGCGCTTTATCTCTTTGTGTTCAATAGCAATCTATTAAGTAACGCATCGTCCCGTTCTTTACTCTTACAGTTCAAACATTTTATCTTTTTGTAGATTAATTCGTTCCTCGGCTTGCATTAAGGTTCTATATTAAATTATAATAATTTTCCTCGCAATTTTCGTAATGTAATAAGCTTTTGTGCTACGTTTTGTGCTTTTTCGCTTACAGCTGTTGATGCCGAGTCTAGACGTATACTTTTATTGTAGAGAGATAGCTTTTGAAAAACGATAATGGCGTGGTGTCCCAAGTCTAAGGCTTGAGACTTTCGCAACTGTACATTACTCTTACTCTTTTGGTTAGTTTCATGTAGTAGACTGTAATTTATTTTACCTTTTTAATATATCCAAATACTATCATTCGTAGAAAATAAGTAGTAGGTAATTTCAATAATAGATTTCAATTATCTCAATAGGTTGATTATGATAATTAATTAAAAGGCATGGTTTTTGTTGCTTGTATTTTTCGTTCAATAGCTGTGTTTGAGAGCATCACACTATACCTTTTTATTTTATTAATTAAGAACTAAAATTAATTAATACTTTGAAAACAACAATAAAGCGTTATAACCTTTATTTATTTAAAAAATGAAATTCAAACTAAATCAAACAATATCGTCATACAGACTACAAAAGAATGTATGAACAGTGTAGAATCGTAACAATGTATAGTTGGCCGTAGCACATATCGATCGGCTGTTGATGTGATTAAACTGCAGGAAGCGTGTACAAGCGTATACGCAGACGGAATCAAAAACCTCTGTCAACTATTTCCGTACGAGTTATTTATATGAAGTGATAATTTATTTTTAATCTTAACAAAAAAATAAAACTATCTGCTAAAGTTGAACTGCATTGTAGTATATTATTTATCAATGATAAATGAGAAGATATGCATACTTTTATGTTTAAAACAACACTTAAAACGTGTATATGAGTTTTAAAAAATCTTGAAACATTATTTATAACCAAAACATTTTTAGAATTAAAGTAATTTACTGTAATTCATGCCATAATCTTAATATTCTGATTATATATTACTTGAATGCAGTAGAGGTTTAGCCTGCACAAACCTTAAATAAATTGTGTTAATAAAGAAAGTGGAAATTTCATAAAACAGCTTTCACAAATTTGAAAAAAGAATTAAAAATGAGTAAGCACATATACTGTCGGTGATCTAACAACTGCAATGAATACTCGCAAGGAAAATTTAAAAGAATAACGAAAACTTTTTATAGCATTACTTTGATTTTATTCTCTTTCTTACTTTTCTTTGTAAAATAATTATATTATATATTTATATGTTTATTTTGTATAGAAATACGAATAACAGAAATGTATAAAAATAAATAATAAAATATTATGCATGAATTATGAGATATTAATTCAAACATTTTGTTCGTATATTCCATTTATAACTGATGCTAAAGAGAACATGAAAGGTAAAGCGCTTTATGTTCAAGCATTTATCGGAAATACCAGTTTTTAGCAAAAATTTGCAAGTTATATTTAAAACAAGACACTAAGTTTTCCAAATAAATTGAATACTTTGAGATTATAACACAAAAGAATGTCTATTAAAAATGGTTGGATTGATTTTTCTTTTAACGACATTAACAATATGTTAAATACAATAAATAAGTCGATTGGCTTGTATTAATTTGTTACAAATATGTTTTAACATTTGTAACCTATTTTTCACGTTTTGCTAAAGTCTATAATAAAACCGATATAAAAGTGCAGTGTAAGTGTACTGGAGCAATCGATAAGGGAATAGTGAGTCGGCGATAAGAGGAGCTCGAAAACGGTTATATTTTATTAAAGTAGAGTCGTAACTCTTTTGCTTTGATATTTAAAAGCAAATGATAAAGTCATAACATGATTATTATTTTCATAGTATATAATTTTCACTTATATTCAAGATTTTATGGTGTCATTATTAGCAAAATAAACGTGTCGATCGAAAGCAATTATTTGGACGACGGCTATCGTCGAATCGGATAAAAAATTTGCTGTTCAAAAAGCGCTAAAAGAATTAATTTACACAATAATTACACAAGTGGATGGAGTTGTCCTGGCAAATAAATTCAAAATATCGACCTCATTGTCGTTCGAGTAAGGATCCAACCGGCCAGATTTATTCGCCGATAATAATCCATGTGCGCCGAACGATTCCGGGAAAACACCAAATATACAGGGTATACGTAGGCGGGCAAAAATCAATACCGCGTCCGTTTAGCCCTGGGGTGGCGAGCGCGGGTTCATTTCGGCGGCTGGCAATGGAAGAAACGCGGGGGGAAATTCGGCTGGTTTTGCGTCTCGAGTGCCGAAGAGGGTAATAAGCGGGAAAAGCGCGAAAAGCTCGGCGGAAAGCGGCCGCGCACTTATCGCAAGCGCACGCATCCCTTGTGCAGGAGGGCGACTCGGCCTGTAATTAAAGCGTCGCCCACGGGCGGGCCGCTCCTTAATATTTGAGGACGCGGGGCGAATATTCTTCGGCGGTCGGGCCGGCAGGCAGCAGCAACAGCCGCGGCGGCAGCAACGTCCGCGAGGAGGACGAGCGGCGGAGTGCGCGTGTGCGGGGTGTACGTGAGCGGGCGCGCGGGGAAGGCTCCCGGGCTCCCGGGCTCCCGGCATTCGTTTCGGCGGCCCGGCCGATGCTTGGCTTTTTATTAAAATTCTCGGTAGAGTAATTGGAGGGGCGCGCGCGCGCCTGGCATCGAGCCTCTTCTCATTGTCTCTCGGCGACTGGTGCCGCGAGGCGCCCGGCGCTACATTGTCCGCGGGAGTGTAACGGCAGTCGGTGTCGCGCGCCGCCCGTGGCTATCTTGGTCAATTAAAATGCGCACTGCCTCAAATGATTATGCGGTAATAACCGTTCGTAATTTACGGCTAGGTCCTCGGTTTAATTAATTTACTCGGCAAGTGCGTCCGTTTCATTGGGAAATTTTAAGAATGCATGCGATGCATTAATAAATTAGCCGGGGAGTGCCAGTGTCCCGAAACTGCATAATTTATATTTACTGCATTCTGCGTTTGATATTACTAAAATGTCTGGTAAATAGACCCGCTTTCGGATTTATTTCGCTGGAATCTTTAATTAATCTGCTTTTCATTGGTATGACACTCGGATAGCTTTGCTATTCACCGTTGTTGGACTATTCATAAATTGAGGAGATCTATTTCTTCAGAGAAATGTAGGACGATTCTACTTGCCATTCCTATTCAACTCTGGCATTCTCGTTTGAACAAGCCCTTTACTCAAGTGTACGGCTTCGTATCTCAAGCGCGGTGTACGCGAATAGGGGATTTGAAATATTTTAAACATTCAGACCAGACGTCAAACAGTCTTTGCAACGGCCATTCAAATATTAAAACATTCGACTTTATGGGACTGGAGCGCGATGTAAATGTTCCACCGGGGCTCTATTACGGGCGAATCGAGGCGATTTAAATACCGAAATTCCATATCGCGCCAAAGTTGAGCGCGCAATGCTCCGCGACGTTCGGCGCTCGCATCGACGAGAATCGGAGGCGAAAATAGCACTCGCGCCTCGGCTCCCGCCTTGGGCCGGAATAAAGAGGGAATAATGCCGAGTCGAGTTTGCCTGGGCGCACGGGGACGTCGACGGGGACTTTGGCCCAAACTCCTCGCGGACTCGGTCAACGATTGAAAAAAGGCCAACTAATCGGGGAGCTGCGAGGCCCGGAGTCCCCCGCTGCCGGGCCGCCTCTCTATCTCCCACACAGGCCGTGAGTCATGCGACCTGTTCTTGCATAAACTTCCTCCTCCCTCGGGTCCGCTCTCTCCTGCACTTGGTATTAAAGTCCCGAATACCGTACGGCTTCGCTCCTCGTCCGCGCGCGGCGGCCGACAATCGGTGCGCGCATCCTCTCCGCCTCCTCCGCCTCCTCCTCCTCCTCCTCTTCCTCGTCGCCTCGCTCCTTTTTTCCTCCTCTCCCGCGGCCTCGAAACTCGTAAAGCAGCTCGATCCGGCTCGCTTTTAAGTCCCCCCCCCCTTCTCCCCCTTCTCCCCCTTCTCCGGCCTGCGCCGGCTCTGTCGAGGCGTGTGCGCCGCCTCCTCCTCCCTCCCTCGGCGGCTAACTTTTTTTGGCCCGGCCCGAGCTTCATGTTTACCATTGGAATTGTCAAATTTCCTGGGCCCGTTACGCGGATTAAGCCGATGAATTTGTCGACCGGGGAAAAAGCCTCGCGCCCTTCGGCGACCCCTCCCGATTTTTCCGTCCGTTTGTTGCGCGTCCCGTGGCCATACGGCCCGGCTCGCCCGGCGCACCCGCCTCGGCACCCGCGCCCCATGAATATTGCTTGCTCGGAAATGGTATTGATCATTTACTGTTTGGACGCGTTCGGAATTATGCTTCCTATTTGAATTTGAAATTGCTTTGCAATTTAATGCATAGGAGCCGCCGATGCGAAATAAAACTATAATTAATAAAGTAATGCGCCCAAGGGGCCATTATTAGCGAGCGACCGTTATTTGCTCATTCCAATTTTTTCACTTCAAATTAAGAGTATCGCTCGTTTTCTTTTGCAGCCTCTCCTCCTCTTCCACTTTTCCCTTTTGAAGAAGACTTTATTTTTACCTTCTGCTAGCCTTTTTCGAATTACTCGCATAAAAGACAGTTATACGCCTTAATAATGACGTCATTACAGTTGCTACGCCTTCTTTATTGTGACGTACTCGCAATATACTATGCTTTTAAAGCTTTGAAAATATCTTGATAAGAAATGGTATATAGACGCGCATACTTTGTAATTTATGCACCACCAATTTTTAAAAGAGTGCAATACGCGCTCACGTAATGCTCCGATAATAATAAAAATAATAATCATAACAACAACAACGACAACAACAACGACAACAACAACGACAATAACAACAACAACAACAACAACAATTATTTTGGTATTATCGCGATTCACCTCTCTTCATACAGTAAAATTCGATATGACAGATTTACTAAACAATGTCAAGTATTTCGTCGATTCTGTATTGTTACCCTCAATCCGATAAAAACATGTCGGAGAGAAAAGAACTGACAGATAATCAACTTTTCCTTTGCCAAGGCAAACTTTGCCAAACCCGCGCTTCTCATTCATAAATATTTGCATTAATTTAAAATCTCGAATTTCGGAAAATTGGAAAGTCAGGAAAGACCTGGCAAAAGACTAATTTCCCTGAGAATTTCCTGCATAGATATATTCGATTAAATCGGTATTTTAAATTTTAAAAGAAAGTTACATGATATTTACAGAATTCTCATTTTCCACTACATATGAATACTGTACACACAGATATAGATATACCCCTCGATATATACTAACAAATTATAGCATCATCAGATATTCGCCCTCGAAACTTTATGAAAGCATCCACGATACCGAATATCACTTCAGGTGGAATCGAAACGAAGCTCGAAACGAAGCTACACTCGGCCCTACTCGAATAATTTTAGCAAACCAGTCTTGGAAGAATCAGAAGGAGGAGAAGGTGGGGGCAGAGGAGGCAAAAAAGAGTCCGCGGGCAGGCGCATCGGACGCGATCGGCCCCGATGGACAATCCGGAAACGAACAAAAGCCGCCACGGAAACGCGCGCGCCTGCGTGCCAGAGCCGTCCCTCCCCCCGCGCAGGTGTTCATAGCCTCCGGAGCGTTGCATGTCGCCCCGCCCATGTATACACGACTGTATAACGAGCGCTCGCATGGGGCTGGGGACGAAGAAGGGGGATAAGAAAGGCACGAAATCCGGAGGGTATTTAATCGAACAGCCCCCGCAATGCGATTTCAATTGGGCCATCGCCGATTATAGGACGTCAGCCATGCAAAAACATGACTTCCCTCGGACAAAGGATTCCTTGTGCTTAAGAATCTTCATTAGCCACAACGAATATATTTTAAATGTGGACATTGAATATTTCTTAATGTTAAAACAGCCTGACTTATACGACACTATACCGTTTGCTTTTTGTCTTTCCAGCAAAATGTCGTTCTTAAACACTTTTATGCTTGTGACCGTTAATGAATGAATATCTCTCGCAAACAACCGACTAATTTTGTATTTTCATTCATTGATTCATAACTACAAGGAATCCTTTCTCCTCGCTCTTCTCTCTGAACAGTCGTCCACGACTTGTTTATTGCGCTGCGATCGTTCCGATGAGTCGATCACTTTCGGGATTGGGTGCATGATTACATATACCACATCCGGAATCCGCGTCTTTAACTCAAGGACTAAAAGCTCTTAGGCGTAACTCGCAGTATTAGTAAGACTAGTCAAGACGCGGATAATAATAAAGCGGAATCATCCGCGATATTAGATTGGACGTGGGCGCGAGGAACTATACACTATAGTATTCCCACCGGATTTTCATACTCTTTCGGATTCGAGGCCGGGCCTCGGGCTGGGTCCACTCACTGCGATCAGTTTTAATACCGTCACTCTAAAATAAACTTGTAAGGAAGCAACGCGATTTGCATAGCGGAGCACTCGCACGTATATACGATACGCCCCGGGAAAAGCGCGTATGTATTTCAATATGAATGAAGCTAGCTCGAGGTAGAATATTAACCACTCGACGATGCAGGGGGATAGACTGGACACACGGCGGTGAGCGTTTGTCCGGCCGCGCGACACCGGGAACGTGTGCGAGACTCGGGGCGAGATCTTGTAAAAAGCAAAGATAATAATTCGACCTGTACTTCGCTATTTCAATTCGGAATTGGAGTTTGCAGGGGAGCACACAGCTACTCCTATGCACCGCGGCCATCGAGATAGGAGCTAAAGTTACTCATGCATGCGGCAACATGCGCGAGAGCGAACGCTACGGGGCGGGTGGGAGGGGGAGATTCGCGCTCATATTCATAGCGCGCGTCAATGTACCAGCGCTAAATGGTGTTGGTGTATTCGCACAAAGGCAAATAATGAAATGTGTCATGAACACGCAGTTATGTGATTTATCTCAGGCGTATGTCCATAGCACATCTTTCTTTCCCTCTCTACCTATCTCTATCTGCTTCTTCCTCTTCATACACGTTCCTTTTTTTTGTTTCAATCTTATTGAAATTTATCTTCAACTAACTCGATAATAATTAATTGAAACAGAATATTCAATTGTTACTACATATTTGCCTTATCGATGTCCATCTTGAAAGTGTGCGCTGGCCTTAGAAAATTGAAAAACAATCCTGGAGGAATTATCGAAGCGTTGTATTGTTTTGCATAACGTGACGACTTTTATTACTAAATTATTTTAGTTAAGCAGATAAAAATATTATCAATCAATGTTGACACTAATTAACTTTGATATTTTCGTCATTGTGAAAATATACGTCAAGTCATAACTGATTAAATTCAAGATATTTATAATACTGTTATAAATCTACTGCGTGCTTCTAAGACGATCATTATATTATATGTATATTAATATCATTCGAATTATTCAGAATATTATACAATCATCGTGGAGGTACGCACTGTTATTATAATTTGATTATTCATTGCTACTCTATCTTATACTAACAATTTTATATAATTCTAGATTAAATTTAATTTATATTCAGGAGAAATAAGGTGTAAAATATTAGTTTCGAATCGTTTCCAGTAATCCTACCTTCCTTTCAACCATGCTTGAGTCACACAATTTGTATTCTTCCGCTGACACGGTGCATCTCCTACACGTTATGTTTGAGCATCGTACGCCTTCTTCCTGCTACTCAAAAACACGCAGCTGGAATATCCTTTCATAATTATAATATATTTTGAATCAATTGACACATGTTACACTTTTATTTATGTATTTCAACTCCGAAAAAGATCTTTTAACGAATATTTATATCATTAATCTTGGCGTGGTGATAATAACATAGAAAAGGTTTTTTATTCGCATTAGAAATATTTGTCGATAATTTTTTCTCCTAACTGGTTAATAAACACATTTCAAGTTTTTTTTTTAAACTGATAAATGGTTAGTAAGTTATTTCTCATTTGTAGTATTTACGTTCAATTTTACTATTCATACTCGTCCACGTTATTCTGGAGGCAATGTCGTTGAAAGGATAACCCAAATAGTCAAATCAATATTTATGAACAGTTCATGACATATTTTTTTATCATCACATATATTCGCGGAGTTGTTACCTCCTCGCTTATTTTTCTAGCTACAGTGATCCTACATTTTGCTTAGTTTTGAATGACGATTATTTGCTATATACGTGCAAGTCAGCTACGGCAGAGTCGCGATAAAAACTACGCGGAGGGTTACGTACGATAAGAAGGTGTGCGATCCGAATTATTTGGCGCGGTGTAAAACGATCTTCCCGTTTCACTGGATACGACGGCAGATAAACGTGGTCATAAAAAGAAAAGCCGATGCGCATTCTTCGGAGTGAAGTAGTTCCGGGCGAGGTGGAGGTCACCTGGTGAATTATTATAGGATCGAGGAATCACCCATTCGCCCGCTTTCGAACGGTAGAGTCATCTGGCTGGCTTCTCGACGGACAAGCGATTCTATAATTAATCGTGCACTTTGATCGCTGGCACGCAACCGAATTTTAACAATTACGAATTCTCTAAACTACGTTCATTGAGAGGAAACCCGGTTCGTTTTTTGTGTTGATTGATCGGTTGAAACGAATATAGAGATAAAGTTACGATAATACCCCGAATATATGCACGGTCACATCTATAAATGTCGAAATTAACGTACATTAATTGTCTCATTCCAGAAGAATAGCGCTCAATCTTTTTTATTGAGCACATCTGTCAGTTTTCTTTTTCTAAATGATAATTATTTATTGCACCGAGTGCGAGATGATACGCTGCTATAAATCACTTTAATAAATTAATAAATTGATTTTCCCCGACAATGTCCAAAATGCCATTCCTTGATTTATGCTTTATTTTAAATTAACATTTTAAGCGAGTAAATTGGTATTAACTTTTCTTTCTCCTTTTTCGCTGTTTCAGGTACGTTTCTAACGCACAAAAATCAATACGTTGGCATTCGCGACTACACTGTCTAGGGTACGTACTATATCCAGCCAAGGAAATTGCAGTACAGTGAAATGCTTTAATCCGAGCTTTTTGAAGCGTGCAAAATAAGAAGGTAATAGTAGATCCTATTAAATAACTCGTAGCGAGTTACGCAAATGAGGAAAAAAACTAGAACTCACGAATTAACTGAAAACCGGAATATACATATTTAAATATAGATTTAAATAACACGAAGAGAGTGGCTTAGTAAAATTAATGTTGAACGTGAGAATGACTCGGCATAAAATGAAAATGTACTTTTTACACACGAGCATAAGCAGAGTTCATCGGAACATTTATATTTTATGAAGTAATTTAATCGGGAATTAATAGGATTATTAAGGCTCGCGTTGCTCTGGGATTGCGAGTGTATTGAAAAATCAATTAAGTATACAATTGTATTATATCCGGAGCCCGTATTTCAGTGTATATATATATAATCGAGGCAGCCACTTGATTGAAGGGATCAATAAAACTAGGCTATAACGACCAGAGCTAGGCGTACTTTGCACCGGAGCCGCTGCGTTATTCGCTGTATCCGCACCCAGTGTATCACGCAGATCTAGAATATAAGCACACACAAGGGTGGCAAAGGAGCGTAACGAGGGGCTCTTTAAGCCAGGAGAGAAAACGCGCGCCTCGTTATATTCGCACGGGCGAGCGGCTGCGGAGGGGCGAGCCCCCGGTCAAAAACTAGATAATCTCTCGAGGGGCTTAATTCGGCGGCGGGCGCCGATTGAAATCTGCGCGGGGGGAGGGCCCCCCCCGGGCGCCCGGGCGCCCGGGCGGCCGCAGGGTGATGCGCGGCGCGCGCCTGGCCCCCGGGCCCGCGCGCTAAATCGAAGCCGCCGCGGGCGAGCCCCAACCCCGCCCGCCGGCTGCAGTCCCGGGCCGTCCTGCGCCCAATTGGCGGGGGCGTCATTGTTCCGGGCGCCCGCGAGCCCCGGCGGCTGCGCTCCTTCGCGACGCGTGATCGATGCCGACGATCGCATCCGCTCGGGCGCCCTGGACCCCAGGGCCTCCGCCCTGCCGAACGAGAAATTTCCTCCTGCGCCTCTTCTCCGGCTTCTTCTGCCCTTTGGGCTTCCTCCTCGCATCGATTAGCCGCTGAGCAATCACTTTGCTTTGCATCAAATTGCGCGAGCGGACGCGAGGGCGCCGAGGGCGGCAGTTCAATGTTCCGATGTCGGGCCCTTGCAAAACTGTCCGTTTGGCGCGGGCGCGCGTCTTGAGCAAGTGCGCCTTATTTTATGCAGATATTGATTTAGCTCGGGCACTCGCGAGGCCGGGGGAGGGGGCAGTCCCGGAGGCAGCGGTCCTACCAAGTCTCCCAAGCCGGATCCCCCATTGTCTGCAGCGCATTTCCAAAAAATTATCCTTTGAATTTATTAAAGCTTTTAAGAGTATTCCTGCAGAAAAGCAATATTCCGTCGAATATCTCACCGTTCCTTTTCCTGTTCTATAAAACAATTATGATCCCTCGTTATTTTACTCCTTTTTAAATATAGATCCGCAGCGAGAATTTCCCCCGCTTGCATAAAATATTGACCCTCGGTTGCGATAATATTATTAATTCACTAATTAATTTGGATACATTTTCTTCCTGTCAAAAGTGGATTATAATTGAAAATAGAGTGTTATCAAAACCCGCTTTTATATTCTTATGTCATATTTCTAAGACAGCGGTTCAATCATTTCAACCACTTTTTCCAATGTCTGCGCGATTTTTGTCACGAGTTGTATGGATTGCATTCAATGTGATATCGTGCGAGTGGTTATGATTAAATACTTTGTATTTTTTTATTAAATTGTAGGATTTAAAAGCAGAATCGAACCTTTGGAAGCATTTCATTTACCTTGTTAGTTATCTAAGCCTCAAATCTGAACATGTCCATTTGAATAATAAATTCAAGTCAAATTAGCAGTGGTAAAGTATAAGCGTATTGGTTGCGTACTCGATACGTGTATTTCTCCGATCAATAAATTCGTGAATATATGTGCGAGTGGAATACAAATGAAAGGAAAAATACGATACAAATGATATTTAAAATGAAGCAGAAGAAAAAAGATATTATGAAGAATGTATTGCTTTAAAATTTATTTACGTGGTCGCGCACCAAAAATAGAGGAAGGCGATATGCTGAAAATAAACAGCGTCCGTAGCAGAGTCGTATCACTTTTATTAAGAAGCACGTCACATTTTACCCCTCGTATCAAATATTCATGGTTGAGTCTGCAGTATCACAAAGGTGCACAGGTCTCCTCCCTTTTTTCCTTGTCTCGTGTGCCTTATTAGAAAACATGCCAGTGACTGGGCTCGTGCAGGGGCAAAAACTCACCTCCAAAATTGAATAAACACGTGTACTCGAGGCGGTTTACAAGCTTTCCCGTTAATCCCCTCAAAGGACTTGATTAACGCCGTGAAAGACTTGGCGTATGCACGCGTTGAAAACAGTTTGTAAATCTCGGGTGGGGGGCGGCGAGCGGGGTTTTTGTTTCCCCTCGGCGCGGGGGCGCGGCGGAAGTACCGCCGGCGGCGGATCGAGGGCCGCGGGCGAGATTCTTTTCCCCCGTCGCTCGGTCTGATCTTGTTAATGAATGAAAGGGAGGGGCGGGCCTATGGGGTGGGAGCCGGTTGCGGGGCGCCGGGGGCGCAGTCGCGTCGGCCGCGCCGCTCGCAATTATTATCAATCGGCGGGCCGGGCGGCGGGCCGAGCGGCGGGCCGAGCGGCTGGCCTTCCCCCGAACCCGCGGCCGCGCGGCTTTTCGGCGGGGGACGCGCGGGCTAATGGGAGGGCTTCTTGCGCTCTTTATCGCCCGCGGCTCGACTTATCGCCGGGGCTAATTGATTTCCTCTGCGCGCGCCTCGCTGAAAAAGCCATCTTTCCTCTCGCATTCGCGCCCGATTCTTTTTTGCCCGGGCATCGCTCCCCTCCGCTTCATTAACTCGGCCGGTCTCGCACACGCCGACACGCGCGGCCCCGAGCCTTTTGCTTGCATTGTTTTATCGCGTTTCACGCTCGTTCCCATGGTAATCGCGGTTTTTGTTTTAATTTATCATATTTTATGTCATTATCATATTTTACGAGAGGAGGTTACAGTGTATAAGCCCCCCGGCGGCGGGCCGGCGGCCCGGGGGCCGGCCACGGGCACGAATCGCTCGGCTCGTGGCCCGTCGCTCGCCCGCTCCCTCGATTTAATTATCTTATTTTTTCGTTAGCGCTTCCTCCGCCGGAGCCCTAATAATTATCCATTACTTTTTCTGCGGCTTCTTTTCCTCGGCTTCTTTTTCGCGGTCGTATCTCCACTGGGATTGCGCGGGGCCGCGCGGCTCTCGTGAAATTTTCCAAAAGCCGCGTTAATTCGGCTGCACAAATGCGGAGGTTACGCAACCGCGCCCCGGCCCCGATATACATACACGACATAATACGGTTACACCAAGTTTCATGAAAGCTTGATAACATTTTATTTAAATATACGGGCAGAAAGCCGGCCTTCGAGCGGTCGATGAGTCAACGATGAAAGACGAGGCAGTGGCACGTAGGCTATTCCTTGGCTGCCTTCCCTCGCTCTCTAGAACGTTTCTTTATAATAATCTTGACGCACGCTCGCTTCCTCGTAATTATCAGTGGCCATTTGGAATTCCAGCCGATAAACGTGGTACAAATTTATCTCGGGCAGGCCGCGCGCCCGGAGGATGGAAGTAGAAAAGCCGAGGGCCGGCGGGCCCGCGGCATCGCTCGGTCACCGCTTGGACAAGAATTTTTGGCGCGCGCGCTGCACGCACGCCTCGGGCGCCGCGCTACTTAACCGGCTCGGCCCCTTCGGTTACAGGGCGCGGGGAGCCCGGCTGACCCGCGACCTCGCCGCCCTCCATTCAATCCTTTGACAAAGGACCTCATTTACATTTAATCAAGTTGTTTGGGAAAATTGCCTATTCAGGGCTGGGCGGCGCGGGCGCGTGTCTCCGATACGCGTCGAACGCGCGCGCGGGAAATTAGTTTTCGCGCGAGGAGCCGAGCCCCGTAAAAATGGAAGGGCCGCGAGCCCGGGCGAGGCCGGCGAGGCGCGCGGGGGCGGCGGCGCAGTAAATAAAAATAAATTACCGGCGGCTCGCGCGTCCCTGCGTTGGGCGCGGGGGGCGCGGGGGGCGCGGCAGAAATAGATCGTAAGAAAAAGCCGGGGCCGGGGAAAGGAGCAGCGGGGGCTGCGGGCAAGAAAAGCACGGAGGACAAGCGAGGGCAGCGCAAACCAGTCGCGGGCTTTAAACGCTTTTCTCCATTTCAATGACCATCTGCCGGGCCCGATGCCGTCCCGCTCCTGCCTCTTTTACGGCCGCGGCGCTCGCGCGCGCAGCCCGCCTCTGCCCTGGCTCTCGAGAGCGCGCGCGCCGAGCTGCCTTCTTGCCTTTCCCGACCATTGGCGCGCCAAAATCCTCTCCCCCTCTCCTTGGCCGCGCGGCGCCGCGGCCCTCGTGCTTTTCCGAAAACCCTCTCGCGCCCGCTGGTCATCGTCCATTTCGCTCCGCCGCGCCTCTCCTAATTTTTGCACCACGCGAAGAAGCCCAAAGCCACCGGCATTCGATGTACGCGCGGCCCTCGTCGCTCCTCTGCTTTCGCCCACCTGCACCGCCCGACGAGTTTTATAAACCATCTTCGCGCGGCGCGTTGCGGGAACAGAAGAAAACACAGGCGGGACAGCTCGGGAGGGAAAATATTATGCATGATTATTCAATTATCTCATCTGCGCATATTTCATACCTGCGTATAAATCTTTGTTTTCTCTCTCATTAGTTCCTATCTTATTTGCTCGCCTCGCCCTTTCACTTAGTCTACTCCCACGTGCAGAGGCCAGCAAAAACATCGAATACCCCGGAAGAAGAAACGGTCTCCAATTAAAAATGAAATAACGCGAATGGGTATATAAGACTGAAAGATCAAAGTACAAAATAAATTATAATGCTAATCGAACGCTGCTGGCGTACTGCCACGTATCAACGCTAAACATAGATTAATATTTTTGCTAGAGCATACATGGAATAATATCTACGTTACATTAAATATTCATTATATTTGTGCAGGCTCGAATTCCGCAAGAAAATGCCTGCACACATAGATCTGCAACATGTGTTGACACATTATACGTTGTTCGATAGGCTGAATTACGTTACTCTGTATATATAATTTCTAAGCACACAAGATATGAAAGCCGTCATCAAACAATCCCGTGTATACGTATACTCAGAATAGAAATTTCTCTTAATCCGCGAATAAGATTAATGGAACGCACGTACGCAAGCGCCCAATGGAATCCGAGCGAGTGCAATTGTCTCTCTGGCGTCCGTTCCATCGAGGATTTTTCCTCCAATTCTCTCGCGCCGCTCGCAGTTGCGGCTCGGTTCGCGCTCTCCCGAACACAGGTAAACGCCACAAGGTCTCGGCCTGTCAGCGCGTTACAACATTGTATTCGTATTCTCCTATCGGGACGTATTTATCGCGCACGTGACCGTTCGACACAAGCTCGCTACAGAGAGAAGATACGCGTTTCTTCTCTCTCCGTTTCACGCTCTCCCACTCGCAAACTCCCCTCCGCTTTTTATCCCAAGCTCACCTTCTCTCCATCTCTTTCTTGCCCATTTTAACTCCTCTCTCCCACTTGAGGGGGAAGATTCACCTCGAGTGAAGCGCGCCTGCACTTCTCTATCTCGTCCGCAGCACACCTTTTGATAATTCTATAGCGGCTCTAGTTCTCTCGCCCTTTCTCCTCTTCATTTATGCGGGCGGCGGGTAAATGAGTCGTTTGACGAAGGATTATAATACAAACTTGGCTCCAGTTATTAAGACCAACTGCTTCTTTACACTCTTCCGAAGATCTACTATCCATAGCGCCGTGTCATTTTTACTTGTTTGAGAAACATTTTACTGCGTGTATTGTACGCGTATGCATACGTGGTAACCAAAAAGTCTCCCTGTATATGTCTCTAAAGTACTAAATAACTTTTACGGGATTAAAATAACGTACACTTCATACGCTTTTAAATTTTAAACGGAACATTTTTTACAAAAAACAAAAATTTTCAGCAGCTTTGAAAAGAATTGCAAAGGGTTTTCTAAAGCGATTGAAATGTCTGCTTTGCTCCTGACTTTATTGTAAAAATAAAAATATTGATTGGAGAACCCATAAAAGTTTTCCACGTATAAAATAAAAATACTCTTTCGTAAAACATTTTCTATTACGAGCTTTTATATGGCTTCTGAAGTATTAAGTTTTAATAATCTATCTTGTATACTTTCATCTTATAAAAAATAAATGAGCGAGTACCGAAAGCCGAAAGTAGCAAGTCTGATTGTAGATTATTCATCATTACACTGACACTCTGTGATGAACCTTACAAATTATAAAACCCATGTTACTTGAACTCCTTTGCAATAAAATTGCAGGCTCAAACAATTTAGAATCGATTGATATGTTTGTTTAAGAAAGTGAAATGCGTTTCTTGCGAAATGTTTTAAATCCTATTACTACTCTTCAAACACAAGAAAATTTAGAAAGTTGAACGAAAGTGAATATCTCAACTTACATCTATTTTACAGGAAAGAAAAGCATACGGATACTTCCTACATGCGAATTTTTTTAGTTCAAATCCGACTGCAAAATGTTGGAAATTAGAAAGCAAAGCCGCTGAGGCAAGAGTTATTTAATATAATTTGATTAGAATTTTTTCTACAAAAAGTCTTCTAGCCACATTTTAATTTGACCCCTCAATAAAAAAAGCTGTTTTGAATATTTAATAACCGACATGACCGTATGGTAATGCCAATAATTTGGAGTATAAAAATTAAATATACAAAGTATAAAAAGTATTAAATTGAATATTTTGTAACACTGCCATATTTTTTAAATATATTGAAATTCTATTTTTCACGCTCATTTTTTTACATTAGTGTCGATTACTCTCATAATGCACACTTTTATAACGATTTATTCATATTTTCAAAACTTTGATAAAATATCAGCGTCAGTAGGACGTAAGCCTGTCAATATAATATACAGTTCGCAATATTCATGAATTCTGCAGAAAAAGAGAAAATGATAGCTCGTCTTCTCCTCTTAAACTTTAGAGGAAAAGCATAACCTCCACAAGTAATTATAAAACCTCTATAGAGGTTATATCCTCTTACTTTTAAACTTGCATTTACGCGGAAGCGTATTCGTGAGTCCGTCTACGTAAAGTTGAAATTTTAACCACATAAAACGTTGGTTAAAATGTACGATTCTCGAGTTGTTGGGGCGTTTTCTACGTATCTAGCCAGGAGTTTTTCATTTTACGATATACGCAAATACTTTCATCTTTTACGAATATATCCTTAAGTTTTACGTTAGCAAGAATGTTGTACGCTTGTTACGTAAGAATTATTACAATTACTAACTAAAATATTCATATAATATCATATAGAAATCGACTAAGATATGAAAATTAATCTTGGAAATGATTTTAATGTTTGAAAACAAATAAAATATTTAATTTTTGTGTTTAACGTAAATTTTGTATTAATTTTATTACATAATTTTCCGTAACAACTACATTTATATAATATAATACAAACTATTTTCTCGAAATATACATATTATGTAATGATTAATATAGTAATGTAATGTGTATTTATTTGTTTATTTGCAATAATACTTTTTCCACATTTTAACATTTTTAGCTATTCAGATAAAAAATATGCTTCAGCAAAATATTAAAGTGACTTTATTTTATTTTTAATTTTAAATTTTAGAGCCACGTAACGATGAAAAATTTCCTTTTTTCATAATTTCGTTGTTATTACGCCTACAGCAATTTTTCGCAATACACCAATCGAGACTCAGCGAATTTAGCGCATCCAAGATAACTCATAATAAAAGTCAATTGCATCTCTTTCAAGCTTCGAAGCCAACGTGACCCGTTCTAATGGAAGCGCCCCACGCATACTTAATATCAATAAACGCAGTAGCGTATCTTGGTCTATACATAAACCCGGGACTCGTGTATATTTACATTTAATTTAAGTTTTACGTATAAACGAAAAACTTTTTTATAGTGAAATTATTTTCATTCGAACTATTTTCAAAATACAACATTATTTGTGTCATTGCAAAGAAAAGAAATTGCGAATCTTCAATTTTTCATATAAAACAACCGTCGTATTTAATATATAAAATATATATATATATTATACCGAAAGCCTTTGTACGATAAGAAAACAAGATAAGCTTGTGTATTTTAAGAATATCGTTTTAAACATTCACAACTATAAATAGTACAGCACAATAAAGATTATTGTATTTTTTATTCAAATAAACAAATTACGATTTGCCCAAGAAACGTAGAGAAATAAAATTTAATAGAATATCGTCCGTAATTAAAGAAATAAAATGTGGAAAATACTTAAATGTACGTGAGAGCATACACGTAGGTAATAAATATACACGCAAGTAAATAAATGGAAAAGAGCTGGTGTACAAGGCTGTTACCGAGTGACACAGTAGAGTTTTGCCTGGCGTCGGTGATTTGCCTACCGATGGTAACGCGAGGCAAATGAAATCATAGGCGAAAGGTTCGGGTTGCTGCAAATCACGCATTCTCTGCATAATAGGATACGCGTGGAAAGTATAATTGAATTGGCTTTTTATTAATTAGCCCGCAGAACGTAAAATAAGCCTGAACTTGAGTTCGACCTTGTGCATAATTTGTAGGACGTCTGCGTTATTTAGCATGTAAGATTATTGTAACAGTGGCCATTACGATTTGATTGCCGAACGCGAGGAAGTTCACTTAGTGCATAAGCTGTTTATTCATTTGGGTGGAATTGTACAAAGGGAGCGACGGGGCGAAATGTTTCGCGATGAATTATCGCGTCGATCAGCTCGAGCAGGAAATGGGTGAAAATCCTGCGCCCCGCTGATAGGGTTTTATCGAGGTAGGAGGAGCTCGAGCAGCTCGTCCATAAGCCATTTGATTTCGTTAGAGAGGCCGGCGGCCCTCGCGCGGCCTCCTCTCGAGCACATCGATGGCTCGTGACAGTTGGTTTGCTTAATTGAACGCGGGCCCGCTTGAGGCAGCGCCGCGGCGAACGGGCGGGAATCACGGCCGATTAGGAATTCCGCGGGGGCGCAGGCCTCCGAGAGGAGGACATGTAAGCCTCCGACTGCGATCTCGCGGCCGTATTAATCAGCTGGCATTAAGTTAATTAAGCGAGTGCTCAGTTACGCCGCCTTAGCCCCCGTATTTTCTCATATACAGGCCGCTCGGCCGACAGCTCGCTCGCGGGAGAGATCGATACACTCGCCCACGCGCTGCACACGCGTGCGGCCGTCCCCCACCCCACCCCACCCCACCCCGCCCACTCCGCCTCACCCCCTGTAGCCCCCTCCATTTTTAACTCCCGGCGGCGCGCACGCCTCCGCCGCCGCTTCGCCGACAAATAGCCTCGGAATTCATTAAAATCATCGGCCGGAGCGGCCGGAGCGGCCCGATCGGCCGCCGCTTGCAATTAATAATACGCTGCTTGGGATTCGGGTAATTGAGAGGGCGTGCGGAAAATTTCGATTGATTGCGCTTCAACGTATAATTTCGAGTCGATAAGGTAAACTGACGTTTAGCCCTGTAATGTGACGATGATGAGGCTAATGGATATTTGTAGACGATTTTCTTTGGTAGGTGCGCGCCGATAAACCGAGATATTGGAAAAGATCATGAAACTTTCATCTCGAATACGGCAGGCTTCTTAGTGCCTTTTCAAATAACTTTATAAACGCCCGTACATCTTTACTTTTAACGCTGCGTGCCTTTATCTCTGTGTATTTTATCAGCTAACACGAAATACACTGCTGCAGCTGTTGCAAGGCTTATCGGGGATTATAAATCTTAAACATAATATTATTTACTTTACCCAGTTGTAATCGTACCCTTGCATCTAATTAAATACTATTAACAAACAACAAACATTTTGACAATAAATATGACGCGTTCCAATAGTTTAGTCGTATACCGAGATAAACGAGCTCGGAAAAGCGTACAAAGAATAAAATCATTAAAATAATTCCAACCGACTTTGTGAACTTGTTTTCACGTCTCAAGTGTTCACAAGATAAAAATAGCTTGATTTTTGATTCCGACTGTTCAAGATCCAAAAAGTCCATGAATCATTAATCAATATATAAACATAGATGTGGAAAAAAGGCAGGCGACCGATGATTATATCCTCCGTATAAATGAAATAGTAAAACTGTTTCATATTCTCAGTGGGTGTTCACGTGTCGTACGTCGTATAGCCGATTACGATAACGCACAATCTGTTACCGAGTCACACAGGCCGTCCCTCTATCGGCAACAAAACTATCGCATTGTCGATAGCTCGGCAATTCTTTATCGAATATCGCTCGAATAAACCGTCGGCCCATTAATTATTGCTATAAAGAAGCTTTGGGGGAGAAAAAAATGCGCGGCAGGCGGCGACGAGCGCTCGCACGGCTCTCGCGATATCCGAAGGTCGATGCACGTGCGAGAGTGCAACTGCGGCGAGGTGCAAATCACGAGGCAAACAAGCCCACCGCGAGCCTCGGCGCTCTTTGACGTTTCGTAACAAAGCGACGAACTCTCGGAGAGAGGGACAGGCTCAAGAGGAGGGGGAGGAGGGGTGACGGTGGCGAAAAGAAAGTGCGCAACGCCCACGCGGGCCTCGAGCGCTCTCTCCAAAATGGACGCGTGCGCGAAATTAAACGAGCGTGTAATCGCACTCTCTGCCCCGTGGCGATAATATTTAACGGCTTTATTTTTGGCGCTCCCTCCCTTCGCCTTGTTTCCCTCGGTTTTTCGGTACGTGGCAAATGCTAATAGTGCAACGAAACACGGAGCGGCTTTTCGTGAGGCGCCATTAAACGGGAACAATGAGATTTGTTAAGGCGGTGAATCGGTGCGTTAATATAAGTACGCTTCGACGCTGGCTGCGAGGAAGGAAGTGCAATAATAGCAAACGATAAATTTGTAAATGTGTACTAGCATTGAAAATTGGATGAACCTTGAGGAGAGGCGAGCGGCTCTGTATGTAGTCGGATCCAAGAACAACGTACACGGAATTCATAATATTTAATAGATGGCGTGAGCAGTTTATTAGCACTATATACTTGACTCGCGGGAACAAAAATTACAAACAACAATCATTTAGTCTTAAGTATCACGAAATGACTTTTCATTCGGCTATTTTGCTAATGCACTCGGTATTCACAGTCGTACGATATAACAGTAATAATAATGTATTCCGGAATATTCATCATTTATTTTACATAAAACTAAACAATACTAATTTCCATAACATGGATTCATTTCACTTGGACGTTTCTTTAAAGATTTTTCTTTAAAGATATATTTTTTCATTTTTTTTATAAAACACAATTTATTCCGTGAATAGGAAGCTATTGAATATTTTCTCGTCTCTGCCTTTTTACATTGCATAATGTTTTCCACTTTGGAATATACAAGAGCACTATATTAAAAGTTATTATTCGAAGCTAGAAATTTTGAAGGTATCAGAGTCAATTTATTTGTTTTATATTCGAGTCTCTTCTGTGTCAGCTGACCTCACAGAAAATTATTATCGTGATTTAAATACGACATAGCTTGCTGCGCTCCATGAGCTCATGTGACAATTTTAATCTGCCTATATATTGGCTTTTGAGAATTTGTTTTGTCACCAAGATTTATTTTATATTTATATTTGTTTTACATTTTACATTAATATATTTATTTGTTTATTTGTAATTTGAACATATGTTTTATCGAATAATTATACGCGTGATCGCGCATAATATCAAATTAATGCTATTTATACGCATTAGTTGTATAAATGTAATTTGATTATTAGGTGAAAAAGCATTGCATGCGATCGGACGGTGTACGTTTTCATTTGATTAAATATTATCAATGATTAATTCTTGAAAAAGAAATTCCCATGAAAAACGATGATAACATCAATGTTATGTTTTAAAACGAAACGCGTTAATTAATTTAATTATTTCCTATCATAATTATTCAACAATAATTATCCTGCATTACAAATCCGGTAAGTGATGGTGCTCGTATTAATAAAATTTACAATAATATGCAACGTGAATTTGGTCGATTCGAGAGAAAAGCGCTCACGCGCGTACAGTCAGTTTATTACTCGCGTGCTTGTGTTACAAAGCGAAGGAATAGAAGGGGAAAAAAGATCCAACCAACTTATATACGTTTCTCTCTGTGCCCGTATTTTGCCGAACAAAAAGGAACTTACACATACCGAATGTCCTGGATAAAACTAGTAAATTAGGAAAGAATTGGATTTCCAAAGATAAAATAATTTTTCACTATAATTTTTTGAAATAAATTTTTTGTACCACTTTACTGATAAATGCGCTCGATCCAATTTGTTGAAAAATACGAAAAAGTTTATCGCGAAAGGAAATTCTAATTGAACGGTATGATACGAAGCCAGCGCGCCATTTGAATTTTAATCAGTTTATTAGTCGAATTATCAATTATAATAACGTCACTAGATCATGTCAATGCATATATTTGAAGGTGGAAATTCGAATGTGCTTTGGTTGTACTAAACAGGTTAATTTTGGAGCTCCAAACAATAACAGTAATAACGATTGCAATTATAACTGTAGGGGAATAGGAAGATTAAAGCAGCAGCAGGAACTATAGTCGTAAGCGCAAGTGCATCATTGCTATAGAATGGCGTGGCGCAACAAACGGAATGGGAACTTTTGCCTAGCACAAAATGCCGGTTAAGTATTGTCGGGCGTTCGGCTTGCGGGGAAGGACTAGCGGCGAAGAAGAGCAGCGGCGCCGGCGGCAGGCGTTAACAAGAGAAGGACACTTGACGGGGGTGGGCAAGTGAATCGGCCTCGAGCATCGAGGGCCGCGCTCATTCGCGTCCTGGCGTTCCGTCTTCGGGTCCCCGCCGCCGGGGGAGGGAATTCGCTGGATTCCGCGCGAGCGAGAGATAAGCTCGGGCGGCCGGGGCGATTAGCGAGTAGCGGGTGAGCCGACACGCGTGCCTTTGTTCCCCGGCGCGCGCAGCATCCGTTTACACGAAGGGGAAGGAAAATCGGGTGCGTCGGAGGACAGCAGCGGGGCTCGGTGGGGCGCCTCGCGGCCTCGGGGGCAGCCCGCGCCCCGCTTTTTTCGCCGCGCGTTTCCCCGCGGCTAAAAGCATTATGCGCGCGCGGAGGAGCCGCCGGTGGGAAAGTCGAGCCGCGCGCGTCTCGCGTTACCCGCGCGGTGAAAGCCCCAACTTTTGAGATCGGCCCGCGCTCCCATTCAATTTCTCTCCCGGACAATTGGGGGCGCGGCGCGGCGCTCCCGCGGGAAGACATTCCGGCGCTCGGCCGCGCGTCGCCGGCGCCGCTTCTTTATCGGCGATCGGCGACCGATTTGCCGGGCCCCAACGTTTACGCGCCCGGGTCCCGGTGCCCGGCTCGTCGCTTCGCCGGGGCTATCGATAATTATTATCGAGTGCCGCGCGCGCACTCGCCGCGCGTCCCCGGGCGGGTATGGCCCGAGCCATCGCGCCCACTGCGCCCGAGCTTAATATATACGCCCGTAGCGCCCGCGCGCGCCTCGGTGCCCCGGCCCCCGGCTCCCCGAGTGTCCGCGTCTGCGTCACCGCACGCCCGATCCATCTATTTTCCTCTCTCGCGCATTTACTTTCTCCCCCGTGCCGACTCTCCCCTTTCTCCTCTATCTTTCCCAGCCTCCGCTACTATTACCTTCGCGTTTTATTGTACAAATACACACATAAGCCTCCCACCGGTTATTTTCACCCGGCTCGCCGAGCCTCCATTTTAATAACAATTGCTAATTTGCCGGATGCCCGCAACGTCAATATTCAATCAAATCAAATCAATCGGCTCCGCGGCCCCGTTAAAATGATTGCTTTATTATTTTTAAATTAATTACTAGATTAGTCATTGTTAATCATTTCGAAGCTAAATTAAATTAAACGGATAATTCAAAAGGTTCGAATGAAAATTAGGGAATAAATCAAGGACTGGAACTTTGATTACGTTGAAAATTACGGATATCGAGGCAGTCGAATTTGTTTATGGCGATCGTAGCTCGCAGGCAACCCACTTTTTCGCTCGGAACACAGAGATCAGCTGTCAATAGAATCAAATCCAAATTGGCAGTTTGCCTAACGTAGCTTTGAACATTTCGTACCATGTGGAACCGGAGGAAGCGTTATTAGGGCTCCTTGTTCCCGGACGACAGCTCCTTGCAAATTCAACTCGCTTTCCCACCTTGAAGCTGTGGGAGAGGGCCGCTTCATTTAACGACGGAGGATGTGTCGTCACAGCTGGGAGTGGCGCACGCACATGTGGACGCGGCAAAGGAGCTAACGGCGCGCGCGTAAAACGAGCAACTACTCGGAGAGCGCCGAAGAAGGTTTTTCGGCCAAGGGCCCAGTGACGATCGGAGAAAACTCGAATCGACCGACCTGAGGCGCAGTCGGGGGAAAAGCGAGGACGCCCGGGACAGGAGTAACAAAATAATACTCGGCGGGTCGAGTAGCCAGACTTACGAGGCCGGGAGTAAATCAGAGTATATCGCGGGCCGGCACAGCCGATTATGGCCTTCCGCTTGGGATTGTTTAGCCGGCCGCGCACCGCTCGGCGTTTATGCCCCGTAATCTCGGGCGGGCGCGCGTCCGCGCGCATTCGCATCGGCCCGGGATTGGCCGGTGCTCCCCCCGCGCGCAGCCCCCGCGGGGGCTCCTCGCGACTCCGACCTTCCGAGTTTCTTCGATGCGAGAATCGGCCCCGCCCTTGATCCATAACGCGGCCCGGGGATTGGATCGCGCGCGCACGAGGCACGAGGCCGATTTTCGCCCGCGCCAAATACTGAAATATCTCCCGCGCGCCTTTGATATTTCCATTGTGGCCGAATTGTTTTTTAGCCTGGCGGTAAAAAATTTGAATTTGAAGAGCGAAGCAGGTTTTTCAGCTTGGCTTCCTAAAAGAATACATTTGAATAATGCATAAATAACGGGGCGAGCTAGCGGGGCAGTCGGGGAGCGGCTGCAGGAGCCTCCAGCAGCAGGAGATGCGCCTTGCACCCAGTGAAATTTCTTCATCCCAGGGCGACCAATTAATTCCCAAAGACACTCGCACGCGCCAGCGGCGCGGGGAGCTCGAGGCGGAAACTCAACTTTCCCCTCTGCCTGGGAGATGTATAAAATATAACTTTTCCACTAAACATCCAATTACCGAGCAGGGCGGCGTCGTATTCAAACAACGGCGAGGGCGAAAGCGGACGCGGGCAGTTCTTCGGATTAAGCGACGCTTCGGGCCGAAAGGGACGCCCGTAGTCGTTATGCTAAGAGGCCAATCCATCAGGGCGCGATTCGATCTCAATCGAACCCGCCCCTAGATAAAGGCTCGTATGATGCCCACTTGGAGTGAGTTACCTACGGGCAGGGACGCGCGATAATTACTCACCTCGTCCCGAGCGCCGTTCGTCAACGATCCCTGCCTCTTGGCGCCCGCTAACGAGTGCCCGGGAAAAAGCCGCTCGATCCGAAATTCTAATATCGGGGGAGCGCCGGCGACTCGGGAGCGGCAAATGATTATGCTCGCGAGTGCCGAGCCCCAGTCACGCTTCCCCTGAAAATAGATTGGCCGGCGGGGCGCGGGCGCGCGCCGGGCCTGGGGAGGGCGGCGGGCGGTGCGGGGGCCCACCGGCTTCGGAGGAGTGCAGCGCCGGGGGCCGGGGGGAGAAGAAAGTTTGCGCGACTCCCATTCTTTTTTCCTCTCTGTCTTCTTATTTTATTCGGGCGCGACCCCCGCACGCGCCGTCGCCCCAGAATACTTATGCGCATGCCGCGCGCGACATTGATTTTTCTTTCCAGGGGCCTTGCACCGAATTGTGCCTGTAATCGTTCAATCGCTTATTTTGTTGAAAAATCTATTTACTTATCCGGGGCTCTTTATGCGCCGCATAAAAGCATATGATTCATCTCGGCAAGGGAATATTTGCGAAAAAGCTCCTTTTCGCGAATGCGCATTGACATCTTTTTAAATATACGCGGATGAAACGTTACGATAACACATCTGACGCATAGTATCAAAACGCGCTTGGTCGATTTTGCATCCGCAATTTTCTAGAAGATTGTTTTATAATTAGAGCCGAGCCATCCAACAAAATGCATTATACTTTTTGTAAACTTTTCATTAGGAAATTGTACGCATCGCATCGACATTATACCGTTCAAAAATTTTATTTTTATCGATTGTTACATTCGCCTTCTTAATAAAAGTATACGAGGAATTCGCAGAGCAGAAATAACCTTGCTATTGTTCTGCGAACCCGAATAAGGCAAATAATGGAAAACAGTTGTTTAAAATATAAATTGAAAACGTGAAACTTCCCCTGTGTAATATTTATAGTTGAGACCTGAAATTGATTCCATACGCTTTATAGGAGTGACGCGCAAAGAGTGTACAGTTTTAGAATGAATGTGAAAAAGGGGAAATAATCAAAGTGAAGAGAGAACAAAAATGCCAGTTGTGCTTTTTGTGCTCGCTATTGATTTTCCACTACCCTCGACCCCCTCTCCCGCTATATAATACAAATTCCATGCTTATATCCCGTACTAAAATAATTTATTGGTTTTTGGGTGGGCGGCAGCTTGGAAATTAGGGGTAATAAAAGTTAAAACATTAAGCTAATAAATATTTACGTACTTTGAAAACAAGAAATAAGAGCTTTTTTCGCCGATGCCTAGTAAAATTATACGCTTGTCGCACAAAATAAATTAGCCTCGCAATTTCGATATTTTCATGCAAAGGAAATAAAATGCAGAGGAAACTTTTTTTGCAATTTTTGTGTGTCAACTGACAGGTAGGAAAAACTGTATTAGTGGGGAAATTTATTACGAAGAACGCTTCCTACGCTTTTGCCTTGCAACTAATTTATCTTTATTCAACAATCAAAGTGTAACAGATTTAGTGAGGTAAATAGAAGCACTCGGCAATCAAGTCGAAAAAGATAAGGAGAAATTACATAAAAAGAAGCCGAAGGTGAATTATTTTGCAATTTGTATTTAAAATCCCCTTAGGATTAAAAGCAGATTAAAACATTTTCCCATAAGTCTTGTGCAATCAACAATGTTTCAATTATATATTCGCAAGGTATGCATTTAATTAAAAATGATTCAACCAAAGTTTAACCAAAGCATAAATACTCCCGAGAGATGAACTATCCCAGTACTCTGAATTCAACGACAGTGTTTCAAGAGTTCGCTTCAAAATTGAGATGAAGATAGAATTAACTCTCGAATATAAAGATGTAAAATGTCAGTTTTAAGAGGATAATTCCGTAAATGTTGAGAAGGTAAATCGTTGAATAGCACTTGGAACAAAACTTGTCTCCTTAGCGTTTTCAATTCACGCTAACTTCATCCGATCGATATTGGCTAAAGTATATTGAAATTCGTGCGGAAATGGCGTAAGGCCACTATTAACCTTATTTTCAACGCCTTTATGTTGATCTATTCAATTTACATTCAATTGTCAAGTCATTTTAGCTCGTAACTGTAAATGAACTGCCCGTAAAAAAATTAGATTCGCGATAATTCATAAATTTTCCGTCGTGAAATGTTTAAGTCTCAAGTAATTTCCTCAACGGCCAAGCTGCCCTGGGCATATTGTCAGCTAAAATTACATTGGCTCCTGGAGATCGATAGAGTTGCTTTCTACTTAACCGTGCTCTGGGACCCAGTGGAGGGAGAAAAGTTCAATTTCGAATTTGAATTTTTACCCAATCCTAACTAGTGCATTTTGCTTCAATAAAAATACTATTACGCGTAATATTCGCAGCGCGGCTGTTCTCGCGCTATCGAATTACCGCCTCGCCGATATCGTAAATAGCGCGGCTTTAATCAGTTGGGCGAACAGGCAATCTCCCACGCAAACGTTGCAAAATTAAAAGAACGAAAATCCGCGAGGGAAGTCGAAGTCGTTTTGAAAAATTGAATGTGGGTGCGTTATTAAAATGCAAGGCGGCAGGATAGCACGGGGTATGGGGGGGGGGGCAATGGAGGGGGGACGAGGCGAAACGGCGAGGTCGAGCGGTGCCCGTGAAGTAGATCGCGAGTGCGTTCTCCGCGCGCCGCGCGCGCACGCGCGAGAGAGATTTGCATGTTTTTTCTATCCGTAAGCGCTCTCTCGTTTTCGTCCACACTTGTGGTCGAAAATTTTCAAAGAATTTTGCGCAAACACTCCTACCGATCTATGTGCACTGGTATTTTTGCCAAGCTTTCTTTTGTTCTATACAGTCACGTTTTACGTTTTTTATTCAACCGCCACGATGTTGAGAAACGTGATGTTTACGACATTGTATCTTGTCGGTGCTTTCAAACGGGAGCACGCTGGCACCGAACAAGTGCCCCATGTTAATTAGGGGGCGGAAGGAGCTGAAGATCTAAACACCGCGTCGTTGCCGCTATAACCTGTTAATCGAGCTTTTTTCTGGTTATACTTTAATTGGATGGTTTAAGAAGGCGAGGCGTTAGGCACGCGGAAGCAAATTATTGTAAATCGAGGCATAATAAATTTATTTTTAGTCATCGATATTTCACCCTTCTTTCCACGAAAAACTGACTACTTCAAGCTTTTCTAGATAAGTTATAAACTAACGATATTGCTTTACAAACATCATTTATGCAGTCAGTCGATGTGACTCATCGATTTTCCTATTGTGGGTACCATACATGGCGTGTAACTGTATACACGCGAAACATTAATTTTCTTATTTTTGAATTTACATTTTCTTAACGTTGTACATTTTAATGCAAATATATTACCTATTCTAAATGTAATTATTATAAACGACAGTAATTTTTATGCATCAATTAAATTTTCTCAAGTCTGCTAGCTGGTTGTTGAATCAGAGTATAGAAAAGTCAGATTATATTTATAGAACGTATACGACATCCATTAAATTATGAATAATTCATTGCGTCACAATAGCTACCGAAATGTATCCAAGTCTTATTTTCAAAATGTTTTTGATGTCAATTTCAAACAAAAAAATATTTCACCCGACAAATATTTAAAAAATATTTTTTCAATTTTTCGTTCAAGTGGACTTAAATTACCTTGCAAAATTGTTTCAGTGCTCATGAACATTAGTAGGATTTCAACGAAAACCTTTGTTTTACATATTCAAATAATGAACAGTACAATTAAGTAACATTACTCTGATGCGCACAATGAATAATATCATAGCTTGAGTAGAGCGACGCATTGTACCATGAAATCTCTCTCCATCCGTTTTACGTAACGAGCGTATTTCTTAATATTTTCCAGAAATGGCATCTTTGAAAAATGCAATAAATTATTTCCTCATCTCATTCTTCAATCAAGGCTTTGTTGCTGCACTTGTGCCTTTCCTTCTATCCTCAACAATTTCCGAATCAGGAAATTTATGATAATTGGCGGTCACCATCGCGGCTCACGTAGCCACCAGTCGTTTTCCAAGTCGATATGCTCGCAATACAATCCATTGCAGTAGCGTGTAAGCGAGCGCGCGCGAAACTTTCACCGTTTCAGCCGTGAGGAAAATTAAAGCGTGGCGGATTTTAATGAAAACGTCGGTTCGCCTCGCAGGTGCGCACACCGCTTTAATAGTTGTACGTTCAATTAAGTTTTTCAATCCGAGCGAATCGACTCGTCTGCTTCTCAACGACTTCTGAATGCCCGCGCGAGCGGGGACGCGGGTATCTTCATGTTATATCAGAGGAGGTAACTTTATACAAGGCTTTTACATATACATTATCTCATTTCACTTATTTTTAGATCATGATCTGGTTTTAATGTAAATATCCTTACTTCCTTAGCTGCTCCGACCAACTCGAAATACATGAGCGTTATGTGAGTATTAAGAAAGTTGTGAAATCGCTATCGGAAAATTTTAAGTTTTAATCGCACAAAATTAGTCGGAAGAATGATTAATGTTCTAATAAATTAGAATATTGCTAATGTTTGCAGCAAAGGATCTAAAACATGATATTTTGTAATTTGATGGAACATTTATTATTGCTTTGATACGGAGCGTTATATATTCGTTATTAATAAACTTACTCTTTGAGATTCTGAAATATCCTATTGCTTATAATAAAATAAAGAGAGAAATCTGAAAGAACGACGAGGTATAAAATAGGAGTGAATTATCGATTCAAGTGTATTCATCAAATTACAATGTCCGGATTAATTTATAATTTTTGGTTTTCCATTCGCCAAGATGTGCAAGATTAATGAAGTATATGCATAGAATGGCAGTAGATTGTCGGAGGTAAAATTACCTTCGAAAGTCTCGCTGAAGAAAATTAGATGCAGAAATTAAATGAATGCCGGAGAATAGCGAAATTAAAATGCAGCGACTATGGACGACGCAATAAACAGGACAAATCGACTATAGCAGCAAGCACTCGGCGCCTCGCAGACAAGATTCGAATCTTTCAAGCTCCGGTTTTCTTGCCTTTTTCTGCTTTAACAGTCGTCCCTATCTTTTTGTCTAATAGTTGTTTCGGCTTTATCGATTTCTTATTTTACGAGAAACACTTTCCCGCGCTCGCGCGGAAAGTAAGGTTAACTGTTACCTTGGGAGTATTGAAATCGTAAATGCAACTTGAGAGCCTAATCAAAATTTACAATTTCTTTATCAGATCCTGACACGGCTAGGGCGCTCGCGCGAGCCTTCCAGCCTGCGGACCTTGTCGATTTTTTCAAGTAAGCCGCGACTGCAGTTTAAGGCACCCTTGTACCAACTGCCCACGGTTGGCTATAAAAACCCTCGACACCTAACGAATGATTCGCATGTGAAACGCTTTGGCAAGGATCTGCCGTTCTGATGAAAGCTTTTCCTCTGCCAGTAATCAATCGACGCGGGGCACGTGTCCCAAGGGGCGATTGGGCGGCATCATCTTTAGCGCCAAAATCTGGAGCGCGCCCCCATGCACCCGAGGAGTTAAAAAGCGCAGCAGTCGGTGGGTAGATTTCGATCTACGTCGATGACTCTTAAAGCTCTTGTTTAACGACTTTGCCATAGTGGCTGCACTGTAAATAAGCCGCGCGCCTCGCCGCTCACTCGTTCCTCCCTTCTACGATGTGTACATACATGCACATGAGTCACATCTATAGCAACCGGTATTGGCATACTCCTATTAATGTACGGATCTTTGCTCCCAATATGAGATAGCTCGCTACGGCATTTTGTGGAGAAAATCATACGCAATGAATGGCAAATTATTTTGCCATAAAAAATCTACTTTCGAGCTGCGGAAAAAATTCAGGTAGTCAATGAGATAGTGATCTAGACGCAAGACAAAATTCGCATTTATTGAACTATAGAATTATTCTATGTTCATATAGTGCAGCACGTATAAAGTAGTAAAATGGTATTATAAAGTCTATAGTGATCTGCAGTTGTTTACTCATTATGCCTGCAATTTACTTTTCCAGCAGTCGATAAATCAAAAAGATGTACATCGCAGTCCGTTGCAGCATAACATTGAATATCCACAAAGTGTAAAGCAAGCTCTTTAAAATTAATGGTTCATGTAAATGGTGTCAAATAGCTTTTACTCTATCATTTTCCACATGCATTCGTGACTAATGGATTTGCTGTGATTTTCCTGGCGGCATTCATCGAACTACTGCGCTGGCTTAATAAAAATACACCTTGATTTTCTTTCCAAGTCTTTATTTAGACAAAGCTTTACTCGAATGCTGCTTGTGACTGCCTGACACGATTAACAAACGATTCGAGTCCGTCAAATAAATGATCTTTCGTCATGTTCAAATGTAAAGTTATTCGTAGATGCGTAGTTTTATTATTTAAATTTTTATTAAAATATATTCTTTTGTTAGGTTAAATTGAAATTTTGAAGCAAGGTTATCGATCAAATCACGGGACGTCATTTGAATATTTTAAACCGGGATCTTTGCAATTTTACATTCAATATAATAATAATGAATGCGCCATCCAATATAACGCGATGAATTAATAACTGAAGTAGGAATCAATAACGAAATAATAACATTTAGATCTGCCATGAAAATATTATCGGCTTCGAGTTTGATTGGATAATTAATCAGTCAATCGATAATTAATCAATAATTAAATAGTTGAGAAAAACGACGTTTCCAGGTGAAATAAGAGTTGGGTTGACAAATAATCCATGTGGCAAATCGGAAGGAACTACCTCGGGAGAAAATAAACACTAGACAGCTCCGTCGGAAGAAAATCGAAGGAATCGCTTCTTCTCCGCTTTCCCGCAAATCATCCTTGCGGCAAAGGACGCTCGGATAGGTGGGTGGAGGGGATAGGCGCCACGTCGTGTCCGCGGAACCCTTTTATCACTTTTTGATTATCGCGCGCGTCTCCGGGACGTGACCCAACAGAAGGAAAGTGAGCAAAGTTGTCCGAGGAGCGGAGGCTCGAGGCAGAGGCGAGGGAAGCGCAGCGGAGGCAAAAACAATGGCGATCCCTTCCCCAACACGTGTGTGCGTCTAGAATTTCAACTCGTCGGCTGCAGTTATCCGCAGGCGCTGGTTGGCAGCATTGAAATTCGAAGCACGCCGAGACTTATCAATTAGAGAACATCGCTCCTCGCGACGGATTCCGCGCGTCTTTCCGCGAGTCGTTTACGCAAGGCCTGTGCGATAAATCTCGCGCGCTCCGCGCTGCTCTTGGGCAATTAGCGCGCCTGCGGGCCCTAAACGCCCGGATGGCCCTCCGAGTGAGCCGCATAGCCCCGGGGTTTATCGAATCGATCCCCACTTACGCGCCGCCGATTGATACGCTCAAGGACTTTGCGCGCGCAGGAAAGCCGTGGAATCACGATGCAGGAGCCGATGCCGTGTCACCCGCCGCGACATCTGTTGACCGGCGTCGACACGACTCCCAGCCGAGGCTTTGAGTATTGATATATAGAAATTGAACGTCGGTGATTGCCGCGCG
The DNA here is from genome assembly GCA_018906755.1 of Sycophaga agraensis. Classification (NCBI taxonomy): domain Eukaryota; kingdom Metazoa; phylum Arthropoda; class Insecta; order Hymenoptera; family Pteromalidae; genus Sycophaga; species Sycophaga agraensis. The sequence continues at coordinate 870,138 of JACCIE010000011.1, forward strand.
GAAGGAGACGCAATCTTTGCACGAAACTTTGGAAGCGCGGGCGCGCGTATTTAAAACAATCGCTGTTATTATTTCAGAGAAAAATATTGGAAAAGCTGTCGGCCAAATAAATTTTTATCAGTTTTTATGGCATTCTTCGAATCTCCGTTGAGAGCTATGAATAATAATTGGCAATTTCGGTCGCTGTGTTGAATTTATTTAAAACTTCAAAGCTTGATTTAATATTTCTCGATGGAAAATTAATTAGAGCGTCCAATTTTAAACACACTGTAACATTAATATTTACGAATATTGGAGAATAACGGAAATTGCCCAGGTTTCGTAATTACAATATTAACGAATATTGATTTACAAATTTAATATTCCAAGCAACTAAAACTTACTATATAGTGCATAGTATACCCGCGGCCATATAACAGATAGCAATTTGCAGGGTACTATAATTCAGCCATGAAAGCCAAAGCATTCGATGAAAATGCGGATAAAAATAGTACCCGAACGAGCCTGGAATATTTGTTATCATTATCGCGGCGGAGAAGTATAAAGTCTCGCGCGGGAGTATTCCGCGTCTGGCGCTCGTCTCCCGCGAAGAAAATTGCGAGGCTAAACTCCGAATGACAAACGACTGACTCTGTTACGCTAATATCAGCAATCAGCGAAGATTCGAGGCGGCCGGCGAACATTATTTCCCCATTAAATAAATAGATTCCCGTCCGTGGAAATGCCTCTCCGGCGAGTAGGTTTAATCGAGTAGCTTAATCATTTTTCGCGATGCACCGGCAGCGCAGCGGCGTCGCCCCGCACCTACACACGCTCTGGCACACGGACGCGCGCTGCGCTGCGCTCGAGGTCAGGTTAGAGTATAACAAGCCTGCGGCGAATTCCTCCCGCCTCCTTCCTCGCGCTTTCCATCTTTGGCCGGGGCGGGGGGGACTCCCCCGTCTCCTCGCCACCCCTCCCTTGCGCATTGTACCGAGCGAGAGCGCTATCTGTCCATTCTGTCCGGATATCTGTCTATATCCATCCGTGCACCAATCTCGCTGCCGAGAGCCCGATCCCCCGCCTCGCGCGCCCTCTCGCTCCCTTCCTCGTCATCCACAGAAAATGAAAAACATTTTCATACACCCAACTCGCTCTCCCCATGTATACCTGCACTACTCGCTTTCTTCTCTCATCGCGCTTTTTGCTCTCCCCCTCCCTCCGCACTGCCTATACGCTTTTTTGAGCCCCGTCCATTTAGATTAATGAGTTTGTTGCTGCCGATGGTGGTGCGCGTATATATTTGAATTTCTATTTTATGAAAATTCGTGTGCGCTCTCGGCTCGGGTTATCGATTTCCTGGACTCCGGCTAATGCATTTCAAATATGAAGCGATTTGTTCGGTGCAGGTACATCGTTAAAACAAACAGTTCTAAATTGCTCTAAAGCCAGTAATGAATTATGGATTAGGCCTTACTGATTTGTCTTTTCTCTTAATCTGCAGTCTATTGTAAGTCGTTAATTATTATATACACAGATAATCGCGTGGGTATTGAATTTTGACTTGAAAAATTAAAAACTTTATATTACATTAGTCTTCATGTTTTTCCGAAATAATCCAAAAATCAACTTTGTACTGGCTATATTTAAAAGTAGTAATGGGACGTATAATGTATATTATTTAGTATTCATGATCAATACGGTTATTTATTTTATCTCTTTTTTGTTTCAGGTAAGCCAATCAAACATTAACGATGCTGTTCCATAATATAAGATATTTCATCCTCATCAAGTTCGTGAGTGACTACCGCAATATTCTCAAATAATACATTGATTTATTATTAGTTTGTTCTATTGATTCAACTGGAGTTATCTATTACAATAAAATTAATAATTGGTTAAAAGTTCATAGAGTACTTTACGTAAATTTTGAAACTATAAATATCATAATGATTTTGTAATCCACGTATAAAGTTATTGTAGAAGCAGTTGAGCAAAGATCGATAGTTCAGTTTGCATAAGACCAATTTGAGACGCTCGTGTATATACGCTCTTAAGTTAGACGATACGTGAGTGGAAAATTTTTCATAATATTAGGGCGTTGCTTAGAGGCGAAATGGCAAAATTTACATAGTGAAAGCTTTCTTTATATCATTCAAATACAGTAGTAAAACTGAGAGGTTAAATTAAATATTGATCGCAGTTCTCGGGCCCGCCTGGCTATCTCGTCCCCGACGTCGCCACCGCCACCGCCAACTACATCAATATAATATAAGTAATCGAATCCGGTGATTGTGAGGTATTAAATTAAAATAAAAGGTTTCTCTAGCATCAGAGTTTAAATGAAGTAGTATAACAAAACTTTTAATAAAGTAAAAGAAACCTTTTCTTTCAATTTCGAGCGAGCATCGATCATGTAACCTTGTAACATAACATATAGTCGATGAAATGTATTGTTGTAACTCAAGCTTATTTTATAGTTTATTCAATGGTGAAACAATTTTATTTGTGTTAACTACTTTCATACAATCCAATGGTATGTTTATAAATTGTTAAGTAATATATTTGAATAAACAATTAGTAACGATAATATAATTTAATATTCAGAGACTATAAGCAGGCTTCCATACGTATAATTTTCTCCCACAATAGCATTAATACATATTTCAAATTGTCAACTGTGTCAGACATCTCGGATAATCTACGATTGATATCCAAACTCTAGATTGTATATGTATATGTATCATTTTATATACACGGATCTCTACGACATTGATATTTCGGCGCATGTGTGTATACCGAACTAATTATTCCAATTCAAATTCTTGTTGGTCGGATACGTCCAACACGAAATGAATATCTGGATCGATACACGAGTCGACGAATCTTTGTCAGTGGAAGGAAAAGGGAAAAATTTCTTCATACCTAAATACTATGTAGCTGGCGGCCGAAGATTTAAGTATAACATGTTTCAAGTAGAAAGACTGGAAAAAGTCAATGAACTATAAGTATAACCGCGGAACAGATGAGCGTGTATATAACTGTTGTTTTCTTCTATATATTCAGAATAGGAACTGTTCGTATTTGTACTGGGTGTATGTTTCCGGGTCTGTAAATTTATTCAGTGCATTTGTTATCTAACTCCATTGTTCGTGGTTTGAAATGTTTAAATTGCTTCGAGAAATATTAATATCTCGCAGCTGCTTTAGTCGTAATACCGTAGCCATATATTGCTTAGTGTAATCGTGAAATTTCCCTTGCATTTCAATCAAAACTATTTTACTAATAAAATAGCAGCCTGTGTATGCAAAACACATTTACGAATAAATGTTACATTTACGAAATATTAACTGTAATTTATTGGCTTGCACTGAAGACTTTAAAATGCATTGATACAACCCTCCACGCGTATATTTATGTGGACCTTCACATTCAATTCAACTCTTATTTTTACTATTTATCGGTTAAGTCGAATTGAAACTAGACCAATAATGAAATTGGGCTAAAAGACTCGACTAGAATCATTTCACTTTTATGCGCACATAGTGGCGCGCTACGTGTGTCCATCATAAAATTTACGATTACGAGGATTTAGTCCCAATTTTGGGCATGTATATCAATTACGTGACACGAATATCGTTCCAAATAATATCACTCGTGAATTTCTGCATTGATTAATTTAAATATTATTTTAGTCAAATATAAAATAACAAGAATGATTTATGCATTTATGCGCAGTAAATTCATGACTCGATTTATATCTAATGAAAATTATAAATGTTATCCTATTTCATAAGGAAACTGCAGCATTAACATAAAAGTACAATTACGTTTTAATTAACAAATGGCTCGCTCAATCCTTGTAACCTTCAAAAATGCATGGCATACCTCGTGTAAGAAGGCTGGAATCGAGTAAGAAAAAAAGCTGTATTCGAATGTATTAGTGTTGGCGCGAAAGCGGTGCACAGCGACAGGGAAGCTATTCATCAAAGGGTCATAAAAGTTGCTGGGCACCCGAGTGTGTATATATAGCGAGAAACTGTGCGGCGGCGATCGATTTCTCATTACAGCAGCGGTGAGCGCCGCCCGCGTGGCTCTGTCCTCCGCGCGCGTGCGATCACGCCCGAGTCTGCCCGACGAAATCAAAAGTAATCACTCTTATCTCTCAATAATACTCAGCCGGGCGATTAATATTCGCCCCCGAATATAAATCGATCCCCTCGCGGGTCGCGGGAGAGCGGAGCTGGTTTCGAGCGGGTGGGCCAAAAAAATCCGCGAAATTCCGCAGCGGAGGGTTGCCGGAGCAAGGGGCAGGGGCTGGAGGGGCGGAGGCGCGTGGAAAAAGCGGAAAAAATATTTGACAAGCCCCTGACAAATTGATCCTCGTGCGCGCGTCGTGCGCGCAGCCCCGCGCCGAGGAGGCCGGATTCGCATTCTACCTGAGCGAAATGTGTAATCGAGCGTAACGTCCGCCTGTATATGCACTCTCGCGAACGAATCTCTCCTCTGGCCTCGCCTTCCACGTGTTACGAGTTTGTCCTGTGAGCCGTGCCGAGAGCCGCGCACACCGCCCGAGGACTTCCATTTATAATACTTTTGACTGGCGCAAATAACGATTTGCTCGGTTGCTGCTGGATTCAGGATAAACAAAAACATACTGTCATTGTTATCTATTGTTTAAAGCGAAAAACCAGTCTGCGCTGAATATCTCGATGCAAGTGTTCGACGGTGCCTTCTTCACGGAGCTGTCAAGAAGTCTACTATTATTGCGATAGCTGCGTCTGCTTAATATTGCCATGCTCTTGTTTGGTAGAAGTTGAAATCTTGAAAATTAGATACTTCCAGAAGACCATATGTTTTCACAATAAAATAGATTTGTGGGAGATCCGTGTAAACGAGTATTTGTGAATATTCTGTTAAAACTAGAGAAGATAGAAATCAACGACTCTTGTACGTAAATCATTAGGAAAACATGTGAAAGTACTGCTGGTTAACGTCCATCTAAGCTCTCGGAAACACCATTGTATTGCTCTCCCTTTCCGTGGAAAGATTACTGTAAAGGTTTGACTGCAAAATAATTACTCCAATTGAGTCGTTAGCTAAGCACCTCGGCAAAAAGAATGAAAAATACTTCTTTCCATCAACGTTGCTGAGAAAAAGGTATATTGACGATGGAGATTAATAAAGTACAACTTTGAGTTGTCTACTGTACTCGTTCTTGTTTATTCAGGCTCCGAATCCATGAATTGACTCTCAACTTCGATCTTCCTTATATCTATTGCTGGGTCACAAAAACAAACAAATTATCGATAGTGTATGAGGAAGAGCGCGAAACTTCAAGGGTCTTGATTGACTAAGCTGATATTTGTGAGTATATTTGAGGCAAAGGGTACAACTTTTTATTTGACCCCCTTTGAAACAAACTCCTGCCGTAAGCTTCAATACTTATATATAGTGCGGGCGTTTTAAATTCAAATATCCGCCTCGCTATGTTAGGCAAATTAACATTGAAATTGAAATCGCTCTTTTGAATATGTTAAGGAATTAGAACAGTTGTATATATGTTTCGAGCAAGTTTCTCGTGACTGCTGATAATTAGATTAAATTTCAGTGATAACAACATTGCCAACCGATTGCCGTAGTTCTGTTTCTAACCCTGATAACAGTTATTTCTAATCGGTTTGTTTCCTAACTGAACAAAATAAAAATGTATTTTTTAAATAAACTTACAGGTTCAAATGCAAATGAATTTCTATCAAATATTTTTTTATTACTGATGATTAATTTATATTACAATAACAGTTCTGAAATAAACGTTTCTTATATCGGTTAAAAGTAATCTAGTTGGTATTATTTCTTATTTCAATGACTATTCATGGTATAAAGAATACGAAACATCTGCACAGAGTTAATCAAGATTGTTGAGCACGCGATCGTTTGTAACTAAATGTATTTATATATCTTTCCGGGAAAGATGGATAATTGTACGAATTTACTGTTTAAAGAAAGGTAAAATCTAGTCACGTTTTAGAACTCTTGCCTAATTTAATTGTTATAAGTCATTTTTTTCAATAAATGATAAACGTGTACACGTGTACCATTGCATGTACGTTCAGTTTTTAAATCACGGCTACTTGATTCATATCAAAATGTTAAAGCATCTTATTATAAATTATACAAGTTGACGATAAAGATGTTTTAAAGGTGAGATTAAATTTTTACTTTTAAAAATATAATTTTAATTTTAGATAATCTACTTGAACGTGTGAGAGACTTATAATCACAGGTTTCATATTTCTTTAACACAAAGTTTTTTTATTTTATTACATGTTATAACTTTATTTATAATAAAAACTACTTTAACTTCATAATTCCAAATAACTGAAAACTGTACAGTGCATATGTTGTTATTCTGATAAATTAGGTAAGATATCCCAATGCAGGCGGTCTTAATTTACGAGACTGCATTCAGAGTACATGTACCGTCTACACGAAGAGAAATGTTATAAAAATTTTTACTATACTTCTGAGTAAACGGGTGTCAGACCTGTCAAAAAATGACTATATTTTACGGTAAAAATTACTATTATTTTACGTAAAATTACTATTCACTAAAATAAAGCGTATCGAAAATTAATAAATGTATGATAATTTTAGCGGAAAGAATCACAATTTTTACTGTACAGTTGAGTGCAAGTCGATATCCTCAGTTCACTCGGAAGTAATTGAATATTCTACAGAAATTTTCAAATAAGAGAGAAATAAACAAAAGGTTTAAATAATTGTCGGAAATAACGAAAGAAAAGAATCATACGATAAATTTGGTTACAAAATTAATTTTCATCTCACGTGTAATTTAAATTTATAATATTTATGAAGTTCCAAAGTTTTAGTTGCTACACTATATTAAAACTTCCTGTAATTACTTGGGCACATAGAACTTAGATAAACGTAACGGGAATTTGAAATTGATGAAACTTGTTTTTTCTAATTAATTTTTTGTAAAAAAAGTTATCGTTCTCTTCCACTATTTTTAAGTTTTTTTTCCATTACTTTTCGCAATGCATGCATTTTTCTCATTAACTTTTAAGGATTACTGGAACGAATCGCCAAGAAACGATTTATAAATGTACAAAACTCAGCGAGTGGTCATTTTAACGAGAAAAAGCCCATTAACCTCGGGTAAAAATATCATTCTCTGCTCCATACGTAGCGATAAGAGGAAGAGAGAAAAAGAGAGATGGTGAAGAATCCGACTCACTTATAAGCGGAGGAAAGGATTTCCCAGGAAGTTCACCATCGCAAGTCGAAAGAGCCCCATCGAGTGCCACGTGTATGAGTGTGACAGTGTCTCGTACATAGATTAAGATGTTATCGCTACTTGGAGCCATTACAATGGCAGACAACTGGGACAGTTCAACAAAGGCGCACAACGTCACCTCTCGTGCATAAACGCGGATAATCAACTTGCCGTAGTCGTCGGATAATTTACTTTATTTGATAATGCAATTTTACAACGTTGAATTTCCCGAGAGTGAGGATTCGAGATAATCCGCCCAACCTCATCCTACAGTTCTACCCCTTTTAATTGGTCCCTTCTGTTATCCTTTTGAGAAAATATTCTTTTGTTATTTTTTCTGCTGCTACAATCTTGTAACAATGAATTCGAATGAAAATAATCTAATGATAAGCGGCTAATTATTAGTATTACAGTGAATTTCCTATTACTGATGAGGAGGTGATAAAGTAGACGGTTTTGAACGAGGTTTTGAATGACGTATACAATGATGAAATTCGATTGAGTGATGTTTTTACAGTTTGTCAATAATTTTAATACTTATTGTTAATTGATCTAATTAATTAATACATATCATTAGTGCAATTACTTTTTTCATCATTATTACAAGATAAACTATTGCGACATATACATTTAAATTTAACATGAAATACTTACGTGTTCAACATTTGTAAGCATGTGCAAGTTAACCATTACAATTTTACAAAAGTAATATTAGCCGTATTAAAATTCTTAAACATAATGAATAGGAGTACAAGTTACAGATATATATCGTAAGTAATGTTTATGCAAAAGTGGAATACTTTAAAAAATTTAATACCCAAGGTAACTGCTACTGTCAAGAAAATGGAAATAAAATTTAGCACTGTGGCCTTATTATGTTTCTTCCTGGTAATTAGTTTAAATTTACTGTAGGGATGTAAGAAATTTCTGCTTAACCATTTTCGAATGAAACTGTTTTTGCAATAAAAATTAAGTGATATTGAATATTGCAATAAAATTAAAAAACAAGTCTTCAGTCAATTTTATATAAAAAAAATAATTGAATACTGTAGTAGAACATGAAATAAAATATTTTCGATTCTTAGCTATTTCAATATTTTTAATTAAATGACTACTTTCACGATATCGACAATCGATACTAAAGCGAATAAACGAGCGACAGCTGGACGAAAAAGGAAATAAAAAGGGAAGATACGCGAAAGAGATAGATAGAGAGAAACGAGAGAGGGGGGGAAAGAGGGAAACATGAAGGCAATGTAATATTGCTAGCGGCACTTTATGCGACATTTTACGGGCTGAGGGACTTTCCTATTCTCTACTCAAATTTCCAATGTCCCGCACTCTTTTATCTGCATTCGCGCACACATCTTCGCTTCGTAGGGGACGGAGAAATTCTTGGTCGTCTTCGAGCTCGTCCTCATGTCAAGATTAGGAAGGTCGTGCATTCTTTTTCCCTCACTCTACGGCTCTGCGAGAGCTTATCTTTGTCGCGGGCTTGTCAATATTTCCGGGACCGCATGCTGCGGGGATTCGCTCGTTAATTCCCAATTTCCTTCTTCGTCGACGGCAACCGAGCAAACGAGAAAGAGAAAGGGAAAAAAGAGAGAGAAAGCAATAACCCCCTCCTAGAGCCATCCCTCGAGTGATTCAAATGCCTGGAAATCTTGGGTGATGCCGGGAAAACTGCCCCGATACCCTCGTTTTAATTTACCCAATTGAGTACTCAGTGAGATTAAGTACAAAAAATATTGACTATTGAAAGACAATCTTCGATATCTTAGCATTACTAATAAAATTTTAGCGAATAATTATTTTTTTTTATTTAATTATAATTTATCACTTTTGTAACTTATATTGAACGCGCAAATCATTTGTACAAGATAATTCAATACAACTTACATGCTATGCTTGCTGTATTCTAATGTTTATCGTACAAAGAGAGTAGCAATGACCATAGTTCAAATAAATTATTATGCATCGAATTATTGTTAACTCTGTAATTTCTACACTATTGATTGTTTAATAACGTTGTTCAAGCTTGATCAAAATAATTTAGTATTCCAAACTACCTCAGAATAAACTTAGGATAAAATGTAATTGTGAAAGGGTCGAATACACATGATATAATTGGAGCATACGAGAATCAATATCAATAGATATAATCTAAATGTTTACTTTGTAAAGCATAATATCATGCTTTGATAGAAAAATATTATAACGTATAGATCAGTCGATTTGTTTACAAACATTGTAACAAAAAAAGTTTATAATAATTATAATTTATACGAATTACAAATTCTTTTCATTATGCAGTAATAATAATAAAAAATGTTTTTTAATCGGAATAATTAGTTACGTGCATATTTATCAAAAAAATTCGAAGGTTCGTTTTCAATTAATTAATATACATTAAGAAATATCGAAAATATAATCGAAATAAATTTCTGTTAAAGAGCGGAAAAATTGAATTTTCATGTCGTTGAAATTTATAGACATTAATTGAAGTGTTATCTCTTTCATTTTTTCACAATTATTTGTTTTCAAATACAGTTGATATTTTTGTAAAAATGTCTACCGTAGATAAAATATTTTTATCATATTTTATGTCATGAAAAGTACTTTACTCTTTTCCAAATTTTTTTTATTTCATCGAACACGAGCAAACAAATAAAAATAATTTACATGTATTTTGATTATTAAGAACACATTTTGTAATACATGTACTAAAAATGAGTATTCAGTTTCCAAAGCATAGAATATTATGTACGAAAAGCACAAGAATGGATTTCGTATCCATTGCACCGCAACGATTTGTTGTAAAATTTAAATAGGATTATGTAACGCGTTAGTTCAGTTTCGCCAATAAATAACCCTGCAAGCACAACTCGAAGCACGGGTAATAGAAAATAAAAGCTTTAAAATTCCGAAGAAAATCTTTCGTCGCGCTCCAACGTACAAACAGGTAAAAATTGCACGAACTGATAAAAAAAAGCTACGTGCAAAAACCCGTGAATCATTTCGTATCAATAACCCGAGTCATGGATTTCTTCTCCCCTTTAGGCGCACGTGAAAATTTTGGCACAACCCTTGCGAGTGCGCGTAAGTCGCGTCGACAGCCTGCCAATCGCATCGGCGCATTTGTACAAATAGAATCCGCATATATAATAAAGCCAGAGTCCCTCTCGACAACCCATCCAAACAGCCTCTTGCGCGTATTATCGCGCTCCGGTAATCGATACGTCATCCCGCCCCTCTCCACCCCTTCGGCTTTCGACAGTACGCGCGTGCCGCGCGTGTGAGTCTACACGGCGCGGCGGGGCGACCAAGAGAGCGAGGCTGTAAAATCAACGCTCGAACGACGCCGCGGCCGGAATTTAATTCCCATCCTTCGAACCTCCATATCCCCCCGCCCGCATATATACACATATGCGTGTTATTATCCGGTTCTCGTGTCGTTGTCCCCCTATGTGCGCCCTCGTGTATAGTCGAGTTTCTACGCGGTCGATAATTGGCTAGGGAGTAACTGCTTTATCGGCCGTTGGATTATGCTCTCAGCGAATATGTACGCACATACGAAGAGGATATTCCGCATATCAGCAGTACAGAAAATCATAATTCTTGTTGAAATATCTCATATGATGAGTATGTCATTGTTACAGTTTCTTATATAACGTAAAAAGCATCTTATAATTTGAATTTAAAATCATTTAATTTATCAAATTTTTAATGTAATTTGTAGAAGAAAAAGATTTTTATTCGAGTTTTTATCGTGACAATTGTGACATGTCTAATAAGAGGATGACGTCATGTACTGTGTAGATTAATAAAAATATTGTCGGCTAGTTCATTGTTTCTGTAAGACAAACGAGGTATATTAGGAATAGGAATAGCCTGAAATGCGTTTATAGCATATAACAATTAAAATCCATTGTGTCTCCCAGAATAACTTATGACATTTTTCATTTTGTATGAATAAGCTACTTACAAGATTAATTTTAATTAGCTACTACAATTATAGCAACTTTAAAGTAAAGTAGTACAATATATCTATATTAACGATACTCAATTATTAATAGAACTTTATTTTTTAACATGTTTTTAAAATCTATACAGGTTTTTTTACTTAGTTGATTTACTGATAAGTGAGAGATCAACAAACGTTTTCTTTTCAGTTTTTTTTATACATTTTACCGATCGATTCCACGCTTGCATGACCAAGGATAATAAAAATAGAATTACACCAACGAGTAGGGAAATTGCAAGCTTTTTTCCGGATTCGTTTTGACCAATGTTTTACGGGATAAAGACGTTAAAAGATATTAAACAATGCTGTTAATATTGAGCATATGCGTATATTTTTCCCAATATTATAATATTCTTAACGTTATATTTTTATTAATTAAGTTGATTATACGGTGTGAACCTTGATTAATGAAACATAACAGAATACCTGGCATGAAACGGCATATTTCGAAATACGTGCTAAGCAACAGTGTAGTTCACTTCTTCATAGTCATGAAAACAACAAAAATGTCTTGTAAAAAAATTTGCGTGGCATATTTTACAATATATAATGAGTATATTTAAGAAAAAACTGTAATCTAGCAATTACTTATACGCAGTAACATTTTAATTACCTCTGTAAATGAATGTTTTAAAACAAATTAAAGCAATAACTCATTTGGACGAAAGCAGCACAACAAACATTTGTAAAATCAACAACTACGTATTATTTCATTCAATATATTTAACTTATTGCATTTAATATGACTGAGCAATCTAGTATGTCTCAAAATCCGATCCAATTAAACTACCAAATCGAAAAGCAATAAACGAATTTTTCCTTAGTACAATCTTGAAGTTAGTTCATTATTTGAGTTGACAAGATAAATTATATAACGAATAACATAAAGAGAGTTGTCAAGAGAAAATTTGATTCACATTTTTAAATTATCGTTTTCACTTTATGATTCTATAATTTCTATATTGCTTTTTGGAAATGTTAACAAACCAAACATTGAATCAAACCGCAAATTAATCTAGATGTAACACCGTGGCATCAGCTGACGTAATCAACGAAATGACTCGTGCACATATTATGTTGCTGTCAGGGCTGCCGCAAAAGTAAGAGGTAGGTCCATCTTGGTGCTTTTAATTAGGAATGATTTCAGTTTGCAGTAGTACGACCGCAGATGGTAACGTCGGGTTGAGTAATAAAATGAATTCAGAATTACTTCACTCTTTTGTATCTCTTTTATCAGAATTTTGCCAGCACAGCTAATAATTAATGCAATCAATCATCGTTTATTACTTTAAATGTAGGATTTCAAAATTAGATAGATTTATATTAAACTCAAGAAAGAAGTTCTTTGGTAAATTCCAATCAATTATATAAACGACCTATAGTCATGTGCTATATTATATGTATATATAGAATATGATGAACAATATGGTTATAGAACAATAACAAACATATAAGATTCTACAAAAAAAAAACAAATTCTGTGCAAATTTTGCTTGGCATGTATAAGAATCTCAACGTTCAACTTGGGAGTGTCGTTTATTTCGCGTTATCGTATCTCAAATCTCGAAATCTCCACCCTCCTCCATCTTTTTTCATCTGGTTAAAGGAAAAGAAGAAATGGGAAAAAAACTTTCACGTCGAACGGGCTGTGAATAACAAATGCAGAGAGTCGAATCGCGGGAATTTTCTTCCTATTTCGCGCCGAGAGAGGTGCTATATAAATTTCGTCGAATATTTTCTGGCACGGCATCGGGGACAATATGAAAGACGAGAAAATGTCACGCGAAAGTGACAATAGAAAAGTTAGTATATTTTTAAGAGAAACTTAAAGTAAAATTATATTGTCTTAGGAACAATTTTATATCTCATGTAAATGAAAAACAAAATATAGTTTGTTGAAGTAATATAAGAATATGGTATAATATAAAATGATTGTGCAATGGCTTGCTTTACTATTTAATTTGAGTGTTAAGTTTCTGACGCCTGCTAGAAGGGAAAGAAATACGAGATAGTTATATATTCCTGAAACTTAATAATTTGTAAACAGGAATGCAAAAGAGAGAGATTAAAAAAGAAAAGGAAGAGAGAGAGAGAGATAATGGAGAGAGTTGTGTTTTTCATTCATATATTACAGTCAGAGAGACAGAAAAGCTTGGATTCATATTTCCCAGATACAAAATTTAAAAGCGTAGAACACGTGTGAATGTACTGTGGACATGTGAAGAATTAGTGTTGTTAGCTTCTTCCCTTTAAAATACATTGCATGAGTGAATTATTATCCTAATAAATATCGAGTACAGTTCTCAGTCGTATTGTCACAATAGCCTAGCTGCACATTGTTCAGCATCATTTTTTGCGACTCGAGTTTCAAGAATAAGTGCATAAGCTTGATATACGATTATTTCAACGAGTTTTTCCATGTCAACAGCTAGCGAATTTCGTGCATATTCAAATTCTGCCATAAATGAAACGGTGTAAGTTAACAATAGGGATTGTAGGAAAAAGGTTCCGGATGCGCGCACGGCAGGATTTCGCATTCGAACCGAAAAGGCAAATAAGCGGTGGAATGAGGAAAAGAAATTGAATCTCCTCAAAAATTCCTACAGAATACTCGATCGTTGCAGGGGGAGAGACTGCGGCGTAGCTAAGGGCGCTTCGTGAACAGCAAAGGGGAACCCTTTGGAAAAAGGAGAGAGCGAAAGGTCCGTTGTATACATTTTCCTCCTCGAGACGGTTATACAGAGAAAGGAACCGCTCATTTTAAATATCGCGGCGAAACTTGAAACTTGCTTGTCAATTTACCTAAACAACGATCCCTCTGCTTGTTTGTTCACGTTCATGTATGAACGCAAGCCACACGTTCCCACATCTTGGAGGGGCAAAAGCGCGAATTCAGAGTCGGACGTTAATTATTCAACTTCGACAGTGGCAACTTTCCAGGCTTGAGCACCGAAGTACAGCTACTGGCCATTACCCCTCGGAACCTCCCCTTCCTCTTCGTAGATGTAAGCACTGGATCTGTAAGGTTGGAATTTAACTAGTATTTAGCGTAGAAATGATTGCCTCGCATATTTTTCGGTGGTGAGTGTATAATTTTATGCTGTTAACATTGTAATAAGGTTTATGTATTGCTTGAAGATATTAATTTCTTCTTGAATCAAAGACGCGTCTATTTATTAAAGTCGTTCATAGAAGACTGTATTTATTTGGGAAACAGGATTGAGCTTCGAGGAAAATAAAAAGCCACTTAAATCGATGTAGCACATCAATTTATCTGGATTAAAGTGAAGAGTGAACTGCAATCAGTAATATATCAACTACTATATATCTTCTCACTGTTATGTATCTAGTAACTAGTTTTATCAACTGAGACAATTTAATTCAAAATGAAAATAGCGATTTCATTGTTACAGAATATATACTTATTATAAATTAAAAATATTTTTTTTGGACATCAGTTTTTATATTGCAGAATCTGTAAGAAATGTTATATTATAGTCATTTCGTTGAAGAGCTATATGTATTCATACTTTTAATCTAATTATACAGTACAGTGGGTATACATATAACATAAAATTAAAAGTTTGAAAACTTATCTAAAGTATTCCGATTTTAAATTAAATGATAATTTCAAGCACTGATGTTTATAATGTTACTTTTATTTATTCTATTATAGCTAAGTTGATTATCTTTTTTCTTAATCTTTCATTAAAAAGTTTAATGATATATTCACTCGCTTATTTGTGAATAACCTCATGAACTATTTCGACCGTAAGGTTTGAATTATGATAATTAACTTTTGTACGAAATTCTCTTACCACAAGTTACATGCATGAGCTAAAATTGATCCTGTAAAGTACATACAATTATTACAGTTTAATAAATATTTGTTAAAAATTTTAATTAGAAATTATATTTATACAATTAAAAACATTTTAATAAATTAATATTTATATTACTAAATAAAAATCTTAAATTTAAAAAAGCTCTAACATTACATTTTTGTGTGTTTCAGGTAAACATTTTTTTGACTATCTTTCGATCTCTAATCTGTTTGCATTGATTGGTGATAAAATGGTGAGTATTTAATGCAGAGTGTACTGATAAATCTTTATAAAAATCTTTTCTTTTAACTTTGGTTTAAATTAGTAATTTACTACTCTTGCGTAATAAATGAAATTCTATAACACTGATAATCAATTATATTACAACAACATAAAATTATTGCTTTGAATTGGTTCATAATCAAGTAATTTAAGTTCAATATTCATAAAAGTTTCTCGAGGACTCTGTTATAATAAGAAAATCGCGTGCTTGTTTCGTAACAAGTGGTTCTTTTGAGTGATCGCTATCTTATCTGGATTGTAAGAATTGCTGTGAGTTAAGTGAAGTGAAGTACACAAAAGAAAATTAACAATATCGTGCATATTTTTATAAGAGAGTTTATATATTTTATTCCATTGATATTGACCATTTATTCATTAAACCATGCGTTAAAGAAACGCTTTTTATGTCAGAATTGTCTCAAAAAGTAATTTATTTCTAAAATTTAAAGATTCATATAGTAACTATTGTCGCTAACCGATCGGTCATGATGAAATACAAATTATAAATTTGCAATGATACATAACGATTCACGAAGCATACCGAAGATTCATGTATGTTTACATATTCAACAATTTGTTGTGTGGACTAATTTATAAATGTTAAATATTATCGAAGGGTCATAGAATATCAATAGCTTATATATATATATATATAAATAGCTTATTAATAATATTTAATATGCGTTATTATAGGAAATGAATTGAAAAGGTATAATTTCGAAATATTAAACAATATAAGCTACGAAATAAGCAATTGTGAGTTAGTTGAGTTGGTTGCATTGATTGAGCTTCCTGATTTAACTCGATCAATACGTTTTAGTAGAGTTAGTTGAGTTAACTTGCACAATATTTTAGTTGCGGATTCATTGGGTTTTCGCGCACGATATTTTAGTTGCATTAATTGGGTAAGTTGGGTTGTTTTAGTTGGTTGGGTATCTTGAGTTAATTGACAAAGTGTTTGTTAAATAGATCTTTTATTTATTATATATTATTTATTAATTATAGTATATTTTAACTAATATGTATATCCAATGAAAAAATGATAGCTAAATTCTAAAAAAAGAATAGCTTTCTTTTTGAAGAGAAAAAATGGTTTATTGCATCAAAGGTAATTATTACTTAATTTTAGCAGGTTATTTCATTTTCTTGCTTTAAATAATAGGCAGACATTTTATTTGCGTAACATTTATTTAATAAACAATTTACACTTATTTTAGCAGCATACATAATGAATGCTGTTTAAAAAATGGATTTTCATAAAGGAAAAAAATATTCTTGAATTTGATTCATACAAAGTTTAATTTTAAAGCCACGCAAAAAATTCCACTTGATTCCGCCTGCGAGTCAATTCCACAAGCAATTAAAGTTACTCTGGTCATATTTACTGGGCTGTTTTTCCCTTTGCTCCCCTCCTCCGCGTCCGTCTTATAGGCGTGCACTTTCGTTTTCAGCCTCGCAGATTTTGTCGGGATTCGCACGCATAGGCGCGCAAGCCTTGGCGCGGACGCCGCAGTCAGATGACATCCGAGATATGACGGGGTCGCGACAGCCCGAGCCCTGGTTTGCACCCGTCGGGAAAGTGAGACGAGCGCGGACGCTGGCGAGCCGAACGAGGTGTAAAGCAGGCATAAAGCACGCTTGTAAAAGAGCCGAGTGAGGAGCCGGGGCAACACTTGGCTGGCAAGAAGGAACGAGGAAGAGTGCGGCACGGGATAAAAGAGGCGCGAAAAAGCGTAAAAGAGATAAAGAGAGGGAGAAAGGGGAAAATTTAGGGGCGGAGGAGAATGTTGTGGAGGTAGTGTAACAAGATATAAAGAGAGAGCGAGAGAGAGAGAGAGAGAGAGAGAGAGAGAGTGAGCGCGAGGGAGGGGGGGGGCGAGAGGGGTGCAGAAATCTCTGGAAAGAAGAGGTGGAAAAAAGGATAGGACGAATGCTTGAGCGAGTGTATCGGGTCGTTGGCACGTTCAAAGCTCGTTCTCTTGTTTCGTCCTCCTCTTCCTACCCTTCCCCGCCAACTCCCCTCTACTTCGCCGACTCTTCTCCCCACTACTTCTCTCTGATCTCCCACTCCCAACTTCACTATTTTGTCCTTTTCTCTCTCTCGCGATTTTAGGGTGTATTCGTATATCCAAGCTGATTCCTCGATTTCTCTTTCATGCGTGCTTCAAGAGGCGCAGTTTCTCTTTTTATTTTTCACCAACTCGTTTGCATTTTTTTAATGACGTAACCCCCGTTTCTTCTCCTGTTTCAGCTCCATGCTTTGATTTACACTTTACCGCCGTGCAGCGAACTTTTTAATTTTTTTATTCGAATACGTTTACAAGCATAAAACTGTCTAAAACACTCCGATTGCTGTTTCATGTGTATAATTTACATATTTTTTTATTCAAACGCGTGCATATTTCAATTTGAAGTCCAAATAACTCGTGTTCAGATATTCTGCGAATTGTCTGCTCGAAAATTTTATTACTTACTTATGTACTCGAATAATGTTTTACGAGCATTGCCCTACAATTTATGCAAACGACAGCTCTCCAATATTGCTTTTAGTTATGTCGATATAAACTTTATTAATTATTGTAATTCTATCAAAACATCCCAATCAAATACGCAGCCCTCAAAGTATACTAGACCATACGGCAAAACAATTATAGAAAATACAATAGACGGTCCGTTAAGTTCAGAATCTGGGTGGGGCTTCGTCTCCTGTCAGAACTTACAAGTAACAAACATTACTTAACGCGCAATATGAGTTGCGAGAGAAGGCCAAGACTGGAGGACGCTAAAAGATTAATCAACGCCCTCGTTTTCTTTCTTAACTTCACGCAGGCACCACCAACGAGGGTGGAATATAACCTTTCGATCGGCGTGAGCGGTCGGCGTAACGTTTGCGAAGTTGAACCCCGGAGGCTTGGTCGATAACATTTTTCAGAGAGCGACTCTCGCGAAAATCCGCTGAATCCCAAGCCCTCTCTCTCCCTGCTCGCGCGCCAGCGCGCAAAACTATCGCCCACGCTCTCAGACTGGACTCCGTGAAAATTCAATTTCCACCGGGACGCTTGTGTTTCCCTTAATGCGCAGTTACGAAATTATCTCGCTCGTCCGTAATTATAAGAAAAATGAAAAGATCTTATTAAAAAAGCGGGGGGCTTTTTAAATTCGTTATTTTATTTAAGGCAGTTTGCGGAATAGAGAGTGGTTTTGCGCAGATCTTTGAAATTTAATTTTGTAATATCCTTGAAGAATATTTTTGCCAAAGAAATTTTAAGAGTATCTTGAATTAGTAAACTCCACTTGAAAAACTTACTTGAATTTATACTCGGTATGAGTAATATTCAAAAATAATTAAAATAACAGCCTTTCATTATTAAATTTCGTTATGCACTAATGTACGTTTAATAAATTCTGCCTTAATGTATTAGAATTTTTAACAGTTAATAACATTATTTTACATCATTTACATTCTGCATATAATATAATACCGTTTTGTAATACAGTTTTAAATATAGTATATTACAATTTTAATACTGTTTATAGCTGAATTTATTACGTATTTTTATTTATGTTTCAATCATAATTTTAATGGATACCTTAAAATTGCACGTACTCGTTAAAACAATGAAAATACGTCAATATATATTTTACAGTTTTTGATACACTTTGTGTAAGCTCTAATTATTTCGAATTTTATTTATAAATGTACCTTTGTTGAGTACGTTACTTAAAATTATTGAAATTTCTACTATTATTATACTGTCATTATGAATTTCTCACGCCTTGAAAACATACCCGAATGAATATTCCAGATTAATTAACGCTCATCATAAGCAAAAGTGATTTATAAACAGAGGAGAAACCTAATTAAGCGCAACAATTTCAACCTTATCTCATCCAGTATTTTCTCCTCCTTATTAATGACAACGATTTAAAGCATCAAAAAATTAAAGTTATCATGAATTTCCTCTCAATTCCTTTTTTCCTCTTAATTAAATCGAAATCGATAGAGAACCAATAGTTGCTCTGTCCTCGGCTACTCCCACGACGAGGAAAATGTGTTTCTGCTATTAACGAGCGGAGAAATTTCTCCCAGGTCAGCGTTACTCTAGGTGCGAGACCAAAGGTCAAATTAAAATTTCACTCACAGTATATTATATTGGTATTGGTGCTGTTTGCTCTGCAACAACCTCCAGCTTCAACGTCGACGTGCTCTGGAGATAAAGTATTTATTTTGCTCCTCTTAGCAATCTTATTTGATATAATTAATTACATTTCAACGAGGTGATACGGTTTATACATTTGATTTTGATTTATGGTGGATCTGATAATATGGATATTAAATTTGTACAGTTCTATAATAGTTTGAATTCTATATTCTGTTTAGGTATGATTAATTATAGCATTTTGGCATTGTTTTAAAAACTTTGTTATTGGCATTAATTTATACTAACATTAAAGTACTTTACTAATTAATGTACCAATATTTACAGATGAAAGTGTATTTTGACAAATTATCTTATCTTATCTTTAAACATATAAACAAATAAGCGCATGATAATATCATCATTAAAAATATTTAGTGAATATCAGGAATGTGTCACCATCATATTCGGCATAATAAAAGTGAATAAAGATAATAACTCTACCTGAGTAAAATCATTACTTAATGCGTAATTGTACAGATGATCATTTTTGTAGTAATAAAAGTACTTATTGATTAATATAAACGAAGTAACTTCGAGAGTAACTCATTTTAATTGTAACTGTACAAAACTGCGTTTACTGATACATATGTATAGATATATTGTGAAATAATGCTCGTTTCTTTGATTTAAATGTCGGATTTGATAAATACTCACAGATAATTCATGAGTAGAATTCAAAAGCCACAAACGCGTAGCTTACATCAGAGTTTCGGAAATCAATGAAGAATGCAGGAGCACGCCGGAATCCTCCCGGGCATAATAAGCCATTAGGTTGCAATCATTTCTCTTTAACATGGCGAAAGTAGCCCAATCAGTCTTGCAATTGCATCTAACCCACCCGCAAATTGTATCGGTATTTAATGTTTGTAAGCCTTATTTTCATTCGCGGGGAAGCCGGGCAGCCGGAAATCACCCGGGGACTCACTGAGGTAAAGAAATATAAAGCTTGTATATATAGTGACTTGGATTTTTCTTGTTCATTAAAATGTTCGTTAGATTGCAATTTATTATATTGATTCTATCACTATAAATATCGACAGAGAGAAAAAGAGTAAACGCAAAAAATATTGGTATGAAAGTCTATATAAATGCTCTTGAAATGCTGTATAAAATTTTCTTGAAACAAAATATTGTGTTGCACTGTCAGTTATAAAAAAAATTCGTTTACTTTTTAATCTATTAAAATATAATTTTTTAATAATATAGGAATGTAGAAAGTCTAATATTCCACAACGAAGCCATTTACTCTCCTAATTAATTTTTAAAATTAATGTAGCTCGATTTTTCCGCGTTTTCCATTAGCAGATGACAAATAACCTGTAATTACATTTACGCTGTTAAAAATTCATGTCCTTTCCACTCATTTCCTTTCTGTTCCACTCGTTCCCTTTTTCATCCTTAAAAAAACAACGAAAAAATTCTCGTTCGTGGCGTGCATCCCTGTTTCCTAATTTTCTCGGTTCTTTATCGCGAAACGGCGGTACAACGCATTCCTGACTCTGAATTTTTTCTCGCACGCTTCCTCAATCTCTGACGTCGATTCTGTTTCTGGTTCTTTAACTTACTCTCTCTCTCTCTCTCTCTTTTCCTTTCTTTCTTACGCAGCTATTCTAATAACGCTTGCGGACAATAATTCACTAGCTTGTAGATGTTACTAAAACAACCAAATAGAAAAAAAAGTACAAAGATACCAGAGAGGCACAAGTCTCCAAGTTGCACAGGACCGACTGTTATCAAGGCTTTTTTTCGTTTCAGTTTGTACATCTCCATCCCTCGAGCTTTTCCTTTTATCCATTACACGAATATTTGCTTCCTGAGTTTCCTGAGCCACGAAATTACTATTATGAGTCGAATTCTTTATCAAGATTTGCGCAGTTGCGCTCCTCTTGCTTCGCTCTTATTCTTCACCATTTTTACTTCAGTTTAAATTTTAGGTGGGTCGATATTGTGGCTTTTAAGTTACAACGTACCGAGGGTGTATCCCTCTATCGAGGTCACTAGTTTTCGGAAATCTTTGTTACTTCTCTAAGTACAATCAAAAACTCCGCTCCTGGTTTAAACTGAAGATTATTATTAGTTTAAATTCATTGCAATAAAACATTCATTTTTAAAAGATACCTCTTAATCAAAATAAGTATTAATATAGCGTCTTTGATCATAAATAAATCTTTCAGGGGTTGCGAAGCTCAGCTTAACTCTATGCTAGACTACTTGTATAGTCAGGTTAAATTTATTAATAATTAATATTATTCCATGAGTTAATTATATATAGAAATATTTATATTAATTGTTTATGAAAGTATGATTAAAGCACTGTATAATAGTTTACAAAAAAGTTTCGCATTTGTGATAATAAAACTTTTTAGTTCAAAAGTTTTCAAAGTAGTCTGAAAACTTTTACTCCAAGAATTAATGAGAGGCAGTTGTGTACGTGTATACTGTGTAGTGACCGAGTCTTTTGTTGCTCAAATTAAAAGTCCTTTGTTTGTAAAACAAATAAAGAAGATAATAGCTCTCTTTTGTAATAATTGCAAAATAACATTAAAATACTGGAAATATAAACACATTATTTTAAGAATTGAAGTTTAATCTTTTGTACAATGCATACGTTTTTTCAATAATAAAATCAATATTATCACCGCTGGACGAAGAATATCATATTTTGCAACACAAAAAGCTCATATTCTAATTTACGAATATCACTAATATGCTAATGTCACAATAACTCGCATTTGAAATTCGCAAGCGGTCCAGTAATAAGAGACAGTAGTACAGTATTGTTAGCCACACTTTACCAAACCAATATCAGTTTAGTTCTAGACCAACTCTCACTCCTGCTGAAACTTTAGTATAGTTGGCGAATAAACTAAGTTAAAATTAGCAATATTGGTTCTAGCAATTGTCAGAAATTATGTATTTACTAAGATGATGCACTTTTAAAATAAAAATAAACTTATAAAATTAATACAAGAAACAATAAATCTAATTAAAATAACCTAGATTTAAGTAAATTAGTTCTTTAGACATTCTAGTCGCATTTCTCAGAGAGGTTGCTTGTCAAGAATAATTTTTTATTTAAAAATACCCTGCTACAAGTAGGTTGATCTAATTAATGACAATAAAAACTAATTCAATGTGGGAAGGCATCATAATTTCATATTAATTGACGATTGTTAATATAATTTTCTTAATATTTACCACAGTATAAGAGCTAAAAAGCACTCTCACGGTATAACAAATTAGAAAGGAGTTGGTACTTAATATTGTTGATTTTTTATTCGTTAAAAACGTTCCACCATTAACCAAGTCTGTGATTTATGCGGTTCCGATAAAGTGAAATAGGTGTGACTATATAGATGGACGCATTGGCGATGCACGTTGATTATAAAATCACGAGCGATAAAAGTCGCAGCTTCCGACGTGAAGAAAAGCCCCCTCCCCCGTATCAAGACCACAGGACGAGGGCTTTGTTACCGCCAACTACCACACGCGCGTGGCGAAACGACTTCGCACGCACACCATTTCGGCGCGCGAGAGCGCGTATGGCGACCGCTCGCGCGCACGAATCAAATTAAACTTCAAATGAACGAGGTCGCCGCTGGAAACCCTCTCTTGCGTGCACCCTCTGTCTCGCCGTATACCCCTCTCCATTTTTCCTCGGGGTGAGTGCTTTCCTACCCTGCGCCTCAAATACCGAGCCAGGAAAGTTGTAGTCGCTGTTTATCGTGATGCGCCCTACGGAATTCGGAAATCTTGTTTAGAAATTACTTGGGAAGGATTGAAGAAGGGCTCAGAAGTTTCCTCAACTTGACTCCCTATTCTATATACATACTAGTTTTTGAATATAAGAGGGATGGTTGAAAAGGAGTTTATTACTGCTTTTAAAGGCGAGCTACATTTTCAGGGCATGCCAGAGTATTTCAGTTTAACGTTGCATTTCCAAGTGCCCTGTTAAAACAATATTAAAATTATTATATATACGTACGAGAAAATTATTATCTGAACAAGATATTTCATATGCATATTATAGAATACTACTTTATTCAGGAGAACATATGTAATTATAAATGGTTGATTAATTACAAATGTTACTTAGTAAAATATATTTCATTTTCTTTCAGCAGTAGAAAACATAATGAACTATGATTTCATTAATAATTCTTAAGATTATAATAACTATTAAATATTACTAGTGTGACGTTACATGCTTTTTCTTGTTTGGAATATTCTCTCGTCTACATAAATTTTAAACTTCTTCCTGCAAATTTTTGAATTCTTAGTAAACGATGTTTAAACTTGAAAAAGAGTAGGTAAAGAGAATTAAAATATTAATATATCAAGAGTGTTTATGAAATAATTACGATTGAAATGTGCTTTAGCCTTTAAAATTTGTTGCGAAAATTCGAAGATAATATTTCAAGATAGGAGTGCGTTGACTCTAGATGTATGTTTATAATATGTACTTGAATCTAAAATTTATACCAGGAATTAATTTTCATTTTTTGATTTATAGAATTAATGTAATTTGATATTGTACAAAAACTAATAACTCGAAATCTTTCCAACTTTTTAATGTTAACAATATAAATACGATAACAATGATTTCTGAACACTTAATATTTTTGAATTCAATTTTTTATTATATAAATTTAAACATATTAAAGTATTTTTAATAATACCTATGATTAATTCAAAATACGACATTCAAGGAAAATAAAATAGATTTTTGAAAACAAAAATATATCGTGTGGGCCAGTGTCAATTCAATTTGAATTAGTTTGAAAACATAACATTATTTATGTAAATGAATTTAAGAAAGAGAAAAGTAGCTTAGGAAAATGAAAAGTTGCTGTGGATCGTAAAGCCGATAAGTGCGGTACCTACTCGGCTGTATGTCATACCGGTTATGTAGTCCGCTTTACGATCAATAAGTCACTGACACTTTGAACTCTTTCGCAAACAAGCCAATAAAAGCTTGCTAACAGTTTCATAACAAACTAATTAATAACGCATTAATGTGTATTGTTGATGAAAAATTATTATTGCTATTCACACATTTGTGTTAGACAATAATAATTTAAGGTAATAATTTAAATGTTAATATCCGTTTAAAAACTTTTTTAATAATTATTTTAATAAATTATTGATTTAATTTTAAAGTTCATCGGTGTTAGATAAATAAATATATAACTATCTTTTTGTTCTTTAACTAGAATTTGGTATTTGTACAGAGAAAGCCCTAAAACTTTACTGAATCTTTCAGTTTTAGGTTTCAAAGCCGTTGAGAATCAAGTGGCTCTCAAGATAATTATTCCAGAAATTTAGATTTTTATGAAACTTCGTTTAATTGTATTAATATCATTATTTAAATATTATCTTTACTTCAACATTTTCATACAAAAATTTAAATTTTACAGATTATTCTTGATTTTGAAGTTTCAAAGTTTTATTATTTCGAAAGCCTTAATATTGAAATTTTAAATAATCTACTCATTACACGGTATAGTAGTATAGTACGATAATTTTTGTTTATATAATATTTTATAATAAATAGTATTAAATTTAAATGCTGAGAAAATTCAAGAATGTATAAATCAATATAATATTTAATATGCACGTAGTTATAATATTTGACATACAAGCATTAATGTAACATTTAAACTATATAAAAATAATAGATTTTTTTCTAAATTAAAATAACTTTCATATTAAATATGATAAAAGCGTTTACTTTTAATAAGAGTTTAAATATAAATTAATAACTGCATCATAAATAAGCTTTAACTCAAGCCATTTTGTGATTCTGTATCGTAAGCTAGGTTCTTTTCAAGGCATAGCATTAATTGTAATTTCCTTATAAATATCAAGTAATTATCTAAATGTAGCTCTCGCAATAAACTAACAATATATTTAACTTTTCATATTTTTAGCATTTTATTTTTCATGTATTAGTTGCTATTCAAATATTGACAGCTAAAGAGAGTGATAGAGTATACATTCTGCTTTAGTCAGATGTATAATAATGAATCGTGTGCACAGCACCAGGCCATGATCACGAATTCAATCGATGACTTTTACTGAGAGTTTTACGACGGCATTCGTATACTGTTCGACTGCAAAACGGAGATAACGTACGACTATTTGATGTTTATTTATTAAAAATCCTTTTTATACATATTTCTTATACAAATTTATAATGTAGAAAGTTTTTTTAGAATTTATAGTTTAGTTTGTTGATAAATGTGTTTATAAAATGTATTGCAATTAGATAGCATTGGTATCACAATAATTTTATAGATAAACATTTAAGTTTCAATAAACGCTATTACGATTTTCATAATAAAAAATGTTGGTACATTATTAATTAGATAAAATTATACATTAGTCATTAGCATGCGATTTAAAATTAATGCATGAAAACATATTTGAATACCAATTTAGTAAAATAATTATAATATTGTCCTTAATAGCAAAGTATTCCGTATATATAATTAAGTAAAACTATAATTATGTTAAGTATATTCATAAATACTTATATATCAAATATATTATATTAACTTACAATATTATTTTATAAGTTTTTAATTGTAATTCATTATTTATATACATACTTATATATTCAATGAATGATTACACAATATTGATTAATATTGAGTCTGAGATTTTTAATTCTTCTTTCTATTCTAATTATATAAAATAATATTTCATAATATATAAATAATTAAATAAATTACTTTTTACATCAACCTTTCTAAATCGTTTATGATTAATACACAAATTTATAAAACGGATAATCATTTATATTTTGTTATACTACCTTTAATGTTAGTATTGTAATCTTAAATTTGAATTAATATGGCTACATCAATGACAAACTAAATTAAGATAAATCACACTCAATCAATTTTGACAAGAAACAGTAGAATTAATGCAGTAATTACAGAAATAGAAATAAAATTCAGTTACCTTCCTAGTTTAAAAGTTTTATTTATCATTCATTTAACTTTTAAGTTTATCGAAGTTTTTCTTTTCCTGTAAGAGCAATAGATTTTCTTAGTTTTGTAAAAAAAATTAAAAATTATTAATTAATAAATTGTGTATTAAAACAATTCAGTATACATGTTGTAATACATATTTCGTTTAACAAGCTATACGTGTTAACATTCGAATGATATCATCTTCTACATTTAGCCTAATTTAACTACACACTTTTAATCTTATTATATACATTCCGTCAGCTTCTATCTTAACCACTAAAAACTTATGTTTCGCTTTCGATATTTCATTCTTTTATTATTGTTGATTTTTTGTTTTCTTTTTTTAATTTTACCATCTCTCTTTCTATGATTTTTAGATGGTTCTCTAGCTTATTTTCCCTTTTCATTGTAACGCAAAAATATATATACGCTCTTTTTTCAGTGTATAAGCTTTAAAAGTTCGTTATTAATAAATAAACTATAAACAAACGCAAAGAAGAACCACAGCAACGCCACTGACTAATGAGAATGCTTTTATTTCGGTTTCAACATTCGGTCATTATTTTTTTATTATTGGAATAGCTAAATCAGTATATGTATATTGACAGAGCAGATTAGAAAATTTTTATAAGAAATTTAAATTAAAATAAATAGTAGATATGGCGAGAGAAAAGAAGTTTACTTGAAATTTTATCAGTAAAAAATTGTTGTCAAAAAACATAAATAAAATTAATTTAAAAGTATACAATACTTTTATTTTTCAATTATCATTTTAATTTATATTTGTCATTTTTTGTTACTTTTTAATTGAAAACCTATTTTAACAAAAACAAAAAAAAATTTTAATTCACAAATAATTTTGAAATTAAACCGATTTATCTTGTAGCAATAAATGAATCGGAAATTAGTTCAAGCATTGGTATACAGTAAATGAACGTAGCAATTTCTGTTTTAAGAAAAATGTATAAATGCTACGTTAAAAGCAAAGTATAAAGAATCGTTTTATAACATAAAAAAGGAACTCAATGCGGAGGTGAAAAGTGAACATAACAATACTGCCGAGCGAAAAAGAGAGAAATAGAGCAGATTCAATCTCGGAATAGACATTTCGTGCCGTTAATGTCAGCACGACACTTTTGATCCTCTCTCTTCCATTTTCCCTTTTCTTTACACGCTTTCGCTCTTGCTCACTCATCGTTCATGTCTATTTCTATCTTTTCGTGCACACCGTCGCAATGTTTCGCACATTAATAAATTGTAACATATTTCGGGTGTTGTCTCAAAATACCTTGTATTCCCAAGCACTCACTATTCCCTTTATATTTAAGATGAAATATAGAATAAATTTAAACGAGAAAAAAACTGTATGAATGTTTATTTCTGTTCTTCATTCGAAAGTATATAGTCGTTGTACATTGTAGGCTTTGTTGGGAACTAAAATGTTTGGTGTAACTTTACAGGATGATGTTGTTTAATCAATGGTTCGAAAAATTCCATCAAAACATTTCAAACTCATCCATTCGGGAAACAAAATTGAATCGGATACATCCCAATCTATTTAAATATCGAATTGGAAAACTAACATTATGGAAGTTATAATTCTGTAACATAAATAATATATTAGACTTGATTTAGTATACTGGAGTATAACTATAATGTAATATTTTTTAAATATTGTTTATATTAGTTTAATCTTTCAAACACATTTTTAATAATGTAGTTCTTCTGAAGTAACTTTTTTGTCTATGATGTTACACAAGATAAAGGAAGTATTGGATTTAAGAAAGGAAATATAAACTTCATTATTAATGAAATACGTAACACACTATTATAGGTAAATCAACCTCTGATATCTTTTCTTTAAGAACGCGAGTAGATAGCATCATTTTTCAGTTTATTATTTTTCTTTAATAACATTAAAAATGTTTCGTAAGATTTCTTAAAATATAAAAAAAGTATCGTGTATTATAAAGTTTTTAAATAGGATCATTCACCAACGGCGATTAATTTCTATTCGATAGAGGAATTGATTTTAAACTGTTGAAATTAAATTGATAATTTATTCTTAAATGCTAAGCTGGTTAGTATAGTTAATAGAAACGTTACATTAAAGTATGATTAAAGATACTTCTTTACGAGATTTGAGTTTGCAACTGACCGAACATTATTAATGAATTTTAAGTCACGAATAATTCGCACGTATTTATTTTAAAAAGAATACTTACTAAAACACGTGGAATTCGATTGATAAAAATAATGCGAGAGAAAAGAAAGTTTTCAAGCAGCTTTGAAGAAAAGAAAGAAGAGCTTTGTAACGTATATAATCAACGAGTTCAAGCTCAGAAGCTTTCGGGATAGAATGTAGGTCAGTAAAGTCGATTCATTTTCTTTTACTTCCGACTATTAAACTATTCAATCCGGATAAAAAGCTTTATTCTATTTGTATTTAATATTGGATGTTACAAATTAAATTTCGAGTATTAGTCATTGTTTTTCAAACTTTTTTATACCTTAAACATAACTTCCGATACGCAACAATGTTGACATTTCGTGACGCGTATAAAAGAGCTTAAACTATTGTACAGAAGCTCTGTAAATTAAAGTGAATTTTTTCGTTGTATTCAAGATAAACTTGCGGGAATAATAAAATATATGGAATTAGTACATTTTTAATTATGTTCAGTCCGATTTGGACAATTATTTTGTTCTTAAAATTTTCATTCAATATTTAAATGTTAGAACAAGCTACATTTTAGTGACCGTCGAGTTAAAAATAGAGATTGTAATTACGTAGTATATAGTTTTGCAAACATTGTTGTCACATACCTTACCGCACAACTATGTAAGTACGGATGTAAGAATAACTATATCCATTATGCAAGCAACAATTTATATCCATCACAGAACAAAGTGAAGGAATAAATTCATAAAGTCAAGCATAGTTATTGGAAGTGGAGTCGAGCAAGAGCAACGGCGCCGTGTAAGGTACACTTGAGCGACTTGGGAAAATCCAGTACAATACCACTGTATATAACACAAACTCTCGAGAGATGAAGGCCATATAATGTAGGAATATCGAGAAGGCGAGGATGTACAAGCGAGAGCAGATTAACGTGCCGAATCACGCGATCATTTCGACGAAAGGATCTTTCTCGGTTGTTTTATATACACACTCACACTTAAATGAGGAAAGTGGGTACACCTTTGATAACCCCGTGAGCATCGTTATCCCGAACAGCGAAGCTGCTGCAGCTTTATTTAAGATTATTCATTTGCTTTATCATTAATGATGCGAATATCATTCTAGTCGATAAGAGCGTGAAATTCTGGAAAGTAGTGGACTAATTCATGGACGCGCTCGCCAACTCTGATTCCATTAGAGTGAGAGAGCAGTAGTAGTCTTCCTTGCGAACCGTGAGTGAATTTTTAATCTTGATTCTTGCCGAAACGCATTTGGCCGCGGCCGGGCGGAAAATCGAGTCGATCGAATATTCCAAGTTAAATTTATTTTTCAAATCGCCTTCTTACACGCGGAAATGTGAAAAGTTTGACTGTGCCGCGCAGCTTTTCTGTCGAGCATACACAAATATAGTTATTGCCGGGGTAGCGAAGTAGAGCTATATTTGTTGGGCGTGCACAATCGAGTATAGCTAGGAAATTGAGATGAGAATAAAAGGCCATTTTTAATAAAAATTCGATAAACTTACTTCAAATCAGGCGGGAGTTAAATCAAATTTTTACTACGGCAGATGTTATTTTCATTGGAATTATTGAGTCGCCGAATAAAGCAGAGCCTCTCGCTTCAATGAAAGCTCTATTAGACATCAAACGATGATATTCACTGGAAAGGAGAAAATTCAAAATTGATTTAAAATTCATGTATACGTTAATTAAAAAGCAATTTCGAGTTAACTATACTTTGACATCGATTTGTCCACTTGCCGCGTAAAACCTTTGATTGTTGCTCATCTTGTGCGGTTTGTTACTTCAAAAGGTACGGTATAAAAAGTTGCTTCTGCTTTAAAAATTGCAAAGACATAATAATGTTCCGTCGGCACAGGCATTTTCGATGCTTTATAGCTGCAAAGCACACTGCACAAGCTGGCCATTACTGGTGAAACTGTGTTTACCGCAAGCAGTCCATTACGCGATCGATCGGCCGTCCGACAAGACAAGCGCTTCGTGGCGAAGCTATTCGCCCCGAAAATAATCACTCGGAAGAAGGGATGGTTACGCGAGGGATGTCTCGTTCTCCCGATATTAATCGGTTCGCGTGCTAATTACGTGGCCGCGAATCGTCGACGCGCACAGAGTCGCCTGATTAACTCGATGAGATCCGCCCGCTCAATCTCCCACTGATCAATGTACACATTTGCTGGACCGCGATGTATCCTCCCACCTGCTTCTATTTTATCGAAGGAGATGTTAGTGGACTGAGGAATAGGGGAAAGTGTAGCGGAATGCTGATCGTGAAGGGAGGCTAGCGTGCTCTTCTGCTCTCGGCCTCTTCGGCGTTGCCTATAATTGCTTTCTTCGTGAGTTTGCGGTGACTGTAGAGATCCTCAGGCGGGATAAAAGCCCCAGAATTATTGTGCTTCCTGTCGGATGAGTTTCGTGCCGTAAACAGTTGTTCTGCCATCATTACTATTGTGAGCTCTATACCATCTTCCTTTGAGCTACTGGATCATTTTACAAAGGATAACGACCGTTGAGACCAGTTATATAATTTATAGTATTTTCAGTTGTACAAAAAGTATAATTTCAGGTTATTACTGTTTTGAAACTATTGAATGTACCTAGGAATATACTAAGAATAGAATATTACATGCTTGTATTACCTTAGAAATAATGAATCACTAATAAATTTATTGTAAAATAGTACTATTATAAACTAGTAATAGGTAAACACTTATAGCACATCTATACCATACCTTTACATCGACTAATACCGATTATTACATTGCTTTATAATTAAGTTTGCCGTAGTGTATTAAAGATCGAATATATATGTTTTACTAAAATAAGTGACAAATACCGCTAGTTGCATTAAAGTGGGAATCGCAAGGAGGATTGTATACTGATATGTTTTGTTTACAAAGGTTTAGTAAGAATAAGTCTTCGAAATGTAAACAAATGTGCCGTACAAAAATTCCAGAAATTTTCGCAGTCGAGTAATAGTATAGTAACGTATAGCCACATTGTGGGAAATCCAGTAAATACAGAAAGTGGAAGAAAACTACTTAGCAAAAGGAAGCGCGTTTGTATGTAGCATGTGGTAGCCCTCAGGACCGTAGCAGTATCGGGTCTATAGTGCACGGCAGTGGTGGGATCCAATACCGTATCAAGCATGATCGAGACATTGGAGCCCAACAGGCCCTTCAAGTTTTATTGGGGGATATGTGAGTAGTTAAGTAATTTTGGCATATAAGTATTCTGATGGTCATAGTTATCATGAATTCTGTTGTCGTGTGTTTCAGTGTCAGTGTCTGTCTGAGGCAGTGTCTGCGGTTGTGAAAGATTACTCATGAATTTCTATATTTACGGCAAATACAACTAGATTAGAATATCTTGACAAATTATCACTTACAATGTATTAGATGTATTACTAACGACGAGGCATTCATATTTTCCGGGACATTCGCATTAGTCAGACGCGATGTATGCACTATTACTTTGGCAAAATTTAACAAGCATCACAAACAGTGAATAGGTGAACAGTGATGATAAAGAGAGTCACGTGCAAGTGCAAATCACTCACTATCGTCTTAAGTATCCTTTGAATCCAATGGTGCCGAATGAATTGGCGAATCGACGAAAAAGCCCACACATGATAATTCACGCAATTCGCCTGCGCAGCGCCACTATTAATCCGTTTGCCGAGGGCCCGCGTGTACACATGTGTGCAGCTAACGAAACGGCGACCGAGAGCTAACGCGAAGAATAATAATTGCGCCGCACACGCGATTGCCTATTACCGCGCACGTGTCTCGCTCTCTTTTTCTCAATGCGGGGCCAAGCGACTCTTTTTGCCCAGGACGATTGCTCGGCTTAACGTACTCTCGGCGCAACTGAAAATCCATTAGCGAATTGAATTAACGCGGCCCGGCTGCGCGACGTGCATATTTTCTTTCCGATATTAACGTTTCATTAGGTGTTCTATATAAAGCGAACATAGTTGGCGAGTAATTGGACGGTTTTCTTAAGTTTCTGCAGTTAATTCAAAATGGTATAATTATGCGCGGACTATACTTGAGTTATAGTTATATCTCGAATAGACATGCTAGAGTTTAAGTAGTTTTTCTTTGTCCACAAAATAATGCGTTTCGATTAATAACGGCATAAAAAAGTAGGGTAGAATGCACTGTTATAAGAGTGAAATTGTCTTGCTGTCTTCTGACGAAGAATTTTTAATAATAAAGCTTAATTCGGTATTGGTTGATTCTTGTTAAAACAAATGGTTCTTCATTCGAGGGAATTTTAATTAAAGCTTTAATCAAGTCCAACGTTTCGTAATCCAGCATAATATTTTATCGGGAACGAAATACAGCCCGCGCGTCAGGACAAAGTAAACGTACATTCTTATTCTAAAGTTTTTCGCGCGGTCACGCCGGAACAAAGGTGTATAGCAAATTGGTAGGTAGAAAATTCTTGAGCGGTGTTTAAAACGCAATGAACCTTACGTGAGTTTGGAAGAGCTGCCTGATTACCGGGGCCCGGGGCCTAGGCCCCGGGCAGAGCTTTGAAAAGCGGTGTCAACCTCATTTGATGGCTGATAAATGAGAGCGCGTACGTACGCTGTCGTCGACGACTCGTCAACTCCGAAATGAACCGACGCGGGGCGCGGCACCCGCTTAATGCCTAGCTCTTTGATTCCGAACAGCTCCTCCCTTTCTCTCGAGTGTACGCGATAAAATTATTCCTCCGGCGCGAGGGCGGCCAGCATTGACAGGTGTCCGTTGCCGCTGGACCTTGATTAAGAAAAGTTAAGCCGCGCCGGTGCGCAAAAAAGCGCTTCAACTGTTTCTCAAGTGCTCGCAGGAGTTAGGCTAAGTCGCCCCATCGTAATTTTTTCGAACTGGGTCGCCAGCCTCTCCACACGTTCCCAACATTGATTTTCCTATTCGACTCGGGTATTCCTCTCGCGGAGCCATGAAATTTACTCCGGATCGCGTTATTACGGTGCACGAGGACGTGGCTGCTCCGCTACCCGTTGAGCGTTAAAATTCCTAGATTTTTAAATGGCGCTTATAGCAGTGCTCGGGAGGAGCGGACTGCTATCCGAGTTAAAAGGCCGTTATCATTAGCCTAAAATCTGTTAACTCCGGCCCTTTTTCTCGCGCGCACGGCAATCGAGTGCGCTTGTTGCCCGCGCCGGAGCGTAACGAGCTCGTTCGTGCCCCACCCCGCAGTATGCCCCAGGAACGACTCGATTAACTTTCAAAATTCACCGAGACGAAGTGCAGGATGAATAGGTAAAGCCTCCATTACGTCACGAGACTCGCTTTTACAAGAAGGCGCGCAAGCTTGCGCCCGTTAAAAGACTTTTTACTACTGCCAACTCTTTTAAGCGGTTTGGGGGCGAATGGCACCCGAACTCCCGTCATTTTTTTTCATCAGTCGGCATTTTTTTCGACCCCTCGGCTCATCACGCCCTCCTCCAATTTGCCGATCCGCCCTTGCCGTTCGTATCTTCCTCTCCCCGACATTTTCTCCCACTTTCCTCGAGGCTTCCCGCTCGACTCTATACATCTCACTTCCCGTTCATGCGGGAGTGCACGCTCGAACAAGTCAAACACGGTTCTATAGCTGGTCCTCCTCTGGCTTTGCACGTGTACCTGAGCGTGTATAATGTACGAAAGAAAATGTTCACCATCTGCTGGATCGAGTGTTGCGTAGATAGCGAATATGCAGGCAGCTTTTTCCATTGATTTTCCGAGGATTGTCAAACAAGCTGTATGTTAAATGATTTTTTGAGCGAGTGCTCTGCAATTTGGAGCTCCCACTCACAATCACGCTATATTACTGCAGAAAATCCGTCGTTTAGATGTTTTCAAGTTCGCTTGTATACTTTTTTACTTCTTGTATAATTTAGTTGAGAATAATCTATTGTTTCTGTTCATGCTGACATGCCGTTATATGCTTGAATGTATAAAATTATAATTTAGCTTGGAAAAGCAACTAAAAGTTGATTTAGTATCAATTATTTTTACCAGTTGTCGTTCGAATTTTCGACCATAAAAATTAAAAAAAAATTCATTTATAGTCTTACACAACGACAATAATAACAAATTGAGTTGATTTAAACAGTCTCGATATTATGAGCAATTTCTTTTGTTATGCGAATTTAATTTTATTTTACATTACACGAGAAATGCTGAAAATACTTTCGAAAACTAATTACATGTTATAAGCATTAATGAGCATTGTTCTGAAATTAAAATTTCTTCTTGTTCGGGATTTTCCTTTGTTTGGTTAATCCTTAAACAACTATTGTGCACGAGTTTTATCATTTATGTTAGTTATTTGTTGAAAATTAATATCTCTTTAGTTTTCTTATTAATACTTATTTTTGATTGCTTTGAATCAGCGTTTAATAGTTTATATCGCATGTCCTTTTGCGCTGTCAGCAGCCATATAGATTTCTTAAATTGAACATCGAAACGGAAGAATGCTGGAAACCGTAGCACACCCTCTTCCATTCAATTTGATAAAAAATATCTTCCATCTCTTACAGTCCGCACAAAGCCTTTGTCAGTAATATTGTCTTTTTTGTAAGAATGTAAACGCTACAACAAATAGCGAAAGCGAATATGATGAACCAGTGACTTGTAATTTATTTCGATAAAGAGATTTTTATTTCAGGGGATGATTGATGGTCGGAGATGAGATAAACCGGCAATTTTTAATATAAACGTAGTCCTATAAGGCGATGAATATTTTGGTTTACAATACGATTGAGCAAACAAAAATGTACTATCGTCATCCCAGAGAGAGGAGTACATCAAAGCATTTCTTGGCTCTAAAACGGGCATTTCCGCCAAGTCGATCCGCGGGAAAGGCTGCACGCGTTGTCCTTCGACCCTCTTACGCGCACTAAATTTGCCGAAAAAAGAGCGGAGACGACTAAACACACTGACTGGCGCTCGCTTCTTAACCAGGCCGTAGCCGGGAGTCGGGCTCACGCGGCAGCGGGTCCCTCTAATCGATGCCGCGTCCCTCCTTCGGCGTGCGCGCACACACTCACACACGCATCCGGGGGTACACGCTCCATCTTGGTGCGCGACCCCGGGCGAGCGCAGCCTCCGGAGCGACGCGACCCCGACGGCTGGGCCCCACCCCTCGCGAGCGCCCGCCCACCCCCTGTCCCTCGCATTATTTATCACGGTAATTCTCAATAAACCCCCGCCCGGTGCGTACAGGCTCTTTTTGCTAAGCCACCCGTGGGCGAGAGGATCGGAAGTAATAAAGTGAATTTACTCGGATATCTGTTGGGGCGCGGCCTTGTGCGAGCTGTTCGACGGTCGCTGTGGGTGCGCCTCGCTTCGTTCTGAAAAGATAGCACTTCGATTGCTCGCCACTGTCATCTCGCCCGCACCGGCCGTGAATCGTTGTTTATTTTCTTTCCGAGAAGTGTTGCTCTTTAGGGGCTGGTGAATAGGTCCAGTGGCAAAAAATCTCGAGCTTGTGAAATCCGATTGTTTTGGACAGAACGACCCAATTTTTTATTAACCTCGTTGCTAAGCCGATTTCACAGCTGTCCGTTTAACTTGGGTTAAGCAGTGGATAAATGCAAGATAGTACAATGTGAATACATGAATATAGAAGTGTAATCAATTTTTTGCTACGATTTGTAGAAAAAATCTAATTCATTACACAGCTTTTCTACCCAAAACTATTTTTTCATTATTTTTGCATTATTCTCATCTTTCAGTAATAGATACATGTATTCAGTAATACAACGTGTTAAAGCTACGTACCGATCGACGTACGCATTTCTTCAGAAAAGTATTTATGCGATGTACAGTTATTGTTTATTTTTTTAAAATCGTCTTTTTAATAAGTTGCATAAATCTGAATAAACAGTTATGATTAACAGTATTAGTTGCCTACTCTTTATGGTATTTTTAATATCTTTCTACAACATTACAAATTCATCCATCACAATCTTATCAAATACGGCGCAATAATAACAGGATAATTCATATGCGCAGCGTCAGCGCACATTGGGGAAGTTAATTGACAGAGGCGCGATTCGTTTTGCACGCCCCTTCGCAATAATTTAGCAGGACGCGTCCGCGAAAACACCGATAGCATCGCGCAATCCTTCCGAGCCACAACGGCTCATACGACACCAAGGCCGTTAGCGCGAGAGGGAAATTGTTGCGTGGACGTGCTCGTAAAAAAGGAAAATGCAAAAAAAGCACAGAGTCACGGCGTGGTGGTACGATAAAGTCCACTCGACGAGCTCAATTTCATGGGACAGTCTTTTTTCATTGGAGGCAAGTGCGGTAATTATATTGGGTGAATGATGGATAATTTGACGAGGATCAGAATTTTTGATGAAATGTAACTTAAACTTTTCTGGTTCATTATTGCAACTGGCGTTGTTTATTGTAGGCAATCAAAACAACCGCTATAAATATTTGCTATTCAAATGCATTTGCGGACTGCAGCAGCAGCAGCAGCAGCAGCAACATAAAAGAAAATAAAAACGATATCTTTTATAAAATTGGGCTTTCGGATTCGTTTTGTTGTTGCGTACTATTTTCCAGTGTACATTTATTATTATTATTATTATTATTATTATTATTATTATTATTATACAGAATATTATCGTAGCATTATCTTTACATTCGGCTTGATTTGACTGTTGCGATAACAAATTGGGCTTGCATGCATGGCATTGGATTTTATTACATTTAAATTTTGAAATCGGAAAATAAGCTTGATTTCAAGGCAAGTTTTAAATTTGATTAAATTCTGAGATTTAATAAAAACATAATTTAGTTCTTTACTGCGTTTTTTAATATCACCTTGGTACCGAAGACCGTAGTATAGAATACTACAACCTTGTAGATAGTTTTTAATTAAAATATTCGCAAGACTGATATAGTCCATCATATTACAAGTACCGTAATGCTAATTATACAGTAGTTAATTAGTTAGGTTACTAAAGTTGGAAGTATGTGCGCTTCAATTCAACTTGGAATAATAAACATAACTGTCGAGTTTATTCATTTGATTCATTTTAAATATTCCCTAGAAAATAACCACGGAAGAGAGTACAAAAAGCAAAAAATAGGTTAAACTCTTTCAAATTCCAACCAAGAAAATAAGCGTACTTTTCCAATTTCATTAAGTTAAAAATTTTCATCGCATTTCTAATTTCAGTAATGTTAAAATCTTCGTCGTAATTCTAGCTAATTTTTTAAAAAGTGGGAATTGATTCTCAACAAGAGTATTCGGAAAAAAATAACTTGTTGATGACAACATGATTTGCATGCAGATTTTTAATTGTCATTGAAACGTTGTTAGTTAACGGACAGGATATATTCTTTGAGGATACGTTCGAAATGAAAAGTCGCTTTCGCTGGGGAAATCGTGGAGTTTGCACAACAAAGTTCAAATGTAAAAGCTTTGACAATGCAGAAATTTAAATTGACGAGGAGAGTGTTAGCTTGAGGCCGTATAGGGGATCAAATTTACCCTTAAAAACGAATAGAAAGAAGTCCCTTCCAGGAGAAACAGTTCTAACTTCGACAAGAAGAAGGGCATAAATCTTCCTTAAGAAAGTAATCTTTTTATCAGGGAGTTAGCCGTCCAGGATGAATCGTCGGCTTTGCAAAAAGTTGACTTAGCAAAGAACACGCGTGCTCAATCGCGCTGCGGAGGGCCAAGCGACATTAAAATAAAAAGAAGCTCCTCGTATACTACAACTGGGCGGCTATCAGCACTCGGGGAATTGGCGCCTCGATAAAAATAGGATGCGCGCGAGTAAATACATAGCATTAAAAGTGAAAAGCCGGGGGCGGCGCGGGCGCGCGGCATCGAAAATCGGGCGGGCGGGCGGGGGCGGCTCGGCTCGATGAAGAATTAACGCGGCCCCAGGGCGACGCGTCATCTGGCCGCGGCGTCGGCGGGCTGCGGATTTCCCCCGCGCGGACGGACGCGGAAGGTGGGGCGCGCCGGAACGCGATACTCGGCGCTTCTGGCTCCCCCGTGGCGCTCGCCGAGACGCTGTTGCGCCCGAAAGTGCGCGCCCCGCGCATGGAAGGGAAAGAGAGAGGGTGCGCGGGAGGAGGGAGAGGGAGAGAGGGGCTCTGTGCTAGTCGCCGGACATAAAGGGCCAATCCGAGCGAAAATTGTAAATGAATGGCGGCCGCTCGCTTGCGGGCTAATCCGTTTACTTGACTCCTTTCGCCCGAACTCTCGTAAAGCTCGAATATCGATTTTTCGTCGCCTAAGTTGTCGCAGCCGGCAGGAAGCCCCGATCGAGGCGCCGATGCCCAACTCGAAATCAACGGAGCTGCAACTGTTTTATTTTGTTCAGCGCCGCTTAACAGTTCAGCGGTTTATCGTTAATTCATCGTTGCTTTAAATTAAACAGACATAAAAGGCATAAAGTGCGCGGGGCTTGATATACCGCTTTCGCTTCTTTTATATTGGGTTATTATTGATTTTCAATATAATGCTACGAGATTAAACTCGATTGTCAACGTTTACTTCTTACTACTAAAATATACGTCGTATGCAGCGCGGAATTCGCAAAGTTGCTTTTATTCGGATAGGACGCGCAGAGTTGAATTTATGTAAATGAGAAATAACTCCGCCGAGTATCAAGGTGATAGTTCCATTCGTATATTATTTTTGACTGCGTCCAGATAATTCAACATTGTCTTATTATTCATGCGCGTTACATTTGAGAGGTAATTCGCTTTTACGTCTTTTTACGATGACTACTAAAAATGTTTATTATTTGTTTAATAAATGTATCAAAATGATATACGCATGACATACGCCCAGCCTGTTATTAAAATATATCCTTTAAGCTTTATGTAAAATAAAAATAATTACAAATAAAAATGTAATAAATATGAAAATGTTTGCAGTAATTTTCATTTATACATTTGATGATATGTTTGATTGCATAATTTGGTTGTGTTAATCGATGAAGCGACTCTTACATAAAGCATTAATCAAACGCAAACGACCAAATACAGTATTGAGAGGATAATCGTAATTTACTATACACCTAAAAATAAACTCTGACGTTACCATGAATATTACTTGCTTAGTCATTATAATAAACATTATCATGCGCATTTTTAATACATATATATTTATTTATATTGAACATGCTGCGTATTTAAATACTTAATAACTGAATATTATTTTGAAAAGTACCTGCAATGACGGTGTTCAAAAATGCATGTTGTAAACGAGTGTGGAATTCGAGCAGAATTCGACTGGCGAACGTTCCGGAATACATTATTATCCGACTTTTAGATCGTATATAATCCGTGAGGAAAAATTTCATATTGTAGCGATGTCGACGTGTGCAGATGTAAAAAAAGAAGCAAAAGCGACCCTCAGAACTGCGTGGGTGTATGTCCGTCTTTGTCTCCGCATCTGCCTCTCGCTTTTTGCGTCGTCTGTACCGTCTGCTCCGTCCTATGTGTAAGAGAGAGCCCGAAAGCGAGACTACATCTCGCGGGGCTGCATTCCCGAATCGTTACAGCGCGGCAGTCGTGTACAAACGCCCCGGATTTCACAGTCAGCGAATGTCGACTCTAATCCCGGACATCTCGTCAACACCTCATCGACTATACACACAGACAATGAGCGCATTAACGCGAGGCTAATATACAGTGATGAATTTTCTATTAGTATGGACAACAAAATTTATCGAGTTATATACTTTTCGTTTTCCATTGCAGTTAATAATTAATTGAAGGGTGTGCTTGCGGAGAAATTTCATAATGTATCCGTTTAAGCGCTGATTGTAAAATATTTAATAGTAGGATAAGGCAAAGTTAGTTGGCGGCGGGAGCAAGTTGGTGCACCGCTCATAATTCTGCGGGTAAGCAGCACATAGCAGAGATGCTCGTGCAAGTGATGTATAACAGTGTCGTAAGTGCTCGTGGATTCTCGTAAAGTTACAATACGATTTTCCTAGAATACCAATTAGGCTTAATTCTTTACTGGCTCAAATTTACATGAATGCATTTCTACGTAATCTACTCAATAGTAACGTTTGATTGAATTAAAGCCTTGTATTCAGTGTACTGAAATTATGGCATCAATTAATGTACAAGAAGCTTAATACATTTGAAATATTTCACCGTTATATATACAGGTACAATATGTCCCTTTGTCTGAAACTTCAATTTACGTTCAAAATTAATTGAATCGAGATATATATACATACATTTACAAAGCGACTAAATTGCTTGTTTAAACAATTGAAATACGTAATTAGAACGATTAATGACATTTTGTTGAAATTGTTTACAAAATTTAATTATACAAATTAAAAATAAATTCTAGACCCGAAACATTACGCAAAAAATAATAATACGCAATAAATTTAATTAACCAATATAGCATCCAATTCTTTGCGGTAATTACGTAGTAATTCTAGCGGACATGTCTTGAAACGTACATAGCTCCAAGTAGATGTTCTCAAATTGTAAATGTGAAGCGTGTAAAATGAGACAAAAGTGGTCTGTAATTTAGTCCGAATAATCAGAAGAACAGAGAAAATCAGACTTTTAAGAGCTATATATCGGGCATAAAAGAGGAGTTGCCGAATAAACAAACAAAAGAAAGAGGGAAATGTCGGTCAGAAAGCATTCGGCGCAGCATCTTTCGCGAGCCTCCGAGGCTTAATCCATCTCGAGAATTCCTCGTCTCCCCCGCACGCGGCCGTCCTGTTCATACTAGACGAAGTTGTTTACGCAACGACAAACGACTGGCATTAAAAATGCAGAGCGTCTCCCATTTGAGCGGCAGCGGCGGCGCGGACGGTGGCGCGCCGTGTCCTCCCTCCTCCCCCGGGGAACGACAATTGAGAACCGCTGGCGCTGAGAGGGCGCGAGGGAGGGAGGCAGGTTGACTGCCCCCTCCACCCCTACTCCTGCCGCACGTTTCTCTGTCTCCGTCCGCGTGCCCCTCCCCTCTCTGGCCGGCGCAGTCCGCGCTACAGGATGCGGAGGGAGCCGAGAGAGGGACTATCTGCCGCGCCAATCGATACGCGCTTAATTAATCAGGCTCTCTCTCCCTCTCACACTTTTCCCAACGCAACTATATTCGCCCTCCATTCGACTTCCCTCGCACCCTTGCCCCTCTCCTATCCCCGACCCCCAGGCGTTTAGTTAG
The DNA here is from genome assembly GCA_018906755.1 of Sycophaga agraensis. Taxonomy (NCBI): domain Eukaryota; kingdom Metazoa; phylum Arthropoda; class Insecta; order Hymenoptera; family Pteromalidae; genus Sycophaga; species Sycophaga agraensis. The sequence continues at coordinate 912,104 of JACCIE010000011.1, forward strand.
ATTTAGTGAATTTTGAGTGATAAGATTTCGGTTACATTTAATGCCCGGCTTATGTTTGCGGCAACGCCATTCAAAGCACGATGAGCATTCGATAATAGATACCTCCTACATGTTCTATTATCCACTGCTCGACCCGCATTGATATAAATATTTCGATTGAAAGTACTAATCATTCGTCCTGCTGTCTTCTTCTTCTCAAGTAATTTCAGTAAATTAGCTTTTTCACTCGATAAGAAAAACATATCGAGTGAAATCTTGTTGCCGCATATTTGTAAAATCTATTTGCGATATACAAACATATGCTTTATTAATATACCCTAAAGCATATATTCATGTAGTCAGATGTTCTCGGATCACCTAAATAATCAATGACTTCCTTTTCTGTTTTAGGTAAGTTTGGCGGTCGATCGAGCGGTCAATACTTACATTTAGATGCACAACACCCCTCTTTGTAAGTACGTACTGGAATGGAAATTTATTCAAATCACGCAAACACAGCTTCTAAAGATTCTTGAGTTTAATAGTAAGTAATTGTATGATCACAGATCTGTACTCGGTATAAATGTTTCGGCTTTTCATGCTTATGCATAATTAAAAATAAATATATAACTTAAAAACAAATCGATTATTAACATAATATATAAAAGTGCGTTATCAATTTTTAAAAGTGCTATTCGAAGGCTTTTGAAAGTACTCCCTGCAGCTACTTAAGTTGCAAAAATATATTTACTTAAAGTACACTTCAAGTTCCTTCGAACTGAAGTACAGTTAGTGTTACCATTAGCCCATCCACTCGGAAAAATTGAAAAAACAAAGTTTGTCAACTCTGATAACGAGCTCAACTCTGGTCTTTCGTCTCTCCAACTTATACCAAGAAATCGATCGAGTCTAGCAGATACGCCATGTTATTCGAGAGTCCGGAGAAGCAGTAAATATTCGATAATTTAAGGTCCTTCTTACGTTATGGAGCAGAAGCTCCTTGACAACTAATTAACGTCTGTCACGATGACTTTTCTGCGGTTCCTTTTCCAACTGTGGGCGTTGGTTATGTTCACTTAGTCAATATATGCAAGCATTCATTTATTTTGATGCTTTGAATGTATTTAAAGGACTTGTATTGCCGCGTAAATAGCACTAATTGGGTTGACTCAGGCGTACTAAAACTTACTTTAGAACTATTGAAAAAGAATCAAAGATTACTTATACTACAATAAAAACTCTTGGAGTGTTTTTTAAGAATTTGACAACGAATAGAAAATATTATTAAATGTAGTTTTGAACGTATCAATTAGAAAAGCTATGTACAAATAATGTAATAAAATTGATAAAAATTAAAATTTTATTATTGTTGAAAAAAAAAATAAATAAACTTTGTAAATAGAAGTCAAAACCAATTGACAAACTTTAAAACGTTCCATTTTGGCGCAGCCTTATTTGTTAACGTATTACGTAAAATAAGAAAATACGGTATGTAAAAAAGGAAAAGTACCTTGTAAAACTGGAGAAAGTACTATATAAGTTGCCAAAGAATTGCATTTGCCAAATAAGGAGTTTTTACTATCCAGTGCAGAAAATCTTGTAATATATAATGTCAACCGTTCATCTTCTTCATTCAAAATATTTCATGATTTTTTTTGCAAATTTTTCAAAATTTTTCTCGCAGTAAAAATATAAGTTTTTAAAAAATTCGTGTTCAGTTTTAATTGTGTAGTTTATTAATTAAATTAATAAAAAATGTATTTTTGATATAAAGAATTAGACGTCAAATAAAAATGAAAAGAGAAGTTGAATATTTACCTAAATTTACACAATTATGAAGTCAAGTTAGAAATTTAGAAACAGACCAAAAAACTTTATTTAATTATGTTACTTTTCTTAATTCTGTGCTAGAACACAAATTTTCACAGTAGTGCGAAATAGTTTGTAACTTTGTAAAGCAGTGTTAGTTTTACAGTTTCCAATTAATGTTCTTCTAAGAGAACGTTCAAAATTGGACTCTTGGGAGAGCTTTTCGTTTAAGTATTATTATCTAACTTGACTACGTTGCTTTTAATAAAGATTACATAATTTCTCTAGTAATTTACTATGATAAGTTTATCAAAAGTATAAACCTAAAATATATTAACTGTTATCTTAAAAAAAATTATTTTTAAAATATTATAACTAATGTATGACTACCCAATCAAAGCAGAAAGTAATTAATTTGAACGTACACATGGAAGGAATAAATAATACAAATCAATATGGTAATAAAATTGTACTGAAAAAATGCATCACACAATAATATTGATAATCAATAAATTCTCTTCATCGAAGATAATTTAAAAAATTCAGGAAATAATATCATGAGATTTCTTTTTGCAAATTTATCTTAATCCGATTCTTTATTTCAGTAGGAAATTTCGCAATAATCCACCAATTCTATATATGTAAAAAATACACTTGGATGACTTTTACTATTATTAAAAGAGTACGCTTCGAGAAAAGCATCCACGCTTTGAAAAATACTGAAGCCACGTGCAATCGATAAAATTTTTTTTTTGCAATTTCGCAATCAGTGCAACAGGATAGAAAAGTTGCGGGGATGTCTCTCGAGCGGCTGCACGACTATTGTTTGTATAAATAAAGTGAGGCGAATCCGGCGAGTATTGAAACGATAACGAGAAAATCGATCGAGCGCGCACAAGGTACCCGTCTGTCAAGCGCCAGAGCAAAGGATCCGCCATCTCCGTACTCGGTGAAAATTAAACTGATCCCGGAAATTCCGACATGTCCGAACTTATTTGCCCCACAAAAATCTACTACCTGTTCCCCTCCCTCGTGCTTTTTCCAAAATAGTAGTTAATTATTTCGTCGAGGTCGTCAATTTGTCGTTCGCGTCTCTTTTGTTGTACGTGAAATTTCATTATCCCCCTTCACCCGCGCGCGGATATTTAGTTGCTGCAGTTGCGATGCGCGTAAAGCTGACTTTTAGTATACCAAGCCACTCGTGCTTTCCTTTATTATACCCTCGTTTAACGCTAATTGCATTTTTGTATTTAATAACAATCTGTTAAGCGTCGCGAGGAGAAAATTCTTTAATCTAATTCAACAAGTCTCTGAAATTAACAAAAATGTGATAATTAATATAATATTTAATAAAACAATGTTATCCTAAACTTGATCTTAAAATATAATACATCTGCCAGAATGTGTAACACAATATATAGATTATGTTCAAGCACAATTATATATTACGTAAAATCTGTATTATCTTACAATTTCCGCTTTTAAAATAAATTTTAAGGCGTTATTATTACACAGATAATGAAGGTAAAAAGGATACCTCACTCGCATTTTGAATACTTTTTAATTTAATTTGCACGAGGAAGAAAGGATAATATAACAATGTGAAACATTCGTTCGATAAATTTCTCACTTTAATCTACTAACATGTTTTAAAAATGATGCGTACAGACAAAGTTTGTTTTTCTGAAGATTAAGGGGGCTTTCGAAACGGTATTCAAATATTATTATGAGTTAATTGATATGAATTTTTTGCAAGAATTAAATAATTAGATGCCATCGATTGTATTAAATGAAGTGCTCAGAATTCATTCAATGTTCCATTATCAAGTAATGAAATCAAGCTGTGTAACACACATGTACAAGTAGATTCAGTGTCGTGTAACTCGGGCTTTCGCATATGCAGTGCACGTAACTCTTGCCCTCTACATATCTCTCTATGTATTAGTCGAATATGCTGGCGCCGCAATAACGTTTTTGTGAAGGATTTGTGAAATACCCAGTTGCGCTAAAACAATGAAATTTTGTTTGGTCTATTTTACAACCTCGAATAAGGAAATTGCAATTTTGATTATTTATTGACGCTGAAATCGTTCGGAAAATTGGTTGGCGTGTTTTTATCTCATAAGACTGTGTTTGTTATTAAATACTCGTGATAGTGTCTAATATAACGAGGGTATATATATTCTAATTAAAGAAGCGTACGCGTGTTGCATTCATATTAATGATCCGTAGCTCTCTTCAGGGTTATTCCTTTTTTTACGATACTACCCCGTAGATTCGTCCTCGGCATAGCAATGAATGAATTAGTCAAGAACGGAATAACATTAATTCGAGCGCAGAAGCAGTGAAAAGCAAGCCGCGAAATGCTCTCGTTCCTATATACTGTGCGGCAAAGCTAGAGCGCAATAGCGAACAGCTCCCTCGATAAAATTTCGCTCTAATCCGAAGTCGATGTGCGGAATGGAGGGAAGGGTCTCATCTCGCCGATGCGGCACCTTATCCCCGAGAGCGGAGCTCCAGGCATATAGCGCGTCGCCGAATAGAAAGACTTGGCGAGATCGACAGCACCCAATTAAAACACGCATTTCAGAGAAGAAAAGTCGGGCGCCTCTTCATCAAGGTCGAGGGAGGAGCCTGGGCTACCCTCGTGATATCGCTGACAAATTGCGCGACCCCGCACTTGCTTTCCACGACGGGGCGCACAGGCTGTTGCGGAGGGTGGAGCACTTCTCCCGCGCGCGCCCGAAAATCGAATACGGCGCTGGGGACGGGCAGCTCTGATAAGCCCTGTTATCGTTGACGTAAGCTCCGCGTAATGCGAGGTTTTGACCTTAAGAGTCGAGCCCGAATTTAAGTTACCCTTGCTCACTTTTAACTGCACGAATTCGGAGAGCTTGAAGAATACCGATAGGAGACATTCTTTTTCTCTCGAGTTTGTAAGGGGCTTTCTCCTCCTGCTTATACAGCAAGTGCTGTACAAAGCGCCCAGTCAACCGCTTCGGTGGTTACAATGACACATTGCAAGACGTGGGTTGATCTGTCGCTTTGGTAGACAGTCAGACGTGAATTAATCCCAAACTTCCCGTTGTAACGTGTGCACGTATAGTCTACCTTGCATATACCAGGAAGTTACACAAGATTAGCAAGCAGATCTAGCAAGTTGGCAGAAATTGATTAATAGTTTCACGATAACGAGCAATTTTAAATAGCAGAGTATAATCTGTAGCACCGGCTTTAATGGAAGCTCATTATTAGATTAATGGATTAATTAAATAACGTTATTACAGGCATTATATTTGGATAACCAACTAATGTTCTATGTATGCAAATGATGCAATGCAATATTTCCCTACTAACATTTAAAATCAAAATGAAATCAGTTTACTTTTAATTGAACTCGGGCATATCCTTCATTCTCTTTATAAGCTCTTCGTTTAAATATTGAGCGAGCCGCGCACTCGTGATATTTATACGACGGTCTACTACATCGGGGCGCGTGCGTGAAATGGGAGATCGGAAATTCAGCAAGAGTTTAAGTAGTTTATGAATTCAAATGTTTGAGAACTCGTCATTACACGTAGTGCAGAGTTTCCCCAATGATTTTCCGATAATTTCCCTTTACGGAGGTAATCGTAGATTCTCTCCAACATCGTATAAATCCAGACGAATAAGAGTAAGCAATTCAGGTTGCGCATTCGTGAATGTATAAAGTTCTCTTTAATTGTTATACAACAGATGGTGATAATTACATAATAACTCGCATTTACCTCGCCGTTGATTATGTTTCTTTGTTCATAATCTATTATTCGATAAAATAATATCATTTTATTTGCGGAAAGTAACATATAATTTGCACAATGATTCACGTGAGACCGAATCTTGGTTACGTACGTCAATTAATAATAATTAATACAAATAGTGATTAGTCAGATTAATAGAATATGTTTGCTTTATATAACATTATTTTATAATTAGTCAGAAAAACTTACGGTGGTTCAATAATACAAAATGTATAAAAATTAAAGTTCGCAATATTTTTCTAGTACAACAAAATTCATTTTCTAAAGCATCAGTAACTTCAATATTTTAATGACTTACTAGCTACACGTAAAAGAAACATTCATTAAAGCCGTTTAAATGTAAGTGCTTACAAAGCTTACGCACAGTTAAATAGTCTCTTCTTTAATTGTCAGTTAATCACCCTAGACTTTCTAAAAGCAGGGAAATTGGACAAATCCATACAGTGATAAAACAGCGAAAACTCGTTAGTGTGGCGCTTCGATTTTATTGAAGGCTATGCAGTTGTTGATCAGTAGAGCAGATGCGGAAACGCGCAGAGTAAGCTAATCCAGTGCTGCCGCTCGAGAACAATTAAAACGTCGCTCGCTCTAATTGAAGAAGAAAATCGAGGACCACCGAGAACTTTTCTTCTTCCTATTTCATAAGGGCTTACCGTAAGAAACGCACTTCCTTACGCGAGTATCTTTCTCTTTTTCTTTGCGGTGCAATTCTTTTTTTAATTTACGTTGAATTGTTTGAAAACACCGCTGCCCCACCGGGTTTATTTATGCGCTGCTGAAAAAGTGGAATTTATTCAATTGTCGATGAGACTTATTAGCGACGGTGGCTTAGGCTCGAGCTTAGGCATGACCCAATTGCACTGCCGATGCTTCGGTGATTAGGAAAGCAATCGCTGGACGCTTCTCGTCATATTAAGGTTTTGCGGAAATTTGACGAAGGCCGATAAATGCAGTTAATGTAAAAACTGGTAATTGAATAATTAGTACTTGATCTTATTACTTATTTTTTTGTCAATTTAAAACCGGGCACTACAATCTGTTTGGTATAAAACTTAGACGTACACTTAAAAAAATACGAACATGTAATCTTTTAATACATCATGTTCAATATCATGATGCAGTAATTGATCATTAAAAACTATATTATTACAAAAAATTAACTAAAACAAATATAATCCAATTAGAACTAAACAAAACCGTACATATTTTAAATATTTATACAACAGATACATTATATTTTTGTTGTCCAAACAAAATAAATTTTATATATCACACATAAAACTCAGTTTTTATGCGTTTAGTATTTAAATTAAATTTTAATTTAAGCTAAAACTTGTTCTTCTTTGTACATAAAATTAATTAACTATCCTTTAAAATTGAATATTTAATAAAAATTCTTTTCATTAATATAAATTGCACAAGTATACCACAGCGAAGAATCGCATGTAACGCAGAATAAACTTTATATGAAACGTGATATATTTAATTTATGAAAGCAATTTTATTATAAGTTATTAAAAAGTTAAAATAAGCAAATAAAATTTATCTAAATAATTTGTAAATTTAACAAATTCAATTAGAACACATATATTTTATATTTGATAATGGTAATGCGGTAATATACAAGTAAATGAACAAGAGTAAACATTATCTTTTAGAAGCACTTTAAAAGTATATTGATGTCAAGTATTTAAGTATGAGCTTGAGCTATTCCTATAGAACAAACACAAAGGCCCCCGCAAGATTTACACATACTTAACGGAATTGATTTTTCGAGCCACGGTCGTTTCACGGACAACTTACCGAAGAAAAACTCTTGGTAGAAAAATGCTCTCCTATAATAAGCAGATAAATTAAAAATTCCAAAGACACCCAATCGCCATTGAATCCAGCGTCAGGTATTGCGAGCCAACTGAGAGGTTGAAATACAAGAAGCGATCGCGTTAATGCATCCCGCAAAAAAACTCTCCGTGCTCAACCGGAAACACTTCAAAGCGAGCCTCCGTTCGGTACGAAATCAAAAAAAAAAAAAATACGCGAGGAGTAAGTAAAGTGGCTCGTAGGACGGAAATATTTTCTCGCTTCAAATTTCAATTAGTTTGAATCGAACGGCGCGTGCCCTTACCAAGGTACCTTCGATTACATTCGATATTCGACAACATAATCACAAAGCTTTTGATAGCTGTACACTCCGCACTCATACCCTGATAGTGAGTTTGATGAATAAAAACTGTAAATATACGAATATCTTTATAATAAGAAGTTGAACCATAGAAAGACTTGCAAATCAAATACAACAATGTATAATCAGAGTTTTACTCGGAGTTTTATTAGACGTCTGCTGTATTATCTTATTATATATATAAAATCTATATTACTATTTTAGAGTGATTTCTTTCTTACTTGAACATAGATTTTTTAAATTTGTATAGTAAATATATAATTTGTACAATCTCCAGACTTTTGTAATCTATCGATTTACGCCCTCGTTTCGTCAGAAAATGGAATATGAGAAACGGCGATTTCCATGCAAATCGCAACAAGTTACTTTGAGTTAGTTAGTTTATCGTGGTCTTGTGGTGAGTGCATAATAATTAGCTAAAACGTAATAGCTCTTTATTAACTTTCAATTCTGGTACAGAACCTCTTTTACTTTTCATATAAATGTTAAAAACTTGAACTTTACTTCCTTTTTTATTATTTAATGGCATTAAAAAGTGATTACATACGGTTATTGCATGCATTAAAAATAAGCATGTATCTGTTTATCATTTTTTATATTTGAAATTCAAATATATTAATACATGTATTTGCATCAATTAATATCATAATTATGCATATTTAAAATTGCGGGGAAAATATTTTGCAATTATTATTATAACTGACAATTTTATATTACAGTTATAAGTATAAAGTACTTTTTATTTACAAATTATTTTATGATTTTTTAAATTTGTAGCTCTAAAAGTGCCATTAAATTAATTACCTGTTGGTCACTTTTGTTTGGAGAGTACATTAAGCTTGATTAGACCTTATTTTATGTTACATTACTAAATTGATAGCTGTCGTGTACCGAGTAAATCTTAGAATTATACATGCGTGAGAGGAATGAATAAACTACGATCGATAATTGTACGTAATATAAACAACCACAGTAGCTGGGTGATATAAGAAATCGAAATTGAGTCGTAATTACTACTACAACTTATAGGTATTACAATTTTCGTGATGACAATTAAAAACTTTTTACTGCTTATTCCCGTAAAAGCAAGTGAAATTTCATGCGCGTAGAGGAAGGTCGCTGTCGTTTATCGACCTACAGCCTTTTACTGAGGAGTTGTTCCTTTTTGTCGCTTTTTCTGTGTGAACTTGCTCGGAGAAAACCTAGAAATATATCCGTGAGTCTGTATGCGTTGACGTTGTGGATTTCCTCTCGTTAAAAGTTAAAACATTTCCACACAACGTTACATTGCACAACAAACTTTTTTTATTTCAACAGTTCGTAATATAAAAAACTAATTTATACTGCTTTTTGACATATAAAAATTTTTGTAAATAAATATTTATGTATCGAGAAGCAAGCTTGTAGAAGAACTTTTAAACAAGCTTAAAAAGTTATTTATAATTTCCAAATTTCAATATATTTTATCATCGATATTAAAGTGGAACATATAAGAAAATTTACACTAAATGATGCTTTCTTGACATTGAAAAGAATACATTGAGGCTTGCATGATAAACTAGAGCGACAAACACTTAGCCTCAATTGCAGATAAGGTCATTGACACAACGTCCGTTTTAAATAAAATTAGCTTAACGATCAATCCGTATGTACAATACTTAAATGTTTCAACGTTTCAAATACTTCCTGAATTTAAATTATTAAATTCAATTTTATAAATATTTTACAATTAAAATAAAATTAAATGTTTCATATTGCTGATTCACCATAATAAGTAAAAATAAGAAAAATACGTTATTTTACTAATGAATGCAATAGTTTCTTTATGAAAATAAAATATAAAAAATAATATTGGATTTTTGTAAACAGTTTGATAAGTTTTTACTAATAACTTTATTTTTTGTTATTTCAGCCCCACTAACTCGAACGTGAATATCTCCGTCCCCTTTTACTCGGATATTGATTTTATACATCTACCAAATACTTCGAAAATTGCTTTTGAACCCTGTTTAAAACTCCTGTCGTAATTTATTTTATAATTCAAAAAATTATTAAATCATTTAATATTTTCTTTTTTGCTAATAACATAATAAGTTTCAAAATTTAAAAAGCTGTTTGGTTGTCGGTGTAAACTGAAAATAATATTTCTCTCTAGAGATGAACTGCCATTTGTTAATATAACGTTAAATTAAAAGTACTCTAAAGAGCAACTTCATACGTAACATTTTCTATTTGTAATATTTTAAAACATAAAGTAGTAAAGCGAAAGTTCTAGAAGTTCCAGAATAAAGTAATCCTTGACAGAATAAACTTTTGCAGTAGTATATCTCGTGTTTGCAATTTTACATTAAAAACTAGTTGGTGTTTAATGCTCGCATAAATAAATGAATTTTATTCAAAATAAAAAAATATTCGAATATTCCAACAATGTATTAGGATCGTGAAAGTAAAGATTAAAAAACGGAATCTACTGGAAAAAGTGCACGAAGTAGATAGACGAGTAATAAAAAATAGAACGGGTGAGAGCAAAAAGGGGAGAAAGAGAAAGAGCGCAGTAATGCTGGCGTCGAGGGTGAAGGAGGGGGGCGAGGGATGGAAAAGGCGAAGTTTCGGAGGGGCTCGGAACGAGGAAGGGGAAACGGGAGCGTAGGTGTCGGTTCGCCAGTTGAAGTTAGTGCAAAGGAGGCGGCGCCTGCTTGTTTACTCCTTTTAACCGACGCTCGTGCACTGGTGATGCGATTTTTAGCTTCTCTCTCGAGATTTTAACTGTGCTAATCAACGGGGACGATCGGGATTACTAACTAAAAAAAAGCACAGTTTTTTGGTTGACCGATAGCAAAAGACTCATCTATATTGAAACTTTATAGACTCTATGGGAAAAACTTTTCAAATTCCTCAATTATATGTTTCGCGATAAAGGTTTTTATATATCCACTCTAGTGATTGAAATATGCTCCTTTATTTTTAATGGAGCTCGGAAATTTTTGCTCCATAAAACGCTTATCAGTGGATTTCATTTAATGAAAAAATGTTACTTTTTTGTAAATAATTCATTGCTTGTACTATTTAACAATATTTTACTATTATACGAAGCTTGAAATTTCAAAATGAATTTACTGTACATTAATCCTTTAAAGTGAGTTATTGATTAAAGACAGGTTTAATATAACTCGGGAAAAGCGGAATTAAAACCAGATATGAAACGAACCATAAAACATGTCACGATACTATACTAGGTTAGGCTTTATAAAAATAAATTATTACCAAAGAATTGTAGATACGTTTTATTTGACCTTTTCAATTATTTTACTTTTAAAACCTATATTAGCAAAGTGTATGGCGTTGAATTTAGAAATTGTTTTTAAAAAAATATCAATGGAATACTTTTTATTATTGAGGCAAATTCATATTTCAATTACATTTTTTAATTGATATTCACTCTATTCTCGTTCAATGTTAATTTAAAATAGAACATGAAATGAACATCGATTATTAACATCAATTTATAAAGCTGCAAACAATGGTAAAAAGTGTTATTGTTTCGTATTATTTATACGAGTAAAAAAGTTGCATCATATTATATACTTAACAAAAACAATATCACGTCAGTTACAGTTCGTAGTTCCTGGATGACAAAATCTGTTTCTTCTCTGCCTAGCATCGACTACTTTGTTTTTCGCTTACTTCTTCTTTGTTCGTACATCCATCTCTATCTTTCTCGCGTGCTCACCCTCTCTTTCTATCCCTCTTTACCCTTTCGTTTCTTGCTCACGTGTATTTTTTGTTCGCATTTTCGCACTCGCTCAGCTCTTTTTTCCCCACTTCATCAACAACCATGTCGTACTTACTATTTTGTTCTATCTACCTCTGTCCCGTTTTCCTTAAGGGTTTTAAAAAATAATTACATTAAAGTATATAATAACGGTAGTAAAAAAAATGTACACTGTATTAAAATTAGTTTTAGAGTTTCAGTTGCTTCAATAACCGTGTGTAGTTTTAATTAAGTGTTATATCGATTTAGTCTCGAATTTAATACTCTGCGCTCTCATCTTGTAGTATAAATCGGTTGCGGTGCATAATTTAAAAAAGAAATACGATTATAATCTAACCCGATGCGTATATTTCTAAGACTACATATAATGCAAAGTTTTAATTAAGGTTCTTTGTAAAAGATGATGAACAAATTTCTTTTTGTAAGACCTTACAATTTTTAAAAGTCTTATAATGACCTTGAAGTATAAGTTCTCTTCCGCAAACGTTTAAAAAGAAGGCTCGTTAAAACGAAAAGCTGCAGTATGCAGCGGAATGAATTTCGCAATCTTTTCCATTTCACTCAACGCGTACATCACTGTTCCCTTGTCCCTTGGTCTCCCTGCACTACAGTTCGCGCTCGGCGGTGTCTCTTCTCTGAGCCTCTAATTATCTGCAAAAAAGGCCTCATCATCCTGTTTGAGAACCGCCGCGCAAGTAGTTTACCCTGTGCGCGTATAAAGTGCGCAGGCGTAAGTATACGGGCGTGTATCCTACACAACTGCGTGCGCACGTCTTCCGCGCGGCAATGGCCTCGCGACGAACACCGAGGCGAAAACCGTAACACTAACGGCTAACGCGTTGACGAGGACACCAACAACGGCGGGATGTTTACTGAGAGGCGTTGTCAGGCGGCCACTCTTCTATATCCTCCCGCATAATTGATCGGCGAAAACGTCGCGGTCAGGTTAAAATGCGTACCTTGGACTCAGACAATTGTAATTACATTTAATAATGATAATTATAATGACTCTCATCTTTTAACTTTAAGTCTTTTGTTTGAGAAATGTTTCGAGTGAAATAATTATTATAGATGAATATCGGAATACTATAAAGTTCACACAACAAAATGAATAAAAAACATTTAACTTAATAATTTGTTATTTTATTTAGACTTTTTCGCATCAATTTTTAACGCTGCTTTCATTACAATTTTCTCATAAATTTTAACATAATGTCTTTTACGATATGTTTTACGTACGATAAAATCTCTAGATAATAAAACATTGCCAATGCCCTTTAATTTAAAATTTTACATTTATGATTTGATTTATCGTTTATTATTTAGTAGGTATATTAGTATCTCAATTAATTTGTTTAAGATATAATTTGAGTTAAAATCTAGGAGCACAAGGATAATACACAAATTAAATTGAAAAATTTCATTTTTAAACAATACAATAGGACATAATATTTTAATACGTACTCTTGCAATATAATATATTAATTTGTTATTTAATTAAATGCAAAAGTATACAAAAAATAAACTGTACTATATTTTGGAAATTTTTTAATTAAAAATCCTCCGTCTCGTCCTCCATGCTATAGAACGTTCAAATTGAATAAAATAATGCCTCAGAATTGATGGCGTTGCTACGTTTCTGGCATGTTGATATTGATTTTTACATTCCCCATGCGTGGAAATGCACCGACAAAGTTCAGCTCTAGTAAAACGTGATACTTTAAACAGTAGCTCTCGAGCGAGTAATAAAAACTTGATATTGGCGCATTTTATGCGCTCTTGAAATGAAAATCATTTTTAAGTTAAAACTTTTCTCATTAATCAAGTTACCAAGATATATTCATGATTTTATAAATTTAATGAATGCTTCACATATTTTAAAAATGTTTAGCGTGGCAGTGCTTTTAGCAATTATTATTATTCTTGTAATTTAAGAGTAAATAATAGTTTCATGAAAATAAATTGCTTCTAACAACTTTTCTACCATTTTGTAAATATATGATGAATTACTCATTTTTTTCTGAAATAAAAAATATTAAAAATTCTTATTCTGTAAAAGTATAACATTATTTGCCACTGCATTTAAAATTCGGAAGATGCTAGTGAATACCAAGGTTTTTATTTCGTTAGAGCAGATAAAGCACATAATTCGCTTCGAGTTTACTCTCGAGAATTAACTCTAGACTTGATGTAGATCCCAGATTCTTTTTCAGCAGAAAGAGAAAAGTCGTTCTCGTTTAAATTAAAGCTGTTATCTGAAACACGAATAATCCCTGTTAAACTATTACATGGATAAATATCTTTTTATGCGATGAGAACAGTAGCAGACTTTGGCAGTAATACGCTTAATATAAATAATTATATTAGATATTGTATGATGAAAATTTCAAATTTCATTTCTTAGTTTAAATCATTTCTATTTTTCATATTGTATACAGAAAAAAATTGATGAAAAAGTCCTGTAAAGTCGCTCGACGCAATTAAAGCAGAAAACTCTCGACAAAAGCCGCTGAAAAGAGCGCAATAGAGAAAAGAAAAACCTAACGCGTGTTTACAGAAGCCTTTCGGCTTTGCCTCTCCTTTCGGCAAGTTCGCTCTCCGACGTTAATAAAAGGAGCGCGAGAAGAAAGTTTCCTTTGCCAGAATCTCCAGTATCTTTAATCTTTAATTTTACATTTGAATCCAAATAATAAACAAATCCTCGCCTTTTGATTATTCAAAATTTAAAATTTTTAAGTTTCTTCTAGATTTCAATATTTAACAAGTTGCCTACCTTAAAGAAAATTCTTAAACGAAATTTGCGAAGGAAGTATTAATACACAAAGATTACTCTTGTATTTGAACGAATGAATGTTTCTTAGAGGATGATGAATATAGTTACTGGAACACGTTGACTCATGATCAATCAACATCTCTCAGTAATGAAGGCATTATTTGCCAATAATTGATAAATTACTGCGCAACCGGCATAAGATCGTCAGTGTGTAGGCATTTCAAGGTTATACCAACGACTCATTTAAATAAACAATTCAACATGTATAATAATGGCTCTTTTTTTACATTTATAACAATTCATTAGCTTTTCATCCTCCAATACATAATTTATTTTATTAATCGCATGCTGATATTAATTAATTAGAAAGAATCCATGCATAAGACTTATATACTTGTGTCAAAAGATATACAGATCTCTTCAAACCCGATCGTGATCATTTGGAATCTCTCGGGATCGGCCAAAATCTCAACGGGGCCCGCCTGACAAATACACACCAGTCGGGTGGGTACAAAAGGTCGGGCGCACAGGGACCCGATCATTTGAATAAGAAGGTGCTCCGAAGCACTTGGAACGAGCTGGACAATGAACGCCTCTGCGTTCCATCGAAGGGTTTACGCGGATATCGTCTTTCCAGGGGGGCGCTATCTGGGAGGACCGTGGGCGACGACCCGCGCGCGAATCGATATTTCGCCCCCCGCCTCGACGAGCCGCGACGGCGAGTAAATCTGAATAATATGTAGCGCGTCAGGTTCGGGTATAAAAGAGACGAGGAGTAATGACATCCGTCGAGGGTGGAAATTACGGAGATCTCGATTGGGTTGTGGAAAAATAGTCTCTGCTATTGGGTTTCCAAATGAATGCATATCGAACATACGGATGGATTTTCCTTAATTCATGCAACTGTTTGTGAAAGTTCGATTTTATCAATTCAAGAATAGATGCTGTAAGACGTGATATAAAATCCGCACCATATAAATTGAGTAAATATAATTTTTAACGTGTTAATAAAATTTAAGCACAATTCTTCAATAATATAATATTCATGCTTGAAAACTCGATTAAATTCAAATGTAATTATTGATATTCCGGAATATGCGTTTCCGACATTATTTTTCATTATTCCATCGGAATAATGCAGTTATTCTATTGCAATAGTATAAAATTTCTGAAAACTGAATTTGTATTTGAAACGTTATACTGGGGATATTGAAGATCAGAGAGATTACGAAATCTATTTGACTTTTCAAAGTTATCGGTGTGATCAAATAAAATTATTGAGTAAGTTGGGTCGACCTATAGCACAGAGTCATCAGAAATTTCAATAAGAACAGAATAGTCATAAATTGTGGCATAAATTTATTAAAATTATTATTCCCTCCGCTAGCATAAAAATGCCATAAAGTTAAATGTTTTTAATCGAAAGCGTGCAAAAACATCCATAAATTATCTAATAAAAAAAATGAAGGCATCGTTTGTAAAACTTTATAATAGAATAATCATTTTAAATTGTCCACGGATTTCCACATGCGTTTATAAATGGATCATCTTCAAAAATACATCATAAAATAATTGAAATCACTGAGATCGCGCGGTAACATCCGAGGTGTAATTAAACCGAGAGAGAGGTAGGGTAGGGGGCGTCCAATGTATACGTGTATGTAATGGGATGTGCGATCAGACGTGCAACGCGATAGGAGGTTGTCTAAAGGAACATTCGTTGACCCCCGACCTGTCTTCTCCGTCTCCCTCTGCGTACACTTCCCCTCACCGGTGGTATGTAGGTTTAGGAGCTTACGTGCTTGGGCTTTGATACTCCTTCGACGTTACGTGATCGCATCGGAATTTCGTTGATAGCTAAAAATCAACTGCCTCGAAATTAAATTTCACGACTCTGAAACTTTGTCTATTGAATTATCAACTTATAACATAAATCTAAAGAAGTATTTGTTATTTAGAACAACATTTAACGGTATGTCAAGGTTAAATATTTACTGACTTGGAAAATACTGAGATTTAAAAAATGTAAATTAAAAAATTCAGTTTAATTCTATTAACGTTAAAATGAATTGTTTAAATCTTCAAAATAATCATGCCCAACTAAACGTATGTCTGAAACAAAATTCTATTTATACAACTAAATTATAATTTAAATGAATTAAATTATATTTTCAGTGAATTTGTTTTCTTTATGAGAAATACCAAAGTAATTTTAATAAGCACATTATCCTAGTAATTGCATTTTCAACAAATCCTATTTCTGTACATGAGGAGAAATGCGCTAACTATTTAGACTTTGAAATCTGATGGAAGTTTGAATAGCATGACTTTAAACAAAAGTGAAAATAAACTCTAATGGTATAGCTATACATGATATTATGCGGAGCTCGGTGCAATGTTGTAGTGGTACGCATTTTTTAAACGAATAATATATTTTAAAATATTACTACTCGTGGTCATACGACAAATGCTCTTTCGTATTGGTTATGTACATAGTAATTGGTTCATTTATGTAGTCAAATAGCCGTTAAATATGATTTTACCTATATGAAATATTGAAAGTAATTGAAAAAGATTTTGCTAAGTAGAGTCGACAATGAAAGAGCAATTTGGAAATAGTTGTTGAAAAGATCGATTCATAGAGTCACGAATCCTTCGCGAACTTGGTAAATGTATGATAGTTGAGGAAGTATTCGAGATGTTCACTGGCACAGAAAGATTGTTTGAAATTCTAGCTTTTACGATGGCTTCCGAAGTCTCGTTGCCTGTCGCGAAAATAAACTTTAAATAACTACTATAACTTACTTAAACTGCGTAGAGTTTAAAACCTTTTAAACATTTTTATGAAGCAATAAGTTTATTATACAAAGTGCAGGGTATCTTTATAAATATTTTTGCGCTTTTAACAATATTTTATACAGGATTAAAAACATTTTACGGTTAAAAGTTAAAGTATAATGTTTTACAGAATACTTTTCGATATAATCAATTATTTACCAAACTTTTCATTGTTTTCTTTAAAAAACTAATCACAATCTCGATACAAAACATGCAAGATATTCTGACGAGTAATGAGAGATTAATAAAAAAATTATAATTCTTTGTTCTTATGATTGTAACTGCAAATTAAAACAAAAACGAATTTCATGTTGGTTGCTATCAGATTTATACGTTTTCTAGAATATAAATTCAGCCTGTCAGGTATAAAATACAAAGTCAGTTTGATATTCGGCTCAAAAGAAAATAAATCCGTCAGCGGTGAGTCCGACATTCGTTTTTTACATTTAATATTTGGTATTCAACCCAGAATTAATTGTAAACTACAGCATATGCTTGCCCCACGAATTTTTTGAAAGGAGGCTAAGGTGAATGTTAGTCAGAATCCAAATAATAGTTTAAAAATATATAGATGTCATTTAGTAAAGCTTTAGAAATGTTATAAAACTGCACAAATCCATTGGGTAAAAAGTGGAGAGCAGCAGCAACAGCACAGCGTTCGAAGTGTGCACCCTCATAACTCGAGCAATAGTGATCAACGAGCTTTCTATATTCATTAATTTTTCATCGGCACTCATCAGTGAGAGCGCGTATCGGTGCACTTTTGGCACGGCCCGCATGTATCCGTGTGCGGGTGGGGTTTAATCTAACAATGATTTATGCCTTTCAGAGGCTCCCACGTTCGAGGACGCTCCCTTTTTCCCTCCCGCGGTCCCGTAAATTCCGCAAAGACAGCCGCCGAGTCGCTTTTATCGGCTCCGTGTAACGAGGCATTTTGTCGGGGATTTAATTTGCGACGGAGGCGCCGCGAAGGTAAATCTAGAGGGCG
This sequence comes from Sycophaga agraensis, assembly GCA_018906755.1. NCBI lineage: Eukaryota > Metazoa > Arthropoda > Insecta > Hymenoptera > Pteromalidae > Sycophaga > Sycophaga agraensis. The sequence continues at coordinate 930,245 of JACCIE010000011.1, forward strand.
CACGCCGCGCCTACAGGAGACATTAAACTTCCATACATTGTTACAGCGTGTGTAAATTATGTAAGGGAAGTTTTTCGCCTCGTTATCGACCCTCTGAAGCTCAGCTCACGACCTAATTGAACAATTACGTTTTAATTAAATTTTATCAATCGGCCTAGTAGGGAGTACGCGGAATAAATTAGAAAATTGGGTGAATGTTGTTGCGAGTACAGCGCTCGCTGGCTCTGTTTATATTTTAAAGCGAATGTCACTTCGCCTCGGGTACTCGCTTGACAGGCACTCTACTACTGACAAACCTACTGCTGCCTGTAATTCTAAGAAGCATGTTATTCATTTTGAGATACGAATGATATATGAAATATTATTTAGGCATTGTACTACTGAAAGTAACAAAGGCTTCATAATTTTAATGTACTGTACACCATTGTATAACACATACATAGAACATAATTAAATATTGACGTTAACATTATGAACGACTTTACGAGAACTTTATAATCTTATGTTTAATTAGGAAAAAACAGTTTCAATTAAAGTTTATTTTTAAACTTTTCTATATGACGTATACAATCGTGCATTAATTAATATTTTTTGAGAGTATGTTAAAATTTTGCTCGTTAATATTTTCGCCATAGATTTTTTGTCAACAACTTTTTAGCTATGTAAACGAAGAACTTTCAGAATTTTTTAATTAACGTTACATTTTTAATAAAGAATATAAAAAGGATGAATTTAGAATAATTCACCTCATAATACGTGAAAAAAAGGAAACATATTTATACCCTCTCCATCATAAACTTTTTGCGAAAAGTTAATTAAATTTTACGCATGATTTATAAAGCTCCGATGTTTATTAAGGTGCCGTAAAATTTTTAAATAGAAATAGTATTTTAGCGAATAAAGTTTATGCGGTTATATTATTTTAGCGATGCAGTGACTAAGACTCTGTGTAAAAAGTGGCATAAAATGTAGAGGAACTCGCAGTATGACGTCGTGCTTGGAATATTTATGCCTCCTGACTATTTCGTGTGGATGCCTTCGTTAGAATTAAAAATTAATAAACAGCTATATGTAAAAACAAAATGGTATAAAGCACTTGTATTATATTTGCATAATACGTTACTTTTTGCAACATGAAAATTTCTCGTAAACGTTGGCGCGTTTACATTGCATCGGCTTTTTGAACAAACGTTACATTGACAGTGATCGTACGTTTCAAAAGCAGTCCACCTGTCTACATAATTCAAGCATATTTTCATGTAACCAAATATTTGTTTTCGTAACGCTACTAGATACATTAGCAGAAATACGAAAGTTGTGTATCAACTGGTCGTAAACTTTTGTTGTTGGTCAAATGCCAATAAGGCATATTAGAAAAGTAATGTATAATAAGTAATAAAGAAGTAAAAAGCTTCATAGTGGATAAAATTATTTTATTTTCTCCCGACAAACATTTAATAAATATTATTTTGAGTAATCCGCTGCTTTTTTATCCTTCTTTTATGTACTATAAAAGCTCGCTGTCGATCAATATGCCGGCAAACAAAGAAATGTCTGCAGAGCTACATATTGTAATATAATACGATAATACGAAAATACATTATCATGATAATATCAGGAGCAACGAGCTACTACAAAGTTTATTGTTGCACTAATTACAATAAGTTGGCTGCATGTGCAACATTTGCGTGTACCGAGTAGGCAATCTACAAATATACAGTTAATTAGTCCAATACACAATATTATCTTATTAATCACGAGTCGGAAGGAGAAGGACGAAGAAATAATAAAACGGCAGCTCGTGTCGGGCAGAATACATGCAATCGTGCGCAGCGAGTGCGCTCTACAAACTTTCCGGCACAAAGCGTGTAACAAAACTCGAGCCCTGGAACGAGCCAATTCGCATAAAAAAGGAGCCGACGCGAAAGCCGGGCGAATAAAGTCTCGAGGCGAGTGAATCAATTATCCCGCGGGGGTATAGCGGCGCATAAATGCAATAACTGTCGGTGGGAGAGGCGAGGTCAATGGGCAGGGATTAGAGGGGCGCACTCGAGCTGCCGCGCGGCCGAGTCCCGGGCGCAATGGGCCGGGCGCGGCGCACTTTGGGAGGTTGAGCGCCACTGGGGCCCACCCGCCGCCGCGACAGCCCAACACGTACCCGTCCCGCGACTTTGCACTTTGCGCGCGCGCGCGCGCGCACGGATGCATTATACACGGCCGGCGGATACGTCAACTGCAGCGGCAACGGCATCGCCGCTCGCGATTCCCGCTGCTGCCCCCAGCGCGGCGCTTCTTTCATTTTCGTTTCGGTTTTGTGCCCCCACCTGCCCCCGGCCCGCGGCAACTTGAGGACCCCCTCGCCAGGCCGCCCGCCGCGCCCTGTTTTTAACACTGGGCATTGCACTTGACGAGCTGGCCGCGACAGCTTCGAATCGCTCGTTTAAATCTGCCGCACTACTCGGTGCCCCGAAGAACGCGCGGCCTCATGCTGCTTATTCCGATCGATAAGTCGATTAGCTGCGCCCGACTCCTGATATCAATGTCAAGCGAGACCCCCCCAACTGTTCCAAGGAGTATATTAGTTTTTCATTTTAATCAAAGTCAAAGTTGTGTGCTCGGTTATAATGAGTAGCCTGCAGCGCGAGGACTCGGGCTCTCGAGGGTTTACTGGGTCGCCGCCCCACGCGATCGCGCTTTTATCTCAAATTGTAATCGGGATGGATGCGCAGCGCCGCTCGTTTTTTCCACGTCCAAGAGCCTTCCTTCTTTTTCCTGCGAATTTTTTCAAAATTGTTACTTTGCCTTCCTTTGACACTCGCTCCAATTAATTCATCGATCGATGTTTATCCAGCCAGCGCGTCGCTCGCTTGCGCCGTTTAATCATTTTGTACTTTACAGTCTTTTCATGTAATAATTATTGTATGGAATAGCGTTATTCGGTGATTGTTAATGACTGCGCCGGTGCCGTATATACGTATACCGGCGAGCATAAGCGCTTTTTGTTCAGCCTGGTCATTAAATGCTTTTTGTGTTCAATTTCACTGGTCGGCCGGCCTAATTGATTTTTAAATTAAACTCGTGTTTTGGATTGAATATTGGGTTTAATACGTTATTAACGACGCATCGGAGAACCTTTGCGCAATGCCCAAATTTTTTTCAATAACAAATTCATTCCGTTTAATCGTTATTGCATTAGTTTAATGCAATTTTAGGGGAAAGATTGCGTTTAAAATTTACGTTTGGACTCTAGCTGAAAATCGGAGTAAGCGCGCGAGAATCGAGGTGAAAATCATTCCAAGGAAAGAAGGCTGTAATTATTTGCCTCGATAATTCGAGCATAAGCGGATATCATCTTATAATACGCGCGATGGAATTTTCGTAATCCATCACATGCCCCAGGAGCGTGTAGAAGCGAAAAGCACTTTAAGATACTGGCGAAATTGGAGCTCCTTGGCTCCAGTGGTCGACTCGAGCGCGGCATCGATTTCCGGAGGGGGGGGGGGGCAAATTTACAGGTGCGCCAGTTGATCAAGCGTGGCTCATTGCCGTCTTCGAGTTACCCAGACGATCTTAGCACTGGGCAAGCCACGCGTCCGCGGCATAATTGTCCCAAGGGGCCGCCGCGACGGCTATACAGGGGCTTCCCTTTGTGATCGCGCGGGGTTTTTGACAAGCGTCGGCCCGCCCCGGGCGACCGCTAGCCTCTCCCCGCCGCCCCGCCGCCCCACCGCCCCGCCGCGCCGCTCTGCCGGCTGAAAAGTTATATCCGCGTGCGCGCGCCCTGGAAAAATGGGCGGGGAGCTGTTTTATTCAAACGCGAGCTGTTGAAGTTTCATTTGAAATTGTAATCGGGTGCACGAGCTCGGGTTGTCTCTCCTTTTTTTAATTCGCGTTGATGCACTCGCCTCTGACGGACGACTTCTCGCGGAACGAAAGTCGATGCTTGTAAGTGAATGGCCCATTGGCTGATGGACTTTTTCGTTCAACATGTTAAGAGAACAAAGAGGGATATTACAGAAAAGGAGATTTTCTCTACACGCGCACCAATGCATTTGAGTCTTTTAGGTGGAGCTGTCTGCTTACTATATTAATCATCGAGTCAATTACTGTACGTAACGCAACTATATGCAGGACACTAATCGTTCATTTCGCAATGACATTCTAGTACAATCACTTACAAAGAAGTGCATTAGTCGACATTAGTTCAAGATGATCTCTAGAAATAAACGTTTGCAGGCAAATAGGAGATATGCGTAACTATTTTAATTTTTATTTAATAAGGATTCAATAACGCAACGCATTCGAGCTTGTAGAAGCCATTTCCGCAGTAGATTCCCAACAAAAAAAATTTTGTTCGATAATTGAGAAGGCCTCATGGATCTCTGGTAGCACAAAAATTACTTCATTTACATGTCTTGTAAAATAAGAAGAAAGATACTCAATACCCCGGGGCACTGGAGTCGCTCTTGAATATTCATTTTTATTGAATACTTGAAAAGTAGTCCGCGCCATCTCTTAACTGATGAATCGCCTCGAAACTATGCCTTAATGATTGTTTTCTTAGCAAGGGGGACAGCGGAACGCTCGCTTTCGAACTAGCAATACATTTAATATCTCATTTTCAGTATAGAAATACTATTTATTGTTTGTATAAAATGTTACTGGGTATGCGAATGTATAGCATTCACTAGATTCTTGCAATTTCTATTATAGTAAGGCTGCAACGCGCTGATTCCATTCATGGAAAACCTGATCATAGTTTGAAATAGTTTCAAGCAGTTTTGCAAGCTAACCGTAATATTTTCAGAATAAAAGAATTTTACAAAATAATCGAATCTTACATTTACAGTGATACGCGAACACTGAAATAGCGAACACCACGTAGCGATCGTTAAAGCCAACGTTCCTCTACTTCCTTTTTTGGTGAAATCCATATCAGTCGCCTCCGCTTTTTCTGCTAGAGAATTTTTGCCTCAAAAATATTGCAGTACAAAGACAGTGAATCATTTTTTTATTACCTTTGTCTTACAACAATATACGACCTTAAAGTTATACTGTTGCAATCTGATACGATAAGTAAATCTCAAGCTTACAGAATAATAGCGGAAATTAATGCAAAATGGATAATTAATATTTTATACCTACTTACTATCATAGTCTTTCATTATGTATATAAATGTCTGTTCGTCAGTGGAACAATATGTACTCGTTAATTGCGATGTAACAGCGCTAGTGTTTACGTTCATCTGTTTACTTCCTGCTTCATTAGAATCACATAGTTACGGCATAGAAATTTCAAACTACCGGGTTATACAGCGACATTCCATTAATTTCATGCCCAAGCTTCGCATTTCGTTTCGCGAATCCTCTAAATATCATACACTTTGTTTGGCGCAGCAGTACGAATGGGAGGCGAAATGAAATAGAATTATAACAGGTCGTATGACGCTCTCGCGGCTCCTTTTTTCCTCCGTGCGCAATATTCCCGCTTCGATTTCATCTTTCTCGGTAGTTTCGTCCAACGCGGGTTACCTTCTACACACTAGGGCGCGTTTTTCAAGAATAGATTCTATGCGTCACGATAAGCGATCCATTACGCGAGAAAAATTAATTTTACCCTTCTTGCAAAGAAATCCTCCCGCTGAAAAATTCAAGAGCTATATTCAGCCGAAACAGGCGACTCGTAGCCACAGTATTCCATTAACGAGGGGAGGGGGGCGGATGAAGAATTTCCCGAGGCGACTTTTGAGCGGGAGAGCCTGGCCGCTAAATTGATAGGTTATCGATGTGTTTAGACCGCGAGCGGCGGAATCTCCATAGCAACGAAACAATACATGTCGCCGCTGCAGCGCAGGTGCCCGGGCTCCTGTAATATTTCCCGACGCGCCCGTTGCCAATTGTTGCAGTCCACGCGTTTTTTCCTCGCGAATGCTGGTTTTAGGTTTTACAACGCTCTGAATTGCTCCTCGTTTTATGCCTCTCCACATTCTTCCCTATGGTTGGGACACGATTCCCTGGAAAAAAATCCATCAATTATGCCTAATAGTTCGTCTAACACTTTGATAAAATGATCCTGCGAATGTAAAGATTGTTGCTACCAGTTAAAAAGCAAGCTGTTTAATAAGTGTCTTTATAACTCTAAAATGTTAATTAATTTCGAAGAATATTTAATAGAATGCCAAATATTGACTTAGTCTACAAATAATTCTATCGATTACATATAAGTTGTGCAGCAAAGGTTGTAAATTTTGAGGTAAATTTTTATGAGGATTACGCGTCTGTTTTCGTTTTTGCGCGGGATAACGTTTATACGAGAATTTGTTTTAGTATTGCTGACGGTTAACACTCTACTATATCAGCGTTGAGGCAAGTCATATTTGGGGCGTAATAGAGGTGACTCGGGTGGCGTGGCCGACAAAGGTGCAAGAGGCGCCGCTGCTCGGAAAAAAGGAGTCGGAATCGAGTTTCCACGAGGTCGGGATCTTTTTAAATTTCGGCTTTATTTCGAAAACTTAGGCGAGGAAATATATTTTGCGACATTCGGCCCCCGCGAGCGCAACGAGAAATATTGGATAAAACCTTTTATCGCCGTATATTCGGCGGTGGCTCGGCGGCGCAGGGTTATTTATTTTCTTTTGTGAAACACATACTTTAGCAGGTGTATAGTTCGTTTTGGACGCTTGGCCTGGCGGTCCGCGCAGTCGGAAACAAACAATTTTTCCGAAGCAAAGGTAATATTTATCGAAAAAATGCTCACCTTTTACGCGGTGACGAGCGCAGGCCGGTTTTATTTTAGAGAAAAAAGTAAACCGGGCTATTTTTATCTAGCCGAAATGGTGTCGGAGCCCATCGTGTACGTGCTCTTTGTATAGAAATGTAAATAAAGATTTACATCGGGTTTATGCCTGTGGGAAAAATTGGATGTATAATCGTATCAGCGGGTTGGCGCATCGAAAAAAAGCATCGGAGCGGCTTGGGCAGCTCTCGGGCGGACTAAACTCGTATACACGCGCGGTCGGGACATTTTTTTAACCGTCCCGTCACGTTCTCTTTACGGCTGCTGAATTATTACTCGAGACTCGGCTGGTCGTTTACTTTGCGAGGCTTCATCGCCATCAAATTCATCGAGCGGCTTGGATTTTAAATGCGCGCGGCTCACGGGGCGGGCGACACCAGGCGGCTCTGGCTGGAAAATTCATTTGAAAACAGATCGACCTCTGCGACCTCCATTCATGGACCGGGCCGAGGAGGAGGCGCCGAGGCAGGGGCCGAGGCAGGCGCCCCCCTCCTCGCTCCTCGAGCTTTTTCTTTCATACGGAACACGTATATAATCGAGAGGAAGAGCAAAGCAGAAGTGGTCGTTTTTGCCGCGTTTTTGCACCCCGAGGGGCTAGTGTGGAGCGACGCGACACTCGGCCCCTTCCTGCCCTCCTCAACATGCGAAAAAATTAATTTTTCAATTCCCGGAAAGGATACGGGAGCGCTAGATCCGAGCGCGCGTGCGTGTGCAGCAGGCGGAGGTGAAAGGATCGACTCGGAGTAGACTTCGGAGTAGACGTGGGCCGGCGAGACTCCGCTCGGGCCGCTCGGGCCGCGCGGGCGGCCGGATTGTCCTCGCGGAAGATGGATTAGCCGCACGCGCGCGCTTTTTCCGAGTACTTAGAGGGTTTTGCTACTAGGGATTGAAGTCAGGCACTTGTCGACCGAGTGTATTCGGTCGGGCCGCGGGGGAATGCAGAGATTACGCGGGCGAGAAAGACAAGGAGACGTAGGCGGGAACCTAGGCGCCGGGATTGCCAGTCGATGCGTATTCTACGCGAGCAAGTCGAGTGCAAGAGCAGCTCGGCCAGCCCAAAGAAAATCCGGTATTTTATCCGAGGCTCGAGCCGAGGCCTACGGAGAGCGAAATTGCGTTACTTTTTATTCGCGCTTTGGCCCCTTGGTCCTTGTTTGCTACAATTAATAATTAAGCGTGTTTAGCGGGCGTCGTGGGAAAAGAGAGAAGGGTCTTTTGGACAAATTTGTATATTCCGTTTCAGTGGAGGGGATTCGCCGCGGGATTCGCAAGTTTTCCGGATTAACTCTTATATTCTTCTTTTATTCGAATGGAGCTTTGCGTGAACAATACGCCGCAGGTATACACAATCGCCGGATAATAAAAGAAGCACGCGCTTAGGGGGAATTTGGCGCAGGGAGGGAGGGAGGGTGGATCGCTGGCAGCCGATCGCGGCGCGCCGAGACGTTGCTGCTGTTGCTGCTGCTGCTGCCGGGGTCAACGTTTATCCAGATAACAGCTTAGCGCGGGAAGAAAGGAGACGCGGGAGAACAAAAAGCCCATAGAGTAAATGAAAGGAGCTCGGGTGGGCGGGCGGGGCTATGGGAGGCCGCTCCACAGCCAAGACGCGCGAGTGGAAACAAAGATGACGCGGAAAAAGGGGGAGGCGGGCGCTCGGGAGGTGTGTTAAAAAGCAGGGCCGCGTCGTCTCGCGCTCGAGGAAACGAGCGGTGGAAATGGCGGGGAAAAGGGGAAAAACGTCCGCCGAGCGCTCGGGGCTAAATAAAAGCGCGGCGCGCCCCTAAAACATGATCGATTCGCGAGCTCGCGAGCTCTGATTAAAATCCGCTTTGAAGAGGTTATGCCGGCGTTTATCCCCGACTGGCACGAGTGCACTTGGCTGCGTACCGGCTCGCAGTTTGCTGTCTGAGCGGCCCGCGGGCGCCTCTCCTGGCGCACGGCTACGACTGCCGGTCACCTCGCCGAGCTATACCTCGCTTTACTCCCCGCCGGCCACTCTGGACCTGGCTCCGATACAATCAAGGGACCGCCGGCGTCGCCTCATCATCGCGCAAAGAAACCCTTTTTCCGCGTACTTTTATCCATCTATGCACTGCTGGGCTTTGTCACCAGTAACTATGGCCTTGTTGAAAAATTGATTTGACCCCGGGGATGGGCGCCGGTCATAAGTACCTGTCGCTTTCATCGCGGCGCCTATAGGCCATGAGCCCCCGGTCGTCGGCGGCTAACTCGACTCATGCGCTTGCCTTTCTTTTCACTCAGGATCAACACGCAAGTCCAACGGGGACGGTTTCAAAGCTATTTACTCTGACTCGCACATCCGATTGTTTATCCGCCGATACGCAACTTTTATGCACTTTTCCCATAGAATGTTTGTCTGTGAGCGTGTTTATACACACTGGCTTCTCGTGATTTAGTCCGATTTACTCTCGGACTATATAACTGCGCGCCGAGCGTTATTCTCTATTAATTACCCTTCAAATAATTTATGAAGCAACGCCAAGATTAATAATAACAATGTTCTAATAAATAAATTTCTCATATGGTTTATAATTGTAATTTGATCTATCGATGTAATGTGCTGTTGTATGCAGAGTACAATACAAAGAGTTTTTGATAAATGGATGCAAATATCCTCCCGCTCTACCTAACATTTAGTCATGACTCATTCGTGTTTTGCATTTTTTACTAGGCGGCTGTTCGCCTTTGTTCTAGGCGATAGACCGTTGTTTAAGTCTAATTCAATCAATGTAAAAATTTGAATCACTGTGTGATGGCACTTCACTTAATATTGCTGTACACGCTATAGCGAATGGTGAAGCTTGCAAGAACGTTGATGATATAATTCCGAAAGTAATTAGCAGAACTTAAACGAGTCTAATGCAAGAAAAATTGCGCGCACAGCATTTTCAAAATCCTCCAGTTATTTGCACGTGTTTCACTTGATATCGACATTTTTTATTCTTAATTTAGATGTACTACGTCAGACGCTTGTACTACAATGGCAAATACCCGGAGACCGATTGACACACGATTACCTCTTAAGAATAAAAGACCCTGAATTTTGAAGCGGCCGCAGTTTGGCGCCATGCGTACTCTAAAAGAAAGGCAGATAAACAGGCCCGTAGCAGTTTAGCGCAATAGCATCGGGATGTATCAGCGAGACATACAATATTTATTTAACCCACTGGCGTGTGCCGGCTTAAGCAGGTTACGAGCTAAGCGTCTTATTTGCACGAGCGAAAGTCGAAGGAGAGTACGAAGAACAGTGAAGGTGGTTGGAGACAGTTGAGAGTAGAAGTTGCGTTGATTGGAGGCTCGGCTATTATTACGACGCGGCTGCAGGAATAATGGGAGGTGGCGCCGAGTAACCCCGTGGGCTTTCTGTTACAGGACGAGGTACTGACCATCTCGGAGAAGGTGGTGGTGCGCGTGCACGACCTGGCGACATGGCTGTCCCCGTCGCTCGAGTGGTCCTGGGGCCGCGAGGTCTCCTACCCCCCGACGCCCGGCTCGTCGCGCGAGGGCAGCCCCCAGCCGCAGGGCCTCTCGGACCCGGGGCTCGACTTCTCGGACGTGGAGCGGCACCAGAAGGACCTCGAGTCCCTGGTGGGCCCGCGGGGGCAGCGCGGCTCCGGCGGCGAGGCCCGGGGCGACGCCCTGGCCCTCCAGCAGCAGACCAAGGTCGTCGTCCTGTCGTACGCGAGGTACTGCCGGTACCGCGCCCTCCTGCGGCGCCTCGAGGGCTCCAAGCCCACCTGGCTGCGCAGCTCCGTCGCCGCGGCCCTCGGCGGCTTCACCGCCCTGCCCGGCACCCGGGTCCTCTTCTGCAGGGACACCTTCGACTACCCGGACCTGGAGACGCACGAGCTGCTGTGCAACCACCTCGGTGAGTAGGCGACCGCGGCGCTCTGCCGGCCGCGGTGCACCGGCGCGCACGTGCTCGTCCGGCGCCGCCGGCTTTCCCGCCGCGCACGTGACCCGCGCGCCCGCCCCACTCCGGCGGCGCAGGCGACCCGTGCGTCCCGCGCGCCGCGCGCCAACCCGCAAACCACGTGTGTCGCCGGTGCGCGCCGCCAGACGTCCGGAGGCCCCGAACTCCCGACTCCCGCCGCCCCGAGTTCCCGAGCTCCGGCTCCCGCGCCCGGGCCCAAGGCCATGGCCATCATCATGAGGATCAGCCGGAACCGGGTCGTCAAGCTGCAGATCGACGGCTGCGAGAGTAAGTCCGGGCCGCGTCGCCCCGGCCGCCTCCGCCGCTGGGACCGCGATGCACGAGCGGCGTATGCGATGTCTGCGGCTTGCAGGCCGCGCGCGGCCTTGCTGTCGAGTGGACCTTTGCGCCTCCTGCGGAAAAAGGCCCGAGGCGCCTCTACTATCGGGCGGCCTCCGACTTTCCGAGAACTCGCTCCCTCGTGCACTCCCCCCACCCCCCGCCGTGCAAACTACGCCGCTCAAACAACTTGACGGTTCCTTTTCATTGGAAGATTCGTCTTTTCGGCCTAGACAACCTAATAGTCATTAAAGATTTGCATTACAGCTTTTCCCTCATTCGAGCTTCCATTCTTATTCTATGATTTTAAGTTCAGCAATTTGTTTACTACTGCAAATCAACTCGGTAGTTATTCAATTATATTCCAACAACATATTTAACGTTAATTACCAACTAAATTAACATTCTCTATTTTATCACTTGCAAGCTTCGTTTTGATTCGATCAATTATGTATACGCATCGCATTAGTAAATAGCTTCAATTAGAAAAATAAAACTTTTTCATTGACTATTATAGGTTTATATTTTAGGTTTCTGTAAATTTCGAAATTGCGACAGTTATGTTAGTTATAAATTGATATTTATAATTTAAATGATGTCGATTTAAAATGTTCGCTATCCCGATTAATACATTTTTTCGTGTCGTACTACAAATGCCTTCGGAACTTCACGTATCCGCGTTCAATAAATATTTACACTCTGCCTGCCATTGAAACATTCAAATATAGATATAGTAAACATACAATGTTGATCTGTTTCGATAGTAACTGAAACTAAATTGCGCGGTGCACCAAAATCCGTAATACAGAAAATTAAGAGCATTGTTTATATTCAGATTTCCGTGTTGTTGAATTTTATAATTTCAACAGAATGACAAAGCTGTTTTATCTTATGCATTCTAGAATTGACTTATCTATCCATGTAGGAAATTTGGTTTAATAAAGATACTGTAACACGAAAATAGAATATGAAATTATTAACTTGTTAATCGCCACATACTGCCAATATTTTAGTAAATTATCGCAATTCTATTGCAATATAGCAATATATTATTTTAAGAGAAATTTGAATATATAGCATTACGACTTTTAATACTTTCAACAAATTCATTATTGATAATCGATAAAACTAAAAAAGCGAGGCCCAAAATTATTAATTGTAATATTGTATCTTTAAACAAGAAGAGCACATTTAATTGTACTTATTTGAATAATTGAGAATCTATTACACAAAAAATACTTAATTCGGAAATAAAACTTTACCACTGAAATCTTCGTTAGTAAATTCGCTCAACGCGATAATCTGTAATCATGTTTGCGGATCAAGCGACAGGTAGAACAGAGTTAATAATAAATGTTACAAGGTTATAGAGAAGCGCAAGAGTCCTGCGTGACTGGCAATTGATTCAGCAGAACGGCTTAGCAATGAATAAGTTGAATCAACTTAAATCCGCAGTCCTGTAAATGTGGGTGTCTAATCGTAAGGCTTTACTTGAATGATCCGCAGCGCCAAAATTAAAGGGACGGCCGCGGCGTAAGCGGAAAAAGCGGAGTGTTTCACCGGGCGAGTCGAGCAACGAGAGCGAGGCCTCGGTGGCTTCCTCCGCGGCCGCTTCGACGTCGAAGGGCTCGACCTCGAGCTCGGGCGGCAGCGGCAAGCCCGGCTCGGCGGTCCGGCGCAGCGAGCGCAAGACCAGCGCCGAGGAGAAAAAGTTCGTCAGCGACGTGCACAACTTCATGACCTCGTGCAACAAGCCGCTGGGGAAGATGCCCCTCCTTGGCTACCGACAGAGTGAGTTGACCTCGCCGCTAGGCAGACTTGCTACTATGCAATCGTAGGCTCTGACTGACGCTCTCGCGTTTCTCTTTCAGTCGACCTCTTCCTATTCTACACAAAGGTGCAGGACCTGGGCGGCTACGACCGAGTCAGTGCGAACCGACTGTGGAAGTCGATCTACGACGAGATGGGCGGCAGCACTGGCTCAACGAGCGCCGCGACAATAACGAGAAAGCACTACGAGAGGTTGGTATAAGTCGAGGGACCAAATGCATCGGGAAGGCAGCCGTCTTGCGGCCGTCCTGCAGTCAGCTCCTCGAGCGCAATCACGATAGATTATTCGGCTCTCTTGCAGATTGCTCCTGCCTTACGAGAGGTGCCAGAAGGGCGAGGAGCCCAAGGTGAAAGCGGCCAACCCGGGCAGGCGCACCAAGACGCCGAGCCTCTCGGACGTCTCCGAAGACTCCGTGGAGGTTAAGCGAGAGACTGAAAGCCCGCCGCCCGCGGAAACGCCGCCACCAGCGGACGCAGCCAACTCGGCGACGATAACGCCTCCCCCGCACCAGTCGATTCTCTCGACTTCGGTAAGTTTCCTAGCCGGAGGCCCAGTTGGCCCGACTCGACTCGCGGCTCACCAGGCCACCGTTTGTCCGCAGCCATTCCTCGCGGGAGAGAAGAACGGCGGCAAGACCTCGTCGCTGCGCAGCGTTCGCGTCAAGCCCGAGCGGCTCAAGTCCCTGAACACTATAATCGCGACCAGCAACCCAGCGCAACCTGCCAACCAGCAGCAACTGCCCAGCTCGCCGACCTCGCTTACCGCGATGAGCGTCTCGAATACGACCTCCTCCTCGCCAGCCTCCTCGCCGACGAGCACGCCGCCGGCCTCCACGACGCCGACGAACCCCGGTCAGCAGCAGCAGCAGCAGCAGCAGCAGCACAGCGTCCTCGAGCGCCAACTCAACAGCCCCTTGATAACGCAGCAGCAGGTGCCAGGCTCCTGCTCGCCCCCGGGCCTGCCCGTCAGCGCCGTCGGCTCTAACGCCGCCACCGTAGTCACCCTCACGCCCCCGCCCGAGAAGGATATGAAGGAGATCAAGCTCGACCCCAAGCAGACGAGCCTCCTCGCCCAGGGCAAGGAGAACATCCCCTTCTTCGAGGAGAAGGCCGCCCACTTCGCGGACAAGGTGGCGCCCCGCTCGCCCGAGGTCATCGACCTGGAGACCGAGACCGAGCCCGGCACCAGGGACAAGCTCATCATTCCCAGCTTTAAAAAGCGCAAGCTCGAGATTCTGCGCGAGGGCGGCCTCGAAGTCACGCCCGTCGAACTTGGTAAGTCGCAGAGCCTCGCAGAGCCTCGAGAGCTCGCCCACGGCTCCATCCGGTAATTCGTTGATCAGGGAGGGGGCAGGAGACAGCGTCTAATCGAGCGCACGCGTGTGTCTTCCACACGAAGACGTCTCAATAATAGCAATTAGTCTACGAATTCATGGGAGCTCGTGGTGGCGGGCACTTGTGAGAGCGTGGGTAGATGCGGGCGGCACTAACCTCCGGCTTTCTTCCTTGTCCAACGCAGACGCGCGGCCGAGCGTGATCCAGTCGACGACGACGACGAGCCTCTCCTCGACGACGACGACCTCGTGCTCCTCGACGACGGCAGCCTCGCCGGCGGCAGTGACGATACCGGCCGGCGGCGCCCTCGTCTCGCCGTTGAAGCAGGAGGACGGCGGCAGGGCGCCGCGGGCGCGGAGCCCCGGCTTCGCCGGCCCGCCCGCCGCCATGATCCCCAAGCTGATCAGCGTGACGGTGACCCCCGACATCGGGCACATGCTGCCGCGCGAGGAGCCCCCGAGCCTCGGGTCGGGGCTGCGCCAGCCGCCCCAGCCGCCCCTGACCCCGGTGAAGGGCCCCCCCGGGAGCGGCGCCAGCTCCCCAGCCAAGCCGACCTCGCCCTCGGTCGCCAGCCGCATCATCAACCTCGGCAACTCGAACAACGCGACCCTTCTGCAGCTGTACGCGAACGCCAACGTCCCTGTGCCCCACTCGCTCGCCGCGGCTGCCGCCCAGGCCCGGGCCGCCAACCACAGCTTCGCCCCGCCGTCGGCCCTGGCCAACGGCCGGCCCCTTGGTCACAGGGTCACCCAGTCGAGGTCCATCTTCGGCAGCAGCGACAAGGTCGTCTACGGCAACCCCAAGGACATCCTCGCTGCGCCCAAGTACACGATGCCGGGGATGCTGGCCCCCCACGCACCCCACGCACCCCACCTCCCCCACGCCCCGCGCAACCCAAGGTTCGTAGCTGCACTCCCGAGCCTCCACGACTTGCCTCGCGACGCGACTTCTAATCTCGCGACTGCCCTCGACAGCGTCCTGTCAGCGCCGAGCGCCCGCTGCGCCGGCGGCTACGGCGCCGAGCTCGCCGCCGGAGGCGTCCTCGACCTCACGCAAAAGTCCTCGGCGAGCGAGCGCCCGAGCTACAGGCCCAATCTCGAGATCGTCAAGGTGCCCGTCGTCCCGCGGCCGACGCCCCTCAACCTGGAGACCCGCAGCCACGAGGCTCACCACCGCACGCACCTCAACGTGCCCACCAACCTCTGCAGCAAGGACCTCAATCACAAACCGTCGCCGGATTCGCTGGGCCATGCACGGAAGCCTAGCCAGTACGGCCAGGTACCTCCGCCCCCCAATGCTTCCGGCTATGCGAACGTCCTCGATAGTCGCACCATGGCGACCAACAACCTCGAGATCACCCTCGTCAGCCCGAAGAAGGCCGCATCCGGTATCGCTGGCTTGCCCCAACTCAGTCCGCCCATCCGGAACAACCATTTGGTGAGACTGATATACCTACTCTCTTCCTAGCCCAATCCGTCCAACTCTTCGATCGGTGGATCAACCTTGATCTTTTTATTTAGCCTCCTGCACCACTACCGTCTCAGAGGAGGCAACCTCAGCAATCACAGCAACATCCGCACCAACATCCGCACCAACATCAGCAGCACCATCAGTCGCAACAGCAGCAGCAGCAGCAGCAGCCACATCATCATCAACAGCACCACCAACATCAACACCACTTGAATGGCAAATACCCAACGAGGCTGCCCGCGGAACCCGTGTCCCCGTACACACCGAGAAAACCGACAAGTTCGAGTAGCGGAAGCGGCATGAACCATCATCCGGTGATACCAAACGTACCTAATCTGAGCCACTTAAGCGCGGGCGGAGCTGCTGGTTACGGCAAGTCCAGTCCCATTGGCAATTATCAGCACCTCGCGATGGAGAAGAGGAAAGCGGCAGCCGAGACGGCTGCCCTGGCTAAAGAGCAGCAGCGGAGGACGAGCGAGAGCGACAAGCTCAGCTACCAACAACAGCAACAAAGACTTGAATCGGGATCGACGTCTGCCTCGAAACAGCAGCAGCAGCAGCAGCAGCAGCAACAGCAGCAGCAATCAAGGTACGATTACTTGAGTTCAGTTTCATTAGTAAACTGTTGTAAAAGGTAAGATAGAGCGCATTAACGAATCAATCGGGCTTTCCTTCTAGGGAAGCGGAGGCAGCGTCCCGGAGGCACAGTGTCCCGAGCTTGCCGACGGGCTTCATTCCTTCGATCCCGACCAACAGTTCGGCCTTCCTAGCGCACCAACTGGCAGCCTCGGCGAATAATGGCGCGGTACCGCCGACGGCAGCTGCGGCCGCCGCGGCGGCGGGCAAGTTCCTGCCGATGCTTGACCCCATGTACCCCATGTACTCGGCCTTCTACAATGGCCTCTTCCCCGGCCACATGGCGGCCTCGAATGCCGCTGCCGCAGCCCCGGCCTTCCTGCCACCCGAGTTCAGCGCCTACTATAAGGAGCTGCTCGCCTCTTCGTCGGCCCAACAGACCAGACTCGCCATGGCGGCAGGCCAGCAGCATCAGCCTGCCGCGCCAACCTCCAAGTAGACGAGCTCGAGCCCCCTCGGCCTTGCAGCAGCAGCGATCTCAGTGCGTTTATGAGCGACTAGAGCTAACGGGAGGAGCGCGCATTTCTCTCTCCCTCTTACACTCTTTCTCTCTATCACTATCTCTCTCAATTCCTTCATTCGTCGATGTGGATCTTTAATGTTGCCCGCCGGTTGCTGTTACCCTACACTCCTGCTTAAACTTACAGTGCCGTTGCTATTTTCCAAGGACGGTTGTCATTTACAATGAGTTCATAGACATTCGAGATATGCGATGCTCTAAGTCTTCGCTAACGGGTTCTCTTCGAACGTCATTTACTGAAAATGCCATATTTTTTGCAATAATTAAAAAAAATAATTGGTCAAAATGACAGGGGATGAGAATGTCTTACGTCTTGACGCCGGTTATAGTGGAAAAAGATTTAAAAATACTTTTCCTCTATAACGTGTATTTGTTAAAGAATTTTCAACAATTCGGTATGACTATAAAATCATATTATAATGACGCCCGTTCCAATTTATGTATATAAGAAATGCACATGAGATATTAGCCTGTGGTACTGGAAGAAAGCAGAGATTTTTTCGGGATACAGATCACTAGTTTGTCAAAGACATGTATAGATGTGAGGTCGCGAAAAATGTTTTTCAGAATTATATCTGTTTAGTTTTTTCATTGTTTGACGCGGACAAAATTTTTTAAATATTTGAAGTGGATCGAAGTGGTGCAGCGATGCACTTTTTAAGAACTTTAAATGATCTTTGAGCATAAACCTCACCTACTTTCCATATTTCAAAATTATTAAATTGTCGCGATTAGTGATTTATTATTGTTTCATTATTATTGTTCGAAGGTTGATGGCTCGTCTTGATGATTCTGTATTCATAAATCGGGCAAAACTTGTATTATTAAATAATACTTTTATCAAAAGTAAAATTTAAAACTAAGTAATTCATTTGAAATATTCTGTCGATGACAAAATATTGCGATTATAGTATTGAAATATGCGTGATATTTCCGTCCAAGAAAAATTGAGAATAGAATTAAAAATTCTAAATTCAATACAAAATGTCAAAATGTATTCGATATAAATCAAAGGAAATAGCACCATGTGTTATTATGATACTGACATATTTCAAGATGAGCCATCATAATTCAACTTTTTTATTATAGATTAAAAAATTAATTGGATATTGTATTATACAGTAACTAGAAAACTATCCTTGTTTCAAAATTTTTATCTTATTTTTTATTAATGTTATAGATATTAAAAGCATAAATAAAAATTTAAAAATCACGGAAACGTAATAAGGTTTCTAATAGAGTATATGTTCAGTTTTAACATATTTAAAAATAAAAAAAGTAAAGCTTTTAATTTGTGTGATTAAACGTTAATAGAAATAAAAAAATTTAAAGATATGTACAGTTCTGAAAAGATAACCCGTGTAGGGTCGTTGGAAAGGAGGCAACTAGAATGCACATTATATGGCTAATCGTACTTTAGGGCGCATTTTTTCCTTCCGACTCGTTCTATATGCGCGATGTGATAATATTATGTATTTCTATAAGGTGAGATGTCACGGGAGTGTCGAGTAAGCAAAAAACAAATCATGCGTCATGTTGTATAAAAGTGAATATCTGTTCTTTTCGCTGTAAAACTCGCACAATCATCCGAGGACTCCGCTTCATAAGTTAGCCAATTTTCACCGACGACGATGCCGTAATATACACTCCATTTCCAAACACACAATTACACACACTCATTCATACGCATTAAAATTCATAGAAATAATGACACAAACACACACTGTAGTTTATAATAAAGACAAAGAATAAGAATAACCCAAGTCTTTCTTTGCCGTTGAAAGGAGAAAATAAGAGTAAAAGTTGAAAAAGTAAACGACTAAGTGTTATAGTATATGTCAAGTTTTTTGCCAGAAAGTTGCATGAAAAATATGTCGCACCTCAAAACTAATGGATGTCAAGTATAATGCCTGATTGTGGATCTGTAAATAATGTATATATTTTTAACATGTAAGTTCGCTCGTTAGTTACGACGAATAATCTAGTTAAAAACGAAATCCAGCATCGTCTTTAAATATTATGTAATATCTGTAATAATAATTAATAATTAAGGTTTTAGGTATGACTGTATAGGCCGTCCCGAATCTCGTGACTCGCAACTTTCGTATTTGTATCAAAGATTCTTAGTTATTTGTTGCGATAATATTTCAAAGTCTCAATTGTTTAAGAATAAGTTAAATATTTAATTAAGTCCTTATTGGGTTTTGTAAACAATTTATAATAAATGTTGAATTTTCATAAATCATTTTTGTAAATATAAAATAACTTTAGTAAGTAGATAAACTTTTTTTTACATTTATAGCTTTTGAGATTAATGTTTTGTATGATTGTTCATCTCAAATTATATTTTGTAATATAAACCTATACAATTTTTTATTATAAAAATTTTTAATCTTAAGGACATTTGAACTAAATAACTTTTTTCTAGAATTAATTCTTAAAAATAAAATATTATAAAAGATTATTTATTGAAAGGAAATTAAATTTATTTTTATTCGAAATAATTCTATCGAAATCCTGTTTAAGATTTGGAAATAATTTAATAATTTTAAGAATCGAAATTCGTCATAAATAAAATTATTTGATAATAATTATAAAAACGTTAAACGAGGAAAATCGCAACGATACAAGCTAAGAAACTTTGTTCAAATACGATCGCAGTAACTTTATTGATTCTCGCAAATGTCACAAGTGACACTATGTGCAAACTTAGGATGGGATGAGAAATTCTCGTCGTTACGAGAAAACGAGAAATCGCAATCGCGCGCGACTTTCTTCATAAATAAAGTCAGTCTCGCTTTTCAAATATTTCTCCAAATTTATTTGTGTGAGAGTATGTGCTATGTGAAAGGAATAATAGCCACTTGCAACGACATCTCCATAATTACACAGCTTATGAATGCAAAGATATGACAAGTGTTAGTAGCTTACAAGCAACATGATACAAATTTTTAAAAGTCTAAAGGTAATTGTCTAGGATGAATTTTCTTTTCGAACACGTTTTAATAAACAAATATTAGTTTATATTTCATTTCATTTATAAAAATTTATGTGACATATGTTTTTTTAATATTATTTTTTTAATAAATTGTAATTAAATTTGGCAGAAATAATTAGAAATCGAGCGTGTATTTATCATTTATCACAATGTCACATATTCCACGAATTTGATTGCATAATAAATCTAGAAAAATCAAAGGAGTTGCGTTATTCGATGGTACTTTCAAAGTAAGAGTTCAATGAGTTCTCATATTGCTCTTGCCACATTCATGTTAACAGTAGCTACATTAATATAATATGCTCGTTTTAGAATTGTGGGATTGATAAGAAAACATTGTAAAGTTTTCTTTCTTTTTTCTGAAAAGATAATGTCAATATGAAACTATGTGTATAAAAACTACGCTAATTTAAAAGATCTAATTGTAACCATTTCAAATTTGTAGATGTAAACATCTTTTATGATCTTTCTGCGACAAATTTTGTAAAAAAGCTTCTGTTAGTATGTTGCATGTTGTAACATTGACAGTGTTTCCATTTTGAAATATGTGTATACTAAAGATTATAGGCGAAATCGCCACCTTAGTAAATTTGGTACAACTTAAGGCACCAAAATAATAAGTAAGTCCATCTGTGAAGAAAGAGAAAGAAAGGAAACTAATGGAATACGAATAAACAAACAAATTGTATGAGATACGTGTTTCAGCTTTGTTACCTGCGTTTCCACAGTTTTACGATTCTTGTGGTTTGTTATATACGTGCGTTCGAATTTTTTAAAAATATTGTAGAGATATTGTAAAGAAATGTGCAAAGGTGGACATTAAACAAGTGAGATAGGCAGACACGTACATGATACTGAAATAAAGAATGCTTACATTGAAAAAATCGCAGGACGGTGAGAGAAGTGTTTAAAAAGTGAACACTACTCTCGGATAGTTTTTTTCGAAATATCGAGAAAAAATGCAAAGAGACGTATGTAGCATACGAGATGATAAGATTTCTGTAAAAGGTGTGTAAATTTGGCGATTAGTGTGAAAAATAATGTAATACGAGCGACTCGAATGCCATGTACATTGGCATAGATTTTTCCCTCGAAGAAAAAATCCCGCGCGATAACGATTCATCATTATTAATGACGATTATTATTAATGATACTAAACAATAACACTATTAATAATAATATTAATAATAATAAATGAAAAGTGCAAGTTCCGCGAGGAAAATTTTATGTATTATATATTGAAATATTTTTTTCTTTTTTAGCAATATCTGTATTTCTTTTTTAGCGTGAATTTTTTTATTTACGTATATACGTATAATGTTCAAGCGAGTGATAGAGCGCGTGCGAGATTTTTTTAAATTAAGGGCACCAAAAATGCTGTGGATCAGAAAGACAAAAATGTGATCGATCATTTTGAACTTTCTTTCAGCCCTTACGTCCTTTTTTAATATTAAGTGCGTTACATATTGTTTTTCTGTATGCAAATGATGATTATAATAATGAGATAAAGGTTTGCGACGACTGATGATTTCATTGGAATGAAAGAAAACATAAAAGTTTATATTCGTTTTTTCTTTATTTATCTTTCTCTGTTCATTTTCAATGTCCTCCATAAAGTTTTCTTTTGTATAATATTTTATTTCTTAAAAAAATTAATACATACATTTTTTAAGTGTTCTTCCTTACTTATTTCTCTAATAATTATTCACAACCTTAATATTTTCATTGAACACATGACTATTTTTTGGTTCCTGAATTTAAAAATTATATATTATGATAAAGTTTCTTTATCTGTTTGAAGCTGAAGATAATAAAAATAAACTAAGTTAATAAATGATTGTACATAATTTTTTTTTAAAACAAGTTATTTAAAGTTAATTTGTAAATAGATGATTAGTCATTTTAAAATGTGAAAGTTTAATTTACTTTTATTGTACTATTTGGATTTAGTTAGAAAACAAGAACTAGAATTAAGATCTATCTGTTACAAGTGAAGAAAAATAATCAGTTTGAAATTTCTGTGCTGTCTGCTAGTTGGCCTGCATCCGAAGGAGGATTTTCATTTAGATTTACTGGTCATTTTGTATCGTAAATCTCAAGTACAACTTTATTCTTAAAGTTAACAAGTTTTATTGAATTAAAATATGTTTAATTACTACTTAAAGTTATTTGGAATAGATACTTTGTAATTTTTTTCAAATGCAATATTTGTATTTGAAAAAAATACAATACGAATACATTTATACAATATATTGCATTTTTAAGATTTAGGTACACTTTAATATAATTCAGATTTTCTTTTAGCCTTATGTTAGTTGAAGTTATTAGAAAAAAATTAAAATATTTTTATAGAATATCAAGATTAGAGCCTTAATTTCTTTCAATATACTTTAAACAACATTTCATATTTAAGTAATAGATATGTATTAAATAGTTACAAAATTATATTAAATTAGATCATTGCTATTATCAATATTGAGGAGTTCAAAGTTACTTTAATCTTTAAATCATGTTTACATGTCAAAACAGCAGTTTTTATGTCTTCTATTTGTTTTATCGTACCTTGGATGGTATTAAGTATGATTCTTCTAAATTTGTGATTGTAAATTTTTTACGTTTTATATAATTTAAAATAATTATCTAACGTTGTAACATTAGATGCTTCAATTGTTATATGAAAAGCTTCATGCTCTTAATATGTTTAAATTTATACTTTTCTGATAAATTGATAAAGTTATAATGAAAGTCACTCAGAATGAATTTAGTCATAATACAAAATGATCATTATTAATAGTTTGTATGACATATTGTACATTGTTAATTATAATACGCATTTAATATAATGTTAATGTACTTTTAGCATTTACATGAACATTCAGATAACATTTATCTGGAGAATATGTAAAGATCAGGTAAAATTTACTTAAGATGAATGCATTTCTATCTTTTAACAGTTTTAAACCACCTGGAAAATTGTAGATGTATTTTGGAATTACAAGACCAGTAATATTGATACCAATTTTCACCTTTATTATGGATAGGATATTAACGCTTAAATTAAAACTGATGATTTTTTAATTTTATGTTGTATTTAATGCTATCGAACACAATTAGAAATGAACCAAAAACAGTAATTTTTTGTTCAATAAAAATCTGAATTTATTCATTGATGCTCTTAAAATAGATTACTTAAATCCATATTTATTTTATAACATAATAATACCTATTTAATAAGAATAGTAGTTTAAAAAATTTGTTTATAAATAATTTTTTCTGGAATCCTAAAATTATTGCATATTTAAATTGAAATGGATATTTATTATTCCACAAGTTTTAGAATTGGTCATTAACATTGTTATCTTATAACAATGTTCTAATTTAAAGGTTTAAAAAAATATATCTGCATGCTTTAAAAAAACTTCGGATAGTTGTAAATACAAATATTACCTCAACTACCTCACGAATTCAAATTCAATTTTTTAAATATTTTCATTAACAAAAATCAGATTATATTATAGAACTTTATAAATTGTATTTAAATAATTTTTATTTTAAATAATTGAACAAATAGTTTTAAAAATTGAAAATACTGGATGAAGAGTGATTAACCTAGTTCAATTACATATATTGTTTAATTATTTTAAATATTGCTATTGTTAAGTTCAAAGAATCATATTTTACTAAATTAAAAGCTTATCTATTATTATTGGACAACATTCATGGACTCTAGTTTGGTAGTCCAAATTACTAAGAGTTTCGTAAAAAACTGAATCCGCACCAATTTTAGTATTTAATAGTTAAGTATTAATAGTTTAAGTATTTTAAATTACATATCTTGATATAAAAATATCTATCATAATGTAATTTTAATCATTTCCATTGCTATTGATCGCCGCATAAGTGATTAATTAATATGATTACAAAATAATATTTTAAACTGTATCGATTATAGAATAAAAACAATGGGTTATTCTTTACTTCAAAACAATGTGGATAGTCAACAAAAATTAATAAAAAGATACAATTCAGCTTGTGCAGATATTAGACGCAAGATTTAAAGTTAAACTAATCGATTCAAGCATTCCTGGTCGAAATCTTCACCATTTTCTTGTCATAATTACTGATAAACTTGCAACTAAAATAATTTTTTTTTCTTTTCATTTAAAATTAATTTAAAATATAAACATTTTGTGTTTTAATTTTTGATCATCATCTTACGTGATTTTTATTACAGTTACACCTTTGTTTTTGTTATTTAAGACTTTGCTTCATTTACATGTTCAACTTAGAATCTGGTCAATTTTCTGGATATATACGTATATTTTCTTATTTATCAACAATAAGTGTGGACATGTTGTATATCATAATAACTTTGTATGAACATATAAAAAATATGTAACTCATGTGTTCGAGTTACATTAGTCAATTTTGATATAATTATGAATTATGTAATTGATTATCTTCATCATTTCTACATTCGCAACCAGATCCTTTCTTGCATACACCAACAGTTTTACCAGCTCCTTTGCAGGTCAAATTGCATTCATCAGATTCACAATTTCTAGCTGTAGATAAAATTAAGCTTCTTATCATTATATACTATTGAATTACAGTTTTTTTAAATCTTAATAAATCTTTAGGATTATATAGTTTCATGAAACTTACCACGGGTACATAAACAGATATTGCTATTTTTGCATATTCCTGATAAATTACCACGACTTCTACATCCTAAATCGCATTCATTCGAACGACATCCTAAAAAGTATTTTCATATTGTATTTTTACTTATCAGTGGATCATCGTAGCAATGAATAAACATTTGAAAATTTTCAGATAATAATGTTTAACTTTTAATAGTGATATTAATTTTATATGTTTATTTATTACTATATATAATTTTTTAATGTTTTAGTTTTTTGCAAAAAGTATGATCTGTAGTTCGAATACGAAAATTTTTAAATGATTATTATAAAAAATAGCTTGCTAACCATTGATAAAAAGATAATTTATGTAAATATATGGATATTGCAGTATAGAATTTTTTTTACCTATTACAATTAATTGATGTATTATATAAATACCATTATATGGTACATATATTGTATATATAATGTACTATTTAGAATATGCATATATTATATATAGAGTATGGGCTTTCGAATAAAACAAACCCACCTTGAATGCATTCACATAAGTGTTTACTCTGACATTTTCCATATAAGTTACCATTATTTCTACAACGCAAATCACATTCGTTCGGAAGACATCCTAAAGTAAATGATGTAATACATTAGAAAAATTTAAATATAAACATAAATTTAACTTATTGTTGCTATACATTTACCTTGAACACATTCGCAAAGGTGATCATTTTTGCATTTTCCATAAAGGTAATTACGACTTTTACAGCCTAAGTCACAATCATCCGTAGAACAGCCTGAAGATAAACATAAAATATATATATTTGAAAATTAATTTGAGTTCAGATCTTTCAATTCTTATGAATTATTATTACTAAATGTTGTTATTATAGTTTTAGAAAGAGTCTATTAATTATATTGAAATGAATCAGCATGCAAAATATTTTGAAACTACTTATTTGTATGTGATGATTTTCACATCTCTAAATAAAATCTATTTTTGTACCTCGGTTGTGATGTTATTATTAACTACTTGTTATAAGCAATAGCAACGATTTTATTAAATTTAAGTACTAGCACTATAACTTTTTCTATCAAACATAACTTCAAAAAGTAGTGACAAAATTACACTTACCTCTGACACATTCACAAAGAGTTTCATTTTTACATCGTCCAAAAAGGTTTTCTTCGTTTTTGCAACTGGAATCACATTCTTTAGGTTTACATTTTGCATCTAAAACATAAAAAATGTTGAAAATAATAGTCTCACCGTCACAAATAAATATTTTATTGATATTGTCTTATAGAAATAAACAAGCACAAAAGCTTATTTATTGGATTTAAGCATACTACAGTCGTGTTGTTTTAACATCAAATGAAATTTTAATAATTTTTTTTATATATGTAATTATTATATATTAATTGAAATACTTTTTAACGTACATCTAGCGCATTGACAAATAGTTTTGTTTAAACATTTTCCGTATAGATTTCCTCTAGTTTTGCAGTCTGAATCACAATCGTTATTATTGCAATAATCGTGACGCTCTGTAAAAATTTGTTTAGGACAATCATTATAAAATATTATAATTTAATTAAACAGCATTTAAAGTATATCTATTGTGTATTATCGAACTTACCTAGACAAGTGATTATGGGAATTATTAAAAAATAAATGATGAAAATAGTTTTCATATTGAACGCAATATCTGCACAATATTTGTGCAAATTGGATATCTATGCGGTATTGAACTCGAGATACAGTGGAGTATCAGCATTTACCCCGATCTTTGTACTAAACAACAAGTATCGAAGTCTTGGAGGAACATAGATGCATAAAAAGATTGATAGAATATAAGCTAATCTTGAAAAGCGATTACTCCAACAAAAATATTGCAGTTTTTAGTTGATTTTTCAAAAGATGAAAAATAACACAAACACTTTAAAATCTGCTTTCAAAAAAATTCTCTCAAGGTTTGTTGTAAATAAGATTCTGCTGCGTCATTGCATGTAAATATTAACTTTTGAAACTTTTATATTACGAGTAATATACTATTAAATTGAGCTGTGAATTTGCGGAATGAACCTATAAATGCAAGAAGATTTAAGGTGACTATGCGTTACAATTATACATTAAATTGCTATACAATTCACTTTGAATAAAATATTCAGAATAGAACCTTGATGTAACCTTACTCCGATTTCTACTAGAGAAGTTATGATAATGTTTTAAAGAACAAAATGGCTTAAAATTAAAAAAATGTATAAGAATATTACTTAATGTATTTACAAAAGTTTTTCCTGAAGCTTACAGAAGTTGTACATTATGTGTATAAAAATATTTAGGCTTACATTAGAGATATAAGAATAGAGGACGCGAACTATAGTTGAATAAGCGATATCAAGAGCTGCGTAACGATTGAGAGCCGAGCGATTGTGGTACATTACGACATATTAATCTGAATGTTCAAAATATTTTTTCTAAATGTGCGTATTTGTCACATTCAGATTAAATTTCAATTTTTTCCTATTTAAATTATTATAATTACCCAGTTAGTATAAATCAAATTTTAGGACGCACGCTTGAGTGTATGGGTACGTATTTGTGTGTAAAATCTTTAATGAAATAAGTATATCCCTTGCCCACCAATTTAAATAAACGGTTAACCACATCATTTTAAAAATGACCAATATTTATTAGATAGAAAATTCATTTTATACTACAAAATATTATTATTTATTTTATTTATTAGTACATAATCCTGTACCTGTCGGCTTAGGACTTCTCATCTCTATATATTTATACATTTATACATTTTACACATTTATTTGCTTTGTTTATTATATTCTACTACAAAATTTTATATAATTGCATAAAATATTTTTATTATATTATCTGACATTGTAGTATGTTAAATAAGCATTAAATAGCTTTCATCTAATTTTAAAATTTTTTAGCTTATGTTTTACCTTACACATCTATAAATAAATCATTTTATTTGATCAATAGTCATTAACGCGCAAAGTGAATGTAATTAGATACGTTATGTATTAATGCATAATTAGTGGCAATAAAATGTCAACTGGAATTGTTTACTGCATTGATAATTTTTAAGAAAACATCTGAAAACATACTATACAATAATATACAATAGATAACAAATTACTTTACAATAATTTAATAATTTTTTTACTTTTTATTTACTTTACAATAATTTTTTAAATAGTCTCTTATGCAGTATTTGTTTCATTTATTAGCAAAAGATTTATGTTACAAATGATATTTTTTTGTTGTAGTCAAAACTTGGATCATTAGACGAGATAAGTAGGTATCATTTTAAATTAATATTTTGTTGTATTTTCACCGTTTGAGCATTCGCAGCCAGTTATACTATCACATACTCCAAAAGTTTGGCCAGCGCTTTTACAAGTATTATCACACTTTTCAGCTTCACAGATTTTTTCTGTAAATATTAACAATATTTGCATTACTTTATACATGCTAAATTACGATAAATATAAACAGAGGACTGGTATTTGAAATATTTAATGTTTAGTATTTCTATTAAAAAATGATTTGAGGACTTGAAATTAAAAATATGAACCTAATATTTGATGTTGACGAGTCAGATCATGCCATTTCAAATAAACATTTTAGCTCTTTATAAAGATTAAAAACTTGTTTAACATACCACGTACGCATTCGCAAAGCATTGGATTTTTGCATTGTCCATAAATATTTCCTCGACTTCGGCAACCTAGATCACATTCTGCACTTACACACCCTAAACATATTTTAAATATCTATAGTTATGTGGTTTTTATGTTATCTTGATAATATATAGCATCGTATTATTTATATATAGACACCCTCGTAAAAACGAGTTTAGTAAAATTCAGCTAGACTTGAATGTTTAAAGAAGAATTATAAATATCATAAAGATTGATAATTCTTTTTCGAATCCTATATTTTGATTACATATATGAATTATAAAAATAGTAATTTATCTCACCTCTTACGCATTCACATACGTAATTATTTTTGCATCTACCGTAGAGATTATCCCTGCTTCTGCATCCTTCATCACAGACTTTTTCTATGCAATCCGCATCTTATAGAAGAATATAGAAATAAGATAAATGGTCTTGAATTACTTTATTACTTATCTAATTACAACAAATAAAGCAAATACTCAAAAAAATTATTTTTATTAAACTTACATTGAACACATTGACATGTAGTTTCATTCAAGCATTTCCCATAGATATTCCCTCTACTTCTGCAACCAGAGTCACAATCATCGTAATCACAATACCCGTGATATTCTGAAAATGTTAACATAATTATTGTAGCTCTATAACATAGGTAAAATATTCATCGTGATTCATGAAATTCGTTTCAAGAATTTTTTTATCGTACTTTTAGTTATTTAATTGCATACAAAATAACATAAAAATTCTGTTTTTTAAGAAAAATTTTTATATGAAAGAAATACAATAGAGATTTTAAAAGTAACGAATGATTCATTTTTTTATATAAATGTTTTTTAATTCTATTTTTATCTTAAATTGAGTTAAATGACCATTATTTAATTATTCAATGATTATAACTATTTATAATAGTAAGATATAAATTTAAAAATATACCTGGGAATGCAAGTATAGGGATGATGAGAAAGTAAATAATGAAAACTTTAAGATTGGATTTAATAAGATGTGACAGCATTTTTATATATTGATAAATCGCTGATTATTTCGATTCGTGGCTGTTTTTAATGCTTGTCTGGTTCGATATAAACTCGGAGACTATATCATTCACCGCACAATAAAGATATGCGCAGAAAAAAACAAAAATTTTGTTTTATAAGAATCGTGAGGTGTAAATCCCGGCTCGTAAATGTACAAAACGTGAGGTAAAGAAAATTGAGGACTAATATAGTATATATACAGAACTAATCTTTATACACACAGCGAGTGGATTTAATTACGAGTCCACCGTTTTATGATAAGTTTACTCTAATTTTATTGCAATATTTGATTAAAGAAATCTTCTTAAATTCAATTATTGTTTTAATAATAACATTTTATTTTAAGGTTAAATATAATTTTTATAGGTATAAGTAAACTTATGACTACTATTTAATAATAGATTATATTATATTGTGGTTTTAACTAAGGCGTGTTATGTTCTTTCAGAAAATCTACTTTAGACACGATGGACAGAAACGGAAGTATTCATATTAATTTCAATGATTCTGCTGTAAAAAATGTAATCTTGGAAGACGTTTTTAAAAAATTAACTAATATGACAATAAAAATATAAAAATTAATGATATTTTCAATATAAAGTTATATATAAGAAATATTTAATACATCTTTTATCGCACAAATATTATTGCAGCTTTATAAAAATATAATATAGATAATATTATTCTGAGATTGACGTTTCTTTATTCTCTTGCTGATAACCTCCTCA
The DNA here is from genome assembly GCA_018906755.1 of Sycophaga agraensis. Lineage (NCBI taxonomy): Eukaryota > Metazoa > Arthropoda > Insecta > Hymenoptera > Pteromalidae > Sycophaga > Sycophaga agraensis. The sequence goes on from JACCIE010000011.1 coordinate 960,222, forward strand.
TTCGTACGGTTTAATGAATCTTCCACGTTTAAGCAGCTTTGCATACTTTCCTTATAAAATCTGCCGCCTCGAATAATGTATCAGCAGACGATGATAAACACATTGCTTACAATGCAACGGTATTTACAAGTACGGTCTCATAAGTACTTAGCTGCACCGTCTAATGGTACTACTATCGCAAAAGAATTGAACGATCGTGCAATACGTACGAAATTTCAACCAAATTGGACTCGTAGTTTCGTTTTGACATCATGTGGAAGTTAGTGTGACAGCGGATTTTATAAAAATGTAAAATGTACTATTGGCTGGAAAAGTGATGGCAATACAAGGTGGATATACAAGGTGCGATTAAATCTACTTCCTGGAAAAGGGAAAAACGATCATTCTGTAGTATGTCGAATTACTGCACCGATTTAATGCTTAATTACTAAAATGGGACACCGTTAAACAAAGAAAAAAGTGCTTTGCTACTATGATAATGATATATGACTACGACCAAATTGGTTGAATTGGGATACGAACTGTTACGAATTAGCTCCATATGCGACTTCTTTATGTCTCCAAGCTTGATGATGTCAAGTGTATCGAACTAAAAGAGAGTTATTTTCAAAAATTTTCGTTTTGTTTTAGTGGTTAAGTTCTTATCGGACTACCCTTGAATTACAAAGTCGTTTTCTGGGTATTCCTATCAATCAATCAACTTTTTTAATAAGTTGAAGGTAAGGAGTAGAAGATTCTACAAATTAAGATATAACTATATATATATTTTCCTTTCGAACCTATATATTTTAGCATATTCACCATTCAATGCCTATAATATACCAAGTGTACCTACCAACGATTAATCTTTAAGACTTTCAACTAATTGAAGTTGAAGAGGAAAGAGAGAAATACCCAATTAACTGTTATGTGACCGGCCCTGGCTTTGCTGTTCATACTCATCTCCAGGGCAAACACCACTTCTTAAGAATACATGTGGCTTTTACTCTTCTTGTGAAATTTCAGAGAGTTTTGAGTATCCAAAATCCTAGACTTCCTAAATTGTCTAGAGTGCGAGAGCATGAAGTCACAGAGTTGGTAGTCCTTGGCGGAAATGCCGGGCGGACATATCTGAACTGAATGAGCGTAAACATCTTCGAAACAGACAAGCAGAGTCTAACATTCAGATTGACTGATATCCACATATGGATGTCATTAGTTCACCATCTACCCAGCCTATGACATGTTATATGCATCCCTTCTCAGTAAAGGAGACACTAATCTTGTTGAAGTGGAGTATCCGAATGAGCAGACTTGTAGAGATTCTGTAAATCTTGTTCGCCTTGTCTGCAGCCAACCGACTCTGTTGAGGCACGGGCGATCAAGGGACGTACCCTTCCGTCCCCGCCTCTGGAGCCGATGGAAATCGAGGCGCCGATAGCCGCCCCCGCCCAAGTGGACCCTCTACCCTCCCACTACGTGGAGAACCTCAAACGGGAGGGGCACCAAGAGGGCCAGCAGCGGCTGAGGCACCGCCCCAATCGCCGCCGCCAGACCCATCTGATGGCCCGATTTACGCCTCCGCGGTCGGTTTTTTTCCGCCGGATTTAGTGGGGCGCCGCGCGTCCGTCGGAAGAATGCGCCCGGGCGGACAGTTCCCGCCCGGGCGCGAATAAATACGTATTTTTCCCGAGCCCCGAGTAGTTATTTGGTGTGATCCCTCCCTCCGCGATCCCAACCCGCGTCGACGGCCGTGAGGCTAGTCGTCCGGGTTTCCTCCGGGCCGACCACGGACCTGCGCAACGGGCAGGTGGGTGCGACCGGAGAGTGACGGGTGCTATCCTGGAAATGCAATCTTCGGTGTTCTTCAGCCCACATGTATATAACCTAGTCAGGCACATTCTAAATATTTTTTGTAGGACTAGTAACAGAACTTCGATGCCTTATCTTCCATTTATCTATGATTATCCTGATTATACTCCAGAACTTTGAACCACTACCTCCATCAAGTCAGGAAAGTGTACAGGTATTAATTTTCCCAAAGTTTCTGAAATATCTTCCGCTCAGTTACGTGAACCAAATTGGACTACTGCAGTATGTCTCCCAGCCCTCAACTTTGACTTCAATCTCTTATTTAAAAATCAATGACGTTCTAAACTTTTCAAGACTTAACCCATTTTTTTTCTTGGTCCGATTATAATGCCGTCTTACCGCTTTCCTGAGCTTCTCCAAATTGTGATTCCGTGGTGTTCGATCTATCCATCTCATATCCCTGCGTTAACAAACATTCATATGAGCCCGTGAGAATAGATTTAAAAATCTCACAATAATGATCAATCTCTTCCATTGCCTCCTAGGTGATAGGAAAGGCTTAAATCTCTACTCTGAATTCTCTCTTATATCCTTCTCAATTCTGTCTTTTTGAGTTTCTAAGTCCATTGAGCAATCACTGGTGTGGATCGATTCTCCGATGGTGACCTCAGTACTCTTCTCCTAGTTCAGCAGTACCTTACCCGCTAACCATGTGGCAGTGATAGTCTGAGCAGGATTTTTCGATGACCAAAAGGGCAGTCAGGCTCTCGGTCAGGCTATTGCTGATTAGGCAGCCCGAACCAGTATACCATTCAGCGGTTTAGGAGTGCTAGCCAACCTAGTTATATCCCACTATACCGGTCATTGAAGACTGGTAAACTTATGCGAGCTGCTCCAAAAAAGCAAACTAAAGCCGTAATGGTATAACAGAGTTTTAGTATTATGTGTTGTTTGTGTACCTAAGTGTATGTGTATGTATTGTGTTTTCCGATCGGCACTATCGCTTTCGCGTTGTCGTGATACTTTTTAATTACACACCCCGCCGGTAGGGTTTGACTTGCACTTTGATGACTCATTTGGATGAGTCCCTGCACCGGTAAAAGTCACTTTAATTTGCTCCTCATAACCACCTCTTTCTTTATTCTTTACTTATATTCTCCAAATCCCATTTTCTACGTATGACTACAATTATACCCTACAATAATACAATTGTGGCTTGTAAGTTAAAAATACACCAATGGATACACTTACCATCTGCATAATAATTGATAGTTGCAGTTTTCAAATTCTTAAATAAAACTACAATGATTTTTTTCAAATTTCTGATAACAATATTCATTTGTTTTTATAAGTATTACCTCTTTTCATACTGTCATTGTTATAAGTAGCTTAAAATTCTAAGCTTTCTACCGTCGCGTTGTAAGAAATCATTCTAAAGACTGATTTAGAAACTTGGAACAAAAATCATTCATGATAGAATTGTATTAAAAACAAAAACTTAATTTCAAAATACCATTATAATATTCATTTTTAAATTGATGTTAAAAAATATTTACAATCATACTACGTATTATAGATATAAATTTGTATATAATTGTGAAAACAAATTTTTAGCATTTTGTTAGAATTAAATTTTATTTCTTTCAAACATATGCAGACACTTTTTTATACATAATTATGTATTTTAAACTTCTTCCAAATCATAATCTTCATCTAATATGAAAGTTGAATTCTTTGTTTTTACATATGTAGCAGTACGCATTTCATCTAATTTTCGATGAGATAATGCATTTTTAATAAAAGTTTTGAATGCTGCGACTCGTGTGTAAAGACTTGGAATTAAAACTTCGTTGCATTCTAATTGAAATTGTGCTAATATTCCAATTACTGTCTTTCCATTTATAACTAATGGAGCACCGTCATCACCCTTTATTTCATAAATTATTATATTTAAAGTTATATTTAATAATGATCAATATCATATATTAAAATAATAGACTTACGAAACAAGCGCCGAAAGGAATTACAGTAGAGGATTGATCTAGCCGAGCACAAAGGTAATGCTTTTTGTCTGCAAAGGGGTAGAAGTCCCCACAAGTAGTTGTAGGCAATATTTTAATTTCGGCATATTTCATTATATTAATATGTTTAGGCTCCTGAGAGATTTCCTCATTTTCATTATTTCTTTTTACACCACGATTAACACTAGAAGTATCTGATCCAAATCCGGTTATGCGAATTTCTTCATAGAACTTAGTAAAATAATTAGTATCACTTCGCTGAGGTAATTGGACGGTGGTTGTTACTTGCGATTCAAAATTATAACTTTTCTGTAACTACACAACGCGTGAGTCATAAATTATTCAATAAAAATGATAATAGAATTATTAATAGTTATAATAATAATAACAGAAACTATTAAATTTAAGCGTAAAGTTTTACATGTTTTTTAAAGTATGTATTCTATGTGATTTATATTTACCATTAACACAGCAATATCTCCGATTTCCTTATAATAAAGAGTTGAAGGAGTTCGTTTTTGTCGTTGAAATAACTTTGGTACGTAAATAATTTTTACTTCTATAACCGATCCAAAAAGATTATTTTTTTTAAGATTATTAGCTCCAGCAAATACATTGTATTTTCTATTAATGAATTTATTATCATCATCAATAAAACAATGTGCAGCTGTAAGTATGTGATATTTTCCAATTATAGCTCCGCCGCAAATATGTTCATCATTAACTTGAATTGAAACCATGTATTTAAAATCGCCAAGCTCACTATACTTTCCGCCAACAATTCCTTCAGTTATATCTATACAATTGATAAAATTAATTGATGAAAGATTTTCAAGAAAATTATCTATTAATCGAACTTTAATTTAAAAATTTATTTAAAAACTTAATTTTCGGTTAAATTTTATTAATGTTAAAATTAATTTAACGTTAGATTAGCAGCGTAATTAAATATGCTATTACGATAATATTTTACTTATTGTACATAAATGAAAGATAATAAATGATACTTACGAATTTTATACCATAAAATAATTACTACTTTAGATAATATAAAAAGCTTATTAAAATACTTCATAATTTGTGAATTTCAATTAAAAAATTACTTCTTTATACTATTAAACACTGTGGCTTCAAAATTAAATTACAAACTACTTAAAGCTATCAATACTATAAATACAGAATATAATATTTATTAAAACTTATATGAAATTTGTATAAACACAAGTAGTTGTAGCAGGTGTTTTGCCGTACCAAAAAACAAATTTATCTTTTATACAAATGGCTTTATTTTTAGATACATACTAGTGCACATAAAATTAAACGTATAAAAAATTAAGAATTATAGTCGAATTATATAATTAGTATTTTAATGCAAATGATGTTTTTGATTAAAGCTGTTTATTTTAGGGAAACATACATACATGTACATTCTTATTGGTTATTTTTGGAAACGTAAAATTTTATACAAATTCTTAAAGGATCACCTGTGACATGCATAATTATTTCGCGATGAAGTACATGATTTCCATTACTAATTATAAAATATATCAGTCACATAAAAATCAACATTTATGTTTACGCAATACTATAATCCGAAACTATCTATCGCAGCATCTAGTGCCACCATGTAGGGCGGTACTAAATTCTTAACGGTAGAATTGATTTTTAACTATGATATTTGCTGTAGATCAATCTATGCTATTGTACCTATATGAAGATGTTATTCTAGATGTTTTCTGTATGGGACTTGATCGGGGACTACATTTTTCATAAGGGCATCAAAAGTCGTTACAATTTCCAGCACGTGCATATCTTGGTATGTAGCTACTCGAATGCTAGGTAAAGCTACATTATTCATAGCGTTCTCAATGAACAATATATATTCTGAGATTTTCGTATATATTGCAGGTGACCATTTTTCGTTACAATCCCTCCTAACTTGTGATAATATTCCAACAAGTATATTCTCGTTGACAACAAGTGGACTGCCAGTATCACCCTGCAAAAATTTTTTAAATATATATATTTTGATAAATAAACTGTACTGTATATACGATTAATATAATCTAAAACAATAAAAGTTTTTTCTATGATATATCGATCTTAATTCAATGTTTTTATTAAAAGAATAAAATCTGACTTACGTTGCAGGTACCCTTAAAATACTCGAAATGATTTTGATTGACTTTAGCGCACACATGAACATCGCTAATCGATTTAATGCAATAGTCCGATCTTACAATAGTCACCTCGATAGATTTAAGATTTCTGCTTATTTGATGGATATCGTTCATACTTTCGCGAATAAGTGTATTTTCCCGATTTAGGGGTTCATCTATGCCAAAGCCAGCTACGGTACCAATTTTTCTTAGAAATAAGCGATAGCGCATGTTTTTAGTAAGTGAAATAGAAAGTTTGTCCAAGGGAAAATTCTTGCCCAAGAGTAATTTTTCTTTTAGCTGTGGGGGAATAAGAAATAGAATTTAAAATATAAAAATGGACTTAAATACATGTGCAAGTATCATAAGATTATTCTAAAAACTATTTAACTTCTTTAAATTTGATGTGCATATTTATTAAATTAATGTACATTATATTTGTATAAAATTTTAAATACTTTTATCGATCTAAAAGCAATTTACCATTCTCTAATACGAATTTTTTGTATACTATACTGTTTTTTTATCAACTAATTTGCAGTTTTATTGGTGTGAACAAATTCAATATTAAAATAATTACATAGTCTTTATTATTGCAAAAAGAACTATTTTTCAAAGCGTTATTATAATTATTTGCTTAGCAATGAGCAGCAATTTAAATAGTAATTGAATTTGTTTAAAATAATTTGTCACGGCTCGCTTTGTACAACTCAACGATAGTGATTTTTATTCACATGGTGATAAAGCTGCATCTCACTCAATTATCCTTTGGTATCAGATTTAAACTTGCAATTACTTAATTAATATTCGTGTATTAAAAGATAAAACTGATAATACAAACTACAGGTAAATTCTATAAATTCAATTACATGACATTTTATTAATTTTTTATTAAGTTTGAATTAAACTATAATTTTCATCGAATTTTTTATTTTGTTTTTTATAGGAGCGTAATCTCTCAAATCTTTCATCTCCTAACCCCTTGGTGCACCGAACTCTGTCCAAAAGTTCATTATATGCTCTTTTGATTAAAAGTATTAGTTTGATGCGAAGATTAAAACTACTTAATAATGATATATCCTAGAAAAGAGAATATTAGTGTTTTGATTAACAAGATAAGAGTATTCAGGAGATGATAATACTTTAAAGCAGTTTCGATACTCATGCATACGAAAGAAAAGAGCTAATTATTTCATAAAATTTATGTCAATTATCGATTTAAGTTACAGTCCAAATTTAGCAAAATTAATAGACTGTATAATACAATCAACTAATAATCGTTTCCGATAAATTACATCCGACAATAATACTTATTACGTGTTTAAGAAACAAATTTTAGGATTTTTCGTTATAAATATTAAAATTTCCCTATACTGTAAAATAAAATTTAAGCATTAATATAACGACATTAAAGAACCATGTTAAGTGTTAAAATAATCTCTGCCGTAGAAATATGAATGTTTTAAATATACAACTTACCAGTATTTTGTAGGTAGAAATAATCGGCACAATGCCCTAGTAGGAATTTAAACTATAATTAGGCAATCAGTTTATAGCCCTGATAAAAAATAAACAGAGCTCTAGCTAAGCTTATTTAATTTGTAGTTACCGGTATTAAGTATCTATAACAGTGTAGCTTTAGATATTAGATTTTAACTAATTTATTTCGTCGCAATAACACGATGAGCAACTGTAAATAATAGCAATAGAAATATGTAATAAAAGTACAATAGTTATAAAAAAGTACTATAGAGAAAATGATAGAAATGTAATAAAATACAAAATCAAAAAATTAAAAAAAAGATTTCATGAAGTAAACTGGAATAATTCATTGTTTTATATTATTAATAATAGAGTAAACATACTATATTACAAGTGGCGTGCAAGATACTTACTGACCGTCACTGTTAGTTTAGAATTGTATACTCTATCTATCTGTCACGCCGAAAAACATATTAGACCTTGTCAATTTCGTATTTAATTCAGTATACTTCCATAGAAATAAATCCATAAGCGTTAGTTAACTTAACAAATAGTTAGGTACAAATCAATTACGAATTCTATCTGAGCTGTAGAATTTCTAGTTTGAATCAGTATTCGGGATCCCGATCCTATTTAAATAAAAGCTTTACATATGTACGAAGGCTTACATAATACACAGAATGTTTACGATTTCATTCCGTTCCTTTTGGGAGCATATAGTTTTCATATTCTGAGCATAGCGATGCATTCCATTTTTAATTCATTGATTTTTTGCAAAGATAGGACTGATCAAAGTTATTGTTACGTCTAATTTGGCAATAATGGATAGGAAAAGCAAGGAGCAAGAGATACAATATTAATTGAATTAATTACTGTTCCACTCTAGGACCTTATAGGAGCTTTCATTCTTTTACTTCACTTTTAATGTCAATATTTGTTTCGATGTTTATTAATAAAATATTATTGTAATAAAAAGTATATAAAATAATAATTGCTTAGTGCCGTTGTCGATAATATCACTTTCGTTCGTTTACTTAACTGGTTCCCGGCACTTCGCATATACATATATTATTCCCTAATATAAAATAGCTGCGTATCAGTACCTTACGATCGGATGGCCAGTGGCGGGTGATCTCAGTTGTGGGAGAGAGAGAGAACGAGGGAGAAAGAGTTGATGGTGAGAGTGGTAGGCTATGCCTCGTCGGCCAGCTGGATTTTAGGTCGGTATTTGGGAAGCTGCAGATAGTCCAATGTAATAGTTCACACCGGTAGCACGCCTAGATAGGGTGTCTGGGCCGAGGTACTTGGACAGTATAGGTGCAGCGGTCGACGGTTCAAGATCCCGCGCGCGCGGTCTTAGCTTGGGCGGCTTAATTTTCTTGATTCTCGACACAGGTGTCTCCGCAGGCCTATAGAACTATGAACGAATGAAGCTAATGAAATCGCAATCTAACTGGTTCCTCTTTTTTTATACCCTGATTTCTCTCACTTTGTATAGTCATTTTTCAGACATTTTTCTGGGGACTTACTTACTCATCGTTCGGCATTAGTTATTTTCTTAACGTCGATTTATATTTTTCTTGTTTTTCGATATTCGTTCGAGTCGCATTCTTGAACGTAATGGACAAATTCTGTCCATTACATTATTGATGAATGTAACAAATCAGAACGCCTTAAAGTACATTAGGTAAAGTATAGGCGCAGCTGATTGACTCGCGATGTTTACGAATTAATCTTCGACATTGAATGACTTACGAATTAATCTGTTAATCGATTGTAAAGAGGAGAGGAGATAGCCCAGCGCAGCTATTTAAGGAGAACAGAAGGAAGGCCTCTGGTCTCCAACTCGAAGGTTCGATTCCCCTCAAAAAAGTAACTATCACGCTGTAAGAAAAAATTTTCCCTTGGATGCTAATGTATGCGATACCCTATTTTTGCAAAAAATTAACGAATATGAAAATTAAGGTACCCTTGCGCTCAGAATATCATGAACTATATGTTTCTAAAAGAAACAGAATTAAATTGTTAACACCCTGTACATATCATATTTTAATGTATGGCTTTAGTATTTAATATGTTTTACTGCATTTATTGGTTAAATTATTAATTCGACCCTGGTAGAAATCTGACTAGCTTACGTAGACTCGAGAGTAGTTTATACCTAGAAAATATTAGCAAAATACTAATAATAAATTACTATAATAAATACTGAATGAATAGTTACAAACTATCAACTAGCTATGATTCTGAATATTCTTTAATTTTATACCTATAAATTACACAGAGTATATGCATAATGAAATAATTACAAATTAATTCCTACTTTACAGCTTATAAATAATGAACAACTTATAATCCTGTGTGTAATGATAATAGTGGATTCTTTGCAATACCGAACTTTGAACTAATTTTTTATTAGCATGTCATCATATTGTTTATCAATTTGTAATTGAGCATTATATCCTTTGGTTAATTTTATACTAATTAAGTATTGCAACGAAACACTGCAAACCTATTTTTTATTTTTTATTTCAATAATGTACATAACCTTTTATGTCTTAAAATTATCATAATTTATGTGTAGAACTTAATAAACATGAGTTAATTAGTTCCTGTGCTCTACTGCTACAATTTAATGAGCCCAAAATGTCACTCTATCGAATAATATATTGTTCATGTTTTTTATTGTATTTATCATTTTATCAATAAAATGTAAATTTGAAAGTAAACCATTTCAATCACTAATTTTACCTTTAATACAGCAATGTCTGCTATTTCAATCGCAAGGCCTCGCTTGTAGTCAGCGGGAACATAGGCCTTGTCTACCACTGCCCAAATACCCTTTTGAACTTCCTCTGCATTCTGGAGATTAAGTACGTTCCCAAGAACCCGGAGTTTTTTATCCACGAACGAGTTGTTCGGTCTTTCGATCACACAGTGGGCGGCGGTGAGCACGTGCTGTTCGTCTATGATAGTACCGCCACAAATGTGACCCGATTCTCTCTGGACAGAGACTATGTATTTAAAACTGCCGTGTTTCACCTCTATTCCACCAATGATTCCTTCGACCGTCCCTTTTAAACATTACACGAGTATGTTACAAAAGGCTATATAGAACACATTAACGCAGGTGAAAGATGTATTCTTACCAACTTTCAGCGCATTTACAAGAATTAGCAATAAATTGAAATAATTCATTTCTAAGATATTTGAGAACTACCTCTAAAACTATTACTAATTTATAATAAGAAACAAATTATAATAAAAGCAATTTGTGAATGTTGATTCTAAATCATTTTTTTACACATTCGTAGATTTAATAAATTGAGATTAAATAAATATTGAAACATAATTTGTGTATAATTTTGACTGAATAATTATTAAATAGACAAACTTGTTTTATATGTAGTGTGTGTATTAAATAAATATAGATAAAGTTATTAGGTATAAAATTGTCAAATACAAGTGTTTTATAATAGATATACAAAAAGATTATGCTTAAAATAGGAAAAAACATGAATAAAAAATTCTAGGTTATCTTCCACTAAATGTATCACATCGAAATATAAGATATGTTTAGGCACGCAAGATTCTCCTTATAATAAAATATTAAATCCTTTTTAAATAATATTAAAAATATTAAAAATTAATGTTAATAATAAACTTAGGTAAAGTCAATAAATTTATTTAATAGAAAACTATTTAACACAAATATTCAAGTTCTGCTCTGTTCTTATAACAAATCCAGTGGTTTTTTACAAAACCTCCTTGCATCTAACACGTATAATCTTATGCAAGAATGCTTACTGAGGTTTTAACTTGAGTTGTGTACAAAACAAATCGTAGAGCTAAGTGTGATGCTAAGAATGATGAAGATGTGGGAATACCATAGTTTTGGCTAGTCCAACCCTAAGAAGATCAACATTATATCTATAATTGTGAATAAAGCAAATATTTTATAAATTCAAGTTGATTTTGAATGAAAAACTTAATTATGAATAGATCATACAGATAACGCACACGAATGCACTAAAGAAAGTAGTTAATGAACCCGAAGTCACGATAGGTATAAGAGGCTGAGAAAGAGGCAGTGTTTGCGAATTTTAACTGCTCGCGTTGAGGATAGGTTGTACCTACCGGTACTTCTCTCGCGAGGACAAAGGGTAAAAAAGGACCAAATCTCTAAGTCGATTTGCGTGTCTGTAATCTATTATAAATATATACTATAACAAAAGATTTACACTCCTAGTCAAGTTACATAACTAGTTTATTTAATAGAAAGTGCTTATACGTTCAATTTGATTTAAAAGAAATAAGCAAACAATTAATGTATAAAAATAATACTAATTTAATTGTTAAAATTTATGAGATTAAAATTTAAATTGTTGTAGATGATGTCATAGATTATTTCTGAAAGTTAAATACAGATTACGTTTTCTACTTATTAAAATTAACTTTACTATGTCTGCTACATTGTATTTGTAACGCATTAATAAAATCTGTTCGACTTTTAATATTTTTATTTCATAGAAGGTAATACAATTTTGAATCGTTAGCTTTTTGACGCCAATTTGTTAATAAAATTGCATGTACATATTTCATTTATTTAATATACTGCTTTAACCTATTTTTTCCTAAACAGACATTCGTTTTTTGTTTTTAAAACCTTTAAAACTAACAAACAATATTATACTGTTAATTAATAGTATTATACAACAATATTATACTGAAAGCCATACTGTTTTTTAAAAAGACCTGCTCTTCCCGAATCTGAGGTCAGATTTGAAAAATTTTTCACCAAAAATTAAACATGCGTAAATTTGAAGCATCGACTATAAGAGATATAGAATATATCGACTATAGAATGTCCACTTGAAAAGAAATGGGTTAAATAATTTTAATTTAACATCATACAAAGTTAATTCGTCACAGTATATACAGTTTTTAATAATAATTCTAATTATTTATACATAAGAATTTATTTAACGTAGTTGATGGTCTTTTTACAATTGAATCTTCTCCCACACATATAAATCTCATTTAACTTTAATAACAAAGTTAGTATTTAATGTATAAAATATTAAATACAATTGTAAATATATAAAAGAAATAATTTGTATTAATAGTAAAATCACCAAAAAAAATTAAATTTGAAGTATTACTAAATTTAAATAGTGGCCATTTCCAATTGGAAGGTTATTAATACTGTTATTTCATATCAATATTTTTTTATTGAAGAAACTATGAAAAATATACAAACATTTGTTGCTTTAAATAATAAACGATGTTCAGTAATAATTATTTTTTGTTAACATATTTAAAACGTCATTGTAATACAAAAGTTAATGAAAGAACAAAACGTTGTTTTACACATTGATTTTATATAACGTAAGTGAAAGAAGTGAAATGTGCTTACGATGAGAGAATTAAAAGTTGTGAGTTTACATAAATTTATCACAGATGTTCAATGTGTTGAAGTCTTTTTTATATTCTTCAATTTAACTACATCTCTTTTTTTATTAAATACAATTATTTACAAGTTTTCTGCTTACTAACGCCCTCTTAGAATAGAAAAAAGAGAAAAATTAATTCAATGATTTTGTCGAAAATCATAAGATTTTTCATTTTTCTATTGTCAAGGAACAAAGAAACAGAGAATACATTTTTATAGTTCACAAATATTTGTATCAATAAACATTTAGTAACAATATATTTATTGCTTTAAATAGGATTTTACAAGATAATAAATTTTTAATACTATAAAATTAATTTTTCAAATCAATTATTCCAAGAAATAGTTGCTATATTAAAATTATAATAAATTAAAATTTTAAAACATATTAATGTGTTTTCAGTAATCTTTTAAAACTATGTATTATTAAAGAATTTTCTACATTAGTTTGATGGATTTATTACCAAAATATAACTAAAACTGGAATTTAAAAAAATCAGTTTTAGTACATTCTTATTTGTTATCGTGGTAATTTGTACAAGTCATCGCAAATATTATGAGTAATATAATTTGAGTACATAAATTAATTATAATATTTTCATATATCCTTAGTAATCAATCACTTATATCGTGTACTTATAAAGTGCGTAATTTTGAGTTATTATCAATGTTTAAAAAATTGAAATACATTGTGCGTTAGCACGTTGTTGCCTTTCAAATAAAAAAAACAATTTCTTTTTGTAGTTAACAGGATCATATTATTTAAGGTTTAAATATAATTTTACTAATTTTAAATCATCTACTATACTATATTAAAAAAAAAATTTCGATCCGAAAAGCATAATCATGCACTAACATATTAAAACATTAATTTTAAAAATTTTAAACATTTGGTTCATAATTAATTCAGTATAGATTTAAATAAATGAGTTTGTTAATACATTTACCATTAGTCTATATTAAAGCTATGTAATCATTTGTAAATGCACATGTCACACCATAAAATCACGCATTAATTTATTCTATTAATTCAAGGAGGAAAATTGCTATGAAAAAAAGTAAATTCTGACTACTCTTAAAATAAAACACCGCTTAACAAATAAGAAGATCAGAAACAGATATTTTTTTGTTTTATTCAGTAAATTTATATTATTTAAATTTTTTAAATAAGCTTGAAATGCACTCCATACATTTTGAAATATAATTACAATAATTTGTTAAAAAATTGAAAATATTCAAGATGGCAGTGCAACTGTTTAATATATAATAAGAAAAAAAATCTATTATAAGTTTTCACAATAGAATTATGGTAGTTTAGAATTTTTATATTAATTTTTTTTATAAAGATTTAGTTATGAATAGAGTAGTAACTTGAACAGTACTTTTAAAGTCTGCGAATGTTACACTTTCCAGTTTGTGTTAATCTTACTTTTAAGTAATTTTATTTATTCGCATTATGGGATATTTATTATAGTATATTCGCAGATCATTGCTCATTTTTCAGGTTCAAAAATTAATCACATTAAGAATTGTGATTCCTATATACAGGTCAAATAAAGAAATTACAAAAAATATAAGAGTAATACTGTTACGTCCTGCGTAACTAACCCGTCCGAAAAATTTAAACGCAGCAAGAGAAACGGTGTTTCTCTTGTAAGGTCATTTTTGGGGTGACGAACTCACCTCGGAGGAGGAGAATGAAATGCTATTAATTCTGGAAAAGGACTTCTACTTCTCTCCCACGAACGATTGAAGGACGCCCAAAAAAAGAAAGAAAAATGATAGCCACTATACTCCTACACTTTAAATCTTATCTGATTTAAATTGATAATCTTAATCCTCAAACTTACCAACAATAATAATGGTCAAACGATTTCAGTTCTGTTTACGTGGTGAGCCAGCGTTAGCGGGTAACCTAAATACATTCGAAAAATAAGTCGAAGGGAGAAAACGAGTTAACGTCGTAGTTCGACTTGAAATATTCTCAAAGGCAAAGCAGACAATTATTGATGTTTTAACTAATGAAAATATCATTAAAAACGAAAATTTAACAATTATTACAAACTGTTCGATATGGTTGTCTGCGAAGATGAACTACAATGAAGTTATCATCTACTAAGTAATACCTCACTGTAAGTTTGGCCATTTTATATAAAGATAGTTGAAGCTACTTGTAAAAAATCAGAACTACAGCCTTTCACCCTCAATCTAATGGTTCATTAGAAAGGTCACATGTCTTGGAGAATTCCCTAAGCAATGAGGATAATGAGTGGGATGAATGGGTAGAAAGTACCAAACACATGCCTTTTGAAATAATGTTTGGCAAACTAGCTCGCCTTCCTTCAGTGGAATTTCTGCGAGAAAGCGATTTGGTGCCAACTTATCAAGGTTACGTACGTCACCTAGTAACTCACCTCAATGGCGTTAAATTTATAGTTTTTAAATTTACACATACGAGTCATTATCCGAAAGAAGGATACAATACATTATTTGTTGCTTTTTTCATAATATATTTTATTAATAATTCAGATGCACCAATAAAAGATGGTACAATTTCATTAAAATCTGTACCACTATGAGCAATATTTGTAACAAATTCTTGTATTATTTTTTGATCAGCATTATACATATCGACTTTAGGCTTTGCTTATGTATATTGGTAATTATATAACTTATCTATAAAACCTGTACGATTACGAGGTTCATCTTCGTCTAATGAATTTCCAGGGCCTAAATATCTATGAAGAGGTAGTACTGGCATTTTCGTTAGTAAATTAAATCCAAAATTTTAATACCCCACTAACCTCGGTAAGAGCCAGAGGAAAACTGAGTCAGGAGTCAAAAGCCCCCCCGCCCATGTCAATGTATCGATAGGCTTTTGCCGATAAGCCAGTATTGAGGAGGTACATATGCGTGCGTGGGAACTACCCGGTCAGTAGTTTTCTCAACTCCGTGGTGGGCGTGTGCGGTTATAAAATTTAGGAGTTTAATTTAATGGCGAGTATTACACCGTTTTCTCTAAAAGATCGCAGTTTATTACAAAAGAAGAATTGTTATTTTTTACGAATGTACACGTTTCTTAGAACCAATAAACGAAGGAAAGAAAATAAAACCAAACAAGGAATCAGTGCTATACCCTCTGATACAAATGAATGAGGGGATGGAGATAGACAAAGAGAGAGTGAGAAAGAATGAGGAAGATGAGAGTAATGCGTTAAGGGATGGATGAAGGAGGATGAGAGGTAGGCGGATGGAAGAAGGTGTTTAGAAAGTAAGTATTGTATTGACCATTGGAGGAGATATATATGGATATGTAAATTGAGTGAACAAAGCGTATTAAATTATTAAGTCGAATCACCATGTTCTTATTCACCACAACTCCCACATATTCCACATAAATATCAAAGAAAAGAAAGAATATCTGATAAACCACTCAACGATAGTACACTTCTTGATGAAATATCGAAACTACAACATGATAATAGAATTACTAGAAAAAGTGATAGAAGCTCTAGAGAACAAAATTAAATTAAAAGAAACAATTTACATTCTTTTTGTAACGTAATAATTCGTGTTTAGGGTAGTTCTGCTCATCTTAGGAACCTTCGCCGCCGCGATGCTCATGGTCACGCTGTCGACATCCCAATCATTGAAGCTCAAACTGAGCGATACGAAAGCGACACTATAGAAGGACGCGCTACAGTAGTATACGCATGGTCTCCTGAAAATAATATAACAGGAATGGAGAGATGGGTTTGGTGGCAGCGCGCAGGTGGTAGGGGACCTCGACTCGCAACCTGGCGAGCAGAGCGCAGCACTTCATTTTGAGCTTTGCCAACGTCTGTCTCGGCAGATTCACCAATAAACCCTAAAAAATTATTTCTCTATTTCCCGAGTTTATTTTTGTCATCTCCAACCTCAGTCCTCTTCCACTGTTTAACCTCAACACGCAGCGAGTCCTAGGGAGCGTTAGACCGAAACCGAGGGTCGTACGACAAGGATCCTGGTGAAAGATTCGGAGGAACCTAGTTTTATGGAAGATTTTAAACATTAATGCGCTTAATGCGTTAAAGTAGGAAATCCGTTCCTCTCCTGAGGAGCGTAAAATTATCCGCCTTTGCATTGAACGTTGACCCCATGACGTTCTTGACAGCAAAAGCGTCGATGCCCGTTGATCCAAATTGTCCCTAAAAATACTGCTAATAAAAATTTTGACCAGCAGTAAAACCAGAAATAAAAAAGGGTGGTTCAGCTACCCCTAACATAATTAAGACAGATCAGGCCGCGCTCGTCCCGAGCTATTCGGCGAAAGCCGAGGCTCAACAGAGCTGTACTGTCTGGGAGATGCAATCTTCCCTTAAAACTTTTTCCAAAAATAGGTATAACATTTATTCTTTTGAATAAAACAATTAAAATCTTGAAATAATACTACCTTTCCATAAATATTGCTTTTGCTTATTTTGTGAATAATTTCAATCCAGATTTATTTAAATACTAAAGCATATCAAGGATACTTTATTACAAAAATATTCAATATTTCAAAATTCTAAATTAACCACAAAATACGATACTTTATTTAATTATAGTGAGAGAACAATGAGCAAATACGAAAATACTATACTAAATGATCAGAGTTGAAATTAGTATTAAATCAAAGTCTATTAATTACAAAGAAAAATTATCAAGAATAGCTGTTTATTACGTTAGTTGCTTTTTGTAATATAAATAGGTATAAATATTGTACTTTCCATTCTATTAATTTATACGCAATTATAAAAGTGTGCAGTAGCATAACTTTTTGTTTTTCTTAAAATGCAAATATTCATGCAAACACTTGACAAAATAAACAAGACAAAATATGTTTTGACGCCTGTACCGCACGGTATGCGGGGCCGCATATGTTCAGGCGCTCGGGTCAGTCGGCCGGCCAGAGAGTGGGGGGCCCAAACCGAGACCCCCCACAGTGAGGTAGTTTTACCGCGGTTATATAAGGAGCCGCCCAAGCGCCTGCATCCTCCTCGAATGAACCTTCGGTCTTAGCGAACGGAGGAAGATTTCAGTGACCCCGAGATCGAAACCACCACTAATACGGAGTACCATCCAGCGGCTTATTTCAGGGTCCTCGAGCCTCAGAGTAGATAAGCCTCGGGGAGTCTCATTATAGTCACTTGGCCAGAGGATGCCGCAACAATCTCCCTACGCTCTTACTTCTCTACTTCAGTAGCCGAAGCATATGGTGCCACCCTAGCTGAGCATCGTTACCTTACTTTCCAAGCCAGCCCCCCCCCCCCTCTTGTGAGACCACAGTCGACTATCGGTTGGCAGAAGCAAAACCCTTGAACAGTACGTATAAACGTATAAAGTATCAAACGCTCTGAAGCGCACAACAATTATTATAAAACCCTTCGAATTTTAACCGAGGCAGTTTTATAGATAGATAATTGTATTAATCCAATCTAATCAATTTGATTATTGTCAAAATAAATCTAATCAATTGAATTGATTCTCGAGCTTTTAACCCGCCTTTTGGGCAATACAAGTATGGGTAGATAAATGGAGAAATCCACCTGGCCGTGTGACAACCAAGTGATGATGTATAGTTGGACAGTTATACACAGTTTGCCTACATTTGAACGCGATGGAGGCCTCATGTGAGACAACATAGAAAAAATGTTTAGGTCTAGGTAAGGTGAAACTAGGTCATTCACTGGGAGCGTAAATTAAATTTAATTTATTTATATTAGTAACCCAAATATAACAATGTGTTTTATTAGAAATTGGCATCGTTCAAATACCCATCAGGTGCTTAAGTGTTTGTTAATAAAAAAGATAGCATAGTTCTTTTTAAAAATTATAAAATCAAATCTATTGAAGGTTAAACTTAAATGGTGTTCAGCTCTAGGCATCAGGCTAAGTTAAGTACTTTGGAGTGATACTTGACAGTAGTATGCATTGGACTGCATAAAAGTTCTCCGAATTCAATCAGTACAAAGCTTGATACTTTAAGAAGTTATATGAGGATTACGTATACATCGGCAGCAGCTCGTGAAAGATTACCGGGAATATACCGGGGAATACCCCTTGATAAGGGGACATTGATAATAACCTACGTGTTGTTCTGCCGCATATATTGAATCATCTCAGGGGCTCTGTCACAGGTAATTCTATTAACCCAGGAGTATTTTTGAGACAAATAGGATGCTTCTAAGTGATTCATTTAATCAAAAATATGGGAACCTCTAGTAGGGATAAGTGGGAAGACGTATTCTATATTTCTACTCAATCAACTGATATCTTCTCTTACGATCCTCACGTTATGATCTTTGAAATGGAGATAAGTCAGCATAGAATGTTCAGAATTACGCCATCGTATCCTTGGATTCATAAAACTTTCTAAATAGCTCTCAAGACCATTGTAATAGTCGATACTAGAAGTAGAAATCAGATTTATTCGACCTTCCGGCTTTGATCGATGCTAACAAATAATATTATTCTGCTGGAAGGGAGAAGTTAGAAATGATGATAACATACATTCAGAAATACAGTTCAGATTCTACATTGGGAGATATTTACGTGGCAATATAGACCTTAGACCACAAAAGCTTTCAAGAGTGCAGGATCGTTAACTAGCCAAAGACAAATAGACGGAATATGATCGATATGCAATCATTTGACTACAAAGTCACCTTCGTGGTTTTTGAAATAAATGTTTCTAGATTAAAAGAATTTAAATCAATTACGATCGTCTTACTACTTACGTCTTAAACTAAAATGCCCAGGTAAAAAATTTTCTACGATGTACTGTAATTGACGACAAAAAGTTATGGGTTGGTTTAGGAGAGCTATTCATATGAACACTGAAGCAGAATATTGATAGTAATAGACTAGTTCATATAATAGGATCATCAAGGTATAGTGTACACAAGTATAGTGTGCTGAAATCGAATGAAAATTTTACCGCAGATGTTTATCTACATTGATGAAATAAATTAAACGACGAATTGTTACATAAAAGATCAGTAATAATGATTAACGCATGAAACAATATTTACTTATCATGACAACATTCTGCACACATTGCAAGAGTTGGCAATGACACACTGTTACTGTTCAAATGGGAAGTTCCGTCACACCTAAAGTACCCATCAGTTAAAGCATCTCCCGATTATCACTTATTTACATCGATGTATCATTACTTAGTTAGCATATGGTTTGAAAATGCTGAAGTGAGTATGAAGATTGCAACGCTATCATAACAACATTGTTCTTTCAACATGTCACAGCCATGTTGCCAGAAAGATGGGCAAATGTAAAAATAATGGAAAATATTTTTACTAATATACATTACATCAATATTTCTCAATAAATATTCCTTTTAAGTAAAAAATGATCAGAATGCATGCAAGCACCTAATAAATCTTTATAGTTCATTGAATTAAAATCATTTTCTTATTATCAACTACATTTGTAAGATATAAAAACATTCATTTTGTGAAATAAGTTATTGTAACATATTTTCATTAAAAAGTATTTGTCGCGCAATCTTCAGGCAATTTATGTACTATTCATATACTTCAGATATGAAAAAAATAATTTATAGTTACTCTGTTTAGATGAAAAACATACTGAAATAAAATTCTATATATACCTTTTTCATTTAAACCCATGAATTAACTGTTAGATTTATTTGAGAAATTAAATAACACGTTTTTAGATGATCTAGCAGCTTATTGACCATATCCTCGCGTTGTCTGTCACCTGCAGACGTTGGCTATAGCTGCAAATCCATCCTTGTCTCTTTAATAAATATATCAATAATCGCTCTTTTTTAAAATACAAGTGGATTTTGAGAAAATGATGCAGAACCTCTGCAACTACTTGGTGGCGGATTACCATCATCGTCGTCTTTTTTATCATAAGTTTTAAAATTGACTTTTGAACGATCAGCTATCACTGTTCTAGAATTTCTGTCTTCTTCATATTTCCGCCTATCTTGTTCTATATATTCCTGTAAGTTTTTACTGAGTGATGTGATTTCAGGTGAATCCTCCTCTGCCTCGGTGGAACATCTCTTATAAAAAAGAATGTATGGTGTGTCGGGAGGTTCCAGTCTGTGAAAATCCTCAATCGTTGTTTCACAAACATAATTATCGTTTAATTTATACCAGCGATTTTGAGAATCACTGGCGTACGTTATGTAGTGTCCATAATCCATACAGTAACCCGAATGGACTACTGCAGCGTACAATTGATATTTTTCCTGGTTTTGTTTATCTACGGTTAGTGAAATTCTTTCATCGTAATAAATTTTTCGACGTAATTTCGTTCGCAGGCCACTTTCCGAATCATACCTACAAAAAAAAAACAGATTAAACTTATTGTTTATAATTTTATCATAATAATTAAAACACTTTATATTCTAATGTTGATCAAACGAATGAATTTGTAATGTTTTTTTTAATCAATTCCTTGTATATTTGTTTAATTTTTCAAAGTTGAATAAGAAAAAAATTCATTTTTTACCTGCAGAAGTGTTTGAGAGTCAAAATAAGATGTGCTGGAGCTTGAAGTATATTTATCAGTCTCTCGGCATCACAAAGTTCAGCGCATCTGTCGCATCTATACTTATTATCACCTGTGAGTAGCTCCGGTGTCAAATAGTTTTCTGTGATTAGTTCTTGCACCGTTATATTTGACATATTATCAACATTGACTGGAAAGCATAACTGCAGATCTCGGAATCGATCAGTATTGTGACTTTCCATTCCACATTTGGAGCATCGGTAAGTGACTTTTAATTCTCCACCGAAAACACGATGCACAAGATAAGAGGAAGAAGATGTTGAATCTTCGCCACCAACGGATTGAATACCACTATCAGTGGAGTCTGAATGAGTATCAGATAATGCATTTTGTGTCTGAGATAACTCCTCACCTGTTAACATTTGCATTATTAATTTTTGCAAGATAGATTAAATTACATAAGCGGTTGCATGTAGTTGCATGCGGTTGATGAAAACTGAGTCAGCTTAAAGGTTATTATATGTGCAGGTCAAACAGGTGAAAAACTTTAAGATAGTAATAACATAATAATCATAAAACTGAGGCTTATAACTATAAACAATTTTATTTCAGTAATTAGTTTCTATAAAACTATTTTAATGATTGTAATGCTTAAAATATACAAAAATATTTCAGAAAAATATTGATTTATCTGTTAAAATTTTATATAGAATAACCTTTTACTAAATTAGTTGTTAAGAAACCTGCTCATATACTTGTATATTATTCGTTACTTAAATGTCATTAATTTAATAAATTTACTTAATTAATTATAATTAAATATTCAATATCACAAATGATAATTTTATCAAATTCAAAAACTATCACTTTCTACTTTATGCTGACTTAATTCTACAAAGATTTTTAACCTTGAGTGAAATCAGCTAAGGATTGTGTTTTCCTTTGCAAAGATGCACCTTCGCTTAAATTTTCTTCTGTGGTCCATCGAGTCATGTTCCCTGATGTACTATTATTGTCAGCCATAGGTGAGTTTAATACTCCAGTATCTTCTTCTACAACTTCAACCATTTCTTTATCTTCTACTTTTGATTTTGTAGCATTGTTTTGGTGATTGCTACAGTTTTGCATTAATGCAGATTTTTCTTGTTCATACAAGACGTCCAATAAATGACTAAAAATATTATTATAATTTAGTTTATTGGGTATCTATATTTTACATTAATTATTTATTTATAAAGTTGATAAAAGATCATAAATGAATTTAAGATACTGTTTATGATTAAAAAAAAAATAAATTCGGTTTATAATAAATAAACCTTGAATAAAAAACCAGTACTAGCTTAGCTTTAATTATTTTATAAAATTTCATTATTAATAATTTTTATACAAATAAATAATCAAAATATAATATAAAAAATTAAATTTAGATAATAGATTAAAATTTGAAAAACTGGGAGAATTTCGAATTGATTATAATAATATAAATAATATTTATTTCCAAGCTTTTTATAACTAAAATATTTTACTATATTTTTTTAATAATAGTATTTAGTAATAATATTTAAAGGTTAAACTATTTTAAATAGTTATCAATATATTACATGTATACTAACCATAAAAACTCGGAACTATCTTGTTGTTGTCCAGGCATGAAATAGGAAGGTTTAGAAATATGCAAAATTTCAGTTGGAGCAAGAGATTTCCTAACAGAGTATTTTAACACGGCAAATAAGTTCTGCAGATTTTTTAAAACAGTTTGATTAGTTAATTCAACTGAATTCTTGTACAACAGCACTTCACGACAAAATTGTCTAGTCATTGCAAGTGCTTGTAAAACACTATTTGCATAACATGTATTACCAAGATTTATAAGTCCTACTTTAGAATTATCTAATTTAACAAAACTACTACTTGCACTTGAATAACAAATTTCCATTTCACTTTCTTCTGGGATCTTATTGGGAATTCGTTCTTTTCTTCTTACTTTTTCTAGTTGATTCATCAATCTTCCTATTGCTATACATTGATTACAATCATGTTTACATTTTGCTGAAAGTACAATATTTATGAAATCATCGAGGTATTTCTCGAAGTCCTTAGTAGGTTCATGATTTGAACCTGCTGTATTTTTGATAATTTCACAGACTTCATGATATATGTCTGCAGTAGTGATATTGTAACATAACTCTTTTATAATATTAAATCTTGGTTCCATGTCAAAAAAGGTTTTCCCATCTCCATCTGACAATGTCTCTTTTAATAACTTTGGCAAGACTGTGTCAGCTACTCTTTCTACAATACAAGCAGTGTCGACATTACTTAACTCCTTTACAAATAATACTAACCACCAACTAATAAAAGCTGTATAAATACTGTTAGGAGTGAGCCAATTACAAAATAAACTTAACATCTTAACAATAACAGAATCTTCAAGTTGACTCAAAATAGTTTCAACAGCAATTTTCATGTGTTGTGTCCATAGCGCTTTATCAACCAGTTGAATCACAATAACCAATGAAAAACTTGGAACATTAACTGATCTATCTTCCTCTTGAAAAATTTGTAGAAGCATTTTAAAACTTGTTATTGTATTACGTGTATCTTTTGCCAGAATGTTTTGAATTTTCTTGAGATCATCGTAATATTTTTGCATATCTGATGGTCTACCTGATGATGGTGGATGTATCCGCGATAGAACATGGAAAATAGCTTGCAATAGACAATTGTTATCACTATCAACTGCCATATATTTTTTACTATTACTATCTATTTTTTCAAGAATATCAGCCAAGCAGGGCTTTGCCTTAAAAAAGGAAAATCATACATTGTTTAAAGGTAATTTAAACTATAATGGTAAGATTAATTAATATGAATAAAATAAATTAAGGTAAAAATATAAAAATATGGTACTAGAAATATTAATATGTAATGAATACCTGAAAATGACTGGCATATTTTTTTAAAAATTTTGCTATATCCTCTGTTAGAGATTTTGAACCATTGTCAGGAATTGGAAATTGAGAGAACCATTCCAGGATTCGAGGTACTTCTTCAATATTGATAATATCATCTTTTTTTAGTAAGGATCTTAGATGCTCATCATATTTTAATTTGCAGTCATAAATAGAATTTTTGCTACCAGATTCAACTTCATTCATTTTCTCGAGGTTAGACCAAGCATCCTGTACCTTTGAATAATCTGGGCTACATAAGATCGTTTCCAGACAATAAACAAACTCAGGATTCTTCTCTTCTATATGCATCATGATATTTATTATGCGTAAAAAAAGGGTAAAGACAAATGTTGATAATTTGAACTTTTTAATTTTCTAAACTTATTCAGCAATAAACTTTAATGAATAGATTTAAGTACTAGTGCAATATTAATCGAGTATACACGGAAATTTATTCAGATTCATAATTGCACTTGAGAATTAATTCTCAAATTCAATAAAACTAGATCCACTTGGATAAAAAAAATTCGGATAGTTGGGAACTCGAGTGTCACTTTTTAACGCTCAAGCCCCCATATTGCGAAACACAGTACGCAAGTATGCTGTATCACATCACTATGAACGGTACGATTTTGACTATCTTCCCGTCAGAACGATTTTTTTTCAAAACATTAAAAACAACAGTAGATAAGAAAAATAAGTACGGTACAGTCTTCTACGCGCACCAATTTACTATTAAGATGATGACGATGACGTTGTCGATGATTGCGGATGCGCGAAGATAGACACCCAATTAACTATATGTATAACCTCAATCGCGGATGACTGGCTCGCACGAGAAAGAGTATACGAAGTGGTATCAAGCTCAATGCAGTTAAATGCTCATTTAAATGTATGTACATGAACTCCCTGCAATCAGTAATATCATTGCGTCAAGAGGACGCATCTGTACACAAGCTGTTTGTATATAGTAGTGTATCTGAGTTATGACGCGCTCTCCTTTTCCCTCGTAGCACTACGTATCCGCGCACACAAATATTGCAATTCAGAAATCGCTTACAGCAGCTCGTAAATATATGGATAGTTCTTTTCCTTTGCTTTTTAAGCCTATGTAACTGTACGTATTTAATCTGTTCTGACTGTTTCTATTCACACTAATGAGAATTACTATAATTACTAATGTTGAATGAAGTCGAGTGACTGAAATCAATTGTACAGTGCACTTGAATGTGTTGAGTTGAAGTGCACTCAAAATTAAGTCTGGAGTTCTGAACTATGGTACGTGAAATTCAACTCTCGATGCCTCGACTCTGGATTACTCCAGATTGCTCTAGAAAATATGTTAATTCTCTTTTCAACAACTCTGACAGACTTTAACTTTGCAATCTATTGGCTTTACCTTACAAATACTCCCAAGTCAAATGTGTACCTATTTGCAGTTTTAACAATACATAACCACACAAATGTGTATGTCTCACGTAGTCAGTGGGAGCAATTTACTTTGCTTATATTTCTTTGAAGCCGAGAATACGAAATTACTCTAGAACATCAAACTAATAAGAAATTGCAAGTCACATATCTGATCGTAATTCGTAGCCACTGCCACTATATGTAGAGTGATGTAGAGTGTTGAAGACCAGTGTATAAGACTGTAGACTGTAGAGTATATTATGCGCGTACCGTGCGGAGTATGGACTCCGGAGTCCAGACGTCAGTATGTACGGAACTGGGTGGGATGTTGCGCTTGCACTTGAGCTGTGTGCATCTGCATATTTCAAAGTCTATATTTTGTTTTCTTTTATTTTTAAAATCTGAATATTTCTCTTAGATTATGCACATTTTACGGTAATTTATAGTTGTGTTCTTTTTATTTTAAAGTAACACAGCATGTCTATCACCTTTTTATTTCATGTAATGAAATTTTCACCGCGATTATAAAGAAAATTTTTTAAGTATACGGGTAAGATAGACTCAGATCAAATGAGTAATTTATCTGCAAGTCTGCAGCAAGTTATAGATCTAGTACATATTATATAGAAACTATAATTAGTAATACTTCGTTATTAACTTTAACTATATAAAACAGTAGAAACAGAAAAAATTTCAGACAATATACCTTTAAATTACCTTCTCTGATTCTACGTTGATAGCAAGAATGAATGAATAGTATAATTAATGATCTAGATAATACATAGAGACTTATCAACACGGGAAGTTCGAATAACTCACAAAAAGTTGATTTAAGGCAGCATTTCAATTTTATTTTTATAATAAAAATAGTTTAGTACAAAATACTCGACAAAATATTTAACAATCCCGGATGCAAGACCAGATGCTATTCGTCGATAGTTCACTGCAGACTAAGATTATTGGTATCTAATCGCCCCTGGGCATAACATTGTTTTTTTTTATTTTTTATGGGAAAAAAAGGAGTGGGAGTGCATCTTACACTCTTTGATCTCTTAATATTTTTATCACACTTTTAGGGCATATCGCGTACGAAACTTCACAAATTAATTCAGCTTATATATAGTTGTTTGTTGGTATATTGGCGACAAATATGTTTACACGATTTGACGAACATTATGTTTTCTACATGAATCATCCAAAAGAATACTGAACAAATAAAACGAAATTTATTTATTAGAGCATTTTTATACATTTTGTACAATTACTTCAAACATTATTTTATAATTTAATAGAATAATTAATAGAACAAAAAAAATTCAGTTAAATCTGTACATTTGACATATTTTTGTTTATTAAACTACGTTTAATTCATGTTTTTTAAGATACAAATTATAACAAGAAGTTAATATTTTTTTTATTTTGGTTTTGTTAATTTAATTTTTCTTTTTTTATCAAGTGTTGCACCTAGATTCTAATTGTTATATTCTGAAATTATTGATAAGTTTAATAGAAGGCGAATCTTGAAATGAATTATAGAATACAATATTTATACTTGCTTTATTGGATTGTACCAAAGCTGGAAATTCTGCACTAAAACGTGATTTGTAGTTTAAAGTTTCATAACTTACACATATTGACTCAAGTACCGGCTGCATGACAATAAATGAATAAGATTTGTAATTTTAAATGAAGATCGTAGATTAAAAATTTAAGATTGATCTAATGCAATGTTGTTATTTTAATTTTATTACTGAAATATTATGCGAGGTATTTTAGTTATAATCGAAACTCATTGTCGAGAGAGAAGCTCCTTACGTTAATGTTTATAAATGATGTAGGTATTTAAGCATTTAACGCTTAAATACACCACGATTCTGGATCCGGAGCTCCAAGCATGTAGACTGTATAGCTAGTAGACATTACACAATGCCCCCTAGCTCCTTCTCCCGGTCGCTGATCCACTCACTATTTACCCTTTTCAGATACGAGACTACGAGCGTGCGCGTTGTTGCCTCGTTAGGCTTCGGAGCGTATGTAACGACGACGTACTTATCGCTCGAGCCGAGGCGATGAGTTCCCGCGAATTTCCCGTGAAAATTTGCCATCTTCATCCAAATTCGTACTTTCTTCACTTGTCAAAGGCAAGGCGTCAGCGAGGAGAAGAAAATTCAAGCGATCCTACTGTACACATTTCAAGGATAGCGTAGCTGTAAACAAAGCGACTCAACGAAGGGGGCCGGGGGAGGAGTGAGTCAAACTGAGCGTGTTGAAAAGGAAGATTAGATCATCGGGCGCGAGTTTTTTGAGTTGTTGCTCTATATCGAGGTTATGCTGGGTAGGACCCTTTTGTATTCAATACAATAGTTAACAACTTCTGAAAGAAAAAAGCTACGTGTATCTCTATTTCATAATTAATAGACGAGGGCTTGCGTATATAGATACATTTTCACACACGCACACGAGCACGATCAAATCTATTCGGCGTCTTTTTTTTCTCGCAGAGTCAACTCGCTCATCTCACGCTCGCTCGATACGCAGTTTTTGTTTAGATGGACAACAACACGACGTGCTGCAAAAGGTAAACATTTCTTCTAGGAAATAGGTATGCAAAGCTTTCCTTTGATGGGTAAATTTTCGTTTGATCGATGTATTTCTGACGGTGAAAAGTAACGTTTGCTGCTATAGCAGCTGATGTAGATTTTGTTTTGATTTTACTACTAACTGTTGAAATTAACTAGACTTAGTTTACATAAAAGTGATTGAATATTTAATTTTTACTAAATATTTTTTTATTATATAAACATGCTATAAAATAGTGAAGAATTGCTATATTATATTTGTATTTGAATGATGAAATTTAATGTTACATTCTAGTAATTTAAAATAAATGTTTGAAACAATTATAATTAGTACTTTGTTATTAATACTTAAATATTATTTTTTAATTTTTTTTTCCAGACATAGATACAGTTGAGTGGATGCTGAATAGTGCGTGACAATGTTATCCGACATGAATCATGCTAGAATTAGCAAGACAACAGAGATTGTTGAGGAATATACTTCCTCACTACAGGATCTTAATACAAATAGCAAACCTCATATCAATATGCTTACTTTATTAGCTGAAGATTATATTGAATATGCCTCAGCCATAGTTGAAGCAGTTGAAGCCCATTTAAGAAAGGTTAATGTTTTTGGTTGTTAAAGAATCCTAGCTACCTGTAGTTTTTTCATTTATTACTTATGTTAGTATTAAAAGATAGTTTTGAAACAATTCTTTTATGTGCATAAAAATTAAATTATTGCAAGTGTTAATATTTTCATTATAAGATTTAATTACTGTTATATTAAATAATTTTTACCTATAACTAATTAGAATTAAAATATTTATTATATTTGAAACTTTTTATTATTTTTACTTAAGGTTATCCTTTTGTATGAATGTTACAATGCAAATGCTATGAATTATTTTATTTAAAAATCTAATACAATATTGATTTATGATAGTATGGTATTATAAAATAAATAACATTTAAAAAATGGTAGCTAGGATTGAAAAATTTCAAAAGCATTTTTAAAGGACTGTCAATTCAATAAAAGTTTTAAATGTTCAACATATAACTTCACAATTTGTTTGCATAAAAGATATTATCGTAAATCGTTTTACTGATTAGTATAAGTAATTTTTTAGTTGTGAAAGTAAATAAGCAATTATAAAGTTGTCAGATGATTTAATGTTAACAGTTTTATAAAAACAGTAGATAAAACTGATGCGATTTATAGAAAGTGATATAACTTAGTGTTTATCCAGCTGCGACATTTGAAATAATTTTATACATTTTTTGTAAATAAATAATAAAAGAATATGTTTAAGGAGTTTTTTATGCAAAGAAAGTGTTCTTCTGTTAAATTCAAATATCACAAATATTCAAATATCCATACAGCTATTGATTGCTATCATCATTTGTATTGATTGTTTTTGTTTGGTTAAAGTTTTCATTAAAAGTTAAAAAAAAATTAAATTAATTCGATTGGATTACTAAATATCTTTATATAGCATTTAGTATAATTTAGTATTTTCGATTTCTAGAAGTTTTTTCGAAATTTTTATAAAAAGTTTACGTATTGATAGTACACAGTTTACATATATAATTATTGATTCAAATGGATTATCTATCTAAAATTCAAAGATTTTAAAAAAAATTTGAATTCAATCAAAGGATGGAGTAAGTATTATATTTTTATCAGGTGCGAAACGAGGTGAAACTTCCAGTTCTTTATCTCATCGATTCAATAGTCAAGAATGTAAATGGATCCTATTTAAATCTTTTCTCAAAAAATATTGTTTGTACATTTAGCGACGTATTTGAAAAGGTAAATTAGAGTAAGAGAGTTATTTCAAAAAAAG
The DNA here is from genome assembly GCA_018906755.1 of Sycophaga agraensis. NCBI lineage: Eukaryota > Metazoa > Arthropoda > Insecta > Hymenoptera > Pteromalidae > Sycophaga > Sycophaga agraensis. The sequence continues at coordinate 990,422 of JACCIE010000011.1, forward strand.
TTACATACTAGTAATATAAAATTATGTAGGTGGATGAAAGTACAAGAGCAAAAATGTGGAAATTAAGACAAACGTGGAATGAAATTTTTCCTCCTAAAAAAATGTTTTCTTTGGATGTACGAGTGCACAGTATTGATCCTGCTTGGCCATTATCCTCTGTATCTCCAAATGCAGCATCATCAAAATCAATAATTCATGTCAATCCTAAATTTCTTTCTATTGTAAGATTTCATTCAGTTATTTATATTTAACTATTTAAATTAAATTTTAATTCGTTATTGTTTATGTTTAATTTTTGTATTTATAGCAACAGAAAGTACAATCAGCACCTATTGTACCTGACAAAATATCGGAAGAAGAATCTGCTTTAATTGCAGAACAACAAATGAGAGAAGAGCTTTTAAAGAAACAAAAAGAACTCGTTGAGCTACAAAAACAAAAACTTCAATTAGAGATGTTGCAAAAACACAGACAAATAGAAAGGCCTCATATTCACGTTAAGCCAGAATTGGTAGATAAATATGTGTACTTGTACCATAATAAAAGTGATGTGTTTGTACAATTATAACTTTTATTTTGCTTTAGATTGGCCCTGATGGAACTTTAAAGAAACCTTTAATAGCCACTGTGCCTTGTAATATGTCCAATTCGTTTGAAAATAAGGTAATATTATTTTTTATTTAATATGTTCTGAAGAAAAATCTTTTTATTTCAAAAATATTTTGCTAGAAATTTTCGATTTTTCGATCTTTAAATGTTACAAAAATTGTTATGGAGTTTTTCCGTTTTATTTAAATAAACTTAAATGACTTTAGAAAAGTATATTGAGCTAAGCTATGTAATTTGTGTCTTTCTCATCGGCTAAATTGGATATAGAATAACTTTTCCTATGGGATGTAGGAAATGATTTGCACTTTATTAAACATGTTGCTGAAATATTAATTATAATCTCTAAGTACTTTGAAAATCATACTCAACAAGTACTGATCTTGATAATAAAAATATATAATTATAATGGACTTTAAAAAAAAATTAAACCTAAATTGAATTTGAAAACCCTTTATTTTTTTATGGGTAAAATTTTTAATTATTTTAAATGTCTAAAAAATATCATTATTTTTCAGTCAGCAGAGCATTCGTCTGCTAGTGTCGATATAAAGGGTAAACCTATCCTTCTTCCAGCAGATCCTCGGTTAAAAACCGCTGAGGCTTTACAAAACGGCGTCGGCGCTCACAAGAATGCTAAGGAAGAGGAACAGCCGAAGATTTCGATGAGCTGCGAATTCACTAGTGACAGTTCCTTCGTTAGCTCTAGTCCGGTTCAGCATCGCGTCAATAACGAAAATTCGTGCTTTGACAGTAGTCAGTCCAAAGTTAATGCTGATTTATCTCTGATATTGAACGACAATAAATGCCTTGATAATGACCGAATCCAAAGATCTAGTAGTAGTAGCGAAAAAACAGCAATAACCGTAAAAGGCGAGGTAGAGATGAAGAATTCTTCGGAGCGTTCGTCATTGAAGGGTTCTTCCTCTCGTGCCTCCTCCTCCTCTTTCTCTTCTAAGCAACCTGCGCAATTCAGCTCTTCGTCGTTCAACTCCTCTTCGTCGTCGGTCACCCGTAACAAATCCCGGTCAAAGTCTCACAACGACACCTCAACCTCTTCCTCTACTTCCTCGCCCCACAAAAAATCATCTAAATCGCGCAAACGCAGCCGGAGTCCTTTGCACGATCATCATCATCACCGTCACCATCATCATCGACACTCTCCCAAGTTACAACAAAGCCTCGATGAGGAGGAACAGCTTGGTGGGTCGCTCATCGTATCGCCTCCCCAGCCTCCGCCGAATACTTTCAAGGACATTAGGGACGTGAAGCAGCGAAGAGATAGTAGTGGTAGTGGCGTTAGCTCTCGCACCAAAAGATGCAGAGATAGCAGCAGTCGCAGTCGCAGTCCAGAGAGTGGCCGTGAAGATGGGAGTAAAAGGCGCGATAGCAGTAGTAGCAAGGACGAGGATTTGAGGGCTGCACTTATTGCCGCCACTGCGAACTGCAATGTATCAACGACAGCGGCAACTACTCTGGATACGAGTGAGTTGTCAACTCTCCCTCAGAGCATGAATGAACCTAAGCATTCTAATTCTTGCTTCTTGAAATTCAAGTTTTTTCAAATTGTCATAAGTTTCTATTAGACATAGCTAACTTTCTTTTTGCTTATACAAATTCAATTAGTAAGAACAAAGTATAACATGAAATATTATTAATACATTTTTCGATACAAAAATAAAAATTTGTTTTTATCACGAGTTTAAGCCCATTACTTTAATATAAAACATTAAAAAATAACCAAGCTAATTTGAACAAAACTCCAACTTTATTATTTAACATTTATAAAATTTATAACTAATTCAAAAACTTTTAAACGCAATTTATTTTTTAGATTATTTTTGTAGACAATTTTGTCTCTAGACTTTTCGGAAAGTTTATTTAATTTAACAAGGATTGTAAATAAATATGCACTTGTATTAAATTAATTTTATAAGATTCATAATTTATATCATTTATATATTTATGTAGTATTCTTATTTTTTTCTCAAGTAAATTGGATATTTAATTTTTAAATTACTAATTTAAACGTTTTGTTTTGTGAATTTTCAATTTCAAATTTATGAAAATATTAGTAAATGGAGTAGGATAGGTTTTTTCTTTATCATTAATTAATTTTATTCACATTATTACTAGAAAATAATTTTTTATTTAATGAATTATATATAAACATTCTATAAATTGGAGTTCACCCAACACTTCCGTAAGTAAATGTTGAAAAAAATTAATTTATTATTGAAAACTTAAGTAAATTATATTTTAATATGAACATATTTCGTGTATGTTTTATGCGATAAATTCTATTGATTATATTTTTAGAAGAAGATTTAGATCTACGTGTACTTCCTATGACAAGCAATAAGAGACAATCAACAGAATTGATCCAAGCTCCGAAAGCCAAGAAGAGTAAGGAAGAGAAATTCGATGAGTAAGTTGTCTTACCGAGTCAAAATCGTTGTTTGCGATTGATAAAGTTTTGTGATTGCAGTCTCTTTGGAAAGGAGGATGTAGACCTACGTTTGCTCACCGGAGCTCCGAAGCAAGCAGCTGGACAACCGCCTACACCACCGCCACCTGTTATTTCAAGTGATAAAGACAGTTGGGCAAAATTCAAGACTCCAACAAAATCGGATTCCGCCAGAGGCGATCAGCAGCGCGTCACCGAAAGTGGTAGATCAACAACAGACCGCAATCGCGACCGACTTAGTCGGACCAAGTTGTACAACAAACCACTCGAGAACGAAGGTTCGAAAGAACGAAGGCGCGGCCCAAGTGGAAGGGACTATGAACGAAATGCCGATCGCAATATCGAAATCATAATGAAGCAGGCAGCAGAACAGTTGAACCAGGGTACTATCACCAAGTCGCAATACAACAAACTCATACAAGAGGTGCTGCACATGAGCGAAGATCAGAAATTGCGGGCGGCGCAACGCAAGGAGCGCGAGAGCAAGATCTGGGAGAGAACCGATAAGGGTATGAGGTCTAAGGAACACGGAATGCACCCTCGACCTCCAGGTGAAATATCCGTTATGCTTGAATAAATATCCTAAGAAAAATCTTTTATAATGTCGATTATTTCTTTTGAAGGAGGACCGAGATGGCAACAACCCTGGCACCAGCCATGGGCACATCCACCGGGTCCTTACCAAGGTCACTTTCGCCCGGATTTCCGTCCAATTGGCCCTTGGCAGGGTCATACTCGATTATTTGGTGGTCCTCTCAGGCCAGATTTCCATCAGTTTCATGCAGGCTTCAATCCTCGGCTCGGCCCACCGATGGGTTCAAATGGTCCTCTTATACTGTCCAATAACGCATTAAACGCAATGACGGGTAGTCCGATGAACCCAATGGGGGGACCCATGGGTCCGCTTCCGCCAGGTATGATATTGGGCGCTTCAGGGCTATTAATGCCCAAGCGCTTGTCATCGAGTACTTCTGAAGATGTCAGCTCTATGGTTTGGTCAAGTAAAGGGCCTTTCGCCAGCGGCGCTGGCGATGGAAAATCTCTCGAATCGAACGAGGTGAGTTCAAATAATAACAGTGATGAATTACCTTCTGCCGATCCCACTGTACTCGAGGAAGTAGCGAAGGACACAATGCGATCGATCAATATCGACAACGTACCTCGAGAAATTAGGTATTATGGACAAACAGGTGTCATATTCATGCATTGGGATGACCCAAGAGACATCGGTTTTCAAAATGGTGCCAGAAGAATATCCATTGACGGTAAAGACACTGTCGTGTGTTCTTTCAATGATGACTATAGGGAATTCACATACGATGGAGAAACGCACAGGTGACTTTTAAATCTCAATATTTGGTTACATTAAGTATATATACATACAAATGATTTAGTATTCTGAACAAAAAATTTTTATTTCGATGTAGGATAAAATTGGGTGCTCCAACACGAGAGTTATATATAGACGATAAATGGTACCAATGTTATTTTGGTGCTCAGCCTGTTGTAGTTGATTTAGGCAATAAACAAGTTACTGTAAAATTAGATGGACCACCACCCCAAGTGAAAATAGGGACCATTAAACGTACAGATCTCGTAATAGGAAAAATTAACTTAATTATTAATGCAAGAAGTATGGTTCCAGTTTTTCTTGATGCCAAACCTCAAGTGTAAGCGATTCTAAATTAGACATGTAATTGCAAAAATTAAATGTTATTCTCAAAAAAATTTTAATTCCTAGATTTACTATGGATGGAAAATCAATAACATTGGAATTTATCGATGCTCTTCAAACAGTACTTTTGAACGGCCGGCCGTTCAATGTAGAATTTGGTGGTTTACCGAAACCTGTCTTTGTACAAGGCAAAAAACACTTTATAAGATTTTCGGTATTACCACGCGGCTTCCGGGCTGGTTATGTTAAGATTGCCAATATGAAGGGCGAACAACCAAAAGAACTTGTTGAAACTACAAAGAAAAGGCAATCGGAAACAGTATCAAATACTTCGTTTGCCGTTCCTTCACCAGTTGAGCCTGACTCAACTTCGCAGGATGGAAATGATCATTCCTATACGTCTAAATCGGGTTTGTTTTCAATACTTTAAACTTTATCTAATATAAGTAATTTATTTTTATATAGATCCATTATTTAATACAATATATTTTTCAGTAGATTTACAATTAGATGTATTATCATCGGTTGTACCGTCGGCAATGGCTCCATCTTCTGGTTTATCATATCAAGCTGAACCTGTTGAAAATTCAGTAGCTTTAGCACCTACTGTCTCATTACCGTTAAATCTTAATGAATTATTTCAGAGATTAGTAGAAACTGGTATAGTCTCCAATTTAAACGAAACGAAAAAACCTGAAGAAGAAGAGAAAAAAGCGACAGAAATCATTCCAGTTTCGTTCGACAAGCCAGAAACTTTAAAAATGTAAGCATTTTGCGCTTTTATAACTAAACAACAGATTAAAATTCAAATTAGCATCCAGGTTATTGAAATACAAACTATATCTTTCAAGCATGCAATGTTTTTATGATTTTCTTTAGTTTACACCAGTAAGTGGTATTAAATGTCAAATTTAAAAATATTTTTCATTTTAGAAAACAACCAGCTATGGTTACAGCATTGTACAGTGGCATTCAGTGTAGTTCTTGTGGAGCTAGATTTGCACCAGAAATGGCGACCCGTTATAGTCATCATTTAGATTGGCATTTCCGGCAAAACCGAAAAGAAAGAGATTCGTCAAGAAAAGCTCATTCTAGACTTTGGTATTACGATGTTAGTGACTGGATTCAATTTGAAGAAATTGAAGATCTTGAAGATAGAGGTAAATATTTGTTGTCTTATTAATTTTTTAATAAATTTTTTATCTTAATTAAATTTATAAAAAATTTATCGGACATATATTTAACAATTCTTTTTATTATTTAAGCACAAAGTTGGTTCGAAACGGAAAAACAAACTATGGAAACAGAAAATGCAGCTGCCGAAGATCTCTTTACGGAAACGCTGCAACCGAGCGTCCCAACTGGCGCAGAAGAAGATTCGTCCTGTCAAGTTTGTCATGAAGCGTTTCAACAGTTTTATAATGACGAAAAGGAAGAGTGGCATCTCAGACCTGCTATTTGTTTTGAAGATAAAAACTTTCATCCTCTTTGTCTTGAAGATCACAAAGTAAGTACATTATCAGGATAGTTTTTACTTGTTAAGACTTACAGGGACATAACGTTTATATTGTTTTGTTTCACAATGACAAAAGGAAAAACTTCTAGTGGTATGTTAATTACTTAAATATATATATATATATATATGTTGAATATTATATGTTGTAAATAGTATGAGTAGATGTTACATTTACACTTTAATTTTTGTTGATACAAAATAGTACATAGAAAATCTCAAATTAATTACATTAATAATAAGTTACAAATTTATAAACATTATTTAAAACATGATTATTATTTTCGTTTATATTATAGAGAGCTTTGGAAGAGCCTGTAACAGCTGTAAACTCATCTTTAATACAAGATCAAAATAAAGAAGTCTTAAGTGATACCAATCAACAAGACCAATGTTTAGAATTGAAAACCAATTATAATGATGAAGAATCAAAAGATTCTGATTTAATTACAAAAGACAACGTTTTAGAGCCGGTTGAAGAATCAAAAAATATTTCAGCTGAAATCATAGAAACTATTGAACGAAAAATTGGTAAAATTATTTAAATTGTTTATCATTTATAAAAATCGTTGTTTATTAATTTATACTTTGTAGAAGAAATAGTCTCAGATATCTCAGTTGAACAGTCAATGCAAGAAATAACTGAGCAAGAACCTATTGTAGAAATACCTCAGGAAATATTAAAAGAGGTAAAAAAAGTAGATAAAGATGACTCTGAGAATGTAAGTATAGAAATTGAAATAAAAGGTGATATTGTACAAACAAAAGAAGAAGCTTTAACAACGAAAAATGAACTTTCAGAATCAGGACAAGGTAATAAACTTACTTATTATAAATGTATAATAATTACGAGTATGTACTTGTTGTGTATATGTTACATTTTAATGAATCAAATTTTTCGTTATTTAATACTTTTAGTATCAGAAAAATGCTCAGCAGAGATTGCTGTAGTCGATTCAACCGTGGTTGAGGTTAAAAGTACCATTGATGGAAATGTTGAGTTGGAATGTACTACACTGACGATTCCAGCCCCCCAATCAAAAATTAAAATAAATATAACTAAAGTTATAACTTCTCAAATAGAATCTAAAGAGGTTAAAGAAGATAAAAAATATCTAGAAAATAAATCTAATGAGGAAGAAACTTCCGATCTTTTACGACCATTGTGTATAAAGCCTACACTGATGGACAGAAATTTATCGATTCTGCCACCAATTCAAAAAGGTGAAGAATTATCTGGATTATGTTCGATTATGTAAATAAATTAAATGTGAAATGTTGTAAATAATCATTAATTTGATGAAATAATAGATCAAAACGCGCGTACAAAAATTATGAGAGAAAACGAATGATTCAAAGTGTTTGTATGCGCTTGAGATGTTTTTCGCGAAATGTCGAAAAATCAATGAATATGGTATTGATGATTTAAATACTTGTACATAAATTTCAAATACTGTGATGTTTTGTAAATATTACTAAATGTTTATAACTGCGATTTAACGTTATTGTATAACAAGAATCAGCATGAGCTTTATTTTTTTAAACGAGAAAGAATTTTTTTGTTGACTCCTATGTCCCAATTTAATTTCTATACTGTTAATTTCTTTTTTATATCGCAGTTTAGTATAAAGTACAGATTATTGATATATAATCTTTTGTTTTCTATTCACTTAATTAATTTTGATAAATATTGAATAATTTTTTAAGTTTATCAGTTTCTTTTTTTCTTTTAAGAGCATTAAAGTGGTGTTTAAAAAAATTAATTTTTTGAAAAGTTCATAATGATAATAAAGGTATGATACCAAATAAATTGCTATTTGTTATTTCCATCACCTATTTCGTAATATAAAATTATAAATTAGTCAATGTATAATTTTGATTTAATTGTGATTGAATATTAAGTTTTATTTATTAAAGAAGCATTTTCTTTGATTAATAAAAATATTAATTCTAATTTTGCTTTCGCTATAATTATATTATAAATAAAGAATGAAATAAAGTAAAAAATGATGTTATAAAATTCATCTTTTATTTTCTATAGTAAAATCTATGTGTATATAAAAAAATAACAATATTAATTTAAAGATTACAATTATGTGGCCATCTGGGAAAAGGAATAACATCTTTAATATTAGATATTCCTAAAATAAATTGAAGAAATCTTTCAAATCCCATTCCATATCCTGCAGTAGGTACATTTCCATATTTTCGAAGATCCAGATACCAGTTCAGATGCAAGTCATTTGGCATACGCGATTCTAATTTGTTGTAATCATCCTCTCTTACACTTCCTCCAATCAACTCACCAACAGTAGGCACTAACAGATCTAAAGCCTTTACCTTTAAATGAAGTATATCATAAGTATAAAATAAAACTATGTACAATATCATAATATGGAATCGTTCAATTTACCTTTGAATTATCATTATCACATTCTTTCATGTAAAATGGTTTAATATTTTTTGGCCACTCTATAATAAATACAGGAACATCTCCATGATATTGAACCAAAAATAATTCATGTTCTTTTGCAAAATTTTCTCCATTTCTAATTGGAACAGTTAATTTATTAGAATTTTTATGCAAAATTTCTAATGCTTCTTCATATGTAATATAACCAAAATCTTTCTCTAACCAAGTTGCTTTTGGAGCATCAATGATTTGAAGATCAGATTCACCCATTTTAATAAGATTTATTGTGATTGATTTAAGCAGAAGTTCTATTTCGGTTGCAAGTTCCTGTAAAGATGTTATAAAAGCAATTTCAGCTTCAATCATATAAAATTCTGATAAATGTAATCTAGATTTGTTGTTCTCTGCTCTGAAAGCTGGGCTAAAGTTGTATACTTTTGAAAATGCTCTGTATAATATTTCATTCTTAATCAGTTTCAATCTTTGATTTTATTAAATATTTTCATTTTAATAGAATCACTTAAAAAATTAAACGCAATAGTTACCTAGCACAAGCTTCAAGATGAAGCTGTCCTGATACAGACATAAATGCTTTTGTATTGAAATAAGTTGATTCTATATCATCTATTCCTTCTTTTTTCATTTCTTTCAGTAGTTCTTTTGAATTTGGTTGTACTAAGAATATTTCTCCAGCTCCTTCACAATCGTTTGCAGTTAAAATTGGAGTATCAATATTAATAAATCCATGATCTCTAAAATGATTTCGAATAACACTTGCTGCTAAATCTCGAAGTCGTAATGTACAGGAAAAAGTTTTTGTCCTTGGTCGAAGGTGCAGATATTGGCGGACATAATCCGAGGAGTAGATTTTCCTTGGTAAAAATGGGTATCCTTCAAGCTTACAATCTCCTAAAACATTAATATTTTCAGCATGCAACTCTATCCTTCCATTAGGGGCTACAGAGATTTCTCCTTCTGCTGAAATACTACAACCATAGCCTAGATTTTTTGGTTGCACCTCTTTTTTTATAACAACTTGAAGAGGTTGACTAGATGTTCCATCATTTACATCAAGGAAAATGGTATTTTTCATGTTTCTTTGTGCACGTACCCATCCCTAAAAATGATTGTTTATTAAGTATTAAAAATCAGGTTAATGGTCTTGTAAAGCTATTTCCTAGTTAAAGACAATATATCAATTTGATTTGCCAACCTGGATTTTCGTTCGTTTGCCAATATTATGTAAATTATTTGACTCACAAATTGTCGCATAATTGTAAAAATTTTTTTTTAAACATTGTGTATTTAAAAAATTAAATTTAAGTGCCTGCTTCAGGTTCATTTCTATTAATAAAATCGTTTTAGAAAGATTTTTTAAATATAATTAAACACTTAATAATTTTATAAATAATAAATATACTAAACTTTGAAAAGTGTAAAAATATAAATATAGAAATTCAATTAAATTTATTTAAAATTACAGATAAAATAAATTAGTGTTGCAAACTTGCAAGCAGTCGGCTGCAGTAGTCTGCAGTAGTCCATCTAGACTGATCTAGACCACTAGACTCTGCTATAGACTCCGCAACGCCCCGTTGGTGCATAATACGTAATAGCGCGTAGCGCTAATCATTTTCTTTCTTATCTTGGGAGCGAATAAGATTATAATATAATTATAATTTTTTTTCAAATTTTAATAATATAAGATACTATTTATTTAGGCAAAAAGATAATTATTATTTGCCTGGTATTAAATAATTATTATTAAACTACAAGTATTCTCCGAATTTAATGAAATCAAAGACAAAATATAAATCAAAAGGGAATAGAAATATTAATCGCGCAATAGTTTGAATTGTTTGTTGCTAACCATTTAATTCGAAAAGTTTAATGTTTATAAGAATAGATCATTGACACCTTTTAAAATTAAAAATTTGTTTAATAAGTAAATAAGCTTATTAAATGAAAACAAACTTTACTTGGTTACTTAATACAGTTATTAAACATATTTAAATTCATATAATAACAAACAGAGAAACGATTAATAATATTTATATTTATATAAAATTTGGGTGAAAATCTTATTAAAATCAAATTATTCTATTATAATTATAATTGAAAACAAGTATCGAGTTATGCAATCATATCAGATGTTTATTGATTTAATTTTTTTATTCATATTTTTTATTAATTATCAATATAAATAATAAAATAATACAATAAAAAATACTTAACGCATATATCTGTATCGTGTCGCAATTAAATACCATTTAACTGAAATATAAACGATAAATCGAGGTGTACCCTAATAGCAATAAAAATATATATAATTATAATGGGTTAAAGTCTCTATATCACATATCACAAACCCTGCAGACATTAAGTACTCCCCAGAATAGTCGAACAGAATAGAAACAGTAATAGCCTTTGCGCTTTGCAGACCCACCTTCGAATATACGCAGTCTATATTTATTAATTCTGAAGCTCGCGACTGGTCGAAACAATGGCCAGGTTCTACAAGAAGTTGCACGTTAGATGGCAACACGATCGTTGCGTCGAATTCATGCTTACAGCCGGTTCGGTTAGACTTTGAATTGAGTATATCGGACGTCTGCTCGATAGCATTGTATATGCATGTATGTCCAATATATGCATAAATACATGTAAACTAATTAATTGATTGTACTCGACCACAGCGGAGTACATAGGCAAGTAAGCCACTAGCTTCATGCTTGTTCTGGCCTGCTCTGGTCCCGTCTGGTCCCATCCAGTCCCATCTGTGGCCCGGGCTCTGGTCTCTAACTCTCTACTATATACATGGCAGCCACATGCAGCTCTCTACTGATCTAACTGACAGTAACGCTGCATATCTATAAGTGGCATAGTGGCTAGTGCCCTTCTATCAGCGTTTATATTCGTTGGTTATTCATAGTACTTGAAAGTGAGAAAGAGAGATAGCTGACGAGAAAGGAGGAAAGATATATACGCGCAGCTCATAGGCAGAAAGCCGTGTCGACTGTCGGTGAATCGATGCGTTGCAGTTATAGGCCGCTGCTCCGCTGGTCCGCTGCGGGCTGCTGCGGGCCGCGCAGCTCTCAGCAGTTGGCGCGATATGCCGTCTAGCTCTCGGTCCGCGCCCTCGCGGGAGTCTTCAGTCTTCTTTGGAAAATATAAATAAACTATGGCTTGTCAAGCGCGACATCCATCACGTACGCTATGGTACTCCCTGAATAGTGTTCTCGTCTCGTTATCGTCGCTCGCACACGTGGACAGTATCCTCGACGACGACGGATAAATTTCGCTACTCTTTCTAAGCCAACCGAGTGTCAGAGAACCTTGGAGAGACGGCTGGATTCTTAAATCTCGTTCTTACCCCACAGTTCTCTGCAGGTACGAGTGTACACAGAACAAGCCACTTCTATGTATACCTACACGATCGCGCGCATACAGTAGTTCGCTTGCCAACATCGCCTTTGAGGAAATGTTTGGATATAACAGGACGAGGAAAGGGTGCGTGTCATTGTAAATTGATGCCTCCCAAACTTAAACACACCATCAAAAGTGCGGGCATTTAACTTTGAAAACACGTTGTAGACACGACAAAACTGTAAAGAAATTATACACTCTATAGATATATATACAGTGTACCAAAACTGGTTACTGATTTAGTTGATGCTACTTTCCCATGGGCAACAAGACATGATGTTTTTTCCAGCTGATTGACTCTATGTAATATACTTCCTTAGAAGACTCTATGAAAAGGAACTCTTTTACAAGGTCTCTATTCTTCTGTCTTAATTTTTAATAAGCTCAGTAAAAATTGCACTTGATTGTTTGATAAACATTCGGCTGCCTATAATGTTTAATATTGAATTGGTATTGTGTAATAAAACATTTTTTAATTTCAACTCCATTTTTATGTTATTTAAGTTAACTAGATATTATGAATAGTTATGTTGCAAGAGTTTATAGTTTACATTTCTAGATTAAAAAAATATGGAAGATAAGATTTTTCAGTCATAAACTTTTTATGCATTTATCAAACTACATACAAGCTACGAATTCTTAATTGTAGTTCTCTTTACTGTTTCTAATGACTATTTTGAGAATATTTATCTTATACCTGTTGTTCATTACCATGTCTATTTATATATTGCTTGTTTTAGTAAATTAATATAAAGCTTATGAATCTAAAAACAATTGCATTTTATATACAGTTAATATGTTGTAAATATTAGTTACCTTTTTCATTATTATTTATGCAAACAAAAAAGGAATATTTGTAATACAAAAAAAATCGTATTTATATTTAATAAATAAAGATTGTTTATAATGAAATTAAGAACGAATTCTATATCATCAGTATACATTCATAATTTTTTAGAAAAAGATGCACTCCTATGGATTGGAAAGGATGTGGTAATCTTTTTCAAGATGAGGTTTAATAAACAGGAATTGATGACTTTGGCTACTCAGCCTTCACAGAAATTTGAGAAGGAAGGTATTCTTTACGTTAGAGAGCGTCAAGAGGGCTTCTTTCGTAGAACTGAGAGTAAGTCAATGTACTTTGTTATGCATTGTTAATCAAAAAATGCTTATTTTACACATTCATTTAATGTCAACCAATCAACACATAATACATATCCATAATTGAACAAATTTGCATGTTGTTAAACTCAGTAAGTAATTTAAATGCCTCATTCTTAATAATGAAATGCAGGCCCAGTGACTTCACCATCTGCAAATTAACTGTTTAGAATGTTAGTTCTTACTACTGTATAAGTTTTTGTATCATTATTTAAGTATTTTATTTAAATATTAGATGTTTAGAATTTTAGATATTTTATATAACGTGTGATTGCCAAATAAAATTTATCCTAGATTTTTGTATCCAATGTATGCATTTTTGACAGTTATATAATATTTTTAAAAATTGTTTTATAATGATTTTGCACACATTTTAATTTAATTAGTTTTAATATTTTTAGCAATAGTATAAACAATATGTAAATGTAATTTTATTTTTGTAATATACTATGATAATTTTAATGTCTGTTAATTTAGCAAATTTCTTTCTATTACAGCTAAATTTTTTTATATTATTTTATTATAGATTCAGATTAAGTATTAATCAATTAATCTGATTAAGATATTAATAAAATTTACAGAGAGAACAGACAAGTTTTACACAGAATCTAGCATGTTAACTATATTGATGTGTTATGACAATTATGTGGATATAATTATTATTATAACAAAGTTTTAATAATTATATTTTGAATTATTAATATTTTCCAAATTCTAAATTTAACATTTTAAATATTAATCACGTATAAATAAAATTAATAATAAATATTAAAATAAATACAATTTTACATAGCTTTTACATATGTATTAATAAGAATACATCTTGCAGTAAATGTTAAAATTAGATATAGTCAAAAGCATATTATAGATTTATGCTTATAATGTCTCATGATAAAAAATTAACCAAACAAACAAATACCCTTTTAATATAATTACATTTTAATCAAATTAAATACTCTTAGCTATCATTGAACATCATATTTAATACAGTATTCATTTCATAAAGATATTAATTGACATTCAGTATACAAGAGCAGTAAATCATACTTTTAAATTAGAAACTTAAATCAATCTGAATATGAAAACAATTTTTTCATTAAGACTAGAAGTAGACCGCTTTATAAGATAGCAGAAAAAATTTATTTATACACATACTTTGTTATGTAATAAAACAATGAGAAACTATAGTTATTAATCGATTGTAGTTCAATGAGTACATTCAATAGGACTATGTTTTAAAGAAATTTAAAATATTTAAATGCTTGTAAATATCGCGGTAAATATAAACCTAAACTGCAAATTAAATTTTATTTAACAAAATACAATCTAAAATTAAATTACCAGTTTTCAGCATAACGTTTATCATTGTCTAAAATTTATGCAGTTGGTGAAGGTACTTGATGCAAAACAATTTGAAAATTAACTAAAAAAACAATTGTTTCGTATTTAACAAGTGGGGAATTGTATATTTATTTCTTGAACTTCTTTGTCTGAATTAATCTTCAACTGTAACCCGGATTTCTAATTTAATGTAACTTCTTAAAATGTACCTGAAATTTTATTTAAGCCAAATTTATTTTGCTGTAATTAATTTGCATACTTTGCTTTCAATAATAATATTAAAATAAAAATGAATAATATTACAAATTTTAATTATTGTAAACGTGATATTATTTTTGTCTTTTATATTAACAAACAAAATTTTTATTTATAATTAATTTTTTAATTACAATAATAATAGGATAAAATGTTAGGATATTAAAATTAGAGTAAGAATAGGGTAAAAGGCAGATTTATCTATTATATTAATCTATTCGATCAACTTATAAAATAATTTTTATTATTTTTAAGAGTTTAATTGCACAAAATTTTTTATAAACCTTGTATATATGGGGTATGGCTAATAACAATCAGTACCTCCGTAAAATTTCCAGGTACAGGTAAAAAACTTGACAGCAAAAAACAAAAGGGAAAAACACATAAGACTCTACGAGACTTCAGTTGTGTTTCAGCCAGCACGAGTAAAGGTACCATTAGGCGAATTTTAAAATTACTTAGACGTGGATATTAACTTCAAAAAGTTTTAGTTCTCATTGTATCTAATCAATAACGATTATTATAGAATAAAATTTTACATTATTTGTCCTTTATGATTGATGACGAGCGTTTGTTAAGTTTTTTTCAAAATAAATTCAGATTAAAGTACTTAGAAACGTAGAATTTATAAATAAAAATCTGTACTAATTAATTTAAAGTAACCAAATCTCTTAATTTTTCTTATTCATTATTCTTATGCATCGGCGAAGTATAAATAAAAAAATTGAATATAATTATATAAATATTTTTTTTAAATGATTTATCATGACTAATATCTATGTAGGTCTTTGTCTACATTGTTTAATTACTATAATTATCGTATTCATTTTAAAATATTCAATACAAACTATTTGATCATAATATCCTAGTCTAACAATTCACCTTCTACACTATCCTCACTACCGAGTCCTCGGATTCTTCCGCCACTAACACACCTATGATTTAATTAATACCTCGTGGTTGCAGTATTTAGGAAAAACGTCATCGTCAATTAAGCTTAGTTTACTTCATATTTTTTGCAAAAATAAAAACACGATAAATAATTGCAAGTGATCAGCCGTTTTAGTGAAAAATTAAATTAAATTCGAGCAAAAAGCAGAATAAAATATGAAGTAAGCTTTATAATCGTCTTATGGTATACACGCAAACATCACACTTAAAGAAAATTTGCCATCACCCAGAGTAAAAGAACATAAATAAAAAAGTAAGTTTCACGCATACTTGACAGGAATCATTTTTACAGATTGCTGACGATTTTATTTTTTTTAAATTTTGAATTTTTATGTACGCAAAAATGTAGCATTGCAAGATTTTTATTTTAAATTATAAAACATGCTTAATCTAGTTACTACAATTTTAGAAATTTGTGAAATTTTTTCAATGAATGAAGAATACAGAGAATGTTTATTTTTTATGACTCGTGCATGTAAATTCTAAATGTGTTAGTGCTACACTACAGTTTTTATTGTAATTATATAAATATTAAATAATTTAATATAATATTATTTTTAAATATGAAGTAGAAAATTTCAAAACACTTCTGTGTTTTAAAAATGACAAACGTACAAATAATATAAGTTAACAAGTACAATACCACACTATACAAAAGGTTTCCGAGGCATCTTCCAGGCGACACACATAGTAGTAATATTACCGCAGCATGAGGTTAAAGTACTTATGCGGAGAAATGTCCATTTAACACACATGTAGACAAATGTTCGCGTGCATTCTCAATTTCACTAGTTACGCAGCTTCCTTTATATACAAGTGCATACCGAACGTTGATGTGAAAGTATCGGGTGCATCATTTTGCATGCAACGAACACGAGATCGTGCAACAAATGGCAAGTCGTCTGCCCTCGTAGTTTCCAATTATGGTGATATTGTACTACTGTTTCTTTTAATCCAACATTAAATGCATACTTTCGAGCTTTTGCCTATACTTACTAACATGAGCATGTGAGTGATGTTTTCAAACTTATAGCATTAATAAAAACGTAGTATGTATATTACTATCCTTTTCGCTATTGTGCACTTTATTGAAGAAAAATCAAGTAGTATTTGTTTTATTACCTTAAAATAAAAAACAATTTAATAACATTTTTTACCATTGTGCGATGCGTATTCTTTGGCTATTATGTCGCACATTATACAAAGTCTATAACTTAATTAATATTATATTTTTTTCTTTTTCGCATTAACAAAACAAGGTTGATTCTTCGTCAATAAATTCACGGAGATATAAAAATGAATAGTTTTTATTCATTAAATAATGTTCATGCAGCTGTGTTAAAATAATAATAATGAAATTATAATATTATGTTTGATCTTATAAACTATTCAATTTTGTATCTCCTCTAAAAATTGTAATTCCTTTTATTATTACATGCTTATTACACGCTAGTTTGAAATATCTCAGCTACGCGCAAAAAAAAACAATTCCTGATTATATCCATTGTAGCCGGAAAAAAATTCCGTACGTATACGCAAGACATTCCTTATCGTGTTTGTAGTATTATTCACCATTTTCACTTGTTTCAAATTTAATATACATCCCATATTTTGAGCTGTACATCGTCTGCTAAGTACAAGTATTTCCGTAACAGTGGTTTTCATTTTTCTTGCTCATAGTAAGCCTCGAGCGATGGTGTCGGCTCCGCGGCAATCTGCTCTTTTACTTCAAGTCCAGGGAGCAGTGGTCCGAGCCCCTTGGAGTCATTATACTCGAGCAGTTCTCCGTGCGTGTGGAACAACCGACCAATCAGATACCTTATGGATTTAGCATAGGTAAGACATTCTCAGATTTCACCAGGAGAAAAAGTATCGTGAGCTCGATTCAGTATATATTTCGGTGTATATTCGGTATATTCAATAACAGGATCATATTATAAATCTGCAAATTTTGAAAAATTTAATTTAATTTCACTTCTAAATTTGTAATTAAATCCAATCATTTATTTTTTAATACAATTAATAATAATTTAATGAATATTCGATTATTAAAGCTTCATTCTGTAAATTATGATTTCATAAATAATATTCGATTGTTGTATAATAATGATTCTTAGTACTTATATTATTTATATTAACTGTTTTATTATCGGATGTATTAACATATTTAAACAATAATGGACCTATGTACTAAGACGTTTCTAATAGTACAATTCGTTCTTGAAAAAAACTTTAAATTTATATAAGATATCCATTTTTGCTAATAAGTTTGTACATACGTACATACATTCGCAAAAATATAAACTCATTCAGGATCATACAAATTATTATTTAAATTAACTAGTGCATAATTTTAAGAACGCGAAGAAAAAGAATCTGGCTGATTATTTTTCCAATATCGGCATTTAAAAGCAAAGGATACTGCGCACTAGTATCGCTAACTTAAAAAGATAAACTATAGATGAATACGTCGGACATTGCGATACACAAATGCTCGTGAATCATTGAAAGTCAGTGCGTGTAGCAATTAAAAAAAATCTTACACGATTCACTGCAGTATTTGATGGCGGTGTGTATCAACAACTTGGTGCCAATTCTTCAGAAGAGCGAGATAGCTGGCTGCAAGCTCTGCAGTTAGCGAGCTACGAGTGCATGCGCAGTCAGCTATTGGCACTGAGACAGAGGATGGAGACAACAAGCGGGCACAAACACGACACCGACATCCAAATGGTGCGGCTAAAAAGCGGTATCACAACAGGTTCGTTGCACCAGACATTTCTCATTGCAGTAAATATACATCTTAGTAGACTATTCAGTTCTTTATTGCTTCATTGCAGCTTGACGATGTCTAACTCAAAAAATAAAACAAATTTGTGCAAAATGTAAAACTAATATTATATCCTAATATCATTTTTATAATGCATATAAATGTATTCCAACCGCTTGTTTTTGTATACCTAATTATATTAATTTCGCGAATTTAACTTGCAATTTGCAAAATAGCGGACATTGGCGTATAATATTCTAAGTGAATACTTGAAAATTAAATTAATTTACAAGAGTTTATTGAGTGTTCAGCAGATTTAAAGGTAAATATGATTTAGTATGAAATGTAAATTAAAATATAAATCCATTTCTGGTTATGATATAAAAACTATCCTTAGAACTTACGAATATATACTTTTCCATTGTTGAAACTGCAAAAAATGTTAAAAAAGAGGTTACGAAATTAAAAATTTTATGCACTCGGTTTGTTTTAATGGTATACGTACAGATTGCATATCTGTATATACGAGTGAAGTTGTATACTGCGACAAGAACCACCTTTGATAATACATTATTGTCCAATATGAATACATCATAATAAAACAAGATGAATAACTAATAAACACTATTCAAATATTTCAAAATATCATATATGAATTCAAATAAAATATGACTAGTTTTTGAACTTTTTATTAATTATAATATGAAAAAATTCAGTAATAATTCAATGAAAATTAAAAATATTTAGAACAAATGGTTAATGATATATATACCTGCTCCGGTGATCATTATCCATCGTATATATTTTTAAAAGAAGCAAAAACATGCCTTTTATATGTTCTATAAATGGCATATGATTTTGAATAAATATTTATTTGTACATATGTGTGAAAATATTTTTCTATAAACTACATAATACGTTATATTAAAAATTGCATTGCATTTAATAACATTGCATTTTCAGTGATTGACATACTTACCCTATTCACGGCCCTGATCTGACCGCACTGGAAGTCTTTCTACTGTAGCTACTTAACTTATATATAGATGTTCTATTTGTGCCAAATTTCGAACATTCAGGGTTACTTTCCGTTAGGTAGAAATTAAAAAACTTACTTAACTTTTACCTATTTTAACTATATTTTACTTTTCTTAAACTATTATTTTTATCTGCATAATTTTTAAACAATACAATTGTTTTGCGTCTACGAGAGTCTTCGGAAGAACATCACGACATAAGTCGCGTACAGAATATACTGTTATATATCATAGTTATCTATTATAATTGTTGTTGATATAATGAACAAATTTATACTTTGTATCTTTACAAACAGACCCAGCGGAAATCCCCATGTGCGAGGTCTCGTTGGCCTGCGACAATTTGCTATGCGATGGACATGGACGGCCGCCGAATCCGGTCCTCCAAGTAGATGTTCAAATCTGCAACACCCCTACATGGATTAAATATGCGCGTACTGAAGTGGTCGAGCGTAGCAGCAACCCAGGTTTTCTCACGACGGTGAGCTTCCGGGCCAGTGACGGTATCGCACCCGAGTGCCGCCTCCGGCTCACCGCCTACGATGTGAGAGAACGCGTAAGCCAGACGGCGACACCCATCGGTAGTGCGGTGATGACCTTCAGTGCTGTCCTCGACACACCCAGGTACGAATAGTTCTGTATCCTGTGAGAGTAATTTTTCCGCCATTTCTCCTCTCTTATCCTGGTGACAGGTCAACGAAACAACTGATCGATATCTGAACTATATTTTTCGTGTTGTTTTTATCGGCTTGAGATCAATAACTATATAAGGAATGACAAATTTGGTCAAAGAGTAGTCATCATAGTGACTCTCGAAACTTAAACATTGCGTAATGAATATAGAACTTTCTATTTAGTGTAATAATACAAATCGACATGATTTCATGTTCAAAAATATATGTTGATGCGGAGCTCTCTATGTAGGTGGAGATCTATTTTCAACTTACGTGTTATTATAGGAACTGTAATACCATAAATATCTAAGAAATTAATTATTCAATTAGATTTAATAATGATTGGAAAAAATCTATATCAATGTTTAACATAAATTAATACAAATATATATATTTCAATGTTTTCAAAATAGTTTAAAATAAGTTATACTTATGATAATAAATATAGTTTTTATTTAAAATATTTTTACTTATTGAAATAGGTTGCGGATTCCTTTGAAGTCTTCAAAGGCAACAACAGTAGGTTTTCTAACAATTAATGTTTGGAACCTAGAAGCAGAAGACAAGGGAAATAGTACCGAAAGTACACCTTCCAGAAATGTGCCAAATACTTCAAATCAAATGTATTGTCATAGACGATCTCAGTCGCTTCCTCCAAGACTTGGTACAAAAATTAAACTTCCACATCAAGGACAATTAAAACTCCTGTTTGCCAATCCTCACATACAAACGTATAGGTGCATACATATATATCCATTATATATTTTTTTCTGTATAGATGTTTATGTACGTTTGTTTATGTGTAACACAAAAAACAGTATAAAACATTTGCAACAATTGCAGATTTCATTCGGGTTTGGGTGGAGATATTTGCGTTCACGAGACTATGGCTGAAAGTAAATTGTGCTTTCAATTTCCGCAACAATTATTGTAATTTTATTTTATTATATTCCTTTAATTGAAGTTACCTAGATTAAATACATTTTATTCAATAATACAACATAAAATATAATTTTTAGGGGAATTTGGATTCAAGAAGAAAAAGAACTTTTGCAAGAAGTGGCTGGTATGGGAGAATTAAGGGAACCTTGGCATACGAAACAAGTCGATCTTCTAGATAGGCATTTACATCTTTTACATTCATATTCTCAAGCAAAAGAAAATTTAGCTGCCTTCAAAGGTACTTTAATAATTTTAAATAAATTTTATGTCACATTTTACGTTTGGTTAAAGTTTACGAATAAACGTTATAGGAAGTTATTTTAAACAATCGTCACGAAAAAACGATAGATCTTTGGAGTTTGCACCTTTAAATTTACATTTACAAAGAATGTGGGTCCACAATGATACTCTTAATAAATGTGGATTATACGATTTCATTAGTGTAGGAGCATTTACTGCTCATTCCCATAAAAATAAAAATGGTGGTCTCTTAAGGTAATAGGATATATACTTTCTCACTTTTTTACTTTAATAAAATGTCATACATATTTAATCAATTAATTTAAATAATAAATGTTTATTATTTTGTTTTAAATAGACTAGTACAAGCACTGAAAGAATCCCCAGTACGTAGTACCCAAATTTGTCAAGGAACATCTGAAATTTCTATGGCACACGACGCTATTCAAGCCATCAAACAACTTCGAAGAGATGTAGTCGAAGCAATGCGATCACTTATGAAACTTGCTAAAGAAAAACAAACTAGTGGAATGCTACCTATCTGTGAGGATATGATATCGAAAACTCGTATATTACTCAGCTTGTGGGATCCAGGATTAGTGGAAGAAGCGCTCACGTTCTTAGAGGAACATAAGGTGGCTAAAATCCAAGAGGACATCAACAAAGATGACTCACTGTCCCTAAATTTTAAAGCTAATCAATCACTCTCACCCTATAAGAGAATTACGCAACAGCTAAATTTTGACTTAAAAAGTCCAGATTTTGATGAGTTTGTGACACCTGACACTCCAGAATGTGTGCAGGATATATGGGCGAAAGAAAGTACAAGAAATAAATATGTCAGCTTTTCTATAAATAATGAAATTAATAGTAACACAGATAAACAGCAGCCTGATGAAAACTTTGTTATATTTCCTGAGGTAAGATAGAATGATGCTTTTAGTATTGACAAATACCTAAAGTACATTTAAATCTTAATACTAACATTTTTTATATTCTATGACAGGTTGAAGATGAACCCAAAGATGCTAATACAATAGAAAATGCAGATAACAATGTTGACAATACAAAAAGCGAAGACAATAACAATCACAATCACGAGGATGAAGAAAAATCTGACTTCGATCGCATTAACGATCTAGACATAAGCAAACGATTCCTTGACACTCAAAAGATGTGCAATTCACCATCTGCAAATTATTACAAACCAACTGATGAACCAGAACCGTGGGATCTCACACAACTAAATATTGAAGCCAGTGTCATGTGCCTCGTATCAAAAGTAAAATTTTTGTGTGGTCGATGCAGCAGCCCTGCAGTCAGATTGCGAAATAGAAACGGGATGGACCGTAATCACGGTTTAAAGAGTTGTTTGACAAATAATAGGAATAATTCTACATGTGTAGTAACAATGCAACCGAAGAATGGAATTAAGAGTGATGAAACCAGCAAACTTTTAGATAATGGAAAATCGCTAAGTATTCCCGGGGGTGAATATCAGAATATAGCTG
Source organism: Sycophaga agraensis (assembly GCA_018906755.1). Lineage (NCBI taxonomy): Eukaryota > Metazoa > Arthropoda > Insecta > Hymenoptera > Pteromalidae > Sycophaga > Sycophaga agraensis. Next base: position 1,013,401 of record JACCIE010000011.1, read on the forward strand.
TATCTAAAGCAAAAGAAGGTACATAAATTTCAGTATCTGTGTTTAATATAACGATATGAAATCTAACTTCTTATTTTTACAGTGTATGTTTGTTATATTCGTTTAATATTGTTTTTAAATATTCATAAAAAGACAACCGTAAAGATAAGAAGTAAAAAACTGTAAAAAACACTTTCATAATTTTGTATTTCATTTCATTTATTATTTTAAATAAATTATTATATAAAATGCTAATAGCAATTTGCGTATAAATATGCATTATCTAATAGCTTTATTTCACCTTATAATCATTTATTCTCATAAAATACATATTCTTTATGTAGGGACAACTGTGATTTATTGTAATACGTCTTCCGATAAAGTGTGCCAAGCTATGGACTCAATGACAAGAGTGATAAAGAGCAATTCTAGCCAGAGGAACAAGTTTACAGAGGGTCTAGACTTTGCTTCAATTGTTGACTGGACAAGCGAGTTAAGGCCAAGCATGAAAAAACTACGTCAAGCAATGGATGGCTTATTAAAAACTGCTCGACTTACTCATTCTGTATACAGAGTTCAAGAAGATGCCAAAACTGCCCTTCGTGTTTGTAACGTTCGTTACAGACGAGATGTGTGCTTTAGTCAAGCGGTAATAAATAAATGCATAAATTAAAAAATTATAAATTAGTAATTTTTATTTTATTTCATTAGCTGACAGCATTAGTGTCTGGTCTTATGGCAAAACTGTGGTGCCAACGACCCGATCCAATGTTTTTATTAATTTTAACGACTCTTGGCCCACTTGTTTCCTTTGAATGTTTATTGAGTTATTATGGGGATGAAATTGATATGTGGGGAGACATGGCTGTTGCTGTTGAAGATATGCATACCGTCACTTTTACTCTATCAAGATGTGGAATTCATAACAGGTAATATATTTTATTTATATACTTTAATTAAAAATGTATTCATTATGGAATAAGCAAAAATTTAATGCAAAATTATTTTATTTTATTTTGTTAGTCGAATAGACTCGAAGTCAAAATCACCACAGTTTCCATCCCCTAGAGTAATTGGATCTAGAACAGCTTTAACAGTGCTTCTCCCAGTACCAGATGCCATATATTCTTTACTTCCACTGGTCCCTTCTTCTAAACAAACACTATCTTTTAATGTCACGCCAGTATTTTTTAATATTGGAATCATTGATATGGTTTCATTAGCTGAAAGCTTAGGAACAACAAAGCCCCAGGAAAAAAGTAATATAGATAATTTTGATAGAATGAACGAATATTATTTAAGGTTTAAAAAACTGAATCTTCCAACAGAACCTGCTTCAGCTAGATGTAAGCATTTAAATTAATTGTTTAAAATGATTTTCATACATTTCTCCATTTTTATAATTTAAATAACCTAATGTCTATAATATGAAGTAAAATGAACAAAATAAGTCATAAAAAGCATGTATTATCCAATTTTATTTTTGGACCAATAAGTTAATATTAATAATAACAATTATTAAAATAATAACATTATTAAAATATATATTATTTATATTAGTTGGGACTCGGTCAGCTTTAAATCAAACTTTAACTGATATGATGACGAATTTGAAGAGTTGTGTCCAAGCAAAAATAAGTAAAAACGTTGAAATTTTACAATTATCTTCACAAATATGTAGGCGCATGCGAGGTTTAAGATTTACCAGCTGCAAAAGTGCAAAGGATCGGACTGGAATGTCTATCACATTAGAACAAGTAAATATTCTCGCGACAGAATACCACTTAGCTGAACATGAATTCGCAAAAGCTCTAGATTGTATGCGAAGGTAAATATTAGTAATTAATTTATATAAAGATTATCAATTTATTATTAATAAATTTAGACCCTAAAATTAATCATTCATTAATAGTTAGCCTAAGTAAATAATATGATCCAAATAAATTTATCATTTCAGTGAGGGTTGTCGAAGAGAAAATACATGGAAGAATATTGGCGTAAGAAAATTTGCGTTTAATAGCCTACAAATTCTCACACTTCCAAAACAATATAGACCACCAGTAGGAACTTATGGTTCGGCACAAACATAATTTAGCTGTTATATAACTACAATATTTTAATATATTGTTGTACAGGGAACTGTTTTAATTCTAAATCGTCTGCAAAGGTTAGTTATTCTAGATGGATGATCACTGGTGAATAGACAATTAAACTGAATATTAAGTATATCATTCTTTAAAGGTGCTAATAAGGGGCTTATATTGGAAAAAATTTAAGAATCATTTTATATTGTATGCTGCAACGAATGTTTGTAAATGCTTATAAAATTATCGTTGATCATACAAAATTGTACAGTGCCATTGTTTTTCTACATTACTTCAAAGAAGTAAAAGAGACAAAACTAGATAGATTTATTGATTGGGCAGCAACAATTACAGGGAAGAAATAAAATTTTGTTTACTTTTCAGTCATGTAAATAATAGCTAATGCAAATGTATGTTGCCATTAATAGTAATACTATTCACGTTTATATTATATTAATATTTTATTTATTTTCTTACTATTAATTAACACTGTTTTATTTTGAGAGAGTTTGAATTACAATTATATCTTTTATATAAAATTTGTAAAATAAATGTATAAGTTAGTAGAAAAAATATGCAATTACATTAATTTAAAATTATTGCTTAGAATTAAAGCAATTATTTTAAAAAAAAAGTTTTAAATTGTTTACTTAAAATCTTTATACTTTTTCGATTATAAATTTAAATATTATGTGATTTTCTAAACTACTAAAAATTTATTTTATTATCATTTTCGATAAAATAATATTTGTAAGATATGTAATGCAGTATATGTACACTAAGAACTCACTGAATACTAGTAATACATTTTAAAAGCATTTTTGTAAGATTATCACAAATTTATAACATACGTCGTCATTATCAATATAAATAATTCCATAAACAAAGTGAGTTTTTGAAATTATAACATAAAAACTGTATAGTTAGTAATAAAAATTTTCTTTTTAAGCTGATGATAAATTAATTCTTTATTTAAATTGATGTTCTCAAAAACCGTGAAGCATATTCTTTTAAATAATATTACAAAGAATTCTAATGTAAAATTTGTGTTCTACAAAGAATGTAAACAATATTTATAAAGCATTCATTTTTAATATTTAGATATTTCTTGAATTTCATGACATTTGAAATATTTGAATATCAGATTTAGGATAAAAATCTGGTGCTACTCATACATTTTGGCATGAAAAACATCTTTCTTCAATTTGCAAAGAATACCATTAATCTGTAGCAAATAAACTTAGTAATATTATTTTTACTAAAAATCATTGTTCAAAAATTCTGATCACAAAACAATATTTAAATAATAGGTATATTAAAACTATCCATACAATACTAAATCAGTGTAAAAGATTATATAGTCATTTCATTATTGGAAAAAATTAAATTTAGCATTTGCTTTCAAAGCGATTTGTTAGGATATTTTGAGATCATTTATGTTTTAGTTCATTTACTAGTGTGCTTAATAGACAACAGCCTTCAAGTTCTGGCAAAGTCTGAATTGATTCTAACACCTGGCAAAGTCTGCATTGCATAAATGCACAAATGCATAAAAATAATGTATAATTGTGGGATGCACGAAAACTCGTTAGTTAAATTAAATTCTGAGTCCATTCCATTCATCTCTTGTAGATTTTTTCCAACCGTGACGTAAGCTTGGTCAAGGGTTTTGTTATCAGGTAGAAAACTGTAATGTTTGGTATAAATTATCAACAAAATTAATGCGTGACTGGCTCGTTTCAAGGGCTGTCGCTGTTCTCGCACAAGCTCACGTCATCTCACTTGTTGATTAGGTAGTTTTCGATCACTTTTAGTCTGAATATCGCAAACTACAAGGCTGATTATCACTCTTGTACTCTATATTCTCAAAAGCTTGGTTGTATTACACAAGGTAGGTTTTCAGCTTGTTTTGATCGCATTTTTCGTTGTACCAGTGGTGGTTTAATCTTTGAAATGGATGAGGTTCTCGAAAACCTTTTACATATCTTTCAAATATCGCTATCAAAAATATTAATATATGACTCGAAACCGAGCTCGAAACAGACTCTTTTATTAATTTAATTGCATGTTGTCTCTATACAGGCATGTACTATTCTCGATGACATTTGCGTCAGTTTTTTATATTGTTCTTGATATTTAATTGAAGTTATTTGGTTTGAGAATCTATTATATGACCTGTTTTACGTATCATTGTGCATGATTAATCTATATATGTATATATATATATATATATATATATATATATATATATAATACATTCAACACAATTGGAGACTCCATAGATTTTGTTCGCATTATCGAATTGAAACATATGTACGATCTTAAATAGTTATTCATGAAACTTAAACGACGAATATACGTAGTTTCCACTCATGCGAAACTCAATGAATTAATAATAGAATAATATTGCTTAATTTACAAATCATAAATTAAATAACTAAAAAGTATATTTTTAATTTTAATTACAATTATTTCATTGTACTGACAGAATAGTATATTTTTTTAATATCCTATTTGTATTAGGTATACGTGTAAGTAGGAGTGAGCAATAGCATTGTTGCTGGATGAAATTTACCAAGATCCATAAAACTGCTGATGTACAAATATTCATTATAATATTTTTTATCATATTAATCAGAACGTGACATTTAAATTGTCTTAATATTTATTTTATTTTGTCACAAGTATTGTATAAATTACTTTTTAAAGCTATTTTATTTGTGTCATTTTAATCAAAAAAGATTATTTACTTAATTATTCACTTAATAACGTAAGCAAGCTTTCATTAATATTGATGTTAAAAACCTTTAAAAAATAAATGAATAAAAATAATAATGAACATATAAATGCATAAGTCAAATAATACGTAATATTAAAAAATTAAGCATAATTAATCGGAATTTTATTTAATTTTTTTACCTGCAGATTATAATGTAAAAAAGAAAACAAGCACTTAATTCTATAATCTTAGAAAAAAAGAAATGGAGGCAATTGAATACGCGTCCACCCGACACATGAGACACTTCTCATCAATTCATTGATTATCAAATACTAGCTAATTTATCCTTATTGTCATATAAGTATTTGATATATATTAATTTCGATATTAACTTTATAAATTTATAACGATGGTCTAACCTTTACAACAATTTTGTACGTTTTAATATAAAATCCGTTGCAACAGGATTGTATTAAATAAAAATGCGTCAATAACGAGACCAGTAATTTGAGATAAATTGTTTATCATTTAATCGCATTTTGCATAAATAATAATTATATATTAAATTAAAGTTAAAAAATGTATGGTAAGTAAAACTAATACGGAGAACTAAAGTCAATATCAAAAAAATTTAGTATTCTCTTTATCTCTCTGCTTAAAGTCTCATATTTCATATGTTACTGACTATTAAGATAATAGGCAACGCTATATATATATATATCCGACGATCTATGTCTTCAACTTCGCAATCCAAGTCGATTCATCAGTTACCAATTTGCCAATTCAATCGCGTGGTTACATGTTTCGAAATCGTCAATGAAGATAAACCGAAGCTATAACCAATGAGTGTCAGCTGCGATTAAATTCCGTTGCATTCCTGGTGTGTTCCGCTACCACCGTCCACCACCTGCATTAGTTCAGCTGTTCAGTCTAGAGAGAGGTGCAGCACAGTTGCAGTCAACACTGCTCAGCATTTAGCAGCACTTAGTAGAAAGCATTGATGATATTATTGGTTACAGTAAAATAATTGTAACTTACGAGACACCAGATATGTATAATGCAATACCATGTTTTTGATTGTCTGTTATTGCAGTGTGTATATTTAACCTTCACCGGTTGCATACTCTCCGATTAAAACTTGTAAGCATCATTCAATGCGAAAGCATTAAAAAAAAGTACCGTGTATTAAATCGAAAGCGTGTAAACGACGTGCCACAGTGATTTTGAATGAAGTCTTAATCGGTTTCTGACGATCTCTGAACTGTATCTTATGCATGCATGCGATTAATTTTTAAAACTGTTTTATGTCACCAGTACAGGTCATAACATCGATAAAAATCTCAAAGTTAAATGTGGCTTGAAGTTAGATTCGAATATTATTTCATAATATATTGAAGTAAACTCAAGGTAGACGAAGGTGAAGTTAACATAAAATTTCGATTCCTTATTCGATTCGCACTATGGATAACGAGAAACAACAAAAAATCACTGAATTACGTGAAGAGTTCTTTAAAAAACTGCAAAACGAAGGACCACCAGACTCAAGTAATTTATAATTTTTTTTACATCGAAATGATTAAAATTTTAAAACGATACAATTATCTATAAATGTATTAGTAACTTAATCGAATTTAATCCTATTTTGTAAATTAAAAACATTCGTTATAATTTTAATATCTAATCTAATTTTAAGAATTTGTCAGATTTCTAAAATGCAACAATGCATAGTTACAAATTGTTTCAGTTTGTGAAGAGACCATTTGTATTTTTTAATAAAAATAAAAATTTTTACTGTATTCAACTCTGTTTTTGATTATAAAATATATACAAAATAATTATAATATATTTGAAAATTTTAATTTAATAAATTCAAATACGATTCGTAGCAATCTAAGATATAATTTGTAAATAAGAACATTTAACATTGATTTAAATATAGATTTATTTTGATTAATTTTACAACCGATTAAGATTGAGATCTAATTTATTTCTCAAGTACCTTATTGGTTAATTGAATATAATATCTAATCAATGTATTATAAATGTGTTATAAAAAATATTATACATATATTCATATAAAATTATCTGTAATTATAAATATTAATCATAAAAGAAAGAAATTATTTACAATTAAATATTTCCATTAAATTTAAATTATAAATTTATACTATCTATTCATTATTTATATTTACTGCACATTATATTTTTAAACAAAAATTAAAATTTGAATTATTATAGTTACCATTTTAATTTTAATTGTGATTCTTTTTAAAAATAAGTTTGCTATTTCCATTTGATAATGATTATTCAGTTCAAGAATCTAAGTTACTTTATTTAAATAATTTAATAAGACTCAGAGAACCTTTTTAAGTTTATTAAATTCTCAATTAAAAAAATTCATAAAATATATTTTACAAACACAATACATATTTATATTTTATATTTTATTTTTTTATATTTTATATATATAATTATATACATATATAATTTTTTAAATTATATTCAATCTTTCAGTTGCCAAGTGTGTACACAATCATTCTTATAATGATTCAAAAATTATATCTGAATCTGCTCTCTGGTTTTATATACTGCTTATATAAAACTCTATTACTTCAAGAATGTTAAAATAATACTTAAGATTACATACGTTATTGTAAAATTTTAATTTATCATAATTTTTGTCTATTTAGTAGATTTTCATCCAGCAGATATCAATAGAATCAAATCACGAGATATTTGGCTAAGAAGATTTTTAGAACATAAGGAATATAATGTTGAAAATGCATTAAATATGTTATGGGGATCTTGTGAATGGAGAAGGAACTTTGATGCAAATAGTAAGTAAAAATAAAGTTGTTACAATTTAAGTTCATTCTCAAAAAGTATATTGTAAAATATGTATTATAGTGTACATAGATGGGTGAAATGATTTTTAACTCAGATTTCTAATGCTTAACAAAATAGTCAATTTTCTTTAATTATCATTGAATGAGTAAAATATTGATTATAATTTTATAAATTGACACAAATAAATAATATTCAATTAAAAAATTATAAAATAAAATAAACTATTTTTGTAGCTATCACTGAAAATAATGTTCAACTAGACTATTTGAAACGTGGTTTTTGTACTGTTTTTGGCAAAGACAAAGATGGGAAAAAGCTGTTAGTTATCAGATCAAGACTATATGTCAAGGAATCAACATATTCTTTACAACTACAAAAGTGCATGATTTATTGGTTAGAAAGGCTAGAAAGGTATACAAACTTAATCTTTAGAATTTCACGTAAAAAATTATTATAAGATATTAAATAATCGTTTTAGAGAATGTAATGGAGATCAAATTTCACTGTTTTTTGATATGACTGATACAAGGTATTCAAATTTTGATATGGAGTTAATTAAATATATAATAAACTTATTTAAATATTATTATCCTAATTTTTTAAATTTGATAATTATATTTGAAATGCCACGAATACTAAATTTTGCTTTCAAAATAATTAAATCATTATTACCTGAAAAGGCAATACCTAAAATAAAGTTAGTCAATAAGACTACATTATTTCAATTTATGGATCCTAATAAAATTCCTGAGTTTTGGGAATATATTGATGAAAATTCATTTGAATTTATTTCTGAAAATGAATGTAAAGAATCAGATTTGGATCTTGTTAATGGAAATTCAAATAAACATAAGGTAGTATTTTTTTATTTTTTATTTTAACTTAATTCAATTTCAATTAACTGTATTATATTATAACAATTAAGGTTTTTATATTACTTTATTAAAAATAATATTTATTAAAAAAAATTAATTTTTTTCTTCAATTTTTAAGATAAAAAAACGTTAATTCAATAATATTTAAACATCTTTAAAAATTGATAAATTAAATATAATAAGTTATTTCAAATTTAAGGTACGTTTTGTTGATATTGAGCCAAGCAGTGTAAAAACCAGTAAGATTAAGACTTGTGAAATATCATTAATAATAGTTAGATTCTATAATATACTATTTTGCATTTTTAGAATTGCTTGTTGTACCAGACGTATTAATTTTTAGTAAAGATGAAAATGAAGTCTCAAGTACCATTTCATTACAAAATACATTGATGAATCAAAATCTGGCCTATAAAGTAGATATTTGAATTTATAATATTATATTGTTTATTAATAAAAATATGTTAAAATGTAATTATTTTTATTAACATTACAACAGATAAAACTGAATTCTTTAAATAAATTTAAAGTTCGTCCAAATACTGGAGTTCTCTTGAGTTCTCAAAAAATTAGTGTAAAAGTATCATTGAAACCTGAAAATAAAATTGCACCAAATGACAAATTTCAAGTATTATGTCTACCTGTTACTGAAAGTAAATTATCAACTCAAGAATTAACTACATTATTTAAGGTATTCAAAGGTAGTCTTTGCATTGATTTATTAAACATTAAAAATATATATATATTTTTAATAGACTCGTGAAACTGAGACGGAGCAACACAGATTATTCTGTCAAGACATAAATAAAGAAGTGAATAGTGAGGTGGTTTCAAAATTAAATAAGGTTGGTTAAAAAAAATAAGTTTCATTTAGTTCTTTAAATTCTCTGATATAAACAATTAGGATTTATTTACTATAACTAAACATAAAATGCAAATTTATTTAATTAATTTATTTAAATAAAGATGTACATTTTATAACTACAAGAATAATAATTTTAAAAAATTGCATCAAAACCTTAAACAAATTAAGTACAATAAGCAACAATAATTTTGATTATTAATATAAAATTAAACAAACTTATTTTTCCAGATTCCTAATGCAGAAAAGCAATATGAAGATCTGCAAAAAGAAATTAGGTGTCTTAGATTACAAATGTATTTTATGAATTGTATAATTTTACTCTGCATATGTATTATCTTGTACGTCATTGTTAGTAATCATGTTATGCAAGAGAAAATACTGAATTCTGATAATAATGCTAATCTCCAATTTATAGATACATTAGCTCATAAACCAGAACATGATGAAAGCTAGTCTTAGAAAATACTAAAATTAAGTAAAAACAAAGCAAAATAGCAATTTTGATAAATCAAAGAAATAGCAATATTTTACTATATTTTATGAAATTACTATTTTTTATGAAATACTATAAACTTATTAAGTTAAAATCATAAACAAATTTGTGATCAATTTTATTAAGAATGTTAAAAAGGAATTTAAAAATCTTAATATTTTAACTTTAATGTTAACTATATTTGAAAACTATTTCATGTTAAAGAATAAAACAATTTTGTTTTTTTCTAAATTAAATATATTGAATATTTTTAGAATATTTTATATTAATTATACTTACATTATTCTGATACAACATTTTAATGTTTATTAAAATTTATCAATACCTTATGCATTTGCAAAAGCAAAAAATATTTATAAATAATATACAGTATATTTTTTATTACTTTAATAAGCTATTCCTACAATTACTCTTTATGATAAAATTCGTATAATATGTATAGGTGCGGAAATTATTCAGACTTTGTACTTTATACATTGTTTATAAAAAAATAAAATGATTTGTTAGAATGACTGTTTAAATGTTATTTATGTATGTTTATGAATAGATGATATTTCTTTTTTAAATGTATATTATCTACACTTACAATTGTACTAAATTAGTTGTAGCATGGTATTAATGAAAATTAGAAACTTTTGTTTACAAATTAAAGTGAAATAACTTAATTAATTTTTGTAAAAAATTATTGCTTACAAATTGTTTGCAATTCTGCCATATGCATTATTTATTAAAGTAAACTATATAAGCCTGTTTTTTTACAATATACAACATGTTCAAATGTAAAAAATTGTCACACTTTATATAAAACTGGATGTTTTTAAAATTTTGTTCGTATTCATTTATGGTGTAACTCTCTTAGGATCACGAGGAAACATAGAAACTTTTCGAATGTTGTCTAACCCCAAATACAACATTACTACTCTTTCCAGACCAATTCCTCCACCAGCATGAGGAGGACAACCATATCTAAAGGCATCAATATAAGCTTTAATTTTTTCAATATCGACTTGATGATGCTTAGCTCTTTCAGTCAAAAAGACAGGATCGTGAATTCTCTGTGCTCCTGATATAATCTCTTCACCACGCATAAACATATCATAAGAATTTGAGGCTTTTGGATTTAAAGGATCAGGCATAGTATAAAATGGTCTCACAGCCAAAGGATATTTATCAAGCATATAAAAATCAGTGCCATACTTGGCTTTTATGATTTTACCCAATAATTTTTCATTTGGAGTTGATAAATCATCTTCATCTCCCATTTCTACACCAGCTTGTTTTAGCAAATTAACAGCCTCTGGGTATTCAAGTTTAAGAGGTGGGTCTAAAAATTGGAAAGGTTCAACTTTGTATTGCTGGTTTATGATTGATATTTCAGTTTTATATTTTTCTTGAAGGCCTATAAAAAGGTCTGTAAATAACTGTCCTATAACATTCATTACTTCATGATAATGATACTTAAAAGCCATTTCTAAATCTAAGCCTACAAATTCAGTCAAATGTCTATGTGTATTAGAGTCTTCAGCTCTGAAAACAGCTCCAACTGTAAAAACTTTTTCAAAATCAGCAGAAATAGCCATTTGCTTATACAATTGGGGAGACTGTGCCAAATATGCAGAATTTTTAAAATATGAGACTGTAAATACATTTGCTCCCCCTTCACTAGCAGCTGATATAATTTTTGGAGTATGGATTTCAACAAATCCCTTATTTGTTAAAATATCTCTAAATAACTTACAAACTCCTGCTTCTAACTTAAAGATAGCTTGATTTGCAGGAGTTCTCAGATCTAAAATTCTATTATCTAATCTTGTGTCTTGATTGACTTTAATGTTTAAATTTGTTGAATCATTATCATTAACTGGCCTTGCAGCATCTTCAATTTGCAATGGTAATTGAGGCTCAGATGCACTTACAACAAAAAATTTTTCAATATGGATTTCAACATCTTTTTGAGTACAAGATTCAATTGGATTTGGCACATTCTGAATTTTTGCCTTAACATCGACTATGGATTCTTTAGTAACTCCAGATATAAATTTAACCATTTGCTTACTAATTTTATCATTAACAGCGGCTAAACCTTGTATAGAATGAGACTGTTGTCTCAAAACAATGAAACATTGCTTTCCTTTTGCTCTACTTGTATGTAGCCTACCTCTTATCCAAATGACTTGTTCAGAAAATTTTGAATTTAAATCTCCAATATGAACAAATTTCCGTTGTGCATAACAGTCACTACTTTGTATCATTTTCATATCTCCATAATTTTCTTTTGATATATCTTCTTCATTAGTCACAGCTTCAGTTTGAATTGGCTTTTTTCTTGCTTGTTTTTCTTCTTTTTTTTGTTGCTTTTTTAATCCCTTTTTTGAAATTTTTTCCTCTGTAGGGATATCGGATACTTCTTTTTCCAGCGTCATTATCTATAACAGTGCAAAATATCCACGTGGCTACTCTATTTTCAGACTGCGCGGTATAGTAAAAAGGGTGTCTTAAAAAAGTACCCAACATGCAGAAGACCCCAATATACAGTATCGTCTACGTCTACTGCAGTCTACTACAGTCTACTACTGCAGAAGGCAGCCAGTAGCAGCCAGTTCTAACTTCTAACTTCTAACGAGAGCAAAACGTTGCCGCAGGTAATGCAGGAATAATGCTTGGTCGGTAATAACAGAAGTACCGAGTTCGCGGTAGTGGTGACAAATGCTGTCCCCCGGCAGCAAACATAATAGAAGAATTAAACAATTATTATTTAACTGTAGGATGTAATAGGTGTTAAACATAATAAGAGGATGACTTCGTTCTGAATTTTATTAGTTTTTATAAATTTTATTGGAAAGTATTGAATATATAACTCTATTTGGTGGTGAAACAGAGAACATACTTTTATTACATCTTTGTAAAATTATTGTTAAAAAGATAGTTTTTATTTAGTTATTACTCGCGTAAAAAAGTGTTATTCATTGACTCCAAACTTTATAAATAATAATTATTATGACTTATAATGTTTATTATCTTTTATATATAATTAAGTATTACTATATAAGTATTCGTAACAGTTGTAAATATAAGTTATGTATTCAATGTTTTCCACTAAAAATAATAAGAAATAATAAAATTCAAAGTGAAGTCATCCTCTTGTTATGTTTAACACCTATTATATCATACAGTTAAATGATAAATGTTTAATTCTACTACTATATTATGTTATCCTTACGGCGAACTCAGTAAGTCTGTTATTACCGACCAAGCATTATTCCTGCATTACCTTCATTTAAGTTCGGAACGGAAACATCAACCCGCACATCGTATGCTCTCGCAATTCATTAGCACTGATTAGCACTTGGCTGCCTTCGGTAGTAGACGATGCTGTAGCTTGGGGACTTTTGCATGTTGAGCACTATATTTGTGACACCCGTGCAAAAAAATTAGATAGATGTATAATTTGCAAGTTATTTTTAAAAAATCATTAATTTTTACATTGTTATTAATTTAATAAACTGTTCAATATTTTGTACGAATAACCCGTTATAGAATATCAAGAGTAAAGTAAGTCTATTGTCGAACAATGAATGAGTCAGTTTTGTCTTTTGTACAATAAACGAGTTGTCGTTAGGTTATCGGCTGACAGATATATGTATACATATACTATTTAAATATATGAAAATATGTTATTCTATGTATACAACAGGTAATAGCAGTAACAGTTTTTAATTATAGGATATTAAAGTATTATCATTTGATACTGCCATAGGAAACTTTGAACCGTCATTATAATTAATAACTTTAAAGATAATAGAAAAAGAAGAGTTTTGAAAATCTTATAAAAATTTGTCATTAAAAAATGATTACCTAAAATAGGTTGGAATCAACGTAAAATTTCACTAGTTTCATAAGTGAAATTTAGAATTAACTTTTAATAAGATGTGATTACAGATCAATATACACTATCCATATGTCTGGTATTAATTTCATTGACCTTTTTTTAATTTATTAGTTATTAATTATAAAAAGTAAAATAATAATTAAATTTGATCTCAGTTGTATTCATGTTCATAAAATGAATAACGGATGTTTCACTACGATTTCACTACCGCCGAGATCAGTATCTGTTAAATACCTAAATTTTACCATTCATTTAACGTAAGATAATATATAGACAAACATGTTTCGTAGATCTTTTCAGAAAATAGAAAATCTTTGTGTGTATAAAAGTTTTTGAAGAAATATAAAAATTGTAACATATCATATTTCATATTTAACAACTAAAGATAATAATAAAATCCGGAAATGACGACGAGAATATAATATGGAGCATACGCGGTTCAATCTGCAGGCTGCCAATACTCTCGAAAAAATCATGCGCATACTTTACTGCGCATACGATTTGCGCTCTCTCAAGCTGAAAGTTCTAACGGAAGAGTGAGGGCACATAAGGGCGCATGCAAGTTAACATACATGTGTCTTACTTGCACTCTCGCACCAACGTACAAGGAATCCCGCGCGGTTAACATACGGTAATGAAAGCCGAAAGCAGCAGTAAAGTGACCGTCATTAACGAGTACATGTCCAATCTCCAATTTTACGCTTGACATTTGAGTAGGCTTATTTCGTATTAGGATCTTCAATTTTTGTAATAGAGCAAGGCGATCAAACAAACATCATCGAAAATCAAAGCCAATTAATGAGAATGCAAAATAAAAATTTAAGAATTACGAGTTTCGGTCGCGTAGTAGTAACGATAGATTGGTAAGTGACGGTCTGAAACTTTGTTTTTAGAAAAATGTGCTGCAATGCAACGTTGCTACCATGTGCGTGCAAGCTGTCCAATGTATGCACGCACACTTGTATAAGAAAACAGAATTTTCAATCGGCCATATTGGGCACGAGCTGAACTGCACAGCTAAGAAAGAGACAGAGTGCGAGGCCAAAGTGAGCTCTTACACAACGCCCTCACGCGAACAATAATCCAAAGTTGTACTGTACACTGTATACGGCGAAATAGAGAACTCCCAAAGAGGGAGAGAGAAAGATATAGAGGGCCCCGTGTGTGACCCCAGAACACACTCTAGAGGCGCCCTCCCGAAAATACAAAGATACACGCGATAATCACACACACGCAAACACGTAGATAAGATTCCACTATTTGTTACATCCGTAAAAAGACGTGAGCGTCCTCGGGGAGGCGAGAAAGTCGCCAGCAGAAGGACGGACGCGTCGAGGCGCGCCGTTAATACGTACATGGTAAGTACAGAACTAGCAATTGTTACGAGTGGTTTATCGAGAAGCGAGGAGTTGAGGAGGCGTGCGTGTGCTCCGGCTCGGTGTGCACGCGAGATCGGAGCCCGTGGCGCGGCCAGCGGAGACGAGCGTTTGGCGCCGCCTGGCGCACCTTCGCCTTGTGCAGCACGGGCACCAGATCGCCGCGGTGGCGGCGGCGACTCTCGGAGTCTCCGAGAGCTCGGGGCGCCTCTCCATATTGATGACAGCGCCGACGGTGATAATTTTCTGAAATTTTTGTCGCTTAATGCCCCCTGTGTCCTGATGCCGAAAGCAAAGCACCCGAACTCCCTCTCGGCCGACAGAATGCGCCTCCTCCAGGTGCACTGAGGGCACCACGTACTGCTCGCCCGCCTATTTTACGCTTTCGAGCGCGAGCGCGCGCGTGAGTGAGTGACCGCAAGTTCGTCGACTCCTGGAGGTAGCGCGGCGACGCGCGCCATTCCCCCATTCCCGAAGACATGGCGTCCGGGTCGCGCTCTCGTCGTCTGCCGTTGTACCTTGCCCTCCTTTCCGATGCTGATTCTACGGCTGAACCGATACTGCTTCGTTAACTGCGGGACAAATTATCATTTCATTGCTGTACGCTTTTCATTTAACATTTCAAAGCGACTCTCCTGGACTAATTGTTTGTCTCGTAATTCCAAAATTGGGATATCTCGATGATTCTTCGATAAATTTATTCACTTCGTATCTTATTTGTAAAAGTGAATTGTTGTTGATCACTAAACCCTCTATTTTAATTTAGTATAACAATTTCACAATCTAAGTTACAGATGTCAGCTACAATTAGTTCTGGATTGATCGAATGTTTTGTAGTAAAGCTAATCAAATTTGTTAACTGGTTTCTAAATTTAAACATTCTTGAAGGTTTATACTCTAGTAACAGTTTTTTGTTTTAACTGTGATCTATTGTTTTTATATGAATTTAAATGAGACTGGAGTAAAATAACTAATATATTGTGTTTTATGTGTAAATATCATTTTTGTAAATAATTAAGAACATTTCACCTTTATCTCCTGCACTAGTAAATATTCATCTTTAACTCAACTCGTTTAAATAGGAAATAATAAATTTAGTACATGTACGATATAAAACATTTCAAAATCAGTACTTTATTCCATTTGTATATTGTGATGCAATATGTAGTTTAAAAAAGCTAACTTGTTTAACTGCCTACTCTTAATCGTTATTGGTTTATATTATGTATTAGTTGAGAATTATTGTTTCATAAATATTTCATATAAACAATTGAATTCTTTTAATTCTATTACATATTAAATTAAAATATAATAATTTAAGTATATCTTGCAAATATCTAAAAACGTTTAATTTTTATTTAAAAGTAGACTTTTACTGTACATGTAATTTAATGAATAAAATTGTTTACATTTTAGGTTGATCAAGCAGATTGAATAGACTGCAAATTAATGTTGTGACCATGTCAAACTTAACTACGATAAAATTAGAGGGGAATCAGGAGTCTGTTACTGAAATACAGACGTACTTAGAGTCTTTTAATAAGGAAATTGAAGGTGGCCAAGGAGAACAGATACAGCATGTTCAACGTTAGTATTATAATTAAGTATGAAAGATAAGAAAATGAAATTCAATATATATTTAACCAGAATGATTTAATTGTTTAAGAAAAATTAGTAATTAATGATGAATTTAATAATTATTTTGTTATTTCTAAAGTACATAAACATATATGTATTCTTTATTATATCAATAATCAGTCATCTTGAGTCTAATTATTAACTAAGAATAATTATTTTTGTCTATAAAGTGCGATATTTATCAGAAATTAAATTCAAAATAAATTTTTTTTAGTTCAACAAGTTGAAGGGCTTACAGGTGAAGATGGGGGAACATATTTTGTTGATCAAACAGGTCAATATTACTATCAAGCTAGTGGAGATGACACACCTGTTTTGACACAAGTTCAGATTCAAGAAGTGAGTGAAAGTGATGGTCATGTTGAAGAAAGTGCGAATGAAGAACAATATCAAGAGATTGAACAACTTGATCAAGATGTAGAAAATAATGTATTGTATTTTTCTCAATTATTTTCAAATTTCTGTAAATTATATATTGTAGTTATTTAAAAAAAATTATGTTTAATTTAGGTTCAATCTTCAGAAAATATTAACAATCAGATGGTTCTAAATTCTGGTGAAGCTTATCAAACAGTAACTATTGTTCCATCCGATTCGAATCCTGGAGAAGTAAGCTATGTACTTATAGTGCAACAACCTGATGCTGAAGGTAAAGGAGATCAAAAGACAGATAATGAAAATGGAGATATTGAAGGCGAGGATGGAGAACAGGATCTTACAGTTTATGATTTTGAGGATAATGAAGATAATGAAGCAGCTGTTGAATCAGAAGTTGAGGATGATAAAACAAAAATTATTAAATTTATTCCAAAGAAGTCACAAACTGTTACACAAGCCCATATGTGCAACTACTGTAATTATACGAGTCCAAAACGTTATCTCCTATCTCGCCATATGAAGTCACATTCAGAAGAAAGACCTCACAAGTGTAGTGTTTGTGAAAGGGGTTTTAAAACTTTAGCATCACTTCAGAATCATGTCAATACCCATACAGGGACCAAACCCCACAATTGTAAATTTTGTGACAGTGCATTTACTACATCAGGTATGATTCTTAACAAGGATATGATTTTGATCATTAAAATATAATTCATAACATTGGATATTTTTTAAACATCTTTAAAAAGTAATTGTAATGTTTTACTGTAATTGCAAAAATAAAATAATTGAGTTCGATTTGTATTCAAAAAACAGCTTAATAATGTTTTTTACGTAGATTATTTAGAAATTGTTGAAACTGTTCAGTAAGAGCTACATTTTTAAATGTTAGACTAAAATTATTTTTATTCTAAAAATATTTAATGTTCAATTATCTAGGCGAACTTGTAAGACATGTAAGGTACAGACACACGCACGAAAAACCACACAAATGTCACGAATGTGATTATGCTTCAGTTGAGTTATCCAAACTTAAAAGACATATTCGATGTCACACTGGAGAACGGCCATATCAAGTATGTTTAAAAATTGCGTAACATTTCATTTTTTAAAACTTGTTTAATCGAACTTTTTTATCTTTTGTAGTGTCCACACTGTACCTATGCCAGTCCAGATACTTTTAAATTAAAGCGTCACTTACGTATTCACACTGGTGAAAAACCATATGAATGTGATATTTGCAATGCCAGATTTACTCAGTCTAATAGTTTGAAAGCACATAAACTTGTTCATAATGGTTAGTCAGATTCTTAAAACTTATAATAGTTAGATGTATATGCCAGATGAAATAATTATAATTATTAAACTTAATTTAAACTATTATTTGTCAGTTGGAGATAAACCAGTTTTTCAATGTGAACTTTGTCCTACAACATGTGGTAGAAAAACGGATCTTAGGATTCATGTACAAAAACTGCACACCTCTGATAAACCATTGAAATGCAAACGATGCGGTAAAACATTCCCAGATAGGTAATTAAAATAATTCTTATTCACTTGTATTTGTATAATTCTATACATGAAATTGACTTCTTTTTATAGTTAGATTCATTTGACAATAATTTCATTTATTAATACAATTTATTAGTTAAATTATCTTTATTATTTTAATGCAGTATTTTTAATATAGTGAATGTTATAGACAATTGTTATCTTTATATAAATTTTACATCATTTGATAATGAAAGAAATTCAAAGAATTCCTCTACTTTAAAATCTAAAAATTATACTACTTCAGGACTTGCGAGTTTATTATAAAAACTAGTATTTTAAAATGGATTTGTTTTTATAAACTTTAATAATAAATAGTACATAATTTATTTTTAAAATATTACGTGTATTATATTCATTTTGCGAATGATCTTAGATCTAGTATAAAATCGACTAATCTTATCTAGTTATTGATCGAGTTCTTATTAAAGTAGTTTAATTATTATAGTATTTAAAAATGTAGTAAATCAAACATTTTTTTTTTCGTTAAAATCAGTCGTAATACTGATTAAATCATGCTCCTAATTATAAAGTATGGATGACACATAAATAAGAGTTAAAAGTAGTTAATATTTTTGTGTTTTCTATGAATTTTAGGTACAGTTATAAATTGCATAGTAAAACGCACGAAGGCGAAAAGTGTTACAAGTGCGATCTCTGCCCCTACGCTTCGATATCGGCGCGTCATTTAGAAAGCCACATGCTAATTCACACTGATCAAAAGCCATATCATTGCGACCACTGTTATCAATCCTTCAGGCAAAAGCAACTTCTCAAGAGACATTGTAATCTTTATCATAATCCTTCTTATGTTCCTCCGCCTCCGCAAGAGAAGACTCATCAATGCCCAGAATGTGAAAGGCCATTTAGGTACGTTTATTAGGATATTACTATTTTGAAACGATAATCAATATAGTACATAATGGTCTTTAACAAAACTGATGTGACATTTATGTTATTTAGACTTAGTAACTATCAAAATATTGAAAATATTTATGAGCTATAGATGTAGTTTCATTATTTTAATTTAATTGAAGATTTTATTTAAATCGAAACATATTAAATGTTGAACATGTAGAATTTATAATAAAAACCGATTTGGGATCTTTATATCTTAAGTAGGTAGTAACAAAGTTTTAACAACAAGATTAAACAATCACCTTATAAATCTTACACATTTTTAAATAAAAATTTTAATTTGGTTAATTATTGATATTAATGTAATAAATATTACTTTCATTTACTTTTTAATTAATATGATTGTATTAAAAAATTAAATTAATTTTATTATATATAATCAGAAACATTTTACTGTTAGATATTCATTTATTAACTGTGTTATTAAATTTATTAAACAAGTACAATTTAATTCCATGTGATTTAATAGTTAATAACATATTAAAAAATGTATGTACTAATTCCTATATTAATAATTTTAATTCATTCATTGCTTTTATGAATTATTAAGGCACAAAGGTAATCTTATTCGTCACATGGCGGTTCATGATCCTGAATCCTCTTTACAAGAGAAACAACAAGCTCTGAAAATAGGACGACAAAAAAAGATACAGATAATTGATGGACAAAGAGTAGAGGTCATGACAGGTATTTTTTGATTTGCATATTTGTTATTTGTATAGTTACACATTACAGAACGCTTAGGATATGATCCATAACTTGATCATTGACTAATGTGTTATGTATTATATAAACAGGTGATATAGCTTCTAAATTTAAAGGTTATGAAGATGACGAAGATGAAGAGGAGGAAGAAGAGGAAGAAGAGGAAGAAGAAGAAGATATGATGGCGGTAGAAGGAAGTGATGGGCAGCAATATGTAGTTTTAGAAGTGATTCAATTGCCAGATAATCAATCTTCAGAACAGGTAAATATTTATCTTAATAAAATATGTTATACTACTTATTATGTATTAAATATTATTTTGTAATTTGTTTAAGTAATAATGCTGAAATACATAATGTTCTTTTATCATTATGCAATTCAGTACATACAAAAATTATGATGGATATTATTAACCCTTTTATTGTTTTATCAGATGGCTGTTGTAGCAAGCGAAGATGGAGATTTAGTAATGCAAGATCCTCTTAGTCAAGAAAGTGGAATTGTTACAGAAGGTGGTGATGAGTTGATGGAACAAGATGAAACTCAACAAATTGTTGGGACATTAAAAATTGAAGAAGTGCCCATTTCTAAGAGCAATCGATCGAATGATCCCAAATTGCAAAAAGATATGGAAACGTGTTTTGGGTTTGATGATGTAAGCGTTTTTTGATGATTTATGCTTTTTATTATAAGAAATTAAAATTAATTATTATGTTAAAGCTTATACTAAATAGGATATTTAATATTGATAAGTTTGTATATTTGAAATATCCAATCAATTCAAATTAATTGTATGTAAAATATTTGATTTTGCAGGAGGAAGATGAAGAAGAGGAAAGCGGTGACATACCAATATTACAAGGTATTTCGTAATGACGACATCGACGAAAGGATTATACCTTGTAAAAGTTTTAATTAAATTTTTCATCAAACAATGTGTAATTGGTGAATTTAAGGAGAAACGTCTTAAGATGTAAAAACTTAGTTAATGGGAATAATCTTCTCAGATTTTTCAAATTCATTTTATTGAATTATTTCATTGTTTAATAGTTCTTCATAATATTTTTTAAAGATTATTTTAATTTATTATATTATACTGTATGATTTTGATGTAATTGCTGAAACAATTACATAAATTTTTCAATAATAATGATATCAGTAGATTTTAAGTCACCAATAAGAATTTTTCTACAATTATAAAAATATATTGATAGAATCAGGTGCTAATATACTGATAAAATTTATATCATGTACATACTATTAAATTACATGACATAAGCTTTGAAGAAAAATTACCTAAGCTACATTTTCTTTTGATCAATATAATAGTATAATTTAATTAGTAATAAATTCATTTTTATATATAAGAAATTAACAAAAATTAGATGTATGATAAACCAAATATGAAAAGATTTGTAAATAAATTAAGATTCTTTTGAAAAGGAGAACGGTTTCCTTTTTCGAAGACAAACAATCAATATTCTGCGTTAGAACAATTTGAATGGCGTTTTTCCTTAATACAAAGCCGTGCACAAAGTAAATAGGTTATTGTAAGTATTTACAAGTATGTAATAGACAAACATTTTCTCGACATAACGAGGAAACGAGTACAACTACAGAAATGTAAAATAATCGGTTTTTCTTTCGAATTTAAGGCGTAAAAAGATTTATATATAAATATATATAAATATATAAATATAATATTATTTTAATGTCACAGACAAAAATATTACAATATAAAAAGCATCGCATAATACCTGCGACAATTGCGATTGTTAATTACAATAAATAAAAGTATTCGATTTTAGTTTGTGGACTAAATACCGAGTCAAATAACCTCAATATAAGAAACAATTTAGGGGAGTGTTAAAATATGCCGTACATAAACAACTGAGTTAAAGTAATTAATTTGTTATTACTAATAGATTGAAAATAAGCATATATTAAAACGGCAATTTTTTATAAGTTATTGCATTTTAAAATACATAATGTACATTTTATAGAAAAGGTAATAAAAGTTTATTGATTAGTATAGTGTACACTCCCTTCAGTTGTTGTAGGTTGGTTTAATTCTGTAGATCGCATTGTAAATAAGCTTTTCATGATTTATTTGTTTATTAGTTTAATAAAATATTTAAAACTGTAAAAGTGTCGAACGAATGGATCAGCTTTAGGCATTCGAACTTTTGTAATCCTCTGACTTATATATAATATATATATCTTTAAAAAGGAACATATTTGCGACGAATGAATTTTTAGAGAATTCTATTGTTCTTTAGTTCGATTTTTGTACAATAATAAGGTTATATTGTAAGTACGTCTGTTTTAAATCATGGAATAAATGTGTGCACATAAGTAATTTTATTTTTTTTCATGAATTATACCGCAACTAAGTACTGTAGGAAAATTTATTTATGTTTAAGATTATTAATCGTATAGTTTTGTTACAATGAATAATTGCACAAACCTTGCGTGAATTTAAATATAGCAAATTCATGAATATGATAAAGAATTCTAAGATTCAAATCCTTTTATTAATTTCTGTTCCTTCAATCTTTATAAGATTATATAGATGTAATATATAAAGAGAAATGCAAAGTTAATTTTTTATTTAAAAATATCAAACGTATTAAATAAGTAAAGTTCAATAATTATTAATAATTAACAATTGGATCTTAAATTTTGTGAGTAATTTCTCACAATATTTTGTGATGTACATTTACATGACTCAGCATAAGTAATAAATTTATTAACTATCAGAAATTTCCTTTGCCTTTATACATTAATCACTATTTTAAAATCTATTTTGAACAAAAAATGTTTAAAATCAAATAATTTTTCTAGTTACTGTTTCTATAATTAAATATCACGTGTACATTATCTAATATTAAATATATATTTGCATGATAAAGAATTTTAAATTATATATATTTACAATGAAAGTTTTTTCTTGACGAATTAAAAACCGTATTAAATATAGCAAAATTGAACAAAAGAGATGTAAAAAATGTTTATAATTTTCTTACTTTCCAAAGCACTAAGATACATAAATGAAGATGTTGTACAATTGTAATTTAAAACATTTAAAAACTGTGCACTTTCTTACGCTATGACAAGGAAAAAGCAGTGTAGCATTTTCTTCATAATAAACAAATAATTCACCAATGATCTAAATTTGATTGCATTCATTTAATCACAACGAGAATTAAATTAAATTTAATTTGCTAGAGTCAACATTTATCATTTATTATGTAATTTATTTTAATGAATTACTTATGATGAATATATATTATTCTTTGTGTATTTTGATAAATATATTGCTCCTTTTCTTCAATAGCAACTTTCAATAAAGTTTATGATATTGATGTAACTTTTGACCTCGATTTGAATTCAATGTCATTGCTGTTCTATTTTCTCGTAATATTAACATTAGACATCTTAATAATTCGAATTTATTAAATAAATAAGAATTCTATTCGATGTAATTGCTTTTAATTATTCAAGAATTTTGTTTTTTTGTAAAGCTTCATCTGTAATGATGGTTAAATGGTCTCATGAGAGTATGATTCAAAATGGTTAGTAAGGATTGTCAATCTCATTTACCACTTTAACAAATGCTGTGTATATGTTCAACGCAAACTTGAATATTGTTGCTGTTGATTATAGTATTTGGAAAAAATAAGCATCTTGTCGGCTTATTTAATAATTAACAAAATTTTTCTAATCTGCTAATATTTATTGTAAAAAATAACATTAATTAACTTATCAGTATTACTTATTACTCAATTAATTATAGAATATATATATTCTAGAATTTAATTTTTTAAAAAATGTCAAAAAAATATTTATATAAAAATAAATAAATTTACGAAATATAATAAATAATAGAATAGAAATTTAAAACAGAGCTACGAATAGGAAATGTGATTGACAACTCTAATAACAGCTATGTGCTTCTATGGTTATAGGTGTGCATGGCCTACACACTTAATTATCTGCAGGTATAATTATTGCCCCTGGGTCTACAGCACAATAGCACCTATGATGCATCCATTTTCATCTTTTGAAGTGAGTAGAGTTCATATATATTATTAGAATATTTTAACAAAAATAATAGATGCGATAAACGAATTCAAGATAATTAAATAAATAACATTATCTTTTTTATTTTGAATTTTTTTTAAACCTATGATTCTATAGTATAATCAAACTTCTCTATACTTAGATATGAAGCAGATAATTACAAAAACCTACAGATATATTAATAGTTTTGTTCGATTCGCAATTGTTGATTACCTTTAATTACTGTGGGTATAGTTTGATTTTAATTATTGCCGCATTGATCTGTTGAAAACTTCTTATTCAATTAACTGTAGATATATAGCCTAAATCGATCTTACTTTAATTACAGAAACATTTAATTATAGACAATTTGTCTAAATGTTATTTATAATTTATGTAATATTTGCTTCCTTTTATTTATAACGTGTATTTAATATTCTAGTTGTATTTGAATTCTGCAATATTATTTGTTAAAAATTTATTTATTTATTTATTTATTTTTAGTAGTACTACTTCAACTAATTTTGAAAAGTTGGGTAGAATTTGAATTGGTCTATAATTGCTAATATTTTTATAAAGCGAGTACTTTAGCAAAAGCACGTTTTCTACTCCGTACACAAATTTTAGATTACAGACAAAAATTATATGTACATCATAATATAGAAGTAATAAAATTTATAGAAGCATTTAATGAATTTTATATAGGAATATCATCCGACCCACGAGCTTTTAACTCTAATAACTTGAAATAGCTTCGATTTCGATAATTGTTTGGAATTTCTTAATCAGTAATTTTCTTATCCTATCTTCAAAATTATTTATTATTTATCTTTATCGATATTCATAGGTTAGTATTTAAATTTTAAACATTTTGTAATGATTACATAAATAGATGATCATGATAATATTGAATATCATAGAAAGGTTACAATTTGTTAACTCACTGTAAGTGTAGAAAGTGTTTAGTCTGTATTTTTGTTTAACGCAGTAACTATTAAATTTGTGAAATAATAAATATTAATACAAAATTTACAATAATTATTTAAGATTTAAGCATAGTATTTTTAAAGCATGTTTTTACTTTCGATAATAGTTGAACACATTTTTATCTTTATTGTTTTACGTATTATTGATTTTTCGATAGAAAAATTTAATTATCTAAATTTTCTTAATATGTTAATTGAAATTTAAAAGTTGTTTTGTTAAAATTATCGTTTATTATTATTAAATATAATAATAATTAGAATAGTAATGTAACGTAATGTAATAATAATATAATTTGTGTCATAATTATGATAGAGCTAGTATTTCTTTTCTATAAGAATTAATAATATTAGAAAATGTATTTTCTTACACTTTTTTTCTATGATAAGACGGTAACCTGTATAAAATAACCATTTTCAATATTTTCTTATATTATAAACTGTCTCTTCAATTACTAAACCCATATTTTTTTTTCTGCGAATTTTTTTGTGATATTAGTTTAAGTTAACATAAGATGAAGTATGATATTAAAATTTGTATTAAAAGTCATTTGCAAAATGTTTTTATACAATTTACAAATAAACGACTATCTATGTTTACGTCAGATCTATCTCTATTATTTTTTATGTAAATGACTTCAGATCAATCTAAGTGTATATATATATAAAGAAGAAATATAAAATGGGGTTCATAGATTCGGATGCTATCCGTTTTGAATCAGAGTGGGTGCAGCTGCACATCTTACCCTAAATGTTAGTAAAATATTTGTTTTTATTTTCGGTAATCTTCGTGGATTTTGTTATGCAAAATTGATAGGGTTCGATCAATGAGTCTGTATGATCAAGTAGATGTTCCTTTCTATGATACAGTATAAACATCATCAGTGTTATACCTCGTGTTATACTTGATGGGAGCTTTGCCTGAAGGCCTTGTATTGATAATGTTTGTAATAAAGTTAATCAAGTTCTGTAAAGTTTGCGTTTTCCCGAGGTTTTTCCATTAGAAAACTATGGAAGCTTTTAAAGCTTTGCTATAGTTGTTACAGTGTTAGTATTTGCTAGTGCCGTATCTTGTACTACTATATGCGAAATCACATCTGGGCTAATACTCGGTGGTCTGTCTAGACGCACCTCTGAAATTATGCGTGAGATTTATGTCACAAGTGCTAGGTGTGGTGACAATATCAATTTCTAAAGGAAACGAGTGGGTATGCTAGAAATAGAGCTCTCCGGGAGTTCTTCATGTGTTTTCTTACGCCTTTAAAATTATTAGAATTATTGCTACATTATGTAGTTTAATATTATTTTATTGTACACTGGTTTTACTTTATTTAACTTAAACAACTGATACATATTTTGCTAGTATATTATATTATGTCAGCGCTGTAAAAAGACCAATGAATGGTAACACTCATATGAATAATTAATGATTGTTTTTATTTATTTTAAGTTTATTAAGATCAGAATTAAACATTACATTGAAAGAAATGTTGTAAGAATTTTTACTATACTTTTGTGTAACCCAAAGTCAGACTTACCAAATTAAAAAAAATATTGTGTACTGCAGTGTAAAAGTTGCAATTATTTTACCTAAAATACTATATCACGCTTTAAAAATAAATAGCATTTGTTTTTGTAAATAAATAACATTTCTCTCTGTCTTATGAAATATAAAACAAATATGTACGAAGAAGTACACATATTAGTTATTGCCTTTTTTAAAGTATGGTAATTATTTCCTAAAAATTTGTAATTATGGAAGATTCCACCTGCGACTATCGAGTTTGCTATAATGTTGTTAATACAGGATTGAAGTTATTTAATAATTTTCTTTAAAAAAGAAACTCATGGTACCAAAAATGACCTTAAACTGGCTATATAATATTGATTCAAATTCTCTTATAAAATTTGCAAACTTCAGATGTATATATAAAATCATTCTTTTACATTCAGCGATGTACACTTATCGCTGAACCTTTGTAAATATAAAAAAATACAAATTGTATATACATATACAATTAATATTAATACAATAAAATATACATATTTTAAACATACAAATATTCTCAATTGATTTATATATTAAAGGAAAATATACCTCATTTACTACAAAACGTACACGAATGAAATTAAACATTTTTAATTTTTTTTCTTATTGTATTTATGATAAATATCTAAACAAAAATTTTTTAAAAATGTATGCTTGTCTTCTTACTCCTTGTAAAAAATGACACCTATATTATCATGATGATATCATTATATTTTTTGAATATTTTACACCGAAAAATATAATCGTAATATTGTTTGGGAGGCGATTATTTTAAAATAATAAGCTGATGAAAATATGATGTCCATTCTTTATCTTTGTCAGTTAGTACGTTTGTAGACGTTCGGGTATACGGATATATTAGGTTGGCAAATATCTCTCTTCCGCTTTTTTGTCTTTTGAATTTCGCGGCTATGTACAAAGCGCTACAGAGCTCGACAGGTCTTGACTTAACCTACAAAACAACGCTATGCATGATTAGTTTGGATATTGCATTCAACAGTTATAGACTTGTAAACATGGAGTTCACTAACGCCGAAATCCGCGCTATTTTAAAGTTTTCCTTCGTTAAAGGCAAATCCGCTAGAAAAACATACCGTCGGATTAATAGTGTTTTGGGGGATGGTACTCTATCGTTTCGAACCGCAGAGGAATAGTTTCGACGATTCAGCGCCGGTGAAAACGACACCATGGATAAGCCAGCCGGCGGAAGTCCTGTGACGATGAATACCGATCAAATCATGGACCGGCATTTGGCATCTTGTCACATCGCTCAGGAGATAGGAGTAGGTCACCAAACTATTTCAAACCATCTGCAGGTTTGACGGCTAGGAAGGTTTTGCTGTGTGTTTGGTGGGATTTGAAGGGAATCATCTAATATGAGCTGCTTCCATATGGCCAGACGCTTAATTCTACCACCTGCTGCGAACAACTGGGCCGCTTGAAGCAGGTGATCGACCAGAAACGTCCAGAATTGGCCAACAGGAAGGGTGTTCCACTAGGACAACGCCAAGCCACATACTTCATTGATGATTCGTCAGAAGCTACGGATGATTACCGACTGTTCCTGTCCAAGGCGAACGCCCTTGGTGGTGTAAAGTTGAACTCAAAAGAGGCTTGTGAAGTGCCTGTCCGAGTTCTTCGTAAATAAGGAGGGGAGCTTCTACGAGGAGCGTATTATGAAGTTGCTGTCTAGATGGAGATAGATTGAACAGAACGGCGCAGTTTTGAACTAAATCCGATCACTGTAACACTTTTTATAAAGCGTTGAAAACGGAGCAAAAAAGCGGCATGGAGATATTTGCCAACCTTATATATATGTTAGTGCGCGCGACCTACCGTAAAGCACTAGCTGTATGATTTTTAAATGATTTGTTATATCAAACAAACAATCTGTATAATTTAATATACTAATTTAAAAAAGTGAGTTTAATTCTGTGTTCTTTGTGTAATTCTATTATATGTATTACATATCAATAATAATTCAGTAATAATATAGTCTCTTATTACTGTTTAATTTTAAAGAACTGTCACTTTTAGCTAAGTATATTAAAATCATTATCTGTTGATCCATCGACACATTTGTAAAAGATCATCAACTCGAACTTCGAAAGATTCGAAATTCAAAAAAAATAAATCTGATAGTAAATATTATATATATTAAATATTAAATTCTGCATGAGTAATCTATGAGCGAATACACGTCGTTTAATGTAACTTTACTTAGAAAAATTGATGATAATAATATGATGTCCATGCTGATTATATTTGGTGGATTTATTTTGTTCATGAAGGTCTTAACAAATAATTTAATTGTCAATCACTTATACTGTAAATCAATGAAATTAAGGTGTTTTTTGGGGGATTCCAAAGTTAATCGAATATGAATTACATAGAAATTCAATAATAGAAATATAGAAAATATGTATTTCTACACCTATTATACATACAAGCGATCGAAGAAGTAACATATAGGATAGCAAAAATATATAATACATATAAACTCCGGTAGTTTCGAGCTCAATCCCCAGTCTATTCGATAAATACAGGTACCACTTAATTTTCTCATGTGCTTTGAGTTTCAAATACCATAAGGTTTGGTATTTGATTAGCACCAAAAGGAAGCATAAATAATACTATGTTAAATAAAACAATTCATTTTAAAAATAAAAGTACTATTCAAATATATTTTTATCATAAATTGTGTATATTAGCACAAGATTCTGTTAATATGAAATTACTCTATATATACAGTAAGTGCGAAAAAAATGTAATATATGTTACTCACGGAGAAACTATCTAAAAAATATTTTTATCTTTCATTCGTATAACTGTACACTTTCTCTTTTCATCAGTTTGTTTGAATCCAGTAGAACATTCACAGTGAAACTAAACTCAGATCATATATTTACTTGAAATATGTAAATTGCCGACAATTACTAAATGAATTATTTAACAAACCCTTTTCTAAGGTTTGTGAAAATGTAAGTGTATGTGAGAGCTCTTCAAATAGTGGAAAATAATAGCTTCAACGTAAAAGAATCATTCAATATACATGAAGTGTATGTCCGTCAAAAACTATGACAATTTAATTGATTTTCGTTATTATTTCCTTTGAATACTCGTGATACAAAAGCTTTGCTCTTCATCTGTAAAACAAAAATAGAAAATAGTAATTCTAAGACTTTCATAAGGTTAAAAACAGCTTATGCGACAGTATCCTTTCAAAGATTGTTTTATTCGAAAAATTATCTTATTTATTAGCAATTACTAGATAACGCGTAAATAGATTAAATTAAAAAGTTCATAATTTATTAAAACTTTTAGTGTATAATACGTACATGAAACTATTAAACATTTAATTAATTATTGTAAACTCGCTATTTTTTCATTTAATGTATGTATTATTAACTAATTCATTATCCAATTTTTTAAAGCCTTCTGTTATTATATATCTTCAAATATTTATATGAAACAATAATTATTAAATTCTATTGTTAATTTGTTAATTTTTAGTTAATACTTTAAAAAATTAATTGATTAAAGTTAATGTTACAGATTCATAATTCTTCTTTTATTCTGTGTATAAAAATATGAAGCTTTTTGAGAGTGATTATTGGAAACTCACAGTTTTTTTACATAAGATTGTAGGTTATTATGTTTTTCAAAGCAAATGGAAAAATATTGTATCGTGGACTTGTGTATATGTAATTTCGTTATATTTTGCAGCCGTTGTGGTAAGTTTTTATTCATCGTAATTAAATTTATTCTTTCATTTGATCTTTTCATAAATTATTGAGATATGCATAAGTTTAGTATCATAATTTACTCGATAACTTAAAAAACTAGTATTCATATGCCTATGAGTTTGACTATATGTTTACATAACAAATTTCAAAATAGAGTTTGTAAGGTTTTTGCTTAGAATCTATGTACCTGGTATTTAGAATCCAGGCTAAATTCTAACTAAAATTAAGTTAGCTCAAGATTTCTGCTAAGAATCCTTGTTGGAATTTAGGTGAAAAGCCAAATTCGGTTTTTTGCCAGAAATCTTTGACAATGCGTGGAAAATTTCCAATAAAACTGAGGATAAATGTTTACTTTTTATAATTAATGTTATCTTTGCTGTCAGCGAGGTAAGTCGAGTAACAATGTAGGTGGAGGTAGGCGGTGAAGGAGTTGGGAGAAAAGGAAATTAATAGAGGGAAAACAATTGCTTGTATAATATTTATATTAAATACGCGGTTGGGGCGAGCCGAGTTAAATTAAATAGATAAAAGTGGTCCGCGTAACGTTTTGTCCCGACGCGACGTTGTTTCGCTGTAACGTACGATTCAAAAAGAATCGAGATAAACACGCGGCAGATCTATAGCACTTGAGGAGCACTTGTGGATTCTGCACCCCATATGTATCAGCGATCGAACGTCCGCTCGACGCGAAGGTAGCGTGACTCCATATGCCTTGTATGTGATGAACACTTCGCGAAAGTTAATTCTCCGGCTAGCTCGAGAGTCTGATACAAAGTGACCTCTAGCCAACGGCAACTGTAACTGCTCGGGGCGTATGCATGCTCTATTCAGATAGGGCGGCATAATTTAGCGAGGCATCCGAGTATCGTGTATCCGAGATGGGTCCTTAGTGAGCGGCAAAGGACCTATCCGGCATCGTTGCTGTGTTGAGACGGTGGCCTTGTGGTGTGAATGTGATGTTGCATTGATACCCTCTGCAGGACGGGTGCCGTAGCTATGGACAAGGCTAGAGCTGCGAATTCCGCAATGAAAGTCCTCGTGAAAGTCTGATAGTCCTCGCTATCCATAACCGTTGAGACCGATGCACGACAGCAGAGCAGACATGACCTGCAACTGCGAATGTGGCGAGGGATTGATCAAACTATTTTCCGTGACATCCACCATTAGTCCCGAGTCTGCCAGTAAATCAGATCCTAGTAAGGCTGTCTGCATATTGGTGACGATGAATGTTTACCTGAAAGCTCTCCGAACCGTTAGGTTCAGCGTCAGGGTGTGCACTCCAGTTCATTGGGCTAGCTAACCGACAGCTGTTGCTAGCTGCGCTAACATGTTGTAATCGATAAAAGTATATCAAAGATCTAGTCATCTCGCAAGGATTGGCGTGAGCTGTGTAATGAGAAACCGAAACTGAATGACCTTTTCACAATTCTTGAATGCTTTAAAGGAAATAAATAGTCCAACTAGCGTACGCGCAGGACATTTTCAGACATCTTGTTCCTTACTGGTCGGCGGAGTTCTATACACGGCTCAAAATTGTAGCCTTGAGCGCCTTATATTTAGCATCGACCGATAGCGACTGAATCTGTGACATCCTACAGGAGCGTTGCAGTGTTAAGCATGGGGACTACTCGGTGGTAGCGCGTGTTATCCGAGGACACGCAATGAAGACCAAACGCACACTCCGGGGATACTAAAAGTAGTGCTTGCAAAACTGATAGTCGTATAGAATCTGTGAACACAGCGAGTTTATTATCATGTTAGGGTCACCACTTAACTGGCTAGCAAAATACATAGAGAAAATACAATTTAGTAACAGTCTTTATTTATAATAAGAAATAAAGTTATAAGACGAAACATGCGCGCGCGGTGTCAGAAGCTGCTTCTTCGCTCCCTGTCATCAACCCAGAACACTAGCTTATCACTGCGGCTGGATCGTTACAATTCTGTTGCGCTCGAGGTGGTGCAAAATTGAGAAAAAGAAGTTACTGTCGCGCGTACATCAGCTTATATTATATTAAGCGATATTTTTATTCTACAATAATTATACTATTAATATAGTAATATTGTATTTGAGTTTTTAGGTTATAAGATCATGCATAGAAGTAACTAGGAATATTAATATTGTTATTGAAAATGCCATTTTAGAAATGTATATAATTGGACCGATTATTAAAACAACAATAAGTATTGTTTATTATCACAAGGCAATAGACTTTATCTAAGCTTCATAAAATTGCAATATATTTTTAGATTGAACAAGAAAATTCAAATTTTATTTGTTTTTTTAGTTCAAATACCTTTACGAACAAATGCAAGATGATTGGAATGTTATATCTAATATGGAAGAAATAAAAATACTACATGAGTATACAGAAATAGGTAGAAAAATCTGCGCCTTATACTCAGGTATTCCTACATGCTCACACCTTAATAAATATTGAAGGGTGTAAACTTTTCGCACAGCAAATATTTTCATAAATCGTTTTCAAGCACTTTATAATAAAAACAAAAGTCGATATTTTTGGAATAAACAAATAAATATTTCATTACAACTTTAATTTGTAGAATTTTCTTTTTTTGTATATGTTTTTTTAAAAAACTAAGTTTCAAATAATTCAATGTGAATAAAGAAAGGCATATTTTGTTATAATTTATCCTGTGAAATTGATCGGTTATTTTATAGTTTATGGAAAAATTCAATTTTTGATCATTTCTTTAAACAATTTACAATAGTTGACTTTTTTTATCATTCATTTTTTCTAAATAACTTAATAAAATAAACTAGTGATAAAATAAAATGTCAACGATCAGTACATTATTTGCATTATCAAAGTACTTTTTTAAAATTTAAATTTGAACTGTTTCACTTATTTTGAAAATAAATTTATATTTTTTATTTAAAGATCGAAAATAATATCTTCTTTTAATAAAAGAATTTTCCTAATTAACAATTTACATATTTTTACTATTTGTTAAACTTCCATGCTTTTTAAAACTAATCGTAGAATTTTTCTTTATAGTTTACCTGATATCATGTGTGGGTATATTTGTTATTACACCTATGACGTATCCATTACTTGACTATATTGTACCATTAGAACATGAAATACGACCGAGACAGCTTCCATACTATGCTTCATTTGGTTTTGATCAAAATACGTACTACTACCAACTGATGGTATATTCATGCATAACAGCAGTTATAACGGCAACAAGTCTGGTGTCCTTTGATCTTGGATTTATTTTATCCGTTCAACATGTCGTAGCACTGTTTGCTATTGTTAGGTAAATTCTTTCAATTATTACTATATACAATCTATAATATTGTTGTTTTTAATATTTAAAAATATTATAAATATTCACTAAAATAGATTTTTAAGATTTTTTTCTAAATATATATTTAAAATGCGATTGTATTTCGGTATAGTTTACGCATACATAAAGCTGCAGAAATAAGTACTGCAATCGAAAATGGTAAAGTAGATTTTGCAACAGGAGATGGAGCAGCTTACAATTCCATAGTTACAGCAATTAATCTACATCAAACAGTTTTAAAGTAAGAGCTTAAAATAAATTATACTACAAATAGAAAAATCAATCTTTGGCGTAAATTAGAATTAAATTCACATATTTATGTAAAAAAATAAAAATTATATTGTATTCGCCATTACAATCGAACACATACTTCAGCTACGACGAGATACAACCGCAGTTAGGCCATGGTTCGAATTCGCCAGAGTTCGCAATCACGACACTCGTCCATCAAGCTGACCCCCTCAGAGCTTGACCAGTTCGTTGACAGGGATCATCTCTATCTGTACTAACCTATTTATTGCTAATACAGTCAAATTTTGTCCTTGCTATCAGTACTTTTAAACCATATCACCCACTACCTCGCACTAATAGCGGTTGCGCTTTCGAGCAAACTAAGCGTAATGACAAACCTGAGATCCTGACCTTTAACTTCGCCTAGGCGAGACTTAATTTAAAACCAAATCTGGACGATCTCAAAAGAACATAAAACTTCTGAAAGTGTTCCGTAGCAGTTTCAGTGTGCTTTTAACCTTAAAAAAGAGTTTAATTTATTTAAAATATTTTCTTCCCTGAGCTGATCGTAAGATCAACTACAATATTTTTTAAAATTGATTTCAATTCCTTGAGAATTAATTTAGCCTTTGAATTAGTACTATAATGTTTCAACATTAAGTTTCACTTGCTATCTTGCAATAACGTCCCTCACTGAATATGTATTATATTTTAAACACTAAAACAGAAGCGTGTACCTCTTAATTATATACATTTTCTTATACTTAGGTAACCTTTTTAGTTAAATAACAAAATTTAAAAGCTTTTCTCATCAAATAAAATTTTTGTAATTAAAATTGTCATTCATATAAGTTATATTGTGTTTATGTAGTTACGTCGATCTTCTTGAAAACTGCTATTGTCTGAATTGGTGCATTATTCTTTTTATTAATATGTTAATGCTTGGGACTGGACTAGTTGTGGTAAATTGTTTTTACCTAATTTAAAAATAACGATATTATAAAATAAATTTACTTCATATTAAAATTTCACAGCTTGTAATGAAAGAGCGACCCGAAGAGCAGGTACCTTATGCTGGGGTGGTTTTTGCTATGTTTTTTCACTTTTACTATATTTTTCTTCCTGGTCAAAAAGTCATAGATAGTAGTTTATCGGTATTTGATGACTGGTAAGATAATGTAAATAAATAACAAATATTTATATATTAACATTTGTTTATAATCTTGTAAAAATTGCAGCTATGCATGTAAATGGTACAGTTTATCAAAAAAAACACAAATTTTGGTAAATATAATAATGTTAAGAAGTACTAGAAGATGTGAATTAACTGGCGGAAAAATGTTTTCTTTAAGTATGGATACCTGTTGCAGTGTAAGGGTAGAAAATATAATGATTCTTATTTTATAATGTTAATCAGGGTTGGGTTCTTTAGCAGTATCAAAAATTTCATATATAAATATATAATATAACATATATAATACATAATTAAAGTGTGATGCATATAATTACGAAAACTAGAATTAGTATCGTAGCCGAACATCGGTTTAATTTTGGTTTATTGGAATTAATTCTAATAAAACTACAGTATTTTGTCTATAAATTACGATCAACAAATTACTTCTGTAGAATGAAGTACATTATAATTAAAAACATGGTATTTTATATTCCCAACCCTGATATCATGCAATGTAAGAGTGTCATATCTACAAGAACTAAAATAATGTTCATAAATTATAAAGAATAATTTCTTAGTAAGTATTAGAATGTGATACGGAGACCTGAAAACTTATTTCTTATATATGAGTAAAAAGCAGAAAGATTTAAATTTACTAATTGAATAGTAATAAGTTAATGAAAACAAGTTAATTTAGCGAACTGTCTGATTCTTCCGGTTGAATGTTATAAAGGGAGTCTGAATTATTGAATATTTTAGTCATGTATGAATTCATATAATAATCATTCACGAAAATGCGAGATTAGTATACTAGAAGTATTGTCGATTGCAAACACGTAAAGTAACATTTATGATTACTCATATGAACTAATTATGGCTATAATATTGTAACGATGCAAAATTATAAAGATATGACTCTGTTAGATTTCTTACTAGAATGTATGTATATTTTTAAATTTGTAGAATGATTACTAGTATAACATTTTTACTGTAATTATTAGATGATGAAAACTGGATTATCTATTTACACAATTCTAAGATAAGATGACTCATCATAAAAACTGAAAATTTAATAATGTTAAATTTATATTGAAAAATAAAAATTTTATTTAATTTTTTCAAAAGATATTTTTAAGGAATAAATTTATAAACAAACAATATTTTTAAACGTTTTTATTGGCATTATTCTTTAATTCTTATGTTGCACAAAAACACGACAAAGAAATTAAAAAGTCCATGGATCACCATACAATATTATGACAAATTCTAGGAAATTAAATTTTAGCAGGATTAACATGGATATATTTATTCTGTGTACATATAATATTATGAAAAATTCGTATAAACAAAACATGTCTGTTTTTAATACAACTAGAAATAATTATCTGTTTAGTAATTTTTCGAGAGACTAATACTATCCGAATAACTCTGTATTTTCTAAAATATGTTGAGGGATTAGTACACTAATTCTTTACCTGTTGTGTACATATTTCTGACAATATTTATTTAAAGATATGCATTAATTAAGCATGATTACCTCCAATGCACTAATTACACAAATGCTTATCATTGTTAAGTTTTTTTATTTTAATAATTATGCAAATATTACCAGAAAAAACAATTGTAAAAATTTATATTTTACTATCGTTAAAAAGGTTTGACAACGATATTATGTACGATATTATGTACATTTTTTTAATTTTGTGGCAATCAATAGATTTAAAGTAGTCAATTATCATTCTATATGCATAATTAAAGGCGGTTTTTCGGACTATATATGATTTTATTAATTTATTCTAAAATGTAGTTAAAGTTATACGTTAAAGTGTCTACCATTTTCGCTATGAGTTTTAGAAAATATGTTACAGTAAACCATCTGGTTTCGTTTAATCAATCTGTTACATTTTCTGTAGATTTAAATAATTTTTTATTAAGAGACATTTATGTAAAATATGGAGAAAGATAGATATACAAGCCTGTTAATGATATTCAATGAATAAATGTTATTTTCATATAAATTTTCTTGCGTACACATGAAAACTTAACGCATAACTTAACTAACCTTGACAAATTTTTTAATAACTAATAAAAATGATATTAGTATTAATCGTAATATTTGTTTTCTATATAAAAATTACTTTATTATGAATTATTTTAATTAAAATTAAATTAAAATTTACTATAATAAATTTTAAAATGTATTTTGATATCTTAAAATGTATGTGAATTTTTTAAGTATATAAGTAATTTTTTTATGAAGGGATTTAAAAGATATACTTGTTACATATAAACTTACGAAAAGTAAATCAAGTGTCTTTATCTCGATTAGTATTAAACGCACACTAACTTTTTGTGAATTTTACTTGGTTTCTTGAAAATATCATTTATACTATAGAACTAAACTCAGCTTAGCTTTGCTTAAAATATGTAAATTACCGATAATTTCAGTGTGAATTGTTTAACGAACCCTTTCATAACCCGTGCGAAAACTTGAACATCTGTCCGTTCTTCACATAGTTCAAAATAATAGCTTGAATGCGAAAGAATCATGCATTATACACGAAGCGTATGTCCGTCAAAAACTATGACAATTTAATTTGTTTTTCATTATTATTTCTTGAGATCTGCATGCAAGACAAACGCTTTATTTTCAACGTGTAACACAAAAGCAGTGTTGTTTGGACTTTTGCTATCATAAGAACTACCTAAGAGATTTCCTTTTCAGTCTCCGAGTGAAAAATATAGAAAAATAAGTAGTTATAATTTTACAATAAATTTACCTAAAATCGGAATGAATTAGATTTTATTTTATAATAAATATATAGTTCAAATTGTTTCGATATGGATCTTTTCAAAAGTGATTATTGGAAATTAACAGTATTTTTACAAAAGCTTGTAGGTACTTACTTTTTTCAAAGTAGATGGAAAAATATTGTTGCACTTGTGTGTATTTACAGTTTTTCAATTTCATTGATGGTTGCAGTAGTGAGTAAATAAATTTATGTATTGTTTCGTTTTTTGTATTTTAAAGATATAACTGCTTTACCTAAACATAAACGAATAAAATTTTTTTAATTGATATTTTTATATTTAGGGTATTAGACTGTATCAAGAAATAAATAAAAACTTTAATATTGTTATTGAGAATACAGTCGGTGAAATGATTCTTCTAACTTCATTCGTTAAGACAACCTCGAGTATTATTTATAATAAAAAGGTAATGTAATAAGAAAGTATTTATAATGTATAGGAATCTACTAAATCTTCTGTTTACAATATATTTCTTATTTGCGAATATGATTATAAATTATATTTAGTTACAATAAAATATTATTCATTAATAGCATTTTCATTTTCGTTATGTTCTTGTTTAGCCAATTTAGACGCAGTAAAGTAGAACGTATTAGTTAATAAGTTGATAAAACATTATTGAATTAACTCTAATTTGGAACTTCTAGTTTGCCGTTAATAATATGAAAGTTCTGTACACTTTTAGCCAATTATCTACTTCAAACTGATTCATTATTGACAGTAAAGATTAAAATTAAATGGCTTAACGAAAACATTTCATAGCGAATGATTCCTTTTTAATCTTATGAAATACAAAAAATCCTTGTTCTATGAGCTGATGCGATGTATATGTAGTGATATACTTGACTGAAAAACGTTAAAAAAATATTACTGCTTTACATTAAAAGTGAATATCAAATTACCTTAAGTTAAAACGTCTTGTAATTTAAATATTTCTATATTACCCTAAATATTAATATTTATAACTTTTACAGTTGAAAAACCTTTATGTGCTGATTCAAAATGATTGGAAAAATATTAAAGATAAAGTTGAATTAAAGATACTACATGATTATTCAGAAATTGGTCGTAAAATATGTACTATGTATTCAGGTAGTTTTACAATCAAGAATCAAATTTTCATATTTATAGAATCGTAATATGAATTCAACCAACTATATTAATGTTGGTATAAAAGTAATTAATAAGTTTAATAGAAGACAACTCGCCATCAACCACGTAGATATAGTTTAGGTTGTTTGGTGCAAAGTTACGAGATTCAGAAGCTCCACAAATATGGCAATAAAAATGAATTCTATAGCCTTTCAACCCACCTACTTCATAGACGGCAAGTTACATTTAAATTAGTATTTAGTATTGAATACTTATGTATGAATTTAAGGTTGAAATTATAAATTATTTAATCTTAAGATGCAAACAATTAATAAATTAATAATTATATACTTACAATAATTATGCTATATAAACTAAAAATTATTAAACCAAGATTTTTAAATTAATAAAATCTATTGAATGTTTATTTAATGTAGATATTTATGGAATACTTCACATTTATAGTTAATAATTAAAACCATAAGAAAATAAAAATACTATTAGGTTTTGGAATTAATTCGTAATGTTTTTTAAAAACTATAATTTGATTTTTGAAACCATAATACGATTTTTAAGGTGTGCACGAGTGTGTCGTATAGTAAAATTACTTTCTCGTATGTTTCTTTTGTATTTTAACCATTTCTCTTTCGATGCATGATTTACGCACATCAACTACATTGATAGAGATCCCTAGTTGCTGGTAATAGTTCATAAAATTTCTTTAATCCCACCAAATTTAGACTCGGAATGTTTGGCAATGGCTTTGTTACTACTATCAATGGTTTGTCAATTTTACCTATGACTTTCAACACTTCAGATATTACTAAAATTAAGATAATTTTCGTTGTCGGTAAGAATTTGATGCAAAAATGAATCCTAATATTCTAATATTCTTTGATTTAAATTCACGTGGTATCAAATACTTTTATTTTTAGGTCATATCTAAACTTAAGACGTTTTTTTGGTTGATTAATCGACTCTATACGATCCAAGTCGAAATTACCAATTTTCAAATGTGCCAACAACTTCGTATATATTTTCACGGCTAAAGCATATTCATTACACACTTCCAATTGATGAACTTCAGCTGTCTTTTTTCTCAGATTAATGATAATGAATCAATACTTCCTGCAAGAACACTTTGTTTGGCACATAATTTAATAAATTCAATAAATTATGAACTGTTGTTATTTATATCACTTGGAAAAAGTTGTTTACATAGCAATTGACGTCCTATGAAGAAATAATGTTCTACTTAATATGCAAGACCTGGCGTAGACACTACTTTTTGTCCTCAGCCGTCGAATTCTCGATACGCAAAAATCCATTGGTAGCTGCCACGAGCTTAATCCATGATCTCCATCACGGCCAGGTAGCGAATTATCGTGTCTCATTGACAGGATAGCGAGTCATGACTCGCGGGTCAGTATACACGAGTCTGCACGTAATCTACACGATTACTGGATCATTTTGTTTATCGAAATTTATCTAATTATTTTTGTTTTTATTATTTTAATCCGTACACCTCAACTCTTTCATCCACACTGACTCGCCATTCGCACCTCAAACGCAATGTCAAACCTGTGTTATCTCTTGTAAAATTCTATGAATAAATTCTAACATCTAATAAAATATATTTATTGTACATTACAGACACTAGAGATATACGAGGTGTGTTAAAAAGTAACGAGAATTTTTAAATTTCGCGGGTTTGGAGAGTCCGCCTGTATAAAAAATTTTTTTATTATATTGGTACACATGCCTCTGAAGTACGATAAAATTTTCAGCAATATTCATT
Source organism: Sycophaga agraensis (assembly GCA_018906755.1). Taxonomy (NCBI): domain Eukaryota; kingdom Metazoa; phylum Arthropoda; class Insecta; order Hymenoptera; family Pteromalidae; genus Sycophaga; species Sycophaga agraensis. The sequence continues at coordinate 1,054,479 of JACCIE010000011.1, forward strand.
GCTTACTTTTTAAGTGGCAGTTGCTAACGTTAGACGTGTTTTTCGAGCTCGGCGATTTTCGTTTGTGAAAAAAATGGAACAAAGAATATGTATTCAATTTTGCGTAAAAAATGAAATAAAGTGTAGTGAAGTTTGTAAAATGTTAACAAAGGCATATGGTGAGTCTGCTATGAGTAAAGCAAGGATTTACGAGTAGTATAAGCGTTTCCAAGATAGCCGCGAAACTGTTGAAGATGACGAACGACCCGGACGCCCAAGCACATCAACAACCGATGAAAACGTGATAATTTAATGGCATAGTGCATCATGAATTCTTGCCACAAGGTCAAACAATCAAAAAGGAGTACAACCTATAAGTTTAACGCCGTTTGCGTGAAGCAATCCGAAAAAAATGCCCGGATTTGTGGCAAAACAATTCATGGCTTTTGCACCACGATAATGCACCTGTTCACACTTCATTGCTTGTTTGTGCATTTTTGGTCAAAAACAAAACTAACGATGCCTCAGCCTCCATATTCGCCAGATATGGCTCCATGTGACTTTTTTCTATTTCCAAGAATAAAGAGAACATTAAAAGGCCGTCGTTTTGCAAGCATAGATGACATTAAAAGTGAATCGCTAAAAGAGCTAAAAGCTATTACAAAGATCGAGTTTCAAAAGTGTTTCGAGGATTGGAAAAAGCGTTGGCAGAAGTGTATTATATCCGAGGGGGATTACTTTGAAGGGGGACAAAATAGATATTCATGAATAAATAAATATTTTTTTCATAAAACAAAAATTCTCGTTATTTTTTGAATACACCTCGTACATTAAAAGATTTTTTATTTTATAAAAATTAGAAAATTGAAGTTGAGTAAATTTATAGTAAAGGTTAAATTGTATCAGCATATTTAAAAACATCTAATACAGCTGGTTGTGCTTTACGTTATGCGTAAGTTAGGTGGGTTGATGGGTTTTAATTTGAGTTTAATAACAAAATTGAATTGCTCCCTAATTTAGCTGAGTTAGTATCCCATGAACTCTAAAAACCCCTTTGTATATACATACGAAGTTAGTACCGTCATTTTGCATATTTATTCGTTACACATGGAATTTTAATAATATGCACACAACCTGCAAATGTACCCCTCTTAACCTCATATTTGCATGCTTAGTCAAATTAATAAGTTTTGGGGTGAAAAATATTCTGCAGGTATTTGATTTATATTATTTCAGCATATTTTAATGTAAATTTACCATTGAATAAATGCAAATTTAATATTTCATAAATGTAATTATTTGTTTACACATATTTGTTTGTGTTTAGGCGCACATTATATTATTCGTCTTATCTAAGCAAGGTCTGTTTATATGCCTTAAGTTCGCCTGCTGTAACTCCAACAAAATTTCAAAAAATGATAATTTTTTTATGATAAAATCCTGTGGATAGCTTAAACATGTCATACAGCGCCAAGATAAATCGCGATATGCCTAGAAAGCCCATCAAAATTTCCTTTCGAAAATTGAACTTTAAGCTAAAAAGTTCTTAAAAGTAGAAATTTTTTTTCTGTTTTTAATATATTTAATAATGTAAAAAATAAAGTAAAAAATTTTTTTCCATTTTTAGTTATTTTGTGACTAATTTTTGTGGATTTTCAATTTTTGTCAATTCGGGATTTTTTTCACTAACATTATAGCTTTTCTTTGCTTGATCGACGAGTACCAAGACGTGTTTTACGTCGCTCCGACTTTTTACCTGGATAACTCATTGTTCCCTATACTTTGGTCTAAATTTTATTTCAAGCTAAGTTGATGCCTATTATTTATATGAGTATAAAACTTAATATTCTCGAAAAAGCAACAGCATTAAAATATTATTTTCATACTGAAACTTTCTTCGCAATTTTTTCTATTATTGAATACAAATCCTGTAGTTTTATAGATGTAACATATTATTATTATAATAGATTAGAGACTAATATTATTAAAATTTGAGAATTATCTGCTATTTTTTAATAAACGCCAAAATCCTTCTTTATTATTTAACTTACATCCACTTTATAAATACTGCTTTTTAATATTTATTACAAGTAAAATATTTAAGACTACATATAATCTTTTAACCAGTTCGTTATTTAGTTACAGCATATCAATAGATTTGCAATCTAATTTCTATCAACTTGGTTATCTATCATAATGATAAAATATTTTACAAAAATTACAAGTTAAATATTTTTATAGGTTACCTGTTATCTTGCGGTACAATATTTTTAGCTACGCCGATCCTTACCCCATTTATGGATTATATTATACCAATAGAAAATGTTACGCGTACAAAAGAATTACCATATTACGCAAATTATGGTATTGATCAAAAAAAATATTACTATCCATTAATATCTCAAGCTATCATTGGAGGAACAGGAACTGCGATGGCATTAGTTGCATTTGATCTTGGATTTATTATGATAGTTCAGCATGTCACTGCGCTGTTTACAATAGTTAAGTACGTATAACTTGTATTTATTAATTAATATGTTATTTTAAAAAATACTGTTAATTAATCTGTAATATAATTGCAATCATTAATATTATTCAGTACGCTACAGATTTAGACAATTTTAATTGATTAAGATAAAGTTTTTAAATATTTAAAATTTTTTGTTTACTGTAGACCTAGAATTAGATTTTGAACTGGATCTTATTAGAAGATAATATGTTTGATTAAAGAAAATATAATATTATTTATTATAATATATTATTATTTATACAGCCTGCGCTTGTATAAAACATCAAAAGTAGCGACTGCGATAGAAAATGGTAAGATAGATTTTAAACAGGGTGATAAAATTGCTTATAGTTATATAATAAAGGCAGTTACTTTACATCAAGTAGTTTTTAAGTAAGAAGGACTTATAATTCTTCAGTAAAATAATATAATATAAAATAAAATTTATTACTCTTTATTTAAGGTACATTGATTTGATTGAAAATTGCTATTCTATAGCTTGGCTTCTAATTTTGTTTACTAATATGATGATGTTTGGAGGTGGTTTAGTATCGGTAAAAAACATAAAATACATTATCGAAATCTAGATTGTTAAGGTCTAATACATTTTATAAAATTTAATAGCTTATGATAAAGGAAAGACCGGAAGAGTTAATAAGGTATGCAGGTGTTGTACTCGCAATGTTTATTCATTTTTATTACGTTTTCTTACCAGGGCAAAAAATAATTAATAGTAGCGCAGAAGTATTTGATAGTTGGTAAATTATAAAATATTAATATTTAAATATTAAACTGATCGAAATTTAAAATTATTAATATCATTTAAAACTTTTTAATATTTTAGTTATGCTTGTAAATGGTATAGTCTATCAATAAAAACGAAAACTTTAATTAAAATATTCATGTTAAGAAGTACTAAAAAATGCGAACTAACTGGTGGAAAAATGTTTAGTTTAAGTATGGACACCTACTGCAAGGTAAGTATACAAAATGATTTATTAGAATCTATTTTCTCTAATCTAAATTTAGATTCTAGTTGTCTACACTTTAATATCTATCACTAGATAACAAACTTGATATTAGTATTATTTTTGTAGATGATGAAAACGGGGCTGTCAATGTTTACTATTCTATACTAAAAAGATTTTTTTGTTTGATCAATTCAAAAAACTAATTGTTTAAAAAATTGATATTAATAGCTTAAAAATAATGAAATACGATTCTTAATGATTAATACATAGAATAGAATATCAAGAATTGAATAAAGGCAGTTCTTTTTCACAACCGACGGTATAACACAGTTAACGTTCAGATTAACTACCTTTCCTTTAACCTCTACATTATACTTAGTTATATCGTAACTATAAAAAAATAAATGAGAACAAGCTTGTTTAGTGCTTGCTTGAATGTAATTTGATCGCATTTGTGACTGCGGATCTTACTGTTTGAGCCAGCAGTTATTTGACTTAATTCTAATTTTTTGCAACCAATCTATTATTTTGTCCTGTTAAAAACTGTTATCGTTTCAAATAAGCATCCCTGTAAATGGATCTTAAGTCAAGTAGCCTGCGTTGCAAAAATATGACATAGTATCATCGTTTTCAAAGGATAGGACTTTGCGCAGATTAAGATTGAATAACCTCTGCTAATGTCAAAATATATGCATATAACTTTTGTACTAAACTAAAAAAACAGATAACTTTATCTTTAATACCTACTAAACTTAAAAATTGACCCTCATATGAAATGAACTTGACATATTTATTTTTTTTAGTTACAGTATTGTTTGCATTGAATCAGAATAAGCACTTGATATGTTTCCAACATTATTGTATGATTGACCTCTGCAATCATTTTAATTTATATTCAGAAAATTCATTCAGAAAATTGTTAATAAAAATTGATACATATTCAGAGTTGTGTGCTTCGATTGTAATAATTTTTAGAAACCTTGCAATGGAATTACCGTAACCGCACAGATCCATTGCACTCGAATTTCCCTTTTTTCCAATTAGGCAGCTTCCTTCGTTCTCAGGTTCACCATTATCGAACGACGATGTTTTTTTAAACATTAAAGTAATACATTGAATTTACAAACAAAAAACAACGAGTTTTACGATTGTGCCTAAACAAAATTAAATTTTGCTTTACAAATATAGTATAACAATATTATAATATACTTACTACAACAATATTACAATACTAAAATATACTTAACTTATTTCAATAAAATTTATATAAAAATTAAAATAAAAATATTGTATTAAAATTTGTATACATACGTTGTTTATTAATATATAATATTCTACAATTTAAAGGCAAAATACTAGCTAGACTAATTTACAATACAAATACATTTTTATTTTTATATGTTTAAAAAAATTATTTTATACTAATGAACTAATCTATAGATAAGAGTAATCAATTCTCAATTATAATGTGAGTATTTAATATCACTATTCTTTCAGATAATTAAAAAATATTCTTTAAGCCAACAGTCTTTCGTAATTTTTCAAGTTGTTCTAGCGTATTAAATCCTTCATCCTTAAATAAAATCAAAAAATGAAACTATATAGTTAATTGCAATTTTGTATGTAACGATTTGTAATATATTAAATATTCGCTTACATATAATTTTAACCATGTTTCATAATTATCTTTCATGTTTGCGACCATTTCATGCATATTGATAAACGCTATAAATTTAATTTTGTTTAATTCTTAATAGATAAACCTATTAATAAATGTTTGTAAAAAAAAAAAATAAACGTAAAAAGTAAACGTATTAGTATAATATAATATTACATTAAGTAACTTATAATTGAAGTATTAAATCAATAAAATTAAACTGGAATAAAATATCTTGGCGTTTTCCATAATGTTACAAAAACTATTGATATGTATGCAAAATTTTTGTTACACATTACAGATTGAATGCTTAAGCTTAACAAATATATACTACTAATCTTATAAATAATTATAGACAAGATAAAAAACAAATGATAATAAACTCACAATCCCACGCCTCGATCATGTCGTTAATAATATAGTCAATAAATCCTATTTGTGCCTTCGGTATGGAGCAGCTGACTCTGTCAAACATTGGCATCACAACAGGCATGTTTTTCTGCTTCTCTTCTTCTGTCTACATACGTTCATAATAAAAGTCATGTAAGTGATATAGTACTTTAGGCATTACAAAATTGTAAATATTTTTAAATCTCTTAATTATAAAAATGCCTTTTCTACATAGATACTAAATTTATAAATTTAAACTAACATTTTACTAGTAAAACTTATTGCAGTTTTCAATAAAAGGCTTACAGTTTTCAAAGATACAAAAATTTTATGTTAATTGTTATTATTGATATTTCATTTTTTTAATCCTTAAAAAATGTATTATTTTGTGTCTGATAATGCGATTAATATAATCAAAGTAAAATTATATCGACACTATTGAAATTCAGACTTTTCAAGCCTTATACTAATTTTTAAATCATTTTACGGTATGTTTCAAGGTAAACGTTAATTAAGCTGTTACGTCTTGCGTAACGCTTCACTATTTTTAATATATATTATATATATATATATATATATATATATATATATATATATATATCAGTATAAGAGAAACCGAGAGACGAATTAAGCGCCCATACCGCCCGCTGCGTTTATAACCGGGCTGCTGCACATGCACCGCCGTGCCCCTTTTTCACACTGCTAAGCAGGCCCAAATAACCGAGCAAATAACGGCCTTTTATAAATATGTTATTTCTAAAACCTATTCCTTGTCATAGATATTCTATTATATAAAAACCACATATACAGTTTAATAGAAAATAATTTTTCCTTTCCAAAAAGACCTCACACGCAATAGAAAGATATGATACAAATGAAAGATATGATTCACCACCAGCTCGTTCCTCTCTCCGTCAGAGATGCAGCTCCGCGCGCCGTCTCTCCTCACCACAGCCTCTCTTCTCTCTCTCTCTCTCTCTCTCTCTCTCTCTCTCTCTCTCTCTCACGCCCATACTTAAGACAATACCCTCAAGGGCCTGGCGCCTATTTCCCATAAGCTCTCTCTTTTACCACCGACTCCAAATGTAAAACGCGTCTTGCGCAGCCTCCGCTGCACCGGGAAAGCGGTGGCTAGGACCCAGCGGAGTGAAACTCATGCCCTGATTTGCTGCCCTTCGCCCCCGCTCGTGATTTTTCTGAGAAACCTGGGGCGCTGCTGGTTTCCAGCGGTGACTAGCCCTATAAAAGCCATTGCATAACCACGAAAAATCAGAACGTTCCGTTCTCTTGACTAGGACGATTCCTAACACGAAACTCACTAGTCGAGGAAAGGAATATTCTCGCTTATTCCTTACCTTTTTGCTGCTATAATACGTTAGGACTGACCCAATTTTATATTGGCGCCTTATGAAGTATTATATTGAGCAAGTCGGTTAACTCCTACCAAATGAGGACTACGATCTCCGGATTGTAAGTACTTCTGCGGCGAGGGTTCACAGGAGATTCCTCCCAGTAGCTTGATTTAATAAGGGACAGTAGGACTCTGGCTTTAAATTTTATTAAATTAGCTATACATCCGAATAACGGCTTGATCTCAGTCTTCTTAGACTGACAAACCATTATTCGTGTACCCGCCATACGGATAAGGAATCAAAGTAAGGTCTAGGCTAATTTTTATTCAATGCCTACTTATCACATCTTTGAACACGGATTGCGAAGTACCGAGTAATCTCAAAACGACTTGTAACGAGCCGTAATATAAGTTATAGCGTAGTGTGAACCGTTATACGAAAAATGGTTAAAACTGCAAATTCAAATCATTGTCAAAAATTGTAAAGCAATATCATTAATATTGAATAAATCTAAAATTAAAAGGAAATCAATTCTATTTTCTTTATTCTAGAAGAACCTTCTACTTTTTACAAGCTGAAAACTTTTCCGGTTAAATAAAGAGAGGGAACGCCTGGGGAAATCGACAGGCTAGTGTCATGGAGATAATCCCGGCGAGGTAATCGTAAAAACGGTTACCCCCTTTAGGCCCTTGCTACCAGGCTATTAGGCGAAAGCCTAGGCCTAAAAATCGGTAATTAATAAATAAATATTTCGTCGCCGGACGTGATAAAACCTGATTAAAAGTAAGTTAAAAAATCTCTGTAAGACGTAAAAGAAATTAAGAAACATAATTATTACCTGTTCAAAGTATTCTTCAGCAATGCGCTTCGTCCATTCCATACATATTTGAAATTTTCGCGTTGGATTTGAAATGTCGGCGCATTTAATTAGGATTCTTTTTATAATGACCAAATTCTGCGGTAATAATAATGTACCAGTCATTTCTATTACTTCATCTTCGTTTACTATCTGTAACTGTATACTCTGCTATAATCAGTGTATAAATGAAAAGTAATTTGTAGATACTATACAAAAATTTTAATAATTTGATATTGATTTTTAAAAATGGTTAAGTGTATGTTATTTCAGCACATTATATAGCCAGTACAGTCAGTCAAACTCAAAAAAACATTTTGTAAGAAATACTTTCAATATTTGACTTTATTCATTAACATCTTTGAAAAGTGATATATGTGTACTCTAACACTTTGTAGTTTTTCCATATCTGACTTAAAGAATAATTTTTTTTTCTCCCAAAGTAAGCCAAATTTAGGAGCATGTATAAATTATTCAAATTAACCAAAATCTTAGCAACTCCAAATACTGTTCTGAATGGAAATGTTAAACCTGAAGGTATTTAGGTTTTTCATAATTATTTTTTTGATTTTTTAATTTTTATTGTTTTCTGAAACAGTGCCGATTTTGAGTAATCAAAATGTTCAGTATTATCGGTTTTTGTGAGAATGCATTCAAAATTTATCATTATAATTAATAATATTTGATTTTGTTAAGACAGACTGTGCATGAAGCTTGATAATATTTGTTATATGGAAAAAATAAACTGAGAATAAAAATGATGTAGAACTGAGATCACTTAAAACTACTGTATCTATAAATTAATTTTATATCATGAAAGTCTGATAATGATGAAATAAATCCATATAAGATTTCCAAATAAAAATTTATTAATTCCAAATCTAACTAACAATAATTGGACCACTTACTGAGAAACTTATTCAGGCAACACGAAGCTACACATGTAGAGACTCGCAAGAAGCTCCGGTAAAGAGGTTTCGTGTATCAACTTTCTATGATACATGTAATTTAAAAATGACAAAATTATATGTACAGACTATTGACGAAATAGTTGTCTTTAGCTATGCTATTTGATAGTTGAGACCATGCTGAACAATAATCTTGTCAGAAAGTATGTTCTCAGATGCATCCCTGCAAAGATGTGGAGGATTAAAATATTATATAATTTTGGACCCTACGATAACGAAATCAAGCCTCGCAAAGGCATATTGGTTAATAAGTACGAGAGATTAGGTAGTAAGGTGGAGCTGAATGATCGTGACGGTTGCCACGAGTTGAGGAGAGGGCCTGATACCTCCCATCCGTTTTAGTTTTTAAGATCTTTCCGTTTAAGATCTTTTCGGTAACTCTTCCTCTTTGTCTCTTTCGCTGCCGTTGTACTGTGTAAATAGCGACGTATTTGTAAGACTTGTTATTATAATAGAAATACTTGTTATTATAGAAGACTTGTTATTATAGAAAATGTCAGACTCTCCACTTGCATCGAATTCCCGTCTACATTCCCAGTGACGCGCCAATCCCGCTTCATCTTGCTTTCGGCTTATAGCGACGCTTCCAAACCAGACGGGGGAGGAGATGTTAGTCCCTCCGCTCGACTTGTAGCACCAATCATACTGCCTTTTTTTTGCACTTATTGGTCAAAACGAGTCTTTTAGGCTTGACTTCATTGCCGCGGAAGTCAAAATTATGCAATTTTTAAATCTTCTATATCATTGGGGGAAACATGAGAACTTAGCTTTTGCGAAGATTATTGTTTATCGAGTAATGTAGCTGGAGACAACTATTTCATAGACAGATTGCATATATACTGACGTACGCGCGACCTCGCGGAAGCGCCTTTTTCTCCCGGCGCGACTATTCGCGGTAGCCGAAAGCCGTTGGGAGCGCCGTGTCGAGCGGAGTCGCGGGGCCAACCACGTGACCCGCTCCGAACTCGGAGCAGCTTATGAACGCGCTGGAACTGCGTGGGAGGACTGCAGCAGCGCGGGCCGCGGACGCGCCGCCGGAGTGCAGTTCGGAGCTCCGCGCAGTCAGTGCGCATCGACCTCCCGAAAGGAAAAGTCAACCTCGAGTCTCGCTCTCTCGCCAAGTGCGGCCTTCGCACAGGCAAAAGGAGCCCCGCCGCTTCGCCTTCGCTCAGAGCGGACGCCTTACGTCCGCTCGTGCATACGAGGTGCAGGTTACGCTAGTTGCTTTCCAGCACGCTACGGCTTGTCGCGGGGAGAGATTCGACGAGAATTCGCGTCCGCCGTCCGTCTTTTACTTTAACGTGCAACCGCCGCTCGTTTCAAATCTGTAATTCGCGTCCGCCGTCCGTTAACATGACCGAATACGAGATTCGCCGCGTGTAGGGGATAGAATTCGAAACGCTCTGCTGAGCCACCGGCTCTTCGCACGTATTTGTTTTGTTGAATATAAAGTCTCTGTAATTTATTGTGGCTACCTCCTCGACACCCAATATCCTTGGGCACTCCTGAGGAAGGAAGAAGCCACAGCATCTCCCGTCCCGCATTCGCCCGTCAAGCGACGGCAATATATATGTATATATTATATACATACGTATACATATATATATATTCTGATACAGTAATTCTGATTTGTTGCATTATATTATCAAATTATATTATTATTATTATTATTATTATTATTATTATTAATTATTATTATTAATTACAAACTAATTCAAAAAGCATTTTTTATCTGAATTTTCCTCGATAGTCAGTTATAGAGCTCGATTTCAAAGGAGCTGAATACAATCTACATGTTACTGATTATCAAATACTAGCTAATGTAGCTATCCTTTATCAGCAGAAGAGTATATCAAAGTGGAAGATCAGATTTAAACATACCTCAGAGTCATTAGATGGTGAACATATGTTGACAAACTTGGCGAGGTGTTCAAAGTGCTTCGTCATTTCTGTCGCCAGTATCATGTCTATCACATTTTGTCTCATCACTTTGTAGGCATCATTGCTCAATTCCTGAAAAATGTATTATTACAGAACTTTACGGTTTATTTAAAACATTTATTAACGTTATTTATTGAATTAGTATACTAACACTAACATGTATGTGCATAATATAATAAATATATTAAAACAGATTTTTATTAATTGGCGAATCATAATTATGTAATATCATGTAAATAATTTATTGCTTATTGATATCGTTTTATTTGTTGTTCAATTTTTCATTCTAAATTTAAAATAATGAATACATTTAGATAAAGTATTGAGAATCGGCAGAATGCATAAATGGTAATGTAGGGGTAATTCACACTTAATCAGAGTAATCGACATACAGGTAACACAAATAAAAGAAAGATGAAAGAAGACTCGAAAGAAAGCATTAGTACCATTTATTCTTTGGAAATAATATGTGTAATAGATATAATGAAGTAGACAGCTTTCGCTTACGGATGCCAGAAGCTAGAAACATATACGTTTTATAATTGTAATATAATTGAATTGCGACAAAAATATAATGAAAGCATTGTAATAAACTGAACACATAATAAAGGCACTAATTGATGACTAAAATTAAAAGATGAATCTAATTACATTTAAAAATTCTGGTTTAAATCTTAACGGTAATTTAACGGCTAATAAACGGCACAATACGTTTATTTTTATATGTTATGATGTTTAAATATTTTTGTAATGCGAGATGTAGATGGGTGACATGTGTATTGCGTAGCTCTTTGTGAATGTGAGTATATTGTACAGCGCGCGAATGCGGTACCGGCGAAAATTCGCGCCAAATGCGCCTTCATTTGTTTAAAAAGGCGAATGGCGGGGGAAATGTGATGAAAGGGTGCTCCCACGCGCCTGGGGGCAGTTTTCCTTACCGATCGGGCGAAGGTCGAGCGGCAGCCTGGTACCTCGCGTGCATGTGACACCCGCGAACCCGGGGACTGGAGCCTGCGGGAAGGAGAAGCGCGAGCGTGACCGCGTCCCGATAACTGGCCCAGAGAGATCCCTATCCCAAAGGCTCCGGGGCGCGTTGCGCTGCGTACCCGCGAACCCGTGGCTCCTCGGCGGAGGTAACCAGGAGTCGGGGGGGAGCATCGGAGCAGGGCCGTCTCACCACGCTGTTCGTTAAGAAATTCATTCTCGCGGGGCGGGGGGCCGAACGTAAGCGCGAGCACGGGATAATTAGGCACCGGTGCGTGCGTACGAGACATGCATCTCGCAACTGTTATAGTGACAACTTGTTTCCAATAACTACAACGAACAATAATTTGTGTCAGCACCACATCTCAATTATTAATTATAATAATAATGAAGCGCCGTTCAGTGAATTCATCACCACACTTAAGTTTACTTTTTCACTTCACGTCGTTCCCATACATTAAGACTACAATTTTCTCGAAAATGTTAGTAATATCTATAGTAAAAACAATACTAAAATACAGATAACATTGTAAATTTTACCTTGAAAATATTGACATTATTATCTGACAAAGTCAATTCAAATGTTCGAGCACAATGATGAGATTCAAGGACTGATACATCGTTGTAAAGAATAGCCAAATGATGATGTACATTACAGAGAAATTGGCTATAACCGCAATCGAAATAAATGTAATTAAAAATAATTACAGAAACAATATCGAATAGAAAATGTATATGAAAAGTAAAAGTTTATAACAAATAAATAATTATTGAGAACAAAATCATATTTTAATTCATTAATAAAAGAAAAAGCTGAAACTCTAAGGGTAGTTGTGAATTAAACACTTATGCTTAAATCTTACCTAGATTTGCCAGGATGCCCAAGATCATGCCCAGCTGCTGCTACAAGTGCAGCGACCTCATCAAGGGGGTCGAGGATCGCCTGCAGTTGCTCAGAGCGCATATAACATGCAACTGCTTGGAGAACATCAGCCGCGTGGGTTGAATTATGGTAGGCCACTTCTCGAGAATAGTTAGCCTCAATTATTATTAGCCAATTGCGCACTGTTACCTCTGAGCATTTTAGTCTCTCAGCAACCCTGTAGTGGGTCATCAGTACCATACCCAGATGCACTAAAGTACTAATTAAATCGAGAAAAGATTTTTATTACGTGCAGTTATTTTCATAATGTAAATAAAATAAGCATACTGTGCATTAGTTAATGCTTCCAGGCGAAAAATATCAAAGTTCCAATTTAGAGCATTTTCAAGCAGAGCATTGAGTTCCTTTGTTGATTGGGGAGATATTTGAACCTTTACGTCATTTTTCGCACTTTTCTGAATTAATTGATAATTAATATTTTCATTTGATCTATTCTTTGAAGCTGTATCCTTTATTCTAGATATATCTGTGGACTAATAAGTGAAAATACATCTTTAAATAGAGAATAGTGTTTAATAATTAGAATAGATAAGCAGACATAGAAATCATTATTAATATTTTACAAAAAGATAAACATGTATAATGCATAACGTATTTTAGTTTTTATTTTATTTCTTTTGTGAGTATATATTGAAATAGAATTGTATTAGCCTGAAATTGAAAATTAAATTGAAAATTGAAACTCTCAAAATTAAAACTCTCCCTTATTAATTTAAATATGTTTATTAAAACTCTTCATTTAACTATCTGCAAAATCATCTCAAAATTTCTTAAAGTTTATGATTGAAACATTTAAACATCTCTCTATTTTTTCAACTACCGCTTTTACCAATGTTAGGTCACTACAATTATAACAATATTATCTGTTATTTTTTACAAATATTATTATTTTATAAAGTCTATTGTAATAATAAATTAAATAATGCAGTAGTAATATAAGATGTAGGCTTCATAAAGCTAAGTTTAATTAGATAAATGAGTGCAGGAGGAATCATTAAACTATCTTGCTATAAGAAGATAGAAATTTATAGAATTAAGTGGAAGATGCTCCTTTTTTACAATATTCCACGTCTCCTTTCCCTCTTCCTTCTAATTTGATAACCCTAGGGCAAATTATCTACCAATACGGTATACGTGATGTGATTTAATCCATTCGAATTTATTGGATTTTCGATTAATTCGACTCATCGTATTTCAATCAACGGATTGAAAATTTAAAAAGATTTATATATTTAGTACAATATGCAATATATGCTATATAGTTTGAAGAAAATTGAGCAAAATGAAAATACATTGTTTTATTCGTTTTAAATCAAACTAACATTACAAAAACATAAAAATTTGAAAAAAATTTTGATTTATTAATAGGAGAATAATGGTGTCAAAATAATTTATAAATATTTAATTTATTAATATTCATGAACAAGTCAGTAAAATTTTATTATAACTATTAAAAAAAAATTAATTAATTGTACTTATACTTACAACCGATGCTGATCCATGATCGAATTTTTTAAGCGAAGCATATAATTCTGTGTTTTGCAACAATTTTATAGCCTAAATATTATTATATATTCATTATATTTTAGAACATTGAGTTACAAAATGAACTACAAAATAGCAAATTAATAATTAAGTTTTTTTTCATTTTCATAAATTTAGAAAATATCTATAGAAAGAAAGAAATAGATCTTGCTGTACTACAAACCAAAAATATTTGAGCACTAATTGATGTAGAATCAATTAATTCTGCAGTATTATGCAAAAGTGAAATAATTTCCGTAATAGGATCATCCGACAGTAAGTCTGGTGTGTTATTTTCTCGATTGTGGTTTGATCTACTAAGGACTATAATATATATTTTTCTAGTAATGATTATTTATTTAATAAGAAAGATAAGTTAAGTGTGACCCTAGTTACCTGGTTCGTTGCATTCTTTTGGTTGCAAAATATAATCGGTCGGGTAGTAGGATACATTCGAATTATATTCATTATTGTAGAAATATACATAATAAACACTTGAGCTGTATTGTGTTAAAAATATATTATGAATGGTTTACTATCGAAAATAATAATTCAATATTTTTTAATGGTTTTTAAGAAAATTTCGTATTTGTAATAATAATATATTCTTGTTACATATATTTATAGTAAAAGAGAATATTTGTGTAAACTTCTCTGAATTAATTCTCTGATGAAACGTATTATAATATATATAATAATTATGGATATTTAAATAAATATTAAAAGTTTAAAATTAACTCAACGAGTATCAAACAATTATACATAAAAGTCACGCCAGATATTAATTATTACAATGCTCACAATATTCATATAAGTTGCATTTAGCAGAAAAATTTAAAGATATTAATTTTCAAAATTAGTCATTAAATATCAAGCAAAATAGAAAATTTACCTGGGATAAAATCTAGTTGCAATGATTTTACATTTGAGTTCTATGGTATCTCCTTGCTTTCGTGTCCATGTAAAGTTACCCTCAAATTCTTTCTTATTTCTTAGTTTTTCTTCTATAATATTATCATGCTCGTGGTGAAAGAACTTTCGAATGTTTCTACTGAGTAGCTCTTTACATGTATAGCCAAGGAATTTCTCACTTGCTTGATTTGCAAACTACGCACAAACTAGTGTCGATAAACGCTCCTATCTGAACACTATAATTGATTTACCTGAAGTATGTAGTTCTCGTTCGTTATGTGAATAATATCCCGACAACTGTCAACTGTAAGATAAAGTAGTTGGGCAGCCTTTAACTCACAATGTCGGTAGTTTCCATTTTCGAAAATGCTCATGAGTTCGTTCATCAGAATTTCCTCGTGTGAGCATTCCAATAGCGCCTATGAATCAACAAAAACTTAATGCAAACTTCAGAAAGGGTTAAACATATCGCAATATTTTGAGTTACTAAAAGCAATTTTCTGTTTGAGTTCTGTTAATCGAAAATTTTATACTCGTATACTATGTACATAATGTATGTGCATATATAAGTTGTAAAAATACAGGACATAATTGCATTGTCCTTTCCCTTAATTTATTCAAATTAATTTTTTAAGCCTATAATTAAATGTTATTTTTCAGGTCCATAAATTTTTGCTTATTCTATGAAAAAAAAGTTTTCTTATTTTTCTTTAAATTCGGTAATTCTCGAGTGGACTGATTTTCCAAAATTAATCAAATACGATTTTTCCGATTTTCAGCATAAAAAATTTAAAAATCGATGAAACTGAACATGTCGGCAAATAAGGAATACTAGGGTAAGTTAACTGAATAGGTAAATTTGCACATTGCTAATATTTCACTGTCAGTAGTAAGTATAGTAAAGACAGGTGAATCGGCATCATGTATTCTAAGCGTCACGCTGCAGATAAACGCGTACCGATAGTTGGTATTTCAAAACTTATGTAGTCAAAAAGGATTTTTTATTTTTTGAAAGTCAAATGAGACTTTGATGTACAATATTTCTATAATATTCAACATTTTTAATTGCTTAATAATTATAATTTATACGATACCTCAAACAAAATTTGTATAATCAAGTGGAAGCGAAAATTTTCTACAAATTTTTATATGAATATTCATACGAGTATTTATACTAATAATGTTTGTAGTTGGCTTAAGCTTACCCGATTATATCCTATGTTAAGTAAAATGAGAAGGACCTCTTCATCGTGTGGAGCCGTAAAAAACCTGAGTAATATTTTTTAAGAGTTGTATTGCACATTAATCGTGATCTTAATAAATGTTCTAAAATAACTCACGATCTTTTAACGAGAGCTATGCATGTACACCGTCTTGAACTTTTCCATTTCACCACCATTCTATAAAATGACATTTGTACCGTAATGAAATAATAAGGTAATATTATCTACATAAGCTAAAAATATAAAGCACTTATATTGATATGAGTAATGCAGTAATATAAACACGTCTCATCACATGCTTCTTTTTCTACTTGTTCAATAACGTACCTTTAAAATACATTTTATTATATAAGATACATCATTATTTTATGATTATTTTTTTAGACATCATATTTTATTATATTGTCACAGAATTTATAGTAAGATGTAAAGTTTTATTTTTATATAATATTATTACTCTAAAAACGTATACAAGATTTACAAAAATACCTATACAGAATCCTGATACAGGGATTTAATTTTAAACGTTATTATATACTTAATTATTGGTTAAAGTTTTTATAAAAATTATAATCACAACTAAAATTAAGTGAATACTTTGATTTGTATTGAACATCTTATTTAATAATCGCGTAGCATAATTTTTGGTGGCAACGAGACCGGCATTCCTATACAGTTAATATACTATAGACTAGATGTTATACAGGTGCTTAAATACTCAGGACCTGCATATCCGGTCGGCTTCTTGACTACGTACGTCACCGCGACGATCAACGATCACGAGATCGTACAGAGACCGGCTGTAGCACTCCGCGGCCTCTTCCGCGTTCCTCGCCTCCGAGACGCTCCAGTCTAGTTGTCGGGCGACCTCCGCGATTATTTCGGACTGCTGATCATGCCGTGGAAACACTAACAGAACCTGCAGCACAAACGGGAATGATACAACTTGTCAAGCTCAATGTAAAGTTTGGAGAGCTAAAGAAAGTCCGATTAACCTTGAAAGAGTCCGAAGTCGCCCTGGGAGCCAGCCAATCAAAGTTGAGCTCCTCTCGGTCCTATAAAGTTTTGGGTAGAATGTGTCAAGAAAGAAATTTTTGAAAGTTAAGGTTGTCAGTTTGAAAGTAGTAAATAAATATATTGCACAGATTTTGTGGGAGAAACGCAAGGTTCATGTTCTCGCATAACCTAACTTACTACATGGATGCTATCCTCTCTTTTGCTGTCCCGGCGATCATGAAACTTTTTGCTTCGTGGACTTTTGCTTTTATTTAGACATAATTGTTCATTATAACTCATTAGGCGTTCGCAATTCTGACGACAAAACCTCGTCGCTTTGTAATATTTTCAGGTTTTCCTGCTTGCATTAATTTAATTGTTTTTGAGAAAACGGGGATGATGGTTGTCTCGAATATGCGAGAATACGCTCAGCTTACATTCAAGCTAAACAATTAGCTTGTGTACTTAAGCTAAGCTAACAATATATAAATTATGAACATAAGGATCATATTGCATAAAGCATTTGTTTAAAAACTGAGATCGTTATACAGATACGTCACGGACAGTTGAAATAATATGTGAAATATTGTAGAATGTGTATTGTAAGATGATTATAGATATATTAGAAAATCTGAGGGGCTGTCAATTTATTTTACAAGTGTACAAATAGCATTTATGTTACTTGTACAGACGAACTTGATTGAGAAATAAAGAGTAGTTACACACTATTAAAATAAAATACTTCTAATTATTTATCTTATATTTTACATACTGTAATATGAGTAACTGCAAAGCATAATTATAATGCAGTAGCTGCAATCCAGATTTCTCGGATATGTTAGTAGCACTTTAACAAGTTAGAGTTAGGTCGAAGGCCCATGGTGAGCTGGTAATCAGAGAAGCGTATAAGGTGCACTGCAGGAATGTAGAAGCGCCGAAAGTATTGCTGCTCTCGATGTATTCGCGGTTCTTCCCTTATTCTTCTGCAACTTGCAAATGTTGTACACGATAATCGGTTTAATCGATGAACAAATAAAAATACGATAAAAGGACGGCTGATAGAAGCCAGAAGATATTTTTGACATTTAAGATGAAAGGATTCGTAAGAAAAATCGTTAACGCATCGCGGTAAACCAATGAAGCGCAGGCGCGCGAGTCAACTGGTTAATGTCAATTGCGAGAAATGGGAAAATCAGCTGAAAACAATTGTTTCGCGTGAGTTTCGCAGCATCCGCTCTTTCGTCTTTCAGCACATTACACCCATCCCGGTGGTGCATGCAACTGCATTTCTCGGCGTCACCTGCACTCGTCACGTCCAAGTTACTCCTACATGCAATAATCGATATCAATAATCTTAGTCTCGTGAGGCGTTCCTCGAGCTTTTCGACATTTCGCACATAAAAAGGTTGTAAGCATTAGCTTAGAAATTGAGGGCGAGGTATTCCGGGAGTGACCGCAGCGCCGTATACCCCAAGAGTAAAGGCGCCGAGCGCACGAGGTTAAGAAACCAGCCACGGCGGGGCGCGCATCGCGTGACTGGCCTGCCCGTCTCCCTTAATCTCCGTGATTGAAATACGAATTTGGCGGGCGATATCGTCTGCCGCAACCTGGACTCCGCGCGCTTCCAGAATTTATCACCCCTCGTATAATGTGCGCGCATCGCTTTGCATTGTCAATCTCGTGCGCGCCGCGAGCCCTCCGGATGAATAATGCAGCCGGTACATCGGCGCTGCCCTTATGACACACACCGGGGGGCTTCGAGGCTCGTTTGTCTCCTTGTTATTTCCAGCGGCCGTGGGACGAGTGCCTTGGCATCGCGCGTTGTCATTATTAAGCATCGGCTCGCCCTCAAAAAAATGACCGATCGGTGAGGCCTCCCCAAGACGTACAGACAAATTTTCCGGAATTCGGTATCAATGAACCCTATAGCAGACATCTTCTACCTGATTTTAACAATTAGTCAACTATAGAAAGAATGCCAAGGCGATACCATTTTATACTGAATTAAAGACATAACGTATATAAGTATGCACAGTATCTAATGCAATCTAAGACATTACGTTACATTCACACATCATCAGAGACTAATTAAACTTGAGTGTTAATTCACAAAGATAGCTTGAATATTCTACAAATATAAAGTGAATATAAAATTTGAAAATATTTTGTATTTCCTTCTGATACTGAAAACTGTTTTGTTCGTATTTTTATATATACGATTAAGTATTTTCACACACGAAGAACAGGTAAAAATTAGCTAATAATTTTACCGATTTTAATATTCCTTGTCTAGATGTTCAAAGAATGATGATTTTTTAATACTCCTGATCGTCAACCATTGAACCGCAATCGCTAGAGAGTACTTTGCGGTAAAAACTGCTTTTACTAGATCTCGCAGCCGCGCATTCAGCCCTCAACGGATACAAGGCGAACGGGGCTCTGAAGGGCGAGACTGCTTGCTCCCACGTATACGCGTGCGCCGTGCGAACTCGTGTCTGTGCGCGAGTCGGATTTCCGGGAAGGCGAGGGCTCGCGGGAAGGCGCGCCGAAACACGCCCATCGGGCTAATATTTTAGGCGAGGCTGACGACTTGATGAATTTGTTTTTAGAACCCCTGAGGGCCGTCTATCGCCAACTCCGATCGACCGGACAGGTGTTTGCCGTTAGCAGAGAACGCGTTGTCTTCCCAACGCGTATCGATCCCGTTCGCGAGCTTTTTCAAATCCTTGTGGGGTATGCTATGCTTTCAAGACTCACGACATTTTGGCTTAATCGGTATTTTATTATACAGTTAAGCTTACTAAATTATATAATATTATTGAATTACAGAATGAATGTCTAATGCTATACAGATCGTCGAGTAAGTTGGTAAAAATCGATGTAAAAAGAAAGGTGCCTAAACCGTGCTACTGCTTACGCACATGGGTGTGGTTGGAAATCGAGCCTCGACTTACACTCCGTAGGCTAATAAAGGCTCGGTACGAGAATTATATTGCCCCTTGTGCACACATAATCAAAAGTTCGCTGACAATACTTGTGCGTTTGTTCAATATTCCGAACGAGCAATGATTTACACTGGCATCGCCTCGAATAGTGGGGTAATACCGATCCATGAGGATTTCAAGGGTTCGGCGCAAGTTTTCCTTTGCATCCACCTACTCGAGATACTGGTATAGGTCTCACGAGGCCGCGGGGTAGAGCTACTATTTATACCCGCTGCCCTTTCGTGAAAAAATGAAAGGAGAATCAATAACATTGTATGCGAGGGGGGAACGGGTTTCGCTCTCGGGTAGGAGAAACATCCGAGGGAACTGCTCTCGCCGTCACTTGGACAGCTGAGGCTGGCCCCCGACATTTTGCCGACTCCCTCGCGGGCCCCGCCGAGCGCAAACAATGAAACGCGAAGACGAGCAATGACGCGGAGGAGGCAGGCCAAGGCAAGATCGGGGCCGATGATGCACCTCGCCTGAATGTGAAGGAGACACGCGAGACGCGTCGGTGCGCCGGTGCGCCAGAGCACCGGACACCGATGCTAATCGTCTCGAGAGGAAGTCGCACGACGCCCTCCCACTTTCTTCTTCCTCGATCCCAGCTGACTGTTGGACTTTCGCTGCGCGCCCGGCTCGAGCAGCGCGAGCGCCGGTATATATCAGCTTCCCAGTTTTCGTTCCCGCCCATCGGATGACGCGCCGCTGCATTGGCAAATAAGGTTTCTTTCGCGATAGTTATACACCCAGTGGATTCCTTATATTCACTTCACATTTACTTTGTATTTACTTTATATTTAGTGCACCGAGCTACTTTTGTAATATTAACGAGATTTGCCTTATCAGGATTATTTGTGTTTTTTCCCTAGTAAAAAAGATCGACAAAGTTAAATCACAGTTCATTTGGTTGATAAATTGAATTGACCTTAGAATTGTAGTTGAAGGTTGCTTGCTAATTAAAAAGTTGAAATGAGATCCGTGAGATTTCCTTCCGAATTATTTCATAATGCAAGTGCCTAGTAGCCTTCGGTGTCACTTTTATTTAAATACACGCGTATAGTTTCACTAATTATTTGAAAGGTTTTGACAACAGCGATGTGAACTTATTTCTCTGATTAGAGTGAAACGCGTCATGAATACAACATATTACCGAGCTAACAAAACTGCACATAATTTCTCTTTAAAAAATTGTAATTTTTAGAAATGATAAGTTATTATTGCGCATTAATACGAAAGCTTTGCTAATAAACACTAAAAAGATAAAACCCTAAAGAACAATAAAATCATTAAAAACAGTTATTGATTAGTTAACAATTTTCAAATTCCAATGTTTGAACTAGTTTTCCGATGCACAAAAACTGCTACAATCATTTGTGTAATTAAGTTTCTTAAAAAATAAAAAACCTTTAATTACTTTCATTGTCTAATTGTGTTGTGTGCATTTTCTCGAAAAAGGAGTTAAACATTGTACATTTTATGAATCTGATGTCACGCATGACAAGCCACATAGACAAAATTGAATAAAGACAATTAAAATACTGATATGTAATAATTGAAATTAATGCAATCCTTGATAAACAATGAAGCTAAGTGCGTCACTCGTTAACTCAACTATAATTTAATGCAGTATCCATCTTGGTTTTTGCGAAGCTGCAGAATCTCGAAATAACTTTTGCAGATGGATTTTTTCAACGAGTGCATTATGGGATAAGTCGAGGGATGAATATCCGTAAAGGCTACAATCGGAGACAAGAGAAATGCACGGAAAAGCATCTTGGGTTACATTATTCATAGCGACGAGTGAAATCCATGGCGATCCCCCGTGAGTGAGGGCAAAGCGATGCGGTCGAGCCGGGGCACGCTCGACGTGGTATTAATTCCGAATTCTCGAAAATCAGCAGTGCCGATCGAGCGCTTGCAACGCATACTCAGCCAGGGAACTTAGGGGAGCCAGGGGGCGGCGGCGAAGGCTTGCGCGGGCGCTCCAAAAAAACTAGGAAGAAAAGGCGACGAGAAAAGAGAGGAGTGGCCGCGGCCGGGCGAACGAGAGAGAGAAAGAGAGAGTGAGGGCGGGGGCCGCGCAGAGAAACAAAGCCAGCGAAAAAGGACGAAAATAGATAGCGGCCCTCGCGCGCCACGTGAGAGGGCTCGAGGGGCGTCGTAAAGAGAGGAGAGCACACACACGCGGGCCGCGGGCTGCGGAGAGCGAGGCCGACACCGCCGCCGCGATCCAGGAGCGCATCTCCGCGCGGGCAGGAGGCGGAGGAGCGCTCTAGCTGCCAACAGGTCGCGTCCGTTCCCCTCGTCGCCGTCGCCGCGGCCCCGGCGCTAGGCGCCCGGCCACCGCCGCCGCCGCCTGCGCGTGCAGCGCCCACTGCCTCAGTTATTTCCCGGCAGCGACTGCCGCCAGTCGCGCGCCCGCGCGCCACCAGTGTTTTCGCGCGCCGCTTCTAAGAACAGCCACGAGGAAGCCGTAGGTGCGTCGTCTGCTGCCTGCTCCCGGGGTTCCCTGCTGCAGAGCACCCGCGGCTACGGCACTCGCTCCTTCGTCTCTGCACGCGCTCCGGGTCAAGTGCGCGAGTGTGTCAAGTGCCGAGGACCAGCACTCTAATATGTAATAAAAGGCAAACCGAGCTGCGGTAGCCTGTGCCGCTGGCTATTTTCATTGAATGCCCCGCGCGCAAGATTTGTGTTCTTCCGCCGGCCTGCGCATGCGCTGCGCCGGCTTTTCAAAAGTGACCGTTGCATCGTGTATACTCGAACTGCAGGCATGCGAGTGTGATCCCGAGCGCAAGCTCCGCTACGGCTTTCCTCCTCCCGTGTATTTTCGCAGTTCTTCCGGGCTAGTTTACTCGTTGCCCCCGGTGTAACAGATACCAACGACACTATCGTTGCCACCGGCTAAGTTAAACGGCAGATGTTATGTCCGAGTAAGTTACAGACGTAATAGCCATTTTTTATTAACAAAAAGATGCTTGTGCGAATTAGTTCATGAAGACACCATGCTATGCATAAATATGAAAATTCGATTCTAGTTACAGCATGTTTTCACCCTACGTTTGAATTTAAGTTTAGCTGATTAAAATTAAATTTGCAAAATCGTAATTTTTTGTTACGAATGAATCGATAACTAAACGATAAAGTGAGGCTGACTTGGATAATGGAGGCGTGGTTTAACTTTCCGGGATTGAGCTCCGGACTATCCATTTTCGAATTGCTGATAACTAGAACTGACTACTGGTATCTATTACTAATCCTATCAATATAATTAAATTAAAAGCTGTAATTAATTGTAGTAAATTATTAACATATAAATATTTAAAAATGAACGGTTTAGTTAATTAATTTCAAATGTTCATTTTCAATTCTTCGTGAAATTTTGAATATTCGCATCATAAAACCGTTATTAAATATATGTATAAGTATAAATAGATTTTCTTGTCGGTATAATAATGTATTAATTAAAACTAAACTGAAATGTAATAACGGACATTATTTTTTTTCGAAATGCAGGTAAGAACACGTTAACGAAGTAATGACTCAAATTACTTGTTGAAGATTCGAGAAGATATTTTTTAGCATTACATTATTCAGTAGTTATTGTAAGTACATGAAATTTAGCTATATGTCAGAAATTTTTTCAATATTTTTTTTATGTATACACTAAGTGCTAAGAAAAATTCACGATATTAAGCATTTGTATTTTTCTAACAAAATCAAAATTTTAATCTTGTTTTTCAATCAATGTATGGATATATAGGTGACCGACTCTAAACATCCTTATACATTCAGTTTTAATATATACCTTAGAGCATTGCACTGTCATATTTATACAATGACAAAAGAAGTACTTTCTTTAATATTATATTTATTTTAGCTGCTACCGTATTTTCGATTAATATGTTATATATACATTAACTAATGCAGTTTATATTTCATAATTAAAATTAATTTAAATAAAGTTTAAAAGAATAAATCAATACATCAAAATAAAAATGTCTACCTTATTATTTAATATGATTTCAATTTGCTTCTTAAAAATATGAAAATACATAGTGTAAATTAAAATTCAGTTTACACAAATATTGTTTTATAAATTTAGATGGACGTAAAAAGGTCTGTTAGATTTTCAGTAAATAAGAACATGAAAAATTATTAAAATTTTCTTTTTATAACTGCTTAATAATCGAATTAATATCGTGTATTAAAAAGTACAAATATAATCATCGATGATTGACACTGTTGAAAACAGTTTCAAGTAGTAGGTAATTTTATTTTGATAAGATTCATTCTGGGATTGCATATACGTAAACAATAATCAAGTGGGGAGCTCAGTCACAATGTATAATTTGCAGTTCTATCTCAGTTTTAATATTTCAAGGCATTGTCCTGTTGAGGAGGAAGTCACTTTTCGATCTCTATTAGCCGGGCATCGTTAAAATCTTAGGCGAAACATTCGCGACTCACCCGTCTTGCACACGTCTTGCGCAATGTGCGTTATTTGCGCAGTGCGGGCTACCAACAGAACAACTAGGTGAGTACGCGTGGCGCGCCAGCGGTAGCGGAACAGACAGCTCATAAATCCGGGCTAAGGTTGTATAGACAAAATCGACACCGAGACACGAGGCAGTATCGAAGGCAAGGAATAAGTTTTGCGCCCGCGCGAACTGCAGACTACAGCGTTATAATGTAGGTGCAATTCAAGCGTTGATTGCTAGCAGGAGCGACGCGGCGAATATAGGTTTCGGTTGAAAAGACGCCTTTGTGCGGGTGATGAGACAATGAGGCCTACGAAGGACCAATAGACATGCTAATGAGGGATTCACGGAAGGCCTTTTATGCGCCTATTTCTCACGCGCGGTCCTTCTCTCGAAAGTTTCTTTCTCAAAATGCGCATCCAAAAGAGATGATCCGAATGCGGAAACGCGTAATGATCGAAAGTGACAGTGTTATATTACATTCGACGATGCGTGATTTGATTTCAATGATTGTATTTTTCATTAGTACTATGACCGATACCTCTACAGCTTATGAATTGAATTATTTATTTTATTTAAATTCTGTAACATTTGTCTTTTTGCAAGATTTCTTTCTTTTACAATGTTATCATAATTATATCATGCAATAATATAATAATTACACAATTCTGACATCTCTGTTATTAATAAATTATTTTAATTTTATTTTATAATTAAAATATCTAAGTTACTCTCCTTATTGTCAGAAAGATGTTTGTTTTCTTAAATCTAAAGTATTCAAAATATTATTGAAGCAGTAAAAAAGGATCGGAAATAAATCACTCATAGTGCCTTAAAGATGACTTCCCATTTCCCAAACAAAGTCTAAACTCCTTTTGTATTCTCCCCAATTGATAGACATATATAACCGGAGATATTTATGCGAAGGATTGAAGCTGAACTTAGCTCGAGCTCGAATAATCGCCGGGCGGTCTTCGTTCTCCCCTTGTTCCATATACTTTTTACGCGTGCACGTGTGGTATCGGTGCACAAAAGTCTTCGCGAACCGAGCACGAGCGTCAACTCGACGGGCATTCAGTCCTTAAGAAATCGGTGCGAAGAAAGAGCCATTAGCCTAAATCCAAAAGGAACAAGAAGGTAGAATAGACTCAACAAAGAGGGATCGTGAAATAGAAATGGGGAAGGGTCCACGAATTGTATTGTTGGGTTTGGTACTAAAAATTGATCCTTTCATAATTGTTGCACCCATTGTGCTGTGATTCAACTGCAGATTAATCTGAATGCTCTTGAAGCAATTATAAATCAATAGCAAATCATAACCAATTAATAAAGTGTATGGCTACAATTATAGTTAAAGAAATATACAATTTCAAAAGTAACGTGTTTTTTCATTGTATAAAAAATAAAGCGATGACAAAGTATGGTTAATTAGTATTACGGGTTTATATGTTCGTATATTATCTTGAATATTATAGATTATTATTCTTAGTCATAACTCATCATCCTTCTTTGCAGCAAAAGTATCAGCAGTGGGCAAATCATCTCAGCAATGTCTCGAGACTCAGAAAATTACACGAATCCGCCCCGCTGCGCCCGCAGTCTTGATCGCCCTCGTTGCCGGCGGTTCTGAAATTGTCACAGACCCATACGGCAGTGGGTCGACGAAAGCATCTCGCGAAGTCGGGCTGTTTTACTACTGCTCCATTTGACCCTTCCGCTCCCTCCCCCGCCGTCGAGCCAGCACAGCAGGAGAAGGCGGGGAAAGGTTCAAGGTGACGACTGCCGCCCGCTCTCCCGATCCTCCGGGGGAAGGGGAATCTGGAGCGAAGGGATGTGAAGAGTGGCCAAGATTGAATATCCCGCGGGCTTCCTCTCTCCCATTCTCTCTGTCCTGGCATCTATCTATTTTCGGTGCATCATGGCCTACGTCCTCTGGAGAGTCCTCATGAAGAAGTATTCAAAGGTCCGCCTCGGTATACGAAACTTTCCGGTAAGTGATCAACCTATCATATATTTTATAATTTTTATGAGTTAATGAGATGTTTTGCTGCTTCTAATTAAGAATTTGTATCGTGATATCCATTACATATGTATCGCGTCACAGAAAATATCACTGGTATGTTTAACGGGTTGGTAATAACAATGGCATTATGAGAGGTTAAAGAATAAACTGTGTGTGATTCATTCTCATAATTGAAGCGTAATCAATTCCAACTTTTATCTCTCTACTATACATTGGAGCTGGAAAAATGTTAGTTATCCCAGAACCAAATGCCGATGTTAAAGTGCAGTTTTAATAAATCAGGAAAAATAATGAGTTTCTATATATAGTTGAATGCGGCGGTAGAAAATAACAGGATAATATTTTACATGTATAATACAATATATTGATGGTTATATAAAAGTAATAGTCCATAAATAATGTCATAAAACTTTCTAGAGCTGTGATACGACTTTACTTGCAAAAAAAAATTAAAGGATCTTTTGTTTATAAAAATTTGGTTGCTAAATATCCTTGAAATTAGCTCAAGCACTAATTTTGATGCTGTAGCGTATCTCGTGGGAGAGCGTGAGTAGGTAAATGTCTCTCTTAGCTCGTGCGAAAAAGTTGTGCAACTAATGTGTTCGCACGCGAAAGAAGACATTTGAGGAAGAAAGTTGCAAGGGTTTTTTTCGAAGGATGAATAGGGAAAGGTGTTGGATGAATTTATGGAGCTCAGAATGTGATTGGAATTCGGGGAATAGAGTTAATTGAGGTGGAGTGAAATTTCGCTTCTGGTCTTCCACGAAAGTTCTCAAGCTCGTAAATTGTACTTCACTCAAACGAAATTCTCTCTGCGCCTGACACGACATTTATTACAATTGCAAAAGATTCAAACTGCGGTACCTTATAATGTTTTCCTAATTAAAAAAGTGGCACTGTTGCTCTGTTGCAAACTGATGTTTAATACGCTGTCAATGTCTAAATTCAGATGCCAATCACTTATACTTTCCATCTCTTGACACTTTGACTTATACAGATAAGAGTACATTTTTAATAGAAAATAAAGAGTCGTGTGTTTATAAAAAAATTTTTATTCAATACATCCTAACACAATATAGAGTAATACAGAAAGCTGCACTTTGGAAGTTTATAGGGTATAGCACGCAGGTACATGAAAAACTGTCGAGATTGTATACATTTGAAGAGATTATGAGATAGTCCTGTTTTATTTTACATTCGTTGTGCATGAGAGACGGCTTTCTGTGAAATCTCGACTTCAGAGGCGTTTTCTCCGCATTAATAAGACGTTCCCATTGCACGCACGTCTTCTTAAAGGAAGCTTCTTAATTGAACGTCCTACATCATCAGAAGCCGGTGAACATTAGTTCAAGAGCGATGCAGCTCGAGGCGAATTCGTAGACACGATCGCGGCAAACTTCCTAATGCCCGTCCGAGGCGAAGGAAGACGTTTGCCTCGACGATTTGAAGCAGCCGTTAATCCCCGGCAACGGCTAATCAGGATAGAGGCGCGCGATAGATGTCCCCCGCCGTTAAAAGATCAGGAAGATCACCCGCGCTCCCTTCAGGCTATGGCGCAACGGCAAATAACGGGCCTCGAGGAGCGGCTACGGCAACATCTCCAGCGCGCGCGGCTTCAAAGCTAGAAAGCGCATCGGCGCGGGCACGCGCTACACGTGTTGCGTCTCCTCATTAGCCGGCCATTGGGGATAAATCCCGTCCCGATATACGCGCCGCGACGTAGATTTACGCTGCGCTGAATAACGACGGCTATCCCGGTGACCCGGGAGGGGGAGCTTTGAAGCGCACTGCGCTTGATGCATCGCCGTGCGCGCCTCCTTCGGGGTGATATTTTCCTTAAGAGAGCAGGTGGCGGGGAGGGGGGAACACGCGGCTGCCCGCCCGCCCTTCCTCTCTCCTCCTATTCAAAAGCTCCTTTTTGCTTGCGATAGCGCGCGAGCCGGGCTGCGACCCTCACGTGCGCGCCGCGAGAGAATGTTGTTAAGGGCTTTTTTCTCCCCCCCCCCCTTCCGCACGGAGATATATTATGCGTGTTGTTACATTTTTTGAATTATAGTTCGATGTAATCATTAGAAACTCGGAGGGTTTCGGTTCGACGCGGCACGAGCTGGCTCCCTTTTTCTTTCAACTAGGAAAGCTCGGGTACTTGTACCTCGTGTAATGTATAAGAAATCGTTTTCTAAAAACGCATATATAGCGTCGCTTTTTTTAAAAGGAATAAACCGACACGTCGATCGCCGTATTCATAGTTCATATATAAATAACTGCTTACCATTTGCAATTTTTATTTCTCAACTCTGGGTATTATGTGCAAAACGATTATCATTTGTCTTTAGAATTATTGCAGTCCTCTCGTTCTCTTTCTCTCGATAAGGCCGCAACCTGTGTTTTTTCACCCTAATGAATTATGTATCAAATAGAAAAGGAAATCTTAGGGAGCTTATGCACGGGGAGGATTGCCGTGCTGTTTAAAGATGCTCGATAAGACATTTTGTTTTAATACTCTTCGGTGCAGGATATTATACAACTACTACAGCGGCTGGGTATTCCTGCACTGGTTCTAAAATATTACAACATTCCGTGACATAAAGACAATGAGACTAAGCGGCGCACGCGCGCAACAACAGTCGGTACACTCGCAACGGGCTTGGCTCATTGATTTTGAAAAACGAAGTCTCTTCCCATGGGCGCGCAACGAGCGAGGCAAGGATCCTGCGTTCGCTGGCAAAGGAATCGAGTAGTCCGAGGCGCGCCCCGGCGCCTCGGGAGCCGCAGTGCGCGATCGCCCGGGGCCGCTCTTCCGAGGGCCGAATCCCTTTGGAGGGCCCGCGGCCCTTCCGCGAAGCGGCCCGCATTAGCGCCTAGGCGGGCCGCGCGACAGCCCACGGAGTCAGTTGGGAGCGCGCGCCCGGCTGCCCGGGAAATTTACGACCGTAATTTACGCGACGTCTGTTTCTAGGCGCCTCGGCGCGTTAAAGCGTCTCCGGCGCGCGCCTTCGCTTTTTCGCGATTTTCGCGCTCGCGCGCATTGTTCCGCGTTGCTTGGCATTATCCTCGCCGCGGCGCGCCCGCCTCGCAGCCCGCGCATCCCCTCGGCCCCTCGGCTGCTCCTTCCACTTGCAAATGATATGCAGATTGCCCGGTAGTTTTGCGCCCGTGCCGCGTGCGCCTTTCGAGTCGCCACTTAATTGCCGCGGCAGCTTACGCGCACAGCCGCCCGGCTCTGCCTTCCTCGCGGCCCGCGCCTCTCAATCTGTGAATCGCAGGGCCGCCGGATTGACGAGGACGCTTTGACCTCTCGGGAGGAAAGTTCATTGTGCGGTTCTTTTTCCGCCCCCATCCTGCTCCGCTGCGGGATGAGAACTCTGCCATTCAATGTACATAGCACGAGGAATTTTTTCTTACATAATGAATGCGACGCGTGCACCGCAATAATTATACCCGAATAATATGATAACAGTTCGCAGAAAGTCAAGCAAAATTTATTCGATTCAATTAAAATTAAGAAGCCTTTAATAGACGATGATCATCTAATACTCGTGCGAACAGGCGTCTTTGCGCCAGGTCGCGGTAATTGGATCCAATCGTGTGCAATGGCCCCACAGCCGCCCGCGCTTTCAATAATGCCTTTCTCATGGTTTTTCCATCGACTTTAATGACTAAAAGATCGTTACCACCCGTCAACGGGGTCGTTGCGAGTGCATCAAAGGATAATTCTGCAGGAAGCCGCTTTGTACGAATGCTGCTGTTGTATGTAACTAGATTGATCATTAACAGACGTTGTATCCATGTTTCTTTCTCCACTTTGAATTGGGGTACGTTGAATGCACATAACGTCAAACAGATTTATGAATTTTTATATAACCTACAAATCAGTGGAACGACTGTACACCTGCAATTCATTATGTAGTTTTATTAACTTGGCATAAATACGCATTGAATGAAAACGGATTCTTTTGGCTCCTTTGCTCAAAGATTCTTTTTTGTATCGGCAGTAACGGGTCAGGGGTCATGGGTCAGGGGTGAGAAAAGAATACTAGCGAGACCAGCATTCCGTTCCAAAGTGTAATTCGTAACCTTAATGCAACGCCTAAAGGACGCCTGTTCCTAGAAACAATAGTTTGACGGTGAGGGTCCACAGCCTAAAGAAACCTCGCGGCTACCTAGAAAGGAAAAGAGAGGTTGCGTCAGCTAACGACAGGGCGGCACACTCTGGAAAAAACATCGCTGACACAATAACGTTCCCTCGGTGGGGAACGGGGCGCCCGGGATACACATCGGTTCACCTCGTGCACGGCGGCGGCTAATCAGCGGGTACGAGCCTACGGGGCGATCGCACAGCAGACGTAACGGGAAGAGCCAGGGAAAAGTCAGAGCTAGCAAACCGTTTTTGCGGGCTCTCGCAGCTTGAAAATTCCACGAGAGCGCGCTGGATCGGCGAGGAAAATCGGCCATATCGATGATGCCGTCCACCTCGAGATATGCGCGCTGCCGCATCTTTCGTGATCAATTCCCAGCAGTGGTCTTTTTCCGCCATCTAAATTACGTCTCGTGCAGCTGCTTTCTTTTCCCCTCACGGGAGCCCCTATTGAGAGTCTTTGGTCCTGCCGCTGGTTCTGCACGCGATCGGTACTTGTCAAAGATATTTGGTTACGTATACTGCAGTTGCTTTGAAATAGCAGATTTCGAAATGGAGTTTGAATAAATGAATTGTTTGATGATCGAACAGCTAATTCCTTTCTTCTCCTAGCTTGCTTTTTATATGTCCAATGCTTTAGATAATTTATTCGTTTCACTTACGTAGCCCTGTTATAGATTTGTTTTATTTATTTATAATAGTTTTACACTTTTAATATATAGTTATAATAGTTAGTAATTATTTTACCTTGCTTATAAAAGCTATATATAATGGCTAAATATTATTATTTTATTTTTATTTTTATTTTTTTCTACATAATTTTTTGATGCTGCACCGTTTCAAAAAGAGATATGATCTGCTCTTCGGCATCTTCATTGTATCCTCGAGTTTATTTCAAAGCGATGTACTTACGTGATAAATGCTTTAAACCTGTAATTAGAATTAAAGTAAGAGATAAGTGAAAATGAGAAGATAGCCCATTAATCAAAGAAAAATAAGACCGTGTAGCGAGTATAAGCTCACACGTCTTGCCGCTCGCTTTGCCAAGGATAGATGGTGAAGTTGGAGCAGTCAAAAAGTCCCAAGTACACGTGTATCGCACGGGAATCGCGCAATTATCAGGTTGTGTCGAGAGATACGGTCGGGCGGAGCCTAATTGGATAATAGCAGGTCGCAATGGCGGCGGGCCATACACGGCGACGCGAGTATACTTGTACATCCATCCAAGCGGCAATTAGTCCGGCGCTGACTTACTTTTGGCAGCGGCGGCGGTTTTCTGCGAAAGCTGCATCGGCGCAATAGAGTCAGCGAAATTTCTGGGCTCTTAGAGAGATGACATACCGTGCCCCCGTATGTTTATAATATGCGACCGTACGCGGGATTGAGGCCAAGTGGAGACATCAGTAAATAAACAAGCAGCCGGGGGAACTGGGTGAGGAACTGGCGGAAATCCTGTCACTTGCGGCGCTGGGCATTTGTCTATCGAAACCTCGGCTTCCGCGAAAATCTGGATTTGGGATTCTGGGCCTCGAGGTCGCGGTGTCCTCCAATCGGTTTCGCTATAGCTGCCCAGCACACGGTGGCGACTCGAAGGGCGATTAGGGACATTTTGGACACTTTTGAGCTCCGACAGCAATGACGCGGCAAGCGCTCAGCTCGTTTGGCTGCTGCATCGGCTCATCTCGGCGATCGGCGATGCCGTGACGAAAGGGCGGAGTCGCGGGAGTAACCGGAGAAGCGCGCGCGGGCCATGACTCCGGGGGGAAGAAAGCGTCGTAAACGAACTTATGCAATGCCGCCGCTCTCGGGCCGGTTAATAAATTGCATTCCGTTGACGCGCCTGGGCCCGGAGCCGGCGGAGCGCAGAAGCCGAGCAGCGCCGGTGGCGGCGGCGGCCGTTAAGAGGCCGAGGACGACGATTGCGAGGGTGTAATTTAAGTCTCGATTTCTTGGCGGGCTTTTTGCGCGGGCCCCGGAGGCCGGGGGTCCCCTCCTCGGGCCTCCCCTGCTCGCTTCTCGAGTGAATTTCACTTGGGGTCGGGAGCAGCGGCAAGAAGTGTGTCGCCCGGCAGCTTTGATCAGCGACTCGAGCGCGGGACGGCTTTGGCGCGGCAGGCTGCCGGCGGCGGTTCCGAGGCGGCTCCTCGGCGGGCTCCTCGCGCAGTCGGCGGGGCGCGCCCTCTCATCGGCCGGCTCGGCGATTGCGCGATAATGGCCACACCTGCGAATCGATTAGTCGCGCGGATCGATCGGGGATCGCTCGCGAGGCGCGCCCCTCGGGAGATGTCTATCGGGCGGGGCCCCGCCGAACGCCCGGGCGGCCGAGCGGCTGTGGGCTGGCGCGCGCGTGGCCGTGAACCGGCGGCTGACCTGCGACACGCCGCGGCAGCCGCCTCCCCTCTATCCCTCATAAATCTGCGCGGCTCGGGCCGCCGCCCCCTCGCGCGCTCCCTTTGTTGGCTACTTCTCCGCGCTCTTACCCGCGGCCGGTGAGGCAGGCCTCGCGCCGATACTTACTGCGCGCTTAATCCCGGGGGAGAGCCGTCCCATTGGGCGCCCGGGCCGCCCGCCCGCTCTTCCGCTGATTCAGCGCCGCGGCGCGCGCTCGATTTCGTTTGTAATTGATGAAACCGCGGCCGAGGGCCTGCTTATCCGGTTCGCGGGGATGTTCCTGCAAAGCGGCCAGAGAGTTATGGCGCGCGCGCCCGAGTCCGACTCCGCGCCTCGCCAATCAACCGGCCGAGGGATCGCATTCAAATGCAGGCGCCTTGTTGCGCCGCCCTCCAAGCACCTTTCCACGTGCTGCCCCAGCTGCCCATAGTCCCGCGCGGCGCCCCGTCACCGCTCCAGACTTCCTTGTGCGAGTCCTAATGACTCCTCACTCCCGCTCTATCTCTTGTCCGTTGGCTTGCCTGTCTTTGTCTACGTCCTTGACACTGGCCATTCAATGCCTAAGTAGCACTCGTTCCCAAATACCGTGTTAATGATTTATGGTTATTATAATAGTATCTCGTGTATACTTGGATATAACAATGGTGTTATCTTGTAGATTGATTAGGCGGTATCACAATGATCTAACTATAATCAAGCAGATATATTATTGAGGAAACCGTACCGATACGAGATGAACGAATGATCACGAATAGAGTACATTTTCCGAACCAAGTATATTTAACTACAATACGCCGTGGACATGATAGGACAAACGACGCTTCTTTTTACATAGATACCGTAGGTCGCGGGAAACAGCGCATTTTGTTCTCCCTGTTCGATTCATCTGAATTGTCTATTCTAAACGTAAGCGGACTTTTTTAGTCAGGGCGAATCAACTGATGGCCTTGAGATCCTATTTAAATGATCGGTAGTGGTATTGGTTACGATCGTTTTAAACTCCAATTTATGAGTGAGATGATTATACAAGAGTTATTTTCGTTAAAAGTTTGGAGTTCCTTAATTCAAAAACCATGTATCATTTTAAATTGGTTTTAAATTTTAGTTTGCGGCATCAAACGTATATAGGCAACAAGAATTATGCGATTTTTATTTCCACAGCTCTTTCGGCAAAGGTAATTATTTTCACGATTGCCCTTATCGCTACCAGGTTGTCGTATTTAATTGATTGTTTTTAAAGATCTTTAAATCATATTGCCATTCAATTACTACAAAGGAAGCTTTATTTGCATTGATGGTTGAAATGAAATAAATGTTTGCAGAATGATTTGCATGTTTTTAATTTTAAAATTAATTACTATTGAAACATATTAAAAGTACGATGTACAAAATCAACAATTGTAACGCGTTATACTACAACTTTAACCTCATATCTGAAGAATTCAATATAAAATTCATTGAAAAATTTATTTATTTGCAAGAATTATCTTTACACATTATCAATAAATATTTTCAGTTTGAACATAACACATACTTGTAATATTCGTGTTCTATATGGTTTATATTCAACTTCTAATTGATTGATAACAATTTAATAGTTTTCCTATCGGTACGTCAACGTGAATTCATGCCGTCCATAACAATACTCGCGTTCAACCATTCGTCGACGCGTATTGCATCGCTTCATAATATGTTGATAGCACGCAAAGGAGCGCATATCACCTCCAGTCAAAACGACAATAAATCCGCGTCATGTCGATGATATGCACGTCACTGCACCTCTTTTTATTTGAGCCATTAAAGGATGATTCTACAAACACGAGAGGCGCGGGTGGGTCGGGTCGTTATATCAACGGCGCGAGCGCATACATCTAGTCGTTATTACATAAGGTTGAACCATCTATAAATAAACAGTCCTAGAACTACTTGCGCATATGCGTTTGTGGAGAAAAGTACAGTTGGCTCTTGCGAATATAGTCTCTTATGCAGCTGCTCGCGCGTCGAGTAAAAATGCGCTTTGATTGAGCGGCAGATGCATATCGCAATATCGAGGTATATCGATACTGTAACAAGGTATATGTACATATTTAATGGAGTATATCCGAGAGTATATCGTACGTGTATTCGTTGGTGAATAAAAGCAGCCCAAGCGATCTGTAAATCACCGTCGGCAAACGAGTTTATATAAATAACCATCGTTTGTACCGCGCTACTCTTTGTTCAAGCTCAATTGTTCCCCGGAATGTTTACTCGAATTCTCATTAACGAAGGTATCTTTTTTCAAGATTTACATCCGCGACGCTGAGACAATTGTCAAAACGGTCGCGTATTCCGCGTACACGAGCCAAAAACCCAGTGCACCTGAATGAATTTGCGAAATTGTATGTGCGGGTGTGCGTTTCTTCCTCCTCGAAGTTTGCGGTAAAGTGCCAACTTCGGTGCACGCAAAGACGAGCGATAACCAATATGTCAACCAGCGCTGCAATGAGATTCGGCGAGGGCGCATAGTTAGACCTTATAAAGCCGGCTCGAAGGAGAGTCACGCCTATAGCCCACGCCTAATTGAAAAAGTTTAGTGCCCCGGGGCGCACGTGGTCTCCGGAATACGAAACTATCCCGGCTTTATGTATGCGCTCGAGGTGGGCGGCGGAAAAAGGGCCTCGCGTGTCCGTCGGCCCTTTGCCAACCGCGATTCGCCGGGTCTTCCGATCTTCGCGGTTTTTGCTCGACTGCCTCTGCAGCCTACCTTTGTGATGTACACGTGACTTACCGCGATTGCATCGCGTTCATATTGCACGTTACTGAATTATGTAGGTCTCCTGGAATCTATCCTATATATGTGTATGCTTTGTATAGATGGCCCCAGGTAGCATAAAGCTTTGCATCGTCCTGAAAAAATTATTACGATTCTTTTGCGATACCTGCATATGAACTTAACAATGGCGCAAAAAAGGGGTACGGCTTTAATAAATTTTTATGGGCATAGCTCTGCGTACTTGGGGGACTCACATCATCAACATTCCAAACATTGAAATCGGATCGTGATACGTGTTAGAGGCAATCTTTTCATGAACTGCCCGCTTCGCGCGATCGAATTACACACGTGAAATAAAATTGCCCCTCGATGGAGCCTTGCACTTGGTTAACTCCTCGCAGAGGATCCGATCCCAGATTTCGTGTGCGCGATGCCAATTGGCGGATAATTTCTTATTATCCTGAGTACTGCTGCAGTGCACAGCTGCTTGAACAATTCCTCACGTAACCCAGTGATTAACGATTAATCTAATCACATTGGAGTAGGTGTTTCCCAACGACACCGCCCGCCGCAGCATTGTTCTCTAGCCGGAGGACAATTCACCGAGACAAATCTTTCGTTTACCTGCTCGCTCCCCACATCCGCACGGCAGCGCAAATATGTCGGTGGCTTTTCTTACCCTGCTGTCTTTCCGCCAGCGTATTCCTTGGTTGGCTGAAGTTGTGTCGCGTCGTGGCCTCGATTTTTCATATGGAATCCTTTTTCCTCTTGACTTGTTGGCAGAAGTGCATACAACGTGGGTGGGTTGATCGATCGCTCGTTAATTGTCATTATCGACGCTCAGGACTGCTGCAAATTCGATTAATCGAGTGATTTGAGGCCTTGGCGCACTTGCGGCTTGCGGAATGCGCTCCGCCGCACTGATCCGAGAGGAGATGTATATATAAATATCCTGGTCGATTGACGGGGACAAGGCTGCGGCCCTCCATTGGCGGACCAACGTAATTTTTGCATCCACTTTTAATCCGATCGATGCTTAGACGGGAACTCCGCGTTTTTATCCTTTCTATTTGAGCGCCGTGTGAAGGGTGGCATGAGTTTAGGAAATCGGCATGGGAGTTGATAAAAGCGGCCCGATTGATTTTATATATGTGCAATAGCTGTACGATTCAGAAAAGGAATTCTAGCTTGAACGTAGTCCTACTTTGAAATAAGTCATTCAAATACAGTTAATCGTTTAAAAAAATGATATAATTTTCTTCTCATATAATGTTTTCTCAACATTATTTTATTTAATTTCTATTAATTATTATTTTTCTTTCATCTCAACTAATGAATCTATCTGAATCTCGTGGATTGCTTGCAAGGCTAGAAGCAGTAGTTGTGTATTTCTTAGCTTGAGGGTTCCATGTAACGAATAATCTAATTGTCTGGTACATAATAGTGCAGTTATTTTTAGAACAGATTTTAATTACTATATTAATTACCGTGTGGATTTCAAAAGATTACAATCCAATTAAACTACTTTCGCCGGTATAAATAATTCAATGCACATTCAATTCATAATTACTTAATTATACATGAAAAATTTTTTTTGTTACAAAATAAAAGATTTTAAGTATTAATACTTTAATTAAACTCTCGTATTGTATATGAAACTATTATTATAAAAAGAATGTAAAAAATTTATTCTTATAGTACTAATTTTTATACTTCGAATTAATAATGCGTTTGAGTTCAACCTTTCATCTGAGTAGCGACACTCTATTTTACGCAACCAAAGCTATCTGATGCCTATTCAAATAGTTTAAAATTATTTCTCACGATCAGTCACTTCAGTTTCTGCGCTATTTTTCAATCAATTTAACCATATACCTTTAAAGGATAATCATCCTTAAGAAAGCTAATATCTGACTTATAAAGCATTATTCGACTAACCCCCACGAACTTCTAATTGGATTCCAACGTAAAATGACAAGGTTCTGGGAGAAAAAATCCACAAACTTGAAATGGTGAAAAAAGGTTAAAAGCGGACCGATTGAACAGCAACGGCGTTTCCACCGTTGCGCCAGCGTCGATCCTTTCACCCCGCGGTGGGCCCTTCTCCCCCGATGCTCTTTTCAAGGCGATTAGCGGTTACGGTGAGTTACACTACGGCGCACGTAGCCTCAGTTTCAGTGCGCCACCTATCAAATGCCCCCGATTAATTAGAAGCGAAAGTCAAGTGAAATTGCGCACTGACGACGGCCCCATTGTCTTGGCTTCCGCTCGTAGGGGAAGCGCGAGATAAAAAAAGATAGGTTAAGGATCTTTGGGGACCAAAGGTTTCCATAAGATTGCGACCGGCAACCTACATAGTCCAGATTCCCTTTCCACGTAGTTCTTACGACCCGCGAGAGACCTACATATCCTACTCGTCGATCTTCGTAATCAAGGTTGAGGTTAGGGAGCCTAGTTTCGGTCGGTCGCACTTGTGATGCACGCAACGCGTGCGGCCAATTGAATGCTGATAAAGGAATTGGGTATGGCTGAGACGTAAGCGAAGAATTTTCACCTCGGCCCGAGTATACACATACCCATGTATTGTCGTGTCCTGTTTTACTTGTTTAATGTAAAAAAAATCTATTTCTTCTTACAGAAAAATTTGTTATATAATAATTGTTTGCCAATGATATATTATTCTTATTTTTCGTTATTCTAAAATCATACGCCATCAGATGCATATGCGCGTAAAACGATCGAGGTTAAAAAACTCCGCCAAGATATTCGTTTGTAACTAACAATACATAAGAGAAAGATAAAAAATCAAAAGTCGTCGTGCAAAAAGTAATACATTGGCTCTAATGGTACTAAGTAGCTCAACTTCCCGCTCTTGGCCGTACATTTATTCGTTTTGTCCTTTGAGAGTTAGGGTGCGAGCACGTGACAGCCAAGCTCCAGGTTGAAAGTGAGGCTTTATCCATTGGCGGGAGAGAAAGCAGAGCAAGCGTTTTCTCCCTTCCGTACTAGCAAGAAGTCCAATAGTCTTTTTCGCCGCGATTCTTGTCTTCTCTGAGCGACTGTTGAAATCGAGAGTCGCAAAGAGCGCAGCATCTGTATCTCAATTCAGTTGGCATGCTCCTTGCTCCTCGGTTTTGAATCAAAGACATGTACTTTTGCAGAGAGTGATTTCTAGATCGTGTCCATTTAAGCAAGAGGTCACAAAGAGAAGTTAATGCTTGGCTGCTGATTATTTAGTCCTAACTGTAGCAACATTATTTTGATTTGAATGATATAATAATAATCATTCAATATTAGATTATCTCAATAGACTAAAAACTTTGTTTATCCGGTATGAATAAAAAGGTCTCGAGAAAGCTTTTTGTTCCGTTGGTACGTTTTCCTAAAAACCACCGAATGTTCCGATTTCCCCTGCGAATAGAATACTCACGCGCGGGGGGCATTAATTTTGATCACAACGAGACCGAAGAATGCAATTGTACGCGGCCGCAGTAGCGGCAACAGCGGCGGCGAGACCTACATATTTCGTAAGCCATCAGGAAGCGAGTGCGCGTGCAACGCAACAAAGCCGTACACTTAAAAAATGGGAAGGAACAGGAGGCGGCTGCTGCGACGCCGGCTCATGAGATAAGGAGCGGGTCATGCGGCTTGATTCACTGAATTTTAATTAAGTACGAACTTCCACCGTAATTCGGGCATCGCTCATT
This sequence comes from Sycophaga agraensis, assembly GCA_018906755.1. Classification (NCBI taxonomy): domain Eukaryota; kingdom Metazoa; phylum Arthropoda; class Insecta; order Hymenoptera; family Pteromalidae; genus Sycophaga; species Sycophaga agraensis. Next base: position 1,094,163 of record JACCIE010000011.1, read on the forward strand.
CTCTCGGAAGTCCCCTTCGTAAAAAACAAAGATCGAAAGCTTTACGGCTTAGTGCCTACCCTGCATTTAGCCCCATTAAAGGAAGGCTGCTGATACGAATTGAGCATTGTTTAGCCGGAAGTATATGCTCTTGCAGGGTAGGTTTGTTCAGTAACTTGACATCTTTATATGGAAGGCCTTTAAGATTTTTATCCACCCAACAAGCCAGAATTTTAAGGTAATTTATGAAGAATGGCATACGATACTTTTAGTGAAACTATACAAAGATTTTCACTTATATAGTAGTCCCCTCTTTAATATTTCAACATACTAATAGCACATGTTTTTTATATGTATCATTTTTGATATTTCATAAATAAATTATAATAAACGAATAACCAGCCATGTATATAGTGAAGATGTGTGCCATTAATTATAATAACACATTTTTACACTGCATTAGGTAAAGAAAGTGATCATCAAAACATTATCTTAATAATCATCTGAAAGATAAAGGTAGAGCCATTTGTCACGCTGCCTCTGCATAAAATTAGAACATTTTTTCAGACAACTTTCATATGCACTAAAAAACGCATGCGAAGTTTCTTTAATAGCTGGTGAATATAAGGTGAGTAATTTTCCCATCTGAGCCTCGCACGTGCCACAGTAAAAGAAAATAAATTGCACGGAAGGTTTCTTTTCAGCACCTGGGCTGAAAGTTCAATTAAAAATCCTTCATATGATGATTTACGCAAATAATTTATGCCCTTTAAACGACGCTATTTATGCAAAAGAGATGACGTTTAATACGTCCAAGACAAACATTTCCTTAAGAAAGTCGCGGCGTGAATCTTCCGACGAGAACAATGCCGCCCCATAATTAATCCCTGCTATCGCGTGCCTTTTTTATTCACCTTTCCTCCATCATAAAAATAACATGAAAACTACGACGTGTACACTACAGTGCATTTATAAACCTTAATCAATGTTACGTGCCGCATTTTATAAGATACGAATTATACAATGAATTAATTAATCATTGCTGAGGTGCACAACTTCCCAGATTAATCAGTTATATACCGTTTTATTAAAGAAAAGACCTTTACATACATACGAAACCTTATTTAACGTTAATACAAGAAATAAAAAAATAATAAATAAAGTTTTCTTCTCTGTTGTAAATATCGGTATTGTTGCACATTCGCAGAAAATCGTCAGTGATGCTTCCGAACTTGTTCACTTCTTGATTTCCTTTTATTCATCTGAATGTAGATACGCTTTATGTTATTCGGGAACACTTTTGTGTCCACATGAAAACGTGACTGTGAGGTATCCCAAAGCTAACAGTGTTATTATTACTTTTCTCGTTGAATAATAGCTTACGTAACGTCTTTGATATCGAATAAAGTGCTGTTATTAAATTGCATTTAATCTCCCAATCGAGGATAGATTACATTGTCGATTTTTTTTGGGGAATCGCGGTGTCGGCGCGGGCGGCGCGCAGAATTATCGCAGCAACCAGCGAGGGCTCGGGTAACTCGCAAGATCGGTGCTGAGAAAAGCTAGCAATGAGAAGAAAAGCGCGAAAGGTGCATGGCAGTAAACAGTAATAACAGCGAAGCATGGGAAAGAAGGAGGTCGCGCGAGATACCTATCTCTGTTTATTATGTTATTAAATGCAGTTCGTTCGCACGCGTCCATATGCCCAAGCTAACTGTGAGTGTACTTATATATATATATTGTGTATACCACGTCACTTTACCGGCGTTATACGAAGATAATCGCTCGCGCGTGTGCAGCTAGATTGATCCCGCGTGCTCGCGCATTAGCGAATTCAATAGCAAATGTAGTCTGTACTCCAACTATTCGAAAATCATTTCATTCGATGACAGTGTAACTGAATTCCCAAACCTTTCATGTTACTACTTAATCTTCTTTACTGCAAAATTTAATTGAGTAATTGTTGTAGAGATATAAAAGCAGCATTTTCCAAATAGTCCACCACTAATTAAGTATAATATTATATTATGTATTCAAGCATAGTATAATTGTAGCATTTTCTATTATTTCGTATGAAATATAGATATCATAATAACTTATCTATATAGTATAAATTACTTCTACAATTTATAGTATTTTGATAGTAATTCAATACAGGCATATTTAAGTGACTAAAGAGAAAAATATATTAAAATGAGATATAAATGGCAGATCTAATTGTTTCTTTTATAGCAATGAATCATTAAATTCGCTGTTTCCGTTTAGTATGAGCCACTACAGACCCATTCGCTTTTGATCAGTACGAGGTTCCGCTGGCTTTTCTACTTCTCGCAATTAAATGAATTACGAACGTTCCAATTAATCGCCACACCTCTATGAGCAGATACACAAGTGCCTTTTATTTTCAACTACTTGTCTTTTCCAACGAATGAAATCGTTTTGGAGAAAAACAAAGCAATTAATGCGCTAGAATAAATCTTAATATTTTAATAAAAATAGTTTTACAACAGAAACACTTTGAGCTCTGGAACCTGGCATATTAAATATGATATCTGTCGAAAATAAACTTACCAAAATATTTCTGGTTAGCTAGCCTTTGCCTAGCATTTCGCATACCTAATAATGTTAAAACGAAAAATAAACTTAATTTCCAAGATAACAAAAAAAGAAAACGAATTAATCTTTAATCGAAAGCTTCACTGCATGAGCACATGGAAATACGTGGATACAGTTATCCTTAATAAATATCGCCAAAGAAACAAATTAATGACGATACCGCACAAACAATTCTTATCTCTGAAGCATACAAGCAGAACAGCTATATTTTTCACTCTTTTCCCTAGACCTAGCATGCGACTTTTCTTTGCAACTGAGAGATGTGAATGTACTCGACGAGTCAACAATTACGCGCACATCGGCCGAAGCAACGCAATTGCAAACGAAGAGTCGATCGTGTACTGCGATTCGATCTGCGGCGAAAATTGCGACCGACAAAAGCCGACGGTGTTTTCCGGTGGCGCACTTTTTTTCAAAGGAGAAAGTCCCAATTGGCGATAGGGAAGAAATCGAAGGGAACAAAAGAGTGGATCGTGGAATACAGATCGCGCGTCCCGCGCTACGAGGAAGTACGGCCCTTGCGCTCGGGCGCGCATTCTCGGCCGCGGTGCCAATTTCGGCGACGACGCGAATTCCGCGCGGCTTTGTCCCGGTGGGAACGCGGTTGTTACGTCTACCTAACGAACGCGTTTGGTCGCTCGTAGCTCGATTTCCCGCTTTTGGCGGCGGGCGCTTATGGTTATTTCGCATTGTCAATTTAGCGAATCCGGAAATTTCTCGGAAGTTGCCATGGTAATGTACGAATCAAAAAAATAGACGCATTGATCGAAATCGGTTCGTTTGTTCACACGGGACTAATTAGAACATGAGGTTTTGGATAAAAATAAAGATTCTTTTTTCATGAAATTACTAATTTAAATGATTTTTAATTGTAATTTGAACAATCTTTTAGTAGTTCATTTCGCAATCTTTAAATAAAAGTATACATGTATTTTTATATTATCTTTATTTTACCGTATAATGAACATTATTCAATGTTACATAAAAAAATTAGATATACCAAAAATTTTAATCCTATACTTTCCCATACACATAAATGTGGTTAAACATTAATTAAAAATAATACATAAATAAATTCCTGAGAACTTTCAATGAACTAATTTGTTAATTATGTGACGCGGTGCTGCTTCGAGGCCGACGAGCCTCGGAGGGGCCCAGAGCACCAGCCACTCTCTCGTCACACAGGTTCGTTGTCGCCCCGGAGGGGACCCGAATGGGCTAGCCCCGGGCGGCCTGCCTTGCGGCGGTCGACGCGGAGGGAGGGAGAACACAATAAAGGGCTCCTGGGGAAAATTACTGGTTATTCGCGTCCGGGCAGACAATTCCCGCCCGGACGCTATCTCCCGTCAGGCGCGCAGCGCCAACTACAATCTGGTGGTCGACACCGCCCGCGAGGCGTAACCGGGTCGCACTAGGGCCCCTCTACCTAGCCGCTCGCACGATGAACGACACCCAGGGAGGTCGTGCCGGGCCACACTAGGGTCCCTTGCCTCAACCCGGGAGGGTCACCGGAATTCGACGGCTGGCACGGATCCGTACCCGTCGACTCCGCGCGGGAAAACTGTCGCTCTAGCGGCCCTGAGACGGCGTTGGGGCCGCCACACTGCGTCCGCCGCGTCGTGCGCGCTCTCTCTCTCTAGCGCGCGGTGCCCCAAACCCACCTGGCGGTGAGGCCTGATGGCCCTTTCCTCTTTGCCCGGTCCGTCCGGACCGGGAACGCCGCCGTAACTGGAGTACCTAGTTGCCGTCCCCTGGTGGTGCTGAGGAACTGGCCTTTTGATTGTATCGCCCTTACGCTCCGAACGGCCTCGCCTCTGGCAGCTAACCCCGGGTGGTATGGGGTGCCGGCTCTGGAGAAGGTGTTGGCTCTGGTGACGAATGCTGGCTGGTAATTGCACGTCCACAAGGGCAGCGATGTGCCAATAATTGCACTACCGCGCACGGACGGCCTGGGGCTTTCGGCAGATCGCGGGCTCCGGTATATCGATGGACCGAGACTGCCGGTCCGAACTGCCCGTCGATCACCCGGCGATCAGCGCTAATCATTCGCGCCAAAACCAACTGGTGATTAGCGCGCTAATGAACTGGCTCAACCTTTCGGTTTTCCCCTGCAGCATATCCTCCAGTTCACGTCGCCAGTCCTCCTACAGTCCACGAACTTCCTCTCCAGGAGCCCATACCATTTTCGGGCTCCTTTAAGAAGGACGGAGAACAGGGCGAAAAGTAGGAGGCACCATTCGGTTTAATCGTCTCTCTTATGAAAGATGCGAAGGCCTGTAAGAAAGGCTTCAGCATCCTCTTTCTCCTCCCCCAAAAAGTGAGCGAGGCGTCTCGTAGGGCCCTTGGGAAGCGTGCTGTATCTTGCGACGCCGGCCATGATCCGGGCCCTTGATGCCTACCGCTACCTGTGGCCGTAGTCGTGTGTATCAGGTGGGGAGATGTCCCTCGTAGGTTTGAACCCGTGGGCCGTTCCCTTTCCCCACTCAGACCACGCGATCGCCGCCTTCGCAACCTAGGCATAGGTTGCGGAGGGATTGCTGTCTTCACCATGGTTCCAGGCTTCAACGGGGGCAGCGAATCGGATAAATCCGACCCTGCTTCATCGCCGGAGCCCTCCGATGGGGAGTGTCACATTGCTAAGGTTTCGTTGATGATTGTAAAATAATTTAGTTGTCCATTTTGCATAGAATATTTGCACTGTATGAACCGGCCACGTCGAGAGTTTGTATAGCGTTTATTTAACAGTGCTTTGAGCGCGCGCATCCACGCGCTCTCGAGGAGACATGTGTGACAATTAAGGATACTTATGCTGACATACGAGGTGTGTTAAAAAAATAACAAGAATTTTTAAATTTCGCGGGTTTGGAGAGTCCGCCTGTATAACACTTTTTTTTATTATATTGGTACACATGCCCCTGAAGTACGATAAAATTTTCAGCAATATTCATTGCTTACTTTTTAAGTGGCAGCCGCTAACGTAGACGTGTTTATTCGAGCTCGGCGATTTTCGTTTGTGAAAAAAAATGGATCAAAGAATATGCTATGAGTAAAGCAAGGATTTACGAGTAGTATAAGCGTTTCCAAGATAGCCGCGAAAATGTTGAAGATAACGAACGACCCGGACGCCCAAGCACATCAACAACCGATGAAAACGTGATAATTTAATGGCATAGTGCATCATGAATTCTTGCCACAAGGTCAAACAATCAATAAGGAGTATTACCTACAAGTTCAACGCCGTTTGCGTGAAGCAATCCGAAAAAAACGCCCGAATTAGTGGCAAAACAATTCATGGCTTTTGCGCCACGATAATGTACCTGTTCACACTTCATTGCTTGTTCGTGAATTTTTGATCAAAAACAAAACTGTAACGATGTCTCAGCCTTCATATTCGCCAGATATGGCTCCATGTGACTTTTTTCTATTTCCAAGAATAAAGAAAACATTAAAAGGCCGTCGTTTTGCAAGCATAGATGACATTAAAAGCGAATCGCTAAAAGAGCTAAAAGCTATTACAAAGATCGAGTTTCAAAAGTGTTTCGAAAATTGGAAAAAGCGTTGGCAGAAGTGTATTATATCCGAGGGGGATTACTTTGAAGGGGACAAAATAGATATTCATGAATAAATAAATATTTTTTTCATAAAAAAAAATTCTCGTTATTTTTTGAACACACCTCGTACCAATCAACTTACGCATACAATTATCACTATCAATGATCAATAGAAGTGGTGAAGCAATTTGCAATTATTTCCGTCATATGCTTTTCTGTACAAGAAAGCAATATAATTGGCAAATCAATATCTGATAGAAAAGAGAGATTTCAAAAACACGCAGGATTCCCAAGCGGTCACCCATGTACTAATCGCGCCCAATGCTGCTTAACTTTGGTGATTGGACGAGAACCAGTTTTTTCAGCATGATATGGCGGTTGACTTGCTAGTTTAAATGATTTTAATTATAATTCGATAACATTCTTTAATTTTACATAAAAAAATTAGATATACCAAAAATTTTAATCCCGTACTTTCCCATACACCTAAACGTGGTTAAACATTAATTAAAAATAATGCATAAATAAATTCCTGAGTACTTTCAAGGCATTAATTTGTTAATTATCATGTAAATGGATAAAAAAATGTATTTTTTCTTTTTCACTACAATTGTAATATTAAAAATTTTCCTTATCATTCGTTTTTTATGCAGAATAAAATGACTTGCAGGAATGCCATGAAAACTAAAAATACTTACAACGTTTTAAAACAAAACATCAAACTTTCTCGAAACGTAAGATTCTTTCAAAGCTCGGTGTGGTTACAGTTTCAATTATCCACATTTGCATATTTCCACAGCCAATCTCTTAATTGCACGTGTCTTCACTCGGCGAGAAAAGCAAGAAAACCGCAGAGATAATCTAGTCCGATTTCCCCGCAGCGTTTCCCCGTTTAATGCAGTAAGCGACCACAGACACGGCCCGGAGCACATCATCATTGTCTTGGTTGACGAGCGACAATTTCATTGTCTAGCGCACGCGAGTCAGCGGCGGCAAACGAGCGCTGATCTTCCATATTCTGAACTCGAATCGCCCGCAGCGCAATTAAGTTCTTACGCGGGGGAATTCTCGCACGCACCGCGGGAGGCCCGGCACCCGAGTCTCAGGAATCGGATCGATGCTCTGTACGGTAGGGCTGCGACTTCTAGGTAAAATATCGGAGAGCGTCACGCGCCCGGTAATCATCCGGGGCTTATCGCGCGCCATGCATTAGTATGGATAATTGATACGTGCTTTTCATGCGCGATTAATTCACTATCCCGGCGTGTGCAGCAGGAGTTTCACGGAAGCTCCGCGGAAGTCAATTAAACTGCTACTCCCATTCACGTGTAATCCAATCCTTTTTTGCGGGTTTTCGAGTCATTAAAGGTTTTCAGGGGCAGTGGGACATACACGTCCAACCTTTTGTTCCTCATCTTCCCGAGCATTGTTTAATCATTTCGCTTTCTTTTAACTAGTCTCAATGTAGACTTTAGATTCTTGCACATGAATGAAAGTAATTGACTACTTACAAATTTGAAAGTCTTCTTAAAATCAAAGTAATGACCAAGATAATGATTTTGGAGAAAAAAAGACAATTAGACAAATATAAACAAATTAAACAATACATTGGTATGATTTATGATATCTGTGGTTGAACTTCCTCAATAGGAAAGATTTTCATGAACAACTGCTGAGAATCGATATCGCTGGGAACTATGAAATGAATCATTTTACCTTCAAAAAATTATAATACAATCATATAAAGCTTTAGTTTCAATTGTTTTAAGTATTTCTGAAAAAATTAATGCGACTCCATAGAGCAAATGCAATTTAATATATCATTGAGAAAAATTTGCACGCAGTTGCTTTTTCTGTATACTAATTAGCAATTACTATATGTATTAATAATTGGTTTTACAATGTCTATCATTAAATATCAAATATCAAAATATACATAGAAGTCAAACAATAATAAACATAGTTAGGAAACATTGCACTGTTCATCTGTAACATCGGCAAATAAATTAAAACCGGAAACAATTAATCGTGCTAATCGAAACATTTTCCCCTATAAAACGGAACCAACTACGGCGCCTGTCTGTTTTAGTAATCGGTATCGAGCGTCGCCCCACGGACCGACCATCTGCTCGATTCATTGTGGGCTAATAATAGACACCTTTGGGCGATCGGCTACCGACATGACTCGCGTCAGTAAATATAAATTTTTTCCAGACCGCGTGCACGTTTTGGTTATAATTACGGCCCTTCCTACTTTGGATATATCCGCGCGCCTTTCTTTCACTTGTCGTATTCATGCGCATACAATACAGGCGCTGGACTGGGCGTTTTGTCGCGCAAGACAAAAGCGGCGGAGGGTCGATTGAATTTTACGCTCAATTTGCCGACGGCGCGGCGGTTTTGCACACGTACGCACGTCGCTCAGGATCGCGGGTGTAGGAGATGGCGAACTTTAGTATAGTGCGAGGTACAGCGTCGAGGAGAGATAGAGGCATTCTTTTAAGAGGACTCAACGAAGGGTTTATATAGCGAAGGGCTATGCCAAAATGTATGCGGCCACTTAGAGTCATATCAGTGCAGTCGCCTCTTGTTAGGGTGAACTTCGTGGTTTAGACAGTGTCCCGCAATTTTTAAATTAGTTCCAGAAGAATGCAGACGAATATTGACTATAGTTTTATCGATAACTCCATGCACCTACCCTTTATTGGTACATAATTAGTATACCCTAATAACGTGCATAAAAAAGTAACCTTTTCAAATAAATTCAAATTTCATTGATAAATACGATAAATTTATTAGTAAAATATGTTTATGTTTTGTAAAGACATAATTAATACTTGACTATAAAAGTATTAGTAATTTAATATTTTAATCACTTTTTGTATCAATTACAATGTTTCTTAAAAAATAATTAGGAATTAGTTTCAAATGATTGTTAATAGTATTTTTCATATATGTTTATAGGTAAAGAAACAAAAAAAATAATTATTCAATATTTATTATGCATGTATATAAGTAATTGATAAATCGTGATATGTTATTGTTACTAAAACTTCAGTTGTAAAATTAAGTGTAAAAAATCAATTAGTACTATAAATAATAATAATATATAATTTATGCTATAAAGCTTTTTATTTTGCAAAAGATTAACAAGAACTATTGTACTTAAACAAAATATTAATTTTTTATATCTTTTATTTTAATTTTTAATAATGAACTTTTTACTAACGAATCAAAATTAAAGTTTTGTTTTTTCTATTAGAAGATATAAATCAATCGCAAATTGCGCGAAAATTGTAATCTTGTACTGTGGTATGGTAAATTGATATCGACGTATCGCGAATTGCGTACAGTGCGCGGTAGAGTGTGAGTTCGCAGCGCTACCGTTAGATGACTCTACTGCTACGAAAACAAAATCTGAACACCTCCGTGTAATAGATTTAAAAAGCTTGTACTTAAGCAATAATATTACAAACAATGATAATTTAAAAAATGTTTAATATCAATGAATAATATACTATAAAGTAACAACCGAAAAAAGTGTATTTTAATGTAAATTCATAAAGAAATTGTCGTAAAACAAAATAATGTTAAAAACTGTTTTTTACAAACATAACAAAATTGACAATTTGATAAATATTCATAGTATTAATAATATTTTTATTCAATACTAATATCATATCATAAGGATTAATATTTACGAAGTTATTGTCTTACTAGTTATTAATTACAATATCTACTGAAAAATATATTATTATTGTAAATAGTCAAAATAATTAGTTCAGTCTGTACCTATGCACTTGTAACAAAAATCATAAATATGTATACGATCCTCGATTCTAAGGCAGTTATTTTAAGCATCGTGCAAGTTTGTTGCACGCTCAGTTATTCGTCTAGTTCACATCACCCACTTGGTAAAGTAATAAACAAAACGAGAAACGACAGCAGTCCACCCAAAATAGTCCAAATATTCTTTTCTAATCAACATGCGATACATTTTGGTTTTTTTTTCTGAGTGAATTTTTTTCAGAGCCAATTTTTTTCTGCCTATGTTCGGTTTTAAATAATTTATTACTTCGTAATGCGAAAGGTAATAATAAATCTTAGGTTATCAATTTAATTCAATAATGATACATCAATTTAATGTTTAAAGTTATTGTTCAAATTATAAAAGGAATAATAATAATTTCGTTATACTGGAATTTAAATAGTCGATGAAAGATTCAATGACGTCGACATAGTTTTATTTGAATAAGTAATTTGTAATTTTGTTTTCTATTTCGTTTAGTTTACTTTGCCACTGGGTATATTCGTGGAAGCCTTCTATCTCGGGGAGCTAGCAGGATAATAGATGTACTTGCTCCAGCTTTCCACCTCTCATCTCGCTTTAGTATTGGTTTATTAATGCAGTTGATTCCTGGAAAAGCACCTTTTAGTACGGTGGGGCACCAAGGTAACGCGCAGCCGTAACACAGCTGCCCCGCCCTCGGAGGCGATACTTACGCTTGCCTCAATCTTCATTAAAGCTACTTTAAGCGCGGCAGTCCAGGGCAGAGCAGTCCGCCCTGCAGTGGACTCTTATCGTCCGCGTGGCCGCCAAGCCCGCGGAAGAAGGATTTTATTAACCGGTTGGCGAGTGGTCTGCGCGCCGTAAAAGCTTATCGGGCGCCGGGCGGTGCCGGGCGGCGCCCCGAGGGCTGCAAGGCCGCGCGGTGAAAATCGGCGCGCCCGGGGTCGGGGCGCGGGTGGCGCGGGTGGCGCGGGCGGCACTAACCTTGAACGGGTGTGCCCGCGCCGGCGCCCGCATTTATCACGCATGCCCCGGCGGCGCGGGCGGCGGCCGGGCGCCGCGGGGACTGGGCGGCCCGGGCGCGCACGCAGCCGGCGCGGCCAGTGCGCGAGAAACGCTCACCCCCGCCGCGGCTCCGGTCCTCGCCGTCGAAGCCGCCGTGTAACGATCCGCGAGTGCGGGCGCGCCCAAGGCCCAGCGGCGCCGCCCAGGCCGCCGCCGCCCCAGGAGGCCGGAGGAGCGGGCGCGGGGACGCGGCCCCGGGGCCGAGAGAGCGAGCGCCATGGGGCGGGGGCCCCGCGCCCCGATCGATAGCGCCGAGCCGCGGCCCGCGGCCCGCGGGCGCCTTCGACCCGCCCGGCTGGTGCAGCGGCGCGAGAGCCTCTGAGCGCCCGCGCCGCCCACCATGAGCCACTTCGAGTGGAGGCTCCTGCGCCGGAAGAAGGTACGCCCCGCTCGAGCACGCTGTCCCAGCGTATCCTGGTGCCCGGGACTCCCGGCGGCGGCCCCGCCCGGGGCCAATTAATAAGCGCTCGATACGAGCCTCGGAGGCTAGATATATTACTCATTTCGAATTCCGCGGGCGCCCGACGCCCGATGCCCGAGCGCCCGAGCGCCGATTCCTATTGTGCTTATAAGCATGAATTATCTAGATGAATTTTAACCTCATCTTGATTTATGCCCGAGAAAATCTGATACGTCTCCCTTGCATACTGCATAAACCCCTTGAAAATCCCATCGGAGATTTATGTGGGTAAAGGAAGCCATTGAGATCGGCCGTGTGTTATAGCCACTGCGGTGCAAAAGTCTCGTGAACTTCAACTTGAACTTTTAAACACACGCCTCGGTCCCGGAGGCCCGCGTGATGTATGCGCCCTCCTCCCGCGGCGGCTCCTTGCGCGTCTTGCATTTTAATAAATCGATGCTTGATAATGAGGCCGGGCATTATAAATAGCGCCCCCCGCGATGCGACCGCCAACACCGCCGCTGCCACGTAGGCTGCTGATGCCGCTGATATGCTCGGGCTCCCGGAGCATTTTTCACCCGGCCGACCGTCCCGGCGTCCCCTTTTCGCGTCGCATCGCAAAATTAGCTTTCCTTAAATTATTCCCACAGGCTTATACAGTCTGTGGCTACCGTGGGAGGTGGAAACTTTGTTGCCGCTGCCCGGAAGCTTTTCCCTCGTTTAAAGGTTAAACGCGCTGCGCTGCATACCCGATTGAATTTCAGATTGTAATGCACGTGCAAAAAGCGTAAAAATTCGTAAATAATGCACAACCTCTAGGGTTATTCTTTTATGAATATGCATTACAGACCATAAAATTTCATAAGGAGGGTAAAACGAATCGATACATTAGTCGATGAATTTGTATTTTATCCATGCAAACAGAAGCATCCCGCAAGAGGGTGTAATATTTCTCATTTTATTTATCTATATTTCTATATGTAAAACGTTCGATTAAATATATATTAGCATAGTGACTACGGTAATATTTTTGCACGCCGGTAGAATAATCATCTATTTCTGCGAAAGCACACCAGAGAGTCGAATCGAGACGGTAAAGAAGACCCTCCTTCTCGACCACACAACGTGAAATCGAGACTAATTTTGATACAACCAGCGTTTTCGAATTTTGGCCTTTTCATAATGTGCGCGCAAATCGTTTGCATGATAGCACAAGAACCCGGTAATCGCCGATTAACGATTGGTCGATCGATCAACGTTACGCAAGGAGAGTCGACGCTTCTTTCGCGTGCGACTTGTGCAAGTAGGGACCAGTCCGCGGGCAATTGCAAGGCCTCACACAGTCTTTCGTGTGTATACTTAGCTCGACTTGTTTTCGACTTGTACTTAATAGGCGGCTGCATAATTGGCACCTCGTCACGTAACTAACGGGCGCTTAAGGCCTTTCTTCAGCTGTCGACTTTTCAGGATCACGAACCCGTTTTTTTATTGTAGAATCAACAAGATACGCAAAATAAAATTTGCATAAACTGGAGAATTAATTGATTCGTAATGTTACTTGCTTACTAAAAATGTTACATTATCAACACCAAGTTAATTTGAGAGGAACTTAACGATAAAAAAAAGACTGAACTCTGCAAACATTTTGAATGCTTAAATATTATTCTTGATCGGATAAAAAAATTATTTTAAATAACGTAGATGTAATGCGTGCTTGTTATTTGTTACAGAATAGTGAATGGTTGTATTGTAGCATCTTATAATTACAGTGTGTTGTTAAGAGTAAATGAACTAAAGGACATTAATATTACAATACTACAATTAATTGGTCCGTTTGAAATAAGTATTCGGTGTACGCTCATATCGTGTATATAAAGATTATAATATGCAGTATTATATATTAATGATATATTAAAAAAGCACCTTTAACTAACACTAAATTATTTTCATTAACCTTAGTTTTCAAATAACAACAATAAAATAGTGGCTTAATTGAAATGAATTCTAAATTTTTAATTTAGAGATAAATACAACTTTATCTGAATATGTATTTGAAATGACTGTAATTTTAATCTCATAATTTAATCATAAATGGCTATAAGAACATAACTATAGTTTCTGCAGTTAGATGTTCTATGTTGTGCAACAAGAGTACAAGGTCAAGATTCATTGTATAAACACATTCTACATGGTGTATCAAAGTTTATACAGTGGTCTTAAGTAGTTTTCCTGTACCACATAATATTAATTTACATAGAATCAAACTTAAAATGCAACCCTAACCTTGAATATGCTTAATGAAATGACAGACCACTATAAACCTACACTTAAAAATTACTATTATTATTATTACTAATAAAATTTATTATATAATCTTATGTAAAGTAAAACTAAACTCAAGTTATATCAAATTAACTATTCGAATATAAAAAATGAGTTAAATTTGAGTTAATTTCTGTTACTATTTTTTTGATAAAACTCAATTTTTTACATTAAACTTAAGTTAGATAAAAATATCGCGCTTATTAGTATTTTTAAGAACAGAAAAAGTATGATAACTTTTAGATAACTTAAAAAATAATTCCTTGATAAACTATTGATACAATTGTTTTTGTAAAATAAACTGCTAGTCTTTAATTATTTTATAAATTATATATTTAAATATCAAACAAAGTTTAAATAATTAAAAAAAACTAAAAAATATAGGTCATTATTTTAATAAATATTTTCAAAGAAAAATATCTACAATATATTAAGTCGAAGATTGTATACATGGATAAAATAGTACAATTTTTTTCGAATGTCAGTTTTGTATTACAACACAAATCAGCATATATTATATAAATTTATATATAATATAAGGATTATCCACTATCATTTAAGAACCTTTTTTTATTCTAATTTAAATGTGAAATTTAAACAATAGGGCCTTATACATTGTTATTTAATTTACCAATTATAACTATGCCAAATAAAAATTTGAAAACGCTTGAATAATCCAATATTAGAATAGCATTTACATATATTAATTAAAAAAGAAACAGTCAAGTAGAAAGAAACGCGTGTGGTAAGACCAATTTATGTACTGGTTATTCTTAGATACCATTCATTTTAAAAAATAATTAAATAATTAATTCTTTAATGAGAATGAATATTAAAACAGCATTATAAAATAGATATATCGACTAATATGGCAAATATAGCACAAGAAGTGGCTTATCCATTAAGTTCCAGAAGTCTTGCCTTGAAATTGTTTACATTAACACAATTGGTTTTCCCCACAAACTTAGTCATAACTGTTGTTCCATTTTTCTGTTGCAACGTGCATTAAAATCAGTCTAGCCCGCGATGATTTGAGGAGGGAGGAAGTAATGTTACTCAAAGGAGGTACCCAATGAGCACGTAGGAGGATCACAGTACGAACATTTGGACCTCGACTCAAAATGTAGGTAATTCTTTTCGGAGATGAGAAACTGTTGCGATGAAAAAGCGTGTTTCAGTTAGTTAGCCAGGGGAATGCCGAACAAAAAGAGAGCACATTTAAACGCTGGAAGTGCGAAGCTCGCCCTGTGCGCGCGAAAAGTTAATGTAACAGTACTCGAGGCATTTAACAGTACCGGTAAGATGGCCGCGGGTAGGAGGCACCGCCTCGTGGCCAATAAACCAAACAAAATTCCGGAGAGCGGTTAGACCGGGAGAGGGAGAAAAATCTGGGGACTTCAAAGCGGTTACGTCCGTGGCTGAATATACGGCCCAGCTTAACCTACCGCGACTCTTGCTCGGGAGTGGCGAAAGGACACGTGTGCGACGCGCGACCGTAAAAAGCCTTTCCCACGCTCTCCGCGCGAGGATGCGACGACGCGAGCTACACCTTTCTTGGTTGCTTCAAGTACACGCTCCCTGTAAACGCACCGGGAAGTTGCGAAAGTTCGAGCTTGTGCGCGCCCGAGGCGCCCTATAATGACTCTACAGTACTCTATAGAGCTTTCACGCAATTGATTGAATAGTTAGACGTTGAATGAGATCATTATTTACATACGTAAAAAAATCTTGCAAGCAGTTTTTCCACAAAGCCAATATCATTAGTCTGGATCTCAACCTTGCCACAATACCTTTGAATTAGTAGTAGTCAACAGCTCAAATAGCCCAGAGAGATTGATTAAATAAACAAACAATGTATTGAATGAAAACATGAAATTTATTCTATCTTTGATCCTATTCTTAACATTTGATATACTTTAAAGTAATATTTTAATCATAGATTTGTAATAAAACAGGGCTAACAAAGTTTTTATTTTTATTTAATGTTCTGTTGTTGTATTAATGTCTGTAACCGCAGTTGTTGCTCTTGAAATTGTAGATGGTCTCGTTGGTGTTGGTAGGTTACCCTAAAATAAGGTATAATATTTTGGGTATTAAATCTTACGACACTTAAAAGTTAAACGATAAAAATATTATGAGTAATTTAGTATTCTAAATTATTATTAATCTTGTGAATATTTTATATTAATTATAATTTTATACAAATACTTATACTTTGTCTAAACAGAGGCTTTAATATAAAAAAATTCATGTACTAAAAAGTATAAAAAATAATGGAAAAATGATTATTGATAATAAAACTTAATACCAAAAATATTTATTTCATTGTGAAAGAATTTAGTAAACTAACCAAAGCAATTATTTAAAGTATTACTTACGGGCCTTAAGAATTTCTGATTCAATCCTCTTCGAGGAAGAAGAAAACACTCCACCTACAATAAAAAATTATGGGTATTGATATGTCATGATTAAAATATTTTAATAAATAGTGATAAACAAAAAGTAACAGTATTTTCATAAATATTGAATTTATTACATGAATATTATTTATATACATGAAATTTATTAAAGTTAATAAAAATTATTAATAATTTATTAAAATAGGTTATTCATAGTATTTACCATAGCCGAGTTGAATGTAAATATTACTGCGAAAAGCAAAATTAAAAAAAACTTCATCTTCGATATATACGAATGAAGCGTCGAGGACTAAATTTAAACTGTGGATATATTTTACATTAGTGAGCATATATTTATAATATTTGCTATACTCACGTTATCATTTGTCTTTACTACGTAAATATTAGTATTTAATAAGAACATTGTAATATTTAAAAACCGAATCATAATTCTTAGATTAAATACTAACTAAGAATATATTTTTTTATTACTATATTTGCATTTAAACATTACACAGTACAGTAAAATATACAAGGAATAATATAGTTTGACCAGCTGATTCAGTTCCTTATGGATACATTTGTTTTATTGCAATTTTAAATCCTTTGTGCCGGTTTCATATTTACACAAATTGTCAAATTACATTTTCCTAATTTTTACATATTTTAGCGTTACTTTTAAACTTAAGGTTACAGTATTCTCAGAAATTATCTAAGAAAATTATCTAATTATAATTAAGAGAATTAAACTGATCCTTACTCAGAACGTTTAGCAAAAATCTATTGCCAATGCATATATATATAGTATTGTCATATAATTTCATTAGAATATTTTTGTTTTTAGAGTTAATTTTTATTTAAATTAATCAAAAAAATTAAAGTTATAGACATAAGTGTACAGAAAATAAGCCTTTGTTCATTATCAAAGTGACTTACCGGTTTTCCGTTAGACTTTTATTGCTCGTGCGAAAACGAAGGTTTCACTGTGGAAAACACGTGCCAGTACACGCAGGCTGCCCAAGTGGGACGATCGAAGACCGGCGGC
This sequence comes from Sycophaga agraensis, assembly GCA_018906755.1. NCBI lineage: Eukaryota > Metazoa > Arthropoda > Insecta > Hymenoptera > Pteromalidae > Sycophaga > Sycophaga agraensis. Next base: position 1,111,330 of record JACCIE010000011.1, read on the forward strand.
ACCGAAAGTCGCTTACCAATCGATGCCCGCGGGAGCTTATACACACACATATGAAACCACCGCGACGAAGTCCTTTAGGTGTTGTATAGTTTTTGTTTATTCCCTCGTCCTGCCGATTCATGGCGCTGATAGCCTACATTTTAGCGAAACCGAGGTGGCTTACACGAAGTTCCATACGACTTAATGATTTAGCGTGTGTATGGTTGACCCTAATAAATCTTGGTTCACAATAGTTCGTATAATGCGTGATTTCTGCGCTATAGTGTCCTCGCCAATATCTGACTCGACTTGGACGTAAACTTTTTAAAAAATGGTATCAAGATAATACGCGTTAAATATTTATTAAGATAATTGCTTTGGTGAGTGTTTCGTACATCATTTTTATAGTCTATAAAAGAAGTTTTGTTATTCACAATTGCATTCACTTTTAAGCGATAGTAGTTTTCAGCGTAAAAGAATACTTATGCAAATATTAGAATAAAGGTAGAAAATATTACAGAATATAAATTTAATATCAGATTGAAATTCAATTTTATTTATGACTAATAATTTTTAAGATTTCTTTTTATCTACTAAATAATTTATTTTCTAATATTTTTTGCTATGAATAATACATATTTATACGAAATTGGTAACATTTCTCAATCGATATACAATATAATTATTAAATAAATAAGCATATCATTTTTTAATTCGATTACAAATGTACGGAATCTTGAGTTCTGAATATAAATTAAAATATAATTTATAAAGTTTATAGTTTTATCAAAATTTACGTCACAAAATGTATTAGTATTACTATATTAATACAATAATCTTTTATGACTTTTTGAATTTTCGATATAAAATTTATTTTAAGAATAATGTTTAGGAATCTGTTATGATTCTCTTACTTCGATGGAGATTATTTATTTTATGGAGCAATTGAAGTATTTCAATGAATAAAATCAATTTTTAAAACACGTTTGATGCATTCCATTTCACGATTTAAGGATTTAAGTCTTTTGAGATATACTATAAAATTATTATTATAACATGTTTAAAAATAGTTTGAATTCAATTCAGATTAAACATGGATGGAACAAATTTGTTGTCAAGGAAAATGATAGATTTCAATTATTATAACTATTATTTATACATAATTAACGATTGTTATGTGTACACATTTATATAAGTTTATCTAAATTCTACAATAATTTTATTTTTACGTTTTATAATTGAATAAGATGTTCGATGGAAACTTTCATCATGTGAAATAGGAAAAACAATATTGCTCTATTTAATAATCCATAAACAGTATGTAATAATAAATATAATAATGAGAAATGTAAATACAAAAAATACAAAAAATGTAAATACAAAATGTAAATACACAGTGAGTATGAGTAGCAAATTCTTAGTTATATAGCCATTCAAACTGTAAAATTATATGAGAATGTATTTAACCTTATCAAGTAGGAAAGGTTAGGGCGTATCCTCCCCGTAGATTACACAAGAAAATATTGGTCATAAATAACGCATTTATGTTAGAAGGCGCGAGGTCCAGAAAGTCGTACTCGCACAGATGCGCGGTGGCGCGTTGGAAGAGGTCGCAATAACAAAGAAGGAGAAAGAAGAAGCAAACAGCAGTGTCTCGGGTGGGCAACGACGTTGACGTAGGCGACCTGCGACGCGTATAGAAATCACCCCGACAGTGGTCTCGCATCCGAACCGATGACGCAAAGGACCCGGGCCAGAGCGCATCAAAGAAACAACATTTATTGTTCTCCTGGACCCGATCCTCGTAGTTAATCGATTCTAGCGTGGACGCGTTCGCAATTATCGCAGATCTACATACTCAGTTAGCTCCGAAAAGAAAATTCTAGTATGATGCACGTTGGGTTTATAATCAGTTTAAGAAGAGCTGGCGCGATTTACGAGCTCTCGGGCAAATATATGCGCAGGTCGTGCGTTTCCGCTAATGGTCCTGTCAATCGCTTTTTCAAGAGCCTTCGCGACTTTGTACGCCTACACGGCAGTTTACGGATGCAGGCGGTGACGCGAGCAGGTATACGTTTTGCACGTGTCACGTTCCGCGCATTGACAAACAGGTTGATAAGGCCGCACAGCGAGGGGAGTGTCGGTGGCTCTTTTCTGATTCTCGCAAAAAATGCTCGGTTACCTTGCAGAAACGAGAGGCGAAGTATGACAATCCTTTGCATGTATTCGAGGGCGTGCGCTGCAACTTTGTATCGGAAGAAAACAACTTTGCGATATTCGTATGCATACAGCATCACTTCTGTGTCAGCAATTATGACAAATCAACTCTAATGCATTTATATTCTCAGTGATATTCACTTAATCGCTTTCTTCATTTAAAATAGTGAAATTTCAGTATGTTATTATTTATAAATCATCACGTGTGCTTTAAACGTCAAGTATAGCTACTATGTATGCACGAATTGTATCTGCTAATAAATGTAAAGACTAAATGTAATAACAGTCCTTTCAAAGAGTCCTTTGAAAGATTTAGTAAAAGTACAAAATCCAATATTATAAAAAAACTAGATTTATACATTTACATCCATTAAATTTTTCCAGATCTAATTACAATACATGCTTATAGTATTTAATAGAGATAGCGTTTACTTTTAGTTTAGTTTTAGCCAAACATGAAAATGTCACTATCTGAAACTTAGGAAGCAGTATTCTATTTTAGAATGTCGAGGAGCATTCATAACTATATTATATAAGTATAAAAGGAAAGTGCAATCTACAAGGCGCGAAGCCTAATGTGTTTGAAGGTACTTAAAATCCCCCGAGAGCTCGGGCTCTTGGACACTTTTCTCTAGGGGCGGCAGCCGGCCCTCGAAAAATATACGCGTGCGACGAAAGATGCGCGTGTTGGGCGAAGAAAGAGCAAGTCGCTTTCGACTGGGGCGCATGCTGCCGCGGTTAGGTCGGTACTCTCGGGTACCATCTCCGAGGCGTCCCGCCTTTCAGCCGAATGGAGCCGACCCCCGCTCCTTTGTTCCTTTTTGAGACTGCGGAGCTTTCGGTTCCACTTCTTCCTACCGACCTTCCACGTCCCCCTCATCTCCGGCGCGGCCTTCCATGGACAGCCCACCGACGCCACTTGACACAAAAGTTTTTTTAACCCTGGCTCTTTGAAGACTCGGTTAGAACTTTCATCCTTCGTCGCTCGGCCGCGTAGAGGTCACCATTGTCAAGCAGGAAATAAATGTTGCACAAATTGTAATAATAACGCGTCACCGAGTCAATTATCATGCAAGAAGATTGATTTAGTTCGAGCAGAGAGACTATTTCAACAAGGAAGCCCTTACACAGCGATTAAAGCGTTAAGGGGGATACAAAAACGAACCATAAGACATTGTCAGAGCGAGTTGTAATCGCGGTTGGTTTGAGATCGGTAGGGTGACCGAGTAAAGCAGATAGTAACCTGTGGCGGATTTTTGACCACTCAAGGATGTCGCCGACGCGGGCTTTAGTTTCCTGATCTTGCGTGTCGCAGGTCAACACCAGAGATATGAAACGTATCGTCTGCGACGCGTCAAGCACTTCCTGAACTAAAAACTGCATCTCGGACTGCCTTTCTCGCTTTCGTTCGCAGCTGTGCATATTTCTACTACCACGTTTGTCTGCCTCAAATCCTGGATCTCTTATATATACAGAACCGCCTTCTGGGGCGTGGTTCAATAACTGCGTAGATGTATCATACATTTTTCACCTTTCATTATAGTATTTTTGCTCAAATGGTTCTGCTGGGCTTCGTCGATAGGATCCATAGAGGCCTCGTATTCAGTCAGTTACTCTTCGGCTAAGCTCACCTATCGCAGTGCGGATCGATGCAGAGCCACGCGACAGGTATACAGGTGCGCGCATAATCAAAGCTGCATATGGTATGCTGCAGTGGAAGGTGCGCTCCTTGGGAGCATCCATCCCTCGCTTGTGCAGCATCTCCGGAGCTCGCAGCGGCGGCTGGTAATCGGTCCTCTGGCCCCGGGCAGCTCGCCTCTTTGCCGGCGCACCGCATCGGGTGCGCCTTATCCCGCGGCCTCCTGTGCGGCGCGGGCGCGTCCCGGGCGTGGCGCGGTGGCGCGGGAGCGGGCGGGAGGCCAGACGGGGGCACTGCCTCCGCTAGCTGCCTGGGCGGCGCTCCACCGTGCCGCCATCGATCGCACCCTCTCTCCTCCCGCCCTCTCCCTCATTGTCTCACAGCTCGCTTTCCTCGTATTCGTACTAGCACCGCGCCCAGGCATCGCATCAGCCGGGGATGGGACTCCCGCCGATTTCATCGGGTGCGCTTCCGCCCGAGTTTCCACCCCGCCCGAGCTGGCAAACTGATTACACCCACGCGGATAAAAGATACGGGCTTTTCCGGGAGCATTGCCCTGCTTGCCCGCCTCGGTCTTTTTGGAATCCTGATGCTTTCCCATGGATTTTCCGAGAAATTCCGCGTACGAGCTTGAAAGCGTACAGCTCCAACTGGCTTTATGTCATCCAATTAATTCCGCCGACAAATCCGCTTTAAATATCCACGAGCTGTCGTTCATTGACGGTCGAAAAAGTATAATTCAATTTAGCTTGCGTATCGTTGGATTAAGTCATACTTTTGTTACCGCACGACCTCGCAGTGTCTCGAATTCTGTTCAAGTGCCGAAAGTATACGTTTATACATGGAAAATATGAGAGGACGTGAACACAATATTACACGTGAAGAAAATATTATTTTACGATTTATCTTTATTATTCAGAGTGTAAATTTATTCATAAATTTGTTTTTGCAAGCCAAAGTGTATTTTCAACGATTTAGCTAATTCCCTGTACAAGTTTCGCTAGATAAGCTGCTTGAACGAACACTTACATAAACAATAATAAAACGAAACCTGTCGACAGCACCATAAATAAGAGAGATTTTTACGCTTCTCGATCAGGATGGGATGATTCACAACTTTGCATCCTCAGCGATGTTATCGAAGACTCGTTATCTACCTGCCCGATCGGCAAGGTAACATCACGAATTTACCTTATCTTCCTCGCGAAAACTAAATGCACGTTACACCGGCGTATATGGTATAACTGAGGGTATAACATTTTCTCTACTCGCTCGCACATCCTTCCATCTTTCACTGTCTCAGTGTCACTTTTAGCCAATAATGTCTTTCGGCTCTTCGATTTCCTGATCTGACCTTTCTTTGCATTTGGCTTTTGTTTTTACTATGTTATTTAGCTTTAAAATCCTAACTGTGACTTTTCGAATACATTTACAAGAAAGCACATAAAATGCAATCGAGCTACAGGAGTTTTCGCTCCGCCTGCAAAAGATTACATGCTTAATTTTAGTGTTACACATTTAACCAACATTGCATTCATTGTATAAGTTTTAAAAAGATTGGGGAACTCGTAAACTACTTTCTCCGCAAATTGAGGATTTCTAGGGAGACGCTTCGAACCATAATCCGGAGGATAATTTAATCCTCCGAGTACTTACTTAACAACGTCTACATCCGGGGACGTTCGATACGAACTTTAACTGGCAACAAAATCGCTTACGAAACAACGAAAATGTTCTTAATCAAGTGAGCGGTCCTGCTCTGGGCCTTATACTTCCACTACTAATTGCAATAATTCCGACAATTTGATCCACCTCCAGCTTTTGCACAATGTAATTGCAAATAAAGGTAAGACTGCGGGCCGTCATCTCTTTCTCTCTCTCTCTCTCTCTCTCTCTCTCTCTCCCTTTTCTCTTTCATCAGCCAGTCCATTTTCTCCCTTTTTACCTCTAACTGTTCCCTTCGCTCCCCACCATTGACTCCCTTTCTCTCATTCGGTGTATCGCAATCTGCCCCTTTCAATTTTTCCCCTCCGGCGGCGCGGCGTCGCGATGCTCGTTGGGATAACCTCGTTTCCCCGATCGGCGCCGTGAGCGACGTCTCGATGGCCCTCGGAGAAATTTCGGCTCGGATTACTCGCGGCCACGGCGATGCTCCCCTCGTAGGTTATCGGCGCGCCCCCGGCGCCACACACATAGGCCGCCTGGATCGCGTGCGCCTCGTTCCTTTCCGTCATGGCGTGGCGGGCATCCGCGCAGCGCGGCGTTCATTAATTCCGCCTCGTCGCGGCTGTCGCGCGTTCCGGCCCGGTCCATTAGCCGCCTTTTACGCCCAGCGGCCCCGTCACTTAGCCATTGGATTTAATTAGCCGACCATACCGACTGCGAAAGTGCGAAATAATCCCGCAAGCGTAAGCTTTTCCGCCAGCTTGGCTCGGTCCAGAACGGCGTCGAGCCGCCTCCGCCGTCGACGACCCAGGATCACGCCGGTGCGCGTAAAAAGAGCGATAAGCCGCCACGATAACCTGTTAATTAAACAGGCATTTCAGTTTCATTGTGCATTGGCCACAGTCTGGCGGGGGCGATAAATCCGAGGCGAGATCCGAGGGACCGCGAGCCCTTGCGCGCTTTCAATTAGCCTGGCGCTGAACCCCAGCGAAGCGGCCCGGGCCTCAGCGGCTCGGCACCTCGGGCGGCCCGTGTTGTTGCGCGCCGCGGCCGCGGGAATTTCCATAAATCAGTGCGGAGGCGGCGCGCGGGGAAAGGGCGGCGATAAACGCGCGACCGCCGCTTAATCGAAGCCCGGCCGGCGTTCGCGGGCGCGCCTCTTTTTAATCGGCCCTCGTTACTCCCCCGGCTGCCGGCGCGCATTAATAACGGCCGCGCGCGCCACTCGGCGAATGAAATGCCTAGCCGCTGCGCGCGCGTATGCGAGCCAGAGGAAAAAAGGGAGGCACCAAACGAGTCCCTGGCGCCTGGCGAACTTTACTCTGCCGTTGATTAAATCGCTTATTGGAGCGCTCGGTGCAACGCCCCCGAGCCGCCGCAGCCGCCGGATCGCCCCCGATCGATGTTGCCGTCGACCTCATCCTCGCGGCCACTCCCATCTTCCCTCATCTCTCCCGTTTACACGATTTCCACGCGTTCCTCCTCGCGCCAAAAGGAATATCCTTGCTTCGTTTCTCTGTAGCGCGTTGTCAGTACCACTACGCGCTTGTGTAAAGTGGAGCGACCCTCAAGGGATTACTGCGCGCATTAGCGCGAGTAGAACACTAAAATCGAATATCCGTTTCACATTTGTACCCGATCTGTTGCCCGATAGTAAGGTACGCAAAACTTTTTTAGCACTGTACCGCGTACCTCAGAAAAACATAAAAAAGTTATTACGCTCCATCGAGATCCAATGAAGTGCCCCTTTTCTTCGCAGAATCAACGTGTTTGCAAGTATTATATACCGTCAATCTTTAATATTACATTACAGTCAATCTATTCAATAACGTCACCCGCTATAAAGGAAGTAAAATAAAACAGCGTGTGACCGCTAAATGTAAAATACAAAATTGTGTGTGTTAAAAACGTTAAAAATGTTAAAAATTGATCATAATAATATAGATCTGGCATCAACCATTACTTAACAGTCGTAATTACCTATTATAAACATTAATAGCTATAATACAAATACATCAATCAAGAAATTAACTGATCATTAAGTGAAATAAACCATTTTTTGTACATTTAGCACTAAATTGGTATATAAAATGCTTATGACACATGCAGTGAGGGATTTTCTCTTTGCTGCATCAATTCGACGACGAAAAGGATGCGGCGACATTGGCTGTAATGCCAATGTACATCTTCTGTTGTATGGACAGTCGCACGGATAATATAATCCTCGCACAAACATCCTAAAAAGTGCCGAGAGAATTCGATCGCCGACAAGTAATCAAGAAGTCGCAAATCTTCTCGTGTATACAATGCATCCATGAGAGGTGCGTCCTCCCGAAGCCAAGTCTGGTGCCTCCTTCGTCTCGATGCATATCAGGGGAGCGGCGCCAAGAGCGCATGTGCGCGTGAAAGCTTACCGTCAGGCGCAAACGATCGGCCGATTATGGTTATTATCGCTCGTTGATGTATCTTGCTCCCACCACTTGTTCTGCGAGCACGTGCCTCGCTCATTGGAACGAATTGGTGATCTGCGGCACCTTCGTCTGCCAAATGCATTGACAATTGAGTCCCGAGTCGTTTGTGGTGCGTTTTGCGCGAGGTGCTTCGTCAGCGAAATAATTGCTGATCTCTGGATAATATTTATGTCAATTTTTCGTAGCTAGCAATGGGTATTTAGGTCTGTCATATGTACGCAGTAAATGTTTCTTGAGTAACTTGCTGAACTGCAGTTGTCGTACACGAACAGATGGGTTACCATAAATGGAAATGCTCATTGAGTCAACCAAATTCAATAGGAATAATATTAAACCAAGGAATCTTTCGAATCAGCTAAAGTATTTGGTTAATACATGATCATAGTTATTATTATGAGTCTGCATATTTGATTAAGAAATAATAGTATTCTATAATAACACCTCGAATAATACTATATTTTTCGCCTATTATTAGCAATATTGTCTCGATTACATATTTAATGAGGAGACTACGTTTATATATTTTTAAAGTTGTCAACAAAAAACCGTTACATTTATTAATCGTTTGAAGAAATCAAAATATGCATATTTATGCATTAATTACTCATGCAAAGTAGTTGTATTTTCTAGTCACTATTCATTTCTAAACAGTATAATTTTTAGTTTAATTTAATTTTAGTATGATATCTGATATAAGTATAATGCGCTTCTAGTAAGTTAGAGAACATTCAGATGAAGAAAGCAAATATAATAACTTATTAGTCAATTATTGAATAATTACTTTTATTAATCGTCCAATATATTTTTCTTGGTCTGTGTATACTGAATAATTTAAGCAGCTACAGCATATACACTGTATATATGATAAATAAAATTCCTGTGTTCTGTTTTCATAAATACGTAAACACTAATGTTTATGCAATCATTACTATGTAGTTGACATGTTCTTACAAAGTTAATCTTCCGGTCGGTTACATTATCGACTATCGGTTAAAGTGTTCCCCTAACGTCAGCTGCAACAAATCGATCCCACTGTCGGCAGTCGTGCAGCACACGCCCTCGTATTCTCCTCCCCCTCCTCGTGATTTACCGCAAACGCCCCGCGTACAATTTAACAACGCGAAGAGGGTCGTACAACTCTGTTTCTCCTTCGTTTCTTGAAAACCGAGAAGAGCCAGCTATAGGATTCGCTAAATTTGTGATGTCAGCACTCCTGTTTTCTCAATTTCTGTTTCAACTTCTTTATTTCCGGTTTATATAAATATAATCACTGTATTTATACATTCTTTGTAGAGAAATCTGTATTAAATTTTATATCTTCAAAAATCATCTATAAAAAGTATCTTATTTATGTTTACTTTAATTGTTACATTAATAGTTAATAAGAAACTGGTGTTTTGACTAAACATGAAACCAGGGAAACGTCAGTTGTTTCTTATTTATACGTTGGTTTTTTATGCATTTTTTTACTAAAACTAACTAAAATAAATAATATTTAAACTGTAATAAATAATAAAAATATAAAAACAATGATTAGAGTATAGCAAGGCTATAATATATAATATACCGACATAAAAATCAGGACTTATCAGAAAAGCATATCTGTATCTTTTTTAAACATTTACCTTTTTTAATAGAATTTATAAATATTTCATTTAAACTTACAGGATGCTAAAGTAATTTTAATTTTAATTATAAAGTAATTTAAAGATACTTTGAATTTTCTTACTATTCAAAGTATTTTTATTATTATTACGGTAAAGTCCAACTACAACATTTAAATACTACTACCTAAATCTTCCTTAATGTATTTAATATCTTATACTTGATACCTATTTGTACGATGTATATGTAGATATACAGTATAGACTTCGGTTTTAACCAGTTTGTGGCCAGCGCCCTGCTAGTAAGTGTCGAGAAGTGATGAGGTATCTGGTCAGTTTTTTCAGGATATACGAGTACTCGCTAATAGTTTAAAAACTTGCCACTAACTACCGACAAATTGGTATAAATTTGCAGCAGTAACATTCTATTTTTATTACGCATAGTTTAGAAATAATATAAAAACAAATTCTTAACAATTTAATTTTTATCTAACTTACTATCTACTTTTCTATATTAACTACTACTTTTCTTTAAAATTTTTTTAGCTGAATCGAACCAAGTGTGATTTAATGATGAATTTAATATGCAATAATGAATAATAATTAATTTAATTGGATATATGTGATATATGTAAAACTTCAACTTTCAATATCAATACTAAATATCTATGTGTCTTTGTATTATTTTTTTATTACATTCTATCATATTTGCGCACGCGCATTTATTCGTCCTCGCGTCATGTCCGAGGTGTACTTACCGCGTTCTTCTTCAGGCTTATCTAAATCTGCCTTTGATTCTGCTGCCGATAGGATCACGCTATAGCCTCGTTGATTCCACACTCTACCCACGCATTACGTCAGCGGGGTATCACGTATATAATCATCACGTATATAAATCTGCAAGGGAAGAATGTTGATTAATGTACGAACTTCTTTGATCATTTTTCTGCATACACTTGTGTGTATTAGATATATATTGCGCTATAAAGCTGTTCATGTCTCATTAAAAAAATTTGCTTCAAATGCTTTCTATTTTCTAATTAAAATTTGATTCAACTAGGAAAATGTATTAATAGTTTGGCATATCAGTATAAAAGTATATTACCCTTATATAAAGTACGTATATAGTTTTACAGCATTTATGCTATATTAAAAACGATTTAAAGGGTTAAACTTGGGTGGTAATAGCAGTAGTTTAATGCGTAGGCGTCGAAAATCGATTACTTTCATTCATACTTACTTACTTACTTTCACTCATATGGTGATCACTCACGGTGATACTACACGGTGATTAATTAGCCTCACGCGAAAGTTAAAAGATCTGCCAGATCAAAACTGTCGAACGCCATTTGGAAGACACCATACTTGTATTTATAGTAAAGTTCCTTTGCTTTAATTTCAGAGATTTAAGATCCTTCATACACATTTTTGTTATTATTTTATTACATATTTAGTTAAATTATTCTAGATATTATTGAGATTAAATGCATAACTTGTTTGCAATTTATGAAAATTCTTGAAAATTGATTCATCATATTTAAAAAACGGGAACATATACATTAACCTCTTTATTATTAATTATAAATTAGAACAGAGAATTTAGTTCTGAATTATAATTACATTGGGTCAGACAGTTTGAAACAATAAATGACTTATTGAAATACATTTACTTTGTCAATTAAATTAAGTATGATTTTTGACATGCAATTTTATATGCGATAATTAACACACAATATTAATCACTTGGACTATACCTTTAATGGTAATAAATTAAGTATGTACAGATATACAATCCTCATATGCAACTCACTAGTTTTACAAAAAAATTATCTCATTACTTTACTATAGTTTTTTCTAATAATTTTATGTGAGATATTATTTATAAGAGTATGTATATCATTTAAACTCTAATTGTAAAAAAAATTTAATGTATTACAAATATTTCTTAAAAGAATATATCTAAGAATTTGATAACTTAATTTCTTTTTGAAATATCAATATTATTACTTAATTTATCATGAAATAAATTGGAAATTCAATTGTTCAATTGTTTAAAATATAATACACATAAGATTTTATTTAAGTATTTTAATATTTGTAATATTCATTACGATTGTATTACTTTAAAAACAATAATTATTTAAAATAATAATAAAAAGGGTTATAAAGTAAAAAGGGGTATAAAGATTATTTATTAAATGCGATCCGGCGTCGAAAATGTTAGACGTACGATGCGTGCAATTTCCTAGAGAGGAGTTTATTTCAGGCTGCGCATCTGGATAGTAGTTTATACCACTCGGGCGCCAGGTACCTTTGCACCCCCTCTAGACGATGTGCACAACGCGTGTCGCACTAGACCCGCAGTGGCTGTACTCGCGGAGGAGGAGACACTCTCACAAGGAGATCCCGTCGAGATGTTTATAGAAATATCTTAAACTGACATTTTTTGAATTATAATATAGACGCGAAACGAACTTAAAAATAAAAATCTTTGATCGGCATCGCGCGACGTTGAGAGCAATCGAGAGAGAGAGAAAATAAAAGTAAGTACTTTACTGAAATCGACCTGAAGCCTGACACGACGACATCCTGGTATGGCAAGGCGGGCGTGTGTAAGTCGTGATCGGACGGCCGGCTGTCCAAATGACTGTCGAAGCTGGCGTCTCGATGGCTGGCGGCTTGAAGGCTGGAGGTGGACAGACGAGCAGGCCCAGGCTTGATGAGGATTTGAATGAGAACGGGCTGATAATCAACCTCGACGCTCACTTTAGACTATTGACGAACCCAGGGCGAATTGTCTTTGTATTACCTGACGAACCTCGAACGAATCACTCTGTTCTGATTGACGGACCACGAACGAATTAATGCTTACTAGCGGACGGACCTAGAACGAATGCCCTTTGTTCTCGCCGACGAACACACAAAAGTGTCTGTTCAGATCGACGGACCCAGAACGAATTTCTGTTCGACCAAATCTTCGCGCGCGGCCCTCCCGACGAGATTCGCGTGACCTATCGGGTAGCGCTCTCGATTATTGAATTCTCGTCTTCACGACACGCACGACGTTTCGCGCGGGCCTTACGACGGGCCGGCTTGTGACTTACACTTACGTCACAGTACATATTAATAGAAAATTGCAGTACTGTGTATCTTTGAAGTTTCCTACAAGTCTTGATAATTAAAAGTGACTCGTGTTGGAGCAGCAGTATATCCAAAAGACGAGATCTTATCGAAATGAAACTAAATTAATCGACGTCAATCAAGACTTAGCTCGCGGGTTCAGGATAAATTCCTTATCAGCAACTCTGCCGGAAAGGTCCAAGTACGCATAAGAAGAAATTGAGGATGGAATGAGGAAAGGAAAGAATTGAACGAGATAGCGAGTCAAATCACTGATCAACCAACCGCGAAATGAGCGCGTAAATTTTGCGAATGCGTCTCCATCGCTTACAAATGTAAACGCACTTATCTTGTCTGTAGATCCCATGAATTGAAAAGCGAAATGCACATGCGATCTTTGTTATTTGTCTGCTTTACTCGCAGCTATATATATTCCAATCTGTGTTGTTGAAAATGTTACTAGTATATAATATAGACACTTTTGAAAAGTAAATTTTTTAAGATATATATTAATTTATACATTAAGTATTGTTATAATAATATAAGGTTGGCAAATATCTCCCTTCCGCTTTTTTGCTCTGTATCCAATGCTTTATAAAAAGTGTTACAGTGATTAGATTTAGTTCAAATATGCGCCGTTTTGTTCGATAATCTGTTTCCATCTAGATGGCAACTTAATAATACCCCTCTCGTAGAAGCCTCCCTCCTTGTTTGCGAAGAACTCGGACAGCCACTTTTCACAAACCTCTTTTGGGTTTCAACTTTTCACCACCAAGGGCGTTCGTCATGGACAGGAATAGGTGGTAATCACTTGGCGCTATGGCCGGGCTATATGGTGGATGTGATAAGACTTCCCATCAGAGCTCCCGTAGCTTCTGACGAGTCATCAACGAAGTGTGTGATCAGTTGTTCGCAGTAGATGGTAGAATTAAGCGTCTGGCCATATGGGAGCAGCTTATAGTGGATGATTCCCTTCCAATCCCACCAAACACACAGCAAAACTTTCCTGGCCGTCAATCCCGGCTTGGCCATTGTTTGGGTCGATTCACCGGCTTTCGACCACGACCGTTTTCGCTTGATATTGTCCTATGTGCTCCATTTTTCGTCGCCAGTCACCATCCGCTTCACAAATGGGTCGAGTTTGGTTACTTGGGCTTATCGAGACCGGTTACTTGGAACCGAGGCCTTTTGACAATTATTGTCGTAGGTCGGTGAATGCCGTACATGAAATAGCTATTTCGAAAAAACGGTCCGAAGAAGTTGTAATCAGGTTTTATAGAATACGACGAGTTGAAGAACAAGTATGAAGGAAAATGAGAAGGGAACCCGTGGGAAATCATCGAATAGTGGGAAATTCACCCCACTCACGAACAAAATGATATCTCTACTTAGCAACAAGAAAAGCGGCGGGTTAGAGTGGGGGGGGGGGGGTTGCGAGAGTAAGATGGAAGCACCCGAATACGCATAAAGGAGCGCGCACGGAAATGGGAGACCCCGGGCCGTGTACGCGAGGAACGACATATATTTTTTGACCGACAAAGCAATCATTTGAAACTCGCAATATATAAACAAAGTAGTTAGGTAGTAAATTATTTACTTTATTTATGTTCTCGACTTCCTTTAAGAACAAGGAGTTGGGATTACAAATAATATTATTTTTAAACGAGAAAATTAATTTGATGATTGAAATTGTACAAAATCTAGTTAAATTTTTCCGTATATGAAGGTAATATAGCTTATTTCTCGGATTATTTAGTTTGTTTTAGTGAATATTATGAGGTATATTACCATACTCGATGCTGTTAAAATTTCTGTTAAAATATATTTTTCAAAAATGTAATTTACTTCATCAATATTTACCTTGGAATAATGAGAATCGCATTAAAAGACCAAGTTTTCTGTTTTAGGTGATACCAGCGGAGCGACGTGCGCCGCCGGACAAGGACAGTGAAACTTGGGTGATAGCAAGCGAGCAACCAGCGAATAACGAAGCCGGAAAAGTCGTAGTTGAGGAAATCGGGGAAGAGCCGCTGGGTCAGCGCGGCCACGAGGTGCGAAAGAGTAAGGGCAAGCGCGTAAAGAGCTATTTGAAACGGTGCAAAGGCGCCTTAACCAAAGGCGAGGAGGCTTCCTGTGAGAGGAAGAGGCCTGATCAGACACAGATCCAGGCCTCCACCTCCTGGTACGTCGAAGGCCAGGAGGATATACCAGCTGCAGCTTCGAGGTCCGATGAGGAGGACGTCGAGGAAGAGATCTTTGAACTCTGTCGGAGGGTCATCCCGAACCGGGGCAGTCGCGACTCCCTCTACGAGGATGCATGCGATGAGTTTAAGGATGCTGAAGAGGCACCTCCTACCAAGCCCGAGGATGATGCAAGCCTCAACAAATGCGATTCGAGCGACACTCTCATCGCTGAGGCACAGGAGATCGAAGAGGACGCAGAGCCATCTACGCCCACCATCATACCCAACGCAGTGGTGAGTTATTTTTTTGCGTTTTTAGCATTCAAATGATGCGTGATATTTTTGGTTTGCGGTTAGACTCAGCCATCGTAAACAGTTCAGACTTTGACGCCCTCAAAATTGTAGACGCCCTTTTACACATCAGTGTCTTTGAATATATTTCACTTTGAATATATTCACTAAAATTTATTAAATATTCCTATTTAATTGTATATTAATACAATATTTAAAATATAGTTTATAAATAGTTATATCGTGAAAATATAACAAAATTAAAAAAAACCTATTGGCGAATTTACTAGGCACGAATAACTCGTTGGTGTATACTGCAATTTTGTGACATGAGAATATATACAAATTATAGACACTACGTAAGAGTTAAATTACGTAATGAAATGCAGAGACATTTAATACAAACAGGATAACATCGTATGCATAGAACACGAAAAAAATGTTCATTTCATTCATACAACTTATATATGTCTTTATATATTAAGATACAATTATGTATATAACCTAATTATGTATATAAATTAGTTAATATTGAAATCATTCAATCAGTCGAACAAGAAACCATTTCGAATACAGCGAGCATCATAATTGATATTATAGTTCATATTGTTATCTACATATTAGAAATTTCCTATTCTATAGTTATCCAAGACAATCGATAAATTAATAATTAGTTACCGAAGAATTAAAGCATTATTATCTTCGTTCTTTCATTATATTTTTGGTGTGTTTTAATTTTATTTGCAGCTAAGCACGTTTCTTGAAATTCGGTTTCTTTCATGAAAATCTATTTATCTACTTCTTCCCGGAACTCTTTTCATCAGTTCGATTAAATCTCCCTACTATGTAATTAATTAAATTTGTACGTACATTATTGAATAGCACGGCAAATTTTTTGTTACATTTTATAAATTAATTTGATTATCTGTCATATATATATTTAAAAATATTTAGACTTATTACGTTTACGTATTTTATTAATATTTATTTGTACTTAAATATTATAAATATAATGTTACGTAATTTATTACAATCTGTTGTTATATTTAAATACAAATGTAATCTAAAGTACCGCATTTCTTAAAATTGTATACTGAATACACGCGTTATGTATTATTTGACTGTAAAAATCTGTTTTTGATATACCTAGTATACAAACTAATTCTAAATTGCAGCAATAATTAAAAAGGAAATATGTTTGATAGGCCTATACTAATAGCACAGAACGCGTTCATTATATGGTATACAGACTATAGCGACGCGTACACGCGGTGTGGCGTTGCGCGAACAGTTCCAATAGCATTACCGCACGCTATAAATTTCACAGGGCCGCCGCACCTTCGCGTCGCGGGTGTAGACGCTCGCGAAATGCGTCTGGATTGGCCCTCGCAGGCGTGCGCACAGTGCAGTCGAGCAGGATATGTTGCCCCAGGGGTATTCAGTGGAACTCGAGGGTTTTTCGCGCGCACGGCGCTTGTAATTGCACGTCCCGCGGCCATCATCATTGTGCTGCCCGGCGACTGTTCATTAGAATAATGGGGGATCGACGCGCGCAGGGCGCGACAGTAATTTATATCGCTCCCGTGGCCTGCCAGCTTATTTACCGTCAGTCGGAACCCATGGGGCCGAAAACATGAGAAAGCGCAAAAGTCAAGGTTCCTCGTTGGGCAGCACCCACTTAAATGATCCGTTCGTTCGGGGGGGGGGGGTAGCTTTATTATCGGCACAGACAATGGACGAGGAGGTACTCGCAGACATAAATTTATCGCTTTTCACTTGTATAGTATCTGAGTTTCAATGATATTTTTGGTGCCGAATATTTTAGGTTGTTGCGAGTATAACCGAGTGCGTTACGCCGCGAGGAAGATATTGTCTCGAAGCGGTCTGGCGAATTATTCGAAAAGCTTGGTCAAATCTTTGGCGGCGCAATAATTAATAAATCATATTAATAAATCAGCAGAAAGAGCTGAGCGGCGCGCGCAAAAGCGTAACCGGGCAGCGCTCACCAGCTGGGTGCAAACACAGTTTGCGCGTTAGATTTTGACAACGCACTCCTATACATTATTCAAGCTCGTAATTACCTATCAATAAGCGGTGCAGAAAGCTCAAAAATACTACCCGCGGCACTCATTTCGAAAGTTGATATTAGACACTCGCCGCTCGGAAATCGACCGTATATCACTGGCTCCGGAAAAACCCGAGAACTAGTAATAACTGCACTCGGACTATGCACTTGCTGGCATGTATACGCATTTCGATGCATTTTAAAATAACGAGTGCAACTTTCGGAACTGGCACTAAGAGCTATTCATACGACTGCGAGAAATTAGCGCGGCTCTGTAATATGCCCTTATCAAGATGCAAATAAATCAGTAGCCATCGTCGTAGGTCTTTTTCTGTATTGCAGAAAGGAGAAAATTTTAGATTTTGCGATTCAGCGTACATGCCGAATGAAAATTTGCTCTTGATCATAGGTACATAGGAGTCGCGGAAGAAACCTACCAACTTTTTTTTCTCCGCGTTTCTGCTCAGTGTAAATGCTCCTGCTGCAGGCCTTTGATCTTTAAACTAGTTTCGCTTATCGCGCACGTTGCAACCCCCCATTTTCTTTGGGTCGCACGCATTCGGAATGCTAATTGTTTCCTGTTTTTTATGCTGCTGGCATATTATACCGCTCTTATTATCTACAAGAATAATGCTTTTCAGCCAAGGTTGAGTATGTTTTATCGGCATTAATCGCCAACATTTTAGAGCAAATTAATATACTTCAAAAAGATTACGTAAGCCTAAAGGAATATTGTATCCTGCACCGTTCATGCTCTGCACCCAGTAACGCATGGAAAGCCTTGTAAAACATGAAAATGGAACATGAAGTAGCACCGCAGTACTACTGCAGACAACCCGATCCATTAATTCAGGGGTTGTGTCCTTTACTTTATTTCCAATCGTAAATTTACTTGTATTCTTTTTTATATTTAGGTTTATCGATTGCAATATATTTTTTTATTTTTCCGATATGGAGATCTTTATAGTTCGCTTCTTTTAAACGACGTTAAGTGCCTGCATTTAAAATTGTTTAATGATAGTATAACTTTGTTTTAAGGTTATTTTAATGTATTCTTGAATAGGAGCAATCTACATAAATACTAAAATTCCACTTGCAATATAATATTGTATGAACATTATTCGTTGTAAAGGATATTATAAAATGGATATATTTTGGAAATATCAAAGCGAGAAGCAGTACAAGGTTTATTTGGCGGATCGATTTGGTGGCTTAGTGATTGGAATGGATTCAATACGTGAAAGTTTGATTAGGGCTTCTCGGTCGAGCGCTTGAGAAATTTCATATATTGTTTGTATTACATGTTTGTCCCGGACACCTTGAAACCGAGTATTAAATAAATCTGAAGGTAGGTAGAACATAGGTTCCGGGTGGCTCCTAACATTTGGACGTAAGAAAAAACCGGCTTGAGAGCGAGGTTGGTTGACCGAGAAGTCGCCCTTCCTCCCGAGTGAGCGGGCCGAAAGAAAAAGTGCGGTTGAGACGGGTCGAGGAGGGAATCGCTTGGGGAATCGCGCCGACCGCAGCCCTGCACTCGGGGAACTTTTAACCGCGCGCGTAATAACACGTGGGCCTTGGGTAAACAATGGGTCCAGAGCTCGCGAGCACTCGCGGGGACGAGGCTGCACGCGGGAGCGGCGCAATCTGAACCGCGGGCCCGGGCGTCCCGGGCAAGGGCTTCCCGAGGGCCGCGGCCCGCGCCCTCAGCCTTGAAACAATAACGGGGCGGGGCGCGGCTCGGTCGGCGGGGGCGGCGCGCCCAGCAGGTGCCAAGGCCCCTGGCGCCCGAGCCGCTGACGGACAGGCAGGGGCCCGCGGGCCGAGCCCCTCGCACCGCCCGGTTGACTCGCGCGCCCCTCCCTTCGAGCGGCTTTCCGCGAGGGCGCGGCGATCCGCGCGCTAATAGCAGGTTGCCGAGGATAAGCGGGCGCTTAGGGGCCTGCCCGCGATGCGGGTGGCGCGCCGAGCCGGAAACTCGCCATTAGGCCCGGCCAAGAGTCCCGGCGCGAGCGCAATTATCGATCGCTCGTCCCTCCCGCTGGACACCGAGAGCGAGCCGCCGAGCGTCAAGGGCCGAAATCATTGCCGATAAATTTCTCGCACCGCGCTTCCAATGGCCGATTCTAAGAGGCGCGGATGAACCGGGCCCGCGCATCTCGTTTACAGATTGAGCGGCCAGGAGTAACAATGCGCGCACCCAGCTTATCTCCTGGGGATATTTATTCGAGAGGGCTTTGCACTTGCATAAATCCCGCGAGTTAGCATCGAGCCGCTAGCGACGCATGGGGCATCGCCCGTTCGGAAATGATGCTGAGAGATCCTCGTCCCCGGCTGGCACAAGTGACTCCTCTCCCACGGACGGCCAACAATATAGTCGTCGTCCTCCCCGCGAGGACTGATGGCTGCCTAATTGGGCCCGTGCGAATCCGCCGATTTGTCACATGCCCACGAGCCAGACCGTGACTCTCGCTCGCGTGCGCCGCGGCCGTGCCGACCCGCGAGATGAGCCTCCGGTTCGTGTTTCCCTTTCGCCCCCTTTTGCTTGCGCGCGCTCGCGAGCTGTCCGGATCCACGTCGCTTGGCGAAGGTCAGCCGACTCGGGACCGACGATTTCTTTTCCACCGAGAGGATCACAAGGCTCATGTTTCGCCCGGCTTTGTGTGATTGAGCCCTTCTCTGTAGTGCTCTTTCGGTTTAGATAATGCTCACCTAATTGGTCGTATTACTCACGGGAATCTCGTACTGATATAAGTTTCATTCATATTACATTTGTGAGTCCCAAAGTTCTCAAGTCGAATCGGATATACGGATGTTTATAGCCCTAGGCTCCATTCTGGTGTAATAACGTGTGGAAGCTATCCGGCGTAGAAATTTGTACCGAAATGGACATAAATTTTAGTAATTCTTTTTGAAACTGTGCAACTTTTCCAACTAAGTACGTGGTTATAGTGCAGACATATAATGCATTTTTCCAACTTTACCGTAAGTAGTTTCGATAGATTTAACTGAGTTAATAATTTTATTTTTGTTTTAAACTGTTGACGAATTCCTCACATTAAAAATCTAATACATAAAGTAAACAAATCTGTAAATATATCTGCAGTTTCTTGTTATTACTATTAATTTAATCTAACCTGGTTAAATCTTACGATGCACTTGTTTTCTATATTTTTATGTAGAAACTTGTTGTAATCCAAAAGGAAAAAGACAATTTCTGATACTATTGATTGATGCATTATTTATTTAATATAGAAAAATGGTCTGATTTAACGTCGATATTGTGCCAAGTCCTGACTAATTGTTTGCCTTTATGCGAAAATAGTCCTGAAACCTGCCTATTCGGCGTAGCCGAGGCATGCGGCAAAAAAGCGTCAGCCGCTGGGCGGCAAAACATTGTGGCTCTGGACGACTTCGCAATATCTACGCGGCTGACTCACCTGGGCGAGGGGGGCTAATGCAGTCATTACTGAGCCCTTAGGGCTTGTGCGCGCGGCATCGGCACCCTGTAAATCAGCTTTCTCCTGTGCGGCCCGTGGCCTGCCCACTTCGCCTGCTTTTTCGCGGACCATTATTCGCTGGGTGGCCGAGCCGTGGGCTTGTATTCGCGGCCCGCGCGCTAATCGATCGGTTGCGCTAGCCGCGCCCCGTAAATCGCGGATCGATATGGGCACGCGCCAGCCGCGCACGCACGCGCCTCGCTTCGGATTCGAAAGCGAATTCGGTCGTGCGACTAGCATCCACTCACCCTCCCGTAAGGATCCTCGTGATCTGCCACGTCCATTTGTCATCCTCGGGTATATCTGCCTTTTTCATCGTGACCACTTTTGCTTCCTCATAGAGAAAGTGCCGCGATCGTCAAAAATAGCCAGGCGCGACTCCGCATCTCGTGACGTCTAGGCAAATTCATCATTTTAAATTCATCGTTCAGTCGAGGTTGCATTGATTCTCATGCGATGTCGTCTTCGACTTCGATCCCGTATTCGCGGAGGGAGCTCGTGGTGATGATTTTCATTCAATTGTCGAGTCAAGCATTAATCAATATTCAAACTATATTAAATTGACGTTTTAGCTTAAAGTGCTGTGGATGAATTAAACAAAACAATGAAATATTATCAGCGAGTTTTTACACATTAGTCAAGGATGAAAATTTCATGGTTTCTAATTAAAATAGCCGATCTATAGACCACGTTCTGAAAATGAATCGACTTGTACTTTAAATAACAAATATTGGAAGAAAAATACCGTTTGCTGCCAGTCAGACGCCATATTTGTTTCTAAATGAATATAAATATTTTACGTCATAAGGACAAGTAATCGACTTTAATGTAGTCTAGCAGCTGGTCTGCATATAATTTAAACCAAAATATATTCATACAAAAATGTTAGTTATTTTTGTATGATCAAACATTTAAACGAATTTCGTATCTCGAGTTTCTTTTGCACTCTTCCTATGAGAAGACTAGTGGCGCATCCGGATTGCTCGGTCACGAGGTCAGAGGATCACCTCCTTTGACTGCAGAACCTCTGACTGTAAAAATGTTCCGGCTACAGAATTTGCTACAAGTAAATTCCTACTAACGCATCCTCCGTTTTGTCGTCGATCAGATCTCAGATGAGACGCTCAATGAATTCTACACTTCCTCCACATATCAGATTTACCACTTCTTCAAATTGGCGGCAAAAACATACTCGAAGTCATGCTCTGCTCCGGATATACAATCAGTCTCTTGAAAATAAAACAGTACTAGAATTCTAATAATACCGAATAATGGAGAGCAATTTGGTATGTTTGTTAAACATTATTTGATTATTTTATTACAGTACATATAATGTACTTAATTGATCTGTATTATTATCTTTTATGCTGACTAAAATGATTATCATGTTGAATTCTAGGTGCGAGACCGACATTAATGCGTGCGCTTGAATTAAATGAAATTCATTACAGTCGTAGTCGAGGTCGCAGCCGTCTATGCACCGTTAGTGCATTAGACGACGTAGTATCTAGCATTGTGCTTATTTTACTTTACTGTCTACTCGATAACTACATCAATTGCAAGTGTCACATGATTGCCGGAAGAGAAGATCAAGATGCAGATATGTAAAAGCGGGAAAAAATAATATAAACGGCTGTAATGAACAACATATCTAGTTTTCCTCGAGGGCGTATCTCTATTTTACATATATTTCACTTTGTTCCTTTGAGATTTTTTTCGATTACGTTATGTAACATCAGTTGCAAGATAGTCTACTTATATACTATATAGTGAGTTGGAAAATCTTGGTAAGGGACACAAATCCATGCGGATTAATTCCCCGAGCGTCGAGTCGTAAAAACCTGTACAAAGTACATACAAGACCGGCGGTATAACGGACAAGCCCGGGTGTCGAGTTACAAGATCGTATAATTGGAAAAAAATGCGCGCGCTCCCGGCAGAGGCAATCCTCCCGCACGACTCAGTACGTGTATTACACTTCCTCGTCCTCGGCGGCTACCCGCGGCGACCGCCTTGTTTTAACGCCGTTACGTAAGGATGGGGCAATTAAAAAGCTCCTCGCGCCCGATTTTCGCAGAGCGGCAGAAGAGACAATAGAACGGGCGTGATATCGTTCTATCGGGCCGCTCGATCACGCGTCCGCCCTGCACTTTCGCCGGGCCACCGCATAAGTGTCTCGTTGTCCCGGAGCCCTTGCGAGTTGCGACCCAGTCCGGGGACCGGATTTTTCTAGACACTGTCCGTATAATGCGTCGGCTTTTGTTCGGCCGCGGGTCGTGGCGGTCCCTTGTTTCCGCAGAGCGCCTGCACAGTTTATATCCGGAACTTTGGAGGGGAGGGAACCGGCAAACATGGTGTTGCGCCGGGAAAAAGTGCCATATCATTACCGCGCGCGGCGCTGCAGCTGCGGGAGACTTTCGAGCTAATAAATCGCTCGACCGAGCCGCAGAGCGGGAGTAAAACACGTCGCAGCGACGCGTTTCTCCGCGAGCTAGGCGCTTGCGAATCGCACCGGAATCGTTGCGCTCTCCTAGACATCGGCTGCGTCGCCCGGGCGATTCCCGCGAGCAGCCCCGAAAAAAGCTCCTTGGCGCGAGCGGACCGCTCGGGCTTCCCGGGAGGACGCGCCTCGCACCCGCCCCCGCAGATTTATGAGCGCTCGCCCCTCAGATGCTCCCACGGGCAAGCAGCGGCAGCGCAGTTGCGTCACGGCGCTTGACCCGGAAACGCTATGGGTATACATGCCGCTGACGCGTTATTACCCCCGCGCTAGCCCCGCGGGCCCTTGCGAAAGCCCGTTATTTATGCCCCGGACTTTATCTGTCGGAGTTTGGGACTGGGGAGGGGAGGGCTCTGCCCGCGTCCATTTAGCGAATTTTGCAGCGCTTTGCAGGGAATCGGCCGCAGCACCGATCAGCTGAGCCATATCGCTTCGCGATAAAGCGCTCGCGAGGGCGCTCGTGAGATACAGCCGTGCACAGGGGGGAGAGTTCGCGCGGCCAAATCTCGTGCAAGTTTGAGCCCCCGTCAGGGCCGATGGTACGGAATCAGCTGGTGCTCTGTTGGCCTATTGCCTAGCCATCGCTTTGCGCCTTATCGCTCCTGTCAACAATGCTTCTTTGGAATATACGACTGGAAGGCAAGCGGAGAGTATTTTAGCACCGGATACACTCGGAGCAGAAGTCCGTTATCTTTTTATTTTGCAGCCATGGGGAGCAATTGCATTGTCATTCCGGGTAGTGCTTGCGCCCGAGCTCGATTCTCTCGTAACTGCTTCAGTGGCTCTCCGGATTGTTCCTGCGACTCACCCGCCCAACAGCACGTGCCAGGTATCTGCTCTCGCTTGGAGCAACAAGCAGCTTCCGCTTATACACGTATAGAGGCAGCAGTGGTTCTGGCGGTGAAGGCGCGCGGACTCGTGGCCTCTTTCACCCTTCTTGTACAGTCGAGTCGATGGCTACTTCCTCGCTCGAACTGCCGCCATTGGCATGCATTACCGGGCCCAGCCCCACGCGCAGCAATTATTTTGGTAACGAGTATTTGTCATAACAACGCCGCGCATAATGCCCTGGCCTCGGCCCTGGCCCTCCGGTCCATCCGGCACTCGGTGATTTTATCCGCGAGCGATCAAAACAACGGCGCGTAGCTCGCCTCGCCCGCGAATAACGAGCGGCTTGTAGCTTATCGCGCGCTGGTTATAAATAGCGCGCGGGATAAATTTTGAGGAGGGACACGAGGAGGGGCCTTTTTGCTGGCGTAAGTTGGGCCCCGGGGGCAGGGAGCGATAAATCGCCCGAGGCCAGCGTCGAAAAATCGGCACGTAATGGCGTGCCTCGACACCTAGCCTTTACTTTGCCTCTGGGACTCGCGGTCGGATAATTAATGGCGTGAGCCCACGGCCGGCCCATTTCATAGGGGCACGGAGGCGTCGCCGCCCGGCTTCGCCGTGGGCTAGCATCCTGATTAAGTTTCGAATTAAGGCGTAGCTCGGCTGCCGTCTTGCAAGAGCACCGGCAATCAATGCTCGGATTAGCGGTGTGCGCGGAAGCTGTGCCGAACAAATTGGCCCCGCTATATTTCAGTATTGGCTACTTTCACCGGGATAGGAATAGCCTTAATAGGAGCCGACATTGACAATTAAAGCGCATTAAGGCATTTCGCCGCGAGCATGAAAATCTTGCGTCGAAGCAAAAGAAAGAGGCCTCACTGATTGCTGCACCCGATAACTCGACGCCCGCGCTTACGCTATATGTGTTATTATACTGCCACACGTGGATAGTTTCTTCTATATGGACCTCATTAGTCATTTGGCACTACAGGGACCGCACGCGATGCTAAACCGCGCGAGCGTTTCGATACCTCTGTTTACCTTGGGTTGTTGTTGATTCGTAGCTTGCGCGCAATGAATCATTAATTTAAAAAAAGAAGCTATCGAATATCTAAACTGTATATAGTCAAATTTTACTTTTTCAAAGGAGACATTCTAGAATTTATGGATCACGGACAATTCAGAAGTCAATTAAATAAAATTCAAAAAGATCAAGTATTTCCCTGTAAGCCGTATAAAGAAATGACCAGAAACCTGCTTACTTTTATTACGATATAATCCGATTTAATCCCGATAATAAAATCACTAGTATAAAATAATTTCAATCTTATAACAAATTTATCTCGGATACATTCTTCACTAATAATGGGATTAATTTTGTCGGCTTTGCAGATAATTAGTTCTCCTCATTCTCTTATATGGTCATAAATATTTACACAAATTTTGACATTGTCTTTTGGCAACAACGTTTGACATGAATGACTTGCGCTTATAGTTTCCCTAGCTTTTTTTGTTATTTTTGTTTGAGTTTCAAGAGCTGAATCATAACACCCGCCGATATCAACTATCGCAAATTATGTTGCCCGATATTTTCTGAGTGAATATTATTATATATTTGACTGTGTATAAGTGTGCTGAAAGAAAAATAAAATGGAAGTTCAAGTTAAATTATCTAAATTGGTTTCTGTCAAATTAGTTGAACATTGCGCAAGATAAAATTTCAGATTCTGTAAAATTTCAAAAGCTGTAACTTTTAAGGGTGACAATTGTGTGCTAGGATAATACGCACATTTAACGAACTAGCAAATCTATAATTTTACGAAAGAATTTGATTAAATGCCTCTAGTCTTCTAACAAGTCAAATATACAAGTAAAGTCGAAGGAAGCAGGGCCTGAAGAGAAGGATGATTAAAGACCTCCAATCTTAATTAATATACGAGACTTGATCAATCGGTTGGTCAGCGAGCCATAGCAAGAACTCGTCTGCCCAGTACACGTAGGGGAAAAGGAGAACGGCACGCACGAGACATCATGTGTACTACGAGCACAGGCCGCGTCGTCACGTTGCGGCCACGCCTAGCATGCATGTATCGTCACTTAATGCCTTCCGCGTTTAGAACGACGAGTCCGTTCATTGGGGGAGGATGCGATGACAATCATCATCTTTTCAAATACATTACAAGATGAACTAGAATAATTAGTTCTTCGGCTGAGATTTTAATTACCTAGGAAGAAATTGAGCATAACCAATGCACTTGCTCTCGAACTTGAATTTGTTAATTATTTTATTTATATGAAGTGTACCCGCTGTCTGCATCATGCTAGCGATTGAACTTATAAATTATAGTGCTAATGATTGGGTCAGAAATTATAGATAAAAAGTGACTTTAATTGAAAGTCAGTAATGTATAACAGACACCAGACCGTCACGTAATGAAAACACGCGCGTCTATTTAATGCGATACTAGGTGAATTTATTTGCTCGTTAACGGTTCGCTTGAAAAGTGTGCCCCGTTAAAATTTATCTGTCTGGTTAAAATGTTGCAATTTCACGCACCTTCAATCAGCCAGTTTATATAAATTGTAGAAACCGCAAAGTATTTGAAACAATTATAACTATACAAAAACATATTGAGTGCAATAAAATTGAATGCAGTGGAATTTAGAAGAATGCAGCGGAAGTAATTTCTTTTTTTCAGGTAATTTCAGGTAACTATTTAATAGGTAACGTAATAACGTCCAGCTTGCTTCAGCTTAACTATTCAAACAAATTTCCGATGATAGACAGACTATTTTCAGCTAAATATTACAAATATATTCATATATATTTATGTACAGCTCCGCATTCACTGAGTGCAAAAGCGAGAGTTGGGATGATCTCTCTCACACTTGGCCATAAACAACAATACTGCGGGACTTTTCGCCCAGCGGCCGGCCTCTTATAATAAATTCATTTGATTGTAGCGGGTGGCAGAGGATAATGTGTACCAGAGGAGGATTGATTGTGCTCGCACGCTAAAGCCTATAGTAAGGAATAGAGAGCCACCGGCGTGAACGCCGCACGGACAACATCTTTAACCGCATAGCCTTAACGCTGCCGTTCTGTAATAGCATTGTATGTAGCAATTTGCAGAGGTGCGTAGTCCTAACAGTCTATTCACAATGGTGCAGTCAAATGATCACAAAATTTGTCATGCGCGATTCCGATGTCTGTGGGCCAGCTTTATTGTCTATTATGGTTAGAAGTCTACAAAACAATTAAAAAATTTCTATAACCGTTTAGATAAGATAAAGAGCAAAGATAGCTTTGCGTTAAAGGAAAGTCATAAGGATTCTTAAAAATTGCGTAGCTCGGTCGGTTATCAGGTGCTTTACTGAAATCAAAGATTGTCAGGAATTTGAATCAATGGATAATACAGCTGCGTTATTTCTTATAAGCTTCGTTAACGTTCATTGGTAAATGAGTCTTCTATTAATCTCAACTACTTGGTGTTCTTGTTTCATATAATCTATCTATAATTATGACCTACTCAGCAATTTGTAATATCTTGATGCCAAAAGCGTTTTTAATGCGGTACGTGAATAGAGAGATTCCTTTGAAAAATTCATCTGCATTGGAAATGTTGTAATTTGAAAAAAGGTGTAGAAATAACGTGCCATTCGCGGTGAAAGCAAAAGTAATCGATTCATGCATTCAATTAGTCCTTTTTCAACAGTCAGCAGTCTGAAAAATCGTTACAAAATTACACGAGCTCTTACGAGCATTCTAGTTCTTAATAGTCAACTCAGTAGAAGTCAACGTGCGTGGAATAAAGGAAAATTAGATCCAGCTAAATGCACCTAATCTGACCGAAATTTCCAGCATCACCGCAGCTGCTCGTGAAACAGCGACCAAATGCCGTTTCATTATGTCGGCGCGATCGATGCATTGCTCGATAAAACATGAAACTGACGTGGCCACAATATTAACGTCGCGGAGAGTTTCGCAATCTCGCCCAGTATGTCCGCGAGCGCGAAATCGCGGTTGCTTCATGGGCAAAACACGCATAACAAACAGGCAATTATCGACGAGCTTCGATCGAGCTTGAAGTGCTCGCTCGCTTTCGTTCGCTCTCCCGTGTCCGAGAGACGGTTCTGCGCGCGCGGGCGAAAGCTCCGTCCGTCCACAGGCGTTATTACGTCCCCGCGAGTGCGGAATTAACATCTCTAACGAGTACGAGCGCCTCTCCCGCAGATAAAGTACCGATGGAGGGAGACAGGAGGGGGCGGCCACCAAGACAAGAATCTCGTTCGACGTGCGCCAGGAGAAAGTGACGGGTTCTCAGCTGTTGCGCCGGTGACCGAGAGCCGCGCGCACCTCGAAAAACGAGCAAACCGACCGTTCGCACGCGCGCACGCTGTAGCCGCTGCAGTGCTGTGCACTCGCTTGATGGATCACGCCCGCCGAGTTTTGTAGCAGCCGATCGCCGATTAGCTTTATCTCCGCCCATCTGCGATTTGTGCGTGGTGGCGCGGCTCTGCCGCTCTGCGGCTCCGCGGCCGGAAAAATTTTATTAATTGGCCTTCGGAAATGCGGGCGCCGAGTCGTGCAGCCGCTGCTGCTCTCTCAAGTTCTTTCAGACAATTGTTTAATAATACAGATATACCTGCACGCAAGATGCTTAACTCGAATAATTAAAAAATTATTAATGCGATTCACGAAATACGCGTACTGTCAATAAACAAAAATATGCAAAAATTAACGAATAACTTGAACTAAAAAATAGTTAGATGAGCATTGGCTAATAATCAGCCATAAGTACAGGTTAACTAGAAGTCGGCACGAAAATTTTTAAGTAGTCAATTTTCTCTACAGTTTGTTACATCAGATGAGGTTTCATATCGAGGAAATATCAACCGCGAAAAAAAGTCGCTGCGAAAATTGTTGTCGAAAATTTAATTGCACTTGTCCATAAATCAAAGCTCATCTGTAAAATACGGAAGAAAAATCAATAGCGCCCGCAGAGAGACTAGAAGTCTACAGTTGTACCGTGCAGAAGGAGAGTGATCATCGGCAATCACAAGGAACAACTACATCCCCGGGGAGAAACTTTATCGCACTGGCGCGCATTAGTGCGAGAAAGCAAGTTTCTCAAGCCGGAGACACACTCGTCGGAAATCGATCGTCCAGCCGAAAAGCGTTGATTTATGGGCGACGGGTCGCGCATCCGCGGGGAAAAATCCAATTCAGAAAGCGATCAAGATGTAAATGAGTCTCGGGGCGGCTCGCTTCCGGCAGCGGCGTCGCCATCGTCCCCGGGCGGCCGCCGTCGTTCCGCGCAATCAGACCCGGGCGCGGAGAGAATGCCGCGGCGATAAATCAAAGATCGATAAATCAAGCGGGCCTCCGTATAGGTCCGGCCCGCGCCGTTTCTCAGGGATATTACGAGTCGAGCGCGGCGCTCGCGCCGTGTGTACACGCGCGCCTCACCGAGCCGTGCGGCCTCGCGCGGCTCAGCCGTCAAGCCGATTGTCGCGCCGATCCGGACGTCGGGCGCCCGGCCGGGAGGGGAGGGCCGAGCCGCGCTTCCTCGGAGAAACCGATTAGGTGCCCCGGCGCCTCGGCGCTTCGCGGGCCAAAGTCGGGGCAGCGCGGCCGCCTCGTGCGTCCGCCTCGCGTGACCCCGGCCGTGTTTACACAGAGCCAAATAAATCAGCGCGATTATCCGCCATGCAAATTGGTCTTATCTCAGGCGCGAGAGGCGCGTCCGAGAGCGATAGTCCCGGGGGCTCGGCGCCGCGGGAAGACCGGGCGGCAGGGCCGCGTTGCGCAACCCGCGGCGGCGCATCTCCGGCGCGGAGACAAAGAGCGGACAGCGCGTCCGAGGAGAAAGTCCCGACCCGCGCCCCCTCGCGGCTCACCTTTCCGGTAATTAATGGGTCGCGTCATCGGGCGCCCGGGGCGGGGGGCACTCGCGAGCGTAATCGGCATCGTGATTGCGCGGCCATTATCGTTATCGCGGCCGCGGGTCGGCGGGCCGGATCTCGGCCGCGGGTCGATGGGAACTTGGCTTGCGCCACCGCGCGAAGGTCGGGACGAGCCGGGACGAGCCGGGACGAGCCGGGACGCGTCGGGGGCCTCGCGACCCCCTCGCTCTCGTTTCGAAACGGAACCGGCGCGCGTTGCGCGACGCGACGCCCGAGAGCCGGCTCGAAGAAGTGCCGCGGAACAATCGGGTATTAGGCCTTTTTCCCCCGGCGGCCGCGCCGAGCCTTTGAAGATCCGGGACGATTAGGGGGCCTGGCTTTTAGATTGGGCATTTAGATTGTGCCGACGCGGGTCGAATACCTCCGAGGGGACTTTTCGCATCTAGCGCACTGCAGCTCGTGCCCTTTTTACTTAATGGCGCCATTTATCAATTCCCATTGCTCCACGTTGCATTGCTTTCTAAATAATTTCAATGTGTTCCGTTGTAGTGACTTTGTATATTACAGCCACTTGAGGCAGCCTCTCAGCTGTTTATTCTGAATAATAGTCCAACAGATGTATATTCTTTGCCGGCCAACTTGTCGGAACGTTTTGTGAAAGCTCTCGTAAGCGTTTGGCCAATTCTCGGGGTGCGTATATTTCCCACATGCAATGAATCGCAATAAAAGCTCCTTTCCTCATTAATTGTATAAAGACGTATCATACTTTTACTCAGCTGGAGCTTGGCCGCGTACGCGCGCCTCGGCTGAAAACCGAGCTAAAAACATTATTATTATCGCCCTGGAGTCTCGGAGTGCTCGGCGAGCTAAGCTACTTCAGTAGCATTATCTTGTTACTTTCCCTCGCGGGATTAGAAAAAGAGGAAAGCGCGATAGCGGGCGCGCGGGCGCGCGGGCCCGCATTGATAATAAATAAAAACTGTAGCAACTTTACATGGTCCGCTGTAAAATACGTGCTAATTTATTACAAGGGGTATCTAATGATTCCATTTATTAGAGTCACGTACGCACGGGCAGCGGCGGCCCGAGGAAAGTCGTCGGGAAGTGACGCAGCCGCGGACACTGCGGGGGGACAGCCCGGGCAATCAAACGGCCAACGTTATTGGGCCCGCTCCCGCCTCCCGCGGGAATCGCACAAATTAATGCAAATCGAAGCGCGGCGATCGGGGGCAAAAACCCGATGGCCGATAAGCTAATCTGCGCCCGGCCGGCAGCTGGCGCAGGAGCTTTCACGCAGCGGCGCAGCAGCCGAGAGCCCGATGGCGATCTGAGGCCTCCCGCGCAGAGCCGCGCGATCGCCCGCGATAGGATCGCCGGCGGCTCGCCCCCGGGAAAGCGGCCCTGCCCCTCGCGAGCCGACTTATCGGCCGGGCAAAGCCCGCGCTTCGTGCCGACCTCCAGGACGGCTCGACCGAGGGTCCTACCTCAGCGGCGGCCGGGATCGATTGCCAATTATATCCGCGGCGATATGCATCGCGGCTGCCCGCCCCCGCCCCTTTGACATCCCAGGTGGGCCCCCTTGAAATACGCGTCTGGCCCCGTCTGCGCCGCTCGCCCCTGACTGCTTTACACCTCCCGCGCCGCAGCCACGCACGCGTCAGCGAGTATCCGAAAGCGCTGCACCTACGTCTGCCGACATTCTTCACGTCCCGTTGCCTTGTAAACAAGTTGCATAAAACAGTTATCGGACGCGCTAGTGTCTCCCTAGCGAGCATTGATATTCCGGTAAATTAATCAATTGCGGCCTTTCGAGCGGCTGATCCTCGAGGCTTCTCGTGTACAGCTCGGCACTCTAATCTCCAGCCGCTGTGTCTGTTCTCGCGTTACCGACATCTTACACGACATTCCTGCGGGGCACGGATTAGAAAGTATAATCGGAAATATCGGCTGCGCGTTGCGGGGTTACGGGGGAAAAGTCACCCTGTCCACAGCGCGTCGACCTCCGGATCGAAAGCGCAAGCTCCAGCAGGGACGGCCGCCTCGCCAATATATGGTGCGTGTGTGGACGGCCGACGAGCGAGGAACCGGCTTCTCTCTTCTTTCATCTTTTCCATGATAGCTCGCCTCCCGAGTCCACTAAGTCGAAAAGCTGTCCGGATCCGTTTAGAAAGCGCAACGAGCGCCGCGCGCGTCATCGATCCCTCAAACGCCTTCCGCGAAAATCCCTCGTAAATCCCAACGGCGACGCGACCCGCAGGACACCTCCGACACCTCATCTCGGCGTGGACGTCGTTTGTTGTCTCCGCTCCGCGGGAGCAGCCGCTAATGGAATGGCCCTCCTCCGAGCTCGGGTCGCCACTCCTCGCACCCCATCCTCGAGTGGGTCATCGTGGCAGCCAGCGGGACGGCTCCGTGGGCATTACAGGGACGTGACTGCCTCGCCTCCTCCGGAGCTGTCCCGTATTAATCGTCGCTCCACTGGGCCGTGCGGCAATCGTGGATCTCCGAGCTCCCCTCTTTTATTAGTTCCACGTGGCGGAGACACATAATTGCGCCCCAGGGCCATTGATCTCAGCATTCTATTTGTTTAATCGCGGCGAACCTATGAATGGATGCTTTTTAGTTGCCGCTGTAGGGAACTGTTGTGTTGCTCTCGAGATTATACAGGAAAATAAGCTATTATAACTTTGCATAAAGCTTAAATATTCGAAATCGTAGCAACATGCAATCTGTAACCATCGCTTTTATATCTCTTACAGGTGAGTATTCAAAGTTATTACTTCAGTCATACATTCGTAGGTAACGTAAGTTTGATATCAGTCCTAATAATTATGTTATTGGAGCTAATGTAGTGTTATTATAGCATAAGTTTACTTGATCAGCATTCCGGTTCTCTAATCTCCCAAGTACTACCTAGTATATATATATCCTCATTCGCAAACGCACCAACTTATCCCAATATATACTTTTCTCGTTTCTATACGCGTTCGCTTTGAATAACAATCTGATAAGTATTAAAATACTAGACGGTATTGGGTCCGCTCTAATCGTTCCGCAAATAAACCGATTAAGAGTCGAACGGATGAATTTTAATTACAATCGATGCTCTAGGCGTCGATTGCGCGTAACAGACACCCGGTAGGGACTAAACTACCGAATTTAGAGCGCGAGCGTCGTGTGGTGGTGCGCCACCATTAAGATTATAAAGCTCTGCCGCGTGTTTACCTGGGCATCGTTGCGCAAACGGGCGAGCGCGCGACAGGTGATTCGTATACCTATATTGCGCCGGCCGGGCTAATGGCTTCCCGCCAGTTCCGCAACAACTAGCGCCGCCTGGCAATCAAGCAACGGGCCAATTATTTCAGATAGTGCGAAGAAATCGCTGCAGCCAAACACGGGCCTGGGGCGCGGCGCGGGCGACTCTACAGCAGATTTGCTGATCGCTCCCGCCGCGGCCGTTTAATTGGATTCAGGAAAGTTTCGTGCGTGTATTTATTGAGACCTCGCGGCGCGCTTGTCATGCCTTTTATATAATTAGCCCCTGTAAAGTATTTAGCGCGAATAGTCGCACACTGTCCGAGTGTGGCGGAAGGTATTTCGCAATAAAGTGAACTCACTAAAGGCTAATTTAATTAAAACCCTGATAAATTCGCCGAGGTGCCAAGTATTAATTTATGGCCACTGGGCGGTGTGCAAATCTGGCTCGTAAATTAATGAGGGCTCTATCACTAATTGCATAAACGACACTAATGACACTTGAGTTGCTGGCGCGCACATTGAGGCGTCGTTAACCGCTCCTAGGTCGCGGAGTGCATGTGCGCAAGCTTGGCTGACATGTTCCGAATCCCACGAGGGGACAAATATACCGCGCGTTACATTTCCTCACGAGCACGAAGTCTCCAGGTCCGTCTCTCCCCCGCGCAGTGGAGCAGATCGCTCACGCTGGCTTTGTAGCGGCTTTTGCCCGCTGCGCCATTTCGCCGCGCGCCTTATACCGGAGCCGTGTCGTGTATGATGCGCTCGCCGTGTGCTGATGGGCCGCCTTCTACCCAAGACGTCCGTAGCTTCTTCGGCCAGCACGAGCATGAGAGTAGTTTTCGTCGCCGCGAGCCGAGTCGCTTCCTCGGAGGAAAGTGAAACTGGTTTCGAGTTGCTGATGAATCGTACTCCTTTGCAGCTGGAATCGCGGCTCACTCCACTTTTATATAATGCTCTTTATTATTTCGAAGATACAATTATCAGCACAAACATGTCTACGTATGTATAATTTGAGGAAGTTTATTTAGTGTTTATTTTAATCATGAATAGAAACACATAACTCAGAATACGGGTAATTAAATGTCGTGTTTCATTGGTTAAAGTACAGTAGAGATCATCAACCTTACTGCTTTTACGCTTTCGATGCAGTTTCTACTCAGAATCTACTTCAAATTCAGAATTTCAATTTTGTAGGAATAACGACCTATTTGCTGCTTCAAACAATCTTCGGTATAGTACTAAAAAGTCTTAAAAGATGATTAATAATTCATCAATTCTATAGAAATTATATTTTCATACTTATTTTTCATTGAATTAAAATTTTTTTCTAAAACAAACATAACTAGTACTGCTACATTTTATATTTCCTGTATACTTTATATCAAAATCTCCGAACATTTATTCGCATTAAGTGACTTGTGGTCTGACTATTCTTCATTTGACAAAACCCGCACAAACCACAACCGCAGTTTCAATTTATCAAAATGTATTTTAATTCGGCTAAAAGAATCTCATCAGTGAACCCCTAACCGACTGGGATATTCTTATTTAAAGCGAGAATTCGAAAACATCGACCTGACGGTTAGATCATCATTGATCATACACGATCACAGCGTATACTTATATACTGTATAGGTGCAGTTGTGTAAATGTCGGGTAGTATCTGCACCTTCTTTTTCCGAGAATAGGAATTGGCTGATGTATGTTGCCGTACCTCCATCAGTATTCAGTAACACTTGAAACCCTTTTCGTTATAATGATGACAAATTCGAGATCAATCATCGGATCACGACGTGCTAACACCTTAGTCCGAAAGATTTTATTTTTTGAACAGGTTACTACTCAATTAAACGAAGGTTCTGATAGAACATTAATGAGCCATTATGATCAGCCGTACTAAAATAATTAAAATATAATAGATAATAATTTTTTTATCTGTTTATCGTCGATTTATTTATGATACCATTTAAGTATTAATAAGCGATGGAGCCTTGTGGTGTGAGGTAAATAAAGCATATGAGAAAAATCAGTGGTGCTTGTGTCGATCGGAGAGACTATCATAAAAAACTAATCCAAAACCACGAAATTACGAGTCCAACATTCTACCGAGTGAGCCACCGCGCGAGCTTAAAACGCTTTTACTTAATGATATACATTGTCTAGCAAGCGTAGTTGTAATAAATATGTATATACAATCTACAATAAATACATATATTTAAATATTCGTGTGCGTTAGAAAGGAGCCCAGACCACGATAACATTTTATCCTTGAGTTTCTTTTGAAAGGACGTTAATGCGAATAATCAGTGGCGAAAATCGTCAGCTAAAAAGTCGGCGGCGGCAAGAGGACAAGCGAGCGATCATAACTGTATCATGCGCGCAGCGGAAAAGAGTGGGAAATCGGACTCGGGAGAGAGGCAGGCAGGTCCCCAGTCCGGGCCGGACAGGCCCGCGCCCACGCGAGCTTGGCGCGCGCAGGGGGCTGCTACTATCTTTTAACGGGTCTCCCCCTCCGCGGCTATGGAAATGAGCGAGTGGATCAGCTGCGCAGCCACCGGCGGCTCCCACATAACCGCTAGGCCGCCGCACACGCGAGAGGTACACGTGTACCCGCGCGAGATATAGATATGTAATTGGCCGGGGGAGCAGGGCCTTCGCGCGCTGTCGCGGCTCCCTGTGCTGTCCCGCGGACAATGGGCTGCGGCCCCTTGTGCGCAGCGCGCCTTTATCGCGCGTTTCTCCCGTTCTAGAAATCGCGGCCGGGGAGGGGCATTTTTGCCCTCAGCGCGCTCGCCCGCGCCTAGAGAGCGGATGTTCCGCCGCGATAAAATGTGGGACGCGGGTCTTTGTGCGGCTCTTGTGCGCCGCGGCCTATCCCCCGTCCCCTGATTCTCTGATTCGTCGATTTTACAGTTCCGCTGTTTCATGCATCCCAATGGGGGGCGCCAGTTTTACAGAGCAGATGTCGCTGGTCCAGCCCGCGCTGCTGCTCAGTCCACCTCTTTCTGCGACCTTGTACGAAAATAAATCTACAAAATCTGATGTAACATCAGTTTACGATCAGTACGAACATCATATTAATATCAAAAATGATGGCGATTAACATCAGCAGTTGATAATAACTCATTTATTAAATTATAAAAAAATACAATTAAACAAAACATATTAAAAATCATTAAATGGTAATTACATACTAGATTAATTATTTATTAAATTGAATTTATTAATATCACTTTTTAATAATTCTTCTTGATTATAATGTTTTTTAACTACTGACAATAATTTATTTACAAAATTATCTTTATAAAGTTTCTTTGTAAAAAATTATTATTGGATCAATAATATTATTAATAAACATTGGATTAATAATAATTATTTTATTATTATCATTATTAATAAGTTTATTAATCTAATAGTATTAGTTGACTATTCTCTTAATTACGATAAATAACCTATGTCACTAAACACTATACAAGTATCTAAAATAACCTCATTTTTTCATTTTTACTTCTTGTATTGCACTGTTTACACTCACCTACATATAAATTATTAAAAAACTGCACTTCTAAATCGGTTAAAGGTATTATTAAATTTTGACTTAAATCTCATCATGACAAGAATCAAACAACAATAAAATTCATAATGAGTACCGCGGAATTTTCGATAGCTATGACTTAAACTCGGATGGTAGCTTTCTACAGTCTGCATTACACGTGTATACAGCGGTTCATTAATGTACTTATCTGCAATGGTAAAAAATTATTACGATGATATTGAATCTGATAAAATCAAAAGTACGATGATATTGTCAGCGTAATACGAGAGGTTTTTTTACACGGGGTACCCAGCTGTAATTACATGGAAAAACCCTCGATTCATTGCTAGAGAAAATAAAAACTAGCTATGAGTGCGCGAAAAAAGCTACGGTTTATCCTCTCCATGAGAAGCATGCACCGCTGCTCTCGACAAGTGCATCGCGGAAACTCGGATACTATTTAATCAGTCGACCCGTGGGTGATCTTAGGCGGATTGGAATGACGGGCCCATATATAGAACTAGAGCGACGCTGTGTATCTTCGCGCATCGTCAAATGACCACAGGACGAACATGTGAGAAGTGGTACAAACGTTAATCGCGAAGCCGAAAATAATCAATATTTTTTGTCCTCAACAAACGTTACAACTTGCATTATCGTCAGATATGGTTGGAATCGATATAGGCCGATCAAGCTACCGCTAATTTATCTAGTGACGGTCAGCTTTGACATAAACAGTCCAATTCATGGTTGCGCTTTATATAAGCCGATGAAAAATCTCAAAACAAGAGAATTTATTGAAAATAGTCAGAGGTGCAGGACGACCCGTGGCGTGAAACTGAGGCGCCTCCATTGTGAGCCGGTACTTACAGTCTGGCTCGCGCATATTCAGAACTGGCGTGTGCGTTCCGCGTCCCGACCCCCGATGCTCACGCCGCTCAAAAATCCAGGATCCCGAGCTAAACACGCAGGTAGCCGCTGCCTCACGGTCGTCCTCCTCCCGCAAGAGAGCGGCACAAAGCCATAGTACACAGTGAGACGTGGAGAGGTGGAGGAGGCGCGCGCACACAAGCCTCGGATGCTTATCAGGCCCCCCCCCCCCAAGCTCGCGCTCCAGCGCAGCATCCCCGAGGCTTGAGAAACGGCGCGCGGCCTCCTCGGTGCGTGTGCGATATTAGGGTCCCGTTAGGTGGACCGTCGAGACGACAGGCACTCGGGGGAGGGTCATCGGGCTGCAGTTTGACATCTCGTGAGTCGATGGGGCTCCGATCCGCGGAGCAGTGGGAGCTGCATCCTCGGGGTCCCACCTGATCCGCCAAACTCCCCAGAGGCGGGCGCTGTCGCAATTACCGCGGCCGGCAGATGCTGGGCGCCCCGCTCCAGAGCAATGCGAGGAAACTGGTCGCAACAATCAGAATGGAAGATGGCCGGATAGTTGCAGGGGATTCCCACGCGGGTAGGCTGCCCAAAGTCGCGGTACGCCGCTTATAAATCCCGCGGCGGACAGCGTCGCAGGGACAAGAAAAGCGCGTGCGCACAATCCACTTTGGCTGGCTAATAAAGTAGCTGGTAGGGGGAGAGTCATGCAGACAATCGGCCGCGCGCGGCTCTATCGGCCCGATCAGGGGCTGGTGCAATGCATAAAATAGCTCGCGATGACAAATAGCGCTGCGAGGGCGCATCCACGCTTCCTTTCGCGACGCTGCCGCCGCGGCCTCTATAAAGTTTACAACAGAATAGTTTTGTACCTGCAATTATCCGCGTGAATTCAGTCCTTATCTGATGATGAGCCTGCACTCATTGTTTTTTCTCTCTGCCATTTTTTCGAGATATTAGAATGAACTCGAAATTTACTGTCTTGCGCGATCGCTTGCTCGCTTGAATGTCCATCATTATTGAGATAGTATGTAAACAATTATAACAAAAGTAATTTGTTTTAAAGACGTTGAGGCATGTTATAGATATATTATTTTGGGGGTTTTAGCTTCTAACTATTATTGATAAACAATTAATTGGTCGGTATGTTCAATTCACCTCTTTTTTATCATTCGAACAATTAAATTTCCACGAAGAACTTACTACTATGTTATTAATTTCTGTCCTTATAGATTATAGTAATTCTTATTACATTTTATATTAAGAATTTCTAGAGCATTTCTCTTCTCGGGTCTAATACTTACAGTATAATGACACTATATTTTAAATTAGATTTTTAATATTCTTAAAAATAGACCTCCTTCTGGTTGATTAAGAATACTAAATCCCTGGTATTCGATTGAGTTACATGTTTCTTCACAAACTTCAAATTTAAAATTTTGAATTGCCGTAGCAATTGCCATATTAGCTACGATTACGGCGAAACGATCACCTAAAACAGATAAAATATGAAATAAAAGTGTTTTATCGTGGTATGTGCAAAGTTCGATCCAGATTCAGCTTTATTTTTAAATTAGGGTTAATAATTTGATACGATCGAAAAGTCGAAGCTTTAATTTGATTGAAGGTAGAATTATTGTTAAAGTTCATGTTTTAAAAATTTAGTTTATTCTTTTACTGTACGTTTATTGTTTTCAACATTTTTATTACCCGTAATATGTGTTTATTAAGGGAGCCAATGTCCAATATCGTTCATCTTTTAGCCGGGTTCGAACGAGGGATTATAAAGGTTCTTCCCAATAGATGTAATATAACTGCAGTGTTGCAATATGTACGAAGAAGGAACAGGCCCAAAAGAAAGAGGGCAGATTGAAGTAAAGTAAAGTAGTGGGGGGAAACGGTTAATACCATTGTGCGAACAAATTAGGGGAGGGTATTTTTCAGTTTTTGAGTGTGCATCGTAGTGAGCACATCGTGAATCGTTTTGTAACTGTATGTATTTATTATTAAATAAATGTATATATTTGTACCTATGCATTTTCTTGGTCCATGCCCAAATGGTAAATAATTTATTGGATCTCTCAATTCCTTAGTTGCTTCGTCAAATCTTTCAGGATCAAACTCTTCTGGGTTTGGATAAATGTTTGGATCATAGTGTATTGATTCAATTGGGATAAAAACTGTTGTACCTTTTGGAATAAAAAGATTTGTGCCTTCAAATGTATAATCGACTGTTGATATTCTTTCCAAATAATTCAGTGCTGGATATTTTCTTAAGGTTTCTGAAAAGTTAACGTCGTAGAACTAATAAATTAAATGTTAAATCAATTTTATTTTATGCTTCATGATGTGTACCTTTAATTACTTTGCTTAAGTATTTAAAATCTTTATGACTATGATAAGATAACTTCCCTTGATTTTGAGCAAATATAAAATTCACTTCTGTGCGAAGAGTAGTTTGAATTTTTTGATTTTTTGCTACTTCATACAACGTATTACCTATAAGTGCAGACGTGGTTTCAAATCCAGCAAGGAAAAAAAGGTATACTTGAGATGTAAATAGCATCAATCGTTCTTCTAAAGATGTAGGGTTGTACATATGTATGTTATTAAAAATAAAATAAGTAAATGTAATATTTCATTTTACAAGTATCGAATTCATTCTGCTTACCTTCAGAATCATTGCTGTCGCTAACATCATATTTTAAATCTGATAAAATGTCAAAAAAATCATTTCTTCGTATATTATTCTGTTTTCTATATTCACTTGTTTCTTTCACAAGATTGATAAAAAAATTGACCACATTATCATCCCGAAAAAATGGAGCCATTATTTTGGTAATCCAATGAGGAAGAGCTCTACAGGTAATTCTCATCCAATTGTACCAATTATTTTCAACGAGGATTTTACTTATTTTTCGAAATTCACTATCTCCATCTGTAATAGTATTAGCTTGCAATCCAAAAACACACACACCAATGATTTCTATTGTAAATTTTGCAGCTAAATCACGAACGTCGAATGACTTATCTTCAGATGCTAATCAAATTATTAAAAATATTAGTATCTTATTTAATGGGTAATTTATGTTATAATTATTTAAACATAAAAATTGTATAAAAATAAAAAAAAATAAAATATTCAATTTAATAATATGTTGAAGTTATTTTACATAATTTTTCTAAATAATTCTTAAAATTATTTGTGCATTCGCTGATCAGATAAAACATCTCCATAACTTTATTGTTGCTGAACATTGGTATAATTTTATTGCGTAATGGCTTCCATCTTTTATAATCTATATTAAATAAATGTTGTTCTAGAGGTTCCATTTCTTTTAGAATAATGCCTTTACGATTGGAAAAGCTTGAGAAATGTTTCACTAATACTTGCTTGATGAGATCAGTATCTTTAAGGATAAGAACTGGCTTTATTCCATAAAAAACTCCAATTATTGGTTCATTGATAAATTCTTTGTAGATTTCCCTTTGAACATAAGCTTTATTTCTCTTACCAAGTATAGAATCTTTAAAATTACCAAATATTAATTGAGGTTTTGGTCCGATAACTTTTCGACTCTTCCAAAAATCTAAATCTTTTGTGATATAGTAATAAAAAAAGAATAGTGGAGTTAATATTACGATTAAAATTTCTAGGCTACCCAAAGCCATTTTTAATAAATTTTATTATATCGAGTAAGTATATTGATGTTAAAGTATAAAATTCAATAATGAAAGTTAAAGTATTGTAATTCTGGTTAGATCTTAGTTATTTTACAATTTAAAATATACTGAATAACGCGGCTTATCGCTTATATTTATACACACGTATTATCATAATCATAATCAGTAGCTTATCAAACCTTTCTTAGCAACGCTAACAATATCCAAATCAATATTTATATTTATCATAACGCAGCTGGACGTTGGTAGATTTAAAAGAAGATATTAATACTAAAAATTACAATTTTTTTTTAACATTTTCATATTATTTCCTTTGAATTTAACAAGTATAATATATAAGTTTAAATCTGCATTTATTATTTTTTTATTTGAAAAAAGTACTTATTTGATCGAAATATTTTCCATCATTTTTTACAACTGTTTTTCATTTTTCTGGTAATACGGTTATCAAAACGGTACAACCATATTACCAGAAAAGTGCTACTTTAATAACGACGCAATAAACAACATTAGCGCTCTTTCACAATACAAAACTATTAAAACGAACTATGTCATTTGACAAGACTTTTAGTGGGTTAGCGTACTTTGGATCCTATCGCAAGCATCATGTAGCTTCTTATTACGTACATGATTTATCTAGGACTGCCCCTGTATTACCAGTTGAGAATTTTTATACATTCTATCAAAAACCCAAACGTGATCAGGCATTTGCAACTTTGTTTTTGAAATTTAATCAAAAAACGATATTAAGAGTTTTGAAGTGCAAAAAATTATTTTTTCACACCCTCTTTCCAAATTATAATAATCTTCATGCAGATTAATTCAGCACTTAGAAATTAAAAATTTTGAAACACAAATTGAATTGCGAAAATCCGAAATAAGAAGTTTTGAAAATACAATAATAGTTTAATGATTTATTTATTATATAATAAAAATTATTATTCAACACTTTTGAATTCTGCCATTTTCATCTGTAGTAAAATTTTCAGGCGCAATTGATCACTGCTGGATTTCACAATTAAATGAATTTCTTAAAATTAAATTATAAATGTAATTTTGCATATCTAGAAAAGATATTAAACTCTGACCTTATTTTTAATTATATTGCTCCATTATCTTATGTGTAATTATAATTTTATGCTTAATTTAATTATAAATTTTTTTAATTCTGTAAATATGTACATTTGTTATATTAGTCCTGCAATACGAATCAAATTAAATGGCAAATAATAATTATAAAAAAAATATTTCCATTGAAATATTTAAAAAATTCATATTTAATTGTTACGGCTTGAGTGTATGAATCTTACATACCACGTATTATGTTAACATTTTATTATGAGGGTGGTTTTATATTTAAATTGTCCATTCTTCAGACTATTTCAACAGTAGTCAAAAATTACTATAAATTAAATCTTTTTTATTTTTAAAAATACAGCATGATTTAGTTGAGCTAGTATACTAAATGATTGAAATTCATAACGAGAACACGTTTGTTCGCAAACTTGAAATTGAAAATCGTGAATAGACATTGCGATTCCCATACTTAGTACTATTAATGCAAATCGATCACCTAAAATAAAATCATTAAAATGTTTGTTATTATCTCGGCATCTAATGGAATTACAAGTTATAAGAATGTAATATGCTTCTAATGTATTTAGTAATGAAAAGTTTAGTAAAACTTTAATTACAAATAAACTATAATTATGAGTAGAAACAGCGTGCATTTTTAAAGTAAATTCAGTATTTGGTTATAAAATTGTATATTTACCCATGCATTTTCGCGGTCCATGGCTAAATGGCAAATAATGCATTGGATTTCTAGAATTTTCAACATCTTCGCTGAATCTTTCTGGATCAAACTCTTCTGGATTCGGATAAATATTTGGATCGTGATGTATTGCGTTAACTGGAATAATAATTGATGTACCCTTTGGAATAAAGATATTTTTGTCATCAAATGTATGATCTTCTACTGCTATTCTTTCCAAAAAATTCACTGATGGATATTTTCGTAAAGCCTCTAAAAGATTAATTATCCTCTATAAGTAAATATTTGGCGCTATTAAATAATTTTTATATTTATATTTTATAGTATAATGTACCTTTAATTACTTTATTTAAGTATTTCATATTTTTTAGATTTTCATAGGAAAATTTTCCTTGATTTTGAGAAAAAAATAAATCTAATTCTTGTCGAAGTTTATCTTGAATAACTGGGTTCTTAGCTAGTTCGTACAATGCTCCGCACATGGCAGAAGAAACTGTTTCAAATCCAGCAAGGAAAAAAACAAATGCCTGAGCAGACAATATTACTGAACACTCTTCTGAAAATAATTATTAAAATACAATCAACAGCAATTATAGTAAATTTAAGTTGTATCTCATTCGTTGCGATTTATTTTGTTCACCTTCAGATTCATTATGTTTTAGATCATTTTCTAGATCTATCAAAAGATCAAAATAATCATTTCTTCTTATATTGTTCGCTTTTCTAAACTTACTCGTATCTTTGTATATATTTACAAAAAAATTGATGTACTGATCATCACGAAAAAATGGAATCATTAATTTAGTAATCCAATCAGGAAATGCTCTACAAGTAATTCTCATCCAGTTATACCAATTATTTTCAACACTGGTTTTACCCATTTTACGAAATTCACTATCTCCATCCATAATAGAATTTGTATGTAATCCAAAAGCACATACACTAATCACTTCAGTTGTAAACTTTGCAGTAATATCTCGAAAATCGAATGGTTTATCTTCAGATGCTAATAACATTATTAAAATTATTAGTTTCTTATTTATGGGTGGTTTACACTTGTTCTTGGTCTGAAGTTGAAATATACGTATAGCAAAAAATATAATAAATAAAAATCATAATTTTTTTGGTATAATATATATTTAAATTTGTTACTAAATAAGATTAGCTAGTAATCTGTAGGCTTATTTAAATTTAATACATAAATATTTCAAAATTTTAGATATTTA
The DNA here is from genome assembly GCA_018906755.1 of Sycophaga agraensis. NCBI lineage: Eukaryota > Metazoa > Arthropoda > Insecta > Hymenoptera > Pteromalidae > Sycophaga > Sycophaga agraensis. Next base: position 1,155,649 of record JACCIE010000011.1, read on the forward strand.
CTGTACTATCGAGCTGTAGCTGTGATTTTAATGAATTCAATATCTTTCTACATTATATTTATTTGAAATATAAAATTCAAACTTGGCATTTTAATATTTTTTTAAATATACTATTCTTTTTACTTTAAAGTGGAAATTGATAAAAAAAATTCAGTCCAATCGAACATTAAATAACTACATTTTAACCCCTGTAGAACAAAATTCATTCAACAAAGTTCAAGAGAAAGTCTACGTCTAACCTAAAATTTGGTAAAATTTATATATTAAACTTACATGAGCGTGTAGACTTCTAGGTCGCATTTAACTTCAAATTCAAATATACTTAACCAAAAAATTTTATGATTTTTATTTACTATATATTTTTTGCTATTTCAACTGCAGAACAAGATAAAGTGTAAACCACCCTTAATAGATAATTTTGAATATTGTTAATTAAAAGTTAACATTTTATAAAAATTAACATATATAATACTTTACATAATTTTGCTAAATATTGATTAAAATTATCTGTGCATTCGCCAATTAAACTTGAGAGATTCTTCAATTTATTGTTGGTAAAAACTGGAATAAGCTTATTGCGTAACGACTTCCACAGTTTATAATTAACATGAAATAAATTTTTTTGTAGTGGTTCCATTTTTTCATGAATTTTAATTCCACGATCCCGAAAGCTTGAGAAATTCTTTACTAATACTTGTTTAATCACATCACCGTCTTTTAGAAGAAGAACTGGCTTTCTTCCATAAAATGTTCCAATCACAGGTTCGTTTGGATATGCATTGTAGATTTCGTTCTGCACATCAACTTTATGTCTTTTACTAAATATACAATCCTTATAATTACCAAATAGCAAAACAGGTTTTGGACCAGCAATATTTAGCTTCTTCCAATAATTTAATTTTTTTGTAATAGAATAATAAAAATATATAAATAGTGTAAATATTCCTATTAAAATATAAAGGTTACAAATAGCCATTTTTTCAAAAAAAAATTTAGTATAAAAAATACAAAATATTTCATGTATATATAGATTATAAATTAGAAAATATATGTAAAAAGTGAACTCTTTCTAAAACTCTTTTTATTGCCTAAGTTGGATTGCAGTTAAAAGTTATTGTATGAGATTAACTGTAGAATGCATTGTATCGATTTCATTTATATATCATAACGATTACAATCAAAAATTCATCGTACCGTACTCAATAATATGTTCTACAATGATAAAATTAAATGAAAGTTTATCATTTTAATTCTTAATGCCTTTTTAAGTAGGAATTATTTATATTATTACTATAACTATTTCTTAAACATATTAATAGAAAAAACTTACACAAATTAATCTACAATTTTGTAAACATCTACTTACATCTATATATGTCTCTCAGTCATTCTTTTTCTGCTTAATACAATTTTTTATCATAGTATTGCAATCATATTTGTTATAACACAACATGTTATTTAAATACGAATACTTCAAGATACACACTTTATCTTAACTATATAAATTCATGTTTTTGCATAAATGTTTTATTTTTTCTTATATATTTAGTTATTGTATTAAAATAAATATTGAAAACTGTAACTAAAACTTAACTTTGCTATAATAGATTTTTAGAAATATAACTTAAGATACTTATTAATATACTTAAGTAAATATAAGAATAAAAGATATACTTTTTATAATTTTTTACACATATAAATGAATAGTTCATGAATTAGTTATACTCGTGATCTTTTTTGGTATGCTTTGTAATTTCTGGTGAACGAGCAATTGCCAAATTCTTATCTCGAAGTCTAATTATTTTCTTGAATCCCATACAATAAGGAAACAGTTACGTTATTGTTAATATTGCAATATATGTTTATTTTTATTGGTTTAAAAGTTTATGCAGAACAATGATTTTCCTCAATAATTATTTTTTTCGTTATTACTTCAGTATTTGTGTTTTTAAAGAACTACTTTATAATCTGAAAGGTCTAAATTTTTAATTAAATTAATATTTAGCTTATTGGTAAATAAGTTCAATAAAAAATATATAATTATTACAAATATTAAATATTGATATTCAAAGATATGTTTTTTAACACCCATCAAACTCAAATAATAATGAAGTGATAATGTTCATTTTTTAAAATCATGCTCTTCGTTATAAGTCTTCAATATATAAAAAGTTATCACAGAAGAAAATAAAAAAAAGATTAGAATCCATTGCAAATGAAATAAAATTTGATTTTTTTAATTTTAGAATAATACAATAACCCATTTATTCTATTTAATAAATTTTCATTAATTATTACTTTCCTAAAGTTTTAATTTAATTCCAAATTCGAAATTAATGTTCGACTATATCTACACTAGATAATTCATGTATAGATTATGAGCGGGAAACAATGAAAATGATAAACAAATTAATGAAGACTGATTTTATTCTTCAGCATTGGCAATATTTTTAAGTGTTCATTGTGACTCTTTATCATGCTTTTTAAGGATTTTGTTTACAATTTTTCATCTGTATCATAATAAATAGTAACAAATTTATTTTAGTCAAGATTTATGCTCCAGATTAAATTATAAGTTTACAAAATCAATTTTATACAACATGAAAAACATAATAATATGTATCAATCTTATGGGAAAGATTGTAGAAAAATTTGTAGTATTCTAGTCAGACAAGTAATGCAGAGCTCTAAGTTACCGTCGACCATAATGTACGCATTTAGAATTACAAAAAACAATATTTATAATTTTTATTGTATATATTATATATTTCATATACGTTCATATATTCTATATCAACTCTTATGTTATAGTATTATCCAATATGTAAATGAGAATCACCTAAATCGCCCTAATACTTTAAATAGTATACTTTTACGATTATTTTCATGAAGAAATTTTGTTTTTAATTAACTTATTAATTTTCAATTTAATATCTTTTCTATTACTTTTTTCTTTTTTCTTTCTTCGATGAATATAGTTGAGTGGGCTAGTGAACTTGTTCACATGTTCAGAATTAAGTCCCAACATGGAGCCTTCCACGGTATCCAATATATCCCGAGCTAACATAGCGGCCCTTCTGTGTCAATTTCGCACTTTCATGCCGTGCGCAATTACGAGTGGAATCAGCATACAGGTCGCGCAGACGAGCGCTGGGCGGTCCTTTTCTTCTCGCCCGTGTGTCAGTTAGCGAGATACTTATACCAGCTCTTCGGAGGCTGATGCGACTTGGCACTTGACGTCTGTTGCAGCTACTGGCGATCCATTGCGGACTGTGAGCCTTCCATTTCGTCCGCTGAGCTCGCGGGATCTCGAACGCCGGTTACAGAGCTCAACGATGGCACATTAAATTTTGAGGGTGGCACTCAGAGTACTGCGGTTTTCCCAGCTCTGATGGTAAAATGTACTGTAAGGTATGTTACGGCGAATCGGCCGCTAAAGCGACTCCATAGTGAGTGGACCAAGTGCTCGGAGCTCGCACTCTTTACTGATTATTTCCGGTGTCTGCAACAGCTGCACCGAGAGCTGCACTGCTCTCTGTCAGATCCCTCACAGATAAACAATATTAAGAGCAAGTCGCTCGCAGGCGTTCAATCCTTTGAAAAGCGTGTTAAATGGCAGCCCATAAAAACGTTTCTAGCAGGATTTTTCCGAATTCATACGGTGCGTTATCTCTTCGCATAACTAAACATTAGTTACAACTCTGCAATATTTTGAGGTTCAAGCTTCGTATCATTAAATTATTGTCGACAACGTATCGATGATTTGACACTAGTCGCTTTATGTAAACGCCTAGGTGATGACCGTCTGAGCGTACTCGAGCGTATCTCCTCTGGTTTCACACTTTCGATTTCTTTCATCACCCACGGTATACTCGATACACGCAAAACTGACCGCCTCTGGGCTCACCTGGGCGAAAGTCATGGCTCTCATGGCTCTGTTTTTGAGACTCGTCACGAGAGTAACCGCGTGCATGAGAGAGTGAAGCTGCGGAAAGCGAGAATCCTGGATGATAGGGTCGGGGGGCTTTATTGTTTGTTGACAAAGGCATCGTAGTGGCTTACATGCGTGGGAGAGAAAGGTCAAGTGTGCCATCGACTCGCCAGGCTTTACTGCATCCGCGGAATTCACCCGGCGAATGATTTACGAGAGGCGCGATGATCGGGTGTGATAGGCGAGAGCGAGTGTCGCGGTTTTGTGTGCGCTTTCTGCGCGAGCCTTGGGGCCCTCCGCGTCGGTAATGCACGTATACACACCTAACTGCATCGAATCTTTTTAAATGTACTTATGCGATGATCACGAGTTTGCCCTGGTACACAGTGCGGGCCTTTTCAGTGACGCTTGTTTGGAATATGAAAGTCCGAAGGTACACGGCTTCAATTTCAATTTAATAACCTAGCTGTAAGATGAGTAATTCAACTATGCCCTTCGTAATTAAATATCGTACGTCAACGTCCCGAACCCTACGTGGCTTCAAGTTATACTTAAATACTTTTCTTTACTTGTTTGCCAAAGGCGTTAGGTATCGAGACAATTAGTGCAATGCATGCTTGGTAAATGGGTACATCGTATCCATTTGCCAACGCGGACAAGGCTGGCCGAGCGAATTGATAGTATCCATCACCCCAAATCGATCCCTCCCCCGCGTTCGACCGAAGCAGCGAACTGATTTCAAGTTTTGCACAAAAACAACGACTACTACAACTATGGTCCAATAAAGTCTTCCACGATTTTTCATCTTCTTTGTATCAAGAGAAAAGGTCTCATGCATACATTAATCGGCGCATATTAATAAAACGAGTAGAGCATTCTAAAACTTTAGTAAATTGTTGTTTGTAAGATAATATTGAATATACTTAAATTTTCAATAGAATTGCGAAACCCGTGATATTTTAAACTTAAATTTTAGATATATATCAATTATGTATCAGTACTCTTTAAAAGCGAATCAGTAAAAGTCCACTGTACGCTTAAGTGAAAACCAGGTCATTGTTCAAATTCGAGAAAATATTCTGCTTTTTCAATGAATTTCCATCGATATTGAAGCGAATTTTATTAGTAAATTTAAAATTAATTTGTTAATAATGTTTTCATTCTAATAATCTTATTGTCACTAAACTGCTATTGATATAGGTAAGAGGATCGTAAAATAAAACTATTAATTAATTAACTTTACTGTTAATTAAGGTAATGTAAAATTGTGCAAAGTACTTTCGAGAATCCGCTTCGGTCCTTTGAGCAATGTTACCGGAAATATGATAATGATCATGTGTCCACGAGTTTAAGGATAATGTTTGAGGAGTGCTTCAGATTAGTCATTATAGTGAAGTTCTGAGTGGGCGTTTTTACCCTAGGAAGGCGCACGCAGGGAATATTTTACGTTTTTGCGTGTAGACAGGAATCCAATGGTTGCGAGGTAATGCCCCCTTTCTATCAAAGAAGAGGAGGTAGGTCTGGGCGTATTCTAAAAGGTGCTGACAGGCGACTTGCGTGACTGCAAGTTGCCGTCACATCATGGTGGGGATAAATAATTGAATATTTTTATACTTCAGCAAATTTTCACCCAATTATTTTTAGATAAATTTTTTTATTCTTACTGATGTTTTTTTAACTTCAGAAAAATCGTAACAAATGACTAAAATTGTTTTGTCTCGAAGAGTTATTGCCACGGATGTAACGAAATTTCATTATACGTATCGCCAGAAAATTCGAATTTTTACTCAATCCAACGATAGATCTTAATCCAGTAATCATGAGCTATCTCCGTCTGATAAATCGCACTTGAATTCGCCGTCAGGATGATCGATGAGTCGATGACTTTCCACCCAACGCGGATGCAAGGATAGCGATGACATTTTCGCGAGACTCGCGACCTTGTGGCGCCGGTTTTTTTGTGGCTTGGCTCATCAAGCGAACCGAGCAGTGAAACCACAGCCAGGGCCCCCATAAGCACACGACCGCTTGCACACCCAGCAAATTAAGAGTATAAGTGAAAATTGAGCGGGATTTCGGGGACCGAGAATCAGTGCGAGCTTAATTCCGCCGCTACTACTGTTTACCGCCTCGGCTTATCTCGACCACTCAATGCAATCGTTTTTTCATTGTTGATAGGAAGAATTAAAAAGTTCAGAACTATATGGTTGATGCCTGTGAGAAGCATTAACATTATTAGAAGTCAATCAAGCAGCCTCACTGTTTCTTTTTCAAATATTCTGGGAGCGAGGGCAGGTAGAAAATGCGAAGGTAGCGGCACCACGATCCCCAATCTTACCTCTGGGAAATTGGCGGAATTTTTTTTCTCGCTTTAGGCCGCTTCGAGGGGCGACGAAAGCACATTAGAATTCCACGGTTCGGTTTAGAGTGGTGTGGCCTGATCAACGTCGTGCGTCGGCGCGCTCTTTAAATTATTCCGAATGAAAAGTACTGGCTGGCTGACAGTGGCGACGGTGGTGAGTGCGACATTTTTCCGGCTCAGGACCTCTAGCTTTTTAATTTACTCACCCCTTTACAGAGAGAATTTAAATTTCTCCGTCGCTTAATGAGGTTCCCGCGCGAGAAGCCTCCATTTATCCCTCGCGCGTACATGCAACCGACAGCAGGGGTAATATGTTCTTAATTTATATTACGGGATGAAAGCTTGAGTCATTCTCTCGTCCCTCATTTCAGTCCAAAATTAAAACTTAACGAGCTTATTTATTAGGCTTTTTTGCAATTAGCTCTTGCAAAGACTTAAGCCTGCACCGCAGTTCCAGCTATTGGTTATAGAACCTTTCAGCTCCAGCTGCAACTACGTAAATGTTTTACTTTTATTCTCGGATAAAATAAGGCAGTCCTGTCGGTGATTCTCTTTGGTGGATCAGGCCGTTGTACGTAGGCTCCTAAGCTTGGAATTCAGCGAGGCGCGGCGGCGGCGGCGGCCGATTAATCGGAGGCGATTCGCGATGCAGCCTTGTGACCGGGAACCGACAGGTCACGGCTGCGACAGGCTGCTGTGCGGGGGCGCTGACGTCACGCCCCGGGCGCTCTATGAGAACCGAATGCGAAATGTATCCGGTGGGTGTGCCGCGCGCTTTTCCACTGCCCGCGGGCTCGAAAATGCCGCTCGGCCCATTAAACGCGAGCGCGCGGTCTGCACGGGACCGATATAAGCGTTCAATTAAGCGAGCGCCCGGATAAGCTAATAAATCGGCTTGGTAATTGAAACTGACTGTGAATTAGTCGGATGACCGAATTTTTACGAGCGGCCGGATTTTCACTTTGCCTTTTGAGATTCGCACGCGTGGCGCAACAATGCGCTAGCTACTGACCACGAGAAGCCCTCGCGTAAGGCCGGCACTGGGCGCGGAGGCGATTTTTGAGGAATCGAGTTGAATATTTGTTACCCCGCCGCGGCCGTAAATTAGCAACACCGCTCCAATTTCCCCGAGGGAGCGCGAGCGCATTAAAATAAAGCACGAGCGCAGCGCTGCACAATGAAGGAGAAACAAAGAGTCACGGGCCGGGCGTAGGGGCCGACTGGGGGCCAGGAACCGGGGCCTCGACAAGCGCTCGATTATAATTGCCCGGCGATTTGCGGCCCGGCCCTCGTGTACACGCTTACGTGTTACTCGGGCAAATGGCGAAGGCGCGTGCGAGTTCCCAGCGAAGGGACTTGTCATTCGATTTGCGTCTCAGATTTATACTCGGCAAGGAGCTGCGCGCAGTGCCGAGAGATAGAGGGAGCGAGTCTGGCGAAAGACACGATGCTCACCTGATCGGCCGCGTGTCCCTTTCGCTGCCGATTCGATCGTGACGCTCTGCGCCACGCCGCCGAGCGATGCGCCGCTCCTTTCTCGCTTTTTCAACAAACCTATATACTGCATCCCTGGCCGGAGATTTATCGCAATGAACCCGCTGAATTATGCCGTTGCCGAAACGTCTTAATGCCGTTTGTTCGAATGATCCAGATCGGCCGGTTGAACGATCGCGGCTTCTTTGTTACTCCTTTCGAGGCCTGGCCTTGCACGAGCTAGATTGTACATTGCAATTTGATGTTATCAATCAAACGTATAACGCGGATAATACATGTATATGCAAGAATTTATTCTCCATGGTGTTTGATTTAGATCGCGCCATCTATAAATCAATAATAATAAACAAGTATTGTGTACCACAGCTCCATCGTAATGGGCTCGCGGCCCTACAATGCACGATATTCTTGGAACAAATTTTGCAATGCTGTTCCACTGTTCTGAATTATTTTAAATCACGAGAATATCTAGAATTGCTTCCCACTTTTTTTAATGCTTATGGTTTATACTCAAAGCACTTAATTGTGTCCGAAAATTTGTAGACTTTAGAAAGTCGCGGAAATGCAACACGCTTTCAAAAAATATGTTAGTAAAAATCCAATAAAATTTAATGATAGGTCATTAGTAAACGAGTCTAAATTCGCCAAAATGTCAGTGAAAATTCAATGATATACCAATGAAATTCACTGAAATATTTCACTGATTTTATTAATGATGGCTTGATTTTCATTAGCTTTAGTGGGTTTTCACTGATTTGTTTTTATAGACTAACTATACTCAACTGCAGTTGAATGGAGTATTGATCCTTAACCGTTCGCAGAATATGGAAATAATCGTGTAATACATATGTCTTAGATAACAAGCTAACATAAAAATTCCAAATCAACGCGTTTGATCGAATTCACTCAGTTAGTACTCCACAGAGCATAATAATTAATAATATGCCTTGCCACGAATATTAATTAGTTATACTCATTTCATATGTTCTCGGTATAATAAATTTGGTATCCCCGTCTTCAACTCTCGCTCTACCTAACTACAGGGGAAGAGTGTTTAGTTACAGATCCCCCTGTAAGAAAATTTTTCTTGATAATATCATGGTAATATCATCATATTTTTAGAATATCATGAGTTTACAGTGAAAAATATCATCGTAATATTGGCTGGTGTGCGACATTTTATGATGATAAACTCATGAGAATATGGTGTCCGTTCTTTATCTTTGTCAGTTAGTATGTTCGTGAGACGTTATATATGCGCTAGTGCCCAAGCTGGGCAAGGCAGGTAAAGCAGAAAAGATAGAGCAATGCTACTGCCAACTACTCCCAAGCACCAGCTAACGCATAGTAATTGTACAAGCTGTAGCATTTACTATCGAAACACGGTACAAAATTGTTGTTATATTTTAATTATTAATGTTTAATTATCATCATGATTTATAAACTGCTTATTTAAGAAAGTGAGGTTAACTCGGTGTTCTAAATGTAGTGTTTTAAATACGTTATATGACAATAATAATACAGTAACAACACGTACTTAAATGAAAAAGTAATTTAGAATAAACTTTATAAATTTACTAGCAAATAACATTTGTTGACTGCAAACTTTTTTTTTTAATATAAATATAATAAAACATTTATTAATAAAATTAAAACTAAATATAGTACTATTTATGTCATTTTTTAGTATTTCAAAACACGTCAGTTAGAGTTGCTGACAATTCTGACTCTTTTGTTGTTGTCAATTTCGCTTTGTAATGAAGGTTTGACCATGTGAGACTCTGCCCTTTTGATTGAGGTCCTTGTTATAGATTGCGCCTCGATTAGCAAGGGTGCCTCTTTCGGCTTTCTACATTTTCCTGGAACGGATGGAAGTCCTAACTAAAATTTATGATTAAGCATTTGACTTTAAACCTGTCTAGTGCAACTGGAAGATAATGTATTTCATAATCGTGCGATGGAGTTGGGATTATGTAGAATTGCGAGGAGAACAAAGGAAGAGAAAAACGTTAGGTTTGTCGCAGACTCGCGCGGCCCACTTTGATCGTCTGTTATAATTATATACGAGCGTGGAATCATTGTAGTCTTAAGAGGAATTTAAAAGCTTGGATGAATTCGGTCGCGAGGCTCGTGACAATATCTTGTCGGTTTAGCGCAACGATTACCCGGGCTGGTTAGCGCGGGCAGCCTGGGCACCGAGGCGCGCGCACAATCGAATCTGACCGTCGGATGGTAACAAAGTACCGCGCGGTCGGCTTCTACTGGGCACGCGTGCGGCCTGCGTTTCAATTTCCCCGAGACATGTTAATTTACCCACGCTGTCACCGGTGCGCCGCGGCTAGGCTTATTAATATTGCCGCGGGTTGCGCAAGCCGCGGGCAACAAAGGCCGGCGAGGAGCCGGGGCCCCGAGCGCCGCGTTTCCCCGGCCCTCTCGCTTTCCACCGGCTGCGTCCTAGGGCCAAGCTCGGCCGCGCACTTTCTCCTCCCGCGGTGACCGGGCCGCGCCTCGGCGGAAGCCGAGCCGGAAGCGCCCGGGCGCCTCCCGCGGACACCCCGGCGCCGAGCGGGGTGCGAGCGCCCGAGCCGCTCACCTGCCTCTCGCCCCGGGGCTTTCCGTTTCGAGCGCACTTTATGCGCGGCCGCCGATTCTCACCGGGACGCCGGCTTTCGCGCTGCCCATCAGGGCGCTTGGCGGAAGTGCTTGTTCGGCGGAATCCTTTCCATTTTGCCGGGGCACCGGACCGCCGCCTCGCGGGGATCGCTGATTTTATATAGTTTGGAATCCGCAGCGATAAGCACCGGGGATCCAGGTGAAATCGCCTTTTCAGGAAGGCCGCGCCGCCGCTTTTCTAAAACACAGTAATTCTGTGGCCCGCGCGCGCCGCTGCACTTGGCCCGCATTTTTACTCCTGGTAATAAATTTGCCCGGACCCTACTCGCCGCAACGAGTGCCATTATCCCGCCCGATTTGCCCGCGGTTCCGACATCATTGAGGCCTCGAGGGCGCAGAAGACCGCGTAATGGCCGCGCGCTCGGGGTGGGGCATGGATTCCCGGCAGACCGCGCCACTGTGCAGGGCTCGAGCGTCACGTGTCGCCCATCGCTCGGCCCGCACGAGGAGCCTCGCACTTCCCACGATGGCCGTCCAAAAGCACGGCGAATCGCGCGAACGCCGCGGGTCCGAGCGGCATTGGCGGCACACACGGGCCAGCGGGAAAAATGGCCAAAGAGAAAGGGAGCTAAACGGCCCGCGCGGCAACAAAACCATCAGCGCGGGCGCGCGGGTAATAAGCGCACGATGTGCCTGCCTATGGGAATCGAGAGCGCAAGTGACGGAGGCAGCGCGCGCCGGAGTAGATTTCGAGTCGAGCGCACACCTGTCAACGTCGAGCCAACTGACATCCCCGCGAAAAATGCGCGGCCGTCAAAAGCGATCGGCTGGCTTTGGCGACGGGAATCGCGGCGCTCGCGAGCGCCTGCTGCCTCCTTCTGGGGCTTCCTCCCGCTGCGGCTTCGAGCGCGGCTCTTCCCTCGGCCGCTCGGTCTTTTGCCGCGCAGGGCGGGTGATCCTCCTCGCGGGGCGCGTAACCGTCCACGGGAAAAGGAGTCGCCGCGGCCGGGGAAAAGCCGCCCCGCGCTTTTCCCGGCCGCCGCCGGAGAAAGTTTGTTTATCGGCCGACTTTGTGTTTGTTGTTGTAGCCGCGGCAGATAATATTGTCACGCGGCGGAGACAGCTTTGCTCCGGAGCAACTTGTAATTCGCGCCGATTGCTGTCCCAAGCGCTCGCCGTCCGAGCTGGCCCGATTGCAGCCGCCTGGGCATACATAATCCCCGTGCCCACCCGAGCGTATTGCCCGCGCATATTGCCCGAGCAATACGCGTCTGCGCCTCTGCGCTGGCCGCGGGGAAAGGGCGGCGCCAAGCCAAAGTCCCTGACCCCCGAACCTCGCGCGTCGCCGCCGATGAGGCGCGGCTTATTCAGGCCATTCGGCGAAGGCGTTTCGCCTACTGCGAGGGCCGCTGCCAGGGCCGGGAGCTGCAGAGAGAGAAGCGGGCTCTTGCTCCGCGGTCTCGCTTCCTCGATCGGACCCCCTCCGCCCGCGGCTCTGCAGTGTCTCGGCGCCCCCGATTTATGCGGCGCGTCGCCGCGCGTTAGAATATCATCCAGTGGAACGAACGAATTGCGCGAAAAACATCGCTCGCTCGCCGTACTTCGATTGTTTTAATTAACAACTCGGCGCAATGCGTTCGAAAGCCCGCGCGAGATGCCCGGAGAGATATCACTGCGTTAAGTAATGTTGCTACGGGCCGCGCAAGGAAAACCCCACGAGTTGCGGCTTTGCCGATTCACGCGATCGGCTCAGCCGCTTAGCCGAACCTTAGTTTATAATTCGACGGGCTCGTAAAGCTCTAATCACTGCTGATTAAAAGCCGATGAATAGACCTCGCGTTATACGTGGATAATATAGAAAAACGCGCCGTCAACAGAAAGTACCGATTTTAATTGAACGGCCGTCACTCGTCGTCTCTTTGGCTGGTGTTTCTTCAAGATCGTGCTTTATTAGCGTATTTACTGCGAGCGCATACTCAATATTGATTCCTAGCATTTTTTCCATAAACTTTGAATCTTAATCAATCTCGGCTCTGCCTATAGTCTCTTCCGTGTGCAAATAGCTATTGCGAGTCCATCAGTGCTAAAATTTATCTTGAGAAAGGGAAATTCAATTTTCCCTCTTACTAATTACCCACATACTTTCGATTCCAATTTATTGTATCTTAATGCAGCTCTTTGATCAGACAAAGTGTGTTTTATGTGCATGTATGTATATTAGCCGCTAATTCAAGTGTACAAATAAACAAAAATGGCCTTTCTCGAGTTTAATGAATTGCATGTTAAAACTTTATTCGGAAGACATATTTTAGTCTGCGTACATTCAGCGAATACATAACCAACATATAACCATTGTCATGTCAAAGAAAAGTTTGATTTTCTTAATTATAGTATTATTTCATTGAATCATTATTTAGATCTAATACGAATATTTTGAATATGAGTCATTCTAGTATATTAGTTTATCTAAGCCTCAAGATAAAATAGAAAGGTTATACCATTATTAATAAATTATGAAGCGCATAGTAATAAATAATTTTTGTATTATTATAATATGTTATTAAAACTTAAAATCCTTTAACAATATCTGGTGTACAATTTCTAAATACTTAATTGCATTTCAAATTCGTCATGATTTGTAATTTCCACACTATGACGCAGTACTTAATAATTGCAGAGAAAAAATAGAGTAAAATTGGCCCGCATACATGTATAGCGTAGCATCATTTAACTCGACCCCCTTTGAATGTCAGAATTACATTTTGAAATTGAACCGCGGAATTTCATTTTTCTCTCCGTTTCCAATCCTTTCGATCCTCCGGGCTATTCCGGCGCTTTCGAGATCAATCAAACATTGTTCTCTCTCGAGGCCAGAGGAGCTTGAATCCGAACCCTGGCAAAGCCGAACACGAAATTCTTGTCAGCGAACGGACGCTTGCGGAAAGAGCGCCCGTCGCCGATTTGTCTCGCGAAGCTTAGCAGAACGGGAGGGGAGAAGGAGATAATCCCTCGGGTGGCCGGGGGCCATGCTTTCCGATCGGGCGGAAGTCGCTGCCGCTAGCGCGAATCGCGCGCGCTCGGTAAAACGGTAAAACCCGCATTATTCCGCGGCACGCGGGCCCGGCTTTCGCACGCGCGCCGTGCGCGGCTTATAAGGAGGAAAGAGCCGCTGTCGGGGTTATTAGTTTGTTTATCCCATTGTGCGCGGGAGGCGCGCGATAAGCACTGTGCATGTGTGCCGGGAGCCGTTACTTTTCCTTTTGATAATACGCGCGAGCGCTGCTTTTGACGGCGCTCCTTTTTTCTCCGCTCACTCGGGCTTTAGAGAACATTTTGCAGGATTTTGTGCGTTTAATTATCGAGGGATGAGATACACTTTTGAGGGTGTAGCCAAGATAAGTTCATCCAGTTTGTGAGGCGCCCTTATTAAAATTCTATGTAGCAAGTTTGAATAGATAACGCTCCTTTACTACGTGAAATTATTATTATTATTATTATGTAAAAGGAATATACCGTATTGGCTTAATAAATGCTCATGATAAAAAAACTCACGACAGATTGATTTACATAAATGTAATGGTATTAATTAAATGTGCAGAGCTAATGGAAGATAAAAGTATGTATACACTGTGCGAGCGTGCACACCATGCGTGCGAATTTTTTGCTCTTATCTCGTTCATTTTCATTCCAAACATTAGTAGTATTTAATTTCTCAGAGATAAAATTTTATTAACTATAAAATATACTCTATAGGGCCTAAAATAAGTTAAAATAATAAAAACGAACGCATGAAAATGCAGTTATATGCTTTTAAATAGAAATCACTGCACGCCTCACTTTCAATGATGTACATAAAAATCTCTTGCGCGAGCGTTTTCAAACAAAACCGCATGAACGTTATGATTTATCTTCTCACCGGTATAAACTTTATAGATTTGATTCATTTTTATTTGATTTATCGGCACTATTATAAAATATAAAGAATTATTACAACTTAAACGCCTCTCCATTGGATACTTGCTTGTATCGATTAACCAGAAAGTGACTCTATCGATCTCTTCGATCCACTATGACTCTTTTTCCAATCTATAATATTCTCAATGCATAAATTTGCATAAGCTTCGTTTTTTCACGCCCCTGCACCAGAATAAAAGCCACGATTTCCACAGGTGAACTAATTATTTCTTTAAATCTTCATTCATAATAAAGCGAGCTATGTAATAAAAAGGGTTGCTGTCATTTCCTCCCATCTGCGCACAAATTCCCAGTGGCTATTAACCTTTGAGTGCTTACAGTCAATGCGCAAAAAGGTAGAAGCAAATCGAACAAGCCGAGCACAGACAGTGTACAAATGGAGAAACTGAAATAATGTAGATATTCAGAAGCGAGAAGGAAGGTGTTCCTCGCGATGCGGGAGCGCCTGCTCGCCGGGTTTCCCGCCCCGAGTCATCGGCTAACTGTTATTCAACTTCATTTCCATTTGACTCACGCCGACTAACCGAGTGCGTACACACATCCGCTTACGAAGAAAATACGTCTGTTTCAACCCCGTGCGGCGATCGTTAATTAAATTCAAATCGCACGCGCGACGCCCGGAAACCCCTTATGTTAATCGCCCCGGAGCATTAACATGAGAGCGGCAACAAGTAGTTCAATAAAATTAGCTTAAAAGGGCCGACGGACTGCTTGCTGTAAAAATTGATTTTACGCATGATCGTACGAGGATGTAGAGATACGATACCTTCCGACTCCTGCAGTTACAGCAGTGTGGCTTAAAAGCTTGTGAATCGCTTCTTCACATCTCATTTAGATGTTCGTGTAGCCTGCTCTATCAAAATAACAGAAACCTCACACTATGCGACAGTGTAACGTTTTTACAGCCTCATCGAGCGCTGAAACGCGCAAGTCTAAGTCATATCATGAAATGCATCACGTATCGCACCATCGCATCTGCGCAACGCGTCCTCGTATTATATTGCCTACAGTGTAACAGCGGACTAGCCGGCAAAAGAGTATTTTGCTCGCGTTGGAACCTCCTGTTGCGAAACTGGATTTGACTGAATGTTCCTCGAGTCGCAGCTGGCGCTGGAGCCCCTGGCCACAAAGAAAGCCCTTGGGGCGATTTCATTAGCGCCCGCGGACAACAGGTCTAATCTAATCGACGGGTGAACGCGTGCGCGCGCCCCTAGTGCACTATGCGTACGAGGCGCGAGCAGCTAGCCTGCCGCTCGTTCCCATGAAATAAATCATCGTCGCATTAGCTCGCGTGGCGCGACATTCGGCCCTTCTCTCCCCGGGGTCGTGTTCATGCGAGCCGGCGCGCCGGCGACGCTTCTTTCGATTCCCCCCGAGGGGATGCGCCCGCGCCGGTGCATTAGGCCCTGCCCCCGGCTCATTGTCTAACGAGCCTTTATTCGCCGGATAAAGAAGCGCCGCGCCTATAAATTTAACTCGTTTAAATATTGACACCGCGAGTGGGGAGGCGCGCGCCACGTCCCGGGGTTAACCGACCCGATCTATGGCTTCCCTGCTCTCGCTTGCGCTCTCGGTGAGCAAACAATCGCGCGCTCGGATCGCTAGACCCCGCGTTTATTTCATTATCTCCGACTTTTGTTTGCTTTATTCATACTTGCCCTTTGTACTTTTTCCAGTTGCACGTGGAAGTAAACAGTTATCTCTTTTAGTGTTAAATTAGATTTTCCAGCCTTCCTTTGTGAATTAATACGCGATTCTCTTGCCCATTTTTGCGTCAATTACAGCAAGATAAAATTATAATTCGCATCAAAGTCTGCTATTAATTTTCTTTGAACATTGTTTAAATACTGCTGCGATTTACGGACATCGAGTCGTAATTGCATTCCGCGAGGAGTCGGTGTTAATTTTTAATTTGATTTGTAACGCATCCAAAGATTATTACATAAAATTAGAGAAGTTATTGTACATGAGTTTATGAACAGCACTGCGGCCTTCAGGGCCAACGTTAATTTTCATTCAAAGTAATGCATTAAATTCTTTAATCCATGGAAATAAACTGTCACGATTAAAAGTTAAAAAGAAGAGTAGCTAATTCAGCAGTACGACACGCAGTAACTGTTATATACATTATGTAATTCAATTAAATAAACCGCGTTTATAGGGGGAGGATATCGCTTGGACGCTCGCGCAAATGAAGGGAATCGCGTGTTTGCGATTCAGCGCTCATGCCCGCCGCACCCTCTCGTCCTTTTTTCCCGCGTCTCTCTCCCTATGGGGTCTCTTAAATTACGAGGCGAGAGTTCACACTTGGATGCTGCGGGGAAATGCGGCCGGGCGCGCGTGCGGCTAATCGCATTGTACGCCGACGTCTCCGGACGTTTTCGTCGTGTTTTTGGCGAGTACGGAGGTCTTTTACCCTCCTCTCCCTTAGCTTTTTCGAGGCTTGGTACTTCAATGCGACGTTCAATTACTGGGATAGATGGCTGCACCGATCGCACAGCGCGAGAGTTAATCTCGCACGCATGTCATCACAGAAAACAGCGACAAATCTTTTTATGGGCCTCAATAGATGCACATTTTGTTCTGAACAAGCACAGTTATGTAGTCATGTACGGATGGGAATTGACTCGCAAAGAAATAATCGAGCACGAGGAAGTAGCGTCGTGTCGAGGGCGCTTTTTCATTGCACGTACCCATCGCACGCGGTAAAATATCGACACCGGAGCCATGTTGGAACTCTGTCTCTGTCTTTGTCTTTTCCCCTCTCTCTCTGTGGATCCTTGAAGAATGCCCATGCAAAACGCACCGTGACAGTATTCCGCAATGGGCTTGACAAAGAAAGGGGGGAGAGGGAATATCGGAGGCCCAGTGCATTGCATCTCCATCATAATACCGGTCCCCCTCGATCGCGGATCTCGGCGACTCTCGCATCATCGACGCGTCCTCGCCATCTTCTATTTTCTCCAGGAAAATACCGAAAGGAAGTCCCGGGGGCACCGATTGCTCTTCCTGACGCCCGCGTCCGGTTTTGCGCCTTCCAGCTCTGACGTCTGGACGCGTCTCCCCGCAGCTCCGCTCTTTCTACCTGACTCAGCACCTATAAATGCTGCCTTGGGGATGATCCTGGATGTATATATTGGAACGAGGAGGGAGGGGTACCTTGACATCGAGCTGTGATCAGATTGGGAACTTCCTGGATTCAGTCACTCGCGTATCTTTTTGATGGGATGAGCGGAATTATTCCCTCACGCGACAGGGAGGGACGAGCGTCAACGCTCCTCAAATGGGTTACGATGGGATTTCCGATAACCGGGATCAATGTACTTGGTTCAATCAAAGCTTTGCGGTTTTTTACAATTTTGGTATCATTAGTGTTAGATCAGTCTTGATGTTCTTTATCTGCCATCGAAAATTTGGAGGGTTCGCCTCCTTATCAAAGTTCTAATTTCCTGCAAAGTTAAATCTATTGTCCTTTTCTTTTTTATTTAATTAGCCGAAAATTGGTTTTCGCAGAAGTATAAGGATATAGTACTGATGCATGATGTACATTTTTCAACATATAACAGATGTAAAATTTCTCGAGTATCTTAGTTTAACAAGTGTTTTGTTTATTGGCGTATATATTGATTTATTGAACTAAGTGCAAATGAACATACAGATGCAAAATAAATCGTTGGCACAAGCAACTGAACAATTTCTCGCCTGAGCAGAAACTTGTTCCTTTGCTCTTCGTTTCTTGATGTTACCTACGACCCTAATATTTGTACGGCGCTGATGAGTGAATCGCTTATGGTTTATCATGTTTCCTGCACTGTTACTCATCCGCACTGTTTCCTCGGTGGTCCTTTTGCTGGAGAAGCCAAAGGTGGCGGTGTCGTCCGTGGAGGAGCAGTGTCAGAGCTCGCGGAATTCCCTTTGAAAGTTCCTTACCACCAGCTCTGTAGTTGTAGTTTGGCCTTGAGTAGGAACGGAGACGTGTGGTGAGATCTGTTTGGGTCGAGGCGTCTGCCCGCTGGATGCTCGAGATGATTCCGTTGCCAGGGCTAAAGCCTTCTCGTTGATCTGGATCAATGCGACAGACCACATCTGCTGCAAAGGGATGGAGCTGCTGTCTCAGGTGAGCAAAAAAATAGATGAAGGTCTGGAAGGAGAAATGGGCTCTCCCGTGATTGTCTCTTGCTTCAGTATGACTGGTTGCTGCGTTCCACGCAGTTCCTTAACACCACTCGATTGGCCTATTTCTGCGGTCGGCGGATCGTCACCTGACGGTTGCGCGTTCGAAGCGGAGCGACCGGGGACAAACAGTTCCTCTAGATTTGTTCGTGCTGCTTTCATTAGATTAATCAAGAATAATATGCATGGATTGATTTATTCGAATGTTTACCATAGGCTATTCATATCAAGATGTATTTAATTGGAATTAGCTAGCTTTTATCTCATCGAAATAGGATTTAATTAAAGTAGACAAAAAACTCATTCATCAGTTCGTAAAATCTAATGGACGATAAAGAAAAGATCAAGATACAGGATGACTTGCAGATCAATTGCCACTTTACATCGTAGAATTATGCGTACTATCGAGGCAATGCACAATACATTATTGTGCATCTGTTGTTATTGTGTAATTACACGCGTATCATTGTACGCCCCCGTAAAACTCCAATGTAAATACAACGAAAACTCGTAGATACTATAGATACGTAATGAGCGTGCTTATATACAGTCGACGAAACATTGCTGACTTTTAGAGGATCGATACCGGGATATGTAACTGTTGATGCATACGTAATCCGGCACCGATTCCCATAACTGATTGGCGAGAAGACGCGCTTTTTGCGAGGAGTGCAAACACGCTGCACTTCATTATGTAAAGACTCGTTGCGAGAAAGAATGTTGTGGCTTTAATCGCTTCCTGCGCGGGTCACCAAGGAAAAAATCGGAACGAGACCGGGTACATAAGGGGCGCGCACAGAAAGGGTGGGGAGGACAGTAATGCATATACCGCTGTAGATAAACGACGAGCTGCACCGGCTGACTTTCATCTCTCGCTTGCAATATGTATGTAAATCGAAAGTATACACTTATAATAAATACAAGATGTAGATAAAGTGGTATACTCCGCGCGATTCCGGCGCCGTGCCACGTGAAAAGCGATTATTATTAATAAGTGGCTCGCCCTCGCATCTGCTCCCCGTGAAAATCAAAAAGACAATCCCTCAGAGCTGTTGCTTGTTTATTTATGGCTAATTTATTCGACTTTAAATTAAGTTGTTTTACTAGGCGATGCGCAAGTACCAAAATGTACACTGTCGCATTCCTCTAGCGCCAACACCTTCCTTTCAGCAAATTGATTTTTATCTTTGACTTGGCTCACTTTGTTGGTTCAAGATTTTACATCTATTTTGGAACGTAGAGTTAATAATTTTTAAATGATATATTATAAGATGTATGTAATCGTGCTATCTACATGTGCCCTGTAGTATAATTGTAATTACACGTGTATCTATATAAAAACCTAACATTTTCTTCGAGTTTATTTCTAATGGTTGTTAACAACTGGGTGTACATCGCAAAAATTACCCCAGAAATAATGTACCGTAACTTTAATAGTAAATAAAAATTCTGGAATAAAAAATGAGGATAATTCTAAAATGAGCATGTACAGAAAATAGGTACTTTAGGAAAATTTATTTTTAACAGCAGTTTAAATAGATTTCTGTAAAACTTTGTCACAGACCTATAATTAAATAATTGTTATATAGTTTCAAGAAATTTTTAAAGAATTAGTGATAATTTTAATAAATTGCATTCTATATTTTTGAATACAGCATATTCAAGCTTAGTTTCCCCTGGAGTCTTGATTGGACAAGCAGCTAAAGCGCTGTCAAAGCAACAAAAATAGAGACAGAACATAATACGAAGCAGCAAAGCAATCCTCTCTCATCTAACCGCGCGATTCGTCTTCCTCAAGGCCCGCGCCCGTCGAAAAGTGTCAGCTGGAGGCGAGAGTGCGCCCCCAATGCTCTCAGTTGCACGTCCACTTGCACAGCAGTCGCGGCGTGCGCCTCGTCGTGTCGATCCGCCGGCGCTCGGTTCTGATTGTATTATATTCGCGGCGAGAGATGGGCGCGCGGGTGTCACGGGTCCCTTTGCCGTGCCGAACTTATTTTACCCCCTGCCAGCTCGGCGGCGTCTAGTGCTCGCCGCCCGCGCCGCCGCCAAGGGCTCGGTTACGCCCCGCTCGCCGATGATTTATTCCCCCCTTCTTAATTTCACTCTCCCGGCCTCATTTGCTTTCTCTCCTTCTCACTTTCTTTCGGTTCCTTCCCATTTGCTTTTGCCGCTTCTAAACGCTTTTTATCCGTGCCCGTGCGAGATTCAGTGATCGAGTGTCTGCTATTATGACTGAGAAATTAAAAGATTATTGGGTGTATTGAAAAATGGCTTTGCAGAACACTGTCATGTGGACGTTTTTCTGTAAATTACCTTTTGCCAATATTTTCTTTTTCAACTACAGAATTTATAATATAGTGTATATTTTACAAACAATTAGTAGTGAATATATTTTTATTTATCAACTAATTTAAATAAACAGATTTTCAGACAAATTAAAATAATTAATACTCCGAAATACGAGATAAGCGAAAGCTGTATATCATTTGATATTATTTTTATAGTTTTTAGTACTTTTCGTGAACTGAATATTGAGATATTTATATTTTAAAAAGAGAATTTTTAAACGATTCTGTTAAAATTAAAATAATAAGGGTTATAACTCATGAGCCTTGAAGCTTTAGAATGTTTATTACGAATTTTTTTCATTTTCTCAGATCCAAATACATCACAAGTATTTCATGCAAATTCATGGCTCTGAAATATGATCACCTTATAATATTGAATGTTATAAATAAAATAAATATTTTTCTTATTAAACCGAATACTGTGTGAAAAACGAACCTGCTTCGATCTTTCATTTTCGTTTTTATCCACCAAACCAACAGTTCCATTTATTTTTGAAATTATTCTCTTATTTATCCCTCTTTTATATAAGAATAAGTACCTAAATGTATTTAAAAATACTTCGAAAATATAAAATGCTAACGAAATATTTAGCCAAGAGCAAGTATTCATATCCAATGAAACGTCACGCAGCACATGAGAGCGCAATAATCTAGTCTACGCAGAGTTCCGAAACTCCATTCCATGGAGGGGGAAATGAAGCAATTTCCAAACCTCCTGTACACTTCGTATCGCCTAGCAAAGGGTGCATATTCGACTAGATATTATCCTACACGTCGACCACAACCGAGCAGCTTATACGCGCTCCCTCCATAGGTCTCACTATACTATTACCTCCATTATTTGGACCCCGTTACGCCCGACGCGAAGCACTCGAAACGCACTTGAGGCTGTCGCAGGCCACGACCCTTTCGAGTCGCGCATCGCCCTAGACTATCTTATAAATAAATATCCCTTTTGGAGTGCGAGGCAGATTTCTCGCATATCCGCTTAATTTTTGAGAACTTTATTCGGCATCTCGTTCTAGTTAAGGCGTTATTAAACACATATTCTCAAAGAATCCAAAATAAATTATTGAACAATAGCTAAACGACAAAAAATATAAGAAATGAAGAGAAGTATTACTTTTACGTAGGATATTAAGTTGATATCAAACTATGTATGAGACAAATATCTACATTGAAAAACTATTTTTTTAAGAATTTATGAATGTTTGCGTATCAGTTTAGTAGTGCGTTTCGACGTGTTATAACTTTCTTGCAAAAAATTTGAATACCAAAAATTTTGTAAAGACAGATTGTAGCATCTGTATAAATACATGTACTTCATATATACATACAAGTAAATTACATAAAATTACTTGTTTTAACACATTAACTACATTGAAGATTGATTTTCAGGTCAGGGGCGATGCCGCTTCGCTAATTCGAAGCTACCTGGGTCCGATTTACGGAGAAAGCGTATTGGACATTTTAACTCGGCAAGCCCGAGACATCCTAGTATGCGCTTATCATGGAAACTTGGAGAACTTCGTCAAATGTTACCTGTTACCAGCAGTGCAACTTCTCAACGAGGTTAAGCTCGCCGCTTCTATAAAGGTAAGTGTGTATTATTGAATTGTGTATATATTTATTGTCAGTTGAGGCGAAACAAGTTATTCATAACTAGTTGTAGCGCGCGTCTAAAATTAAATAACAATTAGCAGAATAATCGTGTTCTTGTCCTTACATTATCGCTGCAGTATGTTTGCTTACACGTAACGCATGCACCGAATATTAAAATCGCGCCTTCTTTGAGAATTCAATTTACAAGTTTCGAGTACTGTTGGCACGCGAGAAAAGGAACAACAAGCGAGTTACATTACTACCTGTCAAATGGCTTTCCACCTCTCAATTATCTCATGGCCACCGGCAAATATAAAGCACCAGATATACATACGTAAAATAAAACATCGAATTCTGCATTACCTTGATTACCAGATAGTTATTGGCGCAAATGCCATATAACGACTTCTACGCTCGCGAATTTCACTAGCACTTATCTCGGGGTGAAAAGTGTACTGTGACGTAACAATAACTATCGGCATCGAAGAAAGTTTCAAGGCATTTCATAGGTCGCTCCTAATCAGCCAGGTTTGATTCACGGTTGATGAGCGCTTGCAATCTCGGTAATTGATATTTTCACATTTTTTGAATCTTCCGCCGACTATTCACGCGTACGTAACTTCGAAGTTGAGCGATACGATCTGTCAGAAATCCTAACTTATCGTGCTACATAGACGATCCGCAGTACGTGGCGAACGTGGTACAGGTGGGCCGATCGTGATATCAAAGTTTGTTTAATTTTTCGCTTTTCGCGCGATGGCATCGTGGTTTTTTAAATTACGTAATAAGGAACCGAAGGGGATGAAGAAACCCGATAGCGACCGCCCAAGAGTGCATGCAAAGTAGCACTGGGTCGAGAAAAACAATTATAGGAAGGTGTAATTTTAGAGAGAGAGAGAGAGAGCTGAAATGAGGAAGCGGGAGAATGAGATATGCGCGGAGGTGTGTCGCGCGCGCGCAGGTGAAATGTCGATTTATTGCAATTCAGAAATGTGTAATTACGATAAGCCCTCCTTGCCCCCCTTGCCGGTCCCTCTTTCTCCGGATTCATGTAACGCGATCCGCAGCCGCCATATCCTTATTCAATGTCGATGCGGAATTTTCTTATTTCTATTTTTAGGCCAGCCGCAGGGATATGGGCGCGAACTCCCGTCGTGCATCGAGCATTTCGGAATCGACGTGTGATATCGGCATATAATTTGACTTTTCTCACGTTCATTATCGGCTCGTTTATTACTCCGCGGCTCCATAAATCATTTGGCTCGAAGACCAGTTCTCCGCATCATTTTCATCATTTGACTGCGGGCTTTTTATCCCTCCTGAATTTATTCGCAGTATGTCATTCCTTTCATTCTGTTTTGTAAACGCGCATACAGTGCGCGTTAACGGAGTCATACGGCGAGAAAACAGCATGCGTTCGTCGACATAATTATCAAAGTAACTTTGTACCTCGAAATTTATGTGGTTAAACACGTAAGGGAATTATCGGTCTCATTGCGCAGATCTTTTCGAAGCGGTATTCAAATAAAGCATTCAATGCCGCGGTACATATATCCCGAACACGATCTCGAAAAACATTGCGCGATCCCAGAGGCATAATAGTGATAATAGATAAAGAACTGCATTTGGAGGCAAGATCGGATAGGCGCTCGAAGCGTTTAATCGCAACTCGTCACTTGGAGAAGGCGCGCGCATAAATCTAATTAGCGGCCAATAATGAATTAGGCCGTAGGCTTATACAAGCCCGGGGTGATTCATGGGGCCGGCCGCGGAAATATCAGGCGCCGCGGGCGTTTACGTAAGCTCGGGCCGCGAGCGAAACTCGGGCGAGTAGTCGGCCGTTCGGCGAAGCGGGCCGTCACCGGGTAAGAATGTCGCCCGACCGGCGTCGGCTTTCTTCCCCGCGCTAATAATCGGCGGCGCGGCGGCGGCGGCGGCGGCAAGTGCGCGGGCGGGTCGTCGGCCGCGGGAAAGCCAGGCGGGCGGGCCGCCCCCCGAAAAAAAGAGGATCGACCGTGATCGGGCGAACGGGGAGCCGGGAACGCGCCGCGCGGACAATCTCTCCCGCCGCGGGGGTCCGGCGGCCCCGGTAATGATACGCGCCCGCGCGACCAGTCCGAAAGTCGCGCGGGCCACGCACACAGGCTCGCCGGCGCTCGCCGGCCGCGCCCCGTCGACTTAATTCGATCGCTTTGTGCGGCGGCGCGCGGCTCGGCGCACTTTCGGCGCCCTTTGAGCGACCCGAGCCGCCGCTCGCCCTCGGGGCTTTATCTTCTTCTTTGGCCTCCCTCGGCTGCTCGCCCGCTCGCCGATGCCTCTCCGCTTGCGCCACTGCCTGTGTCGGTGAGGCGCGTGTCCCCTTCGGGCGCACAGGTTGCTCGCTGGCATAGGCCCAGCTCGGCACCTCGGGCGCACTGTGCTTCTTTCTCCATGCGATCGGTCGTGTAAACTTGCCGGGCAATCGCCTTCGTGCTATCGAGATATCGGGGCAGTATTCTCAACAATCCCGCGTACAATTAACAGAATAAACGAACTTATTTGCGAGTGTAGCTCAACTCTCTACAGTTTTCGCTGCATTTTTAACGCCTTTTATTTAAAATAATCGGCTCATTTCTGCTGGCTCGAGCTCTTTTCTATGTCCGCCACGTCACATATAGCTTCAAAGCTTTTCCGCAATGATACTGGGGCTTAGAATTATTTTTTACGTAAGGCTAATGATGTGGGATTGATCGTTCAGAAAAGGCTCTTATACAATCATGATAGAACTTCAATTACAGGTAATTTCGTGCAATCGATTAATTATATATAAACTCGTGCAAAAGCTCAAAGAATTAATTATCGAGAAGTACGACATGGTGACCAGGAGACAAAAAGGTGCATAGTAAAATTGCTCACATTTTATCGTTAGTAGTGGTGATATTTAGCATCGTTACTCAAACACTCTGTATACAAGGATAAAAAAATTATTCTGTAAAATCGAATTATTCTACGTGTACCGGGAGTTTTAGAAGCGAAGCTAGCTTTGCAAAAGAAAGTTAAAGCGTTCCTTGGGCGGCCGAAGGCAATAGATGGCCAATCACTCACGAAACTCATTACTTGCGGGCGCACCAATTCAATCGCGCGATATCTCCCTTATCCCATCTCTCTCCATTTTCAGCAGCGGTCGGGAAAGTCGCCTCGGGGATCCCGGCTTAGGCGGCCGGGACGCGAGGAGCCGACGACGGAGGGTTGGCTGTAAGACGCGCGCGCGGTTATCCGCAAGAGCGAATTGCCACGCGCAGGGGGATGGGGCACCACAAAACGCTTTTAATTGGACGGGAGGCGCCGCCGCCGCTGGCCCGCTATGATAAATCGACCCGAGGGCGACGAGCCTGCACACACAGCGATATTGCCAGTCATGCCGAGGGGAGACGAAAGCCTCGAGGAGCCTGTGTCGCGCTCGCCTCATCCCCGCCTGCGCTCGGCGAATTCGGTCGGCCTCGGTTGCCTTGGGGCGGCTCCAGTCGCAATATCGCCGCGCGTTGACATATACCCTGGTAGGATTCGGGGCTTCTCGCCGGCGCTCGACTCGCCCTCCTTTTAATCTTTTACTATTGTTGCCTCTAATTTTATTGTCCTTCGTTCCTTATTCACCGCAAGGGTATCTTTTGATTAATAGGGTTATCAAAATAATACCGCGATGAAATGAAGCTGCGAGTATACTTATTCCTGCCATGGATTCGATTTCTAGACTCGATATGGTAAACAATGATTGTGCAGATTGAAAGGTAGATGAATGTTAACACTCGCAACAAACAATGTTATCAACCTATCCGAGACATTTCGTTTTTTCATTCCAATTTACTTTTTCTCCTTTTCACTGATCAAATATATCTCTACGGTATGTATCAGTAGATAACTGAAAATAACAGATTTGCCACGCACTCGAGAGATAAATGACCTGTTAATAATGCAATAGTCTTGCGCATATAGCAGATAGTGAAGCTCATCATATAGATCTTCCTTTCGTAGAATACTATCTTCTTCTTTGTGATTGCTGGGATTGCTGCGCTTTCCGGGGACGATCCGACTCAAGCTCCCGAGCTCGCTCTCTAGCCAAATGCGCCAGACACTCATCTTCCAATGATGCATACGACGTGTTACACTCGGCTTACATTATTCGCGGGAAAAGGAGCCGTGGGCGCATACGGGATGCGATTGCGTAAAGGGGCGCGCGCGTCTTCTAGAGTTGAAAAATGGCGCAAAAAGCGCCGGCCCGCGGCTGAACAATCGGAGGCGCCCGGGCTGCTCGCCGGAGCGCGCCTGAGCACCGCGGGAGGAGTAAAAGTGTCGCCCGGTATGTAACCGTGAGCCCGGCAGTCGGGCTTTATGGACCCGGAGGCCGCGTATGCGCCCCGCGGGCACGTATCGGTCGGTTTACGGCGCAGACGGCGCCACCCACGAGTCGCGCGCGGGCGCGATATAAATCCACCGCCGGCTCTTTCTTATTATGCGCTCTCCTTTTCTTTTTCGCTCCTCGCCAGCTCATTGTTCGGTGCGCATTGCT
Source organism: Sycophaga agraensis (assembly GCA_018906755.1). Taxonomy (NCBI): domain Eukaryota; kingdom Metazoa; phylum Arthropoda; class Insecta; order Hymenoptera; family Pteromalidae; genus Sycophaga; species Sycophaga agraensis. Next base: position 1,182,693 of record JACCIE010000011.1, read on the forward strand.
TGCTTTGAAAAATCCGACACTTCTCAGCTTGGCAATCCGGCGACCTGGGTTATTGTTTTCGGCCTCTTTCGCCTAGCTTCATAAGACGCGTTGTTTTAGCGGGCGAATGCCCTCCTGCAGAAAAAACGATAGCTACTGCAGTAGATACAATCAAAAAGCAGATGTGGTTGATTATAACAAAAATAATAATGTAATAAAAGGATGTACATGATAATGTCATTTTAAAAACGTAAGCGCGCACGTATTCGGGCCACAGATATGCATTGCGACATCAATAAAACATTAATATCCTGATTATGTTACGATCAACATAGACTACAGGTGGAGCCTGTGCTGTAGTAGTTGGTTCACTGAATTGAATGTAGATTCGCACACGTGCTATTCGAACTTGATACATACAATAGTTCTACTATTTGGAATGTATGAAAACTCTAACTTTCCGTGCTTTTTAACTTTGTTTTTGTCTGCAGAAGTATCGTTGTATATCGAGTGAAAATTAAAGAAATACTAGAATTTCAGAAATACAGTGCTGAATTATAAAAGTGTAAAATAACAAAAGAGAAATAGAAATTTTAACACCAAAATAAGTTTCTATACTAAGACTTAGTATTTAAAAAGTAAAATAAAATTCTATATGCTAATTTAGAACTAATCGACTACTTTGTTAATGTCATGAGATATTGATTTTGCCAACATTATAACTAATTCGACAAGTATTGACTATTCGAAACTAATGATTAATTTCCTACTAGCGTAGGATACAGATCTCGATACAGATCTCAGGCAGGACAATTACATAAGGTGAAATTCCTGCAATATATACAAAGGTGTGAACCGCTTGGTCGAATCAGCTTCGAAGAATCGGTGCTGGATTTATCGCCTTGAATTAGCGGACATGCGCGGGCAGCGCATTAAGGTATTCCGCCAACAAGGAATTCAAATTAAGAGCCGAGAATACCGTGGCGCTTTCAAATTGCAAAAGCTCTTTATTCGGCGTGTAAAGAGACACCGAGGACGAATGGGCCTCTTTCGAAAAACAGGGGTGTACGCGTGTCTCGAGACGCGTATCACCTCCGAAAACACTAATGTGCCTGCATTTTTAAGCAGGAAGGTTCGCTAATTATTCGAGTGTAGGACGTTTGTCAGGGGGCTTTCGTGCGAGGGCCAACGGTATATCGAGGCGCCCGGCATATATTTCACCGCTCACGCGCGCGCCAGTCATTAGGGTGCATCGGCAAGGCAGGGCTACCGGCGCGGGCGGCGACGAAAAACTGGCCGCGGGCGAGCGCACGGGCCGAAGGAGCGCGCCGTTCCGACTGATGCTCTCGCGCCAAAGCGCGCAATCTCCCTCGTTAATCAAGCTGCGCCCTCTTTCTTTCCGCGCGCTCCCAGCCGCTGCTCTTTTACTGCGTTCGATAGCGATCGGCCGAGTGCTTTATGCCCAAGCCCGCCAGACCTTCCCGCGCAGGATTTGCTCATGCGGAAGAGGGAATACCCCGGGCACGGATCGGGGACGTAAACGCGTGTAAGCCGATAAGCTATCGCCTCGGAATAAGCCGTTAACGCCCGAACTAGCCCTCGCGAGCTTTAAGGCCTATTCGCGCCTCGGCCTTCCCGGAGGCCAGGCCGTCGCGCGCGGATCCCACGCGGAAGGCCCAGCAGCCACCGGCTGGACCGGCGATCAGAGGCGGCTTGCCCTTGCCGCCCGATCGCTCGGTAGCCTCCGAGGCGAAAATATCTGGCGGCGCGGCCACGGGAAAATATACGATCGCGGGCCCGAGGCCGCCTGCGGCACCTACCCGCTAACGAGACGCGCGCGCACATGTAGTCGCGCGTGTGGGTGCGCCGAGCCGTGTGCTCCGCTTTCGCGGGGGGAGAGACAACCGCACTGGCCCATATCTGCCGAATCGTCTCGGGACCCTTTTTTCGCCTTCTTCGCCGGCCGAGGCGGCCTTACCGGAATTGCGGCTTTAAGCTTGACGGCTCGGAGAGTGATGAGCTCCGCTAAGAGGGGGAGGCCCGCGTTTTTGCGTCGCCGCACGGCCCTCCTTTCGGGGGAGTGCGCCGAATGTGTCTCGGTGCACTGCCACCGGCACATTACCTTCTCTTTTTACGCGTTTCCACTACAAGGCTGCTATTGTACCAACGCCTATTAATCAGATCTGTATAATCTCCTTCGATCCCACAGGTTCAGGCCGGAACAAAATTACCAATTTTAAATTATTTGATTTTGTAATCAAATGTTTCACATATTTACAACAAATATTTATCCTCTGTTGTTTATAATAAATTATGAAATTAATACAATATATACAACATTTTTTCATTATAATTTATCATCTATATACATCATTATAGTTTCTTCTCGTATTTTCCTTTTCGAAAATGTGTTTTCAGAGAACAGTATTTTCACTATCCGCATAAATTTGCACTCGATTGCTAGCTTATAAAATGAAAAAATTTGATTTATGATAAAACATTTCCTACGTGCAATGGACATAATGTTGTTTCTCGTAATAATTATTGATGATAATATATCTTTTTTATTTATATAATATACATTTTGTAAAAAAGTTTTAATTTAATGTACAATTTAATTACACTTTTTCTTTTTTGTCGTAAAAATACAAATTAGTGGGTGAATTATATCCTTTTGGTTATAATTCATAATTTTTTATTATTCATTCGTTAAATTTTTGGATACTTGCATTACTTAGATAACAAAAAAAATAGTATGTATATTGCATGTGTATGATGTCGGTAAAAACTTTGAAAATAAAAGGTTATAAAATATCTTACAACAATAAATTTTTAATTACGTTTATGGAATTTGTAAATCAATGTATAATCTTAATTCTATTCTGTAGGTCCTTGAAAACCAGTCTAAATATAAATGTTTTAACAACGTTACAAATTAATAATTTAAAAAAAACATGCTAAAGAGCTGTTGAAATAATTGATATTAAAAAGAGGTAAATATTAATTAATTAATAATCGATGATAATAATAGGTTAATTTAATAGGTGAGATGAGAGAAAAACGTTTGTTTTAAGCGGTTCAGTTGAAAAATCCATCGAAATTTAAACGCGTGATTGCTGGTACTTTTAGGTAACGACTACTTCGGAACTATCAATCAGAGTGTCATACCGTATGAATAAGGCAATGAAAGCAGCAAATAAGCTGGCAAGCACGACGGCACTTGCCCGCTATTTCCCCAGTTGACCTTTCCATTGAAAGAGATCTCGCGAGCACATAAGTACACTCCTCAAAGAAGGTTCCAGGATCCCAGGCAGGCGGGGAACGGTACTGGCGCGACCCCGAAAAGCGCAGCCTCCCCCGCGATAGGCAGACGCGGCTCCCAGGTGGCGGATAATCCAGGCGCGCGGAAAAGGTGTCAGCTGCGCGGCGCGGCGCAGTCGAGGGCCGAGTGACGAGCGGGCAATCGCCGCGGCGAGGATTATAACGGTGCGCGGCGACACGCACGCGAGCGCGCCTTCTTGTGTCCGCGGGTGAGGCGAGGAGGCTGTGTTGCCGCAGCCTGTCCTCCCTGGCCCTGGTGAGCGCCTTGGGAGCGATCGCGATATTCCGCGGCCAGCTGACGTCATTTAGAAGGGATCCGCTCTTCGGAAAATTATGTTTCTGCGAGAGCTGCTCTTCCTGTTTTCCCACAATCTAGTGTTTGCGCTTTATAATTCAAGCGCTGAATGGTATTCGAAGGAAACGCGTGGGGAACGATTAGATGGGTATCTCGTGTCCAATCAAAATGGCTGTTCCGGCCGAGCGGACGGCTTCTCGTTATTCCAAAGTTTGCCAGCTTTCTGAAAGCTCTTCCGGCGCTGCGGCCCGCAACGGCGTTTTGCCCGCGGCGCGCGGCAGTCAGTCTCGAGCGCAGCGCCGCGGGTCAGCTGTTCGCCGATGGAGAAAGCGTTATCGGGCTCGAGGAGGTCATGCACGGGACTCGGGCGCAGCATCCCCGCGAGACGGCGCCGGCACGCGCCACTCCTCGGCTCTCGGTCGTTACGGAGGCGGTCGCCGACGCTGCCGCCGCCAGGAAATTACGGCTTCATCGGCACTGCGCCCGGTACCGCCGCGCCGACGCTAATAAAGGTGTACTTGGCGCTTTTTCTTCCCCCTCCGCGAATGTGGAACGCGCCGCTCCTTGGGCTAGTCGCGTAATCACGTAATGGCGCGCGGCGCGGGCTCATTTTTTTACTCGCAGGCGCGAGCGCAGGACGGCCCCCGCCGGCATCCTTTGACGGCTGATGGGCGTATCGGAGCCGTGATTAGGCCCTCGACGCGCCGCGCCGCTTCCCGCTCTTTACCTATTAACTATTGGGCCTTTTTCAATGAGTCGCCGTCTTCCGACGCGGCTGTTTTGCAGAATTGCAGCTTCCATAATGGCACTTTTTAACCTATACGCCACGCGCTAATGACCATGTTTGAGCTTCGTCAAATTAATCGTCTTAACTGTTTCTCACCTTTACAATATTCTAAGGTATATACGAGTGTGTACAAGGTACACTCCTGTGTAGGAAGTGGGCAATCACCTGCATGATTATTACTATTATTAGTATTGTGCATCTGGAAGAAAATCTTACCTCCAGAATTATTTAAACGTTTTAATTAATACTTCGGTAAAAGAAGACGAATCGAGAGAATTAGCAGAAATATGTGAAGGATAAGGCGTTATAAAAATTCAAACAAATTACCATTCTGATGGCGATTTAGAGCCATCAGCCTGCATCCGGAGTAGCAGGACATTATTCGTACAGAAGAAAGATACAGAGAGAATGCAGTCGTATTATGTAAGAGAGGGTATCACTTGTTTCGCATCCGCTTGCCGCGAAAGTTTCCTAAACGCGCGTGTAACAAGCATTGAATAAGCTGTCATTCATCATCGCGAGCGAGCTAGCAATGCAAACAAAATCTCGGCATTGAATGGAGGATCGGCGCGACAATCGGCCAGGCGAGAGGAGCGCCGTCGACACGAGCGGCGCGCCGCGGAGGGATACTTGAAAATCAGATTTCACCGCGCGATCCGCCGTGGGATGGCATGAGGCGCGCGTTTACGCATTCGACTGATTGACAATGATTGAAGATCGGCGCCGGCAGGCGGCGCGGGCATACCTGCGCGCCGAGAGCCGACTCTCCCTCGTGTTTTCTCGCTTTCCGCCGTGGTCTCGCGGTCGCGCGCTCGCCCCGCGCTCCACTCGCTCTTGATTTAATGGCCGATCGGCGGCGGCGACGGCGCTTTCGCGGTCGGCCGTCGCGGCATTATCGCGACAGTAAGGGCACCGCCTCGCGCGTTTTCTCCGCGCGATCTCCTTCGCCGCGCGGGGAAATGTCCCTCGGTCCCTATTACCGAGGCGCCGCCCGGGAAAGAGGGTAAAAAGCCAGGAGGATTGTAATCGAAGATTGACCTATATTTATCGGCGGCCACTGCGAGCCGTGTGCGCCAGGCATGTTAATGCATGCCGTGTGCGCATATGACAAAGGCAACGAGAGCGCACTGCACGTTTCGCCCTGACTAAGCAGAATGTTAATAATTTGCATGAATTTTCATGCACCTACTTTATGTTTATTAATGCGAGCTTTATTAATACGCTTCTTCCGTGTAACGATGATGAGCGATTTCGCGCCTGCTTTCCAATTCGAGTCTTATTAAATCGCGCAAATCGTAAACTTTACAAAGCGACGGTTATACGACAAGATTATCCCGATGTAGGATTCCCATTCGGCCGCGTCAAATAAATCCAAGCCCCGAGTCGCCTATAGGGTATCTATCACGGCAATTTATGCGCCGTTACTCACCGTCCAATTGAAACATTTATTTCCAGCCGCGAACCTGGAGCTTTCGCTCTATAAACTATGTCACCGCGAAAAATTTGGTTCCTTCCCAAATTCACCAGGACTACTCCCCCTCGAATCTTTCTGCGCCGCGATTTCTCCTCTCATTTTTCAGGTGTCCCGTTCTGATACGGCCTTAACTAATGTTTGCTAATAAAATGCTTAAAACGACAGGATACTTAGCTAACGCTAGCTGACGCTGGCAGTTAAGGTCCATTACGCACACACAAACTATATATTTTCAAGTCACGCTCTGACATGGTCTTCGCATTTGAACGCATCTGTCTGCTTAGTTGCTCTTGGCTGTTTAGATTAGATTCAAGGCTACATTATATGAATTAGAGATAAACGTTAAGAAATTAATCGTATTAAGTTATAAATTACATTTTATTAGATTTGTACGTGTTGATAATTTTGTGTCATGTGTAATAAAATGGATGTAATGGTTTAATTATATATATACATGTGCCATGTTGAGTAGATACTGTGTCCTTCATGTTAATTATACAGGAAATAAATAATCTATAATTATAATTATTATTCAATCAATAGATGCAGTGAATAATCTTAAAATCAAAAATATCCAATATGATGATTATTTAATGTTCTGTAACTTTAAGCTACGAATTACGATTTCTATCACATCAAACGAACAAGGTTGCGTAACCTTAAAACCGTATATAACAGCTGATCGCTTGATCGCTTATATACCGCAGGGCTGCATTGACTTGCCTTGACCGACTCACAGCCTGGTGACCGATAGTATAGCTGAGACTCAACTAGTGACGGTTTATTCAGTACCAGGTGAATCGTGTAGAGACACCAGTTTCCGGTTTCCGAAAGGGGTTTGTACAATCGAGACGCGCGATTTCTGTTGCTGCGCACGCCGCGCGCTCGCCTTGCCTTTAAATCTTCGCGGGCGGAGGCCGCGGGAAGGTCTCAGTAAATTCGACTCGCGGTCTCGCTTTCTCGAACGGTTTCTCCATTTCGACGGGGGAGACGCAGAGTCGCCTGCAAGGTTCTTTATCGCGCCGCCACCGAAGCACGTCGAGTCCGTTTTCAAGTGCGTCTCGATCGCCGCTCGCAAAAGTGTCCCTCCAAGTGCCCAGTTACTCGTCGCCTTTTTCCAACCGAAGCTCTAATCTTGCCATCTGGTAACCGCGCCAGGCGAAAACTGAGTAACGCCCAATGAGGCGTGTTTTCAGGTTGGTCAACGAACTGAACACAAAATCTAGTGGTAAAATATTATATCGAGATCAGATTTTTGAGCGATTTTGTGTATATTATTCGGAATTGCGATGCGAGCATTAATCAAATTCTGCAGGGAATTGGATTTGAGGTTTTCAGTCATCGCCGTGTTTGGTTTCAACACATTTTGCGTCTTGCACTCTTAGCATTTGGTGCGGGAGAAGAGAAAGTGTAAAACATATATTTCATTATAAGTTCATTGGTATGAACGCAGTGGAACATGTGTAAAAGTCACAAAGCTAACGAACCTTTGCTACAAAGTAATTTATTGAGTTATCAGGAATTGGAAGTAGAATATTAGAAAGGAAAGATCCTTGCTTTTAGAATTTCTTCCATAAAACAAGAGAATTCCTCCGTTTGGAAAGATTATGCGTTTAATCAGTGGGTATATTTGTGCGCTACAGCGGGAATATTCTTCGATGGCATCCATTATGAATTTCTGTATAGTATTGTGCAAGCAACTGGCAGTGGAATAGCCGCGCGCCTGTGGCGTTGCATTCTTTATTTTTTTTGAAGATACAAAAAGGTACACGTGCGCTCGAGGGCACGGGTAAAAAGTGAGGAAAAAACCGTATCGATGGGAAGCCTAATAATAATGTGATCAGGATATTAAATGAATTTTTTTCGTTCCGCATTAACATTTGATAAGCTTGTGGCATTAAGCTGTTAAACGCTCGTGCTCGGACATCCTACGCAGTGGGCAAAGGCCGCGTAGGAAAGCGAAACTGTAAAACGTCAGCTCGTGCGTTGACGAGGGCAGCGCCAATAAGGAGGATGAGAATATCGGCAATCAGGAATTAATTATTTCCTCGAAAGTGCAGTAGACGACCCGCAGTAGTAATAAAATGGTCTCGTAAAATTTGCAAACGTATTAATAGACGCGGGGCGATTTGAAAAGGCCGCTCGAGCCGCAGAATCCAAGGCTATCCCGGCGATCTGGCGTAATTGCGGGCTCGCGATGCGCGGCGGATTAAAAAGCCCCCGACGGATGCGTATAAAGCGGAGGGAAAACTGGAATCGTGGATGCGCGCGGGCAGCCTCGACGCATCCGCCCGGTAATCCCCTTTTGGAGCTACGGTGAAATACGGGGCTCGGGCCCGAGGACGATATAGGGATAAGATGGGCGCTCGGTTTCTTTTTGCGCGCGAGGGCGAGCGGTTAGCCGGCAAATTTATTAACCGGCGCGGACCCTCGGCCGGCGGGCGGCGACCGCCGCCGGGGAGGGCGAAAAAGGTCGGTCGCGCGGCGCACTTTCTCCTCCCGGCGCGCCTCCGTAATTAATAGGCGTTCGGCTGCCAATTGGAGGGGCGGCCGCGCGTAAATTAGCCGGGGCCCGGGTCCCCTTGCGTAACGATGCCGGGGCACTTTTCAAGGGCGCGCGGGGACTCGCGGGCGCGCGGCTGATTTACGGGGCGCGCCGAGGGCGCCGCGGAAAAGCCGGCCCTCGGACAAATGGCGCCGGTGCGCCGCCGGGGCTCGAGGGGCTTTGTCTCCCGCGCGGGGGATAATTATGGAAGTGGACGGGCGGCCCCGCACACTGTGTTCTCGCGGGGCTGCCGAGGAGCGCGCGATGCGCCGATAAGCAGAATCAATAACCGCGCGGCTTATCTGCGCAATTACGCAGACACCTGCGCGCCTCTCTGGAAAGCTCTCGGGAGGCGCCGCGGCCGCGGGCCCGACTCGCGCCTCGGCGGCCCGCGAGCGCTAATCAACCGATAAGATCTGCGACTTTCTTTGGCGCCGCGGGACGTCCGATAATGGAATCGTCGCGCCGGCGCGGGGGACGAGGCGCCACAAAGCCCGCTTTCCAAGCGGCGCGCGCCTATCCGGGAAATAGAAATCCGCGGACGTGTCGGGGCTGCGCGCGCCGCCGAGATGACAAGCGGCCCCCGCTATCTAATCGCCATCTCGGATCGCCGCGCCGGTGGCAGGGGCCGCGCGAGAGCCCCTTTTCTGCCCGCATCGACGCGCCTTTAATACACAATCTACGAGGGGGTCCGCGGAGGGGGGAAAGGGGCCCGGAGAAAGAGCGATTTTCTGTATCCTCGCGCGCCCCGGGAGAAATTCGGGGGCCTGCGGCCGACAGCCGCCCCCTCCCCGGGACACGGAGCCGCCGCGCGAGTTTTCGGCCGCCGCTGTCCAGGCCTTTGTACTTTCTAAACCCAGTCGTCGCTTTCACCCGCTCTACTCGGCGCTCCTCCAAAATCAATTTCCCACTTTGCGGAAAACTTTTATTGGCGGCATAAACCGAGGGCGCCATTACGGGAGCGACTGCGTCTTCTTTCACCGGCTCTTCTCTCGTTACTAAGTTTTCAAGAACGTTTCACGAGCGCAAAGGTATCTAATACAACAAATATCTTAGAATGAACAATTGGCTCGTAAACATTTGACTTTTACTTTTAATAACGTACCGGCCGTGTATCTCGCGGCGACGACAGATGTTTAGATAACGTTAAAGTCGCACGATCTCTCGACTCTCGCTGTCGGCCAGGCGACCATCTGTCGAGATGAAACGCGGCCGCTCGTATCCCGAAAAGCGCTCGGCCTTCCCCCGAAAACAATTAATATCGCGGAGAAAAGGAAAGCGATATATCGATTAAAAGCGCGCGCGGCGTCTCCCTGAGCCGCTAATTTAAATGCAAATCAACTCGGGCGCGCGTTCATAGCCGTAAAAATGCGCGGAGCCCCCAGCGGAGCCGGCGAAACCGTGTCCGCTCCTCGGGCCGCTCCGGCGGGGCGGCCGGGAGGGGAAAAAAGCGGCGAATCGATTTGTCCGAGGCGCGAGGAGTCGCGAGATCCGGCGAGTCATCGACGCGCCAGGGGATACGACCGAGCCGATCCGCCGGCTTTGAGTCATTAATTACGTCGGGGCCCGCTCGTAATGCGGGGCGTATCGGACATCTTAATTGAAAGTGAAGCTTCTGCTCGGCTCTCTCGGGCGCGCGAGCCGCGCCGCCCAAACAGCCGTGGCCGCCTCGAGCTTTTTCGGCCGATTAATCGCTTATTAATTACAGGGTGCTTTAATATAACTTACTCGTCCCGCCAATTTATCGTCCAACGGCTTATTCCAACGCGGAAGTGCAGCTGATGCCGGGGCCGGGGCTCGTGAGCCTTTCGGCCGGGGCGCCCTAAAGAGGTCGACGCTCTTTCGGGAGAAATTAAACTTTGAGATCGGTACAACTTTGTGCGTTCATCGCGCAATCAAATATCCCGGACTTTTTTACGGGCGTTTTTAATACAATCCACCTTTGAAAGAGCTGAAGCGAATCTGAACGTTTGAAAAGTCTATGTATATCCTTGGTAATGTCAATAATTAACGAATTCATATACCTGCGCTGGCACGTTCCGATCCTTCGACTGTTCACGCGACGCTGTACTCCTCCCTGTTCTCAGTAGTGGCGCGCATTTCAGCGTTCACACTACCCGCGAGATCAGGCACCTAATAAGCACCTGCGACGCGTCGCGATGGCAAGCTTGGGAACGAACATTTTGTGCGGTAGCGCGTTATTTTAACGAGCTCCCGGTGCGCTATCGGCCGCGCGCCGTTCGATAATGTAGCTCCGCCGAGAGAATGCGAATACTGCACTGCCACCCACCCGGTAATTGCATCGCACCGTGCTGTACTGAACTTTATGGCAGGTATGCTTTTTTTCGACAAACGATTCTTCTGCTGTGCATTGTTCAAAATTCCAGAGGTAACTTTCAAACAGGTGTCTTGTGATTAAGCTTTTTAAATACAATTCTTTCAAATAATATTCACAATAAAATTGATCAAAGTCATAAGAAAGAGGATTTTATGTTTAGAGGGTGTATCGCGATGAAGAGAAATCTGAGATAAAATCAATGTAACGACTAGTATAAACTCCACTTTATTTCCCGACAATCTGTTGACACTCTTGAGGATAATTAAAATAATTATTGAAATCAAAAGTACTCACGATTCAGCGTTGTTCCCATCATAAAATGAATAAAAATTTTAGATATTCCAAGACATGAATGTATTCATTACTTATAATATTTTAAAGTGCGGTATAGTCGTTTTCAATAAGTTTTTTACAACTGTTGATTATTATTATGAATTTAGCCTAGTTTTGACAAACAAATTGCCCATAAAAATGTTGTAATATATTAATTTATTCAAAAAACTGTAAGTATAAAAATCAAGTAGTTGTAAATCATAATGTGCTTATACACTACTTATTCAGGAACAAACATTGAATTCTGATAGGCAATAATAACGCGTTGAATTTGTATAGATTTATACGACGCATCGCATGTTTAATTACAGACGATGTGAAAACAAAATCCGCTTTGTTGTGCATTTTTTCCAATTAACCCTTGCATAAGACGCAGCAGCCGCATTTGATACGAAAATTTATTGTTACGCAGGTTATATAATTCTAAATATTGTCATTAGAATAATAAGGACGCATAGCGCAAGACTTTCTCTTTACACGTATCTCATTTAATCGTGCAAAATTAAGAAATTTTTACGTGCCTACCGCTTCATTTCGACACGCGCGCGTTTGTAACAGACGTCTCCAAATTTGCTAATTAACGCATAACCGAGCTTCGGAGTACACCCAGAGCCGAACGTAAATTAACGCGGACTGCCCGGGAGCGTCGAGCGCTCGGCCGATCTTATAATGCATTGGGAAAAACCTGGCAAAAAGTCGAGGGGCTACAAAGTCGGTGAAGGAGGTGAAAAAAGGAGGCGCAAAGGCGGCTAATTTAAGTGGAAAAGAAGCCGCGGTCTGCCTGGGCCTCGGGGCCCCCAGGCAGACAAGGACAGGCGGCGCAGCCGAGAGGAAAAGTACGCCTGGCGCGCGCGTCCCCGGCTCGCGGGCGAAATTTCCCCTGCGCAACGGCCGCGGCGGGGCGGCCCGTTTTTCTTAATTGGAGGGGCCTACTGCGCCTCGCGACCCAGTTGCAGCGGGGCCGCGTCTCGTTTTGTGTACGCGCTCGCGGGCGACAGGCGCTCGTTTTTTCCGGGCCCCCCTGGCCCCCCCCGGGCCCGCGACGCCGCCGAGAAGGTCGCATTGTACCCACGCTCGCGAAAGTCCGGCGTGCGCGTAGGCCGCTTGGGTGCGTGTGCGTCCTTCCGCGATGCTCGCGGGGCCCGGGGCCGACTCTCACTCCGGGCGCTAGGCGCGTGTCCCCGCCGCGGCCCTCTGCCCCCTCCTCTGCCGGCGAAGCTCGTCCCGCGACTCGAGAGCAGACTGCCGCCGGCGGCGCTGTATGGCCGTGTGCCCGCCACGCGGCGCCCATTAGCCGACCGCGGGCCCGGGCTGGGGGCGCGCCCCGCTCCCGTCCTCTGCGCCTCGGAGCCGCCCGAGCACCGGTTAACGCTTATTTATCGGCCAAAACGAATTAACGAGTGCGGGGGGACTGGCGCCGGACTCCGCGGGTGGAGGTGCGGGCGCCGGCAGGGGCGTAGCCACGCGAGCCGGAGAGCCGCGTCCCCGCTGGTCGCCCCTCGGCCGCGTCTCCAAGCGCCTCGTAAGCGAGCCCCGCTCGCAGCGTCGCGGAGTCCCGGTGCGCGTCCCCGCGGCGCCGGGGAGAGTTTCGAGCAGCTTCTTCGGGGCGAGGGGCAGGCCGCGCGGCCGGCCGGCGAGACTTCGTCGCGGACATCTCAATTTTTCGAGCGCCGAGCGCGATGCTATCGCCGTGTTCAAAGTTTCGCGGCACGTTCGACATCTTCCGGAACATCGTCCCGCATGAGCAACGAGGGGAGAGACGTACACGCGCGCGCCGTACCGAGTTCGCGCGTCCTGCCTTACATTGTACCGCGACGAGTTCCGCGAGCAGCGCGCGAGGGGCTAAATGCGTCCTGTATCCCCTGCCCGGCGTCTATATTACGCGCCGGTGAGTCACCCGCCGGTTAATATACGGCTATTTATAATGGATCCGCGCGCCGCCTGAGAAAAGCGCGGCCAGGTATGCGCCAACTAGACTGCTTAGGTGTGGAGCCGACGCTCTCGCCGACGTCGCGGCCGCCTCGCTTGCCGGCCTACGGGGTACCAATGCTCTTCCTATAACTTTTTGCCTCGTGAGAGCATTTTCATCCTAGCGGTTCTTCATCTTCGCGCGAGGATATCCAATAAGCGTTCTGTCAAATGCAATTTGCAAGTAAAGCAGACGTTAATCGAAAATAACTCCAAGACCGCACTTTATAGAAATATTAATACGACGTGGGCAAGACATTGTTAATTTATAGTCGTTTACTTATTAATATTATTTTCAATTATTGATTTATAGCCCTTAGACGAAAAATCTGATCGTTTTATGCAAATTAGAGTTTGTCTTTTCTCCGAGGAATCATGCAAACGATCAAAATTACTATTCTACAAAAATACTCGAATTGCATCCCCGTACTAAATGTTGAACGTTATTCCGTATCATATACAGCGCCAAGTCGAAAGGAGGATTATTTTATAAATATTATCCAACCAAAAGTCTGCCGTCTAAAATTTTGTTCAAATCTACGATGCATTTTCTTTGCTATTAGACAAAATAATTCAATAGTTTTACAAGATCATCATTCTTTGGACACATGTAGCATTTTATCTAATTTTTGGTCAAGTTATACAACTGATTATAAAATATATTTCCCATTTTATTCCATTTTTCCGTACAATACCCTGTATATGATTACGTACAAGAAATATATCATATAAATTTATTATTTAAAAAAAAAGCTTTTACAATTCATGTATACAACATATTTAAAAGCTTCATTTCAATCAAAATGATGTAAAAAATTATTTATTACAAAAAATAACGTATGTGATGCAGTAATTAATTTTTTGGAAATATATTTGGAAATATATAAAAGAAAATATACACTTTATATTTGAACTCGATCAGTTAAAATTGATTTAGGTCACGGATGCGATAACTCAAAATCTGATTGAACATTTGAATAATACAAATTATGAATCTTTTGCAATACCTTAATACAACTGTTGTATGTGTCTGTGCCATGCAGATATAGCTTTCCAGATTATCCTCCCACCCCTGCGTTTCTTTTCTGTGTAATTTTAAGGAAATATCCATGACTCTTTTGTTACCTCAGACAGTGATTTCTTTGCAAGCTATGTATGCTTCGTTCATAGTCTGACACGTATTGTAAAGCTATTCTGCGCGATTTTCAAGTTCATTACTTATATTATGTTCAAAATTGAAGTAAAATCCATCATTGTGCATGCAATCCACAATACATGTTACTATATTCAACGAGGCTTAAACATTGCAATATATTTTGGGGTCAAGCACGCAGTCGGATTAAAAGTTTCTTTAGTCCGTTTGCAGTGTGCGAAATCAAGCCGATGTACGGAATATGAGAGTATTGTCACTATTTAGTTATTTATACACCGGTTAATATGTATGCACATAATACAGTTATACGAGTATAATGACATACGTTTATGCTCAGTCAAAATATGTGTAGCTTTTCGCTGTAAACAGTAGTTTTTCCTAAAATATTTTGAAAAGTATAAGTATGACCTGCTGAAAATTTATACTAAAACATTGCAATATCGACGCTTTCTCACAATCAATGGTCAAGTACTGCAAATGTGCTGTAGACGAAAATATATATATATAATAAATTTACTGTACACTTAATAAGATTGCTACTTAATATTTTAATTATAGCACCCACAATAATATGCTTAATAGTGATATTTTCTGAATTTGGCAATAAAAGTAAACTATAAGAATTACTATTTTCATTAATTAAAGTTGGAGGTAACTTGAGAACATTGAATCTCGTAAAGCATTTCGTGAGAAGGAACACGAAAAAAGCTTAAATAACGTTTGTCGGGTGAAGATGCGCGTACGCGCTGAAAATAAATTAACGCACACGCAATTGTGTGTGTACACGTGAGTTGTGAAATGATGGTCTCGGGCTATAACGTGATAATGCTACTTTATTCCAAATCAAGTTCGTGGTGATTAAA
Source organism: Sycophaga agraensis (assembly GCA_018906755.1). NCBI lineage: Eukaryota > Metazoa > Arthropoda > Insecta > Hymenoptera > Pteromalidae > Sycophaga > Sycophaga agraensis. The sequence continues at coordinate 1,197,749 of JACCIE010000011.1, forward strand.
CAAGTCCGAATTTACTTTTGCTTTGGCATTTTACCGGTTCGCCCTTTAGGACCGTTACAAGTACTTGTACGAGTTTATATACTGTTATTGTTAGTAATAAGTATATGGAAATTATTAACATAATTTTTGAATAAAATTTTGTTTGTAAAGAAAATCATTATAATGTTACATATAGTATATCCGATGTGACAAAAGTATTTTATGATTTTTTAAAATTATTTTTGAGAAAAATTTTAATTTATTAATTTAAGTTATTAACAAGTTGTGATAATTTAATATACGTTATTTTTATGAGAAATAAAAATATATTTTTATGAAAATATTACAGTTAAAATATTATATAATCTTCAGAATATTTATACTATTAGAAAAATATTATGAGATTGACAATTAATTAGTGTAAAATAAACAAAATAATTCTACGTTATGAAATAAGAAATTTATTTTGTTAATATCAAAATATATGACAAAAAACTGTTACAATTTTGAATCAAACTGTAATATTACTTAATATTTTACGCTTTTATAATTATATAATTAGCATTGTTGTTCCATACTTGTTTAAACACTATTAATTATTGGAAACACAAAGCTCAACTGAATAATTTTTAATCCGTGTTGATTCAAATCGACCGCCGCGATAACTTCTACCTTTGCGCTTTTCTTCGCTTCTAGTCCGCCAGGTGGCTACGCATGTCATCGGCAAACACAAAAACGAGTTGCGACCTAGCGAGTACGTAAAGGGAGGCAAGACACTACTTCATTAGCTTTGCGCAGTGGCGATATCGTAACCAATGAGGTTCTACCGAGGTGCGATTATTGCTAGTTGAAAACTTTTACCAATACCCCGCCAAGACGATGTGAAATACCATCGGCTAAGGCAATTTTTGCCGACTCTTACGAGGGTCATAATCGATTAAAAAAAAATTTGTATAATTTTTGTAATAACACCTTGTAATAGTTATCGATGTAATTGTACACTTAATTTGAAAGATCTTTTATTTTAATGCCTTTACTATTCAAAATAGCAATGTGCAACGAAGTGTACAATACCAGTTCCTGGTTCTTTCTTGTATGGAGTTGGGGTTGGGTTAGTTTCCTTTTGTATAATTTAAATGCGTACGAATTTGTCGGAAATAAAGAAGCAACGAACATTTAATTCATCGTTGATCGTAAACTACTTATTTTTTTAGATATTTTTATATGAAACGTTCCGTAAGTTTTGCATGAAACTATTATGAATTTTTTTACTACTTTAAAATTCAAAAAGAAGCTTGTTTAGACTTAATAATAATTTTAATTTTTTACTCAAGAAATATTTGTTAAAGAAATTTTGTTTATTAATTTTTTTAAATATCTTATAAGCTTAAAGAGAAAAATATTATTCAAAGTGATATAGTATTTATTCATAATTGAGTAACTAATGTTTGTTATTAAATTGTCTTTACTAAAGCCGTGTTTTGGTTTTTACTACTCTTCTAATTAAAGTATATCTTATAAAATATTATTTTAGATAATAAAGCTTTTATATATAGTAATAATAATAATAATGATACAATAAAAAAATGCTAGTTATAATTTATATATATATATATATATATATAGCAACTAACGTTAAGACAATTTTATTAGTAATAATAGTGATACATTCTCAGAAGTAAGCAATAAATAAACGCATTACCTAAAATAGGGATTATCTAAAACTAACTTTTCTATTTCGAAATGCTTCGAATCATTGATTTTCGATACAAAGCATTATCCAGCGAATGTGTAATAGTCCATCGATCGGGTGATCGCCTGCGTACATAAATGCTCCGTCGACAACTGTTCTGGGCAAACAGTCGGATAATATTTGTCCATATGCTTGGTCAGATAGACACGCCTTCACTTCCCCTTTATTTATTAGTAGCAACGAGTTGCAATTGAAGCATTACGCAATACGACTACCAAATAGATTCGCTTCCGCTTTTGGCTCATTGATGCGCCGTGTCGTATTTGTCGCACTGCAATGTGTGTTTTAGCTTGGCTGTTGATTTCGTTGGTTTGATTCTTTTATTTATTTCTGTATTAAAAACAGCTGTTGAATTATCGGAACATCATTTTCTTAAGTTATCTTTGCTTGTTTGTAGCATGCAAAATTTACCAATATAATTTTTTTTTCTTTTGCACTATTATTTAATATGTTGTAAAAATTAGAAATATTCCTTATCAAATAATGCTAAAAGTAATTGATTTATAAATATTAATTTTTAGTATCAAATAAAATAGTTTTAACAGTTTTCAGGATTTTTATTCTAATGTAGAATATACGCTCCTTTTATGATTATAATATTCATATTCTAGTTATTACTAAAAACAGGAAAGTTAATATTTTTTTGTTGCGATAGCAAATTCAAAACTTTAACATTTTTTAAAAATGTTTTGAAGCACACTTCCTGTTCTTGAACAATAGTTTATGTATAATTTGTCCGTATCGAATGTGGTTGAAGTCGACGTGATCATATCAATATATCATCAAAGGTATTATGGGTAGTTACATTGAATTCTGATCAGCTTTACATAAGCGAAAGATTTCACAATGAAATCTCATTTCAACATCAATCAGATCTTCAATTGGATCTGGATGAAACAATATTAAGACATCTTCGTCTGATAAAAATGAATTTATACATACTGGACTGGATCTTCAACTGCAAGTGAAGTCATAAATCCAATAGAGGTATTATCGTGGATATAGATAATGTTTCCAATACATCTTGTTATCGTATAATTCTAATAGTATTTTAATTATTTATTTTTTATTTGTAAACTATTTCAGTAAACTATTTAGTTAAGTGTATCGATATAAAAAATACAAATACAACATAACTTTTAAGTAGCTCGATAAATAAGTTCGAAAAAAGCGTGAGAAGTTCTTATATCTTGAATCTCGAGATTGCAGCTTGCAAATTTATAAATTATTATTCGTGTCAATCATGTTATATTTATTGACTTCACTTTCATCCTTCTAAAGTGATGAATATTTCGAAGCCGTCAATCTTTTATCGAAATCAGGCCCTTTTACTGTATAGGGTTGGTGGTGAACCAAATCGAATGACGTGTTATGTAAATGCATCGTAGATAATAACAGCAATCAGTATCATTATGGGCAATAAAACAATAAAGTAACCACGGGGTAAAGGATTCACGAGGAGCACGTCCTTGTAATGGTAACCTATTTTTTCGGCCTGCCTTTCCAATCGGCTGTCGGAGCTAAAGTGTTTTTGCATCGATTACGGCACACCTGGGCTCTTGTTTTTACGTGCGAACCCTTCGCCACTCGGTCAATTTCCATCGGGATCCTGGAGGAAATCGCCAGTATCTCGACCTTCCGGAGGCTCCCCCGCCCAGCGTACGGCGAAGCTCAAAGTGAAGTTGGTCCTCCGGCGCGTCGGTCGGGACTGCTTAATACGCGGCGATTTAAGCAGGAATCGCGAGTGAAATCGAGCGAGGAATGTAACTGTAAAGGCTCCGCGCTCCCGAATCGACGGGGAGGATCGATTGACCCGGAGATCGAAAGTCTCCTGCGCGGCTGGCGGGCCTGGGCGATGATTTAGCGCGAGCGCATCCTCGCGCCTGATTAAAAATTGTTTATTTTACGAGGGGGCGAGGGCGATGCGATTTTTTACGCGCGCCCGCTTAATGCCCGCGGACCGTTTATCGGCTGGCGCTGCTGCCACGACAAATTGCGATAATTTGTAATGAGATTTACGGTTGGGCGATGACTTATGCGGGGGCCGGATATTAATGCGCCCGGTGCGGGGGAGAAATTCGGCGCCTTGCACGCAGAGCGCGAAACATGGTTTCTTTAAACGGAGACCGCTGGCATTAAGCGCGCGACACTCACGCGGCACATTTGTATTTAAACGAATGGCTTTGCCGTTTTTTTTGTCACGACCTGAAATTCACTCCTCGCAGTTTCAACTGGCTAATGTATTGAGATGAATTTCAACCAACTCTCATTTGACGTGTGCGCCAGTTAAATAAAATGCCTTTTGTTTCCTTGTTAGTACGCGTTATATTTTTTGATCTAAGGAAGTTTTGTATTCGTTAGCAATATTTTGATAATATTGAACTATCTATGTATTAGAAATTATCAGTGCTATTACAAATTATTTCTAAAGATGAAGCTGATATCATTAAATTATATAATTCTTTGAAGAATATAATTAAAAAAAATATGTCATGTAATCATATATATCTTTCTTGTGTTACAGGTAAAGTTCAATGAAGTGCTAGTAAATTTGAAGCAAATAGAGCAATTCAAATAAATTGGTATGTATACATATGAATTACACAGTTCGCTTATTTTTGTTTTAATTTGAGTGCATATAACTTGTATACCTGTTATAATAGAATAAGTTAACTGGATTATTAGAGCAACGTTCATGCTTGAATTCATTAACCGATTAACGCTATAACACCTACAAAGGTACAAAAAAAAATTGAAATGCAAACATATTATCAAATGAAGTACGCTGTGATTAAAATCAACTCTTGTGAATTTCTGCACTTAAATTAATAAGAGGAAAGAAGGCAAAATAATAATAAAGTGTAAGGCACAGGAAGTGAAACTTGCACAGGGCGGAAAGAAAGACTCGAACCCATTATAAGGCAGTTTCCGAATAAGAAGGGAATATAACACGCTCGGCCCCATGCCGTCGAGATATGCTCGCGCGAACGAATAAAAAGGCGTTTCGCGAGATAAAAAAGGTTGTGCTTCCTACACTCGTTCACCTCGGCGTGCAAAGTTCGCACTTTTAATTGCTCGACCCGCGAGCGATTCGAGCACGCGAAAAGTCCTGCGAGATAAGAGGAGGGTCCGTGCAACTTTTTATCGAGGCCGTAGGGAAAAAAGGAGAGTGGCACGCGACCTGCCCGCTTTTAGGCACCGCGGGCTAGCGAGCGCGTCCAGGATAACATCGGGAAAAAGTAAACGCCCAAACTTTTGCCGACTGTAAAAACTCGCGGGATTTCCTTGGATTTTTTTGATGCTTCTTCTTGTCAGTGGGGGTGTGAGAGTAAGAGCCTCCCTTTGTTATTGCAGTTGCGAGCGAGATAAGTTGTTCCTTGAGAGAGCTTAGTATACAGGGGGCGGATACGATAGATAATGAATTTCAGTCCTGTTTTTACTAGATAGGAGTGTTTATACCTCGTTTACTAATTTTGTTTCAATTATTGTAGCCCCGGTAATATTCTTCACATCCTTATAACTTAATATCAGATTATTAAACTAATTTGAAGGTATAATTAGGTACAAAAATTGGTACATTAGTTTTTTATTCCCATTTTAAATGCAATAATAATTTTACACGTACATGCATGCTTTTAGTTACCGACGGCGTTGTAACTGGTAATAATAATGCATGGTATCGATTTCCAATAATAATTGTCACATTAATATCTAAAATTATTAAATATACTACCGGGGATTGCATATTTAATTTGCGTCACTGACTTTTATACGAGATTCTTTCGCTGTTGTGCTGCGGCCCTCATAAGCTACGCACTTTATCGTTCATGTTACTCGATTGTGGCTTTACATAAGCAGGGCACCCGGCAAAGAAAGTAGCTTAATAATTCATAAAAGCACGGAGCGATGGGCTTGACAGTAGTATTGTCGGGAGATCGTTCGGCTGTCGCTTAGCGGGACTATCCTCCCCGAGGCGATAAACTACCGGATGGATGTAGTGGCTGGCACCGGATCTGCCGAGATGCAGCTTACAAAGGCGGGTCTTGTCGAATCGGACTCACTGCCGCGGCGTTACCGAGCAATACATTGTTTGCGCAAGTGGGGAATCGGCGCACGCGCGCGACGTCGATGGTACCGCTACAATAACACACGCATGCACTCGGCGGGGCTTATGCAATGGCTATAGCTCGGCTCGTTATACGGGCGGCGCGCATTTTAGCTCGCGCTTCGAGCCTAATTATTGTGTTACAATATTATGCAAAGGATATTTATCTATGGCCGTTTGTCAAATAATTCAGGGTGGTGATTACGAGGTCCGAGATTCCCGATTGGCGCGCGGGCGCGCGCACGATTAAGACCAAGTTTAAATTTTGAGTGGTATTAGCGCGAGCGGGTAAGATAAGCGGCGACGTTTAGTGCTACCGATAAAGCTATTTTGTAACGTGCATTCCGCATCCTTAGCGTTTAGGCAGTGATGCACGTAATACGCCGCGCTCGGGCCGTAACCCGTAGGAATGCCATTACGTGTGCATTATCTGCATTGGGCGGGCAGGGCGCGCGTAATAATACCGCGATACAGCAAACTGGAGTGGATTGATTCGAAAGCCGGGGACCAACGCTCGGCGAAAAAGAAAGCCCCGCGCGTACGGCCGCGCAATAAAAACATTGCGGGCGGGTAACGAGTCGCGAGGGAGCCGACGCGAGCGCAAGAGGAGCAAAGGGGCCCGCCTGGGCCAATATGCCCGCGTCCACTTTCCCGGCCGGCGTGCGATCGATTATCTTCGGAAATGCGGGGGGCGCAGGCCCCGGGGACTTTCTCCGGCATTAAGAGGCCGCCGCGCGATCGACCCCTGGGCCAGTGCCGCGACTTCATTATCATAATGTCCAGGAGCTTTTCGGCGAGCGGCGCGGGAGCGAGGATCGCGGCAAGATAAGGGGACAATGGGGGCCGCTGTCGAATTCGGACAGCAGCGCCACGACTCGGGACTATATTTATTAGGTTATTGATTCGGCGTTGAGCCCTAGTGTTTTATGGGCCGATTGCTCACCGCGTTTTTCGGGCTAATCGACGTTTCTTAATTGTATAAAGGAGAGCCCGCCGGCTTGATGCGCTAATTGAGATCTGGATAAACAGCCGTTGCATTCTCTCGCGCGCTTTATTGTATAAGTCGATTTACTCTTATTGAAGCTCTAATATATGGCTTAATTTCTTTCGAGTCATTGGGCTCGAGCACACTTTTTATCAGCACCGTTGTACGCGAGTACAATATACGTATAACGAAACTGTGGGCCTTATTGGGGGACTGCCCTACTCCTTCGGATTCGTTATTAAAAATCGGGATTTTAATCCGACGCTGCGGTATAGTATCGGGGCTCACCAGGTTTCTCAACGCTGTCCCCAGTAATTGTCAATTAATTATAATTAGTTTGATTTAAGCAGAGAGCTGTCGGGCTATTAGATTCTATCTGTAGAAAATAATAGTATTTATAGCCTCGAGAATATTCAATATTCATTAATATATCTCTATCTGGAATACTCATCGGCGCTCTGCGCTGCCGCGAAGCCGGCATGGGCATAGAGACTTTCAAAAGGCAGATAAGCCTTTGGAGTGCGGAGTTTGCCGAATTTCGCGGCGCGCGCGGCACTTGAGCGCTAGGGGGCGAAAGCGAGCGCGGGCGATCAGCTGCGACGGCCTCGCGGGAATGCCCGAGCCACGCCGCCGCCGCCGCCGGCGAATTCAATCGGCGAGAGGGCCGGCCGATAAAATCGCGCGCTTTCCGCGCTCCACATACGCGCGCACGTGACGCCGCGGCTTTTCCCGGCTCACGTGTCGGCCGCGAGTCGTGCGGGAGCCATCGGCGCGCCGGGACAAAGGGCGGCTTTCTTTGTCGGGCGCGGATGGCGCAACGGCCCTAGCGACGCCCGGTTTCCCGGGGCGCCGGGCGAAAAGGCGCGAAAAGGAAAAGCTCGGCTTGCGGAGGTGCTTGAACTCGGTCGGGGCGCTAGCGTCGGCCGCCGCCCGGTCAGCACGAATCCTTGAACGGCTTCGTCGGCTTTATTGTGCGTGAAAGTCCGGGGCGCATAATCCCTTGCAGCCCGCGCCTTTACTGCGCCACCGGGATTTATGCATGATAAATTGATTTTATGCCGCGCGCGCGATGCCAGCGAGCCCCGCTCTTCCGCGCGGGTTATTAGATTTGTTGCGTTCGTCCATCAGCTGTACATATATATCAATTGTGCATTACGCATCGCGTTATACGAGCAGCGAGAAAGCGCGGGAGCCGAGATAGTTGTTTTGCGCCGGACGAATTCCGAGTAGCTTATATACACCGGCCCGTAGTTTCATTGCAGTTTTGATCGTATAATATCCAGCTGTCATAACCCCCGCGCCGCAAAGCAAAAGCTAATGCCAACTCCTAGCCTGCAGCTGTAGGCTCGCGACGATTCCCTTGTAACTGCCCTGATAGAAAGACTCCTTTTATTCAACGTGACGACATTACCACTTATTCTGAGGGAGACGCTTATGGAATAGTTAATGATATTTCATTTGTAAACATTAATTATTTGAAAATTGAAACGTTCATTTTCTAAAATGTAGTTTGATTACTTATGAACGCGTTAAAGCACAAATTTAAACTGGAAATAAATAAAGCTTAATATTTTGGTAATTTTAAATCGTAAAAGCTATAACGGCTAATTGGTAGAATATCGACCCTCTCTTTTCAAAGTTTTATAATTATTATTTGAAAAATTAGTTCGAAATAGTAGTTTATCCATTACTTGGACTAATGGTAAAATAAATAGTAATGCGTAGCAATACTTGTAATGAATAGTAATAAATAATATATAGTTTTGAAAAGCAGGAAAATTGTTGATTCATCGATGGTACAAATTCTTGTTTCAAAGTAAAAACCAGAAATAGATTTGCATTTGGATGGGTTGCAAATAGGCTAGCGAGGGATTAATCGAACATCAGGAGCAATAGAAGCGACGAGTGCGGGTCAATAAATGCCGGCTGCGTGGGCGAGCGATCGAAGGATTAGCGAAGCCACTGCCGGTCGTGACGAGTGTTTACCGTCTGGCTGGCGGGCGCAGCTCCTAAAATAATCGCGGCGGCGGGTCGGCTTTGGGCCTGGGCGGCTCGCGCCGGTTGCATAATAACCGCATTGCAGCGACACGCCGTGCGCATTGTGCGGGTGGGGGCAACCCAGTTAGAGTGGCGGCACGCGAGCCGGCCGATTATTGTCTGGGGCATCTGGCGGCCCGTTTTTCGCCCGGGCCGCGCCGAGGAAAGTCGGCGAGCGGGGCCGCGGGATAAGCCGGGGGCCGCGCGCGCCTCATCAATTACCGCGGCGCGAGATGCCCCGCCGAGATCTCGGTGGCTCATCGGCGCGGCGTCCTCGGGGCGGCGTCCCGTAATACTAGTCCTTTCCCACCGAGGCGGCGGCGGCGGCGGCGGCGGCGGCGGCCTTCCCTCGCTTTCTAATATCGCCGCCATTAATCAGCGGCGCGTTACATGGGCCTCGGCGAGCGGCCGGGCGACCCCCGGGCTGCCCCCGCAAAGGGCGATTAATCGCGTATCGGAGCCACGCGCCGTGGCGCCCGCGGCGCCCGCGTTTCCGCCCAGGTGCGCCGTTGGCCCTTTCGGCGCGGCCATTTCTTTGGCTCGTGCGCTGCCAGCCCAAGGCCAGCCCGGCGCTCCAGCGCCCCAGCTAATTACAATACGCCGCCGGAGCCGTCCCTGCGACGGGCGCAAAAGAGAAAGAGCCAGGGCCCCTTTCTCGGGAATCGCGAGGAAAGCTTGTAATTACTCAGCTATCGGCGATACTTTTATTTCCTACGCCGAGAATTTGATTAAAAAGCGCGCGGGCAACTAGGAAGCCAGCGGCGGCGGCGAATTAATTCCAATGCCGTGCCCCGCATTTTTCCGTTTACCCGAGAGCCGATGAAAAATCTGATCGATTTCAGCTCTTTTTCTCCTTCTTTTCTCACAATTACTTGAATTTCAATTATGGGACGTCGCGAGTCGCGACCCGAGGAAAGCGTATTACTCCTAATAACAGCGTGCAGCCGCTCTCTCGAAAATCGCCGATGGCATTCGATTAACCGAATGGCACTTTGATACTGGCAAACGGCGGCGGGGGGCTGCATCGCTCTACCGAAGGACTCGCGCGTCCATCGACGTACATACAAAATGTAGCGGCAGGTGTCCGGCGATCCATTGTGCTTGCGAGGGCCGCGGGGGGGCCCTTGGGATTTTCATCACGCGCCATCGGCGGCATATCAGCCCGCGGCGCACGTGCCGCGCGATCCCTGGCAGGAAGCGCCGCGCGGGGAGGAAGCCGTCTTCTTCCCCGCGGGCGCAGCCCGACCGCTCGAGGTCAAGGCGCCCGCTCCATCCACATGTGCGCGGCTTTAATTGCCTTTTGCGGTTATTGAGGTTTGGGCGCGCGCGAGCGAGGGAGAAAGTTGAACGAGCCGCCGCCTCCTAGCCGCGAGGCGCCGAACGAGGCGCGAGTTGATGGACGAGCGGCCGCGCGGCAGCCGCTAAATTAAGCCGCGAGCCAGCGGCGCACTTGCGCCTCTAGCCGAGCCGCTGGGCCCCAGCTCCTCGCCAACTCCGAAGAATGCATTCCCTGGACACAGTGCGTGGTACCCACTTACCCAGTGATACATTGAATCGCTTTATCTGCCAGCCGGCACAAAAGATTTAGAAAAACGCACTGGTAAAACTGTATTGATTTTAAAAACTGTACGTTTTACTGCTCGATATGGCCAATCAGGAGAATTTCAGGACAAGTCGTGAAATTTCACCTCCGAATACTTGTAATAAGGATTGTAACGATACTGTAAACAATACAAGCGCTTAGGTACGGATAGAATAATTAATGGTTGTAGAGATACATTGCGCGTCGAATGTGATGAAGAGTGAGGTGCGCATAACTGTTGGGCCGTTTGGGAGCAGCGGATTCGCTCGTCGCGCCGTAAAGCCATTCTTATCGACGGCTACAACGAGCCCGATAATAAAATCCTCAAAGGAGCGGGCAAAACTTGTCGACATGCCACGGACAAAGCGCGACGTTCGCTTGGCTCGCCGCTTTCCATTTCCCATGGTACGGGCGCCGAAAGTCGGGCTCGGCTCGCGCTTCACGGAAAGATCGGTTATTGGGGAAAAGTATGCGGAGGAGTGAATTATCCCCGGGGCCGATGGCCTTCCCGGGAAAACTGAACGGTACCGCCGGAGACAGTGCGAGGCTAACGAAGGGAACACCCAGAACGAGCAACCGGTATGCGGGGGGCCCCGATAAAGAGGCCGCGGGTGGGGCGTTTCGCCAGGCGCCGGGCCAGCTGCATGCGCCAGGGGAGCTTCCGGCGCCGCGAGCGCCGCAGCTGCCGCCGATCTAATTTATTCGGCGCGCGCACGCGATAGACACGCCCGGTGTGTGCGTTACCCTCCATCGAGACTCGCGGGGGATCCAGCTGAGTCCCCCCTGAGATGTGCGCCCAAGCCGAAAAGAAACGCGTCCCGCTCGGGTCTCGGGGAGCCAATCTTCGCCGGGTCCGCCTCCTGGCGAAATAACGCCGGAAGCACGCAAAAAGCTGCCTTCCCGGAAAAGCGGCGGGCGGCAGTGACCATAAAACCGGGCGTCGGAGGCCGCCTGGCGCGTATCGATTGGGCCGCTCCCGAGTCCTCCCAAGTCCGGAGGAGGGTCGGCGCGCGCACCCACTGTTGTTCCAGCCAAGTGAACGAAAATCCAGCGGTCCTTGGCCGGCCCGCCCCTTCCGCCAGCTCCCTCTTTCCTCTTATTATTCCAGCGCGGCGCGGGCGGCCCCGGCGGGATTAGCATATGAAAAGCGCCCGGGACCCGAGGAGGCCCTCGTCGAGTAAGCTGATCGATTAGCTCCTCGACGTCCGGCGCTTGCGAGCCGGAAAATTCGAGGAGCCGCGAGAGCAGAGCCCACCTTCGATCGCCCCGGCCACTCGTGTCTATAACACACGTTTGAGGTCGGCAAACTCGCTCGTCGAGGAAGTCCGAGGTATCCGTGGCATCTCGTCCGTGGCCCAGGAGGGCACAAGGGGCTAAGATAACATCGCCCTCGGACCCTCACAGTTTCGGCGCTGCGATCCCCTTGTCCTCATTTAGTACTTACAGAAAGCTCCAGCGTGGGTATAATGTACGGCATTAATTAAACGGCAAGTTAACTTTAAATCAGGCTGCTAACCATGTATCCATCTCAGCATTAAATCGTAGTTCAGTCTTTCGCGTATTAGTGCGGAGGTCATCTGAAAACCGGCTTCCCTTGAAATATTTTAGCGCAAGTTTAGAAGCTCTAGGCCACTTGTAATTAGAGGCAGCTGGGGCTCTAATTGAAACGTTGAAAAAAGCGCCTCGGCTCGGTGCCGTCACGCACTCGGTCCACTCGTGCGCGGGAGACACGCCCTCGAGACTTCCGAGGCGACCGGAAGCGCGACTAATCCAAGATGGCGGGCGCGGGACTCGGGAGGACAGGGGCCGCGTGCGTGACGCCGGGGGTCGACGCGCCAGGAAGAGCCCGAGGAAGCGTCCCGGAAACCGGGGCCCTAATTGCCCCGTGGGGACTTTCCTAGGGAAAGGACGAGGGCAATTTATATTATTTTGCGCAATCCCCACAAGCAGGGAAAAACGTGTGGGTTAAAGGCGCCCGCGCTTATCGCGGGAGGCTTTTTACCTTTTATAATGGACTCCAAATGACTCGCCGCTGAGCTTTCGAGCGAGCACATTCAAAGATCGCATTAAGATACCCTACAAGATTGTTTTTCCGCGTTGCGGCCCGCGGAGCTTGATAAACTTTATGCTGGGTTTTGACTCGCTGGACGGTTTAGACCAAAGTTTAGACGAGGGCTCGGCCCGGCCAATGAACGACATCGTCACTGGCAAATCGTTAGCTTTGAGATCGAGCCTCCTCGAGCCCAGCCCGTTAGCTCGCGCGCATTCACAGCGCCCTTTCATAATCGACGAGGCGCATTGTTCTGCCAAGGAGCCGCGCTTATTTCAAAAGAACTTTAGCGCAACGACTCGAACGGGGCGTTTACGAAAATTTGTCCAAATGCAAGTCTTGCCGGCGCAGATGCCGAGCCCAGCTTTCGTAATCCAGATCCCGCCTGCCCCCAACGGATTACGCGGGCCGAAGCGGATTGCGTCGGCCCGGAAAGAGCTCTTCTGTTCGAGACTTTCCGCGCCCCATGGCTCGCGCCCCTGCGCTCCTATAGCCCCGGGACTTTTAATTCCGCTCACTCTTCGCCGGACGGCTTTTGTTTCCGCCGCTCGCTCAGGAATTCAATTTCTGACGAGCGAGAGAGATAGAGAGAGAGACAGAAGGTGCTGCAGGGAGTGCTAGTATTTGTTCGGGGTGATTTGTTGGTCTTGTCGTATTATTTTTCCTGCGGCGGTTGGCTTTGTCGACGAGAGAAGAAGGGTGGAAAGGATTCCCGGGTGTTTACTTTTTAAATTATTCCAGTCTTCTGTAATTTGTGGTTTTTTAATTGTGCTTTGAGTTAGGATTGCTAAGGATTATAAAGTGAACGAGAAAAATATTTAGATGCATATCATACGTTATTCTTCCTATTGCGGATATGTACCTAACAAATTGTAACACTGCTGTAAAAGTCAAATATGAATTGGGAAGAGAAAGAGCGACAGAGTCCCTTCTCGGAATCCGCGTAAAGGCGCGGGAAAATAATGGAAATGCGCGCCAAGAAAGGCGTATTAAAAACGCGCGGGAAGCTGGGCCGAGGGGTCCCAATAGCTAATCGCGCGGTGGGGGGGAGGTTCGCGGGCATAGTCGGGCCGAAGGTGTCTGCCCGCGCGCCGTCTCACGGTCGCCGACAGAGGAGAGGCCAGGGGGCTACTCGCGGGCTTTTAGGCCTATAGGTGCTGCCCGCGCGACGCGGGAAACGGCAGCCGACGGAAAAGGCCATCGCGTAGGGAAAGCGCTGTGATCGCTTACGCGCCAAAGATAAAACCGCGGCAGGTGAGCGCGGCAGCGACTCCGGGCTAACTCTCTTTCCAACTTCCGGAGCTGACGTATATTGTGCAGCAACACTCGCGCATATACATATATACTCATGCAGGTATAATACATAGAATCACTTCCAATAATAATAAGAAACACTTCCAATTTAATAATAAAAGTAAAAAATGGTTTGTTTAATTAAAATACAACGTCGTAACAAGAATCTAACATTGAATAATAACAGCTAACCTATATTGTCTTAATAAATATCGTATTAAACTTTACTAGTTTTTCGCTTCTTACAAATTAGTGTAATGAACGAGTATTACTCTCCGCATATTTTTAGATCAAGTTTTTGTTCAGTGTAAGTCAATTTTAAAGGAATTAGCGGACAATACAGAATAAATTGAATGGCTAATTTTTTCTAACGCGTACAGTGGCATAACAATGCAGAAAAACTGGTACTTGACAGATTAGTTTTTCTCACCGTAAATGGACTGCGGTCGAAGATCAAGTGTGTGCGTGAACAGGTATTATGAAATATACGAACAGCCATCGATCTCTTTCTTGCTCAATGTACCTCCCCATATACAATGTATGGCTGATTGACACTAGTCGATCCTATCGGCCCTCCCCCTCCCATGTCTACACGGGTAATTGATAAATCTAACGGCGCGAACGTTTACGCGTAGGAAGGAAAAAGGTGTCGAAGTGAAATATTTAGAATTTTTGATTTTGGAGTGACTCGGCAGTCTGGGCGTAAATGGTTCAAGATCGATTGCGCGCTACTCCGAGGCTGCTTACATGTTTTGATCGGCCGTCAATTATGCCAAACGATTCAATGCGCCCACATAAAAAAGCAATCGCCTTGGCGGCTCCCGCTGTTTATCGAGCGCCTAGCCGCTCGGAAAGCCGCAGCGGCCCAGAGTGCACTCGTACGCGCGCCCTTTTTTCCCGGCACGGCGCGGCGAGATTTCGCCACTTGGGCCTCTGGGATCGTTGCGAAAACTCGCGGGATCCCGGGACCGCGTCACGACTCACTTGGAGCGGCCGAACGATCCCCCGACAATCATTCCGGATCGCTTCGCAGCGGCTGCACCGAGCCTCGGCAGCCGCTCGCGCCCCCAGAAAGCGACGTTTGATTAGCCGACAAAGGACCGAGCCAAGCCCTAAAGTCGCGCGCGCCGAGCACGAGCCCGGCTTTCCTGGCCGGGGAATGAGTCGGCGGGGAAAAAACACAGACTCGCGCGTACGTCCGGTGCGGCGCCCTGAGGGGCGGTGCCGCGTACCAGCTGACCGCGCGCGGCGCCGGCAGCTGCGCGCTGCTGCGGGGGTGGCGCCCGACGGCTCGACCCGCGCCCGAGCCCCGCCATCGGATTTATCCCGGGATCGAAGGGATCTCTGGCGGGTCCATGGGCCCGGCGCAGCGGGAGCTGCTGGGGATTGGCCCGCATCCCGGCGGGGCGCGGCAGCCATTCCGCGCGCTTACCCTTACCAGCGGCCGTAAACACGGATCGGGCAGCTCCGTCACCTGGCGCCGGGATAGGTGCGCTCGGCGCGCGCGTTACGCGGGGCACGCGGCGCGCGGCGACTTTCCCCTCGGATGCGCACGTAACTGCGTCCGTGGGCGCCCGGCGCGTAATTGCTTTTTCCCCCGGCGGGCGCGCGGCGCTATCGGCGCGGGCCGGGCGCGGGCCGGGCTCGGGGCCCGGCGCCGAAAACCTCGGCGGGCCGTGGGCGCGGGCGGGGCTCGGCGGGGAAGGGGCCAGCTGGCGCCCGCGCCCGGAGGTAGGGGGCGTCGGCGGCGGCGCTCGCACGCCGCGCTGCATGCAGCCCCCCGACTGCAGCCGCCTCTCCTCCCGCGGGCTCGGCTGCGGCGGCGGCGGCGGCGGCGGCGGCGGCGGCGCGGGCATTGCCGTCCGGCGGCGAGGCCGGGGCCGGCAGAGCGCGCGCGGCGCCGCCAGTCCTCGCTCCCCGCTCGGCGCGCGCGCATATACGTGTCCGCAGAGTCGAGCCGCCGAGAGGCGCTCTCACGTGTGCGCAGAGGTGAACGCTCCGCGCCTCGCGCCTCGCGCCCGCGCTTGTGTGCTGTGTGCAGGTGCCGGGCCCCGGCCCCGAGCCCAGTGTCCGCCCGAGTGCCGCCGGCGATGCCCCGAGGAGCCGCCGCCCGCCGCTCCCGCCACTAGGTCAGTGCCCACCTGCCGCGCTGGACCGCCCCGCGACCCCCGCCCACCCGGGCGCACCTGCCCGCGGAAAGGCTGCTCCCTGGCCCCGCGGATGCCGATGCGACGAGCGCGTCCGGTGCTGGGATCCGCAGAGATGCTCACGGTTG
Source organism: Sycophaga agraensis (assembly GCA_018906755.1). Taxonomy (NCBI): domain Eukaryota; kingdom Metazoa; phylum Arthropoda; class Insecta; order Hymenoptera; family Pteromalidae; genus Sycophaga; species Sycophaga agraensis. The sequence continues at coordinate 1,213,808 of JACCIE010000011.1, forward strand.
TCTTCCCGTGAAGGCCAGCTCACGGCCGTATTTACAATGCGTCTGTTGATTTGCCGGGGTGCGGGAGATCGCTCTAACGGGATCAAGTGCTTTGACTATAATTGTGGCGCAGCAATTACAAGCGGAGATTTGCTGCTTCCATGAATGATAAATTTTGATTAAGTGATGCGGTATAAAGCGCGTAAACGCACCCGAGCGGATTGCGCAAAATGAGCGCAAACAATATTGCACCGGGAGTTTGGTCTTCCGCGACAACGCGAGCTCCGAGTCGAGCGGCAGTGCGTGGCTCGTCGATAAATCACCCCCGATTTTATTATTCGCGTTATCGCAACCTCGCCGGCGCGCTGGCCGCAATAACAGCAGCCACCGGCTGGCGGCCGCGCGCTAGGAAAAAGGATTGCGCACTCCCGGGAAAAGTGTCGCGCTTGCAGGTCTACTCCCCACGGCGCACCGGCCCCTATTAATTATAGAGCTAATTAGAAAAAGCCCCGGGGAAAAAGAGGGGGGCGCGCGGGCATCAACAGGCGTTCGCGGGGAGGCTGCGAAAAACGGGGCGCGAGCTTGAAAATTTAATAAATTAGTTAAAAAGCGGTCGGCCGAGCCGCATTCTGGCGTCCCCCCGAGCCGCCGCATTCCCGCGCCGTGATTACGCGCGTGCGCCCCGCTGTCGCTGCGAATGCCGAGTGAATGATCGTGGCCGCGGCCACGGCGGCGGCGGCGGCCGCGGCGCTAAAAAGCGGAACGGAAGGGCTGGGAGGCGCGGCGAGCCGCGGCCGGCGATTGTCCTGCCCGGCGACTCCGGGGAAAGCCTCGGGCGGAACTGACCCGGCTAACGAGCGCTTAGACGCGCCGGCGGCCCGGCCGCCCGGCCGCCCGGCTGCCGGCCCCCAGCTGATCGACGCCCTGGCCCGCCGCGGCCTTAACCTTCGCGCTCGGGTGCCACGCGAGCGGATCCGCCCGCGGAACTGCCGAGGCTGCCCAGTTTTTGCAGAAGCGCGCCCCGAAGCCACCGCCGCGCCGCCGACGACGATTCAAGGCTCGGCATTTTTCCCCCGGGACGGGAGCTGGTTTTCGTCTGCGCCGCCCCGATGAATTATTTAGTACGCCGCCGCCGCGATTTTGCGCGAGATGGTATAGATAATAATTTTGCCGGGACAATGAGGGCCGCGCGGGATCCCCGCAGTCGCTCCGCGCAAGAACTGTATCGCTAAGGAATCGCTTTTGTTCCCGCGGCCGAGGCCGACGACCTCGCCGAACGTCCGCCTGCACCACTCGATTCCCCTTGATAAGCCTGCGCCCCGAGCTTATCAAACCCAACTTTGGGTCCAAGTTCTACAAGCTATTTTTATGCGTCCCCCTGTTATTTTTCATACCAATTGTCCATTTTTATACGTGTGCACTTTAATCGCCAAAATTATGCAAACCAACAACATATTAACTTTCATTTACTAGTAATTGTAAACTTACAATTTATTATGTACAATTTTTACATGCGCTCAATAACGAAAACTATTATATTATACTAACTCTTATGCTTCTGAATTAATAATATTGAATAAACTCTACCAAGTTCATATCTGATTCTGCAATAGTCTGCCCAGATGTCATTTTCTTGTTTATATATACGGCATAGCGTGTATCTTCTGGAGAATTTATTTCATTCATAGCCTTATTAATAAAGTTTACGTAATGTTTAATATTGGTGTAAACAGCGGGTCGTGATCTTTCGTCGCAATTTTCAATTATTTCTGATAGTATTCCAATTAACAGATTCTCGTGTACAACAAGTGGAGCACCCTCGTCAGCCTATAAAGAATTATTTAACAATTGCGATTTTGTATGTAATCGTATGATTCAATTTTATGACGTATATAAATGACTAGCTATTTCTCAACTTATTTAATTAATTATCAGAGTGTTCAAATGTCATTTAGAAAATATACTCTAAGATCGAAAGTTTAAAAATCGCTTAAACATTAGGTCATTGAGAAAACTTTACAGTTTATTTCAAAATTACATTTTTCAATGTCATAAATAATATTTCTATTATACTTTTGTAGCTTAAACCAACCACAATAGAATAATATACTTACGGTACATGTTCCTTCATGATTTCTAGGTTTACGTTGTTTTACTTGAGCACAAATGTGCCTTGCTTCATTTATGGACGAATAAGCATTTTTACATTGATGAAAAGGTACAATATTTGTTTCGGCAAATTTTAGTTCTTGGCATTCCATAAAAAGTGTTTTATACGTGTACTCTTTAACTTTTCTTTGAAAACCAAAACCAGATACAATTGGACTCATTGTCTCATAACGTCTGTCACTAATTGAAACAGTTGGTAAATCTAATTTATCCATTAAACTATGTGGTCCCAAGGTTAATTCATTCCTTAACTGTAAAAGAATATGATTAATTTGGTTTACATTTAAAAACAAAAATATTATACTTGAAAATCTATCCACATTTAAATAAATAATTTTAATATGTAAATTTATGCGAACATTTTCTATTTATTTCTGAATACAATTATAATTATTACTACATTTATAATTATATTTATTATTTGATAAAACCTTAAATTCTTATAACAATGCACATCATTTCAAATATTTAAACTTCAATATTATTATTGTATTAGTAATTAATCTAAATATTCTACAAACCAATAAAAGGCAGATTTCTTCATATTTTTTTCAATGCGTAATAAAATAAATTTCATTTTTATGGATTCAGTAAACAATAGTATCACATCGATTTACCTTTAATACTGCAATATCGCCCATTTTAATGTATTGTTTACTACGTTTTGTAGGATCTTGACGAAAGTATTCCTTAGGTACAAACATTTTTTCTATTTCTACTAAGATTCCAGGGGTGCGAATATTATTAACGCCACCCAATATAGAAAATACTTCTTTTTTAAATTGTTCATCTGGTCCAATTACGCAAGTAGCAGCTACAATTACGTGCTGTTTTCCAATAATGGCACCATTGCATATGGGTATCCAGGTATTGAAATGCAAAGACATCTTCATTTGAAGTGAAATTTCATACTTAAATTGACCTTTGTCAGCAAATTGACCTCCAATTATTCCATGAACACCTTTTGTTTAATATAAATGTGTATATATAAAATAAAGATAATTAGTAATTAATAACAAATATTTCAAATCAAAAATAGTTTTATCTATAAAAAAGGTACAAAATGCAAACGTGGTAAAAATGTGCAATATATTGTAGTTTTTTAAAATATTAATTTTAGTTTTTGGTTGTGAATGTGTGCATAATTTTCTATAGATCATGTAAAATATATATTTGATATTTATATCTGATGCGTTATACAAGAACGTTTTATAAAACTTACCTGTAGTGAATGAAAGTACAATTAAAAAATTGAAAATAAATAGTGAATTAAAAAAGTTCATTTTGCAGAGTTTTGTAAAGGTTTAGAGTTTTTTTAGTACACGGTATTATGCAGTGAGGTGAATTCATTTATAACTGATTTTATATCGTCTCTTAAACTGAATAGTCCTCAATTCATATCATATTTACCTCTAAATTTTTCAATATTTAAATTATTCTTCTTTTTGTATTTGAAGAAGATATATTATAATAGTCATAAATATCGATATATTATCTATGAATATCATATTATTTGTTATAGCACAATATTTGTTATACTTCTTTTTAAAAAATTCCTTGCATTGTGTTATTTAAAAAGCATTTTCTAAGTTTTCTATAGAATATTTTTGCCATTAAATAATGCTGTAATGTAACGAATTTTGTAAAAAGTTTTAATTTATATTAATTTAACAAGGTAGATTATACTTTATATGTATCTACATTAAATAGATTGAGATTTATTATTTCATATGTATGTAAAAATAACAATATAATAATGCACACTGTCGAGTAATATCCAATGAGCAATTACATACACATTATAAGCGTGTACATAAATAAGATAATCATGAGCTAACTAGCTATAGACCATAGAAAAATATAATAATGAGTTAAATCAAACTTTTAATTTAAAGATTTGAATTAAAAATATTACAGTGCATAGCACTTTGATTAATGTATTCTCTATTATCTAAATAATAGATAGTGAAATGATTCCTATAAACATTTTGTATCTACATTTATAGTTATAAAACTAATAAATTTTATCATAAAAAGTTATTCATTAAAAATATAATAGAATTATATATAATATAATTTTAATGATGTGATTATTTAGTAAAATAAAACTTTATTTTGATTACTGTAATATAAGCTTATCTTTAATCTTGTCAATACTTTGAGGTTCCAAGTAAATTTTTCTTATCAATTTTTTCCATAATTAAACAAAAATCTCAAAATGTAAAATTAACCTGTGTATATATTTTTAAACACACTATACCGTAAAATAAGATTTCAAGTATTGCATTGCATATCTAATCTGTTTTTGTAAATAATTTTAAAATCGAATTCATTATAGTCCAATTTGATTTAAATATTTTTTCTAATTTTGATAGTTTTATTACAATAATGTAAAATTATTTTATCATTAACGTTTGATTGAACGTAGCTTGAAAATCATATAATTATATATTTGCATTTAAATAATGTTTTTTTCATAATAAATATTAATATTTATATTATTTGTCAAAACAAAAAGATTTTATTTCCTTCCGCAAAGATTAAATACATTTTAAGATATTATATTGATATACGCACTTTGTATATATGTTTGCAAGTAGGACAATTGATAAGAATACTCGCTTGTACAAATAAATAATTATCGCAGTAAGCTCGATCTGTAATTTAACGTAGAAGTGTAATTTTTCCTATGGCATAATAGAAAAACTATATTGGTTTCATGTATCGGATTATATAGCACTGTATAACAAGTAAACTCCATTTCTGAGTAGCATTGCGAAAAAAGAATAAGAGAAATCTAAATAACTATGAACAAGCTGAAAAAGTTGCCACAAAGTGGATCTGATCTTTAAATTCAGCCGGTATAGCGCAATTCCTGGTAAAACTTTCCTTAGCAACGTCGAAATTTCATTTGGTATCCTGATGGCTCGGCAGTTGTGGGTTAAAATTCAGAGGGCAACGCGTCATTAAAAATTGAATCATTTTACAAATATGCAAACAGTTTCGATGGCTGACTCGTTGTTGCAGAACAGCCATTTCCTGCGAGTTAATTTTTTGCACTACATTGAAATTAATTAGAAGTCGATCATGTTTGCGCAAAAAAGTAACGAGGCACGCAAATCGTGCTGCCAGCCCAGAGTTTCGATTTTCTTCACACGAGTTATTTTGTACTTTTATTATAAGTTGTAGCAAATTTTTTCGTTGTATAAAATTTGCTGCGTATTATTTACTTTTATTGTATATTGCGGCAGGCTCAAGACTGATAAGTTCACGTAATTTATTCTTAAAGCACTACTGACACACTCTTTAACATTAGATTAACGTTATTATACATAACATAACGTATTATAATAAATTATTGATATTAGTAGAATGAGATTAAATTTAATTAAATATTAAACTTGATTAATTGGTTCTTTTCCTTTTAATATTTTAAAACGTTTGATAATTACTTTTATCCATCTAAAGATCATCGGTTCTCCTTGATCTATTTATAGGCTTTTTATACGGTTATTTATAACTTTTTGATGCTTTGCATATCATTCGTCTATTTCGCACACGCTTTTCCACGTTGATTTGCCAACGCTTTCCGACTAATTTGTTAATAAAAGCCTTAGATTGTACAGAGCTTCCGCGCGTTAATTACTCACTGATCAGATAAGCGGTGGCGGCGGCGGCGGCGGCGGCGGCGAAGATTTAAAAAGTGACGCTTATTAAACTAATTGCCGCAATTACGGAATTGTATTTAAATGCATTAGTACAGCGCGCGTCACCCGAGCGCTCGCTCCTTAGGCTCTGGCGGCGCGGTAAAAAATGAGCCGAGCCGAGGCCTCGATGACGAAACAGCAGCTCCTGGTCGCGGGGGTCCGTTTGCGCGGGCGCGTCGCGAGCCGGTCCTCGGGCGAAAACTGGAGCGGGCCAGCGGGCTCGAGCTATGGACCGCGCGTAGCCGGCCGCATGATTAATAATCATCGGCGGGGAAATTAATGAAGACGAGGCCGCGAAGGGCTCGGACGTTTGGGCCGTTTAATCAAGCGCCGCGCGGTAGATAAGCCGGCCCCGAAAGCCGCCCCCGCGGCTCAGCCGCCCGGCCGGCATCATCAATCCGCGGGCGCGCCCCCCGGGACTCGATGCTATCGGGGGACCGGTCGCCGCTCGTAAACCGCCGCCGCGACGGCAGTTGGGCGGGAACGAGTTTGGCAGGTCGCGCGGCACCCGGCGACGCCCCTCCGCGGGCTTGCCGCTTTCCCTAGGGCTGCGCCCCGCCGGCCGCGCTAATCGACCCGTCAACGGCCCGGCGTTCGACGGGCCCTCCGGACTCGGCGCCGCCTCCTTTTCCGCCACATTCGGCTCGGTCGGCGGCGGGACCAGTGGGAAGAAGAGCCGGCGAGCGCGGGCCGATGGATCGGGCGAGATAAGTCTTCCTGGGGAGGGGAAAATAAAGTCGGTTAGTATGCGGAGTCCGTCCTCTGAGCCTGGCGGTATAGAAGCAAGTGCCGCGCGCGATACGGCGCTTACGTGCGAGGCAAGCCGAGGGGGCTGGGACCCGGGTGACACGCGAGGAGAAATGCGCCCGCGTCGCGCCGCGGGCAGTTCTGGGCGCCTCCGGGGTCATCGGTTTCCTCGGAGCCGCGCGGCTGCATCGGCTCCTAAAATAGGGCCGGGGTCAGCGGGTGGGAGTGGCCAGGAGTCGGGGCGTTAAAGTTTTAACTCGCTCGCAGAGGTTAATGCCGGCGCGGCGTCTAATCTCCGGCGGCGGGCCGAGGGCCGGGCGGCCGGGCGTCGGGACGGGCCGCGGAGAAACGCCGGGCGGCTGTATGTGGAGCGCACTCCTCTTTCGGGAGAATTTACGCGGCGCGCGGCTTTCAGTAGGGCACGGGCTCGCCTCGGGATTCCCCGAAGGTATTTAATTACCCGAGCTGGGAATACGCGCGGCGGCCCTTCCCCTCGCGCGGCCTGCCTACTCGCTTAATTTTTACGAGGGCCAATGGAGAGGAGGTTAAAAAGTCGGTGCGCCGCGAGTTTAAGTGCGTTCTCGAAAGGGCGCCTTATAAGGAGGCCGGGAGCGCGCGCCGCTCGGCAATTGTCTCTCGGCGGCGCGCGATTTCGGCCGGCTGCCCGCGCCGCCCGGGCCTGCTTTTCCCGGCGGAAGGTCACTCGTAGGCGGCGCTTTCGCTCGTCAATCCGCGGCGGCCGATCGGCCGACAACGAGCCGCCGCGCGTTAAGCCCCTAAGTCGCCGCGCCCGCCCCGGCAATTAGAGCCCCAGATAAAACCCGGCCCCCCCCTAAAACTTTAACAGGGCCAAATTACACATTTTAGCGCGGCTCCTTGGGCCTAGCCGCGCGGCCTATCATATCGGCGAGGCGCGCCGCGGGAGCGTCGTAAAGCCCTCGGATCACTGGCATTAGCCGCGCAATTACCGCGAGTCCAATTGAATCGTTCGATGCTTAGGTGCCGGCGGTCTTTTCGCGCGAGCTTTCGCCCGCCGGGCCGGCCGTGTTATTAGGGCCGCGCGGGCCCTCGGAGCTTTTTATCGGGCCGACTCTAATTGCCGGGAGCGTCGCTCGGTCGTAATAAGGCGCGCGGCGCCCGGGGCGGGGCGAAAATCTATCCGGCGCGGCGGAGGAGTGGCCGCCGAAAATAATTGCCCGAGCGCCCGGGCGGCGCGTAAAAACTAATTGGATCGCGGGCCCCCGGCGAGTAAATCAAAAAGCTAATCGGCCCGACCTCCGCCCACGCGGCCCAGGCTTTCCCCGTGGCCTCGAGGCGCCCGCGGCGGCCTCCTCTCCGGTTGCCCGTCGAAGCGGCGCGGCCGGCGCCTGTCAGCGGGCGCCTAACGAGCAAACCCGAGAGCGAGCCGGCAGCGGCCGCGGAAAAGCCCCTCCCTCCGCCCTCCCTGGCTCTCCCCTTGCGCAACTGTCCCGGCTAATGGATGTGCTTTTGTTTTCTGTTTTAGGTGAGTTTCGGCGCGGATCGACTGGCTCGCGCATTGTGCGCTCCTGCCGATATTCCTCAGCCAGCTGTCCTGGCCCCCCCGCGACCTATCACTGTCGTCCACGTGAGAGCGACTTTATTTTCCAATATACACGCTTACTTTCTACCGCACTGGCAACGTATAAGGAATATATCCTTGTTTAGCAGCGGGGCGTGTCGTCGATTATTAAACTAAATAATCAAGAAGATAGGGAGCTGCCATTCTCCAGTCTGCCGCGCGACCGAATGATTAATTAACGATCAGATTAATAAGATAAGCATTGAATTAGAACACTTGATTAATCAAATTACAGGCAGTAGGAGTGCAGACTTGTTGCTCAAACTCGTAACTTTCTCCTCCTTATATTTAACGCTCTTATTAACAGCCACAGCTCGCCATTGAGCTGCACCCGTTATTAAACTATGCGAGGATGTAGCTAATCACTTACTAGCCTGCAATTTAAGATGGAAATGCGACAAGAAGCCTGGCGCGAGTTATCGCGCAAACGTGATTAATCGCCCTCGCATTGTGCACTGGTAAACTGGCCCAAACGGACCCAAAGCTAAAAAGCATGCACCTAGCTGCCGAACGGCGAGAACCGAGCGCTCCTCGACCATCCCACAGGTCGAGTCTCCAGTAGGTCGGATAAGGTCATTGAATGCAGTCCTGGCCAGATGACGGGATCGGGCTATATCCGGAGAGGCTCCCCCGCGACGCGCCTCCATATCCTGTCTTAATTAAGCGACGCGCGTCTCCCGCGGCGAGCCGCGATAAGAGTCATCGCGTTGTACCGCGCCACGAGAGTTACCGAGTGTATAGACGGGTGTAACGGTGCAGTGGCGAGGCTGAGTGCTTTTGGAGCGGCCGGACCGCGAGGGGGACAGGCGCGTTGAGGGACGATTGGCCTCGATGGGCTTTTCCGATTATGCGCGACGGGCATAACTCAGTCGGCCGGGGACGAGATTCGTATCGTGAATTCTGGGACGCTTTTCTGGCGCGGCTCGGCAGTTTAGACTCGGATTGGGTATTTACTGCCGCGTCGAGACATCTTCATCGAGACACGGAAGCCCAAGGCGTAACAGTACAATGCTAACGAGGCGCGTCCCTCATCTCTCCGCGGGAAGGCGTGGGCTTTGACCGATCGGCCTCCTCCAATCCCGCGATTCCGACTTTTTCCTCGGCGCGACGGCGGAGATGCATCCCCGGGCATAAAGCCCGCGGACCGTATTAGAGAAGCAGAGCGTTGAAAGGCGAGTCGGCTGGTAGGGCCGCTGATGGACTGGCCGGGCGAGCCCGGGAAGAATTGACGAAGGAGAGCATTAGCGCGTACACATCCTCGGGGCCTTGGGCCATCAATCGGGCGGCGGGGCTCGGCTTGGGCGGCATTCCTCGCGCCTGGGCGCCGCCGGCCGACGGGGGCGTCTCGCGGGGGGCCAACCGCCGGCGCACCGCCCCATCATTACCGCTGATTTTTCCCCGGGCCAAGGCCGCGCTCGCGCGTCTTAATTAAAGAGGGAAAGGCCGATCGCGCGGCCCGATCGGCCTCGCGGCCACCGCATAAACTAGTTCCGCGCAATGAGATGCGCGCGGGCGCGGCGGGGCGCAGGTGCTCCGCGGCTCCTACGGCGCCCACCGACTCGAGGCGCCGCGCAGCCGCGTTTTATCAAGTAACAAGTTTCTAACAGGTATTCCCGTAAATAAAGTTATCCCCGCGGACTCGATTATGGGGGATTTTTCAGGGCGGCTATCGGGCCGATCTGGGCTCGGGCCCGAACACGGCTGCGCGCGCCGGCTCTTTTACTATTTGCTCAGAATTACACAGGCGGGCCCGCGGTGCTTTTGTCAGCGGCGGCTGGCTTGTTAGAAGAGTCGGCGCGAGCGGCGAGCGCAGGGTCCCCGGAAGCCCTGGCCGGCGGAGCGGCTCGGGTGGGGCGCGTGCGGCCCGCGTTCCGCGCGGCCGCGTAGCCTCGGCGCGCAGCCGCGGGAGGGAGCGTCGCGGCAGGCTCCCCCGGGGCCGGGCGATGAAAGCGCCGGCGCGTTCGGCGCTGGCCCGCGCCCGGGGCCGCGCCCTCGTAAACGCCGCCCGCGCCTGATTGGTATTTATGCGCCGCGGCGGCCGGGCGGTCGGCTAATTGCAGGTAGCGCGCGCGAGCGGCCGCGCCCCGGGCGCCGGATGCTCCGGTGGCCCGGGGCGGCCGATCGATCCGCCGCGCGGCCAGCCGCCTGTGACGAATGCGCGATCGCCGCGATTATCGGCGCGCGCCGCCCTAATTGCAAGGCCGCGGGCGGCCGCGCCTGCGCCGAGGCCTGTCGCCCGCAGAGCCTCAAACTCGCGCCCGGCCAGGCCGGCCTGACTAATGCCGCTGCACCTCGCGCCGGCTCCTTTGACTTTCTCGCCTAGCGCAACTCCGCCGCCCACGCCGGCCGTTTCGAGCCGTTCCCGCTAGTCCACTCGCGTCGGTCAACCGGTCCTTTTAACGTTGAATCTGCGTTATTAAATCTAACATCAATGACACTTTTTAGATTTATATCAACCGCCTCGCGCCTGCTTCGCGCCATTTGCGTGCGTAATGGCCCCAGGAAATTCATACATCAAATTGTTTTTCCAACGCAATACCGCCGCTTAGATTCTCTTCCAATGTTATGTAGACAATTTGCGGCGTCATACTTGTCTACAGGAAAATCTACAGCTCGCCCTGGAATATTAGTAATTCATCCGAGTCCAGCCCTTGACCCCTTTCTCCCAATCGTTTTAACGCTATTGTGTATTTATTGAAAAAGATACTGAATAGAGAATAGGCATGTATCGACCGTACTTGAAGCGTGTCGATAAAGCACGGAAATTCGTATTGACGTATCGAGGGAAAACTCTGGCGATACGCGGAAGGAAAGGGGGGGAAGAAATACGGAAACGAGCCGCGTACCAAGCTTCCTCAAGATCTTAATAACAGAGGTGATTAAAAATGTACCACAGGCCTTTATTGGGTTCGACATACCACTCGTTAAGTGCCCATAATTTTTCATCAACGATATTTCAGAGTTTTCTCTCTTAGTATCGTTCGCTCCTAATCAGCGAGCATTGGTTGCATTGGAAAAAGGCGTATCTGTGTAACGGCTACTTGCCAGGGAGGTCCCAAGTGTGAACTTAACGGAAACGTTATTTTTCCATATAGCTCGCGCGGAGGATGCGCCGAGTTTCTTCAAAGGGGAAAAAGATGACGCGTCAGAGTTACCGGTTCTCGCATTCGATTTTTCAGGTTATGTTTGAACGGTTATCTAAATATAGATCCATCCCGTCTCGAGGGCTTTTCCAGCGCGCATTTGTCTCTGCGGGTACGCGGGCTTTTAAGCGGGCAAAGGCCCCGAGACGCCCGGGAATCCAATGCCCCGCGGTCGGCGTTGCACCTCGTCTTTCGAGGCGCGGTGCCGCCGTTTACACAACCCTTCACCGAGCTTGCACTTTGAAAACTATTAGTAATCGCTCCCGGCAATTACGCAAGGCTTGTCAAAACAAAGGATGATCGCGGTAGTCCACCGCGGCTCGGGGGGCTTGCTTTCTTTACGTGCCGCGGCCTCCTGCGTAGATTGACGCAGCTCGACAATGATGGATCTCCCGAGACAATATCTCCATATATGCATAAACATGTACGTGCTTCCAAAGGGATTGGCGGTCGCGAATTTCCGCAGAAAAACTTGGCAAAAGCGGTTGATTGGGGATCTGGAGCACGTAACGGACCATTCGATGGGTTCATTCAGCGTCATTAGTCGCGATTGTACGAAAATTGGCCCCGGGACGACTTGTTACGCGCAAAATCACTCGGCGGCTGCAGGAGCGAGCTCGGCGAATCCTTCCTTGGCCGCGGCGGGCGCGCCCGACAAGGGCACCGGCGTAACCGGAGCTTTCTCCGGCTTCCGGTGGCCGGCAACGAGCTTTCTTGCCGGGCGGCTTATCCGCGGCCGCATCTGCGGCTCGAGGCCGCTTCCCGCGAATGCCAATTTCGGGCGGAGAAACTCGCGGCGCGCCGAGGATGATGGGCGGGCCCCCGGGCCGCGGCGGCTTTCGGCCGCATGGATTATCGAGGCATCGATTGCAGGCCGGCCGGCGCCGCCGCGATCGATGGCTATCGCGCGGTGCGCCGCGGCGGCGCGCGCGGAATGTTAACGACGCCGCGGCCCGCGGGCTCCTTCCTTTTTCGGCAGGTGCGCGCCGTGGGATTTCGGGCGCAGACTAATTCGCTCGTCCTCGTGCGCTCGGCCCGGGCCTGGAGCTGCCTGACATGTCCCTCGCTCCGGGGCTGCGAGCCGGCGGCGGGCTTGGCATTGCCGGCGCGTCGCTAGTAAACCCGAGTTATATTTATTTATTCGCGTTGGACACGGGGCTGCCGTACGCGTCCGGAAACTCGAATCTAATTAACTCGATCGGGCGCTCCCGCCGGAACATTCGAAGAATCGCCCGGAGAATCCCGCTATTGTCGGCCGCGGCTGCCGGCTCCGAGGCTCGCGAGACTCCGCGTTTCCGGTTCTGCGTTAATCGTCAATAAAGGTCGGCCGCTCTCGGCGCGCTCGGCTCTTCGGAAGCTGGGCAGCTCCGCGCGCTCCTTGGGGATTTTAATTGAAATCCAGTCTTAATTAGAGCTCGCGTTTCTCGGAATCGTCGCTCGCCCAAGGCATATCGGCTCGCGGCTCGATATTTTTTCCGCCGTCGCGCGCGCTCCCATTGGATTTTCAAAAGCCGCCGCGGTATTTATAAGGACGCTCGTACGGCGTCGCTCGCCGATGTGTAGGTGCGCACTGGTGGGGCTGATTTTAGTGCGCCCGGTTCTCGAAGCCACGGGCAGACTGACAATTTAGTTTAGAGCCCGAGAGTTTCGCCCGAGCCTCGGGAGGCCGACGGCGTCACCCGCGGCGACTCTTTCCTCCGCTTAATGCGTGCCCTTAATAATTACTAATGGGCCGAATCAGTAACAGTATACCCCGGCGGGCGGAGCGAGTGGCTCCCGCGGACCCGAGGCGCGCGTGCGCAGTTGCGAGAGGCCCTCGCGGCCCGCGTCGCCGTCTAGAAGGCCCCGGTGCTTTCCAAACGCGCTCGATTGCAGGCCCACCGAGCTAATTGCGCCGCATCGCAGCCGGAGGCTGGGATCTAGCCAAACCCAAGCCCGGCAGTTGCGTCACGAGGTGTGCGAACCGCGAGCCGCCGGTCGGCCAACGAGCGCAGCCGCGGGCGAGAGACGCCGAGGGCAGCGCGCGCGTTACACTTGCAACAGGATACATTGGCGCGCTCGTTGCGTCCGCGGATTAGCCGCGGCCCGCGCGCGCCATTAACCTCCATCGCGGGCGGTTGTCGCGGCCGCGCTCCGCCGCTCCCCAGGGCTTCCTCCTCGGGCGAAAAAGGCCGCGCGGAGGACTCGCGCGCCTCCTCGCCTGGGACTGACGGCCACCGGCGTTTTCGCCCTCCCGCGATAAGACAGGCGGATATCTCATACGCGCCCCGAGTCTGCGTGACCTTACCGCGCCTCGGAGCTTTGGGAGTTACCGATCGATTATTTTTCCCTGCCTCGCTCTTGCCCGCGCGGCTTTCATTAGTCTGAAGAGGGAGCACACAATTTGTACACCCAACAATTTATAATCGCAACAAGGAGTGAAAGTAGGTTTATGCCCGCCGATTATTTACCGCGGGGCGCCTTTTTCAAATGGCTAAATCACTCGCTGTTGATCCTTCGCATTAGGCTTGTAATCCGATCAATTTCGAAGGGGGCGCTCTGCAACCTCTGCTTATGTATTCCAGTTGTGCGTCTGATCGATGCCCGGGTAAATCAATCAAGTCGACCCTACTTTAGTTACACGGATTCTCGCGAGGGCGCGCGCGGGGCCGTAAATACCGCGAAAACCAGAGCGTCCGGGAAGCCGCAACGTGGGGCAACCGTCCGGGGGAAAGTTCTCACGCGCCTTCCTCGCGATCGCGGGCGCCCAATAAAGCACTCGATTATTCCATTAGCGCGGCTAATCGCGCCTCCGCGACACCCGCCGGGATAATGTAAACACAGGTTTGCGGCCGCGCGCCTCCTAGGCCTCTTCCGCGCTCGGCCGGCGCATCTCCGCGGCTTTCCATCTTCGGCGTCGATTAATTTCCGCGTCGAAAGCCGTGGCTGTCGCCCTGGGAGTATACGAGCGGCCAGGCCTTATCCCCCTTGGGAATTAACGAGGTTCGCCGGAGCCTCGCGGCAATGCCACTCGCGAGGCGCGCGCCTCGATTCCGCGGACTTTACCCATAGCCTTTACAGCGCGGAGCTCTTTTGGAGGAGTCGAGGTTGGAGCGAGCCGAGGGGGAATGCGCAAGTATTCGATTATCCCGTTGGGGGAAAAAGGTAGGGGAAAGGGGGCGGCGAGATCGAGGGCGAGATGGGGCTGAGGGATCGACGAGGCGTCCCCGCCCGTCTTCCCTCGATGCTAATAGAGATGCGCCGGAGAGCGATATCGCAATTACTGTCCGCCGAGCGCCGCGGAGCGAACATCTGATGCGCGACACGGAGTGGCGGTTCGATTCGAGCTCGCGCCTCATTCAGCATCCCATGCGCGAGTCATAACATTTTACGAACTCGTATATAATGCCGCCGTACAGAGTTACAGTTCGTGTATCTTTAATACGAATGATAATGCTTCTATATCGTAATCAGTAATCGCACACATACTGAATATGTATTTTCGAAATTTCATGCTCGAGATTATATTAAGTGCGGGTATAAATATTCATCAAGAAAGCGCGCCTCGGAAACTGCAGCGGCGCGGGCGCTCGAAAAAACGTAACGATCGAGTGAAATTTAAATTATACTTTCATTTTTACATACGGTTGCATAAACTCCCATAGCGGCTCGCGTATTTTTGCAATAATCGGTTGATCGCCATTGCCCCCTACAACGTATTGATTTATAACGATCCTTAATAAATTTGCCGGGATAAATCACACTTTTACAAATGGGTCCCGCGCGTGGCCGGCGCGAGTCGCCCGTAAAAACCCGGCCGCGGAAAAGAGAAATGGAAATGCGCAGACGCGGCCCGCGAGCGAATTTCCCGGCGGGGGCCGGACTTTTCCCGGCCGGCCGATCGGCTTTTAATTCCCCCCGTCATCCGTCAGAGGCGGCCGATCGTTTTCCCACCGGCCGCCGCCTGCACCTGATCTACGGGCGCACTTTGTCTCGCGGGTCGCGCGCTTTTTCCGCGCCCGCAGAATATTAGAAAGCGCGCGACGCTTAATTTTCCCAGACTGATGGCGCTTGGGCGGGCAATTAAAATGGGAGCCGCGGTGGTTTCCGCCTGCGGGAGGCGGGGAAAGCAGAGTCGCCGCCGCCACCGCCTCGATACATCATCTCGCCGGTCACCGGGGATCAGCGTCAATGGCGGCCTATCGGCAGTCTCGCGGCCGCGGTCCCGTCTAGTCGCGCCTGGAATCACTGATTATCGGCCGATTTCCGCCCGATTATGCGCGTCCCACAAGCCTCGGCGCCTCCCCAGCACCTATCTTCAGATAGGGCAGCTGCAACTAGCTTTTCAGCGGAAAGTCGTTAAGCAAGAGGCATTGGCCGTATACCGCCGGAAACGGGTGGAGTAATTAAGTCGCCGGCTCAACGCTCCTCCTCAGGGCGTCGCGTGGAAAAAAATATGACCGGCGGTGATAGCCCGAGGTTCGAGCTCCTAATCTCTTACTCGGCTTTATTTGACTTATCGGCCCGATACAGTTTAACGGAGTGGCCCGATGAAAGTAAATTCGCTTTATGGGCCGTTCCGCTAAACTAAGTACGGGCTTTTGCACGTGTCCCGTGTGGATCTTAATCGCGCGCCGCGCGTGGAATGAGGCAATAAAATAAACATAATTGAGCCGGGACACTTTATTGACTCGAGATCTATGCGCGCGCGTCTCGTTCCTTTTGTGATGGAACTGTGTACAGAGATCTTTCTTTTCCCCGGCAGGCAATTTGCTCCCAATTAAAGCCAGAATTTTATCATTCGGCTAATTATTGTGGAAAGGTCCTTTGGACGCAGCCGCGCCACTGGACGAAAGTAAAGATTTAATAAACTCCTTATTAGTAACAGTTTATTAAGACAACTTTCCCTGGGGATTTGGTAACTTTCTTGAGTCGCTCGATATCGCGATGTCCAAGGCGGTCTGAAAAACATTTTCGATTTGGCGACCGAGTGGCCCTATCGGCCCGCGATCTCGTAAATACCGCGCGAAATATCGCGCGGGCAAATAACGCTACTTTCTTCCCGCGGGGAGTTTTTCGCGGGGGCTTATCATCGAATCAAGCCGCGGAATGATTGGCTGGCGCCGCGAGCGCAAGAAGGCCGCGGCGCAGCATCTCCGAAAAGGCTATTTCCTCCCGCGCGGATCAATTGCCCCCAGGCGGCCGCTCGGCTCGGCTTTTGTGCGCCGCGCACGAGGAAACACAAAGGCGCGGGCCTCGCGGTGTCGCGTGCTCGCGAGAGGTGAGGGACCGCGCGAGGGCCTCTCCCCCGGCGCATTGTCGCCCCGGCTAATTTATTCTCGCGAGCGTGTAACGGTGCGCTCGCGCGCGCTTTGAGCTTTCGCAGGCCGAGCTGCTCGCGGGCCCGCCGGATTAATGGACCGCCTCCCAAGCGCCCGGATCGAGCCCCTTTTAATTGCCCGCGACTGCACTTCCTCGTGCCGAAATCCGTCCTTCCGAGAAAAGATTGTCCATTGGTGCGAGCAAATTCCTCGCCTTGTAATTCTTTAATAGCCTTGTACAATTAGGCATTTGTTTCGACACAGGCCTGAAATGTCAGAAATCAAGTATCGGTGACCGGCTCACTTCGGCTATGCGATTAGAATATTTTCACATGATAATGTCGAAATTACCTCAATGCGTTCCCATAGAGAGTCGAATGTTTATCCCGTGGCGTGGCGAGGGATGTATTTTCTTAGGCCTCGGACTCGGAGGTGTCGATGAAGAAGTGCACCCACCGCATTCTCCGAGGCAGAAATTATTGACATCCCGTGGAAGCGTCTAATCTCCCGTGCAAACTGTCGCTGGGTGCGCTTGGCTACTTCCTGCTAATTCCCGTTTAAACATTTCGTTAACGGTTGTCTACCTGTTGTGCTCTCCACTTAGCGCAGGCGCGCACCGGGCGCACGGCAGGCGACACCTGCAAAAGAAAACACACAACACGGTCAAATATTTAATTTTCCTGCCGTCCCAGGCGCATCTGCTTGTATTTTTTAAGTCCGTCGCGCGCTAAACATATTTTCCAGAGCGGCTGAGCGGCTACAACTGGCCGCGCGAGAAGCGGAGGTGATCCATTTTGCGCCTCGGTCCGGCGCCCCCGCGCCTTCAAGTGCGCTCGCGAGTAATCTAAAAATTTATACACGGTACGACGATTAGAGGCCGGCTCTCTAATACCCAATCGATAATAGCCGCAGCGGACACATCTCTGACGCAGGCATAGCCGTCGAGAGCGGGTCATCTATTACAATTAAGCAATGCCGCTTTATACCCTGCCCTCGCTCCCCCTCCGTCTGCCCCTAGCCTATCAACCGGGGCAGATAAGCCGCGCTCGCTCCATCATATCAGGGCCGCGACGAATTCGCACGAGGGTTCGTTCGCATACGCCGCGAATAACTCGCCGTATTTATTGCGGGCATCGAGCCCGCGATATCTACCCCGCCGGCGAGACGAGGACGAGTTTATTAAGTCACGCGCTCGGACGGCATACAGTGTTGGCAACCTATCTCCCGCCAGTTCCCAGAAGTGAATCGTTTCTCCTCTCGGTTGACGCGCGCCAGCCCGAGCAACAATCGAACGGCCTCCTCGAAAGCATGGCCTCGGTAACGGGCCTCCGATCGGCGCGAGGTGCGAGCCAGCCGGGGATTCCCCCGGCGATCGGGCGGGGAAACCGCCGCGCGGCTCCCTTTCCGGTCGCACGCTCCGAAAGGGCCGCCGCCTCGCGGTGAACAAAGTTCGCGGACAAAGAGCCCACGTATAATACACGCGCGCGGCCGAGTTCGGTTTCTCGGGGCCTCCGCGCGCCGTAACTTACTTGTAATCGCGCAGCGATAAAGTGCCTTTGCAAATTACCGGATAAGCCGCGGACGTTTTTAGCGGGCCCTGATTAAGCGCTCCGAGCGCCGATTTTACTTTCGCGCCGGCGCGCTCTGATGAACGAGTGGACGTTTTCGCACGCGCGGGTGCGACTTTCGACGCGGGCGGATTCGCTCCGCGGGCTCGGCTCTCCGGGCTTCCGAGCGCGAGGCGGAGCTATAGGGACCTTGTGATTTATGCCGCGCGGTACTATTGTAGCGCGGCTCGCTTTGGAGACGCAGCGCTCGCCGCGCGTCCTTTCTGCCACTTTATCGCCTGTCTTTGTGCCACGAATGCGCAAGCTCGGGCATAAATACCCTCTCCCTCGTGCGGCCGCGTCAAACAATTAATCTAGCGGTGAGCCTATCCGATTTTTTCCGATCCCCGAGTAAATCATCCCGATCCGCGGCATAAATTAGCTGCTCGCCAGGTTTCCCCAATAATTTCTTGTGAATAATGAGCCTGATTAAAGTTATTAGCCCGCGGGCGATTAGCCGCCTAATACTATCGTTGAAATAATGATAAATTAATTAATTCATATTTGTGTGCCGATTGCAGGGCCCACGGATCCATAAATCGCACCACCCGATACACAGCGTTAGGAGAAAGCTCTCCTCTCGCTCCCACCGAACCGATTTACCGATCGGAACAGTGCGAATCCAGTCACCCAGTAAATAAGTGGCCCTGTCGCAAGCGCGTCCCCTACGTGGCGCGGATTGCGAGAAAGAGCGAATCCCGTTTGAAAGTCGCCGACACTCCAAAAACGGCTTTCGCGAGCCCGGGGAACCTTGCGAAAGGGCCCGTCTGGGAAAACTGGACGGCGCCCTGCCAATTTCCCGCAAAGGCGGTTTGGGTGCGACCGCGCACGCGCATCCGCCGGTTCCCGGACACTGCTAATGCTACCGACTCGCGCAGTAAACGTGCCAACGGATTAGTCCAGAATTAGCTGCGGTAGCACGGATTTCCGAGTGCAGCCGGGCGGCGAGAAACGCCGCGGGTACCGTGAATTCGGAATATCGATTGCGCCGTTCGAGTTTATGGGCCCGCCTTTCCACCGGCACCTTCAGTCGTTGCGGAACCTCGGGCGGACGTTGGCCGCACCTTCCACTGATTGCTCCACAAATGCGGTCCCAATGCCCATTGTAATTAGAGCGATTTGGAGCGGCGTCGCATATCCTGACCTTGGTCGTTAGGAACGCCGCGCGCTCGTCGAGAGAATGGGCCTGGCTGCGCATAGCCTCGTGCTCAACTAGTGCTGACGAAGCGCGGTTTCACTCAAATTGTCTTCTTTCTCGCAGAGTGTCTTGAGGAGTCTCCTTTTGCGTGGCTAGAGACGAACACGGAAGCTCGCGCGCAATCCGCCCGGCTTATAAGCCGCCTCGCCGTTTGTCTTGCCTCGCGCGCCAACGGTAAAAGGCCCGCCGCTGCGGTTTAACCGAGTGCGTGCGATTTCACAGACCGGTGACACTGTTTGCCCGATGAAATAAGAACTTTGCCTACTTACGCCCGGATCTATATTTAGCAGATGCGTGTAGCACGGAAACTTGGTTCAAAGTGTTGCACGCGCGCGATATTAATTAATATTAAAACGAAATCCTGCTAGATGGCGTTTATCGTAAGAGTGCGAGGTTTGAATTTTTAGGGCGACCGGGGCACGCGTGACTCATTCAACACCCACGTCTTGCGATATTGCTTCCTTTTTTATCATTCTTTGGCTTTCGCTACTATCTCTTTAGCAGTGCGTGCGCGCTTACACAAGGAGCAGCAGCACAGAGCACGCATTATGTGACGCGGTACAGGGACTTTTTGAAGTCTTGCAAAATACACGACAAGATCGCGAAACTTTTTGCCAGAGATGTTTATCTTGGGCTTCTTGACTCCTCACCATCGCGCCGCTTGCCACTCGGCTCGCTCCTTATCATTCGGGCCGTGAGTGTTTAACTCAGCCCGAGAGATAAAGTTTCACCCTTATATGTGGAGCTCTGAGTATGGGGGCTTGATGCTTACCTAAATTGCTTTACTTCCTTATTGAAAAAGTTACTTGGTAGATACGTTAAGTTTTTATAAATCCGCTCAAGAAAGAATAATATTGTAAGTTTAATCGTTACTACAATATTTACTTTGGCAGATGTAAACTGGAAGTTGGGTGTTATACTGATAAGTTTTATTATTGAAACGTGTCGTACATTTGCATGAAATAAATTTATGAAGAAGTGAGAGCTTTGTTTTGGCAAAATTTTCGTACATTTTTCCTAGATTACGCACAGTTGTACAGTTTCGACCTATATACTCGCAAGTGTAATGCTTTACTATCCAACTTTGATATTGATCTCGAGAGTTTCGTACGCGTCAAGTAATAAATTCACATCATACGTATACAATCAAGTTAGACTTGGAATCCTTTTATTTCATTTCTAAATATATATCACGCTCTCCATTATTACAAATTATATAGAGATTGAATCTCATAGACCTCCAGTTGAGCTAGTGCGGGAGCGGTCCCCGAGCAATCCTTCATCGATTTTATAAGGCTATATTCTAGCATAGCCGCGCACTGAGGGCAATACAATCAATTTTCTCGAGTCTCCGAGCGGCCGAGAATAGAGCCCTCGATTAAGAGACCCAATAACGATTCGTCAAGTCCGAATTTCCCCTCTTTAGTCGCAATTGCGGCTAAATCCGGCGGCGTCCGCATGGCTCCCTCGGCGCAGCTGCACTGTACGCGCCCGCAAAAACTCAAATGGCCGGCAGCGCCAAAAATATAACGAGGGCGGCGCCGTTATCGCCCTTCAAAGGGCCTCCGACCCGATAAGCCGAGGAGTGACGATGTCCGCGACTGGGCTGAAAGTGCATTTGCACCTCCTGCTCCAGGCGCTGTTATTCCAGTGCAGGGGAGCGAAAGAGAAGGAGAGAGATGGCGATCGCCTCCCGCTGATCTCGCCGCCGTTGCAGTCGGGGAGCGTCTGGACTTTTTATCAACTCGATGGGCGCGTCAGTTAATTATTTCGTTCGGTTTACGGCTCGCGCCCCGTCGAGGAACGTAACGCACTGTCTGCTCGACGGCCGGGGCCGATCAATAGACCCGGGCAAGGACAGCAAGGCTGAAATATTCATAAATTACGGCCGCTCTCCCGGCCGGCCAATAAAATATGAATCATACTCTCTTGCAAATATTTGATTAGTACCTGCATTATATTGTAGAATATAAATTTGCCGATAAAAATCTCGATAATCGTCTTTCATTAGTTATTGGGTTAACCTGTCATGTAGCAGTTAATCAGTTGGCAACCTTGGATCTCCGATCCCCCAGACCCCCAGCCGATCTCGTCGATTTCGCGCGCTCCTAACGCCTCCCCCCCCGCTCCGAGCGCGGGAGGAGCGACCGAGGGATCCGCGCCCGCCGCGCTCCCAGAGGGATAGCGTTGCCGAAGCTACCGCAGCTCCGTCATTTGTCCTAGGAGCACGAGCAGCGCCGGGCGCGCTCGAGTTACTCGTCCCTTTCCGCTTACGTAAACCCTCGGCGGAGAAAGGATTTTCGGTGGCTCCCAGATGGCATAAGGGACAGGTGAAAACGCCCGCGCGAGCGCCTCGTAAGTTCGGGGGGTTATTGGAGAAACTGTAATATGACTACTTTGCGGCGAGACTCGGCTTGTAGATCGCCGGCGGCCGATAAAATTATCATTTAAATTTCACCGCATTATCTGCTTACACTGGCGGCGGCGGCACGGGACTTTTTCACCCGGGGGAGCTGCCCGATTAATTTGAGATAGCGGCCCGAGCTCCATTTCTTCTTAGGGATCGGCCTGGTAGCTTCGCGCCTTCGCGCCTTGGCGCCCGTTCGCGGCGCTCGACGATTGTGCGAAAGCGGCAGAAAATCCGACCAGCGGCCGATCGCTTGTCAAATCAAACAAGCACCTTTTCCGATATAATAAATTGCGCCCGCAAAAAAATTTTAACGGCGCTTGCTCGCAGTTTATGCCAATGTATTCTTGCGAGTGCGGATTTTTCCGCTTCGTATATGTATCTTCGGAGAGCAGCTTGATCCCGAGTTCCGCGGCTATTTATCAACAAGAGCGCATGAGAGCGCCGCACTTTCTCTAAACAGTTTAATTTTAATAGTTTGTATTCATTCGCTAGTATTCTGTATGCGTTTTACAGTCACATGAGATAAGCTATTGCGTTTCTTCCTCTGCAACTGCGGATCTACCTCGTTCATAATTTATTTGAACCGGTATCTGTAGTAAAAACACATTGCTTTTAAAGCTTGCGTTTTCAATATTAATAAATTAATAAAACTAATAGTACCGAATTCCATGCGTTACAAAAATCCAAATTTAACTTTCATCCGCATACCGGCTATCCGTCCGACGCATAACTTTCAATGGGGTATAAATAAATTAAATCGTAAAGCCCGCCAGTTAAGTTGAAACTAGCTTTAGAATTCTCTAAAGGATCGAAAAATTCGGAGGCCATTAAAATCAGGTATGAAATAACACACGAAGACATCAATGCAGCCCGGAATAATTTATTCCTCCACTGAAATGAAATTTCTCCCAGAATAACAAAGAATACAATTTCTCAATTATCAGGGTCCGTTCTTCTAAGCGCATAAGCTTCATTCGCACAAGTTGCTGAAAACAAAAGTTATGCATTCAAATAATAAACAATTTTACTGCATTACATTAATATTGCTTTTACTGCTATCTATCGACGTATTTCTGCAAGCGAACTATAGACATCTAAAGAAAACACACAACATCTCTCGTTAGAAGATAAACCTGGTCTAATATTGACTGTGCCGCAAAGTCAACAATTGTTTATTTGATTATATAACCCAGCCATTGTACTCGATTCCCCGACAACGACACGTTGTCACGATTCTTCGCCCTCCGCTTCTTTCCCGAACGAGTTCCCATAAGCAACCCGCGGGTGATTTTTCGATCGGGGAGACATTGTCCTCGGCTCCAATTCACGCACTCGCGGGTCGAAAGTGCGAGTTTCTCGCGCGCGCGCGCGCGGCATATCGAAAGCTGGCTGTCGTGTCGTTATACGAGTGCCGATCCGCCTTCGCGCGTTCGATAGTACAACCGTACCTCTGGCTATATACCTTTGACGCGACTCCCTTTCCTTTTCCCCTCGCTCCTTTTTTCCGATTTCGTAATGAGCAGATCTTTGATGGCGCGAAAGTCAGATAAGCATCGCCGAGTGCCATGGCGTGACGTTTTCTCTCTCTCTTCCTCCATGTCCCCTGCGATCGGTATCTGCGCTGTTCTGCTTGGCGGATCTTGATATTTCCTCGGGAGCGGCCTGGAAGACGAGAGCACCTCTCGGGCGACTATTGGAGTCCGTTTGTCGTACCGTTATGCATTTTGGAATTCTTCAGAAATCTTGCACGATGCCGGTTGTTCCTGAGGTTGTTCCAAAAACTCTGCCCTATTGGTATAAAGTTTGATACAGAAATTTATAATGGACTTTAAGTGAGTAAATTGCAATATAGTCTTGATGATTTACTGTAATGTCTGATATATATTACGCTTAAGGGCTCGTTTTATTATTGCGAGTATCGTACCTGCAGATGTGTATAGTATTATTATTTATTACGCAGCGGTACACTAAATAAACACTCGAGCAGATAGATACATGGTTGCACAAGAAGAATGGAATAGCGTGTGAGCAACAAGAGCAGATTAGATAAATTTGATGTTCTCTGACCCTTAAGCCTGATAAATTCGGATAAAGTGAGTACATCAGTTTGTCGGCAGCTATACCTGTACCGGAAAACCTCACTAGGTTACACGGAGGAAAAGCTGAGATCGAAGAAGAAATACGGAGATTGAAGGATTAGGGTGCGGGATATGACGTTCTTCGCGGAGAACCTCGCAGCCCTCGTCGCGGGCTCGATTGTTGAATGACAAGCGGCTTTCCTTTCGGGCCAAGGGATCGCGAGCCGTAATTGGCCAGGTGGTGCACGGCCCAACCTCGGGCCCAACAAAGAAGCGCGCCAGCCACTACCTTTCGTAAATCAATCGTATTTAATTATCCCGCCCACTGGCCGGGACACAAAGCCGCGGCGCGCGGCGGCCGCCGCCTCGCAAATCACGCGGCGCTTGGAATCAAAAGCCCGGGCGAAAGAAATTGGCGGCGGCTTTATACGAGGGGGGTTAGCGAAGGGGGGGGGGTGCAGGGGTCGCCGGTCACCGGTCGCCGCGGCGATAACGCGCAATTGACGAGCGGCGCATCGCGCATTACGTATTTACGACATCGCCGGCGTTAACTCTCGCCCGCGCTGAAAAGTATATTATTATTCAGCGACGGGTAATTGCGGGCCCGGCGGGGGCGCGACCACGAGGCGTCCCAAACGACCGGCGCGGAATGACTGACGACCTTATTAAAATAATAACAAGTGCGGAATGAGCGGGCCGGCCGGGAAAAATGGCAGAGGCGGCGGATTATCGGCGCCAGACGATCGCTCGCATAATTAAGCACAGGGAATAATGGTCGCATTGAGCGGAGAAACCGCCGCGCCGAGCGCATACTCCCCGAGCTTAGGATTTAATTACCGGCAATTACGCAACCATCCCGGGAGCGCGGGAGCGCGCGTTATCGAGCCGACGTCGCGGGAGGCTGCGAGCTCGGAGCCGGGCTTATCTCGCGCACGGAGTCATCGGCCGCGTGGACAAAGTCGCTCGCCGATAAGACACCGCCGGCGGTAGTTACTTGAGCCGCCGCTTCAAAAGCGCGCGCTATCGATCGGATAAAACTCATCAAAGTCGCCGGCGCCGGCAGATAGGCGTATCCTACGAGGCGCACCCGCGGCGACAATGATTCGCGCCGGCGGCCGACGCCTTACGTTACACGATCGGCTCCGACATAGGCGCAGCCGTTCACTGCCCGCGGAGGTTATTTATAAACGGTGCTTATAGTCGCAACCGCGTGTTAATTTCGTCCGGGTTATCGTGAGGTGCGCGCTGCAGGTGAAGGGATCGCCATGCGTTTCCGTGCGCCCGCGGATCGTTCGGAATCCTCGGTTTACGACCTACCGATTAGGGGTTCGCTCTCAAATTAATAACCCCGAGCCATTGGAAGCTGTACACGGAGCTTTAAATAACACGCTTAACGTCGACTGACGAGTGCGCTTCGAACTTGGATCTACGTGCTCGTCTGCGTGCTACAGTGATCAACCGCATTTAACTATACAGTTATTACGATATAATTACGAAATGCATAGCTAGAGTTCAAATATATTTGAAGTGCTTTTGGCAACAAATTTCCTTAGTTTCGATAAGAAATCGGTAACAATACATTTAGAATTTTTTGTACGCATTGGAAAATTTGTGCGAATGTAGGTAATATATGAACATATCCAATCAGCTGTTAAAACTCTTAATAAATAAAAACGTCTTTATTATGCATTTTACACGTATTAAAATTTTATAGCAAAGTTTTCGAAATTTAATAAATTTTAGTAGATCAATTGACTTTTATGCATGTATAATTTTTTACGAGAAACCTGCACCTACCATATATGTTTGTACAACTCGCGGAAGATTTATTTCACCTTTGGATTCCGGAGCCTCGATTTTGCTTGCTCCCTTGGGTACAAAGCTACTACGGTATGTTCGGTATAAGTAGTTTGATCTCACCTTGCTAGTTAGCGACGTGGCTTGAAGGCTTCGAAGACAAGAACAAGGTCGAAGTAAAACTACGTAATTAAGCTTTCGAGTAAGCAATGTTTCGTTCAAAAAGACTAACAACAGCTAATCAAAACGCATATGTAGCAGAGGTGAATAACACCGAGTTTGACGCCTGCCAGGCTTGCTTCTTCTCACCGAGGCATCGCAGGTTTTCGAAAACTGGAAATTCAAAGGCTTATAAATTAAAGATGTACATGTTCGGAGGTTCGGCACAGCCTTAGCATCTCAGTAATCATGAAATTTCTTTCCATATGATTCCACATATGACGATCTTCTTAATGATTCTCTTGGTTGTTTGATCGCTTTGGCTTTACTATATGTCTCCGTGAATGACGGAATTACGCGAGCGTGAATTTGTTTTCATTCATCCACAAATGCAGATCATGCACTCTGAAATCCGAACATATTTTTAAATTATAAATTTGTAACCCCTTTCATAAAAATATATGATAATTTCTCTCTTCTTTGGATTTTTATGCAAATACAATAAAAAGTAAATTATGACGTAATTTACATAACATGCATATACCTGTCTGCATATAAATATTTTTTAACGATTTGAATCGTGACAAGACTTTTGTACAATACGAACTACGAGCATTCTTTGATGCGCAAAAAACCAACGTTATTTTATGAAGCAATCTTTTATGATTACCTAGTCCCCAAAATTGGAAGAATTTTCCTTGATACTATTGTTTACATTCCAAAACTTAATGCCGCAAAATACTCGCAGCAGCGTGTATATCAGTATGTAGACATTTCAAGAAACATTTTCAAATCAATCACAATTTTCTATTTATTCTTCTAGGTCAAGTAAATATAAATAGTTATTTGATCTCTAACAAACAATTAATTCATTAATTTTAAAACGTTTCTCTCAGGCTTCTGCTCGTCTGGCGCATAGAGCAGACGTGATTTTTAATATTCCCATACATAAAAGGATTGACAAAATAAAAATGCAGCAGTTGAAAGATAACAAATAATTTTAAAAGGACGAACTGGTCAGTATCTATTAAATAAACCGACAAAAGTGCATCGAGGCTCACCTAGCGAATTCACGTAGAGTAAAGTCACTTACGAATAACGAAATCGCTTAGTATATAAAATCCAAATGGATTCTTTCGTCTCCTATGCTCCTCGGCGGGCAGAGATCATACGGTCCCGCAGGACAGCTCGCGCAGCTGTGACTGAGGAAATAACCGCGTGCACGCCTCGATCCATAAACAAAGCCGCGGTGCCACTCGGCGCGCGGCAGAGGCGGATTTTTAGCCTCAAATGTACGCAAGGGGGCGCATTGGAGAGGTCGTAGCGTATTGTGCTGTCAGCGCATCGGCCTCCTCGGCTCACGTGAAATTATAATTTGTGCGTTCGGCGCGCGGAGGTAGGACCGCGCGGCACGGACGCCTCTCGTCGATTTCGCAAGCGCCGCCGCTGCGTTAATTGTTTTAGTGATTTAGCGCTCGATTTTTTACACGGTGCAATTAGCGCGCCCGTGTTGCAACGCAACCGCCCGCGAGCGGACTTTGTTTTGATTTTAAAATTAACGCGTGATACGAGTGTGCGTATCAATTTACGAGCAGTTTAGGTCCGCCTAGCAACTCCGCAGAATTGCGCAAGAATATTTATCGTAGCCGCAGCAGAACTTCCTTTATGCGATTGCTAATTGCGACGCGGACGAGCAATCAGTAGTAACGGTCACTGTATAATATTCAACATTGCGCGCGCGTTTTTCTCTTTGATTTAATAGTCTGCGCTGCGTGTGCTGCGTTAACAGGTTGACTTGCTTCGAAGCAGCGGAACACTGCGAATATGACGAAAAAATATGAGTCGTTAATCATAGATTCTATTACAGCCCTGACGATTGTTGAGGATACAGCTTGAGAATGTGTGCCCTCGAGCATTATTATTGTAATTATTATTAATATTTATTTTAAAGCAACAAGGTTTTAAAAGACTTTATTTGGGTTACAGCTGTATGCAGAACTACTTTCCGAAGGGAAAATATATAATCTCCTCGCACGCTCTAATGTTAACGTGATGATTGACGATGTAATAGTCGCATACAGAGATAAACTAAAAGTAAAGGGTGTATATAACCTCTTTTAATATCATGGCCATTTATTAAGAACAATGTAAGTGGAACGATAAAAGAAGCCTTAAATTATGAATATACAGAGGAGGATGTACTATTTATCGATAATTGCTCACGGAAACTTCTATCGCATATGAGTATCATTTCTTACGGGAAATGATAGAAGATCTTATAAAAATAACGATGGAATATCACACGCTTAGGTTCACCGTGGCAGATAATTACGGAATGCCACGTAACTTCCCACAAGAACTTCGGCCATAAAGTGTCTGACTTATATGATGGAAATCGTATCGTACGCAAAATTAAATTAAGATAAACTCTAAAAATAAACACACAATATTTTGAATCAAGTGAATATAATAATTACTTCATCTAGGAAATGCTGTGCTACATATCAGTAATTATCGCAGTCGGTTAGCAAGTATAGTTTTCATAAAGCTCGTTTTCTTCCTGTTAACCTATGAAACGGATGAAGTGCAGTCTGGAATCTCAAGCGCACACCGATAAAGACGTTTAAGCGAGTCGGTACATGCAGAGTCGAATTCACTTCCCCAGCACTGACTCATTTTTCGCGCATGCGAGTCGCATGGCAATTGTAGCAGATTCAATGAATCTGTATCTTTCATATCAAGTTGACAAAAGCATGCACATTAAAAGTTTGACCAAAATATTGCAAAAACCTTGAACATTTGAAAACAGTAAAATTTCTAGATTAAAATTAACAAAAAAAAGTTGTGTCTTAACTTTATTTCCAAAAGACTAATCTTTGCATCAAAATCAGTATGTGACTTTTTCAAAATATAATGACCCTTGTAGAAATGAATGTTCAATTTCAACATGAAACTGGATTGCATCAAAACTTATGTCATTCAGATAATGTGCTCTAGCTGACTTAGGCTATCAGCAGAGCTGACTTCAAAATCGAACATTTGTATTAGTAATCTAATACATGGCAATCATAAATTACTTAATTAATAAATATTAATAGTATTAAATAATTCTAGAACATACACTTACCTCTAAGCACTAGATCATATACCTCTATCGGTTCTTTATCTCCACTTTTTCAAAAATTCAAAGTTCAACGTACTGGATATACATTGGATTCAGTGGTAACACATGCAATGCAGGCAAGAAATAAATCCATTCATTTTCTTATATGACACTTATGAATGTTGGGTCTTCGAAGTCGGCTTTATGTCCGAAATTCAGAGCCTTAGTGCTAGCGGAATTTTCGTCAGTCTAATTTCTACCAGGAAATATTCGGTCTAGTACAAAGGCGCGTTGATGATACGAAACTGTCTCTATGACGGAGCCAGGTTAAATGTAACGCCAGCAAGCGTCAGAATCAAGAGCGTAGCTCTCCCGTAAACGATGCAATGTTCGTTACGCGTATTGTCCAGTGCGCGCCCCTCGCCGAGCGGCACGTGTCTTGCAGCCTGCCGACAATAGCCGAAGCTTGGATGGCTCGGCCCTCGAGACCAAATCGCAGCGTCGCGTTAATTAAGCGACTCGGCGAGTTCCCGAGGATCGCGCGGCGTCATAGGGGCCGGGCGCGACGTAGTCGTCGTGAAAACGAGGGGAAGCCCCGGTGCAACTCAATTATCACTCCCTCATTACGAGGCGCTTCCTGCGCTCGCGCTATCCCACCGCTGCTAATAAAAAGCGCGGATCGACTTTATTGCCGCCGGCCGAGGGAACAATGCGCCCTGCGCGCCCCAGCTATTGTGTTGCGCGTATTTGGCGCACGTGCGCCCCGGGGGCCGTTCATTACACCGGTTATTATGCGAGTATCGATCCCCGGGGCCTCGCGCCATCCCCGCGATTACATGCATACACGCGCTAAATGCGAGAGCGATCACGCAGTACAGGGGCCTTGCTTGTTGCGCAACCTGCATGCAATTGATGAGCCTGCCGTCCGAAAAGTCGAATGGAATTCTCTTGGCGCTGCGTGTGCCGAGGCTGCGGGTTGGGGGCCTGCTTCGATGTACCACACGTAATAATAAAGTAAAAACGTACAACGGAATTGGTAGCATCACTTATTTAGCTGTCTGCGCGTGGATCTCGAATAAAATTAGAACATTAAAGTACAATTATAAATTACCATTAATAGCTTTTCATACGTATTAGTTACCGGCAAGTTTATAATATAAAGTGTGCTTCGAATCGTTCCGCTCGATTAAGGATTCCCGAAACAAATTAAATACTCGAGCTAGGAACAAGTCTCTCATAAAACGCTGCGTTCTGAAGGGAAACTCTTCTCGAGTCAAGACGTTCGACCGGAGCTTTCTCCTTCTCGTTGGACCCTATCGCGGCCCGAGCAAAGTCCAACCCTGACAACGTTATCGCGCGCGGGGGCAAATAATCGTCGGTGGAGACGTATCGGGGACGCCGCGCGACTTTCGGCTGAGTCATTGGCGTTAGCGCGGTCGCGCGCCCAACAACGAGAGCTTTTCTTCGATTCTGAGAAAAGACAGATCTGCAGAGAGCCCGGCATAAATCAAGTCGATGGAATTGGCGTCTATACGCGAGCGCACGTACACTGTGCATGTGGCGCTGACAGGGGCCGGGCGGAGAAAAGCGCGCGGCCGATCCGTAAACACATGACGATTGGAATCAAGAGACCGGCGACCCGCATATAGGCTCTTGCTTTGATTGCTGAAAATGATCTGGGTCTTTTTGTCGTACATCATCGCTGCCGCGCAACTTTGTCATGTGGAATAAATGCAAAGTTGCTTTGTATCATAAGTATAGGACATACTTGTAGAGGAGAGGTACCTGGAGAGAGATACAAAGCGTTGCCTCTTACAATCATTAGGCCATGTATACAACAGGATATTTGTTGCTCCATATGTAAAGGCTAGATCCTTGTGATTTTTTCTAGATTAATCTGAAAATTTGCAAGAAAATATGCACAATTTAGATTTTTAATTTTTAACAATGAACAATTAGCAGGCGGAATGCTCGGATTTTCGTAATGGACAAATACGCCAACTACTGTCGTCCAGCCGCTAGTGTTACAATTTACATATAAGAGCCCATTATAAGAACTGTAATTACCGTTCGGACAGATATTGTGCAAAGAAAAAGTACTTGGTGGCTATCAAGCAAAGTTTCCCATTTATCTGCAGTTTCAAGAAAAAATGACGCAACTGCGCCGCGTATCAATGGCCGCACAAAGAAAGCGACAGCGTACTTTTATCCACGGCACTATCAATTATTTTCCGATCGACGTCATATCCAACGTAACCAATTAACAATTAAAAGTTAATACTCTTTGGCGGTTTCAACAATGGCGCATTAACATAAGCCCATGGTCACGCGCGCGCAACCGACAAATAGGACAGAGTCGCCGCTGGACGAACCGCCGCGCGGCGGATAAACATTGTCGATCCAGCGAATAACATAATCGAGCGCGGCCGCCGCTCGGCGTGTAAACAAGCGGCCGCCGCCGAACTTTCACTCCGGGAAGCTCGGCGCGCGGAAAAAAAGTGCCACCCCGCGCTTGCGGCGAACAAAACGGGCTCGCGCGCGCGCACACACGGTAACCAAAGACCTTTATACCTAACGGTAAACAGAGGCGGGATCGGCGGCGCAGCTGGCGCTATCGCGGCGATAACTCGGGGACCTCGTCGAAAGGGAAGACGGTGACGTGTCTTCCGCGGAAGGCGAACATGATATCCGCGCAGCTCCTGGGCGCAACGCGATGCAGCCCGCGCGAGCCTGCTTTTATTGCACTTGCCCGGCCGCCTCCCGCGCGTTCTGCTCGGCCGCGGCCGCGCCACCGCCTCGCCGCTGCATAAGTGGATTAGGAGCGAGTGCCAGGCGATAATACCCGAGCTACGGCCCGTTTCAGTCTATAAACCGCCGAGCGAGCCGCCAACCGGCCTCGTCAGGCTCTTTAAGTTTCGTCATTACCGCCCGCGGGCGGAAACATTTCGCGGGGGTGACCCATATAATTAGAGAGAAAGAGGGAGATACCGAGCCGGCTGTCCTGCTATCTCCGATCAAATGGACGGTATACGCGGTAATTGTCTCGGCGGGTATGTGCGAACGGCGCTAAGCAGCTCGGCAAAGGGGAAAAATCGTTGGCGGCGTAAAAAGGACTTGCCTTTACACGCGCCGGGGAGGGGAAGGCACGCAGCCTCGCGCAAGGAGTCATCCTATCGATTGACGCAAAATAACATTTCAATAGTTGCCGGCGTTTTTCCTTGCAAAGTATGCAAAGCTTACAGCACTTACTTAAGAATGCGCGCATAATTTAGATTCTTCTGGGAAGTAACATCGTCCGACACTAACAATAAATTGAGCACGCGATAAGTATTAAAAGAAATTGTAGGATCCCCTCATTTGTTGGTCGTAACGTTCCGATTATTTGTTTATCTCATTCC
This sequence comes from Sycophaga agraensis, assembly GCA_018906755.1. Taxonomy (NCBI): domain Eukaryota; kingdom Metazoa; phylum Arthropoda; class Insecta; order Hymenoptera; family Pteromalidae; genus Sycophaga; species Sycophaga agraensis. The sequence continues at coordinate 1,246,203 of JACCIE010000011.1, forward strand.
ACTGGCGCGCTCTTATTAATTGTGCCGATCTCCGACAACAAGATTCTTGCGCGAACAGCAGCTATAAAGTTTCAAGGAACAAGGTGAGCGATTCAAAGGGGCCCCCGCGAGTTATTGTATTTATTCAAGGAATGCATGCGCGAAAATCGCTCGCGCCTCGTTTTTTTTCAGTAAGCAGCCATGTCACGCGTCGGGGCTCTGTAAAAAACGCAGCGGCTTCTTCTCGAGCCTCGACTCGCGTTACGAAAGGTTTCTCGAGAGTGCTTCGGAGAACCGCGAAAAAGCTCGAGTGCAATAGGCGCGAAGCACTTTCTCCAAGTGCCCGACGCTCTCGGGTCGCCGCGACTCTTTTTGGCCCCGTCGCCGGCCGAGCGAGGCGCGATCGCGCAAAATTTCAATAAACTTTTACGATCGCTGTGGCAACAGTTGTAAAGTGTCAGATCGGCCGGCTGCGGGGGAGCGGAGGCCTCGAAAAAGCCCGGCGCGTCGCGGGGAAAGCGCCGCGGACGTGCCTCGGCGCTCGCGGCGCACGTGCGCGCCCTTTGTGCCGAGCTTTGCGCGCCCAGCCTTTGTGCGCTTAACGAGCCGCCGCCACGGGGCCCCGGCAAAGCAGACCCTACCCCAAACGGCGGCCGACCGGTTGCGCAAGGCGCCTGCGAGAAAGCTCGGGGCCCGTCGGGGCGGCCCGCGAGAGGCGCATCGCGGGCGCCCAGGCTGGAGGGCCGTGAAGGCGGCAGTAGGGCGTGTGGGAAAGCGCGGCGGGCGAGGGGCCCCGTACCCGGGCCTTTTCCCGCGGCCGCCCGCGCGCGCCCTTGCCGTAATTGACTTATCGAGGCGGAATGCGCGGCGCGCCTCCCGAGCCCGCGGATTCCGCGCGCACAAGCGTCCCGCGGCGCGGGAAAAATGGAGAAAAATCCCGGCGCTCTCCCGCGCGCCCGGTTCCTGCGAGCCGAGCGGCGCGCGGGCGCCTCCGGCGGTCGGTAACTTGATCGCGCGCGCGATCATCGGGCGCGAGCGCGCGAAATTCATTTTCGCGGCCGGCCGAGCGTACGTGCCGCGGCAGTCCGGCGACAACGCAGCTGCAGCCTCGGCGGCCGAGGCGAGAGGGCCGCGGCGCATGCGCGATTGCAGCCCCGGAATTTATTCTTCCCCGCGGGGTGTGCGCTCGCTCGCGCGCGCGCGCGCGAGACTTTCTTTTGTTGCTCGGACGGTAGCTCGCGGGAGGGAAAATCTGCACGCGTGCAGCGCGCGGCTTTCGAAATTCGAGAACCTGCCATCAGCCTGCCGAGCGGACTATGTCTCGCCTGCCACGTCCCGCGGCTCCATCGGTATTATACGTATTTGCTTAGTTGCAACTACCTGCGAGAGTGAAATCCATTTTTTACAAGCTCAACATACTCGTATATTTTCTTCACTCGGGATTATCGACCTACAATATTATGGATCAGTGGAAGCATTTTATCGTCTTCGTATAATATTTCAGGCTTAGGGGCATGGCTTGCTTTTCCATTTTCCAAAAGAAATTTGAAAGCTGAACACTTTAATATTCGTTGAATGTCATCGCGCGAATCTCCCAGTAGAGGTGGATGTCGTAATGAACTATTCAAATGATTCTTAATATCGTCATCTTTCTGACGAGCAAAATAAATACACAATGTTCTTGGAATTTAGAAAATATCTCGCGTCGGGGACCGACGAGATTTTTCTGAAAGTAGGTGATGCTCACCCGGAATCATGAATATCCCATAAATGAAAACAGTTTCTAGCGTGCTAATTCTTTTTTTGAACAGTTGATCCTGTACACGATGTGAGAATACTGTATACGCTCTCTTGGTAACATTATGGCACACATACGTTTTTCATTTACGTCATATCAAGATTGGTAAAAAGTTATTAACCTCGTTCTGAAATACCCGCAGGGACGCCGTCTATACACGCGGTGCAACACGATATTTTTAATATTGCAAGCCTCTCGATCGAAATTAAAGTTTTTTGCTCGAGTTCTTACCGTTGACAGTTATTATCTTCATACATTTATTATACTCCAGAAATTAACAGTTTTATGAATGACTTCCCGCGTAAAATCGTTAAATATGGAATATACCATTTCAGTTTTATTTACCATTGCTCCTCAAATTATGTCAAAAATGAAAATATGGTAGAAAAATATGGTACAAGGAAGTTTTCAGCATATATTAAAGAATGATAATACGTTCTTTTCTAACTTTGATTTTGTATCAATGTATAATAAAAATTCTTTTACTTATATTTATTATTTATTAACTTATTAATTAATTTTTTTTCATAACTTATTTGTAACATTAATTTTTAAATTTCAAATCTATATCTTCCTTTTTAAGTTAAATATTTTTGCACTCGTTTTATCAACTATTTAACATATGTTCTATACATTTAATATTTCCAAGCAGGTTACAACAGCATAATAAAACAGCATATGTATAAAGTAATGTAGTAGTTTTAAATAGAACACGTATAATTAGTTTTTTCAATATCTGTTATTTTAATGATTATTAAAAGTAAGTATTTGTATAACTGGAACACAGTCTGCAATTAAGCGAGCTAAAACCTCAATGATGGTCTAATATTTACGGGAGTGCGGCACGTGCAGTTCTGTCTCTGTGACTAGATTAATATAGCTGGGCCATCTCATCTCCTATAAATAAAGCTGCGCAATGCATTCCTCCGCTTGGGAAACGGGGGTAAAAAGTACAAGAGTTCGAGCGCGTATCCACGCGCTTCGCAGTCCTCGCAATAGACTCGATGACTGTGTTATTTCGGATACTATATACGAGTTGATCTCGACGCCAGACGTTTGTTGATTAACGATTATTGCAGGGCTGTTTACGGAATGTTTTTAAAAGGCACGGCGAGAGCACGACTGACGTGGCAGTGCCGAGTCTTCTTCTTTCTCAGACTTTGAGCCGCGGCGTGATGAGAAAAAAGCCGGAGGAAGGACGCGCGCGCGCGCGGGCGGGGAAAACAGCCAGCGGCGCGCGTCGGTGTAAGTACGTGGAAACGATCCCAGTGCACGCGACCCTTACCTCGCCGGCTGCATTATTAACGCGGAAGAAGCGCGCAGCCGAGCTAATTAATTATATTTAACGGGCGCGGCCCGTTCAGCGGACTGGGCTTTCGGCTCGGAGGGTCGGCGATCGCCATGTGCGGCTCGCGGGGCCGAAACTCCCCGGCTGTCGTGGGCAGCGCCACGGCACCAGCGGGATTTTTTGCAAATTATCATGACGTGCGTCAAACATTTATTCGGACTTGCCGTTGCGCCGCGACTCGTAATTGATAGTTTGCGAGGACTGCGCGGGCCGAGGCGCGGGCGAAGGCAACATTTGTAGAAATTCATTATAAAGCCCCATCTGCGATTAAATCTGATTATAATACTTATTATTCTTTGGGCAAGGGTACACCACGTCAAATAACAAAAATCTCTTCTTTCTTTTTCCAGGTGAGTTTGAAAGACTGCCCTGCAATTAGCCGCACTGTTTCACGTAAGTACGCAAACCGTTTCCTGACGGATAGCGGCCTGCGCGAAGGCTCGAGCCCGCTCCCGAGGACCCAAGGGCTCGCGGCCCCCACCTAATCCCGGAATCTCCGCCGAGCTCACTCGCGCTCAGCTTCTCGCCTGCTCACGGCTCTGCACGGAGATGTACCCGCGAGCGAATTCGAAAAGCCTCTTGAAAAGAAGGATCGCGATGGAGGGAAGAGGCTCGGGCCGGGCTCGGCCGCCTCGAGGCAGCTCCTCACGGGACAGGAGCTGTCGCGCGGCGGCGGCGGCGGCGGCGGCGCGCCGGCGACGACCCAGTGGAGGGGGACGGCGCGAGGAGCCGGACGGACGGCGTTCCGCGGGGGCCGGTTTTCGCGCCTCGGCGCCAGCGCCGCCGCCGCCGCCGCCGCCGGCTCCTCTTTCATTATGCAACGGGAGCTTTTCCTGGAAAAATCCGCGCGGCAGGGCAAGGGCAGCGCGCGCCCATAAACCGAGCGATTTACAGCGCGACGAATCGCCGATGATGCGATGGTTCTCCCACGGCCGAGCGGCGGATGCTAATTAGCCCCGCGATCTTTTGATCGATTTCCCTGTTTTTCGTCGCCGAGTCATATCCTGCACGGAGGTGCAACACACCGAAACGCCCCTGGTGGCTCATCCTATTTCTTCCCTACAAAGCGTGACAGCAAATGATGCACAACTTTGTACTCGATTATTCAATGAAAATTCTAATTGAGCTTTGTCAGTGTGCTGGGCAGCATATTGCACGGTCCATTGCGCGGATTCATTCGAACGCCTGACGGAAACGTTCGATTTCAGTAGATCGGTTTCGTTTTCCTCGCTTCATTCATGGTTTTAGTCGAAACCGCAGAGCGGCACGGCGGCCGGTAGGTACTGGGGTCGCCGTTAGATCCTAATTGAAAAGCTGAGATTAAGAGGGCGGGGCCGCTATAAAACGAGCGGGCGCTGCAGCTCGCGCTCTTATCGGTAAAGGCGCACGGCGCTAGCATGTCCCGGTCGTAAATCCGGTAATAATCAGATTAATTGGGGCTGCAGTCGCGGCGGAGGAGCGGCGCGGGCGCGGTGCCATTGACCCGGTATCAGCTGCTCGGCGCGAGGTGTCCATCACGGTTCAACCGGCGCGCCGCGAGGGCGGCTCGAGCGTCCGTGGTGAAGTCTGTGGATCGCGCGGCCTAACGGCGAGGTCAGTCGGCCTCGCCGCTGCTTGATACGAGCGCACCTATCGGGTGACTCACCTACCTGGTGCTGCACTGCGCCTCGGACTCCTCGCTTGAGCTGCGGCCAGCGCGCAGTTATATATCGACAGTGAAACTTCAGTTTTGTTTGGTTCTTGGCTTTATCTCGGCACTCTGAGAGGACCACATTGCGCTCGATGTGTGAAGTAAGGTTATGGAATTAAATAACATTGATTTTGTAATGCATTCGATGACTTGCTGCGACTGCCGTCTATTCATCTTTCACTTTTAAATATCTGGTGATGTAACATTTACTCCATGCTTAATATTGGTACAGTGCGTGGGTGAAAAATTATTGTTATTATCTTGTTTTTCATAAACTTGCACTTAACATAAACGCAAACGGCAGAAGATGTTATAAAATTACTGGTGTAAATACCAATTGCAACAGTGCCGTAGTGTTTACGATCGACTCGACCGATTAAGAATTATACAATCTAATTATTGTGTCGAGGAAATTAAAACGATGGCTAAAACCAACGCTGCACCGGAATAGCGTAACAATGATTTCTCTTTAAAGCATATTCTGATTTTTGCTGACTCTACAGGAATAACTATTACAATGAAATCGTTGAACTGCTTAGTTCTTACACAAACGCGATTTGTATAAAGCACACGCGGATATTGTTCCAGCTGATGCGTGAAAATATCGTTGAACCCAATTTAAAAATGCAGCGCTCGATAAAAATCTTACCCACGGATCCTTAATCTTTGGCGAATGAATAATATTAGGACTGATTAGATAATAATAATAATAATAGTTGATGACGTGGACAAGTCGCAGGCGGCAGAGTCGCATGATTGAAACGTTATTCTTCAATGATAGGGTTCCGTGAACCACGGCTGGGAGATTGCTTGCGCAAGCCGCGTTCGACAGCCGAAGCACTCGATACATTAGCATAATGGGTTATGCAGCTCGGCATAATTAGCAACTGTTGAATTTAACAAGGTTTCCCTGGGCGAGCCGCGAGCCCTGGGCGGCGAGGTGAGCCCGGCAAAGTTGGGCGGAGGAAACGGCGAGGTCGGCGGCGTCCGAGCGCCGGGAAAGCCCGTGGGAGCCTCGCGCGCGAAAGCAGCGCGGAGGCGAGGAAGGAAAGCGCGAGGGGACGCGGGGCCCCCGGGCGCACCGGAGAAATAGGAAAAGAGCCGGGCAGCAGCGATCGGCGAGGGGCATCGCGCGCCATTTTTAAAGGGGTTCGCGGGGGAGAGCCGCGGCGCGCCGCGCACGGGAATCCGATTAACATACAATAAGCACATAATTCTCTGGGCGCTTCCATGGGCGCACACAGGCGCGCGCGCGCACACACGGACGGCCTTGTTGGCCCTTGGCTCCCGCGGGGCTTTGTGCGCGGCCGGAAGCGGGCCTCGCGGCTTCCGGAAGCCGCCGCCGCCGGCTTTCCGCTTTTCCCGGGTTTTTGCGTGGCGCGCAGGGGAGCGGATCGGCGGCGGCAGTCGCCCTCGGAGCGGCGCGCGAGCCCGGCTCGGCCGGCGCGTACAGTTAGGGCCGTAAAAGCCCTGATCGACTTTGACTACTTGAATTTACAAGCGCCGGCGACGGCGGCGGCGGCGGCGGCGGCATTCCGCGAGCGGCCGATCCGAACTATCAATCAGCCGCGCGCGTCATCTTTTTCCCGAGAGCCGAGCAAAAGGAAACGCGGGCCTCGCGGCGGTGGTCCTCGGGCCTCGTTAGATCCGCATCCTCCGGCCCTCTCGCCCGGACTTTCACTCGCGCGGCCGAGCGTGAGCGAAAAATGCTAATGCGCGCCTCGCGGCGTATGACCGACGATGACAACGCGAGGCCGTGTACGTACGCGCGGCCGGCCGTGCGCTGCCAGCGGACCTTTTTCCCTACCGGGGGGCTCGGGCCGCCGACGTCCCGGCCGATCGTGCCCGCGGATCACGTGTTCCCGCCTTTTTGCCGCCGGGACATTGTGCGCAGCAGCTTTTCCAGGCCGGCGCGGCGAGCGCCGCTCGGGGCCGCTCATGACTATTTTGTCATCGCGGAAGCCCCGAGCCCTTGCCAGGGCTTTCGCTTTCCCCTCGCCGGAGCGGCCCGCGGCGCCGAAAACTCGGCGGCTCATTAGCGCGCTCCGCTCGGCCGATCCCCGCCCGGACGGTAGACCGGGCCAATTTACAAGGCGCGATAAGCCGGCGTTACGTGCTGCCGAGGCGCGCGCCGGCTTATCCGCGCCCCCGATAGCCCGCGCGCGCCGCTTTACGAGGGACTTTAACGCGTATCGCCGGCGCTTTGTATTTGAGCCGGGCAGCCGCGGCCGATCGGCCCCGGCGGCCTCGGACCACCCGATAAAAATCGTGTAAACCGCGCGTTAGGTTCTTGGCCGGATTAAGTGGTCCGAATCGTTTTGACGCCGCGAGCGCGCCGACAAGATGTTACGGGTGTAAAAGCTCCTCCCTGAAATACGTCCCGGCAACCTTTTATTGCCCCGCCGTGCCACTCTTTTCACTAAAACAAACTTTATTACGAGGAGTTTTATAACGGAAGATGTGGTAAAAATCGAGTATCGCAGCCAAGCAAAACAGTCTCTCTCGGATTTGGTAAGCCTTTTACCCTGGAAATCAGACCTTCTTTTCTTCTGCAACATTTGTATGGGAGGCCAATCCTGGCCGCCGGTATACGTAGCCGCGAACAACCCGAAGAAAAAGAATAGTCGCGCGCCGCTCATCTGCGTGAACACAAAAAGAGCCCCGAGGCGTTGCCAGTCCTCGATAAAAGGAAGCACGCTGGGCACTTGGCTCGGCCGCTGCTCCGCGGAATCCCTCGGGGCGATTGGGCGGCCGAAAAGCCACGGGCGGGCCGTTTGGCACGGGCGATCGGCGCCATTAGCTCCGGCCCGCATTCCGCGCTCGTTTTACGCCCTCGCGTATCGCGGGGAATTTTTACGATGGCGCGCGCCTCTTAATGACGCCCCCATTACGCGGTGGCAAGGCGTCGCCCGCGCGAGGGGACTGGCTCGTTCAAACTTTTACGAGGAGGGTTGGTTCCCGGCTAACCGCGCCGCATTATCGGCCCGTTTTCTCGGATAAGTAAACAGGGGCGCGGCAGCCCGGGCTTTCGCAGATTGCCCTCCGCTCCCGCACTCAACGACGTCTCGACTCGCCCCCGCCGGATCTTGATTGGAGTGCCCGGTAATGCCGATTGGACTTTTGCGACAGTCTACCGATTCTTTCTCTCGTCCTTCGACCACTGCGTCCGGGAGGCTTTCTTTCCTTCGCCGCCGAGGGCAGCGAATCTGTTGCCAGTCTAGTTCATTCTCTCAAGAAATTAACTTAATCGAACGTGCGCTGCGTGCATGTGTTCATTGGAGTAATCGTTAAGTGTGTCATTGAAAGCTTAATGAACCAATTAGCTACACTGCAGCGAATTGGTTAACTATATTCTCTAATCGCTTTAGTTTTCGCCTCTTTAATGTTCAACAATGGATATATCGAGCGACTGTTTATTGTACTACTTTATGCTGTTTTTACGAGGCGCAGAATATATGAGCCTATTTGCGGACGAGGTTGCACGGTTAACAGCCTTGCACGCGAAAAAAGAATTACTGCGTTTACCTAGTGATAAGTTGCGAAACTATTTTTTGTCCCTGGCGCAGCAATGGTCGACTATCTAGCCTCCATGTCTATGTCAACCCAAAAATACATTAGGTCTGCCTGCTGTTAACCCGCGAGGATAGTAGCTGAGGATTGAACAGCCCGCACTACGTATAATGGAGGCCGAGATCCGCAGAAGAGGACAAAGGGGCAGTCGAGCCAAGTTGTTTATCGCAACTGCGAGACAATAATCGCACAGGGGCTATGCCAGTCGTTACATCGTGGATTCCTCACCTCACAGCCCTTAAATCGGGGTAATGAAAGCGCTTGACTCGCGCAGGCCCAGTTATTTGCTTTGTGACCGTGGCGGATATGCCTTAGCGATGCGTGTTTTATGGATCGTTCACCGTCTGCTCGCCTTGTGCGCATTTGGTTTTCATCCGAACGCTTGAATAGGTGGTAGCGACTTTCAGAGATCATATGGCGGTTTCGAATAATTTTGAAGGCTCATTTGGTTTAATGTCTTGCAAGTCCAATGATGCTATTCAGAAACCACAAAAGAGTTACGTCGCATCAAACGATTTTTTCAAAAATATTATTCAATGTCGAAAATAGTTTAAAACTCACTGTAGATTTATCTTTAAGAATATTTATTATTCAACTCTTACGTATCCCTAATTGGATTGTATCATAAACATGTTTATTAATTGCAATGGATAAATACTGAATTTCCATATTGAGTAGAGATAAATGTTAATTTCTCAATTGAATTAATTTAATCAAGTTTGATTTCTCGTAGATGGTTTGAATTATTGCAAGTAATTTAACAATCAATAAATCATTTATTATTACTGTTCATTTAAAAGAATCGGATTAAAATAATTACTTGATTGAAACTATATTTAATTTGTGTCCAAAAACTGTGCGTAAAGTTTGAAGAAACTTTGTATTAATCAAAATATGATTAAGAATGAAAATTATTTAGAAAATGAGCCCACCAAAGAGCCAACATGTTTTTCATGGTCAGATAATTAGAGCAGATTAATGGAAAAATGAGGTACGTGTTACTATTAAGTATGCAGACCTTGAATCGACAAACCATATGCGCGCGAAATGCCTGAGAAAGCCGCATTGTTGGATTTACGGTATTCTTAACGGTCTCATGTGTCACATCGCCAACGAACGAAAGATTGGCAAACAAATCACCGGATGTTCCTCCTTTTCGATGAGCCAGTTTTACTCCGCCCGCAAGCTTTTATTCTGCGGGCTCGGTTGACACCTGCTATTAGGCAGATTCGATAATATGCTGATTTTCTTCATAATTTGGTATTCTTAGCCTGTCTCTTGGGACTCGTGTAGGCAGAAACTGCCGGAAGTACAGAATCGTCCCACAAACCTCGCATTTTTTTTATTTGTAACAAGTGAATATGAAAAAGGCTACTGTGCTATTGAGAAAGGCTCAATGACAAGTCATCCCGATCTCCTTTGCCGCTCTCTTCAATCGGACTTGAATGTATAAACGAGGGGAGCCTTGGCTCTCGGCGGCAGGAGAGCCATCGCCAAGTCGAGATCAGCTCCTCCTCGCGATGAGCGGCGAGGGTAATTTACCCGCGGGGCTCGGGCGAGATATCGGTCGCGATCGGCCGCGGCCGAGCCTCCGCGAGTGCACTGTCCCCAAGGCTACACGGCTCGCGCGGCACACGCACGCGTCTCTCCTATCTTTAGTCTCGCGGGACGCACACCACGCCTCCATACTGGAAATAGACGCGCGCGTGTTTTCGATTATATCGCGCGCACGGGGCAGGAGGAACTGCAGCGGGCGGTGATCGCGTGTTTTGAATTTCCACGCGTCGAGTGCCGTCGTCGGCGCCACGCTAATAGTCCATCGGCCGTTTTAGTATTGTCTTGCCTTTTCCCCAGTTCTGTACGGAATTTTTTCCCCTGCACATCCTGCAACGCTTATTCCGTTGCGATATACCTTGCAAATCGCATTATTGATAGTTTTGAGTGTTTTTTTTCCCCATCGAGGCGGGGAATAAGTATGCGATTAATTTTACGAATCCGCCGCGGGTGTAGGCGCAAGTTGCAACACCAGTCCGTCTATACGGAACGAAGCGGGCAATAAATTAGAAAAACGGGTAATAAAAAGGAGTAATAAATAAATCAGTGGATTTCGTAAATGGAAAATTATTTCTGCTATACGTTTTAATTCCACCTTAAATTATACGAATATCGAATTACTTACCACACACCTCTGGACTATATTGTGACAAATCTAAAAAAATATATTGCCTTCTTAATGAAAGTACGTCAAAACTCAATTCAATTTCGGATTGAATTTCAATTCTCAACTTTTGCAGTTGACTTTAGACGGTGCAGGATATTATGCCTTGTAGCACCGAATCGTTTCGCTATATCGTGCTATACAGCGTACATACTTATACACTCTATTTACTCTGAAATTTATTATTTGGGTAATAATATAGTTAAGAAGTAGGAAGATTGCTTGCTATTAAAGCTTGTTGAGCTATTAAAAAAAGAGGCAATCTTTATGGTAGAAATCCATTTGGCATGAAAAATAGTGTATAGCCATTCGTATCGACGTTTTTCTCCGACAATGGAGAACGAAGTACTGCAGAAGGCTAATCAAAGTGAAGTTAAGTGGAATATCTCGTTTGGATCGAGCACCTCGTGCCTTAAAAGGCAAAGAGCCGCGCGGCAAGGGACAACGGCATCGAGGTAAACGCGGAATTAGGAGCGCGAACCGATGCGCACTCGCGTGTGGCTGTGTGCGTGCGCACGCGCGCTCAAGCGCAGGAAAGAGGGATAAAGAAAGAGAATCTCGTCAGATGGCTTCGCCTTCCTGACTCATTGCCAACCTGCATTTGCCCTGATCCTCGCGATACCTTCTTTATTCCTGTACGTCAACTCTGCCGCCGATCATCGCAGTCTCAAGCGAATACAACCAGCGTCTGTATTATCGCGCAGATGTCGCTGGCCGCCCCAATTTTCGACGCGGCTGCACCTGACCGACTACCTTTTATGATTTCAACCGCTCGAATACTGCTTGCCAAAAAAGCCAAATTCCGGGCGAGCCTCGGCGGCAGGATCAGTAATGTTTGCACGCTCCTCTCACTTTCCCGCGCGATCGGAGAGCCACTGGCGTCCTTTGATCTTTTACGGGCGCGCGCGATTGATTTCCGAGTAAGACGTGTGCGGCGTCTGGCGGGCCGCTTGCCCCGGGGGCGCCGAGCGCCTTCGCCCCGGGAAAATCCGCGACGCGCTTCAAAGGAGAGCGCACCGCTTTGTAATTATAGATCTGGGGAGACGGCAGCGGCGGCTCCCTTTTCGGAGAGAGAATCTCGGCCTCCGCTCGTGCCGCGTCGCCCTCGAGCTGAGTCAGTGATCGTTTAGCCAGGAAATATACAGCAATTCTCGAGGAAAATCTCAGACTGATTCTTTCCTCGTTTATTTGCTCCTCCTCTCATAGTTAAACCATTATATCCTATGATTTATTCCTTTTTTTTGTCCAATGCATGCTCGCTTGGTGTTTTTTGCGAGATTGTCTGAAATGCCTTTCGTCCTTTTTTCATTGACTAGATTCGTTGACGGCTGCGTCCTGAAAAAGAAAAAAAATCCAAATGTTCATCTTGGTGAGTACGCGATAGTGCAAATCCGTGCAAGACGCGGAGCTGCGCGGTCAAGGGGTTAAATGGAGAGTAACGAGCTCGCGTCTCATGAGCCATTTGGTTCTATTTCTTTCTCGTTCCTTCGACTCGACAAGTTGGCCAATTGTCGAGGATCAATTGCGCCCTCGACTGTTAAAGCTGCACCTTCAATTCCGGGCAGTTAGCTTCCCACGCGTAACGGGAGGCCTCGCGGTGGTATGTACTGCCGCATAAGTGATTATGGTCAGGCTGGCTGGCGCTCCCTCGAGTCGACGCAGCTCGACGTCTTCAATTAACCACCACGTGACGTTTTCAATTTTTGCGAGGAGAGCTTTATCGCCGCCGGCCATTGTTGCATCGTTTAGAGGCGTCGCTGCCGAACGGTGATGTCAACCATGGCGTGGTCATAATCCCAAAGCGGCCGCTGCACCTGCGGTTGAAATAAAACGAGACCTTATTACCGTCTGTCGGCAGAAAAGGGGAATACCGCAGCCAGGGCCTGGCTGATCGATCGCGAGCGGTTCAATCTCGGCAGGAGTGGCGCGGCGCAGCCAACGATCCGCCCGAGGCCGAGACCCGCCGGGGCGGTGGCCAGACTCCGGCTGATTTGCAACTCTAAAAGTGCGAGCCCTCGGCCGGCGGCCAGGCGTCACAATGCGTCTCCCCCTCCCTGATGATATTCAAGAGGCGCGCGCGCGCGCGCGGCAAAAAGCCTCTCCGCGTCACCGACAATCGCGGCGACAATTTCCATATTCATAGAAAAGCCGGCTATTAATTTCCATTCTCGGAATGCAATAAGCGGGCGACGCTCCCGCGCGTCGCCGGCGGAGGCTGCGAGGCCTTCGCGGAAGGAGGCGACTGCTGTCGCCGCGATGAGACGGCCCCGCGCGCCCCGTTCCCAGCAAATGGGACTCGCCCCATGAATATGTAGCGGGCATAGACTGCCCTCTGCGGGCGTTTCGCAGCCGTGCCAAGAGGTCCTTCTTCCGAGAAGCCCGGGATTTTGACGGGACGGTGGCGCGGGGCTCGGCCGATCGGAAAAGCGCCGCCGAGCCGAGCCTAGATTTACGGGCGACGCGGGGGGCCGCCGTTATGCCGGCCCAGCTGATTTAGCGCTCCGAGAGGAAAAGGGCCGGGGAGGGGCGGGAAAAAGGCGCGCAGGCGCCCCGCTAACTGGAGCGCCAGCGCTCGAAACGCAAGGGCCGAGTGCGGGACGAAAATAGCGCCGCCCTAGAATGCGGGCGCGGCCAATCGCGCGTCCAGCATCGACACAGTGCGCGCGGACCGCCTACGCCGGGTCGCCGGGGGTCACTCCGCTGTCGTGTCTCTGTTCTCCACGTGTAATTGCTTCTCTCTCTTTTGCTCCGGGCGGCGGCCGCAACCGATAGCGCGTCCGAGCCTTTGCATATTCTAAGCGCGCGGCGCGGCTCGGCGCCTCGTCACGCCCCAGCGGCCCAGAAAGCGATAGTGGCATCTGCCGCTCGGGGTCAGGAAAAACTCCTCGGCAACTTTTCTACCTTGCTCCTTCGTCATGGGTTAAAAAGGATTTTAGCAGAGACCTGGTTACTTGGCTGCTTGAGCGAGCGATCGTAATAACAGCCGAGACCTTCATTAGACTGTAATGCCGCTCTACGGTTATTCTATTATCACGATAAGAGTACACGGCACAATGACTTGTTCTGCCCCATGAAGAAATCCTGCGGTTTTCAAACACACGCGGTGCCGGCGCGCACAGCGCATTATCATTTTCTCCCGGTGTATGCAGCAGGAGCCTCCGAACTAAAGCGCGTGACACGCTAAGAAGGACCTGGTTCAGTGGCGCTAGCCAACACAATCCTGCTACCGAGAATAGCAATTTTCGTATTCTCCCGCTTGAAATCACGACAATCGCAGGGGAAAGAAATGCTGGAGAGGCAATATTTACAGGGGACTGGGCTGCAATTACAATCGCAATGAAGGAAACACGAGTCGTACTCGTACAGTTTCTTGTGTAAAAGATTCTTTCTTTGCACGCGACGTAGCTCAATCGAGCGATACAAGAATATTCGTAATATTTAAAAGAAGCCCGTCCGAGCAGAAGGAATGGCTATAATTACAAGCTTGGAGCTCCCTCTAAAAGAGCGATCGCGGGCACGTGTCCGTCTTGCCACACCTGACTCAATCTACTGGGGGGCCTTGGAATCATCCTCTCGTGGGCTCGCTTCGTCCCGTTAAACAGTACGTGACGAGGCCAATAGCCATTGTCCGCCTAGTCTCATTGTCGTCAAGCCGGCAATTTATCACGCCACAGAGCCATCGCAGGCTCCCCCTCCCCCCTCCCTGCGACGTGGACTCCGCGGGAAGGCGGCGGCAGGGCAGCACCCACTAACCCAATCGGATCTCGGCGGCAAACCCGTTCGACAATCGACCTCATCAGAAATCGCGGGCCGATCTCCGCCCGCCGCCGTTTGCCTCCCCGCTTCCATAATTACCGGGCGCTTTCACCGTGCGACTGGGCTGCCCTACTAACAGGCCCTCGATTTTCGCGGGTTCTTGCGAAAGGTCGCGTGCGCCGATACCGCCTGATTAGTATGTTCGCATTGACGGGCGCCCGGTTGGGAAAGCCTCGCTCCTTCGGGGCGCAAAAGCTCCGGCGGGATGGGCCGCACTCACGGCCGACTCGCTTCTTTTCCCGCGCGGAAGCCCCAGGAGGAGTGGGACAACGGGAGCTTTTTGCGCAGCAACCACTGAATATGATAAAGAACGTACGATAAGAGTTGAAGTGCCATTCCGACAGGGCGACAATCTGAAACTGGAATCGCTATCTGCGCGCACGGGCTACAGCGAGGCTCCCTTATGTGTATTAATAGGCGCTTCTAAAAAACTTTTTTACTCGGCTCTCTTATCGAGGGTCATTAATGAGCCGACACGCTGAATGGATAGCAGGGCCGTGTTTGCTTTATTTTTTCCATCGGCCCGCGGGCGGATTACGTCAGTTGGTGCCTCCGGCACCGATCCACGCCTCGATCTTACAGGCCGTGTTTACGTTTACGTAACCCGGCTCTCGATCCACTATATTGATCCACTAATCGGTTTAATTGAACGCAAAAAGAGCCGAAGAAACAAAGGGAGCGGAGGTAGGAAGAAATAGAAAGTCGCTCGGAGGCACCCGGAGGCGGCGGGCAGAGGGGATCGATCGGCCGGGGCGGCGACGGGCCCACCGGGAAGCGGATCCCCGAAGGCGCCCTCGCCGGCTGTCGGCGCGCGGCGAGAGTGAGCCCCTTCCTGACTGCCGCCTCGCGGCCAACAGCTGATCGCGCTCGCTCTCGATCCGCGCGCGCGCGCCGAGGTACCGCTGCCAGATCCCCGCCACGCGATACGCTCGCTCTTGTTTTCAGGAGCTCCTGCCCGCTGGCCGGCAGACGCCCGTCTCCCGCGGCGCGGCCCCGACGGGAGCAACGAAGCGGCGCCGCGGCCGAGCGCGCCGTCTTTCCACGGCGACGCGATGAAATCGATGTCCGCGCGACTGTCGCCCTCGGCTATTCTCGCTCTCCAAGCGCTCGCCAGTCCCGTAAGCCGGGCGAATCCGCGGCGCGTCCGCGGCGCTCTGCAAAAAGCCCGGCTGCTCGCGCATAGCCTCCCTACGCGGGAACCGTACGCCGCGGTTCGCTGCACTTTCTATGTGCGCGCGGAGACCGGACGATCGCGCGCCATTCACAGTTTCCGGTTGCACGTACCACCGGCCAGCCGCCGTACTATCGCTTCTTCGAATCCTGCGAATCGCATAAATATGCGCAGTCGGATCATGGGTCTTGCCTGTGGACGGCAGAGGGATGAATGGGAAACGATCGGAAATTGAACGCCAAAATAAGAAGCGTGTGAAGAAAAAAAGAACAATATTTCCCGTAATAATACCTCGGTATTCAGAAAATTTTCAGTAATCAAAGTAAATTTTAGTGCGCTTATTTTATTACCAACCGTATATAATAGTATCAACTTATGCAAAATATTATTCACGTTAATTCAATTAACTACTGATTACTAATAAGTTATTGTAAATGTAGTTCAAGCTTTACTAAACTATTAACTAAGAGTCCGTTTATTGTTTACCAATGTAGAATATTGTTAAAAGAAAATGCGTTGTAGAACATCGAAACACGTACGAGAACAGTGGTTCCATGACCTGTTCAACACGCATTACGGATATATTTCCTTTTGGTGAAGGTATTAATGAATATTACGTATCTCTCGCGCAGCCTCTTGTCAACAAGCAAACATGCCCCGCGAAAAGAATCCATTATTCGTCCTAATCGCGACGAGTCAGGTGAGTTCGGCGCGCGCGCAACTCGAACCGGTCCCGCGACGTCCGCGCAGCCTGCGACGGGGGTACCGTAAGCCCTGGCTGGTCCTCGGGGAGCATTGTCGTTTTCTCGAAATCGCGAGCGAGCTCATCCCGGCTTTTTCCATCGCCGTTTGATCGGGAACGCGGAAGGGTATCGTCGGCGCCCTTGACTCGCGCCTCCATTACGCACCTGCATGCGGCTTTGTTCCCTCGGGGCACCTTCGCGTTGAGACGCAATCGCGGTTATCAACCGATTTCGAGATTCGCCAGCGCTGATATATCAAAGGAGATTGTCCGTTCGCGGAATGAGAAAGCTCAAATGCTTCGAATATTTTTCTGAATGCAGTCAATGGGGGGAGTGGATGAAAATGAAGTGAAACTTAACTGATGCATAAAGCATTACTAAAAGCTTAAAAGAAATTAACAAATGCTTGGAATATTTTTACAGCCCAACTGATTAAGACAAGATGACAATGAAGTGAAAATTTAACTCGTGCCTGAGGCCTTGCTAAAAGCTAAAATTAAATTTTAAAAGCCGTCGTAGTAATAGCTTCTTGTTAGACTAGGCACATATCTGCTTGTTCAGAATTTTGATGCATATTAAGGTCATGACAAAGCCTTCAATGCATACTACGTTACGATTTTATACGACTGAACATTTGTTAATAACAGAGTACGGTTGCAAATAATTTATTTTGTTTATCTAGCCCATATAATCTACATTCAAGTATTGTTAATCAACTGTATGAATGTATATGCATAAAAATCATTTTGATTCATTATAACTGCATGATACATCGCTTTATAATGGTTTGAATGTAAATTTAAGCTTAGATAATACAAAATGGTGTACTTAAAAATATCGACCAGCTAATTCGGACAACATTTGTAATTTGTTATTATTTCCCAATCAACGAGATTTTGCAAGGCTAGCAGGCTATCACGGATGAGAAAAATTACAATTGAAAGCATTAAGAATTTTTGAGAAAATCTGTTTACAACTCTATTCTGGTTGCTATAGAAATCCACATCCACCACAAGCAGTTAAGTAGTTCAGATTGTACTTATGCTCTCTTGCGACTATATAGGTGTATAGGCTCTACACGTGAAAGCGTCAGCCCGCGGGCTCGTACGCACCTCCTTGAAACAATCCGTGCTTCCTCGACATTCAAGCGGTCACGGGCACCGGCGGAAAAAGGAGGAAACGGTCCCAGTGCCAACCTAGAAACCCAATGGAAACTCGTGAGGCGCTTTGGCGGGGCCCCGCCGACGACTGGCGCACGAGTGCGCGCCGGCCACCGCGCGATCGCAGAAAGTGTCCCCGCACGGAGATATCCGCGATCAGCTGGCAGACAGCCCGCAGAACCGCACGTCATTGTGTTTGTGTGTCTGCGCGTTCCAGTTCCCTTCCCCGCCTCCGCCGATCCACTTGGCCTCGCGCATTGTCGTCGCGGCCGTGAGAACGGAGGGGCCACCGCTGCGGCCGTCCGCCCGCGCCCTCACATCCGGATGCGCTATCGGTCGAAAAAGTACGCGCCTGTTTGGACCTTATCGCGGCGACAGTTTGCAAATTGACTCGGCCCCTCGATAAGCCGGATCAGGTGCACTGCCCACTTTCCAAATGTAGAAATTTCGCGACGCACTGCCCTCTCCCATTGTGTGCGTGACTTGTAATGCTGTGCAGACAACAAAAATAACAGTCGGATTTTTTTCGTGCGGCCCCAGTATAGTTGCGCGCCTGGAAATAAGACTCGCCCGTGAAATCGCGGATGTCCTGAAAATAAGAATGGCTGAAACTCGCAAGATGAAACTTACACGATAGCCGGGAACGAGAAACTTGTATTCCTACTGGAATTAATACGATTAACTGATGAATGCTTCAATATACACTTCAACTTCTGTGGTAGAAACTTTAGCAAGCATTTGGTTAGAATTGGTAGAATATTTAATTAGTGTTTCGGGTACCATTTCTAACTGTCGGTTAACTAAGGATGTCGTTTATTGAATTTATTTTATTTTAGTAATAAGTTTATCACAAAAACTGACGAATTATTTACTTGAATTTTTATGACAATAATTTTTTTTGCATTTTGAAGTAAGACAAATTCTAAAAGTTATGCTTTTAATCAATCGGTTCAAAAAGAATGTGCGCAACGATAATTTATTTTTAGAATGTCGGATAAATCTTGTTTCGGTTGTAATATTTTTACTTTTAACTACATCAGATTACATGTCTTAATTATTTTCATGGAAAAGAATCAGTTTTTTTCGTGTATACTGGTATTTAGAGTATCTTGCAGAAGCTTCACACAAAAGCACGCTAGTAACCGATTAGGCTGTACTTGTGCATCCTCACTATCTTTTCACGTTTTAGCCGGAAACATCTATTTATCCAAGTCGTCCGTTTTCCCGGACGGTTCCTTATCTTACCCAATTTTTTTCGGCTATTTCTTTCGCGATTCCTCGGCAGCGCGCACGTGCGCTTCGTGTATGTACCGATCGATAAATTGGATCGATATTGAAATAGCTGAGAAGCGGGTGGGACAGGTCGAGTTTTGCTGTGCATCCACATACGGGTCCATGTCTCTCAAAATCGAGGGAAAGTCTCCGAGGGTAGATTCATATCATAAAGACTGTTTTCGCCCCCGTATTCCCCTCTTTGTTTCCATGTATCAGCTTTTTGCCCGATTGTTCCACCCAGATGTTCTCAGAGATTGCGCTGATTTGGCGAGCGCATTCTCTCTTAATCGGGATCATTTTTAATCGATCGTCTCCCACACGTAACTCGTTAGCGACAAAAAGTAAAAGGTGTAATGGTACTTTGGGCGCGGCCCATTTTCACGACATGACTTTGGAACTTGTATTGAAGCATTTTTAATTTTAGAAACATTTAAAAAAATTCTGGTTTTTAAACTTATTAGGATAGTTGAATAACATGCATTTGAATAAACTTATAAAATTATTTTAATGAACAAAAAATTAATTTAAAATCATTTACGAAATAAAGTCGAGTAATGTAATCACACTATTTGTTTATTTATATAATAAAAAAATTAAAAAATTGTTAAACAAAAATTAGAGCGCACATGGTAAAAACTATATTTATAAATATTTTTGTTATTCTATATTCTCTCATTTCAATCATACAAAACAGACGATAAGATGAGTAATTGATTGTTTTTACTGAAAGTTTTTAATGTGTATAATGATGGATCATGCTTAATTTTTGGAACTAAAATAAAGTTGTACTGCAAAAATAAGTTTTATGAAAAGTTTTAGCGAATAGCTGCCAAGAATGTCTAAAGAATTTTCTAAATCTTTATACTGTTATTCAATTATAAAAAGTAATATATATTCCTAGCAATTGATCTTATTCACAACTTGTCTCTGATTAGGAATCTCTCAACCCTAAGCATCTTGCGAGAAAAGTGGGCACTACCCTCTTATCAACGGAAGTGATAATTGTAAGCGAGAGTCTCATCTAAAGACCGCGAGATAGTAAGTCCTCAACAAGGGTCTGTAACGCATTCATGTATTCCACAGCAGTGGCTCCTAGGATACGCTTCTTGGAACCACTCGTAGCATTAGAAGTCGGAGCATTTCAAGTGGTGTACGTGCTGTTTATTCACTGCAGGTCAGAGTCCAGACGATGAGAGGATCGACCGCTGAAAATGCGTCTCATTTGGATAGGGATATAACAAGATTAATATACCCCCAGGGTTGTTGCAATGCTTTTCTACTTACGATATCGATTCTCTGTGAATTGATAACCGAGTGCATCGTTAGTGAACTTTACGTTTCCTTAAGTTATCAGGGAAATAAAGCTAAGATTAAAGTGAAGTTGAACTTAAAAAGCCTCTCTTTATATCTTAATCTTAAACGTAATTGATTGAAAGTGTATATGTAATATGTAAACTGGTTCTACCATCAGTAATAAGAGATTCTCTAAACTTGTTTATTAGCCAGATTAAAGTATATTATTTAATAATCACATAAATGTATAATCATAAAAAATTAGCAAAAAAATTCGATTTATTTTTTTCCGACTCCGAGAATAATCTTTTCTTCGAGGATTTCTTTTAGGGGTCAACAAAAGATATAAAGAAAGACCACTTTGGAATGAGAATTCAATGAGTGGCTTCTCTTATGTAATTCATACATGAATTTTGTATGTTTTTACCTTTTCACCCTAATCTCTATATTTTTCAAATTCTGCGACAATGATATGTCGCTTTTTTTAAAGTTACAAAATTTCATTTATGCAAGACCGTTATACATGAAGTATAAGCGTGCCATAAACTAAATGTCTTAAAATAAATGAAATGTTTTTTTTAAATTTGAAATATTGGTAGCGTTATGTGAAAAGTGGATAGATAAATTAAATCAATAACTTCATTTCAGTTGAATTTGCAGATAAATCGAATTTAAAATTTGTTTATAATCATTAAGTAGGTACACAGAAAATTAAACTTGTTTTTATTAATATGTATTTATATTTAATGTAGATGCAATAAAACTAACTCAAAACTTTTTGTAAAGAAATTTTAAGCAATTGACTTGCATTCTTCTACATGATGAAATACGTTTTGTTCGTATAGATAAGATAATTATTCTATTACTCCTTGATAAGATTTTACCTTTATAAAAGACTGATCATTGACAGACTAGAGCAGTTCTTTATTTATTCAGTATCAGAATTAGAGCTTTACCAATTGCCATAGGATTCTCAAGATGAAAAGTAAGATAAAATTAATAACTGTTCAATATTAAAATATCTTTTAAAAAACCAATACAGAGTTTAATCTTTTAAATAGTACATGTAATGAAATTTTTTCATTTTATGTTATTTTTTAGCTTTTATATTTATCTCCACTTTACTACTGGGTATATCATCTACCTTTAGTGAACAAAAAGTTTTAAATAAAGTTAAGTTGAAAAACGAAAGTTTCTTATCAAAATGGTCAGAAGAACACAAATGCCCCAAAGAGAGTTCTGGTGGAGTCTTAATTACATTCCCTCACGAAACTGATTGTGATAAATTTTATGTATGCATTGATGGTGAAAAAGTTTTACAAATATGCCCTAATGGATTACACTACGATCACAGTAAAAGTACATGTGACTGGCCGCATATAGCCAATTGCGTACATTCAACAACGCCTGAACAACCTACTGATCCATGGACTCATCCTACGACAACTAAACTAACCACAACCACACCAAAACCAACAACACCGAAACCTACAACTACTACACAAAAGCCGACAACGCAAAAACCTACAACTACGACGCACAAGCCAACAACGCAAAAACCTACAACTACACCCAAACCGACAACTACAACAAAAGCACCGACAACTACACCCAAACCGACAACTACAACAAAAAAACCAACTACGACAACAAAAAAACCAACTACTACAACAAAAAAACCAACTACGACAACAAAAAAACCAACTACTACAACAAAAAAACCAACTACGACAACAAAAAAACCAGGTATGTATTTTGAACCGTAAGCGAACGAATAAAAAAGATTATTTTTGATTTTTACTAATAAATTTACAAACTGAATTTTAATAATATTTCATAATAGTATACAAGAATTATTATCTCAGACAGCTTTTGTTATATTTTGTTTAAAAATAAATTTTTTTTCATTTTATAACTTGAAAATGTTTAACATTAAAGAAAAAATAACTATTTTTAAAATAATCCTATAAGTGATATTATCAATGTAATACTGCATACCGTATTACAAGAACATTTATTAATAATTTTATTTTAGATTATCCTACATCTTGTCCAAAAGAAGATGATCCTCAATTCCCTGTTTATCTACAACATGAGTGTAGATGTTCTAAATATTATGAATGTGAAAATGGCCGTCAAATTCTTTGCAAGTGTCCTAAAGGATTGCATTTCAACCCAAAAATTCACAGTTGTGACTTACCTGAAGTAGCTGGGTGTCGACCGCCACCTACCACTCCACCTCCTCCTCCAACTGAATGTCCAAAATTGGGGTCAAACGAAACTGTTCACATAGCACATGAATCGAATTGCAGTCTGTTTTACACGTGTGTTCAAGGAGTCAAAGTAGAACAATGTTGTCCCAAAGGCTTGTATTTTAATCCAATAATTCAAGTTTGTGATTGGCCTCAAAATGTTAAATGTACCAATAAACCAGCAACAACTACTCAAAAACCAACTACTACAACTCGTAAATGGATTAAAGATGAAATTGAAAATATGAAATTCGTTAAACTAGAATCTTTAGAAATGGAAACATTTCACGTTGTATCAACGGTTCCTACCACGACTCCAGGGTGGCAAAATCCAGAAACGTGTCTTGGAGAGTGTCCTAGACATGATCCTAAAAATTATACCGTGCTACTTCCAAATATACGATGCAGCAGGTTCTGTCAATGCAGTAATGGAGTTGCTTACGTTTTACGATGTCCGAAAAGTCTTCATTATAGTATCGAGCTAGAAGTTTGCACGTATCCTTATGAAGCAAAGTGTTATGGTATCGGAGGAATAACTACTACAACTCTTCCTACTACTACTAAGTACAGTAAACCTGTTGAAACGAAGGCTGCATCATCGTTCTTTACGCGGTTTTTTAATTTATTTTAAATTTTTATAATACAAAATTATAAAAATATTAAGAATTGTCTTATCTGGTGAATCATATTATTTAATTCAATGTGAAAATTATGAAAATCCAAGATATTAGATTATTTATATATTATCGTATTGGTACCCACAATATTGACTATAATGATCTCAAAGAATGGTATCTTTCATGTCATCCAAAATTAATTTTATTTAATAACTATTTTTATATTTTTTATCTACACTAAAAATTACAATAAATAAAAAAAAATAAGATGTGAGAAGACGTGAGTCTTGATTATTTAGTCAAATACAAAAAATATTAATCATAAGTCATTAATAGCAGCCTTAGCAATTATTTTATAATTATATTGTTGTATAATAATCATTTAATATGAACAATAAATTCTAAATTAAAAATTCAAAGAATGTAATTGTTGATAATTCGATCAATGATGAACATTTGTTAAATTTTCGAGTTTGTTTTACATAAAAATTAAAAATTTTTGTGCGTGTCCTTGTCAATAAGGTATAGTCATCTGATGGACTTAATCTAATATATTCATATTATTAACATTATTTGTTCTGTATTAAAAATAAAAGGATTAGTTGCACCCAATTAAATCCTATTTATTTAATAAGGCGGTGTGTCTTTGATCGTATATATGTCAAATCAGAATTGTAGTAGTATAAAAGATAAGGTGATGCGAGACACTTTGACATGAGCATACGAGCATTTCGTGACACTCGTTAAAATCGTCGATATCAACACAGGTTCAACAAGCTGCCATTTCGCACTTGTTCTTCAATTCATTCGTGGAATTTCTCACATTCTCGTGAATCATCGTCTTTATCTAAAAGCACTCTTCGGACCTGAGCAATACCACCGATATCGAAATTTCTGCTGACACTTGCAATTTATTTAAAGATTCCAACGTTGTTTTTGGAGTGTATAAACAGAAATGGCTTTTAATACTGAGCTTGATTCTGATCGGAGTCGAGTGCGATTAAAGCGCAGTATGATAAGCCTTAGAATCTAGAACAAAGGGAGAAAGGTATCGAGACCCGCGACTCGCCCAGAGCTATATCTGGCCCGCGGCCGATCGAACGCTCATTAAGCTCGTTCGAAGGCTGGGCCTTCGTCGAGTCGTCAGCAGTGGTGGCAGAAGCGGACGTCCTTCCCGCGGGAGGCGCTCGGCTCGACAGCATCTTCGGGGCGCTAGAGAAAGTGAGCGTTCCCGCGAGTCTCGCCCCAGGTGGGCGCCGGCAGAGCCGTTGCTTGGCCTTGTCGATCCCCCCGGCAGATTAGCGCGGGCCTTTGGCCGTAAATTAAAAGCGCCAGCTTTCTGGGTCGTCCGCGGCGGCGCGAGCAGTTTCCCCTCCGCGCGCTATGACAACTTCATCGGGAGCAGCCGCGCCTCGTGACGCCGCGGTCGCTCGATAGCCGACGACCCCTGGGGCACGCTCGGGCGGTCGCGCCCAGGTGGCCCTCCCCGGGTGGCGTGTCGCCCGCGCGACAGCCCCGATCGCATCTTCCCCGGCGAGCGCACAACCTTCCGCCGGGGTCCGCCGGCAAAGTCGCGAGGTGTATCGGGAGCAGCTCGCCAAGGCTCACCGGTAATCTACATCTCATAATGCAACGGAACGACGCGAGTGCAGGACCCCTTGAACCTGAAAAGCGCACGCGAGGAGCACTAGTTAATAGAATTCCCGCGAAAGTTGAAACGTTTTCCTCTTCTCCTTTCCTCGGCGGGTAGAGGGCGCCCTGCTCTGCCTCCGGCTACGTGGCTTCCGCGCTCCCTCGCGCGAGCTCTCAATTAAGGCTTTCGGCGCCGAAACAGCGCCTCCGCATGAGACCCAACATGGACAAATTCGACGACCAACTCCGAGGCTCGCTTAAAAATCGATCGGTACAGTTAGTTAGCCGCCGCCGCCGCCGCCGCCGGTTCGTGCCGATCAATTTGTTCGTGCGCCCGCGATCCCGGGGGCACGATGGGAAAAAGCCGCGCGGGCTCGTCCCGACGCTCGACCCAAGTACACTTTCACACATAACTTTGAATCCCCAATGAAGCTGCGCGTCCTTTTTACGCTGATGGCTTTATTTAAAAAGTCTTCTGAGGGAAATTGCTTTGCAGTTTCTCGAGATTCGGGACGAAAAAGCCCTGTCTTATATTCCACGCCCGACTATTCAAAGAGCTGATCTGCTACAAATTACTGAATCGTAACTTATCTTTGCAGGCCGATATCTTTTTCTCGGCGGCTCGATGCCCTTCGGCTGCATTTCTATTTTCGAATGAATGGAGAAAACGGTAGAGTTTACGAGTAGGAACACGAATAAGGCAGACGCGTAAATAAAGTATTTAACGCAACACAAAGGTCGTCTATCGCTACTTTAATTGCAAATATGTACTTTATGGATATATTCGAGCTTGGAACCTCCTTTTTGCCGCCTTTTTACCGCCCAGCTCCCGCGCTTGAGATAATTTAAAATGTTAATGCTTTTTTGTCCTGGCGCTCGCCGCGCTGCCGATGCTTTTCTCATTCGTTGGTGGTCGTCCCTTTCCCCGGATTTTATGCAGGTGTCCCCTTTTTGTCTACCCCCACGCCCTCTTTAAACAATCACCCCGCATAAATTCGAACGGGAGGCGCGCGATTAAAACGGCCGCGCGAATAATCGCGCGACATCGGGGCCAGGGGGAATAATGGAGACCCCGCCGGGCGCGCAATTACTGGCCGCGAGGCGCTTCCGCCTCGGATTCCAGGGCCCCGACTTTCATTAATTAACATTCGACGTGTTTATACGCGCAACGCCGAGGCCTCACCGAACTTGTGCAACGCAAGCGATAAATCAAAGGCGTTGCTCGGGAAGAAACTCGAGGGCGCCCGCATCCCCATGCGGGCCACGTGCACCGCCGCGACCACCGCGGCCACCGCGGCCGGCGCCCCGTCGCCTCCCCCCGTCTCGCCCCCTTTTTACCCCCAGTTCTTACAGCGACCGACGCCTAGACGGACCGCGCCTACCTGGTCGCCGCCGCGCCGTGGGACCGCTTCCTCCTTTTTCCCAGGTGCTTTTTTAACCCAGATCGGGTTTTCGCCCATGATTAATGCGTATAATTACAGTGCGCAAGCATTTGGCTTAAGCAAGTGGCCGTTGCGATTCGGTGCACTGACACAAAATTTTGAAAACGCAAATGATCGATATTCACCATTTATTCCAATGATTCGAGTGGCATCAGAGCTATCGCCTCGCGTGAATGGAGGATGAGTCATAAGGGAGCTTTTGTCGGGGGGCTTACCAGCACCCATGGAAACAACGACCAGAACTGCGTGGCCACGCTTTCGTCGCGCCCTTAATGGCGCCCACGTGTGTGGTCGCCAATCCCGATCTTTATTGTTGTAAGCCCCTGAGGTGCATCCAGCTGCATCGTCACCGATAGATCGGTGCTTAATTCAGTAGCAGTCTCGCGACAGATGTAAGCCGATCGCGATCGAACCCGGGACCCTCGACGGTCCCCGGACAATTTACACGGGGATCGGGACTTGGA
This sequence comes from Sycophaga agraensis, assembly GCA_018906755.1. NCBI lineage: Eukaryota > Metazoa > Arthropoda > Insecta > Hymenoptera > Pteromalidae > Sycophaga > Sycophaga agraensis. Next base: position 1,272,671 of record JACCIE010000011.1, read on the forward strand.
TGAGCTGGTTATCCGATCTATACTGGCCCCCGTAGTATAGAAGGCTACTACTGGTTAGACCTCGAAATCGGCCGCTCCCATCGAATCGAGTTCGCGGAAGGATTTTCGCTTGAACAGTACGAAATTACACTTGGAAGTTCAAGTTTAATATTCAACATTAACTCTACATTGAAAGAGTGAAACTCGAAAAAGATGTTCGAGATGCAGTAATTAATTAATGTGCGGGTATATAAAGTGAATTTTTATTGCTCAGAATTAATAAAAAGGTATATAAATCGAAAAGATGATAAATGTTTGCGGTGCATTAAGAAAGTCAAAGGCTGAAATGCGGACATTTTTACCTGGAGCCATCATTAATTGGGCTTATGTAAATGGCTTCTTCCTTAATCAAGTAGCACTTTTATCATTAATAAATTCCCAGTCACTTATGCATCTCTCCATTCTTTCGACATAAAATTGCAAACTCCCCGTGGCGGCTCTTCTCCGCAAGACGAATTAATTATGCGGGACCGCATGGCTACATTGTCGATGATTTCCCCTGATTAATTTGTCAATCCCTCGGAGTGGAAAAGGCCTCCATAACGAGGGCCTTTGATTAATAACTCATCACGCATTGCAACGGCATATAAATCGCGCCAGCATACCGCGAATGGGGAAAATCTGAACTTGGATTTTCCTGCGAGTTTTCCGATGATTAATTATCTTTTGGTGGGGAGGCGTGTGTGCAAGGGGATCGGTCGTTCTCAGGTCAAGGTGCCAGACCGGAGTCACCGTGGCAGAGATTGGTCGGCCCCTGTGTCAGTGAAAGTGAGGTAGTGGCGCTACCTTAATGGTTTGCAGGCTGGTCACCTCCAATTTTTTATTATCAATATTTGGGTTGAGTCTGCGCCTTAAACCGGCATTAGTCCTGACGTTAATTACCGAGCCATACGTTTTGTTCTAGTCGAGACACGTGTTTCGCCTGCGTGGCAAAATCGGTTTACCATCTCGAATTCTACTTTTTCCGTTGGTCTTTAATAATGAGTCGGAGAGCAACTATCGACCAGCCCCATTACTCTCGTCGTCTTATTTCAACAGCCAATATTTTAAAACTACTTAGCGCGGGGCACTTACGCAACCCGTGAGATAATTTTATAATCTGTTCACGATTTCGATCAAAGGCTCAACTTTCAGATCTCGCATTTTTAAAAATTAAGGTCCACAGTAATATTTACGTTATTTTCAAACGCCTTGAAAATGATTAGATCATGCATTTATCCAAAAGTATGCATAAAGTGCAAAGCATTTCTTTATAAGTGTTACTGAGGAAAATTTTGTTGGAGGTGTGTGGAAATAAGAACACTGATAATTTTGTTTTGTTATATTTAATTTAGATGAAAAATATCACAAAGGTCGAATTGCGCTCGTATGACGGTAACAATGTAAGAAATCACGCATTGATTTATGCTTGATTGACGACTTGCTTGTAAGGCGAGTAGTAGAAGAATGATGCGGCTGAGTGTAAACGCGCGACGGTCGACACCTTTTCCCTCCTTTTTCGGGTCCAATGTTTTCGGCGGGAAAGCGGAAGACGGTGCGCGGGAAGCCTCGCTGACCCGCGCTTTTCCACCACCGCGATTCTCCGAATTTCGAGCGGACCGCCAAATTCGCATTTTGCCCTTGAGCCAAGAAACGGCCTCAAGGAGCCCGAAGGCCCCTTGAGCCGCAGAATCCAACAGTGCCTCGAGACTTTTCTCATGAGGGATTCAAAATAGCCTGGGTACAATGTCTTGTATCCAGCTGACGGCTAACACGGCCGCGACGCCGCCTAAAACGACGCCGCGCCAGGACTCGTGCGAACCTGCGCCGCTCATGGAGTCTTTTTCTTTCTCAAAACGCGGGTTTCCGTTCTGTTCTCCCCCGCATCGTTACTCGCGCCCCGGCTTACACGCACCCGCTCTTTTTTTTATATTAAATTAGTGAATCATAACAATCTGTGTAGAAACGAGTACCGCATATAGCGCGTCACACAAGCCATTCCACTTGCTCTTCCAAAAATAAAAATAATACATGTATCTTTTTAAATATATATATATATGCGCATCGTTAATAATAAGGATATGTTATTCTTTATCAACTGCAACGACTCAAAGTGTGATAAACGTTGAAATTGTAATTACCCTCCTTTTCTCTTGAAGAAGCTGACATTTTATAAGTCATCCGACCGACCGGTATGAGTTCAAATTCGGGGCTCTGCCTTTCCCAAGTTGAAACAGTAAGTCGGAGTGAACACGCGCGCGGCTGTAAAAGAGTGACAAATCACGATCCCAGCGCCCGAGGACAAAGCTGCGAAATTTTTAATCAAACGACCGCACGAGTAGAAAGTTGGCGACGGCGGCCGCGGAGAAAAAAGCTCGCCAACGCTCCTCGTCCCTGGGAAAGATCGAGATTATCGAGCGGCGGGGGCGGCATAATTGACCGGGCGATATACAGTCGGCGGCAGTCGAACAAATGACCGCCGCGGATAGAGACGCGAGGGGATTTCTCGCGAGGCATCCCGATAGCTCGTCGGCCTCGTCGCGGGACGCACGTACGTACACGTGTACGTTTCCGCAACAGCTTGTCAAAGCGTAATTTCACCGCGGCGCCCGCGCGCCGCTCATTAATTACCGGGGCGTCGCGGCCCGTATACGCGGCTGCCGGCGCTGCCCTCCGCCGGCGTTTCCTCGCGCGTGAAATACGAGCGTTCGCCGGCTACCGCGTGTCGCACCTTTTTCGACACTTAACCGCGTGTTCCTCCGCGGCTGAAAAGTCGCGGCGGGTGCAGGCGCTTCTCTCCCGTCGGCCGGCTGAGTGCGTGTGAGTACCTGGCCCTCACGGCCGGGTGTAGCTCCGCGGCTCGTGTAAGTATAGATAAACTTTTAACGACCGATTGTAAATATGAAATATCCGGCTTTCACCCAATGAACGCGAGTTTTTTAGACAATATTCGGATTGATGGTGATTAATCGAAGCTCCCACTGTGCGCCGAGCCTAGTTTCGAACAGATTGCCTGTTCGCTCAGAGCGCGCTTCACCCCAACTGTTGCGCATTCTCGATCATTTGTTATGACCCTATTTGCAAGCTTCTCCTTGCACTGACTGTAACATATCAGAGTAGTTTCACCTTACGATTACATGTCTTTATTTATATATTGGCCCAAATCGTTTAGTTATATAAATAAGTCTAATCTACGCCTGTAAACTACCCTGAGTAAACTATATGAATAAATTTTCATAGGAACAAGCATGTTGGAAACGGGAACAGGAACAAGCATAGGAACAAGACTGCTGTGTATATTTTCCGTTACGTAAAAATAATTTCCTATAAAAATGCTGAATCACACGCGCCACATTTCAGCAGTTGTAATTTTTTTTATGCGTAATCTCAGCTCAGTTGACGCTTGAAAGTAAGCATATCCGTTCTTGAGCTTAAAGCATAATCGAAGCTTGTTTCTTCACGAGAGAATTATTGCATTAATGGGTCTCGTCGATTTCGACACTTTGCAGCAGTACTGCGTTACTTGCTCTAAATAATAAGCAAATGTAATCGGCACCATTCAGTGCATGCCGGATCCGAAACTCTGTTTGGTGCATCTGTTTACATTATGGAGACTTAATTACTACGAAACTTATATAATCGTAATTTATCACAAATTGCTCACATCTCTTGGGAAAGAAAATGAAAATATGAATTGAATGTAGCATCGGGTAAACGAGCGGCTCTTCGCTGGCTCCCTTTCAAGTCTAAGTCTTCCACTAGCGCCTCCCTAATCGAATTTAACGGACTCGCACTTTAGCGCACGCGTCGGTCAGGTGCCACGCAAGAGCGCATTAGGTGCCTAGCGCCTGAGAATTAGTGGCATCCGCATCCCCTCGCCCTTTATGTGAGCTCGACCTTCGGTACCGTGAAATTTAATGGGTGTCGAGGTTTTTCCCCTCTGAGGCTGTTGATTGCGTGTCCGAGAGGATAACGGACGCCGGAACTCTGCCGCGAGTCCGATACGATTGTAGCCGCCCAATGATCGTGAATTATTGGCAGGTTCGTTGAAAACTCGAAGATACTAACTTGTCGGATTATTCGATTTCCGATCTACGATGCAGCGAAATTTCCGATGCCTTTTATAGGAAGAAGTAGTATCGCTGCATAGGAAAAATTGGTTAAATATTTTGTGCCCGTGTGAGAGTAGAGCGCAATCCGATTAAGCTGATATCTTTACGCCTATAAGAGTCAATTTCATGGCGGAGGAAAGCCATAAGACTAACACTTTTAGGATTTTCCAAGGCTAATAAACTAGATTTAAATTTACCAAGACAGCAAATGTAGTAGTTTACAAATCTATCGCCCGCGGATTTCGGATAAGCGATTTCTAAACTTGCTTGACGTAAGCATTCCGCAATTTACGCAACCTCTGGGAAAATGAAGAAAAAATTGAGCTTCGACACGAACAAAGTAAACGGTAGACCAATAAAAATTTGAATGCGTAAATATATAACATCGTAAAAGTGGTCATTGCGTACGCTGAATAAACTACTTAAATAACTGTCCGGCGCCTTGAGCCAATAATTCATTTGGTTACAAGTGTTTGGGGTAACGCGTTAAATATATTTAATCTAGCAACCCGATCGCTTTCCTTCATACACATAGTTTTCCTTTTACGTGCCAGCTCGTATAGTTCGGCATAAGCCGCGTCGGGTTACCAACGGATTGCAATAAATCTGCATACTTTTATCAAGAAGGCGATATTGTTGGGCGCAATAAAGGGAGGAGTGCGGGGTTACCGAGGGAAAGCTGCGGCGGCCGAGGCCCGCGGCGGTCGGCAAAGGCCATCCCCAGGAAGCCCCGGGAGCGGGCCGCGCCGCGGGTCCCGTTCCCCGGGCGCAAAAACGCCGGCGGCCGGCGGCAAGGAGGCGCGGCGTCACCGGGGCCATAAACGCCGCCCTCGTTAGCGGCGCTTCCGCGTCCCCACGACTCTCGGATTTTTGCGCTCGCGGGGGTCGGCGGCGCGCTTCCGCCGTCGTGAGCCGCGTGCGCCACGAGGGAGGCACTAATTAAGTGATATCGGGCACCGCGCGGGCCTCAGGTGCCGCCGCGGGCTAATTAGGCGAAAGCCGCGCTCGGCCCCCGCCCCTCCGCCGCCGGCTAACGATTTCTTCGCGGCAGCGCATGTTTATTTATCGGGCGGCGGCTTGGCGCGCGATCCTCGTGACGCCGAGGCGGACACGAGCCGACGGGGCGGGGGGCCGCGAAGAGCCCGGCGGAAGCGAACGCGCCCGCGGCTGGAATTTCGACAACGCGCCGAGGCTCTCCGAGGTTTCGCCTTTCGCGGCCGTCCCGCGCGCCGCCCGGGTCATTGGGTTGTTGCTAAGCTTACTTTACGCGCGCGCGGATCTGTAAACTCGGCTTGTACAAGTGCAGGATCTCGATGTATGCCCGGGGAACGCGGTTATGTTGCAAATATATTGGTCTATTTAAAATCCATTTGAAACGGTATTTTCTGCGATGATAACGCCTAGTTAGTAAATTAAACCCGATTTAATCAATGCACGCTTTTATGCAGATCTGCGTCAGGGTCGCTTTAAATATTTAGCTTTACATAAAGTGTTGCGCATAATTATGTATTTCTGTCTCCTTCTTATAATTTACCTAATTAGATATGTCTTTGCTTGTTGCAGGTAAGCCATTTTGATAACAGGCCCTTGAATACAGACCGTTACACTTCTCCGTACAGTTTAATGTAAGTTTATATTGTCGTATATATTACTTGGAGTTCTTAGTATTCGAATTTACAAGTTGCACGAAGCGTGCCGATATAAGAAAGAGGAATTTATCTGCAGAATTGACCACGTGCGCCTTTCAAAATATCTTCACGTTTAAAATTCAGCACTATATTGCTCATATTTTTGTAATACACGTATCCATTTAGGAAAATGAACGACGACTCACATAATGCTATCCGCTTGTTACAAAACTCGGCAGACATTATTTTTGTAAATGTAAATCGATGCGTATAAACTTCAAAAACAGGTAAAACCACGCGTAACTTTATACATGGTGCTAATCCAAACTGACGGAATCGTCCCTAAAAAGTGAATAAAAGAAAAAATACGAGCCTTGCACATACGGCTCCAAAGATGCTCTTACGCCTGTGTTTGCAGAATCCCGTCGGTGACTCACGACTCGCGTTTGCTCGCCCTCGACTCGTGCTAAATACATTCTCAGCCGGCAGGTTAAAAAAGGCCCACTTCTCACCCTTTCCACACAAAACACGAGTGCGCGCGCGCGGGCCGCACACACAAGAGAAAGACGCACAGGGAACAGGAGAGGATTATTAGCGTCAAAGTTCAAATTTGACAGCGGCGGACAAATGAATAGTGAAATCGAACCGAGGCCTCCCCTTCGAGTGAAGAAGGCCCAGCGGAAAGAGGCGCGGGCGTCCGAGGCGGGAATGCCAGCCGCGGCGGTCAGCCATCGGAATCTAAGGCGAGGGGCTCTGGACTTTTCGCCGGGCCATTAGTCAACGCGCGCGGGGCGATCGCGGCCGGACGGCGGGGCATAATGCAGCCGGCGGGGCCCGGGGCAGGTGTCGGCCGCGCCTCTCGCCTTCCTTTTTCCCCGGGCGCTGCGTCACGCCGGCCTCGCTCGCCGACCGTTAACGCCCGCGGTTTGACCTCGGGCGCGATTGTTGTCCCGGCGCGTCGATTTCTCGCCCGCGAGGCGCGTCGCCGCCGACGCGCTTTTTCGCCGGCCGGCGCGCTTGGCATAGCGCGCCGTCTTCCCGCCGCCCGGCGCGGAATGCCTGGCCGCCCGGGATTCCTCGAGCGGAGCCAACTGCCGGGCGCGCCCCGCGAGACCAGAAATTTCGCCCGGCCGAACGGTAAACGCAGCCCAGCGTACAGTTACAATTATATCTTCTTTTTTGCAGAAAGCAGTGCGCGCAGGGACGCGGGCTGCGAGTGTTGCGCCCGCTCGAAATGTCAGTGGGCCCGCGCGGCTCCAGGTACGAATTAGGCGCGGCCGGCGGGAGCCGCGCGGTCCGATCGGCCGGCCGAGCCGCGGCTCCCGGGCGCTCGGGCCCGTAAAAACGCGCGCGCGCCACCCGCGGCCGCGGCTCAAGGTCCCCGCGTCGCGGCCGCCCACGCGCGCCATGGGCACTCCGAGGTAATGACGGACCACCGTGGGACGGGGGCTAATGGCGCCGACCGCCCGCGGGCCCCTCATAACCTGCAAACTCCCTTGCGGCCGGACTGCGGGGCTCGCGGTGGTCAGCGGTGCCCGTAACGTGGCCGGCTCGCATTGTCTCGGGGGTTCCGGCGCTGCGAAGCTGCCTCCGCGAGGAGATATGCACTCCAGCCTCCTCCGGGAGGACTCGCGACGCTGAATAACAATCCTAATTGGCAATTGCTTTGAGAGAATTGCGCGCGTGAGACTAATAAAGAGAAAGCTGCCGTACTTAGCTCTTCGAAATTAACTTTGAGTACGAATCGAAGTCATTAATCCTTTATTACGTATATTTTTCACTGACCTCGGGGACTTGTTAGCTGCACTCTAGCGAAATTGTCGGTTTAACGTTACTTTTATAAACCGCGAATTGACTTAATTTGCCTCGACATTCATTACCTTGCATAAACGTATACAAGCTCACGTAAACAAAGTGGAAAATCGTGTGGGAGCAATTATTGTACTTCGTAGCACATTGAAAGCAGATCTGAGAAATGTGTGAACAGGACTATATTTTCTGATACGTTTAATCCTAAAATTTGTTACATAGTTTATACCTTTCAACTTATATTTTGTTATGATTTTATTAATTATAAAACCTTCTGATTATTAAGTTTCTTAAAATTCATTTATTCATGGAAAAATCAAAAAACGATCAAAAGATATTAGTTTTTATTCACAATAGATATTAATTAGAAATGATTTATAAATATAATGCATCAATAAAATTATTCATTGTGAGATTGACCAAGCCTACAGAAAACTCTAAAAAATGGCATTAAAAAACCAGCAACGAGATCTAAACTCCTGTTTAAATAAATAATTCATCTATTATCATCGTATCCTCTATAACGTACCCCACTGACTAGAACAATCACATAATTCTCCCCTTTGGAGCAAAAAAGCCCAAAGTGTCACGTTACATAATTCATCATGTCGGATCCGGACGCTCCGAGAAACAATTAACATGGAGCTGCAAGCTCGTCCCAAGCATACACTGAATAAATTCGCCCGTCTAATGCCACTTGTCAGTTTTGAATAATGAACGACGAACGGCGCTATAAGGAGGCATTTCGCGCGCGCGCGCATATTTGCCTGAATTATTTATAAACGAGGGCTCGTGTGTGCCCAGCTGCGGCGTTCGAAGCAGTGTTACATGGCGCGCGCAGCTGCGGCACAATTTACTGACCGTCGCCAGGTCAGCTAGGAGGTCAGGAAACATGCGCGAGGTGCAATGAAAGTTGCTGTTTAGACTTCTTTTCAGAGTTGCTTTTCGGCTTTCACCCCAAGCGTTAAACATAGACAAATACTATATGACTTTAAAATAGTAAAAGGAATTAAAGATACTATTGTATATTTTTTATCGGAAAGTACTCGTCTATTTCGTGCTAAAAAGGTAAAAAGCTAGCATGAATAATGCAAGAAGTATATAGCAGAAAGTGGCGCAGATATATGTTCAAGAAAATTAATACTGTGTACTGTAATTACGAAGGTACTTAAATAAATTTTTTTTAATTATTCGCAAAGCAACTAATTGTTCCTCAAAACATGTATTAATAATTTTGGAACGTATTTCTATTTGCAATAATGTTGTAATTTAAAAAATTAAAACTGTTAAAGTGTGTATGAAATAAAGATTAATGGGGAAGATTTAAATTACGTTTTTGAAGTATTCTCACTAAATATAACTGTCACAGTAATTACCTAAAGTAGATTGAGGTCAGTTTAATTATATTTTTACAGCGTATTACTTGCTCGATCTCGAATCGCAGTTACCATCTTATTTAACATAGCATTTAACGGTATTTCTCCATACAATTGTTTAACGTTTAAGAATAAACAAGCACAGTAGAATTTTTTGCTCTCGATCTAGACTGCTTTATTTAAAGTTTTATCTGCGATAGCCAACTATAGTCTTTTGAAAGTTTTCTCTATAAATTATCTCAAAGGTCCAGTTTTCTTTTTCATTTCGCGGATGATATATATTCAAATGACTTTTTTTACAAGCCATTAGTGTCGAGATTAATGTCATTACTGCTACCCGAGTGCACACAACGTTGTTTATCGCATAAATATCTGAATACTACGGTGCTGGAGATTCAGATTGCATGCTTAATGCTTTATTTTACATGCCCACGAAATTATTGGTCAGTGTTTTCTAATTTCACTAGAAGTTTAAAGTTTCATAATTAAGATATATTTTATCTTTGTTTAAATTGTCGTTTCACGTGGTACTATATATATGAAATAGGGAAACATGTACAATTATAATTAATTGTGTTTTCGTATATAATACGTGTAATGTTCAAAACTAAATTAAATAGTTCATTTAATTTAGTTTTCATTAATAAATTATTAATTTGTTAAACTCGACAGGAATTATTTAACTAGATTTTTTAATAATTATACAGGAGAGTTTCACCGTGGCAGGTGTAAAGACACTGTCCCATAGGCTTTCGCGTACGGAGATTGATTTTTACCACCGACAGAGCTATCTATCTATAAAAGGTAAAGGCACATGGCAAGTTGAAGTTTCTGGGCATTTGCGAAAGATAGTTGTACAAATTGACTTGACTATTAATCAAGCTGTTAGTGTTTGTTTTTAACTGTAATTATGTAAATTATTCATGTTTGCAGAAAATAAATGATTTCCTGAGGAAGTTCTTTCCTTTTTTAAATTTTTAATTGTGTTTACATCTTCAAACAAACTATACTTAAATATCAAGTGTTACACAAAATTCAATTTAGAGTTTTCATTTAATGATAATGTTTGGCCTTTGACGAGTGACGCTTTCCGTTTTTTCAAATAAAAAAAATGGAAACAAATTGTAAGTGTAATATAAAATCAACTTGAGTGTACGTCTTATTTTTAATTATATTACTAATTTATTAACTGACTCCATTGTTTATCACAGAAAATGTAATAGCAATTGTTTGATATTCGACAAAAGTAAAATTGCTACAAGTGAGTGAAGAATTAAACGAGGGGATGAAATTTAATCGAAATTTTTTAAATTATGTCTTGTAAGCAATTTCATACAAGGGAGGAAAGAAAATAAGTTTACACCGGCCCAGCACTCATTAATTGTGTACAGAGGAGGAAGGACGGACCCCGTGCTCATAGTTACAAAATCCGTCGCATGGCGGCGACAGATATCTCGCAATAAAGTAACGTCTCTAAGTTCGGTATAAACGATTCTCCCCAAACTGATACGCGACTTCAAACACAATATTTTCTTCCAGTGCTTTCTAAAATCAGTTTGTAATGACTCACGAGGTAAAAAGCTGTAAACACCGGTTTAGATCCGTTTTATTATTGTCTGTGGTCTCTTTTTAATTTTATTGCACGTGTGCCATCTCTTAGGCATCGACTGAAGACAAAAATGAGGTGAGGGAACCAGAAATGGCTTGGCTACAGCCCAGGCCATTAACAGCAGAGGAAATTACGCGGCTCTCGCTAGCACAATCTTTTGCTGCCCGCATAACTGAAGAAAATGCCAAATTGAATGAGAAGAAACAAGACATTATGTCTCCCATATCTAATGGAAACACTAGCGACAAGGTATACATTATAAATGAAGCTGCAGTGAAGAATATCCCTATAAAAAATGTAGTGATTCGCTCAAATACTTTTTACGTTGCAGCAAATCGAAGAATCCGAACAAGAGCCTGCCGAAAGTGATGATATGGATAATTCTAAATCTGTTAATTAAAATATTATTAGTTTTTCAAATTTAAACTTGTAAAAAGTTAGTTATAATTTATACAGTAATAATGTAAAGTTATATTATAAATTTAACTGTTTTTCAATAAAATTTTAATAAAATAATAAATATCTTAATTTTTTAATATATAAGAAACTTTACAAAAAATTCGAAATATAAAAGCATCTTCTCTCTAAAATAATGCAAAATACATTTTTTTAAGTGTTTCATTGAAGTCTAAAAAATATCTTAAAAACCAAAAATTGATAAAAGTCTGTAGTGTAATATTTTTGTACAGATCTGGTAGAAATTAGAATTCAGAATTTACTAATCAATTAAAAAAAGTTTAATTAGTGCGGGACAAATAATTTCTGTTTACAGAATAATGCTTATATGTATATACTTGCAAATAGCTTCTAAAATTTTTCTTATAGTGTGAATAGAACAGTTATTGAACTTTGCCAATAAAATAATAGATATATCTTTTTATAAAAGTTAAAATTTAAATGTGAATTCGTTTTTAAAAATTTCTTTACGGGATTGGGTATGAAATTTTTAGGTCAGTATAATGTTACATTCATGAAAAGCATAGTTTATGCTTCTTTTAATGATTCATAAAATATAAACATTACTGTAGTGTCAGTAAATAGTCTTCAAAATACGGAGGCACCTGTACGTACGTTGACCTTCCCGGCAATCTTCTTAAATTTTTAAGAATATTCGAGCAAGACCATCATCCAAAGGCCAATTAAAAGGAAGAACCACGCGATACATATTAAAGTATTACAGTGTAACACTCGCAAACGCCACGTGCTCCATTTGCCGTTACAGCGATATGTGTTACATAAGATGTGACAGAAACGAGGACTGGGACGTGAGCTCGGGCGTGAGTTCCTTCGGATACAAAAACAGGAAGTCGTGCACTTGGACGACATAACGAGGGCTACACGCTCTAATAAAACGATTTTCCCAGGAATCAATAAATTAGCGAAGCGGTCGTTGTGACTATTTCTCTCAGCGACTGTAAGCCTTATACAGGTTAGAGTTTCTCATGTGTTCGAAGTCGCAGGAGTACTTGCGAGTGTCGCGAAAGCCTGTGACCTTTCGCTTTTTGGCGGGAGAGGCGCGCGTGTGCCATGTTTCCTTTGCCGGAGATTCGAAAGCGACGTTATGTTTATTGTCTCACGAGTATAAAGCATTAGCTAGTTCTCATTTTTGCGGATAAGATTTTTTATTGAATACAGATTATGTAAATTACTCGTGGGGAAATGATTTTGCATAAAAGTGGAGTGTTTTCGCATTTGCTTTACTGATAAGACATGCGTCCTTTGATGCTAAATTGTTGGAATAAACATTAAATATTGTGGATTTTATCTATAGTTTACGCATAGAATTTCTGTTGAGCGTCGGTACGTGTTCAATATTCAAATAAAACTACGCTTAATAGTTAGGAACGATTAAGTACATGTATAAATTTTTTTCTATTAAAAAAATATATTTTATTAATATTACCACACGATTTTGCGATAATTTTTTGAAATTCCTTTTTAGTTTATTAAGTATAAGGTAAGGTAAGTAATTACTTTTTCAATAATTAGTTACTAAATTAACATACGTTACTTGGAGTATTACTTCCACATGGAAGAAGCGCCACATTAATGACATTCCAATAGTTTTTCATCTTTGCAAGTGAGAAAGTAATGAAATTATCAAAAAGTGCCGTTATTGAAATTGAAGTGATAATTTTCCAATCTTCATACTCAAATTTAGCAATTTACGGATTTCTAACTACAATCTCAACGCGTTCGATCAATGATTTAATCGCTCGTTTTAATAGCTTGGTCTGCCGAACATGTGTTTCCAATGTATACAATTGTGAAGGGTCTGAGCAAGATAAATCACATCACGAGTGAGATTAATCGATCCGTCAATTGATATCCGTGTGCAGACGAACAATGCCGGGGGTGACTCGGTCGACTGTCGAGCATTTCACCGGCCCTAGTTAATAAGGAGCCGCGGCTCTTCCTTTCGCAAGGATTATTTACGCCCGGGATCCGCGGACGACGCGGCGCGCGCGTTCGGATTATACAATTCCGAATTGCACCGAGCACGTTTCCGCTGCTCGTGCGCTCGCGGCAGACTTATTAGCTCCTACGATCCTCACTTTCAGTGACTAATAACCGGTTTCCACGCCAGGATTAGTATTCCCCGACGTGCATTTTCAATGATCGCTCGCCGTGGGAGTGGTTTATTGCTCCTTTTCTCGAAATCCTTTGTCGTGCGGTAATGGCGCACACGATCGTGCAGCTTTTCTTCGCGTCGCCGCACCGCCGCGCTGCGCTCGCGCCCTCGTGGCTTTCTAACATTAATTTTCCAAAACGATCCTCGCCTTCAAATCGAAATAAATTAAAATTCGATGGTGCTTCTTTTGGATTGGGCGCATGCACGGCCCTCGTCGCGGCTTTAAATTGATAATAAATTATTGAGTTTTGAAAGCTTGTAAATGATTAGTGAAGGCTCCTCCAGTCGCGGCGTTCCTTGCTATACATTATGCGTCCACATCTAGAATGCTTTATTTTATATTTTATATTTGGAATTTGAAGTGAGTCGTAAGTTTACGTATTTTTTCGAGTCAATTTGCTGAATAAAAAAGAAATATATAGCAACTATTATTTAAAAGAGCTTTCAAGCAAATATAGATAATTAATCATATTTACTCACTCAGCTTTCTTATTAGCTCAATGAAAGTCACAAGTCTTGAGCAAATAATATTAATAAATAGATAAACAGACCGCTACCTGGCGACTGGCAGTTAGCGTCTCTACGCAATGGGAAGATGTTCCCTGTGTATGTCTTCCCAAGGCAACAACGCCTGCTACTTCTCCAATGGCGGCTTTTGCCTTCAGGCAAAAGGGGATCTTAGTCATTTCTGTCATTTCTTCTAACTTCATAGACACGTGAACTTTTTTTTGAGCTTTATTAATGGTACCGAAAGTACTTGTTAATCACCGGGAAAGTGCTTTATCGGCTAAAATAAAAGAAGTATTTTCATATTAACCCATGAGCTACGCCAGAGCAAAGGCTTGTTAATCATGCGAAATTAGACAAATCGCGAAAATAAAGATAGTAGATAAAATAATTCAGAGAGCAAATGATTGGTTAATGATAATAATAACGTAACAAAAAATCCAACGTAAATGTTTTATTATGTAGATATGAGAGTGAGTAAACTTCGGCAGAAAATGTTCAAATAATATAAACAACTTTCTAAATAACAAAGTAATCGTATCACCGTCGTAAATTCTTGTTTGCTTGTTTATCCGTTAATGAACTAAACAAATAAATAAGTGAATAATTTATGTAGCAGTAGACAGTAAATGTATGATTCATTAAAAACATCGTTCGATAATCACGCCACTACCGACTGCTCACGAACTATCGCGAGCTGGTCTAAAAATTCCGGAAACAAAGCGTAGAAGGAAGCAGGGGGCGGGCGGTGAGCAAACGGAAAATTGATTACAGGTGCATTCCTCGATTGTTTCCACCTTGGCGAAAGAGGATCCCATATCGGAGCGTGCGCGAGCGCCCGGAGAAATTTCCGCATTGGCCGTCAACACACCTGCAGCGACATGAACGATTGCCCATAGACGAAAGCGGCTCGCACTATCCCGCGGATCAGCTTTTGTCCCGAGGCGCGAACTTTGAACCTGCTCGCGAAGAGCAGCCCTCGGTAGGGGGAGTAACTGTACCGCCCGGCCGCCTCCGAGTGCGGCTTCCTCCTCCGCCGCGCCGGGTCCGAATCACCGTTCCGCCAACGCGCGCTGCTCTTCTTTTCCCTCTCCGGAAGGAAGGCTCGCGTGCGCGAGTCCATCGAAGCGTTCGATTACGCATTTATGAGTTCAGGAGGCGGGCGCACCCGTTAGCTTTAATTGAGACACTTGGTGCACGGGTCCGTGCCTATTAAAGGTGCCTGGTCATTTATTAGTTTTTAATTGGGATTTGGCGCGTGGTGTTCGGTGCGCTAGGATTGTTTTTGCTCGTTACGCGGAATTGGACGATAGTTTGTTACCGTTTACGCGGACGCGCGCGTGCCACTAGGCGGCTTGGTGATTGGATTTAATGGCCTTGGAATGCTCGACGGGACACTTCTATCGCCGGCGCTGGGAAAAAATCGATAATCGAAGTTGCTCGCTCCTTATTTCGCTGCCACGCAAGAGGTGTCATTGTCTTAAAAAATGGCCCGGCTGACGGGGGATCTTGAAAGTCATTGTTGCCACTTTCACCACTGGCCGCCTGCATTATAACGGCAATGATGCCGATTCGCTTTGTCGAAAAAATGGAATCTGTACACCACGATTTTCCCGCGCTCCAGATGCCTATAGGCGCTCTGGATAAATATTGTATAACTATGTTTAAGTAGAGTAGGAATTAGGTTTTCTATTATATCGCTATTAAGAGGTCTCGCATAACTTTTCGCTCCGCCCCCGTTAACGCTTTATAGCTCATTTAACGAAATCATAGTTAGCTAAGCCTATTTATTCGCACAGGTCAAGCGAATGATTTTTTAATGCTTGCTTAATATGGCAGTTTCTCAAAAATAAAGTGTAATTTTGTCTGAAAATAAAGTTTTTTAATGCAGCAGAATACTGTAACACAATATTGGTGCATTATGCAGCGAATCGTGATGCAATCATCGCTAGATTTATCAAAATAATAGTGCACGCATTAGTAAACGTATAGGCGTAATGATAGCGATGAAAGTAATAACTGATTTCAACATCTTTTTGAATATATCTGTTACATCTTACCTACGGGCAGTTGGGACTTGAAACGATGTATTTTCCTATTTTTAAAAATGGGTAAAGTCCCGTAAGAGTTTCTATACCGATGTTTCTCAATTGATTGCAGATGTGTATTCTTTTATTTCCTATACTTTAATTGATTATTATTATCCTATTATTGTCAGTTATCGATTACATAAATGTGATTAGTTAGGTAATTTGAATATTAACGTGGCCTTTCTTACAAATACAAACGTGCGCGTGGGCTCTTATGAATATTTTTACCCTAATGCTATGTATCTTTGATTTGACCATTAATATACTTGCTTTGATACATAAATTCAATCCTTTAGTTCATAAATTCTGATTCGAAAATGCTTTATGGCAAAATATGAATACAAACTGTTTCACTATTAATACAATCAACTGAAATACGTAGAAAAAAAACTTTTGATATCGAATAAATGAAATTCTGCATTTAATACATTAACTTCATTGTACGAATATATCAAGCAATGTGTCTCTCCTTTCATCTGCCATACGTCCTTAATCTTCAGACATTCTTTTAGCAGAAAATTCTGTGAAAATCCATCTGGCTTTCATAAATACCAAGGAACATTGATTTCCTTGGATCTTCCTCCTGTCTGGTTACATTTAACAAGAGTTAGTGAATGGTAGAGTCGCTGGGTCGTTAACCGCAGAACAACAACACAGCTTACTTACAGCTTCTCAGCTTTCCAAACAGAGTGAAAATCCACTACCGACCGATAGAACAGTTAGTCGAATCAACATCCAGCCGTCCATCAGTCCGCTTTCATGGCGTTTCCTTCTCTTTGCAGCGCGAGGCGGCGAAGGCGCGGTCGAGGTTCACGGCTCGGTTCGCGGCTGGAACCACGCGAGAGTCATCAGCGGCGACGTGGCCACGTCAGTTCATCATCGCGCGGCCGCCTCTCCCCTCGTTTAAATTCCGCGCCGCGGCAGTTTGTCGAGCCCTCGACTGTGCCTTGGCATTACTTCTATTCGGCCGAAGGTGTCGCGGGCGCCTCGAACCACCTTCTTTTCTTCGTCTCCACGGGCATCCCGAGATGTTTTGCCCTGCGATGATTTAGCGAGCGGCCAGAATTAACGGCTCGGTGATTAACGCGATTCATTGCGCTGTGATCGCTCCTGCGCTATTAGTGGACGCTGTTGCAAATTAAGTTGGCGCTATTTACGCCTAATGGACATCGTTATCTAATCTATCACTCTTAATATCAGTAGTGGATTCTGTTTTTCGATCACCTGGCTACCATAAGTAGAAACTCACTTCTTTTTTGAAGCCGAATAATTGGCATTGTTAGGTGAGGCTGTCTGAGTTATCGCGCGCAGCCAACGCTCTCCGAGTTCCCACATTGCGCGTTGAATTATAAACGGAATATTTCGAAACTGACTGTGACAGGAATGAAGGCATTTCACATTCATTTTCTACCCTTTTTCCGTCACGAGGGCATTAAATATTTATTAGTTGATTACTAAAAGTGGAAAAATTAAATCAGTTTCAATAAATTCTACGATTTTGTATGGAAGCGTTCAAGAGCAAAAAAGTAAACTGCAATCATTAGGGTTAATGAGGAAAACACATTTTTCGTGAAAAATATTTTAATTATTATTATTAAGTTTAATCGTGTTTACAGAAGTCGCCGAGCTTTGGCATCGATAGCTACTTTAATAAGTTTTCCTTTTCTGCGGACACTCTGCTAATTTATCGCAGAGATCGCCATCATTTAATTACGCCAAATAGTAACAAAATTATCCTTTTTTACTAATCCCTATAATATTATGTGCCAGTAAAAAACCAACATTTGAATCACTTAATTGTTATTAATCTCGGTATTTATTTGATATTAATGTATTTCATCTTGAATCAAGTTTCGATAATTGGTTCAACTTGCATGATTTATGAATGTTTGCCATTAAGATAACTGTACTAGGCTATATAACTGTATACAGTTTTTCATGATTTTGTGTAATATAAATCTAATTATAAAATACAATTGAAAGAATGTAAGACAAATCTTTAAGGCATGAAGAAGTCTTATGCGCTTTAATGTTGACATTCAGATAATCGGAGCCTCCACAAACAATCAAGCGAACAACGTAAAACACTTGTCAATGTGAGATTTTATCCGCACTTGGAGGTATGAGTAGCGGAGAAAATGAAGGCAGGAGCAAAAGGGCGTAAAATAAAGAACTATAACACAGAGTATCTTATCGTAATGGGCGAATCGGGTACCAGGTGTCTAATGAATAATACTAGCAGCGTAAACATGCGCACGCATCGGCGATCGATTTATGTTAATATGCAGACACGAGACAACCCCTCGCAGACTCTCGGTCCTGCAGATCATGATCGACCGCGGCGAAAAGCGTCGACCAGCTCGTAGGTTCTCCGCAGCAAATGCGATTTGGGAGCACCTGCGCATATACCTTGTACATAGCCAATTACCCGTTTCCACTGCAGCCTTTTTTCACTTTCTCGGATGCGGGTGCGCACGAGTCTGCGCTGCACGCGAAAGCGGACGACTGCTCTTCGATTCGACTCAATCCCGCGCGGTCCGAGTGGCCGACGCATGCAAATGAGCCCCGACGATAGCCGAGTTAAGGAGCTGTCAGTTTTACGACGTGCACTTGCAGATTCTCCGATTGCCTTATGGATTGTAGAGGCTCGACGACGCTTTGTATGCGCGCCTCGAATCTCGCCGTGCAAACTCTGTGTTTACGCGAGAGCTCGCCAAATGGAGAAATCTGCCCTGACAAGCCATTACGCGCTCGCCTTTTTCAAAATTTCCTTGTTTTCAGTCATTAAGCCCGCAGTGACGACCGACACCGAGGGCTGTATTTACCGTTCAAGCAGAGATAATAATTGCAGGGGCTCTCCGAGGCTGGATTCGTTTGAAAACGAAAGATGGGCAGCGACTGCGGAGGAATCATGCCACTGTATTTGTTCTCGCTTCGTTGCGGCGATATATTCTATATTGAATATCTGAGGGTTTCTCTAGTGTTTACAAATGGATTTCGAGCCGAGAGTAATTGCAAGTCGTTTTCAACGACAAAGTTCCACTTGAATTTCTTATCGGTTGCCGGTGCTATTTACACTTAAATTACATGTTTGCGTTTTAACAATAGGATTTCATTCGCATTATTGCCAGATAAGAGGTACTTTCAGAAAATCAGATTATCATCCTCTCTCTTTACATTATCATACAATTTGAATTCAAGTAAATGTATTCGTAGCTTATGGCATTCTTACATTGTAATAGTTAAAGCGGAGTTATTATCTTGATAGGGTACTTACAAGAGTAGAATTTATTCCGTATGCTAAATTACGACATTGTATAATAATACCCTATGAACATAATATTATTAATCAACAAAATTCATCCGCATATTATATTAATAGATCTATGCGTGCTCCACGCGTAAGTACACTTATTTCTCATGTGGAACCAAATAAACCATAGTCTGCTATTAGTTTTACAACTGTAATTAAATAATTTTGAAAATCTGCAGTGCATTCACAAAGAGCGTTTTATTGTAGGGTAACGTTTCACCGAGAGTCCAAATTAAGCGTACAAAAGCAATTGCCCGCGTGAAATGGGATCCAAAAAAGGCTCGAATACAGTCATTAGTACAAAGTTGCACGGCAAAGAGCGGGCGGCCGGGCTATCGCTCGCTCGCGCTTTCCCGTTTTCCAATCGTCGCGCGCTGTCCGGCGAGTAGCGGGTGCGCCGCCGTGGCACCGGTATAAATCAGCCATTGACGCGTGCGTTCTTCATTAGCTCCTCTCGGCGGCTTTCTTCCACCGGCGCTTTATTATGTAAAGCCCCTTGGATCGAGTGAAAGTCCCGTATGTCCTCCTCCTCGTCCATCTCTTGTTCGTTTTCCGCGGGCGACTCGAGAGGCCTCGCGCAGGCCAGTGTTTAGAGAGCACTTGGGTGTCCGCCTCCGCCGAGGAGGAAACTCGTCTTGCCCCGAGCGCGGAAGGCGATTGTCGGCTTCTAATATTCGGTAGATCGCTGCTACGGGGAAGCGCAAACACCTTCGCCCATTGTCAGCCGGCGTGTTTGCGCGCGCCGGAACGAGCCGCCTACTCCACGGGCGAGTTAGTCGGGCCCCGAGCGACTCGGTACGCCGGATAAATCGCGCGCAGTGCGTCGCGGCCACTCGAAATAAATTTCGAGACTCGGCTCCGGAGTTGTCCGCGATTGTTAGGTAGCCGCGGCCTCGGCGTCAATTACTGCGACATTGCAGGGACGCGAAGGAATCGCGCTGACTAGTCTGCTGTCCGGCCCCCGACGCAAAAGAGCCCCTGGCACTCGACATCGCTCATTGCGAGCAGCCGCGAGGAGTCACCGGCCAGAGGAGAGGCGGAGGCGCGGTGTCCGGATTAATCGCCACCTTATCGCCCATTAATTCGTCGGCGCAAAGGGGGGGGGGGCATTACTCGGAAGCGCGGGAGAACCGCGCGACGAGATAACTCCATTGACGCGCGTGGGCTATTTTTACGCGCGGCTCACGCGCGTGCCAGTAAACACGTCGGCGGTTACTTTACAAGCACGGCTAATGCAATTATACGCACGCAGCGGAGCGCTTTGGAGTTTGGATGGAGCGAAAGGCCAGGGGAGCTGCCTCGGGTAATGGGCCGATTTGCGGGCTTTCGCCGATCGAATTCGAGCGTCGCGATGTTTTGCGCGGGAGCCGCGGAGGAGGGCTAACTGTCGCGCGTCCCCGGCTAATTGCGGACTCGGGAGGATGATTGACGCTCGAACCTCTTCCCCGGCGTCTCATTAGGCCGGCTCGATCCGTCGGCTGACTCGCTATTTATGAGGTGGTCGGGAGCGCGCGCGATTCCCTATTCCCCTCCTCATTACTAAATGCGAGCCTGACGCTTGTGCTTCCTTTATTTCTGCGATTCGGATAGGTAATCTGCGTCTGAGTTGTTTAGTGGATTCCAATCGCTGTAATACGCGTGGGTATGGTATAGTTTGTGGATGAGAAGAGGAGGCGGGGCGGGGTGGGGGGAAGGTGGTCTTTTTGCCCGCTCGCTCGAAGGCTGCAACCAGTGAAACAGCTTCAGCAACTCATAACTTCTAATGTGGACCGAGTAGTGCGCTCCTCTATTTACCCGTGGCGCTGCACGCGCGCAATTAACATTCCATTCGAATTTTCTACTTTAATAAATCAATAAGCCGTACATCGTTGCGCCCGCGACGCCGCCACGGGTGTCCGTCAAGACTACATTACGAGCCCGCTAAACATTTACAGTCATTACCCGGAAAGCTACTCGGCCATTAAACTCCGGGGCAAAAAAGCGCCGGCTGCGCCTCCTCGATCCGCCGGCTCCCGGTAAAAATCCCCCGCTCTGTACCGCGAAGCCCGTCGCGACTTTCCCCGTTGTCGTATACGTATGCTCGTCCGACTCGCTATCGCCGCGCCGGCTGCCCGAGAACCGTCGATTAATTCAACAATCGGCCGGCCGACTGCACTTATCGGGAAAGCCGGGCCGCGACCTTGAGGGGGTCGACGGCACCCATCTATCGGGCGCGCTGCGCACAATGGCCGTGGATCGCTCGGCGCCTCGCGGTGCGTGAGCCGTCGGCCGCGGCGCGCCGTCAAAATTCACTTTTCACCGAGCGCGACAGCCGGTGGGTAGGAGGCCGCCGAGCTCCAGCAGCGGCGCTTTGCCCGCATGCAGCTTTTACTGCGCTTGTCACCTCCTTTGTCTCTTTTTGCCCGGGTTTATTGATCAATTAGAGCCCCTTTTTATCAGCGTTAGTTTATTTATCCATTAGTCGCACTTTTCAGTTTATCGGCGTTCTGTTCACTCATTAGGCACTCGGGTCTTTTCAATTTCAACGCTAATTCACCTTAATTGGCGTTTTTTATTATTCCTTTCGAACTCGTATAGTTCAAAGATAAATAAAGGATTCGAGCATACACGTGATAAATAACCCCTACTTTTTGTTTATTCTAAAAACGCACTTGACTTCTTAACGATTATTAAGTTTCCAACGTTTTTTACTCTCAATTTCAAAAATATAAAAAATTAGACAGGCGTCAAAATACACGAACGTACGCACACAATATAACGGTTTATGATATAAATAAATAAGTTATTAGTTTTAGACAAGTGTTTTCTATTTATTTAAAAATAAACCACAAATGTTTATGTACATTACTGTTCGATAAACGATTTACAATAATAACAGGTATTGTTATGTAGATCATTGTAATACAATACAAAACAAGTAGTAGCTTAATTACTTTGTATATATTTGTTAAAGTATAAAGAAGACCTATGAATAGTACGAACAATGTAACTTACTACATTAATATAAGCTTTGGTTGGTGAAGGTAGGCTTTTTGATCTACGATACTGCCGTCGACAAAGGCAGCGGTGAAAAATCGAGGAGTCTTATTTTGCAGGCGGATCGTCGATGCTCGATTTACACAGGTGCCTCGGATCGCGGGTATTTGCAAGGGTATTTACGAGCCCGCCCGACAAAAATGTCGCGCACTAACTTTTAAGGGCTCGCCGCCTTATTTATTCGCATAGTAAACGTCTTTATTTCCCTTTTTATCCGCGCGCGGCGCTCGCGAGGCTCGCGGTCTAAGTTACGAGGTGCGATTAAACGAGAAGAGACACCGATTACGCCTGTTAGTAAAAGTAAGACGAACGACGGCGATTCTGCGTTTAAAGAGCGTGAACCGCGCGAGCCGCCGCCACGGGGGTGAGAGCATAATGATTTTGAGGATAATGTTGCGGATTAAACTATGGGATGAGTTCGGCGGGCCTGGCGACGCCGTAAACTCCTTTATTAGCTAATGCCTGACGTATTATGGAATCAGCGTGGCAGTAAATTCCCTAGTTTACGCACAATCAGAGATTCATTGACCCCGCGCGGATGCGAAAAAACGCGGGGCCTCCGAAGAGCCCTGGCATCTCCCGCGCGGCTGTAAATAACTGTTCCCACACACGCGGCGCGCGATATTTGTTTCCAATGTTTGACGAGAGATAATATTCAAATTTACAGGCACTCCTTGTGCGAGCGTTCGGCGCTCGGAAAAAACAAAACTTGAATTTATCGCGTAATTTGTGCATAAACTCGCGCAGACGCTACACGAGTATCTCTTCCATCCGAAATGAAACCGCGCTATAAAACGAAACGCTCCCTGCATACAAAGGCATTTCCTCGAAGAGGCGACTCGCGGGGAGGCGCGCCGCGCGAGAGCCGATCGAGCGGCGCGCGCCTCGGAATCGGCCGCGGCCGACGAAAACAGAAGCGAGCCGCGAGCGCCCGAGCGAGTCGGCCGCACGGGCGCACGGGCGCACGCACACGAGCGCGCCATCCCCCGGGGGGCGCGCGCGCGCGCGCGGCGATCATAACGAGCGTCATTTAAAGAGCGCGGCAACCGCGAATTACGGCGCGGGCAAAAAGAGGCGGGGGCCGCGTCGACGGGTGCGGGCGCATTAACGGGCGCGTCGGGCGCCCCGGCCGCGGCACCTGCGGCGCGCCTCGCTCTCCGTTACCCGGCGACGCGCGCGCCTGAGCTCTTAATGCCGCAGCCCGCCCTCGCTCCCGGCCAGCGGCTTTTTCCCCGGGGCCGGGCCCGCGACTTTTCGGCCTGGTGGCCGCCCCACCCCTCGCCCGCCGGCTGATCGCCCGAGCGCGCACCGGGACCGGGCGCTCGGGCCTGTATTTAAGGCAATTATTAAGACGCGATCGACCAGCACTTTTCTCCGATTAAATGCATAAATAACGTTACATTACGGCATTAAGTGTACACCGAGCTAAATGTTGAATTTACAAGTAAAGCGGGTGCGCGAGGGCATGCATAAGTGCGCTCATTGTCATGCGGTAGATGCTGAGTAATCATTGGAAACACGGCGCTCCTGAATCGCTCTACCGTTCATACACTCGAGGATAGAATTCATCCGAGCGTTCGCCGCATAACTTGTGACGCGACGGGGGCTACCCGATGCGTCGAGTGGGAGGGGCCAGGGAGATTAAAGGCCCGTCGCAGGTATGCCACTTCCAGGCCGCGAGTCTCGCGCGGGAATTCGCAGGTTGGACGTCCTTCCGGTTTTTCGACTTAGGTCGTTACCTCCCACGAGGGCGCGTTGTTCGCCGGCCGCAAAGTGGCTGTTTCACGCTGTAATAAAACGGTAATTTATCCGGTAATTATCAGCTCGTCTCTTCCTTTTTTCCCACGATTTTTTCCCTTCGGCAATTTCGCCCGCCAGGTTTTTCGCTGGGTAAAAAAGTTTTTCGCCAGCGGTTAGGATGTTGCGTTGAAATAAATGCGCTTTTTTATATGACGTTACAAGAGCACGTCTACTCAGCAATAATGAAGCGGTTACGAAAACAAAATGAACCACATAAGACGCGAATTCCCGAGATACGATTATTTTTTCCCAGTCAATTAAGATTAAAGCTTTTTCATGCAAATCTATATCACTCTTTTTTTCTCTGATTTATATATATGCCACTAATTAATAGGTTTCATTAACAGAATAGAATCCTTATCTGATCTCGGCCTATTTCAACAAATCAAGCTGCATGCCTCAAAAATAAAATATATTTGAATATATATATATATCATTAGTTATAAATGTAATGTTTGTAGCTGCCATGTAAGTTTAGATCGCATTCATTATTATTGCAAGATGGGAGATTGTAACAAAACTATTAATTTTTGCCGCGAGTTAATTTTACGAGCACTAGGTGTGCACTAATTCACACAACTTTTCATGATTAATTGTATATTTTTAGAATCTTTTGCGATAATTAGGAGGTAGATGTTTGCGCCATTTCCGGGAATTCTCGTTATTGGCAACGCTGCGCTAAGCTCTTGAGCTCGCATAAGTCAGAAAATTAAAGATCGGCGGGACTCATCGGCAGTTCAACACGGTATACGTGCATTTGACCACGACGGAATAAAATTGATCTGCTTATGACGATAACAACCGATAAAAAGAAAGGATAGCTTCCTACGTACGGTATTTACAAGCTCGGTCACGCATTCCTCCTAGGCGGCATTAAATAATCCCGAGCAGCCTGCACGTATGTATATAATGGCGGGGCACGGTATATCCCGCTGCGTGAAACGTTTTCATTAGCGGCTACGCCGCGTGCCGGCTTATGCGCATAGGCAAATCCGACCTGTTTCCTCGCCGATTGATCAAGCACGCGGCGGTAACTTCTCGCGGAGGACGATCTATTAAAGTTCCCCGAGTGATTGCACGCCCAAGCCAAACCTATATTCGGACCCAACAAATTCTTCTAGGCGTACGGTCGGGCAAGGCGCCCAACCGTCCCTGCGCTCTGTGTGGTCCGCCGCGTAATTTGCCCCGACGCTGGGCTCCCGCGTGCACCACTCGCTCTCTCCCCGGCGATCAACTCCTTAGCCCCGGCGCCGCGTCCCCTTTTGGGCCTCATATCTCCTTCTTTTTATCCCCGCTTATTTGTATCGGAGATGCATCGCGCGCGTAACGAGACTCCATTGGAGAATGCAAGTATACGAAGCAGACACGCAGACCCCCCAAAGTATTCTGGCATTTAGACAAACTATAGTAATATCTCATAACAATATAAGTCCTCTTGAACTTAAAATACCTGCGATAAAAATACTTTTACAATTAAATATTTTTAACAATTTAATTAAAAACGCAATAAAAGTGCAGTTGATTGAGGTCGACGTGAAACCCGCTAGCTCACTTAAGCTTAATGTCTTAATTTTTCAAAATTTTGGATTTACCGTAGACTTTAAATTAAATTTAATTAAAATTAAACTGCTCAAAGTGTTTGTTTGTTAAACTTAACTAACAAAATGTAAAATATTTTATCAACCCATTAATAATACCCGCCAAATTTTGCCAGCTGATTCTTAATCAGCGACTTTGAAAATCTCTACGTACCATTTTCCTCTGAAAAATTTATGTTTTTTGTGTTATCGGCGCTGTATTTCATTCTCGAATGATGAAAATCAAATGTTCGAGGTGGTATTCGAAAGAGCACCCTCGAAAATATTTAATAGCGGACTTCTGATCAATTCCTCCGATCTTAAATAACTTTGCCGTTCTGCTGGAAATTGGTGACGATTGATCTAAATTTCAGACAGTAGTGGGTTCAACTGCAATTCTTTTGTATTGAATAATACGAATTAGTCAGATCTATGAAAAGACGTATTTTAAAAACAAGAAAGGAAGTAGCCCCTATAAATCAGTTTCGTTCATTCTTTTCTATACAAGTAACATTGTATGATATAATCCTTTTTGCACAAGTCTTAGTTTGCATTACACTGGAGTGAAAAGAATTGTAGCTGCAAATTCTTCAGCCGGCTGTCAGCGATACAAATTTCCAATTCATTACTCATTATTAACAACGTATTCGAGCTTTTTGTCCCACAGCACTTAAATACTTTCACATCGTCGATGCCGCACTTGATGGTGAGTGCAAAGGAAATAATAAATTTTCATGCACTTGATGTGAATGAGTTCCGCGCACACTGATCGGGCCAAAGAATCCATTACTTTGATTTATTATTGCGCGGAGCGTATATGTGCGCGCGTTTGCAGTTAATTTTTCATGCGCTTTAAATTAATAAAATCGACGTACAAATCGTATTAGCACTTTTTCGCATTATTATTATAATGGTTTAATTGGCAGCGGCCGATCGGCAAAGGCATCTGCAGCTCATGAGTATCGGGGAGAGATTACACGGTTATCTATTTCGAGCGTGGATGTACAATAACGGTTCGCAAATTGTCGCCTTAAGTGCTGATTCATTTTCACAATGATGACTCTACCATTTAGATTTTATTCGTAGCGGAGAAAGTATAATAACTGGATGCTAAAATACCCGGTGTGTACGGCCTGTGTACCCCGGCGAATAGATGATCCATAACATGCATGCCCGATACATTCCCATGGGAAGAAATATCGGATTATTTACCTGGTTAATGGCGTCATAAAAACTTCAAGTTGCGCCGGGATTTTGTTAATTCGCTTCGAAAACTTGGACAACAAAGTATGCTTTGTTCCGCTAGTAAGTGAATAATCGCTCGGACGTGAAAAATCTGTATTGAAAATTTCGCGAATTACTGCCGCCGAGCGGTCACGACGATGGAGCCTCGGAGATGGAGCTCATTTCCACGAGATGCCACCCACACAGTTATAGGTGGGCAGCACGCTATGCAGGTGGTTTCGGTTGCCTATTCGCGGGTCATCCTCGCGGTAAGCGTGTCGTTGGCTCGCATGTCGCGGCCCGAGAAAGAAGGTAATTAAAAGCGTTGGCAAACAAGTCGATCAATCTTGATCCGCGGCGTGAGTAGTGCCCCGCTCATTACGCAGGCGGGGCATCAATCCGGCTTTATTGCGCGGCGCTCTTTCATATTATGCAAAGGGGCCGGGGAGGGGGGGGGAGGGAGGGGGCAGGCGGTGGGAGGGAGTCGCTCACGGCATCAATCCTGGCGAAATTTCGCGGCGCGCGCAGCTCCGCGCAGTGCGCGCCGCCGGGCGTCGTTACCTCTCCAGCCCCTCATCGATTGTTCTCCTTTTCGCTCGGCCCCTCTTCCTCCTGCTCCTCCTGCTCCTCCTGCTCCTCCTCTGCCTCTCGCTCCGCGCCTGGCTTTCCTCATTGGGCTTGAGCGATGCCTCGCTCCGCGCAGCGTTTAGACGCCGAGTTTTGAGCTCTGGGCTGGTCGAGTGCAGGGGCTCACAGAGCCCAGGCAGTCCGTTCGGGGAGCGGTTCGTTCGGCTGCGAGCAGCGGCGGGTCGCGTGGCCCGCGGGGAAAAGTCCCGCGCTAGCCGCATCCGCCTCCGAGGATCATCTCGCTGGATGGAAACAGTTCGCCCACTCTTTTCTCCCGGGCGATGCTCCATCACTCGGCTAGGGGGTTCCTGTTCGTAAACAAAGCGCCCCGGAATTCAATCCATCAAAAGCGCTTAGGAGCGATCCGCGGCGGCTCGGCCGATGAGAATCTCCCCAGCGGTTACAAGCGGCGCGCGGCCCGGCCCGGATATGCCGAGCGAATTTAAATTAGCGCGCGAGTGCCGCGGAATGCATCCCACGTACACATGGCGTCGAAGCTGGCCGCTGCACGTGTGCGGCAGGTCGAGCCTCGGCCGATCGCCCCGAGATTCGACTCGCGGCGCGCGTCTCTTATCGCCGCACTTATCGGAGCCGTTTCTTCCCGCTGCACTACCCTATCCCTCCTTCCTCTTTCACTTGGCCGGAGATTACACCTAACGATGGCTTATGCGCGCTTGCGCCCGCGCTGCCCTCGACACCGTTCAATTTCGCGCGCGCGCGCCGCCGCCGCCGCCGCCGCCGCCGCCGCTTTCCCACGGGCGACCGTCGCGCGCTCCAGTTGGCCGGATTTTTGCCCCGGGGCTCGCGAGACCGCCATGGCCGCGGACGATCGTCTTACACGCTGCACGCGGTAGTGAAAGTGTTAAAAGAGTTGGGGGCGCCTTCGATAGTCCAAAATTAATCATCCTCAATGTATTTATCAATTTTCTCGGTGATATTTATGATTTATAATGATTCATACTTTGATGCGTTATGAAACTAATTAATTTCTGAGTAAGGTAGGCCCCAAGTCCCCGGCAAATAGCACTGATTAATGACTAGTTCGTAGTAGTACTCGGACTAAAAAGGCAGTAACAAACCATTTTTCAATTTTTCTACCCGTAATTGTGAACTCATAAATACACTGTACATCTCACAGTACAGTTGTGTTTATAAAAGAAGCCATTAGTTGCATTACTATTAAAAGATAATTACGTGCCGGGAACCCGCTTCCCGCAACTGGATGAGTATAAATTACTTGCAATAAAATCCTGTCGAGTTAACAAATGCAAAGAATTGTTTATTTAAACGTACCATTATATTTTGTCGATTTGAAACGGCGCAACCATCCATTCAATATCTCGCGGAGAAGAGTTTTCGCGGTAAAAAACAAATTCAATCAGTATTTTGAAATGCAGCCGCAAGTTTGCGCTTTCTTATTAGATTTTTCGCAAGCGTCGGCATACGTCATGTTTGCGCGATGGCAACAGTTGGCTGGAGACACGACAGCCCGCACTCGAGCAGTTGAATAGCCAAGAGCTCGCGCCTCGCGCGCCCATTTGCCAACGGCGCATTTCCCGCTGGCGGCCCGATCGACATTCCATCGGGCGCATCAGCTGCCGATCCGCTGGAGAGTCCAGCCGAAAAACGAGTGCCGGGGCTGGAGGAAGAAAGCCGAGGTCGCGGCGCGCTCCTAATCCCAGGCGGGCATCTGCGCCCGTGTCCGCGCAGCCTCGTCAGCGCGCGGCAGATTCTAACGAGAGCCGGTGGCCTAGCTTTCCGCGCTCGGAGCACTCGCCGACGGGGGGAAACACGTGCTCGCCGGGAGACAGGCGGCCGACGTCACGACTCCTGGCCCCGTCCCCTGCGAGCGGGTGAGGCTCACTGGGTCGCGCGGCTGCCCCGAGTGAAGTTTTGAGGTTGGCGCCGATTACAGCCGCGAGGTCAGCGCTTGCTGTTTTGTCTCGCGGCCTGTCGGCGGCGGCTCGGCTGCCACGGCTCGAGCGCTCCCCGCTCGGATTAATTCGAGGATTAATTGGGTCCTCGGTACGGCCGCTCGGGTCAGATATAGGTTGATCAAAACGAAGAAAGCCGTAATTAAGCCGATTAGAATCCTTCCTTCTCGGTAAGCGGCTTGATGAAGCGCCCGGGGGTCGCGCATCCATTGAGCTTATGCTAATGAACGTATACCGGCCGCCAGCTGATTCATTTTAATTAGGAATTAACGAATGCATTTATTAGCCAGTCCTTTGCACCGGCCGCTCCGCAGCCGATCCATTGTCTTGCTAATGGAATGTTTATGTAATTGCGTTAGCGCACAGCGAATTGAGCCGGGCTCGCGGCGACTGCCCGCGCGCGTCTCTGCTAGGCGGACTTTGTTTCGATTTTTCCATTTCTCCATTTCTCCACTTTTCCATTTTCCCATTTTTCCTCCGGGCCTCGAATGTTCGAGGCGTGCCTCGGAAAGGCCAACTTGGCCGCGTCTTCCGAGTAGAGCGTAGATTTATTTACTCCCCGAATTGTTTCAAGGGAATGCAAAGCGGCGCGGCGGCGGCGGCGGCGGCGGCGGCGGCCCAATCCATTTGGAAACTTAAGGCAGTTGGCGAGCTTAAAGCGACACCTTACCAATTACAATGACCCAACTTATCCCGTTTCCGTTCCCCGAAAGAGGCGAGCCGCGGTTAAGTTACTGCACGCAGGTGCACCGAGGCGGCCATTACTCAGGCCGCGAGAACGTGCTGCGCGCGGACGTGGGAGTCGCCTCCTCCCCTGGGAGGACGCCGGGGACGCGCGACTACTCCGGCCTGCAATTTGCGCTCCCGCGCGTCTACTTTGTCTGCCGCGGGTAACAGATCGCCCGCGAGGGCCTCCACTTCCGCCTCTTTTCTTCGCTGCGCGGCCGCCTCTTATAGTGACGTACGAGCGAGCCTCCGCAGCGGCCGCGCCGGCGGATTGGCAGCCGGACAAATCGCCCCGCGGAGGAAGCGCGTTTTGGAGACCCGCGCGCTCGCCGCGAGCGCCGCTGCGCCTCGGAAACGCACTCCCCTGCAGGCGGCCGCCTATAAATGCGGCTCCTTCATTCGGCGCATCAATTTACTTTCCTTGAATTAGGCTCCGAGGGGGGAAATCGGCGTTTCCCGCTCCGAGGCGCTCCGACGCGCTCCGGCCGCCTGGCCAATCGCCGCGGGAGAATTATTTCTCGAGCGGCTGTTTAACGGAAAAATGGCCGATTATGCGCGAAAGGGCTTAATTACGATGATTAAGCCTGCGGCATGACTCGGCCATTTCTTTAACGCCGCGCCGAAGTGTTGAAGTGGCGGGCCGGGCGCAAATGAAGAGAAAATATAGATGTAATCGTTGCCTCTCAACGTGTGATTTTCTACAAAAATATAGGTATATTGCTTTAAATTAACTGGTGGGAATAAGAAAAATGTCTGATGGTATATTCCCCTGTAAATCACAACGCGTTTAACTATTTTTTTCCTTCTTATATTTCAAAACGAATGCGAAAATTACTACTTTTCTTCTTTTGCTAAGCCTACTCTAATTTTCTAAAAGTAAATTCGAAATCCAAGCCTAGTGTGTACATGGAAAACATAAATCCCATTACACAGCAGCATGTCTTAAATATTACTTTCGACGATTAAACCTGCTGTACTCTCTAAAGAAGCTCTAAAACCAAATTAATTCCGAGTCTTGATATAAGTTAATCGAATCCCTCTTATATACCATTTTATGTATCTGCCGATAAGTAGGTAGGACGATTTATGCACACAGATCGGGAAATAAACCATTGTATAATTAAATTGTAATAGCCGCGAGCGTATATTTATCCAAGCAAAACGAGTAAAAGCCCAAAAAAGATTTTCGAGCCACCTAGACAGGGGCACACGTACGCGGTATAAAAAAGTAAACTTCACTTTTATGATTCTTTTGCTTCGGACGAATTCTAAAGTGCCGAGTAAAGTGCACTCACGCGACCGACTAATAATTTAGAAAGGAGTAGCAGTACTGCCATGTCGAAGAGTCCCCCCGTAATGATAAAGTCGATTAAGAGTTTATAATTTTATTAGCGTGAGCGCGGGTCGATCGGCTCGGCGCAGTCCTTTTTCCAGCACAAGCGCCTGGCGGCTCGCTCATACCAACGAAATCGCCACTCCGCGCCTCGCCCAGGCTAACGAATAAATAATAGAGCGCAAGTGCACTCCCGTGATCTCGGCCCATCCAAAATGCAGAGCCGCACCCCGGCGGCCCCTGCGGAATTCTGTCGGGCGGGGCTGCCCAGGAGGAGCCTCGGGGAGCGCGGAGAGCGCCGCCCCCGCACGTGCAAATATGCCCCGATGGTACTAATTCGATAGCGCGCGGCCGGAATTTGGCCGCCGCCCGAGCTTTGGCGCTATAGCCTCGATTCGCGGCGATAACGAGCCGAGTTCCTGCGTCTTTGCCGAGAGAGCGGCCTGGATTTTTTTCCTACCCCGCGCGGACGCCGCGCCGGCGAGAGAGAGAGGGACACTGGCGCGCGCGGCTTTCTTTGCTCGCGCGCCGGGTGTGAATTATCGACGCGCCGGTGCCAGAGCAGCCGGATAAGCGCCCGCGGGGCCCTGGCGGGCTTCCGCGCGCGGGAAACTCGAGATGAAAATTGCCCGAGCGCGCGTAAACAATGTTTATTGGGCCAGCTGCTGGGTGCGCGAGCGGATGCGCAGCTAGTCGCTTTTTGCTTTACGAGGGCTCTACCGATAAAGCCGCGGGATCTACGATCGCTTCTCCAGTCTCGTCTCTCTGACCCGATTATCTTTCTTGAGCCGTGTTTGGATAGTGGAAAAACTTTCATACTTTCAAGCGTCAACTACTCGTTCGGAATAAATTCTATTTTATACTACATGTCACTACGGGTTTCGTAATGAAATATACATTTTTATAAACTGCCGCGATAACTGTTGTGCCAGTCTGTTTGTTTTATCTGCACCTTTTCAAAATTCATTACTTGGAACTCCATTTTGAGGTTCATGTATATTTATTTTAACGAAGTTGCTTTGAATCTGTATAGCGTCCGCGCGTGAATTAAACTGGTGCGGACTATTCAACTTGCGCTTCCAGTTGTCGAATGTATTATTTTAAAAATGCTAACTGAACTCAAAAGCAAAAAGTTGTACAATATTTTTCATCATAAGCAGATGTCGAATTGCATAATTCGATAATTTCGATCGAACACCTGCGCTGTCTCGTAATTTCGGCCTCCAACTAGAATTTCAGTCACTAAAATGCAAGTGTGTCCCGTTGCGCATTTCGTGACGATACAGTTATTAATATTGCACCATTGCCTCAGGACTATAACGTGTCGCAACTCCATTTAATTAAAACCAAGAGATAAAAAATATTTGTTTTAAAAACGACTGCTTAATAAAAGCTTTTTTCTTTTTGTTCCAGGTATGACGCACTGAATATTCCAGCGCATTAATTAGGCCGCAACAGTGAGTAGTGAGCGCATTGACGTTACTTATTTAATAATTCGGATTGGCCAGTCTAATACACTCCCGTAATTTATAGGCCAAGGCTTACAAATTAAATTATTACGAGGAAGGCGAAAGAAAGCTCTGGCTTTACTGGCTGGCTTCTTCCCCGGCCGATTCAGGTGCGCGAGTGTTTCACTTTTGCCGCTCGCACCACTGCCGCAGTGCATTGATTCGCCCATTAATTCCAAAAGTAACCCATCACTGCCTCGGAGGACGCGACAAAAAGTCTCCTTCGCTCTTTAAGCCGCATTAAAACAAACGACTCGCGTATAAATCTCGCTCTCGTTGACCGCTGGGGTCGCCGCGAGAGAAGAAAAAGTTCAACAATCCTCGGCCGCGAGTCAACAATGCGCCGCGGGGCGATAAAAGGCCGGCGGCGGCCCAGTTGGGCCAGGGCCGAAAAACCAATTAACGCGGGCAATTTTGTCGCGCGCTTCCCCGGAAAAAGTGGACTGCAGCATTATGCAAAAAAGGGCAGAGGCGGGCGCGCGCCCGAGGTCCTTATAAGCCGCGCCGGCAATTATCGAGCTATGCGCACTACCTTTCGGCCGCCCGCTCGTACAGTTACGTCGTTATCGGTCGGCGCACCGTCGCTGCACCGTCGTCGCAGCCGCGCTCCGAGGAGGGGATCTGCGCCGAGTTATTACTGATTTATACCGGGGGGCCTTTCCGCTGTTTAATGCGCGCGCGCGCATTGTGGGCCGGCCACTTTTTGCCCCCGGGGAGCGTGTCCTCGAAAAGCGCCTCGCAAGATAGCTGACCAATTTGTCAACACGCGTTACGCGCGCGCCCCGGTCCGCGCACCCTCATTCCCATTAAATTGCGCGGATGCGCCCGCGACGAGGTGAATTATAAATTTTGATTGTCGGGATTTTGTCGAGCGGTGTCCCTAATAAAGACACGCGATGCGCTTGCGCCCTGCATCATTTCGTTGTATTGTTATGTCTTGCGGGAATCACTGATTGAAAGGTACTTCTGTTTTTAAGGTTCCACTGAACCATTTATCCAAGAAATAATTGCTAATGGTACATTTTTAATGAGGTGAGTGATTTATTTGAAGCGCTACGTGATCTTCAGCGCAAATTATGGGAGATATGCGGTAGTGAAAAATGCTCCTTTCAACATGTTTTTCAATTACCCACTTCTACTAACAAAAATATATGTTAATGTAAATATGAAATTATTTTTCAAGATCAGATTAGAAAATTAATTGAGTCAGATTTATAAGGACTATACAATATTGTTACACTTTAATAGTAGTATAATAATTATTAATTTAAAATTTTTAATTTGGCGTACATATAATAATTTAGATTAAACGGCGTAAATATTGATCACTTATATCTCTAAAGATTGCGTGGTAGAATGTAAACAATACACAAGAAAGAATTCCGAGAATTTTGGCGACGAGTAATCGCAAAAGGTAGTTTCGCGGAATTGCCCAAGTTCGCGTGACCCACGCTTCGAATGGCTTCGGTTATATTAGCATATTATTTAGGCTAGCTCTCAGTATCGTAGTAGTGCCGGGCCTGATACAATCGTTCGATGTGGTTAAAACAAATAGGAGTCCTCGTAGCAGTCACAATCATTCAGCTATGCAACAGTGAACAGGTACGTAAACAAGTAGATTCGTTATAAAAAATTTAATCTTTACTGAAGAGTTCAACCGACAGATCTAGAACAAACGATCATAAGGCGATTAGCATAGGCGTTTGACAATAACATTATTTGAGTTAGGAATCATGGGTAGCAATTTAAAAAATGTTTTGAAAATGAACCACCCGTATCGGTACAATAACCAAGAAAAATTTCATAATAATGCCTCACAATAGTCGGATTAGGATAAACGTCACTCAGTTGTACAGCAGCAAACACTATGTATATTTATTGGTCAATTTACATGTATGATTCTATGCCTAAAGCAGAAGTGTGTAGAAAAAGATGTAAAAGAACGTGCGAAAATGTTGTAAATATAAAGAGACTAGGGAACGAGGAGGTATTGTCCGGTCGGTCTCAGCCGTGGCATGTGTTTATGCGGAAAGAGGAACGGTGGAAAGTCTGGCGTACATGCGGCATATCGTCGCAGACACTTCTCGGAGGATCGCTTTGGAGTAAACGTCGTCTGGGCGCGTCCGGAGCAGAAGACAGCGAGCAAGCCGGCGCGGCTTACGTAAGAGCGGGAAGAAATTTACGAGCCGGGTGGGCGGCGGGAGGCTTGGGCGGTGCGGGCGGTTGGCCCCCGGGTGCATCGAGAGCCGATGCCCTCGCCGACCGCGCGAAACAATGATACCTCGGCGCGGAGTCCCGCTAAATCGGGCCGCTTCGATATTAAAATGATTTACGCGCGGGGGAATCGTCCACTTTGTCGAGGCGATTGAAAACGCGCGAATTTCCCCGGGCGAGATTTACGGCGCGGGGCGGCGAGGGCCGGGGGTGGGGGAGCTGTCACGCGCCGATCATCCCGGGAGGACGGGCCTGATTGATTTACACAAAGGAGCCAGGGAGCGCGCGAGGGCGATAATCGAGTTGGGCTTTTACGAGCGCCCGGGGACGATCCGCGCGAAAAGTTACGAGCCGGGGCCGCGAGCCGGGCTTTTCGGCCCTATTGATTTAAGCAGTCGGCGCGATAATTGTCTCGGCCCCCGCTTTTCAATTACCGCCCTGGCCTGGCGCTCCGCGGCCCCAGCTGGGCTGCCCGGGTGGCTTCCTGGCCGCCCGGCGCACCCGCGGCTGCTAACGGGACCCGCCGCATAATTCTAGACGCCGATCGCGCACGAGTGCGGCCCGCTTATTAAGGACGATCCGCTCCGGCGTTTAAGCGCCCAGGGACCGATGCACTCCCGCCTCGGCCCCGATCGGCTTTTAATCGGCCCGCTCCTCGCTAGTCGCTTGGCGGCTCGGTCGCCTCGTCCTGCCGACTCCTGCGCATCCTCCTCTCGGCCCAGTGGTCCAAGGTTAGCCTGGCCCGCGGGCTGTTGGCGCGGGCACCAGCCACCCGGATGCCAGCCAACTTCATTTATCTTTGATCCGCGGGCCAAGCCGAGTCGTCGGCCCGAATCATCAGTCCAAGTCTGGCTGCGCGAATGACGAATTGCTGCAGCGCCCGGACCGGCTTCTCTCTCCCTCGGCTAGCGCAGATCTCACCTTGAGATAGGCCGCGATCGGGCGCGCCGATCCCATTCGCGCGATGCATTCTATTATGCCCGCGCACATTCTGCCGACCGGGCGAAAAGCACGAATGACTTCTATTCTTCGCGGCCACTCTCGCCCGGAGGAATTTTCGCCATCCCCGGTGCACTGCCGCGGCTCCGAGGCGCGCGCGTTTGATGTCTCTTTGATTAATACAAGGTACGCTCGAGCGAGCCTTGAATTCGCTTAGAAACATTTGGAGAAAACGCCGGGCGGAAAGAAGCCGGCTTGTTACGTACGTGGGAAGATTTCAGTCACGAGCTTGCGGACGAGCCGGGGGAAAGCCGGGATGGCCTATGGCCGCGGTCGCCTGACGCATCCCCCGTGACAATGTATTTACCCTACCACTCGGCTAATTGAAGAGGTCGGATGAAAGTCTCATTACTCAGGGGGTTTTTCTGCCCGGCACTACCGCCGCTCGCAAAGTGTAACGCGCATAAAGCGCCGCGACGGGCCGTAAACGGAGAAATTGAATTGCGCGCGCGCGCGCGCGCTCCTAGTAAATCCTGCGGGCGGCGGGGGC
Source organism: Sycophaga agraensis (assembly GCA_018906755.1). NCBI lineage: Eukaryota > Metazoa > Arthropoda > Insecta > Hymenoptera > Pteromalidae > Sycophaga > Sycophaga agraensis. The sequence goes on from JACCIE010000011.1 coordinate 1,309,233, forward strand.
TAGACGCTCGTGGCCGGCGTTGCCGCGCTCACTTAATGACGCAATCATCATTTTCCAAAATAGTTCGGAGGAGACCTAAGCTCGTCAAATTAGCCGGCGGGGGAGGCCTGGGAGGAGGGACGGCCGTGGCGCGCGCGCTCGCCGAATGGGTCTGATTAGGCCGTAAATCAGCGGCTGACCGTCCGCTCGGGACCCACTTTGGCCAATCAATTCTCTCCCGCGTATTGTACTTGCGCGGAATGCAGGTAATTTATAACGATGCCTCGTGGCGCGCGCATAACAGCGCCGTGCTCTTAAGTAGTCGGCGGCCTTAAATATCTTCACTTTCGACCGCGATCTCCGGCTTTCTCGGCGCAAAGTGATTTTAAAGTCACTCCGCATTAACTTGACATCGCGGTACGTATTATGCGCTGTGTTCTTTTCCGTCGCCGCGCGTCTAACGGTATGCTCCAAGCGCTTTTAGTCGCGACCGCTCGATCAGTATTGCATTGTTTAAGGCTTATATACCGGCGGGATGATTGGTATGCGCGCGATTCGTCCCCATCATATCTCCTGATCGCCGATTCATTAGTGACTAATACGCACTTTGCCTATCTCAATTGGATGCGCGAAGAAAAACGCACGCGGCTGATCGTTATAGAAGCTCAGGGAATTGCCTTGAGGGGATTACAATGCAATCGGTTAGTTGGAAGACAATGCCCGAGGCGCAGGCGCTCTGTATCCGCGGCCCGCCGGATAAGCGCCCCCGTAAGCTTCTTAGCCGTGAATTACGGCGCTGCGAGAGAAGGCGGACATTTTCATCATTGTCGGTCGCCCCGCGTTACATTCCACCCGCGGCCACGAATTGATGAATAATCAAACTCGTCGTCAAGAGCTGCTCCGGTTTCCCGGGCCTGCTACTCTCCTCTTAACCTTCTCTTTGCTTTATCCTCATCCTCGTGAGCAACCCAAAGAACTTGATTTTTCTCCCTTTTTTTACTAAACTGACAACATACGGTCTGAGAAGCCGACTTTAAATAACCCATTGAAAGTACGTTCACGTTTCCACCGCTAAAAGCCTTTCTTTTTGCAAAGACCATTGCGCGGCTCGCAATTGATCGGGTGGAAAATTACGCGCATGGCGATTTTCGTTCTCCTGTTTTTTCTCGATGGGGGGAAAAGGTCCGCGAACGAAAGTGTATTTGTATCACAATCGAATGTCAATTCTCAGAAAGCTTCATTTGTAAACCGGTCGCGGCTCGCGGTAAGGCCGAGCTAGTTGGCTCGCGGTATTCATCCTGCGGGTGGTAATTAGTTTATCGCGCCAACGTCATCATTGGGATCATCCCCGTGAGCAGTCTGGGATCCTAGGCGGCACGAGGCAAAAGAGCCGCACAGGGAAGGAAGCGGCTCGTCAAGCGAAGGACACTTGTCGTCTCCAAGCCGCTAACTACCTCCGAGGGGAGGAGGTCTAAGCGTCGTTAGGTACGACGAGGAGGCCGCTGGCCAATTACTTGCACGGTTCTCTTGGTGCCCCTCGTAATTATGATTGACGCGCGCGCAACGAAATCGGCGGGAGCGGAGCAGCAGCCTCCGCGACCTTGGGAACGGGTTCCGCGCGGCACCGCGGCCCGATGGCCGATAACTCCGGATTAGGGCCGATGGGCTGGCTGCGGAGGTGGCGGCGGCGGCGACGCTTTTGCCCGACTCCTTATACCGGCGGCGCGCACGCCAATCGGCGGATTAGTGGCGAGCGGCCGACCGACGCGGCCGCGGCTCGGGCCGGATCAAGGGCTTCGAGTGCGGTCTTGACAAGCCACTCGTCCACTGCCTGCGGTACCGAGGGAAAAAAACTGCCGCGCTCGTAATTTCATTTGACGTCTGGACGTTTCCTTTTTCCGAGCCTTCAAAACAGGCCCACACAATGTTTTCCCGTGATAAATCCTGGGGCAGCCGAGCGCGACGCGTAATAACGCCTAACGAGACGCAACCGTATCATGAATATTCCATTGCAGCGATAGAGTTGCACCGCGGGCAGAAGCGCCGCCGCCGGTCGCATCCTCGCACGATAACCGCCCCCCAGATAAGCGATGGCGGCGACGCGCGTAACGAAGACGAGGCGCGCGATCGGTATGCCGGGGCCCTTATCACGTGCCTGCGTGAGGCCGACCGGCGCGAGCAGGGCTCTCGAATCGGGCGTAATCGAACGCGGAAGAAGCGCGGGGGCGCCGTCGCCGCCGATGCATAATCGTCTTCCGGGGACCGCAGGCCCTTAACGGGCGCGGGAGTCGCCGACCCCCGCACTTTGCGCTTCTGAGACGATCTGCAACAGTGCCGACGCGTTTACCTCGGTAACTTGAGCAACACAACTAAACATCGAGAATATTACGGAAATTTCTTATCAGGATCAAATTGCAATATAGGTTATTTATACATCAAGCGTAGAATACTAAATTAGCTTCATTTGAAATGCATGGGAGAAATATCCAAGGACTTAATTTTGAAATCAATTAAATATACACGTTAGTGGTACATTCAATGCAATAATCAACAGTTTTTATTTCCCAATTCAAAGTGTTACTATAAATGTCGGGTAGAAGCGTAATAACCTCAAAAAGGTATAGAAAAGTATGCGTTTAATTCTATTTTTGAAAAAAACTATATTAATTATTCAAAATAATTAAAATAATTTTTCAAAATTATTTTTCCTAATTAATTTAATTAATTAATTGAATTTTTTTTTACTATTTTAACCAAAGTAAAAAGTAGCTTTATATTTTACGTATATCTTACGCAAATAACTAATGTTTCTACTTCTAATCCATTAATCGCAAATTTTGCCAAAATATGTTGTCCTACGTACAAGTAAAACGTGTTTGCATTGTGTATTCGATTGCATGGAGTAATGAATGTTTCTTCGTAATTAGGATGCTGGTATAATTGGGGGTTTAGTCTAATCTTTAATTCGCAGTATTTTGAGATATTTCTAATTTGAAAGCTGTTACATTCATTTTAATTGATAGTTCAATTAAAACGTTTTCTTTGCTTTTAAATAAAATGATCATTTTATTTGAAATACACAAGCTTACGCGTTAACTTAATTATGTATAGGTATTAGGTGCAAATAAACTTAGTGTTCACTTTAATAAGATTAACTGCAGTTTGCATAATTAATTTAATATACATAAATAACAAGAAAGACGCACATAATTAGCAATAAACGTAATCAATAAATGTTATTAATTACAGAAATAGCTGCTCGTAAATAATTACGCGCCTCCTTGATGGTTCCAATTTTATGGCATAATTAATTTTACATCGTGCGTTGCACGCGGGTCCCTACTCAGTCTTCAAAATTCGAATTAAACTTTAATAGGAAGCTTTGTCCAATTAAAAAAAACCGATGCCGTTAGCTTTTCGATTGGAATTACAAGCTAATAAAGCTCGACAATACTCCGCCCCGAAGGAGCGTAGTTTCATTCAAAACGAAGGATAGCCAAAAATTTATAACGCTGTGCGCTCCGAACCGTAACTGTCTCCTGTCACCCACCTTTATTTATGCAGAGAAATTACAATATTGACAGTCCTCCGCGCGTCCCTTGGTCATCCTTCTAGGAAATCCGCGAGATGCCAGCAAAGAGGCGAGAGCTGCAAGGTGGAGGGAATCCGCGTAACGAAGTACGGCGCAGGCCCCGAGGGCCTCGCCGCTTTTTCGGACCAATTTGTGCGTGCGTGCACACCCGATCTAATCTCGCGCGGACTAATTCACGAGCCCCACTCGATTTGCATTGTAGATAAAGCCGGCAGCCTCCCCGCCACCGCAGGCGTGATCCTTTTCTTCTGCCGGACCGCGCTTAATGAAGGTAACGACGGGTAATTGAAGCCTGCCTGGCAAGGGAACCACGAGGGGGCGCGCTCGCGCCCTCTACAGGCAGGTAAATTATGAAATTGAGATTACATTACGATTCCGAGATGGCTCGCTCGAGTTAATTACCTCGTAAATAACGAGATCTATAAAGTACCAGGGTCGAGCCTCTCCCAAGTTAGCGCGCTAAAACTTGGCTGCGGCCTAGATTATCGGCCGCCCGATCGGTAAAGAGCGCATTCGTCTTCCGAAACCCTCAGCGCCCGAAAGACTCCGCCAAGGCCGAGGTATCGGAGAAATGTGATTCTGCAAGCGAACCGGCTGGCAGAAAGTGGCCTGAGATCGATTTTTATATCCATCTCAAAATCATATTTCATTGGAGAATAATGAATAAACATATGATCACGTAAAACTCGATGAACATGCGCAACGAGCTAAACGACAAGTCTGAATGCCACAATGGCAAGATATCTAATCCGAGTTCAGAAATTTTTTCTTTCACTTTCCATTTCGTTTTATTTTCTCTGCTTACGATTCCCGAGTGATTTGAAAAGCAAATTGTCGTACATACACCCTCTTATAAACTATTCAAGATGTAATTTAAAGGTTATAGATTTCGTGCACATACCGACTGGTCTTCCCTTTCTTTACCTTATACGTAAACTTCCACACTCGCGATAATAATCATGGTGATCGCATGCTTATTTTATGACAACTGATCAGTTTATGGTCAGCAATATGACTAATTTTCTTGCACGGGAAAAACGATTTACTCCGTTTACGAGCCACATATGTGTTCGGAGCGCGAATGAAAATTAATAAGCACATGGTATGCATTTATAATTAAATCAAGCGTGAGAAAAAGTGGTGATCGACAATACACAACTAATGGAACAGTCGAAAGGGTGGAGATCGAACATCGTCGTAAAACGACACGCGCTATTATGCCTAAAAGATCCTCGACAGAGTGGCTCGTGATTGACAGATGAATAATTACGCACTCGGGAGTTTTATTGACTCAACTAACTGAGTGAAAAGATACTCTATCGATGGCCTTGTCGCTTTGCAACAATGCGTAAAAGAGAGAAAAGAGAGAGAGAGAGAGAGAGAGAGAGAGAACATGCGTTAAAATTTATCGTTTCGCGAGCTCCGACTATACCCTCCCCACTTTCGAGTAATCTCTCACTGCCCACTTCCAGCGATGATCTTGAAAATTGTCGAGTGATCTTTTGCAGATTTGGGACTTTCACTTTTCGCTCGCTTGGATCACGGGTTCATACGTCTCCGAATTATCTTGCATCCGATAATGAAAGTTATTAGGTTAATTGAAAAAAAAGATAATGCATTGTTAAGCAATAAAAGAACGTAGAGATGGATTGTTGAAGAAAGAATGTTAATAATGAAAATCTTTTCGTGGCGCCCGTACAAGTTCGTGATGTATATAAGTGAAAGTGAAGAGCGGTTGCGACATGTAAAAATCAACAAGCTTATATATAGGCATGAACAATTAAATACGCGGAAGAATAACAATAATCTCCCAGAGTTTTATCGTCGTGTCGTGATTGCGAATCGAGTAAATCACTCGGTGGCGAGACAATCCACCAAAAACGTCCCCGACGACATTACGTTCATTTCCGCGCTCGGGACTAGCGAGGCACCATGCTCCTACTGCTGGGAAAGGCCCCGCAATCATAACGCCGCGATATAGGCAGCCGGGTAGACGCGTGCGACGCCGTCGGTCGATCCAAGATAAACATCGCGACAATTAACGCTCGAGAGGACAATTCTGATTCGATGACTCCCAAAAGGCGGCAACAATAGAGAGTCGCAGTCGAGGCTAAGTGAGACGCCGCCGCGCGATCGCCCAGCCGAGATAGACCTTGACTGACGATAAGCCGATTTAATTGTCCCGCGAGGGTAGGAAAATCGGGCGCGCCTGGCAACAATGGGAGGTAATTGCGCAAGCGGCGGATTCGCCTCGTTACGCTTCTCGGCCACGCGACTCTCGCGCAATAAGATCCCGCGCGGAGATCGAGATTTACGCGGGAGACGTTACTTATGGATTAAACGCGTGCCGAGCAATAAAGCGTGAAATATCGCGCGGGCCAATAAGAGGAGTGCGCGTGCGTTCCCTCGCGCGCTTATTGTTTATCGTAGGCTAAATTGCTTTTTAGCGATAAATCCCCGGGGCGGCCGCGGAACCCTCCTTTCAATGGAAATTGTTTAAACGAAGTTACGGGCACGCGAGGCCGGCCCGCGCTCTTGTTTTCCCTTTTCGCGGCTCCTCGGCCTGGGCCCGTGATCCCGATCGACAATCGTGCTTTACGGTGATTGTGCGAGCAGTGGTAAAGGTCGCGGGCATCACGCCTCCGAGATAAACTATACCTGTTCGCAGATCTGTACGCGTATTAACGCACCCGCGTTATTGCTGCACGAACTGCCTCGTATTTTTGACGACGCCGCGATCGAGGGCCTCACTTTTGATTAATTGCCGTTGCACACTGCGACGAAAGCCTGGGCATATTATATCAAGCCAAGTGCATAATTACAGTTTACTTAGGTATTTTTAACTAATGCCCCCTTGCCGGATAGTAAAGGAAGAAAATGTTTAGCATTAGGCGCCTCTAATCGATAGAAAATTAACAAGAGAAGAGAAAGCTCGCAAAACGCCCCGGCAGATATATACCAAGATTGGACGGGCACGGTTTTCACGAACACGCGCGCTAGCCAGCCTATTGCGTATTTGCTCAATCGGCAGGTACTTTCTTCCCCCGGAACGAATGCCCGCGTAAAAACGGTCCATTATTCTGGCGCGACTGGGGAGCCGCGCGACGCCCAGATCGCGGAAGGCGTGCGAAGCCATCGAGGGCCGGCAGTCCCCCCTCCGAGGCGCCCGCGGAGAGCCATCGCCCGGGCGATCTCGGCAGAGCTCGCGCACGCACCGCGGCACGCGAGTCGGCCGCCCGGGGCGGCAACGCGATCCATTATCGCGGCAGGCCGCGGCGCCGGCGGCTTATTCACAGTCGGCGCCGGTGCCGTTACCCGCTCCTCCGCCGCTCGCCCGCGCGCGCTTTGAATTTTAAGCGCGCGAGCCGTGTGCGTGTGTCTCGCGCACATCTGCTCGCCGCGACGGCGTTATCGATCGCGCGGTCCAGCTGCAGTTGTTGTTGGAGCTATTGCGAGGCGGCTTGTTCTGGCCCGGGCAACGATGCCTTGTCCATTCTCTCGTCTCGATTGCGAAAAAACCATTATCTAGCGTTCGCTGAAACAATTGGAAAACGTACAATTTTTTGCATTCGCTGGCTTCGTTCCTGTCAAAGCCTTGATTCGTTACGAGTTGCGATGCTTGCAAACGCGCAGCGCTTCCAGCAATCAAACAGTTTCCCCGCTCGCACGGCAGTGCTCGAAAATGGAGCAGGAGAATCGAATTGCGGCTCCCACGAGCGTACGATAATTATCGCGCGTAACGTTCGACAAGGCCGCAGCCTCTGTTCTACCTGCACTCGGTCAAGGCATCGTCCGCGCGCCCTCTCGAAACTCATCAAAACACTTTGATTGCGCGGCGCTCTTGTCTAGCGACGGGATCTCGGCAAAAGAAGCAGGAGGCGCATGCGACGGATGACTGTCGAGACAGCATCGGCCACCCGCCCCCGGCGCATCTGTTATCGGCCGGGGCCGGAGATCCGCGCGCCGAATCCGCGGCCCGACAGCTCAAGGCAAGGGGCTCGCCTCGTGAAACACAAGCTGCGAGTCGACGCGCCTCGGCCGCGCCACCGGAGATATAACGAGAGCCGAGAGTCCCGTTCCTCCCCGCCGCTGCACCGCGATCCTTAGTCGTGATTAACGCCGCCGTTTATCGGCCTATCCTCCGCCGCGCCGCCCTGCGGCGTCCCCGCGCTCCTCCCCATTATCGGACCAAGGATTGATTTGTAATTATTATTTTGTGCGATGAGGAGGATGCTGGACCTGTGACACGCCTAGTCATGCACTCAACAATCTATTTAGAGCGATTTGCATTTTATTTCATCTAAAATATCGTTTCAGGTTTATCCAAGTATCGCTTGTTTCGTTGCTTTCAGAAATCAAGGTTAATTTGAAACATCAGCATTTCTGTCAATGAAAAGTATAATCTTGTTTACCGTTTATATACCCATTTACGTTTCGAATACTTTCATTTTGAGATCATTGATTTTTTTTAATGTTAATTTTTTAATATTTATTACATGTTTTAATTTGTAAAATAAAATTAATTCTTGAAAATAATAATGTTCCATCGATTCCTCGTATTTGTACATTCATGCCAAATACATATAGATGCCGTTGGGTACGCTTGACCTTAACTATAATTCTGCTGTCGGTGCACTTCATGGTGTATTGAATACCAACCTTACATGAGACTTTAATACTTTGGATCTTTAAACTGTTTGGGTAAAGATACGTAAATAGAATCAAATAATTTTGAATTGATAACGGGATATTGAATATGCATGACCTCCTACAAAATAGAGACATTTTATTATCCAATGTTTTAATTTTTTATGCAAGTATATCGAACGCCTCTTTAAGGTATTTCTAACTAGTAAGCTACAACAATTTTGTAAATAACAAAGTGGATAATATTTTTTATAAGTAAGCATTCGGATAAATATGCATAGACGTATTCCCAAAGTCAGGGCAGCAATTCGCAAGTTCAAGGTAAATCGTCTCATAACGGCAGTCTAAAGGTGAAGGCCTGATATAACTCAAATTATATAAACTGCTAACGATGATGGATTTAATTTCATAACCATAACTATGTCTAATATTATCTCAGCAATTTTCCCATTTCTATTTTCAAGTAGTCGAAGAGGGTAAAGTACCGCAAAGTGTATAATAGTGTTGAAGGTTTAAAAGACGCTGCAACAGACGAGCACTCCTTCATCGTTGCCTATCTTCTGTCCAGATCTCGTATGTTTCTTTCTTCCTAAAATCTTTAAGAAAGTCGCTCATAACTAGTTCACACCTCGTAATTTTCTTGACCCATTCTAGATTAACTACAGATAAATTCACTTAGTATAAAAAGTGCACAGCCGTAATTTAGTAAAGACATTTTCATAAATCGTGAAAAACTGTACAATTAGACGCCAGAACACAATTAATATAATCTCAAGTTAAATTGTTGATGAGATTAAAGAATTTTTGTGCTTGTGCTCTGAGCAGGATTCACTCATCCCGGTATAACAGCGTATATTAATCACCATAAATGAGAGTAATTCCTCTCAGCTTGCAGTTTATCTTCGTGTTCCTCAAGGATCAATTCTACGGTTATTTCTTTCAGCTTGAAATGTACATCAAATATAATTCGAATCGGAAAGCTTTACAGAGTAATTGTTTCTGACAAATAATATTCATATAATCAAATGCCCAATTATGACTTATTCAAATTTGTGTCTTAATGATTATCAAGTATACATGTATATCCTTAAATATCCATAAATATCTTTTATAAATAGCTTTAATAGCAAGACTATAAGGTTAATTTGGATAATGTAGATAGTATCCCTTGTGTTTTATTGTTAATTCATGAATAATGAATTTTTTTAATTATCTTTCCTCGAACTCCGAGATCATCACATACTATTCTCGGTGCGCGTGGGACCTCGGAAGCCACCAATCCCACGAAGTCCAACTGGCCGCCCTCGCGAGAAACAAAAATTTCCGTGCCGCGCGAGTATCGCCCCATTAAAATTAGCATGTGCGCGGCCGGGCGTTAAAGGCTGCCGCCGCCTAACGAAGCGCGCGATCGTCTATCGAAGTGCGAGGTGCCTCCACTGCAACCGTTGCATTATTGGAGCCTATCTCTCAGCGTGGGATAGAGAGGTGCGAGCCAATTAAACCGCGAAAGGCAAAGGGGAGCCGCGCGGGGTCTCGTTAGTTCTCCCCTGCGCGTGCAGGGACACAGAAGGTGCGAGTCGTTTGTCATTGAGGCGCCTTTCTGTAAAGTGGAAATCGCGATTACGGGTCAAGTACGCCTTAGTATTATTGAGGACCAGGACAAGAATCAACACTTTTATGCTTGCAGAGTTATCACTATTTCTATCGCAACATGTGCTATGTATATTCATTGTCCCAAAGTAAAATAGATATGTATGTGAAAATTAAAACAAAAAGTTATTGATTTATATGAATTGATGGTTGACATTAAGTCCAAAAACTATCAGTAAAAGTGTTAATACCAGCTTTTGTATGATTTTACACAGCTTAGAGCACGCACTGATCTTGAAATAATCCGTTTATTATGATCACATAATATAACGTTAAATAGAATTCACTCTCATTCCATGTTTAGATATTTTTGTTTCTTACTTATTACACTTAATAGGCGCTTCTTTGCTTCTAGTTACAAAAAAATATACTGGAAGATATTAGCCGCAGAAACCATAAGTTACTGTGCCAGTAAATGAATTTTTGGTAAATCTGTTGATAGTACACCTAATCATTCAAAGATTCGCGTAAATATCAGACTTTATAAATTAATGAATATCTACTATTTAATAATTTAATTTAATTTAATGAATATCTACTATTTAAGTCAGCAAGTATATGTGTATATGATTATATTTGAGCTTGGTACAATTGAGGGAACTTGGGTCTTGCAAGGGTATAATCATAAGTCAGATACTCATTTCGAATAAGCATTCACGTCATTAGACCGCTGATATTGATGCTACCATACCTAGTAACCTTGGATGTTAGTCTAATTGTAGATCCAAGGACAGAATCGTTAAATAGCGAGCAATTATTACGATAATCTTTTGCTAGCTTATTAAACATACGAAAAATTATATAAATTAAATTTTGGACCAATTATGATGTCATTAATTGTAAATGCATTGTCTTATTAATTTATATAGCAATGAATTGAAACAAAATATACGACAATTAAACTCTATGAAGCAATATGATAATAATTTTAAAAAAGCAATGTGAAATGTATTAAATCGCATAAAGTAGAAAAACCTAAGCCGTGACACCTACAGTAAAACAGCATGTCTACAATACAACAGAGATACGAGAGCTTAATAATGTCACCAGGCGTAATTCGCACGGAGAAACAATTGTTCCGACCACTAATATTTGCGGAGGCGATACATAACGGAGATTCGAACGCGATCAATCTGCATAGTGATTTCCTTACAAAGGCTCACATGTTTTCTTACTCGTTTTGCATTGTTGGTAAGCATGTGTGCGGCAATGTAAATTTTCCTTTTTTCGATGACTTTATTTGAGCTCCTGTTGAGGCGTGTCGTGCTTTCGGAATAGTAGCATTTGTTACCGTGGAAGAGCAAAATGCACATACGAGTCAGTATTCAATGTTCTCGTTTTCATTTAGTTATCTTTCTAATATTTCAATTATGATACAATGCGATAAATAATATGAAAAATTGGTTTTTTCACTATCGTTTTTTTCTTGTTTATTGTATTGCAGATCAGAAACTGCATTTTGAAAATAAAATCATATTTGGAAAAAATGAAAGTGATAGCGTAAAAAATATTTCCAAAAAATTAGAGTTTTATCTTTAAAGGTTAGAAATTTTATTTTATCATTTTTGTATCACATTCAATTTAAGCATTATACGCACAGATACATTCTTAAAAATACCATTATGAGATCAAGCTGCTGGTGCAGCAATTGAAAGGTATTGCAATTCTGTTTTAATGCAAGACTTTCCATTTTGTGCAAGTTTTTGACCATTAGGACAGCCGCAAACCCTTTTTAATCCGTTAGATCCATTCGGAACAGCAAAGCAAAAGTTTTGACACTGATGATCATGGATACATGGATGATCAGATCTCGGGCTTTGAATTGCAGGACTATACACTTGGAGACCACTGATAGTAGGGCTTAGGGTATTGATAGTTAAAATCACAGGTGGTTGCAAGCTGTCAAATTTGTTCAAACGAAGAATTAATGTCTGGCTGGAGATGACATAAATAAAGTTGTCATGGATAGCGATTGATTGTAAGTCTTGAGCAACCTTCGGTAATTTCAATATTTGTACATCACCACCATCTAAGTTTGAGTGAAGGATTTGTGATTTAGATGTCTGTCCTTTAAACTAAAAATTTAAAAAATTACACATGAATTATAAATAGAATCGCCTAACTATTAAAAATTTTCTATATAAAACATCTGAGTAACAAAACTACGTTTTTACTTCAACATTTTATAAAATATTGTTGTGATAGTTGAAAAAGTGATAACAACTTTTACACAAAATGATCAAAATAGAATTAGAATATAACAATAAGTTTTAAAAACTTTTAAACATCTTTTAAAACTGTTGTTTGGCTTAAAAATAATTTGTTAAATTTTTCTTAAAACTTAGAAGAACTTTGTAAGTTCAACAGATTGGGATAAATTTTAAATATAAATTATAATATATGATAGCTAATTTTTTTACTGAAATTTCGATCCAATATAGCCTGTCCATCGCATAATCGAGCGCCATTGCTTTCAAGTATCTTCCCGATTTCTTATAGATGATAGCTGGATTTGAACCGTCGAGATCTGTCCGGGTGATTCTGGTAGCATCCTCCACATATTGCGAGAAATAGAGATATCCTTGATTAGGATGAACAACTATTTCATTTGATAATTCTTTAATGTTGCCCATCAAGGTTTTAGAATAGGTAGGATCATCAATGTTGAGAACATTAAGGGTTATGTCGTCTTCATTGACTATAGAAAAATAATAAAGGTTACGTGAACCCCAATCAAAGGCTAATTTAGATACGTAGGAACTCGATGTATCAGGTTCTAAAAGCTTTTCCGAGCCTTCGTTTAATGTTACTTCATGCAGCAGATCAGCAGGATGTTTACTGCTGTAATAGACTTTTTTATCTTTAACGTTAATATCCAGATGCGTATCTTCATCAACATTGATGGCTGTTGGATCTATAACATCAACTTTTGTTACACCCGGTTTTGTAATTGATAGAGCTCGCAATCGATGTTCCTGGAATAGGTAGAAAAACATTTATTTGAGTATTTCAATTTAAATATATATATATATATATATATATATACATATATGATCATATTTATATTAAATTATATACCATTGAAAATACTATATATTCATTCACAGGAGTGCACGATTGATTGTCTTCAGCTAGTTCATATCCTACTTTACACAAACATGCAAAATTGTTCGAGCTGCTTTTAGATAATACACAAAGATCCATGCAGTTTCCATTATTATTCTGACAAGGGTTAACAATTGTAGGTCGTTTTGAGCAACTAACGGCTTTCATAAACCTTGCTTGTATATTTACTAAAGTAAATTGGCTCTTATCTTTATTATTTAGATCAATTTTATAGGTCTGTTCGAAAATAAGTCTTATATTACTAAATTACAAAAATAAAATTTATTCTAATACGATTTTCGAAAAAAAAATCATACCTGTTTGAGATCATCTGCCCAATAAAGTATACCATCGAGAACAGTGACTGAATCAAGTACACGATCAGATTTTGAACTGCTAGCGTCCCTAAAGTGTACTATTTTGTCATTACCTTCGTAATCAACGCTAACTACTTCATTTTTCGAGTTATCTGCCCAAAACAAGCGTTTACTTTCTGGGTCCACTGCAATTCGAGAAATTTTCAATGGAATACTTGACGTAGATGTATTTCCTTGTGGATATTCAATGTAGATCAATGTAGAGTGTTGTCCATCCAAGTCAGTTCTGATAATCTAAAATGTTTTTAATGTAATTAGATCAGTTTTAATCATATACGGTAATTATGAAATATGTTACATAACGATACATTTTAACTGAATAAAAAGCTAAAAGAATTCTACAACTTAGATTTTTACGAGCTTGGCTATATCATTATTTTTAAATTTAAATAAATTAATAATATATCCTATAGCAATAATTCTAAATTTAGGCTAGATTCAGCTATTCTAAGATAAATGCCGAAATGCACTCATTTGAAAGAATATTCTTTATCTAGTATACCAACGATTTAAAAACTCACAGAATATTTGTCTTGAATGAATAAGTAACCGTCACTTAAATCGATGGCAAGGCCGGAAACATCAGTGAGGTCTGAACCAACGATGACAGTGGAGTCCTCATTGTTTAAATCATAAAGGCTTACTGTACCAGAGAATCTATCAGCTACATAGAGCTTGCGAGTGACGGAATCAACTGCAATGCTTGCTGGTATCAAATTTCCTCTCCTTTTCAGCGCCAATTTTTGACGCGAGTCCTTGGGACTTTTAGCAAAAACCTGTTGCGACCTTCTGTCAGTCCAAAATATTTCTCCAGTTGTACAATCATAGTCTATGCTAGTGCTATATGCAGTAGACACTAATTCAAGCAGTTTTCCATTTGTATCGTAGGTACTGACTGAGTTACCATTTGCTACCAGTAAGAGACCCTCCAGCGGATGTTCTTTTTATTCAAAAAATACAATTCATTACATTAGCTAACTTTTTCCTATAATTTTAGTTAAATATGAGAAAATATATTTACGAGTATGTGCTGCAACATGACTGACAATTATCAGGGTCAAAAACGTGCATAGCGCTCTTACACATTTCATGATGATTCAATTTCGATCTTCTCCTCGGTTCTAAAATTTTAGATATTGCATTTTTAATATTAGAATAAATTTTTAAAGTTAAAGTTTTTTATAATTCGTATTTTTGTTAAATTAGAATTATTTTGTTTTTATACCTACACTTAAACATTGATCAATACTGCACGAATTCGCGACACGAATTCCGATGATTCATTAGGCGACGTATATTATATGCAAGTTTTTGAATAAATAAACAATAAAGATATATAAGAAACAGCTTACAAAATTGAACAAGGTTTCTAACTATTAACTAAATTAGTTTTCAAAATTTTTTCCGCTTGTTTTATTCATTTTTTCTACATTGAATTTGAAGTTGAGTTTAAAAATACGATCTTGTTTTTCAATACGCTATCTTACATGCAGGTGTACACGTTTCAATTGCAGTAAGATTTGACCAAATCATAAATTGACTTATGCTAGTTGAAATAGAAAAAAATTTTGAAACAATACAAATATTTTCAAGTTTTTATAATAAATAAAATCGCTTAAGAGGAATAGGTCTATGTATTGATAATAACGATTTAAAGCAGTTTAATTTTAAACTGATAAATACATTGAATTGAAAAAATTAAATATATTTAACTTACTTATACATATACTTATAACTATGATAACTATATTTATCATGTGAGTATTCAATACAATTTTTTTCCGATGCTTTTATAATATTGACGTAAGTAATGAATTTGTGTACTATATTGATTAACATTTATTTTGGATTTCTCTAATAAAGTATTTAGTTGTAAGTTTACTTAATCATACGATAGTGTAACAAAAACAATAATTAATCTAAGACCAGCTCAGATCAATTTTTGAAGTTATTTCAAATTTAAGTTCTGTTTTCTAGATGAAATTTCTTATTGTTCATTTTGGAAGTTAAATAATTGGAAAATTTTAGGCTTAACATTTTAAATTTTTTTATGTTTTTCTGCAATACAAATCTAAATTAATCTTCAACTATATTCTCGCGGTTAAATTCAAGCTATCGAGTCCATTTCTTAAACAAATCTTTTAAAATTTATCTTGTTACATCCTGCATATAACATGTAATGCTAACAACTGATTTATTTCACAGACAGAATTAATTAAATATATTGCTTATTAAATTTGAAGGATAATAATACCAAAATATTGAATACATACAATGACTATTTTGTTTTAGTAAACTAACCTTTCAATGCAGCAGATGACTATGAAGCGAATATGAGACGAAGTTCTAATAACCATTTCGTTTCCTTTATTATATACCCTTACGAACCTCTTCACTAACACAGAATATCTACTTGCTTAAAACAAACTGTAAAAACCCGATAAGAAATAATAATAATTCGTACGATAACGTGCTTGTGTGCGTATGTGCGAATATGCGGCAAGTATAGGTGTACACCAGTAGTCAGTAAAAACTTGTTTAAAATAAATAAACTAGACATCTATAAACTGAAATGTTAAGAACTTTTATTTTTTAGTTAGCCTCAAATCATAATTTATGATGGATTTCAACTTTTTGTAAACACGCCAGAATTAATCACATGAAAAATAAAAAATGTACATAGAAAACATGTAATTTTCATTAATATCTAGTCTTATCTGATAAGAGATTGACTATTGGCGCTATTAAAAAAGTAAAGTTTGTTGGTAAAGTAATCTAGTTTAATCTATTGTAATCTATCTAAATATATTTGCACGGAGTTAAAATTGTCCCGGTAAATCGGCATTGACTCAGCCGGAGTGACATAACATGGCGTAAAATCACGCGCTCAATTTCCAGGTGTAAAGACCCCTAAGGAAAAATCCTATAGGCTCGAGCGGGTACAGGGACGTTTAAAGGCTGCCTCGTTCCTTTCATGCCGCTCGTGCGCTCCTCTATTATACAATAACATTTCCGAACCTTGCCTAACGCGCCTCCACACATAAAAGGCGAGCCGCGCGCGCGCGCACGCGCACAAAACGACTCGCGCGAAACGCGAGGCGAGCAAAGTGCCGGCGCGGTGACAAATTGCGCCCCCGCCGCTCGGCTCAGCTGACGCGAGTGCGCGCGGGCCCATTTAGCGCGCCTACACGCGGCGCGGCGCGGGCGCTCGTTTAAAATGCAGATTAGCGGCGCGCGGGCGAAAGCGCCGACAATGCGCGGCCGGACGGGCCGAGGCCCTCGGGCCCGAGCTGCGAACGACCCCCGCGGGAAGCCAGTCGTGGGAGTGCGCCCCACTCGCCATTCCGCCGCTCGCTTCCTGCGCGCGCCGCCTTTATTGCTCCCGTTCGAGGGATTATCGGCCGGGAATGTTTTTGTATCGGCCGCTGCGCCGCGAGGCCATCGGATTTGGCGCAGCCGGGGGCAAGGCGCCGATAGGCTCACTTGCTGCATGCTTAATCGCCTTGCGGTACCATACTCCGATGTCAATGTAGAGGCGTGCGTAAAAAGCTCCCCGCGCAGCTGCTCGTGTGAACTAGGCGGCAGATTGGAGCGCACGCGCGCGGCCCGAGCCGAGTCCACTGGCCGAAATCCAATTACGCCGGGCGCAGGAGCCGGCGACAGCCACCGGCGGCCACCGGCGGCCACCGGCGCGCTGCTTACAGAGGGACGCGCCCGTGGTACAACTCCGCTTGCGGGAGTAGAATCCCTAATCGGCAGCGCGGGGTAGCGCCTCGCTACCGCCGCGGTACAGTTACTCGGCCTTATCTGGGGCCATTGTTCCGGGGCCGGTGCTGATAACCCACAAAAGCTCCCCCGTTCAATGGCCAATTGTCTCCCTAACCCGTGCGCACCGTTAACTCGAGGCTGCGCGGCGCTTATTAGGCGACACCGATTGCCACCTTTTATCTCTCGCGGGCGCGGCGCTGGATTTGCATGAGAATCCGCGAAACGCGACGTCCAAGGAGCAGTGCTCGCGGGCGCGAGGAAACCGCTCGGAAAAGCGCGTGGCCGATTGGAATTCGCGCTTTGTTCCTCGCCGCGGAAAAAGACGCGGCTAACTGTTCAGCTGGAACCGTGAAACTTTCTCGTGTCACTTGGACTTTTAGCGGGCCTATACGAGCGCGTGTGCTTAGTCCATTGTCCACGCAGGCGCAGTTTTTTCGAGCCCCGAAGAAAATGGATCGCGCGCGGGTTTCGAATAATTTCCTCCGGGAGAAATTGCTCGACTCATTTTGGCTTTTTCTACCTGGCCGATACGGAACGATTAGAATCAATGATCCCGCTCAATGGGGACTGTTCGCCAGGCGACACTCGGTGCGTGCAGCTGGCCTCCTCTCGGCTGGCATGCGCGGCGTTGTTAGCACGCACTTGCCATCATTTTTCATCAATGCGACTGGCGCTCGGCTGAAAATTATCCCCGATCATTCATCTCACTTAGGCGGGTCCGCGGGGCGAAAAAAGGAAAATTTTGAGGCGTTCCAATGCGCCGCGAGTGGATTCCTTTGAAAATTATCTCGGCCAACTCGAAATGGCATTCCGAAATTTCGCGAGGGAGCTTTCTCTCATCAGTTTGATCGGCTTGGCGCTGCATTTCAAAATCGCGCAACGCGCGCATCTGTCCAGGCGGGAGAATAAAACGGAAAAGGACCCGAGCGGCAGGCTGCAGGGGACAATAAATTGCCGATCCTCTCTTTAGAAAGTCGCTCGTCCGCCCGCTCGCGCCGCCGGCCGTCCCCGCAGAGCCGAGCGTCCGCCCCAAAGGTGGTGAAAAACAAACACTAGCGGCTCCTGTGGTAGCCGCGCTCCCGCCGCCGGAAATTCAATCGAGGCTTTAATTCCGAGGTGATTTCTCGAGCGCATATCGAGGAAAAACGAGGAGTAGCCCTGCCGCGAGACGAGTCGCAAGTGCGCGTGTCATGCCGTTTAATTTACTCGGGAGGATGAAAGTCCCCTCGGGAGTCCCTCCCTCTCCGCGACCGGAGAGAGGATGTATCGCGCACTTTCATCGAGCGCAATTGTAATCGCGCGGGACGCGTGGGCCTGCGCTAATGGCTTCGATATCGGTGCGACTCTGACATCCCGCTGTTAGTTTCTCTTTCCTTCGCGGCTCTCGATTCTACACCTTTGAACCGATCGACATTTTCATTGTGGAATCTCCGCTATATTTAGTTGTTGCGCACCTTTCTAGATTACAATCACTGCGCCAGATCGAGCTGCTCACCTTAGAAAGTTTTGCCCGTGTCATTGTTTACGATGTTCAAGGCGTTAATACGATTAAGGGGGTTTGAAAGACCGGCCTTTATCTACGCACTGCACTGTGCCATGCACTGATTAGTTTATTCGTTTGATAAAGGTACGGTTTTCGCGTTTATTTCATTTCTAAACTAGACTCAACATCGTAATTATAAAGTTAAAGTTTTATCGCCAAAGGAATTAAATATATTACACTGATTTAATCGTTAATATATTTTATTCGCAAAATATGATCAGTCACATCACGGTCATCTGAAAACGTATCATTTTAAACCTATATTACTAGTTCAAACTGATTAGATTAAATATATTCAGGTAGAAAGCCGTTTCATGAATTTGTAAACTAGGCTTTTCATTTTCTTTTAAGTTTCGAATTCGCAATGTCATTGTTGATACCTATATATTTTCTATGTAAGCCGAACGACATTACAAAAATTATAAAAAGCACTCAATTACACTATGTTACTCAATACGACAATTAGGAACATGCACCATATCACCACGGAGTATCTAGCTCTAGAATTAGCATGCTCCCATACAACCTCACTGTGCTCTTCTTAGAAACACTGGATTATATAAAATGATTCCCCTAGCTCCTAGATTATCTGCATTCTACATGTACTCAGTCCACCTTACGTCACAGCTCTTAACATTTATTATCACTTCAGCACCCAACTAAAACAGGCGAAATAGCCCAAAAGAAAGGACGACTTCTCTCACTCGTCGGAGCTGTTTAGCCGAGAGCGCTGGGAGTTTAAAGCTAATTGTTTCGCGATTTCCACGCGACGGGCGTCTTCCCCGAAACGGCTTTGATGTTGCGATTGCGCTATTTCTGCAGCCTGAGCCTAATTACTTATTCGACGCGGTTAGCATTCGAGTCTGCATGGCTGCTAATCCCAATTAACAACGTTGCGAAATCCATCGTGGCGAAACGGCAGTCGTAGGGTACCGAGAACCTTCCACGAAATAGTGCATAATGTAGGAGCTGCTGCTACTAGGTGCTTCAATTGATTTCGTATTTGATTGTTATGAAGCGCGGATTACTATGTTACTATCAGTCGATTGAAAATGTCTTTATTGTTGTAATATTTAATTTTTTATATTACACGATAAGGAAAATAGTAATTTCTAATATAAATTTGAATCAATGCAAATATGCATCATGTCTCATCTTTAAATTCTAAATGATTCAAAATTCTATTAAATTATAATAATTTCTGTATAATATATTGTCCATAAACAATGTCTTCAACAGTTTTTAATAAAAGGTAAAGTAAACATCGCTCTAGAGAGCGAGGCGGAACAAAGATAATTCATAAGACAAAATATGCGGGTGTGCATATCAGACACGATATCAGATCGATTACCAGGCTCTCCTGGAAACGCACTTTCCAAGGCTTTTTCTTAAATATAGACATATAAGTCACCGCGTATAATGAAGTTGTCCAATTAGATGGAATCCCTTGTATACTGAAGAGGTGCTGATCAGTGATCTGGTCCTTGGAGCGTTTTCCCGTGCTCCGAAAAAGTCAGTGCGGGAGCTCCGCCTCCGCAATCGCCAACATTTCCGTTTTGCACCAATACGAATTTTCACTTTTTCCCTGTATCATCGGTCCAGTAAATCACATCGGCGTGGCTCTTTGGATTTCACTGAGCGCGGATACTAGCCAATGTTTGCGCAGGCGGCCTTGGCTTTTATTTTGCTCACGTGTGTTGAACACGAGAGACAGCGCAGCATTCCGCTGGCTCCTTGACTAAGCTGCGGCAGCGTGGATTCCGCGGGTCGAGCACTTCCGCTTTTCCCTGGGACCCACGTCGGACAAATCCCTCAGTGTATTTTAACAACTGTTCCATCTTGTCACTTTTTGCGAGTTTGAGGGGAAATCGAGAGGTTGATTCTTGCAAAAGACGAGTCCACTGCATTCTGACTTTCTTGATGAGTTGAATTGGCATTCTGAATAATTTCCTTCAGTGCATACGCAGGCTTTTAATATCTTTTCGAAGAAAAATGTAAAACTATTTGCAGATAAATAATTTGTAGAATTTTTAGTAATTTGCAGGCAGGTATTTATAAGTACATCATTTAAATCTTAGTATACAGTATTCTAGAAAGAATTATATATAGAAATATTACTTAAAGATATCAAAAACTAGTTTCAATTCATTTTGATATACCTCAATATATATATAATTTTAAACGTAACGAGCTACTGCGTATTGGAATTTCGTTGATATTCGATATCCTTTAATGAGAACGTGCGAGAACTCACAAAAGCACTTGCGAGATAATCACATCCACAATTTGATCATGTTGGATTATAAGATCGAGGCTTACTGATTATGCAATTGCAGGGCTAACCAGCAGGTTATGTGTTATTATCGCATATACTTCCGAAAAATCGTGAATTTTTCAAGTATCATATTATTTCCATCCCGCTTCTTGAAGGAGATAACATCTCATTGGATCGGAAAGTTGATTTTAACATCTAATTATTAAGCCAAGTACTCCATAAAATATCGGTTTTTAGTCAATGATACTGCAAAAACAATTTTATTTTGACCAATGTCTTCAGTAAATTTATTCTGTTTTTTCAATTTCGTTTTCAATACATATGGATCATTTAACTTTTAAAATTGTTACATGTTATCAATCGAATCGAGTAGAAAAAAGAAAAAATATTTATCTTTTTAAGCTAAAGTAATATTTTTGCAAATTGTTTTGAGAAACTTGCTCGAGTAAAACCGGTAAAACATCAATCGTTCTAGTGTCGAATTCTACACCTCTTATTACCCTTTTGTTGGGAATGATAATTAAAGCTATATAATAATTTATATAACTTATTTATGATAACTTGTTTTCCAACTGAATATGTAACAAAGCTTTATTTTAAAATATTAGCAATAACTGTTTTATAACAGATTAAATCTTGGGTATATATATAATCACATTTCGATATGCCATCGAATTTTCCCAATAATGTTTAATGACCCGAGCGAATTCTACCAGAGCTCTGTTCGTAAATGTACGGACTCCGATAAACTGCTAACAAAGAGATTAACGTGGCGTTTTGCTTTGTGTGTCAACAGGGCAACGAGTTCCTGATCCCAGAAGGCTGGCCCCTGACCCTCGGCGGGCACGGACTCGTCCTGAGGCTGGGCGAGTTGGAGACCTCGGCCCTGCGCCTCGGGGAATGCTACCTCTGCGTGCGCAGCGCTGCGGCTGCGAGCGCGAGTGCGAGTACCGCGACGACGGCCCAGCAGGCCGCGGCCGCCGCTGCCGCTGCCGCTGCTGCCGCTGCAGCCGCCGCCGCCGCCGCTGACGCGGTCGACAGGAATACGGTCGAGGTGAGTCACCTACAACACTCCTGGTACCGGGAACTGCCCGTTGTTTTGTCGCCCGCCCGCCGACGTCGATTCGAGCGCCGTGGGAAGGCCCCCCGAAGACTCGGTCAAAGACTTTGGGTCTGGGCCTTACGAGCTGCTAATCACTTTTTCACATGCGTTTGGAATTTGCGGTAGCCATTTGTATTTTCCCTACCCAAAACATGAGACACTTGTACAGGAGATACTTATTGAACTTTATGAATATGGACTTCGGTAAATAATGATGTTTATTCATTTTGGTAATTTGCTATTTATGCATAATTTTTTAATATACCGTTTAAAATAAATGTTGTTGTCAATATAAATATTTGTAAGAATACATAAAAAGTTATTGTATGTGAAAAAGTGGTTAAGTAAGGAGATGTAAAAATAATTCATGGGCCTGCTTTCATAATTTATATTCATACAGATGTTTCCTGGTGGCATTGTCTGTCTTTTCGGCGAAAAAAGATCGCACATTGAATACCGATTGTTCTTAATGTTTGCGACTTGGTTTGCGTTGTGCTGAAATGTCGGGTGTAACATTTTACCTTTCTTAACTTGATACACGCCCAGTTTTATTGACATTATCACATGAAAAATTATGAATAATTGCAAAAACCGGGATGGCATTTTTGATTATTAAATATATTTTCTATAACTATATATTTTAAAATAAGCATTGTCCTAAAGTGACCTAATCAATTCTATGTACATTATTTTTTTCATCTTTTTTATACTTATTTACTAAATATATAATTATTTTTGTACTTGTAAAAATTTGCATACCTTAGTTACAAAATTATAATACGCAACTTTACTGATTTATTGCGACATTTAGAAATCTTACATAAATGTAAGAAAAAGATGTAGATATTACATATACGAAACAGCAAAGAAAATTGATGGCTTCCATTGTTCACTGTTACAATTAATTAACATATGTATTACATTGCATATATATATGTGGCTGTGCTCCATGCTTAAACTTAAAATTAAGAATAGTCTGTTTTTTATTTAAATTTTTCTCATTAGAGATAGAATATAATCATTAAAAATAGATAATAATCTTACTGTTTTACAATTTATTATTATATCATTAATTTTGAATTCCATTAATAATATTATTTTTGCTCAATTTTAAGTAAATAATTTCACAAATTAGTTTAGAAATTTATTATCCGTGTAAAGCATACATTGGGCCACAGCGGTATAGAACAGGGACTGCATTGACCTTGTTTCTCGTTGTTCCTTATATTCGCTCCTTTTTCCTTCATTCGCGCAAGAGTTCTAACCACGAAGTCTATAAACTCTTGTACAAGACAATAGCGCATTCAGCTAGTACGAGGAGTTTAACTACTTTATCTCAGAATAAACCTTAGGGACATATGAAGTTATGAGAGCATCGATTAGAAAAATAATAGTCAATAGCCTAAGCAGAAAGTGAGGGCGATCATATGCAGTTGAAGGGCATTGTTGAGCCGGAGGAGCTCCGAGGCGAATCGTGAGAGCACGCAGTGTAATGTAACGAGGCGTGTTGTCCGTGTCCACAGATAGCCCTGGTGTGGCGAGCCTCGCCAATGCGGGCCCCGGGCATCCTCGGCTGGGAGCGGGAGGACGAGTTCATGGAGTGGCGGGAGCCGCACAAGCTGCCGCAGGCCGCCTCGTCGGCGCTCTCGACGATCTCGTCCTCGAGCTCGTCGACGTCGAGCCACGAGGCCGGGCTCGGAGGTAGCGGGCGCTACCGGCCGCGGCGCTCGGGCTACCTGCCCGAGCGCGAGTCCTACCGCAGCCGCGAGGGCCACGAAAGCCGGTCGAGCGAGCGCCACCAGCGGCGCTACGAGCCCCGGGTGCGCGAGGAGGCCGAGCTGCTCCTCGGCGACGTGGTCAAGTCCAAGTCCTCATCGAGCGTCGACGCCTGGGCGGAGGAGGCGCGGGCGGCGAGCGCGCGCCGCTCGACCAGCTCCGGTCGGTGCAACGAGGCCGCGCCCCCCGGGGGCTTCGCCGGCGCGGCCCCCTGCAGCCGCCTGCGCCGGGGCACCCGCGTCGTCTCCCCGGCGACGATGGACAAGTGGAAGGAGGCGACGCGCGGGGAGACGCGCAGCCGCGTCCTGGCGCCGCGCGACCTCGCGAGCCCCGTGGCCCTCGAGGCGGTGGCCGGCTCCGCGGACCAGCAGCGCTTCACCGACCGGCAGCTCAACGGAGCGGACCCGCGGCCCGAGGCGTGCGCGCGGCCCGTCGAGGACGTGGCCGACCTCGACCTGCCCGCCTACATCGGCACCCTCCTCGTCACCGTCGAGCGCAAGATCGAGCGAGTCTCCATCGACGACCTGACCTTCCCCTGCACGGCCTGCCGCAACATCGACACGGACGACCCGCTCCTGGGGTGCAAGTGCGCCGGGGACGGGTGCCAGTGCCCCGACGAGGCCTCCTGCCGCTGCGAGCCCTCCGAGGACACCTCGGAGCCCGGGCCCGAGGTGCGCAGCTTCGAGGTCGCCGGCATCAAGCACATCGACAGCGACGACGAGGAGGAGGTGCGCATGGGTTTCGGTGAGTACGCCTGCCTCACTTACTTTCCACCGACTGACTCGTTCGGAGCCCGCGCCCCGCGCACCCGGGGAAAGCATCTTCCCGTAATAGAGCTGCTAGTGCCTTCCCGGGCCGCTGCTTTCTAAATAGTGCAATTAACGGCCGCGTCGTTATTAAACCCGCCGCGGATTGTCCCTTCTTCCTCCCGAGCGTCCGATGACATAATTAGCGCGAGCGCCTTCTCGCCAATTGCCTAGTGTATCGACTTTTTGTCGCGCGCTGCTTCAATTTGTAGGAGGGAAAACCCGACGGGGGGTAGAGAGTCCTGGTAACGCCGGGGAAATCGTGCCCGTCCAGCGCCTTAGCTTCGGGACGCAAGAGTTGCCGGATCGAATCTTGATGCTGCAACCGATTCTGCATCCTTTTCATCGTTTCTCTGAAAATTAAACGAGATTAACCAGATTCCCATTAAATAAATACAGTAATTAAAGTTATTAGTAGATCATTTATTTGGAATTGCAGATTGCGTACAATTTGGATTATTGCATTACGGAAATCTCGAAATTTACGCTTATCTGCGAATCCTGATGATTATTATTTTAATAATTAGCGTAGTTCAATGACGTACCCTAAAGTATACTTTACGGAAAAAGTAATAATATCACGTGATTCGTATTAAATGATATTGAAATAACATAATTTTGTGTACTAGACTTAATCAAGAATTGTAAATTTTGTAATAATAGTTTCATTACACATAATCGTATTAAATTTAATGATTCTTGTGAACGTCAAATATTGTACTTTATCATAAACTATTATAAATTTATCACGTGCTCCGTACTAAATTATATTCAAATAGCATAATCTTGGGTACTACGCTAAACCAACAATTGTAAATTTTATAATAATAGTTTCATTACACATAATCGGGGTGTAAAATATAGTCTTCTAAGCAATAAGTTATATTAAAACAGGGCTAGAACAATCTCTAAAAATTGTTGCGCAATCCATAGCAGTTTTTTCGCTGGTATCTAGTGACCTCCATCTAGGAGCTGACCACCGGAGGCTTAGAAAAGCTGCCCCGAAAACCTGCTGCAGTGTGCCTAATTCACGGGCAATATGGCGCGCGGCAGCAGCACCCGGTTCGCCAGTCTAGGAGAAAAACGTTTGAAATCGCGAGCAGACAGCGCCCGCGCGACCTCGCGACACGTAGCGAGAACCGCGCAGCCGCGAGTGGGCAAAAAGCTGGCGCAATTAGAAGGCACCGAGCGCGACATCCGCCAGGCAAAAAGAGAATGCGAATTAATCGGCGTTCTCGCAAACGCCTCGCCTCCTCGCGGCGCATACTCTATGGGGATCGCCCGCGGGCTTCGCGGAACCGCGCGTCCGGCGCGCCCGGATCCCCGCGGCAAAGTCGGACGCCCCACCGGCCGAGCTTTGCCTTTCAAATCGCGCGCGCGAGCCGATTTCGAGTCCGCGGGATGAGTTGAAGGGTTTTTCCCGCTCGACTTGTATTCGACGCTCTCAACGGGCGTCTTTAACTGTGCGTCTGCCGGAAAAATCCGGCTCCTGTCAAGTTCCATAAATCAAACATTTTTCCTATACATTCGATTATGCAAGATGTATTGATGTCTAAAGAGAACCTTTGAACCAAAAATAGTCACGTCATGACTATAATGAATCTCGGATATTGTTTAATAATAAATTTAAATAATAATTTATGAACTTGTATGATTTCGCGAGAATGTATTAATTAGGTTATGTGCTCGACGAAATTGATTTTTTTACATAAAATAATCTGCAAAGATAAATACTTTATCCCATAAATTCCATTACTGTTCATAAATAATGATTTATATTTATTACTAAATATGTAAAATTTGATGAATAGATAGTGAATGGCTGATTTGATCGGAAGTTTTATTTTTGTCAGCATTATTATGTCGTTGGAAGGCGCGGGTACAAATCAGTGGGTTCATAGTTTCCTCGGAAAACCTCGCGCGAAACTGACAGGAAGAACTTTTTCGCGCGCTTTCGCGATTGCGGCGCCGCCTGAACAAGAGACAATAAATAAAGATGATAAGTTAATGCGTCGAAATATAAATTTCTCCTAAATGATTATTGTAATTCGATATGCATTGGTATGATTTACGCGGGCCGGTCTTCCCTGGGCTTCTAATCGATGTGTCGCTTGGAATAAATACCGGCTTTGAGGGGTCGGCGCGCTCCGCGAAACGAGGGCATTAATAATAAATACAAGGCTTCCCGTAATAGAACGCGGAACGGCGCTTCTCAAACATCATCACCGTTAAATTTAATAAGCAATTTAAATGATTTAGCGCGCGCATCGATCACTCGGCGGCGACGTCGCGATGCGCCCGTCGATCGGCGTCGCTCGCGCAAAGCCACGGGGGCGACGCAGCCGGAGTGAAGGGCGCCGGCGATTGGGCAACCGGCCTCCGAAAAACAAAGCCGGCGATAATTCGCAGCGGGCGGGCCTTGCACCATCCGCGCGGCGGGACAAAGGAGGAAGCGGAGCGCGAATCTCGGGGAGCGGGTGTGGCGCGCGCGTGGGCGGGGGCCGTCGCGGCGCCGCGCCCCGCCGTGGGACAGCGCGACCATTGCGAAAAAGGAGCGCGAGCGCGAGGCCCGGGAATGCCGCCCGACGGCATTGCGCGCGACGCTTTGTGCGGAAAGCGCGGCTGGCCGAAAGCGAGGGCAGCCGAGCCCCGGAGCCGGCCAGCTGCGAGCTGCCCGCCGCGCCGCTGATTGACCGCCCGCTCGCGCCGCCGATCCACCAGAATACAATCGTCAGCGAGGCTTCAATGGATACTTGGCGCGAGCGGGCGCGAGCGGCGCTCGCCGGCCTTTTGTCTCCTCTACTTCGCGGCCAATTCGCACGGTCCGAACCATAAGGAAGTGCAGAGAAGCCATTCGATCTCGAATGCTTATTGGCAAATCATTCGCGCGAACAAGTTTTCTTAATGGATTCGATATATTATCATAAATAAATAATAAGAAACTACTAAAGACGAATATCAAATAAAGAAAATGCAAATATTCCGTAGGTTACGTCATAGTGTACAGTAGAATCGTCCTGGGTACAGTCAGACGGAGCCACTATTCCAATTTAGATACCGCAATTCTTGGAAGACGTTGACTCGCAACAAAGGAAGTTTGTTTTGATATCAATAATACAAAATGGGCGGTTCATGCTAGATTTTAATACGAAGAACAAGATCTTGGCAAACTTCCTATTGAATTTTAACGAGAATTTTTCACTTTAATAGACAGTTTAGATGTTTATCCTTGCACGGACCAGTGCAAACAATCAAGTTGATCGCAAAGAGGTGAGCGACTTTCGGGCTTGGACGGACGATAAGAAAGCTGTGCGCGTGATCACTCGTCGCCTGATGAGCGGACGCGCGGCCGGACGTGAACAATGTATAAAGGGAGGCTCGTTGACGGGATGCGCCGACACTCATTATCGCCGCGTGCATCCGCGTCCGTCCCCGAAAATCAGCCTGCGGGTAGGTGCGGTTCCCGCTCTCGTGCCGCCGTGCATTTTCACGCGCACGCGAGCTCCGTCACTGTGTGGCGTGTCGCGCGCAATTTGCCCATCGGCTGCGGGGAGGTGAACGAACCGATGGGTCGGCGTGCGCCGTCGACCGGGACGAGCCCGAGCGATCCTCCTAATTTGATGGGGCGCTCTGCGCGCGAGCCATTTCCTCCGACGTAAGCCTATGGGGAACCTCGGCGCGGCTCTGCGTCCGCGAGGCAAGACACGCTTTTTCAACTTTTCATTTTTGCCTCTCCCTCGCGCGCGTTTCCCACATAGTCGGCGGCGTAGGAGCTTCATTTGCCCGCGAGTCTATTCGGCCGAGGGATGCGCATTAGCTAATAACTTTTTCTCTCACGCCCGCGCCTTGGCGCATCGATCATTCCTCTGGAACTATTTAACTAATTCCCCGTGAACCCATAACGAAGATTGATGGGAAAAGGCGCTTTTACTTCCGTTACAACTAGTGCGCGCGCGAGACTCTCTAGGCGCGTTGACAGGGCCATGATTAGAGAAACACCTGGTTCGATTCGACAATCGGATCAATCCGGGAATTCCCCGGCAACAGAAATGCAGCGCTTGCTCCGCCTCGCGGCTGCTCTCGACAAAAAAAGCCCCGAGCCCTTGCCCCGGCGATCGATCAATCTCAATTAGAGCGTGGTAATTGTTCCCTCGGTACGCGCGCTCGAGGTAGGCCCTCCGGCGCCGCCCCCGCCCAATTGCACCTGTCTAGACGAAGGGCCGATCAAGGCTTCGCGCGGGGATCGGCCGGGCGCCCGGTCGCCGCGGGCGCTTCTGCCCGCGCGTGGCCTTGGACTTTGGGCCTCCTGCCCGCGCCGATCGATTGACACTGGCGGCAGGATCGATAGGAGGTCGCGAGCGCACGCGCCAACTCAACTAATTTGATTGCGCCAAATTGACTGTGCGGAACGCTTTTATTCGATTAAGTTTCACTCGCTTATATCTGATTATCTTTCGCCATTGTCGGGCCCATTGTCTTCGTCTGCTTTCGTTTATTGTCCCTTGGCTATTCTTACGAGCAATCTACTATTGACTCACGTTATTCCGCCACTTCCTATTTAACGTGCGCTCGCTATTAATCACGCGGGCTCGGGACCCGCAGCTATTAATAACCCCGGCGTGGGTTATTCGCGCCGTCTTCGCCGGGGTTTGGCCGGAGCAGCCAGGACCGCGGCGCTGGGGGAAAAGCCCGCTCTTACTCCGGCTTTTTACCCTCGTTTTCGCCTGGCGATCCCGAATCGGCAGGTCGACCCGGTCCCATTAAAACTTTCCCCGGGGACCCGGCGACGAGTCGCGCGCGCCCACACAGCCTAGGAGCTGGCTCGAAAGCCTCCTCGGAAAAGTGGCGCTCGGCTTTTCCCCCGCGCGACTCGCTCCCGAAGGCCGGAAGCGCCTAATGGCTCTCGGAGCGCTCCGCAGCAGCTGGGACGCGTGGCCGGCCGAATAGCGCGCGCCGCCAACGAACCGTGTCGGCCCCCATTGCGCAACCGGAACGCGGGGCCGCGCCGCCGTTCAGTCGCCGCAGACGTCGCGCCCGCTTTGTTTCCAGGCCTCTGGGCCATGTCGTCCGGTAGCGGATCACTGGCTACTTTGATACACCAATTTGTTGGGATTCGGCCCTACACCAAACGAACCATTTCACGCCTCGTTCCCGCCCATTATCTTTGATGGCTTACTCGGGCCCCCTTAATGCTGCTTACTTCATCCTTAATTCTAGGTCGTACAATATTTAATCCTGATCTTTTATTTTCTTATTGATTGCGATTGCATTGCTTGTCATGTTTTGAATTGACGTGAAATCCAAGGTAGAATCGGTGCAATAGAAGCCTGACGTTAACGAGATAATTTGAACAAATTATCACAAAAACAATTATGATTGTATGTATAGATTAACGTTCGAATCAAAGTAACTGATGTGTTTTATAATTAAAAATCAATTTAGACAACTTGTGCAAGTGAATTAGGCTTATATGATACAGATTTGTTGTTACGCTGCTATATTCATTAACAGATTACGGTTTCAAAATCAATCATTTCTTATATATTCATTTAATACTTTTATTTGCTCCACGGAAATTTCTGATGATTTGTGTAGGGGTTTTCCTAGAACCAATGGGTTATCGATTTCAAATTGTGATGTAAAGTGCTAAAGTTAAATAGAATTTTGTAATATGCATAGAGAACAATCCATAACTAGCGTATTTAATTTCAATACTCATTGCTAAACTAATAATTAAGAAAAAAATTCTAAAAGAAATTCGTTATTAAGTGGTTTTATCAAAATTATGTTTAGAACGTAGGGTCATAAATGGAAAGGTTAATAATTCTTTGTAATTCTTTCTGATAGTGTTTCTTTATCAATTTAAGTTAATTAAAGTTAGACTGCACGTGTTACATTATCTGTATATACAAGATTATACGTCGTTTGTTTTGTTTACACATCAGAAATCTATGTATATAATACTATATACATAGAAGTAGATTAAGAAAAGTTAGCGAAAATGATAAAAATAAATACATATAATTATAATTATAAATACTAGAAGTTGAACCTTATATAGCTGTATAAGTCTTATCGTGAGTTTTATATTTTTTTATACTTTTCAATATTTGCAATGAATTTTTTTCCTTGAAGTTATAATCAAAATTTATTGATAAAGAAAAATAAATATTGTGATGCAGGTACATTAACGCGCGACTATATAGATGTAATTAAAAATAACCATTCAATTGAATTTAAGTATTTAACAACTACTAAGAACATTAATCGTTGTGTAAGGCATTTTTACTAGACACGCAGGTATACTTGTACGAGAGAAGAACAATTAAACATTATATCCACACGTAAGCGTTTACAAGAGTAGGCGCGTTAAGCACTTTTAATTAATCCGCACAGAGGCGGCACGAATAAAACTTGCCGCACTATTAAGTGCATCCGGCGATTAAAGCAAGTTCCCGGTGAGCACGAATTCAGGAACGAACGATCAGGACGCAACATAAAGCAGTCGAGGCGAGGCCGTACCTCGTGCGCGCTCCCCGAACTTTAAATGCATTGGGCCGACAAGAGGTTCTTTTTATTCCTCGAACATAACAGTTTATTATTTGGTGGGTTGATACCAATTTTATGGCTTTATTAACTTTCATTTTTGTCAAGACGTTATTTTATTGCGGTAATTACGGGTGTTCGAGTTGCTTTCTGATTGCCGATTCATCCAAAACAAAGTGTTTATATGGGAACATTGCGAGTGCTTCACTGTTGCAATACTTTATTACTTATTAGTTTTGTCTGAAGTTCCTTTATACAACGATAATTGGGCTTTCCGATTCATTGTAACTATGATCACGGCGCGTAATATTCGTGGACCATTGTCATAAAGTACAATAAGGTTTTGCCGCGTTCACGAAAATGCAGTGAAAATCTGCACGACCGTTATTCGACATGCCGGTTTAGCACGTACTCATTTGTAAGCAATTATAGGGTCTTAGTTGTACGATCCGCTTGCACTTAATAGCTACATTGGTATCCACTTCGCCGGGTTCCAGGCTGGTCCCAGGCTCCCGGCGGAGGCGCGCGCGCCGATCACGCAGCATCGCGAGGATCAAAGGAGAGAATGGGCCCAGGGAGAACAGAGCGGCCAATAGATATCTAATTAAGCGATTGTCCCTCGTTAGCGGCGCCGATTTCCCGGCGCGATCCCCGGCAGCGGCGAGCGCCGTACCCGCAGTGGAAAAAACGCGCGGTGCTTTTCCCCCGGGCGAATGTAGGCCGCGGGGCGCACGCGATTCGCGGCCCTGACCCCCTGGCGCCGCGGCTTGCCGGCCGCACTCCCGCGGCTCTCGCGTTTCCAGCCGCGACGATCGGCGGATAAGCGGCGTCACGCCGACGCCGATCGCCGCGGCGATCGGCTGCGCGCGCCACTCTATCTGCCCTCGCACCCGCTCCGACGACGCCTGCGAGGGCGACTGCGGCCCAAGGGCGGAGGAGGCCCACTCGTGGGCGGCTAGCGGTCGCGCCTAGGCAGCAGCCGCGTACTTTACCGACCGAGCCGACGGCCGATCAGGGATAATCTTGCGAGCTCTAGCCTGATTGATGTATGCGTCCCTGTCGATTGATCGTTGACGCGAGCGTTTGTCGGAATGTAAAAGCCATTCATTTTCCCGGCTGTCGTATCATCGTGGCACAAGTGTTGGCTTACCTTCTCGTGTATTCGCGCGTTATACTGTTGGCGCACATATGGCCCGAGATGTCTTAATCAGATGCCGAGGGAGCGATTTGAATTTTCCGCTATGGTAACGTCCAATAAATTAACGATAAATCTTGCCGGTTGCGCGCGGCGTTCGGCCACTAACAGAGTGAATTATGTTAAACATTCAATTTTTCGCAAAATTACTCAGCGGATTAATAAAACACGATGATTATCGCAGGGCGTCAAAGCAACAAAAAAGCCTCGAAGAGAATTATTCGCGCCATCCACCTAAATAAAATAGCGGCAAGTGCATGAATAGTAACGAGGCTGCGGCTCTCCTCCGCGGCTCGTCCGAGAAAGCCAAACGGGTATAAAGAGAGCAGAGCGCTATGGAAAGTACAGGGAAAAAGGAGGGACTCGCGAGATCGGTCCGCCGGAGCGCCTTAAACAAGCCCCATTAAACGGCTAAAAGCGCTAAAACAATTTACGAAGGCGCGAGAAGGAAACGGCTGCATAGTCGTGCACCGCGCCGGGAGTTCGGTGGGCTTTTTGCGGAGGACGGCGCAGACCTCGGGCAGACGCGACCCGGAAAAGGCAGCCACGTGCCGTAAATCAAAGGCGCAGTCAGGTGCCCCGAACGACAGAGGATCGCCCGGCGATTCATTAGGCGAATGAGCAAAAAGTGGAGCGACGCGAGCGCGGTATGTCGTAAGTGGGTCGCCGGCGCGACGTCGCCGCGGCGGATGCGAGACCCGCGCGCGCCGGGACAATGGGCCGGCGGCGGCGGGGACGGCAGCCCCCCTCCCCCCGCTCATCCCCTTCGGCAGTCCGTCACCGCGACGCACCGAGCGCCCGGCCGCCCGGCTAGCCGCGGCCGGGCCTCCCGCGGGATCGCCGAGGCTCGCCGCGCCGCGACTCTGGCCGGGGAGCGTTTGCCTTGCAAATCCTGCGTCACTCTACTGAGCGGGGGGACTACTCCGCGCCCCCTATCAAACGCGGCTCGGTACTGCGGGCGGCGGCCGAGGGCCCCATGAAATCTGGCACGGCGCACGCGCTGCCGCTGGCGGAAGCAATTAACGTCGCCAATGGAAACTGGGCGCGCAGCCTCCTCCGCGAAGCGCGCATGCCTCGACTGCGAATTAAGCGGGAGGCGGCGGGTCTGCCGCGGCAATTAGCGCCCGGCCGAGTGGCTAATTGCGGCCGCGATTAGCCGATGTAGGTGAGCGCTTTTGGGGACGCCGACTGCGTGCCGCTCGACCGATATGGCGTGCGCCTGCATCTTAGGCCCTAATCTACCGCCGTACACGCGGCCGAACACTCATTGGCTCCCATTTTCCTCGCAACAACAATTGGGAGAGCACTAGTGAATATTGAAACAATATTTTTAATAACATAATGTCCTTGATCGTTTCAATACAAACATAACATAAATTCATCTATAAATATCATTAATCGTACAGAGGGTCTCTAATTTAATAGAACATTTGGTAAGTGGTGGTTAGATTAATTGTATTTAATTATACTTAGGTTAATTGAATTGAATTTAGCTCGTCGTGAAGCTTAACAGACAACAATCCGATGTTAATGACAGTTTAAACTGTAACTATTCCGCATGAGCTAACCTACTAGCGCAACAAACACGGTACGAGCGCGCTAAACTGTATGCGCATAGCATTAAGGTCAATATGGATATACGCATAAAATAACATTCTTTAAGTTATAATGCTTCAACTTGATAGTCATGGCGAATTCCGTAGTATGGAAATCTTGTGTATATTTCCAGAGAGATTCTTAATTTAGGATCTACCGATTTGTTAAAGTTATGAGCCAAAACATACATCGGAAAAGTCAGCGAGAGAAGCTCCCTCGTAAAAACGTTAATTCGCTTAACAGTATCTGTCGAGTGAAACATTGGAATCCGCGGGGCCCGAAGATTAACGATCCCGAGTAGAGCGCGCCGCGGAAAATGTGCCGTAGGTCAAGCGCGCGCTCGCGAGCCGCTCGAGGCGCGCCCATTACGCGCGCGTCTCCAGCTGTCGGCCGAGAAAGGCCCGAAATTTCTGGCGAGCCTCGACCAAGTCGCCGCGGCCAATTATACGAGTGAAGGCCCTCGGGCCGTCCGCGAATTATGATGGATTCAGCCGGGAGTCGAAATTGCGCCCGGGGACCGCGTCTCAATCAGGCGGGCGCGTATGCAAATGCGCGCGGCTCCCCGGCACGCGAGAGGAGCCGTCCGAGGAGCGACGCGCCGCCGGCCGATCGGCCGCCGATGCTCCCGGGTTCATCGATCGCCGCTCTGCGGCAAGTGACGCTGCACCTCCTTAGTGCGGGGGGAGCCGTCGATGCCAACAAAGAAGCCTTCCTATAGGTTTATGTAATAAGCTTCGACTCGAATGCGAACAAACGACATTTGAGCTCGGTTGAATAACAACAGCGGCGGGCGCGGAGCGCAATTACGCGCATCGGCGCGGGCACCAGGCATTACACGCGCAGCTAAACAATCCGGCTTTACATCGGCCGGGCGAGACATAGTAATCAGCCTGCGTGACGGCGCGCGCGCAGCCACAAAGGCCCGGGCGGCCCATCGCTCAGCGTCTCCTCGCGCGCGCATCTCATTAAAATCGCATCGGCACAATGCCTCGGCGACCTTGGATCGCCGCCCGGCTGATTTACGCCGCGGGACAAAAGCCGCGGGCGCGCGGCGATCGGCTCGGTCAATAAGGCCGCTTTGTGCGCCCGGGCTGATTGAATTTTCGCCGCGGCGATCGGCCCTCCAATTACGCGGCAGAGCCCGCGAGCGCGGCTTTTGGGCGCGGGTCATCGGCCGCGGGGCGCGCGATCGGCACCTGATCGAGGAAGCGGAAGCGCCGCGCTAACGGTCGCGCGGGGGGCATCCGAGCCAAGGCGATTCGCGCGCTAATTGAGGGTTAATAAGCCGGCTCGGCAGCGTCCGCGCGTCACCTGTCACGCGCGCCCGAGCATCCGGCTCTCCTTTTTCCCCGCGCGCCAGCGAGCCGCGAGAGCCGATCGCCGAGAACGGCTCCCCCGGTTCTTCGCGCCCGGACCGGGACGCGGGCGATTGAAGCGACTCCCCGGTTTTTCTCGCGGGGACGCGCCGATCGCCTCGACACGACTATACCTTGTCGAGTGGCGCGCGGACGCCTCCCGGCCGATCCGCTTCTAAGCCAACCTCGCGAGATACCGATCTCGAGTATCGGGGACGTCGATGCGAGCGCCTCGCGCTTCTCACCTGGCACAGCTAAATGTAAATGCCCTCGCTTGGCCCGATCCTCGATTATTATGCCGATCGCTCGCCATTCTAACCCGATTAATCCACAATAAACGAGGCTCTTGGAAATTTATCGATTATGACCGGCAGCTGAAAGCGCCGACACGTATACGCTTTACTGCCACTTCCGAGCGCATTAAAAGCGTAATGCGAGCTTTGGCCACACACGAGCGATCGGTTATTAAGAGTTTCATCTTTCCAATAAATCATCGCTGCCGCCACATTTATGCGTGCGGAATTGCGCGGGCCAAACAATCAGTCTTTCCCCGCGAGGGAAAAAATGACTGGGCCGCGCGTCGAACCGTTACAATCAATCATCGGCTTAAATTGCCGATAAAGCGCCGGCGATTTGCGCTCCCGCTCCAAATCGCCGCACGCGGAAAAACGGCCGCGCGCGCTCTCTTCTCCCGCGACGGCGCGGGCAATTAGCGCCCGTGTCGGCCCGATATCTAATTACGGCGCGGCTCCTGACTCAAAGAGAGCGCGCACAAAGGACTACCGAAAAGGCTACCTCCGGGCTAGACGTGCGCCCAAAAGCCTCGACCGGTCGTTTGGCAGCCGCTTTCTCGAAAGCCGCTGCCAGGGGGCTTGCAGGTTGCGCCTCCGTGTCAAGATGCGCCGTAAAGAGAATTTTTATCACCTGGACGGGTTGCCTTCTCGTGTATCTCAGCCTTGGGAGAGGACCGCTTCCAGCAGTCATGTGAAATGCCGGGTAATATAGGTCCGAAGACTCGGGACTTTTCCGGAATTGCTTAGATTCTCGAGGATTCGCCTTGATCTATGGTTAATAAAAAAGTGATCGTAATTTGGGAATAATCGTTAATGCAAATGAATTCATCGACTCTCTTTAGAGAAGATCATGAAATTGAGATTACTCTTTATTAAGAGTGATCGAACCACCATACTATGCTTCGCCGATAATGTATGAATAACAATCAACCATAATAACCATATATTAATATAATTATTTATCACATCATGTTATTCTCTAATCTTGATTCAGGATACTTAAAATCCGTTTTCGTAAAATTTTTATCTTGATTTTAACAAAGTGGGTGAACGTCAGCCGCTTCGATCCGTTTTTTAAGGCAAATGAGCAATTTGCCGAAATCAAACGATGCCAATCATTGTCTTCTCGCGGTTATATCGCGATTACAGAGCCTCGCGCCTCTCGAATCGCTTCCTTAATTGCAGCCTCTCATTATCGTCTTCGACCCTGTTTCTACATAAGAGCTGTATACATAAGTTTAACATACAGCGAAAAAAAGAGAGCGAAATCGCACTGAGCTGCTTATTATAATGCATTAAGCCCGTCCACACCTCTTAAGTAATCTGCCAAGTGTTTCATCGGCAATTACGCAACATTACAATTTTCATTATAATTTCAAATTTTAAGTGCTTTCACGCCGATAAATAAATTATGGAAATGCAGCCCTGCGTACTGATTCTGGGTTGCACAATGATTGCTCATACATGCGGGGAAAAGTCTTGTATATCCGGCGATTATTTTCAAAAATGAACCTTTCATCGTTACGGATGAAAAATTCGCTCAGGGATTAAGCTCCTCTGATGAGAACTGATCATTTCTCGTTCTTTTTTTTGGTTTTAAAAATCGGCTTGTAAACTTTCTTTCGTTCGCAGGCGACGCCGCTTAATGCAATACGCCAGAGACTTAATAATTATAATTGGTAATTAAATTAAAAAAATCAACTTCTTCATAATTACGCGATTCTAATTGAAACGCTTCATTTACTCGCATGGGCCAAAAGTGAACCGTATACTTTTTCCGCATTTTAAGCAATTATTTTTCGAAACCCAAACTCGCAGGTAGCGTGCGTTAATGAACCGTTAAAATTCAGCATCCCAAGCTCCTCGGCCATAATCAAACAGATGTATCCTTCAGTCAGGGGCGCGGGCGGAAAAAATCCGTCAGAAGACTTGTCACGTAATTACTGCGTCGCGGGCCGTCCCTGGCGAGCTGCGCCTACAGAGCAGGGCTCGTTTAACGACACCGCGCTACTCATAGCGCTCGACCTAGGGAATTACCACACGCGTCGCGAAAGTCTCCGGTGCCGCTATCAGGCGCGCGCGCGGCTTGGCGCACCTGCCGGCGTCACTCGTCCCTCCCCCTCCTGCCCCGCGCCACCACTAAATCTCGAGCGTCATAAAGGAGGCGGCGAAGCAATTTGGGCCGCGGAGGCGGTCCCGTAGCCCCGACAAGCCTTAATTAATCGCGGCGCTTATTTACGAGCAAGGGGAGGCAGACGCGCGCGTCTGAGCAAAAATCAATTTTGGGACGAAAAGAAGGCCGCGCGCGCGGCTGTGGCGGCGGTGGATTATTTGGGTTAATCGCCGAGCGGACCGCGCGCGTCAAACGCATTGTGCCGAGCCCTTCGCCCGCGCTCCCAGAAGTGGTCCGACGAAGCGCTCGATTTATCGGGGCAAGGGAGCTTTTGCTGCTGGCTTCCGCCTCTCGGGAGCCTGCCTCGGCCGCGCGGCTACTTTCGGCGGGACTTTCGGAGCGGTCCGGCTGCGCACTTTGACGGGATGCTATTAAATCATGCGTCATTTTTCTTGAATTCGATCCGCGTTTATGCGAGCTGGTGTAAAAGTTACCCGACCTCGTGTTGGCTGTACTGGAAATTTATGCGCGTCTTTTGGTTTTCCTGGGTGAAACACGTAGGTCCGTTTGTCAAAATTTTACGACGTGTCAGCAATAATCATCTGCAAATTATAGACTTTTTTATGTAATTTAATTTCAGCTTCATTTATTGCCTCAACTTTAAAACAAAATATAGTGTTTACAGTTAAACAGCTAAAGATCATTAATATAACATCTTCAAATTAAATTTTCATCAAATTTCTGAAACCAAAATGATTTTAGATTTATCGTAATTGCCATTTAAATTTATTTGAGGTTAAGATCTCGATGAATAGCCTGGGAATAATGAAATATATAGTCGCAATATTATGGTTAAAAAATACAATTTAACACAGCCTTTTTTTGCAAACGCAAGTTTTAGAAAAGTAATAAATAAAAAAGATTAATAACAATTGCAAACAAAAAAATATACATGTACAAAAAAGCATACATAGACGTTAAATTTGTAACGGCTTATAAGAAAAACCGAGTACAAAGCTAGCTATTGCAGTCGGGGTGAATATTAAATAAAGCACGATTAAATAAAAAGGCTTGCAGCATAGCTTTAAAATTATTGTATTTAATGGTTTTATGGAGATTGATAGGTATCTCACTCCACATACCCGAAACTTTTACTGGGTGGTTCAAAATCAAAGAATCTGAAGGTCAAGATTGTTAACTCTTGATATACCCGGACGAGTGGTTAGTCGAAATTTAAAAATATTATTCGTTTGATAATATATGATAATGCATTTAAATTTTTTGCTACCAGTCGTAAATCATAGAATCACACTCTTACAGCTAGACAACTTTTTAACAAGCTTCTTTAACAAACTAAAAAAACACTCGAATAATAATCAAAATAAGGAAAGATAAGGTCATGGGCAAAGAAGAGTGTTAGAGGTAGAAGAAAATTTTGAATACAATGACGTGCTGTAGCCATAACAATCAAATTTAGTATAATTGTTGTTGAACAAATGAATCAAATTGTTCTATTTTTAATCCCCTACAAGTATTCAGTACTCATAGCGAATCACTTACAAAGATACTAATCTCCATAATTTTCAATATTCTTATATATTGATGCCAATAAATCAATAGATTGGACGGCTCGCGGCCCGATAACGGTACGTTCCCGCGATGATTTAATAAGTACTCGGGAAATCCATATCGGCGAGTCAATCTGCACCGACTAAAAATTAAACTTAAACGATCGCCGACTCCTTCAGGGGAGAGAACGAAATTCTCTTAAAAGTTTCGCACCGATGTACCGATAAAGCATCTCAACGGCCGCCGTATGGTCGAAAACATCACTTAAAAAATGGCCTGAATGGATAAATATTTTTTTGCTGCACATTTACAAGTGAAATAGCTTATGAATAATAAAAATAGACCGGTAGACAGTGAATAAAAATAAAATTATTAACTTCGTTTGCTTTAACAGTAATAGAACAGATCAAGATGCAGACATCGGTAAAAAATTATCCAAAAAGTGCCACATTTTCAGTAGTCAAAGAAATACAATATGTAAAATACGTTTTTGTAATCGATAAACATGAGTGTTGAATATTTACAAAAAGCTACGTGCGATTATTATAAACAGTCTGAATTATACCGGATTATACATCATCCAAACATAAAATTGCTCAATATATGCATATATTGGTGCTTGCAGGAATACTGCAACATGAGCATAAAAAGTACATATTATTCTTTTTCGAAAATGGTCTTTGAATTTTAAATCAAGGTATACCGATTTCAGCCGTAGATATTATTACAAAATCTATGAACCCTAAAATAGATCTGAAAGAAGAATAATAAAAGATCATTGCATTGTCAAGTTTAGGTTTTCTAAGGTTAAACTGTATACATGTATAGTCAAATGTGTGCATACAATATAACTTTTTGAAAGAAAAGATATTTTTGAATAAAAATAAAAAGTGAGCATTGATCGGTACCACAGAAGACTTCCCTAGTCCCAAGAGGAGCGAGGCGCGACTTAACGATCTAAGAATGGGGAAAAATATGAGATAACAGCCCAGCGGCAGAAAAGTGACTCGGCGTCACTCGAACGTGAGATTTATGGAAGCCTGGCCGCGCCGCTTCGCGATTGCGCAAATCTCGGAAAATTCAATCCGCCGACTGGCTTGCTTGCGGCCTTATCTCCCGGCCCCGGGACTTTTATTCGCGCGCGGTGAATTATGGGTTCAGCGACTGTGGCGGCAGCTGATCGAATCGTCGGCTCCTCGGCGTCCGGCTCTCCCGCTGATGATAATGGCCCTTGTTTGCTCCAGCGCAATTAGGGGTCGTATCAAATTGTAAATAATTTATCGCGCCGGCCGATGAAAAAGTGCCGAGGAGCCGGCGCAGCGCCGCGCGGCGCTTCTTCCTAGCGGCCAATCAGCGACTCGCTCCTTGGGCTTTCTCTTCCGATGAATGCTAGCGCGGGACGAAAATTTTGCGGCGCCGCCCGCGCGAAAAGAAAGCGCTTGATTACGTCGAGCCGCTAAAT
This sequence comes from Sycophaga agraensis, assembly GCA_018906755.1. NCBI lineage: Eukaryota > Metazoa > Arthropoda > Insecta > Hymenoptera > Pteromalidae > Sycophaga > Sycophaga agraensis. Next base: position 1,349,982 of record JACCIE010000011.1, read on the forward strand.
GTTGCCTGGGCCCTTCGCCGGGCCCCTGGCTCCAAAAAACGAATCATCGTTATCTGTAATGGGTGGCAATCTGCGTCGTGTAACGTTTCACATCGGAATCGTTCTTGGAATTGTTGTATCACAATGGCCCGATAAGCGGGCAAAAACAACTCGGAATGAATCGTAAGGAGCAATATCGTGGCGAGCGATGACGGAAAATTGTTGAAAAACTTGTTTTCAATTATTGCACTTTTTCCCGCGGCGCTTGAATAATGCATGCTAATGTGCTCGGAAGAAGCGTAAGAAAAAGAAACGTCCGAGGCGAGCCAGAATTCCGTCTTCCCCCTCGAGTTTCGAGGCGGTGCGGGCATATGCAAAGTGTCCGTGGTGCGCGTAACTGTTGCATCGGTGAATTTATAATCTGCCGGCGGCGGCTCTGTGCGCGCACGCCGCGCGTCGACCTCGATCCTCTGAATATCGCTCGGACGATATGTCAACGATCTCGCGCGCGCTCGCGCGATTGCATTCCGTAACGTCTGGGCGGCTCGCACCGACTCTGGGGGATCGACAGCGAGGCGCACTCGAAAAAGGGGCCAGCGCCGAGGGCCGCGCGCTATCTCGAGCCTGAAAGGCCCCACGATAGGAGTTGTGACAGGCGGCGATTGCAAGGATGCTTTGTTGCTTTTGCGCCGCCTCGGCAGCTGCGCTCGAGCCAGCGGGGCTACTTTCCCAATAAATTAAACGCGTGCGACATCCTAAAAGATTGTCGGGCTAATTAGCGCCTACGAGCGCGCGCAATGTCATTATTATCCCGCGCGAATCTGAGCGGGCCGCGAGTATTGTGCGCGCGGAGATGCACCGCGCCAGCACAAAGTGAGCGCTATCCCCGGGGTTGTAGTACCGATTCCCTGATACGTGGCCTCGCGATGACTAATGAGCCTCGTTAGGGGGCGAGCCGACCGTTCGCCGCTGGCCCACGGCCTTGTTTAGCCTGCGTCGAAATAGAAAACAGCGCCGTCGTGCGCCTATTGCCCGCTACGAGAGCGATTTCGCCAATATAGGTTAGCTCGTGCCCAACGGCGCGTTATATATACTCGCTCCCGGGATCTATGGAACGTGCGGCGCGTTGCTGGAAAAAAACCCATTTCCCAGCGATGCCAGACTGACAAAAAGTCTCTTTCCCTGATGGATCTATGTGCGATGTACTGCTTATACGCTTTACTTTGTATCGGCACTTGGTGTAATAACTTGTCAGTCGCCGTCTCATAATGTTGACATGCATTATGATACTTGATTGCTGTATCCTTTCAAACAGTGAATTAGAACAAACGAGCGGCACATAGATATCAAAAAAGCAATGTCCTAGGGAGCAGCGGGGATGATTACTAGAACAGTTTCGAAACTATTATTCCTAAAAGAAAAAAAGCTCCGCAAATTTACATTGTCAGGCATGCATATAGGAAAATGTTAATCGAAGTATCTAATTTATTAAAGATAACAAAACGGAACAACAGTCGTTAAGCAGTTCACTTTCTCTACTTTTTAACAGATAATTCGCTTAGTTAACAAAATTGGTCGTAATTTTGTTATGCATTGAAGCGCGAAATTTATAAATATTTAAATTGAATTCAAATAGCGCGGTGGACTTTTATCTGCACTCGCGAAACAGCAAGGAGCTAGGGAGAGCCGTTTTCAAGTAGGTTAACACGTAATGAGGATCTCGTGAATTGCCGTAGCTCTTACAACTGATGGGTTTTTTAGGAGCTCGTAATAACGTGCTTGAAAATTCACCAAGTCTGGTAGTTCAATTTTATGTTTACTCATCATTCGATGCGAGGCGTGAGAATCATCCTAGAAATCCCATTCTACTTCAATTTAATGCTTCCTTCGCATATTCATCGCGGTCATTGTACTAAATTTCTTTTCGCTTTTATTTCAATTGTGTGCAAGTATTCGTAATCTATAAAGAGAGTCTCGCATAATAATACTTATTACGTCAATATTGTTATATACGTAGTTATAGGTAGTTCAATTTCATTTGAAGCTATAATGCATACATTCTTTCTTTGCTTGCTGTCACGTAAGATTTTAAAAGATATTAATCTTCCTTTTAATATTATTTCAGTGGCTTACAAAGTATATAAATTACACATTTCAGTTATATATAAGTAAATGATTCATATCCTAAATGAATGTGTATATATAAACTGCTGTAGTTCTCAATTAGTACGTACCTGTATAAACCGTAGACAAAAAAAATTTATTGCAGAAGTTTTTTTCGTAGATCTTAATAAATTTCCGATCAATATTATCGAGATTCAAATAATAAACTTTGGCCGTAGTTAGCTCAGTGACCGATCATCGTGGATTAGATCTGACGCGCAGATTTCGAATGTGAAAGATTTCCATTGTACACACATCAAAAATACTGCCAATTGACATGCGAAATTGAGCGGCCTGAGAAACTAGCCGAGAGCATAAGTTAAGCAAATTCATTCATATTAGTCTATCCATCTTGTGCTCTTTATATTATGCTTTCTATTAAATGTTTAACTATAAATCTCGCTGTAATGAGTATTAAGTCATCAAATTATTACATATAATTAAATTTCAATAATACAGATAAATCTCGTTTATTGTATAATATTAAATATAAACAAAAATATATTTTAACGGTTACCACATCATCATTCATGCCTTTGTTTGAGAAAATGACGTAAGGTAATATAACCCCCACTATTTAAGTAGTATAAAGTACGTATGCTGTAGATCAATTGATTCTTATAGATCTGCATATTTATTAGGATGAATTTTCTACATATATTAACTTTGTTATGTTTTATTTCGAGCTAGTTAACGAATTTAAAGTTCTCACAGATAAACTCTACCTCAGGTGCAAGCACTTTTTATTTATAATTAAGATTACTTGCCAACTATTTAACCATTGTTATAGTACCTCCGACTCGTACGTTGCAGCCGACATTACTAAACTATTGACTACTTAGTTTTACCTACTTGTTACTATATTACCTAGCCATCGAAATTCAATTGCGTATTTGTTTAGTTAGTCTATCAATATTTTTGTTCTTCGATTTAACTATCCGTACATTTAACCTTTATTGTGCTCAGTCTAATTTTAAAAAGCTATTTGAATTGCCCGAAGAAACGTGTATTTATTCGTTGAATGATTGCTTACATTTATTTTGAAAAGGACATAATTGGTAACATTGCGATCGTCAACTTGTAACTTTTGAAACGTAACAAAGGCCTAAAAGAGTCGAAAGCCCAGGCATATGCACGCACTCGTCATCTTGGAAATGAACGGTGGTCGTCTGGCAGGGCGAGGTCGTGGGGATTAGGCCAGCGCCCGTTGCGGCAAGTCGTGGCTTGCGCGCCATAGTAATTGGCTCGGGGCGGCCGCGCGTAATGAGTCCGCACCTCAGTTTCGACACGCGTACCTCGCCGGCAGATTGGACCGTCGTGGCCGCGTAATTGCCGACAATCTCGGCGGACCGCCGCGCAATTCCGTTCGGGGCGTCGCCGTTTAATTAGTCCGCAGTTAATGAAGACGCCGAAATTCGGGGCTCCCTCCATTTTCTCCTCTTTCCAAGGCCCCGGGATTTCGCGGCGATAAATCAATCATTTCTGCGGTGCACCGGGGAATTCCGCACGGCTCGGCCTCTCGCGCATGGGCTCGGGTCCGCGTCGCCCCGCGGGTATTATTTTGTTTGGCTTTGTTATTATGCCGGCAGGAGCCGCGCTTGTCTTCCACTCTATGAATATTTAAATGCAGGATTCGAGTGGATTTGCATGCTTATAATAAATGAGTGGTGAAAGAAAAGCTATTGTGACGCTGCGCGAGCCCCTCGGACACTTTATAGCGCCGTAAATTGACGTAAAAATTCTGTAATCGAAGCGAGGGCATTTGCTATGTCCACACCTCGTGTGTAGGCGACCGGAATATTTTTCACTTATTTTTAATCAAATTTTCTCAATTCTAATTGCCGCTCAAAATATTTGAATAATCGCAGTATTCGCGGGGCAGTTTCATCGAGGAAGCCTGAAACTGAGCCTTTCCTTATTATCGCGCAATAAATTCAAAACTCATGTAAGCTTGTTTAATTATATAGTATATCTTTATTATAAGTTACACATCGAATGACCTCTTAAACGCCGCACTTGCGGGAATTCCACAGATCTATGCGACTATTACCTCTTTGAGCTACCTTAAGTATAGTCGTTAACTGTTTTCTTTATGAATTTCGCGGCGTGAACTCTAATTCCCGAGTCCGAGACTTATCAATTTTGCGCCGTTATACTGGCTGTAGTACGCGGTAGGTCAGTGTGAGTCACGGCAATATTCTCCGTAGGAATCGGTCACCAGAGGCTCGGCCGCGTATCGCTCGGCGGGTAATATCTCAATCGACGCCGCAATCAGCTGGAATTATGCGGGAACGATTTGACGAATCGGCCGCGGGGGATTCGAATAGGGCTCGGCGCATCCTAATGCCGCGCGTCTTACGTTGCATCGCTGGGTGCGCGTCCCGGTTTCCCGAAATGGACCTCTAGCGGGCTCGATTATGCGCAGGCCGAATAGAGGCAAGCCGAAGAAAGCGCCGGGGATCGGCCAGGAAGCGACCTGGTCTCGACTTTAATACCGATTGATTGGGCCGATTTTTGTGGGGCGCAACTGGGTGATCGCGTTTCCACGGGTGCGTACGCGCGTTTTTTCCCAATCGAGGGATCGACCGCGGGATTGATTTATTGGGCAGCGGTTAGGGAGCAGTAACGATTTCGTTATGCAAATGCGGTGAAAAGTGCGCGCAAGCGGACGGAAGGTCGGGGCGACGTGGCTCCCGGGGGATATTTAAAGTTCGCCGGGACAAATGACCGTTTGATGTGGGCCAGCCGTTGACAGAGTGCGCATGACGAAATTTACGGTATTAGCAGATTGTCCGTTTAAACGGCTTTACGGGCGCGCGGCGGCAGTCGTTTCGATCGATTAAAAACGCCCGGGCGCATAAATCGCAGGGGGGGTAGGCCTCGTAAAAAGCTGCAAAAAGGAGGAGGTGCCGCGCTTGTAAAAGCATCGAATTGACCTTAAAAATGTCCGGCGGGAGGAGGGATAAGAGGCTTGGCGGCAAAAAATCGGGGAGCCCGGAGCCGCTCACAAAGGCCATTTCAATTTAGGGGCACCTTTTTGCTGGGCGCGCGCGCGCGCGCGGAAGCGGCGACTCGCGACCCCATTGTTCGCGCGGGCGCGTCTCTTCCGCGCGCATTCCGCCGCGAGGGGTTTACGCGCCGCGGCTACCTTGTCGCGCGGGTATGCGCCTCGGGGGAGTAGTCGTTGCGCGCGTGCCGTTTAATTTGCGCCCGCGGCGCAAGATCGAAGGAAGCTCCTCCGGCGCGCAATGGCATTCATGACCGGTGGCATTTTTCCGGGCTCCCTGCGCGCACACCCGCCGAGCCCGCGAGAGAGACAGAGAGACTCAGTCAATGGGCCGCGCGAGACTTTTTCTCCCGGTTTATGGCTCTTTAGCCGCGGGAATGCCGCTGCGAATGTTTCGGGACGAATACTTTTAGCGGATAAATCATCTCTTTACGACTCTGCAAACAGTACGCGCGAGCGGCTATCGTTAATAATCCCGTGCGACGGACGCGCCTTTTAATAAAACTCGTGGCGTAGCAGTAAAACTTGGTATTTTTGACAGTGCGCTAGCCGAGTAGTGCAACCATTTTACTAATGACTATTAAAGGCTTTAGATCGTTCCGGGACTCTATGTACCGACTTCTTCTCCCAATTCACACGGCTTCTATATTTTTCCAATTCTCGCGCCAAAGTGGTTATAACGTTAATATTCTGCTCGTATACTGTTTTGCGTGGTGTTCAGAGAGCTGTTTTTGTTTGCAATGAGTATGTCAATGGTATTATAAGAAAATTGATCGATGATTCAGCAGATGCTCGATCAGACGCTCTTGAACACAGCTCCATCAAATGCTGTTTGGAAATATCACTACAATTGCATCAAATTTTCAACGAAGAAGCAATAGCAGTAAATTATTCAATCGTCCAACGGAGAAGAAAGGGAAAGCATTTACTCTAAAAAAAAATGACTGATCGCAGCTGTAAACAATTATCTTAAGCGCCCGTTGGCAAAGGAGGCGGACTCCTGCGGTAAGGAGAATTGAATCGCTTTCCTGCGAGCGATTACATCTCGCGCCCGCTCGCGAGTGAAAAACCGCGAGCGGCGTTTTTTTCGCGGCCTCGGCTGGTGGCTCGTAGTCCGGCTAACCCACTAGTGGCAGTGTGCTTTTCCCGCACTGGCACTCTCCGGTGCCCCGTTACCATCGTGTTCCCGCTAATGAGCGCGCTTGTTTAATTAGCCGGCGGAATTGGGCGCGTGTGCGCCGCCGGGCCCAAAATTGAGACGTTCCAGGGACGTGTAATTGAAGGCGCGTGTTGCCCCACGTGGGTCCTCGCGATGCCGATGATTCGGCTGAATCGGCTTCTAGGAAATCTCGTCAGTCGGCGCCTCTTTTCAATCTTCGCGGAATTTTAATTGCGCCGCGCTTTATTTAACGAGGATGAGGCGCGACTCGAAGCAAGGCACTTTAGCATTATTATAATAATAATACGAGGGAATTCGTTGAAGTCTATTGTTTCTGGGAGGCTCTGGGAACAGCCGGAGATGAAGTGTTTTAGAAAAATGATAATTATGTCTAGCAGAAGATCCATTAGCCAAAATATGAACAGTAAATCCTTTAGTTGAGATTTAGCAAAGCCGTTTAATGGACGTGCAATAAATTATTTGTAAATTTGGGGAAATGAATCGCCTCGAGTCATGAACGCAAAACGAGGCTATTGAAAGGTAAATAATGGAGAGGCGACCGCAAGTACAGTGATCGAAGAAGGCCTCTTTAAAGAGCCTCGTTCAAGCCCGATAAAGTAACCGAGAAGCCAGAGGAACGAGGAGGAAATCTAATTCCGCGTATCGGTAACAATGAGGTGGTGAGCCTTGGGCGCACCGTCCGAGCACCGTCCGAGCATCGTCCGAGCATCGTTCGAGCACCGTCCGAGCACCGTCGGCAGTCGGAGAGCCAATCCTCGGGCGCAGCAGACAGCGCGTCTCTCGGTCAGCGCCGCGAGCAATTAACGAAGCGCGGCTCTGTCTGGGCGCGAGTCGCCGGGCGCGCGTGTAGCGTGTAGCGGAACAGCGCACGCGCACGCGCAAGAGACAGTTGACAATGACGGCGGCGAGTAGCATCGTCCTCGGGCCCTGACCCGGATTCCGGCAGGCGCGCACCTGCCCTCAATGGACGCGGATCGATCGGCTCGCCGATCTCGCCTCCCTTTCCCTCGGCCGTTACGATCCGCCTTGAGGCTCCGATCGACGACTTTCGGTCGGAATAGGCCGCCGGGGGAATCGAGCCTTATTTACGTCCCCGGCGTAGCGCCGCACAATGAAATGTGACGTGCCGTCCCTCCTGGGATGCTGTTATAGAGTTGTAAAGCCGTTCGGAGAAAGTTGGCCCGCGCTTCCAACGAGCGGTGCCAGCCTGTGTTTTCAGAGCGAAAGTATAATCATTGTAATTATATTTGGAACAAGGTATAGCCAGCAATCAATAATCGGTAAGAAGACTTCGAAATTGAATAACTGATAGATTTCTTTATTGTACGGTGCTTAACCGGAGGAGTAACCGACTGATCTATTATTGTTTATTGGACACTCGGTCTATTTTTGGACGCTCTAAGAGGTCGCTTATTTCCGTCTAACGCGTTCCTGAAAGGCGAGACTGAAAAAACGTAACGAGGAAAGAGTTGAAAAAAGCCTCCCGCCCATCCTCAAATAAAGGTTAATGATCTCGAAGAGGTATTTTGATTAGTTTCTTGTCGCTCTAAAAATTTCCTCCGTGACACATCAAGGACGTATATAGTCTCCTTAAGAAAGCACATATTGACAAAGCTCGGTGTACATGAAAAAACTACTCGTACACAAATGATCGATGGCTATACTGTTAAGTTATTTCACACGAGCAAAATCGGCTGTCGGCTCGCAAACGTCAGACATTAATCGAGTACACTTATCGGCGTTCCGTTCATTAATACTATGCAAAAACCTTTCCTTTTAATAAGTTCAATCATCATCGCCGATAAACACTTTCGTTCGATAGTATACATTCGCTTTTCTCATTTTTACGCGGCAAACATTCTTCCAGTCTGGTAGGAAATCGACCAGTTTTTATGGTCAACGCGCTAATCGAAGGAATCAACCTGCAAATACAGTAAAAAGCATCAAAGACCGCACCATTCATTGATACAAATGAGTTAATCAGAGTAGATGTGTCCCCTAACACTGAATTCCGTGATAAGACGATCAGCAGCTTGTTGAAATTGTAGGGGATTCGAGGTACCAGCGGGCGCCAGCTCCGGAAAAGCTCATTGGGCATTCAGAGGAAAGGACTCGCGGCGCCCGAGCCTACAAATTCCTCCCGAGGAGGAAGCGCTCGAGCCGCGGCTTCTGCGAAGCGCCGGACTGTCAATGGCATCAGCAATTAATCGGGCCCCGCGCGCGCGCGGCTCGCAACGCGGGCCGGGTATAAATATCAATTAGGCGCCCCGAGCTCTAAACGTCGCGCGCGCGGCCGATTCTAAACGGCCTATGATTTACACCGAGAGTCGCGCGGCCGCGTGAGAAAGTGAGAGACGAGCCGCGGAGCGAATAAACAATGGGCCGATCGAGCCCTTGCGCCATTTTTCCCCGTAGGACTTGTGCGAGCGCGGCGCAAAAAGCCCGGCGTTTGCGCGGAACGATAAATCGCGCGCGCGCGCGCCGGATAGGCGCGGGGCCTCCTCGCTCCGCGCGATCCCCCGATAATTTATTAACCAATAATTTGTTTAATAAGCGCTTGGGCAAGGCTGCGTAGTTTGTTCCCTCGCGGCCTAGGCGCTGCCTCGGGCCGGCGCGCAGGGAAAAAAAACATTCGGCGAACGAGGCACTTGACACCTGGCCGTTTACTGCCGGCCGTTTAGCCCGGCGCGGCCTCGCCCTCGGCGCTAGCCCGACTCCGAGAAGCGCGGCCAATTTGGAGAAAAATCGCGGCGCGCGCGGCCGCGGGGCCAAATTGCGCGCGCCCCGGCCGCCCGAGGGTTTTTATAACCAGTTGCGCGGCCGCGGCTCCGCCCGCGGACAAAGGCCCTTTGGCATGCGAGCGCGCGCCGCGAGGGTTAAAAGGCGCCTCGGGAGCCGCGCGGAGTCGCGCGCCCCGGTCGTTAGCCTCGAGCCCTCGTGGATGCGCGCCAGCGCGCCGATCGATGAAAGCTCCCGCAACCTGACCTTCCTCCGCGCGCAGGAAAACAAGCGGCTCCCGGGCGCCCGGCCGCTTTCGTGCCCGCGGGATTCACTTTTCAATCGGACCGAGTCACGATCGCCGCGATATGCTCATTGTGCCGGGCACCGCGTCAAAGCGGCCAGTCGAGGCGGGAGCCCGGCCGCACACCTCGTCTAGCCCCGCGGCCCGACCTTGTCCCACCGCCCCTTGCAAAAGGACCCATCCGGACTAATGGATTCTGCTTTGAAAGCCACACTCAGTCCGAGACTCGGTCTGCCCATCAATAACATCCCTGGGCTCACTCTGCAGCGCAAGCAAAAGGATTGACACTCTTTATCTCTATTCCGCGGGGACGAGAGCAGGCAGTGGAGAGGCTGGGAAAAGAGATCTGCCGGCTCGCCAACTGTTCGTCTCGAGTCAATCGCTTTCATCTCGAGCGGCCGTCTCGTCATCGTCTCGCGATCTGCCCGCGCCGAACAGTAGCCGGTCCCGCGGCCCTCGGCGCTCAAGGACGCGGCTTCGGGACCGATCCTACGGCGTCGAGCGAGAAAAACCTCGTCTCGGAAGGGGACGGGGCCGCGAGTACGTTCGCGGCGATAGGGAAGGAAGAAGGATCCCTCGGACAGTGGCCGCGACGAGCCTTGGCGGCCGGCAGCCTAATCGCCGCCTCGGAGTGGGCGCGCATTACCGAGGCGCGCGTGACATAGGGGAGGGGGGCAATTGCAGAGGGCCGGGGCGGCGGGCGCGAAAGCGCGGCCGATTACGCTGTCGATCAGCAGCCGCGCGTCGTGACCGCCGGGGATTCCTCCGAGCCCACGCTAATGGCGCGGCCCGCGAATTATCGCGCGGCCCGTTAGGTACACCGGCGAGCCGCGCCGCCCGCGCGATACCCGGTTGCTGCGCCGCGTAATTAGCCGGGGATTAATATGCGCGCCGGGGCGGACTTTCATCCGCGCCGCGCCGGCCGCGGCGGAACAGTTACGGAGCGGCGCGCGCGCCCCGAGGCCAGGATTCGGCTCCGCCTCCAATTAAAATCGCCCCGGACGGGGATCCGTCACCCGCCGCCCAGAGTAATTGGCACTGCGCGGGAGTATCGCGAGTGCCGATCTCCGCGGCCGCCCAAACTGCGCTTGCGCAAGGGTCACTTGGAGCCCAGCCCCGAAAGCGGATCTCCCAAGGTCGGCCCTCGCGAGCTGGCCCCCTTGCCCGCTAATGCGCGGGAGCGGGAGATGCGCGTCCCCTGATATGCACCGCCACCAACCGTAACGACCTCTTTTCTCTTTGCATGTTTCAGGCTCGAAGAAGCGGCCGGACGACGTGACCGCGCCCAGGACCATACACGAGCTATCTGACCGCGCGCTCAACTGCGGACTCACGCTACCTGGTCAGTACCCCTGCATCATACTTTCCTAATTTTAATACTTGTTTATCTCATCACATGTCTTACTCTTATTGTTAAGTGAATTTTGCAAGAATTGTGTATTGTATATAGTTTTCATTTTTATTCTATTTTTATATTTATTTTCTATCAACATTTTATTCATTACGTTCGTGTACTGATCTAGTCAACTAATCAGAACGAAGATTTTCGTCCTTAGTTCATCAATAAATACAATTCTAATTTTTATTCTAATTTTCATTTCTGAGAGTGGATTTTGTGTCCCTCGTGTCTCATAATTGTCTCGTTAAAATAATTGCAATATAAACAATAGTGTACTCTAAGTTTCAAAGAAACTGCCGACAACCTAGGATTAATTCACTATACGAATATTCATCACTAATTTTATTTGTCAATGTCAGATATAACGATATACATTTAGCAAATTGTAAATATATAGATACTTATCTGAAAAAATGCCTTCATTCGTATAGTCGTTTTTTTTTGCTTTGAATACAAATAAATTTTTGTTAGTATTACAATTATTAGCGTTGTTCTGTTACGATGCGTAGCTTGAAGGCCTCGGAGGAGAGTGGAAATGGTAGGGAATAATGAAATTCGAATTATTGAATATAGCTTTAATATATGCGAAAGGCAAGCGATGCGTTCTCGACAAAGGTCTAACAACAAGTGCGTAGGTCGCGCGCCCGCGCCAGCGGTCAAAGCCCTCGAAGCTTTGTCGCGCCGCCTTGTGGTTTCGAGAAATCAAAATTAAAAGGCCGGGAATTCGGCGCCATTTCCTCAGCTTGAAGGTGATCGAGGAATCGTTCTACTCATCACTGACTGGGGGCGCTGTCCTAGCCCTTCGGCACAAGTCGGGTGATCTCGTTTCGGCTCGAGGCCTCCGCGAACCACTGAGCCACGCGGCCACGGGTTTGCTCTCTGTCCCCCGCGCACGCGGATCAGGCCTTCTGAAACCCAGTAAATGAATAAACAAAAACTTAACTAACGATCAATCGAATTCGAAAAGAATCGATCCCCTTTCTACAAACTATTTTCTTTTACTCTTTATATCAGCAGCTTATATACAATACAAAAATTACAATAAATAAAATACATACCTTTCTTTTTCACGGTATAAATAAACATAATATAATATACGTAATGTCGCCGCTAACAATAACAAATACATATAGAGTTGATAATAACTGATAAATACAGTTAATAATAAATAATAATAATAATAATTGATAAATAGTATAATTTCGAATGTGTCAATCGGTACCGCAACAAGGGTCTAACGTTCAAATGTTGACAATAGCAGTTTTGTTTTGCACATGACAAAGTAACATCCGCAACCGATGAAGAGAGCGAGCACCATAAATAGAAAATAACCGAGAGAGGCAGCCAGGGGAATAGTAAAAAAGTCGGGCGACGAAAAACAAACAGCGGGTGACGGGCTCGCAAATCCAATTACTCGCGGCGGCTGTAAAGCAGGCGGGCTCGCACAATACCCTCGGGACCGGGTCTCCTGTGCGGCTTGTAGGCCGTCGCGGCGGCGTCCTCGTCTACGTGCGGGGCGAGCTGCTCTCGGGGCCCGTCGGCCGCGACAATGCAGGCGCATCGCGAGATGACCGGGCGCTTTAAAGGCGTCCGCGCGCGAGGCCCACCAACGTTCCGGGCCCCGGCTCCCTGACAATGCCCGGGAATGCGCCGATTCACGCAGCCCCCTCCCGCTGCCCCCTATCCCCCCCCCCCCCTCGCGCACGCCTAGGGCCGCCGATCTCCCATTCACGGCCCGCGGAGCGCCTCGGGGAAAAAACCGAGGCCTGGCGTCGCCGCGACAAATCTTCCGGGACAATTGATCGGGGAGTCCGCGCGGCCCGCATAAATAATGGGGCTCTTTCCGCGGCTTGTTAAGTGTAATGCGCGCGCCGCGCAGCTCAGGCCCCACTCGGCCCGTGTTTCTTTATGGCTCCATTTATAATGTGCAATTTGCCCTAGCGCGCGGCCTTCTTTACGATTATAATGCCCAGGAGCAGCTTGAAGTAGCAAACAAGCCGATATATAAATTTGTGGATTGGTTTCCAGCCGAGGACTCGAGTGCGCGCGCGCTTATGCCTGCACGCGCTTGAATACTGATAAGTAGGTACACCTGTGGCTACGTCTTCATGTTGCGCTATAAATATTTAAGAGGAGGGACGCAGTTAATAAACTCGATGTCGCGTGTGCACCTTCTACTCTTCGCCCAGAATACTACCTACTCCATAGCTAATAATTCCTCGCCGTTGATAATTACACGGAACATCAAATGGAAATTCAATAATTTGCATTTCAACTTCCACCAATTAGTTGTTAGCGTTATTAGTTAAACACTAGCGTTATTCTTTGAGTAAACAACTGGGAAAGTTAGGTATGAACATGAAATTTAATCAGCCGTGATCATTATGTAAAACATATTTTATTTTAATCACCATTAACATTTTATTAATGTTCAACTATTATCCTTGTTATTTCAATTGTTTTTTTGCGGTTAAACATGGATAAGCAAGGACTAATTTCATTCCTTTTTTTGAAAATTACTGTATTATTGATGTTTCGCTTGATGGAGTGTATCGAATCACGTCAGTCTCGTAAATACACGCGAAAACTATTTTGGTGTCGAGAAGCCAAACTGTATTCATTATTACATGCAGCTACCTAATATTAACCAACACACGTTTAAGCATTTATATTTTATAAAACTTTGAATTTGTCTCATGACTTTTAACAGACAATAATGAGATAACTTAAACGTTTTTAATATCAACATCATTTAAATATTATTTATTGATTTATTATTAATAATTTGTAAAATTGTTTACATTTGTCACTTTAAATAGACTTCAGGTTCTTGGTCTATAGCGACTTATGAAAGTTGTTACAATACTTGAGAATATTTACATCAGAAAAATATCCAACAACTTTATTTACTACTTTATAACTTATTATATTACGTTTTATTTTTGGTAACACACTTTTTAAAAGACGTATAGGTTTTAAGCATTCTGCGTGCCCAGAATCGCACCTCCAAGAGCTTAAAGCTCTGTAGGAAACTTATCGACAATAAGCTGCTCACGTAATTTCCCGCGTCAAATCCCAGCTTCTCTAAAGCTCCTCTAAGCAAACGTCCCATTCAATTTTCCCGTTAACTTCCAGTCTAATCTCCGCCCCCTCCTCTAGAACCCGATACACGCGCTAGGCATGCATGGGCCACGTTCGCGCTGCTCGCGGCAGGTTTACCGCGCGCGAGTATGCGGAAGCCGAGAGGCGCACCCGCGCCCCAGCGATCCAAGGATCGAGTCGTCCGCTTTTCATGCCGCGGCCCCCACCTAAACTGGACTAACAGCTGCGTATGACGCGATGGTCGACCTTGCGGAAGTGTATGTTTTCCGGGAGAGTCTAGTAAAATTGTCAAATGCTTCTAATATGTGGGTAATGTGCATCGCACTTAATTTAAAAATTTGAAAAGCTGCTTAAATAATCAAGTAATGAAAAAACTTAATAATTACAAGATGTAGCATGCGTTATAAAATGTTCGAATTATTTAAAAAAGTGAGATTTTGTATATTTTTTTATATTCGTACTATGTTAAAAAGAAGATTCTTTTTAGTGTATTTATTGAGATATTGAACTCATTCTAGAAAAATCGAACCTTTTTGGTAATATCGGTCAGCAACTGAAGCCAAACAAGGGTTAAACTGATAACTTTCGAAACCTCTCTCTGTCACCCAAAACTGATCGATGAATCTTCATGAGCGTTCGCGAAATCTTGAGACTTGTGAGCGACCGCATACGCTTGATAAAAAACGGCCTTTACGATCATCCGTTAATTCAAAGTGGAAATTAAGTATTCCGTGCTCCTGGAAAAAGCGGGACAAGGAAGTGGGGCCTCGGCCCCTTTATAAAACTCAGAAATTATCCGCGGACCCGTAAACCGATTGTCTGCCCTGTCCGCGATCGGCGCGTTTTTGCCGATTTTCGCGGGCACAATTACATTTGGAGGGGGTTCGGGGGAAGAACCCCTTTTTGCACAATCGATTGGGCGCTTTTTGCACGTCCCATGAGCGAGGGGTTAATAAAGGGGAGCGTGTAACGACACAGTAAATTTTCGCGCCGCTTGATTTATGAGGCTCCCGTGCACGCGGGTGTCTTCGCGGGAAGCTCCCAGGATTTGGGATGGGCAAAAAGGGGCTTTTTCGCCGTACTCCCGGAGGGCCGGGTGAGAGCTCCCGTAACGGACGACTTTTACCTCGGGTAATTGGTCGCGTAATTTACTCTGAGTCAACAGTTTCTTGCTTAGGATGGAATATAATATTCCATTAGGTGCTTTCTCGATTTTTCAACCTTTCCAAGTTTCATTTTTTTTTGAGCTTTTTTGGTAAATTTTGAGTGTCTATGCTAATGTAAATACCGTTCACAAGTTTGATTTGCATTTGAGGTCCGCCATTTGAGATAGGCGTATAAAAAGTAAAATTTTTGCCCTTGCCGATGTAACAACATTATTTACCTAATTTTTCGAAAATATATGCGTTAGACAGCCATAATAGAAATGTAATATCTGAATTGGGCAAAGTTAGCGGTATCGTGTTAGTCCGATCATTACCGTTCACACTGTGCAATTTGAAGGAATTTTCTGCGCCCCCGGGATCGACTGTCTGAGCGTTAGTTATGTATGTGCTAATAAGCGCACAATGAAAATGGAAAGTCAAATTTGTGTGCTCATTCCTTAGAAGCAAATAACCTACATTATCGATATCTAATTATCATTTATAATTTCTAAAATAACTGTTAAATATATATCCTTATTGTTTCGTTCGGCATTAATTACTATTGAAGCGAGGGAAAAACGAGCAAAAGAAAAAAAAGAAATGCAATGCGAAAAACGAGCCTCTTGTCATCTTTAAATCGGGGGGCGAGACTTGCACGTCGGCTCCAAATGAATGACGTAAACCGCAATAATGATAACCGTGTCTAATTTCACGCGTCCAAGTGAACCCGAGAAGGATCATACTTCCACCCCAAGAGATGAGCAAAAAATAACGAGGCGAAAGAGAATAAGGCGCATTCGCAAGGACCGTAGCCCCGAAAAAGAATCAAATTACACCGATCGAATGGGAATCGATCAAATAAATATGTCCGCGGACTTCATTAACGGACGAAGATAAAAATCGCGGGCGTCCCACTAGCGCTCACTCGTAATTTTCGATAAAGTCCCGTTCGTCGTAAAGAATATCGGGCGCGCCCAGGGCTGCCCGCGCGCGCAAACCCGCGAGGGACACTTTACGAGGGCGCCCGCGTGCCGCCCGACGATAAAGACGTTTCCCCCGCGCGCGCCCGTTATCCGCGAGATGGGGCGAGATAGGGTCCGCAAGCGCGCGACATTCGTCATACACGCGCAGTATTAACGGGACCTAGCAAAAGTTTTACGCGCTCCGAGAGAATCTCAGGGAATCACTGCGTACGGCGGAAATCCACGGTGCTAGGATGATGCCGATCGCGGCCGAGAACATCGGGGTTATCACTCGTGTGGTGTTGTTAAAGAAAGCGTATATTATAATAGTCACGAGGAAATTATGCCGCGGAAAAGAATTTTACGGGGCGTGCATTAAGATTAGTTTGGGCAGGAGGTAACTGTGTGAAATCTTTAGGGATCTTGCTGAGATTGCTTCGACGAATGACTCAATTAAACTTTTTCTTTGGATTATTATGGAGCGCATAGAACATTAAGATGCAGTGCGTTAGTTGAGGCAAAAACATGCTACTCTCGGGTATTTTGAACGCACTTTTAAACTTGTTTAATTTATTTTAGATTCTTTCCCGCGGTAAAGCAAAATGTTGCGTAAATTGATTAAGACCAATTTCTTACTTAAAATTGGCATCGATTTTCAAAGGATTCAATAGAGGATCTACATCTCAATCGTTATCCGCATATAAGTAAAATTTATATCAATTTCATGATTACGCACACTTACGACACACTTTCAGCAATTCCATACAAAATCTCACGGCACCGTCTATGGCAACCGGCGCGCGCAATCCACTGGCTGCATTCATCATGAAATTTGTGTTAATACCTTTGCATGGCGCGCGTGACAAATAGGCACATTTTGTGTGCAGCAGTTATACCTAGATACCCTCAAAATAAATATCAATTGCATTGACATTTTTATCCGATTTCTGGCGTTCCGAAATCAATAAACGTCGCAGCTCTCGCGGCAAGTACTCGCTAGATAAGCTCTGAACCTCGTATGATTACAAATCTCCTCTGGAACTTCGCGTAGCTGGAATCGAAGTTTTGAGAGTTACGCACCTACACGCAGGCACGCGTGCGTGCCAGAATGTATGCGCATTACTTAGCATTAGCGCCCAATAATAATAATTAAACTTGATGATTTCGAAATAAAGTCGTTGAATTTAGGTTAGGCGGTGCTTAAGGATTCTATTACTTTGAATCAAATTGTGGAATATATTCCTTTATCACATAGACGCTGGACTGTCAATGTGCGATAGTTTTGATAGTTTAGGAAAACTGTGTTCGCGACTTATAAACACTACACTCCGCGGCTTAGAATCGATGTATAAATTAGCATTTCCCCATTGACGAGCGGTGATCGTTAACGCGATCGCGATGCTGCTTCACGCGTCGAACAAGGCCAACAAATTTGCTATTACATGACCCGAACGTGGGGCACAAGCGCTCATTAATCAAGAGATAGCTCGTAGGCCTGGGCGTCTAATTAGCTCCTCGCAAACGCTTCTTTCCTGGCTCCGTGCAAGTCGCACAATTCATCAATGATTTGCTTTGGGTTATACATGCAGGTTTGACCCCATCCTTCGATTCTCTCTCACATGCACAACCTGTAAATAATGATAAACTTGCACGAAAGCGCGTTGATGGAATGTGAAGATTGAGTAGATTTTTAAGCATCGTCGACCTTTATAACAGTTCAAGTTAAGTTTTATAACAGTTTTATTGTAACTCTTGGCAAATATTTATGTAGTGCCTAAATTTACTAACTATTTAGAAGCAATATAAATAAACAAATTAGTATATAAAGAGAATTATTCTCAACGGAAGTTTAGGTTACTTGGAATATTCACCAAATAATCGTTTTGTCTAAAGATGTTTTCCAAGAAAATGTTTCTCTCAAATAATATAGAAGATGACTTTTCAATGTTTCGTAAATCATCTATAATTCTCACCCAAATCTTAACCTCCAATTATATCATAAAAATCTTTAATGTTGCTCGTAAAGTAAAATAGATACCCATAAATTTAGATGCATCTATGCTAAAAAAATTCGTAAAATTGTCAGCCCAAAATACTTTGGTTAAAAAACTATGAATATTTTTACTACCTAATTATTACTACAAATTAATTATTAATTATTTTACTATGTAAAGTATAATAATAACAAAATAATCATGATAATAAGAATATACGATAATATATTAGTGGTTTTAAATTATTTGGAAGAGTATGAATGTGCTATATGTCAATGTGTTTTTATAGAAAGGATTGACTAAAGCTGAACATTTATAATAATTGTCTGGAATTAAAAAGAATACATTTTTACACATGGTGATTAATTCAAAGAAAAGTGAAAGTTTATCATAAGATTATTACACTTCCGCAATTTATTAATACAATTGTAGAAAATAAAAAATAAAATCTGACTGCGTAAGACAAAATATCTACTTTGATTTGCCGACGCTGCACTACATGTTTATCAATTAGTTAATTTGTCTCTTTCCCATTTCAGCCTATATGAGGCTATTTTCGTATTTATTATTAACAAAATAAGCTGCGTTTAATGAGTCAAATAAAAATCTTCACAGGTATAGACGTTTAAAGGAACGAAATCAACTATTTATTTGAAGACGCGTTTTCACCTCCTTTAAAGCTAGAAAAATCTCGAGCCAATCGCCTGACTTATACGTGTGCGAGCCTTAAAGCCGACGGCGTCGATAAATCGCGCCTCGGAAGCGCTTGCGAGCTGAGGTTGGGACTCGTGGGTGGTGCGCGCGCAACCCGTGAGAAAAGTGTCAATGGGTTACGAGAGCGCACCGATCGTTGCGATCGTAACTCCCCTCCGCTCGCGCGGACTTATGACGAGGCTCGTTAATGCCGCGGCGGAAGTGGACGCACATTATTAATCGGACTCTCAATCGTCGACAGGGAATCTCGAGAACTGCGCGGATGCTCAAACGAGTCTATTGTTCTTGATGATTGGCGGAGATTCGAGAGCCTACCGACCTTTAGAGCCGATCACGGACTCAGCCAAAGAGAATAATGCTTTTGGATTGATTTCTGCGGTAGTGCTTAGATTAAGAAATTCTTTGGCAAATTATAGGCTCTAACGAGAAATACTGTCTGATTAAGTGGTATCTGCCTTGAATGACGATGTAAGAGTACAAAGGCGGTCTGAGGATCGGTAATAGCTTCTGTACAAAGATTTTAAATTATCAGTTATTTAAGCAAGATTTTGAATTAAAATATTTGAAAACTTCCTCTTGATTTACAAATCAAATTTTGACTCACTTAATTTTATTCTGGATTATTTCATAACGCAAATGTTTTAAATGCAAAATGGTCTGGTACAGATTTGTACGTTAACGTCACTTCTGTCGTAACAAAGCAAATACAATTATTATTCTCCTAGATGTGTATTTGGTATTAAAGGTACTGTTAGAATCATGTGAAAAAATGTTTACCTGAATCTTTATTTACTACAAAGCGACCAAGTCTCCGAGTAAAACAAGCGTTTTATTAACTGATTGAGTAATAATATTTCCTCGAGTGCCATTTTTACTCGAGAAGCGTCAACAGATATAACGGAAATGATTTGAAAGTTAAATGATACTCGTGTTCAATGGAGAAAGAAAAGATTTCTCCTAAAACTCTTACAAAAATTGGAATCATTACGTAAGCTAAGTGATACCGCGTGCCTCCACTAGAATTTCGTAGCTCATTATCTAAGCCGTTAAAAGCTTCCAGTGGAATAGCAATAAAATAATCGTTATACAGGCGGCGGGCGTAAGATATCGACAGAGCACGGACGTCCATTGGGTTGAATCCCGTTCTCTCGCGGGGCTACCGAATAAATTTGAGAAACAAAACCTTTGCAGTGCGAGCGGTAGAAAGTTGCTTTGTAGTGGTGAGCTGCGGGAAGCTGCCCCCCGACAATGGCCAAAATTTAACGAAGCCGCCGATTGGAGATAAAACGGGGGAAAAGCGAGTCTTAAATTCCTTTTAACGAGTTCTTTCATTATTCGAGATTGAAACCAAGTAGAGTGCGTAAAGTAACTTTGGCGCGGACAATGCTAATGAGACGCGTAAACGCCCGGGCCGTTCAAAGGCGGCAGAGGTAAAAAATTACAGTACCGTCGAAAATCTGCAAGGGTATAAAAGGAAAAAGGGCTCGGAAGAAAGTGAGACCGTCTTTTGTCGAGAGCGGAAGAATAATGCAGACGGAGATAAGGAGAAAGTACGGAGGATAACAAAGTGAATATAGAGACGTGTGGATCGAGGAACCCGGAAGGAAAACAAAACCGAAAAAAGAACGCGGATAAGGTGGAGTTGTGTTGTATTTTTAGACGATTATGAAGTATTCTTCGTAATATATTCATACTAAAGTAAATACTAAGCTGACTGTTAATAAATAATTCTTTGTTTAAAAACAGACACATTAATAACAATTGTTCTGCGCGCGTTTCTAGTATTTACGTCGTAACTTGATGGCAAAGGTCAGAACGATGATCAGCGATCTGGTTGATTGCTTTTAAAACGCCTCGCTGTAGATTTTAGTGCTCTCTTAGCTTTAGACGAGTGACATTTTTATTTATATCTGCATACGTAACACGCAAAGAGATTTGGATTTGTTTTGAACTTTGCCTTAAATATTATTTTGAAAATCCTTGAAACTAAATATAACACACAGTATAAATAAAATAATACCGCCTGTTTTAATGTATATTTAATAATCAAAACAATCAATAATCTATGCACGCAATTATCTTTTCCGTAATTTCTAATTAAACATAGCATTACAGAGAATTATCATATTTTGCTGGTAAACAAATGAAGAAAGACAATATTAAACGTGTGTTGTCTGATAATTTTTCCATGAAAAAGAAGCAAGTAAGATAAAACAAGGACCGCCACTTGAATCGGCAAGTCCGCCGCGTGCCCATGTACGATGGCGCAATGCGTGGTGTACAAAGTTCGTTTCTGTCGCACGTTCCCTCGAAAAAGGGAGCGAATGTGACATTGGGCAGCGGCGGGCCCGCGCTCAAAGTCCCAGCTTTTACGCCGCTGCACAAGAGGCCGCGGCACGCGAGGGCATGAACTGCGCAAAAGACAGCGGCTGCGGCGCCCTCGGCTATCCGCGAAGGAAAGTCGCACGAGCCGAGGAAGCTTAGGCGGCCGCGGCTGCGGCTATGGCGGCGCGGCGGCACAAGCACACCGCGCCCGTACATTAGCGCTAAGTAGAAAAAGTCTCGGTATCGCGTGGCGGCGCACGGAGGTGTGAGAAAACAAGCTCGCGGGGCCCCCTATCGGCCGGTGTGCCGCGCGCCCGCAGATAAAGAAAGAGAAAGTGACAAGAAGGCGCGCGGGAAGAGAAAACGCGCGATAAGCCGCGCGCAGTAGGTGAGCCCCCGTTTTCGGCGCCCCCCTCGCCGCGCCCTGCGAGCGTTACGCGAGGGGGAGGATCCCGCGGAGGCGGCTGTTGCTCGCGGTGGATTCGCGCGCGAAAGCCCGTCTCGCGGGTTCGTTGAAAAATGACCGACGCCAGAAGGTATCTCGCGGAGTTCGAAGGCCGGAATTAATGGGAAATTCTTAAGTGGCTTTCGGTGGCTCGAGCACTACTCTCTAATCAATAACCAGTAACATTTGCAATATCACGCGTATATTCGGACATGATGAAAGACTTAATAAATATCCGACGAAGGTGTAATTAATATCTTAATTTGTCTCCGTATTTGTTATTCCGCGAGAATCGCCGAGCAGCGTATCGCGGTACAGGACGTTGGCTAAGATTCAAGAAGCTTTGCTCACTAAGATTTGTTGCGAGTTGTCTCCAATAAAGAGTGAGTCTGCGCTCGGAGATGCAGAGAGGCCGTATCTCATTGTATTTGGGTTAATTCTCGGTAATGCCGCTCGGACGAGTGCCCGCGCGAGAATCATCGCGGGTAGCGGCAGCGACGCGGTCGTTGGCCCCGCAAGCGCCAGCCAAGCGTACCGACTCAGTGGCACTGTTCGATATCAGCTATCGCACGGCCATTGTTCGTGGGATCGGCTCTGGCGCCGGGCGCGAAGGGAGGGAGCCGGTGCCCAAATGGTCCGGCTCGGTCTCCGCTGGCGGCGCTCGGAGCTGGACGAGGTGAGCCGCCGCGGCAGGACACGCGAGGCATAGGGCCACGCAAGCTAGCGGCTCGCTGGGCCGCGGGTCCGGGGTGGGGGCGGGAGCGCCGAGAGGCTTTGTGTCGCCGCGCGTGGTACCGCTGCGCGGCTAATTAATATCTCACGTTCGTAACGGAGCGGCCCTCGGGCCGCGAGGCGCGCCCTCGAAAATCCCCCTTTATGGTCCGTAAATCAGCGGGAGCGCGGGGCGTTTGGGCGGCCGGGCGGCCGGGCGCAGCCATTGAGATATCCCGTCCCCTTCCGGGGTCATGCCTCGCTCTCCCCCGCCCGCTGGGGGCAGCTGTGGCTCCGTGGCTCCGTGGCTCCATTCTAATTTAGACGCCGCGGCCTCTCTCCGGCCGCGTTTTTTCCCCCGCCGCGGGACGTAAATTAACCTCGGAGGCGCGCGCGCCGCTCGCCGCTCGCCGCTCGCCGCTGCAGCTGTCAAAGTCCTCAAAAGCGCCTTTTTACCGGGACGCGCCTACAGTTTCTTCGGGCGCGTCTCAGGTGGCTTTCAACGGTAA
Organism: Sycophaga agraensis; assembly: GCA_018906755.1. Taxonomy (NCBI): domain Eukaryota; kingdom Metazoa; phylum Arthropoda; class Insecta; order Hymenoptera; family Pteromalidae; genus Sycophaga; species Sycophaga agraensis. The sequence continues at coordinate 1,372,639 of JACCIE010000011.1, forward strand.
CGCTTCAAATTGATAAAACTCGCGATTTAATAAAAGCCTCGGCGGGTTTTCTCCGCCGAAGCCAAAGAGAATTGAATGTAACGAGTGTTCCCAGAAATTTCTCTAATACTAATAAGACAATCAGCGTTCAGGCTTTCCTAATTAAGAACCTTCCGAAGGCCCAACTGACGGCCGGCGCTCCGTCCAGAATTAACGGCCCATCACTTGCCGCTCAGCTTGAACATTCAATCCGCCTCGGCGCCCGCCGCCCAGCGGCCGCAGACATCGTATCGGAGTTGTCCCTCAGATTTACTTCCGCAGTTTGGCTTCTCGAAAAACCTTTGCACACTTGCGAGCGGCAGCGATAAACGTCAAAGAAAAGATTAACGGGGAGAGTTGCGCCGCTGCATCGTTTAATGGGTTATCGGGCGTGCGACCCAGGGGATTCGGGGTTAATCGAGATGCTCGCGCGCACCTTTCGCCGGATTACGTGCGCCGATCTGCGCACGATAACGCATCGGGCGCGCGTTTGCTTTCGCGCGCGGACTCGTGATTACCGATCTCGAACCTTCCCCGCGCACTTATCGCCTTTTCCCCGGCTTATAATTGTTAAACCCCCCGACTTGGCGCTGGCGAATACCGCGATACGTGTATCGAGCCCACGCGCGTGGGCCCCTGAGCCGCAGGGATAAATCGGTTCAAGGACAGGCGCAGTTTCCGACCGGGCGCCCCGCAATCTTTGCGAAATTCCCCAGAGGAACGGTGTCATGGCGCGCGACCACAAATCGCATGCAAATATCTCGAGATATCGACGCGCGTGTTTACAAGGCGGTTAATCATCCGCGCGATAAGCGATCGCGATCGCAGTAGGGGACGACATTCCACGCCCTCGCACCGAGCGCCCGGATCGCGATCTTTGGCCACCGATCGGCTGATGAATGGGAGGGGCCGGCGTGGCCCGCACCCCCGCCAGCCGGGCGGACAATCAAACGGCAGCGGCGGCGGCATAGCTGGCGAGTGACGATCGGCGAGCGGCGGGTGGCCTCCCGGGCGCTTATCGTCCCGGCCCAGCGAGCAACGCGCCTAATGCGCCGCGGCGCGGCATTGCGCAAGCGTCTCGCTCGGGCGCGCGGCGGCCCGTGTTTTATTGTCTCCCGGCCGCTCCCGAGATCGCTTTATCTCTCGCGCGCGCGGCGGGAAAATTGAAATCAAACGCGGCCGAGACGCCGTAAAGCCGCCCTGCTAAGTGGAAGCGGAGCGCCGCGCCGCGAGCGGCTTTTCAATGCTCGTAATCCGGTGATTAATCACCCATTCTCGACGGAACTATAACATTATGTAAAACTGCGACTTTTTCCCTGCCTCCTGACTTTTTACGTCCTTGCGGGATTTACTGCCTCTTTACAGTCCCGCTTGTACGACAGCTTGTACAGTTGTAAATGAAAATAGGGAGCATCGAGTTTACATCTCAATTAAACGGCCGAGCTATGGCTGCAGCTGCCTTTCATAAAACCATAGGAATCGTCTGGACGCAACGGATGGCCTCGTAATATTAACGGCCCTGGCCGAAGGGAGGGCAATTTATTACGAGCGCAAGGACAATTCGGCGAAGCCGCGCTCCGTATCGCTCTAATCAGCCGCCTAATTACCACATCATCGTGTCGTTATCGGACCGTAAACTTTTACGGCATACACTGTGCAGGACGACGAATCGCCGTGTTCCCAATAAGCGCGGCCCCTAAGCAAACCAAAGCCTCAAACTTCCGTCCTCGGCTGTCCCTGCGCATCCAATCGAGCCAAGCCAAAGCTCACGAGCGCACGCATTATCCGGGCCAATTAGACTCGTGGCGATAATGAGTTCCTGCACGCACCGAGTGCTCACCTACCCGATCGACTCTGTTGGATTTTTTCTTCGAGCGATAAGATCGACGGGATTAATTCGCCGAAGGGTAGACGCGCCGATTGTTGCCGTTAGCGCGGCGCTCGAGCGATTAATTACCACCTCCGAGGCGCATCCTGAACCTAATTGCTCAATCCCGATTTTGCCTCGATCGCCAGAGATCTTGGGGCCGCCTCGATTGCGCCGCGATAAGTCGCGCGGCTTTTTTCTCTGCCGCGTTTAGCCATTTGCATACGGACGTCTATGCTGCTTTGGTCAACTGGTAGTATGCAGTTTTTCGCTGGGGGCTATTCCCCTGAGCGTGGCACGCGGCGTCCACGCGGCCGTAATGCTTGGCTTGATGATAGACAATCAGGACAATGATAACGAGCTCGATGATTATGACGGTGACGCTCATGACGAGACCGGTTCAGTTTGTTAGTACCACAATTATCGACAGCATTCAAAAGAGACCCCATCAATTGCACTGCGAGTCCCGCCATTTAGTCCGCGTCGCGGCTCATGATTAGTTTCGCGCATTCTTTCTATCGTGTTGCCAAGTTTTTCCGTTTGTAACGATACGATTTTGCAACTGAAACTTGAATATTTTCAAAGGAACGTTGTTCGAATTAGCTTCTGTCAATGGAATCGATAAATTGCAAAGTCCGATTCTTTCGAGATGAATAGTAAATGGTTATTTTGGTTTCTAAACCGTCAACATGCTCAGAGTGCAAGAATGAGAAAACACATTTCTTCTCGAAGGAAATGCGTAAAAAACTTTAATCACATACGTAATATTACTGAAATTGTAATAACTTGCCTTTTTTTTGCAGGATGCACGGACGTCGCAGGCAGGCCAGTCCTAGAGTTCGACGGCGGCTCGACGCGACGTGACGTCGTCTCTTCGCGAGAGATGGCCTCCCTCATTCTCTACCTCGCGCGTCTACCAAGGTGGGTTTTTACATATTGCACGCTTAGAGAGGCGGAAGCTACGCATTAGAACTTCTGATTTACCACAATGTTCTTCGCACGTGGCGGGGATCATTCAGGCGCCAAGCTTATCGCACAATCCGCAACATCTACCTGCTTTCTCCCTTCATTGTCAAAAGAATCATTTTTATTCTTTTGAAGAATCCGATGATATTGAATTTCCCATCAAGATTTTACAACGGAACCGCATTCCCCATCTATCTATAGTTGGTAATTAGTTATCGGTTGAGTGACAATGAAAGGCTCTGAAGTTAACGTTTAATTAATTGGTTGCGCTGATTCAGAGTAGTTAACGTGTCTGTTAGTATTTCAATTGACTGTATTAATGGTAATGAAAAGGATTAGGCTTGAAGCCTGTGCAAATATCTACAGCTCAGAAAATTGTTACAGTAATATGTACAAGCTGGTTATTACTCGTAATTATGCAATTCCCGCAACGGTATACAAGCCTTTTGAAACACGATATAAATAAAGGTAATCGAGGCGGGGAATCGGTATAGTTAGTATAGGGAGCGAACAATGCGCAATCCTCGCGTTTGCACATGAAAACAGGACGTTAGGAGATTCGTAAACAGTGCAGTTTAACGCTATTAATAAATAACGGGGAATCGTTGGAACAGGGGGAATAATCGCGCGCGGTTATACACGTCCCTCGCGTAATTTACGAGGAGCAATTATCAATTTCGAGAAACGACCTAACTAGATCGTTTATGTTTGGGTGGCGCGCGCCACGGAAGAAAGAACCCTCAGAAAATTATTATATCGTCGGACTGCAGGCGAATCGCGGCTCAAAGAGAAGATGGCGAGTGCGCGCGAGGAAGCGAGGGAAATAGACTTTATTTACGATCTCCAGCGATAGATCGAGGGTAGTGCGCTATCACTTGAGAGCGTTTTTGCGTTCCTATAATTGAGGTATAAATTAATTAACAAAATAAAGCAGTCAAGCCCTTATGTGCGGCGCGTATCCAGCCGCGAATCCAAGCGCGAGATCGAGAGCGGATCCCCAGGAGCGCCTGTGCGCAGATGCGTATGATGCAAGTCTGCCCGCGACTTATTTATACCCTCGCGGGCTCACCTAAGGGCGCTTTGATATCGCGCGGAGCTTGGGATTAATCTTGCCGGCAAACTTTTTATGCACGCAGCTTTAAATTAATAAGCCCTGCTCTGGGTGGTATTTGCGCGGCTTCGATGGCCGCCGGGCGAGAGGGTCAGAATAGGGGCACTTTGCCGTCAACTCGGCTCGACACTTGGCGCGCGCGCTCTTGCCGTTTTATCGTTTTTCTAATCGCGAGCGTTCACGGGCCGATGGACTCGCGAGCGCCGCCACGCGGTTCTCGCGCTTTTCAAGGCGATAAAGTATTTATGGCTGCCGGCGAAATAAGCAGCCGAAATATAGTTAGCAGTCCTTTCCCCGGCGGGCATATCGGCGCACGCGCGCGCAGTTTATCGCGCGGCTCGACGGGGACTCGCGCGCCGCCGATTTTCCCAGGCGCGACTTTCTTTTGCCGCCCCGCTAACGGAGCCGAGCGGCCCTTTTCCCCCGGAGGAGTGCGCGCCCGCGCCGGTGCCGTTATCGCGGCGACTCCCCTTTCCCTTTCCCTTTCGCGCGGCTCGCCCGGGAGGTGGCTCTGCTGCCCGCCGCGCGCCCATCCCCTCCCTCCGCCTCCCTGCCGATTTTCGCGCCGAGCCTCTCCAAAGGATTGTCGCTCAATGAAGAGCAGCAGCCTGGGGACGTTGAGCGCATCTTCAGAGTCGTCTGATTAAGCTTTATCGCCGAGTATCGAGTTGCCCGGTATTCTCGCGGAAACAGTATCGAATGACGCTCCGAGCGAAGACTGAAATTTCATAAGCGCACCCGGATAGTCGCGTTCGATAGCCAATCATCGTAAGAAACGAACGGCAGGGAGATGAGAGGATGCATGCCGAAGGTGCATTCCGCCGCGAGGCGTCCCCCTTTCCAAAAATTAGCGACGCGCCGAGTAAGAATTTTCCCCGAGGCGCGGCGGCGGCCGATTGGCTCGCGCGCACAAGGGCAGCAGGGCTTGAATTATGCACCGCCGGGCAACAGAGTCCGGCCCCTAATGGAGATATCGAGGCTCCCGCGGCGTCCAAAGCAGTTCTTAACGACAGAGCCGCGGCGCGTCGGTAATTCAGCGGCGGCTCTGCAGAAGAATCGAGGAGCGCACCTTGGAACGCAGTCGGCACGGATTCCGCGCGAGGATTATCCTCCCGGTAACGCTGCTGGGTTTGGCAGGCTAAGTACCGGGAAGCAGTCCGGCTATCGCTTCGATTAGCTCCTTCCCTCCCTAGGGACGTAATTAGGAGGCAGTAGTTAACTTATGTGCTCAAGCTATTGTTGCTCCGTACAACTTTGTCGGAAAAAAGGCAGTCGAAAAGATGCATAGTATCCCCTTTGGACCAGATTATTTACTAATTACGATACTCGAGGATGCGATGTTTGAAGAGTGGCTCGGAGGATAACTCTGGTTGTTTTCTCACCGTGGCGCAGGCGCGTTACCGTCAATTTTATCAGACTTTCACGGGTCAAGTAAAGAGCAAACCCTTCTGATAGTATTTCAATGGACTTTTCCCGCGCGATTGCGTTACAATTTACGAGGGGCTGATAGTCCGGCTTGGGCCGCGTCCCTCGGCAGGCCAGGTGACCTCCGTTGCCCCGGGAAAAAAGGCGCGGCGCGAGGCGGCGCGAGGCGGCGCAGTTATCGGGCCGCGGGAGAAAGCGCGCGCCTCGTTAGATTGCGCGCGACGGACAAAGTACGAGGAAGAGGCATTGCGCTGGGATAAATATTCGGCGGCGCGGCCGGGAGGAGAAACGCCCGACGGCTCGATATTAATGGATTTGGAATTCGACAAAGTGTCTACCGGCCACTCGGGTTTCGCGCGTTTGACTCGGCGCGCGCGCGACCGGCCGCTTGATTAAGCGGTTATGCGCCGCGCCTCGAGTCGCTTTCTACGTGGCAGGCAGGCCGGCTATCGGCCCCGAAGACTCGCCCGGTGACGCCGCGGTGGGAAAGGACGTCCCGCCTAATCGCCCTCTTCCCTCGGCAATTACGAGCGCCGCGCGCGCGCCAGCGCCCGAGATATGATTCCGCAAACTCGGCCCGAGCGGACGGACGAATCATTTAGCGCCGCCGCGGAAAGTGTATCGCGCGGAAGTTGGACGAGGGACTCAATTAGCGCGGGGAGATAAACCGTAGAAAGGCTCGGCGCGCTCTCCGCGGCCGGCGGCCGGGCGGCCGGGCGGACAATGGCGCCGGGAGAGCCCGAGCCCCCGAAACATTGTTCCGGCGCCCGGGGGCCGGTAAGCCCGAGGATTTACGAGGGCGCCGGTGAAACTTTGCTCTCGCTCCCCTCGTTTCTAGGGCAACGTCCGCGCGTCGCGATCCCGGTCTCCGCCCCTGCGCGGCGAAAGTCCCGGCTCGATAAATCGCAATCCTTCGACTAGGGCCGCGAGGCGCGGGCACGTAATTGTCGCGGGCACGCATGCAAATGATCCCCGGGCGTTATTTGCGCGGGTACGTCGCGGGCCGCGGCGCGCCGGGACGAGTTTCCGGGAGCGCGGCTGGCGAGAGCCTGGAAGGCGCCCCGGGCTCGGGGGCGATGGACACACCTTCCTCTCGTCCCTCTCTCTTTGCCGCTTTTCCCCGAGGCGCGCCTCCTCGCTCTCCGCTTGTTCAAGCAGACGTTCGGCAAACGTTATCGTTTCATCTGCACTCGCGGGGAAAGAAAACTTGGAACTCTGCTCAATATAACCGCCTCCGTTGTAATTGGAAAACGGAGTCAGCTGCAAATTATGCATGCCCTTCAACCCCGCCGGAAATTTCAATGAGTTTCTAACCAATTTCGAGGCAGAATTTACAGGCACAATATGTATAATAGGCAAATTACTCTTCGAGAGCACACTTTTAATTAAATAACATTTTTAGACATGCATACATGTACGTAAATTTGAATGCAATCTTTATGATAAAATGTACTTACTATCGCCTTTTAGAATATTAATTATGAATACGTGAAGGGCTGCTCTTGTGCGATTTTCAACCGCTGCGCATAAAAATATCTGTCATGTCATAGTTTTTTTAATATTACCTTTATAATAAGAAAAAACAAGATCTTGTACAACTTATTTAATTGCTATGATACTTCAAAATATAATCTTTTCTGCGGATTTTTTCTGTTTTACAGAAATTAACAAGTCTCTCCATTTAATTAACAAGGTAACAAATCTAATCATTTTTTACAAAAGACATGCAAAAATTTTTAAATAGTTTGAATGACTTGTGTAAAATTTACAAGAAAACGTAGATAAAAATTGCACTGCGGGTTAATCTACGTCGGGAAACTTTGCACATGTTCAATTGCTTGAAAATAAAAGAGCAGCTACCAATTAGAGTGGCAAAGATAAAGATATCGCTACTCGCAGCTGATTAGCAGGTAGTCCAGGAGCATGGACTCGGGTACGCTCGGGCTTGATCGAAGCAGCCGTCCGTCCGACGCGTTCGGCCGCGGCTCGATTCAGCTCTCGGCGGGGTGCATTTCCCATCGGGTCGGCAAGCGCTTTCCCGCCGATGGCCGCCCGCCCGCGTAGATTAACGACCCCGGGAAAGCGGCCTCCGCCGCGGGAAGCCGCGACTCGAGGCATCGGCTAGATTTCGTGGGATCCTCCTCTGCGGCGCGTCATCGCGCGGGGCATTAATGGCGCCTACATTAGCGGCACCAGCGGCACTCGGGAACCCTTATCGCGGCGATGCTTCTCCGTCGTTTTCGGGCGCTCTGCCTCCTCGCGTCGCGCGATCGCTTTCACGAAGGGGTGCCTAATTCACTGGACTTTCTATCGCTGCCTGCGCACTTAACTCGGATAAACAGCTGACCGCCCCCTGCGCGATTGCATTAATCTGCAGGCCGCGCAATTTACGAGACTGGAAAATGGTTCGTGAGTTGGAGCCCTGCGGCTTATAGCGGCTTCGCCAGCGGCGCGCTTCTCATTATGGCTTCCGAGGATTGTCATTGTCCCTAAACATTGCCGGGTTACACTGACAGAAATTTTCCGAGGATTTTTACTATACTTTTCAATAGACACGTCAATTGAAAAAGTTACCATACGGCAAAAATTGAAGTGTTTACACTGATGCACCAAATTTTACCATCAAAGGAAAAAGGATTTGAGTCACGAAAAAAGTCACTTACTTGATTAGGAACAACAATGGCATTTGCTAAAAATAATGTGTACAGGCACAGGTAGGATGCTTTTATTTGACTGGCGAATGGCATGCACGACATGGAAGCAGTTAATTTGCGCGTCGAAAGGAGTCACCTTGGGGCAAAGGGAAAGATTTGGCGCGCGCAATAGCAGCGAGCCGGGTGTCACCACAAAGCCTAGGGTCGAATGCCCCGCATGGCTGGCCAGCAGTGAGTCAGAAAGGCAGTTTGGTCGAGTGAGCGAGCTTTTGCGAGCGTCGGTTGCCATAGACACGCTTGGCCCCCGGAACTTGGGCCGCGAGTGCGTGCGCCGAGGTGACCGGGGAGCTGAGCGGGGCGCAGTAGCGGCCGGCTGGCGAGCGGCGCGGGCGGGCGGGCAAACAATGGGGGGAAAGTAGGTAGCCTTGGAGGCGGACCAACGCCCAGCTGCGGGCCCGCTAGCTTCGGCGGGGGGAGGGCGGCGTGGGTGCCCACGTACACCCGATACCCCAGGTGGGCGTCCGACTCAGCTTTTCTCACGCGGCTCCCTCGCGGGGGCACGTAGCGCAATCATCTCGGCCGCGGCTCGCATTACGGCGCCGCGGCGCGCCAAATTGACTCGGACTCCGGGCCGCGGCGGGAAAGCCCGAGGCGCACCCGGGGCTGGGCGGGCGCCGCCTCCTCCAGCTCCCGCGGCTCCCGCGGCTCCCCGGCGGCCCCGAGCCGCCCGCGCCCGGCCTTGCCTCCGAGGAGCGCCTCGAATGTGGGTAAGGCGGACGCGCCCCGCTCCCCCGCTCCCCCTGCCCCCTGGTTATTGATTCGATCGATTGGGCCCGCCGGCCCATTGTGCCGGGGCTGCGCGGCCCATTCATCAGTCAGGATGCGGCATGCGGGCTTATTGAATCGTCCGGGCTCTCCGCCGCGGCCAACCTGTAGGCGCGCGCGGGCCGCGTGGGTGGACAGGCCGCAACCCGAGCCCGCCGGGGCCGATGTGGCACGTGTGCCCGCGGCCGCTCGATAATAAATCGCGCGTCGCGCAATCGGCCGAGGCGCGGACGCGCGAGCAAAGGGACTCGGGACAGTGTTGCGCGCCCGCCACTTGCCGCCGCCATTAGCGGAGAGGACGGCCTCCCGCAGCCTCCGCCCGCGGAAACGCGCGCTCTTTTCTCGCCCGGGGGAAATCCCGCGGCTTTCACCGCGGCCAATTTTCTGCGCGCGCCCCGCATTAGATTGCGCTCGCGCGCCGTCGATAAATTAGCGCTCGCGCCGAGCGCCGAGCGCGCCTCTCGACTGCGTTTTTCGCCGAGCCGGCCTCGCATAATTTCTCGCGCTTTCCCAATCCTCGGAGGTGCGAGGATGTCTCCGGGTCGCCTTGGCCGGATCAACGGGGCCGATCAGTGCGGATGATTCACTCGCGTCAATCTTGGGACGCCCCGTTTCCTCAACTTCCCTCGTGCCCTTCGCTGATTTCCTTATTCAAATGTACGGAAGCTGATTGAAACTTTCAGTAGACTACACAGATTCTCACGTCCAAACTCGATGATCAACTACCAAAGCTTTGGTTGGAGTCACGCCGAACTCCTCTGCTTAGCCAAGCGTCTTTAATTCAAACAATGAATGTATAATTATGCTTTGACTATAATGGCTATTACGGTAGTTTGTGGGACATGGTAGCCACGTTGGAATGCAAACAAAATGCTCATGCAAGGATGCTGCAGAGCAATGACTGCAACAATAATAGGCCAATCATCCTCGTTCAGCCGGTAAAAACTGCAATGACGCCTTCTCGCGTAACCCTCGCGCGCACTCCTCGTGGGAAAGCGCGTGCACTCATTAGTGGATTTTCAAGGGGCGCACGCGCCTCTCCGGGCGGAGAAATTTAAACGAGCCGCGACGGCAGCTCCCCGATCGGCCACTTCCGCGCCCGGGAAAACTCGCGGCCTGTATTATTATAATATTGTGGCCGCGAGCGCGCAGGCGTGTGAGAGCCGCTTAATAGCTTCATGCGCGCGTACAAGTCGTTGATATCGGACGGCTGCGAGAAGGGATTAATTTACAATGGACGGCCGACTGACGTTGAGGAGAAAGGATTCGCTTCCTCCATCGAGTTTCCGATATCGCCGTCCGATACCAGAAAAGTTTCTTCTACGCTCTTCTTTCCTCGGCCGATTCGAACGCTCGTGTGCGTGCAGCCGCCCAGAGCACAGCGCACGAGTACCTTCAACTGCTTCTTGATCCGCTGACAACATTAACTTTACTTCCATTGATTTCTCAGTATAAATATCCGGATTTTCCAATGTAGCTGTCATATGAATCACTGCGCAAATCATTTTTCTTTTTTTATTAAATATTTACCCGTCATAATCAATCACTTGAAATTGTTGTAGAAATTATTGTATAATAACCAAAGACCTTCGTTGTGTTGCAGTGTTGACTCTACCCAAGACGGATTTGCGCTACTCGTTAATGCCAATTCAAAAGAGGAAGTGGAAACCCTGGATCGAGCTCTCAGCCTTCTCAAAGTAAGTCCAAATTCATCAATTATTCTCCGCGAAAAACGAGATTACAAGCACTCACTAGCATGTCTCGACGACTTGATCCACGTGATTTGTATTTTTTTTCACTATGCGTTAAGAAAATAAAATGTTTTCGCACTAAATTTGATTTAAGTGAAATGTTGAACGGTAATCTCACGTTATTACTATGCAGAAATCTATATATTGTGCATCTATTACTCTACTAAATCATTCTTCTGATCGTTACTTGGTCATTTGTAATACTTTTGCGATCGTTAAATGTAATGCTTAGAATTTAGAGCTTTTACGGTGATACCGTTGGCATTTCAGAGTAGTCATTTTTATTCTAATATACTAAAGTAACAGTGAACAATGACTTTATATCGTTCATGAGTTACTAAGCCAAGGGTTAGAAAAACAAAATGTTATAGCGTATAATCTGCAAGCACTCGACATTGAAACTAAAGCATTCTATCAAAGATATTTATTTTATGTGCGCCAGCGTTCAAACTCATAATTTATACAAGACAAATTACTTTCTTTCGGTTGTGCAACGGAATAAATTATTATTGATACTTTTAGAATTTCAATATCCAAAATACTATTTTAATGACTATAAAACATTTATTATAAACAATTGATAAACAATCACATTGTTTTCAAATTAACTGATAAAAATAATTTCATCACATTTAAACGTTATTTAAATGCACAAGTCTTTATTTTTAGAAGAACAATGCAGCAGTTATAATTGTGAATTGTTTTTTTTCTCAGGGCAAAGTCAAAGTAGCTCAAGCATACCTTCTACGAAACGCACCGGAAGGCAGGACGTCCGATCTTTTCCCTCGCAGTCATCTCAAGGCAAGTATCAATATAACAATCACTTCTATGAATTTACTAAATTGTCTACTTACCGAGGTACTTAAAATTAGTTCCTGTACGTTAGTTAGAATTCACCTCGTTAATTTAAGAGTTAAATAGTCATAAATTACTCCACAATATGAGTATTACAATATACAAATAATCATAGTTTTACAATGATTAATGGAATCATAAAATAAATACTTAATATACGTACATGTGCATGCACGTACGCAAAACGTGTTAATCAATTATAAAAAAATCTTGAATCAAATTTTTTAATGAATAAAGCTGGATCATTATTGATTTTTGTATCTGCAAATGGCTGAAAGGAATTCTTCTTACTTTCAAATAATTCAACCGGAAAATCAATACAGAATTATCGGTGACAATAATGCGCGAGCACAAGGCTTCTTCAAATAATAATTAGTTAATTATTCGCGATCAAACAATACGAGTAAACTTGAGGCAGGCGACCATGCACTCATTAACGGCACACAATAGGTCGCATTCCCGGGCAATTCACGGGCCCTCGCAAACAAGCCCTATAACCATCCTCGGGCGTCGCGCCTCGCCGCTGCTCCGCACAATACCGATAATTTCAAATTATACGAACGCGCGCGCTCGCGGGCCTCGATCGGTGCGCGCGCGAATGTTTTGTCTCGAACCCCCTCGCCCTTGGCCAAAGAGAGAAAAGGGAGTCGGGCAAGCTTTGTTGGGGCGGCGCGCGCCGGCAGTAAAGTAACCCATTCCGCGGCCGGCGCGGGGCGATTCAATTCGATCTAGGCTCTCTCACCTGAGCTGCCCCACGGCTCCGTTCCCCCGTCCCCTGTGAGCAGCCTGAATTTTTCCCCCCGGCTTTTGTTCGACCGCTCGTACGTATCGAGACCGGTAATGAGAATGTCCGGAGGGTCGGGCGTACGACGTGCCTTTCGTGGACCCGCTCCCTCTTATGCGCCGCCGTAAATTCCCCATACGGTTCAGCGTCTCGGGGATAATCCTTTGTCGATAGTTTAATCGCTGCGCTATTTAATTGCATCGGGAGCCTTCGGTAAGTCAGCGATTATGGCACGTCGTACATACTAGGCCACTTTTACCAAGCACTCGACGAATTATTTAATAAGCCTCGCGCATGCGGTATACCCGCAGGAAATTGAGTTGCAAAACCAGTTATACTTAAAAATACTTCATTGCCTGACAAAATTGTCGCATCTATTGTTCTAAATGTACATATTAACTTCAAGAGCAGGAATTCTCATCAAAATAAGCATTTGATCGGAAACTCCTTTTAGTTTTTTGTAACGAAGCTATCCTCTTATCTATAATAGATTTTTTCTATAAAGTAACTGCGTAGAGCAGATAGGAACTACCGTCTTTAAACGTATTTAAAATTTAAACGGTACGTTAAAAACCATAAATAAAATATATCTTGAAATAATTTTAAAAAAATGTATATTTAATGATTATGATTAAAATTTACCGCACATCGTAAAAATTTCCATTAGATTTATCTAAAACACTCTGAAATTTTTAAGGTGAATAATGTACAGTTGACTTAGACACTAAGCAAGAGTGAAAATCGCAATGCAAAGAAATAATTGCCATGTGCAATGAGCGATGTTTTCGAGCGTCACTCCAGTTAAAGCATAACAACGGAAGCAGGATATTCCTATCGCACAACAAACAAGTGTCCCTTTCGTCGCATATCGGCTTGAAAAAGGCTGTGAAAAAAGAATGACACTCCGTCTTCTTTTTCTGATTACAGGCCGTCAACATGAACGAGAGCACATTTGAAAAACATATCCCCAGGCGAACGACGAATTACAACCACGAGCACTGCATCGCCTATTACAAGGTAATCAAACTTTATTTACGTATGGCCTGAAGGGGAGTCCATGCGCATGAAATAATCTGTACCGAGAGACTCGTCAGAATCTAATACTAGATTTCATATTATTTGAGTAAATCTACTACTTGAAACTTCGAGTAAAGAAAGTGATTTAAAATAAAAATAGATATGTGACAATCTATTTTTATTTGCATATCCTTAAATTGTTATTCAATATTTTATGATATATATGAAATAATATTTATGTATTGTAATTTCATTATTTAGCATGGAATCTCTAACGGTCTTATATTTAGCATTTTTTTGCTAATTCATAGTAGCATACAAAATTTTAAGACGTGCCTATTAGAAAAAGGTGAGCGAGTAGTTTTATTTTAAAATTATAGTTTACCGGTTTGATAAATAAGTTAATATTTATATATCTCATTATTAAGTTATCTCAACAAACGCAAAAAATGTCTCATGTCTTATCCTATATATCCTGCAAGAGCAGTTCAAAAACGTCATTTATAAATTTTAAGAATATCAAAGAATAAATCGATAAAAAAAGACAATAAACTGGCCATAAGAGAGACGTTCAAGAAACGGTATACCATATAAATGCATAACGGCGAAATGCAGATCGCGAGCATGGCAATGACAGCACGAAGCGGGTTTCATTTTCCGGATGACTGCCGCAGTCCACTATACAACAAAGATTTGGTGGGTTCATCGAACTCGGGTTGCATTCACCAAGGTAAAATGATTGCCATTATTTGCGTGTGTAACACCCGCTTCACCTCGAACTGATTTTGGAGTACGACCAACTTGTAGCTTCTTTGAAACTCCATTCTATATTAACTTCCAAAAAGCAGTTAATCAAAGTTTCGATCGAGGCTCCGATGAACCATTGACACAGATGTTCTACCGACTTATATTTATGAGTTGATATTGCTCCGACGCAGATCGTATTGAGTCATTAGTTCAAAAGTCGACTACCTTGTCTATGCATTTTACTGATTTATTATTATTGAATTATTCATTATTTGGAAAGCCACTAGTTTGCGACTTCTTTTTTCTTGTAACCTCCTTTGCATCGACAGTCTTTGCTCCGTATTGAAATCGTCATCTAAAGTAGACAGAAAGTATAGTAACTGCGGAACTAAGAATTTGTGTGAGCAATACATATGTACTTAAAGCAATATAAGTTTGCAACTTACTTATATGATTTTATGTTTACTTATGATTGCAGATAGTATAGATTACACGTAATTTAAATATATATATATGTGGCATCACATCGAAGTCAGTTAATAGAAATAATAAAAAAATTGTTCCAAGTATTAATACATTAATAATTGAATAATTATATACACTGCATCCTGAACAGTATCAGTATTTATATATATAGGTAAATGAGATTTATTTTACTATAAATTATAATAGACGAATTGAAAATTATCAATATTAAAAGCATTAGGATATATATATATATTATTTATATATTCGCTTGCCAGATACAATCTAATATTACTGTGACTAATTTCTTATGATAATAAGTGATATTACCATGCGTTCGATTGGATGTGTCGATGTGGAGCTGGAAATAGAGAGAGAGAGCAATAGATAAAAACGCTCTCTTTCTGAAAGTCGAGTTGGTAAAGATATATATTACGCTCTCATATTCATCGCTTTAATTGAAGCCTTGGCTAAGATTAGAAACATTTTTCTTACCCAAGGAATCTCTTGTTACTCCATATTAATACTATTATCCGCTGTACAATCCACTGTGCGTCATTACTACGCTTTATTTCTTGTTTAAAACTCCATTAAAATTATTTTCTTTAATTCGTAAATTAAGCTCCTTTAGTTACTAATACATTATATAGTTACTGTATAACATAAATATAAAATTTCATATAATATACATTTGTTCGATTGTCAATTAAAAAATAAGTTTCATTTGAATATTTAATGGTTATGTTCGTGGTTATTTGTTCAAAGCTCTAAAGAATAATAATGATATCTCTAAAACGTTTAATTATAATCGAACTTTTTTATGAAATCTAGCTTATGGCTTTTGATATGATCTACTTAATACCTGCACAGGTAGTATATATTACAGAGATAGTTTTTACCAGCGTTTAATGATTCTATATTACCATCATTTTTAGTCTTTTCGTAATTTGTTATAGCTTCATTAATCCGTTAAATATAACTTCATCAAGTTTTTTCACATAATTTAAATGCTAGAATAAGTTAAGGAATTAAATAGATAGTATGTTATAAATATATGGGCTTAAGCCTGTTATTCTTGAAATAAAATATTGAATGATTAGATTGAAACTAACAAGTTGCTTTATTATAAAATTAAGAAAAATAATTTACACTCAGAAAGGTTAATGTGTATTAGTTTGGCGGTTGGACGTATTATAACGAATGTAACATTATTTTATTACTTTTATAAAACTGTCAATGTTGTAATTAATACAAAATATATTAAATTTTTTTTAATATAATCAATAAAAATATCTGACGTTCGCCACCCATTATAAGGGTGGGATTTGAAGCCTGCTGGTGAAAGCGCCGACCTGTTGGCAGCAGCGTTGCGAGTCGGGATACCGAGACCCCAGCTTGGGGAGACAGGTGATTCTCAGTTAGGGCAGCACCATGAGTTCTCCTTTAAGGGAAAGGATAGTTCCGCTCGGCTGGTTCCTCGGTCGGCCGATGTCGTAGCCGAGGGGGGTTGGAGGCCTCTAGATCGTTGTGAGGGTGTGAAGACCTCAGAGGAGAGAGCTTGATAAGGCTTGAGGGAGACTATTCTGTCAACCGGCTCTCTAGCGATGGTCCAATGTGGTCCAGCTGCTCATAGAGTGCTGCTGGGGCACCGGCAGTCGAGGTGACGGTAGCCGGGAAGAGGAAGTTGTCAATATTTCCGGGTATGCGCTGAAACAGGTAGAGGCATGGACACGGGCACGGCGCAAGCAAAATTCCAGGGTTCATCCAAGGAGGAGGAAAGCCTCGACTCCTGCTAGGAGAGAGCCTGAGTGTCTCTGCCTGACTGGGTTCGACTTCTCCGACTCTATATTCGGTTTCGTATACTAGACGTCACATCTTTATCTGAAAATAAACTGAATGAGACACTGTAACTCATACTCGCTATAATTAAAATAAATATTAAACATTAATCATTAAACATTAAACATTAAACATTAAACATTAAACATTAAAATTTATATTAAAAACATTTTTAAATAATCGTTTAAATGTATAATGCATCTATCCTCGTCTTAATCCATCTAACTTATTTTTTGATATATCAATACTATCTCCAAAATGTTGGCAAAAATTATAATATGATAAACAAGAAATTTTTATATGCATACACAAAGGTGAACGACCGCTGTTACTATTCTTACGGATTAAGAGTATATGCCCGCGTTACCACGTATTAAAGAATGAAGCTCTGCCGCCCAGAAGTATAATCAGAAGCACTGGCAGTACAGTGAAAAAGCCATTGAGAAGCTTGTCCCCTCCCTCTTCCGTGGCGCTACACGCGAAAGGCCACAGCGACTCTCTCCGGCGTTGCGCAACCGGCCGCTCGCTCACCTCTCGCAGCCTTGATCTTGACACTCGGCGCCGTGCGCCGCGGTGTACACGCACACTCACATCCTCTCTCTGTCTCCATGTGCATGGTGCAGGAGTACGACAGCGTGATGACGGAGTGGCAGGCGGCCGGCCGGAGGCTCGCCCTCGAGATGTCCGAACTGAAAGAGTGCACGAGCCTCTCTGGCAGCCTTACGCCCCTGAACCGGCTGCTCACCGACCCCACCCTCAGGCGGACGGCCAGGGACGCCGAGGAGGCCATGGCCCAGCTCGAAGAGAGGGCCGCCCTCGTCGCCGATGTCGACCACGTCAGGTGAGGAACAATCTTTACTTTGCCTCTTGTTCTCTTGCGCGTTTTATTCCACTCGGCCAAGGTTGCGAAATCTTTTTAGTGCACGCGTGTCCAAAGGCAGTTTTTAAAAACCAATTGTTCATACGTGATTTTACGAAATTGACTAGAAATATTAGATGAGAATTGCCTACAAGGCAGTAGCATTCTGACCTTCATTTTCGTTACTAGAAGAGAATTCACCAATCTCTTCCAACGGTTTTTTCACATTCATTTCATTTTTCAAAGTACATTATAAATTGGTAGAATTAAAAAAGATCATTTTTAATTTAAAGATGGAAATTCTTACTAGGCTGGGCTTAATCAACTTCGTGATTAATAAGCTAAACGACATCGAGAGGGCATAACTCCTAGTTAGAATTAGTAACTAGCAATAACAAATTATAAATTACTACCATTACATTTTGCTACTCGAATCCGATGTTTTTTTCTATATCAATTAAAAAAACAAGAGATGCGGAGTCTTAATTATACTTTTACAAACTGATTAACGTGTAATATACACTACATGTAAATTTATATTTTTAGATTTTTAGAAATTTCTCTTGAAAGAAATACATTTTCGAATCAGCTAATTAAGATTCGCGTAATTTTCGTATATTAGAATATATATATTAACGAACTCAAATTACAGTTTACCCAATGAAAAAACATTTTAATAAAGAAATTGTTTCAAAGACGATTCGATAGATTCTCGACTCAAAAGATTATCGCAACATCGACTGATTAAAATGTAAGCGAAGTGGATATCGATCTCGCCACTCCTTCAAGAACTGCTCGGAATCGGAAAGAAATCGAAATTCGAGCACAAGCACCCGCGTGGAAAAATGTGTCGCACATAATTCTCCGCGCGAGACTTAAACGGCGCCTTCGGAAGCCGGTACCGAGCCGAGTAAGGCATATAGAAACGCAGGCGAGAGTCGCATCCTCGCTCGAGGCGATGGAAAGAAAGCGTACTCTGAAAGAGCGAGAATTCGATTAACCGAGGCTTTGCCTCCTTTTCTCATTGTGTCTCAGGCTGTCGCAGGAGCGGGCGCGAAGGCTCATCGAGGAGGTCGGGAACGCGGCGACGAGGCTCGAATCATCGTTCGAGTCGCGCCGTGCCACCATCCGCAACCTCGCCGTACTCAGGAGCATCGAGGATCAGGCGCGCGAGGTGAGTTCTTTATCCAACCTGTTAACATTATACTGATATAAAGTATTTAGTATCTAAATTGCAATGATAAGTGTATGCGAGTTTTGTTAATTTTGCAAAATTTATTGCCAATTCGCAATGTAAAGACAAATGTCGTTAAAAATTATTTTAATCTTCGGATGATCTGTATTATTTACAGCTGCACTTGCATCCACGTTTTGAAACATTGAAGCCCAGAAGAAAATATTTAATACAAAAAAATATTAACTAAAATTGATCAAATTTGTCATTATGTCTTTCAAAATCGATTGTTAAAGATAAACAAGGTGCACGTAAAACTGATTTAGGTATTTTCAAAAGCATAGCTGAATGCATTTCATTAGCATCTGAATTGAACCTTTATTGATCTTTCGATCACCGTACATCTTTATAATAATCATATTTCAAATGGATATTATCAACCTTTAAAGCTGATAGTATGATCTTTACTTATACATTTTTTTCAAATTATAATTTACAAGCTCAAAACGCGTATAGATACAAATAGTAAATTGTGATTATTTTTTTGAACAGTGAAATGAATAATTTGTTTGTATGTTAATGTATCTATACAATCTATTTAAACTGAAAAGGAAAAATTGAGAAGATATCTTTTGGGTAAAATCTAATTTAATTCGTGCGATTAAAATATATCTGATGTACTACAGAATCTCGTGGCAGAGGTCTCTCTTTAGTTAGCTAGGTTTGTTCAAGAGCGTGAGACAGCTAAATTGCTGTCACATCTGCTCTGAGAGAAGAATGTAACGCCCCCGAAACGTCCTGAGAAAAGTAATCGTCGCGCGAGCGGAATCGCGTTGGTTGCACTTGGTCTCGCGCGCGTGTTATCTCGCGATCGCTTGCGCGATCTGTTAGGATCCATTTGCCCGCGGGAGAGGTCATGGTGTCGGCCACGGCGAAACGAGGTCATGAAAACCGCAGTCTGAAGGAGGATCGGCAGCTAATTTAAAGAGGAAATGGTTCACGTCAGAGCGCCAAACTATCGATAAGCGCAAAACAACCGATATATGTGCGAGGAGAAACTCAAGCCATTTTTCGGTGACCTTTCACGCGGGGGAGGTGAGCGTGGGGTTAATTGGGTCGCAGGTCAAGTTTCTCTATAGCCGGGCGAAGGCAAAAAGCGCTATCGCTTCATGTTCGCGCAGTGAATTGCCCCCTTTAATTGGAGGTCTAATGGGACCATTAGCATGGGTAACTTATGTATCCGGATCAATCTTCCATTTCTGCCCCAAGCGTGGTTTTTTATTGTTACGGTGTATGCCGTTTACATAAAATCGGTGACATCATTCATTTTCCTAATGAACTGAAATGAAATTATTACGTAGCTAGGCAGATCGTCATTACGTCAAATTGTATCATAGTGGAGTACTAAAAATGAAGTTGAACGGAGCTCATGATTCACTAAAAAAGCGTGTATTGCAGAGTTCAATTAATGAGATGCCAACAAAACATGATTTCTCATTAGTTCCGGCATAAAGAGAAAATTACTTTCATTGGAACTTTTTAACACATGTACCGTATTACGTCATTATTAAGTATAAAACATTATATCACTGCACTAATTCTTACTTACACTACTTATTTTCATAATTTAAAATACACATGTTCTTGTCAAAATAACATTTATCATTATGATACAAAAAGTGGATTATTATCGCATAATATCAAATCGTTGAATCATTTCGATTAAGGATAGGCGAGGAGTTTCGTAATATAGCATTCCAGGGTTACATTCAAAATATTATGTTTGAGACTTGTTGATTGCTTAAGAAAACTAAATGAAGATTCTGAGCAAGTTTTTCTTTCGATTCACAGCCCACTATACTACTTTTACAGATAAATCTTTTTATTTGTGTATAACTTTTCTATCTTTTTCATAAAGTTTTTAAGTATTCAAAGCTAATTAAGTGTTAAATAACAAGTCACACTCAAATTTTGTAGCACTTGTGTCAAAATGAAAACGTGAGGGACGAAGAAATAATATTCCTTTGCCTTTATCCCTCTGCCATGTAAACTTGCAATAAATTTGTAGTAAAATTTGCATGTAAAAACAATCTAAAGTTTGATGAACGGAATGCTTGAAAAAGATAAAAAATATTTCTGGATTTGAAACTTCCATACAAGATCTTGAATTATTATAATTTACAAGGCGACCGAGCACAAACATGCAGCACGTGTGATAACACTTCGGGATCGTTAATCCTGAAACTCCCGCACTCTTCACAACCGCGCTGTATTTATTTGGCATTTGGGGTTGCGCTTTAAGCAAAGCAAGCAGTGCAAGCACTAAGAGGAAAGACTCGGCGCGGTTGGGAAGTTGCGAGTTGGCTCGCGCAGGCCACAGCCTCCCGAGGCCGCGTCCCCGGGTGGAGGGACTCGTCGTGGGCGAGTGCGCGCCGGGCGCATTCCTCGGCGGCTCCCCCGAGCCTCCTAAATACTCGTTATCGAGGCAAAGATTAGTCGGGCGGCGCTGCTCCCCTTGTAATCGCGCGCCACACGCGAGAGACAACAGAAGCACTGGTTCTTGCGCTGGGGAGTCGTTAAGCCGGGGCGCTGGCGGCGGCTCCCCGCGCGCGCACAAAGCATTCCCCGGTAATTAGATGCGCACGCAAGCGAGAGCGAGAGCTGGTGGTTTTTTGCGCGCGCGAACGCCGGGCGAAAAAGCCGGGGCGCTCGTAAAAAGCGACTCGGGCGGCGTTTAACGAGGGCTGCCCTCGCCGGCGGACACGGTAGCGCCGCTTTTCGTGCGCGCGCGCCTCCCCGCGTCTTCTTGCCCGGCCTAGGAGTAAAGCCGCTCGAAAGTGGGCTGCTCCTCGACGGCGCTATTTGCGCGGCCCTCGTTAAACCTATCGCGGTTTACGCGTAAAATAAGCCCGCAGCCGGGGAAGCGCCGCTTCCGATGGGGACAGCCGCGCTGGCCCGGCACAAAGGCGCCCACGAAACGCCCGAGCCGGGGCGTTGTTCCGCTAACGGGGCATCCTCTCCGGGGAGGCTGGCCGCTGCAGCCCGCGTCCGAGGCGCCGCGCGGCTCGTTAATCAATGCGCCCGCGAGCGAGTCGCCCACGCGGGGGCCGCGGCCTAGCCTGAGGTCGCGCTTGTTACGCGATCGCCGGCCGCTTACGTGTCGTTTATGTCACCGCGCTAACGGGCCTCCCCGCCCCCCGCCCCCCGCCCCTCTCCCTTTCTATTCCCCGCGCGCGCCTCGTGCTTTTCGAGGGGCGCCTTCGCCGGGGATCATGATCCGCTGGTCTTTTTGTTCGCCGCGCCGTATTGCCAGACTGATCCACAAGCCTTGACGTTTAAATGCTCGCGCTGCGCTCCTACGGAATTTCGAATCAAACCGGCCCGCCGAGCCAATGTGGCAGTTCGTATTGAAGCTCTTTGTGCAGGGTGAGCGCTGACAATTCCAAATAAATCCCATCGGGAATTTAACGGAGGAGCCGAGAGACTGAAACTTTAAGAGATCTTCCAACTAGGACGGAATGAATACATTAAAAATTAATTAAGCGCTTTTAAATAAAAGTATGTAATAGTTTATTAAAAGTAGACGGTAATTGGAAATCGACATTTTAAACTGCACAAAACAACTTGATACTAGAGCTTAATTGAATAATGATTTTATAGATTAATCTTTATGCTTTCCTTACGAAGTTTTAGGAATTGCATTTTTAAAAACTCTTTTCGATTTGCAATTAAAAAAGTTTTGTTAATTCGTCATTTGTCTTTTTATCATAGAGATTGGTACACTAATAACAAGCATCTGCTTGCTTATCAGCTGCAGCCGCCTCACTACACAGCTATCCCGTATACATCCCGTTCACTCCCCCGCATACTTTTAGTAAAGCTTGCTTATACCACGAATGCTCCAATTAAATCAAACATCCCAACCTTTTAGTATTTTACAGAGCATATTTTAGGCGATTAATTATTAAAGCATAAGTATCTATTTTTTTAATAAGGGAAAATAACATGCATTAAAATACATTACAAAATACATTTGTTGCGGTAACAATAAAAGAGAATATGATCCGAGTACGTTGTGTGGTACGATCATTAATGTGAGATAATCCGTAAATTCAAGTAAGACATACTCAGTATAGTCAATTGTATCAACTTGGTAGCTGTCAAATTCAATAGTTTTTCCTGTTTGATCTATTAAAATATTTTTATGCATCATTTCATATACACTGAAAGTCTTTAAAAGTTAAAGACTTCATTACCTTCCTTCATTTAAAATGCGTGTTCTAAGCCCATCCGGTTCATTGGAGTAGCCATCAAAATCTTCGTTAGACGTATTTAGAATTACAGGAAAGATCACTGCAGAGGACTGTAATCTGATCGAATCAAAAAATCACATCATTATGTGACATACCTGTAGTAACACACTGTTTGTTAAACTAGTTTTGACAATGTTATACAAAGTCAATAACGGGGGGTGTTTCGAAAGCAATTTTGTATGCACATAATTTAAGCTTCCTACACCTCGACGGCTGCTAATAAAATCAAAAGATCTACCAATTTTTCAAAGAATTCTCGCGACAAGCTACGCGTCAATGAGCAGCGAGTCGTTGCCCAAAAAGCCCCACGTAACCGAAATGTAACGAACGCCGACGGACTGAGCTCGAAATTCATGGTTATGCGTATCGATCAGATCAATGGCTAGTGATAAGCTGCGCCAGTGCATCGGCCCCTGCTTTGAATGGCTGCTTCTCTTAAATGGATCGATGGTTCGCTTTTCGATCTGCAGCAAAATTTTAACCGGTTAGAGTACTACCTCATGCTTCCCTTCGAAACATATACATTTCTTTTTTATTATATTAATCTTAGACGTTTTAAAGCACTGATATAGCGTTTTATAAGGGTATGCGGTGGAAATGAATGTGAAGATGTTAACTCTTCTGTAATAAATTTATTCTTTAGTGTAATCACACGGGTGGATACTATAATTTCATCGTCATTGATATTATTCCGATTAAACTGAATAATGCAATAAATGATTATTGCCCGTAATCTTTAGGTACAAAGAGAAAATTTTTCTTGTAAAAATTACAATACTCTTTTGTAATTCAGGGACAGTTTCTTGAAGTGAGAAAAATCACTATACTTTGTAGAAAAAATTGCTATAATCATATCAATTATTTTGTCATAATACGACCGAATCTCTATTACTAGACGCAGTATAGTAACCTTATAAAAAATTTTATCTGTGTGCACATCTGATCTTTATTGAACTTTCTTCAAACAATAAGTACTTTAATTATTCTGCAAGAATTAATAAGAAGAATCGAAAAGTTCACATTGAAGATAAATCATTCGATAACTGTCCAGGCATAAATCTCACCAGTCAACAAACTATTCGAACTACAATCGATACTACAATAGAACAGCCTTAGGCTAAAACATTTCCCTTCCAAACGATGATAATACGTAACGCGAATCTTCAACAAGCGCCATATTCAAGCTGACACGTGCCGACAGCGGACGTCGAGAGCTCGGTCAAAGGACGCGCGGATCAAGTACAAGCGGTCCTCCTCCCGCTGCTCGTCGGCCGGAATCAAACGATCAGGTGTTGAGCAGGTTCCACATCCCGGGGCTGGGCAGACCCTCAGCATCGTCGGCGGCGTCGGCGGCTCGGTAAAATGTCAGTCCCGTTAGCGGCTCCGCATCCCCAGCACGGGGCCGGCCGGCCGATCCTCGGGTGCGATCGTTACAAGTGGGTCGCCAGTTCACGTGCGCGTGACAGTGTCTTTAATTGTCGGGGGCGCCCGGCTCGCGGGGGTCGGCCGCGAAAGTGTCGTCGCGCGGCCGACAATGGGGGAGAGAGCTGCTAAGACGGCCACAGTGCCGGCCCGTCCCTGCGAACAAAGGGCGTAGAAAGCGAACGAGGCAGACGCGCCGCGGGTTTCGAGCGGCCTCGGGGTGCCGAAAGCGAACGCCAAGAGTACCAGTATTGTGTGCGTGTACTTTCTTTCTGCGATCCTCCCCCTAGCACCGTGACCAGCTCGGACAGGCCAATGCTACGTACGGGTCGGTGAGATCATCAACCCGATAGCATCGCAGCTTCCCAATGTCTCGTTGGTGATCGCCAAATTAGAAGCAGAGAACTTCGCGAAAGTTCAAGGAACTTGTACGTGCGTAAGTACAGTGACTTTTACATTTTCTTTGCAGATTTTACGGTGCGAGAATTAACTGTTTCCTTTTTAAAAACTGCTTCGTATTACACCGATTTGCTAAGCATATGAGTACATCCTTGAGTACACTTGAATTACTGCATATTGCAAACGCAAGACGTAGATCGATTTTATTTATCAAAAGTTACCCGACGGCAAAAGACTTGTAATAATGCGTATTATTTATACGAGGAGTTACACAATTCTTTTATGAAGGATTTCGTATAAATCCATGGTCGGTACTGTTAGTTATAGACTTAAAGTTTTTTTTTGCATTTCATTAGACTCAACTGGAGGATTTAATGCTAAAGGATTCAGGCACGGATACGATTGTGC
The DNA here is from genome assembly GCA_018906755.1 of Sycophaga agraensis. Taxonomy (NCBI): domain Eukaryota; kingdom Metazoa; phylum Arthropoda; class Insecta; order Hymenoptera; family Pteromalidae; genus Sycophaga; species Sycophaga agraensis. The sequence goes on from JACCIE010000011.1 coordinate 1,397,538, forward strand.
GACGAATGATCTCTCAGATCGATGGACCCAGTTTTTATCGTTTGTCAATTGACAATGTAAAAAATTAAAAACACTTATACGTTTATAGGACAGTAATTCGGTTTTCTTTACCGTTACTAATTGCACTTTAATTTACAGCTAACCCCCCCCCCCCCCACCACTCCACTCTAATAACAAAAACGCAACAGAAATAATTCTATTTGTACTTTTTCATGTTCAAAACCAAATGCACGCATCGACGAAATTGCGAAAAATTACGTACCAAAGCAGATACGTATCCAGAGAGAGATTGCAAAATACCAGCTCCTTCATTAGCATATCAATGGGCTGCCTCTCGCCTCTAGATATATACCCGCGAAACCCGTTCGAGTTTACGTAAAGGAAGATTGCACGTTAATTTTGAGCAAACATAAGCACGCGTCTCGATTTTGGATTATTGAAATTGTATGGGAGGGATAAGAGCAAAAGGCCGGATAGGGGACGAAATCACAAGAGGGAAAGGAAGAGGCACGGGCCAAATTAATTCATAACGCGGCCGCACCTGTCAGTGCCGGCAACGCAACAAATGACATTTGTGGCATTATCCAAGCAATCGCGATCACAGTCGATAAGTCATTAAATCAATCGTGTACTATTGTCAGGATTAATAATATTACACAGTGTATCAATATCAAGCGCGAAATCAGTGCAGGTAATACAACTTTTGGGTGGTGTTGGTATTATAATATTCTAATGAAGAGAAAGAAATGTATTTTATTATAATCATGTATTAGAATATATACTTTTAGTTTCTCGAAAGCATTAATTATCCGACAGTGTAATATCATTTTTGATTTTGCGTATCATTTGGCTTTATAAAATTCTAATATTAGCTGAAAACTTTTTAAAAATATGAAATATGTATTAGAATTATGAAATACAAATAAACACGTTTCCGAAGTAGTTATAGGTTACCTAAATTTGCTTCCATCCTGTTTAATAACTAATAAATACTCGTATAATTATGAATTAACAAAAACAGAATACATTGATGATTAATGAGCAGGAACAAAGTTGAATGATTTTAAACAATTTGTAAAAATTTCTGTGTTCATTAAAATTCTTGAGATAGTTATCCTCTGATTTCCATATTTAAATCTTAAACTATTATATTCGAATAAAATTTTCAAAATTCGATTTAACATCTTCACTTTATTTAAATATATGATGCCTGTTGTTCTAATCTCGGTCTAATATGTCGGTAAGAGTATATTGAATAGATAAAAAACATTGTAAAACGTTCTGACAGTGAATTTAATTTTCTAAACAATTGAGATGGAAATAACTACTGTAAGAAAATAACATGTAATTTACTGTCTAATCTGCATACTTTGTCAAAACTACTATATAATACTCAGTTTAAACATCATGATTTGTAAATAATTCTATTATCCGCTTGAATTATAATGTCTTATTGTTTCTTGATAATAGGATATTATTCATGGAGATTCACACTGATAAAATATAAATATACTTTGGAAACTATCTTTCACGTATCAATCTACATTCTCTGCACGCACTCTCGCGGTACGTAAACGTCTGTCTGTGGTATGATAATATTGTTATTTATCACAATATTATTATTTATTACTATTATTATTATTTATAGTAATTTTACGAATGGAAAGTAAGAGTATATGGTATTCCTAATAGCCCAGTTTTCTCTTAGCGTGTCTCACTGACCGAGAAGGAAAATTTAAACAACTTGATTAGTTTTGCTAATTCTAACTGTTCTGCGTTATCGCAGCTTTAACTTATTTCACTCGATTATCTCTTTTTTTAAGACTTCTTGCGCCCAAATACGTAAACAAATATATAGTTTTACAAACAGAACTTTGATATAATTAATATACATCTAACAGAAAATTTCAAGGTCAAACCAGTGGTACCATCTCATGTTTACCTTGAACTTTACAAATTATTCTTCATTTCATCTGCTTTGTAAGGTATTTTGTTCATTCAAGAAATACTAGAATAAATATAATTATTACTTTCAACGATAAAACGCAATACCAAACGTAATACTTCATATATGTGATAGTTAACAATAAGTATAACGATGATAACTCGTAGAGTAAAACCATGTACTTTAAAATCATACACGGTGTTGAAAAATGAAAGAATGATGAAAAATGACGAAAAATTGAAGGATTTATTTTAAATATTGTAAATAAAATCAATTGTTGTAAATAAGAAATGTTTTATATCTATAACTCCCTTATCTATTATATTTAAACATACAAATCGGAATGAAGAGCTCTCTTCAATTAATGTATTATATATCATTTTTTAACAATAGCACTAAGATTAATTTTATTATTCTGTTTTTTTTAAATATAAAGTTGTTCTTTCAGAAGGTACTACAAAAGTTGAACCATTGCGCTTTTCAGATGCGAATTTTATATTATCTAAAACTTCATATTCTTTTAAAATTGTTATTAAAGCTGTTATAACGATTAGATTACCGAAACGTTCAGCTAAAACATAATAATTTTAGTTAACTATAATTGATGTAATATGATATATACATTTTTTAAATATTTATTACCAATACACATGCGGGGACCTATTCCAAAAGGAATGTAAGTGAAGGGCTTGATAGATTTCTTTCTTGTGTCATTAAATCTTTCAGGATCATACTTCAATGGATTTATATGATATTTAGGATTATAATGTATTCCACGTATATCTACGTAAACACTCATTCCTTGTTGAATAATGATATTTGAATCAAGTAACTATAAAAGAAACTAAAAATTAGTATAGGTATCTTATACAATGGTACAAATTTGCAATTTTTTCACCGGTATATTCAAAAATAAACCAGATAGAACTTTAAGCAGCTAGCCTAAACTAGATTACGGCTAGAAATAATACCAAATTTGAACCAGAGTTCGTATTAGTTAGGTTTTTTTAGTTGCGTTATTGAACAAATTCTTACGAGATTACATCACCAAATAACTGGGTTCACCAGTAGATTTCCAACAAAAAACTAGACATAAATAGAATTCCGGTCATTTTCTGGTAATAATTTAATAAATATTTCTACCAGGGAATTATTATTCTATATTGAATCTAAATTATAAAGTAAAAATAATACAAACTTTAAATCTCGAGAGTTCGTAACATTTCCAGATACACTTTGTATGTACATACCTTGTAATCATTCGAAGCGATGCGATTGACGAATGGCAATGTTGGATACATTCGTAAAGTTTCTGAAACTACTTGCTGGATATATTTCATTTCTAAAATGCATTCGTAAGTAAGCTCTTTATTTCCAATTTTTTCTTTAATTTCTTCGCGCACTTTATCCTGGATATTTTGGTTCTTGGCAAGTTCTATCAGTGTGAACATTGTGATAGAGGCATTTAATTCAATCCCAGCTATTATAATTGCAGCGATTTGGGAAACCAATTCATCATCTGTTATTTCTGTATAGGTCACAAATGAATGAACGTTATTGATAAAACTCAATAAAATATCTCAAAAAACATATAAAAGTTTACCATATTCTGAACCCTTTTGGCTTTGCTCTTTTAAGCTTATGAGAGTATCAATTAAATCGTCTTTTTTCAGGCCCGACGTTTTTCTCACATTAATTATTTCCCAGAAAAATTGTCGAAAATACTCGGTTTGATTGCCAAATAATAACAAGCCAAAAATCTCATTCAATTCTGGATAGAAAAAATTGAAAATCCATTGCAGAGTATTAATGATACCATCTTTAAATGGTGAGCTAACTGAATAAATAAACCATATTTAGTTTTAGAAGTTTTTAATTATTTTAAGGTTTTTTTAAACTACCTAGTAATTGCAAAGTGTAGTAAGTTTTTTAGGTATAGTGCTATTTACAACAGTTTTTAAATATTTTGTGAAACTAAGATATATTAAATCAGTAGGCATTTTTTCATTTACTACCATCATATTAGTACTTAAAAAATCAAAATATATCTAATCAAAAATCATAAAATATTACATAGTATAAAATAGATTCTGAATTTATCAGGTGTTTGATAACATAAATTAGTTATCTGCTCCAATCACTTAATTGATTGAAAATGAATTAGTTCTTACCACGTCGTATTAAGTCAGAATTTTCTTTCAAAAATGAGTTTATTACTATGTTTGTAGTAAACTGAATTATGATATCCGCGGAGTAAGTAGTTAATGCTTCGTGAATGTTGATAGAAGCTGATTTCTCAAATGGCAGTTCTTTAGCCAGATAGTTTCTCAAATTCTTTGCGCTTCTAATCACAATATCCACATTCGACTTCATTTTTGTGGGAGACATATGCCGTGTAATCTTTGATCTCAAATATTTCCATTTAGGATTCCTAGCACCAACGAGACCTTGAAGTCCAAACGGGTCAGTCTTACGGTCGCAACCAAAGTATCTATCCGAGAATATATGGAAATCCTTAACAAAGATTGCTTTAATATGATCCAGATTACGCAAAAGTAGATGTGGTTTCTGCATAATGTAAAAGCCTACAGGAGTATCGTCTCCAATGTCGTCGATAGAATTGCTTAAATGATTCAGATCATCCCAGACCGCGGTACGCATCAGCAATGTATTTTTAAAGTGACCAAAAAACCAGTTGGCTGACGGTGAGTATACACCGCATCGAGCCCAGTATCTTTGTTTGTACTTTGCAAATAGATAAAATATTACAAATGGAATAAGTACGACAATTGCACATAAGCTAAATGTATTCATAGTAACACTGGTTTAACAACAGTAGTTATAACAATATTTTCCAATCCCATCAGCTTTTCGCCAATCCACTGAACGGTTTAAAGTTAGCTAAAACTGAAAGACTAGCAATTATTTGATTCCTAAAACAATTATGCAAATATCACAGCTGATAGTTCACTATAATCTTCAGCAGTAATTTAAATATAATTAATAAATATAGATATGGTATAAATATAAAGATATTATCAAAAATTTGAGGCGGTGTTTGATCAACGATTCATAATATTTTTGTCCGTAAAAAAAGTTTTTCTGTATCTTGTTACCCTGTTAAAAATTAAACCAGAATTTTTAACACGGTAAGTAGTCTACGCCGAGAACGTTAAGGTAAAATTCGCGTAGAAATTCCAGTCGAACTCTAGATGGGTTTTTGCACAGAATAGTTATGAGATAACCTTGATGCGGACTATTAACTCATAGTCAGTATAAAAATTAAAAATGAAATGAATAGAAAGAGAAAATAAAATGAAAGTAACTTTTTGTAATGTAAGAAAATGGGACTATAAAAAAGCAAGGGATACTAATTAAAATATATATTCTCTATTTATTTACAAATTTTAAGGTTTTAATACCTTATTAAATGATTTTATGTTTATATAATTTATCGATTAAAATTATTTTAAAGCACTTCACTACCTTTACTATTATTATTAATTTTAGTTTATAATTTTACTTTTAAATTTTTATAACAAATTTCAATTTAGCTTTCTATGCACAACACTGTACTGCACTGCACGATGTAATGGCTGACATCTTGGCACGATATGACTTCTGTTCATATCTCTCTCTCTCTCTCTCTCTCTCTCTGTTTCTCTATCTAAATGAATATGTATTTTTCTCTTGCTTCCTCATCGAGAAATTGCATAAATAAAGATCTAAGCAGAATTTGCTAATTCACATGCCTCCAAAACATTTTGATATTGGCAACCATTTATAAATATAAAGGTTAGATGTCTTTTTGTGCTCTTCCTAATTTTTTACGTCATTAGCATACGTCAGTAGACATCAATAAGAAGTGTTCTGCTTGAACTAGCAGTAAGCACACTGTAGTCAGTCAAACACCTTATGGAGACTCATAATTATGTCTCATTTCGTTTTTTCTCCTTTCTCGGTCGGGTATCCCCTTATAACCTTTATAAGCGCGTACTATCCCAAAGGCGAATAATTACAATAGGTACAGACTTGGACTGACTCATATTGGTTTTACGTAAGGTTGGTAGGATGATCCGTGGATTGATTTACCTGTCTCGAGAAATAATTCTCAATTGCTGATTTCCTTCTATCCCGCACCATTTCTCGCTATTTTCCGTGCTTCCCTTCGGTCTACCGTAATTTTCACCGTTGCAATAAAAAAACAGTACTTCCTTACCGCTCTCCGAGTAATCAGCAATTGTTCCGCATTATTTCCCTACTCCCCTCATATATGTTGGTTACTGCTGTGTAACGGAAAGGAGAGTTGAGTATGGAAGTATAAAGAATTGAAAGATCGTCTTAATAATAACTTTATTTAAAAGTTTCACAGAATTCTCAATGATATAATGTTCGCATAGCGAAGTCAACACTGTAGTGTCATCATAATAACATTCCGATGTTGGAGCATCATCACAATAACGTCCTGGCGGCCATTTTCATTAATTTACAAGGTCAGGAAAATGCTAAATCATTAGTTTCTCCGTTCCACCAGTCCACATCTAGGCGCTGTGAATTAATCTTAGTTTTTCAAACTCGAATGCATACTGCAAGACACACGTACACCTGGCCGCAAAAGTTTTCAAGATCTTGTACATTTTTTTATACAAGTGATACTTCAAAACACGGATATATGTATTGAAAGTTCACATGTAAAAAAACATATGTAATAAAAAATGTAATAAAACATATTATATTCCAATGTAATATCAATATGACTGACGCTCACACGAATTTGTTTTTTTAATGAAACCAGTTGAAAGTTTTTATATGAAAAATTATGTATATATTATACCAATGAATTGCAGAGTCAGTTGCATAAGCTTCTATAGGAAATGTATTATGCTATTATTGTATAAATTACATCTTGATAGTTATCCTGCTTAGAATTCTTAAGTAAATTCTAGATACTTTTTGACATTTAATATGCTTTACAGCATACAATCTGAAAGGTCGTTCCATTTCTAAACTTACATAAATGGATCAAAGAAAACCCGTACTTCGTAATTGAACCACCTGGGCCACCATAATAGATCACTTAATTATATCAAAATTAGTACATCCAAATGCCACTAAAGCTGCTTCCTTTCCCATACAAGCAACAATGTTTCCTTGGTTATGTAAAGAAAAGTCGGCTGATAAGCCAAACAAGGTGCTAGAAAACTCTTGACGGACTTGTATAATCCGGATGCCTTTTCGAGGAAAGTCAAATTGATTTATTCGATTCTCTCCAAGATCGCGCGAACGCACGCAGTAATAATCCGGCCTCATTGGCGGCATGACGGCGCGGCGGCCTCTATTCGAGTACTCCCGTCAGGTCATTAGCGCGCCCATTTCACGGTCAGCTGTGCGAGCTTGCCGTGTGTAGGAGAGCGAATCGTGACCGTAAACTTCCTCGTCGTTTAGGTCGTTGCACTGCTAGGGCTTTTGTAAACCAATTGAGTATAAATATAATTAATAAAGTGTAATTTGGAATCTCAAAATTGGAGCTGAGAAAAATTGCAAAAAAAAGAAGTCTCGTATGCGAAAAACGTTGGTCCGTGTTAAGCTCAAATCTATTAATGTATGTGCGGTGCATCATGAACGAGCCAGTGGAGAGCGGGAGGCGGAGAAGGTGCTCGCCCTCATTGCACCTCTAGCCATGCGCCTTTTATCTGATGGAAAGGCACCGCCTCGTGTGTACCTACGCGCGCGTTTATCCTCTCCGAGCCTCCGCGCGGTCGATGGAAAGTCCGAGCATAAAGCCCTTCCAATCCTCCTTGACTATCTTTTGAATTTGTCTGCTGCCGGTATAACGTACGCGGTTACTGCGCTTCGTATGACTCGAGCGCAGTGGTTAAAAGTTGTTCGTTGTTTTATTCGTGAGCTTTGGTTCCCGCACCATAGGGTCTTTTCTGATCAGGCGTTTATTTATTTATGGCCGCGCACCCGCGATCACATTTTAACCGATCCCCATCACAATGGCTTTTGCGCACGCGTTTGTATATCTAGCCCCGCGATTTTCCCCTCTCGGTGCTTGATCTACTGCATCATTGTTACTTAATCACTTTTTAAGTTATGTACCCTCAAATTTAATTGGACTCCGCTTTCTTTATCGGTCGCCAGTTTACTAATACCGCCATTACACGCGTTTAGCAACCAAATAAATCAAACAGATACGTAATTACAGGTAGATTACGATCCGCGCTTTTTAACGGCACCCAAATTTTTCAAAGCCCGCCAAAGCCCCGTGTGCAATATAGTGCGAGCGTTTCGAAAGCATAATAGTACCGAGGGGTATTGGTGCCATTGGATTTCAATTAAAGCGTCGCGCTCGCGCCATTCCCCGCAGTAAATTTGTATGGTCGGGCGAGCGAAGCGAGGCCTAACTGCAACCTAACAATCGAGCGCGCAAATCGACGTGGCCCTCGCCAAACACTGTATATACTCGGCTCAACTCGGCAATTTCTCGTACGAATTGTAATTCCACGTCACGGTGAAACAAATCCGTAAAAGAAGTCCCCACTCCGTTCCCCCTCTCTCTCTCTCTCTCTCTCTCTCTCTCTCTCTCTCTCTCTGCTTTCTGTGTTTTGATCGCGAAACTATTCCACGTTAGACGCGATGACGATGATCGCTCGCCACCGCGGCGATTTTCCGCGCGCAGAAGGACACTGTGCCGCTTTACTGGCGCATTACTCAGGTACTTTATTGGGGTGGTGCGAGTGAATTTTGTTTAAAGAGCCAGTGCGCGGCCAATTTGCCCGTCGATCCTTGCAAGCGCGTAGCCGATTTATGCGGCCTGGCCGACGAGTCCCGACGTCGGTGTCGTCGATTGCGCCGCCCGTCTCTGTATCTCTCCCGCTCTCGTGCTTACAGTTGAGTCTCCAATTATCCGTCGCGTGATTGCAGCTTTGGGAATCACCGCGGCGGATGTTGGGTAAGCCTCGCTCGTGGTTTCTCCTCCCTTCTTGTAATTATTCCCGGCGTGCCACGCGCGTATCTGCCTAAAATAAAACAGTCGGGTTTACGATCGCTTCTGCCGAACCAAATCCGAACATTCGGATGTATATGTAAATCTTTCAGTCGGTTGAACCGAAAGCTGCTACTCTCGTCCGACGAGGCAACTTATGGCCGATTGAGTCGCTTTTTAAATACCGTCGGTTCACCTGACGATCGACATTCAATTCTATTAAATTCCATTGAATCAGTCTCTCAAAAAATTATCGCTTGCAACGAAGCCGGCAGCCATTAAACGGCTCGCTGCCACAAGGAAACACCCACTAATGCGCTCGCATGACAAAAAACAATTACTGGAGTTAGCCACAGTAATGACTCCCTAGATTAGAACTTGTCTCCGTAGAGCCTGCGCTCTCATAAAGCGATCCAAAAAACCATATGTGCGCGGGAGGAAAAATAAAGAGGGCCCAGCGGGGAGGTGCACTAAACGAAAGCGCAAACGACTCGCGTTCCCGATGTCACATCCCTTCTCGGAAGTGATAAAAGCCGGGAGGCCCAAGACGCACACAGCAGACTGGCGCTATGGGTACACTAGTACCACACTCCAAATGGAAATCGCTTAGTTTTGTTGCTTTTCGGTGCACTCGAGTCATGTCGCTGAGCGTTGAGTGCACAATAGATTTATGAATACTGACGAATTGTTCTCCCTTGAACTTATTTGTTAATTTGAAATAATATTCTGTGCAGTCGGGGTTCAGTGACATGCGGTCATATCGTTTTTATACTTGACTTATCATTTGTTTTAGTTCAAGACACCTTTTTGCTAATGGGGCAAATAAGCTAATTATATTTTTAATTAATTTTATATAATTTCTAATTAATTTTCTGTACATCCTCACTTTAGTTTATCAATTAAGTACATAGCGAAAACGAACATTTTAGAAAGATCCATGAGTAATAAAAAGAGACAAAAATCAAAACAAGCATCATTTTAGCTTGTCTAATGTGTCGCTTGATTTGTAGTGCAACCAACAAGGCAACTGCTCTAGAAACGCTCGTTACACAGCAACGGACGAGAATTTCTACTTCTCGACTGGATCACCTCAAATAGAATCGTCATCAATTTTTAATGTAGACTCTCGTAGTACATAAATAACTTCATAGCAATAGCCTTTTCAACTATTTCACGTCTAGCATGTCGAGTAAAAAGACTATAAAAAAGGCTTTATGACGCTTATGACGCGAGCATTAACAACGAGCTCGAAAAGTAAGAAGTAATGACGCGCGGCACCGTCGTAATCATTAGTCCGTTTAGGAGTCTACATTTCCGCCAGTAAAGAAAACCTGTACTTTTAAGGTTATGCGTATATACATGAAACAGTGCAGTATCTTGAAAGTAATTTACCATTGCAGTACTGGTTTTTCGTGTTCTTACACTGTCAACTAGGTCACTATCGTGCATGAATTTTTTTAACTAACATTAAGTCCGGGTTGATTCTTCCGTTTTTATTCCCAGAGTTGTCTAAAATACTTTAATATTGATTGAAGATTAGAAAAATATTCGCAGTGCAATTATGTTCATATGTAATGCCTACTTAAGTATATTCTGAGTAAATATGGGTTGAAAGTATAAGCAGTTTAGCTTGTCAAAGTCAAATCTCGATTTTCTATAAAATTATATCGTTATATTAACTTGAAAAATGGCTGTTATAGTACATACGCAGTAGACTTGCACTGAAGAAATTTCTAACTTTGTATATATTTACTATATTATTTCTGCATCAGTAATTTTTTAAGACCAAGAGTTAGCAATTATTATATTGGTATAATCGTTTGTGTAAATAATAAGACGTCATTCTCGTGATTTGTAAACATTAGACAAACATTCATATAAGCGTATTATATTAGACAGAATCGAAACAAACAATGGATTTGTTTCGAGCAATAGGATAATGCAGTTCTACATTCATTAGAATAATTATAGTTCTAAGCATAGTATTAATTACACTTTGCCTGATTTGAGAAACATTTAACAAGACCGCGTTAAACTTACACATTAAGCGATAAAAAATCATTCCTTTTGAAATAGGACAATACATTTTATGCTACTTCTTCACTCAGAAAATAATTAATCGTATAGTATCATTCTATCATAATCGTTCACATTTGCACCGAGGTATTGGTGGCATCTTACATCAAGACGATCTGCTCAAGATTGACAAAAGCATTCCATTATAAAACTACGTATTCAAACTCGAAATTGAGCGAGGGCACGACTCTCCTGACGAAACGATCGACGTAACCTACGAAACCCCCGGACACGCGGTCCTATACTTGCGTCACTTCATTCCCCTACGTGGCGTTCTCGCGTATACACCTTCCCTACGATGTACCCCCGCCGTCCAATCAATAACCGTCAATTGGTGAACGCCCGCGAGCAGAGAGATCAAAAGGAATCCATCAAAGCGGGAAAGAATCGGGTGCCGATAGTAATCTCACGATTCCGCAACACGGGTGTGCGCAGCTGCTGCGCCCGCGTCTCGAAAATGAACGGGCGCTCGGTCACGATATGCCGCTATGTATCCTCCAATGTCTGGCCGCGCATTAGCACTGCGTGACGGATAGACTATAGGGTCACCGCGGACGCGCCCGACTCTCAGCTCGGGTTGGGCCGTTTACTACGACCCAGTCCAGGGTTCCAGGTGAAAGCGAGATCGCGCAATTTCTTTTTGCCGATCTGACTGTCGTGTGCTGTTTCTGCGATTGCGATACGGACGCAGGCGATCGATATTTTGCGCTCGTATCCAAGGAATCGGGTGCAGACCCCTTTCTCGAAATAGTGTGGCCATTTTAGGTTTCGATGTCTTCCTTCGTCGTTACTTTGGCGAAGGACGCATGCAGCCGAGATTAGGCTGCAGGCCCGAAACCGATATTTTTGGACCCTTCCCCGCCCAAGAGTTATTCGATATGCCATGGGAGATTCGTGTAGGGGTCCACGCATTCGTACACGAATTAGGATAATTGGCGGGATTACAAAGGGCATATTGATTTAATTATACACATCTCAAGCCAACCGACTGAACGTCCGACTTGTATAATAAAGTAATTTCAGTAGGTAATTGGCGCGCGGCCCTTGAGATTTGCAAAGCCCGCGGATACTAAAATTTGCAGGGATAATGTCGGGTGCGCGCGAATAATTCCTCTCCTGAAGGAAGCTCCAGCAGCAATTCCGCAAATTTAATTATTCCCAATGCATGCATGAGCGCGGCGCGCGCTTCTCTTGTCTGCCGCACGCGTAAATCAATTTTAATTGCGCGCTAGCGCCCCGGGAAGTCGTGATAATCGGGCGTACGCATCGAGGTGAACAAGGGCTGCCCAGTTACAAAAACGAAGACACACGCGACGATGGCTTGGCGCGGCTGCCGCGCTTATCGCGCCGCTCGCAGATAAACTCGATTAATCGGCCGCGCGCGAGGCTAACGAAGCCGCGAGAGCGCGAGCCGCTCCGGAGCAAACATACCTAAATCCCATTCAAAACAGGAGGTTTTTCGCACTGCCCGGACGATTTGCATAATTTTCGGGGCCGCGGGCCGCGTGTGCTTAACGGCTCGAAAGTCCTCGGTTAATGAACTTCTCCGAAACGAACTGTTGGGCGAGGGCCGCGCGCAATCAGGTCGCTTTCAATTCATTACGCCGTTTTTCGGGTTATTTATGGTGCGCTCCAATTTTTCCCAGAATGCACAAGAGTGAGAGAGTCGCGTCATTGTCGGCACTCAAGATCTGCCACCAGCACAGACCTTTGCAATTTCGCCACGTAATTAATAAAATGACAACCGCGAATTACTGCGATTTGCCTGCTTAATGTCGAGCGCGTATTATTACGTTCAGGTGCGGGCGTGATCCCCCCGGATTTTTCGGTCCATTTTAATGCACCTCCCTTCATTTTTATAACATTATAATAAGCACGTGCAACCGAGCCCAAGCGCAGCGTGAATAATTACGCATTTGCTCATTATTCCCTGTTGACGAAATAATGAATTGATAATAAATGTCTGTCATTTATTTTAGAGGCTATTGAAAAAAATATCCAATAATATATACGCCTCCTCTGGGCGAGTTGCCCGCGTATGTGCTCGCCAAGCAGCGATTCCTTTCGATATTTCTCGCGCTCTCAACCTGCAATGCGTGTGTTTCGATAATAAATAATCTGTTAATCATCTGGCTGATGCAAGGCTTAACTCGATTGGAATAATAAAATAAACTAACGTGCACGGTAACCGCGACCTTGAGAATTTTTTGCAGAGATAAATAGCCCTCTCTAGATAACATACTACATGCACTTTATGCAGCGTTCTTATAAACTTATTACTACTTAGGATATTTTTAAACTCATTTTTAAATTATTTTTGCGAAAAGTCCCATTTGAACTATAAGTCGAATGCAAAGCAGCATCAGAATGAAAACTTGGTAGGTCTTCCACCTAGCGTGTATGATGAATAGATTTTCGTATCCCTTTCAAAACTGAATAGTTTTCCAAGTAGAATGCAAAAGGGCAGCGAAGCGACTAGCACATCATCTTGTGACACACACCTGTCCTTGAGTCGCGCAATCCGACCTTCGAGATCCCAAAAAATCCGAACGGATTCTTGAGCAATCGTATAAAGTGCACATTCTCCGAACGAGGTGTGGGCGTGCGAGATAAAGGCGAGTCTCTTATCCTTCTTATATACACGTTTTATGCGGACTGCGTATAACCTATACATGCGGAATTATACAATCGCTCTTAAAGTTTGGGCTCGATTGTGCGGCAGGACCGAATATGGCGCAGAGCTCATCCGGAACTGCGTATAAATTCTGATAGCGTCGAAACCGCTTTACTGAATCATATGCACATTTTTTCCGACCTTAATATTTCACATACGAGTATATATCTTCCAGTATTTAAAAATAATTTTTTTATTCAAACAATTCTAACTATTTGTAAAATTATTTTGTACATCATTTATAATTATCTTCAAATTAACCTTATTTAACTTTTATTGCACAATAATTTTAATCTAAAGTATTGTTTCTTAATTGAGATATATAATCTATTTGATGATTTTTTGTTTCAGGTACGTAAACGATGTCATTTACTAAATTTGTAACACTACGTTATCGAGAGGTGAGGTATTAATTATCAATATTACATACATGTATCATATAAATTCATCTGCATAAGTTACGCAAAAACACAAGTAATAATATCCTTTATGGTTTCCTTATATAACAACAACATCAAAGTGTTACAGCTGTACATTAGGAATGCATATTAAAATAGGTGGCAATAAATTTTATACCATGTCATCACATACATTTTATACCAACAATGCCATGAATTAATAAATAATACTAATCTGAACGATCTCCTTATAATTACTACAAAATAAAATTAATTTATACTCAAAAAGAAAACAAAACTATTAGCTATCATTATATTTTTTCAAAAAGAACACGTTTATTTTGAGTTGTTTTTCTCGTTGTTTCTTAAATGTAAGAGCTACTAGAAAAAGAAAAAACTTGGTTTCAAAGTAGCTCATACTTTAAAAATGAAGTTTAAAGTATCTATAACTTGCTTTTCGAAAAGTAGCTATACTATTTTTTGTTTTCAAGTAGTTACTATTGTTGTATTTTATTTTGTTGTATTTTACTATTGTTGTATATTATTTTTGTACTTCAAACGCTTAAAGTTGTAAACCTTTTCAATATAAATTTTCTTCACAATTATATTTATCTATAAATATTAAAATAGACCAAGAGATGCTATTATACTAATAAATAGTTACAGTTCTTTCTTATATTAGTTTAAAGAAAATTATTGATAAAAAGTTTCTCAAAACTAAAAAATCTATTTTTACCTCTGAGTGATATTTTTTGCTAAAGACGTTGCCCTCGTGAAATGATTGGTGTTTTGATTTTTTTCTTGGGTCTACGGTCAAGAGTTTCAGGGTTGTACTTTGATGCTTTGTTTCTTTCTCACGGAGGCCACACATAAACGCAGACTCAAGCAAGGTCATTAGACTTCTGCATGCAGTCCTATAAATTTTTTCGTCAGAATTTGCACCACTGCACACGATATTCTCTTGGCGGTCATTTTCCTCGCAGTAGGTTACTTCTCGGTCGCTTACCTTGACGCATCTCTTGAGTTGAAAAACATTGACACGTGTAACATAACTCATGGATTCGAAATCTTTTGGATACTGAACTGGCCAATGCATTTCTTTTGACAAAAAGCGATTGGTCCGGTAAGAGACTAGCTATTACAAATTCTGTTTATTAACGTATAATTGTATAGTTTTTACATACCAAATTATACAAATGATGCGGTGCATTTGAAAAGCGTAGTACTGCTCATGCTGTTAAGAGTGACGTAAGCGATATCTCACTTTACAGAGTACACTTTATATGTAGTCATGGAGTATTACTTGTACATTTCTCAGAGTATTGCCCTTTTTATCCTACCATTCACTGTAATTAAATGTTCATTGTAACTTAAATACACGATGTAGATTTTTTTGAAATTCGAAATATCTTATTTTATGTCTGTTACTTTTTTACATGGTTTTATAACATTAAAATATAATTTTCTGCATTTAATTATCATATTTTAATTTAGACATTTTATATGGTATATGTACAACATGTAATAATTATAATAATTGCGGCATAATTATAATATTTATTAAATTTAACAATAATTATAATTATTGTTATGTTAAATATGTATCTGTCATCTCAACGTTGAGCATTTACGAAACTCAAGATAAGCAAAAAATGGCAGTTGAAGCTTGGCAGTCGCGCGCAATCGATAGCGCGTGCCGAGGACGAGCGTCCCAGAATGCAACCCGCGAATCACGATAAAAAGAGAAAAGTCGAGTAAAGGCCCGTCACCCAATCGAACGAAAAAATCGCGCGGCGACTAATTACAGGACAGTGGCCGGAGGCTCATTTTTCAGAACCGGCACACAGAGCCCCTAACGGAGCATTGGCGAGGTCCTCGTACGGCCCACTTAACTGTTCGATAAAGATTTTCGGGCCGCTCGGATTATTAAAGTGCGGCGCTATCGTGAGTCGCTTGGGGGCGGGCGGCGATTTTCCTGCCGGCCAGCCCTCGCGGCACGACTTTCCTGTGCTCGCTTTCGGTTTCTCCTCTCTTCCCTTTTCTCGCAGCTCGCGCTTCCTTTTTCTTGGCGAAGGGCAATCCTCTCCACGGTGCGAGAGCCTCTTTGCCTCGCGGCGCGGCTTTTTGCAAAAACTCTTGAGAGCAAGAGGAGTCGGTGGCGGCGAGTCTGAGTAATGCGAAAATTGGAGCAGAGGATTCCATATTTTTTTCGGTCTTTGAGTCGCATCTCGACGAGCTCATTTGTCTTACTTGGGGACGTACGTACAATTAATATAGACTTTTATTTTTCGGGTAAGGCTAAGTACTTCTTTGACTTAGCAGAAGGTTGTAGGAACTTTGATTTTTTTAACATTTAATTAAGAGGAAAAAATACTATGGTAAAGCTAAAAAATAAAACCTTAAAACTGGAAGTGAAAAAGTACAAAAATTAAAAATATTCTACATATACTATCATGTGCCGATATCGTATAATAATAAACAAAAATAGATTAAATGGGTAGAAAGGGAAACGCACCACGAAGTAAACAATATCTAGAAAGTAATATACTTATCATACGTACACATAATTTCTTTACAAGTAGTGAGTAAATGTAATATAAAAATAATTTGCAATTATTTTTAAAATATTTTAATACTCTTACAAAAACGTTCATTTACTTTATATAAAATTCATTTCATATTAGAAAATAAAATATAAAAATTATTGTTACATGCCGATATTAAATAGGCTGATAATTAAACGTTTGAGTATCGTGCAAACGTTTGATTAACAATTTGTTTAAAAGGTTTTCGAATACCCAAATATAAAAATAACTTTGCGTATAGTAGCTATATAGATTACACGATGATTAAGACTTAATCATACGCAAAAGTTATCGATAAAAAAGAATTATTTTGTCGATATCTGAATTAATAAAAAAAACTTTTAGAAATCGGTTATAGGTACTTTTATTTTTATATTGCGATAAATTCGTTGAAACATAAGATTTTCTTTATCTTCAACTCTTTACAACAAATGAAAATATGTTAAAACAAGCATTGTATCAGATATTTTTATTGACTATAGCATTTTCTATAACTTGTTGTAATTAATTGTATAATAATTTTAGTATTTCTGTAATATTACACAAAAAATTGGCCCCAAGAAAATTTTAATTTACACTGATAAAGAGTGTTATTTATTGAAGTGATCGTTAATTGGATACTGATCGAAAACCGGCTTCACTACCTTATTGCACTCTTCAAATACATAAAGTTTTTAGATCGATAAAATCTGCTTTGCCATACGCTTATTACTTACGTAAAAAATTTAATTTTGTCATTTTGTATCTTAGATTATATCCGTAAACATTTATTGAGGTTGTAACGAAAGGAAACTACTAAATAATGCTAATAAAAATATCTCCTGATTTCCTTTTCATTCAGCTGTAGTCATCTTCGCGAATTAAAGAATAACGTCTCTTAGCTAAGATCTTAGCAAATACTTGCAAAATATCGCTATAGAAAAGTAAGTAACCTGCATGAGAAATGAAGAACAAAGAGGAAAAGGGGATAAAAGTCGGAAGGTAGGCAGAGAATATGCAAGGTTGATCATGAGTTTGAACTGTCGAAATTGCCGGACTCGAGAAAAGCAGGCGACGCGCAGACTGGCGCGACGAGGACAAGAGCTGGTTTTGCGTCCTCTCGCTCTCCACCTGTACTACATCGAATAGCCAGGAGTGGTGGATGCGTTATGCGAGTCCCGCGAAATTGGTGGGTCACGGCAGCGGAAGATTCATGTGGACGATCGGATCTTTCGACAGATTTATCGGGCTTCGGAAGTACCCTGAAAGGAACCATGAAAGGAATTTCTTGTTGTATGGAGGCGTTATAGACATGCTCTGGGGATGTAAAAAAAAATCTGTCTTCAATCGAAATGACTGGTCACAATATGGGCTTTATATTAAGAATTATATACTTTCATCTTATGCAGAAATAGTAAAATAGTATAATAGCGCAGTAATCCACTTTAACATAGTTTTAAATTTTTGTCAGGAAAATCTCTATACTATTCAGAAAAACAGATTATAATTTTATTAAATGAAATTTTTTAATATTTCTATTTCATTGAGAAAATTCTTCATAAAGAATACAAAAAAATGAAAACCTTTACGAAAATTCTTATATATTTGAGAACAATAAGAACCTGTTATTATACTGGTGATTTAAATGACACGAGTGATCGTTGATTCGGGTATATTTCCCCTAAAAATGACAATAAAGCGATACTAACATTTTTTAATGCCTGCATAACTTTCTCCGAATTTAAAAATACTAAAATTTAACGATCGTACCAATTTTCCTTTTTCAACAGCGAAGCTTGTTCACCTTCCATGCGTTTCACATGAAATCGACCGCAACAGTAATACACAGAAAACAATGTTTTATATACCGTTAATTCAACTGCAATTGAAAGTTTAATATAAATATATGCCCATGAGTGGTAAATTAAGAATAATGCAAACGTAAATTAATTCCCGTCGCTATTATTAACGAAACGGACGGCGATTGCGACGCTATAAATTAAACTACAAATGGCAATGAGAAAGGTACGTAAAAGTGACTATACTTAAAGTTGGATCCCTGACATAATGCCGTTAAGTAAAAATCGTGTTTATTTTTACAGGTATTTAAAATTTGTAAAATTTCTGATGTATTTGGACATTATAATTTTATTTTTATTTGATAAGAAAATTGTTCATGATGAATATAAATTTAAGTTTAAAGAGAACTGTCTTAAGCAATAATTTTATCAGACATTTTAGCAATTTGAATCACCTGCACACTGAATAAAATAACACTATAAAAAAATATCTAGCAATATTGATAAGGATCTAATATATTAATTTTGTTATCAGAATAAGTGTAATATAGCTTATTATGAATAGATAATGGTTAACGTAATATGTAATTAAAATAAAGGCTTTTTGATACACGTAGAGATTGTTCTTATAGTATTTACCAAAATTATTGCGACTAATGTGAAATTGTTACTAATTCACCAAATGTGCGCGAATAAATTCATTTAATTTACTTTCCTTTTGTACCAAAACGATTGAGAGAAGTGAATATTTTCACTTCCGATGAAATAAATAAATTAAATAATTTATTGTCTATTCATGTTTGCTATTAATCACTCCTATTAAGGAGACAAACTTTTTTCTTACATATAAATGAATCGTGCACGGCTCGATTGAATAATTAGAAATTCAAATAGTATCCATTACTTACTTACATCGCGTCAGCACTTATAAAACAGACAAGGAGCAAGCATTATTTCACAATTCCATTTCATATACTGATCAAAAATAATCGCAAATCGTTACAAGTAATAGATATCAAAATATCATGCAAGATTTTTCTTCTCTTTTTAGATCACCATTGAGAATACTCATAATACATTTATAATTGACTTTAATTTTATAAACACCTAAAATTTAAAAAGATTCACTTATAAAGAAAGTACGTATGTCTTCAAACAACAGAATGTAAATCAAAAGTAAATAATTAGAAAATATAAAACTAAACAGTTTCTTAATATGTTAAGTTTAGTAAGTGTTAGCGAGGAGTTAACGTAGGAGATGGTGTGGCACAAACAGTCAAACACTGATGTTGTCATAATGTCGTTTATCAGTAAATAGATATATATGTATAGAAGTGAGCTGTATAAGAATTGATGCTTCTCGCAAGGCGATCGGCGGAATAATGAATAATCACTGACCCTTTGTGTCACTCAGCCCTCGCGCCTTTTTCCCACTCCAGGACCGCGAGGCTCTTCGCGCCTTTTCCGCTCGGCGGGAAAACTCTCTCGCGACGCTTCGGACATCTCCGCGACTCGCGCTCTCCTTTGGGCGCCAGGCGCACGCTCACACACACCTTACCGCGCAACGTAGCGACGGGAGACTGGCGCGAACGAATATCTTGTTAGGCCGTCTCGCTCACTCGCATAAGGGTTACGTTCCGAATTATCGGCTGGGCACGAGCCCGCGTCCGTGTCCTTGAGCCAAGATAGACCAGAAGTGCCTATAAGGCCTTCCTAAATTGTTCCTAAAGCCTAGGGACAATTGCTTGCCCCTAGTTTACAGATACACGGCCGTAACGTCACTTCAGCGAAACTGCCCTGGCCACGGGACGAACATCAATAATTATCAATAAACAAACATCAGCCATGTGCGCTGGCGCACTCGCAAGCCTATTCACCTCGTCGCCTCCCCGTCGCTTTCACATTTTTAGTCAAAATAAATCATAATTTAATAAAAACATAATTATAAACAATATTTGTGGGTGTGTCGCTTACAGTAAGTGTGGTTTCATAAATAAGATATGTGCAAATATTGTACAATATGTCTTGTCATTTGTAAATAAAATATTTTTGAAAATATGAATAAGCGTAATTCAAAATAAAACTGGTTATAGACACTGTACCGAACAATAACGTGTCCAAGTGTTACAAGACACTAGGGCAGGCGAGATAGTTGAGAGCTGTCTGAATTCGGAAGTGCGGACAGGGCAAGACCGAGGGCGAGACGCATCGAAGCGAGCAAATTAAATTAGTTCCTTTGTCGTGTCGCGGCTAATCGCCTTTACTCTTGAACGTTGCAAAACGGCCGTGACATGCGCCGTGCATATATAAATCCCAGCAAGCACTGACACGCCAACTCTATGCAGAAATGCCGATACCTACTCCTTCTTTCTCCACCTCACAGCGTATCCTGTTTCTCTATGTGCGTTATGTGCCTTTATTGTACTCCGTCTGTTACTCAGTTCTCGGATATTCGCCTCGATATCTGCTGTGTTTGAAATCACCTATAGGTACAATTACCGCAGGAGGTGCTTTATTTGTCGTTCGCTCCCCTCACATACAAAGGAAACATTGTTGTATTGGTGGAAATCCTACTTTTCAAAGATTAATCGTTTGTTTGGACGTATCCCACCATTGAGCGTAGCGAGGACCGCCTGCACCTACCGCTTTCGCGCGTACTCGGTTTCACTATCCGCATAGCCTTGAAAACAAAGCCTAGCGGTCTGATGAGCCGTACCGGGCGCGACCGGACAACCCGCAAATTGTCCTGCACCTGGACTCGACCATATCCTCATTTCCATAAGCGAGCGCGAACATCGCCAGGAAATCGTCCCTAAACTGTCCTCTGCAAGTACACAGGAGAGAGCGTTATATACCGCGACCCCCTTGTGCGCGGGCCTACAAGGGAATAGAAATCAAGGCGGACCGAGTGTGGGATAATATTCGCCCGCGCGGCGATCGCCTCGATTATCTAACTGTGCTGCTGACCCATTTCTCGCTCCTCAGCCTTTTCCCGCACGCCGCACCGGCTTAGTCGCCCTGGGTGTACCTTTTTCCGTTTCTGATGCGCTATCGGAGAGATCGAGCTTCTTCTTGTCACCTCCCGCTGTGGTCGCGTCTCGCCGAATGTCACTTATCAGACGGTTTTAGGGACGAGCCTTAGAGGAACTGGTTACAGACTCCTTTTTCTGATGCTTGCAGTGAAAACCACGCGATTATACAATTAGCGTTGATATATCAATGATTAATTATCGGAAAGAAGCTGTTTCGTGACCCGACTTGCGCAAAATGCTGATTTTCAAATTTTTAATTATGACTAATTGCCTATAGTTTTTCGAGTAGTGTTCGTTGGACGCATATAGTCGAGAGTTGCGCAAGGTAATCTTAAACTAGATCTTGCGATATTGTCCTCCTTTACAGCATTACTGCATTTATGTAATCGGCGTTTATATCAATGTAAAGGATTTGTCGTAAAAAATAGCTAAACCTTTGCGTAGTTAGTTTCAATACGTAGTCCGTTACAGGTTTATTAGACAAATTATTCGGTGCCATTTAGTCGTAATTCAATTTTATTTATATGGCTTGAATCATATAATTAAACAACTAATTTTACGCAATTTATGTTTATAATGGTTGTTTTTTTATCTAGTTACAAAGATTAAACAGGGAAAATGATTTAATGTTGTTTATTAAAGCCACGAGACATGACTCCATTTACTTCTGAAGTAGTATACAAGTTAAATAACATAATTGTCATAAATAATAATATCGTAGAAATGGTAAAAATTTAAACTAATGATGCAGTGTATAATCGAATTATTAAGGAAACAACAAGGATGAACAGAAAGGGTATTTGAAGATAGAGAGAGAGAGAGAGACAGAGAGAGAGACAGAGAGAGAGGAGAAGATAGAATGAAATAGAATATAGGAGGAGCTTACAGAAACTATATACTCTGCAAACACGTGCGCGTCCGTTATGTGTCTTTGTAAGACAGATGTGCATTCCGGTATATTGTTTGGAGTGCGAGTGGCGGGAGACACGCGTGGGGTGCGATTGAAAGTACGCGCGAGTTGGGAGGCGTCCTTCACATGATAAAGACCAAAGGCAACGTTGAACCATTGTATCCTCGATTATAATATATTCGAGGCTTACATAGAATCGGGGTCGAGTTTCCTCCTCTTCAAATCTCGCGCAATTACCTTGTATTCTCCGCGCAAACGCGCAATCTTCGTCAAAGTAAATTTATTGGTCAACTTCGCCGAGTATTGTGAGGTTGGCTTCTCCCCAATGGGATAATTGATAAGGATTCTAAGCGAGGCAAGCCCGAGCTTACGCTCGCAAGGCGACCCACATTTCGATTGAATAACTCCGTCCCCCGAGGAGGTTCCGAGGCGAAAGTAAACTCGTCCTCCCAGGCTCCGAAAAAGAGGAGGCGAAGGTAACGAGCCGCTTGTCCCGGCGCCTCGTTATCGAGGGAGCGAGGCTCGTGCGACAGCGCCGCTGCCCGCGTCCTTTGTCCCTTTGGGCCGGGCCTCCGGAGGACAGCCTCCACGGAATTCCCGGGCGCCGCGCCGGCTCCCGCGGCACTCGATTAGCCGGCGGCGTTCCCTCGGCTCGGCTCCCACGCGGCGGGCCGCAGGCGGCTTCCCGTGCCGCAGCTTATCGGTCGAGCAGCCGCGTTTCGGGCCCGATTAGGCGGCGCGGGGAGGAGGGGAAAGTGGACTAATCGTAATCGAGCCGATCGCGGCCAAGTCGATTCGCCCGATCTCCATAAAGGAATTGCCCACGCAGGCACCTGAAGGCGGCGAGTCACGGCGGGATGGCCGAATAATGTAGCCGGGCGGCCGACGCCTCCGCTGCACCGGCGCGCCGCTTTTCGGCCCGCTGGCCCAGATCCGCGGCGGCCGCGACACACATTCCCGCCCGGGCGGGACGCGCCTCTTGCGCAACCTCGTGCCCGCGCCCGCCGCTGTCCCCGGCTTTCGCACGCCCGCGCTTGCGACACGCAAGCGCGCCCAATGTATCGGCCAGCCGATCGGCACGCGATGCATTGTCTAGCTTGCCCAATCCTGACTCACCCGGCAAATGGGATCTTTGGGCCGTGATTTTGTACAACATGCTTGGGTAGGGGACATAAGGGGTTATCTCTTGGCCAAGTCTCGTTGGTTTCCACTAGGCTCTGCGCATTCTGCCGCAGCGGCCAGTCACCCTTGTCGTTCGACCTCAACCTTCAAATTCGAAGAGATGCGCGCGACTGCGTCGATCCATACCAATTAAAACAAGTCTTGCGCACGACTTCATCTCGTGCGACGCGTAACGGTCGCATCTCGTGCAAAAATTCGGCCACCGAATCTCGAAAGGAACCGGTCGCCGCGTCCGTCATTCGATGATAGATCCACCCCGAAGTGCAGCACAACTGGTCCACCGTTCTTATCAATCGGTGCCTCAACGGTACACGCATCGGCTTTCGGCCGATGTCCCGTCGCTTCCTTTCGGATTCGATCACCCTGGGTGAGTTACTTGCTGCGAGTTCTTTATTGTTAATAAATTTCGCGGAATTCCTCGTGCGCCGGGCATAATGTACAGGGTGGAAAGTGCAGGGGGTCGTCGTGTAATTTTGTTCACAAATCACTCGGGAGTGGCTCTGAACAGTCAAAGCCTTGTTGCCGCCTCTGCGAATAAAGGCGTCCCCAGCGCGTATAGGATTAGCATCGCGACGGGCATAATTCATAGCGCGACGACACCGGCATTTCGCAACATGTGAAGACGCCATTCTGCCAGCGATACTTTTGGCCGCCGAACGGTTTTTAAAGGATGCCTATGTCGGCATTCTGTCGGGTATAAACGTCCGGGGCCGCTATCGAGGCCCACCAAGGAAAAAAACTATGCTAGTCATTGGAAAATTCGTAAAGTGGAGTGCACTCCCATCGAAAGTAGGTCAATGTTACAGCTCACTATAGTCTGGCACCTTTCTATCAATCATTGAGCTTCTTGATACGTTTTCATTTTCTAATACTTCTGTTTTGAAAACTATTAGTTTGGCTTTCAAAGTACTTTACAAAATCCGATAGAAAGTTGTTAAACTCAGAACGGTACTTTAAGATGCACAAAGTGCTTCCGTTAAGATCTAGCTTCATCATACAGAATGGAGGTCCAGAAAATCTATGTGTCTATAATTGAGCTTCTGCTTATTTTCTATTTAAAGTATGCTCCTTGCAGATACTGGAGATACTTCAAAGCGTCGACCAAATTTTTTTCGATTAACTGAATATTTTTAGAAATTTTTTTTGAACATAACCTTACGCCTACTTTAATAGTTATTTAGGTCCTAGCCGTTCTTTTTTTTATTCTCATACTGTATGGATATAACTATTTAATTTCATCTAATTCTGCGCGTTACAGTATCTGTGGCGTTTTAGCTTTTAATGAACTACACGGGCATAAATAACCTCCTTCGCTTTTTGGATAGGAATATACTGTAGGGCGTCTTGGTTCGATGGGAAAATTCTGATGTTGGATGTGGCTTCGACAAATAAAACTATGTCGGAAATGACTCTTCACTCTCAGGTAACAGGGCATCCTCAAAATTTGTAGGCTCATTAAAATGTACCCAAACGTACACTCGTACTCAAGCCTTGGGACTCTTCAATGAACTACTTATACCATCCGATATACACCACTAAGTGCCAATCAAATTCAGTGATCGAATCAATCGTTCCAAAAGTTGGGAGACCCACGCAAATGTTTCGATCATTATACTCGACGCATTCTCGAACCACCCGAAATGTCGAATCTACGAACTTCCACTAGTTGCAGTTACCTTTTCTGTTTCTCTGCTTTGACCCGGAGGTCTGAGTCACCAGCGCGGGTATGTCAACTCTCGCTAGGCTTGTGGATCACCTAAACGAAAGTGTGACTTGCCGTTTCATAGAATTCTATGGTATGCTAATTGCGCACTTACTTAAACACCTGTCTACACGTTACTAGTGAGTTGCCCTGGGAACCTCTGTCAATGTTCTCTTCTAAGATATTTACGCGAGAAGACGCGAAAAGTCAATACGAGGTCAAGAGCCGGTCAGGACCCACCCAAATGTCTTCGGCCTCATACTGGGCCAAAGTTTACTATGAATTTGGAGGCTCTCCTAATAACTACGAACGCTTAAGACTCGATTTGTAAATAAAACGTGCCAGGGCGTTAAATTAATTGATTGCATCGGCTGTCAAGAAGTTAGGTCATTTCGCTAGATCAATCTGCATGAAAGGAGTTCGATTCGAAGTCCGATTAGTCAATTGATTTGTCAATCAAATTAGTCGAAGCGTGCTTTTGACATGAGCTTTGCAACAGAATGTAAATAAATTGATATATTTTTATTTCAATTTTAATATTCACTTAACGAATTTATTTATAACTATCTAAATACAGTAAAGATATAAGTATATTTTTTAATTATAAATCACATTTCTCTCAGTTATCTATATTATACCTAATGAAATAAACAATTAAATGAAATATACCTTAAAGAACTTAAATGAAAAAAATATAGATTATACTTTGGAAAGATAAATAGAAAAAGTCTAGTAAATTCGAAGCTCGTAAATACAATTATTAGGATTCAAATTTGATTCGAGCACTAGCTGTTGGCTCAAAAATGAGAAAGAAAACCGCGAGTCTCATTTATCCAGTTTTTCGCCTTCAAACTCGATAAATAAACCAGAGAGCTAATAAATTCTGAGGACCTCGCGAAAGTCACTACTTAACACCAATCGACTTCGAGATTTTCCTCCTTATACAATATCCGTCGTGCTCGCGACTCCACCTTTCCCTCCCTCTTCGGGACTTTTCCACGCGAAACCCGCTCTAGATGTCCTTTAAAGATAGCTACTCGCGCGACGCTCCATCTCCGGGGCTTATCGGCCCCTCATAACTGGCGGAATCGGCAGGCCGAGTTAATTGGGACGCGGCCGATTATCCCCGCGCTCGATCAAATTTATTCACTGTTGCGCGCGGCTGCGTCCCCGCTATGTATTTTATTGCGCTTTATGGCCCTTCCTTTTACCCGCACGGCCGCCGCCAGTGCACTTGTAAACCAGTTGCAAATATTGCCCGGCACAATGCACACGCGCGCCTCGCTCAGCGAGATATCTCCAGGAATCCTGAAGATCTCGTTCCGCGGCGGAAAAATCTTCTTGGATTCATCGTGAGGAAAGGACCTGGATTTCGCTCAGAAACGCCGATGGTACTGGTAATGGAATCGCTGCACTGCTAAGCGGACGAATCAATTGGAATCGTGTTTGTAAAGCAAAATTCGTATAAGATGGAATTGACAGTATATTATGTCACGGAATTGAAATCAGAATTGGCGAATATTTTTCCGTTTTGCTTAAAATAGAAACTTATATTTTTAGAAAAACGTGAAAAGGCAAGAATATATAGACACAAGTTACTGTATCCAATAAAGAATCAAACTAATTCGTATAATAAAACGCATGGCAAAGCAATGCTTAGAGTAGCCAAACAATCAACTTTTTCCTCAACTAACTTAGCAAGGCCCTTTTTTCTAAACGGGAACGATTATTCGATCCCTTTGTACATATCCGACCGACGCGAACGGCTCCTCCCCGAGAACGAAAGTTTATTTACCGGCGTGCGTAACTCAGAGTGCGAACAAAAAGCCGAGCGAAGCACTAGCAGAAAGTAAGAGTCCCCCGCAACGATTAGGGACCGCGTCTAAAAACGGTGAAACGTCATAATCACCAACGATCCCCGGACGGCCATTACCATCGACTCGCGAGCAAGAAGGTCCGGGGACAATGGACGCTCCGCATTCCCCTCGGCCCCTAAATCCTTCCCACAAAAAGATCAGTTTGTCTTACGTTCCCTCGGCGGGAGTCGACCGCTTCTCCCGCGGTTAGAACGATTGAGCTCCGCGGGGTGGTTTAAAGCGGCCGATTTCCGATCAACGGAACGGGACCTCGGGGACCTGCTAATGGGTCTATCAGTCAGTGGTAACAGCCGATTTTGTCCAATTGACCTTTTTCCCGCCAAGTGTATGCTCGGATGCTAATGGGACGCGCGTGGCGTCGGCGCTCGCGAATGGCGATGAAAAATCGACCAATTTATCAGAATTAACAGGCTACGCGATCGGCCTGACTATTTTCCTAGCAAGCTGCGTACGAGGGCAATTAATTCGGTGATTCAAAGTAGATACAAAAAAACCTATCTCTCCTAGGAATCTTGATGATTAGAGGTATTCTTAGATCGTCTCCGATCGGTGTGCTCTGGATTGAGGACGAGGGACGGATGAATGGCCCAGTCGAAATCAGTCGAAATCAACTGGGAAATCACCGGATTTTAGTTGCCTTGTAAACAGCAATAATACAACTAAAACTTGAAAAATTTGGAGAAAGTATATATTCAGATTTATAGTGTTGAACAAATATAGCCCTATATAAGAGATTTTAAGATTTATCCTATTTCTGAAGCTGTCCTAAAACCAACAGATAATTCTAATGGAATCTAATTAATCTTGAAACTGTCACTGATACTAATATGTTCCATTATAAATTTTTACTAATAGTAATTAGAAATACATAAAACATGAAATAGTCACAGCAAAGAGTTGAAAGTCAAGGCCTCACACAAAATACTTTTAGAAAGTATTAAATCTCTTGAAAATTACAAACGACTAAATTTCTTTGATCAATTCACATATATCGTACTACGGTATTGAAATTCTGTACACTGTAAATAAGTTTGGTGTGATGACAGTAGAACGACGATTCAATTTTCCTTTAACTTTGAATTACAATCAGAAATATAATCATATGTATGTCTACATATGAGATATCAGTACTAGTCTTCAAAAGATAAATTCGATAAATAAAATATTTGATAAACATAAAATCAATATTCGATTGTTTTCTACAATTATCAGTAACCTCTAATAGAACACTTTGTTATTTTATTATTAGATATTAGTTATTAGTTATTTTTATTTGGTCAGAATCCATGGAATTCCATCCTTAGTAGATTTACAGTTATTCGGCAGTACATTCCAATCGATTTTTCCCTCGCCAATATAAACCTCGTCAATACCATTCGGCGTTGAGTACAGTGGTGAGAAAAAGCGGCGATAAATCAGTCCTCTCGCACTAATGCACAGAAAGAGCGTAAAGCGCGTAGGACCACAGTGACGGCGGCGGAAAAAAGCAAAAGGCGCCCGCGCTGGGCGGTTGACACGCGCGATCGGCGTCACTCCTAGATCGGAGCTCAGGCGACGGCGCGGCGGCGCATCGAGGCACAATGCCGGACTCTCGATCCGGTTTCTCGGCCGCGCGCGATTACTTAACGAGCTCGGACGCAACGCATCGCGGCTCGCGCGCCCTGATAAATCAATTCGCCGTGACGTAACTTCCTCTCTCTCTCTCTAGCACGCGCCCGTATTCTCGCGGTGCCTTTTTTCCTGACCCACCGGCGCAGATAAGCGTTGTGCGATGATTTATTCGCGCGACGATTGAAAAGCCGCGCCTCTTTGTTGCGCGACTCGTTAATGCCTGATTAAGGGCTACGCGCCACCCGCGGCTCTAGTGTTTTATGGGGATTTTGGCCGAGTACTTAATTGCTCGCCCGCGCGCGGCATAGGAGTTTGCGCGGAAGGCGGCATTCGGTGGGGGGCCCAAGGCGATTTATTGGGGGAGGCCCCGGTTTCGGGGCTTGTTTATTGCGTGACCGTCAAGGTTAAGCAACGCACGCTTCGAGATCTATACCACAGTTTCCACAAAAATTTACGGTTTTTAGACCCGTTTGATCTGATAAATGGAATCGAGTCTCCGGCGCGCGAGCCTCCGTAATATATATGTGTCCGTACGATGAGTTGTTAATTACTGCTGGAAGATGTTGGGAAAAATTTATTCAGCAATTAAATGACTTACCGTATTGTGCTGGAATAAATAATACCGGCTATTTCGTCAACAATTTTTCTTATGCCCACTGGCCTTTCTTCTGCATTCTAAACCTACTGCGAATTGTCCTTATTAATGAAAGTAAAGTTCAAAGCCCAATGTATATCTGTGCGGAAAAATCATTATAAATGTCCTTTCACTAAACAGATTTGAAAAATGAATCAGGGCACTAGATTCCATCGAATGCATAATAGATAATTTTATTTCGATACACAGTTTTTACTTGTGAAAATGTACAAAAGAATGCAAGATAATGTGAGGCGAGATATAAGAAGAAATACCAGATATTAACGGAAAATATCTTTTTAAACATTAGGTCATTTCGATTGTAAAATGATTATAATGTTTTCATTTATTGAATCAATCATTTCTGCTTATGTGCAAGACTTGATTTGTTTTTATTATCAAATTTATCAAAGAAACCATTGAACCAGTTAACATGATTAGATAGAACTTGCATGTTCTACACCTATTTCCATAAGCGAATTTATTTGTTCCCCAAGAGTGCGCATAAATCGATCTGTAGAAAAACATGCTGGAAACGTATATTGTCTGCACATTACACCGTTTATATTCACCAATTATGTTCTCCAAAGGCCGGTGAAAATCCTGTTTGAAGAAAAACGTGACACACATAAATTATCTCGGTATTCGGTGGAAACAAGTACACGAGGGAGACAGGGCGTTACACTTTGTCAAGAAAACATCAGTAGCGTGTCATCACCGGGTGCGGAGGGAATATTTTTGCATAGCGGCGATGCAGTGGTGGGCTCGGCTCCTGGTTCCCATCCGTCACCCGTCGAAAATTCGGCCGAGCGCAAGAAAAAAAGGCACTTTCGTCTTGGGGCAAGTGACGCTCTCATTTCCAAAGAGCCGCCGCGGCGATCGTGAACATGGTTCGGGTGCCGCCTCTCCTTCCTCCTCGTGCCTCGTTCGTTCGAGGCCCGAGGCCCGAGGCCCGAGGCCGGCGCGGAGCTCCTTCCGATCGGCGGCGGTCCCTTTCACGCTGGGCTAGGCGCGACGCTCGCCCGGGCCGATCTTTACGCGCGGAGTATTATTGAATATCCGCGCAGGAAGAAAATCGGTCGAAAAAGCAGCAGTGGCTATTTGCACTGGTAGAGGCGAGCCCTAGTGAAAAAGCCGGTTCGGCCGCGGCTCACGTAAATTTCCGCGGTTTTAATTGGCGGTGCGCCTCGGCCAGGCAGAAGCGCCCGTAAAGCGAATTCCTGGGGGCGGCGCGGCGCGCGGGCCGCAAAGAAGGACCACCGTGGTGGGAAAAATCGGCGGCAAAACATCCGGTTTCCCGAGTTTTCCCAGCCGCGGTCTTCTTGGGCGGAGGAAGGAAAGGGAAAAGCGTCCCGGCGGCGGCCCGGCGGCGTCCCGGCCATCGGAAGGCAGGCGGAAAAACGGGCGGGCGAGCGGCTGCTCCTCGTCCCGGTGCGCCGTGCGCGCGGCGCTTAATGGTGGTAGGGGCGCCGCGCCGCCGGCGCAGCCGCCGCCGCAGCCGCCGCGGTGAGCGAGAGCCGCTGAGCCGCCGCGGCCGCCGAGAGCGCGGCAGTAAAGGTGAGCCTTAACCCGGGATCAGATCCGTCGGATCAGTGTAACTCTTTCCGCGGCGTGCAGCATCCGCGCGCGCGCGCCCGCACCGTGTGGACCGCGACCGCGACCGTGTCGAGGCTTTCTGCCCGCTCCGGCACACATGGCGCACGAGTGCAGGGCACCTTTGCACCCGGTGCAGCCCTCCGCGGCAGTCGCTCGCTACCCGGCGCCGCTCGCGCCGCCCGTCCATCCCCGGCGATGACGCTCATCCGCCCCTAGAGCCGCGGCCCGCGCTCGCCGGCCAGGGCTCCTCATCAAGCCTCGTCGAGTGTATTTTTTGCCAAGTGCCCGATCCCCGGGTGGAGAGGAAGCGCCGCTCGCCGCAGCGCCCTGCTTATATTCACGGGGATCTACATGAGTGCAGGTGATAGAGTGCGTGACGTTTGTGAAGTGATTAATCTCGCGGTCGCAGTCGTCCTGCTGCTGCGGTACGCCTGCGTCCAGAAGGTAGGCGTCGATCTACTCACTGCATGCGCCTCTGTCAGCCGTCGATTCTATTAGCGATCCCTGCAAAGGCTCGTTTGGCTAAACGACGAGGAACCCAAGTGAAAAAACGGGCTTGCGCAACACATTATCGCGACAATGGCCGCTCCGGAATAATCACTCGATCGCAATGACAAGCGATCCCCGCATCCGCGTGTTACGAAACAAGACGAAACGGCGACTGCTCCGCGAGTCGCGCGGCCCGCCGTCGAAAAAGCCGACGACCTTACTGTGTAGCTTCCGCGCGGAAAGGATCGTTAAATCGGCCGTGCGAAAATAGCGATCGCTTGCGCAACGCTCGTGGCGACCTCGATACCGGTGGCCCATCCTCGCGGCGCAGCGGCGCGGGCGCGGGCGCTTTTCCCGGGAAATTGTGAAAGGCCGCGGGCGGAAGGTCGGGGTCTTGATGCCTCCGTCGCGACTTTTACCACGGCCCGGATGTATTGTGAGCGCGCACATAGTGGCAAAAAATCCCCATGGCCCGCGCGCGCCGTTTAATTGATCGGCGGCCGATCGTAGCAGGCCGCTTTAATTTAATCCTTGGGAGAAATTTCGTTTAAAGCAGAGTGATTTGCTGCTATTAGGAATAATAAATTATGATGAACTAGCTAAAGTACTTGCTTTATTGATTTGGACCTATACTTACCGCAGACCCAAAGTAAAATGATATTTTAATATTCGTTACACTCTCCGAAGGTTAAGTTGATCGCTAGACTTTACTTGGTATTTACACTAACCATTTCCACGGTAGAAAATTACCAAGGCTGATTAGCCTCTTAGCTGCAGGTTTTTTACAAAGTTTCTTATAACTAAAATGTAAGTTCCAATTAGGTAAAAGCTCAGCAAAAACCTGCTACCAAGTTATAGATATGTATAGGTATATTTATAGGAATGAGTATACGGGCGGACAAGTGCATTGTTTATGGGCAGTCGTAAGCATTCCATCACTTCCATCACTAAATTGTCCAATAACGAATCCCATGCTTCAACTTTAGACTAATGTTAAATTAAAAATTTTTCTACGCTACTTGGAATATCTACCATTGTATTAATGATATTCTAGGGAATTTATGACGAATTAGTGTCTATGGTTAGCCAATAATTTTCTCATTTTGTAAAGCAACGTCATAACCATTTGGTTGAAAATTGTTGACTTTTTTCTGGATTGTCATGATCAATGGGTTACAATGGCTTTTTCCATCTGCTAAACAGCAATTGGCAATTGTATTGTTCACTACTATAACCAATAAATTTGGCAGACTTTCAGTCATCAAAGTAACCTGGCGCACATTGCATTTTCTTTGATGACTCGTGCGAGTTTATCGCCCGTACGAGTGGCTTTATCCGTCGGCTTGATATGTATGCAGGAACGGCATTAGAAACCGTGGTATAGTCCGAGGCAGGAGCGGCCGCGGCGTACGCAGTAGAAAAAATCCATTCAATCAGCAATAAATAGTTGTCCCGCGCTCGCGGCTCGGCGCTCGGCCTCTAATCGTGGTGTTGGCGAGCGGGCGCGGGGGGTGCGGGGGGCGCGGGGGGCGCGCGGCTTTGAGGAGCGTCACCGCGGAACGAAAGAGGACCGGCTGGGACTCGGGCGCAGAAGGAGAGCACCGCCGAGCGGAGGGGGGGGGGGCCGGAGAGGTGAGAGTGCGCGGCTAGGCTCACCCGCGCCCAGTGCACACCTCGGCCCCGAGAGGGGAAGAAAGTGAGTCGCGAGCGCGCGCCGAAAGAAAAAGTAAAGTGCCCGGCGCTCGGCTGGCGCGCGCCCACAAAAGGGAGAGGAGGCGCGAGCGCTCGGACGCGCTAATTGGCCTTGTGCGCGCGACGCCGGCCCGCGGCGTTTCACGCGCTGATTGACGGCCAGAGGAGGATAGGCCGCGGGAAAGCGGGGGACCGGCCTATCCCGGCATACCCCGGCGTAACCCGGCGCCCGCGCCGCCCGCACTCTTACTTTCGCCGCGCCGCCGCCTCCACTTTTTCGGAACTTTCCCTTTCCGGAGCTCCCACGAGGGCCGTGCGGGGATCCGGGTGGGGCCCGCATCCGCGGGAGCTATCGGGAGCTGCCCTCGAGAGGGAAGCGAACCCGAGAGCGAGCCCCGATACGTCCGCTCGCGGCCCGCTTACTCCGGGCTCCCGGCTTCCGGCTCTCGTCCATGG
The DNA here is from genome assembly GCA_018906755.1 of Sycophaga agraensis. Classification (NCBI taxonomy): domain Eukaryota; kingdom Metazoa; phylum Arthropoda; class Insecta; order Hymenoptera; family Pteromalidae; genus Sycophaga; species Sycophaga agraensis. The sequence continues at coordinate 1,431,163 of JACCIE010000011.1, forward strand.
GATGCTGCGCAAAACAATCCGCTCTGCAGCTCAAAGGTAGACCCAACCAAGAGATATCGCTTCATGTGTCTGCATACGCAAAATGATAAGAAAATAACAATACTTTTCACTCACAAGTATTTTTTTCAGGTTACAGTAGCGAGATCCTATCCCTAATAGGAAATACTGTCAAATTTATGAAATACAGATATTATCTATCGGTTTAAAAGAATACAAAATAAATGAAAATTCCTTCCTTAAAATTTTTAATAGGGTAAAATAAAAATGTCTGACTAATCAAATCTCTTGCGGCCGAATCGTTGCTTGGCATAAGGAGTAAAGGATCTTTGATGCGTGTTCTTCTTTCTTCGCTGGCTACATATGTGTACATATATACATATTGTTTTGGATAGGAAAGGGTGACGAAAGAGGCTGCGTTGTATGCTGCAGGCGGAGCGGCACCTCGTTTCTTCTGGCCAATAATAATAATAATAAATAATAAAGTACCATTTATTTGCGGCGGAGCTCTCATTACATGTCAGGGCGAGTGCGAGAGCCGCGTAAGACGCGATAATTGATGGTTCGAGTGCGGGGGGACGAGGCTTTGGCACTTAATACTTTAATGCGAATGGATCGCTATTTATCTCGGCTTTCGGCTCTCGAGTCTGTCTCGGAGCGCAGCGCGAGTCGACTTCAATGTTTCCTCCATGGCCCGGCGTAAGTAGGCCCGGGCGATTTACGAAGTCGCCGCACGAGCAACAGGGCGGATTGTCTTCTCAAAGAGAACCGATCGGCGCGCGCGACCCGAGGGCGCGTTAACGCAAATTGAAGCGGCTGCGTGGACCACTTACATTAAGGCCCAATGGCCCGGCAGTTGAGCCCCCCGAACGCCAGTACGGCTCGGCCGCCCCGAGCCCTGGGGAACGACACGGAGCATCAAGCGGGCGATTAACGCGCCGAGAAAGGAGCCTCTGCAGTTCGGCAGCTGCCGTGATTTAAAGCCGGCCGCCGCGGCCCTGTTCCCGCGGCCTGTGCTTCTCTGGCCGGGCCCGAGGCGCACTTTCCGCGGAAGCCGCGTCGACGCAACCGTTGTCCTCCTGCGCCGGTCCCCCTTCATTTAGCGAGTTGCAACTCCCCTTGCGGATGCAAGCGCGGGCGCCATTTTTTAGGTGCGCAGAGCCTGGGCGTGGCTTTCTTATCGAGATCCGAAACCAAGGAATGGTTTGTTAAGGGCTTGGCGAGGAACAGCTCCCCGCGGGACAGGAGCACTTTCAGGGACGTCGCCAGGCGCATTTTCTCTATTTGCCGGTGATCGTTAATGACTTTCATTACCGGACTAACTCATGTGGCTGCGAATTTATTATGCGCAAAGTATGCGAGAGCTCTTATTTCTATTGTTAACTTACTCGCTTTCGAAGCTGTTCAATTATAATTTTTCTCGGATATGTAACCGTTTATATATCTACTTTATTGTTATTGTTATGATTTCGCGGTATTCGCAATTTTTGTGGTATATCTGTACTGGCAGTACACGGCTAAATGTTCATTTATTTTATTTTTATAAATAAAAGAAGCTCCGAGAAAAAATTAATAGTAAGATATTGAAATACCATTCGAAGTAACTCAGTAGTACATAAATTCCTGCATTATGGTAATTATATAAATAAGAGTAAATATAAAAAACGACTAATTAATGTTCTATTAATAAATATCTCTTTAATAATGCTTCGTTTGAAATGGCTTCAAATTGTGGGTCGAGATTTAAAAGATAGTACGAAATTTATAAACAATAACACGTATCGGCATTAATTATCAATTAGGAAGTGAAGGGAAAACCGTATGCCGCTATCTTTCTCTCTTCTCTCTTCCTGTACCTTTCACAATAATATCTACTTTTTCACTGTGTTTAAAGAACCATTACGACTCCTTTTAAGGACCCACGTAGGTAAATAAGGGCTTACTGCCTACGAATGCAGACCTAGAGAAACCTGTGCGAAAGTAAGTGAGGATGTACAGTTAGACGTTAGAATTAGTGTTATTCTCTTATTGCAATTACTATTACAGTCCCATATACCGATGGATTTTCATATGCACGTCGTAGGCAAGTATAAAGATTACGCGGTGTAGGGGTCGGTGTGAAAATTCCTCTGTGGCCATAGCGACGTCGTTAAAGTGCACAGTCCCACACGCACGGGAGAGGAAATTTTGGATTTTTTTTAAAGTCCCCGAAGAGTAAAATGGTCGGAGTAAAAATGTACGCGCTGCAGGGCTAACATTACATATCGACATTTATGACCGGTAATTAAACGAGCTCCTTGACCAATCCTTGCGTTTCACGGCGTTTTGTACGACTAAATATCCTTAATTGTCGCGAAGCAAGGAGAAGCACAAGAGAGTGACTATGCCTGGTACTCGACCGCAGCATTACGCACTCTGAACGAGCGCGCAGGTGAGGATAAATTAAACGACCTTACGCGGGCCCAGGCCGGGCTTTCGCAAGCCGCGGCGCGAATTGGGCGCCGATGAAAAAAGAGAAGGCTCGAGCGAACAAGAGCGTCGCGGGCGACCGTTAATTCCCCCCACCCGGCCCCTGCGCAGGGGGAAAAAGTGCGGGGCGAGCAGAAGAGGAGGCGAATGCACTGCACTCGGTGTTTATCTTATCCCGGTGGGCGCGTCTTATCGGTGCGTTCCCTGAAGATTGCCTCCGCAAGTGCGCGGGCCGGCGCTCGGGTTTCGATTCGCGCCTCGCGGGTCCCGCGGCCGCACACCCGTTTCCTTTTTCCCCACTTCCCGGGGCATTATCTTAAAGGGTAAATGCGGCAGAGGCTCGCGTCTTTATTGGACTACCTGGAACGGAGCTGAATCGCGGGCGCGGGCACTTTTTTGCGATAAGCCCTGGGAGGGGAGGGCCGCGTAGGCTCTCGCGGCCGGTCTTATCGGGGGAGGCGCGCGGAGGAGGGGCGCTACGCTGCAAGGCGCTCCGATCCACTTTCCCCCCCGGCCGCTACAAAATACCTTGTAGCGTTTACGCGCCGTCTTTAGCGATCCGCGAAGCCGATCGATCGGGTGGGAGGCGCGAGCGGGCCGCGGCCCTCCGATGGCTTCATTCCTTGGGCCGGCGCTGGGCGAACGAATCGCACCGGGCTTCGGAGAAAAGGCACATTCGCAGAAAGGTCAACGTAGCTTTTGAAATATCTGCATTAAACCGGCTGAAGGTTGTCGAATGCACTCGCGCAAGGCAAATGCCCGCGGGCCGTAACCCGTTTAGTAAGGCGAGCCGACTCGAGGCGAGCGACTTCCCCCCGCGCGACTACACCTGTAGGACAGAAATCGAGGCTGTCGGGCGCCCCCGCAAAGGTGACACTGTCCGGGCCGCTTGGCGCGCGAGCCGTGTTAGCCTCGATCCGCGCGCCATTAGCCCGCGAGCGCCCCCATAAATAAGCCGGCGCGCGGGTCACCCTTGATATAAAACAGAGTCGCGGCCCTCGTTAAAATTAGACCGGGGCAAAGAGGCCGCGGGATTTACGGGCGGCCGATAAGCGCGCTTCGGCGAAGCGCCGCGCCGCGGCGATAAGGGCCGAGCGGGAGGTTAATCGCCCCGGACGATTTCATTAGCGCGCCCCCGACGCGCTCGACCCCGACTTTGTCTCCGCGAGCTCCGGAACTGGTTCTGCGCCGCGGCAACTCTTTCGGCCACCGCGGCAGGAGAGCCGGCCGCTTCGGAGAGAGCCGCGCGCTTTTACGCCGCACTTTCGGCCTTAACGTACTTACTTTTATTCCCCCGTAAGTGGGCCCGCCGTTAAACTTTGGCCCCGCGTACGCTTGACGATCTATTAGAGCTTTATAGGGCCGGGCGCCCACGGAAAAGCGGCCGGGGGCTTTTTTCAGCAGGCGCGGGAAAGCGGAGGCCGGGAAGGCTTTGCGACAGGCTTTGCGCTCGTCCCTTATTGGTCGATGGGGGCGTCGCGGGAAAGGGAAAGTGCGCTGACGGATGCCCCAGCGCCGAGCCGCTTATCAATTAGCCAAGGGGAAGTACTTTCCATTTCTGCCCGTGATTCATTAGATTGGGCGCTTTGGCTAATTGACGCGGCGCGCGCGGCTTTTATTCGGCGGCCGGTTGCCCAAGCGCTCCTCCGGGAGGCCAAGCCGGGCTACCGTTTGACTTATTGGCCAATAAAAGCGTCGATCGAGCTCATCAATAATTCTCACCTTCCCGAGGCCTAGCGCCAACGGACTTTCCACAACGTTTATAGGGTTTAATTTCCAGAGAAAACCCGAGATGCGGGGATCGGGTTACGGCGAGTGTCCGAGTGCATTGTCGGCCAGCGGCTCATTGTGCGCCGATGACAGTATCCATTCTTTTCCTCGCTTTCTTTCCCCGATCCCGGTTACGCATCCTCGCGAGGCTCTCATTCTATAAACAAACGAGCCTTGCGCAATCGCCGGGAGAATTTGTCGACCGGCCGGGCCGGAGTCGGGGCGAGCCGCTCGCGGGCTTTGGCCCTTTAAATCGAACCGGATCGAATGAACCGGAGCCCGTTGAACCCCTGTAATCAATCCCTTGGCAAGGCCCCCCATACATGGCCTCCCGCCCGCGAAAAGTGCAAACACAGGCGCCGCGGCGAGCGTCGGACACGTGCTCGAGCTCGATCGGAACAAGCGCGCGCATCCGGCATTAGGCGCTCGGCACACATTTGCTCGCCGAGTCCCCGTGACGGCGTGCATACACAATCGCATACGCGAGCCTCCGCCGCCCGTACCGGGCCGCGCGCCCAACTTTTTCGTCCGCTTTTCCCCGGCGGGGCCCCGAACAAGCTTTTGCTCTTAGCGCTGCGCCCGCCCCACGCCCGCGTTTAATAGCCAATTAGAGTTCGATTCCCACGGGAGAGTCGCGCCGGGGACTTTCGGTAGTCGCACCCTCGCCGAGGTAGCCTCGAGCCCAAGTGCGCTGCGCCTTACCGCATTCGGTCCGCGCCCGCAATTTCGCTATTCGGCCTCAATAATCTGCGCTCGAATTAATAACAGATTGTTGAAATATTACTTTGCCAACGCGCGGTAGATTATGGACACAGAAAGCTCTTTTGGTATATCAAATTACTTCTTGGTATAAGTTACGAGTCCCACTATATGATGAATTGCCATCCCACTGGAATCTATATCAATTCCAAAAATGATAATACTAAGATATAGTTGTAGATAATAGCTGTAGATACAGATATAGGTTCGACTGTATATCAAAGAGCTTTGTAGAGCACAGTGATTGCTGTCTCGATAATTGTCCACTGCCATTAGCATTCTTTATATTCCGCATAGCCAGGTAAAATATCGACCTCCGATAGTTCCTACGCATATTAAATTCATTTAGCTCTACGATTTTTATCTCAACTTATAAATGACAAGTTTACGGTTCTAAGAAAGCTCATTTCTTTCGGTTTATTTATACGATTACCATAATTGGCATTGATATTCGGTGTGAATTGTCTAAGGCCACACTATGATTAGTACTTTGGCGAGGAAAGATCGGCATTTTCTACCAGGCCTCGATTGATTTATGAAAAAATTACCGCTTCTAAGTTGGAATATCGCACGAGGTTGATTTACGAGCCGCGAGCTCTCGAAAAATGATAACATTGGAGGAGGGTTTGGGACGCGTTGGGCGTCGATCGGCTCGATGGGCGCGCTCTCCGATCTCCCCGGCCCGTCAATATCGAATCGCGCACGCGACGCTCGCTATTAAACGAGGGCCGCGCGAGATAATTGCCGACCACCGTTGGCCATTACCTCCTTAAACGGCGTCCGGGCAGCGCCCCGAGAACCTAAATTACCGGGCGCGGGGTCCGGGACCTCGTGCGATCCATCTCCCGCTCAAATGAACGCCTGTCGCGACCGCCCCCGACAATTAAGACATTCAATTACTGGCTACGCCCGCCCCCTACTAAATCAGCGCGCGGGAAAACGCGCGCAAACAAATCGTGAATCTTTCCCCGTGGCCGCGCGGGGGCGTCGCGCCTCCCGAAGGTCGCGCGCATCCCGCCCGCCTTACGAAGGTCGGGCTATCGCGGGAATCCGCCGCGCCGCCGCCGCCGCCGCCTCGGTAACCGATAGGCCTTGGAATAGAACTCGCGATCACGGAGGATCGAGCGATCGATTTCCCCCCTAGAGGAGCACTATCCGCTAAAAGTTGGCCCGCGCGATCTTTCCGCGTGGGCGGCGGCTTGCGTTACCATCTGATAAACCCTACAGTGTTTGCTCCGATCAAGCGCGGGCTTTCGAGAAACTGAACACGCTTTACGAGATTTCCATTTAATTGCTCGAGAAGGTCTACCGCTTTTTATATAAGGCACTTGAAATTGTTTGCAGCTAGTTTGAAATCTGCAGATGATTCTTTGTATTAATGAAATGCTCGTTGATTACTTTACAGTGTATAAATGTTACCTTCGGCGCTGCCGCCATCAAATTTAATGTTCCCATATAAATGTTACTTTTCAGATCGGAGAATGCAAAGTGAATTTTTTGCATGGTCAAGTGTGCAATTTCCAAATTGATCTAATTACGTTTCAGAATAATAATTACTCAATTAGCAGTTAATGCATGCAATCAATACAACACGTTCTCAGGAGTTGAAGTATTCTATTTCTGGTTTTTTATGAGAAGCCATTCGTGATCTGCAAAACCGCTAGCATTTATATATAATGAAAAAGGTGGACAAATAATTACTCGTAATATAACCGAAGATCGTTCCATATATTAACCAATTTCTAGACTCATTTATGAACTACCGTAATACCTGCGGTAATACCTGTAGAGGCGCATCCTCCAATGATTAAATCCGCAGAGGTCCGCTATACGCATCAGCAGTCGTCTTCCGAAAGTAGAAAAAAATCAAAGCGTTCGCCTCTCGTGAAGCGGAGAAACGCGTCGATCTTCCGGGAATCGACGTAAGAAACGTCTTTATTGCCCTGCGCTACGAGATCTAAGGAAAAGTGGATCGTTTCTCCTTATCGATCGATCACGTCCCCCTTCACGCGTTAAATCTCGCCGCTCCCCGCTCATTTTTATTGAAGCATGCACTCGGACCTTCGCGAAGAAGACGGAAATCGAATACTCGTTAAAAAACTGTCGAGGGGCTCGGCTTAGGTGACAGTACGTTGCCCCCTCCCCGCCCCGTTACCTCCTCAACTCACACTAAAAGCTTTACGATGATGAGGATGATACTGTCTACGAGAGGCACTGGGTTACGTAAATCAAGATTTACGAGGGGGAATAGAATAAAAGTTCCAACTTATCTCTCCTAGGTGCTCATAGGGCTCGATATATAAAAGCAATTGGAACGGTTATAGAAAAATAAACCGGATTAATAAGCCGCGCGGTTGAGCAATGCGTAATCAAGGTAATAAGACGATGGCGATCGATGCACTTGCCGGCGCTCGTAAAGCGCAGCCCGGAATACTGAGTAATTTTCATGCTGATGGGAGCCTGCCGCCTCCTGATATCTAATCACGGGACTGTCACTGGGTGAGTCGGAAGACTTGCGTGCTTTCTTGTTGCGCGCGGATAATGCGACGGCCTGCAGAGGGCGTTCACCTCGCGGCCACTTCGTTTTGACGATTTTGGTCGGAGCTTTTGTGGCGCATGACTTGGGACGGTCCTCGCCCTCGAGCCCTAATGAGTGTGCACCTGTCCCCGACCATTGAAACCGGACCTAGGATGAACGTCGAATACCGTCCACGTGTACCCAGTACGATCAATCATATCTAAGCGATAATACACGCCCATATTGATCTGAGACGGGATGACGGAATTCACAGTTGGATGGTTCCATTTATTTGATTAACATGGTTGGCTAAAATATTTCATTTGAAAATAAAAAATAAAAAGAATATAGAAGCGGAGCTATCACCCCTTAACTACAAGTTCTTTAAAGAAAAGTTTACACCACATCCATTAGTTTTTTAAAAAAAACGTACTATTTACAAAAAAAAAACTTTTTTTGGTATAATCCACAATAAAATTCGTAGCTGAATAAGACATAGTAGAAGCTTGTAGACTCATTCAATCCTGATATATATCAGTTTTTCAAAATCTTTAGTTTAGCTTAGACCTAAGCTTATACTTTAATGCGAAAATGCATTTAGTTAGAATTGGACGGCTTGCATATTAATTTTCAAATAAATAAATGATAAACGTCACGGGATTGTGCGAACCCTTTCCTCGAGGCCAACATTCTCACGCGAAAGTCACCCGCGCGGAAGCTCTTTTACGAGTGCGTTAACTGAAGGCGCACCTTTAACGATCCCCAGGTAACTCACTCGACGAGGCTCCTTCGTCCGTCACGAGGCGATTCGCAGGAGACCGTTTATTGTCCATTAGATTTTCCCCCGTCAATTAGGTCGTCTTCCGCAATCCGCAGACTGATCCTTGTCAATCCTTAAAGTGGTGGCCACCGGCAGCCCTTTGCGAGCCGATCCGTATGGCGCCGCGGGAATACCGGCGTTCCCGCGAATCAGCAGCGGTGCGACCATTGGCGGCGATTTACGAGGAAGCGTGAAAATCCGTCGGCGCAATATGTAATGCGCTCGGGCGGCCGTTGCGTCAGGGTGAGGATAAGAATTGATTTTTCGCGGTCGCGCGGGCTTTTCCTTTGCGCCACAGTTATATTCTTCCCACAGTCGCTCGCGGCCCAACTCTTTTATGGCTTCATATATCATTGTTTCAAATTAATTTTTCGCCCGCGCGGACCGTTTCGCAAGCGCGTCGCTCGAACTCAGGCGAACGCCCGATTGTTTGCATAATTTTTCTCTTTCCCCGGCCACGTTAATCTTATTGTCTGCTTGTCTCGCCGCGCGTCCGCGTCCTCCCCGTATTGTGCCTGGCTCGACTGGCGGCGGCGCTCCCCGTTCCCCCTAAATCATGCTAATTTAGCCAATGCGCTTGAGAGATACTGGACTTGGATTTCGGTCGTTCCGAGCACTGCCGCGCTGCCTGCCCCGCCGTTCCAGCTTTTTGCAATTATTGAGAATTGCCCCTTTGTATATTTCGTCACGAACGCCTCGTGCAGCTGCAACTAATTTCGAGCGGCTAGTTAGCCTTTCGACCAACTTTGCGTAGGTATCGCACGTAACTTAGAGTAAGAAAAATCTCGCGTACCGCATAGTTAAATTACTCTCTACACCTATTGCATATCAGTTTAGCTTTGTCCGTTGTTGTTTAGCTTGATTATAAACATTTGTTGTACCTATTAAAGCTCTATCTCTTCGTGTACATACTTTAATTAATAAAAAGTAATTGAGGAGGCTGAATATGCGCGTAAGGGGCAATGGAATCACGGTAATTCCCCAGGCCGGCTTAAATCTACAATCAGCGATAAGTGAAAGAGCCGGCAGGCGCCCCAAATTTAAGCGGCGCATCCCAATTAACCGGGCAGCTCGTATAAAGCCCACTGAAACCGGCCCTCGGGTCGGCTCGGCGCGGCGGTTCCCCGCGCCACACGCGGTAAGTCGCGCAAGATAAACACCGCGATTACAGGGGACGGCGCGGCGGCTCGCGGGGCAATTTTTCTCTGCAGCGGCGCACATACATGCGGGTGCATCCCAATTCCCTAGCGATGGCCACCACGACCCCGACCTTGGTGACGTACTCCGTGAAGATAATGGGCGGTTAGGCGTCGGGCGGCCGTTCCCTTAAATGGGACGCGATGCGGGCCGCTGTCGGGGATGAATAACCTCCTTTTCGCCCGCGCTCGCTGATGATTTCATCTTGTTATCCCTGGCCGCGCTTAATCGATGCCGTGCGCCCCGGCCCTTTGTACAAAGTTGCGTGCCGGTTATATCCCCGGTGCCTTGGCTCCGAAGGATTTACCGAGGCCTTGTTTCGCCGCGTTGTCAAAGGCGCGAGCGCCGGACACATTAAGTGCACTTTCGAGCCGTTTACACGGAGAAAAATATAACCTGTATTGTTTTTAAGGGATGCGGAATCCTGCGCCTGTCTCTCTTGCAAAGTATACTTTATTGGCGCTTTCAGTTTCTTCTATAAAAGATCTTGACGTGTATTATTCCCACAAAACCTTGAGAAGATTTTTACTCTTGACCCCGCTCCTCTAGATTTCTCCACTCGTTCATAGTGGTTTCACGTCCTCGACAGCTTTGTTAATAGGTTTTAAATCGCCGCGAGTCCTTAGAAAGTACACGTTCGATTATAGATTAAAGAGATCCTATAGGTCTTTAAGAGAAAAGTTGTTAGGAACAACCGCTAAGTACCCCATTTGGTCTTTCCCGATTTTTCATCTAATACAACATACAGCCCGCACGTGCACTCTTGTTCAACAATTTGTACCAACATTATTCTCGGTGAAGATTTTTCGCGCAACACCAGATAAAACTAGCAACGTTAGTTATGAAGAGCCCGCAGGATTTAAGTACACACGGACATCTTCCGTACAAATACTTCGGAAAAGCTGATGATTCTGATCTTCCAAAGAACGCGCTCGGTCATTTTTCATAATATGATAGAGTACATGAAATAGCGGGTGGAAGTAAAGGCGCAAGCGACCTAATGCGCGTGAAGAGTGCAGCGAAACCGATCCTCTCTTTCGCCACGCGCATATTCTGAAACTGGGCTGATCGGTTGGGCGCGCGCGGGCGCGTCAAAGTACACTAGGGCTCGTGGCGTCACAGCCGTTCCCGTTGCGCACCTCTACGTCAATTAAAATAAATTCCAGGTCGCTTCTTTTTCCACTCGCCAAGGATGGAAGAGCGCTGAAAGGCGAGCTAAGCGATAAGCCGCGCTCTCGCCAGATTCGGACTTATTAGTTTTGTTTAAAGAATCGACTGTTATACCTACGGCTATTATCGATGGAAATGATTGCTTGGAGCTTGCAGGCCTCCTCGTTGGACGACTCTTCATCGCGGGTAACAACGTGCGATTAAGCCGAAAACGACTCGACGCTTTCTTTCTTGCCGCGAAAATCACTAAAATTAATCCCGAACGGCTTTGTCGTTGACGCGTTATTACGAATGAGGTTAAAACAATTTTCGTTGCCCCCGCTTGATTCCTCGCTCGGCGCTCTCATATGAAAAAGTTAGGCTGATCAGACCGGGCTGATTACCTCCCGAGCGCCCCGGCTTCTTTTTTCGCTCCGACAACCTTAAAGACCATTTTCTTAACTTTCTCAATGGTTATAACGGGGTCAATTCTTCGCTTTTCTTTATCAATTCGAGACCTGTTCGGATTGTCGGTACGCCTGCACTACTGTCATTGATCCCGCGCCCGCGTACACTGTTGCAATCGACGCGCTAGAGGCAAACATTATTTTCTAATTATTAGGCGTTATCCTACACCTTATGGCCCATCGGAGCTTGTCGAGTCATTCGACTTTCATTGAACATCTACTTCTTGCATTAGAAATGAAACCTTTCTTCTTCTTCCTCTGACTTCTACTAATAAAATCCCAAACATGAAATAACTAAGTGTAGGATAACAGTGACGGCGCAAACAATTTATTGTATTTAAATTTTATTGGTCATTTTTTTAAATGTCTCGCGCCTTTACAGTCACCGTAAATTCATTTACAATTCTCTGTAAATTACACTTTGTAATGATTATAATTAAATAAATTAGCATAAAGTGGGATCTTCGATAAAACTGCACCTTTTTAGTAAAGGTAAATAAAAGTCTTAGTAGGGAAAGGCAGTTAATAATCAATAAATCCACTTGTACGGCGGCGAGCATAATAAGGATTTATACGTAATGTTGAGCAGTCGATCATTCGTTAGTGGAGGGAAAAAATTTTCGACAATTAACTGCAATTCTATACTGCAAACATGTGTAACTGTATACGATTATAATAATTGCTACAAGAATAGCAAGAGTGAACAAGAATTTTGAACTTGCATACAGAATTGCAATTAATGTCATCGGTAGAACCAAGCCTCGGCGCTCGCTCGTTTGAAAGCAAATGAACTGTAAATAGCTAGCAAGCGCCTATTAATCGGTCATTTTTAAATCATCCGCGTGAGTTGAATCACATAAATCAAGGCCGCTTAGCACGGCAGACTGCGGCAATCGGTCAGGTAGCGGACCTTCCCAGGGTGAAGTCATCATCACCTCGGTCGTGCGCTACGACGGCCGCGAGTCGATCCCGCGAGGGGTAATTTCGCGAGCGCGCGGATTAAAAGGCGGATATTTACGGCCGCGTCGTTAGACCGCGCGCTCGCTCACCGGGGGAATCCCGAGCCGCCTCGCGAGCCGTCCAGTGTTAATCGGGCGTCGATCGCGCCTCCGATGACGGGCGGACGTGATACACGTGCTAAGTGTCAGTGAGTGAAGAGCCTCGTGCGGCTAGCGAGAGTCGGCCGGAAAGCTTTTTCTTGGGCCTAGCATAATTGAAAGCTATCGAGGGCGCGGGGATTGTCAGCAAGACAGACAACTGCGCCGCGAGTCTGCAACGAGGAAACACTTGTGTTTTCATCGAGGCCCCGAGACTCTCACTGCGTGCCAGCTTTCTAAGCGAACGAAAATATAGTCGGCCCTCTCGCGCCCACCAATTTACCGGGTGTCGAAAAAGCCGCGGATCCTGCACCTGTGCAGCCGGAACCCCAACCAAGGGTTATGTACTCTCGCCGGCGCGGAAAAGAGAAGCCTCTCGACCCGGGAGTACCGTAAAACTTTCTTTCTTCATTATCGGTCGCAACCCGCAATTTCGACCACGCGCCTTGCGTTCCTTTATCAGGCGTAAAAACTCACCCGCCATGTCCGCTTTCTCGTTAAAGTTTAGGCGCTTTGGTCATACATTCCTATACACGTGGCAAGCTTGCAAGAGCAGATCCCAGCCGTCGTCGCTCGTTCGATTTGCATGTATTAAGCATTGTTGGGTGGAGCGAGACGAGTACTGGCTGCAGACTCGAAAGAAGTAGGCGCGCGGTATTTTTACATATTCCTGTAGCGTCTGCCCGTTAACACACTTTATGGGGACTTTCTTCGGCAGCGCGCGCACTCCGACCCCCCGCGCGTCGTACTTTTATTGTGTATTTTTACGCGGTCCGCATTCCTTATTATTCGCGAAATTTATCTTTTGTATCTAAAAAAATCAAAGTGGCTGCAGCAGCGAGCCATGGCCTTTACGATTGCGGTAAATCCTCATTAGAGGTGCATGGGGATACTTCTAGCACTGCAAGACCGAGTGCCGCGTTTTGCGATAAATATGCGCAGGGGGAGGGGGGGGGGTAATTTCTCCACGGTACGTTAGCGGGATTTTTGAGTGCCCCACCCACGCCCATAAGTTTTACAAAGCGCGCACAATGCACAAGATAGCTTGGAAATGACTGCACCAATTCACTCCAGTCTTTTCCAACCATGGATCGACCCCCTACATTGGCATTTCGATTAAGACCGTGTCCTAGCCGCAATAATAGCCAATGTTGATTAATTTTTGACATACATTCTAAGAATCGTTCGCCTTCGAATATTTTTAAATCGTCAATACAAGTCATATGATGTGCTTTTGATCAGGAACAAAACTCAATCATAACAATTGTTGAAAACTGTACAATAATATTTAATTTTCATAAACAGTTACACACGAATAGATATAAGAATAGATATTTCATGTTAAAAGTTATTCCAATTAAATCTTTATTTTATCTTATAGAATACTCATTTAGCTACGAGCTGATACCTAATACCTAGCTAAAGTTCTGTTAGACTTCAGTGCACCTAAGGCTAACCTTATTTTGTTATACCCGGGTACTCGCGGCTCGAAATTACGACTGCATCGCGGCAGATTTGGCCGTAAACGCACCAGAGAAGAGAAATCGCCGAAAGCTCCGTGAGTCCTGGCGGTCCGCACCGAGCTTGTACTCGCTAATACGGGATTTTCTGCTTTCTACGGGGTATTATTGCAAAGAGCAGGCGGAGAGGGCAAGAAATATATATCATCGGCGCGCATCAAAGCGAGGCGCGTCCTTTCTCCGGCCCCTCCTTGCGCGCCTAGGCAAGAAGGACGAGGGCGCGGGCGGTTCGCGCGTCTGCCCCGCGGCCGCTCTCTCGAGGATGATCGCCGCGACGGCCGCAGTGGCGGCGGCCCAGTGACCCGAATAACCCCGGCATTGCTTACAAATCGAAGCCTCTCCCCTTCCCTGCGGCTCTTTCTCACGCGGCCCGGCACTCGGCTCTTCTTGACGACCGTTGGGACAAGCTGCCTCCCTCGCCAGCGCCGCATCGGTTTTTCTTGGGCTGGGCTCCCCGAGCGCCCCGATAATTAGATGACCGGTCCTTTTCTGCCTGTCTGCGATGTAGTCAAAATAAAGGCAACGGAGACTCCTGGGACGAAAGCGCGGATTGAGTCACGTGGAAATGCCGCGTGCAAAGTATGATGGAATAGTTGGTTCCGTGCACGCGCGTTAAATCGCGTTACATAAAGCCGCGGCGAGTGGCATTTTTAATACCACTTTCTTCAAAAGTGAGATCGCCATTGTGTTGAAATACTCGTATTGTTTACATGCTCTCTCTCTCTTTCCGCCCGAAAGGTATTATTAACCTATCTGTAGGAGTGCAATGGAGCCGCTTTTTCTTTCCTTTCAGCGTTTCAATACCAAGGTTAAAAACTAATTGGTCGGTAAACGATCAAACGGCCCCATGTGTGCTAAATTTATAAGCAAGATTATATACTATAATTTTATATTGTGCATTTTTAGATTTTATTATAATAGATGCGTATGTCTAGTGTACCCATACTCTGCGTAACAATTCTTCCGCTAAGCAAAAATCATTCAATAAATTATCAGTGTGATTTAATATCGTATTGATTATCGTATTATCGTTCATTATTCGATGTATTTTAACCTGTTGATCAAGAAATTAATTTGATAAAATTTTAACATTTTTTGATAAACATCAATTTGATGATAAACTTTGAAGTATTAAGTTGGCTATAAAGAAAAGTAGGTGAACGTTTAGTAAATACTTAAAGAAAGATAATTTTTTTTCATTTATAAGGCCATTAGAAATCTATGCATGCGACCGATTTTTTGATTTTTTACATAAATTTCATTTTTAGCTATAATTTTTTAAAACTTTCATAATGGCCATTTTCAAAACATTTTAAACCATGATTTTAGTTTGATCATTATTAAAATTTCCTATTACCATAACAGGCATAATTATAACATGCCGTATACTTGCATATCTATACTAGACCAGATTAACATTCATATATCTGTTGCTCTTCTCAATGATCTTATACCTTTGCATACCTGGTCCTTGCCAGCTTTACAAGTCTCATTTTGTCCGACACTACTGTAACCCTGAAAGCTATTCTAAGTAATAAACACAAACATGTTACTCTTTGATAAATAATTATCAGTATAATAATATTATCGTCAGATGAGGTAAATATCTAGCCGAGTACGTCATTCGTCTTGCTCCACAAATATTAATAATCTTATTATGTAAAACAATTCACAATTGCTTTTCCTTGCCAAACTGGCTCGTGTTAAACAAAAGAATGATTGAGATTCATCAGCCCATTTCTTAAATAACTCCGAATTGCGCGATACTTACAGTGGCTCTGACCATTTATCAAGCCTCTTACCACTTAGTCCCTACTTCTTGATTGCATCCCTCACTATGGTTTTTTCACTTGCAGCCTAGGTACTAGGGATGATTAATTGTTGCTTGCTGATCTAATGCCCTCGTATACTGCAACAGTGTGGTCGAATATCCTGAACCGTGCATACTGTGTTATTTCCGAGCATCGTTGTTATGTCGCTTAATTCGTACCTTGCGGTTGACGCTCGGGTACTCTTTGCTTCGTTTTTATTTCTTGCAAAGTCGGTATTGTTTATTGAGCCATCATCTGCGCAACGTCGGTGGTCGAAGAGAGAGAAAGTGAAGGAGGAAAAGAAAGAGGAAAAATCGAGAGTACGTTTATTTCCTGTCTCTGTACTGAGTAATTTTTTTAACTTTTCTCCTCCTCGGCGTAACGAATTGGTCGAAATGTGAACGAACAAGTGCATTATGCATTTTTAAGCGAAACTATATAGCTCTTTCTGTAAACGGTAAATTTACAATTTACAATTTACAAGGTTATAGTATTTGTTTTTCAAATACATTTTACTGTTTTTTTAGAATTATTTTTTGTGAAACCTAATTTCCTAAATACTATCAAGTTTATCTTAATTATCTTAAATATCTATACAACTAATACCGCTATGTAGTAAAGATAATATTGTTTTGAAGCGATGTTTTAACCAATTAACAACTGTTCGTCCTTACCTATTGAAATGACCGTTTCGATTCACAGTAGATGCTTATTTTCTATCAAAGGATCGCGCAGTACCAGAGGCGGCGAGCACTAGTAGAAAAGCACAGACACGGGAACTCGTACGCGCGACTATATTCGCATTATCACAGAAAATACCTTTAATACGTGAATAACGATTGTTGGGTAACACGACACCAGAATGCCCGTTAAACCTTATTAATCCCCACACGGCAAGCGACCCGCGCGTGACTCACGGCTCGCGAGCATTACATTCCTTATTTCCCGAATCCGACCCATAGCCAGTTGTCCCACGTCCCTCTTTCAGCCTGCGCTCAAATGAAAATTTCAGTGATTAATCACGTAGCCGAATGAGGATGAAGAGGGTCAAGTCGTCTCGCTGCCGATTTGTCAACCGCGTGGTCTGCATAGGGTTGGCTGAGGTTCCTGGAAGCACTCGCCGACAATTTCGCAGAACGATTTCGTGAGTGGGGTATCTTGTGCAGGGTGCATGAAGTTTCAAGAGATTTAGTGCCGCTGCCCTCGAGTGCCTTGTAAGCGATTAGTCCGAACAGCTTATTTATCCGACGATTGAGCTGCATCGATGGTTGTACTTTCTAAATAGCAACGAAGGATCGATATTTAGATCAGGATCTGCCGTGAAATTGCTAGAATGAAATCCTGTCGTAATTAGGTATCGACGTGCGCCTACTTGAACAATTTCTTATTGGATTTCTAATAGCTGCGCATGGGATAAAGAAAATATGATATATTTCGATGTTAATTGTCAATAATTCTTACATGAAGGAAGTGGCCGCTCCCGTGATGTACGCCTCTACACGTAATACCATGTCATTGCAACAACCTCATTTCCTCGCTTTGCACATCGCAGCATATAGCGCGTTGCTGCTTCTCGTCTGGAGAAGTAGTCACGTCAAAGCAAATCGATCAACTAAAAAAATCCATTATCGAAAAAGTTTACTGATTTCCAAAAAATCCTGACCCATTAGCCCAGACGCGTCTCCTGATGATTACGGATGCACGCGTTGATAGCTTCCGCTCTGGCGCTGGCGATTCGCTCAATTACCGTATGCTGCGGGAGAGTCGCGACCCAGGGCGCGACCAGTAATCTATCACCAAGGAGCGCGCCGCTTTAGGAGTTTCGGTTACGCCGCTCGAAACGTGACTCTCGGCCGGCAATCCGAAAGCAGCAGTTTTATCAAGCTGACCATTGTACGCGCTGCTTTATCCAACCAGTCCTCGATCGATTGTTCCTTTTATCGGACTACCTACTTAAAATTTATTTGAAAAAAAAGGAACATCCCAAGATGCAAATACGTTACTTATGTTTAAAATTTAAAAAAAAACAGATTATCTACGTTGATACATAAAAATACAATATAATTGTCCAGTTTGAATAGAAATCAATGTTTATTTTTAAAAAAGTTCTAATACTAGTTGATTTAATAGTAATGAAAGAAACTAACGATTAAGCTTTCCGAAATTTGATACAAACATTAATCCGCGCTTTCGTAAACCCTATATCTATGGAGCTGTGAGGTGCTTGCTCCACCACTGTCACTTAGATCGACTTTTCTCCTCCCGCGCCTCCTAATAAGAATTATCTAGCAACGGAGAAAGTTCAAGGTAATGCAAGGCGATTCATCAGCGAGTTGAATACGCGATCGCTCGAGATTTTACGCAATAATCCTTAGGTAGCGTCCAGTTGACAGGCGACGCGTAACCTGGGGCTCGGTCCCTTTGCGCTCCAGTTACGCTCGGCGTTAACGACGATGGACGCCCTTCGCTGGCCAGCGCGCGATTTTTCATCGCAAATACCCTGATACCTACACGTGCTCTTGGACTCACGGTGTGGCCATTTATGACTCACCCGATCTCGGCGACATTCCTCCTCCGCACACCGCTGCGCTGGGGAAGCAGTAAAAGCTCGAATAAAAGCCTTTGCATTTGACATTGCCGCTGCTCGCGCGCTCTTGCCCATGCCTCGATATGCTGATCAGAGCCACCCTCTTAAGACGTATAACAATGTTTAAATTTCTCACGATCTTTATGACCGGAGTACTCGGCATAGAAATATCACCTTATATTTGCGTCTAAACAACTAGGATAATCGAAAGGTTAAACTCAAACACGCGTACACTGCACAGAAAGTACTAAAAGGCGCGCAGGCTGTCAATTATTACAAGTAAATTCATTAATTCTCATACTTATCAACGTTCCAGAAAGAAAATTGTAAATTATTACTCTCTATAAAAAGCACTGGCAGTTTTATTTCCAAATAGCCGCATATAGAAACGCAATAGCTTTTTTCTAAAAGTAAATACAATAAAAATAATTTATTCAAGGCTCTCATTTCACACTGTACATATTGCAGTTGTGTGTATGTGTATGAGTTCCTATTGGGTTTGATTGTCCTGTAGGACGTTATAATAATTTTATAAACCTCATTGTATACGTGAATAAAAGGAATGAACTAACTTAGATAACATACGGACAGACTTACAATCGCACACGCAATTTCTGATGTTCATTTAATAAGAGATTAGCACCTGGGAGAATTCGCAAACTCCGTACCTGACAACAACCAGATTAAACGAAACAGCTATAAAATCTTTGCATCATTTCAAGGGATGTACTTTAATACTCCATGCTCTATATTTATTTTTAAAACTGCATGCAATTAAATTTTGCGGAACAGTAATTAAGTAATTAAGTTTACGTTTTGGATTCAACTCCTCCTTTTTAATATAATCTTTCGTTCAAGATTTCTTCTGTAGTATTAAAAGGTATATTCATGAACTCGTTTATGAACCTTCTCGAATATGAAATATTGTAAAAACTTCCGATAATATATTGCAACAACATGTAACAAACAAAGTTTTAATTGAAGAAAATATACTTTTTCGCAATTAAGTTTATGTTTGCATACATTGGTACACTTTTTATGATAATAAATACCTCTCACTCGTATTATTTTTGATTGATAGTTATTCGTAATAAATAACAGCAATAAACACAGCTATTACATCTACCGTCGTACATTGACCAATGAAGTATTCGTACAAATAAATAGAAATAGAAAAAAATGCATTTAATTTGTATCATTAGCCAGTAGCAAGCGAGCTCACTGGTCAATAAGTATACAAGCCTCTTGGTTCAAGCTTGAGTTGGCATGCAAGGAGGCTCCCATTGAGAATAACGTACGCACGCAACTCAGCAGTATATGAGAAACCGAGAGTAAAACCGTACATTCCATTGATTTACAGGTCCTGTCCTGGCTGTGCAAGAAGGGCGAGGACATACTTTCGAAGCACGGGCAGCACGTGGCCAGCAGTCTGACGACGGCGCGGCTTCATGAGCGGGAATTCGAGAAGTTCTACTTCACGTCGATGGTGAGTCTAACCATGTGCATGTACGCATTTCTCTCCTTTGTGATTTATCAGGCGTAAATCGAGCGCGCGGGCACCTTGTTATCCACGTTTCGTTGTTTCGTAGAAGGGCCGGTAAGCAAACGTGCGTCAACAGGTCGAGCGGATAGCTTACGACGCGGGAGTTCGGTGACCCGACAAGGGTCAACGGGTGCTTTACAGTCAGTTCGCTGACCTGCTGTACCGCTCACGTTTTATGGGCAATTTTATATTCAGAGTGTTTTTACCAATCCCTGTTCGAAACATGTTTTCGCTGGAGCTTTCACTTTCCATGCAAAGCTCTTGCGACCCCAAGTTTACGAAAAATTTTTATGTCCAGGTATTGTGTCAAATTCTGTATTTTTTACGCTGACCTACCTACTTAGATCAATTGCAATTTAGCCACGGATTTATACTTACGGCATAACGTCCGACGTTTACGTTCTACTCAGACATCCGCCGATTCAAGGGGCCAAAAAAAATTTCAGCGCCGTACCGATCTGCATAAGTATTATATATTTGCGCCTACTCAAGCCGTAACCGCTTAAAGCCCACAAAAATATTCTCATTTCAAGAGTCGTGCCGATCGCACTGTCCTCCATCTGCGTTTATTGCCTCGCACAAAAGTGACAGACAGTGCGAGCGGTTCATAAGCACGGCAAGTTCATTTGAATCCACCTGGATTCATGGAAAATCGACCCGAATCACACGACTGATCTTTTCGCGTCCCATTTACGACCTGATTTTTGCAAGGATGGGGAAGAAATGAAACCCGCTGAAGTAGCGCATTGTACGCGTCGGGACAGTGCCGCAAGCGTCGCGGACAAAGCTGTGCTGTATCGTAGTGAGCCAGAACAGGCGCTTCCCTGTGTCGCATAGGCCGCTATCGCTACGACCCTCTTCTAGCGCACTCGTCCTGCGCCCTAGATCTGAGCTTTCGTCGATGATAAGCGTTAAACTTGTCCGACCGGTTCCCGTTGTGCAGATGCGCGTGACTTTGGCACTTTACGACCTTTCTGCCGCTTTGCTCTAGTGCCGCGAGGCACGTTCATTTCAATGGATGTCCGCTTTGCGCTTGCTTTTGTTGCCTTTGCCATGTGCCGATTGATGCCAATTAACCTGTGTATAGTTTGATCCTGTTATAGTACATCCCACAATGATAAATAGAGTCTGTCTCGTGAAACGATAGATCGGTCACGAAATCATATTCCTTCACCCATCTACATTTTGCTATATGAATATAATACGTCTCGATATAATATGTTAACTTTTATTAATTTATTCTAAAAAATTAATTAACTAAAAAAGTATTTAGTTAGTACTTTTGAATTATTATTTTTAATATAATCAAATTACAATGATACATACGAATTTAAAGATTATTCTAGTGTCAATTGACTAGCATTGATTTCTTCATACGAATACACGTTTCTCAATACGTAATTCAATTCTTATGTTGAAAAAATTAATTTAAACTTCTTATTTTCTTTTCAAATATGTTTTTGTAGTTTATTCTAAAATAATCATTCTAAAAATTTAATGATAAATCAAATTGAAATAAATTTCATTATTAGAATAGTAAAAAGAATATGAAATAAGAGTAAAAATGAATGCGGATTTTATAATCCTTGGTATTTAATCTGACGCTTAGCGACACTAGCGGAAAATCCACAAATCCTTTCTCCCCCTTTCTCTCAGCAACTCAACTGTCGGTAACAGTCTGCGTTTATCGATGGATCGATAAATCCTTCGTCGGTAAAGAAGAAATCGACCATTAACTTAATCCTATTATCTGTATAAAGGTTCGTAGATATCCTTTAAAATTGTCTTTTATACATTTAACCAACCTATTTAAAAATGTTTTTTATTATTAATTATTATTAAACCACTTTTGTACAATTTATTTCAAGGAAATAAACTTTAAAAACGTCGTTTGCTCACTGCACACTAGCGCCAGTACTCTATGACGGTAAACTTAGGAAATACCAAACAGACTTTCTTTACCGATCGTAGATCACGATCGATCGAGCGTAGATTCGAAACGCCAGTCATTGTTATTCAGATTTGATTCACGACAGGCAATGGTGACTTTTCTTAAATTAAGTATTCAATTAGCATATTCATTTCATTGTAATAATAAATGAAAACAATAAAAAATTGTAATATACGCATAACATATATCATACATGCAAAATTATTCCTTTTTTTGTCCTAATTAATTCGAAACACACAATAAAGTATTGTCTTTTCATCTTAACATTTATAAGTAAATGCGATTAAAAAACATATATTAATTTAACGCAAGAAATTTTAATATTTTTAAGTAATTAGGTCAATAATTGACAAATGTATTTCATGCATTGTAATATTTATAAATACTATAGCATTAGATTAGCGAATCGTTTTAATTGAAACTTTGAGTAACGTCTATAAAAAGCATATAAACTGAAAAGTAATTGCATGGAAGCAATTATAATTTAAATATAGTCTAAAAAGGATTGGTGCATTTTCACCATACTGTTAATCTTCAGCATTTATCGCACGTGTAAACTACCGGAGTCAGATGTATTTGCGTACGGAAATGCACTCAACACCAACTAGTCTGTGGTAGACTTTCTAAAATATTTTTCGGGTCCTCGAGCTCTTAATTATACGAGGAAAACAATTGCAGTATATTTTTCTGAAGTGCTTGCTGATGTATTCCGGTCTGACAATCGGCAGAACAGCCTTGCGAAAACAATTCTACAAGCTACTTTCGTTACTTTGTCTCGCCCTGAAGAAAAATATATCCCGGTGACACAATAGTCTCTTTACCATTGCGCATTACGAAAATAGCCATTGACAATTTTTAAATCTACGTTTTTAAGTTAACATTTAAAAGCATAAAAGAATAATCTAATTCTGTAACTATAATCAACTGTAATTTATAGTTGTTTTAATTTCAGAGCTATTCAATATCAAACAATTTGTAAAATATTTCAACTTGTTTATTGACATTTCTAGAGTCAAATTAAATTGTTTAAAAAAATTGTTGCAATCTGGTTTTAGAGTGTGTATTATATCCGCTCGTACCTCGGCTAGTACGTTTTATAATTACCTCGAACGTGGTACAAAAGTTGACTTTGACCAGTCTAATTACAGTTAAAAACTTGAAACCATTTAAACACTTTAAAAGATCCAGCGTTCAAACAATAGGCAGTACACTCTCGTTTTCTTCAAAGACACAATTAGCAAAGGACTCGTGACAAAAAACAGCACAAGAAACACGCGGAGCACCCGAAAACGAGAGAGACCGGACACTCCGCAGAAATAATTTCAATTCAGTACGGTTTTACGAGCTCCAGACTCGCTGCTAAAACCATTCCAATGTCCGTATCGTGACAGTGGTCGAGGCGGCGGCAACAGCGGTGTTCCCCTAACCTAATTGCACGCTGCGATAGCAAACTCGTGGAAGGCTCCGATGCATGCTAACGTGCCGCCCCCCGTGGGTGTGACGCAATGCGGGCGCCGTTCACCGCTTCCTGCAATTTCTTTAGCCCACCTACCCCCCGTGTGCATTCGGCCTCAGGATCGTTAGATTCTCTTTGCATGAGGTCATGCAGTTTGTCTTTCAATTGGTATGCAGCTTTGGTACTGGCACCGATTTCGACTGCCAGGCGGTTCACCTTTGAAAAAACTTTTATGTTTCAACGGTTTAAAACATTTTTTCATTCTCAGAATGTAATTCGTGCGAATTTTAAATGCGGCAACGTTCCAGTAAACACCAAATAAAATCAGAAAAATTTTTGTTTAATCCGATAAAAAGATCAAATTACTTTACAAATGACGCTTAATCAACGACATAAATGTCATAAATATAACTTTAAAACAAAAATTAAAATTATCTAATACTGTAAGCGTTCATTGAAGCTAATTATGAACTGATTTATAATTTCATGACTGTCATTACACGATTTTGCAATATTCACTTAACGACTGGCTAAACCTTAATAGCTTTAAAATTGGTAAAAGCACGTTGCAACAAGTAAATAATGTATATGCAAATTTCGCTTGAGTTTAATGTTCGGTTTATGTTTACGTTTGTTATAGGTCAATAACTGCTAGTGATCTCCGAATATAGTTGAAAATACCCACCGTTATCGATGGAAAATAAGATGTATAGTTTTTACATTATTAAATCTAAAAACTTTATTAGCACCAATGTAGAATGAAAGCGAAACGAGCTCTGTTATGCGTATTTTAAACATCATGTCTACTCGAGTGTATACCATATCATGTCATTGTCGAATAATACAAGTTGAAACTTTTAATTTATAATTCGAGGAATTTCCGAGAATTTTGGTATCTTTCAAACGATTTCAGAGGAATTAAAATTAACTTTTATTGTAAGGTGATATCGATGCTTATTTTGAATATTTTTAATTTTATAATATAATTATTTTTTACATGTACATAAATTCACACAATCACTACTATCGTTTCAAGATATAACACGCTCTATTGATCCCCTTGAAGATTGTACATATACACATGCTTTATTTAAAATGGCCAAACCAAATTTAGCATTTCAAGTGCAGTATAAATCATTTATTTATTTACAGAAACCATAAACTTATGTTCATAAAATAGCCTCGCATAAGTCAGTGATTTCATAAAACGAGTCTGTTTTAGCATTATTCCCTCGTCGTCAGTTTTATGCGCATCCCTGCAGTATTTTTTATGATAACTTGGTCTTTACATAAGAAAATTATATGCTCGGTAACACGTGTACGCACGATTTACTGTTACAATGTACTTAACTGTTGTGAGTCAATTGCCTAACATCCATGCATCATCATAGTCGAGACTAAAATTTATAAATAAAGTATCCTCGTTAATCCAGGAATAATGAGTGGTCAATTCAGTGACGTTACTCTGCCACGGATAAATGCCGCGAATAGCGGCTCCCCGCGGCGGCCCTACTGCAAATGGGATCAATTCAAGACGGCCCTGGGGCCGAAAAAGCGGCGTGAGCGCGACAAGGCCGCGAGTCACGGTCCCGGGGATTTCGCAAGGCCGTGCACACTTCTCCACACACTCGTGGGGAGTCGAGGAGGCGTCGCGCGGGCGTCGCACCTTATAAAGGGCCCGGGCGGTCATCGACGCGGCCGCTAGGCAGGAGCGCGCCTCTAACGAGCATGAGCGCCTTGTGCCGATTTCGCCGCGAGTATTTTCGCAATGTACTTTTGTAACTCGATCAGGAATCGTGGGGGCTCTCGCCGGATGCGCTCGGCTCGCCGCCTTATGGATTTCGTCTCGCTGGGCAACCGAGTAGTCGGTGCATTTTGTGACTTTTATCGCGCGCCAGCGAGTTTTTGATTCTGGGCATGGTGGATTTTACTTTTGTCCTTTATATGAAAACCTTGGTATGACTCTTTCAATCTTGATTGCACTCACGAGGTGACTCGTGCTACCTTGGCTGATGAATTTGGCGGCGCGTTTATTTTTGGATCAAATTAATCCGCATCACTCAACTTGGTGGAAATACTGTGCATTTCGTCCTTTTCGAGATCGATTCGCTATATGTAACTTGACCTCTTTTCGCTCACTACTGCAGTGGATTTCATTTTGAAACTTTATCTGCAGCGCACGCAACTACGATCAACTTTACGCGCGCAAAAAGTCGTTACAATTGATGATTGTTTTCTAATGATTAAATATCATTTGAGGTACTGGGCATAAACGTCTGAGGTCTTTAACTGCGTGACCCGCTGTACCAGATCACCTAGAAAGTTACTCAAAACTTTTTGCACCATTGAGAACTGCAGTGCCGAATGCGAACGTCGTCCGGCACAACTTATATCAGAAATTGCGGGAAACTGTTGCAACGATTCCAAATTCTCTTTCAAGCCACCCGACCCCATTTTTCCAATAAATCTTACCCAGCGGTCAATTAACGCATCGCGTTCTCGCGACTCACTTTTATTCGCTAACGTGGACTTTTTACGCAGTGCTTAGTTCCCGAATCGCCGGATGCTCGAGTGTCAGGTACGCGCGTGAGTAGAAAGCGGTGGCTTTTAGTATACACGCTCGCGCTAAGTATCCTGTCGATAAAATCGTCGCACTTATCGTTTCACTTTGCCGACGGTAAGCTCGGATGCAGAAGTCGGCGAGCCGAGTCGGAGGCCGAGAGGAAATTGGGGAAACCGAGCTACGGCCGACTGTGAAAGCGGATGGAAAATTCGAGGTAATGATGAACTCGAGGACTTAACGGCTGCGTGAGTTTTGTTTTACATTGTTTGCACTAAGTTTGTCTGTAGGAGCTCCGAGAGTAAACTTCTTCGTATTTTGTAAAGGAGTGCAATGGATTTAAACTGCGCTTTAGTGCTTAAAGGATTAGAGTGTGAAATTGTTTACTAGCTATTTGAATTGGTTGTTTTGCTGACTATTAAACACAAGCCACATTTAAAATAAACTCGTACATGTTCATCAACAAAATGCATATGGTGTAATCGATTGTTGTTAAAAAGATATATTGTTTAACGCAATAAAAATAATTTAGAATCGATTACAATGCCTTTCTAAGCTTTATTTCCATGTACAAGCTTTTTATTTTACGTTAAGAGGACGCTGAAACACAGGTACATGTTTCGTAACCTGAATTTAGAGTGAGCCTCTGTGAAAAGTTTGGACTACTTTGAAATTTATTGAAGAAGATAAAAACTATGCAGTGTTTGGTGCAGCATATATTATACTTAACAGAAATTTACAACTACAGAATCTCTTTAAAAATCATTTCTAACGCTATCATAGTACAAAATACTGTATTTATTCTGTGGTACTAATGACACGCACTTTTAGATTTATTTCCTCTCGAATCACGGACACTGAAATAATGAAAAAAAAGTTAATCAAAAATCAAAATTTAATTAAACCTACAGATCCTGCGTCATTCTTTATATTGAAAACAAATTAGCGAGGAAATATCGTAAAATTATGTAGGATACAAGTTACGCCTCACATTCAGTTTTTGTGCAACGTAACAAACACGATATCTATCAGCGTGAACGAGCGCAGCATTAGTATCGGCAGAAAATGGCCTTCCTTACATTACGCGGTCGCTTACACGGGAAACGAGTGTCCTAGCGCGGCATTTCGATATAATTGAAAATACGCGAGCAGTATTGCATTAGTAGGACGATAATTGTAATGGTCGGTCCGGTGTGTAACGGGCGCGTTTTCACCCTTTCTCCTGCGGTGGGCACCTGCAAGAGCGCACAAATAAAGGCATAAATTTAAGAGGCGTAATCGTGTGGTATTCCGCGCACCGAACCCAGGCGCCTTATCAATATTCATGAACGAAGCTGCCGCGCGCGTTACATAAATAAAGCGGCCGCGGTCAGAGCTCAAGCGCGATCCTCTGGAATTCCTGCGGGTGCATTAAAATAAGTGGAAACGTTGTCGCGGTCGCTTGCGTAAATACATGTCAAGCGGAGTCGACCTTCCCCGCCCCGCGCGATCGTGCGAACTCGCGCGCTGCTCGTCGGGGTGAGTGCGCTAACGAGAGGCTGAGGTCGTCCGAGATACATTCGCGGTAGCCGCTCGATGCGCGCTTATGTAAAACGGATATACGTCGCGTGCGACCCGAGAAGCCATCGATTGCTGCTCCAGCGAGAAAGTTATTAATGGCGGATGAGTTTACGATGTGACGGGCGAAGGAGGACCGACGAGGAGGTGTACGCATAACGAGGAAGCGCGCGCGGAAAACTACCGAGTGAAAGGATTCGGAAGAAGGCGCGAGTCGGTTTGACCAGAGGAAGGAAAAGTGATAAACGGGAAAAGTGAAGTGGTTTATCCCAGTGACTGATACGAGATGTTGATAAAGTAGGAACTTTAAACGACGCATTATAACTATTCAATATATTAAATATCCTTTTGTATTGATGGAACTCTTTTATCATAGAAAGTAGACAAATTAGTGAGAATGGTGGCAATTAATTCTTGAATTAATTGGTTATAAACAGCGTTTTATAAATGGAAGAGGAAATCGCAGCATAATGCACTCGCAAATATAATCATGCCGACTACGTCAATATATCATTGTATACAATGAAATTTTTATTTATTACATTGACTTAATTATCTTTTTAATGCGCTTGCGCGCACTATGCGATTTTCAAAGACGCGACACCGTTACAAAGCGCGAGGTATTCCGTTATGAAACAAATATTAATCTAAACGATCCATACTTGATATGAATGCGTAAGACCGGCTTGACGAGAGAAGTCAATGATTCTCAGAGGAAGAACAAAACTGACTGACGCGATGCTTCCAATTTCGTAGATGGTTTAATGCTTTTTAAGGCCATTATTGCAGCCTTTAACATTCATGGTTTCCTGGTTATCAACCTATCTAGACGATCCGTTCCTCGCATCACTTTCTCGAGCAATAAATCTTGGAAAAATTGTCTAGTCAGTATATAATAGAACTGTAGGTCTTGAAGCACTTTGACCGTCATAGAATATACGGTTTAATTTTCCTAATTAATATTTAACCGTTTGATTGCGTATTAAAACATTTGTAACAGAATACCTTATACATATCTAATATCATAATATCATATAGATATTGTACAAGTGATGAATGAAACGATCGATGATGTCTTTCTGCCATTATAATGGAAATGTTGTAAAGGTTTCAATTTACAAAGAATCAAACGCCTTCACGCCCAGTACGAAGAAATAACCTTTTTAATTACTGGAATATTACGTTATAGCGGTAGAAATTGCTTGCTGCGCCCACACGGTGCAATTTTCATTCATTCGCCAATAGCATCTTCTCGTAGCACCGATTCATAACTCTCACTTGCAGAGTGACGGTTACAGGGCGAAAAACACGATCGTCGCTGTTGCGGTCCGAGCCGGTCGAGGGAAACTGATAAATAATCCGCGGATGCGCAGGCGAGGGGCAGGTAACAAAGACTCGGTCCGTTGTCCGCGATAAATCCAGCGTGATTCGTGAAGTGGGCGTCAGTGGGGGTTCGAGCTCGCGCGTCGCATTGTCCCCCTGGTAAGAGGATGCGAGCGATGAAGACGCGGCCCGGGATGATCGGCCGGTTGCCGGCGGCGCGCACGCGAGGAGATTACTTGGTCATTAGACGCGCGCTCGAAAATCAATAGGGGAATTTATTGCATCTGCCGGCCAGGCTTTTGTGCTGCCTGATGAATGGCTGGGGCGCGCGCCCCGCGGACGATCAAAACATCGCGTGCGCTGCTGTTCCGGCGTTCGCGAGCCCTCGCCGCAGAAATATTGAAAAAGGTATTTTATATTTATCCGTGCAAGTCGGCGATGAGTGATTTATGGCCGTTGAACTATCGGCCTGGTCCTATGCTTTCTAATGCACGTAATTTCATATTATAATAATTAATAATGTATACATTGTCTAGGCGCAATTGTTTCTGTTTAATCATTTACAGAATTTGTAATTATATTTTATATCTCATGGTGCAACGAGCAAATTTATTGTAGAAAGCCTGAGGCTAAATTGAAGAGATAACTGCACGATCGAACTTTTGAAACTTTCAAGGCTTTCATAATATTAAATTTATTGTAATTCGATTTTACACAACTTATTAAACTTGAATAATCGAGAATTGCCATGTGAATCTTTGGTAAAAGTATCATGAACGTACACTAATTTATATATACTACGTATTGTCTAGACTATACTTATAGCACATTTATAGAAATATTCAAAAACGATATGACGAAAAATCGGCCATAGAAAGATCACCGTCATAACCATTCAAATCGACGTCTTATAACAAGACTCACGAAAATTAATATTAAATACATTTAATATTTAAATTAAAGAGCATAAATATGAATATATTGTAATTATAGACGACTTTGCGACAACTAAGTATCCGCAATGAAACAACTCAGCTTGAAAAACTGTGATCAGTCTATACAAAAACTTTTGATTCCATACTAGTACTTTTATTGTATCAAAAATTATAGCAATGTCATTATGAGCATAAATAATTCTTAAAAATATCGATAATACCTGCGTATATTTCGATTGTCAATCTAATTTAAAGATATATGCGCATTTGTTTTATAAAACAAGATTATAAATCAATACTTATGAACCTTTGATACGAACACTTTTACATGCCACAATGTTGTTTCGTATTCTCATCTAAGCCATGCAAGGATGAATACAGGTATCTAAAGAATTTGTAGAATTTAAAAGACTATTTTAATCTTCACTTGTTTAATCATTTACTGCAAGAAACACTTTTGAAATTATTTGAGTTTAGTAAAAAAACTATATTCATAAATCACTCAACAACAATATCCATCTTTTATCTAGAATTAAGCACCTTTTTTGTTCCTTTTCTGTTTGCCACGAGCCAGTAAACGACAAGTGCAGAAAATCGGCGTGTAAGTCTCCCAAGCAACGATTATCTGAATGTCTATCGATCTCCATCTCGCGCGCAGCCCACACCCGCCGGCTACCTTCGTCGCGCCGTTCGCTCGCTTGCGACCTCGACGTGCGGCCGTAGCCTCGCAGCCATTACGCGATCTCTCTGTTTTCTCACGCACGCGTGAGCACAACTCGCGTGTGCACGTGATGCAACAATTAGGCGAGCGTCAAGTACGCGACGCACCAGATTTTATAGGGGAAAACGGGCGATACTTGAATTCCGTGGATTTTCAACCACTCGTAGTGCTCGACCCCAATCAATGTGCGTTGGCGTGTCCGATTCCGTTGATTCTGTATTTTTGAGCAACCAGCTGGTCTCATTTGAAAAGTTGTGTCTCTTTGAGTAATTCTGTCATTTGCATTGAATTTATGGTGAAACGTTCGGAAATAATATTTTTTTTCACTTCAAAATTTGAAGGCTTTCTATTTTAAACTTGGTTTTAAGGTTACATTTTGAACTTTCTTAAATTTTTATCGAATCAGATACTATCGATTGAACTATGCTACCTGGAATTCAAATAGCATTTGACATTATTGTCAAGCGTGAAGTGTGTTGTCGTGAATGTCTACGTAATGATTATGCATTATAACAATTTTAATAAGTTCCATTCGGTGTGGGATGTTTCAAATGCCGTTGCAATTGTAAGTAGCTCCATTGTAATATAAACGCTGTAAAAAAAGTATCATTATCGCATACCAATGCATACCATTCCGTATGCATTTAGTAAAGAAGCTGCATTCTCCGCGATGAATTCCCCCGATGCGCCGATTAACCATAGTATCTTTCATCTATTAATCATCGAGCGATAGCGAAGAGATGAGCAATGTACTTATAGAGAGATTCCACAGCTGCGAGGACTCATTTGAGTACCCACTGAACTTTCTTCGGGAGATGTAGTCAATTAAGTCGTCCCAGAAAAAAGAGGCTCTCCCAGTAACCTATATTTCCACGCACGCGTTTCCCTTTTGTATGCTGTTGCACTCTCGAAAGCGCCCTGTCACCGCTCCCGCGTCATTGGAAAAATCAGGCAGCTGCCGTCGAAAAGGTCCCCAAGAAAGCTTAGAGGCGCTCGCGCCGCGTGTGCGTCCAGCCGATTGTCCAAGGCCGCGCGCGTCCCACTTGCGCCGAGTCTCCGCTGCCCACGGCTACGTGCCCACGCTGCCTAGATCCTACTGCTCCGCCCCCGCGAATCGCGATTCCGGAATTTCGGCTGCGCGATCGGCCGGCGCTCCCGAAGCTCCGAGGCTCCTCGGCCCCCGTGTCCCCGCGGCGAGATTTTTCAATCGCCCCGCCGCACCGAGCGCACAATACTGTTATAAAGTGGCTCGTAAAACGCCCGCGGAACGGCCGCAATATCCATAAAATATTCAGCGCGGTAACGGTAGTGTGCTGCTCGTCTTCGTTGCGCAGGCAAGAAAAATCCACTCGCTTCCTGCAATATTTATCAAAATCCTTTAGCCTCGCGCGCAGTCGTATTTTCAATAGATGGTCGCATCGGTAGCTCGGCAACGGCGCCTAGCTCCTTGCGTAATGCGCGCTGCGTCCAGGTACACACGCGTCAGTATCGTCCCGCACCAACAACGCAATCGCCACACTAGCCGCGCGCCTCGTCGCTTATTCAAATTTAAATAATCCTTGACGCGCGCACTAAAACGCTACATATACTGTACCCAATGGTATAGCACCCTGAAACCCATCGACTGACTCTATGCGCCTACGCAGGATCAGAGTTGACTTTTTTAAGAACCGAAGACTTCGAAACAGGACTTTCGGGGGGAGGGGGCAGTCACTGGCTGCTAGTGATCGAGAGAAAAGCGGCCTTGCCAAGGTCGTAAATCGCGGAGGCTGATTATCGGTCGTGCAGGTATCGTCCGGTAGAAGCGGCTACACGAGAAAGATAGAGAGATCGCTTGTATAAGTAGCTCGCAGGCTGCTCGATCAACCAGCCTCTCAAAAACATATCGCCTAGGGCGCGCACGGCCTGTTCGGCCAGTCGTGGACATTTTTGGCGCTGAGACGACCAAGAAAAAAAGCCGGACGAACGCGAGTCCAAAGAAATACGGCAGCTTCGTTATCCCTTTATCGCAGCGTCATTGTTGTTCTTCTTTCAATGCGGAACGGGAGCGTTCGGATCGTTGCGACGTTACGGGTGATATGAAAGACAGGCGTTTAATAGAGGGATGATCTTGAATACTCGCGTTTTTATTCATAGGATTAGGTAGCGGTAGACAAGCGACTGGCGTCCGATGCGAAAGTGAAAGATGAACAATATATTTTGATTTTCTGTTGTACGTGTATAACCAATTTATGATAACGAAAGAAAATTCAACTGTTGCACGTTCTTAATCTCGATATTTTTTTTCTGTTCTAGGTGAGTCTTGCAGTTTAACATTAACCATCTGTTTATAAAACATATGCCACGTAAGTTTCTCCAGCGTGTTCTACATTTGACAATATATAACTTTCTTTAAACTGTAAAAGTCACTAGACCATTAGTCAGCCGCAAGCGACTGACGAATAGGCCCGTGACCACCGATATAAGGGTAAGGCTTTGTCAAAGCTGTGCCTTTTTCTGCAAAGGCCGCGAGTGAACTATTCTGACTGAAAGGCGGCGGCGGCGACGGCCACTGCGCCCAACTCGCCCGATCCATTTTCGAGGCGTTCACCTCCGGGAGTTTCGGCCGCGACGGCCGGCGACGCTCCCGGATTCCTCGCGGTGTCACCTTTACGCGCTCGCCATGACAAGCGGCGTATTCGCGAAAAACAACTCTGTGTGGAGTACCGGCACCCACGGCAGTCCCGCGCCTATTGATGTGGGAGACGCGTAGGTCTCCGCCCAGTACCGCGCCTTTACCGTAAATGTATTCCGCGACCATTTTGGCGATTTACGAGTTGGGATCCGCGCAATTACGTCGTCCCCGTCCTCACCCGCGTAACTGTAACACCTGCGCGAAACACGGCCTCGCGTAACCTCTTTTTTTCCTCGATCTCTTTTTGGACATTCCGAAGGTGTCGTCTGAGTCACCGCGATCTAGCTTGATGTCTCAGAGTTCGCACATGGTGCGACGTGGGCGCTGGCTGGACATTGTCATCGTGTTGAGCTGTGGGTGAAAGTATATCCAAGACGAAAATCTAGAGAAAGAAGTGAAAGGCTAAAGACGCGGAACAAAAGTCAATTTAATCGTATAAAGTGGAAGATAAACATCGAGTGCAGTCAGTCTGCACAAAGGAAAGATCTTCAACCCTATTAATTTTATCTAGAGTCTCGTGCATAGTCGCAAGGCAATAGGAAGCCCGCGTGAAGAAATGCCAAAGTGGTGCTGGAACTCGGTCGACGGCGTATCTGCGAGGATCAAAAAACTGGAAGGAAAATATCGATGGGCGAGGCGAGCTCTTGAGAGCACTCGAGAATCAATAGAGGCCCTCTCGGCATGCGATATCTCGAAACGGCAACGTTCCGGATGCTCGTATATCATTGCGCCTCTAATTCAAACTCCGCGGAATTCGCACGGACGGGGCCAACGCGCACGCGAGGATGTACTCAAAAAATGGCGGCGCCCCCAGCCGGCAATCCGCTGACTGCGCACGCAACCCGAGGATCGAGCGCATCTCTATGTATCGAAGACAGATGCTTTTTCGTCCACACGCTTTTCGTGGAATTGGCTGCGTGCGCTGCAGATTTGAGTGGACGCCTCGCACGCGGAAGATTTCCCCTACGAGCTTACTTCGAGTGGGGAGTAATAGCAGCTCAAGCCTTAATCATAGATTAAGATTCTGCCGCGCGCTATACTTCCGTATGATTTAACTCTACACTGATCTTCTGCGTGGATTATCAATGTTTTTACGCCGAGTAGGAGGGGGAAAAGGACAGGACGATCGGTGGATTATATGTACCATAAGTGGGATTCCGCATTATCCCGCAGGTGAGGTAAACAAACTCGGCTTGATAAGCGGACGAGTCGCGCGCAGCGGGCAATTATTGACGCGTAAATCAAGGCCGTAGGGAGGAGGAAACCCGAGTAGTGTACCCCTTTAAGCGTCTAATCCGCGAGTCGATGCAGCCCGCGTCACTCCGAGCGCCTCGACCTTTTATCGCTGCCCGTTAAACAGCGAGCGGCGTTCGGCTCCATTAACGCATTGATGTCCCAATAAACTGGCTAGCGCGGGGCGCAACAATAATGTCGCGAGGACTCGTATATGCGCGAGTCATCCTACCGCGTTCTCACGCGCTTGGCCAATCCTCGCGGGACTAATACCGATCGGCTTCTTTCGCCTCCGAGTGACTTTGTTTCGAGCCGCTGACTGCTAGGTCTTAAGCTGCTTACGGGGACGCCTTCCCGGTAATTAGAATTTGTAATGCTAACGGTGTATCTGCTGCGTATGACGCTTTTTTACGGGTGTGAGAAGAATGCGCTTGCCAGTGTAAAATATCGCCGCGCGGTCATTTAAATGAAACGGTTACGTAATCTTCCGCTGACTGGGGGTATCAATTTATGCGCCGTTTATTTCAGTCTGAGTAAACGCGAAAATGCGATCGTTTTGTACGCAATACGGTTGGCAAAAGCTCGGTAAGAGCGCTGCAAGAGTATTTGGGAATGAAGGTAGTTAACTAGCTCAAAGATTTTTTTAATCGGTTGTAATTTATTACTCTATTTGTCTGTCGGCGTTGTTTTTAGCTCACTTGACGGTTTACAAATGTGAATTCGATTGAAACATTTGTTCGCCACTCACGATCCCTTTCAAGTTTGTTTATACTTACAAAATCTATACTTGTGCACGTACGAGCAAACGGAAGTTATCAATCACAGTGAAGTTGATGCACTTTGATTGTTTATTCAAATCTACGCTACTTACTATATTAAATTACGAAGACAATTGACCGATAAAGAATTAATGTTGAAATGATAGCAGTTATCGAGAGTCGAGTCTGAAAAGGAGGACGAACCAGTCGTGTTAATGAAATAAAACAACTGGGATATCCTCGGAAATCGATACTATTCGCAACAAGAGAATCACTCGACTCGCGATAATTGCGTTTGCAAGCTGCGACCAGTCCGTTTGAAAAAAATCACATCTTTTTCCAGTAATTTTGTTTGAAAAAGAGTAACTCCAAAACAGCAAGGCTTGAAATAAGACATTGCGTTGAAAAGACCTCTCGATTGTTTATAGTAAACTAAACCCAGCTCGATATCTAATCGCGCTTGATAACAGCCGTGCCGCAAGTGCAGGCTACGTATAGGAAACATTTTCGCGTACAGGTTTCACAGTAACAGTATACAGTCTCGCGGCTGCAAGTGCAGTGCAGAACGGAGGAGCGGGCCGGCGCCCACGCGATAGCCGCACGCGGGCGGAGAGGCCGAGCGCGCGGCGCGCAAGGCTCCAGCAGCCCCTAACGAGCGCCCACTTCCGCGCGCAAATCACGTGGCGCCCTTTGCGCGCCGGCAATTAGCGATACGCGGAGCGCACGTGCGCGCGGCACGTGCCAAATGCAGACCGGGCGCGCACACGTGCGCGCGCCCGAGCCGCTCGCACCTTCGCCGCTCTCTCCGATCGCGCGAGCCTCCCGCCCGATCCTGCGCGCGTCCTTCGCGCGACTCACTTGCAAGCCCGCTCGATTTTTCAGCCCGCCGCCGCGCGGCCATTGTGTGCTAATGCGCCCCCGAGCGATTTTCCATTTTTCCCCGGCTTCCGAGGAAAGTCGCGCGCGTCCGACGCGCCTCCGTCCGTGATTCTACCGTCCTTTGCGTATTGCGCTCCGGCGAATTTGTCGGGCGAGCCGACATCGCTCGCGGAGCTTCGGCTTACCTCACGACTTTCGAGCGCCATGCGCCGCCGCGGGTTACGATCGTTAGGTGTTAACTAACTGGCAACGCCGTTACAACACGAGTGATGCAGTTTTGCAAGGGACCGGCCCGGTCAGTCGAAAACGAACGCGTTCGTTAAGCCGGCCGATCGGCCGCTCGCGGGAATTGGGCGATTCCACGCATAGTTGCGGCGCGGAGTGCGCGCGGCCCTCATTCCTCCGCGACGTGCTTGCCGTTTGCGCAACGCCCGAGGGGGAAAAATATTCGACGACGCGAGCGAATGTCTTCGCGCGTTCATCTGCATATTTTTCGCGGCGGCGGCGTTCGCGCAAGCGCCGGAGGCGGGGAGGCCGAGGCGGCTCGGGCTTCCTGCGGGCTTCCACGGCTCCCGGGGACGAGCGGAGCCTGCAGGCGGACTCATTGTCGCAATCGGCTCCCGGGAGCTAATACAAATTGCGGTCATTAATATCCCTGGCGGGCGGCCGCTTCGCCGCCAGTGGAGCAACATTCCGGGGCGATAAAACTCGCGCGCTTAATTACGAGCGCGCAAATAAAAGAAGCCGGGGCGCAGTGCGCGAGGGCGCCGGTCTAAAAATAATTCGAAAAGGAGGCGGGGCCGGCCCCCGCGTCGCGCCGCCGCTCGTTTTTGCCCCCGCGGGCCGCTCACCCCTCGCGAGGCGCTATCGCCGCCCGCCCGCTCTCCCGAGAGCGCCTGGTAACGAGGAGCCGCGCCGGGCCAGATGGACATGATCCGCGCGGGCCGCAACAATGATCGAGCGGTCCCGCGCCCCAGGCGGCCCTCGCGAGCCGTGCCCCGCTCAAAGGAGGCGCGGAAACGGAAAATTAAGAGCCGCCAGGACAAAGTCCTAAGCCGCTCCTCGGCCCCTCCGCCCGCCCTCTCCTCCGCCCTTTTTATCGATTGATATACTTGGCAGTGCACTGCTCCCGCCAGATATTCCCGGCTGGAGTTTCCTGCCCGCCCCCGTGCCGAGCCCACTGCGCCGGACGCTTCCTATTTCGCTATCTCTCGCGCGACTCCGATTTGTACGGCTGCCTCGACGGAAGCAATAAGTACTTTTCGCCGATTCGATAAAAATTCATTCTTTTCTGTCCGCCGCTTTTATGTGCTGCTGATAGCCCCGTCGGCCGCCCATCGTTTTTATTCGATGCCGCGGCCAAGAATTCCGATTAGTTTAACCACCAAACTGTCTTGTCATGTACTAACAGTCTATTATACTGTAAAAATGGCTAATTTATCTTTCGACAAAAATTCATCTTCTAAGAAAAATGACTGACCTTTTCGATTAATAAGCAGTGCAGAAAAAGATACACTTTGCGGAAGCAGTTAATTCATGCCGATTATTTGAGATTTCGTATTCAAACAAAATAACCAAGAGTTTTCGATATCTACCGTTCCGCACGATTATAAATGTTGTACTTTATGCCATTGAAAGATCAAGTTACTTACACTAACCTGCATGAGCCAAAGAGCAATTGTGTAAGATTTTGTACAACCATGTATATCTTATTCAATGTATGCATCTTATCGTTTTACACAATATCTTACTAGTGTTATTAAAAAACTTTAAACGCTAACATTTAAATATTATGAGTGAATAATTCATAATTATATACATTATCACTGTTACCAAGTGTTATTTTCTTCTGATCATAATTTTGCAATCAATGTTGTATGTAAGTAATAAACCAGTGATTTTTAACCGTTTAAAATAAAATTAAAGGCTTTTGTGGTAAAAAGACAAGGCAAAATATAGCAAAAATTCGAAAAAAATGTTTTAAAGAATTCAAATATGTTGTAACTTATACTTTGCAATTCAAATGTGTGGAATTTAAACTATTTATAATCACTATACAAGCATAAAAACCTTTTGAACGTAATGATTATAAAAATTATTTAATAATTTTAGTTCTAATAGTATTGTACGTTTTCTAGTATTTTTTAAATTGTCAAAATCAGATAAATTGCAAACAAAAAAAATTTTTTGAATATTTACACTGAACATTTGAACAATTTAAGGCCTTCAGACACAAAATTCGGCACAGCGTAAAACTTAAAAACTCATTATCTATTTTTGTCTTATTAAATACATTAAAAATTTGTACAATTATTTTCGAAAATATTTTGTAAAATGTTTCTAACACAGCTTTAAACCTTTAGCGCCAAATTTTTAACGAGATATTGGAAACATGTTCTGAATTTAAGTGAAACAATCCGAGTTACAAATTATACGTTTGAAGCGGGGTTTGAAGTTTTCTGTGGTGAGCAATCTTATTTAAAAAATCTGTCCATAAACCGAGAGAAATTGTGGTGGTAATTCGAGTGGTAACGAGGTAGTTGAGTGTTGACTGTGCTTAGAAAAAATGTTGAGGCGAAGGGAAGAGGTAGAGAACAATCGGAATACTTGAGATCAGAATAAAAAGCGACGGTAGCATCGGAACATAATATATTGATTCTGGGGGAAGAGCAGCGTGTACGTAGCAGTAAAAAGCTGGGGGTAAGAAGAAGCGGGGTCGGCCGTCGGCGCAGGGAGAAGAAAGGCTCGCGGCAGAAAGCCGGGATGAAAAGCGCGCGGGGTCGAGAGTCTGGGAGGCGGGGGTGCGAGCGGGACGGCGGCGGCGGCGGCGGCAGTGGCGTCGGGCAGCGAGCGGCGGGCGCGGAGTGGGGGGCTCCTGGAGCCGCGCGGAGAGAAAAAGTGCGGGGCGCGCGCTCGGCCGGGCCTCGGCTGCGAGCGGCAGTAGGCCAGCGGCGCTCGCGGACTGCGCACACGCACGCCGGTGCAGCGGGAGCCCGTGGCTCCGATGGACCCTAGCCGCGGCGCGGTCACCGAGCGAGCGAGAGCCGAGCGCCAGGCGCGGGAGTCGCGCGAGTGAGAGTGCGGGCCTTGGATGCCGATCGGCGGCGAGGGCCGGGAGCGCCGGCGGCGCCCGCGCGCCACCTCGCCCCGGTGCTACGAGCTGGCGGGCGGGCGCGGCTCCGGCCCGGAGTCCCCCGACGACTGCCGCCTCCTGGCCGTCCACCGGGGCGCCCCGGACCCGGAGCCCTGGCGCGCCCTGCCGCGCTCGGGCCGCGACTACTTCAATGACGGCTACGAGGGCCTGCCCGCGGTCCTCGAGGCGGCGCGCATGCTGGGGGCCGCGCGCCGCCGCTCCCACGAGGACGCCGAGGAGGAGGAGGCCCAGGAGGCCAAGCGGACGCGCCACCAGGCCGTCCGCGAGTGCACCTCCTTCTCCGGGGCGGGGCCGCGCTACCTGACGGTCGTCCACCTGGGCGGCCCCGAGGAGCCGGGCCCGCGGGACGAGGAGGAGCCCGGGGAGGCGGCGCGGCTGCCGCGGCACTCGCGGGACGACTCGGGCTTCGTCGACGAGGCCGAGGAGCCCGAGCCCGCGAGGCCGCCCATCGCCTGGGACTCGGTGCCGGTGCGGATGCGCGGGCGCGACTGCGCCTCGCGAGCCGAGCGGCTGATCGCCCGGAGGCCGTGCTCGAGCACCTGCGCCACGGCCCCGGGGCCCCGGCGCTACCGGCCGAGGGAGACGCGCCGCTCGGCCTCCTTCGACGCGCGGCCCCGGCTCGACGCGCCCGAGGCCATGCGCTGCGGCGAGGTGGCCACCGCCGACGACGACGAGTCCTGCGTCCTCCTCAGAGTGCGCTCCCTGCACCTGGACGACTGCTCCTCGGCGATGGGAGGCCCGGGCCCGAGCGGCCCGACGCCGCTGCTGCGCCAACAGGACGAGCGGTGCACGCGGCGCGACCGCGAGCGGGCCAGGCTGCTGCGGCGGCGGAGGATGAACGGCAGGTCCAACTCCGTGCCCCGATCACACGTGAGTCTCAGTCCATCCCCAAGGGGCCCCAACCCCAATTTGATAGCGGGCTCGCGGCTGCATTGTCTCCCCTAACGGGGCGCGCGCGCGCGCGGGGATCGTCTGCCGGCGGCGGGCGCCCACGCCCGGGCTCGCGCGGTTGCACAAGCCGTGGGCGGCGCCGGCCGCTTGGAATAAACCAACGCGGAACCGAGCGCGCGGCCGCTGATGGATGCCGCTGCCGCCGCCGGTAACCCACATTGTTTTTCGCGCGAGCGCGAGGCCGATTATGCGCCGGGGAGCGTTTGAGGGTCTTTGCTGCCTACGCGCGCGCGCGCCCGTAAAACCGAGATGGCCAGCGGCCCCGCCCCCTTTCCGCGGCAACCTCCGCCCGTTCTAGATTAAAACCTCGCTCCGGAACTCGTGAGAGCAGCGTGCGTCCGACTGGATCGGCGGCGAGATCGCCGATAAATCCACGTGGGCGCGCGCGCGGCCACGGAAAATGCCGCGACGCCGGTTGACGCGGCCCAGTGGGTGTTGCCCGGACGAGATAGCCAACTTTTTCCGCGCGCCCGAGCAATTAATCATGTGGCTCGTGAATCAACGCTGCCGAAGGATTTTTTCGGTCCTGTCGATCTATGCGTCGATAAGGTCATCTGTCGGCGAGACCATATACACGCACACGAGCGCTTAGTTTTTCCGAATCAGAAGAGCCTAGAGCAGTCGGTTTTAATCTAACTCGATGCAAATAAACTTGGGATATTTCATAAGAGTCGGTGCAAGCACTCGACCGGAGCGCATAATACTTAACGCGTGCTCTTAACCTTCATTTATCCGCGCGAGATATCTAAAAGCCATAACTGACAGGCTAAACAAATTCCGAGATTAGATTGGTAGCCGCGGAATAGCAGCGAGAGCATCGGACGAGCTGTCGGTGGGGAAAAGAATCCCCAGCTGCATCTCCGATCGGCCGACAGCGTTATTTTCGCGATAGACGCCATGCGCCGGGCGCAGAAGTGAAATCGGAAATCGACCAGGAGTAATGGGCCGTTCCCGGGCGCTCGACAGTTCATAAAGCCGCGCTCGCGGCCGTAAAAAAGCCGGCCGAGTATCCGCGTGTTGAAACAATTCATCAGGCGGTATAGGCGCCCGCGGGCCCTAACAACAGCCCGCCGGCGCACTGATGACACGACTTTTTCTCCTCGCCTCCCGCAATTACCCGGAGCGCTCCCTGGTTTTACGAGTGTCGCCCGCATCGGGGAGCGACGCTCTAGCCCCGGACCCCCTCCCCTGCTAAGTATAGGGCCGCCTGGCTTCGGGGAAGCTCCTCGGAAATTGGGGAATCGGCGCCCGGGCGGGCAGGGCCCCAGCGGCTCCCCCGCGGCCATGGCAAATTGCCGCCTGTGCGCTGGGAACGCGCAGCCGCCCGATCGGAGGAGCCGGCTTTTCTGGGGGAGGAGCGCGCCGGGCTCTCCGATCGGGCCTGGCCGCGGGCACGCGTCCCGAGATGATAAGACTCGTTTATGCTGATACGCCTCGTGTGCTGAATTTTAATCCTGTAACGCGGAGCTTGCGCCAAGCGATTCCCTTGCGAAACTTTGTTGCCAATTAACACCGCTGCTCTCGCTTCAGTTTTTAGCGTCCATTGACCGCGGAGGATTATTTTTCATCGTCGTGTCAATTTTGAAGAAGCTCGGGTAAAAGCTCGTATTAACTTATCCTTTATGGGGTGTTATAAGATTAGTTTTATCGATTCACAAATATCTATTTGACTCATTCTGATGTAACAATATTGATGAATTTACTTGATGTTTATGGCGCGATAGTAAATCTAAATCCTCGACTTTTGCAACGTAATTCAAAGGAATTTTTTAACAGGGGTCGATTTTATTTTTCAAACCGATTCTTTATAACTGCACCAACAATTTAATGTGAAACGCATTAAACTCATTTCTGTTCTAATGGGAAGTGAGGTAATTTTGTATCCTTCCTTAAGTGCAAATGATTGTAGAGTATCGGATAATGGTCCATTGATGCGCAAGGTCGACTTTAGTTTAATTTTGCTGCAGCCTCACGACTGTTGCAGTATAAAGATAATTAATATGATTGCAAGCCATAAACTTTAAACTGTATTGGGATAACTCTGAGCAGCATATCGCTCAATTATCTTCCAATCATTGACAGGCACATTGTAACCCTACTAACAACATCAAGTCTTGTCGTAGACGTTTGCATGTACAAGTCCGTTATGCTACTTTAAGATATGTAAAATTAATCTGTAGCGATACATTCGGTAGCAATCGATTGAACGACTTAACAATATTACACAAATGAAATCGAGCATATAGTAGTTCAGTCTCTATACTATCTATGTAGGTGAAATATATCATTTCGATTATTTGTAGGAGAGCATGTATGTCAAAATAACGTGTTAATATTGTACAAGCACAGTTCATTATGTAGTTACAGCTTTAATTTAAATTTCGTAGAAATTACGTTGTGTAATTAAAAAAAGTATCCTGCACTGTGACTAGAAATACGAATGTATAAGTTTTTGAAATTAAATTTTGAATTTAGGATTGCAAAATTGTTATAGTATCGTAAAACGTTGGAATATAAAAATAAAAAAGCGTAAACAAACTGCAAAATCTAGACTTCATTTTTAGTGCCACAACATGCGTTCATCAGTTTACTTACACGTTGCAGGCACGTGTCGAATCGGCCGACAGTCGACATGCGGAATGGCGGGCGTATATAATGCAATCGAATTTTTCTACATCTCCCGATTCCATTTGCATATCTTATTTGAACGCGTATTCGCGCTAAAGAACACGTGACGCATTAATTTCGATTCTCGTTTCTTGCAAATATTAATTGACTCATTATGCTGGTGTAAAAATTCCGTTAAATTTTATGCTTCTTTTTGCATGAGCGCAAGCGCGCAATAATAATGAAACGCGCATTAACACTTATAATGAAACAGTTATATTATTAGATATATAAATAGATTTTCCGAAACGGTGATCCACTTGAAAAGGTGAATTTCCAAGAAGAAAAGTCGGGGGTCTATAACGTCGAAATTACATCAAACGATTATGTAAACATCCTGCACAAGAACGCGCGTCGGGCAAACAGAAGCAAACCGTTCGCCAGAGTGCATCAGCTCGGCGAGACCCGCGCCCGCATAATAACCCCATTAAAACGACTCGGTAACGTTCCCCCGGTGGCGATTTGAATAATCCCGCGCGCGCCTCGACCAGACCCCGAGACTCGTCGAAAGAAAACGAGAAGGCGCGCACGGCTCGGGCTCTCACACTCCCAGATCAAATTAGCCGGGGACAATCAGCCGTGGCGATAAGCCATCTAGCATAACCCGGGATCTGATTGGCGCGATAAGCCAACGGGCGAATCTCCGGCGGGAATGATTGCACCCCGGGCCTACGGCAATGATCGAGCCACCCACCAGCGGCCAATTGCGATGCAGTAGAAAGCCGAGTCAGGACGGTCTTGATCTTGGAAGGCGCGTATTTCCCATAATGTCTGCTCCGCTTTGCCCAAACGCGCGTCTGCCGAGGCCTATAAATAAGGGTTGCGAGCGGCCGAGCAAAATAGCGGCTCGTCATCGCTTCGTAAAAATAGCTCGGAACATAGTATGCAACTCTTAAAATCACACGAATCCCTGTGTTTAGTCGCAATATACCGAGTAAACCTACGGTTTATGTAATCCCGGTTAAGGAAGCGTCGCGAGATTAGTGTAATTAAACCGCTGAAAAGTTACCCGGGGATCGCGCAACCCGTTTAGAATTGAAAATATGGGATGCACCCGTGAACAGCCGAGCTTTTATGAATTTCAATTACTTCCAATATATACAATTATCACGGTCTATGTTTATTCGAATTTAATTATTTCGTCCCGATCGTAAGCGCGTGTACCCGCGTAAGAGCATTTTTGTCCAATTGAATATGCAGTGAACCATCCGCACGAGTCGGGGCACCCGCAGGGTTTCGGAAGTAAACCAGGCGAAAGCGAATTAAACGAATTAGAGTAATTCTTTATGAAGCTTCAAAACGATGCCAGTGGAGCCGAACAAAGAAAGAGGCATTGTTGAAAACGTGCCTTCCCGCAGAAACGCTCGCGCACTTACATTAGCCGCGTGTAGGTGCGCGAGCCGTCATTGCGCGCTACAACTCAGATGAGACCCGCGCGATATAATTCGAGCCCAAGAACGCGCGGCGATTACGAGGAAAAACGGAGTCGCGCTCCTTTCGTCACCTCTAGCCGTCGCGAGCGGCGACAACAACGTGGCGCCTGCGGCCATCGGGGACAAGACTGGCCGTGCATTTAGATCGGGCGAAATTGAGTTGCTCGCGAGGCCTCGAGTATCGCAACTCGAATCGAAAAGGACTCGAGGAAGCGGAGCTCGCCGGCGCGGCCCTTGTCCTTCCCGTCCGAGGGCCGAGCAACGGTTTGTCAGGCCGGACGCGGCGATAAGCTCGCGCCTCGAGGCCGGGCCCGGCGAAAACGCGCCGGCCGCCCGAGGATCCCGCCCCGGCGGAATGTTAATGGGCCGCTCGGGCACTTTCGGTTTCGCGCGCCGAGCG
This sequence comes from Sycophaga agraensis, assembly GCA_018906755.1. Classification (NCBI taxonomy): domain Eukaryota; kingdom Metazoa; phylum Arthropoda; class Insecta; order Hymenoptera; family Pteromalidae; genus Sycophaga; species Sycophaga agraensis. The sequence goes on from JACCIE010000011.1 coordinate 1,475,519, forward strand.
ACTTTCGCGCCGCCGCCGCCGCCGCCGCCGCCGCCCGGCAAAGGGGAGCACTTAAGATCCGCTCTCGATAAATCGATCCCCCGGCCGGCGCGCGGCGCATGCGCCCGGGGCCCGCGCCACTCGGACTCTGTTGCATAATTGGGCGGGCGCGGCGGTGCAGCTTTCGGCCCCCCGGCCGCCCTCGACGCCGCGCACGCCTAAGTGATTATAGGGCAATTACGCCGATGCGCGGCCATGCATCTTTTCGCGGGCGGCTTATCTCTCGCGGCCCATCGCTCGCACGAACTAGGTACCGCTTTTCAGCTGCCCTCCCCCTCCGCGGCAGGCTTGGGCTCCTCCCGCGGACGAGCGAGCCCGGCCTGCCGCTCAGGGACAGATCGGAGCTTAAGGAGCCACTCGGTGCATGAAAGTGCGCCGGGGCCGTTTTCCGACCTCTATACTCGCCCGCGGGGATTTCTCCTCCGCCTCAAAAGGGAACTGGCTCGCACGAAAAAAGCCGTCTCGCCCACTTAAATTACGCGCGCGAGTTACTCAATCGCCGCTTCGCTCCGGGTACAAGGATAATCGGGGGGCCAAGTCTGCTGGGCTCCTGGCGGAAAATCGCGGGCGGCGGCAGATGGCTGGCGGCGGCCTTGTCGTGCGCGCCCGCTAATCGCTCCTATCGCGCTGTGCTTCTAAGGCCTCGCTTGGCCTCGTAGCCTCGATTTTTCCGACCGCGCCAAGGCCTTTGGATTTCTTCAAATTTTCCGCTAGGGTGCAGGTTACCAGAAATGCAAACCCTGTTACGATGGATTGGGAACGGCAATGACGGTGGGGCGGGAAATTCAGATCGCGCGTACTTGCGGCAATAAGGCTACCTTCAGAAGTTCAGTCTTCCACTTTGGATAGCGACAATTCGCGAGGAGCGAGGTCGACTCGATTGATAAACTGCTGGTATAGCCCGACGCAATAACCGTGTTTGCGCGCAACCTCGCATAAAAACGTGATAATGTATTTTTTCCACCGTGCGCGATTTTCGTGCTCGTTTTCTTCTGCATGTTCCGCGGACATTAACTGAATACCGCGAGATATGAATAAAATCGTGGTAATGCAACAACCGAGTCCCCGTAAAAATATTAGAGTATAAAAAGGCTAACGTCTGCATCTAGTTGTTGATAAGCCTCCGCAGGAGTACTTGTACAGTCGCCCTAGGTTCCCAATTGTACGTGCACAATACGGCAGAACAATCGGTGTTCAAATCAGCACGAGTCTCGAGTCACCCCAGATAGTCGAGTGGCGCGCGCTCAACGTAGGTGCATCTCACGCAGCGGCCTTTATTGATCCCGAGGTGAGCCTGACCCGATGTGTATCGCCCCGCGTATCTTCCCACAGCGCACACGCGGTCGAGCGACGATTCACGGGGAACAAAAGCGCAATGTGGGCGCCTCCACCTGTTGGAGCTGGCCAAATCGGGGCACAACAATAACCCGGAATTCGCCGGTCAGAAAAGAGCAGGTAATTAAGCGCGTGACGCGGCACTGTTCAACTTGATGCGCGCGCCTTTATGTGTACGCGCGCGCGCACACCCGTGCACTTTCTCCGAGCGTCTTGTTGTGCTCTCGGGATCCGTCGTCCTTGTTGGTAATGATCGCTCGGCTACTGGACCGTTACGTCACCAAACCGCCCGAATCCCGAGTCATCTCAGTGTGACGACCTGACCGAAGGGTCAGTGCAGGTGTGTCCCCTGTAAGAATGTTACCTGGGCACCAGGCTGGGCGGATCCCCTCCCCACCTATAAATTTGGTACTTTAAAGATCTAAGGACACCAGAAAGCTATAAAATATTTAAATGACTGTTACCTCTACCTTTTACAAATTCCGCCGTAGTTACAAATTTTCAAAGCAGTACAGAAATATATTACATTATTTGACACACACATTTACTTTTCCGTACATGTATTTGCTTTGAGAAGTAAAATAAAATTTATTTCTCATCTAAAAATAAGCAATGATGCTATAACTAATACTTTTAAAAACTTTATTTCTTAACTTTAATAACTTTAACGTTCGATAAGATATCGTATTATTTATTCTAATACACGTATGATGGAATGGTGTTCGAGTACTATTCTATGTGTATAGATTGAAACTTATAATCGTAAATTATAGTACATATTGACTGTCGTGTTATCTACAAGATAAAAATCGCCGAATTATTTCTTGACTAGTTTGAAAAATAGACACTTGTTGATAATAACACTGCTTTAATGAGCTATTATAATGATGCATGCATAATTATTTTAAAAATTTGCTATATACAATGTGAATGAATACTTCGTAAAATATATTGCCAGGAAATGGATATCGATATCGGAAAATATTCTCCACATGAAATATGGCAAGTAGCGCCTAAAGCTCTGATGTAGATACTCGATGACTTGAAGCACGTAAAAAATTTAACTTGCGGTATACTGAGAAAATCTACGCGAAGAAAACAAGTGTATCGTAAAACTTATCGTTCAGGGCTGAGATAAAAGGCCCCTTGAAGCCGAGACAGGCGGTGCCGATCGGGAAAGCCCGCACTCTCGTGTGCGTGTACGCGGACCTCCAGAAAAGCGAGATTTTCCCATGGGCCGGCATCGCGGAATCCATCAGCGTCGGTAGGCGGCCGGTTATCTGGCTCGCGCGCGCCCGCGTCCTTCTACCTCGTCCGCCGAACTTTCTCTCCTCGGCGCGGCGAGCGCGGCGGGAAAAGCGATCGAAGCGCGGGAGCGCGACCGACTTGACGTAAGCCGCCTTCGGTCCCTGTGGCGCCCTCGTGACGCAAGCCTTTTCTCCCGCGCGATTTTAAGGCGAGCCCCGCCCCGCCGGCACCGGGACCCGGTTTCGCGACGTCCTTGCGCGCCGATCGAGGAAGCCGGCTTTCGAAAGGCCGCTCCACTTGTGCCGCCTCGCCTCCTTCGCAGGCGGCCCGCCGATTTCCGGGCGGCCCCCCCCCCCTCCCCCCGGCTTTCCTATTCGGTGGCCCGAGCGGCGGCCGAGCGGCGAGCCTCGGCTCTTCCGAGCGCTCGCGCCTTATCGGTAGCAGGGACCGCCGGCAATCGATGTACGCGCGCGCCTAACCATGTTGACTCAATCCACTGGAGCGCGTTGCGCCCGAAAGTGTTTGATAGGCTCTTAAATAGCGCGCTGCTCGTTTTTCCCGGCTCGCGTGCGGCTCGGCCGCGCCGGTGAGCAAATCGATCTGAGGCAATCGGCAGCGTCCGCGGCGATTAATCCACGGACACGCCCGCGCACCGCCCATTAATTAGCCCGGCGGCGACGCGAAAGCCGCACGTGCGAAAAAGCCCCGTCCGCGTGAGACCGAGCGGCGATAAGGCCCGGGAGATAAGCCGCGCGCCGCGCAGCCTCCAACGCCTTAATTGCCGCGGCGGTCCGGCAATCGGCCCGTGAATCAACCCACCGCGCGAGGCCGTTACGCGCGTACGCGTGCGTCGGGCGAATTTTCCACGCGATCGACGCCTCCCGAGGCTTTTACGGCCCGTGTGATTTTTCCTCGGGCCTCTTCCGCACGAGGCGGCGTAACCAACTAGCGGGCGGTGATTACCCGCGCGGATGCTCGGCGCCCATTCAATTACATCGCCAGCCCCAGGGGATACTTCGATCGGCCCATCAAGCGCCGCCGAATGCGAATAGGCTCGGAGGCTACCGGGACGCGGACGCGGCTCGGCCTTCTGTGGGAGTTGACCGTTGCCCAACTCGTCGGGAGTGATTGAAGATCGCTTGATCATTAGGAGCCTTTTATAATTCTATTAGCCAAAGTATAATGATGCATTACGTGGGTACAAGCTTTAAATGACTCGGAGCTCGCGTCCGCGCGTCCTGCCCGTAAACGAGACCCGTTACAAAAAAGTGAAAATGAACGATTGGGCATTAGTCAAGCCGAGCTCGACATAGATATGCAAATGAAGGACGTAACAGTAATAGAGGAGATGTAACGAGTCTCCAATTTTTTCATTGTGCGGAAATTTCGTAAAGGCCGGTCGCCGAGGCCGAGGAAGTCAAATGACGGAACCGCGTTTTCGTGTTAGCGCAATGGGAGTCGCGTTTCTCATTTCACCGCTCTCATCCCGACGTTTCGCTTGTTCGACACGCAAGCTCGTTTGTCGCCTGCCAACCGGCAGCTCGAACTTGCGATCGGTACAGTAATAACTGCAGGCCTCGCGGATAGAGAGATCGAATCGCGGCGGCGCGATCATCCTCTCCTCTTCCCCTCTCTGCTACGCGCACGCGGGCAGGATCGTCGAGAGATGCACCCGAGAGACGCGTATTCGTCAGTGTCGCTCGTCGAGCCGCAGCGGCTTAATCGCGCCTCGAGATCGGCGCTCCGCCTAATGCTCGAGGCATCCCAGATTGCCGAGTGCCGAGGTGCTCTGGCCTCCGAGGCCATGGCCAATCTCTCCCCGCCCATTTTCGCAAACAAGGCAGCCGTTTTTTCTCCGTTTTTTCTTTCTCGATTAGTCATCGGAACGGCGAGGGGTATGTGTGCGTGCGGCTAGAGCTTCCTCGCGCGGGCCGCACATAGCGAGAAAGGGGCGCCTGGTTTTTGTTCGCGCGCGTGCTAGATTTCACCTCGTACGAGCGCCGACTGCCAAGAGGCGGATCACAGGTGGGTGTCGACTCCTCTGACTCCTCTAGTCCCGTTTCGGCCCTACTCGCTCCGCTTCGAGAAAAGTATTCAGCCTGCTCGATTCGGCAACGCCCCGCCGCTTTGCGAGAGTGGTATCCGAGTCGTGAATACCGGTACTCGGGTACTCGAGGCCGCGGGTAATAACGAGGCTCGGCCGCGACGTTATGTCCAAGTCGGGATTGATGACGCCGGTTTTCGAGGAGGGAACAGCTGGACTGGCCGCGCCAAACAAGATCCATTTTCGCTTCCAATCAGAGGCTCTGCACAACAATGTGTGCGCGCGTGTGCGGCTCGAGTGCGCCGTGCCGCCGACAATGAAGTAATAATGAAACAAGCGCCGTAATGCAATCGCTAATGCATATGATTTCCATCTGATGCAATTTTCTCGATAAGGATGTGCACACTTTCAATTCTATAATGCACTCGCCCATCGCTCCGTTCGTGGAATTCCTCATACTCCTCCGCGACATTTATAGCAATTCCAGCAGCGCTTCTCTCATTTGCATCCGCGAGTCCCCTACGGTAATCCGAAAGACATCGCACTTATCCGCCGAATGAGAAAGTCGGCACGTGATATAACGCAGGAAAAAGTCATACTATTTGACTGGGACGTGTGCCGTACGGGAGCGTGGCGTATGTACCAACGGATCGAATACACCCGTAGAGCAATAAAATCATCGGCTCGACGGATTGACATTGGATTTACTTTCTATTTAGCAAAGAACAGTGTGTAGCAGGTTTTCCTCCCGCCGGCACCGCGGGATCGGCCCGATAATCCATCCATCATCGCGCGCGCACGAGATATCGTGTGTCGGCCGAGGCCAAATCGCCCGCGGCTTCGCGGCGTCGTCTGCAGGTTCTTCGATTATCGGCTGGCGACTCGGGGAATCGCGACCTGCGCCCGCATTCCCGGAAGGCCAGGCACCTGCGACGTGGCCGCGCCTTCCAATTAGACCGGCCGATAAAATAATCGGCGCGGGGCTCGCGTTTCGCGTGCGTCCTCCCCGCGGCTGAGGCCTTCGGCGAAAGCCGCTACCGCCGCCGCGGCTCTATCGCCTCGCTGGCCGCCGATAGCCCCGCGGGCCGCCCGCGCCGCCCACGCGAGCGTTTCGGCGAAGCCGCTCAGCCGAGTCGCGTGTCCAAGGGGTGCCCCGTCCGCCTGGATTCCGGGACTCTTGGCATCGCGTGCGCCGGGGAATATTTGGGAAGCGGAGGTGCGCTTTCAAGTGAAGAAAGCTTCGGGTTTCGACTCGCATAGTCCACACGAAATTCCCCGGCTCTCTCGCTCGTCGATCACTTTTCGATTTTACTTTCAAGCCGATCCAAATTTGGATTGCGTAAGCGAGGAGAAGCTTCGGCCACGGGTACCAAGTTTTACCGCCGATAAGAATTTCTTCCAAACTCGTCTGGGAGTGTAAGATCTTGTATAACAGGGTTCAATGTTTTTATATTTTTGGAAAAACTTACCGTGATCAACGTAAGCTTCTGTATAGGAATACGATTAAGAAGCATCAAGCAAGAAAATTCCCAAGAGATCGTTACGTACAGGGGAAGCGATGTAATGTACAGATTTCAAAGTATTCACTTATCCTTCCACAGCTAGACGTATTGCACCCCCGGTCATCTAATCGCAGATATAGCAAAGGCGGTAATAACGGGATGACCATTTTTGGGAAGAGCTTCGCTCATCAACTATCTATAAAAAAAATTAAATAACGCATCAAAGTTGCGGACGGGCGAATAAATCGTACCAGATAGCCGCGGCCAATTTAATCCGACCAATTATCGCTCAATTTCGCAACGCGTGACTAGAGAAGATAATTAGCTCCCGCGTCGCGAATTGTGCGTCCCGGTTAAAATTCAGCACACGGGGATCGCCCATAGACAGCCATTAGGAGCGCAAGCGCATAAAGCTCCGGGCGATCGATCCGCGTGACAATTAAGAAAAGGACTCGGCAGCCCTAATTGGCGCGTTGCGAAAGCCCCGAGTGTTTCCTAGCTCCTCGAGAGGGAATTTCCACGACCTTACAAGGGCCTGGGTACCACCTCGGCGCGCCCCTAATTGACCGCGCGCGATCGCCAGGGCCGCGTGCGCACATAATGCTGTTGGCAAACTTTGCGGGGCGAAGGTGTGCGATCTCGCCTCTGCGCGCGCTCCTAAGCGTTGCGTAACCCACACTTACGTAAATAATGAGGCGGAGCGCGTGCGTGCGGAGGAAAATTCCGGCGGACCCTTACGAATATAGCCGCCCTTTCTGCTGTTAGTATGCGGAGGCGCGCGCGCGCGCGCCCCCGGCTTCTATTTTTGCGGATACGTCGAGTTGGCGCGCCGATTTGACGCCCCTTTGGGCTGGGCTTTCGTTATTGCCGCTGCGAATGCTCAGTCTATAAATTCTGGCGAATTTTAAGACTCGGCCGCGAGTGTACGTGGCTCGGCCTCCTTATGCTGTGTCGGTATTTCCGTGTTATTGCCGGCAGTGCCCACACCAGGCCCTGTCCACGATGTTATCTCGAAAAAACGGACTAAAAAGCCGCCTCCAGATATTTCAGCAACTATATCTCGAGCAACATCTTCGCGATTACTGCTCTTGTAGGCAGATTTATACATTCGTGCGTTTACGAAATGCATACGCTGTGCATTTCAGAATTTAGCATGATCCTTAACTCTGTTTTGTATAACTTATATGTTCGTGGAGTTACAACCGACAGCAATTCGATAGTCGCACTTGACCTGCTGTTGCCAAAAGTACACAAATTTATGCGTAATACAGTTTTAAGTATTATTACCTTGTGACGTAAATATTGTAAAAATGCCAGCATGTAACGAATAGACTATATTGCCTTTGGTATTACAATTACACAATAGGTTCATACGTGATACTTTTACATGTACTGTTTTATTAAAACTCGCGCTTTTATGCAGATTGTAGAATAATAATTTTACGTTAATTCTTATCTTTAATGATTTTCATTACATAATCAAAATATTTCTTTTGTTCTAGGTAAGTTTCAAACGATGCTGCTATAAATTTAATTGAACCTTATCAGCTTTTGCCGTAAGTTAATTATTTTATACACCTTTTCAAATTGCCGTACAACTAAAAGCAATCTTTTTCTAATAACAACGTTTGAACTAAAATTACTGTACTCATAACATCGTAAATTAGAATGTATTTATTATTGTTTTTTAGAATAAACTAAACTATATATAAGCGTTTGGTCAATTATCCAGTCAGAAATAATATACCCCTATGGTTGTACAGCAATTTCCCTCCATCTGAAAATTCTCTTTAAAAAGCACTATACGGTGCAAGTATCTCGTTTGCTGGTCAAAGATAAAATTAACGGAATAAAAAGAAAAGACAGAAATAAAATATCGTAAAATACTCGCCAGGTACAATATGGCTGAAAGCGAGTGCGCGCAGCGGAGATAAGAGGGCTTAAGAGATCGACAGTCCGAGAAAGCTTCCCGGGACAAAGTCCCCTCACGAACGTCCTCCCCGCGAAGAAAAAACGACGAATACCAGAAAACTGGTTCGTGGCACTCGCGCGGCACGTGACCCTCGTCATGCACGTAACAGCGCACAGATACACGGGCCGGGGTGGCAGTGGCTGCGCGGCCGCCGCCGCCGCCGCCGCCGCCGCCGTTCATTACACCGGGCGATATTGCGTTTGCAGCTCGCGTGTGTCAAACGACGCCGGTATAGCAGGGAGATCAACTGCGAGCCGCTTTCGATTCGTGTGCGGTGCCTGGCTTATGAAATCGGCCGCGGTGAAAAATCGCTTTTCACTCTGGGAAAAAGACGCTTTTTGTTAGTCATTCACACATATATACATAATCTCGCTACTCGCAGATTCTTGTAAATTTTTTTAGGACGATCATTGTCTTTCCTAGCGGTGAATTATCTCAATGGCCCGTGAGAGAGGTCAAAATTATCATTTCTTTCGAACAGGCCTTGCCTCCTCGCCACTGAATTCCACCGGGTCTTTTATCGCTCGCGCCAGCCTCGTGACCTTCCTCGGCTTATTTTGAGGTTATGCGTGGGCGCGGAACGAAATACTCGTAGCTCCTCAAAAGTGGTAAAGATCTGCATTCCGCCACAGCAGCACCGGTGTACCGTGGCTGCCCCGAGCTCTCCAGCTGTACCGTGTTATTGGCACCACATCCTGTCAATAAGCAGGAGTATGGCTACCAGCGAGCCAGGGGGCAGGGGGATGCCGAGTGTATAAATTCCGAGTGTCGCTGTCGGCTCGAGCGCGGTACAACCCAATATGAAGGAAAGCGGTCGCCCGGTGGAAATACCTCGGCGCGCCTCACGCGAGCCCCGGTACTTGCATTCCCTCGCGCGATCGCTTAATCGCCGCTCCACCCCGAGAATGTTAATTGCCCAGCGGGTGATCTTCCCCGGGCCGGGCGACCTGAGCGACCCGCCGAGTGGAAGAAACTCGGGAGACAATGCTCGGACTAATTCCAGCCCTTTCGTAACGCGCGCACGCGCGCGACGCCGCTGAAAAAAGGGCGCGCCGCAGAGGAGAACAAGGCCGCGGCGTTGCGCTGCATACTGATGCTGAGGTCGCTTCCACGCCCGAGCAGTGACGCGCCCACCGGCTTTTTCTTGCGGGCCGAGAGTTCCGCTCCGAGTGCCGGCGGGATTCTCGGCTCGACCCCTTCCTCGCAGCCAAATTCTGACCATATTAAATCTATGTAAGACTCGGTCGGCGATAAAAAGATGGCGCAACCTTTCTTGCCGGCCGCGATGCTTTTATTAATGGCGTTGGGCGAGCCGCGAAAACTCGGGCTTCTTATTCCTTGTCGGGCAGGCCCGATAAAGTGTATTTTTCCTTGTAAATCGACCTGAGATTTTTTCGATCGATTAATCTTCATCGTCTCCGCATCGCGAGGAAACGCACCTCTTTATTAATCAGCATTATTTTGCACCGGCGCAGCATCGCGGCTGTACAGTCGTCTGCCCGATGGAAAAATCTAAGCGGCGGCTGTGCGGCAAAATAAGAATCCAAGCTAACTATGCGGCCGGTTCTCATTTTTACGGGGTCTCGGGAGGCATTTGTATGTGCTTATTGATGACATAGAATTTCCACATGATTTATCCGCGGCGTAGGAGCATCGGCTTGGCTGTGGGCCTAATCTCGAAAGCGATCTAACAAAGGACGATTGCGGAGGGCCGCGCTCCCATTCAGAGCGATAAATTCATCTCGGCCGGGGTACTGCACCGCTCGGGCGCGATAAGCCGGTCGCGCGGCCGGGACGAGCTAATCAGCGGGCGCGATGCCATCGGGCTTATCGGCCGCGGAGGCTGCGGGAGATAGGGTCCAGGCGGCCCTGGCGGCCCACGCGGCCGCGCCCGCGTCGAAACTCTGGCGACGCTGGCCGCTCTATCTGCGTATCCGGCCGGCCCGATCGACACTCGTCCGCCGGCGCTTCGCGTCGAGGCACGAGGAGTCGGCCCCGGCTCCGACACTCGCGGCGATTCCGTGGAAAGTCGCAAGGCCGCGGGGCTCTTTCGGTCCTATTCCTAAGCCGCTTTCACGCGGGCGCGCGCCCAAGGCTCCTTTAGCGGAAGCCGCCGCGCTGACGGCCGTTTTATCGGCCCTGCGCCTACCAATTTTATACCTGGAAACCCGTTTTTCCCGCGACTTTTTCTTCGCGGGATGTTGCGCAAGATGTTGCGCCTCTTCTTGGACACGCCTTGGGCAGTTTTCTTTTGGATCCGCTCGGGGGCCTTCCGGCGGACAGCCGAGCCAGGACTTCCTTACTGCGAGAGGCTTTCGCGACGCGGCGCTCGACGTCGGGTGGCTGCTGGACCGTTGACCCCGATCCAAAGCCGCCGGCGCACTGTAAATACGCGATAAATCCCGAGTATCAGCGCGGGGCCGCGTATTTGTTGAAGATGACCGAAAGGGAATTCGGACCGCGGGCGCAGCTGAGCAAACTCGCCGGGAAGGAGTGGAGGGCCTCCCCCTCCGCGGATCGATCGGCCCCCCGGGCCCGGCTATTTCCACGGGGCCCCGGACGCGCTCGCGCCCCCAAAGTCCCACGGTGCCCGCGCCTTAATTGAGACGCGTATTAATACGTCGCGTCGGCGCGCGGCCCGTATAAATAGCCGCGCATTCCCGGCCTCCTGGCGCCGGCCGCCTCCTCCGCGCGCGCATGACTTCACAGGTTATTGTGTGCGGCGCCGCGGCGGGGCATTGCGAGGAGCCGCGCGTCCCTCTGTCGAAATAGAGGAGCCGCGCGGTCCGCTCGGGCACGTAAGCGCCGCGCGCGCGCGAGGAAAGCCAGGCCGTATTTTGAAAAGGGGCGCCGGCGCAACGATCTGTAATTGGCGCGCTCGCGGCCCAGTGAAAGTAATGAGGAGGAGGCGCGTAACCGCCGATCGAACGTATCGACTCGGTTGACCAACTCCGCGGGGACCGGCCGCGAGCCGCTTGAATATTTATCGGCGCCTTAATTAAAACGGAATGGCCCGGCGCGCCCGGAGCGCTCGGGTCCCCCGGGCCCGGGGGGCCAATCGCCCGATAACCGCCCGATCGCCTGGCCAAAAAACCGCTGCGCCCGGTATCGCGGGGGCCGGCTTTTAAATAGCCCGACGCACCGGGCCAGGGCTATTTTTAGCCGGTGACAGCTGCGCCTCCTTTGGCGCAAGGTGCGAACGCCCGAACGTCCGGCGCCACCGCGAACCGGACCCGCTTTCCAGCGCCTCCGATAATGAATTCACGGGCTCGGTTTCCTTTACAAATTTCGGGCAATTAGCCCGCGGCCGGCCGCGGACTTTCTCGGGCGCCCGCGAGCCCCGCATTCCGGGGCGCGGACTTTCGCCGCGGGCCCGCAGCCGCTCGCTTGGTACATCGGCCCTCCTCCCCCTCCGATCGCCCGGCCTCCGCGGGAGACGAGGCGCGGATGCCAGGCCGCCGAAATGTTCGGCGTAAAGGAGACGCTCGTCTTCCGGCGGCGATCGGCTTCCGTCGGTGGAACGCCGCTCGTCGGCCGCGCACCGGGAACCGCCGTTCAGCGCCTCACCCATCCGCTGGCCCTTCGGCGGACATTGTTGTCCGCCCGTGGGCCGACTCGCGGGCCTCTGCGGGGCCGGCCACTCGTGAGCCCCATACGAATTATCCCGGCTTGGCCCGAGCCTAATTGCCTTCCAACAAGCATTACCGGTATTTAACTATTTCCGCCTCGGCCGCAGCGACGTTTGGAAACCGCCTTTACATAAAACACCATTATTAAACGGGCGAATCGAGCGTGTACACGACTCGTTTACGAGCCGCGTATTGCGCAAAGAATAGGAAAGGAAGAAAGAAACGCGAGAGAAGCTAGAGAAATCACGAATTTCATCGAGTGAAATTCGATCGCGGATGCGCGAGCCCAAAGCCCGGCTCTTCCTGCTAATTACCTCTGTAATTTGCCTGTTAACGAGACGCCTGTCAACATAACAGTACGGCGCGTAAGTTGTATTGATCGATTGAGGGAGAGACCGAGAGACGCTGACTCGGTACCAAAGGCCCAGAAGGATCGTAAAAAGTGACTGGAAAAAAGGGAGAAGACGACGCGAGTGACGGAGACGAAAGTGGAAGGTCGAAGAACCGGATTGACGAAGCAACTTGGCGCAATAGCCGCGATGCGATAATCCGTTATACTCGTGCGCGTCCAAAGAACCAAAATAGAGATTCACTCTCCCTATACATGTGTATACGTGCACATATTTGCGTAATAACCTATTAATTTTTAACGGTGCATCTTGTAGGCACGGAAATAAACTGTTCGGACGGAGCGCCGACGTGCAGATGTGACGAGGTGCCGACGTGCCGAAGCTATGCAAAATGAAAGTCCATTTGTTCCAAGTTGACTTTAACGGCATCCGACTGAAAGTGGGAGTACACGTCTCGCTTCATGATCTTCCCAATAATTTCCGCAAACAATTTGCTCGTTCGGAAACAATTATACAAAAATTACGGATATTTATGACGCCATATATTATACATGCTTAGAATTATGGCTCGCGTGGAAACTGCAACCGTGCGGGACTTGTTGGGCGCTCGAAAGAAAATTTTCCGAGCCGCGAGGCGTTATTAATTGCCGCAATCAACCCCGCACTTTCTAAAATGAATTGATCAGGCGCGCCCGCGGTAGCGATCCAAAAAGCGCGGCATCGCGCAACTCGGGGGGCGCCGGCAACTTTCGCGGGCGCAACACTGCATCTGGCCGATTTTTCCCAATTAGCCCCGCGCGCCGGCCTAATTGCCGGGCTATTTTGGGCGCGGCGCCGCGCGGCCGGCCTTTTATCCGGGGCTCGCGGCCGGAGCTGTTGACTCGCGTGCGCGCGCGATCCGCGGTTTTCCGGCCGCGGAGAAACCGCGGGCACTTCCCCCCGGAAAACCGCGACTGCGCCGTAAATCTGCGAGGCGCAATCGCTCGGGGAGTAAATGTCAGGGAATGCGATCCGCGGGGTGACCCCCTCCCGCTTTCGCGCGAGCCCCGCCTGATTTACGAGCCCCGCGCCGTAGGACGCGGCAATTAACTCGCCCCGCTAATTGGCGCCGGTTCCGAACACGCCCTCTATCGCCGATCGGCCCCGGCCGATCCTGCCCGCGCAACTCCTCGCGGCACGAGATGCTCGTTACGCGCCCTCGAGGCTGACCACTCGATTTCTACCGAGCCCACGGATCCTCGGCCGAGCGGCTCTTGGCCCGCGCGCTCCACGCGCGACTTCCTCGCCGCTTCCTTGCCAGCCTCTTCACTCATTATTACCTAATTACTCGTTCACTTAATGAGCCTGCCTCGTGCAATTAGCTAATAAACTGATGAAACCGACAGACGGTTAAGCTGGCATTCAAATTTGACGGTTAGATCGCTTACGCATGCGCATAGACTAGATTTTCAATCACCCTGCGGTACGCATGCCAACTAATCTGTCATTTGTTTATCATCAATGAAGAAGACGACTTATACAAGGAGACTAGAATTAAAATATTACAGAAACGAAGCCTAATGTTATTAAGAATTCAATTTCTTGATCTGGTTTTCATGCAACTAATTGTTATAAAGTTTCTTTGACGATATTACGATAATAGGTAGGCGCGCTGTAATGTATAACCTCAAAATTTATCGATCCAGCTGATCGCTTGTATACGATAATTAGTGCATCGGTAGCCTTAATTGAAACTTGCATGTAGGATGGACGATAGCGTTATCGAAGCCGAGCTGCCGTAGGTTGTCTAACTATTAACTAACGCTCAACGATAACGGTTCACGCATTTTCTCGGAGATTTTTTTAGCGAGAGGGAAATCTCGGGGAGTGGGTAGATTGACACAGGGATTTACGGGCCGAGCACGGCGCGGCGTAATTGTTTCGGCTTGTTTGCATCGAGCGGGGGAAACTCGTGAGATCTCGCGCACGACACGTCCCCGGGGCGCTGGCGAGTATCTCTTTTCGGACGTGCGTGCGTTTTCTCGATGATTTGCGCGGGCTTGGAGCGCGACGCCGCGCTGCGACTCATTCCGCACCTCGGCATCATCATTCGAATCAATTACAGATGCGCGCGCGCTCGTGTACTTTCCTTTCCCAGTAACTACTAGTGCGCACTTTTCCCATCAAACGTTTAATAACGCGCGCGCTTATAATACGCGCACGTGGACAGATTAACAAAACGTATCGAGGAATATTCATCGGCGTCCCAATAAGCAAGCGGAGCGGAGAGAACAAATAATTACACCCGCCGAGCGTTAATATCGTGGCAACGCACTCGCGATTAATCTGCCGCGGGATGCGTGCGTGCAGCGATACGCTTTCATTAATCCGAGGCCGCGAGGCAGCGAGAATCGTTGCCACTCTTAAACACGGGGATTAGTGTGGGGCGGCGGCCGGGGCCGCGACTCGAGGCCCGTTATTTGCCCGATCCTTCCTTAATACACGCGGGGCCGATCGCCGAGGGGCCGCCCACGCCGCGCGGCCCAAGCCGCTTCTCGACATCGTATGCCGAATCTGTATTATAAAGCCCGCAGACTACGCGTGTCCTGTCGAAATCTGATAGGCGCTCGACTTGAGTTTATGCTAATACCCCGCGTCCTTGGCCATTGTGTCGCTTTAAAGTCAATGGCTTTTCCTCGATTATGATTTAGTATGCGAATAAATTCAGACCGACTATCAATTCATCATTTCGGCTCGCACAATACCCCGTTAAGTCAATACAATCTATGAATTTACAATTCCGACGTTATGAATATTACATTATGTCAATGCATATTTAAAAGCCTTCTCGTTAAAAACTTTCAAATTGACGATATAAACAAGATTATTATCGAGTCGAACTGTTATATGCACACTTAATTAAAATGTTTCGTAGGATATTTTATTTTGAGAAAAAGAATTGTACATTTCATAATGATCAATATTCAAATGTAATGCGTACAGCTTGAGGTTGGAATGCATGAATACTAATAGAAAGAATATATAGTAAAAATATCATTCTTTATCGCGGGAAAAGGTACAAGTGACACTTGCGCTTATTCAGTCGAATAGAATTAATTGAGGAAAAATGCCAACCATCGGCAGTATCGCCGTGGAGATTTGGTTAAGCTTGTGCAAAAAGGCAACGTCAATGATTCAAAGACGATCAAAGGCACGCCCATGTAAGCACAATGCACGTGAGTTATAGGCCGCTGGCACGGAGGACGCAGGTAGAGGCATTAGATATGGACTCGCGCGTGGGACGAGCCTTGCAAAAGAGGCGCTCGGCGACGAAACTCGCCGGGGTCTATGCATGCGCGCGCGGGCCCGTTACGAAATTTCATTGAAAAATATGTTAATTGACGCCGGGCATTATCGGCGATTTTATCCGGCGCGATTCGCCGGCAGATCGATTGCCGATATAATCCACCGCCGCGAGGCTTCGCCGGGCTGCATACCTCAAGGGCCTCCTTCGGAATTCCTCCTTTTGTCGAATGGCGCGCCGGGGCATCGCGATAATTCCACGATAGCGAAAACCGCTTTTATTTTCGCTGAACCGATCGTTACTCTCGAAACCGCATTCTGCGCGAGCTGCGGGAACTTGCGGGGCTCGGTGCACGCGCGCCCCGGCTCGAAAACAAATCGAATAGAGTAAAGAGCCGAGCCATAGGATTAAAGCCGCGGGGTAACTTCCTTCTCTCCGGGTACTTTCTACACTTGACCTTCGGGACGAAAGTGAAAAATCACTCGTTGCAGGGATTGCCGCGGCGTCTCCGCCGAGACACAGTTCGCCGCGAGTCGAGTTGTTTACCTTCAATTGCTATTCAGTAGAAACGTTAACCTACCGCGAGCCTGCGCATTACCCGCTGCATTAATAATAGCCGCGCAAACAATGGCCGCTCGAGGCTGCGTAAAAAAGCCGAAAAAGAGAAAATGTCATTCCCACGGAGCGCCGCGCGCTCGCACCGAATTCCGAGGCGCGTCCCGCGCGGCCCGGGTGAAGAGGCACAATTGCACGGCCGCGCGGCAAAGTCCTATTTCGGCGCAGGAGCCGAGGGCGAGGGAGGCGATCATCACGCGCCGTTAGTCGGAGCTCGTGCGTGCCGCGGGATTATCCGCGCGGCCGATCACCTTCCACATTACGTCCGCGCAATCAGGAGGTGCGCGAGCCTCGCGCCTCCTCGGAGATCACGTCGGAAGTCGCCCCTCGCGAGTCCCCACTCCCCAGGCTCTTCGCGGTTAATCGACATTTTTCGTGCTCCTTTCTTCGGTGCGCCGCGGTAACGACCGGCTTATGAAAAAATGCCGAGAAAAATGCGCATCGGATCGACTTTCGGATGAAGCCTTATACCTCGGGCGCTGCGCCCTTTTTATTTTGATAATTTGGCGAAAAATATCGACTTGGTTCCTTTTGCAGTTATTCAATTTTTTTTCATTTGTTCGTGTGGATAATAGCCGGTAGGGTACATTTCAACATTGAGTTTATTGCCTCACGTCGTGCACCGTCATACAACGGTGTTTAAGAATACATGGTATCCGTGGACTTGTCAACCCCGTATTAAGTATGTATAAACGAAAAATTGCGTGAAGAAACGCGGAATTTATACAATCGTATAATAAGGTTTCCACACGGGAAATTTTTCTAAATTACAAAAAAAGCTACGGTTAAAGTTAGGAAAGGAAGTGTGGAGAAATCGACACTCGGTTGTACATTGTATACGCAGGCTTCGATATAAACGAATCGCAAGCGGTAATTCCTAAGAGTTTGTTTATTAGCGCAATAATATAGCAAGTGCCCTATCGAGTATCCGGCGATCGCGATAGCGAATCGACTAATTACACTCTCAAATTATACCGATAGGCATCTTGACAAAATCTCATTTCCTCATCGCCGGCTTTGCGAAAACGATCGCCGGAGTATTCAATATCCCGGGAGTTCGGTAAAGATCGCGTTCCGCGTGCGTAGAACCCGCGAGGCGGTGGTTCCGCGTCCGCCGCGAGAGGCGCGCGCCGCGGCACGTGAGCATCGCGTCGCCCAATGTGGAAAGAGCGTATAAACAAGCCGGGCGATAATTCTCGTGAAAATTAATAAATCTCGGCGGGTAGGCCTGCCCGCGGAAAAATCCCATCGCGGCGAGATATCGGCGCGCGATACAGCCACCTGCGCGCGCACACCCCGGAAAAGCGGACTTTCTCTTTCCTCCTTTTTCATCGCGCGTATCTCAATCCCTGGGCTCGCGGCCCCTATCTCCTCTCGCATCTCCAATCCCATTCTTATGTGCCCGTCCTTCCCGGCGGCTGCTTCCGCGCTTGCGCTTCGCTGCCCAGAGCGCGCGTAAACGCCGCCCGCGAATAATTCCCCCTCGCGCGGTCGCCCTCGCCCGTACGGTTTATTGCTACAAGTTGAAAATGCGACGGGGGACGCCCCCCCTGGTCTTTCCCACTGCCGCGCGTTATGATATAATGCGTCGAGGGTCATTTATTCCTGTCGCGGCTTTTTCGCGGTGTTTATCATTTCTCGATAGGTGATTTACGGGCGAGATAGCCTCTGAGCTATTTATTACACATTGTATCGGTTAAAATAGGATAAAAGCTTAAATACGAAAGAAAAGCCTCGACGAGCGTCGATTAAGTTTATTTATAGCGGTTCGTCTCGGTCGCGCCCACCTCGAAGCGCTTCCGCGAAAGCTATTTAATCGCAAGAATGTCGACTTCCAGCAAGTTCAGATTAAACCGCGGTGAACTCGAACCCCTACGCGACGATTCGCGAAGATAAGCGTCCCCGAGTCCTCTCGACAGTTATTCACTTAACGAACGGCGCCGAAAAGCGAGCGACTTGGATGACGAGGCCGCTTGGGCAGTCGATGCACGAAATCGGCTGGTGGCCCGCGGGGCGCGCGTGACCCGCCTACCAAGCGCCCGACGTCGCCGGCGCCGAGGGGCCGGAGGAGAGGACGGGCGCCCATAGATCTGCCCATGTGCGAGGGCCACTCGACTGATCCACATACTCCCGAGGCTGGCGGCCCGATTGTTTCCCGGCCGGCTTGGGCGGTTCTCCTGCTGCCCGGGTGACACATTGCCCGGCGCCTTCTGATTGCCCCTTGATGGATGGGGGCCGTGGCTTTCTTCCCACTAAGATCTCACGAGCGCGGAGTGACGCAAAAGGCGTTTTCAACCAGTTCCTGCGGGATAACGACTAGATGCATATAAATTATGTAGCGTGCACGCGCTTATCGCATTAGCATAATATCCGTAAAACAGTGTAAATATAAATGCAGCATGTATGTAAACGATGCAGCAGCCAGAATAGGAGGCGCGTTTTAAGTTTAAAAATCGGCCGAATGTGATTTATCGACTGTGTTGGCTACCTGCCGCACCGTTTTACGATTTGGTTGCGTAAAAAAGCATTATAGAGCATAAAAATCGGACGGCTTGCAGATGTATTTATCAGTCAAATAAGTTATTGCTTGCATTATAATAGAACCTTGCAATTTAAACTCTCACTCTGACTTTTATACCGAACAAAAGAAAATTGATTGCACGAAAGCGGTCTTGAAAAAGGCAAATAAAACCATTCAAGGATTCTAATATACGAAGCGACATTAACTGCGCGGCATATAATGATGCGCGAGCGCGCACAAAGCCAACGAGGATCCGCGGGCAGTTAATGCCGCGAGGAGCCGATTCCAAAATGGCGGCTCCCCTCCCGCGAAGCCGGGGACCAAAGCGGAGAGTCCCCCGGGCAAGCGGGCAACGCCGCCCGGGACCTCTCAAGGCTGCGGCCCGGCTTTTCAGGGCTCAGCTGGCGGGGCCCTGACTTTGGAGCCGCGTCCGCCCGGCTCGGGGGACAAACAGCCCGCGGGAGAGGCAGGCTCCGGGTGGGAGCGGCCGCGCGCGGCCATTGTGATGCGATTATACGCGCGGGCGAGATCGGGCGCGAGATTGATGTCGGGGGAGGAGACGAGCGGCCGCGGCGGGCGGCTCGTAATTACCGGTTGGATCCTCCTCTCGTTGCTCCTAGGCGCTCGGGCTGCCGCGGCCGGGGGGTGCGCGGCTCCGGCCGGCATGACTCGCCTCGGCCCCGGCTACATTGTTTCCCGCGACAACTATTAACTGCGTCGCGCGTCGGGAGGCGCTTTCTCCCGCCCCCCCGCGCCTCCAATGAGCCGACATATCGGGCCTTTTGAGACGCATTGTGCGCCGGCCGGCCGCTCCGACGGGAACAAATCTCTCCGCGCCGATTTACAGGGCCGCGAGCGCTCGCTCGGCGCGCGGCCGACTATGTGTGCCTAGGTCGCCCGTTCCCGCGTCCGCTTGCGCGGGCTCTTGCCAAACGGCCTGATAAGTCTCGCGTGCCCAATGTGCGCCATTTTCCCGCGCTCCCTTACACGGCTAATGCGCCGCGCTCCCAATTTTTATAAGCGCTCGACTCGCCGCTCGGCCTCCCCGCCCGATGCAAATTCGCGCGCGTGCGATTTCGCCATCTGCGCGCTCGCGAAAAAAAGATCCGCCGAGAACGAGTGCGCACGCCAACGGCGGCCCGCCGCCCGCCAGGGGGGGCGTGTTTCTAAGCCCGGGGAATTTTGTTATAGCTACATGTACACCTTGTCGCCACCCACTCCGCGTCGGCTTGTTCGGCGAAAATATTGTGCACCTGCTCGGCAGCGCCGGCTGTTATAGCTGCAGTCCAATGCACGCTTTTTGGTTATCTTGCTTTTAAAATAAAAACCGAGAATCGAATAAGCTTAAAATGTTTGCATCGTGGTTCTTTGCTGCAATCACGAATAATATCAAGCACGAATCCGTATGAAAAATCGACACTTGCAGTCGTAAGAATGAAAAAATACGAGTGACCCCAATCTTAATGAAATAAATGTAGGTTTATAGAAATCTGCATATAGGCTTATTTATCAGCTTTCATCGCTTACAATTTGTCTGTTGCGGGCACAACAATTAATAAATCCCCGTGATTTTCTTTAATTAAGCGAATGCAATATATCCTAACCGAATTAAATAGCAAAAGAAACGTGTAAGCGCTGTGTTGAATTTTAAGAGCGCATTAAAGTGAATGGTGACATAAAGTAAGCTCCTGCGATCGCGTGCCAACTTTCTGTACTGATAATCTCCATTTAACGTTTATTTAGAAACGTATAATCGAACATAACGGAAAACCGAATCGATTAAATTTTTCGAGCATATCGTCGGCGAATTCGAAAGTTTCGTATATTTATTGCTATCGATAAATATCGTATCTTTTAGTTGAAACAGGGTATTATACGAGTTCTTTCGGCTAGTGCATACTTTCTTTTATTCACTCTTGCTAAAAACTTTTTCGGTTTTATATCCCAATTTATTGAGGTGTGTAGCGCTGCACCCGTATTATTATTCGCCCATAAAAAATCAATTGTTATCAACTATCCCGATAGCTTTCTCAGGGAAAAGAGAAGCGTGTAGGCTAGAGTTAGCGAAGCCGAGGGGAAAAAAAAAGTTGGCGAGGGAATTGTCGCGCGGGCGAGGATAATCGGTTAGCCGCTCGTCGACCGACCCGAATCCATGGATAATTCCGGCAAAGGAGACGGATCGTTCGGGCGGAAAAGAGGCAGGAGGAGGACAGCTTCCGAGGCGAAGATCGAAAGTGGACGTTAATGAGCCGGGGGTTTTTTTACGCGCGGCGATACGGCGGGCCGCGGCTCGTTATCGCGGCGGCGCTCTAGCTCCGGGGCACTTTTCCTTTGGGCGGCGACTCGCGCGCGCGGAACGGCCGCGCCGGCCCGAAAACCGGCGAGTAAGAGGCTCGTTACGTCCCGGGGCGCCGTTAATCGTGGAAAAAGGAGGCCGCGGTCGGCGGCCGGCGGCCGGCGGCGTTAACCCCCTTCGGAGCGCGCGGCGGCGGGCGAGGGGCCGCGGGTAGGGGCGCGGCGCGCGCCTGCGCAGCGCTCCTCCTGCTTCGGACGGGCTCCTCCCTTGGGCCGCGGCAAGGTCGCCGCTCCTCGCGGCCCTTTGTTTCCCGGGCTTTGTTGGCCGCGGAAAAGTGGCGGTTGCTTCGATTCCGTTATTTATCGATCTCGGGCGGCCCCCCGGCAAGGGCGCGGGCGCCGGGGAAAGCCGCCCGGGCAGTCGGCGCGCGTTGCGCTCGCCGCGCGCAAATACCGCCGAGTGATTTAAGGCCTAACAAGTTCATTGTGCGCGGGTAAAAGTTCAGGTAAATGTTCCTAAAAATAACCTCGCTAAAAGCGGCTTGTTACGCCGGGGCCTCGCGCATTGCGCCGCGTAATGAGCAGCCCGCGGCGCACGAGCGCGAAAACGAGGCGCGGAGGCGCCCCCCGGCCCAGTGTCGTAAGAAGAAAAGCGCGCGCCGCGAGTGAATCCTCCGGCCTGGCCGAGTTACGCGTCCGGGTCCCGCGCTCCGCTTACCTAACTCCCCCGCGGAAGCGGCCGCCGCGCTTTCCGCGTGCCGGCCTCGAGTGGAAAGCGCTTTCCCGGAGCGGGCGACTCGGGCCCCAGCCCTGGGAACGCCTCCTCCACCTCGTTACTCCAGTCGCGTGGCACGCGTGCGATTTTGCATCGGTTGCGCAATCTCGGACCTTTTGCGCGAGCCGCGCGGCCGATGACTCGGCGGAAACGACAGGCGGCGATTTCTTAGCGCGCCTTCGATCCGGCCGTTCCCTTGGAGCGCCGGGTGCACCGGTCCAGAAGCCCGATTGAATTGTCGAAAGCGAGGCTGTTCTCATGGGGTCCAGCGGGCGCACGCGGCGCACGCGCAGCCCGGCTGCTCGAGGGCCGGCCGGCCGCGGGGACCGAAGCCAAGGCGGCCGGCCCTCGAGACGGCGGCGTCGCGGCCCATTGTCCGCTAATTCCCGGGCGGCTCGAGCCCCCCGCGCGCGCGCCTTAATCACTGGGCGGGAGGAGGGCCGCGCGGGGGGCGCAGTCCCGGGGCCGCCGAGTCGAAACTCGAGACCCGCCACTCGCCGGCTGTTTTGACAGGGGCGCAGCTGCGCGGAGGAGGGCCAAGGGCTGCTGCCCGCGCTTTGATGTCGATCGCCCCGGCGGGCGCACATCGAGCGGAAAATTCGGCCGCCGCCCGTAATTGACTCCTGGCTGCCTGCGGCCCCGCTCGCCTGCCGGGCCAGCCCACCGGCCGCTTTGACACGGCCGCCGCCCCTGCGCTCCCGGGTGCATTTGCATGGATTGTCCCCGCCCAAGCAGCGACCGCCTCTCCGCCGAGCCCCTTTCGCCCTCTCTCTAATTCGGACTTTTTGCCCCGCTGCTTAGTGCAATTGTTCAAACACGCAATTATCCTCTATGCTTGCGCTACACTTTCTCTTAGAGCCTAGAATAGACCGTTCATTACGTGCTCTTAATAGGACTTTTTTGCAATGTTTTAAGTAACAAGTTGCTTTGACTGCATACTCCCTATCAATTTTATTCACAATACGGACAAACAATGATCGTCATATTTACTCTAATGCATCTGTTTTTTATTTATTTATAAAAAGATCGTTTTAACAACTATGCTACTAATCCTATTTTAATATTGTAACTCCCTGTCAGTTTTTTTTTTGATTGCACAGCTTCGCCTTGATTTTTCCAATTATCTTTTTACATGCCAACGTTAAATTGCATTCCCGTGTTCAGACTTTTTCTCGATTTATATGCAAAGCCGTTTACTTGTGGTAACGCGAAATCATCATAATATATATTATATTATAATATAGCAAAAGACATGACATTGTTCTTTATTTCGGACAGAAAATTAATCCAACATTCAATTTAATCGCTCATTCGAAAAAAAGTAGAAAAAGGTTGCAGTGATGCGTATTAGGCAGATAATATACTGCAGCTGGTCGCGACGGACAATCGAACCTTTCAAGGACTCGTTAGAAAATCCTAGACCTTCACCCCGATGCGCGGGGACTCCCTTGTTTTCGCGACATAACTCCTTCACACCTTGATAGGGTGTCACGGGCCATGGAGAGTCTAAAACTCCCTTAGGCCTAGCGACCATTCCAAATCAATGCGGCCAATTAAAGCGTGCGCGGCCCTCGAACATGGGGAAAGTGGCTATTGCCCGGCGATCGAAGCTCTATCGGCCCAAATGTTTATCCTCGCTATATATATATATCCGATGGGGGAGCGGCGAGTCGTGCACTAAATCCGCGGTGTATTACTAGCCGCTTTGTCGGAGCAGCTGGCCACCGCTTTGTGCGCGCACCCCTAGCGGCCGCCGGCGCTATGATCTGCCGGATCGGGGGGAAGGGCAGAGGGCCGATTGGATTACTCGGCTAATCGACGCGTTGTCCGCGCTGGCTCAGTGGCGGTTCAGCCACCGCCGGGGAGCGCCACGAGCGCGGCCCATGAATGCATTATGTCCCCGGTCGCGCGCGCATTGTGTATGACGAATGCAGCCACGGGTCTCCCCTTTTTTTATGCGTAAATGAGGAAACGCGGCGCGTGTTTGCCGGCTGATTTAGGGACTGTTTGCTCTGCTTTGTGTACGCACATGCCCGCCCGCCCGTATTCAATTCATGGCTTTTCGGAGAACCGTGCATTTCATCCTTATGCTTAATGGATATTTATCTCGTGTCGTCCGCTCGGCGAGCGTCGACTAACCCGCGGACATTTCCAATTGTCCCCGAGATATAAATATATATGCGGATCCTTTGCGGCGCATTCGCGTGGCAAAAAAGGACACGCATATTTTGTGTTGCCCTGGAAGGCAGTAAGTCAATGGCTGTTTCGGCCGGCGAAGCGCACGCAGGCCTCGCCGATTTAACTAGACGACTGCGCGCCAAAGTCGTATAATACTTCTAATACATTAGCGACATAGGTCGTAATAGTGGAAAAAGCACGGCGTCGTAAAAAAGGGAGGCGGGCGCGGGCGGTGCGCGGCAGGAGCCAGCGGCAGCCGGGAGGCTCGTGAATAAATCATGCCCGAGGTGGCGGGCGCTCGATATGACGCCGGGCCAGCGGGACGGGGCCGAAGAGTAACGCCGACGCGCCTCATCTAGCATTCGCATTTTAAACCGCGGCGATAAATCTGGCGGGCGCGGACGCCCCGGCCGGGATCATCGGGCATTACGCGGGCGCACTTGCATTAATTGGATTAGCCGGCGGCGAGTGGCCGGGCGCCGCGGCAGATGTGCCGCGCTGCGGGAGGCGCGGGCCCCACCCGCCCAGCCTGAGGTGTCGCGGCCACAATGGGGCTGCGCCCTTTGTCCCGCGCCTCACAAAGCCCCTGGAGCCTGAAAGGAGTAGCGCCCCGCCCCACTCGCCTAACTGAGCAGGACACGGCCGCGGCTCACCCCCCACCCCTCTCCCCTCTCCCTCTCGCTGCCCTCGGATTATGCGTGTACTCGATTAGATTCGGCTCTTCCTCCTCAATTGGACACTGCATTAGATTAAAATGTAATATATGCCATTTCAACACATGGATCCTGTATTTAATTAGACAGGGAAATTCAATCAGGGAAAAATGCAGAATTCAAAAAGAATTTCTTTTTATTCATTTTTAGGTTATATCGACCCCTCTCGTGTCATACGAGAACAATACTTCATTCGGCATCCAACTTACTTTTTTCTCGAATACGTAAAACTTTTAACGTTTGCATAAATAAATATAATTTATGTCGACAAACTGCATATATTTTCACAAATGTTACTTTCGTGTATCTTGATATAAAGTTTGATTATACAAAGTTTAGTAGGATTAAAGTTTAAAATTATTGTAATTCTTTGAATTTGTGTACCGATTTTAGCATTGATCGGACTTTTACCGATTCGGAACGAGTGTTTACTGATTTTTACGCGGGAACGAGCAGACTCGTTTGTTTAACTATATTCGTCGAGCTACTTGGCTTATTCATAGAGGGGGCGAAGGCAATCGGCCCGCGTGCGTATGCTAATCGCGCGTCCCGAGGCGCGCGTAACTTAACGATCAATAAAACGCGAGCGAGGATTCGCCCGGGCGATCGCGGGCGCTCCCCCGGCCTCCCCCTAAAAAGCGAGAGGCGACCCTGAGCGCAAGAGGATCCGGAGGCGAGGTCAGCCCTCACGACAATACGCGCGCGCGCCCGTAAAAGTCGCGCATAAATAACGAGGCAGCGGCCCACGGGCCGTTTACGACGCGCCAACGGCCGCGAGGCCGACTTTCGCCCCCGGGCCGCGGGACCCGGGCTCCGGACCCCGCGAGACAGGAGGGCTGCAAGTGCGCGGGCCTCCTTGGACGCCCGGCCGAGTCCCGCGGAGCCTCTTTTCCCTATATCGACGGCTTAATTAATCGGCGCTCCCAAAGGGACTGCGTATTTACCCGGAGCTTGGCGAGAAGAGCGGCCCGTTGAAGAGCCGCAGGCCGGGGGCTGCACCGATACCGCCCTTCCGTAAATAACGGTCGATTATTGTAATTGAACCGCGCGATCCCTAAACGCCGGCTAAGTATCTTCATTTGGAAATAAAAACAGGCGGATTTCGGCTCGTAAATCCCCGGGCTGTGATTAACATGTACGTCAGCGGTGCGCGTGCCATTACTCGAGCTTTACGCAGCCATAAGTAAAGCTCCCGAGCGAGGACAACGATTATAGTTGGCCGCGGACGCTCGCGCGTCGATAAAAATGACCGAGCTGCGGAAGCTTAAAAGGCGGAATATTACAGGGCGCGCGGTGACGCTGCCAGGCCGGCCTCCCTCCCCCCTCCCGTAAATTGTGCCCTTTACGGCACGGTAATAATTGCCCGACGTCTAATTTGACCGAGCGCCGGAGCGCCGGAGCACCGGACCCCGGAGATTTACAGACGCGCGCGCGGCCCCGGCTTCTCGGCCGCCGCGTGAAATTTCGACCCGGTCCTGATTTACGCGGTTGTCGCTGCGCCGCGGCTCCGCCGAGGCTCCGAGGTGTCGTGAAGAAGCGGTCCAGGCAAAGCCGAGCACCGCCGCGGCCCTTCGATTCGCGCGGAATCAATTGAGCCGCGCGAGCGCGCAGGCACCCGGCTGATTAATCGCGGCGTACAATTTGGCGAAAAGGCTATTGATATTAATCGCGGGGCCGACAGTGAAATATCGGAGAATTTAATACTCGCAGTGTAAACACGCGGGCATTGTATAAGCGACTCGGCGCTTTCGCAGCCGCGCGAATATACAGTGATATCTTAATCCAGCCGGGGGGACGGCGCGAGGAGCGAGGAGAAAAAAGCTGGCCGTGGCGGAGGTCCGTCGCGCCGCTCCGCGGCACCGAGCGTAGAAAGCTCGATAGCGACGTTTATTAATCGGGCGCATGGCTCATCCCGGCGCTCCGCGGAGAAAAGGAAAGTGCGCGCCGTATAAGCGGGCGCGGGGGGAGAGGCCGCGCCGTAAATCGCGCCTCGGCCGCTCGACCGAGTCCCTCTGCAGCGTCGCGAGCGCCGCTCCAACGGCCTCGCCGTTTCGGAATAATGAGAGAAATCCCGCGGCCCGGGCTGTATCATCGCCGAGTGAAACTCCGCGGGCCTAATCGCCTGCCCACGCGCCGAGCGTCTTTCTCGCCCTCCGGCCAGATCACCTCCTCGCCCTTTTACGCGCAGAATTACGACCGCCAGCGGATCGACGCTGTACTTCCCCTAACAGGTGGAGTTTTGTAATTTTACGCGGGCTTTTTAGAGCGCGCGCCGGGCGTTATATTGCTGCACCTTTCGACTTAATTAAAGCGTGTTAATGCTCCCTCGTGTGCGAACGTTATTAATAATTCCAAATAAAGTGCAGCGCATTCTCCGTGTTTACAGCCTTACTCGTTAATTACACATCGGCAATGCGAGCGGAGCCTCGCAATAATATAACGATTACCTCACGTTTCACACGTGCGCCCCTGTATATGCAATTAGAATTATAATTATAATTGAAAACTATACGGTACGCAACATACCGAAAAGCAAACCTTCGCCTCGGTTGCCGAGTCAATCAGTAATTAATTGGATCGACTTAACTCGATTATTATTTATTCTTTGAGCGTAATTGTAGTTCTTAATCATTTATTAAAGGCGCCTTGCATACGCGGTTTACATGCAAGGCCCCTCGTAACTGCCGTAATTCCAATAAAGCCTTTTAAAGCCAGCTCGTACACCTGCGCTTCGGCCCGCCTAGTAAGCCCTGGAGAGCGCACAGCTGATCCTGTCGGTCCAAGAAACCCCCGCAAACAATAACAGCCGTACGGCGAAAAAAGGCGGATTCCGCGCGGCGGCATCAAAGGAGCCGCGGGCGAGGGCTGGCCGAAAAAAACCGCCTCGCACCTCGGCCTACCGCGAAACGGCCCCTGAAAGCGGCAATTACCCGGGCGCACGCCCATGTGCTCGACCCCGCGAGGTGCTTTCTCGGCCGCGCGCACCCTAACGCCAACACTTGCGCCACGAGGGGATTTTCCGAGATTTCCTCGCCGCCCAATTGTCGCTCGTTTGTGGGGAGCCGGGATGGGCGGGATTACGGACGGGGAAATCACTTGTAGAATTATGGGAGGCTTTTTCGGGAGCCGTGCAGCAGCGTTGACGCAAGGGAGCTCAGATATATAGGGTGTTATGTCAAATATTGGGAAAACTCACCAGTCAACGGGAAAAACTTCATAAGAACGCATTGCCTATGCAGCATTATGCCATCGATTATTCGTAGCAGAGTAATCTATCGAATATCGTTTTCGTACTCGTAATCATTTCCTTATGTTATACACAATTAGGTGATGTGCGATTGGGTAACGCCCCTCGTTGCCGTATAAGTTGCTGTTAGATGCTTGGGAAAAAAAATTAATTTTCATTCGAGCGCGACGGGGAAAATGCTCAATGGAATTAATCAGAGGTATAATTGATTCAGTCGAGCGCGATCAACGTGGCCATACTATTATTATATGTTATAGCATAATCGGCCGATTTAAAAAGTTATTTTCCTCGAGGAAACTTGATCTTTTCCGATATCATGCAATGCCTTTCTTCAAGTCTGGTTTTAAAACTGATCTCCGCGTACGAATGTGAAACAGTTGCGCAATGGGGACCTTTCACACGATACCAGGCGACGGTGCCAGTGAAACGGGCGGATTCATCCCGAGGGGTCTAGGTCCAGAGCTAACAATCGCCCGGGAGTCGATTAAGCCTCTCGCGGCCCCTTAGATCTACCCGGAAAAGCTAGAGTAATAATCTTTTAAGAGTAGCCGAGGGAGGCGAAGGAAATTGATACATTACGGTGGATTGCCATTAAAGGCCACCGTTACGGAAAGGGGCCTAGTTTGTCTTTCCTTTGCTTCCTTCCTGCTTCGCGGAAGCGTCGCGCGATCGGAGGCCAGTTCGCATTGTCGGAGTTCGCAGACCTCCTTTGATCCGTGGGCTCTCGAAGACCCGCGGCCCGCACTCAAAGAATAGCGGCCTAACCTAGAAATCCTCCTCGAGATCTTAACCCTATTTCGCAGGCTTTATCTCCGGGGGGACAGTTACTTTTTTCACGGCGCGAGAGGCGCGAGGAATGCGAGAATCCGAGTGTCGCACGCTGCGCGCGGAAAACCCTCACCTGTCGCCCTCAACTGTACCCAATGTACCACTTTAGTTTTATTTGATATTAAATGGGTGGCTTTAGACACGCGTTATTGCCCGGCGATTATGCTCTGAAGTCGCTCTGTTATTAAGAAAAAACGACGTATGGCACGCTTTCGTTCTCTGGAACAGACACGAAATAGCTGTACTCGAGATCTGAAAAGTTAGCAGAAGTGCAGTGTCGAGCTCGGCCCAATTAAGCCCCCTCCGCCTGATTATATATTTCTCCTCGAGTCTGTGCTTCAATTTAACGCACGCATTAACTCGGAGCTTAATGAATTTTTGTACTAATGAAACTTTCTTTTTTTTGTTCACAGGTAAGTCCAAGCGGGAGCTGGCCTTCCCCCGAAACCACCTGCTTCCGAACCGTAAGCTCCCGCTTGTTTTCTTACACGCGCCTCCGTGAAATGGAAGAGGAGTCGGCAAAAAGCAGTGGGAGAGGAGGCGCGGCCTTGTTATTCGGAAGCCTCGCGCGAAATTTCACTCAGAGCCCTTTTCCAAATGCGCATTATTCATGGTGGGCCGGCGGGGCTCGCGGCGCGGTCAATCAAGCGCACATTCGTCTTGTTCGCGCTGCGCGGCCCGCAATCAATCGGTCTTGCGCAACCGCGAAATGCGCGCCACGCAATTGCGCGCCCACATAAATATTTATAATGCGCGCGCGCTTCCCCCGCGGCGCGAGGCAAAAACCGGGATGCAAAGGAGCGCGAGGCCGGCCTTCCTGGACGCGGCGATGCGCGACCGCCGCGGTTCGCCGTTTCGAAGCAACACGCTGCCGAGGAAGGAGAGGTAGACGGCCCGGCGCCTCCTCGCATACCGAGCGCCCCGCAGCAGCCTGTCTTCAAAGTGACACCTGCCCTTGCCAATTGCATCCGTTGACAGCCGCCCAGTCTTTTCAATGCTCCTGCGGACGAGCGCATAACCGATCTGGTTTCCGCATTCGCTTCGCTTGAAAAATTCCATACCTGCACCAGTATATAAACGACACTGCGCTCCGACCATAAATTTCAATCCTTTGAACAATGCGCGTTCCTCGCCGAAAGAAAATCGATTGGCTACATAAGCCGTTTAATTAGATAAAAGTAATTGCACGTTGACTTTAGAGGCTCTAACAACTAAATCAATTATTTCCGAGATGCTTGAGATAAAATATCGATCCCTACCGAAGATGAAGACCATCTGTCAGAGTAAATAGAGGATAATGGTTATACGAGATGGATAAGCTCCCTGCGTTCTCCTCGGCATCCTCATCTGTCGAGGAAGGGGTCAGAGTGCCACCTCCGACCAAGGTTCACTGCCCCTGGCTCCCTTATTGTTTCTCGGAGTTCAATACTGTCTGTTACGGGGCGTAATTGTGCTCGCAGCCTCCCATAAAACTTTATATTTTCAAATTAATTTTTGATACGTTCAAGTGCGATGCCGGCGCGTAAAAATAGTAAAAGAGCTCGGTAGAAATCGCTTTCGTGGAAGTGGGCGCAGTTTAAAAATTGTTTACTTACACGGGTGCTTGGAAGCGGGTGTTTTCGCACGGCCGCCTCTCGAAACTTCCTTATTATCTTATAAAGAAGTTTGTCATAATGCCGGGGCGCGCGGCTCCGGGCGAGACTTTCGCCGGAGGAAAGTTGCGCCGAAGATCGGGCCAATCGAAGCCTCCCGAGGCGGGCGGGGGCGGTCGGTTAGGCTCGGCTAGCGATCGGCGCTCCTCCCGCTGGCAGGTCTAATGGGCTTTTTGCGGGGGGCGCGCGCGATCGCGATACCGTCTCCTTTTTTCGCGCACGCAATAAGTTAGCCGGGCGCGGGCAGGTGGTTGCAGGGCCGGACTGCCGGAGCCGAGGTCAGCAGAAGGCGGGAGGATCCCGGGACGCGCACTTTCATCGGCTAATAAATCAGGGCCCTTCCCCCGCTCTGTCCAATAAACGCTCCTCAAATTATATATCGGCGCGCGTAAAGTCGCCCGGGGTAACGTATCGTCTCGCGTTACAGGCTTTACGAGGCGAGGCCCGAGCCGCTGCCGCGGCCGCTCCTGCTTTATGCCCCGGCCCGTAAAGTATTTTCGTTATTAGCCCCCTCGGACGCTCGCGAGTCCTGGCCGATCGCTCGAGGGCGGCACCTTGCGCCGATCCGCCGATCGGTCGCGAGTTACCTATCACACAGCACCACCGATTCCTCCTGCCCCGATCGCGCGGTGTTCGCGAGGCAAAAGTCCTTCGGCGACCGCGAGGCCAGCCTGATTACGATTTACGAGGGAGCCGTCTTCTCCGCTCCGAAACTTCGCGCCACCCGCCATCGATCCTTGACCCGCTACGCCAACCTTTAAGGTGCTTCTACAAGTCCTCAGCCCGCACCTTTACTCTGTGTTCGGAGACAACCAATTCACTTCCTGTTAGTCGATGTACCACCATTTGTATTCCAGTGAATTATCATTTCTGCTACCTACGGTCATGCTTTTATTTTTAAAAATCGATAGCGTTATATAGAACCTATGCAATATCACCTTCGTGCAGCGTTATATGAATTAAACAGTTTACAGTGAGTATTCTATTCGACATAAATTTGGTGCATTATGCAGACAATATCTTGTATAGATTATCTCGGTCTAACGTCCATAAATAGTTATAATTTTTTTACAAACATTTCGTGTTTAGCGTAATCACGCATACTTATCACCATTACCTCAAGTCATGCCAAAGTCATAAAGTTTGGATAAAGTTACTATACCTGCGACTAAATTTTTATGCGGAAAAATATTCGATTACCTACACTATCCATCGCTAGAAAAACAATTATTAGCCGCGCAGCTGCTGTACAACTGTACAATGCCAGCTGCATCTACGCACCCGGTCAGACCGAGACAACGAGTGGGCAAGTACCGGTGAGCCGATTCCACTGGACTGCGATAGTGATTTCTGGCGAACCCGTTGACGGCTCGCCCCTATTCGGATCTTCCGCGTCTCCTGGGTACTTTTGAACGACCGGATAGTGCGTTCCTATCTCTCGTCGGTCGCGAGGCTCAAGGGCGTAACAGCAAGGTTCGTTTCCGCGCGGACGACCAGTCAAGGTGAAACTCGTTTGGGAGAAAGTCATTATCAGTTCCAGTTTTTCGCCGGCCCGGAAGGGAGGCGGCCGCCGCCGAGGATGTGACGCCCCGGGAAAGTTTCCGCGCGCGGGCCGCTGTTCCAACCGTTTATCGCCCATTAGTTTAATGAGCCCGCGGCCCGTGAACGGCAGAAGCCGCCTCCTTTCCTTCTTTCCCTACCTCTAGATATACACGCAGGCGTGTTCTCGCCCCTTTCTTCCTTTCTTTCGTGTCTTATGGCCCCCCGGGAATGAGATCGTAAATACTATTCACGGGTTACTAAAGCCTCTTTTCGATGTCCTGCACCTGATTACGCGCCTTGCCGGCTTTTGCACGCGGCTACTGAACCGAGCATTTATAATAAGCCACCGAGTTTTCCTGCCAACCGCGCGATATGCCTATTGCCATATAATCATTCCGTTGCTTATATTACTTTATTGAGAAATTATGACTTCGGAACGGTCAGTTGACTTGGGGTAATAACCTCCTCAGAAATTTACCTTTTAAACCCCATTTAAAATATAAACTGTATATAACAGTTCTCGCGTAAAAGCTTTATGTACAGATATGTTACGGTATTTATATACCCGTAAGCTTATTAGAGTTATAAATATAACCTCTATAATTATGCAGAATTAGGAAAACGATTATTTTTATATAATTCGCGAGTTTATACCGAAGGCAAATAACCAAATTACTCTCGTAATGTAGACTAAATTAACTAGAACCTATAATGATTAGACAATCTAATGGCGCTTCCATCCGAATTGGGATTTGGAGGAAGCGATTATCAATGTAGGATCGATTATTCGTGTATCCTTGGTTGCACTGATTGCCGATATTAAGTAACGGCGGCCCCTCACTTTCAGGCACAACATTTTTACGGCTGCGTCGCGGCTCTAATTAAACGGGTCAATTGGTAATTTTGCATTCTGCCCGCGCAAGGCAGCGTAAAAATGGAATAAATAGTACAGGAAATGGCGCACATTGAATAATCAATGTTTGCGTAGTTTTTACTCGGACGAGGGCCCCTCGGTGCTCATAACTCCTCGGCGAGCGCTCCCGACGCTTGCCCGGGAAAAATCGGAAACCCGTTCCGGGATTTTCGAGCGCGCGGCTCGCAGCGCCCGAAAAAAAGGCCGAACGACCGCGAGGCGGAGGAAAAGGGAAACTCGCGAGATCCGCTCGAGGCGAGACGGCGCGGGCGCGGGCCTGCAAGGCCAACCGCCACTGGCCGCCCAGTGCATTATGCGCACACGCGGCGCGGGCGCGTAGCGCTTCTTTTTTCCAAAGCAGCTGCCGCGCATCGAAGCGAAGAACGAGGTAAGGTTTTCTAATGCTCGAGTCGCCGCGGTTTTCCGCCGCTTCCCTTTTTCCCCGGAGAAAGTTTTTCGCGCGAAGATTCTCCGCTCGGCGGCCTCTCCGCCGCGAATTAGCATTTTGATCGGGCCCGGGAGCGTACACGTACGCGGGGCCCGTCGAAGGGAGACGCGCCTCGAAACTCGCCGTGCGCCCGAGGGAAATTCTCCGTCTCGCTGGTGAAGCCGAGCGGGGATCTCCTCTCCATCTCCTCCCGTCCCTTCCTTTCCTCGAGCTTTCCTTTCCGAATGCTAATGCGCGGGCCTCCGCTGCAATTAGCGGGAAGAATGGAGTCGATTCCGCACCGGGCCTTTTTTATTCCTTCAAAATCATCATCAGCGGGGCCGATAATTTGCAGGTGCGATAACGCGCCACGGTATACCGCGCCTGCGCGCTACCGGCTACGCTGTTCGCGATAATTATATATAGAAATGTTGTGCCTTACGTTTCACCTGCAACTGTAATTGACGTTAAAAGTAAAACAGCTCCGCGGTTGGGACACGAGCGTAAGCAGCCGCTCGCCCGATGCCAGCTGTCTTTATGTGCTCTCCCGCGTCCCTGGGAGATCGTTTGAGAGCGCAGATAATCATCGGGGATAATCGTGGAGCGGGCGGCAGGCGCTCGACCGGCGCATGAGCGTTTGACACGGCCGATCCGCCGAACCGGCGCTTGTCTATTAATTGCATGCAATATCGCGTTTAGAAAGTCCCCAGTGTGTACACGCATCCAGAAACGAGAGATCGCGCGACGCCGGCCAATTGAGATAAGGCGCAGGGATTTTGACGGGGAGCAGCGCGCGAGTGACAGTACGCGGCTCCTCGCGCCGTTTCTATCTTCCGCGGCCCATGGGCCTGCGCTGGAAAAATCGGCCGCGCCAAAGCCCCGGCGCGGAGAAAGTATGGCCGCCGCTCGGCAGCCGGGCCACGCCAAAGAGCGCAAGCGCTATTAGGCTCAGGTGTCCCCACCGCGGCTGATTTACATCTTCGTCCTTTTAATCGCCGTGCCGCGGCGCTTCTTCCGCCGCGAGTCTCTCGACCGAGTCGACGCATCGACCGAGCCACGCTTTTGTTTATGCGCCGCTTCCCTCGGTTAGTGCCCG
The DNA here is from genome assembly GCA_018906755.1 of Sycophaga agraensis. Taxonomy (NCBI): domain Eukaryota; kingdom Metazoa; phylum Arthropoda; class Insecta; order Hymenoptera; family Pteromalidae; genus Sycophaga; species Sycophaga agraensis. Next base: position 1,509,723 of record JACCIE010000011.1, read on the forward strand.
GCTCTCGCGGCTGCAGTAGTCCCGATTGTTCCGAGACCTCGTGAGCCGCTCGAGAGGATACGCAAATCGCCATGAAAAACAAACCGACTGCTTACCGCCGGACTGCTTATTGTACCTTCCGTACTTCCAAGTCGTATCTTCAAAATCAACATTTATTCAAAATATTCTATTAATAGTGTACGCTTAACTAAACTCGGAAGCCTTACTTCCGCGGTAAATATCAGTTTCTTGTTTAAATTTTAATTTGGTTTTGAGACAATATTCCATTTTTGTACGCACCATAAAGTGAAAGTAATTTTGTTACCTAAAAATGATAATGTTGTACAAAAATACCCAAGAAATTCCTGGAGAATTATTTGTTTGTTTTGTGTATACAGTAAAAGTCATTTTCGCTCAATATGTACCTAGGTCTATTTTGAGATAAAGTCCCTCTCGGCACAAGAAGTCTCGGGCCGAATGAACATGCGCGGCCAGCCGGTAGCCGGTTGATCTAATTACATAAATTAAAACAACTTAGAAGCGGAGAATAAAAATGCTGCTGAACATTTTCTAGGCGTTTTACAGCCCGAGGCGTAATGAAGTCGTTAATATCCAGAACGCGCGAGTCGTGTAAGCCAGAAGGGAGAGGGCGCTCGAAATCGTAACTTGTAATCAGAGGGCGGCAGCGCCGCGCCGCGGCTAATCGCTTAAATAGCCTCGGCGGCAACAATGCGCCGCGACGAGGGTTGGATCGGGCATTACGCGTCGGGCGCGCTTAATCGTCATCCGGGGGATAAGCGGGCCAGCGGGAATTTACGAGCCGCTCGCGCCCGATGAAAGGAGGCGCTCGGGGGCTCGCGCCACTAAAATTCCCGCGGCGATCGCGCGAGATAAGGGACCTTGGCGCCGATGCGTATCGCCCTGAACCCCCCCGTCCTCTGAACGCCCTGCGCCGGGCCGGTCAAGGCCGATTTTAGAGGGACGACCCCGCGCGGCTGCGGCCTCCAGCGCCGCCGACGTACCGCTCGGTAAAAAGCCTCGCCGTCGACCCGCGGTTTATCTGCCGCGCGCCGCGGGATTATGCCGGCATTTTTTACGCCTCTTCTTTCTCGCCTCGCGCTCGTGTTCTTGCGCGCCTCGCTGCGCACCTCATTATCCGGCCTGTTATTCCTGCTTTTTGCCCGCCCTAATGATTTTAACACAGTATACTACCCTACATTAATGGAGTATTTATAGGAGCTGATAAAGAAGCGTAATGGAAGCGTAAGTGCGCCACGCATTATGAATTACATGACCGGGGTTATTATTCGCTTGGGATTACTAGCAAATGCATCCTTCCAAATCGATGAGTCCTCTATCATCTAGTAGTCCCTGATTTTAGAATCCTTTTTAATCGCTGCATCGACAAAAACCTGGGCATTTTAATCGCTCGATAAATATACCATACAGCATACGCAAACGGTAATAAATATTGAATGCGCCAGGATAGCAACAGCGACATCAAAGTCTCTAGCTGAAAATTAGCCTAGGAAAAAGTTGAATTTTGTAAAAACAAGCGCAGGAGCCGGTAGATAACTGATAACATAAATTTCTATTAGACCGCGATGTAAAAACTTGTAAGCGTATTAAAAGTGAAAATATATATAGTAACCGCTTAAAAAGAAAGAGATTTGCATGAATTTTAATTTCCAGGTCACGTTGAACCTTGGTATAGCGGGTCTATAGATTTATTGCACGAGAATGAAAGCAAATCCCTGCTCCGATAGCGAAAAAAAATGCGATTTTTTTACCGCTTGCGCAATTCTCCTCATCAGTGCAATGGCTGGGTCCAAAAATAACTCATTGTGCTGGCGAGGGACGTAATCGCGAAACGTACCCTTGGCGCGGGCTCAGGAGGAAGAAGCCTCGGACATAAATCAGGCGTTGGCCTCGCACAATCGCCGCCTTGCCGAATTGACGCACTCGTTGACGCGCGGAAGCCCCATTCACTCGAGTGGCTCGAAATTCGCGGTGAATGGGAGCCGTTGTGGGGGTTCGCCCTGCAATCGTCGATCCGGCTTCTTTAAGCCGGCGAGCGACTGTCGCAATGCCGATGTACGCACGATCGCCCCGACTGATTGGCAGTTGTTTTCGTGAGATCGCATCCAGTGCATTCCAGTGCGACTCGCGTCCCGCGCGTTATCCGACCGAGACAGATTTTCAAGAGCTTATTGCGTGTATTAAAACGCGATCCAAGGTCTCGGACACTGAACCAAATCAAGGTTGACTGTTCGCCAGTCGGATCCTTACGCCTCGGGGCGTATCTCGACCCTCCAAGGGTTACACGCCGCGTATCGGCGAATAATGAATCCTATTAAATACGCAACTGATGTAAAATCTGTCGAGATGTAAGCGAGCATTTCCTTCTCGGGATAGGCATGTGCTCAGGACCTGTGACAACCGTGAAGAAAATCAACTTAATTTTTTAGCGCTATATTTTTTTCAAAGATCCACTTTTAAATTACGTATTTAATTTTAAATGAGAAACATTGAATCAATACAAGATTAAGAGAAAAACTTGATTTTCCTTAAGGTCCACAATGGACAATGAATCGACGATGAATTAATAAACGCAGCTTTTTATTTAGCCTAGTGTATGCATCGGATCACATTTGCTTTTTAGATTTTGAACTTTTATTACCTTGCGAAGGTTGCGCATGCACGATAATATCCTGTCTCCGGTTCAAAAAAAAGACAGATGACTCGGAACTCGGGTACACTTGACTAGTTTTTTCCACTGCGAGTAGTATGACCCGGCAGTGGACAGACCAGAGGAACACATTAGGAAGACGGACCACGTATAAACGTAAGGTGGAAAAGAAAGGCGCAGAGGGAAAAGTGCGGGTCGCGGGGTATGGAGCCCGGCGTAAAAGGCCGGGTGAATCAGCGCATCTGGTCGTGGCGCGGCGGGGCGAACGGACTCGAGCGCGTCGCCCGCATCGGGGACCTCGCGGAGAAAGCGGAGGCGCGATGAAAGGGAAGGTCCCGGATCGGCAGCCGATCGGCCGATCCTCAGAAACGGCCCAGCGTACGGAGCGAGGCGCCGGCGGGCCCTCGGCTCGTTGGCCGGGTCGCCGGGGGAGCGGAGGTCGAGCGCGAGGGCAGGTTCGCTTTACGCTCGGCGTCGCGTCCGCGCGCGCAAAGTAGGCGCGATAGAGGTTTTATGCAGCGAGTGGGCGCGATCGGAAGATACGCGCGCCCCCTCGGTAATACCTCCTCGAGTATTTATAATTAGCGTAGGGGCAGGCCCCGGGGCATTGCACCTCGTTCCATTTATCAATTCTGCAAAGCATAAAACTGCCCGCGGGCTTTTTTCAACAAGTCGGGCCGCGTTCGGCGGGCAACAAGCGCGCCCCTCGTGTCCTTCGCGCGCCTCCCATAAAGTACATCACTCGCCCGCCGCGGCTGGTGGAAGGGCCAAACCATAATCCCCCTGGGTTAATAATAAAGGACGATTCACGAGGCAGAGTAGGATAATTATTGTGTTGTAATAAGATCAACGAGAGACCGGGGCGCAGTTTAACGATAACGCACAAACGTGGGAGCTTAATCGATTAGCACGGAATGCCCGCTCCCTGGCAGGCCCAGCAATCATTGGCCAACGGCCGCGAGGATCCCTGCCCCTCCTCGCCCGAGCTGCGCCCTCGATAGAGAACTCCCAGGCTTTTAGGTTGGCGGGGCCACGCGGGCGAACCACAGGAATATCCTGCACCGGAGCCGGCCTCGATAAAGGAGTCCGGCGCGAAAGCGCGAGCGCGCGCTATCCGTGGGCGCAGTGACAAACGAGTGTTTATCGGCCCGCGCTTTCTCGAGCGAATCCGTCACTTTCTCACGCGCGCCCCGTCGCCAACTGGTGTAATATATGCGCGCGGCCGCGGCGAGCCGCAGGTGTGCGGGACACCCCCGGACAAAGAGCGCGCGAGCGAGCTTTCTCCGCGCGCCGCCGATCCGACAGAGCCACCGGGATGATTGTTAGCGGCTCGCACGAGCGCCCCGGGCAGCCGTCCGCGCCCGCCCCGCGGAGACAATGTCGCCGCTTTCCTCTCGATCGGCCCGCGGCCCTCGCTCGCCAGGCTAATGTCCATCGCCGACGCAATTCCTTTCTCCGTAGAAGGATTACCTCCGAGATCACCTCCCGGGCGCCCGCGAGCAGTTTTATTAGAACTAACGCGAGCTTTGGCGTGAGAGCTTCTGCGCATTGGGGCGTTTCGGCGTGTTTTATTGCCTAATCCGCCGAGCTCGCCGGGTCCAATAAAAGTTGATTAGTTTCCTTTGTGCGCGGGGCGGGCAATAAAAAGAGCGAAGTATGCGTAAGCGTGGGCGATGGGGTGGAAGGAGGGTGGCGGGGCGCGGGAGAAGGGGGTCCCCGGGGTCCGGGGGTGGGGCGCGAGGGGTGGCTCCGCCCGCGGCCGGCGCGTCTCTCTTTCTCCGCGCGCGAGGCCGCCGAGCGACGCACGTAGGTGCAACTTTCTTGCGCGCGGCATTCCAGCGTGGTCAGAGACCCCCGCGGCGCGCCGGCCGCATCGGCGCCCCCCACCCGGCCGGCGCCCGGGGGATCCCCGGGAGAGCGAGCCGGCCCGGAGCGCCTCGCCGACGCTTTCCGCCGTACTCGTAAAACCGGGCCGAACAATGGGCCCCGGCCGGCCGTCGATCCGGCCTGCCCCCGGCGCCGATCGACCCCTCCGAAGCGCGCGGAGGAGCCTCGGCCCCGCCGACTACCGTCAATCAGCCCGCGCCTCGAATCTTGATGAAATCTCTAATTGTTTGATTCGAGGCGGGAGCGCTGCACTTTTGGCTTTACTGCCGCCCTCGACGGCGCCTCTGATTTACGGCTTCGGGGCACGTTTCCCGCGCCGGCCAAATATCCTTACCGCCCGCTTCGACGCGCATCTCGCGGCCCGTGATTTAAGCTCCCCGTCAAATTGTCCTTTCCTCGCGCCTGAAACACGAAACTCGGAAAATGCCCGCTTGATCCACGGCTTCTAATTAACGTGAAACCTCGGTGAAAACGGAAAACGCGTCGGCCCGACGTGGCTTTCCTGCGGCCTTTTTCCAGACAAACGCCGCGTCCGATTTCAAAGGAGTGGCCTTGCGCGCGTCGGCCGCTATACCTGGGGCAAAAAGCGGGCTTCCGCTCGAGCCGGGGCGATTTCGCGGCGGGCGCAGCGGCTCATTAGCGCCGCCGGGCGGCGCCTGGATGCCGCGCGGGCGCCTGGCCCGCGCGCTCGAAAAAGCCGCCCTGCCTCCGGCCGTTTCGCTGTCGCGCCTTCGCGCCCCCTTTTTCTCGCGCAGCGCGCGCGCGCGCCAATTCAATTCCGTTAATTGGAACGGAACGCCTGCACCAGCGCCGGCTTTTTGTCCGCCAAGCCGCCGCGCTTCGGGGAAAAAGCAAGAAAGCCGCCGCCGCCGCGCTTCGCGAGGCAATTAGAAAGACATTTGGGATTTTTGTCCGGCGCGAATAGGCCCTGGACGCGGCGATCGCCGGGACGGCGCGTGTTTTCTGGACAATTCCGCCGGCGCGCGCCTGAAAGTGAAATCCGCTCCTGCCTTACATACTGTCCTTTCACATTTTACAATGAAGTGACGTTTAAATTTACGGGCGCACCGGGTGAATTCGGGGGCGCGTCACTCCGCGCTCGGTCCGCTTCTTTTTCTTCTCTCCCGGCCCCGTTGATTTATTCGCGGCCTACGCTCGATCCAGATCGCACCGACGGCTGCTCTAAATTTCAACAATATTCCCTGCCTTATCGAATACCTCGAAATTACTATATTGCCCTGCTAATAAATTATAACCGATAAGAATTTAATGAAGAATCGATATCGCGCTTTTATCTCGATATCCCCATTTTTGCGCTCGAGGCTAAGTGCAATTAAAACAACTTGACAAGAGTAGAGTTAAGCACTCTAGTAGGGTATCAAGTGAGAGTAATCTTCATTGGTATAAATAGGAAAAGTACAAAACTGCTCGGGAATGGTAGTAAAGGCGTCAATGAAAAGCGAACTTTATATAATTCTGATATTAATTAACGCCCCAATTACACGTACGAGATCCAACTAAATTTTCTAATTAATTACTTATGTACATATATGTGGGTAAAAAGGTGCTGCCCGTCAATAAGCTTGAATCTAATCCGAGATAATAGTTGTTCTAGTAGTAACGAGACGTTGGCCTATCTAATCACTCGGCGCATTCGAAACGCAATTTGTACGCGCTCGAAAATCGAAATCCACTCTAATAGCGCTAAAAATGAATAAGATAAATCGTTTGAAATACGCCTCCTAATTGGGTACGTCTCGCAGACTGCCCAATCTGAAAAGCTCCAGGGGCTGAAAGTTTTTCGCGGCATTTTATTCGTAGAGAGTCATAAAGCATTTTGAAGGATGGAGCGCGGAGTCGGAGCGAGGAAAGCGGCGCCCGAGGCGCTTAACCAAATCTTCCCCAAAAAAGCCCGAGAGGCAATTTTCTCCCGTTCCGTCGGAGCGGCTTTCCCGCCCGGGGACTTTTTCCGCGGGAAATCTATAGGGAGTAGCCGAGGCAGGCGAGTTTCCGCGAGCGCCGATCGAGCGCCCGGCGGCGGCTGGCCCATTAACGGGCTATTACGTCGCTACACCCGCGGGCCTGGAAGAAACGCGGAAAGACCGCCGCCGACGGTGGAATAAAGGAGACGAGCGGCCGAGCCGGCGATCGCGTGGCCGCCGCGGATAAGCTAGTAATTAGAAAGCGCGGGCCGCTTATCTCCCGGGGTGGCGGCGCCCACCGATTTCACATCGCGCGAGATATGGCTCCCGCGGGTTCGCCTACTCGGCTTTTCGCGCGGGCCGCCTCGGAAAACGTTACATCACCGCGCGCGGTAAACAAGTCTACGCGTATACAGCGGAAGGCGTAAAAAAGGAGGAGCGTCTTGCGAAATCCCGGCAAACAAATGGAGATTGAGAGCGGGGGGAGCGGGTCCGCTCGCAGAGATAGCCGATCGGAAGCGCGAAGAACTTAATTAATCGGGCTTCACGCTCGATCAATTATGCGAAGCGGCGCGCGCGCCCGCCCGATTACCCGTACTCCCTGCCGTTCAACCTTCCGCGCGGCTTCTGCCTCGGGCGGCCAGTACGGTTACATCCTAGCCGCGGCGTTGCGCCGCCCCCGGAAAAAAGCCTAACTAATTGATTGGGCACGGATGACTCGGAAGCGGCGATTACCGGCGGGGCTCGGCCCGATAAGTTTCGCGGAGGGCTGGCGGGCCCTCCCGGAACCCGCATATCGGCCCGGGCTGCGGAGGGCGCGCGGGAGAGCTTCCGATGCGCCCCGGAGATTAGCGCGCCGGCGGAGAGTAACGGTGCGGCTGCTTGCGCGCGAGAAGAGTCGCGTCGCGCACCCCCGTAAAGAGGCCCATCGGGCCGCACGCGATCCCCGGGCAGTGGCCACCGCGGGGAACCGGTCCGATTACATCGCCCGCGCCGCCGCGATTTCCGCGGAGATTGCCACCCGACGCACCGCGGCCCTTTCTTTCTGCCGCGCTAAACTCGCCTGCTTGCCTATACCTCGACCGCTCTTTTTTTTCTGCCTTTTCTCCTCCTTTCAGTCCTATCGCGGTTCGCCGGCAAACCTTGCACCCCTCGAAGACCGCTGCTGCAAAATAATCTACGTTAAAAACATTTACCAAGGCTCATACCTCATGTCAGATAGTCAAATGTTCAACAAGATAAATAATAAATGGACAATCCTTTACTTGTCTTACCCCAAGCGCCAAAATTCTTTGAATTTTATCAACTGCTGCACTTGTTTACACGCCAAGACAAGTTTTTATCCAATTTTTTTCCAAATCTCGGTAGGTTCAGTGATTCGAGTAATAATTCTTCGTAATTGGTAAAGTAAAATTGCATGTATAAAGTACCTATTACATTTTTCCACCTAAACAAATGAGCGTAGTCTACGCAATCGTAATCAAATTTACCAGAAATCAGTATGGAATTAGTATTTATATTCGGTACACTTGATTTATACTACAATATGTGTACATTAGGAATGAAGAGAAGAAATAAATAATTGAACTGAAATTTTTGAGAATGTAATTGATGAATTTGCAAGGCGCCATTGTACCGAATATCCTATACGAGGTTATAGAAAAATTTAACTTTAAATTGTTCGCTCGATTCTTCACGCACATATAATAGAGGTTATAATCGCAAGGGAACTTGACCAATCCCGCTAGTACGCGCGAAACTTTATTGAAATACATGAAGGAAACTGTTATTACACAGAGAGTTGAGTCAAGTCACAGGTAACGATGATGTCTTTATTGCTCAGTGCTACTTTCCATCGTATTTTATATTGTAACAAACGCTATATTTTCGTAAAAGGATATTCATAGGTCGTAAAGTAATTTAATGCGAACGATTAGCCCCGTCTGTAAGAGTTATCCCTCGCCCGCTAATTGTATTACACTTGAAAATAATAATTAACCGCGCGTAAATCTCCGCAAAACTCCCCATTAATTCGTATAAAAGTGGGATTTTCCCGCATGCTCGCGCCGCGGCATGTAGATAATAGCAGGGCCTGCGATTGATTATCGCCCTCGGCGCGTAGGATCGTCCCGGATTTTTCATCCGCGATCGATCAATTAGCCTACGATGGAGGTTTGGAAAAAAAGATGCGCAGCGGCGGCGTGGGTGTAGAGGTCGCGCGGGCCCCTCATTAGCGTCGCTCGATCATCCCCGAGCGCCGCCGAGAGTCCGCTGAGGATTTATCAGCTTGGAGGGCAATGACGGCGCGTCCGAGCGACAAGTCGTGCGAAAGTTGCCTCGCTTCCGGGATTCTCGGCGGCCATCGCTCGTCAATTAGTAATGGATCGCTTTTCAGGAATCGGCCGTCGGGCCGGCGATCGGCAAATCGTCGGGCGCTTTACAGTTACGCGCGCGGCGGCGCGGCGGCGCGGCCGCTTATCTTGGGGCGACGTGCATTAGCGGACTGTGCCTATCCGCGCGTGCAGCTAGCGGTGACCTTATAACTCGTGCGCGCCGGGCACATCAATTCACGTTAGCGCGAGCCCCTCTTTCGATCGGGGCTTATGCTCCCTTTATAAGGGCTGTGACGGCCTCGTAATTAATATGCAGATGCCTCGCCGCACTGAGATATGGGGCCACGCCAGATTATCTTTCGTCATTTTTCCCGCGCGCGTTCGGGAGCAGCGGGCAGAGCTATTGAATTACTACGCGGAGAGACCGGGAGACGCGTCGTAGCGCACGCGCGGGATTTAATGCGCAGGCCATGTGTGAACTATCGCCGCATACCGTTACCTCTCTACCAATAATCAGTGGTACTTGTACCAACTACATTGGCTTGCCGAGAAGAGCAAAAATACGGCTATTACTATTGCAATTATATTTGATGCATTTGGTATCCATAAAAACGCCGCTATTATACCATCGGGTATTTACTCGATACTTACGTACGCCTATAGCCTCTGCCTCGCTGCCTCGCGCTCCTATCTCCCATTCGTTTACACTTTCCACTTATTTGAAATGGATCCTACACTTGTCTTCTCATTCGTGTTTACTTATAGTTATTCCGTCAATTTTTAAGCTTCCTTAACTGTAGATAGATTGCGATAATGTTATGACGGCTCGGTAATCTGCGATTTGCAGCGGTTTTGCATTCCTTGATCCGTGCTATCATTGGCAGTGTTGTTTAAGCATATTGTTAAAAAGTGGCCGTCTATCCGTCTATCTGGACGCACAACAGTTTATCCGCGGCAACACTCTGCCAGCTCGTCCGTGCATAATTCTGTACTGGTTGCCGCGCTTATGTAAGCGCAAGGAAAAATATGACGCGCCGAAGAAATATTTTGATTGTAGAGCCAGGAGAACAGTAGAGGGAGAATGCAAATTCACCTCGAAGGCCGGGATCCGCGCCCGCAGCCGAAGAAGCATTCCGCGCGGGCGCGAGCGAGAGGCTCGTTTAACGCGCGGCCGGCAATCTAATCGCAAAGTCGCTCACTCACGAAGCGGCGCATCAATCACCGGGGGACTGTAAGTGCGTCCCCGCGACATAGCTAATTGCCGGCGCCCATTAAGTCATTCCCGCGAAGGCTATATACCGCCGACTGGACTCGGGTACATTGAAACGAGAGGCTCGACTTATTGCGTCCGGCTTGATTGCCCCGCGAATAATAACAAATAAACCCGGGGCTCAGGCTGCAGCCTTTTATCCCGGGGATCAGGCCCGGGGGCACAGGGAGCGCTCGGTGGATTTTCGCTAATCTGCGTCGAGACGCGCCGGCGGCCAGCAAACGGGGAACCGCTCGGGGCTCTCTTTTTAACATGGCCGACTAGCCGGGGGAGGTAGCCGGAGAATCGTGGTTCTCGCTTCCGGAAGGGCCGGGCCCTCACGGGCTAAATCACGAGGCCGCTGCCTCCGCTTCCGTTTTTCAAAAAGCTCTCCGTCAATCGCGTAAAGAGTCGCCCGGCTGGAGGATCGCGTGCGCCGGGCCGCCGGTATCGATTAGCCGCCTCCCGGCCACTCCCGCCGACTTCGGAATATCGCCGCGTCGCGAACCCTCCGCTCATTCCGAGGGAGCCCTTTCGAAGGACACATCCCCGGGAGAAAAGGGCTTTTAGGCACACAGAGGGTGGCATTACGTGTGCCTGCCACCGCCTCTTTGTGACCCGCGCAGCAAAAGTCCCGGGCGGGTGTGGCGAGGGCCGGGGGTGAAAGATCGCCCGGCTGAAAAAGACGACGGCGCGTTTGCAAACACGAGCAAATAAAAGGGCGCGCGAATTCGGGCGCCACGTGGCCCCGGGCGCGCACACGTGTCCGCGGGCCGAAGGCGTCTCTAGGCTGCAGCCGAGCCTCCCTAGACTAACACCGTACGCGACGGCTTCTATCTCCTTTGTTCGCTGGAGCTGCTCGTGTTGAGAATCCCGCGTTTTTTCCCACCGATACAGGGATGCCGCGTCTCCCCCGCACCTTCCGTCTGTCGCGTGAGATTCGGCCCGCCCGCGGCGTCGGTCCGTCCCTTCCGACTCCGGAGATACGCCGAGGAAGCGGAACAGACCACAGCCCCCCTTGCCCCGGAGGCCCGAGCTTCTGCTGCTGCTTCCCCGCTGGGATCGCCCACGCCTATGCTGGCAGATACTCGGGGATGCTTCCCCTTCCGCCGAGGGCTTTGTTCATCTTCGACCGGCTTTGTTTGCCGGCTTTGGCAAAGAACCGGAGGAGTAACCGAAACTCCCGGCGATATTAAGGCGCAGTTCATTAACGCGGTAGGCTAAACTGCCGCCAGCCGTCGAATGATCGATCACCTTTCATCTGCTTCTCTCATCAGCGTACATTCTCTTTATTTCTCGTAAATTTTCGAACGCTATTCTCCAACGCAGTAAGCCCTCTTCTCTCTTCATTTCACGTGACGTAATATCATTTTTTTTATGGTTGAAAGTGAATGCGGTCATAGCAACTAAAGATTTGACACGGTGCAGTGTTTAATGACTATACCATGATAGTGCATATTTTTAAGTTCCCTATAAAATAAAACGAAGAGAAAAAACAAAGATTTTTAAATCAATGCGGTAACCTAATAAAGTTTCAAACAAATAAAATTTACAGATAAATCCAACAAAAACTATTTAAAATTATCGATGAAATATATCAACTCTGATATATTCATAATATTACGCGCATACGTAGGTTAAGCACGCACGTATTTGTATGACAAAAATAACGAGTGCGAGATTTCAAAAACAGTCGTTAAAAATTTCTACCCATAAACTGACTAAAATCTCGCTCGGATTTCTAGAAAAGGTTTCTAGAAAACGTAAACGAATATACATATAACTTGGATAGAAAACTAATTGAATTTCACGACGTTTCGTATAAAAAATCCTTTTCCCTTTACATTAAATTATTCATTACGTAAAAACCATATACGGGGATTTTATTTAAATTACGAAAATGTCTTGGAATCGGCTTGCACAGCATAAATATCGTACGTCAAGCTCAACGAAGTGACGACAGCAATGGACGTCCGATTCTCCTATCTCGTCGTATTTAACGCTTCCATGGGTTTGATCCCCCGTACTTCATCGTGTTTCGTACGTCTTACGCGCTTCCGTGAGCGTACCGAGACACACGAGCTGCAGGGCACAAAGAAGCGAGTCCGCTACGGGAAAGGCAGACGCGCACACTTGTGTACGGACATTGCATGGGGGACTAGACGGATCCGCAGTATATTCAGTGGATCGACGACACGCGCCGGGATGTCACGCCTGCCAATCAGCCCCACGACAAAGGGTCGTAACCCGATAGGTCTTTCTAATTGAACGGGGCTTCGGCACTCACGGACAATTAGCTTTCTCTGGACACTCGCCGAGGCGCCTTGATTCCAGACCCATGTCCGCCAGCATCCCCGAGTGCACCCATCCCCTCTATTTTCCACGACAGTCCATCTTAGAAATAATAACAAGTGACTGCAGGAGGAAGCGACGATTGAGTAACAAAATTCATTAATTGCAGAGACACCTAGACAAGGGAAGCGACCTAGCGGAGGCGGCCTCGGCCTCGGGCTTGCGGGAGCTCGCGCGCTCCTTGAAGCACCACCTGCGGGGCTTCGGGGCGCGGCTCGAGGACCGGCGCGAGTACCTGGAGGACACGTCCAGATGCTGCCTGCTGCAGGACCGGGCGTACGAGTGGGCCCAGGAGGCACGGCTCGCCGGCGAGCGCCGCGCCCACCAGTTCCTGGCCGCGCGCCCGCCCCTGCCCCCGGAGCACTTCGCCGAGATGATGGCCCTCGCGGAGAAGCTCGGCAACGACATCCTCCTCGAGCAGTGCCGCCTCGCCCGGGCAAAGTGCGCCGAGGCCCTCGAGATGGCGAGGAGTTCCTCGGCCCCCGGAAGCCCCGCGCGCAGGCGCAGCTTGGCCAACTCGGACTCGGCCAACTCCTGGGAAGACGCACTCGCTAAACGTCAGTATATTTTCCGCCTACCTCTTTCTTCATTCGCGATCTCTTCTGTTTAGGAACTCCACGCGCATTCTTACTCGATTGGATCATAAATTTGATACCCCTTTTAAATCGCTCTCTGCAAGCTTTACTATCAACAAAACATCTCGGATCACCTACTTCGCTAAACTTAACCCATAGATCAACTTGATATTCTAGTTGTAAATATTTTCGAGGATCCGTATAATTCTTAACAATTCCGAGCTTCCGTTCTATTTTAAACTGATTATCATCACGTTCCGATTAGTATCCGTTTAAAATGCGAGGCATTATACTTTCAAAAACAAATTAAATTTTGGAACCCGTTTTCGTCGTATACTGCCATAAAGTATTTTACGCGAATGCTTTAGAAATTATCTTTAAAAGTGATAAATATTGATCTGGGTGCATCGATGTAGATAAGCTTTCATTACAAAAAGAAAACTACAGTATTGAAAATATGAAAAAAAATTACAAAAACTATTAGATAATTTTTGTTTTCCGTGTGCTTTCTAATCAATTAACACATTTTGATTCTGAAAAAGCAATGATTAAAGTTTATTTAGGTCACTCCATGCACTTTTTAAATGTAGTATCAAACTATATTTCAAACCAATACATTCTCACTTGAAGCATACTGTTCAAAATACTTTCAGCAAAATTCTTCAAATCTGTTAAATTTTGATGCAGTGATTACCGCTAAATATTTTCGTTACTCGATCTTTAAATATTTTTATTTAGTTTTAAATATCTTAAGCTACTATCTTGAAGGAAAGGGAAAAAACAATTGAAAGGCGGTCCTTAGACTTGTCCATCTAATTGATCAGAGCAACGAGTTTGGAAAAATGGGACAAGGCAAAAGATTAATTAGAGATCTGCTTGGTGAAGCAGGTGCAAGCTGGGACGACAGCGACAGCAGCGGGGCCTCTTACGCCGGGGCGATGGAGAGCATCGGCGGCAGCAGCGGCGGCAGCGGCGGCAGCGGCGGCAGCGGCGCTGGCAGTGGTCGCGCCCTCCTCGACAACATCGCCGAGCTGCGCGAGAGCGCGGAGCAACTGCTCGACTGCTCGCCCCCGAGGACGCCCCCGCGGAGTCCCCAGGCGCCGCGACGCCTCGTCAAGCCACCGGTCAACTCCCACCTGCACCGCGCACCCAGCATCGCGCCCGGCATGAAGGCGAAGAAGTACGTTCCCCAACTCTTCCCCCGCGCCCCAAGTTTGCTTTCTTCCAACTTGTCACTGTATGCCCGTCTCCTTTGTTTTCAGAACCATATTACTTATAATGAGGGAGATGATACAGACTGAACGTGACTACGTGAAATCCCTCGAGTACATAATAGAGGTAAGCGGTTTGGGATTGCTCGTGAGGGTGTCGGCCGCGTGTGGGCCGCGGTAGCAGGGCGGCTGCCTCGGGTCACCCGCATGTGCCGTAACGTAACGCCGAAAGCCACTAAAAAAGACCCTCTTGCAGAATTACATACCCGAGCTGGTTCGAGAAGACATTCCGCAGTCGCTGAGGGGCCAGCGAAACGTAATCTTCGGCAACGTTGAAAAGATTTACGAGTTCCACAGCCAGTACTTCCTTCGTGAGCTCGAGCAGTGCGAGCAATCCCCCATGATGGTCGGCCAGTGCTTCCTACGCCACGTAAGCATTTTTTCTTCCTACCTCCTCCCTCTTCGCTCTTTCCGCGCTTTATTACTCTCTTTCGGTAAAAATACCTTCGCCCGCAACGCGTTGCGTGCGTACGCGAGCTTCTTTCTCGATCGACTTTAGAAGCGCACTTGTTTTTGCAACGATAAGAGAGCCGTGGGGAAAGACGAGAAAAATCGGGGAATGCCCAATTTTGCAATTGCGAAGCGCCTCAATGATAATAACCTTGGCGTTCGGTGCGCAGGAGAAGAAGTTCTACCTCTACGCCCTGTACAACAAGAACAAGCCCAACTCGGACTCGCTCATGGCCGAGTACGGGACAGCCTTCTTCAAGGCCAAGCAGATGGAGCTCGGGGACAAGATGGACCTCGCGAGCTACCTGCTCAAGCCGGTGCAGCGCATGGGCAAGTACGCCCTGCTACTGCAGCAGCTCGTCAAGGCTGGGACGGACCTCAGCGAGCAGTTGTCCACCGGCAAGGGCAGCGAGGACGGCAAAGACGAGAAGGACGGGGCCGAGAGCCCAAGGCCGATGGTCGAGGGCGAGGCCGACCTGCGCGCCGCCGAGCAGATGGTGCGCTTCCAGCTGCGGCACGGCAACGACCTCCTTGCCATGGACTCCCTGCGCGACTGCGACGTAAGCATAACGCTACGAGCCCGACCTCCGCGGTCGCTCATCGGCTCATCCTTCGAACCTAGAGCCAACCTAGCTTTATTCTCCCCCAGGTGAACGTGAAGGAGCAGGGCAGGCTACTGCGGCAAAACGAGTTCCTCGTCTGGCAGGGTAAGGGGAAGAAGTGCCTGCGCCAAGTGTTCCTCTTCGAGGACCTCATCCTCTTCAGCAAGGCGCGCCGCTTCCCCGACAGGAAGGTAGGACCAGTCCCGCGGTTTCCTATGTCCTTCATCTTCTGTCGACAGCTCGCTCACTTTGTTCGCTTCATGTTGCAGAACCTCGACATTTACATTTACAAGCACAGCATTAAGACGACGGACATCGGCCTGACGGCAGTCATCGCTGACTCACCCACCAAGTTCGAAATCTGGTTCCGTAAGAGGAAGCCTGGTGACACGTACACCCTTCAATGCGCCAGTGAAGACATCAAAAAAGCCTGGACCGAGGAGCTAAGCAACCTGCTTTGGAAACAGGCGCTGAGAAACAGAGGTCAATATTGAATCGTAGTATTTTAAAGTTTTCTCATCCCTTCCAGTTCGAGTTTCATGTATTAAAGCCGAAACGTTTGAACAACTTACAGAAGTGCGCCTGGCGGAAATGTCGAGCATGGGAATCGGAAACAAGCCTTGCCTGGACATCAGGCCCAGCGCCGATCAGATAAATGACCGCTCCATCAGCGTAGCCCAACTATCAAAAAGTAAGTCCAGCTTGACCGGGGAATGTGGCAAAGATAAGTCCACTGGACAGGTGACTAAACTGTATCTGCTTGGCGCTTTAGCAGCCCCGAGGTTCCGCAACTCAATCGCCGTGTCGAGCAACGAGGAGTCGAACCGCTACAGCCGGAGGCCCCACAGCGTCATCTCCGTAAGCTCTTCGTCGAGTAGTGGCGGGAGCAGCGGCCCGCCCACGACACTCAACCTCGGACTAGACACGAGCCCGCGGCTGCACCATCGAAGCACGACCCTCAACAGCCAGTGCAGCGTGGGTGAGTAGCTGGCTCGGGATGCGCAGCCTCCTCGTACGAGACGGGGCCGAGGTTAACCGGCGGCGCTTGTTTGCAGAGAGCGGCATCATCGCAGACATCTCCATCGTCTCGGACGACGGGGGCGATGGGACGGACCGAAGCCACTGGAACTCGACCCTCGAGTCGCCGACCTCGCAGCTGCCGCCGACGGGCCACTCGACGCCTCAGCTCCAGTCGCCTATGAGCGGCGGCACGACCTCGGGCGCCTCCTCAGTTACCTCGCCCTCCTCCTCGGAGGCCAACCTCGCGCCCTACGACCAGGACGTCTTCATCAACCTCTGAGGTCGAGCCCCCGCGAGCCCCTGGCTCAGCGACTGAGCGGCTGCCGCGCGTATACCTATGCACGTGGTGCAGATACTTGGGGAGGGAACCGCCTCGGCGCGAGCGGCTCGCTCGCCTCCCTCGCCTCCTTCGACAACCCACTGCGCAGTATTCGCTCCGAATCGACTTATATTCGCGCGTGCGCTTCCTCGCGATTCTTATCCACGCAGTAACCAATGTCTTTATTTTTATACTTACCGACATAATCAAAAGATTCTATGTCAATAATTCGTGCGCCTACGATAAGTATATACATATTGCATGTATACTTACGCATATTAGCCCCCTTTACGTTTGTAATTTTTACTATCATGCGACTTATTTATATCCATCGCTGTAAATCGAACGCGGAGCGTCGCGATCGAGTGCGATCGGCCACGTGACCGCTATCGAGCAAAGCCGGCGAGTCGATTCGCCGGTCGAGAATCGAGGGGAGATGCGAGCTGACCGCCGAGCACTGACCCTTTGGAACTGCGTATATATACAGGTGTAATGGGCGTTGCGTGCGCGTAGCGCCGCCGCCCTCGAGCTAAGCGAAACGTGGCATTCCTGATTCGGAGCGCATCCGAGTCCACGCGATGTGCGCCCCTTGCCCCTAATACGCGGCAGGGGCTTAGAAACTTATTTTTCAAAGAACCCATATCCTTTTGTATCAAGCGACGACCGTATGTAGTGTCGAAACACCGCGAAACGCCGACTATTTTTTGCATTTGCCTTTTTCGATTTTTCTACACGCATACCTTTAATATAACCTAGGAGCGATTATTATACGATGTAAATGGTCACAAAGACACTCACACAGACTCTCTGTCCCTCTCTGCAGCACATCCCACTCACACGGTCGTTTCAACTTTACTCTTCGGGAATGTCAGTGTAAGCGAACGATCACGCACACTTCTCAACAAAACCAACACATACCACTTTTTGTAAGATATTGTAATATATTAAAGGTTTTATACGACGTAGCATCATCAAGTGCGTTAATCAAGTTAATTATATTCGATAGTCTCACAATTTGTTTTCCAGATAATATATCAAAAGAATTTTAATTTCTAAGATTTATCATTTATATTTTTATTATTAATCTAATTATAATTATAATTATGATTATAATTATATTATTATTATTATTATTACGATTATCATTAAAATTATCATCTTAATTACACTTACTTATTATTAATACTGATTATGATTATTATTGTAATTCTTAACCTCGAGTCATATTGTAAATCAACTTTTATCGTCTGTAGTCCGTAACTCTTAGCTTGTAACGTGCCCTGGCCTGTACACTAAAGCCAAATTTTAATTTTATACCTTGGTACAGATTAAGTTCAACGTTGCATCAATGAGTTAGAGCGGCGCGCGGCTGGTTTTTGACGAGCTTAGGATGAAAGTCTTCGTAGATAAACAAAAAATTAAGCTCCTTCTAAGACGGGCCCGCGCACAAAACGCGTACGAAAAAGTTTCTTCTTTAGTGAAATTACTTTTTTCCACTTTAGTCGGGTAACGTATTTGCTTTGAGCGAGAGTCGACCGCGCGATCGCCTCACATCCAGACGGTTGTGTAAGGCGCTCGAGAGTATTTTTGTAATAATCCTTGTTGCAGTCGAACAACACTAGAACTCGGGCGGACGACGATCACTCGAGTGAACCAAGGTGTGTTTGAGGGAACACACGCGCGAGTAAAGAAGGAAAAAAGCCATTATTTTGTTATTGGTTCAGAGTTGGGGGTATTGTTTGTTCGATCAAGCGTTTCGAAAAAGTACGGTCCGCCCAGATATCGGCGATTATATCTCGTGGATAGCGACCGAAAATATTTATTTTTGCGTATATTTCTGCGAACTTACACCCATACGTTTAGACCTCCTCTTCCTCTATTTTTCCATTGCCTCCTTCTCTCTTCGTATCTTTATCTCTCGTTTGTTGATTATCTATCAAATAGAGAAAACAAAGTCGCAGAGGATAGAGGAAAGTTAAAGTCACGCAAAGAGCTTTCAATACTTGTCGCGTATACACGTAATAGTTTTCCATCCGAAATATTGTAAACCGTCTTTATATATGTACAATTAGCTTTCAGAGAAGAAACTAATTTCATGACGTCTTTACAAGGTTTTTTCGATACGATTTCTTCGTAAGTGTTATCACAAAGGGTTGTTCGATCTCAAAATTGATTTAGGAATTACATTCAACTGATTAATGTATAAAATAACCGAAAAAGGTGAATGCCATATGCAGTTGATTATCTTAAATCAAAAGCTTCAAGCTTCAAAAACGACGATTAATTTTGAGATCGAACGAAGACTAATATATGTAACAAATAAGCCATCTTTTATTTCTTTTTGTAAATGAAATCTATTTTTCGCGCCGTTTATTCCCTTGGAGCATTCAAGAGAACAAGTAAACGATCATTTTATTGTGCAATTGGCATAATAGCGAATAGCAGTCATAATCACGTGGTACCTAATTACCTAAAGATTAAGATTTGCGGATAGTCACTTTATACAATTTGTTCTGCCCATTCCCTTCATCCCAATTTTGTACCCCTTCTCTTTAGGTATTTATTAATTAATCCTTTGATTGGTTAAGGTAGACGACGACGATCTTCGCTCGAACTTACTGCATCCTAAGTTGTCATCAAGTGTACATATTATATGATTGATAACACATTATTTTTCAGTATTGTAACTGTCTCTAACACCGATGTATTTTATTACTTTATGAAATATACTATATTGGGTGCCTTTTGTAGTGAAATTATAACTTATTTATTTTACCTGACTGTTCCCATGTAATATTCATTGTAATATTTACAATGAAAACAAAGTAAGATCACTTAGAAACATTAACATCAACTATAACAATCGTATTTCATTAGCTTTTATTAAAAGATTTTATTATAGGTATTGATCTTTTAAAAAATCCTCGTAATATAATTATTTGTAAAAGGTCATCATTACATAAATAGTATATACAATAGTTCATGATGCATGTTAATAGAATTTATTTTTGGAACACTCCGTACTTCACATATTGAACTGTTTTAATATAGTTTCATACTGCTGCTGGTTGATCAAACGATCTTTTGGCACGTTCTCTGCCACTTTAGGTGCACCAACTAATTTACCGTCTTTGCAGTACTGCAACATCTGCAGAATAGCTGCTGTGTAGTCCGCATATTCTTGTCCATTAAGCTGATAATACTTAGAGATGGATAGTAAGTCAGCTATCTCATCCTTTAACACCGTCGAAAACTCGCCCTTTTCCAGTAATTGCCTGCGCTCGACGGCTCGTGGGCCCTTGTCACCGAAGCGCAGCTTTTCAAGTGCGCGGTAATCACGATCCAAGACAACCAGACCCGGCATTTGCGAACTTGGCAGCATCGCGTAGGGCGTCCCCTTAAAAAGAGTTTCTCCGGGTAGGAGACTCACTCGCAGCAAACCCTCAGCGCTGGGGAAGTTCGGACTGATCTCTTCGATAGCACCACCGAGCTTGGGAAGTGAAATACTCGTCAAGTACTTCTCGAGTAAGCTTGCACTTTGTGAATCCTTGGCCGCATAATAGAACTTCGTAGAATCCTTCTTGACTGCGTGGTCAATGATGTTTCCTGCAAACAATACCTTCCTTATCAGCATTGTCCTTAACATAGCTACTAAACAGATAGGTCGTACCGTTCTGATGCCCATTGCGTTTTTGGTCTACGACGAATTCGGCCAGGGTACCGATAACCGTGGCGGCGACGTCGCTCTCGAAGAAGTAGGTCGCCAGAGACTGAGGTACCCGGATGCTGGGAATGTGCTTCGGTTCCGCAGCCTCGACCACTGTTTGCACAGTTTTGGTCATCTGTGAGGCGTTAATTGCCTTGAGCAAGCGAATGTCTTCATTGGAACTCTCCAGAAGGTAATAGGACTCCCTGTAGCAACGTACCATACGCAGAAAAATCTTATTGCATGCTTGTAGGTTGAGCGTCCCCGATGTCAATATGCTGACCACATAATTCAGCGTTTTGCCTGTTGGTCATTAATTTCATCTTTATATGATCGTTCATAAAATCTTAACGTTGCATAGCATTACCTTTGAGGTACTCGGACTTGCGTAGAAGTTTATCGATATCGTTATCCTCCTTGTAAAGTGCAAGGACAATTTGAGCCATTGCCTCGGCTACCATGAGGCTTGCGATATTAGCCACCGCGAAATTCAAAGGTGGAAAAGCAGATGATCGTGCTACCAACGTCATCGCGCCAAGAAGTTGCGTCTTGGCTTTCTGGAGGGTAGCGCTGGGAACCGTTGCCAACTTCTTTAAAGAATAAATCGTTCTCAATCCTTTTGAGCCTAAAATTCATAAACAATTTAACACACTAAATTCTTATACCATTTCGTTTGCAGTAGCAAGAATTCATATAAACTCTGTACTTAATTCAGACAATTCAGGCTCGGTGATGAGATTCCTTGTTTGTTTATCCTCTTTTGTGTCTGGAGTAAAGTGCTTAAGGTAGTCTGTCATCCGTTTCATCACGGCTAGGTTACCAGTATCGCCACCCTCTAAAGCCTCCAGTAGAATTTCGACGTTCCCCCGATAGACTTTAAGGCAGGTAAGCTTAGCCGCGAGATGTTTGACCATTGAGTTCTCTCCACCGTTCACCGGCCTTAGGAGCACGCGCTTAAAATCCTCGTTGTACTCCTCGTCGAAGTATCTGCTCTCCATGTAGCGGATTTCGTCATCTAGGCCAGCTCTCGTGATTGAAAGGAACTCACGAATCTCGGCAGCGAAGGCTGATGGCTTCTCTTCGGTCCGTGGCTCGCGAGCAAACACCTGTGCAAGAAATCCCCGACATCGTGGCCCCAGGGCGCCCTTCTCCTCGAGTGTTGCATCGAAGAGCGTAAGGAATGCTACGAATGAAAGATGAGCCGTCTAGTAAGAGTGGACGGAACTTGGATATCTATTTACTCACCTGGATACATGACACTGGCGTTCTTGCTGAGGCATATAGCATTCACGAGAGCTGCCTTGGCTTTATCGACTTCGTCGTTTTTAAGGAAGAAATCTGCCTGCAATACGCCATAGAAAGGGTTTTGCGAAACATTACCAGCGACAATTCGCCGCGTTTTCTCGTCATTCTTGAACTTGTAAAATGCAAAGCTGGCCTCTTTAAGAGAGAAGGTCTTGCCCTCGAAGTTTTGATCTTCCAGCCAAAACGCCCAGTACTCTTTCAGGTCCTTCATAAGATACGAGTGGCCCCAAGTTATAACATTATTGTTCTTTAGTTCCTGGCAGAAGTCAGAGAAGAGAGTAAAAAGCGCATCTTCGTAACGCAGCACATCGACTTTGGTGTGCTTGATGTCGCTGAGTCGTTCCCTCTCAACAATGTCGATTCTCCGTTTGACCTATAATCCGGACGAAAATTAACTCAGGTCCACCAGCGACCCATTCCACTACTAACCTCGTCAAAGTCAACCGATTGTGCGTCTAGGTTGAGTTTTCGCAACTCGCTTTCCCGAATAACCAGTTGGGCAGAGCCTTTGTTGCCCTGACGCGAGGTACGGAAGAAGGCCTGTTCGCGCACGCGTTCATTATCGGGACAGAAGCCCACGCAGACATGAAGGCCGCCGTTGCGCTCGAGATCGCGCGAGGTCTTGAAGTCGGCTCCTCGACCCGCGATATTTGTGGCGACGATGATGTCACCAGGACGGACAGTCTCGCGCGTCACACCTGCCGTTTCCTCGTCCTGGAACTTCTTTATGCGAATTTCACAAGTCCAAGGCAGACCGCGTAGTAGCTCAAGTTGCTCCTCGAGGGCAAGAAGATCGGCTATAGTCTTGCAGATAACCAGGATAGCACGACCTGTGGGCACAAGCCTTTCTTCGTCAGACCCGAGGAATCTCATTTGAAAAAAAGTTTAGCCTTACCACAAGCACGAACCATGCCTACAGACAAGAGGGCTACTTCAGTGGCCCACTGATCATCGGCTACCACGAGGCCATTCAGCTCTTCGAACACTTTGGCTTTGTAGGTTGGCACTCGGGCATAATCTATGTTGTAGATGGAAGAGAGGAGGTCTTGCTCGGCCCTGGAGCCCAGAGTTCCCGTCAGTCCGAAGATCTTATTGCCATACTTGCCAATATACGCATAATTGGAAACGCAACTACTGGTCAAGCTCTCCGGGGTAATCCGTAGATTGTGCTTTATCTGGACGAATTGGTGGAGACCGTGCGACCAAACGGTGTTTTTCAGTGTGACGCCCGTATTGCTGTAGTCGACGGGAACAACTGTCAGTTCACCTGCCTGTTCCTTTATCGAATACTGCTCATTTTCATGAATAAAATAGCGTGCACGAATGGCATTTCCAACCCATTTGGAGATCATAGTCGTCGCGTATCTGAGGCAATGACTTGGTACAAATCTCATATCCAAGTCCTGATCGTAGAAAGAGAATGTTAACTTACACCGTACATAATTTATCGCCATATGTTTAATACCTTCAAATTCGCTTTAATGCGCTCCTCCATTCGACCGATCATTGAAGCATCGAAGATCTTTACGAATTCGGTTATTGCCATATCCTTTGACTGCTGCAAATCCGCGAATCCATCTAGCTTTTCCTGAAAGTCGTACACCAGATCGGACTCAGCGACCAGCAGCTCATTCCATATCCGTAGATAAATGTATTTAAGGTTCTCCATGCCTGGAAAAGGTGAGGATATTTTGGCGATGTGCCGACCGTTATCGACAAGCATGTTATCTACTTCATCAAGGATCACGCGACCGAACTGCCGGCCACTCATCGTTCCCAAACCCTCAGCTGTATCTCTGAAAAAATACAGCGTAAAAAAATAATTAACGATCACAATTAGGTCCTAAAAATTCACCATTACCTCAAATAGTCAAACTGAAAGTCACTGATGCTTCCGTACACAACATCCGCAAGGTAACATTTTCTCGGCCCTTGCATTGATACTTTTTCCGGTGCATTGGTAGCGACACTGATCCCGAACATTGAATAGAACTCTCTACGACTTTCAATACCTTCCTGCGCGAGAACGGCGCTACTTGTAATAACATCTACGGCCTTCTCACCTTGGAGGATCATTATCGTGACTAGCAACGACACAATTACAGTTTTACCTGCAAGTAAAAAATTGCGTTGCATCCGTCACTTTCAGAACCAATATGAAATTTGAAAATAGTACCTTCGCCACTCTCAATCTGACAGAGTTTCCCATGATACGAAGCAGTGGATGTAAGAAATACAAGAACCGACAGAATCTGCGGTGCCCGCAGTCTTTGACCCCCGGTAACGATTTCGTGGGCTCGGTCCAAAACAGCAATGGCTTCACAAACCTCTTCTTCATTGAAGAGCTTTTCTTCCGCTCGACATGCATTCGCATACATAGTAATCTCCGGAGCACCGCGCTCAGACCAAACGGTCCAGTGATCCTGAATAAGAGGTAGGCTGTCGGCAATGCGCTGTCGCTGGGCTGCTGCCTCCTCGGGTGTCAACAACTCGTCCTTGCTGCCTTGAACATCTAACACTAACTCGGATATCAATTGATTCCAGCTTTTAATCTTTTTATCCACAACATCTATTTTTTTCTCAACCTTCATCGATTGCTGTAATGATTTTGTGTAAGTTATTTGTATTGAGTCAAACATAAACAAAATATTACCTTGTTTACTTTGGATTTGGGCTTGCTGACAATCTCTGTTTTAGTAGTAATGTTTCTGTTAGGTAGGACATTAGCTCTCTGCAACATCTCCATTCTGCTTAATGGATTGTGTCGTCCGAAGAAAACTTTCATTTCTTCATAATCAAGGTGCAGCATCTCACAAACTTTCAGCAATGCCTTTTCTAGCTCCTCACTCATCTCAGTTTGTGCGAGTACTGCGAATATCTTTGTAAACTTCTGCATCTGCTCAGGATACCTGAATGCATATATAAATTTTTAATAATGATAAATGATCAAAACAACTCTCATTTTTTTAAATTTAATAATTTTTATTACTCGCGCAGAGAGGCAATCAGAATTACTTTTCTTGGATGTCAAGGTTATAGACCCTGTTACCATCGTCAAGGTCTATAAAATCATCAGTGTTGAATTTAAAGCTGCGCTGAACTTCGAAGTTTCTATTAAAATTTTCGCGTGCTTCTTTAATTGCTTTGGTCATCTTATGATCGGTTTCGTATCTAGGATCTTGATCCTTCTTTTTCGCCTCGGTTTTAAGTATCGTAGTGTAGTTGCTTGAGACGAGGTAAGTGTCCTTGAGAAGTTTCGAACAACTTTCGAGGAAAATACGCAAATCCGCATGAAAGTTCTGATAGTTCTTGTCCTCTACTAGATCCATAGCCACTTCCTCAAGACCAGAAATGAGGTACTTCTGCAGCCAAAGGCGGAATTCCCGTTTCACACTCTGCACACCGTATTGGGTACAGAAGCGCACCTTCTGAAACTTGTCGATGAGCGGCACCTTCGTGTTCCGAAAAAAAATATGTTTTGTTAATCTCATAAAATATTCAAGCCGAATAGATAAAAAAAACTTACTTTGATAAAGTCTGTCTTTAAACCTTTGAGGAAAACTTGCAGATTTCGCAGACAGATGGGTCCAGAGCTAGTACCGTCGCCTTGTTCAGTACCACGATGACTCTCGAACCTCACTTTCTCATTATTGAGGCAGTCGCCAATAGCATCGCGAAGTTCATGTGGAATGGCTGCACCGAGAGAGTCCTTGTAAAGGACGACCACAGAGTTACGGAGATGAGTAACTGCGAAGCATACCCAGTGCCTGACTGAGCCAGTGTAAACTGCAAAGAAAGGCCGCTCTCGCACGTCAAGACCGCGAAGCCTTCCGAGATCCGGGCTTCTAGCCGGTTCCGACGCCGTCAGCAGGCCAAATTGCTCCCCAAAATCGTACTCGTAGAGGTCGAAGAGGTACTCTGCCACGCAGAGGATTTCACTCTCTTCATACTCTTCATTCGATGCGATCTTCCGCAACGTCTCCGTCGTTATCCTCTCACTCAGCGACATGGTGTTTGCGTGTATACAGTTATGCGCACGTCACAATGAAACGGTTAATTTTTCGAGCTGTAGTGAATCGACGCATATCCTGTGCTTAAGCTGTTTCGAGTTATTAATACATAACCTTAGGAGCCCGGTGTTTTTGCATGGTCATAGACAAGAGTCCCGACGCGAGGGAGAGACCACAGCACGCGTGCGACGAGGGAACGACTGAACGTCGCAGCCGTGGTTTGGACGCGCCTGCTGTGGTGGGTTGACTGCCATTGGTGGGGGAGTATTTTTAGACGGCCGCGTGCTGCTAAACTCGACTTTTAAATTCGGCGCATAGGCACTATTTTCATAATGGGACCAGTTGTCTTTGGGTGCGTTTCTTTCTCAATGATCTACTTACCTTATGCTCTTTGATTGATGGATTTGATAGAGGGCATTGTACCTCTATTACGATATCAAATAAAAATGATGAAATCTTAAAGCTACAAATAATAATTAAATCAGTCATTCCCTAGCACAAATTTAAAGCAGATTACAATCTTAAAACGACCAGCATAAATAAGAACAATTAGCATTTTTATTAAATGAATATATAGTTCATTTCTCCAAACTAAATAAAAATATTTAATATACAAAGTGAAAAAAGTGCATTTGCTTATCACGTGTGTAATATACATACTGATAAATTTCTTTTCTGTTATATCCCATTGAAGATTTTTAATGATCTTTAAAAAAATTATTAATGGTTAAAAAAATCATTAAAAGACGATCACTTTTATAACTTAACTAAATTTAATTTACAATTTAATTTTTCAGTTTGTTAAAAACAAAAAAAATTTGATATACCATTTTTCATCGCCTACTTAATTGAATAAAAATTCAAGTCGATTAACAATCTCTATACATATTTTCATTGTCATGCTATTTATTGCATTTACGGATCATTTTATCAAGTTTAACACTTTGTTTTATTTACACATTTTTTAAATTTGTATCAAGATTATCAATGGATGATATTTTTGTGAATTTTATTTTAAATGTTATGCATATTAAGAACATTTTATCATACAATTGTTTTGATAGAAATTTGTTAATTTTTAATGTACTAATTAAACAGAGGTTAATTGATCTAAATGTAAGATAGCTTGCATGAAAAATGTACTGTATATAGGAGACAGAGATATCTTCACTTTGACTTACAGTAAATTTATTATTACACCATAAAGATTATTTTATTACGGTCCGATTTTTCGTTGATAACTGCTTCAAATTACGTAGCATTGCATAAGCGTGCGCTAAAGTTTTATGGACAATAAAAAAACTCGACAATCGCTGAGTTAGTGAAATTGACGGCAAAAGGAAATTTGTTGACATGGAGGGCCATTACTTCGATCACGCGCAAGGGGACGCACGGGGTTCGCGGGTGTCGAGTTACCCCGATACCGCGCGCCGTTTCATGTCAAGAAATCATCTTATTGAGTTCGCCTAGTCGCTTGCGCGTGCCATCAAAGCTTGTACTTATATATTGAGCCGCCCCAGTTCCGGAGACCCTCTACGTCTCCGAGCTCATGCATAGCCCGCGACTTGATGAGGATAATTCATTTGTTAAGTCGATAGCTGGGGGCCAACTTCAGTCCCTGAGCTCGCTTCTTTCACGCCAAATGCCGACGAAGAAGCTGCCTCCCAGTGCTTTTTATCTCCAAATTCGAAATACAGATTAAAGCAAATAGAAAGAAAGAGAAGAGCGTATTCTACGCAAATACGTTACTCAAACTTCGCATCATTATAATGTGATGTTAGTTAATTTTAAGTGTATATCTGTAGAATAAGTAAATTAGCCATGGACTTGGAAGACGATGCAGCCGATGACCGCTCTAAGTGCTCAGGTGATGGGTCGCACGTACCCAGCGGTGAGATTCGCGTCTGTATCAGTAAGGTCCGTGATGAGCTCAACAAGAGGTTAAATGAGAACTCGCAGTTAAGTTACGACAGGTGCGCAAAAAATTCCTGCAATAATAGGGGATACATTATTTTAAAAACTGCTTTTTTATCTATTTTGCACCAATCTGTTAGATTCCAAAAGGATTTTGAGTTCTCCGAAACCATCGATACAAGTATACGAGAACCTTTGGTAATAATTTCATTAGACCACGAAACATTATTCACTATTCATACCGATGTTACAAGAAACAATTATCGCAAAGATTATAATAAATTTCCATTCAATTATAGACGGGATACTTAAGTAAACAAGAGGAGGTTCGAAAAAAAATTTACAGGCCGTACTATCCTGTACCTGATGTCGTAGATAAGCCCTGGAATACTCCCAGAAAAAACTACTTTATTAAGAAAAGGCCGATGAAAAGTATTTTTTACAACTTTGTTTATTACACGAAACGCATTTTTTATAATTTGCACTAAAGAAAGACATTTCTAAATCAATACATATAAGAATGAAATTTTCTTTTTGTAATAATGTACTTTAGTTTGCGTCCGCCCAAGAGGAACAGTAGTAGATCCAGAGATAGATGCGGAAAATGTAAAAGCAAGAGAACCACCAGTCTTCGCTGATCAATACGAATTAATTAAGAACTTACGAGAACACCCAGAAATTGGCTTCTATTATATGATTTATGCTGTAGATCGATCTTCGCAATTCTTTGGTCCCTATGCTCTCAAGTAACGTTAGAGATTAATTTGTCAGTGCAATAAAACACTTTGTTTTTAAAATAATAATTTTATGTTCGCTTTTTTGAAATAGTTCAATTTTTGATTTCTGGGCATTTTGATTTTGTTTAAAATCTACATTTCTGAAGAAAAAATCTATTTTTTATGTAAAATAAAAACTACTTATAGTATAAATGAATAAAGTAACACTGTTGTCTCAAATAATATCTTAATTCAATACAATTTTAGAGACTTTATAAGAATTTTTTTTAATAAATTCCATAAAACTTCAAAAAGTATAATTTTGTAGAGTTGTGCCATATAAAGACATCGGTAAAGTTTATATGACAATCGGCGCCGATGGAGTAACGCAATATAGCCCCGCCGAAGTAACTTTCACACATATAGAACTATGGGAACAAGAATATAAACTATACTTACGACTAAAGCAGGTAAAATGTATTTTTATTTTTTTGTATGTAAATAGAAACATAGTCTATATAAAGTAATATTTAATCATTTTACTTAAAAACAGATTAAAACATTTAAAATATTCCGAAGGTGGAAATCATTTTATGTTTGGAAGAAAATCGTTCTCTATAGCAAAATCAAATATGCTAGAAATTACATAAATACGAATTTCTTCTTCTGTGACTCAATGTTATGTAAAGCTTTAATGGAGATCAGATTGATGTGCAGTTACTTTCTAAATTCAGCCCTTGTTGATACGACGGTAATTGAAAACGTGCCGTTTTTCACCTTTATTGAAATGCAGGTTGGTAATATTTATACTTAAGTTTACAATTATTTTTAATTAAAATTATTATTTATAATTTTTTACAAAGTTCACTAAATTGGAATGGGTAAAAAGTAAACTGGACGAGTTCAGAAAACTCGCCTTAAATATTTCAAACAATGTATGTCTAGGCTCACTTTTAAAAAGTGGTTTCACACCCGACGATTCAAATATAACGATTGAACAAACTGCAATTGGAATGGCGGGTAATAAATCGAAAACAGCTTATTTTTTCATATTTAACTAGATAGTTATGATTTTAAGATTCCTCGCATATTTTAAGGTGGTAAATTTA
Organism: Sycophaga agraensis; assembly: GCA_018906755.1. Lineage (NCBI taxonomy): Eukaryota > Metazoa > Arthropoda > Insecta > Hymenoptera > Pteromalidae > Sycophaga > Sycophaga agraensis. The sequence goes on from JACCIE010000011.1 coordinate 1,539,131, forward strand.
GAATGCCTAGAGATGGAATATTGAAAATGAGTTATATTGAGCAAGCTAAAAAACGAGAAAAGTGTTCAAGGCTTTCTTGGTAAATTTTAATTTATTAGTTATTAATATTTGTTAAATACTTTTTTTATGTAAATCGAAATTTTAGTTTTATTCATCTTGTGGATTACTATCAAGTCTCCATGATGCAAAATTTTTTGCGTAATACTTATGAAGAGATGATTAGCGCTTTTGAATTAAACACGAAATACTTGCCGGAAAAAGAAGAATTTGAAAATACTGAAATTAAATATTTATTAAAAAGTTCAAGACCTCCAGAGGAAAAAACGAAAGTGACGTGATATTTTATTGCATAAATCTATCGATATATATTAGAATTGTTGTTACTAAAACATTAAAAATATTTTAGCTTCCCTATTTTTTAGTAGATGTAATGGTTACTCCTGGAAAAGGAATTCAATTGGATCCTTCTGAAGAAAGCATTTGGCATACGTTAACTACCTTTCAAAGGTTATGGGAAGAAAATTTGTATCAAATTAAACCTCTACTTTCTGATGAATTTTTTCATCCATTTACGCGGTTTGTAATTATTTAATTTAAATGTTTCGTATAAATTATCTTAAATTATTAAAAAACTAACGTATAAATTATTACTAAAAATATTTTTAGTCCATTTATAAATAACAAAGTAGAAGAACCAACTTGTGGTAATCCACCAGATTTACTTGTAGTTTTCAAAGAAGATGATAAACTCATAAAGTTTAAAGAGAGATTCAAAAGCCTTTTAGAGAAAAATTTTGCTGCTGTCAATAAGTACTTTGAACGTTTTGAGGGAGTTTACCAATGGTATATGGAAGATACTACATTTGATGAACAAATTATCTACAACAATGATAAGTGTGAATTATTAAGAGAGTGGTGTCATCGCTATCATAGTGAAGTACAACAGATTAACAGTACAGTCGCGTATCAACCAATGGGAATTTTTAACATTCAATTTAAGTTGTTTAAATTAAGAATGTTGCCGATTCCTCATCAAAAACAAAAAATTCTCGCAGATATTATGCCTCGGTAAACAATTTTATTTTTGAACTAATAAAACATTTTTTTAATTTAATTATGTTTATAAAGCCTTGGAAAGGAACGGGTAAATGCCTTACAGAGAGAGGCAACGGCTGCCATAATTTTCTTAGATTCTCAGCCTGTAACGACTGATGATTACGTGGAGTATATAAGGTTTGTTGATCAGGCTCGGCAAAAAGTCGATACCATGGAATCTGAATTAGATTTTGTAAAAGAACTTTACGATATTATGGAAGAGTATAGGATTGTTGTACCACCAGAAGATATGACAAACTACTTGGTAATTTTTAATTTAAAAATATATTTTAAAACTTTAGTGAATGCTGTTGTTTACAAAAGAAAGAATTATTCCAAAGATTAATTCTAAAAATATATTGGATATAAGGTAATCAAAAAAGTATATTACTTTTAGGGAATTAGTGTACATTTTACTTCGTTGAGATTATCAGTTGATAAATGTTTAGAAGAGAGAACAAAGCTAATTACAAAGTTTAATAAACAACTCCATAAAGATATTAATATTTTAATCGATAAAATTCAAGTAATTCAAGAAGAAGTTACGGTATGTCTGTTTAAAAAATCGACAAAGTTATTCTTAAATGATGCTATAACTTCTGTATTTTAAAGCAACCGTGGCTTCTGGATCCTGAGAGCGATGTGGACGTATGCATGGAAACATTACAGGAGCTAAATGATCGTCTCACGGAATGCCTTAATACAGCCACCGAATATCGTTCGAATCAAAAAGCATTCAAAGTGGAGATGACACGTTTTGAGATATTAGACCACGTGCTCAATGAAGTTAAATTGCGTCTACTTCTTTGGAACAGCATGACTGTGTGGGATGCAATGATCGAGATATGGTATGATGCAGAGTTTGAATCCTTAAATGTAGAGGAAATGAACGGATTCGTCGGTAAAAATCAAAAAAGCATCGTTCAGCTTGAAAAAGGACTTCCCGTTAATGAAATATTACCAACATTTAAGAGTGAGGCAACGATTTAATTTGTCCATTAACCGCTGCAATTGTATATTCTTAATGTAATTAATTGATTTTTTTGACAGCTAAGGTTCAACAAATGAAAGATAGAATGCCTATCGTAGGATATATGCGCAACCCGAATCTACGAACAAGGCATTGGGTCAAGATTGAAAACCTCCTAAATTATAAAGTGAAACCTGATGAGCCGCTAACAATGCAAATGTTAGCAGAACTTGGCGTCTTTAACTACGGTGATGAATTAATGGAAATTTCAAGCGCGGCTAGCTCCGAGGCTGGTCTAGAGATGATGTTACAAAAAGTTGAGGATTCGTGGAAAACTATGGAGTTCATAGTTAATCCCCACAAGGAGTCAAAGGACGTATTTGTACTAGGTGTACTTGAAGAAGTGCATGCTACACTTGATGACAGCAATATTTCTATCCAGACTATAGCGGCTTCAAGACATGTGGGTCCCGTCAAGGCCAGAGTTGATGACTGGATCAAGAGATTAGATCTTTTTTATAAGACATTGGTTAGTTAACTTATATATGAAAAACAAAATTAACCTTATTTCTTTAGTTGAAAAACTTATCAGTTTAAACTAACATTATTAAGTTTCATTTTAAAAATCTTGTTAAACTCAATGTTTCTTTAACATAGGATGCTTGGACTTATTGTCAACAAACTTGGATATATCTTGAAGCTATATTTTCTGCCCCTGATATTCAGAGGCAACTTCCTATTGAATCAAAACTTTTTATTACTGTAGACAAATCTTTTAAAGATATAATGAGAAAAACTTACAAGGTAGGTATTTTGCGTATTTATAACTCTTTTATATAAAACGTTTAAATGTGTGTATTATTAATATCTATGCACAGATGCCATTAGCATTAGAAAATTGTACACAGCCAGGCTTATACGAGAAATTCGTTGAAAATAACTATAATCTTGATCAAATATTAAAATGCCTTGAAGCTTACTTGGAAACAAAGCGTGTTGCTTTCCCCAGATTTTTCTTCTTGTCGAACGATGAACTGCTCGAAATTCTTGCACAGGTACCTAATATAAAATTATGTCGAAATGCTTAGTTAAAGTTCGTCCATAAGAAAGAAAGCCAAAATACCCCCTTGAAAATAGACGCGAAATCCGCATGCTGTACAACGTCACCTTCAGAAGTGTTTCGATGCTATCTATCGGTTAGAGTTTGCAGAATCCGATAGTGCTAAGCCTTCGAACGATATCTTAGCAATGCTTTCGCCAGAAGGGGAGCGAGTAGAACTCGGTAAGGGCCTCAAGGCACGGGGTAATGTTGAAGACTGGCTGGGACGTGTCGAAGCTGCAATGTTTGCCAGTCTTAAAAAGAGCATGAAGGACGGTATTGATGAATATACCGAGCGCGGAAGACAATCCGTCATCTGGAATTATCCTTCACAGGTTATCAGTTTGGCTTACTGTAAATGGTCAGTGTTAGAAAGTGTTTGAGCTGCGACAAGTTTTTGTTTATGTATTAGAAAATTGACACTTACAAATGCTTGACTAAAAACTTTTCCAACACTGCACTGCAATAAAATATAAAAGAAATAGTGTTTCTAAATTACACTATTGACTATTACGTATTTATGTAAAATTAGATAGTTCTGGCGGTTTCACAAATATATTGGTCAGCAGACGTTCACATTGCTCTCGAGTCGACAGATACTGAAAAAAGCATGAAAGAATTTGAAAACAAGTGTTTCGAGGTAAAATTTTGAAAACTTATGCACATATATGTATATATATAATAAAAAATGTAAAAACGTAGAATAGTCTTTTCTTGTATATAATGTATGTATAATATTTTTTGTACAATGTCATGTAAAATAATTAAAGATGTTTGAAACCAATGTTATGTTTCCTTATCTACTTTTATTCCCGAAGGCTTTGAACGAACTAGCGGCAATGGTCAGGGGAGAACTGCCTGCACTAGTACGTGGTAATATAATTAATCTTATTACAATTGATGTTCATGCAAGAGATACAATATCAATTCTACTACAAAATAAAACGAATTCGAGGTAAAACTTTCACATAACTCATGATGATTTATTATTATTCTTTACTTAATCATTCATCTAGTTTGAGCTTTGATTGGACTAAAGCACTAAGATACTATTGGGATACAGCGATCGACAATTGTGTGGCGAGGATGAGTAATGCTGAGTATATCTACGGATACGAGTATCTCGGTGCCCAAAGGCGACTCGTCATTACTCCTTTGACTGACAAATGTTATCTTTGTCTCATGGGAGCGCTACAATTAGATTTAGGTTTAATTTATCAATAAAAAATGTTACTGAATCACACAAAGAGTTGATATGACAAATAATTACCAAAACGTTTAGGAGGAGCACCTGCTGGCCCTGCTGGCACAGGAAAAACAGAAACTACTAAAGATTTAGCAAAAGCATTAGCCATTCAGTGTGTTGTATTTAATTGTTCCGAGGGTTTGGATTATAAAGTACGTTAATTATTGCTTTACAAAATAAATTAAAATATTTAAGCACAAATTTGTTGACAAAAAAATATCATAATATTAGTAATTGAGCAAAAATATTTTCTGTAAACCATGGAAATTAAAAATAACCAAATAATAGATGATGGGCCGTTTTTTCTCGGGGCTTGCGACATCTGGTGCTTGGTGTTGTTTTGACGAATTTAACCGCATAGACATTGAGGTGCTTTCTGTAATCGCTCAGCAACTAATCACCATTCGAAATGCAAAATTGATGCGGGCAAAAGAGTGAGTTTTAATTCATGCACTCGTGTTAATTATATCAAAGAATACCTTCTAAAATATACTACAATTACCAATCAGATTCTTATTTGAGGGACGTAAAATTAAATTGGTCATGTCCTGCGCGGCATTTATTACAATGAATCCCGGTTACGCCGGTCGTACCGAACTTCCGGACAATCTCAAATCGCTATTCCGCCCTGTTTCTATGATGGTTCCAGATTATAGTGCGTCTAATTTTTCTTTCTTGAAATATAAAGAAAAAATGAATGTTCTGTAAATTTATTTCATACTTCGAATTTTAGAATTAATTGCAGAAGTAACACTTTACTCTGAAGGATTTGAAGACTCAAAGACATTGTCTAAAAAGATGGCATTGATGTATACACTTTGTAGCGAACAATTATCTCAACAAGATCATTATGATTTTGGAATGAGGTACTTATATTATACCAAATTAAAAAACCTCTTACGAAGAAGATTAAAATTATAAATTTATATTCAATTTAGGGCAGTTAAAAGTGTTCTTGTAATGGCTGGAAGCTTAAAGCGCGAAAATCCTGATAAAAGAGAAGATGTAGTGCTTATTCGAGCCTTAAGAGACAGCAATTTACCAAAATTCTTGGCTGACGATGCAGAGCTCTTTCAAGGTATTCTTGGAGATTTATTCCCTGGCGTTGTACTTCCCGAAGAAGACTATGGAATTTTCATGAGTACTGCTATTGAAGTAAGCTAAATTCACCTATTGAAGTCAAAGTAACCATTTTATCTTAAAAATTTTGAAATTGATTAACAATTTTCTGATTAGATAATGAAGGAGGCCAAATTACAACCTGAATCATGTTCTCTTAAGAAAGTGATTCAGTTACATGAAACCATGGAAGTGAGGCATGGAGTAATGTTAGTCGGTCCCACCGGCTCTGGAAAAACAGTTGTACTTCATGTTATCCATCGTTCCATCCAAATCGATCACTAATAAGAGCTAGTATAATATGTGTATTGTATTTTTGTTACAGACTTTAAAAAACACTTATACGCGACTAGGTAAATTGGAAGTTCCAGGTCATTTCAATAAACGAGTGCATATGTATGTATTAAACCCGAAAGCAGTAACTATCGGAGAGCTATACGGAGAAGTCGACATGGCGACAAACGAGTGGCACGATGGATTGCTTGGAGTCCTCGTTCGTCGTGCGTGCTCAGTAATTAAACTTCTTTTTAATTATATTTATTAGTATTAGGCAATTGCATTCTTGATAAAAAACAATTTTAGCGTCTGTTGTGTTCATAATTCTCTCCATATAAATTTGAACCAAGAGAAATGATAAATTTGTACAACAGGCTCAAAACGATGACCACCAGTGGGTTGTGTGCGATGGACCAGTCGATGCAGTGTGGATTGAAAATATGAATACAGTGTTAGATGACAATAAGATGCTATGTCTCGCAAATTCGGAAAGAATAAAGTTCACGCCGCATGTACATATGGTTTTCGAAGTGGGTGACCTTGCTCAAGCATCTCCGGCTACAGTCAGTCGTTGTGGTGCGTTCTTCATATTATTATTCTTACATTAATTGAAGAAATAATTGACTAAAATAAACTGTATTAGAAAAAAATATACACGATGTAATAATTAGGTATGGTCTACCTTGATCCCACGGAACTAAAATGGCTGCCATATGTAAAGACATGGCTCACTAACGTCAGTCCACGATTAATAAGACGCGATGTGCCCATATTAATCCTGGAACTCTTTAAGAAATATATGGAAGCTGGACTTGTATTTTTTCGAAAGAATTGTGACCACGCAATTGCTCAAGTATGGTTTTAATACTGCTGTTTTTCTATAAAATGTTCGATAAAACTAATAATTATTTGACATCTCAGGTAGATATAAGTAAAGCGTCGATGCTATGCGCACTTTTGGAAAGCATTCTTACAGAACCAGGTTTATTTACCGTCACTACAGACTCGGCAAAAGTAAAGTCTTTTATTGTACAAACCTTTGTATTCAGTTACATGTGGGCGATTGGAGGAAATGTAATCGATAGTTCTCGTGAAACCTTTGAGCTCTTTGTGAGAGACTTATTCGACAATAATCCCGATGCTCGGTAAATTTTTCCAGTATAGCACTCCTAATTCATTCATTGATAATTAATCAAACTTGTACTGAACTTCACTTTTCATTTTTTAGAATGTCTACTGCTGGTGATTTATGGGGTATTTATATGAACACAGCAGATAAGCGATTTGATGTCTGGTCAAAGCTTATGACGCCATTTGACTACGATCCACGTCAACCGTTTTTTGAAATTTTGGTACCTACTCCCGATACAGTTCGTTTTGGCTATATAATGGAGAAATTACTGCATGTTAATCATCCTATTCTTTTCACCGGTGGTACTGGTAAATAAAAAAAATGATGTATTAGTTATTTGTAAAAACATAAATCCATGATAAATTATAAATTTACAATACTTTTTTTAATTATTCCAGGCGTTGGAAAATCAGTGATTGCGAAAATGGTACTTCAAGAAATGGAAAATCGCGGCGAATGGGTACCAGTAGTCCTAAATTTCTCAGCACAAACAAGTAGTGGAAACACACAGGAGATAATCGAAACAAAACTCGATAAGAAAAAAAAAAATTTATTAGGAGCACCCGTAGGTAAGAGAATTGCTATCTTCATTGACGATGTTAATATGCCCAAATTAGATACTTATGGATCTCAACCACCGATCGAGCTACTTAGGTATTTCTAAGCAATATTTATTATTTTATATCTTAAATTTCTTGGTTTTATTTTTTAATTATATTTTTTAATTTAACAGATACAACATTTAATTAAATATTGTTTTTTACTATTTAAAATTATTTTATTATTTTAATATAGACAAGTTGTAGATTGTAAAGGATTTTACGATCGAGATAAGCTTTTCTGGAAACGTATTCAGGATGTTGTATTATGCTCAGCTTGCGCACCACCAGGAGGTGGACGAAATCCACTGACTACTCGATTTGTGAGACATTTTGCAATGCTTGTTATTCCAGCTCCTACAGAAGATTCTTTAAAATCTATATTCAAGTAAGTGCATATATCTTCGTCATTTAATTGTTTTAAAAAAATCAAAGCTTAGTTTTTAATAAGACAATTATTAAACACTAGAGCCATTATGAGAGGTTTTCTAAAACCTTTTGTACAACCTGTCATCGACATGGGAGACAGGCTCGTCGCTGCATCAGTTGAGATGTATGGTAGAATTGCTGTCGACCTTTTACCTACCCCAGAAAAGAGTCACTACATTTTCAATCTGCGCGATCTATCCAAATGTGTGCAGGGTGTATTGCAGGCTGATCCCGGTATCATTAGAGAAGTTAAACAGATGTTAAGGTAAGTTTTCGATGACAATTCCCTACGATATAATGTAATCGAAGTATTATCATGATTTATCTTCTGAAGGCTCTTCTATCATGAATGCTTACGCGTTTTCCACGACCGTTTAATAAATGCAGAGGATAAGACGTACTTCTATCGATTACTAAATGCAACCTGCAGCGCAAATCTAAATGATGAGGTGATTCCACTACCTGAGAATGATGAAGAACTGATGGTTAATCCGCCGATACTTCTCTTCGGAGATTTCGGAGAATTCGGAGCTCTGCCTGAAGACAGAGCCTATGAAGAGTTCGAAGACATTAACCGCATCAAACATGTACTGCAGGAATATCTTGAAGATTATAGCCTCGTTACTTCGAAAGAAATGAGCTTAATATTTTTTATGGATGCAATTGAACATCTCTGTCGCCTCGCTCGTATTCTCAGATCAGAAAGAGGCAACGGTCTTCTTGTAGGTGTGGGTGGCATGGGGAAGCAAAGTTTAACCAAACTTGCTTCCCACGTTAACGGTTACCTGTAAGTTTGCACTCTCAAGAGAATTATAATATAAATGAAATTATGATACAAATATTTACGGGTTATAGGTGTCATCAGATAGAAGTCAGCCGAGGCTATGATATGAATGCTTGGCATGATGATTTGCGCAAATTCTATATAAAACCTGGTTCAATCGCTGAACCTGCAACTTTCCTTTTTTCAGACACACAGATTGTTGTGGAGGAATTCCTTGAAGATATTAATAATACTTTAAACTCTGGTACTCTAGTGTACACTCGGTATTTACATTTATTAAAATTTTTACTCTAATGTCTATTTTCAAACAGGCGAGGTGCCTGGTTTATTTGAGGCAGAAGAACTAGAAAGAGCTATTATAGCTACCCGACCAGCGGCTAAGGATGCAGGTATAAGTGAAGCAAACAGGGACGGTATTTACAATTTCTTCATTGGCCGTGTCAGAAATCATTTACACTTGATGTTATGCATGAGTCCAGTAGGAGATGCCTTTCGGTTAGTTAAATTATTAAACAAAAATCTTTTTATGTATAAAAAATTTGAATTCTGCAACCGTATGATTACTAGGCGTCGTTGCCGGATGTTCCCTTCGTTAGTAAATTGTTGTACAATTGATTGGTTTACTAAATGGCCTGATGAAGCACTCTTTTCTGTTGCCGTGAAATCAATTGGTGACGTTATTACGAATGAAGAGCAAGCTAAAGCTTTATCCTCTGTTTGCGTTATCATGCACGAAGTAAATTATTTCAAGATTATGCAGATTTTTTGGTGAATTCAATATGTATTATTTTCAAATTTACAGAGTGTTGAAATGGCTACCGTCAGATTCTATGAAGAAATGAGACGACGCTATTACACGACACCCAGTAGCTATTTGGATTTATTAAAACTTTATTTAAATACTTATGGGAGAATTTCATCTCAACTAAAAACTCAATGTGGTAGAATAAAGAATGGCCTAGACGTAATTTTTTACCCAATTTTTTCATTTACATTTTAAACTTATCTTAATTCTATAAGAGTACTGAGTTTTACACAGAAATTACAAGAAACTAATGAAGCTGTAAAAGATATGAAAGAACAAATTATCATCCTGAAACCATTGCTGAAGGTGAATTCTGAGGAAGTGGCTAAACTAATGAAAGTTGTTGCTAAGGCTCAAATCGAATGTGATAAGGTTCGTGTTGTGGTATCGGCAGATGAAGCAGCTGCAAAGGTAATTAACATTACACTAAAAGAAATGTTAGGTCATTTTTATCATATAGTCTAATACACTGATCATAGACTGATTAACATAAAAAATTATCATTTTTATCTAAACAATTGCCACACTATAGAGCAATAAACTTTAACGAATTAATGTTGATTATTATTAGACAATAGGGTAATTGTTATTAAGATAACCAATCTGTTATCAATATACTCGATAGTTTAGTGAAAATGACTACAAAATTTCTCTGGATAGAATGAATCAGAATTGATAATGAGGACAATTAAATATTTCGGAAAAACAAATTGTATTAAAACGAAAATTGATTCTTTTTACGTCAAATAAAGCTTTTGTTATAACATTCAGAAAGTAGCAGATAGTACGGCTGCTTTAGAAGCAGATGCCAGAAAAGATTTAGAAGCCGCTCTTCCAGCATTACGAGAGGCTCAAAAAGCTCTAGCCGCCCTTAATAAGAATGATATCAATGAGATTAAAGTATTCAATAAACCACCTCAAATGGTTCGTACTGTTATGGAGGCAGTTTGTCTATTGCTTGGTGAAAAGTAAATATTTACTATCATAATTAAAAAGATATCATCAATCAAACTCATAATTAATCGTGGACTAAAGGGCCGATTGGACAACTGCGAGGCAAATCTTGGCAGATGTTCACTTCCTAGAGCGTTTAATTAATTATCCGAAAGAGGATGTCAGCGACAAACTCCTCAAGAGACTTCAGCCATATACAACGAATAAGAATTTTGTACCCGATATTGTAGCTAAACAAAGTAAAGTCTGTAAATCTATCTGTATTTGGGTACTTGCAATTGATGGCTTCGCAAAGATTTCCAGAATAGTAGGACCAAAACGAAAGAGGTACATATTGTTTTGAATAATATAGGTTAGGAAATAAATCATGAATCTATACGTATGCCTTTACTTATTAGGTATTCGGTATAATTGACCATGATAACAAAAAACTTTAAAATATTGAATACTGTCTACTTAATACAATGCAGACTAGAAGAAGCTGCTGAGGAATTAAAGGCAATCGAAGAAATATTACGTGAAAAACAAGATGCACTAGCAGCTGTCGAAAAACAGGGTAAAGACTTACAAAATCAGTATGATGGTGCAGTGAAACGTCTTGCAGATTTGGAATATACTATGCAACTCAGTGAAGCTCGACTAGCTAGATCCGGCCGTCTGACCTCTGCCTTAGCTGATGAAGAAATCCGATGGGTCGAGGAAGTCAAAGTACATTAACTTATTTAATGCTTATTTGGATGAGTTGGAAATAGTCTTTTAAACTTTAAGTTTTGTAGGAATTCGGCATACAGATTGATAACGCACCGGGAGATACTCTCGTGGCGGCAGGTGGACTCGCCTACCTAGGAGCTTTTACTGGTGACTATCGCGAGCAGTTATTTTCTAGCTGGTTGGAGCGATGTAAGGAGGCAGGTGTTCCGACCACTTCCAATTTCAGCTTGATTAAAGTTCTGGCTGACCCGTATGAGATACGAATGTGGAACAGTTTTGGTCTACCTAGAGATAAAGTCAGTACGGAAAACGCCATCATGGTCACCCAGGCTGGACGCTGGCCTCTTATGATTGATCCTCAGGAACAGGTGCTATAGATTACAATCCATCTTATAATAACTTATATCTTTAACATTCAGTGTTGCCCATACCAAGGCTAATCGATGGATACGTAATATGGAGATGCAGAATAACTTGAAAGTGTGCAAGATGACTGATTCAAACTTTATGAGGATTATGGAAGCTTGCATCAGAACTGGTGCGCCGATGTTGCTGCATGAAGTTGGAGAAACTTTAGATCCAAGTCTTGAACCTGTTCTTCTAAAACAAGTTGTCGTTACAGTATGCTTTTGAATTAAGTGACCGTTACAAACATTAAATTTTAAAGAGATAAAAATTTTCGTTAATCTTGTGAACATTCTATTTAATGAGTCTAGGCCGGACGTACAATTATTCGATTAGGAGATAATGATGTGGAATACGACATGAACTTCCGATTGTATATCACAACGAAAATGGCAAATCCGCATTACTTACCAGAGATTTGCATTAAAGTTACGATTGTTAATTTCACCGTTACTCCAAGTGGATTAGAAGATCAACTATTAGCGTTTGTACTAATTTTTAAATATATCATGGAAATACTGATATTTTTGTAATAGCTATGAAAATTAACCTCGCAGTGATATTGTACGATTAGAGAAGCCTGAGCTCGAGGTAATGCGAAGCCAGTTGATCGCTCAAATAAATGCGGACAAGAGTCAATTGAAAAGTATTGAAGACAAAATTTTATCATTGCTTTTCAACTCTGAGGGAAATATTCTAGACAACGAGGAGTTGATTGAGACCTTGAACGAATCGAAGGAGACTTCAGCGATAATTGCAACGCGGCTTATTGAGACTGAAGCGACCGAGAAGGAAATTTCAGTCGCTCGTGAGGGATATCGTAGTGCCGCAACCCGTGGGTCTGTCCTTTACTTCGTTGTTGCCAATCTCTCCTTGATAGATCCCATGTATCAATTTTCCCTAAAATATTTTAACCAGGTCCTTTATCTTATAATATATTCCAAAAAGTATAATAAACATTATATTTCGTGAAGGAAAACTGTACAAGAAAACATTAATTACAGATTGTTAGCCACGTAGTGGTAAATAGCGAGAAAGCAGATAAACTTGAAAAGCGTTTGCAAATTCTATATGATGAGATAACTTTAGCGATATATACAAATGTATCACGGGGGTTGTTTGAAAGGCATAAAACTGTTTTTAGTTTTATGACAAATATTGCAATATATTTGGACTCTAAAGTTATCAGTTACGCTCAGTGGGATTTCATTCTTCGTGGATCTGCACAATACAAAGCGGTACGTCAATTTACAATAATTTACATGACGAAAAGTAGTGAATCAATTAAAAAAAATTAAAATTATGGAAGTAAATAAATAAAATTCACTACTATTTGTAGAAATTGATTCTAAATAGATTTATTAATAAAGCTAATTATTTTTTTGAACCAGGAAAACAAACCTGACTATGCAACTTTGACGGATCCTATCTGGAATGCAGCAAATTTCTTGGCAGGGAATTTCAGCAGCTTTCAGTATCTAATGCAAGACATTTTCAAAAAGATTACTATTTCTATTGAAGAATATAAAGAAGTGAGTAAATGATGCATTTTTACTATACTAACTTTCACATGATAACTCATATAATGTGATGAAATAGGAGATCAACATTTTGCCTGACAACAATGTAATAGCATCATATAACTGGGATAAGTCGCTATCGGATATTGAGAAACTTATGTTACTAAAAGCTTTGAAGGAAGAAAAATTAATTTTCGGCATTACCTCATACGTAAAAGAGAATCTTGGCAAACAATATGTAGAGACTCCATTAATAACCCTTCAAGATTTGTAAGTTGTCTAATTGTTTAATTCGAATTCTTTTAATAATTTAATTATATTAAAATTTTGTCTTTCAACATTTTTTATAACTAAAACAATTTATTAATGAATTGGTAAACATTGATTTTATGTACAGGTATCCAGGCACATCTCGAATCACACCTTTAGTTTTCGTATTGAGCACTGGTTCGGATCCCAACAATGCTTTTATAAAATTCGCAGTGGAAATGGGTTTCGGAGAAAGGTGTGTCAAATATTTTACAATAAATACATAAAGCCAACACGTTCTCCAAGGAATCACAAATATTTCATATAATTCTTATGCTATTCTTAGGTATGAATCGATATCGTTGGGTCAAGGCCAAGGTCCTATTGCTGAAGCTCTGATTAAAAAGGGTTGGGAAACGGGCGGATGGGTATTCCTCCAAAATTGTCACCTAGCAACCTCATGGATGCTTGCTCTCGAAAGCATTGTGATCGAAGTCTCGGAAAATCCCGAATTGGCTAAAGAAGATTTTCGTCTCTATCTAAGTTCGATGCCTAGTACATCTTTTCCCGTATCCGTCCTTCAAAACTCGGTTAAAGTTACTAACGAGCCTCCCAAAGGCCTCAAGGCTAATGTTAAGCGCGCCTTCTTCGAATTTGACGAGTCCTTTTTCGAGCAGCATCGTGAGTCACTAAAATTGCTTCCTTTAGCGAATACTAAAGCAAATATTTTATATAGGAATAAAGTACAAAATAAATTGAACGATTAAAAGTAAAAAAAAGCTTTCATTGGTTGAACAGCTGAATTGGGGGATAAGTGGCGACGTATCGTCTTCGGAATCTGCTTCTTCCATGCCATCGTACAAGAAAGAAAGAAGTTTGGTCCGTTAGGTTGGAATATTACTTACGAGTTTAGTGAGAGTGATAGGGAGTGTTGCTTGCTCAACTTGAATATGTTCTGCGTTGGCGACAACATACCATGGGATGCTTTAATTTATACAACCGGTACACGCACCTACACATATTTCTTTTGTCCGGAAAAATTGTACATAATACAACGGCATATTGTAAATATTGTTTTTTTGTTTTCAAAGGTGAAATTACTTATGGAGGCCGAATTACGGACAATTGGGATCTACGTTGCCTAAAGACCATATTGGATGGCTTTTTTTCTCCTAAAACTATTGAAACAGGTTGATATTCAATCAACGCATTCACGTTAATTACATGCATTTTATATATTATTAATAAGGATTTTATTACATTTAAAAAAAATAATTTTAGATTATACTTATTCTCCATCGGGAACATATTACTGCCCACAACTTAAAATTCTTAGCGAGTACCGTGCATTCATTGATGAGTTTCCTATAATTGAAGACCCAGAAATCTTCGGCATGCACGAAAATGCTAATATCGCCTTTCAAGTAAATCTTTATTCTCATTATAGTTAAATTTTTTATTCAAATATCATTGAGTTTATAACAAAGTAATGTCGTTACAAGAGTTATGAAATTATTATCAAAAAAAATATCATTTTTTAACAATATTATATATGTTCAGATGAAAGAATCAAAAACAATTGTTGAAACAATAATGGAAGTTCAGCCAAAAGCAGGAGCTGGTAAAGGTGGAAAATCTGCTTCCGAAGTCGCTTACGATTTGGCCGATATAATTATGGAAAAAATTGCTTTACATATAGATATTGACGAGTGCAATCCTAAACATCTTAAAGTAAGATAAATTTTTGTTTTTAACTATTTTATTAAACATGTAGTACTAATTGCAAAGTATATAATAACGTTATAGAGAGACAGTGCTGGTCGATTAAAATCACTTACAGTTGTCTTACTCCACGAAGTGGAAAGATACAATATTTTACTTAAACGAATTCATTCATCAATGGAGAACATGCAAAGAGCAATTAAAGGCTTCGTCGTTATGTCTGAAGAATTAGAAAATGTTTTCAATTCTCTTGTCAATAATCAGGTATAACAATTTTATATTCATTATTCATGATAATTTATCTTTTGGTTACGCAAAATCATATTACCAACAGAAAATTAAATATTTAAAAGTATATAAGCATACATTTATATGAATAATTAACATTTTATTACTATTAATCGAAAATTATAATAGATTTTATAAACAATAGGTTTTAATTTCAAAAAATTTATTTGACATTTCATAGAAAGTGATGTTATTGATAACAGAATAAAATAATCAAAGTAAATATGCATTTTTCACAGGTTCCTGAAATATGGCATAATATGAACGTCTATCCTTCTCTAAAATCTTTGGGAAGTTGGATAAGAGATTTGGAACTCAGAATAGATTTTATAAAGGTGAATCAAAATATATATATGTATATAGTATCATTTATTCCACATATACAATATTTTACAAAAGCAAAATCGATGAATAACATTAAGAAAATTCAATGTAATTATTTAACTTTTCTAATTATTAATGTATAATTTTTATCTTACATAAATAATATTTTAAGGTAAAAACTATGTGATATTGATTAAAAATATTATGATCAAAATAATATTTTGTCACAAATTCTTTTCATATTTTAAAATTTTCAAGAACTTAAATAATATTTGACTATATATTTTACATTTTTTGATCTTGTATCGATATTTTTGTAAATCGAAATTTTTTATTATTTTATTATTTGATTATTTCTAGACTTGGCTGACTGATAAAAAACCAATTTCGTTTTGGTTGTCGGGATTATCTTTTCCTCAAGGATTTATAACAGGCATGTTACAGACACATGCGAGGAAATACAACATACCAATTGATCAGTTAAAGTTAGATTTTGCAGTCACAGACGTTATGCTTTCTCAAGAGAATATTGAATCTGCTCATATAAAAGCGCGCTTTAGAGAAGTACGATACAAAAATAAGTCTTATATTTTTTGATTATACTCGGATCACATCCCACTGGTTTCCAACTATTCTTACAGAATTCTCTTACAAAATAAATGTATCTCTTTTAGGTAGCTACTGCATACGGAGGCTTAGAAGAACCGGAAGATGGAGTATTAGGTCATGGCCTCTTTATTGATGCTGGTAGATGGGATTCTAAATTTAGAATTCTTGTAGATGCTATGAAAGGAGAAATGAATCCACCTCTACCAGTCATACATATTCTTCCAGTTCTTACTTTACCAGATCCAGATTCTAGATATGTTTCTCCACTGTACAAAACCAGCATACGAGCAGGAGTTCTTTCCACTACTGGACACAGTACAAACTTTGTTATGCCTGTACTGATACCTTCGTCTCGTCAACAATCTTATTGGATTCTTAAAGGAACTGCACTGCTTATTCAAGTTACAGACTAATCTTATAATTTTAAATTTATAACAGAATAATTAAGTTAATAAACTTTTGTAAACTAGTAAAGTTAATAAACTAGATAACATTTTACTAATTTTTAATTAATAAAGTGTTTACATTTAATTGCAATTAGATCGTTGAAAAAAGTTTTAAATCTATATTAATTGATTTAATACAATATGTAATCTTAATGTTAATATCACACAATAAATTAAAGTGGCATGTTTAGAAAAAGCTATTATAGCAGATCAATCTCTCACCCAGTGCAAAAAATAAATAAGATTTTAGTCTTATAATTAATAACTCTTGGTATTTAGTTTTCTTTTTATAGCATTCAAATGGTATTTATAATCATCTTGATCAATATTCCACATTAAAACCATGTAAATTGTCAATAATGATGCAAGAAGAAAGCGATCAATGCTGTAATATTAATATTTTAATAGTAATTTGTCGATGTAACTTTTATTAACAATCATTAAGAAAAGTATCTTTTAATAAACCAATCCATACCTCATAAGTGGATGAATCCACAATACTAGCAGAAAACCAGTAAAACTTGGATGTCTCATATGCATAAAATATCGTTGAAGCTCTCTGGATTTCATTGTCATGGGGGGAGGTCTACCAGAAATTTTATAATAAACTTGCTTAAGCCCAACAATTTCCGAAATATCCATCATAATGCTAGCACTGTAAATTACAGCCCATCCAAGAATGTGTACGAAGAAGATAACAATCCACAGCTTGCAATTCTGTTCTGTACTTAAATTCCAAATGGAAATCCAAGATATTGTTTCCCAGTTTGAGATTAAAATATGTAAAACTGCTGAAGTGCTAGCATTATAAATACTGCGTTCAATATCTTCTATATTATATTTATAATAAAAATCTTTAATAAAATCACTAGCCATAACAGAATGTTGTAGAAAAAAGGCACTTAATAAACAGGTGTTCTTTAATAAAGCCCACAATGACTTGACAACTAAATCTTTTTCTGCAAAGAATTTTGAAATTAAATACAAATATCAATAAACTTTCAAAGACATATTTATTATATAATTTTACCTTCTTCTAATTCATAACTATGTTTACTTTTATTTTGTGTTGATAAAAACAAAGCTAAATTACACAGCATAAAGAAAGTGTACAAAAACGAACTAGCACACACTAAAATTCTGAACATTTTCGAAATCATTTTTAGGTCGAAAATGTTATTAAAATATCAACGAAGCAAATAAGAATAAAATGCGATGATCCTGTACTATTTTAGTATAATTCCTATTTAGTACGTAAATACTAAAGTAAAAATCCGCTCGAACTACATATCGCTGATGTGACAGCTCGTACCTGAGTAACTGTTTATTTTAGCTCTGACTTTTGACGGTTTAGCGCCATTTGAGGTTATGTAATACTAAACTACTAATTCAAGAGTACGTCTGTGTGTTTACTGTTTACGTTCCTTTGCGATGTAGATCATTTTCTAATATTATCCACCAACATATATGCATCTGTATTATACAAGCGTATACAGTGTTTATGATAGCCAACTGATAATCTATGTATTTCGAATTCTATGCAAATTAACATAGATAATTTGTTAACGATATGGCGAGCAAGAAAATTGATATTAATATGTGTTTAAAGAGCTGCGCTTATTAAATACAGCAATAGAAAATAAAACGGAAGGGTGTTGTTGAAAAATTGTTATTTCCAGTTTTTGATTGGGAAAACAGAGTAAATAAGCAGTTTGACAAGAGTGGGAGATGGATTTAAAAAGCCGCTCCGAAAGCAGCAGATGCGGTGTCGGGCTCGGTCGGGAGGCATCGGCACTGGTCGGGACTTGTTCACAAATGGAGGATCGGCCGTCGGCGTGGTTGGGCGCAGGCGCGCACGGGAGCAGCGCACCCCCGCTCCGGCCGCCGAATCGCCGACATGTTGCAAACACGAAAGCATCGCGCGCATGTATGCGTGCAGCGCCTTTCCACGGCCAGATTCCGGAGCAGCGTCGAGGACTGCACGGTGGTGCGCGGCGGTGGCGGTTGCGGACTTGCGGCCTGTCCGAGTGTGGCGTGACGAGGAATTCCCCTGGCGACTGTCCCCGGTGCGCTCGACTCTCGAGTCTCGAGAGCCGATCCCGGGTGGAGCGCAGTGCGCGCACGTAGACGCCAGGCAGTCGAGGAGCTGAGGAGCAGCGGCTTCGGCTCACGGCGGCCCCTCTAGCCCGTATTTACCGAGGCGAGCGCGAGCGCGACAAAAGGGAGAAGCACGCGGCGATGACGACTGGAGCGGCCGAGTGAATCCGTGGAAGGCCGCCGCCTCGAGGACGCGCCGGAAAAGGAGCCGCGAGCGCCAGGAGCCAGAGGAGCCAGTGTGCGCGTCGTCTTCCTGCGCGCGCGTGTGTGCGTGTGCGCGTGCAACTGGCACCTTGGGAGCGTCGCCGTTGGGAGCGAGCGAGCGAGAGGGCGAAGAAAAGCCAGGCGGAAAATTTGGCAGCTACGCCCGGCAAGAGCAGCAGGCGCGCGCGCGCCGTCCCCCCGAGCCGATGATGGCGAGCATCGGCCTACCGACGACGAGCAACGTGGAGACCGAGTACCTCGAGATCAACTCGAAGAACGCCTGGGCGATACTCTATCAGGTAGGCGGCAGGCGCTCCTCGGCCCTCCTTGGAACACGGCGTCCCGCTTCCAGGAGCAGGCGCCGCAACGCCGCTCCCCAGGCCCGGCCCTCCGAGAACGCACTCCCCAAGCCTCGCATGTCATTTACTTTTCTCCTTATAACCTACTTCTAGCTCCCTTGAGATTATAGAGCCGGAGCGCGTGACTCCTATTTTTCTGCTCCGAAATAGAAAAAGCTCATCTCGCGTTTATTCTACCCCCTCGTAATTGTGTGTAATTTGCTTTTTCCTGCCTTTACCGTCCCTCGCCATCCTCTTTTCCCGTGGGTTTGTTTATCACCCAGTTTGCTCCTCTGTCGCTCCCGATCAATCCACGTTCTCGGTAGTTTATCTCCGTTTACTTCCTCTCTTCTTTCTATCTCTCTCTCATTTACGCTCTTTCTGTCTTTCTCTTTCGGCGGCGTTCTCTTGTACACTCCGACTCCGTTCTTCCTGGTATTCGTCATCCTGACGTCGCGCTTGGCTCTCGCCTCGCTCGCTCTCTGTGCCGTGACTGTGTTGCCGAAGGCTAATGCATAAAAGGCTCCTTTTGTTCTTTCTTTTGTATGATTTTTCCTTGAAAAATGCTCCAACTGCCTGCTCTTCCCTTGAGAGCGCTCAAGAGACGCAAGCAACGAGGGCTGCGCGCTGCATAAAAAAAGCAAATTGGAGCCATTGTCGAGGCGCTTCCGAACCGAGACTAATCGCATAACAATCTTCTATTTGATGTACTTTTTTTCCTGCAAGTGCTAATAATTTACATGAAAGGCACAATAAAACGAACACTACCCAAATTGCAAATGAATTAGTTTTTTCAAAGTACAAATTATAAAAAAATAGTACTATTTTTCATTCTTATTATTTTCTTTACTTTTAACCATAACAAAAGATGCCTCTATTTGACCAATTGTATTTTAATTTTATACATATCCATATTATACTTTATTATTTTTAAGCATTTGTTAAAAATTCATTAATTTAAATTGTTGAAATGAAGTTGGAACTACAAAATATAAACCCAAAAATTTTCCTTTTCACATTTTTTCATTGACAACTGAAAAATAGTCAATATTCAAAGGTTGTTAGGTATCTTTAAATTATGTAAAAGTTCTATCTTCAAATCCAATAAGCTATTTAATGTAATTTACCTAATGTAATTCAACTTTGAGTCTTCTTTTCTTACATTACAACAGAAGCTCAACAGTTTGCCAATCCCTTCTCAGTAGTGTCAATGAACTATGAAAGAATATTCTTTCTACATAAAATATCCAACAAAATTTTGGCATAGTGCTATTTTCTATTTGACATCACAAATAAATATTTTATTTTATGTAGAAATATGTTAGTTCTAATGCATGAATATTATTAGTCTAGGTATAAATATTATAATTATATTTTAAAATCATCGATTATTATTTTAGAAACTTATTCTAAAAATCAAAATATTATTAAACTATATTTTTTTGTTAGATTGCTCTAAATGCAATATAATATGCTACACTTTAACCCATTCCATATATAGACAATAAACCTATTTTAGTTTTTACTATGTATCTTCGCAGCCTTGTATTTTTTTCAATGACCTTACACCAGGAATCACTTGTGATTCATTCACCATACTGGCATTTCAAAGTATACTACTCAATTATTTATATAACTAAATAATATACTAATATCAATAAAACATACTTTTTCATGCAATAAGATTTATCAGAAAAATTTTAAATTTAAGAAAGGCTATGTTTTAATTTTGCCTATACTTGTGAATATATTTATTTCATTTACACATTTGTTATTTTAAGCAGATTCATATATATATATATATATATATATATATATATATGCGTGTGTATATATATGTATATATATGTGTATATATAGTAAAAATTGTAATTAAAAAAAATAATTATTTACATTTGCCAAGCTTACAACCACGCAACTGTCATTAATTTAGCCATTCAAATTATGTTATGACGCACTCTAAACAGAAACGAGACCAAAATTAAAATTAAATTTAAATAGTTCATTACATAAATATTTAAAATATAAATAAAACTACACATACACAACGGATAGTTAATAGCATTATTTTAGGATAGTTGCAATCTAATTGGTTGATCACGCAATTTAGTTGAAAAGTCATATATCGCAAGTTCACTGTTTTCTAATATATACAAAAATAATATAAACATGTATAAAAACACCTTAATTTAAATCCAATCAAATGTTTTGTCAATTTTTGTCATAATCTTTTCTTTGTTATACAGTTTATACGTAACGAATGCAATATGTATGACTACACTTACAACGAAAGTAAAAAGCTGCCAAACAGGACATTAAATCGTTATAGGGATGTTTCGCCATATGATCATTCAAGAATCATCCTTAAAAAAGGTTCATGTGACTACATCAATGCAAATAAACTGAAGGTACATAAAATATTAGTATACAAAAAATAATTCTCGCACTTAATCGAACTTTTATAATTCACAATAAAAAAATCGACATTTTTTAATAACATTAATTATAACAGTATTAGAAAAATATTAAATAATAATCTCTACTAATTTGATAATGGATCTAAATATGCTTTGACAAAAGAACTACTTAGCAATTTAAAAAACTTTATTTCTGGAAATGATGCACTTCTATGAAAATGCATATGATTCAACAGATGGAACGTGCTAACAGACAATACATCCTGACACAAGGTCCTCTGCCAAATACAGCTGGTCACTTTTGGTTGATGGTGTGGGAACAAAATAGTAAAGCAATAATAATGTTGAATAAAGTCATTGAGAAAAATCAGATAAAGTGCCATCAGTATTGGCCCCTGGAGGGTTCATCGGATCAAACAATGACGTTTCCAGACGTTGATCTTAAAGTTGAATATATGACTAAAACAGATTCATCAGATTACACAACAAGAACACTCAGGTAAAAAAAATATACGGAGTAATGATTTATAAATGGATTTTCAGCGCAACTAAATACTACTGATAAATTTAATAACGGGAAATTGTAACAATAATTTTTTTTTAAATAAATTAAAGTAATGTTCAAATAATATATAATAATATTATTATGAATTTTCACTTTTCTATTGGATAAATAATATTTCTAAATTATAACAAATATTTTAAATTACCAAAACATTAAACGTTGAAAATTTCGTGTTTGACGTTTCAAGGGCATTTGATACACAAGCAAAGCCTTAACTGATCCATTCGAAGCGCATGCAGACGACGTATGAACTCTTGGTAGCCTGCCAAAAAGCATTTGCTACTCTCCGATGTTTCTCGTGTCTTTCATCGCAGTTATTTAGACTCATTAAAATATACTTTTTAAGCTCTTAAGATTATTATTTATATAGCTTCATGTGCTTTTATTAGATTAACGAATATTGAGACGAACGAGAACCGAAATATCCTGCACTTTCACTACACCACGTGGCCGGATTTTGGAGTACCCCAAAGTCCTACGGCGTTTTTACGATTTTTAGCTGACGTCAGGCAATCGGGGGCGCTGAATCAAAACGTTGGTCCACCCATCGTTCATTGCTCAGCTGGTATTGGCAGATCTGGAACTTTCTGCTTAGTAGATACATGTTTAGTGCTGGTTAGTGTCAATATTTGAATGTAAACTCATCAGAATCAATATTCTTATGTACTTGTATCATAAATTTTTAAGAATTTTTTGATAAATTTTAGATTGAAGAGAACGGATTAAATTCTGTAAACGTTAGAGAAGTACTGCTGGAAATGAGAAGATCTAGGATGGGCTTAATTCAAACACCAGACCAGCTGCGGTTTTCTTATGCTGCTATCATTGACGGGTCGAAACAACTGCCGCTTAATAACGTGGTAAATAATACCAATTCACAGTGGCACAATGTTATTAGATAATTCTTTATTACTCATTCTTTCTGACACGCACATACATCTTAATTTTTTAAAGCTATAGTTTATTTAAAGTATATTTATATTTAGTTACCAATGTAGTAAGTACAATACATTACATAAGTATACTGAACTTCCAAATTTGTATACCATTAGTCAGAGGAAAACAATATTCTCTACAAGCACGTTTGAAGTTTAAAATAACTTAATACTAAAGCAGAGCCATAATACCTATTTAATAGAATCATCTAATATAAAATAAAAAATAACTTATTACAATATTTAATAATGCATTATACATATATATATTATTTTTTTTTATTTTCGTGAATTTTGAGGTTATTTGCTAATTATTTAAATAATTGATTGTTTTTATATAATCCTGTCTGTTACTTAGTTTCATATATTTTTGGCAGTCTAATACATTCTTTCTTGTCTTACTAATAGAATTTAAGTACAGATTTTAAAAATTTTTAAACTAATCATTCAGACTATTAAACTTAAACAATTATAAAGCAGTTTAATGAGTTCAAATTTATTTTTGAAAGTAACTATATTAATTTTTTTTGTAAGTATCTTCCCATTTAGTTATAACATAATTGGTTTTGGAATATTTTATTTGTTGACATTATTTTACGAATTATTTAAACAGGTTTTTTTCATTTTAGTTTATGTTTAAAAATGACTTCTAAATATTTTTTTTCATCTTTCTTTAATTTATTATCACAATTTCAAGAATTTATGAAACATTTAATGTATTTCCCAAAAATAATATAGATAACTGTTTATATTTAAACTTAGTTTGTTTAGAGCTGCCCAAAGAATTACTTGTTTTAAAAATTCATTCATTGTTTTTGCTACATCTATCCAGATTCTTTTGAAAACTTGGCGATTGTATTACCTGCATAAAATAATGCATTGCATTCATTATTAATCAATATTCTCCTAATGATTATTGTGTTACGTTCACTTTTTATTTAAGCATTTTTTCTGCTTTGTATTAGATATGCAGTTTTCCAACAATTTATATATATTGCCTATAATTTAAAATAGTTTTTGCAATGTAGCTTATTTTATCTTTTTTTGTTACAATTTCTAGTCCCATTATTTTATCTTGCTTGTAAACTAAAAATTGGATATTTTTTATTTAAATGAATCCATTTATTGCTCTAATAGCATTGGTCTGCTGTATTAACATATTTTTAATATTTGTAACAAAGAAAGATTTCTCATTTAATTTACAGAACATTGATAATACTGCATCAATAACTAACCATTACGACATTGTCAACAATATCAATAACTCGTCAATGGAAGATGATGACGAGCCACCTCCTCCACCACCACCAAGAGGAGAATCATTGACTCGTAGCATGATGTCAGATTTGTCACCTAGCCCAACTTCTGAAAATGGTAAAAGTGCCTGCATCATTTTTATCAAACTTATACCTCTAGCACCATTTAAAATAAAAACATTATCATTATTTCATTTGTAACTAAAATTTCAAACGGATGCTTGTAGTTTCTTTTAAAGAAAACTATTTTTTTTAGAAGGCTTCATAGGACAAATTGTTGTCATATCATCATTTGTGTCGTACAATTTTTTTTATCATACTTTATAGCTAATACTGTAAGTAATCCACCTGACAAGCCATTACCATGTGAACCAGCAGGAGGTGTAAATTCAAATTCAATTGGCGTATCAAACCACATCCATGAGCAGAACTCTTCAGGCATAAGTCCATCCAATCAAAGTACAAGCGATGGAGAGAATTCATTTCAAACAAACAGTCCACCATCCAGTCCTGAATCGTAAGTTCTAAATCTTTTATTATATTTATTCATCACATTTTGTATGCTTTTATTCTTTTTATATCATTACATTAAATGATTATAAAATTAAATAATGATGGTACACTTAAATGAAATTCGAAAAAGGAACCATAACTTATTAAAGAATACTTTTTTTACCTTTCAGAAAGAACGAGTTACGTCGGCGCCGAATGGAGAAGAAGGAGCGACTCGACGCTCAGGTGCGAGAGATGAAACGTCGACAGAAGGAGTCGGAAGACTGGCAGAAACTCAAGAGGTCATTATTTTCGCCTCTTACAATAGGTCTAGGCACCGCTATTGTCGGTGGTGGTGTGATGGCGATCTACGGCTACTTTTACTTGGGCGGCTAGGCTATGTGCATTCAACGACCCGGAACATTCATAAATATATATATATATATATGTACATATAACTATATATATATGTATGTATATGTATATGTATACGCGCATATATATAGACATATTTACACGGGACGATGGATTACGAAATGACTTTGACGATTTAAAACGCGACAGCAACCGCACTTAATCAATATTTTATTGAGTGAGTCAATAAATGTTGCCCATAATATGGTGCCGTTGCGTGTCCCTCACATACGTACAGTACGTAGAAACATGACAACAAACAATAAAAAACGTAACGTAAGGAAAAAGGAAATATGGAGAGGTTCAAGGTTACATCAGCGGGAAAAATCTTGAACTCCAGAAATGGCTCCGACGATATATTTGATTCGATAGCTACGATATTTTTTTACCTAGAGAGATACAAGCCGCCAGTAACTGAGATGGTCAGGGGCTGTATTTTTATTTTGAAACATTCTCGTTTCTATAGTCCAGCATATTTTTCTCGACTTGCCGAAGCTGGGAATGCCAAAGTATGTCGATTGCGTCCCTCATTTTCGATCCCTCATATCGAAAAAAGTAAACAAAAATTGCGTCGTCCAAGTAATATAATAATTTGCGGATCCAAATAAACGCGATTAAAAATAATAGGAAAAATTATTCAGGGTACGAAAAAAAAATAATTTAGATGCGCAGCTTGCAATTCTCTTATCAATTAGTTCGGATGACTTATTTTAATGAGGCCAAGAGTAGAAAGACGGTATTATAATGCATTCAATGAAGGAGAAAAAAACGATTTTTTTTTCCCTTTCATGAACTTTTTGCCCCGAACACAATTGCGAATCGTTGAACGAGATCGCTAGCAATCTTTTTTTACACGTATCATGTCTTTCGAGAACATGATCAATTCGAAAAGATAATGAAGAATTTAGTCGCAAATTGAGCGACATTTGTATTACATAAATGAATTGCTATTTAATTTTGATGATTGTAATTTTATGAATCGTAGATTACATAATTTTTCGTCAACTGTGATGCATATTATAAACAAAACTGACTTGTTTTCCTACACACATACATTTTTATATAGAAATTATAGTATATCTTATTTAATATCGTTATTTGATAATTAATAATAAATATCTTAAAAAGTAAATAAAGTAATATTTGTGTTGTAAAGCATTTCTATAGACACATTATTTACAAAAATGTAGTAATTGCACTTGTTAAATAGTCAGCTTTGTTAGCATACTTATAATTGATTTTTTACGTTTGATTAAAAAAATAATTTTTTATTTTCCCCCGACGGCAATGTTTTTTCTTTGCACTTCTTTATGAAAATGTTACATGTTAAGAATCATATTTTAAATATATTTAGATATGTAAATATCTATCCTAGAGTTAAGATTAAATTGATTAATATAACTAATCAATTGTTTTATTAAAATTACAATTATTAAATCTTATAATTCATTATCAGTACGTAATCTCATCACCAAATCAATTTTTTCTGTCGAACATTATTTAATCTATGTGACAGCAAAACATAATCAATTTAAAATGCTGATCAGGCTGACGAAAAATATTGGCATATTCATATTTTCTTTTTTAATTAAGGATGACCTACGTCGTCCGAAGTATAATGTAAACATAGAGAAGAAAAAATAGACTATCGTCAACACGATACTCTGAAGTGACTGAAAGACTGAGTATGGATATAATAATTTCTAAATAAAGTGAATGAAAGAAACGGAGAATAACATTAAATGTATTGCAACTCGGTGATGAACATAAAGACAAAAGGACTTATAATGTAGCAGGATAAACGCGTAATCCTTAAACAAGCAATTTTTATATGTAACCATAGAAGAAAATTGAGAATAAGAGTAAGAACGAATTCAGTGTTGAATCAGGTGGCGAGAAAATCAGTGCAGAGTGATTTGATAATAAACACTTATTTATATTAATTTACCTATTATTATTTTTTATAATTTAAAGCAAAGCAATGAAGATAATGAAATCTGAATTATTGAAAAGTCGAACAACTTTTATTGTAGGGTTGAAAATATGAATCGAGTTGCGGAGGATAGCGAGAAAACAAGAGGACTATTATTTAACAATATTTTCGTTTCCTGCCTCTTCTCTAGCGGCCGATAATATAATAATCGTTATTATTTAATAATACCCTTCAATGCCTTATTAACCGTTTTAATTTATAATCACTGCTAAATCCCTGATTTGTCATGAAGAAATAGAACTTTCTTTCTTTTATGATAACCGAATATGCCATGTGTTCGGCGGCATTAAAATATTTCCTGCTTCAATAGACATTGGTGCAAGTATCAGATGATCATTGAGTTTAGCATACATCCATTCATACAGTGATTAATTAATATTGAGTTTTTTCGCTACGTACTTATATCAAACTCAGGACAGAATAATTATGTCAAGCACGAAAAGATCACATATTGCCGTACGAATTTCGAGTACAACCCCTTAAATTCAATCTGTTTCTTCTTGCACTGAGTCCTGTATTCTCTTCGCCTCTCATCTTACATCACTAAAGTCCTACTATTATGAATCGACTCGACACCTGTAGCACAAGAAATGCCTTGAGTCGGTTTTAATATCTCGATCTAATCCAAATGTATTTTGTACGACACGGGTGTGCTTTGTTACTATATACCACATCATATGGCAGCAAAAACAGAGTATCTATATACCTGAATAAAGCTCCCCGACCTGTTGCCATGTTCTCCACGTTATTCTCGCTTTTCTCCGTTGCTTCAAATTGCAGCTAATCGTAATATGAGTAAAATATCTTTTCCATATTTAAATGTTTTCTTTTTATTTATAACAGACCAACCTTAGTTATAAATGTAGTGTAGAATATAGAAACTGAATATATACTATCTATGTGTAGATTTATAAAAACAAAAATAATCTGTCTTAATTTTCATCATTTTTCAATAATTCAGTAATAAAGAATAGAAAAAACAGAAAAATTCATGAAGACACGGTGCTATCTTAAAGTTCCAAAAAATAAAAAAATTACGACAGATCTTATCAAACATTAAATTTTTGCGAGTGCGCGTATATATGTTACAATGAAGTAGATAGTGCGAAAGAGTGCCTGAAGCAAACAAAAAAATAAACGAGAAAGAAAAACAATTTACAATTTAAAAATAAAACTCTGTCTTAACTCTACACGTTTTTCGATACGTCAAATATATCCGAGACACTTCAAATGTAAGAGTAAGAAAAGGAAATACTGAAACTTAGCAAAGTGCCTACTCGTACAACTAAAAAGCAAAGAAAGAGGACGTTGCGACTTAGTCTTCAGTAATTTAGTGGCTTAATGCGTCATATAGCTCGTGAGAAAGATTTTAAAAGATATTTTTCCAAATTTGAGTCATAAGATGAATGTTTACTGAAACTCAAAATTATACTAATCATTTTTACAAGTTGTAAATGATTTATTTGATTTAAGCTTTCTCACAATTTGAAAAGATTTGCCATCTCTCTTTTCATACAAAAACATTACCGAAGTATAGATTTTTTATTAATTAACAATATCGTGTTGTAGTTATTATTATTACTATTATTATCATTATTATTATTAATATTAACTAGTTATTATAGATATTTTATAATTACCGATAACTTTAGATTGCTGGAAAAATAGTAAAAGTATAATCATTTAAAGTAACAATTTTTTTTCTAGCAATCTAAAGTAAGTCTTTAGGACCAGGAAAGTGAATTCATTTATGAGTTTTGCATAATAATTCTGTTAGAAATTAACATTAGGGTTCCGCAGATGAAAATTATTACATCGGAAAAATACGAATTTTACTTATTACCAAAAATTATTTTAAAATTGTATAAGTCAAGATGAAATTATTTTGCAAGACTCTGGCCAAACGATAGACTATATATAGATGAATATACTTTATTCAGAAGAAATGAAACGTAAACAAGATAACTATTTCTCGCTACTCAAACTGTCGTAGTTACTGTATTTATATATACGCGGTGTAACGTGTAAGAGACTGTAAGGATACTATTTTCAATGTAATTCATCGTAAAGTTAGTGGAAAGTGATGTATAGCAGCGTGATGAAAGACAAATATTGATAAGGAGAATCAAGGTGGATTAAGCGAAGATAAAGAGGTGATATGCAGTGAAAACAATTCAAAAAATATTTTTCAAATTACACAAAGAGTTCATAGTAAAAAAATGAATTAACAATATCTTAATTGAAAAAACAACTAGACATTAGATAACGCATTAAGTAGAAAGAATGAATTCTGAAACATAATATAAGGAATCTTTAAAATGCATTTAAATATTGAACTCAAATTGGATGTTTTTTGCTCGTCGCCTCTTATAAGATAAAGCAATATAAAATTAGAGTGAAAAAGCTTTCATTGTATGTGATTATTTTGAGTGCAAGGTGAACATTAATTTTCTATAGATACACATACAATGAAAGACCTGAAACCGTCGATTCAAAAATCACACACCTGATGATTTAGAATACTTCGTACATATGTACTTCGCTACCCCTTGAATGCCATTGATTTTATCTCTCCTTTTTTACAATTAATTAATAATGGTAGAAAATAAATTATTCCAAATACTAAATAAGGGATGATCGAAGTTTTGCACATAATAACCTTTAATAATTTTAAAAAACATCAATAACAACCATCTTTTTTACAAATAGATTAATTTATATACTTTACATATATTTATATGCATGTTGAAAATTTCTATTGCATGGCTACTCCCCTAAAAATAGTTATTTAGTAAAGAACTTATATTTTTTACATAGTATTTCCTAAGCTTTAGTAAAAATTTTATTTTAAGTGTACTAATAAATGTTAGAGAGCATGATTGATTATTCATTTCTACTCAAGAAGACAATTTTTACATTTTGCAGAAAAATTTACAAAAAAATTTAATTTTGAATAGAACATTCGAATGTGATTGTGCGTTAAGCAAGGAATATGCAAAAAGCGTTACTATATACAGGACTATTAATGAAAACCCGTAAAAAAAGAGCAAATAATTGCCAGGGAAATGATGACTACGCAAATCCTGAGTGTCTGACCTCAACTTTGAAATTGATTTCTTTCAGATCGAAAAGTGAAACCAGTGAGCAGAATGAAAGTACGCAGGAAGAGTCCGAGTCAACAAGTTAGTCAGAGAGCGTGTCGTCAGCCTCGAGAAAAATTTTCCCAGCTTCTGTGAATGCGTTTGCGGCTTCCCTCTTGCAAACATTTGGTCTCTCCTTAAATAGCCGCCAATTAATTGTTGTCTTCGTTTGAATGGGTACACCCATTTTTTGCGGGCAAACCTTGCGCACGCATATAACGTTGCGACCTATGATTTATTTATTTTTTTTGTTCTCTCTCACACACATACACATACGTCTCGAGGAACATGATTTTATAAAAAAATTGTGCAAGGCAGCGATATACAATATAGAGTTGAAGAATTGTGATACTTTGCGTTATATCGACTCGAGATACTATAAATTGTAGACTAACTCGAGTTCGTTCGTATACATAATTATCAAGTATGTATGTAGATAGATCCTCGAGGCGACAGTACCTGTAATTTAATTGTTTTTTTACCGGATACTATTCGAACGTACTTAGGGCACGTTTATACAAAATGAACATTAATATTGTACATAAATTAATACTGAATGAAATTGTAAAATTGATTTTTTGATTAGACGGAAATTAGACAAATTTTGTTAGGTATACTGATAAGTTTAATTTTTGTAAATGATACCTTTTTAAGGCATTTACCGAGAATCCATTCGCAGCGCACGTGATTTTTTATGTAGAATAAATATGCAACATACAAACTCTTGGAAACAAAGTGTTCACCCTTTGTTAATCTTAAGAAGTGATTCGCATCTATAAATATGCAGAAAAATGTAAAATATATAATATTTGTAGTGACTGATAATGTAAATAATAAACATTTTAAATCTTGTATTGAATCATATATTACCTTAACTTATTTTACATTATTAGTTTCTGTAAATGAAATAATAAAAATATCATATATTTTCGTTTCTTTCTGCAAGTGTAATTAAAAACAAAAAATCGATATAACCTTACAAGTAAATATAAATTGAGTCTAACAATGTTGCTGATAAAATTAAAAATATCATTTGATTATAATTCGTTATCATTGATTCGTATACAATAAAAATATTTCCACATAAATTTAACACAGTTTGAAAAACAAAATTATTCTATGTAAATATCAATTATACATAAGCTTATAGCTGACTTCTGTTATTAAACGCAATTCATATTTAATAATATTTTAATGAAATCTTTTTATTTCGAAAATACTTTTCAATGCATTATATAAAATAAACTTACATTTGTGCTTTCGTCTGGGATAATTATGGTGATTTGTACTTACAAATTTAATTGAAGAAAAAACACATACTAACATGGTTCATAAGCTCTTAAGCAATGACTTCCTTAATCTTCATGGGAAAATGTTTGATATTTATTTAATATTTATAGTATGTAACAAAATTCAAGAATCGTCAAATAATTAATCGTTTAATTTTATAGTAGGTAAGTACATTTTTATTTGAACACTTTCAATTTAACGATTCACAATTCTTCTTATTATTATTATACATTAAGACAACTCAGGGTTCGTACCAGAAAAAATTTCGTCTTGTTCTTCAAGAGATAATAATGCCTTCATTGCACGATATGTAATGGATGAAAACCTTCGTTGATTATGTCCATTGGATCCGTCTGATTGTCAGCGTGCAATACATCAATGTCGGATATTTAATACTACAAATGAAAATCGATCTAGTAGACCGGGAGCAATCTGAAGGGATCAGCGAGAGCAGGCCAGTTGGCCTCCAATGCCGATTGCGTGGCTTTCCCTATTCACGACGGCAGCAAAGAGATACGTTAAAAAATTGATGAAAGTAAACAAATAAGCTGTATACAAGTGTACTGGGTGAGGGGTAGAAGAGGGCTGTCAGGCGGTGGACGCCGAGGGTAGGGGCGGCGCACGAGCCAATGTCCCACTCGTTCGTCTTCGCCCGGATGACGATGTTGGCCGCGTGCCTCCTGGCCGCCGCAGCCGCCAGCCCCCGGGAGACGCGCGTCGACGAGACGTCGCTAGTGAGACGCAATCGTGAAACAGTGGGCGACCTCTTCGCCAGCCCCCCCAAGTCGAGGCACAATGGTAAAGCCTTCACTACTGCCGAGCGTGATTTACGATCGTGAATCGTCACGAACATCCTCTCCTGTGCAAATAGTTCCAATTTAAATATTGTTGGACGCCATAGCTGTTCTTAATCAAGAGCGGAGGATCTCTTTTTTTAAGACAGAAGACGCACAGTCCTCGAATCGAAAAATAAGGCACCATGGAGAAGGAAGTCTCTACAATTGGAGGCGGGTCCGGAAATCTCTCAAGACCCGGACAATTTTGTCGATGGCGACGTGAGCGCGCCTCGCGTGCGAGTGAAGCGAATCGCGGCGACGGTGCCCCCGAGATCGTCACCGCTTCAGCAGCCCTACGCGGTAACTATATAGATCTTAAAAAGGCCGTGCAGTCGAGCCTGCGCTAAGGATCGAGGCATTGAAGGTGGCGCGGAAGAAGCGACTCTCCCTGGTCCAGACGAATCCGGCGGATGAGCTCGAGGCGGAGTACCCGGGCGGCCTGGACGAGGGAGTCGCGGACGCGGCCGGAGCCTTCCTCGAGGACGAGCCGCCGGCGGGCCGCACGCAGCTCGAGGACGTGTACCCGGACGCGGGACCGGCACCGGAGGACCTGCCGAATGAAAGCCAAGCCGAGCGGAGCAAGCGGGCCCGGACGGAGGAGTGCCTTGAGGATGAGCGGGGCGAGTGTGCCCTCGAGGAACAGAAGGCCCCAGCCTCCGTCAGGCAGACCCGGGCCGTCGACTACCTTACCTTCCCCGGGCGGGAGGAACGCGAGCGCGGGGGCCCGGACTTCCTGCGCCCGCAGCGACGCGACTCCCCACGCGCGAAGAAGAGCAAATTTCTCATGACTGCCAACACCAAACCCGATTGCTCCGGCGAGGTGCAGGTCCAACGCAAGTTGGACGCTTGCTCCGGGAGCCAAGGCTGCGCACCGGCGCTCACCAAGACCGACCGCCTACTTGGTGACCTACAGGACATATTTGGCAAGCTCGTGATCAAGGTGAGCCGTTGCGCAGCAATCTGGCTACACCGAAAGAATTCTACCGATCTCATGTAAACGTTGTTTCTTTCATTGAGGTTGAGGACGTACGCGGCCTCATATCTGAGATCCAAAGCCAGCGAGTGAACCAAGTGGCTCCTAAAGACAGTGAGTTATAGGCTTTTGCATCGCTTTTGCGCAAGTGCTAATCATTCTCGTTTCTCAACAATCTTTAGCTATATTGACTTTTCCAAAATAAGGAAGCTAACCATTCTTCGTGTAAAGGAAACTAACAGCTTAGACTATTTCTTGTATAGAAAACTTCTGTTGCTCGTCCAAATTAAAGACTAGATCAGTTAGAGGGTCACTCGAATCAATATGTTCAGTATATAAAAAATATAAAATATACATCGTGTAATTTGTAGATTTCATATTTAATGTGTACCAATGAACATTAACTCCCTTCATGCCGTTTTTTTAATATTTGTATACTGGCTCAAATGTGTACTGCCGTGAATCATTAATACAGTTTAACCTAATATTAATGATCACAATTACGCAAATTCTAGTTTATATTTGAACTTCATTAGTAACGCAAGGAATTGAAGTTAAAGTTAATTAAGTTTAAGTCGACCAAACTTGCTTTCAAGCTCTATTGGAGCGTGCTCTTTCCGACTTACACTCTTTTTTAATTGTTTTTAATGCCACAAAAAAAAATTATCATTGAGTATTCAAGAAAAAGTAGTAAAAAATGTATAAAAAAATTAGCATTTTAATTCTAGATACATGTCAATCGGAAAAAGCATGATGATCTTTTTTAAAGCTCATGAAAGATAGTTAAAATCATTAAAATTAACGCACATATTCATGTCATTTTATTATAAATATATTACTGTTAAAAACAACATAGAAATTTCCTATTGTATGGAAGATAATTGCAATTCAGATTGTTTATTTCCAATATGTTTTATAGTATGCACATTAAATATTTATCTGTGTAAAAAATTATGTCATGAGATTAATTTAATAAATTTCTATAAATTTGGATTTTTTAAAAATTTTTGTCAACCGTGTGGTCTACTTTTTTGAAAATGGTGCAAATCAGAAAATTAAAAAAATAAGATCTGGTTGAATAATTCAGCATTGAAATATATTCCATCTACCATTTTGCATTTTGAAACTATAGATGAGATTACCTAAAATTTTAGAAAACTTTAATTCTGATATTATTTTCTTAGTTATGCGGCCATTTTATATTGCTATTGTACTCAGATCATAAAATGTACTGGAAAACTTCCAAAAAAATTGAATAAATCGATGTCTTATACTTGAAGAGGATAATTATTTCAATGTCAGTATTTGTAGAATTATTCATACAAATTTTTATTTGTTAAAATTCCTACTGCTTCCACTATTATCAAAAAATAGACCAAATTCACGTTAGTCTTTTTCTTGAACTACAACTATGTTGCCCACTATTAGCTTTAGTTAAGAAAGGATCGTCGTTCAGTTTTTAACTCAAAATATTTATATAAAAAGGAAAATTAAAATTTTTTATATTTTTTAAGTAAAATTCACTATATTATTTTTCTGAGGCATCAGAAAGGAGGTTTGGTCATATTACGTTTTATTTTTAAGAGATCGCATTTAACAAAAATGCGTACACATGTTAATAATGCTTGATGTTTTTTATGACATTTCATTGCAAGCTGTATAGAGTATAGCTATATTAGCCTCCTTTCAATCAAATTGATCCTAAATTAAAATTGCAAGATTGAAGACACCCTAGACATTTTGGTTTACCTTACTTTTTAGATAATTTTTTTTAGCTTACATTATTTGTTAAGCGGTATCTAGTCTATTAGTTACTATTTCATTTCTCCTTATTCTATCATTTGTATAATCACCCATTTTTCACAATTACTTAATTTTTTTATGAATGATTGTACCATGGTTGTATCAAAATCTAATAAATGAATTTACGAATTATAAGTAAGATACGTGCAATGATTTTTTTCGAGAACGCAATGAAACTACTCAATATCTGTCCTACTGTTGAAATCCTTCATTAATAGGTGTAACGAGTCGTTTGCGATCTCGAGAACGCCGCACGGAAGCTCGTGGACCAATTATGGAACGACAGCAACACGAGCTACACCCAGGATAATTGCAAAAGTATGAAACTAATATCGCGAGAAAAAACATTGCCTGCAAATATACCTTTAGAATTGTCTAAACTACTTTCTACTTACCAATTTAAACTTTTGATATAAATGTTTTTTTTGTAATCGTAATCATTTTAGCATAAAAGTAATCGTATAAGAGTCAAGTTTGGATTAGCAACCCTGATAAGCTATGTAAACTTTAGATTAACTACTAAATAATATTTGTTATAAGTACAAGAACTGTAGAATCTACTTACTAATTAGAAATATAACAACATCATGTGCAAAAACCTATTATTGAGTTACTAATTTAGTCTTTGAGATAATTTATTTATAAATATTTAATTTTTACACACATTACTTTGTAATTACCTTTGAATCATCAAATTGAGTACTTAGCAGGTAATATTAAGTAAGTATAAGCATAAGACTCATAATTATTTCAATATTCTGATACCAATTATGATGTATAAGTTTTTAGAATTATAACTTGAATGCAAATTTTTACCAAATTCATTAAGTAGAAATATTTTTGTTTACATTATTATTAATATTTAGCTACTAAAATATTTAAATAATTATTCTATAAAAATATTAGATATTTAAGCAAAAAAAACGAAAAAAAACTGGATGTGATTTGTCGAAATAAGTAATAAATATAACAAATCGCATAATTTTATTTTTTCATCTTATCTTGTTAGCAAGTACATAATATACACAATTGAACCTTGTCACTCATTTCGATCCTTTCGCTACTATTCACATTTAACGAACGCACAATATCATATAAGAAAAAATTGTAAAATGAAAACATTCCATCTCTGATTACATGAAAAATAATACATATATAATCAACATTTTTGATATTAAATGTACATTTTATGTAGAATAATGATAACAAGCCTTTATTTAATTTACTTCTCAGATACATCAACAGTTTCAAAAGGTACCAACACAATAAAAAAATGGTTTT
The DNA here is from genome assembly GCA_018906755.1 of Sycophaga agraensis. Classification (NCBI taxonomy): domain Eukaryota; kingdom Metazoa; phylum Arthropoda; class Insecta; order Hymenoptera; family Pteromalidae; genus Sycophaga; species Sycophaga agraensis. Next base: position 1,575,947 of record JACCIE010000011.1, read on the forward strand.
CATTATATTTTAGTAAAAATTATGATATCAAAGGAAAAAATTATTTGTGTGTATAGTGTTCAAGTTAAATTCTTGGATTTAAAAGTGTAAAAGATTATTTTAAATTATTTAAAACTATACACAGAATAAAAAAAAATACTGTTGATTAGTATTTGTGTAATATCGATAATTATTTGTTCGATAATTATCTAATGAAAAATACTAGTTCATCGTTAGAACTTGTGCAATTTAAATTTGGTAATTTTAAAAACTGTATAGTACTCAACTTTATGTTTTAGTCTTTAGTTAAAAATTTACAATGGCTTTTAAAATTGGTGTTATAAAGACGTACATATGTTTCAAATTACAAAATTGTAGATCTACAAAATTTATACAGCCGCATACGGTGGAAATAAAAAAATACATAATTACGAATGATTACGAATGTCCCTTCAAAACTCGTCAACGAGAACTTCTTCATCAAACATTAAAAAAAATTTTGTATTATAAAATTCTCGCGAACGAGTTTAAGGTCGGACAACTTTCATTTAGCTCCACTATCACACTCTCGCACTGTACAATATTTATACAGCTAAATATGCTTTAAAAATGTGAAAAAATGAATAATTCGTCATGAGCACGCAACTTCAAAACCTGGCGAACTAACCATTAGCTTAACAGTCATTCTTTCTTTGTATAAAAAGCAATTTATTAGCGAACATTGCGCGAACAAATATTGTATCACGTATTTGCGCGGTTTGTATTGATTTTCGTTTGTTTCCTTCAATTTTTTGTTATATCGAAGTTTAATGCCAAATAATGCTATTACAAAATGTGAACCATATTGTAAGAGATAATGGCTTTACAAAAGGATGCGTTGTAGGCAATAAAAATAGATTATATTTCATTTCGCGTCTTATTTTAATAAGTCTTTTCCATTTTTATTATTAATGCTTGGAATATAAGTTGCTTTGAAGCAAATTGAAACCAAAGTTTACTGATTAAACACATACAATTCTTTACTTGATGTAAAACTTTTAATACGCGTATTGTGACGGAACGTTTTCGCGGTTTTGCGCGCGGACGGGTCGCGTTTGCTAAGGGCCGAGGCAGCGAGCAATCAGCGCCGATCGAAAACAGCCCGTCAAATCCATGCGAGCCTGGCCTGAGCTTGATGTGATCTCGCTATCACCAACACCAGGAGCTGGGCGAAAGGAGTCGGCCGGCAGTCGTCACCATCAGGGTCGGCAGAGTGGCCGGACCCAGCCTGGACAATTATCCATGCAATAAGACCTGGTATGTACAGTTTTATTAGAACCGGTAAACTCTCTGGGAAGATGGAAATTAAAAAAAGAAGATCCACAATTAGTCAAGATACAGAATATGTTAATAGTGACGATATTATAAGAAGTGCTTGGCAACAGATTCGAATCAGTGTGGGGACACGCAACGATGCCTTCACAGGTAGGCACGTCGGCGGAAACACTACGTCACAGTATTTAATATTATCCAATTTCTTCAAATATAATATAATTTTTTTTAAGCAGTGGATGTCTTTAGCTCACGTTATTACCTTTATCATCTACTGAACTTAAATTCGCAAAACTATGCTATCTTGTGAGATACCTTTTTCTTGATCAAAGCAAATTAACGACATATTAAAAAAAATGATTGCTTTAAAACGATTCCAGTCAATCAAATTGTCAAACATTATTTTATAAAAAATGTAAAATGAAAATAATACTTAATAAAAAAACACTAGTGATTGTTCATAATGTTAGTTATCACAATTTATTCCCAATTAACTCAACTATCCAGGCACTCAAACAGTTAGGCTAACTTTTATTTCGTTTCCTTATTTTTATGTACACTGAAAGGGAAATGGGACATGACGAGTATGGCGAAATTCGAGACTGTACAAATCCCAATGGTTGGCACTCACACGTTGATAGTAGCGTCTAAGGGCTACCATGCCGGTAGTTCACACCGGTACGATGAAACTGTCAATGCGGAACCAACGTATGAGAGTGTCAAGCATTGGAACTTGTATGGCTTCACATTTCACTATACTCGTCAAGTCCCATTTCCCTTTCATTGTAGTCCTTTTTATGTCTACGTCCACACGCTCCTTTTGATAAAGTCATATCTCTTGCTAGCGCAATCTTGGCGCTTTCAGTAGTATTTTTATCGGCAGTAAATTAATTAAAAATCGAAATACCGTTTTCATACAACGAGATCGCAGTGTTTAATATTCAAGGCAAATTTTCTCACTTTATAAAAATTTAAAAAAGATCAAATGATGAATAAAGAGAATTCATTCCTAATGCACACAAAATTGTGTCACAGTATTGTTGTTCCGTGTTTAATTCAGCTATTCGTAAATATTTCCTTGAATATTTTTCATTTTATTCTCTTAAAAATGGAAAAGAAGTCGAGCTTGAAATAAGCACTTTTTTGTTTTTAAATGTGATACTGTTGTAGGTCAAACACTAGCTGTCTGATACATTTTTGTGCCTTTTTTAATAAAATTCGTCGATGTCCACTTCACTCGCAAAGAGACGCACATCCCTGTCGCTATCACTCTGCATCGCTTTCAGCTTCTGTTGTACTTCATTCATCAGTTCTGCTTTGGGGAAATCAGCTGTCGATGCAAAAAATAGATAGTTACTTCGTAAATAAGGAAGTATTATTATTTAATAACGTATCAAAGTACGTGCGAAATACTTACGTATTCTAATAACGTCCCTGGCTAGTGTTCTAGCAACAACGAGCCTAACATTGGGTACTTTGTCGTTAGAAAGTTTAAGTAAATAGGGCAGTAACTCCCTGGCAAAAACCTCGCCATTGACAACCTTGTTGCTAACGAGTTTTGAACATACGAGGGCATAAGTCTGTCTGATTATCCACCGCTCTGCAGCGTTCCTCATCAGTAGATCTCTCATGTCTTGTATCATAGCTCTAGCCAGAGGATCATCTCTTTGATACGCTATCGTTTTCACTACCTACACACCAAATACAATAATTACTTTTTTGTATTTTGCGAACACATGTTGTGACTCTATTTACTTGAAAAAAAAAATGAAAAATTCATTAATAATTTAAAAGACAAAAAAATACTTACAGCATCAAGTGCTTCTTGTCTAACGGCCGCAACCCTATCTTGCAGTAGATGCAGTAATAATGGCGCGATAAACTGAGCCACTTGAAAACATTCATAAAGGTTTATAATACCAGACAATTGCCTGGCTAATTCCTCCCTTGACCTCCAATTCATGTTACTGTCGGTGATTAAAAAGTCATCGAGTTTCTGCAAATACTGCGTACGATCCTGTGGTCTCAGCACTCGTAAAAACATTGATAAACCTTTCAATGCTCCTATTCTAACCTCGTCCAAATCCTTTATAAATCCGTTGTAAATTGGAACTAGATCCCGTGCCGTATAATCTTGTTCAATAATCCACGCAATCTCGTGAATACTCGAAGCAAGTGTACTTCTTACTCTCCACGTAACGGCACACGCCAAGCGCTGATACGCACCCTAAAAAAATTAATTATTTACTCTAATAACATGTCAAAATTTGTCGTTTAATCAGAAATTATTACAAAGTATTTTTATTACTCAATGAAATGCTTCGCTATTTATTTTAATTAAAGTAGACAATTTTAATATGAGTAAAAGTATAGATTAACAAAGTATAAAAGGTATTGAATAATAAACTTTGAAGAGACTGGTACTATCCCATATTTCATATCAATCAGACGTACCTTCAATTGATGCCAATTTTTCTTTCCTAATGTTAAAACAACGGCTGGAAAATTAAAAGCACAATGATAATCTAGATCTGGACCAATATCGCATACGGGATGATTTTGAAGATCAACCATTGAGACAAAATGCTGCACCAAAACTTGAGGCACAATTTCGTCTGCACCTTCAGTTTCCACTTCATCTTCATCATTTAACAGAACCGAATACCATGAAGAATTTGTTACATTAACAGTATCATTCAAGTTACAAGAACTATCATCCATATTTCCTTGTCCCAGCTCCTTTCAAAATTAATAAAGAATAAAAATTAAATTTATAGAATACTTTGTATAACAACAAACATCATTTAAATGTATTACATATTTTCAAAAAACTATTTTTCATAATTAAACTCTTACTTTTAGACTTTGTATTTGAGATTGCTGCTTATCTTTATTTGTTAAGGACGTTAAGTTTTCTTTATCCGATTCTAAAGTCGCGTCTCCACTTTCTTCAGCTGCTTCAATATTGTTACATTCTTCATTTTGGTTACTGGTCTGCAGGAACTCCTGAGGCTCATCTGTTTCTTCTTTTTGTTTATTATTCTCAGTATTCTCGTTATTTTCATTGCTATCTAACTGTTGTTCTGTATTATTACTAGTATTTTTTGATTTCTGACTATATTTCCATTTTGCGGGGTCACCATTGCTATTGTTGTGTTCAGTTTCATCTTGCAAACATTTGTTTTCATTATCAGTAATCTCTGTCTTAGACTGCTTTTCATTGTCGTTAATAATCGATTCGACAAGTTTCGGATCTAGGGGCTTATCTGGAGGATCATAGTAGTATTGAAACATGTTGAACTTCTCGTGCTCTTCAATACGATTCGTGTTGTAAAAATTGAAGTCTCGCTTGAACTGTGAAGCTACAGCTTTCATTGTTGCATCGGACTGAAAAAGTTTATTAGTTAAACAAAAATATTCCATGATTCGTATATCTCTAAAATCAAAGGTTTTAAGAAAGGCATAAACAAATAAAAGCAAATGCTCTTTCTTCTAGACCCTTTTTTCAGCAAATTTACTTACGATTCGATTTTTCTTCCATGACTGCAACCATACCTCACCATCTGCATTAGACATTTCTGGATTATTTATAAGATTTTCCGTAAATATATCACTAGGCTTGGTAGCAGGTACACTGAAAATGTTTTTAAGAAATTCTAAATAATTTTCCATGAATGTTTTTAAATAAATTTTAATAATCCTTTTTATAAAAATATTTCTTGTCTGCTAATGAATTTATTATTAATTATGCCAGCTGGTTTATGCTTAAAACGTATTCCGATTTACTAAAACCTAACTAACTAAAGAGTATTATTAGTAAAATCACAAAAGAATCGTAAAAAACAGGCGATCAATCATTTAGCCGTAAAATACACAGTGCAATCCTGACATTCCGTTAGACTGTTAAAGTGACACATTGATATATAAGTGATGGGCTCACTCATAACTCCACGTTAAGCAGAAGTGACGAAAAAGTAATGAAAGTATTTTTATAATGCATTGCTATGGGTTTATCCCATTCCGACAATTATACGTATAAACAAAAAAGCGCTTTGAAATGACAATCACGAGAAATGCAAGGAATAATACCACGATACTTTAAATACTACTTAGGTTCGCACGCATTAAAGCTCATAAAATATTTTCGAATCGATTTGGAAATTAATTACCAACAAGATCCTATCACAAGCTTAGAATTAAAAAAATATACTAACACGTTGAGTTTTCGATAGCCCCATTCATCTTCGTGAACGATGAAAAGTTGGCCTTTGTGGTCGTGTACCATTTCCTGAAACTGTTTGGCGAAGGTGGATATGAAAGGGCCAAGGATCTCGAAGGCAGAGCTCTTCACCCAACGCGAATGATCTTGTAGGTGACCCACCAGGAGTTTCGAGAGCAGTAACTTGCGAACTGAGAGGGAGACACAGCGCGCCACTGACATCATTACGTCTACAGAGTTCTTGCGCACACCCCAAAAAGAATCTTCGCATAAATTCGTGTATGCAACTAGCTGTTAAACAAAAGTATCAAGTTAACTCTGCATCTACCGTTATTGAAAGATGCAATCAAAAATAAATCGCGATCAATTTAAATAATATAAAAATAATTTAAAAATCGGCATGTTAATGTGTGATTTATATAAAAAAATACTCACTAATTTGTTGTAAACGGTATCGCGTGACATTATCATACAGAATTCACCCATGATGGAGGCACAGACCCTCCGAACTAACAGACTTTCGCTCGAACATAATTCGAGAAATGGATTGAGAAACAATTTTTCAGTGAGTTCATCTCCTATGTAAGGGCTGACTTTTGTCATGAGCTGTGGATGGAAAAAGATACTCGTTTAAAAAAAACAATCATTTTTGATGATTTTTTGAATACTAATCGCCAAAGCGCAGTACGCACTGGATACAATTTAAACGCAAAATACATAATGTAAAATACAACACATGTGATCGATAATAAGTTAAACCTCGTATCTCTGCCAATCAATTTTTCGACTCAATCTCAATTAAAGAACAAATATTACACAAATTTGTAAAAAGTATAACAATATTTTTTAACAAGAATTGTATTTAAAATTAATTCGCTATTTTATGAGTGAAGATTACCTAAATGAGCGAGTAAAAGTGAGTAATAATGACAATGGCAATGTCATTATTAAGCGACGCATATATATTTTGTTTTCATTTTGTCAATAGATACAAATGTAATTTCGTTCGTGGGTGAGTTTCTTCATTGGATGAATATCATCGAACTGTTACGCACATCAAAGCTGGCTGTGATATGCGTTACAATACACCACATCACAACCACTCTGACGGGCGAAACAGCCGAGCGCCTTTGCAGTACTCGACATCTTGATAAATACAGTTAGGCTAGTTTTATATAACAACAATGTTATAAATAAAGGCACAAGAAATTTGAAAGCGAGCCTTGTACAGGATCGAGAGAAAGAGTGAACCAAAGTGCAACAACGCCACCGGATATCGTTATGAGCAATCCCCGGTTTAGGTCCGTTTAGGTGAGCCGGAGGCCCAAGCACTCGAGGCAACTGCGACTTTACTGCGCAATGAGTCATCATTCTATCGCGTACGCGATAGACCAGCGAGGGACCGCCCAACGAGTGTTTGGTAGAATGCTCACTTAAAACTTAGAGCCCCGGCCGCGATAAAACTAGGCGGCGCTGCGCTCAGTCTTGCTGTGACACAATGGCGCGCGGGCCCGCACGTCCTAAATTCTTCATTCATCTTTTAATAGTAAAAATGACGCTCGGCGCAACTTAAAAAAGCACATTAGCATTATTCCCGGCGGTACGTGGAAGCGAGCATTAGCAGAGCGAGCGCGCGCGCGATCGTCCGCGCACCCCGTTGTGAGTAGAATTTTCAGATAGTTTTTTTTCCCGGACGTCGTGAGAGAATCTCGTACGCCACCTCGCTTAGAAGTTGGCTCGCACAAAAAGTGGCTCGCGATACTTTTGATCGGTAGTGTACACATGTGAATATACCCACACTCGGGCGAATGACGAGTCGCCGCCGCCGCCACCACCGCCGCTGGAGCGAGGGAGGGGAGGGCGAGGGGCGGGTCGTCCCCCGGATCCACGGAAAGAGCGCGCCGAGTGTCCCACGATCTCGATTCCACGAAATCGGCGGCTGCGGCTCAGACTCAGTTTCTCTCTCTCTCTCTCTCTCTCTCTCTCTGGCTGCGCCTCCGTCCCTTGCTCTCCGTCGTTCCATCTCTCTCTTTTGCTTTGCCTCGCACATACGCAGGGCTACACACGTATACGCGCGGCACGGGAAGGGAGGAAGAGCGAGGAAGAGGGAGAGGGAGGGAGAGAAAGAGCCGGCTCCGCAGAATCCGGACGGCCCTGAAGCGGACACCGGTCCTTCACTTGCTCTCTTTCTCACTCTTCCCCCACTTTTTCGCTGCTTCTGTCCCCTCTTATTCTTCTTCTTCTTCTTCTTCTTCTTCGGGGCCTAGCGCGTAGGGGAACTAGAGACAGAGACAGTGGGGGAGAGAGAGAGAGAGGGCTGGAGAGGGATGGGGTGGGGGAGGGGAGGGAGGACACTTTCCTTGGAAGAGGCGGGATCCCGCGCTTTTGTATTTTCTCTCTCCTTCTTTTCCTTTTTATTAATTTGCGTCAGATCTCCGACTTTACATTCGTAATGTGAGTCGATTCTCCTTCGTGCTTTTTTCTCCACTTTTACTAAGTGAATTAATGACGAAAGCAATTGATATGTACTTTTTTCTCTTATCCGATTAATTTGAATGCTTTAATATTTTTATTGGAAACAAGAGTATGGCTTGACAAGAGGACGATTACAAGTGGCAATGGCGATAAACTTTGAAACGAGCGTTGATCCCGGGCGATCGGAGCGGGAAAAGCACTTTAACGAGATCCGTAAACAATCGGTCGGCAAAAAAGTGAGAAACAATGGGAGCGTGGACACTTTCGTGGAAAGTTGGGCTGGAGCACCGAGCGATTAGCAGGCGTTCGCGGTAGCGCGACAATAACAATTCCAAGTTCCATTAGTTAATTAAGCGCGGCGGGTAGAGATGAGAGCGCGGCATTGTTTGGCTAGGGGAGCGCCGATCGTCGAGTGGGGCTCGCTCCTCGGTGGCGCGGGAGACGCTCACCGCTCAACAAAGCTGGCTGTGATATGAGCTGAGAGGTTCGACATACAACAGCCACTTTGTGAGCGACGCGATCTCCAGTGTGTGTGTGTGAAGCTAGTGCCGGCGGTGCCGGCGGTGCCGGCGATGCCTGGCCGTCCTCTGCGCTCGCCGATCGGGAGTCACGATCCAACTCGTCAAAAATGGCTGTGATATGATATTCATCGAGGCAACACGCCACAACCATTTTGACGATCGGGTCGCGCTCGCCTCTGCGGCCGGTGTCACGGCAGCCATGTGTACGGCGGCGGCGGCGGCGGCGGCAGTTGTGGCCTGCGCGGGACGGCTGACACGACGGCCGTCAGCTGGTGTCCCCCGGGTCTTGGCTCCTGGATCCTGGAATCGGCGCATGGTTGATCGTTTCTACGGGCCAAGCTCATCAAAATGGCTGTGATATGGAAAGCGGTGAACAACATTCCACAACCAATTTGATGTATCAGACCGCAAAAGTGGCGGGCGAGCTTTGGGCCTCGGGGCCCGGAAAGTGGCGCTGATGTGCGGGACGCGATTTTGCTCATCAAAGCTGGCTGTGATAGTCGTAGCTCTATGACAAACCGGCTTTGATGGTAAAAGCACGCCCTCCGCCGACGGAGGCTTTGCTCCTGCTTCTGCGCCACTGCCTGCGTGTCCCATGGGAGCGGTGACCAAGGTCGACGCCGCATGAAAGACAAGGTAGTGAGAAGCGAGTGCGGGCCAAACATCTCACTACCCATGTCTTTCAGGCGGAATCGGGACCCTCCTCTGCTCCTTGCCGGCGGCGGCTCCTCCTCCTGCGGCTCGGCTTCGCGGTACGGCCGCGCAGACGCTCTACGCGGAACCAAGGGCAAACTCCTAGCGGTACTTACCGTGAGCGCCAGGGCCTGGGACTCCTGGCAGGAGGTCCGCGACAGTTCCACGATGACACTGCACACGTCGTTCTTGATCTGCGTCGCCTCGAGGGAGGCCTGTTCGAGGAGTATCCGCAGACTGACTAGGGCATTTTGTCGCACCTGCGGGCAGCGGGTCGTTAGAACGCGAGTCCAGGCATGCTAGCGCCCGCGGGCGCTGTCGTACTCGGACGAGGCTTACCTGGCCATCCGTGTCGCGCAGGTAGAAGAGAACGATCTTCAGAATCCGGCTCTTGAGGTTCTGGTAGTCTGTGTAGTGGCACTTGTAGATGAGCGGCAACCGGGGCAGACAATCCACCAGCGACAGCCTCACGCAGCATTCTGCAAGCATAAACGCGGGGCGAACCCTGTAGTCAAGGCGCTTGAGCTGCGCGCGAGGAGGTCAGGGTCCAAGGTGGCCAAGGTCAGGGTCGAGAGCCTCGTGGGCATCGTCGGGCCGGCGGGGCCTGCGGGGCCTGCGGGGCCTGCGGGGCTTTGGGGCGCGGCAGGGCTTGGGCCACTTTACCTGGCGCGTCCTTCCGGAAAACTCGCAGCGTCGGCCGCTTTCCCGGAAGCGGCGCCGCTGGCGACGGGGCCCGGAAGCCGCACGAGCGATACCGATGCCGGCGGCCGCCGCCGATCGGCCTCTTCCCCGGCGACGCGTCCGGGCTTTCCCAGCGGCATCAGCCGGGGAAAGCGGAGAGCGAGGAGACCGAGGCGCAAGCTCCACCGGGAGAGACGCATCCTCGAGGCACCCGGGGCCGCACCGGGCCGGCACTGGGGCTGCACTGGTGCCGCGCGTCGCTTGCCTCGGAGCGGCAGCTGCGCGGGAAAGCGAGGCGCACGGGAGGGACGCGTGGGCGCGACTGACTGCCCGGGGCCCGGGGTTGGCTTTTCCTTTGGCGGGAAGACGCCGCCGCTCGCTCGGTCTCTCTCGCTCTCCCTTCTCTCGGCGGCGGGCTCGGCGGGGCGCGCGGCGACAGCCGGTGGAAAAGGGCTCCTCTCCCCCGGCCCCTCCTCCCGCCGCGGCGCTTTCCCGGCCCTCGCGCTTTCCCGGCGCCCGGTGGCCCGCTCCCCTGCCCGCGTCTATTTTTACCGGGGGCGCTCGGGGCCTCCTCCGCTTTCTCCGCTTCCTCCGCGGCGGGGACGCCGGGCGCGAGGAGGCCGCCCGCCCCGGAAGCCCGGCCCCCGGCCCTCATCGATCACCGGCGTTCCGCGGCTGCGGCGGCGGCCACGCGTCCCGCCACGCGCCGCCCGCGCCGCCGGGGAGTAGGGGACCGCTGCAGCCGGCGCCTGCCTGCCAAGGTGTATGTGCCCAGCTGCCGGCCGCTTTCCCGGCGCGTGCCTCGCCCCTCGCCGCCCGGAGGCATCGGCCGTTGGGCCCGGGCCGGCCCGCCGCCGCCGCACCGACCGATCGCCGAACCAATTAGACTTTTCAGCGACGGGTCAGCCCCGCCGCGACACCCGACTCCCCCGGGCCTTATCTCGCCGCGCGGGCCAAGCAGCCGGCCGGCCCTAAAAATAGGCCCGAGGACCCGCCGCGGCGGCGGCTTTTTCCCGCCGTTTTTTGGGCTCGTCGCGCGCCGCCGCGGCGCCCGGGGACGGCTGCGGGTCGCGCGATTTTCTCCCCGGAGCTTGGCCGCGCCGCCCGAAATAGCGCGCGCGCCGCGGAAAAACCGGAGCACCCGGGACTATTTGTTTTCCCGGGCGGGCGTCCCGGATGCGCGGCCGACCCCCCATGGGCCGCCTCACCACGCGGCTAAGAATAGCGCCGGCGGCGGCGGCGGCGGCGGCGTCGCGCCCTCGCGGCTGACCCAGAATGCGCCCGCGCCCACGTGAAAATCCGGGGGTGGGGAAAGCCCGCGGGGGAGGCCCGGGAGCCGGCCGCGGCTTATTGCCCGAATAAGGAAAGTGGCGCGGCGAAAAATAGCCCCCTCGAGGGGGGCCCGGGCTCCCCCCGGCTCCCCCGGCTCCGGGCGCCGCGAGCCAGAAAAAGACGCGGGCGGAAAGAGGAAGCCGCGGGGGTCGGCCCGGCATTCGGGAGATGCGCCCGGTATAAATAGGCGCGGCCCCCGCTGCAGCGCGCCCAAGGACACGGGGCGGGCGGCGCCCGGGGCCAACGACCGGGCCATCGATCGCCGCGCCGCCCGCCATTGGGGCGCAAGGGCCCGCCGCCCGCGATCGCCGATCGCCGCCCGAGTCCTCCGCCGCTCGCAGCCCCGTCCCGGCCTCGGTTAAAATAGTCTTCCGCTTCCGGCGCACGTGCGCCCCAGGCGGAAGCGCGCCGAGCGGCGCATCTCCCGCGCCCCCCTCGCCACCCCCACTCGCGCCGCCCCGCCCGCGGGCTATTTTTACGCCGGAGGCGCTGGGCACGCGCGCGGCCCTTCCCCGCGAGCCGCTTCCGGGAAATCGGGCCCCTCCGCCCGAGGCCCTGGCCGCTTTTCACCGCTCCTACGACTATCTCTCTGCAACGCCGCGCCGGCTCTCCGCCATTATCCTTCTCGCGTGCAAGCCGCGCCTATGGGATATAAGCGCGGCAAGTCTCCTCGTCTTCAAATCCTGCCCGTCGTCTCGCGCTAAGGACAATGCAATCCTTCAAAAAATTCATCAAACTTCATCTGCTTATCGTCCCTCCTTATTTATCCTTAATCCAAGATTATTTGACCATTTCACGGATAAGACGTTTCAATTCATGCACTTACGTTCATTTACTATTTTCACTATCGATACAACTAGTAAGTTGTAATTGGAAACATGTTTTTGCTAACCTGTTGACTAATGTTTAGATAAAAGAACTTTAAGAGAAAAATTCTTCTAAAAATCTCATATCGGTCGCCATTTTGTCGGCAAATGAGTCAACCTTTTTACAAATCAATAGTACAAAACTTAAATTTCCTTTTACAAGATAATACGAAAATTGTACCGTGCGTTTTTGACAAAACAACAATATAACAAGTAAAATTAAAAAGTTACTCTTTCCGATTAATTAAAGCAAAATGAATGTGATTGCAAGTGAATCCGCGGTTCAGTGACTAATCAATTTCCTTCATTTATCAGCTATTTTTATTTTTTTAATTACTATCGAAAAAAAGAAATGAATGCTTTTAAATTCTTCTAATCGTATAAAAACCAATTATCTGGTAATATTTCTTTTAAAAATTTACTAATTTTACGACTGATAGTTATTTTTTTACACGGTGTAGCAAATTATTGGATTTTGCCCCAGCTTATTCCGAGGTACAGAAAGTATAAACGAGTACTATTCTTCAAGAGTGATCGCAGCTACCGCCACATGTATATGATATCATTATTCATCATTTTTTTTATACTTCTTACATATTAATCATTTGTCTAGTAAGTAACTTCAGGAGGTAAGTAAAAAAAACATTAATAAATCAGCTAATCTATAATCTGACCTAATGATCTATAATCCGGCGTGAAAAAATGTCGATCAATGAGGCACCGAGAGTTCGCTCTCGGTACACTCATACAAAGAGAATACGCTGTACTACGCAAGACTAAATATGAAAGCACGTGAGTAGCGGAGGGAGAGATCAAATTTTTCGCGGTATAAATCTGTTGGGGAAGGGAGAGGGGGCCACTCGTCCGGGTGGGCGAATTAAGCACACATCAGTCGATTCGCGGTAAACCGCATGTGTGAGGAAACGTACGGGCGAGGAAAAGAGGGGAATCGGCGTCGGCATCGTCAACGTCATGGAAAATTACCCGGGAAGAACGAGAATCTCCCGCGCCAAGGTGAAGCTACGACGATAAGGCGCGCGACGTCCCCGCCCGCTCGCGATTACGAATGAAGACGAGATTTTGTAACACTCGCCCATATAACGCTCTCCGATTCTTTTTTCCAATTGGCTTTCCCCTCTATCTTTTAAGTCGTGGGAGATTCGTGGTGCACGAGCCACGGAAGAGAATCGACGTGTACGATGCGAGTGTATCCCCAATCAAACGTCGTGCTTCAGCCATTCGTAAACCTGCATTCACCGCCCGAGTGAATAAATAAACCTATGGGGACTCGCCACGATAATTTTCAATAGGATATTGCACATTATAATAAAGAATGAGGATAGTGCACTAAAGTGAAAATGTGCTTAAAAACAAAAAGTAAAGCTGCCGTATTCATGTTCAATAATACTGTCTTTCACTGAACGGCCATTTTGTTATACGCATGCTATCAAGATTGAAACACACTCATATTCTATGGTTACTCAACAGTACTTGGTTGATACATTTCTATTTTGTTTCTTTAATAATTGTCTATGTTTTTGCTGTGTCAGAATAGGATGTGGACGATACAGTAACATTTCCAATCCTTTCCCACTACAATTGCTCGGTTCATTTCAACATTAATTTTCTTTACGAGCTTTTATCGATCAAAATTTGTGTTCACGCTCAGAGGTTTTAAGAAAAGCGAGTGCGTCAACTCAAATAAAACAATGTACTACTTAATTTAACAATCATCATATCAAAGCAGATAAACTATATGAAATTATACATTTGTAGCACGAGTTAAATGAATATATAGACTATTGTACTAATATGAAACTAATAATGGTCAAATATTTTAAAGTCAATTGGTTGTACAATTTTTTTTTTCTTACAGTTATTTATTAATAAAACATTTCAAAATTTAAATTAAGTGTAAATTGTTTTGAATTCAATGAAAAATCTACCTATTGCAAAAGTACTCTTCTCAACACACGCAACTTTAACTTTGTAAAGAAAACAACAATATTATGTAATGCATAATAACATTTCTACATTTTGTACAACAAGTAAGAACAAAAGTTATAACTCACCTTTATCATCTATAATGTGTTCGACTACTTGAAAAATTTCATCTATGTTTAGATTGAGGTTTGTTTTGTAAGCATTCTGAAAGGTGTTTATTAACAATTTTCCAACCAATTGTCTGTAACAAAAAAAAGTAATGTTAATTGTGAATTTTTAAAAAACAGTTTTCCTTAAAAATAACGTAAAAGAGTTATTGCAATCGAGTGGTATTATCGGAAATCTATAGTACAATTGAATAACCGGCGACATTGACCTCAAGAGAGCGAATTTCGCTTGGCAAGTATCGTAGGAAAATTGGAAGCGGAAAGACTGACGAGAGGACGAGGAAGTGGGGCTGTAGCACTGCACAGCCGCGCGGCAGCAAATATAGCCAATCGTTCCGGCGGAAGCGCAGCGAGTCAAGCGAGCGCGAACGCGGTTAGCGGCGCTTTTTCCCCGCTTCAATTAAAGCGATTCCCCCCGTGTAATTCCTCGCGCGACGAATTTAATGAGTTTTCGTAATTTAACGCGGTTTCTCTCTTCGAGCGGGAAACATGACGTCCACATCTCGCGCCCCGTTAATGGAATATATATTTCTGAAAGTGAAACAGAAAATTTTCTCTCGCTGCCGGCGGTTTTAATTTCTCGATGCGAGGCGTTTGATACAGGAGAGCGCTATTGTTCTCGGGAAAACGCAGGCTCTCGCAAGAGACGTTTCAACGCGAATTGCAGTGAATATGCACGGGACTTTTTCTCCTCTGCGGATGTTGCGTGTGAATAATTTGCGCGCGTTGGATAATTCAGAGCTAAACTTGAAACTACGTACGATCCAATGTGCATTGGAGGGCTTAGTGTTGCGAAGGTAATAATAGAATATTAGAAATTTAGACGGATGGTGGACGTTAGTTTCAACATGCCGTTGAAAACGAAAACGTGCATCACATTAGTTTTTAATGATAATGAAAATTCGGAACAGCTGTAACGACATTCCGTTTCATTCGACAGGTCAATTATTTATTTAACGTTCGTAAGACGAAGTGGACAGAATAACCGCGTATTTGATAGTTAGAATGTCCATTGAATACGTGAACAGGAAGGACGGCCAAAGAGATTAGGAGAGCGGACCGGGAAGGTGACAAATTCATAAACCGATCGTGGCGATCTGTGGGTAATCTTATTGAAAGAAAGGGTCGGCGGTCGAAGGCATCGACGCGACCTGCGCAAAAACGAAGGTAAGCCCGGTTCGAGCGGTGGCGGCGTCATCTCCCGAAAGTTGGCGGCGCGGCGAGTGTAGGGGCCATCGGGCAGGCGGCACACGCACACACCTGCGCAGGTCGAGACGCTATTCGGCATTCCAGGTCGGTCTCTCGGCCCGACAGTCGCCGGCGTTGGCGGCGGCGGCGGTCCCCTCCCCGCCGGCAGCGCCCGGCCCCCACCCGGCCTCGCGCGGGCCTTGGTGAGGGGAGGACCGGCAAATAGGCGCGCGCGGCCGAGTCCCACCGCCGGCCCTGCCACGCCCTCTGCGCCCGCGCAAACATGGCGGCGAGAGCGCGGCGCGGCGCGGGGCCGGGGGAGGGAGGGCCGAGGGAGCCGGAGCCAGAGCCGGAGCCGGCAGCGCCGGCGGCGGCGGCGACGGAGGCGCTCCACCACCGCCGCCGCCGCCGTCGCCGCCGTGCCCCGAGGGTCGCCATTTGCTCGTCCGTGCCCGCGAGCGAGAGAGATGGCCGACTAACCCAACTTTCCTTGCCCCGGCTCGATTTTTCGCCGCGCGCCCCCGTCTCCCTCGGAAGCTTCGGGCTTTTCCAAGCCCGTCCTTTTTTCTGGCGCTTCGGATCGGCCGTCGGCTGCGGGTAATTGCCGGGAGAGCTTCCCGTCAATTGTACGCCTTCGTGCGAATGATTGCTCTATTCCCTTGGATTCCCAAAAGGCGGCCGCCGTAGGCCGGCCCACTTCATTGCCTTATCAACTCGGGCTCTCGTCCGATTTCCCGCTCGGTCGAGTGCGTCTTCTTTAATAATAATCCAATGGGATAAATCGGTGAGCGTGTATCCGAGCAGATCGGAGAATCTGCAGAATGTCGCCGAGGGCAAAAACATGACAAGTGGAATAGTCGAGGAGCGAAGGAAGCGTTTGGGGATCGATGGAGCCTTGGACGCAGGCCTTAAAGCTCGTTGGGCACCGGCGAGGTGCTCGGGGCGCAGGTAGCCACTGTAGGAGGCAGTGGGAAAGCTTCCGAAATCGGTCCGACGTCAAAGTGTCCCCCGAGGTTGGTGCGTAGCTAGGGGAGGGGCCGGCCAAGGGCTCCGAGCGGAGCGGAGCGGGAGGAAGAAGCGGCAGGAGCGGCAGGAGCGCGAGGTGCGTGCAGCGCGGCCTCGAGGATCGATGGGAGGCGCGCACGCACTTCCTCCCGGGTGCGCTTCCCTTAGGGCGGCGGCGGGCCGGACTGTACACACAGGCACCCGGGAGGCAATGGCGGCGCGCAAGTGGGCCGATAAAAAGGAGCGGGACGGGCGGCGAGGAGAGCGGAGGCAATCAGCGAGGTGGCAAGCGCGGCCTCCTCGGTTTTCCCAACTTTAATGGAGTTCGGAATTCGACGCACGCCTCGGGGCCACTGCGGACGCAGGACGAGGGCCGGGCGCGGCCTCCCTCGGCCCCGAATAAAAGACGGGAGCCGATCGGTGGGGGGGAGCCGGGGATCGCGGGCCGCGCATCCCCGGCCAGGTCGATAGCGAGGCGGCGGCGGCGGCGGCCGGCCGAGGGGAGCCGCCCCGTCATTAGACAAGGGCGGCGGCGCGAGGCGCGGCCGTCCGGCCCCGCGGGATCACCACCGTGGGACGGGCCGCGGCGAGGGGCGCGATGGGGCCCCGGGCCCCGGGCCCGCTCCCCGCCTGCCTGGGAAACCCCGGTGCCGCCGATCGGCCCGAGCCCGCGCTCTGCCCCACTTTCTCAAGCTCCCTCGTGGCTAGTCGTGGGATATTCGCAGCCCGGGGGCCGGGGGCCAAACCGCGCCGCCGCCACCCTGTCGATTGCGCCGGCCAAAATAGAGATTGGACGCGACCACGCCGCTCCATCGCGCTCCCTTTCCTATGTACCAATCATATCTCTCACCCAATCCGCGCCCGCAGACTCTCCAATCTCCCGAGGATCCCCAATACAATTTCGCGCCGGTCAACCTTCTGACCTCCTGGACCTCCCGAGTATTATTATTATTGTTCGCGGCAACAAATGTTACACGACAATTTTCCTGTGCTTCTGAGCAAACTCGGGGTAGATTTATCGAATCGAAAAAATCGCTACTGTACAAATTCGATAAAAATTGCGATTACTTGCCTAAAATTGTTGCACGTCTCATCTAGATTTTGGTTAAATGCAAATTTAGGTAAATAATCGTCATTTTTTATTTTCACTTTGAAGTGTGTTTGAGAAATATTATATTAATAATTATTTAATTGAGAACTTTTTACAGCTTGTTCGAATACAGTCACTATTTAGTCGTTGTTTTTCGAAAATTTTCAAGAGATAAGTGTGTTTAATAAATTGTATTTTATTGTAATTAAATTAAATAACAATGGCTGCACAGTAGTACGAAAAGTGATATCGATTGCTTCTGAAAGACAAGCTTTGTAAAGTAGCAGGAGGTCCGCCATTTTGTCGGCAATAGTAAGTGGACATTCCATTGAAATCCAAAGATTTTTATTTAATCATTTAACGGAAGAGGCCGAGTGGAGCAAATAAACTATTTTATTAGGTTAATTAGTTTTTGATTAATCCGAATCAATTGAAGAATGACGTGTAAAATGTAATAGAAACAATTCGTGAAGTGACAGAAAAGTCCAAGTATTAAAAAGTTAATAAATCGAGTTGGAACGAGAGAAGACGAGGACAAATCATACTCTCAAGTAAAAAAATCCGCTGAATGGGACGAAGGTTCTAATTAAAGAAACGGCGGGACGGCCAAGAACCGGGAGAAAAGTTTCCTCGGGGGCCCGTCCAAAGTCTCGGACAATCGGTGCGCTTAATTGGACAACAGGATTTCCATTGAGCGAAAACGATTGGGGGTAAAGCGGCCCCGGGCGTCGGGGACGGCCGGCACACGGGCCGCCAGGAGACGACTGATTAATCGAGCGATCGGTCGCCGCGGCGGTTAATTGTAGGGCAAAGGATCGATCGGGTCCGCGCGCGCACTTGCGGCGCCCGGGTTTTCCGGGCCGGGGAGAGCCGCCGGCAGAGCGGCTTCGGATGCGCGCGGCGGCGGCGGCGGCGGCGGAGCGGGCCGGGCCGCCGCTCCCCCCTCGTGGCCAGGTGCGCTCGGCAAACTGCAGCGGCGCGCGCAAATCCGCCGCGGCGCATCTGTCGCGCGGCGGCCCGAGCACGTTCCATTAATCTGGGCGGGCCGGCCGGCGCAAGGGCTGTCCTTGGGCCGGGGACGCTTCGCTGGGCCCGCTTTACTGCGCCGCCCGCCTCCGGCCTCGTCCTTATGGCTTTAAGAGCCGCGCTGCCCGGCCGCACCGGCCCGCGCCCACTAAGTCCTTGGAAACCTCGGGCTTTCAGGAGGAACCTAAGCTTTAAAGTGCGTTATAAAAATCTTGAAAATTGAAATAATCGACAAAATCCTTTTACGAGCCACCCCGAGTCCATATTTTTTCCAAATACCCTAATAAAAGTCCTGGCTTTAAACTAACTGACAGAGGTTCTTCATCGAGTTTCCATATAAATGATCAATAGGTTTTGCGCCGGGCTGGCGGTGCTAAATCAAGAGAAGAGCTCGGAGAAGGGGTGGATCGGTCGCTGGTCAACGTCTCCTCGCTAATTTTCAGCAAGATGGGGCTGATTGGTAGCGCGAAGGAGGCCGTTTCGGGGGGCAGCAGATGCCGGGCGGGGGGCAAACGCGCAAAAGCGGCAGCGAGTTTCCCGGGGCGCTCGGGCGGGGGCCCCGGGCTAATCCGGCACCTCGGGGCGGAAAAGCGCGGGGCGCGCGGTCAGGTGCGGCGTAGAGGCGCCGGCGCGGCTCTCTAATCTCCGGCGGCTCGCCGCGGGCGGTTGGCCCACTCGCGCCGTAAATAACGGGCGGCGGCCCTCGGGGGAGAGAAAGTCGGCGGGCGGCGGGGCTCCCCCGGCGGCCCGGGCCCACCCCCTTTTGCCGGCCGGCTGGCGGCCGTTGCGCGCCCGGCGAATCGACTTTTTGAATCTCGGCGAGGCGCGCAAGAGCGGGAGATTTATGGGGGCAGCTCGGGGGATTATTGTCCTTTCGGGGGCATCTGGCCGCCGGCTGACAATCGATTGCCGCGGCCGCGGCGCTTCCCGCTTTCTCCCTCGGCGGCCCGAGCCGGCTTTTCCACCGGCTCGCCTCGCGCGCGAGGGGGGCCGAGTGCGCCGGTCCCGGGCCCGGCCGAGTCGCCAATTTCCGGGGGTCCTCCTCGAGAGCCGCGGGGCCCTGGCCGTTGCGACCCTCGGGCCGCTCCCGTCGGCTTTCCGCCGATCGCCGGCTCCCCGTTTTAGAGGATATTTCGCCGCGCGGCCCCCCGGCCCCCCGGCCCCCGGCCCTTCAATCACTCGGCCACGGCGCGCAGGAGCTCCTTTCAAACTTGCCTCTGCGTGCCGGGGCTCAATTGGGAACGATCTGCCATTTTTTTCGCTCCGAGCCCTGGCTATAAGGAATTTATATAGATTGGAAGTTAAGGGCCGTAAACTCGAGGATTGCATTTGGTAATGCGCCCGAGCAAAAAAGGCCAACTTTATAGGCTTGTAAAAAACTTGCCCTCGCAAATGCATCCCACGTACATAATTCGAAAAGCCGCGCCCCGTTGCCTCGCCATTTTACGATTGTATCCATCGGCGCACTTTTGTTTACTCGCGCCGCGCGATCGGACCCATTGAATTTCATGATGACGTAACTAATGCATCCAACCCCCCATCCCTTTCCCTCTTCCCTCTTCCCTCTTCCCTCTTCCCGGCCCTCCCTCGGTCAATTGAAATGCAGAGGGGGATTTTCGAAGATTCGTATTCTGCGCGAGAAAACGCACATAATATTTCCTTTTATCTCGCCGGATGCGATGCAATCGCGCGATCATTCGCCAGGCGGACCGAGGGAAATTTTCGAGCTCGCCCGAGGGAATTGAAAATGGGAAAACTGATTATTCGCTAGTGACGCTGAACAACTCACAGGGTTCAATGAAACGAGAGAAATTAACATAGTTAAGGTCCATGTAACCAGGGGAGGCCTCTCGTATTATTGAATACTCACTGTGCACACTAAAAGCGATAGTTGCTATAACCTTTTCGCAGAGCGGCACTAAATGAAAAAAAAAGGAGCGGCTACTTTTCAATACGCGGGTTATAGATGCTTTATAAAGATAAAAAGGCATTTTTCAGTACTTTCTTTCTAGCTACTTTTAGACAGAAAGTTTCAACTCTTAAACAAAGTTCCGTTTGGCTAAGAGCAATTTGAAGGAAAGTATTTAGTATCAATTTGAAGAAACGCAGATATTACTTTTTTCAGCGCGAGCAGGGAACGCGAGAAACGTGAGCAACTAGAATTAAGAGAAAGGAAAAAGGATCGATCTAGATAATAATAAGAGGCGTCGGCGTTGGGTAGGCTTAGCGTGGGCGCTTCGGGTGTAGGGCCCGGGCGCCCACGCGGCTGCTCCTCTCTCCATCCTGCCCCCTCCCGCACTCGAGCTCGGTGCCGGCGTCTCGGGCGGACGCGGGGCGCCGGCGGGGCTCGGGAGGGCGAAGGGGGGGGGGGGGGATAGGGGGCGGGTGGGGGCGCCGACTTACTACTTAATACTACGCCGCTACGGCGGTGCGCCGGGGCGCCGCGGGCGTGTACGGCGGCGCAGCGTAGCGTGTGCGGTCGTAGTAGGCTGCAGTTCAGTCACTCCTCCCCACCGCGGGGCGTCGTGTTGATGCACTTCCCCTACCCCCGGGCGGGAAGACAGCGGCGGATGGCTTTTACGCGGCGGCATCGATCGGCGCGCATCGGCGCGCATCGGGAAAGCCTCGGGCGGGCCTCGGCCGAGCCTCGGGCCGGCGAAAAAGGCGCGGGAGCCCGGGGCCGGGGGACGGGGGTGTGCGCGTGCGCGCGCCGCCCGCCGCCCGCTCAATGGACCGCCCCACTCCCGCGCGGCCCGCGGGAAATTTCGAGCCGCGCCACGTGCAGCTGCCGGCGCTCGCGGCCCGCGCACCGGCTCCTCGTGGCCCCGCGCGGCCCGAGGGGCCGGGGCCACGCATCTCGGGGACCCGGGCCCGGCCCGCCCGTACGTGACTCTCGTCAATGGCGCCGAGGGGCCGAGGCGAGCTCCTCTGCGCGCGAGTTCGCCTCGCTGGGTGACACGTCCGCCGCCGCCGCCGCCGCCGCCGCCTCGGAGCGCGCGCGCCGCCCTGGGGGGACGGAGCCCCGGGTATTGATTTGCGGAGGGCGCGAGCGAGCGCAGGCCTCCGCCCTTCCCCCGCCCCAACCCACCCCACCCCACCCCGCTCCGCCCCGCTCGCCGCGGCCCGGGTGGGGCGCCCCTGCCCCGCGCCCCCTCGCCGCTCTCGCGCGGGGAGCGGCCTTCCGAGATCCGCGCCTCGCCCCCGGCCCAGGTGAGCCGCTGACTCGCGACCGGTGCTTCCCCACCCCCGGGGACACGCCATCTTCCTTCCCAAGGACATTGTCTCTTCGATCCGACCTGTCCTCCTCCTGCACAAGTAGGGATAATTGTTTTTTGGCTTGCAAAACAACAGGGCCTAAGTAGAATCAATGTCTCACACTTTGTTACCGATGGCTATTACACCTACAGTTACTTTTGCGATCAGCAAAAAGTAACGCTCGGTAATACACGTACATCAAACAAATCGGCACAAAATTAATATCAATAATGAAAAATATAGTAGATCGTGTATAGGTAAAAGGTCGTCATAGACGTAAGGATATTCCATTTGTATATAGGTAGGGGTCGCACTTGGAAATTCATCGCAATTCGATTTGTAACTGATATTCTGAGAAATTGGAACATTGGGTAAATCGATAATTTACACCCGGAAACCTCAATAGCAGCGATAATGTAACGTATAAGGCTGGTAGTAAACAATAACATGTATATCACGGGGGAAAGGGCGAGGGATAGACATACTCAATTATTGATACACCTAGTTCCCTGGCGGGTGTCAGCAAGTAGAATTCGAAGAATAAAACATTTAGCGGGAAAAAGACATAGGAAGCGAGGCAGGCAAAGTGGTTAGAGCACCGACGTACACCGTACCATTAGAATTTAATTCGACTTATTTTCTTAGGTCGATTGCCGATTACTGCGCATCGTGGCGAATAATTGCCTGGGCACCGAGACGAGCGGGCCAACACGCGTTCCATTAAAAGCAAAGCGAGGCGTCCGTTCGCGGAAAAACCGCGAGCGCTGATGCACCGAGCCAAGCGCCGGGGGACTCTAGGCAAACATTAATAACTGGCGACCGGTGTTTACGCGACCACGCCGACAGATTACAAAGCGGGGGCCTCGCGATTGCCGACAATGCACGCGGCAGGCGTCAACCTTCGGACGCGGACGCAGTACTCTTCCGAGGCTGCCGGCACCTTTTTCCCCGCAGCGTCCCCTGCGACCTCCACAGAGCCGGAGAGAGAGAGAGAGTGAGAGAGCGAGGTGGGAGGGGGCGAAGCGCGGGGGGCTCTCGGGCGCACATTCTTTGGGTGGGTCAGGGCCAGGGAGACCGGGGCGAGAGCGACAGCCCCAAAAGTACGCGGGCAGAGGGGCGAGTCGGCGGGTCTCGAGGGGGGAGGCACGGGGGGGAGCAGCCCCGGTGCGGCTCCGGCTTTGAGCCGCGGTCCCGCGGAGAGGTCCTTGCACCCTGCGGCCGCCTGGGCGCCACGGCGCGACGAGGGTGAAAGCCTCGCGCGGCCGAAATCCGAGCCCTTTCCACCTGGGCGCGGTTCCAGCGTGGCTCTCCCCCCACCAGCTGCCGCCTCCCGCCCTCCCGCCCCTCGGCGCGCGCGGGCCCCTACGCAACCGATCCATTATTGCGCGCACACGCGAGAGCGCGCCGAGCGTCTATCCGGCTCTCACCCACCGCCCCCCGGCCGCTCCAATTAATAGGCGAGCGTTAACAAGCTCGGGGCGCTCGCGCGAGCTCCTCGTTATGCCTTATTTATTACGATAATTAGCTTGTTTAAGGCCTTCTTTTTATTAGGCCCGAGGAGGCCGGGACAGAGACGGAGGATGCCCACGGAGCGGGAACGGGGGGGGCAGGGGTGGGGGAATTAGCGGGGAGGGATGGCCAGAGGGAACAATTTGCGGTCGGCCCCGCGCGCAAGCCTAAGCAAGCGCCGCCCGGCTAAATCCGTTAACGTCGACCCGCGCGACGACGCCAAGGGCTTTGCGCTTTTCTCAAACCTTCCGCGCCCTAAACTTTCCGCGTTAAACCGTTCCAAGTGCTCTAATGCATGCCAACTACTTAGGATTTAGAGCGGCGGCATCTCCGCAAAAGTCATCAAACCACCATTAATTTTAGAGCAATAATTAAGCATTAATATTGATGTTATTATTAATACTGATGCTACTTAATCGTAATAAGAACTTGTATACATATTGCACGAAAGATAATATGCATTATTAAGTGATAAAAAGGCTAATTTTTTTCGTTCCCGTCAAAAACTAATGCCCTATGTCTGCCTAATTAATTAAAGAATAAAATTATCTTGAAAACGATCCGCGCCGCCATATCGGCATGCCCATCTGTAACAGGATTCATTTGCGCGCGAGTCGGGGTAGAAACAAATTCTCTTTGAAAGATGCAATCAGAGGAACGTCAAGATATCGAGGCAAAAAAAAAGCAGATCGAGGGCCAAGTCGCAACGTGAAGCCGAAATTCGCCTCGGGTCCAAGGGGCCCAGGGAAAAAGCCAAGGAGCAAGGAGGCGGGGGGAGCCGGGCGGGGTGCGCGCATTCCCAGAGCCAGGGAAACTCGCTCGCGAGCCTCGGGAAGCCTGGCGAAAGGGTGGAGTGGGGGTCGGGCGGCGCATTCCGCCGGGGCTCGGGGTGGGGGCCGGCTCGCGAGCGCGGGTCAGTGTCTCCTCGGAGGGCCGCGGCGCGGGCGCACCTGACGCGCCGATCCGATCGATGGGCCGGCCGGCCTCCCCCCCCGGAGCGCAGCGGCGGCGGCGGCGGCGGGGCGCGCGCTAGCGCCCCGTGAGTCATACCAAGTACGGTGTCGGATGCTGGGCCGCCGGGAGGGGGGCACACGCCGAGCAGCATTCCCGCGCCCGTGACCTTCGCTAGGACATGGCCGCGCGCCTCCCCCCGCGCCGGTTTATCTCGCGCGCCGCGCGGCCTCGCCGGCCCCGGCTCGTCCTCGAGCGCAGCCTTGCGCCGACCTTCCCCCGCTAACGGCGCCGCGGCCGATCCCGCCGATCCCCGCCGATCCCCGGAGACCCCGGCGGGGCCGCAGTCAACAGGTGACGCCGCTTGCTAGCTCAGCTTCCGGGGCTTTGGGAGAAGCCGCGGAGGCGCCAAGTGGAGCGCGGCCCTTGGCCCGCGGCTCTCTATGCTAATTGGCCGAGCCGCGCACGCGTTAACAAGCCTTCCACGTAGCCGCGCCCTTTGACTGGTGCCGCCGCCGCCGCCGCCGCCGCCGACGCCCCGCGCCCCTCTGACTGCGCAGCTTTTCGGGCAGCCCCAGCCTCTCGAGGCCTTATCCGACCCTCCCCCTCCCCGCGGGCTAAGCTCAAGTGCGCGGCGCTTTCTTCGATCGGCTTCTAAAACTAATACTACCTGCCTACTTCCGATTCAGTGGATTAGTCCAGGCAAACGCTACTTACTTCAGCCACGGTATAACGCTTCTCTCCGTTCGTCTCTCTCCAACTTACCTAAAAGCAAACAAGAAAGAAAAATTATTGAATTGTTCATCCGGAGGCATTTTCTTAGATTTAGAGTTAAAATTAATTGTTTGGGAATGAGGATTGCTAGGATATTAAATTGCGATTTGTGTATCATTTAAGTGATTTCAACTTGTTCGCGTGCGGACAAAGAGACGACTGAATATGAGGGATTCACAGAACCGCGTCCCGAGTCAGTTTGGGCAAAAGCAACAGAATCCCAGAGTAATATCCTAAAAAGTAGACACAAAAGGTCTCGACGGGCCAGGGCAGGAGACGAGACGCAAAGGCAGTTGGGGGCTCACGAGGACCCCCGCCGACAAAATCTTTTATACCGATTGGCCTCCGCGGCGAAAGCCGTGAGACAATTAGCTGGAAGCGGCTCCGCCAGGGGAGAGGAAATAAAGGAGCCTGCGGACAGTATCGGGCGATCGCTAAACGCGCGCCGGTATTATTTGGCCCGGGGGGCCGGAGGAGGGCGCAGGAGGCGCAGGAGATACCGCAAGGGCTGGACGGCGTCGCGGTCCGCGTCCACTTTGCCCGATTGCGGCGGTCCGCTATGCCCGGGCGTGGACGGGCCGCGATCCCGGGAACGGGCCTCGGCTGCGACAGAGCGATGCCCGCGAGATATGCTAATGGGCGCGCACGGGCCTCCTTTTCGCACCGGCCCATGCAGATGAGGAGAGCGGCGTCGGGCCGCGTGGAATTCGGTTGGAGCGCGCGCTTCCTGTTAACGCCGCGGCCTCCAGGAAGTAGGTAACAGCATCCGCCGGGGGGACCCGCGGCCCTCGGCAATTGGCCCGTCACGCGGCTTCGGCGAAGCACGGCTACCGAGAACCGGCTAATCAAACTAATCAACCCGGCGCTGGCCCCTCCGGGGCCCGACTCCCGGGAAGACCGGCTCCTTGACCTAGGCCGCCGGCCCTCCCGTGGCCGGCGCGGCGCGCCCCAGACACAACAGAGCCGATATCCTCGAAAAATCCCCGTTATCGCGGCGGCTGCCCCCACTTGACCCCGGGTCCCCAGAGGCGGCCCGTCGCGGCAGCTCGGCGTTTCACGCTCGATTTGCGAGATCGGAGGGAAACGCGCGGGGGAGCGGCTGACTGGGAGAGCGGGGCCCGCGCCCGCGGTCGCACCGGTTGACGGGGGCTGCGGGACGCCCGGCGGGATGCATGAATGACCGGCGCGATCCGGCCGTGACGTCAGGCGCGAGGCGCGCGCCGCGCGGCGACCGTTAGGTGACCGAGTGGCGGCGGCGGCGGCGGGCGGCGCCTGCAGCTCCGCGCCACCTGCTCCCGGGCGCCTCTCTCTTTTCCCGCGGCCGGGGCTTCCCCCCGGGCTGGAGGGCAGGCCGGCGCTCGCCTAGGCGCCCGCCGATCGCTTGACTTTCAAATCTCGGGGGCCGCGCGCGTAAAAAGAGCTCCCAATGCGCGCGAGCCGCATTCCTCCGCCGCGGAATGTTTCCGCATTGCGAGCTCATTAATTAAGTAACGATCCGCGTGACCTACGCGCATTCCGGGGCCCGCGGGAAGCTGCGGAGCCCGCGTTTTTTCCCCGCGGCCCGGGGCTCAATCAAGGGCGGCGGGCGCGGGTCAACGATACGCCGGGGGCCTCGCATTCCAGGCCGTGCGCCGCCCGGCCCTCCCTCTAATCAGTTGGGCTTTTTGCGAGCGCCATCGATCAAGGCGCCGTGCGGCGGCGGTGGCGGCGGGGCCCCGCGACCCGCTCCCCGTCAAAAGGAACACCGCGAAATTAGCCTCGCATGTGTAAGTATGCCGAATAAATTCTCGCGCGGCGATAAATCTCGGGTGAGCGGCCGGGCCGGCCCCCGAGGGCCCGAGAGCCCCTCTCCCGAATTCATTCAGCATCGACGCCGACGTCCGAGCTCGGGGGAGGGGGGCGGAGCCGACGGCGGGCGCGGGGCGCGCGACGCCGCCCGGGAGGGGGGCCGGGGGCCGGGGCCCGGACGAGTTCGACGCACCTTGGCGGGGCCGAGCAGCCAGATAATAAACTGGTACAATGTGTTCGGTGCGCCGGCCGGCAGCGGGGAATTAAGATTGCGGCCCCGGGGAGACAGGGCGGAGGCGCAACGAGAGCCGCGCGGCCGCCCTCGAAGCCGGCCCGGGAGCCCGGGACAAAAAGGGCCGCCGCGGCGCGCACAGAGGGTCAGTAGCTCTCCGGGCGCGCGCGTTCTCATGCGCCGCATTCCGCTTTGTCATGCGCCGGGAGTCGGATGTGCCGGCCCCTCGCCGCTGGACCTTTTTCCTTCGCCCCTTCCCTCCCGGCCGCCCGCCCAGATAAGCCGGCCGCGCCCCTCCGCGCCCGCTCTCACGCTCCCGCCGGCCGCCGACGTAAACAACCCGGGCCCCACGCGGCTCCTCGCCCCGGGACGGCCGGCGCTGCTCCTGGCGGGTCGTCGACCGCCGCGGGGCGCAGGTCGCGCACCGCCGTCCCGCCGTTCCCACAGGGCCTCGGACAACACTCGCTCGCCGGCGCATCGAACCCCAAGGCCGCCGACTCGCGCCGAATCCCATTAGCGCCGCGCCGCGGCCATGTGCCGCCGGGAAACCCACCCGCGCACTCGAGGCCAGGGCCCCTGCCCTCTGCCGCTTTTCCCAACTTTCCCTCCGCCCTGCTCGCGCCTCTTTTTTCTGCGCGCTCCCCGAGTCTAACGCGCGCAACGAGGCGCCGGCCGCGGTTTCCCAGGCAAGGTTGCGGCCTATCGCCGCTTTATCGGCGCTCCGACCCGCGCATAAATTTCCAGCCGGAGCGCCCCGTTTTCCCATGGCGCCGCGCGGGAAAAAACGCGACGACGCTTGGGCTTGGGGAGCCCGCATGAGCCCCCGCGACTCGGGGACCCGCGACCGACGCTCCCCCGCGCAAACCTGAGCGCGGCCTTTTAAATATTTCAGCCCGCCTCTACGGCCTTTCCGTGGGAAATCGCCGGCCCGATTTCGCGGTAAACGCCGCGCCGCTTCCGCGAATTACTAGCTCCAAGTCGGCCCGGGCGTAAACAGAGCCAGCGGATCGCCACGTCATCGGTAAACAAACAACGTGGCTAGGTGCACCTCCTCATCGGCAGTCGTGTCTTCATCACCAATTTATTCAATAAGGCGCCTCGACCACCTACTGCCCGAACAAACTTTTATCATTTCCAATATTTCCAATCGTTTTGTCACCCATAGTTTTTGTAATATTTTTCAATTGTTCAATTTCAATCATATTTTAGCAAATCAAACGAGAACTTTAGCAAACACGAGGATGTTTTCGTCAAAAATCGGGCACGAGGGAGTGCGCTATACTCTCGCAACGATTATCAACCGTGACTGGCATGCCGGAAAGATACCAATTTCATTGCGCGAAAACAAACAGTTTACGGAGCACATTAGCAGCGTGCGGACAGTCCGGAAATTAGTGGCGGCCCGTTTCCCTCGCGAACAGTCAAGATAAATCAAAATTCGTCAATTGGCGTCGCGGCTGAGAAAAGGGGAGAGAGGTTGTTCGGCCCAAATGCTAGGAGGCGGGAGGGGATCGATAGCACGAGGCGGCCATAGCTTGACCGCGGCGATTATCAAAAAACGGATCGACGGATCGGCGGCTGGCTCGCTGCGAATTCGCGACGGCGACGCGGCGTGCCGGGCGTGCCTTACATTCCGCGCTTCCGAGAGAAAGGCGCGTGCGCGGGACGGGGGAAAAAGAGCGCCGCCGCGCCGGGAGGAGGGAAAAGGAGGCATCGTCGTCGCGCGGCTTACGGGATCCCCGCGCTATTGCATCTCGCCGCCGGATTCCTGGGCACGCCTCGAGGCCGGCCGCCCCGACTTCCGGAGCGCAGCGCCACTGGCCCCGGAGCCGGGCCGGGTACGCCCTTCCGCCCCAACTTCCGACACGTCCGCGGCCCGTCTCTCGACCCTGACTTTGCCCAAGCCCCGCTCCGCTTTCAATGTCACTCCGCTCGCGCCTCCGTCTCAGTCGCGGGCTAGGGCACTTTAAATCATGCCCGCAAAGTGCTCCTACGGCCACTGGGCGGCGAAACAGCGCAAATCCATCCTCGCGGCTCGTTACTCGTCGCCCGACAATTGGCGGGATTCGAGTGGAGGCGCTCGACGACATCCGAGCGCCTCGGGCGGCCCCCGGCCAGCAATCGATACGGCCGCTCGGCGAAGGAAGCGGCGGCAACGTAAATACCGCGAAAGAAGCGAGGGAGAAATGCAAATAGCCGGCTGAGAGCCACTGGCCAAGCGCGACGGGGGAATACTCGATCCGAGGCCAAAAATTCATTCATAATGAGCGGCCGCGCGAATCGCGCGCGTGGGAATGGAAAAAAATGCGACGCTCCCGACTCGCGGCGGTTCTCCCTCCGGCCGCCGAGCGAATAGTGCCACGTACGGCGGAGCCGACGACGCGCATCCATCGAGAGGCGCCGTTGGGAGGCAAGCCAGCCATCCAACCTCGTCCCCGGACCTTTCCCACGTGTGCTTTGCCGGCCTTCTCGCCCACTTTCCGCGTCGAGATCGTGGGAATCGGCCACCTCCCCCGAGCCCGAGCCCGAGCCCGAGGCCCGAGCTCGCCGGCTATCGATTCGGCACTCAAGGTCCTTCACCCTAGGCCGGCCTCTACCGCCACTACCGCCACTACCGTCTCTCCCCCGCGGCGACCCATTTCCAAGGGACAATATACTCCGCTGCGACTCCCTACGTCATTGCATTATGTTGGCTGTGCGCAAGCGCCTACCGTTAGGACAACTGCCTATTACCTTACATTACGCCCAAATATTTGTGCTTTCGCAAGAGAGAGAGAGAGAGAGGGAGAGCGGCCCCTTGTTGATAAACCGAAATATTCGCCGTGGAAGACCGAGCAAAAATAGCGGCAATCGATAGATTGGAGTGGGGCTCTCGGAGCACTACAAGAGCTCCCGCCGCGCTCTGTAATTGCGCACAAATATTTAATGCGAGCGCTTCTCGGGCACGCGCAACAAGTGTCAAAATGGGTGCGAAAATGCAAATGCGCGGGGAAAAAAGGGAGGTCGGCAGGAGGCGGGGGCGGCAACGGGGGACGGACAAGTGCTTCGAGGGAAGCGCGCCGCGCAGGCTTTTAATAGGGTCTTTCCTACTGGCTGAGACTGTGCACGGCCGGGTGGCCGCGTCACCGTGAAAACCGCAGGCGCGCTTTAAAAAGTCGGCAGGGCTTTGCCGGCGCTCGGGCGGCGACCTAACCTCGAAGCGGGTCCGTCGACCCCCGGGGCACGAGGAGCGCGCGTGGAGGGGGCAGCGGCAACGTCGGGGGCGACGGCGAGAGCTCGAGCAGAAAGCCGGGAGGGCGGGAGGCCTGGGGGCGGGGAGGCGGTGCCCGCAGCCGCGGCATCCGTGGCGCACACACGCCCGGGACACGTGTGGCTCACTTCCTACGAGCGGCCGGAAGTCTCGCCGGCGCTCGGGGCAGCGGCGCTCGCGTACGCGCTTACGCGCCCGGCTCAATGGCACGGGCGACGCTCCAATTAGCCGGCCGGGCAAGGGGGCAAGGGGGCAAGGGGCCAAGGGGGCAAGGGGGCAGAGGCCGAGGGGCTAGCGGCGCCGCTCCCTCGGGCGGCCCTCCTCCCTCCTCGGGCGCGGCGCGCGACCCGCCGCTCCCGGGGGCGGACGCCGGGGGCTAGAGGCAAAACAAACTCACTGGCAGCTAGGGGACGGGTGCACCCAAGGCCCAGGGCCTCGTGCGCGCGGGCAGGAGTCATCGGGCGGAAGCACTGGATGGTAGGCGTGACGTCAGGCCGGGGCGCGCGCGCACTCACACAGGGCCGGGCGCGCGTCGCTTCCGGCGGGCGGGCGGGCCGGACGGGCCGGGTGGGCCGGGCACGTCCTCCCCGTCGGCTTGGCTCCCCCGGCGGGGGGCGCCGTCCATCGATCGGCCCGCCGGCGAGAAAAGCCGCGCACATTCTGTCTCTCCTGGCGTGGCCGGGCCGGCCGGGGGCGCGCGCGTGCACCGCCCGCAGAGTCTCGGCAGGCGCGCCCACCACCACTACACTCTCCGGGTGCACTGTGCCCTTCTCCTGGGCGCGGATCCTGGCTGGCACCACCGAACAATCCCGCGGCGCACTGCCGCGCGACACAACACTCGCTCGGGGTGGCGCGCGCGTTACGCAACCGGCCCGGGAGCGCGGGCGGCGCACGTGCACGCGGGGAAGGAGGCGCGTGCGCGCGTCTCTCTCGCTCGCGGAAAACGTGTGTAGTGTCGTCGGCCGCTGCGGCGGCGGCGGCGGCGGCGGCGGCGGCGAGAGGAAAAAAAGACTCGCGACGCACACGTCCGCAGGCTCCCGCGGCTCGAGGCGCACTGAGGCGGCGCTCGCGCGGGAGCCGGAGAGAGGGGGGAGCCGCCGGCGGCGCGGCCACGCCGCGAGAGACGCCGCGCGCCGCTGCGCCGGCACCTGCGCACTCGCCACTGCGCAGCCCGCGCCGCCGCCGCCGCCGCCGCCGCCACCCGCGGCCGAGGGGGGCACCAGCCGCCGGCCCCGTCGCCGCTCTGCGCCGTCTCGGCCCGGCCGCGACTCCGCTGCCCGGCCGGGAAAGCCGCTTTTGAGGTTAGGCGCACACGCTGCCCGGAGCCGCTCTGCTTCTCTCCGCGCATCGGGCCCCTTCGAGCCTCGTTCGGCTGCTATTCCTAAAGTCATTCCCGCCCCATGTCTCGTCGTTAATGCCGTTTAATGAATCGTAGAGGCAATATTTATTGTAGACCCTCAGCTCGCCTGTTAATTTGCAGAAGCGTTTATAAAAAGCATAATTAACCGCTTCTGAACTGCGGCAACTCTGCAAGGCAAGCGTAATTGCTCCAAGTGCATTAGTAACAAAAGTTGTCGTTTTTTCTTATTCCGCTGGCTAGTTTTCCCTGCACGGGTCGTCAGGGTTAAGAACTCGGAACGCAATAGCTTTAGTTGGTTAACTCCGCTCCCGACTTTCCACTTCCGATTCTCGTGCTTCTGCGTTTAACGTCCAATTTATGCACCTCCGCTAGTGTTGCCTCTTAATTTCTTGGAGCAAAAATTCTCCTTCAATACGATTAGCCTTTGCCGTTAATCAAATTCAAATACTTATACAGCCCATTTAAAGTTTTTAATTAATGGATTATACCTTTTCACATGTAATTGGGTTGATTTTTTTATACGCAATTTTACTATAGTTAAACAATTAAAAATCTAATTTTTAATCCTGGTAAGAGATGTGCTTAAAAATTAGCGTTACTTTAATGTACTGCTTTTATTACTAACTTTAAGTATCGCTTTCAAGAAAAATTTTCTATAAATGATTATAGCAGTTTTCATTAATTGTAAATTAACATTTTTACTTCTGTCAAAGTTTGTAAATGTAAAAACATAATGCTTTGAATATTTGAATTTTATGAATTCAACTGCAACAAATGAGATATGCAGCTACAGCAAGCATTTCTTTTGAATACATACCCTTCCCGCAATATCGTACGCTATACACGGTTTATGTAGCGAAAATATAGAAAATGTGAAAGTGTAATTTATATCAACAACGTGTTGCATCCTCAACAAGTGACAATGACATCCGGAGAAGGATAGAAAATCGTACTTAACCTGAGCTTATTTTTTATGCGCGGAACTGTTTTCATGCGTGAAAGCTTTGGAAGTAAAAGTTTTAGTGGCGTAATTTTTACTTCTGGCGATAAAAAAAACTTTTATATTCGTATAAATCTTGTACTCGGAATATCCTTCAAAATGATGCCTAATACGATGAATTTATGCATCAAACAAAGACATTCGATGTACATGTGGAGGAGTACTGTAAAGAATCGCAATACTTGCAGAACGAATAGTCGACCGTTGCGTTTGATCTGGAAAAGCTGCACTAGCGTAGGTAAATATTGATAGCGAAAATGAATTGAGTTTGGAGGGAAATTGCGTGAACTCGCTTATTGGTTATATTGGTATTCATTAAAAGCGAGCAACAGGTGCTATTATTTTCATAAGAATTCGTGCATTGAATCGTCTATTTATAAATACAGTCTCGTGACGTGAAATTCATCGCAATATAATTAAATTCTTAATTGGATGCATTTGATGTATTTATGATGGCTATTTAGATTTTTACACTTGTTAATGATGTCTATTACTTTTAATTTTCTTAAATTATTATAGTCATGAAGTAGTTTCCCAATTGGACTGTCATTCAAAAAGTAACGTTAGTCTGTCAATTGAATAATTTCTTCCGACATTTTGACTAATTAGTTATGGCTCGGAGAAAGAATAATCTGGAGAAAAAGAGAGGCGAAGGGCGAGGTGAAGGTGAGTGCGAGTCGATAGGACCTTGTCGGAATCTCGGAGAAAAGTCAGTTTCCTCGAGGAGCGAGAGGGTAGGAGATAAGCGAGTGTCTTATTACGCCTGTCTTATCCGCAGCAGGACACTTGGGTAGCTTTGTGAGGGGGAGTCTTAGGGTGCAGAGGGTCCGTGCACCGGGCGGCGCAGCAGGTAGGGCACCAGGACTCGCGAGGACGAGTCGCCGCGGAAAGCGGGTTCGGAGGGTTGGTGATCGACTGGGTTGCGCGCGAAAAGAAGCGCAGGTGGGGAAGGAGAAGAGAGCTCGGCAGACGGGTGGAGGGGGTCCTTGGGGCAGAGATTCAGCGGCAGGACGAGAAGAAAGCCGATCGGCGGGGACGCGGCGGCGGCGGCGGCGGCGGAGGCGCAGGGAGGCGGGGGCCGGAGGGGGGGAATAAAACAGACCCGTTACTTCTCGGAAGAGCGAGGCCGCCGCCAAACGGACCTGCAACGAGTCCCAGAACATGCTCCGCAAGGGGCTAGCCCTCGGCCGGTGGGCCGCGATCCAGTCCCGCTCCCCGGCCGACGACCATTATCGAATGCGTTATTATGAGTGTTTAACAAGCGAGAGATTGGGACGAGTCGTGCGAAAATTACGAGTGCGCCGCGCGCCTAACAGGCCCCGATTAATAATCCCCGGCGGGCCCCGGCGGGCCGGGCGCGCTCGGGCCAAGGGGGCCGCCCGAGGTACGCCCGACTAATGAATTACCTTCGTATTAGGCCGATTGATCAAGCCCCCTAGTTCGATTACTCTCCCGGCCGATGGGCTTGTCGTCCTTTTATCAGATGCCCGTCCCGGCGCGCACGACGCGAGCCAGGCAGATATCTCAATCTCGGCCTCGACGCCGCTTCCATGTTGCATAACCTACTAGAAAATGGCCGGTGGTCAGCTGATTGGGCGGCTCGCTAGGACAATACCGCAATCAATCAATGGGCCAATCGATCGAGGCTGTTTATCTCGAGGCGCGCGGCGCTAATGCACTGCACCTCGGGCCTCGGGGGCTTGGGTGCGGGCGGACTGCCCCATTCGATCGGCCGCTCGCGTCTTGCGCGCATCGTCATAATTCTCTTGGCGGGAGGGGCGAGTCGGCCGGTCAGGGCGTAGATGAACCAAGTCGCCGCGCAAGAGAGCCAAGTGAAAAGTGAGGGGAGGGGGGGCGGGCCAGGAAGCGCCGCAGCCGGCGGGGATCGAGAGGGCCGAGGCCCGGGCGGCGCATTCCCGGGGCATTCCGCCGAGCTCCCGGGCCAGAATAGATTAGGCGGGCGGAAGCCGGGGCAGCCGGAACGCCGCCCGGGGAAGGAAGCGGGAGGCTCGCGCGGCGGCCGAGGCGCCGGGGCTCCTCGCGCCCCTGCCCAATTAGCGCCGCGGGCCCGGGCGCGCGCGGCATTCCTCGCCCGCGGCCGGAAGCCCCGCGAGGCCCTCGGCCTCCTGCCCGGGAAAGCCCGGCGCCCCGGCGGAAGCACGGAAATAGGCGCCGCCGCCGGCGTAACGCTTACGACAGCCGCCGCGGGGGGCGGCCGCCGGAATTAGCCGGCCGCGAGGGGGAGGCCGAGCCGCGGCCCGCCTTTGAGGTGCGCGCCAGCGCGAGCCGGAAATTAAATATTGCCGGCCGAGGCTCCCGCCGATAGCCGCCCGCCCTGCGCTCTTCTCTCCGCCCAGCTTTATTCTTTCCCCGGCCCCGGAGGAAACGCTCTTTTTCCACCAGACGTATTCCCGGCCCACCCGAAAGGGAAAACCCGCGACTCGATCGCACGATCGCCATGGCATTCATCGACCGAAAAGGAAACCGTCCTATCTATCTGCATATGAGTGACGGCTCAGAAATCGAGAGCTAGTCGCTCAAAGAAGCGACTGTAAAAATGCCTCATAGTGCAGTGCTCCATTTTATAGAGTATCCTGATCGCCTACTTGGTACATTTCCGTTATTCTCCAATTGATGATTTCTCGTTTATTTCATTCTTACGTGTATGCTCTATCCGGAATTTAAGCGACTGCTCTTGGGAACTTACCTGAAACACAAACAAACGAGTAGGATTTAGCATAAATGTTAATACGATTATACTTGCTATATACATATACAATTATAATACGGACAATTTTCTAGATGAATGAAAGTGATAAAGTAGTTTGAACCAAAGACCATTTTCACTTTTTAACCGTTACGTCCGTGTCATCATTTCATTATACATGTATTCAACGAATGATGATCGCTTAGTTGGTAGGAGAATCAAAAATAACGATCCGTACAAAGGTTTTTTAGACAGCGAGCGAATAGTTGGTTCATAACCTAGTCGGAGCTTTCAGACTTTAAGAATTTTCCACAAAAATTCGCAAAGACAAACGAATTCCTAAAAGGCACTTGTTGCTTATCGCGAATTCCGTACATTAGCCTTGACCTCGCACGCGCTATATACACAGAGTGCCACACGAATTCATTGAATGGTCTCTGATTTCTTTGAAAGTGTCGTTTCCTTCGAAATGGTCACGTTTTCATTCTCGAATGAATTTACAACTTTTATCGCGCACGCCGGAGTAAAACTGGACTGCACTCGTCCCCTAAAAAAGTCCCGGATTCCGAGAAGAAAAGCTCCTAAGCGGAAAAGCACTCGTGCGCTCGTGATGCGAAACGATAATTGTTTACAAGGGAGAGACGGGAGGGCAGGGCCCGTGGAATGGAGGAACGGCGCGCGAGTCCAAGTGGGAAGTGACGGTGGGACTTGCGAGGGAGCGGAAAGAGGAAAGACTGGACGAGATAAGGGGCGAGTTGGTACAAGATAGGGAGGAACGGGATCGTGAGAGACAGTGGCGCGATCTGAGGAAATTTCGAGGAATCGCCTGTTGACAGAGAAAAAGCTCTGGGAAAGGAAGAAGGCATGGCGGTGACCATTAGATAAAGCCGAGTAAACAGGAGCTCCTTACGCCGGGCGGCGGCCCTCATCGAAGCAGGCATCCAAGGGCCGAGCGCCCGGAGATAAAGCCACGGACCTCGGCTTATCCTCATTATCGAACTCGTTTGCCGGCGAACAGCCGAGAGTGGGCGAATCGCCGCGCGACATGTGCTCGAAGAGTGCGCGAGGGCAGGTCGGGCAGGTAGGACCCGGGCGCCACCTCGAAGCCGCTCCGCGTGCGCGGCGGACGGCCGGGGGGCCAAAGGTCAGCGGGGCTGGGCGAGAGGATCGGCGGGCCCGCGAACTTGACCCGGAGCACCGGGGTTCGGGCGGGGGGGGGTGGGGTGGGGGGCCGTCGATGGGGAACGAGTGGGCGCAGGCGGGAGCGGGTGAATGACGGGACGGCGCGTGGCGCGGGTAGCCTTATAAAGCGGCGAGGCTGCCGTGCGGCGGAATGCGCGCGGGACGGGCGCTCCTCCTTTTATCTCGGGCGGCTCCTCCTAACCGCCTATTTTCTTGCCCGC
Organism: Sycophaga agraensis; assembly: GCA_018906755.1. Classification (NCBI taxonomy): domain Eukaryota; kingdom Metazoa; phylum Arthropoda; class Insecta; order Hymenoptera; family Pteromalidae; genus Sycophaga; species Sycophaga agraensis. Next base: position 1,612,673 of record JACCIE010000011.1, read on the forward strand.
GCCGCGGCCTCTTGGTTTATTTTCATTTTTGCTTTGATATTCGACAGGTGCTTATTATCGATCGGCCCGGGGACGAGCCTTGGGCCGGGGGCGCGCGCGCCTTCTGGGAAATTGCAGGGGCGCGCGGCGGGCGGGCAGGTTTTGTTTGTTAATCGGGCCGGGCGGGAGGCGCCGGGGACCTGCGGGGACCGCCGGGCCATCGCCGCCGCGGAGGCGCGTTAGGAAAGTCGGGTGCGCGCCACTTGTCCCGGCGACGGGCGCATTTATAACGGTCCCTCGGCCTTCCTGTGCACGTGCGCCCGGCTCTACACACGCGCGGCTGGCTGTGCGCGCCGCGCATGCCCGCGCCGCCGAGCGCCCGAGAGAGAGAAATGATATCTGAAATATCGGGCGCCTTGGAATGCGACACTTGCCGGAATGCGACCACCGGCGCTGTTTTTTAGGGCGTCACGGCCTCGTCAGCCGCGAGCGCGCCGCCAGAGGGGGCACGCGAGCCTCCTCCCACGTCTATTATCGCCCGCGCGCTCTCGAGCCCCGGGGACGAGTGGCCCGCCGAAATGCGCGGCTGCGCCGCCGGACCTCCGCCCCCCGCGCTCCCCACCCAGCCTCTGGCCCGCTCATTAATTAGCCCCCTTCCCCGATCAATCACCCGGGGCTCATCGCTTTTTCATACGGACCCGCGTGCATCGCCCCTGCCAGCCAATTCTGCTCCTCCTGCGAATTAGCGAGGGACTGACGGAAATTCAAGCGATGCTTTTTCCTTCCCCGCCCGACTGCGCGCCGACCGCGTGCGCAACTGTTACTCGTTACGTGGCCATCTCTCATCCTGATCATTCGATCGCTGACCGATTCTGATTGCAGGCCTATGGTGTCATTTCTCCAAGAAAGCCAGGACATTGGGTAGGATTTGGCCTAATCGGCGGGGCGTTGGACGAGGGCCAGGAGGAGGCCGCGCTAGCCGGAGTGAAGAGAGAGAGAGCGCGGAAGGATGTCGCCGGGGCAGGGGAGGGGAGCGAGGGAGCGGGCCGGGCCGGGTAGGACTCCTTCGAGTGGCGAGCCCAGACGGAAAACGTTACGTTCGTGAATATAAATATTGAGATCGGTCAGTGAATTAAAGAGACGAGGCGTCGACTGGCTCATCTGGCCGGTGCGGCCGCGGCCCTGGCGGCCTGGGCGTTCGGCGTCGCCGGCGACGCTGCCGGCCGGCCCGAGCAAAAAAGCCCACGAGCGCCGGCGGCGTGTGTGCGCCGCGCTCGCCCGGCTCTCCCCGGGAGAAAAAGCCGCCGCGGAGCCGGAGAAGAAAGAGGAGAAGAAGAGCGAGGAGGAGCGGAGAGGAGCGAGGCCGGGCCGGAGACAGATAGAGCAAGAGGCCAAGGGGTTAAGAACCCGCCGCGCGCGGCAGATGCACCCGGGGAGGCCGGCAACAGGAAATTCCTCTTCCCCCCGCTGACTTTCTCCGTCTCGGCCGCACTTGCTGCTCCGGGGCCGCTCCCCGCGTGCGCCCGGAGGACGCGCGCCGGCCGCTCCGCCTGGAATGCGCGAGTGCAGCCGGCGCCGGCCAGTGAATGGAGCCCCAGCGCCCGGAGGGGGGAGATGTCAATGAGCCCGCCGGTGCCTCGGCCCGATTGTCCTGACGAGCCTCGAGCGCCCGGGCATCCCGAGGCGCCAATCGCTCCGCCCGTCCATTAGCTCCTGCCCGCGCATTCAGTCCGCGCCCTAGTCCCGGCCTAATGAATGGCTTTGTTGCCGGGCGCCGGCCCGCCAACACAACGCCAAAGCCCCGGGGTTCTTTTTTTCCTCGGGAGGCGAAGGTCCTGCCGAGGAGCCCTGCAAACGCCTCTGATCCAATCGACGCTCGAGCAGCTGTCCCTCGATCGGCCATTACAATTGGCTTGATAAGCTAATAGCCAGATCAACTAACCCGATGGTCAGTTTTTCACGAGGGACCTCTTAGAATGTGAGTGCCCATTCAAGAGTTAGATTCCTTTGACGGCGTTCTAATGCGCATTCGTAAAAACAAGCCATCCGTTCTCTCAGAGCGAGCGTGCAAATGACCATAAGGCGCTCCATCCATCCGCTGTTACAGGCTTTTAACGACTTTCAACCTACCATTCAACGTTCATTCTCTGGGCAATATTTACATTATACCGTGGCGCGTTAGCGCGACAAAGCCCGGCAGGTTGATCTTCACCAAGGCTTGAAAAACCTGAGCGTTCGTTCCAACCGAATGACCGAGGGCTAGGAGCCGAGTCTCGAGCAGGGCGTCCCAGGTCCGCCGTGAGACGGAAGAGGCGCCCGCGGGAGCTTTAATAACCGGCGCAGTAAAAGCTCCGGGTAGGAGACGTCTTGGGGCGACCGTCGCGGCCGGCGCGCCGCGGAGTTTAAGCGTATGCGCGCGCGCTCGCGAGACGGAAGTCGGGCCGCTCCGCCGGGAGTCACGGCCTCGGGAATTTACGGCCGCTTTACGTGAATGGCCGCGCACGCGCGGAAATATTAACGCCGCATCGCGGGGCATTGCGCTTTTAAATCGCGGGCCGCGCCGCCGGCCTCGGAATGCAGTCGCCGGCGGCGCGGCCACCGCGGCTCGTCCGCGTTTGTTAAAGCGCCGTGCAAAAGGACGTTTCGCTCGTTGACTCGGGCCGGCAGCGGCGCTGGCGCCCTCCGCTCGGCCGAGCCTCCTTTTTCTCGCCGCTGCCCCCCGGGAATTGGAAGTGATTGCTGAATGGCACGGGGACTGACTCGCCCATTGATTATCCTATCGCCCGGGAATGCAACGAAGACGTCGCCCCTCCCGTGCGCGCGGCGCGCGCGCGACGTTTCTCATTTTTCCCATTGGTTTTTTTTTCTCCCGCGAGTCGATGCCTTGACGGAACCGATCCGCGCTTGCAAGCCCGGCTCGCAGCTTTTCCCTTCTCTCGCAATCTCTCGCTTCGATATTCGAGATCGATTAGTCGCGCTCGAGGAAGGATACTTACCTCTGGGAGTCGTGCACACCTTGTGCATGATATACTCCGTGAAACAGACGGGTTAATTGTAACGCAGCGCGCTTAATCTTAATTATTTTATAATTGTGCTATTTACAGCATGAAAGCACGCGAGCGCCGAGATGAATCAGCCAATTAGAGTTACGATGAGGTAGATAAAAACGTCATCTCTTTCGCTTAAAATGAGTTATTTGCAGCAAGAGGAGCGCTCGCGTTTCCACGGGTGCCCGCGCGGCCCGGAGCCGCCCGGAAAGCTCGGCCGCCGGCGCGCTGCTCAAGGCCCGAGTCAAGGCTGCCGGGGAAAGCCGCCCGGGAGGCGGGCGGCCTTGCGGCTTCCTGCCGGGCTCCCGGGCGGCCCCGGGCGGCCCCGGCCGACCCCGACGCCCGTACGCGGCGCGCCCTGAAAAAGCCGCGCTCGCATCCGGCGCCTTATACGCCCGAGCCGGCCGCCGACTTGGCACTCCCACGAGGGCCGCGAGCCGCCCGAGCCGCCTCCATCGCGTGGCGCGCCCACCGTCCGATTCTTGGCCGAATCCCGGATTCTGTCGGGCCGGCCGAAGGAGCGGAGCCGCGCCAGGGCTAAAAGCGGACTCTCCGGGCCGCGGCGCACCCCCCCCCACCTTCCCCTCCGCCGCAGTTTCTTCGGCAATCTCGCGCTTCCTCTGCCGGCGCTCGTTCTGGCCCGCCCCCGCCCTGCGCCGGCCCCGGCTTCCTGCACCGGCTCTTCCCCGAGTGGATCCGCTCGGTTCGTTTCGCCAGAGTCAAAGACGCCTGACGGATCGGTCCCACAGGCTTCTGATACGTCAAGCGTCTCCGATTCTCTTCTCGCTGCTTTTCCTGCCTTTGGAGCGAAAGACCGATTAGAAAGGGCCGATCTTGCGCACTGATCAAATTAGGAGGGGGAGACTCCCAAAGGATCGTCATGTGGGTTAAAAGTGCGCGAGACTATGAGTTTAGGAATGTTTTTTTGGCGCACAATGGCAGGGCACCGGAAGCACAGGAGCCGAGAAAAAAGAACAGCTGCGACGCGTACGAATGCGGCGGGAGGAAAAAGCGGTTAAAGGCCTTAATCCTCTAAAGGCTGCAAGTGCATATCGCTCGTCCGGTTGAGCAGCAACGAGAGGTACAAGCGAGCGGCTACTGCGTGAAAGGAAGAAGAGGCGAGGAGAGAGGAAAAAGACGAACTGCACAAATTGATTAATCGGAAGATCCGCCTCATTAAATCGTGAGATTTTGTAACTGGTAAATAGCCGCGGCAGGTCGGCGCATAAAATGAAGAAGGCGTCTTTTCCGCGTAAAAGGTACCAAGGAGCTCGGTGCTTGTAAGGAGCGAGTTAAGCCTCGTGGTTAATTGAAAGATTACACACTCGGTGATTAATGAGACGGAGCGTCGGATGATTTGCTTCGGAGAGGATATGGCAATGGGATTCTAAGGGGGAGGTCCGGGGGCGGGGGCGAGGGCGCCGGCGAAGAAGGCGAGGGTGAAGAGCGGGGCGCGGGCGGGCGGCTCTTGGCTCGGCGGCTCGGGCGGCTCGGGCGGCTCGCGCGCGCGCGCGGGGTCAACGAACGGCCGGAAGTCGGCGATGCGAAGTCAAAGTCGCTCCCCCCGGGGCCGGCGGCCACTTAGGCGGGCCGGCCGTGCATGCAGCTCGCGCCGGCGCGTCCATTTTTATTGGCCTCTGCGGAGGCGCAGCTCGGCTCGCGGGCGCGCGCGCGCGGGATGACGCAACGGTTACGCGCACAGTGATTCACGCCCTCGTGAGAGTCGCCCGGGCCCCGATGGGCGACGCTTCCTGCCCGCGCTTATCTCCGCCGGCCGGGTGACCTTCCGCCGCGGCGCGAAGGTGCCTTTTAAACCCATTGACGAGAGCGCGCGCGGGGGCTTATCGGCCGGCCGAGGCCGCGAGGCCGCCGATAAGGCTAATCCCCTCGGAAATAGTACGGCCGCCTCGTGAGAACCTCTGGGCCGGGGGCAGCCGGGGCAGCCGCGGAGAGCAGAGAGCCAGCAGCCCCGCCTCTCAATGGATACGCCTATACTTGTCCTCCTTAATACGTCTTTATCTCCGGCTATTTTTACCCGGCCGATCATTTCGTTATATTTAGTTGGCTTTGCGGCATGTGTCCGCTCATCGGCCGGCCGGCAAATTGACAAAAATATACGCGGCCCAGGCAATAGGCTCGGAACAATGGGCTCGGACGCAGGCCGCCGCCGAAAATACCCCGCGGAATTGGAAAGCCGGCAGGGCCACTCGGGACATGGACGGGAGCCGGTGCAGCCGCCGAAGAAGGAGAAACCTCGCGCCGGGAAGGAGAAGAGCCGCAAGCCGAGCAAGAGAGAGGACATTATGTTGGCCATGTGTGGGACCGGAAGTCGGAGTATCCGGCCAGACTCGTGTGGGCTTCTCTCTCTCGGTCGGGCGGCTTCCCGCCGCCGCCGCCGCCGCCGAGAGAACCGTTCCCTCCTCGGCCCCCTCCCCTGCGGCCAGCGCCGCCGCCTCGCTCGCGATCTCTTCCTACGCAGGCCGATGGATAGGCGCGATACGGGAGAGCCAGCGAGCCGGCGAGCCGGCGAGCGAGCGAGACCGAGATTAAAAGGAAAAGGGTTACCGGAATTTTCATTCATGAATCACGCGGCCTCTCCCGCCTCGGGCGGCTCGCCGCCTGCCGCGCCCGCCGGCCTGACGCAACCGAGGCCCAAAGCCGTCCCCTGCGCTGCACAACCGGCGCTTTTGAAGGTTAGGTCGGGAGTTGCGTAAAGCCTCTCGTGAGACATTTTTCTCCGCGCGCGCCCGGCATTCCTCGGACTTCCGGCCCCCTCCCCGCCCCGCCCCGGGTTTCCACTCTGGGAAAGCCGGGCCGCGGCAGAGCCGCTCGCGCTGCCCGCCGCCCCGGGAAATCGATTAAAAAAGCGATTGCTCGGGCGGCGCCGCAATTTGCGGCTCGGCTCGCCGAGGAATGCGAGGCGCCGCCCGGTGAAAGAGCAAGTGGAGATAGGCCGAGATTGGGCCGGCCGGCCGGCCAGCGGCCCGCGATTGCCTCATTATGCCGCGGCGGCCCCGGGCCCGGGCATCTGCCCGGCCGATCGGCCCCGCTAACGAACGTAGGCGTATCTCGGTCATGTTTTGACGATCGGCCGATAAGCGCCGCCCGCGCCGGGCCCCCGGCTTTCCCGCCTCCCGAGACCGGCCCCCGAAGCGCGGCCGGATTAAAAGCGCCAGCCGCCGACTGATTTACGCCCCGGGCCGATACGCCACGGAGGAGCCGCCCCGATGCCGCTTTAATTGCCGGATGAATTAAACCGCGCTGCCCTCTAATTGAGAAAAACGAATTTCATTTTTATGGAGCCGCCGCCCCGCGTCGCCCGCGCTCTAATTGAGAGATAAACATTGCCGCGATACACTGTGCCCGCCGAGCTCTCGCTTCTTCGGCGATTAAAAGTGAATTATCTCCCGTGCCCTCGGGTTTATGCGCCTCCCGCGAAATCCCCGCCCAACCTCCGCTCGGCCTCCAAATCGGGCGAAAAACCTCACCGCGAATAAACTTGTTTACCATTCCCGGCTAATTATCCCACAGGCGCCTTCGCACTTGTTACTCTCCGTTTCGGCCGAATTGTTAGAAACGGAAAGATACATCCACCTCGATACACCCATCACGTGCCCGCGAGCCAGCGGTTAGCTTCACTTATACAGCCACGCACTTTTATCGTTTCCCTGTACAAAAATTTAGGCCGCTTAATGGACTTTTCGAGTACAATATTACTTAAGTATGTAGTATCGATTTTATATTAAATTTACAATGAAACGTTCTCTTGAGACTTTCAATCGAATAACTCTGCAAAGCTTCTGTAAAGGCTTGTGAACCAGTTCACCTCGCCTAGTTGAGATTCAGTGCGGTCCAAATCCAATTCTTTTAAATTTCGAAAAATAATACCTCTAACTGTATCAAAAAAATTCACTGCAGGGTTTATCATTGAAATAAAAACGTGTAAAAAAGTTTGCCCTGTAAAGCAGAGAAGAAAGCAAGTAAAGAAGGGCGGGCTCGGGGCGTCCTCGGGATTCCTCCTCGGTCCCCGGGCGCGGCTTTAACGAACCGGCCGCGGGCAGCAGCTGCGCCGCGATGCAAACGACATTCTGCACGGCCGAGGGGCGCAGGTCGCTTTCCCGGCGCCTCGCTCGCGGCGTTTTAATCGCCGGTCCGCGGGAACCGGGCGCCCGAGAGTGGGGAAATTGGCGCGCGCGCGCCCACTCGGCCAAAGGGCTGCCTCGGGCCCGCCGGCCGCAAAAAAATCCTTATTCGCGCGGCTTGGCTGTTTTCATTGGGCTCGGTGTAATCGCATTGATTGGACAGTTTGGTTGATTTATTACGGGGCGGGAGGAGAGGCCGGCCGAGGGATAGCCGCCGATCCGGGGAGATGTATTCACGGCCGGGCGGCCGGCCGAGGAAACGTGACGAGCAACATTTTCTGATTGATATGGGTTTGTGTATTTACATTCTCCTTGGGAGGAGCGAGGAGCGCGGGAGAAATCGGCGCTCGGGAGGAGGCCCCGTTTCCACCGGAGGCCGCGGCCGCGACAATGGCGGCCCGCCGCGGGCGAGGACCCGTCGGGGCCCCCCTCCCACCTCCTCGCCTCTAATCGCCAAAGGGTTTTAATGAACCCGCGCGCGGCTCGCCCGGCGCCCCAAAAATTCCGCGGCGTCTCGCTCTCCGCTTCTCAATTTCGAGGTATGCCGCCCGGGGCCCGGGGGCCGCCGGCCGCTCGCCCGGCCTGCACCTCATTTACATCGAGGAATCCCGAGGCAAAGGCGGCGGCCTCGATCTTTGAGGCGCCGCCGTTTAAGATGCATTATGCCGGCGGCCGGCCGGGGATAGGTGAGAAGCCCCGGGAGCCCGGGGAAGGCCCTGCCCACCGGCCCAAAGGAGGACCAGCTCTTTTCACGCCTCGGGTGAGACTTTTCGTGGGCGCCCGAGGCCCGCATATTTTGCCGGGCGCCGTTCGGGCCCGCCGAAAAATTCCCCGCGCCCGACCTCGCCCCTTTCCTCCTCGTGAACAACGATCCCGGCGCCGCGGTCTGCCGCTTCCTGGGGGAAACCGCCGACTCGGCTGTGGAATGCAAACGTGTGTGCACAGGGCAGCCACTGGAGGCTTCCCGGAAAACCCGGGCTTTTTCCTTGGTTTGCTCGCTCGCTCGCGGCTCTCTGTCAACCATTGGCCCTCTAGACTCTCCGCTCGCGGCTTCCGATGCGTGGCGCACAGGCAGACGAGCCCGCGGCCCCCCTCCCCCGCACCAGGACGCATTCCGTCATTCCTCGCGCTCGCAGTCCCAAGCGCCGCTGCCGCCGCCGCCGCCGCCGCCTCCGATTTTCCAGCCCTGCCGATCGCGCCTTTGAGGTCGGCTTTGAGGTTAGGTGCGGCACTTATCCAAACGATCGCTGCGGCTCCGCTTTCGAATTCAATTTCGCAGCGGAATGCAAGCTTGCGGGATTATTCGAGGCTGGAGCGCTAAGTAGCGGACAGCTGTTCGCATTCTCCGGAACGACTGGCTGAGCTGACCGTTGAAAAAGTCATTAAATTATTTTTCATAAATTAGCATGGAAATGCGGACTGACCCCGTTTCACTCGGGCGCTTCGCGGAATTGCGAAAATGACGGAAAATGCGGCTCACAATGCCGCTCCCTCCACAATGGTCCTGCGGCCGTGCCGGGCGAGTCTACGCGCAGACGAGGCGCGCTCGGTCGATTGACAAGTGGCCCTTTCGCGGAACCGGCCAACGGAAATAAGTCCAAATTCCTGAGCGGCGCGTCAGCGCGGGCAGAAGCAGCGGCTGTTGGCCTCGAGGCGCCCGCGAGCCGATCCACGGGGCTCCCGCGCGCCTCCGATCACCGCCTGCCTCGGGATTTTCCGAGCGGCGAGGAAAAGCCACGGGCTATCGGCCTCGAGGTTGGCCCCCCGCCCCCCCCGCGCGATTATCTAAAAGTCGGCCGGCGCATTCCTCGGGGAAAGAGAAAATGGAGGCTCGGCCGCGGCGCTGTCTCGGCTCCCGGGACTCCGAGGCGAATAGCCGGGCGACACGTGTCGCGGCGGCGGCGGTCCTCGCGGAGGCCGGGCCCGGGCCCCCGATAGCGCCGCGGGCTGCAGCGGCTTATCGAGGCGCCCGGGCCGGAAGCGCGGCTCGGCCGGGCTATCGGGCCCATCGGAGCGCCGCGCGAGCCCCGCGGCTTTGGGGGCGGGGGCGGGTGCAGGCGCAGGGGCCGTTATCGATCCGCGGCGGGCCGTTATCGGGGCGCCAGCGGCCGGCCCGGCTCTTATCGGGCTTTTCGTAACCGCCTGGAATTTACTACGTGCCCATTGACGCGCTGGCCCGGGCGATAAGGAGCAGAGCGAGTCTGGCCGATCCTCGCGGCGGCCCGCGTCACTCGGCAAGGCCCGCCGCTGAGCCGCCGGAAGAATTACAAGCGGCTTGTTTGCTCGGCGATTAGCCCGTGATTTATGCTTTCGTGAATCCTCCCTATCTGCGAGGCGGCGCGGGCGGCCTAATAATCCGGGGCCTGCAGGCTCCGGAGAAGGAGGGGCTCCGGTTGCGGGGCGATCGGCCCGGGCCGGAAGAGACGCCGCGGGTCCGCGGCGCCGAGGGAGCGCGCAAGAAACAAGAGGCGTAACGAGGGCCGGGCGCCGCGGCGTTACGCGCCCGCCCGATTAACGAGGGCTCGTTCCGCGGCCTGGGCGGGCCCCGCGCCCGTGTACTACGCAAATCCCCGGGGGCCAAGGGCGCCGCGCTCCCCTCGCCCCCGGCCGAATCATGCGCATTCCACGAGGCTGGCTTTAATCGCTCCCGCGCGCCTTTAACGGCGCTCGATAATCGCGGACGAAAGCGCGGGCCGAGGCGGCCGGCCCCGGGGCCGGGGAAGGAGGCCGGCTCCGCGCGGAATGCAACTCGGGGGCTGCGGCGCGGCGGCGGCGGCGGCGGCGGCGCACCTTCCGACCGAGGGCCTCCCCCCGCTGCCTCCCGCTGCCCCCCGCCGGCCCCGCGAGCCCCTCAAACGGAGGCCGCCTCGTAATTTGTTTTCATGCGTCCGCGGCCCCCTCGGCCACCTCCACCTCCCGCTCCTCCCCGGCGGCTCCCCGGCGGCTGCCCGGCTGCTGCCCGGCTGCTCCCCGGCTCCTCCACGGCTCCTTTCCCCGAAAAGCTTCGGGCCGCCTGTGTGCCGGCGGCGCGAAGATCGCCGGATCTTCTCTTTTATCGGCGCCCCGCTTCTTCTTCGACCTTTTTCCCGGGCGCGGCGGAGCCTGGGCCGGCAGGACAGGGCCCTCGTCCTGGCTCCTTTGCCGCCGCGCCGCGGCTCTCGCCCGCCGTGTTTACGAGAGGAGCGGATCTCCGATCTGGGATCTCGGATCTCCGAGAGCCGGGGCCGGGGCCGGGGCCCGCGCGGGGGAGGGGCGCCGCCGCTTCTCGGAACACGCCTACGCATTTGCATGCGCTCCCGTCTTCGCCCGCGCGCGCGCGCCTCCTCTCCTTTATTGCCTCCGTGAATTAATTCCGTTTATTGCGCGCGCGGCTGCGTAGCCTCGCCGCCCGAGCCGGGATTATTGTTTCTTTGTCTCCTGGCCTGCACCTCCTCCCCGCGAGATCGCGCGCTCCGCCGGCGAAAGCTCCGGCAACCGAGCTTTCCTCTGCCCGACAGCTTAGCCCGCGCGATAAAAGCTTCCCCGCGGCGGCGCTGTGGGACCGGGCAGCTCGAGCGCCCTCGCGGGGAGAGGGGGAAAAGGAGGAGAGGAGCCCGATGGGCGCGAGCCGCCAAAGGGGCCTAACATCCCAATTCATCTTGGATTCTTGGCGCGAGCGTTAAACGGCTGGCAAAAAAGGTCTCACTCGGGCATTCTTCCCAGCGCAGCGCTACTTTCACGAGGCTTCGGCTTCGGAGGACCTCGGCCCGGGGAGACAGCCTCCGAGCCCCCGAGATTCGCTCGGGCGAATCTGCGGAATTCGATCGAGGCTTGGCTAACGGTGAAGCGCCGGAAGCCCGAGGAATCCGGAGACTTGTCGCGTTAGGCGCGGCTGCCTCGGCGCCGTGGCGATATATACGTATATACGCGTAAGTCAATCGGCGGCGCGAGGCAGACTCGGCCGCGACGCCCGGGGGGTCGGCCCTCGCGCGAGAAGCCGGCCGCTCGCAGGTGAATCGATTCGTAAATTAGAAAAGATCGCGCGGCGCGCCGCGGGAGCCTTTGTGCCGGGCGCCAAGTACAAAAGGAATGCTATGCGCCCCGGAATGAGAAAGAGAAAAGAAAGCCGGCCGGGGAGCTTGGGTTAGGCGGGATGAGCCGCGGCCACGGCGCCCCGGCTCCATCAATCACTCCAATAATTGCTTCCCTTCCCATCGTATAATTTCTATAGAAACTATCCCGTCCTCCCGGCCCCACCGGCCCGGGAACCTTCGTCCCGCGTCATCTCCCGGCCCGCCGCGGACCCGCGCCCCAGCCACCCCGAGGGCGCCGAGCGCCCGCCGTATATCTGCTAACCCGCCCGCCGTTCCCCGGCCGATCACACTTGCAATTATGCCAATGCTCCCTTCTCCCGCAGAATAGTCAACATTTCATTACGCGCGATTGTCAATGGCGGCTGCGCCAGCCAGGCCAAGCCATCATTATGCAACTGAGAAGACGAATAAAGTTATACAGTTCAATTTTGAATGTTCAGAAACAGTACAGGTGGTTTGACCATTAACCAGTCTTGCTACTAAACTGACCCAGGAAAATCAATGAATTCGAATATCAACTCGAAAAATGTTTCAACTTGCGAGGTTGACTTTGCTTTTCGTTTCTCAAGTGGTTTGACCAATCCTCGCACCTTGATGATAGTACTCCTAACAATATTATAATAAAATGTTGCGCCAATGTTTCCAAAGAAGTCTCAAAAGCTATCCCTAACAATCCCCGAACAGAGCCTCGTACTGAATCGACATTTTCGAGTCGTCAGGCCGTCTACAATTATCATTATTCAAATAAGGAGTAGAAACATCCTGACAAGCTTCCCGCTCGATGCCAGTGTAAGGAATACCGATGAAGGTATCGCTTGGAATCAAGCTTAGAGCTGCATGCAATACGCTAGAAGAGCGAATGCTCGGAGCCCATGGCGGCGCGCAAGATCAGCGCGTCGACGAATTCGTCGGCGGTCGGCGGAAGGACTAATTAGGTAAACGGTTGGGCGCGCAGATAAGGAAACGGCGCTGATAGCCCGAGCCGCGGGCGGCCCACACTCGCGCTCGAGGCCGCCGCAACGGGGGACTTTCGCCCGCGCTCGATCGTCGGCGGCGCGTGGGCGGCTGGCCTCCTCGGCGCGGGGACCACCTAGGCGCCCGCGAGGATCCGCTGAGCTTCCGGTGCCGATAAGCGAAAGCCCATTGGCGACCGAAGGGCGGGTGCGCCGATCGCGCCCAGTGGAGTAACGGGCAGTGAGTGCCGGGCGGGCCGCTGAGGCGGCGGGCGAGCGCGCGAGCCGCGTCTCGAAACTATGAATGACGGCGGCGGCGGCGGCGGCGGCGGCTCACCGGAATTGAGTCACGGGAGTAGGTGTATAAACTCGCTTCTCTCTTTCAGTTTTCCCCCTCCCTGCGGGCGGCCGACACCTCGAGGCTCGAGTGCCGCCGCTCTCGGAAACGCATAATCGACCGGACGGAATTTTCGTGGGTCGCGCGTCGCCCGTGGGATTAGACTGGAATGCGAAGGTGGCTCCGGCGGGGACGCCGCTGCCGGCGCTGCCGCCGCCGCCAACGCCGCATTCCTTCATTCATTTTCATTCTCTTTCATAAAGCGTATCGGCGCTTCATTCAGAAAAATTCCTACGGTAGATCGGACGTAAGCCGCGCGGGGCCGGCTCGTTTATTTTTTTTTTCCGCCTCCCTCTCTTTCTCTATCTGCCCCCACCTCCCCCCGCTCCTCCGCCTTCCTTCCCACTCGTGGGAAGAGCGTAACTTCATCTCGCGCAGCGCCGCGCCGCGGGGCCTTTCTTTTTTCACTGCGATCGGGCATCAATTAAGAGTTCACAGCGTGAAAAAGAGCCGATCCTCGCGTTTTTTCCCCCTTAATCCGCCTGTCGAGCGCATAAACATTATAAACTTTCGTGTCGAAACGGCCGATTACCCAATTTCCTCTGCTCATTCAGCCAAATGTATAGGGAATTAAGATAAGCCTCGACGTCCCAGTCAGACTCCTCTCGTTGATAAGCAAAATAAGGCAAAAAAAAGGATGAGCGGCGAAAGCGATAGGCGAGTAGAAAAAAGCCCGGCTACGCGGGAGAGAGAGAGAGGAGGAGGCAAGGGCCGGGAGGCGGTCCCTTGCATCGGGCCCGCGCGGGCGAAAGAAAGCCGCGGCCGGGAAGCGATCCCGCGCACTGTCCGGGCGCGCGACCCAGATAGCGGGAAAAAGTAGGGTCCCCGCGGCGCGCGGCCCGGCCGGCGGGAGGGGGTGGGGGGCCGGGCGGCGGAGGGGGCGCCGCGGCCGGGGAAATCTCCCATCGAGGCCTTTCTCCGAGGCGTACCTGGGCGCGCGCCCCCCTCCCGGGCGCCGAGGGCCGACTATGAATGGGATTCCTCGCGGGCCGAGTGCGCGCCGCGGCGGACCGACTGCGCCGCTGGTGCGCCGCCGGCCGGCGCTCGGACGCCCGAGTAAACTTTGCCCGCCGTTTAATGAGGCCCGTCCGATCGACCGGCTTTTTATGAATGGAGCCGGGGGCGGGCGCCGCCGGGCCGATAAGCCCGGGGAGGAACAAACACGCCACTCGGGGAATCGATGCCCGCCGAATGAATAGCCCCGGGGACGGAAGCGTCTATTTACACTAGATTCCAGCCGGTTGCGCTTGGCTATCGGCCGGCGTTTATCGGCCCGGCAGCGGCTATCAGTCGCTGACCCACTATACGAGCGCCCGCCGCCGCTTTTAACCAGCTATCTCGCGGCGACCTCGCGCCTCTCGGCCGCTCCTTCGAAAGCCGGAAGCCCGCGCGCGCGGCGCCCCCGTACGCCGCTTCCGGCTCTGGACCCCACGCCACCCGACGACAGGGCCTTGCGTGCCTCCACTCGACCTCTGCCCGGGCCTACCTTGCCGCCCGCCTCGGTTGCCTGCGCCCGACTTCATGTGCCAAGATCAGGGAGTCGTGTGATTTATCGATAGGCGCGGCCCCGCCTTTCGATCACGCGCCACTCCACCGGCGATCCATGATAACTCTTGGAGGACGATCGAATGCGCTGCTCGCCCGCTCTATCGCTATCTTTTTTTATCCGCCAGAATATGCAAGAATAACAGTTTCTGCAATACGCGGACTTGAACTCTGCATTCTAATGACATCCGTTCTAGGTTACGTAATCGCCTATCCCATTGCCGATACAAAAGACCAAATTTTCTAAATAAACCACTAAATGCATTCTCGATATCGTGCCCGACCAAACTCTCTCTCTCTCTCTCTCTCTTCGGCCAAATATTTAATACATTTTGTGAAATAGCAGTAAAGTTGACTCAAAGCGGAGACGAGATATTTTTTCATTTAAAGAGATTAAAGAATGTAATATTGAAATATCAGTCTAAAAATTAAAAAATATTCCCTCCAAAGATCACAAGTAGGGAATTCCACTGCGCAGCAGTGAAAACTTACAAAATACTCAAAGTAAATGGAAATTCACTAGTTATTTAAGCAATTTGGCATACTTTTCACTGGATTCAAAGTGATGTCTGTTTTTAAAAAGTTTATAGTGCACCAGCTCATAACAATAGCGACGTTAAAAACTTTATTAAAATACAAACACTCCCGCAGGCAGTTGCAGCGCGTGTCTGGTATAAATGGTGGGAGAGGGTGAGAACGACATCTTTTCACTTTGGGAGCGGCGCATTTGCACTTTTTTCCTGCAGTAAATATACGCTACTTAATAATGACCCAGTTTCGAGTGTGCGTAACAGTGTACACGGCCTGAAAAATAGCGAGCGTTCGGCCTTTTTCATGAGAGAGACAGAGAGAGAGAGAGAGAGAGAGAGAGAAGCGAGAATCTAGAGTGGAGAGAATTGCGGGAAGTAAGTGCATTCCGCGTTAGCGCGGTAATTAAGGTCCTTGTCGGAGGCGCGCGCGCGCTTTCCCGTTCCTTCCTTCCTCCCTTTGTGTGAACCGGCCGTTAGCCGAAGGCGATATCGCGTAGCTGTAAAGGGGGCCAGCTCTATCGGTCGCTCGGCCGACGATTCTTCCCTTCCCTAGCGCGTGTACACATCCCAGAGATTCGGAGGAGGCGAGGAGGAAGCCGCGCGCCGAGAGGAAAAGCCAAGGGCGCGGGCTTTGAGCGGCGAGCGGCGAGCGGCGGTATACAAAGGAGGCGAACGAAAATCCGTTAAGCGCGGAGGAATTCGACCGGCGACTACAGAGCGGCGGCCGAAAAAGAAAGGCGGCTCGGGCCCCGGCCCCGGGCGGCGGCCCCGGGCCCGGCGGCGCAACCGCGGGAAGGAGCGAGTGACCGCGAGGCCGGGCATAAATTCGATCAAACATAAAAGTTCAAGGCAGTAAATAGCGGCTCCCGGTAAACAAATTTCGTATTCAGGCTCGGGCGCGCGCCGGGAAAAAAGGAGGCGACGACCGGCCGCGCAAAAAACCGAGGGCCGCGCGCGCTCTCGCCTACCTGTGCAGCACAAAGGCATTTCTCTGAATGAACGTGTGCGCGCGCGCTCCACATACGGCCCGCTTTACCTGGCCCTAGGGCACCCCCGGCCCCCGGGCCTATGCTAATCCGGCCCGCGGGCGCGTCTAGCCGGCCCAAGGCCGCGCGCCCGCGCCCCGTGAGACCGGCCGCTAGACACCCGGGCGTCGCCCCGCGGCCGACGTCGCGCCGACCCCCGACGCCCGCCTCGACTCGAGGCCCCGGGAGCGGCTATCGTCGCGGACCAATCGGCTCTCCTCTTTTCAACGATCGCTCCGACGAAGCCCTGCCATCGCTTCATTCGCCAGGGTGACAATCGAGGGTATATCCACTTTTAAATTGGACCGGGCGACCCGCAGTTCCGATATTGCCCAACCAAATCCGACGGTCTTCCTAATAAATAAAAGGCGCCCGCGGGAAGTGGAGCGCGGCGGGGCTCGCGCGAGCGAATAGCCGCGTGACGGTGGCGCGGGGCGAAGGTGCGGGTTCCGCGTATCGGGGAGCTAGCTCCCGATCCGGTGGACTGCGAGAGCCGGCGGGCGGCGAGGTTCCCGCAGGTCGGGCCGCACCGCGGCGACGTCGGGGGTTCCGCGAAGCCGCGGAGAGCCGGCCGCGGCCAGTCCCCGGAGCCGCGGGGAAAAAGCGAGGAGGTGGCGGAAGGAGCGCCGGCCCTCTCCTATTGACTTGTCAATTACCGGAATCCCGCGGCGGGGCGGTACACCCGAGAGTCGGCATTCCGCGCGGAGGCGGGGGCTCGAGGCCGGGAGGAATAGCGCCGAATCCTAAAGCGGCCGGCGGCCAATGATTGATTCGTCGGGCTTTTTCATCCCGGGGCAAGCGGCAACCGGAATGCGCGGCTCCGCGCCAAGCCGGCTCGCTCGCATATTTTAGCGTCTCTTTATTACATCCTTTTTCGCATTAACACGGCAAATAAAATGTCCGATAAGAGCCGGGCGCGTCCGGGGCGTCCGATCGGTCAGCGGCTCGGCTCCGTCAATAACAATCGGCCGGGCGGATCGGCCGGCTAATTAATTCGGCGCGCGCGTCCCCGGGCCGCGGGGGCTCGGGCCGGCCACGGCGCGGCCGCGGAGCGCCTCCCGGCAGCCTCCCGCCCGCCTCGTCACGGGGCATCTCACGCTCGTTAGCCGGCCCGGTTATGAGCAGCCCCGGGGTAGTATTATAATGCCTCCGCCGCGGCCCTCCGCCTCCCGCTCCCCGCCCGGGCCCCGCCTTGGGCCCGGCCCCACCCCCGATCGCCTCCTCTTGACCTTCCGATTGCGCGCGTCGTCCCCCTCCGCCCCGCGCGCCTTTTTGCATTCCTGCGCGCGCTCTTTTTGCACCCTCGCTTTTCGTTCCCCGGCGGCGCCTTTTTGCTCCCGGCCGCCCCTTTGCGCCCCGAGGCCGGTCCAATTTCACCGCCGCCGACGCCGCTCGCGCGCCAGATTAGAGAGCGCGCCCGAGCCGGCCCACGAGAAATTGACCGCCGCTCGCCCGCTCGCCCCGGCTCGGGATACCATTTTAATCGCTCACCCCGGCCACCTCCTTCCTTTTTTTCCGAGAGGCCCCACCCCCACCCCGGCGGATGCAGCCCCCGCGCCTCCCGCCCGAGGGCGCCGACTGCGCCCGGGTTTTCCGCTCGGCGGCCCTGCCCGGGACGCCGCCGCACGACTGCGAGGCGTTGGCCGTTTCTCCTCGGGAGATTAACACCCGGGACGACGTCGAGCCCGAGACTCCCGCCAAATGAAGCCTAACGACTTGCTATGTTAATGGGCCAAATATGATTAGTAGTGTCATAAGAAAATGAATTAAACATGCCTGAATCTGCGAAAAAATATTACCCTCATTTCCAGGCAAGAATTCCTTCATATTTGCATATATTAGCGAGGCTCGAAAATCCAGTCAAAAAAGTCAAAAGCAAATGTCGATTTCAATACATAGTCGTCCTTGTCTACAGCTTCAACCTACAATACTATTTGTCAATGCGAAAGGTGGATCTGGCGAGAAAAATTGTTTGGTCATTTTTATTACATGCCCTAGTGAACCGGTCAAAGACTGATCAGATTCAAGAAATAATCAAACTTTCTTAGAAAAATGACGATTATTTTCTTACTATTCATTAAACTGCCGGATAATCTTTGCCAAATATTTTTGTACCAAAGATTATGATAAAAATGATTATATAATTCTTAAAGCCCAATAAATAATTTTATTTTCGAAGCGAATTTTGCATTTTCTGGTATGCTTACTCCTCGATTGCCCATTCTGCGATTGATCGAGCGCGTTTTACTTGCCAGAGTATATGGGCTAATTATAGGTGCTTGTGTCCGATAAAAGAACGCGGCTTGTCCTTATTTTATTCCTTGCGTCTCCCTCTTTCTCTCACTCTCTCGGTTTGTACGCTGCCTCCAGCCGCGGGGCGCCGACCACTAGCACGCAATGCTCTCGCGGTTATGGTCGGGGACGCGGGTGTCAATTTGCTCAGGCCTGCGTCTTGCTTGCGCTTGCAGGTGAACTGCATTTTGAGAGAGTAGAAGCCATCCAACGGTAGCGCGAAGCACGCGGCTAACCCAAAGATAAACAAGCTCGTCATTGAACATCCAATACATAATTTGCATGTTAAATTGCGAATGGCCAGTCGTACATGTAATTGTTTTGATTGCAAAATTGTACCGAATAAAATGAAAAAATGCTATGACAGTACGTAAGGTTATGTTACACAATTATATGTTTTCAAGAAAATAAAATATTTAAGACCAACAAACTTTTTTTCCACATTTTTTAAACAATTTTAGTATTAAATTTTAGCTCTTACAATTACGTTAATAAATAGTGCAGCATTAAAATACAGTCATTAATTACAAGTATTTCTACAGAGTATAATATTATGTTCAAATCTGGACAATAATAAATTACCTTGCTCTAATGAAAATTAAGTAAAACTGAAAGCTTGACATATTGCTCTAACCAATATAAATTGTTTTTAAACAATAATTGAATTTGATCAAGAATTGTTTTATTGTTAATAAATTACTATAAACTTCATAAAATCTATCAATTTTGAACATAATTCTAGTGTCTTACATAACACTGGAACGATTTCAAAAAGCTGTAGCAAACAAATTCTTCTACTTTCTTCTATGACTGTTATGTGGTTAATATATCCTGATTATATAAATTTTGATCGTTGGAATGTATACGAAAACGCAAGAACGATTTCTACCAGGTTATAATAAAGACATATAAAGCAAAACGATAGTTTAATCGGTACATTCTGAGTTGGTAAAAAATTTTTCATTTATACGTATTTCCGAACCAAGCATTAAGCACAAAATTTATTCCATTTTTAAATTAAATCATTATTCCATTCACCGCAATGAAAAGTAATTAAAACTGCAATCAAAATGAAAGCTAATAAAGCCGTTTTGAGCTTGCTTAAAAATTATTCGTTGTAAACAAGTAATAAACGCGTAAGATTTTATAGTTATAGGTCAGGTAACAGGTTAAGAAAAAATACAACAAAAATAAATTATAATACACGCTCTTTCTATCCAAGATAAAAGTTTAACGAGAACAGTGTTGGAATTGTGTCGGAAGGCGTTTTCTTTTATCTTGAAGATGGAAGCGTTTCTTGCTATTGAACAGTCTGGATTTTTTAACCGATATGGAAGTTGGCAAGCCGGGCAAGCTGGTCTAGAGCTCGGTCTTAAAGACAGCCCCACAGTAAGTAAACGGGATCCCCGTGAAACTCAAGGGCGCGCGGCGCGAGCAGGCCGAGGGGAGGCAGGCCGGCCCCTTTCTTAATCGATAGCGTTTCCATCGGAGGCGATTGGGCACGAGGCTGGGAGCGAGAAGGTTTCGCGGGCGCCGGCCATTTTAGCAAGGGAGGACACGGAAGGAGTGGCGCGCGTAGGCCTGGGAGCCGCCCGCGCCGGCCAGTGCAAGCTCGGCGGGCGGCGGGCGAGGTAACCTCGGCGGAGCCGCGCTGCCCATTAGGGGACTAATGAAGTTTGAGGAAGTTGTTCGAGGTGAGCTCCTCGAGTGCAATTGAATGGGCGGCGGGCTCGTTGGGGCCGGTGCAGCGGGCGAGGGGCGCCGGGCCGCGGTGACTCGCGCTGATCTAAGCGCCGAGGGCCGGCCGCGCGCCGTGAGTTATTAATGCGTCGAGCCGAGAGGCCTTGGCTCGACTCCTCCCCTGACGAAGGTTCCCCGAGGATCGCCGCCGCCGCCGCCGCCGCCGCGCAGATTTAACCATGTTATTCTGCATTCGCGCATTGTCTTTCGGGAATTAATCAACTTCCAGCCGATGGCCCCTCGACGCACCCAGGAATGCGGCCCGAGCTAAATAACTTTTCGCATACGACCGGCCAACTATTTATTGCGCGCAGACGCATTATAATCAGCGTGGAATTCGGCAAGTGCCGACGCATAACTCTCGGGCCTCCGGTCCCTTGTCGCCGTCTCGCGGCCGGCTTCTTCCGCGCTCTCCCCTGCGGCCCCAGCCTCGCAACTACGCGCGATTGCGGGAAAATCAATCGGGAGAGGAGGCGCCCGGGGCCGCGCTCGAGTGCGCCCGGCGCACGGCACGGGAGATCCGCCGATTTCCAGAATAGAACTCGCCGCGGAGATGCCCAAACACACAAGGAGCCGAGAAGGAGCCGAGGACCCGGGGGCTTAGGGGCCGAGCGCGGGGGAGTCGGGGAAGCGCGCCGCCACCGCTAGATTCTCACGTTTCGCCCATTTATCTCGGGCCGTTCATCTCGCCGAGGGGAGGAGAGGCCGCCGCGGGGATTTTCCCTCGATCACGGGCCCGTCAAGAGCAGGGCGTTATCAGCCCGGAGGCTCGCGGTCAAGCCTTTTCTTTCCCGGGCGCCCGCGCCGCCGGACGTTTCGCTTTATCGAAAGGACGGCTGCCCCGGTATTCTTCTTTATCGACTGCTTTTGCTGGGGGGGCTCCTCCGAGCCGACTCCCTTTCGATCGCATCGGCCCGAGTGCTTTTCTTCCCCCGCCGCCCTTACCCAAGTAATGGTCGGCTTTTTTTTTTGACAGTATGGTTTGTTTTGGTGCTCAATCGATGCCTGGCCATCTCTGCTCGTATCGAATTTATGTAATTTATGATTTACCCGCATTGGAAACTGCAGAATTGGACGCCAACTTTTTCTTTTGAAATGCAAAAATAAATAAGAAAGCGAACTTGTAAATTTGTCGTTAAGGAAAAAATTACTCATGGAAAATAATCTTATAAGCGTGAGTTGAAAGGATAAAAGTATATTGCCGCGCACACCCGCATGGTGAGGGTCGAGGTGAGGGTAAAAATATTAATAGGACTTACTTACGAATACTGTTTCGCATCGTTCCAGACTGAACGATAGTGCCACTTACCTGAAACAAACAAGATACATTAATGTACTACACATATTTTTTCATTCAATTGTTTAGCTCAAACGCTTTTAAATGGGTACATGTTTTAAACTTAGCCATTGAATGCTACTTAAAAACTCTAAAAAATAAACTTAAATCTAAATGAATTCACATGAAATGGCTAAACTTATTTAGGTTAGAAAATCACATTCTGAAATTAGTAGCTCGTGTACGATTAATGTAAATACAATGAAGTAATATGAAATTTAGTTTACCAGCTTTCTTGAATAAAACAGGTAATTTGCATTTTGCGTAACCAAGCTACTAGGAGAGCGAATTTTTCGACTGAATGAAGAAAGCTTTGACAAAAGCTTCAACGGACGGGTTAGCAGTAACGATTCTGTAGTTTCGGGAATAGTTTAAAGGGTAAGCAAATTTTGGCAAAATCTATTCAGACCAGTTGAAGTACGTTCAAGAAGTTCCTAGGCAAAAGTTTTGCCAGGGGAAAATAATCGGTAAGAGGAGTAGGAGGGCGAGTGCGAGGCGGTAACCGCAGGGCACCATAGCGCCATGGAGTCGTGGGTCCGCGCGAGGTGCGCGCCGAGGCCAGCGTGGCACCGAGCGCGCACGCGGGAACGGCTTGACCCCGCGACGAATTCGCCGGCGTACTCGGTAACGCGGGCAATGGGAAGCGGTCGGGAGGTCAGCGACACGCACACGGCGTACGCGCGCTTCCCCTCAATGGAGGCGCGCGCACGCCGAGTCGGCGCCGAGGTCGCGCGCCGCTGGGATCCGTGAATCGAAAGCAGCCGGACGGGGGGCTAGGCAAACGAAAAATGCCGACCGAGAGAGAGAGACGCCTATAGCGAGCGGCGGAGCAGAATACGACTCCCTGAATTAGTATGAGGAATCGACAATGACTTTCCGAGAAGCCGCGCCGCCGCCGCCACCGCCGCCGCCGCCGCCGCCGGCAGCGCCGCAGCCGCGCGACAGCCTTTTAACGTAAATTTCGAGCGCCGAGCAGCTCCGCGGAAAAGCCCCGTCCGACCCAATTCCGCGAACCCCGGCGCCAGACTTCCCCCGCTCGCCGCTTATGCAAATCCTGCGGGATTTCCTCGCCCGCTTCCCCTTGGAGTCGGCGCCGGCCCACTTGCTCCTCATTAACGCCTTGCCCCGTTACCCAGCCCCCCGTCGCGCCTTTTGAAAAGCGGGCGCTAGCGCGGCCCTTCCTTTCACGCGGGGACCCACATAACCTATAAGGACACGCGGCGCCTCGCGGCCTGCACCCGCCGCGCGTCGTGGGACCAATATCCTCCCGCCGGAATTATGTATTAATCGATTCGGGGAACGACGGCCGATAGAGGGAAAAGGTAATTTCGCCCCAAAGCGAGACAAAGTGGAAAAAGAAATACCTTCCCACAGAGTGATACCCCCACTCCCCTGTCCCTCTGGCCCCTTGGCCCCGGTGCACTTCAAAAGCTCTCGGTCGAAAGCGAGCCCCCGAAAAAGGAGGAGCGAGCGCCACGAATAAGGCGGCTGTTTTGAATGTTAATGCCGCGGCTCGGGGGCCGCTTGGAAAATGGCCCCGGCCGCGGTTCCCATCGCCCGAGCCCGCACCAATTGAAATCCCTCAGTTTTGCAAGTCGAGGCCCCCGCTCGGGGCTCCATTTTTTTTCCTCCTCTTCCCTTGGAGAGGCGCCGCAGCCGCGCCGCCGGCCGATCGGATTCGCGCCGTGAGAGAATTCCCCGCTGTCGCTGGGTCGCGCGGGGGTGAGGCGCCGCTCCCCCCACCCTCCGCCTTTTCCGCCCTCGCGCTCCTCGCCCGAGTGAAAAGCCCCCGTCTTCATTCCCACGCGCGCCGCTCTCTCTGCTTTCTCCCGCTCACCCTTCGCCGCCGATCCATACTCCTAAGAAGCGTTTTATCTCCAAATTTCGACTGGCCCGCTAGGCGCCCTTTAAGCTCTGTTTGCCCGAGCTCCACTCGATTGTGAAAGGCCAGGATCCCGCGAGCGTTTTCCCGAGGGACCGCGAATTCATTCCTCCGGGACACCGGGGAGTGGGCATTTCCCGCCTTACTCGCCTTCCAGGAAGTCTCATTCTTCCCACCGCTGGGCTCGATATTACCGCGGCCTTGGGCCGAGGTGACCGAACGCGACGCTTTACGGCAAAGACCACAAATGGTTGGAAAATTAAAACGTCGTTACCCGAGTTGACACAATCGACCTTCCAACCGGTCGCTCCTACGCAAGCGCGCGCGCCCGCGCGCCGCTTCCTCAAAAGCGATCGGGCTGTCAGGCGCAGCACACGATATACGGCGGGAACAGCGCGGGCAAACGGAAATTTCACGGGGCATGTAATGAGCCTGCACACGCGCGGAAGAGCTTTGATTTGGAAGCGTACACAGAGAGAGGCGTGGACGCTCGGAGCGCGCTAGCGCCGCATACTTGGCGCTTAACCCACCCAACAACGGGCCCTTTATCCCGGCTACTTTTATTCGGGAAAGGGAGAAAAGACTTTCGGCGAGGTGCGGGCGCCTGAGAAGAATGGCGCGGAGGGAAGCGGGAGAGAGAGAGAGAGAGCGCGCGGGGGAGAGAAAGCCACGCTCTCGGGATCGGGCAGAGAGGCGGGAGGGCGCGTGTCGGCGTGCCTAAATACCTAACTCCTCGCGCTAAGTGGCTCATTCCGAGAAACGAGGTGGCTTCTTTCGAAACCCGTCGGCGCCTCCGCTCTCCCCACCCCCACCTCTCCCGCCACCCTCCCTCCCCTCTGCCGCATTGGCTCTGCGGTGCAGCTCCAAGGGGACCGCGGGAGAGGAACGGAGGCCGGCGGGAGCCGCCGAGCGCCCTCGAAAAAAGCGTACGAGAAGGATGCAAGGTCGTATTTCATAGACCTTGGCGGCGATCACGGGACCGGCGCCGCCGACCTCGGGATCGGCATTCGGCTTCCGTCGCGATCGACTTCTCCGTATTGGGACAATGGGGCCACCATCCCCCTCTCCCCATCGTCACTGCCGCCCCTTTGCGCTTTTGATTTTTCCACTCGCTTCCGGGGCTTTAATTTGGCCGCTTTCCTCGATCGAGAGCTTTAACATCCGGTCTATAGGTGCTCCATAGTCAAACGAATCATGTGCAACCTTACTTTTATGCGATCGAGATAAATATTTTAATTATTGCCATATAGGTAGATTAAACGTGGATGGTAGACTTAATTCCACCTACAAAATTATGTATTTTACGATTCAGCAAAACCTTTGACGATAATTCTAGGTGATAGATGAGTGATATTTTGCACACAATCTTCTACTGCTTTTACGGTGTTCGAATACGCCAAGATCATACATTACTACCAAATGACAGGGAAAAAGTAATGCGTCTTCTCCCTGAGGAATGTTCCTTGTACATCCTGATCCAGATACCACAGCGATATCCCCTCCCTTGCATCTTGTGGCGCCCGGGTTCGGAGAAACGGGGCCCCAATCGGCCATCCACTCGCCGAGCTTTCGTCAATTAGGGACTTCCGTCGACTTAGAGGAATTTCGCCTATCAAGAAGCGGTCCGGCCTTTCGCCACGGAGAAAATTAATAGCTTCCGGCCTCCAAGATTTTCGGACACTGCCGATAAAGGGTTATCGGTCGATGATAAGTTTTAATCTATGAATTTATCTTTTATAGAAATCGGAACGAGATCTTCGCCAGTATTTGGATAAAATTTATATTCTAAGATTTGCCGTTTCCAATTACTTATATGTAAATTTTGACCATTAAAATATGGTATATGTATTAATTTTTGAGTAGTATAAATAAGCATTACTTATTTATTTATATATTTGTTTACAATGCCAGTAATCTCAATTTATACCGTCTGATGAGTGCCATCCGGTCCGATGGTACTCTATTGCTAGGAGCTGAATTAAAATGTGCAAACGAATTTCCATTGATAATCAGTAGGTCCCTCTCTTTGTCCTTCTCAGCGCCATTCGGTGCATGTAAACTAACGCCATTTTGTGAAGCTACCATTTACCATTAACCTATTTTGAAACTCTTAGAACTTTTTTTTATCTCGTTTGTATTTTAATGATTTATTATCATTAAATTTGAAAAAGACTTGGCGATGAAATCATAAATAACTTAATTAAAAACTAAAAATCGCTGGCATTATACAACATTACGATTGAAAATCAATCCAAAATTTGTTTATCATTCAGCTCTAAATGTATAAATTTATTTAGTACATCAATACAGCTTAAAAGCAATTTTAATGACGTCAAAAATTAAACCTTTGCATGATTTTTTTATTTTATTTGATGCCATAAAAAACAAATTGTATAAAATCTCTAAAAATTAGTACAGAAATTCATGGCTATAAACTAGCAGACAATTATACTACTGAGCGACAAACAACGCATCATGGCTCTAAATGAAAATCCTCTTAACGGATATGAAAATTAAAACAAAAGCTATCGAAAATACGGTCTCAAAGGTTGCAGAACAGAGTTCTATTAAAGATGTAGAATATTTCTAAGAATTTTATAAAGATCATACATGATTTCACAGTAGAAATTTAAATAGTTAAATTGTATGGATTATGAATAAACAATTTTAAACATTCTTTATTTGAATTAAAGTATATGACATTTCTAAACACAATTGCGGCTATGAAAAGCAAAATATTGACCAAGATCTTTGTCAATGGTCAGTATTCGATTTTCAATAGTGAAGGTTTATGTGAACTAGCTTTAGCATGTTATTGAGCAATCCAATATCCAGTATATGCAACATCTTACTCAAGTGTTTAAGAAAAGGTAAATTCTAAATGGAACAATAAATAAAGAAGAATAACGAAGTAAAATACATATAGAGGGTATACTAATGTGTTAACGATAAATTGCGTGATATAAAAATAAAAAATTAGCCATAATTTTGTAGTAGGGAGTAAGGGCAAGTTTTCCCACAGTGTCGAGTTGCGTCATCCAGAAATCGAGTCAATGTTCGAGCCGTTGAATGCGGTTAAAGTCATTCAGAGCAAGCATTTTAGAAGTAAAGGATTTCTTTTTACGTAACAAAATGGCGCGCGAGCAGAGCTGCAGTTTGACAAATGCAGGGCTTGTCGGAGACAAAGAACCGGGGGGACGCAGCAGGGGAGAAGCACCTCGCGGCTGAAACAAGATCGGTACGCCACCCTCGCGGCGACGGGGACTACGGCGGCTACGGCACAGGCCAAGGCGGAGGGGTCCACGGGAGCCTCGGGAGTGGGGAATTCTCGCGGTCACGCGAGCGCCACGGCGGCGGCGGCGGCGGGCGGCAGTGTTGGCTTTGAGGAAGGGTGCACGCACCCGAGGCCCCTGGCGCGGCGTGTGCGTGGCGCCAGGGGATGCGGCGGCCGATCCCGCGGTATGTAATCTGCCGGGGTCTCAAATTTGCCGGTAATGACGCACGCGCCGGCCTCGACAAACGAGAAATTTCATTCCGCCCTGCCCCCTCCGCGGCGCGTTATTAATGCTGCCGAGTGTGTGCGTGCGCCCGTGCGCCCGTGCGCGCGTGCACTCGGCGCACTCTTGAGAACGGAGCGCCGCGCGGCAGCGACAACCTGTTTATTAACTCGACATGATAAATCCCTAAGCCCTTCTATAAATACACATTTACTCGTCGGACACACAGTTTGCCACCGCGCCGCCAAAAGGGCGCGCGAGCCACTCCTATTTTTCGGCGGCCGTGTACCTTTGGTCGAGCACTAGCTTACCCGTAGAGATAGGTCAGCAGTCGGCACACACGGGGAGCAAGAGTCGCCGCCCCTTGGATTCCCCTTGGATTCCCCGCAAAAACCACAAATAATTGCCTCGAAAGTCTAGGCGGCCACACCCGGCAGATCAAAGGTCTACAAAATTAAGCCACCTTTACCGTGGTTACCTATGGATGCCTGGACCTCCGTTGACCGTGAAATTTTTTGCCATTTTATACAGCCCAACATCTATACCGAGAGGTCGCTTCACCGACTTAACACATGGAATGCGATAGCGCTATTGCATCCGATCGCATCTAATTGCATCGAAGCCTCCAAGCCTCCTGCCAAGCCTCCTAGACAATTTGGCTGGAATACGAGGTTACGGAAAGAGTAGGCTACGAAATTTTAAGACAAATAGTTTGTATGAATCTTAACAAGTTATTTTTATTAGAAATATTCATGTTGACAAGCGGTAGTCGCATACTAGTTCTTGGAGGAGCGCGACAGGTGCGCAAGAAAGGAGACTCATGGCTAACAATGGCCCTAGCAGGGCAAGCCGGGTCCTGCGGTGTCGCATTTTCGCGGTTGGTCGGCCGCGAGCACAGCGGCTCTCACAGAATGACGTCCTAACGGTCCCGTCGCGGCAAACAATAATCCCTCCATGTAACAAAAAGAAGAAGCGCGAGGGGTGGGGCAGAGGAGGAGGGAGGGTCCGGAGTCCGGGGGCCTCGGGAGCGACGACGCGCGCTCGCAGTCAATAAACCCGATTAATTTATGCGCGCTCGCGCGGCCCAGGGAGGGAAAAAAGGAGGAGCCAACGGGAGAAAGAAAGCCGGGTATGCAAAAAAATCCTAGGGAAGCAATCTGGTCGCGCGCACGGGGAAACGAGGGGGGCGCGGCCGTCCCTCCTCTGCCGGCGCAGCCGGGCCGAATTCTCCCTCTGTAAACAAAACTGGATGTGTGTTTGGGAGCTGATGCACTCGCGACCCTGGGCGTCGGCTCGGGCCCGGAGGAAGGGGAGAGGCCGAGGAGCGGGAAGGCCGCGGAGCATCAATAAGACGGGTTGTGCCCGGCCGCGGAGCCTCCCACGCGGTCCGGCGCGCACTTGCCCCACTCCGTTCCGCATTCTGTCGAGAGGGTCTTGTTTACATCGGTGCGCGGGTCCTCCCGATTCCCGCCTAATGAACAATAAGCGGGGGGCATCGCGCCCCTCCCCCCGCGGGCTCGGGCCCTCTCGGGCTCTCACGTCCTGCGCCCGGTCCGCGCACTGCGCATATAGCTATACCGGCCTGTGTGCGTTTACCTTCGCCTGCACCTACCCACACGAGCACGGCGCGCGCCGGCGGGAGGGGTGACGGGGCGAGGGGGTAGGTGGGGGGGGGGCGGGGGTCCAGGGTGGTTCTCACCCTCTCGATCCTCCGCGGGCGCGCTGTGTCGGTGGCCCGATTCTCGGAAGGACCTCATTTGTTGCTCGCTGCCATATATCTTGGCCTCCGTTCTCCTCTCGCGCTCCCTCCCTCCCGCCCTCTGCCGCCGGCTCCCTCTCCTGTCGTCTCCCCGGCGTGTTGTTATTGCCCGAGAGGAGGCCCGCGAGAGGGAGATGCCGGCCGGCCGGTTGAAGCGCCCGCGCGGCCCCAAGAAGCGCGCATACTTGGCCCGTGCGAGAGAGACGCAGCTTCCGACGAGTGCGTCTACACGGGCCGCGCTCTCCTCTTCCACGTTGGTTCGTGCACTCGCGCGCATGGGCCCGCCCGAGTGTGCGAGTGGCGCGAAGTGCCTATGAATGAGAAAGGGAGACGGAGGAGGTCGCCGGGCCCGTGGAGGGGAGAAGGGAAGTTGGGCGGCAGGGGTCCGGGGGACCGGGGGACCGGAGGCCCGGGGACCGGGCCACCGCTGACTGGGGGGCTGACGATCCGTGGGGGGAAGGAGCGCCAAAGACTGTTTTCGTGCGTACAGCCTCCAGTCGCGGCTCACCCGAGGGCTCGTTGCGACGACACCCAGCGCCTTCGGCGCTTGTAGCTGCACCGCCGCCCCGGAGCCGTGTTGCCGTAGGCTCGTTCGAGAAATCCGCCAAAATCAAGCACTGCTCCCCGTCAATAGGAATGCAAATTAGACCTCTCAGTCAAAGATAGCGCGACCGCGTTTGAAGCTTTTAATTCGGACAGTTTATGACATAGTTCAAATAAATCAGGGACAATCTAGTTTTATCGGAACATGTGTTTTGAATAAATTACTTTTTCTCCTGTATTTTGCCTGAAACGAACATAGAGTCTCGCGTGAGCGAGAAAAGACATAAAAATCAATCAAATCGACTGGTGTTTGTTCACGAGTTCGGAGCGATTTGGCTAAATACCGTGAAATACTAAAATAGTATAAATCAAGCTGGAAGAATGTACAATAATTGTTTAACAAATAATCCTCGACAGATAGGATTAAACAAGTCGGTCAATGAGGCCGGTCCGCCAGCAGAAATCCGAAACACAGTCCCAGGCAATCTAAAATTCAGCGCGGAGCTAAAGATTTCGGCGCACGCACAATCCGCTCCAAACCTTGTAAATCTCTTAACGCGGCTAAATTTCGGATTAGTCGGCCCGAGCGTTCATTCACCGGGCGGCGATTACACACGCACACTCGCGCGCGCATTCGCTCTCGTTCGCTCTCGCGCACTCTCTCTCTCTCTCTCTGCCACCTTTCTCCCTTCTTTGCCGGGTCCGCAGATCGCGCGCTAAAAAATGAAGAAAGCGAGAAAAATGAGAAAACAACGCAGAACCCCCACCCCCCGGGCACCGCTTCCAAAAAAAGCGAACGCACGGGAGTGAGACAGAGCGAGGGAGTGG
Organism: Sycophaga agraensis; assembly: GCA_018906755.1. Lineage (NCBI taxonomy): Eukaryota > Metazoa > Arthropoda > Insecta > Hymenoptera > Pteromalidae > Sycophaga > Sycophaga agraensis. The sequence goes on from JACCIE010000011.1 coordinate 1,642,241, forward strand.
GAGAGAGGGCGCAAAAAAAGGCGAGCGGGAGAGATAAAGCGGCGAAGAAGGAGCGAGAGACTGCGACGAGTGCAGGAGGCGATAGAGAAGGAGAAGGAGGGCGCGAGCGTGTAGGTGTGCGAGAGCCCGGCTGCTCTCTGCGGTATTCCTCTCGCGTGAGGGCCCGTGTGCGTGCGCGTGCGTGTGCAGCGCGCGTCGCGCCTTCACGGACATTTTATGTGCGTGAAACGCGTGGGACACCATATATCGCGCGGCGGGAAGGAGCGCGAGGGAGCGAGAGCGAAAGAAAGGGAGGGGCAGAGGGCGGGAGGCGGGGAGGGGGAGGGGGGGGGGGCGGAGAAAAAAAAGGAGTCAAGCCGGTCGCGTCGCGGACTCTTTGAATTTCTGAAATTCGAGGCGTGAGAATATCTCTCGCGGGGCCGGCGGGGCTCCGGGGCTCCGGGGCTCCGGGGCTCCGGGCCTCCGGGCCGCCGCGTCGCCGCCGACACCGATAATGCCGCCGAGATAAAAAAGAAGTGGCGGGGAAGGGGGTGGGGGGGGCGGTGCGTACACACGTAGCCGGCGCGCGTACGCGCGTGAATGGGCGAGAGAGCGAGTGGCGAGGGCCGAATACGATTTCGCGTCCCGAGGAACGGTTATAGAAACGATCGATTGACGTCAGGCCCGCCGGCGATCCTCTCGGCGGCGTTTCTGTGATTCGGCCCCCCGTCCACCGCACCCGTATAATTAATATAAATCTCTATTCTCGGGGCGTCTCGGGCTCGGGCCCGGGCTCGGGGTGCCGAGGTCGCCGGGCGATAAATTAGAAAGTCTCTCTTTCGCGGATAGGCTCGCGGTGGTGTGCGTGCCGGCGGCGGCCCAGGGGCACAGGCCGCCGCGCGGCTCCGTCTGCCCGTCTGTCTTTGCGTGCCGAAGGGGCACCGGTTCGCCCGGAGAATTGTGTCGTGACCTTCCTCAATTTCGCAAATATGTGGACGCGCGCGCCCGCTCCAGTCTGCGGCCAGCTCGCCGCCCAGAACCACCTGCGTGTATCCGCTTTCGGGCCTTTGTGTCGCGCCCGCGGCTCCGCTACTCCCTTCTTCCGAAGCTCCTCGGCGCTTGCGCGGCACTTTCCCCCGGGGCCGCGCCGCTCCAGACCCCCGCGAGCGTTTACCTCTTCATTTAGCGATAACCGGCCGCTAGGCCATCGGCTTGCCCGCGAGCTCGTGCCAATCGGACAATCGCCGGGATGCATTGTAAATCCCCCCCAGCAAACCACCGCTTATCTCGGCCACGCAACCTCCATTTTTTACCTCTCATTTTGCCGCTGCTCCTACTTTGATCAACTCTATTATTCTCTCTTATTCTTTCCTTCGGCTCGAGATGAAAAAAGGCCGATGAAAGGAATCGCCTCGCTTTTGTCTTATCACGTAGCTAATTGAAAATCCAGGCGTCGATTGCACAATCTAAACCAGCTATTCGCGAGGAGGCCGAATTGTCTATTTTGTACCCAAGATTTGCCAGTGGGGAAGAAGGGAAGAAAAAGAATTTGCTAATGGCCCAAGCAGCTGAATGATCGGTCCAAATAGGTAAGGAGACGAGGGAGAATGCTGGTGGTGGTAGGCAGTTTATCAGAGGAGCTTTAGTTACGATTGTCGCCACTTATAAGGCGGCTCGAGGCGGCGGGCCGAGCAGCCAACCGCGGGACGATCAAGCGGCAAAGGGAGAAGGAAAAAGAGCAGCTCGACTCGAGGAGAGGCGTGCGTAAACACGAGCGGGGGACAGGCGATAGGCCGGCGGCTAAGTACGCGAGTGCGTATTCGCGAAAGCACTCGGCGAAAATCCGGAGGGGGGAGAGCTTTGGAGCGAGGGCGACTCGGAGGGCGAGGGTCTGAGCACCGTATGTCCCGCAGCCGATTGAGAAGGGCCCAGCCTCGCTGCGCAGGAGGCGGCGGAGAGCCGGGGGAGTCGGAGGAGCCCCCCACTACCCCTCCCCAACCCTCTCCGCCCCTCCAGCATCCTGTAGCGGGAGGACGAGGCCTGGGGCAGGCGGGCCGAGGGAGGGAGGGAGAGAGAGAGAGAGAGCAAAAAGACGCGGCCGCGGCGGCGTCCGAGTCGGCGCGAGGAGCAGAGGAGAGATGCAAGGCCGAGAAGCCGTGCGTGATTCAAAGAACTGGGAGCAGCGAGGTAAACAAAATATTTCTGCTCGTCGGTGTCCCGGTCTATCTGGCGCGCGCAGGTGTGTGCGCGGACCTCCGGGCCTCCCTCCTCTCCTCGGCGGGCGGCGGGCCACATCCTCGGCTCCCTGCACACCTTCCGCCGCCGCCGCCGCCGCCGCCGCCTCCGGCCCTCGGCTCCCCCCGGGCCCGTGCGGGGCTTGCGCCGCGCGGCGCATAATCTACTGTGCGCGCCTTACGCGAACAAGCGGGGAAGCGAGAGCATACAAAGCGAGAAAAGAGAGGAGGGGAGGGGCGGGCGCGGCGGTGGCATTCGGTGGCGCCCGGGAGGGGCGGCCGAGGTAAAGGGCCCCGCGGCCTGGTGGGGGGCGCGCGAGGAGAATGTTGCGCCTAGCGGCCGATACGTCCGAGCGCCCGGCCGGAGGAGGAGGAGCGGGCCCGGGCCCGAGGGTCATGGAATGCGGCCGTAACGCGCCGCCGCCGCCGCCGCCGCCGCCGCCGGCCCCCGGCCTCCCGGCTCCCCGCACCTAAGGGCTCCTCCTCGCGAGGCGCGCCGCCCGCGGGAAAGAGGGAAAGCTCCCGAGGCACGGGGAACCCCCGGGCCGAGCCGCGCGGGGAAACTCGGCCCGCGGACCGTGTGAAGCCGCCCGGCCTCGGGGACTCCGGGAATTCGGAGGAAGCCCCGGCCGCCGGCCCTCGGGGGACGAGGAAGAGCCGCGATTCGGGGAAACGGGGCCGCCCGGGCCCCCGAAATTCGAGAAATGCGCCCGCCGCCGCGCCTCGGGCCCAGGGACCGGGAAGAAAAGCCGGCGGGCCCGAGCGCCCCGGGGCCCCGGGGAAAAGTCGGGCGCGGTGGCAATGACCAGCGTCCGCCCGGGTCCCCCGGAGGGGCCCGCGGCTCGCGGCCGGGGAGGAGGGGGCCGGGGCCTTTTTGGAATTCCGCGAATGCCGGGGAGAGGCGGCGCCGGGGCGGCCGGGGCGGCCGGGGCGCGCAGGTGCTCAAATTGACGTGGCGCGCAGCCGGCGGCGCTCGCGCGAGATAAAGGCCCCGTCACACCCTCGGGGATCAAATGGCCGATTAATGGGCCGGAATAGGCGCGAGTTCCGGCCGCCGTTACTTTTTAAGAGGGACAATAAAGCGGCTGGCAGTAAAGGCCCGATCCGGCGGGCAGCCTCGCAAATGAAGCGGTGCTCGCGGAGCGCCGGAGCGCCGGAGCGCCGCCCGGCCCGGGGAGAGATCGCGCGCCCCGGCAAGCAGCGTCGAACTATGCAGCAAGAGCACCAGGAGCGGAGCCGCCTCCCGCCTCCCGCCTCCCGCCTCCTCCGCCCCTCCGCGAGAGCCAGCGGGCGCGAGAGAGACGCCGCAGATCTCTGCCCTCCTCTTCCTTCAAATTCCTCAGCAGGTTCCACGATCGCCCGCGGAACGCGAGCGGGAGAGCCCAGAGCGCCCGGCCTTTTTCTTCATTTCTCCGCTCATCCTCGCGCTGCCTCCGCTCTTTTCCTCTCGCTTCCGCGGCCCGCGGCTCCCAAGCTCGCTCTCGCTCCTCCCGCTCCTCCCGCTCCTCTCGCTATTTACCGTGCGTCTTGCGGAAAGACTAAGTACGAGTCGCTCAAGAACTCGGCCTCGCGAGCGCCGCGCCGCTCTCGCCGGTGGGTGACGTCCTCTCTCCCTCCCTCTCGCTCTCTCTCTCTCTCGCTCTCTCTCTCTCGCCCTCCTCTCTTTCTACCTGGAACGGCGGATACGACACGAGCTCCCGGTACGTGAAGGAATGTCGTCAACGCAACCTCCGCCGCGGCGGCCGCCACCGCGCGCCGATTCCCCGGGCCGCCGCGCCACCGAGCGCGAGTCTCCCACCGATCCTCCTCCTCGCCTTGGAAAACTGGCAGATGATAAGAGATAGCGCCCGGCCGGCATGATAATGAGCCTTCGGCACTCGGCCGCGGGAGACGCGCACCTTATCTGATCGCGATTGGCTGCCCCCTGCCCGCCACCAGCCCACCGCCTTTCTGCCGATTTTATCTGTTAATTAACGCGCCAAGTTTTATGGCCATTGTATTTCATATACGTAATGGGCCGATTGTCATCTGCCACGTCCTTTTCAAAACCGACCGATGCCCTCTGATGCAATCGTTCGCGCGGTCCTTTTCACTCAACTTTTCCGTCATAGTTTCAACAAAAATCTCAACACACCCTCCTCGCTTCCGTGTCATCTTGACTATTATTCATGATTTCAGTGCCTACTGGACTATCTCATTCCTGCCAAAACAGATTGTCAAACGCTCCAACTCTGAACAAGCTCCTAATACTAAGCTCTGTGAGAACCATATTCACTCGGGCGGAACGCATCCAGCCGGTAGTCCAAGTTGCAGTAGGCCTCGCCTGTACCTCGGCTTTAATAATCGCATCCTAATCACGTGACTTTGGTACAAGTAGCAGATCGTAAAACGAAGGGGCCCGGTCCTGTAGACAGAGACGGCTCACATGGAGAGTTCAGCAAAAACTGCAGGCTATTGCTTCTCGTCTACCAAGACTCGACCTTATACAATGCTCGCACCCCTCAGTCTAACCTCTAAACAGCTGGATATTCCTCTCCGCCCTGAATTGGCGTATTGTGTCTGCGTACCCTCGTTAAAAATCGAGCCCTTGCGTATAAGTTGCAACGGGGTTTGCAGGAGAAGATTCAAAAGTTGAGTGGTTCTCAGTAGACGTCTAGAGGCTAGTTCCCTAAACCGACATACTCGACAAGAAGCTGGATATGTAAATGAAGATTACAGAAATTTTAAAAAAGAAAAAAATACAAACAACAGTTCTAAAAATTGTTTCTTAACGTAACAAGTGGATAGAAAAAGTGGATAAACCGATTCCCAGCACAAAGTTTCCACAAATTAAAGTCTAGACGCTGCGCCTGCTATTAAGATGAAACATATTGCGTGAGGGTAGGGTTAGCTTGCGTATGGAATGAGATTGGTTTTGTATACCGCTAGTAAATAATTCATAATATTTCATGGCCTTAGATATTTCACAACATTTAACCATTTTAATAAGATTATACATTCTTAAAATCTATAGATGTATACAATTAGTTTTGATATACTCTGAAGAAAACAATCGACGTTAAAAGAGTTGGAAGAAGAATACATGTGATAATGGATGTTGAAACTACTCAACTTGCATACATTATAATAGAGGATGTATACTAACAATGTTATCGGGATTTATTTGTTACAGCAACGAATGTAGCATATCAGCTAGAATCTGGCAGAGCATAAGAATATCAGATTAGTCTGGTTTCGGGCTCGGGGTGAAAATCAGTCCGAAATGTGAAAACGATCGGGGAGGCGAGTAAGCCATTGAGGACGGCGCGGCGAGCGGAGGGGCAATGAAAAGGGGTTGCGTTTGTCATAGGTGCGCCCGCCGAGGAAAGTGGTGAGAGAGGAGAGAGTTCCCTCTTCCCACCATCTCCCGGCGGCTCTCGGCGGCTCTCGGCGGCTCGCGCGTCTCTATCTCGCGCGGGGCCCGCCGAGCCGAGGGGAACTAGCCTCCGCTCCGGCGCGGCGGCGTCCTCTCTCTCTCTCTCACTCGCACTCCCAGAGGTCCAGGGGGGCGGCTCATCCCCCCTTGGATCTCCCCATCGTCGCCGATAAGGCCGTGATAGCGCGGGGGTGGGAGTGGGCCCATCGATCTACGTAGGTAAAGGAGGGCCGGCCGCGAAATAGCGCGGGCCTGCTAGGCAGAGGCCGATAGAGTGATAGGCGGCCGGGTGGGGGGCCGAGGGGCCGAGGGGGCGCGGGAGCAGCGAGAGGGAGGGAGACGGAGGCATCGGACGTCGCCTCGTGGGAACCATGGAAAACGTTCACCTTCGGAGAGCGCGCGGCGGCCTCTGGGCCTCCTCTCCTCGCTCTCTCGCTCGCGCTCCTCCGCACTGGATGCTTCGTCTCGCTCCCTCCCTTTCTTTGGCTCTCGCGAGCCCCGGCGAGCGGCCAGTCCGAGCTCTATTAGCACATACTCGCGCGCGAGAACCTCGGGAGGGGGAAAGAATGCACGTACGGGGTATATAAGCGATCCTATCCTCTCTCTCGCTCTCTCGCTCACTCTCGCCTCCCCCCCGCCGCTCTTTGGCGCTCTCTCTCTCTCTCTCTCGGCCAAGCTCTGTGCGCACGTAGCGCGTGGAGTGCCTATTTGGGCGCTAGGCGGAACGGATGCCCGCGCGCGAGCGCCAGGCCACACGCCGCGCTTTTTCGCGCCTACGGAAGTTTATCGCCTTTGTTAATGGGAGGCCCAAGGTTTCGCTGCTTTCCTACGTACGCCGAGCCGCGGGCCAAGCTCAAGGGGCAACCGCAGGCATCCTTGTTTTCCACTGCTTGTTATTTCACGGGAAGCTCAGAGCGCCCTTTGCCCTCGATTATTTTCCCACTGGTCGCTTTATCTCTTTTGTTAACAATCTCGGTTGTTTTGCTTTTGTGCTTTACTAAACCCAAATGCAAGCATTCGAGATGAATCGAAGCCAAGGTTTATCAGGCAGATAATCCGTCCCGTTTAATTTATTTAGTGTATCCCAACGTACACTTATTTTCAATTTCCGCAACGTTGGAAAACGACGTGGAAAAAAATGGCCGTGTGCAAAATTCAAAGTTGTAACGTTGCGCAGTTAATAACGAAGAAAGCTCGTTTGAGGGCCAGCTCTCGTCTAGGGATTTACTTAGCAAGATGAGCGAAAGACTTAATGAAGAGAGGAGTGCGAGATGATGGACCGATGCGGAAAAGCGTGAAAGGGCCAGACGGAAGGAGGCGCGTCGATGGCGATCGGAGGCGCGATGAGGCAGGCAGGGCCCGAGCCTATTTTCGATGCGACCTGTGCGAAGAGCTGCTGCGCACTCGAGGCGGCGGCTGGGCGGCCGCGCGGATCGCCGGCAGAGCCGAGCTCGTACATAAATGCGCACTTGCTCGCCGGGCCTCGACTCCGCCTCGGGTCCGTGCCCGCCCCGTTTCGACAAACGCGCCAATTTAAAGGCAAGTTTAAAAGTCGCGTTTAAAGGGCGAATCAACTTTGGCGACGGCGGCGGCGCGGCCCGGAATCTTCGGCGCAATACCTCCGCGCATTCCAGCGGCGGGCGCTCGGGAGATGCGCGCGTCACGTGACTCGGGTTGCGCAGTTGGTCCATCTGGGCCGGGTCCGCGCCACCGGCGCCGGCACCTCGCGCGCATTATCGGCCAGTGCGTGCGCCGCGCCGGCGGGCCCCTCCCGCCCGCATGTAAATGTACACGCCCTCGCGAGTGTGGGTAGGCGCGCGGGTGTGCGGCCCGAGGGCCCCCGGCCCCCGGCCCCCGGGCCGACGCTCACATTTCACCGCGGACCACACGCGGACGAGCCGTGGGCCCAGGACGGCGCTGCCGGCCAGCGGGAGGGACCGAGACGCAGGCCCGCCGACCGCGCGCCTACTTATCCTTATATATTCGTGTAACGACGCAGTTGAGCGCGCATACATCGGGCCGGCGTCTACGCCGCTACATCTGCCGGATCTGCGTCGTAGCTCACGGCCAGGCCGCCTCCCCGCGCCGCCCCGCGCCTCCCCGGCCGCCCGTGTTTTGACGAATAATTTTTTCCGCCTCCCGTGGACCGACGCACCGAGCGCCACCGAGCGCAACGGGGACCCGCGGTGACTCTCCAAGGCCGCCGGCCCGATCGCGCACTCGAAAGTAGGCTGCCGCCGGCTACAAGGAGGACTGCGATCAAGGACTGTCGTCGGTCGCGGGCACTCCCGACCTTCCCCTCGAGCGCGTCCCGGTGACACTTGGCCGGATGGGGGCGAGAGCCGCGCGGACGTGGGAAGGCCGGCCCTGCGCTCGGTGGCGCCTGCACCGGGGAATCCCTCGCGGTGCCCGAGTGACGCAGTGGCCGCAAACCGAGGCCGAATTTCCCGGCGGAAGGAGCCCGAGCGAGGCCGAGAGAGTCCGAGTGGCTGCGGGCCCTTGTGGTGCCGGTGCCGGCGCGGCCGAAAGACGCGCCGAGGAAGGAGAGAGGAGAAAGAATGTAGAAAAGGAGACCGGGACAGAGAGGAGAGACGGAGGCAAGACGGGAGAAAGAGAAACACGCACGAGAGCCAAAGGGAGGGCGGGGGGCTCGAGTCCGGGGCCGGGGAGGGGCTACGCGGTCCAGATGAAAGAGGCCCAAGGGAGGTCGCTGGCCTTCCAGGAACCCTTATAAACTTGGACCCGGTGCCCCCACCAGGCCGGCAGGTCCCGGGGCGAGCCCCAGGCCAGGGCAGGGGCGCCCCTCCTCCGCCGGGTGCCCCCTTTCTTTCGCCTCTCCCGCTCTCCTTGGCACTTGCTCCTCTCTCACCGACGTACGCACCCAGCGGGATAAGAGTGCCGAAAGCGGGCTCGGGCGCGGGCGCCATTTTCCCCGCGGCACACGCGCGCCCGCGTTGCGCTGGTCGCGCTCGCTCTTTCCTCAAACGCCGCGTGGGAAGATAGGATCGGCGACGTTCACTGGGAAAGGCGCCTCCGCGGCCCCCGCCCGCGCCGCCCGTCCATGTGGGCGCGGGCCGCCGCCGCCGCCGCCGCCGCCGCCGACGCCGGGGATCGATCTCTCCACAATGGCCAACTGTCCTTGATACCATTGCTGATTATGGGGTCAGCGCCGCGGCCCCATTGTGCGCCCGCGCGGCCCCTGCCCCCGGATGAATGGGAGCCGGCGCGCCGCGGCCCCGAGCCTCCCGAGCCGTGAGATCGCGCCCAAGCCGCTTCCTCCGAGAGCGCCGAGCGGCCCGCCGGCCCTGCATGCGACCTCCCGTGGCTGCTGCTCCATTTTTCACTCGCGCGCTCGGGGACTCGCTGAAAAACCCACAACAATCCCTGGCCGCCGCCCGGCTTTTCGCGATAAATCTTCCTCCCGTCGTCCGCGGCAGGCCCAGTGCCTAAATCATCGCGAGATGCGGGATCGAGGGCTTTTGTCCAATTGTGTCTTTCGGCAACACTTTTCCCCGCATTTACCAATAAACGCCTGATTCTCGAATTATCAACGCTGATTTATTGGCCGAGCCCCAATGGGGATTAAGATTATGATTGATTTCTCAACATGTGTCATCCTTCGTGAAATATTCCTCCGAGCTGAATTTACAACACGAAATTTCATTCGTCGTATTTGTGAATCAACTTATCCTTTCGTAAACATCCTAATCAAACTGGTTATTGTAACGATCACATGTTCTGAAAAGTTCAATCTGTTCTCGAAAGATGCTGGTCGGTTCGCTACAGCCTCCAAATTTCTGCTAGACTTTCCATTACATCGATGCAACATCATTTGACAATTGAACCGCATTTTTTGACTTTATGCTAGCCCATCTTTCAAAGAGAAAAACAATTATTTGGAGTACATCTGTCCAAAGGATTGCTAGACGGGCAAGCTCGTAATACGAGTAGATAGAGCTAAATAGAAAAACAATCAGCGCCCCGAGGCAAATGAAGGGAGATCCGCAGGCATGCCTCGAGCGGAAGCTCCAGCCGTGGACAAGGGGAAAAATTGGAAAATCGAGTTAGGAGGGGAGAGAGCGAGCCGGCGGGCAGCGGAATCGCAAGCCGGCCACCGGGAGGCAATTAGAATCCATTTAGCGACCGCCGCGCCCCGGGCGAGTCGGCCTCGGCTAATCGGCCGGCAGCGGCGCGGGGCGCTAATCCCCGAAAACGGCGAGTCGGCAGGAGAGTCGGCGGGCGGCCGGAAAACCGGAGGCGCCGGCGCGCGAGTAACGAGGGCCTAATCACGCGTCGGCAATTGCCCGGGGCGCGTGGCCGATTGTGCCCGGCACGCCCCGGGCCAAATGGAATTTCGTTTTGCCGGGCAATTTGCCGGGCGAATCGGGGCCGGCGGGGGCTAACCGCGTTAAAGGGCCGCGGGGCGAAGGTCAAGGCCCGGAGGCGCAGGCGCCCCGCGCCTCGCCGTGCAGCTTTTTGACCGCGCTGCATAATTACGCGGCTTCCCGAGTAAAGCAACGCTTCGTATGTCGGGCGCGCCTACCTCTCCTCACGTGGGAAAAAGAATCGTATAATTTTTCCTCCTGGCGCAGCCCTCCTGCCGGCCCCTCGCCGCTTCCCGCCGGCGCGCCCGATTCGAATCGCTCGGCTCTTCTTCCAGGGCACATCGCTCTCGTTTTCACTTCCCCGGGATTCGCCTCGTCATTTGAATAACGAAACTCGACAGCCGTTGCCTTCGGCTTCCGGTGGCTGCTTTCCTCGCGCTCTCCCGAAACGAGTGCGTTTCACTCCGGGTCAAACTCGTGCCCGAGTGCTGGGAATCCCTCGAGGACCGGGGGCGCCTCCACGGGGAAGAGGCCGTCCCGGCTCGGGACTCCGAGTGTCCGCGCGAGCCGCTGCGCCTCGGACGCGTCGCGCGCGCTCGCCCCACGGAATTATGCAAGCGCAGACGGCCCTTTCAATGGAAGCATTATTAAATTCATGAAAATGAAGACTGAGAGAGAGGAGAAGGGTCGCGCGGATATGGAAATCGAGGGAGGCACAATGCCGCGTGCCCGGCGAGCGCGCCGCCGGCCGGGGAGCCAGGGGCCGAGGGCCGCCGTTGGAATCAGCAAGTCAGATACGCGGCCAGAGGTGACGACGCCGCACACCGGATCCGCCATTGATACGCAATTGACGTAAAAATTGTCTGCGGCTAGGTGGGCCCCTGCCCCCTCCCGCCCGCCCCCTCGTCACTTGTCACTTTTCCAACGCGACGTCCGTCCGCCTCGGCTTTGTACTCCGCGCTTTGGCTTATCAAGAAGTGTGTTTCTAATTATTCCACTCGCTCTCGTCCACGACGTCTGCAGCGCGCTTCGAGCTGCAGGCCAAATGCAAACTCGAATACTTCACTTTTGTCCTCTGAACTCTCGCTTAAACTTCACTTAGCGGTCGTTATTTAACGTAACGGCTGTACCTTCATCTTTAGTGCATCCACATCCCGCGGAATAATAAAAACGGTAAGGCCTTTCCTCGAGCAATTTTAACGCGGAAAATTCACGACTCGTGGTATTGGTATTCGGCACACGTACGCGTGCAACGGACCATCCGCGAATAGCTAATGATTGGAAAATGCCACCCACGAGGCTGGCTCTCCAGGCGCTCCATCGCCGATTATTCCGCAAGCTGCCATTTACCAAACTCGAGAGTATACTTTATTACATTATGCAGTTATTATCGGGAATGAACTTGAAGGCGGCGGTATTCTAAATACACAGGAGAAAAAGCAACAAGAGGGTAATTCGAGTCGGAACATTACTATACTGACTGACTAATTTGTACATTAATCGATCCGATAATCGATCGTTCACGCTTTACGAGTCGAGATAGCCCAGCGGCCGGCGAGTAATCGGTGGCGCACAGGAGAGATTTTCGATTCGAGACGGCCGGGCGATCGAGGGAATTACGGGAAGGCAGGAGGCGGCCTCGGAGCCCGCGTACCCGCGATCCGCCGCATCGGACGCGCCGGCCTTTCCCTCAAACGCTTTCCAGGGGTACAATGATTTCCATAAGAGCGCGCGGCAGCCGCCGCCTCATTTCCCTTCGTTGAATGACAAAAGCGGGCGCTTCCTGTCTGGCGCGGCCGAGGCCGTCCGCGGCGCATCTCCGGCCGCCCGCGCGAAATCGAAGGCCCGAGATTAGCCGCGACAAAGAGCCGGCGGTTAACTGCCGAACTCCCGGCGGCGGAAGCGCGCGCGAGATGCAGGAGCGGCCCGCGCCGGGGAGGGGACAGATAGCCGGGAGATAAGGGCCCCGGGGCCGCCGGCCCGCCCCGTGGAAAAGAGCCCGTGGGGGGGAGGAAAGGCCCGCCGCCGCCCGCCGCCCGCCGCCCGGTGGATTTGCATCGGCCCCCGGATGTTTACAATCTGCCACTTGACCGCGCGACCGGTTGTGCGCCGGCGCGTCGCGCGCCGGGAGGAGGGACGACGCGATAGCGCTCGATCCCAATTGCCGATTAGCGCGATTTCGCGCGCCGCGCGCTCCCGCCCCTCGGCCGAGAGGCCGTTGCCCCCTTCCCGAGCCTCCGGGCTCCTCCGAAAGAGACCCCGACTTTTCTGCTCGCCCCTCCCGCTGTCTCCCTCTCTCCCCTAGCTCCTTATGCCGCCAATGCCTCCAGTCGGCTAATCTATCCTCCGAGGATTAAGGCAACTTCACTGCCTCCCCAAATTCGCTTTCCTACGCTTATTCTTCTAGTTGAAATAACTCCTTACTTCAACTTGTTAGTGCAAAACATCAAAGTATTTTCAATGTATATATGATTTTGTAGAATAACTATATCACTAAAATACTTTTACAACAAATCTTTATATTTATATACTCATATTTTTTCCCTGTGTTTATTATAAAGTCCAAGTTATTTGGGAACTTGAGTTAATTCTGTGCTTACTATAAACTGGGAACTATCCGAATAAAAAAGTCGAGAAAGATTTTAAAACTGAAAAGTTTTCCAAGAGCCTTACCTAGCTTTCCTACACCAGTTATTCTATAAAGATAATGCTACAATAAGTCCAGTATAACGATTTATCGATATAAAGTGATGCGAAAGTGCATAATCAAGGTGAAGTGAATAATTAGTAGAATATCAATAAATTTCAAAATAAGAGTAAGTTGACTGTTGATTAGAGCATAAAACTTATTTTTGAATCTGAGTGGGCTGTTCAACTGTTGTGCGATTGTTGTGGTTTGAACTGAATATTTGACAAAAATGAATACAGGATGATTGATTTTCTGCACAGTGTAGAAGATATTGAGTAAGTGATAACAATAATACGATTATATTCGAGAACCATTTATCCAGGGCAACATTTAAGGAGAAAATTGTGACTTGTTAGGTGACGGGCATCGCATGTCGTTCATTAGGCACAGCGAACGCATGCCTGCACCTACGCTTCTGACAGAGGGCCTCTGTGCTCAAGCATTTATCAAACAAAGCCTTCTTTTTTCGAAATTATCTAGTTGGCGCACCTGCCGCTAGCTTTACCCACAAGAAAACAGCACGACCCGGGGCTAGTGCCATTGCGCGGGAAGGCGGCAGTGTGCGTAGCTCAACCGGCAGGAATTTCTTCGTTTTGGGGCAGGCGGCGGACTCGGAAAAAGCAAATGCACCGGCCTGAGGGCGACTAATCGAGAGCGAAACCGGGTACGGACTTACCGGCTCGGTGGCGGGGGCGGGGCCGGGGGGCGCCGCCGGCCAACGCGCTTATAACCCAATACCCCGGCGTGACATGTGGTAGACGGGAGCACCGCGGACCGCCGCCCGGGTAAACAACCTCTCGCCGAGCAAAACAACTGTCGCGAGGGCCGGCGGCTTTTGCGCGGAAAGACGACACTTTGGAGGGCAGCTGGTGCGGGCTGCTCCGGCCCCCGTCCGCGTCGCGGCTCGCCGGCTGCAGCGTTTTTCGGCCCGTGGGGAATTGTTTGCCTAACTCGAGCCGCGATACTCCGGCGGACGATCGGGAAATAAATTATGGCCGGTTACTCCCGGCGCGCGCACCCACTCGACACGGCGTGCCGGCACTTTCGACCGGCCTGTTGTCAAGTCGTTTGGCTGCGCCATTCGAAACAGGGTCTACACTCGCTTTGACACTCGTCAACGTTCGGGTAATTGTTTTTTCGCCGGGAAGCGCACGGGCCAGCCTGCGGGGGCAGGGCAATCGGCGAATTCACCTCTGGCGCAGAGAGCCGCAGGGACGGACACAGCGAAAAAAAAGACCACTGCGCAGGATCTACGGGAGCGAAGTGCTTTTACGGTCCCGCGCGACAGATCAAATTGCCACCATGCGTTCTTCAAAAGAAAGCACCACGCACAGCGCGTTTTTTCTTTCCCTCGCTACCTGAAAAAGCCCCCAGGGCTGCCGGCTTGTTTTACTTTTGAATTTGGTTATCGACGAGCACCCGTTGCCTTGCGCTTGCGCAAAAAAAAGGTGCAGCGACCATGCGGGGAAAACAAAGCTCGGTTTACAAAACAGGGGAGACCCGTGGAAACTACATGTCAGCTTGTAGACTGCTATCACAGCTTAATTAAATTACAATCAATTAGTCGGGTGTGCCTCAACCTTCACTCATATTTAGCTACTCTGAGTAAAATGATAAATGAATCACTGAGTCAATTGAGTAACAGCTACCCCTGGCCAAGTCAAATAAACATGTTTCATTTTTATATTACAAACTATTTTTAAATAAAAGATTTCGACCAATATCATTTTTGTCATAGATCATTTTAATGTTAATAGTTAACATGTTATATACTAGCTACATAACAACTTGCCTTGGCAGAAATTTAAACTAATATTGGTCGAAATTATCGGTAAATTTCTAATTTAAACCAGTTTCAAGTTCAATTAAATTATTGATGTACACGTGTTATAGTCATATCATATTTTAACACATGATTTCATTTTTTATTTTGTTAATGTTATTATTTTAAGTTTGATTATCATATTTCTACTACAGTTTATTCAAAATTTATATTTTTAAACTCTATTTCTTTCAAAAGAAGTTAGCGAAAATATTAAAAAACTTCAACTGATAATGACTTATGAAACATAATTAAAAATGTTGAATAAATTTCCTCATTTTCAAGATAACATCCAAACTTTTTTAATCAAACGAAATCTTACGTCTCAAAATACAACCGTAAATGCAAAAAAAATTATTAGAAATCGATACTATACTAAGGAAATTTCTGTATATTCGATACTACTATAATATAATACGTGCACGATTTCGTGTTTCTCAAATTTTGAATTGATTCTTAATCAAATGGAGAGGCCAGAATCTCGCAGAGCATCCCATTAATTAAATTAATGAAAAGTTAGTTGGAAATTCTGTACAATTTCTATTAGGGCGGTGTTAACTAATCTAATTGTTTCTTGTTAAACGTAAAGTATTTACGTGAGTCGTTGAAGCTGCAGAGCCGCAGCATCCAGCAAGGGGCGTCGGGTGCATTAGCGCACCGGCACCCTTGCGGGAAGTCGCGTCTCAGCGGCTTGAGGATTCGGTAGACGACGTCTCGATACGTCACGCGCCTACATGTGCGCGGAACGAGTTATCCCGCTCACGTCCGGGGGGAAAAATTACGCGCGGCGCGCGTGCAGAATACCCAAGAGCGGCGTCGAAGGTGCGTAACGAGGGACCGCGAGGGCCTCCTCGATTGTTTCGGGGCCAGCGCCTACCCCGAGGCTCGAGGTGTCGGCGGCTCGGGCGCGATCGGCACCCGCCGCTGCGTCCCCCGCCTGGCCCTCCATCGTGGGCGGGCTCCGAGGAGCCGCCCGAGGCGCCACCTCCCGCGTTCGCCCGGGAGCCGCTAATTGACTCCGGCCCGCTTTTCTCCGCGGCTCCCTACATCAATCTCGATTAGGCCGGCCTGGGCTCTTTACCCCGGGCGCCCCGGGATGCGTCATCGCGGGCGAAGGCTTCCATTAGCCGGGCGAGGCCCCGGCGCGCGGGCCGCTGCAGGTGCAACTTTTCCCGGCTAATGGCCGCCAGCGGCTCGCTAGCGCCCGGGAACACATTGCCCGAGGATCCGGGCTCATCTGCGCGCCGGCGAAATATCATTTCAACTTTACTGTTGCCCGCCGCTGCGAAATGAACCGCGGCGCTGCCGGCCCTAGTTCCTCCCCCGAGCCGGGCCCGCGACCGTAATCCCGCGCGCCTGGAAAAACCGGCCGGAAATGGCCCAGTAAACCGAATCGTGCTCTCGGGGGCGGGGAGCGCCGGGACCTCCGGCTCCCACGCGAGCCCACCGATCGGTCATTTGGGCCTCGCGCGAGGTTATCCGCGGGACGATCGCCGGCAGCTCGATCGACCTTCTCCGGCGCGCGTTTCCTCGTTCGTGGGATAATGGCTAGCGTCCAACGCCGATTGCACTTGCACTATGCCATTGTCCATCGCGGCGTCTCGGGGCTAGGTTGACAACGGGAAGCGATCGACTTAACGGTACCTGCGTATTCGGACTTAGCTGTGCGCGGAATTCGAAGGAGCACTGCGTGTTTGCCACTCACCTGCAACAAAAAGATAAAAATGCCAATTAGGTGCACGTCGCTTATGAATGTCGAGAGGGAACGAGTATAAGCGCCGAGTCGACGCGGCCAGCCTATTGGGAATGTACTTGTAATCGGGGGACAAGCGGTGACACATTTCCAGATAGACGGGCGCTTGCGTAGCCAAGTAGATACGGACCGGTATCGGTAAGACCCGTGTCCCCGTCCGATTCTATCTGCTTGTTATGCATCAATATTCAACGCTTCAATTGAAAAATTTCACGTATTTGTCATTCGAATTCTTCGCCGAATAATAAAACGGTGATTAATTTTCTCCTATGAGTTACGAGAACAGCTATTTTAGAATTTTTAATCACAATCATATTTTCCGGAATATGAGAGATTTCAAAGCTATTACAAACCATTAGAGCAGTATACTCATCAAAATAATATTTTCAATGAGTCATCTGTCTTATTTAACGACGAGAGTCTCCAAGTTCCGAGAAAAGTCCTTTTCCAGTCGGCAAGTGATAGCCAATCTCGAAAACAAATACAACAGCTCCTAAATTAGAGCAAGAAAATTTGAACGCGAGTGCGCTTGAATCTACCGGCGAGAAACAAAAGAGAAACTGCCGGCAAGCCGAAGCTTAGATTCACGTTTACATCCCAATAATAAAATGTACTCGAGGAGGCTGTTTCAATCTCGGTTTGAGTATAACGAGTGTACTTATCGCTGAGACACGGATCGAGCTTACATCCGGTTTCTCGAAGGAGAATAACGATAAAGTATTGCCAAGGACTCCGTAGGTTATAATTCGAAGGTTAATAGAATCATTAAGAAGAAACGCCTTTTGAACTGCCGCGCTGCGAGGGAGAGAGGAACGACAGCTCGTAAAATGTTCGTTAAAAGTGTAATAATTCGAATGGGGCCATTATCTCAAATTCGAGCGCTTAGGAGAAGTGCAGCGGCCGAGCGGCAGTGAGACGCACACAATGCCGGCGAGCCGCGGCGCGGGGATAGGCATCGCGCGCCACCGGCGCCGACGCCGCCGCCGCCGCCGCTCTTTTAACGCTACTTAATTTCGTTAATCGCTCGGAAAAAAGTGCCCCGGCGAGTCGCACGGCCCGAGCCGCGGCGACTTGGGCACGCGCATTGTGAAATTAATAGCGCCACCAGTGCAGGCCCGTGAATCATAAATGATTCATGAGGTTTCACAAATAAATACGGCTCCTCGATTGTACGCGGCCACTCGAGGCAAGCGCCCCCGATATCTCCTCCTCTCCTCGCGCGGCGCCTATTAGTAAACAACACTTGGGCCGGCCCCTATGCCGGCGCTTTCAAGCTCCCAAGCTCCCCCCCGTACTCTGGTGGCAGCGTGACGCGGGCGCTTGGGTCAACGCCGTGGCTCCGATCTCCGCGCGCCCGACGGCGAGTCGAATCCTTGTGACTGCCGCCCGGCTGCGGGATTTTCCGCGCGGGCGCAAGCACGAGGTCGATTATTCCGCGGACGCGAAGACGCGGTCAAAGCGGGGGACTGCGCCGGTGTAGAGCTCGGGCGCGGCCCGCGGTCAAAGGCCAGGTCTGCCGGTCTGCTCGTTTCGGCCGGGTTCAATCGCGTCGGCCCGCGCGCTTTGACGCGGTCTTTCGGTCGGCCGCGGCACGCGGGAAGCCGGACGAGGCGCGCGCCTCCCGCGGTCCGCGTGACTCGCCGCCGAGCCAACCTTCCTTATCGCGGCGCCAAAGGGACCAAACAAACGTCCGCTCCGATCTGGCAATGCGCAGCCGATGATCAGTCTGCCTCGGCACTTAATCAAATCTATCGCCGAATTACAGTCTACTCTCGCCCACAGAGATTAAATAACAATTTGGAATTCGTTATATGTAAATTAGCTGAATCGTCAAATGACCACGCATATTTTAGTAAATATACACGTAGAATGTAATATATTTACCAGTAAAGAATAGCATGAAGAATTCGCGGAAGAATTTCGAAAAGCATTACATACTATATGCGTGTATAAAATCATTTGTACGCTTGGTGAATGTTTCCCAAGTTAATTATCTGACAAAGTGAAAATTCCTAATAAATTTTTCAAAATGTTGCAACACCTGCAATATAAATTCTAGTGATTCCGTGTACGTCGGATTATCGGAAAGATTCACTGTAGGGCCCGCGGAATGCAGCGACTGTGTTCAAATCTTGCTCAATCTCGGTTCCAAAGAGTTAAGGTGCGAGTAGGCTTCCAACGAGGTTTCCAACATGAGATAATAATTGCGCTAACACACAAAGTTAATTAGTCGGCGAGTACAGGAATCCATTAGTGTTGTATACATTGTTCAGCCTCGGGGCTCTTGACCTTTTATCGAAAGGCTTGGTTAAAAATTATATCACCATTGTGACATATGAATATCTCCCGATCGTATCTTCATTGATAATGAGGCAGATATTGAGATCGCAAACACATCGGGGGCAAGAGATAATGGAATACCGCACGCGTAAGTAATGAGAATGCGAGAAATGCCGATGCCAGAGGAGATATCCCCATAGGTATTTAAGAAGAGTAATAAACATTTACTGGCCGCTGTTGTCTCTGTTGATAATTGTCAAAAGCGCGATCGCTCGATTTGGACGACTGTATCAGCGGCTGCAGTTATGCAACGCACACGTCTCCGAGGCTCGAGGCATTTCTTCATTAGGCCCCTAGGAACAAAGTAACTTTGCTCGGTGCATGCGAGCAGTGGAAGGAGCTCGGCCGCGGGCTCCACGCGGTGGTGGTGCGCGACGAGGGCACTGCACTCGCGCGGTTGTTTGAAAATCAAGTATAAATCAAAGTGAATGAATGAACGGAGGAAGTGAATCGAGGTGAAACAAGAGGATGTAGGCGGGAAAGGTGCGGAGGAGGATAGTTAAGCGGCGCGGAGACCGCTCGGCTCTCTTGCTCCATTCTCCGTAGTTTCACGATTCGTTTCCACGGATAAAAATCACCCACACGCGGCGCGACCCGAGGCCAAGTGAGACTACATTGTTTCTCATTTCCAACGATTTGCCCGGTTATGTTGCTCGTTTTCCCGGAGCTTGTTCCGCGAGTCCGCAATCGCTCAAGTATCCTGTTTTTTCGGATGAAAGGGCACGTCGTCGAGACGGCGCGAGGAAAATTAAGCCCACAAAGAGCCTCCTCGTGCCTCCGCGCGATAAATTCGTTAGAATAAAACGAATGGCTTTCTAACAAATGCTTTTCAAATTACCTAGTGAATAATTTGAAATTGCTTGCGCTGCCAAGCTCCGCGGGCGCAGGTGCAGACGTAACGGTACCTTTCGTAGCGACACGCATCCGTAGATGCAGAACGTTCAACTGGCTCCTCTCTCAACGCATAGAAGCACAAGCGAAAGAAAGTTGCGTTAGGGCTTCCACTTCTGGGGCAATCATCTCAGGATGAAAACGTTGCGTGGACACTGACCATCAGACAGGTAGTACGGCGCGATTTAAAACAAAAATCTCACGGATTCATACTATTTTCCTCTATACCACGTAGTAATTTGTATTTTCTGATTAATTGTGAAATAATTCATGTGCTGCGAATATTCATCAAAATGTTAAAACCGATGCATAATACATTACATAAGTTAGCATAATGCGATTTTAAACAACGCTTGTAATATTTAAATACACAATTAAGATTAATTACCTGCAATTAATATCGATGTTACATTTACTCTAAAAATAGATGCACTCGTAATTTTACACTGAAAAATCTCATTACTACCTTTTTCAACATTTATTACTCAGGGCGAATTTGTGCAAAGCAAAATGCCCGAATAACAATAAACATTATATATAATGAGGAAAATGAAATAAAACTGTATCAGTGGCAAGCGACAGTCTTCTTACAAACGCTTATGAAAATACTCGAAATTCTGGTAATTTGTAATCTCGGTCATTCGCTCACCTTATTCTCACTTGATTTATAATCAACTGTAATCTTAACGACCCGCTCCCAGCGAATTCCGCGCCCATTTCCCCCCTTCGATCCGCAGACACTCGGCATTCAATGTACTGCTAGATTCTTCTTTGGGCCCCGAATAAACAACAGTCGTCATCAATTACTCTAGCAAGGTCAAGAAAAGCTATCCCCTGTCGACGCGCGCGTTTCGCTTCCTCCGGCATGGCAGTGCGAAAGCGCGCGCGCGACGCGTCCGCGTTTTCTGAAAGGCCATCCATCAGGGCCTCGCAGAACTGGAGGCGCGATGAAAAAAGAGCGCGAGGGAGAGGCGGATGAAGCGTAGCCCGCACGGCGCAAAGCCAAACACGCGCGATCGCCGGAACTCCTATTACCGGAAGCCTTATCGGCTCGATATAATTTCCCCGAGTCATTCCGTTATCTTGAAGAACCCGGTGACCGAGGGGAGACGCGCAGCCTAATCCGCCGCCGTCGCCGCCGCCGCCGCCGCCGCCGACAACCCATGGAAATGTGGGACACTTGCAAAAATCCTAGCAGCTTACCTCGCCTTGTAGGTCAAGCCTGTCGCGTCCATTTGGCCCGGCATCGCAGACAATGAAAATTGTTTCCGTGCGCCTGTAACAGTTATAACCGTTTACGCGCATGGAACACTAAAGGCCTAAAGAATATAACATGACGGAAAATTAAGATGCTGTTGCGAGGCCAAATGATAAGTCTTGCAGTTATTGTAAAACGAAAGACTGAGATTTCATCGCAAGTAAACCAAATGAACCCAGGACAAAAAAGAAAAAATTACGGATACCGTCAAATTAAACCTCGCTTATAAGTGCCTATTACGGAAAGCCTCTTAATGCAAAGGCGTGCAAATTAATGTGCGCTCCGCCTCCCAGTGACATCGTAAAATCCCTATGATTATAGCATTCAACAAAATTTCACGGTTACACGGAAAAAATTCCGGGGCATTCTGAGCAGACGCGATGCATTAGCGGTTGCGCGCGCACTCGCGGCCTCTGGTTTACGTCAATTCTTATGCGTCGCGCGCGTCATTGTTATACGAGACGAACGGTATCTCGTTCAGCACTGTCCACGACAGCTACCCGCGCGCGCACCACTCAGCCAAGCCTTTTTCATTTGAAATTCGCTTTTCCTAAAACTCCTCATTGTATTTAGATTCAAAAAGTCCCTTCGTGCAATGACTAATGAAGTAACCCATAATGCAAATGACTATTTTATTATTCCAGGGCAAAAACTATAGTTTTCTCTCTTGTGGAATATTTTATCTATTACAATCCGAGTAATTTTTAGAAAATACTGAAAATGTGAGTCTGAACATTTAATAAAGGCAAAGACTAATTTTTATTTAAAATATAATTTTTCACCTGTAACGTTATATTCTAAATTATTTTGTAGCAATAAAAAATATTTAAACCTCTTTTCAGACAAAATTTTTGATATTAAAAAATTCTTTTGAGCTTGTTCCTTCGTCGAATTACCATAGTTTTTTATTCTTGAATAATTTTAATAAACTATTTCGAATGACAACCTTATAAAATGACCAGGATTCATTGTATCATTTATATGAATTTAAATTATTTATTAAATTTGGATTAT
Organism: Sycophaga agraensis; assembly: GCA_018906755.1. Classification (NCBI taxonomy): domain Eukaryota; kingdom Metazoa; phylum Arthropoda; class Insecta; order Hymenoptera; family Pteromalidae; genus Sycophaga; species Sycophaga agraensis. The sequence goes on from JACCIE010000011.1 coordinate 1,663,961, forward strand.
TCAGCAATATGGTAATATTTCATGCAAAATGTCTCTCCGAGTAAACTTTTGCTCCACGCCTTCAGGCTTTATTATCTTTTCGCACGCTGTTCTGCTTCAAGAGTACAAAAAGATGTGTGAAACGGACCACGAGAGTATCAAGAAAATATTTGTTGGATATTCGCTTTTCTACGTTTACCCTGACGCGCGTGAGAATCTAGAGGAATTTTATCGGCTTGTTTGTTGTTACGATCATTTTGATTTGATTTTGCGGGTAGATGATGCATGTTTTATACTTCAGGACTTTTTTGAATAATTTACTAGATTGCGGTTCAATTTTTTTTGTTCAAAGTTTAATTTTTTATATTTCAACATTCTTTATCAATCTTTAACAATAAACGCACGTATTATTTGGTAATTTCAGTAGACATTTTAATCAATAAATGTCTATTCTATAGATATTTTATATAAAATTATTTAAAAATTTATGATAAAGTGTTGAAAGAACAAGATGAAGCTTGACTAATTTATAAAACCAATTATCGGAATTTTATACAATACGCAATCCATACACAATGTAAGAATTAAGATATTATACTTAAAAATAATGAATTAAAATTTATAAATTAAATGTTTAGTTACTTCTTCACGTAAATAATTGTTGGTAAATGAAAATATGCACTGTCCTGTCGGTTTAGTCAATTTTACAACACAGATACACACATAGCCATAAAGATACCGCTATGATCTAAGAAGTGCAATAAACGCTTTATACGCCTGACGTCAGAGCAATAAAAAATGCTCACGGTTGTATCAACCAAACGCGGACTATTTTAAGAGGTTTTGAAGGTGGCGGGAAATATTAAAGTTTGGAATGTATGACGCCCCTATTTAAAGATTGCGTGACTCGTTTGAATAAGCTTCCCGATGCGATCTGTGTCACTTTTCATTTAAATGGTATCCGTTATTGCAATTCACATATTGACTAAAGTTAAAGTTTATGCAATTCAAAGTATAGTCTTCCTATTAAGTGTCAACGAGAGCATTTGATTCAACCAGGTAGGGAGAAGATGTTGCTAGTGTAATCAGAAGTTTGGTAGGGAGCATTAAACATGAAGAATATCATAATAGAATTTTAAATATTACGCAACGGGAACAATAAATAAACAATTTACAAGGCAATAATTTAGTAGTATTTAATACTCATGTTATTATTTAAGAAGATTATTGTATTAATTAGAGAAGGTTTGCAATAAGTAGTGATATAAATATCGGGCTATAAAATAATTTTTTCATGTTATTAAGAATGATGCAAATAATACGTGTAAATAGTGAGCAATGAAACTTTTACTATAATTGAAAAAAATTGTGGAAGGGGCTAGCTCATAATCAACAAGTCTTTATGTGCCAATAGCATGGGACTTGTTATTATATTGGCTGTCCTATTATTATTATTATAATTATAAGGCAAATTTAAAAAAGCATAAATAATATTTTTATCTATTGCTTGACAACTTTGGCGGCCACTCTAATTCAAACTACTTGGACTAGTATTATACGAAGAAGAAACTAGTTATTGACAGTATCATGTGATCGTACATCGAAGAGAACCGATAGGACTAAAAGGAGCAGGTAAAGAGGGAATATCAGAGTCAGAATAACTTTTTTATAAATTTAGAATTATAAATAATTACGATTCATTTGTGGAAGCTTTACTCGTGAGTTCAACTGGCATATTCGAGACAAAACGCAATATAACTAATTTAACCGTATGATCCAGTTCATGATAAAAATAAAGAAAAGGACAGAGAGGCTAAACGATCTATTCCAGCAAGTGAAAATTACTTTAATCGATCTTTTGATTATTTGTCCACCTTTTTAAAGACATGGAATTTTTATCGTGTCAAGTGATCAATCCGGTTGTTTCTATGAATCTGGTGTTGAATTTGATTTTATTTTAATTTTGCCCACATATTTACTCGGTGCGGTTGGACACAATTGTCCCGGCACGGGATTTTCCCGCGGCAAGTGGAAAATGTGATTTTCTGGTCTCCCGGCGCAACGGCCCTAGGCAGTCGTCGGTAGATCAACCGAAATACACGCGGCAGCAGGGAAGTTCGCGCGAGTGCAGGGCAGGGCGGGTCAGGTTGAGCGGGCGTAACGGGAGCGTCGCGGGCGCACAAAGGCGCCGATGAGACGGGGGCCCGGAATTCGGATCGGCCGGCGAGGGACGCGCTGCAGGCTATTTAAATCGAGGGCCGGCGGCGCGCGCGCCGCCTCGCCGAAGTAGACTATCGGATTCGCGGCGATGCGGCGCGAGGGCCTCGGCGGGGGCGCGACGAGGGCTTCCCGCGCGCTCGTTATAGCGGGGCCCGCGCCGCCGCTCCCCGCCGAGGCTCTGGATGCGACCCGCTGACCTCAAACCGCCGGCGCTATTTGCGTCCGCCGCGATAATTATTCATCCGTTTCGGCGGGGCTCGCGCTGATCGAAGCCGAGGCCGCGATAGGATCCGCAGAGGCCGGTGGGAAAAAGCTCCGGCCCGGGGGAGACGCCGAGGGGCTGTCGCGGGCGTTATCTATTCTGGGTCAGCGGCGCCCCCGGGGAGCCGTTCGCGGCTGCTCTCGCGGCCGGGCGGCGCGCCGTCAATTAGGATTAATTAGCAATTAACCGGGAGGTCGGCTGGCGCGGCGCGGATCCACTCGGGGGTAACGGAGCTCCCCTTATCCGCGCGGAGCGGCTTACCTCCGGAGGCTCGGTGCGCGGAGGCCGCGGGATTCTTTCAGATCCCCGCCGCCTGATCGGCTAACTAGCAGATGGAGAAATAGTGGCCTTTGGGGTCATTATCCAGATGTCTCGGATAAGGCCGATCGATTTAATCTCGGGAATTGTCGGTCGCCCGAGCGCCGCTGCTCTCCTTACAGACGAGTATACGTGTAGAAGAAACGCAGAATCGTGAGAAGAGTTTATCGGGCCCGTGGAGGCTTGTTCAATTATATTTTGACCGGGGCTCGTCGTGGGGGCAGAAGGCCCGACTTCCGCCGGCGGTCGATCTCACGCTCGCTCGGGGCTTTTCCCCGAAAAGCGCCCGGGCGCCCGCGGCCCCGGAACGCACGATAAGGGCCTCGGGTGCGGTTTATCGGCCGCGGGGCCGCGGTGGCCCGGGTGGAAAAAGCCCAAGAGGCTCGGGCGCGCGGGTCGCAGGGGCGTGAAACGCGAGGCGACGGCCGGCCGCGAGATTGCCATCTTATTGCCCGGCGGCCCCCGGATTAATAGACTCAATATCGGCCGGGGATCCCCGGCCCTCGGCGGAATTGCCCCCGGCCGTTTACGAGCGCCCGCTGCAGATTGCGCCGGCGATATGGGTCAGCTGCAGCCGCGGGTTTTTCTCCCAGCGGCCGGCTTGTGTAATTCGATTAGCGCGGGCCGGTCCCACGCGCGCGCCCCGCGGCCCGCGTGATTCACGCCCCCGGCATCCCGGGCCGCCCGGCGCCTCGGAGATTAAGGATCGCGCGCCGATCAATGGCCGCCGGCCCCCGGCACTCCCCGCCCCCCCGATCGATCAATAAAAAGCCTTTCTACGCTCATTTCGCCCGAGCCTCCCGCGGCAGCCGCCTCCACGGTTACACGCGCGCCTCCTTCCATCGGCGGCGGGCGTCTGGCCCGGCGCATTCCTCGCGCCCAGCTCGTCACCCCGCCGCTGGAGCCCAGGTTACCCGGCCGAGCGGTCCTTCGGGTGTCCGGCCCGAGTGCCCTCCACGCCGCCGGCTTCCCGTGCAATTATAAAAAATTGATTCGTAACGATGGTTAAGTGAGAGGACGGTTTACGCCGCTGCGATCTACGAGTCCGCGTGAGGCCTCCTCCCATCGCTCGGGGCGCTCCGGCGCGATGACGAGTCGCCGGGCCCGCGCGGACAAGGTTTACGCGAATAGGTCTCGCGGTCATAAAGCGCCCTCGTGATTCACGGGCCGGCCGCGGGCGTCGCGCCTCCAGCAATGAGTACAACACTCGTCATCGTCGCCCTCGATATTCCCCGTTGCGCCACGCGGTCGATCAAAGCCCGCATCCATTTCTCAGAAGCGGCGCCTCTTCAAGCTGCCGGTCCTTGGCTCGGATTCGGCCCGCGGCGCTGTAGGAGACCGATGCCTCGGATCTGCTTTCCACCGACCGATTTGGACTCCATGAAATTTTCAATGGCCAGATTAAGCTTTCATCTTCTTTGTCGATACGCGTAATTGTATTCCCGCTGGATGTTATTTTGTCCGAGGCGAGGCGCACGGACTCCACTGCAGGCTCCAAGGGAGCCCGGCTGTTTTCCGCGTCCTCTCGACGCGAAGACTCGGGTGCGCCGCGCGGCTAATAGATCGAAGGCCGGATTCCGCGCGGCATAATCACTTAGGCGGAGGTGGTATCTATCCTCGCGGAGGCGGCGGCGCCCCGGCAGCCGTGATTCCCAATAAATCGGCCCCGGGAATCCATATAAAAGCCAGGGGGCGCTCGGGGCGGCCATAAAGCAGCGGCGATGGCGGGGGCGCAGGAAGGTCCCCGCGCTTAAAAATCGGGAAAGCGCCTCATAAATAATGAGGCGGGCGGGGGCGGTTCCGCGCAATAACTGCCCGGGGCGGCGTTCGCGCGGCGATCCATTCGCTCCCCGGCGGAATTTATACGCGGCCTCCCGCGGGAGGCGTCCGCGGGGAGACCTGGCGGCGCACCTCCGGAAGGAGAGAGGCGCCCGCGCGTATTTTTCAAGGTTATACATTGTTGTTGACTACCGCGTCCCCCGGGCGCCTCCCGGCCCGATCCTATCGCCGCCCGCGCACGCCTCGCTTTATGGACTCCCATTGAGCGCCGCGGCTGTAATTGCACGCTATCGCTCGATCCCAGAGAGCCGGGACTCGCCTTCCGCCCGGTCCCCGACCCCCGCGGCGCTAACGCACGCGATCCGCTGGCCAGCCTCCGGCCCGATTAGCGCGCCCGGCGCTTTTTCCACAGGGGACCTCCTCCGACGTACGTCTCCATTGCGCGATACAGCGACTCGTCCTTATCCGGGGGTACTCGTCTAAGGAGCGGATAATGCGCGGCTCGGGCCCATTGTTCCCGGTTGTCCAATCGCTTTCACCGCGTAATCTGCCTCGCGGCGAGGCGCGGCGAGCGATACATCGAACTCGGTCGTCCGGCCGAGCGCAGAGGGACTGCCCGGGCCGATAGAGCTCGAAGGGGCGGACTCCGCGAAGCTCGAGTGACTCGTTGGCGGGCCGCGCACGCTCCCGGGGCGATATCGCCGGCAGCGGGTCCTCGCAGCCGGGCAAAAAGAGGAAGCGCAGATAAGGCCGGATCGAATGGGAATCGGAGAGTCGGCTTGCCTGGCCGGGTAGGAGCCCGTTGGGTCGCGCGACGCCGCCGCGGCGATTAACGCAGGAGGCGCTCCCGCGGGGCCCGGGGCCGGCGCCCTCGGCGCATCTCGGCGCTCACGGTTCACGGCTCGGGTCGCGGCCGCCTTCCGCGCGCTGATAACGAATTCATTGACGAGCGGCCGGCCGGCGCATTGTGCACGCACGGGCGTACGCGTCGCCGCCGACGCCGGACGCTCCATTGATTTCCCCCGGCGAGCTTTCTCGCGGGCCGCGGCGCCGGTGACTCGGCGGCTTGTTGCGCCCGGAGATTGCGCCCGGGACCGCCGCCGACCTCCGCCCCCGGGGGGACGCGCCTCGACAATGCCCCGATAAAAACGAGCAAATTGCCCGCCTCGAGCCGCTCGGCTCGCCGGCCCGATAGTTAGCTGATTTTTCAGTTAGCCTCGTCCACGGGCGAGCGCCGAACCCGCGGAAACTGCCTTTTCTCGCCCATCGTGCATGCGCGCCCGTGAATCTTCAATGCGATCCTTATCAATTTGCACTGAGCGCAGCCTCGGTACCAACTGTAAATTTAACCCTCAAACGGGCCCATCTAACTTTCCTTTATGTTTGCCCGTCAACCGTCTCAGTTGCCGTCTTCGTCGTTCATGCGCGGCAGCTAACCTACAAACTCCTATAACAGCCTACACAAGCTACTTTCCTAGATATTCACAGTATTCGCGCTAACTTTGTCCTGCATACTTAAATGCATTATTCACTGCGTGTTTCCTTCATTTCATTATTCAGCATTGTGAAAGTATTAATGCTGTTTACACGAAATAATCTTAATAAATACGCTCGCTGGTTTGTGGCAGGGAGGAGCATTGAGAAACAACATCCACAACGATTATCTGCACTGTAGAACATTTACTGTAATCCCTATGTACAACGATAATATTTTCAAAAAATGAATATTTTTACTGATTTTGAAGAGATATTTTTCGCAGTATTTACCCAAAGATCTAAACTTTCTTCTTCGAAAATAAATCCAAGTATTTGAGCTAAAAAATCCGATACAGATGGCGTTTTTTCCAGTAACTATAAAAAGACACACAAAATCGAACAAACGTTAGCCTTTCAAAGTCACGTATATATTTTATATACAAAATAAATTCCAAAGAGAGAGCTTCGTATTCATTTAGTAGGAAAAAATACAAAGAACTTTATTACTTCGAATTAGAAATTATACTCAAAGATGCAACTAAAAACGCGACGGTTTTCAATTTATGCGAGGCCAGTCCAGTTGTAAATATTTCCTAGGCAGCAAAGAAATTTTAAACTGGTTAAAGTAGGCGCACGTGAGAAAGGAAAGAAGAAAGAGAGATAGGGCAGGAAAATCGATAAGGGGATGAAAGAAAGAAGCGATGGAGGGGGCAAAGGGAGGCATCAAGGCGGGCGTGTATAAAGGGTGACTGCTAAAGTAATGGCCACTGTTGTCTAGGAACTTGCGCTTTTTGCAGGGACGAGGACTGCGAGGTCGCATCGCCATCAATTCCGGATCATCGGCAGAGGAATAAACGTTTCTGGTCACGCGCCGGATTTTTTCGGAGAATCGCGAATAAGGCAGGAAAAAGTCGGGAGAAGAAGGCGCGCGACGAGCGGCGAGGAGCGCGCGAGGGTTAATCGAATGCAGCGCTCCTAACGCGGAGTCCCGTTGGCCGGCAGAAAAGTTCCCTCGCTTGGGCGCGCGGCGCGTCGTGGATTTGGCGCCACGGCGCACCGATTCAAAAACAGCTCTCCCGCGGCGCGCGCCATTTCACGCGCGGGATCTAATTAGTCGGGGCGCACGCCCGGTGGAAAGTTCCGCCGCCGTCCCCCTCGAAGGACTGGCGCACGCCCTGGGGGCGGGGGCCGGGCCGCCCCCGCGTGCACGCCGGCCTCCCCGCCGCGGCAGCCTATACCCCTATCCCCGAGGCCGACCTCTGACCCAGCTGCGCGCCCCCGACGCCCCCCGCTACTCGCCAATTATCGCCGATTCATTTTGCTAGGACGCCACTCCCACCCTATCCTAACTGCCCTCGGACCTCGCGCCGGAGACTCGCCGGGCTTTTTCCTTGCTCTTGCCCGGCCATCTCATATTACGGACGGGTCAAGGCAAGCTTTCGATCGTTTTGCAATTTCTAGTACGCTGTTCTCCACAATTTCATTCGAGCTTTACTTTTCGCTTTTAAATGTGAAGACTTTTCGATTTACTTATTAATCAAGATGAAGTCACAAAATAATTTATGTATTGTTTCTGATACTCTGTTTGAATCTGTAAGATTTCAGCTTTAGCAAAGTAAGTCACAGACGACCCTCTACTGGGGATGATTTCAAAGAAAAAATTGCTTTTACAAACGGCATTATTATCTCTCAAAGTAAAAGAGTCATATAAATAATAGTTAATGAAAGCAACACGGCAGACAGCGTATAATATGCAGTTCAAGAACTACAGGTATACTAATATTTTAAAAATAAAATTATATATATTGCTCGCTCGATAATAATTTGTATCTAATATCAGTATTTCAATTAACTTAAAAAATATTTATTTATAAAGTCCATTGGAGATAAATTTAACGAGAATCGATACCACATATCCCTAATTCTTTTTATACATATCGGTAAACGTATTGCTTTACGTGAATTTAGAACTAATTATTCGATATATAATTAACATTTATATTAAAGAAATGTTGATTTCTTGAAAGATATCAAAAGTTAATCAAAAGTTCTATGTTATTGTAGAACGTGATGAAAGTATCATCTCATATTTATTAATAGGAAAATGATAACTTATCGAGCAATATAAAATATACGGAAGCTGCATTCGTGGAAGAAATGTAAATATATTTTTATATTACTCTTACTCTTTGCGAGGTTCAATCAGCATTAATATTACTAATAAACTAATAATAAATATTATGTTGTACTATTTCTCGTGTTGCGGCATTTTATCCTCATTCCCACGCGTTATTATTTATTAGAGTATTATTTTTACAGATAATATTCTCGTAACTTAGATTAAAGCGTGATGCCGGGACTCGATTAAAAAGCGATAATTACTCTTGCCTCGTTTTGTATCTTTCTAAGAGTACAGAAGCACTCGAATCAAGCGAAAAATAGTTTCGTTTAATTTAGGATTCAATTCTCAGCTGTAAATTAACGGAAACGAATGACATTGTCAACCAGGGTACATCCTTAATTATTAAAAAAATATTAGCGAACGGTTCAAATCTACTTGATACCGTTGCTTGCGTGCGAGCGCCAGGCACTCTAAGAAGCTGCGAGGGCTGGTTTGAGGGAAGCGTTGGGTTCGCCGAAAATCTAGCCAAAAGCGATTGTGTGCCGGGGGGCGAGGCGTCCGAAGAAGCAAGGCGACTGGGCGGCGAGGATCCCCGCAGCCCTAGGACGCCGGAATTATTGATCGGGGCGAGGGGCCCGTCCGAGGTAGCGAGCGGCCCTCGGCAGCCTTAGGGGCGCGGAGAAATATAGCGGGCTCGTGCAGCGGCGCTCGGGCGGCGCGCGCACATCCTCGGGGCGGCGCCGGCGGCGCGAGCCTCTCCGTCAACGTCCGGGTCGCGTTGTGAATAATGCACCGGGCGCCGCGGCATGGCGTCCCCGGGGCCGGGGCAGGGCCGCCCTGGCCTGCCTGGCCCGAGCCGCGAGGAAGCCGCCCCCGCCCGCTCGGAGATTCTCGTGCCCGCTATTCGTTTTGCGCGCGCACTGAATCCCAATGGCGTTTATAAGCGCCTTTTTCTAAGCGCCGCGGCGACTTTTTCCCCTTTTCTTTATTTCGATTTTTATCGAGAGCGATACCCACTCTCGGTATTTATGGATCGGGCCGCCGAATCCGCCGCCCTTCTGGACAACCGACGATTCTTTTAAAGCTGACGCATCGATCGACTGCCGGCTGAAATAGCCGCAATTCATCCCTGATAAATGCAATCTAATTCTGTCATCTCAACTCATTTAGTCTATTATTCTATTATTCTATGTCTATTATTGTCTACTAATGACTGAGTCCATTATTCCATTAATAGACCTTTGTACGCATTCGTTCTAATATTCTAAAATTAGAGATAGTCCTAAAATTTGTCTGGCTTCCTTCACACGCTACTGTAGCCCTCGCTGCACGGTCAAGAAACGTCTAAGTTTATCTTGATTTTTGTTTATTCTATTACTTTTCAGCATTTTATTTATTCGGACTCTACCGGTACACGTATCAAAAAAGCAGAATATTTTGGGAGCGATCGAGGCTTTTGTGAAGCGAGGGGCAGTATAAAATGTTGGAAGGAGGAGCGGGTAGGAGGGCCAGGTTGCGGGCCTGGGCGCGCCACCGAAAAGGAGGAAGCCGGCGGCAAAGGAAGCCGCGGAGGATCCGGCAGCGCTCCCGCATGGATGCGCCCGGCGGAAAGTGTCCCGAGCACATGTTGCGCCCCCGGGCGCCCGGAGGCCGCGCGAGATTCCCGGAACGGGCGGCGGGCGGCGGGCGCGCGCCACATTGTGCCCCTGCAGCTTTCGAGCGGGGCGAGCGGCGCGCGCAGCCGGGCGAACACCTGGACCGCCTCGGAAAAGGGCGGCCGAATCCTTAAAATACACCTCGCATCTGCTCCTCGGCCGCGTGCGTGTCGCGTGCCGGTGGCGCCCCTCCCCGGGGAGCGGCGCGCACGCGCCCGCCGGCCAGCGGGATAATCGCGCGCGCGCGCGGCCGATGATCGGTATCGGGCCGCGCCGGCCGGCGGGCTCGCGAGGGCCGCACTTGACGCCGCCCGCCCGCCAATTTATGCGGGCCGCCTCCGCGGCGCGGTCCAGCTGGGGAAAGCGCGGGAGGCGCAGCTGCCGCGGGGGACGCCGGCACGCGTCCCAGGCAGCCTCGGGGGCCGGCAGGTGATGCGCGCGTGCCTCCCGCTCCCTCGGCCGCCCGGCTCTGCCCGTGGCCCTTGTCATTTGCCGCCGCAGCCTCCCTCCGCCGCGCGCCCAGCCCGCCGAGGGATTTCTATTTTCACGCGCAAATTCACGAGAAATTATATGGGGCTCCATTACCATAAATGCTAATCAAACGGCATTGGGGTAAATTTTACGACAAGTATTTTAAATTCGTATATAAATGATGTTTAAGTACATTCATTTTGTCCCAATTTAAATTTAAATATGAATCTTTGATTAAATCTGAAAACAAAATTGAACTTCCTTTACATGACGCATTGAAATGCATGGCATATCAATTTGTATCAGCAACGATACGTCGCCGGGGCTCTGCCGAATAAATTGTTTATAACAACATTATGCGCATAAGGACGACTCAGGGAGCAACAAGTACGCGGAGGCCTGCGCGCGGGGAGGAGCGGCAACTCGCTGGAGGTGCCCAGCCGCTCGGGAAAGCTCCGTCGCCTTGGACGGCCCGCAACGCGGTTAATTGCGATTTTTTGTCAGTCGGCGTGGGGCCCGCGCAGAGGGCATTTGCCCTTAGGGCACTGTTTGCAGGGCGCGGCGCGAGGGCGTAATTGCAAGGGCCGGGCGCGTTCGGGGCGGCGAGACCGCACAAAAGCACACACGACTCGTTAAAAATGTAGGCGCGCAGGGCAGCGCAGGGAAAAAACAATGCGGGGCGAGCGGGGCGCGGCGAAGCAACAAGTAAGCCGATTCGGCGGTGCAGCGGGCCTTGGCGGGCCGATCAACAAGTTAGGCGCGCCCGGGCCGCCGCCGGCCCTCGGACAAAAGCCCCCGATTTTTACCTCCGGCCCCCATTTGTTTGCCGGGCGGCCGGCCGATCGGGAACAATCGCGCGGCCGGCGAGAGAAGCCGCAGCGGCTCGGGCCGAATTCGGTCGGGGGGTTAGCAGGGGAAGGCGCAGCCGACGCGCGGAAGGTGCCGAAAGACCGGCGGCCGGGGCCGGCGAGAGGGGCAGGCGGGCCCATTACCCAGCAGGTGATGCGCCAGGTGGAGTGTGCCGGGCGCGTGCGCCCTCCCCCCCCTCGCCCCCTCGGCTTCCGGTCACGTGGCCCCACACCCTCGGAGCCCCTCCTCCGCCGGCGCCCGGCAACCGCGCCGCCTCGTTATTCCTCCGAGCGCCCGCGGCCCCTCCCGCCTCCCCCGCCCCCGCCACCCCAACCCCGACTGACTTTGCATTTACGTAAATAACGCGACGCTTTATCGATGCCAATCTCTCTATCGGAAATTGCCTGGCTTTTTTCTGCTCGACCCCTCCTGCCTCTCCTGCCCGGCAGCTCCCTTGGCCCCGCGCGCCCCGCGCGCCCCGCACGCCCGCACTTTCTCCCGGCCCTGGCAGGTAGACCGGGATCGCGACTCCTCCAGATCCACGCCGATGAATATTTACACTTTGTTCAAATATATGAAAGTTATATTATCGTGGCGCCGGCATCTCGGCTTTATCCGCGCCGCCGCGCCGCCGCTTCCTCCGACTTGGTTTTACAAGCCGCTAAAGGATGCGTATACAATGTTGTACTCGCTTTGATCGAACGCCGGCCAGCTTGAGGGTAAGCCTTTGTCAGCAGCCGGCTGCTTTATCGCCGCCGAGGAAAAACGGCCGATTAATTGCGATTTATGCTAATAACCCGCGCCCCGTGGGAGATAACGTCCTTTGCGATCCCACCGCTTCGACTATTACCCTCTTTGCCTTTACATTCGAAAGGTCCTCCGCTTATTACGGAAGTTGATTTATGCGACCGTTGACTTACTTCCATTGTGCCCTATCCCAACCATTTTCAATTTTCATTCACAAGTGGCTTGTTGTTGTTTTCCTCGGCTAATTGACCACAAGAGTATAGACAAACGAAGCGTATTCTCCACCACACAGAAAGATGTGTAATGGGACACCCACTTTGAATCTCTGCGCAAATCACTCGAATTGTGTTCTAAATACAAGGTAGCTCGAAAATAGAAAACAAAAATGTTGAGGTAATTTAGTAGACGGCAGACAAATTCCACGTGGATGAACAATTCCACGTGGAATTTGAACATTGCTTCATCAGAATTCCAAGCTGCTGCAGCTAAACCCATTGGCCAAAAGAAATCTCCTTAGGGCAAGGCCGGTAACGTGGCGTCGTCTCCGAGTGCCCGCGCGGTTTCTTCGGCTGCGGTCGAAAAGCTCGAGGCCGGCCTCGCGGGATCATCCACCCCGAAAGGGAGGGAGGGTGAGGCGCGCGAAGCCGACAGATGCTCGCGAGCGTGCCCGGGCGCACCGTCTTTCATGTCCTTTTTTTTCCTATTCCCCCCTTTTTTTTGTTGAGGGGAGGGTCAGGGGGTTGTTGCCTTTGCGCCCATTGTTTTTCACTCTTTCATGCGTTTTCGCGGAGATTTGGCGGGGCCCGCGCCGCCTCTGAGAACACTGGGCTTTCTCTCCTTCTAGCCCGGGGCTTTGTCGATATAAAGGCTTTCAGAGGGCCGGCTAGAATTACGCCCTCCCAAAGTCATCGTTTATCTACTAAAAGCGCGCAATTAAACGCACAGAGGGAGCGCAACATTAGTAAGCCCGACTGAATGCCCCTCAAAGGATAGATGGCTAAAGCGCTGATCCGGTCGGGGAAGCCTTTAAAAATGCCTTGGGCCCGAGCTTGGGGCTCCACAAAGACTCTCCGCTCTCGAGGCTTGGGCGAGGGCAGCTTTAGTCCTCGCTGCTCTCTCGGCCGATGGTCCAACTGCTCCCCGCAGCAGCGCCGATCGTTGCGCCAATCAAGCGCGTGGGTCAGTTTTAACGAACCACGCTTATTATGCTTGGCGCAATAGACGGGATAGAAGCAGGTGACAGGTGGGCCGAGCGAAGCCACATGCCGGGCATCGGGAGAGGACTCGCCGATCGCTCGGGACACGTGCCGCTGCGTCTCGGCCGATTGCACGCGAGCGATGCCAGAGGTGCGGCTGGTCTCGCGGGATCGCCCTGAAAAATTCGCGGAACGCTTAGAGGCGTGGAAATGAAGATGCGCGACGCACGTCCCGCGGCGCAGTATCCTATGGCCGGGGCTTTGTGCTTAGCTCGTGTCTGCTCGGGCGGAGGAGTTATGATTTCCCCGCCGGGGCGATGGCACGTGCGCGGGGGAGGGCGACTGGCCGGCGGCCCCGACCGCCGAACTGGCCGAGCTGCGCTTCTCTTTTCTTTCGCGAAATTCCGCGCTCGACATTTCTCGGAAAATTCAATGAGCCTCGGCCCGCGGCCTCGAATGACCCTCATTCCGTAATTAAAAAGACTACGGGGCGCTTTATTTAATTGCGCTTTTCTCGCATAGTTCGACGCGAGCGTGCGAGTTCATATAACATTAACGACCTCATTTGCATGTAAACTAGGGTTGTGCAATGTGCAATTTTTCGGTTGCGTAAGCGTCACTTACAGCTAAGCTTGCCTCTCGCCCGACGATTCTGGATGCTCCATCGTTTCGGCTCACTTACGCGCCATTCGAGCAGTATCGTTAGAGAGTAACGCTGCGCGCGCAACTTGCTTACCACGGCATCAAGGCACATACATTTACAGAATTATTACATAAAAGGGATTACCGTCGTCTCCAGCAAATGGACAGTAGTCATTTTTCGAGTAAATTCAACATCGTTTCCCAGTGAATGCGTCGAGATCGAGTTGAGTCTGTGAAAACTTTCCACCAAAACAAATACGTTCGATGCGGATTGAAAGCTATTGAGCGGCGTGTGTTTGTTTTCCGATAGAAATGAAACTTATGTCTATAATCGGCAAACATCGTCGAGTAGCTCGAAACAAATAGAGCGACGGAAGGCTGCTCGGGAAATTTCCATGGGCCGATCAAACCCCGATCCAAATCAATAAACAGAGAGTCGGCGGCAGGTTGCGGCGGCCGAGCGCTGAAGCATCCCCTCGGCGCACCGCCGCCGGCCGGGCAGGAATACTTGTCGGGGCAGCGGTTGGCCGAGGCGCATCTGCTCCCGGCCCTCGAGAGTTCAGCAGGTCATGGCGAGGGTATTGCCGGGCCCTCCGCCGTCTATCTCCGCGATCAGCGGCTTCCGCTCGCTTCTCCTCGGCGGACTCATTATGCGCGCGTAATGCACCGGCGCCGCCGGCCGGCCCGAGCTTACCGATCGCCCGCACGAGCGGCCCGTCAGCTGCGAATCGGCCGCGTGCCTTCTGCGCCCGCCGAGGGGTTGGCCCGCGGGCCCGGCGGAGGAGAGCCACCCGGACCCATGGCTGATTTTATCGGCGGGAGCGTTGCAGGAGCGCCGACAACCAGCCTCACGACGACTCGGAGACGAGGCGAGATTGATTGATGGATAATAGACGGACGGAGGCTGGTTTACCTGTTTGTGTATCCGAGCCGTCGTGCCGCGTTACAAACGACAAGGTGATTTGTACCCTGTTATGATATAATTGACTTAAGAACGGTTCTCTAGCACAAATACAGACGACTGCAGTTAGTACGCACACTAAACTAAAGCAATAAAGCGCATATCACCAGCCAGCATAATATGCGCTTGTAGCGGTGCTTATTTCCACTCGTCAGATTAGTTTAAATCAATATTTTATTTACAATTTTTCTTTTTAACTTATTTATTAAAGTTGAAAAATCATAAAAACCACAGATAAGTATAAATATAGTTTATATAAGCTGCTTTTGTTTGCTTACAAAGATGTAAGTGACGTAATTATGGTTAGAATAAACTGAGCAATCGTTTATAGCTATTTTTGTTTGTAACCTCAACCTTGAAATTATTAAAATTAATTTCCAATTGTTTAAAAATGACAACAATTTAGGAAAAAGGTAAGATTTGTTGCAATAATTGTACACCGATGCAAAAGGGAACGGACAGTTGGAATCTTTTTATGCAACAAGTAATTCTGACCAACGCGACTTGCAAATGGAAAAAGTTCTCGTCAAAATCACAAGGGTTTATTTTGGGCTTGTTATAATTGACAGGCATTATCCACTTGTGCAAACTCGTAGCCGTACTTACAATGTAAATTAATTGTAATAACAAAGTAGCGATAAGACCGAAGAAAATGTTTGGCAGGCGAGGCGCTTTTTCTGGATCGCGCGGCGGGCTTATCCGGTTACCGACACTCAAATAAGGGAGGGGAAAAAGGGCAGGAAAAAGCAAGACAAACATCGCGATAAAAAGAGACCGGCATTTCGCTCGGCTAAATAATCGGCAAGTTGCCGGAGAGGAGCGAAGGAGGCAGAGGTTCGGCACGGGTCTCGGCAATTAACCAAATTTCCCAGGTGGGCCGGACCGGCCGAAAAACGCGAGGCGGAATGCGTGCACGCAGGCGGCATGCAAACTTTGGGCGCGAGGGCAGCGTCCACACACGATTCCATCGATGCGTCGGAAGCCGCGTCGGGAGCAGATGCCACCGCTCGGGCGGCCGACTCGCAGGGCCTCTGAATAAGAAAAAGGGAGCAAGGGCTCGCGAGGGACTAATCGGTCTTCCCCCGTGGCTCCGATGCCTCCGAGTGGCAGACGGGGGAACGGGGGAACGAGGAGCGTCTGGCTAGAGCCGCGGCCCGCGGGTCGATGGGCCTCGACGAGCGCGCGTTCGCTCGAGGCGCTCGCGAGGCGGATATAGGGGCTGCTTCGCCCGAGGGCAGTTCCAGCGGCGAAGGGCGCTTTATATTAATGCCACGTGTCTCCGGCGGCTTTCGATCGGAGATTCCCTCGCGTGATAAGCCGGCCGGCGGCGCGGCTGAAATCGGTGCTCGCGCCGAGGGGCGCCGGGCATTGTTCGGGGGCGCGGGCCTGATAAGCCGGGCGGCGGCGGCGGGGGCACCTGTCCGGGCCGCCGGGGAGCCCCGGCCCGCAGCCGAGTGCGTAGGGAGCGGCTCCGCACCGGGCGCTGCTATCTCGCGTGCCGTTACGCTTAACTGTTCCGGGTTTTTTCGGCGGGCCGCCGCGCAATCGTAGCTACAGTTAGGCTCGCCCACATGCGCGCGCGCGTCGCATGCAGGCGGCCGCGCTTTTTCCCGCACATCTGCTCGCGGCCCTCGAATCTCGGAGGCGCGGGCCCGGGGGAGGGCCGGGGCAGCTGCCGGCGCGCACCTTGCGGCTTTAATTGTCGATGCCTCCCAAGCGGCCCGAGCGGACCGCGAGCCCCGGGGGCCGCCCGCTGCCCCCGGCTCCTCTGCCCGCTCGCCGATTTACGGTTAACAAGCGCCACGCGCCCTCCCCTCCGCCGCCCGATCGCGTCGGAGGCCAGTTGATAAGCTTCCGACTGACGCGCCCGCGCCGTGTCACGAGGATTATCGTGCATTCTCGTAAGAGGACAGTCCTCCATCTGATGATGATTATGGAAAACAGTTTGAGTTTCTCCTACGGTACGGTTTATGCCAATTTACGTGATTCAGTGAGTCAATCTTTAAATTGGAAAAATTCGAACAGATTTCCACGAGCGTTAATTGGTTGTAAACGCATTTTGTTACTCGGCAAGAGAGTCGTGTGATAAGCGAATTGAAGGAATTCCTTTATTGTTAAGCTTATTGGCTCGGTCGTTTCATTCGATTAGGAAAAATGACTCTAGCAGATTTAGCGAATTCCCAGTTTGCGTCGGCGCGGCCGGTCCGCCAAGCAATCTGATTTGCTCCCGCAAATCAAAGAAAAGTTCCAATTACCGGCTGGCCGGGGAATAAGCTTCCGCGCGAAGAGCCCGTCGCGTACATAGGGGATGCGGAAACTGTCAGGCGCGCCGAAGCCCGAAGGCTCGAAGCCTCAAGCTCCGGGCCGCTGGCTACATAATGAGTTTGAACAAGTTTGGCGGGTGCCGAAGGGGGCAAATCGAGGAGTATCGAAAGGCCGCGCGGGGCGCGAGGGCACGGAGCCGAGGCCTCCTGCCCCCTAATAAACTTCAACACCCCGGCGCACTGGAAATTACAGTAATTTGGCCCGCGCGCAACGAGTCGTGCGCCGGGGCTCGAGGTGCGATTCGTCGCACTCGGGGCACTGCTCGGTGCGCGCAACTGGTTTTTTTGCGCACGCGCGCCCGGGAGGCCATGTGGCCCGATCGCGTTGGGCGCGCGGGGCTCCGGGGCCCCGGGGGGAGGAGACTCCGGCGGCAGGCGCACCTGGAGCCGAGGCCGCGCCCCGGCCTTATCACGAGCCCTCGCCCCAAGCCGCCGCAGATCGCGCGGGGGCTTTTCCGGGAAAAGTCGGAAGCTCGGCGGGCCCAGCTGGGCAAATAACCGGCCGCGCGCCGGAGATAAAGAGGCTTCGGCCGCGGGCAGCTGCGCGGGGAAACGGGAGTACGCGGGGCGCAAGCTCCCTCGCGGAGGCGGGCGCAAGCTCCGGCAGGTGGGCCGAGGGCCGAGCTGCCGGGTGCATGGACTCGCGCGTAAGGGGGCCGGCTATAGCCGCGGCTCTGGCGCCTTGTAAGTTTAATGAAACCTATAGGCACCGAGCGGGCTTCCGCGGCCTCGCAATAGCCCGAACATTGTACCTAGGCGAGCTTTAATTATTCCTCGGGGCGGGCAGCGGCCCAATCGAACTCGCGAGCCGCGCCGGCGCGTCCCGGGGAGATCGATGCGCCCGGGATTCCGAGAGCGGGCTGCGGAGGCCCGATCGGCCTCGGGGCCGCCCCCGGGTCAATTGGCCGAGGCCTCGTTTAATTAGCCGGCCGCGGGAAGAATCCGGCCGGGCGGCTCCGCGGCGGCCCACTCGGCCAAGTACACTGTAGCCACTCGAGCGGCCGAGGATTGCGACACTTTAATTAGTGGCCCTCGAGGAGCCCGGGCCCGGGTCCGAGGCGGCCTTAATTGCCGCGGCACCGAGGGGCCTTCGTTTGTCGCGCGGGCCGCCTCCTCGAGGGCGCCGAGCCGAGGAGTCTCGCGGCGACTCGGCTTAGTCTGCCGGGCCCCGTCCAGGCGTCTTAAGCGCGGGCTCCTCCCGCCGAGGGCAGCCGTCGAGCCCCTCGATTAGCCGGGGGCCGCCATCACCCGGGAAATATTTTCGCGGGCCAGATTAAGACGGGGCGCGCGGCTCTGTGCCCGGGGATCCCGGGCCGCCGGGGGAAATCCGGCGCCGGGCTGCTTAGCCCCGCGGCCCGCGAGATTAGGCCGGATGAGCCGAGTGCCCGGGTCCCCGGCCCCCGAGCGGCGCTTTATTTCCCGGATTTATCTTGCCGGGCGCGGCCGGCAACCCTTCCGCCTCGGCCGCCGGGCCGGGGGCCCAGCCCCGGCGTCGATTAAAACTCGCTCTTTTTTTTTCCCTCCCTCGGCCCCCACTAGTTTATGCCGCTCTCTTCCGCGGCGACTTTGCATTTCAGATTGCCTGTTTAGATTTAACGGGGCGGAGGCCGCCGCCGCCGCCGCCGCCGCCGCCGCCGCCACCGGATTCTAGAAAGGAACTTTCTTGTCCCCGATTAGATCTGCTCCGCTTGAGTACGTGATGTGTGTTTTAATCCGACCCCGGGATCCTATCCTTTTCCTTTCGCGGAATTGGCCCATTAGCATCGACCGCGGCAAGCGATCGCGAATCATTAAGACGCGATCGTCCAGTGACTTGGCAGTTGGTGTTTTTCGATAACGACAACAACAACCGCGCCGTTCGTTATTATGATAATGGGGGTTGGCCGGCTCAAACGGGAAGAAAGCGCCCGCCGAGAGCCGCGGCGAGACCGCCTCGGCCCTCCGACCGAGGGTTTAGTGAACTCGGCAGCCTCGGCTCTTGCGCCGAGAGAAAACATTGCCGGATAATAGCATGACTCGCATGAAAATCTCAGGGAAGCCATTACCCCCTGATTATGCAGAAATTATTCATTCGAGGCAATTTTCCTGCGGGAGAACCCCCACACTTTCGAAATATCAATGTCCCGGGGGGCTTTAATAACAGTTGCCAACCGTAAAATTGATTCGAGCGTAGCTTCTAATCCGCGCATGCGATTTACCGTATGGCCACTTGTCCGTGCGCCCGGCCGCCCGCACAGCGCGCCTGCCACTCGGCTGCCGAGCTAATGCGCCGATGCGCCACCACCGCCCAAGCGGCCCGCGCCCCGCAAGCCCCGCAAGCCCCGCGAGCCCCGCGTGATCGCCCCAAAAATTGCGGGAGCACGCGACCGAAGAATTCCCTGCCGGATCCTCGCAGCTGTTCCCATGCCGCCCTCCTATCTATTTACTTGCGCAGAATGCCTGCCTTTACCTTACAATGCCCATCGGGCTTAAAACTAGTCATTTCGTGCTCAGGAATAACTATAAATAATATCTGCTATTCGCCCTTTAGTGCACTACTCCATTTCTATTAGACATTAATAACGAGGAGACGCCTAGCATCGCTAACCTGACATTAGTGCTGAAAAACCTCACCCTTCGGATGAAACGTAAGATCTGGTGAATCGGTCAGTCGACGCAATATATCCCCCTACGTATTGCCCATTCTTATTGAAAATTAATCCACGGTTTTCTGACACATTTATTCTCATTTTACATCAAAAAATCAATTCGACAAGTATATTTGTAAATTGCAAGCTTTGAAGAACAATATTCCTTGACTAACAATATTTTATTTTTTCAATTTTTGAATTATATTAATGATTTCAATTTTTTCATCGCCCACCACAATTCCATGCGCATATATGCGTATTTTCCTGACTCTCTCGTCCTACATTTCATCCTGCATGTGATTGTTACGGTGGAAAATTAGGTTAGCTAGACTAGGTTCACTTTCAAACTGCAATATTCCCTCAATTACTCTTTATTAAATAAATTTATAAACTATTATTACATTAATAAATCCATGAATTATTCTCTAAACATTAAATATTGCACAATTAGATTAAGTCTAAAACTAATATGGAATTAAAGGAGGCAAATTAATATGCCAGCTACAGAAAAACAAACAGATCTGTTAGTTATTGTACGGAGCAAGATGCGGAGGAGACGAGTTTCATTGGATTGTCGAAGGCTGGGCTGCGACCGGTACGAAGCCTCGGAGGCGGTCGCGATACTCGATTCGAAATCGAACGGAGCCTAGAGCCGGGAGGATGGGCCGAGCGCGGCAGGCACTCGGAGAGGTGAGCTAGAGCTATTTCGGCTCGGCCGCTGCGAATTGGCGATGCGCCGGAGTCGCGCCCCGGGCTGATTAGGCCGGCTCCGTGGCTCCGTGGCCATTTCCGCGTGGGCGTGGGCCATTTGGCGCGCGGGTGCCGGGTGGGAGCGGCGGAGGGGCGGAGGGGCGGAGGCCGTCTGCCGGCGGCAGGTGTGCGCGGCCTCGACGGCTGGCGCGCGCCGGCCCGGAGGGGCGCGAGGGGCGCGCGGGCCAATTTGGGGGCGGCGCGCCGATTGAAAAAAGCGGGCAGCAGCGCGGGCGAGCGGCGCGCGGCCGCGCTAATTCCCCTCGGAAATTGCGGTGCCGCGCGGCGCGCCGCCATAAATCCCGGGCGACGCGCGCCGAAAAAAACGCGCGCCACGTGGCCAGGTGGGACGCGGCGACCTCCGCTCCGGGCCGACAGCTGCGACCCCGACTCCGGGCCCCGGCCTCCGGATCGATCCGCGCCCGCGCCGCCTAATCCAGAGTAATCGTCGGCGAGAATCCGGCATTCAATTACAGTAATACGCCGGGGGGCGGCCCGAGGGGGGACCTGGGCGGGGCGTAATTGCATGGGGCAGGGGCGCCGCCCGCGCCGGGCCCGCTCATCAGGCCGCCCATTGACAGGAGCGCGACATATGCGCCCCGACAATGCCGCGCAGCCTCCCGCGCCCGCCCGCGATTTTCCACGGAGGGCCGCGCGAGGCCGCGGCAGCCGCTCCCGGCCCCGCGGCCCGAGCCAGATGGCCCGGGGCCCCGGCTAATTGGGAGGGGCCAGGCGCCTGCCTGCCCGGCGCGTGCCTCCCCCCCCCTCCACGCGCCAACTGCCGCGGATGCGCGACTTTACCTGCCCGCCCGAGGGCCGTGATTCCCGGGCGCCCCTCGCGGCCCTCTCCTGCCCAAGCGCCGGCTTATCGATACTCAGCAAATGCTCTAACTCCTGACAATGTCTTTACTGGCCATTGTTACGTGTGGTCACATGGGGTCAAGTTCATTCGTGTATCCGAAGAATCGATGGTACCTCTATCACAAACGAAAAATTAATCTAAATCGATCAGGTATCGCATTTACTGTTTTCGAAACTTACGAGTATTGTAATTTATTACATATATATCTAAGATTATATTGCAATTAATTTGCAAACGAAAAATGTTGTTTATCAATATTTAATAATCTCCCTTGCTGTCAGTTTTTACACATTTTTGTAGTTAAATATTGGTCTTGATAAACTTTCGTATACTATAATTTCGATAATCATCGTGATAATGACTCAATTGCTGAGCTCCCCTCATTCTGATTTTAATAACCATATTTCTCGCTGTTTCCATGAAAAATATAATTAAAGTTAAGTTACAAGCTGTACTTTACTAAACTAACCATTGCGTTGCTTTATTACAAACAAAAAGGATCAAATTGAATAAATAGAATCAAGTTTAAAAAAATGTGTAAAAAGGAATAAAATTGTATTTAAATGTTGATGGTTACATCGCAGAAATGCGCGCGAGAGGCTAGAAAAATGCAGGGAAAAAGGCATTGCAACTCTTTGTATGTAAAAAAACGAACTGTTATATTGTATGATAAAGTGAACTTGTTCAGCATAGTACAAAAACGTTTGATATAAAAGTTGTAATGTAAAATATGACAAAAAACGATCTCAAAAATTATTTAGGTAAATAGTTAATACAATCTTCATGAATTTGTTATTATCTAGTAATTCTTCTGTTATCTAATATGTTCAATAAAAATTAAAAAAGTACTACTTACTGTAATAAGCGAAACAACGGTATTCAATAACAAACGGGTTCCAACTTACCTACAAAAAAAAAATAAAAAGATTAATATTATATGAAATTACGTTAAATGAATATTATTGCATAATATTTTAATAGGATTCGAGGTGCCTGCTTTTAAAAGCAAAGTTTATTCTGCACCTTTGGAATAAAGTATAATTATAATTAAAACGTAATGATATTAAACAAATATATAATACATAAGAATTATATAAAGATTGAAAGTCCGGGTCAATTATGTATTAATGAAATAAAAAATGCTTGGCCAATTAACATTTTTATCAACTGGTTTCTTGCGCATTATTCGGCACAAGTGCGCAGCTACATTGAGCAGAAGACGATCAAACCGAGCGGAGAAGGTACTAAAGTGGCGGAATTGTTGGGTGAAGGGCGGGCGGCCGGGGCAGGTGCGTCCCTTGGAGGTGGGCAAGCTGGTGCCTGCGCAACGGGCTTTATTGCACCCGCGGCCTGCTGGCGCTGCGGCGGCGGCGCCGCGAGCCGCGGATAAAAAATCGGATGAAGAAACGGCAGTCGCGGTAAATCTGCCGTGCCGGCGGCAATTGCCAGGGCCGCTCCCGTCTTCCCCCGTTGAAGCTTTTTACGCTTAATAGGCGATCGGTGGGTTCGTAACGGGCGCGGGTTCGCAGGTGCTCCTTGCCGATCCCCGCCGATGCAACGCCCGGTAATTGTAATTGCACGGCCGGTACCCGGGCCCGGCCGAGGGTGAAGAGCCGCGAGCCCTTACCGAGCGGCCGGTCCGTTAAAAATCGCTCGGACGTTGACGCGCGCGCCTCGGAGGCAGCGCCCTTATGCTCCCAGCGACTCGATCCATCACGCCGAAGGATTTGCCGCGGCGCATCGCGAGCCGGGGCTCCCGCATCCTCGCATCGATAAATAAAGCGACAGCTGCACAAAGCCCGAGGCGGCGCGCCCTCGACTCTTGGCTTTCCCATTAACGGCCCGGCGTTCCGTTCACGGCCACTCGGGGAAAAGGGGACGCGGAGCCGCTCCCCGGCCGAGGAGGCGCCGCGAGTGCATTGTGCCCGGGAGAAAAAACGATTTAGCCTCAATGATTTGATTTGATCGGATTACTCGTGTCGCGCGACGTCGGTGCCCCCGTGGCGCCCCCGCGCGCGCCCGAGAGCCTAATCGGTTTTGCCCGCGCAGGCTTCCTCCGGCGAGGGCCAGCCGCCGGCCCGAGGATCGACGCCCTGCGCCCGCCGAGGACGCCCGCGGGTCTATTAGCCGCCGGCGTCGGGAGCAGCCGCTGCTTATTTATACATTGGCGCGCGGCGGCTTGGCGCGAGGAGAATCACTCCGGGCGCACAATGGCGGGCGCGAGGCGCGCGGGGCAGATGCGCGAGGGGCGTCGAGCATCGATCAAGGGCCCCGCCTAATTCGGGCGCCCGGGGAGGCAGACTTGGCCCGTGACGCGGTGCGAGCGCGCAACCACGGGACGTGACTGGCCGCGCGGCGCCGCTGCGTCATCCCCGCGCGCGGCCGCCCAGCCTCCGCGCAGATGCGCGAGCGGCCCGCACGCGCGATAATTGACTCGTTACGTCCCTGCGCCCGGCCGCCGCCTCGAGTGCCCCTCGCCCGCTTTCTTTGCGCCCGCGCCTCCGCCGTTTTTTGCCCCGCCGCCCCCGCCCAATTCAATTCCGCCCCCCGCTCTATCGACTGGGGGCCTTTTCGAGGCCGCCTCTCGTTACGCGGTCCCCAAAAACCCTGCTCTGCACTTTCGCTACCCCGGCTTTCCCGCCCGCGCGGGGACAAGATCAAACGCTGCTTTGCCGCCGGAAGATTCAATTATCTTGGGTTAACTTCACCGCCGCGTCAAACACAACTAGCTTCATGCGAGCAGCGCCCGTGCGTTTCGCCCGATGCGAACCTCATTCAATTACCGAGATACCATTTTTCGAGCAATTATGTTGTAAGTATAGCATATACATTCCTCTTAAATATACATTTTTTGCAGAAGATTAATGGGACTCGTATATCATAAACCTGTTGAGAAAGCAACCACTTCTCCTAGGTACACGTATTAATCCGATAATGCGCAAGTGCTAATCTAAGATATATAATTACTGCCATGTGTACACATCTCTACGAGCAATTCAAATTTTAATTTCACGTGAAAAAGCAATCGAAAATAGAATTTTATAGAAAACTATATTCATATAATGGCTATATAAACAAATATATAACAAGGGTATAAATGTATAACCTTTTTATATAGCCATAATAAAAACTTTATTAGCAATGCTCTTCCAATAAATTTAAAATTAATCCTCTTATTCAAATCGAGTTCAATGTATTTTTCCTTTCAGAATGCCAGTACACCCAGGCGATATTTCAAAAAAGCGCCCGTAAAACCACTAGAGGCCAGCGCTCATTAGAAAAGGCGTTACGCAACACAGGGGAGGGGGGGGGGGGTGAGGGGAGAACGAAGGAAACTAATTACCCAAGACGAGTGTAACACTTGCATCCATCACACTCTCTCTTCCCGGCGCTCGAGTGAAAAATTGCGAGCTACGCGGAATAAATAATTCAACGTGTTTTTCAACTCTCGGACAATCTATGGAGGTACGGCCGCAGCGCCGGTGACTTCGGGATCCCATAATCCGATCACATCGCACGTCATTATAACTTGCGCAAAGTGGATTGGTCCGGAGCCCCTCGCGCCGCCAAGTATCGGCAGGCGGTCGGTCCACCAGCAAGTTCCTCGCAGCCGGCGGAGCGGCCGCGCGATCCTTAATTTTCATTCCCATTCCCGCGGCGCCTCCTCCTTTTTTATAGCCACGACGGGTCGCGCCCCGTGAATACCGAGGGGCTGCGTCCGGATTCGCCAGGCAAATTGAGCGAGGGTGAAGAATCGGGCGGGGGCGTTCGATCGGGGACCGACTCCCTGGGAGCGACTCCCCGGGAATCCTGCTTCGCGATAACCGCCTGCAGTCTACTCGGGGCATACCTAAATACTAGCAGCCCAGGGAATCATTTTTTTTAGACGGCGCCCTGGACAAATAGAGATTTTGAGTTCTAACCTCAAATTTTGACCAGGATCGCACTGGTTGAAACTGAACGGGGCAAGAAGACTATGATTCTTGATTTTTGTACTAGTATCTATAATACTATCCCTTTTATCACTGGTTTTTTCATTTAAAACAGATTCTGATTTAATTACAAACAAAAAAATTCTACTCGTATATTTTATACTGATAAGGTCTCATGAATCTAGAAATTAAACAAATGGTCGAAACATTTTTAAATTCTGTTTACAAAATATGTTTTATTTCAGGTATATTTGTAAGTGAATAAGTGTAATATACCTTTATGATCAACATTTTTTGTCATTCTATTTTTAGATACAGTAGTCACTATCTACAATATTAAAACTTAACACTCGCCTAAACCTAGAGTACATAATAATGTACATATGAGATGAATTAGAATGTATTCCGATGCCTATTTTATACATCCATTACTCTCTAAACTTACCGCGAAAAATCAACTAGTTATTCATACGAGTCAACATAATGATTATATTATTAATATTTTCAGTACTAGTAACGGGTTTTTCTCCACGTGCTAAAAACTGCTACGAGAAATTAGCATTAATACGTTGGCAGAACAAGACCTGATATAGTGCAAACAAGTCTTTTAAGTTTTACCGTCCTATAATTGTTTTTGCAAACTCATATAAAGGAAAGTTTCGTGAAGGAAAGAGTCAAAGAAGCGCATCGTCTGAATGGTCGGAACGCGACGTGCCGCTGGCAAGGTAGTCGGCGAGGAGTCAGCCGCTCTCACTACCGTTGAGAATGGACGTATTAATAGTGGAGCAGCGGCGACGGCGGCGGCTGCGGCGGCTGCCTCGACCGACTGCAGTCCGCGACGCCAGAGTATTATACGGCTCGCGCTTTCCTAGTAACAATGTCTCCTTTATGGCGCCCAATGTCCAGGAATAAAACACTGCGAGGGCGGCCTTTCGAAATTCGCGGATAGGAGGCCGCCATCGCGGGGGTAGATGGGAAGCGCCTTCAGTTTTCACGGTTCGAAGACCCGAGCAGACAGTGCGCCAGACGTGCCGCTGGACTATAACTGGCCGTTAGGTTAGGTTAGTTAGTGGCCGTAACCAGGCAGCCGAGTCCCTCGCCCCAGCGGCGGTTACACAGTTCTGGGCTAGCCGTGTCGCCTCGGCACTATGTGCTCGGCCCAATTATCAATCTCCCGAAATCATTGCGCATTTGTCAAAAGCTCTGGGGCGAGACCTTTCCCACGGGCCCTGCGCTTGCATCGATCCTGCGGGGGGCCTGCCTCCCGCTCGGTAGGATTTTGTAATCGCGGCGCTTGCGTGCCGAGAATGAGCGCACCTCGTGCTTTTACGAGCCATCTAGATATCGTAAAAATTTCCAGCTTGAAACTCCCACTTTTGACTCGCGTGGGCAAATGATTTTGACGAAAGTAACGCCGGGCTTTTCGGACGAAATACAGGAATAAAATGGCTGTAAGATTGTTTGGAAATCCCTATGTTAATGGCGTTCTTCTTGGAACTCGTGTTTTCGCTTTTGAATGATTGAGAACGGAATATAGCCTAGGAAATATGGTGCGATGCAATCCAAGCCACATTATTTGACGTTATGACGTTCATACTACCTCAGAAAACACTTGGAAAAGTCGTTTCATATTCAACCAAAGTGCTTTCGGAGAATAAGCTTGTTCTGTCCTGCTGTATATTTAACAATCCACCCTGGCGATTCGTCTCGGAAAATGCAACTTTTACGTGGCTTACATATTTCTTCAAGTAGATATAAGTCACGCTCCATTTCACGCGCTTGTGAAATTCATTCAAATTTATCTGTTTTTTTTTTCTCTCTTTACCAACTGTCGCAACCGGTCAATGTATCAATGCTACAAAACGAGAAAATGGAATCGAGACGGGCGCCTCGCTTGCGCGATCGGCAGTACACACATCTATATAGATCGGCGTGTTGCGAAGCCGAGGGGCGGCTCGTCGAGGTCGGAAGTTTCCTCAAAGGCATTTCGCGAGACACTTTGAGGCGTGCCGACACAGCAAGAGATGAGAATTTGTCGCCCACGCCCAAATTTAATGCGTCTTCGAATCTCCTTTTGGGGAAGCGATTTTCGCCCCAACGGGGCGTTAGCCTGTTTACAAACGAACCGCTGATACGCAGCGCCTGAGCGGCTCTCGACAATGGGCCAATTTACCAAGGGAATTAATTTGCGATGTAACGCGGCGCCGCGCCCACGAGTCGCATTATAAATGATCGGCTTTTCCATTTTCGGAAGGACAATGCAGCGCTCAGCAGGGGAGCTCGAGCATCTCGTTCGCACATTCCCACTGGGTTCGTTAAATCTTCCCAATAGAGTGTTCTATCTACAACAAGACATTGGCAGAGAGAATCAATAAGTTTTTGTGTCCAATGTGATAATCAAATTGAGTCTTGGATGAAAATAAAATACCACATGTTAATGCAATAGATATCCACGAAACTTTTAAAAGCTTGATAAGACAATGTAAAATTACGCGTTAGTTAAAATTTTCATAATTTTATGAATCAGATTCACAGTGAAAAAAGAGCCTATCAGCTGAACGACTGCGCATGCTCACGTACTCACTTACTCATATGCAAATATACTAACACACTGAAGCTTCACAAGCTTTTAAAGCGAGATATTTCTACACCGAGAGATGGGGTTCAGCAATTATATATTTATTGTATCGTAAACAGATGACAGACTGACTGATCTTGTAAAAAAGAGGCAAAGAAGCTACAAAAGCATGAGTCGTTAATTATCTATCTCCACAAGGTAATATTCTTTCGTAGGTTTGAATATAAGCTAAGAGGTTTACTTCTCTGTACATCTAAAATGTCATTGAAGAGCCAAGAAGAGAAAAACTAATTTTGAGCATAAATTGTAGCGATAAACTGGGCAGAAAGTCGTTGAAAGTGGAAGTAGAGCAGGGCTAAATCACGTGGGTCATTCTCTGGGTGAAAAGAGCAGAGAAAAGTAAGACGAGTAGTTGGTGAGTCTAATGCAGCAGACGGGGTCAGTCGGAGAGGTTAAAAAGTCGGGAGTGTCCAGGGTATTTGGCCGGGGCGAGTGGTCGGCATTAGGCGGAGGCGGAGGTCGCGGCTTCCCCACGGGTGCGCTTCTCGGGGCTCGGACTTGGCCGACACACTAATTGGCGCAGGGAGCTCGAGCCTCGAGGCGACTGAAGTGCCTCGCGGGTGCCCTGTCCGACCGGGCGACGGCGGGCGGGAGGCGCGGAGTGAGTAGCAGCCAGACGAAACAAAATGCCGCTAAATTTAATCCGGACCTTAGGTCTCGTCTGCAACTAGTCTAGACGCTAGGTGCGCGGGCCTAGGCGGCCAGAGCCCGAGCGAGGGGAGGGGCCTGCCCAGCTCGCTCCGAGTCGCTCCTTGTCGGAAGCCCGTTACTGCTTCCTCCGGCTTCTTCCCTCCTGGCCGGCGCTTCTTGCGCACCTTCTGCCGCAGTGGCCGCTAACGCCAGTTGCCCGCAGACAGCAGGCGCACCGGACCCACTTTCCGCCGGGAAGCCCGCGCGACCCTCCCCAAATCTCGGGCTCGCCGCTTTCCCCGGCGGCTGCGGCCCGGAGAGCTTAACCTTCGGCCCCTCCCGGCAAAAGGTCCAAGTGCGCGTAAAACGACAAAAAGAAAAGGTGAGGGGCCGAGGCGGGCGCGTAAAGCAATCGGCAGCGATAATCCCGGGGCCGAGGGCGTAAATCCGCCGGGCAGTCGATAAACAATGCGGCGGGCGGGGAGGGGCCGGCCGGCGGGCGGCGCGGCTATTTCGGCCGCGGTGGGCGCGGCGGGCGCGGCGGGCGCGGCGGGCGCGTATCGCGCCCGGCCATTCCCTTATTTCTGGAGCGCGCCGCGGCCGCTAGACGGGCTAATTGACGCTATTGGCGCGTCGATCTCCGCCGCCGCGCCGCGTTAAATCAGGCGGGCGCGCAGACGCGCGCCGCTCCCCCCTTCGCCCGGGAGGTGAAAGTCGCGAGTGCGTGGGCGCGCGCGGCCCGCTTCCTCGCCGGGCTCCTCGGGGCGCCGGGTAGGAAAACCGGGACCGCTGCCGCTCCGTTCGATCGGATAATGAGGGCTCTTTACCGCAAATTGAGCCCCATTCAAGATTCACTTTCCACGCCCGGCACTTTCACTCGATTAACCCCAAAATAGGATGTCATCATCATTATCTTATAAACAAGATCTTACGGCGCTCCTTGAGCGCGACAGCTTCCCTGGAATCCGGCGCACCCTCTCTTCTTATAAGCTCGCCTGATGGCCTAATCACACGTCTTCCTTCACGAATAAAGTATCGAATAGCCAAAAGATTAATCTATCCTCGATCGATTTAATTTGCAGGTAGGCCGGGCACAAGCTCTGGTGTTTTTCTCAAATTCTATACCGTTAAGCGCTATGGAATTATAAACATTTGCCGTTCGCTCTCCTGCGCGTTCCGCGGGAGGCTATTAAGGAAGCCCGTTCCACAATTTTCTCCGGGGAATTTGTTCAAATCATAAATCTGAGGAGCGCGTAAAATCGCCTCGTAAATAAACAGGAGCGGCGGTAGGTCGAAATTGCCACCCTCGACCCTCTCGGCCGGGGCACACGCGGCGCACACGACGCACACGGCGCGCCGAGTGGCCAGAAATTCTCCTCAGCGAAATGCCCGGGCCGCTTGATAAACATAGTCCATCCGGGCGCATCTCTGCCGCGTCCAGCTTTGTTGGCGCTTCCTGCGGAAGCCACTGGCTTGCCGGGCCGACCGCCGCGGTAAGCGCGCAATTTGCGCGCCGCTCTGTACGCCGCCCCCGTAATCGGAAACCACTCCGGGGGCCGCGCGAGTTTTCATTACAAGCCCGGCCCTGCCCGCGCCGACACACCTTCGCGGCATCCCCTAGCGGTGGCGCGGCCTTCGCAAGCGGCCACCCTTTAATTGGCCCTGCACTCCCATCCCCGCTTCCCACCAAGCTACGCTGACCTGCAGTCGGATGCGCGAGGATTTCCCTCCAACGCGGCACGCTGAAAAAGCCTCCAATCGAGTCCTATCGTTTCCGAGATTATCTTGATCGTACGAGTACGATCTTAGCGACATAACGTAACCTACTTTACATATTTTTCAGACAGGGATTTTTCCGAATATACCGACAAAGCTGTCCACACCACATGACCAATCTTATTTCGTTCGGATTTGCTTCATTCAGAAAATTGGATTGTCCTAAACACATTCACCACAATTACTAGACCACAAATTGTAGTTGAACGTCATGCGTATGTAATTTGTTGGTTTACATACACGGAAAAAAAAGTTCAGCGCATTGGTCATAAGATTATAGTTCGAAAGCCAGGTATTATGAACTAATTTTTGCTTATAATGGCTATTGACAAATATATATTAGATAATTGTCTTTTTTATTTGTAGACAGTCGGTTTGAATACATACTAGATATGTGTATTCTTATAATCATTGATAAACTTATTTTTGATACATTTAAACCATTAACGTTTCAGTTTACAATTCAAAAGAAAATCTGAAGGGAATTTGTTTGTAAATTCAAATGATACCATTACGTTTGCATATTTATTTTCACCTTCAAAACAGTAAAATCAATTAAATATTGACAGAGCAATAAGAAATCTTTACAGTATTATAGTATTATTTATAGTATTATCTTTCCAAATATAGCTTTAATATTGTCATGTATTAGGTGTATCGATAGCTATAATTTTCTTCCTACTTACTACAAATAGATATAGTAAGAATCTCGTTATACCTAATATTTTAGCTATAGAAATGTTTTTTTGTGTATGCGAGGGAAACATTGGGCTATAAGAAAACGATACTATCAATCCAGGGATAATTATACTATTAATAAATAATTACAAACCATATTAAGTCTCTCAATTACATAGAATTTTCTATAAAATAATTTATCATAAAAATAACAACCTTTCGTACAAAAATTTTTCACGACTCGTAAAATATTATTTATATATATTCCTTAAATTAGTTGTCAGTCTTCACTTGCTCAAGTACACATCCTGCAGATTAGAAGTGATACAAATTGAGATTCTCCGATTGACTTTTAAACCATTAAACTCGTTTTGTAATTAGAAAGAAAGACTCACGGCTGTGTTTATTTTTAGGATCGGTGTTGCTCGCGTGTTTCGTCTATCTATCTTAAAATGGTTCTCGCGACTCGTCCAGGTACATCAGAGTAGAAAGAATGTTTTCGCACTTAACCTATGCGTGTTAACTTTGACGTTAACGGTGACGTACGTATTTTGGATTTTGGTGAAATGCTCACATCCTACCGGTTGATTTACGAGTCTGTTCTGTGAAAAAGCCACATATTAATAGGCAAAGTATCAACGTTCGTCTCGTCCATACAGTTGAAAAGAAGTAAGTCTGATACCCACGGCAATTATTAAAATATCAAAGAAAACAATGTTTTTCGAGATTTTTTTGGATTTACATAAATCTTGATTACATTGCAATATTATCAATTGAATGTTTCACAAAATTATGAAAAGCGCACATTTATTGTTATAGAAAAACCTTGTAGTTGACAGATTTATTGATAATTTATAAATATTATAATCAAGTCATTGTTCATCGAATAATGTCATAAATTTATATTGCTCGTCGTTATCTGCTTTTATTCCATTAGTGAATTTTTAACAATGTTGCGGTTCCCTTGCTTATTCATGTGACACACAAGCTGGATATTGCAATATGTTATCTAGGAAATATCATGAATTATTCATTATCATTGACAAATCTTTGTAATCCATTCAAGTTTTTCCCATATTTCGCTAAAATTCTATGTTACAGGTTAATCAATAATTCAAGCTTTTTTCCTTTTTCAACAATTAATGAAATATAGATGTATCCATTTATTACTCGTAGCAGGCCAACTTCTTGAGGCTTTATTAGTTAACCAGATCGATCGGCCTGGACGCGGCGAACAGCAAGCTTTGAAGTTTATGTTCGAGGCTCGGACGTCGAGGCAGGGAATATCTTGGGCAATATGCAAAGAGGAACGATTGCAAATACATAAAAGCGGCCTAGGGCCGGTGCGAGTCGGGGGCCAGCGGCGGGCCGCGAGTGCCACAGGCTCGGCAGCGGCGGCGGCGGCGGCGGCGGCGGCGGCAGTAGCAGCAACAGCAGCAGCAGGCAGCGAAAGAAAGAAGGGAGGAAGGGTGAGGAGACGCCGGCGGCGGCGGCTGGCGGCGGCGCGCGCCGCGACGCTGACGCACGGCGTATATTTGGCCTCCTCTCTCTCTAGCTCTCCCCGGCGCTCCTTCCCCGCGCGCCCCGGGCTCCGGCGGCTACAGCGGCGGCTAGCCGCGCGCATCGGCCCTCCTTTTCCTCATTCGCGCGCCCCCGCGCCCGAATTGTTGTGTCGCGCGGCGGCGGTTACGTCGCAATTATCCGCCACCGCGCCCACTTGGTCGGCCCGAGGAGGAAGCGTCTATCGCGAGGCCGAATTTAAAGCCGAATGGGCCGCGCGGCCGCTGCACTTGCCCGGCGGCGCCGCCGCCCTCTTATCCGCCCCCGCGGACCCGACCGCCGCCAATCCCCGGAGGCTCGCCTGACCCGCGCGGGCAACGACAAGCGGCCGCTCGGCCGGGTTAATTGAAAAGTTGGGCATTCGCGCCAATTTGAGCGGCGCGCGGCGCGAAAAAAGAGGACGCTTTACAACTTTCCTAGGGGCGGCGGCGCGGAGCGCCGGGGCCGAAAAGTTGGCCGGGCCGGCAGCGGAGATAGCGCGAGCTCCGGCGCCCGGCTTTTCAAATTGTTCAAATTGTCCCCGAGATAAAAAAGCAATTAATCCCCTTTAACTAGGCTCAAGTATCCGCAATAGTCCACGAATAGCTCGGAGGCAGCTATAGAGCACACCGGGCGCAGGCACATAGGCGCGCGCGCGCGCCGCGGACGACAGGGTCAAAAGTGAGAAGGAGAAAAAGAGTAGACCGGATGCGCTGACGTTGGCCGCCTGGATTTATGGGCCTGTTTTATTCGTCGCGACGCTTCCGCTCGTGGAGCGGCAGCGCCAGCGGCGGGGGGAGGGCCGAGGCACGACGGACGGACGATAAAGCGAGGAGCCGAGGCGGCCCGGCCGCCGACACGGCGCGCGCGGCCGCCGGCCCGGGAAAAAGCCCGCGCGCGCGCGCGCGCGATCCCGCCGCTTATCGGAAAAGCCCGCTAACCTAATGACATGGAAATCGCGCGGAGGATAGGCGGCCGGCTCCCCTGGGAGCGAGCGCCGCTCGCGAGTGGGCCGCCACTGCGCCCGCGAGCCTCCCGGCCCCGCCTATCGATTCGCCGGGAGCCCGCGCCGCGACGCCAGTGCTGCCGAAACCACCAAGCCGACTTCAGCGCGGCTCTCTCTCGGTTATTACGAGCGTGTCGGGCCGCTACTTACCGATCTGCGGCTTTGCCCGAGACGACGTGCTGGAACAGCGCTTCCAGTGGAGTCAGTTGGGGCTCCGGCTCCTGGTCCACACTGCCGTTTCCATCGCGATGCTGCTGCTGCTGCTGCTGCTGCTGCTGCTGCTGCTGCTGCTGCTGCTGCTGCTGCAAGTCCCCATCCTTGTAGCACTCGCCCTCCATTCCTGCATTGAAAAACGTACCATTCAGTTATCGTGGATTTTGTGAAATCTCCGAAGTAAGCGATTGCGGTACCGCAAATGAGAAAGCCCGCTCTCGGAACCTTTCAAAGCCTCCGGTTATCGAATCAATTGTTAATTTTTGTTTAGGTCATTTTTTGGAAAAACATTAACACAAATCCCAATCAGCACACTGTCAGATTGGTAAACTAAATATATTTTATATCCAATACGTCAATTATTCAAATACATCTTTATTAACCTAAACACTAAAATGACTTATACATACATACCGATATAACCAAAAATAAAACATATAACCAACAATAAAAACTATACAAGCATGTACACATAAGATATTTTGGTACAGTAATACGGAAAATTGTTTTATTTTTCAGAATTTCGCAAACACAAAGATCAAGTATCAAAACAATGCATATATAAGTTCATGTATATAAAGCGCTGTATCTACCTACGTCAAGGTACAATATAAAAATATGCTTGGAAAGAGTGTAGTAGATCAAGGTTAAGTTAAAAATCAGAAGACCTAGATCTATAATTAAGCTTATATAAGTATTCTGCATCAACTTCCCTTATTATTTTCCTCATAACTACTAAAATATTCTTTGTCATCGATTTCATATGTGTCAATTGTCACTTATAGCAAAGATCAAAGATTACTTGAAATTTTTTGAACCCTAACCAGAAATTATTCAAACTGAATAAGAGTGTGGAACCTAATATACATCCTAGAACTTATGATATAGTGTCAATTTTGGAACTTAACATTTGGAATTTCTACTGGTAGCACAAGGTTAATGACCATGAAAATCAATGCAATTAAACTAACACCAGTACAGTATGTAGAACCAGTAAGACGCTGCGAATAACTATGTCATGAATGCTTAGTTAATTTACTGTTAAATATCTACATCGCCTCTTGGGTGTATGACTTAAATTAAAAAGATGCTCCCTAAGTGTTCGCGGTAAGGTTAATAAGCTGGCACTGAGAGTGTGTATTGAGAGAACGTTAAATTGGATCCACTTAATAGTTTTAATTGCTTCGGAATGATTGAAAACTTGTGCGTGGTTAGGTAATCGAATGGTATAAAGTCGTAAGGGAAAACAATCCGTTCAGTTCTGATTCCTTCACAGCTGTAATATTCACTTCATTAGCTTAACATTATTTTAGCCTGCGCAGAAACTTTGTGAGCAAGTTTCAGCGTAAAATTGACTAGGCGCGAATGTTTTGGAACCAATTAAACTAGTACTTTAACTGCGTTTTGTCTTAATGTGCGTTTATCTAAAAAATGCAGTAAAATTAAATACAATTAATATTCTAATTGTAATGTAGTTATTTAAATAATCGCTTGTTATAAGGAGTTTCCCACACAAAACCCACATAGGCAACTTTTAAGAAAATATATTCAAAGAAACTATGTCATTCCGTACTGATAGTTGGATCAGACAATCACGAGAGACGATCACGCTACCTCTCGCCCTTGTAGTGCAGAGGGACAGGTCATCCTAGTTTTATTCTATCTCTACCCCTGTCCCGAGCAGACATTCACCGCCCGCCTAGAGCAGCGAGTCTTTTCCACTCATTCTCCGAGTTCCTTAATGCTCTCCCGCCCCCGCTATCATCTCCATCTCCTTCTTTGCGCCACTCGCCTGGATCCGTTGTCCGGGTACTCACTCCATCCCCCGTGCCTTGTTTCGAGCGACCCTCTCAATAAGATACCCCCATCCCCAGAAGAGTCATTTAGAAAACGTGGCAATGGCGAGTTAAGCACCATGAGTGTGTTTGTGACGTGCAGACGAGGACGAATGCAAACTAATTAACGGATACACGCAAATATTCCCTCTTATTTCTATTGCAATGTAAGAGTTCACTTACACATCCTAGGTTACTGTAAACTTTTATCCGGAATTCATATTCACTCAGCGATTTTGGCTGTTACTCATTTCTCTCTGACTATTTTCTTAATTTAAGTACCAATAAATACAATGATATTATTAAGTAAAAAGTAACTATTCTTTAAATTTCTAAAATATGACCATTTGAGTTTAATTGATTTGTAGTAACTTTCAAAATAGAGTGTACGAATTGTAAGTGGAACTAAATTTTTTTAATACATTGGAGTGAAATTCCCAACAGAATTCAAGTTTCCCTTAATCCAAGCTTTCCACGCAAACGATAGTTTTTGCATAATTTAACAAGAATTATCGATTTGAGAGTGCTTGATGCTGAACATTAATATATAATTAACTAGGGCCCATACTTGTCATAAGTGTATTTGCGTATCTACAAGAACAATTTATGTCAGTTATTCAGTGTAGGTCGCTGTAGTTACGATATCGAACCATATTGTATTATTACATAGCAATGGCGCCAGCAGACTCATACACATTAAATCGAGACTGATCAATATACAGAAAAGTGCTAATGCTGGTAACCGTATTTTACCGATGTTACCTCGTAATACTAACGTAAAGTCGGAGCCATTATTCAATGATATTTTGAAAAAATACGTTTCAAAAATGGACCCTGTAGCGATCGCCAATTCAAAAATATTAAATGCGTTATAGTGAATTCAAAATGAGCAAAGTGACTGTCGCGTAATGGAATTTTCATGGAAATAGAAAATCAAGATAAAATATTTTCTCGTAGTATTGGCAAGCGTACGTTTGAATCTGTCGTGCGACATTTGAAACTGTCGATATACCCTCCAGTTGGACAAAACGAATAAGTGCATACGAAGAGTGAAATTGCAATGACGCCACTTTGGGCCATTACGTAAGAAGAGCACAAACCGGTAGAAAATGTGGCGAAAATGCGGAAAAGGGAGAGGAGAAAGAAGGGTGCGCGGGAGGGAGATAAGAAGAAAGTAGAGAGAGAGCAGAGGGGCGTGGCAAGATGAATGATCGCAAGACGCGGGAGTATTGATCCCGGTTACTGTACTCTCACGCCCCATCCGTCTCTTTCTCTCTCTCCCTCTCTCCCTCTTGTTCCTTCTCTTTTCGACGGAGTAGTATAGTAGCGGCGGCGGCGGCGGCGGCGTAGTAGTGGCGGTCCTGGCTCTGCCGCCCCCTCCCTCCCTCGCGCTCCCTGCGCTCGTCCTTTCTGCTCCTCCGCGGCCCCACCCCCGCCCCAGCCCCAGCCCCACCTGCGGGGCCCGGCTCCCGGACGCCCGGAGCTTGGCACGGCCGTGCGGGGCGGCGCCGCGGCGCTTCGATTCAGGGTCACGCGTGCAGCGCACCCCCTGTGATCCGCGCGGGGCCGCCGGCTCGCTGCCCCCCCCCCCGCCCCCCTCCAGCGGCGGACCGACTTTCCCTCTGGCGGAGCCCCCGGGCGGAAGGCCTACGCCCCTCGCTGCCACGCTGACCGCGAATCCCGCCCGCTCTCCTTTTAATCAACCGACCCTCTGCCCTCGAGTCAAAAGAATTTTATCGCCGTTTAATAACGCCCGGGGATTAAACGGCTCGACGAGCGGCGGGCGCTTTTGGACGGGCGGCCGGGAGCCGGAGGCGCGACTCTGCGATTAGCGCGGGAGGGCCGAGCGCGCGGTCCGCTTGCCATCGATGCGTATTGAGGCGCCGACGTCCCCGTCGAGGGCTATGATTCTGGCATTCATCGCCGCGGATGACAAAGTGCCCGGGAGCCGGCGGATTTAATCGAGTTACGGCCGCGCCCCACCCCGAGATATGCGCAGATGTCCTCGAGCGCCGACAGTCGAGAGCCAAGTGGTGAGCCTTGCACCGGAATCACCAGTTAGCATCCATAATTCCGGCGACACGCGATGGCAGACGGAGTCGAGTGCTCAGCCGAGTGGCCAGGGGAGCCGCCGAGCCGGCGAAGGAGCCTAAGGAAAATAATGCGGGAAGGGTTCGCGCAGGGGGGCGCCAGGGGCAAAGGTCGACGCCCAAGCTCAATCTTAAAGCTCGAGGGAGTAAAGCTCTAGTCAACCAGTCACACGAGGTGACCAGGTATCACCTCAGAAGCTAGGATAAGCCGACTTCGGCAATTATATTATTTCCCTACTCGAGTTTTTCTCCATCTGATAGTGGTGCTGCATTTTATCACGGCTTGGCGTTTATACCCGTTAGGCGATATTTTTGATAATTTTGCACAGATGGATAAGCAATTAGATCCTAGAGAGTAACATTGCAAAAATGCGGAACGTGAGTTGACGTTGTGCGCGCTTGAGTACACGATTCCATTGATCTACAATCAAAAGATGGAGATAAAAATATAAAAAATGGGATAATGAATGCATACCAGGTAACTCGACTATAACAAAGTGTCGCATTAGGTAAAAGGATAGGTTATCCATAACCTTGCGTTATGCATGCGAGTTTTTCAATGAAGCTTACACACTTAATTTGCATGTGATAAGCAACTAGTGTATCTAATCATTCAACTCGCATACAGATGCGATATAATGCATCATTGTAGGTGAGTAAGCGATAATAATTGATCATTTAAATTTTAATTCATTCAAGGGCATGAATTTTTAGTCGATCAGCCTTATTTACATAATTACTGTCTTTGAAATGACTCTCATTCAAGCTATAGGTAGTACAAGAACATTATCTGCACAATTCGTATTTGCTTATAATAACAGTATGCTTTCCTTTGAAAAGTCGCAAGAAGATCCATTGATAGGAGAAGAAAAAGCGGAGAAAAGGAAAGATTTGAGCGGAATAGGTCCACTTCTTTCCTTATAGCCTGTATCTCCGCCGAGTCCCCCTCGGCTCCCTCTTTTTCCGACGACTTCGACAAGCTCTTTGACCTCACACACCCCTCCATTACTCGACGCGGGTTTTTTCACCTTTTCACTTGATCGAGTTCGAAAGCCAAGACGAAAGGAAACGAAGGAGAAAAATGGGAGAGGACGCAAAGAGATCAATAACAAACCATAATAGAGCTCTCGGTTGCGCTCACGAGTTAACCGAGGGACGAAATCTCAATGGTTCTCCAATTTTTTAATTAATTAACCATTGCTAAATAATGATAACAAAAAGCGATGTACTCGTAGACAGTTTATCCGGATATATTTAGAGATTGATAGTGGGTAGATAAGTAACGTCGATTAAATAATGCATTCGTTTAAAATTAGCACGTGCATCAAGAGAGCACATATAATAGACAAGCCTCGTAAATAATAATCAATGCAGGCGATCTACACGAGAGCCAAGTTGCGATGGCAGGCTTGTTTACGTCACGATAGCGAGGGAACTAAATCGAAATTTCGAATTCTATTTACAAAATATCGCGAAATAGTGTCGGTCGTTGACCCTGTTACCGGGAAGCCGCTGGAGCACTCGCGTGCGCCCGAATTCCGCGGCAGCGCGGGCGCACACTATCAGTGCGGCGAGCTGCACACGGCCACGGCGGCGGTGCGCGCGCGCGAGGCTGTACACGCCGAGATCGATCGACGCGCCGCGGCGCGGGTACCGCATCGCCGCGGCGTCCGCTCGCCTAATCGCCGATCGATAAGAGGGAAAGGGGCGCCGCGGGACTCGCGGCCCTCCGCGATACTGCCGCCAAATCTCGATGCGCCAGCGGCTCTCGGAATTCCTCGGGCCCCGACATCTCAAGAGCCCGACATCTCATCCGGGCTTTTATCTCGCGCCCTCGGCCAGCCTCGTTCCCGGTTCCTCCGCGCCCGCGATCATCCATTGCCTTTCGATTATTTACAACTCTGCAGATGGATCTAGAGGAATGTCGATTGTTCTCCGCGTCCGAGCTGCTTCACACGCAGCCGAGCTTGGAGCGCTTCTTTCAAATTTATTCGAATACATCGTTATTATTCTTTCGATTGTAACGGAAAGGCAGGCACTTGCTGCAAGCGACAGAGGGGCTGTAATTGTGCTCTGAGAATCGGATTTGTTATAAGTGCATTGGAAGGGACACCAATCCACATTGATTTTGCAAGTTGTTTTCAGCTTCATTCTTTGAATTATCATTTTCAAACAGTCTAAACAGTAGCTAATCAAAAATCTCGATTTTATTATTTAATCGTGTAATTAGGTAATCGCGAATCGAAAGTAACTTTACAATTATTTAAGAATAATTTATCTGTCCTGCTTATTATCGATATGTTAGAAGATTAAATAAAAGATATAGCAGTTTCTAAAGAATTTTAATGTTATATAAAGTAGATTAGTATTTAATGAAGACGTACATTAGGAACTCAGATACACACTGGAGTCCCGGGCTAATGCCCTCATCAAGGGGGCGGGGGCGGGGAAGGGGGGAGGGTCAAGTTGAGTTTGCTCTCTCATTCCGTCTCTCTAGCTCTCTCTCGCTCTCGCTCTTCGGTTCATCGAACTGTGCGTTATATCTCGTGCGACAAGGTCAAGGCGCATAACACGTGGCTCGAGATAAGGACCAACAACGAAAAATAACTAGAAAAAGGCTGAACATCGTACTAAAAAAGTCTATTGCTAATAAGCAGAATGTTTAATTTGCAAGCATTTTGCAACATCTTGTTTAACATTGCGTTTTTCCCACAAACAAAATTGTGAGCATCAAAAATCCGCAATATATTCTAGTTTAATCGAAATGGGCGCAACATTTTACTTTCACGTAAATTTTATTTCTTACAAGGTAAGTAGTAGCAACTATCGAGTTATTTTTAATACATATCGCTAGAGGTATATAAGTAAATCAAACGTCAAGTAATATTAATGTAAAACTATGTGCAGATATAACCGTTCGCATTGGAAGCGATTATCAACGGAATATTGATTATTCATAGATCGATAAGAATCTGTGGTAATTCTGTAGCCTTACATGCTTATCGAGTGGAGTAAGAATGCGCACGACGTTAATTAAAAATTATACTAACCGCAGAGGAGCAACAAAATGGCACAGAGGAAGTAAGCGAGATTATAAGAAAAGGAAAAAGTCGTAGATTGGGTAAGAGGTGCAGGAAAAAGAGTTGGACAGCGAGGATACTCGTCCCCAAGGAGAAACCGAGGGAGGAACTCGCGGAAATCGCTGGTCTCTGCGGGTCTCGGGAGTTTAGGGGCTGCGGCGCGGGCGCCTCGCAAGGCCCGGGGGCTCGTGACAGCTCCTTGGCTGTTTGCGCGGGAAAAAGGAGCAGGGCGGGAGCAGACGGCGGGCAGGCGTGCGTGCGCCAGCGGTCTTACCTCATCTCGTCCGTCGAGCGCAGCTCCCGGGGAGGACGGGGGGGCGGCGGGGATTCCCCGAGCGAGGGGGTCCCAGGTCGGCCGGCCCGGGGCTTACGTCACAGGCTGACGGCAGGCCACGTCGGAACTGACCGAGCGGAGAACAGTCGGGTGGGGAGCGCAGGCACAAGTCGAGTCGGGCGGGTCGCGGTGGACATCGTGCGGCGTGGGCCAGGCGCGCACTGCTCGCGAGGTCGAGGGCCCCGCGGGGGGCGCCCGCGGCTGCACAGCCTCCGCGGGCGGTCCTGCTGCTGGCGCTGGCGCTCCCCGCGGGCTTACGTAACGCGGCGGCGGCGGCGGCGGCGGCGGCGGCGGCGTCACGTGCCGGTCCCTGGCGCGCGGCACCCGGGGCCCGGGCCAGGAGCCGCGGGCGGGCGCCGGGCGCAGAGGAGCCGGTGCCCCGGAGGTTGGCCTCCTCCGGCCGCCCGCGGGAGGGACCAAAGACCCGGGCGAGCCACCCGCGGCAAAGCCAGCCATGCCTCTCGCTCCCCCGCGGCCGGGCGGCCGGCGCACCGGCGCACCGGCGCACAGACGCCGCGGCCGGGTAAGTAGGGAGGAAAGGAGAGGGACCGCGGCGCGGATGGATTTTCGCGAGCGGCGCGGGCGACGGCAGCGCCGCCCGGCGGACGCCGACGCCCGCGATCGATAGCGCCTCGTGTCGCCGACGACCTCCTCCTCCGCCGGCCGCCGGCAGCGCCGCCCCGGCCGGCTCCCGCCCCGCCCCCGCCCCGAGGACGCACCCGGGGCCCGGGCCCGTCGCTCCCCCGCGGGCTAGCCGGCCGCCGGGGTCGATGCACCCGGGAGCGAGGAGGGTAGGGGGTGACAGCGGCCCGGCGACCCCCGCGCACCCGCCGCCCGGGCGCGAGAAGCCCCGCGGCCCGAGGCCCGAGTCCCCCGGAGCTAATTGGCCCGCGCCCTGCGGCTGACAGGCCCCCGCCGGCTCCACGAGGAATCGAGGGCGCCGGATCAAGGGACGGAGCGCCTGGCGCGCCCCTCCGCGGGACGGGCCCTGGCGCATTGCGTCCCACTCGACAGGCCTACGGAGAATGCCGCGCGACCCCCCGCCCCGAGCGCCGCCGGATTCACTCCTTCCCTCCTGCCCTGGCCAAAGCACGACCGCTCGAAAACCCCGCCGAAGCTTTGACGGGGCTGATGGGTAATGGTAATTACAGGCTGCGTGTACCGGCACCGGCCGATCGTACCGAATTGCGAGTCGGAAGGTTTCTCGCTCGCTCTGCCGGTAGCCGGGCCGGACGAGCCCTCGGGCCTTTTATCTGCCCGCGCGTGCAACGCTGCGGGCTGCACCTTTGGTCGGTTCGCGCACTCGGCGACCCATCGACAGCGACGGGTTTCGCGCGTCGAGGGAACGAGCAACAGCCTAGCTGACAGAAATGAAAGTGGAACCTGAGCCACTTTCAGTGGTCTATATCGACGACTACGAGCACCGAGACTCATTGAGCTTTTTTCGACAAGCTCGCCGCACCCACTCCCCCACGCCCCTCCACCTTCGCTGCCGACAATGAAGGCCGTTACTCACTCTATAGCTGAATACGCGATATTGATTTTACTATTTTGTTGGTTTTCATTTCAATCCATTCCGTCGACCCATTTTCCACGGGTCAATTCGCGGCTCCAAAATATACAGGTAAATAAAGAGCGTCGTTGCGCAATTCGAGGCCACTGGACCACGGTACATTTAGATGCTGTTCTACGTCATCATCGATACGTAAATAAATGTAATGCATTATGGAGAATTACGGCAAAGTGGTATTGCGAATTCCTATGTATATCGAACGTGTGTACATCAAATTCGACTCTGGTCCAGCAACTTCATCGTTCTTCTTTCGCTCGCTGCATTGTATGCTAGTACTACGGCTATGCTATATTTGAACATCGTTCGAGCAAAAGTAGGTCCATTACAAATGTACGGCGCACGAGAATATCAGGACTTCAGGGCGCACGAAATGAAAAATCCAAGCGCTATTACGGATCCGTACTCTACTATCTACGAGATCCTTCGCTGATGGTTCAGCGCTTTTTTCACGTTTTAGACAGAGAAAAAGAAAGGCGGTAACGAGTTGGCAAAGGATGGAAAACGAGACAAAGTAGAGCTGCGATACGAGAAAACCAAAAAAGTATGATAAAAAATATTGGCTTTTAAAATGCTAATTTCCCTAATAAATTAGTTGCATATGGCAAAGTGGAGTTTTTGTTTGACAAATGGAGTTATGTTTTAACAACTTTTATTACAATCAATCCAACCAGTTCGACATTTTTTGGTCAAAAAGCCGGTTAAAATTTAGAATAGCGGACATGAACATGTTATCACGAATTAAGGTGAAGAAAAATGAGATTATCAAATGATAAGTCAGAATTGCGATTATAAAGGTATTTTATTAAATCTAATTTCTTATCAAACTTTTTTCTAATGACATTGTAAAATATTGTTGCTAGATGGTATTAATCCAGTGTTACAGTCACAATGATTTTCAGTTATTTGTCTCTCCTTTTAGTTTTTATATATAACCCATGATCGCATGTTCTTATCCTTAATGACGCAAAAGGAATAGCAAAAACAGGGATACTCTAAATAATTTGATATAGCGTTTAACTTATTATTCAGTGTTGATTTAAGTAAACGAGTATTTCTGATATTATTTAAATGCGTATAGTTACAACCTATAATCAAACCATTAACTGAGCTATCTATTAAGTTAAAC
The DNA here is from genome assembly GCA_018906755.1 of Sycophaga agraensis. NCBI lineage: Eukaryota > Metazoa > Arthropoda > Insecta > Hymenoptera > Pteromalidae > Sycophaga > Sycophaga agraensis. The sequence goes on from JACCIE010000011.1 coordinate 1,707,654, forward strand.
TATCAAAAAGAAATCTTGTATGGAGAATTATATGGAAAGTTACAAGATATACGAAAAATATCAATACCCGAAAATCTGTTCTCAGTCTTAAGTCTTATCATTTTTTCGTCAAGTTTTTGTTATTTCTTACTGCTTATGCTTCCGATATAATCACTGTCACTATGTTCCTCTACTCTTTTTTTAATGAACTATAGTGCAAAAAGGGAGGATGGAAGACCTAGATCGTTTGGAGATTTTGTGAAAATTTATTCGGACAAAGCTGACAATTTATGCAGTTCGCCTTTGCTGGGGATGACATTTTTTACCAAATCCAATATCTGTGAGTCAATATTTCACAGTGAAATGTAATATACATCTAATTTAGATATTTTTAAATAATTTAATGTTGAATTTTAAATCATGCATAAACTAATTGCAAAAAGATTGCATATAACAAATATTTTGATATAATTTAGAATGTTTAACTTCAGTAAAAAAGTATATATAGAAACTTGTTATTGTGAATCATATCAATGAGATATTTCGAAAGAAAGACAAATTTGATTGCGCTAATTTGCATATTCATTCATGTTTGTATATTGGAACTGCTTTCGCAGTAAAGGGAAAAAGTTTAAAATCAAAGGCTCAAACGTAATATTATATAAGCAGCTGAACTTCTCCACTGCAAGTTCATAGTGCCTCAATCCGTTAGAAAAAAATGCGCGAAACTGGTTTTTCCCAAAGATTAAGTAACGAGCAAGCGCCGGAAACGATAAATAATAATTCATCGGTGATAATTGTGATCGAAAGAGGAGGCGAAGTCGGCGAGCGCGAAATCAAGCTCCCGCGCATTCCCGTTGTCCCGCGATTAAGCGCGCCGAATTAAACCATGCGGCTCGCGTGTTATCACCGCAACGGAGAATGAAGAAATTACGCGAGGAGGCGGTGGCGGCGGGCTCAATTGAGCGACGGTGGTGAGTTTATTAAACGGGAGGTTTATAAATAGCCGGACGACACACTGGCCAGGAATGCGCGAACAGCAAAAGGCTGCGGCTCCCGGCTCTTTTTCCATCTCTCTCCATCACTCTCGAGAATTGTACTATTATAAGAATTATACGAGAATTTATGATAGATATAATTTGATGTTTCTCTTTATACTTGATTCGTAAGATTTACGTGCATGACAAGTACTTGCGTAATACATGTGTACATATCCTCAACTGTAAGTAAATAAACTTAATAATTTTTTTTATTTTTGAATTGCATGAAAATACAAGTACTATTATTTGAAAACATTTTCAAGGATGAATGTATTCAGTGGCAATGACTCACTGAATACTTACATACAATATTATCAATTGTTATAAGAAACATACTTCCAACGATAGCACTAGTTTTTACGGTAAATAATTTTGCTAATCTGAACAAATTTGAAGGTTTATTCTATGCAGTAAATTATTTCTGCAAATAGATGGATCTATAGAGAAGTTATTGTTTTAGTATATTCTGAACTAAAGAACTAATTAATAAGGTTGCTTAAACACATAGAATCTCAAATTAAAGTGTAACTGATGAGCAGCAAATATATGATTATAATTACATAAGGTCTTGCATACATAGACTATAATTGCACGTTTTACTATGAGCCATATAATTGTTATACATACGTCGCAAATGAAGTTTTAGTATCAGTAGAACTAATGCCTTGGTGAGTTCATTATAATTAAATAGATGAATTCAGATTTCTAATTTATCGTAATTAACATTTAAAGATACTTAAAGTAAAATATTAGCTTATTGTTGACAACGATAGAGAACACAAACAAATAATTAGATTGTCTCAATAAACTTATTTGACTTTGTTCGATTAATTAATATATTGAATGTTTTTATGGCTAACTCTGAATAGAGCATAAAAGTCTAGAAGCAGTCTAAGGCAATAAAAGTACATGTAATCATTGAAAAGTGATAAAATACAAGAAGTTTATAACATGTCACAGATTACAAGTCCCGCAACAATAGAACAATTTTGATAAATCACAAAAGAATAAGAATCTGTGGCAATTAATCGGTTAAATGCCGGGCATCGACAACGATCAGCAACTCTAACTATAAATCCTTCGAAAATTAGTAGCAATCGCTGAAAATCACGGATAACGAGAAGCAATCGGTACCAATTACTGAAAAAAGTAACAAAATTGAACTGAGAATCACTGGTAATCCGTGAGAAATCAAACTAAAATCAGAGGCAATTCCTTGATATAACTGCATAGCCACATATGGTCTAATATTTGTTAAAGGGGGAAGAATTAAATTTGAGTGAAGTTTGGGGAAGGCATGGCGAGAGAGCAGAATGCATTTTATTGTCGAGTCGCGCGCTGCCTCGAAGGCTATGACCTATTCCCCACCGCGAGAGAGTATTTGTGCGCCTCGATAAGAGAACCGAGTTATGCACCCGACTCGCAAAAATTTTGCTAAGCGGTGAGAGCCGGAAAAGCTCGAGCAGGGGATGCTCTATTTAGTTCGTAAGATTATATTCTTCTTTCGCTATCACGTCCGTTATCTAAGAGTACGAGCCTCTATACAAATTTCTCTGCAATCGGCCCCTAATCTCACCGGTGGCTTAACGCGTACAATCGATAATTTGTTTATTAATACACTGACATATAAATACATAACGGGGCATTCGAGTTTTCAAATAATAGTTATGCTTGATGAATGATAAAGCCGTTGATGCAAGTTCTATTTATTTCTTATAAGGGGAATAACAACGTTCCTGACGCGTGCAGTTCGGCTGGCAGCGATGTACGTCCTAATAAAAATTTGCGACTCATAAAGATCAGGGAAATCATAACTGTTTTGATTTCCCTTGAAATAGCTCGAGCGGTGACAACGGCACGAGCGCGCGTCCCTTCGAATCCGGGTGGAGCTTCCAACGGCCGAGCGCATCGTCGGCGCAGAAAGCGAATTACGCAATCCTGTTTCTGCAATTCGAGTGCGTCTCTTACGGCTAACGCGGCGCTCTCCCTGAGCGCAAGCGCAGGAATTAGTTAGCAAATTAAATATAGTACGGGCGGCGAGTCGGCGTCGCCGGGCAGACATAAAGGACGCGCGAGCGAGACGAGACCGACTAGCCGTGCGCGGCTCCCTCGTAGGAATTTCACCTCTCGCGGACACAGCCGCCGCCGCCGCCGCCGCCGCCGCCGACGACGACGACGTCGCCGTCGCGCAATTGCGCCCGGGAGCGCGACAATTCATCGCAGCGGCAGTTCATCTTCCGCGAGCTCCTTTTTTTTTCATCTGACGCTAGCTGGTGCGCAGGCGCACACTCGCGCCCTCGCTCTTACTCTTTCTCTCTCTTTCTCTCTCCCCGCCGCTCCGTTATCGCGCCAACAAGTTAATCTTTATAAATAGCCCGAGCTCACGGTTAAATTTAATCCTGACCCTCGCTTTTAACCGCGATACCTCCTTGCCGATGCTGCTTTCTCCCTCGCGCGATCGCACTTTTCATTCGCTCGCCTATCGGTCGCGCTACTGCATAGTCTCGAATGTAAGTTCAATTTTTTTAGGGACCAAGTTCATCTTGACTTTTAGCAATTCTACGGCGTACAAAACTTTTCCGCAGGAGGCAATTTTAGTTACACGAATAATTCAATCCCACGAGCGTGTCAATCACAATTAGAAAGTACTGGCAAAAACTTTACCCGAATGCAATAATTATTGAAAGTCTCTTTATTATCTTTCGTTATTTTAACATGAACATTACTTTTATTTTTCAAGAATACTAATAGCAATTAAAATACATTTCAGAATACTTAATAGCTTCATCATCCACTCTAGTTATATTTAGGAGTGTATGCATTGCCGGCCCAAAAAACGTCATTTATTTTTAAGGAGCTTTACTGTTCCATAAATTAAATAGGCATACTTCTGATATGTACGTGCCATGCTATCCAATTCAATCAAACTTTGTTAATCAAAAATTTTTAATTCAGATATTAAAATACTCTTTTGCTAAAGTAGACTATTAAACATTATTTCTAAATGTATCAAAACACCATTGCAAACTTGGTAACATTGATTGCATCATCGGCGTATTCTCACAGAAATACAAATACATATATATTTCATTCATGAAAGCGACCCATATCACACGTATCTATACGTTTCGAACTGAAGACGAAACATAATAGAATTCAAAAATAATCATAGAAATAAAAGATGAAATGACTTGCCAAGGTTAACATTACAATAATTATAATTAAAGATTGTAAAAACTATTGGTTTTTCGATTAGTAGATTAAATAAATTACTTTTATTTGTTTCACAAATAAACAAGAAAGAAATGAGTTAATTTTAACTGATTTTTTTTCTTTAATAAAACTTTAGTTACACTAAATTGCTTGTAAGTTATAAAAATTATTAATTAGTGGCATAAAGAATAGTTAAAAAAATGTAATTTATTCGCCAACTTGTTAGAAATAATACAAGTCATAACAGCTTTTCTTCTAGTACAATATCTAATAAAAAAGTATAAATGCAAATCATTTATATCTAAAATTATGAGGGAAAAAGTATTAAAGAATTACTTTGATGCCTTTTAATTCTCGATTGTTTTAGAATATACGTATGGTCGAGTGTCTTTCTGATTTTATTCTGTTTTAAATAAATATAAAATGTTAGTTTTTTACAAGCATGACCTGGATCAACAATTTATAAGGTGATCGCAGCCTTGGTGATCCTTTCTAGCTTAAAGTCCGTAAATTTAAATATTTTGCACGATTGGATCGATAATGCACTAACATTTTCTGTCTAAGATAAAAATTGTAACGACTTTTTTAAAGACTCTAAAAGCTTTGCTTTATTATTTTGGTGCATCCTGCCAGTAAAAATCGTTATCTCGTGTTCTTAAACGACAATGTTGCCGCGATGGGAGATAAGTCCATTTATAACATTACAAGAAAACATTTTTTTTTTCACATCGTTAAAATCCAAATTTGGCGCTTCGCTTTACGGTTGTTGCCAATACGATCTGCAATGTCTACGCAACTGGACTTGAGTAAACGGTTTATCGCCGGGTGCCCTTATCTCAGCATTTGACTCTCACCCGCATTTCTTTTTACTCGCAAACTTTTTAGTATTAATTTATTATACGGGCAGCCACTGTTGGAATTTCATGATCAAGCACGTGCTTTGAGGCAGTGCGAAGGGTTATCGTTAGCAAAGAAACTGCATTTTGTTTTCTTAGCAATACCGCTTTCTTTTCTTTCATCGCGGTTCTGTAATAAATTGAAATAGGCGCTTTACGCCATCTACGCGGATGCTACGTTTGAATTTATGTTGACAATCAACAACATTTACCTTGATAATTTTAGTGGATTTTTTAATCTCTTTGCGCGCTCGTTTATCTTGTTCACTCTTATTATGAATGGCAATGCGGTTGCATTTCAATGTTTCTTCTTATGAAACATGGAATGATTTTTTTTGTTTATTACGATTTGAAACTTTCCATATCCGGATGGAGAAACATTTCTCTTTTTTTTTTTAATTTTAACACGATAATGACGAGAATGTCGTCATAGATCTAACCATATCAGTTTACTGATACGACCGTTTTACTTAATGAATGCATGATGAATGGTTTTACTTCTATCCGGTTTCGAGTGAGTATACGTATTCGAAAATCCGAAATGCTTCTACGTTTACCAATTGGAGTCAAAGTAAATGGTTATTGAATGCACAAGGGCTGTACTATTTAAACAATATTTTTTTTAAGGAAAAGTTGGAAACGCGCAAAATCACATTGGGATCCGATTGTAAAAAAATCCAATTTGCTTTAATACGAAAGCATACAGAGGAGAGGAAAATTGAAAAGGAAAAAATTCATCAGTTCCCCGCTGGATTTTGAGAGCAGCCGGGTCCCAATTCCGCGGAAACGCTTTTTGGCAACCCTCGCCCCGGAATATTTCCCCTTGGCTCGAAACAAAAGTCACGGGACAAATGAAGAGAAAAGAAGCGCAGAGTCTCCCGCGCGCTGTATACAATGCAGCGCGGGCAAAGCAGCGAAAATAAAGGCACAAAGCGGGAGGAAATAAGGCCAAGATCTGTGCCTCTTCCGAAGTACTCACTTTTTTCGCATCTCGAGGGCCGCGAGCGCAGGGGAGCGGCGAGAGAGAGAGAGAGAGAGGGGGGGGTGCGGCAGAGAGAGGGGGAGTGGCCCAGTGACAGGCGGAAAACGAACGAAGCCACCGCACGCTAATCCCTTCTTCCTTCCGCCACTTTCAATTTCGCCGCGCTTTATCTCTTTTGGGAGACACGCGTTTCATTCTCTCGCGCCTCCGCACACCACGCGACAATTAGCCCTTTGAGCGGCAATTGCCGGCAATGGTTCACGGATCGGGGCAGCCTCCGCTGCGCGTTTCTTTGGCTTTCTTTCTCATCCGCCACGGGTCGAATTGAGATTTATAGCGCAAGGGGACGCGCACGTTTTCAGCGCAGAAGAGAGCCTCGTGCTAAGTGGAGACGCTCACTCGGGATGCCTGTGCTTGCAAGTCAGCTTTCGAGAAAGTAGATCGCTCGAGTGTTGATTGTACGTATGTTTAGAAGCTGAGCCTTTGGAATGTAGCGCGAGAAAGACTCTTATTCGACTCTGCTGGGAATTTCACATTTTAGTCGCTGGCTTTAAAAAGCATTGACACCATTATCAAACCCCTAATTACTTCGGGCAAAATTGTTTGTAAATAAATTTTCCGAGTCCTTCATCGCCGTCGCGAATTTTTGCTACTATTTCTTCCCAGAATAACTACCTCTATAAATAAGATTCTATTCTGTTTAAGAATCGGCTGTATCGTCGGCAGCTGTTTAGCGCGCGCCAAAAATCAGCTTTAATTAGTACAAATAAATGATGTATTTCAAAATAATCGCATTATCCTGTTTTTGTTTCCTCGCTTGGACTTATTACTTGTATTTTTATCGTTTGAAATTGAAACATGTGCTCGCGGGATGGGAAGGCTCTGACTCAGCAAAGTTTCGTCAACTTTGAATAAGTCGCCGCCGCCGCGGGGAAATACGTTCGCCGCTCAAAATCGGGAAAGAATTAAGGAGAAGTTATATGTGCAAGATTTATCGAAGTTTATTCGTTTAATTGGCGCAAGAGGCTGATATGAAGACGTGCCAGGCGAGTAAAGCTTTCTCCTCTGCAATTACGCAAACGCTAAGACATCCAGACGCTGTAATTACATGGCGCAGGCCGAAAGCAAAAGACGCACACTTGTGTTTATCATCGCGGGAAATCACGCGTAAAATTGGTCCAGTCTCGCTTCTCACTAGCGCGCCGCCGCCTTCGCCTACTTTAACTTTACTGCGATGCGCCGGTGTGCACTTATGTCCGTCTCGCCTACTCCCCCAACTCTCAAGAATGTCTACATTTATTTTTTTGTATTCGTACTCTTTGTAAATAATAATGATAAGCTAGCGCGTGTACCAATTAAGCTTTTTAATTGACAAGCTATAAAATAATAATTAATTTTCTATTTAGGGAGCAGGGCAAATTAATTCTTGTCCGTTTAACAGTCGTCCGTCGAACGATTAAAAGTTGCCTAGTTTTTAATCAGACGAGATATTTTTGAGAGAATAGTCGTGATTCAAGTATTCAAGAGCAATCGCAATCGCAATCGCAACAAAACAAGCCAATTAGCTAAAGCACTAAAAGGAATTGAGTAAAAGGAGAAACGGCAAAGGTAGCGGAATACAAACCAAGGGAACAATGCGGTTCTCGGCTAAAGGATTGGAACTGCCGCTGTAGTCTAAGCCCAACAGCCGCGCGAGTCGGCGAGGTCAATAGATTCGGAAAAGCTCGACACTTGATAGTCGGGGGAGCAAGTTTAGCCTGTTGGAGCGGGGGCTACGGGCTAGGTCGTTCGCAGGGCAACTTTTGAAGCCGCTTGAGTACTTTTCCCCGCGGGGCGGCGTGGGCGGGTAGGGGGCGCGGGAGGGCGGGGCGCGGCAACACTTGTCGCAAGACGTACACGTTCCGCGCCGTTGGCTTTTATATTGCACATGCTCGTGCCGCTCGCGAGCCGCGCGGCCGGGCGCACCGAATTTCCGGGGAGCCGGGAGGTGCGCGCGGAGCGTCCCCGGGAGCCCGAGAGGGGGGGGGGGGGGCGGTGGCGGAGGGGCGGGAATGGCCCCGGCCCTCGGCGAGCGCGGATCCGCCGAACCTTCTCGAAAGATCCTCGGCGGGAAATTTCATTACCGCGCGGCGCGCACATGGAATCCCGGGCGTTGGCCCGGATAACTCCTTCCCCGCAGCCTTTCCCGGCGCATCTTTCCGCGCGGCGCGCCCGCCCGGGCCTCCGGGAATGATTGAAAAATTCAAGGACACCGGCAGGAGCGCGGGATTGAACGGAAAGCCGGCGCATCGGCGAAGGCGTCCCCTGCGCGCGCGCAGAGACAACCAGCGGATAATAACCTTGCGGCCGAGGGCGCCGGAACCGGAGCGCAGGTCCGGGACAGCCTATATATCTCACGCGCGTACGCGTACATCTGGTATATATATGTGCCGGGCGCCGGCTGCGCCCGCCCGCGAAAACGATCGAAAAAGGGTAGGTAAGGGTGGATTTTTCGGAGCGGATACGCCAGCCGGGGGCTGTGCCCTCGCTAGCCCCGTCCTTCTCCCGCGGAAGGGTAGAGTCGGCCGCGCCGAGGAGGACGTGCGGCAAATAATAGCTTGGAAATGGAAGAGTTTGCCCGAGTGGCGCGGCGCCTCGGAGGTAAAATATTCCCAGCGGGCGACGCCCGCGAGCCGCGGCGCGAAAATCCTCTCGGCGCCCGACCTGCCCGCGAATACCCGCCTTGGAGGCTCGGCCAGTCGACCGACTGCTGCGTGATTCAAAGTAATTTTTGGTTCGTTGTCGGATTAGCGCGCGGCCGCAGCCCGAGTTGGGCCGAAGGCAGGAAAGAGGGAGTTTAGCGCGCGGAGCAGCCGACCAAGTAGGGCTCGGGGAAGGAGGAACGAGTCGATAGGAAGCGGAACGAACGGGCCGAAGGCCTCGGAGAGAAGGTCTTTATTAGGGTAGGAGCCGCGGCGGCGCGAGCGGAAAATAATAGCGGCGCTGGACTCGGGGCCGCTGACCAAGCGGCTCGCATCTCTCGCGTGCTGGCCCGGTGCGTCCGAGGCCGCGGCCGCAAAGGAGCTTCACACGTGACGGAACGCGGAAATGAAACGAGTGGGAACGAGGCGCGCGCCGCACACCGCGCATCGCGCATCGCTTCTTCCTCTTCGCGTTTCATCGGTTCGACGTCTTGCGGCTTGCCGCCCCCCCCGCGCGCGGCCTTTGATCGCGCGGCCTCTGCAGCCTCATGAATTTTCAGGCTCGACCCGGGAGAGACCTGCCCGCGCCCCTGTCGCGTGACTGTCAGCTCCGAGCGGGCCGAATCGATATGCTGACCGCAGCTATTTTCATTTTCCCTCATTCATTTATACGACCAACTTATCAGCTTTCGCCAAAACGTAATAAATGCAATAACAGACCAAGATTGATCTCCTCCTGGGATAACTACCTTTTCAACCTGATTACACATCTAATATTATCATTTATAATTATGATCCGTCACTCGCAGCTATACTTGTTGGGGCCGAGTTATGCCTTTTCCATTAGATACTTGTTGGAGATAAAAATAAATACTACGTACACTCATTTTAGCGTATAAGGTGAAAATTACTAAAAAGACCATTAACTTATCCATTTTTTCTTATAATTTTTAATTTTCCATTTTAATAAGACATTTTTAGTAGTCCTCGCCACGTGCAGTATATTAAATTACGTAATAAAAATTCTTTATGAAATTACTTAAAAAAAAATGAAAGAAGAATAATAATAGCGCTACTATGAGCAATATTGTTTATTCGCGAGAAAAATGTTCAATGGTATTGTTTATTGAAAGGAACAATATAATTGTTATCAGGGGGCAAGAGGTGTGGAGGAAGGAGAGGCCAACGTCGCGCCGATCAATGAATTAATACTCAGGCTTCGACAGGATAATTTATAGACTTGTCTCGCTAGACTATCTTAGATTCGATCTGCGCGTTAGCTAATGAATAGTTTCTCTGGCGCGGCTATAATTGCCAGGGGCCAACGTCTACGAGCGTCAGGAAAGACATCGATAATGAAAGGCGCGGGTGCGGAGTCGCCCTGGGCGGTAGAGCCGGCCGGGGCCAGAGCGAGGCGGGCCGAAGGCGCCCGGGGACACATCCTCGTGCGACTCCGAGGCTCGCGGCGCGCTTGCCCCGGGGTCCGCGAGGGCGCGCGCGCGCCTGCGGCCGCTCGTTAGTCACGGTGGCGGCCCTCGCTCATGAATGGGTCGGCGCGCGTACTACGCGCCGCCCGCGGGATCGATCCCGCGGCCAAGCCCGCGGATTCGCCGAGCCGAAAATAGGTGTAGTGCCGGCCGGGCCGCGCGGCCCAGCCCCGGGGCTGCCGCCGCCGCCGCCGCCGCCGCCGTCGCCGCGGCCGGCTTTCGAGGTTAGAATCTGGGTTAGCGTAACCTTACGCCAGCGCCGATTGATCCGTCCCGGCGAATTATTAATCGCCCGGCGCACTCGGCCCCGATTCATCTCCGCGCCCGCCCGCTTTTCCCACGCTTTTCCGGGGGCCGGTGGCGTGCGCCGGCTCCGATTGCGCCTCGACTCCCAGCGGCCTCCTACGCCCCCGGGCCACGCTCGGCTCGCCCTTCCCTCCTTACAATTACCCCTGACAATTCCGCAATTCGCACCAGTTCTTTCGACAACATCGTGCTTAGTACCCGAGCACAGACGGTACATCACCGCAGGGAGGAATCCTTAATGAATTATTAGCTGGACTTACGTAAAGACCTGAGTAATTGAACACCCCTTTTGTGCGCGTATGGTTTCGTTATCAATTCTTTTCTTTACATTTGCAGATCAGTTTTATTGGTTAAAACTCAGTTTCATAAATACAAGTTGAGTCATTACTTTTTTACGCAGGCATGTCAATTTTCAAGTTCCTTTTCTCCGTTTTATAGACGTCGCTGCTTTTGAACGTTTGATTTTCTCGATTTCACGAATAAAATGCAAAATGTAAAACTATCTATTTTCGGCAGCGATTCTACTGTGGAGAATATGCTCCTAAGGAGATAACAAAGGTCGAAAGTGACTGTGATAGACTACGGAAGTGCAACGAATGGAAAAGAAGCAGTGAACGTTAAAGGAAATGGGCCCTCCGAGGCGAGGAGAAGTTAAAGGCAGCCCTTGAGGAAAAAGGGGCAGAAACGTAGCGTGGAAGCGATCGGGCCGGTGGAAAGCCGCTAATCGCTCGGGACACGCGACCCCCCGGGCGCCGAGGAAAAGGGAGCCTCTTCCCGGGGGGCGGAGGCGGCTCCCATGGCGAAAGGAGCAGCGCCGGCAGGGCCGGGCGCGCGTATCGAGCCAAGACTCGGGCGGCTCTCGCCGGGGGGATGAAGCGGCGGCCGGAGGGGGGATGCGAATTCGAGGCGATGGCATCCGCGGAATGCCATGTAATAATCGAAGAGTCGGCGCCAGAGGGGGCGCCACCGCTCGGACCGCCGGCGTCGCGGCCGCGCCTCGCTCCGCGCGAGCAATTTCAATTATGAATCGGGCGCTGCTGCCCGGGCCAGGGTCCGCCTCGGGCTCCCGAGTCGGCCGGGGGACCCACCGGAGGCCCGGCCGCCCCTCCCTCGGGGGCGCCCCCCCCCCCCCGGCCCCTAGCCCACCGAGCGCGCATCAATCGGGGCTAAGTACGCCGCGGCAATGGAGCCTTTCCTCGAGGTGCGCCGCCGCCAGCGGAGCGGCCTGACAAATTCTTTTCATTAGCCCGTCGTCGCTCCTCCAGCGGTCGGCCCCGACTCCGGGCTCGGGGGCATTCCCTTGACGTACCCGCGCCCGGGAACTTCTGTAATTCTGAGGGGAAATTTTCCTCCAATTTTCATAAAGTCCACTCGTCTTCCGCGGATTGCGCGGGGGATTACAATTTTTTTTTAACAAGGATAAGTTTTCCACTTCTGCCTCCGCGGAAGATTATGCTCTTGGCAAAAGCGCGCGCGGTGAAACAGAGTAGATTTTAAAGCGGCGGCCCGTACGTCAGCCCGACGCTTGATAAATGCGACTATCGATTCGCCGTCCGGCGCCCTTTGCTTCCTTACGCCTCTTTGTATCTTCCTTTCTCGACGCCGTTGAGAAATCTCGAGCGAATCTCTCCAAATAATTCGGAAACTGATTAATGCCCGGCCCGAGTCCTGGGTGGACTTTTGCGCGCAGGTCCCCCAACAGACTCGCGCGCGCCTCCTTGTAGAGGCGGCGATCTCGTTTTCAAAATTCCAGCATCCGCGCGCGCCGTTGCCGGGGCACCGGAAAATGTTGCCCAAATTAAAAGGTGGAGGAATCCGGGCAAAAAGCAAGTTTTTTGCACAATTACCTTGGGTTACAGGGCAATTAGAGTACGCCCACTTTCTAGCGCGCGGGCGATTTCACGCGAGGGGAAAAGCTTGCGCGCGGCGAAACAGGGTTAACGTCCACTTACTCAGGCTTTAAATTACCTATGCCCATCTGGGAGAGGCTATCGTGATTGCCGAGCGACTCATCATTTTAAAAAGGAAGCGCTTAAAACATTAGCATAATCCCCGGCGAGCGGAGTTTCCGCGGGCCCCCGGAGCCGGCGCGGCTCGGCGCGGCCCGGCGCACGCGACCGCGGGAGCAGCCCCGGGCGCCCCTGGACCGGCGCGGCGGCTTTGTGCGCGCGCGATCGCGCCACCCCTCGGCGCGAGGGCCCACCGGTTCCCGGCCGCGCCCGCCACTTGCGCTTTATTTCGCCGGCCGGCTGAGCCCCTCCCTCCCCGCCGGCCGGCCGCCCCTCGCGCGCGGGGTCGTTGCCTGCACCCGGGCCCGCCGAGCCCGCGCGCCCCCCCCCCCCGTCCCTGCCCGCGCCCGGCCGCTGGACCCAAGCCGCGCCCGCCGCCCGAACCCCCGAGCCCTTTCGAGGGCCCGCGCCGACCACCAACCTCTACTTTGTTTTTCAGCCGGACGCATAATCTGATCCGGCCCGCATCGATCTCTTACCCGGAACCGCTAATATCTTCCGTTAATGCTACCGAAGAAAAATACGTTAAAAATGGAACGATTCTCGGAGTCATTGACTATTAATAGCTATTCATGCCCAGGAAAAAGTTTCGCGATATCCCTGATTTCCACTAAGGGTTAATATTATACACTATTATTTTTTCGATACAATCGAAACAGTGTGATAGTTATTTCCTGGTACCGATCGATTGACGCAACATTCAATTAACCCTTTTCAGTCACGCGATTCTCTATCACGGTTCTATTATGCTTTGTTTAATAGTTTTTAATATTTATTTGTCATTAGATTATCAGGCATTGGATATTCAAGATAGCTGCCTCGTGCAATGCACGATGAAGATGATGTGTTACCCTATCCGTAATGTCATATTTGTATTCCCAATGGAAAAACTCAAAATTTCATTTACTGTTTATCCGATTGACTAATTTTTATTTGCAAATAACAAATATTCTATATAGATTGCATCATAATGCTGCATCCACCTCATTGAATAAAAACAATCTTATTCCTGTTCAACGACCGTAAAAAGATTAAAAAGGATGCTTGCAATATAAGGTATTAAATTTTAAATAAAATTATTTAACAACAATTTTTATCCTACATTGGCTTATACGTCAAATATTGAGAAAAATTAGCAGAACAAGCTTAGTCAGCAATTGACCATGTATTGTCTTAAAAACATATGAAAATCCAGTGATTCGTATAAAAATATAAAAAAAGTCGAGTACAAAGAGTTGCGAGGGTATATAAACCTTGATTCCTAATCTGCTGCAGGGAGAGGGGAAAGTACGTTATACTTACACCACTAACCGTTAATTTGAAAGGAGCTCAAAATTTTGTGGACGGCGAACATCAAATCGAGAGGCATGTACGATGCGTCGGGAGCAAAAACCGAAATCGGCACAATAAAAGAAAAGGGGCCCGCAGAGGTAGAGCACAGGCACCGACGCGCCTCGCGAGGAACGAGCACTGCGGCGAATTCTGGCCCCGGGCACGGGGACGTTTCCTGCCCGCGCGTACCGACACGTCCGACTAGCCGGGCCGACTGGTTCGCAGCCCCCGTGAGCCCAACCCCCTCCGCCGATTCAACCCCTCGGGGGTAGCGCGCTAAAAGAATCCGCTTCCTCCCGTCCTCCTTTTTTCATCCTGCGGCTCGCGCATTTATTTAAATGTGATTTATTCCCTTTATTAAAACGGCACTCGAGAGCCGGCCCGCGAGATCCGAGGCGAGATGATAGCCGATCGGGCGCAACGGAGCGTCGAGACCGAAGAGGCCTACATTCCCTCCCTCACCCCTTTTTTTTCTCTCCCCTATCCGCACACCCTCTCTCTCTCTCTCTCTTTCTCCGCTTCTTTGTTTCCGCTCCCGGCGGAACCCTCGGGGAATTCTGCCGAACGGCACATGTTGCGCGCACCGCCGCCGCTGATATGGCAAGCCTCGCCCTCGCGACGACCCCGAATGCGCGCGGATATCCTGCACCGGTGCTGGCCAACTTACACCCGTCGCGCCGCCGAGGCCCTGTGTGGAGTTAAGTGGATTGGCGGGCTTTGTCGTCCGAGTGCGCCGCGCTTCGCTAATTGACATTTCCATTAATTTGGGATTACCGAGCTCCTGCAGCGGTCGCTTGCTAAAAGATGTCGCGCGATATCCCGATAGCTGCCCTCGCGTCCGTTCTTTTTATCACGCGTACACGTAACTTGCTGCGCTCCGGATTTTGTCGCAAATTCCAGCTCTGCTTTTCAGCCATGGGACGGGATTCGAGTGCAGAATTATCGCGCCAAGGAAAACGGAGACAAGTACTTGTGCTTTCGTCGCAGCGCTCGGGCGAGCCCAATTTGAGCGGGGGAGCGCGTCGGTAAAGAAGCGCGTTTGCCCGGTTTATCGCGAGCATCAATCGGCGATTCCCCTCGTTAGAATTTCCGCGGCGCATCTGAAGCCCGCGGAATTGGCGCGTAACTCACGGGGCCCCCGGCCGATGACAAAACACATGTACACCGGCTCGTTCGGCCGGGCGCGCATAAATTCGACGGTCCGCGCGACCCTCGCGCGAGCAGCGCCAAGCACGTAATTCATCGATCGTACCTAAATAACCATCCTAGCGAGTGGCGGGGGAGCGAGCGGCTGTCGGCCGAGCCGCAGAATCGCTATTAGATCGACTTCGATCGCCAAGGCCCGGTAATGCATCGCTGTATATCGGCGCGAGGGTCGATTCGTTTTGAGGGCAGGCCACCGCGTGTCGCTCGCGTGCCCCGCGGACACCGACTCGCTCCAATCCCGGGTTATTCGTTAAAAAGCTTTTGCGGTTCGCCAATTCAAATGTAGAAAAATCCTCGGGAAACCAACGTCCGGTTGTGTACGCGATCGCCTGGCCGGGAGAGCCGCCGTTCGGTTGATTGCTTTGAGCACAATTCCTCTTTTACTTCCGATTAAAACCTTCCCTTCGAAACGGTTATTTACGCAGACGTACACGAATAAAATCAATCTAGAAGAATTCGATACACAAACCCCTCAAAATATTTGAAATTTAATAAGCTGTCGAGATACATTTCCACGTGAAAGTGCACGTCAGTAGTTATAAGTAACATTTGAGGAGTCGCCGCAAATCATGTCAACTTTGCCATCCACATTTTCTCATCGCAATTAAGATTTAAAGCTCATCCTACCAGAAATAAATTACGCCCGACTAATCACCAATCGAGGAGTATATTATTCACGGTACCGATGGAAGGGCAGTTTTAATTGATTATAAATTATCGGCAGAGCAGCTCTCTTCGCTCGGTCTTCCGCAATCGTTCGCCCGCATTTCCATAATCCTGGGTCAATGAGAGACCGCGCGGAGGAGAATCAGAGGTGACCGCCCGAAAAAATCCCCATGAATCAACCGTCTATCGGGACTTCTTCGGCTGCCCGCGTGATCATCTTCGCCGAGGATGATCACTTTAATATCGCGGGCTCGTAAGTCTTGGCCAACTCGAAGCAGCTTCGAGTTGGCACATAAGCGCTCCGCGTGTGGTTTCTCTCTCGGTTACTCCACCAATCTCGTTCTTCGATCACACTCGAAAATATGGGTGCAGAGCGTAATGGCTAACATAACTCCAGTCCCATAAGTTTGAATCGGACTCGATATATTTTTCTTTTAATACTTATCGAGTTGTTCCTAGTCACAAATGTGATCTCGTATAAGTGTTGGCGGAGGCTAATTCTTTCATTCTGTGATACGACGCGGTATAGTTTTCCTGAAATTGAACTAGTCGGTAAATAAGGTATATTTATAGCCCCTCGTCCCTTTGCCACAAGAATTTAAATATTGAAATGACTTCTCAGAAATAGAACAATGTGGTCGAATTTTACAAGAATTATTGCGAGCAGTATTGTAATGCTCCTCTAGATAAGGCTTTTTTATTGAATTTTTGAGTGAAAATGTACAGAAACGCGCGTGCTACTCTCACTGGAAAAAGTTTAAATGTCCTTTTACAGTCGCAACAAAACTATTTTCCCTTTTTTTAAAGTTATTATTGCTACGAAGATTTTCCTTAACATTGACGAACTTCAAGTATGACGTCAAACTACGTTTGTTTTTAAGAACAATACTTGGTAAATCTTACGTCACTTTGACACGCATTCAGTATATCCATATAAATTTCCTAATCTATCCCGTGAATTTTTATAATATATGGTTTCGCAGAAAAACTACGAATCGCTTGAGACGTATACACCCTACAGATGAAGCAACAGCAATACATCTTTGAAAAATGCTCTAACTTGTCCCTTCCAATGACCATTCGACGAAATGTCGTATAAGCGTCTTTGCCGAGGATAGCCTGACGTAAGATGGAAAAATTGAGGTAATCGCGGACACCTGTGCGTATACAACTAATTGATCTCAGGGATAGTGAAGTTAACGCGGTAAATGTTTTCGCAAATGATTCCGCTTATATATTTAAATTTATGATGCAAAAAGTATTAAAAGCAATGAAACTGTTTTTGCTTCTGGAAATTGTACTGTCAAGTACAAACGACTTCTGCATTATAGTATCTTTATGTAAAATCAGAAAAGACTCGTTAAATTCTATATTTAACTGGAGAATGTCCTAGTTTGATTAAACATTTATCTAGCTATCACGATAGAAATTTAGCCGCTCTGTTCCCCAACGTGATAATCAAGCGAAGCCTTAAATAACTAAAGTTAATCTATACAACAAAAAAGTTATCTAAGATTATCACCTGCATAAATTGTAGATACACCATGAACCACAGAGAGGACAGAATATTGGGAAAACTCATGAAATTTAGAAAGGAAAAATTTACCATACACTGCATACTTTGTGCAATTTTTGATTTCAAAAATGTTCCACGCCGACATTTAGTTATTCAAAATAATAAAGATACAAACTCATCTATCTAATAGTTACAGATTGCAAAAATCACTAATTAATTAGTGAATAGTTACGCAACATGCACTTACGTCTACACTTATCCGCTTGACTTGTGTAATACACGTTTAAAAGTCAAACATTATATTATTAATAATGCAAAGCATAAAAGCTACACGCGTAAATACGCGAGTTCCAGTGCTCGAGCGCTATCAAATGTTGAATGAATTTATAAAAGTAGGATGTGCAATACGATATGATGAAAAATTCAGTAGCATCCGCAGGAGCGAAGGGGCATTAGCCACGGCGGTATTTATTCGTCAAAGGGAAAAGCTTGCTCGGGAGCAAGTAATAAGCGCGTGCGGCACGAGAGGCGCGGGTCGGAAAAGGCCCGAGAAAAGGGCAGTTCCGTCGCGGGGGACAGTCGGAATGCCCGGAGAAATAAGCCAAGGGGCTCGATATCGAGGGGTCGATCGCCGGCGAGTCGCACGCGCGGGCACAGGGGCGCCGGCAGAGCGGGCATTATGGTCTTGACAAAAATGCCGGGTGCAGGCGCGCGTGGGGGAGAGGCACAATGGCTCGGCGGGGGACGCGCAGGAATCCGCGGCGAGTCCTGGCGGCGCTTCCCCGTCGGCGGCCCCCGGGGCTACGGCGAGGAGGGTCCGCGCGGGCCCGGGCGCCCGCTCGCAATTGGAAAAAGCACGCGAGCTTGGGCGCGCCGGCGCGAGGAGGGGCAGAGAGCAGCGGCTCCTTCCGAGAAGCCGAGTATAATTCGGAAACCTGCGCGCGCCGGCGCCGGCGGCGGCCCTACCTCCGCTCGCGCGACAGATGGCACGGGCGAGTGCCGGGGCAGGAAGCCGGGCCGAGCGGCCGATGACCAAGGCCCCGGGCGGGGGCTCGGGCTCCCCGGGCGTCCCCCGCGCTCGCCGGCGTCGGCCGCCGAGGATGCGGCCGCAGAGGGCGCCACGGGCCGGCACCCGCCGCGTAACTGCGCCATTCATCGGCGTCGCACGAGCGGGCAGTACTACACACGCTCGGGGCTGGCGCGCACTAGGCCGCCGGCCCCGGGGAAACGCGTGAGCGCGTCGCGCGCAAACTGCGACGCAGTTTTTCGACCCGAGGCTCGCTCCTGCCTCGGCAGCTCGGGCCCCGCCGGCCCCGCCGCCCCCGCCCGATTTTCCCGGCCGCCGCCGATTGATTTTCCCACCGGCGCCCGGCCCTGCCCGCACGCTGCGCGCACTTTGTGCCCAGCGACGCCTTCCCACCGATAACCATTGCGATCTTTTATCGCGCGCGCCGCTGAGATTGTCCGCGGCCACTGCGGCTGCCGCCTCGTCCCGAGCTCCCGGCGAGCCTCTGCTCGCAGCCCCGCGGGATGCATTTTCAATACGCTCGAATAAAACAATGGCTCGTAACGACACAGCTAATTCAATGGCACAAATGAACATTACCATTGCTAAAGTACCGCAGCCAGTACTTTGCTCGACCGTCTTCCATCCTCAATATTTTTCTACAAGCATACCATCTAAACGTTAAATATTACGAAAACATTGATATAAAGGTCAAGATGCATACAAATAACATCAAAACAAACGTGCTTCTTAAATAAGATATCAATCTCACGTTATCTCTACTACACGTATTTACAATGTGCAACATTAAATCATTTCCGAGTTTTATAATTTTCCTAAGATTAAAAAAATGGTATTTATAAGTACGTGAAACCATACAAGTTTTGTCGCCAGAATCTTTACAAATTGCGCATCAAGTACATTTTCCTTCTGAAAAAGTTGCCTATTATCTATACAAATGGGTAATAATTAGAAAATATAGCATTCTCTAAAAGCAGATCATTTGCAATGATCAACTGCAATGATTTCATTTCACTGTCTAATTCGATCTGCTTCAAACTTTACAACGTATACAATATTGCATAAATACCACTAATTTTGGTGTTATCTGGCGAGTTAGAAGTGCTTTCATCTTTGAAAAACTATAGGTGCAAGTACGAAACACGTTTAGAAGCTTCATCTGCTCTGTATAAACTTACTTAAAGAAGGCTTCGAAACGAATAAAAATTAAACAATTTCATACACTAAACATTAAGATTATTCGCAAAATGACGATACAATACGAAGCAGGACATTTAGATGAGTGGAATATTGATGTATCAAATTCGTTTGTTACGCTACAGTGATAACGATTTGTTTACTGTAACGCAAAACGTACCATTACAACAATTGTTTATTCAGAGAAAGCTGTTCAACATTCAACTTCTCTTCTTAATTGTTGTCAGAGCAAAAATACTGAACGTTTGTCAGTGCATAATTGTAATTTTGCTCAATTCATTTTAATGGTATATACAAAATACGTTTTCGTCGTACGAATCCATTTATATTGCAATTAAAATATCAATTTATAACAATAAATACAAATAATAAAAATTGAATAATGTTAGTGGTAATATAGTATTAGTGTAACAAGGTAGTTTAATGCACCTACACGCACACGCACGCACGCTTATGAAAATTCTATCGTTGCTATGTATAATACAAAATAATCGCGTTTAATAAGAGCGTTAATTACTTATCGGGCTTTAATGTATTGACAATGTGATATTTAAAGTAAAACGAACTCGACCTGAACATGGTAAGGTCTTATTTTCCATCGAGAACTATTGTATTACTTTGTAATAAGCATTTTTAAACCCCGTAATCTGGATCTTTTTTTCCAATAAAAGAACATTTACGTGTACAGTACCAATGAATATCGAGCGCATTCGGCAAGCGTGGCACTTATTCCACCGGATGCTCTCGTACATCGATTTTTGCACGCATGAATCCGCGCGGCGTGTAAACGCGACGGGAAAGAAATAAGTATACAGGCGAGCGAGAGAGAGAAAGCGGATATACGGGAGAATAAAAGGCCGCTGAACCTCGCGGAGCGTGCGATGCACGAAGTAAACATTGCGCTGGCCAGCGAAATGGGCCGCGTGGCGCCATCTCGAGGCTCCTTCGTCTCCCTGCAGCCGCCGCGTATATGCATGCACCTTGCACGGACTACGTGAAAAACGCACACGCGCGCAGGGGCATGCGTACGCGACAGCCGCTTTTTCTCACTGCCTGTACTCCCTTGCAAGCTCCCCGGTCCTGACTAGCCGTATCCCACCTTTCGACAGGGTTCCTAGGCTTCCAAGCACAATGTACACACACCCCCGAACATAACCTACAAGGAATCCGAACCCACCTACGCACTGGCAATTCACGCTCGCCGATAATAATGACAGAGAAACTCATCGGAAGCGGACGTGAGAGCTGAGCTGGAACCGATAAGAAGCCGTGACTGGTTTCGCGCGGGGGTGACTAACTTGGCTGTGTATTTAACCTCCAAGAAAAAAGGTACCTGCGATTGAACGAATAGTACGCAGTACCGGGAACCGCGTCAAAATAAACTTGTGCGGCACTATTCTCGCCGCCTGCGTATGTACACAACGTGTCAGTTTCGTTCCTGGGATAAGGATTTTGGGCTCGAGGCTACGGCCTGTTGCCCTAGGGCAGTCCACGGACAGCGAGGGTCGCACCAGGCGGATTCACGGGGCTGCGCGGGGCTGCGTGCGGGTGCGCGCAGGTTGGATGTGTCGAACGAGGATACGGGATCGCGGGAGGTTACGACAGGGTAAGAGCGAGAGCGTAAGAGAACAGACAGACAGAAAGAGAGACAGGGAGAGTGAGAGAGAGACAGAGAGAGAGAGAGAGAGAGGTGGGCGCGCAGAAGATTTTGCGTGAGTGTGACTTACCCTCGTTCCACTCTTCCAGCTGCTTTGTCTGGCAGTAGGATATATCTGAAAGCCAAAGAAATGAGATGTCGGGTTAGAGCTGGTTGTAAATACAAAACGTGACCCTCGTGCTTATCGGGCCCTTGAAAGCGCCGAGGAGCCGTCCGCAGGCACACACTCACCCGCCATCTTGCAACAAACTCTAACGCTCCCTGCTGGCGATTTGCGTCAACGGTTCGCGATCTGCGACAAGGGGCGCGCGATCCGCCGCCCGCTCGCCCATCGCGACTTTCCTCTCGAGTTCAAGCGTTACTCAAGAGCTGGCTGCGCCTGCAATCTACATTATAAACAGCGCGCACCTTATCTTACAAAATAAATATCACAATGTTACATTTCAGGGTTCAGCTTACAAATCTGTTTCGCAACATTTCATTTTAAAATCTCTTCAAATTGTCTTTTGAATTTTTCTACATTTTTTAAACAATTTAAATTTTCTTATCCTTGTCTCTATTAAGATTTGTAAGATAATGTTTCTATTTATTTTTTATCAACAAAGAAATTAAATCCTACCTCAGTAAATCTTATCGTTGTAAAATGCATTTAGCACATTTTAAAAACATGGAGATTTTTTGTTCAGTGTTCTGATTTTTAATCGTTAGGGCCCTGGTAGAAATACTTATCAGATTACAAGCAGAAAACGGCCAGAATTTGATGTCTAATTGGTTTTTGGTCGAAAATGTACTCGTAAGTCGAGTTATTATTAAATTAGTATAGTCGTAACTTATTCTGGTTGCGGAATCTGTTCGAAAACTCAACTTAAAACGTTAACTAATATGAACGCAAGGAACTAGACAGAGATAGGTAATCGAATGCAAGCGAATGGCAGCTGTGTATGCGCGTAACGTCACGGCAGCACTGCACACGCAGTGTGCAGCTTAGTCAAAATAGTGGAATACACTGGGTACATTTAAATAATTAAATTACAACTCATTTGTGCTTAACTGTAGTGTGATAACATTAAAAATAAGATTAGAGTCACAACTATAAAATGAATAGACAACTAATTATATTAACAGAGGTATACTTTAAAAAAATAACCTTATCCATGATTTTCATACTTTAGATTGTATGTTTCTTAAAGCTTGATTTAATTCAGATTATTTTATAAATATATCAATAAAAACAAGTTTTATCAATATACTTGTATAATTTGATAGTTTTAAATATAAGTTTTTTCATAATATTTTCTGATAGATGTTAACTGCAAAGTTAATTCTCTTTTTTAAAATGTTTTTAAAATCATGACATATGATTTGGCAATACATTTGTAGCCTCTTGTTTACCATAAAATGTATTTAAATAAACTTCAAAATATACAATTATATAAAAATAAGACTTTTTGTTACATTGTACATGTACATCAAATAAATTACTACATCATTTTTAAAGAATGTATTTGATGTTAATTTTTCTTCAAAAGCTAAAAAATATTTAATTGTATCTAATGGTATTTCAATATAATACTTTTCTTTGAATTCTATATTAGTACAAGATAAAGCTTTCAAAACAATAGTTCTATCTTGAAGATAATTTAAAATATCACTTATTTTTTTATCCAGATTTTTAGGTGCTCTTTATTTTTTTAATTCCTTTTCTATTCAAATTCTATTATATAATTATTGCCATTTTTTTTTATGCTAAAGAAGATATTTTTTGTCGGTAAGATTTCAAAAACATTAATAAGGAATAAATAGCAACTATATTTTATATGTTTATGCTGAAGCAGATATCTTTTATTAGTAATATTTAAGTAATGTTTAATAATATTTTTTTAATTTTATGTATTTCAAATTACATAATAAAAAAACTGATGACAATTGTATATATTTTTTTATTTTAATCTAAATATCATCATCTCATTGCACAAATTCTTCAAAGTGTGTCTATCATCACTCAGAAGTAGTGTCCTTTAGGTGAGTTGCTCATAATATTTACTTATTCTATGTAATTTGAATAATTGAATTATGCTTTGTATTTTAATAATTGATTTTTTACAGGACCTTTTTCATTAATAATAATTTATTTTTTAGCATTCCTTCGAAGAGCATATGTTGAAGATACCTAATAATTTTGCTTATAGACCCAATCTAGGATTTAAATGAAAGGGCAGACATTTTATTCAAATTACAGCCAGTATTTTTTATTAGTCAGTATTCAAATACTGATGGCTTCTTAAACAAATAATTTTTATATAATTTTGAATTCAAGATAAATTAAGAATTCATTTTACCTAATAGCCTGCAAGCCATAGTTAATAGCATTAAGAGATTATATATGTTATCTGTGACAATATTTTCTAATAATATTAGAGCTGCCTACAATAAAAACAGTTTCAATTCTACAGTCTTGCAGTTTTTTTAATTATTTGTACCTCACACTTTTATAATTTTTGAGGATTTATCAAAATGCATGTGCTCAGATTTTCTAGCTTTAGCTTTACTAAAGAGCTTAATTTCGTTTTTTGTGAATACGGTGTGAGTCAGAACTGTAAAATTCTTTTAATGCAACTTAAATAGATTAAATTCTTAGGGTCTAATATAAAATAGAGATAATAAGTTTGAGTAAGTAGTAATTTATTTCCATGTTTTTCAGAATTAGAATCTAGTGTTGCTAATTATACATTAGATACTTCTTTAAAATCACTACACTCTAACAGAAATTTTACCAATAAAACTGGTCAAAACACCAGTAGTTGGCTAGTTTTCACTGATGATTTAGTGTCGAGAAACTGGTGAAAAGATGATTCGTGTCATGTAATAAAAAACGTAGGTTATCACCGATACTTTAATAATAATAATTTAAACAAATTCCGAGCAGTTTACTCATTTCGAACATGACAAAAAATTAAATTAGTAATACACCACTACATTCCGATCAAAATCTTAGCATATTTTCTAGAGTCATTTATAAAAAACTTCTGATTTCACCAATAGAACAGATGGTAAAATTTCTACCTGGGATACATATAATATAAGATATATTCATAAAATGTATATAAACAAGTCTTTTTAAAATATCCGAATTCTTTATATTTAATACAATATTCAATACAATTCTTTATATTTATGAATATACAGTATTTTATAATAGATGCGTGTATGAGTATTACAATTGTATTACGTTATAACTTGAATTTGTACACTACGGTTATTTTACAAAAAATAATTTTTAAATTATCATTGTACATAAATTCGATGAGTTAAAGATATCAGCCCAAGAATAAATCTTTTGTTTTAATTAATTGTAAGAAATTGTAACCTATCTTACAAATTGTACTAAACGAGACAAATATATTTCGTTTTTATTCTTTGGACAGGAATTTTTTTACTTAGAGAGCTACAGAATATTTTAAAACATGCAGAAAATAGACGTTTTACTTCTTGAATTAACAAATGTGAGTAAATATTTAATATTTAAATTGGAAGTTCAAAATATTTTTATATATATTTTACTTTTATGACTATAAATATATATTAATAGGTTTATTAATGTTGATACAAATAAAGTGTGTGTACAAAAGTAACAGGAAATCTCAGTCACTATTCACTTCTTACGAATTATTTTTGTAGTTCTGTGATGGACAGAGCGTGACGTTCGATTCGGGCCGTATTGTGTGCGTGTGTCGCGATGTTGGGCCTGACCGCGGCACGAGAGGATTGCCGCAAAATTCGGGAGAAGGGGCCGCTGACAGTTCAATTTGGAGCGAGACCTGTGCCACGCTAGACCCAGAAATTTTCCAGGAGTTTCCCGCTTACTCAAAGATAAAGCGACTTTGTGCAGATGTGCCATGGACGAGACATCGGATAACGGTTCAATCACCAATCTCAACCCTGCTGCACTTGGTTTGGCCCGACCATCATTTCTTTGGCCAGATCTGCAGCTAGCATCACGTTGATTGTCGAAGGGAAACTAAAAGAAAAGATAAGAGAGACAGGTAGCCTACCCCCCGCCCTAGAACTCCCGGAGAGGGCTACCACAAGACAGACTCTCACTTAATAGTCTCGGCCACGATGAGGGGGGCAAAGTGCGGACCCCCCAGCTTTAGGCGTGTTCGCCTTCTCTCTCTTGTCTGTGGAACATACTACCCACCCAGTTTGGTGGTGTTCCCGGACTTGAAAAGCTCTCGCTGGGTCGATCTGTCGGAGCTCCTGGAAAGAGCACGCGTGCAGGGCACTGCGCATCTGGAAAGAGATGGAAGCGACGGAACCGGTATTGTTTGTCCCGCCACGAATAAAAGTATGCCTTGAATACAAATAATTGTGGTATTTTTATCCTGTACGAGCAGACATGTTGGATACTTGTTCGTGAGACATCCGGAAAACGAATGTCAATGATAAAAAGCATGTACCTTATCTTTCGAATCTATCGCCGATAAGGAAGAAGGCCCAAAGCCTCTTTACTCAAACCGCCTACCCACATGAAAAAATACCTACACCTCAGCTGACCCTCAGCACAGATAAAAATTCCGAAAAATCTGCAACGAATTTCCGCAAGCAGACAGCCCCATGCAAATCGATGCTGGTCCAGAACATCGCACCAACGATCGGGTGAATTCTCGGAATGTCACGAGAATGGCTGATCGGAGAATTTTTTTTCCCTATTCTACAATAATTTGCTAAACGAAAAATAAAACCAAATATCATCGGAAAATCGAAAATTTAATCATCTCCTATCGGATAAGTTTAAGCTACTATAACCACGCACTATATAAATAAAAAAAAGAGAATCGGTAAAATAATGTAAAGAAAATAAATAAATTACAATACTACAATAACAAGACGAACGCCAAATTATTATGAACAAGAAAGGAATAGGAGGCAGTCGATAGCACATATAGAGACGTAAATTCTTAAAACCAGAATATCAAAATCGCTTATACGTCGATTATTATGTTAAAAACAAAATACAAATATATACATACAATTACAAATATATACATATAAAAGAATTCAATAGCGTAATGATTCCTACTAGTGCTTTTACTTTCAGCTACATGTTATCAGCCACAGAAAGAAACGGAATGGTGCTGTCATTGTTAACTGGATCTATCGATTGGTAGATGAAGATATTAACCTACAAGCCTTGCTGATGATGCTCCGGAACTTCTGGGCAGGGGTAAATAAGCTCAATGCGGCATAGGTTTCGGTACCAAACAGTTATGATAACTTTCCTGAAATCGCCTTTTGTTTTAGGCTGACTTTGAACCAAACTGCTTACGATGACCTAGGGGGGCAATAGTCAAGTATCTGTAGAAAATGCGCTGGCATTGTGGCGATATCCAATGAGTAGGATAATCCGGTTACAGCAATAGTAAACCATATCGTTTTCGAGTTAGGGTTAATCCACGTATATTCAACGATCATCGAGCATCTTACGCACTACCAATTATGAATTCGATCTTAGATAAGCTGAGGAGGGTTAAATATATGTTATACATACTTTCAAATATTCCTGATGAAATGCAGTATGCAATCTTCGCGGTTCAGAGTTTAGGGCAATGGCGATTTGTATGCCTCTTGTTAGAATTATCGAAAGCTGCTACAGCCGACGTTTGCCTAATAATAGCAACCCTGTTCCTACCACAAGTGGATTCTAATGTTATCGGTTACCTGGACGATTTAATCATCGTTATGGAGACGTTTGTGGAACACTTAAAACGGTTTGAATACGTACTGCGAATCTTTATCGAGGCTGGAGGAGATAAATAGGGACAAATACGAATTTTGTTACTCAAGTGTAGTATTCCTGGGGTATATAGATTTTATGTCGAAGGAGTTCTGGTGGACTCGGATAAGGTGGTCCCCGTCTTAACTGATATACAGGAATTACATACATTAGAGGCTAGCTAAACCAAGTCTCAAATCTCTTATCAAGAAGAATAATTGTCGAACAGCCGGATCGGGAAGATCACGGAGATACTGCGTATCCGTCTCTTCGCGTGGTGGTATTCTGCCGCTGCTGTCGCTGATTGGACAGCTGATCGGGGCTCACTATCGGTAGCTATCCTCAGTGTGGGAAAGTCTACCGCCGTCTCAGACGATTTCAGCGCGACCGAAAACAGAAGCGTTTTCGATCCTCCCGATGGTCGGTCGAATTAATGCCCATTGATAAGAGAGCCCCAAAAGTTACTGCGGTAATCGCATTATCATTAACCCAACAGTGGCCGAGCGTGACCTTTGGCCCGTTGTGGTTGCGGGACCTACTGGGACCCACCTCACTTCGAAAGGGACACTCTTTGCCGAACGATTGAGTTGAAGCCGTCTCAATCTGGTTTCGTTTGAATAAAAAACGAAAACAATTATGGCTTTCTTCGATATTTTTATTTTAAAACTTTGATTTGAATGTTTCAAATGAGAAAATCTTCCTGTCACACTAAGCTGTGAGAATCTGTTTCCTCGACAATGGCTATTAATAGCTTATTTAGTCAACAAATTTGTCAGAAGGTACCAGTTTAAGAAAATAAAACTATATTGTTCAAAAAATTTCAATTATGCGGTTCATGATGTTTAAAGAGTTATGAAATCAAGGGTTGCAATATAAGCGTAGTGTTAGAAAGAAAAATAATTTCAATTTCTGTAGTTATTTATTATTAATTTATAATTCATAGTATTTCCAGTTAGAGATAATTTCAAAAGTATTTATCAATAGGGACTTAAACTTCAAAATTATTTGAAGTTGAAACTGTGTACCAAAGTTAAGCCGTCCAAACAAGAAATTATAAAAAGTATATAGAATTCATTTATAATGTCTTATTTTTAGAATGCGAAGTTGGACGGAAACATGTTCCTTACGAGTGTGTCTGAAAGAATAAAGAACCGTCACGGGAGTAGTTACCAAAGCTCTAGGCACCCTCGCATTGGAGATGGAGAGGGTACAGCAATAGGACGACTGAAAATACGATTGATCGAGAGCTTGGATTAGAATCTTACCCTCGCCATAAATTTCTGTAAGGTATTCTATATCGACTTCAGGGACGAGATTTTTGCCGCGTATCCGAGAAGAACCCTGATACAGGAAAAAGCCTGTATGAGCACTGTCTTACAAGAAATGAACAAAAGTATGAAGAAATAAATATTTCCACAGAATTTTTATTTTGTTTGTCCCTCGTGTTTTTAAAATTAGTAGAAAAGATGAAAACCAAAATTTATTGGTTACATCTGAATACATCATCTATTAGATTTTGTAGGCCTGTTAAAAATATGTATGGAAGAGACGAATGAACCAGTTTTGAAAGCAGATACATAAAAAACATTTTAAATCTCCTCGCTGTACATCTCCTATCAAGGCCGACTTTAATTCCCTAAAAGCCGAAATTATTTTCTTTTTTCGAACTGGACAATTTGGAATCGAAAACGGATCCTTATAGATTACTACGAGAGAAACATTTTCGATTTTGAATCATTAAAATTCGCAAACAACTCGAGGGAAGCCATAATCGTATTCGATTGTTTCAAAAATATGAAAAACTAAAAAAATAAATTTTTAAATTGGAATGTAAACTTAATTTAAATATTTTAGTTTTAACAGTAGGCTGTGATTTTGATAATTTATCACTGCATCAAAAATAATGTACGAAGTGAATGGTAATCATATTAATGTTTTGTTTTTCAAAGAAATTTCTTTGTCATTTTCGAATCACATTAGTTTTAGTACAGTCAGTGCTTCTTCGATAAATCTTAAATTGTTTTAAATATTATTAATAATAGGATATTAATATATGATATTTTAGTAAATTTTAAAACAGTTAAAATATTTCAAATTGGCTCTAAAATTTGAAATCATCATATATACAAAATGCTACAACTGTACCCAACCCGCAATTTGAAAGTGATTTCACGATTCCTAATATAATATTAAGCAATTAATTGAAATCATGATTATCTTATAATATTGTTTACGACTTTTCATATTTTTTGAGCGTCAAGTATTGTCCACACACATTTCTTTAATGGTTGCTCTACACATTGGGCACTCCGTCAATTGTTTGGAGCACGTTTGGCAGAAGCCCCTAAAAATAAACAATTTATTATTTGGTATATATATACTCTGGAGATGCAGTGCTTTCGTATTGTTATGAGTATTAGAATGCTTCTACTCGTTCAATTCGAAAGAATTAATCACCTGTGATCACATGGTAGTAATTTCACAGTTGCTTTCTGGTCAAAACACAAAGTGCAAGAATCTTCTCTAACACTAAGTTTTCTGAGTTGATCAAGAAATATATGCCTAGGTAAAACAATTTTATCCTCTGGATCTAAACTAGCATGATCATTGAATGTTTGAAATTTCCGTTCAGTCGGCGGATATTTAAAAGGCAGATTTCCGAAATTAAAAAGACACTGCTGAAACGACATAAAACTAGCAGCAGCGAAAAATCCGGATCTGTGCAAAAATTGATGAGTATAAGGTAAATTTATGTCTTAGAATTTTTCATAATTTAAAATCATAATTTTACATTATTTGTAATTACCTCGCACTTTTAAATAATTGGGTACAAGGATTTAGTGAAACTCCATTCAATGAAAAAATTATTTCCAGTTTGTTTAAATCTAATAAACAACCAAGTATATCTCCAGCTTTCCAACATGGTAAAGTACTAAATTTTTCACTTCGAGCATTATGCCAAATTAATCTTCTACATCCATCAAATGATAAAGAAAATTGATCATCTCCAATTCCATACCCTTCCTGTTAAAAATATATGTTAAAAATTTACCCATTATTTTAAATCATACTAATAAGCACGTTTAATTATTTCTCAATTATAAATACTTTTTGTATTTAACTTTAGATATGTAACAACAATTTTCAAAGTTTATCGTTTTTAATATCGTATATATAAAATAATTACTGTGGATTACCATGATACATACATGATTGAGAAATGTACTATTTTTTGTAGCCCAGCCAATTTGCATTACACCCGTAGTTACAATTAAAGTCTCATAATACCAAACTCCTTCATCAACTTGAAATGTACATCTAACACTTTCAAACGAACATGCATCACATCGCGCCTGCAATACATGATGCATATTATATAAATGCAGTTGATGAAGTATAATTAAAATAATTGTTTTAGAAGAAATGCATACCTCTAAGCCAGTAGGCGAAATTTTCAGGTACTCACTTACGTCCTTTGTATTTAACATCACATTAACACCAGTCATGTCGACCGTATCATGGGAATATTTACGGCCTTTTATTAAAACTGAAATTGTAGTTTAAAAATTATAATAGTATTCTTACATGTCACATAAATGTATGCAAAATACAAGTATTATATTTACATAAATTATCTAAACACCATTGAGCACAAAAGCCAACTTGTCGTTTGACATAATGTGTCTCGCTAACCCACTTTTCTAACTCTAGAAGTGGATGCGGTTTTTCCATTAAAAGTCGTTTTTCAATAGTTATTTTATTCTCACCTAAAATTTATAAATTTTAATTATATCAAATCTTTTCCCATTTTTTTATAAAGGAATTAAATTGTATATACTAGTGATATAATTAATTATCTAAACCTACTTGTTTTAGCAAATTTTTCTAAAGCTATCAAAGAATATAATACAATATACGGTTCAATATCTTCTCTCTGAAAATTCAAAATCTAATGTTAAATTGTACAAATACATTTCTGAATGTTTTTATAAATTATGTATTTACAACTTACAAGATTTGACAGAAAATAGTCTAGAGTAGCATCAGATAATATTGCTGTACTACTGGGACCAGCCAATCTTTCTGCAATGCACCCAAGTACTACACATATATTACGTTGTTGGGTTACACTAGTTTGTGCCTTACTGTGTTTTTGGGACAATTGAAACACTTGTGACAACCTTAAAACTGAGTCCTTAAAAGAATATGATTTTATGTTTATTTAATATCTCTGTTAATTATATGTACTTAAATTTAATTACTTCTTGTTAAAAATTAGTTTTTCTTCAACTTACTTTTGAAGGTAATGGACAGTCATCTAACATTAGTGTTATAACAGATGGACCCAATGGATTGTGCATAGGAATTACATTAACCATAGAACTAACAACCTGTATCCATCCATCTTCTTTATCAGCTATATTGTGCAATTTCAACATTGCTGGTGGTGGCTCTAATTCACTACAATAATTAAAAAAAGCATTAAGCAGTCATCATATATCTGATCATATTTTATGGAAAGATTCTACTTTATACTTTGAAAATAGAAGATAATGTACTCTAAATATTTAATGTATAATTTAAAAAATATTTATGAATAGAAGAATTAATGATCTGATAGTACTAGAAGTAATTTAAAATTCATTATTAGACTTATTTTTAATCTCTTACTAGATTAAATTTCTTCAGCTGTTTGTAGTTAACAGACACTTTATAATTAAACATAAATCGAGATATAATTATAATGAGAACTTACTTGTCAACCAATACACCTATAACACCTAAGATTTCCAGTACTAGTTTATCAATAACAGCGGATGTTGGAAACTTATAATTAGATGTTGTTTCATTTGATGTGATAGAGTCTACGTGATTATCCACCAGAATAGTTGCACCCAACCCTCTAGAATTATTTGTTGGATCATATTGGGATTCCTCAATACCATCTTTACACAGGCAATTGCCCATTCCCACAAATTTTAAAAATATTCGACCAAAGTTTGATTTGATCTACAGTTATTTTTAAAACAGTATCTATCATCCATTTGAGCTATAAATTAATGTTTCCTGGACTAGATATCTGTAACATCTAATCTAAAAGTAAAACAAAGAAATTCACATATCTTAGAATTTAACTTTATCTCGAAGATTATATTGAAATACATTTTATTTTTAATAATCAAATATAATTTTTTTACATTCATACATTATTAACTTACAATTAAGTAAATAAATATTATAATCTAAACATTGAGTAGAATCATGAGCTTATGATTCATCGTTATATTAAAACATTGTAATCTAACTTCTCAAATTAATTATTGATTTATAATTCTTATTACCAATACAATCAGAAACAATATTTAACATATATATTATCAAAGATTTAAAAGTAACTTAAAACATATTTTAAGAATACAGGTACTGAGCTAAATTAACTATAGTCATATAATTATAAAAATAATCATTAAAGGTAAACTTTTTTATCCTCTGTTTTCAGAGAGCTTTAAATTTTAAAAATAAATTCAAAAATATATAAGAATTTTATATAAACACGAAAAGAATACTCCTAATTTCTAAATAGATTTTTGCATTGAAGAAGCCACAACACTGGAGCGCAATGAAAAAATTAGTTAAAGTCTAATTTAAAAAAATTAACGTTTCAAATTGGCATACATATCATCAATTAATAAAGTATATACTTCCACAAATTGATTTGACACAATACTAAGGGGACATATTACGAGGGCGTTTATAGATAAAGACAAAAACGCCCAAAAATTATTAGATGGCTAACACAGCCTGCGTCTCATTGCAAAATCAGACTCGTATTGCCCTTGAGAAATAATTTTACCTTCTTCAAGTTAATTTCTGCCTTATGAAACGGGTGATCGCACTGACATTGATTCGCGGTTCCCGTTAAACAATTTTGGATCTGGGCAGGAAAAGCACTCAAACGCAACGCTACAATTCTACACCAGCAATAACCAGCAACATTTAGATTTAGCTGTGCATGCATCTGCGCGCTATTTCAGGTTATGTTACGAACAACGTACAGGACCAAGACGTAGACGAAATGCTGCACGGAAACGGCTGATCACGGGCAGATCTTTCGCGCGCGCGTGAGTAAGCGCGCGACTCTTTAAAAATGAAGAAATAAAAATCAAGTGTTAGGCTCGTTAGAATCGTGAATACTTTTACTTACAATGATAGCCAGGGTCAAAGTCTGTCGATGTTTCACAAGTGTGTGCTAAGCCACTCTTTCCGTTCGAACACTTATCATGTCAATTTCTATTGTACGTGTTTGCTAATGGTAAGATTAAACTCTACGTTATGTATTATTATCTTTGTCTTTATTTCCTCCTTGCTGACACGTCTGTACATTTTCTTCTCTCGCTTTAGCAAACAATGGAGGTACCGATCTCTTTAGTTGTACCGAGGCGATTCGAAAGATGACTAATCGCGGTGAGTTACGTTGCGTATTCCGAACGGCCCCTCTTGAGCCTCAAGAGCACGGAGCAAAATTAGTAAAGCACTATGAAAATCGCTCCTGCAAGAGCAGAGCGATATTTCCACCTTTAGAAATCGTGCTGCGCTCCGGTCTGATGCGTTGTTGATTAGAAATGAAAACGCTCCGGTCCATGACCGGAACAATCCGCGCGTAAATGACTAGCTTTCAGTGTTTTCTTTCTTGAAAATTCATATTATAATAAGCTAAGGACATTATCTTTGCAGTAAGTAATCGATGTTTGAGAAAGATATAATTGGATAATTGTTATATATGTACTTGATTTTCACTGTGTTGGATGACAGTACAATAAGAATCCATGTATTTATATAAGTAAATCGTTTAAATAGGACTTCAATTACACTATGTAAAATTACGTCAAATAAACAAATCTAAACATTTTAGTGCATAAAAATACTATAAACATCATACATAATTTTATCAATCACTCAGTAATAATATATATTAAATTAAAACAATAATTAACATCTTCTTATAGCTCTAATTTGAATTTTAAAGTATTTATTAAAACCTCATTACCTTATATATAATTCTTATTCATGTTTAATTAGAAATAACAAATTTAAAACCTAAAAATATATTTTGAAGAATTAATAAAATATACTTTTATACTGCATAATACGTGAAAATATATATGGTTTTCAGGAAACATTTTATGTATTTCTATATCTATATTTTGAAAAATAATCTAGAATTCTTTTATGAAAACCATTAAATGTACGGGAGAATTGTTATTTACTTACATAAATAAAACTGATATATTCTAGAATTCTGTTTCATCGTAACGATTTTTCTTTGCGAGTAGTTAAATTTCCATAAAATCAAAAGTCACTTTATTCAACCGGAAAATGATTATGCATGTGCATAATTCAAAACTCATTTTACTTTATTGAATGTTTTATTGGACAGATATAAAATAGTAAATTTGTATTTTACAGAGTGAGAAGCAAGCTTTTTTGCTTCACTTAATTGGTTTATACGTATATGTATAGTCAACGACAAATATTAGCAGGAGCCAAGGACAATATATTGTGTCACTGCGAACGCAAGTATTAGGTGCGCAACTTTGCTTCCGCCATTTTTTGATAGATCATAAATGATCTCGAAACGTAATTAGTTACAATAAATGCATTTAAAATAATAAATTAATGAATAAATTATAAAACGATTATAAAACGAAATACTTATAGTAATAAAGTACAAGATTCATGATTTAATGCATGAATTTACATGAAAATTAATTCTTAAATGTTGGACGAAAAGTTTTTGCAGTTAAAATCTTCTTTTAGATTATTTTGAAAAACTGCTTCAGCTTTTTTATGATATTAACTGAACTAAAAAAATTCTTTTTAAATTTTTGATTTCAATTGTTTCTAAATCTTTATCAACAACGAAAGAGAATTCACGTTGATAAGAGCATCATCTAAAAAATCACTATTTTATTAAATATAAATATTTTTTTTATTCTTTTAATGTTGTAAGCAGTTTGCTTTCATTCAAAATGATTGTTATAAAACTATAACGAGTAGTGAAATCCTTCAATATAAAGCAAAAACGCATTTCTTCCATCCTTATAGTTTGCAGCTTCAAAATAATCGATATACTGCACATCTGTCAGTTATCTTTCTATACGCGCCAACCGTACAGAACTGTACAGTTCAACAAACGGACAAACGAGCTCGCCAGCTTGCAACTGGTCCTCAAGTCGCAATTGCAGTCAACTGAGCTGCCGACAGAGCATCGCGTGTCGACTGTCGAGTTATCGCAATTCATATCCTTATGTTAATATAAGTTGGCAGTTGCCACGTATGCAACAAAGAGATAAAATACGAATTAATTGGGTGCAAGAAAGACAAACTATTATATGATCAAACAGAGTCTTAGCCATAGTTCATGAGTTTCCGAAAGCTGAACAATATCTCGCGCGAGAAAACGATCGATCGAGTGGGGGGCAACGCTCGTTTGTATACGTATATAGCTAGATATAGCGCACCTTGTGTGAGAGAGAAAGAGCATGTCAGTGGTCCAGTAGCTAAGAGAGTGGACGAGAGAGATAGGTAGAGAAGAAAAACTCAAAACACGGCGGACTGATTTTTCGAAAATTTCGCTCGGTATGATGTGAAAGTACGCGTTACAAAGAAAAATAAAATATTACCTTATGCGTTTTCAATAAGAATTGTTAATATTCATATTCCATTAGAGTATCGCTCGTAAACATTCTACCAGAGGATCAAACAACAACAGTGCCGGTCCCAGCGATATTTGCTTTAACCAGGTGAATGGAAGGAATATTATTTCAATGATCCTCGTAGAAATCTAATGCTGGAAGACGCGAAAGTCAATCCGTTGAAAGGAGGATAATTGGATAATCTATCACAGCTGAAATCTGAAATTATGAAGCAGCTGATGTTGTTGGCGACGATCGATAGTCGAAGATAAATTGGTGATAGAGGCAGCGTAAGAATATTGCAGCTGGGTGGCGAATATGGAAGCATTAACCTGGAGGAAGGAAACCAGGGATACTAAAAAACTCCTTCCAGAACCAAACAATTACTTCAAATGTTTTTACGACCTTTTCAAAAACATTGCCGAGGCCCAAAGGTACGAGAGAGCTAACCTCTCTCACTGGATCAGATGATATATTTTGTTTATTTCGTTTCATTAAATGGACAATTTACCTTATTTCTAAAATATTCTAAAAGTTTTGTTTGTGAGATGATGTGGCTTTTTAACTTGAATGTCGAAATATACAAATTTATCTAAAGTTTATAGTGTTACAGACGACAGAAAATAACCTCAAAATTTGTTGTCAAACGTCAATTTTTAGCAGTAGCTTTTTATTGTTGTTTCATTTCCCGGTTCAACAATGAATTGAACTATTCAAATTTTTAAATATGCCATAAATCAATTACAATTTTTCTGTCCTGTTTGTAAATGGTGTGAATTTTTTTGCGAGTATTTAACTTGCATCTAATAATCTTTAGTTTTCCCTTTTCTTAAAAATTAATTCTCGTGTAATTTAAATTTATTACCGCACCTGATAAGATATTGACAAACAGTTGTATCAACAATATTTGATTTTTCATTCGTTGAAATGATTAATTGTTCAATATTTTCTATTTAGTGACTTATTTTAAATATTTTTTATAATTCATATAATGAATACAAATTTTTCAATTGCATACATTTGAAAATTATAAAGTTATAATTTCGGTTTAATATTTTTATTTTCATATTAATTCAAATTCTTTTAATATATTTTATTTGTCCAACTCACCATTAATTTAAGTGTCAATTAATATATTATTTTAAAAATAAATATTATATTTGAATGATCGCAGGTTAAAAGGGGAATGGAAAAAATGTAAAAAAAATAAAATAAAGAAAAAAGATAAAAAAAAGGTAACTTAAATTTTTATGTAATATCTACTGTCATAAATTTAATGTAAAAGTTGAGTATAAAATGGCGAAATTTTACTTAAAAAATACACTTGTTAGGTCGATATAAATGGAGAAGTAACTTGTACTGGTCCACCTGAAATAGAAGTTTCTAGTAATGCTTCTTCCTTTGCTGTCTTTGCAAGCGTGAGAGGTGCTGTTTTAGAGAAACATGCTAGGAGTATAAATGAAGCATATAGAGCATCATATAGTAGTTCACCTCCTCCTCCAGAATCAAGTGACAGCAGTACTTCAGAAAGTGATGACGAAGAGCGAGTATCTACAACACCAAATTTACCAAAGGTATGATGAGAAGGAAAGAAATGTAATGAATGAAATATTATTAAAAATATTGGTTTTAGATTGTTGGGATAGGTCTTAGAAGCGTTTTTACTTTAATGAGAGAAAGCAGAGTAATCGATCCAGCCTTATGTACTAAAGCACTCAGTGCACTTTTAGATGTATTGCAAGGGCAGCTACCCGAAAGTTTTAAAACAGAGCCTGATGAAGTTGTGGGTTAGTTACTACATAATAAAATAATTTATGAATGATAATTATGTATAATTGTTTTTATTTATATTAATTACCCCAATATTTGTTAGATTCATTGTTTGATCTACTATTGGATCTTGCAACTTCTCATGGCCCTGAATCTGCAGCAGCCAATGATGGAAGTCATTTGACTGCAGTTGCCTGTGCTTGTTTATTAAGTTTAGTTGTTATTCGTGGAGATACTGGTAGACTTCTGGCTACAATAGCAGCTTTGTTAATGAGTCCAAGAGCTCTTGCAGCCCAGAACATTCAGGTCTGTAAATATGTAGGGGCTATAACAATCTAACATAAGATTCAGTTAAATGAAGTGTCTTAATTTAAAGAGATTTAAAATGTCATATTTTGGTTGAAATGTTTTGAGGATATCATTTTATACAATTTATTTTAGATGCCAATTGTTCTTACTTCACTTCAACGAAGCACACATGCTGTTTTACTTGGTAAACTTGCACGGCCAGATTGGATAACTCATGGTGTTCCTAAGAATTCTAAGATTTACTCAGCCACACTTAAATTACCAAATGATATAAATAATTTAGTCTTGAATGGTCGTAGTTTTGTCAGTGACGGAAAATATTTGTACCTACATACAAACTGTGGTTTATTTAAAATTGGAAATGGTCACGGTGGCACAATATGGGGTCATATTTATGCTCACAAGCCCGATTTTTATCCTTCAGAAAATGGATGGATTGGTTATGCAAATGTGAGTTTAGAAAACAATTACTTTCGATTGCTAGTTAATACTTCAGTTAAATAAACCTTTTTGCAATTTAAATTTCATATATTTATTATAGAGTTCCTTGTACTTTAAATTTGCACCAAAAAAACAATGCGAGTTAATGATATTAGATGCAGAAACATTAACAATAAGAGGAATTGCAGTTTTAGAAGGGAGAGATTGGTCGTCTTCACTAATGTTTTCAGATGGGGACAATTTGGGGATGATAACTGCTGGTAAAGATGTAAGTAATAAAAATAAGTGCTTTAAATAACTGTTTAAAACTGTTTATTTATCTATTAAAAATAATGTATGCATCGATTATTATTTTGTAATACAGGATGGGTTTGTTGTACGAACAATAAATACTTTGAGCAATCCAGTAACCGTTACTTCGGAATTGCCTTTAAAATTAGCTAGAAAATGTGTAGATGTTTTTGGATATGCATCGTTCGACGAAGATCAAGCTAGTTATATTCTTAATCCACATTGTGATGATGAAATAGCGTATGTGGCTGCTGGAAAAGAGTTCATGTTACTTAAAACAATTTCTGGTAAACTTATGTATACAGGCAAGGGTAGGTGTATAGGAATGCGAAATAATATGAGGTCAAATAGATGGTTAGAGGTTTCTGTGGGAAAAAAGAGTAAGGTTGTGAATTTTGCGATTGGTCATGAAGGTCAACACGTTATTTTGATACTTGAAGATGGATCTGTTTTATTTGCTGGTACTGCTAGACGTGGAGAAGATGGTGACAGCAGTAAGTTTTTGTTTTTACAAATTTCTCATTAACATATAATCAATATGAATAGAATGAATGGTAATAATAATTGATTAGAATTGATTAAGAAAAGTTTGCAATCTAACTACTTTAAGAAAAGATAAAAATTGTGGAATAATATGACTTATTTATATGCTAGATAAAGTTCGACAACAACCAAAACCTTG
This sequence comes from Sycophaga agraensis, assembly GCA_018906755.1. NCBI lineage: Eukaryota > Metazoa > Arthropoda > Insecta > Hymenoptera > Pteromalidae > Sycophaga > Sycophaga agraensis. The sequence continues at coordinate 1,746,810 of JACCIE010000011.1, forward strand.
CAAACCAAAGAAAATGCAAAAAGTAGAAGGTCAATTAATTATAAATGCAGCATGCAATAATGGTTCAACTGCATTAGTTACTAAAGAAGGGTCTTTATTAATGTTTGGCAAAGATACACTTTACAGTGACGAGACAACTGGATTAGTCCCTGATTTAAAAGATATCACTGTTGTCAGTGTATCCTTAGGAAAAGCACACACAGCAGTATTATCTAATAAGGGTCATTTGTATACATTTGGCATTAATAATAGAGGACAATGTGGTAGAGCCTTTTCAGCTACTCATTCTGCAAGTAAGGAAATAAACGTTACCGCGATGGAAACTGGTATTGCAGATGATGATGCCAACACTGCAGAAGATGGTGAGTTTTAGGAATTAAATTTTTGTTTATGAAAATACGTTATTTTTTATCATATACATTAAAAAATGTTATACAAATGAGTTGAAAAAAAATTAGTTGCATTTGGTAGTATTAAAAAGTTTCAAACACATCGAATTTATGTAAATAAGGAAAAAAATTTAATTTTTAGATTCATTGTGCGAAGAGGAGCAGAAACGTGCTCAAAAAATAAAAGAGATCTGGTGGAAGGCGAAAAACTTTGAAGGTTTTATTTTTATTTTTAGTGTTGAATATTATTGTAAACATTCACTATAGTGACCGTAATATTATTTGAACATATGCATCCTACTACTAATTTATTTTAGCTCAATTTAAAATATGTCTAAGCTTTAGAAACTTACTGTTGCTTTGTTGAGTAAACAACTATAAGACTAATTTGCCAAAATCATTAAATAAGAGCACTAGAATTACAGTGTATATTAATTCCAAAAAGTTTTTAATTATTTACTTATATTTTTTGAACTATTATGAACTATTTCAGAAGGTGCAGAAGCTCGAGAAGACTGGGAAGAAGCTAAAGCAATAAGAGTGAATGGAATGTGCCCTCCTGGTCAGCATCAATGGAGGCTCAGTACTTGTATGGTTTGCACCGTTTGTCGTGAATGTACGGGTTACAGTACTTCGTGTTTAAGCAGTTTTAGACCTGATAGAAATCCTGGACAGTAAATACAAACATTTTTTATTTAAGAGTGATATTTATACATAAGTTCATCTTAAATTTTATAATTTTTCATAGGGAATGTGGTTGTGGAGAAGGTGATAGTGGTTGTGCTGAATGTGGATGCTGTAGAATGTGTGCTTGGGAAAGTTGCGATAATGAGGAAGAGATTCCACCAATACAAACACCACCTGCGTGCGGTAGTTCGCAAGTTGTAGAATTCGATTACCTCGAATTTCTTAAAAAACGTTTGGATGAAAAAAAACAAAAGCAATGGAATTTACCAAATAATCAGCGAATTGGAAATGGTTACTACAGTCTAAATTTTTTATAAATGTTAAATTTTTAATCTTAATAATTTCTTACATTTTATCAGCAGGACAACAAATTGTTGTGAAACATAAAAAGATCACAGTGAAGAAGGTTGGAGGTGCACCTGCAGCTGGAGCTATGGCTGTAGCAGGTTCCGGAATAGCAATCAAATCAATAGAAGAAGCTGTTGGTGGAGATGGTAGCGATATAGAACGGGGCGATACAAAACGCGTAGCTAGTATCCCACCAGCTCGGGTGTCAATGCCGAGGGATAGTCCTGTGGTTCAAGTTTCCTGTGGACTACACCACACTGTTGTGTTGTTACAAAATGGTGAAGTATTCACCTTTGGCAGCAACATTTATGGTCAGTTGGGCGTCGGTAATTTGATTGCACATGCAGGTCCGGTACAAGTAAAAATACCAGGAACCGCTATTCAAGTAGCAGCTGGGAGTAACCATACCGTTGTTCTTATGTCAAAAGGAGAAGTTTATACTTTCGGAGCTTACCAAAAGAGTAAATTATGATTATAAGTATTTTTTAAAATTGGTAATTGAAAGAATTAAATATAAATTATATTTTAGATCAATTAGGCATGAATTGGTGGAGTGATCAACAACATCAACAATCACACCAACAACAACCGCAGCAATTGAACTCAGCAGCTACAAATTCATCTGCTTCAATTGCTCCTAACCGCGATACCGAACGTATGCAACCATGGCATAGTTTTCCTAATATAGTACCAAATATTGGATCGCGTTGGGGTAGAAAAGCTACATGGATTGGAGCCTCTGGGGATCAAACGTATATTAAGGTCAATTATGTTGATGATCAAAATATTATCTTTTGTCGCTTTAATTAATTATACTAGAGAATATTAAAACGGTGGTTATTTTTTGCATATTTTAGGTTGATGAGATTAACAGTATTAGTCTTACGCGAAGTACAGTAATGGCTAACAAAAGTTGCATACTTTTACTGCCCCACCAAACTGAACATCGAAATTCTTTCAAATGCCTGGTAATTAATAAACGTGACGGTTCATGTAATAGTTTCAATGGTGCTGAACAGGTCGATTTTAATCAATGCGCAGCTTGTTTAGACCCTCTATATAATGTCATATGGGCATTTAATGCTACAAACAACGAGATTACGTATCACAATGTGATATCAACCGAAACGAAAAATATACCGAATTTAGAGATGTCGATTTTAAGTCCTGGACTTGCGTTACCAGTGGTACCTGGCTGTTATGTAACAAGATCGCAGGCGGCAATGCATCTCTTAGCTTGTTTAGATACTTTAACTCAAGCTCAGGATGAAAAATTTACAATTGTTGAAGGTAGTGAAAATAATCAATCGAGTCATGGCAAAGTTTACATCCGAGAGGATTTTGCTACGGTTTCAAGATTCGAAAATCATGGGAGTGGATGGGGCTATTCAGGAAAATCTATAGAAGCTATCAGATTTATGGCTGATACGGACATTCTTCTTGGTACGTTTCAGAATACGACTATTTTTGGTTATTTACTCTATCTAATTGTATTCTTGGATACTTTGATATCATGTTTTAGGGGGTTACGGTATGTTTGGTGGACGAGGAGAGTATACAGCGAAGTTAAAGCTTTTTGACATTGGCGTGGATGGCGGCGAAGCAGAAATTGACGGTGAACTCCTGACGGAGACTGACGATTTGCATTATGAATGTGATCCTCGCCAAAAATATTCGTTATTGTTTAACGAACCAGTAGCCTTGCAGGCCAATCGGTGGTATGTTGCTTGGGCAATGGTCAGTGGCCCATCTAGCGATTGCGGTTCTGGTGGTCAAGAAACGATTACAGCTGAGGATCAAGTTGTATTTTGTTTCAAAACGTCAAAGGAAGCGAATAATGGAACTGATGTAAATGCTGGCCAAATTCCTCAGTTACTATATAGGTAGATTCGATTAAAAATATGTTAATTACTAATTAAATCGATTCATTACGGAATAATGATATTTATATCTCTAAAGGTTTACAAATAATTGTTAATCAAGCCATAACTTTTCAGAATTATAACTCCACAAAACCAAACCTTCAGTTGCAAAAGAAATCAGTTAGAACCTGTATATATATTAAAACGTGAATTTAGTAGAAAGGTGACAGAGGAATGCTTTCATTCATTAATATCGTTACTCCAATGGAGTTGGAATACGCTCAAAGCCAGCTTAACCGATACAAATTTCCATACAAATACATCGCCAACGCAAACAGTCGTAGAAATGAAAAAACTTGTTTACATCAGTAAGGCAAGTTTAAGATTGCTTAAGACTTATATTAATGAAATATATCCAAATCAAGGTAGTAAGAAAACTCCATCAGAATCTGTTAGATTAGCCGAATGTATTGGAGAAGTGCGAGCGTTACTAAGGCAAATTTTGTCAGATTCTGTATCCTCGAATACGAAAATTAAAGGTAGTTCTACTACTTTATATTGCATAATTCTAACAAAATGTTAAATGACATTTTGATCATTTATAATAATTATTTTTTTAGGTAAAACTAGAATAAATAAGAATTCAGCTATAATGGGCAGCAATATGACAGGTGCCATACTAGATGAATGTTACAAAACATTTGTTGCATGCTATCATGCGTTTTATCCCACGGCTTATTTAAAGTGGACTTGTCTTTGTGAACTTTTATCAGTTATTGACAAGGAACAAGGGGTTACTTCTAAGGATCGGCTTCTTTCTACAGTTTTAGCATCTCTTTGCAGTTCCTCAATTCGTTTGCGATGCACGTTTCCAATACTAAATAATGTAATGGATAGTAGTGATAGCGTGAAGAGACAATTAAGTCCTTCTGATAATGCTGGACTCCCTATGATGAATCCGACGGAACCTCATCATTACCCAATTTTAGTTGAGCAGATTAGTTACAAGTCACAAGTTGAAAGTACTGGAAAAAAAATTTTAAATTGGTCCTTTCGCGAGGTTTTAGATAGGTAATACAATTTTCATATAAATATAAGTAATACATTTAAACGTGATTGAATGACGTTAGTTAAATTCTTTTTTATTTCAAATTAATTTTGTATCATATTTAAACTGCTTTTTAGACTGTTAGATTTAATACTCATCCCTGTGAAGCAGGGCTTGTGTAAGGAAAAGAGCCAATCTTTATCACATTTGGTATTACATTGCTGCTATTTACTTGCACGCGTTATATCTGAACTTGCCGCATATTCAAGTGGCAACGAGGACGAATATCAATCAGCCTGTTATAGGCTTATGTATACCACACCTTCGAGGTTCGCTCGAGTCAATGAGTCGAAGTCATGGAATACCGGAAACGGCTCACCCGATGTAATTTGTTTCTCGGTCGATCGACCTGGAATTCTAGTAGCAGGCATTGGGGTTTATGGAGGAATTGGCGTATATGATTATGAGCTTGAACTTTTAGATGATGTGAGATTTTTTTTATGCCTAGTATTCAGTTATGATAAAAATTAAACATTAAATTACAATAATAATTGTTTTCTACAGCGTAATAATACAGGGAATGATCCATCGCATACACAGCATTGGAGTAGCTTAGATTTTACTAGAGGCTCGTTTGGACCTGATGACTACATAAATGATATAGCCGAATTAAAATTCGATAAACCTATATCTATTAAGGAGAAGGTGAAATATGCCATAAGATTTAGAAATAGAGGTGCCAAAACTAATAATGGAGATGGCGGCTTTAAAGTCATTAAAGGTCCAGACGGAACGTCTTTCACTTTTTCGGCATGTTCATTGAGTTTTAATGGTTAGTTATTTATTTGCAATATTATTTGTTGTTTTGTAAATGTCACAACATCTTTTAATTTATCTACAGGAACAAATCAAGCCAGGGGACAAATTCCTTATATTCTTTATTATTCAAATCCACAAGATTCAAGTGAACAACACACAAGTAAAGCAATTGCAGAAGTACAGGCGAGAAAATGTACTTTGGCAATAACTGCTACTATTATTCAAAGGGCTAACGATATATTAGCCCTTGCAAGAGAAAAGGCCGATGACGTCGATGTCAATAAAATTTTGGGAAATGCAGCATTTGTTACTACTCTCTTACCCCTCACTACTGCTTATATCATTCCTCTGGCAACTTCGGATCCAAGAGTAAATTATTTTTAAATTAGTACTGTAATAATATTTTGTTTTGAAATTGATAGAATAACTTATATGATTGTCTTTAAAATCATTGTTTAGAGCGGAGTCCAGGTATTAACATTAATTCAAGAAATGCTACCTCACGTCACAGCCCTAAATCTCACATCGGCTATGAAGGCATCTCAGGTCTCACCGCAACAGCCAGATAGTGATTCGTCGTCGCAACAAACGGCTATAGCGCATTACGTACCTCCGGTTACCACTACTAGTCATTATTACACTTGGTTAGAAAGCGATCACCCTTACAAGCCTGCCACAGTATCCTATTATAGAGTTACCTTTCCTGAGACGGTCAAGTGGCTGACCGTGGAATTCACTCCCGATTGCGGGACAGCTCAACCAGAGGACTATCTTCAATTGTACATTCCTAATTTTGATACACCAGTCGCGAAGTGAGTTACAATTCATAATTAAGATATTAAAAAATTTAAATATATTTTTATTCATTCATTTTTTATGGCTAAAATAATGTTTTTTCAAAATTACAACTTAACTTTGAGATTTAATAAATTCATGTTTATATTTAATTAATCTAATATAATTTAAAATTAAACAGTAAAGAAAATTATAATCTGGATGATAGTCCAGTATACTGGCCTGTCCTACACAAGCTAAGTAATGTCCAAAGTCAATGGCCGCAACAAGCAGTTGTATTGCCAGGTAAGTTTAGTGTTACAGCTTAAACATACAGTTTATCTATTTACAATTGTATTAAAATAAAAAGTCATATAATTATGATAAAATTATTTCATCAAGCTAAAAGATTTAAAGTCTGTATATTAATTATAAAAGTCTTTAAATCATTAATATGATATATTAACGTGTAATATAAATTATCAATCACTGAAAATAAAAAAAAAGACGTTTTTCACTAATAACGTTTTAAAAGAAAGACAGTTTACACGACGCGTAGAGTTAACGCATGTATGTTTCGAAGTTAATTTTTTTACTTTTTCTATCGTAATTACGTCTTTATTTTCGTGTGTAATTTACAAGGTATCGAAGTAATATTACTGTTGTTTCGCATTGTTTTTCTTTTTATCCATTGTTTTAAAGTACTATAACATTGTGTTATATAGTACCTATGCATCTTATATTATGATATGATTCATTTAACTATTAATTGTATAATATATTCTGTGTCAGCTCAGCTTGTATACATTTATCACAAATCGTTTTCCTTGAAACTGCAACTTGTACATATGTCGCAAATCGTTTTAGGTAATGAGGTAATATTCTCATTGGAAACTGCATCCGATTATATGAAAGATGAAAGATCCATCACATATGGCTTTAAGTGTTTGGTTATTGGCTACGATTGGATTACAACGAGCTTTGGACTGAAAAATTTAGAAATCGAATTATCATTTCTCGGCGGAGCTTGTGCAGCCAGCCTTATGAAGAAAAATCTCAGGCTCCCATTATTGTCTGGTGAGCATTTGAGTTCTAAAATTTTTAAATTGCAGTAGGCTAATATTTTTATCTTAAATATATTAAATTCATTCTTAATTCATAGTAGGAGAAACAGTGAAATATAAATGAATAAAATAGTACATGAAAAAATTGTTATACTTAGAAGAACTCTTTTGAGGTCTTATGCGAGATCGTAGGTTCATTTTTCGTTTCAAATTTTCATTTCATAGCGGAGGAGGTTGAAGAGGATCCAGAGCTAGCACAGGAGACTGCGAAGCGGATATTCTCCGAACACTCGACATTACTCGGACGCGGCTTTGCATTGGCTTCCCCACCCACCGTCGCCCAGGCTCTCGATGGCGTTCTTCCATTCAGGTAAGAAATTTACTACTATTGTATAAAAATATTACGCTAAATTGATTTATAAATATTTAGTTCTATTATTAGTTTATTATTTGTGTATATGTTTTTACGAGAAAGTTAGATATCGGTATACCTTAACTAACTTGCAAGATTGATTAGTTTAATAATAGTAATGATTAAATGGTTGTTAATTTCATTATGCAACTCGGTCTACCATCTATGACTTTCAGTTATTAGTTAAACTTGTTGATTACTCAATCCACATTAATTTTCATAAGACCACGTCAGATTCACGTGGATTAAATAGTCAACGATTATTTTAATCGGCTTATCATTTTTTATACCGAAAACATTTGTGCACCGATTGCTTTTAAGGTAAGTGTATTGTACTTACTATCAACTTATATATTAAACAAGAGTTCAATTCTCGCCCGCCAAAAGAAACTGATCTGGTGCAAACTTGCGCGGAAAGCAAATGGCAAATTAATGCGGTCGTTATATCGACGAGAGTGAACTCTGCCAGCAAAGATAAAGAAGCAAAGCGTGGGTAGGGGGTAAGGTCAATAAAGACGGAGGACAGATTCGCTCTCGCGTGCATGGTATAACCGTAGGAGCGTTTCCCGTAGCCCGCATTGCACATGCATCCTCCCGCAGCGTAAACAAACGCGGGCAATCTGCGCAATTGGAGCGATCGAAGATCGCAGACCGCCGCATGTATGTATCTTCATTCGTCTGCACGAGCAACTATGGTTGCATAACTCGGGGGCCGGCGAGGCAGCCTCACTCGAACCCAACCCTCTATTTTCAAAGCATTGCATCGACTGCGGAAAGCCTTTATTTTCCTCCCTGTAGATAGAGAATTTGCGTAGAAAAGTGCTCGAACATTTTACATTGAGAGCTTTATTTTAAGAAAGAATACGTGGGTACGTACCATTCAACGGCATGATAAAATATTTTACCGAATAAGAAACTACGCTGTGTAACTATGGTATAAACAAAATATTCCGTCAATAATTCGAGAAGAAAAATTATAAATCTTTGTCAACCACGATGTTACACCATTGATAATAGATGGCTATTCGTTTATTGCATACAGAATATGAAATGCATTTTGATGAAAAATGCAATAAAAAATGACCGACTCTTTATAATGACAGGGAAACACGAGAATGAAATTCAGGAATAGTGAGTAGAATTTTAAAAACGAATAACTGTTAATTAAAACATTTCTATGTAAAGTATTTTCCGCATAAATATTCTTACATCAGAGCTGTAAACTTGCTAATTGTTGCCATTTGAATGTAATATAGTAATACCCTTGATTGGTGAAACTTTACCCAGATGATCGAATCAATATTTTTAAAATACTTGACTATTTTATTAGTATTCATTCCGTTCACAAGTGTAGTTTTATATTAGATTCAAGAACCAGACTTCAATAGTCTAAGTTAAGAAGCATTTGATGCTGAGATTGTTTATCGTAATCGAACCCAACGTCAATACATAAGAGAGTGCAGTGCAATAGCAAGTTAATATAATCCCCCGGGGAATATTATCGATAAAAACAAATATTCCGATTTCCCAATGACCACAATTATGGGTTACTCGTTATGGAAAGTGTAGTAGACGCGAAGTCGGCAGCAAGTTTGAGGGTAAGCGATGCCGAGATCCGCTTGAGAATTTTCTCCTCGGACTTGGCGAGCACACGACAGCTTGGCGACCAGGCGAACGGCGCGGTGCTGTTTCGCAGACAAGTCGCGACGCTAGAAGCTATGGCCGCGTCAGAGGCGGCCGCAGAAACGCCGTCGAGCGCCGTATATCGAGTGCGCGATCGGCCTGGCCGATCGGAAAAAAGGTTCCGTCCGGCGCGTGCCGACCTCGCAGCACGCGACTCGCGAGCGGCGAGCCGAGGCGTCCGCCGGCTGCGTCCGTCACGCTGCCCAGGCAGCGGATAGGCCCAACTGCTCGTTTTCGGAGGCAGTCGATAGAGGGTCTTTATGCATCTGGGTCAAAGGGGGAGGCGGCCGCGGGCCCGCAGGAGCCGCGCGCGTGTGCCACTCTTATCGCGGGCCGCCCCGCGCATAGTTTATGCTTACGATAAACGCTTTCATGCCTCGACTTATTACGAGGGGCGTAATTGGCCACTCGAGGCGATGAGCAGTTCGCGTTTTGCGCCCCGGCCGTTGGGAAAAAAGCGATGCCGCCGCGAGGCTCGTCGATCAAGCCTCCTCGGTTATCGAGCGAGTCCGAGGGCGGGCCGAGGGGATTACCCTCCGCGGGTTAACGAGAATAATAAAGCCCGGCTGGCAGGTGGTACGGCCGGCCCGAGCGGGGCATTCGTCCCGGTGCCGAGGGACGGAGCGCGGCTGTCCCCCGGCGGCCGCGCCCCCAGCCTCCGGGCAGGAAACGCGCGTAACGAGAAGCGGTGCGGTCTGCCGGGGCTGCCCGGACCGTGACGCATCTCCCGCACTGCAGACGCGCGGGCCAAGCGCACGTGACGCCGGGCGCTTGCGTAAACCGCCGGTAAAAAAGGTGCCCCTCCGCGGGAATGATTTATCGGGGCCTGCCGAAGCCGCCGATTAGCGCGCCCTCGTCCCCAAGAGGCCCAAGGCCGCCGCCGCCGAGGCCTGCGGCTGCTCCTCCGGACTTTTTCCCACCGAGAGACTGGCTTCTGCTGATTTTCGCTGCCGCGCGCCGTTTGCCCGGCGGCCAGCGGACGCCTCGGGGACTCTTGTTTTTTTACATCGGCCAGGCGCGACGCCGACGAGCCGAGCGAGGCGCAGGTTTTAATTACGAATTGGGCTAGGATCCCGCGGGAGTAGGAGGGCGGCGGTTGCAGGGGGCCGCGACGCCCTCGTTAAATATTCAAATGGCACTCTGTAAAATCGGAATCGGGATCGCTCGCGAGCTCGGGCGCATTATCTCCGACGCGCTCGTCATTTAATTACCCCCGCTCGTCAATTGATTTTTGCACAACGGGCGCACTTTTTCAAAGCAGAAACAATGCCGCGCGCGCTTACAATGAAGTTGACATTCGCCGCAGAGGAGAGCTATAAACGAACGCTTTCGCTATTATCTTGTGTGGGGAATGGTATATGCAATAATTCTTCCCGTCAGGTGCAGTTTACCTGATTGCGCTCGCTTCCTTGATGAGATTCTTAACAAAAGAATCTCAAAGTCGCTGTATTCTACGCGCCTCCTCTAAAGCATAACTGTTCCGCGGTCGCTTTTCTTACACGCAAACTTAGACGAAGCAGTCGGAAGCAATAAAGATGATTCAAAAGATTCTATGCACTTGCGTCCCCTTTATCTCGAACGTTTTCAATTTGAATCCTACCAGTGATCTATAGAAAAGATTTCGAAGAGCGTCTTTTTACGACCCACTTTAACCCGATTGACAATCGATCTCGTAATAGTTAGTCAAGGACAGGCGGTAATTCGACGAAAGCGTGAACTCGAGTTAGGCTATATAGGTTTCCGAACGCGTGTTGCTCGTCACCTCGATCATCTCCGCCCAGTCGCCTGCACCTTTCTGCCGAGCTTTCAAGGCTTCGCCTTCCATGAGTCACGTTTCTTGGCAAATTGATTTACTTGCGAATTTCCTATTTCAAGATGCGAGCATGGATCCTGCAACGGTGTAGTTTCAAAAGTTCTTAACGTTACCGAGCAAAATTCGAGGCAAAATTTTTATCAACAATGATGTAATCAAAATGTGTTTGAGCACTAGTTAATAATTCATGAGAGATTGATCACTTCTTAGACAGGCAGATGTTCACACTATAGTCAAAGATTGTAATGTTACACATTACTCATTATACATAGTGGTGGCGCAATATAAACAGTATATTATTTTCATACGTAGTCGGCCGTAGCATTGTAGAATACATCGGCTTCTTTTGTTTATAAAGAGTGACAGATCAAAATGATAAGTGGTTAAATGTGCTTAGCCGAGCTGCTTATCTAATCAATATTGTCATTGAGTAAAAATTATTTTTAAACATATCGTTACGTATGCCGCAGTCTGCCGATCAATTATCCGACTTATCCTCATTCGTTACTCAAGCGATGCTTCAATTATGAGAAATAAAGAGGCTCGTCCCTCGAAATCTAAATTAGCTTTAGCAGCAACTAGCGCGAGTAATCATTTACTCCCTTTATCCATATCCGCACATGACGCATCTAAAAGCTTTGTACCGGCACCTCTGCAAACCCGCCGAGTTATCAATTGCAGACTCTCGGGGTCCGGACAGGCAAACAGTGAGTCGCCCGCGGATGTCGGCCGAGTGCTATCGCATTGTTAGCCCCGCGCAGTCTTCGCCGCTTGGCTCACAATAATTGCAGCTAAACGATCGTTGCGGGGGACTCGCAATCGGCCCTCGCCCGAGGCCGGATTAATATATCACTCCCGCGGCGCTAATTGCGCGGCGTCCGTATGCGCGGCCCGCTCGACTTGCCGCGCCGCGAAATCTCTTTTTCCCCTCGAGCCTCGTGCATTAGTGGACCCTCTATTGAGCGCTTTCCTTTGGCCCCTTTCCACGAGACAGATGCGCGCGTTCAGATTATTCGTTGCCGAGTTGCTGATATTTCAGTTTAAAGGTAGCAGTTCCTAGGATCCACGAACATCGCACATCGTATTCTCTCGAATCTCTACCGCTTCGGAGAATTCTTTTGTTTATGTAATGCGATATGTTATTTGGCCTTCTGCGCGGATGATAATGTTAGCAATGGAGTGATAACGGTTAGGGCGCAAGTGCCATATCAGTGTACCTGTCTTCGCTAACCGGCGAAATTGCAAATGAAAAAGTGTCCTGGAAAAGTTAAATTAAAAATTTAAATAAATTTTCATAGCATTAAAGTAAAACAGTACGTGAAGTTGTTACGAAGAAGGGATGGTGGGAAATAAATTAAAGTAAAAAATCCACTCTACATGCGAAATGGAAACTTGACTCTATTACATTCAGCGCGTGATCTCCCAGTTAATTCGTAGTAATTACTCACTGCTCCCGTTTTAATTCTCCAAAGCCTTTCGTTATACGGCGTATAAAATTTAATTTTATAACTTGCTTACGCCGCCACAAATTCCAAGATTAAAGTTCAAACTAAACTGGTCCATTGTCATTTTAAGATTTCGCCTCTCTGCTTGTTGAGTTGCTCGAGTCGTTGTTATTGATAAGCCTTTGATAAAATTAAATCCGTAACTTTGTTAAAAACGATAGCTTTGTCCTAGATAGCTCGGTTTTACATCGAGCAATACAAGTCATCAACTGCACGCATGAATAATACGAATTGTGAAAGCCTCACCAAGGAATATTACCGACAATTTACTTACCTTTAGTTTACAAATCACTTAGAATATAAACTTTATCAGATAAGCAAAAGTTATGGTGTCACGACTTTGTAAACAGAGGAAGAGGAGGAGGAGGTGGATGAGGCGCGGGTTTTTAGTTGATAAGATTGAAATCGTGTTATTATGTGCCTACTAATAAGTGTCTAAATGCTCAATTCGAGTGGACTAAAAGTCAAAGTTTTGATACTGTAAAACTTTCAGCGCTCTCCGAATTATCGCAGGTTTCCGGCTAAACAAAGTTTCTAATTATTTTCATCAGCTCCGCCCCTCCATTATGTAAGTGGAACTTTCCGCAAAAAGAGGAGCGACATTAATTAAGTAGAATTTAAAAACTTCTTTAAACGATTGCTTCGCGTAAGAGGAATATATAAGCTTTTCAACCTCACCTCTTTAAAACTTACGTATTACCTTGCGGTCGCACAAGTTTATGCTCTTGGAGTGATGAATGCGTGTGATAAATCTTGAATCGTGATCGTTCTTAATTATTTTAAACGTAAATACTTAAATTACTCAGTTTTCTGTATTGCGCATTCTTCATCAGTGCAAGTGTAGGCCGTTGTATTTCGTACTTGAGTCTTGACAAATAAAAGCCTACTTCCTTATCATTGACCATTTGATGTTGCTTGGGTATTTAAAATAGATTCCCGCAGATTATAACCGATAGTAAAAAGCAATTTGTAAACTTGGCTTGAAATATGCTGCTAATTGTTGTTTTTAAGGTTACGCTATTTTTATTCAACATTTATGTTATTTTGTAACATGACTACGCGATCAACTCGTTTGCGAGGAAGGAAAAATGCAAAACTATAAACTTTTTACGCGAAATAATTGCGATAATTGAACATAAAATCTATCCACTGTGAGGATACGCGCGAGCCGAGGCGTAAATCACTGGTCACGAGCCGGCGCGCGTTGAAAAGAGATCAAACAACAAGATCACGCAGCGTTACCTAAGCTGAATGTAGCTTGTTGCCCGAGATCGGCGCGGCTCCGCAAAAGCAGCTTGAGAAAGGAAGCGGGCAAGGAGCGTCATCTGTTTACACTGGGCGACGCGCGAAACGCACAGTCGCGCTACAATGAATCCCTCGCGCGCGCGCGCGTTATTATTCATGCGGCGCGTTGCGCAAGCCGAGAGTTTAACGAGCGCCTATGGCCGAAGCGGGGAGTGCGATTGAACGCAGGCGGTACGGAATTCATTAGGATGCAGGTTAGTTTGTTTGGTTTTTTATTGAAAATAAAGAAAACAATGATCGTGGCGTTCACTCGGTGTGCCCCTCTGTGTGCGTCCGGGGACCGCTAATACTTGTCTTACAATGGCCGCCGCGTTACAAAGTGATCCCCCGGCGGGAGAGCCAGGCGGGGATACGCGCGTACGCAAATAGTGATCGCGGGGCCGTGGCCGCACTGCGCCCGGGGGACGATCTCGCCGGCTCGCCCGCCCGTCACTCGAGGCCGCGGGCCGTCGCTCGGCCTTCGCACTCTCTCTCTCTCTCTCTCTCTCTCCTACGCAATGTTCTTTTTATTCATCGGCCCGTCCTAGGGCGCTTCTCCTCGAGCGACGCGGCTTGACGGCTATCTAGGTACACTGTTGCAACGGTATTTGAAGCACTGGCACTCGTGTAAGCTAATTGGGAAACGAGGACTCGGTAAAGTCTATTGACTTATAAATCTACGACTGCAGGCACGCAGTCAAGGACTCCTTTTTAGAATCTTGCGCTTTTCTGAGAAAAAGTCGGAGGAAACTTGGTCTCTCGAAACGAAGCTGCAGAGACGCGACGTAAATGATTGACTGTGCACTTTAGCAAAACAAAAAAAAACGCTTCAAAAACAGACTAAGACTTTGTTGGAAGTCAAACTGAAACTGATACGATTTGGCAGTCCTCTGGACCGAATGACACCGAGCAACAAATAATATTGAATCGCAATACTGATCGAGACAAAATGAAAAAGGGAAAGCGAGGGAAATAATGGCAAGCCGGGGGAAAGCAAAGGTCGGTCGCTCGGGTTAGGAATGCAAGAAAACGATACGCTCTTTTTCTCAGAATGAGTCATGCGCCGGGAGGTGACTCGCGCGACGTTTCCCCGTACGCGCGAGAGAAACGTCCCGCTGTCCGCGAGCGCAGCGGGTGAATGCGCGTCGGCGGCGCTCGGGGCGGAGGATCGAGGTCGGCTGGGTAAAGGAAAAAAAAAGCTCTCTTTATTTGATCATTGCCCGTAATTCGGTCGGTGTCTCGCAGTGAACCGCGGGACAGAAGAATACATAGTCGGCGGTTACAAGGAGCGCTTAGGTAGTGATAGGTCGGAGGAGTCCGCGCGCACTCGCGCTCGGGTCAGAGTCTGTATACGCGCGCCCTGTCGGGCTCCTCGAGCTGGAGCTGCTGCTGCTGCTGCTGCATGATGAGCTGGGCGAGGGGCGGGCGCTGCCTCTGCTGGAGGCGCCCGCGCCGCTCCCTCGGGGTCCGCTGGCTGCCGCGCGCCTCCCTCGAGCCGGAGGCCCGCGGCGGCTCTCGTTACAACTCGGTCGTGAGGGGCTCGGCCTTCTCCACGATCACGTGGAACTCGGTCTCGCGGTAGAGCCGGCCGTCGGGGACGACCATCGTGATGCGGCTGTCGACCGGGGCGCCCGGCCCGCCCGGCTGGCCCTCCCGGCCGACGAGGCCGTTCTTGCCCTTGGAGAGGACGTCGGGCGCCAGGGTGGGCACGCTGATCCAGCGCTTGCGCGCCTCCCGGCGCCGGCGCCGGCAGAGGCAGAGGGCCAGGCAGCCCGCGGCCCCCGCCGCCAGGAGGAGGCCCCCCAGGCCCAGGCCCAGCAGGAGGGCCGAGCCGCCGAGGGCGCAGGCGCGCCCCTCGAACTCCTGGAGGCTGCTCGGGGTCTCGGGGCCCTCGAGGCAGAGGAGGGCCTCCGCGGCGGGCGCCTCGGCCGCGCCCGGCGCGCCCTGGAGCCGCGCGTGCGCCCCCGTGTAGTTGAGCAGCTGCCCGCGCCAGGCGCCCGCCTCGGCGCAGTCGCAGCTCCGGTTCACCAGGACGCCGCTGACCTCCGTTCGGAAGCTCGACCGGTCGAAGAGGAGCGAGCCCTCCTCGAAGCCCCCGAGGCTGTTGTTCTTGAAGAGGAGGCTGTGCCGGCTCGTGGCGCCCGGGACGCGGCTCTCGGCGTCCGCGCGGATCCCCAGGAAGGCCCCGAAGCCCACGTGGCCCAGGCTGTTGTTCTTGATGATGACGGTGCCGCGGGCGCTCACCTCGAACGCCTGGCCCTCGAGGCTGTCGATGAGGCAGTTGACGATCGCCACGGTCTTGGGCCGCTTGACGATGAAGGCCGAGCTGCGCACCGGGCCCATGCGCACCCCGTCGAGCATGAACTTGTCGTAGACCTCGATGTCGTTCATCGCGCGGCTCGGCACCTGCCGCTCGCCCAGGCTGCCCCCGATCACGTGTAGGAAGCGCACGTCGAACTTTTTGAAGGCCAGAGCCTCGACCGCCTCGATGCGACAGTTGTCCAGGGTGATGCGGTTCGTGTTGACCAGGTTGGCGAAGGCGAACGCCGAGACCTGGCCGATGCGCACGCCCTCGAGGACGATCGTCTCCACGTCCCCGTGGAAGACGTTCGACGGCAGGACCTCGAGGCTGCAGTTGCGCAGGCTGATGCGCGCGCCCGTCGCCTCCTGCGACAGCTTGAAGCTGTGCCGCGTCAGGCTGAGGTTGCCCACGTTCACCAGGTCGACGGAGACGAGGCCCGCCATCTGGGCCAGGCTGTGATTCGTCAGGACGAGCGACGGGCAGTCGGTCACGAGGATGCGGCTCGTGTGCCGGCCCAGGCCGCGCTCCCCTTCAGCCGTCAGGATCAGCTCCTGTGAAGCATAGATAACAGATCGATTCAGTCGCTTGCTCAGTCTCGGGACCGCGGCTTCCCCGGATATCGACGCTTGCCCAATCGCGGCTTACCCAGATAAATGACTTTGAACCCGGCTCTTTAATCCGACCGCTTAGGCGCTCAACGGTTTTCTACTATTTTCTCGGCCCCGCGAATTTATTCCTGATACAGGATAAAGTCCCCCATGCGACTCGCCTGTGGTTACGCATTCAAAGTATACTACTGCTTTTATTATCCATGTGTGGATGATTCTTAGAAAAGAGCGGTTGTCGCTCGAGGAGGTTCAAAGCGACGGGGCCGAGGGAGAGAAACAATCAGACCCATTGAGGGAACGACGATTGCACGACAACTAGCTCAATCGCTCGGCTCTTCCGCAGTGGAACGAGGCGCAGCAACAGCTGATGGAGCTGTATTCCCTGAAGGCCTCGTAGCCGGGGGTTCGACTATTACGGCGAGTAGGCGGATCGCGTCAGCGTATCGGGACCGGCGACAATAACAGCGTGCCGGGCGTGGAGCGCATGTGCGGGCCGAGGTTGGCCGCGCGACGCCCGGCGCGACGTCTTCGCGGGGAATCCGCCGGGAGCCCCTCTAATAAGCCTCGAATCGGCCTAATTGGCCGTCTAACTGGGGGAAATTGGCGGGGACGCGCGGCCGACCCCCAATTAAGCGGAGATGACGCCGTTATAATGGGCGGGGCGCGCGAAAGTCGGGCACTCGTGCGCCCCTGGGAAGCGTTAGCAGCGCTTCCTTGGGCTCGAAGGAGGGCCAGCGAGTCGATATCTCGCATTGGCCTTAACGAGAATCGATCGGCTCCTTGGACTAGCTAATTTTCCCTCTCGAACGCCTCGACGGTTTTTCCGGAGTGGCTTTTTGGAGCGGCTCCTCGCCGAGGGAGGAATTAACGGTTATTCCATAATTCGCTTAACGCGGACGCGGGCAGGAGTTATACGAGGGAGCCGAAGGAGTCGTTCATAGTCTTCCGGTGAAAAATGTAACAGTCGGAGGAATTGCCAAGGCGCTCGGGATCTCCGGAGGTACAGCACGTCCCTAGGAATAAAGAGCGGCCTTTAAATGCATAGCTCGGCATCGACAGTCGTTTCAAAGTCCCGCTTCCTTCGCCCGCGGCGTTGGATCGTCCGTCGCGGCGCGGCAAGGGAAAAAAGGGGAGTGTCCACCGAGTTATCTATCTGGGTCAAATTCAAAGTCCTCTTTATTTTTTCGTTGCCGCGGATGTGTCGATAGAGGAAATGGAAGAAAGGCCGCGGGGAAACCTTGGGGAGTCGCGGTCCGATCGATGCGGGGGGCGGGCCGGGCGTCGAGCGCGGCGGCGGGGTAATCGGTCCGATGCGCGTTTGACCGGGGCCCCGGAGGTTGATTGCTTATTTGAGGAGCGGCTCGATAAGGCGGCTAAGTCGGTTTGGCCTTTTTCCGCCGGCGAGGCGATCCGCGGCCGCTCGTAATCGACGGGGAGGCCCGCGAGCACCGAACCGGGAGCGTCGGATCGACTCGGAGACAACTTGGCCAATTAGGTCGGGCGATCGCACTAGGTCAGCCCCGGTCGAGGGCTTCTACCGGGGCGGCCCGATGAAAGGTTTACTCTTTGCGGCCGCGGGCGTCCCTCGGGGGGAGAATGCGAAGCGGGGGCGCTCCGAAGCCCCCCAATTTTCCGGGCGGGCTTGGATGGCGCGCCGGCGGATGACGCAGAGAAGGACGGCTTCCTTAACATACTCGGCCCGTGTGTGGGGTTTGCCTTGCCCCCGGCGCGTCGGCGGGGTTCGCGGGGAGGACCGAGGGGCCGCCGACGCCGGGGCGTTTGCTCCGGTCCATCGATTGGGAGGGAATCCGAGGGCTTCCGCCGCGGAGCCCGGGGGGAATAAATGTTGGAGGAGGGCCCTCGTTAAAAAGGGATTTGATTGCGTCCCGGGGGGCGCGTCTCGGTTGGGCGTCGCGCCTCCGGTGCCGGGGGACAAAGGCCGCGCGGCTCCGGGCCCTGATTACCCATTGTCTCCCGGCGCGGGCCGTCAGCGCGCCCGGGCGAAAAGCCCACGGCTCCCGGCCGTCTAATCGAGCGGCGGCGCCGCCGCGCTCTTTTCCAGCGCGGCCGCGGCTCTCCTCGGGTATCTGGGTTATCGCTCGGCCCCGTAATTGCTTTTCGGACGTAAACAGCCGCGGCGCCGCGGCCGCGAGACTTTTTTTTTTTTTTTTTTTTCTCTCTAATGGAACGCACCGCGCGCTCGGCTTTTCAATAGACTCGCTATCGCCCGGCCGATTGATAAGGGGAAATATCGCCACTTAAACCGCTCGTGATAAAACAATGCTCGGTATTAGAAAGTGCCACTGTTATTTATGGAGGCGTTCCGCGGACGCGGCCTACCGCGCCGCGCTCGGCTCGCTGTGAGTGCGGGCGGGGTAATAGGCGGGCGCCCGGCCGCGACACTCGTCGACGTATCTTAATCTCCCGATTGCGCTTTGGAGGGAGCCGCTGGACCGAGCGCATAGTTTGGCGGGGGCGCGGGCCGGGGCGCCTCGCGGCGCCTTTCACTCGGCGTAAGGGAGCCGCTTACCCAAGGCCCATAAAGGATTTACGCGGAACAATTTCGCGCGGGCGCGCGGGTTTTTAATGCCGGCGAGCCCGGGAACAATCGGCGGCTTTTATTAAACGCGCCCCCGCGCCCCGGGTAATCGTCATAATAACCGGGGGTGAATCAAGGCCAGCCGGCCGGCGGCGACGGCCCCCGGGCCCGCATTAGCATTTCCAATTGGGCGCAATTAAAGGGAGGAAAGGCGGACAAGCCGGCGGCGGGCGGGCTTTACGAGCCGCATACATTAGAGGCCGCGGTTGGGCTCCTCGGGGCGGCGGCCTCGTTAGCCCGCGGCGGCCGATCGGCCGATGGATCGCCTCGCGCCGTAAAGCCCCGCGCCGGAATAATTCAGCGCGGGCGGTTTACGAGCCGCGGGCCGTTAAGGGGATAAGGGCCGCCGCCGCGTAAAAAGGGATTTGTCTCCCGCGGGGGCCGCGGATCCTCCCGCCGGCTCCTCTGCAATCCCTCTTTAATGGCCCCGCGGGCCCCCGCGACTCTCCTTCAATCGTTTTTCGCGCCGGGGGGACGCGCCGCGGCCTCGCCACCCGACTCACTAATTCGCCGGGTCGGATTTTGCCGAGGCTTCGTTATTTACGCGGCGAGCGAGGCCGACGCCCATCGGCCCAAGTTTGCGCAACGGCAAAGCGGTTAGCGCGCGCACCTCCCGCCCGGCGCCTAATGCCGACGAGCGAGCCGAGGAGCCGGCGCTCGAGGTCACTGGGCCGCCGCCACGTAACCTTTTATCGCTCATTAACGTCCGGTAACAGCGCCAACTTCATTTTCCACTCGTTTCCGACGCTAATTCGCGGGTTTACGGCTCGGCTTGGCCATCGGGACAATCGGCGGCGGGACAATGGGCCGAGGAAAAATGGGAGAATAAACCGATGGTCGGAGCGCCGCTATTTTCCACAAATTCGGCCGCTCGGGGCGCGGCGACGCGCGAGGCTTCCGGCTCGGTGGCTCGAGGAAAGACGCGCCGTGTTTACGGACTCCCTTCCGCCCGATCCGGCCGCTCGTTGCGCCACTCGACTCCCGACTCGCCCCGGCGTGCCTTCATAATGAACTAATTAGATTATAAGAGGCTCCTCGAGGTGGCGCGCTGCCGATTCTCCTGGGCGGCCGACCCGGGCGCCCCTGCAAATTAGCCGGGATTAAAGCGCTCGGCGGGACGCGTTGCCGAGCCGAGCGATTCGTACACGGAGCCGAGCAGCGCGGCGACTAATTGGTTAACCGATGGCCACCGGCGCCGCCCCGCATCGGCCGACTAATTATTCCTTCAGCGATCGCCCCCGTTGGGGGGCGGGATTTTTCCCGCCGGGGCTCACTGGGATTTGGGGCGGAATTGCGCGGCCTCGAGGTTTCCCTAACGGATGAAAGGCTATTACGCGGGATCAGGTGCAAGTGCAAGGAGGTGGGAAGAAATAAGCGAATGACGGATGCGCCCCGCGGAACGCGGGAGCCCCGCAATTCCTCGCGGCCGATTGTTCGTCCTAGGCTACTTTGGCCGCGCGAAAAGAGATTTTAGCCGGCTCCCGTATTAAAGCGCGAATTTAAATTCACGAGTTCTTGACGAAACAAACTCTTCCTCCCTGGCGGCGAGCCGCATCCCGGGCCGGCTTCCAAATGAAGCCTGAATCTTTGATGCTGGCAATCTCGATAGGAGGCTTAATAATCGGCCGTCGCGCCGATCGTTACCCAATTAAGGAGGGGCAGTCCTAAGGACGGGGGCGGAAGTCCCGGCGTAATGGCCGCACCCGGCCTTATCAGATAATGGGGACCGCGAAGTTTGGCCGCGGTCAAGCTCGCGAGCGGTTTACGGCGCGGCTTTCATTGCCGTCCGTTTATCTCCCCGGGCCAGGAGCTTTTACGGAGGCCCGAGCGTATATTAATGAGCCATGAAGCCGAGGTGTCGAATCCCGCGGCCAACGATGATTGGCCCGCTTTACGAGGGCGCGCAGGCTCTAATGAAAAAGCGCCGGGGCGGAGATTGCGGAGGGCCCCAAAGCCGCGGGCATGATTCCCTCGGACCGCGGCCTCATCTACGCCCCTTTCCCAGGGCCCCCCGCCACCGCTGTTTCAGATAAGGACAAAGGGCTTTGCGAAAAGCTGGACGATGGGGACAAAAGTCCTAGCGGCTGATTGTTTACGGAGGAGGTTTGCTCGGTCGCTTGCGGTCGCGCGGCCGCAGAGGCCCGCCAGACCGCACTGCCGATGGATTTTCAAAGCGCGCGTCTCGAGGGGCGTCAGTAAAACCGCTCCCAATCAAGGGCCGCGTGGGCGGGCGGGCCGCAGCGATCAATCAATCAGAGGCGATGAGCCCCGTAAATAACGCCTCGGCCTTGGCGCCCCGCGCCCGCAGCGGCCGCTGACGGAGGCCCACCTGGCTCACCCGATTATCCTCCCCCTTCGGGCAATCGAGTCGCAGCGGCGCCGTGGGACCGCGACCGGCTCGACACTCCGTGCGCCCGGCCCGGCTAATTGTCAGGCCGGGCCGATTGAGGAGACGTATATACGGCCCGGGCCGCTCCCAGAGGACCTCTCGCGTAATTCAGCCGCGCTATCTGGCCCCGCGCGAGTGTCACCGGGCTCGCCGGCCCCGCCCCTCCCTCCCCCCCCCGGAGGAGTGCCGGAAGCGGGACAGACCGAGAAACTTACACCTCGCGAGAGGAGCGGCGCTTCTTTTGTAGGGGCCGCGGCTGAAAGGCCCGCGCGGCGCTTTGTCTCTGCAGCTCGCGAGCTAGCCCAGCCGCGGCCTCGAGAGCCGCCCGCCTTTTTTCTCGGCTGCTTTTTTTCTTTCTGTTTTTTTTTATTACGCAGCCGTCGGCCGCCTATGAGCCTCCGAGGCTCGGCGCGGAGCTGCTAGACCGAGCGATAAGCCACTCGAAAGGAAATTGGAGAGTAAAGTTTGATGCCAAAGTTTCGAATAGATGCGATTATGTCGGGCGCTGAGGAGCAAGCCGTCCGCCCTTCCCATCTTTTACCCCCTATCTTCCTGCATTTTAGATTGAAAGGGAGGACTGATAGCCTCTTCGATTCGACCCGACGCTTCTCCAACACCAAAATACTGGATCGCCTTTCAAAACCTTTTACGCTTTCCTTCGCATACTCTATTTTAATATCGTATAATATTTTTTGATGTTACCCAAGAAAATACAAGATGTAGGTAGGTATTGCACGTATCGCTCGATAATTTGACGTCCACCTACATAGATAGGGAAGAAGGAGGCCAAATTTATTTTGTCTTTGTCCAAGAGCGAGATTCGATATCCCACAGGTCTGCTAGAGACTTGTATCCAGGCGAAGGATGGGCCAAATAAAAAGAGCCAAGTAAATCTAAGGATTTGTAAGGAAATCCCGGGAATGGGATCCTGATTGCGAATGAAGGAAAGGGGGCAATCGGGCCGGGGAGGAGCGGAAGCCGGAGCGGGAGGCGCGAGGGCGCGGGCGATTACCTCCGGGCCGTCCTTGCAGTCGCAGGTGAGCCGGCCGTAGTCGTCGCAGGTGCAGGGCGGCGTGTTGCAGCGGCCGTTGCCGGGGCCGGGCTCCTGGGGCGGGGCCGCGGCGCCCGGGGCCGGCAGGAGGGCTAGCCCGAGGAGCCCGAGGAGCAGGGCGAGGCGGCGCGGGCCCCCTCGAGCCATCCTGGCGGCGGCCTCGGCTAGCGGCCCCCCATCCCGGCCGGCCGTCTCTCCCAGAGGCGCTCCGCGGGCCGCTCGCGTGCCCGGGGGCGCCGCGCTTACATGTCCCAGAGCCGCGGCGGGCGGCTGCTCCCGTGGACGGCCTGCCGCCTCCCCTCGCTGGCAGGGCCCCAAGCTCCTTGGCAGTTGGCTCGGCCCACTCAGGCCGAGTTCTCATTGATCGCGGCGGCCGCTGCCCGCCTCCGGCCCATCCTTACCCTTGATCTGCTCTCTGAAAACCGTCCAAAGTTATCCCGTTATCCTCGCGTTTCTCGCTGCAGCTCGGGCGGCTTTGCCGTCTCGGGCGCTGCTCGGCGCCCGCGAATCTTTCAGCGGGCTGAAAGCTTCGAGCCGAGCTGCACGCGTATCCTACGCGTGCATGTATAAGAGGGGGAAAGTTTGGACAACACCGATGGGGCCTCGCACACTGATAACTGGGCTAAAAAGCATCGCGGCCAATGGAAGCTCGGCAATCCTTTCGTGGGAATGAGAAATGGAAAGCCCCGCGCGTCCGCGACTTTTTTCGCGGGCCGTCCGATTAATCCCCGGACAACGAGCCGTATGCCCCTCCCCCGGGCTTGTGTGTCTTGGATTAAGCGGATCCGGCGCTTTTGTCCAGGACGCGGCGGACGCGCATCCGTTGGGAGGGCGCCTTTGTCCCGCGCTCGGCGATCAAGCCCCCGGCCGCCCCCGGCTGCAGACTTATTCCGGCGGAGGCGCGCGCCTCGTTAATTCGATCGCTGCAGCGGCAGCTTGCGCCGTGCGACTAATGGCACCTTTTTACGGGGCGCCCACTCGGCTGGTTAAGGCAGGCCGCGCCCTCGCTAAAGAAGCTCAAAGCCCGGCGCACAGCGAATCGGGTTAATGAAATGCCTTGGGAAAAAAACGGCCGATACTCTTGGCAATGTCCCTCCTCGGGCTTTGCCGAGGACTTTGTCCCGGGCGCGCTATATCGACCGGGCCCGCGTTACACCGAATAAATAGATCCCTTTTGTCCCGAAGGCCGGCAACTAATTCGCGAAAAATCCCCCGGCGGAGCCTCGGAGGCGGGGCCCGGCTCGGCTCGCGCGGCTTACGCGAGCACTCGGCAAAGTCAACAGGGAGGAGCCGGAGACGGAGCCGCGCACTCCTCCCGAGCCGGCGCGCCTCCAAGTTTTATTCCGCGGCTCTCACGTGCTTGACTCGCCGACTGCGCAAACCGAACTGGCTGCACTGGGCGTCGGCGGCGGCGGCGGCGGCGGCGGCGGCGGCCCTTCCGCCCGGATAAATGGCCTTTATTGAATCGGCTTAATGCCCGGCGTAATTGGCGCGCCGGCCCGCCGGGACTTTATAATCCATCGAGCGCGGAGACGGCTCCTGGGCGTCGGCTCCCCCGGACTCTGGGTGCCGATAATTTTTAAAAGCCTTTCCGCTCTCCGGCTGATTGCGTTGGGGGCGCTTTAGCGCGAGGGCCGTTCACCGGCGCCGCAAGCTCCTCACGTCCGCGCCAAACGCTCTTAGGCCAAAGTCAAGGTTCGCGTCTTCCCGGCGCTCGGGGATTCCCCGCCGCGGCATTTGAATGTCGCGCGCGTCGCCCGGACAGCCGGCCTGCCCGGAACTCCTCGGCTGCGCGCTCGAGCGCGATTCCCGGCTGAGCCGCGGCCCGCCCCCCGGAGTCCCGATGGTAATTGCCGGGGTCGGAGGCCCGGCGGAATCGATCGGCTAACGGGGCGACGCAGCGCGACGCATTTGAATTTTTATTGGCCGCAGCGCAGGGGGCGGCAGGTGCCCTCGGCCGCGAGGACCCGGGGGACTATTGTCCGGCTTGTCGCTCAAGCGGGGCCGGGCCTTTCCCACCGCCGGTTTTTCCTCGCGATTTACGATGGGAAGGCTCCCGGGGGCGCGCCGACTCGCGGCTTATCTGCTCCTCGGCTTAATAATCGGCGCGGCGAGGAGCCGCGGCCCGGGCCCGAGCGACTCGTATTTTGACGGGACGCGGCGCCCGGGCCGCCGTGTTTGGATTGGAACAACGCCGGCAAGATTGCGCACACTGTACTTTGCGAGATAAAAGTCGGGCGGGCGCCCGCGTCCCGGGCGGCATTAACAACCTCGAATTACGCAACGGCCAAATAAATAAACGAGCCTATCTGCCGCGATAGGAGCCTGCCCGGCGCGCTGCACTCGCGCGCGAGCCCGACGAGCGCCGGCGCTCGTTAAGTCGATCGCGATAGGCGCCCGGGCGTCCGCGGCCCTCCGACCCCGGGGCCGGGTCATCGAGGGCCGATGTCGTCCCGGCCGCCTTTATCATCGGCCGGCGCGGGCGTTCGGCTAACGCGGCCTCCTGCTTTATTGTCCGTGCGCCTTGGCATCGGCCTCGTTATCGGCCGCCTCGTAAACCCCGGGCCCGGCCGATTTTTAAACCGGCCTGCCCCCCGGCGCCCCGAGACGCCCAGGCCGAATCTGCATAATAGGTTTATACCCCGGCTCGTTTCGCTTTTCCGCCCCTGGCCGCGGGCGGTTAATGTATTTTTAACGATGATACCCCTCCAGATTAAGCACTTGATTGTAATTCGCAATTTAACCCGAGAGCTTGAATTTCATTCGGGGATTGCATAATTATTCAGGGGATCCCGGGCCCCCCGAAGCAGCGGCCCGATCCCTAAACGCCCGAGTCTTAACTGGGCCGGTGCACGCGCGCGCGCCGCCCGCCAAGGCCGCCGGGCGCCTCGGCGATCGAACCCGCGGCGCCCGGGGATCGCGCGCTCGCCCGGTAACTCGAATCGGCCTCGTGCGCCGCGCTGATCCGAGATAAGGCCGCTGTGTGTCGGGTTACCGCGGGCTACGCGCCGCCCCGCGCTTTGTCCGCGCGCCTCGGCCGTTCCTCGCGAGCCCGCGACGCCCGTCCACCTGGCGCAATGCCCCGGGAGGAATTATCGCCCAGGCCGGCCTCCCCGCTAAGTGCCGCTAATCGCGCGCCCGAGATTCGAGAGCCTCGGGGCGGCGGATGGATGCTTCTCGCCTCGCGGCCCGCCTCCGCCCCGTGTCGGATAACTTTGCCCGCTCTTTATTATTCACGAGCTGCCCCTAAAAAGCCAATTTTTTGTTGGGGGAGGCGCGCGAGCGGCCGATCGACCACGGCCCCTTTGACTTTTATCCCCGCGGCGGCTCGCGCAATGCATACGTGCCCGCGGACGGTTGCCGCGGGCCGAATTATTATTTGGCCCGGGCACTCGCGGCTTATATCGCCCAACTTTCCCGGGCGCCCCGTTGAATATTAAAGGGGCCGCCGGCCCGAGGCCTCGGTCGGCTCGGTCGGCGAGGAGGCGCCGCCTCGCGGATCGGCCGCCGCGGGGGAGGCGCGCCGGCGGCTTCGCTCATCGGCGCTTATCGCCGGCCACTTTCTTCTCCGGCCCGGTGGATCGCGTAATCCCTTGCATTAGTCGCGCCGCGGGCCGCGGGCCGCTTATCGGATGCGCCGCCGAGAGCGAGTCACCGGGCTTTTATTGCGATCTGTCCGTGTCCGCGCGGTCCGTTAACCCTTTTCGCTGCAAGGGCGGGCGCCGGGTAGATTTCGGGCTGGGAAAAAGCCGGCGAGCCGCGGCGGCGCCAGGAGGGCCGGGGCCGTAGGTCAAGATAATCACTGCACTTTCCAACTGGGGCTTTCCGCTCGAGGGCCGCGCGCGGCTCCCTTTTCCCGAAGCATTTCATTGCAACTGCGGCGTTAAGCGGACCCCGGCGCACCTTCCCTCCGTTTATCTTTATAAGCCGCGCCGGGCGCTTTCGAGGGCGCGATAAGATCGGCCGCGCGGCCAACGGCTCCTCTTTATCGGCGGCTCTTTTTCCAAGGGCCGCGGAAAAAAGCCCCGGCGCCGTGGGCGGCTTCCGCGGCAGACGCGGGGCAAACAATCGCTCGCGGGCCCGTTACCCGCCCGGCTAACTACCCCCGGCCCCGGCCGCGGCTTATTTGTTTCTCTCGAGAGGGCCGCGCTCCGCCCCGCCCGGCTCTCGATCATCCCTCGCTCTTTCCCCTGCCACTCCCTCGGTTCTCGCCCGTTTTTCGCCCCCTTTTCACCCGTTTTTTCCCGGCCCTCGCCGAGGCTCGGCCGGTAGCAATAATCCTGAGCGCGACCCGCTGCCCCGACCGACCCGACCCTTTTCATCTTACTGCCCTGCTCTTATGGATTTTTCCCTCTAATATAGCCGACGTTTTCAAGAACTTTTCAACGGCTCTAACGCGCCAGCCCTTCCTTTTCACGCTCTGCCTTCGCCTTTACTCCACACTGTTTGCGCTAAAATATATTAATTAACTCAGCCGACGACTCTCCTCCCACCTATCCAATTAATGCATTAATGGCAACATTATCGTTCAATAATACTATTTATTTATGCCATGTGCAATTCAAACTATTTTTATTACCGTCGCTCTGTGTCGGAGCCTATCAGTTGGCATAGTTTACCAAATTCCAAAGCTATCAGTGAATCGTTATCTAGAGCACTATGATTATTTATCGGCTTTGGAACGCGAATTCTTATCTTAATAGTTTCAAATTGATTAATCGACAATTTCAATATGGATAATTAAATATCGAAACGGAATGAAGCAATAAAATCGGGCGCGCTATAAACAAAAGGGCTATTGGGAAAATCCAAAAGAACTCGGACAATAGTTAATAAGGTCCATAGTGGGCCGAGGTTTATCGTAGCAATGAATTTTCACATCAGTTTACCAAGTGTACGTCAGAGTCGTTAAGGATTCCATATATAACAGGGACTTTTGAGCGGGATCCTAATTAGGAAAATGAGAGCGACTGTTTAATCGATTAGCGGTGCTCGAGCGTAGCCGTAAAGTTCCCCCGATCGCCGCCCGGAGAAAGACTCGAATACTCGAGCAGGGCGGAAAAGTCGGAGCGCGAGGCGCGAGGAGATAAGAAAACGGCCGTTAGCGGCCCTCATCCGCCTCCGAGCGTCCGAGGCGCAATTACGCGCCGATGGGATGGCCGAGCTCGCCGGAGTCGATCGCAGCCCCGGGTGACATTCGCAGGTGCGCGGGCGACTTCCCGGGGCGCGAGGGCGCCGATCGACTGGGCAGCCTCGCCGCGGAATCTCCCGGGCCGTCCACCTGGCGACTTTATCCGGCGATCGATCGGGTGCGTATCTGCGGCGCGCATCGGCCGATAAGCCGATCCTCGGGCGCCGAGCGGCGGCCGCGCCCCACCCGGCCCCTGCGTGTATTGACACTGGCAAAGGGCGCCGCCGCGGAACTGGTTGGGCCCCGCACCGGCCACAACCGGCGACAAAAATAAAAAAGGCGCCGCTCGACTTTGCACCCGCGCGCCCATTTCCTCCGGCCCTTCCGCGGGAATTCATCCTCTCGCTCGTCCAAGCACGTCCGGGCTCTGCCGCCTGGGCCGCGTGGAGCGAGCGCGCGGGGCGATCTTCGATTTGCATAATTCCGATGGGGCGCGGGCGCCTCGGGCGAGCTCCTGTCGAATTTATCGCGGCCCTCGGTATTTATTGAGAGCCCGGTTGGTGCACTGTCGCGGGCCCGGGCGGCTCTATCGACCTCGCGCGCACAACAGATGTCCCGCGGGCGGGGAGGATCCCAAGCGCGACACGTTCGCCGGTTGACGAGCCGATCGCCGCGGGGACGGGCGATGCGCCCCGGCAGTTATCAGTGGCGGGGCCCGGCGCCCGGGGCCGTGGATTACCGTGCGGGCACTGGCTGGCGGCGCGGCGTGGCACTGCCTCGGCACTTTCACACACGCGGCGCAGGCGCTCGGCGGCGGCCGATGGCGGGACGCGCGCGGGTTCGCGCGCGGACGCCGACTGCCGGCCGCGGCTCGCCGCTCCCGACTCCCGGCTCTCGGCGCCGCCGGCGGCGGGGGCGCGCGCCTCTGCGCCAGCGCCGGACGCCGCGGCCGGGCGGCGCGGGGGCAGGAGGAGGAGGAGGGGGGGGGGCAGGAGGAGGAGGCGCCCCGCGCGACCCGCTCCCCGGCCCAATTAGGCCCTGCGCGGCCCTGCACGCAGCCACCTGCTACGTGGACCCCGGCCCTTATCGCCGCCCACCGGCCGACGACTCTTTGCAAGCCTGCCTGCCGAGCGCCCGTCGCTGCCTCCGTTACCCAGCGCCTCCTCCTAGCGCTGCAGGTCAATTTTATTACCATGAATCATGTTCCTATCGGCCGCACTTTGTAGTTATTGCCGATTATTCGAGCGGGCGATTAGTTTTTCGCTCGCACCGCGACAAAAGATAGCGGCTTCCCTCCGTGCGAAGCATTATCAACTTATCTGCTGGAATACTCAAAAGTTAATGCGGTTTACGAGTTTACTCCACCGCGCGGATGAGTAATTCCAGACCAGATAATTATCTAGGATTAATTCTGCGAGCCTCAATTTATCCTTTATCACTGTCAGTTAGTTCCTCGCCCAGGTGCAGCTGCTGCGTCATTTTGAAGAAAGTCCGCAAAAAGAAAAAGAGACAAAAAGAAAAATACTCTCCCGAACCCGAGCGAATAAACCCTTCATTGGACGCGAATCCCGGATTGCGAGAAATTTTTTACAATTTCCTCAGTCTCGCTTTCGGAAAAGGGAAAAAGAAGAAAACTAGCGATAAATCGTGACTGCGGCGCGATCGAAAATTTGACCCACATGCGCCGCTGCCTATCAAATTTCCCCCCCCCTGCGCTTCTCGAAAAAGTCACTTAAAATAAAAGCCCCAGAAATGATGAGCGCCTCCGGCGTCGCGGCATAGCGCAGGTAAGGCGGAGGCGGAGCCGAGCGGCAACTCGCTATCGGCCGCGCGATAAGGCGCCGCGACCTAAGTCCCCTAGATCATGCCTCGACGTGCGCTCCGCCTTTGTACACACATGCGCGCCCTCGCAGTCCTCGTTTGCGTATTCCCCCACTTGGTGCGGGCCCCGGCGCGTCGTTTGTCTTTGCCGGCTAGGAAGTCGCGAGTTCCTTTTTCGAGGCGAAAGTAGGTCGCCCCCGAGATTTTTCCCTCGATCTCGGCAGGGCGCGTCATCCGTCTCCTCCGAGGTCTCCTCTCGCGAGGCAGCGGCCGCCTCAAGCTCTCTTCGACTCGGAGCTTCCGATCCGCCAGGAGACGCGATCCCCCGCTCCCACGGGTTAACTATCGGCGCGTGGGATTTTTCTCCCGGGCGGATCCTTACATATTCATCGGTGGACAATCGATTATATGCAGATGATCGCGCGTGCATTTGACGTATGTTGGTAGGTTAATCGGAACGCCCGCGGTAATTGAGCGGCACGTACGGGATGCGGGCCAGGGCGGCACCGCTGATTATTACTCCGCGGCCCCCCGAAAGCTCGGGCGGGAGGGCAAAGGCGGGCGGCGGCTCCTTTGCCGGGCAGCTGGCCCCGGGCGCCGGAATTCCTCCCCGGGCGGGCTCATCGCGGCCCAGGGATTTACATAGTGGGCGGCGGCCTCGGGTCACGTGCGCGCCCCCGCGGAATCGCCCGGGACAGGCATGCGACGTGGGCACGCGAGGATATAGCGGGTGGCGCGGGCGCGCGCGGCGCCCAAGTTCAATTTGTTAGCGGGGCGGGGCCCCTTCGAAGGCCATTTCTCTCCTTCAGCCGGCATTATCGCGTCTCGCCGCGGCTTGTCGCCCGGCCGAGCCATTTTTTCCTCCTCGGCGAGCCGCCGCCGCGCGCACATGAATATTCATCGGCGGGCGAGCGGCGCCCGGTTAATGCGCGCCCGGTCATTATGCTTTATTCGAGCGCGCCGGGGAAACAGTGTCGCGGGCGCCGTTTGTTTTCATTTAACTTTCTCCCGCTCCTCGGCGCTGGACCCGTCGCTCGCGCGCCCTCTGCCCGCGAGACCCTCGTCCGGGGCTCCCCGAGGCCGCGCGGCTCCTAATCGCTTTCCGATACGCGCAAAGCCTCTTTTCCTCCCCAGTCCTTTCCTCCTAATCACGGCTCTGCCGGGTCGCGACGCCCGAGATTAGCATACGTCAATGTAGCGCAGATTCGTATCATTTGTAACGCTGCAGCCGGCTCGGGTAGCCTCTCGGCCGACTCCGGCAAAGTCCCTCTCGTGCCGCGAGTGCCGGCAATCACGCAACAATGATTGACGCGACTAATTAAAAGTTTCCTTTGCCTCGATCAACTTTTAATCATCATTATGTAAATGGGGAGTTTCTCTCGGTGTCGGGGCCGGCCGGCCACGGCGATCCAGAAAAATGCCCGCGCGAAAGGGAAATTATAACGAGCGCGGCCGGTATATCTCTCTGCCAAATTAGCAACGCCGTCCGGCTAAGCCTCCTGGAAATACGATAATCGCCGGGAAAAAGTGCATCGGCCGCCCCGGCGGAATGCACGCGCAGGAATGCCGCCCTCGTATGGAAAGCTCCGCGAGGCCGTAATAGCCCAACTTCGGAGCAATCGAATGAATCCCGAACTACATTGCCATTGGCGCGCGGCGCAGCCGGAATACTTATGCCGATCATCCGATCGGCTTTTCGCGACCGACTCCCATCAATTATTCGGAATGCGCGGCGGCGCAGATGCCCGCCACGCCCTTCCCGCCGCCCTTTCCCCCAGACGATAAACACGTTCTCGCGCCAGATGGCGGCCCTCGTCTCGCGGAATAATACGCGCGCCGGGGAGCGAGATTGATCTGTTTATTCGCGCGGCGCATCCGGCCGCGGGCCAGCCTCGGCCGAGCCCCCGCCGCGCCACCGCCGCCTCCTAGCGCTAATTGACGGCCAACTGCGCCTCCTCGGGGACATTACCGGCCGCCCGAGCCCCCCGGGGCGCCGCCGCGCCGTACTTTGCGCGCCCACTTCAGCCGCGCTTATAATAAATGCAGCCCGCGATCGTCCCGCGGCCGCCGCCGCCGCCGCCGTGAAAACCCGCCCTGAAAATTTCACTCCCGCCGGTCGCGGCGCTCCGCCTTTTTCCACCCCACCCACCGCTTCCGGCCCATTACACGGTTGCGCAGCGCCCGCTTTCTGCCCGCTTGGTGCCCGCGAGTTACTGCGCGCCAGCTTTAATACGTTTTGATCTTTACGCGGGCCGCAAAGCGACGCCGGGGAATTTTCGGGGCCGCGGCTCGCTTGCGCCTTGCTTGTTTACGCCGGGGCTGTTGGCCGAGGCGGGCTCTGCCCAACTGAAAGCGCTCGAAAGCTCCGCGCGCGCTTATTCTCCGAGAAAATCCCTTGGTCAGCTGTAATCTTCAAGGTGAACGTTGTTGCGATTCTAGTCATTTGCCGCGCCTGTTGATTTCAAATTTTTCAATTAACGTATTATGACGCAAGAAGATAGAGGACAGAAAGAGCGAGCTTGCTTTGTTAGAATAACCTCATTCTATTCAGACTCTTCTATTTACATATAAAATTTGCAATACTTTCGAATCGTCCCTCCGAAATGGAAACTGTAAGCTTTCGAATTGAAACTTTCCTCTGCTATTCGAATAGATGAAACGTTGAAAAAAATTGTATTAAGAAGGTTTAAAGTTTTCAATATTTTATTCAATAAAATTGTAGAATAAAGATCAGAGTACCACCAACAGTTTGAACTGATTTTTAGCAATTTATTCGATAACTAGCGTTAACCAATTGTGTCTTTATATTCGTGTCTGTCTCTTATGCACTTTGGCCTCTGCTTCCACACGTATATAATGCAAGCTTAGTTGTATTGATTAGGTTTGATTATTTTCGATGGTTGGTGTCCGTGTGGTTAAGCAATAGGTTGATACTAAAAATAGCGATATGCTTTCATAATAATTCGAAATTTTTAACATCATTTTTCCTTTGACATTATCACTACTTCGCTTGTTATCACTTTACTTCGTGCGTTACTTCAATTTTTACCAAAAATACAGTAAAGTTGCTACATGCATTAATACACTTTATAGCTTTAAAACTGCTCGTACACTAGCTAATCGGTTAGACTATGCAGCGCTGCATAGCGCTTGAATCGCACCATTCCTATAATTGATTAAAGCTAATCGTGGCTAAGAATTAGACTGTAATTTGAGCTAAATGCTAGCTAGCTAAATGCTAACGCCCGGCTAAAAATAGCCTTGTTATATTATGTGCGTGGAAAATGGACTGCTAAGTAGCAAGTTCGGTATAATTTGCATACGGAGATAAAGTTAATAACTGTTATATTAAAAAAGATAACTCAACGTGGAGAAATACCGTCGCGCGGATTTTAATATGAATTTAATTTAGCTCCGAACAACGGTCCAATATCTGAAAAATTGAAATAGTCGATTATTAGGTACTCCGAGTTGCTTTAATCGCACACGCAAGCCCCGAGGCTAGTCGTGAGATGGTGTCGCGGATAAGCCGTTATGCAAACTCGAGCCCGCCTCGCGAATCTTCATTCGCACGAGTCAGCGGCAGCTGCCGCCAACCGATGGCCGAAAAGCAGAGGAGAAGCGAAGGAGAGGCGGGGGAACAGAGAGAGAGAGAGAGCGAGAGAGCGGGGGAGGGAGTGAGTAAGGAGAGGAAAAAGCGAGGAAACGAGTGCGGGTGGTTGTTCAGCGAAGTACACGCGATATACCGCGCAGCGCGCGAGTGAAAGAGCCAAAGGGAATTTTAAAGGGGCGGGCGATGATGGGCGCGCTGTACGGCCGCCCTTTCGATTCAAAGGAATTATTGACGCTGGCGATCGCTTAATGCCGGTATAGCTAGCCACGCCCGCGGGCTTTATTCCAATCGCTTTTCCTCGCCGGCCGTTCGGCTGGCAGCTTTTCTTCCGGCGCTGACCTGGAAAGGTACAACAGCGGCACTCGGGGGGGAAAAAAGCGCGCGGTGACGCCTCGGCACAAGTCTCGGAAACTCATTACGCAGTAAGCCGCGCGCGACATTCGTTTCGGCGGCCGATCCGCGCGAGTATCCTTTAATCACGGAGCGCGCGCGAAACTCGGAATCGGAATAAGTCCCGTTCTCGGGGACAATCGCCGCGGACCAGGGCAACTTTTAACGGCGGCAATAAAGGGGTCGCGGGCGCCGGCCCTTAAAAATCAAAGAGCCGGGGCTCAGCGAGTCCCCGCTAGAGATCGCGAAAGTCGCGGAAGCCCCTAAGCCGCTTGCCGCTAATGGGGGCCGGGCGAGGCCCTATTTTCTCATTTCGAGGAGTTCTAATCCCTGGTTTCCTTGTAACTAAACCCGCGGGCCGTACGCTCGCGCTCTCCGCTAGTCTCGCCGCGGATCGTCTTTCTGCTTGTGCACTTCCTCCCGCTCGTGAAACTCGGCGTGACGGTGAAAATTCATCCGGCCGCGGGGACAGGAGCGCCTGCGAGGAGCCCCAGGTATTACCCGCGCATTTGCATGTGAAAGGGAGAGAACGAGATTTACTTGGAATTTTTATCACCGGTCCGCTCTCTCGCTCCCGCGCTTCCTTTCGCGCCCAAGTCGCCTCCTCTATCTTCGGCCGTTTTTATGGGAATGCGATCGGGATCTTGTGCGGGGGAGGCACTTTTTTTTGGAAAATCGCTGCCGATAGCTCGAGATTGCCTTTACCCGGGAGTTACTGCCGAATAAAGACTACCGCGAGTTAAGTATGTCGGTCGGATAAGTGAATATAAATTTTTTCATTTCTGATTAATATTACAGTTATTATGCCTGTTCCTTATCAGTCAACGATAAAAAGTATATGTTCAACAATGTATGCTTCAAAGATTTAATTCTTAAAAGCACATTTTCAATGCTCACCTTAATAATAGCCCGTTGAATTCGCAAATATTTTACACTGGTACGCAACTGGACTAGAAATAGTCATCTTGATTGAATATTCAACAATATCTTCCTTTGAAATCCGAAGGATTATTTTCGGCTGGAAACGACTTTTCTCGCGGTGTGGATAATGGAATAACTTTTCATTTGTCCACACACGAACAGTGACGTACATCTAAAATGTGTATCAAACGATTACGAATTTAAGTAAAAATGGATGATGAAAGTATAATGTAAAAAAATCAAAAATTTGAAAAATTCATTCAATAATTCTGCATTATATAGCTATAAAATGAAAAGTGTTATCGTAAATTTTAATTTAATTTTTGAATCTATAAAAATTTTAAAAAAATGTAATAGTCTCAGATTTAAGCACTAAAATTGTAATATTTACACTTTATACGATCTACTTAGAAAAATATTAATGTTATGATGTGTGAGAATACTGCTAGCACTTTTCTAAACAAAAATAATAAATGGGTTCAAAAAGGAATTTTTTTATCTTTATGATCTGAATACGTGGGGTTTTATTATCTAGTTTCATTGGTTCAACTGACATCAAAAAATCAATGAATACAGTATCCTGAACTTATGTTCAGTTATCGCGCATATAAAAATACTGGCTTTAGTTTTCTTTGAATTCCTCCATTTTACAGTTTTTCATTTTCTAAAAAGTATTGAAAAATGACGACTATGTAAAGAGAATATTTTTACAAAATTGACTTAATCGCGGTTCAATTTCCCTATTTGCATATTGTAAGATACATTGTACAAAAAATAGTATTTTGTCAGAATATTGCTTTCATTGTTTTATTTAGTTGAAAATAATGCTAAAATTGACCTAAAATATTTGATTTTTTTAACTTAATTTAAGTTGTTTATGACGTATAGATACTAATAAGTTTAAAAATATATGCTGTTAATATTTTCTTGCATATAAAAAGACTTTAACTTATGCAACTGTCTGAAAAAATATATGAATTATATCTTTGATTGTTATTAAGAGAATTTCTAGATATTTACTAGAAAGTATCTTGCAATATATACATATCGAGAAAAATTTCGGTAATTTTATCCGATTTCAGGTTTCTCATAAGATATGATGTAATACGAAGCATGAAATAAAAATATAAAAATAAGTGATATTCTATTTGTTTTAAAAATAAGGTGGTTTTAAACAAACATTTTTTATGCAATACGAACATGTTGGCAATATAAATGTCATTTGCAAAACAATAAAGAGTATTTTCTCGAGTGTAAACATTTGTAAAACACATTTCGCGTAAACTAAGTAGTATTAAAAAAATTATAATTAATAAAATTTTTATTTATGAATTATAATTAATAATGATTATCT
Organism: Sycophaga agraensis; assembly: GCA_018906755.1. Lineage (NCBI taxonomy): Eukaryota > Metazoa > Arthropoda > Insecta > Hymenoptera > Pteromalidae > Sycophaga > Sycophaga agraensis. The sequence continues at coordinate 1,782,677 of JACCIE010000011.1, forward strand.
TATATTTTTAAATCCTAGTTTATGAAAAATGCACATAATTTGTCAGCGTTGTTTAAGAATAATCGATGGATTCCTTTGATAAATTATTTTACAATGTATACCTGTTTCTCTTTTGTTGTGAACGTCCTGCACACTAAATATAAACAGATGAATAATGATTATGGCTGAAGCAGGTGTACAATTGACGTCGAAATATTTTTACAAATAATGAAACTTGTAAATTTTGCAATAAATTAATGCTTGAAGTGCGTGATCGACTCAAGATGTATTTTGCCAATGCTAGCTCGTCCTATACGATGCACAACAACATCTATATCCGTCAACATGGCATTTCCATTCCTCGCAATTACCTCATTATACCGCAATGCGTCCGGATATCTCCCATACCTTGTATCCTGAGTAGACTCGGTCACCCGATAAATTCCCAAACAACAGCCCTTTCCCATTTGGGGCGCGCGAAAAAATGGGGACGAGCGACACCCAGCCGTCCATTTGCCGGACACTCTATGCACTGTCCGAGGGGCGACGCGTCCGATTTTTCCCAGTGCCGCTCGCGCATTAATTAAGCCTCTCCCACTCGCACGACGTGATTAATTAGTGCGGAGTTCTGTGAGAAGCGGGAAAAATGAAAGGGCGCGGCCGCGGCGCGTGAAATCTCGCCCTTTATGTAGAACGTGATTAGGTGTTTCAGTCTCGTAATGACCCGATATTACACCGCCTCCAATTGGTGTGCGGACTTTTTCGAGTACTGCTTGTTCGCCGTAGGCTGTAATTAACTCTACAGCCGAGTCAGTAGCGGCAAGCGATCCACCATTATTTATCAATTGAAAGGTATCCCAGTGCTTAACCTAGTGGGCGATTAATGCACGATAGAGGATAATGAAAGGAGAAAGATGTCAGCTAATAGTTTTAGAAGGATTAAATGGCAGCATATGTAATACTGGCATAGCTATACATGCCAGTATATAATAATTCTGTTTCCAACATCGTTATTTTCAAACATTACACGCTGTGTTTGTTGAAAATGTTTTGCTTATCAATGATTATAAAAAACGCAAGAACATTTAATACTTTGTGAATTTATTTGAAATATTGATAATGATCACTTGATAATTTAATTTATTATGTGTACAGATATGTGCGTTGAGTTTCTTAGTTACAATAACAGTGATAACAATATTTTTATGATGAAAAGACGTATAAACAATAATTCATAAAATTATTATTACTGCAATAGCCAATTGTTATTTATATATAAATTTCTTACGATATAATTAAGACACTAATTTCTTAGTATTGTTAATCGAACGTAAATCATTCATTTGTTTCATTAGTGATTGTGAAGCAAACATGCTGTGAAAATAGTTCTTTTTGTAAATGTTCGCTGTTACTTATATTCACAAAAAAAATCGTAGATATTTTTAAAACAGAAAAAACAGACAGCGGACTGTCGACTAAGTCTCGTGCGAGACTCGCGATGCATAAATTTTTCACATCGTGATCGCGGCGAAAAATTTATCCACCGCAAGAATCAGGAGATAGACGGGTACCTAATCGAATGAGAGGCGAGAAGCCCGTTCCTCTCATTCACCTTTCCACTAGAATATGAAAATTGGGGCTTATGTAAAATTCAACGCCTGCGACGTTTACCTTTGAATTCCTCGTGCCTACCATGTTTCAGGCCCTCGTTAGTTTTCTCCCATGTTCCTCCAAAAGCGCGGCTCGGTTGTCCGCCCTACGAATTCTTTGCTTTTCAAGAATCTTCCATTTTCTTGCAGAAACTTAAATGAAAAAAACTGAGCTGTTGCCTGTGGTCGCTGACCGTACAGTTCCTACGAGATCAGGAACACATGAATTTAAACTAAAATAGTCTTAATCTTTCTCAAATAACAACAATAAAAATAATTTGATAAGACTACTAGTAAAATGTAAATAATTCATGTATAACTTTTTGTTGCAGGTAAGCTTGAGAGCAACAGCATTTTCAAACTGGAAGCTTCATTACTGTTTTGTAAGTAAGAAATTATAAATACAATGATATTCATAAATATTGCTGTTGTCATCCGTGCGCCTGCAAAGACTACGCATAAAACAAGAAAATACTTGCATTGGAGTTTTATTCTGTGTTGCAATGCGCTGTGCGCACACGGCGCAAAAAGAGCACAAAGACTCAGTAGTAAATGCTGACGCAAAACGATTCAACTCTAAAAGTCCTCCAGCCACAGCCACAAACTGTCGCGCGTGCATGAAAAAGTAAGGCCTCGCAAGTAAACCGTTAGAAACAAAAACGTCGCAGTCACTCGGCGCTCTTTCTCGATTCCGCGGGCGCGGCACGCGGGCCGCTCTAATTAGAATCCGCGGAAGAGGCCCCCTATGACGCGGCCGGCGCCGCGGCCGTAGGAAATTTTCCAGAGCAGAAGTTCGCTCTCGGTGATTCGTGCTCGCGTCCATCGCCCGGGGGAGAGGCGCACTTCGCGAGGAGCCCGCGTCCCGGGCAGCTTGTAATCGCACGTACGCGGTCGGCTCGCGGGCCGCCGCCCCCCGCGCGACGAAAGCGCAAGTGAATGCCGAGATGTCTGCGGGATCGAGAGCCGACTCTTGCCGCACTTTGTTTCCCTAATGCATTTTCCGACTATTCGACCCAGTTTTATTTTCGCCGCGCGGATAAAGCGATTGCCCAACTTTATAATGGAGATTCCATCTAAAGTGTGGCTATGCGCTGCACCTTTTTTCAGACTTTAAATGTGGATGATCCTCTTTACGAAAAGTGATTATATTCGGCCTGACGTCACGGCATATTTTGGTTAATATTCATTGACTGTTCAAAATGCATGAGTACACTTTTAGCTCTTTGGGTATCGCTTACGTCAAGGCGTTACGTATGCCGTGTTTTTTCAAAGTACCAGATTAATTGGAAACAAGAGCAAATGGAACAATTCTTTAATATATTTAGTATAGTATATTTAGTAATCTTGCGTTTTAAGTGGAAAAAGAAAAGCAGATTGTATTTTGAGTATCTGTGAATATTAATATTACTCAGAATCAGTTTACAATCTTGGAAAGAAAATTTCATTTTGAGTCCAATACTACAAAAGGCATTAAGTGGATTATACAATATAACGCAATTTTAATAATTTTTGATAATATATCATGCGTAAGTACATTAGCAACGATATTTCTTTCAGCAAAATAAATTAATTATTACGATAATCGAAACTATTTTCTATTTATTTATTGTACTTGTATGCAAATTTAGAAGCGCAGCATATTAAATATGCGTGATTTATTTTCACTTTAGCTAGTAAGAGAACAAAGTTTTGTAAAGTCTTTCGCAGCTGCGCAGGTGTTTCTTCGATATTTTCACTCGGGTATTTTATTGTCTTTTTTGTTGTCCCTCTTCGGGTGAGCTTCCATTCCGTGGTTGCAAGTGCAAACTCAATTCTCGCAATATAATAAGTAGCCGCAGAACTGTTATTTAATGGCGCGGCAGCTGCCACCTTCTGGCGCAGTTTGGACTCACTCTACTGATTTTATAATTTGCTTTAGATTTTATGGAACTTTGCCAATTCCGACAGGTTTCTACTAGTAGTATTATCTGCTCGCCGTCAATAATTACTTTAAGATATTACAGCTTTTGCTGGCGAGTTGTTAGGAACCGACGAGTCCGCGTAAAATCGATCAGTAGAAACGCAATGACCAAATTCATCCGTAAGTAGTCACGAAGGATTGCCACGTGCAATTATTTACTTTGAATATATCCAATTACCGAGGAGGGCACTTGTCAAAAAAAGCCTGTATGGTTAAAAACAGCCAACGGTTTTTTTCGCGCAATTGCAACAGTTTATTCGAGAGCGTTGAGTGAGGGTGGGGCCGGCAACAAAGCTGCGGGACGACAAAGAAAAAATGGCAGGCCGCGGCGGCCCCGTAACGAAAGCGCAGTTCACTCGTCGGGCAGGACTGCACGATCGGGTGTTCATTAAAAAATGCAGGAGCCACGCAGGGGGTAGCGTCACGTCGCGTCCCCCTCGTCCTCGCCTTGTATCCGCCTCCCTTCGGTAACTTTCCGCCCAGCGAAGAAGGCGCGCGCAACTTGCCTCCCCCGTGAAAGTTGGCCGGCTCGCCCCGGGTACCGTAAACGCTCCTCCCGACCGCTGCGGCGTAACGACTCGAGTTCGCTTTGACGCTGTGTGTACGTATCCGACACCGGAACTTATAATTGTCCGTGCCGGAGTTACGCTAGTCGGTCCTGCTCTCCTGGGGGTGTTACGGTCACGGATTGAGGGAGAGGTCGAGAATCCCTACGACTGCGCCCTTTGTGAAATTTCTTCCTTTTTCGACGCGGTCCCTTGATTTCTTCGGTACACATGTACCCGTCTGCGGTTGGATGTCTTGCATGGACAACTTTGCGTCTACCTGTGTGCAGAGATGTAATTGATGTCGAGTTAGATCCGTTGAAATATTTATCCTCCCCTGGAATAACACAGATTTCGATTTACGTTTAACCAATATCATTATATGGTCGGGACATAAAACAGTTGAATTATGACATTTTATACCTCATTATTACAATACTGAAATATTGTATTTATCTCTTTTTATTCGATTTTCATGACTTAGTAAAATATAATCTGATGTAATCATCAATTTTCACTTGACATTTTAAACTGTAATTTGATTCCAATTATTTTTCAAATTCGATGATTTCATTTATCAGAATAAGTTATCCATTCTCTAAATACTACGCTATACTATGCTACATTCTGTATTCGATATCATATTAAGGTTGAATTTAATATTTCCTGCATGCGTGAATCTTGTATGCGTTTCAATGCAACGGTATCTAATAATAAGATATTATATTAACAATTACATCTCATATGTATTTCATGGACAATATGATATAATTCACATGCATTTTGATTTTACAAATTCTAAATTATTGAAGTATATCTGTTAATGTTTTTCAAATATTATACATTAACTTAATGTTGATGAAACAAAATATATTATATTTATCCAACTTTATTCTAATATTAGCACATATTACATAACGTTAGAAAGTAATAAATTGTTAATCCAAGTTTTTATTGCAGCTGATCCTTTGATTTTTCCGATAGTCACATATCATTCTTTAGTGTCAATTTTAATGACGGTCATATTTTTCTCACCTCGATTCATAAATAATTGATGTTTGTATATAGTAGTATTTATATAAATTGTTAAATACACGCAAAACTCGCGTTTAAACTTTAAATAGTTAAACTCGTTGAGTCAAGCATAGAATTATAGACGTTGCATATTTTTCCTATCAAAGTAGCATGCAGCGTTTCATTTGCTATTAAATTAGGTAACGATATTTAATGAAGTTAATCAACAGTCTTTTTTTAATTAAAATATACTTCAAATAAATTGTATGGCGAATTCAAACTCCAACTTGTTATTTTATCTTTACCGCGAATAAAATTTTGAATAAAAACGAATTTTCTTTTTATCTCTTACAGATAATACTTTGGAAGTATAACCAATAAGCCATAATTCTTATTTTAATGTTACATTCTCGTTCTTTCTTTCAGGACTTTTTCTGCATCCTGTCGCATCTCGCGGCATTAAACTTGAAGATATACAGCAGAAAACGATCGCTATCACTAAGTCGCTTCAACAACAATACCGGGGAGAAAAACTGAAACGCGAGGGAGAGGAATTTTTTCTTAAGCCTCGTTAGTTTTTCTCCAAGCCCTATCTTGATTCTGCTGTCCCAGTTTCTTGCTCGGTTCGTACATGCGCGTTTTCGGCTACTTCTTTATTTGTCCTGGTTCTCTTGCGCCTGTTTATGCGAGCAAGCAAATATTTGCAGCTCGGCGAAAGGCGGGAAGCGACGCGTATTCGCGCGTGTGTATACGTGTATAGTCCGGAAAAGCGTGCGGCCCTCGTCCGCAGAGAGGCTGCCGCAGTTTAATCTTGCTGCTGATGGCCTGATTTGCACCCGCATCATTTGACGGATTTCTGTCCCTTGCTTCTTTCCGCTTTGTTTCCGCCCGGCCCATATTGCGCAAATGATGTTTTCCCTCGCGAGGATGATTTCGAATTGCACACGTGAAAGGACGGAAATCACTCTCGGGTTTTTTTACCTTTTCATTTACGTAATATCCTCAACTTGCTTTTACTAATGAAGTTGCATAGAATCCGAGATGAATCCACGTATTATATTTAATGTTATGCGTTTTATAAATATTTCTCTTGGTTAAAAATGTTTATCTCGATCCTATAATTTTATTTATTAAAAGTGTTCACGGATTTAATCAATTTAGAAATTCACTTTAAACTAAAAAGTAAATGAAAAACGTTCTTGTAAATGGAAGTCAAAAAAATTTTATAAAATTGAGTGATACGAGAAGAATATTTTTTTCAATTAAACTAGAGCTGCATCAGCTTCTAAACTAGAAAAATATAAAAATGTTAATCTACCGTATTCAACACTCGGCTCCACAAAGGCGATTTCTTTCATCGAAATAAAAGCTTTGAACACATTAAAATATGCGTCATTTCATCGTTCACTCGAAAAGTGGTTTATAGTTGAGCACTAAATGTAAAATTTTAATACAAATTTTCGCGCGTACGCGGCTTGGCGAAAAAAATAATCGAGGAACGTCAGGTGCTGCCAATCGAATCAAAAATTAAAAAGACTAATTATTTTTTAAACAATGGGCGGCTTTGTATTTCTCATGGATTTTTGATTAACGATAAAAAAACCGGGGTGGTATAGAATTGTAACGTACCGTCGACGCATAAATTGAAATGCCAGTGGAGCGTTAACACATCCCGGCTGCGAATTGCTCGATTACCCGCTCATTATTCCCGGGCTTGCGCCCCTTCTTTTTCCTCCGCATTTCCATTTTCGTGTTGGTCGCGCGACTTGCCCGGCTCCGCCCTTTATTAGCGGCGTAGCGGCGCAATTTAAATTGCGGCTCCGTCAACGCCGCGGCGATTCGCGTGTCTCTTTCGCCGTTTTAATTAAAGTTACATGTCGCGCGTGACTTCACGCCCGCGGGGTCGACAATTTTCTAAACTCGGTCGAACGCGTACCGTCCGCATCGCCCCGAAATAATCATGAATTTGTATTTTTTCGGAAATTTCGAGATTGCAATTATTCTGCTTGCATCCAACACATGCCGGTTGGATTTCTTTTCATTTATTTTCGCTTTTCCTTTTTTCCTTTCTCACGAACAAAATGAACGGTATTTAATTTGTAAAGATCTATAGACTGCGGCTATAATCGTGTCGGAACAAATTCTAATTTTGTACGATTTTAGTACATCGTACATGTATTACCCAATGTCGTAAACTAATAAACTATGCGGTGTTTTGATATATTTATCTACTGGTAAATGTTAGTATATTTTATTTTTTGTATGCATAAAACATATTATATTAACAGTGTATTAATAATCCTAGTATACTAATACAATATAATATATAAGGTTCAACTACATTTAATTAGACTCTGTAGCGAAAATTGTAGTGTACTGGTTTACCACATTGGAAGGCTTTACTTGATTATTCATTCTCACACTTAATTACCGTACTAGTCTTGATTTTTTATAAAGCTCTCATCTCTTGTCACGATACTGAAACTTAATATTTCACGCAATGGAAATAATTTACATAGCTAGACAACCTATACATAAAATACTTAAAGTATATGTAGGAAGCGCATTAAAAGTAAAGGCATAAGTTTAATTGAACGACTGTCAGTTTGATCGCAGGGAAGCACGAAAGGGGCCCCGAGGCTCCCAAGACTCCGTTCCTACCTAAGCTACTAGCGAGGTAAACACGAGCCGAGCGACCGAGAAAAAGTCGCGTTTCCGTGAAGATTATCGGGCTGCTTATTTCCGCGGGGCTTACAGGGCGCGGCGATGGCTCTTGATCGAGGCCTCGCACGAGCCAGTAAATTAAAGCAATCCCTTTCGAGCACGTGCGGCGCCTAGGGCGCAGTCCGCCTCGGCGAGGTATCGCTCCGAGATAATCGCGCGCGAGGCGCGCCACCGCCTTTGGCAAATAATACGCCGCTCAGTCCGCGGGCCGATCGGCGCGACATAACGGCTCCCCGCCAGATCGAATCTCGCCCGGGGCTCGGCCGCCTCGGCGACGGCAAGCAGCCGAGGGCCGCGACTCTGGGGATCCGGTTGAAGGACGCCCGCGACCTCCGGTGCTTGCCCCGAAATGGGTCGCGCGTATACGAAGCGCCGCGGGAAAGTAACGGAGGATCCGCTTAATTCGGCTGATATACGCATAACTTTGCCGAGGCGCGATTTCGAGTCCCTGTGTGGCATAAAAGCCAAGTTTCCCTGGATCCTATTTAATTAAATGATTATACTTTTTGTTTGCTATTCAAATTATGAGCACCTTTTCTAGGCCACGTTAATTTCATTTCTTTATGCACGGAATGAAATAGTATAAGAATATTTGCTGTCGTCCTGAATAAGCTTGAAAAATACGCGTCAACTCGAAGAAATTACCATGCTTTAAAGTAAAAAGTGGCAATTGCTTTATCGAAGATTATTATTACATGTAGGTGTCTCCTGTTCTTGGCTTGTTCAAAAATGCACAGTAACAATTCTTACATCATTTCTCGCGGTGCAGCTAGAATATTTCAATGTACAAGTTTCAGGCGTCACATGTGCATGCAAAAAGTGCCATCATCATGCATATTATATATATAGATTTCAAGTTATATGCTCAAACGAATGCGCTTAGTACTCTGCATATGCATAAGACGCATGTAGAATGCTGTCGACGAGACACACTGAGTTTCAGTTTTAAACTAATACTGTGTGAAACAGCCACCCAACTTTTTATCCCATTATGAATATTCTGCCCCGCTACTTTCATCGATATATGTTTTAAAGGACAAGTTAGCTGCTCGCAAAATGAGAACGGGTGATTTGTGATCTCGTTGCTCCGGTCACCTGCCCATCGGCCTCCGAAACTAGTCCTCCTCCGGGTGGGCCGATGCGGCAGTCGCTCATATCGAGATGGGCCATCTCGCCTCTGGCAAAACGCGCCGATTTTCCTCGAGCAGAGGGCGCCTGCGCCGATCCTCATTTCCATTGGCAGGGCTATGGGCCTCCTCATTAACCGCGAATATACGCCCGCCTCTGTATTATTCATGGCCGATTTGCATTCGGCCGCGCGCCTCGTAACGAGATGACGCTCCAACTGGCCGTAACGATCTTACGTACACGCGCCGTCTCGGGCGGCGCGGGCGTGGCGTCCTTTGCAGCTCGCCGATGCGCCTCTTGACGCGGCAGCCGCTCGCAACCGCTCGCCGGCTCCCCTTTCCCTCGGGCTGCTTATTTCGCGCGGCATGTGTACGCACGCGCGCCCCTCGGCCACTTCTGCCAGCCTCGCGCGCCTCTTCTCTCCGGGCGCGCCGCGTGGGCGGCCTCTGCTTCCGGGCGCCCGTGCCACTCTGACTTGCGAGCCGCCGCGGCGGCTTTTCGATAGAGTCAGCTGCGAGGTCAGCTGCGCTCATTTCTGGCTGACTGACAGTCAGAGAAACAATCGACACTCTCGCGACACACTGTATCGTTTATTTGTGTGTCTGTCGGTGTGACTATCAAATCAAAATCTAAACTATGCGTTATATAGACTCAAATCTGCCATAAAAGTGAAGGAATCTCTCTCAAAATTCGTTAACTGTACTGCTGCGAAGTAGACCACTTAATTTCTCTGCATATTACACATCTTGTTATATCTAATCGCGAACTTACCACGAAGCGTTTCGTCCTGTCTTTGACTCGTTAGGATTTGCAAATAAACACCCCGTTTAAGACGCGTTAAGCTCTAAATATTGCACATGCACAAATAATGTATAATAACATCTACTTATCAACCTCTTCATGTGCTAGTGCAACTCGAAGCTCTCGACTCCAGTTTCTTGTCCGTGTCTGTTCTGACAGGTCCTATCAGGCTAAACAGATAATGCCGTCGCTGAGAGCTACTCTAAACAATGCGCTAGCGTGCCCTCTCGTAATGAGTAGTTCGCGAGTTAGTTACTCCTACTTTCTTGTATACTATGTACTTGGCATCATTCAGTGCGTGTGAACTTACGTCATTCCGTGAAACTATATTTTACTATTATAAGACAGCTAAAATTCTTGGAATTCCCTGTAGTACATTTGTTTACATCCCAGAGCTTGATTACTGTGGAATCTTTATAATTGTAGTTTAGCGTACTTTGTGCACGTTACTTTAAATATTTTATTATTCTCATTCAGTTTAATTATAAAACCAATAATTAATTCATTACATTGATTAACAGTTTACATGAAATTAATTCTATTGCAATTTTGAGTATTTTAGTTTTAGTTTTGTTGTTATTATTTTTTTAAATTTAAATTAAATGCATCATCTTTTGCAGAACGCATGAAACAATATATTAAAAACGGTAAGATAACTAATATTTGCACTTCGTTACACTTACATATCAAATTTATATTTAACTATCAACACGAGACAGAAAACTAACAGTTTTTAAAAATTTTGAATCTTTAATTAAGAATTCGTTAAATTTTCCATGAGCCTACCGAATATTTGTAAATGAATTTTCTTATGGCTCTTAAATATCTTATCCTGTATTATATTATTGTAATATGGAAGTATCATTTGGTGAAGATCCCCAAAAAGTTAGTTTTCGTTTATACAATTTTCTGACTATTGACTTTCATAGCATGAAAAAATGTTTTCTGTACAAACACCTTTTAAATATTTATTTGCTTTATTTACTTTAATTTTATTCTTTGGCTTAAGAGAGCCAACTTTCTTTATTGTACAATTATATATCATTATTTATTGTATAATAGTATTATATGCATGACTATTAACAAATTATTAAAATTAAGAATCTATAAATTTATTTTACAGTAAAATGATTTGTATAAAGTCAAAAAATTTTGTACACTTATATATAAATTTATATTATTACATTTTATTCTTGTAGTCAAATTTACTTTTACCTACAAATATGCGTAAGTTTAAGCGCGAAAGTAGCCATCTAGAAAGATATTGTCATTATATACAGCATATCGTGATATCTGTCATTTGACACCGAAGTTTGACGTACTGGCTAATAAATCTAAGTTCGTGTGAGCGCGAAAGCGTGAGTATAATTATAAAAGCAACGAAAAGGTTTCACGAATTCCGACGTGAATGCTCTTCTTCTCCGCAATTTGTAGAGGACCTACACGTGCAGTTAACGCGCTATTATTCTTTTCATTGTAGTGTGGTGGTGCGTTCGACCACAGGCGTTGAACCCAAAAATTAATTAAAAGTCTCTGTTAGTGCGATGGCACGTTCCCAAGCTCGGTCGCGACGAGGAGGTACGAATGTCAGCCGCTGATTCCACTCGGAATCTCGGACGCGCTCTAATTGGGACACTCAAGTGAAATTAGCGTAATGCGTGGGACGAGGGGGGCTTACACTTTTTATGCACATTGCCCTTTATTACCGAGCATCTTCTTGCGAGTCTTCTTGCTTGTTTTATCCGACCTCTTTTATGTGATGAAGTTAATCGCAGAGACTTCCGTGCGCGGACTTTCTTTCTTCAATGTTACTCGTGCTAGGAAAGCAGTATGGACTCTGAGGTTTTGCCGCCGTTTTGTGAGAACAAGAATTTATGCGTATGTAAATTAATTGCGCCAGTAAATGTCAAATAAGACGACATACAATCTACAGTTTCAACTTGAAAAAAAAATTGCCCCAGTAACCAGAATTAGTTATTCGTAAAAGACATTCAGCGATGAGAAGGAAATACATAAAGGATGAAATAATGGGCGTGTGATAGATTAGAACTGGAAACGTCCCGATGCGGGACAATTGTGGGTCTGCTTTACTCGCGGTAGGCGTCGAGACGAGGACTTTTTTCTTTTCTACTGTGGCTGAGTGGACCCGGCTACTTGCCTCGGGACGCCCGTCATTTGAATGCTCGGCCGATGTACTTTTGGCCCTTTTGTCAGCTCAGACATGCATACGGGGTTTCTCCTTTTGCACGGTTCGCGAAAGACACATTACGGAACCAGCATGAGCTTTTAAGCTCTTTGTGTACTATGAATGATTTCAAACATGATTTCCAAGTTGGTACTTTGAATATAACATTGCATGTGAAATATTTATGGATTTTGAGAATTTTGTTTAGGTGTAATATACTGAATGAAAAATTAATTCTGTAGAAATAATTTGTAAAAATAATTTGTAGAAATAGAAAAAGTCGATAAATAGATTTTTTTCAATATGTTTTATATACAGTTTGTGCTAATTAATAGATCAATCATAATAGTATATACTTTCTCACGTTGAATTAAATTTTATTTTTATTATTACTTTTAAAATTATTTACAATTTTTCATACGGAGATAATTAATAATAATGAAATTGACAATCTAGGCATTCTAACTAGGAAGTGGCCAGTATTTTTAGTTTGGTCGAATACTCCGAAGGTGCCAATGGCCTCAAACCGCTCTTCAACGTTTCCCAGCCCCTGCTGAGGACAGTCGCGCGTTTCGAATAAACCGGGAGTGGATCGGGGCTCAAGCGCGTCACGTTTCATAAAGAAAGTGCTGTCGCGGAAGAGAGTCGGGCGAGTTTTTACGCCGCTCGCGACGCCATTTCACGGGGCGCTTAACATTCATACAGCTGGGTCAGCGGTTGAGGTCGAAGCGCGGCAGAGAGTCGAAGCGTTTTTCCGGCGAGAGGACGGGATTATGGGCGGCGTGGGGGCCGTCGGTCAAGTTCGCCGATGCGGAACGTTCTGTGATTCGAAGGTTATTGGATCTTTGCACACCCGCAAGATGAAGTCCTGTGGCCGGGGTGATTCCCCTAACGGGTTTCGTCGATTCGATTTATGCTTCCATTCGTTTGATTTATCATTCGTTTTCTCTTTTTATTAATTGCTGAAGACTACGCAGACGATACTTTATGATAACTTTTGTACAGGAGTTTCTTTTAATCCTCATCTTTCCAAAATAGCTTATTATTGTCATTTGTATCAGTAATATGGTACATAATAACAACATCCGAAACTATGATGAAAATGAAAATTCTCAAAAATAAATACTTTTGAACTATGATTTTAAAGATAAAAATGGTTAACGGAAAACCCATATCCTATTATATAAAAAATTGCCGAATTCTCGGATTCAAAGGATTTGAGTGCAATGCAGCTCGCAATTAAGCTTGAAAAAGAAAAAAATCGTCAAAAGGATTTCCATAAAAAAATGCTTTGATTTAAGCAATAAATTTTGTGGCATTCGGCCGATATACTGAAATTATGCGAGATTTAATATAAAGTTTCATATTTAGTAAAATGCTTACGCTGGAATATTACGAACCCTTGTAAATTAAACCCAAACACAAACAAATTAGTTTATATCAAAATTTTCAGTTAATTTGTTAATTTGTTAATTAACTTAAATATAAACTTGATTGGTTTTTGGTACAATTATGGATAATTTTCCACCACGATGGAATTGAATTACTTTACATTCTATATCGTAAAATGTAAGTTGCTTAGTTTCTTGCATGCTTACAAAATATGTACAAATGTAGCTACGTACAATATTTATCTCATTCATAGTTCTTTCATTTTTTACGCAGAACTATTACATCATTGGCAAAATGACTAACGATGTTTTTTGACTCACCAATTAAATCTGAACATCTCAAGTAGTACTCGCTAGCCCTTTAGGGAACCAATCCATTTTGTAGGAGTCGTGCGCGAAATGAAATTATTCACCCCCACTGAATTCAAGTCTTGCCAGCCACATCCATAGCCGGGAGTCGTGGAGAGGCTGAGTTATCGGAAAAACTCGTGAAAGCATTTCGATGGCGAGGCGCTAATGGCCCCACGATGACTATCCTTCGGTACCATCAATCGCCCACGGCCACCGAGTGGCTGGAATTCCGAGGAAAATACGGTGGTGACAATCTCGATCAAATGCGTACCATGGGCTTATACCACAAGCGTAACTTTGCCGGCGTGCAAAGTCGCCTTCTTACGTATAGTTGCCGTCTCACTGTAGGACACCCATGAGTTAGAATTACGCCAAGATAAATAGCTCGTGTGCATGACGGGCGTATTCTTAGTAAGGGCCGCTGACTATAATTCGATATTCTACGCTTATTCTGGTTGATTAAGGTCAGTTCTTCATCGAAATACAAAACACGATATTTTTGTAGTTTAATAAAGACATTTTTTAGCAGATTTTGAATATCATATTTTTTATTAAAAAGTTATTCTGGGATGCAACATATTTTGAAATTTAATGTTTATTATGTTCCGAACCAACAGTAAAAGTTTATAGTGGAAAATCGTAATTATAATCTGTAATATTTGAGTTTTTAATAAGGTTTATTGAGTTTGCATTAAAATGAAAAACTTCTGGTCAGTTCTAAATCAGAATGAGTAACAAAATTAAACACGATTTTTAATTTTTGTTTTTTGATGAATGTTTATTGTTCTTGCAAATTTTGATTTTCTTAATGCAATTGTAATGAAACGTAATTCATAGATAAAAGTGAAATTAAAGTAAAAAAACAACTGGTTTCTAGTAAAGCGAAATAAGTTGAACACTTCCGTGATGTCGTGAGCATGATTATTCGGCGGTAGTATTGCTTGGTTTCATGTGAATCACGTGTTCGCAAAGTTAAGGAGAGTCAAAGATTAGCCGCCACGCAGGTGCCCCTTTGCGGCTCATTCTCCACCTTTTTACTTAAAGGTGAAATTGGTCATTAGTGAGTGGTTATTAGCGCAACATCTCCCCCTTATGGGTGGAGACAGTAAACCGCCAGTCGCGAGGCAGTGGCCCCTGTTTGCCTGGGATCGACTAGCGCTGGCAGCGAAGGTTTGGTCTGGTCATTCGGATGGAATGAATTACGTAGGCCTAAGAGCGCCGGCGGGCGACTAGCGCGGTCGCAGATTAGGCCTGCGGTCGGCAGCTGCAGTCACGCTGTGGTGGGGGCAACAGCCAAATGCGGCTCGCGCAGAAGTACCCGCGCCGCGTAAGCCCGCGTAGGCCGAAATTCGGGAGAAAAGTCGCCCGGCGTAAATCAAGATATATTGCGAGAACGTCAATTGTTTATTTATGAAGTACATAGCATATTTTATGCTTCCAGATACATGCAAAGATAATTTGAATTGTTTACCAATAACTTTACTATTCAGAATTTTATCGATTGTAGGGTAGTATTCAATTCGCAATTTTCTGTTCTAATTTAATCGCAGCACACACTAAAATCCTTTTTTTCGTATTTCAATGTAAAATAATACATATAGTAGTATTCGAAAAATGTTTATAAAAGTAGATCTTGTCTAAAATATTTATAATATTTTGTAAACAGAAAACGACTGTAACTTTTAGTCCGGAAATATTTTTAATAATCTCAATGCATAAAGACTCGTGAAAATCGTATATTTTTTAAATCATAAAAGTAATATAAAGATGTATTTCACAAACACCTACCCTACAGCACTTTACGCATTTAGCAGAGATGGTTAATTAGTATAGCGTTTGGATTTTGTTAACAGCCATATTAATGCAGATACGACTGCATACTCCAAGGCATATTCCGCTATGTAAAATATACCGGAAGCAGTGGTAGCCAAGTAGCAGTCGTGGAAGGGTTAAAAACAGCCGACATTATTACTGCCGGGCGTGCGGCTCAGGCCCCTCTCGGTTTGCGGCGCTATCCGTGTCTTCCGCCCTTTATCTACTGCCGCCATCGAGAAAATGCGTTCTTCCTCAGGCGGCGCGGGTGGTGCCGCCCTCGCGATAATGACAGCGATAACGAGCGTGCGGCACCTCGAGGCGAGTCGTCCGGCGCATTCGCATTACCGGGTGCAGGGACCTGTTGGCCGCCACTTGGCCCCTCCTCTGCCAGCGCTTCGTTTCGTCGAGGGTGTAAGCAGTAAGGTGGCAATGGACGAGTCCGCAGGTGCCCCGAATGCGCCCCCGCTAATCGCCCGCGTGCGCCGCCTGCAAGCGACAATTTCACCGGTTCTCCTTACTTCGCCCTCTCAAGAGGGTTTAATGCACCTTGCCAACGGTGTAAGTTCCTTTGAGCGGTGCATTCCTTTCCATGGATGGGATGTGTAATTGTCCGTAAACTCATTTCAAGTGTCGGCGGTTTTTCTAAAAAACTGTATTACATTCGTTTCTCGCTTTTATTGCACAATTGGTTTTATTATTATTAATTCAAAGCTATTGTAAAAAAGTGCATTTAGAACCATTAGATTCTCTTCCAATAATCATGTTGGATTATTCTACAATCAGTACTGAATATTTAATATTTTAATATCTGTTCGATTCGTGCATTTCATTTGAGCACAAGTTTAACTAAAATGAACTACATTGAAACAATAACAAACAGCGATATTGATTAAATTTGTAAAAATCAAAAATAATTCACAAATACTGTTTGCTCAAAATGATACGAATAACAACCGATATAGTACAACTCTTCGATTGTGTAATCAAATATTTGTTGGAAATTATTTGCGCGACCTAATAAGAGCTCGATTAATTATTACCATGTAAATCATTGAACAATAATTGAAATTTACTTTCGAGGTCTCGCAAAATTTGTTTCGCGGCTGCGTAGTTTTGATAATTTATACAGATGGGCTTGCTCGCTTTTGTCGTAGGTTGCATTCATCCACTCGTAGCTTCCGCAATCAAGTAAATGGCTGATTTTTTTGGCCAACTCTCCCCACGATCAATAGTCCGCATTTAATTACAAAATACATAGCCTCCAAAGTCAATCGGATTGATGCACCAGTGATCCAGTGAGTTTGAAAAAGTTTACCGTTGATTTTATCGCTCTCTTTTTAGTGCGTCGCCTCCCAAATTGTCGCCGTCTCGACTGAACCTCTTTTCCGCCTCTTTCTTCCTCTCGAAATCACTTCTTTGTCGAGGAATTTTTATACAAAGCGGTTTCCAACGCTTCGGTTACATTCCCTGTCAATTTTGAAAACGGTGTTGCAAAGAATGCAGAGTACAACGATCTGTGTAGTTTTTTTCTAAAAAACTGCAACCCTTTGTTCCCATAAGAGTTCGTTCTTGTTCCTCATTCGTGGAGCCCTTCACGCTGCCCGTCGAGCTTCTATCGGGAAGTTCTGTCAGACTACGCATCTCTGTACGCGTACCTCATCCGCTCATAGAGAAAGAGAGTGCAACAATGCACGAAGCTCAGCGGGAAGTCCAATCAACCGGCGTATTCCATTACTGGGTCTCGCTAACTCGTCGAGAGTATCTGAATAGCAGATCGCGAAAAAATCCTGTAAACCTATGTCTTTTTGACACCTCTCTCTGAAGTTTATTCATTTGCTTAACGAAACTTGTACTTTTGCCCTTGATCGTCTATCACGACATTGCGTTTTGTCCCGAAAACGTCTATTTGTTAGACTGTTCAGTAAGTCATCTAAGGTAGACTTTGCTTAACAAGAGCAAATGTATAATATGATTTGACAATAAATAACGATTGGAATATTTTATATTATCCGGTTACCTAAACATTACATATTGCGTGTAGACCAAAACGACATGAATTCGGTATCTTCTAGTCTGGTAGCCTACTATCAGGTTAGGACCTCGAATAAAGGTTATGCATAAGCATGTATGTCAAAATACACGCTGCTACATAACAACCCAGGTGAAAGAGACCGCATTACAGTACCGTTGGCCGAGTTGGTTATATGAGCGCCGCGCCGTCAGCCTCTTTTCTCTAAGCGTTATGATTCCTAGAGCACTTGCACTTATCGCAAGTCCGCTGTTTCACTAAGATTTGTGAATAAATTATTTAAATTGTTTATGCAAATGTGTGGGTATTCAATGTGTTTCTAGATCATGCTATCGAACCCTTTATGTTTGTAACACTAACTAACTGATGGATTAACAAAACCACGGTAAATCCGTACCAGCATTCGTAAATTTATCTTCTCCATAATGTAAGCACATCCCTAGTTTCCACATCTTGTTGGCCCTGCTAAAGAATTGAAAGTCTTACTAACTGTGGTAGTGACTATTATACAATAATTATTATTAATGATCAGCACTTTTTTAAATTCATACAGTGAACGGCCACATATTTTAGTGATTATTCTAATAAAAATAATTACAAACAATATTATAATAATAAACAGGACTGTTTATGAAAGAGTCTTTTATTTTAAAAATTATTCTATAATCGAATGCTGCCCTTTAATGTCCTCTCCTGTCCTAATCATACGTTGTACTACACTCGTTTTTCCACTTTACTTCTTCCATTAACTCAAACCGGATTTCTTTCGGAAAGCAAACATGATATTCAGATACAGAAAAAAGTCACAGGGTTCTAAATCAACATGTTTTCGATTAATTCACGATCATATCTCTCAATAAAATCTAAGCACATCTGTCAACAGTAAATCTTTTGATCAGGTGTAAAATTGTTTTGGATCAACTACGTACAGACGTTCTTGGCATTCAATTTCATTGATTTAGGTCACTGTTTGCAAAGTTGAAGCAGATGAGTTACCCTGAATGTTGATCATATTCGTTGCTCTCTCGGTCTTCAGAAATCGTTTAAACCATTCAAAAAAAAACAATTTCTAGCTCTCAGCTGGAGTGTTTTAAATTGAATGAGAAATTGTACATTGATCCGTTGCTCGTATTTTTCGTCACACATTGTTACCAGTATGAGGAAAATATAGGTTCATTATTATGAAACTCTATAACAAAATACTACTATGTAATGTTTTAATAATGGTATAAAGAATCATTACTATATTATATATTTAACGTATAATAATGATTAATTATAATTTCTACTAAGAACGATTGTTCTACCTTATTAATAAATCTTTTGTGTGGAATTTATAGTTTGATGTAGTGACGAAAGAATGTATTTTAAAGGACGTAGTTATATTGTAGGTTATGAAAGTTCTGTAAAATTTTATCATATGACAGTCAATTAAAATTTATTAACTTTCTTCATAAATATAAAAGCATTAATTATTATATTTTTTATACGTTGTAATTAAAATTATTTATTATCCGTGATTTCTACCAATTCTTTCTTTCGTATTCCGTATCCTTGTCTTACAAGTTTATAAACTGCTTTGCGAATATCGGATGATGTATTTCCTTGTATCACATTATTAATAAAAGGTAAAAAGGAGGATACTCGAGTGTAAACAGCTGGGTATATTTGTTCATTGCAGTCATAAGGTGAAAATATCAGTACTCCAATTAAAGTATTGATATTAAACACTAGAGGACCACCACTGTCACCCTACGAATTAAAAGTATTCAAAAAAGTATTACAAAATATTCATAAAATAATTATTTATACAAAGCTTTATTAGTGATAATGCAAACTTACATCACAAACTCCTTCAGGTATATTAGGATCCCTTTGTATTGTTTTTGCACACAAATGCTTGTTAACAATAGAAAACTTGAAAATAGATCTACACCATTCGTTTGGAACGACTAACGTTTTTACTGATTTTAAATTACTATCGGGCATATCACCATAATAAAGTCTTTCTTCTTCGGTTATAAATCTGCCAGATCCATATCCAGTTATGATGGATATCTCACCTTCATAGGTCTTAGATTTTTGTGGTAAAATTAAATGCATAAGTCCAGAGGAACCTCCTAATGGTAAGGCTGTTCTTAACTACAAAAGATAAAAAATAAATCTTATTTGTTTAAATGGCATTAAATCTAGAAGAATTTTAATGAATAATTTATAGAGGGTATTATGTATGCTTAATGCAAGCTAAAAGTATTATATACTACGTATTATAATTAATGATAACATTATAATTTTTCCAATGATTCGAGCCTGTCCTTACATCACTCTACTACAAGTTTCGCTAGTTTGACGACAAGTTTTTCTCCATGTATATCAAGATAATCTTTAAGAATAATAAAAATTACCTAATATTATCATTACAATAAAAATGAACTTACATTTTCTCGAGGAATATTTATTCATTTTTAAATTTATTTATGAATTATAGAGATAAAAAATAGTTTTAATAATAATTTATGTAATTAAAAATTAGTTTTACAAGAACCCACATTATTTTTCGATAATAATTTAATTAAATATAAACAATAATATAATAGCATGTTACATATCAAAAACAAAATAACAATTTTATCATCATCTATTAAATAAGTTTATAATTTTTCTGTACTGTTACAATAAAGTGTAGCAGGACTCTAACTGTAAATATATAATTCTTAAATATAAATTATTAAATATAAATGTAAGTTGCTTTTCGTGTGATTGAGTTCTACCTATATTCTTATAGAAACTTGTTATGATTTCTAGATATTTCTTATTCTGATATCAATCGGTAATTACCAAATCTATTGTGTTTCTATCATCTATTTCACTATTATTATTACTCGGTTTATTTTGAAGGATACAGCTAAGTATGTTTTAGTCAAATTTTGTACACATTTTTAGTAAAAATCTGGAATACGTTTTTGGATGTAATCTGTTTGGTTGACCAAAGCGATCTAATTTCTGCCAAAAATATTATGCAATAAAGAATGATTCACCTTTACTAATGCAATATCTCCCGTGTCACTTTCAGTAGAATGTTGCGTTACCGTTTGTGGATCTTTTGCCAGGAACTCTTTAGGTAAATATATTTCATTGACATCAATAAGAATTCCACGGCGCTTATGCTTAGTAACATTTATAGCTCTTGCTAGGACAGTAAATATTTCCTTCCGAAATTGTCTGTCAGTATCTACGAAGCAATGACCAGCAGTAATTACAAAGTATTCACTAATAATGGAACCACCACATACGTGTTCATTTTCCGATTGAAGTGATACTTGATATTTGAATTGACCATGCTTAGCAAATTCTCCTCCGACAATTCCTTCAACGATTCCTTTAAATTATCACTTAGTTATTTTAACAATTCTTTCAAATCATTATTAAATACGAAGATATTTACCAATCTTTATCCAAGTAATAGTTATGAAATTTAACAATATTAATATTATAAATGATAATATTTTGCAGAAAATCATTTTTGATTGTTAAGTATTATATATAGTAGATAAAAAATTATAATTTTGACCAAAATTATATGCAAAACAGTATTGACAAAAAATATTATAATATAATATGTATTTAATACTACGTAGTAAAAATTAAGCAATGTTTTAATCTTTAGAGTTAATGTTTGTTTTTTCTGTATTACTACATAAATGTTATCACTAATGGTAATTTTTATTGCACACGACCTCATGCATATATATTTAAAATAGTTTATAAAATTGATATACAGTTTGTTTTCAAAAAAAATGTTTAAATAAATTTTGGAATTAATAAAGCGCATCTGATACCGTTGTACTCGCTACCAGGTATAGATTATTTAAGTCCATGGCAAAGGTGGAGACTTACATGGATCGGTTCTCTTGCATTCTCATAAATTCTGTCGCATTGCGAGAACCTTATCCTTAGAAATCAAGGGTCGATGCGCGACCATTCGAGAAACGAGATCGCGCCTTTGTCCTTCTGACGCACGATACACGCGGAACAATCTCACAGAAGGGCTTCCATGGCGGAAACTGATCCAACCATTTCTCGGAGCACATCGCGAAATTAAAAGAAGGACCGATTCACAGCTATTTCCCGCAGACATCTTCTGCGGGTGATTTTTTCACTGTTTGGGGGATTTTCTTGTACCCTGTGGGGAGGGGCAAAGAAATCGAAAATCGGCTGACGTTTCGAAATTGGACAAATGTTGGCTCAGTGGCCGGGAATATTCTCTATTGTAAATTTCGCGTATAGAGGTTTGGGGATTTCAATGGGATGGCAGAGATGGCTCGAGATCGAGATTGAAGCTCTGCAAAAAGATGAAAATGGTTTCTCCGAAAGAAAAATGCACTCGCGATTATGCATTAATTTTCCTCCGTTCAGTATAACATACAGTAATCCTCAAAAACAATGAGAAAGGAATAAGAACAAGTTACTTCGTGATAAAAAGATGGTAGTCGCAAGCGTTATGGCGGTCCGATATCCGAGTAACAGCGCTTTGGGGCAATCCACATAGGATTACGCGTCAGCCACGTACGAACGACGCAATTATCGCCGGGGGCGCTCTGACGACAATTGATGGATCGGCTCGAGCGAATTATGCGGACCTTCGGTGCCCTGCATGCGAAACGAGCATCTAGTTCCCGATCACGCGGAATTGTATTCAACCGCGAACTCATGTTACACCTGCAGGATGAGGAATTTCCTGCAGATTCGAGGAATTTCGGATAGCCTGGTGAATTACCTTTACTTTACCTTTTGACAGCTGCAGAAAAGGCGGGAAATGTCCGGTCGCACATCAGGACTATAAACTTATAAGTTCCTCTGTAGCATTGCTGTTTGTTTTGATTTGACACATGGCAGACTTCAAACTCGTTTAATACAAAGGAAATCAAAACAATTCTTGAATCTCAAATACAAATAAAAAATTATTTCAATTAAAGACTATATTTAAATTATTTATTTAATTCGATGAAAACTTTAAGAAGAAAGTTATTCTATTTTATTATTGAGCAATTTTAACTTCAAAGAGAAAGTTATTTTGCATCACAGTTTGTTTAAACAGGTACTTACATCTTTACAGTATTTACATTTTCTTGACATTTTAATGACCTTGTAATTTTCGAGATTCTAAATCTGGCGATTACAACTTCTAAAAGAGGCTTGCTGAATATTACAAATTTAAATGTTAGGTTTACTAATCAGAATACACGACAAAAGTGGAAGACATAATTTGAGTGTGCGGAATTTTTTGAATAACTGAATTCGTTGTTCATCAAAGAAGCAGCATTGTCATAGTGTGTGTTCGATATCCTGATATCCATTCCCGCATTTATAGTGAGGTGATTATTTTGAAAGATCTACATGCGCAAGAGAGGCAGGTAAATTATTGTGGCCACTTATGTTTGCGTTTCAATTATCATAGTTCTGGAAATACAATTTTCATTTATTTTTATAGAAGAAAATTATTATCATTTTTTCAAAAATTGATTTTAAAAATGTTTTTCATTGTAGTGATTTTATATTTATGAGATATAGATTACAGTAGTGAAGTATAATAATATATGATAATTTGACGGATAAATTTTTTAATTCTGTTGCCTCAAAAAAATTAAGCTCAGTATACTCAACTGAAGTCAATGTATTAGCAAAAAAAAATGCGCGTTGCTTTCTGAAATAACCCGATCTCCGTGATTTATTTACCTGCATTCAAAACAAAGAGCAAACTTGGAAAATGTTTTGGCCTTTGAAGGGTGCCCTACTCATGCTACCAAGGGATTGAAATCGAATGAGCTGGGTAATATCACGAGGAGATAAGAGGATTATCAAAGGAAGGCCGTTTAAATGTATACTGGATGATTTTATTTCTAGAAACGGTGGTCATCGTCTTACACTCACAAAAGTTATTCAATTTTCTCACGCGTCGCCAAAGTTCACGTTTCGATCGACCTCAATGAGCTTCATATTCGAATCTCCGCACGATTTTCATTCTTATTGCGGAAGAGAAAATTCGTTTCGCGATTGTAGATGGAATCAAAGCACTTTTAGTAATGAATGCCGATGGCTCGGGTTCTTGCGGGCGCTTCCGATCTGGTCGCTCGAGAGCATGATCAGTTTTTGAAGGTATCGGAATCATGGTGATGTTAACCTGGAAAGCGTATCAAATTATCAGATTGGTTTGATTCACTTCGATAAACTTTGTGCAATGGGAGCGTTTTGCTCAAATGAAAATCTGTCCAATTTGATGCACAATAGATTTTTAGAACAATGGATTATTGAACTTTGAAGGGTTTGTCCGGAGATAGTAATAACGTTCAACTTATGGTTGAATAACTTTAACCAAAATAAAAATAATAAAAATAATATTAATACTTTTGGACGCATAGAACATATTAATAATATTATTAAACAAAAAAGCATGATTTAAAACTAAGAATTATTATGTGTGGCTAAAATTATGTATAATTATGTCTGATCATGTATATAAAAGTATGACTGTAAGACAACTTAAAAATTATATTATAAAAACTTGGTAATCTAATTTGTTATTACGGTTAACCTCATCTATCGCTCTATTGTTTCATTCTTATTGAATTGCAGTCTTCATATTCATGAACAGTTACTAAAATAGAATTATTTAATATAGCTTTAGATATTTAGGCACACAAATATGAATATTCAATTAAAATAATTATTCTATTATTCATCAAATAATGATTAGTGTAAAATACAAAATAAATAATTTTAAATCCATACATAGATCATTGATTAAAACGATAGTTTTAAAGCATTGTATTGTTCTACTTGGCAAACAGAAATATCTTGGCTTAAGTAGAAATGTTCGAGCACGAGCAGGCATGAATATGACGTGCTTGCATATTCAAGATTTAACTTTAAATTGATTTTTTAGTTTATTAAGCTACAAAATATGACATTTAATTATAAATTGCATATACATATTAGTTTTAATTACTATCAGTTTTTAATGGTAAACTTTTGTTTTGTTTCAGGTGAGTTTTCTCTAAGATTCTTACACAGGATTTGCGTTACGTAAGTTCGATAGTACAATTCAATAATGATATACCCTTTGTGTAGTAACTCCAATAACCTATATTGCACAAGTTACATATACGACTGACTTATCAAACACGTGTTCTGCCGTTAGCGGGCCCAAACTTTCAAGTCATTCTCCATTCGAGCACCTACGGAGTAAATACAAAGCCTTGAAGTGTGCCTCTACCGCCTACTTATATAATGAATCCGCACGGTCGTTTGGCCTAGAGCCGCCTGTAATGCCAAGAAAAGTAAACTTGCCGTCCCCAGTTTATGCAGGTGGTGCTAGAGCGCAGAACAGTGGGTGTCGAGGCGCGACTCGGCAAACAGATTCCTCCGGGCGACGCCTGGAGGCTGGCCGGTGAACGAGGATGCGTCCCGACGTCATCTCCCGATTGAGCAGCCGAGCGTGTTATAAGCGCTGCCCGGGGCGGAAGTGCGTCCCCATGGCCCCCGGCGCCCGCGTAATCTTGGGCTTGTTGTCGGCCGATCGGCTTGTCGCGCGCCTTACACGCTCCAATCTCAGCCGTAGGGGCCCCACCGCGGAATCAAGGCCTGCTTCGCGGGAAGAGCCGATCGATCGGCCCCCCGGGCTATGCGTGCGTGCGCTCGGCCGATTATTGACCGGTCGCGCGCCGCCCGATTATCGCGCTTTCGTAACACGCGGGCTTCCGCGGGGGCTGCGTCGCCCTGCCCGACTTCAATAATGCACGCACCGCGACTCCGCGCAGAAAATTCGAACGGGTTTATTTATTGGGCCATTATGCGCCGAGCGCGCCGCCACGGGGGCGTAATGCCCCCCGGGGCAATGTATTAAACGCGGCGAAAGACTCAGTCGCAGTTGGCGTTTTCATTCGATCGTGCGAAATCGTTAAAAAAAAACCACCCTTTTTCGGATTTCTCCCGCCCTCTGGTTTTGAACATTTTTTGCATTATTTATGGTTTGGCCTCATGCTGGATCGATCGTATTATTTAAGTATGCAGGCGATGAAATCCTAATGGGCTTGCACGTGAATTGCAAATATTGTTTCGATATTGTCAAATTTCGGTTTTTCGCGGTTGGGCCAAACAAAAGGGAGAGATTGTTACGGGGATATGAATTGTTATCGTATCGCCCATAGGAACAATCAAACAATTACGGTTAAATCTATCTGATAAATGATCAACGGAGCGTTTAATTTCTGGAAGTCAATTCCCTTGAATTGGTTTTCAAGCTAGATAGATTCGCAAATCATTATAAGAGAGTGACGAGCTATTTCTGTCGAAATAGTTTGGAATAAATTGTGACAGCTAACAACATATCATGGCTTTATTTATAGGCTATTTCAAACATTTGCCTTTATTTGCAAACAATGCGTTGGTACTGACCGTGATATGCAATAAAACAGCTATAAAATGGGGTCAAGATTAAAGAGGAAAGTTTGATTGGCATTAATTTTTATTTAAAGAAACTATAAAAAGTCCGTTTGAAATTGTAAACGAAAGCAACGTGTCCGTCGTCGCAGTATCAAATGGACTCTTAAAGTTTCGAGGACTTATAAAGAAGAGCGGCAAGAAGTTTAAAGAAAATGCACCAGCTTGGATTAAAACTTTAGGATCGAAAATATTAAATGTCGACGTGGACGCACTTTGATATATGTGCCAGCAAAACGTGAATGATTAAAGTTTTATCTTATCAGTTTGAAAAATTAAAAATATTCTTTAAAAATATCGCAGTTGCGCATGTTCGGCTTTGCGAATACTCCTGGCATCCAAAAGGGAGAAAATTTCTGGGTTTCAAAACTTATCCCTCGATTTTACACGAAGGGGAATTTTCATTCCAATCTTCATCCGCATGTTGACGAGACGTTCCGTGGTAAAAATCAATATCGGAGTTAGCAGTGCAGGGCTTGCATATTTGACCCTCGTCCGTGTCTACGATCCTCGAAGAATGTCGCCCCAAAATTCGTCTAGGATTTCGCACTCCCCAATATCAGTTTCATCTTCTGCATATTGGTCTCCAGACGGACGATTGTGCAACTACCCCGTGCGACATCTGGTCCGATTCGAGTTGGAAACTCACCCCTTCCGATTTCAGTTGGGTAGAATTCTAATCGTTACACTTACGCGACGTGCATTCGGAGATTTGCCAAGCCGTGCATTAACTAGTTACAAATGCAGGTCTGCGCGCAGCCGATCGTCAGGTTAGAATCACCGTGTAATCGATGAATTCATGGCGGGTAAGAAGTTTAACGCGCTAAAACGAAAATGATTTTTCACGCACCAGTAGACGAGTCGACAAGGGAACGTAACTCTTTAATATTAACCACTTGCTCTTATAAAAGTTTTCCTTACGAGAATGTTTTTTCCGAGCATTTATACATTGCATTGCTTGAAATTGGAGTAAGTTTCCTTTCGCAACTCCTATGTGGCCTATAAATTTCCTCGTGCCGCCTTTCGTGCTAATTCTCGTTATTAGCATACTGATGTGCAGACTCTTTATACTGCGCAAATTTTTTGTGAACACATACTTATCCTATCGTGAAAAATTAGCGTTTCAATTTAGGTCCATTATTAAGTCGTGAGCGTGGGTTTTAACGACGTGCGCTTTTTAAAATGTAATTCACCGCTGCGGTGGTCAAGAATGTGGAATAATCTTTTATATTGCGCAATTAACGGTACAATTAATTATTATTTCAGTCTTGAAACTTATGAAATAATTTTGCATATTTACAAAAATATCGCGTGATAATCTTGTGTTGCAGTCAAGTAACTTAAAATTAAAGCTTGTCAGCAGCACGGCCACCGAGCGGGATATCACGGAATACCATTGGACAGGGTTCGCATGAAAAATATTTTAAATTAATACTAATTAGTCTATATCACAATGACACTCGCATTTGTCACCGAGTTTATTAAAAATATCAACTTGGCTCGTGTAGTATTGTCTTCTACCACATTTTAAAGGACACGCGCACTCGAATACACGACATCCCTCGACCGCGATGCATACATACCTCTGTTTAAACATACATTTTACGAGGGCGCATAAACCCCAACAAAAGCACAGCCGCCGCGATGGCCATTCACAACGGGAGAATCAAAACTCCCGCGCGAACGGGGGCGCAAAGAAAGTGCCAGATACAGGGAATCGGAAGAAAAAGCACTCGGCCGACTGGCTTGCCACGACTCCTCGTCTTAATTCCATTACAGGAGTCGCGCGGCCCATGCAAATTTCCTCGCGGGCGGCTTGCTTCTTAACCGCTTCGACAGCCGGGCGAGGAGGAGCTTGCGCTCCCGATGCACTCCGGCGGCCCTGTTGATACTGCGGAACTTTAGCCGAGCGGAAAGTGCGGGAAGGCGCGGCTGTGCATAAGTCCCCCGGCTCCGCAGGCGCGCCCTATACCGCCAAGTGGTTTAAGTTGATGGAATTGCGAGACGCCGAGTCGTTGCCCTTTCAATGCTTCGTTTGGCCCGTTTGTCTTTCAGCTTGATGCCCTTTGCACCCAAGCGAAAAAATATTCCGGCTCCTTTTTGGCCCCTTGTACAGCATTGAATCTTGGCCGTTGTCTCTAGGTCAGCTTGAGCCTTTTATCGGCGGCAATTTATGTACGAATGCGTCTCTGGATATTTTATACTGCGCCAAAGTATTATCTATTAAGTTACATGATTAAACATGTATTTTCATCCAGATTAATACTCTTAGATATACTAATTAAGGGAAGAGAGTAAACGGGAGGAACGGTTTCATTAAAAGTTAAATGAAATTTCTTTATATTAAATTATATATTATTTCTGATAGAATTAAACCTCTCAGAGTTGACAGTTTATTTTATACCGATATATAAATACTTTATCTTAAAGCGTTGATGGACGTTGTTTCATACCGGCTTAACATGTATAGGTATTTATATACTTGCTTTAAACCTTTGTAGTCGAAAGCTGTTTTACAAGCGAGTCACAAGTTTATATCTGATAAAATTTAACCCAATTTCAGCTCACATTATACTTGTTATAGATACCGTTGAAAATAGTAGAATCTAATAGAAAATAGAATTCTCTAAAATAGTAAAATCTATTGATTTCATATGGTTCTTCGATTTGATAATATGACCAAGCGCGCTAGCTTCGACTTATTTAAGAATTCGCCGAACGTACACCGAGTTTAACCAGTGGCGCCCAACTTGGCAAAATTATCTCGCTGTAGGGTACCGTTTGTAACGCAGCATCCACTGTTTTGACGCATTCTTTAGTAAATCTAATCAGTATAGTGCAACTTTGTAGCTTTGTGGTGCGATGCAACAGTGCTCAGCACGGATCTCGTTTCTTAGCTGGCGGCATCGGAACGGGCGCGCTTCATGCATGCGCTCTTAATAACGCAGTGGGAGCTTAATTCTGGTTGCGAATTCAGTTCCGAGCGCGAGGGTGACTCGCGTCCCGAACAATCGGCGATGTGTGCGCTGCGCCCGGCTAGGTGCACCCCACCCCGTCCCCCGAGAGCGCAACTGCGGGCAGGGATCGCCGCGAAGGCCTCGGCCGCATGCCGATCGAGTCCCACTGGCAAACGTGACGGCACTGGGCAACCGGGTTGACTCGCCGGCCCTGCAAACAGCGCACATCTCCGAGCCGGGGAAGCGCCCGCAGGAAGAGGCAAAGAAGGGGCCAAGTCGACCCCGCGGCCCGTCAAAGGCTGCCGCGTTTGCCGCCGGCTAATTCTCCGCGCGGCCCTGTCAAAGCGCCAAGTTTCCCCGCGAGGGCGCGAGCCCGTGGAAGCTGCAGGCCTCGGCCCGTTTGCCGAGCGGCTGGACCGGATCGCCGATTGACTTTGGCCCCGTTTGTGCGTGCCGCTCGGGGCTCGGGCTTTTTAGCGGGCGCTTTGTCGCGCGCCTCCCGTGCCCGTTTTTGGCCCTCGGCGCGCTCCTGCTTTGGGGGCTCGGCGCCGGCCCCCGGCATAGCCCGGGCTGCGCTTCGCCAACTCCTGCGGCTTCGCCCGCGATCAGTTTCCCTGTAATTTAATACGATTGCTCGGTTAGCTACTGATAGCTGCTGAAATATTAAATTCAGGGAAATATTCCCTCGGTTTGAAAGCACTACCTCGCTCAAGATTACAATTCATAATTTTGCTGCTCTTCTTAAAAATAGTTTCATACTTTACCTTATCCAAAATTGACCTCAGGGATATTATCATTTTTTATCCATTAATATATACTGTTCTATAATTAATAATGATTTAAGTGAACTATTCAACGAATGAGATTAGTTTTCCAGCGGCTAAAGTGCTTCCTGAGTTAATAACATAACTTTGATGCAGTGATTATGCAAAAGTCATGTCAATTACAGAACAGCGGTTGCGATCAGAAAAAGTTGCACATAAAACTTTGACTTTGACTGACAAGGTGTGAGTTGAAGGCTTTATTCTGATTAGCTCTGTTTACAGTTTGTATGCGTCAATCAAAATAATATATGAAAATAAGTGCAATAATAAAATACGAATAAATAAATCGATAAATTTTCTTTATTTGGAAAAGTGCACGAAAAGTAAAATTTAAGCATTTTAATTACCACCTAGGATACGTCGCTCTTGTATTTGCATAACATTTTCTACTTCCGCCTTGGTTAATCCGAGGCGAGAAATAAGTCAATTAAATCGCAACAAGAGTTCATAAATTATAAAGAACTACTTGTTAAAATTATTCAGTGCTCAAGGTTTATAAATATAATAT
This sequence comes from Sycophaga agraensis, assembly GCA_018906755.1. Lineage (NCBI taxonomy): Eukaryota > Metazoa > Arthropoda > Insecta > Hymenoptera > Pteromalidae > Sycophaga > Sycophaga agraensis. The sequence continues at coordinate 1,813,036 of JACCIE010000011.1, forward strand.
AAAACTGACATTTCTTCCAATCTATTATCATTTATTGACATCGCAACGATTATTTTCCATAGAGCACGATATGATATAATCAGAATATTTCCACCCTGATACGGTTTTGTGGGGAATCCCTTGCAGCTGACCGATTACCGAAATCCGCTTGAGCGTCGTTCCTCGAGGGCCGATGTAGCACTTACGGCCGAATCGACGGCGGCCTTAAATTAGGCGGTCTCGACGGGAGCGCCTCCTCGGGGCGGGCGTATCATCGCCTATTTGCGCCGCCCAAACAGGTCCGGGGGACAAGCTGCAATCACGCCGGCTTGGAATAACAGCGGAATTAGACGCGGCCCGGACGGGTAGATAAACGAATTAGGGATATCCGGCGTGACGCGGCGCGCGGCTTTCGGCGGATTCTGCATGCTGCACCTGTGATTAACGCTCGGTGGACGCGCGCGGCCAGCCTCGTTACGCCAGCGCTGGCGCTGGCTCGCACAAAAGGCCCACGCTGTTGACTTTCGCCCCTGCGCGCTTCCCTCCGCGCCGAAGGAGCTAATCGCGTCGGTGAGCGCCGCTACGTTCGAATATGACGCCGCGGTTATTGCGAGTCTCCACTATGAGCATTTCCTGCGCCTCGCGTCGATGATCGATAACGAACGAATCCGGCCTGCTTGGAATTACTCGATGGCTGGTTTTTAGTTAATTGTCGGAATCGGTAGCCCTTTTCAGACACAAGTAGGATGATTATCCTGCATATTATTATACGAGTGCCTTATGTAATAAATTAAATTCAATTTATAATACAAGTTGTATCGCGGTATGCGATTTTTGTAGTTACGTCAGGTAGCTCTTAGCTTTGCAGTGCACTCTTGTATTTAATAAAAAGATCTTAGTTATACTTAGTTCCACTGCTGTAAGTACGATTAATAATTTTGTCATTAGACAGGATGTCAATTAGTTTAGGTAGTCGGGTCTTATTACCTATAAGGGTACTACGAAGTTATAATTTGTTACTCAAAATTTATCCACATCTACTCACATGAAGGAAGTACATGTACTGTTCAGCATGTGCAACTTATAATTATATAATCATCTTGTAAGAAATTACTTTACATGATCTCGACATGAACTTCATCAAATTAGGTTTCTATACGTAAACGTGCATTATAAATAAAATATCATGTTTACTTTACATTAAACTTGTATGCTATGAAGGTCACAATTCTTTGATTATTTGTCACAAATGTTTTTAGGACAAATAAGTTTAATATTTTACACACACTATATAACTAAATAAATACAAATGTATTGATTTTGTTACGAAACAAAAGATATGACAAATATCGAAGCATTAACCACGTATATAAATTTGAATTTTTCAAAAAACTACAACCTACATTAGTATCATTACATTCGACACAGTTCCATGAATACATTTACAATGTAACGATTCCCACGGGTCCAACACTAAACCTCGAATTCAAATTTCACGCCGAAACTCATAACATCTTGTTTAATTATCATAACCAATTACTACAGAATCTGCGCAGCAGGTGCAAGCTCCAAAAGATACGGACTTTAGATATAAGTCGAACGTATAAAGGAGATTCGGTACTAGCGACTATATTGCAAATCGAAGTATCCAAGTCATGAGATAAAATCTTATTAACGCTAGACGACATACGAGAGAGAAAGAGAGACAGAGGAAAAGAGATCAGAGAAGTCCATGTGTTCTTACCATTGTGTAGAGAAGCGTTGTCTCTCTCGAACTCAAAGAGGTGGACAATGGATATACGCGAACTGAGAGCGGCAGACAAAGATCGCGGAGATGGTATTGACTCGGAATGGTTCAAAGTCGTGTCTTCTTCTACTTTGCGTCCGCGTGACAATGTCCGTAGATTTGCTCTGAGCAGACCTCGGGGATTCCCCCGGTTTTTGCGGACTCACCTTTGTTGAGGGCACCGTGCGAGTAAACATACCGCGAGTAGAAAATCTATCGGACGAGTCTAGGCGCACCGACGCGACTTATTATGTGCGTGCGGAGCTAATGCTATCGAGTGAGGGTCTACTCGAGCTGTCAGGCAATATTTGCTCGACTGGTCGAGTTAGAGGAGTTGGACAAATTCCAGTCGTCGCCTATTTTTCCTCCAAGTATCGTGGAGACCAACGGCGCTTGGTAAACACGTATCAGTGATGAGCTCTGTCGGTAAAGCGACAAGGATAATCTGCGACGCTGGTCGAAAAATTGATGAGATTGAAATGAGATTCAACACTATAACACAATAGACTTCTGCCTGTAGAGTAGCGCCTTAGATAATAGTCACCTTGTCTTTTTTCAAGTAGTCATCCACTTATGAATGGAAATATTTCCTGATCAACCGTGAGAAAGCGACGTCGTTCGTTTTTTTTGCAAGCACTCAAGCTGTTTGTCAATTCCCCATGAAAAACTATCAAACTAAGCATCGCCGCAAGGGGAGCTTCTGTCGAGCTCTCGGGCGCTCTGCTTGGTCATCCTTCCCGGTGGTATTCACTCCGACAAAACAATTGCGACTCGAGCGCTCGGCAAAGCACCCGGCCGATCCATTGAGATAGCACCCGGGCGCTTTGTCCGCGCCTCACACCTTCGCCCTCGTGCGCAAACCGCTTAATCCGCGTCGTTTGAATCGCTGCCCGGGCTCGATCATCCCTTCGTCGCGCTGCCCATCGGCCCTAGCCCTTGGCTATTCACGTCCCTCTCCGACGATTATGCCCGGTGGCGGTTTGACCCGAAAGTAACCTCTTACGAACTAGGGAACGACAACAAGGACGGAAAGGGTCACCACCCTTGGGCAGCTCTTTGTTGATCGATTGTTCAGGTAGTTATTACAAGCCTTTTCTTATTGATTGGATAAGCTAAAGTCTTTCTTTAAACTAATCTTAGATAATTTCAAGAAAATTGTAGCTTTAGAATTTCTGTTACTACTGGATTTCGGTGTTTAAGCAGATTTGTTTTAAGTAAGGTAAGACAACGTATATTTGTGACATAAAGACTTTAAATGCGTTTTTCATTTGTTTCAACACCTGACTTATTTATTCTAATAAAATGTTAGGTTTTAACGATTATTTGTTTAATATACTTCTACAAATATGTTATACAAAATTGTAGTATTTATATTTATATTTGAAACAATGTTATCGATATATTATTACAAAAATATTTACCTTTTAAGTAAACACCTTGCAATATCGGCTGATCATGAATAGTTTATTTATAAATTATTACATTGTTATATTTATTAAATGAAGTCAATTCCTGCACATTAAAGGTATAAAGTTGTCAAATAAAAAATGAGTGGAGCTGAATTTAAAATGCGGGTTTATTTAATGTCCATCAGGAAAATCAAACTGATAAAAGATCTTGCGACAACAAATGCGACGCGCATAGCCTCACTCTTATCAATCCATTGCTGACAAATATACATTTCCACCATGCCTGAGTTATCAACTCAGCATCTGTACCGATTCGAAATTTTCATGAAATTCCTCTGGCATACTGCGCTCGAACGCATGCAATTCTTGCGTAATCTCACAAAATCCCGAAAGTGACAGAATTGCACAGGTATTTGAAACGCATTAGGTTCTAATTATACAGCATTCACTGGGATAGTAGCGATCATTATGCACTTTGCCAGCAAATGGGATTGTCGACGAGTTTCGAATTTATAAAATCAACATTAAAGAATTCTTACAGAAAAATATATACTTTTATAGACCGTTTTAGATTGAATTATTTGAACTATTTGAAAAAATATTTTCTTGCATATTTGAATATTTTGAAAACATTAATCTTAAGAATCGTTAATTATTTATAGATTGATAAATAAAAGTGTGGTCGATTTAGTTATCAACAGCAGTGCATTTAGTTCTGCGCTGCAGTATTGTCGAATTTTGTAGCTTCCACTGAAGCAAATAGTGGCGGGGGTTGAGTCTTCGGAAAATTAATTCAATTGATGCTATGTCACGAAAGATTTTAGGATGCGTTTGAGAACACGTATCTTAAGTAGAGTCTGTCTGTGTAAAGCTGTAAGCTTTTCGATGAGTCCAATAGGTACTTCTCATTTTAAATCTAACGTATAGAGAATGTAATGAGACAGCTAAATCATAACTGAAGATGTAATAAGTGTTCATTGATCTACTCCGAAACGTTACATGTATCAATCATCATAATGATTTATAAATTTAAACGATAAAATACCATACGCGGCATTATTAAATTGGAACGCGAGAAAGCGGAAGCGCAAATGTAGTCAGAAATTTATCCGAGAATTTATCCGTGGGTGAAGCGAGTTCACGCTGAGTCTAGCGTTATGCTGTTGTAGTGATGCCGCGGTCGTGTAACTATCAGCTAGAGACAATCAATTATCCTTAGGCTGCTTTGAACTCTAAACAACTCTTGTATTAGAAATCTCAAGTGCACACATCTTGTCTCTAGGAAATACGTGTGGGAGCGAAAGTGGACTATGGACGTCGGTATTCTTTAACCAAATTCCCATAAAAATATATTGATTTCTTTTATGAACGTATCTTTGATTCTAATACAGTCTACAAACTGACGTATAAATTCAAAGTATTGATCCACACGATTTTACATGGAATTTCTTAATATCCTATTGCCAACTTCGTCATCATATATACAATTAATAAAAATGTTTCGTTTCTAGGTGAATGAATTCAATTCTTATTAAATTTTCAAAAAGATTTCTAAAAATTCACAGAATTCAAGTGCCTTCTCTACATTTTTCCTCTACATAAAATTATCATATTTTTCCAAAGAATAAGTATTTGAAATTACGGAAATTTTGAAAAGCTTATTAAATTAAAAAATTTAGAAAATCATTCAAAGTATAGTTACAAAAATTTTACTTTAATCCTGTATAAAATATTTCCTAGCATAATCTTCTAAAACAATATTAAAAAAATATAAAAAAAAGATTCCTAACCATCACGCTTCAAAGGGTCAAAATTCGCGAATGATTGTATGCGGAAGAGGAAGAGAAAAATGGCCGTACTAGTCGGCAGACAGGTGGGTAGAGACTAATGTCCCCGATGGTGGCGCTTAATGTACCGAAAGGCCGTATTTTCGCAATTATAATTTACGCAAAGGAGCACGCGTGCGACGTGTCGCTCGTCGAGATGAAATTTATACCGTCGTCGCGGTGCGCGTGCGAGAGTGATAAATCGCCCGATGCGTAAGACCCCGGGTGCCCTTGTACAAATCGCAAATTCACCTGCAGCTCATTGCACCTTTTGTTGATGCTTTCACACTATTAATTAACCTCTCCAATTTTCAGTAATTGTTTGATTTCTGCTGTTTTTCCTTGCTAACATTTTGTATGCTTTTAACTTACCTACACAAAAAATATTATTTTGTATTTTAAAATGGTCAGTTAGTGAATGAGATCATTTTTATCTATTAATCTTATAACTAAATATAGACTCCTTATAGATTTAAGTATTGATTTGTTTATTGGTGTGTGAATTACGTAGGCAGAAAGTATAATACAATTTTGGTAAAATTACGTATAAATAAATCATTATGTTTTCAGTTATTAAAATAAATTAGCATGCAATTAATTATTTGATAATTGTTACTTTGCATAAATTATTTATTTATAACTCGACTGAAGAGAATAAATTAGATATTGATAATTACATCAAAGGACATAAACATCATTTAAATTGCCATAGTGAAAATTTTGTAGCATGCAGGTTTTCGAAATTTAAATGAATAAGTTACAGAAAATTCTAAGAATATTTGCTGCCAAGCAATTGTACTTAACAATTTTGCTAAAAGGGATGAGTTCGCATGCAACAAAACAGTAAGCTATATTTCAAGGGACATCACGTTCGCTCAGTATTTACAGAATGGTTCTCATAGTACTACTGTAGTATGTATCGTAGAATCCACCGAAGTATGGCTAGATATAGTACGGATTTAGGTCATGGACAAGAATGTAGACAATTAAATATTAATAAGTACGATTTAAATTTATTTTTATTATAATCAACTAATTCTAAATGTGCAGTAATGTATAAATATATTTTCGAGTCTAAGTCAGTTCTATTTATCTAATTAGGTTCAAATACAAGTACAACGTATTAAATATTACTATGTTATAATATGGAAAATGTAAATATGTATAATTATGACAGGTTACCTCTTAACATAAAGAATACATTTTGACAGAAAATCTTCGACATGACAGGGGAAAACGTAGTAGGAGACACGCTCAGCGGGTATTGACCTTGACTCGAACCTACGCCTGGTGGGTTTTAAACGGTTGGTCTAAGTTTTTCAAACGGCAGCATTGCTTTCTTGGGAAAATCCATATAATACTTAAATTGAAAATATTACGTAATGTGTGTAATGTTTATTATGTCTAAGATTGAATTCAACTATAGATGATATAAAAAAATAAATACAAAATATAATACTTTTATGATAATTATATGGTTTAAAAATATTTGATTCATTGCATATTTATAAAAATTAAACAATATAGTTTTGAATCAATCGAGTACTTAAGATTAAGGTTCTGTTTTTATTTCTTTTTTAATAGTAACAGGATTTGAGGACTGCGGTTTGAAGGCATTTGGTCTTGACCTAATTCTTTCTATCACCTTTAGACCCCTATAGTCACAAACACGAATATTAGATTCATGCACTTCCTGCATAACGTTATTAATAAATGCCAAATGTTCTGTGACTGCCGTGTAAATGCCTGTATGTTGCTTCTCATTGCATTCAGGTGCTATGGCTATAAGTATTCCAAGTATCGTCTTTTCACCAATAACAAGTGGGCTGCCAACGTCACCCTATTAATTTAAAGTTCATTAAAATACTATTAAGTTCAATGTTTAACCAAAATGTAAACATTCTAACTTATTAAAATATGATATACAGATTTAAGCTTATTAAAATACATAATAATGATCACAAGAAACTTACTTCACAAGCTCCTGATATTTTTTTACTGTCAGTTTGAATTACTTGAGCACACAATTGTGTAGAACTGAGATCAGATTTCAATAAATCTGTACACTTAGCCCGTTTAAGAATAGCCACTTCTGCAAACCTTAATTGATTGTATTTTTCAATATTTCTCTTGCCAATTTGAAAATCGACTCCAAAGCCAGTTAAAGTTGCCTTGTCATGCATATATCTCACAAATTTGGCATCTTTTGCAAGAGGTACGATGAGTTTATTTAAGTTCGAATCAAATCGCATTGCAAATCTTACCTATAAAATATTAATAATATAAATGATTATTTTGTGTATTGCAATTATATATTTTTTGATGCTTCAATGTTTTTGAGCAATTATATGTTGTAATTTTTTACCTTTAGTATGGCAATGTTTCCTGTTTCTATATTCTTGTTAGTTTTAGGATCTCTACTTCTTTTAAATTCTACAGGCACATAAGCTTCTATCACATCCATCATTATTTTTTGTTCATCATTAAGGTTATGTACTCCTGCAACTATGTATAACCTTTCTACAATAAAATTGTTCAACCCATTTATTATACAACTGGCAGCTGTCAATACATATTTTTCGCCAATAATGGCACCACCACACTTATGTCCAGTTTCATTTTGAATTGAAACTTGATATTTAAATTGATCACGATCAGCATTGTAACCTCCAGTAATTCCCTCAACGGATTCTAATTAAAATTTTAAAATAAATACATTACATTAAGCATCGAATTTCATTCGATTGATTTTCATTGAAATACTTACTGCTAGTGAACCAAAGAAACGCGAATAAATGAGACGAAATTAAAAATGAATCGAATAACTTCATCTTTATGATTCTATTAAACTTATTAACATTATTAGAAAGTTACTGTTTTATATATAATATCAGAATATCAGTTATTGCATTTAAATGTTATATTTAACTAAGTTAATCTATTCTAATTAAATTACACAGCTGTAATTTTTTGATAACTGTGTGGTAGAATATACGTTACGATTACAAATTTTTATACTGAAGATAATTTATTTATGAAACTCGTAGAATATTTTTCAATTATTTTGCTATTTGAAAAAATGATTACTTTTAAATTGTTATTTCAAATATATAGCATACGTTTTTTTTATTTATTTTAAATATACATATTTATATGCATTCATTCTGTTACATTATATACTTTATTATTTACTAACAATTTTGTAGTTTTTTTACGGTTATTATTTTGAGTACACAAATTAAAAGAACAAAAATATGAATGTTAGAAGAAGATACAAAAACAAACAATGAAATTCACATATTAGGTTGGAATATCTAAACACAATTTGCTATTAAATTTACTGTAATTTTTGCGAGTGTATTTCAAAGTCCTATGCACACAAAAGGAACATACTTATATGGATGCCTGATTTTATGTAGGATGTATAGAAGATATTAAATGTATATTCAAATGTATATAAAAAATATACAAACGAATATTGAAAGGGTAAACAAAGTTAGTAATTTAGCGAGCACGGGCAAAGTATAAATTGCAGGAATAAGCTAAAGAATTATATAGTAGAAGCTGCGTTGCATTCTATGAGCCATTGAGTCACCGATATTTAATGCTGCATATTTTCGCCTGTGCTTCTCTCGTAGATTACATTGCAGTTCTATGGGACGTAAAAATCCTAGATGAAATTTTTGGTCAACAAAACTATCTTTCTGATGCATTAAAAGAAGAATCCGTATCTTCGAGCCACATTACGATTTAAAAATCACATTGCAAATATTTTTCAATTGCTTTTTGCTAACTTTAAAAATATTCTTGCTATCAGATTTTTATTTTTGTTAACTTTCTACATTTAATACTTGTACATATTCTTCACTTAGCAATGTAATGTAGTTTTGAGATAAATCTCATGGCATTGTATATTGCATTAATCGATTTTACTATAGTTTTTGAAACTTTATTTTAGGTTATGTGTTGATATTTGAGACGGTATTATCAGAAATTGCACTGATTCAAAAATTATACATATGTATGGCATGAGTATATTAGATATCCATAATGTACAGGTTATAGGTATGCCCTGTGGCTCGTATAAGCATAAATAAGCTTTGGAAAATTGAAAACCGAATGTCATCCATCGCGAAATGAATATTACGAAAGCTCCAATGAGAATTTATTTCTCTTTTTCGATAAAAAGTTTTTATTTATGTAAGCAATTGGCGACTGGTGCGCCGTAGTTGGCGCATAGAATGGAAAAGCAATCGGTGAATCGATCGGAAGTCGTCCGTTCCAACATCTCAACTTGGGCCAGCTCCCTAATTAATTGTCGATGGAGAACTTTTCAGGCGTACTCAAAGCGCCCGCGAACTGCGAGTAATGCAGTTTAATCGTTTATCATTGGCGCAACTACGGCTTCGGGGCGGAATGAATGCGCGGGTCGGTTAATTGAAGGCGCGTCAGGCCAGTGCTCCTCCCATTATAAAACCTAATTTCATTTAAGTTGGCTCGGCCGGCGATCCGCTGACTCCCTCCCCGGGGGCCGGTGACCCCCGCGCGCGCGCTCGCGACTTTGGACTTACATATTTCAACTAAGAGAAAAGACCCCGGCGAAGTAGGTCGATCCTCTATATTATAGAGTCGGCCGCGAAAGTTAATCCGAGCGGCGAGGCCCCGGGTTGAAGGGAGCGCGTAACTTGCCTTCGAGGCGCGATGCCTCCGCGTCTGCCGCCTCCCCTTACCCGAGCTACCCCCTCTCGGCGGCGCGTTCGTCTCGGCGCCCGCGCGCCCCTCCCCCGCCGGGGGCGATATGACGGCGGGGCGTCTGGGGAGGCTGGCCTAATTTGCAGGGGCCATTATTCGCGCGTCACAGCGGATCGTGTGCAGAAATATTTTAGCGCAATGCTCTTCCTCGCTCCCAGCCGAGGGCCCGACGCCTTGCACCGGGACCATTACCCCCGTGATGTATAATAACGAAGGTGCGGTAGCGTAACGCGAGCCTGCAGGCGGCTAGCCCCGCTACCGGTTACCCTTCATCAAGCTTACTCTACTGCCTTTCCGCATTCCGAGCTTAACCGATGGCCGTTTAAAATTGGTCAACTGTCAGTTTCTTGGGAGACAGACGCATCCGTTTGATTTATGCCTTTTCGCATTGTCCCGCTGTGTTCAGGCTACTCGGTGCTATTATTTTCTTTTCCCTTTTCGCTTTATCAAATCGAATGTGAACAAAATACATGTCACACTGTTCAATGTCTCGCGTTTAACCAGACCAAGGCTTTCCCCAGATCTTCAATTTTATTTACGATAACATACGTCGACGTTGCCCACTATAAAACCTGGCATTTAAAGCACACTCGTTCATTCGCTTTCCACGGTTATTTTCACTGTGCTTTTTTTGTCACCTGATTATTGTATAATATGAACTTTATGGAAATATTACTGTCGAGTGAGCGGCTTATTGTGGCCCCGGAAACAACCCCATAACACCAGAAAGGATTCAGAATTTCCATAATTTTGTTGAAAATGTATAGAAGCCACCAAAAAGAGCTTGCGAATGGTCGTTATTCAAATTTTTGTTTTATTTAAATGCAGCATAAAGTAAATGTTGTTTTTAAAGTAATATTAATAAAAAGTAAGTATTTTTTATTATCTATTTAGTTCAAGCATATTTTACGCAGACTAATGCAATTGGCATGTCGACGATCTCGTTTACTGATTTCTTCAGGCACTTTCAAAAGACTTTTAAATGTTTAGTACAAAGAGAAAAAAATTAAAATTAAAAATTAAAACCAACCCAACGCAACCCAATATCCTCGAGCATTATATTTTGCTCTCATTATTTTATTTACGTCAACCCGACTGCCGTTGTTACATGCAATTAAAAAAACATTTTGTAATTGTCTTTCCCAGATGTTTAAGTTTTACTATTTGTGAATCATATTATTAATTTTTAAAACAATATCTTTTTATGACTTTTACGTATATTTAAGATTTTTTTATACAAAAAGTAGCCTCCATTTGAAATGCACGTTTTAACGCTGTTTAACTATTCATTTTGATATTTTATTTATTTATTTAAAATATTCAGGTTTTAATAATAATTTATTTCATTGACAAACATTTTAATACAGTGCCTAGATTTCACAAAGTTTTATGTCGCTCTAAAGATGGATTGGATTATTTACCAATTTCCTATAAGTTAATTATGAATATTATTTTATAATCAGAACTTATTTTTTAATATGTTTGCCAGGTTTGTATATTATTCAAAATTTCTGTTTATACCACAACAAAAGGGGTAGGAGATTAAAGATGATCCAATTAGGATTCATCGTTATTGCTCGCGCTATGAAAGGAAGAGAGTAATAATTTCTGGGAAAACAAGCTGTGAAAAACTGAATGAGACAGAAGTGCGCGAGTCACATTCATTCCGCATCCTACGCAATGGAAACAATTCTACGCTCAAGTTGCGTTTCAACTGGCGCCTATTCATCAGGAGCTATCACTCCCACATTAGTCGAATTAAGCGCCTGGCAGAGTCGGAAAAAAGCGAGAGGTTTCCGGTGCGGGACTCGACGGTCGCAATGGGCGGGTGTGACCGATACGAAACCGCTGGCGGCGAATTCGCTCTAGCGGCTCCCTGGGGTAATCCTCGCAGGATGTATCTCACCGAGTTCGTGCTCTTCGTCGCGGCGACACATAAAGAACCCCAGCGAGATAAGCGATCTTTTTGTCTAGCGGGTCCTACTTTGGCGGCTGCTTTGACGGGCGACAATCGCGTGCGGGTAACTGCCTTCATGGGGAGGCCGAATATCTCCAGGTCCGCGGCCCCTCGGCCCCGGACGATGGGTAAATTCCGGGGCGCTTTCGGCGGCCGCGCGAAATTATCAAAAGGAAAGGCGGAATCCCCCGAGGCGAGGCGCGGCGCAGCGGAGTCTCGTCATTATTTACGATCGCGGCCGGGTAAATAAATTGCAATAAAAGGACGGGAAGAGGGAAAAAGGGGCGTGCGCGAAGCAGATGAAGCGCGGGAAGGATGGCCGCGCGCGCGCGCCTCCGCCGAGATTTATAGGGTGCGGGAGAGTGACGGAAGTGAGGCCGGCCGTCCGGCCCGGGCGCGGCGCTCGCCCGGCAAGCGATGAGGCGCGTGCGAAAGCTTGTTAACGCCCCCGCGAGTTATTTCCTTATAATGAAAAATCGCCCCGGCCGGCTAAGTGATACGAATGCTGAACATCCGCGTGCAGATTAATCGGCTGTCCGTCTTAATTGCCCGTCCCCGCCTCTTTTTCCGCCCGAGCATTGTTTGCCCCCGCTAATTGCGGCAGCCTCTCTCGGCTCCGTTTATTTATTCGAGTGGGCACCTCGCGCAGATTTGAAAGCTCGCGTCCGTTTCTCCTCGCCCGTTACATCCCGATGGTATTCGCGGCGGTGGATCCGGCGAGCGGATCCGACTTGGCGCTGCGCGCACGGCCGTTTTCCCGGAGGAGAATTTCACTGCGAGCACGAGTCTTTTTGTCCGGGGCTCAGAGCGTAATCTAAGCCGGGAATTGTAAATCCGTTGTAATGCCGTTCGATTACAGCTCACTCGCCGGCCTCTGACTTTCTCCCTCCCCTGGCTTGCCCTTATCGGTAACGAGTGCGTCCGCTATACCCGCAGTCGCTTAAATCGGCAGCGCAGCAGAGCTTTTTGCGAGTTAGCGGCTCCGTGAGATATCACCCGCTCGGCAGCCCTCCCCTTTTTGCCCTGAGCCGCGTGCCGAGATTGCTTTTTAAGCTCGGAGAGATTGTTTTCTTCTCCCGCGGCTTTTCCTGTACTCGATTAATAAATCCAGCAGGGCGGCGACGCGGTTAGCGGATCGATCCTCCCCCGATAGCCTTGGGGATGAAAGAGCATCCCCCGGCGTGGAAAAATTCAAGGCGCGACGCGCGAAATGCCTGGGCGTATATACCGGGGACGCACTCGGGTTCCCCTGGAGCACTAGAGTCGGGAGTGCGCGGAGTGCGCGAGCTTTGACGGGGCGTCAAGTCCCCGGAGCGCCACCCAAAGCACCCCGCGCCGTCATCTTCGGCCCCGAAACTACGGGGGCGCGTATATACATTATGGAGGGCGGGTGTAAGCCGGAGGCCCGGGCCCCCTGCCGCCCCCTGGTAATAAGTTCGATATCCAACCCGGGCGGCGGCGGCGGCATCTGCAGCCGGCCCAGGCCGACTCGAATCTCGCGAGACGCGCGCGCCCAAGCGGCTTTCCCGGGCCCGCATCGGCTTACCGGCTCTCGGATCCCCGAGCCCCGCTGCTGCCTCTTATTTCTTCGTTCGAGTGGCGCCCCCTCCCTTCGCGCAGCGCCCTAGCTTTGTTCCGCCGAGGCGAGGACGAGCGCCTTCCAGGATACCCGAGACCATTTAGCTACTTTATTCCTGTGACCCCTGGGTTCAAGTGGGCGCCAAGGGAGAGACCTCGAGAATCTTCACTGCCTACGATACTTATCCCGCATACCAATTGTTTGTTTTTCGTGGTTTTCCCATTACCTTCGTTTTTTCTGTAAGGAAAAAGTTGCGATCCTGTTCAAAGAGAAGGGAATTCACAGAAAAAAGGCACTAGATTTCATTAGGAGAACATTTTCAATACTAAAATATTTGGATGTACTTCTGAGCTAACAAATTTATGATGTTAACGACACCACTGACTTTGCTGGTACTGATACGCGTCAATTTACTATTCTCGAATTGGATTTTCTTGTGTGCCTAAATGTATCGTACATGTATCGTATTTAACTGTAGTCTGCACTGGTTGACCTTTTAAAATTTCATCATTTCATGAATATCTTATGTAGATTCATCCATGATTTTGATTTTACTTAAAGCAAATTAGTCTTTAAAGAATAAAAAAAGAAAATCAATGGCAGCCCATTTTCTTTTAATAAAATTAATATATTTAATATATTTATTTATGAGCCTAATAGAAACAATTCATATATGGATGAAAATTACATTACATTGGTAGATTTTTTCAATTTCCACTCATTTTAAACTTTTAAGGAGCACTGACTGATCCTTATTTTGTAAACTAAGTATTTAAATGTAGAGAATTGCGACTAGTACCTAAAATATAAGTTCTAACACTTATATTGTAGATGGCGCAACTTGATTTACCGTTGTCGTATCTCTATAATTCGAAGTACGGCACTATAGTACCTATTTTTTCAGTGGATACTTTTCTTCGTGTTACTAAAGTGTGCATTTAATTGTAGTTATTAAATTTCCTTTATTTGACTTATGTAATTGCAGAATAAGGACTAATCCATGTTTCATATCTCATCTAAGTTTTGAAATCCGCCAAGTAGTACAGGCATATCTTTAAATAATACCTTCACATTTTATGGATAATAGTATAAACCGTTTATAGTAGTTGTACTACATGTGAGCTAGTTTTCAAAGCTTTAAATCTAACATTGACTTATAATTTCTATGACTCAAATCAAGCCGAGACGTTTGTATTAGTGAAATAAATGGTTCTATACGCCTGTGCAGGGATAAGGTAGTTTTGAGTGTTAGCTCGGTACAAGGATTTATGTGACAGAAAGATATTAACCACGACCGAGCAGAGATCATGATTTCCGAAATCGCATAAGCTTGGTAAGTCATTATACTACTGCATTACGAGCTGTATTACGGTGTATCTCGACTGTCTCCATCGTGGCCAATGAATTCTTAAGAACAAAGAATTAAACATAAGATCCGGCAAAAGTCGACAGAATACTTCTTGAACCTCTATTTATAGAGCATAGTCTATCCCCTTTAATAACATTGGCTGTCCTATAGGATACATGCGTGTCAGGTGTAAGCAAGGCATCTTGTGTGAAGCGTTCAGGCAGACGTGATTTAGATTGTGTATAGATTGTGTTAGCGGTAATTATAGACCTAATAATTTAGTAACATATTACAAATACATGAATTAAAAATAAATTAAATTATAAAATTTTATTCGTTATTTATTGCCAATTATTTAATGTCGTTATCGGATCCTAAGTAAATTTATAAACGTGTGTAATTTGATGCCCAACTCGAAGTAGCGGTTTGATTAATACATTATAATATAGAATTTCATTTACATCATAAATTATTACACGCGCCGTGAGATACATATACACGGTATACTCAAAATCCCGAGCGAAATCCCCTATCATATATGTGCCACTTTATAATAAAAGAACACGTGCAGGGATTTCAAATAGAAAGTGCGTAATTATTAAAAGTAAATTATTACAAGTATGGTAGAGTCCTGAGAGAGTTTCCTAGCAACATAGGAATAACATTGAAGATGAAAGCTTTTCGCCCCTCTTTTTCCACCTCTTGATTTCGATGGAATTCGCCGCGATCTGTATCGGCTCGGCACTCTTGGAAGGCTCAGCGCGGATGTAATACCAAGTCACTCGGTAAGCTACATCCTCCCACGGTCCTGCAGCCGATTGGCTCTCGAGTTTCCCTCCCGATCGGAAGTAGCTGCTCCCGGGCAAGTGGGGGTCGAGGCTAGGATTACCGATGTGCCGCACTCCCGGGATAACTGATCCCGATCGTAATCAATTTAGCTTCATATTCGTCGGGCTGCAGTGGATAAACGTCGGCGGCCGCGCATTAACTCCCTGGTGGGAAACTGCCCTCTGCCCTCTCGAGGGCCCCCCATTAATATTTTGTCTCTTTTGCTGTTCTCCTGCTTAGAATGCAGCGAGGATTTTTTTTCTTTCTTCAGAATAGCTTGCTTATTTTTTGTTGAGGCTGCCTAGTGGATATCTCGTATGCGCACTCGAAAATACTTAATGGGGTAGTACATTCATTCCTTACCCGTTGTATAAAACCTGTATATCAAAAAATATGTTAGTATCATAAACGTGAAATTTTTAACTAAAATATATTATAAAAATGTCATTAAATGTCACTTATTGAATTAAATTTTATATTACGTATTTCTGTAAAAACGATCCAATTTATAATATTAATATGTTTGTAACACTCGATTCAAATTAAAACATTTCTAGTGCCACAAGTTCTGCAGAAAAGAATTAGATTAAGCCAGGGAAAGCCGATCACTTAGCTGTCTGTAAAAATATTTCAACTGTTGCGTATAATGATATAATAAACGCTATTTATCGGGACCAAATAAAGAAAGAAATGGACCGAGTGCAAAGGTCTATGGGAGGGCCGTTGTCAAACTAGACTTTTCGCACCGGTTTTGTGCCCCCTGGGCGTAAAGAGTCCGAGTCGAGGGCAGCCCGCGACGAATTAACTCGGATCTAATTATTTTCAACCCCGTCGCCCGTAGCGAAATTGTGCTCTTCCCCAACGCTTCCGCGTCCGAGATATTCCGACTAATTGTGATTTTGCCCCGCGAGAATTACCGCCAGAGTGCAGCGGAGCTTTCCTGAAGCTCCCGCATACAGGCCTCGTCTGTCGATGCCAGTGTACTGGGGTCCGCACGCGCTTTACGAGACCCATCTGGAACCGCCCTTTTTGTCCCTACTTTCGGCAGAATGGCCCGGCAACATGATGTCTCTTTGTTAAAATTTTGCCAGAGTTAGAAATGCTTGATGGTGAAGGTTTTTTTTTCAAAATTCAGATACAAAGTTATGTACGTAGCCAGTGAAATATTCATTTTTAAAAAAAATTAATTAATACTTTGGTGAAAACTTTCGAATGTGACATTTTAAAAAGTTATGATGAGATTTTATGATATTAAACTCCAAATCGCCTTATTTACAATAATAATAAAACAAAAAAATATGAAAAGCGTGTTTTAAATAATGGCTCGTGTATGTTATTATTGAAATAGAATTACTCAATTCATAATTTAAGATGAATTCTGATTGGATATTTAATTGTAGTACAGTCAATAATGGTAATTCTGTTAATATTCACCAGAACCTGGTATTTGCTACTCTTGTACCGTAGGCGTATTGTTGGTGTGCATTTATGTATATTGTTTGATCATGCTGTAACTATAATATGCAAATGATAGTAAAACAATTAATAAGACATTTGAAATATCATTTGAACTCATGTTGATTACTTTGTTATAGAATACAGAAAAAAATCAACATGGAAAAATTATTATATTTTAAATAAACAGTTTTTGGATAATGTTATAAATTATCAAATAATTGACTTATTGACCTTAATAATACGTTACTAAGCCAAATTAAACTTTGTAACAAAATTTTTCTAAAATGTATTCTAAAATTTAGAATTAAAAGATTTGAAAATTGGCCCTGTCAAAAAAATAGCTAGTAACAGAGTCAACGTTGCTCAAATTAAGTTCACGGTTAGTTAATAACACTGAAAATAGTCTTTTCCTGTCGTACAAAGATACCATGAAATACTAGAAACATATACCTAGGTGAGGTGAGTCGCGACGGTTTGAAGGTCGCGACTGTCTCTCTTTGTTGTGGCATGTAATCACGCCTGCACTTGTAGTCAGTGCGCTGAGCAGAGCAAATCGTGGCTATGCCACACATGTACCTGCACAGACAAAAACGCACACTATCTTTGCGCTAAGCGAACGACCGCACGCTAGTGGAAAAGATGGGCAACTTGTGAGCGCGCCCACGCTTTCTAGGTTGTAGTGTGGGAGTCCGAATACTATTGAATGCATATTGCGGGGGCTTCGCTCCCGAACCTCGGCTACACGCGAATCTGCTCGCTTCGCTGTACATGTTGGCCCTTAATCCGACGAATATTTTATTTTCCATCAATCCCACTGCCCGTCCACTCTGCATCCTTGATATTATTGCGACTACACTCAACTATAGTAGGATACCGAAGCCGATCTCCGGCCTTTATTAGTTCTGCATAATGGAATCGATAGGGCTAGTAAAAATTTCAATAGCTATTTTACCCATAATTCACAAATTTTATTATGAGTTATGGAGTTACGACTATAATCAAATTTGTAAATCTATCACCAAACAGGCGAGTGGTTTAGATTTAGAACTGTACAAATAAATACTTTTAAACTAACTATGTTTATACCTAACCCTGGACGTAATATGTTAACCAATGATTACCAAACTGGCTGTATTCATCTATTTATTTTCTACCGAACTATTACAGTTGTTAGAATTACTCATTACATGCTTAAAGCAGAGCTAATCTAACAACATAACTTCATGACTGTTTTAGTGGGATATGAAAGTTCATAGTTTTATTTATTGTTGTGTTTTGAATTCGTTTTGAAGATTCATAATTTATAAATTTGTTATAATTTTTTATTTTTAGTTTATTATAACGAGCGTGCTTACGTTAGAAAGTATACAATGATTCTTTCAAAATAGATACCGGCAGGCAACGTTTGAAAGAAATTAGCACAAATCTCAGCGCGGAATCTCAAAGTCAGGAAATGCTCTCATCAGAGAAACCACCGCTTCGTCACCCTTAAATTACCAAAATAAGGAGGCTCTAACCTGGACATAGAGTAGGAGACACCCTAACGAAGGATGAAAAGAGGGGAACGCACGCAAGGACAAGTGAAGAGCTGAAGCGTCGTTCGAAGGGTGAAATCAGGCAATTTAAATTCCCAGTAAAAAGGCTGCTTAATTAAAAGAGTTTAATTTGCTCGGTGAGGCCTCGCTCATTCATACTAATGACGGGGCAGGGGTGAGGCGTAATTAGACCCCGCGGCCGCTTGAGCTCTTAATGCTCAGCGTGGCGCTGGTTGACCAGCGGGCCTCCGTCTACATCATTTGATATGAAGATGAGAGCGGACTACCTGGGAAATTGTTTTCTTGGCTTACGCGCCTCCGCTTGCCTTTCTTCTCCCTCCGGCCCCGGCCCCCAGCCTCCGGCTTCGGGGCGGCTGGTTCTCCGCTCACTTTCGCGCCAACGAGGGCGATGAGAAGGAATTGTTTTTACTCTCGGAAGAACATCGGCTAACCAACCGGGTGGGGGGATTCTTACGAGAGTTTGAAGGCGAGTTTTTCGAAACGAGCAAATGTTGAGCTGGAAGGTCTTCAGAATTGTCTTTTTACTCTTGTTTTGCTCCGAAGTAGCAGCACAGCTGTATAAATTTATTATTGGACTTGTGAAACTGTGAAACCCGCCATTCAATACCGTCTGAAGCAATAGTCTCGAAGACCAAGGCAGAAACAATTTAAGTTCACGTTTCTTTAAAAATAGATTGAATTAATGATCTTTTCATATGTAACTTCAAACAGCAACAGAAGCTATACTTAACTATTACTAACAGAAACTATTCTCACTCGCTACTTGTGCGAATAATTTCTTTTCACCTGTATTTCATATTAACTCTAGTAAGCGATATAAATAGATTAATGGTTTAGAAAAGGTGTTGATACGTCAATTCAAACGTAAAGAATTAAAAACTGTCACAACTGCGTTTGATGAATTAAGTTCTGACGGAGAAAAAACAAAGTTAGCTTCTTTTAACCTGGCAATTAAGTTTAAAGCGGAAGTCATTCTTTGATTATGATGCTTCGGCCTTTGTCGCACATAATTTAAGTTGCGGAACTTACTTTCTTTACTCTCACGAAAGAATACGAGTGTGCGGGGAGCTGCCTTTGCTCCACTTCTTTTTGGTTGGCTCGTGCGCTTTTCCCTCGCCCTGCATTTTCCGCCCGAGTCTCCCTATTTCTTTGTCCGCCGCGTTAAACGCCATCTAATTAGCCGTCAACCTATTACGACTGAAAATTTTATTGTCGCCTTTGCGTTTCATCTTTGTTTCGCTGAGTAGCCACTGCACGGGATTTTGCTCGAGTCTTTTGTAGAAGCTCGAGCCGCTTGAACGTTTGCTTTGCTTTTTCTCTTCTTTATTTCTCGACGACCGACTTCATAAATATGCGCTTCCTTTTATAATACTCCCTCAGTTTACTATTATACGCGTAAAAGATCAAACTTAACTTTCTTATTTCTCGTCCATAGTTAAAATTTTGATTAGTTATAACTTTGGATCAGTTTAGCCTGAGTTCAATTCTATTAGAATTTCAATTTAAACTTCCTCTATGCCCGCCAAAGTTTAGTTTATTAAGAAATCTTTACATTGATAGTGAAACGTACACGAATTAAAGTCGAAAACGTGCTGAATGTAAAACCTTAAATTTATTTCAATAAGATTTTCGATTTGTTTATTACATATAGTTTGTATATTAATTGAAACTTTTACGAAAAGAAAACGTTTCAAGTATCCCCTTCAAACACCCTTTTTACGTCTCTATTTCACAAAATCTAATAAAATATATTAAAAAGATATTAGAATGCGTAAAAGACAAATGACAATGAAGAAAGAAAATAAAAGATTTAATGTCTCCAAGTAACTCTTGAAATAATTCACTGTTTCATTTTCCATAAGGATTGAAGATAGTACTTGAATAGATATACTGGCACATTTTCTTGTGTTAATAAAATCCTTTACGTAGTTTCCGAGTTGAAAAATGTGAAATGATATTTTGAATGACTTATTCAAGTTATATTCTATACAAAAGTCGGTACGTTTAGAATGATTTATATTTTTTATTTCTCATGTCTACAGCATAACCATCTCAGAAATTAGGTAAGCTAGAATTTATTAATAATAGTTTTGCATCAACTTTTGTAATTATTATTTTAACTATGAAAATTTAAAGAGTAATTGTGTGTATGTATAGTATAGATTTAGTTCCATATTTATCAGAAAAGATTTACTGAATAATTTTTAATAAAAATTACAACATATTAAGGTCTATTATTTTGCAAATCATGTGGATACCTAAAATAAATTATAAAAGTAATCAAAATGAATTGCTAACAAATTTGCTCAAAAACTCTTTTTAATTCATGTACTGAAACCAGTGGAAGAGTAAGCAACACCAGAGGAGAGATGAGTGGTTAAAGCATGCTAAAAGCTATTAGCGCGATTGTTGGAGAGTTTTGAATGTATTTGCGAATATTAAACAGTCTATGACGAAAGTAAGAAAGGAATTTTTCTTGGTGACTTATTCCTTACATTGATTTACTATTTGATTATTGGAGATTGGACAAGTATTTGCAGGTATCCAAACCTGGGAGCTTCTGTATTCAAAAAGCTTTTTATCTTTTATTCACATTTTATGTAATTGATTAATTTCACTATGATGGTAATATTCTTTGTAATATTTTAAAAATAGCTCACTAATGATACTGCTAATGATATTTAAGAATTACGATCGACCAGAATATCGTCAGAAACTCGGTTAATTTTTGTACAGGGAATATTATAATTTCATATTGTTCTCTGGGGCTTCAAGGAGATTGCTAATAAATTCAAACGAGAATAGCAGGAAAGAATGAAGCTCAGGAAACCAAGCACCTCCTCTCAGTTCGGATTTTAAAGTTTTTAAAGCCTCTCATACATTCGGGAAGTGAATAATTGTCAACGCCATGAATTAATAAGCCTCTGGCAACGGACTCGTAAGCGGTGGGTTTACCCTAATACACGCGTTTACCCCATTCCCGCATTGACGAAACGCGGCTTTAACTCAGTGCGCGAGGGCGGCGCTAATTTAAATAAAAAATGCATCGCAATATTTTCCGGGGCAAAAAGTTGGATGGGACTATTTATAAGGAGGGTGGGGGAAGCCCGGAGCAGCAGTAACATCGCGCTCGTGCCACAGTGCCGAGCTGGCGCGGGCCAAGCCATCGAGCGCGTAACTTTGCCTCGGGATTGTTAAATCTCTCCAAGGACAAAGCGCGAATCGTCCGTCTTTTCCCGTCTGTATCTACTTGCGCCTTTTTTGCACGATTTCTCTTGGTCCGCTGTTTATTTTATACCCGTCTCGCGCACTAGCCCCGTGGGGTTCCCCACGAGGTTGCGCCCACCGGCGTTGCTTCTGCTACGTCCGCTCGGCCCCGCCTATAGTCCACCCTTTGCGGCCGCTCCGTGCTTTCGATTTTCCGAAAATTTTATTTATGGCCCTTTATTCGTATTCACTCGCCCTGGAATTTTAGAGCTCATGGATTTTTCATTTCGAGGGACGGTTAAATTGCGATTCGATCAGAATTTTTGAGCGTTCACCTTTTGTGCGCGACGTTATCATTAGTTTTCGGGATTGAACCTGGGCTTGACCTACTTTTTTGCTCAGAGAGTTGGATATTATTGGAGGAGCTTGACTGATGAAGGAAAAGAGTAAAAAATTACGTCAGAATTTAAAGCGTTTGAGCAATTGTGAAAGTTACATTGGTTAAGTGAAAAAAAATTTGCGATAGCTCATAGCGTGGAGAAATTAATAGTCCTTTAGATCAGTCAAAATTTAATTTTATTAATATTTTTCAAATAACCAATGAAAAATTTCCTGGAAAATAGAACGAAAAATGAACAAGCGAGTAGAAGCGGGGATAGTAGTGTTATTACGTAGATGTTGCATGTAAATATTAAATTACTCGGCGTCACAAATTACTCACTTATTGTCAGTCTAATGATCATCGTTTGCGATTAATTAATTATAAAATTATCGAATGATTCCATTTCTGTAGAATAATTTGCTGGATAATTCATCAATCATCGATACGTTACTGCTCTAGGTTAACGAAGTACGGTTGGCTTTTAGTGCATAACTCAATTATTAAGTGCGATAATTATTTATTCTTGGTCAATGAACGACCAATGAGTGATTTTTAATGATTTCAGCACTTCAATAATTAATCACTAAGCGTCAATATTAACAGTAGGATAATACGTTACATTAACCTAGTTAATTATTAGCCCTAGAAACATGGACTGACAGTTAATGTTACTTTACAGTCTTCTGCCTCTAACTCTCTTAAACGAGTATTAAAAAGCCTATAATAAAATGTTCAAATAGAAAAGAAGTCGTTTAGGGCTCTGCTATGCATTGCTAACGTCCCTGAAAGATTACGGCGCTCGATTCCAGACGGCAATGTACTCGCTTGCCACGGATAATCAATACTGGCCCGAACGGAATCCTGTACGCAGAAATTAAGCCGTCAAAGGCAAGGCGAAAGTAGAGAGGACCGAGGACCGGCAAGTGCGCGGGAGGGCGAATTTTCGTCTGAAAGCTCCGGTAAAATTGCAAGGGGCGTCGGGGCGCGGGTGCCGCTTTTGAAGCGATCGGTAAGCCGCAGAATCGAGGGGCGCGTGCCTGTTTGCGCGGGCCGGTCGAGGCCCGATAATACGCTGCGCCCACCAGCGCACCGGAAAACCCAACTGCCAGCGGGGCATGCGTCCTGAAACTCGCCGGCTGCTGCCAGCCCCGTTCCAATTGCGGCTCGGCTTTGCTCATTTACGTTTACGTTCGACTTTTACGGCAGAAAGAAGAGTGGAGCAGTCGCGAAATCGCTCTTCCAACGGCCAGTTTGTCTTTCCGAGATTTCACCACCGAACCCGTTTGCCGTTTGAGCTCAATTTTAATTTTTAAACGAGTCCTCAGCAGCGTCGAGCCTAGTCCGCATAGTTTTGTTATTGAGTTCGTACATTTAACCGTCTCGATTATCGGGAGGTTCTCTCAATTTGTTATTGAGTGCGTCGTAATGTTTGTTCTGTATGTACCGCTTGATGGGGGCGGTTGTACGGAACTTTAATTTGCACTTTAAATCGACCGGTCTGTCAGTAACTGTCCAAAAGTTCATTTAGATTAGGCCCGGGTCTGCTCACATAACGTCGGATATCACGTAGACGTCACGTAATTTATGATATTGGATACTAAAATGGCTGTATTCATCATCTCCACGTACAAAGTTACAGTGAAACATACAAGCTCAAACTTTGATAGACAAGAAATTAATAGAAACGATCAATTTTCAGAGTAGCGTATGAATTCAGCTTGATGCAGTTGCATTGAAAAAACCATTATTTATGCATTTCTTTTCAATGCCGAATATTGTTCAGTTTTATCTATTCTGTTTTAGAGTTAGTGTATAGATATTACTAAACAACTTCACGAGGAGTTATGTTTTTCAGTATGTATAGCGCAATGGCAAACATCGGGAGTGGATGATAATTCGCAGTCATGTGCTTTCGATAACAGTTCTGTATTGTTTGGAATTGTTTGGAAAGCACAATCCTGGGTGCAGTTAGACGTTCGACGATCGGCTCGCCTCGGCCAAGCCTCGACTTTCCCGCGATTCGAAACTCGAAAGCGAACGCGCGAGCGAGCTTTTACTTAGTCCGGGCAAGTGCGCACTCGAGACGAGCGGACCACAAAATGAAAAGCCTTCGATTGCGGCTGACTTGGCTCGATTGCCCGGTTAGAATTAGTTCATTACTCGCTTTTTCTCGAAGCTTCTTGGCTCCTTTGCTCCTATGATCCTTTTCTCCGACCCTTTCTCTGCCTTTATATTTCAATACCTTCGGGGATTTTTCTCGGCAAGTTCGGCATTTTTCGCACTTTTTTCCAGCGCAAGTTTCGTAGCCGTTTTATATAAATGCTTCCATTAGATTGCTCGACTACGAGGACTCTCACAATCTTTATTAATTAAGATTTTTAGTTGAAATGGGGATCAAATAATTGCTGCAAACAAACTTTGAAACGGTATAACAGCGAATGGTTAAACCATTAACCAAAGAGCTATGGTCTTTCTTAAATCAGTTCCCTTGTCTCCTGCCTTACTTCATTTTCATTTCTGTTTATCTCTCCTCTCCTACTGGCCTGGCTCATTGCCGCGTCTGGGCGGCGGCCGCTCGCGTATCTCTTTCAACCTCCGCGCTCTTTAACATTTTTCAACGGTGCCGAAACTTGTGAGCTCTACCTTTCTCTCTTTCTCTCTCTCCTCTCTCTCTCTCCGAGATTCTTTTTTCACGCTTCTGCTCGCACACTTTGCCGGATGCTTTCAGCGCACTAACGAACTTCTCTTTTCGACTTTTATCGCCCGTTTCTTTTCTCCTGCGTTCTCTATCTTTTCATTTTATTTTGTCGCTAAAGTTTTATCCCACCTCGCTTCCCTTGCCCGATGCTGCGCGAAATGTCCTTTTTCAAGCATTCGATTGTGAGGAAAATTTCATAGAGCGGATCGAGTTTGCGCGATTTTTTAATTTTAATTGGATTGTGCGCTTCCGAATTGCTCTTGGGAATTTCTTTCGCATGTACACTATTAATTAATGTGTGTTTCTCTCAATTATTTTTAACTCGTTATTTTTCGATAAATTCTTGTTTGTTAATTTAAGATTGAGATACTTGTAAGAGATCACATTAAATGGTATTTATAAAGATGATTTTGCACGTTTTGAAGCTTGGCTTTTTTCAGAGGTTAATCCCACCGTCATACGTTACCACTTTGTAAACATTCACACCATTTCACGGATTTCATCCCTCGGAGGAAAATAATCCGCATGTATCGCTTTTCGCTTGCGCGTGGCACTTGTTTTGACTAAGCGTTCCCTGCGATAGGCATTAAATCGATCTTGGCATTATCCGCCATTTCGCTCTCACCCGGTTTTATTTATTATTCACTGTGTACATGTCGTCGTGTTCTATACCCATTACCTCTTTTATGGAACCACTATTGGACTAGTGAACCTGTTAGATGCCAAAATGGCTGTGTCAGACAACCGAAGAGGCACGTAATCGTTTTCATTAAGGAGCATTTAGCGGATAAGTAACTTGGCAAACGCCGGGGCAAACGCTAATTTTTTCAATATTTTTAGAGTATGCTTTTACTGTGCAACGGATTTAATACAATAATGTAATTTGCGTTGGAATTCGTCGACATGCGGTGGATTGATTACGAGGATTGAATTAAGAGGGTATTACACCTATAAAATTGGTTCTGCGTTGAATAACGTAAAACAGAAGATCTTTTTGTTAAAATGTTAGTAAAATTTTACTAAATCAAATAATATTTAAAAAAATGAACTTTTTAAAAATATACGTACTTCAAATATATGTATACACGATATCAGTTTAATATTTGTTATAAATTGAATGAAAATTTTAACGAAATATAAAAATATGTACCTTCATTTTAATCTATAAAATTATTCATTGCTAAAACGGAGTATAAATAATTTTGAAGCAACGTCAACAGTCTATATCAAACATCTATACTTTCGAAAACAAAAGTTTGTTTACATTTCAATTGGAATCAACTTATTCGAGGAATTAGGAAGATTACGCTTAAGCAGAAATTTTTCAAAACAAAAGTAAATTCTTGAATAATTAATGCTAGAAGTATTATCGGCGCATTATATTGTTTCACATCCTGAGTTACAGGACAGTTTATCGCGGCAGCGAATATCGGGTAGTTCTGTTATCGGATTATTAGTGTTAAAAACGTATTAGTTCTTGTTTAAAGTATAAAGTGCAATGTTTTCGGAAGAATACCGGCTAATCGCAGCGGAGTCCGCCAGGAAATCTCATCGGAAGGGGCTTATTCGCACGAGTTGACAAGGTACATACAAGTGTAGCTATTTAAAAACACGCGGGGAATCTGGAGGCCTATTAGGTGCGAAGCTTGAAGGGCGGGTGTCGGGAGCGGCGAGACAAAAGGCCAGCGGGCGCAACCGCGTCGCGGACTTTGGCGCGGCCGGTGAAAAAGGGGCTCGGCTGCCGCGGGGATTATTCACGGGGCCGGCGCACGCGATGTATTACAAAAGCTCGGGGCTCGCGGGGCAGCGAAGAGCCGGGAGAATTATGCCCGGGGAATAAATCCCCGAGGTATCGCGGCCCTCGAGCGAGGCGCAATTGGCCCGGGGTTTTTCGAGGCGGAACGCCGGGGCGCATTGGTTCGAGGGCCGGGTTTTTCGGGGTGGCCGCGCGAGGACAGTCGGCCCGAGCCGCGTGCATTATATCGAGCGGCCGTCTTCCGCGCGGGCGGGAAAAATGGCGGGCGCATTAGCCGGGCCCGGTGGGGGAGGAGGCGGCTGATTACTGCCTCCCGGCTTCCCCGCCGGGGGGCGTAATTTTTCCGCGCCGGGCTTATGAGCTGGGAGGCTGCGCCCCCACGGCCGCGGGGGGCGGGGGCGCAATTTCGCGCGCCGCGACAACAGCTCCCGCGTAACCGAATTATCGCGGGACGGAAGGGAGTAGGCGGGAGTGCGACGGGAGTAGACGCAAGTTCCGAGTGTACACGCGCCCCGTTATACAGTAATTTCGTTTAGGGAGTTTGCCCGGGAAAATGAAAGGCGGCGGCGGTGGCGCTGCGAGCGAGTAGTCGGCGGGATAATCGGCGGGGCCGTGTGAGACGGCCGGGGGCCCCCCTCCCGCCTCTTATTGCATTCGTCTTATTTACACTGCGAGCCGCCAGGTTTATTAGCCGCGGCGGGCGATGGCCCCGGGGCCAGTCGTCGCCCCGCAATCCGCGGGTGCAGCGCGGCCGGGAAGATTGGCTGCAGCCACGTCGATGCCGGAAGGACACGCGACGAGCGGCCGAGCGCGTTTTTTTTTCCCCTCGGCCTCGCGGCCAGGTCGACGCTTCCTCTTATAATTCCGTTATGCAGATGAGTCCCGGGAAACGCGTCGCGCCCAATCCGCGTGAGCTTGAAAAAGAATTCGCCGCGTTGCAATTAGTAATTAATGCTAATTCCGGCTCGTTTGCAGCCTCTAGTTTATCCTTTGACTTTTATTCCGCAAACAAACGCGCGACGGAGATTAATAGATTTTTCCAACGGTCGCTGCGGAGCTCCTCGGCTCCGGGCACACGTATCAAACGGCGCGCTATAAATGTTCCAGTTGCTTTTTAATAATTTACAGGGGCTGATAGCGCGCCCACAACAACGGAGGCGCATGGCGGAACGATCGCTTAATTTCATTTGCTCTCGCTGGCAATAAACATTGGGGAAAAAGCCGGGGAGCCTCGAGGCCCGCTTAGAAAGCTCCGCGCGAAACCAGGCGACGCGCGTAATTCGGCCGCGCAATCAGAGCGACCAGCTCGAAATCCTCGAGCGACCGACAAAAGAAATTAGCGGGGCCTTTTTTTCCCTATTGAAGAAGCACCTCTTCGCGGTGGCCGGCGTCTAGCTGTGCGGGGGCGCCGGCCTCCCGGAAGTATCCGCGTATCCTTTGGTCCGCCTGAGGTGTGCGCCATACCGCCAGGGCTCGGCGCGCGCGGAATTATCGCGGGGCTTTGGCCGCGGCCGAGGGAAAGCGGATCAGGCGCGTAGGGCTTTGCGCGCCCCTCTTTGGTCTCTCGAGGCTGCGCCTCCCCTTTGTTTTCCCTGTGTGTACATCCCATTTTCGCGCCCGCTTCTTTGAGACGGTTCTTACAGCCACGTGGGCGCTACTGTGTCTACCCTCTGAATTTGAAAGAGTGGATATTCGCTTATTGGATCCGCCTGAAATAACTAAAAATAAAACGAAGCGAATTCTTTTTTTAATTTTCAAAAGGAAATTTTAATCTAAACAATATTCCATATCTCACTTGTTAGTTATTACGTTGTAAGGATAGAAAAAGTGGCGTGAGCAAAAATAACGAAAATTCTAGAGAAGAGCGGTTATATGTGCATGTCGGGATGTAAATGTCAAATAAATGTATGAGTGAGAATATAGGAAAATGTGGTTGCCGAGGAATTTCAATAAATAACCGGTTAATGCAATACAATTGCTTCAAATGAACATTAATAATAAACTAAAATTGTTGTTCGACAGAGAAGCGTATTACATAAGCTTTTATTTGATTAGGCTATATATAAGTACACAAACTAACGATCTTGCTTTATTTAATAATCTTATAACCTTTAAAGAATTAGAATTTTACAATAATAAATTTAAATTTATTATAGTATCGAAATTGAATTGAATTTGAAACATCGCATTTGATCTATAAGATTTACAATCAATGTCTTTATATTTCTTGGAGCCGTTGGGATCGCGCAATAGTCTTTACAGTCTGAATAAGTATTTGTCTTATTTGAAGGGCACACGATTACACCCAAAGACTGACGTGATATTTGGAAAGGCTGGAAATACGTTCACATTTGAGAGACGCCCGGGTCTGCAGGCTCGTTCACGCTGGCGCGATTAAAGTAGCTCGGAGTCGAATTGGCGAGCGGGCGCCTAGGACATCCGATTTGGGCGCCCCGCGGCGCAGGCGACGTCTCCTCGGCGGCTCGGGCGCCCGCGATTGAAGGCTGCGGGGGCTCAAGGGGCGCGAGGCCCGCACTCGAGCCGCGCCGGGGCTTTTTCTCCCGCGTGCCCTAAGCTCAAAGCCCCGCGGGCACGTCTGCGCGGCTCGGCGCTCGTCGATGCCGACTCGCGGGCCGAGCTAATGCGCTCGCGCGCTCCCTCGCTTTGACTGCGTGGCTTTCGGCCCGAGTGCGCGCGCCGGAACAATGGGCCGCCCGGGGTGAAAGCCTCCGCGGCCGCCGCGACGAGTGCTTTCCTTTCCCTGCCCCCCGGCGGCCCCTCCTCTCGGGCCCGCGAGCTTTTTCGAAACGGCCGCCTCGGCGAGAACTGCTTCCCTGCTTTGCCTTACCCTCGACAACTTTTATTGATAATAAAGCATCTTTTACATCGGCATTCCCTGGGCGGCGCTCGCGTGGCTTACGTAATTGAACGAGGAGCTTTTTGAAAAGGGACGCTCAAAGACGAGCGCGCCGCCGGGACACCTCTCGGCGCGTTTGCGCCAATGGCGCAACGGTTTGCGCCAGAGGAACTTTTTCATTTCTAACTAATGCCAGCGTGCACTAAAAGTCCAGAGCTTGCAGCTCTGCGCAGCGGGGGAAATTCTCATTAATGCGCGGCTCGACCTGTCGTAAAGCTCCCAGCGTTACAAGGACCTAGTGCCGCTCGCTCATCTCTGCCCAAGGTCCGCAGCCAGGTTGCCCGCAATATTTACGCCGCGAGTCGTTACGCGGCCGACTAATACGCAAAGCGCCACTTTCCCGCCACGCGCGGGCAAAAAATCCGCGTAGAGTTCTATCGCCACGACGGGCCGCTCGGCTCGCGTGACATTATCACCCGTTTTATGAATTTTCGGCCGCGAGAGACGCGTTCCACACACTTTAATTGCTCGCGCGGGGAATGTTTTTATGGGCCGGATAGTCGCCCGGTTCACGGCCTCCCTCTGCGTTTGATTAAGCGGCCCGTTACTAATGAGATAATCGCCACTTTCGTTAAATATGTGTGCTGCAGATATTCGGATTAAAAATCCGTGTTTACTCTAGTGTACGAGTTCTCCTGATTAATAACTGACAATCACGTGTTTATTCTACGAGCTTGTCCAAAAGTAGTGAAGCAACCAAACGTTAAATCATGTATGCTTGTATAAGTTACAAGAAATCCGTGTCAGATACTTTGTTTTTTGCGCGTTCCACGTTCTAAAACAGGATCCGATTTTGGACCCGCAGTGTCGAGTGTACCTTCTACCTGGTTAACTGTCACCTGTAAAACAAAATCAAACCCAACTCGAATAGCGAAGGCGCGGCTAAATAAAAAATCTCGACTCTTGTCCTGAATGGAAAATTGCAGACTCGCGAGAGATGTGGGTTAGGCTTTGGCTGCTTTTCCGCTAGTGTCCTACTCGTGCATATAACAAAAGCGCATGCCGCGGTTAAGCTCGAATAAGACAGGGGAGCGATTCGATTTCGCCCCGGTACTGTTCTCGTCCTCCCCCCCGCCTCCCCCACTTTCCCTCCTGCGAGTTCGAATTAAGAATCCGATAGCTGGCGGGGGCACAAATCATTCCAACTTTCACCGGGCGAAGGGACGCGGGTTGCTGGGAAGCCAGAGGCTGAGGGGAGTGGGAGGGCCGCTCGCCCGGGCGTAAAATTGGAATGATATAGCGAGATAGGTATTCACCGCCTCCGATCGGGAGCTCCGAGCGGATTCGCCGAATCCATGGAAAAGTTGGGGATCGCTAGACTCTCCGTTACGCGCGCATCCCCCAACGCATCCTATTGTTTCCGAGCAACGCGTTCCGAGCTAGCTCTTATTTGGAGCCGTTAGACCGCGTTCAGCAATAACAATTATTAAAAGATGAAGTCGCTGCATTTGATACGGTATATAAAAGAAGATATTGCTTTTACGAATTAATTGAAATCCATTCTCACTTTTTCATTTTATGGTAATCAAGTTGATACTAAAATCATAAAGATTCAAGATTGCCAAATGAATTGAAAAGAATATAATTAATGAATTGAATTTGTATGATGAATTAAACCTAATTTAAATACATTTATACCGCTGGTATGTATTTTAGTGTAAGGATATTAATGAACCATAATTTATTATACATGCTTATCTGTTATGAATTATAAATTATTGTAATTAATTAAATTAACGCCATACTCGTATTTTATTTATAAACTTGATATAATCATTATGTAGATCATTGTACACTTGTTTATAATTACTCACAATCACATTTAAAACGAAATTCAGTGAAAGACGATAAGATGAAAAAAAATTTTGGGCAGAATCATTACATAATATTTTTGCAATGTTAAAAATATTGTTACTTGAGTGTCATATTCTAAACTAAATTACTCTTAAGGATTAAGTTATCACTATAACCTATTGATTATCTAGACTGTAACTCCTGCTTTGCAGTAAACTATAAATTATAATCTGAGATGTTCTTCTGAAATTATTTTGGAGAAATAGTAGCTACTTTTTAAACCAAAAATACAATAAATTCGTTTATCTTCTTAATTTATTTAAACTAAACTTGAATAATCAAAAAAAGGATAAATATGATGAGTTAGTAACTTATTTAAAAATTGAAAACACTAAATTGTTTTAATTGAAGATTATTTACTGTTTAGTTTCTTAATTATTTTCTGTGCAATATAATAATTTTTCATCCATTTTTGTAAATTGTAAGTCTTTTTATTTCTAATAGTAACTATAGTGCTGCCAATATCAATTTCACAGAATTGTCAGCTCTGTGAAACAGAGGACTAAATTTCTGACACGTATTTTTCCTCGTATAGTTCGGTGTTGAAAACGAATCTCGATTTTGAATTCAAATAGTTCACCACTTGTTAAAATTTAGCACCATTCTACAAGCCAGTCAAACAGAATTCAAACGAGTTATTGAATAAAAATTTTATAGAAATCTACAAAAAATATCGTATATCTTTACTAGAAATACTTAGAATTAATATTTAATGAAAATATAACATTATTTAATTTATATCGTTTCTTTTGCAACTTTCAAAAAAATGAAAAATGTTGATATTATTGCTCCATTATTAGAAAACTAATCGCCATACACAACTGGTTAACTAATAATTTCAGTGAATATTCTCATAACTATTGGGCAAGAATATTAAATATTGATTATGGCTATGAATAACTGCAAATAACTTATATTGTACAAATTACAATAAATTATACATGTGTTCCAGTGAAAATTATCTAATTTCATTTTTAATTTTTTTACAGGTCAGTGGAATTTATTTGATGTTTACTTTATCTTTACGGTCATGTAAGTTTAAATGCCATTTTATATTTATATAGTAGATTAAATTTTATTTTTAAATTATTATTATAATATATTGAATCATTACTAATAATATTCTTTTTACACGTTACTTTTTAAATATAAAATACATAATATGCCTATTTGGTAATATTTACTAGGTATAAGTAATTACTCAATAACTTAGCTTGGTCTTTAATTTAGATATTTTAACATAATTAATTCAATATCAACACAGATCATTGAGAGCTAACCAGCTGGCTATGTATTAAGAAAAAATGAACTATACAACAAATGTATAAAACAGTCAATCGAAGTGATACTAACGTTAACTTGAATGTGCCGAGATTTATGCCTTTCTATATTTTTGTAGGATATTTGTCCATAAGTACGTAAAGCAAATAGTAAATTTTAATTAACAGATAAAATGTTGAATTAACTTTTTAAGTAGTTCGATACGTTGCCATATTTCTGCTGAACTGTTACAAAAAGTTACCGATCATTTGGCGCTTACGATTCCCTTCCGGGTACAAAACAGTCGTTACTGAATGAGCATATACCTGTCAGGAGCACAATCGCACCATTAACACATCGAAAAGTGACGAGTGAGCGTTTCGCCATGACGCACGGAGAAGGAGCGCGTGACGAAAAGCGAAAATCAAAGTAGATTATCGAGGTCGGGCGAGCGGAGCCGTGTCCGATCGGTAAACACGTCAAGCGCGCTCCGGCATCCCGAGGTCCAGTGGGTCTGCGCGCGAGCGTAAAAAAGAGAGCAAGCGCGGAAGTCGGTGGAGACGCGGGTCGCGCGGCCCTGAGGGATCGGCGCTCGTAAATCGGGACTTCCGCCCGGGCGGAGTTGCGCCCTGAGTAAAAAATGAGTGGCCCATGGCCCACGATTTTTCTCGTTAGGCCTTTTATTCGCGTGGCGCGCAGCCGATCGTCGCCGCGGCCTCCGAACGACGGCGGTTGCTTTATCGGCCCGCGGCGGAACGAGCGGCCGTTTGAAATATGACCGGCGCTCAAGCCGATATACAGCCAATCGCGCACTTTTCCGCGTACGCTCGTACGCGTCCGAATACCCGCCTAGAATGGCTGCGACTATTTGGAAAATGATTAGGAGGCAGTCGATCGACTGGCGCCGCACCACACCCGCGCCGCCCTGTTTTAGTGCCGATACGAGGTTCGTGGCCTGAACGCTGCGCTGTTTACGCCGCGAACGGAGCGCTCCAATTTATCAGCTGGACGGGAGCGCCCCGTTCGTCGCTCTTCCCCTTCCGAATCCATTTGTCGTGAGTCTCCTGATAACGCTAATCCTCCTACGAGTGCGGAAAGGTTGATGGACTTTTGACCTATTACCAAGGGACCGCACACTCCGAATCTTTGCCGAGATTTGTATAGATTTGTAAGATTTGTAGAGATATTTTCAATGCAAATCTCGAGCGAGTGCCGGGCCTCGCACCGAGCTCAAGAATACTTTTGGCGGCACGGGAACAGTAGGGGAAGTGTAAACATTGCACTCATTTGTTTTTTCGTTCGATCGAGACTGGTCAGATTTGTGAGATTTGTAAGATTTCTGAGATTCGTGAGATTTGTTTGAAATTTGTCGAGGTTCGTAAAGATTAGAAAAGTTTTTCGCGATTTGAAAGATTTCTATTAAATTATTTATAAAAAATTATAATTAATGTTGAGATGAATTTTGAAACTAATTTAATTGTCTCTTAATAAATACTTAGATCATTTCATTAATTTTGAATCTACAGTTAATCATAATTGTATATATATTCTCTCGAATGTAATATTTAAATATATTACCTGATAATATTGACTCTCGATCAAACCAAAAAACAAATGAGTTCAGTGTTTACAATTCCCCTACTGTCCTCATGCCACGAGAAGTCTCCTTAAGATCAGTGCGAGATTCCAGAGCTCTAAAGATTTGTAAAGATTTGTTGAAATAATTATTTGAGATTTTTAGGAGTGCGTAGCCCCTCGCCTATTACCCCTGTGTCCAGAGTAAAAATTAGATTACCTTTCGATTCCGTATTTGAATTAAAACTTTTGATTCTACTGGACTAAAATTAAGAATAAAGCGGCATTCCTTGTTAGATCGATGTAACACGTATATTCACCAGTATGCAGCACAATTTAGTCTCTGACAGAATTCGCAAATAATTACTTTTAAACGAATTAGTACGAGAGAACGAGTTAATGAAACGATCGGGCCATTTTTTAATATTTAATAATGCACGATGCTGCCATAGTTGACCTGGAAAGTCGACTACAAAAGACCGCGACAGAGTTCCAGCGCTTCCCGCATATTTTTACAATTCTCCAGCTAAACAATCCGTCGCGCGCGTCCTCTCCCTTTGTCCTCGTTTTTTGCGCTCACCTTTAATTGTTTGTAATCCCTGACTGACTCCTTTTTAAACACGCCACGTGCCCTGCTCTGTATGCGCCTCTGTTTTTCATGACGATTGTTTGGCACAGGGGTCGAGCGCAAACCCGACTGACCCGTGCCTTGCAAAATCACGACAGTCGTCGTGTTTTGTTTGTCGCTGAGCGCAAAGTCTACTGCCATAGAAGTGACGAGTTCCGCTTCGAAGGTCGTAAATCGCCCGAGTGGCCTGTAAAAATATCCAATCCGAGTTTGAGTATCTATGAGACGGGTTGTGTCTATTTGGACAGCAGCCTTTATATCTGGCTTCGAAAAATTTATCTTCAAATTTCGAGATTTTATTTCAAGTTTAAAGAATATTATGATGATGGTATTTAGTTCCTTAATTTCATATGTATAGTAATTGTATTAAAAGCATAATGCATTTATTTATACTAACTGAATTTCTTCACCAACTGATTAAAAAATTGTTCAGATCATGATACCTATTTAATAACCATGAGACAATATGTTCTTTGAATGTTACCAACCATTCTACAATTTT
Source organism: Sycophaga agraensis (assembly GCA_018906755.1). NCBI lineage: Eukaryota > Metazoa > Arthropoda > Insecta > Hymenoptera > Pteromalidae > Sycophaga > Sycophaga agraensis. Next base: position 1,848,293 of record JACCIE010000011.1, read on the forward strand.
TCCAATCCTTTACTATACATTTCTCTGTAGAAAATGCTCGTCGCATCGATATGCTAATGAATAGCCGGAGCTCGCGAATGATCGATGATATGACACGACGCGTCGAACTATCTTTATATGGAGGAGACGATGACGAAGATCGCAGGCCGACCATTTAGAAATTCTTGACCCGAATACTCGCCGACCTAGTTGCCCCCACAGAAGCGCCGCCCGGTTAGAAGATCACACTCCAGGGACTTATCCTGTGGTGCCATTCTTCCTCGAAGAATTTCATTCGCAACGTGAATGCACTGCATCGCGAGCTAGTGAAGTGAGAAAAAACAATGCCCCTGGCATTCGTCTCAATTTATTAAGCCGAAGAATACTGGGGCAAACTCGACCTTAGGTATATAGCCGCTGTATTAGAGCGCCGAGGAAGCATGAAGATTAAGCTTTATAAATGGTCTGGGATACCCCTTGAAGATCACTTTAAAATAGAGCAACGAAGCAATTGAAAATGATAGGAAGTTAATTTGATCAGCCGTCGATTTTTCGTGGAGGTCAAGAGATGTCTTTCAAACCTAAGATAGTAGCGCACTACATATCAAATTGTATTGATAATTTTCAAGTTGTTAGCAAATTATGATACAGAATGGATTCCAGAAATGAGATATTTCTTGAATAATAGGCTGATTCTTTCATAAGAAATCAATTCGCTATATCTTTACTATCTTTTGCATTCATCTTCCTGCGAGAGAATGACGAGAGCTTCTTTTTGTTATGATAATGAGTGCAATTCATAATAAAGATCGGATACCCTATTAACCACGGCTCCTTTCATCTTCGCAAGCTGAAAGGAAAGCCTCCGGCATCATCCATCTCACTTCTGTTACCAAATACCAAAATGAAAGCGAGAGCCGAGGTCCTCAAAGAGGATCGATTGCCTCTGCCCCTTCACGGATCGAAATAATCATAAAATTCTGGCGAATCTTAACCACGTGTATCAAAGAAGGAAGTTGCCCCGAGTTTCGGGATGTAATTTCCGTGGCCAGCTCGCTTTATCCGGTCCGGCGGGACGCAAGTGCACCTCTGCAAAACCGCTAACTCCTTCGGGCGCTCGTCTTTTCGCACCTTTTTATTATCCTTAGCCGACTCCCGTTCCCGCGGGAACAAGTGATTTCGCGAACCTTCTTCTCTAAGGGAGTCTCAGTGGTCATCTCTTGTACTAGCGAAACTCTGACTTCATCTTTTTCTTTTACAGCGTTTCAGCAGAGTATGAGCTTTTTACGATGTTTCGTGACGTCAGTGCCGTGCTAGTTTCGATTTTCACGTTCGACCATATTTTTCTTGTTGTTTTTTTTTCCATCGATCGCGTCCTCATTTTTGTTTCCGTTTCTGAATAGTTATTTGGCATGAACTATCTTGTAGACGGGTCATTTAGTTTTCGTTGAGGTTTAAACTGGCTTTAAAATTTGTTGTCGCACTTTGCCCAAACCAATTTCAATAGCTGGTCGACCGTGTACCACTACATTGATTTATCAAACATATGGAAGACTTTTGAATATTTTTGCAAAATGCTGCCAATATTTCGTATTATAGATTGTGGTTAACGTGTATATGTACAGGAGAATCATTGCATTGCAGAGCAGTACCATGGTTTAATAAACAACAAAATCTACTCTTGCATCTTGAATTATTTTCAGATAAAATTGATTCAGTGCCAGTAATATTGAAAAAGTTATTCGTAAAATATATTACTGTAAATCGATCCTGATGAGTCGTAAAGTACTGTTTGATAAGGCTAAATAAATGTGAATATACTTACATAAAAACAATTAATGCATAATTGGTAGAATGCTATTTTTATATGCGTTATTTTCACAGTAGTGAAAATTTGATTTTAAAATTGCGTGGTATAAGAATATTCCATGGATCAATGTATAACGTGAATTTATTTTTGAGAAGAGTTATCAATTTATTTCCGATATCGTTATTCGACGCGAAATATATATTGAAAAATACATTTAAAGTTAACTATTTGGGAATATTTTATATTAATGCCTTTATTTTTTAGAGTTATTCCATTTATTTATTATTCCCGCCGGATAAGGTTATTTAAACGGAATTAGCGTTACTTATTCATTCTCTGACGAAAAAGGTAGTGCAAAAAGAATACATAGCTACCAGGTACTGCAGTGCTTCATCTACGAATCTCTTCTGAAACAAACGGACTTCGGAGGCTGTGATATAACTCACCGGGCAAATGCCGCAGGCAAACATTCTCTCGGCCCAAGAGACAGTAAAGAAGCGGTCGGCGGAAAATACGGAAGCAAACATGGCGCGCGAGGTCGCGGTTGCCGAACGAGAAACAAAATAAAAACGGGAACGAGTATATATATATAGTGTAGAGGGACCGAAAGCTACGACGAAGCCATATTCTAGTCGGAGCGTATACGAACGAGAAGCTCAAGACGTCGAAGGAGGGACATTAGCCACGCAGGTGAATTTCCTCGCGATGGGAGGAGTATGCGCCCCAGCGGCGAGCAATTTAATAGCAGTCGAGTTTTCTATCCTGGCGCAGGGACTTGGGCAAAGTCTGAATCGCCGCGCGAATACTTTATCTGGAGCTCTGATTGATTTTCCCGGCGCGCCCCTCCACCAATTGCTTTTCTTGCGTTTGCTCGGCAAACGCGCCCCCTTACTTATTTCGCGGTTTCGTCGAATCCAATGAGCCCCGCTGGAATGTAAAGTGGGATTTGAAGCGCAAATTGGCTCCGCCGAGTCGACGGAGTCCTGCTCTCGCTTCCGGCTAAGCGTATTTCTGCGAGCATTAGACGTTTGCAAGGAAGTGTACTTAGCTCTCGGTGTATTAAAAATCGTGCTCCTGTGCGCGGCGGAACGGAAGCAAAGGATAGCCCGTCGATAGCCCGACTGGCATCCTTGTTAAGATCTTCTACGAGCGTTTAATTGAGCGGACGTGACAAACTCAAGATCGTACTGGACCGCGGACTACTTGGGCCGAAGCAACAATCTCCCAACGCGTGTACAAATTCGTGCAACTCCAGAGCGCGCTGGCACAGTTCTCAAGACCTACGGGTAGTTCCGAAACTTGCGGCAGTCAGGGAAGGGGGAGGAGACAGGTAAAGAATGAAGTCACGGGCGAGTGGACCTCTGTGTCAGTGGGCAAATTAGTCGCTCGAGGATCCGCCCGCCCCCGCAATGAAAGAAACATGGCGCACTCGAGAGTGACCCCCTTTGCGGCCGGGCGATGCGAGGCCGACCGCCGCCGCAGTCGGCCGCTGCATAATGCAACGCGCAACTGCCAAGTGCCGGGGGAGGAAGGGAGCAAACAGCTCGCCCACTGCCTCAAGCACCCCGCAGCGCTGGATAAGACGCATTTTATGGCTTTATTAATTAGCTCAGCAACTGCGTTTCGTGGGAGCCGACTTTTTTCCCCCAAACTACGCGAAGGCAACTGGACTGTCGGGTTACGGAATAACTGATCGAATTAATGTAAGTGTATTAAGTTTATTGGCGCAATTATTCCTTGATGGACGTAACATAAGTACATTGATATACAGTGAATCCATCAACGTTAAATAACGTTCATTGTAAAAAAATATATGGGAAACGCAAGATCTAATTCTGCGCGTTATTAAGATCCTCCAATGAAAATGCATATATCATGAATTGGTGACAATTTGAACCAAGGCGCATAGCGACTGCGGCTTGCCTAGAAAATTAACGACCCTTAAACTCGAGTTGAAATCAAGTGGAATGGAGCTAGGCTATAGTTAACACACTTCTTGTTATTTTGTCTGAGTAATGTAGAAAATTAGTTTTGGTTTTGTAAATAGATAATTGAAAAATGTAATACTCAAATGATGTAGTTTTTAAAACAACTTCAATATCTTTAGTTTTTTAAAAAGAATATGGTTATGGCATTAATCTAAATATTAACATATCAATTAAAAATGTCCCTAGTGTAGATATAGGTATATTTTTTAATAGCGTATCCCGCCATTGTTTCACTTTCAAAAACAAAATTTTTTTGGCAATGAAATATCATGTATAAAATTGACAGTTCTATCAAGAAATATCAGTAAAACTTCGAATGAAATCGGTTTAATAGTTTTTTTAGATTTTTTTGAACTCCAAAAACAACTTTAATGCAATATCTGTAAATAATTACAAAAAATCTAGTTCGTGTATGTATAGTGTATTCTCAGTGCGCATATGGAATTGACAAACTAAATTTATCGAGTTCTACGCGCTACTTTCAATATTTATAAGAACCAATCGATATTCCTTTAATTATAATAGTCATACCAAATATTATACTAAATGCTTATACTAAATATTTTATTTAAGATTTTTTAAATCGAATTAAATTTTTCTCGACTTGAAAAAAATACACTTTATGTTAATTTGTTTGAAATAATTAATAAATCAAAGAAATTTTTATCTACACTTTAAGAATTAATATTACGAACATTACTCGCATTATCTGTGTTTCAAATGTTAGATGCCGACTACATTGGAAAAATACTTTACTTTTAATTACGCTTTAATTGTACATGAATACTCCAATCAAAGTCTGAATAATAGAGATCTAAAACATTTTATTTAGTGTATGTATTTGTTATTTTTATGATAAAATACCGTTTATATTTTATATATGTTTATAAAACACAAATTTAAAGGTTGAAAGCTTAATAGAGTCGAAGATCATCTGCCAGTGTCGACAGTGCGGTAGACAGTGCATTATGGAGCGCTTCAGACTGGCAATTGCCGCTTCAAGAGTGCACGCTCGCATATGTACGGTTGCGTCAAAGTGACTGCAGAGTGTTATTAGTTTTAATCCCCGAGTGTTCACGTGCATATATGGGCTTGCATTAATTTATTCATTAACGCTTTCAATGTACCATTAATATACGTTATCATGGGTCGAGCTTCTTTTTGTCCTCTAGGTGCCAAAGAAAGTCGACAGCTCACAGGATTCCGGTTGTATTCAAAATTTCGCAGTTAACTAAATCCTCGCTAATGAATTCGCTGTCGAATTACTGGATTTATCGTTGCACATCCAAACGCGTGGCGCAATTAACGAATTTTAACGACGAGCCGTATTCGCGTTCCCAGTATCACTTTATTTCAAGTGTGATTCATATCTCAGCTCGATTCATTGCATTCCTCGAAGCTTAATAATCACCCACTTAAGACAAGTTTGATGTGGAATCCACTAGTGAAATACGAATAATAAAAACATTGACAAAGGTTTAACCAAGGAAGTACATGTGCTGTATTTTTAGTAAGATGCGCAACATTATAGTAACAACGTGTCAATTGTGCAATTTAACAAAAAATATTAATTATTTTTCAAAACTACAGGACTATTTTTCTACGGATTGATTGAATCTTTTAAATTTTATACGAATTTTTATTATGCTACTGACAACGCAAGAGCATCTCATCAAATGAAAAAAGTCATAATTCTTAATATTATATATGAAACGTACAATAAAAAATGTATAACAGTGTGGATTTTTACTTTAAATATTGTCTCTACTATCCCAAAAAAATTCTTTAAAATAGCTTTTAGGATAAGTATAAATAGTTAATCTTAGCAAAGTTTTAATACTTAGGATATTAATAACATTCTTTACGTAAAAATATTGAAAATTCTTAAATTTTTGAAGTCATTCAGTTGTCAAGGTACACTTCAGAAGGGCAATAAACTGACGTTACATAAAGAAGTTTTGGACACTATAACTACTTTGAACTTTACCATATATAAAATAAACGAGAAAATAAGTGCACATAATAAAGAACTATTGAAAAATGCACAGTTCAAATAGTTGGTAAATATGTAAAAAGTCTGCTTTTTAATTTTCTCTAAAATTATATAAAATTTGTACTCAAATGTAGTTAATTTTGAATTCTATGTTCAATTTTTAGTACATATGCTTTCAATTTACCTAGATATTCGTAGATCTTAAACCACACAATTATTCTGTTTCAATTCTCTTGTCTGGATTTTGTACTTACAATGAACACATTAGGTTGGGAGAATGCGCGTTGAGATTACCAAGATTAGCAGAGGCCAATTTCCAAAATCTGAAGGGAGAGAGTGGCTTTGTCGAATATTACAGTGCAGAATTAAACAACCATGCGATTAACATGTTTGGAATTATAAACTCATCAAGAAGACAATTAATTTATTAAATAAATTAAACTACTTTTTGGATTAAATTTTTTTTGCTATAAATTATATCAATACGTGATTCGCTAATGGCTTTATTTCTTTTCTTTAACCAGGAGATATAACTTTTTTCCTGAACCATTGGATTCACCAAGCCCCTTCATCCCGTAAAAATCAAGCGCAGAATCGCCCGTGCATGAGAACAAATGATTCATAAAGTGTACACAACGATCCGGTCTCTCATTGTTTGATTATTGTTGATTCTGCTATAACTTGGACCTTCATTCCCCATCTTTGTCGCTGCCCTCGGCCCCGCTACCGGGAAAAACCGTACTCTGTAGGGAAGTTTAATAATGATTTCTAAAGCAAGTCAATTGAACCAATCTACTTCATTGTACGCTGTTCGTAGAGAGACGTAGGAGGGAAAAGTAGCCGGGACCCTAACTCTACCCGCAGCTAATATTAGCATAAACGACCCTTTCGAAGGGAGACTGAAAAGTGTTTCCCTTCTCTTTACGGTGCAATCTCCTGTTCGTTCCGCCTCTTTGTTAGCTACTCTTTTCTCACTCTCTGTGCAGGGTTACTAAGAAACGTCCGCAAAATTCTACGATACAATTTGCAAGGGAATTTCAACGCGGAAATTCGACTGTTAAGTCTCTCGTAATTATTGGCTAATCGGTCTTTAACGCGTATAAAATACTGCAACAGATTGATTTTCCAAAACTCATCCAATCGCTTTATTGAGGTATCAGAGGTTGCATAAAGTTATCTTGGGCGCATATTGCGTATGCAAATTCAAAGTCTAGACGTGTAACGTGTCGGATATTGAAAAACTTGCGTCAAGCGTAATTTGTAGGGCACAGCCTGCATGCCCCGTTCATTGTTAAAAAAGTACCCTGTAGTTTATTACTTTCGAAAGAATAATGAAATATTTCGTAGGACAGGGTCGAACGCTAAAAATCTGCAACATTCCCCAATCTCCCGGCGTCAACCCCGAGTCTTTGTCTGCGCGGGCAGACGGTCCGACGCGAACAATATCTCATTTACAAGTGCCAGTCGGAGGGAGATTTACGGTGGCCGGGAGGCGATAATAATCCCTGTCAACGGCCATTATCCAGATTTTCATTTCGTGAGAACCACTTAATCCACGGTCCCGCTCCTCCCTTTGTTCTCCTCGCCTCCCAACCTCCTTCAACCCCTTCAACGCCGCTCGGCCTCCTTCTTTCGTGAGGACGTGCACACACGGCCCTGGGGAGGGTTAAATATTTACGGAGAGCAAGCTCAAAACTCGGCACGTTTCGGGAAGTTGCGAGCCCCGGGTGTAACTCGTCCGCGAGTCGATTAACTAGTCTCGAGAACGGAGGGCGAACTTTTCGCACCAGTGCTGTAGGGGCTAAAATTCCCGAACCAGGAATCGTGTACACAAACGGATGTGATAAAATTTCAATGCGCTAACAATCGACCTGCGCTTGTAAATGTTTATCATTTCTTTATTCATTTTCAACACTCTCGGCCGAGTTTGCAAGTCTTTCTCGTTAATACCTAGACTAACTTCGAACATTTTTGATATTAAATAAGTGTTTTGCAAAATACTCGCAAAATATCTTTCAATTATGATTTGAACTTTGTAATGGCCATTTGAATATTTTTTAACATACTATTGTAAGAAAACTTTTTTCTTTTTTGTCTGGACTATTATATTTCAAAGCTAACGATTGCCAACTTGTGTCAAGCACTCTGTTGCACTACAGTTTGAGCAATCAGCCATTGCACGAAGTTTTAAGGTTATAACGTGTAATATACGAAATAGCACATACCAGTAATTCTGCAGTTTCACAATTTTTTACTAACGATAATTATAATTGGATTTGTCGTACCGTATAAGAAAAAATGATACTAACAATACAAAACGATATAAAAATGTGAAAAATGTTATTATCAATATTAATATAGCTTTATTGTAAACTTTACACTGAGAGTCAGATTCGAAAATATTATCTATATACAGAATGAAATGTGAACTATCAAATATAGTTAACTGTAATAAATGAAACATTGTTTTGTTATATTTTAGGCAATACATCTAGTGTATATCTATAAGGTAGGGTTGAGCTACTTGTGAAAGAATCATGTTTGCGCATGATTTCGGATAGCTCGCAGTACTGTAGTAGTACTCTCAGTCGGAACTGAATAGAATCCTTTGCGACTGACAGGGGCAAGGTATAGCAGTTGCATTCTCAGATTGTACAAATCGATAAATAAGTAGTTAAAAAGTTTATAGTTACAAATTATACCAAAAAAGAAAAAACTTTCACAGTGAATAAAAAAACTAAATGTCGTTGCTGAATGAATGCTTCAACTTCCTTATTCTAAAAAAATATTTTAGCAGTATACAATAATTTGTGGTTAAAAGTATAATGAAAATATGTAGAAATTTTGTTTAAATCATAAATTACAATTTGGAACAGATTTTGAAGCGCATTTTCACTAATAAAATTAAAGCTAATACGATTTTCTAATGAAAAAATAAAAAAAAAGTTTGTTTTGTTTTGTATACTTTGAATTTTTATCTAGAGCTTTTATGCGATGAGATATTTGTATTTAAAGTATAACTTTTTTAAACATTATTTTTAGAAATATTATGCCAAACCATATTCTTTCCATTTTATGATACAAAATTGTTTCAAAATATTCGAATAACTATTTATACTTGTATAAATTATGAATCGTGTGTATCGAATTATACTTTTTTATGTAAATCAAATGAATGCAGCGTTATAAATATTTTATCTTGACTGTATATAATATACATATATATGTATTACAATTTTTATCTCGAAAGCTCAGTAGTTTTATTTGTTTTAAAATTTGAAATTTTTTACACCAGACTAAATGATTAACTTAATTATTTAAAATTAAAGATGAACTCACAAAAAGACTCAGAAACATAAATAAAATGTATCTCTATTACGCCACCTCTGTATATTCAAGTGGAAACATTTAGTGCATACATTAAATGTACTTCATCATCACTCGGGGAAGAGGAACTCCAGTCAAATCCTAATTAATCGTCGATCCTAAATCATCCCTACCGACTGTTCACCAGTGTTGAGCCAGTGCTCATCCACCCCCCCGATAAAACCAGTCCGAATGCCCGAGTCATTTATCGGGCCCGCGAACCAAACACAGATTCCCGAATCGCGGGTTCTCGTTGTCGATGTTGCTCCCTGGACGCCCACCTCGCTCACCGACCTCCACATACAATCTCCTCCAGGGCTCATTAATTAAAGAGTCCCGAAATTCACGAGCAATTTATGACGTTTTAACAAGGCTGCCCATGGACCCTGCGTCCCTTTGACGCGCGTGTTTGTCCGGCTTCTTCATTTCCCCACCGCCGGTCCGCTTAACATAATCGACATTGTCCTCGCGATTGCGCGCGCCGCGCTTTAAATCCCTTTTAATTAATGATTCGCGCCGAGAGGGCGGGGCACGAGCCACCGGGGGAGGCTGCCTCGCGGGCTGCAGGGGCGACTCGGTGCGCAAATATTTGTCGTATCAGGCGCGTGTTCGCCCGCGGTATCGTTGCCGCAATGCTTGTAATTTCCTCGTTGCCTAAATATTGAGGGGCTGCTACCCTGCGCGAAGTTGTTGCGCGGAGGGGTGAGACGAATTTGTATGCAAATCCTCGGGCCGCTATCGCTGCTACGTGATGGATGGAACGAACTGGTGATTGATAAAGCACAGAGTTGGCGCGCGCCCTTTGATAACATTAATAGTTTGATTTTTTTTAACTTCATTTTGAAAAACCTTTCATAAAGTCATTAATGCAAAGTGTCTCGTAGAGTGTAGTAGTCATTACGTATCGCATTATATATTGGAATCGAGATTAATTAGATTATTAATAATCATTGTACATTTGATGCTGATGCATTAAGCTAATCAGCAAATTATGTTGGAAGATACAAAGGGATTTATTCAGCGGGAGTATTCAAAGAATAAAGTATGTTTATGTGTGTGTACATAACAACATTTATTTGTGATTTTCTCGCTGAAGTAAATGACAATTTCGAAAATAACATCTCAACTATGAATCCAATCAAAATTTATGATTTGTTCGTATAAAATTAAACTTTGATGGATTTTGCGAAAAACATGTGAATGCGGGTAATTTTTTTGCAAAAAACGTGAAAAATGAAGATATAAATCCTTGCTTTTAATGTTTTAGATAAAGAACGGGCTTCCATTTTCGAAATTAATGACAAAATATTCTTTGTTGTATTTTCCATTTATTTTCTTGTTATTCAGTACTTATTTTACATTCTTAAAGCATTAAACCCGAATGAATAGTATTTTCTTCGTACTTTTTTACAAGATCTATTGAATATATATTTGAATATGTATATATAACATTTTTCTACTACTTACAAGTATTGCGAAGTATTTTTTTAAAGTATTGTTAAAAAGGATAAATTTCATAAGACTTTAAAGTAAAGCAGGTATTACTTTATCGTATCAAAGAATCCCATTCTCGCCTCGACATTTGCCCTTAATAGTTAGTAAAAACTTTAGTAAACTAATCAATTTAAATATCCGTTAATAATGGGAAAAGCGATTGCTTAAAGTCGTGTAATAAATTTAACAGGGAAAAGCCCTTACACGTAAGTAGAATAATACCCCGCGCGCCATCAACGTCGGGCGAACTTCCCCTTAACGAGCTAAACTTGAAAATTCATCGAGTAGAACCGTCGCAGCGAGCCGAGGGGCGGCTAAAGGTTCAAATGCCCTAACCGGATTAGGCGTCAAACGTTTGAGACTTTTTAATAAAATATCCTTGAGGTGATTTTCACTCACACAATTATTAGTGGTATCCTTGTAGAATTCTTGAGCATAAAATGATCAATATGCGCTGAATTTTATGCTGGATGACCATTTTAAGCTCTATTTTATGCTGGTAATTCTTGCGATTTGACTACGTACTTTTAAGTAGTAAATGCTGTATTCTATACTTAAGCCCTACATTTGCCTATGCAGATAATGAAAATGCCGTATATTTTTTTATATTTTCGATCATTTTTTATGACTGTATTGAACTTTTAAATAGGTTACATGTATGATAAATGCACTGATTTTTCATAAACTCAGTTGTAGACATGAAATACATAAATAGGAAAATATTATCATATATTCTTCTTATATTATCTATCATTACCATATTTACTTATTTCATTTATATGTTTATTAGGATTACGTTGTTGACAACTCTTCAGTCTAACATACTGTTAATTGTACTCTGCTTTTTGCTTATATTTATGCTTAAGGTCACGGTCATAAGTATAAGCACTCACCGTAAGTTATGCTATATTTTCTACCAGGGTATAAGCGATATTTATCGGCACCAATGGCTTTTCGATAACGAGCTACTTTAACGAACGCTCATTAATTGGGAGATGCTAGGTTATACTAGGAAATTGCGGGAATTAACCAGATTTCTAAATGATTTAAAAGGTTTAGCATAAAAATTTGTTGCCGTGACATTAATTAATCTTTGGTCCCTAAATTATATTCTGATAAAAATGCAACGAATGTATAACGTTAAATTAGTGAGAGATTGTGACCGCAAACTTATTTATTTTCCAATAATTTTTGTGTGATAATGTTGTTTACAAAAAACATAAGATGGGAACCAAATAACAAGCAGATATACGAAGAAGTGATAGCACGGTTGAAAGACAAGCAACGTGCAAGGAGATCAGTCTTTATCCCCAGACAGCAAAGAAAAGTGCAGCGTGACCAAGATCAACTCAATGTAGCAGATGCAATGACTTTCGCTCCTTGGGAAAACAGAGAAGCCTCGGGTAGCCTGAGACCTAGGTCAGCTCCCAGGAGTCAACCTGCAATGTCGATTCATCAGAGGAGTCAAGGAGAATCTAGGGCTATGCAACTGTCGGAAGCAAATATTCTTATTAAAAGGGAACCATGACAATTAAGCCCAAAAAGTGATAGCTATCAAAATATTTTTTTGTTTAAGAAATTTATACAATATAGAGTTTAATCTAAAAATAATGATTGCATAATACGACAGTGTACTTATTTTTGTTATAAAAAGTAAAATCTTACTTTTAAATCTTTTTCTATTTTATAAAAAATATTTGTGTGCGAAAAATACTAAAGGTAAAAAACAGAAAGTTTATAAATATCTTTGACCATTGTTATGTTGATTTTACTTACAAAGGCCCAATATCATTTACCTTTATAATGAATTCCAGTTGATATAATGGAAAATTGTAACTAGAAATTATAATGTAAATGATATTTCATTCTTTGTTTTCTGAGTAGCAAACTCGCTGCTCAGCTTTAAAGGAAGTTTTCATTATCGTTACTTTGTTATACTCAAATGCAAATAAAAATACTCTTAACTGTAACGTATAATTAAATCTGGCAATGTTATATTTCGCTTAAATAGTTTAAATTAGTAATTATGCAAAATTCATAATAAGTTGAATCTTGGTGCATTTTTGAAGACTCAGTACTGTAAGCTTTAGTTGGATCAACAAGATGAATGTGCGTGCTACAGCGTTAGTGATCATCACCCACTTTGACCGTTTACTTTCAGATCAGTGCACCCCAACAGGAATTTATTAGGTGGAATCACGTAGGCTCATAGCTCAAGCTCGCAGGCTATCTCGAAGCGTGCGATCGCTCAGGATGAATAATTCACCCAGGGCGTCAGCCGCTTGGCGTTCAAAATTACAGCAATATCGCCGGCTTCTCATATGCGGACGGCCCCGAGAGGCCGCGCGGAAAAAGGCCGGCTAAAGTTGCGGGAAGTGAGCGCGGGCGCGAGTCTGGAGGAGAGGGCCGAGTCGAAAGTTTTCATTCCCGTGGAGACGCCGCAGAATTTCATTTCGAGTGGGGCCCGCGCCCCATATTTCACTGGGCGCGCGCGCGCGCGATCCGCCCCGGGAATCCCGCGGAAGTGTCGATGAGCGGCCTCCGTCACCTCCATCGAGTGGCCTCGGCGCGATCCGCGGGATCTGCTCCGGGGGAAGCTGAGCGAGCTTATTTACCGCGACCCTCCTTTGCAACTCGGCCGTGATACACGGCAGCTGTGGCGCGAGAACGCACTCTCCTCTTTTTACCGAGGTTCTTCGAGAGAACAGGGTCAAGTGTATGCGCTGGCACTGTGGCCGCCCCCGCACGTGTGTACTCTCGGATTTTGCACCTTGAAAATTTATGGTGCAGTATTTATAAAAGAGCACAAAGAAGCACCGAGTAAACATTGTGCCTCCGCCCCCTTTCTTTTTACAAACTTGCTCGACTTGACTATTTATCATCAGATGATAATTCTGAAAGAGAGCACTACGCGTTTCCGTCGCTTACTACACTCGGCTATTTTATTTGTAGGAGCAACATTAAAACAATGACAGAGTAAGAAATACATTTGATCCATTGTATATATAGTTGAATTCTATTCGTATAGCAGAGTAAATTAATAAGAGTAAAATAATATGAGTAAATTGAAGTTGTTTACCAGGCTTACCATTCTTGATACAAATCAATGACATATCAATTGCACACAGCAATTGGCTAGGTGTTTGTTAAATAATTGATAAAATATCTAGTAAATATTATATTTTTATGATACATTATCAATATCGATACCTTTGATTGTGTTTCACTACTAGAAAAAAACAAGGATTTCCATTCGATACAGTAGATTCACACGATAGTACTGTGCCCCCCAAACATTTTCTTGAATGGAGGAGTTCCTACCGTCTTTCCTCCGAAAACTGTAGTTTTCTTTTCGAATACTGTCGAGCTTTTTGCCGTACTTTTTGTGAGTTGGCTTTGTGCTTGCGGGTACATACGCGCACACCTGCAGCATGAAAAAGGAACCTAGAGGCGAGCAGGCAGAGTTAAATCATACTGAAAGTGAATTACTAGAGCGCGTTTACATGGCAAAAAATATATTGTGATCTTCTTTGACAAAAGACTCAGGAATCTAGAATTTCATACCCGCATGAAAGGCTTTTACCGAGAAGCATTATTCCTCAAATGCCAATTCTTATGCTAATTTTTATGTTACAAAATATTGTCCAAATTAATCAAGGGCATTAGTTAAAGTTATTTTGTTTGAAAATGTTATGAGCTTCTGATAATTTTATAAAAAAGGACTTTTACAAGTTTGAGATTTCATTAAAACTTAGACTCAAGAGACACTTGGCGACTGTATGCGCTAAAATTTATTAAAATGCATAATAGTTTAATGGCCCCAACGTACGAGTTTTGATTGAATTTATTGAACTTTTAAAGCATCTTGTTCTAAAATTCTTAAATCAATTATAGTAAGATTTAATAGAATTCTACTTCTCTTTTGATTTCTCTTTAATTTAATTATGACTTTGTTACTTTAAAAGTATAATTTAATAGAATTAAATAACAAACGTAATTTAATTTCTCAACATCTCTCGTACAAACGATTCGTACATGTTTTTCTTATTGTTCTGGGCGAAATAAGTTGAAGAATTTCAATTCCTCAAAAAAATTTCAATTCGTCTAAAACAGGGCAGTGTAGAAATATGAGAAATATGATATAAGAAAAAGGAAGGCGCTGGAGCAAGCACAACTGGCGCTCTCGAGTTTTCTTCCTCCATTTTCAAAGCAGTTCCCATGTAGCGTTTCAGTATTTCGATTGAATAGACCAAATGGAAAAACTAGGCCGAGCGATTTACACACACGCTTCCTTTTGATAAACGTGTGTATCAATCCAGGTCGAAAACTGTCATCTTTTTTTCCTCCTGTCTAGGAGAATTCCGCTGAAGAGTTTTCCCAGCCTCGCATCGCAAACTCTCTTAAAGTAATAATTTATTACTGTGTACATTTTTCAAATAACCAGATTCCGTAACAAACTAAAGGATGGAATACAAAGGCTTGGAAAAATACGCCAACTTTTAGATTTGCGCATTCGTATCCGAGCGCATGGCTCCACCGTCGTCGCAGTGTGCGCCCTGCCAAAATCCTTATCTCCTCTGAAAACTCGGGGCCGCGGGCTTGCCGCTTTCCGCCCGAGTCGATGGCTTTCGCGCAGCGAGTGTGTACAAAAGCCTCAAAGGCCGGCGTAAAGGGAAAGCGCGATGCAAAGCACGCAGTTTTCCTTCCGGCGGCGTCCGCGGAATAAAAAGGGGTGGGCGGGCCGCAGGGAGCCGGTGGAGGGGGGGCTGGAGAAACAAAGCGCAAAAGCGCATGTAATTGCGAGCGCGAGTCGCAACGTGTGTCGTATTAATTGCGAGGAGAGTCGCGCGCGGCGTTTGAGCCGAGGCGAGTCAAAGCGAGTGGTTCCGCGAGGCCGCCCAAATGACCCGCCGCGCCTTTTTTCGCAAAGGAGATCGGGCCGTCGCGCGTTTAAGGAGCAAACGGGTAAATTGCCGAGGGTTCAAGATGAGGCCGCTTATATTTCTCGAAGGGGAGCTTGCGAGCGCGCGTGCGCGAGCTTATTCGAGAGCTTCCTGCGTACAGCCCTCGGCTTAGCTTGCCTTCGCAGGCTCGTTCTCGCGCTCTCCTTGCCCAAGCTTTATTTTTCGAATTTTTTCGGCCCACGGTGCTGTGCGGCGGTGTAAGGCGCTTATATAAATATTTTTGATGGCTGACATTTTTAGAAGGAGGCAGTTTCCTTTGAAGAAGTATTCGAATAAACTCCCAGGAAGCAGGCTTTTCGTGAGGAATATCTGTCTGTGTGTATTGAAATTTGTCCGGCATACTGGTTAAAATTGATTATATACGTGGTGTAATTTTATAATTACTATGACATCAAAGCCAATAATTATACCTTTGCGAATCGGATTATTATTGGATGATAAAATATGGTAAACATTTTATGTGTATAAGAAGAGTAAAAAAGTTTATAATTTGAAAATTACATTACTAAAACAAGCATCAATTTCGATCCTTTCTTGGATAATTTAAATCATATTTTTCCGATTGTATTCAAGCGACTATTTCTCATACTTATTACATGCAGAGACTCTAGTTTATACTTTATAGTGTTTGAGCATGGTAGAATTCAGTACAAAACTCTATCCAAACGTTAGACGTAAAATGTATGTTAAACAGTTTATCATGGTGAATAAGTTGGCGAATGAAAGGCCTTTGACTTCTAAAATCATCCTATGTCTGAATGATATGGAGTCAGAGTTCAAATGAAGTTTACATTTTGTAACTAGCGAAAGCACATTTTGGTGCATTCGAAACTTTCCACTAATTATTCTAAATAACGCAGAAACTCCGTAGTCGATTATTTCAAAAATAATATATAATTATGTTTTAAAAAGTGCTATTACCCTTTTCGGATGCATTAATTAAGAAATTTATTAGAATGGCCAAAATAAAACGACGGGCAATGTAATTTCGTACTTCATTTTACATCTGCGCACATTTATATCTTTCACTACGGTTATATTACATTGTATTCACAGAAAAATATAGGCAGAGTCACGTTCGTGAACCAAATGACCAAAATTATTTTTAACAGCCCGAGAATTGCTTTAGAAAAGGTCGTTGTGCGTTGTTCAGGCCTCGGCGCATCGCAAAAAGTCGAGCGTACCGTAGCACGCGAAACACGAAATAAATTGCTCGACAAAGTTCATATTATCTAAGAGATGGCCATAACTCGTGACTCGCCTGCTCGAGAACTGCAGAAATAGTGACGACCTACTTGCCCCGCCGCGGCAAGTATCTCGCGGTGAAATATTTAAAGTGCCGCTTCCCCATAGAAGTGGTGCGCAGTCCTCGGTAACTGAAAATTTCACGATTCGGGGCGGTATAGTGGCGCGCGCGTCCTTTAAATCGGAACCTCTTCTTTCGCCCGCCCTAATGGACCTGAATTCTGAATAATCATGGGAAACCGCGCGCGTGTATACACTGGCGGACAAAGTGTACGACGTCGAGCGACAGTTGACGTAATGTCCCTCCCGCCGCCGCCGTCGTCGTCGTCGTCGCGGCGAACAATGCATTTATGAGATTTAAATCGCCTAAGCGGTCCATTTCCCGGGGCATGCATTATTCACTCGGCCGTGTCGCGAGACCTCCAATGCCTCGCCTCCTCCCTTTCGCCCTACCACTGTCTTCTTATCTTCCCACATTGAAATCTTATCTGCATTCCGTTCCATTTGCGCGCGGGCAATTTCTCCACGAGTGTGGAGCGTTTTGGAAAATTTTTTTCAAAGTCGAGTGGCACTTTCCTGCGGTTACATATTTATGGTATGGTAATCCTAGCCGTGCAGCGACTTGTTCGGCCCTAGAATGATGAATTATTGAGAGACGCCGCAAAACGCTCTGGATCTTTTGCGAATTAGTTGAAGTGGAATGGCCACGTTATAAAAGATTTCTGATCTTCTTGATTCACATGAATTACGCGAAATGAACTATGTTCTATAACTGAATAGATGCAATTAAGATTAGACCACATTGTATGCTTTGAATAAAAGCATACTCGCTTAAAAAGCACGTTCTTTTATTTATTGTTCCAATTATTCAATATCCAACATCTGAAAAATCTGACAAAATTATTCATTAAAAATATAATCGGTTCTTCTATGTGTAAATACATAAAATTTTAGATATCAAAATGTAAATATGTGAATAAAATAGCCATGTGATACAGTAGCCATTACATGTTCAAAATGTAAATTGAGTTTTTCACAAGTGCATACGTGAAACCATTATATATTAAAATGAAAGTCAAGTTTTGCGCATCCCTGATAGAAAATAAAGAGGTCACTATCTTATTAATTCTGAGGCAGATTTCGTTCTCACCTTTTGTTCTTAGATAAAAAAATAATATAATAATAATATCCTGTACTTGTATGATAAGTGAATTTGATCTTGATTAATAAAATTATATGCGTATTTTTGCTTCTTATACATTCTTTCAAAAGAATGATAGATACATATACAGATCTGGTTTCATTTACTACATTTTAATTCTTATCTATATCATCAAAAATATTTGTACAACGGATTTGACATAAATAATTATTAGAATAAATAATAATTATTTTTTTTATCATTATTACTATATTATATGTCTAAGATAAAAACTAGATAATTGAATTTTGAAGAATAAAAATTAGAAAAAATATTTTAAAATATTATTGTATGAAAGTATTTAACCATAAATTCCAGATAATTAGATCACACACAGTCTTTAATTTTCTGGCTTCGACTCAAGCGACCTCTTTCTTAATTCTCTTTCTTAAATTGTAATCTTTGTAATCTATCGGAGTTCACTGACGTCCACTTGGCTGAAAAAGTTCTTAGCTGTCCAATAGATAGACTTTTCAGCTGACTATTGCGCTCATATAGCTACATTGTCCAGGATGCAGTAAAAGAAGAAAGGGTCGAATGTCTCGATACGTTCTCTGATTGTAACCTATATATATGTATATTCCATTGTCTTTCTATTGTATCTGGGTAAGCCCATTCATGCAATATAAAACTTAAATTATTATAATTTTTGAGCACGTATTTTATGTTGTACAGTAAGGTTTAATGGGTAAAATGTTGATAAAAATAGAGTTGTCCAAAACCTTAAGTAACGGATTTTTACAAAAATTTATTTAAAATATATTTAAAATATATTTAAAATTTATCTGTAGCTATATGTAGTAGATAGATCGATTTCATATCTAAATAGTTCTACTTTAATTAAATTTCATCAGCTATAAAGTCGCTACTTGAAGATTGAGATTAAATGTACTCAAAATGCAATAAGCAATTCTGATTCGTTTTGAAATTGGTATCAATTTGAAGATTTGGTTTTCCATTAATAAAATACGAGCTCTGAGTTGTCTCAAAGCAAGAAATACATTTGAAATGCCTCTAATGCCGATAAAATATTCAAAGGATATTCAAAATTTCACTTTTCCTTCAAAAAGAGTTTTATGCATTTTATGAGATATTACTGAAACCGGGTAAAAGATATTGCACCCAAGGAATATCCTCGGCCTGAGAAAGTCGGGTCTTCTTATCGGCCGAGCATCAGGGCGGCCACTACTCAAACAATGACGTTTCCTACGCTCCCGGGCGAGGAAAGCTAAAAAGGACTATCAGCGCTAATGCACCGGATCCCGCGGCGAAAGTGCGACAGCCGCGGGCTTACCTGGCCCGCCCCCCTCATAAATCTCTTATTTCGACGATATCTCCGAGGGCGCTTGTGCATATCCGAGCGCGTGCCGCGGCTCCTTAGCAGCCGCGGGCGCACCGCCGCCTAATTTATTTCGGAGAGCCGAGGAAATCGGTCCCGCGGATCTGTGCCGATCGCCGTATCCCCGCTCGGCTTTTCTCCCCGGTTTAATTCATCTTCGTTCGGCCCGCGCGGCTGGTATTTCACCGACTCGGCCGGGGGAGAGGAGCCGCAACCGCGGCTTTTATTTCCCCTAGTCCGCGCGGCCGGCGAGCGGTCGGTGTTTGCGTGACGGCACTTGCGTCGCGCGCCCCCGAGCGTTCATTTATCATTGGCCCTTGTTGGCGCTCTCGCGCTAGCTGGCATTGAACTCGTTCAATAGGGGAAGGGAGGAGGGCATTTTCAGGATCCCCGCGATAAGCTCAATTCGTTAGCTTTTTCCGCTGCGGTGTAATGTGCTTCAATTTGATTTAATTACCGGGATGAATAATGAAATACTCGGTGGATGCTGTTTACTCTGCTTTTTATGACAGTCCGTAGGCTGCCTCCCGCATTAATAATCATTATATCCACAGCTTGTGTATATTATAATATCATAGTGTCATTAGTGCGTTTTCTTATTAATTATTACGTCTCCCCGGTGACATTTTGCAGGCAGCTCGAGCTTTTTCTTAAAAAGACTATTGTTTTTTAATTCCTGTTTTGCATGCAAGCTGATCGCTTTTACGGGCCATAAGAATGAGGCAATCTCATCCGTAAAAATGCCTAGTTAGCGCAATCGTAATGAGGGTGAGTGGGTCGTGGATAAATCATCAGCAATAAAAATGCAGCGGTGCCGTAAATAACCGGGGAGCTCGTAATAATCCGGCGGCAATTCGGCCCGCGCACGCGCATTGACATCCTGACTAATAAACTTTGAGTTACGGCTGGCTGTCACTTAATCGCGACTCCTCGGCGCTCTTCCGGTATCGTCCCCGAGATTAACGGCGGCGTCTTCGTATTCTCCTCGCGGCGACTCTATCTGCCGCGGGCGTCCGCCCAAGATTCGCGGGGAGGAGCGCAGGAAGATGGGCACAACGTCTTCATGCGCCCTCGAATATCACTCGTCCCGGGAGCCACGAGCCACGAGCCTCGAGCCACTTGCGGTTTACGACTAGCGCCGGGGCTCGCGGCCGATAAAAATCGATAATAAAAGTCGGGCGCTCTGAAAAGCTCCTTTTTAAAGAGGATGGGAGGAGAGGGGTCAGGTAATTAACCCCTGGGACCCTTTGACTATCGGGGAGGCCACCGCAGCTAGTGAAAAGCGAATGACGTCGACGTGAGGCTCTTAAATTTAATTGCGTTGCGCAGTCCTCCCACCACCTGGGCCCTTTTTTCTCTCCTTGCCCTTTTTTTATTTTTTCTTCTATTATTACTGATCGATGAAAGGGATATATAAAGAACTGTCCTATGTTAGTACAACTTTTTACATTGATAAGATGAATTACATAATTTAAACAACACAACTAGATGCGAGAACCGTTTCCTCATTTTTTTGTTTGTGGTAATACCTGTAGTTGTTATTAATGAAAGTATGCATATTGTATAGCGTTTAAAATATAATGGCTTAAAAGTGTCTATTTTGTAATAAGTAAAATTATAGGTTATAGATTGTATAACATATATTTATGTTTCTCATTCAATTAAGCCTTATCTATATTTATACTATGCTTAAGGTATTATTTGGATAATAATAGAGTAAAATGAGATACAATATTATCCTTGGTCTGCAGGTGGTTCAGTATATCAGTATTTTTATTTCCTAATAGAATTTTTTTCCACAAACACAAGTTTTATAATATAGTTTAGTTATTATTTTATACTATTAAATGTTTTTCAACCATATTTGTGAGTATATTTATAGCTTTAATAGAAGCAATCTTAAGAAATCAACAAAACAAGTTTTCTTGTTACATCAAACAAAACTATATGTATTACTGTTATACTTAACTTTTTCACGAACTATAAAACTATTGATACAGTCACATATTTATTAGTCAACATTTCTTTCAAATATTACTATTGAATATATTCAAAAGAGGTTTTGGCAGAGAAGACATGATATGAAGTTTCTTAATTTAAATAATAATATTTATTTAATGCCCAAGAAAGACATAATTTTTTGTCTTGTAGCATCGGATGAGCTCGTTCGACGTGGGTTCTTATCGTGAGTAGGCGATCGTTCGATTTCCCGTGCAGGATGCGACTCCGGTACACGTAAAATTACGCAACGTTTTAGGTTACTCGCGAATCCGCGGGAATTAGGCCGCATTTCCCTAACGTCTCACGAAACCACATAGGAAGAATCGCATAATATTACGCGTACACCTGCCCTTGACGAGAAACGAAACCATGAGGACATAGTATACTCTCGCTTACTGAGTCGTACTGAGGCGGACGGTTATGCCCCGTATCCTCAGTGTCCAGGAAATGAACCGACGCGACGTCAATCCATAAAGCCTAATTTGGCGAGATTTTTTCTCTTAGCTTTCCCTTGTTATGTTTCTAAGTAGCCTACAGATTATCCATATTTTATTTTATATTATTGATACTATTTACCAGTAAGAATAATTGTTTTTTTCACTATATATGAATTTTTTTGAAAGTTGTAACTAGTCTGTTTAAAGTCTAAGCAACTGGTTTTCTCGGAGATAATGTTCAAACAAGTTTTTGAAACTTTCTCGATTTTCCATAGAAAAACTGTGGTAGTATACTTAAAAGCAAATACATTTTCGAAAGATGCACTTAAAGTTTGCTCGAGAGGTATTTTTTCATAACTTTTCGAAGTTTCTTGGTCTAAAAGGAGTCAGTCGAGAAATGGACTTTGTAAAGAATTCTATTTTCCATTACTACTGGTGCAAGAGAGATAGGATGATAATTATCTCTTGCAAGTGATTTCGCGAGATGCAGTCAGGGCACGATCGAGGCTATCTTGGAACGCACTTTGACACCAGTAGCTATACCCACCGCGATATGAGCTTTCAGGGTCTAGCATCTACGAATGAGACTTGCGGTAACAATGACCACAGGAAATTAGGAAACTAGGTTCAATATACAAATTAAATCCCGATAATGATATTGAGAGTTAATTATTATTATAATTACTTTGCGTTACAGTAAAAAATTAGATCAAATTGATATCGATGAACTTATGTTAATTCTTTAAATTCTGGAAGATATTAGGAATATTTATAATTACAAAATCTAAAGTTATAGTAATTTTAAACCATACAATCAATAAATACTTTCAGTTAGTAAAATGTCATTGATCGAAAAAACTTTGTTTTGTTTATTAATTTGCCGCGTTTCGGAAGGCCTGATCCGCGTGCGCGGGAAACAGAGAGCGAACCTGTGGCCGCGTGGCTCAGTGATTCGCAGAGGCCTCGAGCCGAAACGAGATCACCCGACTTCTGCCGAAAGGTTAGGACAGCGCCCCCAGTCAGTGATGAGTAGAATGATTCCTCGATCACCTGCGAGCTGAGGAGACGGCTTGGCGCCGAATTCCCGGCCTTTTAATTTTGATTTCTCGGAAGCACGAGGCGGCGCGACAAAGCTTCGAGGGCTTTGACCGTTGGCGCGAGCGCGCAACCTACGCACTTGTTGTTAAACCTTTGTCGCGAACGCGTCACTTGTCTTTCGCAAATAATAAATCTATATATTTAATTGTTCGAATTTCATTGTGCCCTACCATCTGCACCCTTCCGAGGCCTTCAAGCTACGCATCGTAATAGAATAGTCTTTATAGGTATAGTATAAATAAATATATTTAATTATAATATTAACTAGAAAATATAAGTATCAATAAAATATATTAGTTTTAACAACTGAAAGCTTTATTTAGATATGTGGTATTCTATTGTCATGAATAAGGAAGTATAATAAATAAATATAATAAAATTAAAAATTTTAATGTTTATTAATTTATTTATTTAATCAATTACTGATATAAATAATAGAAGTGTCTGTCATATAGGATTCTGTGCTTAACTTACAAAGAACTATAAACTTTAGAATTTAATTATATAATAAATTAGACTTACCTTTAACTGTTGGAATCAAATATTCCCATCTCTAATCTTTTAATTTTTGGTTTACCAACTTATGTTAATGTAATCCAAATATTTCCCATACCTTAAATTCTAACAGAGCGAAAGAGAGCTAAGGATGCGTAGTTTAACTTTACCGTCGCAGTGAGTTTCCTGAGCTTCCGGTCGTGTTAGGTAAAAATCGGCGAGAATCTCGCGCGCCTCGATTATTCAGCGTCTCGCCCATGGCAGATTAAATCGCGCGTTGGGATTCGCGCGCGAAGCGATATTTGTTGCGCTCGCCCTTTTTTCTTCATCCGCGGCGCCGGTTATAAATGGTGTCTGCTGTTGCGATAACGCGCGCAGCTCGTGATTCATTTTTAACTTTCGTTCAATGCTGCGCTATAGGCGCGCGGGGCAACACTTAATTTATACCATACTGCCGCTTGAAAGAGTGATGAAAATTTAGCTTTTTTCCATCGTTATGGGCGTTAATGCTTAATCACATTAGCCTACCGAAGATCCGTCGACACGCGACTTTGCGGTCTGCCTCTTTCTCGTCACTTTCAGCTTCTCAAGGTCTTGGGCATTCACATGTTTGTACTTTTCTTAATTTGTTTTTTCTAAGTGTATCAACTATTATTTAGAGCAGTTCAATCGAAAACTGAAACATTGAGAAAAAAATAAATTTTGGGTAGGACTTGTCAAAAAGACAGTTCAATGACAGGACTTGCTTGATTCAACAGCGATGAATGAATTTCTACAATAGAAGGAGGAAGGGTATAGTGCAGAATAGGTGAACTCTGAAAACTAATTAGCTCGGATGTCGGGACTGGCGCAGTCAGTCATTGCGAGTTTAATCGGGCGCTTCCTCGGGCCGCGAGCGACTCATCGCCGCCGACGGGCATACAATGCGTGTGCAGTAATTGTGTATCTCACGACGAGACAAGACTGGGAAATTCCCTCGGGGAGGTTGGAAAAGCCTCTTTTCGTCCGACTCAAAGATGATTGGATTCGTTCCAAGTTTTAGCTTTTATACCGTTCGGATCGAATAGAACGGATCTGCCATATTGATAAGTAAGTTTGCCGATACAAAGGAAAGAAGGTTCAATGCGAACTCGTGATTTCCTAGCTTTCGGATGTGGGTCTATTGAAATTTGTGTCCGCAGTGCATCATCTGTTGGCTTATCTTTTTCCCTTACTGTTTTCATTAATTAAAGTTTAAAGAAAATCTGCTTACTTGAGCAAGTTTCACTTGAAGATTGAAATTCGTTTTTTATACGCTAACTCAATTAGAAATAGATTAGTTGTATAATCGAATATTTTTCTCTCTTGTTTTTATTCGATACTTATAAAAAACAAAAATATACGCGAATGTGTGGACTGAGTGTAATTTGAAATAATCTTTAAACACCAAATGCTCTTTCTCAAAGATTTTATTAGGAATCACATTTACGATCATTGAATTGAAATTTATGTCGGGTGAGTGAGAGGCTAGTGAAAGAAACTAGGATAATGTTACTGTTTATGCAAGGCAAACAGAATTTCATAAATTGTAAGTAAGAAATAATGTTTCTGAAATATTAAAAACCAACGTAGATGCTGAGAATAATGGATAAATGAATTTCATGAATAATATTGAAATCATCGAATTGAAATTTAATATTTTCTGAGGCACACTTTTGTTTCTATACGTACTAGAGGAAGATGATCAGTTAAACCGTTCACTTTAGAGTTTCAAAACGAGCAAAAATATTGATAATAATAATTTGATTATATGAAAATGTAAAATATCAGTTGCGTTAGCTTTTTACGTACTTTGTTAATTGGATAAATACATTTTAAAGCACATTTTATTGTTTTGAAAAAGCGCACAACGGCTTAAATTACTTCAAAACTTCAAACAACAAATTTAAAAGTATTTATTATACGATATAACGATACAATAATTAAATTAAAATCGATTCGACCCGTTTGGCAATTGCTATCGAATTATATACCCAACGGGTAACCGTCCATGTTCTTTATCTTCGTGGTCCGTTAATACCGCTTGTAAACACGAATCCCTTCTTGGTCGGGGCTACCCTGGAACTCACTTACGGCCGGCGCGGCCGAAGGGACGAGGCACTGGCAAGCGCATAACGGCTCGAGCGGAGGCTGGACGCGCCCTCGGGCCGAGCTGCCGGTGGTCCGCGCCCTACGCATCGGAAAGACCCGGCGATCGCCCGGTAATTTCAGCCCGGCGCGCAATCTCCCGCGGCCCTGCCTCCGCCGCTTCCTCGTGCGCGACGAGCGATCGCCCCGGCGAGATAAGCCCGCGCCGCTCGCCGACCGGCCGGTTGATCGACGCGCCGTGCGAGTACGAGGTTCTCTGGCCGGTGGCCGCTCGAGGGTAGCGCTGCCCTTGCGAGGCCGATGTAAAATCGCCAGTGAACCGACCTCTTTTTATCGTACATTGTTGAATTTTCGCTCGAGTAACCATGCGACGATGTGGATTGATATTCGCTTCACTTTCGTATGCGCAGTATAGAGTTTCTTGTACATGTAAACGTTATTTTTAAAATTTTACATTCTTCAAAAGTGTACTGTTACTGACATGTTGTCGTCTCGGTTTTAACAGTAATAATATTCAAGTACACGGGACTTGGTAGTTGTAATCGATTTCTGTTAATAAATCAAAGGAAAAAGTATGAAATCTATTCTAATACTTATTACGTCCTATTAATAAAACCATGACGATAGTGAGTAGCTGATAGCAAATACAGTGTGGCTACTAATTTTGGGATACAATAACTCTTATTTGGACTAATCATTAAGAGCATTGATAAACGCTTGTACTCTCAGTAAGATCAATACACATATAGATTTCTTGTATGCCTTGCCATTAACCGTAGAAAGAGAGTTTCTCATCTACGTAATGAGATATTTGATAGCACGAAGGACCATGTAAAAGCTAACTTTTTGCAGCTAATACATTATTACCAAAATTTCATATAAGTTGAGAAATTCTATTGATTGGTAAGTTGTCCTCGTCATATATAACTCGAGTAGGATTCTGATAATACTGTTTCCGAAATGCATTTGTTATTATATGAAGTAAATAATCGGGCATGTTAGGGAAATTGGGTATACTGATTTGATTAATAGAGCCTTCATCGGAATGGTATCCGTACAGCGCAATTTGCTCTTCAGTGAACAATTTACGGGTGGAGAAATTCCTATGCGCAGCATCGGCGCGGCGAATGCGGGTCGGCGATATAGCCCCGGGCGCGGAGGCAGGGCGCAGGCAGAGTTGGCGCGAGCCGCGCACTCGGGGGCCACTTTGTGGGGCGCATTAAAGCGCAATCGATTTCTTCGGCATCGCACAATCCCGGGCGAAATTGAGCGGCTCTCGTGCGGCTCTCGCGCGGCTCCATTGAAAAAGTGGCTCGGGGCGGCGCCCGCGCACTAAGCGCGCGTACGCATTCGGCTTTCGCCTCTCGGGGCGAATGGGCGCGCGGCCGCCGCGCCGCCAGATACTCGGCTTAACTCCCTTTGACAGCGACTGCGCCCCATTAAATCCATCATTGCGCGGTTCCACCTCGCGATCTCCGCGCCTTGATAATACCGAGTGGCGAAGGCCTCGCGCCCGTTGATGCCGCGGAGGCCGAGTCGAGCCGCGGGCGCATTATCGCGAGGAAACATTGCCCGGACGTTGAGGTATCCCGCGATCGAGAAAAATCGCTCGATGCTCTAGAAAATATAGCCAATACTTGTATTTGTTTTTATCTATCAAATTCTAAGCTTTGGCAATAGGGTATCGTGTGCGTGTAAGCCTATTATAGTGGGTATATATACGCGATACGGCTTCCTTGGGCAGATTAATCATTTGAATTTTTTAACGATCGACTTGGAGATAGGATTTCAGAGCAACCTAAAAATATAATACAATATTTGTCTTGAAAATAGATTAATGACTCTGGGCAAAGATACATCATCGTGAAATGTTTTGTTTCCTTTCCTGTGGGGGGCACGCGTCACACACTCGCGCGCCCGCGCGATCACATCTTGATAAATTTAATTCCAGGGCGAGTTAAATTACTCGCAATAAATGTCGTTTCTTCCCGACGCTGTTTAAATTCCGCTAAACTGCCATCGCCGTATATTACCAGGCGTAATTATCAAAATAAAACTCAGCCCTGGCTGGAAACAATGAAGCGCGCGGCGTGCAATATAGCGGGACGATTGCGAGACTCGATATAAATCTATTCGCATTATAGATAACTCGTTGCACGCCAACCGTAAGCGCGCTTTCACCTCCATTCATCCGTAATGGCCCGCGCGCGACCATAAATTTCCATTATTGCAAGCGCCACTTAAGCGGCTTGAACTTTGTAGAGCGCGACCGATCGATCGGTCCCGACCTTCGCCCGCGCCGCTCCTCCCGCTCCCCCCTCGCGTCCCGGCGTCGTTAGCCGAACGACTCGTCGTCGTCGCCTCGACTTGCAGGGGAGCCAACCGCGCCTTCCTATCCTTTCATGGCCGCGGACCGACCTTTTGTCCGACGAGGGGGACTCTGCCCGTTCCTCGACAACCGCCAGTCAGGGAAGTCGGAGACGTTTTTCGTTTTTTTTTTCCAGCGAAGGTCTAAAAGGGCAGACTACGAGGTTTACTAATTTATATACGGAAACGCAAGAAGGAATGTATACGTGTATACAACCTCTGGTCTTTTGACCCGCAGGAAATAACTTTATTGCATTTGACGTAACGGTGTAAATGGACCGAACCGATTAATTAGTCATCAAAGAAGTCATAAGTGTTCGGCGAGATTAACGTTTACGTGCTCTCCGAGTTCACCTATATTCTCCAATCGATGACGGTGTAAAACGTTTTTCCGATAAGTACCGGGGATCGGGCGACATTGTCGCAGCCTCTCGGCTACGACCTTTGCCGAACGACGGGGACTTTTCGAACAGGCGTTCTCACAAGTGCGGGAGGCGGTTTAAAAATAGCCCGAAGATGGAGCCGCGGGCCAATTACAATCGGCCGCGTCGTCTTCCCGGGGCGCGGCGGGCGGAAAGCCGACATTTTCTCCAATTAAATCGCGATTTCCACATGAAAGGCGCCTTTGGCGGCGGCGAGGCGATCCCGCGCGGGAAACTGGAGCGCGCCGCGCGCCCCACAATCCCCGAGATAAGAATCTCGGCGCCTTAAGCGGAAGGGTCATTGGAATTTTCGATCGGCCGGGGAGAAAACGCGCGCGCAACTCGTCTCCCGGTGCGTGACCCACTTGCCGCGGGGGTTCGCCGTTCCATTTCGGGCTCGTTTGTCGCGTCTCCGCGCGCTCGCCGAGGACTTGGCCCGCCGCGGGATCTGCGGGGGGACGGCGGCTCCGGCCGCGCCGAGGAGGAATTCGATCAGAGCGCGAAAACTCGGCGCGCGGATACGTTTGCCTCGCCGGTCGCCAGCCCCCCCAAGCTTGTTTAATAAGCCAATTTGCAATTAAGACCTCGGTACACCCGGTCTGCCGAGTGTGCAAATTCGTTAGCCGGGGCAGGCCAATGGACCGGGGCGGCAGTGCCGATCGAGAGCCAGGCTCCGAGGAGAGTCGCGAGCGTTGCACTCTTCTTTTTCTTCCGATTCAATTTGAAAGGAGAAACTGTTGTTTCTAACGAGATCGGCGCAAGCCGAGCCACACGAGTCGATTACCTTCCACGTCCGAGGCACGGGTGCACAGGTGTTCCCAATGGCCGCCGAAACATGCTTGAAAATCGACCCGGCCCCAGCGGAATAGCTTTCCACCGAGGAGTCGAGCGAGTGCTCGCGGCCGGTCGGCGCGGACGCCATGGGAGGCGCACGTACGCGCGGCCCTCGTTCAAGGCTAACGCTCAACGAGCCGCTGTATTTTTGGCGAAAGCCGCGCCGCGGGATCCGGTGGCCTTTTACGATGGGGAATTTTTACGCGGAACTCGC
The DNA here is from genome assembly GCA_018906755.1 of Sycophaga agraensis. NCBI lineage: Eukaryota > Metazoa > Arthropoda > Insecta > Hymenoptera > Pteromalidae > Sycophaga > Sycophaga agraensis. The sequence goes on from JACCIE010000011.1 coordinate 1,877,667, forward strand.
GCCGCCCGCTTGTTTAGCGTAGCTCCCCCTCGCGCAAATATGCGCGGCATGCGAGGCTTATTTACTCTGCCGGTTAATTTTGGAAATCGTCGCTTTCATTTCAGGGGGCGGGGCCTCCTTCAAAGCAACCGAATGAATTGATTGCTTTTCTAACTTTAAGACCGGACGATTGTTGCCGCGATCTCTTCTATCGTTTAACTCTTTGGTAAACAATGTTCAGGTATAGTGATTATTCGGAATACGTATTTATGAAGAAAATATAATTTGGCAGTAGAAACTCGAATTCTTACATGTACGCAGTCAGTCGGTTAACCTTGATTGCCTACATTTATGTATTTTATCTTTAGTAAAGTGTTAAATGAATTTGATGCGAGATTCGATGATGATTAGAGCATCAATCAAATAGAGTATTTAATTAATAAAATTAATATTTTAACACAATAAGTGTCACAAAAAATCCTTACCAACTATTAAAGAAGTCTGATTGAATTATGGCAACTGTTTATTTTATAAAAAATAGGAAATCGAAATCTAACCAAGTCCTTTAAATTAGCTTAATAGGCTGAAAATCAGGTTAAATTTTGTTCAGTATTCTACCGGGAATCAATATCGACATACTTAAAATTAGACAATTTTCCAAAGGGGTCAATTTGAATGAAAATATAGAAACATTTTTTCTGTATATCTAATATTTAAAGTAGGTTTTGTATATATTATTAATTGTTAATTCGATAGGACTTATCTAATTAAAAATTTAATGAGAAAGTTTCGCCTCAACAAGTAGAATGCAAATAATTTTACAATTATTCATTTTTTGTAAAAACAAACGTTTTCCTGCCAAAGTATTTTCTCTTTTTTTAACTCAATGGCTTGTTGAACCTTCGAGCAACCAGTTACAATTAATTATCTTCAAAGATTAACACTGAACATTATTTTGAAATACAAAAATTTGAGTTTTATCTATTTTCGCGAGCGCGATTTTCGTTTTCCATAAATGAATAGAATAGGAACCTGCACTATATAAAGACGTATATAGGATTATACAGATAGTACAAGTTGTTTACGGAAACAAAAGCTGAAATTGCAAGGCGGTCACGACTGACGAGATTTGCTCAAAGTATTAGCGAGATGAAAAGTGCACTCGTCTAAAAGCGCCGACCGAACAGCAATCCTACGGTCGGGGCTCGCGATCGGCCCAATTGGCGGAGGAGTAGCCGGGCGCGACAAAAGCGTGCCGCTCTCCCGCGGAAAGCCAACGGGGAAAGAAAGCCGGCCAATTACCGGGAGCTGCGCTCCTGGACCTTCTCGAGTGTCCACTCGGCGATATTCGCGCCTTTGAAATTCGCTGCGCGCGTCGGTGTGCGAGAGATCGAGGGCCGGAGCCCGCTCACGTCACTCGAGCCCGCTAATTCATCGAGTGCACGGGCCGGTTTTATGACATTCATCGGGAAGATTGTACCAGCGTACCGAGCGCCTCGTTCGATCCCAGGAGCCACTCATGACCGTCTTCGAGTGCGTTAGATTCATTGGATTGATTAGTTTTTTTCAAAGCGCACGTGTCTTTTAATTGATTGGATGCCCGTATTTTATTCTTCTCTTTGAATTGCACGTGCGTTTTTATTTTTATTATACGTGTGATGTATGGAAGCTTTCAATTGCGACGTCCTGCACTGCCGAATCTAGTTGATTTAAGTTTTAATATTGCCAATTAATCACATTGGTTATCTATACTATTTAAACACATAAACAACATTTTTGCTTTTAATTATTGAGTATTCGATTCATGAATAATATATCAAGAGTTATACCAGAATTTCTCCCTCGATTCGCCATAAAGCACCAAGTCATAAATAAAAATCCATAAAAATAGAAAGTCTAGGGATGTACAACACAAAGCCTACGACCGGAATGTCACTCACCCACGTATACGCGCCAGACGCTGCACTTGTCATATTTATACCCAATAGTTCACTGCTAGGGGAGTTCACTTTACCCCGAAAGACGCACGGCCCATGTTACGAGCTTTTCCGCTTGGGCGTAGCTCATAAGAGGATCGTTTCGTTACGATGGTTGCTACATGGTCTTTTTTTACGGTACGTGGCTCCTTACATTTTATCTATACTTCCCAGGGTAAGAAACATTTCCGCGTGCACAAAATTCCGTTATAAGCGCATCATATGTAACGTGGTTATAGTTTATAAAGAATACAAGTTGCTCTTGGATTATGCTAAAGGACTTTTTTAATTGACTGACGGTGCGTTCGAAAGTGAAGCTGTGAAAGCAACTCCAACAACTCGGACTGCCATTCAACAAGTTTAATTGGATAGTAAAATAAAGTTTGACTTTCAATGAACCATCACATTGCACAAATATCGTCAAGAGCTCTCGAATTTTCCTGTGGTATAAAGTCGACTCTAATCAACACCTCGCGCTGATTAATTTGCGCCAATTCTTCTTTTCATTTTTTTAAACTACTGAGCATGACTGATTAAAATGATAGTAATATTCGAAAGTGATTAACTCTCTATACGCGAAAGTGAAAAATTGCGGAGAAATTTTCGAATTACTGCACTATTTCTTCGTCATACATATTCGACAGACGCGTGGACCTTTCGAAAATCGTTAATCCTCCACTGTCACCCGCAATAAAGGAATTACGGAAAAAACGAAGTTGGATCGTAACGGTGCACAATTTATCGCAGCCGCGCACCTCTGTATCTCTCTCTCATTTCTATCATTCTCTCTCCGTCACATACACACACGCCAACCCATGCGACGTTGTTCCTCTGTGCGAAATTCAGTTCCGAAATTGATTGATGCGAAATACTTGTAAGTCGAACCTTTGGGCAGAAAATGTTGTATTATTGCCTTTTTCAACTTATTTGCGGTATTTCAAATGCCTTATCAGAAAAATTTACTTTTAAAATATAATGAAAAAAAAAACGATATTTTTAAACAAATTGTAAAAATCAATTCGACCTAAGCGTGCGAATTCTCTTCGTTGATCTCTTCGTGTCAGCAGGATGCGCTTACCAGCATCCCAATAGCAAATCCCTGCAGCGCTCGTTAATGCGGTGTGTGAGCCTACGAGGGTGGGACTGTCCGCGTATCTCCGCTCGGTCCCTCACAGAGTGACAACGCGCCATTTTCCGCGGGGCGTCGCTCGTTCCGCTTTCCGGAATCGAATTACCGAGACACGCGCGGTGACCGAACGTCGTTACGGTCTTCCCGATGGTTATGCCCGCTGACGACAATGCATGCGCGTGCGTATACGTCCTTTCCTGCGCACTTTGCTAAATCGAGTTTCGCGCCCTGTCCAGTCATCCCTTCGTTGAGACGTCAGTGGAATTCGATTTTTTTAGAATTTAATTCTTTAAGCAGCAAAAAGCTTAAATACTTTACGATCCCATAATCTTGCTTAATTGGGTTGAGGGAAATTTTTTCCGCCTCTGCTCGTTTTTCTTCTTTTTTACAACGACTTTAATAACGCTGAATGTATAAAGAAAAATATTATGATAATTTTACTATGAGACGTAATGAATTCGACATTTCTATTATAATAAAAAAAGGCAAAAATAAACTTTCAATTCAACAAATTATATTGTTTTTTATACTATGTATTTACATTTATAATGATAAATGAACTTAATATTATTCGATAATTAATTACATAATAGCTTTTTATCAATAACTTATAAAATTGATAATTTTTGTACATTTTATGTATCTTATTTCTTTACTGCGAAGAACGTTAGTAACCTCCAGTACCACCTTGTCGTCGATAATCTCCAGAGGCAGTTATATCGTTTGGCCCATTTACAGCAACTGCTGCCAAAGTATTCTTCATAATCAACCACTTGGCTCGTTTATGTCCAATACTTTCTAAGTATTCTATAACTGATGGATCAAAGTCGTCTTCTCTTTGAATTTTCATTGGCCACAACTAGCAAAAAAGGAAATAAAAATAAAGTGACTTGAGATGTTAGATTATCGTTAAAATTTGATTAACAGGTATATTGCATCTTACATTGTGATGAAGTCTAGGATGATCTAGTGCTGTTTTGATATCGTAACCCTTTAATAAATTAAAGATGATTCCTTGAGCAACACCTGATGTGATTTTAGTTCCTCCAGCAGATCCAATTACTAAGCGAACCGTATTATCTTTATTCAACTAAAAGATAATATTGAAAGTACTATAAGTTTTTAATTTTCAATTTCATTTAAAATTTATAGGTTAAATTCACTTACAATTATGGAAGGAACCATAGAGCTCATTGGTCGTAACATGCTGCTACTATTTCTAACAAAGTTAAATTCTGATGGTTCAACACCAAATCCATTTACTATACCTGGATAAGAGTAATCATCCATTTCATCATTTAAGATGATACCGGTTGATTTGGAGCGAATAAACGATCCAAATCTATAAAAACAATAAAATAAATTTTTTGTTAGGTAATTGAACTATCAAAACTTCAAATATCAAAGGTAGTAAATAAATACTCGAAAAAAATGCATGTTAAATGAATTAAAAGATACAAATATAATCAATTCACAAAATTGAATAGTTATAATACTAGGAATAAAATATTATTAGAACTCACACTTGATTAATTGTTGATGTTACAGAAACTGCAGATCCGTCTTCTGCATAAACAGAAGTATGGGCAGTACCTAAATCAATTCTACCTTGTTGAGTAATGTTGTAATGCATATAATCATTGTATGTCTTGTCATCTTCGATAAGATTAATTACTTGATCAGCGTATTCTTTGCTGATCAATTTTTTTACGGCTAAAGCTGTAAACAATATTTTTTCATTGTATTATGAAAATCCATAGAAAGTCACCCATAGAACAAATAATTATAAATACGTATTTACCCATCAAACAATCTTTATCCCAGTTACCATTTTTTCGTTTTGAAAATGCGTAACCTTTCTTTTCAAGATCTGGTACATATTTGCTATTTACTTTGCAGTCAGCTTTAGATGTTTTTTGTTCATATTCCGGTCTATCAATGAAATCACCTATTTCATTTCGTCTAGCATATGCCCACTTAAACGTTTCGGCAATACGTTGCCACATGACGTTATTATTAGGTGCAGTAGGTATAATTTTGTCAAAAATATTCATCATGAAAGCAAGAATCACTCCCGATCCTGGAGTGGCTGAAGTATACATAATTTTGTCACCAATAGTGGAACGAATTGGTTCTTTCCATTGAGGTCTAATAAAAAATAGTATGTTGATAAAATACTGATAAAAAATAAAAATAAATAAATAAAAGATGTTAACGTTATTACTCATAATTCCTTAAATCATCCATTGTCATTATTCCTCCTTCTGCTTGAATATCTTTAATTATGGCTTCACCGACTTCTCCATTATAAAATATATCTTTGCCATGATCTCGAATTTTTTTTAATGTTTCGGCAAGTTTTTGTCTGTGAATTACATCGTCTTCCTACATTAGAGTTAAATATATAATTAATAAACATGTTGTATGTAACAGTGAATAATTTATTTTTGCTGAATAATTAACTGTTTAATTACAAATTGTATGTACTTACATCAACGAGTTCAGTAGGATTTTGTGAATCGTGCAAAATCATATTAAGTGAATCAAAAGACCGTTGATTCAACATTTCTTTGACTTTTTGAATATCGCTATTTACGTATTTCGATACAATTGATCCTTCTTCGCAAATCCGAATGGTATCTTCGAAAAGATCTGCCCATGGTAATTTTCCAAATTTTTGATGTGCTTCCCAATAACCAGCTATTTCTCCAGGAACAGCTATTGATTTTGCACCTGACAACAGAAATTAAAATTATTATTTAAATTTATAACATATTAATTTATACTTAATTTTAATTTATTATTCGTTGAATATTGTACTGTCATACATTATAGTATATTACCATATTTCGCTTCATCAGCATTTTTCAAAGTAAACATTCTTTCATGTGCAGCGGCAGGAGCATATTCTCGAGCATTCAGGAAATATGCCTTTTGCTCACTAGCACTCCAAATTGTCATTAAAAATCCACCGCCGATTCCCATTCTATTTAGAATTTAAATTGATTATTATATACATTATATAGTTCTTAATTCATGTACAAATTTATTTATACTGCATGAAATATTAATTTTACCCCTGTAATGAAACGACACCATCACATAAAAGCGTAGCTATTGCAGCATCTACAGCAGATCCTTTTTTTCTTAACATTTTTGCACCTATTTCAGCACATAATTTTGAACTTGATGCCACTGCAGCCTAAATGCAAAAAATTTGAGATTTATTATAAATTTCATTTAAAAATAGACTATCAAACTTTGCTATTATCTTACATTTTCATATTTTCCTGCCGTTTCTTCAGTTGGACCAATATAATAAGGATCCATGTTAGGTGCAATAGGATTACTCATAGTATAGGAAACAGCCCAAAATAATATAAGTAACCATTTTACTATTTCCGTGCTGCTGCTGTGTAACCTTGAATATAAGGATATTGAATTTTTAATAAAATATTATCTTATTATGCTTAAAAAAATTTGTTCAATGACATCTGCTAGAAATCTGTACACGTATATGATGTCTATATTTTAATTCTTACGTACACTAATTTTTCATAATTCTGACTTTAGTTTAAACTATAACATGAATCAATTGATTGATATTCATGATTTGAAATCGTTTTTTTATCATTTACGACTGATAGATTATCTAATATAGTTTTATTCAATTTTTTGTTTATAGCATTTATTTTGTATTATATATTAAATAAAAAATTACAATACTTAGAAAATAATTTCAACTAATTTAACATTTTATGTATCAATTTATCAACTAATATATAAAAATTCTATCATTCAAACTTTAAATCTTGACATTTCATCCAGTAAAATTGCAGCAAAGAGATAAATCAATATTTAAAATAATCAATATACTATAATAATGCAATACATATATAATGCAACAAATCTATAAATATTTTTGTCAGGTTTCATTCAAAACCAACTTTGTATATCTGCTTTAGAAGCATTTTTTTTAAACAATGTTTTAACTTTTAATGATGTATTTTTATTAACAGTTTTTTTAGTTTCTACTTATCGAAAGTTAATAACTCAACCTTGTCAATATTAAGATATTTACTATTCTACATATTTTGTATATCGCTGATTCTCTTTAATAAGTGCAGTATCGAATACTTACCAAGTCATGTTAATGATATAAAGAAATCAGTCTTGTGAAATTTTTTGAACTTAATGATAATTTTTTATAGATTTGTGCACATATATATATTGAAGAGCTCGAATTAATTTATGCGTAGTAAGCCGTGTTTACAATATAAAACTGCTTATTATGTATGTATTAGAAAGGAAATAAAGAACAATAACAGTTGTAACGGATTTTATCGTGTTTCCGTAGACTCAGCAATTGGTAGCGCGCATCAATAATAGTATAATGCTGTGTATATAAGTAGTAAATATTAATTGCGTATTATTATAAATATATTATTTATACAGCTTGCAAATATAAATGAAAATGTTTTCTACATCCGATTAATTTTTAAAGTGAGCACAAAGCCTCAAAATTTTCAAATCATTTCATTTTAGCATTTAGTCTAAATGGAAACAAAACTCATAGTGTTCTAAGTGCGCAGTATATTATATTTATTACAAATAAAAAATAATACAGTAAATAATAATGTTTGATTCTAAAAACTGTCACTTTTTCCTTTATTAAAACCATTATATATTGATCCGATGATACCTTACCACAGCTCATTAATTTCTTTTGCAAGATTTTCCAACTTGAAATAAAATTAAAGAAAACATATACATTACAACAAAGATATTAAATTTTAAATGCTACATTTGTAATCTATTTGAATATAATATTACTTTAATATAATTTTATTCGGCGAGGCAAAGTAACAGTATATTATCAGCTTTTGATGATGTTCGTACATAAATTTATGGAGATAATATGATGTCCATGCTGATCGTAGCTGGCGATATACCATATTTCCTCGAATCTATTTTCTTACAGGGATAGTACTAGTTTTTTTATTTTAAAGTAACGTATAAATTTATCATTATCAATGTTACAATTGAAATAATTTTATTACGATTTATACCATAACATATTTTATAAAATAGTTATATTTATTATTTTATTTATATTTACATTCATATTTAATTGTTTTTTATCTTGTTACAGGTGAGTGCTTAATACATTTGATGACTGACTATATTTAGAATTTACGCTTTCATGGTGAGTGAAACATTCAATTGATACACTTTTCTGCGCGCTTAACAACAAAGCATCAATCTATAAAACATGTAGTATTGACAATGCGATTTTACAATGTCTACTATCTACATTCTTATGCAACTTGTGGAAGATGTGTGTCCAAAGGCTTTAAACTTAATGTCATTCGAAGGCGAACCCCCGATCCGTAAGCAGTAAAATATATAATCGGCAAACTCAGCACTGCTTGTAAAAAAATGTTGTGAAACATGTCGAGCCTATGTACGGTTGGGCGTAGTTGCCAACGCTGCAAGCTGAGGCGAGGGTAGTACCGTCAAAAGACTATTCGGATTTATTGGCCGTTACCCGTCGCTATGAAGGCGAAGGAAGGCCTGACCCGCGAAAAAAGGGCCGATAAATCGGGGCGAGTCGACGAGGTGGTTGAGCGTATATTGCGTATACGTTGTAATCAAACTATCGACCAATTCGTGCCACTTGTTCGCAAGGCGAAGGTTGTGCAAAATGTTCTTCCGGCATCGCCTGTTTTGCCTATTGACATATTTTGTTCAAAAACTATTGAAAGATCTGTACTACAGGTAAAAATTTTGGAGTTGAATTCTGGGCAGAATTCGAGATAGTTGATACGTAGTACAATCTCTGTAAAAAATTGGTTGTTATAATTTTTATTCGTTTATTAGCTAATTTTGTAGTAAAAATACATAGTACATGTAACATTCCTCCAAAAACTCATTAATAATGAAATTTTCCATTTAAAGAAAATTAAACTGCTCTTGCATACAAGACATCTCGATGCACCGCAGACATCCCGAAAACTTTTTTCTAGGGTGGCTTCTAAGGCCCGGGTGTTGTTCACAGGACAACTTAGTTTACGGGCGCGTTTCTGGGGCGAAGGTCGATCGTTTTATTAGAGTTCGCGGGAGTGGAGACGGACTGGCAATAACGGCCGACAGGTCGTTACGCCCGCACCTGACAAAGCGCGCGCTGTCCGCGGATGGAGACGAATGCGCGGCTTACTGCTCGGTGCTAGCCCAGAAGACCGAAAGCGACTCGTGCGTGTACCCTATCGTTAGCCCCGCTAATTGGTATCTGCGGAAACGGGACTTTTTTTCTAAACGTTCCAATTCTTTCTGTCCTAAAGATTCTCAATTGTTTACGCATTTTTGAGTAGAGACTTACACTTGCTTTGCTACAAATGCGCCCAAGGAATAACAATATTATATTCACAAAATTGCGAATTAGAACTTGTATATACCTCTATCGCGTAAATATTAATTTTTGGTTGGGTATCTGCAAGAATTTTTATACTGATATAATAATAATTACCGTACTATCATTCGGATTAAACAAGAGATATTTGATCAAATTTAGCATTAGCTAATACGCAAATAAAAGATAAGAAAAATTAAATACTTATGAAACAAATATATGGGTGCACAATAGAAATATAAACATAAATACTATTAGCCAAAGTATAATCCAAAACAATATTCTGAACTGAATAGGCGTGTCATTAGCATTTTACTTGGAGTCTCATTGTTCTAGATTTTTAATTAAATTTTCTTGTGCTCTAAGCAGTCTTATAGCTTCTGTCATCTTATCTAACGACATAGTTTTCCTTCTCATAAAATATTTTAAGAGTTTGAAGGCAACGTTTAATAAATTACATCTTTACACAATGTATCTTTTCAATAGTAAAAAATTGGAAATTGAATGGGAAACGGATATTAAAATTAGATAAAACGAATAGATAATGCAAAATTTAATTAAAAAAATTTACATTTCATTCTATTATACTTTGAACCTGAATTTCCAGCCAGAATATTATAGATGTAAATAATAGTTAGTCTTGATTCAAGTACCCAAATTACTTTATTTGATAGTTTTTTCTAAAGTCACTGGGAGAAAGAAAATGATCCACTGGTGTAATTTGTCTTGCAGAAAGCTTGGCGTTCCCTCAAAGTTGAAATGAATCCCGTAATTGGGGTCGAAATGGAGTAGACTCGAGAGTAGACTATAACTGGATGCCCATTGCTCACCTTTGAAACAAGGCCTATATCTAGCTTATCACCAGAGAGCCTCGCCTCTGGAGCGAAACTCTCTCGGAACGCAGCGGCCCCGCGACAAAAATACGCGATGGGAGGGAGGGATGGTCGGTGCTCGCTATTCCGGCCTTAATGAAAACAAAGTTCCGGAAGGGCGAGGCACGGGCAGGAGAGCCGGGCCGGGCTGCCTGTACACAAAACTCTGGCCAGGGCGCGGAACGCTAGAGGCCCATTAGCCCTTGATTATCAGCGGAGCACGTATTAGCACTTTGGCGAGGCGAGCGGCCTGGCGTGCGCCTTGCCCCGAGCCTAGGCCTTGCATTATACTTGAGGGGGAGGGGCCGCCTCCGCCCGGGGAAATTCGAGCGCGGCAAGACGACGCGCGGCCGATCCGCCCCGTAGCCTCGTTCCCCCCGGCCCGCGGCAAATTGGATACGGTCAGCCGGGGCGAAGATGGAGCCGCCGATACAGGGGCCGCGAGTTATCTGCCGGGCGAGTTAATGCGCCCGCGCCCCGCGATCTCGCCCGCCCGGCCTACATCAGCGCACCTGCTATTTAATTACACGCGGATTTTCCGCGCGCGCGGCCCGCCGAGCCGTTGCCCGCGCTTGATCGGCTGTGGACCAAAGGCAACGAGTCGAGGCGTCTTTGTTTATTTCCCCGGGGCGGCGCGATCAGCTGCGAGCCGCGATTATAGGAGCCGCGCGCCGCCTTCCACGGACGCGTCTCCTCGGAGGCGAGGAGTATTTATCTCCGACCCGTGTTTTCAATCGCAAGGCATATATTTGCGGGAGCTCCTCTCGGCGGATAGTCTGCCCTGGCAGATGTTGCCGCTGACGAGCGGAGATGCAGACTCGCTCGGCAAGACGGGGCGGACTATTCAAAATCTAAACAGCAGCTGGGGGAATATATCCCCGGAGTCGCTGCGCTACCCCCCGCGGAAAGAAGCGCCGACGCGGGCGAGACCGGGGCGGAGGGAGCGAGGCGGCCGCGCACACGGCCCCCGGCAACGTCGCGACGCACGTCTAACCGCTTGTTTACGCGGACAATTTGCCCGTTTGCAGTAGCAATTACCGGGCGACGGGGAACCGGGCCGGCGCCCCGCTCCCCCGGATGTCGCGATCGCGGGCCCGCGGCTTTGTATATATTATCTCCGAGTTAGGCGGCACCGTCTCCCCGGAGGAGGAGCAGCCGAGATCCGGGGGAGTCGCGCCGATCGCCTCGGGAGGTGCGTGAGTCAATAGCGGGTGATTGGGGGGGGGGGGCGAACTTTGTTAGCGCGGCCGCGGAGGGACCGCGCGATTGTTCCGCCCGCCCGGCCTCGAATAGGGCTACTCTTTCGTCCCGTCTTTCTCGCACCAGTCCGAAAGCCGGTGGCTCGTATGATGAAGCGCGCGCGGCTCGCGGTTCGCTGCTTGATTCCCTTGGAAAAATTTCATTGGATTTAACGCGCATCGTTGTGCCAAATTCTTTTTACTCGATCGCTTTCACCGGCCGACTGTGCCCCCGCGTATTCGCCTCCATTTGCATTTTCCGCGATGAAAAGGCTCCGGGGAAAAAAAATTGAATTCTTGTTTGCGCGTGTACAGCGGTTGCTTTTTCTTCCCTATTTCCTAGATTTTTAACCGGAACGAAAATGTAAATGTGCGCTTTTATATGGCATTTTCAACTAATGAATCTTTGTAGGTGTAGTGTAAAAGCTTTTTTATGAAAATGGCGCGCTCTATAAGTAATCAAATACGCGCGCTGAATAATTTATCCGGAAAGGGAGCAAGATTTTTATAGAGGCACGCACCTCGTTCAAACTTTTATCAGTCAACTCCATCAGGAACTTGATAAAATATTATGAAATCCATCGAGTGCCCGCCTCTCCCGGTAACTTTGTTCCACAACAAATAATTAATTCGATCCCATCGAAATCCAATCACTTACCGCGGCGATGATAAATATTTAAACCCGGCCCTAGCTCTCCATTTTACAACGCGATCCGCTTCGAATGTACTCATTAATTAAAAATGCAGTTCGATAAAACTCTGCAAACTTGGTGAGGGATCGAGAGATAAAAGCCTTGTGGGACTTGTCCCATAGCGACGGCGCGATCCATGATCGATCGCTCGAAATAAATGTATTCAACAGGGTCGACGTTCAGCTCCTTTATAATAGTCCTCTATTATATATATACAGCACTGTAGATTCAATCAAAAGTACTTACTTTGAGTAGAATTCCTGAAATGCATTTTTTATATAGAGCGGCGTTGTTGTTAGAAGACATACAATCCATCAACCAATGAATCCTAATTTTAAATTGTGAATAATAGAATTCTATCATTTTCACTTTTTCGATTCGTAAAATACTATGCACTTTTAAATTTAATATGTAGTATAAAGAGTCTGAATTCAATTTACCAACATGAAGATTAATTTTCATTAATAAATTGTATGATATAAACAATCATTTTAATTAGAATCTATGTAACTATTTTCGATTATAGATTTATTGCTTATTAAAGGCTTTTAATAATTATCATATTCTCAACAGTTATTTCCGAATAATAGTTTCGTGTCCGGACGTAGGTACTTTATGATGAAGTTGGATTGATCACATAAGTCCAGACATTCCCTCTTTTTCTCTCTGCTTTGCTCTTTATTTCTCCCTTTATCTCTTGCGCTCTCGAAACAATAAACGCTAGAGGGGAAGGAAATATTTCGTTTCCTCCCCGGTTTTTGCGGCCTCTACCTTTTCGTAGTTTCCCCGAGCGAAGGATGATAAATCGCTATCCTTTTTTCGCAAATGAGAAAATTCTAACGGTCGATCGGACCTCTCTATCACTATAGAACCGCGACATGGCACGAGCTGATTCGGGGATCGTGCCTGGCTAAGTTTGATTTTTCGTGATAATGCCATTGATTTATGGCGGGAGACTGAATAATCGACGCACCGTAGATTAATTTATGATCCGTCAACTTTTCATAATGAGAATGATTAGTGCTAAGCTTGACCGACAGTTCAATTTTCTTTAAAACTAGGACGAAAGTACTAAAGAAAAAAGGTTGCATTCAATAAGACTTGTAGAATTCTTTTTATTTAATGTCCTTCTACTTATTCTTCAATTTGAGTACTAATTAACAGCGAAGCCTGCACATGTGTTGTCAGTAAAACATATGGGAAAATTCAGTAATATTCGTCTCTGCCGGTTGAAGCCTGGCATCAAATCCGACAACACCAGAATATTAGCCCAATATACGAATAAATGGAATGAAGGTGATAAAATTACTTTTATTAAAATCTTTAATAAAAGTTTACATTTCTGTAATTTAATGTGAACTGCAAAACCTCTATACGAACCAAATTGCAATTATGATCGTTATTACTTTGTCTATATTGAATAAATATTTGTATTAGATAATTTCGTGTTTATTATTTAATTCTGTATTTAGTTAAATATTTTCAATATATATTGGAATTAATAGGAGTATTTTTATAGACTATAATAATTGTTTTATTGCACTTTAAACTAAATTTACCAAATATATACTCAATTTCAATATACCAAGAATGTTTTCTCAGTAGCAATAATTAAAAAACAATTAAGAAGGCATATAAAAAAAGAATAGTTTTCTAAATCTGTCAACTTACTCGCATGGCCTTCACCGTGAGTATGAGAGTGACAACCTTTTCTTTTCCCAAGGTCTTTTCAATTTAAAGCACATAATTATTACTATTGAATGAATGCACAAAGAAATACTAGTTCCATCTCTCTCTTAAAAATCTAGCTTATTTTATGGATAGCCTCAAATTTGAATTCTCAATTGTAGTATTACAATTTATATCTCTAAGGCCCTTGTGGGTATTACAAAAGTTATATTGCAAATGCTCAACTTGTATTACAGAAGTTTAATGAAACGTCGACGTAGCGTAATGCGATACAAAAGATAAAGTTCATGATTCTTTGGAGCGATTCATCTAAATTTTCTCTGGAATAATTGCGACCATTCCGGAATACGCGCCTCTGCAGTCGCCTCTCCCTACATAATTGTTCGAGCCGACCCTAGGCCGGGATCGACCGACCAACCAATCCCACGATTCTTCGGAATCCTGATTTGAAGAATGCCGACAAGCCCGTCGATCGACCCCGCGTGCGCCTTTACCGTGTGCGGCCGAGTGCCGTGTTCCGGGGGCCGATCTAATTGCCGGAGGGAGCTGGGGAATAATGACGCGTCGCGCAATCGGAACGCCTCTGATTGCGCGAGCGAGGGCCGAAGGACTCGTCGGCCCCAAAATTAGCATGCAGATTCGAGGGACGATTATTTCGCGCACCCGCCTACTCCCCTCGAAAGATCGTCTGTGCTGTGGTTGCGCTCATGTGGCCCGGTTATTTTCTAGTTTACCGCTTGCGAGGGGTGGCTTCTCGCGATGATTTTTGCTACCAATTGGCTTTTCCTTCGCTGTCTGCTAGAAGAGAGTATGCGGTTGGTCTCCTTCATTTGCCACCTGATGTTTAGTGACCTTTTTACACGTTCAAATGCTAAGTATAAATCTTCGTGTACTCAACTATTTTTAGCTTAAAAATAAATATTGTTATAAATCGACATAAACAAAAGAAAGATATTAAAGTTATAAATTAGCTTATGATCACAATAAGAATAAAGTAAGGTAAAATTTACAAATGTGTACCAAATAATAATATTAATATAATTATGATATTATCGAGGATATTTTATTAGTAGTAAATAGTGTTATTTGAGTATCTAACGATGGATAATACGAATACACAGTTTGAGTATATATTATGTAAGTTTACTAAGTTGGTACAAGTGTATATTACGGATGTCACGAGTTACCGCAACATGCAGGCATGGTGTAGAGTCGTTGACTGACTGAAGGACAAGCCGGTTGGGTAATTAGTCAACATAAAAACAATAGGTGGCGCCGATGTCAATAAAAATCTTCAAATAAACCTTGTTAATAATATTTATCGTTATTATATCGCAATTAATTCAATTAACAATTTAGATTAAATGGAAAAAAAATTTAATTGAATTTCATATGCTGGTGTATTTATTGAGGGTCAATTTAGTTAAAGAAAAATATTATATGAAACCAAACAATTAACCACAACTTTTATATTCTTAATATATAATATTTACTAAGCTATTGTATGTTATAAATCTCAAATTACATAACCACTTTGAAATGAATATACAAATATGTATTGAATACAAAACTAAATACTTATTAACGCATATACTCACATACCTTAATGATTCGATACCAAAAGTTTCTAAAGAATGCTTTATACTACTAGTTTATTCTACTTGATGAAATATAATTAGGCGTTTGGATAATCTTAAATCATAGACCTTAATAAAATATTGCCTATAACCAAATCTTCTTATTAGAGGAAATAATTCTTTTTTGTTTAAGCTTTCTTTCGGGGATTGCCTATTTAAAATTCATTTTACTGTTTTTTTTACTAGTCGCAGGTATTTGTCTTATTTCACCTTAAATTTTATTTCCGTTTTGATGTACCGAACCCTGCAGTAAAAAGATAGTACGTAGACGTAGCACATGAAAAAATGTAAGAAAAAGAAAATAAGAATACATTTGTTTCACACAGGTAGTTGAAATAAAAACTGATTTACAGACATGTAAAATGGCTGTTTATTACAAAATTCTTGAGTACATTTTTTCAGTCTATAAACACAACGATACATGTGTACTTAATTGGAATTCATAATATAAACAAATAATGTAAATTCTTATCGTTACTAGTATCAAAAGTGTTTGTTGCTCTAATTCTTTTAAATAAAATAAATGGGATAAATATGAAAATGAATGAGTTGCAAAAACATTAAATGGAATTATTAAATCAAAAATGATAAAAATTCTTTCCTTTATTACTCAAATTATACTGGTTTAATTGATTAGCCAGTGTCGCCAGCTATTGGCTTCCATAGTAAAAATTTCTAACAAATTTTTTAGAGTGCAGTTTTTAAAAATCAAAGTCTTAACAACGAAACAAGTTGCAAGTTTCAACAAGGTAGAGTAAACTGCACTGTAAAGGTCCAGGTGCTTGTAGAAGAGATTCAACAGTGGGTGAGGATTGGAGTCCCCGGAAACCTCCTAACAATCCTCAAAGCTGTTATGGCGTCCTCGACGTTACCACTCCGACCAGCTGTTATTTCCCCCTCCACCCTTCGTAGGTGGTTGCGTTCGGCAGCGCGTCTTGAGATTAATTGCCTCGCTACTTAACTTTTTCGCCACTCGAGTGGTCGCGGAGGTTCATCCCCGGGAGCTTGACTCTCGCGCAATTTTCCACGTCCTCAATCACCTGCGCGCGTCTCTCGGCCTGTTATGAGCTGTGCTCCACTTGCCTCTAGTCGCTCGCAGCGTCTTAGCCGTTCTAGGGTGTACCGGAAGGGATGACAAACGATCTCTAGTTGGCCCAGGCTCACCCGCTTCTTTTATCGTTTGTGTTTTGTTTCACTGGCACTAGCTCTCCGCATTTCTACCTGGATCTTAATTACTTACCTTAGTAAGGAACTGCGTAAGGAAAATTAATTTATTATATCACACCGGCAATGTATTTGCGCTAAATGTATTCGCGCAAAAAGATTCACTTATATATTAATTCTATAGAGAGCACTAATTATAATAGCTTTAAGTAAAACTACTTTTCATAAATAACGTAGCATTCGTCACCACGAATTTCTACGACTTACTGCTGCTGATACAAAAGAGCTTTTCGATGAAACTTACCAAATGTAGCATATTAATTTTTATTCTGTAATTCAAATATTGCACCTGATATTCAAAAAATATTTATTTTGTTAGTCGATCATAAAATTGTAAATGCCAATGATACTCTTAAATGAATATCGCTCTAAGAGCTGTTTTTCGTGTCTTACCTTCTTGTTATGTTCGCTCTCAAGAAACCGTTAAACAACTTTTGGGCGGTTGGTTTATGGATGCGATAATACCGGCAGGGGATGACAAATGACGCCATCCTCTTTACTCTTACGACTCTCACACCCCTTCAGAATCCGGGCAAGTCAAGCCCGTAAATTTATTTCCGGGCGCGCCTTATCCCATGGATGAAGCTGGACACTTGAGCTCGCATTGTTTATGGCCGGTCTCACTGCTGGTCGCCTCCTGGTCCCTATGAGTCTACCTCAGGCCCTCGGAGGAGACGTGGACAGGGTAAATGCTAAGAACCGACCACCCAGAATCATTGGCTTATTCTTGTGAACTGTGGGTTATATGCTTCCGTGTATAAATCTGCTGAACCGAATTTTCACTATTTGTTGAACAGGAATATGAAGCTTTTTGTTATATAGGGATCTAGTAACAAGTGCGTATTATATGCAAGGTTGAACACAGTTATTTCTTATCGTTTATTAACATACTAAAAAATATTTGGTTAATTTAAGCGGATTAAGTCAGATACAAATATAACCCCCACCAGATTACGATTTTAATCTACGATGATTAATTCAAATGTAGTAACTATAAAATACTATATTAAACTTAATTAAAATAACTAATAGTATCATATAATTTACATTGAACATTAAACAATACAATATACTTTATATGTAAAGGCTCTGAAAAATTTCAAGATTTTTAACCAAATCCAAGATGAGAATATTCATCTAACCTTCTATTTTAATTCATATTATACATTAATTTAAAGGTTATTTATTTTTGAATATAAGATTTCGGTATAAAATATATTTCTAAATCGAACCGAAATAGGTCTTCCACGCTAAGAGTGTAACGTTCCTTTACATTACCCTTTATATTATGCAAGTAACAATAATTGAATAGACTGAATCGTATAAAGCAAAATAAATTTATACGATTTTTTATTCAAACCTCATTCATACCGAGCAATTAACTATGCAGATCCGCTAGTTCTTATTTGTACGTTTAGCGCCTTGGTGTGAGAATACATATTGGAAAGGGAGTCGGAGCGTACTGTGATTTCAGCTAGTAGAAACAGACAAGAAGTGTCAGACGCAAAATGTAAGATATGCCACTAAGGGTGCAGCGGGCACGCTTGAAAGAACAACTAATGTTGTGCGCATCTGCTTGCATGAATTCGCATGAACTTGTAGCTCGCTGTAATCAGTCTGGCGCAACGTCTGGCGCTTTATCGAGAATTGCCAATATGCCTTCTTTTGTCTATTCTCCCTTCTCTTTCGGTTATCCTCACGCAATCGTTATAAGCGCGAATAAGCCCAGGAGCGAATCGTTACAAAAAGTGAGCTCATTAAAATGAAATACGAATTTCAAGCGCTCACTCGAAATCTCAAAATCTGATCCTGAAGACATAGCGAAGACTTTGGTCGGAAAGAAAGCCCTCGGGTCGTCCGTTCCCGGACTGTTTCCTGTGCCACCCCTCACTACAGCAGTTGGTCCAGTGACCACTCGCCGAAGCGCGCGTGTCATTCCGTAAGAATTTTCATGCACGTCTCGGTGCCAGAGAATAACTGCACCAGCTTGGGCCAGGAGAGACACACTTGTGGAAGAGTCAAAAAAGGAAGACGCGTTGATGCGCTCGAGCTGGCGGATATTTCTCTTCCGAAGGGATTTCTCGACGGATTTCTCGACTCGCAATGTTCTCGAGCCTGGCGAAAAAATTGAGGGTCTGGAAAATGTTCGATGGTGTTTTTCAGTAGCGCAATAAAATTTCTAGAAATGTGAAAGCGTTTAATTACAGAGAATTGCCGTCTGCTTAGTTTAATATGTGATAACGAGGAAAAGTAATATTATGAAAAATGAAGAGTAACAAGAGAATGCATAACTTGGTTGACGACTCGAACGTCAGCAAATTTATAAATAATGTCAAGACTTTCTAGAGATAAAAACCCCTGTGCTTCATCAAATGTCGGAAGTTTTTATACACCTTAAAATTATACGAGTTATAAAATCTTTATTTTCGTTATACGGCTATTTTTTCATCTTTACCTTTAACCCGTAGCTAATAAGTGCAGTTTAATAAAAGGAGTAGTCAGCTATATAGATTCTGTTAAAAATTGCCTTATGACTACTAACCTAATGGTGTCAGTAGAAGCTCGAACAGAGAAGGGAAAACAAAAAGTCAAACAGAAATCATAAACGTAAAGCCGACACCCCGAAATCGTGTAAATGATTAAGGATCAACCGTCGTGTTTAATGTAGCAGATACGCCGTGCGTCACTCGCGGAAACTTGTCTCTGTCAAGCGGAACTAGTGGCGAAGAAGCAAACAGCTGCAGTAGGGATTAAACTCCTGAGGGTCTTCAGTTGGCAGAGTGACGACGCCCCTCTCAAAAATACCAGAGTTGGAACGCTCGCGAGATCGTCGTTGGCAATTAAACCGTTGCGCAGATAAGCGAAATTTGGACCCTTACCGTAACCATATCCCGGCTTATCTCACGGCACTTTCGGAACCCAGCCGATCTAACGAGTATATCGGCTTACGCGCGCACTCGCCGAAAGGCCGAGTCGCCGATTTATCTCGAGGGCGACCCTCAAAAGGCGCCCCCTCGATAATCCGTATTTACACGCGGAGGTTGGCCCCTGGTGATTCGGTTAGTGACGTCCCTGCGCGGACAATCGCCTCGGATAACTTAGCAGTAATCGAATCCGTTTAGTTCAGTTTCCACTATCTCAGCGCTTCTCTTTCTCTCGCCTCCTCTGCTCTCTTCTTTCCAACCCCTTCGCTACATCTTTGTCTGACTTCTATTTAGACGATCGATCGTTCGAGTCGGTCTCTGTCCTTTGCGGCCAACGCAGGCGCTTTCCTGCGCTTCCTACTTTCCTTTTTTTGCTTGTGCACAAGGGATGAACGGGAAAAAACGTCAGTCTACGCATTTACCACAGGCGCTAAGCTTTTCTCACTTCAAGCTGTTTTCCTAATGTTTTATTTGGAATTTTGATTAACGACCTTTTATCTTTTAGTAAATAATCTATTTATCAATTTCCAACAACCAATAATTGAGAAAATCCTTATTTTATAAAAGTGTATGAAGAAAAAATCAAATTATAAAAGTGACGGTTTAGCTTGGTTAACATTTTTCATAAAAAAAACATTCTGGAAGAATTATTAATTTAAAATTACTACTATACACCTAATCTGGCATTGACGTGTAATTTTTTAAATTTGAAGATCATAGACAGTTATTTGTAATCAATTAAAAATAAACGTTAGTTGATTATAGGTGATATTTAATAATGGAGCTCGCAAAAAAGCATTCTATAATGAAAGAGTTTTACACAGAGCAAATCACGAATGTTTATGGAAACACGAAATAAAGTTAACAGTAGTCAGAGAACTTGTATCTAGAATAAAATGTCAAAACTATCAAAATAGATGGCTTATTATAGGTATTAAGATAACTTACGTTTTAATTAATGAATCGATCAAATGAAAAAAATATAAATAAATTTAAATCAAATGTGGTTTCAGAATTACCTCATATTGATGTCTTGATTTGCATATTTCAGTAACTTTGCTGCATTTTATTCATGAAAATATTAATAAACTATTTAAAACATATTCTTTTACTTAAATTAAAGCTTTATAAACTAACCAACTTAGTTTTTTTCTATCGATATTTTTTTAGATATTTGACTTCTTCAATAAATTCTGCGTTGTACACTTTTTAATAAAGATTTTTCTGTGATAAATAACTTTTTTAATTTTGAAGAATCAATAGAGTACACAACCAAAGAATTTCACATTGTAACTTTTAACAAAACTAAAAATACTATATAAGTTAAAGTATTGCTCTGGTATTTCTTATCAAAAGATATTAAAGCAATAATTAAAACTTTGATTATAATTTTCAGTAGTTCTGTAGACATGGGTATATACATATTTTATGCCAATTTTACTGCTTTCTGCAAAGCCTTCGCAAACTTTTCAAGTTTGAAAACTATTATGGTTCACAAATAATGGGACATTGAAGTGACTAACATTAGAAATAATCATAAATGTTTTAATAGATTTCTATGACCAAACAAACAAATGTTTCTAGGTTTCATAAAATAATGCTTGTGGCTCTCAACATAATTTAAAGATTTACGGCTTTATTAAATATTTTTTAGGAAGTAATTTATAATTTATACTTTTTCTAAATATATCCAACATGTACTGAGCATTTTTAACATAAATATATTAAAATATTTTTAATTTTATTTTCTCAGATTTTCTACAATGACTTTAATTATAATGTTGTGTGGCTGGAGAGGTAAAATAAATAAATTCTGCGTTCGATGTTGATAGCAGTTTTAACAAGTAGCTCGTATAAATACAGGTGACTGTGTTGAGGTGTGCGCTCTCGGCGAAAGCTTTGAAGCAAGTGGCGCGCTCGCCGCTGAGCTTGCCGCGCAAGCCATTCTCGGCCGCTTGGCACTCGCGCGCTGTTGCCGCGCGCTACCTGTCCCCCCTCGCTCCGAACTGAGCCCCTACGTCCTGGACTCCGCGCGGAGTACGACCAGGTACGCTCGCATCTTTGCGCGTCTACGCGAAATCGCGGGGATCTGGCCGCCCTCCCACCTAACCCACGAGGCCATGGAAAGCAGATGTCATCAGAGATAGCATCCTCCCTCTCAGAGAAAAAAAGGTCCGAGGACACAGGAGGGCCCCCTTCCCCCTTCCCCGCTCACTCCGAGTTAGGCGGTTGATCTCTGCGCGCCCTTTTCCCCCGGTGCAAGTCTGATCGCTTCCGTTGTGATCGGGATCTCGTGGCTTCCCCGGCGCCGGGCGCGAAAATTCCATCACGCAAGAGCGCTCGCTCGACGCCGGTCACTAAGCTCCTTACGCTAGAGCGGCGCTCGGAAAACTGTCTTCAATAGCGGTTCGCTTATCATTAACCGAATTAATTAACAGGTAAATACGCGGCACTCGCGCGCCCGGCTCGAGGTCAATGTACCCCGCTCCTCGCAGCAAACGTAAACAATAACACAGACGCGGGCCCTTTAAACCAAGCCTTTGTCCCCTACCGAGAATCGTAGGAGAGTCGGTGAGTTTAATCGGCGTTACAAATATTCTTCCAATCGACGTTTACAATATATATAACAATAGATATAATCTAAATACAATAACGATGCTCGCGCTTCAGTTCGCAACATATAATACGAAACGATTGAATCTTTATAGCGATAAAATTAATTACATTTTTTAATTAGTTTTCCTAAAATTTTTGCAATAAAAAGAATTTACATTTATTAATAACATAATGACATCTGCAAATCAATCAAGATATGCAAATATAAATATAATATTTTAAAAAATAGGCATAATTATTATTTTAGCGGGATAATTTTTTAACATTCTTTTAAACAAAACGATAAGATAACGAGTCAAGAAGCCTTTTCGACAGGAATTCCATGTTATCTTTGATGTCGATGCAAAATGAGGAGTATGAAATTACAAAACGCAAATAATCAATCGTAGTATAATTAATCAGTAGCAATGTCACTTTTTAATTTATTCATTTTAAGACTGAGTCTAGTTCTTATTTTTAATATAATTAACACAAATAACAATGAATGATGCACAAAACATACAGAATTTGGTTAATTAGAAATATAAAGTAATTCGATCAGATATTCTCGTCTGTCCCAGCAGATAATTCAATCGCCCGGCCAGGCTGTAGACACTACAGTTCTGTACTTGTGTCATCGCATCTTCAATCCAATTCCGGGTACTTTAATTAATCCTAGGACTGGAATGTATTGTGCCCCTTTCCGCGAGATTAATCCGTGCGCAACTAATTGCCCGCGCAAACTCCATGAATTGTTCAATTCCTCGGCCACCTACCGGTACAGCTAGAGCTGCTCAGGAATTAGTGTAATTATATCGGCAAAGAGAGAGGTCCGAATGTACCTTAGGGTAAGAGCCGAAGCGAATGGTAGATGAGAAAGGAGAGTTAGAAAATAACCTAGAGGAACGTCTATGACTGAGGAGCATACGTGATCCTCATCGTCAAGAAGAAGGTCGTAGTGAGGGAGGCCCTGAAATGCCACCTTTTGTCTCTGGCGCGCGATTATTATCCACAGCAGAACGTGAGGTGCGTACTACCAGTGTTTTTCACCTAATTATCGGCCCTTGTTATTACATAGCACCTAGATCCCCACATTGATAGAGCATTTATTCCATTGGATTCTTGGCTTTATTGCACTGAGATCGAGATAAATGTATGCCAAACTTAGTGAATTAGATTCGAAATTCGATTCTTAGTCTAATTAGGAATTTTTCAGATATGAAATTACCTTTAATGTTCCACTTTATTACTTATTTTTGCAAGAAAATCAAATTTAATTAGTAAAATAAAAAAAAATTATTTATCGAAAATAACTATAAGTACTATTTTTTGAAATTTCGTTATATGCAGTTTTTAATAAAATATTAAATAAAATAAAAACAGGAAAAATTAATCATGTTTTAATTTTTTATTACATACATTAATTTATTAATAGGATAATAATAGTAATTTATGAGACTCTATACAGACTAAAATGTTATTAAAATCATATGCTTTGATCTCTTAAAATTAAATATATGCTCAGCTGTTCGAATTATGCAGGTATTGCAGTAAATTCCTAAAAATATTTGACAAAGTATCACTTCGTACTATTACTTAAATTATTACAATAAAAATCCAAAATTAAGGTTATAAATTAAAAATATTTTTTCACTTTTTTATAAAAACGTCACAAATCATGCTTACAATATTTTTTTCATGTACTATTTAAAGTTATTATATTATAAAAAACTTCCCGTTATCAAAAAATCTTTTATTACCTCAATGACTTATTAAAAAAATCTCTTTATTCGATATAATATTCGATTAAATTGCATCAGAAAATTATAGTTGCGCGCTTTTATTGTAAAGTCAGTTGAATAAAGCTCGGACTGAGTTCGGTAGCTGCATGGCACACTCAATGCGAACTGCAGCATAGTCCGAATCACCGGAAAAGCTATAAGATTGTTTGTACCCTATGACTAGGTTGTTTTTTTACTTTATTCCTAATTTAAAGTTTATTTTGTATTATTCCTAATCTAAATCATTCCATATATTACCATAAACAAATGAGCCGGTGGTAAGGAACGTCTTTAGCACAATGACGTGTATCAGTTGGATAGCTAGGTCCCATTATTTCACCGTATAACACAAAGCCATCAGACAAGCCGATTAGAGGACGCGCCATTTATTACACGCATTTCCCGGGGCGCGTGGCGCGCGCACCAAGGCGAGCTGGCAATACATTTCCGCTGGCTCTTCCCCGGGGCGCTTGGTCCGCATCCTGCGATTGTTCCCTTTGCGCCCCACTCCGGATTCTTACGTCTGGCTTACACGCGGTAGCTGCCAATGGCTGCGCGCCCTGAGCGGTGCGAAGGAATTTTTTCGCCTCCCCCCCGAACCATCCCCCGGGCCCGCGGCAAGTCGCTCCGTTAATTCCCCGCGCGGAATTCAATTTCGACGGCTCCTCGCGGACGACCGGCACTTTTTCCGCCCGGGGCTCAAGACGTGAAAAACTCGCGGCGCACTTGGCCCGGAAAAAGTTAATTGAACCGCGCGTTGATGGGCCCGCGCGCCCTTGTAATTACGCATTGGCATTCTGGCACGTGTTCTTTTTGCCATGCTGCAGGTGAATCGTTAGAGCGGGCTTTCGAGAGGCTGAGCTAGGACATATCTCTGTATTGTAAAATAATAAAAATAATCAGCATCGCCGGCGAGGTATCGATACGGTCATTTAGAATATGCCCATTCAAAAGGGCATAGATCTCTTTGACGATATAATATATTAATAAATGTCGAGTAGTCGTAAAAGTTCCGTATTTAATTTACAGATGAAAAAGGGCGCCTCTTCTCCCAGGCGAGATAATTCGTCTTGTGTACAAAGAGCGAGTCCTTTATTTTACGTTTTCTCGTCGACTGGCTTCTTATGGTTCTCGTTCTTTGTTTCGACCGTTCCTTTTTCTCAACCTTCCTCGCCCTCTTTTTATTTCACTCTTGAGAATTGTGAAAGAAAATAGGATGGCCTGAGGAAATGAGACGCTCCGAGGCGCCGTCCGATGCCTAATGGTTTCATTAGCGAGTAGATAGAAAAAAACACCTGACAAATAAGGAGCTGCGGAAAATCTTGGAGCGTCACCCATCAAATTCGTTCAACCCCCGAGCCCCGCAGCTTCGTTCTTACGGAAAATCTTCGAGCAGTTGGTGGCGTTGGCGGCCGCATTGTCAGGGGGAGGAAAGAGGAGGTGGGGTTCTCATGTACTTGAAAGGGATTCGATACATGTGTAAGATTGTGCGGGCTTTTTACTCGATGTTTCTAAAGATTCTAAAGGTCGAATTCTGAATAGGGTCTTTGTGCGTGCGCTCGCGGATACCGATATGTAAACAAGATATTGAATAAGCATTTTACGGCTGGAAATTGAAAAATATTCCTTTTTTATATCGCCATAGGTACAACAAATAATAAAGGCTATGTGTATACGTTCATGACATCACCATATTCAAGATGAGCATCGAGATTTATAGAGACCTGTATTTTTCGTTTTGCTACATGTATAAAAGATATATTCTAATAATTTATGAAAAATGTACCTATGATATTTAATTGTGATAAATTTGTGATACGGTGTAGTTTAATTTGTGCTTTCAATTTCTCGGAATCAAATTGACTTTCATGGATTAAATGTTTAATTTGAAAATATTTGCAATAACACAATTAGATTTACTATGTTTTAAATTCATGATTCAAGTCAATCCAAAGAACCTTTATAGATAATATATTTCTAGTATAAATGGCAATATCACACTTTAAAGACTAAATTAGATAAAAATTCATTAATTATTTCATTATTGTACCTTTCTACATATTTTAAATGATTGAATTAGTGGTACACATTAGTGGGCAGTTAAAACAATTATAGAAAAGTCACTAATAATTTAGCTAACGGTTTATAAATGTGTTCGTTTTTGGACTAGTCAGATAACTAGTTTGAACTAGTTTATAAATTAGACTCTTATCTATAGATATATAATCTTAAGTTTACAGACAATACAGGAGACTATACTTTAAATGTGAATTGTATTTTGAAATATTTTTAAAATGATCTAGAGTTTTCATATTTTAAAAAAAGCCACCTGAACCGATAGGTTACTTGATATATCAAAAATAAAATAATATGGTGAAATTCTTCTCGATATTTTTATGCGTCTTCTTTCATTGCAATCTTTACTAAGTCATTTACCATATTCACAGACTTTTATAACAAATGTTTTTTAATTCATAAATACCTACTTTCAGATTTTTAAAGTAGTTTATAGCTATAAAAATAAAATTTATTTTTGCTGCATTAGTAAAAGATCGTTTCTAATTCTACAACTATTAACATTATATTTTTTAAAGATAGAATTAATGCCAAACGAGGGAGATAATCCCTGTACATAAAAAGAAAATATTCAGAAATTATTATAAATTATAAGAATATAAGAGATCTGGTCACATGAATATTTTTTGATTAGTTAATAAAATAGAAAATTAACATTAAGCAAAAATGCAAAGTTATCGATCGTTTGTCTTTAGTTTTTTATGTAACACACTTGTACATGCTATTAAAAACAGACGTATCCTTATACTGTTGATAAATTGGTATTTAATACAAATGCTTTTAATAACTCAATAAATAACTAATTACTTTTGGACCACCAGTCATTAATTCATTGACTATATGAAGTCCCACCTGTCTGTATATCGTTTTGATGCGCATTTGCAATCGAATGACTGCCACTAAACTTCTCATTTCATCAAGTACGATACAGGAAAGCCGCACAAAATGTTCAGGTTCCGAATAACGCGATGCAAAAATATGCTGTGGCATATTGACCAGGTGAAAAAGGGGCGATCCCAATCGACTGGCGCAACAATCGAGGCGTCAAGGCGCACTCGGGTGGCAGAGGCAGCGCATCATAGCCTTTGAAATTATTCAGGCCTCTGGGGGCTGTCGGGGATCCTTTCGCCGGGGTGTCGCGTCGCGCCCCGCGAAAGCGGCCACAGTTGCGTAAACATCTCATCGAGAGCATTATGCGGTCGGGCGGACAATGGGCCCAAGCTCGATAACAATGGTAGGCGCGCACGCGCACGTTATTGTCGACCCATCGATCAAGTGCGGGGGCTTCGACGCCCCTGCGGCAAGTGCATTATGGGCGCTGGTGCAAGCCGACGGGTCGTAAGTCACTTGGCCCAAGTCGCAGCGGCGCGCTCCCAGCAAGACGAGGATTGCCCCCGGCCGATTGATTGCGATTGCCCAAGTGTGGCTTGATTGAAGGCCCGCGCGCTGATACGCGGATAATGCACCTATAACTGCTGTGTATACATTTTTCTCCGTTTAATGAAAGGAGAGCCGTATTTGAACGATATATAGTGCTCATTTTCAGTTGCAAAGCTGCCTCTTACATAGCACGACCTTCATTATTTAAATTTTTTACTGTCAACGTTATACACACCAAGGTGATATTTAGTAATAAGATTTCAACTTATTAATTCAATGTTAGCGCTACTGTGAGGGTGTCGGCCCTGTAATAGTGTCTGTAATTCCAGAGTAAATTTAGGAGAATGGAATTTTTCAAATTTTTTATTCTGTATTAATTATTAAAACAATTCATTATGATTCTGTATAAAGAGGGTACATTTAAGCTCGGAAAAATTGACGTAATTTAAAAATATCGGTAGAAAAGGGTCTCAGACGCCTGATCCTTTTAGTCAACGTCATTCGATACGCTAATAGCCAGTCTGCGAGAAGGCGATAATAGGGCTGGTAAAAAAGCGTCTGCGCTATTTTCAGAGGAGATTGAGTCTTATTTTTTATAAGATCATAGCCGACGTTCAAACCACTTTTCAGACCCGCGCCTTATACCGAGAAAAATTCTCCGACGGGACTACAGGGCAAATCGGTTAAGGTCCTTTTTCTCTTGCTCTACCGTGGCTACTCTGAAAATATATAAATAATATACGTATACTTCGTAATACCACTTATTACGTCGACTCGCACATTTTGCTTGAGTTTTAACAATGGGTCCACGAGAAGAATGATATATAACGGCAGGTATTATAGAATAATATATGTCCGATGGGTTAATAACCTATAATAGTCCATTAGAAAAGTCGTTATCTGAAGCGTCCAGGGTGCAGATGGTTCTCAGAGTCGGAACTTTATCCGACTTCCCAAATCCTTGCATTACTAACGAACGACTGCCGGTTATCTGGGCCCAGGTAAGTGGGGGGTTCCGCGTCGTCTCGAAACGGGGCGATTTTTCCGGTAAGCCCTGATTTATTATTCATAGCCGTGTGACCGGCGTTCCTGGCTTCCCCCACCGGGAATCACTTTCCGCCCGCCGCGCTTTAGTCGGCAGCGGCGCGCGGGATCCCCCTAAAAAAGACACGCGCCCTCGTAAAAAGGGACGCGCCCGAGTCGATCGACCCCCGCAATTACTTCCGCCCGCGCGAATCTGCAATCCCACGCCACCCGGGTTTATGCTGCCGCGGCGGGACCGACGTGCCGATGGCTCCCGCACCCTCAAGATTTACGGGCTGGGCACGCGGGAATTTTAAAGGGCTTTTGTTCCATGGTTATGAAGTTTGTATTTGGGTTTAATGAGTCGATGGTCCACCTGGCAGACACGTAAAAAATACTAAGTTTTGAGACAGATAACAAATTTGCAAGTACAACTTGTGCATTTGTTGTGAAAGGGTTTTTCTGGTTAAGAAGCCTCGTTCATAAAGCAAACTAAAATTGAATTCATTTTCTATGTGCATTTTAAATTACATTTTTGGAAATTCTTTCAAAAAGTCTACGTTATATACACAATCTCTCTCAAAAAATATCCTAAATACATATTTGTAGAACAAAATGAAAGTCGAAAAAACACTTTTATTCCTATTTTGCATCGAGAAAATATTGATACCTAATAAAGTTATGTTAGTTTAAAGTTGAACAACAAAAATGTACGATAAAACGTGCAATACTATACATCTATATTTTCTAGTGACTTTCCACAGGATACTGTCGATGTGAATTTCGAACGCAATTGCAGAAAATCAATATTTTCTCATTTTGTATGCTGTAAGTACACTATATAAACTAACATATTTACAACTACGTGCATTATATCGTATTCTTGCTACATTTTTCGAATCAAACATCTCTTAAAACTAAAACAGAAATTATACAATTCATGGATACAATATTCGACTCGTTTAGGATATTTTGTAATGGTAAGCAGGTACGTCCGAACGTTGACCTGTACTACTAGGTCTAATATTTCAGCTTCCATATTCACATCTCCTTCATTTTCATTCTAGTAGGAAACGGTGACAAAGCTCTGCATTACCATTTTTCTTCCTCAGTTTTATGCGCATTAATCATACTGCAACCGTTCACTTTGTCGCATTATCCAGTAAAATCTCAATCGGTTTCTGAACAATTCTAAAATATACATGTGCATTATTTCTGAAGGCCACAATTAAAAAATCATAATCGTGACTTCGTACAATGAGCGGTTACTTATGAGATATTACAAATACATTATTTAAATATTGTTGTATTTATAACCGGGAAAATGCTGTAAGGTTAGAGAGAGTAGGGGCAGAGTGCTAAACTGAAAATGAACTGCGCTCATAACCAAATGCAAATTTAATTTCTCAGAGTCGAAAACGTCTCTCGCGGGAAGTTAAAAGCTCGACCACTATCCTTAAGGCTCATCTTAGTCGCCAGAGACTCGCGTCACCTTTCCGCAGAGGGAGAAATCTTATTCAAATAGGGATCGAGGAGTAGATGCGCACGGCGCCTAATCGTAAAAGTCTCGACGACGTCCCGAGCCCTTGGCGTGCAGATACGCGACATTTCACTCAAGTGCGCGTACTTTTATATAGTCTCTCCCCGCGCTCTATTCCTCTATCCCGTTTTTTGCGCCGGCGAGAGAATATAAAAGTAGCCGAACGGCTCGCTTCTCCTTAAAACGGAGAGAGTCTTGGCGCGCGAAGCTCGTAAATTCCCCAACCCCGCATTTTTGCCCCCCGTTTTTACCCCCCCCCCCCTTCCCCTTACTACGCGTACAGCGCGGAGACTTTGCGCAAAATAGAAGCGAAATTCAAATTCACATTTTGTTTCGCATCTGCCCAAGCCATGGCAATTTGAATTTTGATTTATCCCCGAGGCTCTGGCTAATGTTAGTCGACGCATCTTATTGCGGCATCGGACTTGCCCATTCCGAGTGGTCGCGCATTCATTTTTATAAAATTCAAAAAATTTGCAAAGTTTTAGATTACTGCATAATGGACATGAGAGGAACAAAAAATTTCATTATATGGAAGTTTGACTAGAAATTTGAACTACCCAAGAAATGTTGTACTTTCTATTCTGTATTTTCTTTCCTTACATTCTCATTGTTCCTCAAAATTAAAGTCAAATTAGTTTTTTTTATCTAGATTCATTTAAAATGGTCAATCTGAGAATTATTGTATTAATTCTAGGGAATATATAATATTTCTGGAGAATTTTAGTAATATTTAATTTGAAAATTGATGATATAATAATTGTCAAGCTACATATTACAGATTTTAAGTAATTTAATAGCACTTCAACTTGAAATTATAAAAACTAAGTCTGTTGTACTGTAAAATTATTCTTATTTTCGAGTAATTGATGTGTAATGATTAATCCAGTAAAACGGTTAAACTTAGGCTAGAAAAACAGCGAAGTCAACGGCATCATTTTTTACAAAGTTTAATCATTGCCAACAATGTGCGAGTAATGCGAAGAGAACTTGTCCCACCTTGATAAATGTTCTTCGACTCGGCAGATGTGCAACGGATGTGCGAATTTGACGCTCCTTGAATGTCAGCCAAAGTGAACTTACTTTCTCCAGCTCAGCAGCAATGGTTTCTAGCGTGATTTTGTCGAGATAAGCTTCTGTGTTAAATGAGTTTACTTCTGAGTCAAAATATTCTTGCTAAGTATAAACTTAGTTCACGTGGCTTGTTTAGGATATTATTTTTGTTAAATAATCTAGAATATAAAATTTAAAAAATGATAGTTGAAATACTTATTTAAAAATATATTAAATGTTAAATGAACTAATTAATATTATGAGTATTAAATATTTAGAGTACTAAAATTACTTATATTAAACTTATATTAATACATAGAATACTAAATATTTACAAAATGTTTGATGTAATTTCCAAAGCAATGCAAGTTACTTTCTTCAAAATTTTCTTAAAATAGAAAATACATGGCTTCAGCGAGTAGAATGAGTCGTAAAGTGTCCGCAACTCAATCCGGTAAAACTGTTTTCTTATACTCTATACTCGGGTGAAAAATGCGAAGACACCTGCATAATATATACTAAGTGAGACGGACTCGTAAAGCGTAAGGGAAAGCACTTTCTCGCGCCGGCGGCAGCACCCACTCATTCGCGGAATAAAAATTCACTTTCCCCGTAACTGCAACAGTGAAATATTTGGGAAGCAGAGAATCCCTACTCGAATTTGGAATTAGCCGGGGATCGTGTCAGCCACGAGTTGCTCGCTAGCATCTTCAAGGCCCGCGGCCATCGCATAGTCGGCTCGCAAAGCGGGACCCTCGGCACGTCATACCCCGGAGAATGCCGGGAGGCCCAGGTAGCCGCCGAGTGAAATTATCAGTGAGCGGCATCTATGAGGCGGCGTTATTAGCCTTATTTATGCGCCCCGCGGGCCTGCAGGGACTGCGTAATCGGGGGCCGGAGGCCGTGATTACATGTCGTTATCTCGGTTAACTCGGCGGAAATGACGCTGAGGCCCAGTGGCCGATAGGACTCCTCGGGGGAGTTTCGGCGCAGCCACGTCCTTCGGAAGGGTGAGGTCCTCGGGAAGCAGGCGGTCCTGGCCGGCCAAGTTGCCTGTCGGCGCCGCCGCCGCCGCCGCCGCCGCCGCTCGCCCTCCCCGGAGCACCTTTGACGATTGGCGGAGTTTAACGAGCAACGTGTTCCGCTCGGCCGGCGAGTGTCTGGAGGTGTCGCCCACCGCCCCTGTCTCCGCCGCAGACCCTCGCGAGTTATAACGCTCGATCGGCCCCGATGATGGCCCAAGTTAGTCGGGAGTTTGGCTTTTTGATGGCCCCAGAGGATTGCGTAATTGTTTTCGGAGGAGAGTTACTTTGGGGCGCATCCAGTAGCCGCCGCTGCGTCCGTACCGACACTGTTCCCGACTTGCCCTTACCCTGCGGATTCTAATTGATTATTTTGAGCTAGCCCCTCTTGTCCGTTGTTTCGAGGCGGAACTTTGCTCCCCCTATTTGAAGTTGTAGAAAAATGCCAACAAAGTACAAAAATTATTTTATAATTTAAGCATTAACAAATATTGCAATAGTTTTATAGAAACTGATTATTGACAAAACAAAATAATTATTAATCTTTAATAATATACTTATATCTAAAACTATATTGTTTCGGATTTATTAATTTAAATTTTAAATAAATATTTTTAAATCAAATTAAGATTGAATTAAGATAATGTGTATTTGCACGAAATAGAGTAACGACTATTACGCTATCACTAGGTTATAGTGTTTTCACAATACACAATTGAGTTCAATAGATAAGCTTCTACGATAGCTATGATTAACGATGCTTTGGGGATGTTCAATTTACCAATAGTTTTGAACTAGTTAGACAAATAAAATATTTGAAGTAACGCAGTAATTTGTAATTTTTTATTTTATTAAATAAAGAAAAAGTAGTAAATATAATTTAAATGAATTCCTTTTTTATTATTACAACTATAAAAAATGTATAACTTATTTCGTTTTAACTGATTGTATAATGATGGAGTTACATTTTGTTCAATAATTAGATTTATTGTAATAAAAACATACATAGTATTTCTTATTGAAAACTTCATTCGATTCGTAAAGCTCAGTAAATAAGATTTAAAAATTAAAAATTTCAAAGTGTAGTTTTTCACGTACATAAATTTATAAACTGTATAAACAGTTACCAGACGATAGCTTTGGCTACCTTAAATCTTCATAATCTCTGTTTCTTCCGTTCTTTTCTTGTTCTCTTGCCATTTTTCCTTTTCTCCATCCGGAATAAATTAAGCTCTTTACTACATCCCTCACGTGCGGCTTCTGAAGCATTAAGTTACAAATGTAATAGCGGATTGCACGGATTAGGGTAATAAAATTCTCCGACACTGAAGAACAATTAGAGCGAGTTTATGTATACAAGTGGCGTAGTTAAGAGCGTAAGAGCGAGGGCATTGGGAGATTCCTCGCGAGAAAGCTGGTAAAAAGAAAACGGCTGGAGAGGGTCGACTTAGTGGTTAGTTTCACGCGAAATGATTAATAACAATAATAAGGGACGGTGTAATGTCTGTGTTTTTGCGCCTTTTTCGATCCCTAGCACAAAGTCGGCCACGTACGTGCCGACCGTGTACTTGTATTTACGTTGTGCGTGTCATCTGCACCAAATGAATTTTACGAATTTATGCGTCTGGGGATGATAGTATAGTTACCTTATCTTCCGAAAGTATTGCGATCCTTCATTTTGCTGTAGACTGGGTTCTGCAGCTATATTACATCAACAAAAAAATTTCAATAACTTTATTAAATCCTTATTTTTGTATCACTTGAGAATCTAATGTAAACACAATAAAAGATTTTTAATAAAGATGTTTGAATTCGTTGGAAAAATATTTAATTATTTCATTTTGTATCTATTGATATTGCTTAATAATGTAACAATAAAATGTATTTCAATTTAGCTACTTTTCTGGTGAAAAATAGTTTTCTTTTTTATCCTGTTACAAAGTATTTTTCATTCTCTTACTAATATCGGTAATATCTAACTGATTTTTCTAAGCAAGAATAAACGATTTTTCTCACATTTCATAAGTGTTATCGCTATTAACGATAGCGAACACGCAAATTTTAAAATGCCAACAAATTTATATAAAAAACTTTATTCTCATAAATAATTTAAATATGAATGCACAAAATATATTAAAAATGAAAACTGCTACTTTTAATTTTTTTAATTCTAATCTAATTATTTCTGATATTCAAATTTTTGCTATAACAATATATGAACTTTACATAATTTTAATGTAATTTATGAATCATGAATCTACTCAAAGTGATAATAAGAAAAAGTAATGAACATGTATAATTAAATAGTGTCAAAAATATATATACAAGTCTTGATATATATTTCGAAACGTTTGAATATACATTATAAACTGTATTTAACACCACATATGTTTGTCAAAACAATGACACAATTTCATAGATTGTTTTCCATTACCTCTGACTTGCAAATAGATTTAATCGTCACTATATTTCTAACTAACATATATTTATAATTAACCAATTATTATTTTATACGTGAATTTTAAAGTATATATTCTCGTATAATATTTAAAAGATTAAAAATATTGTACCTGTACTAAAAATAACAATAATCAAAAAACTTTAGTAAATAACTAAAAATTCCCTGCATTAGCCCAATCTGGAACTAATGCGCCATTCAAGAATATAAACATGCACTCTGAAGGACGAAAAAAGGAGTGGAATGATCGAACGACCAAGTATCAAGATCGTCTGACTCTTGCGCGTAGTTTCACTTGCAAATTTCACCTGCCCCCGTAAATGCACACGCGCTCCGCAACGCCGAGGCAATGCACATAGATCACACTAGAGCGGCTTTTAAATTATACTCGTGCATAAATACCGAAGTAGGCATTTTGGTGGGTCGCCGATGCCCTCGTTGAGATGAATTTGATGTGTTGTTTAAAGGTCAAAGAAATTAATTTATATTCAGTTAACGTACAATAATAAACAATAAAATACTCGAGCAAATAAAGAGAAACTATCCCAAGAATAAAAAGAATGTGTTTACCGTACACTGGTAGAAGAAGTACAGTTAAATATATTTATAGCAAAACGACCATAAAATGAAAAAGAAAACAAATTATTAGATTACATTATAAATTTTACAAAATTTTTCAAAAACTTAAAAAGTGACATTATGTATGGCAAACTATAACTTTATTATTATTTCAGAAAAATTATTACATTGAATATTATAACTATTATTTATAATAATATTTAGTATAAAATTTTTTATATAACATTTATTTACAGTTAGAACTGATGATGAAGAATGAATACGAATGTAAATACTAATAAATTACGATTACAGAAGTATCGCGACAACTAAATTTCGAGAATGTAAACAAATACGCTACAGAAAATTCCAAGAATGTTTGCGATAACAGTAAAAGTTAATGTCTCGAAAGTAGGGGTGAATTACTTATCGAAAGAGAATTCATTTGCTCACTATTTAGGATAACTCTCAGTACATCAACAGCGTTGTATTAGATAGGACGAAGTTAAAGTATAATTATATACTTATGTATACAGAAATTTCTATACGTACAAGTGATATCTATGAAAGGAACGACCTTAAAGGGATGCGAGCATTTTATGAGTTAAATATATCAAAATTAATAGTAAACAAAATATTGATTGCACAAATTCTCTCTTTCATGGAGTATATAATAAAAACTAATATATCTTCTGTCTAAAGTTTATGCAGTGACGGGAATTAAGTGGTACGAACTAGCCAGAGGCTACATAATGTAACAGATATAATAATGCAAGGGGTCTTAAGTCAACAAATGCTTTATGTCAAGCCTTGTTATTAGGGCTTGTTATTTATGAACATAATACACCAATGACTTGTAATATATGCACTGATATAAAATATCGTAATATTTTACGAAAATTTAAAAAATCCCCAGTAGTTTCATGATCGCACAGAGAGTAATAAAGACAAAGTTGAATTGACTAAGTTAAAAAAACAAACTTAATGAAACAAAATTTTACGAATGCAAAAATTCTTTTTTAATCTTGAAAGGTGGCAAAATGCAAAACTCTTCGCGGAAGAAAGTTTCAAGTGGAGTTTAATCTGTATTCATGAGTAATAAATTACTTGTTCGTAAACCAAAGGTAATTTATTCAACTTTCTCAGCGCTTATCCAAAAATGAATTGTTCACTATCAAAAAGTGCAGCTACGTAACTGGGTGCGAACGCAGCCAAGCGGCAGCCCGTCAAATTTCGAAGAAAAATCAAGCCCTCGATCTCCCGGGCGAACCTTACGCTCGCGCAAAGTCTAATCTTGGGGGAGAGTAAGGGGCGCGAACGAACCTCCGATTCCAATTAAACGCGACAGCGCCTCGCGATAGGAGTCCCCGCGCACCTGGGCACCCCTTTCATCGCCCTCGCCGGCCGCTTTAATCCCCGACGCGCCGCGAAATTCCGTTAGCGTCCTTCATTTCCGCGAGACGCGCAATCGGATGGCCCGTGCGCAACAAAGGGCTCGCCGAGATTCAGCCTCGTTCTCGATCGATTCGCGCCGAAGCACCGGAATGCCTCCCGCCACAGTCGCAAGACCTGCGTGCGCCGGAATTTCCCGATTGGAATATTGGAGATTCCGGCGGCGCAGCCGCGCGCCTCGCGGACTTGCCTACTAACGCGACGTCGGATCCAGTCTCACCTGACCACTCGATGCCCACTTGCCTGTCGCCGGTTTTTTGGGACCGCGGCATTGGGTCAAGGACGCGATGAGATGGTGGGCAGTGTTCATTAAGCCAATTGCGTTTGCAAAGTTTGGGTTGCGCATTTCGGAACGTTTGACCGAATCCTCTGCTTGAGCCATTGGTATCTAAGCAGAAATTAGAAAGTTATTTTTCTATCCTGCGAAAGTTTTCATGAGAACATTGCCATTTTGAAATAAATATAAAACTCTCAGCATTGGAATGATCTTATGAAAATTTATTCATACGTTCGAATAATAAAATAGTGTGCTGAAATAATGTCAATGTGCTTGAAAATGCTAATCATAGATTGCAGCAGACTCATTTCAGTAAGTTTAAACCTCTCAAATACTTTTTCTCGCTAAAGACACTTAAAGCAAATTCATGTTGCATGCATAATTACGTCACAAACAGTAAATGGCAGTACCATCTTGCTTTAAAAATAGTACGAACAACCAGTATAAAAAGCGCATCACATTTCCATTTTCGGTGCTTGACATGAGTACGGTGAGTACCCTCGACCGTAATAGTTTTCTCATAAGAATATTCCCAGTGGCCAGTTTCGAATCAGGGGACCGCACATTGCACGCACGCGGTGCCTTGTATAATCGATTGTGCACGCACATGACACTTGCACAAGCGATGGAATGCGAGGTCATTGACTTGTGCGAACTTTGGCTAATACCGGCCGTGAGAGATTAGACTCACTGTCAGCAAGTTCATTTAGGTTGGCGGTCGTTCGAGTTCATATGCCTGCGCAATTCATTTTTTTGTCCATGGTTGTATGTTGGTTGATTCGCAACTGTCAATGCGCAACAGCACTACCTAATGAGTTATTGTGTAATACATTTATAAATATAATTAAAAAATAGAGCACTTTTTTATTTAATTGATTTTAATTTATATTTAACTATATTTAACAACAATTAAATAGATTTTAGAATTTTCTATACTAATATTTATTACACCAATACATAATCTTCATCATCAAACAATTTTGTTTATTTATTTAATACGTATTTTCTTTTTTAAGTTTTTATTTTTCTTTAATTTCACTGTTTTCTCTAAGTTATCATAAAACTCCTTGAGTGCGAAAAATCGAAAGTATAATAAAATCTCTTTCTTACCGTTATTTCTTTTATTTACTGATCCTATTGGTACAGGATGAGTTCACCAGAAAAAGGGTGAATTGCATAAGGTTCTAATTAGACTTGCGTAGTCAAGAACGGCTTCATATTGAATACTACATTTTTCACATTGTAAATAAAACATCATCCATCATCAAGTTTCTATAAAATTCAACTTGTAACATGCAGCATTCTGAAATGATAAAATGTTATTATTAAATATATTAATCATGTTTTGTAAGTGTATAAGTACATATTTTTCTATTTTTAATTAAATAATAATATTTAATTATAACTAGTTTCATTTACAGAAAAAATAAAAATAATTTTACATTTTTAGTTTCAGCACTGTATTGTCATTTTTATATATTTACCTGTCTAAAATTGGTTAAGCTTTCTATACCATGGCAGTTTTTATGTGCAAATAGAATTCTATAAATTTAAGTCTACAATGTATTTCAAACTTTGTAACTACATATTTCTAAAGTTTTTTAGTTCATATCTGAATTGTAATATTTGTAACAAGCATTATTGTGGAAATATATAATATAAAAGACTTTCAGAAAAACTGAAAATCCTATAATTTATAACGAAATGTGATCTCAAATAGGTCTCAATATATTAAATTTATATTCAATTGTTTGATTTCTAATCTTACAAACAACGTTAAGTGATGTATCATTTTTTGTACGAACATTAAATCTATTGAATTTCTCATAAAAATGAAGAAACGGTAGAGATACAAGATATGAGATGCTTTATTTACCACTAGTCCAAATTGAGTGACAGCCCTAATTGTCAAGTTCTTTTTAATAAAGGCTCGTAATGGCATAACGACATAGTATATAATTGCGTACTGTTGAAGCAGGCGCTTTAGCCCGGCAGGTAGCTCGGAACGCGCCGCTTACTTTTATTGCCGGGGATGCGTCAATTGAATTCTTCGAGTACCAAAATCCCATAACGTGCGTCGATCGAGGCCGTAAACCAAATTCACAGCACTTCAAAGCTGATCGACCTCTTCGGGAGTTCCATTCGCCCCCTGGGGTCGTTGCTCGAAACTGCACTTTGATGTCCGTTGATTACGAAAATGTCGCGCGCGTGAGCGCGAATTAATTAATGCCCATCGAAAAAGCGGTGCACAATCGGGGAAAATGAAAGTCGCTATCGTTATTATTCAAAGAGATGCAGATGTCGCAATTATCTCTCTTTTGTATTTTACTTTTCGATTTTTCTTGCTCTTTAAACATCTTTTTGCAACTCGACACCAATTTACACACTATGAATTCATTAAAAACACCGAAAAATAAAAAGCTATGCTGTATTTTATTTAAAAACTTTAGTCTAAATTCCCATGTACGTTTTGTAAGTCTGTGAATAGTCGAACTTCCTTAAAAACCAAGCTACACAAAAGTAATCTAGTTATTTTCTTCCTTCGAGGGCTATTTTGCGAAAAATCGTATATTCTCCATAAATCCTGTTCTCGTATTTTAAGCAGTTGTAATGCGCACAATGGCTTAGTGACATTTTTATAAAAAGGCTCGCATTTATGCTCCCAATAAGGTTTCTCATTACTACTGCTTACAATTTAAATGGCGAATGCAATGAAAGACGTGCACACAATAGCCCCGTG
The DNA here is from genome assembly GCA_018906755.1 of Sycophaga agraensis. Taxonomy (NCBI): domain Eukaryota; kingdom Metazoa; phylum Arthropoda; class Insecta; order Hymenoptera; family Pteromalidae; genus Sycophaga; species Sycophaga agraensis. The sequence continues at coordinate 1,917,391 of JACCIE010000011.1, forward strand.
AGCTCGCATCGAGCGCAATTTTCTTTTCAGAAGCATAAGTAGAAATAAAGCAGAGGCAGCGACGTTGCAGGCGCCCAATAAAAGTTGGCGATACACTTGGGCCGCTCTCAATTTCGCCGAGAGTCTGCGTTATTCTTACGGATTTGCGGAAATTAGATGTCGAAGCTCGGGGTTTGCGCCAATAAGGAGGACCTTACGGCCGCGTCGAAGCCGAGCGCCTGCACACCGTGCGAGAGGAAGCTGCCTCGGAGCCGCGCCGGTTATCGGATTTTAGGCGCGGTCGGTTCTTCGTGAGATTGCCGCAGACAGATCTAGCTACTCGGATGTCTAGGTGTCCGGAGCAATATCGTAGGCTCGACAATTACGCGGTTACAAGCATCAGCAGACTGAGCTTACGATGAATAACTGTTGAATAACTGTGTATTTCATAGTAACTTCTATATGGTTCGATAGGATTATTAACCAATTTTTATACAATGGTTTGCTAACTTAACTATCCAAAGGAGAGAAATCACTTTTTGGTCTGTACCAGTGCCTATGATCCAACAAAAATTTTAGACATAGAAAATGTATTAGATGAGCTACCAATTACAACTGTCGAAGTTAAATTATTTTCTACCGAAATAGATCTTATTCAAAATATGAGTCGTTAGTTCACGAGGTTACTTATGAAATATTATAAATTAATTTCGTTTTTTTAAAGTAGGAGTTATTCTACTCATAAATATGTTAATGAGCTAACTCAGTTTATTTCAAAGTTTGTAATTATTGTAGTGTAATTCAAACCACAAAATATTTTATATACTAACAATTGTTAAATCTTGACTGAAAGTTTCAGTGTATAATTTAAACAAACACCCACAGTGCATCTTTATTTAAATGCAAGAGTAAGCCAGATTCAAGACTGCCTAAGTTTAGTGAATAAAGGACACAGATTAACACGTAACTCTCGGCTTACCATCTTCATCTTTTTAAGCTCCCTTAGTACCTAAATATAAAAAAAGAATGTAACAGCTGTTCACTTCAACCTATATATTATCATACTTTAGCAAAATCATATTTTACAAATTAAACTTGTAAAATTATTTAAATATTAATACGAATACTCTACGATCGTTATTTCGAAATTTTGGGCAATATTACTGCAACGGCCCAACAATGCGTATTTGTACAGTTGAGGCTTCAAAATCTTCTGAATTATTATAAACGCCTGCTTCTAATCGTCATTTAATGCGATTTTCTGCATCGCTTTCCTGGTTCTCTTCATTTCGATTCCACTCGCGACGTAGGAATATCCTCTTATAAAAGTTATAGCTGGGCAGGCAAGGCAGGCGCGCGCTCCTCTCTTCCTCAAAAATGAAACTGAGAGATGGAAAACCTTCTCTATTCCTCACCGACAAACAATTCATTCGCACCGGGCATAAATATAAACCAGCTGGCCAAAAAGGGATGGCGGTGGGGATGAGGCAGTTGGGGCCGGGTGGGGGGTGGGCAAAAGGGGCCGCGAGCCCGGCGGAGCTGCAGCTGCATTCTCCGCGGCAAATTGCATTATCCCGTCCGTAGTGGTACGAGTCAGCGTGCGGCGCGCGCCGGCGAAAGCTCCCTACCCCCCGCGCATCCCGGGCACATCGCGAGCGTTCATATTTTATTCAGGCCGGCGTGCGCGCACGCATCGCCGGCACGGGCGCACCGACTCCGGAGGAGCACGAGAAAAATGAACGGGAGCCGCCACAATGGGAGGCTGCAAGCACCTCATCTCGAGATTAGAGTTCCCGAGGATCGAGCGCCGGCACTTAATGGCGTCTCCTGCCGCATTCCTCGAATAAGCTTGGTCTGAAGTACTTATTGGAAGCGCACGTGTTGGCTCCCTACTTCTGTCTATCTCACTCACCAGCTCTACTATTTCATGAATGTGCTCTTAGATAGGAAAGAAATCTTTTCAGATTCAAGGTGCTCATCTGTGGAACAACCAACTACTTAACATCAGAAATGCATCATCCCTTTGTGCAGCCTTTAAAAGCCTTCTCATGGAGCATTTGCGCGTTCTAAAAAGCCTTTGGTAGAGAGTCTTTAGCCTGTAACTTCATCGCCTTTTATAATGAGTACTTTTCTGCATTGATCAATATGTTATATGCGAAAAATATTATTTTATTAACGTATTATTCTCATTGTAAATATGAGTTAATGTGAATATGTAAATATGCGAATGATAAATATTATTTTTCAGTTCATTGGTATTTGTGATTTTGGCGTATATCGATAATTGTAATATTAGTTAAACAGTGTAACTTATTACATGTGGATTTTTTACCAATTAAAAATAAAATTCGATCTGTCTGTCTTAAATCGTCGTTTAAGACGGGGTGTCTTTAATCGAATGTCGTCTGCGGAGCGTAAGGCTTTCCAATGGTTTATTCAATCGGCCTGCTCGATAGTTTCCTTGCCTATAGGGGCTTTTCAGAAGTTTCGCCGAGGCGTCCCACACTCGAGCAAAGGATTTGAAGGCAAAAATTTATTTTGAATTGAGACTTGGACAACATTTGAAAAGTTTTTAGTTTTCAAGCGGGTTTAATAAAACAGGCGTTTAACTTTGAGTATGGGTGAAACCATCCGCGAACTTTTCGCAAAAATCTTTACCGTTTTGTTTAATATATATTATTGAAAATAGTACTAGGTAGAATATAAAAAATCGTTTATCTTGAAAAACAGTTGAACCAGTAACTAACATTTAACTTTTTTAATTAATTTTATTATAGTTAATTACTCACCTTCTCTTTAAAATTTCTTAATTATTCGCAATGTAATTATGCAATTCTAAGTCATTCTACTATGTATCATAAGCACTGTGCATATGATTTATCGCCCTCTAACAGCCTGGGTGTTCTGTTGACAGTAATTGATTATATCTAGCAGTCAATGCTTGAACCTGAAAGTGAATTATTATCTAATCTGCAGCACTGTTTCGTCGTAAATCGAAGATCGACATAATAGTAGGAATAATATTGTCTTCTCATTATACAGTCAAGTAATCACCAATGTTTCATAGGTGTAATACAATTGGGGTTTCAGTATAAGATTTGCTAAAGTGGCACAAAATGAGATAAAAAACTAATTGCTAGTGCTTCAAAGAAACTGATCCAAATCTCAAAAATTAAGCGCCTTTAAAAATGAAAAATTGCGAATTCTCCGTATCCTGCCAGATGAGCTTTCGCCCCAGTGCAAAGGTTAGATATTCATTTGCACCCCTGCTATCCGCTCTGGGATTTCGTGGGACAGCAAAATCTATTTGGTGTACTTGGTCCTATCTATCGGCAATAAACAGCCAATGCGCCGTGAAATCACTTCTGCTCTATTCCCAATACAATCTCTCTTGAAGTGTTTTGTCAGTCGCTGGTTGCCGAGAACAGATTCATCAGATAAATACGCTCGCCTGGCAAATAATTAGATTCGACCCCATGACCAGGGGGAACTCCCTCTTCCCGTCTGTGTATAGGGTATAAAACTGTAAGGAATGACTTGGAGAGAATTGGGCGTATACCACTGATCTCCACGACCTATCTCCGGTTAGTTAAGTACGCTGCTCGCCCTCCGGACAAAGTTTCATTAAGCGGTAATTAAACTTGTAACCGGGCTTGGTATAGCTTTATAAACCGATGCATCTTAATCGTCCGAGGCCGCAGATTTTTCCTTGAGCCGCGGGCTCTTCGACCTCGCCTGCAAGTGACGCGCCCCTTTTTACTTTCGCTTATGCCCGACTTATTACTTGCGGCTACACCGGATTAACCTTCCCTGGCAGCCGCGGACTACTTTCAGCCCGTTGAATTTATTTACTGCCGAGTCTGAGCTTCGCCTTTACCCTCATCCTCGGCTTTGTGGGATGGAGGGTTACTGGTTCTCGCTATATCTCTTCTTAGCTAGTTCATTTATTTTTTTTATTTTGTTGACAAGATATTTTTATAATTACAATTTATAACCAAGCTAGAAAATGAATGCATATTCCCAACGGTGTGTCCGTATTAGTCCGCGGAGTTCTCGCGCTATTAAAATATTTTATTATCTTGGACGACCAGCAGCTCGCGTGTATATATGCATCCGTTGGTAACAGTATGTCGCCACTACCAGCGACTCTAATTTATTCTGAGCGATATGCCACTTGTCGCGAGGTCGCGGTACACAGGACGTCTTAATTGTAGACGATGCATTTCGTTACCCCTAATGTCGCAATTACTTCCCTTTAATGCATCAGATATAATCGCTATTTTATGGACCTGGTTCTTTCTACGAGTCGGTAGCTTAATTTTCGCTATACTATGGGAGAGTGCGCTTGATTTCTCTTTTCTTTCCCCCACATCAGTGCTAAGTAGGCGTTTAGATATACTCGATTACGTAGCTTAAGATCCCGTAAATATACCTTTGAAATTCAAAGATCCGGTGGTATCGACAAAAGACTGAACGCCGTCGTTAGTTTCGTGCTCATACGGTGCAGCGAAAAGCGCATTAAGCGGTTGATTCGAGGGTCGCTTAAACGGTGCTGGAGGCTCACGTTTAAAGAAAAGCGTCCATTAAGTTGGCCTTATCCCATGATTAAGTCATCAGGGGCGAGAGCCCGAGAATGTGCAGGAAGCGGACAACGCCGCGCTCTAATGTTAAGCCCGAATTAAATTTTAACTGCAACAGGGTAACTACTCGTTGAGCGCCGGGAATCTCCGCGCAATATTTCGCCAATGACAATTAGCGGCAGGCCCCCGTTGCAGGAACAAGCGCATTAGATAGTCTCATGAATATGCGCACGGAGCGCCCACTGCGGGCGAAATAATAGTTTTAAAAAAGGGCGCCTCTTGCGAAGGCTTAATTTTATTTACAAATTCCACCCCGATCTCCATTTCACTGCCTCGCCCCAACGACTCATAACTCCGCTCGACTCTATTCCCACTTCCTTTCTGTCCCTTTCGTCCCCCTTGCACCGAGCTAGCTCACTCAGACCTTGCAAACCATCTTTATATCATAATTACCATTTTTATCCATGATAGCTGGTGAGTACTTGGCAGATCCTCTTGTGCACTCGCACAAACATTGAACTATCGAAATTCACTACTACAGGCACCTTCTCTTACTTTACTAGGGGACACACTAGTATTATTTTTGCAACGCTACCGGTTAACTCTCAAACCTTTTAGCAGACAATTATGAGGCGGTTGTGTTCTATTTAAATTTTAATGTCTATGTACAGTGACAAAATTTATATGGTTTTCTCATGACATAACTGATAGCTAATTATAAGATTACTTCATTTTACAGTAATCTGCAATGATCGAATGAAAAATTTTCTGAACGGCTACTGATAGATCTTAACTTTACTACAATTATTCAAGCTCTCTTGTCATAAATTCTCGAAGGAAAATTTAAACTTCTGCAAGTTCTGTATGAGCTTTTATTTTTGAAAGTTATCAAATATTTATCATATTGTATGCATTTTTATGTTCTTAATTGTACAAGGAAAATAAAATTACTGAAAAGTTTCTCTAAATTAATTATTTTTTAACATTATATTTCTAATAAAGGAAATTGATATTGCATGAGATATAGAATTTTTAAATGTAGTGCTGAAATAGTAAATCTAGTTAAATAAGTTAAGAGTAAATGTAACTGGTATTTTCGTATCTTTTGATTATGACAATTTCGAGTTTATTTCAGTTTCAGTTTCCTTTCGACATAAAGTATCAAAGCATTCATTGTACTTTACTTTGTTATCTTCTTGTACGAAAGCTAAAATTTAATTACAGCTCGTAAGATTTATAAAATGAAATTTGCATTCTAATCTGCGTAATGAATTTTTTATTTTAAAAACTTTTCTGGTGGAAAATGAGTCTAGACTTGTGTCACTGCTAGTAAAGCAATATTATACTAATTGTGCACTTTGCGGCTTTCTTCTCGAGTGGGAACAATAGTGTACTACGAAAAATATATTTTCATAATATTTACTTTCACATAATTTTAAAATGACTGTTGAAAAAATGGAAGATATAGTAAAGGTACGTTTTATAATCCATTTTATTCCTAATAGCTTATTATTAACAATAATCTTAAGTGTATGGGCTGCGTCACCGGCAGATAGTCAGGAGACGGACGGCTCTGATGCAATTACTGTTTTACGTCAAGAATCGGATTCTCGAAATGCGACAGGAAACGAAGTCGGCTGTATTCCTAGTGCGAATGATTGTGCCATGAATGCACCCGAACACTATCCCTCAAACTCGAGAAACTTTTCAGAGAGAATCTTTTGACAGCTCTACAAGCTAGACGAAAGTAGCATCGAAAAGAGCTGTTTTCCTATTTTATAAACTAGTCCGGTCTCAATATATATATAATTTATTCACGAGACTCTCCTCTACAGAGTAAACAGTGGATAGAAAAACTTTTGGGTACAGTTTCGCTATTTAAATTCTGGCGTCTCGCCACGAGTCCACAATTACACTGAAAACATTTAATCTCAACATGTAGACAGCCCTTATAACAGTTTATATACTTCTTGCAATGGATTTAATTTGATTTACAAGTAGAGCTAAACTGGCACACCGCGTGTAAGCAAGATTTTTCATTATTGTGAAATATAATAATTTAATTTTTATTTTCGTAATGAATGTCAAAAATAATATTTTCATTCGGTGTAATTTTGAATTCAGCCATCAAGCAAACATTTGCTTTTCGACCACCAAGCTCACGCTACACTGAAGGCCAGAGATCCGCTTAAAATGCATGGAGAAAAGTACGCTTCGCGGCGCATATTTCAGCAAACAATACCGCAGACGCGTCCATTACCATTCGAACGCCTGCATCGGATCTGGCGAAAAATAGCAGATTGCTCTCCGACCCCTTAGCCAGAAACTTTACACCCGCGATAACAGGGCCGAAGCGCCCGCGAAACTTAGCAGAGTCGTTCGAGCGCGCAGATATCACTTTGGCAGAGAGGCCCCGAGCCATAAATTTTGGGAGAATCCGCTCGCTCCCTTCAAAGTAATACGGGGAAATAAGGCCGTCCCCCCGAGGGCGAGACGTCGCCGGCGTGGAGAGGGATTAGCATAAGCTCGCATGTTCATAGGGGGTGGACGAGCGCCCTCTTATCGCCCTTAGCCCCCGCCCTCCGGGCTAATCGGGAAAAGTGCCCTCGTTATCCTGTAATTCCATTACTGCTCTCGAGGCGCGCGCGTTCACTTTTTGAGCTTAATAAGCTCACTTTCGAAATTTTGCCCGAGCGCAAGCGCATGCCTTTGTGAGCGGTTTTCTGGACCGGCTTCACTTGCCCCCCCCTCGTCCTGGATGCGACGCCGTCGTCTATCTCCCTCGGAAAGGAGGCACGCGTAACAAGTTCGGTAATTCAATTTGAGGAGAATTTTTAATCCAGAATATTTCATTCTCCAGCAGTTTTGCTCGTTCGATCGCTTATAATTACGTAAACAACGAGGCTGATTAGAAAAATTAGCCTTTTTGAAATCGATTGGGTGTCCCAACAAAAAGTATCAGCGATCGGCAGAAATTGATTACAGCGTGTCGAATAACAATCACAAAAGAAAGTTGTTTCCGAGAAGCAAGCAAATTAGTTTGAAACTGGAAAGCGTTTTTCCAACAAAGGAGTTACCAAGTAAGTTATCATTGTTACAAAAGAAGCATTAATCAAAACACGAGAATCGCTCTGATTAATTAAACATATAAACAGTTTTCTTATACTCATTCGTCAGTCCCCCCACATCGAACTTTTAAGTTATTGAGCAAGTTTTCAAAGACAAGATGACGATGGGTAATGAATTAATGTAGAGCTTTATTTAACTGCTGCGCAAACAACGTTAGGAACGCGTGGCCATGATCTTGTAACCCTGCCAACGCCATTACACTCGCGGCTATAACTATACATCCTTACATAACTGTCTCGGTGCAACAATTATCGTTTTTACGCGTAGCTCTAATCCCGTAAGTAGCAAAAAGTTCCATTAAATTAAAAGACAATCTCCCGAGTATCCAGTTTTATGGGCTTGTTTCGTGTTTTCGCAGGGGCCTCGTGACTAGGGCACTCGGTTCCGGCTCGAGGATAGCGATCTGTCAAACAATCATCTCTCCGGCAAAGCGAGTGCGAGGGGCGCGCGTGCGAATGGCGTCGTATAATTCGGGGGCCGCGGCGCGCGGCGATACAGCTGCGGCGGGCCGGGCGTCTCCCCGCGACCCAGAAACATAAATAATAGCCGAGGGCGGCGATCCCCGTAGAATTGGGCCCGGGCGCCCCGAGTCCGGCCGGCATCCCCCTATAAATTCGAGGAAAAAATTAGCCCCTATCTCGCCATCGGCGCGGCAGGCCGTAACGGCCTGCGGCCGCACGTGAGCCCTGCCCGGAAGCGCGCGCGATGGAGTTGACCCCGCGCCGTAAATCCGCGCGGCGAAGGCCGGCGCCGCCCGCGAATCTCCCCCGGAATCTCACCTGGAGCCCACGCGCCTCCCCCGCCCCGAGGCCCCGGGCCGAAAATATATCTCCGCTAATAGCGGCCTCTCTCTCTCTCTCTCTCTCTCTCGCCGAAAAAAAGGGAAGACGCCGGCCGCGCGCGGGGAAGTTGTACATCTCGGCCGCCTGTTTCCCCGCGCACGGAGCCTTGCGGGCTTTGTGCGCGGAATTAATATCTCCGAGGCGCGGCGCCGGCGAGGCCACGAGGCTCCCCCGGAAGCACATACTTTTTCGGATCCCGTTGATGGGCTTCGACCGCCCCGTGATTCGCCGGATCCGCCCACCTGATTTACCGCGTCCTCGATTGCGCGGGACAACGCACAGCACGGGCCCTCTATTTTATACTTTCCCGGTGCTTCCTGCCGTTGTACTACCTTATGGGGATTAGCCGGCAGACTAGGAAATTAATAACCCTGACTCCCTGCTTTCTGTTTCAGGTAAGCCTTTGGGGTATATAAACTGCATGCCTATAGCCGTTTCCTTGCACGTAAGTCAATAAATATTTTTTATTGTTTTAATCAACGGCGGGCCTTTCTGCAATAGCACTTCTTCATCGCTGCTAACTACCCCTTTACGATCAAAAGAGTTTACGGACGGAAGCGGAAGTTAGTCTTCCTTTGCTTTCAGGTGCACTAGATGAAGACCAAATTATCCGGAATTATGAAACTCTTATAATAAGACTTGATGATCTTGTAGCGTAAAGCCCCGCTGCGCGGCAATAACTCGCACAATGGCTGTTTTCTTTCTCGACGCCCTCGTTAATATTATTTACTCGATGCAACCGAGGTGTCGTAAAAGCCTTGAATTTTTTTATTGCCCCAGTTGATTGGCAGCGCCATTAGTTCCACGATCCCCGGCGCACGCTGCCAATGAAAGGTAAAAAAAGTAATTGTTTAACGGCCGATACGCGACGAGCCTCGACTGATTAACGCGGGGCTCAATAAAAGGGCCAAAGCGCCGATGGAAAGCGGGTGATGGGGAACGCGAGCGGGACGCTCGGGGGACCCACTTGTAATTCATCGTGCGCTCGCGCCGCCCGACACATCGTGATTTACAATGACCTCGAGTCCGTCTGGAGGAAGAGCTGCCTTCGCGACTCGCGGTTGCCCTCACGTTCCTCTCTCGCTGAAGGAGATTCTAATGCAGGCGCCGCGCGGCACGTATTCGACGACTAGCAACTACTTATCCTTGCAATCTGTCCCGCACATTTTTAGCCTCGCGTCTCCTATTGTGGTCCTATGGAACTTATCCACCAGGACCGCACAACTTTCGAGAGTGGAAACTGATTCTTCGGCGCGGTTCTACTAGCTGTTTGGGTTTAGCATACTGATGAACTAATTATTCCGGCATTTAAATGCAGCTTTAAGTGCTTCCCTAGAAACTATAGATTACTCATTAGCAAATGTAAATTTTTGAAAAACATTTTCAACTTCACATGCAGATTGTATAAGATTTGAATATGAAATTACATAATAAAGTTTGCAGTAAACCTTTAGATAATAACGTTATTAGGTAATGAAATTGACACTACAATAGCATTTCTTATGCAGAATAACAATAGAAAAAAAATACATGAAAAACGCACAATAATTATTTCACGTAGCGTCTATAAATTCTTAACTGTCTTTCAGATTGCAAAACGAGTTGAAATAAAAAATAACGTGACATTGCAAGTGAAACGTACCAACCAGTCTTACATCGTGAACAAATTTTTCGTTTTGGAGTAGACGCGCTCACTTCCTCCAATGAAAATAAAGTCTAATAGAGTGCGTTGCCTGCTCGGATAAATTTTGAGAGTTATCTCCTACTCGTGCGCACCCGCCCTAATGAAAACGCGCGCTGCGGTGTACACGTATGAAAACGAATAAAGCGAAAAGGCGCGAGGAAAATAACCTGGGTTAAGAAAGGCACTAAATTCGAAGTTGGAAGGTCGTGGGGCGAAAAGCTAGCTCGTGTCTGCTTTGCCCTCCAGAATAATCTCACTCACAATTGTAGGAAATCTACAAGGCTTTCGAGCGTCCCATAATCGTAATGCACCGAAAGAGCCGCACTCGGGATAAATTTTAGTTACAGACACAAAACATTAGGGTTTTGAAACAAAGACAGGGTTTTGATGTTGATATCACGAAGTTTGTAGAAAAAGCATTTTATTTCAGCCTATTAAACTAGATTTCTTGGATTTCATAATAGCAAAAAATTATACTGCAATTGTAACTGTAGATATAATATTCTATTATTCCTATTTGTGTATAAAAAACAATATTTTACTAACTTGAGGATATTTAGTCTTTTCTGACTAAAAGTTTATCGTATTTGATTTCTTTCTCTATTTATTGACAGCGTGTATTTATGAATCAACGCCAAATAGCAAAAAAACAAATTTCATGTTAAAATAAAATAAGAATAAACAGATCAGAAAATATAATGGATAAAAGTAAAGATTAAACAATTTATTTTAGTTCATGTGTAATTTAAGAAACTCCTAGGACTCATTAGAAATACCGTATATAATTAACAATTAATAATTAATGCAATCGCATTATGTATCTGAATTATTATAGAAATTCTTTGTGCGTAAGCTATTAATCAAATAAGACATAGTATGCCATAAAGCTCGCCAACGACCTTCCATAACGGCTCTCGAAAAATCGTACGATACTGTAAACGCCGAAAAAACCAATGATGATGTACTAGAATGTTAAGCGAGCCATGTAACGACAAATCTGAACGACTTAAAAAGAACGAGCGAGCCGCCGAGCAGTTTGGCACCGTCCCACAGACAAACAGATCGTCCGGGTGCCAAGAGAACCACGCGAAGCGTTCGGGCCAAAATGCTGGGGAGACGATAACCCTACGAGCTGAATACACCGAACACAAGAGTCGAGGAAGCTTTTCACTCTCGACGATGTTGGCTTCCCCGAAATTCTCGCGGTTTTGTCGAGTGCTGACGATATGTCCCAAAGCATAGACTTCCATTGAGGATCAGTTATATACGATCGACCACTCAACGTCGTATTTTAGTTTCGAAGCCTGAATCTGTTATCAGCTCACAATTCTGTGTGGTGTATTGGGTATATAATAACATAGGTTGTCTGTTAAATTAGAAAAGTATTTCTAGTTTTCTTCGCATCTTTGAGCATGTCACTCTCAGCAAAATAACGAACTGACAAGTTCCCACATGACATTCTATCATCGAGCAATATATCTTGCAATTTGCGTAATCGCAGACGCTACGTTATCAAATTCACTGGAAAAACACGAACCATAATCGGCGGATACGCACTGACGCATCTCGGTGAGCTCGATCCCGGGATATCTACGGCTAACTTAGCGTATAAAATGCTCATAATCAAATTTCCGTCCTGCGGAGCACTCGAAACTTTTGTATTAAGTATTCTCTTACGACTGCATCGCTTTGAGGTACACGGGCCAGGGCCAAGTCATCGTTGCTATAGACGACGGTCGCCTACTTGTTGTTAAACATTTCCTCGCGCGGAAATAGCGCGCGCCTAGTTGGCAAGGAGCGAGGCATGGAGGCCGGAACCCCAAGAGCTGCCGCGTTTTCCGTGCGGTTCCGCCCGAAACTTACCCACTTCCGGAGGAATTCAAGCCACGGTAACGGCGAGCCTTTCGAATGATCGACCCGCAAATAATGCACTTCGTGATCGTGACTCTTCTTTTTCTCCCAGTAGTCGAAGGCGAAAACGTACCGGTATTCTTGGATTACAGATCGGGTGACCGCATGAGTTGAGTCTCCGTGTCGGATTTCATTGTTTACTTCGCGCGCTGCAAAGTGGCGATAGCCAGTAAAATTGCAGTCCCCTGCAGAGATAAGGCGTCGGCAGGAGCGCCCTTTCTCGAGCAAGATCGGCCAATTAGGTGGGGCGTGGCGGGCTCGAAACTTGAAGGGCCTGCTGAAAGGCGGTGGCGACGCGGGCGGCCGCGCCTCCTCCTGAAATTAATTTTGAGCTTAGATGTATCCAGAGGATTATGTGTGCGGCTTCGGCGGCCTTCTCGGAATTTCACTACTCTTCCCCAAAATTCCCTTTCGCTGCTCGCCTCGGATCCGCTTTAAGGCCGGCCCTGCAATCGCCCGTCCGAGCCTTTGGCCTTTTGGGGGCGTTACTGCATGAGGGAAGGCTAGGGATGTGGGAGGAATGGGAAAGCCGATGTGTGGTTATTGCTTCCATTGTTCCTCCGTTGATGCTTCGCTAGATTGACCTAAAAGTGCCTTTTTACTACGCGGACGGGACTAATTATTTTAGATTGAAACTACAAAGGAAGGTGTGCCGTTACTGTCCAATCTTTTCAGTGGATAAATCAGCGTTTCAAGTGATGGTTTATAACTAAAACTTAATTATAAATAACAATTATATTTGAATTAATAATTAAATTTATGAATTCAAAATGTTAAACGAATAACTCAAATCGCGAAGCTCCTTGTCTGCTTAGATTAATTCTTACCTTCTCCATATTACAGTCCTCGAATTACAGCGTGAAAGTGATCTCTGTACTTTCTCCTTTATGTTTGTTACACGTTCGGTGTCATGTTGATAATAAAAACGTGATAAATTAGTTTTTAAAAAGTAGAATTATTTTTTAGTGTTGATGAATGAATTATTTATAAATACTTTTAGGTTTAATTTAAAGATGTATTAATATATATTTAGTTCGATCATCTGTCTTATTAATCTGTGATATTAATGTTGATATTATATCCGCATTTTTTATTTTTGTTTATAATGATGTAATATTGCTATCAATTACTCGACTCTGTTTCTTAAGCTGAATTCAGTATAACTAATATTTAATACATACGATACATGCACGCACATGTGCAATTTATATTATACACATTACAATTTAAGAGACACTTATTTCAAATTTTGCAATAAACACTTTTTGATGCTTAGTCCAACTACATTTTTATTAATTATTATTTTAATATACAATACAATGCACTTAAATTTAAGTATTAAATAATATTTATTTATTTATATAATTCACGCGACGACAATTTTTTGATCATCGGCGGACAGAATTTTCTTTTACAACTTTTACGTTTCTCCTAAGATACTTGCGGTAACCCTACCGCTGTCATGGTCATTTTGGCATTGTTATCATCTGAGCATGTCTATTTTTATAAAGCTTTTGCATAAAAATAACAAAATCGTACACTGCAAGAAAAGCTATACCTTTCAAACCAACGATACATTTAATTTTAACATTTTATTTATTACATAATTATATTACAAAGTTTTATGGCACAAATACATCAATATTTATTTAAATTGAAATTTAATTGGAACAAAGATCTCTGTAGACTGTCTAACTTTAATTTTCTAAAAACAATACCATTAATAATCACATAAAGAAATATAATTATATATAGTTCAAGTTTAAATAGGAACCTAGTTTTTCTAAAACTTCTATTATTAAGATCGCGTTCTTTAACAAAGGAACACGTGTTTAGGAAAGTCAGGGACGATCGTATCGAAGGTGAAATTAATACACATGACTTACAAGAAGATTCAAGGTGAGACCTTGTTATAAACGTTAATAAAGACAAGTAATTCTAATTATTTACTTTCATTGATTGAGCCTAAAAGTTATAGGAAGTAGATAAAAGTATTTTGGAAATTCGGCTTTTACAATCAAAGTAGCAACAAAACAATCAAAGGCGTCTGCATGTTTCTAATAAATGGAGATACATATGGATGATGTACTCCTTACTTTTAGCAATGCCTACTACGAGCTGCTAACTACGTGCCGTGGTTGGCCAAGTTCAGTCAGACTTGAAATTAAAATCGTCTTCCTTTGTCCGGTAGTTGACATTTACCTTTACTTGTGCGTGTATGAACACCTGGGAACTGAAATCGATGGAATTCAGTTACTATAAGGTTACTATATCGTTTGCTTTTCCTACTCTTTCGTGATAGCACCCGAATCAACTGGCGATAGCTGCCACAAGTGTTTCCGTAATAATTCTTAAACTTAACTACAATGTATCTATATGTTATCTACATATAGACATCCACATATTAAATACAAAAATTCAAAATAAATGAAAAGAAGTAATTTAAATTTGAATAATTTAATGAAGATGTATAAAATATTACTGTATTCAAGCTTTATTGTTATAAAAAATTTTATTCTTTCCTCTCCAAAAATAAAACTTAACTTATTACTTACTGTTCTTCAGTTTTACTGTTCTGTAGACGTGTGTTTTGTACGAAATTCAGTTATTCTACTCTTCAAACGCTGAAAAAAAAAATTTTTTAGGTGTGCAAATACACTTACGAATTAAAATATAACACAAACATTACTAACCCCAATAACTTTTATGATTTTTTTTAAATCTGTGGTTTGAAATCCTGTAAAAAAATGCGTAATTTAATACACCGTAACACTCGCTAAATATATAGATTCATTAGAATCTGAAAATGTGTGTAAATATACTCACTACAATGGGGTTCCTTCTCTGCGGTAATAACTAAGAAACTACCTCTTCTAGAACTTTTTACAGCATCAATTCCTAATACAGGACAGTCTGTGCATACATCTCCTCTTAACTGTGTATTTAAAATATTTTGAGCATCTTCATAACTTCCATCCCATGGGTAACTTGTGAACTTACAACTATCTCCTGAATAGAATATTAGAGATTCAGTAAAATATTTGTATGAAAATTTGTGACTGCATATCATTGTGGTCCAACGTGGTGTAAACTCTGATTTTTAAATAAATTGAATTAATTTTTATTACACCTTTAATTTATTAGAAATACAATAATAAATTACTACTTACTTGTACCCAGACATTCTGGCTGGACTACACCAGTATTTACGTAAAAGTCAATATGACCTAAAAAAGCATTTTTCATTTCAAACTTTTTTGGAGACAAGATTTTAGAATAGAAAGATAATGTTTTATAAAAAAAATTTTATTTATATAGAACATAAATTTATACGAAGATAAAATAAGGTTAAGAATAAACACATACCCACACTTTCTAATAATCCTAATCCATCAGTTAGTCCTCCGTTACCTGTTTGAGTGTGAATAATATCTACGAATTTCGCATCATTTGAATCCAATCGTAATTTTGTATCGATCATTGCAAAGCAAGGTCTAGCTGGATCTAATCCAGTAATCCTGTCTATTATCCAAAAACTATTTTCCTTTAGTAAATTTGATACTTGTCCGCTAATTTGTGCACCAAGACTATGTCCAATAAAATAGAGATGATTCCACAGGATTTCATTGGTATTACGAGCCAGATCATCAACTACAGGTTTTAATTGCTGAAGAAAACTTGATATAAATATTTAGTAAACGTTTAATACAATTATTATCCATATTTTTTAAGATTAACTTTAAGGATTTTTTAAAATAAAAGTATTAAAAAATTAATTTCTTTAAAAAAATATTTTAAAAACCATAATGTTTTTACACCTGAATTACTAATGAAACACCTACAATTTAAACCCTTTTAGAACAAAATCCATTGACGAAGTCAAGAAAAAATCCAAGACTAAACTAAAAATTTTGAAAAATTAATAGATAAAATTGAATGAATCCATAAAATTTTAGTAAGTTTCATCGAACTAAAAATGTTATCATATTTTACCAAAAAAAATTTTATATTTTTATATTATAAATAGTATATTTTTTATTATAGGTACTTAAAGTTTAGGGAAAAAGTAAGCGTAAACCCCCTTTAAAATTATCATATGATTCTGAACATAATCATTCTTTCATTTTTTTTAAATAATATGTTCACTTCAGCTATGATGAATTCATTAAAGTAGTTTTTAATATAAAAATCTATGATTTATGTAATTTTAAACTGAGATTCTATTTTTATTTCAATTTTTTTCTTATTAAAAAAATTTATTTTTAAAAAATACCTACCTAAAAGTTAGAATTTAAAATGATTAAGTTAAACTCGGATAAAAATTTATACCAGTCTCTGATCAAATTTAGACTAGAAGTTAATTAAGATATAAATCAAATTTTTTGTTTATACTTCTAATTAAATAAAAATTTTAGAATAAAAATTAAAATTTTAGTCATGCAAATGTTTACGCGTATCCAACAGATTACATTTCATCATAAGGTTTAAGTCTGCAATGGTTTTATCATAACTACTATAATTAATGAAGTCCATATATTAAAGAAAATAATAAAATTCTATAATATCAAAACAATTTTCCAATCTAAATATAATAATATAAAATACGAAATACTTGAAAATATGATTCGATGCCGTTAAAGTGTTTCGAGCAGCATCGACATAATTTTTTGAATTACTTCCTGAACTCCAGTCGACCAAAATGATGTTAGCGTCCATCTACAAAAATATTAATAGATAATCGTTTATATAAATGGAATCTTTCTACGCCTTTTTCCATCCTTTTAATTCTATTTGACACAGTATATATAATTTACAGTATAACTATAAATAAATTTTAATATGTAATTTGAAAAATAATTTTTTTTTTATTTGATCATATTTTTGCGATGTTAACAAAAAGGGCGGTTAAGAAATATGTACATATATGTGTACATTATAGTATCAGTTATAGTTAAGCAATGCAAATTAAAAGTAATACCAAAAACTATTAAAAATATTTTTAATTTCAAGAATTCAAATATTCATTGTAATTACAAAAGTGAAAAATGCATATAATAAAATTGTGATCATATACAATTAATTACTCACCACATCAAGAATTTTTTCTTTCATTTCTAAGACCCATTTTTTTTGACCACCGGATTTATATCCATGAATAATAAATACAGTTTTTTTAGAAGGATTAAATTGATGACTTTGAATTCCTGACCAATCACTAATGCTTATTTTTACTGAATCTCGTCTAGTATTAGTCGAAAGATACAGAGAAATAGGTACATCTTTATATCCCGTATTACTTAACGATATTGCAAATGATCCTAAAACACTTATATTTTTAAGATCTGAGCATGTAATTTCAGAATGAACTGAGCAGTTTGTAAAGTATAGATTAAGAACTATTATGGAAAAAAATAATAAATTCTTCATGTTTATGATAAGTGAGGTACGTGCACTACAGTCGTGCCTGATGCTCAAATGTGCTCCACTAAAATTCAAGTCAAGATTACTTATCTATTTGATTTTTCTTGAAACGATGTACATCCGCAAAAATATTAATTTATTCAAAATGTGTACCAACAATTCGTTTTTCTAACAACAAATATACACTCATTATTTGAACACGTGTAGTAATTGTCATCATATGTATGAACAGTTTAAATTAAATTGTCTAAATTTCTTTAACTTTATTTATATTTTAATTATTCTAAGTTAATTTTATATGATAAATATCTAGACACACTTAAGAATATTATCCAATATAATATTACTAAGAAAACTTAGTTAGTTTTTGAACAGAATTAAGTGTATAAGTTACATCGAAGTGTCTTGCTTCGCGTCGAGGCTTGAACTAAATGAATGACATTCGTTTCGAATCCTGTAGCAGTTGTTTTTTTATGCTCAGTTCTATAGTTAGACTTCTTCTAGTATCATGCGCACATCACACAACAGTGTACCTGTTCAACTATATGAAAATTATTAAACATTGAATGTATTTCGCATTACATAATAGTAAAGCAACATTTCAGATCTAATAAAAATGGAAACATAAATGTCAAAGCGTTTAAGTAGTAGTTACTGAGTCACCGATAAAATTAATTCATTTGTACACAACAATGAGTTTTTCATTTACTACATATATTTGTTAAACTTTTTTATTGGTTCATCATTTAATGAAAGTAAACGTGATTTCATTTCACAGTAATTGGTTTTACATTAAATAAAATAAACATATTATATTTCTTTGTTAGCTTTGTATTCATACGATTTATTTTTAAAAATCTTGTTTTTTTACACATAATCATGTATTGATTTGGACAAATCAATCATAAATATTTTCATCAAAAACCTTACAGTTTTGTAAAAAAATGTTTATATTTATTTAATCATTGTTTATCAACGTCAAATTGCAAAACTTTAGATTAATTAGTTAATGAGTTATCTAAGTTATCAGAATTAGTTTTGTAAATAAATGTATAAGAGTGTATTTGTTTTAACTTCTTCACTCGATTTATGCTTCTCATGTATTCTTCGTGCGCAATCTCTCGTGGGCAATAATATCATCACCGCAAGTAAGGTGTCGTGGGATTCACAATGACGTCTCAGGGATCTTGTCGGCATCCGCCGCGTATCGCCTCGACGATGATGTTTACTTAGAATACGAGTCTTAACTAAGCTGCAGGATGACGCCTCTATACAACGGTATGAACTCGAATTGCGAGTTAACACTTGACTGCGGTGAAGGCCTCCCACGAACACTCACTTCTCACTCACATATGGAAGTTGCTTTGCCTTCGCTTCTATTATCGAACTTAGGAGAGTTATAGTTTATAATTGCGATATGCAAGTTCAGATTTAGAATCTTTAGATTTAATCTGAATCTATAAGAAAAGACTTTTTAATGTTAAAACATATCTCGATAATACAAAGTTATGCAGAATATTTTTTCAAAAACTTTTAAAGCGGTATTAGCAAAAAAGCAGTACTAGTTTAATTTTATAACAGTATGAATAGACTTTAAAAATTAGAAAAAAAATAAACTTTTATTCTAGGTTTTATTATTTTTCATAATTAATGTTGTAATATGATTATATTCAATAATACAATTAAAATTATTGGGGTCTTTTTATTTTTATAATTTTACGATAACATAATATTATTTACAATACATCATCTTTTGCATAAAATAAATAATTTTGTATCCATAATGAATAATAGTAATCAATATTTTTATACTCTATTGACGTAATAGACGTAGTTTTAAGCGCTGAAATAAAAAAAATATTTTATTCATACAAGCATTTAAAAAATTTGTTATACATTTCATATTTAAAAAAATCAAAAAATGATTTACAAACCTCAAGTATTTTTTCAATATTGTTTATATCACCGTTTTCTAATTCTATGGAAAATAATAGAAAATGAGTAAATGAGTTCTATAATTTTAAAAATTTAATAATTTTACTTACGGCAGTATGGCTTTTTTGAAGCAGTGTAAACTATAAAGTTTCCTGTTTTATTACTATTCACAGCATTGAAACCTAATTCAGGAAAATTCTCACTATCTGTTCCACTTAATCGTTTACTTAATATTTCACCAGCATCTTGATAACTTCCATCCCATGGAAAACCAGAAAGTTTGCAATTATTCTCATTTATTAAGTTGTCTAGTGAAGCAATGTAATAATTGTGTGCGAGTTGATGACTGCAGATCATGGTACCCGCCTTAGTACCTAATAAAATATTTATTAAAATTTATTGTTATGTATTAAATATAGTAAATTAAAATAAAATACTATTATTTACCTTCTTTTAAACATTCGGGTTGTACAATACCTGTATTAACGAAAAAATCTATGTGACCTAGAACGAGGTAGTAATAGAATATCAAAAAATATATATATATGTTTTAATAAATAATATATATATAAATATATATATATTCTGGTTTTTCTAGAATATGAAAAATGAATTGCAATAATGTTTCATATTTTAAAGCTATAATCTGTTGATAATATTCACCTGCACTTTCCAAAAAACCCAATCCATCTATTACTTTTCCGTTGCCTGTTTGAGTGTGTATAATATCTACAAAATCTGCATCTTCTTTATCAAGTCTGACACTCAAATCAGCTGTAACAAAGCAAGGTTTTGCAGGTTCTAGACCAGTAATTCTCTCTAATTGCCAAAAAGGACTAGATTTTAATAACCTTGCTGCTTGGCCGCTCAATTGAGCACCAAGACTATGTCCAATAAAATACAAATGATTAAATTTAATTTCAGTTGAATCACTGATGACAGATTTTAACTCCTGAAAAAAGCTAAGTATTGTTTATTTTTAGTATCATCAAATAAATGTACAATCAAAATGGCTAAACATGTTAAAAAACATTATCTAATTTATATATACATATGATAGATATGTGCGAGCAATTATGTTTATATATGACGTCTTCAGTTTTACTATCAATATAAACGCATAACTAAATTTCCTTAATTAATTGCAATAATATAAATAAGAATGTCAAATAAAAAAAATTGTATACAATATTGCTTGAAATAATTATAAAAAATAAGAGGATGAACAAATAAAATGTAAGTAGAATATAAAAAAACATACTTAAATATATGACCAGCAGCTATTTGAGTATTTCGTGCAGAATGAACATAATTTAAATTGTTGCTATAATTACTCCAATCAACCACAATAATATTAACGATCATCTGAAATACGCATATCAAGCTTAAATTTTCTTTCATGGTTATACTATTAATGTTGTTACAACTTATATTATTAAATGTATTATACTTTTTCAAGTGAGAAAACTGTATTGGAGAAAACCATGAACATTTTAAATACACAGAAAAGTTTAATACAATATTTAAACTATAAAATTATTAATAATATTAACTTATTAAATAATATTGTTTAGTATTACGAAATAATTCCTAGTTTGTAATTTTAACTAAATTATAGTTTTATATTTTAAATAAAACTTAACTTATTATTACTTAGACAATATTGACAGATTTAAAGCTTTATCTTATAGGGTTTTAAATATATAATCAACCATAATTTGAAATGTCTTGTTAGGTTACAAAATACAATTCTGTTTTTAATTAAATTTTAATTCATTATGAACGAATCTAAAATTATTTAAATATTATTTTCATTTACATCTTAAAAGAAAAAATTACGATACTTACTAAGTCAAGCAGTTTATCTTTTATTTCTGAAATCCATTTCTTTCGTTTGTTAGCCATATATCCATGAATAATAATAATTGTTTTTTTCGAAGGATCAAAATTACTGGCTTTCAGTAGAGATTGATCGGTCGAAGAAATATCTACTAGATTTCTGTTATTTCTAGTCGCAAGTAGAAAACTGACAGGAAGATTTTCATCTACTGATTTACGTCCAAGATGAATTAAAAATGGTCCTATAACACTAACTTTCTCAAGATCCGAGCAAGTTATTTCTGCACTTTCGATCGAGGTTATAAGAGAATTGATAAAAAGAAGTACATAAAAACTGAATATCATTTTCATGTTACGATTAATTCTTCTTTTCTTAAAATGTTTAATAAATATTCGATTTAATTAGTGTGAATCTGTACCCTGGTCGATATCTTAATAAGTTTTAAGCCAGTTTATGAGTAGAATTTACATACTAAATCAGTTTTTGGATTCCCACTCCTATAATTAAATAAAAACTTTAAACATACAATGACGTATGCATATTAGTTATCTTACATTTTAACGTACAGTTACAATCTTAGATGATTTTTATTGTACTTACAGGTTAATTTTATGTATTTAAGACTCAATTTGGTTAACGCTTAAAGTAGAGGAACTAGTTCATTTTCTACAAGGGTATTCTTAGGATTACTACTTAATATCTCTTCATTTATTTAAATTTAATTATTGATTAGTTTATTCACTCGTATTATTCTAAATAACAGACACAATTATTAAAAAAATTTGTTCGCTTTCCCAATTAGTTCCTTAAATGTCTCATTATGGAACGACTTAAACCTTTTTATCTTTAAAATGTCTTTTATCCCTGCTATATATTTAGATTAAGAATTGTTTGTGTCAATGTTTGAAATTACTTAAATAATATTTTGATCAATCTTTTCATAATTCAATCAGTTGATACAACTTTCAAAGAATATTTACTTTAAACTTTTATTTTAATAATACTTTTAGTGATTCCTAAATTATTATATTTAACAACAATAGATAATTGATTCGCGCCACAATATACTAAAAAATAGTAAGATTTATTAGTTTTTTTTGTTAATTCATCAAATGTATCATACACAAATGTTAATTAGCTAACCTAATTAATTACGAAATAGTGACAAAGGATACATGCGGCTTAATAAATAAACATAGATGTATGGATAAATAGATAGGTGGATGGATAGATACATGGATAAATTGGTCGATCGTAATATCGCAGGATGCTTTGTAACTTCTACTTTAACTACGGAATGCTTAGGCCAAATTCACAAGAAATTCTAGATCCAATATAAATAAGAATAATTAATGATATTGCAAAGGGAAGAATGTCATCGCTTCAATTTAAAGAAGATAATAAGACGTAAAAAAAAGTAAAGTCCACAAGAGCTACAGCAAACAAAGTCAAGAAAGAGAAGACAATGTCGAGGACAAAGCGATTAGTAAGACGTCAGAGAGATATCGTCAAAGAAACGTCCAAATTCTGTTTGTTGCAATGTATTTTAATTATCAATTAAATTATATTATTTAATTTAATTTACCATAATTCTATAAATAAAAAAACACTAACATTATCGAGTAATTATTAAAATTTTAAATTTATGGTGTAATACTAATTTCTTTTGTATAAACAATAATATTATACTTTTGTATCTTTGTCACGGCATAATGGCATGGCGATTAGAAAAATATTATTTATTTTCATATCTATTTGTAAAAATAAATTCTTTAAAACTTTACAGCTGTTTTCAAAAACGACGTTTCAAATAATTAAATACAAAAGTTTTTTTAAAAATCTTTTTAATTACTTATTTTATATACTATTTATGAAGTAATTGAAAAAATTATATTAATTATTAGTACTATACTAACAGCATAGTTTTCTCAGCACATATTTTTTGCATAAAATGTACGCATGTTTTGCAAATATCGTTGTTTCATATAACTTTATTGAAACATTACCACGCATATTACTGAAGCAAAGAATTTTTAAAATAAAACTATAAATTAGATAGAAAATTATATTACTGACCTTAATACGATTTTATGTGTAGTGTAAATTTCAGATAGTAAATAAAAATTTTATGATTGTTTTTCACTATAATTGTAAATACTATCAATTTTTATTGTATGTTATAATAATTTATTTGGTTTCATAAGTATAAGTACTTTATTAAATGATGAATTCAAAAGTTTTTGATATATTTTGATTCTATACAATACTTTTACACCATTTGATGACAGATAACTGAGCAAAAAGAAACAAAAACTTCAATAAATGGGTTGCACTACACAGTATTAATAAAAATATTCCACATACTTTATTGAAAACTGGAACTGTAGTCTCAATAAGAAACCAATTACTATGAATTTAATAAAATTATTTATTGAATTCTTACAGAGAACACGATTCAGTACATGTTTGAGTATGGATATCATCGACTAAAGTCACATTTTTTTTAATGCGAAGATAGAATTAGCTGCTGCTAAACTAAGCTACCTTTGTTGGTTTTAAACGAGTAATTCTATCTATTGTCCAAAAATTGTCCCGCTTCCGTGAACAGGAAATTAAATTAATGTCATGACCGCTAAGTTAATTGCATATAAAGTACATATAATATAAAATCACATAAATTACAATATAATTTGTAAATTTTAATTTTGCCAAAGTGAATTTCGTAATCTGTATTGAAGACAATAGTGAATACTTGTAGATAGATTATAATGATCGGTAGAAAACTATTTTTATCCCTAGGCATCTTTTATGAAATTTATTAAACCGTTATAAATTAAACTTTCCCATTAAAATGTAAGAATATGCCCCAAGCGTAGTCCCGTAGAATCGCTTTAGTAGGATAAATCAGGTATGAAAAAAGAGCTAGCCATGGAAAGAGATAAGGAGTTGCCGTAGAATAGGAAGAACGGCAACTTGGCTTTTATAATGAAACTCTTTGAGACCGGGCAAGTGGAGTCGCTGGCTGCAGCGAGAGGCCGCACCGTAGCGCCTGTAGCCGCGAACTTGGGCCACGTGCGCCAAGATTTAGGACGATAGTTGTTACTTCGGTGCGGAGGGAAGTTTCACCGCGCGCCGCGGCACTGCGTCACTTACGAGCCTTGTTATCCGCTACGGGGCGGAGGAGGAGACGAGGGCCAAAGTTGATGGAACAAAGAGGGCCACTTTCAAGAATGAAAGGCTAGGTGACGTTCTAACCACCATACTATCCTGTAAAGGTGTATCGAAGAGCGCAGCGTTTAAATGGATCGATGCCAATAACCGCGTTTTAACGATCGGCGGTGCTTGGGCTTTATCGAGTCTCGCCCTCTAAAACGATGACACAATACCAGAGATTTTCTTTGTCAACGTCGGTTTCTTTCTCTGCTCTATATATAAATCAAATGTGTTTTCGTTTAAATGTATTATTTTCTTAAATATCTCATAATATTTCTGATAAATCCTTGACCTCGAAATTAAAATTAGCGTTTCGTGTCCAATAATAAAGGAGTTATAAATTCACTGCTTAACACTTTACATTTTTTCTAGATCATTTTTTAAGTGGTAAAGTATCGCTATCCATTATAACCTGTATTGACATGACAATCTAAGTGCACAATAATCTATAATTAAAATGGATTGAGATTAAAATGAAGGGCTGTATACTTTAATTATCGTCCAATCAATTCATCTTTACCGTTGAACCAAATTCATAACCGTAGAGCAGACGGCAAGTTTGGACTGGCTCATAGGATACACATGGGTTCGGGCCCGACACCACCGCCTGTGCTTTCTCTCCCTCTCCACATCTTCGACCGCGTCTCTACCGCAAAGGCGCACACACTTTGGAAAGTACATAGCGCAAGCGTCGGCTCGCGCAAACTTTTTCTACCTCGGCTTTCTAACTGTTTCACATAAATTTCTTATCGGCACTTCGCAAGCGCCCCAGTATATCCGCGTCTTTTGTTTTTGATAAAGCGCCGGCGAAGGAGAAACGGGGCGTCCCAAGAGAAGTCCGATGCCCTATCGATGTCTGCGGTCTTCCTTTTTACCTTTGGCCTTTTCTTTTTTAGCGCGGCTTGGGAAATCGCCGCGAATTTCCGCGACTGCGGCCAACTTTCTGGCGAGAGGCTCGATAACCATTTTTACGACGATGCGTAATCGCGCGGCACAACTCTTGAAGGATCGTGGAATCGCTCGTGGTTGAAATTTAATACCGCAAAAGCGGCACCTTACCTCTCAGAGCTTGCGCAACTTGAATATCACTTCAGACTTTAAGTTAAGTTTAAATATGGTGCATGACTATATCAACCTATTTCATTTCACTTGGATGTCCAGCCAATATCAAACTAATTTATCCGAAAGTTTACAGAATAATTTTAAATCAGTAACGGATATAAAAAGGAACTCATTTATCTCGAATCGATGACTTATATAAACATAAATTAGCTCTGCAAGTAAAATTAACCCTGATGTTTAATCTAGGTTTGCGAGGTACCTCGTGACAGCGCTCTCCCGTACATCGTGCACACTCTTCATCTTCTTCGCAGTTCATGCAAGGGTGTAGGTTGCTTCTCGGGTTGATCAAGAACTCCTGATAGCTTCATTGTCGATCGGCAGAGGAATAATGCTCTCATCTTTGATATGTATTGGAATATGGGTGGCAGTGTCGCCGCACCATTGATACACTTCCTTGAGGCTCGGTTAGAATGAACAGTGTGGTTTGTGTGAAACGTCGCCGTCCTCGAGTGGCGATTGAGAGTTCATAAGTAATTCCCTCGGTAACTCCTCTTGAACTTGTAATTAGGCATTCTTAATTGTTAGGTATGATTACGTGCGAGGCCATTGCGATTGCATTAGTTATGCCGTCGCTTTGAAATTCAGTAAATATCGCCATTCCTCTAGGTAAGCACTCAATAAATCATAGGCATACTACTTTGCCACAGGTGTGATCACTGACTTTTCTTTCACTACGAGCTGTTGTATATTTTCTAAATACGCAACAAAATAATTTTAGATGATACAGTGTTAATTAAACACGGGGATCATCATAAAATCATTTAGATATAGTTTAATCAAACTTGTCAGGAATCGTGAGTAAATTAGTTTGAAAATTAGTTTTTGGAATTGTGCTTAATGGAAATAATTAATAGATGTAATTTGGAAAACTACTTAATAGCGGTGACCGACATTGGTGGTATAAAACTTAAATTTATAGAATACAATATTCAAATAGTATCATATAAAGTTAAATATTATACACAATGTTTTCAAGAAGTCTGATACTATTTATTCCATAACGAATCAAGGTTGAATCTGTATCATTCCGTCGAATGCAATAGTTGCGAATTCCTAGTTTAATGTAAAATGTGAAAGCCGAAAGAGAAGTGGAAGCCCTGTCAAACCGGAATTTCATTACGCCCGACTGCAATGGGCCGCATCTGCTTGTCGCCTTTGTCCACGTCCGCGTACTCAATTAATTTCGCCTCTCGTCATTCTCACCAACTACTTATCATTAGTAAAATCAACTATTTTCATTACAACCCTTGTTACAAACATCCTGCAAACATTAATTCACCTGGCAATTTCTCCTACGGAGTACGAATATTACTTTAAAAGCTAATTCGATTATCTACCGTATACATTTTCTACATTTCTGTATCGAAAGGGACCTAACCAGTATAAAAGTGAGAATAAATCGAGGAATCGGGGCTATCTTCGAGATGTCGTGATGGGCGATTCGATAGCGTGACGTCGTGCGCTTTACAATTTCCCGCGACGCTGCCGGTAAAGGATCGGTGCACCTTGAAGCTTCCGCTTAGCGCAAAGAGAGCTCATTCACTCAGGAGGAAAGGGGGAAGGGCTGCGCACGTCGAGGGAGGAAAGGGATACTCCCGCGAAAGGCCTGAGCGGCACTTTGCTCGCTCGGCGCGCGGCCGAGGATGGATCAGGAGGATCTAATGGATCTCTCTCGGAGATCCCGAATATCTTTCGACGGCCTTTAATGAACGCTCTCGGCATTTTACGGGTCGCTTCTCGCTCAAAGTGCCTCGCTTTGTCATTAAAATTTCCTTTTGACACTTTTGACACTGATGTGATTGTATATGAAAAGAAATTACATTTTTAAAGAATACATAAGCTCATTGTGTAGATTATTATTGAGTAAATATAAGGATTTTCTATTCATAATATAAACCTTTAAAATACACTGTATCAACACTCGTCTTAAAACAAATAATACTATTATAAAACGTTATTCAAGTAAAATAATTAATGTATATTATGTGGTTCATGATAATGACACAGAATTAGTAAGTTTATGGAAATGCAGTCACATGAATATGTGACTAATCCACATAGATATGTATTATGCTTTTTTTATATAGCTGACACACTAAAATATGAAAATTTCGTAAACATATAATTATTTCTTTTCTTCACTTTTAATAAGATAATATTGCGCTTTTCAAATCTTTTCTGTAATAACATAATACCTGATAATGATCTAATTGCTGACACAATTCGCGCTATGTCGTTTGTTATTTGTTTGTATATGTATTTTGATATAGCAGTTCACCTAAATACTAACTACTTCCGTCCTATTTCCTTAATTGCCATTGCTATTCATTAGAAAAATAAAAAATAGGGTCAAATATAGAATTATTAACAACATAAATTATAAGAAAGATTGTTTTTTGAAAAATTTCAAAAGTAATTTTCAAAATTTAATGGGTAAGGTAATTAAAAATCGTATGTTATTAACTAGGTTTATTCTAAACTGATCGAGATTGAAACCTTAAATTCAAGTTTAAAAATTTGTATTTGTTTAGGTTTATATCAACAATTCGTACATAGCCTAAAATATAGTATTCCTAATGTAACTCTAATGTAACTAAGTATGAAATACCCAGTGAACACCTTTGTACAGAGTTAGTACGCTTAAAAATCAGAAATAAAGTCCATCTAACTAATAACTAGAATACGTATCATATAATAGTTTTATAACAGTAATATACAAAATCTTGAAATTTTGTAGACCAATTATTTGCATATATTGTGATTACTAGCTCACATTAGTTTTTTCTGTTTTGTTGTTTCACTGGAATTTTTCTTTGATACATTCTTGGAATTCAACAAATCCAGCAGCAGTCGCTGGCGCATCACCTTCGTGTAGCAAGATTTCCTTTCCCTCGATTCGTCGCATCATCACGTGCCGCAATCTACCAAAACTGCGTTACCTCTCTCAAGACGAATCCACAGAAAGGCGAGCACAAATCGGGAAGAAATTGCCTTGGGACTAGCGAAAGGTCACGTCTCTTGATCACATCGAAAAACGATGTATATCTAGAATAAACTCCTTTTCGTTCATATTCTAAGTCATTCGTGGATACTGCAACCATTTCGAGACATTTCATTCATTTTGTTTTTGGAATTTATCATCTATTGTAAATCATTCTTTGTAGAAATTATATATCTAAAAAAATTCATTTAATCTATTAGTTTTCTTGAAAAAGTATTTCCAATAATTTTCTATGACAACTAAAAAAATACATGTGCTTTGAAATATTATTTTTAATTTAATAAACATGGTAAATGGTTTTAAGTAATGTAGCTCAATTACATATTGT
This sequence comes from Sycophaga agraensis, assembly GCA_018906755.1. Classification (NCBI taxonomy): domain Eukaryota; kingdom Metazoa; phylum Arthropoda; class Insecta; order Hymenoptera; family Pteromalidae; genus Sycophaga; species Sycophaga agraensis. Next base: position 1,946,376 of record JACCIE010000011.1, read on the forward strand.
ATATTTATAGCATATTACAAAAAATAGGTTTAGAAGCTAATAATTTTTTTGATAAAAATAAAATATCATTTTAGTAAAGTATATGAGAATAATATTACTTAGAAATTTGTCTGAAAATTTAGTTTTATATTTTATTAAATACTTTTTTAATTTATCTAAAAATATAAAAAATTGTGTGTTCTCATTGTTTAAAGATGCAGTATGCTACTCTGCATGGACAAGGTAATTACAACTGACGATGTAAAATGATGCAAGGGATTAATCAAAGTAGTTTTCATTTTTAATGACTTATATTTGCAATGAAATAGAGTGGAAAATAATGCATCTGTACAAAATCCATTGTATATTGAATATTTAATTTAAGTATTATAGATTTGATTTTATTTATTTTGAACAAACATTTCATCAATCTATTGTACATTTTTTGGCTTATTCGATGAATCTTGAATTAGTATTTTGCTTTCAGAAACGTGAGCGTACAATTGCAAACTGATTGCAGTATATATATAATTCAATATTTTAAATTGAAAGGCGCAATACGTTGATAGTTTCCTTAAAGTACGTGTAGTATATCAACAAAGGCATGATGGCGATTCAAAGCTAGACCGCGGTGACTCTTACAAAGGCCCCTCGATCTTGGAATCGATAAACCGGTTTACGCAGCTCCGTAACTTCATTCCGTAATTCATTAAGATTAATAAAGGAGGAGCTCAGTGCAAAAACGAGGTTATTCGCAATAAGGAAAGGTGGAGGGCTGTGCAAAAAAAATGATAAGCCTTTGCTGCAACAATAAGATAGCGGGAACGTGATGTTTATAGTTCGAAGGTTTTTTTTCAATCGATTTCTTTGTGATATTACATCAGCATGGTCGAGTTTTTTCTCATATTCTACTGCTACAAGTTACAGGTGCGTCACTGCATCGCATATCAAAACAAACCCATATACAGATGCAGATGGTGTAAACATGTATTGTATTCTACCTCGTCAATAGTTTTCATGCCCGAGCGATTATCCTAATGAACATCATCTCAAATATACGCAAAGATTAAATTAGTTAGATCAGCATGGCATGAGTTGAGATGATTGATATCTTTAATTAACAAGCTTTACATGTGGATATATGCGAAATTCACAAACTCAGTTGAATTGGATATGAATTATTTTGGAATGTACAAATATGTTCAACAAAATCACTAAAGAGTCTGTAATGAGATCTGTAGACTCTAGCATGATATTTACCCACTGGAAATTTATTTTTATTCATTTAAGATAATTGAGAGTTTAAAACATATTCGCGATTCATCAAAACTGTAGCAGAAAATTGAGGCGGTGGAATGATCGCCCTTATATAACATGTAATGAAATGAAAATAGATAGAAGACTTGTCGAACTAATCAAAGTTGAACGAGGAAAGGCAATGGGACACGAGGAAGACAAGGCTGTTATTGAGTAGAGTCACGTTTCGATTTGTAAGTATGAATGTCAAAAAGTTCATGTTATGGCTGAAGTTTAAAAACAATATAATCATTTTACAGAACGTTGAATGTTTTCTGATATAACAAAGCAAAACTCAATTTTAAGAAATTAAATTAACGTTTCTGAATCCCTTGGGACGTAAGAACATACAAATAGGGCTTCTTTATACGTATGCTACACAGTGTTAATCAAATGTACATAATACAAAGAAAGCGAAGACGAGTAATAAATAAGGTAACACAGCCAAAGGGATAAATGTAGCTGCGGGGCTAAAATTACCCTCTTACCATGCGATATAATATTCCTTGTTACGACCGGCCTCACAGGGATTGATAATGTTTATCTTTCATTAAAACACCGGGTGAAGAGCGGATGGGGATGTTAAGCCAGTAAATAATGAATCGTTCGATTCTCTTTAACGAACGCAAAAAGGCCTCTTGTGCCTTCGTTTGTGAAGGGTGCGATTGGGAAAAACATAGAGAAGTTACCTGTTTACTCAGTCCAAATTACATCAATTGCACAATTATCACCAACTTGAAACGAAACTTTTACACACACTTCAAAGCGAATTGCTAGTATTCCAATTCAAATGTCAAATGGGACAAGTTTCTTTGATTTTATATTTAACGAAAAATGATAAGAATAAAAGAGAAATATATATAAGATCCGCGATTTGAAGTCGATGTTACAGTTTTAAATTGTCATTAACACGTACACAGAATTTAGTAAAAGGACGCTAGTTGCACTTGTATGTAGATAATTGCTCGTATTCATTTAGAGTAACATAAACTAATAAAATTGGCTGGACTTCATATTATTCAATATTTTGTTTTCTTTTATAATGAAATCATACTATATATGTACCCAGGATATCAAAAGATATTTATGACAAATATTACTTTTATACAAATGCTTTCCAGTATTGTTTATCTGTTATCAAGAATTTTAATTAAAAGCTACGAAAGAGAATCATTTATTAAAAATTTTTCTGTTTTTCGAAAACTCCATCTAAACTTTGAATCTACAAATACACTTTGAGCATACAAATTATGCTATCCGTTATGACTAAAAATGTGTTAAGAAAATTGAATTTCCATCGCGGATGCATAAAAATTCAGTTATTACATATACTGTAAAATAATAGGATAAACACACACGCACATTAAATTATTTTTCGAGTTGTTTAATAATATAAATTATTTTCTAATACAATTTAAATTCAGTCACGAAACTACGAATTAAAACTATTTAATGGAGTAATAGCTTAAATATAATTGTGTACCCTCATAAATAAAAAAAATCCGCTTAGTGTTCATTTATCAAAAATAAAAATATAAATAAAACCCTACTTTTATTTGAATACCGTTAATGTTCAAATATTGAAAACATATTTATTTTTTATTAAACAATCTAGTACGAATAAGATAGAATTTGTTGAAATAATTTAAAAATGCACAAATAATTGTTAGATTTGGAATGAACTAACGATAAAATAATTATGATCTAGGATCTTGCAAAAGGGATTGAAATAGAAATAGTTGCGTTGATCGATCTCCTATCGCCATCTCTCGTGACGGTCATGCACTGCATTCTCGTTTGATATTCTAGTCGAAAGGTAGCAGCACAAGCGAGCGCGCGCGCGCATTCGGCGCGAAACGCGATTGCGCGCGGTGGTCAGTTAATCGTTCGTTCTCGAATGCCTCCGAATGAACGGGCCGCTTTCACAACTTTAATACGGCTATTTAGGATCGCGCCGTTAATCTCCGCCGACAATGGGCGGCGCGCGAATCCTGCTATCGGCGTTGACGCGCGCAGCCGATCAATGGAAATGCACTTGCGCTCTGCGTGTTCATCGAAAAAGACAGTCTTTGTGGGCGGACTGTGTTGTTGGCTTGTGGGTCGGAGCGGCACTCGCTTTGAAGAGATTTCAAACAATCGCTGCGCGGTCATTGACATTGAAGACTTGCATTGTCTTGCTGCTTGGTTTATGCTCGTACACAATTACGAACTTTTTCCATCAACCTCGCTGATTATGTTCAGCCAAAGCAATTCACAGCGCAGAATAAATATACTTAATTATTATTCCCAATCTATTTTAGATAACGACGACCGATATACGATAGAAACCAGTTTTATCAAAGTAACCTATACTGGGAAATATGTTTCTTGATAAAGCTCGAAGAATCTCGCTACAAGAAATTCTATGAAAAAATGAAATGGTTTCAAAAGCGCGTAACTCTTCGCCGAGTCGTTAAAAATTCGAGGGCGACGCAAGAGTGAAGCTCGACACTCCCGTTGAGCAAGTAGCAAGTGGTCGCAGTTAATCACCGCATGCCCCGAAGGGACACGAGACTCGGCGAAGTATTATCCATAAGAGAGGAAGAGAGACAAGGAGCTGCGAGGCGAATTACGTCCTCAATTCGATGCAAAGATCACTTCCGCCCAGATGATCTCATCGGGGACCTCTTGCAATCCCATCGGCGGCCGCCGTGCACGAGTCGCTTACTCAAGGGCTTCCCTCTGTCCCTGCAGCGCGTCTGCACGTTCTTTATTGAATCAAGGCATGTCGAGAGGGGGGAGTATATACGAAATTTTTCAGAGAGACGGAGAGAGCGTTGGAACTGCTTCTTTGTAGAATCCAAAAGAATTTAGGACTATCTTATAATCAGAAAAATACTTATACATTTTCATAATCAAGTTCAATGTTTCACTTGATTGAAATATGTATATTTCCATATACATATATAAAATTCATGTACTTCTTATTGTTTGATTTTTTTTGCTTCTATCGATGACTAAGTATGTAATAAGAGTGGAGAAAATTGGTTCAATCGGTTGATTTAATTCGCGCGTGCATCCGTTACAATAAAACGAAGGCTGTTTGTATATCTTATCTCAAATTGAACTTTAAATGATTAAAGTTAATGAAATGATTATAATATTAATATGCATTTGCCTAATTCGTCAAAGAGGTATTTTTACTACATGAACGAGCATAAGTGTATTTTAATACGCCAGAAAAAATTCAATTTGATATAAATCCTAAAAGATTGATACTTTTGCAATTGTTTTTATTCAATAACAAGAACGATTACTGCTGAGTTGAGGTGTGTTTTGAAGATCGACGACGTAGAAAAAGTGTAGCGTCTATGTCAGAAGTGTGCGGCGCCAAAGACAAAAGCTTTTCATGAAATCGCTGGCCTCGAGTAAACCGAATCAAGACTAAGGCTTTTAGGCACGCAGCTAAAGCGCCTAAGAGGATCGCATCAATCAACACTCTCCAAGTACAAGTGCATCAGTAACAAGCTCATCGAAATTGGCTTCATTCCAGCTCGACTTCTTCACAAACTCTGTCCTCCTGCAGCGAAGGATAGGCCAAAAAGATAATCCGATTATTATCAGTGCTCGGATCAGCCTCCTTATTACATTCATTGTCGAGATTATAGTCGACTCATGCACTCTCTCATAGTATTAGAACTTGTAGATTAGGGCTTGTAGAAGCATGGCAATTTTCTGTTCGACTCCCAGAGTGGAATCGGGTGGCAGATCATATATCGATAATGTTAGGAGAAGAGTTGCTGAAAGACGGACTGGTGAAAAAAACGAAGGATAGAGAGGACGGAAGACTTTCTTTTGCGTCGGAGAGGAAGTTTGGGTGTGTTTTCGTTTTTCTACGGATGTCCTTTACGAGGTGAACCTCTGCGATATTTGAACCGTGCGTATCCGGTAGTTCCTCCTACTCATGAGGTTATTCCTGCACGTGTTGAGGGATTCAGTGTCACTTTAATACCAGAAACACCAATGCAAGAGCAAAAACTTATGAATTAAAATTTTTTTGAATCGTACGCTTTGTATAAATAAAGTCCACCGTCCAGTACCATTTTTTATGGATTTTCGATCACCGACGCTAATTTTGTACGGTCAAAAGAAAAAACGGTGTACACGTGCTAGAACGAGAGACTGGTAATTTGGTTGTCGGATAATGTTATTGCCGAGATTGTACAATACGATGCGCAAGCAACGTTGCTCCAGGCGAGCAGGTAAATAAGAGACGGCTCAAAGCTCACTGTTTCAGCAGCAAGTTACTAGATAAACAGTTTTACATTCTGCGCTAAAGTCATTGATGTAGCGGAGGCCGTCAAAGAGTGGGATCCCCAGCAATAGCCTCGTCTAATTCAAGCCGCTATCAACTTAGCCCATTCCCTTAGCAAACAATGGAGTTTGAGCGGGCGCGTCATTGAAAGCGGCGCCCGGGCGAGGAGGAGCGCCGCGCCGGCGCGCGCTACCGCGGAGAGACTCGAGGGCGGGCGGAAGTGTCGTCTCCGATAATTACCGCGAGCGCTCCTCGGAGTTCTTTGAGCCGGGAGCCGGGGGAGCCGGGGGAGCCGGAGGGCCGGGGGAGAAGAAAAAAAAACCCGCGTTCCGGGGTGGAGGCGCGCGCGGCTTTGTGCGATCCCTTTACGCGGATGTACGAATTAAGGAGCGCTCGACGGGATCGCCGGCTCGATCGCCCCGCCCCTCCGATGCCCCTTTGTCCCGCGAGTCGGCCGAAAGGACTTTTTTTTTTATCCCCCGCTTCCTCGAGCGCAGTGCGTTTACCGAAGGGGTGCGGGCCCCGGATTTTTTTCCTCCGCCGCGGCCGCCCCGGCTCTATGTAACTTTAATGCGCGCCTCTAGGCGCGTGGGAGCCTTCGGCTGCGTTTGCATACCGAGCTGGCGGATTGTTTCTCACCGAGGGCCAACGGCGACAAAGGCCCCGAGTCCTCGGCGGCGACGCGCGACCGTCGCGTGCGTGTCGGCCCCGTGCAATTGGGCCTCGCGCCACTTCGAAAACCGCCGGCTGCCTGCATTGTCCGGGCGCCGCGCCCGTCGAAAAAGCCCGGATTATTCCCCCGCGTTATCGCCCGGGCTTTGAGCCGCTGCCGTAGCCGGGCGCCGCAGCTGCGGCCCCTTTACGAGGCCGGCCCGCATGCTCCGCTGCAGTAATGAAATCCCGCGCGGCCGTTTTACCGGGGCCGCGCCGCCATATTTACCAGCCGGCGAATTATTAAATGCACCGGGAAAAAGCGCGGCTCCGCAGGCCCGCAGCGGCGCAGCCTCCGATGATAAAACCGAGAATGCACGAGCTGCCGCGCGGCTCCGACGCGCCGATCGCCCCGCAGCTACCTACACCCACTTTTCAACGCATTTCCCCATGCGAGGCTTTGATCCTAATGGGCCGTTGAGTGCTGATCAATTCATGAGTGTCGCATTCAATTAGCAGTTTTTTTCCTGCATGATTCACAATTCGATTTCGTCCATGAAGCGATATTTGTACAATATTAGTTATTTTCACCTCCTGCCTACGATACTTCTTTATACATGCAGTATGTTATATAATTTAATACACTTGTGTTATTTGCTCGCGAGTGCGTAGGCATATTATTACTTTCGTTATTTTATTTCCGTTCTACATAGATTATTTCTGTTGCAGGTAAGCATTGAGTAAAACGATTCCCCGTGTTGGCGTTCAAAGTTCACTCATTTGAGGTAAGTAAAATCAGACAAATGAATTAGCACTCACATACATAGCCTCACCAGAAGATTAGTTCTAAGTTATTCATAGTTATGCAAATTATTAATTATAAAAATCTCCTACAGGAATGAATCATAAAAATAATAAAAGTTTTTAAATGCTTATTATATAATTATTAAAACAGCTTTAAAAAACCGTTCCTGGTAACGTCAAGGCAACCAGTTTTTTAATATATTCATGAAAGGTGTGCAAATAAGCGGTTGAATCATTACATTTTTCAATTGTACCTTACAGATTTCATTAGCTTGACGAATCACTCAAAACGTGATAAACATATTGCAGAGATAAAGTAATAAACATATTGCAGAAGTTGATATAACCGTATACGCTTACTCGCAGCGTACAAAACAATGCAGACTCCAAGAAGAGGTACAAGGTGCCCGCAGCATCAGCGGCGGCTTCTGGGAGCTCGCTAGTCGAGCGAGTCTGCACCTGCCGCGCCCTCGGCTCAGGAAACGGAGGGAGTCCTGCGCGGCTAAATCGGGAGCGCGGGCGATTAGGACAAGCTGGGCTCCCCTGGGCGCGGCGCGGCCGGCACACACCCGCATGGGTCGCGGGGGTGGGGCCGCGGCTCGTACGAGTTCCGTTCACACGCGCAGCCCCGTGGCAGCGTGAGAAAATCCAGGGGTCGCCCCCTCGGAGGGTAGCTCGCCGCGTCTATCTTTGCTTCTTCAAGGGGTTCGTTTTTTTTTTCCTCTCGGCCATGCGTGTGTCTGTTGCTTTAGGCCCACGCGGCCTGGACACGTTATCGCTCAACGTTTCAGTTAATGTAAACGTAACCCTGTCTGCCAGCCGAGGCGGGACTGGCACACTTGGGCCCGGTGCCACTCGACTATTACCGGGCTTTATTGCTGTTTTAACGTCCGGATGGGTGATGATGCCGCTGTACGGACAAATCAATAATCGACCCAATGCGGCCGAAAAGCGGTTTATTATTCCGAATCTTATTTCTCTTCCTTTGTGAATTGTGCATAGGTAAGTAACTAATTGTTTTTGTCCATTTAGGTCTTATTTATATCAAGGTTATTAATAAAATTGAATAATGCCTAAGAGTATTACAATCTTAAAGAATATCTATTATTACATTCGACAAAGCTAGAAAAACATCGTGTTCCTTTGCTGTGTCTCAGTCAACGAGCCGAATCGCCTTGGATAAACAGAAGCGCGAGCTAAACATACCCAAGAATGTGCGCTTAGAAAATCAAGGCCCGAAGAAAATAATCGAGACTTTATCAGGCGCATTTTTTTTGAATTCTCGCGATCGACCGAGTGAAAGCCGCGCCGCCATAAAATTCAAGCTTAACGGTCGTAAATGAACCACTTACACGAGGACCAAAATACACTGGTCCCTTAGGGCGTGCACAGCCTCGTCCTCGGCGCCCGCACACGTGTGCGGAGTCAAGTGAGATCGATATGGCGATATGGATGGGCGGGTGTGTTTTCCCCCGCGGTCCAAGTGGTCCAGCAGTGTGAAACCGGAGCCGGAGAGCCGCCTTCGCCGAAAGCACCACGGGGCGATTTTCCAAGTGACCGGGCAGGCCCCGAAAAAGGAGCGGAAGGAAAAGCGAGCCGGGCGCGTGCGCCGATATAGTCCGTGCGGGGGATGAGCCTCTCCCGGGTCGTCTCCGATTTGGAATTCATATTTATCGCCCGCGTGAGCTTGCACAGCTCCGGCTGTTACTTGTTGAGGCCAATCGCCGCGCCCACCAACTTGCTCCGGCGCCCGGCCTCCGATCTCGTTATCTTTTCAAGCTCGCGTTTCAGCTCGTCTCGGGCCGGGCGTTCTTTTGCCGACCGGCCGACTCGTAGGGACCGTCAAAGGGCCTCGGTCATTAATATTCCGGCTGATTATACGCGGCCGGTGCACGCGAGGTTAGTGAGAAATCGAGATTAGTCCCGCGTTGTAGGAAGGATCTTCGCTTACCCGGATAGTGGATTAGGCTCTGGTGTATCCACGCGAGCTCGCGCAACAAGTCCACCATTTTTCACGTCCCCACGAGTTCCGACCCCGGAATTGCAATTTGCTTCGGAATCCCGGTGCCGGAAAATGCGTTAGCCCCCGGGGCGTTGTCTCACTTCTCTCGCACATGTGCCGTAAAACTGTAAATGTAACGCTCATCCGGAGGTAGCGAAGCCGTTTTTCCATTAGTTTTCTAGTGTGCCAAATAATTTAATTTTGAACACTACCGTCACTCATCACGTACTTGTATGTAAACGTTGTTTTCTTCGTTATTATTGTTTATAAATTTTAAGCATGATTATTTTTCTTTAAAAGTGAATAGAAGTGAATATTTGTCTTTCAATGATCAATAAATATATAGTGTTATGTAGATTTTCTTATGATTGTTAATTTTGAATTGTTTCATCCATTGTCCAATCCATTAGGGAAAGAAAGGTGTACTTATAGCACTTATTATGCCATATATTACGTAGGCTAACGTACTGAAATACAAATAATTTATTAGTTTCGTGTTACTTTTTATGTTTTTAGAAAAATGAACAAGTACATCTCAATAATCAATAGACATAGTATCTCCTTTTCTGCACTCAATTTATTCGATTTACATTTTATTACAAAAAAGTAGTTGGCGGTAGAATTAAAAGGAAGAAGATTAGCTGCCGCCCCAGTTAACAATTAAGTAAACATTCTGCATGGTATAAGGAAATTAATTTGTTGTAATGTATAATTCTGAAGTCAATTGTATTTATAGGCTACTTATATCAATCTAAGAGTTTTCTAATTATCGCATAAGGCAGCAAATAATTGTTCACCAGGTGACAAATGTAAAATCGTTTATTTATGCAAATGAACAAACTAGATCTCGACCATCAACTCTGTACTAATTCGGTTTGAGCACCGACACTCGGACCTTATCCATCGAGCTAATTTTGTTACTCCGTCCCGCGCATAAACCGCCAGTATAATTTAAACAAATAGCGCGCGGGGCCCCGAGGGCATTTGTAATCGGGATAGGGGCGTCGGGAGCCGGCGGGGGTGGGCCGCTAATCAACGAGACACGGCCTCGTGCATCCGATTGAGCCTTAACGAGGGGCCGCCGGGGGGGAAGGCTCCAAAAGGAGGAAGCCGAGCGAGCGTCTCGCCGGGCCGACGGCCGCTAAAAAAGCCCGGGAGAGGGCGGGCGGCTCTTCCGCGAAGCGTCTTCCGGCTCGGGCGCGGAGGCAGCTCCGCCCGCGCGGAAAAAGGGCAAAGAAGGCCGCCTCGTCGCCTCGGGGATCCGCCGACTGCATCCTGCAGTCTCGACTGCCTATTTTCCTGCGGTCGGCTGGGCCCGGCAATCGGCGAGAACAGAGGCCCGCTCTGTCCCGTCCTCGCGCCGCATGGCCGGCCTCATGAATTAGGTTGTCTTTACCGGGAAGAAGAAAAGAAATAGGCCCGATAGGACTTTTCCTCTCGCTACCGTGAGCTGTTTATTTAAAAATTAGAGTCGCGCCAGTGCTTTTTAATCCTATTGGCGCGGATGATTTACGAGGGGACGTATAGCCAAGGCAATCCTTGGAGGCAGGCGCGGAATCCATTCCCCGGGAAAATAAAAAGGAGCTACGTATGGCGATAAAGTTGACGATGCCCTTCAATTTTCTTTTAATAACCCCCGGGAGACCGTCGAGCGGCCGTCTGCTTTTCTATTCTGCTTTATGTAGCTATCGAGTGGAGAGTATAATTTTTGCAGGGCTCCAAGTGTCCGCATCAGCGACTGCGGCTCAACTTCCTCCACAATATCCCGGTGGTCCGCAACAGACGGCAGTGGCTAAAGCCCCATTAACGACACCTTCCCGCCGACCTTCTTTATCGGATTTTCAGCAATATAGCGGTGTCATTCGCTGCGCTGGGATTAACTTGGAAACAAAAGTTTTTTATGAAATTCGGATACGATTCCGTATCACGGAAAGAAAAAAGGCCTCTCGATGTAACGGCCTGGGGATTTCCCGCGAGCGCGCGACAGCCGGAATCCATTATTGACACTTCCGGCGGCGAGGAAGGATAGGCATCTCGGCCTATTCAATTCACGCGCCTAATCGTGCTTAGTATTTACTCGACCACGCCCGCATAATCTTGGCTCCTCGCGGCGCCGCCCACCAGGCGCCGGAGGCGCCCGAGATTCCCGGCTGTGGCTTGGGCGCCGCCTGCCGCGGGCCGCCCCTCGATGATGTTTTAGTAAACTCGACGGTCGCCGGGGCGCGCATACCTCGGCCCCGTGCTCTGATAAACTTGCAAATGTCCGGGGCTCGGCCCTCCTGATGACGGCAAAACACGCCAAGGCGCCGGCTTCGGTTTCCCCCTGACCGCCGCCCACTCCCGGCTTCTCCTTTTTTTTCTTTTTCGCGCAGAATGCATTGTCCGCCCCGCGGAGTCCGCAGATCTATATACACGGGCGCGATAAACCAAGTTTACTGGCGGCACTCGGAGGAGCTTAGCGCGGATTCTTCCTCGGGAAATCGCGAATCGGCCAGAAGCGCGTTTACAATAGACTCGGCCGCCGGCGCTCGTTCCGCGAATTGACGCACCGTAAAACCCGATTATTTACGAGGTGGCCCTTCCCTTGATAAGGGCCTCGGCCCCCCGCGGCCCGGTGCCGGCCAATCGTAAACGGCCTGTCCCCGCCGGCTCCGGGCGCTGCCCTACGAGCTATACACCGATGCACAATGCGCGAAAACGCTCGGCGCGCCGCGACTGTTGGGCGTTTTATGTCGCTCCCTACAGCCCTGCGCGACTGTTCTCTACTCCCCCGTGTGGCAAGAAAAATTGTAAGGCCGGTGTACCGTGTTCCTAGGCTTTTACCCTCTTACTTTTTATCACGTCGCATTCTGACGCTTATTGTTCCAACATTTTTCTCTTAAAACATGGAGCATTGCCTCTTGGTGCGATGCACTGTGTGCACTGGCCAACTCGGCGAATTTAATATAGTAATCCAGCCGAATGGAAACGTTCAATTAGCTATCGACAAACGGCTGATTGGATGGGCCGTGAAAAATCAATTTTATAAAGATGGAGTTATGAGTCGCAGGAAATCCCGAGATAATTGCGGCATAAGCAAGGGCTCTTGATCCTCAAGTGTCTGAATGGAAAGAATCGAACGGAAGCGGACGAGATTTTGATCAGCCGCAATATAGCCGTACAGAAGCTCTTGGCAGCTTCATCAGACCTCGTCAGCCGAGGCCAATCATCTCATCATTCGCTACTCGCTGTATACCCTCTCTATTTCTCTCCCCCTCTCTCCGTCTCTCTCCCTTTCTTTCTCTCGTACGTATAAGCTTCGCAAGAGTAATTCGTCCAACGGCGGCCGGTTTTTGTAGCCTCTGACCCAATCCGTAACAATGCGCAAACATCGTTTGCAGTCGAATTTTAATTTGAATATCCTATGGATAAAGCCGTCCCAATTTGAACCATGTTATAAATTTAATCTGGCTTACCCAGCTCCTAAACCAGTGTTTCTCAACAGTACTTTATTATTAAAAAATTATTGTATTTTTAGCGATTTGTTGTTAAAAGGCTCGCTGCTAAAGAATTATCTTTTTAAAGTTATAATTACGTTCTGTAATTATAACCTTTCATGGAATATGATTTAAAAAGTTAATAATTAAATAAAATACGGTACAAAGCAAATTTTTTACCGAATACAAAGAATCTTTAAAAGGAAATTGTAGTACACCGATGCTTACTGTGTTATAAAACGTACAAGTTTAATAGCATTTTAGACAAAATATACTTACAATTGCGATATCAAAAAATATAGTAATTTCTATAAGTTAACATATCTATTTCCAGTTTACTGAGAAGTATAGTAAATTTTTTTTAACATTTCTCTCTATGTAAAGTTCAAATGAAATATGTAGAATTTCAAACAAAAGCTGAAGTTTGAACGAGCAACACGACACGTAACACCAATCGATGTAAATTTAGGATCAATCACAAGTCCGGAAAAATCCGACAGATACGAAAGGTTCCATGCAAGAAGAAAACGATAATCCCCATTAGTGTAACTCAAAGAGCCGAGCACACACCTTGTGCATACACTCGTGTCAGTTCGCCTTCGCAGAAGCCCTCGACTCCCCGCTTCTTTTATAGCGCGGTAGGCGCGCATTGCACTTCCAATGCAAGAAGCGAGACATGATGCGCGCTGCGGGCTCCCGAATTATTTTTCCGCCGGGGGAGGGAAAGTGGCGCGTGCAGCACGTGCGTGCGGCCCCGACAGCTGCGTCGCAGGCTCGAACGCCCGATTGCTCCTCTTGCATTCCCCGTTGCTTCGGGCCAGACCAGAATATCTGCGCCGGCCGGCGACGTCGCTTTCGCCGCCGTGCGGAGGTGGCGTGAGAGAGAAGCAGACCCCCGGAGGATTCCAGGCGACGTCTCAACTCTTTGAACCTCGCTGGATGCCCTTCGAGGCTGTGAGGCTGTCCCCCTCTTCTCTACTCCATTCATTTACATAGTGTAATGACAATGCACCTCCCAAGCAGTTCATTATGTCTGAATGTTAACGATCACACACGGATAAGTGTGTGATTAGTAAAAATTACTACATTTCTCCGTATTGCGAGGGAAAATTAAATGAGCGCCAAGAAATATTTGCATATTATATATATGCTCAGCTCTTTTATAAACTAATCAACCGGAATAAGAATATAAATGAAATCGATTTTAATCTGTGCAAAGTTTAAAATTAAAAATTAACATAATGCGATGGTAAATCTAAGTCGAAGAATTGCGTGGTAGTTGAGATTTATTCAAATACTTTGAAATGCGGTTTGAAAACGCACAAAGGGCAAAGGATAAGTAACTCTTAATTTTACATAGAGCTCACCACAAAGGTTTCCACAAGAGCAGGAATAGTGCATTAAAAACAACTGCAATGCCTACTACTGTTTCTGAACGTGGGTAGAATAGTTATTTGAATAAAGTTACCATATAAGATTTTTTACAAAGATTTTAGAAACATTTATTTTTGTATAGCTTATGAAAAACTATAATTTTTTAAGTTATAAAAATTTAGTATTGTTTATTTCAATTTATTCTGCTAAAGAAAATTAAACAGACGAAATAAAATTATTGAAAAAGAAAATGTGATTATTTCTTTAAATACCCTTGAAAGTTTGAATAAGAAATGCTATAAAGTTCCTAGGTTGACGAGAAAACCAAGAATATACATCCACCCTTATTGGCCTTATCCCGATAAACTTAACCACAGACAAATTTTCTTATTTTAAGAAATGGACCGATAATACCACTCCAATGAACGTGGGTAAGCCTGGCTATAGAAACAGTGTCGAGAGATCCCTTTGAACATCTGTTTATTTCGAATGAATCCCATAGAGGAAGGACGGGCGATAAAAATCCAGCGTATAGGATGCTCTCACAGCTGAGCGAAACAAAGGCAGCGACGGTGCTATTTCCGAGAGCCCTTCGCCCGGAAATAAATATCCCTCTGCGTATTCTTAGACGCAGCGAGATAAAGCTCGCGGCGCCGAGCGCAGGCGCGACGGCAGGAAGTCGCTTTAAGCTCGCACTGATCTCCCGTCGGTGAAAAATAAAGCGAAATCATCACGTCTCGATTGCACGGATAATTAAGACCGGTTAGCGACAGTTGTGAAGCGTGTGATTTTAAAGATGATTTTCAGTGATGGCTTCATCGGTGATGTTTTCGTGTTTTGGTGCTTTATTATTTTTATACTTTTTTAATAAAATTAAACTATTAAAAGTCAACGATTTGCATATCATAATATTTCTTTTTTGTTATTTTTTCTCATTAACTTTTATTCTAAGCTGAATTAATAATTTTAAAAGATGAATAAATATACAAGCTAAATGAGAATATTGAATTTTAAAATATAACGTGGTCAAGGGAAAATAATTAAAAACAGTCGAGTTCGTTTCAAATAATGCTTTAATGATATCTGCCGAAGCATTCATATATATTTTTATAAAATCGTATATTACATCCATAAGGCTGGTCATTAAATAAAGAATGTGGCTCATTCCATTTCCTCGCGTCAACGATTGCGAGACAAAGGGACGCAATAACTCTGTGGCATTGCTCCCACTTCAGACTCAACGGTAGCAGCATATGCATACATAACTATGAAACAAAAACGACGAATATACATACAATTTTTTCATTATTCGCTCTAAAATAATACAATCAAAAAAACTTTATGGCTTTCTTCTCGCTTTATAATATTGAACATAAAGATATTAACTTATTATACAGTGCTTGGCCACGATTATACATAATATGATAAGATCAATATTAAGAGAATCACGTAAGTGAATATCAACATTCCTATTTGCACAGACACTCATACGCACACATAATGTCATTTTCGAATGATATTTTATTTCTGCGTATTCGATACACTTATAACAATTCACATTATATAAACTTGGAAAATTCCTGTATCTGCTCTTTATTAAAATAGAATAATCTTCAATTTGATAATCAGAGCTGAAGGAAAATAATAAAAAACCTTTGAGCAATCTACTCTCGAAGTCAACCAAGTCAGTCGACGATGTGGTATCACAGACAGGCGTGTAGGTTAGTAACCCTCGCAAGGCATCTCAAACGAACGTTTAGGTCTATTCAATTCAAACCAAAATTTATAAAAAAAACGCAATTGGTTCCATATTTCATTTTTGAGTTTCAATAATTTTACCTTTATAAGGTACCGAATATAATAACCAATAAACACTTTTCACAAAATCCAATTGTTTTTAAGTGCACATCGCGTGAAGGTTAATATTCGTTGAATATTATTAGTTCTTGCGAGGGTTAAAACATTTTTACGATCAAATAGGACGGAAGAGGCTACGTTCTCGCAACTGGTACATCCTGTTGATCGGGTTTCGTCGGCAATGGCCTATTGGCCATTTTGTTACCCGATAACGTCGACTGTTGCGGTCTAGGCTCCGGTAACTCCGAGTACAGATGAGCTGTAACATCCGAAGGATCGGCATAGTCTGAAAGTAATGAATCTGGCCTTTTACAGGTCACCTTCTTCGAACCTATTATTGTATCTCCTAATACTTTCAAAAAGCTCATAGGTCGTTTTTCTGTTCCTTTGACTATGCAGTTGTCTTGTTGCTGAGGATTGTCGCCGTCTTCGATCGCACACATTAAACCATTGCTATTTCCATTTACTTCATTAGAGTGATCATTGACAACATCAAGAGGAAGAGGTTGTTGGGCCCTCGCTGCAAGGGTAGCTAATACAGGTTGAGATAACCGACTTGTGCTTGGTACTGTTTCATCACCAGGTAACTCGGCATATAAATGATTTTGATCCACTATACGATGGTCCATTGGGTCTGAATAATCTGTTATTTGCGGTCTTTGACTTACTAAACTGGGAAGCAGCTTTTCTAATGATGGAACTTTCGTACCTACGTTAACAGATACTTGTTCTGGTCCAATATTATTCTTTTTTATTTTAGGCCTAATACTATTATAAGTATTAACTCCTTCTGACGGTCTTCTTTCGTTATTGTTATTGCAGCTTTCTTCAACTTTTATAAGATCGTAAAGATGCTCGATCATATCTCTTGCATGGCAATAGTTTTCTGGATCATTTAATCGTTGACGTAATTCTGTTAGATATTCTTCTGTCAATTCTTCGGGTAATGTCTGTGTAGCTTTGTTCTCCATATAAGCAAAGGATCCACCTTCTGCTACTCCTTCGTCTTCTTCTATAGCGTCTTGATGAGCCTCGATATCCAAAATACGAGTTTCTGGTTGGAGACCAGCATACTCATGAACGCTTAATCTAGAGATAGATCTAGCAGAAGTAGCAGCTGTCATCCCAGTCGTTGGTGAGAACCAAGAATTCGTAAAGTTGATTGGAGGGGATGTCAGTTTAGGACAAACTCCTCTTCGACGCATGTAAAGAATGCCTGATGTTAAGATGACAACAACTAAAGAAAAAACCGCAACAACACATACTATAACGATTATGCGTTTTTCACGCTCCAACTGGTCTGGATCACTCATTTCCACGTCGAAGTATCCCTTCCGTCTAGGATATTGGTGCGGGCCAACACTCGGAGGACTCACGCTTGGTTCGGGTTTTGAAGGTCTATCGGTGCAATCGATTCTATGATTGCTCTTGGAACATATTGTTTGGGTATAATTTCGCATACCTAAGTAACCCTCAGGTAAGTTGAAGCAATTGCGCAGCAGCTTGTCTACCATGCAGTAGCTCGAGTCCATTATCCATGAGACCGAGGTATTGCTTCCAACTCGCTCTCGTACCCAGCCTTCCAAGTTGCAATTACAGATGCGCTTGAAATAATTACTACCGACTCGCGCAGCAGTTACACTCTGAGAGATTTCAACAAAAGCTAGGGAATTCGGTTCAGCTTCATGGATATGATTTCCTGAGAAGGAAAACTCAAGATTTGGAGCCTTTGCAATGTCCGAGGTTGGAATAGCACTGATACTTTCAGTTTCGAGATACTGGAAGAGATTGTAATCGATAGCCACACGGTTCCACTGGTGAAAAGTTATTGAGTTACGACGAAGCTTGTAGAACTCGTTATTGTTGAATGTAACAGTCGCAACAGTAATATCTATTGCTCCAGGTTCCACATCCGATAATCTAAAACAATAACGAATTCAACATTATAATATTATTTAATTGTGGTTATACTATTTGTTAGATAAAAATAATATATAATTTTTCTTTATCTTTATTATTTTAGTTATTTAGCTATTTATTTATTGAGAAAAAATTAAATTCATAAGTAATAGCTTGATGATAACTCACCTAGAATACTGAATGGTTAGATTATTTGTTCCGGCTCTAAAAGCTCCAGTTCTGACAGTCTTCATCTTCACATCAACAAATTCCAAGCCATGGATAAGCGTTCTATCACTAAATGCACCCGGCTCAATTTCTATTATGGATGCATTACTAATCGTGACACTTAATATATTCATGGCACAGAAAGCATCTTTCTTTATTACTCCTGTCCAAACATCATCCATACGAATCTCTGCTGCTGTCGAAGGAAACACTGCTGTTGGTAACTCCGGAATTTTTACACTTTGGAACATTATCTGCAATGTAAAATTATATTATTATATTTTTTAATAATATTAATAAGTAATTGATAATAATTAATTATTATTTGTATTATTGTTTAATTACTTATAGCTTAAGTGGAATTGTCCATGTGTAAATAATTATCAAAATCCACATAAGTATAACGATTAAGTACAAGTAGTAGAATCAAAATTTAATTTTAGTCTGAAAAACTATATTTAAAATGTCTTATTATGAATAAACTAACCTTGGTCGCAGGCCCATGCCGCCCATGTTGCGGAGTTTCAAATTTGAACGCGTTACTGGACAGCTCGAGATTTTGGACCTCTTTAATGTTGATCTGCAGAAGCCAGGAAAATGCATTAGGCTTAATGGAGACATGCCTACAGCGTGATATCGTAACACTGAGTGGTCCTTTGGTGTTCTTGAATGCATGACTTTCGAGTATAACGCGGTTGCATTCAGAGACTTCAAGAAGAGGATTGGGGGCGCTAATATTCTGGAAGGCTTGGCGATTTGCTACCAGAGTATTGATACCCGATACATGAACACGTTTTAGTTGAGTGCCGCCAGTGAAAGCCCCCGCTTGTATTCGAAGTTCGTGACAGTGCGATACCTCTACCTCCATCGTATCCTCTGGTATCATTCCATCCGATAGTTCTACATCCTACAACAAAAAAGAAAATACTGTGTTAACAACAGTCCGTTTTCAAAATATTTATAAATAAATATAAATCCATGATCTTGCAGCATTTTGATAATTATTAAATAATTTTATCAATTAGTAAAGTAAAGTTATATTAGTAAAATAAATTCATTAAAGTTTATCTTAATGCGACAGCAAGGGTAAGCTATGACTATAGCTGCAATATTAAGTAATCGACGCATGTTTAGCAAACATGTATTAAATGCTGGGTCGCTTCCATAGCACTCAGCTCCTTAGGAAAACATTTCGCACGCGTCTTCTCATTCGTACAAAATCAAGCGGCGACGCACAAAGGGCAACCCTAGAAGTGCGCTGTATTCGTACGCGCGAGCCTAAAAAGTGGGAGAAGAACGAAGTCGAAGTCGACGCTGAAGTCGACGTGACTCGTTTCCGGAAAATCCCTGGCGGCTCGCGTGCATCTCTCCTTGTTCATGTCCTCGTCACGGTCATCCCTCTCCATTCGTCTGTCTCCCGTGCCCTCAAGTTTCTTCTTCCTGAAACACGAGGCGCATCGCAAAGGTAGCGAAAAATGTAATATTGCGCACTTGGGAACGCTTCCACGGATGGCTCGCAATGAATTTGCACCGAGTGCTGTTATCGAGTGCAGTAAGTGTCTGTCACAACGCCATACTAGGGGATAACGTATGCCTTACGTCTTTTTTCGTTATGCAATGGATTGATTGGCCTGTGAGATTAATTTAATTGTGGTGTCGTGTTTGTTTTCTAGAGTGACTAGAACGCGTTGCTTCACAAGATAATTACATAAAATTATATCAATAAAATATATTATACGGTGTCCTTCACTCTGCAAAGAGATTTCGCATAATTATGTACTGTATGAATTTTTGCAATATCATTGCAAGATTTAATAATATACTTATAAAAAACGTGTGTAATCATCATTCTTCAGAGGAAATTTAAAGAATCTCTCTGGACACATATGCAGCATAGAAAAAATTGTTTGTTTCCTTCTAAACAATAGAATCATTGACAACTTCCACTCAATTAAACGCTTAATTTATGTGCAAAACATTGAATTCTTGTTCAACCTAATCTCGCCATGGTCAAAGTGAGGAAATACACATTTTGTATGGACATTAACATGAAATCTGACATTATTACAATAAGACGACAGTGAAGTCGCCAACCCCAAGTAACAACCAAGTGCCACGTCTAGTCTTCGCGACATCTATTGTACGTCCCTGGATGTAACTTCTAAGGTTACGTTTATTACGCAATTCAGATTGTTATTATAGTAGAGGCCATTTTGAACGATCGGTATCGCTTGGCGACGGAAGCTTAGGAAGCGTGAGGTATAACAATCCCACGCTGTTGCGCGTTACACGGAATATAACTATTATGAAATTTTTAAACGAGGTCTTTTTTTCATGAACTTTTCATATTTTGATATTTGAGAATAAAGATTAAAGTGTAAGTGGGATTTTAATTTAAGATCAAGGAGACGTTATGGGTGGACTTTAGAATCTTTATTAGACTTCGTAAAAGTTATTGCGAGTGGTTTGAATCGTTAAAACTAAATTAAATTCAGACAAATTGTTCTGTCTCGTATATACAATGTTATTAAAAATCAGAAAGCTCTTAGTTTTCCTTCTACGGTCTAAAGCGTATCGTAATAAAGTTTATGACTCATGCGGAGGATTCAAGATGGCGAAGTATTTAACACCTTATTTAGTATAAGTATTATTTTCAATCATGCGGTTAAAATGTATGTTTGGAAGTATAACTTGCTCTATAAGTTATAATACCATCAATTCTAATAGTTATAAAAACATTGTAATAGTATCGTGAGCATTATTTAAAATTAAAAGATCCTAAAAAATAGTATGTCGCGCAAAAATTTCAAAAAGAACCTTTGTTTATTTCAACGAGAATTCCTGTAATCGAATGTATTTGTTCTGTCGTTTTATGCTTTAGCGTAGAGGAAAAAAGGAAAAACTCGAAACTGATCGGAGGGCATCTAAGGCTAACCATCACCAAAGTGACTCACTCTTATAGGCTTGTCACTGCTTTATCCGACCGTGGCTGTCTATAGCGCGACCGCCGAGGCGATCGCTCGTGCGCTTCCGGTGCACGGCTTTATTTAGAAGTGCGCCCTGGGGCCGCCTCGGAAAAGGTACACGGGCCAAAGACGTGCCCCCGATATTTTCACAGTGAGCCGTGAATATAATCGACCCACGGAATGTACCAGCGGAAAAAGAGTAAGACGTGCACGGATTGCGATTTTTATTGCCCATTCCGTTCTGAGAAACTGTGCTTTATAGGTGTGGTGTATACGATTTGCTCCCGGTCGATTCTAGTGTACGAAGCTCTGTACGAAGCTTCCTTGTTCTTGACAGGAGTATGAAATTTTATGTAACAAAGGATTCATTTTTAGCTATATAGATTTGCAAACTTTGTTTAGCATTTTGCGTTTCAAAGTTTTTTCAATCATCTTTGTACATATAGAATTGCTTATTTTAATATTTTATACATTGTATATTTAGCGCAAAGAGTAATTCATCGGATTATTAACAGCTATGAAGCAATTTGAGCAATTTCTACAAAGAGGTTTGGAGTTCTTAGAAACTCTGTAGTTATAGTCCATCTTTTTTGGGCGTGCATTATAATTAAGGCAAAAACATCAGGGCTGCATAAGTGGCATCAATTTTTTAATGACCAGGAGTAATTTTATAATTGATTATATCATTAGACGAAGAAAGAGAATTCGCAATGGGAACTGAAAGTCATCCGAAAAATGGCCTAGCCTCATCAGCACTAAAAGCAGCGAGTGAACTTGGTCGCTCCTTCCAATTATCCCGTCTAGAAATCATTCGCCACGGTCGGAGCGAGCTAAAGGAAGAAAGACAAACAATGAGATTCCCGAGCGATCGGAGGCGCCAAGTTTGTAATTCAAATAAATGCGAGTTCCAGACAGTCTGCAGTTTAAGGCGTTTGCAACTGGAAGCCGAAGCCTTCAGCGAATCGTCATAACAGAGTCCCGTTCCCCCAGTTATAGATTCACACGAGCTGAAAGGACGATAGAATTCGAGTGAAAATATTAAACGTCGAGGTCGTGTGAAAAATATCGGGAATACTGGGGGTTTCGCTCCCACTGCGCATACAACTCGAATATGTGAACTCTTTGTGCGGGGGAGGCTCGAGGGCCTCGAGGCGATTGGTATTATGGAGATTTTCGTCGCGGGCGCGCGGTTATTGTGGATTTTCGAATCGATAGATATCGCGGCCGCGCCGCGCCCATTGAATGTGCGGGGATGACGTGCCGGCCCTCGATGGCATTGTGGATGGGACCTTATTTAAATGCGATCTCCAGTTGATAATTTATATTTAAATTGTGCCTTCGAGTCGAGTAGCGAACACCCGCTGGCAGCGCCCTCTATTGAATTTACACGTGCTACCATTGTGACATTCTCCGAATGTTGAAAGACTCTATTAAAGTAGTAGTTTATTCGGTATGTCCGTTCGGGCAAAGTGTCACTTCTAAATAATGTAACTGCATATATATTTTTATTCCTTGGCTGAAGCCGCGTGTCTATCCCTCGGTTATATGTATATTTGCTTGAAATATTATAATCCTCGAACGCGCGCGCGCGCTGTTTATACTTTCAAATATCCGTTTCCCAACAGATGTAAATTCGGCCGTAGTTTAGAAAGCCGGGCGATATAGACGGGTATCCTGTTTTTCCCGAGGAGCTAGGGCTGGCTTTCAGCGGCGCGCGCAATCCTCAAACGTTCGATAAACATGATGATTGAAATTTCCCGAAAATCAAGAGCTTCTCAGCCGGCGGCCTCTCCATAGTCTAAATTAGTGCCTCGCAAAACAAACAAGAGTCGGAGCGCGCGCACTCGCTCGCGATAATAATGGCCGCGTCCTCTAACCCCAAACCTAGAGAGGAGACGAGGCGGGCCGAATGAGGCCCCGGTGCGCGTTTCCGGAGTGTACACACACGGGGCGCACCGATCGCTCGGGAACTGTATACAATCCTCCTTATAGACGAGAGGGCCGCGCGCGGTCGACGCTTTTTCCGAGACGTCGCCGGCTCGATGTGCGGACGGAGGCGGTGACCGAGTGAGGGGCGCCCGGCATCGCTTCGCTCCGGTTGCAGAGCACGTGCGCCGGTCTTTATTGCAACGTGAATCCCGCGGCCGCGCGGGAAGAAGTGGTGAATATAATTAGCTCGTGTCGTTGGAAAACGGCCGCGCCGCGGGAAATGCTTGTTCTCCTCTGAAACGTGATTCGATTAAGCTGGAGCTTATGTTATTGTGAAAGTCCGCAAGTTCACGCTGGCGCGGCTGCACTGTCGCAAAGCTGCATTAATGTAGAAAGATGGGCGAACAGGTTTGTTTTGCCTTTTCCACTTTCGACATTTTGCATAAATCGGTTAGTCAATGGGGAAATAATGATCATTTCTGCTCAAGTTTGACGGACATTTGTATTCAATAGTTATGGGCTTGGCGGTTGGATTTGAGTAAATGTCATTGTGCAAGGGAACGCGGACTGCAAAGGTATCGGCAGAAATGAATGATCCGAGAGAGCCTGGGCCGCGCCTCGTATTTGAAAGAAGAAGCCTCTCATCTTCCAAAAATGCAGCGCTTCGTGGGGGGACGTCGACACTTGTACGCGCAGGCCCGCGCCGACGCAAAGTCTCGCGACGGCCTCTTGAGCGCCTGCACTGAATAGCCAAGTGTGAGAAAAAGCACCGCTAATTCACGCCGACTGAATGACTAAAGCAGCTCCGGGGCCCTCCCCTGTCACTCCCTTTCAAACTCGCTGAAACGCGCGCACAGCGAGTATTTTCGCACTCGGGGGCGAGAACTCGTGTATTTCGGTTCGAGTTTTCGCGGCCGGCGGGCGAGCCGAGGGCTGGACAAAGGGGCTCCGGGGGATTTTTGCGGGCTGTGGGCTGCGGCCTCGGCCGTTCCGCTCCCGTATGCACCTGTCCTTTGGCTTTCGCTCGGCTCGTCTCTCTAATTTTTGCGCGTGTCCCGGGCCGCTAAACCGCAGTCGGCCTCGTTTCCTCGGCTGACTCGCCGCTTTGTTTTGATTATCAGGGAACGCGCCAGCCAAAGCAAACTTTGCCCGTATTCCAGGTGCAGGTCTGGCGGGCGGCCGGCTGGAAAGCTCGCCGAGTGGATTACTCGCTAGAACAGTGTCAAAGCTTCCTGGAGGCTTGGGGGGCTTCCAGGGGCCAGGGACCAAGGGCGCGATGGTAAGTTAACGCCACTCGCAGTCTGAGAATGCCGAGGAAAAAATTGCCGGGCAAAGTAGGGACTTCCGGGCGGGCGGTATTCTCACGTCGCGGTGGGTTTTTCGCCGAGTGCAGCTGCAGCTCCGCCGGCGCGCCGAAGGCGAATTAATTCGGGGCCGGCGTTTGTCGGCCGCGAGGCTGCCCGCGGGCCATCGGCTTTGTGCGCCCCACGAGAAAGAGAAGAGCACGGAGGATCTTGCAGCAGCCCTCTGAGCTTTGGCTGCTGCGGCGAGCGCTGCACGCAAGGGAAAAAAACACTGATTGGCCCGGGGAATTCGAGTGCGCGGCTGTAATGCTATAAGGGGAATAAATTACGCGGGCGCGAAAAAAAGTAGGGCCTCCTTCCGGAGCGTTTAACGGCCGCTGCTCCATAGCACGTGCCGACTGCTGAATTGGCTGAGTTATTTTTCCAGCCAAGTTTCGCCCTTACTCGGGCACCTGTCAAGGGCACGCTTTTTTTCTTGCCCAGCAGCGCCAAATTTTATTAATTTTCCATGACCGTGTAATAATTTAAAAAGTGAAAGTCAGATCTTAAATTTCTTCATATACGTAGTACTTGGTTGAAAGTATAGAGTAGGCAGGTACTTTATTCCTTCTGGTTGTGCTCTCAACTACAAATCTTGCGTCTCTCTTTCATTTTTCTCTACAATTTTATGTGCACGTATTCAATTAGATCGTTTTCACACCTAATTCATTTTTTTAAAAAGAAAAAACACATCTGTAAAAATTAATTATTTTATCTCTAATGCTTGCTTCGAGAGTAAACCCTCTCGCATGAAAATTCCATGTTCACATCTTTGGGCTGCTTCGCGCAGCACTACAACAACAAGGGCTTGTGTTTGGCCACAAGAGAAAGCAGAGCAAGGACTTTCCACACGCGGCAGACAGGGAGATCTGCTTATGATCAGTCACTCTGACCCAGTCGACGGAGAAATAACAACGTTTGCCGGGCAGACCAGTAGACTCGAGCCATTAAAAATCGGCCAAGAGGAGATGCGCCCGCGCGCCCCGGTGATAAATGGTCGGGCAGCCCTTGGCCGGGCGCTCGGCTTTCAGCCTCGACTCCCCGTAGCCCCGAGGCTCGGGGGAAAGCTGCAGGCCCACGCGGCTCGACGCGGAGTAAAAAGGGACGTCTGCCGAGGCGGCGCGGCGGCCGATGAAATATCGAGCCGAGGCGGGGGCCGCGGGGAGGGCAAAAAGCCCAGAGTGTTCGACAGCCGAGAGCGCGGCTTTTGGGCCTGGCAGCCCCTTATCAGGCTAACGAAGCGCCCCGGGGTTTTTCCAAGGCCGCCTCTCTAGCTGCATCGTGCGACCGCCTTCCCGGTTTTTTACCGATCCTCCTAGGCAGCTCCGGTCGCTGTCGGAGACACGGGCTTCCGCGCGACGGGCCTTCGGAAGCCTCGGCGCCGATCACAATGGTCAATCAATCCTAAACACTCCGACCGGAGGCTCGCATGCGCCTCGCGTCGGGGCCCGCCGGCATTGTTTCCGCGACGGCGACGCCCAAAGGAAGAGGCGGGAAAGCGCGACAGCCTTATAAGCGGCCTGGCGACGCCGAATGCTTAATCCAGCGCGGGCGGGCCATTATTACGCGGAGGCGCGCTACCGATCGGGCCTCGCGGAATATGGCCAGGTGGCGAGTTATCCCACGATCCCCGCGCTGATGCCACCGGTGGTCTCCTTCCTTATCGGCTGCCGTTGCGAGCGGCTTAATGCGCGATCGGCCAAGAGCATCGGGCGCGTACCGGGGATAAACCGATCTCGGCCATTATAACCAGTCGGCACGGTGGAAGCAGGGAGCGGGAGGTAGCCTCGAGATAAGCATTGGCTCCGCTTTTATATACGAGGCGCGGCGATGATTCAGTACGGTGGCTTCTCTCCGCGTTGCGCTCGTGGGCGGCTCGCCCCGGAGCGCCGGAGATCGGCGCTGATCGGCTAACGATGTACAATCCTGATTTACTTTGCCAATATTTCACGCGGATGCGCATCGATCATCTCTTTCTTTTAATCCGTTTTCGAGAGCCGCGCCCGTATTTACTTTGAGTCGGACGGGCTCGTTCTAGCGTACATATATACGCTGGGAAGAAGAGACCCGAGCAGGGTTATCTCTCGTTTAACGATCTTGACGCTCTATCTCGAGCTGAAACCGGTGACGAACGTCGCCGGAATGGAGGCGGGCGTACACTCTCGGACTGACCAATGTTGGCCCAGGTGAAATCCTCCTCGGTCCTTGGCGAAACTCGGAGAGATATGACGTGGTCGAGGGTGCGCGAGCGGCCAAGGATTCAAAGCGCTGTCTGGAATTCCCGCGCAATATGCGGATAGTAATGTGCAATTTACGCGCTCCAGTGGTACTTGGGAAGCGAAGCAAACGGGCGCACCTTCGCAGCGCCGAGCGCAAACTGATTCGCCTGCTCGCGCGCGTTATTATTCCATAACGCAACTGGCCAGCTGAATATTACCCGCCGAATTGTTCGCGCATCCTCTCGGCTCTGCCGCCGTACTATATCCTGACCTTAAGCGGATCCCTTTATTGCCCTACAGTTTCCGGGGGAAGTTTTTTGCGGCGAGCTTAAAGAGGTGTGGTCTTAATGGCAGGCGAGTTTTGCACGGTAATTACAATCCCCGAAGGCCTCGGTAATGAAAGAAATTTATTTCTCCGAGCCGTCGTCATTCCAAGCTCGCTTTCAAGATAGAAGTAATATAGCAAATAGTTTATCAGCGATGACACTCGGGACCAGACAAATACGCCCGAGCCGAGGAATATTGAGAAAACGACTATCGAAACAAAATTATACAAAATTTACTCTGCGATAACAGTTTGTCTCGGTGAAATATTAAAAAAATCGGCTCAGCTGCGCCACGTACCGGGCAGCCGTTGATAAGCTTAGCCGCGGAAAAAAGCTGGGCAAAAATGCGCGGCTTATAATCGAGTGGAGAGGCTAATCGGCCGGCGGACTGATTGGCGGCGGCGGCAAGGGCCGATTTGCGGGCGGATTTGCTCGTCGATCTGCCTCTGCGCCGCGGCTCGAGGAGAGGGCCGATGCAGCTCGTCCGTCCTCGCTCGCTCGGAAGTCGAACTTGGCCGCGCGGTCTCGCGGTTCGTCGACCCCGGGAGCGGCGCGCGGCTCCGGCAATTGTCCCATTATCAGTCGGTGCGCGCGCTCGCGCTCGCCGGCGGACGCCGGGCGATTCGTAAAATCGCGCCGCGATAAGGGCCCGCGCGGCGCCTTTGTTGCGCCTCGGCGCCCCGCTAACCTCCGAAAGAAGTCCTATCTGGCGCCCTCGAATCGGCGGGCGCAATCGGGCGAATCGCCCGCCGCCCCGGCTTCCGTCGGCGAAAATTGACGGAAGCCGCCCGCGGCCGCACTCCCGGCCTGATACGCCGCCAGCGCCTCGGAGATATATACACCCGCCGGCTCCTCGCATCCGCCGGTCCTTATCGCCGACCGCCGCGGCGAAAAGAAGCTCGGAGCCGGGCCTATCTCTCCGCGGGCGAGTGTGCCGGCTAATTCGGTCGGGCCAATTGAGCAACGGCCGCCGCGGCAATTTATTACTCGGCTAAAATGGCGACCGCGGGATTCCGCGGCCGGAGCAAAGAAACTCCCCGGGCCATCGAATGAGGCCCGCTCGGCTAATTGGCCGCGCCGATGGCCCGGGCTCGAGGGCCGATTTCGAGTGCGTGCGTGCGCGGAATTAGCATGACTCGCGGCATCGGGCGAGGGCCGGACTCGCGGGCCGCTCCAGGGTTTGGCCACGCGTGCATCCGTCATGCCGGCACGTCTGCTCCTTGGTCCTCGGTGCGAAGCGGCGGTAGACAATCGGCTTCCGCTCGATGCACACAAAGTAGGGTGATTTGTTTAAAAAGCGCAAATGCCAGGGCTCGGGGGGTTATCGGCGGGCTGCAAAGGCCGAAATAAAAGGCCGATTAGAGTGTTTTTCTCGAGCGCTTCATTGTACGGGCGGAATAAAGTCTCTTTTATCGCGCTCAACCAAGCCGATCTGCGCCCGTCTCTCTCGCTGGCTGCGGCTATCGCTGGCGCGTTACGACATGATTGACGCGCTCGCGCACGTACTCGAGGGCCGAGTTCGGCCCCGGCTCGTCCCCCCCCGACTCCCGCAGTCGAGCACTCGGGCGTGAGTCGGTAACGGGCGAGTGGGGACCTCTATCGATAAAAATTAGATTTTTATTGCATAATCGCGTCGATCCGTGGGCCGTCGGTGAGGCCTGCCAGTGAATTATCATAAATTAAGCTCGAGCCCGAGTCGGTCACTCGCCCAGAGGACGAGGAACGACCAACCTTGTCCTGACCTTATGAATGGAGCTTTAACAAGGTCATTTACTTGGGCGTGACGAATCTGAATGCGGAGATGTGGGCGCGGAATTGGAGGAGGAGCTCTCCCCGATCGTGGGAGCACTTTCTCACCAATTTCTTTGGGCGCAGCCCGAGCTGCTGGCTGCACGCCACCGGCACGGCCACGGCCCGAACCCCTATTTCGACCTCGGATTCTCCTATTGCCGCCTCGCCTCCTCCTTCTCCTTCCCTCGCCGCGCAAGCGTGTACATAAGCCAGTGCAAGCGGCCGCTCGGAAGACGTGATTCCGACATATCGGATTACGAGCCTTGCCGATTGTCATTTGCACGATCGTCCAGCCGATCGGAGAGGCTCGCGCCTCGGGTATACCGCCATCGTCGTTGGATCAATCGGTCCCGATTAGCGCGGGCCGCTTTGCAAGTGCTAATAATAGACGGGCGCGTGCATGTGCAGGGCGACAGTGTAGATATCGAGCTAATTGACCGGGCTGGAAGAGCCGGCCGGCCAATCGGCTCCCGCGCCTAAGGTCGAGGGATGGCCGAGGCTCGGGCTGTCGCAAGCGCCGATCGCGCGGCTGCAATTATTCACGCTCGCGGAGCCGCTTACGACACATCCTCCGGGCGGCTGCGTGCGTGGCACGCGTGCGCGCATCGTGCCCGGCTAATTGCCGGGGCCGCCGCCCGGCCGCGAGGCGTATCTGGCCCCGCGGCCCCCGGAAGCCTTCGTTTTCGCGCACAAGGACGCCGCGCCGGTGGCGGCGCCAAGCGCCAAGCACTCGGAGTCCCGGGGGCCGCGCCCCGCGATTATTACGAGAAGCCTCTCGCGCGGCCTCGGCTTTTTTTTCCGGCGAAACCAATTGGCCAGGCTCCCGGGGCAAAAACGCCGGCATTCCTCGCTGCGGGCGGACGAGGCATCGCGCGAGTCTAAAGTTATGAACGGCGCGGGGCCGGCCAAGTGCCGAAAGCTCTCAAGCCGCCCGTGCACTTTAAGCGCTAAGTAGCTAAGTGAGCGGAACTCGGGGCCAAAAGTGCACCCGAGCGCCCGGCGCTCGCCCGGGAAATCGTATTCGCCGATCGGTGTAACTGCCGATATCCGCTCGAATCGCGCGGCCGACACGATATATATCGCCCGAGTGCCTTAGCTCGTCCAAGCGCGGCTTCATGAGCTTGATTGATCGACCGATGGATGGAGCGAGGCGGCGGCCCACGAGTATGCGCCTCTTTCGAGAAAGCTGCGACGCATCGATTTCGTTGAGGGCGACAGGCCGGGGACGACCCGGTACGCGTCCCCTGCTGCAGCGTCAAAAAGCGAGAGAGGGAAAGAAGAGGACGAGTGCCGCGCGGCTGTAAATCGGCCGAGGAGTCGTCCATCGGGCGCTGCGCATACAGCGCCGGCAGCGGGATGTCGGCTTTAACTCCACGCCCCCGAATAAATTCTTAGTCGGCTATCTGCAGACGCGGGCTCTGCGGCCCTGTTCGGCATCCTTTTTTGGCCGACGCCCCGGCAAGCCGATCCCCTAATGCAAATATTTTTACTGTACGGGTGCACTGCTCCTTTATCTTATTCATTTTAATCCTCCCGCTTGCCGTCCATTTTGTGTTCGCTACTTGCCCGATGATTAATGCCCTACTGTAGAAGCTAAATGAGCAGACACGCGCTTTTTGGCACCATGCGAGATCTGTCCGATGTGATTTATGCCCCTTTAAACTTTCCTCCGACTCTGCATCATTTTTATCGAAGAAAAGTATCTCCTTTTAGTGGCACTGCTGCTTTGCACTGTTTCCACTATATTCGACATTAGAATTGTTATCACGAGTTCGAAAACGATCGTTATTCAAACTGACTGCAAACATTCCTCCCAGCGATTCTTGTTTTTTATGAAGTCAGCTACCATAAACATGTCGATAGTTTGTTCAAATACAATATACGTTATAACGTTTTCCTTCTGTATTTAACTTGTTTGCATACGTGTTGATTTTTTAGGTTACGCTTTAACACGATCGACGCAATTATCATAATTGCAATAAGTGCAATGGGTTTAAAAATGTAATTATGCTAACTTACATTTCGCACAAATGCGCAGATGAGATAATTTGTCATTCGCACTGGCATTCTCTAAAAGTATCGCAACTTCCATTTGCATATATAATTTCGATCGCCGGGATAAATTATTAAAATTATATCACCGCTTTATAATCGAATCGGCGAGCGGCGGGTGGCACAACCTCGGCTACGGCAGCGAGTCAGGCCAACGCATTATGTGTATTATTCTTCCTGTTGCGAAGATCGGATTATGCACTTTTCAATTAATTGCGGACGATTTATTTGCAGAGCTTGCCGAGCTTGCTCCGTATTTCTCATCGACTTTTTCTCCCCGGCTTAATTAAAGTCATGGAGATAGGGCGATATTCATAAGTGTATACGTTGGTGCAGTTGTTGTCAACTTAGTTGCAGGAGGAGGGCAACTAGTCGGACGGCTGACAAATCGGCGCCCGTGCGCCAATACGGCAGAGGAGGAAATCGCCCCGGGGAACTCGGTTAATTCTCTCGGCAAAGGCGATAACGAGGATAATCCTCGCGTAGGGTAACGCGCGGCTTGTCAGGCCCCGAGTCCCAGACCGATGGAGAAGTAATCCGAGCGCCGGCGAAGATCGATCGTCGCGGGCGGCTCGGCGCCCTCGGATCGGGGGCCCCTCCCCGACCGATCGACGTCTCGGGGAGACTCGTCGGCGGTCTTTGTCCGAGCGCGGCCCCGCCGACACTTTGACGGGAGTCTTTGTGCGAGGTGGGCTTCGGCTCGACTTTCCCGGGTCGCGCGAGTCGCCCCCTCCCCCCGCGAAAGGAGCCGCTAATCGCCGGAGTAAAGTTTGATTAGGCGGGGTCTAATCGCGGAGTTCCGGCGGGGCGGCGGGTCCGATCGGCGCCTCGTCGCGGGCCCCGGCGCGCGCCTCGCCGCTAATGCCCACTCAATGGGCCATTATTCTAGCGGCGGCGGCTTTTTGCCGGGATTCCCCCGGCGGGAGGGGCTCCTTTGTACCTCGGCGATATCGAGGGGCCGCGGGGATCGAGGGCGCGGCCGGCCGCCCGGCGCACTAACCGCTCGGCCTAATGGCTTCTTCTGGGGCCGGCCGCTCCCGCCGCCCCCGCCGCCCCGAGTAATTAACGAGCAGTTGATTAAAGGCCCCGGGAAGCCCTCGGGCAGGGCCGGGCGCTTTACGGCGCGGCCCCCGCGGCCTTGGGCTCCCGCGGATTTCTCGGAACGCGCGTCTCCCGGCGCCGCCCGTTGCGTCACCCTCGCCCGTGAGAATGCGCCCGGGCCAACCCCGGCCAACCCCGGCCCTGCGGTTCGAGTGCCCCCGGCCCCCGGCTTTTATTGCCGCGGGGGATTTATTGCGCTGCGCGGGCAGATGCGCGGCCAGGGCCCGCACTGACCCGCACTGCCCGGCGCTGGCTTATTCTTGCATTCGTTCCGCTCCTCGCCCGAGGTCTATTTAGAGATCGAGACCTTCGCTCCCTGCCTCCGTTGGTGCGCGCGTATACGGCCCGCAATCCCGGCCCGCCCCTTTCCCTTGGCTTTTTCACCGGACTCCATTCTAAGCGTCTTGCTGTTTTCTCTGCCGAGTGACCCGTCAATGAGCAGCCAACGTGTGCCGCTCGCTTGACTCACTCCTGCCTCCAGGCGTCCGCACGCCACGCTGTGTACTGCACGCGTGTTGCGTGTGCACCGATGGACGGCCCTGAGAACATATCGTATATACCGTCCTAATCTCGGGTTCATCGCGTCAATGCGCTGCATTAGTCATGATAGGATGACTCGCCGGATTTTCGGGCGAACAGGTTATTCGGAGGCAATGCAGCGCTATGCAGGCGCGGGCCTCGGAATAACTCTTCCAAGTGTCTTTGTTCGCGGGCAGGGGCGCATATCCTCGGGCGCATCCTCGGGCGCCTCGGGGATTCTTCAAAGGCCGGCACGTCTCGACTGTATTAGCGGGACAAAGCCGGGCTCCCCGGATCGTTTACCAACCTTCGTAATCGAGGCTTTCCCACCGAATCCGGCGTGGAACCTCGGGCCGCCGGGCGCAAAAAAGGCGCGTGCCTGGGCCGCGGAAGCGCGGGGGCGACGCGCGGGTGGTCGCCGTGGGCCCGGCGGGCGACTCGCCGCGACGGGCGGTTTACCCTGCGGCATTCACGCGCCGGATGTGTTTATTTGGGGCCGGCGCTCTGCGGACGGTAAACGCGCGGTGCGCCCCGGCCGCGGCGGGGAGCGTGATTTCCGTGATTTAGAGGTAAGTCGGCGGCGGGCCGACGCCCAGCGCCTCGATATTCCCACGTGAGCCGGGACAATCGACGCGTCGGCCCCCGTGTGAGCCGGGCCCCACATAATCCCCGGGCGGGGAAGCCCCTCGCGCCCCGGCGATCCGCCGGGGAGATAGACAAGGCCCCGTTGGGCCGGCTCGGGCGATCGCGCGGGCAGATATCGCCCGGCGAGTGCGCACCTGGTCACCGGCTCGCCAATTATTTATAGGCGGCCGCCTCGGCAGCCCCGTCAAAACAAATATAAATCCGCGCCGCGGAGATTTACCGGGCGGCCCGCCCGGACACGCTCCCATTGAGCCGCCCACGCCCGCATATATGCATGCGCCCCCGCGCCTCCCGCCCCCGGTATAAATACCGCCGCTCGCCGCGCCCGCGCCCCGGCTTTTTATCGCGATCGCCGCGCGGATGCTGCGCTCGCCACGCCCGCAAGAAGCCCCGGGGCGCGAGCCTTATTTGCCCAGAGCTTTCGGCCCGCTCGGCCGCGCTACTCCGACCTATGCCCCACGGACGATCAACCCTGGGATATCGATAGGGCCTCCTTAGGCCGATTACCCATTCCCCGAGCGCCTCTACAAAGATCGATTCGTTCTAATGACCCCTCGCTTTTTCATTCGCTTCATTCAATTTTTCACCCTGCCGCTCGTTCTACTTTCCCGCTCGAGCGAAGACCTCTAGCCGCTGCAATAATTATCCGTCTGCGCGTCAAGAAACCGGATAAGCATTCCGTAATAGTGCCGCTTCAAGGCGAGCCGACGGCCGGCGCAAGCTCGGTTAGAAGCCGGCCCAGGAGATTGTAAACGAAAATTATCGAGGATTACGAGGGCGGCCCGGAGCCCGCGACCAAATCGCCCGGGCAACGTGTTGCGCAACCGTACGCCCGAGTGGCGTATATATACGCCGCGAGCGCGGGGCCGAAATCCAATACAAGTGCCGCGTCATAGACCAGGAAACTACGCGTCCGAGGGCGTCGAAAATTGCCTCTCGACCTCTGTTTCGCCATAGGCGGCGGCCGCCCGGCTCCACGCCTCGAGCGCGCGCGCGCAGCTGACCTCCGCGGAAATCGAATGGGGATTTTTTTTTTTCCTTCTTCCTTTTTGTCTTTTCAACTCGGGCCCCGGCGATCGATCGGCCGCCGGGCGTCGGCTCCCGCGCCGCACTTATGCCGGCTAATGACGCTGCGAAATTGCAGCGAGCGGCGCGCGCCTGATAACGTCTTTATCGCCGCGGCGTACTTTTCGCACGGCGGCCGGTGTGCCTTTCGTCACCGACACCGGCCTTTTCGCCCGGGAAAATCAATATTCCCCGATCCCTCGCGGGATTCCAACTCTCGGCACGTTACCTCCGCGCCGCGGCGAAGTAATGAGACGGGGCTGCCGCCGGGCGAACTCGCGTAATTGTACGCCGAGGAGGTGCGCGTCGCGTCGGACGAAGGCCGGCCGAAAAGTCGGCGGCCGTCGGTTCCAGGGAGCGCGTAATACACTTCGGCGAGCGGGGCCGCGCATCGTTCGCGTACGCGGATCTGGGTCAATTAGGGCCTCCGCGGCCGGGCCCGGCAACAGTTGGACACGAGGGCGTCGGGGGATTCGCGGGCCGGTAACGAGGCGCCGCGCGCCGCGGGGAGCCCGGCCCGCGCCAGCGTGGAATTCCATAAGCCCCGGCGAGGGCCGCGATTCCGGAGCCCGAGGCTCTCTAATGGCCCCCGCTTGCCGCTCGGCTCCTCCGCCGCGCATATATCGCCCCGGGAGTCGTTGACTTCCACGCGCGGGCAGCGGTGCTCAAGCTATAGGCGGCGCCCGGCTGCGTAACGTCCGCCGGACCCACGCGCCCGCCCTGTCGCAACCGTCCCGCGGAGGCTGAGCCGCTGCAGGTGCGCTTCTTTGTTAGGAGAGCCTCGGCTCGGAGCGGCCGCGCAACCGGAGTGTCGCAACGCCAGCGAGGGCCGAAAACTCGCCAGCGGTAGCCTGGGGAGATATACGCGGGCACGAAGCTGTCCTTCTCCCAGCGACAATGTTTTTACCGCGCCGCGTTACTTTGATTCACTCGGCCGATAAGGCGAATGCGCCGTTTTCGTAATCGAATCGACGCACGTGCCTATCGAGAGCAAATATTCCTCGGAGTCACTCAGTCGGCCGCTTCGTAATTGCCTGCTCCCCTTTGTTAGGCCTGGAATTTTTCTCCCTCGGTCCGTATCCTTGGTGCGCGTTATGAATCATACGCACCTTTTCACCGGTGTTCGATCGAACGGTAATCGATTCGAACCGACGTTTTCCATCGGGCGCTCGTCTTGAAAACTTTTACCTCGAGACGTCCTCTCGGGCGCGCGGGAAAAGTCCCGGCCTTGAGCAGACGGCTCAGACGCCGAGCAGTTATACTAACAATTACTCATGAGCCTTTGATTCACATCCGGATCTACGGACCGAAGATTAGAAATTGTACTTGAAATTGTAGAAGCTAAGAAAGGACTGCGAATGGAGGAGATATTTCGAGCTTATACAGCAACATTCTTTTTTTCTCGACCAAGTTTAAAACTCTGATAGACCTATTTCCGCTCACGGCTCTTTTGAAATACTGCACGCTCGACTCTTTAGAGCGATAGTAATTTATGAGCAATTGGCGAATCAACGTTGCATGACGATTGAAAAAAGTGTTGTACGTTATTAGTAAACCATTACAACAGAGAATAAACGTTGAGCGTTGTTCGGACTGGAAAAACACTAGTTTCCCGAACAAGGGAGCATTGATTCGTAGACCATGTGTTAAAAATGGAGGTAACGCGCTACACGATCTTCGAATCATTGCCGCGCGTACTTTCACTCGGCCATGAAAGAAAGCCGCCTCGCGCGGCGCAGGAATCGAAACCCCTTCGGCCTCGATTGACGCGAACGAAAAAAAAGAGAAAAAACGGAGGAGAAAAAAGAGGGGGGGAAAAAAAGCACGCGTACGTTCGCTCGCAGGGAGGCGCCGCAATCGGTGCAGTCTCATCGGCGTCCGGCTCGGGCGCGCGCCGCCTCCGCCGCCTCGAGCGTGACGGATTTACAGGGACGAACCTGTTTCCCATGGGAAAAGCCGCGCAGGGGCTCGTTATTATTACGTGCGCATAAGCGGGGCGATACGTGCGTGCCACCGCAGCGGCAGTGCACGCACTGCGCGCGCGCGCGCGCTCGAAATCCACCGGAGCGAGGAGGCGCAGCAAGTGGAACGGCGGCGCGCGAGATGCGGGCCCTCGATCCCCGACGAGTATGTCCTCCTAGGCCCGATCCACTTGCCCGATCCCCGCCCGCCGGGGAGCCTTAATCCAGGGGGGGAGGAGAAGGTCCGAGCGCCGCGGTGGGCATTGTACGCCCGCAGGCACCGACCGAGGGCATTATTCTCCGCGGCGAGGGCGTCGGTAAAGAGCCTCGTGACGAAATTCGGCCGGATTTGAATTTGAAAGGGGAAGGTGCAGCTGGACCGCGCACAGTGGGACCTGCGCCGCCGCGCGGCTACCTGTGCCCACGAGTCTCACCTTGTAGCGCTCTCGGTCCGCTCGCGTAAATATAAGGCGGGCCGCGCAATGACTCATAATGCTCGGCTGGGATTCTTTTCATTGTTAGGGGATTAGAAGTTAATGGGGTAATAAGGGCCGAGGAGCGACACCGCGCCGCGGACGTGATTCACGGGCTGCGTCAAAGCCCGGGTCAAACTGCTTTTTAACGACTTTCCGCGGCGGGATAATTGGGCCGGTCCGCTCCGAAATTAGAGGGAAAGTCCTTTCCGCGCTCGCGAGGATGCGAGAAGGCGTGAACCTAGGCCCGAGCCTAGCCCCGCCGGGCCGCCCACTTTATTTCCATGATTTGTGTGAACCTCGAAATTGTCACGCGGGCCCTTCCTCTCCCCCCTCTATACCTGCTGCTATGCGACCTCCAGCCCTTTCTCGTTGGCTCCCCCTTGGGTCCTATTCATCGCCTCTCGCGTCCTGTATTTAGGCGAGCCTTTCATTCCGCCAGTGCGAACGCCCACCTTTTTTTCCTCCTCGAAAGCGATACTGCCCGAGCTCGCCCGAGCCACCCAACCTCAATCTTTGTTATTTATACGGCTCTGTGTGCTTTTTTAATTTATCGCTGTTGAACGAACCCGTATTCTTTATCGCGGACAGTCTGAAAAATTTTCTCTCCCCTCGGACGTTTATTAGAAGATGATAAATTAAGCTGGCAAGTTCGGGGAACGATTGGAAAAGTTCATCCGAGATTACGGCTGCTAATGTAACTGTCTAACGGAGGGAATTACCTTAATTATTCTTAATACCGTTCAAGATACCGTTTTCAAACGCCCTCGACGCAAATGTTTTCATTAATTTAAGAACGCAATCGCTTATATTGGTTCGCTTATTGGCCTCCGTCCCAAGCTCTTTGTCCCTGGGCTCCCCCTTTCGTATTGACCAAGGAAGACACCCTCGAGGCCCTTTTTCCTTATCGTTTTCGTCATCTTTGCGGTCGATTATCTTTCGTATCTCGTGGGATCAAGTTTCGCTTTGCTCGCAGCCGAGTTCTTCATTTTTGAAGCTCACTTATCCATGACTGTCCCCGGTCAACGTCTTTGATTCACTTGGACTGCAACGAAATTTAACAGACCTCGGCGATCTATTCTCGCTCGCCATTGTCCCATGCACGCCCGTTCAACCCCAGCGTTTCCGTTATCTCCTCCCACGACATGTCCTGCAGGCCTACTATCTC
Source organism: Sycophaga agraensis (assembly GCA_018906755.1). NCBI lineage: Eukaryota > Metazoa > Arthropoda > Insecta > Hymenoptera > Pteromalidae > Sycophaga > Sycophaga agraensis. The sequence goes on from JACCIE010000011.1 coordinate 1,983,794, forward strand.
GCATTCAACCTTATCGAATTCGTCGAAGGTTTTGTTATCGCCTGTTTGCGTTGCTCGAGCTGCTGCTTTTTCTTATCTTAGTTCTCAATATTGTTATGCTGTCCACTCCGCCTTTATATTTAGAATTTTCACAAAACTTTTACGCTATCCTGTATCTCCATCTTGTTTTTTTTTAAGGTCCCTCTATAGTCTATTGGTTCAATTTCCATTTTTACTTATCGATTGATTTTTCTAAGTATTCTCCTCATTTAAAGCTATCTGAAATATTGAAATTACATTTCTTGCTATACCTTGATGCTGTACAGCATTCAACAGTTATTCAACAGGCAAAGATTCTACTTTTATAATTATTTGAACGCGAAAACTTGATTCGACTATTACAGAAACTTTTAAAGTTATTTTTGGATCAAATTTTTTACAATCTCACGCAAATTGAACCAAGATGTTTCATTTAAGAAGATCAAGAGACTTAATTTGCCATGCGCTTGAACTCGACCGAGAACTCGACTAAATGACTGAAATCAATTGTAGCCGTGCCCACTTCAAGTTCGATAGCACATTTGAGCCGCCACGATGCACTTTACCGAGCAGGTACGAAAAGGCTCCACCCAGACCCCGCACGTAATCGCATTTTTCACTTATAAACTCCTGCAGCCGCATCATTCATTTAAGCACCAATCGCTCATCCCGCTCCTCTCTTTTTTCTTTCCCCGTAGTCACAGCTCGATGATTTATATGCTAATCCCGCGTGTAATATGAGCCATGCTACCGCAGCGTGAACTTTCTCCCTCACAGCTTCCCCTCGGTCCAAAGTGCGGAGGTCCTCTCGTTGTGCATTCCACATGATGCACCGTTAAGTAATGGTTGAGTGGGAAGAGTGACTTGTAAGGAGCTGACAAGAATTTTCCAAGATATCATCAAATCCGTTGCTTCATAGACAATCTTTTAAGATGGAAATTCATATTTTACGTCTCGGCGCAGTGACAACCTGCGCACTATTTCATTTATAATCTTTGAGGGTATTCCCAAATATTCAAAAATGTAAATTAAGGTGACAGCTTAGAAAGGTTTAAGGCAAAATTCCAGACGATAGAGATTTAGTTGCAGTGTGTCATAGTCGGATAAATATGCTTTTTAGTTAACAGAATATAAAGTGTGACTTCAAAACAATAAAGTAAAAAATTCTTCATTTCAAATGAAGATGAAAGTATAAGTAATTTTGCTACTGTGAAAAAATTCATTCCAACTGGCATCGGAGCTAAACCCATTCTTTGACTGTCTCAACCCCGTGCTATTCAAAATTAGCATGCAGACGCCAACCGAAAATTTTTCACGGCATCCACACTACGTATTTTGAAGCATTCATTTAAGATTCCAAGCGCGACTGACACGCGTGACAAATTTTTCAAAAGCTGAACCTGTAGACGCCTCCCTTTTATTATATTTTTTCGATGGCCTTCTCTTCTTTATATAAGGATGTGTTATCTTCAAACTTTGTTATTGTTATTTGGGAACCTATTAAGACCACTCTTCTTCGGTTATGTTTCAAAAGTAATATGTGAATCAGATGTGAAAATACTTTGGCATCGTAAAAAATATGAAGTAGAGAATGAACTCCTTCGTGAATTCTCATTATTTGAATTAATATATTTTGAAAGTAAAATGTTTATCAATCTCCATTAGTATCAGTATTCAATTATTTAAAAACTAATTTTTGTCAAAATTTATTTCAGTAATATTGATTAATGTACATTTGTAAATATAAGTGTAATTATTTTTTAAAACTAAAGCCTAGAATTAATCATCAGAACCTTGAAAGAATGTACAGATTATTCACAAATGACATATGACAACTGTCAGTCACCTCGCACGGGATGAAGTACACACCAGCCGTTGTTCTAAAGTATATAGTTTCTTCGAAGGTTTCGAGATTTTTTAGGTGTTTACCCGCGAGCCGTCAGTCGAGCCTTCCGACTCAGATCTCCGCCGGTTTTACGAATACCCTTGAGGTCGAAAGTAGGTTAAAGCAAAACGCGAGCAAGAAAAACGATTGGATCGTTGGGTCTCCCGCAGGAGCACGCGGGTGCGTTCCATGCGTAAATCCTCGGATTTATAGTCGAATGCACGCAGAAACTACTGCCCTCGGAACTCTTTTCATCCAAATCCTCTTATTTCCAAGTGGACGCATAAAAAGAAAAACAACGCGGAAACGAGTCTGTCTATCGAGGGGAAACCAGACGAAGGGATAGTCGGAGGGAAGAAAATCCCCTTTAATGGGAAAGCTTTTAATCGAGGATGAGCTAAATTTTTTCTCTTTTATAATTCCTCGGGTTTACGGTCTTGTAAAGCTGTTGTAACGGCGACGTAATTGTGTACTTCTGGCTAGGAAGAATCGACACCGATAATGTTTTTGGCGGAAATCACGAGGAGCATTAATTTTTATACAGTATATTATAGGTTATCAATGTTTTTGAGTCTGAAACAAAGTTTTATAGTCGGTGATATAATATGAATTTGACTTTAGTGTACGTAAGAAATGAATTAGATAAGAGTAAGAGCTACGAGAGAAACCAATGGAAAAAATAAAAGTCGAGAAATAAATGATACTCTTACGTCGTGGATAATAAAATTTATAACTATCGAGTCAGATAATTTCTGTTAAAGTTATGTATACATTAAGTCTTATTTTATACCGTTGCCGGTTGAAATAGATAAAAAATTGTTGACTTATGCCGATGATAGAACAAATATTCTTTAGTAGAGCCACACTTAGTCCGTTCTACTTTAGATGTATAATCTAAAAGTTTCTGTCAAGTCCTGTATGAACAAAGAATTCATTTTTATTTGCCCCATGACACTAAAAATGTTAACATTTTTGTTAAATATCATCCCAAATAATCAATGCGAAAAATACAGCAGAAATAATCAAATAAATATAAAAGACATTAACGCATTACATTCACTATCTGAGCATAAAGAAACAATTATTCTATGAGCAGATTACTATAATTAGATAATAATTATCTTTTTAATAGGAAGTATGGCTGGAGCATAATAATATTCACCATTTACGTGCATCGAATGGTAAACATTTATCTAAGGGATATCTTTTTTACTAAAATGAAAAATGAAGTTGTAAATAATTATTTAACATTTAGAGTGTAGGGCAAATTGAAAAAATACGTCTCTCATGCACCCTCTGTCGAATAGAATGTAAGTAACTGCTTTATTATTATGCAGTTGCGGCATGAGCGGTGATCTTTATAGAGCAATTGAATTAATGCCGACTTCCGTCGAGTCGTATACAGAAGTTTAATAAAATTATCTTTTCCCGAGGACGGAGCCCATGGCCAAATAGAATATTAATGATTTATTGGCGATCGGTATATCTGTTGGGTAAACAACAACGCGGAGTTTCGACCAAGGTGATCGACGTTTTGGTATCGGAGCAGGGCGACTGCGCGCTCCAGGCCGGCAGGCGGAATCACGTGGTATCGCGACCATTCCCCGACGCCTCGAATAACAGAGAGCGCGTGAAAGAGGCATGCGTGGAAAGCGAAGTATCGGCGGCCAATAAAAAGTTGCAGCTGGCTTGGCACGTGGAGCGGCGGCCCAAGGCGCAGACTCCGCGAGCCCGCGGGGCTGATACGCGCAGAGAGAGAGAGAGAGAGAGAGAGAGGAGAGGGTCATCACCTGGTAGTCGGAGAAGACGCACTTGACGAAGATCCAGTGGTGGGCCTTGACGGTGCAGTTGCAGCCGTCGAGGGCGCAGATGCCCGCGGACCTGGGCGGCTGCGGCTGCTGCGGCTGCTGGCCCTGGAGGTCCTCGGCCCCGACGGCGGCGAGGGCGGCGAGGGCCGCCGCGGCCGCTAGCCAGAGGCGCGTCCACGTCATGGCTCGGGGGCGGCTCCGGGCGGACTTGTTGCTGGGCCGAGGAGTCGGTCAGAGCCCGGGGCGCTGCATCGCCGCGGCCTCGGGGACGGGTCGGCGAGCTGTGCTCCGGGGCGCGGGGCACTTTCACAGCACTCGCGCGCGCATCGGTCGGGCGATCGGGGAACCGGTCGGGGGCTCGGCCAGCTGACGCGATCGTGGCGGAGGCCGCATCGGCACTGCCTGGCACTGCCGGCGATCGGGAGACCGAGCCTCGAGACCCGGCCACGGCGGCCCCTGCGTTTTTCGCCCCTACCTCCGACGTCACCGGCGCTGCCAGTCGCTACTCCCGCTCCCGACTCCCGACCGCCTGGCTCTCTCGCTCTTATCCCTACCACGCGGCCCCTGCACGCGCGAGGCCTTTTAAAAGAGATATACAGTCACGGCTGCAGGCGAGCTAGGTGCGCCTTTATGGAGCATCAGCCGGGGACGTATGCGCTTGCCGAGTGCGGGGCCCGGCCCGAGCGAGGGCCGCGGTGTTGCCGGGGGCCGCGGGGGGACCCGGGGGGCAGGGGGGGCAGACGGGGGAAGCTGAAAAGCCGCCCGACTTTTTCCCCGGCCCGGCTTTTTACCGATCGGCCGCTGGCGAACGCGCCTTGCGCGCCCGATCATCCTCCTTTAGACTTCGCTTTTCACAGTCGGCCCTTCCCCAGCCTCGCTCCAGGCTTTTTCATTGTCAGGCTTGTTTACTTATTCAGTCGATTTATTTTGTGCGAGGTCAAGAATATACTTTTATCCATAATAATAATGACAGTACAATTTTGCTTTGTGCTTCTTTTTTCTAGATGTTTTATTTTCAACTGATATTTTCAAATAATTACATAAAATACAACAAGATAAAAATATTAAATTTTTTGTGAATCAATTGAACAAAAACTCGAACAAAAACTACTAATACAAAAATAAGATAATTATATAGTAAAAAGTACGCTCATCTAAAAATTAATTTAATTGCATGAGTTGAATGATTCAGCTGTTGATTGTTTTACAATTGGAAACAAAGCTGTATATTGCATATTAAGTTTAAAAAAGTGATCGTTCATAACCATGCTCTGACCGTCATGGCAGTATTGCCAGACGGTATAAGCCTCTGGCCCCCCTCTCTTTTTAACTTTCGTTATCTGTCTCACTCAGAGTCTTTCATCTCTCTCTAACCCAGGCCAAAAAATCGGAGACTGTTCCAAGACCCCCCACTCCACCATCGTTTCGCTCAAGGGGTCTACCCTCCATGGATGCGCTTCTCTCTCTCTCTCTCAGTCCCTCTTTCTCTCTTTCTCAGGCTGCGGATATAGTCACACGACGACACGACGAGATAGTTTCGTGCTGAGAGGGGCGAGCAAGGGATTCAACTGCAGCAGGTCGAGACAGGTCTTGAACTTTTGCCTCTTTTTTCCGTCGGGATGGGGAGAGAGCGAGAGAGTGAATGCGAGGGAGGAGGTGGTGTCTAAATATAGTCGAGCGCTATCGTTGAAGAATGGGCGGGTTTGTTTGTAATAGCTCCATCCCTTTTTTCTTTAACGCGTCGGATGACCAAGAAAAGCCAGAAAATTGAAATTTCGTCCTTGAAGGTAAATATTGGAAGGGGCACGGTATAATTAGCGCGGCATAATTCATTAGTTACAACTATAAATATTCATTGTTATACCATAATTATATAATCATTATAACTACGACGAATAAAGTGAAGAGTAATTATTCAAAAGTAAATAGGTTGTATCATGTTTCTTTCGCAGAAACTATACTCGCAGCAATTTAAAAGAAATTAAAAGGTAGGAGCGTTGTTAGTTCGGACGCAAACATGGCGCTTAAAAAAAGGCGTATAAAAACGACAGAGGGAGGGAATTCGCGCGAGCCATAATACGCGGGTGATCTATACGCGGGAACGCGAGCGGCCGGCGAAAATTGAAACAGCGGACCGGCACTCGGACAACAACTCATTTTAATCGCGCGCGGCCTGCAATTTTAATAAAGCGCCGCTGCCGGCGCCGGCGCCCTTTGCGAAATCCCGCGCGCGGGGGAATGCGCCCCCGCGTAATGCCGGGGCCGCGCGGAGGGGCGTCCGCCCCGGGTAGAGGCTCCTCGAGGAGTGAAGTCCCGCGGCGGGAGTAATTCCGGGCGCGCCGACCCGCGGGTTTATTACGCGCCGGGGCCGCGGTGTAGAGCAATTAAAACGTCTCATCCGCCGCGGCGCGGCGCACCTAAGCAGCCCCGGTCCCTGTCCGACCTGGCGCGGCCCGCGGAATTTCTGAAAAGTGCAACTGCACTCGCCCACGAACGACCCGCCCTTGCGCGGGCGCTTTGCATTTCCCCGAACGATCCTCCTTGCCCTTCCATTTTCCCGGCCCGAGTGTTAAACTTTTATTAAACTATCGAACCTAGTCTCGGAAAAAGAGTTAATTTTCTAATCAGTCTTTTGAAAGGGTTGCGTGCCGACTTCAACAGCTCTAAAATACCAGCAACAAAATGAGGAAGAAAGAAAAGTTAGAGAAATTTTGCTTGAGAATTGTAGATCGGGCTTACTAGTCTTTTCGCTACAAACTTTTGCAAAACAGCACTTAGCAAAACCCTAATGACATAATTCGCTAAAAACTTGGTAAAAACACGTTATGCACCAGTGGAATGGAAGGATGTCTAGTGTGCATAGTTCATTAATTAATGTAAACTCTTTATTACATTTTACCCACAAAATTACGTAAAATTGAAACTAAGGTTTACTTGAAAATTTAATTTTCATTATACTTAGTATATAAATATTTGAAATTTGAACAAAGGGCTTTCAATACGTTTAAATTACTCATATAGAGTTAGTCGGCTATCTAATTAATATATTTTCGTTTTAATATAATTCCCACAGGTACGCTTATGCATCCCATGCATAATATTAACCACATTTAGCGAGCTCCCATTAATTAAGTATCCACAAGTAGCGCGTAATTTGCTAATTACGAAAAGCTCCTTGTTAAAAATCGCAGGATTTCCCTAGCAGGGCCAGAGAGCGACCTAATCAGTCACAGGTGACTAATAACGCGCGCGGCTTAGTTGTCGGTCAATTAAAGGGAAGCGTCACTCGGGTCGGGAGAGCTTAATTTTCTTGCGGATAAACGCGGGGATCTCGGGCTCGGTCTCGGGAGCGCGACCACAGGATCGATGGCTCCTCAAAGTTGTGGTAATAACCGAGCGGAGCGCCGGGGCGAGCCGGGCCTCGACGGCTAACTCGATTCCCGGCGGCCGCCTCGGCAATTGGAGGGGGCCGCGGGCGAAATAAAGAAAGCGGGGCCCGGCGGTAGTCGCGCGCGGGCGTTCGGCCGTCCCGCGGCCCAGTCGAAAGCCGGCGGTCCCACGGCGCGCATTCGTCCGTCGGAAGCGGAAGCGCGGCCCCCTGTCCGGACACCTCTAATGCACTCCTAGGAAGCCGGCCCTCCGCCGCCGCTTAATTTCCCATGAGAAATCGCGCGGCCGTGCGGGCCCGGCGTCTGGGCGACACGTGCGCCGGCCCTCCGTGCCGGCACAATGCGCCCCGCGCCGCTCGTGACGGCGCATCGGCCCGCGCCTACCTGCGCCCGGCCCACGTGCCGCCCATCTGCCCCCCGGCGCCCACCCTCCCGCGGGCATAATGAGATGCGGCCCCGCGCCTCGCCCCCGCCCTTGCCTTCCTTTTTTTTTTCCTCGCCTCGGGCGCGCAAGGGCCCGTTGGGTTGTTCCTCCGGCGGGGTTCTTCTTGCGCCGGGCTTTGCGGGGATCCGTTTTTGTCGGGCCGCGGCGACGGGGCCCGCGTCCAGCGCGCCTCGCTTTTCCCCGAAGCCGTCGGCCTCGCGCCTCCCCCGGACCTGTACTTTCCGATTTTTACTTTATTTACGAGCCTGCTCTTTTTCAGGGGATTCACTCGAGTCAACATCAGATATTGTTTTCTTACCCTCGACGGATGTGATCCGTGACCTATTCGCTCGTCGCCTCTTGGGTCCGCTACCGGGAATCTCGGCGAGCCTACCTGCTAACAAGCCAGTCTGCTGCTAGAAATAGCAGGTGCACAGGAAGCCCAGTCTGCAGGCTTACCTGCGAAATCGGTCAACTGAACCAATGTCATTGTTCTCCTATCGCGGCTTACCATCGATTCGCTCTTGTACCTTGTACGTGCAATAAACCCCTGCGTGTAAAAAAGAACGGCGGCGGGAAATATTATTTTCGCTGGCTAATGCGCACATTTGCATTGCGTCCGAAAGTACATAGGTAGCTAAATTACAGGTGTCGTTTCCCTAGATAACAACGGATTTTCGCTCTCGCACTTTTCTTTCCTTGTTATTTTTTTGTCAGTTAAGTGTGCCCTTTCTCTTTCTGAGATTTCTCTCGAGTTTTAATGCAGGGCTTGCGATGCACCCGGCGCACAGTGGGGATGCTAAAAAGGTTTATTGCAAATTGAAGAGTCGGTCGTTGCGTTGTACAGTGCGCGTTGAGAGGAGAGCACCCAACCTCTGGGGATGCCCCTTTTTCTTTTTACTAAAAACTATACTGGATTTTGAGTTTTTCATTACGTACTTTTTTCCTCGCGTTATGCGATATTCTTGTGGCTGCTTTTAAAAGCTGCTTCACTACAGCCTCAAACTTTATCAGTCATATAAAGTTGCGAAGCGATTTTTTTGTTTATCCTATAAAACAAAAAATTAAAACATTATACTTTACACATCCATTTTACAAAAAAATTTTTTATTTTACTACCATTTAAACATTGTGCTTATTCTTCCTTGGAAAAATAATTTTTAATCTCGGGAAAAATTCTATAATCTTGCTAAGATTATCTTATCTTCTTTGTAACTGGACTTCTCTTTTAATTAAAATTTCCTCGAGAAATTCACGGTGAATTTATTATTTCACAATTATTTTTCTAAATTTAATAAAAACTAATTATATAAATATATGTACGTAGGTTAATCTATACACACTCATACATGTATACAAGTAAGTATATATATTACAATATTTAATATATTTTGTTGCTTACTTAGCCATGGGTTCAAACTAATCAAGGTCTCATTAACTAATATATCGAATAGAAAAACTTGTTAATTTTCTAACCAGATAATTACCCTGTATGATATACTGCATCCATACAACTCTTAAATAACACGCGGTTTATTATCCTATACATACACGGTATGGATAATTTATGTATGCGATAATTTTGCTATGTACTATATGTAATTTAAAATGATAAATTATGTCCATTTATTAGATCCTGTTCTAAACTATACATCGGAATAATTATTGAAAAAATTTAGATACCATACTTGAGTGCTAATTCATTTAGATTTTACACTTTCACATGGTTTCCTCAATATAAACATCAAACCCCATACTACACAATAAATTCACAAACTGAACAATTATTATTCTTGACTGCATTTGATTATACGTGAACTTTATCAAGCGCAATAAAAACCTGCATCTCATTACACTTGCGCACGGTCTAAAACATCCTGTACCCCTTGTTCGTTGCAGTTGCCACTCGAACGAGCGGCTATTCCTACGAGACTTCGTGTCGTGCACGTCCGGGACGAGCGGCGGCAGACTAGCGCGATGGCTCCAGCCGGACAGTTACGTCGACCCAAGCAAGTGCGAGGTGCTTTTCGCGCTCGACGAGGTGCGCTACGCATGGCCGGTGGTCGTGACCCTCGTCACCAGGGACCAGTACGGCGAGATCGCCCACGTACCCGGCTTGAAGGTGAGCTACTTTGCTTGCATCCCCGTTACACTTACACTCTTGCACAAAACTTCCCAAAATGTATTATTTCCTTTTGCGATTTGTATTTGGGCCATTTCAGTTATTCTTGTTGCGAATCGCGAGTTTTCCGAAAATTTATAGGACGCTGCACGCAATAGGATCAACTACTTTCGCTTGAATAGGCGTTAGTACACATAAACTCAGTTCTAGTTCTTTTGGCTAGCATACTCAGGAAAAATTATTTACAAAATTTATTCAGATTTTTATTATTAATTCATTATTTAGAATTAAGTAATATTCTGTCATTAATAAATTTTTTTTGGAAAGTAAAATTAAATTTAATACTTAATGGTAAATTTTACTAATTATAAAATAAATTTTAGTAAAAAGCTTATTAAATATATACAATTTAATAACGATAAAGTATTTTTAACTCTCCACACATAAATAAAAGCTGATTTTCTCTGACCTGGTTTGATTTGTAAAAAGTTACGTAAAACTTTCAAGAAGTTTTCTATATGAATTACCATGAAGTATAACACAATCACGAAAAATGTCAATAACTCAACTTTTTTATAAAGTTATAGATCATATTCCTTCCGTACTTTTTTGGAATCAAAAAATATAGAAAATTCACTGTGAATTCTTCTAACTCAATAAAATTTTGTAGTCATGCATATATTCTCTTTAAATTAAATAATAAGAATTAAATAAGAATAACATGATGCTAAATAAATTCTATTATGCATCTAGTTATATTTCTCGTTAAAAATTTTTTATTATCATTGCATCGCACTGTTTTTGGATATTTTATTTCATTGCTCATTTAATAACAACAATGCTGCAGCTTTTCTATTAAAATTATACTTTTTTCTATTAACTACATTTTTTTAGTAATTGAAGTTTTCTTACAATTCTTCAATATTGTGACCCAATCAAGTTTATTATATGGTATAAAAATATAATATGAGTCATATTACTAAAGCAATTCTTTTAGTGCAAATAATTATGTTACATAATTATATAACTCAAATAATATGTACTTCAATATTTTGATAATTCTATAGATTGAAGCAAAAGCAATACCAATCGATAAACGCGACCTATCCGAGCCAGACCAGGGTAAAAAGATTCGACGGGTTTCGCAACCTGATCCAATGACCTTTGGCGGTCATCCACAACCGTCGTTAGATGTGCCATACGAGGTGACGGTTCTCGATGACCCTTACAAGGTTAGCTTCCATGCTATCACGATAATGAAGGCATACCGAAACTATTCCTTCGAGGAGCTACGCTTCACTTCCTCTGCTCTCAAGCGGTCTAGTGAGACAATAATGGCGAGACCCAACGGCGACGGCATTTACTGCGCTATCTGGACTCCCTTCTCTATCGGCTGGTACTCCATACAGTTTAGTATTGACGGCTATGAAATGGAGAACGTGAGTTTCCTATTTTATTTATCTCCAATTATCAATTCTTAACTACATTTTACATATAATCAATCTATGTAATTTATAATGGATATTATATATTTAAAAATCTGATCATCTAATATATAAATGATTTTTATAGAGCATTAAGATCGAAGCGAAAAGGCCACCACAAGGTATGGAGTTGAGGGCACTTAATATTGTCAAAAAGCCCCAACATTTACCAAATAGGATACGGAGATTTGTGGCTAAAAACAGTGCTGGGCTTAGAATTAGGGCTCATCCATCCCTACTTAGCAAACAGATCGGTGTTGTATCGGTTAACAGTATCATTGTTTACTGTGATGAGGTAATAAATATATATAAACAACTTTATTTCATAAGGAAGCAAGTAATTCAACTTTTTATTCTACTTATTTTATTAAGATACATAATGACGACGGTGTGTGGCTTCGACTGAATGTAGATACTATAGCAAAATATTGTAGTAGCGGCCATTTGGAAGCCTGGTGCTTACAATACAATCAACACTTAGGAAAAACTCTGTTGCTGCCTGTAGAGGAGCCTAAAATCTCTACAAACCATATTTCTAATGAAACTTTAGCTCCCAGGAAATCAGAATCTGCAGACGAGTTAGTGTTAATTTAGTAACAAAAATCTAGTAACTGATTCACTAATATAATAAGATTTTTTAATATTTTAATTTGAATTTACAGAAGAAGAAAAACGGTAACATTCGACAGCGGGAAGTCAATGGCAGTCGTAACTTGCTGTGCTTCTAGCCACACTATTGTAAATCGACCAAGTCTGAAAGCGTCTGTCGTAGGGATACTGTCTTCTGGGAATAATGTTACAATTCAAGAATACGTAAGTAATTAATTGATTAATTTTAAAATTAATCTTTTAAGATTCATGAAATGAGGGTGTTTTTGGTATCTAGTTCAATAATAGACATGGTACATGGGTTCGTATTGATAATGAATCCATCAGTAAGTATTGTCCTGATGCTGAAGGTGAGGCCTGGTCACTTGCGATCAATAAGCACGGCACTACTTACATGAAAATCATACAAGTATCAGAGGCTGAAGTTATTGAGAAGAATTCAGAACCTCCAAATCAGGTAGGTTTACAATAATCTGCATATTAAAAACGAAAAAGAGTGTGTATTCGGAACATCTAGAAATCTTTTTAATTCTTGAACTGTAGAATCAGGTTGCACATCAAAAAATCATGGAAAAGGCACCATCGATAGCCTCGAATAGCCAGGAGAACCATAGGGAAAATTCATTAGGTAACTGTGTACCATCGGGCGGGGGCGACTGTCCAGACAGTATCTTACCCACAAAGCCGATCAAGCAACAGCAGCAGAACTCGCAGACAAACAATGATAAAGGCACTTCAACAAGTGTAACTGAGAAAGCCAGTGAGGCCCTGGGCAAAATTACCAAAAATCACATCAAGGAACGTTCGTCAAAGGAACGCGAATCCGAGGGTGGAGGGAGCGCTACACCCGCAGGAAAATTTAGCGTCCTCCAGAAGTGGCTTAGAGGCGACGACAAGGCCCATGGGGAGAAACGCAGTTCACCGGGCAGGTCAGCCATTGTTTCAATTCATTCAGAATTGTTCAAAAGTATGCCGTTGTGATGCACTCTCTAATTTTCTGCGACTTCGTCACAGGGACTTTTCCGAGTTTGTCGGTGTGTCGGTGAAAGAACTGGTGAAGGCGATGGGCGAGAGCCGGGTAAACGGAAATGGATCTACTCCGCCGGAGACGCCACGACGAACATCGCGCAGTTCCTCCCCAAAAAATGCACAAGGCGGCTCGCCGCGACTCACCAGTAGGTCATCCAGTCCAGTTCCGATACCAGGTATGCTCACTTGTCTGGCAATATGTATACAATTACAAGCGTAGAGTTTTCTTTTCTTATAGAGTGACTATGTATTTCACTTTATTCAGTGTTATAAATTTGTCTTATGTCATTATAACACATTCACGGCCTCTCTCTCTCTCTCTGTGTCTCTCTCTCACTCTTCACGAGTTTAAAAGTGTGCTCATCGTTTGGTTTTTCTGCATTCTCGCATTTAGCTTGTCCTGAATTAATACTTAGGAACAGAGTTTTCAAGGGTCTGGGTACGATGAATTATAATTTGTATCCTGTGTATCTATTAAATGTAAATCTTGTAGTTTAACGACTTTTCTGATCGGTTTATGAAGCTGTAAAACATAAGAAAAATGTTTGCGAAAAGTTTACGACTTTATTATGGTACACGATATAAAGAGTGGCATATTTATATCCATAAAAAGGTTATTAATAATTTGGATTTTCTTTGATTGCCGTGATTTGTACATCGATAATAAATAGAAGATTTTTCTTATTTAGCTAGTTCATTTACAAAATTTTATTAATTAGTATGAGTGTATGCAATTTCAATTAATTTTTATCAATTTTTTTGCTAATAGTAATTTAGGTTTTTATTTTGCAATAAGTTTTAGTTGCTAGCTTACCGAAATATTACACAAATATGTTTTATTGACATGTATATAAAAAACAACACTTTTCGTAATTCATTTTTTTAACTTGAAAACTAAAATTTGTTTATTCGAAAATTTAATAGAATTTAATAAAAAAACTTAAGATTTATAAATATTTGAACAATCGGTTAGTGGTTACAAAGTAATTATATATTCAAACAGTCACTTGTAATAAAATCGTGGTATTGATCTTAGCTGGTCCCAGTCGTCTACCGTTTGTTTCTGGTCTCTTTCCTCCTGCTGTTACTGCTCAAGGTATTCATGGCTTTTTACACTCATTTTACACTTATCGTAACTTTACTATAATACTGCATCGCTTTTGCACTGCTTGAGGTTCTTCACATTTTTTCAGTACTAATATACAAAATCTTATTTATAAATGAAAATAATTTAATTAATATAATTAATAATTACATTTAAAAAACATAATTACATTTGAAGAGTTTTTTCGTGTAATAAATATCATTATATTTGTAATTGCATGAAATTCTGTAAAGTGGTACACAGATCTTTGATAGATGCATAAACTAGAACTTTTTATATGACTAATGAAAGTATAATTTCTAATATCCTAGTTATTAATAATTTATAAAAAGCCCTTATACTTTTTTTAGAATGAATTTGAGATACGCTTATCCTTTGAGATTCATTCGCAAACCTAGCATAAATGCAATTGATTGTCAGAACTTTGTTCCACGCATATTTTTTGAGAAATTTGAATATATGTATTAACAAAACTTATCAGGTGGAAAAAATTTGACTGGAGGGGGGGACAGTGCCAGCAGCAGTCCATTGCTTTACGGCTCCCCCCGAAGTGTCGGACTTTCACCTTTGGGTAAGATTTACCAAGTTCGAGGCATTATAAAAAACAATAGCATTATGTGCTTTATATCTGTATTCCAAGTTTTAAAAATGTTTCTCAATATCAGGGATTTAATTTGTTTATTTTATCATAATATTAGATTAAAAGACATACCAAATTCTATTAAATGTATTATATGATATATATATAAATATATAAATATATCTTTTTATTACAAATAACCTGATAATTCGTAATTTTAATAATGCATATTAATCAGCTATATAAACTTAAATTTCGAAAATATTATATGATACTGGTAAATCTCCAAAAGATTTAGTATTTATATGTATAATAGTTATTTACGTAAATTGTATATTAAAAAGGTAGTACGTTATTCCGTTATGTAATTGTTGCACGATGAAACAACAATTGTACCCTAAGTGCATGTTTATATTGCAACATAATAAATGATTCCTAAACAACACATATAATTTCATATTTGTAATAAATGCCGATGTAAATGCGTGACAACAACCAAATTATTCATCAAAAAGTATTATGTATTTTATTCATTATTTGGACGACATGAATTCTTCAATGCAGCGTTAAAAATGCAGCTTTTTGGATATTGTTCTTATACGCTGAGAGGACCATTCTTAACCTTAAATTAGGACCGTAAAGATTAAAAATTTTTGAATCTTGGGTGAACCATTTCCGTAGTTTCGAGCGCAATGGCGGACAGTACAACGTCGCACCGACGTGGGTCAACGCAGAGCGACACAAGTGCACTGGTGAGCAGCCTCACTCGGGATCCGTCGCAGTCACCCAACACGACGAGGGACCTGTCGCCCAGCCCGAGTTGCAGCTCGCTGCACATGCGCTCCGAGGGTAGCGTCGGCAGTCCGCTCGAAGCGGCCAAGGAGCAGAACGTAAGTGGCCCGGTGCACGGAACCTCGAGGGAATACTCTTTTACGATCTTCCTCACCACTCCTCAACTTCCCCGCACCTATTTTTCTTGGCCGCCTCTTTCTTTACTCCACTTATGCCGGGCCATTTCTTTCCGCTCTACTTTGTCCTGCGGTACACGCTCCTTCCTTTTTTTATCAAAGCGCTTTTTAATAATTTCCCGTCCAGTCTGTAAAATTCATCTCGACTTGCACCTTCTTCTTACTCGCGCGGCTTTACTTTGTTTTTTTAACGAAACTTAATTTAAGTTTGCCCGTGGCTTCCCGCAGGATTCTCAAGATACCTCTAAGAAAGTTTCCGAGGCTCAGACACAGACCAGTCCCGAAAGTACGACGACCACGATGAAAGGTCACTTTCTGATCAGCTCGACGAACGTCAAGGAGGATCGCCAACTCAACAAGCTCTACCGCCGAGATCACACAAAAGTTGCCAAGACGAGAACGAAGCGTGCCATATCCCCTACCAATAGCAATCAAAGCCCTAGTCTCGCTCGTCTCTCGACTATTCACAAGGAGAAGGTATAGAATCAGGAAAAAATTTTACCTTAAGTAAAAGACGAAATAATAAAATTCGATCCGTACGATTAACGTTATCGACGACCCAAGGTGAAAACTGCGATGAGTCCGTCGGTAGCAGAGTGCCTTCGCGCGGTCTTCGCAGCGGTCCTCTGGCACGAGGGCATCGTGCACGACGCGATGGCCTGCGCGAGCTTCCTCAAATTTCACCCGGGGCTGCCGAAGCAGGGCGCACTCGTGGAGACGCGGCAGTCCTCACCGACGGGGAACGAGCGCCGCAAGCAGGAGATGACGCGGGAGGAGCGGGCGCGCCAAAGGCACTCAGTCGAGGTGACCAACGATGGAAGCTACCTTCACATCCAGCCGAGCACCCTGGAGAGTCTGACCAGGTCGGCGGCGAATGCTAACGCCAACAGGAATCGGAACAAAAAGCCCGAGTCCGCTATCAAGGAGGAAACCCCGCCTGACGGTTTGTATTATCCTAGCCCGTGCCTTGTGCCTTGCTACGACACTCGAATCTAAATCGTTCGGTACATGCATCCGTAGGAAGTCAGCTGGGTGCTCTACCCGAGTTCACGATGGTTACGGCCCTGCCCCCGGCCCTCAAGAGCCTCGTCGTCCTCTGGGAGGAACTGAGTGCCAACTGTTTGCTGGCCATCGATCAGCAGACGGTTCTCTCCGTCGCTGCAAATGCTCCGGCGAGCTCGAAGTCGCCCAAGCGGACCTTTAACGATACCGCGGCGAAGGTTCCACCTGCGACCCCTGCCAAAGAGAGTAATGCACCCGAAAAACGGGAAAAGCGCGCGGCAAAAGAGCGCAAAGAGGGTAAGTCGGCGACTAAGGCACCAGCGGCTGATGGCCAGGGTGAGCGCGAGATCACATGTGAGCTTTGCGGCCTCACCTTCCCTCCGCCAGTCACCTACCACATGAAGCTCATGCACCCGGGTTGCGGCTGGCACGCCGGAGGCAATGGCTATAACAGCGGTGGTAACTACTGCCCAGGTTGGGCTGGCAACTGCGGTGACGGCGGGGGAGGCGGTAGCTCCTGGTACCTTTTCTGTGACACCTGTCGCGACAAGTATCTCAAGGTTTGTCTAAACCCCACCCTATCCTGTCCTTCTGGTTGCAAAAGAATAACACTAGCTATGGTTAATCCTCTGCAGGCTAAAAAGAATACGAGTTATCAGGGGCTGGGAGGCGATCCCAGCAAGTCGCCATTTTCGTTGACCAATAACGTGGACGCGCACGTAATCGTCAGAAACAACGCGATGTTTCTCTTGGACTTGGCCAGCGCTGCGGGAATTAACATCCCTAAACAGCAGCGTCGGCCTTCGCAAACACTTTCCGCGGTCGCGGAAAACTACAGTCCACCGGAGGCCGCAGGGCCGTTTCCATCGACTGGGCCATTTCAATGTCTCTACGCTCTCGGTGTCCAAAACTCACAGAGTAGCGAAGAGAAATTCTATGAAGAGATGCTCAGGCGTCAAGGTGGGCATCAAGCTTCCTATGAAGGTGTAGGCAATGGCCTGTCTGTAAGTAATAGAAGGGTGAGTTTCGCTTTTTATTCATTCTTTGATGTTGTTTGCATCATATTCCCCTGCATAGACGTCATTAGAAAATACAAAACAACTGAGATTACGTTATGCTGACCATAATTAACTAAATTTTTATATATAAGCACAAACGTTAACCATCTGTAACATTAAAATTCAAAACTAATTTAAATATTACAATTGTTAAATGACTAGTAATAAATTTTCTTGTTCTTATCTTGTCAAAAAATTGTACTCAATATATATAAAATATAAAATAGTTATATTTTCATTTTTCTTTTCTGCATAAAATATGATTATTAAAATATCAATTACTATTTTAATAAAAAAAATTGTTTCAGTTATTCTATATAAAAATTTTAAAAGTATTGACTATATAATATAATATTAAGGAATTAAATAATAATGAAACTTAAAATAGTAAATATTATTAAAAAATTTTTCTTGTAGATCTTTTATTAAATATTCATATGTAGGATTATAAACTTTTATATCTTTTAAACTGGTTATATTACTGTATTCAAATATATTTTGTGTAAGAGAGTAACATAAATTGAATTAATGATTGTACTTTTTAATACAGCCTTTATCTGAGTGTCCAATGAGTGATAGTGACAGTGATAGTGGAAAAAATCGAGGCATGTTTCATCGATCTGTATCAATGTCTACTGGAGCACCTTGGGCGAAAAACAGTCATGACAGTCGAATAGTTCGAATGCGCAAAAGAAATAATAGTAGTAGTGAATTAACTAATGGTAATAATACTCATATAAATACTTATTTTAATTATTTTAGTTAACTATTGCTTACGCAAAATTATACTAATAATTATTCAATTTCAGAAACAGAAATTAATCACAGTCATGCATTAGTTCATTGTAATGTGCATGTCATGTATAATTCCAAAATAAATGTTGAGTATCATATTATTTTTAGATGCTGGTTCATCATTGCTTTGTTATCCATCAGCAGCTCTTCAAAAATTAGTTCCATCGACAGATCAGTCTGCGATAGCTTCGTCTAGTGAACCTGCAGAAGTCGGTAAACAACGATCGTGTGGAGCTGCTCACTAGACCGGTTATGCTCTTCATCCTGCAACAGCACAATCTCGTGCAGCTGCAGTATGCAATGATGCAGGCTTTAAGGCGCGCTGCTTGTCGGGTATATGCGATGCAGGCGCTCAACTGGCTGCTCCGGAGTGTTACACAGCCGATTTGTCTTCATGACTTGTTGTGGTGGTTTGTCGCTTCCCTTACACCTATCATACCTGACCCAATGGATATTAATGAGGATGATAATAGAAAGAGATGCGTAGAGAGGAGAAAAGATCATGTAAAAATATTAATTATTTTATGCATTTTAATACTTATAAATTAAATAAACTACATACTAATTCAAGTTTAAAAATATTTAGGATATGGTAGGAGTTTGTGAACATCCCTTAAGTGATTTGGTTATCGCAGGCGAAGCTGCCAATCCTTTACCAACTGCATTCCATACTTTGTTACAAACTATTGCAGATTTAATGCTTCTTCCTTCTCCTGGTATGTAATAAATTAAATTAAATAAATCTTCGCTCAAATTCTTCGCTCTCCCGCTATATTAAAACGGTCATTTTCGTGTCGAGAAGAGCGAATGGTTTTCGGTAGCGATCAAAGGCACGTGTGATCACCCTTTCATATTGTAGTAAATCGCGAATGCGATGTTCTCTTATCTATATTTTGAAAAAGTTTTTTAAAGAAGCTTTTCTTTGTGCCAGTCAACATATTTATTGTGGTTAATAAGTTTAAATTGTGCGTTTATTTTCACGGATTATTTCCCTTTTTTTAAATTATAATTAGTGCTGAATAAATAATTTCTTGAACAGTATTAAAATTTTAATTGTGTACATTATTCAGTATACTGCACTTATTCGTATTTTAGGTTCACCATTACAACAAGCTGCAGTGCGGTGTTGGGCAATTCAATTCAGTCCAGCAGATCATATGTTTTTGCATCGTAGTCATGTTTTTAGCAATATTAGTAAAATACTTTCGCGATCCGAGGAAGAAGAGGATGCGACTACGAGTATGCATAAGAGCCATCAGTCCAATTTGTCTGGGCAAATTTTGAGTACTGTTCAATCACTCAGGGATCTGACAACAAGTGTTGAAATCAAAACGTCCAGTAGACAGGCAATGATTAATAGTCTCACAGATAACTCCACAGAGACATTCTGGGAGTCTGGCGATGAAGATCGCAACAAATCAAAAACGATTACTATTATTTGTGGAGCTCGTACATTTCCACGGATGATTTATATTCACATTGACAACTGTAGAGATTTGACTGTAAAAATTAAATTTATTATAACTAATTAAGATGCTTATGTTAACGATAATGGAGCATGTAAGTGAATTCTATTTTTATTGTTTCAGCATAAAGTCTCTTGGGTTACATTCCAATCAGGTATTGACACAGATGAAATGTTAAAGTTAAAGACCGTTGAAATCGGAAGTAGATCAACGGGATGGGTAAACTGCCCAATTACAAATCCAAGACACGTAGTAGTTGGTCTTGTGTTAAAGGGGTCAGATAATTCTTTGAGAGTACGACAAATTCGAGTTTTGGGAGAAATTGAAGAGGAACCACTTAAAGTTGGGAAGCAATTATCAGCAACATGTATTCAACAAAAAAATTGTGAATCCGAAACGCTGAAAGTATTTCGATCTATAACATCACAAGTCTTTGGAAAATTAATTCAAGGTGAACAGACACAACAAGGACCTATTTCATCAATTGTTGTCGAACCTAACAGTGAGGAATTAGAAGAAAGTAACGAACTTCGAGAACATATGGTTGGAATTTTATTCAGTAGAAGCAAATTGACTCATCTGCAAAAGCAAGTTTGCACACATATTGTACAGGTAATTCACATTCGGTTATCATGAATAGAGTTAAATAATTTATTACATTAATAGATAATGGTTTATTAACCTTACCCAAATGGTACACAGGCAATTCGAAAAGAAACAATTCGTCTCAGAGAAGAATGGGAGGCCCTTTTATGCTCACCTACTCCAGTGAATAGTTTAATAAGTGATAATAGCGATATTCCAAAGGCTGCAGATACGTATTGTTTCGAAATGTTGTCAATGGTATTGGCTCTGAGTGGAAGTTCTGTAGGAAGGAATTATCTCTCTCATCAATGCGGTTTAATAAAAGATCTTTTAAGTCTGCTGCATACAGGTTCAGCAAGAGTTCAAAGGCAAGTGACATCGCTTTTGAGAAGAATTTTACCCGAAATCAAACCTGAAGCCTTAGCTAATGTTGTTGGAGCAGAGAGACTGCCACCTTCAGATTTTAGCATTATTTCGGCAGTGAGTCATGGATATTCCCAATTGACTGATTTCGATGAACATAGTCTGGGCATTTTAGATGTATTTTTAAGTTGTATAGCAAAATCATTAACTGTACAAGTTAAAGTCAAAGATAAAGAGAGTAATGGCAAAGCTATGCAATCGATTTCTTTGGCAACAAGCATTCATCCAAAGAGTTTTGTTGGAGAACGATGGTGGTTAAGAGGATGCATTACCAGAAAACTAGCTGAAGAGATCATTCAACTTTTGAAGGATATGGCTTCAGTAAGTTTCTAATAGTTATTATTTTACAATACAAATTAAAAATATGTGAAACTATAGAAATATAATATCGAATATTGTATTAAAAATAATAAAAAATTATTTATGATCGGTATTATACCCAACTTTCAGAGTAATCTGCGATATAATTATTCCATTGTTAATTTATTAAAATAATTTTATAGGGCAAATTATCAGAAACGTGGGCTGCTGTCACAAAAGCTGCTATTGCAGAAAATATCTTGAATTTAACTAGAATGGATGATAAAAATAGAGATCCAACAAAATGTGTCCGATCACCAACTCTTTGGTTAGCCCTGTCTTCCCTTTGTGTTTTAAATTCTGATCATGTAGAAAGATTATCGTCTGGTCAGTGGACTAGTGCTAATGGACAACCACCACCTCCAAGAGTAATATTAATATAACGATTTGAATTTATTTAAATAAGCTGATTTTGCCGATCAAATTAAAAAAATATTTTTCTTTATTTATAGCCTACATGTTGCAATCATGATGACGGTGAAACAACAGCAATAATACAGTGCAATGTTTGCGGAAATTTGTGTGTCGATTGTGATAGGGTACTACATCTTCATCGTAAAACTCGTGTTCATGTACGTCAAGTTTGCAAAGAAAAAGAAGAAGCTATTCGTGTAGATCTTCACGAAGGTTGTGGTCGGATGAAACTGTTTTGGATTCTTATATTAGCAGATAGTCAAACATTGAAAGCTTTGGTAGAGTTTCGCGATGGGCCACAGCAAAAAACCGCCGGCGCAACTTCGGGCGTTTGTCGATTTTGTGGAACGACAGGTACATTTTTGAGCGTTAGAATGGTTCTTGATAATTTAAATTAATCATGATCTTCCTAATCAATGATCAATTTAAATATCCTGTTTCATGTAGGTAACAGCGGTCTCCTCGCAATCGGTAACATTTGCTCGGATCACGAGTGTCAAGAGCACGCGAAGAACGCATGCAGCAAAGTTCATCCATGCGGTCATATTTGCGGTGGTGTACGAGATGAGCGCCCGTGTCTACCATGTCTCCATCGCTGTGTATCTACTTGTGATCTTAAGCAAGACGCCGATGATATGTGCATGATCTGCTTTACGGAGGCTCTTTCGTGCGCACCTGCGATTCAGTTGCAGTGTGGCCACGTCTTTCACTTACACTGTTGCAGAACAGTGCTGTTAAAAAAATGGGTAGGGCCAAGGATCACTTTCAGTTTCTCACTCTGTCCTATTTGTAAGCTGCCTATGGAAAATCAAAATCTCGCGGAACAACTGGCGAACGTGAAAGCACTGTATGAAGATGTCAAGAGGAAAGCGCTTATGAGACTGGAGTACGAAGGCTTGCACAAGTTAGTATTGAATTGAAATTATATAGAAACTCAATCGCTTGTAGTGTTTTTTATGCCGCAAGCATGAAATAATTTTAAATATATTCTCTCTCAAGATTCTATTAGTTAAGTCATTTGATAATTTGATATATATTTTGTTGCTTTTTTATTAAAGATATTCTTTTAACAGAATTGTTTTTCAATACTTCGTTAATAAATGAAGATCTTGTGAAATATGTATATTTAAATTATGCTTAATTGCTGTATTAAAATCGTTGTGGCCAAAAGCATTTTAATAAAATGGTTTAATATTACTCAAACTTTTTTAGCAACTTCGTATCGCAAGAAAATCATTTGTACGTTACTCATCAATTTAATTTTCTTTCTCGAATCATGTAGAATCAATATTCTAAAGTCCTTTAATCTCGAATATTCGCAGAGCTGACGCAGTGACAACTCCGGGCGGCCGCTACTTTCACGATCCAGCGTCTTACGCCATGGACCGGTACGCTTACTACGTCTGTTACAAGTGCCAGAAAGCTTACTATGGTGGGGAGGCACGTTGCGACGCCCAACAGGGCGGTGAATCCTTTGACCCAACCGAGCTGGTTTGCGGTGGCTGCAGTGACGTCGCCCGTGCACAAATGTGCCCGAAGCACGGAACCGATTTTCTGGAGTACAAGTGCCGCTACTGTTGCTCTGTTGCCGTGTTCTTTTGTTTCGGTACCACCCACTTTTGTAAGCCCTGTCACGACGACTTTCAAATAGTTACCAATACACCCAAGAACGAGTTGCCTTCTTGCCCTGCAGGTAGAACATCTCAAATAATTGTATTCGGTAGATTTAATAGAACCTCGAGTGTTACTGTATAAATTTACTTTGTTTTTTACAGGGCCCAAAATTATGCAATTGGAGGGAGATGAGTGCCCATTGCATGTTAAACACCCGCCAACTGGAGAAGAATTTGCCCTTGGTTGTGGTATTTGCCGAAATGCGCAGACATTCTAAACGGATTTCGATCTCTAAACTGAATCTTTGATTTTATGTGACTTTGAATCCCGTTTTCCAGAAAAGGCAAGAGCCTGAAAAATATTATAACTATGAGTAATTATAATATGATCGAGTGAGAACTTCCTATTTGTATTTTTGTGTGTAAAGAATACTTGTTAACAATTATACTTTAAAAGCCGCGACCGAAATGACTGGAATTGAATGACGTAGAGGTATAGAGTACACGACTCGTTAAACATTTGTGTGATAAACGTTATCTAAGTCGTTTACTAATAATGTTACGTAATGGTAGAACAAAAATACTGATTGATTGAGGGCGATTAATGTTGATGGAAGGATGATTTGTTTGCATTGTGTTTATAAGATTGTGCGATAATTACAAGAGGGTGAATTTGCAAATGCGAATTAAGGTCCATGTGATGGTATGGCCTTCAACGATGTCATTTAGGATAATCAATTTTCAAGAAGATTAAATGAAGTGAATCGCCTTTGAGGATACAGGGAGAGTATGCATTTTGCGTGTGAATGTGTGTCGTTAAAAAACTACTGAAATCGCAAGATATTGTATAACAAAGAGAAAGAAGAAGAGATTTAAGTACGTGTTTGTTAGGATTTTTAAATTAATATATTGTATTAAAGTCATTGTATTAGAAGAGGTTGTAAGTGCCAGCCCTCAACTCGCAAAACTTACCTTTTCTATTTCTTTTTCTATTTCGTATCTTCGATAATTAATCATGAAACCGAGTTCGTATTGACTCCAAATTACTATTTTCCACATATAAGTATTACGATTTCTACAATGTACTCAATTTTTCGACTGCAGTTTGGAGAGTATGATATACCGATTAATTTGATAATTTGTTGCATAGTTGTCTTTCGATTTGATGTATATTTAATAAGAAAATCACGAAGAGTGATTTTTTATTCAAAAAAATCATATAAACGTAAAAACATTACCAATTAATACTTTAAGTAACAATATGAAATAAAAATTTAATATTTAAAGAAGAATTTGTAATGATAATTTCCTTTTTATAATAACTGTTTGCCGGATTAGACACTGTATTATATGCAACAGGTAAGTTCTTAATTCTCTTATTATTCATAGAATTTCATGCATAGTATTTCAAAACCGGCACACTTTACTTACAGAATTAAGCCGTCTTGGTAGTTTATTGAATAAAATTTAACCAAAAAACAAAATATATAAAAAAAATTGTTAAATTTTTAAAAATAAAAATCATTATGTTTTATGATATATAACATAAATAATATAAAAAAAGTAATTCCCTTTTAATTAATCGCAATGATAAATAATTTTATTCAGAATTTTCGATCACCGTGACTGAAATATAATCGAAGAAAAAAACAGCCGTTTTAAAATTTCGCGCGTTCCGGGTAGACCCCCCAATCTGAGTAAAATCAGCTGACACGGGCAGTGCGCCGGCGCGTGGATCGATTCAAATCCAAGATGGCGTGTTATGGTACGGCAGTGCCTCTTGGCGGCGCTCGAGCGCACTAGAGGCCCTCGAGGCCGCATACACTGGCATACACACCCGCGCTCGCGGGCGAAGCGAGTTCGTCGTAAGCGCCTACGGGAGTGCGTTGAGCGGTTGCGCGCGCGTTCTTGTGTGCGTGTGTCTATTTGTGTGTGTCTCCGCACGCCGAGCACTCCTGACGACGACGTACCTCGGCCGTTAGCAACAGCGGTGAGTTTGGCATACTTGTATTAATCGCGGACTGCGAGAGCGATTGCATAATTAATACCGGCTGTCTCATCGCCAGCCGGCTGCGGAAATAGCCCCGCTCGCGAACACATGGCTTGGCGCGAGGGAGGACACACTCTATCACCTCCACCCCGTCCGCGCGCTCGCGCGCTTTCTGTCTGCTACGCTCCGCTTACCTGTGTCCCGCCGAACTGCCCCGGGGGGTGTTTTTAGCCCCGATGACGAATGATCTCATTTCACGGGGGTTCGCGAGCCTGTTTGTTTACTTGGGGACCTTGCGGGAGGGATCGAAGTGAAGAGCGAACTGCAGGTCGCTTGTTTTTCATTGTCGGAGGACGGCCTCTGAGTGACACTAGTTCGCTAAAAAATGTCGGCTCGACCCCTGCGTGTTTCCCTTGGACTCGAGCGTGCCTCGAAGAGGGACAGCTCGGGCAAATCGTGCCGAGAATGCAAGTATGACTGAGGTCGAGCACTGTGACTCAGCTTCCTCTGGTTTTTAATCGAGTTGAGGGGCAACCACCGAGCGAAAACTAACCTCAATTCCTCGTAGCCCTTTATCGCTGTGGGAGGAGAACGAGGAGGAGAGTCAGCTGCTGTCCACTTAACTTTTAGTCTGTTATTATTCGAGTGAACGCTTTTCTTTCCTAGTGCCGGTTTTTGTGAAGCACCTGCTTGCTTAGCTGTAACTCGTCTTTGTTTACAACCTGTCATCGGTTTCCTTTTTTTATTTGATGTGCTCGGTTGGGTGTATGACTTGAATGTCGATATCACCCCCAAGCTTTTCAAGGTTGTCCTGCGGAAGTGTTATCTGATCTTATTTGCGTCGTCGGCCAGTGCAAACGAACTATAGTACCGAACTTCGTTTCAGTTTTTAGGCTTCAAAGGGTAAATTTACTTACTCGCTAACGTACCTGATTCTATTTGCTTAACTAAGAATCTGTCGAGGAATATGCTTGATTTTAATCTTACATTACATTAGTGTTGCTACTTAGGTACGTTTTCGGAGTAATAAGTATGGAATAAGGATGTGTTAGTAGTGTTACCCAAGATGTTGAAAACTTCTAGGATCAAAAATTGACTTGAGAAAGTCCTCTGAATAGTTGTATACATTGTCATAACCACATATTATAATGTGCAAATAATATATTAAACATTTTAATATAATACATAAAAAATTTTCGTCTTCATTTTAGTATAAATCATTCGTAAATTAATTTTCTAAATGTAAAATGTTAACTATTACACTAAAATGATGTTAAATTTACCATCCAGTCAAAATAACAGAAACAGGCGGAATAGCAGAAAAATGCAGAGAATCTCTAGTTGCTAGCTAATTTAGATTTAATTATATCGTTCATGATTAATTTTGTTGTACTTTATCTACTTCAATTTTAATTCAATTTTAAGTAATTAAGATTCTTACCTCAATTTTGTACCAGTTTCGTTATTTAGATATATTTACCGTAATTACACATCTTTAAAATTTATTTCATTATAAAGTTCGTAAAAATTTAAAATAAATTTATGAAATGACTTAAAAATTAAAATATCACATTGATGAAGTATCACTTTTGTACAAAATTTGGTTTATGAAAAAAACCTTACTTTATCAATTTTTTTTTATTTTAAACAGCTAAAGTTTAATTAAATGTAAAATTTAATAACTCGATAAAAAGAATTATATATATATTAATATAACACTTAGTAAATTCTATAGTAACTATAATTCAATTCAATCCCTTACTGTATCTAATAACTTCTAGTAGTAGTCATGACTGCTTTTAGAAGTAGCCGGAATAATTGCTTTTATAATCCTTTCATTCTCGATGACAGACCAACAATAAAGTTTCAAATGAAGCCGCTTGAGCTTTGCAAAGCTGCATGCGATGATATCAGTATACATGCAGATCGATTAAAAAGCTTACGAACTTTTAAGATCCAGTCAAATAGTTGATAGGATTTTATGTACATAGTCGTAAAACAGTCACTTATGAATTCCGTTCTTCATATATGGCGGCACACTGTTTAGATAAATTCTGTAAAAATAAAGTTTTATATATTAAAAAAGGAAATATATACTTTATGTACATTTTTACTAATTTACTTCACTCAAGAAGGTACAGTTATTTAAAATATATATATTTTAATTATTATTGTAGAATTTTTTTCAAATATGCAATTAACAAATCATTTAACATTGTTGTCAATATTCATTTAATTTAACTATCCATTTGAATTTCAAAGTATTTTAATCAGAAACTATATAGGAAAAAGATGCATAACAACACTATATCATATTTTACAAGGAATCGGTTAAGTTCAATTAGATCTTCTACGTATTCCCCAGCGATATTTTAAAAATATTTTAAAAGACTGCATACCAGTAAATTAATTTAATAATACAGGCATAAAATAACTGATATAATATTTATGTTAATATAAGGGCATGTATATCAATTTCATCAAATGGTATATGGTGATTCAATGGTATAAAATGCATGCCTTTGCATAATGATCGCCGGTTAACGAGCTCGCTAATCTCGGCAGACTTTACAGCAGCACGCAACCATGGGACGTATTATCCGCGCCTCCAGCATTGTATCGTACTGTTTATTGGCTTGTCCGTCGAGTCAGTCGAGACTCGGCACCAATCTATCAGCTGATCGTCTCACCGAGCGACCGATGAATAGGTACGCTCGGAGTAAGGCCTAAGGCTGTTTTGAATCTCAAAGATGTCGTACTATTAATGCTTTTCTTTAATAAGTACGAACACCACAGTTATCACGAAATTTTTATTGTTTAATTATCATAAGACTAAACTTGGAATTTTATCATGGTTATAACTTTGAATATAACTTGACATATAATACAATTTCACTAAAAAAATATTTGTGAAATAAAAATTGGATGTTGTTTGCATATTAAATTTATCTTTGGTCATTATTTATCTGTAATGTAAATTAAAGCAAGGTCACCAAAATGCAATATCGAAATATTCCCTTATTATTTTAAAACGAAGTAAATAAGAATTTAATGAACTTTGTACACTTAAATTTTAATGGTTATCCAACTTCTGATACTCGTGTTGGAATTAATGAGTGTCTCGTTTCCCGAAAATTAGCTCTTTCTAATTGAAATATTTCTAAATATGTCTGTTCTAAAAGAATTACAGCTTGTGGTTTTTGAAAGAGGTTGATGTCAGCTAATTTCTAGACATTCTAATTAGTAGTACTTCTTTTTGATTTTATGTAATTAATACATCCACTTACAAGGATCAATATTAAAATATTATTCAGATGTATATACTTCTACAGTAAGTATTATGAATTTATTTTCTGCGGACTCTCGTTCATAAATCATTGGACAACTGATTGTTGTGTAAATTATTGTTAGGGCAGGTTTTCAAGTTGAGATACAGGTTATATTCATGCTAAAACTTCTAAACCAAGTGAAAAAGCATTACATAGTATTAACATATGCAGTATAAAGGAAGAAAAGATCAACACGGCATGTTTCCTTGGCCGCGTTAACGAAAAGAAAACCAATGTAAATGTTAAACTTTCTTCGCGTGAGCGATCGACGTGGAGGCGACGCGATGGTCCATTACACAAAAAACAAAAACGGTGCATCCGCGTATATAATGCACGACAAGTTGAACACAGTCAAGTGAAAGCAGTAAACATCGGAATTCGCGTACAAGCTCGCGGGCACATCCGCTCTCCCTTGGCGGCTTCGGCGCTGCAAAGCGACGAAAACAAAGTCCGGAGAATTTCGCGGTCGCGCTCGGGGCCTCTCGTCGGCGGCGGCGCGCCGCCGTGTAATTTATCGTGGCGGCTCCGATAAACGAGTTCCTGGCGTTCCGTTAGCGCCACGCGCCCGCATCGGATGCACTGTCTTTATTGATTCGCCGCTGCTCAGACAACTGTAACAGGTTCCTCGGTCCTCGGGGACGAGGCTTTTGACTCGCCGCGCTGCGGACGCGTGAGACACTTGTGCGGGTGTGAGGGACTAATCTAAGTCGGAGGTTTTACGGTTGGGCGTTTTACGGCTAGTCCAGGCGAGGTTGCCCTAGCTGAGAAATTAAACCGAGACTTTTACCTCCTATAACCGGCTATTTTACAGGTCTTTTTATATATTTCCTCTGGACAATTGCGTCTCTGATTCCGAAACAGATCCGTGTTTTGATATGATTCACATTAACACGAGCATTAACGTTATGGGTATTTTAAATTTCGTCATGCAATAGTGGAAGGAAATAACATTCGTGGAAATTGGTTCAGTGGAAAAAAAGTTGTATAGAATAAAATTATTCGTAATAGAATTTTTTTTATTTACTGCATGTACTTTGAATGGATGCATAATCTTCCTTAGTCGCTGTGCGAAACGATCCGTAATAAAATTAGCAGCAGACGTACTGTCTATCAAATCGAAATTCAGTCTGTCTAACCAAATTAGCGGTCAGTCTATGACTTCTTTCCTGCATGTATGTATGTATAGCGTGCATTTAAAGCTTGAGAAAATCTCAGCAATTTTTCATAACTTATATCAGTAAAATTTGTAGAATTTATTTAATATTGTACCTATCCAGTATCTGTATTTTCCATGAAATTTCAGCTGTTAATTAAAAAAATTTAGCTATATATATTTACTTGTATACAATATCATATAATAGTATTATTTATAAATATTGATCCACGTTGACAATATTCATGATATTTACTTTAACTTCTCATATTTAATTAAATGTTTGTTTGATTCACGAATTATATATACATCAACTATTTTGAATAAGGTAACATGTGATAAATGTGACAATATGTAGACAATTAATATGCAATTAATATACAATGATATCATAGCAATAATGCATAATTGAATAACATATTTGACAGTTACGTTTTACTATTATAGAAACTTTGTATATTACATCTTACATTTTCATTGTGTCAATTTTAAATGTTATTTATATATATTAAATTTTTTTATTTATATTTTTAACGTTTGAAATTATAGAAATGATTGCTGTTTTGTTTGATATTTTTTCTACAGCAAACATTAAATCTAAATGAATAATACGAAGTATTTGAAAAATGATAACAGGAAATCTTCCTAAAACGCGAGGATATCTCAGACTGCTATTGTAGTAAATCTTCCTATGAAATTTCTCCCAATATATGCGGTCGTAAGAAATTCGAATAAAAATGTACAGGTCTTCGTTGTGCCTATTCCACAATCTTAAGTATCTTAAATCTCGTACCCTTTTAAACTACGAATGCTAGACATTTCTTAACGTTTTTAGGTTGGTTCTTAATTCATGCTGTTTTGAAGAGGTATGTTAAAGGTTTCTGGTTTTAAAGAAACACGAGGAAGTCTGCGATTGATTCAAAATTATCCTTAATGAATTAAATGAATTGTTTACTATTAATTGGTTGTCGATATATAAGAAAAAGTGATACATTACAAAACTTAAATGAAAATTAATATGAAAATACATATAACAGGGTGTATTAAAAAAGAAAAAAATCGCTATAAGATTAATGGCATTTGACACGCCTGATCAAACAGCTGTTATGTACCGCACGGTATACCAGATATATGGTATAAAATCTTAGCAAAGACACATTTTTCAGGTGAATGGTGTGATAAATTGTCCTAATTTCTATTCACATATTTTAGAAAATTGCGTCCCCAATACTGATATAACGCCATTCTATCGTAGATACAAGTATAAATATTTAACACTCTGATTTACAGTTGTCGCAAAATAAACATGTTTGTTTCCTCAAAACTGATTACTTTTGTAATTTCCATAGACCTCTGCTGAATTCCAACTGTGACTGCCGTCTGTCTTTCCTGCCGTGTGTTTTAAACAGGCACTAAAGTGCAAATCCAGCGGTACCGTAGGTACATTACAGCTCGACCGAGTGAGCCTTGGCGCAGCGCTTGTACGCGAAAAAGAACGAGGGGCTCGTGCTCCGCAGGCGCGCGCGCGCGATTCAATTACACGCGGTGCAATAAGCCTATAGTCTCGGAAACGTTGGCATCTGGCACGCGAGTTCGATCGGCACACATGTGCACTTGCGAGCGCGGCGACTATGACTCGCTCGACACCGCGCGGCCAACGCGATCCTCGCAAAAAAAAAAGCCGGCGCTATATATGTAACAGGGGATGCCTGTGGCCGGGGCCCTGCGGCCTCGCGTTTCCGCCAGCCGCGAAAAACTCGAGGCTTCCCGGCGAGAAAAAAGGTCGAGCCGGCCGAACGGATGCGCGTGCCGCGAATTACACGGGGCGTTGGCAGAAAGGCTCGCCGCGGCGATCGCCGGCGATTTGCCCTGGCGCGCGTCGGCCAGTCCGCCGGCGGATTTTCCCTTTTGCGCCTTCGAGCATTCCTGCGCCAGGTGCTGATTAATTGCGGGGGTTATTTTGGCGGGAGAGGCCGGAGGAAAATGGGCTATTTTAGGAAATGGCGAGACCCGCGCAGCCAATCGAAAGCGCAGAGGCGTGGAAAGAGTTGTTTTGTACGCTGTGAGGAGAGCCTATGATGCGAAATGACCGTCATTATCGTGCGTTGTACGAGTAATGGATGCGCTGTCATTTGAAATACTTTTCCCGAGTCTTTAAAATAATTCTACCGCGGTAGAGCAGAAATGAATTGTTTTCATTCTTAACAAAGGAATCATGGTTTAACCAATACTCATTACGTGCGAGGAAAGCGAGGTAAAGTAAATGTTTTCATGCTTAATACTCATTGCCTCGATTCATTAGATGTTCCTTTTGCTTGTACGATTTCAAACACACGCGGTACTGTTTCCAGCCGCACTGCGTTAAAATTTATCTTTGCTAGTTTAAAAACAAATTGTGGATAAATTATAGCGTATTATCTGAAAAAAATGTAAAAGTCTTGTGAAATTGAATTTTTTCCCTCGATTTTTCCTCATGGGTCGTTCACCAAAAAAGAAAATTTAGACTAAATTATGCCGTTGACACAATATCGAATTCAATATAATGAAACGCTACGGTTAGTAAACCGGTTTCCGAGTCCTGCATTCAAATCAATCGGCTGGCAAGACTACCGCAGTAGCCGTGTACAACCTAAGCGCTGCCCGAGGCTGTGCCGCGGCTCGCCACAACTTCGTCACTTTAGATTAACGGCGTGGACCGAGACGAAAGCGCGCACGCGTGTCGCACCTGTCAATGGCGGCCCGGAGGCAAGAGCGCCGGGAGCCGCGGCATATAAGCGCCCGGCGTCTATCCGCGGGAGTGAAAGGACGGCTCCGCCCGCGGCCAGACCTGCGCGGAACAAATTAATTGCCCGCTAATTTAACGATATCCCGTCGCAAATCAACGGCGCGCGCGGAGGAGGAAAAAAAAGTTACCGTTGAGCGCCGGCGTTTAGGAGGCGAAAATTCAAATGTGTAACGTGCGCGGCATTCAGACTGTGACCGAAAGCGCGTGTCGAGGCGGCACTGCTTCCTCGCCGCGGTTTTATTAGCCCCGCTAGTGATCTTTGCATTAGCCGTTTTTATATAATTTGCCGATGTGCCGTGGCTCCATGGGAGGATTGCGAGCACCCGTCAAGATTGACATTGATAAACGTAATGAAGCACTTTTAGGCACGTATTTTATCTTTTGTTTATCTTGCCTTTTCCAAGTATTACAGGTTTGAGTCGATCACCTGAATTAGTAAGTGCGACGCGCTTTTAGAGAATTTGATAATTGCACTCACTTAGATACTCCATGTCTCTATTCGTACATAAGTTTTAATATTTTATCAAGAAATATTATCATAATAACAATTTTTCATATATACTTCTGCAGTATATCATTTAATCAAAAAAATTAATAAAAAAAATGAACGCTAACTTGATTTATTCTTTCAACATATATTTATTTTCTAATCAACAAAAGCAATAAAAAATTAACTATTATTTTAAATTATCGTTTTTATAAAACATAATACCACAAAGATTAGATCTAACCAATACTAATTTAGACTGTTAAAATTCTGTGGTAAAAATACAGGTTGAATGAAACGCAAGAGAAAATGTTTTTGACCATTTGCTGCACTAGAAATTTTACATTGCGGATCAGTGGACGTGCAATCATCTCAGCAATCCCTAATTAGTTCCGTTTGCAAATGAAACTGTAAATTATTTGTGTTAAGTTATGAACTCTTTACCATTTGCTTAAAAGCGTCGCTATACTCGATAAAGATCAAAGAAGGATATTGTATTAAAATGTTTATGAAAGTTGTTTGATGATTATTTATTGATTGATAAATTTATTTTATAATATTTTTAATTTTATTTTATTCTATAAATGAATCTATGTCTTATAATTTATTATACCACTGAAAAATAGAGTTTATAAATATTTATATTGTCCAAAAATATAGAATTGGCGATTTTTTTGTTAATTATTGTATTATACAATAGTTTTCTTTAATATTAACAAGGTCATATATTCAGTACTAATTACATCTAACATCATGAGCGATATAACTGCTTTCTGATGCAGTTATTCCTTGCATTAAGTTCAAACTAAATATTAACCTTAAGAATTTTTGTGGTCTAATTACCTAGTGTGTGATAGTTTGATTTTAATAATATAAAATATATGCAATTTAGAAAAAATATAGTTTAGAAAAATATTAAGATTTTATATGAGTAACATATTTTTCATATCAATAGAATAACTTTATTCCATTCATTCTGCTTTAATACAATTTAAGACCATTTCTTACAAAAAATGTAAAATATTTATAGGCCAACGTACATTCGACCCTCGAAGAACATCCAACAATAGGTACTGGAATAACTTAGCCTACTTATCTCTCTCCTCAATTATAGCAATACAATAATGGCTGCTTGCCAGGATCTTTTATTTGATAATAATCTTCCTTCTTTTTATCTTCTCTTCAATGGCTTTGGATTGTAAAAAATTAGCTGCAATGAAATTCTGAGTGTTCAACATTTCTTTGTGTATAACTTTGATTCGAGGTAATCGTGCATTGATTAGCGCAGCTCGAACATCACTCAAAAAAAATGTTTTTACTATGGACGTGTGCGTGCCAGATAGGTTGCTGGTTAGCGACACTTGAAAAATTTAACGGGTCAACTTTCAATCACAATAACATACGTAGTTCCAGACAAACGTTCGAATACTTATTTGACTATTTAAAAGTTTTATTTGACTATTCAAGTTTACTATTTTTCCAGTTTTCTACCAGTGCAATTCAGAGATGATACATGTGTACCATTTCTAAAAACTCAACTTTGCTTTTAATCTCATTATTATTATTATTGTGTTTATTATCATTAGATTTTCTTTTAAATTAGTTGCACCTTTATTTATTAAAGTGTGAATTCATAAATTATTACTAATTATGATATAATATTTACTTTATTATATTTTTAGCTAATTAAATAATTTAACGTAGAAAATTTATTATTTTGTATAGGATTTTTTAAGAAGTCTCTAATATTTTAAAAATATAGATGATTAAACTAGTTGCAATATGTCTTTGTTTAATAGTGGGATTGTACTTCGACAGCTGAGAGTAGTTAAATATACAGTAAAAGAGCAGCGTAGATCTACCGCGCGCTTGTGATTTCTTAGAGGGGTTTTTATGGTAGAACTACGTACCTTTGTTTTTAATGACGGGGAATGCATGAATTTTATTGACTGAGAGAAGTAAACTTGTCTGTATGCGTATATGAAAGGAATGTGCATTAGTTCTTTACGGTCTCACTCTTATGCAGATTAAGAAATAAAAAAAAAACCCAAGTTAAATCATAGTTTTACACCTGTTTTTAATGTACTTATTTCCAATGCTTTTACCAAAATTAAAAATCACACATGTACACGCGCGTGTGCATACACACACACGTACATAAATTTAGGAAAATATTTAATTTGAAATATATTGTTGTATTACATCAAGTAAAACTTTAAACTAGATTCTTCAATAATTGAAATATTTTTGTTAGGTAAAAGTCTAGAAATCCACACAGGTACTAGTTACCCTATATCGATGTATAGTTTAGTTACGGTCTTCGATGATTTTAATGGAATTGACAGATTACTTTAATGGATTTATGGATTTAAGGTTCTCTTTAATTAATACGATGATAATAAAAACTGGTCAGGTTTTTTACTAGGAAACTTTTTATCTTAGTATCAAAGTTTTTTTATTATACATAGTCAAATTATGAGTCTATACGTTTATAGTTTGTTAATTTAATTATTACATTTAAGGTATTTCCATTTAAATAAAATGAACTATAAATTGATCTCATTTTTGGCGTTATAATGATTCTTAATATTCAATTTTTACTGTATTAAAAACGTAAAAATTGTTTCTAAAATATTCTATTGTTGCAACATAAACTAAAGTACAATATTTAAAACGGTTTTATTAGTTTTGAAGACAAATCTGCAACGGTTAACTCTTTCATTAACTATTCAATAGTAGTTCATAATCTTCGTTATAATCACACATGAGGATGAAACACACATTATACAACAAGATAATTACTAAAATTTAACTTGTTATATTGTAAAAATAATACGATAACGTATACAAATTTTAAATTTTGGTAACTGTATATTTTACAAAAATGAAAATAACCCAAAGGTCTTGTAGCATGTTATTTTGACTCAGACCTCGTATTTACACTCAAGTGCTTTAACCGCGACTTCAATTAAACAGCTTGTGAGTGGAGCTAAAACGAGGGAGTGCAGACTCGGCTTGCAATGATAATCGTCCCTGCACGGAAATTGGTGGCTGCGTACGTATACGCATACGTACTCGTTGGATGCACTTACTCTCTGCTTCTCTTTCCATTCATAAGAAAATATGTTTGTTGTCATTTGCTCTGCACGCCCAGTCATCTTCACGCTCACTTTACATTAACTGGATTTCAGACCGACGATTTGTAGAAGATCCGTTAATTAGATCATTATAGTCAAGTATCCCTCGAGTAGTCTGGGTCATTTGTCATGTGGACATTGTTTTTATGTAGAAGGTTACTCCTCAGAGATGAATATGTTTCATGGAATGATAATCATATATTTCTTTGAAACGCGTCCTTTATTTTTGAATGCAATATATTCAATGGTGTTCTCTGTTCAGTGCATGCATACATTCATTCATGAGGTTTTCATTGAATTATCAAAAGGAAGCGTGTACAATTTCTTTTGCAATCCTGTGCAAAATTTGCATCCTGGGCTGCTCTAAAATATTGGTATTATTGACATGCAAGTTTCTACTTAAATTACGCGATTAAAAATGTAATTTTGTTTTCAAGTATTTTAAACTTATATATCTTCATTGGCATCAGTTTACTTGTACACAACTACCTATATATAAAATAAATCTAAACATGCAATATCGAGGCTATGACTAACTTGGACACATAATATTGAATTTCGAGTTGAATTCATCTCAATGAATTATTATTAGGAATAGCAAGTGATATGTTTAGCATAACATACACAGGTGCGTAGCGTGTGCCATTAAACGATGACCGAAAGACGGTACCGTGCGAGGAAATTTAACGCTGGCTGTAATATTCTTCCCCTATGGCTAGAGGTTTTTTGAAACGCGTACCCAATCTAGGTGGTGCCGACGAGCCCCACGCATGCGGGCTCCAGCCCACTCGTACGCTGCTGACAAAGGAGGCCGGGGGGAAAGCACTCCAGCAACCCCCGTCGAAAGAATCGGCCGGTGGCGCACAAAAGAGGCCGGGTGGTGCGCGCGAGCGGCGTAACCTTGGCAGGGGCCGGGCACGAGCGGTGCGATCGTGCCGAGGGCGAGAGGGCGGACGCTCCGGGGCTTTGTCGGCTGCTGGGAGGGTGGCCGGGGGATCTCGCGGGGCCGGCGGCGGTGCCCCTCCCCCACCTCTCGGCGGCGCGGCGCGCGCCAGGAAGGTGAACGCTCGGCGCGTCTAGAGAGGCAGTCGCGGCCCCGCCGAGGTCCGCTGCACAGTGCGGCAGCTCCGCTCCGAGCCGGCCGCAGGCCCGCGGCCCACGTGGATCCGCCGCGAGTGCGCGAGTGCAGCAGCCCACCCGGGCCCACAGCTCCACGGCGAGAGCGTCCGCGAAGCCGAGTCGCCGCCCGCGGTCGCGCCGCGCCGGAGCCTCCGGGCGTGGGAGTTGCCCCCGCGCGGCCCCCTCGGCACCTATTTATGGACTGTCAGATGTCCGGCCGGTGGCCGAGCCGCCTTATATCATCCGTCTCTTTTTCGCGCGCGCTCCTCGATAACGCCGGCAGCTATTTCCGACTCGCGCGGGCGGCCCAAGGATGAATGAAAGCAGTCTTGCACGGCGCCGAGACACGGTGCGACGACGGCTCTCTAGCGAATAAATCTACTCCTCCTCGCGCACCGCCTTCCAAACAACCCATAACAATACGCTCGTTTTTCCACTATCGGCAAACTGGCCCCTGATCGAGCAATCGGCAAAGTGGCTTTTCCTCGTTTTGTACTCAAGGTAAAATTGTCGGTGTAGTGTTGCCGGGTGAGGGAGCGGGTCGAAAGGCACTTGGAGTTGGGGGCAGGCCGGAGCCATCTCAAGCGGGGAAAAGTGCGAGGAGACGGCGGAGCGTGCAGCCGAGGAGCGGGCAAACAACCGGTGCGCCCCGCCAGCCCGCCGGCGTACTTTTTCGGGGCCAAGTGCCGATCAAGCGGAAAAGAGCCAGGCTCGAAGGTACAAGTGTCGCGGCCCTCGGCGAGTCACAGTGCGGAACGGCGGACTAGTTTCCGGGGGCACGTGCCGGGCGTCTGCGTAACCCAGGGCCGATCGTTAGCGGGAGCGGCGCGTCCACTGCTTTTTCGGACCTGGCGCGCTCGTAAATGGAGGAAAAAAATCCACGGCCCCAGGATGGAAGCCGGCCCGGTTAACGATGGTGGTCGTCAAGTCGAGCCCTGAGGCCCTGCCCGATCCCGCTCCCGAGGACCACGCCTTGACGGATACCCTCGCGAGGTAAGCCGTCCTCTAAAGCCACTGGCCCTCTGGCCATGCAAATGAGAGCCCGAGGAATCGCCTCGACGCCGCGGCCCTCAATGAGCGCGGGCGTGGACCTTTCCCTCAAAGTACGCCAAAATCCTCTAATATCTGTATTTTTTCTCACCGGTAAAAGGCGTAATTCTCTGCTTGCGTCAAAAATTGAAAAAAAAAATTGAAATTCCCGGTCCCCCGAATAGATTATGTTTCTATCTAGGAGTGTAATACTGATAATTTGCTAAAGTGCAGTTGTTTAAAATCCTGTGTAGCTGAAAATGCTCGATTAATTTTCTTTAACAAAAATTGACCGCATAAACGATCGTGAACTTGTAAATACGCTTACGTAACATTAATGTATGCAATACTTAATACAAAGTAGGCTTTGTGACGATGTTCAGCAACGTGACACAAGAATTCCACGCTGTAGGCTTGATAATTATCATAATTTTAAAACGACATGTGTTCATGGAAATTATAAGACGTGCAGTCAGTCGTCTTACTCCATATAGCTTGTTAAGCGAGAAACATTTCAAATTAGGTCATGAAATATGCATCTTATTGTGTATTTATTATTCGCGTAATAGTAAATAATATATAGTTTTTTATACATAAGTTAAACCTTTTGATTAAGTGTATGATATGAAGCAAACTAATGTTAATCCTGTATGTCATTAAAAATTCTTAATTAAACAGCTAGTAATGAATTTCTATAATACCCAGTAAAAATTCCGGTTGAAGCAAGGAAAACAGAGGCTTTTTTCAATTCAAGAAAAAGGATGCGCATCATTTGCGCGCCAGCTGTAAAAGTGGATCGAGAATTGGTTTCCCACTTATTCTGCCGCCATTTGGCATAAATCAACAACACCTCTCTGGATAATGCATTGCTTCTTTGGTTTTATAAGAGCCACTCTATTGAATCACGAGCGGTTTATGGATACCTGTTCAGCTAACGTACAAGAGAGTTCTCGAAAAAAAAAGGAAAGACACGTTGTGGAGCATTTTAAGGTCGGAGAAATCACGCAGGCTCCCGCGTAAAGGAACACGTATTACACTCATGAGTCGCCTCGTTACTTGTCTCCGAACTGATGCATCCGGTTTTAATTTTCGTCGCACCGGCTGAAAAACCAGTTCTTTTCGGTACTGTAATGCGATCACTACTATACCCATTCGCATCGGGATCTCTCAATATTGAGAATAAGAGGTCAACACATATGCAGAATTCTTATTTGCACCTTTTGAGCGTTCATCAAGAATAACCCGAATATAAATATCGACTTTTCATCATGCATTAAAATAATTTTATATTGACTTTCTGTCGTAAAATTAGCCTGATTTTCTGAAATTCATCAGTATTTTCAAAATCACAATATTTTTTTAAAGAACAAATAAATGTTATTTCATTTAAACTACATGCTATTCAAATACATGCTTAATGTCTTAAAAAGTATTGATAGTTCAATGATTTAATGCACTGGTAGAAATCGATGTTGGACTCTCAGCCAGATTTCAACCAGAAAAAGCTAATTAGTCGTCTGCTACTACATGCTGGTCTTATTAGTCGATGACTTTTATTGAATTTTCAGATTTATTTAAACGATTTCATTTGATTAACTCATTAACCATAAAAACCGATTAATTTTCTACCAGCTGTATAAGGTAAAACTTTTTTCACGCTATATGTAACTTCTTTTTTATAAAGTTCAAAATAATTTCCATATATATATGGGCATCTAGATCTGAATATGTTTCATCAAAAACAAGCGTTTTTCTTTGTATAATTATGATATCGTCAGACTGAATTTCAAAATAATAATAATGGGATCATAACATTGAAAATAATAACCTTCTTTGAACTTAGCAATCACCTTCAGAACAAAGACAGCAATTTTTTTAAATTACTCTAATTTTAAATCTAGTCCGTGTGACTTTGTGGAAAACTACTGCTAGTTTTCATTTTTCTATGCCTAAATTCCTAAATACTTTATACCTTCATTCGCACTAGCTTCAGAAATTTTACTAAATTCTGTAGAAAATGTGGTTAAGTTATCAAATGAACACATATTTCAGACCTACAAAAAATACATAATATTGTTATAATTATGGCATTATAGAAATCGCTTTATAAACGAAGAAAAGTAGAAATCAGC
This sequence comes from Sycophaga agraensis, assembly GCA_018906755.1. NCBI lineage: Eukaryota > Metazoa > Arthropoda > Insecta > Hymenoptera > Pteromalidae > Sycophaga > Sycophaga agraensis. The sequence goes on from JACCIE010000011.1 coordinate 2,024,092, forward strand.
ATTCTCTAAAGTTCTTCTTGTTGTTGCAGTACACATCTTCTACTGTTCTGGTTAAGATTCACATTTTGTACTCTCACTTAATATAAGTATGAAATATCTATTTATACAGGAAGAATTTTTGTAAATAATGTAGCGTCGTCCTAAATAATGGTTATGTTCAAGATCGTCTACTAAAACAGACAGATTGAATACCATATACTTCCTCATAGCCACAAATGTCTAGTGATTCTGTAAGAATATTCAAAATCATTCCTCATGTACCTATGAGCCAAGCAGAGCTTCAAATCACTAAGCATTAAGTTGAACAATGACAGGCCGTACCACAATCCAGGTTACGAAAATGCCATATAGTCTTGCATAGGCAGCAGGTAAGTCGTCGGAGCAGTGGTTGCTCTCGCAAGGCAGGACACGCTCGAAGGCTTGCCCTGCTACCACCGCCCGTCGACTCCACTCCACTCGCGTATATAATGCACTCCTCGGGGACGATTATGCGTTTCCCCGCTTCATGTGCGCATACTCGGCAGCCCACACCTAGCTTATGAGCGCTCGCGCGTCTTCCGATTTGCCCAGATAGGCACGCGCCCGCGTTCAATTACACCGCGAGCTTCAGCCTGGAACGAACGTTGGCTTCGCCAGTCTCGACGCCCGTGAGCCCGGCGTCGGATGTCGTGCGACCTGCTTCTGCACACTATTTTTGCTCCTTCTCCCTTCTTCTTGCCAATCCTTCCACTGTGAACTTCATTATACTCTTGTTGTTCGTATTGTATTCTTATGAACTTTTCGAGTTTTCTTTTTCAAAACACAAATTCGTAGCAGAAATTAGCACTAGGACGTTGTGTATTCGAGCAAATTTTTTAACGTATGTATTTAGATATAACTTTGTACTTAGATTTCTGACCAATAACGTCATATTCTGTATTTCATATAAAATATGCAGGTCAGGTGTAGTATCATCATAATCTTGATTAGTATTATCATAAATAATGTGATGGACTAAGATTTGATTCATATTTATGAATGTAAAGAAAAAAGAAATGTAACATAGTGATTAGTGACACGGCAAACGAAACCAATCATAAACTATTTATATTACAAAATAATAATAATAAGTACATAGTATTTAAAAATACGAAATGGCAATTAAAGTTCGTATATATTATTCTTTTTCAATATATTCTATATAACAATATCGTTAAATGGAACCAATCGAAGGAAAATCTTGCTTGTAACGTACAACATACCGATATCCAACAGAGAACCGTTATACCCATACTTATACGATAATTCACAATCTCTAGTCACCTTAAACAATTGCGATTTGTCATGATCAAAAAACTCTTTGCGTCGTGGTACGCAAGGAGGAAAAGGGGGCTCACGGCGCGGGAAACCTTGCGAGCAGATAATCTTTCCGCAGGGTGCCGAAGGCATTACGGTGCAGGGGTCGCCGTAGAGTTGGCGAAGCGGCAATGTGCGACCGGTTACATCGGCTGGCACGATCTTTTGGTTTCCGCGAAAGTCCTAGACGCGGAGAGGTAAAAAGTTGCGCGCGCTTCCACTCGGAGATGAATGTGCTGAGATACATGTAGAGCAAGACTATGGCGAAGGAAGATGTCGCGGTTCGCTGGAATGCGAATTACGAGCCGAGAAATGGGAAGATGGATCGAGGATTAAATTTCTTTGAGCTCAGAAAAATTCTTAAGCTTTCGAAGATTGGAAATTAATTAGATCTGGATGAAAAAATTTATAGTTCTACTTTTGTGGTAATTGCCACATGTTTGAACAGCATATTTTTAACCTTGATTTGACTTTTAAGTAAGTAATTGTTAACAATTTACTGTCGTCTAAGATAGCGTGCAACTGGTAAATCATGCCAGGAAGAAGGAAAATATAAATTCGTCTCATGATTTACTGTGAGCGGTAACTGTAAAATAAGTATTATAATGGTTTATGTAGAATTTTCTGAATTCCAAGTATAATATACAATAAAAATAACGTTACTTAGTAAAATAGCTTAATTATAATTATTTGCAAACATTTTTGATACTTACAAAATTTTGTAATATAAATAAAAATAAAATTTAAAAAACTATTTATTCAGATTTTAAATTCAGATTGACTATATTCATGTTTACATCAATGTGATATTTTCAAAGGTATTTAGAAAAGTAAAAAGGGTCATTTTACAAGAAGCTTGTGTTAGTTCGTGTAAACTCATAGCAGACATAGTCGATAAAATCGTAAAAGATAACCTCAATGGTCCATTGAAATTGTCAATCTTATCCACTACTTTCTGAATCAACCACTGTAACTTTCTCTAATGACAGAGGTGGCTAGCAGGAAAATTTTTTCTTATTTAAAGTTTTCCGACGGAGGGAAATGAGTGGATAAAAAAGAGCTGACGATCACTCTTTCCGTTAATTAAGTCATGGGGAATGCCACTATACAACTCGTAGAGTGCATGAGCTCGCGCTCGAAGGGTTCCGAAGGACTCGTTCTTGGCGCTGCAACGTTTGCATAATTTTCGAGGGTTGGCGCGTGTCGAACGCAAGCGCCTATACACATATGCTCACTTAAATATTTAACGAAGGCTCCACGTACATTTATGAACATGTAAATCCTTTAAATTATTAACGTGTAATTTTCTTCATAAAAATATACCTCTTGGGTTTTCACTAATAGGGAATGATTCTAATAGAAGTTTTACATATATATATATATATATATAATGTTCGCTTTACAGATATGGGATAAAAGTTAATGATGTTTTGACTCGCGCTTTGAATGATAAATGAAACCAATCGATAGTCATATATTACTATTGTATATTATAGTTGTAAAACGTTTATTTTAAGGAGTTAAGGTTGTAAATAGTTCTGTCATTTGAACAGTGGATGAAATTAAGAGGTTGAATATTTTCATCTGACTTTTGTCAACTTTATTATATATAACCAAACTATATCAGTTTATGCATCATAACACAATTATTATTGTATTATTGTAGACATCACTGCCTCGATTACTGCGTTAACTTATAATAATGATGAAAAATAAGTTACTCAATTTATAAAAATATTTACTTTATCGAACCAATCATGATAATGGTAAATGGTCTTACAGAATTCATCAAATTAAGAGAGATTAAGATTCAAATATTTACACAGAGCAATCGTATCAATCACTTTTCCATCAGCTATTGGACTCTTTTGTTAGATGATACAACATTAGTTTCATGGGGACAGTCTATCCTTACAGTAATCAGCAGGCTCAGGGCTGTACTGTTGGCACGCGCTGCACACGCGTTCTATTACAAGACACTTCCCGTTCCCCCGCGCGTGTTTCCTTTTCTCATTGTGCATTCCAGCTATGGCGGTGTAATCTATAGGTGATGCTTATAGCAATGCCTCTAAGATTTTTCCGTTATTTCTATGTTGCACGTTCAGGGTTTGTAATTATTTTCTGTAGTTTTATAAGAATTAAACAAAACGGGTGTTACTCTATACATTCAAAATAGAAGTATATTTATAATTGTATAAGGAAAAATGATATAGTATTTATCTGTACTATTGAAATTATGTGATTTTTATTTATAAATTTTAAGATATTGTTTCTTACATTAAATAAACATTATTGAAATAAATAAAAACTATATTGTAATATTTCGCTGAAAATATTTAAGTAAATCTAAAACAATGATATTCTAATAATCTATGTTAATGTATAGCAAATTTGACCATTCCAAGAAGAATTATCGTAGATTACACACAAAATATTTATAACGAAGCAATAGCATTCTTACTAAATACAGCGATTATAAAATACTTTTTAACCGAAGAATCGCGCTGTAACTAAAAAAGAGAACGACGTTGCCGTATGTACGTTGGCGTATTATACCAACCCCTTGTATACTCAAATCCGCCTTTAATCAACCATTCTGTCTCGCTCCCCCTGCGCTTTGTACGTAAAAAAGAAGTGAAAAGATTCAGCACGGCGAACCAGACGAATAATAATGCCTGCACTAGGCGGAATGAATGAATGGTGGGGAGATGTAATGGAGTAGCGAGGCAAGTTGCACTTATGCTCTGGGGGATGCATCTCTGCTTGCATTCATTATCATGCTGAGTGAGCCTTTATAGCAGGTATTGCTAATATATGAAGAAGACAAAATGCAAGTGGAAGCCGAAGCTTTCAGCGCTTATTTGTTCCTAATGCTGAGGATTATCGGATTTTCACCAACATTGATTGGGAGAAATGCAAAATATGGGCATAGAAAACAGTTGATCGATTTCACACTTAGTGTATGGTATCTAAAATTGAGTATAAGTAGGTAGTCAGTCATGTTTACCTTATGTCAAAACAAAGATTTAGGTAGAAATCACGACTGATCAGTTTTCATTATCTGGGCTTTCCTACTTATAATGCCTGACAAAAATTGTACTTGCAAAGAATACAGAGTTCGTGCGTTTCGTATCTTTTTAACTAGATACAATACATCAGACCCGCTAGTCTCGTGAAGTAAATGCAATAAAAATTAGGTAGCGATTAGGTAGCTCTATACTTGAACACAAAAAGATTTTGTTTAAATTTTTTTTTCTCTAAAGAAAATAATTATAGTTGACTCGTATAACTTAATAAAAATATTCAAAATTATTGGTTTGACGTACATTGTAGTTTTTTAAAGCACGTTTTATACGTTTTGTTTAAGTACATTATGTTGAATAAATTTTTAGTAAAGAATATACTAAATTTTTCTAGTCTTCGACTGTATAAAATCTATTATTTTGGGACTTACATAAAGTTTACTTCGCGGTTGCGCTCAACTATCATAATCTGCTGCCCAAACATTATGTAATGCACGTAAATGCAATATAAATTGAGACAATGGAGTATCACTGACAAGACCCAGTTTAGCACACAACGCGGGGGCGGGTTAATAAACCGTGGTAAGAAAAAAAGCCTTCACAAGAGAAAGACATCTCGATCTCCTGTCTCATCGTCGCTGGCGTTTCGCGGCATAACATCTGCATTGCGAAAGGTGTGTCGCTGCACCCGGAAACGTTGCTACTTGGCGGGTCTCGCGTCGTTTCGACGAAGTGACTTTGGGATAAGTGCACGGCGGGGTCGGGGGTACGCATGACGCTACTTGAAAGCTCGGCTATTAACTCGGGTAATGAGTCTCTTTTTCCGCTCAGAGGCTAGTCCCCGAATACCCTTGGCGCGACTATTATGTTTTAGCCTACGGCCCAAGATATGTTTGCTCATGTTTCATGTCTGAGTTTTCCAGTCGGTGGGTAGACTATTCTGAATGAATTTTTGATAAATGAAATAAACAAAAGTAAATTTAAAGAATTCAACTTTTTATAAATCATGGGAGCTTTTTCAAATTATTAAATAGGAAACTTATAGTTTAGCAGCAAACTAATACATATCGAATTTCTGAAATAATATGTAGTTAACAATTTTGTTACATTAGTTTTCTCGATTATTTTATAATATTTTACCAAAATAATTACACTAAATATTGATAATTTAAAATTTTGATAATATAAAAGTTTACTAGAAATAAATAATTTCAAGAATATAATTTTTCATGCATTTAGAAAATGTATATCGCGATTTACTTTTATCTAATATTACTAATTCTTGGTAAATTTATATGAAGTTACAAAAATCTTTATTAATATCATTAATCTGCTAAATGTATTACTTCATATTAGCTTTAATTCTTTCATATTATATTAAGTAGAATAACTTTATTTTCGACAATTTCATCTTAATTTTTCTTTTATAACAAATACTAACATACTACAGATTCATACTGCAAGAATATTAGAGATTTAAAGCATCTAAAAGATTACCTGTTAGAACCTACTTATAAATACTAAATATATCCTTGATACCGTCGAACGTCAATCCCTGCAGACTCCAGGAAATCATTAATTGTCGGTTCTCCGACAATCGAGAGTTGTACGGCGAGACCACTTGTGCACTGTGTATATACTATGTGGTAGAAGAAAAAGGAAGGAAAGGAAACGTTGTGAGCGGCCCACTCCCGTCTAGTTTGCATGTTCGCGCAACTTTCATTACTAGAGATGCGCCCACGCTATGATCGTTTGCCTCGGCATGCAATCGATCCGCTTAGCTCTTACCATGATATAGATATGTATATAGGGAATAGCTCTGGCCATAAATGATTAAAGATGAAGAGACAACACTTTGGAACAAGAGATAATAACTCAATTTCCGGAGAGGAATTTTTAATATTTTGTTGTAATAATATATTGATATATAGAAAATTTGTAGATTAATTTGCAGTAATTTAATTTGAAGCACTCGTCACAGTTAGTAAAGAGTTGTAAATTAATTTGAAAAATTATCTCCTGAAAATAAAGATTATGTCGATTTGATATTCTTACGTGAATATATTTGTAAACCAATATTTTTAGAAACAAATATTTTACTTTTTCTGGTTGAAATCTCATTTAATCATTAGCTTTGATTGAACTGTTGAATTCGTGATTGTCAGTTACTGGAACTAACTGGCGATAGTCGCAATATGAGACAGAAGCCACGATAGTTTATTATAAATTTTTAATTATAATACTGATATTATGTTTTATTTTTTTCCAAAAAATCTTATACACCAACTATTGAGAATTCTACATAAACTTACGATAAGCTGCCTTTAAAATTGCACGAATAAAAAGTTAAGATGTACACACGAGGATTATATAACGAAATTAATAAGCAATTCTGAAAATATTACTGAATCGATTGTGCGGATTTTTGTAGATCTTAATACAAGTAATAACAAAATATTACTATTGTATATTATTTCATATTTTCTTAAGATTACAAAAGTTAAATTTATTTAATATGTATTCATTAGTAATTTATTAGCAATTAATAAAAGTAAATCTAGTAACATATGCGTTAGTAAACAAAAATAACAAAATAACTTGAAGAAAAACTTACTTAACAGATATGAATAGGTACCTAAGTGCGAAATCATACATCAAGCTCGAGATCAGACTAAGATCTTGCATACATTTTGCATTTCGCAACCGCAATTGTTCTCTCTAAGCATGGTTATGAATGGTGCTAAAGTACGCAACGTGCTACACTGCTTTGGGCGTATTATACGTATATCATGCATCTTCACGGTCTGCTCGATTTTCTCTTGAGTAGTTAAATCTTTGTTAAATTATAAATGTAAAAAAACTAATCTCTTTTTTATCACTTTCTGTGATCGTAATGATAGAATTTAATATGTAATACAATCGAAATAGCTTTGTTACTTCTAAAATTAGCTAGCTGATGAGTACATATCGATTTGAACAGTTTAATTTAAGAAAATGGTATTAAAGAAAAATAAATTTAAAAATAATCGATTCTTTATTTATTTATATAATTTTGATTATATAATATATAATTTTCAATAAAATTAATCAAATTTAGTGTTTATTTTATTATACAAATTATTTATAATCTTAATTACATAATTTTTGGCGAATAGGTAATTAAAAAAGTGACTTAAATCTAAGTTATAAAAATTTACACCTATTATACTACGATGAAAATATTCAACATCTTATTTATGAAAAAGAATTTGATGAAAGAATAGTTTTAAATGAATAATAATAAATTAATCATGATCTTCTTGTTTTAATTTATAGTAAAAAAATATCATGCATCCTAAGGGTATCTTGAAATGTTTTAACAAAACTATTTTAATTAACTATTTTCATCCACATTCAATTATGTTAAAATTTATTTTTTATTTAAAGTTCCAAGTGGAACAATATTTGTATATCTTTTTCCAAAAGGCGAATGAAGCCCTTGTATGTCTTGAAGTGCAGAAGAGCTTGTTAACAAATAATCACTGCTTGGGTTTGAGGATTGCGACAATTGTCCATTTTCATATGTTTCTGGATTCACGGCAAGGTTAACTAGTTTACCTGCTGCATCATAGGCTTGATTTGAAAGAGTACCGAAAACTTCTGCTGAACCAACCAATTGCCGATTTGCAATATTTAAAGGAGTGATCATAATATTCGCTGCTTTTTCTGTCATGCTATTTGCTGAATTTAAAATTGACCCAAAAGGATTCAATACTAATGCAGAGAAAAATAAGGAATTAATACTTAGGAAGATACTTGGACTTTGGGATAAATGTATACTTTTATTCGTGGAAGCTAAAATACTACCTTTAAAAGAATTCATTGCAGATTTTCCTAAACTGCCAGCCATATCAGTCGCTGCATTCCAGATTTGTCCACCACTTTCTAATTTGATAGGAGTCATTGCTGCGTCAGCAACATTGCCAGCAAAACTAGTTGCCGAATTCAGTCTTTCCTGTGCTGGTGTATCTCGTTTGTAGAATGGAGGTGGCCCTCTTATCGGTTCTGTATAAACTTCACCGTATGGACCAACGAATTCCCCATAAGCTCCAGCAGGTTGTGGGTATGATGGATATGGACGATATGGTGGATCAATAATATTCGGATCAACGGGATCGTACGGGCCTATTGGTCTTGGGTAAATAGGTGGAACGTAAGGAGGTATAGGTCTACTATATGGATCTAGAGGTCTTCTGTATGGATCAATTGGAACACCATACGGTCCTCCGTATGGTGCATTGTACGGCCCACCATATGGTCCATATTCACCATACGCATTTCTTGAATAGCCTAATTCTTTATTCAAAATTTCTTTGGCTACATGTAGTGCCGAACTAACGATTCCTCCTGCTATGTCTGATCCTAGTGATTGCCTATAGTTTCTAGAAGAATTGAAGCTCGCATTGTTTTCCAATGCTACATTGTCTGACGACTCTGCAGTATTACTTCTTTTATAAAATTTATTTATTGAATTCCAAGTAGGATATTCAGATCCATAGAGCGGTACGTAAGAATCAGATATTTGTTCATTTGCAGTCAAATATTCATCATTAGTTGCAGCAGTCGTGCTAGCTTTTGTTACATCTTCTTCTGGGTTCAAAAATCCTTCATTTTGATATTCTGTAAAAGTTCATCTTTGTGTATAAATCTAGAAAGAAAATTGTTTGTAGATTTGAAAATTTCATTACCTTCACTTGCTTCAATATGATTGAGCGCAGATGGTTCGTTGTCAGAATTGTCGGTTTGTAAATAATTAGATATATCGTTCTGATTGTTGTCATTTAGGAAAATTAATTGCTTAGATAAATCAGAAGAAGAATTAGATGTTTTTATATTTTGCATTAGTGAAGATTTAGGTAAGGAGTTATGAAATTCGTCCAGTACACTATTTAGCCCTTGCGCTGCATTTTGACCTAAATTATAATTTCGAATGGTTGGCTTACCTCTCATAGTTTTTCGAAAATTATCCATAATACTACTTAAAGGTGAAGATTTAATTGAAGGCTAAAATTATATAATAAAAATATTTTTTATTAAAATGATAGATTTGTATAGAACAAAAACTATGCCGATCCGCGGAAATTTATTTATGCCGAAGATAACATTGTTCTTGACATTCGTATTGCAAAACTTTAATTAGGAAATATGTAATAGTTAGTTTTAAGCTTTATACATTTTTGTACTATTTGAAATAAAATTATTCTAAGAAACATAACTTTAGTAGTGAAAAATGATAGAACTTAGAAAATAATTTACCTTATCATCATTATTTATTTCTACAGTCTTACTCCAAATTTGATATGGCAATTGATCTTCTGAATTTTCAGTTTCTTTTTCTCTATTTTCTGATTGATCTGGTTGAAGATTTAAATTCATATTTTCCTTAGAATACTCTAAATCTTTGTCTGTTTTATGAGCTATAGATCCCGTTTTAAATTCAGGGTTTGCTGCTTTCGATAAGTAATGACCCTTACCTATGTTTCTACCAATATCTTCAACTTAAAAGTAATAAAGTATTAAAATAATAGATATAAAAATGTCCAAGTGCTTAAAATATTATAAATTTACAAAATTAATATTTTCAAAGAAATGTACATAATAAGTACATAAATCTTGGATAAATTAAATTTTGAATACCTAGAGTTTTATGTTCAGCTACTTGTGTATTATTTGTGTCCATTGTATCGTAGGGTGAAATGGATGAACTGTCAACAAATTTTAGATTATCATTAAAATTTTCGTCTTTCATAGTTGTAGGTGTATGAATTCTTTTTGTAGTTTTTATCTCGTCATTGGTTGATCTTGGCTTAACTGCACCATGCTGTAAAATAGATAAATGTATAAAATAAATAAGTTTTTAAAAATCATATTAAAATTAAATTACTGGTAATAATTAAATTACTGGTGATAAAAATTTAAAAGTTCAATAAATTGTTTCTTTATTTTTATTGATTTAATATAAACTACATGAATTAAAATAAAGGTTTTAGTTTTTTTTATTTACTTACACGTGGTAATAGCGAGCTGGTTTTTAAAGCTGCTGCTAGAGGCAAAGCTTTCAGTTTTGCTGCCAAAAGAGCCGTTTTTGGTGATACTGGCGGAATTATTGGTGTTCTAAGTTTTGGTGGCTATTAAAAAATATTATTTTATCAATATAATCATTTATTACATATTACTTATTTTTATACTGTTAAGAGGATGTACTATTTAAAAATTACTTTAAAAGTTTAATGCCAGTTTAATAGAATTTTGCTACCGATCGGTTGGGTAGTACTTTCCTTTTAATTAAATAAAATTACATTAATATGTAAATAGAATTTGGTCTCACATGATGTAGCGGTTTTAACCCTGAATTTAATGCTAAAGGTGTAGTATGAATTGGTGCAGGAATAAGTCCAGGGATTGCATATCCTTTTGTAAAATCAATTATTAGAATAATTACAGTTGAATACTGAAATAAAGTATATAATTTTAAAAGTTGTAAGATCTGATTGTTAAATAATAATCCAATTGTCAATAAATAAGACATAAGTCAGAAAAAGATGAATTCATACAATTATGTTAATTAACTTTTTATTTAAAAATAATCTCACCAGCAAATGTATTTTGGCTGTCATCACTGATATTTCTCTTGTTCACTGCTCGGTGTCAAATATAAGACTGATCAAACTCTAACAGGTTTTTCGTATCGTTGTCGATCAGAATTCGTTGACGTTGAAATTTATCAAGAATTGCAAAATACTAAAGTTAGTGTTGCAGCAAGCACGTGGAGAAATAAAATATCAGAATTATGTCACAATATAAATAAAAATTGTCAATTTCTAAACAAAATAGTTTAGAATTGTTTAAACAGTATTTGTATTACATTGTTTTCTACAAAGTTCACATAAAAGTCTTTTATACTCCATTGAAAAATAATTATCAGACGCTACATGCAAGTAGCATGCCATACTGACATTTAAAAGAATTTACTACAATCTTTGGAACTCTCAATTACATCAAACCAACGTACTCTCTTTAAAGAAATGTATTTTCCTGCTAATAAATATTATATGTATATCGCATTTTAATTCATATAGATATAAAAAACATTATTTTATTACATATATTGGCACAATATGTAGGTTATACATAACATTTGATTACAAAACCTTACATTTCACTGAAAAACTGCTGATATTGGTAATGCATAAGTCGCAAAAATGTTCAAGCAGTTCATAATACAAAGTGTCGTCATGTAATTGACATTGAGACTTCGCATTGAGACATTTTATCTACTGTTAAATAAAATGAGCGTTTGCTTTTCAAAATATTTATCTGTATAAATGGTTTATTTGAAATACAATCTCAAATTAATTAAATGTCTTTTAAGTAATATTGCATTCTTTTAGGTCGAAAATGAAGTCTGAAATTTTAACACCTAAATTATGACCATTAATTAATATTTAAAGCTATTTCAATTCATTTCCAAAACTGAAAACTGTCATTTTAGCTTATAGAAAATATCTAAAAGCGCTCTTTCCAAGAAAACTCCTAAACAGGTGCATTTTGGCGCACCCGGACCATCTTCGTTAAGCTCGCTGCAAGCTCTCCCACTGCAGCTTGCGAAACGACGTTTACGATCAGCCCTGCGTCCGCAAGGAATGCGCGCGTCGACGGCGCGAGTTCGTTGCTCTCCCCTTCGTGGCGATGGCGGCATTTCTTAGCGCCTCAAGCGGTGTTCTCGTGCATGTTCCCTGATTGTTAGGCGGTCGAATTCACTAAGCTCCTTCCTTGTCCCGAATATTACGTTCACGTGTGGGAATATGTACTTGCGAACATATAAGTGCATGTTCTGCAAATGAATCGTACATTGATTTCGAGAAGATTGTTAGTATTCGTTGTACAAATGCGAAAAAAGTTTCAATTTTGCTGTTACAAATTTCGAAATGTTTAAAGCTTGTCTGGACATGATATAACAATAACATCAGTATCAGTTAACTACATCATGTGTGTAGAAATTAAAAATAATGAAAATATTTAATTAAGAAATCAATTTATAAATTAAAACTTGCAATAACTATAAAGTTATGTTTCACTGCAATAAAATGCAAAAATATGAATTAAAAATTACCCTTAATTAGGGTAAATCATTTAAAATAATGATTTTAGTGAAAATATGGAAGATTTAATAAGAAAACAATTATAATAAACAATTATAATAATTTTTACTAAAATATATATAATTTTCTGTAATTTATTAAGTATTTTTGCTTTGTTTACAACATTAATGTCTTACAAATAAAAATATAAGTAAGAAATAATTAAAAATTTTGACGATCACAATTTTCTTTACGACTCGTAATTAATATATCATTACCAATTGTGTGCGCAGGTTGCGTATTCGGTACGTGATGCCGGCGGCGCACTTAATACTGCGGGAGGAGGATGTGGTGCGGCTCACCCTTGAGTTCCTCCACGGCCGGGACCTCCACATCTCGCAGCTATCACTCGAGCGGGAAACTGGAGTGATCAATGGCCAGTACAGCGATGATGTTCTCTTTCTGCGGCAGCTCATCCTCGATGGTCAATGGGATGATGTCCTTGAGTTCATTCAGCCCCTCGAAGCTCTGCCGGATTTTGATATGCGAAAATTTACTTACTCCATACTCAGGTAAACCATGTCAATTATACTTTGACACTATCTTCATATTTTTCCTTTACTAAGAAAATGACTGAGAGAAAAGATTGCCTTGGTGCATGTAATTCTATTGTGTCGTCGTAATTTCATGTAAATATCGGCGAGAAAATACGCTAGAATGTAAGAAAAAGGCTTGGACGAACATAAGTGAGAGTGTATTTATACTCATTTAATTTATCATTTCTTGAAGATTACGAGGAACAGCAAGGAAAATGAAAAATTATATTTTGTAAAAATAGGAAAAATATGTTACTTTCAACGCCAATAAGAAGTAAAATTGCGAACCAAACAACTGAATAACTTTTGAATAATCGTCTTTAGGCACAAGTACGTCGAGCTGCTGTGTATAAAGTCAGAGGCAAATTTGAACGGTACAAGCACAAACGGAAGCGTAGACAATGCCGTGGAAGAAGTGGTAAAAGTACTGAGTGACCTTGAAAAGTTTGCCCCTACAAAGGACGAGTACAGCAGCCTATGTTTGCTGCTGACATTGCCGCGACTCACGGATCACCTACAGTATAAGGACTGGAATCCCAGCAATGCGCGTGTTCAGTGTTTCCGTGAAATCCACCCGCTTGTGGAGAAGTTCCTACCGGGAGATCGGAAGTCCACCGATCCCAACCACCCGCTCACCGTCGCCAAGAACGATCGACTCATTCAACTCATCATCAAGGGCATTTTGTATGAGTCGTGTGTCAACTATTGTCAGGCCAAGGCTACCGGCTCTAAGGAGAGCGAGCAGGTCAGTCATTTTTAATATACGTCAGCAAGTAATTTCTCTTAGCGTGCGATTTTAAAATCGTTATTCACAGTCATTATTTATTTTATGCTACAATGTTATTTTGAGTAAACTGTAACTTTCTTGTGAATTATTTTCTCTTCTCATTTGTTTTAAATGAAAAATACCCAGTAGGCGCCACCGTGATTTCAAGCAATGCAAATTATGAAAGTTAACTTACTGGAATGCACAGTAGTAGATTATGATACTTACATTATATGTGATCGAGTTTCATTAGTAACTTAACAATTACGAGAATTGTGATAAAAAATATATCGACTAAGGTTTACTTGACTAGATGTACATTCAACATTCATATAGGCAAGCGATGATATTTAAAATGTTCATCCTATTTTAGGTGGAGATGAGCTTTTCCAGGCTACTCGATGGCTCAGTTGGCTTTAGCGACTCGGACCTTAGTTTGCTCTCATGGTTGCAGTCGATACCGCCAGATACGTTCGCGGTGCCATTCGCTCAGCGCACTCTCAACGTGGACGTTGAGCGACTGGAGAGGCCGTCCCTTGAAACCTCCTGGACCGAGCACATGCTCATTACCCCCATAAAGCCAAAGACTTTCCCACATAGTGCGATGCCGTTCACGAGGCCGCGTTCGGCGGCTGACATGATGTCGCGCAGTCTCGTTCCGGCTCTCGAGGCTGGTTTTGGCCCGCGTAGTCCCGGCCCGAGGCACGTCAACATACCCTCTGCTGCGCTCATGGCCCTCTCCACTGGTGATATAAACAATGGCATTATGTCGAGGAGCTCCTTCGCTAGTTTTCATCTCACCGGCTTCAAAAATAACAAGCTCATGAATACGAGTGTGGATAGGTAAATTGCAAGCTTACACCAATCATGCTACCTGGATAAAGTAGATATGCGATTTCTACCTTACCGACTATTTTTGGATATAGAATTATATCTTGGAATTATGTGTTATACCTTTAAAAGACAATTCGTTCGATGTTCTTCAAAATTTACTTCGTTACAAAAAAAATTATGCTATTCTTGTTACATAAATTACAGACGTGTGATTGAAATTCAAATTTATTATTCGTTACTTTTAGTAAATCAAGTCTAATTTTTGAAAATCCTTTTCTTTTTTACTTATGCGTTAATAAAACTATCTAAATAACATCACTTAATGCTTCATTAGGTTGTTCGAGAACGAGGGCGATGTGTTTCTGAGCTCGAGTTACGCAGAGTTTCAGCAGCTGCCCTCGATACAAGAGACTATTAATTCAACAACACAACCTAAGGTGCCGTCGAGGACGAGAGGACAGTCTAAAAGCCCGGAAGGTGGGCTTGGTTTCCTTGTTTTGTTCGCGAGACAGAGAAAGAGATGTATTATGCGCTAACGGGTTAATTTTGAGAATGAGATGAGAATGACATCCACTGAATGATGAGAAAACTTTCGCTGATTATACATAACTATCGTAACTACTAAGCATTTTCTAGGCTACAAAGAATCTATCATTACTATGCTTAACTACCGAGTTACTAGACTCATTCCAATCATTCATTCTAGTAAATTAGCACTTTACAAGTATTGCATACATTCACTTGATTATATATTTAATCACTTTTAACTTATTTTTATATGTTATTGTTATTTGTGCAAAAAATTCAAAATTTATTTATTCGTTATAAATTAAAAAATACACATGTTAAAAATAGTTCAAGTGATTATATTTACTTGATCTATTATTATTAATTATTTTATAATATTTATTTATTAGTTTTTATTACAATCTTAAATTAAATAAATAATGTAATATATTACAATCGTAGTGCACTTCGATTATTAAAAATAATATTTAAAGATTTTGAAATATCACTTATATATAATTGAATCTTTTGAACTGATTTATATACATGAATAGATGTCATTGGTGCTAGAAATAAATTATAATTAAAAAGAAAAATAATTTCAATAGATATTTAAATAACATGGACAAATAAAGAAAATAAAAACATAGCCGGTACAACAGAAATCTACTATACTATTGCCTAATAATACCTAATTTTTATAATCTTTTTTTAAATAATAAAATGTGTTTAACGTTTTTTAAGGTATTAAGCCAGATCCTTCGGCAGCTTCGACACCAGAACGTCGGAATCCTGGTCGGGAATCTCCAGCACCTTCA
This sequence comes from Sycophaga agraensis, assembly GCA_018906755.1. Lineage (NCBI taxonomy): Eukaryota > Metazoa > Arthropoda > Insecta > Hymenoptera > Pteromalidae > Sycophaga > Sycophaga agraensis. Next base: position 2,040,091 of record JACCIE010000011.1, read on the forward strand.
ACAGCTAGGAGCTCACGACGTGACTCTTTGGCTGACAAGCCTACGGGCATTGTTACTGGAAATATTGTTGAGCCGACAACTGCTAGGCCTCTGGTTCCTGCAGCTAGTGATCAATCATCAACACAGCACCTAGAACAAAGTTATAATGGTGACCTCTTTAAAGAATACCAAAAACAGAAGCAGAGGTTGCAGGAGACTATACAGCAAAAGGAACGAGAGAGAGATGAATTGGTCAGGCAGATGTCGGTTGCACCTTTGTCTTCACAAATGATTAATAATAGATTGCAGAACGAAAGGTAAGAGAATAGATTCAATTTGTTTGATGACAACTATTTTTTCACAATTTAAAAAAAAATATAATTGTAACATTTTCAAGCTTAATAAAGGTAGTATTAAGCACAGTGTAAAGATTGTAAATCTTACTAATGACACATAGGTGTTTGAAACATTTTATATGAGTTTAGATTCACTTAATAACTTAATTTTTCCCTTTCATTAAACTCAGGGTTCAATTAAATAAACTTTTTTAAATTAATCTTCTAACTTATTAAATTAATACTTCTAATTTATTGTTCATTCCTTCTTCTTTTTAACTTTTTTTACTGTTATCATCAATTGCAGTTTCCTGCAATATAACATGTCATATTCGCGGTTCGTTCTGAAGATGGCGCTATCTTCTATGTACTCAATCGATCATGTTTATAAGATTCATAGGTCTCAAAAATATTTAAAATTGCTTTTTGCTAAGTAAAATTAAATTAATTAAAAATTAATTTTTTTATTTTTGTTTTAACATTTAATTTGCTTCTTCACTTTAGTACGTATCTCGTTTTGGTTTTAAGTTACAATGGAGAATAGTAGCTATATTCACTAGTCTAGACACTCAAAGCAATTGCGGTGTTGATGGAAATAGCAGGGTTTTCACTACAGTATGTCTCCAAGATGAATGGAGGAAGGGAAAAGGGAGAAATTATTTTCACTGGCGACGGTTCACCTCTAATAGATGGTCTGCAATACATACATTCTGGAAATAATTTACGTTATAAAGATGTTACATAGTGATTGCTAAAATAATAACAATTTGTTTATCGTGAAAGTTTAAAATAATTCGAATAGAAATAAGAATATTCAAACATATCGCATAGGTTAAAATTAATTAAATTTTTATAAGCATTACAAACTTTTTATGGATTATTTTTTTTTATAAAATTGGAATTTCAAAATTCTTATTAGAAAATGAAAGTAGGTACATATTAATTAAAAATAATTAGTCCGTTTTATATAATAATTTTCCGTCAAATTCCTATATTTAAAAATAACTCGCTTGGATTGTACTGCAATTTTATATCGATCAAGCAGACATCACTCAATCAAGCCCTCGTTCTTCAAATTGCGCAATATCCTTGAGTCTCGATTATCACTAGATGTAGCTAACGCACCTGTTGGACTGCGATTCGTTGTGTCTATTGCGTCCTTTCAGCGCGCGTGTTTGGCTGCGGAAAGTCGCGGGAGCGCGTAGGGGCGGGCTCGTAAACGTCCCCATGAATGGGCTAAAATTAAAGCGAGTCGAAATGTCAAGTGTGCGACTCATGCGCCCGTAATGTGAATGGGTGAATGCGTGACTTCCCTTTTTTGCATGACTCACGCGAGAGATTATTCGGCTGTAAATTATCCTGACGTTTATTCGGTGGAAGAATGGTGCACTATTCTCTACGCTGAAGTATAAGAATTCCGGAGCAGAATTGTTTCATTTCAGTATTTCACGGTCGAATGATTACAGATAATTAGAGGTCAGAGTGTTTAAATAAAACTACATGTGTGGTCAAATGAGATGGAATGAAGAAATTTTTTTGTGGATTATTGCGAGTACTTTTTGTTTACTTTTCGTATTTATGAATCGTAATGTACTTTTAACTCGTAAAGTACATTACGATACTCGTAAAGTACATTATATAAAGAATAATTATTGAGCATTTATTATTCAAAAGTATGATGAAAGTATTTGTATATTTAATGTATACTTTTACTTGGCAGAATAGGAGTTCTTTATTAAAAATCTGTCGCAGGATTTTCGGTTCATTGACAAATCTATGGCATTGTCGTGTTAGGAACCGTGACCGGAAACAAAACACCGGAACCATGGTAATATTATAACAACACTGTTCAAAATGTTTATTAAAATTCAATGATATTGAAATTGAACAAGTATTAATTTTTGAAAAGACAATTATCGTTTCATAATCAAAAAAATAAATTTACATTCCTATATAATACTAATAGCAAAATAGTGATAGGAAGGAATAGGAAGACAGTATTTAAGTCTTCATAGAAAGTTTATGTATACCAATAGAATATATTTTTTTAATTTCATGAACATATCGTTATGCTAGGATTGGTTAAGTGAATACGACAAATAAATTTGAATCGAATTAATATATTACTACAAGAAGCATTTCAATAGTTTTGCAAGAAAATACTAGTTTCAAATGAACGACTTTAAATAAAATGTATTCGCGAATTTTAAATTCAAATTTTTGCACACTTTCACACAATTGCACTGACACAGTTTACAAATTAGTAAGTGATCTTCACTTATAAATAATGAAAAAATATTATAATGATTATAATGATAATAAGTTAAGTTAAAAATGTATGCCTTCAATTTGCAATGCAGTCGTGTAGCAGTTTTCTCTTATAAAGAATCTTTTAATAAGTTTGGAGTTTATCTTAATAATAACTTTCTATCAGACGTGTAATTTTGTTTTATACCGACAAAATCTGACATTATCCCGTTATTTAACAGTAAATAGATTTAAACTTCTAAGTTCATAATACTTCGGTAGGTTTAAGTCTCATAAATATTTCCAAGCAAATTATGATCCAAAATTAGCGTCCTTTCATTGGATATCCTTACTCGATAACACAAAACAGGCGGCTGAATTCAACCCGCAAGCGGAAGCTTCATCAACGACCGGAGCAGACTAACGCGGCAAACCTAGTTCATAATTTATAACGTTCGTTAAAGGCGCCTCGAGGGCCACTGAACGGCGGTCGACGATCCCCGATAATGTGCTCGCGGCGCGCTCGCGAATACAGAGAAGACGCTATGACTATATTATTATCGCAATAATTAAGGTCAGAGCCTTGCCTAGCAGTGAGGAAAAAATAGGAGTCGCCGCATTACCGCGATAAATAAGCTTGCCTTTATATCTGCAGTCGTAATTTGTGGAAACTGCTTTGCAAATACACCATTTGCAGATTCGCGAACTAACAAATCTTATTCAATAATGTATTGGCCGATAAAAGTGTTTGATGTTCCGATTTAATAACGCTATCGTTTATTTACGTAAAAAGTCTTTTCGTAGCGAGTTTTGCGGCGGAAGTTTGATTTACTTGTAAATTATTAGTTTCAACATACACCGCAACTTATATGTTTACCTGTATAATAAAATCCGAGATAAATTATCAATGAAGGTGCAATAATCGTTTAAAACTTAGATCAAAGTGAACCTTTTAATATCCTTACTGTTTACTGCGAACTAAAAGAATTAAAAATGTATTGTAACTTGTTTCAATGTGCGGAATTGTCTGTTCGTTACAAAAAAATTGTCTTCTTATGTACACACTGGAAATAGAAACAGGTCGAGTTAGGTAAGACGACACATATCTTTTTACCCAGATAATTAAAAATTCACTTCAATATTGTACTTATTCTCACCATTGCTCACACTAAGAATGCAATTTCGCCATCTATAACTTGTTTATCCATTATTTGGACTCATACTTTCAAAATGCGTCAAGTAAAACAGTTGTGACCTATCTCCTAAATATAATTTGTTAGTTGTAATGTAAATGTAAGTTGTAATTTGTTAGTTGTGCTATAACAATATTGTGAGTATGCTATGAAACTTAAAGCGCCGATGCGTAGTGCGCGATGTTGGACGGTTCTTCGCGCGACTACTATTCATCTAAATGACGCTTCTAGATTTGAATGCCCTTTATTCCTTGAATAGTTTTTTGCTGGTGGCAATTAGTTTTATTGTAGGAAGAAAGTGGAAAGTTGCAAGCGGGAGATGCTTTTGTGTATTGGATTAATGTATTTTAATGATTCATTAAGAGCCGCGAAAACTTTCTTCGATTACGTGTCAGAAGCTGCACAAATATAAATCGTTAATAACAAGTAGCGTCGTAAAGTTGGTTGTCCGGCAAATTTTTCTGGCAGGTGTTCTCGATTCTTTATAAGTCTAACAAACCTTTACTCTGAAGTTAACAAGAGAAAATTCGCACAAAATCTTTTGCTTTGAATCACGTGCCAGTCCGTAAAATTCCATTTGCGCGCAAAAGAAAAGCCTCCCTCATTAGGAGCACTTGGCTTCGGTCACGCGTTGGCACTCAGCAGCATAGCAGCGGCGGTACAGAGGCTCATTTGTTGACGGCGGGATATTAGCGCGTCGCCTCTGCTAACGGCGCGGAGACGCTCAACAAGTGGGCGATCCTCTTTTCGCCGCTAATGAGCGAACCGCGAAACTTCACGCGGACTATGCGACACGAAACCGTTACAAAATTTGCTTACACGCGAAGAAGTCGCGCGAAATGAAGTTGTGGGTCTGGCAAGTTGTTGTCTTGCGCAAGCGTTGCCTTTTTAATTGTCGTCAGTTCCGCCTACAAATTACGCGACACATTAGCAACACGCGACACATCGTTTAAAACTATTTCTTTTTCTCACCTTGCTTGCAATTAATCTAGATTTCACGGGGCTGCGATCCCTTGAAATGTACGTGCAATTTTAAATGTTAGTCGGCGTCATCGGAGAAGGAAGTCGTTATTGTTGTGGATTTGAGACCTTTATACTTGATTATTGAGAAATCTTGGTGATTTCAGATGAATCTCATTTAAACAAATTTATATAATTCTACTCCAAGGTGGTATCTTATTAACCCAAGTTAGAATTGAGAATTCATATTTTATTCTTGTAATTATTTCTCATTTCACAAATTTAGATTCATTAGACTAAATATAATAACACTCTAATTCCTAGTAAAATTTGTGGTTCTAATTGTTGGAAAAAATATGTTTTTCTTCATAAAATTCTGAAATCATATAATTGACGAAGAGCGTTAAATCTTAAATGTATCAGATTTTTTTTAGATCTCTTTATTAGCTCTAACTACGAAAACAGCTTCTCAAAATTCAAAGCATTAAATGCATAGGTGCTTATAATTGTAACTTATCCATTTTTGCATAGCTGATGATGTATTTGATTTTTAAGTAAACATGAATTTCAAAATTGTAGCTGCAAGCATATTTTGTGTATGTCTTATGCGACCTTGGCTTATCTTTAATTCAAATAATTCGACATGATTCATACTTTATCAATCACATTTATATTGTATATTTTTGCTTATAGTACGTAGATGTATTTGCTATCACTCGATGATGTTTTGTTATATATTGCTTCTCTACATTCAACAAGTGATCCCAATAATTATAGATTACAACTTGTTTTCGATAGTAGAGATAAGAAAACTTTTTTAATTAATTTTATTTATATAATATATACGTAGATATAATAATCTTTTGTTTTTAAAATTTAAAAATCTGTGTGTCCTAAAAACATACAAAAATATTTTTGCAGGCCACGTCAAAGAGAAACAATTTTCCAACCGAAACAACGAACACTGCTTATCCGAGTACTTATCTTTACAATACTCAATTTTTCTTACATAAAAAGTAAGCTCGTGGCGAAAAATAAGCATGTTCTCATTTACTCACTTAATGATAGTACAATCACCTCTAACGTCAATAAATGCAAATGCACGGTCAACTTGCTTAGCAAACTTCTAATTTCCATGAAAGCGTCTCACGCAAAATTGATTGACAAGGAGAAATCTTTCGTTTTCGCGATGATATCCAGAAAACACCTCCGCATTGTATAGACTTTCTGCTGCCAGTTATCGCGAATTTATAAGGTGCTACGTGATATCTGCGAAGCGCGAAAAAACAAGCCACTCGGTGTTTCTCCAAGTGCCTATCGAACGCTAATCTTTTTTTACAAGCACTGTGCGTTGTACATCATGCGTAATGCGTATTAAGTATGTTTTCCTTGCTCATGATTATTTAGCTGGTTCAGCGACATTTGTGAAACATTTCAAATTTTCAAGAGTTACAAATATATATTATAATATATATTATAACATATTGATAATGATATGATTGATTGTGATCTAACAACATTAATGAGTCCATTGACTTATAATATCGGTATATGCAAGTTAGTGAAAGTCAATTGTTGTGAGATGTCTGATGATCAGTGTATAATTTGATATCCGGTTTGAGTATGTGAAAAGATGTTTTTTGTATACTGATACAGAATAGAGATGTATACTGTGTCATCATTAATTGATATGTTGTCTTTTTATTATACATGCAAATTTTTAAATACATATTTAATTCAATACTAACATTTTTATTGTTTCTAAAATTAATCAATAGTTTATTTATAAATAATATGGTCTATTAGGTTTATTTTGAAAGTTATATTTAAATAATTGTGGAGATATGTTAGTTGATGATATTAGTAAGGATTCTAAAACTGTTCTATAACTTTGGGAAAGAAGTTTAACATAAAATTCGAAAATAATTGCAGTGACGGCATTCCCACGATGCATGTACGAAAAGCAACAAAGTATACCGCGGAAACCTTCTCGACTTACACGATATTCCAAACTACCACAAGCCCTTGACGACCGCAACGTCCGGCCCGAACGAGTATAGAGAAAGGCGAAGTCTGCTCAGAAGTGCGGAAACCCCAACATGCGCGCGGCATCTTTATTCGGTATTCCTGGAGACGTATAAGACCCCACGAAGCCGGGAAAAAGACGCGGCGGAAGTGGCGTCTGGCGGTTATTTTCGATTATGCGGGGTGCGAGAGCGTCTAAACGTCGGCTCCGTCAAAGTGCAACTCCGTCGGGGTCTCGCGAATCGGCCTAACGAGTTTTCCTTCAGGGACGACCGCAAATCAGAGGTGGAAGCTCGAGGGAATTCTCGTGTGAAAAGAAACAGAGAAAGAGTAAATATAGGAGGGCCTTTGTATAAGCACGGAATAGAAACACGGACGTTTTCCGAGGAGTCGCTGTTGTCTCTCTTTCACGAACTGGAAGCTAGAGTGGCGTGACCGGAAACGAGAATCATCCTTTTCTCTATAAATATTTTAGCTGCGCGCTGCTGTAATTTTCTTTGTGATCATTAACTTATTTGAAATCTTAATGTATGTTTCTATTCCTTTACTCCCATTACAATTTTCCTTGAATTACATCTACCTGTTTACTTGAATTGTACTTTGACTGTGTGTGAGTCCTATCAAGTCGAATGGATTCTGTTTAAAGTCGCCGATTCACTTAATTTAGCATTAATTTATTTCATTTAGTAATTATATTTTGGCTGGCTAATCGGTAATTTGGGAGGATGAAAGTAAGAACTGTCAACTGGGTGGTCACGGCATATATAGTACATTATCGTTATTGACAGACGGTCACGTTATCTGGATCGTTTACAGTTACGGAGGCTCAGAAAATCTCAAGCCAACTTAAAAGCAAGAGCACGCGAATCGCAATAAAATTCAGTGCACGGTAAATTATTATCAACGGCGCTTGTATTTTCAAACAATATCTCAACGGCAAATTAACTGTACATTCTGGTTGCCGGGGTAGCGCAACGCCTCCGTTCAGGCGCCGAAGGAGAAGAGGCAACGATTCGCGAGGCCACTCGTTAATGAGCTATCTCAAGGAGGTGCGTTAATTATTATAATGCGCGAGTCTTCGGCTTCTCTGCGGGGACGGCGGCAGCTCGAGCGGCAGATGAGCCGCCCGGTAATACGATGGAAAAGCGCGGGGAGGCCGGAAGCGCGGCAAAGGGAGAATGAATTAAAGCTGGTCGGGGGGAGCATTATTATAAGCGCTAGCGCGCTAGCTGCCAGCTAACGGGCTACTATGCGCGACAGCTGCGAGACGGGTCACGTGGCCATTTTTTCCCCGCCTTTATTGTTATTTATAATAGCGCGCGGAAGAGGCGCGAGACGGCCGGCATTTATTATTCCTTGATTTACAGAAGCTGCCCTTTTAAAAGCCGATTTCTCACCGATGCCAAAGCGCCGGATAGCCCCGCAACGGCTGTAGCGGTGCAGGGAGCTAGATCGCACTTGGGGTTATGTTCTCCGCGGGCTTGTAAGGATACGGCTCGATATGCGTCGGATCCCATTTCGGTGGCCTTGCCGGTCGCACGAGATACATTCTCGAATTCTGCGGATACCTGCGCGAGAGTGAGAAATGTCACACGGTGTATATGTGTATGAGTGGCAGGCGGGAAACAGGGGCGAGCGGGTAGGCCGCAGCTGCATCAAAGTTCATCGAGCGCCACTACAGCTCTCCATTATCTTAGCGTTAGGCGCTCGGGGCGCAACAATAAGCCGCGCAATCGCTCGCGTTCCTCCGACCATTACTCGGCACGAAGCGCGCGCGCGCCTATTGCCCCGCGATTCCGAGACCGTTACGTAAGGCCTGGCGCGCGCGAGTGCACCTCTTGGCCGCATGATGGGAGCGGGCGGATCGCCGATAGCTAGCTTTGGCCTCTTGTCATCGATCGGTTCGCGCACGAGCGATGGCCCGAGTGCCCGCGTCCAGCCCCGGCACGCGTGCCGTTGAGATGGCCGCACCTTGGCGTCTCCGGTTCCGCCGCGAGGCACGCGTCGATGTAAGCGATACAGCCGCCGATTTTTACGGCGGCTAATGGCGGCCGAGTGGGAAACGGCCGCTCCCCCGGGTTACTTGGAGCGAGACGCGCGCGGGTAATCGGCAGAGCCACCGTGAACTTAATTGTCGACGAAAGCCTAATCAATCGTAATTGCTCTCTTACGTGACCGCATCCTCCTCGGGTTATTGCGTTGCGAAACGATCCTTACTACAATTGTACTCGGGCGAGAAATTTCTCGCCGGAGGTTATCGGGCTTTGTGGGATTTTTCGAGCATCGGGTTGGGCAGGTGAGAAATAGGCATCGTTATTCGCGGCCCAAGAAGTGGGCTCCCCACCAGCCGATGAATATTCTTTCAGATTGGCCAATTCGATAAGTGGGGCCGGCGAGTAAATAGAAGGGTATTTAACCGAGTGCGTTGTTTTATAAGATTTACGCGCCACTTGCAATTGTTTATCCGCGCGAGAGATTCCATCAGTTCGTAAAAGTGCTCGGTATTATTTTCCTCATAAATCGCGCTTTACATTCTCTTTCACGCCTTGCGACTCGGGTACTCGTGTACATGAAATAGAAATCAGCGATAGAAGGGGGAATATACATATTTGCAGCTCTCGCTTTTCAAATTTACTGCAGATATTCGAAGCGCCATTCGTCGGAGGAAGCCGAACAATCTAGATCCGTATTAGCGAGGCTCGTTGATTATTCCGGAGAAGGTGAAATCCATCCCCGACACTTTTCCTCTTTTCCATTTGCATGTAATTTATTCGAGCGGATCGGCCACCATTTCCAACAATTGAAATTTCCTCGGCCCGGACTCCGAGAACGGCGACACAGCTCCGTTCCCGTGGGAGGTGTTGTTTTTTTTTTCCTCTCGAAAGCGCGAGGCACAGGGCCGGTCCGGGTTCCCAGGCGGCGCGGCGGCCGAGCCACCCCGAAAAGCCGCAGGAGGAGGCTCTCGGTGGCAGGAGCTGCGCATGCACGGCGCGTCGCGTGCGTACCCACCGCGGCGAGGGGCCGCCAGCCGCGCACTCGACGTTCACCTTCGCGCGCGGCAGCATCGCGTGCACGTGCGCGGCGCGCGCTGCCGATCTCGGGGTGCCCGACGTACCGTCCGCTGAGCGATCGCCGCCCTCGTTGGCCCGCGGGCCGCCGCCTCGGAGTATGGGCCCTCCGTGACCGCCGAGGCCTCCGACCCAGTGAACCCGCGGCCGATCGAAGACCCAGTGACCCGGGTGATTTAGCCGCCGCCAGGATGATGTACCACAAGCCGACGGTGCCGCGCTTCCGGATCGCCGAGCGCGTCAGCGTGTCGGTCAACAGTCGGCCGGTCTACAGCAAGCAGCCGCACAGCGGCCACAGTAGCACCTGCAGCCTCAGCTCGACGCCGCCCTGCGTCAGCCGGTAAACAGACCCGCCGCCAAGCTTAACTACGCCACTTTCGATGCCACCGCCACCGCATTCTTTCCCTTCATTTTCCTTTTCCCCGTGGGAGCCGCACTCCTCGGAATCTCTTTGCTCGGATTCTTCGACGGGGACCCACGGGTTGGCTGGGCGACACCTAGACAATAGACCCAAAATCTCAAGCGTGTTGATGTTCCGCGTATTGTCGGTGCAACGATCTTAAGTAAAAACATTCGATGCTCGGAACGACATTCATCGCTAATTGCGACTTTTAGTATGCGTGAATTTTTATCGTACCATGTTAAACTAAGCTTCATTCGCAAACAAATTTATTCATATTTAAAAACACGGTTATAAAGGCCTATAATTTGTTGACCCAACGTATTTGCAACTTATTAAAATCCAAGTAGTATTGAACACTTTCCCGATTGTTGCAGTGATTAATATTTAGTAGTTATTAACGTGTTGTGTACATTTACAAGCCATTTTATTAATAATATTTTTATTATGGTGACGAACTATATTAATAATTATATTATCTGTGATACCCTTCAAAAAGTACGTAAATTACAACTTTTTTTTCATGTTTGTTCTCAATACATATTTAAACAGCTGTTAAATATTGGAATGAACTTTAAAGAACTAATTGCTGTAATTACATCAATTAATGGCCTTTAATATTTTATTTACAAATATAAAAAGTTCTTCAATAATACAATTTATTTTTCTTTTTTTGTGAAATTCTTTGTTTCATGAAATCAGTTTGAAACATTTTGTCCAAATTTAACAATTGTTCAAGCAAAAGTAAAAGACGATTTTTGCAATGTAAAAAACCGTTACCTATAAAGGATCATGAGATGCATTTTCTTCAGGTTAAAATATAATTTCGCTCCTTAAGAAAACGCATGATTTGTGTGACAGTGCGATTCTCTAGGCTCAAAGCTCCGCTTTAAATTATATTATATTTTCAAGAATTCTCTTTAAATAATGATTTTTTAAGAAAAACTATGAAAATATGTGATTCATTTCTTCGTAATAATTATTCTTAATTATACAAAGTTTACAAAGAATACAAAGTATTTACTAAATTAGATTACGAAGCATATATTAATTTTTTAATGTAAAACAATGATTAATCCGATTCTTTATCAAAATAAACATTTACAATGACTCATTACAAGATGGACAATATTTTTGATAATATAACAATAAATATTATAACATCCTAATGTAAAATATAATATTACTTAATCTAGTATAATTATATAATTTTTTCTGAAATATCGGATTATATGGTTTTTCCGAAAATATGAATTAGTTTTGAAATCTTCGTTAAAATGTATAATTTTATAAACATACACTTTCATTATACCGATTTCTAAACTCCATTGAAATATATCAGGATTTGAAAATAGAAAATTCTTAACAAATAATATGAACGTGAAAATTAATAATGTATTCGGCACCACTTTCTTTCATCCATCTTTTGCCATAAAATGTAAGTTAACTTAAAGCAGAACAATTCTTATTATATTAGACGGTCTGCATCTTCTCTCTCAAATTACTCATGTAAATTGGCAGGTACAAATCAAAGATTTATAAATTCATAAATCTTTATTGCGTACTAAAAAATCACTTCGATAAAGACTTAGATATATTAAACTTTTACTTGTACTTGTAATTTTAGAAATTTGTCAATTATGTCTTGTTAACGTAGAATTTAGCAATGTAAGAAATGCGAGCAATTACGATCTCTTGCTATGTCATCGTCCTTAACTCGAGAACAGCAACAATTATCAAAATCGCTAGGAGACACTCATCTTTCATATAATTCATAATCATCTTGGTCAACTGTAAAAAATCGATTTAATTGACAAAGACCGTCGTTTGTGCTGTACATCGCAATAGAGTTTCATATAAATCATTGCTGTGTCGTCACTAGCGAAATTGAGCCCCGCTATGCGAATCGTGACAGAAACCTCCGCTATCTGCGGTCATCGGGTGCAAGAAACTGTTACTGCACATTTTTCGTGTACATAACGAATTACGGTTCGCATTATTGATCGGCAATGGGCGAGCAGCTTATTTTTCTCCTGTGTAAGGAAGATGAGTTATCGGGGAATTTCGTCTTACGTATCCTCGACAAACACCACGGAACCGGCTAACGTATTGTGGGGTGGGATTGGGAACGAGCATATGATTTACGAGAGAATTACTACTCGTAGGTTATGATGAATTATTACAGGAAGGAAATATCGTGACATATATGATTTTTAAAGATATTTGTTGTAGTCCTTAAAATGCAAAATATTATTGAACAGTTTTAACTTTGCAAGTGAAGTATACATTACATTACAAATTTTGTATACAAGTGTGCAAATTTTTAAAATAGCAAAAAATTACTTAAATCTGACTATTATCTGTATGTATTCAGTTTTTTAATTTAGAATGTTACGAAAAATTATTAATGCATTCATATTTTCGTGATTTTTATAGTAACAATATTATTTGGATGAAATATTTTTAATTATCTAATTAGCTTACATATGTCATCGATAGATTTTGTTTTGATATAAAACAATTATCATACTGTGTGATAAAGAATAATATGTGTCTTTATTTCTGCTTGTTTAATCAATTAGTTATGGAATGCTTTAAAGCTATAAATAATATTAAATGATCAAAAAACAATCCACAATACTATATTTTTTTAATAACATTTAGTTGTAAATACACATAAGCACCAAAATAATCACACTGAAGTAGGCGTCATTTTTAAAATTACAATACGTTTAATTTTATAAAATTTTGAAAGATTACTTATAGTAAACTTTGGTTTGGTTTTCTCTATTACAGCATGAAACTGCCATCGAGCAAAGGACAATCGCCCATACATTCGAGTACACCTGTGAGATCTGGCGTGCAGTCGCCGAAACCAGCAACCAACGGTTCTGATCAGTTAACGTGAGTATCCCGCAAGTTATCAAAACTTTTTATTTTTAAAAATTAATTTAATCTAAACTATAACAATGAGAACTATCGAGTCATTTAATAAGGAATTTCCTATAATTGATTTCAGAAGACAAAATTCAACCACATCTAATTATGACTCGAGAATACACGAAGGGAATTATGATATCGTCAAACCCATAAAGGTAAGGTTTTTGACAATTTAGAATATTATAATATATAGTATCATATAATAATGTAATAATATTACTGCTTATGCACTATTAATTTTCAAATGGGGTACTTGATGATAGTTTTTTATATTATATATTTTCATTAGTGTATAATAATAATTAATTTTATAATAAAATCCTTAGATCCAATAATTATGCTTGGAACTTGAGGGTAAATTAATTTAATGAAATGTTTCTAAAAGCTGAAACAATTATTTACAACCCTGTACAAACAATTTATTTAATCTTCATGTATAAGTGAACATTTATTAAACATGTTGTAGACTTTCATTTATAAATCTATATCTATAACATAAAGCAACATTTATAAATCATTAGAGTTCATTTTCGAGCAAAACAATGAAACGATTAAAAAAGTCTTCAATGCATAACATTCGAGATGTAAATATTTTCAATATGCTAGGAAGTAGAAGGGATATCAATCTATCTAAATTATAATTGTATTAGAAACTAGACATAGTTTATAATTTTTTATTATAGCTTTACCACAAGATAGCCGTTTATCACTTTTTAAAATAATTAAACAGACAATGCTTATTTATTTATTGGAAGATGAATTAGGACACAATAAATAATTTTATTTAAACATATCTCTATTATTTACAAAAGTCAATAAATTGTCCAAACTTCAGAGTTGACCTCAATACTTTCAATGAAACGTAGTAATTGTTTGAATCATCTTTGCTATTTTTAGCTATTGTCAAATGTTTAAAATACCACTTCGTTCTATTTCTTGAACTAAGTTTTTTCCATTATCTATTACCATTTATCGTTTTACAATGGAACAGCATACTTTTTCGAAAGATCTCTGCACCGTTACAGAATTTACAATGTGTCAGTTTCATTGGATCAATTACAGTAATTGGCCACAGTAATCATCTTGAACACTCTAATAATTAAAACTTCGATTCAAGAATTGTATCAAAAGTATGTTGGGAAATTTATTCAGTTTTTTAACTGATTATACAAGAATAGCTGTCTTGGATTTTAGAAAAATATCAGCAAACTAATTGAAAAAATGATTGCAAATAAAAAATGAATTTTAAATTCTAGAAAAATATTTGTTGCTATAATGATTATCCTCAAAGTTGATTGTTTTTATAAAAAAAATTTTTAAGCGATGATTACTTGTGCGAATCCATCTAGAAAAAAACTCAGATTGAAACTAGCTAATTTGAGCGCAAAATAGTCTAGAGAGCTTACGTGTTCATAGCAAGCGATATTACTCGAGATATTTTGACAATTGCCAATGGCGTCAGTCTCTCCATTTACATTTCAAAAGGCTTTGTGCTCTGTGTCGTTGAGGTAACAGGAAACGCACTGCCGGTGCGCCATGGACAAAGGAAGAGTCAGAGGGACCGAGTACAAAAAGTGCAAAAAATGCCTACGGTGGCGATCCCCGAGTCTCGAGTATAACGAGCAAAGCAAGACTCGTTTCTCGTACACTAGCAATTGAATTTGAATTCATGGAATGCTCGTGTGTTTGACTGATTGTCGAATTCTCATTGATTTATCGACGGCTTTCAGATATTGCGCCATAGCATATGAGTGTAAGCATTACATGTGAGGATTCTTGATGATGTCCTTGTAAAGCGAAGGTTCAACACGGTTGTGAATCGCTTTCAATCGATTCCTTTGGCTGTATTCTTATGTTGCAAGTTTGTTTTCAAATGCAAATGCTTCATGGCAAACGAATATTACGCTTAAATTATTACGGACATGCTTTTAAGATACCTTACATACTATGTTGATCCAATCACTGTCGCTTCATAAAACTATTTATTTTGAACTAGCTAAATTAAAATTTTGTCAAGTTTAATTCTCTTTTATTTAAAGAAAAACCGGTTTTAAATAGTATTTGATATGGTTTGCTTTTAATTACAATTACTTTTAAATTATTTAAAATTTTTTTAACTTTAACAATTATGAAAAATTTAGATTTCTAAAAAATTTTGATCGAATTTGTTTTGAGTCTTGTTTTTATTTATAAATTGGAGTATAGAGATTTCTTAACAAAAACGATTACGCGCATGCACATTCATGAGGAATGTATCACGATGGTTTAATTTACAACGAGGCTAAGGACAAGAGAGAGAAAAAGGAATTAAGGCTTTAGTGATGAGTGTTTTACTCTCGTTTTCCACTTCATTCGCCAAAATTTCTACTTCTATGCATTCTCAGTGACTCTTTACCAACCATTTAAATTTCGTCATTTGTTAGTAAATTCGACACGATTGACTCTCTTAGGAATATGTTGTAGTGATAAGGTAGATTACTAATAATCTTGTTTTTAACTGAGAAAAAATTGAAACTCAGAGTTAATTAATGCTTGAACGTGCTAATGATGGATGAATTACATGCATGCAAAAAAGATTATTTTTAAATGAATATAGAAAACTTAAATATACATGTATAGTGTGCGACATTAAATTCTTAAATTTTGATTTAATGCTTTTCTAAGCACTAAATGGAGCAATGAACGTAATAGTGCAGTGAAAGAAAAGGTTAGTAAACGAAGCGGAAAGTAGTATGTAAATCTTGTATGCCTTCGGTTGCATGTAAATTTTGTACGAATACATTGTAAAGTTATGCACAGTTCACTATGACACAGACCGAACCTAAATATCAATCACTGCTAGTCGATGAATCTGCCCTTGGTGATTCACTAATCATTGGTATAATGAGTTAAACATTGTAAAATTCTTTGACGTATCTGCGTATGAAGTTTTCATTTGAATTCCAATAGTTAAAGCTCATTTTTTTGTTCTGTATGCAAAAGTAAGATTATCATCTCACAGATCTGCACGACGTACAGCTTAATAGAACCGTTTTACCCGAGCAGCAAAACACTTAGCCGTCAACTATCGTAAGAGAGCAAATCAAACAACCGAGAGAATAGAATTTCCATCTAGAAAGAGCTCGCGACACTAATTCCGTGTACGTTGTGGGTTGTAGGATCATTGAAAAATTAACGACAGCACTTTGAGCCGCCACTGATTATTTATCGTTGCGATGCAGCGAGAAAATCTCATGTGCGCAAGGTTCTCGCCCACGTTACCTATTCCACGGACGCGCATATTTTTTTGCACACACGTTACATAATACAGGTGTTTGTGCTGATGAACTCTATCTTCATATAATCGAAAAGACGGTTTTATTGACTGTCAGGGGTCCAAACGATATTTTTATCGATCAAATTTTGATAAACTACATAACTAAACTATTCTCTTAGAATTATTATCCTTATTTTTGAATATTGAGTAGTCAAAAATATGACCTGTCGGTACTTTTAAACTAGAATTGTCGTTAAAAGACATTTAAAATCGCAACGGTATTTAAACGCTGCAGGTTGACTAAAAATTGTTTACTATGGTTTATTATCAATTACCTTTGAGAAATAAACTCTTTTTTAATTTATCTTATAATCAGTCTTTTGATCAGCATAATATTTATATTTAAAAGTAATAAATATATTCTGTTTTTATATAGTAGTAGCATACCTTCTATGAGTAATTTGTTATGTTCTGTAATAAGCTAGATATCTAAGGACACGTATGCAAAAGTAAACAAATGTTTATCCCCCTTTCAAAAAAACTTTTAATCTTTGATTTTCAATCAAGATATTATAAAATTATTTCTATAATTGTTAGGATTAATTATCTTTTCGGGTAGCAGTATTCTAAATATTAGTTGATTATCTCAGAATAATTAGAATTTAAACTAAGAATTTAATAGCATTAATTACTACAATATGTAATTGATAAGAACGTTGTTAAATCATATAATTTAAGTTGTATGAGAACTTATTGAAAATCAAAAATATTGATCATTAAATTTAGATACAAATACATAGTAGAAATACATTTTTTTTAAAAATAAAATGCTCATAGTTTTAATGCAACAAACAACAGTAAATAAATTGCTACAACAATTACCTCTTAAAGGAAAACTCTGTATATTGTTTTCACTTTTATACAGTCTCCTCGACTGCTGATGTATGGAACATGGCGCGTGTTACGCGAACAGGCGGCCTACCGGCGTGCAACACTCAGCTGGCCTCCAAGGTGAACTAGAATCGCGTGCGGGCGCCGTAGTTGCGGGTAACGCGATACAGTCGCGAATACGCATTACTCGGATAAAAGCGCCACGTTTCGGTTACTTATTTAAAACTAGTACTTTTAAGATTGACTGCTATTTGTTTCACTATTTCCAATTAACGCAATTCATTTCACTCGGACAGTTCACAAAACTATATGTAAATACAAAAATACACATTCTCACTAAGTTCCAGTTATAATAGATTTGGCAGTTGAATATTTAACTTTCAAAATTATTAATTTCTATCTTGAAAACAGTTTATTCCTAAAAGCTTTCACAGTATTTGTTTGAAATCAAACAAATTTATAAGAAAACACTGCAACATAATTAATTTTTATTTTTGAAAATAAAGACTACTGTTTAACCAATGAATATAAGTTATTGTAAACGAACTTTAAAAGTACAATTAATTCTATTATATAATAAGTAGTAACGATTTGTTTTGATGTAAAAAGTGATGATGCAGTGTCATCCGTTTCAAGTGTATTGCAATTTGAATAATTGACTACAAGCTCAGTTCTGTAAGCGTAATGATTAACGGATAGACTTTGAGTGATTAAATTCTCAAGGTCAGGATTTTGCACTAGTCAATCTATGATCAACTTTGTCAGTCTCAAAAAATTTTGTATTAAAACATTATTTCCAGCATCATTTGATAGACCTTATACATTTATTAATTTAACTTTTTACAATAAATTTCATTGCAAATTAAAATTTTTAAATATTAAATATTAAAATTTAATAAATGCATTTCAAAAATTTCGAATATTTTATAATAAATCATATAAAGTTATTTATAATTATGAATACGTTTCTTGATATGCTTGCTATTCTAACGCATGCAGGTTTGTTTGAGAGGTTTGCATAGCTTGATATCGGTCATGAACTCAAGAACTTGAAATGGTACTTATGAGTCTAACTGTTGAGCTACGTACAGATTTTACTAATAGAATGATAATTAAGCGCATATTTCATACTTTAAAATTAAATCACATTGCGCCATCAATGGTAATACAATAATACTTTTTGTAATAATATATGACGTGGCTCCACCTGGATACTAAAGCAGCAACTTGTTTCTAATTCGTGCGGATGACGAGATTCAAAGCAGTACTTCATTCGTTTAGTTTCAATCGTTTACAAAAGAGTAGAACACCCAATTAGAGTCGGTAAAACAGGAACATCAAAGTTACAAAGTAGTTCAACTTTTATGTGGTATCAAGCTTAAGATAGAAACTTGTTGTTACATAATTTTAGCTCCCTAGCGACTGCGTAATATTTTTTCATCGGAAAATACTTACGATGAAAAGCTGGATTCATTGAATTAAGATTCGTGTCAACCTTGACTATTTAGGAAGGTGCTCTCAAGATAATTTAACTAATCAATTTATTGCGTAATAGTATACGTTGGATTTGTGATTTCAACGTCCAAAAATAAGTAGAACGACGAAAAAAACAGATAAATATGAATTATTATTACATAATTTATATTTATAATGGCATAAATTATATTTTAACAATACTCTAATTTTAATACACACGATTTAAATTTAATAATTAACTGCGATTTTACTTATTTGCATACCTGTTGATTTCATGTAGCTAGATTATTAATTTTGAACAACCTACTAGATTTATTACTCTGATTCAAAGTATTCGATTTCTGTTAAATTGAACATTTAAAGAAATTTCAATTTTTATTGGTTTTATTCGAATTTGAGAAGAAACTGTATTTTTGCAATTAAATAGATTATTTATAGTTCCGAAACGTACTTGGAAAGTGTACAAGACTTACGGTAACTTTGAGCGATGAGTGTCTAAGTCAATTTCTTTGAAACGATTTATGGTTTTCTTACTGAAGAATTCCGGTCAAGATCGTGGATATCCACTGAGAACGGTACATTTTTAATAACAACACAGGATCTAACCTTCTTTGTTTCAACTAAAAAAAGCTAGATTTTTGATCTAGGATTATTCTCGTTTAGTATGAACATATTTAAAGGTATATTATGTTAGGTATATACGAGTAAATATCGTATAAATAATAAGGTATAATTCTCTCAAATTAGCTGTTAATTTTTATATTTTGACTTAATTCAAATCACCGTGAGAAATGGTAAATGAATATTAACTAATAAATTTAGCGTACGTGTTTATCATTTTTAACGCTTGCACGACCCATACATGCATATATAGATTGCTGCGCGCCGTCCTGTCATCTACAGTTATTGTGCTGGAGGGTTTACCACCGCGAGACGAACCGTTAAAGTATATAATACTGGGATACGCGGTGAGTCGACAGCGTTCCATCGAGATTTCCTGTATGATTTGCAATTTTATTATCTTTATCGTCTTTTTGGAGACTGCCTTTTCCCGCTCATGTATTTTATAATTTTAATATTTGCTATTGTTAGTATCTCAATTTGTCTATTTAATTTTTTACAAAAAATGTTTGGTTAAAATATGGATGTACAAATATTTCGATCAATCTACGTTAGTTTCTTTTTGCTTTGTATTGTACACAAGTTTGAATAGAAAATCTGTTATTGAGTAACTATATAAATGTCAGTTACCTCAATTTTTTATTACATGTTGTCTTTGTATCTAAAATTACAACCGGTGATATACATTTTTTGTTGGTTTGAAGGTATTATTAAAATTGTATTGTCATATAGAAGTATAATGTCTATAACCACTTTTTAAGTAGAATAAAGCAGTTCCGGTAAGACTGATCTCATGAATCTTATAGTTATATGCTAATTACTCGAATATTAAAATTCAATGAAGAAAAATGATCTCATTCATTGACATATCTATCAAGCTTGAGCTCATCCGCAACTAAGTTGAAAACTATTAGTAAAAATCTACTAGTTACTATGAAATTAATATTTTGAATAATAAATATATACGCTCAGACAAATATTCTAATCATTTTTACTAGATTGCAATTTTTCTGTAAAGTGTGGTAAGTTTTATTGAATTTATCTGTCTGTAGTTGTTAACTAGACAGTATGGTACAAATGATTGAAAAAGTTCTCCCAGAAAAATTTGTGAACTTGACCCGCTTCAATTCTAAATCCGATAAACATGCCGTGCTCTGCGTTAGAAAAAAGCCGCATCCTTCGACATAGTCATGCATAAATCAGATATTCAATTCATGCAAAAAGTCCCGTGTCACGAACCATCCAGCCACTCGTGTTTACTTTTAGATGTTTTCCCAAGTCAAGTCAGACCCTGGAAACCCATCAAGCTTTCCGCCTCAATGATTTCATACTTTGATGAAGATCCCTAAGTCCCGCATCTATTTAAGCATTCAATTGGATAGAGTAAACAAATACTCAAAGAGTTTGTCGATAATATTTATCGGATAAAGCAGCGAAAAGCCAGGCGACATCCGCATTAAGTGCGGGACAATTACGGAAAGTTATGTTTGTCCAGGTGCGGCCTCGGACTTTTTGAAAAAGGTTCCGTGGAGTTTTTTGCCAAGCCGCGGCTGCACCGATTTCGAGGATTGGAGCGACTGGGCACTGCGCAAATAATAATGACGCAGCGCACCTTCATGTTAATCGTTTGCATATGAATGCAAACGGCGCGCTCCCATCGGGAGGCCAAAGAGTTTTTTAATTAGCCGAACCGACAGGTTGTAGATGGGCGGATAACCGCGAGGAGATAGCCGAGTGACAGGGGGACAGAAGATCGATCGGCCGCGGCGAAAGGTCGGCGCTACCGGGCGAAGGGCCGCGGGCCAGAGCCAGGGGATGGGCGCGGGTGTTTCTCGCGGCGCGGCGACAAAGCCGCGCGTTTGACCTAATATGGCGGGCCCCCGCCTCGGACCTTCTCTTTCTCGGTCTCTCGCGGGCTCCGGCGGCCTGGTGGGGGCCGGCCGCGTGTCCCTCCGTCGATCGCGCGTGCTGCACACACGGGCGCGCGGGTGCGAGGCAGCGCGAGGGGGAGAGAGGAGGCCTCGAGGCGGGCTCTCCTTTGACGGCCGCGCGGCCGTGGGAGCGCGCAGTACCTCCGCGAGCGCGCGTTTAGCAAGCCGCTCTTGGCTGGCGTAACGCACGGCCGATCGCCACGCGCTCCGATCCGCCGGCACAGGCGACGCGCCACGCGGCCCCAGTCCCCGCGGAAGAGCCTCGAGGAGCAGCGGCCCCCGGAGCCCGATGCACCGGCTGGGCGCCCGCCCAGGAACCCGGCGCGCCCACTGAAGCCAGAAGGACAGCCTGCGGGGAGGATGGCGCCCGGATACCAGAAGGCCGCGATCAAGCGGCTCGAGGCCCTCTTCAGGGACGTGAGCCTCGAGCGCCAGGGCAAGCCGCGCGGCCTCCTCGTCGAGACGAAGCTCGACCGCTGCTGCGAGGTCCACGGCAGCCGGAACTTCAAGGAGAACTGCGCGTTCCGGCGCCAGCAGCGCGGCCCGAGCCCCGGGCCCCGGAGCGCCTCGCCGCTCGCGCGCCGCGCCTCCCTGCAGATCCCGATCTCCCCGACGCCCCGGGAGTCGCACCCCTCGAGCTTCCCCTCGAGCCTGCGCCGCGAGCCCCTGGGCTCCTCGACGAGCCTCAACCGGAAGGAGGCCCCGCTGCGCCGCGACCCGGTCGCCAAGTCCATGTCGAGCCTGCAGCGGCCCCAGGCCGCGCGCCGCGACTCGCCCGCCCTCACGAGCACCGCCAAGATCCGGGAGCGGCTCTCCTCCGTCGGCGACCTGCCCCAGGCGCGGCCCACCAAGACCGTGGGCTTCAGCACCCCCGTGAGGGCCACGTCCCTCGGCAGCCTGGCCAGGGCCTCGCCCTCCTACGGGGCCAGGAAGTTCTCCGCCGACTCTCTGGAGAACCTGCACAAGCCCAGGAGGGGCTCCTCGGGCTCCTCCGGAGGCTGGGACGACCCCATCTGGGAGGAGAGCGACTTCGAGACAAGCGTCGACGAGGTGATTGCCCTTTTACAGCCAAACCTTGCAAGTCCCGAATAACACTCCAAAATTTTGCTTCGCAATTTTTATCCTGCGTTAAGTAGTCAAGCGAGGACACTCTTGTCCTCTGAAATTGAATTCTGGCCATGGAAATCTGGCCATTGGCAAATTAGGAATAAATTCAGTCAAATATTGATGAAAATTCGCTGACAAGACAACGTGTAAATAATGCGATTTTAACTCGATCATTTTTAGAGAGCGTAGTAAGTTATAACAAAAATTGCAACAACCTAATTTTTCTTTTTTTAAATTAATGTATCTAGCATAAATATATATTACAATCTATGATAATTCGTACACGGTTCAGCGAGTGTGTCTCTAGTTTAACTATCTGACACAGTAAAAATTCCGTGAAATTTTTGCTGAATACATGAAAAATACATTTACAGCCCGCCTAAATATGTATATCGATGGCGAAAACATTTTTTACACTCGCAGCGGCATGCATTGAACAATGTTCCGCTGGCAACTAGCTTCCTGCCGCGGATTTCGCGCAAAGTAACTCGGCCATAAATAAGCACACGGCAGCTGGATAAGCCCTGGATTCCAGTAACGAAGCATTGGCAAACAATGAGCACTTGGAGCGGCCTCTTGCGGAAGAGGCCCACGTGTCGCGCGGGGACAATCGGATCGAGCCGCGCGAGGCGTCCCGCTCGCGAAAATTCACGGGTACGCGATCGGTCAGGGCCGCGTATACTCCGGGTGGCGCGCGCTCACCCGGCTATTTTCTGCCGCTCTCGCCCCGTCCTCTCACTTCCGAAAGGGATAAAACATTAATTGCGCGGCGATGGCGCTTTCAGGTGTCCCGGGGCAAAGCCAGCCGTGGGTCTCGCGACGTTTTCTGCCGATTGTTTATCAACCTTACCAATTGCTTTCTTGCGGCGCTGTTTTTTTTTCGTCCTTTTCGTCTATGCGCAGGCCATGAGTAATGACCCATTACAAACGGTAGATTTAAATTTTTAGGGGAGCGTTTTTACTCGAGGTTTCAGCGATTGTCTGCGGTCCCATTAAATAACGCTCCTTAGAAGTGAATCCCAAGAAAGGCTTGCGTCACTGCCGATGAATCTTGTGGGCAAAACGCTCGTAGCCGAATAACTGAGGCGAATGCAAATAATCTGGGAACATTGACTTTATAAGTTAAGTAGCTGTTTACGAATATGGTAAGACGCTAATCGCAGGGTATATACTTTATTTAATTATCCGCGCGCGGTAGTCTCACAGCCGCTAGTTAATCTATTATGTAGCCATGTTTATATATATATTTATTAGCAAAGGTGTAATTAATTGGTTTTACAGGCGCGAGAAAAGCTTTTTCGTAATTATTTCAGATATCCCCTCGTTCGATAAGCATTTTAATAATTTTATAAATAGCGCTGCTGGTTTTGTACGCGTTGCGCGCGTAACACGCATTCGCACTTAAGAAGCGCCTATACTTTTATGGCGCAAATAAATGCGCCGGCCCACTTAGAAACGCATCGCACCTAACTTGACGCACGCTCCTCTCAGCCGCGCAACCCTCGAGCGGCTATCGCATGCAATTGGAGTAGCTGCCGAAGCGATCGAGTAACCGGACAATTAGGGGATACGCGCGGCCGCTCCGTATGGTATTTCAGTGGGGAACTGGCACGCGATCCTTATTCCGATCCTTCGTTTTGAGCTCGATTGCGAGAGCCGCGCCAGTGGCAGAGCTGCAGAAGCCGAGTGCACGTGACGGGATCCTTTCGAGGCTCCATCTTTCCGAGTCAGCTGGCCGAGCCGAGCGGCAATGCAATCGATTCTAATAGGGTCGATGCGGACGGTAGCGCACGAGAGTCGAGGGCAACGCGAGATCCCGAGTGCGCGCATGATTGGGGGAGAACCGGTTTCGCGTCGCTGCTGAACGAGAGCCGATTGCGTTTCGATCCTCGGTTAAAGATTCAGGCTAAAGAGCAAAAAGGCCTATGCCGGCTTTCTCGCGTGCTTTTATTCTTGCAACGCGGGCGGCTTTTTTCGCCTTGGCCAAGACGAGAGTGCGTTATTAAAACCAACTCTTTTGCCCGATATAAAGCGGCTCACGGCACGGGGAATAATCACAGGCTTGGCTTGTAGCTTTGAGAGGGAATTTTCGTCCCATTGGGAATGCTTTTCAAAAATCCGCGGCTTTCCGTGATCAAGTAGAATTATCATTAATGCTAGGTTGCCATGTAAATGAGCTCGCGTGATGTATGCTGCTACAGCGGGAGCGGCTGACTCCCCGTAAGGGATGCGAGCGTACGTCACGAGTGAGCTATGCGCGCCAAAATTACTTCGTAAATTAATTCTGTTCCTAAAGCTTCGGGCGCGGGGATTACAACGCTAATGTATATATAGGCCCCGCTTAATTTTGCCATTCTTCACACTCAGGGGAATGTCATTTTCCGCTTCCTACATCTGCCAGCCGCTCGCGATCGTCGTTAACTTATCAAACTTTGTTTAAAATGTACATTAATTAAGATGCAAATGGACACCGAGCCCAATTAGTCGAGTTGCCTAAAACGCTCGATGACAAACACTTCTGGCGAGGAGGAAAAGCTCGCGACAAACAACGGCAATCTATCGGGCTGGTACAATGGGATCGGCCATTCGGCCGCGCGAGCCGCTCGTGATCCCCCATTGTAAACAAATGACGGGAGGCTGGGCCTCGCTCGGCGCTCGCAACGTTTCCTGAACAGCCGATCGGGCGCGCGCGCGCGATCCGCTCTCGGACTCGCCCACGCGCTAAGCGACATCGCGGCCCTGAGCCTCGCGCGCCTTTTTTCTCCCAATGTCCCTCGACGCGCGCGCGCTCGCGGCTCCGTATTATTATTCCCGACTTTTTCCAGCTTCTTCTCGCTTTTTTACGCAGCGCGCGATTCGTCTGTCCCACGCGCCTTGCGCTGGATATGGCCATTGAGCCAAGGTGTAAGCGTATCGCGCGAGATGCCGGGAAAAGAGGAGAAAAATATGCGCGCTTACGTCACGGTGAGGAGGCCAATTCCAGAGGAAGGGATTACCTACATTTACCAAGGGTCGCATGACTGCGTTGCTTGGGGAGCTTTTAACTCTCAGTGCCAACTATGTCTGTCCACTTGCCAGTATATCAGTGCTCCTGAGAAACTTTTTTTTTAAGTTTTTGCTCGGCTATGCGATGACTACATCCTGCGTAAATTATATTGCCGCGTCGAATTGTCAAATAAATATTCTTCCTAGCTGACATACTGTAAAAATTATTTTACGTAACCACATAAACAGTAATCAACATTTGCATAATATGCATACTATGATTGTTTTCCAGTTAATAATATAAAATTAATATACAAATATTTATGTACCAGAAATTTTATCCGAAATTTTATCCTTATTCGAAGTCTACTTCTAAATCTATGCATAATACGTTAATGCTATAAATCTAATTTCCCACTTTTTCATTTTGACTGATGATCTGAAAAACCAAATTCATATAAAGTTTCAAATTTATTTTTGTGGTCAACATTTTCATCTAGTGAAACTTTATATCCATAAAATTAGTTTGTAAATATATTAAAAATCCTTGAACACTCTAATAATATATTGAAATTTAATTTAAAAAAGTGCATATATATCTGGATACGTATAGCATTCTTATTTAATGAGAAATAGGATTTCAAAAATTGATTTAAATTAGAAACTCATTTAAATGTCTATTGCTGGAATGATTCTATCCTAAACACAATTTTATCAAGTACTATATTTTAAATTTACGTTCATTTAACGATAATTATTTTATTATAAATTTTTCAGGATACATATTTTTAGCTTATTATAAAATCTATCGACTTATTTTCTCTTGAAAAAAATTTATTTAATAGGAAATATCTTTACTTAATTGGAGAGTTATATATTTTGACAAAAACGACAAATAGGATTTTTTTGCATATTTAAAGCGATAGTAATCATTCCCTCTATATGCCGTAAACAAATCTAAGCTTATAAAAATGTAGGCATTAAAAATGTTATTTATTCAGTTTTGTATGACTGGTAATGATGACGAGATGAACCGAGGAGGCGTTTCTGTTTATGCGGAAAAATAAACCAAAGCGTTTGCGCGTGGGATTTCAGTATACATGTATAACGGCCAGTGAATGAACTGGTGTTGCAGATGCGTTCGTCGACAACTGTGTTTTTTCTTTCAAACTTCACGACCTTATCGCGACGTTTCATGTTAAGAAATTATTATTACCTCAGTAACAACCATGCGGTAAAATACAAATTGCGCAAAAAATAAATATTAACTGTTGGGTAAAGTAAGGTTCAGGAACGTTTCGAGTTTTCTTTTTAAAAACGCTATTAAAAAAGATTTTGCGGCTGCAATAATGTGATTAGCCATTAGACGGTAAAAATAAATGTGTTTAAAATGTATGTTTTTACTAAATATGTTTAATTTGAAGAAAGACATGGTACTAAAAATAAATAATATTTATTATACTTGGCGAGTATAAAATTAAGTAATATTCTATGCATATACGTGTTGAATCAAGGCGTAGAATTCAATTACCCTACATTACCATAAAAATGTTGTACTTATAAAAATACGATAGTCTAAAAACTTTGCATCAATTTCCAAAGAGTAAATTATCTAATTCGTATAACTATATCAGTACAAAATATCATTTAAATTAGATTGATTCATATTAAAAGCTGATACATATTTCGGTTTCGAACGCATGAATGTATTTAAATAATATCTATTATTTAAATCCGAGCTATAAATAAATCGTGAAATAGACGCTGTTAAAATATAGAGAGAAGTAAAAAAATAATAAAAGTACGTATAACTGGAACGTATACACGTAAAGTTAGACATAACCCAAAGCAGTAACAAATGTTTCAATTTTAAGCTTACATGTACATAAATGCAAAAGAAAGCTAAAAAGAATGCATGATAATGTATTATTAAAATTTCCTACACCTGCTTTAATCATCCATGATGCTTCGTACATGTCAAAATTTTAATTATATCGACACAGCTTGCACGTTTTCGAACGACCTGCAGCTTCATTGAAAGAACAACATGAGGAGCGATTCATCCTACCGAGTTAATGAATTCACGCGTGTAGTAGAAATAGAGGTCATGTGCATACAACAAAGCTTATCTTGTCGAAGTGACTTCGCATCGAATTAGGTACCTGCACACAAATCCATTTAGTTACGAGTGCGTGTATAATCATCCCGAAACAAAAAAAAAACGCGACAACTCAAACGTGGTAATTTTCCACTCCAATCTCACCGCAAAATAACGAATGGATAAAAAAAATACAAAATATTCTTCGCTCGGCAACTTCGAGAGACTTCAGAGGGGATGTGGAGCGTAACCTTCGGCGCGTCTGCACCGAGGAACGTTACGAGCATTTGAGATTCGAGCCATTCATCACCAAAGTGCGATACTTGTCCATAACTCGCGCGGAGAATAAGAAGAAGCGCGAAAGGCGATGTACGACGCGAGAGCGGCGCCATGCTTTACCGTTGTTTTACACGCACGGCTGTCTCGGCTGATTGACCGATCGCGAGACCGGGACGTGTTCCGCTAACGAAAATTGACGGCTGGTGGCTAAGCCGCGGTTGGCGTGGCGCGAAAGGCGGCGCCGGCGTTACGCGTCGCCGATCTCACCCAGTGTTTTCTGCCTCTTCCAGCCCGCGCACCTACCCTCGTCCGCGGCCACGTTTCAAGCCAATCGCATTGTCAAAGACTTTGTCCAAAGACTATCGGCTCGTTCGTTTTTGCCGATAAATCAGCGCAGAATTCTGTCGACCAGACGATTGGGTAAACCAACTTACCTGCAAGTGCCCCGTAATTATCTGTATGCTTTTACTCCGTTGAGCTGCGCTTGTGCGTTGCAAAATAGTTAAAAGTTTTGTAAAATAGATAAGAGTATCGCTCTATATTGGGTTATGGAACTCAAACTCGGCTGCAATGGCGTATACTTTTGAAATAATCTAGTAGTTTTAATATTCTTAAACTCACAATAACAAAGATAAAATATAATTGCGTATAGTGAAACGATAACTCTACCATGTGATTTCTTCGAGGTATACTAAATCATTTTTCTTTGCGTGGAATATAAATAAATTATTATTCAAGTGCATTTTATTTGTAATGTCAAGGAGAGCGTATAAATTACAAGATATGAATATTTCAGAGGTTTCGTTTAAAACTCAAGTGTATTTACATCAAGCACTTTGTAATGATCATGGTACATGGGCCAGATCATTGAAAAAATAACATTAAATACGTTGATTAGTAATTTCAATCCAATAATAAAGCTTCAAAGTCACTGTCATTTAACGAAATTTTAAATGTTATTGGTAGAATAAAACAGCTAATTGTATTGGTGAACCAAAGAATTTCACTTTTACCAAATGGCTCACGGAATACGGAGAGAAAGTCAACCACTCAGTTGAACTGAAAAAAGTAATTGTCAATGACATCGAATAGTACTTGTAATATTGGTGGCAACCGGAAAATAATTTTATTGAAATTGTGTTGTAAAAATTTTGCTTTATTGTTAATAAATATGCAAAGTTATAGTCACCCCTTTAAAAGCTTTTAATATAATGGGCTGAAGCAATATAGCTTGTAATTTATTTCTAAAATATTAATAGACTTTTATATTAAAGTTTTATTGACAGGTAATATTGAATTATTCATAATTAACGAAAATTTTCTCATCGACAACGATTACAAGACTTACTTATTTATTACGTTCAATACAATACATTAAAATTTATTAAATTTTCTCACAAATTTTTTAATAATATAGTTTTAAAAGTGACATAATTATAATTAGATAAATTTCTTACTACGGATTGAGTAGTCGTTTATAATTATTGAAACGAAATGCAGGATGTCAATTACAATCATTTGGCAATCCGAGTAAATAAATAAATAAATATAAATGCCACTTGATCTACTCCGGTGTGCTATACTACAAGGCTTCAGGCATGAAGAATATGTATTATTACTTGCATATATGTTACTTAAGTAAATATTGATTTATTACTTGTTATAAAAAGCAATCTTCAAAAGCAATCTTTCCCATTTGTTATTTTCAGATGTACGATATATTAAACTTTGCGCTTGCTGCTAGTATCGGGCTAACATCTTCGTTTCCTTGCGAATAGAAATTACCCCACGTAATTCTTACGCGCTTAATTAGTTTTCCAGCGCGCGCGCGCTAAAACGCACAGCGTGCGATCAGCAGCCGCTTTGAACAGACATCCGAGCAAATCAAACCTCCTGAATATTCATTGGGCATCGGCTCCTCCCTGTGCCAAGAACAATCCCCATGAAGTTACTTTCCACTCTCTCGGCGCGACTTTGCGAAAGAGGCGGAAATCTTTTCACGCGGACAGTTTTTTTTCCTTGGCACGCTCGGAAGTATGTCTCACGCGTTCCGGACGCCTAATCGCAATTGCACCATTGTTACGAAGCCATTTCGCGGCAAACCGCGACGACTCCGCGGCGGCCGACTTTTTCTCATCCGTGTCGTGGATTTGAGGGAAGTCGTTACACCGCGCGTTACACAAACGCATTTTCTCCGCTCGTTCATTGTTGCTTATCGCATCTGCGCCTAATTCCGTCGCGTAATTGCTCGGCTTTACATAACTGTTCTTTTTTTCGATAAAACGCCCATGCCGGTTAGCAACGTTTATGCACTCGCCCAGTTCGGCGATGGGGAAACAGATTTACTTTTTTTCAAGGTAATGGGAAAAAAGTGAGAATTGAGTAGAACTGTACATAATGTTGTGTTATAAATTTGCGTCGATGGATATTTTCCCATAAAACTTTTTTTAAAGCTTGTATTTATCATTTAAAGTATCAGTTTACGTCTTTGTAATTTTAGCTTAATCTTTTGTTATACATTTAAAAGATATATTATAAAATGTAATTTGTTTAATTTTTGTTTTAATATTTTACTTTCAAACCCAATTTTTAAGGTATACTATTAGCGAGGAGTGTACGTAGGAGCTGGTTTAGTAGCATAAAGAGTAGATACACAGATGTTTGTTGTAATATAGTTTCATTAATAGGTAGATGTGTATATAGGAGTGGCTATCGGCGGAACAATGAAAATCACTGGCCCTTTGTCTCGTTGAGCCCTCGCGCCTTTTTCCCACTCCAGGGCCGCGAGGCTCTTCGCGCCTTTTCCGCTCGGCGGGAAAACTCGCTCGCGACGCTTCAGATATCTCCGCTCTCGATTGCAGCGCTCATCCCTGCTTGAGGTGAGAAACCCGCGCGCGAGCTTTGGGCGCCAGGCAGCGCGCGCACACACACACGTAACGTAGCGATGGGAAATTGGCGCGAATGGATAGCTTATGACGTCTTCTCGCTCACTCGCATAAGGGTTACGCTCCGAATTATCGGCTGGGCACGAGCCCGCGTCTGTGTCCTTGAGCCAAGATAGGCCAGAAGTGCCTATAAGGACAACCTCTGCACATGAGATCTACAAGCCCGAAGCATCGTGAGTTCCTAAAGCCTAGGGACAATTGCTCGTCCGTAGCTTAAAGCTTCACGACCGTGACGTCACTTCAGCGACACCACGCCAGGACGCAGAGGCGAAACTGCCCTGGCCACGGGGCAAATATCAATAATTATCAATAATTACTATCAGCCATGTGCGCTGGCGCACTCGCAAGCCTATTCGCCTCGTCGCCTCCCCGTCGCCTCCACATTTTTAGTCAAAATAAATCATAATTTAACAAAAACATAATTACAAACAATATTTGTGGGGTGTGCCGCTTACATAAACATTAATTGAAATCTTTGTGTAGTTTTTATAGTAACATTGACGAAAAGACAATGCAAATATTGCCTACATTGTCGATTAACATACATGTGTTAAATAATGCGTGATGACTCTTTCATGTTTGATCATCAATAACATCACAAGAAATATGGAAATTTCAATATAGGATTCTGACATTATTTACCGAACGGTTTTACAATTTCGAATTAAGATCATTTAAATTCTTTCTATTTTAATAAATTCGTACTTTTATTAAATTTACTTCTAATATGATTTTATTTGAGTTTAATATATGGTAATTTGCGAAAGTAACAGCGTGTATTCTTAACTTACAATCTGATAAATAAAATTAATTAAACTATTAAATTTGTTTGGATGTGCGGAATTAAGAGATCTTCTAAAATGGTAAATGCTTATTTAACGAATAGAATGCTTATATCCTACCCATAAAATCAAATGAAGCAGTTATTCTAAACTACTTCAAAATTATTTAAATACTTATAAAATTTGAAATACTTTATATTTATAAAGACATAATTTGAATTTAATTATGCTTTTAGTTAATTCAAAAGCTCAGTATTCTTTCATAGTCGGAAAATAAAAATTTGTGCGACCTTTCTGCGTTTGAAAAACGTAATTACTCCTTTTGAGGAAGAAAGTATAGATTTTTACCGTTCGTTACGCCGCATCCCAATTAAACCCTCGAAGCCTGAGCAGCCGCGAGTTATTGCACACAGAGCCATTGAAAGCCGGCGCCGGCTCGCGGCGTTTCCCTAATTCGATAGCATCTCAGTAGGCTCGTAAAAGTCGTTGCGGCGTCGGCGACTCCCCCCGCAAGTATAAGCAGTTGCGCAAGAAGGCGAACGACTATCCGCATCCTCGCACTTCCTCCTCGCGGCGGCCGCGCGAAACAATGCGCGCGCCCGACTCTCTCTAAAGCCCCGTTCAAAATCGCCGAAGCCCGGCAAAGGCCGCGCTTGGCGCGAAGCCAAGAAGAAAGGTCGGGGCGCAATGGCTCTTGCTTCGCCCCCTCCATGGCCCGGGCGGGACGCGCGCGCGCGCGCCCGCAGAAATGGAAAGTTGTCTTCTCGCGGTAGCCGGCGCGCGGTGTGCGCATACCTGCGCCGCGACAGCTGCCGGGCGGATACGCTGCCGATCGGGCCGGGCATTCCTTCCCGAGGGGGTCATCGCAGCGGCCTCGTCTCCGCGCCCTCGCTCCCGTGCCGTGATTGTGAGTGCCTGTGCGCGCGCGCGTGTGTGTGTGTTATCCGAGGTCCGAGCTTTTGCCCGGGATGCGCGACTTGCCGTACTTCGACCAGTGTCCGATAACGGGGATGGCCCCGAGGAACCACCACCCGAATCCTCGCTCCGAGCAGGCGGATTCCCTGGACCACACGGTAATTGTGTAATTATAATTTGCGCGGGCTCGGGGGCTCTCGGCGTGTCGAACTGCCTCCGGTTTCATTTGTTTCTAGGCATTGTGTTTTAGCATAATCATGAATGATAATGGTGGTTAATTTTGAAATAGTTCAGAAGTTCGTTTAATGCTAGGTGCGAGCGTGTCATTCTCGGATTATCTCCTTGGAAAATTTGCATACCCGAGTAATTATTAACAATTTTAATAATATAAAGCGGGTGCAAAATCTTGTTCCAAAAAATCGTTATCTTTTTTTGCTTTATTGTTTCATTGGTATTCGGAGTAATTGTAATTGTTTAAATTTTAATAAACGTTTTTAATGAATTGAACAAGTACTTCATTACAATATTATATAGAAGAGATTAGTTCCGTTTCAGTGTAGAAAATATTATTTATTTTTTTCTAACAACATTGGTTGAATTTCAATTAGTATTTAAATACAAATTGTATTTCATTTTCAAAATTATAATAACTAGAAAAAAGTTTTGAGTTCGAGTGGCCCATTTTATAATTAAGAAAAACATTGTAATTTGAATATATATGACACGATTGACACATATTACCGCTACTGAAAATTACCGTTTTAAACATACCTAAGATGCTTCAAATTACATTTGATTTCTACTTGCTACACGACGAATGAGAAATCCAAGTATTTGGCTCATGAAAATGAAAGTTCCGAAAAGATTTACGATTTAGCCAATGAAAAAGAAGTTTCACTTACTATAGGAAACAGGGTAAGAGAGCTTTGACAGTTCTGAATTACGAATTTTGATAACAGTTCGTATAGCGTACTTAAAGTCATCGAATGCTAAAGTCGTTCACCTGCAGTTAATTTACATAGGATACGGTTGAGATGGTAAAATCAACTTTCGTAATACTTTTAAAATGTTCATTAAAAATGCTCACCAGCGATATTGTAATTCAGTATAAGTAAAGGCTGTAGAAAGTTTAATAAAAAGAAAAGGAAAGTAAAACCTTACAACTTTAATCTGAAACTTTTTCAATGAATCAATATTACATCAACATTCGTAGTATTAAGGCTTTAATAGAGGTATATTTTTTTTACAAATTTTATACTGATATGTTCCTGGATTTAATGAATCTAGATAAATAGGAATCAAAACACGTATAAATGCTTAATAGTAAAAATAAAAAATAAACTGTATTATTGAATTATTAATGGAATTCAATGCTTATCGTACTAATTTTAATACTAATTAATTAGTATTATTCTAAAAGTATTTGATATCGCTTATTTACATGTAAATCTTTTTATTTTTATGAATATTCTCGTAAAAGAAACTAAGCATTTGTAAACTAGTTTTGAAAAGGTCATACAACTTATGCATGTGCTACAATGTAAATAAATTCTTTCAAAATTAAGTACTAATAAAGTAATACAATGATTCACTTTTTTATCCATTCAATGTAACTAGTCCATTAATGTTAACAATTTTATTAGTTGTTTTAGTTATTTAACACAAATATTAATGTAATACACAAAAAACAGAATTTTAATAAGACATATTAATATAATAAGATTTATTATTATGGTTAAAAAATTTTAACTAGCATAGATGACTTATTTTCATATAAAATGCATATCGTTTTCATTAATTGCAGAAATATAAGAATGACTCAGTTTCACTTGTCAAGTACGCGTCACAAAATAATTGGATCGAATTTTTAAGGATCAATATATCAAGTAAAATTTTTCTTACTGCAAAGTTACGTGTTCTATATGCTCGATATACGCGTGTCCTGAAAAAACGAAGAGCAGAAAAAAATTAAAATTCAAAGTGAAATGACTTCCGCCACGCGATAATCGCGATTCGGTGAAAGCTGGTTTCGGATGCAGCGGCAATTTCTTGTGTACGGTACCGGTGAAACCAAACACCGCGTACCTCCTCCTGTACCTCCTACGTATTTCTTCCTCGACTGTACCGGCCGAGCATAGTCTCGTGCTAACCTTTCGCGCGCAACGTCTTGGCTTATTGTTGCCCACACCTCCTTTTTAGCACGCGGTAAAGGTGAAGTTCACCACAATGTCTGGAAACAAATAGAGAAACCGGATTGTAATAGTGTCTAAATCTCTGTCTAAATGAGCTCGTTGATGTAAGATATAGTTTTTTCGGCAGGTGCTAAAGCTTTACTTGAAAACGACAGTCATATCGTTGAGAATAACAACCGCCACGATGTAAACGTTTTTCTCAACGTTTTTAAAGTGTCTTGGGGTACAATAGGACGTATAATTTTAGTTTAAGAACATCGATGTTGCATTGTTTGGTGTAACTTTTTCGAAAATTTATTACTCGCGAAAGCGCTGGAAAAGTTTTGTTTTAGCAGCTTGAGGCAGCTGAAATTGTCAGAATTATGACTAAAATTTTACTATGAAAAATTGCAGAAAGCGTTTGCTTAACTATCATGTTTCTACCAAAATATTTCCAAATTATGCAATAAATATACAATCAAATAATAAAAAAAATAATTTAAAGTACATTTAATAAGGTGTCATTTTTTGTTTCAGGTGAGTTCCAAAAATTATGTATATTCCATTTATTGAATCTGTCCGTACAGCTATATGTAAGTACATTAATTATAAGTTTTATAAATCTTTACGCTGTTGCGGAATTGAGATCGTCATAATAAAATTATTTGACTCATTTAAACAGAATATGCTATACAATTATTTTAAACTGTTGTATTTAAAGTATGCAAATTACACAGAGAAATTCTTCGTAATCGTTACCCGTTAGACTAATCAATAAAACGAAAATGATAAAATTTGACAAGATTCGAAAAAAATATGCTTTAATTATATCCCTAAAGAAATTAGGGAATGAACCCTATCGAACCCGTTCGCTTATCAGTTACTGCATGATGTTTAAATAACATGTAAAAAGGTGTATTAGATTTTTATGCTTTCTTCGACCCGTCACAATATCACAACATCTAATTAAGGAATAATTGAAAAAATTTTCGAAGCGTTGAATAAAGAGTTACTATTCTCTTAAAGTTTGACTCTTCACTAGCTTCAAAGATATATTGTGCGGGACTGTTATTAAATCCTATACGTCTAGATAATGATTAAAATAGGTAATGATTAGATATAGATATAAATTAAACTACAATCCTTACAAAATAATTTGTATAAATTATTTGTATAATTTAATTAAAACGTAAGATAAAAGAAAATTCATTAAACAAGTTTGAGTTGTTGTTGGTAGATATAAAAT
Organism: Sycophaga agraensis; assembly: GCA_018906755.1. NCBI lineage: Eukaryota > Metazoa > Arthropoda > Insecta > Hymenoptera > Pteromalidae > Sycophaga > Sycophaga agraensis. The sequence goes on from JACCIE010000011.1 coordinate 2,075,941, forward strand.
GAAAATGTCCAGCTTAAATATTTTGACTAAAAATATCACCATTGCATTATCAATCGATGATTAGCATAGTTCATCTTAAATTTGCAGATGCATATAACTCATAAAGTTCAAATTTCATTTCCATAAAATATATTATAATCATTAAAAATATAAATATCGACGTGCACTACTTTATTACTATAAAAAACTTGTGTTGAAAATATTGCATTTAATTAATAAAAGTACACTAACACTAAATTAATAAAATCATCAATACAAATCTAAAATAAACTAATAATTATTACTTTTCTACAAATACTTAGTTTGTTCTTCATATAGGTAAAAAAAATTTAAATGTAGTTAATTATTTTTATTTAATTTAAAAAAATTTTGTTGTCAATGATGCAAGAAATACGTAGAACATGAATTATTTTTAGTTTTATAATAGAAAATTTTAGTCTTACTGCAAAAAGATAAATCTCAATATTTTCTTACAAATTACGAAAAAATTATAAATACGTACGTCACAGTTTTCTAATCGTGGAAAGATAATAAAATCAGCATATTAATATTGTCACCAAGGCAAAGATATTAACATCAAACAATTGAGAGCTTATAATTTTATAAAATGTTTTGAAAATCTGAATTGCTAAATACAAATACATAAGCTTCTTTTAATATTCAAATTTATGCGGAAATGACGGAAGAAAACTATACGTAGGTGTCATATTCTGAAAAATTAGCGACAATCAAAATCACTAGTTGTCAATGTTAATGAATATGAATAATTATTCTTAGAGTTCTGAAAATAAACATTTTAAACCGTAAGGTTCTTGATGTCCTTCACGGTTTCGTTTATTCGAAATCAAAGTTTGAAATATAAGAATGATTAAAGCGCCTCTATAGGACGATTTGATAAAGTTATTGCAGCAGTCGGTAACGAAGAAATTCAGCAATGGTAAGCTTACTACTTACCATAAGCGATAAGTGAAATCTACTTCACTCTCCCGATAACTTAGAAAAACGTTATTTTACCTGCAGTCGCAACTACAACTGATTACTGTATTACCAACACAGCAGTCTGATATCATTTGTGAACATTGCCCTATTATTGGTAAAATTAGAAATTATAAATTATATACAAGGTTAAACTTTTTTCAGTATTTTTTTGAATATTTTCAGTTTATGTTAGATTGTAATGTGTTATTAACAGCAACACTTTTATATTTAAAAATAACATTTTTCGTGTACAAATAGTTTGCGTAATAGATGCCTCATGTTTTTTGACTTATGAATTGCTGCTACTTTTCTAAATAGATAAAAGCTTAGCTACAAAAGCTAATAATAAAATGAAAAGCTCAACCAGAATTAATGTACATTAGATTAGCATCAATATTACATTGCGAACACGCTAGCGAAGCATCTCGCAAGGAGCATTAGTAGGAACCGACTATTAACATAGCTACGTAAAGAGATCCATTTAAAGAAGTGAAAAGTTTTTAAGTACTGAGAAATTTAAAATGAAATTAAAAATACAGATTATCTTATTTTTTTTACTTATGATTTTCGCTATTGTCGCTGCTGAAAAAAGTAAGTTTAACATTTCATTCTGTATTATCCTTCTATGCTCACATATTTTAAGTTGTATATGTTGTAAAAATTCAGTCGTGCATCGATTCATGTATTTTTTAGATTTTTTTAAATTTTATAAAATAGAATTTTATATCTTTACAATATTTTATTAATCTAAATGTAAATATATTTGTTTACCTCGATTTTCGGGAATTAGAAAATGTAGCAAAGACATTTTAGATTTTATATCAAAATATAATAATAAATTTTCCTCGTATTAACGTTATTGTAATCGTTATATGTAATTTATTTATTTTTTTTTTGTTTTATTACAATTTGTGAGTAACTACATAGAATATACTAGAACGATAATTTTCGTATTCCATTTTTATAGATGCTAAAGTGTGTAAAGACTGGAAGGCATGTGTTGGATTTTGTGGTGTACAAGTAGTTCCACGTTGTGTTGATTTGAAATGCGAATGTTCAGCACTAGGAGTCTAAGTTGGTCAAACAAAATTGTAATTAATTATATGTAATAAAAAGGTTTATTAATTTTATACATGTAACACTATACGTTTATGATAAAAAATGAAAAAATTGTTGTTTTTACTAGAACAAGGCTAGGCATAGACGTAGTCTAAACATAATGCGTCATTACTTATCTATAAAATTATGCAGTTACAGAGAAAAATAATTCTTCATTAAATCATTCTAAAGCATAAGAATAATTTTAAGTATAGTTTGTCAGTTTTTCTCAAGAAACTAAAGTACAAAATTTTTAATTTATTTTTAAATTATTAATTTATATTCATAAATAAGTAATTGTTGATAAAAATTATTCGGATTTTTGCATAAATTGAAACTATCAATTTCGAGAACCATCATTTAATTTTTTATTAAAAGTTTTAATTTATTTTATAATCTAGCGAAAGTAGTTTAACTTAATAATATATACATGGATTAAATATATTGCTTTGTGGAGATGAAAGTAAACTTTAATAATGAACGGTTTAGCATCTCTCTTATTAATTTAAGATCATGCAAATAAATTCAATAATAATTATGTATTCTGCTGTAAACCCTCGTTCTCTTGAAAAATTTCACATGACTTGAAAGAAAAGCAGAGTTATTTTTATGGCATAAAATCTTATCACGAACCGCAGATCGCCTTTCGCTCACCGTTTAATTTTCGCTTAGTCTTGTAAGTTTCCCAGTCTTTGCGTGTTTGGTTACAACGTCATACATCGTCGAATATACAAATGCTATATAATTTACCCTATTCTCGATCATAAAATATTTAGCATTAAAGACTTGGTGGGCTCGGTGCCTTTTTAGAAATTGCTGCGTTGTATGCGGATGATTCTAGAATTTTTGATTTCAAATATATTATAGTTATAAAACTGACGTGGTGAAAATTTTAAGAAATTGTATCGTATTTGTTACGAGAGAAAGTGTAAAAAAAGCGATTTAGAAAAAATATCTTCTAAGATAGCGAGTGTAATTGAAGATTGAAGGCGAGCAAATGGAAAAGATAGCAGTTCTGTGCGTGCGCTGCAGATATAACGATTTAATAAATTGAACATGCATTTGAGTGGCATTATTAGTTGTCTCGATTGAAAATACAGTTGTAGCCGAGCAGAATTAATGAGTTTGCCGGGGCAAAGGATAAAAGTCAACATTAGAATACGACGTGAATCAAGTGATTTAATGGACAGTTTACTAGCAGTCAAATGATGTTACGGCACGGCGATTTCTCGTCGCCAATGAGGATCCGCGGTTTACCGCAATTTAACCATTACGTGTACCGTACGTGAGCGGCGCGCGCGTCAAATAATCGGAAAAGACATCCGGGATGCGCGGCGGCGTAACGCCTTAGACGCGTGCGGCGCGCGTTGCCCGGCGAGCGGGCGGATTCCCGAAGCGCCGCTCGCCTCTGTGCATCCCCGCGAGCGGCCGGCGCGTGCGCGAGCTCCTTTTTTTCCGGCTCGTCTTCGCGGATATTCCCCGGTTACGGCCCGCGGGAGAGCAAGTTTACAGTTAATTGAATCGCGAATGCGCAGCCTCTTTATTCCCGGGCCGCGGCGCTGCGTCTCGGTTTGCCGGGCCCGAGCCGCTATGCAGCCCGCGCGGCTCCTCCCGTGAAATTCGGACGCGGCTCGCGTGATGCGCGCGTTTCGCGTTTCTTGCGCGGCAGCCCCGGCCGGCGCTTTCTTTCTTATTGTTTCTCCGCTTTTTTCCCCCTATCCCGCGGGCGGCCGGCGCGCGAGCGCCGCTACGCTCGCTGCGAGGCTTTTTTTTTACCGTACTTTCGATTTCCATCGAGCGATTCTAGGCCAGCGGCGTGAATTTTCAATGAAGGTGGAATGTCGCGTCCCTTTGAGTGGCCTCGAGGCCGGTGCCGCGCTTCCAACGAGTGTTACTCCGTCCGCGGCTCCCGTGATTTATGGCCACATTAGGAAGGACGAGCGGCTGCCCTCGATGGGATTTGCCAGTGGGAACCGAACGGGACAACAGCGTCCAATGGGCTTTTTGGACAAAGCCAATACGGAGAAACAATCGATCGACTTTTCCCCATAATGATAGGTCGTAATGAACACCGGCTCGCAGGTGCTTTCCAAACGCGTTAAGATCGAATCTCATCGATTTCGTAATGACTTTCGAGGCGAGTCGATCTACGGTCCCGTTGCCCGGCAGATCGAGCCGCGCCGAAGCGTAATAGAGCCATTCTCGCAGATAATCGGCCGCGCCGGTAGACGACAAGTGGGAAATCCCAGAGGGCCGGCGGGTCACGGCGGCCGATCAATCTCTCCTGATTACCCGCTCGCCGCCCTTCTTAATTGCCGGGCCTCGCGGCGCCGACGACAGCTTTTATAACGCCCGGCGGCTTATCTCGCGGTGTAACTCAGGCGCGGCAGTTTTCCCGCCCCGCCCGGGAATGATTTACGGCGCCCGCTACACTCTCGCTTTTCCCGCCGGGAGTGAAACTCCCGCGGCCCTGCCCCGCGCCCGGGATATCTGCTTACCCGGGGAAATTGCCCGGGTGACGGCTCCCGTGCGGCTCGCGTGCGCCCCGAGGGAGAGTCGCCGTCGTCGACAGGTGCTCGCGCCTGCAAATGTGTTTATCAGTTTAATTGGACAGTTGTCGCGCGCGCGCGCGCTCGATCTTATATCTTTCGCCTTAAAACTGAGTCGTTCATTCAGTGTATGAGAAAACTGAAACTGTGTAATAACTTTTTTAGGCCCGTTTATAACGAACCACCTGGTTTTCTTTTGTATTGCAGGCACGCGAGGCTTGTTAATTAGTTTGTTCGCGGATACGTTATCCCTGCTCATTAGAAATATATTTTGAGCAGTTTTATTTGGCCATTTTGCATGAATAAATCTAATACGGAATGCATTCCAGTTTGGATGAATATTCATGCGTGGGTACAAAATAGAATTTTTCGACCCTGGTTAAAAACTGCAGACTCGTTCTCTTTTAAGGTCAGTCTCTATTGCTACCTTCCTCCAGATGAAAGTTATAGGATCTTATCAAAGCGGATTTCATCTTCTGTACTGCAGGTTCCACATACACTCGCGCGTGTACGCTTCTGAAGTGAGGCTTCTGTTGCATTAACCCCAAAAGAATACATTGCGCTTTGTATTTTTACATACAAAACGGCCTTTTTAGTCATTAGTTTGAATATGCAACAAACATTCGCATGAAATTTGAACAAGTTTCAACCATACCGTGACTTCTATAACTGTAAATTCTTGAGTTAACCCGCATCAAGTTTTCCCCTCTCTGCGAACTCGTTCGAATTTGACGATTCGCGATAACCATTTCCAAGCGCGCCCGAAAAAAAGAATCGGCATATTGCAAGCAGCCGTAAACCGCGTGATAGAGCAACGAGTTACAATCGGCGGATGCTCTCGAGGAATAAATACGTTAACAGTGGATCACTAGCGCCAGATCCCACGTGGGCGAGTATAACGTTACGATCGGGAAAAATCCATCAGAGAAAGTCATACCGCATCCTTGGCTATATTATACACGCACACAGCCATAAATTTAGCGCGTGTACATTTTCGCGCGGCTGCACTCTTACCTCTACCCAATATCGTGTGTTCAATTTTCTATTTAACGAGGCCGTCACTCCTCATCGAAGCGAGCCAATTGACCGATAAATAACCCAAGAGCTGCACGCGCGTTGCCCGCCATCGGTCAAAACACGCGGGCGCCGCTTATCGCCCTGCACTCGGCCACTAAATTAACTTTCAATTCAATATATATACATAATGCTATCTATTGCCAATGGCGGGAGAAAGCGCCGGCGGTCGTCCGCGACACTGATCGACTTATCGGCCCGTGTATGTATTTCTAGGCGCGACTGCGGAAAAATCCCACGGCTGCTACTTATTATTTAACTACCGGGGCGCGGCTGGCGCGAAAAAGGAGGATCCACGCGGCCGATTCGCTTTCACGGGGAGAGAAAACACACGGGCGCGCCGCTCTGGTATTCGTAATAAAAGGGTTGGGATCTCCGGATCGCGGCAATTTGCCTTCTCATGTCGCGCGGGCGCTCCCACTTTCTCCGTCGGCTCGAGTACACAACAATGCGTGCACACCTGGGAGAGGAAGGACGCGCGCCGCAAGTGGGTGTGCTTCCGGCGCCTCCGGGCCGCTTCTGTTTGGAAAGTCCATGGCGAGAAACGCCCGCTTGTTTTGATTCGGAGCTCCTGCGGAGTAGCGCCGGGGCAGGTTTTAACTGATACCGATATTAACCGGCTAATTAAGAATTGATTGGGGGAAAGAGCGCGGCTGGACTCTCTAATCAATCGCAGGAAAGTAAATCTCGTGAAAGGTGCTTGGCGGAACTCGATGCGTATCTGCTTGGGCGCCGGTTTTGCATATGACGACGGGTTTTGGCGGTCTCGATCTTTGCTTTAGAATTTCCCATTGAGAGGAAAAGAGCGAATCAGTTTTTCGATTCAAGTTTATAGCCGGGTAGCAGGCAGAGGTTACTGTCCACATTAATCATCGTTTAATCTATTTTCCTCCAGTCTTATGAATATCGCTCGGTACAACTTTATTTTTATCCGATTCTAAATCATTCTCCCGCTTTCAGTTTTACTCCTTGATCAATCTTTCATCTTATTATTGATCTTGATGATATGTTATTAAAATTTTCACCAAATAAAAAAATTATTCTAATAGTAGAGTTTTAATATTCTGAGTAATAGCAATCAGCTTAGCTGATAGTATAATATACTTATATAACAAACAGATGGTTCATTAAATTTTGAAAGTACCAATTTTTCAATTTTCTACCGCTCTCTTCTTAGCTAGTTTTCTTTCGGAGAGTTTTTTATACATTTCCCAGGCTGTCTTGAAGTGATGAACACCTCAAAAACAAATGGGAGGTATTTTTTATGAAGTATAATTTTAGAAATAATAACCGAGAATCGTTTAAAATTATATAATTTTCTAAATAAATACGTAATGCTTAAATTATCTAGAAAGATTTGAGGCGGATGTTCGTATTTAAAACATGCATAATATTATTTTTATGAGCATTACGCAGTATTTAATTGCAAAGAATGTACTTTTTTTAAATCATTTTTCAACTCCTTCATTATCTGGCGCAATAATAACGATTAAAAAATATTTACTTTTTGAATTAAAGCAGAAAAAATTCAAGTTCAAAAAATTTAGACATTTAGATCTTGTACAGATTGTCATTCACAGTAACCCACTTGCAAATTGTAATTTTTTTAAAATTTTCACCGAGTGATTCAAGTCTAAATATGTGATTCGCTACAAGCGAAGTGAGTAGTAGTGAGTAATGCAGCAGAGAATCAAACTTACAGGCCGTATTAATATATGAACTTGGATAATCTCACATCCGCCAATATTACTGCCATTTGCAATCTTCGCATAAATCCTGTCTGCATCCGGTCCGCGCTTTCGCGTATATCCTCCAAACAGGATGTCCCGAGATCGCTTCCTCCATACTCCTGCGAGCGATCGGTTCCTGCGGCATATTCGCAGTGCTCGCGCTAATTCGTTTGGTGCAATCAGCGCCCGGAGAGAGCGAGCAAAGCTGATTCGGCATCGCGGATCGATGTCTCCGCGGGACGCATGATTCGCTCCGGGGCTATGTCGTAACTAGGCGAAATCGTGGTACCCGGAAGAGACGGGGGTCCAGGAAAGCCCGGGCCGATTTGCATTTGGCTGCGCGCGCGCTGCGGCCACGGGAGAGGAAACGATTCTTTCGCGGGCCGCTTTTTTCCAATAACTTTAACGATGACAATTTGCCTCGTATCTGCAGTTTTCCGCGGTGCGCGCTGGCCAACGAAATCTTGCCTATTCATTTTGGGAACGCGTGCACCGGAGCAGCGCGCAAGTTTAGTACTACTATTTAGAAGGTGAATACGTTTCGAAATAGCTGCTGGCCAGGAGCTATTACTCTTTGTTACCGTCTTTGGCTTTGCATATACGTAGTAACAGTCAAGATATTTTATGTAAAAGGATACACATACTGTAATTCATACACGTATGCCACACTGTAGGCATAAATATATTTTAAACTTTAGAGTGTGAGAACATTTTTATAAAGATCTAGTTGCTTTTTCGATTTCGAGACGCTAGACTAGAGATTCGAAACTAAGATTATTCTATTTTATTAAAAAGAGTTTGATATTGCTATGCCATTTCGGTCTTAATCTTATCAGGAATATCTTTTATTCCATACTGTAGAATATTTCAATAATGTAAAACAGAAAACTATAACAGTTGAATATGTTATTTATTTATACAATTTATTGAATGTTACTTTTGATTTTCCCTTAACAACATTTTATAGCCGGATGGCAGTCAGCAAGTTTCTAATCTTTGAAACTTTTTAACTTCTTCATCGTCAGTGGTAGACAATTACTCTTCAGCAGAAACAGCTAACTAAAATTAGAAGCGCGACCGCATAGCGGGTCCGAAAACCCTTATGAAAAACTGCTATTAAGCAGTGCATAGATAAACACGCATCGACCTAAGAAAGTTTGCAGGATACCCATGGCCGGGCCCTCAAATTAGAAATCGATCATTTGCACATTGTTTGTGTTCAGGCGCCTCAGTTTCTCGTTAGACGCCTATAACCGGAGTGATTTTGCGTCTGCCTCGCGGCGAAAGCACGCGTCTGCCGCCTCGAAAGAGCACGAGGGGCGGAAAAAATGAGGAATGGACCGGCAAGAAGCGCGCGCACGAGGCAGAAATCCCCAGCGGAGCGTGTCGTGAAGAGAAAGCACCAGAGGAGGAGGAGGTGGAGCACGCACACCTCAGCGCAGTCCCTTACCGACCTGGCCGATTCGGTTGACGAGAGAGCCCAGGGCGTTGAATGACAATGCACAATCCCCTATAGCAGAACCCGATGAGACGTCGATTGATCGATCAGCCAGGGCTCGCCAACTTTTCCTTTTCCTAAGCTCTCCGATTTTGCTATGATTTTACGGCAAAAGTGATATTCCTTATAAAACCGCTGCGTATCCTTGGGCCAGTCTATAAAAGTGGTCATGGGGCTTTTGAGACCCATTGTGCGTAAAAATGGGCAGTTACGAAGTCAGCCGACGGAATGCCAGAAGCGGGCAGGCACTCTTATAGTCGGACCTCTAAGTACTCGCGCTCGTTAGCCAAGTGCACTTGCGAGCGGACTTTTTTGCGTGTCGCCGCACATTAGGGATATTAATACTCGATCGTGCGGTCGTAACGAGCCGAACGTTAAACACACAGAGTTAAGAGACTGAAATTGAGCAAAAATCCCGGACCTGGGCACCTGCAGAATAACGAGCTAATCGGGGGGCCTCCGATACTCGCCAATTACGTTTTAAGCGACCACGCGCCTTCTTGTGCTCGCCCCGACCGCGCGATTCGCCAGACAGCCATAGCCCAACCGGCGATAAATGCTTCCACGCTAATCCTTTTCCTTGTGGATCGCAACGAATTATAGTTGAGTGTTATATTTGCAAGGGTCTTGCGGGCCGTTGCTATGCCGATCACTTCAAATTGCATTCTTATGGGTAATTTAAAATTTTAGTGGCCGTATAGAGTTATTGCTTTATTGCTAATTGCTAAAATCCATTGCGGTTAAATATTATTTACCTATTCGTAGTAGCAATTAAAACAAAATCTAATTATTTAATAAATCCACTATTTGCTTATGTCAGTTAATATTAATGTTAATGTTTTGTGAAATAATTCAAGCGCAAAGGATTTTTGTGATCGTTACTATTACATGCAATAGTATGAAATGAACAATTTATAATGACAGTTTGGATCAAGAATGGCGTTCAAAGAATGAAATGCTTTAGATCTTGATCGAAATGTTACTAAATATTAACAAAATTTTTATAACTGGTTCATTAAAAACAGCCGTTTTCCCTTTCTCCTCGGTAAAAACAGAATCAAATCTTTTATGATATAAAATGTTTTTTATTATTCTTGTTAAATCATGTGCCGAGTATGTTGAAATAAGTTAAAGATACATATAGATATGTGTGAGTTAAGCCTCTCGAAATAAATTTTTCCTCATTTCCCGTGTATAATCTTTATAATTTTCGTAGTAAATAATTTCATGCAATTAAATTCATACAATACGATCATTTATAGAAATATAAAACATTTGGACAATCAACCAATCGATTTTTTTCGGGTATTCGAAAAAGTTTCGCTTAACAATACTCTGTCGCGAAAGAAAATCATCATTTATGTTCAACAAATTCAAAACTCTTTAAAGGTATTCGATGGGCCGAGTCCTAGGCAACGGGCGTCAACGGTAGCTGCGCGCGAAAGTGCATAATACAATAATAAGCGATATCACGCAGAGCGCGCCTCAAGAAAATCAAGATCCTTTGCAGGAGCGCGCTGCTGCGGCGCGGCGGGCGGGTTTCCCAAGGTGGGGAAACTCTCGAGGTTTCGTCGTTGATGGAAGTGGGTCGTCTCCTAGGCGGCTTCGCGCTTCGCTCGCTCCTGGCTGCCCCTTCCTCCAAGAGCGCTCGCGCGCGCGCATTCAGTCGGCTAGCAGCGGTCGCACGCGACTCTCCCTGTGCCTCTCTCTGGGAGCTCGCGATATGCTTGCGCTAACTCTACGGGCTTAGAACCTATGCTACTTTTCGGCGAAAGCCGGGTGCATGTACGCACGGGCATCCAGTGTACGCACAAGTTTTTTCAATCGATAGGAAAGCAGGATCGATTTCTTACAAAACTATAGACAGTTTTTGTTCTCGATCGAAATAAATCAAGGATTTATGACAAAAGTTTGTGAAGTTCCGAGGATCAAAGTGAAACATCGGAAAATAAGCGGAAAATTATCGCACTACTAATGTGAGGAGGCAAAGAATACTGCTTGGAAATGATCTGTAATGGCCGAGTGGGTCCTTGTTACACGCCAATTTCCTTTTCAAGGCATTTTCATTCGCTCTCGCGGTTCTGTCTACAAAGCATATACTCTAATTAACTCGACTAACTAATAATAAAAAATTTTAATTATCGACTCTTGAGTGCATTGTGGGACCTTATTGTGATTTTAAAAGTTGGACAAGTGAAACTTTAATTGTAAAATTGTACTGACAGTGTACTGTGAAAAAAATATCTTGATTAGAAATATACACTATAAATGAACACTACCAGTTTATCGATCAATTTGAATAACTACAAATATTGCTGACCTGAAATATCATATTTGGAAAAAAACCATTTGATCGATTTGAGTCTTTAACTACCTCAATAAAACAAACATTTCTACCAAATCAAATAGTGAAATGCTTATTCTTAGAAACTGAACCTGACTTTGCAAAATCTAACCTAGTCCTGTAGCCAAATTGTCAAGTTCTAAGAAGGAAATTTCTCCCCATGTAGAAAATAACGGAAACTAGATAATCTCATTGCCACCTCTATCCTATACTTTAATTCGATGAGGATGGGGGATATCAGAATACTAGATCCGCGCTTCGGCGCGGATATGAAACACCATCGTCCCTGGCCCTCTGTTTATCGTAACCACCCGGCCTCTCGTGGACCCTCTTTTTGTTATCGGCCTATGCCATTGGACACGTTAACTCAATGGATGAATCCGTTGCCTAATCATGACTATAACTACATGCCAGCTCGTGTTCCTGGTTCTGGATCTAATAAGGGTGGTGACTACTACTACCTAACGCCTCTCTATAGAAATGCTATTCCTGCACCACCTGCACAGGCCTTACCCGGATTCCAAGTACCTGCTCCAGTCACAGTTTCGCCCCGTTTGATGCTGATGGATCAGCCACATCAAAGCCAACACCATCATCGACCCTCTCGTAATCGAAGCACCAAAAGTTCTGGGTCTACAGGAATGGGTGGCGGTAGGCACAGTGTTCCACCTTGTACTTGTTCTGTCGGCCGTACCAGATCCCTTGAGGATGTGAGAAGTGAGGTCAGCGAATGGGAAGAATATAGCGATATGAACGGAAATCGCATTAGAACGAGTCCCAAAAACAATGGCATATGTAAAAGTAATGGGAGACGATCTATGGAGAATCTTCTGGAGGTAGATGTCGATGAGGGAGGTAGAGGATTCGAGAATGGCCTCAAACCACTTAGAAACAATAGGATGATCGAAAAGCCCGGAAAGCGAAGAGGGATGTACATGGTGCGTGTTCGTTTTACATATCTTTCTGAAATTCTATTTCTGCAAATATCCTAACTTACTAAATTAAATAAACTAACTACATAATATTCACAATAAATATTTGTATTGCAATCTGACTATGCAATTATACTATTTACTTTTTATTTAAAGAAATGTAAATTATATGTTTACGTATGACATTAATTAATTGATGTAAAAAAAATCGGTTTAAAAAACAATTTAGGATATGAACAGTATTAGATAATATAATATAAAATATTTAATGTCACTTTTCTCTTAATATTTGGAATTTATTATTATTAGTACATAATTCCTAATAATATTGTTCAGAGATATAATGCAGAAAATGAAAAAATGAAAATATCCTGGTAATTTCATTAGTATGATAGTAGAAAATGGACTAGTTCTTATTATTTTAGTATTAATAAAGTAAAGTCTTCAATTCATAAAATTATGCATCTTTATCTCTATACATTTAAAATTTTTCATTAAAAATCAGACAAAAAAAGATGTAGATTATAATATAGTCTGCCTAGAAACTGGTTTGATTTTCTGTCAGGCTAATAATTTCAACATTGTATTTTCTACACAAACCTTGACTGATTCTTATTGACGTTTCTATTTCAAAGGCTTAAGCTTCATGGTTGGTTTTGGTTTGATGAGCTTGGGTGGCGTTGCAAATATCAGCGAGAAAGAGAAAAGGTGCGGGAAATGAGTATTGAGCAATGGATATTTCAAAAGACTAAGTACTATAGTAGTTAATTAAACAGATTTTTTATATATGTGATAGGATAAATAGTTAATGGATAATTTTAAGTGATTAGGTTTAAGTTTCAGTTTGAATAGTTATAAAAAAGACAACATATTTTGTATTCTTTTTTGTACTGAAATTGATCTACGTGATATTCTTTTGTAAAAATTAAATTTTAAAAGCTTCGATTGTCTGATAAAATTATACATTTGCAGATAAGAGTCTATAATTAAAAACAAACTGATTTAATTTTATACTTTAAAAAAATTGTACATATAAAAATGAATTATTTATGCAAAAAGTTTAACGACTCTTGTCATCAAAAAAGTATGCCATAACCTAATTGAATTTTAACCGGTTTCGCTGGCCAATGATCCAACAACAAAAGTTGGTCATACATCATTTATACATTTCTACAGTTGCAAATGAAATATTGTACATCGATTTCTGATAGTAAAACATATGTATTCATATTAAGATGATAATATTATTTTTATATACATTCTCTTACTTATTATAATTTTATAAGATTATTGCATTAGGTGTACTTTATACATTGAAATCTATGAAATTATAGTTTATGACACCTTATCTTAGAATAGTTAAATTTACTAGTGTTTATAAAAATATAATTTAGTAAAACTCTTAATTAAAAGTAGTATTTTATTCTATAGTTTAATAAAATAAGACTTGTGCAGAAATATGACTCATACCGTTCATTTCAAATAAAAATTGCGTAGATTAAAAACTCTTAAAATACCGTACCAGAAATTCGTTTAGATAAAGGATATAATAGGTTATTTCAAACAGTTTCTTGACGAGAAAAAAAATTAGTTCTGCTAGGAGTAACGTTGTCGAAATTATCTGACTACTTAGATGGAATCTCAGTAGCTCACGTCATAAAATGCGTACAAGCCATCAAGTCGCATCGTAAAACTCATCGGATGTGCTAGCCACGTTGTGGACCGGTGCACGCCCAAACAAAAAGTGAAATTTCAAACAGTGACGTGTCGCGCACAAAAGCCGCTATTGTAGATAATTATGAAGTTCCGTCATTTAAGTAGCTTTGGAGGATCACTGCACTGCTCAAGAAACTTACGAACTAGAAATATCTATTTTAGAAAAGGTGCGTGTAACGATACAATTCGATTCCGCTTTTTCTTTCTCTCATGGCTTTTTTGTAAAAAGATGGATGAATTAGGATGCTCGAGTGATTTTTCTTTCGATTCATGCGCGCCTTCTTTACTTTCTCCGTATCGCCAGGAGTAGCTCGACCGTTTTTTAAAGCTACTGTAACTTTAATTTGCGCGCATGCTCTTTTTCTGCTAATCATTATCTTCATTGTTGAACATTATACTATTAAGTTTGCAGTATAGCTAATATAATTTAAAATATTATCAATAAGGAAGAATGATGCTTTTTACATTTAAAATGTATCATTAAAGTTTAAAATTTATTCTTACATTAATTGTAAAAATTAATTATTCTTCACTACATAATCATCTAAGTTTGTTTTTATTGTGTGGATAGATTATTAACGCAAATTAAAAATTCACCAATTTTCCACTTAAAATTAGAGAAAATTAAAATCTTGTAAACCGAAATAAGCTGCTATGACCAAATTCGAGTTATGCATATAACTGTTTTGTCATTAATTTGCTTAAACTTTATTAAACAATTAGAATCATAATAAAGCATTAAGTATCTGTACTTTTTGTTTATTAATTTTAATTGTTTCGTTATGTAATAACAACTTTTTCCGCAATACTCTCGACATAACTCTCTGAAATCATATAGAAACGTTGGTCACGGGTCAATTTTCAGCTTCGCAAAAACGGAGTAGAATCGTAGCGACCCAATTGTCGTTCTCCGTGGAAAACTGCACTTGCCTCGGCATTCGCTAACGGTGACGATAATTGAGACGTTTGCTTCGAACCAACCCTGTAATCGCGACGTCCTGCATGTAGACGCATCAACAGTGCGTCTCATGCGTGAAGTCACCTTTCAAAGTTGAGTAATACTATATAAATACTTCAACTGTTTTCGGCCGCCGCAAAATTGTCTTGTACTGAGTAAGACGAACCTCATTATTTATCTCATTATAAAGCACAAATTATTTTTTTATGTATTTAAAGTGTCATCCCTTTGAGGACATTAAACAACATTTTATAATAGTTATAACTAGAATATCTTGATATGTAGAACGCAGAATGAAAACAAACCAAAAAAAATTAAAAATATAAATGCATTAAAAATTACATGTAACCTATTAAATATTATTTATAACTAATAAATTTTAAAACAAAACTTATAAAATTAAAGAAAAACAATGTTTATTTTGTTTCTATTTTTATTTTTTTATGTTTTTTATTTATTTCAATTTTGTGATGAAAGTCTTGCTATTAAAACTAGTAGAAATTGAGTGACTATGCTCATTAGGCTTTGGTTGAAGCTCTACAGATTGTAGGAAGGAAACTTTTTTGCAAAAGATGGTGATCGTCATGACACGCACTTACTCGTCCTGTTAATTTTAATTCTAGATAGAAAATGTAAGAAATCCAGTACGCTGGTCTGCAATAATTTTAAGTTATAGAAGTTTACTACTGTTTACTCTACTGTAAATGTAGCTAATTTATTTCGTGATTTAACAGGTAGTGAATTAATAAGATTGTTAATTTCTACTGCTTCGTAATTGTATATATGTATGTACAAGTTATACTGTAAAGAGATGAATCGGTTGCTTTCAGGATCTCGTTAAAACCATAAATATACATATTGATTTATGATAGTTTTTAGTCAGATAATGTCAGATCTAATTAGTCAGCCAGATAATGTTAGATCTAATTTACGCAAACAAAAAATTTTTCTATATAAAATTTTTTCTTAAAAATAACAATAATAAAGAGGAATTATGATTTATTGGAACCATTCAAATTTATGAGGTTGTTCACCGTATTATATTGAATAGTTATACTTTCAAAACATTTATAAATTTTTTAAAATATAATTGAGTGGAAACTCATCAGCCGTGTCTAGACAGGAAATGAAACTTTTAAACTAAAATAGTTATGAGTGTTAATTTCTCCATTTTTTAAATGAATTGGGTTAAATATATGGAACGCTAAAAATGCAATAACTTTTCATATTAGTAGCTAAACCGTTTTTTGTCCATTCAAACCATTTACGGTTAATTAGAAATATGACAAAGATGTTTAAAGATTAACAAAAGCTATTAGCTATGGGAATAGACAAGTACTTATTAACTGTAGTCAAATTATCTCGAATTGCATCTCCAGTATTATGATAAAGTAAAAAATTTAAGAACTAATAATAAACTAATAAATCCTGATGATAAAAAATAACTAACGATTTGCAACAAGGACAATTATCTGGATCCTTTATTGATGAACTCATTCTCACTCTATTTGCACTCGGATTCCTGGTAAAACTATTTGTTGTTTCTGACTTTTGATTGATTTTGAAGTTGAATTTTTCTCAGGGATATTGTCCAGTGTGGATGCAATTTCACACCGTTAGTCGCTTTTGGCCTATTTTATACCTGCACTTTTTGGACCGTTATTAAATATTTCGATCTTTAGTTTTGCAGTTTTGAGTACGAATGGGAATGGATAAGAAAGTCTTTATAGAACAAAGAGCTACGATTGTTGATTTTAAGAAACTATTCTTAAGTTTATCTCTATCATACTTAAGAGAGTGAATATTTTAGTTATATTTAATTAAAATAAAATCTTGTTGGGTTAATGAAAAATTAATTATAAATATTAAAATTTGCTATAAAATTTACTTTTGAATTCATTTGTTATAGTTTAAAGTATAAAGTATTTGAAATTTATCTTCTAATACATTTATGAACTGTTAAATATGAAATAATTTTAAATTAACTTCAAATTTAATTATTTATACAGAGACACAGAATTAGTAAGTCTAATATTTTTTACAACAATTATATAGTTTTTTGAGATTGCAAGCATCGCATGATTAAATTTACATAGAAAAGGCCTATAATAAAGTTGACTATGATCGTTTGTCAATCAATAATGGGACCAGTGGTGATTAAAATTTCATCAGACTAAAATTACTGAAAGTGTACTTGGTACATGATGTAATCTTAATTTTTTCAAAATTATGACGAATAATTCGTAATGCATATGAAGAGAAATTATCAAATTGTGCTCCAACACGTTCCGCTCATTGAGCCTACAATGTATCGAATCCGCAATTATTGACGTTTTACTTTTCATTACATTGCTTTACGGCAAACACAGTTGAATGATTTTTAAATTCCCATAATATTATTAAAGCGCATATTTATAAAAAAATAAGAAAACAAAAAAAACTTATTTTATGCAATGAAATATGTTATTATTAGATTTGAATTCTTCGAAACACTTGAAAAATATTATTTATTCCAACAAAGTGCAAAATAATCATTTTCTTTCACTATGACTAAGCAAGAGATTTCTTTTGACTTCCTGCATAGCCTTTGTAATCCGCTAATATCATGAATTCAGCTCATCTAATTCTATCGTTGACCTAAAAAACTAACCCGTTTTCCGCAATGTGTTAACAAAATTGAAATGAGATACAATAAATAATTCAATGTAAACTTAATGAAAAGAAGACAAACGTAAACTTCTAAGGTAAAAGATATTTTATATACATCCATTACTCATAAGTAATACGTTTAAAATATTAAAAATATTGTTGACTGATGTCTCTAAAAATGAAATGCATTTATGATACAACCATAGCCGTGGTCTACTTAAAGAAACAAGTTAAATTACGCGGTCTCTTTTAAAAATGGCGTTAAGTAAGCCATTTTGACATGAGTTGCTAATAAATGGCAAGAAACTGGAAAAAAGTTTCTCTAGAACAGCCAGTTTTGTATCGCGGATCACTCCCGTTCGCACGTTAGCTATAGAGGGTATGTTGATAATTGTAAGTTTCTATAATCCGCATACAGTAGTCACTACAGTATTATAATTGGCAATTAATAAAAAATTGTAACAATGTAGTAGGAATATATACCAATAGAACCATTTCTGAGTCAAATTTTTATTCTTTGAATTTGACTCGTTACTATCCCTGTGTCGAACAGCGGACCAGAATCAATTGAAACACCGAACAATAAGGACCACGACCAACAAATAAGTAAATGCGTATCGCCAAGTATAAGTGTGACGACCGACTAGCTTAGAGGCGCTGTCGACTGAGCTCAGGGGAAGACTCCTGCGCCACAGTCAACCGATTTCGAATTTTCCGGAACCTCGTCGCCGAATAGGCCCGCGAATAGGAGTGACCGAGCCAAGCGCCGGCTTCCAAGATCTCTAACAGCGAAGGACGAGTACAGCAACTGCCGTCCATCGAGATCGACGCACCGTTGGCTCCGTTCGAACGAGGGCGCTTCCGGCATCGTTGTCCTCGTCGGCACCCTTGCGCGGTATGCAAACGACCCGTTCGTACAATACCAATACCGGCCTAACATTCGTCGGAGAATGAGAAAATTGTCCCAGAAAGAGAAGAATGCGTGAGCGCGGTCGAGCGGTATTAGTATGTAAGTGTATTAAACGCGTAATTTAAGCTGCTTTAGAGGTACAATAAAGTGTTCAATCAATTGAACGTTTTTATTGAGTGTTCATTTATTTATTGTGTATTTTTGTGACCCTATTAACCCGGATGTGATACATAACATTTCATTTCTAGAAGGGGGTTTGTTAATGCGTGTTATGCTGTGTTTGAAACTGAACCAATTAATATTTGTTATAGTGCATACCGACATTAAATAAAACAAATGCAATCGCTTATATAGTTGAAACGTAACTTGTCGATAACCAATGGATACTTTGTAGTACAAATTATTAAATTACATTTGAATAGGAGAACGTAATTCATGTCTAGTGAAAGTGGAATAATTAAACCTGCGAAAAGAACCAATTTACATGTTTATGATTGTCGTGATCGAGTCAAGATATGCATTTTTCACCTAAATCGCAAAGCGCATACATTATTTATACTTTAGTTTTTGTAAATGCTCGTCTCCTATAATTTTGATCTTTACCTCGGTCTTTACGTTATAAGATACAACAAAATTTAATGAATTCCTTTGAGGAAGTAGGAAATAATTAAACAAAAACCACTCGACTTAAGATGCCCCTTTGCGCTTCTTTTCTCTACCCTTTTACATGAAGATGGTAACGCCGTTAGCAAGGTAGCGGGTAATATCGCTTAAAATGACTTTAGCTTGCTCTGGAAAGTCACGCACAGGAAATATTTCATTTTCTTATAACGTAATATTGAAAAACAGATATTTTAACAAAAATATCTTTTATAATAATCTTGCAAAATAATCATTTCGAGAATCATTATTTATACTGTTCTGTCTAATTTCTAAAAATATTATGCGTATAAAATATTCCCATAAAATTATCATTTGTCTTTTAGGAAAAATAAATATTTTGCGTACTCTAAAGTATAATCAGAATTTAAAAACACGGCCTCTTCGTAACAAAACTATATAACCGGAAGCCTCATAGAAAAAAGTAGGAACATCTTCTCAAGATCGGTATCCGTGCAATCTGCCTGTATTTTACCGTTAAAACGCCGCACTAGCTGGCTAACGTTGCCCTTTGCGCATGTATATGATCATACAGATATGTTATTAACCGTTCATGTTCGTGATTATGTGCGACGCGCGTGGTCTACGCTGGTAACGAGGGCTAAATCTCATTTGGCTTGCTGATGAGCGTTGATGATTGGTAGTGATAATAAGTGCAACAAGTGAGCTGCAGGCACGCGCCAAGTTCGAAAATAAAAGCGTGTCGGAGTTCCGTTGGTTTTATGACGATTACAAGTCCAAGACGATGGGTAGTAATTCGGAGAGGTTTTATGCTCGAAATTCTGGAAGCTCAAATTATAATTCTCGGAATTGATCATTAATGTTACAATTCTATTTACTATTTATTTGATATTTTTACAATAAATTGAATAAAAATCATGCATACTTGATATTTACATCATTCTTGATATCAATTTAAAATAATAAAAACGAAATATTTGTTTACTACCGAAGTTCTGAAAGATACAGGTGTGTTAATCCTACCGCTCATTTCTAAGAATTTCACAATGCACAATCATTACAAAATTACAACAGTCATGATAAAGATTAGATGATAAATAAGACTAAGTTAATATTAATGCAAAGTTTTATGTTTTTCAATGTAACGACTATATTTATTCTGCAAGTTACCGTCTTAAATATAAGCATTATAAAATGGCAGTTTCAATTTGCATTTCGTTTCTGCAAGCGACGTTATACACTCTATGTACAATTATATATACCGGTAAATGTATGTACTACTATATTTGTTGCATAAAATGATTCTTATAAGAATTGATGAAGAGGTCAAATTCGGAATCTGTGTGTATATATATATATATGATCATCCGCTGGAATATCTTAGCTTTCTACTAGTATCCCACATTTCAACATTCGTTTCATTCATTGTCACATCCTCAGGATATGATTCATTCTGAACTGTACACGGATAAACAATAAATCTGTCATAATCGTCCTTTACATTTTTCTATTACTTTATTACTGATCAAATATGTACCTTCTTTTCTAATTTCAATTATAATTTTATGATTTATTTATTTATTTATTTATTTATTCACTCTTGTACATATTTTATATTTTTATTCAGTCTGGAACAGTATTATCATATTTATATTGATAAATTTTAATCTCTTGATGAGTATTTAATTGTGGTTTTAATATGCTACATTTAAAAAAGAATTTAAAAATAAGTTTATAATAAAAATAGGAATTTCTCTTATATTCATTAAAAAAATTATTAATTTATAATTGTTAAAAAATTAGAACATTAAAGAAATGAAAAGTAATTCTACAAAATATCACACCTGTTATAACCAAAGTCTTACCATATATTTGTTCGCGTTTTTTATACAAACCTTGTTTGCAAATACGAATACAACATTGCATTTTAAACAGGAGCCAAGGCCAGACTTGGATACTAGCAATGGAAGTAGCGGTGGAGGTCGACCAAGATTCGTACCGGTTACGGCTCTCGAAGATGTTCAGGCGGTGCGTTGTGCAGAATTCCACCCCCACGGAAAACTGTACGCCGTTGGCTCCAATTCTAAGACGCTACGAATTTGCGCCTATCCTAAGCTTCATGATGTTCGGTAAGTTCTCTACCAATAACTTTGAAAATGAGTTTATGAATTCTACTCCTTAAATATTTCATAGAATTATTAAAAACAAAAATAACGAAATATTAAAAACGAAATATTAAACACAAAAATCTTTTTGAGAACTTCCGATTTATACAATTTAGACAATTCTATAATATAAAAAGTTTAACGTTATATCATTTATAATACAGTATTTTCAAAGAAAATGTTTGAGATTTAATAGTGTAGTTTCAAGACAATTAGTAAATTATTTTGTAGAATTGTCATTACAATTTAAGTATCCAAAATCTAACTTATAATGTATTTTCAATAAAAGCTAAAAATTAATCCTTAATTATTTAAAAATACAATATTACATTGATAGAATAATATTAAGATAAGCTGATTTAAATGTTTTTGATGGAGAGAAAGTTATACATTAACCACTCGAATTTTATTTTATTTCATGGAATGTACAATATTTTGTGCTTTTTACGATTCTCGGTATCTATACGATTAAAATGAGCACAGAAGTTTTATTTACATTGTAATTTCTTTCGATTTAATTTGTACGATTAATAATTTATGTAAAAAAAATTGTAACTTATTAATGAACATATTATTAGCTTTCATGAAAATATCGTTTTAAAAATACCAAAAATACCTATTAACATAAGAAATAATAATTGATATATTCGAAAAAAAATCTCTAGAACATGTACAATTTTAGCTTTATTAAAAAACTTTATTATTGATGTATGATGCTTTTTTTATAATAGTAATAATATCTACATAATGTATACAATCATAGTTTTAATAATAAACTTGTATTCTTTGAATGATTTGAATACATTTATCTGTAGGTATGATGCAGAAGTTATATTAGTTACTCCTGAATCTTATTCTAAATAAAACAAATTTAATTTTAATAATGAAGCTGAATGCATTTATAATCGAAATATATTATCTTTTACGATATAAAAGCTTCGTTATATATTTTTTAAGTATGACTACATTTTTCATACCATAGAATAAAAATAAACCTGAAATTGTGGTACAAACTTTGTTTTATACCATATTTAATCATATTTATTTAAAAGATACATACATTTTGAAACTATTATTTTACTTAGAAAAATTAACGAATGATATATGCACTGAATTTAATTATCTTTGACTTCAAATTGAATATAATATTATTGCTATAATATGAGTTACATGTAGTCGTAAAGTATCAGAAACAAAGTAAATAATAGGATTATCATTAGATAAAAATTTTTGTATTTCTTACATGCAATCAAAGTCTTAGGTACATAATAAGAGGCATTATACTTGACTTTCAACGATCTCTCGAACACTTGGTAAATAATATGCGTTTAAAATAATCATCGCAATCAGAAAACAGAAAACACGATTGTGATCATGTCTCTCGAAAGACGGTGAGTTCAGATGATACTGTAGTTTTAATTCTGTTTATTTCATGGTGCGTGGAGACCTATAATCCTACAGCTACCCATTTGACGTGCTCAGTATTGATCTAGAATCGACGATTTGACGCGATACTATATTTAATTATATCTCTTGACTACTTTCTCAAACAATTATGATTTCTAAGAAACACTCATCAAGCAATATGCGTTATAAACCGACATGTTTAAAATACAACATTTTATTTTATTGTAGTATAAAAACAAATTCAATACAACTGTCATTTAACTGTCATGGTTTTATTTTATATCTTAAATTGTTTAAAAATTAATTTGTAACAGTAATTCCAAAAAAATGTAAGAATTTTTTTAGTAGAAAACTTGGTTATGTTATCAATCTAATCTTGATTACATTACATGTAAAAATTTGAAGTTATAAAATTTAATGTGGAAATGTAATTTAAAATATGTCTTGAATTATAAATTCTTTGATAATATCGTTTGATAACTAAGGCTGCAATGATCATCTATTATTGTGCAAATTGAATATGTATAGTATTGTGATAGGTTAACCGGTCAATTTTGGAGTACACGGTTTTATTTGAAAAGATAAGATTAGTAAAATAGTTTCGCAGAACAATTTATTAACCGAATTTATTTATGTTAAGGCATCGTAAATAAAATAACTATCTTCAGAATAAGAGAAAGGAAATAATTTGCATCGTTTAAA
The DNA here is from genome assembly GCA_018906755.1 of Sycophaga agraensis. Classification (NCBI taxonomy): domain Eukaryota; kingdom Metazoa; phylum Arthropoda; class Insecta; order Hymenoptera; family Pteromalidae; genus Sycophaga; species Sycophaga agraensis. Next base: position 2,099,272 of record JACCIE010000011.1, read on the forward strand.
AAGAGCTTATTTGTATTGGTATGCGAAACGTCAAAATAACTGTATAAAAAGATTTCCTATGCATGGACGTCGCACAGTAAAGAGTCTTTGAGAGTCGAGTAAACAACTCACTTGCACTTTTCCGAGTTTGAGCCAATTGATAGGACAACGAAATTCTCGTGTTCTTTCGCGTGAGCACATTTTCCAAGGTGAGCACCCAATTCGATGCGGCGGTTGGCTGAGGCCCTCATAGTAAACGGAGCGCGCGAAATAGGGGCCGAACGAACAATGCGCGCTTCGCCCGAGTATTTGAATGGCGCACTATACCCATCTTATTTCTCGCGAACGTCCAAGGAAAGTGAGGACCATAATAAAAAATGGGGAAGAGCGACGACGCGTAGTGACACCTTTAGCCAGCGAAAGTTTTGGTGAAAAAGTAGTCCTGTTGAGTTTTAAGGCGGTACTTCATCTCGTTTATGTTATCGAGAGATTTCGCGCGCGACGCTTATGACTAGATCAGTTTCGTTTGAATATTCATACTATCTATTTGATAAAATATTCAATATTTTTATGGATTAATAAGAAAAATACATAAATGATTGTTGACGGAGCATTTCAGTGCATTAATTTTTCTCTCGTTAACTTCAAATAAATGATATTGATATTAAATTTATTTTCATTGCAGTTATGATATAAAAGAGTTTACTAAGAAATTATGTTTGAAGTATGAAACATACATATAATAAAAGTATAAATAGTTTGTTTCTTTTATTTTTATTTCAAATTGATTTCTACACAGTAGAAAAATAATAAGTAGGAATGATTTGCAGGTGCAGTACAGGCTTTAAATAGAAATTAATTGATTCATTTATTCATTGCGCAAATAAAGCCGGATCCGGTTTTCCAACCATAATAAATATTTGGACCATAATTGCAATTATTATCTCGAGTAATTTAAAAGGTGAAACGCTTGCACACCTAAGTAGGTGCATAAAATCTTTTCCAAGGTGGATAAAAAATCGGATCTGCAGAGGAATTTTAACAACTCCAGTGCATTCACGCTTGTGAAATATATTTTATATTTTCCGAAATTACGGAGGAATCCTAACCATTTCCTGATCGCATTGGGCTAAAACTTAAGTTTTATAATGATACATCTCAGGTGGGGTAGAAAAAATGGCATTCGAATAAATTCGAAATAGAAAATTATGATTGAAAATTCGATATTGTCTGTCGGCATTTTTTGATGGATTATTGCAAAAAAGTATAAATTACATCATGTATTAACACGATGACTATTAAGTTGACGCGACAAGTTTTTAATTATAAATTAAAATTCTTTTTAGTTTTTATAGAAAAAAGTAATTTACTTCGTTTACAGGATTTTTAATCAATGATCTATTAATGACAATCATTTAACGGTTTGAGAATGAAAGTATTTTTTCTTCAACAATAGGTGCAATCTAAAGTTTTGCAAACGAAGTAACGAACATTCTCAGATTGTTAAGGTGAAAAAAGGAACTACAAGTTGGTGTAGATGGTGAGAAAATGCAAGTTAATTAGGATCAGTGCAAGTCCCTTGTTTCCTCAGGCGCGGGGAGAAAGTCTCCCCTTCTATCTTTTGCACTTGACTCGTACACCGTTAGGTATCAGTTTCATCTCCGCTGGATCGTCTCCGCGCCAGTTTTCGGACAATTGGCTGGGATTGAATTACTAATAAATTAAGAACAAAAGCTTTTTATTCCAAATATTATTGCATGTATAGATATTATTTTTGTCTTCAAATTCGTATAAGTATTAAACGATACTTCATATTGTTGTCTGAAATCATATCGAAAATTTTTTAAGCGAGTTTCTTACACATCCAATGATGACAGTTGGGAATAAATATTAAAACCGAAACCAAATGGAATTTTTGTTTACTTGCAACAAAATGTTCTACAGAATTCAAGAATTTTTTTATATTACAATAATGTTGCCTATCAAGCAAACGTGCAGAATTAACTCATCGAACAACATGAAAATCAAACTAGAATTTTTTTCTGGAATTTTCGCTAATGGAAAATAAAGATTTTCTATCCCTGATGTAAAGAAAACGCTAGTAATAAATAATTTACGAAGGCAATCAAAAAGAGGCGCTGCAACTATACTACGAGCATTTGCAAATGAACTCATTGGAATCCCCGAGACTGATGCAGTCGGGTCGCTTACCCTAGATCGCGACTCTCTGGGAACTGGGTAAAGTGCTCGCGCGTTCGGCGTTTACCCGAGAAAGGTAACGACTCGCGGAGAGAGAAACAGTTCGATGTAGGCGCATGGAATCGCTCAAGCGGTAACAGCGAGAAGCCGAAGCTCCACAGTCGCCACATCGGACGTTTCTACGTCTCCCACGCGAAATTGAAATGGCCCATCCTCGAGTGTAAACAGATCCACGTGTAAACGACGTGGTTCTCGTAAACGTGAATAGCCAACTGTTAGATAATCTATACTCGCTGTTATAATTTGTTGGACTGTTATTTGTTATACCGTATTCTTTCCAATCTGACGTCAATCTTTCGACCAGTCGAGTTATCATTCGAAAACCGGAGCGCTAATCCGTGGGAATTGTATTGGGGATAGCGGGCAAACAAATTTTGAACACAGGAAATATATGTGAACTTCTAGTTTTTCGGCCCTTACTGTTTTCCTTTGCTGTCATTTAGTACATATAATTGCAATATATATATGTATACATGTATTCATATGCATACTATGTATTTTATGAATTCCTCTTTCTTTTTTCGAATGCAAACATAAGGATTTTCACTGGAAGGTGAAATACTTTTTCATTTTACAGTAGTTGACCATTTGTAATGACATTAATTTAGAGACAGTGACCTGTTTGTTGAACAGTAAAGTAACGAAAAAATCTTTGATTTTAGGGAAGATCACCAGACGTATCAGCCGACAGTCCTCTTCAAGAGAACAAAACATCACAAAGGCTCCATTTATTGTCTGGCTTGGACGCCAGACGGTCATCTTATGGCCACTGGTAGCAATGACAAAACAGTGAAACTGATGCGATTTAATGCTGACACATCTAATCTTGAAGGTACACGTTTTTGAAAACTGAGTCTTTGTACAAGTTTAATTCATCTTATTTACTCTTATAATTAAGTACATACTGAAAACTGTTATTAGTTTTTGATTATCATTCAATAATATAATAAAGGAGCAAGGATAAATATTAAACCTTCAAAATTGTCTAAAATCAAATATTTTATTTTTATCAACGATAAGGATGTTTAGGAATTACTTAATCCTTTACAAAAACTGTAAACTTGAAACAAACAATTTGTTGTAAAATGATTTAAAAAGGACCACGATTAAACGGTCTAGAAGTAATAAACTGGCTCTATGGGGCGCAACCTACTTCAGGAATAATTAGAGGCGTAAAATTTCTCTTGTAACAATAATCTCCAATAGAAATGCTATGTGCAGGCCAAGAGATTGAGTTGACGATGCACGATGGGACAGTACGCGACCTCTGCTTCCTCGAGGACACGTCGAACAAATCGAGCTTGTTGATTAGCGGTGGCGCCGGTGACTGCAAGATCTACGTGACGGACTGCGCGACGGGGACACCCTTCCAAGCACTCAGTGGCCACAGCGGCCACGTGCTCACTCTCTACAATTGGGGTGGAGCGATGTTCGTCAGCGGCTCCCAGGACAAGACAGTGCGCTTTTGGGACCTGCGGACGCGCGGCTGCGTCAACATGATCACCCCAGCCACAGTGCCCGGAAGCAGGGTAATTTTTTTCGCCTGGTTGACCTAGGAGTGGCTTTGATGTTCTATATCTCGTCTACAGTCAAAAATGTTCAACCACTGTTTGAAGAAGAGTTGAACATTTTTGGCAGGACTGGATGTCCCTTCAAAGGAGCGCTAACACTCGTTTAATTAGAATCTAATACCGTTAAAGGTTGGCAGCCCCGTGGCGGCGCTCTGCGTCGATCCCTCGGGTCGCCTCCTCGTATCCGGGCACGAGGACAGCAGCTGCGTCCTCTTCGACATTCGAGGCGGCAGGACTGTGCAGTGCTTCAAGCCCCATGCTTCGGACATCAGGAGCATTAGGTTCTCGCCGTCGGCGTACTACCTCCTCACGGGCGGTTACGACAACAAGCTCGTCCTTACTGATCTACAAGGTTAGTCTTTAGACTTTCTCCTCATACAGAATCCTTTCAATGAGCGCGAAGATGGTGCTTATTAGAGAAAGCTAAAATAGCGACTAAGGGGCAAAAACAAATGCGGCCATTGTATTCAGCCTTGTTAAATTATGAAATAGCTAGTTATCTTTGTGCTGAATTTTCTATAATCTGAGTCCGGCAATTTCAAATCATAAATCTTATGGCATGGCCAGAAAAACGCACAATAAATTTCTTAGTAAGGGCTTCCTCGAGTTAAGGTCGCGCTAATGCTACACCTTTTGCAACAAACTGTAGCTTGTTTTACATTTTTCAGGTGATCTAACGATGCCACTACCGAGCGTTGTTGTTGCCCAACACCAAGACAAGGTAATTTCCGGTCGCTGGCATCCGACGGAGTTCTCGTTCCTTAGCACCTCCGCCGATAAAACTGCAACGCTATGGGCGCTACCGCCGGTCTAAAAAAACAACATGAGACCTTTCTTCTTTTTGTAAATCAATATAATCATTTGTTTAGAGACTCTGTATCGTTTGATTGCAAATCTTCTTGACAATTAGCTCGAAGTTATAGATATTATTACTTATTACACAGATAATACATGTTAGGGCTTATTTTCAAGACGAGCTAATATCTACGCTTTTAAAGCATCCTTTTGAATTTTTTGGAAAAAAATTCGTTTTATGTTTTCGGTTAATGATGCTAATGTTTTATATACTCTAGAAGGAAGGTTCTTTAGTGGACAAATAGCCGCTGAAGCTTCTTTGCCCGATTAATTATTTACGTAATATGTTGATATTGTTGCATAGAGTGTAGATAATTGAATACTTTGGGAAAAGTGAAATCAGAGAAGATTATATTTGCAACGATACTGCCTATACAAAAATTTCTTTATACAGTATTTACTTTCTACTTACTATTTCTGTTAAATTTCACATTTTTTATAAAAACGTAATTTTTGTTTTTCTGTAAAATTAGTACGATATACATTTCTGAAGACTTCCCATGGTATATTGTTTATAAATGATGGTATACGTAATATCAAATATATAATATTTCGTTCCTTCTATACAATTAAGTTATGCATTCTATGTTACGTTTTGTACATAATTAAAGTTATAAAAATTTCAAAGAATCAATACTGACGAAATGAAAAAACAAACAGAATGCATCATTAAATCGAATAAGTTTAAACAGTGACATTTGAAAGTAAAATATCCTGTATTCTCATTCGTTAATTAATTACGACCAATATTTCAAAAAATCTATTTTCCAGTTGTTTGTATACCCTGACGCCTAATTCATATGTGAAAACAAATGGACTTGTACGACTGTTAAATTTATATTATTGCAGTAACGCAAAATTGTTCTAAAATTATTTTGTAATAAAAATTAAATCTTATAAAAATATACAAACTAAATTTATTGTTAAGTGTGAATTTTAAAGATTCACAATAAAATACTTAAAAATAGAATAAGTTTGAAAATTAATTTATTAAAAAATGAGCAACAAATTTTTAATAAAATTGTTATCTTTTTTAGATTAAAGATTAATTTTTTCCAAGGATTTTTTTCATATTTACGAAGAAATAATTAGAATCCTATTAAATATACTTAAAATATCCATTTACATGAAATTGATAAATAAATAACAAAATAAACTTTTTTTGGATAATTCTGAAAGTCGAAGATGCGAGAAACATAAGACTGGTTGGTCGTAGTCTTTGATCGAGGCAGGAAAATATTAAGAATTTTTATGACAAGAAATAACACTCTTGTTTTAAAGAGCTTTGCATAATTATTAACTATGATGTATACTCATTCGAAACTCTTTTGTATCTTATACACACTACATTGTTTTAATCGTTATTAATTATTAAATAATAATTAATTGGCCAACTTATTCCACATGTAAATATGTTAGTGCCTAAGCATAAGAAATAATTCACGATAAACAAATACGCATTCATGTACAGTAATGGCGTATCATTTGAAAGAAAAATTATTCTAAGAGTATACCTATTGGTTTACTCAAGTCATTATTTCGTTTTTTATTACCGTCTTTGATAAATTATTTTTCTTATACGAGACAAACAGAAAAAAAATTTGCAGTGTAGAAGAGTTTAGAGCTTGGTAATATTATTAATATAAGTAATGAAATAATAAAATTGCGTGCTAATTAATTTGTTATTATATTAATACAAAATGTTCATGTAAATGGTTACTAAATTTGTGCTTTCAGAAAGACAAGATATTGTATCTTTTCCGATTCAAGAAAAGCAATGTTATATTAGCTACATGTAATGTATTCAAGATTTCACTGAAAATTAAAATAATTTATTAACTTGACGAAAGTATATTTTTTACATATTCTTTACTAGTTTTTATAATCCTGATTTAACTTCTTGAACAAATTTTGTTAGATTTTAGATCAATGATTTGTTTACTTAAAAATAAATGATTTTACGCCAAAATATTTATAAGCAGCAATAGAATTTAATGTTAATGTAATGTAAGTGATTAGCAGTATACAGTAAAAAACATTCATGCCCGCTCGTATGTATGCATAAAAAATATCGACGAATAAAAACTATATACATATATCATAAAAAATAAACAAAGTATAAACTGTAATAACTATCAAGTTTTTAAAAATAATTTCTAGTAATTAATGCACGTAGCAATACAAGTACTAGAGATGAAAGTACAAAGACATGAAACGGTACGAAGATCATACATACGTGATTGTCAGATCGCAAGTAATTTTGAAAACAAATGTATAATATACTATATATTACCCATAATAATCTTTAAAAATCATTACCAAGATTATACGTAAAAGATTAAGGAATTACCTAGATACTGACTTTTTATTTTACTAATGATTGTATTTTATCATTTATTTATTAATTTTCGATTTTATTTTTAGTTCTTATGTTTTGTAACATTAGTAAATAAGCAAGAAACAATGACTGTATGTGTCAACTATAGACAGTCGATATGGAAAACTTCCAACGAGAAAATGTCAGTACATGGAATTCTTTAAAAAATGTTTCAAATGCCAGAGCTATAATCAATGTATGGCATATCGAGTGACTATTATTTTATTTCTTATTAAGGGTTGCACTTGCTGATCAAAGGGTTGATTTATTTTTTTTATAAAAATGAAAGAACATGTATTCTTTTTCATATGGAATAAACATATAAAAGAGATGAGAGTATTCGCTTTTTGTAGCAATTTGTCGTGCCTTCTATTGTGGCTGCTTTCGGCGATTTGCGATTTATTTTTGTATTTCATTCCCTAAACCATCCTCTTCCTAAAGAAAATGAACATTATCACATATATCCCAATCGCCAAAATATCAACAGCCTCATTTCTTCTTATTTACCTTCCTAATGTTTTTGGCTTGTACCCTCTATAAAATCTAAATGACGTAATTGTGAGTATCTATAATATATTACGTGTTTACACAATTGAATTTTGTATACTCGAATAGCATGCCGCATGTTGAAAGGAAGATAAATAAGAGGATTTAAGTCATTCATCGCAAAGTTATTGTATTGTCTATATACGACGTATGACTTAAAACTTTGTACTTTTTCTGTAGATATGAAATCATATGTAACATTATGACTTTTAATTTAAACAATAAAATGTACGTTATTAAAACTAATTAATTATCATACTTCCTTAATTACGTAATGGTTCCCAATTGAATGGTTATACCTGCTCCTGATATTGTGTCCCTATTCCTGCTATGATGTCACACAGATTCTGTGCTTAGGGCTACACAATTAATATATTTTGTATTTATGCTATAATTAATAAATATTTGAATACTCTGTAGACCCGTTTCCGTCTGATTCGTCAAACATTTGGGATTATTAAATTCTTTGTAAAACATGTTGCATCAATGAAGTCGTATGAAATTACATCTACAACCTGTCATTGGGTTTTACATGGATTGATATTATTCATATAGATGCAAATAATGTAGTTAGATATGCTTAATGCGTTTAAAGTGTCTGTTTCAGATATTATAAAAATATCGATGACGTTATACGTTCATCTATATTTTAACTGATTCTGATTGTCAGTTACTGTTGGTAAACGATTTTGATGTTTAGTCAATGGTAACGAGATTTAATATTAAGAATAAGTTGATTAATATGCAAAAGATACATACATTAAAGAATTTATAAGAAGCCGAACAGACGCAATTCGAAAATACAAAACCTTCTTAGGCGAGTTTGAGGAATCGAGTAAAGAAAAAATTTGAAAATACATCTTTTTTAGATTTTTCTAAAATATGAAGTAAAATAATCATTCAATATACAAAACGAATAATATTATTTTTGAAATTTTTATTGCATCTTTTCAGATAATTTTCTGATAAATTATATATTTTAGAAATGAATAAAAAATACTAATTTGTTTAGATAAGTATTTATATTTAAATATATGATTTGCAAATTAATCCATCTATTAAGTTAATTTTGACAAAACTTTATGTTCAAAATGCTAAATTTTTGATTTAATAGCTTATTATAATCAAAAATATTATTAATTTAGTAATATATTGACCCTTTTAAATAATTTTTAACTTTGCATTTTAATTATAGTTAATCAATTTTTTAATATAATTTATTTTATTTATTAAAAATTCTGTTTTTTATTTTTCATTTTTATTTATATAAATTAAAATTATAACTTTTGAATAATATGCTATGTTTTTTAACTGCAGCATAAAATGCGGAGACAATTTATACAGTGTTGTTACTTGAAATTCTCTGTAGCTTCAAAAATCTAATCAATACGTTAATTAATATCGTGATATTTACATAGAATAATATTAAATTATGTCATTTTAATAAATTTTCTAAAATGTTGAATGTTTTCCACTTTTATTTCTTTAATTATCTGTCTCATAGAATTTACGAGTGATAGGAAGGACATAAGCATAGTAACATAGTGTTGTTTTGATTATCTGAAAGTATAATTTTGATGAGTCAAATAATTATTTATTATAAAATATTACTAAAATCTAGAGGTACTCTTAGAGGTAATACATACTGCTAGAAAAGATTCTAAATTTATGACAAACATTTTTCCAACTTTAATAGTACACGGTTTCAAGCATCGTAGCATTATTAGTCCTAGTAGTTCCTTAGATTTTTTTGAAAGCTTATACCACTCAATGGTATATCTGTGGTAATAAAATAATTATATAAATCATTACACTTTTATATTTGATTAGTTATATTAATATAAGTTTTTCTGACTGTTTATATTTTCTTCATTGATTATTTTGAAAATCAACTAAGTGTTGTCACAATTTACATAATTTAGAAGTAATAGATTTAAAATTCTAATAAATTAATAATTATTTAAATTGTCAGAAATAATTATAAATACAAAAAAAAAATAATAAATTATACATAATAACAAATTATCAATAAAATGAATAAACCAAACTTTATTTATTATGAAATAAATGTTAATTATAAAAAATATCGCGGATTTGTTCATATAATTTTTGCATAAAAATATACGAACATTGATACGAATAAATCATTACTACAATCTATGAGTTGTTGGCCAGTAGCACATACGTATAAAATATGCAGAGAAACACCCATTAGTATATTTATTACTTGAAGATATCGAAAGCTTTGAGAGATTCTTACAAGTCCTATAATCTGGAAATAACGCATTTTTTTTATAAATGTATTATATGAGTTTTAGTATATTGCATACTTACAATAATAAGGCATATACAAAGAAAAACTATGCTTAAGGTCAGTGTTAATAAAAATGCTATTTTGAATATTGATTCAATCAAAGTTACTAACCTATACATGAAAAATATGTATTAATCAGTGGTGAAATAGAATATATTTTGTCTAATTTATGTATTGGTAAGATAACTGATTCGATTTTTAAACAAATGTGAAATTATATTTTTATATTTTTTAAAAAAAAAAATGAAAAAGGTTAAACATCAACTCGAGAATTGGGCCTCCTAAAATCACGTAACAAACGTTAGCAAACGATTTTATAATAAGTTTTTTAACATTGATAAAAAGCACGTGCTATCTAAGGGGCCGATTTATCAAATTTGGAGTAATTCTATTTTACTTTATAAAAATAATAATAATAATTCGTACACAATAAAATGAAGTGATATAAATTATTAAAAATCGTAATTACATAAGTTAGATAGATAAATTCTTTCATTTCTTATAAAATATTCAAGTACTTTGATAAATTTGAATTTGAATATGAATTTCAGATGTACAGTAATAATTTTTTATATTTGAAAATTAAAAAAATATATTTAATTAAAAAAATCAACATGAATAAAAATAATTAATCCATTAGTGAATAAAATTGTAAAAAAATAAAATTCGTGATAAAGAAATATTATTCATTTTTTTTATTATTGTCTACTTATTTATTAAAAAGTTATAGTAAAACTAATTTAAACTTAACTCTAATACTTCATGATGTAATCGAATAGCTTCAATTATTTTTTGATAACTAACATCATTCGTCGAATTATGAAATATACATGCCATTTGCACTCTATATCTGAAAATTTAGTAAAAATAATTTTTGTGTAGTCGAATAAGCGTTCAAAAAATTCGTAGGCTTTATGAGATTATAAAGATAGAAAAATAAAATTATATAAAAATGTATATAATAAATATTGTAAATGATCTATAAATTGATATAGTTTCAAAGAACTGATTGATGTATTATTAAGTTGAAGTAAAATAGATTATACACATTACAAAAATAGATTTAATAAACTAAGGGATACTAAAGTCAGCCGTTAATTATAAAATAAAAATCAGAAAAACTTATGTAATTAAATATTTAATATACTTAATGACTTGAAAAAATCCAAAAACTTGATGTATGAAAAATATCGCCATTGCATCGCTAACAACCAAAAAAGATATAAAAATAGCGACTCCGACTACGTCTATCATATATATTGCAAAAAAATATTTATCTGAATCAAATCCATATATTCCTGAGATCAGCAATAGCTTCGGTCGAGATTGGTTTAAAGGTTTAAAAATATCAAGCACTATAGGCAACATCGGAATTTGACAATAGGTAAAAGCAAGGATAAGTGTGATACCTGAGAATAGACATGTATTTATTTAAATACTTTAATATTTAATTATACATTAAACTAAGCATAACATGAAACTATATTACATAAAAAACATAAACACATTAAACTAATTTTAACTTATCATATTATTAATATACATATTAAGTATATGATGAAGTCTAAAAATTGTTTGGAACGGATTTGTTTAAAATCAAACAACTTATTACTATAGATTTTTTTCGATTAAAATTTAATTTGAATGATTAATGAAAAACTAACCTGTAGCTATCATGCTCAATTATGATAAAGATATTGAAAAGTAAAATGATAAATATTAATGAATTATTGTAATTCTAGATTGATCGATACTTATATATGTACAAAATACATTTTCTTAAATGGATTTGCTTTTCCGTGTATTTTTGATTTGTTTATATACTGGCTACATTTAACGAATAGTGGAACCTGCACAAGAGCGTTGATTAGGTGGTAGGTGAACAAACGAGTAAAAAAGATAATTGTCAAATAATTATGGTTAAAATCAAGGTTAAATCAACTATTTAAAGTCAAACATTCGCAAAAGCTTATGAACAAGTGCCAACATTTTTTTCTGGCATTCTTCAAGTTAAATGTTAATATCCCTGCAAAACGTGCTCTACTGAATATCACATTGTGTAGCTATGAATCTACCTTTTTACTTGTCTCTCCATCTTTAGAAATTTGAAATAAGATTTGCAAGGAAAATAGTATTCTGGAAAGGTGAATATAAACCCTACCCACTTAAATGATCTTTACTAGAAACATAACTACATCAATATATCTGATGGCAGAATAAATAATAGACCATCTTTTGTACTAATTAAAAATAGAAATTTTATTAAATAAACTAATTATATGAATTCCAAACATAATTGTACATGTTAATTCAATTTTTAGCATAAATATCACTCTTATTAGGTAAAAAAATGTTAGATGAAGACTCCTGAACTTGCAGTTGAAACTTATTAACTTCTACTATTAAAATATATTGAAAATAAATTAATCCCCTTTCACTACTACTATATGCTATTCGTGATATACTTAGTCGCGCATCATTATGCTTGCAATTATTTATTTATTAATGTGATTTTTTGTCATTTTTCCGGGATACAGGAAGAAAATTTTTGGAAATGATAAGTAACTGGATGAGTAGCACATCGGAAAGACTGATATCACTAATACTAACGACATGGTGTCGAAAAAATTGTGAGTTTCTCCAGATTTTTTTCATACTTAATTATCCATATTAGCATTTTAAATAAATAAATTTATAATTATATATTATAGTTTTAAATTTATGCTAACTTTAATTATTTTTTACACGGTAGTTCGATTTGTTCATAATTTTGTAAGTTACAGAAAACAAAGAAGTAAGGTATCATTTTATTGCATGAATATAAAACTTTTTATTGATTAAACATGACATTGATTTATGAACATGCATAAGATGCTCAAACTGATATTTATAGATAAAATTAAATTGACTTTCTAAAATTTAGCATTCTAATTCTGCTAGCCAAAATGAATGCGATATGCAATTTATAAAATAATATGTTATAATTTTACATTCAAAATTCATTTGGTATCCATACCTAAATAGTAAGTATTTAACAAAAATCCTTTCTGTACACATTTGTTAAGAACCTCATATTCTTCCGGATCAGTTATTTTCATCCAAAAATCTTTTATTTTTTGATAAATTTGTTTAATCTAAAAGTTCAGAACAAATAAATTCTTATTATTTGCTAGTGTTTCTAATTAAGGCATTTTTGACAAAGTCTTCGGCGACAATTTGAAAATACTAAAATTGAAATTTGATTAATATTAATAATCAAGGCCTTATTTTCCAACACGATCTTAGTAGATTTTTAATGCACATAGAGAACACCATTGCATGCTTTCAAAAAATAGTCTCAAATTATTGGTTAAAATATTAGGAATAATTTTTTTAATTTTAACGAACATATATACCTTCATCTTTATACATTAATATAGGGTTCGTTTATACTCTTCCTATAATTTTAACATTATTTTTAAAATATTCTTGATTATATTAAATGGTAATTAAACTAATTTCTAATTTTCGTACATCATACTATAAATATTTGTAACAAAAAATATGTATAATGTTATTAATTATTTATCTATAATTTTTCTTAAAGAATATAATAAAAAATGTACTTGTATAGTGCCTATTAGAAGTTTATAAATTTATACTTCGAAATATTTTAATATACTTTGACATATTATAGCTCTGATACACTTAAGAATAGAAAATTCAGCATCCATCATTAAAATTTGAAAAAAATTTCTAGAAAAGTATAAGTCACAATTGAATATACCCTCGTATATTAATCATTACAGATATTTAATGTGCGTGACGGAGAATGAATGTTAAAATTCTCTCGACAAAGAAAAGTAATAACCGTTTTTGTTTAATTCATTATATTTTTTATTATTTATTGTTTAATATCGTAATTTAAAGGTTGGGTATTATCGACATCAATTGTTAGCTATTATTTAGTTCACTTGCAATTATGTTTATGCCATCGATTTATTACTAATTAATAACTGTGAGAGAAATGTACATATATATTAATTATAATTGTAAAATAATTTAAGCCCTAAACATATAAGAAATACCTCTTTATGACGAATGACTACAGTTAAATGCTTTGCTAGAAATTCTATGACCATTAGTTGCTCATTGAGGCTTTCGCAAAATAGAAATTTATCCTCTCCAAACCATGACGTAACACCAAGTATCTAAAACAGATTTTCATATTTTAGTATATATACACATATATGTACATGTATATATTTGAGATTAAAACCATATTTCGAATCGTATAATAATTAAATTGTATATAATTAATTTAAGCAAATATAAAAACATATTATAAAAGATGAAAATTATTTAATTAATTAATCAATTATCAATATTATAAGTATTTTTTATTTTAATTTAGAATGCAAAAATTTGAAAATACTGTCATTTATCGTAATTTAATTTACAATAAAAAATCCCTTAATTAATTTTAATTGTTTTTAATTTTATTTAATATGATTAGCATAAGCACATACGCATTCGCACTTATCCTAACACTATATTGTTGATTTAGTTTAATTATTAAATTAATAATTTAAGAGTTACAGCATGCTTGCAATTAAATAAAATACACTTATTTTTCTCTAAATTATTATAGAAGTTTTTATAAGTTTTATTTATATCAAATATGAACTCACGAGTGGAACATCTATTATTGCTAGTGATATATATAATATTATGTGTATGACTATTCTGTATCTTATCTTGCTAAACGGCCACAAGCCAAAACATATCAATAATAATTTACTTATTTTACCATATTCTTTATCGTAAAATTTATTTATTACTTTATCATTCATACTTCTGTAATTTTCTTAATTGTAATCAGCAGTCCAAATAAATTCAAGAATAACATGGGAAAAATATTCTTTGACTAAAGGATTGCAATCATTTCTCTACCACATATTCTCAGAACAATTATTTTGCTGCGCGTAGCAAATTGCAAGTATTTTATATTAATAAGTGAGTAGATATTTCCTAGTAACATTATATCTTGTACTGTAGAAGTTGGATAGACGTATTGAAATAGAGGGGTATGGAAAAGTTAATATTAATAAACATGAACAATCGCTAATTTCCTGTATTATACTATTATAGTATATTATACTCACAGTTTTAACATCCCTGTGTGTAAGTGGATTTAATAACTTAATCATGTAGAATTTATGTGCCAGTATTGCGATAAACGACCAAGAAGCCCGTTCCGTATATGCTACTTCGGTTTAAAAGCTGACAACGAGCGCACATTTTGTTAAGTCGAGTAACAAAGTAGTGAACTGGTAGTATAAGTTATATAGAAATTCTCATATTGTCTCTTCTTATATATCTTCTGGTACTCAATCGAGTATACGCACTATATTATTTTTTAAATTTATAAATATATTTTATATATACGGTATATGAATTAAAATTATATACAAAAACATGTTGACTAACATTTTTACTATTTTATAGAGATGCTAATTTTATAGGACTTATATTTTAACCAATTATTTAAAACGTGTATAAAAATAATTATTGTAAAATTGTTCAGTTTTTCAAAAAAGTTGTTGAATTGATTTTTAATATTTGGTTGCATATTTTACTACAGTACCGTTTCCATATTAATATGCAACACTGTGTACATCAATAAGCCATAATTGATTAATCGAAATTTAGTATATTAATCTGCTATTATTACTTACAATACAATACAATTTTCGTATTTTGATTCGAAGTTACCAATGAACGGTAAGTCATGAATTTCAAACGTTTGCTAACGTGAGAAGCTCAATTTTCTGTCGGTAAGAGGGAGCTACTGTTGTTGGACTTATCGGTCGTTTTTTAAATAACTATTTTATTTAATTATGTACGTGTTGATTTTTAAAGGTTTAAAAGAGTCATCGATCTATTTTTATAAATTAGAATGTATAAGATTATAGAAAATATGTATATAATTAATCGAATTTTATTTAAAATTATAGTTCTCAGATTATGACCTCGATTAAATAATTTTAAGTATAAAATTAATTAAATCTGAAGAATTATGTGTATTGATCTAGAAAGTAGTACTATTGTGCAATTAAGAATTATTATATTTTCCATATAGGTAATATATAAAATATGATAAATATGTTTAAATACAATTTTAAAAATTTCGAAAGAAACATTTTTTTTATTTAAAACAGCTTTGTTTATTGAATTGAATCAAATTAAAGTACATTCGTACCATAATTTCATAAACTTTTATATTTTTACAAATTAGACTTTACTGTACGTGTAAACATTATATTAACTTTTAAAATCGTCAAATAAAGAGTCGTTTCAATTTGCACATATAAATTTCAGTGAATTTTTTATAAAGGTTATGAAATCCAACATAAGCCAATAACTTGACCATCTCTCGATACGGGTAGCTCTGCCAAGTACATAAACTGTACCGAATAGGTGGGCGCAATCAAAATATCTGTTTTTTAATACGTATAATAAATATACACACAGACTTCATTAAAAACGGGTGAGAAAAAATAATGGCGTGTGCAGAAGAGGCTCAGAGAAAGGTGCGGGGGTGAAGAAAGGAGAGGAATTATAGTCAGACGCGAGCCATCGCAGCAGTCGAGGCGATATAATTCCATTATAGCCACTCAAACATCCATTAAAACTCGTTCGTCGGTGAGAACACGCAAGTCGCATCTGCCCTATCGCATTGCGAGACCTTAAAATACTACCGTACATAATAATACTAGTGCACAGATTTCGCTTGAAGCGTATATAAATAAGTGCGTGTGCAATATAAAATTAAAAAAATATATGCAGGGGATAAGAAGATATGATAAGAGACGATTAGAAAATGGCCGTTCGAATTCAGAGAGGTCCTTGCAGTACTGTGCAAAACGAAGTGGAGAAGGTTAAAGGACGGAACAGCGGCCAGAAGATTGAATAGTGGTAGAAAGAAAACGATTTACGACCATCAGATTCTATGAAAAAGGATCGAGAGGGATGGAAATGGAGTGCGAGAAACTATTAGCAAAGACGAAAGAACATATTGTAAAAAGGAAAATTAGAGACTAAGAAGAAAAAGTTTTGAGAAGAAGCCTCGTGACTTGTATTGCAGATTATGTACGTATATACAGTTTAAAGTTATATAAGACAGAAATTAAACTATTTGCTGAAAGTTAATTTGTTTATTATACTTGAATCATAGTTTTGAATGTACGAATAAAAAAGGAACTGAGTTGAGAAAACAGATCACGAGTTATTAACTTATAGCTCAGAAAAATTTAATTGTTATTAATTATAACTATTTAAAAGAAATTAATTACTAAATCATGTTGGAAACAGTTTTTAATATAATGTTATAATGAAAAAAGAATCACTTTAAACAAGTACAAGTTAAGAGGATGTATATTAATATCAAATCGATAAAATAGAATTTTCCCCATGGTCGACAAGGAAGTAGAATCTCAATCTATATCAATTTAAAGTATATATCAAGTATGTGTAAATCTATGTTTTGAAAGTATAATAGGTAATGTAAAGTTTAACATAAAATTTGTTTGATTAAAAAAAAGTAAACGTGTATTGTATAAGAATAATTATTATTTATTAGATAGAGATATTTGAATTAGTTGATGTATATTTAATTCAACAAATTCTTATAGTACATTATTTTAGTTACATCATTCATGTTATTCACTTATACTTAGTTATTTGACAAATTTAAAACAAAAGTATTAAAGTTATATACAATTCGGCATTTAAGATAATAGAAATTACCTAGTCTGATAAAAAATTAGATTTATTTAACACATTTAATAATTTTATCGTCCGGCTAAAAATGAGTGACGATTTTCTGAATTTCAGACAATAATGTGTCAAAATTGACTGATATTTTAGAAGATATCAGTAAATTGTACAGGTATTAATTTTAATCATACTCATTAATATTGAGTATAAGACGTGATTTGAATAAACGTTATGTGTGCAATTATATTGTGAGCTCCTTTGAATCATTTAGTGGGATGTAAGATTTTCTTAACAAGGGCGTAAAAATATACACTAGTCAGAAACAAAAATGGATTAGATAGAATGCGTGGAAAAGTCAAGAACAAAACAGTAGTCTTTAGGCTATAGTGTATACACGGAGGATGAATTGAAATCGAGAGAGACGAAGAGGGATTGAAAAAAAGAAGTTTGCGAAGGAGTCAAATTGTAGAGACGGTTAGAGGAATAAGTGGAAATGAGCGACGGAGAGAACGCAGGGATAGTAAGAGAGAGGGAGAGAGAGCCCGAGAGAAAGAAAAGTGAGCGAGCAGTTGGTTTATTGAGTCTCTCTTTCTCCCTCTCTCTCTCTCTCTCTCTCTCTCTCTCTCTTTCTTTCTCTTCGGGAGCGTGGAACGGGGGCGGCCCGGGACGTTTATATAGCTTTCAAGCGCAGGAGCTTAATCTAATTTCAAATATAAATCTGCCATTTCGCTCTCCCCGGCTTGCCCCACCTCTTTTGTGCGAGGCAGCGCGGCGGCGCACCTCGTCCGGCCGACTTTTATCGTATGATATACCGGGGAGCTACGAATAATCTCTCTGCCCTTTTCGCGTAATACAACGGCGCCGCGCGCGAGCCCGGGACAAACGAGCGTGCAAGAGAAAGCTCTCGTGAGAGCTGCGCTTCCGGGGAACGGGGGCGGAGGGGCTCGGGGGGAGGGGTGTACCGGGGAGGGGTGAGGTGATGGGAAAATAAAGCGCCGGGAGGGCGTGTGGGTGCGCGCGGGCCCCGTCCCTGCCCCGCCACACCCGGATATAATGAGAGCTTATAAAGCTCGAGGTAATGATAACTATTGTAATTGGCCAAGGGTCGGAAGTAAAGCCTATCCTCCGTTCCGTTTTTATCCTCGGCCACGGCGCTCGGCTCCTTTTCTTGGCCGCGGCGTATCATGCCCTCTTCTTTTATACACGTTTATGCGATTGCCGGGATTCAAGGCGCTTTTCAATTAAACCTCTCGACTAAAATTCCAGTCGCTCGCTGTTAAGAAAGTAATAAGAATTGTGAAAGGGATTTTAATCGAATTATTTAGTTGCCAGTGAAAGAATTCCCAACAATGCGCCCTGGTACTTAAGCCGCACTGCTCATGTCAGGCATCACGCACTCCTTTCAAGTATTATGATCGCAATACTCGAGCTCCCCTGCCTCTTCTAGAACACTCACTCCCAAGATATCTTAGGCTTTCATCCAGCGAATTT
Source organism: Sycophaga agraensis (assembly GCA_018906755.1). Classification (NCBI taxonomy): domain Eukaryota; kingdom Metazoa; phylum Arthropoda; class Insecta; order Hymenoptera; family Pteromalidae; genus Sycophaga; species Sycophaga agraensis. Next base: position 2,118,422 of record JACCIE010000011.1, read on the forward strand.
GAAATCTTTTAATGCGCACTGCTTCTAAATCCATTATTTCACTATCGGATTAATATCCGATTATCGCAGTCATCGTTAAAGGATGACCATATAATAGTGCTATTATTGTGTCGAAAACGTTTAAATACTCTGCACAAGTGAATTATACAATTAAAACGTAATTGGATGTGAAGGAGTTAAAAGTACAATGAGAGCATAATTGTAATTAACGTGGAACGTGTTACTGAAAATCCTTGGTACATGTACACGGCAAAGTATAGAATTGGCAAGCTTACTGTTCTTATTATTCAATTATCTCTGGAGGAATAGCTCTGTGAGCGTAGTCACTTAAAAGCTCCTCGACACAAAGCACCTCTAGCCCTTAATCTAGAAGACTGAAACGATAAAGGCAAAAGCCGGAGAGAGGGAAATATGCCCGCGATAGGGGCAAAAACAATTGTTGTAAGCTCCCGGAGCAAGCGGGAAAAAGCGGGGCGCAAAATCGCGCGGAGCTCCGCAATAGACAGGCGAGGGGTAGTATAAGCGGCGGGAAAAGGGGAGCGGGCGCGGGGAGTGAGGGCGCGAGGGCGACAGTGGAATTGAAAAATAGTGCCTAGGGCCCGGGCGCGTCGCTCACAGTGACGAGCCGCTAACAACCGGCGTAACGCATGAATTAACGAAATAATTGATTCCGTTCGCCCGCGCGCCCGGTCAAAATGCGTGAGCCCTCGGTACACCGCCTCGCGGCCGCTACCGTTTACACGCGTACGCACGCCCGCAGTGCTTGGCGCGGCTAGATTTTCCGGGATTTATTTAACTTGTCAAAATTCATGGAGGTTTAGAGCGGCTGCCGATCCCTCGATGATATGTAACTGATGGTAGGCAAATTGAACCTTCGCGCGCGCTCGCCCTGTTCTCCGAGTCAATTTCGATTAAATTACAAAATCCTCCTACAAACGGATTTTCTATTATCGAGGTAATTACTTTGCCCTCCCTTTCGCTTTTCATTTTGCAAAAGCTTTATTTATGCAGTCGCGTAGCCTGTGCAGTCCTAGGATTTTGATTGCCAACGTTTTTCCATTAACCTATATGTTGCAATTACTTATTCGAAATAAATTAAACATGGAGACATCTTTCAGTTCTAAAAGCTACATTTTGTTATACATTCTGACCAAACTTCAAGCTGTCAACTATATACTTTACCATATAAAACAATTAATTGCTGGATTTTGTGCATTTACAGTGCACAAACTTATGGCAGGTTATATACAACCATGCAATATCATATGAATACATTTTAATGCTCGTGGGAAAACAAATTATGATTTAGCTGGAGAGCTGAAACCATTAATTTTTATTACACAATATATAGTTCAAAGTAGGTTATGTAAAATCTAATCTTTCTGACATTTTACAACCTGAAATATAACTTTAATTTTTTCAAAACATGTTACAATATACTGTTTAAAATTAATAACGATTGTTAGAAGTAATGAGATAGCAAATTAAAACTGAGTACTTGTAAACTATGACAATAATTTTAAATCATTTGTGATAATATTAATCATGAAAAGTTTTCAGAAAGACCTAAATACAAGTTAGACTTATCAATGACTACAGAAAAGTTTGCATCGTTATTAAATTGTTAAATTTGTACTTAAAATTTTGTGAGTATTATTTATTGATAGCATAAAACAGGATGTATAAATATATTATTTTTCTTATATTTACACTCTAATCGACAAAAAAAAATTAATTTTCATCAAAGATATAAATGGGCAATTTGGAAGAAATGCTCTACGTGAAAAAAAGAAATCCATCTGTTTCTCTTGTGGTAGGCGATAGATTTTGATTTACAAGCATCAGTAGATGATCTCCAAGCGGTAAATTCTCCCGGAGGCGTCGAAAGACTTAACGCCACATTGAAAAGAATGTAAATTTTTTTCCTTCGCCATATTGACGCACAGGCAGGCTCGGGTCGTTAATATTTTTTTCCATCGGCGGACGATCGGTGCCGGCGGGGGCTCGGCCTGCCCCTACGCGCGCGCCCCGGAGAAGTACAAAAAGAAAAAAAAAAAGGAAGCCAAGTTTGAAATGCCGCAGGAGGCCGCGGGCGATCGAGTCTCTCCCGCGACGGGGAGCCGCGCAACCCCGGGCATTACGCGCGGCCGATAAAGCGAATACCTCTCATTTGTCGGCGATGTGTTCTCGGCGGTTCGGGAGGGTGCGCCGACGGGCCGCGCCCCTTGGGGCCCTGTCACAACACGCCCGCCCGGGCGACAACAGTCGCCGATGCATTGATAGCCCGCCATAAATTAGCCGGGGCGCATTGTCAGGGCGGCGCGCAGGTAGGTCCGGGCGCCTCCTCGCGCGGCTTGCCCTTTTTATTCCCCCACGGGGCCTGATCCTCGCGCTCCTATCGCGCGTTACATTCATTTGGGTGTTCCGGCCCGTGGAGCGCGGGGCTCGCTCGGTGATTTAGGAGATCGACTGGGATCTTTACTGTGCGCCCGAGTTTATGCCTTTTTCATGAAGGCCCGGTCGAGCACTGCCCGATTTCTACGGTCTAGCCTCCGTCGCCCCGCTAATCTATGCATACACGTGTACGCGCGGTTATTGATAGATCGGAGCCAAGTCACTCTGTGCACGGCCCATCAAAATCATATTAATATATTTTACTGGGCTCGTGTTTTGACGGTTCGTTAACAGCGCGCATTGTTGCCCAGAAGACAATGCAAATGAGCGTCAATGGTCATTTCTAAACATTGTTTAAATCGTTTATTAAAGTATTTCGATTACTTTTATACGAATTTATGTTATTGATTAAAATGCCTGCGATCGCAAGGTACTGGTCGGCTTTTCATCAGAGATACTTGGGCGATTGCACTGCATCATCGTACTTTTTGCATACTGCGGCAGTGTCGCGTTATAATAGGTTGTTTTTCTAGCATAATAAGTGTAAAACATCTGGATTATAAAACTGTCAGCTGGATAAAAAAAAGTGCACAGGAGGAGATAATGCTTAAGGTCTAACCAGTAGCTAACTGTCGCAACAGTCATAAAATGCAGGATTAAAGTGAAAAGAAAAGGCGAACGGCAAACACAAAGTAAGCCCCGCGCGTACAAAAACAAATCCGCGGCGCGTAATTCCCTGCGCCGTCAATATATCGTTATAATCATGAAAAAGTGCCGGCCATCCGTCAATGCGCGAGGCGGCCAGGAGGGAATATAAAAAAGAAGAGAGAGAGAGAGAGAGAGAGCGCATTTAAGAGCGACTGCAGCGGGTAATCGCATTTGACGGGGGCGCGCGCGGAGGGGGCGCCAGTAGACAGCGTGGCGAATGAGCGCGACCACGGGGCCCTGTGTATATACGTATACAGGCGCGTATATACACTCCTCGAGTGAGCGAGGCGGCGCGGCCCGCGCATTGATTCGCGCGCCAAGCCACGGCAAAAGGGGTGTTCATTGTTTGGAGCCGCGAGCGGCTCGGGACCCCCCGGCGCTGCCCCCTAACGAGCCTTGTCGAATCGCCAAGTATTTGGGCGCGAGGCCACGGCCCGGCCACCCCAAATTGCCCGGAGTATTAGTGCCGTGATTTAAGGTCGCACGCTACCTCGAGGGTTAATGATTTTTACATTGGCCCGGCCGAGATGCCGGGATCCTTTGTCTCTCGGTCTGAAATCGGTCCGCGGCGCATCGGACACCCCCCCCACCCCTCCCGCCACAATTGTCAATTAGCATATTTGCACTGCGCTCTTGTAATAACACGAATTGTTTAAGCGTAAGCTTCTCGCGCTTTGAATCCCTATTGCCCTGTTATGTGTGTGTATGAATAAATTCCCATTTTCCGAGCATTCGAATGCATATTGATCGGAATAGATTTCGAAAACTTTGATCGACTCGGCGGTGAATGTGGTATTTTTACAGTAATCGTAGGATGTATGAGCGTTGGTTGTTAGACAATAAGTGTACTAAATGTCTATTTTCTACAGATATTTGTATGTTCGATTTAATTTAAATCGTCGAATGTTTTCGTACTGTGGACCTACATTTGAAAAATCGATGCGTTCTGCGTGGACAGGTAAATTATCTCAGAAAAATATTTTTGTTATTTTCTGACTAATTATAATAATTAAAAAATTTGCAAATGAATGTCGCTCGAAAATAATTATACGTGGAATACACTGCCTCAACGCCAAAGAATTCAAGAACCTCCGGGAATAAATATTAAGGTATGAAAACATGCATATAAACGCTTCTGATTACATTCGTCAGAGTGTTAGCTTAAAAGGGTTGCCGGCAAATTGCAATCCTCCAAGGGCTTTACCATTAAATTTCTGAGTAATCTAATTCACTAAAATGATGTTTATAATTGACACAATTAAATCATTTAGATTAGGAAATTCGGAATAAATATTCAAAATGAAAAATACAATCTACAACTTAATTTAAATAATTGAATGACGTTTACATTTTCATTTTAATTTTGTTTAATAAATTGGAAATGCATGTAATATAATTTAAATGATATGCAATACATACATTAAAAATAAAAAGATTGAAATAATTCAACTTCATTGGGATCAATTTTACCTCAAATGAATTACAACCCGTTTCAGGAATCATAAACTGTATGAAAAACGAATTAAATTTAAATTATCGACATTAAGCTGTATGCACGTGATCGTTGTAAAATTATAATTTGCCAAACTCTTTTCGATCTCCCGAAATGTCGAAATCAAAATAGCGCGGAGAAAAAAAAGCACAAAAGCATTATCTGCGCATTCTCCTCGCGCGAGAGAGCAAGAAGTACCGGGGATGAGAAAAGTGGACTCTGCGTGCGAGCGTGTTTGCCTTGTGTGCTCAACCGGAAACAAAATTTATACACGCGATGCAAATGAAACGCGCTGGTGCGTTCATCGCGACGGGGCACTAACGTATGTATCCGAATCGTTGACAATACGTGTGTAATGACCGTAATCATTGAAATTTAAGATCAACAATGTCGAGCGCTATATATGTGTACAGATATACATGTATTCACTAGGTAGAAAAAACTTTTAAAGATAAAATAAACAATTTTTTTATTATTATATTTTTTATGTAATAAATATCGCGCAAACAAAATAGAGAATAAAGAATCACTATTTGTAACAATCTATTTACAATTGGGTCAGTTATTATTATAGCAATCACAGTTTTTTAATGAATCTTTTTCGCTTGATAATATGTATATCGTCATACCGTAACATGAACTATATAATACGTAGATTGTGCAACCATATTAAACAAGATATGGCAAAAGATTACTTTTAAGGCACAATGCAAATGAACATATCGTATTTTTGTTATTTGACTTCAATTCCTCTGAAATGAAAAATAAGTGTTAGATTATAAGTTTGTTGCAAGACCATTATTTTTATCTATATCGGTGCAAATATTCTGTGAAGAAATTAATACCTGCTTTGCTATAGCAGTCGGAGTTTTTTCGATCTAGTAATACGGGCGTAAGTTCTTTGCTTGATTTCGATAGTATTACATCCTTATTCATGGTAAAGTCAGAGTTTAACTATAGTTATATAAACACAAAAGTTTATGTTAAAAGTTTATTATTAAAAACGTTCACATTGTATTAACAACAAATTATTGTTTAAACTTTCATGAAAAATGCTCGTATAATGCAAAATTAACGTGTATATATATCATTATTTAATACAGTGTGAACAAATTCTACATATAAAACTATAATATTATAATACCATGTTTAGAATTTACTAACCATATTCAAACGTAAGAGATAACAAGCCGACACACAGCCAAGTTTGTCGTAATTCTTCAGATTTTCTGAAATGATTAAAGAATTTAAAAATTACTACATGCCGGAAAGTTCAAATTTTTTAAAAATATACATTTTGTTAATGTTTTGATTTAATACCTTTGGTAATGTCAAATTTCATATAACACTTTTTAACTGATTTATAATCATGTTCTGCAGATACCTATAAAATGCAAAGTGCGAATATTATTTAGTAAGTTACTACTATATCTGCTTCATAAATAAATTATAAAGTATTTACCAAAAAAACTTCTACTAAAACAAGTGTAATAATGATAGCTGCTTTCATGGTGAAATTTTTTAATTTTTTTAATCACTAATTCACTAATTTTCGACTGTAACTAAATTCTATGAGAACTTACTTACTAATTATATGTCTAACTAGATGCTTGTTTAATGCGCTACATTTTATTTAGTGTTTAAACTGATAATGGTGTTTAACTTCTTGAATAAAATTTCAATGAAATGAAAATATAAACATTAATGAAATAGGTAAGTAAAGTCACTATATCCTGTTTTCATTTTCAATATATTTCTCTAAGAATTTTTTTAATTAATTCACAATATTATGATTATATATCATTCTATTATTTATAATCTTAGTGTAGTCGTATACTGTTATTTTCATTAAATTATTATTTGGGCAACAGTACATCTTACAATAAAAATATTTACTTGATAAGTAAATATTTGATTAAATTCATTTGAACAATAAGATTAACTTTCAATAATACTATTTACAATTACACTAAGTGAATTATTCAACTTATCACATTTTTAAATATGAATGAAATAAAAAAAGCAATTTATAATAAAGTACAAGACTGATGTCTGTTATTTCATAGCGGATGTAATTTAATAGTGCTAATAAATAGATTAATCTTTATAATATTGTACTATAATAGTATTTTTCTATTTAACCTATACATTTTAAAAAACACATAACAGTAATTATTATTTTGCTTATTCTATTAACACCTGTGAGTTAACGACAACATTATACCGATTTTCATTAAGGACGAAAATCAGTTAGGCGCGCCTAATATTAGCAAGATAATTATTGTTCGATGCCGCGGGTAATGGGGTATCGAATGCTTGTGCTCCTTGCGCCGATCCAGTCTTCGCCGGGGCTTTGCCATAAGGTTGTAATTGATCGCTTCGTGGGCGGGTGGTTTGAGGCACGCTAATTAACGGAGCGTTCACTGATAAGCGATATGGTTAAAGGCCGCGGGATGATCAAAGGGGACCGAGCTTTATCGCCCTCCCCTGCGCCGTCACTCGGGCGAGCCCCGCTCCAGAAGCGCCTTACGCAAGGATAGACCCGTGGGCTTTAGCTTTGTGCAACGCGCATCATCGCCGTGGCCGCTATTAAGGCGTCTTGAATTTATTGGCAGAGCGTTGCCTGTAATTTCGGCCGGGTATCAGTTGCAGGCGCTTTCGGTGTTTAGATGATGCGCTTCCTGGCCTCTTAGCTTCCGTATTCAGGAACGGAAACGTGAATTTTACTTTATTTTTCAAGCGGTGCCTCTAAGAAGATTTACTTAAGCTTTGTGTTAGTTGCCTACGCACTACAATAAATACATATACTTTGTTTAATTATTCAACAATGTATTCTAACTTACACAAAGATTTTGAAAATATTTTTAGAAAACACCTGTTCTGGTCGAGACGGAAAGTTGAAGGTTGAAACGTCTGCTGAAAGTAAACGTTCCTCAAAAGTAATTTGAAAAATAAAATGTAATCAACGTTTTAAATTTATTATATGAATCTTATCAATGTTACTACATATTTTTAAGTGCATATTATTTTTTAAACGTAGTTTATTTCAGTTTTTATTGTAAACAATGAAATGTCTCTGTTGTAATTTTTTTCTTTTATACTCGCATTTAAATTTCTCTTTTAAGTCTTCATTTGCTTGATGAGCTGTCGTGTGCTTTTTTGTACGTAATATAGTTCTATTATACGACAATTTTAACACGAACGATAACTGTTTTGGAATTTTAAAATCGATTTTTTTAAGAATGTGGATTCAATATTATTAGTTCAAAGTTATTAAGCGTTCTCTTACTCTATCGTAAATAATATTATGTGTGTAAGCGATGATTTTGTAATAATTTTGCTACTATTTTCATTGTGTGTTATTACGACGAAAAGGATTTAATTGGGTTGCTGAATATTGCAACGTTGGATTAAAATATATGTAGCCTATAGTCAAAGATGAACGTGTACATCAAATTTGTGCTATGGCAAAATAATCTATACCGAGATCTGCACACTTATTTTTAAAATCTACTAATGAGTTCAATTATTTAATATCTGCAGAATTAGTAAGCCATGTGTTCCCTCACAGAGCCGTAAAGTGCTTTAATGACCTGCTTACTGGTCGATGATGCTTGATTCAAGGCTATAAAGTTGACGTGAATGGGTGCACAAGCAAAATGTTGAATTTACGATTCCGTACCGATGGCATTTTTATTATTTCCTGATGAAGCGTTCGAAAGATTGGCTGAATAAGAGCGAAGTTTATGTGACAGGAATGAGTTTAGGGTTAAGCCGGATATACTAATTCGATTGTAACGATTCTAAAGACATTCGACATACCTGGAGAAAACGGCTAGAAGGCATTTGTATAGTATTATATAGACGTTTGTTACATATTTCTGTTTTATTGAATAATCATGCAAATTTCTTGTATATAAATAAATGAAAGAGCTAAACCTAATTACCTGCTCACATGAACATTGATTGTATTTTTATAAGAATAAAATAAAGGTATTAAATGAATTATTAAATGAATCAGCATCGTCCAATTTGTCCAATTTTGTAGGAAAAAGTACGTATTGAATTTATGCATCCACATAGGCTTGCAGCGGGTAGCTTTTCACACTTGCAGCAGCGGCTCGTCGAAGCTCCATCATCCATCGACGGCGACGTAAAAAATGAGCGAGCGGCGCGTATAGGTAGCCGGCCGGGACTTTAACATCTGCATAACGAGACGATTTGTTAATCGCGCAGCGGGTCGCGCCTCTCGGCAGCATAGAGGGCCGGGGGCGCGTGAAAAATCGTTTGAGCGTCCGGTCGGACGGGCGGCGAGGCCGGGAAATACAGTGAGCTGCGGAGGCCGAAAGAGGGGAGGGGGAGACCGAGGTGGAAAAAGCGCGCCCCGGTAATTTGCACGGGCGCGTAACACCGAGGGCCGTTGCACCAAGTGCACACGTACACGCGAGTGCAGATGTCGAGGATCTGTCCGGTGGCCGGGTCATTTGGTAGTTGTCAAAAATGTTGAAATGCGCTTTTACGAGCGTTTGAAACGCCCTCGCGAGTTTTATGCACGCGGGTGCAGCGCGCGCGTGTGTCGGGAGGCCCGGCGAGGGCTCGGCCCAAGCGCCCCGTGCAAATATGCAGTTAGATGGATGTAGCCCGCCGTTGGCCGAGTAAAAAATTGCTCGCGTCCTCTGCTGGATGATCGATTTTTTTATACCATTATCTGAACGCCGATAATTAGGTCCTGGCGATTTTCATGGTTTCCTGGTGTTAACAATTTTGCCATTACAGCTGCAGTCGTCTAATTAGTCTCAATGATAATCTTTCAAAATTTGTACCAATTCAAAGTGAACCATTTTGTTATGAATATGTGAATGTCTAAATCCTTTCAAATTTGCTGACAATTGCGCGGAAATTAATATCTGTAATGCAAGCAGAGATGCAAATGTTGAATCGGCAGACGTGGCATTCTTATTAATCAAAGCAGGTAACGAGTTGTGAAAATAACATAATAGATTGCAATATCGTCGGGCGAAAATTGATTAATCGGCAATCGGAATGAATAGTTGTTAACACGAAGCGGTTGAAGGGTGCGCAGTCAAAACCTATCTGGGAAAAGGCACGGGTGATATATTTGAGAGCGTAGGTAAACCAAGTGCAGGGTACATTAGAGTGGCCGAGTGAAAGCAAAGCAGTAGGCTCGTTTTGGGTGGCCGCGCGCATTGTCAAAGGGGCGCAGAGGAGGAGGCAGGCGGGCTGCGCGGGGAGGGAGGGCCCGCGGAATAAAATAAAATCAGAACAGTGTCACAGGCGCCTGCTTGCATGATAAATGTGGCGATTTAAAATCGAAATTTCCCTTTGGCGCGCGCGCGCGCGCGAGCCCCGGACGTTTGACTAATGGTCCCGCATTAACTATCGAGGCATTATGGAAGGCCGCGCGCGGAATTTTTGAAAAATACATTCGGCCGACAAGAGATTAATAATAGGGCGCCGGGGCCCGCGCATCGGACCTGATACCGGCGGCTAATGGCGCGGCCCCGCGGCACCCACACCCACGACTCGGTCGCACGGGGGCCGCCTGCTAAAGACCCGCGGCCCGACAACACCTCGATCATTGTGCGCCCGCGTGCTTTACCGAGCGTGAAATGCCCGGGCGTAATGGGCCTCTCGCCCGGCTCACTCCTTTCAGCCTCCGGCCGCGGCCCCCCGATCGCGCGCCCGGGAGACGCCGCCGAAAGGAGGATCTGTCGCCGCGCGCGGACGCCGCCGGGTGATTGATCGCCTCCCTGGCCTCGCTTCGTCCCTTTTTTTTTTTTTCATTCGCAGGGCCCTTGCACAGGCGACCGGGTGAGCCTCCTCGGGAGGAGCGACACCGCGCCGTCGCCTCGCTCTCTATTTAACGAATCTTTCCGGGGCCGCGGTTCGCGCTCTTCTCGCCTCCTCTTTCTTGTGTCACGCCGGGTTTTATGCTTTCCACGGGCTATTCGTACTTGCTTTCTCTAGGAGTAGCGCGCCGTGCTTGTTATGGAGCAAACTCGTTCTGCGCATGGGGGTACAAATTTAAAGGCTGATCAACTGAGGCATAAAGCGAGACTGAGTTTGGCTGTATAGCAATTTTAAGAGCAACTTTAATAATTATCATTTACGTACGTTAATAAGCCGTAATCCAGACTTATATAAAAAAATTCATCCCTTCACTCACGGCAATTCCTAAAAAAAATTCCTAAATGAATTTATTCTGAACATTAAACGCGGGCACGTTCTATTACACTGTAGATGAGATGAAGGACGTAGCAGGTGGAGAAATGGCGATAGATAGGAAAAATTACCATTTTTAGGTGAAGTTTTTAGATCTACTATTGTTATATGGAAAATTATTTTTGCAAAAGAATACCGAATGTTGGTAAATGTTATTGAAATACAAAGGCATGTGTTAATAACTCAATGTTTAGAAGGTTCGTTGTAATACCAAAAATTTGAAACGTATATAAACATTATAGTAAAACGAATAGTTGTGCTTGACATTAATGGTATTATTCAAAAAGCTATTGGCAGTTCTGATATATTAGAAATAAATTACGATCCGTTATCTTATCGGAAAACCTGCATTTCAAAAGTATAAATATGTACATTTACACAATATATACGTAGAGCGAAAAATGGTTAGATATTTTTACCATATTGTGAGTTTAATGTTGCACACGTACGATAATATTTATGGAAAAACAAATAAAATAATTATGAAAAATAATTAGTATTACTACAATGTATAGCAGTTGTACTTTATAGCGAGTGTGTTTCTAGCTTGCAATCCATTGTACGGTAAATGTTTAAAATAATGTTATTTATGATAAAGTGGCCGGTTAAAATCAAAAGATGGCAACTAAATGTGAGATAAAATGCAAAATGCTAGGGAAGTAATTTTTTTCTCTTTTTCTTCACTTGGTGGGCGAAGTTGTGCGTATCCGAGGAAATTATTAGTTGAGCGATAGCGCATATTCGCTCCCCGATATGCATAATATAGGATAATAACGATTTTCATTTCAGTGGAAGTTCAATTAATGGAAAGAGGAGCGAGGGAAAGGTTGACGCCAGGTCCCGAGTGGGCGGGGGCGATCGCGGCATATTATTAAATCGGAGAAAGATAAAGAGAGCGCGGGCGAGGGATTGGGAGAGCGGAAAGTTTGCCGCGGGAGGGGCCGAAAAGGAAGGAGTGGAACGGCTGAAAAAGGGAAGCCCGTGGAAGTAAGGGAGTGAATGAAGCCCGCGTGACCGAATGATAATCTCTTAAGCGTCTCCTTTCATTTGGCTTTATTATCATATTATTAAAAAATCCTCCGTGAAGCGTTATATTAAACTCGGGCGGCGCGCCGCGCGCCCAAGGATATTATGCGCGAACGAGGGCCGGGGTGGGGACAGGCCTCCTGCGCCGCGTGTCCAATGGCCCCCGTGGGGGCAGCAGTCCAAACTGAACGCGTGCATATGCCTGCCCGTACCCCCGGCGGATGCCCTTTCGGGGGAGACGCGATCCTGCGATCGGACCAGTTTAGCAGCTCTTCATTGTTTCCGCCCCGCGCGCCCGCCGATCGCCCGGCTGGCCTAATAGATTTCCCCCCCGTGCCACAGGGACAGGCCGGCTCCCCAAAAAAAAATCCCGTCTCCGCGCTCAAGTGGCCTCCGCGAAAACCTCCTCGGAGTCGCCGTACGACTCCGGCGATCGATTGACACGTTCTCCTCGATTCCTCGGGAGCGTGTAATGCAATATAACCCGGGAGCCCCCGTCGGACACAGGGCGCCAGATGCGTTTGGCGTTTATAGGACTCCCGCAGTCCCGTGGAACGAGGCGCGAGGGCATGGCTAATCGGGATCGTTAGCCCGCGAGGCTTTCGTCTCGGCCGCCGCGCGTCCCGGGGGTCATTAAAAACCGCTCCCGCCCGAGACGTCTCTATGCGCGCGCCCGGCCTTCTCTTTCTCTCCGTTCCGGGATGCCTTTTATGCCTTTTCGCGGGCTGACGATTCCGTCCAGCGGGAGCCGCGACTCGGAGAATGACGCAACGCGCCGGATGACGGATCGATTTTTCCTCCGAAACTGGAACGAACGAGACCGCGATGATGGATCGTCGCTGCGCCCGCGCGGATTCGCGCGAGCCCTGCTCCTTTTAGCCATTTTCCGAGATGCCAATGCGGCCGCCCGCTTTGTCTCATCCTTTCATCGTCCATTCGTCCTGCCGAAAGTTTGTCCTGGCGGAGTCATCGCTCTTGCTGCCCACTTAGCAGACTGTTCTTGTCCTTCTACGACTCTATTTCCCTCGTGCACAGCAGAGCCTTTTCCATGCCGATGAAAGTTTTATTATCATTACAAATTAAGTGGAAAATCAGATGTTTTGAAAATTACCAAATAAGCCGCTCTATAATCTATCTCGCAATACGTTAATTAAATGCGTGTATTTTAATAGCAATTTAAATATATTTTTAGGACAAATGCAAAATTAATTTTCTGAACTATATATTTGAATAAAATACAACAGAATGTATAATTGCAATTTATTCTAGTATATTCGCTTGTAATAATTGTGATTTTGGTATATATTACAGCTTGAACTGATTAATGGATTTTCAAGATTTATTAGGTTGAAGTTTAATAGATTTGAAGATTAAATAATATCATTTTTTATTGGACTAATCACATCAATATATAAATTTTTTTCAACTTGAATTTGAAGAAAGGTAATGTTTAAGTATTTAAATCTTGCTCAAATTAAGTTCTAAAAATAGAATGGGCAATTCTCACCAAAGTTATAATAGTGATATTCAAATGAGTAGTGCAAACTAGTTAAAAGATACATTAACGCCTACTTATTAGTCCGTACTGCATTTACTAAGGCATTTGTAGCGAGTCATTTGTTGAATAAGTACATGAATTTGCCTTGCAACTGTCACAACGCGGCCTCGAAAGCGACTCTGCTGGGGTACGTATATCGAACAAAAAACCTTCAAATCAATCGCTTCTATTGGCATTATAACCTCCGGCCCCTGGCTAAAAAATGCCTTGATTGTATTAATCATCAATAAGGAGGGTTTCTACTTCCTTCCTTCCTTCCTTCCGACGAGGGCCTCACGCAGCGCCACGCTCCGATCGCGCATTGCGGGTCATCAATCACGCGGGGGGCTCGAGCACCTCGGACCCTCCATAAAAATACGCGCGCCAAGACAGAGTGACATCAGGTGAGGATTCAGAGAGAGAAAAGAGCGCCTGCCTGCCCCCCCCCCCCCGTCCCCCGCTGCGTGAAAATTCCCATGACTCGACAAGCTGCGCGTCGCTCGGAAAGGGCCCAGTCACTTCCTCCGTTTTTCGCGCGATGTATTATACCTACGCTCCGATTCGATCGGTATATATGGGTAATTAGTCGACGAGCGGCAGCTTATATGAGGCACATAGCTGCTTCTCCGTTTGATTAATGGCCCCTGGGTGGCCGCGTGGACTCGTGAATCCACGCGCTACACGCGGCTGCTGCACGCGAGAGAAGAGTCTAATCGGCCGTTCAGCTCGAGAGCCTATGAGTTGCGGTTTTTTTCGAAGGTTCGCTCGTGTTGAAAATTCCCAGATTCGGGTAGACTCACTGAATTCTGTCCAGCTGATTTCTTTCATTTTTCCTGACGTTCCGCGATGATGCGCTAAATTATAGATATAATTTCCCATTTGCAGCTAAAAGCCCTGTTATAGCACGACAGTTACAAAAACGGACAGCATAAAAGGCATTCTCCTAGTTTTTTAATTAATAACGATCTCTAAAGTGCTAATCATATGCAAACATTTTTTTTGTACATATCAAAACTTGTTAAAGGGACATTTTAAACACTTAATCAAAATGTCTAATCCACAAGTAGTTCGATTAAGTGACTGCGCACTAGGCAATTTAGTGAATTTGCGCAGAGTATAACGCAGTTGCAGACTGTAAACGACTTTGGACGTAACGAGACAGAGGCTCCATGATTTTGCATTCAGAGCAGGAAGAGGAAGAAGGGGCCGGAGAATCCAGCGAACGGACACAGTAACCGGGAAACTGCAACGAGGATCTCATCTGCTACTTGAAGCGTTATTAAAATCATATAAAACGTACATTACTCGCTGCTGCACACGGCCAAAAGAATAAAGCATATACTAACCGCGCCGGGATAAAATCTAGTGGCGCAACGCGGGATCAAAAGGAGACCCTCAAAAGGTGGCGGATTACCTCGCCGGGCGTTGTACACGCGCGCTCCGTGCGCGCGGAGAAACGAAAGCGCGGCCCTGCACAAAGGGGCGCGGGTCGCGCGCGTCGCGTTTTCAGGCCCGAGCTCGCCGGGAAAAGGGCAACTCGGCCCAGGCCTCTGCACATGTCAAGTGTGCCGTGTACAACAAAAGCGGGTGTAATTTTTTCTCCCCCCATCCTTTTCCTTGAGCCCCGGGGGCAAACAGCGCGCCGCGCGCAAAGATAATATTGTGAATGCGTAATGAATGCAGACGAGGGTCGGCTGCAGAAAGGTCAAACACGGAGGCGTTTACATAGGGCACGATACACGCGGAATCCTTTCACGCAACGTCAAATTGAGCATCAATGCACGGAAATTAAACACTGATTAGCCAGGACCTATGTAAATTAGCTCGGCCGCCGCTCTTCCATCGAGCGCGTCCATGGGAGTATGCAGCGGGGGTGCCACTAGGCCGGGCACCGAGCGCCTATCATACACCTCGTTGCTCTACATACAGGATCAAAAAAAAAAAACTAGTATCTTATACGCGCTCGGCACTTTATGTACACCGATTCTATTTAGTATCAACGGTCACTGTATGTGCTGTGCATGAAAAACAAACAGAAAGATTATTTTAAGAAGATGATCGATGGTTCGTTATAATCAAATTCCACTCCTTTGGCGCTAAACCAAGTAGACCCTACATTCATACAAGGACATCGCTCGACAAGAATAGGACACTCGAAACATCAATCCAGCAGTCCTTATAATCTCGACAAAATATACCCTGTCCCACAAACTTTCTTTCCGAAGCCCGGAAGAGTGTATGTTTCCAAATAAGATCCCCCCCGCCCCATCCTGGCGTAAGCAGCTTCTCTTATTAGCCCTTGTATGCGCGAGGTTGCACAGTACAATGGAATCAAAGGAAATCCGACAAGTTTACGACAGCTACTTTGCGGTCTCTCGTTGGCCGGATCGCTACGAGTGTCCTCTAATCCCGTTAAAATGTTTGCCCAAAACACGCGCCCGGGGCTAGAATGTTTGCCCAGCTTGGTCAAACAGCGGGACGCTATGCATGCAGCGCGCATGCAGGGCGGGGGAAAAAAAAAGGGAGGTTTCATTGCGCGCGCGGCGACGCGCAGCTGAAGTGCCGCACAAATCTATCCGCCGCCCCAGCCCACATATATATCTCCTGCTTACGTGGCTCTCTCCGAATTTGTGGAGATTTGTTTTTTCGGCGGCTGCGGCGCCGCTCCCCGGATCGCCGGTCTGCGTTTACTATAAGGGTTGGCCAAATACGGGAGCTTGGCTTACTAGCCGCAGCCGTACAAATGCCTCGGTGTATTTACACGGGGAAATAAAGAGGAGGATATTCCATTGCTGTTGACGTTTAAAGGCTTAGTAATTGCCGAATAATGCGCATTATCGACCTCCGCGGCCTTCCTCCCCGGGATTTATGGGCATTTGCGCGGGCGCGGAAAGGGGAAAATCGAGGAAAATCCCAGCCGCCTTCGCATTATCTCGCACGCATTGGGTTTTATTGCAATCGTTCTATTACCTACAGTTCTCCCGAGAGAATTTATTTTAGAATGAATATGTCTGATATTGTAATCGTTGTATCAATCAGAGCGAATAAAAACAATTGGAGCACTGCAAGTTCAGAAATAATGATGTACTCGTTAAAAAGAAAATAACGTTTAAATAAATTTGATTCACGGTTAATCACTGATATTTTACTGTAAACTGTTCACTTCAAATGCAATACTTGTAACGCATCAGATTATAATATAAATTTATAACTAGTACTTTTAAAAAAAAAATTCCTCTCCTACATCTTGTTCCTATCAGGTCCGATGAATCCGATTGGGCTCGACAACACTGCTACACTGAGAACTATCTAAATAATACGCAAATGACCCCTTGCCTCTATGGTAAGTGATTTGCGCGTATTTTCTATTCACTGTTTACTCGGCGCCATTTGATGCGAGTAAATGCGTGCCATTTAATGAAGCTAGCGTGTAGCCGACCTCAAAATTTCTTGGAATTGGTTTTATAACGTATGTTTACACTTGATTGTCCAATTTGCTATCTAGTTACAAAATGGCTATTTGATCATTGGTCTATCAATATTTTATCAGTACAATGTACATATTAGAGATAATTACTTGCAGTGCGATACAGGTTCTGTCGTGAAAAGGAGAAAATGGTTTTGGAGAGGAGCGAGCGACGGGTGGTCGACTGCAACCGCGTCGACGAGGGAAAATTGATCGGAGAGCGAGTACATTTATTGCGAGGGCAACAAGCTAAGGAAGGATGTGGAGGCGATCGGGTCGGAGCGGGCCGAGCGTCCCGCCTCGAATCGATCATTACACACGAGTTACATATATACACGAGGCAAATGACCGGCCTGTATATTCCCCCGGGCAAGAATGAAGCAGTCATAGCTATTTAGTGGGGACACAAAGGCGCGACTCGGCTGCCCACGATTTTATCAATCACGTCCGCGCCGGCCTCGGAGCGGCGACATCTGTAAGGACAGGTAATGCGTCATAATAAAATCCTCGGTAGGCGCCCGCGCCGGGACCGAGTGAGCGATGGGGCCCCGCGACAATGCCGCGCTCTAAACTCCCGCAGGAAAAAAAAAAGGAAGGGCGGCCGGTGGGCGGGGGCGCGACCCGGGCGCTTTCCCCAAATCTGGCGATCGGGGCCCCTTCTGCCGCCCGCGTTTTTTTCTCCCGCCTTTTTTTTTTTTGCCGCCCGGCGCGTGTTTATTATTAGGCCGCTAATGCCGCCGGACCTCCTGTAATAAATCGCCCGTTTTTTTTTTTCCCTGATCCCGGCGCGTCCGCGCGCGGCATTACATTAGGCCGTTGAGCGCATTATATCGGCTTTTGTGGCGTGAGAACAACGGCGGATCGGCCGGAGGTCGATCGACTCCGCCGCGGCGCATTCGAATTTCCAAAGTAGCAGTTGCCCGCGGCTCCCTGCATTACCTCGCGTTATTACACGGGCCGGGTGTTAAGCGACGCCATTAAGCGGCGGCTCCTCGCCGGTCCCGGCCCCCCCCTCCCGCGTCCTTGTTTTCCCCGTGCATATAGACGCCGCGACGTAACAAGGAGTAATTCAAAGTTTCCGACCTGACAGTCGCAGGCAGTCGATAAAATTAAAAGATTAAAGCGATCGGGGGCCGGAGGGCCAGGCGAGCGCGGCGTGTAATGCCGCCCCTGACGAGGAAACAAACTTGGGGAAAGTGCCGCGGCTGCCGCGAGCCGGCCGATCCCCGGAATACGTGTGTATATATATATATATACACGCGTACGCGAGCTGCGCTCAAGTGCAGTTGTAATTTGTCCTCCGAACCAAAGTGCGCGCGGCGCTCTCTTTCTCCCCGGGGGCGGCCATTGTGGGGCCGCGGCTCGTTATTATTGCCCGCGGGGCCGGCCGCGCCGGTAATTAAATTTCTTGCCGGCGCGTCATTAAGACGAGTCGGCCCGGGCGGCCTGTATATCGGGCCGCATCGAGCCAAACGATCCGATTATACGCCACCCGCAAAACGACAATGGCCCCGCGCCCGACTATTATTATTATATCCCCGAGCGAGCGGACCTTGATTTCGCCCGGGCAAAAAGGGACAGCCGACTCGAAAAGTTTGTCCCCCAGGCAGGCCGGCCGAGGGGATGAAAGGGGCCGAGGCGAGTAAGGAGGCGAGAGCGGGCCAACCGCCCGGCGCCTGGAGCCGACATCACCAATCAGTCAGCCGCCGCTTAAAAACAGTGGGGCGCCGTACCCCTCCACCTCCCACCTCCATCCGCTGATGCGACTAAGCTTCTAATTGTGCGCGATCTTTCAATTTCTCTAGTTACCCGCTCAAAAGTCTTCTACCTGACTCCATAAACTGCGCTTTATACTTGCCTTACCGAGTCTCCCAAAGTATTGCTTTCGATTTAATCATCGTGTAATGGCTTTTTCTTCTCCCCAAGTGCCTCGATACCGTAAGATTTATCGGAGAGTTTATTTTACTGATACGAATACGGGACATTTCGCGAGTTATGTCAAATATATAATCTTGAATTACATAAAGGCTTTTCCATTATATATATATTTTTTGCGGAACTTTTCTGTACTGTATCTGATGTGTATAACCTGAAAAGTGTGAGCACATGAGAATTTTATTTTTTTATCGTTTATCGTTTTAAATCGCATCTCCCAGAGACTATTAGCGACTACGATGTAGTTACAGATAGTATTCATTATGTATTTACATATTTACGCCATTTGTACATTCATATGAGAGTGTATTAATGATACACTTACATCACATTTTGACACATTTTGAAATATATTTAAATTCTAACTCTTATATTTGCACTTTCCATGTAGGATATGCTGATTTAGGATATGCAAAAAAATACCGAGTGTACTATTTGGTCAAGGTCTCATAATATACAGAAGCTTATATACACTTGTGTAACATGAATAATTCATTTTCCATTTGAACAATTTATAATTATTGAATATCATGAATCCGTTATATACAATATATTCAATAGGAAGATAAGCATTCGTATTAACAAGTGATAAAATATGTGTTTAAAAAATTCCAACTTTAAAACAAAAACAATATTCAAGTTTTCCATTTCATCGATATCCAATAAGCTTACCATTACTATATGACAAGTTTAGCTCATGCCTTAAAAAAAGTCAATGTATCCAACTAGTAAAGCAGAAAAGAGAGGTGACCTAAGAGCAACAAACTGTACCTATATTTGTAGTAAGCCGAGCACTGGTTGATTCCATTTGTGTCAGGATATCGAGGTGTCAATAGCAGCTGGCGCGCGCCCGCTTAGATATACTGACGCACACTCACCTACGCACGACATCCCAAGTTTTTTCACTTTCTCTTCCTTTCTCTCTGTTATTTTAACTTGACCAATAGTCCAAATTCTAAAGATGTATATTCATACAATATTTCACTTCCATTCTATTTATCTCATTACCATTTTTACTTATAATAGATGTGCATATTGTGAATTGAGTACATAGTAGCAAAAACAGCTGGTTCAGACGTGTAATAATTTCTACTTTTATTTATTTTATATTTTACATAGAAACACAGCCTATTTAAATTTTCAACTTCCAGTTATAATCATTATTTTTAACTTTCAAGTTTTATTATATCAAGCTTTTTTCATGCAAGAATAAAAATATAAAAATATTCGAATATCTTTTTACATGTATATTAAATCTAACGGTTTAAAGCCTTTTTCAAGCTCATGCACTTATGTTTTCTTTTTCATCAAGAAAAATATCAATTTATTCATCATTATGCTGGAACAAAAAAGAGCAAAAAACATGTATCTACTTTCACTAGTTTAGTAGAAATCTTGAACCATTTTGTATTACCAGTTTCATCATTATTATACTTAGCAGACTAAAAGTAAGCTTTTTGTTAGCGATATGTGCTATTAGTCTAATGCTAAGGACTGATTTTTAAGGAAAACTTTAACTTCAGAAACGATACCTCTGAAACATCCTCGGAAACGTACTATGAAATCATTAGATTTACTGATCTACATAATTTTCTCATAAACTAAAACTTTATAATTTTAAAAATTATTCTTATTATAGTAAATTGCAATACTATATCTATATTGCTATTGTAGAAAACGCACGAGAATCTCGCCGATAATAGAATGGGCGGTTCATGTCACAGAAGAGGTTTTGTGGTGCAAAGTCTTATGTTGACGAGTAGATTAGATCATGAATGCGACTCTCAGAAAGAAATGGAATTCATTCAATTATTATACTGCAAATACTATAAATAAGTATTATATAAGTATCATGTAATAATACATGAGATTATACTTATGTTAAGCATTTCTGCTTTCAACAATTACTGTAATCTAAAGAATATGCAGAAATAATTAAGCATTTCAATTAAATGTAAGTTTTAAAGATCTTTATAATACTTTATTTATACCGTAGAATAACAATTTATATTTCCCGATAGATATTTTACATCTTTTGTATTTTATATCTTATATACTTAATTTGTTAATAAAAACTGAAAGCAATTTTCATTGTGCGATAATTGCGGTGCTTTTTAGTTGTACATGTAATCAAAAGTATACGCTTTTTTGACGGCTTTCGCAGTACTTAACTGTATACTTGAATAACAACATCTGCGCAGCGTAAAATTTTAAAGCTCAAGGTTTATACCCTCGAGCGGTACTAAGAGGAAAACGGAGGAAGACTGACAAGATAAAGAGTATCTCAACGCTAATTTAAGTAGTGAGTTTTCAAAGTTGTAAAACAATGTTCGCATCCATTGCAACGGGCATTAAATTCGGTCAAAACATCCGGAGCGCGGCGATTGGAGGGAAATTGAAGCGGGCGCCCCTGACTCGCCTACGGGAAGGAAATGAAACAAAGGGAGGAGAAAGAGCGCGAGCCGGCCGGGCGGCGTTTAAAACGCGAGCGCGCGCACCCGAGTCCAGCTGCCGAAAACGGGGGCCCGCGTATTAACAAGCAATTACACTCGCGCCATTTTTCACCGAGGGACGACAGTGGGTCCGCGGCAATTAATTACCGCATCGGCCATTGTGAAAATGGGCGCGTTTTTATCTCTCGGTCCCGCGCGCCTCGAGCGCCGCGCACGCGCTTTATTGTGCAGCCCTCGCTAACTGCCGCGCGATTTATCCTCGGTCTATCCGCACGATTAACCAATTAACTTCCGGCGCCCTCTCTCTCTCGCTCGCTCGCGGGCCCACCCCGCACAATAACAAGCGGGGCGCGCCCGATTCCTTAATTGCCCGGGCCGCCTGCAGTTTCCCACAAGGCGCGATTTGCATAACCTGCCGGGAGAGATATCGAGAGGGCGCACAGGTAGGCGCGAGACCCGCGGCCCACGTCTAATGTCGCGGAAAGCGTAATGAGGGGGGCGAGGCGCGATGCCTCCGACGCTGCCCCCCATTTGCACAATAATGGGATGAATAATTGTGGCCCTGTTACGTCCGCGCGTTAATTGCCCTTCTTGCGGTGCATATACTTTGCGAGGAGAGGGCGCGCTCGCTGGCTTTTTTCACGGCGCGTATTGGACGGCTGCGCTCCTTCCGCTCTTTGCACGTCGCTGCTCGTCGGCAGGCCTTTCGCAGGGCGCAGACAACCTATGTAATGGATGTTCATTGTGTGCGACGATGATTTTATTTCCATCTGTTCCAGGTTTGGTGCACTTCCGCCGGGGAGTCCCCGTACACCAGCCGTTACAAATCCCTCGAATTATTATCAGCGCGAAAAGGTGCGCGTGATTCATCGCGAATGAATGCAAAGCAGCCGATGCACAGCCTCCGTATAATGGCGTCCTTTTATGCCGCTCGGGAGCGGCGCATCTGCAGTTGGTAAACGCTGCCGAGTTCAAGTCGAGGATTGATAATGCGGTGGCGCATCAAGGAAACTATGGAAAATCAATCACCGGGGACAACGATAGGGAGCGAGGCGCATCAGTTGCACTGGGCGTAGCTCCTTCAATTCCAGCGCATGAATACGAGTGGGGCGCGCGCGATCGGCCGCCGATCCCATTTCATCCTCCTTAATACGGGTGCAGAGACGCCCGGGAGCTTGCGCCTGACAAACTGACGAACGATCGCGCTCGCCGCGCCCGCGAAACTTCCGCCTCTCTCTCTCTCTCTCTCTCTTTGCCCCCCCTAATCCTCGAATGCGCCTCGGAGAGATCGGGCGTCACGCGGTCGATCCATCGAACCGCTCGATATTAGCCCACTAACTTCCGGCCGCGACCGGAGCCGCGGGCGCGCGCCCTGCCTTCGATGCGGGATGCAATCGAGCTGCTTAATCAGATATCCTCGAGTGCTCGATAGGTCGGATATAACTCGAGCTCGCGTCGGCTGTTTCGCCTTGATTAGTTACGTCGGCCCGGGGTATAAATCGCTCCCGTATTGCTGCGGAGTTTTCGCGTGATGGGCCGATAGGCGCTCCGCTCGCCGGCTGTGATTGGCGCCCGCGCCGCCTCGGCCCATCCCTTTACACATGTGCCACGAGCACACGTTTACGCGCCCCGGATTTTTCGGGAAATCGCAAATTAAAAAATGGCAAATGAAGCTCGCGCGGGATATTCTGACAGTCGTGGAGCCATCATTCCCCCCGCATGCGTTTTTATGCGCGCGCGACTCGCGTTTCAACCAAGCTTGATCAAATTATATTATTATTGCAGTTTGCCCACTGGTAGCGAAAGAATTTATCGAGCCAATATCCTCGTCTCTGTTAAAGTAAATTTATTTATAACCTCGCTGAAAACCATCATTCCTTGAGGTGTTTACCTCAATAGATAATGTCTTAATCTTTCTACTGCTATTCGAAACTGATAACGAGTATTGCTCTGGAAAATTTTTTTTTCAGCGTGATGATTGATCGCGTCTTTAAATTTGGCTCTATATCCAACCCCTTGTCAAGTACAAAGTTATTTATACTTGTAAAATTTGGAGACTAATAAAAGACTATACACACACACACAAGGATCTCCCTCTACCCGAGCGAGGCCACTTTCTCGGCTACGGTCTGCCGGAAGGCGGACTCCCCGATGGCGCTCTCGAATCGATCTCCCGGGAAGACGGCGACCTTCCGGTGTGCGCGCTGGAGCCACAAAGCGCCGTCTGGCCGCGGCGAGAGGTGGACGCGGGCGCCTCCTATTACCTGTCTTGGCGCGCGCGATTACGGCTGGCGGCGGCCCGCGGGGCAATCAGAAACACTCGTCCCGCGCGCGGCCGTGTCACTGGCACGTTCGCGCGGGCCGATCGGGGGGGGGGCCGGTCGCGTGCCGCCCGCGCCGCCGAGGGGCCACATTATGTACACCATGCATCGAGCACGAGCCATTACACGACGTCGAACCTCGTAAGCGGGACGTGGGAGCCCCGACGGCTCTCCGCTTTTCGGACAATTATCGCCTCTCTATGTACCCGTGCATTATGCCTCCTAATATACGCGCCCGCCCGCTAATTCCCCTGTGTCGATTCACGTGGCGCCTGTGTTGACACTCTTTATCCGCGGCCCCCCCGGGGATATATCGCCGAGGCCAATTTAACGACACAGTGCACGCTCTCCCAAAATGGAGTACTCGCGCAATTAGTTTATCAACTTTTATGTAGCTTTCACGTAGGTCGAGTGTACCGGTTGACAAATGACGCGCAGCCCGCGCTGCAGCTTGACTGATGTCGCGATCCCGTGATTAGCTCGGATATTGCAAATTACTTTGTATACGTACTCTGTACAGTGCGTTATGTTATATTTGCAACAAAGCTCACGTGTGCGCACTGGGCTTCCTTCTGATTGTGCAAGCGAAGCCGATTGACCGACAGGTCATTTTTGCATTAATCCCGGAGAAGCCGGAGCAATTTGAAAAATTCTTAATTGAACCCTTCCCGCGGCCGCGTAGCTTTCCCATCCGACTGGGCGCATCAGCTGCATAAGACTAGTCCAAAATCGTATTTTCCGGGCGCCCGAGCAATTTTGTCAAAGAATCGCTAATTGCCCAATCCCTTGTAGACTGCAGGGCGCGCGTAGGCGCAGCGCAGCAGTGCATTCGAGCCGGGACCCCCCGGGGATACAATTAGACTCGGGCGGATAGAGGCGCCGGCGCCTCGGCCATGCCCTTCCGGTCAAGGCTTTTTCTAGCCGCTCGATCCTCCCCCTTTGCACCGCGGGCGCCCTCCTTCTACCTTTTTTTTTCCCCCCCTTTTTTTTCGCAGCCTCGTAATTAAGCCATCGGGACGCCTGCCCGCGGGGATCAAAGATTTTGGCAGACGGATAAATGGAAGCTGCCCCGGTGTAATTGGACTTCGGCTTTTCGAGGGATTCGTTACAGGGCGATCCGTTTCGTTAATCACTCAAGCCCGCGTCGAGTGCAGCGCCCTGCAGCTCCCGCGGGCTTTTAAAAAACGCGATCGAGCGGTTTAGAAGGGTTGGCTCGGCGGCCCATGCGTTACGCGCGCTTGCTCTCCGAATCAAATTTACCGCAATGAGCATATGCGTATATGGTTACAGAGTCCCGGGGAAGAATTAGCTGTATCGTTCCGCCGAGCCGTGGGATATCCTCGAGGGATGGAAAAAAAAAAGCCAGCATCGTTTCGGGGAAATTGATACAAGTTGGCATCGAGACCCGCATGGCCCGGAGGATAGTCCCCCGCAGGCCCGCGACATATTATTACAAGCATATAATATAAAACTCGTTACCCTACCGCGGGTATAGCTGTACGGGGAACCAAAGTCCCGGGTTTATCGTATACACATTGACTCGGCTTCCAGCTTCGGCGCGCCGACTTCCGCTGTGTATACGTACACGCATACGTACATACGTACATTGATATATATATACACGCAAGGAAATATAAGGAGGGCCGCTTGGCGGGTGGGGCGCGGGCGCTCTTTCCCGTTCGCGCTCCAAATAAGATCGGCTCGCGAGCGCTCGCGGGGTATTTCGTTATGCCTAGACGTGCGCAACAATACAGTCGGTCCATAGCTCGGATATAAGCTCTGGGCGCGCGCGGGCGGCTCTTTCATCTTATCGCGATATCAACGTCAAATGCACCAGCCACCGCCGCCGCCGCCGCCGCCGCCGCTCTCACATCTTTCTACCCCAACCCCCACCTTTCCGCCCCTCTGCAACCGGCGTGTAAGAGTGTGCGCAGCCCGCGCTCTCGACACACGTTTGGCTTTTTTACTTTCCCGGCCGGCGGCCTGTGTTCGCCCCTGCGCGCGCCATTGTAACCTTTCCCCGCAATCGACAGGCGGATCGCACGTTTGCGCTCGGTTTATAAGTCCCTCGACGCGCGCCTGTGTACCGCGACTTTTCAAAATGTACACACCGCCCGTCGCCCGACGTGTTGTCGGGTTGTGGAGAGAGAAAGCCCCGCGGAGCCAATGCGCCCCACGAGACAAAATACTGCCTATGATCTCGCAGATATCGTTTGCACAAAGCTAATACGTTTTTTGCGCTGTTGACGGGTGAACCAATGTTGTGAATATATATCGTTGCAATAGTTGTATGAATTTCACGATTCGCCGCATTAGACATATGTACTGTACTGAAATTGGGTAATAATTTTAATTAATTCTTAGTCTTTTCAATCTTTTTCCATTTTATTTGCGTTGGAAAATTCCAAGACAACTGTTATATTACATGTACAAAATGGAAAAAATTTTTTTTAAATAAATTGATTTAAATATCATTTATTAAACGAAATTAAAGTTATTTTCAGCAAATAAATCGTTTACATCGTTTAAAATAATATCGTATGAAATGTAATACTGTAAATTGAAAAAAGAAATTCGCTCTGCTGTACATACGTGGTTACAATAAAATACAAAATGAATGTAATATGATTGGTATCCAACGAAAAACAATTCAATTATTTTCCACCCGTTGGCAGTTTTCTATAGTTATTTAAGCTTAGTATTGTTCTTTGGAGATTTTTTATCTGCAGTTTTAGGAACTTTTTTTGATTCTGCAGGCTCCGCTTTTTCATCAGTGTTTTTATTTCTTTTTTCTGATAACTGTGTTGTAGTACTTATTGTTGTAGACGCCATTGAAAGTGGCGTTAGAGTAATGAATGCGGCTGAATGACTATTATTTACATTTGTCGTTGGCCGTAATAATCCAAAAGATTGTCCCACAGCTTTTAAATGATTAAGAATCGAATACATGGCTTGGAAGACATCGTCGACTACTGTGGAAATAAAGTTGAATTTTTATTTTTGTTAATTTTGAGTATTACGCTAAAGTGGTGTAGTACGATATCAGGCACAAATTATACTTTTGCAAAACACTCAAGATAATTATATTAATAAAAATAAACGCTAAATAAATAAAAGTTTACTTACAATGTTGAAATATTGCTTCGGTAAATGTGAGTGAACTTGCGATGAAAAATAGTAGAAGGCAGTATTTCATATTAAATAAAAAACAACTTGTGCAATGTGCGGAGGAACGAAAAGAAACTGAAAAGTATTTAAAAGCAGAATAAGAGACATTGGTCGTTTTCTCTTTCTGTTATCTTCGTAGCATGTATGTCAGACGAAATAAATAATAATCTTGTCACGAACCTCACGAATTCTGTTTCTTTTTTATTTCGAAGATATTTTTAAGTGTATACTATACTGTACCGCAACCATGGAATTATGATCAAAAAGTGTACTAGTAAACAAACAAAGTTACTTTAATGTCTATTTATTATTTTCAATCATTGTAATAAGACTGCTTAGCTAGCGTAATTGTTAAGTTTGGTCAGCGCTTGGAAGAGAGCGAGAATTTTCTAGGCGCTTGACGATTTGTACGGGCAAGCTATAAAAATTGATAAAACAAACAGTGGGGAGAAAAGGGTTTCAAGGGAAACGAGCTGGCGGCCAAGTCGGAGACGCTTTTCGGGATTCCGCGCGAGAAAGCTCGAGTGAGCGAATTCCCAGGGAAGGCTGGGCAAGTCGTGGGCGCATCCCGAGCAAAATGAGGGCGCATGTATGCATGGTACAGGCGGGCGCGGGAAGATCGGGGGACAGTCCGGCTCATCGATCAAACGGGGCGCGGCCCTCGGCCGATAAAAAGGAGGCCGTGTCCCGAGGTCAGAGCCGGCGGGAGCCTTCAGGCGCAGAGCGCCCGGACAATCGAAACGAATTAATGGGCACTTGGGCCGGTAATGCCGCTGCGGCGCAGCGCCGGGCTTTTTAATTCGTTTGGCCCGCGGCTCGCTAATCCGCTCCCGCAGCCCGGCGCCGCGTGTCCCCGGCGATCTGGCGCTGAAGCCTCGGCCCCCGGTTACAGGGGTGGAGGGGGATGGTGCAGACGAGCCGGCGCCCCGCTCCTCCACTTCTTGCCCCGTCATCCATGTGTGCGCGCGTGTGGGAGCGCGCGCGCACGCGCCCAGCCTCCTTGCCGGCGCCCGCCGCAGATTGATTATCGAGGCGACGCCGGCTACTTGGGGCAGGGCATTCCGCCGATTTTTCAGCCGCCGATTGCCGCTTGTCAAACGCATTGGTACTTGGGCCCCCGGCGCCCCTCTAAGAGTGACCCACCCCCCGCCGCTGTTTCTATGGGATTACCGCCCCATAGATGTACCCATACATGTAGGGCGCACTTGGTGCACGCGCATCGGCTCGGGCTCCATGCGCCAAACCCAGTTTCAAACGACACCCTCTGTCGGATGTACTTTTGAATAGATACACCCGTCTTAGTGCTTGCCGCGAGTGGCTGGCCGAATCAGCAAACTCGAGAGCTATAAGGACTAACAATGCTTTTCTTGCCCAATGGACTTTATTAACGCCAGGCTGCCTCCTCATTTATCAAAGGAACCAATAAAAGCATTTATATCTCAGCTAAATACTCGGACAAATGAAATGAGCCTAGCGATATCCGACAAATTGCTTTTTATTTCGGCAAATGATCTGACTAATGCATCATCCTTAACAAAATCCATAAGATTTAAAAACTCACAAGATTTTGAAAAGAAAACGCAATATATTTATACAGATGCACTAAAAGGGTTCAATCTGGTAGGTACTTTCAAGAAGTGCAGGTTTCGATTTGTCTTTATATTGCTTTGGACTTTTCATTTCTTCGGGATTAGAGAAAAGCGAGTGGTGGCAATCCAAGCAATCTCTTGCAATGGAGAGAACCGCATCGGATGCTAGAAATACTAAGCATAGAGTGTACAACATACTTCCCCAGTTGCTGAAACGATAAACTTTGTCTTAAGATCGTTCTATTTTCACCTTAACATCAATGGGTACCACGAATGTATCAGATATGTTTGTATATTTCCTTGATGGGCTCATTGATGTAATATACATTGCTAGCTGATGTCTTGAGAAGGAGAAAAATAAAGAATTCACTTACGCAGGTTCTAGGTGTTGGTTGGGCACTAACTGTATCGAGTTGTATTTGTGTTAAAATATAAAAAACATTTAAATACTGTTAGTAATAGGTGGATAGAATTTTTGTATGACATTTCGGCATTTCCAATGAAAAATAAAAGAATCTCTGAAAAATACAGCGAATCACAATGCAAATATGTTTATTTATTGAGAGCTCCATTGATTAGGAGGATAGTTTAGGAAAATTACATGGCGTCCAATCGTACTGGGCGATAAATCTAAAGGTCTTTGACCAAACTTAATAACTCCGATCGATTAGTATGTATTAATGGGAGAATAATGAATAAATCCAGGGGCTTTAATAGGAGAACAATCGGAAGATTAGGATGAAATTGGCAAAATGTCCATCGGGCGGGAAGGACTCGGAGGATTCCGGGGAGGAAAGTTTCGACAGGAGAGGTACAGGGAGCGGCCCTCGGAGCGGCCGGCCTACCCGATCCCAATCGGCCAATTAGACGTTTTATTAATACATCAAGGGAAATCATTTATCAGGGGCGAGGCTCGATTATCGAGCGGCCTGATCGGCCTCGGCCCTCGGCCCCCTCCCCCTGGCCCGGCCACCCGAATCAAACGGGCAATAATTCCTCCGCGCGGTTATATTGGGCATAAGTCGATCAAAGCAGTCCTTAATCATCGGGGCTCGCGCGCCGCGCGAGCGACGGCCGGGCCCCGGCGGCTCGGCTCATTAGCGGCCCGGCAAACAGCGCCGGGGCTTAATCGCGTCTCGGCGCGCGCAGCCGGCGCCGGCCGCGTGTCCGACCGTGCAGAAATATCCGGGTTTTTACGCGGCCGACAATCGGCGCGGCGGCCCCTTCGACCGGCCCGCGGCGCCGCGTGTGCGTGGCCCCGCGTGCGTCCCCACACAGCCCCCGGCGGGGATGGGGGGGCCGCACACAGCCGCGCGGCCGCCTGCACGTACACCCGGCTGAGATTCGGCGAGAGCCCCCTAGAGTCGACTTGCGATTATTCAATTCATCGGCCTGTCAAAAACACCAGTGCGAGCGGGCGCGCGCCGTCTCTCGCCGCTATATATACAGCCCCGGCTTGGTTCTTTCCCTCTCTTCCTCCTCACATCGACCACCGCCCCTCTATATCTCCGTCCCACCCCCGCCCGGCCCGCCCCCGCGCGCCCGCTCCTCTTTTTATCCCTCTGTCGGCTCGGTGCATGGGCCCTGCCCCGAGGATGCGCCGCTCGTACAGTCGGGGAGGAAAGCCCGCGCGACTCTGTCCGAGGACCGCCCGCTTAAGCGCCGCTCTATTAGCCGAGTCGTAAAACCTCCGCCATATTGGGCGCTCCCGAGTCGCGAGCCTCCGCGAGCGGTCGATCGGCCCGTCCCGCGGGGGGGGTCGGAAAAAGCCCGCGCCGCGCACTTCCCCGGGGGACTGTATAAGCGCGCCCGCGAGCCTCCCTTTCGAATCGCGGGGCCGCCGCCGCCTTTTCCCGTCTTCCATCCATCTTGCCTCCTCTTTTTCTCCCGCACTGGCCCTTCGGCCGCACTCGCGCCCGCCGCCCCCGACGATTAGGAACAGTCCGCCGGGCGATAACTGCCCCCCCCCCACCACCACACCTAATGCCTCGGCGCCCGGGCCGCCCGCAATACGGATTAGACGCTCGCCCTTGCGCTCCTCCCCCGGCCCTAAGCCTTTATTTATTTGCGCTTTGCTCGTGCGCCTCGCCCCAATTTCCGCCTGGTGCGCGACTCCGGCGATTTTCCTCCAATTCCGCCGCTTCAATTCGGCTCGCTCGATAATATAATTGGACGATTTTAATATGCCATTTCGTTTAACGGACTGATTGGATTTCATTATTATCAGCGCTCTATTCTTCTATTTCATTAATTCTCCTGCCGGTAAAATCACACTCTGCCTCATTCCCCTTTTTTATTCTGATGATTGTTATCGCTTTTCAAAGAGCATCAAATTACACAATTGCTTCGCCCCAATTATATACAAGTAATAATGCTCCACGTATTTCTATTGTTTATATACGAGAGATGTCGTTAGATACCTTCATATTCATTTACATCGCAGGGCTTTCATCTTTAACACTCGATCTAAATCAGATAGTTTTGACTCTAATCATCTCAATCTTGTAGAACGCAACTTTGCAAAACCGCGGGAGGATCTGGATTTGAAGTAACATATTTCTCTGCTAGTCCTTTAACTTTATTTAAACTAGAAGACTTATATGTCCTTTCTCTGTAGCCCATATAAAGGTTAATTATGCGATTACCGATCGTTGGTAGTAGTTTAACAATGTTAACAACCTAATTATCACTTGTAATTTCAATATATCACAATTTCAAGCGAAGAAATTACGCATTAGATTCTTTGGAAGCTATTTCCAATTATTATACTTCACGGTTGTATTTTTTCTACAAAGCATCATCTACCGACAAATTCGAGTCACCTTGCGGTCACAGCTGCTAATTCGTTTCGCTTAGCTTTTTACCGGAGAAAATCATTCTTATACAGATGGTGAATCTGACAAAAGTCAGAATCACCGAAGAGACTAACGGCATCCATTGGTACAAAAAATTAAGTCATTTTTCTAGTTTACGTCACAATTAATGAATCTTTCAATAATACATAAAGTTAATTTGTAAATGCAATAAATTAGTTAGTTTAAAACACATTATTTCTAACATGAACATAGCTTTTTGTGTATATAAATTTATTATTTAACAAAGAATGAGATTGCAAAAATGGATGTAGTATATGAATTCTGCCCGTGAACTGGGCCATAAAATTCGTGTTCAGATTTTTACCACGGTTTGCAGTTTCACTTTTAATAAAATTTTGTTATTCATCGCATGTATAAAAATATGCATTTTTTTAAATATTTTCAGCCAATGTATTTAATTTAATAAAGCTTGACATTCAAATTTATGCACGAATTAAATACTTTATTGAAATTTAAATCTGTTATATGTATGCATACACAATATCTATTTCTAAGTAAATAATATCGTTTGATTAAGCTATAACTAGAATGAAATGTCATTCATGATTTATAAACCACTGACTGCAGTTATAATTCAAATAAAAATAATTCTCAATAAGAGATATTATATAAACGTCGAATATTATAACAATAATTGTCATATAACTATATTAAAACTCGACAGAAGCTAATATATCCCCTTTGAAATTAAGCTGGCATCAAGGCAAAGTCGAGGTTGAACCACTCGAATTACACGAATCCCATCAGTAGGACGGGATCTCGAGATTTGCATCCGGCCATCCGGCGGCGATCGCGGCAATACACGACGATCATCCGGACGCGTCCTCGACGTAATTGGCGGAGGGAATCGTCTCTTTTTATTTAGGTATACGGGGGCAGGGGAGGACTGGCTGTTTATTGTATTGCTGCCCCCGGTGACTGCGCGCGTCGCACCGCGTGTTGCATATATATGAAAGGGAAGGCGAATGGCAATGTGGCGCCCGACAATAAACGATCAAAGCGTCAGGGGGCGCGCGGGCGGCACTGCTGGAACGAATCCGCGCTCGAACGGCCGCGTCAATGCGTGCAATCGCATTATTGTATAGCTTTTCATTAATCGCCCTCCCATTATGACGGTGAAATCACTCTCGGATATATATCGCGAATGATTCTGATGCGTGCGCAATTGCTGCGGAATGACAGAAGGGAATGCGTGATCCAGTGCATGTTCACTTACTCGTCACAATCGACTACCTGAAATCTTTCGAAACTGCGCGGAACTCTGTACATCGCGGTAGTGCACCAGTATGATTTTTGTATATTATTAGACTGATCGTTAGTGCAGTAATATTTTTTAATCGTATGTAATTTTTAATGTTAAATAATTAAGAATTTTCAAACGTATTCGTGCAATTACTTGGGAAATCGTGAAAGTAAATTCCGAAGAGAATCGTTCTATTCCGTTTTTCCGACACTTTCTGCATACCTCGTTTCACTTTATCTCTTATCTATTATAGGCTTTCTTATTAATAAGGATCTTAAAAAGTTCTTTCTTCTACACTTCAAGTTTTTATTAGAATATTCCACATAACAATTTTAACTTTACCGTTGAAAACGTATGTACGTGACGGCAATTCACCTATTTTAAAGTTTCAGACACACGCAATAACTTGTTTTCGCCGACATGGAGAGAATATCGTAAACTATTATTCCATCGTAAAATGATGATGTTGCGTAAACGTGTACGTATTATACGACGTTTATAAAGTCGAACGCTCCGTCAAGTCTGAAACATACAGCACACCGTAAACGATAAACCTTTTTTACGCACTTATGGCAGTACTTTTCGTCTCTGTCAAATTGAACGACTATTGTGAAAATATTACACGCCGATATCCATTCGAATGTCGACAAAAAGCTTTTTACTAACTTGTAATTTTGTTTACTTCCGAAAACGTTTGTTTGGTTATAAACCCAAGGGATTGCATTTAGTACAGCGCATTAAAATGATTGTTAAACGGTAAAACGCTCCGAATAGTAATTACAGGTGGAAGAGGAACAACGACGGGACTACGCTATCCCCCTTCTATATTCCTTCAATTAATTTGATTCAATTAATGAGCTTGTAGATTAATCCGAAGAAACTAGCGCGAACAAAGTGTAAAATTAATTGTACGTCTAAAAAGGCCTTGGACAAAGAACGGGAAGGGAGTATCCATAGCGGAGGCTCGCGACACGTGCGCCGAACGCAAAGCGTCAATTTCGCGACAAAGGCTAAAACGAATGGGCAAAGCGGCAGCGAGACCAAAATTCGCCAGGACGCGCGGGTTGTGCGCGGGGGGCTGGCCCGTGGGCGCAAAGGCGCGAGCGGCGCGCAAAGGGTGCGAGGGTGCCGGAGCCCGGGAAGGCGGAGACAGAGATCCGGCCCGCGTGACGTGATATTAATTAACGCGAACCCTCGGCCCGCGGGCCGCCGCCCCGGGACTTTGGCGCACACCTACGGCCACCCGCGGCGAGAAAGCGGAAACCGGAAAGGTCCGCGTGTCACGCGTCCCGCCAGGTCCACCCACGCTCTTTTTTTTTTTTTGTTCGCTCCCCCGGCGCGACACTTTGAATCGCCCCCGGCCTGTGACCGCGGCGCCGCGAAATTTCGCCCTCTTTGAGCGCGCCGCGGCTGTTCATTTGCTCGGGCGCCCGCCGGACCCCCGCGCCATATAGGGCCACCTCCGTGTTTTGTGTAAATTTCCCTCCGCGAGCAACAGCCCAGTTGATTGCCCCGCCTAATGGGATGCGACCTCCCTCGCGGCCGTTGCCCCTGCGCGTCACGGGATGGGGATGAAAATTTTACCGACCAAAATTTCAAAAAAAATCGTCATTATACTTGGAAAGGGCTCCTACCAAAATCATTTGAATATTCCACTGGACTTTTTCCTCCTTTTCCTCGAGGACATACTCTATACCTGGTCTTTAATGTATTCTCATTTTCATAAATATAAAAGTTTTACTTTCATATTGGATTCGCTATTTCGAAATTCTACCATAATAATAAACGATTCACAAACAGTTTGATCCATTTTATGTTGGCTATTTTATAATATTTTAGTTAATAAGCTGTCTTCTATATTATTCAAAGCTTGTTTATTTAGCTTACATAGATTACTAGCAACATATGCTGGGAATACTCTTCCTCTTATTGGTTTCAGGATAAACTACAGAGTCAGTTGGAATGAAGCAGTAATGAGCAAACATCTTAGTAAAGTTTGGTACTATGAGAGCTTATTATTAGATCCAGCAGTAGTAAATAAGATAATGAAAATAATGAAACATAAAGTTAATCTAAAAATAGATAAAAAATATTTCTAAGATTCATAAATAAATAAATAAATACATAAAAACAAAGAAAAAATCAAAAATATTTGTTATTGTAGTTCAATTTTTGTAGTTCTGTAGCTTTTAACAATGCTTATATGTATAAATATACATGTACATACATTTTAGATAAAAATTTGAAAAAATGTTAAAAATATATATTAAAAAAAGTAAAAAGGTATATTTATTTGTTTTGCGGTTATAATTATTGTTGAAAATTATCATTCATAACTACTATAAGCTTAAGCTTCAATTGTAATGTTTACATATTGACTATTGTATATTTAGGTGTATCCTAAAGAAAGAACCTTATACAGAAACGAAAATAAAACATAAAGAAAAATCATAGTTTTAGAAAACAAATGTCTGTGTAGGATGAGAGAACAAAGTTCTTGGGGACTTTGAAAAAATGTACTGCCTTTATTCTTCTTTGAATGTTTGAATTTATCGGTGCTTACAATGATAGAATGCGTAGTCCCCACTGGTTCAAAAAAAAGTGCCGCGTGCTGAGTTATCCTTCTTCCACATCCGACTCTCAGGTTCCGCCTCAAATTCGATCCAATGATCGCTCGCCTCCCTCGCATTGGAATGAAAGGCCCGTTCGGCTAGGTGCCGTCGCGGACGATATGGGGACGAGGACGTAAACTCACCGGTTGATAGCGACTTCCCCCCGCAGCCCGCTTAATCTATTCAGAAAAGCTTCTATTATGCACAGGAGGCGTGGAAGTGCGTATTACTTCCTTGCAATTCATATTTTTCTGGAGCCGTTTTAACACTCCCAGAGCTTTAAACAGGTGAGGTTCAATTGCGTGACCTCGGTCGCCGCAAGTAATGACAGTGACAGGTCAATGCCTCGCTCCAAGTCGCGCGGTATATTCCTTGCTGTCGTCTCGCCCGCAACAATATCTGGCGGATAAAATGTGTGATTTAAACAATAATACCTTACCCGAGCGACTTTTGTGGGGCTATCAACCATTTCTAGGGTAAGATGCACGAATTATTTTTCCTTTTACCAAGAAACGCATTCGGTATTGTCGCTCTATCAATGACCGTCAATTTGTGCTAATGAACGTAAGCGCTTACTATTCGACCACTGTTATTAGAATAATGAATGGTTATATATTTGAATTGTTGTGTGATGCGTGATTCAAGGGAAGTGAATGAACGTGGTTTAGTATGGGTCTTTATTGGGTACCTTGAGTTTATTTGCTTAGCAAATTATAGCCTATCTATAATATTATGCTACAATGTATCCGTATAATGAATGGTAAGATTTTTCGGTGTAACTTAATCAAAATGAATAAACCTGCGGGAAATCTTACCATTGCTGTATGAATTTAGATCAACTTTAGTTAACATTTGGAAATTAGAAAAGCCTTGTGGCCCAAAATAATATCAACATAATTAAACAACAATTTTAGATATAAAATATTCTGATATAATTGTAATAGTGTACGTGCCTATCTAGAAAAGTTTCTGACATGAGCCTTCTTATAGTAAAACAAAAATCAAATAAATTTGATCATATTTATAGAGTGAAAAATATTTATTCATTAAAAAGATGAGGCAACTCATCGATTCATAATGAAAATGGAGTGAAACCTGGACTGAAACCTTGGTAAAAACTAGATTTTGGAGTTTACATGTTTTCTCTTTATTTGGCTCCTCTGTTTTGAAGTCACTTAACCGCTCACGTCATTAAATTTTTTTTCTGATGTCAACTAGTCGCGTTGAAAAATCCATCAAAACTTACATGGAGGACATTTCAATTGAGCTTCTGCGCGACGCCTACATCGCGTGACAATTTCCCGATGACTTAATCACGGGCTATTATAGGGTCCATTATCATCCCCTTTACTCGAAATTCAGAGGGAAATGGAGGCAACGGTTAACTGCGCCAGCCGCGCGCACCTTACGGCGGAGATTAACGAATGCCGCGCGCGCGCACAGAATGGTCAAGGTAAAAGAGGGTGGGTCAGGGGGGGGGGTCGAACGACAGGCGCACTCGGACTCGGCGCGCCGCCTCGCTCCTTTCCCCCCTTTTTTTTCTCTCTCTCTCTCTCTTCTCCTCCCCTTTGGCGCTTTGTCCGCGGCGTTCTTCATCCCAAACAAAGCAATCTAGTGGCCCGGGACCGCGTGTGCCCGAGCTCCCGGGCGCTATAGGTGACAATTTATATACCCCCCGCTCCCGCAATAACTTACTCACTCGATACGTCTTTCTGGCGCGCCGGCCCGACTCCTCGGCTCGGCGCCCGGCCTCGCGCGCCCGAAAACCCGCGCCGCCCGGGGCATTGATTTTCATTAGGCCGCGCCCTCGCTGTCCCTCGCAGCCTCGGCCCTCGTAATCGCGACTGCCTCGATTATTGTCCTTCATGTTAATCGCCGCTTCCAAGTTCCGCTGTTGAGCATACCGATAGCTCGGCTGGCCAGGCTTGCCACCGTATCTTCCGTAGGGAGCGGGCCAACTCGGGGACGAGTCGTGTAGTTCGACCCGACAATCGATCGCGCCCGCTTTTAATTCCTCTTTAATATTCCGTTACCGTTTCGCGCCTGTATATTGCACGAGACCAATGTTTTCTTTAAGATTATCACTTGGACTGCACTGCATTATGAACTGATCAAGGTGCGAGTTGTATCAATTGCGTGCTGTCTCCAGGTGGAAAACGACGTGTCAATCAAAAGGACTTTCAACAAGAAACGTTAACAGTCAAAAGATGAAACGCAGATTATTCACGTTTTTTTACGTCGGAAAAGTTCATTAATTATTGCAATGGAGATCCAAAGGCTCATTTCGATCATTAATTCTACTGATAAATTGATAAAATAGTCTTGAAATGTATCCTTTTAAATGTTTTAAGATATTACTACTTAAAAAATATTTTTAGCATAATTTATATGGGAATGATGCATATTACGCTAGACACAAAACTCAAAACAGTAGTTGACGCGTAAACTAAATATTATAAAGAAAAAATTGGAGATAATTGGAGATAAAAACGAGAGAAAGATTTTAGCTGTATGACGCTTCACAATTATCTATCGATAAAATTTATATTATTCACGGTACGTGAATACTCGTATGAATTAAGCTTCTGAAATAAGTGAAGCATTATTCAAGGCAAGTTATGGAGGAAAACGAAACTAATAAAGTTGATTTCACGCTCGATTCGACATAGCTATCGCAGTAGTGCAACGCCTTGCGCTCTTCGCAGTTACGCATTTTCTACGTTATATATCAATATACACATCAGGAGCAGACGTGCACAGCCAATACATATATCATTCACACGCGCGTAACTATGTGCGAGATAAAAACTTTTGCCTCCCTGTATACTTATTCCAGAATATGATAGGGAACTATTATAATGATTCTAACTCGAGCGGTATAATAGTGGCGTCCCAACCTACAATTGCGCAAACTGTTTAAGCGACTGTTGAGCAGAGTATCTTTGACGCACATCATCCGGGATAAGCGGGTCTGTTGCAAAAGTTTGATCGGAGCGGGAAAAGCCGAGTGTCAGCAAGGTCAGCTATATTCGGTCGAAATCACCGGGAATAAATTCAGTGAAAAGAACCGTAATAATGTTTGATATTGCAAGGCCCTTATGATCCGAGCTCGGGAGCCGCACGTGCGAGCCTTTTTTACAGACACTCGCAGGCCGCGCGTTAAATCCTGACGTGACGTGCAGTCGGCGGTGATCAAGCTGCTCGGGTAAGGCGCGCCCGCGCGCGCGCGACACGTATATATACATGCCGGTGCGGTGCGCGCGCGCGCGCAAGAATCGGCACTTAGGCAGTCCTCGGGAGGTGGGAATCCAATATCCCGGCCGTATCCGCACACGGCCGAGGCGCGATATCCCAGCCGGTTATGGGTTAAAAGGCAGCTGCGTCATGTGTTTATAACTACCTCCTCCTCGCGGCGCACTCGAGTCGCCCACCCTATATATATATATACACACACACCCGTATATATCGCTATAATATCATCGGGCCCGCGTCTTTCTCCCCCGCGTTTTCGGCCGCTGCCTCCCCCTTCATTTCGCTTTATTGGACTGCGGGCCGAATCGCCGGCCGCCGCGGAATAAGCTCATTAAAGCTCGCGCGGGGGCCTTTGATTGCCCTCATTACAGTCTCCTGATTACGCCTCGTTATCGTCGCGCTCGGAGAATAATGCCGGGGCGCACACGCCCCACCTCCGGCCTCTGCGGTTTTTTCTCCCCCGGCGGACGGACAATGTATATATACAGCCCGCGCCCTGCGCCGCTTTTTACTCCGCTGCGGATGCAAATCGATGGACTGCAGCTGGTTTAATTTTTTGTTATGCACTAAGCGTAGGATGGGGACTTTTATTGTTGCCCGGCCATCGCGCGCGCTTCGCTATGCGCGGCCTTCCGCTTTTTCTCACTGGGCTCTTGTTTAATCGACTTTTCGCGCGAGCTTTAAACATAGTTTTTATTTAGGAGCCAAAGTGTAAAAGTATAATGCGCAGAGGTCTATGCGCGAGAGGTATATAACCCACACCGCCTATAAATATTGCATGTCAATATTAATATAGATTAAATTTTTCATGATTTAACATCGTATAGGGTTTTTGCGTTTATTTTTCGAGCTTTACGAGCCTACCTAGAGATTTTAAGCTTGCGCAGCTAGATTAATTGTACGTGTGCGCGTACAGTGTTTAGATATTGTACGCATATATACAGGACAATATGGTAATAGGGCTCATAAACGTAAATGCGGTGCATTAAAAAGTACTAGCAATAAATACCTGGCTTTCATCGACCAGTTTCCGTAAAATTAAAATTTTTCCCCCCCTCCGTTAAAGTAGTACATGAAAAAACTTATAAATGGATGGAAAAGCTGCCATATTATTAAATTTATAAACGTATCGCGCCTCGTATTATAAAACATCCGTGTCGGGCATTAAACTGGCACTCGCGCGCGCCTCCTCCGATCCTTTCTTCCCTACATTCCATAAGTGGAGCATAATAAAAATAGAACTGCAAATAGAAACCGGGAACGGCCGAGCAATAGCTGAGAAGCACATAACCGGGCGAACGAGCCTCGGTGTTCATTTTGTTAATTTCATTAAGCGCGTATATATCGGGAAAGGGGGCACGAAAGAAATATCCGCGAAATTTTTCTATTTCAACGGTGTTCGCTGCAGACGTTCCCTCTCCCCCCGCCGCCGGCGCCGCTGCCGCGCCGCGCTCTTTCCTTCTTCCCGCTCACCACCCCCCCCCCGCCCCCGCCCCCCGCCCCCCGCGCGGCAGCCCCCGCCCCCATCGAATAATGGGGCGCGCGAGAGCGGCGCCTTGGGTAAATTTTAGCTCAATTAAAAATATGAGAGAGAGGGCGATGGCGTCGTCGGGGAACTCGATATCCTGCCCGCCGCCCCAGAAAGAATGAATAATTAACTCCTTCGATAAAACGAATCACTTTCGACGCCTTCCACCTTCTCCTTTTTCCCCGGCCCCGAGCTTTCTCCGATTCACATTAATTTGACGGAAATTGAAAAGGAGCCTGCCACCGATACGTATATAGCCCGCTCTTATAATCCGTAGGATAATTAAATCGCTCCTCTTTTCCTATTTTTTGAAGGATATCAATCGCTTCGCCGATATAATATTATACGCGCTTAATGAATAACGGCCGTATTTTGCAAATTATATATACATACTTTCTTCACTGAATAATGTAATCGTAATAAAGTAGTTATAATTAATCCCTATAGGTTTTTTAATGTCAAATAAAAAGCTGATCACATCTCTGGTAGAAAATTGACCAGTTTTTATGGTCAACGTGTTAATCAAATAAAAATTTAAATCAATAAAATGAATTACCTATAAATGAACACATACTATAATAATTTATTAAAACAGTCTAATAAATAACTATCACTTAAACATCTTTGTACGATAAATATGTTTTTAATCTCAACATGAGATTTAACCTTAATTTAACCTAGAATCTCAGTCAAGAAACTGGGCAAAATTCGTTTAAATATTCACCAGAAACTTGTAGAGAAGATATCTATGATAAAAAGCATCGAGTTGATTTGATTTATACATCTGTTACGAGTATCACGATATTGTATCGTGTATAGTATTCCTAGTCGAAATTTTAACCTTTTTAGACGAGTTTATCTGTAGAATTTTTAATCTAAATCAGTTTTTGAATATTCACATAGTAATTATTTTGTATTATATCAACACATGGTGTCTATTAGATTCTCAATAATTTTACTTGAGTTGTTGACTAATATTATTTATTGAAATCCTCATTTGTTTACCACACATGAATATTGTAATTTGTCTACCAGGAATAATGTACAATATAACAATGATTACATCTTACATTAGTTGGATGAGAGAATGCAGAAGACATACAATGAAGGAAAGCGAAGAAGCGGTCGAAGAGAAGGGCAGGCTTTCTTCCGAGTTGACTATTAATTAAGCCGAGGCCATTAGTATAAGCAAGTTCGTCCTGGAAAGGCGCGGAAGGGCGAGGGGGTGAGGTTGTAGGGATCTGGCGGCAAAAGTCCGGGCGCGAAATAATTATCCGATTAAATGTAAAGGGGCGAGGGGGCGCGGGGGTGGCGGGCGGGTGCGCCATGGACAATAAAATATAAATTTTTATCCCGGCACTCGACCATACTTTGGCCCGCACAATTACCCCCTCACGGCGAAGCGATTCGTTCTTGGGGCTCTCTTTTTCCCCGCGTCCTCCGCGCCTGCCCCCGGCGCGGGCGCTTTCATCACGCGCTCTTTCGCTTCCTCCCTTTTTCGCCGCGGTCCTCAATTTATATAAGCCGGAGCCAGCTCGCAGCCCGAGCACACCCCTCCGCTCTTATATAATAATTCCCGATTGCGCGGCGGGCGGCGGGGGAGGCAGGCCGAGGGGCGATGTTCATTTCATTATTCTCTTTTTTTTTCCTCTTTGCCCCCGCCCCTCGCGCCGCGGCCCGCCGCGCCCCCTCCCCCGCGCCGTCCACGCACGGCGCGGCCTACGCGTACTTGCGCACCGGGGGCTGCCTCCTCGGGGCGGCTCGTCGCCTCGGCCCGCGGGCGCCGGCACGTCCTGGCCGCCATTGGACTCTTCGTCTTCTTCATCGGCTTCGATTTCCATTCGCCGGGCCTCGGTCCAGGGCGCGGGCGGACCGCCGCGGCGTCCAACTGCCGGCGACCCCCCGGCCCCCTCCGCCCCCGTGTTTACCCGCGAGGCCGGCGGAGGATCGCGATTGATCAATAAAGGAGAAAAGTACAACACGGCCTGGGCCGGGTGGGGGGCGGTGCTCGGGTGCACCGCGGCTGCTCATCCATTCTGGAGCGCGCGCGTCTTGTCGCCCCCTCCCCCGGGGCGCCTCCTTGCCCCTTCGGCCCCGGCGGCCTCCCGCGGGGGGTGATAAGTCGCGACGCGGCTGTTAGACCGCGGCGGCGCGAGCGGGAGCCGGGTGGGCGTGGCGGCTCCTCCGCGGCGCCGCTGGTGGGGGCCGGCCGCGCGGTCCGAGGCGCTCCCGTTGGCTGCCGCGGGCTCCTCGCCCTCTCGCCGCCGCCGCCGCCGCCGCCGCACACCCCC
This sequence comes from Sycophaga agraensis, assembly GCA_018906755.1. Classification (NCBI taxonomy): domain Eukaryota; kingdom Metazoa; phylum Arthropoda; class Insecta; order Hymenoptera; family Pteromalidae; genus Sycophaga; species Sycophaga agraensis. Next base: position 2,160,556 of record JACCIE010000011.1, read on the forward strand.
CCTCCTCCCCAGCCCCTCGCAACCCCAGCCCCCCCCCCGCCCGCGCGCTACCCCCGCGCCCAAGGAGAAAAAGCCCGGCGCCCGCTCCGCCGCTCCTCTCGCTCGCTCGGCCGCCCCCTACCCCCGCGGGGGCGGTAATATACCGCCGGCTTTATGAGACCCCGGCGAGCGGCGGACTCGCGAGCCGGCCGAGAGGCTCCCGCGCGCGCCCCGGCTATATCAATTATGTGCGCATTACGGGTAATAACCCAGACATTGCATTGTCGCATATATGTATGCGCCCGCTGTATAAATGCACCCTTCCCGGCTCCTCCGCGAGGCCGCCTCCTTTTTCCCTGCGCCGCGAGTCCCCGGAGCCTCTCGCGCGGCCGTCCTTCCTCCTCCATGCATGACGCGCCTTATCACACACACACACACACACATAGGTATACGTATAGCTATTGTATATGCGACCCGAGCGATAAACAGCCGAGGAGGGGCAGCTAAGCTTCGCGCTTTCAATTACTTGGCCCTCCGCCCGGAAAATTGTCTCCTTACGACCCGATATCCTGCCGGCCTCGTATATTCGCATCGCCTCCCCTGCCCTACTCGCTTTCCCCCACTTTTTAATTAAATCGCCCGCTGCATATTTTTATTCATGATGTCCGCGCCCCGCCTGTAGACTCGAGCCCGGCTTCGGCCGCTTCTCTCCTCTTTTATGAGCTTATCATTGATGCGCCCCTTGCGGACGCGCTGCTATGCTTGGATTTTACGATTGCCAAGGAGAGAACTTTATGCCCGCGCAATGATCGTGCCGCAGCTTTGCGCTTATTCAAAACTGCGAATCTGGCTCCGCTAAAAGCTATTCCCCGCAGGTTATTACCATCATTTTCAAATTACCCTTTTTCTTCGTTTACAAATGACCTTGTACGATTAGCATCATCAAAACATTTTGTTTTTATTAATTACTAACCTTAAAAATGCGTTTTTACAATCTACTGAAAGAGTTACCTTCGGAGCTACAATGTAAATGTAGAGATCAAAATAATTATATCCATTTTGGTATATAACATTTTTTAATGTATCTGCGTTTTCCTTGTAATTGGAATTATACTTGTTTATTGTAGTAACATTTAATTTTATGAGATTAACCATTATGGGCACTGAATTGATTGCTCACAAATCAGTTATTCTTATACTAATAAGGCAAAAGAGCAGTTCCGACAAAATACTACCAACTATTGCATGCAGTGTATAAATTATAGCTCCTGACTGATATACTTCTATCTAATATATCTAAATACTTCAATATTATATAACTAAGCGAATTATTGCTACTGTGAGTAACCGTAATATACTACAGGATATTGAGTGGTTAATAGTTTGTAGATTTAGTACAATCAAAATATATAATTACAATATACGTATATAGCTATATATACTGATACAAATAATTAGATGTAGGTAAAACTTTCTTGTACATTTTTATCAGTGATTATTTCAAACCGACATTTTGAATTTTTATATAAACTTTTTAAAAATTAAATGTAAATGTAAAAGTAATAGGAGGTAGTGTCCTTATGGTTCCTAAGATGTAATTCTAACAAAATATTAATAAAACTAGATAAAACAAACTTTTATTTACATTTTTATGGAGAAAAAAAATTAGTTTCCTCGCAAGTTATGTGATTACAAAGTGAAGTAATAAAAGTGTACTAAAAAATTTGATGCAATTTATGAGAGGAGGGTTTTAAACATTTTTATACCAAGCCATTACTTTATATAAATACAATTTATTAAACAATAATTATTTTATTAATTATTAAAAAATTAAATAGGTAAATATGTAGGCTATAAGTATCTAACGTTATTTGAGTATTTTTATTTATTCAGTATAATCAAGTTTACAAGCCTATTCTAGCAAGATCTGAATTTTGGAATCTGTATATATTATTACATGTGTAGCAGAAGTTACGACAGAAGCAATTTTGTAATGAAATTGATAGAGATGATGCTTGGTAATAATTTTCATTGGCTAAAATTTGACAAAAGGGTAACAGTAAGGGGGAGTGGAAGGGAAGGAAAAATTGCTGTGGAGACCCTCAAGGATCTCAAGGTCCTCAAGGAAGTTTATGTGGGCAGCCTCTGTCCTAGTACAAGTGATAAAGGGGACTATAGGGTCAGATTTACCATTGGTGAAAAATGACATTTGGTAAGTTATACGGGTAATATAGGCTGGTCTATAATTTCAGGTGTAGCAGGTGGCGCGAGGCGCGGGCATATTCCTGAGAGGCAGATAAGGCTATCGGGCTGTTGGGCGGGCGCCATCCATCAGCCTCATTTGCCGTTATTGAATTGGCCGAGACACGCCGCCGGGCAACAATCGGTTATACAGCCCCTCGTCGGCGAGCCGCGTGCAGGCCGAAGCGCGGGCGGCCCTCGCGAGACCCGGGGCCGGAGACGATGGACCAAGTGCACGGGCCCCTTCCTCCGGCGGGCGGCGCGTGCGGGGGCGCCGCCAGTAGATAGGCGGTAGGCGGCGGAGCTAATAAAGTTGATAAGGGTGTAGCGGCTCCCTCCGGGGTCGGGCGGGCGGGGGGGGTGGGGGGGCTCGGCGGCACCCTTCCGCGGTGCCTCCCCCCCCCCGAACCGCCCGGCGGCGGCGCGCGCCGCGGGGCGGGGCCGGCCTCCGCGGCGATTGGCCCGCGGCCGCGCCGCGCCGTCAAATAAAATCCAATCGTCTGGACCAAAGGAGCCCGCGCGCGCGCCCGTTTTTTCGCCGCCCCACCCCGGCCGCCCGGCTCCCCACCGGCTCCCCCCCCCCCCGTCCGAGCCCCTGCCGCGCCCCGCTCCTCCTCGGCCCGCCGCGGCTCCGTTTGATGGGAGTATGATTTTATTACAGCATTACCAAGCCGCTCGGGGGAGGGGCGGCCCCGGCCCGGGCCCCGACGACCATTATCTCTCCGATGCACCCGGGACTCTTGGGCGCGCTCGCCCTGGCCCGCCCGCGAGCCCAAAGACGCTTCCGGCTTTTATCAACCTTCGGGAATTCATGCGATCGTTCCTCGGCTTTATAAATAGCCCGGGAATCGCGGCGCGAATGAATAATTTGAGATGTCGCAATTGGGGCCGGGCGCCGTGAGGCCTGCGAGCCTCCCCCCCACCCTTGTTTCCTCCGTAATAGTTGGAGACTTTTCTTCTTGTTGCTCCTCGATTGGCCAATTTTAACTGCCTTGCGAATAATTAGTTTTCCGGTAGTTTTATCCGAACTTTCGAAGGAAGGGATGCAATTACTTGGAGGAAATCAACCTTACTTTATTTGCCGGGGATAATTATCTCCCGCTTTAATGGCCTGCTAATCAAAAGTTTAATTAAGATTAAATATACTTAGGATTTTGGAGAGGCTGGGGCGCTTTTTACGTTTGCCGCATCGAGAGGGCAGTATTTTGGCGAAAGCCGGTGCTTTGGAAAAATAGAAATGATAAACCGTGGAGACGTCAGCTCGCCGAGTGGAAATAGAGGATATCCGCTGTGAAGGGATATACCTCATAGCAAGCGGATTTCAATTTGCAAGACAAACATTTGCATGTACATTGGGGGTGTCATAAAAATAAAATAACCCTCGAGCGGGGCGAGGAGCGCGCCGTGATTGCGGCCCTGTCATCGCGCGAGTTTAAGGATTGTCCCGAAAAGCCGGGGCAGAAAGACTGGAGGGCTGAGGGGCGCGAAGCCGGCAAGCCGGGAAGTCGGGGGGCGGGCGCGGGATCGAAGACGGCTGCGGCGGCGGCGGTGGCGCGAGTCATTGAATGCTCCCTCGGTCGGCGCGCGGCGCTCGGCAAAGAGCGGCGCGCGCGCGGCACAAAAGCCGGGCGCGCAGCCTCCGCCGGCGGGCGCGAGTGCATTTATCCGCGTGTACGCGTCGTGTCGTACACGCGCGTTCAAATATTTATAATGGCGGGGCGAGTGCGTGGATAGGCCGCGGCGGCGCGGCGCGCGGGGCCGGCAGGTCGGGGCGCGCGGTCCAGGGGCCGGGGCGGCCACGGCCAGGGGCGGCTGCGACGGGGGGGAGGGGGGGTGGGGGGCGGCGCGGCGGTGCGGCGGGGCGGCGCGCGGCTCCCCCTGCGCCGGCCGAGCCGCCGCGCCGGGCCGACGGGGACGAGCTGCAGTCGAGCCCCGCGTCGTGCGCCGAGCGGCTCGCGGCCCCCTTCGCTGCGCGCTCCCATGCCCCCAGGTGGGCGCCCTCCGCCCGCGCCCTGAGCCGCGACCTTGGACCTACAGCCCCGCGAGGAGCCCGGGCGCCCGCGCCCCGCCCGGGAGATGTTCCCCGCGTCCGCGGCCATGCTCAAGAACCTCCAGCAGAGCGCCATGGCCTCGCCGTCCTTCCTCGTGGAGAACCTCCTGCAGAGCAAGGCGCCCGCGGGGGCCGACCTGACGAGCCTGACGCTCAACTGGGCGGCGAGTCTGGTGGCGCGGCAGCGCGAGCGCGAGTCCCACGCGGAGAGCCTGGCGGCGGCGCGGCGCCAGCTGGCCGACGCGGAGCGCCCGGAGCGCCCGGAGCACGCGGACCTCCCGCCCGAGGGCCACCACCAGCAGTACCGCTCGCCGCGGCACCTCCCGCCCGAGGAGCCCTTCGACAAGGACCCGGAGGAGCGCTACGAGGCCGCGGCCTCGGCCGCCCTCGAGACGAGGTCCGGCTCGGCCGTCGACTCGAACAACTCGATGGACGAGGACCGGGCCTCGGACGCGGAGCGCGAGGACCTGCGCCTCCCGGAGCACCGCTTCGAGTTCGCCAGGGGCCCCCACATGTTCGGCCACCAGCAGCCGGCGGTGGCCCACGGGCCGCACGCCCAGCACGCCCAGCACGCCCAGCACGCCCAGCTGGCCCAGCACGCCCAGCACGCCCAGCACGCCCAGCACGCGCAGCACCACCTGCACCAGGAGGACCCGCCCGACCGCCTCGACGGCTGCACCAGCAGGATCTCCGAGGAGACCTGCAGCTGCGGCGAGGACCACTGCGCCGGGGGCCTCGCCTGCAGCCGCACCATCCAGGAGAAGGAGAAGCCCCAGCTCAAGTTCAGCGTCAGCGCCATCCTCGGCGGCAACCACGACCGGCGGCCCAACCCTGGTAAGCCCTTTCTGCCCTCCTCTAGATCGGAACTGCGCCACCCTCTCCCCTTCTCGATCAGGGTAAGTACGGGCCTGTCCTCGCCACTCGCCACGGTCTCGCAAAGAGGCTGCTTTCAAGTAGCGCGAGCAAGCCTTCGTGCAGACTCTCTGCCGCAGTTGAGTTAGAACGACAACAAATGAACTCAATGTACACGCACCTCGGAAGAGTCTTTCAAAGCCTTTAATTTCAATGCTGGTTCCGTGCAAGTTTTTAATGAATGTCGACTGCAGGAAATATTACCTCTTTGTAATCCTTTAAACTAAAACAGCCTTCAAGGGGAAGTTCGTACGTAGGTGCTGTTACTTAACGACACTTTACTCACTTTGAAATTGAATGCTTCAAGTTTTACTTAATTCTGGGGTTTCAATTAACATTTGCAATGAGATATTGTCCAATTTTCATTATTAATTAAATTATACTCCACAAATACGAAAGTAATGGGATAGTTGACATGGTCGTAATAAAATATAATTGTATTATATTGTTTGTGTAAATGATGCAATATTATTCTAATATTTGAGGACGATATTTGAAGCAATTGTTTATGTAAATATTTTTCCAAATTATAGTTTTATCAAGCCACATGTTTAATTTAAAATGAAAAACTGTTCAAATTTCGAATAAATGCCTTGTTTAACAAAAGTTTTATTAAAAATTTTTTTTTGTTTCATTTATCAGGAAGTAGTTCTTTTGCATAGCCTTTTTGAAAAAGTAGATAAATTTTGCGATAAATTCTCGCAGTATGAGAAGCAACTTTTTTCGTTTTTGATCAAAAGGCTTATTATATTAAAGCTGTGAGTGAATGCCAGAAAATAAGAAGAGCGTGTGTCGAACGGGGGAGTGGTAGAAAGATGTCTCCTCGAACAAGTGCCCCTATAGCGATCGTGTCGGTTTAATAGACTTGGCGCAATCATAAAGGAGGTCGGCGGCTCCGAAAAAAGCTGCGATAACGCGGGCTGGCCCGCGCGGACGTCCGGCGGGCGAAGGGGATAACGCAGTGCCTGGGGGCTGAACCGCCGCGCGGATTAGGCGGGCGCGTCTCAATCGGCGGGGCCCGGATAAAAGCCGGGCGCCGGGGCAAAAAGGAGGCGCGGGGCGGCCGGGAGGTTAAAACAAAGCTCGGCCACAAATCAGTGTCGGGCGCAGGCTCCTCGGGGCTCGTCGCGCTCCCTAAATCTCGCGCGCACACCCTCAAGACACGGGGCGGCCGGCGCGGCGCAGCGTGCGTGCGCCGGGTGGGCGCCTCGCCGGGCGCCGCGGCTACCCGGCGTCAGCTGCTCCGCCACTTACCTTCACCCCAATATTAAGACCCTTATGATTGCCGCCTATAATATTAGAGGAGAGACCCCCGGAATCCGATGACTCCCGGCCCTCCCCCAGCTGTCTATTTGTAATTGCTAATTGCCGGAGGCCCGCGGATCGATGCGCTCGACCGGCCCGGGGGACGCCGCCGACGACTTGATTGATCGCGGCCCCCGCACGTTGTTGCGACTGCGCCACTTTTTCGCCGCGAGGAACGCGGGGCGAGTGGACCGCCGAGTCCGGAGGCTCGCTTCTGTCGATGTGGGTACGCTGATCGGGGGCGAGGACGCGCGTTGACTCCGGAGCCTTGCATTGCCGGTGCTCGCCGATCCTCGCTCGGGATTAATTATCGCGAGGTCGGCCTCGCGAAACGATTGAGCTTTGCAGCGGAGCCGCGCCGCGATACGAGGGATCATATAATTCCAGCGACATATTGTACTGCGAATGACGTACGCCCTTCACATTACAAGTTCTAACGTGCTGTTCATTTATACTGGCGGCTCCGCGTTTATTATCCCTCGTTTCTATTATACAATATATTCCACTGGCATATTTACTAATGGCTTAACGCAGTCGAGTCGAGCCGTTCCATCGCGGTTTCGCTGACTGCTCATAAGATCTCCCGCAACTTCATCAAATTTTGAAACGATCCTGCACGACTCGTCAGAGCACCTGTACACGGACAAACTGCTAATCCCGCCTGAAACGTCTTACGCACTTCCAAGAGCTATCTGCCAGCACGTTGAAATTATTGATAAATTACATGAATGAACAGGTTCAAAGTTATCAAGAGTTTGATCCTCTGTACACAGTTGCCAAGGTATTATACATTGACGTACGTGGATGAAAAGGATATCATCATCAATGATCTTAAGAGCGTGTAACTCGAACGATCATGCCTTCTATTCATCGCTTGTTTCTTATTTATCATCATGCAACGGAGGCCGTACGCATCCCTAGAATTAAATTGTGGCTCGGTTCGCAATTTTTTACAGCACTTCCACCAAACTCGAGCATCCGATGTAGTGAAAGGACCTTGCTAAAAAGTAGGAAACAGCGCGGCCGATTTCGATAATTTTCTATGAGGGCAACTGTTGGCAACCCTGGAGCAGGAAGCCCCGGCGCGGATTTTTATCCGCAGCAATTAAAAAGTCGTAAAGCCGAGTAGGCGGGGCGAAGGCCGGGCCGGGCGGTATATATCCGGCGCGTTTTAATCAAACAATTTCAACGTGTCCATAAATACGCGGGGGCGACGCGCGCCGACCGCAGCGCGTAATTGACAAGCGGCCGGCGCGCACGCGCCCCGCGCGGATTTTCGATTAAATCAACAGGGAGGCCGGCCGCCGGGCGCTCCGGGCCGCCTCCGCCGGAGGCGCCGTTTTTTTTCCCCCCCCCCTCCACGATCGCGAAGCCAGCGCCTCGGTGGTGATGTAACCCGCGAGGAAAGTCCGCGGATCCCTCGGGGAGGCCCGGTATAAACTAGCGTCCCGGCGTACGCGTATTGTTTCGATAAATGTGTCCGCCGGTATTAAACGCGGGCCTGCGGGACGTTGACGCGATTTCCCCGGCGCCCCCACCCCACGCGAAAGCGAAAGGCAATATTTATAAAGTGGAATTTATTTTTCGAGTGATTGACACGCGTCGACAATGTTCCATCCGGTATTTCACGAGCAATGATTTTTCAGAAAAATGCGACACGCCAAGGATTTATATATGTCCGAGTAAGGATATTGCATTGCGTGCGTGTACATATAATTTTGTGCAAATGATATTATTTCCGAAAGGAGGGATGAGATTTTCGCCGGGCTCCGTTTCGTTCTTTGTATTCGTCCAATAACGAATGGAATATTTGTCGTCATGGAAATTTTCCTCGTAACATTTTTGATGACCGAATGTTTACCGCAATAAACACTGGGCTCGAATTTTCGAATGTACGCCAGAAAAATATCCACAGTCTTTTCTTTTGCTTTAGAATCGAAAGAATTCTTAATAAACAACAACAATTCTTCATAAATACCGTTCCATCGTCTGTTAACGATATCGCTTACTCCCCGTTTATTTTTATTCGTTGTTGCATGTCGATTCTACAAGAAAAAGTAGATAAACACGCGTCGGTAAAAAGCTGCTTGTGTATTACCGAGGAATAAGGAAGGTTATGTTGCAAACCCAATAAAATCATTATTCATTATTAGAATTATCTTAATTAATGATTTAATAAATATGTTGCTTTCGCATTGAACGCTTATGAAACATCTGCAAGTAAATAGCGCACTGTCAGTTCCACAGTGAAAATATGAAACTAATAAATTTGCAAGTTTTTTTTGTGAGGGCCGAGCGCGTATTCGAAACGATCCGTCTGTAACATGGCATATATGGCGAAGTGAATGCAGTTCGCGCGGGCAGCTCAATTAATCAACCATTTTCCAGGAAGTTAGCAATTACGAGTGGAGTAAAAAAATTCAGCCGTAATTACTCGTGAATAAATTGATGCAGACCTAGCATACACAGTCAATAAGCAAAATAATATTTGAAGTTTCAAATCGTTACAGTTATTTTACGACGCTGACAATACTTGCATCGAATACGTCCACAATCGAAAATTAACGAGTACTAAAATATGAGCACTGATTCGATAGGAACTCGTGCAGTATGAGTTGCAGCATATAGACATTTGCGTTTGATAACGCTTATGAATTATGTAGCAGATCAGCTATTACAAACTCTTTATAACTTGCAAGCTGAAAATTGATGTAAATTAAAGATGAAAATTAATCTGTGGTCTGCAATATAATTATACTTAATATTTGAAATTACGGGAATAGTGAACTGAGTTTTTTGGATAGTTACATTTGTATCTTCATACTTTAAAATTACACATGTGTCTACATGCCACAGATATCATCAATATTGCAAGTTCGTAGTGATTGAATGTCCACGGAAATAGCGAAAAAGTAATTCATATCAGCAGATAAAGTCAATAGAATCCCAGATATAATCTAAAATCCGATATGAATCGTGATATCTGCCCAGTTATCAACACATAAAAGTTATTTGCAGAAGCAATCGACTTAGAGGCGATAACTATTTTTGAAAGAGCAGAGGGGCAGATCTCGGGCCGCGGGCATCAACCCCCGGCGACCCTCGGTTTTCACTCTCGCCGCGGATGATCGACGCGGGTCGACGGGCCTGCAGCGTCAGCCGCGCGCCGGGGAAAAAAACCGATCGGCGCGCGTTCACGGCGGCCGGCCGGTCACGCGAAGCCGCGACTGGAGAATCGGCTCGGGGACACACAGCCGCGGCCTTGATCCCGCGCGGCGAGTCCGGGGCTAGACCGCCCACGCGCGCCCCCCTCCCGAGGTGCGCGTCGCCCGTTGTCCCGGTGGCGCGCCACGCCCACCGGAGCGCGAAAGAAGCCGCAGGCCGTCAAGTGCTCGTCGGGTTTTTATCGCCGGTTTCCCCGGGGCGCGGCTTTCCTGCTTCGCGCCTGCTTCCCGAGGCCTGTTGTTGCAGATGCCCGGGACAAAGCCTCGTAGCCGCCGGTTGCCGCGCCGAATCCGCGCGACTGCAACCGAGGCGGCCGCTCGACTACTCGACTCTATGTGGATCGATCCTCCTGTCGCGAGCCTCCTAATGAATTATCCGCGCGGATAACGGCGGTGGCCGACCTTGAAAGCCGGGCGGTCCGGGAGCGCGGAGGGCTCGGTGGGACCGGAGGAGGCCTGCAGGGGATCGGCCGATCTCCAATCGGTTGTTCTTCGGGATTAGCCGGTCCGCGGTAGGTATGATTTTTCAGCTTGCGCCTCGCGGCGCCGGCCCAGAGGCTCACCTCCCCAATGAGGGCCGCCTGCGAGGTATTTCGTGCTCGCGGTCTTTCGCCTCGGCGATGATGTTTGCTTAGGGCGTTTTTGTTTCGCTTTAGCTGCTCTTTTGTCGGGCGGCGCTACCCGGATCTCCCGGGATATCCTCTGGGGCCCGCAGATGTTGCCAGCGGCCCGTGTGTACACGCATGCGCGCATGCGCCCCGCCTCTGTTTTCTTCATTAAGCCTTTGGGTAAACAGTCCGCTCGAGGGCCGAGGCCCCGTTCCACGAGCCGCCGCTTCCTTTTTTTATTCGCCCCCATGAATGCGAATGATTTTTCTGGACCCCGGCCCGGGCTAACTGTTTCGGGGCCCCATTGTTTCCCCGACGTCGCTCGCCAGATCGAAACAAACAAGTTCTCCATTTTGTTCCGCCATATAAAAATATATACACAAGGACATGTATACGAACACACATATATGTGTGTGTGTGTGTGTGGACTGAGTGAAACGAAAACAATAATGATATTGTGCGTTATGAGCGGGAGGATTTTTACGGGGCAAGAACAACAGGACACGAGTGCAGAAATATATTTAACAAAATTCATGTTCGAATCTTTACCGGCATACCTTATGCTCGGGCCCCGTAAAAACATTATTCGTTTGGAAACACGGTGGTATTTCAGCGGCTCGCGGTAAATTAATATGAAAGATTAATTAATTGACGCGAGGGCTGCGCAGGCTGCGCGAGGGACATCGGCGGCGCTCCCGCCGGCGCATTAAAGGCCCCCCCACCCCGCCCCACCCTCACCATTGCAAAAACGAATGTTCATATAAACGGCGCACGAGGGCGTAAAGCAAAAATACGACAGCAATAACGAAACGGTAATAAAGTAATGGCTCCCTTGTTGACGACACGGCTCGCGGTTTATAGAGCTGACACGTTTCGTTTTAATACAGCCGCGGCGGCTGGCCCGGCCGCACCACCCCACCCAACTATGAATGATCTGCTTTATGTTTTGAGCTTTCTCATTACCGCGGGACGAGGGCCGCCTTCGCGCCGTACCATTGGTAAATAATACAGTCGCCCCACCCACCCAGCGGCCTTTATTTTTCTCCGCCTGAGATTTACGCGGCCGCGCGATGCTTGTACCGTTTTACCTGTCCGCTGAGCTGCGTCCCCGGGGGAATTAAATATCTTTTTTTTTTTTATTCATACCCGCCGTTGCATCGCTCGAAAATATCTCGCGAATTACGCTCGGAATACCGCGTGTGCACCGGGGGAGCATTGCCCCTAACCATCCGCGCAATCCTCAAAATATTCCCTATACATCTATCGCGCAGAGCCAGCATATAAGGAATATGTAATTACCGAGGCTTCGATGGTAACGAGATAAAACGAGATTGAATTCGACTACATATTCCTATTATTATTCCCGAGTTGTAATTTTGACGTACGTTTCCGAGGCAGGGGAACATGATTATCGAATCGGGTGTGCAATGATTATTGTTTAAAAAGCTGCTGGCCAACGTCGATCACGCGGTGCCTTCGAATGCGATCGGCGGCCGCTTGTTATATAACGGATAAAAGGCCCGAGGATGCATCTCGGCCTTGAGGGAAACGGCAAAATCATTTCCCCGGAAAATGCCGGGCGCGTCGTCGCGAGACTTAATTGCCCGGATCCGTGGAAGAGGATCTTGGCGTTGGGCGCCAAGGGCGTCGAGGTGCGCGCCAAGCCGAGCCGCTCGGGGCTCCTTTGGGATGGGGCGAGTCGCGCCCTCCACCTGAAACCCGCAGACGCCCGCGTGCTGACGCCCGGGGCGCGCCGCTGCGTAGATTACATCGCGCCTTGGGCTCATCCGGCTTTCTGGGATCGAACATTTTTAATTCTACCTGTTGGATGCCCTGTCCTCCCGATTTTTCGCAACGTCGCCACTTCTCTCGGTCTAATTATCCCCTTGGTCCGAGCAGCTGGAAAATACGGAGTGAAACAGATTTATGTGGATTCTTCTTAATAGGTCGAATGTGACAGTTTATTTCGGAGTGAGAAATGAGCGAATTCATTAATCATTTAAGAGATGCAAGACTGTGAGTATTATATTATTACATATATGTAACGTTTTATGTTTCAGAACACTTTCCTGGGATACCACCAGGAGCCCTGCCCGCGTTCCTTCACAATTTACAAAATTCAACAGGTTACAACATAGCTAAGCCGATAGCAAGGCCGACAGCGTATCATCCACACCATCCTCCTCATCCGGGTCATCATCCCCCCCAGCATCACTTGCCGCCTAATGCGCATCACACTCTACATCAGCTCCTGGGCTGCCGGACTCCTTACTTGACTGGTATGTATATTGATTGCTTTCGCACGTATGTATTCTTCTCCTTCAGACTACGATGATTGATCAGTTTAATTCTTATGCGGCAAAGGACTAGGTTGCCAAGCGATCCCTTAACTTTTTTCTTCCTCTAAGAACTGCTTTGATGGACGTTCTTAATAGGAGAATATTGTCTGCTGCTGACTCAATAAATTTATATTGTATTCAATATAATCCTCGTAGAAAACATCAATAAAGGCATGATCTACTATGATTTACAGAGCTTTAATAATATTAATATTAGATCAAAATCATGCGACTATTATAAAAATAAAATGAAAACTTATATTATATAACGAGTAATAACAATATCAACACTCAATATTACACGACAAATAAAAGAATTACACGGAGCTAAATATCAAGAAATTTGAATATTGTATATTTTAGTCAATCATATACCAAGTATTAAGACCATTTGTAACATTGGTAACATTGATTTTTTAACATCCATTTGAATTATTTACACGCTTTAATTTGAAAAAAGACTGACAATGAATTTTTTTAATATAATCTTCATTATTTAATTATAGCTTTTAACAAAATAAAAATATTTTTACTCAAAATTTATGCTTAATATTTAATAAAATAAAAATAATAAAAATAGAATATAAGCGAAACGATATCGTAATAGTTCGACCAATGGAATTAATAAACGATCGGAGAAGCGAGCCTGCACCGGCGAGTCTGTAAAAATGTTATCATGATCAGTGATACAGACGAATAACAGGTATCGTGAAACGCCAACACTTGGAAAAGGGTAACGCAGTAGTCAATAAAAAGCAATAAAAAACAAATTGAGAACGTGGGCAACGGGGGCAATTGCGGGGACGGCGGCGGCGGCGGCGGCAGCAGCAACAATAACAAACGGAATTGCAGGAGTAAAAATGGGGAAAGCAGAGCGCCGGGGGTAACGCTTGGCAAGCAGATCGTAAACGCCCGGTTCGAGGAGCAATATCGGGGGGGCAGAGTCGCGGGGCCTTGGCCAAAGGGAAAGAGCGCGGCCGCGTCGGGGCCGAGACGCTGCGGGCGCGTACGCGCGGACAATGGGGAGGCGCGGGACGTGGAGTGCGCGTGAAGTGCACCGCCCCGCGGCGTGTCACTACGTGTGTACGGACACGGGAAAATCCAGGGCGCGCGGGCGCGAGGAGCGCCGCGAGCAACAAGTGCCCGCCGCGCCCGAAATATCATCGCGCGGCCGATGATATCGTCATGCTCCGCTTGGCAATATCCCGAGCCCGGTTCAATTGACCGTCTGCGGGCCGAATAGACGCGGACGAGTCCTCCCATTGTTTTTCCCGCGTTTTGTTTTTTTTTTCTCCCCCCGGCGCTCCTCCGCTCGTGGCCGCGCCGCTCTTTCCGCGTTTTTTACCTATCGATCCGCCGGTGCCCATAGGCCCTCGCAGTGCCCTCGCGAAACGTCATCGATGCCTCGCGCGCTTGTGTTTCACGGGAGTTTTCATTTGAGGCGCGGGAGACCGTCGGCAATTTTGCCCGCCGACCCGGAGTACAATATTATTTAGTGCAGGATAAAAAACAGCTAGCAGGATTCAATCCCAATTTTATCAAACGAGTGCAATAAGTAAATCAATGACGAGATCAGTTTTTATTTTTAATTGCAATTTACTTGCTGAAACTATTCATGCGAGTACCTTAATAATATACACGAAAAACAAGCACTGCGATCATAGCAGTTAACTTAAAATTCTAGTAAAATTATTATAAACAAATCAGTAGTGTATATAATCATAATAACACTTATAGAAATATCTTCAACGCTATTGTAAATAATTATGATCATTTAGTCAATTAACTATACGAACTAAAGCAATAACAAAGAAAAATACACTCGACTGGCGGCAGCTTGCAAGGGACTCTTCTCTTAATCATTCGTGGTAATGTCGAAGTTCCCAAAGTGCTACAGAATTACGTACTTGGAGATATAAATTAGCAGAAGCACCTAACTATTATTTCACTTTCTTAATTTAAATCAGTTCAATATCATTAATAATATTAACAATGAAAGGATAAAATCAGACTAATATATACAATAGATTAGATGAAAATAGTTCCAACAAAATAACGTATTTTATACATCTATGCATTGATTGTAAAAGTTTATGTTGTTATAGACTTTCTTGATATTGCGATAAAATTAAATCGTAAAAAAATACAACATTTTATTTCTTAAATGATCAACATTTACTCTTTATCAGCTAATTAATTAATATGAATTGTAAATAATTAACCTTAAAGATGTTAAAAGAGTTCTAGTAATAATTAACGTGTCTGCCTAAGGAGTCAGAGAGACCGAAAATAAATAGAATTATAAATAAAGTCACATCTACCTCTTGACATTTGCCTCTAGATGTTTATCCACGAATTTTTCATTAATTTTTACGATGAGCTTTTAGATTACACATGCATTAGCTGATAATTCTTTGATATATCAAATTTTGAGCAGTCTAAAAGATTTTTTAAATTCAATTTAATGAAGTAAATCCTAGTAAAAAGCAATACACATTAAATAAATCGAAGTTTGCGTTATAAAAAGGAAAAGAAGTAAATTTAAGAAGCAATCAATATTCTTTTGACGCAGCGAGTAGTTTGAATGAGCGTCCTGCATGAGCTTCCGTGCGCTTGCAATAGCGACTTTTACAATCAGTGCATAAATCCACCGAGACGCATTGTCGAAGGAAGGGCGGGTACGCTAACGGAAGTTGTGCATGCGCAGTGGCCAGTCCAGGAGGCGGGAACCACCAGCTGGGCGGTCCGGGCGGCGGCGCGGGCTTCCCGGGCGCCATGCAAGGGAGCCTCGGCGAGCTGACGGGGATGAGCCTCGGGTTCCCCTGGGCGGGGAGCGCCCGAGGCAAGCCCCGCCGGGGCATGATGCGCCGGGCCGTCTTCTCCGACCTGCAGAGGCGCGGCCTCGAGAAGAGGTTCCAGCAGCAGAAGTACATCAGCAAGCCCGACCGCAAGAAGCTCGCGGAGAAGCTCGGCCTCAAGGACTCCCAGGTGAGAGACCCTACGTGCCGCCCGAGTTTGCCCCTGATTCCCCGGGGGACTTTGTCGGAAGTTCGGGGGATGAGGCTCTTGTGGCCCGAGGCCCTTTTTTACGCCAGTTGCTCAATGGAGTTGGAGAGCCGTCTGCCGAGAAGGTTGTAATAGTCTTTTTATATTCTCCTGTGCAGATAACGGCTCGATAATTTTCATCGGTCAATTGTCCAAAAGGACTCCTATATTAAAAGACAAAGGAGCAATTCTCAATAGGTTTAACATATTGTAATAAAGTTCCTTTAATTTACGGCCGCATTGAAAGTTATTCGCCCAATGTCACTTTGAAAAGAGTATTAAATTTATGCAGTTTTACACGAAGGACGATAGTATAGTATATGCAAACGAGGGCAAAATGTCACCTTACATAAATAGTAATAACGAAATAGGGAAATAAATGTACTCTCGTGATTCGGGGGTAGTGGATTTGATTTAATTTCGAAACTTTGGATACTTATATATATATGCGCGGTACTCGAGTTGATGAGGCCGTATAGGGTGAGAGTAACATGGCGCAATCGTGAGATTGGAGAAAGCCGTAGTTTTTGGGGAATATAATCGGCGAGCCGGGCGTGGCGAAGGCTTGAGTGGAGGCATTAAATAATCACTGAGCGAGATAAGATAGAGCAATTATCGGGGGGGCAAGTAAGCGGGCCTTGGCCCCGGCGCGTCGGAGCGCGAGAAAACGCTTTGGTTCTCTCGATTATTGGCTTTTAATTAACGGGCCCGGGGCAGGTGACGTGGGCGGAGGTCGGGCAAAAAAGGAGGGGAGGCAGGCGGCGAGGGCGCCTGCGCGGACTTTATGAGTAAGTTTCCGCCCATGAATTAGGGGGCTGCACGCGGGGATCGAGCACCAGCCAGGCCGATATATGGAGCTTAACGACCTTATTAGAGGTGCACTAATTGTCGAGGTAACCAAGTAGGAAGCCCCGGACGGGGGCTGGCGCGCGGCCCGGCGCCGAGTCCATTCATCGCATTGATAGAGACCGATGCGCCCCTCCCGCCGCAACTCCCGCCCAATCGGCGAGTTTGCCAAGTTGGCCCTTGGCGCCGCCGCCGCCGGCGCCTCTGTGTACAGATACAAGGCTGCTCCCTCCGTCGCTTCGAGCCTCCTTCCACGTCAAGCCCCAAAGGAGCTTTGCACTTTTCCGGCCGCCCCTCCTCGGCGAGGGTATATGCCAAGTGGGCAGATCCTCGCGCCACGCGCGTATACGCGTCCCCCGGGCGGTTGCGCGCTCTTCCGGCCGAGTGCGGGCGAGAGGCTCCCCGGGAGGCCGGGCGCGCGATTAGCGGCCCCGTCGGCGGATCGATGGCCGGCTCGAGCGAGGGCCGAGAGGATAAATGGCGCGGGCCGAAGGAAGCCCGGGCGCCCCGGCGCAGTCATAGCCTCATGTATAATTCACACCTCGAGCGCCATGGCTCGGCCGCCATTGGCCGGGCCTCGGCTCGCCCCGGGCGCCGGCTCCTCTCCGCGCGCGGCGATCAACCGCGCCCTGGAGTAACAGCGGCTCCGGGAAAAAAGGATATATATATATATGTGTGACCGGGCTCGCGGTGTATATAAAAGCCCAGGGCGACGGGCACCAGCCGCGCGCGAGGATGTATATACGTGTACATGTGCCGAGGCGGTCCGTCAGGCGGCTCCGGGCCGGGGGAGATGCCGCGACGGCTCCGGCTCCTGCATATATACGACCCCCTTTTGTCGGGCCGGCGCCCCCGAGCGTCCTTTATTCGAGGCCGGGCGTCCCCGCCTCCTGGACCCTCGGCCCCTGGGCCGCGAATTATCGCGCGGCTCCCGGCTCGGCTCATTTCCCATTCAGCGGCCGAGCCGTCCCTCGCCCTCTCCGCTTCACATGCATCCTCCCGGCCCTGTATCTTAATACGCGTTGCATAATTGTATAATCTCGGCGGGCGATCGTCCGAGCCCCGATATACACGTTAAAATCACGAGCATTCGATCAAAGTATCCGTGTACAGAGCAAGCGAGGGCAATTAAAAGAGGGCGAGACGAAGGGCAGTGTGTACACACATATAGATACGTATGTGCACAGGGGTCCCCCCCCCGCAATGCACACAGGCTGGCGCGGGCGCAGCATCCCTTCGGAAAAAGCTCCCGGGAGGATGAACACGGGATCCGTGGCGCGGGATCCCGTTGGTCGCGATGCCGGGGTCGAAAAGTCCTCGCGGCACACTCGGGCGTATTGGCAGGCTTTGGCGCCGGGAAGTTTGCCCCGGGGGCGCGAGAACCTCGCACGTAACTCGTGACACGGTACACCGCGAGGTGGCGGAAGTTGCCTCGTCGTCGGCAAGCGGCCCGCGCACGTATGTGGGAAACTTTTTAATAAAAGATTCCGAGCTGCCGATTCCCCGGGGCGCCGAGGGCCGCGATATATTATTCCTCCCGCGGCCGCAGCTGATTTACACCCCGAGATTGGAAGGTCCTCCCGGGCAAAGATCGACATAGACGTATGTGTGTGTGTGTATATATATAGGAGGACACAATTATGAAGGGCGGACGGTGCAGCCGAGGGCTGCTCGGGCGGATATAAGAGCGACTCCTTACGCGCGGCCCGGGCCGGCGCTCCCGTCAATCTTTCCCCCCGGGATATTTAATTAAACCGGCCGGCGGACTAGGCGGCTCCCGGGGCAATTGCGAACTGTCCCAAGTTGGACGGCGGTCCGGCCTCCGGGGGCTAATTAGCGCAATTAGCTCGGCGGGCGGGGCCGACCGCATCC
Organism: Sycophaga agraensis; assembly: GCA_018906755.1. NCBI lineage: Eukaryota > Metazoa > Arthropoda > Insecta > Hymenoptera > Pteromalidae > Sycophaga > Sycophaga agraensis. The sequence continues at coordinate 2,178,977 of JACCIE010000011.1, forward strand.
TCGTTAATATCGCCGGCGTCCTTTCCGATCGGGCTCCTGACGCGCGCCACGCGCACGAGGCGCCCGCGGCCGGATCCTCCCATTTAAAACCAGCTTGCGAGACGTAAAGTTTGGACGGGCCGAGAGACGCGCCGGCCTCCCTTAATTAAGCCGGGGGGTGGGCTAGGAGAGAAAAAAAAAAGGAGGGCGGAAGGAAAGGGCCCGGCGGGCAAAAGGGGGCGCGCGGACGCGGCCTGTCAGCGTCACGCGCAGCTTCCTTCCGCCGGCCGCGGCTCCCCCGCGCGCCTCCAGACGGCTCGAGGCGGCCCCCGGGGTTTTAAAGTGTCGATTACACGGGAGGACAGGCGATCCGGCCGGCCGCCCCCCCGGCTAATGGAGTAATGGCTACAAATTGATACTGGCCCCCGGAATCCGGGAAACTTTATCCCTCCCGCAAAGTGCCGGGGTTAATGGCCGATCGGCGGGGGTCCATCTGCGGGGGCTCGTTAGGCCGCTCGGGAAAGATGGCCGCCCGCCCGCGATATTAAAAACAAACGGCGGGGGCCCCGCGGCGCATGAATACAGCGGCCCCGCAATATCCCCGGCTCTTTAGCCAGCCGGCTTAGACGTCACGCGGACCTTCATGCATTATGGATCCGCCCGCGGCGAACGACGCCGGGGCCGCGCCCTCGAGCCGCCGCGGCCCGAGGAGCCGGTGCGCCGGTGCCCGGGTGCGCGCGCCCGAGACCCGGCCCAAGATACCATGAATATACAATACCCCGGTATGCATATAGATTCCTTCTTTGCGGATCAACTTTAATCACTTGCCGCGCCGAGGTATACTTTCCTCCGGGCGTTTGTCCCTCGGCGACCAGCGGGGGGCCAGGAGACAACGCGAGCTCCCAAGCGGTGGCCCATACTCCTCCCGATCGATCCGCGCGTCCGGATTTATTCCGAAACTCACCCTTTCTTTCTTGGGCTGACAAACAATTTGAGCCTTCGGACGAAACTCGGGATTCCTTTCTTTTTCGTATCAATCTTAATGCTTTTGCTAATGGGAGGGCAGTTGTTAACGTGTATTCCGCAGTTTCGCATTACTTATAACTCGAGATTTTGATAATATTGTGCCAGGATTTAGTTCCTCCCCGGTAGACAAGGCAATTTCCAGTGGGCCGCTGACGTTAATCTCCTCGAGAATTTCCCAAGTATTTTAACTCTCGCGCTTTCTTATCTTGCGCTGACTTTCAGAGAAACGCGTAAAAAATTCACTACGGAGAAATAATACAGCTCCTTGAAATTCTACATTTTAACTTGTCTAGAATGAATAACCGCATTCTCTACGTCTTCTAATTACAACTGTAATAAATCTTCGTTCCAAACCAAAATATCATCATGTTAAATTTTACAATTTTCTTTTCCATCGCGATGTCATGTTTGTACAACCTTTTGTGCAGGAAATTCAGAGGCACGCTTAAGATGAAATCCTACCTCACAAGGCATACACGTATATTTATATATATATATAAGCCACGAAGAAAGACTCTCGTTGACTATATAACGAACGATCCTCCGATTGTCGAAGAGGCCGCGCCATAGATGCGGCTCGGGCCGCCAGTACGCCTTGCGTCCATCCCGCGCGTGCGCTGGCTACTTTTTCGCCGGCCCCTCCCACCGCCTTCCCCTTGGCTCGCGTCTTGTGCGCACGTGCGCACGGTGCAGTCGCACAGTGCTCCTCCCTGCATGCCTTGCGCGATTTCTCCATCGACCCCATCTTATCTTCAGTTTTGTACGAAGAAACTCGTCTTGCAGCTTAAATATATATCAATTTCCATTACTTTCACCGCATAATTCAAATTTCGATTGAATATTAATCTTTTAATAGGATTTTAAATTATTCATGTGTAACTATTAAAAATTTTTTTAAAACACACTGTGTTTAAGATAACGTATCTTAGAGCGATGCCTGTATATTTTATATTAATTGTAGAGTACATTGTAATTATAAAGGCTTAGGGTTCTGAGTTATTTACGGGCAACCACTAGGTTATCCTTAAAATCGTCTTAAAAAGCACTGCATCCTCGGTAGAAATCTGTTGATGAAATAAAATATTTGAAAAAATTATAGTTTACATTAATGTGGCAATTGCCTTGCCACTAAAAATTAATTTAAAACTTTAGACGTATAAAAATGTAGATTGAAATAGTAATCTCTCGTAATAAGGTTGCATTTGACAAACAATCTTCTAGAAAGGATACTGCTGTAAAATAACCTTGATGGATTGTAAAACTTAATGAACAACTTATCTGCCCATTAACTCAAATTGAATGTTTTTATTGAACTGAACCCTATTTATAATTCCAAGATTGATATAAGCTCGGCAGTGTGACTCGGTCCGAAAAAGACAAGTTACTCGAGGGATATTTCCTCGGTGGAAAAAGCCCATCAATTGTGTATATATGAAGAAAGCGAGGAGAAGGCCGGGGGAAGGGAAGGGAAGGCGTATATGTCCAATCTCGTCAAGATGGCGCTGAGGATGAAATAATACGCGAACGATCTGTCCGAGTATTTCCCTCGAGATGGCTTCATCGGGTCGAGCCCTCGCGAGTACATCTCGAGGCCGGCGATCCTCGCGGAATTGGGTGGCGAGGGCGCGAGGAAAAACGGGAAGGGGCCGGCGGCCTCGCGGGGATTTGCATGGGGTTCGATTCCCGGGTGCGAGAACACTTATTGGCACTTTAGCCGCGGAGGGCCGCGTGGGCTGCAGCCGCGTAGGCACTCGGCGGCCGCGCCGACGTCATAATCGATCGTCTTTTATTAAAGCGCGCCAGATGGCGCGCGGACAGGAGGCGGAGGAGGCCGCGCCCCGGGTTTTTGCGCGGCGAGCTTGCGGCCGGGCCCCGAGACCCGGCGGCCCTCGCAAGCTCCCGGATCCGCGGCGGGCGGAAGCGGCCAATCGTTCGGCCATCTGTACAAGCCCGGCCGGCCCGTGACGCACGAGCCCCCCAAACTTTGCGTATGAATTCGAAATCCGAGGCCGCGCGGCGCCGCGCCAAGATATGAATGGCCTCTAAAGCCCCGCTAATCCCTTATCGACAGTCCCCCGATTGTCCGCGCAGCCCGGGGCGCCAGTCTCTTGTTTTCCACTCGGCGCGCCCCGGCCGACTGCTCGCCGGAGCTTGCGCGGGCACAATGCGCCCTTGGGCAGGGCCTGCAAGCCCCGGGCGTCCTCTACATAACCTGTAGCGCAGGTGGCGCCCGAGCGTATTAAACTTGCGATTGGGAGATACGAGGGCTTTTCCGCCTCGTTCCCCTCGGCGCCGTTCGCTCGAACGACCGGCCCCGATTACCGGGAAAGCTGCATAATACAGCCGTTATCGGGGCGCCCGAGCACCGAGTATTGCCGGCGGCAGGCACCGCCCGCGAAAATACGGGCGGGACGAGCCGCGGGAAAGCGGGGGACTCTTTCGGCGGGCGCGGGCGCCGGGGAAAAGGGCCGCGCCGGCTCTCGAGGGCACAATGCCGCCCCGAGCCGCGCAGCCAAATGGCCGCCAGGGCCTCGAGGAGGGCCCCCCAGGAGGCCGCGTGCGCCTGGCACGGGGGAACGATCGGCGGGCCGCCGGCCAAGACGGATCGCGATCCGACTGGGCGCGCGGCTACTTTCCCGGGCGGCCTGCCGCTGACGGGCCAATCAATCTCCGGGGCGGCCCTCCGGGATCCGGCGCGCGACGATCCGCGGCGGCTGCCCTCGGCCTTGGCCGCCTCCGTCAGCCGCACCCGCCGCCCTCTAATCGATTCCCCGCGCCGATTTCACGCCCCGCCGGCCTCCCGCGCGGGGCTAATCGAGCCGCCCGGCTTTAATGAGCCGGGAGCCGCCGGGGACTCGCGACTGATAATAGCCGCCGAGGCTCTGCGGCCCGACTCCTGCCTCTCGCCGATTTCGCCGCCGGGCGCGGACTGCGAGCAAAGGGCCGAGGTGCACTAGCGCCTGCGATTGACACGGCGACCCAAGTCGCCCGAGCCTGACAGCCGCTAATTTTCCTCGCGCCGACTCGCCACGCCTATTTCTCTCACCGCGCCCTCACCTGCGTCCTCTTCCTCTAAAGTCTTTACAGCCGTCCTCTCAGTCAAATGCTTAAGTCGACGAAAAGAATGAAAAGGCATTTGGACTACAACTCCGACCAGAAACAGGCCAGAAATCCGTATTCATTTCTACTTAATAGATGTTAAACCCTAAGAAATAATGTCCTCGCGTCTAGAATAACAGATTTAATAAAGTCTATCGTAGAAATATCCCCGCAAAGCTCAGCAATTTCTCTAATATAGACATTCAAGTTGTGCCAATCTTTTCTGCGCGGCCAAAATGCTCTTAATCCACGCACTGCAGCTCGTCAATCTGGCCCAAGTGAGCTAGCGCGTATATATTCGCAATCCCTCGCTGCTCCTATGTTTCTAACAAAGTTCCTTCAATTAGGACGTCATCGTGGGCTTTTATATGGGATCAATTCAGGGTGAAGATGTGCAAATTCACGAGAGCATATGTTAGCAAGCAATTTGAATTCCCTGGCTGCTATATATATATACATATATATGCGTGGCGCGCGTGTGTGTGTATATAGGAGATCGTTTAGAGGGAAAGAGAGCGCGGGCGGCCGTGGGTCTGCGCGCCTGTGCTTGAGAGCACCCCGTGCGCTTAAGGGGATTTCGATCATGGTAATTTCGTTTCGCGTTCTTCCGCATAACCGCCGGATGAGAATGAGGGGTTGGAAGCCAATAAGTCGGGGGAGTTCAGTTTCAGTTTATGCATACGGCTCTACTACCCCGCCGCGCTATTGATTTCAACGGACCAACGGCGCACGAGACTGCGGACGCATTCATAGCCTATTCTATAAATTATCAATCTCACGACTGAATGTTAAATCTACTCACAGCATATTTACGATTGTATTATATCCTATTAGTAAGATGTTACTTTTTTCACAGCTGACACATTTAGGTGATGGAAATCTGTACTAAAATGTAGTATAACGATTGGGAATTCAGCACAAATAACTTTTTACTCCATCAGTGTATAGACTCAAATGAAACAAGTATACACATCAGTTATGAGAGAATCTCAAGTTATTACAATCGACTGTCCTTTTATAGTTTGTTTCGATAAATAATATACTAAGCAAATATCATTCCAAAAATACTTTTTTTGGAATTAAATTCAATAGAAAAATTACACAAAGTGATTTTGAAACTGAAATCAAGAAAGCATCGTTTTCAATCTATATAAAAAGATTGATCATCAATTTTGGTTTGCAGGTGAAGATCTGGTTCCAGAACCGACGTATGAAGTGGCGCAACAGCAAAGAGCGAGAACTCCTTGCCTCGGGAGGATCGCGTGAGCAGACCCTGCCAAACAAGAATAACCCGAATCCAGACCTTAGTGACGCCGATGGAGACAGGCAGCGGCTAGACCTCAGTGACGCGAGTCCCCTAGCCAGTCCTCAGCGTCCCGAGGACCACAGCGACAACGACGACGACGAGGAGATCAACGTCACGTGATGAAATGGCCAGTCTGAAAATAGGCTGCATAAACTTGGCGATGATTACGTTGCGCCCTCTAGCGACAGGGCTTACGATTGATATCCATGGCTGCCGACGGATCGGCTCAACGTTCAAGATGTAGAATCGATTGTTTTCGGGTACTCCGTAGGGCATCAGAACGCTTGCCCCTTTTGAATTTGATTCTGTTGATCTGCATTTAGATATACCTACTTGTATATCTTACAAGAGATTCTTTAGTAATCGATTCATAAACAGACTCAGCCTTAACAGGAAATTCTTTGAATCTGTAGTTGAGCGACAAGATTCAATATATGAGTATCAATATATTTTGAAATATATTTTTCAACTATTTCCACTAATTCTTGAATGTGACAGTCAAATGTATTTAAATTAAATTTTAGACCATCGATAATAATATTTCATTATGCTCAATAGTAATTTTAATTCTTGAAAGTAATGATCGATAAATTAAAAAATATTTAAATACTAGGATAATATGAAAAAAAAACATCAATTTGTATTAACGTGCAATAACAACTATATGTAAGCGAAACGTTAATGTGTTCTTTACAAAGATGATGCGCATATAGTATGAATTCTATTTGATAAATGCAATTGCTATTCATGTTTTCTCGCTGGATTCAAAATTTTAACACATCAGTTTGGCATAAAAAAAACTTAAATAGTAACGAATAAAAATTAAAATATTTTATTTTCGTGTTGTATTATACATGTACAAATTAATACAATTTTTGTCGTATTTCGTAAAAAATGTGCATATAATATACATTTGTTGGGAATATTTAAAAAAAATTTTAGATCTTAGGTGAAAATGGAAAAGAATAGGCAGTATAGATGATAATTATTCACTGGCGACAGTTTTTTCGAAAATAATTTTATTATTCCACACTGTATATGTTAATTCTCCAAAGTTAAGTCAATCTGTATTCAAAGCAGATGTTATAAACATTTTTAAACGATGTTATAAATGTTAAAGTATAAACAATCAATTACGTTCTGTACAATATAAATAATCATAATTGTAAAGGTAATGCTTTAACAAAGTAATAATAGAATAAAAATCATATCTAGAATTAGATAATTTTTTTCAAGACTTTAATTTTTATTACAAAACTTCTCACATTTTTATAATACTGTAATAAGCATTCAACGCGCCACACTTATTTGCATACTTTCTAATAACTGAAAATTTTTAAATATAAACGTTATTTACCAATTAACAAGTTTCGCAAAAATAACATTATCTATACAAACTCTCATAATATTCAATACTGTATAACGTTATTGAAGGATTCTTTTCTGAATCGTAACTAGGTGTATGTGATAATCAAAACTTTTATAAATTTGTATTTGAGCGTAATTTTCTTTTATTGTTATCAAAGTTTTTATTATTCTATCACATGCTCTTTACATACTATTTAAGAAAAATGTATATCCACATAAAAATGATATTCTTGGATAGTATACGAAGTATCTGTGATAATTGAATAACATATAATGCTAAAAAAATGTTTCTCTTACAAAAATTTTTTTGAATAACATCTGTATGTACAACAAAAACATAAACAAATGTATAATTAAAATGTGTATAATATATCGAGAATTGAATTGTTAATTTCCGAAAGATGCAACATATGCTGAAACAATCGATTCTACATATTTAAACGTACAATATAGACGATTTTGAATGATCTGGAAAGTTTAAACAGGGAATCAGTTATAAAACCAAATTAAGCAGTGAATTTGTATTATACAGTTATATAGGATCATTTTAGTTGTAATTCTTCGCGGAATAGTTTCGAAGAAAAAAAATTCTTTGGAGTCTTTCAAAAATTTTCATGGAGTGTTTCCAATTGAATTGGATTAATACTCTGCAAGGAGTAATATGACTTTTCTAATAAAAGTCAAAGTACCTTTATGAATGCAACTAATGAAATGTAATATATTGTAATTAGACTATTAATGTATTAACGAGAAATTTCATTTAAAAGAAATTCTCTCGCTATTTCTATAAGTACACTTTTAAGCTTGAGTCTTGAAGGGTACACATATTATTGTATCACTATGTATTAAGTGCGAAATTTAAAAATGTAATTAAGATTACATACACATTTTAACGTGATACATAATAGAAAAAATTTATGTATTATAATACAATAAAAATACTCAATATGCGAAAATTTTCATGCTTTATTTGTACAAACTTCATAAAACACCAATTCTAATAATAATTATACATAATAAATCTTAACTGTAATGAACATGTAAGTGGTTTTTTAGATTTCAAACTAAACTAAGTTTAAGATATTTTTTAAATTTTTATGTTAATCACTAATTCCATAATTAAATTTAGTTGATCATCAACTTCGTTTATCTTTATAAGATCGATAATAATCGTTTGGTTATTACTCATAAATATTTATACCGCAATTTTTCTTATAATTTTTTAGTAAAAATATATAAGCTTGCTACTTAGATGATACTGTAGGTAGTTACCTAAGTATTATATTATGTATGTATAAATAATATGCATTATCAAAATTGATATGTTCCCTGTGAAGCTACGGTGAGTATTGCGGCGCTAAACGTTAAAACTATACAATAATAATTTATTTTGTAATTGAAAAATATGGAGATTATCAAATCAGTTATTCTCAGTTATTATCTTCATCTGGGCCCAATTGAAATGAAATTTGGAAATCAGCATGTTCACCAAATCTGAAACCAGCTCCTGCTTTAAAATTTGTTCCTTTTAGAAAAAGAAAATAAATGTTAAACACTAAATGGTAATGTTGTATCTATTACTGAAATAATTTATTCTTTAAATTTACTTTTTCTCATTGATGGTAACGTTGCTATTATTAGATGAAGAATAGGTGGTATATCACCCGGAATAATGACAGCATTAATTTTATCTATAAAAATTTAATATTATAATAGTATGGATAGTATTATTTATGATACAATGCATTCAACCAATGTAGTATATAAATAGTTAATATAGAAATGCATAATCGAAATGTAACTTTACACTTTAAAGACTAATAATGTGAACATTAACTTAAAGTACAAAGTAAATATCCATCAAGAGACTTTCAGTTTGCTTGTCTATTTAATGGACATACCAAAAGCGCTTTCTCTTATAGGTGGCATGACACTGATTGCATTGATTGCAGTAAAATATTATAAATGGTATATATTAATGTGGATTTAAATAAGTACTTAACAAATATTGCATTTTCTATAAATATTACTACTGTACTACTACAATGTATTAATTTTTGTTGTTTTTTCTAACAATAATTTCTATAAATTGTAATACTCCAATAGGACATTAAATTCTCTTTGAATCATTATATATCTATTATCATCGTTGCCATAAAAATAAAATAAAAAGATTTTTTTAAATAAATGTAAAAAACGACTGATAAAACTTACAATTTTTTATTGTGAGTCCAAAAATCAAACATAAACATACACATATTTTAGCAAATTTGAACATCATAATTATTTATTCAAACACCAACGTTGTAGATCTTCTAATATGTAAAAATGAAATGTTATTACCACCTGTACTTTTCTTGATTTCTACAACAAAACTAATAGTAAAATCTCGGTAGTACGAATGTCGTGCTCAATTCTAACACTGTAAAGTGCGACAACAGGATATCGTAAAACTTGCCACTTACTTTTCACATGATACATAATAATGCAATAAGTTCTTCATTACCAATATAACATTGAGCCAAATGTAGGTAAACTATAAATTTTGGTTGAATGTTTGCTATTAAAGTGCTTGATCCCTTCTTAATCAGAGAATAGTCAATGACTAGTATCATAGACAGGTACAATCTAAGCTTGCATGTCGAATGATGGTAAAGTGATTTTCTTGTAACCAAAGTCGATAAAATGGTTTTTGGAAAAAGTTTAAAATTTAAAAAAAATCAATATGTTACAAAGTTCAGCGAGTAAACAAACTTCTAATAAGCATTACAACGATATATTTATTTCTCTCTCCAGTAAAAAAAATAAAAATTTTAACACCAATGGATTTTTTGCAAATATTTAAACTACAAAAGTAAGTTTAGCCTAAATATCTCCTACTCATTATAATGTAAATATTAATTGCTTTTTTAAAAACTATTGAAGTTCAACAAGTTATTAAGCAAATATATAAAAAGTGAAATTATCTAAAAACAAAGTCAGTTTTCGACTTAACCATGAAATACATTTCGACGCTTTCTAACCTTGAAAATTCAAAAATACTTTTAGTTTTTTAATTTTTCCTTTAATTGTTCAATGTTGGGATTATCTTTAAAGCTACACGAAGAATATTTATCTAATAAATATTCAAATTTAAAATGGAGTGTCGAAAATCCACGAAAACATTGGAAATTTTCTAAGCATTGTGAAAATATTTTATTTCCTAAATTATTTTACAATCTGCAACTTTTATCAGAAGAAGTATTTATCAAATAAGAGACATTCTAAATATTTCCGTAATTTTTTAATTATTATACAACATTCTATACTCTTTTTTCCATAGTCAAAATACTACTCTCAAGTTTACTGTTCCAAAGGAATTTATGATAGACGCTACATAAAAGATCTGAACAATACTCTCAACTCAATGGTTTTAAAGTAATGTTTATAGAAAAAAATTAACAAAACTGTAAGTAAAACTGATTATTGTTTAATAGAGTTGGGGCCCGCAATAACGTATCATTAAACCACATTCTACTTTCGGAGCAAATCATTAATTTAGACCGTTTCGATTTATTCGCTCGCAAACGGTTTATTAATCATACCGTAAATATTATCAGGTATATCAGAAATTTAGTATTAGAATAAAAAGTACTCATAGCAAACTATATTATTAGACAGAATGGCTAATAATAGATAAAGATGTCAAATAATTATTTTTTTATATTTTGATATCATGGAATTCATTGTTTCTATTCATTGTTTTGTTATAATATGCGGTTGTAGAAATCAAAAAAATTTAGAAATAGTTTGCATCGATGGTTTGAATCTAACAAAAAAAGAGGGATACCGCATATTATCAGCCCTTTCAGAATCGAGTAGATGTGTCAAATTTCTATACATTTGGCGTGCATTTAAAAAATCTGAATATTGTATAACAAATGCAAGCAATTTTTATGAACATTGTCTGGTAAGTCATTTCTGCGATGATTATCACTGGATGAAAGTTATACGAAATTTAAGAAATCTTGAATCAATATCGTTGAACTATTCTTACATTTCATCAAAAAATGGAGACCTCCTCTTGTACTTGGCAAGGTACTTTTTATACTAATATTACTAATTATTTTTTACACTAAGATAATAAGTAATATAAATATAGTACAATAATGTGTTTCAGAAAAATATTATTAGTTATTAATATTTATTAGTTAGTTATAGTTTCACAAATAGTTTTTCAAAAAATTGTTTTACTTCAATAATTAATAACTGTACTAATAAAAAATTTGGAATATGCATTTATTATATATTTCTTAATTAGAACTTCCTATAAAACCTAATTTAGTCATATCTAATAATCTAATCAATATGTAAAATTCTCTTTATTCTATCACTAAATATTGCAAATTAATATCATAAAGTTTAAATTTAAACACATAATACGTTTATTTAAAACTGTGATAGAATTGATGGAAAACTTACCTATATTCCACAATTACAGCTTATGTATAAGAAGAAAGTTGCAGGTTTTGAAATACAATAATTATGTTATAAATTGATTAAATTTATTATCAAACCTTGAAGTAGTTTAAAATTGCATTTATTCGATACAATACAAAATAATATTTACAAAATTTACATGAAACGTAATATCACATGAAAATGGTCTGTTTCGCGTACTTGTTTAATTACATTCACTAGTTAATTATATTGAATCACACACGATAAGTAAATTCTCAAATTCTTTGACTATACATTAAAATACTTACGAATAACGTTAGTTATAATAAATTGAATATTCTAAAACGAAGTATTTATAATTAACTATCTATAAAGTACTCGATTCAAAAAGCATATGTCTTATTTCTTATAATTAATTCGATGTCGTAATTTCTACTTCGAAAGCTACGTCCATTGCAGGGTAATGCAGATCACTATCTCCTATATTTTGACTTAGACTTTTTATAAGAATATCTAATTCAGAGGTTGTATAATTTATCGTAGCTTCATCAATAAGTAAGTTATTGACATCACATGAAACATTATCCGTTGTCGAAATTTCTTCTACTTCTATTTTTTCTGTTGCTTCTTTTTCTAAAAATAATAAATAAAAAGGTTTTACAAACGTAAACTGTAATTAAGTTATATCTTATCTTTGTAAATACATTTTCACAATAAAAAATAATATTAATAATTTGCTCATTACATACAAGATTAATTCCTTACCTAAATCATCAGAAAATAATCGTTTTTTTATTGGAAACAAGTGTTTTTTTTCTTGAAACCAAACTATTCCTCGCTTTCTATAAATATTTGGAGTTTCTTTTATTTTTAAATCTAAAATAACAAAAATATATTATGAAATAATATTTTCACAAAATAAAATAAAATCTAAAAATGCAATTTTTATTCTTAACATATAATTAAAATTACTTACAATTCAATAATTTAATTAATCTTAGTTAAAGTATGGAAATATATACCTTTTACTATTGATCGCTTTCTAGAAGAATTCGATGGCTTTATCTCGTACTGTGAGCGCTTATTCTCCATGATGATTTAATTTTGTATAATACAATGTACAGCGGACTACTATTTACGAGTAGCCTTGTAAGTAGTGAATTGGGAAGATATGTATATTAAATTTCACAGATAATTAGAAAAGTATCGTCTGTTAATGATGATTCTAAGACTAGATCTAAATTTTTATTTGAATAGTTGCAGCTTATAAGTCGCAAAACCTTTCAGTATTCATACCTTTGTAATATTTTTAAAATGTATTTCGTAAGGATCAAAACCTTTGAATTTATTTAGTTGGAAATCTCTGTACCTACATGAGAATTCATTCTAAGGATTCCGGATCAAATTGATTGCAAGTAGCTCCATATCTTATACAATTATTAGACTCCTTAGTTTCAAGTTCGAAATTAACATTATCAGCTTTTGAAGTTTTTCAAGGTTATAATTAATTTATTTCCGTGCATTTTCACTTATTGGATAATATGACAGAAAAATTAACTGTAAATAATTATTTGAAAAATATTCAACAAACTCAAATTATTAAGCTTGGGATATAGGAAACCTATAATGCAGCTGTAAAGGAGAAGTTTCCATTTAGAAGTAGTCAAACTATAACAGACTTCAAGTGTTTTCGTAGTACAGTTACCATTACGTATAGAAATATATATATATTTGTGAAAAAATAAAAAGTTAGAAAAACATTTTTTATAAAAGTACTGTCATTAAAATTGAACAAATTTAATAAAATATTAATGTTACACTTGTCTAGTTATGGCATATATATATTGTAGTGTATAAGCTATTTTATACATATTTATCTTTAATGAAAGTATCAATACAATCTTTCAATTCTTATAGATCAATTGAGAAATGTAATTTCAAATAAACGAACTTCTCTTATTGGGCTATAATTTTATTCATGTAGTTTTTGTTTGAAGTAGAATAATTAATAGCTTCTTCTTTTGTGTATAGACAATTAGGGAAAAATTTGTGCACCCTCCAATTACTGTGTTTGGAAGAGGAGATACCCAATACGTTAAATAAACAAGGAAAATATAATTCACTTACAATACCTGACTGTATATGGGTTCAAGTTCAACAATATTCACCGAAATTAAAGGTGCAATTTGTTTTATGTAAGTACAATAATAACAATTGTTTTTACAAAAATTTCGTAAAATTTAATCATACGATCGTATATATACTGTAATAATATAGTTTAACTTAGAGAAAATGAATATTTATAATTACTATTTTTATTTATTAATAGATGGAATAGTGGTATATGATTCTATAAAACAATTTATTACATCGAGTATACCCGTAGATGCTATTTATCTGTCGACTAATTTGAAATTATTGCATCACAAGCCATGTATGTTAGATTGTTCGTTAAAGACTATTTACATGTATTATCACAAGACGTTAGGTAACTAACATAGATATAAATATTTAATATATTTTTACAACATAAATTAATAAATGATAAAAGAGATCTAATTTCACAGTTCAAATACATCTTAATTTTTGGAACCATCGCGAAGAAATTGATCATCATTTAAGAAAAATGCTTCCGAGTCTTCCTAATTTAAAATATTTACAATTTGTAGGAGAAGTTAAAGATTCTGTAACAATATGTACAATGTGTTGTCAAATTAAACTAGGAATGTCTTGTAAGTGATAAATAGATGATAATATATAATAAAACATGAAATATAATTTGTATTTAATTTATTAATTTATATTATTTAGCTATTAAGAAAATAAACATGGAGATACAAAAAACTTCTAGCACAAAAAAGTATCAAAATGCTGGGTGGCTATCTAAGGTACAAGGTATTTTATCTTGCTACAAAAGAGATTTTGAAAAGCTTGGTGTTATATTTATCATAAACACTTATCCTTATTAAAATCCAAAAATCTTCCGCTATTTCCATTTCGTGGCGGATTCTTGATTTTCAAGGTATATGTTTATTAGTTGATTATAATAATAATATTTTAATAAGAATTATTAAAAGTTTAAACATATATAATTTTTTATTAATTATAGTATAATTCTTAACGTACTATAAATAGTTTTACTTAAACAATTTAAAAAAATATAATTGAAAGGAAAATAATATAATATTTTATAAAAACTATGTATATTTATTTACAGGATTTTACAAAAGCTTTTGAAAGCTTTATTATATAAACTTTAATTATTTTATTATGTGTAAACATTTTGACATCCAGATTTTTATAATAATAATATAAATACAAAATTTCTTTAAAATAACTAAATTCTTAAAATGTATACAAATTAGTATGTATACAAAAAAAAATTAAAAAATTAACATATAGTTTTATTATATGCAATGTTTACTGCAAGTCAATAGGTTTTATTTAATTTAATCAGATTATTTAAAAAAAATACAATTTTTTTAATTCAATCAATTAACATCCAACTGATTTTTGCCATCCTGGTAAAAATATTCCAAGTTTTTGGCAATCATTGACATAACTTGCAAAAGATTCACAATGGCATTGTAGATCATCTGGTAGACATTCACACATATCTCTTAGACATGTCTCATAGTGATACGAAACATTAATTTTTCTTAAACATTTTTCAAAGATAGATCCTCTGATGTAGTTGCACAGCCTGCATAAGTCACAAAAAAATCTTTAGTTTGTTGTTATGACGAAAATCTTGTAATGTTGTAATAAAATCATATTTTCACTTTACCTCTTATCTCTATGCGGGTTGCATCCACGTGCACCATATTTTCTCGTTTGAAAACAATCTTCATCACCGTAAATCCAAGATTGAGCAAAAATTGCTGGATCATCAACTGATATACCCTCACGGGTAATTAAGTCATCGTCGGCAATTGAATTAAAATCACCGCATAAACCACATAATTTTTTTCTGTAGCTTTTGGGTACTGTAACTTCGAGAAAGCCACTGTAATTCCAGTTGATTTTTACTCCAGTGTCTGAAGCAATTGTAATGCTTTGTTTTGTCTTGTCGATTTCTAATGTATTCGATAATCGGTATGGAACATCTATTATTTCTTCGTTCACTCTGGGATCTTTATATTGTTCAACATTGACTTGTACGTCTTTAAATTCGACCGTTAATTCTTTTATTACAGCATCGTTTCCTGATGCAAACGTTTTCAATGCAATACTAAAGCTTTCAGTACTGCAATCACTAGCTAATATATATTTACATGAGCCTATAAAAGCATATAACTTTCCATCAAGAGTGCGAAAGTGCGATCCTCCAAAAACTGTGCAAACTCCTTGAACTAAAGAAATAGGATGAATACCGTATTTTTGGAATGAAATAATTATGAGTTTAGGTATGAGTTGGTAAAGTAGAAGTAAAATTAAATAAAAATTAAAAAATTAACTTCAGTTAATGTTACTCACTGTCTTGACACACAGGGCAACATTCTCCATAGGGAATTTTTAATGTTGAATTTGGAGAACAAGTAATTACCGGGCACATCATTGATCCACATTTAATTCTTCCTCGCATACAGGTGCAACTTTCACAAGTGCTGGTGTTCCAAGATTCTCGATTCTTTACATAAAAGTAAAAATATATAACATAACAGCATCGAATTTTGTAAACACCGTCTGGAAAAATCTTTAACAATAATTATGATTCGTATACTTACTTTATAAGTTTTACCATCATGCATACAATTTCTTCCAATCTTAATTTTCCGCCTTTTTACTTTATCAGATAATTCCTGACTATCAATTTTTTTGATTGGATGTTCGATTTTATCTTCAGTAGTTTGTATACACTGAGCACAACATTGTCCTGGCAAAATTTGTTGACTATCCTTTTTACATTCTATAATAGGGCAATTTATTCTTTCACATAGGATAGTCGAATTTTCGCAAGTACAATTTGTACACGCATCTAATGTAAATTGTGTCCCGGATTCGTATTTTGATGCATCTAATAGACATGCATTCTTGTAAGTTGAATTGGTGATAGTATCGCTTCCTTTTGGTTTATTGAATTAAAAAATAAAAATTTAATTTAACTATTTTATTCGAACAGAAATGGGATAAAATAATTTTTTTGGACAAATTGTTTAAGAATAAAATTTTGAAAAATAAAAAAATATGATGAGAAGTTAATATTAATTTTTTTTTTAATTTTTAATTGCCTTTCAAAGTTAACTGTTATTATAGCAATTTTGCAAATATTATAAGTTCTATTTTACCTTGACAGCGTGGGCAACATTCTGTAGTAGCTTGCACAATTTTCGATTTTGGACAATTTAGAACTGGACATGGTTTCTTCTGACATGTAAGACTTCCTACATTGCATTCGCAAAAAATGCAAGGATTTGTTTCTGATTGGATGACTGTGCCTTCAATTATACTTTTTCCTTCAAAATTGCATTCTATAAATTATGATTACAATATTAATACATATATTAGTCAAATAACTATTTAAGAGTAGAAGAAACATATTAAACTATTTTTATATTATAATTTATTATTATATCATAATTAATCTATAATAATATTTTAGAATAATTTAATTGTGTATATTACCGTTGCAAGTAGGACAGCATTTACCAGGCTCTGGAAGTATTGTACTGTTACACGACAAGTGACATTGAATTTGTGATTCTGTTATGATTCCTGCGATACACGTAAATAATTTGCAAGGATCGCTTGAATCAGTCCATTCAGAGCCCGATTCATAGTATGTATTGTTCACCTCACATCCTATATATTAGTTTAATGACTCACGTAAATATATTCTTAATTGATCACTTTGCAATAAATTTTACTTAAATTAATGTTTGAAGTAAACAGCTAATTATGTTTTGAAATGTAATACCTTTGCATTTTTTACAGCATTCATTTTCTGGATCTTCTTGAAGCATATAGCATCCTTCATCATTAATACACTTTTGTTTCGCACATTTGACAGTTTCATTCTAAAATAAAGTTATATTACTAACGCAATTACACATGAAGTTATTGTGCTACCATAACATCAATTTATTATATACCATGCAATTACAACTATAACACTTTAACATTGGCAAGTCAGTAACAACAACTGATTCACCTTCAATGGTACAAGACACTTGGCTGCCTGCAAAGCATAAAACAGAAAAATTAAACTACTCTATCAAATGATTTCTTTAAGAATAATTTTAGACTCCAATCTAAATAAGACACTTTATTTATTTACCTATAATTTGCGCGTTAACACTGTAATGCCCAATCCAAAAAAATACAGATAAACATAATGAGAGGCATAATGCACTCGAAGATATTATTTTATTTAAAGATTGCATCTTATCTAGAGTATCGACGAATGATGCCCAATACCTTACATAAAAAAATTTTATTTTAATGAAAAAATCTGAATTTTAAATAATTAATTTTGAGTAATACATTAAAATTTTTGTATTTAAGAAATGCAATAAGTTAAATAATAAATAATATTTCTCTTTTGTATCAATTGAATTAGATGATTTTATTCATGAATGAATACAGAATTACGAAGAATTATGACTTATTTTTACGCAGTCAATATTTACCTTTACGAAATATAGTCTGATGACATGAACAAAGTTTTAAAAAAAATAAAAAATGCTTTATTCTGACACTTTCTTTATATAAACACGTGATAGAAAATAAATTAAAGAATGGTAAACAAATATAAAAACAATATTATATACTGATATGATACGATCGCTGGTAATCTTTTACCTATTTTTAAATGTGCACATTATTTGTCAAATTAAAACCTTTTATTATAATTTGGAATAAGTTATATAAAGGATTTATTACCAGAACATTATGTACGTTCTTAGAAGCTATCGTTTCCAAGAATAAAGTAATTATTGTATTTGTGTGTGTAAAAATGTTCTTCAGAATCATATGAGGCTGATGTATTTTATTAGCTATAATATTAACAAAATAAGAAACTTAAAAGTACTTTGTTTAAGAATAAATTTATTCACAATCACGATTACATAATTACTCTAGCACTCCTATAAAAGAAAGAAAACATCAATCATTTAATATTTGTTTGCGTTTCGGCACTGACAGTTAATATAATGTATACTTCTAAAAGTGAATGTAAATATTCTAGCAGTAAAGAAACGTATACAAAGTCTTGGTTAGATAAGGTGTTATGTTGAAATATTTTCGATGCTTATAATTGCGAGTTTTTATTAGTATGTACTGTTGGTTATTACATAATTTTTATCGACTCCCGTAAATCACAGTTCAATAAGAGTGTATAGGCACAATACAATTCTGAATATGCCAATAATTGACAAGCGAAGGATCTCTCAATAAGATCATCAAACTTATGCGTATTATTTGTCGACTTTTCATTTATTTTTAGACAGAATCTTAGTTTTCTACATTGCAAAATTCAATTTTTTATGAATGCTCAAAATAATTGTAATAATAATATACAAATGCAATTGATTTGATACATTTTTTTAAACTGTTAATTAAGAATATGGACAAGTGAGATGTATTTTGTATGTGGTACAATTATATTTATGAATGTATCGCGTTATCATGATTTTAAAATTTATATAATACTCTTAAATAACAATCATTTCATTTATTCCTTACTACAATAATTGCAAGTAACATGCGTAAGTATAAACATTAAGGCAATATTTGCTGCGTTTACAATTAAATAGTTTTTGATTATAACTTTTTATAGATAATTTACTTATTTATAAACATAGTTAATTAAAAATATTTTTATTCTAATTAGACTTCAATATTTTCTTACATATTACACTATTTCGATTTATTTTTCACAAATTCATTCATTAAGGAATAAAATTGCACTTTATCAGTATTTCGTTACTCTTGTAAAAAATTCTCAGTTAATCTTTACTACTCCAATTAATTATACATTCTATAAAAATACTCAAGAATAACGAATTACAGTCTGTATAAATAATTTATTCAGCTTAGTTTTAAAAGTAGCCAATTTAAAATATACATTGAGATATAAGTACGTTAATATAACTTATTATAAATCAGTCTAATGTTTATAAATCTTTTCTTGCTTAGTACTACATCCTAATTAGTATCAAAAAATTAAAAAAATTGTACAGCTTTCTAGGAGCAATCAAGATCGTCATAGATTTGTAGCGGTCCACAGTGGTTAAAAATATCCATGTTAATGAGCAAAACAGCAAGATAACAACATATTAAATTTCGTCAAAAGTTTTTGAAAAATAATAACATGAGAGGAGCTCGATTCCAGCTTAACTCGAGAATTTTTAGTTGTAGATGCTACGAGAATCGCTTTTTCAATATCACTAAGAAGAGAAGTAGGACTGTGAACGAGGAGTGATAGCGAGGCAAGTAAAAAGACTGAACCCCTGAACAAGAATTCATCAGTTCTACCGAGAAATAATACCATTACAAGGTAAAACAACGGTTGAGACTTGCACCGCCACTACCTCATTAAGCTACCTCTGTTGAGAGACATTTCCGACTGCTTCGACCTTTCCTCCAGAATGTGTGGCCACTTTTAAAAATAAGCGTATTTTAAGTCCTAACCTCAAAATCGATCAGTTGGACTTTTTATTCTTGAATTTTTTTACCTATAAACGTTATTATCTTCAATATTATCGCCGCTTCGTAATTAAGTTAAGTTGGTTCTTTACGAACTCTGAATCACATCCTCTATTAATCAGTTAATTTACATAATAACATAGAAAATATAAACAGCTTCTTACTTTCATTACTTAATTACAGTCATAAAGCACTTTTTTGTTATCTTCAACAATCTTTTAGTCCAGTGGTAAATCAACATCAGGATTGTTCGAAGCTAACTTGACAAGCGTTTTCTTGACTCTAAGTATCGGAAGCCGTGCTGCAGCCTTTGTGTGCCAACATTCCTTCATCATAGCTCCCATTCCTGCTAGTGTCTATAAATTAAGAGTTTAAAAGTGAATTTAATGTAATTACAATAGCTTTTTTAAATTTAATTAGCTGTTTAGAATAAAATTGTTTATAGTCGTGTGACTTGTGCTAACATACCGGATCAGAATGCCAACGATTTGGAATCGGAGGCCTGCGCTGATCGGCGACAACCAATTTCCTCATTTCCTCTAAGGTCGGTTCCTGATTTCCACTTACTATCCACTCGGAGTACGGCGCTGCGTAATCTAAAGCAACTCCGTTGCTAATACACCTGCGACAGACTTCCCAGAATACTAACCCCAGACTGTATATGTCGGCGCGACGGAAACCTTCTAGGCATTGTGGATCAAATCTAAAAGTAGTAATGAATAAGTTTATTTTTATTATCGGTAGAGCCTTTCTTATTACTGTTGCTTAACTACTTGACTCTTACGTTTGCTCGAGTAGTTCCGGACTCATGTAGCGTTTGGAGCCTTGTTTCAAGTCCATCTTGTCGGCGCCAAGTCTATCTTGCGTGACAGCGTGAGCCAGATCTGCTATAACGCAAGCGCCATTATTCTTTACGAGTATGTTCTTCGACTTGAGATTGCGATGCGCCATAGCGGGTTTACCGCGTGTCCCGTGAATTTCCGTGTGCAAATACAAAAGCCCGTTGGCGATGCTCAGACATATGTTGAACATCTGATGGTGGTTGAGTGACTGAGGAAGCTATTTTCAAAAACAGGAACATTGGATTACAGTTGAGCACTAGACGTTCCTTCGCGAAGATCTTAATCATTATAATTCATTGACCTGTACGAGATAATTGTAGAGCGAGCCGAGCGGATGGTAATGGGTGACGAGCCACAGCTGAGTGCAGCTGGCACGACTCGTCATGTCGCTGCCGACGTACCCCAGGATATTGTCGTGCCTGGAGGGCAGGAGCTGCGAGTAGACCTCGGTCTCGCGCGCCCACATGGCCTCGTCGCGCGAGAAGTAGATCTTCACGGCGACGTTCTCCCCGTGCCAAATGCCGCGCCAGACCTCGCGGCCGAAGCTCCCGCCGCCGCCGCCGTTGCTGAGGCACTCGGCCAGGGCCACCTGCTTGGCGAGGGTGCGCTGCACCAGGAGGGGAAGCCCCGAGCCCGAGCCGCTCGTCAGACTTTGGCCTTCGAGATACTCCTGCGGAAGATTCAACGCCGTGAGTGTGCCGGAGGCCGGGGGGTTCTGGGGAATACCTTGAGCGTGCTGTCACCAGCAGCGGTCGCCCTCAGCTCGTGGGAGTAGCTCATGGCTCCGCCGGCGGTGGAGGTAGGCGAGGAGAAGGCCAACATCGAAGGCTCCATCCCGGATTCGATGAGCTTCTTGCTGCGCCGCGGCGTGGCCGAACGGTTGCGCCGTCGCCTCCGGTTCCTGTAGTAGGCGTAGATGGCGCAAAGGACGAGGCCGAGGGTCAGGATAGGCCCCAGGATCGCCAGGGCCACCTTCACCGTGTGCTCGATCTCGGCTCCATCTGCAAGGGAAAGCATGTGGTTAGAGCGGGGTTGGCGGGCCTCGGCGGCTGAGGACTCACCGGTCGCGCGGTCCTGCAGGAGGGGGAAGGGCCCGTCGTTGCACAGCTCCTCCTGGCAGCACTCGGTGTGGAACTGCCCGCCGCCGCTCCGGTTGCTCCCGTTCGTCACGTTGCCCGACTGCAAGTGCTTGTTGCAGTAGAGCGGCACCTGGTCCCGGTTGGCGATGCAGCCGCGTCGGCCGCGCTTGGTCCCGTCCGACTCGCGGACCGTCGACTTCCAGCACTATGCAGTTGGCGTATGGTTAGAGTCTTTGCCATCTTGATTTATTGGGGGAAATGAAGCGGATTATACACTCACCAGTATCGCATCCTCGCAGACGTACGGAGGCTGGTCGATCGAGGGGTCGCAGTCGTCCCCGTCGCAGACGTAGCACTTCAGCTTTTGTTGCATTGTATTATCTTTCATTTATCGGGCAGGTTGTTAGATACATATGCGATTCTTTCTTCAGCCAATTTTATTTATCTGTCAAGCGTGACAATTGTTTTATTAGTTATGCTTTTCGGCTCGATGCGCATTTCATCTCCCTTCATTAACAAAGCATCAGTATTGAAATAGTTTTTTTTTGCAATGATATAAATATATAATATCGTTATCGTGTATGTTTTGAAATTGTATATGCGTTGAAGTGGAGAATTTCGCGAATCGGAATCGAACGTGTTTGAAATTTTCTCAATTTTCCCAAAGGAAGAGAGAATTCGCCACACATTTTGGAACGTCAAAACTTCCACTAAATTATTTGCACGAGATGCCTTGAAACTACTATAACTACGCCTGTGCGGGTCTTTGAAGCGTGTTGGTGCACTTTGAGTGCCACATTGTAACTTCGTTTGCATACGAAAAGCCTTGCAGTCCGAGCTGCATCTTCAATTCAATGCATGGACATTCTGCACACTCCCCGGGTGTATTTAAAAGTACTTTCTGAAGTTTACGACGCGGGCGTCTTCACATTTTCCTGTTTGCTTACTTGAATTTAAAATAATGAAATTGCCATAGAGCACAAGGGACTGGGCACTGACATCGTAATACAGTTCATAAATCATGGGATTTGAATAAAGCATTATGATTCCACAGCGCGAGCAGATACTTTATATCAATATAAAACTCTGGAGGCTGAATATCGCGCAATTAGTCAGCAGTAGTCCGCAAGATCACTCGGCGCATCGGCAAACAAACGAAGCAAAGCCCAGCGTGACCGCCGGATGCAGACTCCTACTTGGCCCGCGGCAGGAAGACGTACGGAAGCAACCCGCGCGGCAAGAGCACAGGGAATCGATTGCCCTGGCTGCCGGTTATCAGATCCTCGAGATCATGCCGGTCCGCAGCAATGGCAAAGCCCGCGGGCTGGGCCCCGTGGCAACACTGGCAAGGATAGGGCCGGCTCCCAGGCGACTGGCCTCCCGGAATGCCGGCCGGGCCGCTCGCTCTCGCGGATTCCCTTTGTCCCGCCCTCGCGATCGCGCCCTTTGGGCGGCGCCGCGGGCCGCTTTTCAATAGAGCTGCACTTCCCGAGCCTATAATTATTGCCGCGGAGTAAGGCTTCTCGCCATTGTATGCGCGGCCGAGGCAGTGCCCGCGGATTGTTTATCACCGCCGCGCGCCGGCCCGCGGCCCCATTTGAATATCTGATCTGTGATTATGGGTGCGCGCGCTCCGCGCTCGAGGTGCCTTCCCCGCGGGATTCGAGAAATCAGTGGGTGCGCAAATTTGACGCACGCCTGATTCAGCGGTGGATCGAGCCTCTTGCGTGCGCGCTCCGACTCGGCTCGGCTGCCTCTCCGCAACTTTGTTGCTGCTGATAAATTTGCGTGCAAATCCCGTGGAAAGGCAAGCCTTTAATACATTTGAACAGTCAGATCAGATATCACAAGAGCACATGAGTGATAAGTCTTGCTTAATAACTGCTTTTAAATACTGATACATTCTACAAGTATATAAATGCTTTTCAAGTCAGAGCTCTTTCGAAATTCTGATTCTGGAATGTTGTGGCATTTATGAAAAAAAAGAAACCTCTTTCAACTGTTAGATACGAGTGTAGGAGACTCAGGGTTATTGATTAATCCAGACCAGTCGACTCAATACATTTTTTGAGATGTTTAATCTTCTATTTTCTAATTTACCTAATGAAAATCATTTGGAACTTGTATGTGTTAAATAATAATATACGGATATACTTCATTTTCAAACCATGCATCCAATTATCTTTCTAATTTTTGATTTTAACTCCTTTATCTATAACAAAGTTAAGAATTATATGACCGATACAATGTGATAGATTAAAACAAATTTATCTATGTATGTATAGAAAATTTTCTCACACTATTTCAACATAATTTGTTAATAAAGTCCAGATACAAATGTTACATCATGTAATGTTACTCATATCGATACTGAGTTGATATTACACATGTAATCACATTGTGTAGTACAAAAATGAAGTGATTGCACTTATAAATGTTCAACTAATATCATCAAATAGTAATAATACTAATATTGTAAAATATATTTGATTTCTACCTATTTATAGAACACTTTATCGTTTAAAGAAAATTCAATCATTAAAAGTCTTAATATCTTAACAAAAATTGTAAAAATACAACATATCATGTACATAAAAAATTACACTAATCTTTTGTTACATACAAAAGTAATTATAATAAAAGAATTTAGTATAAATAGATTAAGTTTAAGAAAATATCTAAGTTAAGTATATTGTAATTAGGTTATGTTCTACCTTAATGTATGAATGTAAACAAACGATCTAAGACGTTACATATACAAGACAATGTAATAGATTTTTAATATATTTAAATAAAAACTGACAAAAATATTTTTTAATTCAAAGTTAAGAATTAAACTAACAATGATTCTACTTTCTATCGTTATTTTTGTACCGAGTGAACTGAAAAACTTAGTCGAATGCTTGAACTTTTGTATCTATGAGTATAAATCTAATGACAACTGTCTACTTATTCCAAAATTGTAAATGAGACAAAAAATAATTCGCGTGCCCATTTCAGAGCGGGTAAATTCAAATGGAAGCATCTGCGAAGGCAAGTGCGAAAAAAAGAAGCAGGCGAGCGCAGCAACGTAACGTCTGCAATATCGCCCCAAATCACCTCGACAAAGGCAGGTGACTCTCCCATCCCGCGTAACGCCGCATGGATCCTTCATAGCTTCTATGCCGCTGTCGTGGACCTCGAGTCGACCACCCGGGAGCTGAATCTGATCCTCTACTCGGGCAGGAAGCGCGCAGCAAAGCCTTGGGAGAGTCGCAGCGGCCAGCGGTAGCACCAACAGCAGCGTGTCCACGATAGCCTCGGCGGCATTTTCCTTCAATCCACTCGTCCGGAATCTTAAAGTCCTCGTGTTGCCCTGGGGCGCGACTCCTAGTGCCGGGAGTCTTAAGTCTTCCGCGATTCACCGCCGAGATACGTCGCTTCGCGTGACTTCACCGGTCGGCCATGTTTACAGCAGCTGGGGGGGAGACGCTTGGCGAGACGCTCGCCAGAGGCTGCGCGGGCCGCAAGCGCCCATTCCGGGAGAGCTATAGGTGCGCTGATGCGCAGCGGAGGCACTAGCCAATCCAAGGGCCCTGCGCCGATCGCCGATTCTACTTTACTTCTCGCTTTCTCTTCGTTTACTTGCATACTATTACGTTTACTGCACTTTCCTTGCATCCAAGTGTTTATTGCCATTCATTCTCTTAATCTTGCAAAATATGAATACAGAATTTTTGTCGTCCTTTTTACCGTTATATATTAGAACAAATTATTCAAGACAACTTTTACGTTTATAAATAGTTTCTCTTATAAATATTTTAATTTAATTTTACGAATTATTTCATGACAATTATATTTAATTATAAAAAATGAGCGTATAATAAATCTACTTGATCAACACAATTTCAAGTTATTTCTTTATAATTTACATCTATTATATATGAATACAGGCGGTCCCTTTGATGCTAATATAAAGTTCATTTAACAGTTTCTTTCTCAATGGCGTTATTTTTTATTACTGATTTAACATCGTTTTTAAAAAACCAATTTATAATATTATTCAGTGATATTTTTTGTCTGAATAATGTATCCCCTGTATTCCCTTGTTCTAATAAATATAAGATAAGCACTGATCAAGCACTGCAGCTATTGTCTAGTGAACAAAGGAAATTGAAAATAACCAGGTCGCAGTAGAGAACTCACAACTATGCATTTTTAACTTTTGCTGTTAAATAATTAGGAGCTTCTATAATAGCATAACATTATAGAAACAGTAAAAGAATATTTTTAATTGAATCTTAAAAAAATCAGAATAAAACAATATGTTAAAATCTCTTTTACATTAAAGTCAAAGTAAAAAATAAATAAAACACTCAATTCTATTTATAAATCTCTTTTGAGAAATGTGTACATAAAATAGAGGTTGTCATTATTTTACTAAGAAATTAAATTATAAATTGTATGCTTCCATAGAGATAGTAGTAAACTAAGTTGTATTCAATTTCAAAATTCTTTAACAATTGTAATTAAATATAATAAAGTTCTGATTATTGTACTAATTCAAACTAATGCTTACACAGACTATTAAACAAACGTAATTAGAACAAATTATTTGTATTCAATTAATAATATTTGTGAGGAAATTAGCTTAAAATAAAAGCAATGTCAGAATTATGATCTAGAATGACTAAGGCTCGGATTAAGGATAATTTTATGGAGGGAAAATGTATCATTAAATAAAACAACATCACTTATTTATATGTTTATTATTACAGGTTAGAATACATCGTGTGTTAACCATATTTCAACAGATGCAACCTACTACAGGATACTTGAAGTATACATCGTGCCATGGGATATACTAAACACCGGTAAAGGGGTTTTTTTCTCTCACCTCGTTCTTCGTTCCGTAACATTGGTCACCGACAATAGGCAGACACCTCCAACAAATCGCTTTCCCCGTATACACGCCACCCCGTAAAAATGTCAAACCAAACAAAGAATGTACAAATGATTTTCTTTCTTCTATCTTTAGGTGTGTGTCCTACATCTCGGAAAACTCAAAAAATGTCTTACCACTGTTTTACTATTCTTTTAAAATTCGTATTAAACATGTCACTTGGGATCGCATCTTGTATCCTACGAATTTTTCTATCGTAACGTCACACAAGTTTCGTCTAGTAATCGATAAATAAGTAAATAATTAACCATAAAACATACTCTAATAATTAATAACAGTATATCAGTCAACATTCACGATGAACTAATTTCTAAAGATGGGAAATTTCTTATTGTTTTCTCTTATACAAAAGCAATTTTTAGATTTTTCACAAAAGATAAAAAAACTTTGATGAGGAAGATGAGACGTACATTTTATTTTCAAAGTGTGCAAAGGATCGCTCTAAAGTTTTAAGACTTTCGACTTCAATCGCGGTGAGTGAATGTACTCAATGTATCAGTCAGTGTCGTGAGGGTCACATTTTGTTAACGTCGGCGGACCTTATACATCTGTCGAATCAATCAAATCATACAATTATGATATACACGGTGCGCGCATTATTAAGATGCATTGTTACAGCCTCGCATCGCAGGGCTCGTATATTTGACTGTACATTATTTGTCTTTTACAAGTACAGAGTCGACTTCTGCGGACAAGAATCTTCGCGCATAATGCGTAACATGCGACAAATTCATTATCCGCTTCAAAGTCGAAAAAAAGTGATATTCCTCGTTTTATAATTATTTTTCTTTACTCCTCAGCAAAAACTTCTCATCGTTTATCAACGTTTGCACACAGTTTACTCTTTTCTATATATGTCCAGCAATTTAATGTACGTAGCTTATCAACAATTAACACGGCAAATCAGTACGTTTCTTCTATAAAATTATTAAACGTAAAAATTAGCAATATAATTTTTTAACACATTCCTTTTAAATTGTAACAAAGTGTACAGAGATTTGGAAAGATCAGGATGAAGACATTATGCATTTGAGTCTAAAAAGCACTACACATACTGGCATGTCATTAATGTAAAAAAAGCGTTACTATGCTCATTCAATCATCAGCTTGATCAATCTCTTCTCTTGAACTGAACAAATATACTATAACTTTTGTGCAAGTTGATATACTATGATAAATTTTCCTAACAGATTACCTTAACGCGCATTAATTTATTAATGAATTAACATGTGGTTGAATCGTCCTACAGGTGGGTTAAATGCGTTTCTCGGTACGTACCGTAATACAGAACTATGGAAAGAGAATCCACTGGGAATCGAGAGATTTGAATGATTTTTCTTCGCTTATGCTTTTAAAATTGTACAAGTAGTATAAAGTATCGATATAAATATAATGTAAAGAGAAAGAAAATGAAATGCTTTTTATAGGCATGATATATCTCTGCGTGTTCAATGGCACAATATGCATTTTATTATATGTCTACTCGACCATTCAGCAACTATACAGTAAAATCCGATTCTTAGCTTACCTATACATCTAGGAAATTTGTAAAGCAGTTTGTTTGAAATCCAGTGCGAAGTAATCATACAAAAGAATCGACGATCCCCAATGACTGACTCCTCCCACGTTCCGTAGATTTGGATACGGTATAATATATCTCATAATGATTAGGGTGCGCGTGCTTATGTATAATGTGCAAATATCACTACTAACGCTGTTCTAACTTGTGGTTCCTTCCTTCGTGCGCTAGTCCCTCATCCCAGGATCTCGGCCAATAGAACTGATCTCCAGCAGCATGGCACGTGCGACGGTCTCCCTTATTACACTTAAAGTTATAGAATTCATGGCGGCGCACAGGTTGTGAGAGCCACCTTCACATAACGTAATAATCTAATAAATATAACAACGATGACAGATAGAACTCGCATTTTTAAGACGCAATAGTATATAAGTGTATACACAGACACAAGGGATGACCTCGATCGGCTACACCGAAATCGCCCCCCGTCCTATTTGCCGTTATAAGTAGTCTTGTGGCGAGCAATCGTATAGAAATTTCACTTGCCTCCCTCGCTCTAGTCTCCTCCCCGATTTTCTCTTCTTATTGCCGTGCTCTCCATTAACTTCCTAATGCTTCTATCTCTCTCTCTTTCGTCCATTGCGATTCTCGTTTATTCGATAAAAACGACGCGATAACAACAATAATGACGGTCGCATTTGTGTCTCCTCGTATTCCTTCGCTTTATAATTCGTCTTTGTACCTCTATCCGTCTCGAAAAGATTTCGTTGTAGTTTCAATCGTTCTCTTCCCGTATGGTAATTCGTATAATATACTTCTTTTTGTCCGTTATAATTTATGTATAGTTTTTTTACTTATTTCATATATAATTCATATATATTTTTCTGTTGAAACGATCGTTATAGGCACCTACAATTTGCAATCTTATGTGATACGTGATTTATTTAATTTATGCTTGATGAATTATGAATTAACATTTCAGCCAAGTTATACATATACACGTTTAAATGGATAATCCCTTATTGTGTCCTATACAATTAATAAGTTAAAAGGCTTTAAGAAATCGTAAATATTTTATTCTAGTATTATTTTAAATATAAGTTAAGTAGATTAAACAATTATACATACCACTTTACAGCTTATCAGTCAATATTTGCAAAATGAAAATAGTAGTTAAGGTTGCCGGATTGATATTGAAACTTTTTCTAATTAGTTTTGCCAATAAATAACTACTTCTTCGTCCTATAAGTAACTATAACTTTTAGATAAACGTGCTTAATTCATGGCTACCACTTAATTGACAGAGCACTTAAATCGAATACCGCTACCTTCGGATAAAGAAAAGAGTGGAAAAACGAGAAACGGAAAATTCTACGCTTTTATCTGCCGAAGAAAATAGAAAAAGAAAGCTCGAGAGTTAGAAGTAACCGATAAATCGTTAAATACATTTCCTCGCGAGAAATACCGAGGTAATCTTGACTAGGCGAGAGCTTTAATGCAAGGGTATTCCAGTTCCATTAGAGGAACGAACTTCACCGCGCTTCTAAGATTCTACACTTAGAGGAAAATTGAGTAAGTGTTTTAGATAAAGCCGAATGGAGTGTAACCTACGTGAGCCAGTTGAAATCGCGTGCTTTTAACGATTAACGAATTAATGTAATTCAATAGCGCAACTTTACGCGCCGCTGATGTCGCAAGTGCCGCTTGAAGCGACCAAAAAAATCCTTTCTGCCTCGATACAGGTATGTCTCCGTGTGCCCTGTGCAGCTAAGTGTGTGTATGTGTGTGTGTGTGTGTGAGAGAGTCTCGATTTTCGACCCGATTCCGCACGGTTCCATATGCGTGTACGCAGAGTCTAATGTTCCTTAAAATCAGCGAGCAGAAGAACCGCAGCAGCGAGCTCCAAGGCTTGCTAACAGCTATCCGTCGAAAGGATAGGGGGCACGAGAGAAAAGCGTGCGCGGCAGGCAGGGGCGCCGTCGGTCGAATGGATTCTAATTGGGGCCGTCGCGTGCTTGCCCAACGAGCGGGCGCTTCCACCGCGCTTTAACGAATTACGAGCTTTGAGAAAAAAAAAAAAGGAAAGGCAATAATAATCCCGGGGCTTTGAGCCGCGCTAATGAGACGAAACGAGGGCTTTGACACGCCCACCGCGCGGGAAACAAACGTGCGACTCGTTCAAACATCGGCGCGATGACATAAAAGCGCGAAGGCGCGCGCGAGCCGCACTTCTATTTCTACATTTCCTCGGGCGATCGGCGCGTTGGCAGGGGCCCGACAGCCAAGGGTGCGGTAACTTCTTGGAAAAACGGGGCCGCTGGCACCGTGGCGCCCCCTCGGGGGATCCCCCGGCCCTTGGCGCCCCCAAGGATCTCCCGCGCGGCACGCTGTAATCGTGACCCGAGGAGCCGCCCGCTCCCAACTGCCGCTAATAGCCCCGATTTGCACTTTGCAATGTACAAGACTCTTTGTGTTACATAGTTACATATACATGTATATATATATATGCGTATCTTTAAGTGAGACTGTGACATTATTGTTATTATTATTAGTAGTAGCAATAGTATTATTAAGTGTATACATATATATATTTTCTTCAAATGTATATATATATATTTGTATAAGTGGCTAGCACGCGTTGAAATCAAGGAAGTAACGTGCGGGACTTGAAGCGCGACCTCGCGCCTCCGCACGCCTATTTGTTTTATACACCCTATTAACCTCTTACCATTCAGCATTCTTTCTATTAATTTTCATTTTTTTTTTTCAAGTTTATTCACTTTTTAGTAGAGCTTACATATGCATGAGCAGATAGACTATAGGTTTAAAATCCGCAGAACCGACACAAATATTAGGTACACAGAAAGGAAGGAATTATTTGTACTTGTTACGAGAAAAATTCATGTCGAGTCTGTATATATAGTTGATAGTTCGCCGTCCAATTCCGTGAAGCTGAATTATGACTACTTGAAAAGATCGATGTCGCATTTTGCGGGATAAAATTTATACAGGAGGTTTTTTTCTTCGAGCATTTTCATACGCTCGCGCGCAGACTTTCACGAGTATTTTTTCGTAACAGGTAATAAAGGGAGCCAATAACATATCTTTACACCGACCCAATCATGAATGAACTTCACACGGCTGATCAATGTAATTAATAGGTTGTTTAAATGATATACCGAGGACGATGTTACGCAAGCGAGCGCCAGATGCGTTGTCCGCCTTTTTATAAACGTTTCTTTTATTCCTTTTACTTACATAGGCTGCAATTGCGACACGCCGAGAAAAAGTTTATTTGAAATTAGAAAATTCGTAGGTGTTTGCCGTTTATTGCAATGCAAAAGTGACCTCGGTGTATAGCCTGCACGACAATAGCGCGCGACATTACTTAATGATTTAGAGAGATACCGGAAATGAACATTTTGCAATGTCAATGGTATCTCCTTTATCTTTATTTGTTTGTACATTTTCAAGATTGCTAAAATTTACTATCTTGATAATAGATTTAATCGTAAAAATGTGAATTGGCACTCAGTCGGTGCCTTTTCAATTTTTACGTCAAGAAATCAATCTAACCCTACAAAAGTGTAGCTCATTTTACAGATTAGAAGACTTTTAGGAATTTAGTAACTGAGATAGAAGAATATAGCTTAAATTTATTCATATTCTATATATTTCTGTTAATTTTAATTTTCTAATTTCAACTATTTTCTTTCTTTTTTACAGCGCTTTTAAAAATGTTGTGTAAATACATTTCTTTATTACGCTACATAGGCTCTGAGATTCCTTAAAAACCTTTCGATGGATTTTAATCAGGTATCCGGGGATATGTGAAAGCTTAATTTTTATTAGATTTGATAATAATCGCCCCTAAACAATAAACACGTCGTAATAATAGGCTTAAAAAATAACTTCCACATGATAATACTACGCTGACGGAAAACACTTAAATACTTAACATTGAACGCATATACGTATATCTTACGGCGTGACAAAACAACTAATTAACGAAAACTAATACAGTGAAAAGTATATCGGGGTACTCTAAATGCAAGATACTCAACCTTGATTGTAAAAATACTGTCAACGAGTTTCGTTTTAATCCTACCCCCCGAGATCTGTTCAATGCTGCGTATATATTGTATTAATTTGCAATTCCACTATGTCGATCGGTATTTATTGCTTTTTCTCCTGTCTCACGGTTATAAGAGCCATGCGAACATCGGGGATTGCCCGTTTTTTTCAAATCAACGTTTACCTCTTTCTTGATCGGCAATTTTATTGTTTCATGGTCGCCTAACGACTGAATTGCGTCGCTGCTACAGTCGCCGTGATAAATTATATTATTTAAATGCACGAGCTTGATTATAAATTATGAGATCAGAGCGGGCAATGGGTAAGTAAAAAGCTCGAGAATAAATTGCGTGCAACAATGTACAATAATAGTCTCTAAATCCGAAGGAGTGAGAAAGGTGAGTCAAGCTCTACTACGGCGTTCTTGTTTTATGATTCTGCCCTACTTCAGATTTTAAAACAGATAATGATTTTAAACTCTCAAAGCTTTCAATCTTGACACCCTCGGATTTACAGAGGATTGAAATAACCCTATTAAATTTATGAATTAGATTGATTAAATAATATTATAATGTTAACGCGACATAATCAATCACTTACACAAAAGAACATGGATGCATTCAATTATAAGTTGGATATTCTATTGTTCGCTATATATATATATATATGCAAAAAGTGCTACTTGATTTGCCATAAACAAAAAGAAATTTCTTGTAGTTTAAAAAATAATTCGATGGTTTCATCTAGTGTTCGAAAATTTTTATTTCGAACTACCTAGCCGAGTCTTTATAAGTGATAAATACCCGCATGAACAAGTATCTCTATATATGCATTAACTACAGTGCTTCAAAGGCACCCCTGAGATTTTTCATAACATTCAATCGAATTATTCCTTCTGTATACTTATACGTTTCCATTATTATTATTATCTGCGTTTTTCTGTCTTCGCCATCCTTCGCCGAACAAAGAAAGCTCGCAAGCTCCTAACTGCATTCGGCGGTACGATCGCATTTATTACACTTGATGGACCCAGCCACGAATTCTCATAATAATTTAATGATCATGATGAACATATATAAGTATGCGCGTGTGATAGTGTATCATTACGAGTGTATATAATACGTATGTTTACGTAGGTGATTGGATGACGGGACAAGGTATCCTACTTCAATGACTTGGGTCCATTCGTCCTGTTCAATAGACGACCCATCGTCCAATACGAGTTCATCACCGCACGAGCTTACCTAACTATGACAACAAGACATTTTTATTTAAAACTGCACCACCTCCCCACATCTAATTTGTAACATGCGTTCGCCATCAAGCAAGTAACAGTTGAAAATTTATTTACTTGGCCTTCCCTCCTGCTTCCTTTATATGAAGTCTTCTATAATGATGGGTCATCGCGGCTTAACATCCAATGAGCAATGAAGCAAGATAGCGATAAAATATTGTTATGCGCACGGGCTTTCAAAAGTGCCAGCCCAAAAGGTTCAATTATAAAATCCCTCGCATCGAAATTTGAAAAGTGACATACGTATTCGGCATGAGAGCCTCCGGTTCCGTTGAGATTATTGCTATCCTCCTCCCATCTTGACGGATTTTGTGAAACAAGTGCTCGCCCCGGAGCGAGCTTGTTTTCCCGTATATTAATAAGTTGAGCGCGCAGGCGCGAGTTTCGGCTCGGCGATTGAAACGACCGATAAATCAGCATAACGGGCACTTTCACCGAAACCCGCGCAACGCACCTGCGTGTAACTGGCGAGCCGCGGGCGGCCGACAATCCGCGCCATATTATCAAGCACCCGGCCATAAGACATACGCGTCCGACCAATGGTTCCTGCCCTGCACCACCATTACAACATCGACACGGATGTATAAACCACGACCGCGAGCGCACCACAGTCATATAAAATCATGTAAATGGTTTCCCTTGCGTAAAACTGATCGAGAAGCTAATTGAGGTAGCAAACAAAAGAGAACGAGCGAAAACATAGACTTCCCTTCGCCTACAACCAAAACTCCGCGGCATTGGCCGTTTCTTGTGCAAAAAAAAAAGAAGTTTTCCGGCCCCGGCGAGGACACATGCCCCGCGAAAGCTTCAGAAAAACCCAGCGGTAATGGAACCGGCTGCGCCACGAGGACGGTGCGATGAGCCAGGGAACGGACTGCCCTCCCGGTCTTTTTGTTCAAAATGGTGCCCCCGGCCGCGTTGGGCTGAGGGGGGAGAGTAGGGAGCGCCAGGCCCGCTTCGTTTACATATATGTATTGCGGTTGATGAGCGGGAACGAAAAGTGCGCCGGGAGACGTTAAGCGAAGGGAAGGCGTTTGGGCCCGGGGCGGCCGCTTTACATGTCGCCGAAGATCCCGGCGAAGGTCTTCCTCAGGTTCTTCATGGTGTCCTCGGTGTCCTCGCCCGACGCCTGCGACTGGCTGCCCTGCCGGTGGAAGGGCATGCGGGAGGTCGGCGGGACGGGCGGCGGCTCTTCCTGCCGGCGGCCCACCGACGGCGCGCTGCTCACCGAGCTCGACTGCGAGGCTGAGAAGAGAAATAATTACCGGTGTCAGTTTGATCGCTCGACGTTTCTCCTCCGGGGCCGCGAGTCGCCGGTCAACCTCGAATTCATTAAGCAAACCCGAGTGCACTGACTCCCCGCTTAGCGAAACTTATCGGTTGTTATGTACGGCCCGACAACTGAATCCCGGAACGAGGAGTCATATCTGACCAGTAATTCGAACTAATTGAATAAGTATATACTGATATTTTCTTCGAATTCGGCTCCTTTCAGTGCATCCTTTTTCGGAAATACAGAAAACTTTTTCAAGCTGTTTTGCCAATGCATCGAAGGCTTTTAAAAATGGACTAGCCTACGTCACCTGTCACAATGCAAATATAAACGTGGCTCTGTATATTTTAAGGAAATAAAAAGTAAACTGATGAAATCATGCGATCGGTTTAAAAAGGCACACTTCTTCAATAGAAAAAGTACAGTGAAAAACTTTTATAAAAAAATTCCTTCGATATAGTTTACAAGTGGGATGACACATAAGTAGTATAGATGTTCTCTTCAAAAGGATGCACTAAAAACTTGCCGAGTACTCTCCATGCATGGAATTGGGTTAGTTTTATTTCTCTGTATTGTAATGCATTTTAAACTGCTTTTAAAAAATCTTATAAGTATTGCGACTGAATGAATCATCTTATTGTACACAATCAATATGGAAATACATAAAGCTGCTAATGATTTATTGGTATTTGATGAAAGAAACGATAATAGTTTTTAATTATTGTATTGATTCATCAGTTTTGATAACGTGTATCGCGTACAGCCGTATGTAGTGTTTCAAAAGCTGGGACAGTAATAGTACATGACGGCGTATGAAATGCTTTAGCATTGTTTATGTACACATGTTTTACTCAAAATTAGCAAAGCTTTTGAACTTTTAGAAACAGACCACTACAAAAAATTCAACGTTCAAAAATGAAACATACAGAGGCCGTATTCATAAAATTAACATTTTAAATATAAATAATCATGAATTGGATTAATGATCAACCGGAATAAAAAATAGTTTCAATTTCTTCTCACTGTAATTATAATTTTATACGCCACAAGTTTAGTTTTACGAGTGAAATTGTAATAATAACTATAAACATAACAAAGACTCGCAATCAAAATTGATGCAAACACTGCATCTAACCGGGTTAGTGCGATTACGCTAAATAACGATACGAATTAATTTCAAGCCGACACGTCAAACAACGCGATTATTCATTCATAAAACAGAGCAAGAGCAGCACGTGAAGGCGGGCAATCAGGCTAACCTTGCGAGTCACGGCGCTGCAGCTGCTGCTGGTGGTCGACGGCCGCGGTGGTAGAGGCGCTGGTGACGTCAGTGGACCCAAAGGCCGAGGCCGAGCTCATGGAGCCGATGCCGCTGGTCGAGGAGCTGATGCTGCTGAGGGAGCCAACAGCGGCTGGCGGCCCCCCGGCCGCGGGACCGACGCCTGGCCCTGGAATCGAGGGCCGCTGCTCCTCCGAGGGACTCGTCACCTGCGACGAGCTTGACATCGAGCCCCGCGACGCCGTCTTCGTGAGGACCGCCGGTGGTCGGCAATAGGCCTGTTGGCGAGAAACAATTGCGATTATGGCGGGCGAACAAATCTCTCTGCCGGAAACCCTCTGTCTTTATATCGGGCAGCTTGTTTGGTTTCATTTTAAGGCAACTGCGGTAGCAAGTGCTCGTAAACCTAGGCGGGGAAGGAGTCGGAATAAAAAAAAAAACGAATTTATATTCATTTAACTGTTTCTAAATCTTTATTTTTGTAACCGCGATTTTAGCGCCGCACTATTTGAAATGTTGTAAAAGTCATTTTTATCAGGGAGAGTGCGTTTTATCGAGCATGATGCATAGCCCATGAAATATTCATTTCCTTAACCTGGAATTCGGTATTAGAAGGTCTTCTTTATTTTTCCACATGGCTTGAAGTGGGTTAAACTGAATCAACACGTGCAGAGTAAAACATAAATCACTTTAACACTGCTCTATTACAGGGATACGCATCATTATTATATATGACATCAGATCTGATGTAAATTTGAGAACCGCAAATTATCGATAGTGCAAATTTTTAATAAAAATTTTTAAATGACTTTTGATAGATTGAAAAAGACGATTTATTGTAATTTCAAATAGAAAATTTCTACAAAGAATAACGATACTTTACTATTTCGTATCGCTCAGTCACTAGCTGAAATTTTTCACCGTCAAGTGCTTAATAGCTTTTCTCCCTGCTTCTATTTTTACCCTCCCCTCTTATTCACTTTAATCAGAATAATGTAACGATTATTAATAGTGTTCCTTTTGTAATGCGTAATGTATTATGTGAAAATAGCACAAGAATAAATGTAGAATTTAGTTATTATAATACTTTTAATAAATATAAATGTGATTATTATGAAATTCTTTGATTTCTGTTATTCATTTCGTAAATTTAATAAGATATGAGTGACCTATATAATTAATTTTCAGTTTTTTTGACTGGTCCTAATTCCTTTGATATTTCTTCATATATTATTTATTATAAGTTTAATATCAGTTAAAAACGATAAACTTCACATTATTCAATTTAATATTTACAAATTGAGCGTATTTTGCGACTTTATGCATGCATAATTAATTAGATATCTCGAAGACAAACTATAAACTTATCAATATATAAGTTAAATGAAAATATCTTATTACTTGAGAGTTTAGCACTTATCAAAGCTTATCAATTTACTAATTTAGAGATTTTATATTATATTGACCCATAATTCGAAGAAATCAAGCAACGGATAAATAAAGGAAAATAAGTTTGGACACGTGTGCAAAGCTTCAAATGCTCACCTGCATCTTGGCGGTGACGAGGTCGGCGATGTGGCGACGGTCCTCCTCCTGAGAGTCCCCCATGAGGGACAGTGCGCTGTCATTCACCTCGATGATATACTCTTTGCCATCCTTGCCAACCAGTAACTCGATCGCGCAAATGTCTAGCCCACCGAACAGCTGAGCCACGTGATCCACCCACGATCGGTGCCTCTCCGTCACGGCCAGCTGTTCGAGCATCGCCGAGCCAGTGTTCGACTTCCAATTGCCGCTGATGCTCTTGCGCCTGTCGATATTTGTAAAGCACCCATGTCACGCCGGGATATCGAATGCATATATGCGAGGCCAAGAGGAGAATAGCATTAGAGGCACTCGTTCACACTCGGCTGTCTAATATTATTTCGCCTCGGCAAGAAGAACAGAAGACGTGGAGCTGGACTTACATGAAAGCCTTGTAGTTACTGCCGATCTTCTGGACGTGAACGTCGTACTTGGTGTCGATGTACGGCTCAGCGGTGATGTAGGTCTTGGTGAGGGCGGCCAGGGAGGCCAGGTCGAGGAACTCGTGATTGTTCTCCGCCCTGGCCTTGCCGATGCCTCCGTGCGCGTGGCCAAGCTTCACCACCGCTGGGAGTCGGCTCGCGGTCACCTGGAACACGAGAGCCACGGGGCTAACATGAGAACACTTCACTCTCCGGGAAAGTAGCAGCTTCCGGTGTGAGGAAACGGGTAGCGCAGTTAACCGTCTGCCTAATGGGCTTTCGCGCGCTTTTTTTCCTCCTTTAACGAGCTGTCGGTGGCTGCCGTAGCCCGCGGCCTCGGCTCGATTTTAATCCGGTCGCGCGCCAGAGACGAGAAAGACGTCTCGTCTCGGGTGGTAGTCGGAGCCCGTGTCAAATTAAATTTTGGAGGATGCTGAAAAAGTTATGGAGCTTGATTTAATTATCGCGTGTCAAGATCTAACGATTTTATTCGGGTTGTGCGATTAGGTTACGATAATCACGAATGACGTCTAATGCTTCTTTAACGGCCTTAGCACGTATAATATTATAAGGAAGTTATAAAAGCTCTAATACCCGTTAAAATAACTATACTGACTTTAATGCTAATTTGTGTAAGAGAAATCTTCCACGCGTTGTTATAAACGGAATTTAACTAATTACTAACGACTATAAAATTAATAATAAATATTTATCATAACGATATATATTTATAAGTAAATACGTTGTAGAGAAAATTCAAATAATTTTAGATAATAGTATAAAAGTGCACATATAGCTACATTGTTTATAATAGGCAAACAAATGAATATTTTTACAAGTAGAAGGATGTGTTTTCATAGCAGTGCATCTAAAGACAGGTTTATTATCTGTGAAAGATTTACTGGCGAATCCAAGAGTCAGACGAGGATAAAACGCTACATAAAATGAATATAAATACTTTATTTGGGTAAATAAATATAGTTACCATAAAGTGTCGATTAATCTATTCTGGTACATTATAGGCTATGTGTAAAAAAGATTTCTTTTATAATTTTTAAATTTTATAATAAAAAATATTTTCCAGTAAATTCAGTTTATCATAAATTTAAGTATCTAAGAAAAATATAAATTTAAATATTAATTTTTAATATATTCATATTGGGAATTGAACAGAAAATAACACATTGAATAATAATAAAATTAAATTAGTGTAAAACAATTTTTTAAACAAATTCTCAAATATGGTTATTTTCGTTTTGAAATTACTTTTCAATAGAAGTAAAAAATTCAATCTGATTTCTAGTTTTATATGAATCCATAAATAATATATACTATATGGGACAATTTATTTAAAGCTAATCTTTATAGTTCGCATGCGCGTAGCAGAAAATGTAATGAAAAGAAAGTAGATTATAAGAGAATATTTTATATGATCTTATTTTATTATAACTTCTAGCTGGTAATATAATATAATAAAAGTTACATTACAACTGAATTGCTCCAGATAAAATCAATTTGCAGTTATATAAGATAACTTTAATTTCACCCTCTATATTTATTTCGATAATAATAAATTAAATAACGTGCGTTATAAATTTAATCTGTTAACAATATATATGGTGCTATATAATGAGTTGCTAAATAATAATAATGCATAAAATTGTCAAATACCTTACGCATGATTATAAATTCATGTAAAATATCAAGTATTTACTGCAGACTATATACTTGTATAATTAATTGATTTTCAATGTCATACAAATGCAATGAAATTCATACATTATTCTATATTTTACTCATAAAATTCTATATTTGACTGCACTTTTTAGTGCAGGTTAATACAAAATTATGATTGTTATTGTAAAAAACAAGATACAAAGTATAGATACTTGATTATTTACGACAAGTACGATGCCCTTTATTTCATTGCAATAAAATGTATCACGTGCCGTAAAATATGTGTGGTCCAGAGTACGGTTGAAAAAAAGAGGTAAAGCTGTACGATCTTCTCGCGTTTGAACTTATACATTTTTACTCGTTCGGACGCGGTAAAATTTATAATACTAAATATTTATTGAAAGAGATATTTGTGCAGTAGCGGAGGCAGTAGCCACTGCATTACTGGAGAATTCAATTATAATTATATATTAATATCAATTATTCAAATGTAATCGTTAATATCCACGTTATATATAAATATAATTCTCATTAAATTTGAAAGCAGGTTAAGAAAAAAAAGTAAAAAAACGAAAAAAAGCATTTACTCATAAGAAATACGATTATAAATAAATTACAATAATTTATTAATGTGCACGTAAGAGAATTTCTTGACGCGTAACATATGACTGCAGAGGCGTATGAAAATAAATTTTTGTTTATTCGAAAAGGCGCGTTTTGATTTTAAAGTATCTTTCGTGGGCTGTTCAAAAGGATTTTACTATTATAGCGGGGGTCGTACAAATGAAATTCCTGACTCCAGCAGATGGTCCCCCATCAATAGTTGTAGAACGGTGGAACATAATACGAAAGACAATGTTGCTGGCTTGAGAAAAAGGAAAATGGAATTCAAGGGGCAATATCGTGCTCGTGGCTCAATGAAATTTACAGCGTCTGGCGTACGCGAGGGTGAATCCGATGTGCGGAGGAAACCCGATAGTGAGATTGTTCGAAACTCGGAGCGCCAGGGACGCGGCTGTACACACCGCCGGACGTCGCGCCAATATTTTTCCTGCCAAAGCAACGATCGCTAAAGCGCGTGGCACTTTACAGGCGCTCCTCCCAGTAGCGCCCAGTAGCAACGTGAATCCAGCGGGCGGCTAGCGACAAAAGTCACGGAATAATAGGCAAAGTATATCTGCGAGGAAGGATCTCGATAGATAGGGTCGGGAAGTCGTCCGATCGGAGATGAGGTTATTAATAGAAGAGCGGCCGGCACATAAAACGGAGGATGGCTTCCGAGAAAGTCGGAGGGGCCGGGCGAGCGACGAGATCGAAGCCGAAGACAATGGGGCGCGGGGCGCGCACGCGAGGTGCAGCTCTCGGTGCGGCTGCAGCGGAGGAGGCTGGCGATCTCGGGGCGAGCACGAGCCAAGGAGGAGGGAGACGAGGAAGTAGCGAGATTAAGGATGAGCGATAGAAAGATTGGCCTGCCCGGGGAGAGGATAGAGCGTTCCGGGGGGAAGAAGCTCGCGCGGAGGGGGCAGAGCTTGGCCGAGAGAAAGCCGCGGCGAGGAGGCGGGCCGAGGGAGGGAGAGAGAGAGAGAGAAAAAAAAAGGAGGGAAAAGAAAAAGAAAGTCCGAGCCGCCAAGGCACGCGCCGAGCGCGCCAAGTGCGCGCCGGAGAAGGTAAGTTCGCAGTGTTGTCCGCGGCGCGCACGCGACGGGAGCGACGAGTGGGCGAGCGGCCGCAGTCCTCCGCTCCCTCCCCGCCCGGTTGTTGAGGTAGTCGCGCGTTCCGCTGCCAGCGCCCCGGACGATCCAGCCGCAGCCAGCGACCGGCCGATTCCAGCCCATTTATATATACACACAATGGTACCAGCCGGCCCCGGCCCGCCGCCCCGTCCCAGCATCCCCGCGGCTCCGAAAAGCTCTCGCGGCCTCGATCGATCTGGACCGCGCGCTCGTTTAGAGTTACTCAATCTCCTCTTTGCGCCGATCGTCCATTAGAGTAAGTCTCCGCTGCCGCCAATTTACGGGCACAATCATTGTGACGGAATTTCCCCATTTGGCGAGGTTTCCCGCCCAGAGGCGCTGCAGCCGGCGGGGAGGCAGCGCGCAACATTCCACGCGAGCGGGTAAGCGAAAAGCCGAGAGGGAAGGCGACACGAATTTCCCGGCGGCCAGAGGAAAAGCCCTCCTCCCGGAAACGCATCTGGCCCAGCGGCGAGTGATATTGGCCAGTGGGGGAAGCACACGGCGCCCCTGGACTTTTGAAAAAAGCCGCGCGGGAGACAAGCCCTACGGAAGGCTACTCCGGCCGCGTAGTGGGAGTCCTGTTCGCGTGGTTGGTCGCCGCGCTCGACGCATTCCGCGGCAAAGCGCCGCCTGGTTTTTGCACCCCCGGTTCCGCGGGCCCCGCCCTGGGGAAAGCTCGAGGGTTTTTCCCGGGCGGCGCTTCCCCGGGCGTCTTGGGCGGCGGCGGCTGTCGGTGCGCGCGTCATCGGCCCGCGTGAAAGGTGCGCCTCCCCGGAGCGGCGCGCGCGCGGTGGCGCCAGTGGGACTCGGCGCGGGGCGCCGCGGCCGGGACTCCAGTCTGCCCACACGGCGCGCGCTTTCGCAAGGGGCCGAGTGGCGGAATGCCGATATGTCGGCCGGCTCCCGCTCGAAAAGGCGCTCGGAGGACCCGGGCGAGGAGGCCTGCCGCGCCCCGTTGCCTCTTGGATTCGGGGTACTGGAAAATGCCGAAATCGCGAATTGTGCGCCGCGGCTGGTCGTTGGACAGATTTCACTTTCTAGTCCCGGGGCTGGCTTTCTAGCAGCCGAGTACCTTGTCTCCGGCTGTCGTTTCCAAAGCTCCACTTGTCATTCGCCACGATCATCTCGCAACGACATCTCGTATATTGTTAAGCCTCTCTAGACCCATAGATCCACTTACGCTCATTGCAATCAGACCCAAGCTATTTCACGTGGATCGATAAGGAGGAAAGGCTTCCAGGATTTCACCCTGGGTTTGATCATACTACAGAAGAATAACCGTTGTAGATAACCTCTTATCGTTTTAATCCAGATCAACTGGACTCTTTCAAACAAACGAATCTATAATCCTTCTAGTTATCGAGCGAGCTCGCAAATAACCTCACAAATCGGTCCTCGCCGATCTGTCCTTCCGTCTCTGTATGAGATACTTTCTACTGAATTTCAAATAGGATCGAGTTAACGTAAGTCTTAATAAATGATCTACTTGATAAGATAAATACTTCTGAACCACTGCCCAATGCGTTGAAATTAAAGTTATCGTATTCTGGTCAAAATGTATTTAAACAACGTTGATTGATGTTGGTGCCGACACCCGGATCCCATTATCTAACGTGCTTAATGATCTCAGTCCCGTCTGTACACATACACACATTGAACGGAGTCTTATCCAACAAACCGACAAAAAAACATCGAAGAACTTAGTAATTTGAAACGAATTACTTAGTTACAAGTATTTATGCAAATATTTGCTTAAAATTACTCAAAAAAAAAAGCGGCACTCGTACATGAAACCGCATTTTAACATGGTTACAGAAGCAAGATAAATGGCTCCTTATAGTTTTACGGTTTTTCCGTCGGTACACTGGACGAGGAAGACTCTTGCGCGCTAGCGTGTCAGAACTCTCGTTTTTACACGACTCCTCGTCCGTGTATCTAGATGCATCTCTCGGGCCCGAAAAAAAAACTCGCTTACAAGCACTAGAAAGGCCATTCGCGAGATATATAGTGGCGGTACTCCAAGGGGGGCATGGCTCCTCGCAGGAGTGGACCCTCGGGCGGAGAGGGCCGATACGGCGGGTTATATATATATATATATGTACACTTTAAATATTTACTGGCGCACAAAGTCGTGCGAATATCCCCGAGACTAACTTTATTTCTTTTGCGGGGCTCTTCGGGGAAGGGCGGCGTATACGTGTGTGCCATGCGAGGGGAACACGTCAATGGGCACGCGGTCCCCTATGGGATAAATACGCGCGGCCTGCGCGTCTCCCTCTGCCCCCGCTACACTTGCCGTCCTTAGCAAAGAGTTCTAAGAGATGCTTCGGCCGTCAGCTCCGGCCGCGGCTTCGGGTTTGAGCGCGCGCTTAGTAAACAAGCTCCTGATTTGTCAAAAGAATACCATTGGCGAGACCGAATCTCGAGCTGGATTTCAAGACGTGCACTCAAACGTCCCACTGCTGCTATACAAAAGCGTGCAAGTGACGTCGCCTTTTTTATACGCATTGTCGATTGAAACGTTCAAACCAATTTACAGTCTAGACATGCACACTAAAAAAAATCCTCGCAAAATCGCGACGCGCTTTCGATAATCTGAGCGTTACGCGGCAGGGACCGTGGCGGGATCTTCGATCGAGTGTATATACATTCGAGTC
Source organism: Sycophaga agraensis (assembly GCA_018906755.1). Taxonomy (NCBI): domain Eukaryota; kingdom Metazoa; phylum Arthropoda; class Insecta; order Hymenoptera; family Pteromalidae; genus Sycophaga; species Sycophaga agraensis. The sequence goes on from JACCIE010000011.1 coordinate 2,223,219, forward strand.
GAGCTTGTTGCTTTATCGGACTCCTCGGAGCTTCTTTTTTTTCTTTGCACATCGGCCGGCGTGAATCGGCGACGGCGCCTGCCAGTCAAAACACGGATCGATGGCCTGGGTGGGGGCACAGGGGGAGGCTTGGCGCGCGGTCTCTCTCGGGATCGATGTCAGCGCGGAGATCCGGGGCCGAGGCCGCGCGACGCGGGAGGTCCCGAGCCGTCGGCGCCCTCGGCTTTATATATACGGCCCGCCGACGGGCTATATTGTCGCGCGGGCCCGCCGCGCGTTATAGGCGATAACGAAGGCGCCGCGGCCGGGCGGGGCCCCGCCGTGACTCATCGGCAAGGGCGCGAAAATGCCGGCGGCTTCACGCGGGAAGCGCGACGACGGGCCAAATCGGCCGGGACGCCGTGTGTAAAACCATGCAAGCACTCGTCTGCCTTTCGATCGTGCCTCCATCGCTTGTTTTCCGACTCACGATGTATGATCGGTATGTATATATATGCACGAGTAATTGTCCAGGTTATTAAGGATGATTGAGCAAAGTAAGATGTTGACCAGGAGCAAGTGAAACTTCTTTGAAAAACCGACGTCAACTGAGAGCTTGATGGAAAATCATCGAAATCGGTAAATACTCCGAAGATCGGCGCCGCGATGGCCGATCGAGTGAGCCGCGGGACTCAATCGGCGAGCTACTTGGGCCCGCGGACTTTACGACTCCTCGCTACCTGGGATTTACAGTCGGCCCGGCTTATAAATCCCGGGGCGTTTATCGGCGGGGGCACAAGTCGCGGCGCGCGAGTGCGCGAACGGCCGAGTGTGGGCCGGCTGATTTACTCCGCGGATTCGGCCGCCGCGAGCCCATCCCACGGGCATTGAGACTCGCGGGGCGCCTGGGGCCCTTTCCCCGTACCCTTTTTTTTTCCCCCAGGGCGTCGTGGGCGGCCGAAAGCGGGCCCGTCCATCCGACCTCCCTGCATATAATCCCCCGAGGGACTGTGTCGAACCTCCGCGCGGTAATACGCGCTTGTGTACGTGTATAAATACGCGCGGCGCGTGCCGGCGAGCGTGAGTAAGCGCTTATCTCGATCGCGCTAAACGCGGCGCCGTTCCTTTTGCAATGTTTACCCTCCGATGCGTTGAACCGCGAGGCGGAAACGTGCGCGGCATATACGCCCGCATAAGCGCTGCGGCCGAAACGGCGTATAGGCCCCGGTGCGCGTCTACGCCCGAATTCGCGCGCAAAAATAAAAAAAAAAAAACCCGTTCCGACGATCATCGCAGCGCAACGCGTGTACGTGATTGTCTTGGCGACGTACGCGCGTGTGCGTGTACTCGCGCTCCGGCCTTGTCCTCCCCCGTCGGTCTCGAATCGCTTGCCGTCCGCGGCGAGCGAAAGGTGCGGGCTGATTGACTGGCGATGGCCCGCGGCGATAACGACTCGTACAACAAAAAGTACTCCCGGCGCGCGCGCGCGCGTGCATTAAACCGTGCACTAATGGGATCGGCCCGAGGAATCGGCGCCCCGGCGAGAAGAAGGCCTGCACCGAAAAGCGTTTGTTTACACGGGCCGCGACGGCAATAGGCGTGACCTCACCTTCGCTCACCGCGGCACCTCCGTCCTTGCGCCGCCCCGACCTTTCCGCCCCCTCCGCGCTCCAGCCGTATATACATACTCACTTTGATTCACGGCCTCGCCTTTTTTAGCCCCATTGCCGAAGACGCTGCAGCGCCTCTTCCTTTTCATCTTATTGGCCCGCCGGCCAATCGCACGGGAAATCCGACGAGCGTCCGGCTGTCGCGCGCCGTACGAGCGCGAGCCTCGCCGAGTGCGTCACGGGCTTATCAAAATAAAGTAGATCCAAGGATTTTCCCACCGGTTCTTTGGTAAAACGCGCGAGCGAAGGCATTCTGCGTACTCGATCGTGACGAGTGCCCCGAGCTGCCCTCGCCGCCGCCTCATTATCTCTCCCGCGCCTATTTATTACAATAATCGATTGCGACACTTGGAGGAATATAATGCGAAATTATCTGCCTAACAATGGCTAATCATGCTAAACGCTGCAAGGATAACTAATCAAGAATCAAACTAAATATTCATAACACTAAACCAATTTGGCAAATTGATAATGAATGCGTGCGGCTTTTTTCAACAAAATGTGCATACAAAATGAAAAACACTAAATAAACTTGATCTCGAATTGAAAGAATATATCACGTAGAAATAAATAATAGGAAGGATAAAGCATGCCCGACTAGCTTTATTCGTACACCTAAGACTGATATTAAGACTGTATGTCGTTTAGTCTTAGAAGACACGAGAACCAATTGGAAAATGATAATGTACAACGAGCATATCTGAGAGTCTTTTCTTCAAATTTAATATCCGCTCTCACGAATATATGTAAGGGCAATGTAGTTGTAAATAGTTTTAGTAGTGGCAAAAACTGTAAAGCGGGGAGATGGAGCAGTAAGACAGGAAACAGTAGCATGGCCAACTGTTGTCATTGCGAGGAAACAGTAAAGCAAAAGCATTCAAGGGACAGTTAAGAAGGAATGATAAGCCCGCAGCGCAGCAGCACATGCAAATTGCACGTTACCCTCCTCCGCGGAAGAACATTCGGCCATATCGAGCTACTCTACGAGGAACATTGCGCATTAAGGTGTAGCTCGACACCCGCGGCGATCTTGTCTCGCCCGCCGCGCGCCGATGGCATCGCGGCTCCGCCCTCGCCGTTTTTTTTTTCCTTATTCCCCGGGGAATACAAAGAAGAGAAAAAGAGGCCGTCGAGATGAATGCCGAGTTGTCGTGGGCGCGATAAGGATAAGGCAGGGGCCGCATCGGCTCGGGAGTGACCCGCCCGTAAAGATGCGCGCGGGCGATTGCACCCGTTGCTCCTTTTGCCCGGGGCGCGCCTCCCCGGTAATGACTTAATTAAGTCCCGCGCTCTCGAGGCGCCGAGTTTTACGCGCGCGCCTCGGTGATTGGCGACGTCGGCCCGCGAGTCGTAAACAATCCCGCGCGGACGCCTGCATACGTACATATACATGTGCGAGTGTCCCCCTTTTTTTCTTCTCGCGCGGCGGGCGGCCGCGAAAAAGCCCCGCGCTTTATGGGCGCGTCCCGTTCGGATTGGTTCGTTAAATTTTGTTATCGACGCGCGTCGTTAGCGGCTCGCGTTCGCCGAAACTCCTTTTTTTTTTCGTAACCCGTTCATCTTATTAGGGAAGGCTTTTTTTTTTACACCCGCGGCCGGACGAGCTCGGCCCGCTCGCGTATGCTAAATTAGATTTTTCTCGTAGGGCGCGCATATTGCGGGCGTACCTCTTTGAGGGGGGGCTCCGGGGGGAAAAAAAGCAGCCCAAAGCAAAAGAATACATGGCACAGCGCGAGATATCCCTCGGCTCGCAAAAGTACTGTGCTCGGGTGATAAAAAAGCTATAAAAATTTGACGAAAATAGGTTATCACTTTTACATAACAGAAACACCGACGTCATTTGACTTTTAACGGCCCCTTCTAACGCATTCGATTTAAAACAAATGAGAAATAAACCCGTATTTTAAAAAATATTTTTTAAAAATGTTTATGCATTTATTCAGCATCATAATTTCAAATGTATTCCATACATTATATACAACCTAGTGAAATTTCCGTATACAGACTTTATTATGCCATCAGTTCAATTCATGATACTTACTTTGAATTACTCCTCAAACCTAATTTTCTTTTGTCAGTTATATTTCCACGCAATTACTTTGTTTCACATATACGTACATATAAACCTACGATTCATTACATCTGAGCATTCATTTTATTATATATTTCAAAATGACTTTTTATTTGAAAAAAAAACAGAAAAAGAACGACTACCTCTACTCATTCTACCACTTAAGAAACTGCTTAAACTTCTAACACTTGTGCGCATATACATGTGAGAGCTAATCTGCACCTTACTCAACCGTTCTTTGTACGGAAATATGTGGTTGTCGCTGCTTGCATTCGTCACATATCATACACAAAATACTGCACGTCCTCAATATTGACGGTTTCTAATTTTGGGTGCATTGATGCAGACTACAAAAATGAGAGGAAAATAACTTATTGATAAATTAATCATAAGAGTTTGATGGTGTCTGTAAAAAAGCATTTACTGTTTGCGAGGAGCGAGGAAGATTTGAATGGGCCGTTCGTGAGAAAAATGGTTCCTTTGCCTAATATAGCCTTGTTGGGTTTGAAATGAGTCGCGATTACAATCAGTCAAATATTACATTTGTTATGAAAGTTATTCAGCAATAAGTTTTCCGAATGTAAAGAAATGCGATAGAAAGAATTCCAAATATTTTAGTGACTAAATAACAGTAGAAAAGGTAAGCTTTATAAAGAGGCACAGAGACTCTGGCAAAACAAATGGGACCGTGTATGTAGTATATTAAAAGTATTCAGGCGATAGTATGCAGTACTGCAGCTCTGTTGAACCTAATAAGATCTATCAGAGCAGATTGGGACAATGTATAAGAATGGAGTTCTTCGAACTGTACTGGTAGATAAGTAGATTTCTAATCATATAACTTACCATCGCCCACACAAAATTTTTCACTGATCATAAGCGTATTATATTACTATGCTCGAGTACAAGATATGAATGACAAATAAACGTTTGTTATATAATTTTTCTACGCATATATGGACAATTTTTGTGAATGCGAAAGGTCTCTCCTTATCGCGACGACTTTTTAATTGCTGGGGCCGATAGGCCGCAAGCGCCCCCTGGCAGCGGCGACTCCTCCGCTCCACAAATCAACGGCCCTCCCGTGAAAGAATTCGGCCCTCTCGTTAAAGGGGACTTTTAGGGGGCGGCGGCGTTCCCTCGCGGGCGGGCCCAGTCGATTTGCATGGGAATTCAATTTGCGAGGGTCTGCCGTGGCGCTGACGCAACTGTAAACAGGCCGATGCAGCTGGTGTGTATATGTACGCGTACGCGCACTCTTACATTATTATTACCGCGCGGGGAATCCCGGCGCGTGCGCCGAATCGGCAATGCCGCCGAAAAACTGGGAGCGGGAAATCCGAGAGCGGCGCGCGGCCTGAATTAAACATCCGGCCGATCGCGGCTTAATTGCGGCCGCGCGCCGCCGATCGGTATGCGAGCCGTACGGCTTCCTGGCGGCGCCGAGGACGCCGCGGGCGCCCCGCATTATCGGCGAATTAAAGGAGGCGCGCGGGGGAGATCCTTTATTTCAAGCGGGAGGAGCGAGTCGTGCGCGAATCCGTGGCGTGCACCAGCGTCGCGGAATTCGACGATGCGAAATTCAAACGGTTTTATAGCCCACGGCGCATAAAGACCTTTGGCTTGTGACACTTTATTGTCTTTCAGATTTACTCCTCTGTCCCTTGGGGCTGATTCACGAGGAAATTAAAATATACTATTTGATTGAAATTCATTTATCATTGGGTAATATAGGAAACAGAAAGAGTTTTATGGTTCTATAATTGGGTATATATGTGAAAAAAAAGAAGAAGAACCATTTAATGGATAATTCAATTTTGCGTTCGTCGAGTCAACCAGTTGCATTAGACTGACGTAATTTTTTCGGATTACACAAATCTCGCACAATCCACCGCGCCTTATTTACAATTACAATGCGCATGCATCAAGCGCATTAACTACAATAGGGAGACCAGTTAAAATTATGGATTCGCAAATCTTGTCGCGCGCAAAGTTCTATTGCAAATATTTTATCACCTGTTAGAGTCTTTGAACAACTAAGCCACAAACAACTCGGCAACTTTATGCAACGAATGTAGCGAATAGACAATAATCAGCATATCTCGGCATATAATTTAACGATTAGATATACAATTTCTTCGAACATTACACATATCGGTAGGCAAAATTACAGAAAGAGGGAAGGCTAGAGCACGGTTAATGTATAACAACATAATAAAACTTCATTAGACACATATATTATCGCGCCCCGACGAACTTGGACACACCATCCACGCACACGTATTGCAATACTGCAGCTTATTACCCGACCAATTTCATCGGCACTCACCCGCCCATAAACTCGACTACAAGCCATTATGCCCCCGCATAAAATCCCACGAGAGCTGTATTAAGAATTTCCTGTCAACAATATAAAAGCTCGCGAGCACTCGAACTTGACTGTCAACGTATAATTCCAGAGAAAATTTACGAACGATATATACATACGCGGACACGGGTGGCGGTCGCGTGATTATCGCCGAATTGAGGTTTATCTTCATTGGTATTGATACGTTGGACGATCGGCTCGGTGATCGCGTCGCTGGTACAATATATACGTATATAAGGTTGCATAATATTCGTTTTATTGGAGAAGACGATGGCTACTGGCAAATATGATGCAAATCGGCTCGCACGCATATCTTACAGCCGAAATCACTAGAATCGAAGCTGCGATTATTTAAAGTCCTTCAAAGTGCGATTGTCCCAATGACGCTTTATATTTACCATCTCGGCCCGCGAGACATTATACACAGTGCAGATGTTAAATGGCACCGAGACTTTGGTTTAATTATTTTTAGCTGTAAAATCAAGCTCGCGGTATTTTAATTGACGCTATTTCTAGCCGCGGCGAGCCAGCTCATTTTAATTGCATAATTATACATAATTTCATATCGAATAACTATCAATAGACTATAGAAGCTATTTTCTCCCGTACAATAGGCGAGATATGCATGATGTCTTTCTTTTCATCGAGGTCTTGAATATTTTAAAGCGATACAGACAAATTGATTATCGATATATCCTCCTGCTCTCTCTCTCTCTATCGACTCTCCCCATGGGAAATAATAACTCACGCAGTGTAGGAGGTGTATTATAGGTAGAGGCTGCAGGCCGCAAAGATCGACGAGAGAACCACGAGCGTAAGACAAAGTAAAGCCGGCGGCTGCGATGGGCGATAAGCCAGCGCCCCGGGGGCGACTCGCGGGAAGCGCGAATTACGAGGGCGGAGGTATACACCGGAGGCGCACACATCGGCCGATTATCGAATTACCGGGGGGGGGGGACCCGAGCGAGCCGACAGGAAGGAGGTCGTAACGCGCGCCGCCGTATAAACAGGCTCGGCCCGCGCGCCGCTATTAATCGGCAGCGCAGCTCCTCCTCCGCGACTCCGCGCGCATTAATCCGCGGAGGAGCCGATGAATCTACCCCGTGGGAGCTGCCGCTGCCCGCGTTCCTCCAATTGGTACGGAGCTTCCCCAACGACGCGGTCTGGAAAACACACTGGAGAAGACGCACATGATCGGCAATCGTCGCGCGCACCCAGTTGTTTTTCTCGAGCCAAATTGTTGGGTCATCGGGGAAAATCGGGCGATGATCGACCGGCGATGAGGGGCTCCGGTCCCCCCGCAGAAACGAGGGCCGCGGCGGTCGCGCACCTCGGGCGCGTGCCGCGGGACCGGCGGTGCAGGCTACGTGCCGCTCGCTCCCTCCCGGGCGGCGCGCGAGTGGCCGCTCGCGCGCCTCGCCCGGAATATAATAGTCGGTAATACGATGGAACTGGGCCAGTCTCGCCTCGCGCCGCGGCCAAGAAGCTTCCCGCACCTGCGCCGAGGACGGAGCGCGCGCGCGCGACTTCCCAGCCGGCGGTGCGTCCAGCCAGCGCCCCAGCCCCGGAGGACCGCCCCGAGGAGAAGTCAGTGAGAGTCCCTCCGGGTACGCGCGCCCGGGCGCCTCGCCTGTGTTCGCCGTGTGTGTGTGTGTGTGTGTATTATGCCGATAGCTCGCTCGATTTCGCGGCTCGCCGGCCAACTGATTGCGGGTCGTTGGCCCCGATGTGTATCGAATCCCTGGCCTCCATTGTGCGGAGCCTTCGACGCTCGTTCGACAATTCGCCCCGGCTCCGCTCTTGCCTCGCTTTCTGCTTTTTCCCAACTTTATCGGCTCTTCGGTGTATTTTAATATTCCCCCGGCCGCCCTCCAATCGCCCTGCCGCGCGTTTAAAAATAACGCTTTATAAGAAAATCGGCGGCGCGATCGAGTGATTCGATTTTTCGCCCGCGGCAGACTCTTCCTTTACGCGGATCTCTCCAAAAGTGCTCTTTTATTTATATCGTTATTTTTACGTCTCGGCGTGTATGTGGTGGGTAGGATATTTTGATGGATAAAAATAATTTTAAACGTAATGCTGCAGCAGAATGCGTAACAGTAGTTCTTCGCGTGCAAAATCGGCGCGAGCCAATCGAAAGGTTTTCATATCGCTACATCTTAATTAAATACGCTACCGATTGGAATTTTCACCGAGTAAGCGTTTAAACAAAAAACAGTTCCACTTTGAGACAACGTTGTATCGGGCGTTCTGGGCGTAATCCGATAAAAACACGCGCTAGACTGTTTAAAAATAAAGTCCAAATCAAAACAACGAATAAATTTACCTTAAGATTGTCGCCGTAAAAATTGAATTTAAACCTTTTGAAAAAATGTCAAACGCCCGGTTTAAAATTAAAACGTTTAATATTCTCATCCGTACGGGAATATTATAACAAATTTATTGCTCCGCAACTATAAAATCAAAATTTTTATAAATCCTATTAAAATTCCCAATAATATAGACGGCTATAAAATAAAAACCGAAATTGCTTTTCGAGTTATCCATATAAAAAGGAATTATCTTGCGTTGGCGACGACACCTCGTCATCTTTTTACGTTCGGTGCCCTTGACCTCGTGGAAAACCATCCGAATCCAATTCGATGTAGGTTAACGATAAATGTATTTATAGGAAATACCAACTCCCAAATCTCCAAATACTCTCGTAGTTTTCTAAAAAAAGTCTCTCTATTGAGCTACGGTAGCTTTTTCCTTAGATAATCAATCGTACGGGAAATGACATTTCTCTAAAGTAAGAGGCTAGCTATAAATTTCGACTTCAAAAATAATTTTACGTTTGTTCCAAAGCTAATTTATTGTGGACGATAAAGAACCGATAGGGAAGCGGGTGTTGTGTCAAGTAAAGATTTTTATCGCAAAGTGATTGACTTCAACGCTGCTCACCCGGAATACATTATTTCAAACTGTTCTGCTTTTAATGTACGTGTTGTACCAATCTTATCATAATTTCATCTTTATTCTTTTTCCATTTATCCATTAAAAAACTACATGGTGTGAAGGATAAATTTAGGGTGTGACTTAAGGTAACCTATAAAGTTCAAAAAGCCGATGAGCTGCTCACAAATAAAAGTGTGATGCCGCGCGTCATCAAGTATATAAAAGCTAGAATATAAGAGTTCGTTGTCCTATGAATGATTCAAATTTCGTAGAAATTTCTAATTGTAATTTCCTACTTTGTTTTTAATATTTTGGGCTATTCAAAATAATGTAAATATAATATTACTCGTAAAATTTTCGCAATGCAGGTTTATTACAACACGTGCGTAGAGACTAATTACTAAAATAAATCATAAAAAACATTTTTACAATTAACTTATTTGAAGTAAATTCAATTTTTCACGTTAAATTTTCATTAAAATCGTATCACGGAAGTATAATATGTCTAAGTACGTCATAAAAAGTATAGATCTTCGTTAATTATCAACTGATAATACTTACTCATTAACTGGTTAGGATAAAAAACCTCTAAAGTTAATTTCTTCATTTATTCCCATGAACTATATATTATCTTTCATTTATGTATATTTTAATACTTTTTGCTACATTGCACTTTTAAATTGATTCTTATGCACACGTGAGCAATAAAAAGAGCATAACGTTAGCGCGGCAAAATTTAATAGAAACTTTAAAACTCATTTGCATTAATAGTGCAATCTATATGGTCGAAACGTGCCACATATTTTTAAAGATATATATTTTATATAAATATTATGCAAAATGACGTAAAATTTATAACGAAATACGTAAATCTTTAATTGGTTTAAAATATAAATAGTGTGCACGAATTAAATTCTCAGCAGATTTACTTCTGTATTTCAGAAAACAATAATGACTGTTTACCGAATTACGCGTATACAAATACAAAGCTGTATAATGATGTACAGTAATTTGAATACTTCAAACAAGTCCCTGTACATTACGATCAAACTACAATAATTGTCAATAATTAAACTCGGCCGCACACGACGGCACCTCGAGCCCCGGAGGTATTTCAATTTCTCGAAAATATAATAAACACTTTACGTAACAAAAAAAAAATCAATACTCTCGACGAAAGAAAGGCAAATTAAAAGCATCGTAAAAGGCAATAGGGAGAGGACGGAATGAAAATCACGGCGGGGCCAAGATAAACATCTGCCGTAGGCCGGCCGAGTACGCACTTAATTAAAAAACGCTCACGGAGAGAAATTGAGGCGAGGCGTACGCGCACACGCCTCCTTCGCGCCATATGACATAAGCCCGCGGATATAGTCACCGAAACATCCCGCCGAGGCTCGCACGGCTCCGACTGTACGCGCGGCGGGGAGGGACGCGCGCCGCGCGTCAGCCGCGTAAAGCCGCTGCGCACAAACTTATAAGCGGCTCCTTACGCGCGCTGGCAAAAAGGCGAAAAAGCGCGCCGGCCGTCTCAAGGGTGTCGCCGATCGCGAGTGTCGGAAACGCGCCACCGCGACCGGTTGCCCCGACCGGATTTTATAATTTGATCGCGACGCCGCTGATGCGCCGACTCGATTTCTCTCTTTCTCGCGGGCGGCCCTCAGGCCGATTCTACAAGCGGCAGCCAGGTTTAGAGGGCACCTTCCGCGCGAGACGCCCAATTGCCGCGAAAATTCTAGCAGCGTCATCGAGCTGAATCTCAGGCGGTTTCCTTGTTTTCCAAAAGGAAACAACTGCGCGGATTATTGCGGCAAAACTTTGAATTAGAGATACGTTTTTTTTTATCAATTTTCATACGAATAAATAATAATATTCAGATGTATTCGTTTACATATTCGAAATAATAATGTATGATAGTATTTAATTTTAGTATAATTATGAAAAAAGAACTCTAGAACGTTATAAACTCAGTTGTAATATTGATAGTTTAAGTACTTTTATTAATTGACTGGAAAAAAGTGGATTTTGCTCGCTCGAATGGATAAATAATGTCATCCATAAAAGTATAATGCGGTAATTTTATCAGAAGCACTTCCAGAAGCACTAATTAAAATTAATTATGAAAAAAGATAGGAGGTGAGAGATATATTTTTTTTAAAAACTTACGTGCAAACGAACGTATTTTATGGTTGTAATGTTTCTGGATACTCACCTGTAAAAACAAAGATAGATTAATTGATAAATTATTCATGACATGTAGATTTAATTATATTTGCAAAAATGTATCAGTGATTTGATTGAAAACTTTTGTAACTACAGTGATGAATCACGCTTTTAAAAATATTTTATACATATATCAATGATTAATAGTGTTTGATTTAAAAATACAAGCAAAAATGAATGTTGTTGTCAATGAAGCTTAAAATAACTTTGGAATTTTAACGACAAAAAAATCTTTTGAGCGCAGTCGATTTCGAACGTGCCAAATTTCCGACACTACCTGTACAATTAGTAAGCGGATTCGGTATTTCGTTGTTTAACTACCTCATCAATAACAATCACTTTGAGCTCGCTTGCATACATACAGCCGTTAAACAGTAAAACCAACCAATTAGTGCTATAGTTTAGCAAACATCGAGGCACATTGAGTATCGAGCGCAGGTTCAGATGCCACAATTGTAAAAGCGGCTTTCAGTGCTTTCTAGGCGAATCTTCTTGCGCGCCAAACAGTCGCGGATGGAATGTCTGGCATTCCTGCGAGGCATCCTGCAAGCTGCTCGACGGCGACCACTTTTTTGTTTCAATTTTGTTTACGCCCGACTCTCTCTCTCTCTCTCACTCTCTCTCTCTCTTACGCGTCAAACGCTTTAATGAAGCTAGAAGGACGCTTGCGAGATAAGAAAGATTATGCAATTTTTCCTGATTTAAAATATGGGGGGTTTGTAGCCACCTCTTGGCGATGCGAGCAATGCTTGCCTCGCCGATTATACGACTAGTTTGTGTTTTAGTGATTTATTATTAAGCAGAATAACGATCATTCTAAAACTTTTTGCTTTGACAGCAAAGTAATTACACAGCAGTAGCTTTATGTTTATTTATATTCGACATTTTGTATTATTGTTTTGAATAGTGTAGAATTAGTAGAAATATAAGAAAATAAATTAATAAGGTATTTCCGAAAGTGATCGTGAAACTTTGAATCAATAATTTTCCGCTCGGCTCATTTTTCAATCTCACCTCGTTAACGGTACAAAAAGTGCATTCGGTATCGCCATAAAATTGTGACATTCTTGACAAGCCATGGCAGCCAATGGATTGCACTTAAGGATTAATAAAAATTAATTCGCACTCTCGTTTATTTTTGTAAGGGGAAGCGCGTATAATTTACTTTAATGAATTTTGATGCAGATGAGCTGCTCTAATACAACGCTTTGCGGTGAGATTTATTCTGCTAGTAAATATTCAAGAATGTCTTAGAGGCACAAGGAATTCTCCGAGCGCTTGCTTTTCAAGCAAACGATGTCATGTGTCAAATGCGAGCAAAATAGTAAACAGGAATTCTCGAGTACTTTAAACTTTTGATTGATTGCGCCTTTGAAAATATAAATCTAACTTTTTACTTGTAACCTTTGCAAAGATAATACATAATATATTTTTATCCATTTTTTCCTACAACGGTGGGATTAATTTGATACGCAAACGATAATTTAATACCAGCGAAGGTTGCGCTTGTTGGAAAAATAAATTGGTAACGATAGCTAGATTATTACCAATGGGCGTTACATCACTCGCGCATGAATATTAAGAGACGCAATGAAGCGCAGCAGCTAAATTATTTTTTCAAATTAGTTAACCTAATCAATATGTTTAAAGTATCATAATGAATATACATTGACTGCCGATTCAATGTACGCTTTTTGCCAGCAGAGCGCACGTATGGTAAATACTAGTTTTAAATCTGATTGCATCAATCCGCAGATTGACCTCTCAATCTGGGCCCGTGGGATCCGTATAAAATCATTCCAATTCGCTTGAGCCGAACAAAAAAATAAACGGTTTTTCATCGCCGGGAAACGAGTCGAATCTAGGAACGCGTCGGAGGAGGTAAAAAAAAGCCGATCCCCAGGTGCAAGAGAGCCACCGGGGCAGTGCACACTAGGCACTTGCCCCGAAATTTCCGGATTTCTCTTGCGAAAGCACGCGGGTCGATGGGCGGCGCGATAACCGGGCCCCGAACACCCACGTCCGCGGCGTGTACCGTTCGGCGCGCTCCCGTCGCCAAGTAGGCCGCGCTCCTCGCTCTCAAAAGCACCATAAAGCGCGCGGCGCTCCCCCTGTTTTATTCTTTTCGTCCCTCTTCCCAGCCGCGGATTGTTATCAGCGCGGTATCGGCCCTCTCCGATCGGCGCAGACAATGCCCGAACCTACAGCCGCCTGCACGAAAAGCCCCGGGTAGCCGCGACGGGGGGATATATATATATGTACGTACCGGGCGGGGTATACAATCCCATGCGCGGACGTCCGGTGAAAAAGACGCCGGATCAAGGTTCGATCGCGACGTACACGTATATACACAATTTCCTCGCGGGCGTTATAAATAGACGCGGCGCCGATCTCCAAGGGATATCTGTCGCGGGAGCTGGCCGATATATAAATCAGCGGGTCGAAGCATGAAATACGAGGGGCCGAGAAATCGCGGACTCGCTTGGCTTTCGGCTGCGCAGATTCCGAGGGTCGCAGCTCCCGGGCCCGAATCGCGCGGATGTGATCACTTTGCCCGCTCGTTACGCTCTTTATCAATTATTGCCTCGGCTAGGTCCGACCGCCGGCCTTGGGGACGATCGCGCGCACGCCGCGGATCTGCCCGAGCCTTCGAACGCGTGTTTTTTTTTTTTCAGGTCTTTGCGCGGGCAGCGATATCGCGCCGGTTTACGCGCATAAGCGGCCCGTTTTTATCCCAATAAAATCTGGAAAAGTAAAAAATGAAATTCGCGCGGCTTGAGGATTTTGTTCGGCCGGGTAATAAACGTCGGAGACCTTGAAGCTCCGGTCGAGCGTGCGAGTGGGTTAATTTTCGCACGGGCAGCTTACGAGCCAGGTGAACGAAGGAGTTTCGGCGGTGGGCCGAGGCGCCCGCGCCTTTAATACTCCCGTTTTAACCGGCCTTATTAATAAACTCAGCCGAGCTTATTTATGGATATCATTATAATGTAATTTATTGATAATGAATTACTCAGGGTGAAAGCTCCGAGTTATAAAGCGAAGATTATTCCCGAGGCTCATTATGACGCATTGTCAACCAATGGCTTGTATAATATTGCCTTTAAAGCCCGCTGCCATAAGTGCCACGCGGCCTCACAATATCCGATTGAATCTTTCATCTCGCAATACGGAGAATGCAAAATCGCGGACGATGCACTTGTATGCAAATATCCACGCGCGATTGTCATAACCCGATAGAAAGCCGGAGTTAATAAGAATCCCGAGGACGGTCTATCGGAGTCCCTCGCGGAGCGCTACTGCCCCTCGGAGCGCCGGCCGGGGCAGAACAGGCCGCCGCTTACGTTGCCCGGGCCGTTCCGGGGATCCGCGCGGGGGAATAAAACGCACCTAGCCAGCTTGCGCCCTGAATATAAACCGAGGCCCTTGCAGAGATGCGTGGACTCTCCGCTGGCAATTCGCAATCGGGCCGCGACCATCAAGCGGGACGAGGCGGCTGTGGGGACGCGCGATCGAAGGCCCGGCCGACCGTCAAGCCCGGGGGTATACTTTTGATCCGCCCGCGTGCCGTCGCCGGGCGGGCGTAGCCTCTCACGTTGAAAATACTCAAGATCGCCAGTGAAAAGGTGGAGCGATTGGCTAAAGAATCAGGAGCAAATACCATCTCTTGCTCGAAACATTGTGTGCAGCCGAGTTGGCGCGGAAAAAACCCTCTCGCGACAGCCCACGCAATTATACGCTGAGTGTACAGCCCTCGGAGCGGACCAATAATCCTGGCGGCTCCGAGCTTTATAATCGCATCGTGCACGCTAGCTTTTTATGGAGCATTACCTTTGAAAGCCGAGGACCTCGCGGCCGAGCGCGCGAAAAAAAAAAAAAAGGAAGCCCTAGAACGACAAAGCGGCCTCACCGCAGCGAGGGCCGATCCCAGTCGGCGATTCGATTAACGGGGCCGCAGGGACCGCGGCCACGCCGTTTAGCCATAAATCCCCCGGGCGGCCTTCTTTTTTTTTCCCCCCCGACGTCCGCAGGCAATAAGATTTACTCCCGTCGTCGCGGCTCGAAGTTTCTCCCCCGTCTCCCAGGTGGAATTAGCCCCCCGCGTTCTCGGGGCGCCGATATGTCGGAATGCAGGTGGACATAGCGAGCGCGGCCTCGATCGATCCGCGCGCCCGCCTTTGTTCCCGGGCTCTCCCCTTCCTGGGCCGCTTTCTCCGAGGAGTACACCTCGGGGAGTGTACAAAAAATATAGATGCGCGCGCGTTCGCCAAGCCCGCGTTTATTACGCGGAATTCGCACCTTTGCGAATATCGCGGCCGTGGGATATATCCGGCTTAAAATGTATAATTTATCGCGCAGCCTTGATTTTCCCGCGTTTCTGCGGGCTCGGGGGGGGGAGACGGGAGTGCCGGCCCCGATGTAAAAGTGTGTCTCCTCCGCGGATGCGCGCGCTAATCCCACTCGGCGTCAAACTAGTTCGGACGGCCGGTTTCTTTTACGAGGGCGCTCGGAAGCTCCGGCCGCCCAAACGAATAATCCGCCTCCTCCGGCCGGCCCGGCGAGCCCTCCGATTCCTAACTACCTTCCCCGCGACGGAGTAGCGCTTTATATTGGCGCTCTTCCACGAAGGCCGGTAAATCAATTTAATCGGAAAATGCCGCCCGTGGCTGCCGCGCACTTGGAAATTTACGTTTTTCTAAATACGCCCGCTGTGCGAGTATAACGACACTCGTAGTGTTTATCGCGCTGTAATTGCGTCGCGTGGCTCGCGTTAACTTGCAATGTTTCTTCTCTAGGGGCTGTAAATAACGCCCGGTAAACATGCGATGAGTTTTGGCAAACTTTAACCTACGAGTGACCGACTCGAGAGAGCATTAAATTAACGGTTAGCTTGTTGCTCGAGAGCTTATTTTCTTAATTAAAGGTTCTGCCTCGTAAAAAGCTCTGTTTGTTGCTCCGCTTACAATTTTAAAGCTACAATTAGTACTCGAAACGCAATTTATCCTTTGGCTTATTATCTCGTTAACAACCCATGTACTTGCCATGGAAGTCGTCCTTTTAATTAAATGATTCTTATATTCGATACAAATTGGATTTCTTTTAGAAAATGGAAAACACGTCAGAAAAAGAATTCAATTTTCTAAGTATCTTGTTACATGGATATTATGTTATGTGATAAAAAATGGCGACTTAATATGATAAATTTTGCTAAATCGTAGTCTGATCAAATATACCCATACACGTAAGGATTCTTAAATGAAAGATAATGAAATTCCGATACACACATAGCCTAGAGTTGATTATTTAAAACCATGCACATGGAAGAATTTGACTCCGATTTCGTAAGCAATTGCAAGCATACGTCACTGATTAATTGCGAGTCTTAGAGCAGCTACGAGCGGCGCAAACAGAGCAATTACTCGGAGCGAATCGATAATCATCCCCGGCAGGCGTCCTTTGGCAGCGCCGCGCAACGAAGAGCCAGGGCGGAATCCCTCGGGATGGGCCAATTTCCCGGCAGAGTCGCCCCGCTCGCGCGTATTTGTTTAATGCACAATTTGGAGCGATCGGGCGGAGGGAGCGGGGAAGACGAGGGCGCCGCTCGCCTCGTAAACAGGAACGATCCGCGCAGCACCTAATTTTAGAAGCTTTAAATAGCGGGCCGCGCTCCCGGCCGGTCTTACACATCCCCGTATATATACAATGTTCGCCCTGGGCTCTTAGCTCCTCCGGCGCCTCGACCGCCTGGAGGAAGACGCGGCTCAACCGGCGAGGGAAACTGCGCGGCAGGCCCTCGTCCACCGGCACGATCGGCCCGCGGGGGATTCCCCGCAGGCATCCCAGTCGACTGCGTAACCGCGCAACGCGCAATTATACCGGCCGGTCGGTCAATCGCAAGGCACCTCCGCGGTCGGTGGGTCGCGCCGCCGGACATCGCCTCGGTACAACCCGGGAGAGAATACACGTATACATATACGTATACCCTCCGAAAGTCAGTCGAGTGGAATGGTATATCCGAGGTCTACTACAAAAAAAAAGAGC
Source organism: Sycophaga agraensis (assembly GCA_018906755.1). Lineage (NCBI taxonomy): Eukaryota > Metazoa > Arthropoda > Insecta > Hymenoptera > Pteromalidae > Sycophaga > Sycophaga agraensis. The sequence continues at coordinate 2,240,506 of JACCIE010000011.1, forward strand.
CGAGTGGGGCCGGGCGGCGCGCTAAGAGGGCGGGACAGTGGGGCCCATTGACTGGCCGCGGAATCCGGGCCGTTCGATCGAGGGCCGGGGCGCTAATTGGGTCGTTCATCCTAGGCTCGCGGCCGCGGCGCAAGAACCCAAGCGCTTACACGTGTCCCTGCCGCCGGCTGATTGCGCCCGCGCGATAACGCCCGCCGCGCCCGCATAATTAGAAGCACTCGGCTCTGCCTCCTACGCGGGCTCTTGTTCTTTTCGCGGGAAGCCGCTGCCCCGGCTGCTGTCCAAGCCCGCGCACCCCGACTCGCTCCCTCTGCAAACTCCGTCGATGCGTACCGCCGACACTCCTTTGCCAGCAGGAAAAAGGCCGACTGTATAGCCGCTTGACAGTACGCAGCGTATATCAACCAGAAATGTATAATAACCTAGTATAATAACCTAGAAATCGCTTTAGTTAGCTAGAATTGCGATTAGAAGAGGGAACGTGAGTATAAGAGCGTAAATTACCTCTCTTTTTTGGATACGGCTGTAAATGCGAAATGCTTAATCCGTAATCTAATCTAATTCCTAGATTATTGTCATGTTATGCGATACCGGCATTACAGTTTAAATGGGTGGTTTATTCATACAATAACTGGGCAGGAAACCAGTTACTACCATAAACGCAGATAAATACGCATATGCACTTAATTTATCGATACATACATAACGTCCAATGAATTTCACCTGGGTTTGTAAGACAGTTGAGTTAAATGTCTACTGGCCGTCTAGGACTCGTTATAAGATCATTGCAAGCTGGTTAGTCGCTAAATAGTCTTGCAACTATTGATAAACTTTTCCTTCCGCATATGTATATGTACATCTGCGACAGGCTGAAGCGGTAAACTGGAGACGTGAAGTCCGAGGGCCGAGCGACGTTGGGATTTCTCCCGGGGTATAAGTTATAATTGCTTCTGGAAGCGCGACGGAAACCGGCGAACTTACGCCATCGCTCGCCAGATGCGCGAGGCCGAAGCCGCGCGCCCACGACTTGACGTCCCTCGGATGCAAAAGGCCAAATCCGGATTAAAAAGAAACTCCGAATATGGGCATTGAAATGGATTATCGGGACCAAACTAAGAATAGCTTTTTTAACATGGTTTGCATCGTCTAAAAATTTAGAGATACCATATACAGATACGTTTGTTAGCTAAGTAGTCGGTGAGTCAAATATTCGACCTCTTCCGTCCCATTTCCTTTGTCATATTTATAACCAATATTTGAAGAGTGTGCTTTCAAAGAAACGCTTCTTCCTCTATAGATTCATGACTTCCGCTATTGTATCTGGCATTAATAATCCGAGAAAATTTGTTATCGGATGAATGGAAGTCGTTTCATGAAATTTGGGTAGAATTGAACAAAATACTAAGTCCAATATCTGCATGTCGGAATCGTTGCAAATCCTCAGAAAGTGCAATACTACATTCTTGACTTGAAAATTAGACTAGAAAATTACGTGTATTTTTATAAACCTTTCACTTGAAACAACTTTGGCAGGGCCGTAAAATCGACTCGGTTTTTGCGCCGTCTTGGCATTTCCCCAAGCGCAGAGGCGCATCGATCAAAGGCACTCCGTGATCAGCCACTGATGCAGGAATGCCTCTAATCCGGCGAACGACTTCCGGGCCCACTGAATGGAGCTGCGCTACTAACGGAGCTCATTCATCCGCCAGCCTCAATAAATGTATCTATATGTATAATCCTCGGCGAATCTGCTTTTGAGAAGCCGCGCGCCGTTGCGGAATCCGCGCAAAACATCGACCGCGAAGCCGATAAACTTTTACGAGGCAGGCGGCCGCCTTGAGCAATTGCGCGCCCATCGGCCCGACGCGCCGCTTCACGTTTTGAGAGCTCGGCGAACCGCAAATCCCCCCCTGCCGAAATTTCACCGCGCCGCAACGGCCTATGCGCCCACGTCCGCGCCGCCACTTCCCGCCCACTCCCCCCCGAATCCAATTTTCACCTTTGCCCTGGCTGTCGGGTGGAAGCCCGCGGGGATCGTGCAAAAATCACCCGGCCGCGCGCTTTTCCAATCTGCTAATTCCGACCTCGGCCGGCTTGCCTTTCGCGGGCACGTAGTTTGAGCGCGACGACACCTCGGCCAACTTGCTCATTGAATTGCCGGGGAGGCTGGTCAAAACTTCCGATCGGCCGCCCCGATTAGCCGTTCGAGCCCCGCGAGCGGCCTTTGCTCAAACGTATACGTACATCCACGTACATGGCTGCGACACCCAGGAATCCCGCGGTCCGATTACTCGCGCTGAGTGCGCGCGATGGGGCACATGTGTACGTATATATACACCTACCCGTGCGTAATATCTATTTACAATACGTATATATATATATACACACATATATGTAGGCGTCTGAAATTTCCCCGCGCGGATTTATCGGCGCGGCGATAAGCGCCCCGGGGTTTTGTTACCTCGATCGCGTGGCCGTTAATGAGGCTCCACTTTCACGGCGCGTCTCGCGCGGGGCCCCGGCATATATGTGCGCGCCGGGGAATTCCGCGCGCGCCGCGGCCGGTTCCTCCCCGCAATCTGCGCGTCGGCTCGTCCTTTTTTTTTTTGCGATGCCGTTGCGCTTGGCTCTCTTGTCGTTACGCGAATATACGTCCGGTAATGCTCGCTCGCGGGGGGCTAACAACGCGCGACTATGTTTCCGCCGATTTTTTCAACCGGGCTTTTATTTATCGCGCCAGGTCGATCTACGCGCCGGCGAACAGTCCCCCCTTGATAATGGGGCCTTAAATCCCTTAACGTCTGTTTGTAAATTCTCTAAACAATGTATCACTAATGGCGAGGGATTCGTTTGCAGATGCCGTTAGCCAAGTGCCTGTCTGCGCTGCTGGCGCTGTGTTTCCTCGCGCTATTAGCAGCTGACAATGCCGAGGCATGTTCCTGCTTCTATACTCATCCGCAGACACATTTTTGCACCTCACATTTCGGTACGTACTCTTTTCCCTGTCAATCGATCAATATATTGCTGTATTTTTTCGATTGTCGGGCAACTTTACTTTACACACTGCACGATTTGCTTTGTAAAATAATTTGCAAACGGTTAAGAATTGCGTCAATCGAATAAATTCATTTTATCCTTTGTGAAGTAATGCCTTTCGAACGGGGCTTGGAAATAACAAGGAATACAAAAGTTATTTTTATAACAACTCGAGAATGTCATGGAGCAAAATTTGATTCTAATTTAATACAAAGACTTCATGTTTCGCGAACGTTGTTTTTTTTGCTCTTGTAACGAATTGTTCTATTTTAAATTGAAATCGAATTTTACAACTACCGGCAAGAACGTCAAGCGGAAAAAATTGCGCTACGATGAAAAAAAAAGGAAAAATTTTAATAAATTTATAAGTGCTACTATATAATATTTACATATCTAGAACTGGTGCCTACTTTCTAACTATAAAATTCTGCTTTTATATCGCTGCGAAATAAATCAAACTAACTATGCAATTCAGTAAATGAACCGCAATTTATCGTGTTTCAGTCATCGTCGTTAAAGTGAAAGAGAAAATTGAGTCGACGCTCGAAATAGACTACAAAGTGAAAATCAACCGGAAATTCAAGGTGAGCTTCAGCCGCGGCATGAGCTTAGCGCTGCTCCTCGTGTATATCTCGAGCCTAATGCAAACACTCTAAAAGCTCGAGACGCGAACCGGCTTACGTAACCGAGTCGTTGACCAACCGGCCTGCAAACTCGAGCGCTCGCTCATCCTCCCGACGCACTGTTGCAGCTGTCGAACGAGAGCCTGACCGAGGCGCTCTTCGCCGGCCACCTGTACGCCCCGAGCAGCTCCTCGGCCTGCGGCGTCCAGCTCGACGTCGGGGAGACCTACCTCGTCAGCGGGGGCATCTACGAGGGCAAGCCGCGGCTGACCTTCTGCGACCTCTCGATGCGCTGGGCCGAGGTGACCAAGCGCCAGCGCAAGGGCCTCAAGGGCCTCTACGCCCGGGGCTGCGTCTGCGACGTGAGTATACATATACGCCCATGTGCCACCGCCCCTCGCTTTTTTTCCCTCCGCGGCCCTGAGGGTTACAAGCTCGCGGCGCCGCGTCTTTCTGCCCGAGGCGAGGGCCGCCTCTCTCGCCGGGCAGCCGAGTAAAATTCTTAGAGTTTTGAAAAGGCGCGGCAACCTTGAAGCCCGGGATCTTGATAATAACAACTCGAGCAACATCAAAGTGAGCCAGGTTCATTTGCAACTCTCCACGCCGCCTCGTTATTATAATCACTTTATTCTCTCTTTATCTCCCCTTTTGCCTTGGCCAGGCGAAGTTGGTAGGCTTTCAGGGAGAAATATTATTTATTACCGCGAATTCAAAGCGGAATTATAATCCTTTAGCGAAAAGGCCCTCTTGTTTCCTCGCGGTATCCTCGAACGGTCGGTAATTCAACTTTAAACGGACTCGGGGACGATTAACGGCTGGAAAAGGCGGTCGGTGAGCCAATCGTCTAAAAGCTTCGGGGCCGCTCCCTTGAAAGCGTCGCTAACGCGGGCCTCTTGCAGGTGAGGTACACGAGCTTCGAGCGCAAGGGCGAGGCCCTGCACCGGGCGAGGGGTCGGCTCTGCCCCTGGGAGGGCAACCCCGGCCCCATGGACTGCCAGGAGAAGCACGGGATCTGCGTGTCCAACCAGGGCCGGTGCGTCTGGATGCCCTCGAGGCCCTACGACCAGTGCATCCGGGAGCACCACCAGGAGCGGCTGGCGCACCAGAGGCAGCGCGAGCTGCCCTGATTCCCCCAGGACGCCCGGGCCCCGATTCCTTGGTCAAGGACGACTACGGGAGGCCGCGAGCGTCCCCGGCTGAGGCTCGCCTCCGATCCTTCAAAACTTTCTTGTCTTTTGCTTTTTGAGAGCGGTCCGGCCCTCGACCTGGCCTACGAAGTACAATTCCACCACCTGACTCGTCAATCTCAATCTAATTATTGTTCAGCAACGGTTCGTTCTGACGCAGGTAAAGTTTTTTGGCTCTCGCAGGGTTTGCAAATGTCGGTGACAAATGTTTATCGTTTTTAAGTCAACATTATATGTATATCTGTAGTAGCTGTTATGCTAGGATTTGCTTGTCAGTCGCATGGGTCGTTAATTTCTGATATCGGATCATCAAATTATTATACGCGTATTCAATAATCATCGACGATCGGATAGTGCAACAAATTTTCGCGGGTAGGAAACTTTCTTTTTGTATAGGGACATTCGTCATTTGATACGCTGAGCGTATTAGCAAGGTGAAGACTGTAGTTTGTAGATTATTGTGAATGTATTAATATATTTATTATTATTATTTATCGTCCACTATGATTATGTCATATCTGTATACTTTAAAATATAGTTTAGAGTTTAATTGTATAATTAATGTAATATTTTAACATTTAACTAATGTCATCAATGTATGTATAACTGTCTCGTTAGAAAATATGTGCTATATCTTTTTAGTATTAATGATAATTTAATGCGTTAATTGAATCAAACCGTTGAAGAAGAAATCGGCATTTCGTCCTACAAACGATGGTAAATTTATCTAAATGATGATTATTAAAATTAATGTCATGGCTCTCTCAGATATTATGTTGGAGAAATTATGTTTGAATTGAATAATCTGCAGTCTACAATGTATGTTATAAAGCTGAACGACTTTTTGTAATCTAGTTGGTGGTTTGAATTACATTTGAAAATTGTCGATTACAGCAAGCATTAAGCCATGTGCAATTTTCACATTTTTGAGTAAAAACAATTGTTAGATAATGGACCTCGGCTATAGTAGCAAATCTTTTTATTGCTCTTATAGTAGTAGTTTAAACATCTCGCGCCAGGCGATAGAGTCCCGTGCCTAATTGACTAATTGTAAAGAGCGCGGGAGCTAGTGACACGTTGCGGCGCGATTTCCAAATCCGTCTCTCACTTGCGGCTGCGTGAAACAGTTAGGATTAATTGTACGCGTGACGTCACTCGTAAATCATATCCACAGCGACGAGCGAAAGCCCATCATTACACTCGCGCACCCATTTTATGAAACCTGCTCAATTTTGCATGTAATTACGCGTTTGAAATTCCTGCCGAATCACAACTCCATGAATGGATGAATGTCGTAGCAGCTCCAATGAAACGAGCCCCTTGTTTGCGACTCTAAAACGACGCGGTCGCTCAAGTTGATTAAATTATGCAAAGATTAAGAAAAGATTTTTTCTGATTTTTGTCGATAATAATTATTGGTATAGAAATAATCGTGTTAGTCATCCACAAATTGTGGTTCAAAATAATTTGTATTAAATACGGAAAATAATTTGTTTTGATATTGTGCGTCGGGTTTATATAAGCGATCTGTATAAGAGTAACTTTTTTCAATTAGTGCAAGTCAAATTGAACCCACATTTTGCCGAGCATTTTGCTTCGGTGACAAACAGCCAATGCTGGCGCACTCGTGCCGCAATGTACTAATTTGAAAATTATTATAAACTGGCATGCACATTCACCAGGGTTTGTTTAAATTGGTTTATAAATTCTTATTACCTTACTTCCATGGAAATTAAATAAAATTAAACTAAAATGCTACTAAGCTAAAATGCGTTATTGTTCATCGTTAATTTTCCATACATATGAGTATTATTTCCATGCTATATAAATTATTTTTACTTAATATACGTTCGTAAATGTATTAAATGCGTAAAGATAATGCGATAGACTAAGTTACCATGTTTACCTAATAAAAACAAATTACAATGAAATATCACGAGTTTGAATTATTCAATAGAACGATTTTCAACGCCACATCAAATTTTTTTACTTTTTTTTCACGTCAAAATTTCCATTGGAATATATTATTATGATTTCACACGTTAGGAATGTAACCTAATAAAAAATTACAATGAAATACCACGTACTTGAATTATTCACTTGCACGATTTTCAGAAGTTTTTAAAATTTTATTAAATGTTAGAATTATATCCACTAGATAATCTATCATAATTATACGCGTTAGAATAGCTTTATAATTAATAACATACCTTGGCTATTCACTCATTTACAGTTGTAAAGCAAAAACATGATTAATAATTAACTCTGTAAAATACTCAGGTTAAAAAGCAAGCTTATGACCTTATAAAAAATCATGGCAAGGCCGTCTTCATTTCATGTTCATGCTACCTTGGCACGAAATTTCGTTTTCAAATATTTTACAGCTCGCTCAGATTATTTCACAAGCGGCGATACTGATTACAGCTTGATGCAGCAATTATCCCGATTTCTTGCAAGCGCGATTCATCACTGGGCTCGCTTCCGGTATACACGCTTGTTGTGCATTAGTGACTCTGGGGCTAATCTTCTACTAACGATTAGACTATGCAGTCAAATAGAGACTAAAATCAACTCACCATTTCCCGGTAGTTCGGATAGTAGGTCTGCTCGATGAGGGGAAAGGCCTCCTTGCCGAGGCGGCGCTGGAGCCCGAGGAGGTGGGCGAAGACCCAGGGCTTGTCCTTGAAAACGAGACAGACAGGCGTTACTTGGCGCGCGAGAGAAGGTAGGTCGGCTTCGGTAGTTTGGCGCTACTTACCTGGAAGTTGTAAATCGCCTGGAGGTTGTTGACGCTCGGTATGCCGCCGTACATCAGGCCGAGGAGCAGGCTCTTGTTGTCCTCGCCGGCGTCCCGCAAATTCTGGCGGATCAGCACGAAGTCCGGCTTGAAGGACCTGCGCGCATAAATCCCAAGGCTGCTGAGGGAGAGCGCGAGAGCCGCAGCTGACGCCCGGCAATTGCCCGAGCTCGGCGCGAGGCGCCCTAATTGATTCGAGTCGATAAAGGCCAGACCGGAGGTTAATCAATTGCCCTGACTTTGTCGAAACTCCCTTGTAGATCACGCCCGATTGCTCCCCGAGCTCTTGTTTGCCATTCGAAACCGCGCGCAAAAGTCCGCGCAGATATTGCCCTCAATAAGGTTTAAACATACTTGATGATCACGTATCTCATTCTCTTAAAATTAAGTACCAGCTTCGATTGTTCACCGTTTGTAGCATTCATGCAACGATTCAAGTAGCTGTCTTCTATTAGCATTGTGAGTTACTTTTTTCTCTACTTAATTCTTATAACAGACTGGCCCGTAGTAGAAGATATTCAGATGTGAAATTTTTTCAAAAGAGTTCACTCCTTATTTATTTCACTATTATCATTTAAGTAAGCCATTCATAATTTACAAAATTCTATCATGGTTTATTTATATATAATATACATGTTACAGTTAAAGCATTTATGAGCTTTTGAAAGTGCAAATAATTCATCTGTAAATTATAGTTTATACAATACTTGTCAGGTTGACATCGATATGAATATTGTAATAGGTACGCGAACAACTTGATCGAAGGGATGCGTGTAATGAAATATTCTTAAATCAAAGTGATTTACAGTATATATAATTAAAAGAGATTACTTAAAATGAAAGTAGTTTGTATAATGCATGTCTTACTTTACACTGGCAAGTACTTTCTAGCCGTAATCATTTTATCACATTTGCCAAAGTGTTATTTTCTACATATATTTATATATTATTATTCATAAATTTCAATAAGACTAATATTAATTTGCTCCATTATAAATAGTCCAAATCAACTTTAACTAGATGAATTACACGCATGCATACACGCCGAGAGTCACTTTTGGTAACACCGAGGGTAACACCCGGTTTGAAAGAAACTTGATTGATCGAGCCGGAATTTGATCGAACAAATTGAGCATTATCGTTTATAAGGTACTTCACAGTAAAATACAAATCATCCCATCATGCTCCAAGGTAATGTACTTTTAACAAGTTTAAGCAATTCAACAATTGGACTGACCTTTCGGACTGACCTTTGCCTTTTCAAAACGCACAACTCGATACCCTTTATATTATAGCAATACGTAACCACTCGAAAGTCCGGAAAACAAATCTTGTCCGCATTTCATTACCCGTCTATCGACGAAAAAATCTACCGGAAAGTCGGGACTCAAATTCAAGCACTCACCTGATGACCTTGGTCCCATTACGAAAGACAGCCATGGAGACGGTGGTACCGCTTTCGCAGGCGGTGAGCGACAGCTCGCGGAACTCGGCCTGCTCCACGCGTATCTCGTAGTCCCCATGAAGCCTCCGGCCCCGGAAGTACTTGCTCCAGTCGGTGTTCTGGTCGTCGATCACCAGGAGGGTGAAGCATCGCTCCTTCCCGCCAAAGCCTTGGCCCCGAGTTGCCCCGGACACCGCCGCGCCCAGAATAGAAGCACCCTACGTGTGTTCACAGAGAGAAAGCAAACAAATGTGGGTTAGATGCGCTTGGGGTTATTTGGTTTAGTTTCATTCCCCACGGGTTGCGAAGAGAGTATGCGTGTACCTCGAATCGTCTCTTTTTGGATATTTGTGTTGCGAGCGCTCGGTATATTTGCCTACAATTCGAATTCAAACGATGAGCATGCAAGTTTGCATTTGCTCGGGCATCGTATTTCTACAATTTGGATTAAAATGGGTGTAATGACTATTTTCCAATGCCAATATTATTATTTCCTTTTTCCTCAAACAATTGTGCAAAGACTACGTAAAGAGTACGGATAAAATTAGAAATAAAACTGAAATAAATCACTGGTTAACAATTGTTGCTAATTAAAACAATTTATTTTAATATTTGGTAAGATGTACAATAAGAATGCACATAAAAAGTGGAAATTTAAATATAAAATATTAGCCAATAATAATTTTATATTACATTTAATGCTAATCTAATTTTTCATATAATCATTAACAATTTTAAGAATAATGCCATATATATATATATACATACGGTGCCATTACAAAATGTATAAAAGAGTATAATTTTATTTTATTAAAAGCAACATATTATCATACTCTTGATGCGATACATTTTTGTTCATCGATCCTTTGTTTCTTGGAATTCAATTTTATATTTAACACATTGGCTAGCGATAAACACAAATCATGAGTTTCTTGTCAAAAAAAGTAGCGGGATAGTGCAAATTAAGAACTTGATCAAACTCAAAACTAAATCGAGAGCTCGAATAAAGATTAACTAACCGCTAATAGTTTAAATGTTACTAGACTGCAATTTCTTTGTAGTAAAAAAGATATTCATCGAAAGTTTTACAAAAACATAATATCGTGTATAGAGTTAATTACAGAAATAGATTTTTTAATATTAATTAATATAATATATACATCATAAACTTGACTATAATATAATTAGCTGCTGTAATTTTTGTGATTAGAAATCAGGATAAAGTATTTCAATTTCTATATCAAAATGTTCGATCACTTCTATTTATATTATCATGATATAGCAATTTCTCGAAAATGTTATCAGCAATCGATATTTTCTTATTTTAATTCACAGTTCATTAAAAATACGTTTAATTATACTATATTTTACAAATATTTGTTTGTCAAAAGAAAAGTGTATATAGATATCTTTAATTTTGGTTTATTTGGGTATATTTAATTTCGAAATAAACAATAAATAAAGAAAATAACAATTGAAACTAAATATAATATAAATAAACATAAATTTTATTTACAGCAAATTATAGAAAATAAATTAGTTCCATTTTTTAGCCCCACTGATAACATCACTAATAGCTGTGACTAGTTCTGCTTCACTAGTTTGCAAATCTTTCTTTCTCCTTAAGCATACAACAACTAGATCCATACATTTGCATAATTCAGTTTTTTTAAATCTAATTGTATCGTGTTCAGACTTTGTGGCATCCCTTGATTTTCTTACTGCAGTGCATTGTAATGCAAGGGATTGTTTTATAAATCTCTTTGTCATAGACTTGATAGATTTACTTATAACTAAATCTTTATCCATACAGGATTTTAATTCGGCTATCTACATCAAAGAAAATAAAATCTGTTATTTATTAAATAGTAATTTAATTTTTAAGTACAAAAAAGTATGTAGTGAAAAAAATCCTTACAACATCTTGCTTAAAAAATGTATTAGTTTTTAATTTCTCATTAAAAATCTCAAATTCTGAAATCGTCTCCATAGGCACTTTTATATTATATTTATATTCAAAATCTACCGTTGCCACTAAATCAGTTGTTTTCTTATCCAACAAAAACTCTGTCATTTCATCTTGACTTTTTTTAATCGCTGCTATATTTACAGCTATAACTTGCAATTGTGCTGCTACTGTAGTTTCAAAGCCTAAGAAGGTTTTAATGAAAGTCATTGTTTTTAATTTACATTAAAAAAAAGAGAATTAAGAAATTTTTACCAGGTTTACATTGCACATTTGCTAGATTTAATATTGGCAAACTTTCAATTACTGATATAGTTTTAGGTGAATCTACAAACATATATGGTGTAATTTATTAAATCAATTATTAAGTTTCACAAAACTATAAGATAAAGTATTTTTAAATAAATTGAAAATTAATTAATAAAGGTGAAGTAGATAATAAATTTAATGTACAGAAATGAAATTTTTATCATACTGTTCAATTCTATAGAACTGTCCTCATCTTCAAATGAACAGCTTGGAGTAGCAAGGTTTGATGATTTGGAGATAATGGTATCAGTTCCAGTATTGAACATTGAAGAACATTTTATAACATCTAAAAATAAAAGTAATGAGTTTTAAAAGAAACAAGTTCTAACAACTTTCTAAACTACCTTTTTGTGTCCCACTATTTTGCTCATTATCGTCTAATAACGCTAATTTTATTCTTTTAGCTTGCCGAATTAATTGCTCTTTTCGAAGTGACATTTCATATTTATTTTGAAGACGTTGTTCATCTTCACTGGATTCCCCAGTGAAAATACTAGTTTCATACTGAAGTCGTTGTAATTTGTCTAATGCTTCATTATAAGTCTCTGCAGAAAAATTTATTTATTGTGTTTTATTATTAAATATAGTTAGATAATTGCTATATTCAATAATATTCTTCAAAATTAAGTACAATGCAAGTGTCTCAGTAACGCCTAAATTTACATCTACAACAATTATTATAATAGTATATCATTGTAACAATAATTAAGTACAATTAGGTAACATTAGAATTTCTTAGAATAGTCTAATAAACACTTATAAATGTAGTTAATGTTTTAATAAACTCTTAACTTCAAGAATCAAGTATACCTATATTTGTTACCAGAGCTAATTTTCTTCTAAATCTATTTTAATAACAATACATTTGGTTTTTGAACTGTTATAACCATGTATATGCATATAATATACATAAGGTATATTAAGCAAGAATATTAAGCATAACTTTAGTTCTTAATTAACATCAAAAGTTTGAATTATGATACTAAATACTATGTTACTTTTTGCAAAAAAATTACCTTTAAGGAAATTGACTTTAGAATTATCACCAGAATTAGAAGGTTTATCTTTTGATTTTTTCCATTGAAGCACTCCTCGAATTCTCATTTGATAAGTAAAATTATACCACTTTTCAGGGAGTTTACCTTTTGGATTCTTACTATCATTCCCGGATGATTGTGGTGGCATAAAATATATATTCTAAAATATTATTTACTGCGTTAATAAATGATTTATTCTAATGCTCATGAAAACTTAAAATAAAGATTTTTAAATTTCTAAGCTACATACTGGATCTTCATTTGGCATTAATTTTACAATTGCATCAGTAAGTTTGACAAAATAGTTTTCAATTTGTTTTGAACTGAAATGGATTTGTACAAATTCATTATATCTTTTATGATCATGACTTTTGTTAAAAATTTTAAATGCAAAATATTAAACATACATTATCATAGATTTTGCACTCCTGGATAACAAAATCTCTGTCAATTTTTGTTGTGATGCACTGCTTAAATAATTATTTTGCTGATATTCAGCAAGTATAATTTCACCTTCAAGACTGTCAAAAAGGATTGCTTCTACTGCCTAAATGATTAATAAATGAATTAACGGTGTTTAATTATAAAAAATATAATTTAAATTGTAGTCGAACCTCGACGCAAACATTACTCTCATCTAAACGAAATGCTGGAGAATAAAAAATGCTTCCTTCGGTTACACGAATTGGAAGTAATTCATTGTTGCGAGGTACTTGAAAACTTTGTGATGCTGTTTCATTGCATTCGATTTTGCATGGATTATCATTTAATGGGTATTCTTCACTTGTGCTAACATAAGTAAATGATTGCACAGGTATCATATTTGAACGTGAATCCTGCATAGGCTCATTAACACTATCTCCCTGCATTGTTGTCTCATCAACATATTTTGATTCAACCAAAGAATTCTGCAACATAAAAAATAAAATATTTCTACATTTTGTTAAAAATAAATGCAAGAATTAAATACAAAATAACTTCAATACAGGAATGGAAAATTTATGAATGAAAAAGAGGTAACAACTTTTTAAAAAATGGAAACTTATTTATTGATCTTTAAAAAATCTGTTTCATTGCAATATCTCATAGTTTATGAATTACATGTATCTCAGTTACAAATTATTTCATGTATAGAATTCTACAGAAAAATTAATTATTTTATTTTAAAGATTAAGACCATGGAAAATCTCTAGCTGAAAATAAAAAAATTAAACTTTGACTAATTGCTATATGATATTCAAATTTTAGGTTTCCTAGAGTTTTAAAAGGCTGAATTTTATTGAATATAAATTGATAAAGAAACTTTGATATATAAACATTTTAAATTCTAAACAAAACTGTATTATGTGTAAAGCTTAGATTTATTATCACTTTAATAAATAACAAATATGAGAATAAAAACAATTTAATTGTTTTTTAAACTATACAAGATTACTATTTAAACTTGTTAAAAAAATAAACAAGTAGTTATCTTTCTTGTGAAATAATTCCAAATCAAATAATTTTATATATACCACTTTCTCATTTCTTTTTTGTAAAAGTAAATAATCAATTTTTCATTCTGTAAAAATTTTTTATTCAAAAATACTAAAATTAAAAAGTTGAAGTTTGTTTTCACTTAATTTTAGTTTCTTTGCAAAAAGTTAAAGTTTGATTTACTTACCTAGTTTATTATTAACACACTATGATCACTTAAATAGTTGCAGTTATTTAATAAATATTCTTTTTTTAATTAATTTTTTTTAATATTAGTATTTACAATATATGCACACTTCTTGAAACAAGAGAATTATGCCATGCAATTATAAATGATATTAAGATGCTTCTGAAACATTCTCTTAAATACATTAAAAAAAATAAATACTTTAATGATCTTTCAGAAACATGACTTAAAAATACATACATGGAGGGAAATTTAAATGACCACAAGCTTCATCGGCGTATAGAAAAAGAGTCAGAGACTGAATTTAGTTGGTCTTTCTTCCTCTTCTGTTATGCCACATGACCGCGACACCGATGCGCCACCTTGCATGGTCTCTCTTTAACGCTGGTTATCACCAACCAATTAGAAGAATGTTTGACAGAGAAAAACTGGCTAAATTCAGTCTCTCTCTTTACACCGATCATGCTTATCGCCATTTGAATGCTCCCTCCATGCATTTATGTTCTAAGGACGCATCATGATTCCTCGTGTTACAAGAATGTATTCTTCATTTTTACAGATGTGTGTACAATGAACATAAACACTCTTTGCATTAAATAATAACTACTTACTCATTAATTGTTCGTAACTTCACGCAGTCGAACTAATTCAAATTATTTAATCCTATAATTTTGATGTCACTTCAATTGTTTCAAATGTAATTATGACAAAAAAGCTTCAAGCGAGATAACGAACTGAGTTCTAACTGTCGTTATAGAGATTGAATGCAGTAGATTATGAATTAAAACTTTTTCAGACAGGCTATTCAACGATATATACCACACAATATTAATTCTATATCAAAGCAAAAAGACACCTTGTAAAAATGTAGGAGAAACGCCGAATCGTTGCATATGTACTGTGTACATACAGACGAGTTCTGACTCCCATTACAAATCGAAAGGTCGACAGTAACGCCACAGACGAGAAAGTTTCAGGAAACTACATTTCAGATATTACCGACTGTGATGATACTTTACCAACGTCAGGAATCAGACTGTCGCGGGAATTTAAAACTATGGTCAAAGTGCACATATGTAAAATAAAAAGCGGTACAAAATACCAGTTATAAATTAATAGAAATCCGATAACATATGATATAAATAATATAAACTTTTAACTAGAACTATATAAGATATTGTAGCATTTCTGTTGGGCTCAAAACCTGCTAATAAACAAATGAACTTATTATTATTATAAAATATTATTTTTATTCGCTTGATAAAATAAATTCAGCATATTTTTTAAAACAATTGAAGAGCAGAATATTGAACCATGGCTAAAAACTTAAAAAATTTTAAAAAGCCCTAGTAGAAGTCAAAGGTGGGGTTTACTCCAGATTTAAACCTAGACGATATTGATATTTTGAGAGTACAAAATTGGATAGCCTCTTTCTTTCACAGCTAATCAAAAGTAATAAACACCAAAGATTTGAGGTTATTTTCGCTAGAAATGAGCAATACATTTCATTAAAATCTTTAATAAATCTAAATCTTCATAGAACAATTATTAATTGTAAATATTTATAAATATTATTTATTATCTATGATTAATGATATACGTTTAATTCAGAAATAATATATAACAAAGAAAAGATAATATAATTTCCACAAGATATTTCTACAACAATTACCTACATGTACCGAAATTTATTCATGTAAAATAAAGGGCACTCAAAAAATATCCCATCCACCTCTATCTCACCAAATGCTTACGAAAGAAACAGATCCCAAACAAAGTTTAGGATTTCGCGCACGCAATTTGTTGTCATAATATCAAGATCAAGCCTTAACCGGGGAAATTTTTTCCGATAAAGTTCGAAGTTCTTTTGTATGACTTGTTTTCTTAATGAAATTTGTTTTAATTTGATATTAAATCGATCTTAAGTCCATGGATAAGGTCATAGCTTTATGAAAAACTATCGTGTTTTCATTTGAAAATAAAATTTACCTCGAAATGACCTTCAAACTAAAGATGAAGACCAAATAAAAGGTTACAATTAGATAAAGAAGAAATTGGATGCTTTTCAAATACCTTGTATATACATATTTATATTTAATTTACTATTTATAATTGCTAGAGTATATTTTTAGATAATAAATGCATTATTTTGCATGATTACAATTCTAATGCTTTAGATAAAAAGCAAAAAGTAATATTTAGCTATAGATCAACAGTTATAGTTATAGTCAACAGTTAATCAGCACAGAGTACTCGTGCGCTCGTTTTGAGATACGAGATAGCTAATCCGTTTAAAATTGTACCTACATATGTACTTCTGCAGAAATGACTAACAGTCTTGTGTAGATATAAACAATTTATTACTCTTCTCTATATAAATACAATTTCTTAAAATAATTTAAAACATCTAATTAAAAATATTAATTTGATTCATTATACTTTTGATTAATTATGAAATATCATTATTTAAATCAACAGTATTAACGAGAAAAATGTTAAATGATAAAATCAAATGTCATTTTAATTTTTGTTAAAGATTAAAAATATTTCGCTGTCATGGTGAGAAAAAAGTATGAACTGGAATATGAAATTAATTCGATATTTATTTAAATGCCTCGTGGCATTTCGGCAAAAGGCATACGTCTCATGCAAATTAAAAGGGAAAGTGGAATGGTGCACAAAGTGCCTATCATATACGCGACTTGTAAAGATTGCGGCCGTTACGCTTGCGGGTTCGTGTCAGCCAGGGAATGATCCAGAAACTCCCGGGGCAATATAAGTTGGTCCCGAGTGAAACTTGCCGCGCGCCACGTGTCGGCCCCCTAGCAGATAACCGAGCGAATTGAAATTGCGGTCGAGGTGCGCCGACGATAACGGCGGGGCGCAATCTCTCGCGGCCCTCGCGTAAACAAGGAGGAGCCCTCGGGAGCCCCAGGCAATTGTCCCTGTCTGCCGCAACGAGGGCCGCGATGATTCTCCCGCTGGGTGAATGGGCAGCTATTAGGCGAATGGTCCGCCGGAGGTACAAGAGCTACTTGGCAGGCCCGTGGGGACGTGTATTCATAAGGTGGGGTGGGCCGGTACTTGCCTGGTCGCGCGCGGCGCCCGTTAGACTCTGGACCCTCTGCAGGAGGCTCTCGCGCGTCTTGGCCGGCGAGGATGGGGCGCTGGTCGTGCGGGAGCTGGGCCTCAGGTTGAGGCTTAGGTCGCTGCCGGGGGGCGGGGCCCCGGGGACCGGCTGGCTGGGCGGCGGCATCGGCTGGGGCTGCGACTGGAGGGGCCGCTCCGCGAGGCCCTGGTAGTTCTGGGCCGAGTCCTGGCGACCCACGGAGGCCAGCCCCGTGCTCGCCGTCGGCTCATCGTCGAGCTCCAAGCTCAGGTCCCCCGACGAGAACCTGGAAGACAAGCTCAGGCTTTTCTTTGCTTTTAAAAGCCGGTCTTCTGATCGAGCCCACTCGCAGAAGAACCGACCGCGGGACCGTGTCGCAACCATAACTAAGCCCTATCTACGCCCTTGCCTTTCTCAAAGACTTTTTTCACAGCTGTATATCTAATCCGACATCGGCACATTGCACTTGCAACACTGTCCCCGAGAGTTCTTCTTTGAATAAGTATATACTTATGGTTTATATGCAGAGTTTTGCGAGCGTGCATGGTTTCTTGTTGTATTTGGATCTGATGATGAATGGATGGGGCCTCGATAGTCCCTGGCGAGTCTCCATGCAATCATTGAGCCGTATTATTTTCAGCGAATTTCAGTTTTTTTTCCTCGTATTATAATATTGAGAGCAATGGTAATTTCAATTATTTAATTCAACATGTTATAATTATTTATCCAATAAAATTACGTTACTTTTTACCAAATGGAAGCTAATCTTACGTGTACACTACATATCTCTACGTTACTATACCCAACTACTATACATGGGCAATGCCACAAACTTACAAAGGTATTACTATTGATCTTCTTAATAACCAATATGTTCTCAATAGCTAGTTTAAATTTTCTACGTGATATCTATTTCTAAATAGTACGCGAGTAACTTTTAATATTAATAATTCCGTCAAGAATGTGCTTCGATGTCTACAAATAATAAATAACCATTACACCGGATCAGAACGTCTCTCTTCAAAAATTATTAATCACAAATCTATATATACTCTGACTACACTTTTCAATGAACTACATTCTTGGTAAAGTCAATTACGCGGAATCCCGTGCCCAATTTATCTTCGCGAGGAGATCGCCAGGGGCCGTCGCGTCCACCTTTATCGAAGCCAATGACTGCGGAATCCGCACACATCGTTCGGTTTTTCTACCGAAGGGAGATGGACACAGAATGTGGCCGAAAGCTAAAACGAAGAGAAACGCGAACACAAAAGAGAGTTACATTGTACGAGCATGCATGTGAAGTGGATTTCTATACTATGGGAACGTGACGATGATTTGTGGAAAGAGTGATAGAGGATCGACGCCCTTGTTCTGTCCAGCGGGCGTTAAACTTTTTCATTTCGTAAATTTTTTTTGCGTTCCCTAGGGGCGCTCGTGATATCGTTGTTGTAACTCAGTTTTATCGCTACACGCCTTTCTTTGCTCAAAAGAAATAGATTTCGTTCGGATTCTGTAGAGTTCATATTCATTTGTAGAGAAATATTTAATATCAGAACCGGGGAAACTATTGATTTTGTATTATTTTCATGTGATTATAGATATTATAACGACTGCTATGTATAATTTATAAAAGCAACTCATAAAAAATAATATTATATATCGCGCGTATATTAAATTTAGCTACAAATTAAGAGGAAGCTTTATACTTTACTATGCAATAATAATAATGGAAGCAATAGGTATCATGATAATAACCATAACTCTACCAACAATAAAATACTTTATACTTGCATTAATATTACAAAGTTAACTTTACTGCACTACAAAGGATCTAGACAACGTAGAACTGTATACATGATCGCTTCTACATAATTTTCCAAAATGAAGCTGATAGTATCTAGTCTGTATTTCTCTAATCTCATAAAATCTCTTAACGACAATTTCGAATTTCGTAAAAATCTGATGATATCTATACACTCGAATCGAACGCGTACAGGATTCGTTGGGAGCGCGAGGAAGGACCGACGTTTCACTCCGCTCTAATTTATTTCGACCTCCCTTGAACAGAACAATAAAAGCCGAGCAATAGCCCACAAAATAGGCAACAATAGACGTGCCTCTCCAAAACGTTTACTTTACGGCCAGCCAGACTGACAAAGTTCCCGAAACGACAATCAGCCACTCCATTACTCTTACCTCCCACCCACCACCTTCGCCTACTTTATTCTCATTGCCTCGGATTTTTGCGGGATACTGAGGTTATGTGCTTTGTTGTAAGTGCGGTGTAAGCAACACTGAGAATTAAAATATAAGAAATCGTGTTTTGCATGCAGATAATATAAATAAGGCATTAAGGTATTAATTTGACTTAAATTTATCATATTGTATATTGTATTCATATTTGAAATAAAATACAAATCGAAATGATAGAAACGATTGGAAAACACAATTTTTGATTTGCAATTTCTAATGTTTAACGAACATAAACGTATGTCTGTAGTGTCGGCTATATTATCGATCAAAATAGTAGGCTATATTTGCAATATCCGGAAACAGACACATTTATTTATAATCATGGTACATCCGAACTAACGTTCGTCAACAATTCGTATTCCAAACTGATGTTGGACATACACTCGCCATGAGGTGTACACAGTATAATCATGCATTATTATTGTCTGCGGTAGTGAGGTATTCGACCGCGTTACAATTTTGAATTTAATATACGCGACCACAACAAAGTGTAGTGTTTTAAATAAAATTTGTTCATTGTTGTCGTTAGTAGTTTTTGAGTAGCCTTTTTTGTTTTTTACATTTTTAAAGTTTAATTTGTTTACTACAATGTAATATAAAATAGTTTTTTAAATAGCTTTAGATATTCTAATTTGTATTTACTTTTCTTTTTGCTGTAAAACAAAACCAGTTTTATCTTTTATTGACTATCAGAACTAAAACTAGATTATTGATGAATTAAAAAACATTTAAAGGAAAAACATTACTAGAAATCAGTGCAAGGCAACATTAGTGAATTACTATATTACTGATTTTAATTAATGTGCAATTAATTTGTAAGTCTCAGAAAAATGATAAAAATTCATTAAAGTAAGAGTTATTTCAACATGCTACTATAATCATCAACAACAAAAATAATGACATTGATAGTAAACAATTAACACAAAAGATATTTAATACGAGTATTAATAGTTATTCTTAATTAAATGAATGATTATTATTAATTATATATATTATTTGAGGATTCTGAAAAATGTTGAGTAAAATGAAGTATATGAAAATTAATAACAAATTTATTAAACATGTAAAATATAAAGTTATATTTGTTGGTGGTAAATATTATATGATATAATTTAAAATATAATTATTATATAATTTACAAAGCGGATATAATAGTTTTGTCAACCACCTTATAAATAGAACTTTATTTTTCTACGTTGACTAAAGAAACTTGGGCATCAGTTCGAAAAGTAATGAGTTTCGGATATACGTACAAAGTTCTGTTAGATATAGATATAGAGTTTCATAGGAAAACCTTTATAACTACCTTAAACCCGATAAAAAGTTTCAGAAACTTTGTATTGTTGTACTACGCACAGCAAAATTTGAGTATTATAACTTTGATTTTATACATAAGAGTTGTATATTTTTATTCTGTGACGATAGAGGCAATTTGTGACTTGATAGATGTATTCAAAATAACAATAATATAGTAACAAATAGCTTATACTATTTGATTATGATGATTTTTATTTTATATAATTTTTCTTCAATTATAGCTCTAAAAATTCTTTTAGGACTATTTGTGAATCAATACTGCTGTTATTCTTGTTAACGAGCATGAAAAATATTTATACTCTTATAGGATCACAAGTGACCTAATTAATTTCACACTAGCTTCAGCTAATTTAAGTAGCTTACATGTCTGAAAGTGAATTTGCTGCATAAAATAGTTAAACTCATAAATTTTCTGTGATAGAAGTAGCTTATTCAATTAAAATCTTGTTAGGCTCGAGACTTTCTGAAATTATTCTATATTAAAGCAATATTAACACTGAGTAAAATTTATATTAAATGCAGGATAAAAATATGTATTCTTCGTTTTTATTATATTGATTGAACAGCTTGAATACAACTTTGATTTTATAGACATAAATGGCAGAGTTTAAATGAAATAACTATGATTAGAAAACTTTTCGAACTATGCTGGAAACATTGATTGGGTCTAGAGAGATTCATAGAAACAATTATTTAGATCGCCGTTAGAGAAGGCTACATAATTAGAAACTATTTGCAGTTGAATTGTAGTACAATATTTTCTTCAGCATTTTTTATCTCTTTTTATTGGCATTCCGTCAACATTTTTAGAACGATATTTGTTTGATTTCATAAATATTTTGTTCTAATTTATGATATAAATTACTCCATGTATAAGTTACGGAATAAATTGTCAAACGCTATATTAAAACAGAGAAGACGCTGCCCTTATTGAAACATACGAATATCAATACTATGAGTATTAACAAATAAACGCAGAGTCTCCAGAAGTCTGCCTTATGCAAAGTCACCCTCCCTAACAGCGATCCACTGAGACGTACAGTGTATATTTACGAGCCCATAAATTAAAAGCCTTGTCGGCTCTGAGGCCTTTTCTCACCTTCGTTTCAAGTAGTTAACATTGGTGGTGAACGACTGACGAAAGCTGGTAAAGGAAATGTTGGAGGCTGATGGAGCAGTCCCGCAATACTTGCCGCAAGCCCCGCCGCGGCCGGTAATCTTGCTGGCTTGGCTTTACCGCTTGGCCGTGTATAGGAGACGGCGGTTTTTCCGAGCTCGGGATTGCTTGAGCTGTTGGCCTCGGAGGCTGTGCCCGACTGTCTCCTGGCAGATCGATCGGACGCTGCGAGCTGAAATGCAAGAATAGACGAGGCGCGTTATTGATTTGTCGCCCTGGCGGTATTATGTGTATAAATGTATTCGCGCTACCGTCCCGTTTTCCCGATCGGGCCAGGCGGACTTTTCGACTCGAGTTTTATTGCCGGTACGTCGTGCCTACCTGACTGTCAACGCGACGATCGCGATGACAAGGGCTCGTGTAACTCGCGCTACATAGATTGGGCGAGGGGGTTGGGATGCGTCTTAAAGCTACGCCGTGTACTGTATACGTTCATGAATAATTAACCTCGGCGAATAATCGTATGTCCAGCCCGTATTCTACCCTATATGTACCGTGGAATATATGTCGTATTTCTTGCTCATAGTGGGCCCTTCTCTGAGAACACGCGAATGGGTTGTTTACCTAGAATACAAGATTCTTTTCTCAAGATAAAATTCAAAAGAGATACTGTCTCTTGCCTTGCATGGAGAAGTATGTGTATGTAAAGTTGAAGACTAAAGATTAATTGACGTGCAATTATAGCGTTTACTTTAAAACAAGTAGGTAGATCTTAGTTGTAAAGATTCTTATATACTTTATAGGAATAGTTTACACACTTAAGAGCCTATAAAGTTAACAATATGGTTTCTTATGACAACGTCTTTAAAGCGATCAGTGCTACTCTAATGTATAAAGTAGACATATTAGTTTTGTGGCAAGAACAAAAACACCGAGATAAATATACATGATGAAATAAGAAAATATGTGTAGAATGGGACATTTTATGATTTTGTTTAAATCTTATCAACGTATCCGATATCGTTTATACAATCCAATTTAAAAACAAATGAAAAACTGTGGAATTACAGCAAACATTCAGATGCAATAAAATGTATGATTCGATTGCATAAGATACTTATCGATGCACGCTCTTTTATGCAAGAAAGAATAGCATTTTGCTCCTCTCTCAAATAAATATTGTTCATTTTTATTGTAACGAGGTTCATTGTCAAGACGACCGCGAGAAACGAGAAAACCGCCCTATCGGTAACAGCCTCGGTAATAACAAAACATCCGGGATGGCGTATATCGTTGGTCGTCTGCAAACACGCACATCTTGTACGAGTGTTTTTATAGACCACGCCCTTGGGGGAAATTCCCACAAACCTACATTTGTTTATGTCGACGAATATCGTGATTTTATTAATTCCACATTAGTATTCTAGTGCCCGCGCGCATATCCTCTTCCGAGGGCTTTCTCATTAGCGAAACCCTAAGCTCCCGCAGTAAAGATTTAACTGGCTTCGATCGGGACGCACGCGCCGTCCCTCATCTCCGAGCGCAGGCGGTGTTTAAAGGCCGATAATAACTTTTCCGCGGGAAATCGGGGGGGGCGAACGACGAGGGCCTCGGATAACGAGGCCGGGCCACACTCGAAGCCCCCTCCTCCGGCGACATCCGCGCGATATTCGATCAAGCCACGTGGCCGAGGCGCGCAACCTCCGCTGGTACGCGGAATTTCGCTCGAGAGGGGCCGCCGTATGTACGTTATATACGCGAGACCCCGCGAGCCCACGGCTGCAGATGGAAGCCCTCCGCGCGCCCCGAGGGCTTTTCTGCCCCGGAGACGCGCCCCTCCCGCCCGGGGATCGATCGAGCCTTTCCCGAGGCTTTGATTATTGGCCGCACACCGATCTGTCGCTCCGGCCGAGCCTTAATATCGCCCCAAGACACGCTTCTACCTGTCAGAGCCTTATTTACGAGGCTCGCTTTAAATGCTGCTGCGGTCGAGTTCGATTTCAATGCCGTAAAGCCCTTGCCTTGCCATCCGCGGAATTTGACGTTTTATAGCGCTCCGATAGATGTTTTATTTTATTCTTATATTTATAATGTGTGTGTGTGTGTGCTTCTTTATTTACTTTTTTAATGTTTATATAAATAAACACGCTTGAGTACCATAAAAATGCTATAACTTTATTGCTTATAAAAATACCTCGTAAACATATTGTTTCACTTTTTCCCCTTTAACTTTTACGACTATACTTACTGTTAAAAATGAAACCTGCGCATGCGTGATGTCGCAATTTATTAAAGAATATTTCTTAACATTTCTTTCTTCGTTATTTCGCCAAAGGAATAATTTTAAATTGTATTAGTTCCAATTGCGTAATGCATTAAATTTCAGCTGAATGAGCAGAAAAGTGTCTACGGTGAGCTACGAGCTATAGTCCATTGTTTATTTGAACCGCTAGACAGTGAAAGCTTTAATGCGATCCTTTTAGTGAGATAGTTTTTCTCGGGGCATCTAGAAGTAGAACATTCTCTATAAGCGCGATCGATATGCCTTCTGCCTCCGAGAAGGCGCGAATTCCTCTCTCTTAAATTACAACAAGCGCGGACGCCAACGTCATTAGCCAAAAATTTGTCTTCCTTTGATCTTGCGCGCGTTCCTTATCTATATACACTCTTTAATCGACTCAGAGTCCCACTCGCTTTGGTGATCGTAGCATATCAAATCAGGCCGGTTCGATGCGATAAGCGTGAACGACATAAGGGTCAATAGCTCCACACTAGGAATTCGGTAAGTGGACCACTAACAGGATCAGTCAACGGAACCAAGTAAGCGTAGTCTGCCTCATGTTGACGACAGAGTAAAATTTCCTACAGGTCGACTGATCCAATAGAATTTCTTTTACCTCGCTTTAAAGTTGAATTTTCTCTAGAAAAGCTTAAATCAATAACGCTTCTATGGTTGAAGCTTTTAAACGAATGTTTGCTTACTTCCTTGGCAAAATTAATAAATTGAATCATCCTCGAGATAATTTCATTCCTAAATAAATAAAAAATTTCGATTTATATTTTTATTCATTTAGATTCTTAACTGATTACTTTATTACAAAACTATTGTTAACGTATTTTTAAAAGAGAGGACATGTAATTATACAAGATAAATTAAAATAATTTTAATAATTATGCGGTGATCAAAATTGTATTCAAATGTGACTTTACATATCAAAGGCGAAAATACTTGTCTAAATTTGCACAGATTCGCGTGTAATTTTCGCCAAGAAGTATAACGTGTAAATAAACGTAGAATCTCATTTCAGCTCATAACTAAGCCTGGGTCTACTTTAAAATTCCATTTCCAAGAAAACTGATTCCCCGTCCGACTAATTAAACGTTCCCTATCCTTCTGGAAAGGGTCTGAATAATTTGTTGAAATTGCACGAGCAATAACGGCACATTAATTAAGCAGAATTAACCCGTACGGACGCTATGCCCGACGTGCGGTGCGCGATAAAAGCATAGATGTCGGGAGATAAACGGAGGGGAAAAAGAGGATATGTACAAGTCTGCCCCGACTTCTATCTCGTGTCGAGATTCCCGCGAGTAATCGCTTTACGTAGGCTTCCCTCGGATGAGAATCGCCCTTTAAAGTAAGCATCCCCGATCGATGTAAAATAGCCTTCCGCGGAATAGAGGGGATAAAATCACCAGGACGTTAAGTCTCGCATATCAAATGGGATCTGATCCGCGCTTGGTCCGCGCTCGTGTAAAAAAAGTTACGCGCGATCGCTGATGGAAAAATCGTGGTTGCTTTATCTTGTGCGTAGGCCTCGTTGAGCAGGAAAAAAAGACGTCGTTATCCCTTGAATGTCCGTTCTATTTCCGCGGTGAAGTAAGGCTTGGTGGAAAAGTGGTGATGTTTAAATTAATCGTAACTAACCTAGTAGTATCTTCTCTTTTTTTTATTAACTCTCCTGTGATTCAAGGCCGGTAATAAGAGAAACAGTACTAATTCACTTATCTCCTGTCTCTTCGAACACGCTCACCTTGAAAGATATAATTCAATAGTAAACAAAAGGGTCTGAACTATAGCGACTATTACATTATTAAGTAGGAATGAATGCCGCCTGCAGTGTTATATCAAACGAGCTTCGCCTCGTTGGAATACTTTATATTCTTAAACAAAGGCAGAAAGTTGGTCTCGCAAAGTGTTTGTTACTATACTAAAAATTAATAGTAGAGGCATAAAGCAGAATAGAAAAAATATGATAACATAACAATTTCTTTATGTTTAATTGAAAAAACTTTAATACTTTTGTGCTTGGCATTGATAGATTGAAAAATGGACTGACAATCAAATTCATATATTTAAAACAAATTCCCAGTACTGTAATTTTATTTCATGTCCACGACAACATCAGACTGCAAGCTCTCCGCTGCTATATCATCCACGAGTGACTAATATCACTAATATCATGTTTGATCATCATTCACTCAGAGAAAAAAGACAATACTTATGAAGAAGACAAAGTAGCAATAAACTTCATACTTGGTTGAAATTACTTTTACTGCGCTAATATAAGTAAATAATAAATGAAAAAAGTATCAGTGTTCTTATATGTTAATATGTGTCCAAAGCTACTGAAGCCTACATAAATATTTCCAAAAGACAGAAAGCAAATAATGGAGAAAGCGAGTTAACGCATGGATAAGAATTCCAAGTAGATCCCTTGCCCCTCCGCCCGAGGGCGAAAGCTGAAGGCGAACATAGGGGGCGTCCGCGCCGATGGAAAAGGAAGTAAACAAGCTGCGCGCGCAACTCGCAGCAGAGGGTTGCGGAAAGTTACATGTACATGTACATGCAGCTCGCCCAGTCAACACCCAGATTTTTACGTCCATTCGGCCAATTTAAAGAGCGGTTGAAGATATCAGTAAATTATTAGGTTACAATGCCGAAGAAGTTTATGAAGTGATTTCGTTTTTCTTCGCTGGGCAGTGTAACCGTGAATGTAGCGAGTTTTCCCAATATCTCATCCTTGTAGCTCTTTCACAAGGCGAGACTTATGCCCGCCTATAAATAAAGCTTACATAGTCGGATAAATGGGCGGATTTGAGAATCGCAACTTTAAAGACGCCCCTGAACAAAGATTGTTCAATTTCGAAGCAGCAGTAAATGTATTAGAAAGTTTTCTGTATGAATTTACGCGATGCAGATTAAGCTCGCGAGAAAAGCCAATGTTAAAAATATGCACGATGGTGTGAAAAATATTTATCGTCGAATTTCAGAAAAGCCTTTGAAATTTATTCGAAAACAACTTTGCGGGTATCTGCTTACAGGTGGGCTTACTACCGTAATAGCCTTCGTTTTCACAAAACTGTCAAGGTAGCTTTTAGAGATAAAATAGTTGGACGATTTTTTAAAAGGATAACCCGCGGAAAGGTTGCCTTTATATTAACAGTTCTTAATACCTGTTTTTTTATTACATATTATATTGCTGTTAATCATCAGCGCTAAGAGTGGACAGCTGCGCGGAGAAGGCGGAAGGTGTGTACGATTCGAGGGCGTGGACACGGGTGACTGTGCGCTTTTTAACAAAAGGTAAGAGATCTGCAGGGGAAACGGCATCATTTATAAAAGCTCGCCAGCATTCATCTTTAAAACTCGATCAATTTTTCATCGCGGGCTTTTTGGCGAGGCGGCCGGAACTGTCTCTGCGAACGATTCCCCCGCTTTATCAAGAGCGGCTCGAGGCCGATGTCGTCCTTTGGCGAAACTTTGACCATCCAGCGGTTAATCAGCGGCGACTCGCGGCAATTGTGCGGGAGCATCGCGCAATAAATCGCCAGCCGCGGATCCTCTTAGCCGGGGCGTATAAATCAAATTCGGAATTATCTAAAACATATCGAGCGTTAAGGACCAGCGCCACGGGGGATCGGCCGAGGACGTGGTGCTCGACGGGTAATATATATACACACACGCATATATATATATATATACGCTCGCATGGTAGGCGCGCCCGAGGCTCGAGAGTCGGGAGAGCCTAGCCTAAGAGTGATTCGAGGGGCGGAAGCGAGGTGGATTCTATCGAACCTCGTTTATCCGCGCCCCTGTAAGCTTTTTTTTGCGACGGCTTGTTATTATTTCCTGTGATTCGATACCGGCCGTTTGGGCGAGCCCACGTCCGACGCAGCCATCCTAAATCCGACAGAGTGATATTTCACTCTAATCGGAGGAAATGTGGACCAATACGCTTTGTAGTAAAAAAAAGGGAAATCGCTCCTCGTAGATGATAAAACTCGATGGTAAAATCACGATCCTGTGCAGATTGACCATCGTGTGATCGAGTGCGCGATCGAGACAACGACACGGATACAGCAATCGCGAAATTCGAGAGAGAAAACTTCTTTTTAGTTCGACTTTAACTTGCCTCTCCCTTTAACTCTGATATTTTACGATACGATCTTTCTTGAGAAGTGGAATATACGGCTTATTTACGTTGGCCACATCGATCGCGTACCGGCTACTCGTAATATCGCTCGTAATTTTATCGCTCAAAATGCAAGAGCAGTTTTCTTTTTTAACCAATTCGCAACTCGCTCCGCTGCAGCAAACTCTGACTCATTCATATTTAGAGATTGCTGAGTGAACCCGTTAGGGGTTTATTTCGCAGGAGGTCAGGGGAGCGCGCAGTATATAGCCCCACGGAGGTGCACCGGGGAGAGCCGTGCGAAGGTGGCGCTAACGCGAGCACGGCACAATGGCTTTATTATCCGGGCGTCTCGGCCGGGTCAGGAGCCAGCTCCGCAAAAGCTGCGCCGCGGGAAACAAAGTAGAAACTCCCTGCATTCCAGGCGCATATATTTACCGGGAAATTTTACCGCTTCGATCGCTGCTCGTGCTTTGAAGTACCCGCGGCTTGGGTTTACGGGGCGCGGCCCACCTCGACAGCTTCAACACGGAAAATTGAAGAAAATCGCCCGGCTTCCCTACCCCCTCTTGCGCATTTTCCCTCGATCTCGCGGTGCGGGAAAGCAGCGTCGCCCGCGCCTCCGCGCTAAAATTGCACGTCGCTCAGGTGGATCGCGCGGCTGATCCGCGATCGCATTGTTCGGCCGCCATCCGTCAGGAGGATCCGCCGGGGACGCGATTAGCCCGCGCGATTGCCGTGTATCCCCTAACGCCGAAAAGCACCGACGGAATCCGCGCGCGGCGCGCGCGTGTATAATATATCTCCCCCGGGGAATCTTTCGCAACTCATATCTGCGCGCAAGAGATAGGGGGCCGCGTATCGGCTTTCGGGCCGCTCGTTATATACCCCCCCGACACGAGGGTCGAGCTGCAACGGGGCGGATTTTTTTCCCATCGGCGCCGCGTCCTTTTTGTTTCGATGGTAATTGGTATAACGATTGTTTCCCGCGCCGAGATCAATAACGAATACGGGCGATATAGTTCAAGCTACAATACAACCTGTGCCGTTATCTCCAGAGCAAAAGAAACACCGCGAGGAGGAGCTCGGCCGAATAAGGGAATAAAAGCATCCCGCGGCTGGTGCGCGGGGGAAAAATCCCGAGCCGCGAGCGGCCGAGCTTCCACGGCAAAGTGGATTATACCGTCAAAGCCTGGCAGGCGTTGTCGATCCGGTCCCGCGCTAAGCCCCCCGGCAAAGCTTCCGTCCTGGAGGGAATCTTGGAGGCGAGCTCGGCTCGACTAGTGGCCCACTAATTTCAGGCCACTCGAGCGTGTCGGGGGGGAGGCGGCGCGGCGGGGGCGCGCCCCGCGCCATCGATCTTCCTCTCTCCGCCGGGCGCGCGCTCACGCACGTCAATATATATATATATATAAGATTCTTACGCCGGGGGCCCGATGCTTCATTACGATGCCGGCGCGCGCTTAATGAATTTCCCGCGGCCCCGTTCGATTGGCCCCTCGGCGACGTCGATCGCGTGCCTGGAATTTCACCCCCGCGGGACGGGGCCGCTTATGGAATTTCGACTTCCGCCCGGAGATTCGGTCCGAGTTCATTCGGATAATGGGCCGCGTGACTGGCCGCCGCGGCCGCCGCCCGGAAATTCATCCCGAGAGAACTTTCCTTCCAAAATGGCCCTCGTTAAAAACACACCCGGGCGCTGCCCGCTGCCGAGCAGTATATATGTGTGTAGCCGAGCTGTTAGCCCGGCTGATGCCTAGACGCGCCGAGCGGATACTGCCGGAGTTGCACGACTGTCGACGCCCCTAACTTTCCCCCTGCTTTACTTTTTATAATACTACTTCTTCGGTAGTTAAGCGCGAGAGGAAATCAAATTGTATTGAATTTTAGTGAAATATACATCGACGCGGTACACGCGAAAGCGAAACAGAGCTTTTCTATCTGTAATTGAAGCTAAATTATGCATTCAAAGTTATGCATCGCTGGTATTTCAGAATCCTGCTTTACAAGTCTCCTTAATAAATCATGATCAAGCGTTTTTCAAAATTAGACCCTATTCTCTAACAATTAAAAATTAAATAAAAATACTTAATCTTTATAAAATAAGTACTCCTTCAAGAAACTTCTTTAGAGGCTTGCATGCAATTTTTCATGTAAATCACAAATGCTATGAATACTTTGAGTCGTATAGAAAGTTTAAAATTTGCATTAACATTCGTGAAAATCTCACTAATTATAAAGTTAAATTTTAAAAAGAATGAGCAAGAAACGTAGAATTCCTAAAATTTTTTGTGAAAGTTACTTTGAATCAAAGTTTTCAAAATATATCTTCACTGTTTGCATGTAGAGAAAAAGCACGTGTTTTATCAAAACTGGAAATGAAACCCTAACATTTTGAAGTATATTGTACTTTACGACATATTGCGCACTGTTACTTTGAAAGTACACTTCAAAATCACGCGTTAATCCGAGTATTTGAAATAGCATTCTAAAAACAAGAAAAAAAAGTACTGAAAACTCATATAGCCTCAATTTCCTTTCTAAACTTCGTTTTTGAAAAGTCATGATATCGAAAACATTTAAAAAAGTAAATATACTTGTTTTTAAATTTTCCACAAAGAGACTCGCATATAGATCCTGATGGATTTGACTTTGAAACAAATAATGTCAGTTTAAAACTTTTGAAGGATACTGCATAAACTTTTCCTTCCCTTCGAAATCATACTCTATTTTTGTCCTATACAATACATACTGTATTTATTGAGATGTTTATAAATGTAAGAAAATGCGGATATTCCGTTTAAAATTTAAATATAAAATTCAAAGCGTTCAATATTTTATCGCGCATATTTTTGAGAAGAATACTACTATTAATGATAATAATTCTCATTTTTATAAAAGTTTGTTAATGGACTGAATTCCGAATTCGAACAACGTAACGGAAGGCCAGTCGGCTGTCGCAGAAAAGTCGTAAGCTCGAATTTGCGAGGGTGAAACGCGCGCGGAAACTTTCGTGCCTAAGTACCATGATACGCCGTGCTCACGTAATTTTGTTTCATCTACCTAAGTTCTTCGTGACCCTTGATCGGCAGCTTTGAGTTTCAGTTTATTCAACATTATACGACTACCCTCGTTAATATTAAGTCCTTCTCCGGCAATAAATAGCAGCATCGACGAATTTCAGTTAATCCTATAATGTATTCATCAGCTCAACAATATTTAAAACAATATGACCTAGGGGACCGATCGTTTTCCTCAATAATTCATCCGCGTCGAAGCTTGGCCACAATCGATTGCTATAAAATGTATAACGCACGTTCCGGCGCGAAAACAGACTAGCCGTCGACGGGCACCAATTACAGCCAAGTGTTTAATCGCTCTATGGACTTTTTTCAGTCGCCAAAGGGCTAAGAAATACATATCGATCCACGAGGCGCTTTAAAGGGGGCTATGCAGATATCCGTTGCACCGTTGACACTCCAGAAAATTGACCAGTTTTTTATGCCCAGTGAGTTAATAGAATTGAACCTTGGATCAATAAAATATTAGACCTGCAGAATACAGTTAAGATCAACAAAGTTCATGATATTGTATTTTAATTTAAAGTAATTAAAAGACGTAACGATCAAACAACGAATTAGGACAATAAATTTTATTGAGCAGTTGTCCAGAAAGCAATTTGAATTTCCAGCAGGGACATCCGCCTGGTCTTGTCGCTAAGATTACCGCACAGCTGGGCCTGGGATTGACGAGTACCTTCTGCGAGGGTTGATGGAATACCTTGAAGTTGAAATCTCTATTGGTTCGAAAGCCTGTAATTTGAAGGCTCTCCCCGAACTCCGGCTGCGATGGAAGGCTCGGATCGATCGCGCACTCAATTGATGTACGCGCGCTCGTCTCTTGTTTTAGTTGAACGACACGTTGTGTCATCGTCCGTATTTAACACAAAGCAGAAGCAAATTTTCTATCTACGATTTTATCGATGTCTCACCAAAGTCTGGCTAACAACTCTTTCGACTTGCTTCATTATTCTATCTTGATTTCTACGCTTGTGGGTACATATTTGATGTGTCGTTTCGATTCATGGCATTAAAGTTTTAATCTCGGTATAAATTATTATATTAAATCGCCGCGAGTGCGCGTCGCGAAATTAAATTATTCTACTTCCAATGCAATCTTACTTTGAACTAATTAAAATAAAAATTTTGTTAAAAATTGCTTTGTGCGCTTATCAATCGTTTTTCAAAAATAAACTCATCGATGTACTCGATAGTTAACAGAATTACGTCGCGATAGTACATTTCCAGAATGTCACGCGAATGTCGAACTAGCCATATAACTCTGCAACTGGGTGATCGCGCATTCATTGCACATTCTCTCCAAAGCACGTACGCTTGGACAAGTACAATGCCAATACGTTAATTATTCTGAAAATGTAAACGCGTTTTTAGAATAATGCCTTTATGCGCGGCCGGGGAATTCTAACTTTTACGCGACCCGGGCTTTGCATATTTACACGTTTGGGAGCGTCGTGAGAAGCTCTTGGCCCTCGGCGTGGGCTCTTTATAAAGCCAAGCCGACGCCTGCCCGGCGCTTATTAAAAATTCAGCCCCCGGTGCACCTCTGAAAATTTCAAGCTCCCTGCCCCGCGCAAGGATAATATTCGAGGCCCGAGTCGCGCGGCGCCTCCGCAAAGAATCCACTCTGCGAATCAATTGTGCTGGCCGATCCACTCGGGGCCATGATAGGCCAATCCATTGTGCCGGGCGGAGCGTGTGTATATATATGCGCGATCGCTCGGCAACGTCGGAAAGTTCCCGGCGGCACGCCCCGGTTGTACGTCTTGCCGTCGCGACGATGCTCGCGGTCATCTGCCCTCGAGTGCTCTATTCGGGCCACTTTCTGCAAGTCGTCTTGACTTTCTTCCCATTATATATACTCCTTTTATTTGCAGGGTCATTTTGAGCTCTATGGGGCCTAAGTACCGCGATTGCAAGTGTATCGCGAGGGCGCAAGTGCCCGCGGAAACACTACAGGGAGTCTCGAATCTAAAGGTAAATGGCAATGGTAACGAGAGAAGAAGCTGTTAAAGCAGTAGGTTCATTCGCTCCCCAGCGTGATATTAGAAAGGAGGCTTTTTAACTGCTCGGTTAATTTAATACTCGCAGCTCGCGTGCAGTCGTTTGCATAAGCGTAATAACAGTAATCTTGTATTCATTAAGCTCGCCTAATTATCCATTATTCGACATCTCGGAGATTAAAGCGTATTCGGCTCGATGCATAAGCGCGCATTGGGGCGCAGGTGCAAACACTTCATTAGTCTATTTCGGATAACGCCGCGCGTTGCATATTACCGGCAAGAGTTATACAAAATAATGTATATGTATTCTGGTTTTGATATATGTGAAAAGTGTGTCATTGGCAAACCACAACACTACTTCATCCCTGTTACAATGGCAATGAGATACATCATGGCACGTGCCTCTAAAGAAATCCAATACAATTTATAACACTTACAGTGTCATTACGCATATGCTTCAGAACTGTTTGAACAAAGCATAACCCAATTTTTTAAATCTAAACAAAATTGGTACAAAGAGCATTGTTTCCAGCTTCAGGAATGGAAGTAGGCCACGTCTACAAAGCCACTACGCGTCTTATTAATTATTTGAGAAAAGGAATTTTTCGAACGGGATTCATATCGCAACGGCGAAACTTTATTTCGCGCTCGATTGCCCCGGCCAGGGCATAAGCGGCGATGTGCCCGCGATAAGAATAAACAACGGAGGCTCCGGCGTTCTACTTTTAACAGCTCCTCGGTCCGGCTTATCACCCGTCGCCCGCAGCTCCCGATACTTAAATCATGAAAAATCAATGGGGGCGGCGCGGCGGCGCCGGGGATACCCCGCCGCCCGCGGAGAGCGACGACGCCGTCGCCAGGCGCGCCGAGGACGTCGTCGGGCCGGAAGGACTCGGCGCCCGGGGTCGGAGTCCGCGCTCACGGGGGATAAATCCGCGTTAACCCAGTTGCCAAGCCGAATCTCCTCCCCGGGGAAGTTTTTACGCGATGGGGCACGTGGCGCCCGCTCCTGGGGTACATAAGCTTTGCACAGTCGCCGCATCGTTTATTCCGCCCGGCCGAGCCCGAGTTTCTTCGAGGAGGGTTAAATCCGTTTGTTTAGAAACAGGTGTTTTCTTTCGATCTTCTCGGGCGCAATTCGTTTTTCTAATTAACTCGGGGGGCTTCTAATTAATCGTACTACCTGAAGGACTGCCAACGGAAAGGAATAGCAAGCGCGCTTCATTATGCTGCGGTGGCCTAACTTTTCTACGTCCGAGTTAAGCCATCGCTAGAATATTTAAGCCTTACTGATTTTAAAGCGAGCGAATTTTTTCGACACAAGTGTCAAAAGAACTCTTTTTTGCAACAACTATTTGAAACATCTTAAAACGTGAATATGAATTCTTAACAAATCTTTATTTTTTATTCGTTCGAACAATTCTCGATTATTAGAGCACTTGTGAGGTTTGCGGAATAATAAAAAGAAAAACGATGAATCCTCCGAACATTTTCTCAAAATTTCAAATCTAACTTTGCGATTGAAAAAGTTATGCGCACGAGGAAGTTTGGAATTCACGATTTTAATCCACAATATACTACTTTTATTATGAGCCAAAGAGAAATTTAGCTTCCGTCTATTTTCGCTAAGGTGAGCGTAGATAAATAAGACTCCGCTAGTAGAGCAGCAGCGGTCATGGGCAGTAAAGTTATTATCGATTGAAAAGACCAGATTCCATTTAATTTTAGTATATAATGTTTATATTCTATCTAATCTCGAATATCCGTTATCCTCGAAAACAGAATATTTTTTTTATTGCCGCAGGAAGTCAAATAATAGACAGCTATTTGATTAACTAATTTTAAATTAAAATACGCTGTATACGGGTACGCGAACATGCACGTCATCTATATCATATAGAATAAATATGTGATAAATGCTTGTATATTTTGTCGAACGGTGAAATTTCAGATTTTCTGGGGCATATTTTATTGACAGAGAAAAATATTGGTGTGAAATTTTAATATTTCATTTTTACTTCGTCCGCATGCGTAATTATTAATAATATTCATCGAGGCAGAACTACATTTCGCTAGCTTTTATCCTTATTTCCAGAGACATATTCGGCGGCGAAATAGCCGCTCGCTCATGTCCCTCGAAACTTTTACACTGGTCGTCCCAACATTTCATAGACAAGAGGTGCATTTCCATTACACGGCCGGATGAGGACGATCAATGTCCATTAAATGTTGCACTCGAAAAAAGCGAGGCGCCGCACACGGCGAATATTGATCCAGGGCGAGAATTTGGGCGTATGCGACATACAGGCCGAGAGGCAGAGTGCGTCGGTCTATAGAAAGTCGCATATAGAGTTTGCCCGGGAATTCCACTCCGACATCTTGGATTTCCCGTGGCGGGGGTATAGATGGGAGAACGGCGCGAGCCCCAACAAAGGCTCCCGGGAGTTTTTCCAGTGGTCGCATTAGGGAGTCGCGCGGCGCTCTACTCCCGCAGCCTCGCGCGCACGCATTGATTTTTCCCTGCGGCGCTCGACGGACTGACGGCGGCCGCTGCACGCACCGGTGCGCCAGTCGCATGGATGCCGCATCCTGGGGGCCGGCCCGCCCCGGGTCACGCCGGCTTTTCGTCCCCGCCCACCCAATTGCCCGTCGACGGGTTTTCGCCCGCGTTGCGCTTTATGGATGCAGGCGCCGATCCTCGTCCGCCGCGCCGGATTTTATCCGCACCTCGCACGGACGAGCCGGTACGCTGGGTCCCGTCAACATTTTTCTACAATAAATTTCTTATGGCCTTTCTTGAAATCACATGCAGCGGGAATTATTTATGCGTTTCCCGGTATCGCGCATGCTATTGCAGAATCTATAACCAAGCTCATAAAACTCTGCCTTGTAATATGCATCCCCATGAACTGTACACTGTGTAGAAGAAACTTCTTTTTTTTTTTATTTATTTCGAATATTGCGTTTGCATGTAAGCTAATGAACATCATAAATTACTCAAGAAATGACACTGCGGCAAAAAAGGTTTCTTTCATCAACTTTGAAAAATGATAGTCATTCAGAAAAATACAGAACTCCAGATCTATTCTCCCCAGGAAGACTATTTTTAAATTTCATTCCATACTTTTCAAACAAATCTTTATGAATATCAATAGGTACGCCGAGAAAAAAATTATGGGATTTCAATCTCAAATGAAAGTTGAGATTGCTTCCATATATATATATATGCATGGGGAAAATAGCGTCGAAGCAAGAGCAAAGCTGATTCGATCACGAGTTGTAAGAATATGCAAAGAAAAATTGACCTCAAATCGATGGATCTCGTTGAAATAATTCACCAAAAGCAAATCTGCTCCAGATATGTATACCAACGATGTAAAATCCCGCAATTCTTCCGGACAGGCATTGTTGCATTATAGCGTGTTGTGCGAGTGCCGTGCCGTTGCAAAGTCGGATAACAATCGTCATGTACTTAAAGAGCTACGTTTATAACAAAAGGTCGCGTGTACAAGTGCACATCGGGCCGTCCTGCTCATCCCCGTAAACGCATTAGCGCGACGCTCTAAATCCACTTGGCGTGCAAGGGAGTAAAACTGGTTGTTCCAGTGCCGAGGGCCTAATTGGCTCTTCTGATTCCGGACGAGGCGCTGCCTGAGCCAAGGCTCTCGGAAAACGCCCCGGCCAATCAGGCCCGTAATGGGCCATCGCTCACCCGAGGCCATTTCCCGCCCGTGACTCGGCCCGTCAGCCCAAGAATCAATACACCGTCGTTGCGTTAACAGCCGGGCTAAGAGCGCCATCGGAACAATCTCTTAGCAGAGAAATATATAGGCAGCAGACCGCCGCGAATCCCCGCAGACGCAGCAAAGTCCTGACTCGAGTGCCCCAAACTTTGCTTTCGCGTTTGACGATTTTCCGGTGGAAGTTCTGCGCGCCCTCTAGCAGCGAATGGCAAACCGTTCCCCGAGCGGCGCCGCAGCGTGTGTATTCTTACACCAATCCCGCAAACGCGGAATAACACACCCGGTGATAAAGCGCCACGGCGCCGGAGCGATCCACTTTGCCCCGGGATTCTGGTCGACCCACGACTTTTATCTCCCTCCCTTGCACTCTATCGTATATGTGTATACGCGCTCGGTAAGTAAGTAGGTCACGCACTCGCACACGCGCACCCCATGATGAAAGTTAAAAAACCGAGCGCCTATTCGATGATATTACCCACAGCGAGCACAGAACTAACACGATCGCCATCGCGAGACCGGACTTTTTCCCTTAAAATTGCTCGGACGTACTTTAAAAGCATACGCACTCTGTGCCACTACTGAGCTACACGATACGTTGAATAATTATTATTCGAGAGGGCGTTGTGATCGATTGTTATCACGTCCTACAAAATTTTTATCCCGTGACACATAAATATGTCATCGTTTTTTAACTCCATACTTAGGTTTAACATTCAAAATACACTCTCAATTAACTATTTTTCAAGAATAACTATTTCAAATATCACTGTAGTTTTTTTTTATTTTTAATCGTATTAATCCTCATATAACTGTAGTACTTCGACACTAGCGCAACGAGACGAGAAATAGGCAAATGTGAATGTGAACTAAACGTTTGGAGAATCTCTATTAATTGTAATTTCATTGACTATGAGCGGGCCATATAACTCTTATATTACTCAATCCGGACTCGCTCAATTAACTTACTTTACGCCATAATGAATGATAGACCAA
The DNA here is from genome assembly GCA_018906755.1 of Sycophaga agraensis. Lineage (NCBI taxonomy): Eukaryota > Metazoa > Arthropoda > Insecta > Hymenoptera > Pteromalidae > Sycophaga > Sycophaga agraensis. The sequence goes on from JACCIE010000011.1 coordinate 2,278,599, forward strand.
TGGGAAATGCAAAATGGCATTCCCGTGGCTAATATACTCATCGTCAATCCTCGTTATATTCACATATGCTCTATGCCAATATCCCTAATGCAACTGAGTAGCTTCTGTTACAATATAATTTGAAAATTCTAATAAAACTTTAAGAATTAAGTGTTACAATGCATAGTTAAATAGAATTATTTTACTATTTTATGTTATATTTATCATCGACGAATGTAAAAAGAATACACGTTGCTCTAGTAACCCTTTTTTCTTAGCAATTCACGCTGATAAGAATCGTCATTGCATTGCGTGCTGTTCAAATCAGCTTCACCGACCAACATCTCGTGCTAAGTACGTGATTAATAATCTTTTAAAAAGTTCACAAATATAATTACCAAAGTTGACAAACTGCACAGCGATAATTTTTTCTCAATTTCAACTCACAAGTTTGAAGTATACGAGCTCGTCATTTATGCATCGAGAGTTACCAAGAAACTGAAATTCACGATGATTTAATGAACGTACGGGAAAGCCCTTTTCCGCCCATCAAAAATGCAACATTTTATACTTTATTAGTCCAATAATTTTCTCGGAATTCAATAACACGTACATTAGCAGGGCCATGTTGCTCTTATGAATTATCAATGGCAGTTATTTTCGAAAATAGATCCTCATCTTAAATTTTCCACTGGACCGAGTCAAAAATTACATTAACCGATGAGCACAGCATCATCGCTTAGCCGATTGTACAGGCTATTTTGCTAATTGCGCAGCGCGTTAAGTCAACAAAAGCACTTGTACTTCGAGTGTTCACAGAGTGCTTCAAGATCACGCACCATTTGAAAAAAAAGCACCGTCGAAGTTTGATTCCCAGGGGCGATCGGTTAATCGTTTCCCATCACAGCGCCGAAAGTTTCAGGTCAAGGGCCGAGGCGACGATAAAAGCCGTAACGAGGGGAATCGGGTGTCGGCTCGCCAATTATCGGCCGTCGCGGGACAAAAGAAGCGTCACGCGCGACATAACGAGAAAGAGAGAGGAAAGGGAAGAGGGCTGGTTTACGCGCGACTTATATAGCGAGCCGCCGGGGCCCATTACCAACTTCCCGGTACCCCGCGAACACCGGTTCGCTAGTCATTTCGCGCGGATTGACTCCGAGTCCCAAGATTGCGCCCCTGCAATCCCGCCGACCTCTAAACCGATCTCTCAATCTCTGGCGCATTGTCGCGGGGTCGCGCCACTGACTCGGCTATCCCCGGCGGATTTAATTAATCCCCGAGGACAACGGCGAGCCTATCGTCCGGAATAAAGCGAGGCGCCGTTCGCAAGATCTCGATACCAGCGGTTAACTGGCCCGAGCGATTGAGCCCTAGCGGATAATTTAAATCTTTTTGAGCGCGCCGAGACGGAAGGAAGACCAAGCGGCGAATGCCCTTGCGCAAGTAATACCGCGAGCCGCGCCCTTCCTCGGCTTTTTTTTTCTCTTCCAGGGCATTACAATTATTCGCAATTCATCTGTCTAGAATTAAATATCGATCCCGGCCCACCGTAAGGATTCGCTGAATATTCCGGAGTTACTTTGAAAACCGCTCGCCTTTCAACCTAGGCTATCTTCTCGCCTCGTCACTTAACCTAGACAACGTTTGCAGTTAAAGTTAAACATAGGTCGAGCCCTCCAAAGGATTATCCAACGAAAAGAGGCTGTTGAGCAGACCCTCGAGCACGCGCTACATCAGCCTACTTAGTTAGCTAAGTTAACGCTCCGTCGGATAAAACGAATGGTGTCATCTCGCGAGGGCCGAGTCAAGGGCTTGCGTAACGCAGCTATCGATCCCGCCGCCCACCGCATAATGACGTGCAATTAGCGGATCCCCGTCCGGACGGCTGTCCGAGGAGGAGAAAACAATGAAGATCTCTTGGAGCGGGTGGATCCGCGGGCGCGTCCCGTGACCGGGGAGAGCGTCAGGCCACGTAGCCAGTACAACGGCCACGTCCGAGCCTCACGTGCGCCCATCCTTCATATAATGCCGGGCTCGCCCAAGTATTCCGCGAGTGCACATTGGCGGCGAATTCCGTCACGGCGACCCTCCCGCTCCCGCCACTCTTTTACGCGGGATATTTAAGCGGCCGCCTCGCAGGCTCCATTGCCTCCCGAGGACTTTTTCTATGAAACGTATACTCTCAAACTTTTCAATGGAGGGGCATAAATCCGATGCCGCGGCCAACTCGTGCAAAAACTCCACTGCTGCGCCAAACAAAGATACCCCCTGCTCCGAGCGATCGATTTTTATAAACTTGCCTACTAAAACTCTTTAATTGTACCCTGTAAAACAGCGCTCAGTAAACGCGAACAATTTCCGAGGTGCACAGGAAATGAAGGTAGAATACAGATCGGGTAATTGCGCATGTTTATTTAATTCTACGGAACTAGACGTTTTCGGCATAAAAAATTCAACCATAAATCGTACCTTTTATCATGAAAATATGCAATGAATTCCATTTTTCTTGGTGCAAGATACTCTACTAGACGTTAAATGTAATATATTGAGTACGAAATGTGTGGTAAAATTCGATTAAACTGAACGTTTACACCGACAGTAATATATAACTACGGTTAAAAAAAAATACTACCCCGTGCTTTACAACGGAGATAAACGATCCATGAAAATAATTTTACAGCAATAAAGCCCATTATTAATACTAATTCAATAAAAATTAGCGGTATATTCTACAGCTTGTTTACCTATATAGTAATTGTTAAATTGATTCTCGCCTTAATAGATATTTACCAGAGTGATCTTAACGGTAATCCGGCACATTGGCTTACTGCTTTAGTAAATATTAAAGGTAGTAAATATTTAAAGACATTATTGAAAGAGCTAGATATTAACGGCTAGATAATTAAAAATCAATTGAAAAGTGAATCACTTGCAGTGACTCGATTGTTGAAATGAAATTTCGAATCTATGAATATATTTTCATTCACAATCTAAAACATTCTTTTTACACATTGAATTCATTGAGCAAGTACTTTTTTCCAATTGGAACTAACTAGAACATTTGAGCTTTCATCCTTGCTTGAATGATAAATTCAAATTGACGAATTATCGAAATAACTCTATCTATTATATTATACACATAAACACATGATTACTTCAGTTCGAAGTTTATGCGTGATTGGATAATGAAATATCATTGCACATGTACCGTGGAACGGCCGACGGCAAAATAATCCACGGTGTCGATATAGAGACGTGCAAATTGATTGTAATAAACGGTAATCAATCTTTATCGTTTTTTTTACATTATGAGACTAATAGAGGCTGATAATGGACGGCCGCCATAAAAGTGATCGGTAATAAAGCGAAGAACGGGGCAGAGCAGGGGTGCTCGATAATAATACCGATCTCCGGCGGGCATCTTCGGCGGAGGCCGTATAGGCATAGGGCGGGCGAGAAGCTCGGCGGTGACGGGCCGCTCATGCACGGGGGGGGGGCGAGGCCGAGGGGCCGGTCTTGCCCGAGATCGCGCGCTATCGAGCGCGAAATCCAGCGGGTAAGGCCGCGTCGGCGATTAAAACTAAATGAGCGGCGGGCGCGTGTGAGTGCGCGGGCCTCGGGGTCGACGGCCCCGCGCGGCGTCGGCGGCGGCGGCGACTCGGGCGCCTCCCGGAGCACACCTACCTGGGCGGCGGCTGGCTCCGGAGCTGGGGCTGCTGCTGCTGCTGCTGCTGTTGCGGCTGCTGCGGCTGCTGCGCGGCTTTCCTCAGGGCGTCGCGGGCGAAGGGAGCGCGCGGCACTGGGCAGGTGTGGGAGACCGGGCTGATGCGTAGGGGACACCGAGCGGCACACGTGTGTGGGTCTGGGCCGCGCGCTGCTCCCTCTAGCCGGCGCAGGGCGTCGCGCCCCGGCCGCCCGCGCCGCCGCCGCCGCCGCCGCCGCTCAATACGCCCGCGCACGCGCCAACGCGCGCTCGATAAAAAGGGGGGCGCCGAGCCGCCGCCCGCGAGGGGAGCACTGGTGTGAATGGGCCACCGGGAAATCGATAGGCCGGGCCCGGGGAGGATGCGCGCCGAGCCGGCGGGCCCACGCGGACCTACTCGCCCCCGCGCCCCTTGCCCGGGGGCGCCCGCAGCCCCGGGACTCTCCGCGCCTATTCACCTGTGGACTAATCGATAGAAAACCGGGAAAAGGGAGGGGGCCGCTCCGCCCGCGAGGATTTACACCGGGAAGCCGGTGCTCGAATCAGAGGACAATGCCACGCCGGCTGACCGATGTCCCCGTTCCCGCGACATTACACTTCAATTACTCCTGTAAAGCAGATCTTCTTCAGTTAACATTACATAACATTGTGTCTCTGGAATAAGCCATTTCTATGTCAGAGGACATGATGAATAAACATTAAACATTTTCACCACGGAATATTCCAAATGAATTAGTTATGTATCTTGATAAAGTACCCTGTAACACCGTGGCCGACTAAACTCGCACCCGTTCTACTGAACTCCACACTGCAGATATGCGCTGTAAAAAGTCTTCGCTTCAAAAACAAAAATTATCAATACCGTTTCGTTGTTCATGAAAATTATAATGTTCGTCATGCGTAAAATCATTTTTCTACAAATAGGATATCACTATTTATGAAAATGAATTACAATCCAATAATACTGTACAAACATTTATTAATGAAACATCATTGATTTAGTAGTAATTATAATACTATCATTTAATTCGAAAGTGATTATTCGGCTGTATTAATTCGACTACCATCTATTATAACTAAGTACTAAATCAGGATCAAAAATCTGTTATATGGCTAATGGCAAATTATTTAGTTCGGATTAAAACATGCAATCCAGATATATAATACATAAATACAAATACATTAATATTACAAATATTATAGACCTTAGTGACTATATAAAAAAACTCGTATTTTACATTTCTATACATAGTTTCAAATAAAAGGTATAATATTATAATATAATATGTATTTATTTATATTATAATATGAGCTTGAATTTAAAATCGTCTTATTAATGAATATGTTTAGCAATATAATTTTTTGTTCTTATAGAGCACCCATTATATTTAATTCCTAAAATATTTTTCATTTTATCAATTAATTAACCATAAGACTTTTTAACAGATTGTATGCATAAATTAGTACCTTATGATTTTGTTATAAAATAAAAAAAATTATTCCATTCTTATTTATTGATAGTATATTTTAATCCATCAATATACTACTATAATCATATAGATGCTATATATGGAGTACAATAAATTCCAATTATATATATCAAAGGATTGGTATTATTTTGATACATTCCACATATTTTCACTTTAATACTATAAAGACATAACTTGCTCAGCATTCCAGACTAGAAAATACTGACTTGTACATCTTTGTCATAGTCACAGTGAAGAAATAATTCAAATTCTAAAATTTGTAGTGTACAATCAAGACAGATAATACTCCTGTAGATGCATCGTTATTATCTTAATATGTATTGAAAATTTAGAATTTGATAAAACTTATACTACATTATTAGTAGAGTAGTACTAATATGTCGTTTCTAATTCCAAACGATAATGTGTTTTAAATTTTGATTTCTAAATATTTTGTTGGTTACAAAGGGTAACACGCTAAAAAGTGTGAAGAAAAATTATTGCAAAGCAATAAGTAGTGACCGTATTGAATAAGAACTTATTATTATAGATAAAATTTTTCAAATTGTTAATATATAAATATATATTATTAATGTAAAATTATTAAATAATTATTAAATTTAATTCTACGGAAAATAACAGAACACTTCATTTATGATACAATTTTTTTTCTGTGAGGAGACGCAACTCCTCGTCCTCTAAAAGCAAATAGTGCAACGCGAGAATCAGAGCACGCATTCACTCGTGAAATTCTACAACATCACGCCAAAGAATAATAGGCTCCTGCATACATACAGTTTTCATCTTTCAGCAGTTATTAACTGCCACTTCGACTGAAAATCAACCAGTTAATAAAAATTATTCATTCACAGTCTTCACCACATTATTTTTACAATCGTTAATTTTAATTAAAACAATGCCTTTTAAACTATCTTCAGTGACTAGGTAAATCAAAATATTCTCTGCGTACTCCCCAAGAGCAATTTCCACCAGATAATAAGACGATTCTATGAAAATTTTAGATTTCCTCGTTTGAAGCCGCAGTCCGTCGAATGATCACGGTTTTATCTAAAAAATCAATGCCTAGCACTTCCCAATAAATGACGGGTGGGCGAATTACTCGAAACAAATTGAAAAAAGTCCTCGTGCACTGGCGGCAGTGTAAAAAGTGGTGAAAGGCGTTGAATGACGGGTACGGTCAGCCGAAGCGAGCCCGAAGGCCGATGTGTGCCGCGTGCGTCCATCCGCACGATTGAGTTCGCGCGCCCACATGTCGTGGACGTGCTATACGTGTTGCGCTTTTAATTGCGGCCGTAGCCCGCGGCTCGTTGAAAACAAGCGGAATTTGCGTTTCCCCGCCAATCTCACGGGGCAACCAGACTATGCTAATTTCAGAAAAAGCCATCTGAACGGAACGTCAACTGCAACGTTCGCGAGAACATTCGTCAACAAGGATTTTTTGTGTGAAAATTCGAGTCAAGATGGCGGTATGCTGATTTTTCGTGTAGGTAATTGAAAAAGAAAATAAAAGGAGTGACAAAAGTAACGGTCTAAATAGATTTTACATTCATCGTTGAACGTGGGCCGTTTTTAGCCGATGGGGAACAATTGGCATTAATAATAGTGTCATCCCGCAATAAAATATTGAGGGATGTTTAATCTGAACGCGCGCGCTGCGCTCGAGAGTTACAGGAAAAGAGTACTTCACTCCGTTTCCCACGATGCTACCACTATCCATCCCTCCCTCACTCTGACGTTCCCTTTGTACGTCGTGTCGACGTACATGTGAAGGGGATGATCTCCAGCAACGTTTCTCGTTTCCCAGGCGATGATTGGATTGCGTGTTCTTCGACCTTGTCGATATGGATAACCAAAGCGGCCTCATCTGATAAGTACAAAACCTGAGGGATGAATTCCCTACCAGTGTCGAAAGCGGTCACCAGGCAGGCCTGAAAACCTCTCGGCTTCGCCTTTTATAATAGACACGAGATCTTTTTCCGTCTATCTATCGTATGTGGTTGTAATTAGTCTGGAAACCCCAGTCCGACAGTCCGTATCTTCATCACGCACCTTAGCATGCACATATGTTTGATTGAACATAATTGCGTATCATTAATTCATTTCATTTATAATTCGGATATGAATGTGTATAGCAGATAGATAGTCCTTTGTTTTCGCTTAGATTATATGTGATTTTTTTTATAATATTGACGAGCTGTGATAACTAAATTGCAACTTAGTTTCGAGAAATCTCTCTACATTTATACATAATATAAAGCGTATATAACCGTTGGTAACTTGTATTCCATTTCGAGAGCGACAAATAACAATCATTTTCACGCAAAAGCGGAGAATTCACAGACTTGTTTAACCGTGCAAATAAGAGGCGAACACTACCGCAAGTGATCCTTTTGCAAGCGCAATATATTCACTACAGCATGCGCATGCCTTAAATTTAAAATCATATAGAATGAAGTGATATTTCTTTTAATATTTATTTGATAGTTGGAAAAGTATATGTAGATAACCGAAAAATTAATGCAGAATAAACTGATATACAAAAATGTAAAAATTGCACTTTTACAAGTTACGTGTAATGATACAATCGAAGCAATCTAATCTAGTTCAACAATTGCTCTACTCCTGAAGATTTCATCCAATTATTCTTTGTTCAATCATTATTTTGTAGCCATGCTTTAAAGCCGATACGATATAGAGCTACTTTTTATAATTTACAGAGAAATAAAAGTTTCTATCGAAATAAAAACTTCTTGCTCGAGTGAATTATTTAAAAGAGAAACTCATCTTCGGCCTTTTCAATATAAAATGATATTTTATCTCTTTTTAAAATTTTTTTGTTGTTGCGTGCATGTGTCCTCACATGAATAGAATTTCTTTTTATGCGATAAATATGCTGAATCTCAAAACCATCTCCTCCAAGGTGTCAAGTCACTTCCTTCCTGTATATCTCTCTCACGTACAGCCTCTAGTTCTTATCATTCATCTTCAACTTTTCTGTCTGTCCATCTGACTATTGATTTCTTTTTATCTCTTTATTCGCCTATTATATTTTTTGGCTTCCTAAAATCGTTTACGTTTACCTTCTTTACACTGATTACACTTGTATTGAAATTATTAATTGTCATTTCCTTGTGAAGTGATTTTAAATGTTTTGGCCATATTCCTGAGGAATATTTTTACACCAAATAATAAAGTGCCAGTTGTGAACAACTTTATTATACTAGTAAAACGCTAAACAGGTGATTTAGCTGTGACATACTACTATTTTCACATATTCCAAATTATTAAAATTAGCTTCTAGCTGTTAAAATTGAGTATTGTTTAAGTAGCTCATAACTATAAATACTATACAATTTTCTACTACACTAGTGTCTCAGTTTAACCTATTGATTTAACTATTGTACCTAATTATCGGATATTCAAGAACCCCTTAATTTACTAGTAGTAAAATAGATCGACTCTTCACTTTAAACTTTATCATGTGTATGATTGTCGAAAAATCTAAAAGAACAGTTACATGTACAAAATAACTTTGTTTTACTAATCGAAAATTCTAATAATTATTATTAGATAACTATAATATGTATATTAATAAAGCAGTTATGGCGACAATAATAATATATACGACTTTGACTTACTTTTCGAAATAAAAGAAAAACTCTTTTTGTTATAAAAATAATTCTACTGTAACAGCCAAAAATATGACTTTAGAATATAGTTATAATATCTTAATGAAGATTATTTTATGGTTAGTGACGCGAGAGTTAATCTGACTATTGTGTATCGTAGAGGTTAAAAATGAAACGACACGATTGTCGATTTTTTAATGCAGTTTTGTCTCGATTGAATATTGAATGTTCGTGCCGAGATTGCTAACGCACTGTTGCCGCGCGTCGGCGATATCTGCAAAATCGACGGTTGCCCGTTTCTCCGCGCGGAATGCGGCTCCGACACATACGACTACACGTTACGGTTTCGACTTACGAATTCGCTGGAAACTCGCCGTCTTTCACGAAAGGTCTTACGCGGTCACGCAGAGTGCATTATACCCACCCATGCGCATGTCTCCCCCGCAAGAGAAGATGAAACCGCAAAAGTGCAAGTTCGACAACCGGAGCGGATCCACGCGACAGGATCAAACGCTCGCCGAGCGCTCGGCACGCTCTGAAACTTCTTGATGTATACAGAATGAAACCTCGAGAAAAACAGACTCGGCGGGCTTTTCGCTACTTGATTGTAACCTTCGGTGCTGCTCCCTTCCATACATTTTTCTCGGAAAAAGATTATCGTGTCCGAGCTGACTTTCCGCTTATTTACAATATTTAAGTTGTGATCAAGTGGGATTTTCAAGGTTAAACACGTTTACGCAAACTTTAACAAAACAAAACCTTTTAAATCAAACGGAAGTACATTTTCACGCTTTATTTTGTTTGAGATTAATTATACAAAATATTTTCGAATTAGTTCCTAATTAATATATATTGCAGTTCATTGGACACATTTTCAATCAGGGTAATTAACATTATTAGCTGCAAACAATTAAGAAGAATTATTACCATTCCTTTTTTAAATTGAGAGCCACATATTATTCTACGGAGAACATTTGTCAAGGCTATTAAAATATTATGATATAAAACTCCATGGATGATAACAAAACTAACTGCGATCGCGTCTGGCTTTCGCAGCATGATCCCTTGAACTGCTCACAAATGTACACGAATAAAAGATTAGACCATGTGACTATACGCTATGAAAGCATTTGTCGAGTCAAAATAAATTGCGAGAATATCTGAATAAAGTTATTTGCGTTGCCAGGTGGACGCTGTACGCTGTTATTCCAATAATTCGTACACCATTCTGCAGAAACTTTAAAATAACCAATCAACGAATACGTATAAGAGTTATAACCAATTAATAAATGAAGATATTAATTAACAAAATATTTATAGTGCATTGTGTGCAGACAAATATTATAATAATATTAATTATGATAAACACAATAAGTAAATTATTGGTTTTCTCGATGAAATAAAAGTCTACAATAAGTTCACCTGCATGAGTATAATTTTTTATGCAATACTAATTATTTTTTCAATGGATATTTAAATTTATTAATGAATGTATTTTTGAAGGTCGAACAAATAAATTAATCATACCGCTGAAATAACTCAAAAATATATCTTTTACGCATTTTATCATAATCATAAGACGTGTTATTGATTTTTGCCTTTGAACGTAATATTATGCGGTACTGTACCTAGTATTTTTTCTTAATAAGTGTACTTTTTACATTTTTTCTCGTAGATTCTGATCTGGAAAATTATAGTCGTTTGATGATTAGAAACAAGAAATTTTATGAGAATATATAACAAATTTATAGGAGACATAAGTATTATACATAATTGAAAGAAATAAACAATCTACAAATTTAAAATTATTTAAAATGAAATTTACAAATAGAAAATGTTATTAAATCTTATGCATTCTACTTTTTTGAAACAATGCAGTATAAACATGCTGTGGAAACAGTGTGTTTTACAAAAATAAGCCATGCTACAAACGAATACACTGGTTACGAATCACCTGCAGCATGAATATAGAACAAAAGTCTTACATCAAATTTTATTCAGTATTCTTTTTGTTCGGAGCTTTGTGGAGCAAATTTAATTTTCGCATAACAATTCGCAACCATTCATGATGAATTCAAAACACCCATGCACATCCAATTCAACCGTAAAAATGATTTGATTGATGAAATGTTATTTGCGGCAAATTAGCGAATTGAAAATTATGATAAATATATAAAACGTATAGCGAACCTGAATATAGATAATTACGAATGTGTATCTTCAATTATGTTAAAATATTAACAATTAACAAGTAGATTTTATTCCCTTTTCTTATATCAATACAATCAATGATTTTGATGTAATCGGTATAGGTTGCGGATGATACTGCTATGGGTAAACTCGCAGCTCCTGGCAATGTGTCATGATGACGTCAAAGCTGACGATATATCAAATGCCTTTGAATAGTCAATACAATGCGTGTCTGAAATAACAATATAACGATTCCCTTTACGCAAGTGCTTCCAATAAATGAGAACAAAAATAGATGAGAAAATTGTCTACCAAGAGTAAGTAAATTTGTTAAGGAAAAACACTATTTCGAACCCGAAACTTGCCACATAGTTAAGCTGAAATAGTGTAAACGAACATGTCATGTTTGCAAACATTTTTTACATTATGATATTTCCAACAATACTTTTGCATATAATCTTGTTTATTCCAATTATATAAGCTCTCATAACTGAGGTACAAATTGCTTAATACTAGATTTTATTTACTCTGAAGTTAGAAAATACAGGATGAACTATGAACATTTAATACAACAAATTCAAAGCCTCGCTTGGCCTGATAAACAAATGACAGCGATTTTTCGTTTTCTCTCTCACTCTCCTTAACTTTTGAAATGCGTATCGCGAAATTACGCGTGATGCGGTCTTGCTCTCTCCTAGTCTCGGGTCCCCACGTGTCCCGAAACACACTGCATTGGCAAGGATCGAGGGCCGATTGAGGGTCGATCGCGCGCTTTAATGCCCTCTCTCCTCAATTACCTGCCGAAACCCAAGTGCTAATTACCGCGCCTAATTTCGCGCATCTTGTTGCCTCCCATCAAGCTCAGGGTCAAGGCTGCAAGCACGAGCTCAGTTCAGCAGCGACCACGGCGAGATACTAGACGCAAGTTTCATTATGAAAGATACATTTTAGGAGCGGTAATTATGGATATTCTTACCATTATCAGTGAAAACTCATCATGGCTCAAAATTTCTTATCTAACATTTAGAGAGAATAATTTTTAGAGTGAAAGAAATGTAGGGAAGATATTCGGTCTTATTGGTCTTTCCACAGGCTGTACAAGTATATGCCGAACATTTCGGGGCATCCGCATTGCTGCGTAAAACTTGAACTTTTAAAAGTTCACTCTGCGACGTTGAACGTAAAGTGAAGTGTTGCATTGACTGTACATACAAGAATACGAGGGCGTTGCATAGCTTTTTTATCACTTACAATTTCGTGTATTTTTTATTATCATGACATTAGATATGATTTATATCTTCGATGAATATGTAAATACTTTGTATAAAATTGAAAATTACGGAGTTAATGACTAGAGTAACTGATTTTTATAATTTCTATTTTCGAAAAATGTTATATTTAATGGATTACTATGAATAAAATTAGCAATAAATTTATAAATGAAGTATTATATTTTATAATAATTCTATCATCAAAAGGTTGAGCTTAAATGTTAATTTGCAAATTAACTTTTGTAATCTCCAATACTTCTTGAATTTCATTAATTATTATTAAAATGGACTGCAGATATCACTAGGAAATATTTTAAAACATAAGATTTACGTACATGGCACAAACTTTATTACCTGAAATTTAACACGACTACAAGTAAAATGAATCTCGTCGCAGAATGAAATCCGACGATTTGCCCACCAGTGAAGTCCACCATTATACAAATGAACATCAAACTTTTAATGATGCTCATTCGAAGTTTTAATTAAAGCATAATGGTACCGAGTTAGATGACAAAATGAAAGCAGCTACGAGATTGGTATAACAGTAAGTACAGAGTATCACAGTCTTGCTTCCACGTGGGTTACATTAGCGTCAAAGTGTAAAATGCGAATTTATCAAAAAATATATAACTCATTAAAGGCCTTACTTCGGGCGACCCGTTAGACAAGTCAACGATCTCCGCCCGTGCAGCGCGCGTCTGTCTTGTCTCGGGCTCGAACTACTTCCCGGTTCTTTTCATGACGCGCGTGCACTACTCGTTACATCTCTTTCTTTGGCGGATAGCCGCGGGTGCCGTTGCCCCCTTCTGTCCATTCAGGGTAGACTTCGTCACTAGGGCAAGTGGATCTTGGTCGTTTAGTGTGTGCTTTTGAAAAAGTTATATTTTAAAAGAATTAAATGTTATTAAAGAAAATAATTACACTCAGTTTTACAGCATGCTTTACTTGTTCTAAACGAGAACAATAAGAATTCCACTGCTTGTATATGTACAGAGACTCTTACAAATGAATGTAAGAGCGAGAATTGCAAACTTTAATCTACGAGATTAAAAATTCAGTTGCACCGTGTTTACAAAGGTTGTTTTTTAAAATCTTTTTACTACGACTTTTGAATTTTCGTTCTTAGTTTTCAGGTGTGAGCAGAGAGTGGGAATAATACTCATCTTTATGCATGGCAAAAAGTCTTTTTAAAGCATTCACATCTGAAAATGTATTGAGACAATCTTTTGCAAAGAATAATAGCCGCACGAAGTCAGACTACATAAACAGAAGGTTCTGCTTGCAACATTGTATCCTTAAAGATTTACTTATATCTCGGATCTCTCTTGTCTCATGACAATTTCGTAAAAGCACGAGGGTAAAATATAAGCCTCGACGGTATTAATCAACGGTAGACTCAATGCGATAACACGGTGGTAACGACCTAGAGCTATCGCCCCTCATCCATCAAGGATAAAACATTCAGAATATTTATTCGGGCGGCCTAGGCGCGACAAATGAACCGGCCTCCTTTGGCCGTTGAATTTTCACTATTAAGGAGGCCCCATCCCATGGAGGTAGCGCTGCTCCCATGAGTTTGAAGGTGGCCGCATTCTTAAAGGGAAATTCCGACGGGGGATTCTTTGCGGCGCTTTAATGCCCGAGCGCAAACTCGCTCGATTCGTTAAAGTGCCCTCGCGGGCGTAGCTCCTCAACTGTAAGTTGTGCACGAGGGGTCCTGTCGTGAAGCTATATCAGCAATCTAGAGATTCCTCCCCATCCTCGCCCCTTCTTTGGCTTTTTAATAATTCGCCCAGCTCGCCCAAGCGACCCGATAGTGTTCCGAAGAGTTTCGATTGAAGTGTTGCTTTATGGGACATCGTGAATAAAGGAGACGGCTTTGGCGATAAATGCCCCGCGGCTAAAGGGAAATTTACCCCACGGGATTGGATTCGATAGCCTTTACGCGTATTCGAGGATTTATTCAACATTTTTAAGGTGGAAAAACTGTTTCGAATAGACTACAATGTTATTATAATTGTGAATTGCTGCATGTGGAGAAAAACGCGCATAGAAATTACTGAATAAAGAACATTTGAATCTCCCTTTAAAAAGTAATTTATCTGCTTTTAGGTTTTACATCGCTTATATTTTGCTCCGATTTTCAAACTACTTAACGATTTTTTAATATAATCTTGACTTTTTTTCAGTCTGTAACTTACCAGCGTATATTTTTACAATATTTGTCACGTGAAAGAAACCTATAGAATGGCTTTAATACACTATACGCAGTGTACAAGAAAAGATCCTTTCCAAAGCAGCACTTTTAAACTTGACTTTTTAATCGATTACTTTAATATTTTTTTACTCTTCGAGCTTCAAAAGCTTGATATAGATGCATAAACCCAATTAATGGATCAATTTAAACTACCTTTAGTAATACTTAGTTAATATTAAAGCGAGCATCAATTTCATTTTTAATTAAAAAATTAACGATTTTGAAAATTTCATAAAATGTTTCTTTTACTGAACAGTGCCTTTAATACGTAGGTTACATTTTTGGAATTAATTATAAAATAAATTGTTTACTTTAACCTGTTTTATATTTACCATAAAAAATAACACTGTTGTAAAATAATTGAAAGTATTCCATTAAACAAAATTATTTTAAACTAAAATAGTAACTTATTAAACATAATTTAAATACACATAACAATTTGACAATCTTGTAAAAAAATTCATTGTATTACATTGTACAATGATATTGTCTTCTAAATATCATATAATTATTTTATTTTCATTTTTTTAAATCTTTTATCAATTAATTGGATTTAAAAACCGTTATTGTTTACATTTATAAAAAATCATATTAATAATTTTAAATACATATTACAATATAAAGTAGGTTTCTTAATCAACAATGAATTATTACCATCTGAAATTGCACAAGCTCCTTTATTTAAAATTTTAAAATGATACAATTTATGGTTCAATTTATGAAAAAAGCATACTAATTAGTGATACAATTTATTGAGAAATAACTGCATTCGTGATTAAAATTAATTAAGCGTTATTAATAATATTGATTTAAAATTATTTCACTATTACGCAGTTGTTTATATTTTTGATACTCGGTAACCTTAATAATCAAAACAAACACACGATTGTAGACATTGCAATCTACTACATATTTATTAATAATTCTTCTTTATATATTAATCGAATACAATGAATAATTTATAGAATTTGAAGATAGTATAATGGAGGGGAAAGGCCTCGAGCAAACGATAAATTTTATTCCGCTAACGCAATAAAGAAAATGTAGGTTATAAGAAACTCTCTCGTCGAATACAAGTAACTAGAGTTGCCAAAAAGCATCAATCCGTCTGAACGTACTATTTCAGAGCGCACATGGAATCGCGTGGCGGGCAGTCAACGAGACGCTGGGAGTTATAAAAGAGCAGTTAAGGAATTACGCCTCGCCGCCGCCAGAGCCGAGTGCGGATAAAAGGCAAGAAGCACGTCAGGAAGTTACAATGTCTTCGGCTGCCACTCCCTCGTGTTACAAGAAAATTTTCCCGAGGCGAGGGTCGGAAGCGACGAACTGCTCCCGCGACGCAGCTACTTGTCCCTCAGGTCGGTGTTAAGCGAGTAGTTGCGGTACATCCCGCCCCGCGAAACCTCCTGGCTGAAGGAGTAATTGCGCGGGTAGTAAGTCGTTGGTACCGTATGTATCGACGGGGAGAAATATCCGTAGTCCTTCGAGGTGCTTCGATAGGCCGGATGGTCCTTCGACGTGTCCGAGTCGCCGTAGCCTTTGAACATCTCTAATAAATAAAAATCAGAATAGCTTAGAGATCAAATTTTATGACAATCACCTTACGTATCTATATAAAAATTTTTAGACTAATATATAAGGAATTTTAATAAAGGATTTTCATTTTCTGCTCATTTCAGTGCCTAGAGCAGTTTCCGGGCGTCTCATGGATCGATAAAGTAGTTACAAAAGGTAAAAACTATTACGATATCAATTTCCTTTTCACAAGATGAATTTTTAATAGTAGTCATAATCTTTATTGTTAATAAATATTTATTTCATTTGATAAAAAATAAGCTTGTTATTATTCTCAGTACTTAACGTTCTTGCAAACATTTTTATTATATTTCCGTTTCCATAAAAAATGCTATTAATAAGGCAAATACATAACACGATTAGCATTTTCAGCGAAATCTGTTCTGAGGAAGATTATGTGCATAAACTTTATTCGACTTATGTTTGAATAGCACACCAACGATGAAATGAATAATAGATGCATTGTCATTGCATTAAGCGTTGTAAGTATTTGCTGTTTAATTTCATTACCAAGAATAAGTTTATTTAAAATACAATTTATTGTGAAAGTTTTTCATTATTAATCTAAAAATATTTCTGTCCGTAATAAATATATCAAAAATAAATCAAATTGATTAAATATATTTATGAATTAGATAAATATTAATATTTCGTGTAATGCATCAATGTATTGTAAATCGCAAATCTTGACAAAAACGATTCAATTTTAATTAAACGAGATCATAATTTTAAGTCCGATATGGTAATATATATTTCTAAATTTGCATTCGAATCTAATATGTATTCTAATATTCTACACTATAATATGAATTTGTAAGTCGTATTAAGCAGGCTTTTGAGATTACAGTATATTTTCCATACATATCATATCTTGAGCTTTATAGAAGTGTAGAAAAACGATCTAACGATTTGTACCTATATTTTTTTTATAATACTGTCCTATTTTTATCAATATCTTATTATTTAATATTTTGAATAAATATTAATAAATATATTTATGATGATCATTTTTAATTTTATTTACAGATGTAAATATTTTTAACAATAATAAAATATTTAATAACATTAAAATATTTTTAGCAAGCAACAAACCTCTTGTCATATAGCACGAGTCACGTAAAAAATCGATTTCGCTCTGTAATTTTATCGCACATATAGGAATCTTGAACAACAAACTGATATTTTTTTAGATGAACACATTTGAATTTTCCTGTCACTCCGCTAAGATTCTTCGTCAGGGTACCATTAATTTCAAAACTAGGATTAACAGTAACATTTTTAAAGGTATTAAAAGCCAATGCATCCACCAATAGCAATCCATTATCGTTCAAATAAAGTTTTTCCAACATCTCTAATCCCTTGAAAGCATTAGACTTTAATTCATATATCTGATTGCCATTCAACCAAAGTTTTTGCAAGCTACCTAAAAACTTAAAAGGTTCACGGGATAATGAGATTATCTGATTTCCACCAAGATCCAGTTCGTTCAGCTTACTAAAACCAGAAAACATATCTGGTAGGAGAGTAACTATTTGATTTCTAGACAGATACAGAAGATCTAGATGCCTCAAGCCCTCAAAAGCCCCAACAGGTATCTCAGTGATCTTATTTGTGTCCAAGGCTAAGGTTTCTAGACTTCTTAAACCACGAAACATGCCTTTTTTGAGTGTGATACTGTTATTGGTAGCATAGAGTTCGAGTAAGCCATTCAAACCTTTCCAGAAACTTGGATGAAAGGTTACCAATTGATTCCCATCCAGCAAAAGTGTTTCTAGATTTACTAATTTCTCGAAGGCTCCTTCTTCAATCTGGAAGATCAAGTTATCCTTGAGGTCCAAATAGGTCAGCTGCTCTAATGAGCGAAAGAAGTGCTGTCCCACATTGGTTAAGCGATTTTTTCGAAGGTAGAGGGCTGACGAGTTAGCGACATCAGTGAAGGCAACCTCGGAGATCCAGTAAAGGCGCAGATCCTCGAGATGCAACTCGATATCGTCAATCGTCTGTACGGCATTCACATCGTCAAAAGCAACATTAAGTAGCTCGCCGTCAGACAGGCATAAATAGAGGTTGTTGTAGACGCGGCAATCAATCGTCTCAGCATGAACGGAACAGAAATTAAAAAGAAGTGCATACAGGCAGAACGTACTTAAATTTTTTGTAAAGTCGCACTGAGAAGCGGCGTGAAAGTGCATGATGAAACGGCACTCTCGCAACCCGGTAACCCTCTGGTCTTTCCTTCTTGAGCGCACGAAGACCCATGGAGAGAAACTGATGGCTTTGTTCTCCAGCTTTTCTTCTTAACATTATTACATCGATAAAAATGTACGCGTGACGTACGTTTAACGAACCCCTAAGAGAAAAATTGCACTCCAGCGATACGAGAAGATCTGCTGCTGTTGTTTTTGCTGTTCCTATATTGTCTTAACCAATGTTCCACTTCCACGATGTATATAAATATTTTTCTTTCAGAGTGCATTTTGAAGCTTCTAAACAGTGATAATAACTCAGCATGGTGACATAATCCAACGAAAATATTATGTTAAGAAATAAAATATTTTGAAAATACGCTTCAATTTGTATCGATAATCAGTTATTTTCAACTAAATTTTTAGTTCTTAAATTATTTATTTACCTAATCAGCGATACCAAGATAATCGATATATAATTATCGAAATGTATGATTTCTAAATGCCAAAAACTTTTAAATGGCCCTTTACAAAATCATTCTCTATCTTGCCTTATTACACCTAATTAATTGATAAAAATATATGTTAATTTCTTCAAAGATTAAAGCGGTGATAGCTAAATCTGTTAAACGAGACACTAATTTTTGCATTATATCAATTTCCACCGCAACATTTCTTTGCCTATACCGTGCATGAAAACGTTAGGTTAAAAAATATCATTGTCTTCGCCCAACACTTTTCTATTACATCAACCTCGTAACTATTCTTATTTTCATTTATTGCGATTCATGCAAATCTATATGTCTCGTCGACTCATCCCCTGCAAAATCAATATTTTCATAACACGGCCGCTGTCTTAGGAACATTGAACTATTACCTGAGGCTTTGGCGAGTTAATTATATACACCCTCAATCGCCAGAAAATCAAAAATACACCAAATCCCACGTATAGAGTCACTACCGAGTAATCAGCGTTAGCGGAAGGTTAACCGGTGCGGGTTGCTCGGCTCCCCGATAAGAAAGTTTTCAAGCGAGCCGGCTATAATTAGAGGCGCGAGCGTGTGCGAGGGATAAGCCGTAGCGCGTGCGGTACGCGGGGGCATTGCCACGGCTAGCTTGCTTGTACTCCGCGCGCATTGCTCAAGGGGCGTGTATACCGAGTCGCAGTCGCCTCCCGCGTTTAATTGACGATTGCCTTGGAGCTGGCAACGCCTCCGCCGGAAGATTAGGAGCACCGGGATCGAATCGACCATCTATTTAGTTCGCGAGAATCACTGGCGAGCGTTCTTTCACGAGCGCGTTCTCCGCGGTAGGCGCGCGGAGGCCACAGAAGCGCTGATAAATCCTCGCCGACGCTTGGCACTTGAGAGAGGGCCAGCGGCTAGATAAACTCTCGTTCCCAAGCGCGGCTTTATAAATTGCGGCGCGCGCGGTTTACGCGGACGCGCGAATCCTCTTCTCTTAACGGGCTTATATTAAAAACTACGCGAGGTCAGCAGCTCCTTTTACCGTTATTATTCCATTAGTGGTTATACCAAGAAGCCGAAGGATTATATACTTTAGCATACACTTTTGAATAAACAACTTTAAAGTAATCACATGTCGTATTAGATGTATGGTTATAGATATATTTTTATTATAAAATATATGCGTTTTTATTTTAAATTTCTGATAAAGCACGTTTACACAATTTTTGTAAATAGTTGATGTGTATGTTTCTGTAATCAAAATTTATGCTCAACGGTTACGTACAGATATTTTAGTACACAAATTCGGTGAATTATAGAAATAAATGAGTACAGAGAGCGTCGTATTATCAAATTTTGTGCAAGATGAAACTAAATGTCACCGAGTACATACTGTGAGTCTTTATACAATGACAATGCATTCCGAATCAACGGTTAGCTTGGACAAATATACGAAAAGTAAAAACGGACGAAAAGTGCCACCTGGGGCAACTCTTACTTACTCGGATACATGAAGCGCGTGGGTATGTTGAAGGTGCGATAGACCTCGTCGGTCCTCGGGCCGGGCAGGTTCGGGTGTCCGCAGTCAGCCCCGGCTTTTCCGCCGTCACAGTCCTTTTTCTCGCTCATCTCCGGGCGGGCCCACCTGCGGGGTTGCCGCGGCGCCGATCGGACGTGCCAGTGAGGCCGACGCGGCGCCGACGCCTCGCCAAGGGCAAAAAGTTGTTTCGTCGTTATGGCGACGCCGTCGCAACGTGGACGACGCTTGCGTGAGCGCTGCACACGTGCTGGGGCGACGGCTCCGGATTTTGGGCATTGATCGGCCGCGTACAGAGATGCGTTATCGGGCGCCCGACGGTCTGTTCCGCGAGGAGTCCAGTCATTTGGTTAGTCAGCCCAGACTAATAATCGCCCTGCCATGACTCGAGGGGCGAATTCTCAATTTTTCTCCATTTGAAGATTCTAAGAATTTGATTAGTGCAGTGCTGTTTATTCAAAACTAATCGGCTTACGATTAACAATTTGAAACCACTAGTTTTAGTATTTTTTATGTTTGCAGTAATAAGCGTTAACAATCAGAGATCACTCTTGATTAAACTATAATTCAGAATATTAATCGATTACTTGGAAAGAACATTATCGAATAAAAACTAGACTTTTAAATGCATATAAAATGTGATATGTAATGTCAAGAGGTCAGAGATACTGTTGATCTATAAATATTATACTGCCAACGACCCCAAAATTCAATAAAAAAATTGATATTATAAGTATGTCGTGATAAACTACACAATTATGTCAATTTATTATTACATGAAATTTTCACAAAACTTTATTACATAAGCTGAAAAAAAAGAAATATTTGTGAAAAAATCTATACCTACAACATTAAACTGAATTATTGATAAGTTAAAAACCAACATTTTCCGTTACTATAATTTTACGTTTTATAAATTATAATTGTTGTAAATCAGAGAAGAATTT
Organism: Sycophaga agraensis; assembly: GCA_018906755.1. NCBI lineage: Eukaryota > Metazoa > Arthropoda > Insecta > Hymenoptera > Pteromalidae > Sycophaga > Sycophaga agraensis. The sequence goes on from JACCIE010000011.1 coordinate 2,299,833, forward strand.
TATAATTAACATAATTTTTGCTGATTTATGTTCTTATCCATGGAGCATCTAATGCCGTTACTTTTATAGTAAGGTTATCTACAACTGCTCATGATGATGTATTCCTGCAATACCGATAAATGGTAAATAAATAGCACAAACAGTAAAAGATCAGATGTTAACTCATATGCTGAATTATATTATAATTGTTTGTTTCTGTATAAAATGTTGTATATTATTTGATATTAATTGTAACATGATTGTAAACTATTATTGCTTAATAAAAAAATTTATGTATATTAATTATGTAATTCATATGAGATTTATGGGCATTGACATACACAAATATAGTATGAAAGCTTCTGTGTTGTATTATAATATTGATTTATATTCAAATTTAGAAAAAAAATTTCGTATAATAATTAATTATTACTCAGCACTTATATTATTATTAAATTCTTATTTACTAATAATCATGTTAATAATCATATTTCAGAAATATAATTTCGTCGATAAAACCTAAAGTGGTAGAAAACTGTTTGTCCAACTCAGATGTGTTTATTTGGAATGTTCTATCTTGTGGTTCCGTGGTGTAGCGGTTATCACGTCTGCTTTACACGCAGAAGGTCGCCAGTTCGATCCTGGCCGGAATCACATTTTTTTTGTATTTTAGTAGTTTAATCGGCAAATATTTAAGAATACAAATTAAATACTACTCTAAATATTTTTAATAATAATAAAATATTTAACAATATTAAAATATTTTTAACAAGCAACAAACCTCTTGTCATATAGCACAAGTCACGTAAAAAATCGATTTCCCTCCGTAATTCTATTACACAAATAGGAATCTTGCACAACAAACTGATATTTTTGTAGATGAACACATTTGAATTTTCCCGCCACTCCGCTAAGATTCTTCGTCAGGGTACCATTAATTTCAAAACTAGGATTAACAGTAACATTTTTAAAGGTATTAAAAGCCAATGCATCCACCAATAGCAATCCATTATCGTTCAAATAAAGTTTTTCCAACATCTCTAATCCCTTGAAAGCATTAGACTTTAATTCATATATCTGATTGCCATTCAACCAAAGTTTTTGCAAGCTACCTAAAAACTTAAAAGGTTCACGGGATAATGAGATTATCTGATTTCCACCAAGATCCAGTTCATTCAGCTTACTAAAACCAGAAAACATATCTGGTTGGAGAGTAACTATTTGATTTCTAGACAGATACAGAAGATCTAGATGCCTCAGGCCCTCAAAAGCCCCAACAGGTATCTCAGTGATCTTGTTTGTGTCCAAGGCTAAGGTTTCTAGACTTCTTAAACCACGAAACATGCCTTTTTTGAGTGTGATACTGTTATTGGTAGCATAGAGCTCTAGTAAGCCATTCAAACCTTTCCAGAAACTTGGATGAAAGGTTACCAATTGATTCCCATCCAGCAAAAGAGTTTCTAGATTTACTAATTTCTCGAAGGCTCCTTCTTCTATCTGGAAGATCAAGTTATCCTTGAGGTCCAAATAGGTCAGCTGCTCTAATGAGCGAAAGAAGTGCTGTCCCACATTGGTTAAGCGATTTTTTCGAAGGTAGAGGGCTGACGAGTTAGCGACATCAGTGAAGGCAACCTCGGAGATCCAGTAAAGGCGCAGATCCTCGAGATGCAACTCGATATCGTCAATCGTCTGTACGGCATTCACATCGTCAAAAGCAACATTAAGTAGCTCGCCGTCAGACAGGCATAAATAGAGGTTGTTGTAGACTCGGCAATCAATCGTCTCAGCATGAACGGAATAGAAATTAAAAAGAAGTGCATACAGGCAGAACGTACTTAAATTTTTTGTAAAGTCACACTGAGAAGCGGCGTGAAAGTGCATGATGAAACGGCACTCTCGTAACCCGGTAACTCTCTGGTCTTTCCTTCTTGAGCGCACGAAGACCCATGGAGAGAAACTGATGGCTTTGTTCTCCAGCTTTTCTTCTTAACATTATTACATCGATAAAAATGTACGCGTGACGTACGTTTAACGAACCCCTAAGAGAAAAATTGCACTCCAGCGATACGAGAAGATCTGCTGCTGTTGTTTTTGCTGTTCCTATATTGTCTTAACCAATGTTCCACTTCCACGATGTATATAAATATTTTTCTTTCAGAGTGCATTTTGAAGCTTCTAAACAGTGATAATAACTTAGCATGGTGACATAATCTAACGAAAATATTATGTTAAGAAATAAAATATTTTGAAAAAACGCATGAATTTGTATCGATCATCAGTTACTGTCAACTAAATTTTTAATTGTTTAATTATTTATGTCCCTTATCAGTTATACCAAGAGAATCGATATATAATTATCGTAATGTATGATTTCTAAATGCCAAAAACTTTTAAATGGCCCTTTACAAAATCATTCTCTATCTTGCCTTATTACACCTAATTAATTGATAAAAATATATGTTAATTTCTTCAAAGATTAAAGCGGTGATAACTATACATAAAAAATATCATTGTCTTCGCCCAACACTTTTCTATTACATCAACCTCGTAACTATTCTTATTTTCATTTATTGCGATTCATGCAAATCTATATCTCTCGTCGACTCATCCCCTACAAAATTAATGTTTTCATAACACGGCCGCTGTCTTAGGAACATTGAACTATCACTTGACGCTTTGGCGAGTTAATTATATACACCCTCAATCGCCAGAAAATCAAAAATACACCAAATCTTACGTAGAGAGTCACTACATTAATTAACATAATTTTTGCTGATTTGTGTTCTTATCCATGGAGCATCTAATGCCGCTGCTTTTATAGTAAGGTTATCTACAACTGCTCATGATGATGTATTCCTGCAATACCGATAAATGGTAAATGAATAGCTCAAACAGTAAAAGATCAGATGTTAACTCATACGCTGAATTATATTATAATAATTTGTTTCTGTATAAAATGTTTTATATTATTTGATATTAATTGTAACATGATTGTAAACCATTATTGCTTAATAAAAAAATTTATGTATATTAATTATGTAATTCATATGAGATTTATGGGCATTGACATACACATAAATATAGTATGAAAGCTTCTGTGTTGTATTATAATATTGATTTATATTCAAATTTACAAATAATTTTTCGTGTAATAATTAATTATTACTCAGAACTTATATTATTATTAAATTCTCATTTACTAATAATCATGTAAATAATCATATTTCAGAAATATAATTTCAATAAAATCTAAATTGGTAGAAAACTGTCTGTCCAACTCAAATATGTGTATTGGGAAAACTATCACTTGTGGTTCCGTGGTGTAGCGGTTATCACGTCTGCTTTACACGCAGAAGGTCGCCAGTTCGATCCTGGCCGGAATCACGTTTTTTTTGCATTTAGTAGTTAAATCAGCAAATATTTAAGAATCCAAATTAAATACTACACAAAATTGTTCAATAATGCAATTTACTTAGAATCGTATATATTATGCATTAATAAATTATTATGCGATGTTAACAATGGTATCTTTAAAATTACAACTAAAACTAAGATTTTAATCGATGATTAGCTATGAACTTTTATAAAATAAAATATTTTATAATTTTTAAATATTTTGAAAGATTTCATTCAATTTCTATCTTAACTACATCCTAGAATCAAAATTGGAGCAAATGAGCATGAAATGACATTAAAATAGTCAAGAATAATTGAAATTTTTTAAAAAAATAATCATTTCCATCTGAATTGCTATAAGTTTTTGTATTTTGACTATTATTTGTATAATAATATAATAAATAAATCGAGATAAATATACATATATATGCTTTTAAGTACAAAAAAATGTTAAATTGGGATTCAAAATGAATAATAGTGAATATATTTTGTATGTCAAAACTAGAATAGAATTATATATTGTCAGTATAAAAAATAATTATTAATATTTGTATAAATATTGGAATTTACCTTGTAACAGTTTCCTTGTGTATATTTTATTAGGTAATAATTGTAATACGAATATAAATAAATAAGAAGCACATGTACTCAGTCTTATTACTTACACGACAACGAATCGTCTTGGTGTGTCACTCTAGAATGAAAGTCTGCAGTCAGCAGAAGACATCATGGCCTCCTGCCAATAAAGTTTACAAATGAAGAATCAGCGATAAAATGTTTGAACCGAGTAAACCGCGCTAATCATCGGCGGGAGTACATCACTCAAGACTTTCAATGTAAAATATGATTAAAAAATGTACGTGCACTGGCGCGAAAAGTATCATTAAACTTGAAAAAAAAACATACGTTAATTACCATAGTGTTGTTCAGTTTACTTAATCCATTTTTATTTTATTTTCATCACAAGGATCCGAATAGATAACTTTCGTGATTTAAATAATATGCAGACATTTGTACTACTGTCTTCGACCACAATAAGTTTAGCAATAGGTTTGTTTGTTTTCTTCGGCGTTGCGTATCGCGATGGTGCTGTTTTCGCTCAGTTGCAAGGTAAGTAAAACTTAATTCTAAATTAAATATGATTACATAACAGAATACCGTGATTTTTTTTATTAGACATTAAATAAAAATATATCTCTTATTTTAGGTAAACAAGAGACATGTAACACTGGAGATACCTTTGTTAACTCTACAGACGCACCTAATATGAAATGTTTTGATTGTACGTGTAAGGTGTGTATATAGCTTTTAATTTGATTCACCTATTTTTATTCGGACATACAATATCATTAACAGTATTATATTCAGTTTTTCTTTGATCTGTTTGTGTTTTAAGTATGTAATATAACATTAATAATTAAATAAATACTATAATCATTTAATTTAAATATCATGCAGAATGGAGTAGTCGAATGCATCAAACAAAAGTGTCCTGATATCGAAGGCTGTTACAGACTTCAAATACTTCAAGCAGATGAATGCTGCCAAAAGTGTAAAGGTATTAAAATATTTTATTTTAATTTATTTATAAAATTTGCAAATCGTCAAAGAATTATTCGTTGAATTTATAATAAAATATGTTGAAAGGTTGCATGAAAAATAATGTATACCACGAATCAGGAACTGATTGGATTGAATCAAGTGATCCATGCAGAATATTTACGTGTACAGCTGGAGTTGTCACGGAATCGCAAATTCGTTGTTACACACCTTGCCAATATCCAAGGCCATCGTTACCTGGCCAATGTTGCCCTACGTGCACTGGTACAAAATCAAAAAAATTATAATTCATTTTCTTGCAAGTAACACATTTTTTCTATCTTGTAATATAGCAATATTTAACACATTTATTGCTATTAACTTAAACAAACCCACTTCACGATCATTTTTCTTTTATTGAGGTTGCCGTTTTAAGGGTCAAAAAATAGTCGAACAAACTCGTATCATTCCCAAAGAAGATCCATGTGTCACATGTAACTGCTCTTCAGGAAAACTGACATGTACCAAAAAAGCTTGTCCGGTTCTAAATTGCCCAGAATCAAAAATTGTACAAGGATTTGAAGAATGTTGTCCACAGTGCATAGGTATATCTATAAAGTGCCGAAATTTTTTTCATAAACTTCGCGACTTGCAATAATCAATCTATTACTACTAAAATTTACGTATTATCGCAATAATACATAATTAATATTCAAATTAAATTTACAAATTATCTTTAGGAACCGGTAAACGCTTGGATCCACCAAAAGGTGGGTGCATACTTGGTATGAAATTATACCGTTCGGGAATGTCTTTCGATCCGGACAGTTGCACACACTGTACTTGTACAAATTCAACAATTCACTGCCAAAGAGAAAGTTGCCCAATTTTGGATTGTAAACAAAATCAGCAAAAATTGTTACCGGGTCGATGTTGTGCTCAATGTGGAGACATGGAATTGATTGTTTCAGATGAATATAAAGTTGAAAAAATAGATAAAGGAAGTGAAATGGAAGAAGATTATAATGAAGAAGATGAAATTGAAGAGGATTTCATTGACAAAGATGAAATTAAAGAATATGATGCAAGTAGATTTGAAATTGAGCCTCAAACTACCAAAATAGCTATAACAAACATTAAGAAAGACTGTTTGCACAATGGGCAAGCATACTCTGTTAGTATTTCTTAGTGCATTTTTTAATAATTGAACTATCTAGTTTTTTGTTTACTATTACGCAATTATTCTATCATTAATCAATATAATAATGTATATATTTATAAAATTGTGTATAATTAATTAAAAACTCTCTATATTCATAAAAATTTTCTATTTTTTACTGAAGAATGAAGAAACTTGGAATACAGGATTGTGTGAGATTTGTACTTGCAAGAATGGCAGAGTGAATTGTAAGGCTGTCACATGCTCAGCAGTACCTTGTCCTCCAAATTCAATTTTAAAAGTACCTGAAGGACAATGTTGTCCTGTGTGCGAAGAAAGTAAGTTGTAAATTTTACAAAACTATTTTAAAAACATCTTTTAATAATTCAGATAGTGTTCAATTTTTTATATTTCAATATGAATTTAGTAAGATTTAACTTAATTATTAGTTTTCTATTTCTTGCTTTTATTGTTGTAAGTAAATTTTATGTTTAGAACAAGGAGTTTGCACAGTTATTGGTGGATCACACTTTCGTACATTTGATAGCAAAATATACGCGTTTGTAGGTTCATGTAAATATCAACTAGCCAGTGATTGCGATAGTGGGATGTTTAACGTTAGGTTGAAAAATACTGTGATCGGAAACGACGTAGCGATAAAGAAGATATCGCTGAGATTGGGTAAAGTGAAAGTCGATCTCCAGCAAAACAGGAACACAAAAGTGAATGATCAAATCATCGAGCTACCTTATCAATTTAAGGACAAGTTGACAATTAATGAAACAAATGATAACGTTATTGTCTCTTCGAAAATTGGAGTAAAGGTACTCTGGAACTATGTGGGTTTTTTGGAATTAACCTTGCCAAAAAATTATTATCGTAAAAAAGTCTGTGGACTATGCGGCAATTTTAATTCACTACCCAATGACGATTTCACTACTCGCGAGGGTATATTAGTTGAAGATCCTGCCATTTTTGCACAGTCATGGACCGCTGACGAATTCTGTTTCGAAACTAGAAAATATGGCTATCGAGGATGTCATCCCCGCAAGGACCAAAGGTAAAAAACGTTTTACGTATTTGATAATGAAATAAATCTACTTCAAACGTTCAAATTAAACAAGAAAGATTTAAAAAATTTAATTAATCTTTTACGATTTATTTTTAATTTTATAATTTCAAAGAATACTAATTGTTTTTTTAACATTTTAATAATCGCAGGTTATGTAGTTACATTAAAGGATCAGTTTTCGACAAATGTCTAAAAAAAATCAATGTGACATCTTATTACGAAAGGTGTTTAAAAGATATGTGCGAATGTTCAGTAGACGATTTCCAATGCCATTGTGAGTCCTTTTCAAGCTACGTTTACGACTGTGAGAAACTTGGAATTTTGTTACCGAGTTGGAGAAAATCAGTAGGTTGTTAAAATACGAACCGAAATTTCAATTTGATAAAATAATTTTTTTGTAATTTTCCATTACTTTTAGTGAATGATAATTTATTATCGTAAATATAATTTTAAATTTTATAAAAATTAGATATTAAAAAAATATCTGTGTTTGTTAATCTCGTTATATTGTTAATATTGACCCGTGCTCTTAAAAATGTTTTTTGTACCATGTGTATATTATGTATATGTATATTTAAGCCTAAAAATAAAATCTGTTTAAATGTAAATCACTGACAAAAGTCTGTTTTTAAAAGCAGTCGTGTACCCAACTGCAGGAAGCACTTCTTGTCCTTAATTCTCGACCCCGTCCACCTTCTGCAGAGATTTTCCGGGTGACGCAGATGCTCGCACACACAATTTCTGCAGGCTGAAAATCCTGTTAATAAAGAGAACATCGGAGTCGGTGTCGATAAACACTTGGCCCTCGGGTGGTTAAAGGAGACTCCGGCTCTCGCTCTGGCTGCAGGCTTCGACCGCGCAGCAGCACGGAAAATCAATTTCCCCGTAGCCGAGGGCGTACGTCCCCGCGATCGTCGGCGACGCGTCGAGGGTCGGGGCCGTCCGCGGGAGATAAAAGGTTTCCCTGTTTAACAAAATAGCGCCGCCGAGCCATTAGCCCGACCGCCGCGCCCGGGCACTTGAGCCCGGATCCCTCGCAGCCCCAGCGACGGCGTGGGCGGAAGAGCGAGGCGCGATCCGCAGATCCACCGCACGTCGGACTACGTCCCCGCACATATTTTCCCCAGCGCTTCCACCGTGGCTCTCTCACTCTCGGCCTCGGGCCGATGCTCCTTCACCTCCGCCCCCGACTCGCTTCTTGTTTCTCGAGATACTTTCCGCGACTGTGTCGCCCGTGAAACCCGCACGGTTTCCGAATTCTTCCGCCCAATGGAATTTCACTCAACTTCTACAAAACAGTTCGGCCATTTGCGAGTAAATATTAACAAGTGACATTTACCAGGTGTACCGGTATGAAGGAAGTTTTTTTTGTGCAAATAAAGTATTAGTTTTAATGGAAAAGTGAAAAATATTTTATTTAAAATATTGGCCATTGTTTTCTCCACATTTTGACTATCTTTCTGGCAACTTGTGGATGTGACACCAATAAAATTATTCGGCTTTAAAAACAAACCAATGAGACATCAAAGTAGAAAGCGAAGTGCTGCTAAACCAATGCGTTTCCCATTGATGAAAACAAATGGAAGTCAGAAGGAGCCAAGTCTGGTGAATACATCGGATGGGGTAGCAGCTCCCAGTCAAGTGCTTTGATATGATATACTGAACCGGTTTTACTTTGTGTGCAGGTGCATTGTCATGGAGCAAAATTACCTTACCGTGTCTTCTGGCCCGTTCTGGTCGTTTTTCGATCAATACATGATTCAAATTGATCATTTGATCGATCAAGAATCGATCTGGTATACTATCCTAATGTCTATAAGATATGTTATAATAAATGAAGGGTAAGAATGCTTCTGAATAATATGCGATTGCCATCTGCGACCAGTTCCTAAAATTTATTATTTCACAAAGTGAGCGTGAAAAGTTACAATATTCATATCCATCTATTTGTATTGAATTGTGTTATACAATTTATTTTACAAAATATAAATACTAAATATTTACTTAATCATATTTTGTAGGTAGCTACTTAGCTCCTTACAGAAATTAACAATTAACATTATTACATCTGCAATTCACTTACTCACTTTTACCATAAAAAGAATTATCTTTAATTAATTAACGAATTTCTTAACCCATTTTTTAAAGTTTCTACTGTATTCCCTTATAAAATCCTCTTTACTGCAAAAGTATAATATGCTACGATTTGTCGTTAGAATGTGCGATCGATATACCGCGTGGTATTCATTGGTCAACAAAATGAGTGTGTGACGGTGAACTACGCCGCAGGACTGTGACGATAATTGGTATAGTAAGTATGAAGGGTGAAGTATGCTGAAAATATTTTTGCATTATGTAATAAGGATTTTTTTATTTGTGTTGTGTGTATTAATATATATGTCGTATAAAAAAATGAAGACGATTGATTTATGTCTTATTGACTTGAACGCCTTATGAAAAACACTTAACCTAATTTTGATTTTTGTATCCGCGTGAATTTTGATTTGATTATAACTACTAGCATTCAGTACATAGCGTATAACTCTTTACTTCATTTTAAACTCTAATTTCAGTGATGTTTATACTGTTATCATTACTAGTCTATTATTATTTTACTGAATGTATATTTGAAACTAATAATTCCCGAATATTCGCATTTTTAGCTCAATAACGCAAAGTTGAATGTCGATTATTAAATTATACACAAGGATTCTGTGAAATAAATTAAAAATATACTTGTATTAAGAACGTTAGAGTTAAAGTTTAAGGTGATTATACATGATTAAGGAGTTCTTGAAAATATGAGTACTACTAATACCATATATAAATGATTATTCATAATTGTTATACACTACTAAAAAATTGTAAAATAATTTTCAACAAATTGTGAAAAGATGGATATTTATTTTTGATAATTGAAATTTGAATCTCCATATAACGTAGTGTACAATCGCGTATTAAACTTGCATGATCTCTATGAAATTAAAAGCTATTACAGTTTGGGGTGGACTTTGGCCCGCGGAAGTGCGCAAGTACAAGCAGGAGGCACGCGCTAATCGCATCATCGGCGACAAGGCAGAGAGAGACGGCGAGGGCCGCCGGGGCAAATTGACAAGGGCGATCTTGGCGAGAGCTCGCGGCCGCGAGTTGACTCCCGGCGGCCTGGCTCGCGGCGGCGCCGCCGCCCCACCGCCGCCGCCCCGGCCAATGGGGAGCGTCGGACCGAGGGCTTGGCCCCGCCCGGCGACCAATCGGCCGCCCCTGGGGGCCGAGCGCCCCCGAGCCAACCCCCGGCGGCGCGACCCCCGCGGTTAAGGGCCCGCCGCCCGGCGCTTGACCGCGCGCGCACCTACGCGGCCGCGCGCACTCGATCAAGTGGCTGCGATCGCGCACCCCGACGTCCCGCTGCTCCGCTGCGCTTCCGGACACCCTGGCCGACTGGCCCGAGCGCCATGCGAGGTGAGTACGCGCCGTCCTCGCAATCCGCCGAAACATACGAGACGGCTTGGGCAGAGCCGCTGCTGTTCGCGGTACGCAGAGTTTTTTAATGTCGTTGGAAAGTACGGAAAACGGTGTGAGCTGTTCGCGCCCTATAGAATGCCTTGTGTTTATACAGTAGGTCGTTTTGCGGTGATAGATATCGTTACTGTTTGAAAAGTTAGAGAATTCTGCAGTGCAAGTGAGACCAAGCGCGTACCCTTTAAAAAAGTTTTCCTCCTACTTCCAGCCAGTTCCAGTTGTAAAATAGGGTTTTATCAATTTGACTAAACGCAGTGCATTAACTCGTGGCTTCATAATTTCGTATTCTTTAATCATATTATGAGTGTACTGGGTATACACTCGCAAACTATTTAAACAATGCATACACATTTTACCTCGGTAACGACTAAGCACTGAATTTTTTAATACACCGTATCATTTGTAACAGTTTATAAATAGTCTTCTTAAAGTACCAGGTGTACCGTTATGAAGTGAACGTTTTTTGGTGAAAATGAAACCCTAATTTTAGTGGGAAAGTGAAAAATATTTTATTTAAAAGATTAGCCATTGTTTTCTCCACATTTTGACAACCTTTCTGGCAATTTATGGCTATCTCGCTAAGAGAATGGTTGCCTTTTTGAAGCAATCGAATTAACTACCCAAATTTCGACTTCCTCGTAAGAATCGAAGTGCTGCTAAGCCGATATGTGTCCCATCGATGAAAAAAAATGGTAATCGGAAGGAGCCAAGTCTGGCGAATACGACGGGTGGGGTATCAGCTCCCAGCAAAGTGCTTTGACTGTATTCTGAACCGGTTTTGCTTAACGTACAGGTGCACTGTCATGGTGCAAAATTACCTTACCGTGTCTTCTGGCCCATTCTGGTTGTTTTTCGATCAATGCATGAGTCAAATTGATCATTTGTTGTCGGTAGCGATCAGTATTAACTGTTTCACCATGTTTTAACAACTCGTAATACACCTCGCCACTTTGGTGGTAAGTGTTTTTTCAGTTTTCCATCTGCCTTTCATTCATGTGGCACCCATTTTTCATTGAGACGGTCAGAAATGATGAGTGAAATAGTCATTATATAACAGTATATGTATGTACAGTATGTTATGATATTTCATTTTTTAATTAGTTTCTATTATAAAAATAAATAAAAAATACTGTCTAATCAATGCGGGAATTATCTACTGAAATCAATGTGAACCCAACCGCAATATAAATAAACGATACAAATGCTATAACTTTATGAAATAATCTTTGTTATAATCTCCACGTGTATTAGCTGAGTAATTATTACCCAATATACTATAGGTGGTATCGGTATAAAATTGTATTTAAATGAACGAGATGAATTACATTTGAATCCGAATGACGATTTCTTAATTTTTCATGTTCCTTTATAAACAAAATGATTAAACCTTGTTATACCAAAAGTATTAATTAATTATATATTTGCATTAGTAAATATTTGTAACAAACAAAATTGTAATTTATTGTAAGTTTTAAGTATTTAGTAACATTAAAATATATAAAAATAACATAAAAATGAATATATCTTTAATAAAGTTATACTTAATATTTTTTATATTTAATTTATGTATAAAGTAATTTTAATCCTATTTTATATTGTTATTTTAAAAAATAGCGATAGAAATTTTTCAATAATATGGAATTAATTTTATAAAGTCGAAATAAACAGTTCAATTATTTGAATCAATAAGAATGATTAATAGATATATGACTCTTGTGTCATTACTGGACAACTGGCACGTGTATTAGTTTCAAAACAGTTAGTAGAAGAATTGTGGCATGAGTACATTAATTTACAGGTAACAAAGAACGGGAAATTGCCTTCAGGTATATCTTTACATTGAATCACTGTGGGGTGTCCACGCGTCACGAATTTAAGGTTTTGTACATGCACGCGCCTTCGCATAAGGTGTATTCTAGGTGATAATATTCTACTTTTAATTTGATTATTCTAATAATTAAAATTAAATAAAATAACAAAACGTTGGTATATTAAAAAAGTAATATTTAAAATATTTATAGAGTTTAACAAAACCGTTATCCAATAAAAAGAAATTTTGAACATAAACACAATTATTATTATAACTCACCAAATGCAAAAGTGGTGTAACAATGGTGTAGAAGGATTTCAATATATAATCATGTTATTTATAATAAATAATATTATTAAACAAAATCATTTATACATGCCGTTTGCGCACGTTGAATGTTATAAGCTCCTTCGACCATCGGTGCCATATACCGCTCTTTTATTGCATTTTATAGAAAAGAAAAAAGCCCTTACTTCGGGTGAAGGGCATTAATTGTTAATATAAATAGGGTTTTAACCGGTAGTCGAACGAATGTGCACCTTTTGCGTGCAAAAAAAATGTCGCATTATACATAAAATATTTCATGACATTTACTTTTAGGGTGCCGCATTGAATACTAACGTCTCGTGATATACAACTAAATGCCCAACCGACTCGGTTCCGAAAAACAGGCCAGAAAAGAGGGAAAAAGCGTTGACCTCGCGTAAGTGCACACAATGCCAAAGTCCCACGGCGATAAAGCCTCGCATCCGCAAGATAGGATGACCCATCGGGAGCGATTAATCGTCCATTAGCCGCGGCGAAGGCGCGGTATCTGCCCCGGTGCACGTGTCCTCCGCGTCGAATCTCGAGCGAGCGCGGACACCTGTACGGGGCGTAATTGCCGCTTACGCGCGGCGGGCCACTTTTACCGTGCATATGTAAAAACATATGTCACGCTCGGTGCCGGCGGGGGTATATTGTCCCCCTCGTCGCTTTGACGGCTATTTTCACGAGTGACTTTACAGGGCCGCGCGGTAAGGGCCAGTCGCTGTTATTACGGCTAATTAGGCGGTGCGCGGTGCGGTGCGCCTGTTTCGGCCGCGCGGCTCGCTCCTCAAATTATATCGTGCGCGCAGTGGTAACGGCGGAACGAGCAGACCATACCTCGTGCCCCGCTCGGGGCTTTATTAATTGACGATAATTGTATCACAGCAATTTCAAAGTCGCGGAAATACGCAGGATTTCGCCTGTCATTAGCGGGAAAAATAATCTGTCATTATTGGGCCCCGTTCAATAGTTGGCGCTTATTAAATTATGGACTTCGAGACGAGCCCGCGCATTGATATCGGTTCCCTTTTTCTATTTCCATATCTGTCGAATTGAATTTTATAAACAGATAGGCGTTAATGCTCAAGTGCCATTTATCTAATCTGTGTGGTAAAAAGCTTTCAGGATACATCACAGTCTAATGGTCGAGATTCTATATGCACGATATAAAAATGACGTATAATAAAACTGTAGGGAATTATTATTTGCAAGTCTGTCCGAAATTTAGAAACACTGCAATTTCCTTGAAAAAAAAATTGAATTTTACTACATGAACATGCAAACTAGATGTCCTACGCAATATCCTTTGCATCAAAAAGGAAAAGTTAAATTTGTAAAGAGATAAATAATAGAATGTATAAAATAATGGATTATTTAAACATTGCTATACAACTTGTACAGTGTGCATGTACGCCAATCCTATGATTTAAGATAGACATTCGCAAAACGATCGTTATCTATAGCAAACAGTTAAATACTATTCTTTTGTCCCATTAGAGACTCAGTAGGCTTGCACTAACGCACAATAATGTAGGTCACTAATTGTGTATGTTTATATACTGTAGCCTTCGCGATGCATATTTATCAATTACACATTGTGAAAGCAACGTTTATTTTCCTCTGTTTCTGTTTCGTATTTGACATATCGTTTCTACTACTTATACAGATTGTAAGCAGAAGTTCTTCTTTTTAATCAATAATCACTCGCCATTCCAAATTTGTCAATTGTTGCAGTAGGCATATACGTACTTTTATATGCATAATACGTTTGCATTAACTTTGAACATGAGCAAGCTCGAGCAAGTTAAATGCAGCCGTAATAAGAAAAGATACTTACAGAAGAAGTATTATAATCAATGAAAGAGAATATACACTTATGTTTGTTGTTAATGTAATCTTTGATTGCTGGTAGTATTTTGATGAAATTAATTTATGTCTTATCGTGTCAATGTTTTTATCGAAGAAACTTATATTAGGCATTAGCAAATTAATTCTTGTGGGATTTTGTGCTAGCAGTTATTTTTGCATTAAAAATAAAAAAATATTGATATAATATTAAATGAGTGTGATATCTACTAGATGAGCGTTTAAAGTATGTACAGGATATATAATTATATATAGATAAAAAATTCAAAGTGAGAAGCAGCAGAATATTGTAACTCTAAAAATTGAATAATGATAAATCTTTTATTGAACAATTTTTTAAAAAATTCCTACCGTTTCAAGCTATGAATTACAAAAGCTATGAGGTACTAGTGAATTGAGAAAAAATTTGAAAATTAGTTATTAATTCAAATTTGAATAATTTTTAAATGATAATTAAATGTAAAAACTTCTATTTCCTTTTTTGCTTCGCTTTTTGAAGTCTTGACATAGTATACTAAATATTAATATTTAAATAATAACAAAATACATTATTAAAATATTTTTGTAAGTATA
The DNA here is from genome assembly GCA_018906755.1 of Sycophaga agraensis. NCBI lineage: Eukaryota > Metazoa > Arthropoda > Insecta > Hymenoptera > Pteromalidae > Sycophaga > Sycophaga agraensis. The sequence goes on from JACCIE010000011.1 coordinate 2,315,055, forward strand.
AAATATTTATATAAATTAAAAATATTATTGTGTTATGAATTTTTCAAAAAATTATAGATTAAAGTAATATTAGCAAAAATCTCCAAAAACTTAATGATTATAATGAAATGTCCTGTTGGAAAGACAACTGCCACCTGTCCGAGAATCTCATGTCTCATTGCGAAGTGGCGTTTCAAAAAACGAATAGGAACAGATCGCTCGACTCGCCCGCGCCACGCCGAGATCCAGTCACGCAAAGATCATCGATTGCAGTAGTTGCACCCGTCAGTTGGCAAAAGAATGCGGCCCGGGCGCGCATGCATGTAACCGCGGCAAAGCGACTCGCGACCGTATAGATATATATATATACGCACATAAGGGCAGGCCGCGCGGGGTCACGCAATCACTGTCCCCCGCGGGGGCGCAAAACCGAGGCTCGTGCACATTGCACCGAGAGAGAATCGGGCCGAAAGCGGCCCTGTCGCCTAATTATTGCGTAGACATATGTCGCAGTCGCGATTTTTCTCCTCGATTCGTTACCGACGCGTATACGGGCCGGCCACGCATGTGTGGGGTGCCTTGGTGCCCGTTCGTGCGGAAAATTTTGAAAATTATACAGGTGAATTGGCGCTGACTTTGTAAAGGTGCGTTATTACCGATCCTTTTTCTTAGCTGCGATTATCCAATGTCAGGGTGCAGTACGCGGAAATACTTTGTATAATGTACGATAGCAATAGTCAAATTGTAAACTGACGGCCCATCGTGCATAAATGAATAGGCAGACTTTGTTCGCGTCGTCTTCGCTGTCCTCATGCGTTGGTCGTCAAGCATCTGAGTTTGTTTTTTTGTAAAATGTTATAAAAGTACTGCGTGTTTAATAATTAAATAGGCAGTCACTAGACTAAATTCTACTTTTTGCGTGAGCTTTGCTGTCCCGTTTGCGTACTGTATATACACGATCTCAAATGCTAGAGCTGTTTTTAGATCTCGCATTCATAATATACTGTTTCATGAATGAGAAAATAAAAACTTAATAACAGTAATTATTTTAACGTCTGCGATCGACGAATTACTTATTTAAAACTGTGTCTTCTACAACCGAGCTTCACGCGAAACGAAAATTAAGTAAGTACATCTACAAAAACGAATACAAAATATAATCTTTTATGAAATATTTTTAGTTCATGCAGGACAGACACTTATTCGAACAAAACTTATCCAACACATATGTTTCATATATAAAATAAAATCATTGAAAACTTGATCGACAGCCTAGGCGTTAGCATAAACATCGCTAGTCTCGAATAGATACTTAAATGCGAAGGAAAACACTCTACAGCAGAGCAAGAGCCAGGCAGATGGATTTTTGAAGCGAGCGCGAGTCCCGGTGACAAACGGGGCAGAGGCGCCGGCTTGGCCACTTCTTTCCCCATTAATCTCGTGGGCGCGCGCGTGGATAATCGCGAGGGCTCGAAAGCCGGCGCGGCGCACAATGGGAGGCTCGCCATTTTTTCGCGGGGCGGCCGATCGATCGGCCGCGCGGGCGCCTCGGCCGCGGCGCACGTGTGACGTGACGCTGAAAAAAATTAGCATAGTGCATTTTTTATGCGCGGCCCCGCGCGCAAGGTGTCGCCCCGGGAGTGTATATATACACGCATCGAAAAGTCATCGGATCGGCATTAGGGCCTCTCCGCCGGAGGTGCGCGTGGCTCCCCCCCTTTTTTTTTTTTTTCGTCACTCCGCCGCGACCGATCGATGCGATACGCGATCGGCCGCGCAATTACGACTCGTTACGGCTATCGCGATCGACGGCCCAACTGTTGATTGTCCTACCCCGTGGCTTTTTGTTGTCTTGCCGCGGGCGAAGGGCCCGCCTGCGCAAAGACAATTACGCTTGGGCACAATGCGCCGATGACTGCGCGGCCGCGAGTGTTTGCCCGGGGGACGGAGGATCAACGAAAGCCGATATGCCGCAGCCCGCCGATTATGAATCCTAAGCGCGGCGCTTTGTCCCCGCGCGCCGTCATTGAAAACGCGCCGAGTTTGTAGGGAGGCGCACAAAGCGACCTAAAAAGGAAACACGATAGCTGTTAGAGCATCGAGTGAATCAACTCCTCGTTTGGCTGCATCAGGCGAACGATGGCCTAGCCGGAAAAAATAAACGCCTTGTTTGACTCCACGGATGAGCATCAACCTTCAGCGTCTTCAACCTCTAACCCTGTACTTCTCAGGCCTGGACGCCAGTGGTGAGGCGTCGTGTATAGTCAGCCGTGATTTTGAGACAGACGGAGACTGTCGGCCGGCAGCGTGAATCGAGGCCGATCCGCCGTCAACTAGCCGGCCTGCACCTGCGGCCGCTCGAGTCCCGGCGGCGCGGATCGCCGCGACCGCAAGTGCACGCCGGTCGATATATGTACACGCGACGAGGAGCGCGAATCGCGCGCCATATGCTCGGGGCGAAGGGGCCGCCCGGGCCCGGGGACCGGCAAGCAGGGTTAAGCAATGCGCCGGCCCCCTTGGGGGAGCGCTAATGAGGGGCCGAGGCGCACGTGAGTCAACAGCGCTTCCGGAATCACGGCCACTTTGCAGTCGTTATCGAGGCGTTAGGGGCCATCGGCCGTTTAGGACCGCCTCCCTCCCCCCGGGGCCGTCCTTGTTAAGGGCTGATAAGGAAGCGGCCGGATCTGCGCCCCGGGAAAATATTGTGACAAGGGCCAGGACGAGTGCGCGCGACGTCCCTCGAGGCCGCTCGTAGAGAAGCCCCGCTGTACATATAACAGGGGCCCGTCGTCTATTGTCGAGGCTAGCTGCGACGTCGGATTCGTCTGCCGGCCGATCGCATTGGTGCGCCGGATCGATCTCGTGTTTAACTAACGCCTGTCCACGTGTACGCCGCTCTATTTGGCCATGCTTCCCATCGAATTATCCGGAAGAAAGACATTATCAAGCAGAGTGGACTTTCCTGCGCGTCTCGTGGCTAGTCCATGAATTGGATGTCATTTCAACTCGTACGCAACTATCATAATATGAATTCTATTCAATCTTCGATTAATTATTTTATATTTTTCTAGTCAATACAGTCACCATGTGTACACAAAAAAGTATATCGTCATTGTTTCAAATAGTGCGCCCTCACTATAAAAGATAATAGATATATCCCCTTTGAGATAAAAAAACCAACATAACAATTAATTGGCATTAAATTATTCAAATAACTTAATTAATTATAAACAACTATTTTTGGTTTTGGTTACGAACATGTATATAATAACTTTTAATAAATTCATTATATTTATTTGCACAGTACTTGGTAACTTTCATCAAGTATAACTTTTTCTTTCGTATTACAGAATTTTTTTCAAATGAAAAGATTAGCTCTCTTAACTTCTACACGGTGTATAATTTCACATAAAAATCCAATTCTCGTGAACTGTAACAACACCAAAGCAGACATTTTGCAACAAAAGTTGCACGAATGATAAAAGCAGAAGTTGGGCGAAAAGGCTCGATCCAAACTCGTACGTATTCGTTCGCAGAAATGAAAGACTACGGATTCAGAGGAAACGTATTGTAGTCAAATTTCGAGAAAACGTCCGATGTAGTTTGTTAATTATTCATCCCGCGCGAGCGGCTTTCTCGACTTCGAGGAAAAATCACGCGGCGCGTACAAGGAAGCTCAACACATTACGCTGACGACTCTTATAGACAACAAAGTAAGCATCGCACTAGTTGGAAGCTCCAAAGCGCAATAAACAAACAGCCGATGGCTATATCCACGTATCGACCGTGACTCCTGCGCGCGTCACCGTTTTGGAAATACGTACGCCGAGGAGGACAACCGAGGGAGAGAGAGGAGAGGGAGGCCTGGAGGGTGGCGCGTGTCCAGGGGTGGCTGCCCAATGGGCGGCGGGGCCGCGGGCAGGAGGGCGGAGCCGGACCTCGCGTGCGCTCGCCGCCGCGGCCCTGCATTATTGAGGGCCCGCGGGGCCAAAGGGTCGAGCGGGGCGCGAGCGCAAACGCGCCGATCGCCGGCCGCGTGTGTACAAGAAAAGCCCGCCGCGGCCCCCGGGAAACTTTGTCTCGCGGCCGAACTTTTAGGCTGCCTTTAACTTTTTTTCTTTCGCCCCGTCTGGGGTGCCGCGCACGCAGATCTCAATTATTCAGCGGCATCGTCCGCTACACTCGGCCTCCGCGTTTTTCGCGCGCGAGCTTTAATAATCAGGAGAACTCGTTTCCTTGTCACAATGAGTGAATAATCCTTGGTTAAAAAATCTTGTATCAAGTGCACGATATATAGGTAGTCATGGAGTATAAATATCAATAGAGAATATTTTGAGCAAAAAAGAAAACTGGACAATTTTTCTCATCCCTTTTTCGACTTTGCCCGAACAACGTGGTCGCGCCCAATCAATGTCAGTCCATAATTTGAGCTATAATCTCTATGAATTTTTCATACCGGCAAATATAAAAAAATTGTCGAACAATAATAAAAATTTCTATAGCGTCGTTGAAATAGTAATTATTTTGGAGCGACCATTTTTTCACGTGGCTTTCGGTTCGATCAGTTTAGTGCTTGAGCTGCCTGCAGCATGTACACATACAAATCTATTATAGAAGCGAGGGCGCCTTCAAAATGGCGCATGATTACTGGTTAGACGGTTATCGATGTGGCGTCGGCAATCGAACGCCAGCTCGACTATTTGACGTTTTAGACCGCGCGTCGCCGCAACTTTTCGGTTGGGAGGAAAAGTTTTTCCCGCTAGCTCGGGGCTCCGATCGGCCCTACATAGCCAGAACTGTGTAACGCGTACGGGGAAATAAAAGTGCGTATTCTGAGCAGAGCTTTTTTCGGAACTATCGCGTCGGATTTCTATTCCTATGTAAACGCCATTCACAGCTGCTATATATGTATTCGTTGTATCTTTTCAGGACCGGAGCAAATCGCAAGTAGAAAATCGTAAAGCAGTTAGGATAAATCGCGAGAGCAGATTCGAATAAACAATGGAAGAGAATGGGAGAGGCGAGGCTCTGTGCAAGGTGTGCGGGGACAAGGCTTCCGGTAAGCACTATGGAGTGCCCAGCTGTGACGGATGCCGCGGCTTCTTCAAAAGGTCGATCCGCAGGTACGCAAGGTAAGAACATTCAATCGCGTAGAATAATCCGCGCAAAAAAAGTCAATCTGCTCTAGATTTGATAAAAGTTTGATAAGTGCGACTAAATTAAGAATACAAATTTGAACAGCGGGACCCTTGCAAGCTTGAAAAAGAAACAATGACAAACTTATTTAACTGCTCATCATATCCTATTCTTAAGTTAATTTAACGAAGCAACGGTTTGCTTATGAGTGTATATGCACTCGACCATTGATTAGCAAGCACAAGTAGACTGTCGGCTTCTGATTACGCCCGAGGGCAGAGAGAGGACGCAAGCTTACGGAAAGACTCTGTTTAGGAACCTGGACTACGTGTGCAAGGAGAACGGCCAGTGCATCGTGGACGTGTCCCGGCGAAACCAGTGCCAAGCCTGCCGCTTCACCAAGTGCTTGCAAGTCAACATGAAGCGCGACGGTAAGCCCGGCTCTCTCCCCCGACAAAGCAGCGCGCGCGACAATTAGGGCGGGCGGCCCGCGCGCAAACACTCGAGCCCCGAGCCGGCTCCGCGGTGTCAGCCGCAGCCTCCGCAAACAAGCCTGGCCGGGGCCCCCGTGCAAACAACTCGCCGCGATAATCAATTAGCGCGGGACGCCATTAGCAGCCCTCCCCCCGTCGGTAGCGGTGTCGATGCCCAGACGTACATCTGTATACGTGTGTCCTTCCCGCAGCGGTGCAGCACGAGCGGGCGCCCAGGAGCGCGGCCTCCTCCATGGCGATGATGGCGGCCGCGAGGAAGGCCCCGACGCCCGGCGCCCTCTACCCGCCCGCCGCCCACGTCTACCACGGCCCCGGCGCCGCCTCCGCCCCGTACCACCCCCTGCTCTACCCGGCCTTCTTCTCCTTCAAGCCGGCGCTGCCGGCCTTCCCCCCGGCGGTAGGTGAGTACCTGCTTTCTCCGCGGCGGGAGTCGCGACGAATCCACCTCCGGACTTGCGCCATGCAACTTGCTTCAATCTTTTCATTGTCAAAAATACGACTGGACACATCCCGTGAATCGGCAACTTGACAATCTTATACCCGGGATAATTCAAAATTTCATGCGACGCTTAACGGTATATTGACAAATCAGTTGAAAAAAAAGAAAACATGGCATGCTGTGTTGAAAGTAAGAAACGCGGGACGTCTTGGCTGCAAAAGCTTTCAGTCATCGACCCGCCAATAGTTTACCGGCAGGCGAGCTCCTTACAAAAGGAGTATAGCTTGTGCCATTTTAATATTAATGGCTATCGATTACGGAGCGTGTCAAAAATTTCCCGCAGACACGACAGACTTGCTCCGCTTGACAACAGCTGCACACTTCATCCCCCGACCTGCGCCTGAGCCCTTATTGACGTCGCCTGGAAAGGAAGACGAGGTGACAAGCTCCGAGGAGGCTGCCGCTGTTAACGATCGACTACACTTCAAAAAACGTAAAAGCTATACCATCACTTTCTCCCCTCGCAACTTTTTTTCTAAAGCTTTTCACTTCAAAGCTACTCGTACCTTTTTTTCATTGCTTTTTTCAACTCGACAAACGTTCCAATTAATTTTAAATCTAAATATGTACAAGCACTTGTTAAAACTGTTTCTTTATAAAAACCGAGCAATTATACGCACGCTTCTGGTAGTCGATAAGCTTTGACCAATTACGTATTGTATTTATAATAATCACTTTTTCGTTTGAAAAAATACTTTGACCGTAGTCTTCTATTTTTTTGTTTTACTCTTTTTTTATCTTACTTTTTCTTTCAAATCACTGACTAACAAATATTTGGGATGGAAAACGAGCAAACTAATATTACCGTGTCATAAATGTAGTTACAGATGATCACATGCCCAGCCGGCTCATGGCACCGTTGATTTGTACGTCAGTCGGCGACGGGCAAACCGCAAACTTCTCCCTCCTACCCGCGGAGAACGTTTACGAGTTTGCAGCGAAATTGCTATTCTTAGCCGTGAAGTGGCCGAGAAGCATATCCTCCTTTCTGCAGGTATATCCCCCTTTAACCTCACCAATAAAAAAGTTTCGTACATTCGGGAAGCATTAGATTTTTTATTGTACAATTGTGGCACGTTCACGCATTCTCTCCGCGTTACGCCCCCCAACAAGTCGCTGCAAAATACACGAACGGACGCACGTATTTGCAGCTCTCATACAGGGACCAGGCGATCCTCCTCGAAGAGTCCTGGTGCGAGCTCTTCGTCCTCACGGCCGCCCAGTGGAACTTCCCCGTGGAGGAGTCGCAGCTGATCCCGGGGAATCTACCGCCGGACCGCAGGCAGCTCCTAAGCGACGAAGCACGACGACTGCGCGAGCTCTTGGCGCGCTGCGCCATCCTAAGGATCGACCACTCGGAGTACGCGTGCCTCAAGGCCATCGTCCTCTTCAAAGGAGGTAAGCTCCACGGCCCAGGGCGACAGTGCACTAGCAGCATACCTCGGGGACAGCAGGCTAGCGGCTACTCGGGGCAGTACGGGACCGGACAGCAGGGCTGCTGGCAGCACAGCGGCCCCATGTTGTACCACTTGTCGTTCTGCGATCAGGTTCTCGTTAGGATCTCGGCCCACGATCGGGCTAGCGTCGAACTCACCCCCTGGCGTGCAACCGAGCGTAGAGGGTCCGGGTCGGCCGCGCCCATTTCGTAGAGCCTCTTGTTGGAGGTCAGCAGTGTGACTTTACAGGAATTGAAGGTGATAAGGGGCGATTTCTCCGGAAAGGTCCAGTAGGGCCGGCTGCCAGGGGAAGGCCGGCCCAGTTTAGCTGCAGGAGGCGGCGGCCGGCAAGGCCTTTGCTCTCGACGACTCGGTTTCGATTTCCTGAAAAGGGCGTGTGGTCAGCCTGGCCCGGAGGCATCTCGGGCTACACTCGGGACGAACCGGAGGCGAAGATCACCCCCTTCGGTTTATAGGGGTACTGAGCAGTGCACGAGACGTACAGGGCGTCCATCTTCTCCAGCAGGCAGCCCATGCGCTGCAGCTCGTGCCCGGGGCTCGCCACGCCGTTCGAGAAGCCCCAGTTGCCGATCGCCTCGGACACGCCCGTCCCGTGCCCCGTCGAGTAATCCATTTTCCACGGTTTGCACGCCATCGCTACTATCGCCCGGAGAGTCCTTTTCTACTTGTAAATTTAATTAGATGAGGCCGACTCAACGGCTCTTGCCAAATTGACCTTTTTCTACTACATTTGGACACGGCCTGAACATAACTCGTTGAACTTGGCCACATCTTTTCTAGCGCCCTTTGTTTTCTCGAATGGACTGAAGAAACGCTTCTTGTATCGACCTGTATTCACATGTTCTTAATTATCTTATTAATAATATGATAATTAAGTTTTTTAATCAAATAATATTTCATTATGAATTTAAACATGATACAATTGACTGTATAGAATGTACTGTTTTATACGATAAGATCTGTGATATACTTTTGCTTTTTAATAATCAAAGAGGCCTTTAAAGTAAATGAAGCTAACGAAAAACTTTTCGATCGATACTTTACAGAGTCACGGGGCCTGTGTGAGTCGGCCCGAATCACGGCCCTACAGGAACAGACAGTGTCCGTCCTTTCCGACCGAGGTGCCGGTCGAATAGGTCACCTACTGCTCCTGTTACCACCGGCCCGCGCTCTCTGCCGCAGGACACTGCAGGAGCTGCTCTTCAAACCAACGGTCGGTGAGGTGAGCGTTGAGCGCCTCCTCGACGACGTCGTCAACGCCGCTAGGCCAAACTAACGCATCCTGTAAATTGCAATGGGCGTAACCATGAGCTGTAGCGAAATCTGTTGCTAGGCGATTAATCGGAAAAAATATTTCCTTCCTTGTACAGGCGTCGAATGTATAGAGTATATTCAAGATCGGCTATCGTTTTAATTTGCTGCAGTTGTTAAAACTATCACTTTTTGCATTAATCAATACCAAACTGTGTACATACGTTTTATCTACGTGAACACAGGAATCGAAAACTGGACGATTCAACTTATTACAAAGGAGCTTGCTCTGATATATTCAAACAGTATTTTGTATAGCATATGTTTCATCTTGTGTTATTAGTTTATTCTATTTTTTATTTCATCAGAAGGAAAGATTAAGTGTCCAACAAAGAATATATATTTCCTTTCTTCAGAATTTATAGTTTCTATATGTTTTTACTTTATAGTACATAGTTTTAAACTAAAATATTTATTTGACTGTTAATGCAACTTTTTTTTATGGTTTATAATCATGAAACGTTCTGTGATTCAGTATTTAATTAATTATTATAATTTTCAGTAATTTTAAGTCTGCTATTTTCATTTGTACATATATTATTTTAATCTGTGCATAAAAATATTTCACATTTACATGTTAATTTATTTATCTAATGATTAATTTGTACAGATGAAATTAAAGATAATCCAACAAAATAATACTATGATCCCTCGATTGTTTATTTATATCTAATCATTAGTTTCTATAAATATACGTATTGTGAAAATGTTCTCGTGCACACTTAGATCTGCAAAGATATAAATCAACAAAGTTATATACATCAAAGTTAAAAAATAACGAGTAAGCTTTAATGTTCGTTAGATTATAATAAGTCAATAATGTAGGTACTGTTGGAATTTCGTAAAGTATTAAGCATTAAATCAATTCTATTTACAATAGTATATAAAATAAACTTAAAATTTTATTGTAATTTCATCAAATAGTCGATTAAAAATAAAAAATGTTACAATTGTTTATATTGTTTGATATGTATGCAATGATCAATAAAAAATGTATATTATACACATGTAACTTTATAAATTATCTTTGAAATTGATTATTTAAAAGGATGGGAGAAAATAAAAAAGAACAATCTTTTTATTAACTAGAATAATTTATTTTTCGTCACGGTAGAAAAAGGAGAATGTATCTTAACACACGGACTGCATCGTAGGTGTACATATATGTTTATATAAGCAATGAACATTTATATAGACGCACATGCACAATTACATACAATCCTCAATCGAATGTTACACATAAAACATTACAAATTGGTATGCTTTTCATAATAGTCCTTCGCGTGTGTTTTCTCTGTTTAATTTTCTTCTGTATCGAGGTACATGTGTTCAAGCAATTTTCCATCTCTCTCGCACCTTCTTTTCTTTCTGTCTTTTTTTTTTACTTTTTTCAATCTTTTTACAAATGTATACATATACAGCTCGTATGCTTTTCCTATGTCCGCGCGGTTATTACAAAATTGTGCAGGCCATCGGTTGTGTGTCGGCAAATGGTGCTTGAAAAATAAAACCCGTGATCTTTTCTATTTGCGAATCAGCAGTTGCGAGTGTTTGCGTGGAGGGAGAAAGTCAGAGTTTCGGAAAAGGAAAAGGAAGAAGGCTGTGAAAAATCAAGGGTTCTGTGCTAGGAGTTAACGGCTCGCTGAACTCGTCCATCTTGCTGTTCAAAAATCCTTCTTTTTCGTTCACCCGACACTTTTTACGAAAGTTGATCGTCGTCGTACAGGAAAACACAAAAATCGAAAGGCATCGCTCGCAAATTAACCTCGCGATATGTCATAGAATCCTCACGCGAATGCGCAAGCGCCTCGATGAAGCGGAAGTCACCGTGTCCAAATAAAACTATTCGGTACAGTTAGCTTGGCAGCACTGAATGTGTTGTCCTGTAAATTTCATCGTGTTGGATCCAAGGCGCTTGGAATTCGCGTGAGGATTCTGAATGAGCCGATCGATTAGCGACAAGCGAGTGTCGGTAAAAAAAGAAAATAATTGCGCAGCTACAGGTTTACGGTAGAAGATAAACCCGACCCAATAATATTTATAAAAAGCGCAGCTATCGTGATTCCCGTTCGTTCTCTCTGCTTTCGATAGTCTCCTTCTTCCTCCTCGTCTTCGTCTACTTTGCGCTCATAAACTTACTCAACGCGACTTAACGATTCTTTTCTGGCTCTCTCTCCCTTCAAATATAGAGTGAAATCGTGTTCCCCTTACTTATTCTGTTAGCGTACATACACTATATATCGTCTCTCGTATTATACTTTGCTCCTTTTATTTGCCTTTTTAATATCCCTCGCTTAATTCTTTTTTTATTAATTTTCGAATACACACATAATAATTCAACCCAAGATTTTACGTTCCCTAAATGCTTCCCGTTGAAAAACCGTTGCACGTGTGATTTTTGTCCTGATCTATCACTCATCGATAAATGGATTTCCTCTCAAGAAGAAAAAATTGCGAGCTCCTATTTTTCGCTTACAATATTCATATAATAAAGAAAAGAAAAATTGTTATGCCGCTCGATTGACACTTCTCCTTAATATTTCTTTTTTCCGTACATTTTTTTGATAATGCCTTGACGTGTTTACATTCAAATAGACTTTACTTTAAATAGTTACACAGTAGTAAATTTTCTTTCGTGGACGACATCTTTCTCATCGAAAAATCTTTTACAATTATTTCAGTGAGGAATTGTACTTCGCCTTAATTTTTTTAAACTTTTTTTTTAATTTTTTTAGTTATTTAACGCTCTAAAAATTTCTTGTCACCCTCGTGCCATTGCGGATTATATAATTCATTCAATACAGCACAAATTTTGTTCAATACCTTATATGTATGTATGTTTATATATATATATATAATAGACGACGAAACCCTTAATATTTAGATACACATATCAAACGGCATATAGACTTTCGATTTTTTTCCCCGTTGCTAAAATGGAAAGGTCCGAAATTCAATGCACAAGCATAGCGCGAGAGTGACATCTTCCAATTTTATTACTTTTTTTCCTCTCCCTTACTGTTTAATCTCGTCCCTCGTTCCCATCATGTCCCTGCATGCAAAAAAGAAAAAGATGCTTACGCTCTGCCGAGCCATACAGTGTCGTCTGAAAACGGCGATTCCTCCACTATTCCCCGGGGCTCGAACCTCTTCCTTATCGTTTATAATCGATCTCGAATCAATCATTAAATGCTGCGTGAACAAGTATACAAAGAAAAAGAAAACACAACGGCTACTCTATTTACTTTTCTCTTCATCTCTATTTAACGTTAATTATGTCGGACAAAAACTAACAGATTTCGGAATTAATAACAAAGCAACGAGTCGCGCGAGCGCTTGCGAGGCATCTGCACTTATCACCGAGCGCTCACACGGCCGCAGTATAACAGCTTCGAGGGCCGGCGCCGCGGCCGACCCGCTCGCACGCTGGAGCCTCTACGAGGCGGGGCGAGCGGGTCGCGCGGCAGCGCCGAGCCTCGCGAACACAATCCTATGTTAACTATTTCATGTTTAAACTATTTCCTATTGTGTGGCGGGTGTGCGTTTATTCATCCTTCTCTTCTCCTTCGTTTGTTTTCCTGGAGGATTCGGTCGCGCTGTTCGTCCGTCGTCTAGTCTTCCGGTCCCCACCGGGGACCAAATTTTGAACAAAGAAAGAATACACAGTGAAGGAGAAAACAACAAAAAATCGCGTCGTCGTCGTCATCAATGTTTTATTAGCATTTTTTTTTCATTTTTACTTTTTGTTGTCGACTTATCGTCGTCGCAGACGTTCCCGTATCACTCCATCATTTTTTCTTTATACAATTAGATCACGCCTTATACAACTATTCCTGGCTCTCTCTCTCTCTCACTCTCTCTCTCTCTCTCGCTCGCTCTCGTGCACAGTCAGACGCACTCTCGCACTCCAGCAGGCTTACAGAATCGCTCTTCGGCGCGCCTCGCCATTAAAACATACTCCTATGTCCTTAATTCTCTCGTATTATGCCTGATTCAACAAACAATGAGCAATATCTCGTATATACGAAGGGGTTTCATCGCGCATCCTCTCCTCCCTAGGCTATTACAAGTATGTGTACTACAATTAAATTTCGCGTATGACAATTCGCTCCGGATTCCTATTACAATAATATACGTGTGTGGTCTACCTATTATATCACTATTTCGTGGCGGCGCTCGCGCGCACGCCAATACTATTAACTTGTACGTGGCTATTTTGCGTGTAAAAAGATATATCTCTTGTTAAATAAAAGAAAAATTATTGGGCTATTGTACACATTATCTGATCAATATAAACACACATGTCCAACGCGTGCGCTACATTCGTAATATAAGGAAAAACGAATAATCAACAAGGGAAAAACGACATCTGTGAATGTTAACGGCTCTTTAAAGAAAACAAAAAAAAAAAACTATTGTTGCTCGGATGCGCGCGTGAACGCGAGGCAGTCGAACGAATGCAGGGAAGGCGCGCGGGTACGCGAATCGTGTGCGCCTCGTCGCGCTTCCCTACCGTTTCGCACTCCTCGCCTCACTCTCGCAGCATCCCCATCGATTATCAACTATTTCATTTCTTTTAATAATGTAAAGATTGTGTCTATTGTAACAACTATTGCACTTATGATTTGCTGTAACTGTAATATAATTAACGGTGTATAGAAGAAAGACTGTCAATATTTCTTAATAATTAATAATGTTTTCATTATATGAAGGTACGTTTTAATGCCTTTCGCGTTCCACTTACGCCTGAATCCCAATTATCACTTTCTTTCATCACATGTATACGCAAACATACGCGCGACATTCTCTTGCACACTGTCGTATTATAACCGATCCGACCCTTCCTCGCATCTGTACCTGACGAATTACCGGCTACTAATTACGTCCCATTTCATCGGTGAGAAAATATATGGCGTTTATGCTTGTCGTATCAGATATAGTTTCTTGTTTCACACTACTTTAGTTTACAATATATAATATTTGTTTTGTTGCTTGTAAAAAGGGGCTTTGCTACGGTTGTTGGGGTGGGGTGGGCAGGGGCTATAGTTTTTTATGTCTATATATATATATATTTATTTATATAATATGCGTGTATGCGACCTCTACGTACGACGTGTACCGTCCGAGAAAAATAGAACGAAAAGCGTGATGACTTTCTATTCGTACGTTGAATCCTCGGATCGCTTCTCCCAAAAAACGGATGTATCTCGCTTTGCTACTCGACTATACTTCTTTTTCTTTTTGCTCACTGTCTCTTGTTTCCCTATCGCTCTTTTACTCTTAGTAGATTTTTTCTAGCACGTAATAAAACTTTCAGATACAAGAATGTCGTTTTTTTATAGCATCGGGCAATTCCTCACATTTCGCGTTACTAAATTTTAAAACCAAACTTTAGTGGGTGCTGTCCCTCCAGAAGACCGGCCAGAAAAGCAATTTCACTCATTGTATCTTGTTAAATCTAAGATTGGCCAAACGTCAGTAAGTGACCTCGAAAAATTTTGTCCATTGTGGGTTTGATACTCATCATAAAAAATTTCCCCTTAAAATCGATCGATGCGGTCCGAAATATTTGTCTGCTCGCTTGCCACGAAAGGAGGATGGCCCCTTGTGTTGCCTTTTTGCGGACTTGCACGCGCCTATTTGAAGGGTTTAATTTCGCATCTGGAGGGAAGCCGCCTACTATTTTTCAGTGCCTTAATGCCTATGTACGTTATTTCCTATGATTCCTTGTACTTAATAATGATTATCCGTATATGTAATATGTATTTAGTTAAACCTTTAAACATTATCCACTAAAAAAAAGAAACACCGTATATTCCTTTAAGATTTCGCCGAAAATTCTCCAATATGCCTTAACGCGCTTTCTCAATTAACTTTGAAAGAAGGGTTATAACATCGAATAAGTAGCGATTTTTGAAAAAAGAAAGAGAAGTTTTCTCGCCGGTTTTTCTTGACCCTTGCTCAGGTCAGGCAATCGCGCGTGAAACAGCTCTCAAAGCCGAGGTGGAAAGTAGCGACTGATTCTACGGTTGTCGTATTATCGCGTGTCTCAAATGAAATTTCTCTCTCTTTTTCCTCTGTTCCTAAATCCTATTTTATCATACCGCGGTGTACGTGTGTTTCCGAAACTATCGATAATGCGATTTTCGAATTCCGAGAGAAAAAAAAGTATTACTCCGTGGAGTGAAAAATATGTGGAGGACGAAAAATCTGTAGACATTGAATCGAAACGAAAAAAATAGGTGATGAAATAAGTATACGTGAAAGAAGTAAGAATACAAAGTACGTAAACTATGTGTATGCGATGAATCAAAAATAAAAAGAACAAGAACGAATATTTCAAGGTATATGTGTGAAATCTCTCGAAGTAACAAATCAGCAATCATCATCGAAGACACAAAAAAACTAGTAGTAAATAGTAGGTAGTAGTACCAGAAACATTAATAGTAGTAGTGGGTAAGGTTATATAGTAGAGGAAATTTATGTGTAGAATAGTAGCGATTATAAAGTAGTTTAACTAAAATAGAAAAAAAATTATTGTGAAGATTATCGTAGAGTGGGACTCGCCGAACAAATTTCCTCTCTCGCTCCACGTGCTTTTGTCTGCATTTCGAAGCCTCTGCGTGTGCCGACACCGAATTTTCGAGACGAGTCCCCGGGCGAAAAAGAATATATTTAAAAAACAATAGCAAGTGCGAAGCGAATGCAGGCGCGGCGGAGGTTGTCTCCGGCGGCGGTGCGAACTTCTATTAAAAAAAAATAAACAAAAAATTCTTAAGCATCAATTATTACAAGTATCAATAAACGATTAAGTGGTGGATCGACGTCGTGTCGACCCCTGCTATCGACTATTACTTATTTTTTTTTATTATCCATTATTTCAATATGCATGCAACAGTGTGTTTTTTTTATCAATTACACATATCTTCTTTTTAAATCTTTGTTCGGTATGTGAATTCGGGCAATTGCCTAGCGCTGTGCTAGGTTTGCGCGCCAAATGTCCTTTTATCTTTTGTATTTCTCGGCGTTTTCTCCTCTACTCATTTATCATTCGTAGACATATACATCTATATATTATATATATGTATATATATATATATCTATATATATGTATATATATATATATCAAGTTTTATCCTTTCCTTTTATTTTATTTCTATAATATATAGGTTTAGCCGTTTATTTTTTGACCTGTCGCTTTATAATGTTTTAGATTCCCTGATTGGATCCTATTTCGGTTTTGTATGATTCTTCCAAGTACCTTTTTGCATTGCTTTTCATTTCTTCGACGAGAGTTTCTCCTGCTTGCTTTTGCCTAGTTGTTTGCGGGGGTGTGCCATCATTTCGATAACCTTCATCGTGCGGAAGGGAAATGCGTCATCTTCCGTTGAGTAGAGAATAGGATTCCTCTAGTTTCTCAAGTTGACTGGCAGTCTGGGGACTTCGATTTCTGTAAATTTTCATAGGGGAAACCAATTGTGGCCTCGCTTCTTCCGGAATAAAATGAAAACTTTGGGTTTTAGTATTAATGATTGGGCTCTCGACTCTCTCTCTCTTGCTCCACTTCCTACGGATGCGTATTTTTGGATGCTCAAACCTTCGCGAGCCTTTGATACATCTTAAGTAAATTACTGGCGATTTATCTGCTACAGTAGCTTAAAACTTGAAGTTTTGCCAATGGAAAGGTTCGGTACTGCACGAGGAGACATTTTTTGCATAGATCGTGTCGTGCTCCGTATTAATGTACATACTCACTCATCAATAACATCGTACACTGGATAACGCACATCCGATTC
Organism: Sycophaga agraensis; assembly: GCA_018906755.1. NCBI lineage: Eukaryota > Metazoa > Arthropoda > Insecta > Hymenoptera > Pteromalidae > Sycophaga > Sycophaga agraensis. The sequence goes on from JACCIE010000011.1 coordinate 2,331,727, forward strand.
AGAGATTTCTTCATCTTAAACTGTATAATTCATCTTCAATAATTAGTATTAACTTTAACTATTTTAATGTCTGTCTGTATATGTATATATATAAATATATATATAAATATTTACAAAGGTGGGTGTCTGTAGTAAAGAATAAAGTTATTACACACCCGCGCGGTTTCTTGTTAATGCCCATTCGTCGGCAACAATTAAATGATAGATAATATATTAATGCATCCTGCAATGCGCGTACCCACGTGCTCCGAGCAAGATGTTGCCAGCGCGAAAATCACGATGAATCGTTCGTTGGAAACAGAATTACCAAGTTCCTTCCCTACTCTTATCCTTTTCGTTCCATTTCTGGGCTCGCAAAATGCTGCCCGCGAGTCGTGCGCCGCTCTCTTCCTATTTTAACTTTGTTATCCATTGCTTGTATCATTAGTGTATTCAATATATTATCTGTCTACCGATTATATCACTTGAACCGTCCTTACTCTCACGTAACAACAATGCCCAACTGTATGCTTCATAAGGCCCTCGCGATGCTGCAGCCGAAACTGCGATCCCGAAAAATCGTCGATCACCTGGAGCACACATGGGCGTAGCTTACGCCCGCGTAATTATCCTACTGAACATTTTAATATGTATTAACAACATCAATAATTGAACGTTCTTCGGTACTCGGTAAACAAATCTCACATTGGTGATGAGAATTATTTGCTCAGACGAGAATTGTACTTGACGATCGGCCATTGTTCGCGAACGCAGATTTTGGCGGCAGTTTAGAAACACGATATTCGTCAACTACCCTGATCGTAGCACGTCATCACACTTCGCCGCGGTTCCTCACTTTCTCTAAAAAGATAAGGAAGATAAATCACTAACACTAAAGCCCAAAAATAAAAAAAAATAAAAAAAAAATACAATGAAGAAATCGAAGGATCGTTCGGTTTCGACTCGACCCTCCGCTCAACTATCCTATTACTAGATATCTTCTTAAGATTAGCAACCATTTTCTATTTATAATGCGTGTAGTCCGCAAAGAGTCTCAAAATCATTTGGAAATCCTCCCGCCTAGACTCCGCGAAAACAAAGGTAACTCTCGTTTGCTATGATGCTACCTGTTTACAGTTAATATATGTGGCTTGTCGACAGAGTTTTCTCGTCTCGCGATGATTGCTGCGACTGTACATATGCGTATGTGGGTGTCTCTGTGCGGCGATGCTTGATCAAAGTTCTGGTTGCGTTAAACGACGCCGAAGTTGAAACCCAGGACGTTTTGCTTTCGATGCGCCCTTTCTTCGTTTCAGCGAAAGAAAACTCCCCGCGGTTTCTCTCCTTTCGTTTTGGTTCGGTTGATTTAAGCGCGAATCGCGTAGTTGTTACGCGTTAGACGCGTCGATGCTCGTTCTGTTCTTATCTGAATGACTCTATTCTTTTTATCTCCGAATTTTGATTCGTGGCTTGTTTTTCTCTTTCTGGCTCTCAGGATGCGGCAAGTGCGTTTGATGATGAATTTGATTTATGCTGCGGTTGATCCACTACGGAAAGAAGCTACACGCGACGTAACTCCGCTTTGAAATAAAATCTTTTTCTTCCAAAAATTCATTAAAATACAGTAAACATCGATCGATGTTTCTGCTTCTTTTTTTTTCTCCTAATAAAAGACGCGATAGCTTGGCAGCTCTTTCGACAATTTTAAATACTTATATTTTCTTCATTTTAAATAAATTAACATTTACGATTTAGAGGTTAACCGATTTTGTACATTTGTTTTACAGCGGCGAATCCCCGAACCGCGTTCAATTAAATTTTTTTACATCTCTTAGAATCTTCTATAACTTTAAAGACTTATATCATTTCCGCTATCTCTTTAAGTTACTATATTAATAATTCATCTTTTTTAATCTTTTAATCTTCACGCGTCGCAATCTAATAATTATTAATTCTCTCTTTAATTTGTACACTTATTTTTGTCTATCTCGAGCGTGCTTTTGGGATTTTTCTGCGGCAATTTTTAACTTTTCTTGCTTGTCGATCCATCGCCTCTTTTCTGTTATGTCGCTTGCGTCAATGAGACTTCGAAATTTCACCCTTATTATCCAAAAAGCGCAAGCTCCATTCTTCTTTACTCGCCCTCATATCCGCGGGATCTTCGCACCTAGGCTAATTGCTATAAACTCCTCGAGGAAAAAGAAATCGTCGAACGCGACGAACGAACGAGCACGTTAATTGGTCGGAATATGCGCTGTGCACTTTTTCAATTATGTTTAGTTGCTTTTTCGAGCCGATGCTGGCCTCTCAGCGTCCTCTCGTGTTCGATAGATCTGCTCTTAAAAGACTTAGGACCGAAAGGGTGTGTGAGGTTTGGGGGTTGGGGTTGGGAATGATAAAGTTGCTCTCATTTTCCTTTTCTTCACGTGGGTATAAAGATAAAGAACGTTTCCATTTGTTGGACACTTCTCGAGTGCAAAGTCATGCACCTTCGAGACGGTCAGGGAAATATTCTTCTGCTCTTTCTTTTCCTTCTCCGTGTCGGAAATTCCTATTTCTGAAAAAAAGAGGAGCGTCAAGTATTTTCCATTGCTTCGTTTACACTGGCTACTTTCAGAATACAAACGAATAGCTTCAAAATGCCCGTTTCTTGAATTTTTTTTGTAGTTTTAATATGCTGTATGTGGAACTTGTGAGATATGCTATCGCACGTCGAGTGATTATGTGCAGGATATGGCTACCTCGACGGCGAGTCTTCCGCTTTTTGTCCTTTCTCCTTAATCCCTTGGCACTTTCGTTTAATAACGTTTTTTTTATCGTTTTTTCGCATTTTACTGGTCTTAACACTCACATACCTATTTTATACTTTATTCGCTTGTCTCGCGTTCCCAGCGTTCATATGTACTTCAAATATTTATACGCTTGATAAATAATTCGGCAAGCGGAGGCCGGAGACGAAAACGCGCCCGCGAAAGGTCAGGTCGACAGCAATTTTTTTTTCTTTCCAATTAATAAAAAAAGTCTTTGCGTGATACGCTCGTCTACGGCCTTGCGGCCCGCCACATCATCGAAATATATTAATTATATTATACAATTTTCATATCCGACTGCGAAAAAGCCCACTCGTACCCGCGGCACTGCGTCATGTGCAGTGCAAAAAACTGCTCGACGAGCGCCGATTCCAGCGTCTCACACTCGTACTCTCACGCATACCTATAAGCTATATTTATTACTTATCGTTTCACGTAAAAAAAAAATTTAATCCACTCATACATCCTCGCAACTTTTCTTACACTTAAACATTCGTACTAAACTCACATTTTGCGCGCCCAATCTATCCTTTTAATATCGTTAAAATTCATTAAGTTATTAAAAAACATGTAACAAAAAATCGAAAAAAGAAAGATTCCACTCAGATCTTTCCAACAATGTATCAAAAATAAACTTATACTCTTAGCTCTTTGTTTCAGTTTTTTACTCTCTTTCATTCCCTAATTCCCCTTTCTCTATTATATCATAGCTCTCTTTTTATCCTTTAATCCTCCGCGCGCCCTTTCGATTATATAAATATACACAATTCTGTGAGAGAGAAAGAGTGGAGAGTGAGGAACGAAGAGGGTACCCTTGCTACGCCTCTTCGTACCTCTCGCAATCTCCGTTTCATCGTGTGAACCCTCGTCTTATTTATTAACCTCCCATCTACCTTCCTTCCAACACAGTAAGACATTCTTTCTCTCTCCTTTCATGTGTAGTTTCATAAACTCGTGTCATCTCTTTCTTTACATCTTTTTGTACTAAATGCATACTATTCCCTACTAAGCCAACGGGACTTTGGCTCCTTAATAATAAAGGAAGCCTCGATGACCATAGGGTCAATAGCTTCCTCTTTAAGAGAAAGTCTCAGAAGAATTGTTTTCATGATTTAATGGAAGATTCAGAGGGCTTGAAATACTCCAGGGATCGTCAGGACGTCGTCACCCTGTATTTTCGGCAAAATCGATTCAAGAATCTATTCGTTGCTAACTTTCGAGTTGGAAAATGATTCAACTGAGTCGATTTGCAGAAAATCCAAGTAGCCAACGTAAGTCAAGACAGATCCCTAGGGCATTTACAGCCAGCTGTGAGTTTGGTCAGTCCGATATTTAATTTCAGTGTACAGCGGTTGGGTATGTCGTTACCGAAAACATGTGTAATGTTTTGATGTCGGTATAATCAAAACCCAGGAGGTCATTAAGTTCGTGCATCGCGATAGCCGAGGCTAATTCATCGCGGTTTATGACGGCTCTGACGTCTCGCTGTATACTTTACAGTAATTTTCTTTTTGTTATTTGTTTTAATAACCCAATGTATATTATCGCATAGTTCTGTGGAATTGGTTCCTTAACGTTTCTTTAATCGATAATAAGGTACAGTTCCTACAAGACTAAGTTTCTCGAGGTTACTAATTCCCATGCCCTTTGTTACCATTTGTTATCAACATTTCGCACCTCTATCGCGCCAACCTTAATCGATAATTAGTTACTTATCAATTAATAGTATTATTTTTTCAACACACGCACACTCACACATTATTACATTCATGGTAAAGTAAAAATCCCTGAAGACTTTAAATCTGCGACTCAACTCTATAACCTATAATCGAATCCATTAATGTTCTCTCACTCCCGCGAGGTTAGACCCTTCTAATAGAAGAGACGACCTATTAAACGTCCCGCTTACTCATAAACACCTCATCCACTTCCGCGATCTCAACCGAGTTTTCGCAAGGAACTTCACTAATACGAAAAAAAAACTTCGTAACCGCTTCTTTGGTATTACGACGCGAGGCTCGGCGCTGCCGAATCCCCTCCGTCTCCTCGCCAGAGCCTCGTCCTTCCGCCCCTTCTTTTTCATTATTTGTTATCTCGTAAAATTCTAGTATTCTACGCGTTGGTATGGATGATCTCTTCTTGCGGAGTTTCTGGAAAAACGTGGCATGCGGTTGAATCTTCTTCATTTTTTTTCATTCTCCTGGTAATGTATATTCCTTACGGTTGCAATCGAAATGAGCCGAAGTGGTGCTCTACTTTCGCTGTCTATCTGGATTCGTACATTTGTAAGTGCTTTCAATTGTTGGCGGTGATCGGTTGGCAGTTTTTCTTTATGATTTTTGGGGGTACGTTATGTATGCTTCTTTGCTGTTGGTAGCAGTTTCGTAACTTTTTACGTATTTTAGCAGTAGTACCAATAATAGCACAAAGTAATAATATTAGCAGTAGCTTTTTACAGATTCTTTATCTTTTTTTTCTTCAGTATACGTAAAAGTGTAGTGGTGACTCAACCTCTCTTTCTCTCTGTTCTATATTATAACATTAATATTAGAGTAGACCTGTTTAAATGAGTCTGTTTCCTTTTATCCACCATATGCTCCGTCTCATTTTACTTCTCAATTTCCATCTATCTTCATTTATCATTAATTTAAATCTTTAACCGTAATGAATGAGGTAATAAGGTTGTGCATCATCATCAACATACATAATTCATCGTCGTCCATAGTTGTTTCTTTCTTTTTTCTTCGCCACCGTGCCGGTACTCGGGTGAAGCGCGCGGGCGCTTTCATCCCCTTCAAATCGAACTTCGCGTCCCTCGGCCGCCAAGGAAGAAAAACCAAAGAAAAAACTTCACACACATCGAGGTAGCTGTTGTTGTTGTATTTGTTGATGGCAGAGAATAAAAGGGGCCCAGGCCGAGGTAGACGCGGAGGAGCGCGCGCCACCGAGGCTGCTGTGTCGTTGGAACTGGACTCTCGACGACTCGTCTCATCTCAACATCTCCTTCCTCCTCTTTGCTGTTGCGTACACGCGGCTCTCCTCATCCCCTCCCCCACTGGCCTCCCGTATCGTCGAATCCTTGGCGCCCTTCGATTATGATCATTCATTAAGTGTTAGGGGGCGCACGCTTTACTGGCTCTGTTGCTGCTGCTGGGAGGACGGCTGCGACGAGGGGGACGAGTGGCTAGACTGCTGTTGCTGCTGCTGCTGCTGCTGCTGCTGCTGGGGCGTCGTGCTACCTCCCGACTGCGAGGTCGCGCTCCCGTCGCGCCGTGAGCGCTGCCCTCCCTCCTGGCTGCTACCGCGGCCTGCGCGCGGTCCCTGCGTTGGCATCCCCGGGATTCCTGTCACGCTGCCGGATGCACCTGCAGGCTGTACGACCATCGCACGAATCCTGCGCTGTGCCGACTGTGGACAAAGTGTTAGTTAGATACGTTACGCTCGCCAACAGCAACATTCCAGGTAACGTTCAGGGCGCTTGCATGCGAGAATAGTATCAAGAGTCCTATGAAAAAGTACTATAAGTACTTTGCTAGTTTTAGAAAATATTAATTCCTCATTGTTCCCATATCTCCCAAGCACCCACCACAACGTCACTGAAATCTCTCAATTTCATTGTTTTCAAGAATGGAGGCTGACCTGTACAGAGTAGAATGGACCAATAATGTGGACGGTAGTCTCTTCATCGGCGGTTGGAGGTGTTGATTGCTGCTCCGATAGCTTGATCACGCTTCCAGTCACACGCTGCAATTCTCTCACGTTCTGACCTCCTTTTCCAATTATTCGACCAACCTGGGCCGAAGGAACGAGAATCTCTACAGTGAGCCTTACATCTTCGTTTCCTGTAACGAACCCTTCTTCGCGCATTTTCTCAAAAATCATGTACTGGGCCTGCAGAAAAAAATATTGTTTTAGATCATCGGGTGCATTATTCACAATAAATCAATTCAAATGTAAGTCAATTACAATTGAACGACATTGAAGTCATAATAAAGTTATAAATTTTAATTAATAATTAGAATTCTACTACGCTCTTAATAAAATTATTCTAAGATTATCGCAATAAAATTTGTATAGCTCGATATTACAATTAAAATAATCGTACGTCATTATCTACCTTTTGTTTTATGTTGTTATTATTATTATTATTATTATTATTACTATTGTTGCAGTTAATTTTTGTACATTTATCGAAATTAAGAAATGTATTTAAATAAAAAAAATAAAATATATGCACATGTTTATTTAAGAAAAAAGAATTGTTAATGGGTTTCTACAAAGCCTACTCTTACATGATTATTAGTATGATAAAGCTTTGGACCCATGTTTTATTCTCCCTGATTCTTCAAGCAGAAGTCTTCTTACGAAATCCGCCCAAATGTCACAGGTACATTATATACATGAAAGCTAGTAAATTTATGAAAAAAACCTCCGACGCGAGATTCGAACCGTAGACATTCAGATTTCTAGACCTAGACCGAGTTATATAGGCTACAGACGTTACGATCTACTGTAAGCATACCGCAGCTTGATATCTACGCACAACTTTTCTCAAATATTGCGTAACTGCTTTTTATTCAAATTTAATTTTCAAAGTGACTCCGATTGAATACATAACGTTCCTTTACCAGCATAATATTATAAGGTAATTTTATTGCTTATCGAATAATCTTACATATTTATTAATTAATTTAAAAATTTTTCATTTTATAATAAAATACATATCCTATGACATTATTTTAAATTAAATAATATTAACACTAATTAATTGAAACGTAACTTTTATATATTTGAATATAAATATGAGAGAGAACTAATAAACTGTTAAGTTTATTATTTGTTACTTCTTAAGCCAAACCAACAATTGTTGCGTTCCTATATTCAATGAGCATATAAAATTTCTTATCGTTCAACTTCCATTAAATTTATCTTACCAAACTATAATAACAACTTATTGAATTTGTAGGAAATCTATTTAAAAAGCAAAAAGAACAGTAAAAAGGTTAACAATATTAAGAAGTATTATTTACATTTCACGTATTTTTCTTATAGTTGATAAAATATCACTCACTATTTAAAAAATTTAGACGTTTAAAAATATATTTTGCATCAAACTAATCACACATCCAATCTAATTTATTAACGATCTTTATCTAACAATTAAATGTCTTTCCTCATTATTTATATTTTTATATAATTATAGTTTTGAAAAATGCAACGAAGTTAACTTAATAATTGGCAAATACAGTGGATATTTTTAAGTATGTGTAAAGAAAAACATCATCGACACTGTACAATGTTTTTTGTCCAGCTGATATTATTTCTGCGCGCATCACTAACATCAGATGCCACATTAATTTATCTTCATGGAGAAGGTTTATCTAATCTGAAGCTATCCTAATGTCTTAAGATTTTAATAGCAAGCATAACGTCTATACGTCTTGGTTTCCTACCAAGTCTTTTTTCTTTTACGAATAACGAAAGATGAACTAGAAGTATATTTCCAACTGTTGAAAGGAAGTAAAAATAAAAAAGTGCACTAACCTTCCACTGACATTCGGGTGAACCCACGATGGTGACCTTTCTCTCGGTCTGTTGCTCAGTGGGCTTATCCGACTCAAGGGGTGCGATTTTTAGGCTCGCTCCGGAAAACCTAATGATATTCCTGATCTGCGATCCCTTAGTTCCGATGATGGCGCCCACGCTGTTATTAGGTATGTAGAGGAAAGTTGTCTCCTGAACATCACTTGAGGGTACGCCCTGCTGTGCAGGTACGGTACCTTGGTATGCGTACGGGGCCGGCCCGCTTCCGTATATGCTGGGCCCGCGCGTGCTATAGCCCATGCTAGCCGTGGACATCATCACCATTGGGTGCAGTCCGGGGAACATCATACTCTGGGGCTGCAAGTGAACACGACAATCGGTCAACGAAGGCAATTATGCAGGCATCGAAACTACTTCGTGTGCTTTATACTTCTCGACGTGAGGACAAGGCGCGGATCTTACTGAGCTAGCAATTCGATACAATTAACCAGAAAAATTGATTGCTCCTTGGCACATTTAACTCGGATAACTCAAAAGATTTTTAAATAGAAGCAATGTAAATAACGTATTAGTATGATAAACTTTGAATCACGATTTAGCATTAAGATCATCGATAATTGCTGTTTAATTTAACGATAATATCTGTCGGTGGATGCAACGAGCCGAATTCATAAGTATCATTGCAATCGACTGCTAACATCCTCACTTCAGTATTCCTGCTTAATACAAACAGAAGTTTGCGGATGGAAACTTTCTGCTCAAACATAGCAGGGAAATGTTATAAAACAAAAACAAAAAAAACAAATTAATAGTTAACCAACAATTAACAAAGTAAATAATAAACATAAAGATTCATGAGAATAAAATGCACGAAGAGCCCACAAGAGATTAAATTTTTTTATCGCAATAATTACGAATGGACTCTTTATATCAACTTTTTTTTGTAATACTTTGCACAATGCAATATTGATATCAAGTTATTTCAAATTGTGTCATACTAAATCATTAAATCATTTTTATACGGTACATTATCAACTAAAAATCAATTAATTTAACAACAAATTTCTATAACAAATGAAAAGATTAAAAATGATAAAAGGTATGTTCAGGTTTAAGAGACGCTATAAATAAATTGAAACGTATAGTTGAATAAAAGATACTACAGATCACAAACGAAAATAAAAGTAGATGAGAGAGGGAAAATCACTCGAGTAAGTAGTAGTTAAGAAATAAAGTATTAGAAGAAGGTTCAACTCACCGCCATAGCCTGCAGATCGTTCTCGTAGCTCTGTCGGAGCTTGTTAGAGATCATGGCCTCGGCCTTGCTCATATTTTCGATACTGCCCTTAACCGTGATGATACGCTCGAGATTGAAGCTATTGATGTCGTTGATACTGCTAACTGTGATCTTCGTGTCGGTGTCCTGCATAATCCTCTTGATCGTGTTGCCACACTTGCCGATAATGCGACCTATGAGGTTGTTGTGCGCGAGGATCTTCAGGGTGATCTCGCTGCAATTGCCAACAATCTGGTCAGTAGTGTTCTGACGTTCCTTGTGACCAGTACCACCATCGTCTTTGTCATCATGACGATCGTCGTCGGTGGCCTGGTGAGCTGCGGGCGACCGCCCGGCCTCATCAGTCTGCTCGTCAACTGACCCCTTGTTCGTGGCGCTCGCCTCCTGGTGCATCACCTCCAGGATCTTCTTGCAAGCGTTGGTACAGTTTTCCGGATTGCCGTAGATCGTGATCGCCTTCTCGAGCGAGACGACATTGTCCTTGCGGTGAACGTCTACGCGAGCGCGAGTCATCTGGGTGATTTGCCGGATGGTGCTACCCTGTCGGCCTATAATTGCCCCAACCATCTCCGATTGAACGAGGATACGTAGGGGGAAGTCAGTTTGGCGACCAGAGCCACCTAATCCAGAGAAAGCAAGTCCGCCGCGCTGGCTGCGCCCGCGGCGCCGTCCCTCCGCTGTCGACATCTCCACCTTTAGTGGGGTACCTTCGTATTCGAATCCATTAAGCTGGCTCACCGCTCTACAACACAAGTTTTTCCAACCATTTCAGTATCTGTCTCGTGAATCGCATCGGGTCAATTGCACTATTGCTTATCAAACGAAAAGTTTTTTAATATTAAAATTTTACTTTGACATGGTATTCCAATAAGAACAATTTTTCCTACATATAACAAGCATTTAAGAGCTAAGAAGGTGTTGTTTATAAACATTATCTAAAACTGTATGACATTTTTTTGTATGAATTTATGATTGCCGTGATGACTTGATTAATTTTAATGCCAAAGTAATCTGCAGATGTTTAATGTGAAAAAAAAATACTTTTAAGAATATATTTTAGCTACAAAAGAATTTAGACAATTGGTAATAATTGAAATATCGATCGATTGACTGTCAGTAGCCAAATGTGTCATTAAATTTTGACGTGCCAAGCATTTTTAAGTTAATAACATGAATAAGCGTCCGGCTGAGTACCTCAGCTTCTGAGAACACTTTTGATTGACACTTTTAATCTCGGTTGAACAAGACCGTTAACCGTTTTTCTTCTAAAAATAAATTTTGATGGATCTGTGGAAGTTTTGGAGATTCGTTTCTTCCTCAACGTTCGCACGTGAAATCTTTTAGGCCAAAAGAGAATTTTGAATGAACGACCACATGAGCCGCGTATGAGATTTTTTTGCACAAGACTTCGCGAGGAACGAATCGTTCGACGCGCGCGTTCCCTGCACTGAGCTAATGAGTATCTGAAGGGATATTCCTAATTCTGGATGCTTTTCGTTTACAGAATGGTCTCACTTACTGCTGTGCCTGCTCTGGCGTCTCATAGCATATCGAGAAAACTGGGTGATCATTATCGCGCGACGTCAACTTCTCCAATTTTTGAATTTGTCCGTAGGTCGAGAAGAGCTGCTCGAAGTCCTCGAATTTGATGAGAAGAGGCAAATTGCCAACTAGGATCTTTGACCCGGAGCTGCCGCTGTAATCAGGGAAAAGTATCCGCGTTTACTAATCAATTCGCTACCTCCACCCTTACACAATCTTAATGATCTACTTTAATGGGGAAGCCAATGAAGTCTTTGGAAACATTATACTAGATTGTCGACGTGATGTTAATCGAATATGCGGACTGGCATTATTATGAACGTGGAGAGTTTGCGATTGAAGAAACTTAAATCCTAAAACTGTCGTCGTCGTGGATTTTTGGAAAAAGTTGGAGGCTTCGTTCGTAGCTGTACGTAGGAACGTCACAATATTAGGAATAGCAATTCACAAACACGTGATGAAAAAGAGGAAAGGGTGGAAAGAATGGAAGAAGTTGATTTTCCCTATTTGCGAAAGAATCTTGGGCCGAGGACTCGCGAGAGAAAAGCAGCGGCACTGACGTCAAAGTCTGCGCAGGAGAGGCACTTCTCCGAAGCATTAAATTTGCAAGGAGATAATGGCGGAGCGTCGCTCGACACGGCTAGTCCATCCCGCGGCAACGTAAGAAGAGCGAGGGCCGCTTGCGCGCTTCTACCGTTGGATGACCCCCAAGAGCCGGAGCGCGGCAGACAACTGCGCGGCGGCGGCGGAAGGGCGGCGGGGGGCTCGGGCGCGGCCCCGAGGCATCGGCCGGGCTCTAGGATGTAACCTTGAAATCCAGTGCATATGGCCGGGCACGAGCCGCTGCTGCATGAATGAGCGGCGGGCAACAAAGGCGGGGCGCGTGGGCGGAAGGGGGTGCGCGGAGGGGCCCCCGCCCCCGACTCTCGCTTTCGCCGGGCTATCGATTTTTCGGCGGGGCGCGCGCGCCGCTGAATGGGTCGGCGGGCGCCGCGCGACTCGCTCGAGGGCCGGAGGAGCGCGCGAGGCCCGCAGCTGCCGCCCGGAGGACCGCGACAAAGGGGAGGCTGCTGCTGCCGAGGCGCGGCGGACAATGTGCCCCACCCCCCCCCCCGGGCCCGGCAGTCAAGGTCGGCCGGCGCCGCCGCTTCCGCCGCGCCCCCGGGAAAACCGCATCAATTACGCGGGGACGCGAGCCGCGAGTCATTAAATTTTTCCAAAGGAGCCGCCGCCCCTCGCCGCCGACTAATGGCCCCCGAGGGGCGCCCGGGCTTTTCGGGGCCGGCGGGAAAAGAGAGGAGCGAGCAGCCCTTCACCTCCGCGCCCTCTGTCTCCGGCGTCGGCCCGCGGCCCCGCCCAGATTATACAACGAGCCAGTTCGTTAGTCGGTGTTTTCTCTGGCCCGTGGCCCCCGCGGCTCCCGCGGCTCTTTGCGCCGCCCGGACTTTTCCGCGCCTCTCGTTACCGATGCGTCCTCCTAGGCGATGACGCGCACCTGCGACTCGTCCACGCTCTCGGCCGTTTTACCGTTCGATGGTAATAGCCCCGGAATCGCTATTGGCGACGTCCCCCCGCGCTATTAATACCCTTGAAATATTCATGCGTCCCGCTGCAATTCTGCGGCCGGGGGAGTGGGGAATTTCCGCCGCGGGGCGAATGTCGAGGTATTCCCCGTTTTTTTTTTTTCTTTCCAGAGGGGCGCCCTCTCGGGAGGCTCGCGTGCGCCGAGGCGGGGCCGCGTCTCGCCCGGGATCCTGGGCGCCGGGCGGCGCGGGGGAGAGGCTCGGGAGGCCCGGCGAAAATCGATGGGCAAAAGGGAAAGTGGCGAGGAGGAGGCGCGCGAACATGCGCACAGGTGCGCGATATGCGCCCGTCGTCATCGGCCGGCCGGCGCTCGCCGCCGCGGCTCATTAACTCGAGCCGCTCACTCAGGCACGATTCACTCTACGCACATGCGCAGCTGCACTCTGCCAATTTCCTAGCGCGTTACTTTATGCCATGGGCGTAAGGAGCGCCCGCCGAGTAGCGGGAATAACTCTCGCCTGAAAACAAAGTACCTGTGCCCTGTATATAAATGAGATTTGTACGCTGTATTCGCAAGACTTGCTGCCCGCCCCATTGAATTAGCTTTCTTTCCAACTCTCGTGCACTAGTCTCGGCCAGTGTTGATAAGAAAAATATTGGCGGAATGTAGCGGCTGTAACGATGGCATTGAAAGACGGTAGAAAGAACTTGATGACGTGCTTTTGAAGGATCTCCCCGCCCCACCAACTCGACGACAAATTTAACTAGGCTACTTTCGCAAACTAGTCTTTAAAATTCAAGTCGTAAAATTGTATTTCAAAATGGAAGCACAAGAGTTAAAATTGAATTCCGAGTAATCAAACTGCTGTGAATTAAACAGACGGTTTGTCCGACCGCATTCACTGTTTCTACTGCCCCGCCTCGCCTAAAACTCGGATTACGGTTAGGTCGTGATTTAGCCTCGATTGCGAGTAGTTCATTTCCTGTAGCCACGTCGCGGCGGATCATCGCAGGTCAAACGCTTACGTCGGATTTACGGAAAGAGGAACGCTCGGATCGATAAGTCATAGGCACGCGCGTGCAGCACACGTCGTTCGAAGGCAACGTCAGCGGGGAAAATCATTCCCACTTGCCATCTAAACCAAATGTTTCTTCGTTCGACGTGCAAACAAAGCTTCGATGAAGTAGATCGACTCGCTTGACGGTATAAAGTTGGCGAGTAGTGCGGGGGCCATCAGATTTTCATTAGATTAAGTGGAATAATACCGGGGCCGGTTGACCGATTGAAATCAGCCTCTAATTAACCCGCTTCCTTCGTGCGTAGTAAAAATATTTACGCGTCCTAAATCCGCATGGGGTTGGTGAGTAATCGCTCGCGTGCCGGGGACATTTTCACGCAAATTCATGGCGGCAAGAGTTTGGAGGATTTGCAAAGCGCCGAATTCATTAGGGCGCCACCAGGGCGGGGCGATCGATCGGCCGGAGATCGGCCGCGAGATCTCGGGCGCGGCGCCGCCCGGCCAACCTCGATTCGCGGTCGTATTCGCCCGGCAATGAAACCGATAAGCGGCGAGGCCCGTAAAAAAAAAAAAAAGGCGCGATGCGCGGATAAAAATAAAATAATCCAAAGCCCGCCGATAGCGGGGAGCGCACGTGGCTGTACGCGTACAAGGGGTGGACTCCTCGCCGTAGGCCAGCCCGGGGAACTTATCATAAAACCCGAGAGCCGGGAGTACATCCGCGACGCGACGATTCACGTAGGAGCATAAAACATTGGAATAGGAACGATAGCTCGAAAGCTCCCCGGAGCAACAAGATCGAGATAAGGTGATTTACGAGCGTTTTGAAGCCGAGCGAGAATACGCGAGAGGACAGATATACATAAATCCCGAGAAAGGTTATATAAAGATCGCCTTTAAGATTCGGACTAGGTCGATCGCGGCGGGGCTAACGCCCACGAGGCGGACGCGCGCCGAGGTAGCCGCCGGCCGATGCCTCGCTAACGAGCCGCGCCTGCCCGCTTATCGGAAGGGACTCGCCTCGCCGAAAGCCGTGTCGCCCTCCCCCACCCGGCCATTATCACTCGCGGGATACGAAAAAAAAAAAAGGCCTCCCAAATGGCCGGCGCGAGCCTCCGCGGGCTTTTTAAGGCTTCCGGGCCTCTCGGCCGGGGCAGCGCGGGAGCGATGGCCTCCTTTTTTTTTTGTTCGTGTTTTGCGAGCGTCACGGCTCCTTCTCGGGGCAGGTCACGCGCGTCCCGGCCATTCGTCCGCGGGGGATATATGCACCGCGAGCCCGCGAGGCTTGGCAATTGTGCAGCCGCCGGCATCGAAAGTGGATTGTGTCGCGGGCATGCCGCGCACGTACTCCCATCATCGGAAGGACAAATTTGATACATGACCATTTATGAGGCGCCGGCGCGATGAATCAAGAATTCCGCCGAGGCGCATGAATCACGGGGCGCGCGCGCGCCGCTGCGCCTGTGCGCGTGACGTCAGCCGAAACTCGGAGCGCTCGCCTGACGCTGAATTCTGTCCTCTCCGCGTACGGAAAACTTTACCCCGCGGCGCTTCCGCGAAAGGACGCATCTGGCCTCGGATGGAAAAAAGAGTTTGGTCCGCGATGGAACGGAGGAGTTACTCCCGTGGGAGCGCGCGTGGCAGTCCACTAATTCACCCGGCGCAATGAAACGGAGGCTCAAGAGCCAATTGATATCTGGCGCGAGTCTTTTTCCTCTCTCCCGCGTGGGTATCAGCTTCGCCCAGCGACGGAGAAGAGGCAGGCCCCGTTTTCTCGTGGAAAATCGCGTGGCGCAACGCGCGCGCCTGGAAAACAAGAGGCGGAAAGTCGGCAAAGGTCGCAGATGCGGCGTTTCCAATTATCGACGGGACATTGAATTCGCGGTCGAGGCGCTCGAGGAGGAGCCCCGCGCGCAGGAGCATCTCAAGGCGAGAGGCAACGGCCATCGGCACGCATTCTTCTCGTTCCGCTGGAACGTTGCGCAATCATCGTAAATCGTAATAACGGGGGGCGGAGAAAAAAGGAACGGAACCCGTTACAATTTTTGCCGGCAGCTGATAATACTCCTCGGGGGAATACCCGATTTTCGAGAGGATCCAAGAGCCAACGAGACACGAGCCTCGGGCCATCGGCTGATCGGACTCCGCGCGAAAAAAGCCGCGACACGTGCCGCGGCTTCGGCGAACCGGCCTCCCCGGCCCCTCCCGCGCTCCTCTACCGCGAAGCCGATTGTTTACCCGCGGCCCTTTGCGCGCATGTGCGTATACGCGCATGTATATTCGGCTCGCCGCGCAAAAAGGCGCAGCTCCCGCGCGCCAAGCCTCGGCTGTGTACATACGCTTTCAGCGGAAACTCGATACGCCGAGGCGCGGGAGTCGCGCGCCGTCCCCGCTTTGGTCCAAAGTATATCCCCGCAGGCTCGTCAAGGGATACGCATCCCCATTGCTCGGGGCTACGCGGCTGACAAGTCCGATCGCTTACCAACTGTGCACGCGCGCGCGCGCCTTATCTCAAGAAAGGCTCGGCAGCAAGCCGACACTTTTTTCCTCGAGAGCGGCATAATATATCTGGGGACGCGCCGGAACGACTTTTTCCCAAGCGGCGCCATAACAGTGTCGGCAAAGCGGTGCCCACGCCTCGCACCGAATGCGATTAATTAACCTATTTTCCGCCGACTCATTGCCGACGAGCGGGCCTGAGCGCGAGCTAATTTTAAAAGCAGCGCGTTTACGTCTAGCCAGCTTCGCCGGCGGCTCTTTCACCGCCGGCCTTTCATCGTCCCCCAGTTGTGTATTATGCGAATGCGCTTGGAAAAAAAGGTGCGAAGGAAATGCGAGCACGTGCCCCGCTCTCAATTCATAGTCCCACTGGTAGAGCTACCAATCAGAAAAATAACCATTCTTCCTTATAAAACTATCAACAGCCCTGCAAGCTGTTCACACCGAATAAACATTATTAAACTTTTCGAGTATCTTTCACCATGAAGATGTATCAAGTTACAAATAAAAGTCTGCAACATTATTATTCAATTGTTTTCCTCAATTGGTAAACTGACAACAATTCATACACGGACAGAAAATCAAAATATCACTCGCAAACAAACAAATGAAGCCTAATTAAGCTCCAAGTAATTAATATGGATTAAATCACGTGGAAAGATGAACGCATTAATCATCCCTTTGAAGACCAAAAATGCAGTTAAACGTATATTATGCACATTATCGGATAACAAAGCGACAGCCCTCGCTAAATGATCGGAGAAATGCTCGTTGTTCTGTTTAATCATTCTATTGTTTTTATTCGGCCTTGGCCAGCTGAGGGAGCGAGGGATCGGGAGAGCCCGCGCGTAATTCATCCTGGCATTGATCTTTCGTCGGGAAAATCGGCCGAGACGGCCACTTCACTCGGCGCAACTGTCAAGGCGCGACTCTTTTTAACGCCGGCGGATCCGCTCGCGCGCCAGACGACTACGGCACGATAGTGCGCGCCGTTCGGGCTCGGCGCCGCATGCTAATTCCTTTCTTCCCCGCGGCTTTGAACGCACTTCGGGCTCTCGACTGCCTGTGCACTCGGTCACGCGTGCGCGCAAGATTAGGGGCGACCCAGATCTAAGGGAAACGAGAGTTGACGGCAAGCGCTCGCGGGTTCCGCCGTTATCGCGCCCGGCTCCGCGACACGTTTTGCCCCTCTCCCCCCCCCCCTCTCGTCGTCGTCGTCATGCTCGAGCACCTATTTTTTTTTTTGCGCGCGGGGAGTAACGGCGATTCAGCGCCCGAAGCGCGCACGTATAGCCGGCGCCGAGGGCTCGCGCTTCTGCCGCGGGCTAAATTAGACGCCGCGAAAGTGTTTGCGTCGCGTCCGCGCGCCGGATGCTGCCGCGTCAGCGGCGAGCGTCTCCATCTGCGACGCGCTACGGAGGTGGCTTTGTTAATTCACGGTCATTGGCGACGGGCTGATAGGAGGCGTGGGGGTCGATAGCCATCGCGAGGGATTATCGGCCGAGGAGCCGCCGGCAGTCGCTCCTTTTCCCGGAATTCGTATTCAAACATTTTCTCTTCGTTCAAATGAGCTAGAATGTGCACAAGTTTTTAAAGTATTAAGTATACCCTACTGTATCGCACGACGACCTATTCTTGCCTGCATGACTTTGCGATTTAAGAACAATTCAGATAACTCGGACGACATTTTTTAAATTCTTCGCTGCAAGAAGAACCTTCAACACAGGAGAAGCGAATCGATAAGGTTTTATTCGTACAAAACTCTTTAAACTTGAGTAATCAAATTTCAAAAATGGTGAATAGCTTGTAACTGTATTCTGTCGAAAGAAAATTGTTGTGCTTAACGAATCGGGAATTCTTTTTATAGCTATTCCACTTTCGTATTCTAATGATTTTGCATAGAAAAGTAAATGCATTAACATAACTTAACGATTTTAGCAAGCATCTCTGTCAAAAACTTATTTTGTTTTTCTGAAGAATCTCAAATTTTCTCTTTTCCTTCGCTTCTATAGATTATGTTTAAAAATTCAAAAACTATTAGAAAATTTCTACTTAGAGGTTAATGCATTGCAAAGTGCTTTTACAGGCAGTACCCGAAGAAAGAATCATTCCTTGCTAATATAAGTACAGTTTGCATAATTATTATTTATTTATTGAAACCAGCATTATGCATTAGAGACTTGTGATAAGAATTTAAAATAAATTTTAAATTTAGACATACAAGTCGAAAAATAACAAAAGAGTATATTTATTTTATCATGCATAAAACGCCTGACAAGTTAATAAAGATTCTTCTCAATCGGATGATTTACAGTTTTGTTTAATACAAATAGTGGTTGCACGAATCCAGGGAGAAATTAACATGTTACGTGTTCGCTTAGATAAGGTGGGCAAATATACTTTTCCTTGCGCAAGAATGGCGTCGGTCAAAAAAATTGCTGCATTCACTTAAAAACAACTGGTTAATATTTCATTCCAACTTATGACTACTTTCATTTCGAGGAATCAGTTGATCTGGCGTTGGGGCACCTACTAGAAGATGATAATAAAAATTTAAAAACGTGTCACGATGCTGCTTTAAAAATAAAGGCGGCTGCGCTAAAACTTTATTAGACATTATTACTTTTATTATCGTGTTGTGAATATGTCTGTGAATCCGTCTTGTGAAGAGAACTGTGCACTTATTTGCATGAAAGTGCTAAAAATGAAGTAATAAACCGCAAACAATTTTTGATGATATCAAAATTTGGTGACTCGTATTCGAGATCGTAAGCCTAGCTGGCTTACAATTAACTTGACCAAATTAATTAAGAGATCAACGCTACAGCCTGTAAATGAGATGAAAAGATCAGGTTGATTAATTAAGAGCGCAATGTACTAATTAATTCTCATGGATGCAACGTGCTCTGCGTTAATGTAATTAATAATTAGAAAGAGCGACTAATATATTCTCAAATGTACCGTTTTCACAAATAAAATACCCCCACTCGACTACACGAACCTCTTGGTTAATTAACTGATCATCATTGTTTAGACACACCTGCACTGAGAAAATAATCTGTATGCTAATAGTCAACGGGAGGAATGCAACGTCAATTTCAATATATTATAGAAAAATTTGTATGCAAAAACATAACGGTGAGTGCGAGTATGAAAAATGTTGTATAACACCGGTAACGATTCGATAAACGAGGAGCAGTATTTTTAAAGCGTCGTCCCGCAAATAGTGATTACACATGTTAGTCTTACGTAGAAGAAAGAGTGTATTTTTTATACGTGCATGCATACATATCAGAATGCGAATAGAACCAAATGCAATTGACCTAGAGCAATAAAGGCGATCGGTCTCGTTTTCCCCGGACAGTGCAGAGGGCTTTTGCAGCGTGACAAAACAGAGCGACTGGCAGGGCATCACGTGTAAGAGTCCGCGGGACTCGATAAGACCTCGTGTTAAGCAGCTAAACAAATTTGGCCGCGGGAGTCGGCGGTACGCGGGCGTTGATGTTTAAATTGGCGGTGGCAACGAAGAAAAATGTCCCTCGGAGGCTCGTCGGGGGCAGGCAATTGATATTGAATTGGGCAGTGAATAAACAAAGAGCGCGGGGCGGGCGTGGGAGATTACTTGGTCGCAGCGTCCTCGGCGGCGAGTGGGCGGCGGCTGTCCCGGGGAGGGCCTCGGCCGGCGGTTGCAGGGTGGCGGGCGCGCGCAGCACGTGCCGCTCGGTCAGCCGTCGCGTCCCGTACTGGCGCCGGCGGCGGCGGCGGCCGAGCCGGCGGAGGCGCCGAGCCGAGGGCCGCCGGCGGCGCCCGAGCGGCTGCAGCGGCGCGCCGATCGGGCCGCGGGTGTGCCGATCGATCGGCCTGCCGCGGGATCTCGCGGGCGATCGGCAGCTGCCGCCGCGGGCACCTGCCCCCACACCCCCACGCCCCGACGGCTGCGCCCCGGGAGGCCGCGGCGCCCGCGGCTCCTCCGCGGGGAGGCCGCCGCGACGCTTGTTATGACTGGGCCGCGCGGGCGGGTAAGCCAACTCCCATAATCTCCGAGGCGGTATCGCCGATTATCGCGGGCCGTTCAACGCTCCCAAGCCAACTCGACGCCGGCGCGCCAACTCGAGCCGCCCGGGGCGCTTTGTTTTCCGCGCGCCCGGGGCTCAACTGTCGCGGCTCGCTTTTCAAAAAGTTGCGTGAGGTCTTGGAGCGAGCGGCCGGCCGACTCCTCGCAGATAAAGTCCCTGTCCCCGGCGGCGCGCGCATCGATTGCGCCTCGGGCAATGCATTTCTTGTTCGTCGCCGTGACGTCCGCCGGAGCCGACTGTTCGACATCGCGCCTCTCCTAATCTTTCCATGTCCTTATTGTTTATGCTCGTTATCTCCCGCGTCCTATTACACCAACTGTTTACATAAACTTTATCTCCCTTGTGATTTCTCGTTTATTGCATCGCTCTTATGTAACACTATCTTCTGCTCTGCGAAAAATTCGTTGGCCGTATCAGCTGGAAGCGGCGTTCGCTGCACCGCGCGGAAAAATTACCGCGATCCTCCCCATTTTCGCAGCGGTGTCCGTTATTTATCGAACACCTCCCGGCAAGCAAAACCGTTCCCAAAAAATGAGGGGAAACTGCATTGTCGCGGCGCAGGAAACAACGGGGGAATAAATTCAGCCAGCGCCTAAATCCCGGCGTATTTCCTCGCGCGGGAACGGGGCGGAAGGGCTCGAGGGGGCCCGGCGGTACGAAAAGCTCGCCCCCGCGAAAACGAAAGCGAAGCGGCGCCGGGGGCCGGGGGCGCGTAACCTTGACCCGGGGAGCCGGCGGGGGCGCAACCCCTTTCGCGCGACTCCTTCCCCCCGCGTCCGTCCTCCGGCCCCCCGGCGGCGGCTGCCGCTGCTCCCGTCCCAATCGGCTAATGCCGCCGCGGCGATAAGCGCACCGTCCCGGGCGGATGTGCGCGCGAGGGCCGGTGTAACGAGCCCCCCCGGGCACAAAGGCCCCCGCCGGATTTATGGAGCCGGCGGCCAGGGGCCGGCGCGCACACCTCGCCTCCCCCGCCTAATGAATTCGCATCGGCCGGCGCCCCCTTTTCGCGGAACCGCCGACGACGGCGACGCGCCGGGAAACAAAGAGCGCGCTTATCGGCCCGGCGCTCTTACGTGGTTAATTGCGCGGCCCGGCGCCAGGGCTGCTCCTCTGGCCGGGCCCGACCCTCCGCCGCGCGGGCAACCGAGCCTACGTTCCGTGCGCTCGCTGGCTAGATCGCTCGCAAGTACCTTCGGTCTAGCGTTTGCTTTCACCGCTTCCCGAATACATACGGACTTTGGATGTATTCTCAGCAAAGTGTGCGGTGATCCTCTGTTGAGTTAGTGGCAACTTCCAAAGACTTACCGTTACGCCAAATTACATAATTACATAATAAAGTGGGACGCTCGTAATGAATGGTTCTTACCTGAAACAAAATAGAAAAGGTCTCGTTAATTCAACACAAATACTCATGTTACTATCATTTATATACTAGTCTCTACGCGCGGCTACATTTATATGCCTATTGCCTATACATTTTCGTTTTTTGCAAAACTATAATTTTTTCGTCGTGTAATTAATGTTTTGAACAACCTTACCAACTTTCTATGGCGGTTATCAATGATTCATCTAAAAGTAAAGTTTAATTTGTTGATTAAAGTTTATTTTATTTCAAGGGGGGACAAAAAAGAAAGTTTCGGAACAAAAGCCCTCCCCGGGAGCGGGGAAATAATCACCCTCGCTCATATAGAAGTGCACGGCTCGCAAACGAATTACCAAACGAGAGAAATGCAAATGGGGAGCAGCAGAAGAGGGACAAAAGGAGAGAGGTTGCGGTGCTTGCACCCGCGTCGACGCGTGGATCGATCCGGCGAGACTAGAGGAGTTTCTAGCCGAGCGATTGCCCTTGAAGAGCGCTGCTCAAGTATTGCTAAGTGAACGGAAAAAAAAAAAGCTCCGGCTGCAAGCTCCCGCGGATTGGACAAACGGCGGGCGAGCCGAGCGCTTAAATAAATAAGGAAACGGCGATGTGGGTCGGCTGGATTACGGCTCTATAGCGCAGCACGCATTTGGCACGCTCGAATTTAACGCTCCGATAACGAGGTCTAGCCATAAGTAAGTAACCCGATACAACGAGTAAATAAGAGAAGCATTACGAACGGAGCTTACGCTATTAGGACCGGGGCTCGGAATATCGACTCGAGGACGGCCGGCGCGCTGATTATCGACGGCTAACGATCGCCTGGTAAATCAGCAGGCGGCTAAAGGAAGCCGAGGCTCCTCTGGCGCGCGAGCGGCCCTCCGGTCCCATAACGGGAGAGGATAATCCCCCTTGGCGTCCTTCGCGAGGGACATCTAAGATGCGCGGGCGGGGGAGGGCCGAGGGGATCGGGGGCCAGGCCGCATTTAGAAGGGGGGCGGAGGGAGGACACAATATAAGAGGGCGCATAATTCGGAATGGCCGCGCGCGCCGAGTTTATATTTAGCCGGGCGGGGCGAGCAGCTCGGCTGCATCCCGCTCGCGATGATTGACTTTAGTGCGCGGGCGCTCGCGGGGCCAAGGCAAATAGTTTTTAATGGGCCGTGTCCCCCGCGGCGGCGGCGGCGGCGGGTTTTGGGGGCGCCGCGCGTGCAAAAGAAAAAAAAGGCCGAAATCGATAAAAAGGCGGAATAGCGAGTAGGAATTCCGGGTGATTGGCGAGAAAAATTGGCTCGGCCGGTGGGGGCCGGCGGGCGGAGGCTAATTTGGAGGCGAGCGCGGCGTAAGATCGGGGCTGGGGCGGGCAATAAATTTCGAGCGGGCTTTTTTAACCGCAGAGGTTCGAGGAAGCGCGGTTATTGATTCATGGCGGGGCTCGGGCCGCCGCCGCCGCCGCCGCCGCCGCCGCGGAGGCACAATGTGCGGGAATGCGCGCGCGGCCTCCAAGTGCGCCCTAATAAATAACGCGCGGCTAATGAATGGCCTTTGCGCGGCGAGGCGCGGCTAGTTTCGTAATGATAGAGGAAAAACTTGGCCCCGGAGTAGGGCAAAGGGGCATCATCATCATCATCATCCTCGGCCCGGCGTCTCGCGGCGCCCGCGAATCTGTCAAGTCGCAAGGGGCCGATGATATCCTCGGTAATCGGGCGTCCGAGCCGAGGAAGCGCCGGGCGCCGGGGAGGGCCGGCTTCTGGGAAAGACGCCGGGCCCCGGCCTCCCGCCGCCCGCGCTCGAATTATTTATGGCGACGCGAAGCCAGGAGAGTCTCGGCGCGGCCGGCCTTGATCGCACGTGAGCCGCCGGCGCCGCTGGCCCCCCCTCGCGGCCCTCCCGCCACCTAACGAGGGACTGTTTTGCCGACCGACCCGCGGCGGCCCTCGGCTCCCGGAACTATTCCGGGGACGGGCCCGCCGCCCGCGATTATTCATACCCAACCGGGTAATACCTGGACAACAGCTCCTCCCGAGCAAAAAGAGCCCCAGCGGCACTGCCTGTCAAAGCGCGAGGGTACGCCCCGGAGGTGCTCTCGTCCCGCTGCACAGCGGGCGCGAGTACCTCGAGCTCAACGAGCCCCCGGGGCTAATTCGCCCCCTCGAGCCTCGGGCGCACTCGTCCAATTGCCCGGGCGGCGAAAAGCCTCCGGCGGCTGCTGCCGATCGAGTGCCCCCGCGCGATCATTAGGCTCGGCCGGCTGCCGCCCCGGCTGATCGACACTTTTCTACGCCACGTGACGCGGGGGCTCCCCGCTTGCCCCGCGCCGAGAAAAATTCCCCGCACGCCCCGCGATTCCTCCCAACTAATTGCACTCGCCGCGGCGAGGCTCGATGTCAGGATAAAAGCCGGCTCTTCCGGAGAAACTGTGCAGCCGAGTGGCCCCCCTCGAGGTCACGATCGTCCTTAGCCCCGGGCTCCGCCCTTTTTCCCGCGGCTTTTCACAGGCGGTACACGGAGCAGTACTTTTGGCAACGTGTACATGTCCTCGGGGACGCTCGACATCCGAGTGGCGCGTTTTACCGCCTCGGTCGGTTCGGGGGGAGGGCCACCTCTAGGCGATGACACGCGTTCTTCGCGGCTTCTTTCGCCCGGCCGCCGGCCGCCTGCAGTTTAGGTGAGCTAAACTCACGGCTAATTGCATAGTTGCACCGGGGAGGCCTAGTTAGGGAATTGATATAATTATCGTTATTAAGCTCTGCCCACGGCCGGGCCGCCTCGCGTAAAAATCACGGTGTACCGTTCCGGCGCGTGGGTAAGCTGCACTTATTCAATATCGTGCATTAGCTATGCAAATGTCAGGCTATTACGATCAAAGCCAGCCAATCACTGAAAGACTTTCACGGACTTAATTACGAGGTTGAAACAACGACGCGAGGGCCCGCGGGCCGCTTGACTCGTCGAGAGCGCTTAATGGCGAAAAAGAGGCGGGAGAGAGAGAGAGAGAGAGAGAGGGACACGGACAGACGGGTTGAAAGCGCGCGGAAGGGGGGGAGCGGCGAAAAAAAAAAGGCCTCTCGCGCCTCATTCAGCGGAATTGACGCACTCGGCGGCGCGCGGCTTGCGCGCGTCTTTGTACACCCGCTGTCGCCGATAAGCAGGGCTTTTAATCGAATTCCCAGCGCACCCGGTAATTGAATCGCGAGCCGCGCCGGGGAAAAAAATCACGCGCCGGGGGAAAAGAAGCGGAGGCGCCGTCCGCGGAGACAGTGCGCGAGAGAGCGCCCGCCTATTTTTGCAGCCGCGGGGCCGCCGCTCCCACAAAGGCTCCCGCTGCCGGCCGCCCAAGTTCCACGTTCCCGGACGTTCTTCTCGGAAATTTAATTAAAATTTTATCCATCGGATTTCGAGCCGGCCGCCGACGCCGCCGCCGCCGCCGGGCTTTCCCTCTCCCCGCCGCCCTCGCTCTCCCTCTCTCTCTCTCTCTCTCCGGCCTGCCCGCCGCGCCCGCCGCTCGATCGGCCAAGATTCACTTTGCGAGGACAGAGAGGCGACGACTTTTTATTTCTCTCCCTCTCGCTGCGCGCTTTTTTTTTCCACGCGCTGGCCCTCCCCCACTCCGCCCGCGTATCGCGGCGCGGGAAAAAAGGAGGGAACGACCGGCGCGACGCGACGTGGATTGATGTTTGCCGTTCCGCCGTTCCGACTTTTTTTTTCCCCCTGCTTTTTCACATATCGAGGGGCCATCACCGTTCCCATTAGAATATGCTGTAATTTTTTCGGACCCGCTTCGTTTTCTCATCGCCAACTTCTGTCCGAGTCCTATTGGGAATCTCGAGTTTGGCCTAATTGGCCACCTTATATTCCGACTTTATTGGCCTCGCCCTTGGGATATTATATTCCAATGATGAGTTTATCAAGCCCCTCGTTCTCAGGTAACGGCGAGCGCTATTAAGAAAATCGTAAAAATAAAAACACGCTTCAATAAACCAAATCTGGTGTTAAAAATCGTTCAACTCTCCCCAGGCATTTCAATTTAAGGAATAACTGTTAAAGTTGCGATTAAATCAAACATATTTTGTCTAACATTTTCTATTCTCAAAATTTTTCAACCGTTTAGCCGTTAAATAGAGAAGAATAAGTGTTTTAATCTTTGGTATTGTTTGTTTTTAATATACTAAATTGATTATAGATTTAAAGAAAAGGCGTTTTGCTAAAGAAGAAAATTATGGGCGTTACATCATGTGACACACATTTAAACATTTACTGGTTATAATATTATAAAATCAACAGGAAGAGATTAACTGTGCGGAGCAGACATTAAGCAAAAGCCCGGTCACAAATTTCATTGACAATTATGTCTCTCTTGATTGGTCGTTGTAAAGTTAAAATTATGCCTCAAGAATGAAACGGAGCTCGATGGTAATTCAAGCGCTGAAAAAGCTATTCTAAGAATCCATCTGCAGCCAAGAACAATCGCAAGGTTTGCAGTAGACTGCGTACAACTGGACAAGCAAGCAAACTACTTAAGAAACTACTAAGCTCGGCTCACCCACGGAATGCCTTATCGAGAAAGATCCGAGTGAGCCGGGCTCTCGTCCCACCCAGATGAGGTCGCCGGCGTGAATATCGAAGGCCCATCGGCGCCACGTGTTAATTTTTTCCAATGGGAACCTACCGATAGCCAGCGAGTTTTTTTCCTTATCGCGGGCGGAAAAACACGGCGCGCACGTCCGTGGCGGGCGCAAGGAGGCCGAAAATGCGGGCGGCTCCATTGGCCAACGCAGCGGCCCGTGTCAAAGACACTCGGGCCGCTTAATCACTCGGCGGCTAGTTCGCCAAGGTCGCAGAGCCTCGGAGCCGTTGCCCTTCCATTATCGCGGCCGGCTGACGAATCGCCTCGTGGATTCGGCCTCGGCAAGTGCGCATCAAATATTCATCGGCTCGGACCGCGGCGGTCGTTGCGTGTGCCCCCCCGAATACGCGTCGATTATCGTCCCGCAACGTTGCATTTGCACTGTTGCGTCTCATTAGGGACCCTTTGCACGGGGGCAATACACACCGCGCGGCCAAAGCAGCTAGGGTACGCACCGTGCGGCCAGCGTCCCGTTACTCGGACGTTACCCCTGACAAAGATCTCAGCGCGGCTACCCTGCCTCGGGTCAAGGGATGCAGGTAATCGCAGGGTAATTAGCGCGGGCGCAAAGTAAGCGCTCTCGGAAATTCGGAAACTTTCCACTGCGGCCCATGTGGGCGCGGAGAGAACCCGGGCGGCCCGAGGCCGGCCACGTGTTTCCACGTGCGCTGCAGGGGAACAAAGAGGCCCCGAGGCTGCCGCTCGGACTCGCCCCGGCGCAGGTAGATTTTCGGCCGCGCGCGCACAAAGGTAACCCAAGTCCGGCTCTCTCGGGGCCGGAGCTTTTCCCAGAAACATCGGCCCGGCTCAAAGTCCGTCGATCAGATTCGACTGGGACGGGCAGCTGCGCGTGTCGCAAGCGGCCAGCCTCCGCGTCCGCGTGATCTCTCCGATCCCGGGAGAGCCGCCTCGCGGCTTTGTGCGTACGCGCCCTAGGTACACTCGGCTCTCCAAGCGGGCCGCCACCCCTTGGTAGTCTTTTCCCGCCGGAGATGTATCGCGATAAGGCTTTTAAGGAGGCTCTCCGAGCCGGCCGTAGCTGTACATAACCTCAATATATCACCTTTCCCCGATTCCCCGCTCGCTACCCTCCAATTCGTCCGCCGGGGAAGGCGGAGGGCCGCCCTTAGGAATCGAAGCCCGCGATCGCGCGCCTCGTCGGAACGTGTGCCTCTGCTCTTCCGGTGCGGGGAGGCGGCGCGGCGGCCGCGTGGGTACAGAGCCCCGACTTACCGACGTGCCTCGCGCCGCGAGCGACGGCCTTCACCGGGAGATAGAGCCACGTGGGCGGAGGCCGCGCTTGAATTTTCAAGTGCGGGCGTTCGCGCCGCCCGCGCAGCGCTGCCGGAAATATAACCTAAAAATAATTCCTTTTTCCGCGACATGGCTCCGAGGGCAAGGCGCACGACACGTGGTGTTGGGCCCTCGCCCTCTCTCTGCCGCCTTCCTTCCTCGCTCGCCTTTCTACAAGCAGGAAGGAATTCTAACTTATTCCTGGTACAATTGCTTACACTAGCGCCCTTTTAGAGAGTACAAAGCTTGTAATTGAAAGTTAACGACTTCGGATCATTATGTTTTACTCTTGGCTTTGCTAGTCGTAAATTTCTTTCGGTAGATTTATTCACGTTTCTTGGTACACATGTGCGCAAAATGTGGCTTGTTCTTCAATTTTTAATACACATGTAACCAATATTCATTTGTATTTTATGTAGTTAGTATTTGTAGTTACGATTTCGATGAAATTGTAAAGGTTGTGGGTCTCGCCGAATGACTCATTATAAAAGCAAAAATTTTTAGATCATCGATTACATTTGTATCAAATAAATAACTCGAGCAACTTCTAAATAGCAACCTTTGAAAAAGAAAGAGAAGCACCGGTACGTTAAATTATTTCAGTCAAATTTGTATTAAAAACTGTTTCGAATTATGCTTTGAAAAGGACTACGCGATAGAGACGGTTATTACGAGCGTAAATCTAGCCATCTTTAGCGCGCGGCTCCTCCATTTTTGAAGCAGGTGGTCGGGATCGAGAAAAAGCCGCTCGCCCCTTGGAGGCGTCGGGCCCGAGCAAAATGTAGAAAAAACAGGCAGAACACAATGCGCTGTCAGGACCGGGAGCGCGTTCAGTCGAGTAGGAAAGCGCGGAGAATTGGCCCACGAGGCGAATCCGGTCGGCCTGCGCGCGCTAATCGGCCAAGGAGGCGGAAAAAAGCCCCCGGGCGAGAGGCGCGCGGGAGGAAAACGTGGCGGGCCAGGGGAGCGGGCTAGACAAAGGCGGCGGCACGCATGCGTGCTCGGCAGGGCCCCCGATCCACGTGTCGCTCGCCGATTCGAATCTCGCGGCCCGGATCCCACGAGGCGCAGATGCCCCTCCTCCTCCCTCCCGCCCCTGCCCCACCCCACCCCCCGGCCGACGGCGGCCCGATGTTTTCGGGAAAGTGCGTATACAGCGCGCGGCCGAGAGGATGTGCCGGAAAACGAGGCGCTGCTCGTCGAAGCTTCTCGATCGCAGCGGCCCGTCCCGGCGTCCCCCTGCCGCCGCGAGGCGGCGCCGCCCGGCTTATCGACGCCAGGGCCGGCTTTTCCCGCGGCGGAAGCCCCCAAGGCTCCGCGCGGGTGTAGCCCGAGGAATGCCGACGGCCGCGCCGGCCCGATAGGAGCCGCCCCTTTTAAAATGGTCGCCGATCCCCAGGAGATCGGCCGGCTCTTCGGGTACCGGTTCGCAGCCGGAAGCGGCGTGTCGCCAACCCCCCACCCGAGGGCTTCGTGAAAAATGCAGGAAAACCGGGCGCGTAGAGAACCACGTGCCCGGCGATCGTTTGGAATTGGCTGCGAGGGAAAACGGAGGCGGCGCGCGAGGCGTTTTTCTGGTGTGTTGGAAAAGTCCCGGACTTTCCGCGCGGGAGGAATTCCTCCACGGCAATCGTTTGGCCGCTCGTTGAAAAAGCACAAGCACGCGAGCGAAACGGCGGAGATCCTGCGGCCAGGGCAAACTAGAGCCGAGCGCCCGCAGCCGAAGAATTTCGCAAAGTCACTCGGCGCTTCTTCCCGCCACATCTGTTTGTCGCGCAAAATCCGACCGAGCCATATTAATAATATACATGTATATATGGCCACGGGGCTCTTTCGCGTGTCCTGCCTCCGCTTCCGCTTAGCCCCACTCCAGCAGGCTAACTGCCGCTTTCTGGCGATTCAACTGGCTTCGGGCACACATACAATGTAGTAGCTTGTCGCCTCGGAGGATGGATGCACGTAGGCCGAGGTACGTGCAGGTAAAATCAATGCGGCTTCGCCGACTTTTCGCCTCCGGAATCCAAATGAATTCCCCTGTCCCAGTCGGGGCAGGACTCGTGGAGGAAAAAAGCAGGAAAACAGGGCTCCAAGGCCTCGCGTGGAGAGGTTCGGCCTCCTCCAACTCGGGCCGCTCGGGGGACGCGTCGCCGGTGGGGGAAAAACCCGAGATGCCAAGAAGGGGGAGGAAAAAAATTCCCGAGTTATCGGGAGATTGGAGGGCCCCCGGCACCGATCGATCCGTCATAATCTAAATTAATCGCGGCCGGCGGGATCAACGAACGCGCGCGGCTCGCTGGCAATTTTCCCACGTGAATTAGGAGGGCCCGGGGGGGGGGGCGGGAGGGGGAGGAGGCAATGCAAAGCCGGCCTCCTCCTGGCCGTCCTCGGGCTTTGTCTTTAATTCGTACGTGGGCCCGTGGCGATCGCTTCCGAGGCGCCCGCCGTTTGTATTCAGGGGGGGCACACACGCGATCGCCTCGGCGTCGGTTTCGCGGGCCACCGCCCGACTAACGCCCGCGGCACCGTGTCAATGACCCGCGGCAATTTGGCCCCCGGCCGGCCGCGTTTTCCCGGGCGTTCAATTACGCGGGCGCAGGATATATTTTCCCCGGGCCGGAAGACGCGCGGGCCCGCGAGGACGCCGCCGGCGAGTCGGCCGTTCTCGAGATACAACAAGGCCAAATGCACGATATCTCATTATATCTTATTCAAACATTCCCGATTGTTGTTCCGCCGGAATACATAACAATCTTGTCGTAAGGCATTCGCAGAACACACCAGGGAGCGAAACTTGTGCATTATTTATATCGAATAACAAACAGATGTTAAATGTATCGGCTCGGCAGCGACAGGCAATTAAGTTGTTTTTTTTTTTTTTTTTTTCATCGCTCCGAGCCTCCCGGTGGCTCGGTGTACAACTTGTATCGGCAATCCGGCCAACGATAAGACAATTAGCGGCGATTTGTCGGGGCGACTGAGAAAGCCAGCCGCGGGCGCCTTTTCCGCCGAGATCAAAAGCCTCGCGGAAAGCCGGGGGCGTACCTGGGCGGCCGCGGGGCAGGTTAAAAATACAGGACAATCGGCGCGGGCGAGCGCCGCCCGAAATAGCGCGCGGCCCCTCCGAAAATACCGGGGAGGCGCCCGCCGCCGCGCCGCCCGAGGACCGGAAGCTCCGCGGATTCCCGCGCGGCTAATTGGGCCGCGGGGCCGCCGCGAGTCGCTCGGCTCTCGGGTGCCGCTGCCTTTTTTTCGGGGTCGCGGGGGAATAATATCCGCCGGGCGCGTCCCCGAGCTTTTCAATGTCGCCCGCTCCGCCGGCGCCCGCATTTCTTCCCCGAGGAAATTAATCCCGCGCGCCGCTCTGCATCTCAATGATAATCCACCGAGGCGGGGCTCGTTAACCGATCCACCAATGTGAACCGTATAAACCGCCACGTGAGAGTCGAGCCGAGAGACTCGTTAAAATGTCTACCGGACCCTCGGAAACTTAACCGTTTTCCTCAAACCAAGCGACACCTACCGCGTTCGTGCCAAGTTTCGCCTTTCCAATTAACAAGCTCGACGCGGAGCAGATTAATCGTATCGGCTATTGAAGACGAGTCGAGCGACTCACTTTTCCTCCAACACCGGAAAGCAACGTCGAAAATCATTCCAAAAATTACAATCTCAAAGTTGCGGGCTATGCGAGAGAGAGGCGCGCTGCGGCCAAGATAAAAACTTGTATCGCTTTCCGTTTTCGTAAGACACGCGGGTAATTCACATAATGAGAAATGGTGCTCCGAAAAAATTGTTATCGTCATCTAGCTCCTATATTTTTTGTGGCTACTCAAACACAAGCTCGGCGCATTAGATAATCTCAAGGCTGGTGTAATAATTCTATTGGGCGCTTATCAGGCATTACGAAGGAAAATGGTATTCATGAGGCGCCGCTCCGATCGGCCAATGAACCGCACGTGTAAACGAACGTCACATGAATGGCGCGAACGTGGACTTGAAAGATAAGAATCCGAAATTAGCGTATCGGCGCGGAAATCGGGACAAAGTGTAGCGCGGCGGAGTGCCGAGGCCGGAGTCCCGGGCGTCCCCCTCGGCCCGCGGGCACCGGTCCGAGCGCACTCCTCGGGTGGCCACGGGGACGAGGGCCGCGATTGGTAAACACTCGCGGAGCGAAGGTCGGCCCTCCCGGGGCTCGGGGCCCGGCGGCGTGTTTGTGTTTACCGGTGGGGCCGGCGCGTCCCGGGCGGGGCTTGGCGCACGGAAATAGCGGCGGCTAAATCGGGAGGGAAGGCCGGGCGGCGGGGGTGGGAGCCTACCTCAGTCCCTGGCCGTTCTTCTCCTCGATCTCGAGGAGCTCCATGTCCTTCTGCAGCTGGCCGCCCTCGGCGTACTTGTCCATCCTGGGGCGGGGTCCCGTCCTCGCGGGCGAGGGAGCACAACCGACCGCGCGGCTAACTGGTCAACTGGGCAACAACTGGCAACTCGCGGCACCCGCGACAACACTCTCGGCCTCGGGCGCACCGGCCGCGCGACAACAGCTGGGCTGCTTCCTGGACGGGGGGGAGGCACCGGAGCCGCCGTCCCCTGGGGTCCGGAGGAGGGCTGTGGCTGGGCTGGCGGGGCTGCTGCGGGCCGGGCGTCGAGCCGGCTGCTGGTCTAACGCTCGCGACACGCTCCGAGGTGGACTAAGAGCGCCGCCGAGGAGCCGCTCTTTCGGGGCCGGCCGCCGGCCGCTCTCTCTCTCTCTCTCTCTCTCCCTCTCGGCGGTGCGCGCGCGCACGCCGGCGACAGCGCCACCCGCCGCACACTTTCCCCCCGCGCGCCGCGCCAAATTCGAATTTCCCGCTGGGCGGCTGGGCGCGCTGCTCGGCTGCTCCTGGCCTGCGCGGTCCTCTTGTCCTGCGAGCGGCTGCGTGCGGGTGCCTGCGGGTGCCTCCGGGTGCCTCCGAGCCTGCGACTCCTCCTCGGGACTCGTGCCTGCGGCCTCGCGCGCTATTCTCGCTATCCGCTCTCCTCGCGATCTACTTGTCCGTCGTGCGCGCCCGGCTCCGCGTATGTCTCTCTCTTCTCGTCCTCGGGCCTCGCGGCCCGTCCGCCCGTCCGCCCGTCGGCGTGGGGCGGCGGCGGCGGCGGGCGGCGAGCGGCGCCGCCGCCGGCTCCTCGCTCCGTCCCTCTCGCGCGCCCGCCGCCCCAACCCGGCCCCTCGCTCCGTCTCGCTCGCGCGCCCTGCCCGAGGATGACGTCGTCGGCTCGCCCGGGAGAGGGAGCGCACCGGGGAGTAGGGAAAATCGGAGAGCGGCCGCGCCGGGGGAGTGGGAGGCGGCGCCCGCCGCTCACGGTGACACGCACACGCGCGAGCCCGCCCCGCCGAGGGAGAGAGAGGGAGGGAGCCCCCGGCCGAGGCCCGCTCGCTCCGGGCCGCGCATCTGCCCCGCCGGGCCGCCTCGCCGGCGCCCGCGCCCCCGCCGGCTTTCCCCGCCCGCGGGAAACTCCCCGCCGCGGGCCGGCTCCGGCCGCCGGGCGAAAGTAAGCCACGCGGGGCGCGCGCTCACCCACTCCCCCAGTTAGGCGGCCCGCACGCCCTGGGCGCCCCCGCGGCCCGCGGCCGGAAAACGCCGGGGCGCCGCCGAGAAAATTCCGCAGCCGCGCGCCGCGCCCGTAGGCCGCGCCCAGTCGGCCGGAGGCGGTGGGGGCCGCCCCACCAGGGGAAAACCTAGGCCGGGCCCCCACCACGCGCCCGCCTCCCCCACAACCGCGCCGGGCGTCGTGGGGGCCACCTGCCGGACGCCGGCACCAACTAGCCCCCGCCGCTCCACTGCCTCTTCCGGGTGGAAGGCCTTTTCCCCTCTGCTGGATGCCCCGGCCCCCTCCCAGCTTCTTGTTCAAACCGGGTCCCCCCGGCCACCCCGACCCGACCCCCACGTCCCCGCCGCGGCCATAAGGAAGACGGAGGAAACTCGCTCCGATCGCGCCCCGATCCTTCCGCTACGCGTCCCCGGCGATTTTCGATGGACCCACTCTGCCCGAGGCCCGAGGCTCCGCCGCCTCGGTTCCTCGCGCTCCGGGAGCCGAGAGGAGAGCGCGCGAAACCCGGCCAAAGTCCCGGGATCGCTTTTACAATCTAGCGCGAGCACAAGTTCAAATTCAGCTGGTCAATGAACCTTTCGCCCAATAGAATTGTGCCCACGCGAGTATACGCGTGAATCACTCCTAAAATAGTCCTATTAGCTTATCT
The DNA here is from genome assembly GCA_018906755.1 of Sycophaga agraensis. NCBI lineage: Eukaryota > Metazoa > Arthropoda > Insecta > Hymenoptera > Pteromalidae > Sycophaga > Sycophaga agraensis. Next base: position 2,365,529 of record JACCIE010000011.1, read on the forward strand.
CTCATTTAGTCGGTATTCGTGAAAACGAATCTTTTTCATAGAGACCAGCACCATTTCGACGACCACCTAGTCAAAGAATATTTAAAAACTCCGGGGACTCCTTGTTATTCATTGTTCTTTTGTTTCAACTGTCCGTATTACATATAGTCATTTGTACAGTTACAAGTGCACCCATACTCGTCTGCTCATGTGAATTTCATTCACCTTAACCATATGTAATAACTAGTTCGCCTTTGTTACCGAAACAATTATTTGTTTCTTTGCTCTATGATTTATTACTATTTTCAATAGAACTGTGCTCAGCCTAATTGAATATTATTTCATTTGCTCTTTTATCATTTCAGTTTCAAAAGATTTTGGGCAAACTTTTTGAAAAACACAAATGACCTTGATATCGATACTTTACGCATCGACAATTAGAATAAAGTCATGCGTCTTGATAACACTGCTATAATATACTGCTACAGTCTCTAGACCATGGCATGTATTAACCACTCGGCAAAATGAAAAGCCGAACGTAATAAAAAAGGCAAAGGAAGCGAGATTTTGAACCAAAAACCGCAATGTTGTGATCCATTTTTATTCCACAAAGATGCCCGACAATTTCGAAGGCGTTTGAAAAATTCAAGAGCTTGTAAAAAAAAACCGCGCGCTCGCCGCTCCACTAGAATCCGAATGAAATAAAAATTTAGCTGAGAGCCAATTTGGTGAGTGAGCTCCCACGAAGCCACGGCCCGATGCCTAGGCAAGATGCAGGCGCCTGTATTTATAATACACGCAGACGCAACATAGAGAATACTAACATTAGGCCGGAAGAAAAAGAGGGAGAAGGGAGGTGGGAGTGAGAGGCAGACGGAGATAGAGCTAAAGATGGGAGTGGAGAGAAAAAGAGAGGTTGAGCGAGAGAGAGAAAGTAGCTAGTGGGAGTTATAGATCCTCGAGAACGTGCAGGCGACAGATGCCTCATCGTCAATGGGCGCAGGCGAGGGTTCGCCGCTCTCGCTGTCTTTCTCGCGCTCCCCCTTCGCCCTCTCTCTCTCTAGCTCCCTCAGCAGTATGAAAGAGCAGGCTTGTTCGTTTCTATAAAAGCGATCGGTCGCTCTCTCGCGGGCTTTCCTTTGTTATTGCCGCTGACCCGATTCGGTAAAAGAGGAAGAGAGAGAGAGAGAGAGAGGCAGAGAGAAGGAGAGAAAGAGGGAAGGGGAACGACGAGCCAAGGACCCTGCGATGCTATAGGATGGGGGTTTCTCGAATGATCCACGGGATCGTTACGAGATTCGCCTATAATTTTTGGAAGCCAAACCTTTTGCCTGTAGAATAAAGAACGCGAGATCTTACTTGCTCTATCCGCCCCCATCCTGGCTCTTTTCAATTCAACAATAAAATCTAAATAACAAGTAATATGTTGCTTATGAAAGAAGGATGCTTATCTACTTGTTTATCTCAATAGATCGTTTATTTTTTAGATACCGATGTTAGAAAGGCTTAACTTGGATTTTACATAATTTTCTTACACTCCCATTACCAAGAATTGGTTGCGTTTGCCGATTTGTCTATTTCGCTCAACAAGGATAATTTTACTTTGAAATATTTAATACGATAATGTTTGAAATTCCGGGAAAGTTGAAAATTTAATTCCGATCTTAATTAATAAAACCGATAAGAAGGCCAAGTGCCCGAAATACTCACTGCATATTTTCACTCATTAGAATTACTTGGATCAATAGGTTACGGAATAAATCCATGCAAAACGAATTTGAATAAGAGCTTTTAAGTGTACGCCGCCTCCAAGTAGGTCTTCACGAGTTAGATTAACACCCGAAACAGCCTAATCGCAGTGTAGGTTAAATAATTTAATTACACCGGTGAGTATAGTAATCTGCGAAATGTTACTGCCTCGGTTACTGCGGTGCGGAGAAGGTAAACCGTTAAAAGCTAAACAATTAGCCAATAAAGCCGTTAAATCGGCCAGGCTCTCGAGGCTCCCCGAGAATCAAAAATGCCCGAGAGAAGAGAAAGGTGGTGCCAATCGGATAGGACGCCGACACGCGGAGCATCGATGTGTTTCGAAAGGACATAGACTCGCGCGCGAATCCTTTCCGAGAATCGGCCCCGGGCGGCGGCCAGGTCGAGGGCCGCGGGGGCCGCGTGTGCGTGTCCCCTCATTACACGCACACGGCTCTCCTTTGCGGGCGGCTCGTTTCGCCAAGGAGGGCACACTATTTCTAATGTCGTACACACAGCCGAGAGGCGGCGTTGGCGGCGCGAGGAGTGAAAGTTTTTTTCGAAGGTTGCAACCGTGCGCTCGTGGGGCCGGACTATTTTCGGAGCGCCGCCGATCGTTCGGGCTTTTACGAAATCCTGCGGTTTCGCGCGAAATTCCCTCGCGCCTCTCGGTCTCTCATTGGCGGGGGAAGCGTCTTCTGCGGCCCGCCGATTGCGCAACACTGCCGACCGTCTAATTGGAGGGTTTGCCCTGGCAAACGGTTCTGTAATTAGGTTTCGCCTAGCCCCTTTCCGCCTTGCATCAAAGTGACAAGTGATTCTTTTTCACGCAGGCACTGTTTAATTAATTATTGTCTTCCCGCGGAAATCTAGCCTGAGGTTTCAAATTAATTGCCGAAGATTATCAGCTGTCGGCCTGCTTAAAAGCGTGTTTCCGTTCCAATACTGCACGCACTCATACTTGTGTAGCAGTTAAACGATCAGCCTTACAAGATTTCAAATGTCCAACGTCCGAACTCTGCCTTCTTTTAATTAGAGGTTCAAAATAATTTATTTACATTAGCCAACGCATTAATTGATGCGTCTCGGCTTATCTAATTCAGCGATCACACGGATTTACATTTTACACTGTATATTGATGCATATTTCCTCAAGTAAATCAATTTTTAATTACTACACATTTTATGAACAATGAAACATTATACGATTGATAACGGTCTGCTTCTTTTCAATAGGTTTTCCGAAGAAACATTGGGCATTCTTCGAACACGTTGCAAATTGTCTCAACAAGAATTATTGTGCCGATGAATATGACCTTGTGTACTAGAGCATTTGAATCTTCATCATTATCTTGTCAAGTGCCTAAAACGTACTTCTATGCGCGAGTACTACGAAGGTTCCCGAGCGGTTCCTTGATATTTCATTATTCAAAGTGCTTTCTACTTGCTACAAAAAGTCGAAAAATAACAGTACCTCTGTTAGTTTGGACCTTGGCAACCGGTTTCAATACAAATCGCGGAACTTGAGTACCTAACAGCGGAAACTTCGCCTTACCAAATAAAGCTCCAGTTTAGCTAGTCCGAGTCAAGATTTTTCACGTTAACTCAGTCTCCCGCTTAGCGTGCCGTGGGTTTTCCAGTCGAATCCCAGGCTAAAATTGTACTCGCGGTACCATTGACCCAGCATTCGCGCACGCGGGAGAAAAATGTTGGCGATTCGCGGCTATTTAAATCTCCGAAATAATCAGGCGCGCGGGGCTGTTATTAAACGCCGGCGTGATTGCCGGCGGGAAGGCGCCGAGGCCGAGCGGAGGAGGCCTGACAGCGCCCTTAACAGCTTTATCGCCTAGGCGACTCTTCCCACGTTCTCGAGGAACGAGGGGGTGGGGGAGGGATATGGGACGAGGAGAAAAAAAAAAAGAAAAAAAAAAAAGAGAAAGGGACATCTCGATCTCTCTCGCCTTGGCGCGCTGTCGATATTGTATAACTCGGCTCGGGGGCGCGGAGAGCGGGTATGAAATTTCGGCCTAATGCAGAATGCAGACATTGAAAAAAAGACAACGGCCGCGAGAAAGTGAGTCGGAGGCTCGGAGGAGACTCTCTCCCGGGTCTATCCCCGCGAAGGAGGCGGAGGTGGCGGCGGGCGTTGCAGGGGCACTTTTTTACGCTTGGCGAGATGGATAATCGATTGCGGCTCGTCGGCGCGCGGGCCGCAGCAGCGCCGCTTTATGCGCCGCGGTGCAGCCGGCCCGCAAGCTCCGCGCGGCCCTCCGGCTTTCTTTATTTTTTCTCTTTGCACCCGCGCCGACCACAAAGGAGATGTATACCAGGCGGAGCCTGCAGGAGGGCAGCCTTACAGGGCGGCCGGGAGGAGGGAAAAAAAAAAGTTGCCGGCGAGATGCGCTACCGAGTGACCCCGGGGGCGATCCGCCCGCGGGGCGCATCCCGCAGCCGAGGTGGCGGAAGTTCTCGAGACGCCAAACTCCCGGCCCTCGCTCTATTCTCGGCTCGATTACCCGCTTTATCCTTTGCTTTTGGTGCAGCCTGCGACGATCGAGGCCGTCCCACGAGAACGATACCTTGTCCAAAGATTGATCGCACAAGATCACAGCCCTTTTTGCCGACGGCCAAAATCATTAATAACCAATCAAGGGGAACACGAGTCAACTAATGGCCTCAAATGTTTTGAAGTTAGATGCAATGTTTCAGAAAATGAACAGCGTCCCCCGTAGATTGATTTCGTTGAGTAGAAACGCTCATTGTGCTAATCTAAACTATGGTAGGAAAGGCTTTTGGGGTAAAAAATTGAGGGAAGAAAATTGATTCGGTTCTGTGCCCGAGTCACTCGGTTGCTGATTAAATCAAATTCACCGCCATCGATAATATTATACATAAACTTGTAGCGCTACAAAAATTTAAATATAAATAGTAAATCAATTTCTTGGATAGCGAATTAATGCAGACTAAACATTCGCATTGCCAAATCGATACCAGAAGAATCTCCAATTTCTTAAATTTTCTCCGATACAGGAAAGCAAAAATATCCGAGGACCGACTAAATAAAAGTATCGGTACATTAGACTGATTAATTAAACAAGGGGAATAAAGAGTTTTCGAGAGAGAAAAAAAAAACTAAAATAACTTAATCTTTCATCAGGGGCAAAGTAGAAATGCGTACATCCGGCATGTAGAGAGGCAGAAGAAATTCCCGGGTCCTCCCGCTTCTAGGGCCGCCTCGAAGACAAAGAAAGGGGAGGCAAGGCGCTGGCACGCGAAAAATTCTGGTCTACGGAGGGGGAAGAGCGCGGCAGCTGAAAGCGAAAGGAGGAGCGAGGAGATCCGCGAGCCGGCGAAAAGCGCGAGAGAGATGGCGATGATGCCCGGCCTAGGGAAGGGGGGGGACAAAGGTGGAGAGCGCGCGGGGGGGAAGGAAATGCCGGGGGGCCGCCGGTTTGCCGGGGTGCAGGCACCGAGCCGGCTGTAGGGGCGGGGGCCGGGGCACAGGGAAGCAGGCCGGCGATAAGGTACGGGCTTTGCGGGAAAACGGAAGGGAAACCGGCCCGAGGGTCGGCCGAGGGAGAGAGAGAAAGTAAAGTATAGGAAATCGGGAATAAATCTTGGGGAGGGAGGGCGATAACGGGTAATGAGAATTAGTGAACTGTTGTAAGTAAGCAGGCGATCGGAAGATGAAATTCGTACGGCTGTTGGATAAAACTCGCATTGGCGGTAATACGAGTCTCGGAAAAATGAGAAAGAACGCCCATTCGTGTTATACTCCTTCATTCAATAATAAATTAACCTTCCTTTGTAGAACACGCCACAAATAATACTACAGGAAGAAGGTGTAATATATATCCCTTCCTAAAATTTCTTGGATAATGCGAGAAATCCCTTTACTCATTCCTCTGATCAAATTGAGGACAGACGAAAGTAAAAGAAAACGCGACCTGAATAAAAATTGCCCCAATGAAGCAGCTAAAATCAAGATGAAACTTCTCGGTATTTCCAGTTGAACGATATTCAAAAATGAAAAAAAAAGCTACAACTTCAGATACATTTCAATTACTAAAGAAATCTTGAGGGCAAGGTATTTGCTCAGCATTAATCTCACAATCAGAGGAACTGCAATCTCCAAGTGAATAGGAAAACGCGTCTTTCTGAACAAGTGGCTGGAAAATCTATCGATATCCTGGTCCCGACTTGTGGAACCTTGCGTCCTTGGAGCACGGAGCAGCGAACGGATCTGCCATCCGAGGTTTTTCGCAAAGGCAACACGAAGCTGCGCGGATAAAGCTACTCGGGGTGAAAGGGACTAGCCGGCTTACGCGCGTCGGCATAAAGCCGCCACATGTGCGAGATGGCGCGAAGGAGGAAGCGCCTCGGAGGGCCGCTCCCCTCGCGCGGAGCAAAGTTCACCTTCAAACGGATAATTCGGTCGCGGGATCCTCGCGGCGAGAGGGCCGGGCGCGCGGAGAGAAAGCGAGAGTGCGGGGCGGTCGGAGGGGGGTGGGGGGCGGCTTGTTGGCAGGGGCGCGGGCGTCCCGACCCCCGGGAGAATCAATAGCGCCGCGCGGGCGGGGGTACGTCTGTCCGGGGCGGGCCGCACGCACGAGCCCGGCCGGCGCCCCTCCCGAGTTTTCGCGCCCGGCTTTTCCTACCCCCGGCGTATCCGGGCTCGTGCGCCCCCGGGGGTTCGCTGAACCTACAACTGTCACGCAACCTTGGGAGGCTTTTCACCTTGGCCGCCGCCGGACCTGCCCCCGTGTGCGGCTGCTTTTTTTTCTCTTTGGAAAAATCGAGTGGGTGCCAACGGTGCGAGTTGTTCGGAAAGTCGCGACCTTACCCGAGTGTACTCGGGGGGGTCTTACCTTCGGGAAGCGGTACTTTCGCTTTGTGTTACCTACTCATTATAGTCACAACAAGAAGCAGTATGTAAACAAAATAGAAGTGTATCTTGAATGCTTTATATCACTTTACTTGAGCCAAATCGATACAATATTCAAGTGAATTTTTCTACAACTGTTACATCTTGCCTCGCATTAATAATTATGTTATTAACATAATGTTGGGAACGGTATCTTTTAACTATTGTATACTTACCTGGATATTAAAACATTATCATTACGATTAATGATTGTTGCGATATTGAATGTTATTAGTTTAAAATAAATTATCATTCATGAAAATATATGCTTCAGAATGTAACGTATGGTAAAAGAAGCACATAAAAAGAACTAGAAATAATGTCAACTAATACACACATATCTATGCAAAAATAGAAAAAGAGAACACAAATATTTTCCATATCCCAACATAGTGATAATTATTAGTGCTATATTTCTTTGTTCTTTATGCGATTTCTTTTCTGGCATAAAAGTATAACACGTTCAAAGGTAGAACGATAATTTCAATTGTATGCAGTAAATGAAATGTATCACGAGTGTATAATAATGTGAAATCTTCGTACCTAAAAAAATAAATAAAAACAGATAGAAGGTTATACATGTACGCATAATAATAAAAAAATCCAATCTAATACACTGTATCCATATTAAAAATAAAAATTAATTTGGTTAAGTCCCCGTTGTGCAATTAGTAAAGGAAGTTTGTGGAGATTAGTTACAGGGGTGCACAATACATACTCATTCCTTCGTTAGTGATACACTTGGCTAAATGATTCAGAGAGATAAGGATAGGGCGGAGCGGGTGGCAAGCAGGGGCGAGTTAGAGGTTCGGTGCATGGGTAACGTGATTAGTGTGCCAAACGGGAAAGTGGATTAGTTAAATAAGCTTGAAGTTTTGAGAGAAGGAACACATTGTGGGGACTTACCTCCAACCGTTGCCGACCTGGTCGACCGGTGAGTCTGGTAGGGCGCTGCCGCTACCCCTGAAAGCAGGAAAAAATGTTTTTAAGGAGTTCAAGGATGCGAGGATAAGGACTACTTTGCATTCAGGACATTTATGATCGTGCACGCACCTCTTTGCGTTTTGTAACCTACGCCCGAGCTGTCAAGTTGATGCACAAGCGTTTGTTTTTAAGAAACAATAAGCCTTTTGTTAGCACAGACATTGCGTGTACACTTATGTATATAAATGTATGAATTCTCTGATCGTATCTAATTATTTACATTACTAATAGATAAAATGTACTATAATTCATTTTTATGCGTAGCAGTTTCAATGTAGTATACTGCCAGTCTACCTAAAGTGAATTAAAATGATGATTCACTGTTCATAATTATTACCTACAACCTCCATAAATTGACAGGATCAGATCCGAGTATCTGTTTACACTTCAATGTTAATCATTACAACAAATATCGTGAAAGTTATTTAAACTTGGTTTGCTATTTCCTATGAGGGTCATTTCTCTTCTCTAAAAAAAGAATCAGTAAAACTCCACTAAAGTTTGTGAAAATAAGCTGATTAATCAAAAAATTTTTAGTGATACTTCAGTAAATTTATTACTAACGTCTTAACGATTTAATCTTCATTAAACTTGAATAGATTTTCGCCGATATATTTTCAGATTGACGATTTTTCAACATAAACATAAATCCATTCTAAGTTTCAATTGATCAATTTTATCATTAGAAGCACTAAAAGCTCTTCCATAGAATCTGCAAAGATCAATCTTAATAACAACAGATCGCTCGACTGCAACCCTCGATATTGTCTCGCGAGATAGTACATCTAACAGGAAAGTTCACCTAAAAGTGCATCGCGATGATGTAATTCGATAGAGCGAACACGGCCAATTTGCCCGAGCTTATTAATTTCTTAATAAAGAGCGACGTTACAAGGGATTTTAATATTTTTCAATAAACTGGACCGATAGTCATCGGTCAGGTCAGACAGGTGGTCAGTGCGAACACGTGTTACTCGCATGCAGGCGCGATCGGCACTGCAAGACCGCCGGGGAAATTTTCTCCGTGAAATCGTAAGAACCGGCCGGCTGATAAAGGTCTGCAATAGGTGCACGCGCGTGCAGTAAGGAAAGAGAATTTTGCACTTAACCGGGCGGCTTGAAATACTTGCACGTCAGCGCCGATTCATTACGGGAGGGAATTGAACGACAGAGGGCGCGACACCTGCTTGGGCACTCTTCCCCGACTTTTTTCCGCGGCACCTCTTCATTAATACCTGCTTCTTTGCAAACATGCCTCTTTTTACGAGTACTGCGGCGTTTAATTAATGGTGATGGGCGGCGCACTGTCGCACGTGAGCCGTGTATACGATCGAAGCAAGGCCTTTAATTATTCGAACCAGGTTTGTTATACCTGATCATTGTGATATCAAGTTAATTTTAATGTGTAAAATCAGTATAATTATGGTTATTATTGCAAACATTTATTTCAGATTTTTTGAATTACTTACATTCTAAAGTATGTTAAATTCTAAAAAAATTAAATAAAAATTCAAATATATATCGATAAAATTTGCCGTTTGAAAAGAAACGTTACCTGCATTCTGCAACCAGGTCGTTAGCGTATAATAAATAGAAAAATATTCACTACGTCTACAATAAAATATAAAATAAATTTAAGAAACTTGGAGAAGGAAAGTTGAGTTTTTAAGGTGGTTTTTCTCGAAGGTATAGAGCACACTTTCAATAATTGTATCTCGGTAATTATTTCTGCACACTATTATCGAATTCAAAGTAATTTGCAGCTTTTGGATTTTGAAAAGAATTACCTTATGGGGTTCTAAATAATTTTCAGAATTGTAGAGAAACGTTGATAACGATTCACATTGGTACAAGTTAATTTGGAATCGTTTTCGAAATAGAATTAGTTACTTAGGTATTAAACTGTATATTTATGAAGGAATAATTAAGCATACTTGCGTCGGTAAACGAATTACTATTCTAGAATAGTGTTTTGGAAGTTTATTTACATAAAAACTGCCAGTGCATAGTGAATATAGTAACTGGATCTTGGCGAGTAAGTACGGGCAGGGCGCAGGGGCGGAAGCCCGGGCATCGGCAGTTAAGGGCGTCGCGAGCGGAAGACCCGGGAGTCAAAGCCTTTGGGGCGGCTCCTCGCGGCGCCGGGCGGCGGGACGACCTTGGGGAGCGAAGACTGCCGCGCCGGGCGAGGGCAGCTGCGGGCCCTGGGCTTATCCGCGGCCCGGATCGCCTAGGAGCCGGCCGCCGCGCCCCTCCCGGGACTCGTTTGAATACTTTGGGCAAACACGCGGAACGGCGCGGCGGGCCGACCCCTGCTGCAGGCGGCCCGCCGGATAGACCACGCCCGGGGCTTACTCGCGCTGTTTGCCCCGGCCTCTTCCGCGTCAACTGCCGCCGGGGATGATCCGATAATCCCGCGCGGCAAAACACAGAGAGAGAGAGAGAGCGGAGAGATGGCAATCTCGGCGGAGGCAGGAGCGAGCTTCCACGCATGTGCGCGGGAAGCGGGTGCAGCGGGGGAAAGCTCGCGGGCCGGTGCAACAAGTGCAGCGCAAGCTCTGCCCTTGATTCCCCGGCCCTGACGTCAGAGGCGGGTCCCGCGCGCATCCGTACGGCCGGGCTGTCCCCTCGCATGCTAACGAGCGGCGATTCGCCAATCGATATGCGCGCCACGCGGCCGGGCCGCCCCGGCGATTGGCCTAAACTGCCGATAAGTGCCGGCGCGTTACAAGGGACTGATGCGCCCTCGGCTGGCGCCCACCTGCCTTTTCCACTCGGAGAGAAAGCTTCCTCGCGCTTCATCAATTAATCACTTTGAATTCAAAAGTATTTACCTATTTTCAGGCCGTGCCGATTGATCAACAGTAAATTCATAATACGAATGACCGTAATAATAAAAGGCTAACCGCGACCTTTCGCGTAATAAACAAGAGAGAATGGATAGCGCAGCGTTGGCGCTCACGGATGATCGCAAGTCATGCTTTTTCAATTATTATTTGTTTCTTGATTGAGGTTCCGAAAGCTCAATACTTACTCAATAGGTACGGAATGCTAACACGGACCACTCGTAAAAAACAAGTGACTCGTATTCCTCTATGTACATGTATAAGCATGTTTCAAGGTACGACTTTTAGATATTCGATCTCTATTGAAAGAAAGTTGTAAAATTTAAACTTCAATCGTACCACACTTGTTTTTTTAGTCCAGAATTAGTGATTCTCATCAGCCTTGTCAAAATAATGAAACGTGTCAATAACAACTTGTTCAATAACTATCTACAATTTTTCGCGTCTCTTTGAAATCATTGCAGCAAAGGTGTCTCGAGTCCTACACAATTGTTAGACGCGTAGAAAACCACAGCGAGCATTCAAGTCATTTATTATTGCCAGCAGATTGGATTTCGGAAGACGCGCTGGATTAGAATGATAAAGGAACACGGCGCTTGCGCAATAGCCAAGGCAGCCTAGGTGCTCGAGCGGCCGCCAGAGCGCACGGGGAGATGCAGCTCGGTGCAGGTCCTTTGTCGATGCGTTCGGAATAGCGGGGCGGAAAGGGCGGCCGGGCCGGAACGGAAGTGGCTTGGGCACGTGGTCGGGCCGCCGGGAGATTGGTCCTGAAAGGCGCGCGAGTCACGATCCGCTCTGCGCAAAAAAGCCCGGGGGCAGGCGGAGGCGCGAGCCGCTGCACCGGTGCAACAAGTGCGGCCCCGTCGGCGCATGCACTCGGGCGCGGGGTGGGGGAGGTGGGGTCGGGGCGGAGAGAGAGGGGGCAGCCCGGCGGGGACGGGGAGGCCTCGAGGACCAGTGGAACAAACAGGGGAGGAGTGCACGCGAGCCGCCTCGGGCGCCGGTGGGGGGGGGGACGTATACGCGGTGCAGCACGCGGCTGGCGCGTGGCGCGCGCGCGGAGGAGGAGGAGGAGGAGGAGGAGGAGCGGCCGGCGCAGCCGCAAGATGCACCGCGCGCGCGCGCGCCGGCTTAATTAGAGGAGCGCCGCCGACGAGGAGCCGGCGAGGTGGCCGCTTCCTTATCGATCGGGGGGCCGGCCCCGGCGAGTGCAGCGGGCCGCTGCACTTGTTGCGCCGCCGGGGGATAGGTGCAGCGGGGGGGCCGAGGGGCCGGGGCTCGTTATGCTAATGGGGCGCGAGTGCAGCCGCGGATATGCGCCGCTATCGCGCGCCCAACTCGTTCGTCTCCCGCGCGGGCCCATTAATCTCCCCGCGCCCCTTTGTCGCGGAGGCTGCCCCTGCAGGAAGCGCAGGAGGCGCCGCGCGACAGGTAAGGAGGCGCCCGGGCCACCCCAGCCGGTGCACAAGTGCAGCCCGATTGCACACCCCACCCTCGGTGCAGGGCGCGCCTCGCTCCGCCGGCAATTTCGGCCCCGCGGGCCCGACTGACGCCCGCCACGAGCCGATCATCCTCCCGACAGCCACTCGAGCTTTTTTAATTCCCCCGGCGCGGGGCTCGGGCGACGGGTTCGCGTTATTGGGGAAAACAGGTGTTCGATGCCGGCGGATCCGCCGACTTCATTACTGTTCCAAGCGAGATTAAGTAACGGCTACCTTTCCCCTTATCGTAATGCCAGTTGCTCCGTCCTTTTAACGCCTTTCCTTAATAACCAAAGTACACGGCGCTAAAGTTATATCTAGCCGTAATATCTGCGCCGGCCTGGATTATTCCTCGGCAAGTTGTTATCGTTAACATTAAATAAATATCTTTAATGAAAAGACTCGGGTATTTTGACTCGCAAAGGAACGCAGGAAATAACGAGTTTTTGCGCGCATCCCGCAAAACGTATTCCACGTGTAATTGCGGTTTTCTAAGTAATGACCCTTAAGAGACTGTAAATTCACTATAAATGCCAGTATGTTTTACGACGCGCCTTAAAGTTACATCACAAAGGTATTGTATAAACAGTGATCGTAAAAAATATTGAATTTTTCCGTTTAATATATTTTTACGGGCGCAAAAACTGGTTTCCACCATATATTATACCGCGCGAGACGTTGAGGGTCCCAAGGTAGCCCCGGCTTACCCGCCGGCGCGAGCTTGCCTCGTGAAGCAAAAAAAAAAAAAAGAGCCCACTCTCTTAGCGCGGCTTCCCTCGCGCCTCGACCGTTAAAAATAACAAAGTCGCGGTTATTTATCGAGCCGGCGATCGCTTGCTCCGCGGCGTCCGACTCGATCGGCGGCGCGTGTGCACACCGGGGACTGGGAGCGACCGGGGCCCAAAGCTCGTAAAAGCTGCCCTCGGTGCACCGAGGAGCGTCCACGTGCCCGGGGCTCCCGGGTCTGCGCGCGGCCGCGCAGAGGCCGGCGAGTGCAGCTAGTCGAGGGACAATCGGGCAGCGTCCGCCGGTTACATTGTTCCTAGACGAGGGACTACTCGACTCCCGGGGAACGAGTTTGCGGCTGGCGCGTATACCGGTTCCGGGGCCGGCCCCTAGCCCCGGTACTACCTGTCCCTTTGACTCCGGGGATCGGCGCGCTTTGCATTTGAAACGCGGATCGGCGCGCCCGAGAAATCAAGCCTCGACCGTGCAACCGTAAAACACCGGACGGCTATACTTTGTTGCTGCGAGACCGGCCGGTCTACTCCACCGTGTTTACAATGTTTGTGCGACGATGTAACCGCACGGAGAGAAAGGATTTCTTCTACGCTTTCGCATATCTTCACGATCTATTAACCTACATGAACTCAAGTGCAGTCGAATGAATATTTTTTTATGCAGTCGCTTAGACAAAACTTCCCTGACAGTTGATATGTCCGTTAGCTGTAACATCGCTTACTTTACTAAGGGGAGGAATATTATTTTATCGAACATGCTTATAATGCTCACGTTTTTATAGTCTAATCGTATGTTTGGGAGGTTTGAAAAAACTGTATCCGTTAAAGGAGTGCCTTATAAATACACGTACACTTTGAATCATTCGAAATATGATATTAACAAGATGCATGCAGCTGTAAACAAAGTTTGCACTACCAACAGTATTATTAACAATAGCTTTATTTGTGTCTCGCAAAAGACGGTCGGCTATCGTTTATCTTTTGTTTTTATCGGCAGAGGTCGGGTTAGGGCTACTTGGCAGCTTCGATGCCCTTCACCAATGGCCAAATATTTTTGCATTCCGAGCGATCGATCAATCGAGAACAAGGGAGGAGCCCTGGGCATCTGTGGGGGCTGAACTTGAGCAGTAGGTCATCGGAAGCTGGTTAGGGCCGCGGTCAGCCGAGATTGGGCTTGCGGCAAGCGTGGAATCGGGAGCGCGGGGCGACTAATAAGTCGGACAATCGAGCGAGCAAATGTAATTGAATCGTTTGGGGCGCGGCACGCGAAAGCCGGCCGCCCCGGGGCTCCATCTGCTCCATTAGGCCATTGGAGACGGGCCGGGGCGGCGCGTAAAAAGCCGGGGCAGGTGGCCGCGGAAAAGCGGATTATCGGGGCTTGGCACTCACCGTTTCTTGGTGCTGCTGGCCACCGACGGCTCCACCACCAGCGCCGATCCCAGGAAGGAGAAGCCTGCAACAGAGAAAAGAGGGTCGCCCTGGTTATTCACACTTGTCCGGAGAGTCGGCGACTCCCTCCCCCGCGAGACTCGCCGCCGAGTCCTTATCGGCCGAGCGGAAGTCCGCGCTCCTCGCAGCTGCCGCCGCCCCGGTTAACTTTTTTTTTCGTCTCATTTTTTATTGGATCGCTAATGCGCGTCGGGCGGGGGCAGCTCCTTCACTTGCTAAACTCGTTATTGCCGGAGCGTTTCTTTTTTATTTTTGCGAGGCGCCCCGCGCGAGCCACGAGCTCGGCCGCACTCCTGGCGCACGGCATCCGCTCCCGTTGCATCCGAGGTAACTAGGTTTCTGGCTTCAAGCAGCGAGGATTCGTGGAGTTGGGTGAAGGCGAGCAAGCGTTCGAGTAAGCAATGATAGCAGAGGGAAAGCCAAGCGACTTTTCACCGCTCAGTGAAAAGGCGTAAATCAGTGTAAAAGTGGTAATTGCGTGCATGATATAAAATAAATAAAAATCCTGTAAGAATATTCCCGAGGGTTCTAGCAGGACGCGGGCCGTTTACGCGCTAGGGCCAAATAAATTATCGGGAGGGAGGCCGCGATCGCTTCTCAGGCCCGCGCGGAGATCGAACTCGTCGACGGGGGCCGGCAGGGGTCCAGGTGTCCGGGTCGGGTCCGCGGCCGCGCCAACGGCCCATTACTTTCCCATGCGGCCGCTTTGCGGTGTCGGGTGTCGGCCCTCCGCGGCCACCCGTTTTTCCCATGAAAAGCCCATTGGCGATTGTGGCCTCGCCGGTTCCGGGCTCGTCGCCGCGGCAGCTCGCGCAACCGTCGCCGCTTCCGGGTCCGCGCGCCGGCGCTTCCGCCTCGCGCATTAATGAGACGCGCCGCGCTATCACCGCCGCCGGCGGCCTATGTGAACGGGGCCCGCCGGGGGCTCTCGCACTCGCCCCCCTAGACGAGCCCTCGTCTACGCACCCTTTCTGAATATAACTGCTAGCCCCCCCCCCCCCTCTCCCGACACCGGCCCGGCGTCGTACCCTCCTCCTCCTCCTCGGCGGCAGGGCCGCTCTGGCCTGCGAATAGAGCGCGGGCCCCATTATGTATCGGCGAACTTGACTAGTTATCCACGCGTATTTCCTTTCCGTCCCAGTCCGCGCGCCTCTCGCCCTCTCTCTCGCCCCTCTCCTCTCTCGCTTTCTGCAGAGTCCGCGCCAGATGTTTTTCTACCGGTTCGCCGCGGGAAGGAGAGAGAAGCCACGAGAGAACGGCAGGGAGGGACCGAGAGCCCGATTTTTCTCCTCGCCACTCGCAGCGCGATCACCGCCTAGCACCAAAATACTTTCTATCCCCGCTCCCCCTTACTCTAGCCAATTCTAGTCCCTTTCTTTCGCTTGCACCATTTTATGCATTGGAAATTCCGATTTTCCTTCACTTTCATACGCGAGTTCAGACAAAATCCATTCTCTCTACGCTTTCTACCACTTCAAAAGCGATTTATTCTTAAAAGCAATATTTTCTCGCAGTTTTAGGCAAACATTTTCTACTTATCGAATATACATGTATATACGCATATTAAAATTCGTATACTATCTTAAAAACTGTATTCAATA
Organism: Sycophaga agraensis; assembly: GCA_018906755.1. Classification (NCBI taxonomy): domain Eukaryota; kingdom Metazoa; phylum Arthropoda; class Insecta; order Hymenoptera; family Pteromalidae; genus Sycophaga; species Sycophaga agraensis. Next base: position 2,381,278 of record JACCIE010000011.1, read on the forward strand.
ATTAGTTTTTGTATTATTAATGCCAAATATTAGTATAAGAAAGCCTGACAAGTAATTGCATTCAATATTGATGAGAAAATGGTAAACAGCAATATTTAAAATCGAAAATCGAATTGTATCCGTCCTCCTAAAGTACCATATTTTCCCAGCCCAAAAGTTTATTGGATTTCAAGCTATGTAACTATTGAAAAGAGAATAAAAGGTATACAAGGGATCCAATAGCCAAGTATCAAAATGATATTTCAGCATAAGCTTTCAACTGGTGTAATCAAGCGTGTGTATATACAAGAGCGAGCAGCAAAATTTCAAGCACGCAGAGTAATTGCTTTTTTTCTGCAGTCTAATCCTCCGGTCTCAAATGTCCAAATGTAAGTATCATTAAGTAATAAAGTAATTGAGAAGCAGCTGTTGTGGAGGCCGAAGCAGAGAAACGTTTTCAGAGGAATCATTTCCTTTTGACTCTCTGCTTACGGCTGTACCTGAGGTTTATTGCACTCGGCCGCCTGCACGTATTCCTCGGACATTTTAATTTTCTCAACCATCTGCGGGCTGTTCGCGGGGCGATTTTCATATAAAAGGAGGCGGCGCCGCGCCAAAAGTAAGGGAGCCCGCAAGCGCAGGCATATCGTTAGCGGCCCTCTGGCCGACGTGTTCATATTCCCCCGAGCGGCGTCTGCGATACAGAGAAGGCAACGGGCGACAAGGCGTCAATAAGCGAAAAAGGGCGGCTGGCCGTTCCCCGAAGAGGAAGCGATACCAAAGATAAAAAGGTTTATTTTGGTGGGCGGGGGGGCCCGGGGCGCGCCCAGCCAGAAAAACACTCTGGCTTCCGAGAAAATCGTGGGCGATAAACGACAGGGTGCGTTTTCAACGGGCCGAGGCGAGGGCGCGGGCCGCCCGGGTGATAACGAGATCGCGCTCCCCTCTGCGAGCGCCGCGAGGAAGCGGCCCCACGGGCGCACCGTCCCATGAACGCGCCGCCTCCGGGTGGCCCGGGCTAATCCTGTTAGCACTTGGCGAGCTGGAGGTCCTCCGCCGGCAAACCCGTTGGCCCGCGATCGGCCGCGTCGCCGATTATGTCGCGCGCGCCCCCGGCTCCTCGTCTCGCTCCCCTCCGCCGCGTCATTAGCCGCTTTTTCGGTTTGTGCTTCGCACCGTGCGATATGGGAGGATTAGCCGGGAGACACCTCGCGGAGGCCCGCGGCCCCCGGACAAAGCTCGCCGGCGGGTCAACGACACGCACCGCCCGGAGGAGAACAATCCGCGGGAGAGTCGCGCGTCTCTTCTGCCCGGCTGCGTCCCCGCGACTCGTCCGAGGCTCCCCGGCGACGGGCTAATAATCACCCGGCTTGAATGCGCGGCTCGAGGCTCGCTCATGCGAGGCCGCCGGACAAAGCCGCCCCGAGCGGCCCTCTTCGGATATTAGCCTACTCTGTGTGCGCGGCCCTCACGCCCAGCGAGGCGACTCCTCGAGCGGACGCCGAAGGGCCGCGCGCGGCCTACTTCGCCCCAAGAGGCCGTCCCGGTGCCGCTGCCCTCCTTCCCGCTCCCGTCCCTTTTCTTCGCGAGTGATTAAATATATACTTTTTTTTTTATGGTGGCTGCCCGCTCGCCAGGATATGAATCTCGGGGCACAGCTAATAACGCGAACGAAGCCCGGCGGAACTAAAGCCCGCAGGGGATTGCGCGGCTCGAATGAAAAAGTTTGATGGGGGGCCGGCGGCCGAGTGGCCGCGGAATTACACTCGCGCCTAATGGAGTAAGGGGTCTAGCCGTGACTCCTCCCGATACGCCTTGCGCGGCTCGAGGCTGCACTCGGCGAACTTTAGACGAGAGCCAGCCTGACCCCCATAAACCCGGGGCGCCCATCGCCTCCATCCGCGCATCGATCCGCGTCTTGGCCGACTCGGCGCTCGAAAAAATTCATCAAAATTAATGGGGCACCGAGGGGGCGGCCATATCTCGGGCTTAGCCCAGAGTAGGCTTTTTCGCGGAGAAAATAGAATCGGGGACAATCCCGGCAGGTGGTGAAAAAGCGAGGCGAGGGAAAGTTTTGATGAAAGGGAGGAAAGGGCGCAAATGGGCGCAATAAAGGACGCCCGGCAAAGGCGGCTCAGGAGAGAGTCGTTACGCCGGCGAGGGAGCGACAAGGACGGAAGGCCGCCGGCGCCGGGCCGCGCGTGTAAAGCCGCGCACCACTAGGTTAGCAGGGCCTCTCGCCGGTGCTCGCCGGCTCCGAGTGGGGGAGGGGCAGGGCCAGGGGCCGCCGCCGCCGCCTGGGGAGGGAGGGGGGGGGGGGCAGTAGCACAGAGAGCGGATTGTTCCGGCGAACGGGGAGGACGGCAAGTGGCTTTATTGTGGGTCAGCCGTGTAACCGGGGCCAGCCGGCCGGCCTCAAGGTCTCCCGCCCCTCCCGCGGGGCGCGCGCGCGTGCACCGCCAAGATAGCGCCCCGGCCCCTGCGCGCACCTTCCCGCCAAGCGCGCGCTTCCGTTTCCCCGAGGAGAGGAGGCCGCGTGACGCAACCGGAGGATGCTCCGGGCATCCCCCCCCCCCACCCCACCTCCTCCTCCGCCGCCGCCTCTTCCTGGTCGAGGCCGCCTCGCCAATCGAATATCTGCCCCGAGCGCCCGGGCAATGCCCATGGGAACTGGTTCCCGCTGCGCATTCTGGGTCGTTCCGCGAAGGCCCCGCCCCTGCACCGTGGACCGAGTTATGGACTGCCGGGGGAGCCATCGGCGAATTAATTCGGCCGAGCGCGCGCGACTGGGCCCCGGGCCGCTAGGCGGCGCGCCGGGAAACCCGCGAAACCGCAAGCGCCGGGGCCGGGCGCACGAGGCAGTTAGCCGGTCCCCGCGAGCGGGGGAAAAAAAAAGCCGGCGCCGCCGATCGCTTTTCGGCCTGCCGACGCCTGGCCTTGTGGCATATTTCCTTGGGCGGCTCCCCCCGCCGCCTGCCGGGGCCGCGCTCCTCCTTTTCTTTTCGAGCCTCTCCCGTCCCGGCTCGTCCCGGCCTCGGCTTCGATCTTCGCCCGGGGCGAGCCGCCGGCCCATCGGCCGTGGCGTCGTCCTGTAGCGTGAGACCGGCCGAGGGCCACAATGGCCCGCTCGCTCGCGCCCACCCGGGAAAGCGGGCCGCCTCCTCCGGCTGGTGATAAGCGCCGGCGGGCCAACTGCCGCGGCCGCGCGCTCGCGCTCCCCAGGATATTGAGATCGTTTATTTAAATTGGGGACGCGAGTGAACATCGGCCGCCCTGCCTCCCAAAGTACCATAATTCCACCTTGCAAACACCATCTGACTGCGTAACGATCCCCCAAACCGGGGGTTAACTATCAAATCGACAGCATTAAAGTCCAATCCGAGTTATCTCTCGTCGCCTATAATTACAATCACGCGAGCGATATTAGCCTGCCAATCTGAGCCGGCCTTTTTTCGCAAAAACCACTTTTTTCTTACTTCTTCTTCATTCGACTCAACTCCAGTATTTTTTCGATGCTTTCTCACTCGTTTGCCCAAACTTGCATTACAAGTAATATTATCCGTTGCCTGTGTAATTATTTATTGGGCCTTTCTAAAATATTGAATGTCGAATACCAATACAAATAACTTGAAAGGAAACTTGTAACTTTGCTTCGAGAGTCAAACTCTGTATTTGTTTTCTTACAACCTTATATAATAATTCGAGTTTACTCACGGTAGATGAATACTCGAAATTCTTTCATGAATATTTGAGAGAAGATATATTTCAAAGTATGGCATAACAATTTCTCGAATAGCAGTGTATTTTGTTAGCAAAAATTTAATGCAGATAAATTAAAAAAAATAAACATCATTAAATTTGATTATAGGGCGTTACAATACCATTTATAAACCATAATTTGAAAAATCCAATGATAATATTTGTACACGTTCAATAATTAAATATTAAGATTATTAAAATTAAAAAATTAATGTGTGATTGATCTGTACACAGCTCGTGTATTGCATGCATAAGCTACCTCTGCAAATATCCGCTTCTTTTTATATTTAATGATGTAGACCCTATTAAGATGCGGTTAAACCGTCAGCAAAATGGACAATTGACTTTAAATCGAGCTGACTTGACTTAAGTATTATGCAATCTAATTGAAGTAACGCATTTATGAATAGCAAACGGCCCATCCGTTCAAGCAACTCCTGTGTAATTTGAAGTAAATCAACGGTACAGTATAATAAAGCTAAGCACCGCGAAGTAAGTCATTTAATCAACCTAATAATTACTTTTATGAATATATTGCCCGTGAATTATCTACAACGTGTTTAAATAATTAAAGCTTAGTTGAAACAAAAAATCATTAAAACTTGGCTGAAGGCGTCTATTCGAGCCGGCCATCTTGGAATGTTAGTAACACTAGTTGACGAACAAATATGAGGCATACCGTATGATCCGTAAGCAGCCGGTCGCCGGGAAAGCGGTTTTCCAAGCTGCGACGCTCAATGGGACTGGCGCTCCGCACGCGCGAGCCTACGCTAGGCCCTGCCCCTCGGATCTAGTCTTGCAAACGAACGTTGCGCCGAGCGAAAAAACGAGTATTGCCCGGGCTGCCGCTGCTGCTGCTGCTTCTGTTGCTGCACACACGCGTGCTTTTCTCTTTTTTTTCCCTAGCCGTACGACTCGCGGACTCGCGCGTCTATGTGCGGCTGCACACAGGGCTAAAAGCTGCGAACTGGCGCGACTATCTAATAGGAGCTCTATAACGGTCACTCGGTCTCTGCAGGAATGTTTACTGCTGCTCGGAGCCTCGCTGCGAGGGGGGGACAGGAGCCGCGCTCGGGGGGAGAAAATTCGGCTTGGCCGGCGCGGGTACGTATGCGTATCAGCGCCGTTTCCGATCGGCCAAACGGATACGATACGCTTTCCGATACGTGCGCCGATTTGTAACGATCCGGCCGCGGCCGATCGCAGCGCCGCCTGGGGCCACTTAAGGGGAGCACCGAGCTGTAACCGCCACCCGCGATGCTAATCTAGCTAGAGGCAGACAAATCACGGGAGCACGTGGGAGGCGTTGGCGCGAGGGTGGGACGCGGGTGTGGAGGGAGCGTCAAAGTCAGGCGCTGCCTCGTTCCGCTTAGAGCCGCTCTACGTCTCCCGAGGCATCGGCCCTCTCTCTCGCTCTCGCGCCGCCCGGGCAACGCGTTTGTTTTGCACCTCGGGGCGAGGACGGCTCTCGGGTGCGTGTCAACGTCCGGGGGCATCTCCGCTTTCTGGAAAAACGAGCGCGCGGCGTGCAGGTGCGCCGCCCGGCTCCTCCTCGCGGCGCGCACGCTATCGCGGGCGTCTCCACGCGCCCGAGATCATCGACACCTGTCCGAGGGCCTCGGATTTCTCTCCCGAAAACCGCGCAAAGCCGCAACGAAGGCTGTCCGACTTTTTTCATGCTTTCGGGATTCCCCAATGGCTTTTTTTTTTGCGAAAGCAGATGCGATTATCGGTTGGCTAAAAAAAAATGCTAAAGATTTACCCCGGAGAGTATTTTTCTAAGTAATGGCGTTCGCGGTTTGCAGAAATTTCATGCGCGAAGCAACTATCTACCGTTCAGTTTTTGTAAAGCAACAATTTTGTCTGCAAGATAAAAGTGAGATAAGAATGTCCGGTGGGTAAAACGAAAAAATTGTTACATCATGGTGCATCAGTCGCTGCTATCGCCTATTAGTATGCTTATTTCCTTTACATAATAATTAGTATAATCAATTTAATCAGATCGGCGACCGTATCCAATTGCGTAAACGCATTCTAAATAATAAAAAGCGAGTACTGTATTATTTTAAATTTTATTATAAAGGGAAATAAATAACGACCGAAATCATAAATCTTGTAATGAACCCCGTGGGCGAATGTCGGTAGTAGTAACAGTCGAGCTGTTCAGACAAATTAACGTTGGTGACAGGTTCTCTGGTGCATCACCAAAATATATTTCGATATTTGATAAGAGATTAAAGCTAAATTTAGCAACGAAAGCTGATATGACGTAATTCGATTAATAAATTAAGAAATAAACGTGTAAACGAAAGTTCGTTGACTCTCTTCGCACTGGATACTTTACATAAAAATAAAACCTACAAGCATCAATATTTTAAGTATCATTAACAACTTGAATTTATCGGCGCTGTGTTTCCTCTAAACTCGAGATATTCATAAAGCTGCCAACGCGATAATTTTTTCCTCATGTAAGATTCCGGTATCCCGTATTTCTAAGAACTAAACCGACAATGGCTTCGAAAGTCTAAAAAAAGCTAAAAGAAACTCGGACAATTCTAAAATTAATGGAAAGTATGTAATACTTTCCCAGCACAATGTTTAAATTTACCATTTCATTAAAGCTCTCGAATGGTAGCGTAACGAAAGAAGGGGTAAGCTGAGATTACAAAAAAAAAAAAAAAATATCGGATCGAAGCGCACCGCGCAAACGGTATAATACCTACCGCTGCGCTCGCACACGTCGCGTTACAACTTTTGCGATCGGCAGGCAAGTGGAAGGCGAGCAAGCCGCGCGCGAGGTGTTAGGTAACGCTTGCCGTGCTCGCAATCCGCTATTATACGTATCGTCTGCATATTAGCGCCTCGCTCGCACATACGTGTGCCCGTCTGCGACCTGACATTGGACCGACGAAATACTATTCAAGCAGGCAGTGTTGTTTGCCGGAAAGTCAATGGCCGCGTATCTAAAACAAACACGTATCCCACGATGCTGATCCGCACTATACCATGTTACTATGTCGTCGAAGAGAGTCAGTGATGTGCCCGCGTATATTCGTTAAACTGGCCTTCCGCTCGCAATCTTTTTATTCCACTCAAATTTTTTCCATTAAGCTGTGTCATTGTTTAGCCGCACGCTACACGCGCTACTCGAGGTTTTTCTACAGCCCAATCTATCGCGTTTGCATCTTCGCGAGCACAAGTAATCTATTAGACACGTAGCGCCCGGTGCACCTCAATGAGATTCTATTTATCTTAGCAAGTAAATCAACAATCGGCAGACGCCGCACGAGCGGCGAGACTTGGCAATCGACTTGACGGATACAGCGCCGTCGACTCCTGAGGAGATACCATTGTCAAAAGCAGATGTACAAAGTTTCGTGAAATCTCTGCGAAGTATTGGTTTGGGAGCGGGCTACACAGCTCAAGGAGCAGCATAGCAATTATAAATCGGCGAGCACGCGACGGCGGTTCCGTGGCGGGCGTTTATTTATCGAGCCGCTTCCCCGAAGAGCGCGGGCGGGAGATCTTCAAGGCCGAGGCGCTTTGAAGTTCTCGCGTGGGTATGATTGGCCGTGTAATTAGCGCAGACGCAGGGCCGAAAGAAGTTGAGCGCGGAGATGAAGTATGGCGGGCAGGATCCGCGCGGGCCATTATCATCAATTAGGGCCGGCGCAAGGACTCGGACAAGCGGCCCCGGGGATCGCTTAATATACAGGCCGGCCGCTCCGATCGGCTGGCCGAGCGAGGCGCGCGCGACGCCAGCTCGCGGCCGCCGCCGTTTCCTAGGATCGCGCGGGCGGAGGCTCCGCCGGTATGTTTGAGCCCGGGCGCGGTGGCCGCTCCTCCTCTCGTGCTTCATTCATCCCGTGGCGCCGCGCCAAAGATAGCCTTCCCCCTCCCTGCAACTTCGCGGGGGCAGCGTGTATCGAGGTAACGTACAGAAAAAAAGTCCCAAACGAAGCAGGGGATTGACAGCCGGGGGATCGTCCGTTGAGACGACAAGCGATAAACCGCACCCGGCAATATTGTTGGGACTCGGCGGGTAAACTTTTGAAACGAATGCGGGTCGACGGGAAGCCGCGAGTGGGACGCGACGTCGTTAATCACTCGGCCGGATCCAATTAATCCATTTACCGTCCGAGGCTAGCCCGACACCTGTTGAGGAGCCGCGTCCGCGCGGCCCGGCTTTCCACCGCGGCGCCCGCGCGCTCGCCACGGGGAAAAGGCCGCGAGCGTGACGCACGAGGAAGCGCTCCACCTGCCCGCGCCCCGTTCAATTAAGGCGGCTCCTGGAAGCCGAGAGCGCCAGAGGAATCCGGGGAAAAAAAAAAGTCCTCCCGTCCTCCCCCGGCAAATCGAATCACGCGGGCTCTGGGCTTGTTTACGTCGCCCGGGTAAACACTTCCCGGGAAAGCATTCCGCGGGCGCCGCCGCTGAGCTTGTCAATCAAAGCGCCGGATCAACCGCCAAGTTTATCAGGAATTATTCTGGCGAGTGCAATAAAACTCACCGAAATTTGAAAAAAAAAAAGCAAAATAAAACAACCGAGTGAGATTACGTCGAGTGTAACCAGAGGTGAATCGAGCGATTAGCTTGATTAATTGCCCATCAAGCCGTTCCCTCGGGACATCCGTAGCCCCGCGACTCATCGGCCTCTCGGATCGAATGAAGACGTCGTAACTGCCGGCCGACTCGCGGCCAGATGACCCGCGCGGCGAATCTTTTAAATGGCCGCGAGGGAGAGGGAGGAGGCAGGTGCGCGGAACGCGCGCGACAAATCGATAATTGGCCCGCGGAGGTGACGAAAAACTCGGCGGGCTCACCTGCCGGCGCCCGGGCCAATTACCCCGGCCCTCGCGGCCAATTTTTCCCCGGGCCCCCGGACAACCCTTTTTGCGGGTAATAAGCCCCGGGGCTTTGGACGGCTTTCAATTTCTACGGGCGCCCGGGCATTGCGCAATTTCCTACTCTGTAATTTCGGAAGGGCGCGAGAGAGCCCCGGGTTTATGTCCTCTTGGGCCCCCGCCGCTGATTGATATTCATTGGCGCTCGGCCGCCACGGTTTAAACGGACGTTAGTGGTTTTTTCGAGCGAAAGCGATCGTTTAGCCCTCCGGCTTGTACTACCGGGGAGAAAATATGGGGTAGTTACGTCAATAGGTTAACCAGACTGGTCTCCGGTCTCTTTGTACTGGGCGCTCTTTGCCCCCGGAGCTTCCAGCGATTGTGTCCACGTCCTGGGCTCGCGAATCTGGAATACCAAAACCGGGGCTATACATCGGCGCGGATGATTAATTAAAATGCGATCCACTCGAGGACAAATCTGCTTATTAATATTTAATGAAGCGTGTTTTGTAACGCGAGAATGAATAATTGCCGATTGAAAACGTTCAACGGCTTGGTTGACAGTGATAAAAGGTCATTGTACCGCAACGAGAGAATAATCAGTTGGAGCGTTTTTCATTCTCGTTATACTTGCTTGTCACATTAGGAAACACGGATTATATAACGAGAGCAGCCCGCCTTCAATTACCAATACGTGTATCAGCAGGCTGATAAAAAAACTTATCATCTTGAATGGCTTCTTCAATAAATCCTTCGACTACATCGCGAGGAAAACAAACGAGGGCTTCGCGAGGCGGCCACCTCGCAGGAGAGCGAGGAAGACCCCGGGGATCGGGCCGAATAGCTCTTGCAGCGGCTGCGCAGCCCCCCTAGGAACTAGTTTCGCCCCGAGCGGAAGCCTAGAGTAACGAAAAACCGCGCGGAGCCGGCCGGAGAAAAGAAGAAAGCCCCGGGCGAGCGCGGCTTATGCAACGCGTATACATTAAGATCTCCCAATTAGCATAGTGAAATAATTCAGCGGGGCCGTGGGCCCGAGAAAACTACCCAAGAATATTCATACGCGAGAGCGGCGGCCGGCGGCGGCGGCGGAGGAAAAAAAAACGAGGCTCGGATTTACATCGGGCGAAAAAAAAAAAAAGAGGAGAGCCGCCGAGGGCCTGCATGGCCCATTCACGTGCGCGCCCGGGAGCTACGGGGCGCCACGGGCGAAAAAATTCGTCACGTTCGAGCGAGCCCGGGGCCGTATCAGTTTTTCCCAGCGCGCGGCCGCGGCCTAGGCGCGCCTATAAATCCCCGGGGCATAAATCAGGTCGGCGCGCGCCTGCGCTCGCCCATATAAGTCGAGTGCGCGTCCCATAAACGTATAATATATAAGGCCGTATTAATTCAAACGCCGTCGCGGCATTTATATGTAGATGATTGGCCGAGAGCTCGCGCAGGTACGCCGAGGGGAGGCGGCGCGCGAGGAGCTCGGCCGGCTCGGTAGCCCAAGCACTTATCGGACATGCCCGGGGAAATTATGCCAATGAACTTTGCGGCCGGCGCGGCCCCGGCTTTAATGGCCGCCGCCGTTTTCCGCCCCGCGCCCCGGCCGAACGGCATTTAAAGTGCCCCACCCCGATGGACCGCGAGACGAATCTCGCTGCCGGATGCCCCTTTAATGCCACTACACTGTTGCCCGCTACCCATTATTCGCGGGACGTCCTGCAGACCAGAAAATAGTTCATTCGGCTCGGTACCCCTGCTCTACCCAAAAAACCATATGGCCGCGCTGCCGCCGAGGATCTGACTCGTAAATCATGCCTTTGACGGATTTCTCGTGTAATTGCGATTCTACATTTGAATGATTTCCTTTAGCAGGTTTTCAAGTATCACCCAACTGACATCTGCACAATCGTTTTATTTAACTTGTGATTAATGCCTGGCTCTCGGTTCTACTGCCCAAGTGGCGGATAGTTTATAACTTGTTGCTCGTCGTTTTTTAATTTGCTATTTATATTTCCGCGCAGATACAAGTTTCCTTCAGGTTATATACTCGGCATTCCAATACGGCCTACGAGTGTATAAATTCGATGATTTTAATTCTTTAAAACACATTGATTTAGTAATAATGTTGTTCGTTTTATCGTAACTTAAATGGACCTTTACTACTTCAAACTGTTAATTTTTACAAGTTCATAGATAGAAGAACTGATTTGAGAACCGTTAAAAATTTAACTTTATAATGAGCTGCTTCAAGAATTCTTATTTCCAAGTTTTACAAACAAAATGCCATAGGACGCGGCACATAGGGAGTATACGCTCCCAGAATGCGTTTCCGAGAGAAGAATCTTTCATTTTCTCTGCGGACGCGCTTTCGTGGGGGGAAGGCAGGTTGCTTCGGGAGCGGCTAACATGCCTCCGTCCCTCCTGCGCCTCCGGTATTAACCGTGCGCTAAAATTCGTGCGTATACGTGGGAAGGGCAAGGTGGAGGGCGAAAGTACGCGGCTAGGACCTAGCATATGCCGGTCCGCCTAACCTTACCTAGGACCTTCCGAGGACTATAAACCGACCAAACTAGTTTACTTCCCCCGGGACGAACGGACGGAGGAAACAATTTTTGTATATGTATGGCTTCTGCATTGATCGCTTATAGCGCGCGCATGGCTACTAATAGAAAATGCACTTCCTTCCTCTTTGAACTAACATTTACATTTTCCAAAAATACCCAAATTAATTTAATCTGTTGATTCAAATTTTAAACTAACGTGTTCAAATGTCAACTTTTGCATCGATAGATTTATCAGTTGTTGGTAAATGTTTAAAAATATTGTCAATCGATTAAAGACATTAAAAAATTTATACAAAAATTAATCTACTTAATTATTTCTGATACGTAAAAAAACACTATGTGAATAGAAGCTAAACTTTACATTCTCCCGCTAAAAATTAACGTGCAGGCAAGATCACAGACTTGCTTGACACATGCGCTTATAACTAGGTAAGTTGGAAAGGTTAGTAGCTTAATGAGCTTAAACTACGTTACCACGAGTCAGTTTTTCTAAGAAGCTTTTAAAAAAGAATGTAAAGAAAGCAAATTTTTATTTGCTATCACTTAAAAAATACTTTTGCGGCTGTAACATTCTTTTGGCTTGTTATTATAAATTATTGCGAGTAATGCAACTTAATGACAATAATAATAATAATAATAATAATAACAATAATAATAACGGTAATGATAACGTAATAGTGATGCACAATACCTGTGACGAAGCATTTTTTCCATGTAATATTGACTGTTGCAGATGAGATGTAATAAACTTATTGTATATACTTAAATAATAATAAATAATAATAAGGTATTTAAAAGCTGAAGCGTTCTTATTATACTTATATATATACTTACAAGCGTAAAGCATTGTAGTGATCTTACACCAGACTTTGCATACATGCTTTTTTTATCCGCTGATTTAAGCATTTTATAAAGCAGAGGAGAATTAGGAATACCAATGAGTGGGGAGATAACTGGTTTTGCTAATACTAAACGTTTTATTGCAGTGCAGTTTAGGATTTATTGGTCTGACATAACGATTACATTGTTTCTAATCCTTATGGCAATTAAACTAAATTCATGATTTTATTTCATTAAGAGAAGGATAGCATATCATGGATTATGAATATTAATTTATTTTTGAACTTTTGTTTTTCAGCATTAGTTTAAGAATTCTTATAACGTATAAAACTTATATCCTATAGGTTAGTTTATTTTATAGGAAACACTACCAACTAATAAAAATTGACTAAAATGGTATTCTTTTGTATATTTTTATTTTTTATTTGTATCATTATTCTAATATAAATATAGTATTTATAAATATATTGAGATAATGAACTACTTATCTAAGTCTTTTTAACAGTTTAGAATCAAAGAATTTTTTGTACATTCGTAGTGTTAAACTAATACTTAATGACTTAACGATTTAACGTAATAAATAGTAACTAATACTAAGTCTAGTTGAGTTTAAAAGAATGATAAACATTGAAAAACAGAACAAAAATAAAATCATCAAATTGAAAAAAGGTATTTGAAACGTAAACGAGCTTGGGGCGAATAAACAAAAAGTAACAAGTAAAATAAATAGCAGTCTAAAATGGAGCGCGAATACTTGGAAGCGGCGAGAGGGCGCGGGTCGGAAAGGCCGAGTGGGCGCGATTAAGAGCCGCCGGGTAGGTGTAGGACGCGGAGCGCGAGCGCGCGAAGAAAAAGGCCACCCGTCCGCGAATTCCTCGATTCGGAGGGGCGCTCGGCCGGGCAATCGCGCGCTATCAGCTCCGCGCCGGGCCGGGGGGAGTTGGGGGGGGGGGGGCAGTCGGCGCGCTCCTCGGCGCTCGGCGGCACTCGGCCGTGCTTGGGTTGCGCGGGAGCCGAGCGTGACCTTGCCCGGCGGCCCGGCGCCATGTTGGCCGGCGGCGCGTGGGACTCGGGCCGCGCACCACGTGTTCCGCGCGCGCGATTATTTCGCGCAGTCGACTATGTAGGACACATTGTGCCCGCGCAGCCCCCGAGAAACGGGTTTCGGCCTAGCCGGCCCCGGCCGATCCCTCTCATCAGATATGCACGAGCCGGTGTAAGCGGCCCCCTCCCGGCTTTCCGCTCCGCGCGGCTCCCCTCCGGAGGCCCCGGGGCCCGGAGGAAAACGCCGCGGCCGAGGCTTTCCCGCGCGCTTTTCTTTTTCAAGGAAAAGCCCCGGGGCTCGGGGGGATATATGTCGGGTGGCGCGGCGCGGGCCTCTCCTCTCCGGCGATTAGATTTGGCGAGGTTAGGGCGCGGCGCGTGCAGCGGCGCTCGGGCCGATTCGTGAATGGAAATGTACGTTGGCCGGCGGCGTCGGCTCCCTCTCCCGCCGCGGCTCGCTCTCCCTCCTTCCTTTGGCGCGTAGAGCTCTTTTTGGCGGAAACCATTTGGAGGCCACGGGCCAGCGGTGCTCAGCCGCGTCTAGCCGCGAGCGCGCGCGCGCCCGAGTTTATTTTGGCGATGGTGCGTCGTCGCGCAGGGGCCCCTCGCGGACCGACCTCCGATCGACCTGAAGCCTTTCCCCCTTGGCTCCCCCTCGCGTTTTTTGTTTCGCGGCCTGCGCTTGTTAATGATCGGCCGAGTAATGGCCGCGGGCGAGGGGCCCTCCCGCGGCCTGCATGCACTAGGCCGTTGACTAAGCGAGATTGAAATGGGTCCGCAGCGGCTCGGCGGCCCCTGTCTTTTTGCCGCACTTGCGTAATTGCAGCGTGGCGACCGAACGCCGGTCATATCGTGTTCACGATTGCGGCTATCTCGCTCTCCGAGGGAGCGATAAGCCCCTGGCTAATGAAGGATGCTGCGAGCGCGAAAAAAGCGTGGCGAGAGAAAAGCAGAGAAAGCAAGTAGGCCGGGCGGTCCGGGCGCGGAAAAAAAAAAAGCTCCAAAGCGCCAGAGTGGCAAGCAGGCAAGGGTAGACATAGATAGCAAGCTCATAGATGCATAGAGTGCAGGCACGGAAGCAGAAAAGACAGTAGCAGCAGCAGCAGGAGCAGGAGCGGCGGCGGTGGCGATGGCTGCGGCGGCGGCAGGCGATGGCAGGCGACGGAGCCCGGTGACAGGTGCGCCCTGGAAAGCAAAGCTGGCCGGAGGAGGAAAAGCAGAGATAAGCAGGTGGGGTCTCGGGAGCGGGTGGGGGCGTGGGTCTGGTGGGAGGGCTTGGTGGCGGCGGCGGCGGTGGCGGCGGCGGCTGCTGCGGTCCTTGGTCCGGTGGGGCGCGCACGTGGGCGCGACGGCGGCGGCGGGGGTGGGGCGACTGGGCGACTGGGCGGCTAGGACTCACCGTTGAGCTTGTCGATGGCCCGGTCGGCGGTCGACTGGTCGCAGCAGTCGACGAAGGCGTAGCCCCCGCGCTTGACGAGGATGCTCGTGCAGGCGAGGCTGTGCTCCTGGAAGAGCTGGCGCAGGGCGGCCTCGTTGCAGTCGGCCGGCAGGTTGCCCACGTAGAGCTTGGACATGGCGACGAGGGGGCCCGGGGGGGCTGGGGGGCCTCCGGGGCCGGGCGCCCGGGGCGGCCCCTGGGCCGGCGCCTCCAGGGTCGGCGTGGCGGCCGCGCGCCGCCTCCTGCGCCTCCTCCGCGCCCGGTCCTCGGCGGCGCCCGTGTCGGGTGGGCTCGCTCCTCGGGTGCTGTCGGCGCCGCGGCGCCTGTCGCTTATTCGCCGATCGTCACCTGGCTCGGGGCGTCCTCGGGGCGTCCTCGGGGCCTCCTCGCGGGCCTCCTCCTCGGGGCTGCTGGCTGGGCTGCTGGCTCCTGCGCTGCCGGGGGCCGACTGGGGCCGAGTGGGCCGAGTGCACTCCTGGGTGCGCTGCCCGCGGCTCCTCGCTCCTGCTGCGCGGCGCCCACGTCGCCGGGGAGAGTGAGGAGTGAGCCGTGGGCCGAGGGACGGAGGAGCGCGCGGTGCAAACGCCCTGCTGCGGTGGCGCGCGGGCTTTTTCGCCAACGGGCCGGCCGCGGCCGCCGGCGCACATGCACCGCGCACGCCGGCCCGCGGGGAGAGGGCGCGGGCCCCGCGCATTGGCCGGCCCGGGTCACGTGGCCTGCCCCCGAGGCCGCCGAGGGGCCTCCGCGGCCCATTGGCCCGAGCGCCGCGGCGGCCGAGCCGCTCGCCGCAGCCCTGGCCCCGGCCGCCCGCCCCGGCCCCGCTGCCCCCTGCCCCTGCCCCTGCCCCCTGCCCGGGCCCGCCGCCCCCGGCCGCCCCCGCCCTACCTGCACCTCCGCCCGCGCCGCCCCCGGGCCCCCCCCCCGCCCGCGCCCCGCCGCCGATAATCGATCGCCGATACGGCGCCGATCGCCGGCCGCGACAGCCGCCCCGGCCCCCGATCGCGCATAAATATGCATGGAATACGGCCAGGAGGCTCGGTGCGCGGGCCGGAGGTCGCGCGGCACAAAGCCGGCAGGAGGTAAGCTTTTAACAAAATATTTGCAGTCTCCGAGCTGGTATTCAATGGGTAAACTTGGTATGCGCGCACCTCCCGGATGAATGCGCGACATAGTCTCGGGATAGAGGAGGCTTTGTGGGCTAGTGTAGGTAATCCCCGATGGACAATGTTTCGGTCCCCGAGCCGAGGAGCTGGGCCCGGCCGGGGGGGAGGCCGCAGCCCGAGCCGCAGTCGGCCCGATGAATAACAAGCGCAGGAGACGATACGGGCGGGGCGCGCGAGGCAGCCCGAGGCGCCGCAGAAGACGCGCCTATCGATACGGGCGCTGATGGCCTGCACGGGGGCCCCGGCCGCTCGACCGCTGGCTCCGGGGGGGAGGCGGTGCGCAGACCGCGAGGCCGCAGGGCGCAGGAGCCGAGCCAGCGCCGGGGGCCTCATAGGACAGCCCCGGCATTGTCTCGGCTGCACGATCCGCTGCCCCTCCCGCTCTCCGCGCTCCCTCTCTCGTCAAAGGGGTGACAGGCCCAGGCCGCGCCCATCGCCCTAGACGAGCCCCGCCGCCGGATCCTTGGGAGTCGCCCGGCCGCCGTCTCTATTTCAGCCCACGGTTTCCGGTTCTCGGCGGCCCCTCGACTCCGGCTCGGGCGCGCGTGCGCCCCTTCCCGGGCCCCTTCCCGGCCCCTGGACCAAGGCCCTGCCTCCGCCCGCCGCCAAGGCCCGAGACCCCGAGCCGATACCCTTTCGACTCTCGAGTTAATCCTCGGGGGATTAATCGGCCCGCGCCTCGCCTGCGCCCCCTGCCGATCGATCCGATTCTCCAACCATTCGATTGTCCATCCTCTGCAACATCGACTCTTACCCCCTGTCATTGCTGTTTTTTTTTTTTTCAAATTTCGTCCACGAACTAGCCAACTTCTCATCGGCCAAGTCTTCCACGCCGCCTGATAAATCTCTACCGATCGCTGCGGCAGTTACAACCCCACCTACTTATCAGGACGGGCCCGCAGGAGCGATCGGCGATCGCGTGAATGATGCACCGTCCCCTATCGGCTCTCCGGGACGGACGCCTGCGCGCCTCCTCGGCGGCCGGCAAATATTTTAATTCAATTAGGCCCCGGCGCGACAAGGAAGCTGCAGCCGCGCGCGGGAGCCGAGAGCCGAGGCGGGAGGGAGAGGCTTGAGCGCGAGCGGCCCTCGGGCCGCCTCCGGGGGACAAGTGAGAACGATGTCATTTGCACTTGCTCTTGCACGCCAACCAGTTTCAAATTTATACACGGCAATTTGCGCGCGCTTTGTAAATCAACCAGCCTCAAATTGAAAAGTTGATATATATACACACACAGGCGTATGTGTACACACTGCCGCCGGCCGGTAGGCGTGTGAGAAAATCAACCGGGAGTCACGGCCTCCTCCGGCCGCACAAAGGCCCCTCGCGCCCCCTCCCCCTGCGCTTTACGCGTAAGCTCCCTTCGCCGAAACCTGCGCGGATCATCGGACTTATCGCTATCGCCGCGGCGGCCTTATCGTTCCTTCGCCCCGCGAGGCTGCGCCCGCTGCAACGCCGCGGCTCATTCGAGCGCCCTCACCTGATCCCGCTTTCGCACGAGTCGCCACCGCGACAAAAACAATTGGTCCGATGCCTCGCGTTTCATTTTTTTTTATCAGCGTATACGTCCGGCCTTTCGGCTTTGGCCAAACCTTCTTTTTTTTCTGGATGACGCTTTCCTTGCTTTTACTTTAAACCGCTCTTTTCGACTTTCTTTCCCATTGTGTAGTGGTAGTTTTCGTGATCGGATTATTCAATTCGGACAATCTGTGATTTGTATAGCTTGGATACTTTTCCACAAACACATCTTTTAGTAGACAAATTTGATAGTATTTAAATTTATTATTTCTAATATTTGTATAGCACGGCTTAACCCAATGAGTCTTTAATAGATTCATAAACTACTATATAATTAATCATCGTAGTATTAAACCTTAAATGTTGTTGATTGGTCGTAAACACGTATCGATGTATAGCAAAAATTTACAGTCACTTTCACTTCCAGGCCGAGAAATAACAAAAGTGGTTGTTTCTGCGTGCGCAGAACCCTAAGGGAACATCATTGAAAGTGCGAAGCCGGGCCCACGGATTCGGGGTCGGGCCGCTGTATAATAATAATACATATCCTAACAATGATGAATTGGCCCTCCGGACCGTCTATAAATTTCTTTGAGGAGGGAAGCGGCGTTAGAATTGTATGGCCGATGCGTAGCGAAAGGCCAATCCCATGGCCAATCGATCGATCCCAGTGCATTGAAGCGTTTTCTAAAAATCTCCCCTATGCGCGCACGGGACACACGCGCACAGCGGCCGGCGTACCCTTCACGAGGCACCGCGACGCCCTGGATTCTTTTCACTCGGCGCAACGTCTTTGGCCCCGTGTGCGTACACGAGTGCTCAAGGGCGCGGTATCTAACGGTTACATTGTGCGCCGGACAAGCGATATATTTTTTTAGTACCTTCTGCGCCCATTGTTGCCCAGGTATTTATAGTTCGAATTCCCTTCGGCCGTAAAGCCCGGACGCGCGATAAAGCATTATCGATTGCCAGGGACGCGTCCTTGCTCACTTTTCCGAGCTCTTTTTCTCCCGCGATTCGCGCCTCGATGTGTGTCACGCGTTTTTACGCCTTATCCGAGATACCATTGGATCGTCAAACGTTTTACGATTGCTCGATTGACACTTTGTTGCCCCGGCTCATGCGCGTACATCGCCGCGTTTATACATATATTTACACGCGGGCCGAACGCATGAATAATGCAGGACGAATTTTGCGCCTGTCGCTCGCGCATTAAGTAATCCAGGACTCTGTTATTTTTTATTCGGTTTTTTGCCGGCCAATCGCTAGTCGGATCGCGGACAATCTTCAGGTAGGCATATACACCTAAGAAAAAGTGCAGCTGGTGGTGGGTACAATTAGTTAATGGGCGTAGCTCTACTATGTACGGGCAAAGAAAGCGAAACTGCGATTATACTCACAAATGCCACGTACAACAATACGCTCGCGTCGGGGCATAATACGGGTGACCTAGCGCCTAAAAACCTTATCTCAATCTGCCGAATTGGCGCTGGCAAGGCCGCGTCCCAATAAATGTGATGCGTGCGGGCCAATTTGAAATTCAAAGGCGCCTGCGCATCCCGAATAAATTTATTCCCCGGCTGTTGGCGGCCCCCGAAAAAACCGTTCCCTCGGCTATTTTTTTTTTTCGCCGGCCGCCGCCACCTCACGACATAATGCACTTCCTCGGGAGAACAAAAAAAAAAAGGGAAAGCAAGGAGCGCGGCGAACGGAGGCGGCCCACGGCCGTAACGAGGGCGAAAGGGGCGAGCGATTTTTTTCGACCTTGGGCTAGATCAATAAATCATCGGCGGCGCTCGCGCCGGTCGGTAAGTCAAGACTTAGGAGGGCCCTTACTTGCCCGCGCAGCAGCTGCCGCCCCGGCGCCCGCAAGTGCTACACCCGTGCATCTGTCGCTCGGCTCTCAGGTGCCCGAGCCGCGCGTCCCCCGCCGCCCGCGACGACCCCGTCGACGCCTTTCCCGGAGGCTTTTTTTTTTTTTGTGCTTTTCCCGAAAAGCCCGACTTCTGCCGAAGCGGTCGTTCCGGCGAGGCGCTCCTTCCCTGTTTACCAGCCGAGGCGAGGTCGTTTACTCCTCCTGGCTGCTGTGCCGGCCCGAGGCCGCCGCTAGGATCCCGCGGGCAGGAAGCGCCGGGGCCGGCCCCCGTCTAGCGGGTGCGCAGAGCAGTTGGGCCGCGGCAGTAGTAGTAGGCGCGCTCGCTTAGACGCAGCCGCGCAGCTGCGGCCCTCTCCCCCCCGGGTCTATATAGGCGCTGCGGCGCGCCTAATCCCCCGAGCGGCCTGCGAGCCCCCCACCACCGACGCCGCCACCTCCCGCCTGCTTTACCCCCGTAGCCGAGCCCCTGCCCGCCACGGCTCTAGCCTAGAGAGTCGCGCGCGAATCTCGCGGCCCTCGTGCGCGCCTCCGATCTATTGATTTCCGCCCCGAGCCTAGGGGAATCACCAATTTTCAGCCGACCTTTCCCACCATATGCTCGATCGGCACCCTAACATCTCTGCGGTCTGCAACGCATTTTCAGTTGCTTAACGAGCTGCAGGCCTCGATTAATGCATACTCTATGGTATATTACAGTGAAAACTCGAGGTATCGCTAAACGCTACCGGCCTCATCAATTCTGATCTATTTGGTTAGTAGTTTTTTTTTGCGTCTTCCGAAAAGCAGTAGTGACTGGTTGGGCAAAAAGAACATTTGCTTCAATTGGTCATCGGAAACTTTTGTATAGCGGTTGAGATAAAATCGACTACAAATTCGCTCGAGTGTTACTTCAATAATTACGCTAGACTTTTAGAAGGTTATTAAAATAATTTGATTGGCCTGCGTGTCTGCATCAGATAATGCCAATTTAATACATTAATTATTGCGAAAGATCATTTGATTGCTGTAGAGGCACGTGCGATAATACATCTTTAGTGCTTTCGCTTTGGGGCCCCGGCAAAATAAAACTCTTAAAAGGAGCTATAACTTATATCCTAATTACAAGTGTTCGTGCAGGTACGGGCGCGGCAGTTTAGCCCGCGTTTACCATAAACTAGGGAGTATTGGACGGAGGATGAAAAGGCCGCGAGAATCAATGTCACCGTATATAGACGAGGGCCTTTGTTCCCGGGCCATAAAGCAGGCGGACGGAAAAACACGCGAGGGCTCGAATGGGTGACGGACTCGCTGGGTGAGAGGCCGCGAGGAGGAGGCGAGCGGCAATTTCACGTGGGATCCGATCAAATTTCCCGAAAGTGGAACAACCTGCGCGGGGACAGGGGCCCCACATTACACGCTCATCAGGCCGCGGCGAGTCCATCCGTCAGCTGCGCGCCGGCGGGGCCTCGTCCGAAAATCCATAAAAAGGCCGCGGGCATGAGGGGGGGGAGGGGCGAGAGCAGGGCGCAGGGGCCAGGGGGAACGGGGGGCCACGGGGGGATAGAGAAAAATGCCCCCCAACGGATGAATGGCCCGGGTCTACGAGGCAGGCGCGCACGGCGCTCGCGCAGCCTGCAGACGGCCGCTTGGCAGCTAGGCGCGGGGGCAAAAAAGCGGGCGGGAAAAAGGGCGGCCCTCAATGCGCCCGGGGACCTTCGGCGCAGCTGCGCCAAAGTTCGCGGGGCCGCGCATCGGCACGTAGGCCGCGCGCCTCCCATTGTGCGCCCGGGCGGGGAAAAGGGCGCGAGCCCCGGGGGCGCGCCTCGCGGATTAGCCCGCGGCGCAGCTGCGCGCGGAAAAAGCGGCCCGGGGAAAGCCCGCGGCCGCGCCCCCGGGCCCCCGGGCCCCCGGCATGGGAGGCGCGAGCAGCCGCCCGGGCCCTTTGTCCTCCGCCTCCCCCGACCCTTTAATTAATCCGCGGCCCATTCTTCCAAGGAATTTCCGGTTACCTTTGGGGCACAAGGCCAAAT
Organism: Sycophaga agraensis; assembly: GCA_018906755.1. Taxonomy (NCBI): domain Eukaryota; kingdom Metazoa; phylum Arthropoda; class Insecta; order Hymenoptera; family Pteromalidae; genus Sycophaga; species Sycophaga agraensis. Next base: position 2,402,301 of record JACCIE010000011.1, read on the forward strand.
CGATTAAGCGAAACCAACACCCTTTGCGCCCTCGCGCCCCCGCGCCCTCCTTACCCCCGGCGCCCACTCCGCTACTCGCTCGCGCCGGTTCACTGCGCAACTATTCTATTTCCTAACTTTCGTCGAGTCTGCTCAAACAGACACTCAAATAGATACTGTACCATTAACAACATTAAGCAACCCTCAATTATATGTCAAAGCTAAATGTTAGTTATTCACATTTATATGTTTGTATAGATGTAACATGAGATACATGTAGAAAAAGTTTCAAGTCATGTAAGAACTTTAGCGATAACTTTATGGTGGACAAATATTAAACAATATTAAAACAATACAATATGATTATATTCAGAAGTCATATTTAAAGTCGCAGTTTTCACGTGTAAGGCATCCAGTTTTTAAGTCCCATTTCTTTTCAATGCAGTTATACGTATATTTCTAAGTATTTCACTTCCTAGCTACAAGTATCAAATCTTATTAATTTTATTAATTTATATTTTCTTTTTGATTGATATAATGCGTAATTTTGTTAATCACGGTGAGTTTTGTAAAGCATATACGAAACTTTAATACATATATGCATCGCTGATATATCCATAAATTTCGTGAACATTTCCAGCACATAAAAAATAAAATAAAATATTATTGCGATAACACGATTCCTTAAAATTTTTGAATACTTTAAACTTAAATATATACGCTTTAACGATATTATCAGCATTAATCTTATTACGGAAATACTTTCAAAGTAATTTTCATGCGCTTATTTGAAATACATATAAATATACACATATATTACAATTTATTACTTTATTTTATTTTTTTTCTGTATAATCTAAGGAAACACTCACACGCGTTACACACGTTAAGACTTTTATGTAATGTTTGAGGAAAGAATAATACATTTAAATAATTTCAGTTGTCGAAACACAGTTTATAAACTCTTGTTGTATGTAAAAACATTTTATATTTGTTACAAAAATTCTCTTGAAAAACACTGAATGTATATAATGATTATTTAATTATTTTGTTTCAGATAATGTTGTTTCCAACTGTTGACACCAGAGTGAATACTCATTTGTATCAAAAATATAAAATAAACTTCAAAATATAACTGTTATTAAATTTTTTGTATAATAATAACAAATACTTTTGGGTCTTTGCACTTTATACCATCGGCCAGTGAACGTTTGGAAACAGACTAAGCATAGATGGCGCCTCAAAACAGCAGCTAATCGCGAATAGTAAAAAAAATAACATTTTTTGTAATTTTCTTACGTATTCTTTCTTATTTATCTTTATAATGAAAAATAATAAACCTATCGTTATTATTTTATTGTTCCAATTCTATATAAGTAAAACTAAAAAAGAAAAGTTATGATTAATTATGATTTTAAATAAAATAATATTTTCAAAAATTCTAATGCAACTTTTGTATACAATTTCTTTAATAATATTATCGAATAATCATCTGGAATTATAAATGTAATCGAAAGGTAACTTTGTAGCCGACCCTGAATGAAAAATGAAATCCTCTAGAACTCTGCAGTCGATATCTTACCCTTATTAAAAAGTTATTTTATTAAAAACAGATCGTACATTAATATAAACATTATACAAATAAGAATAATAACAAACGTGAAAAAAATCACTGACATTCATACTCGTAAAAAAGATGCGTGATTAATATTCCAAGTGCACTTATTATGCATAAAAAATATATAGTTTACTAAATAAATTTGGTTTGAATTTCGGCCGGACAGATTGTCGAAAATTTAGAAAGCTGCTAGATACACGAGGGATTGTACGCGATAAGCTGTTCTCGAATTGAAAACTCTGCTCGAACTAGATCTTGCAGCTTACGCAGCTTTGGGACTCTCGAGGCTATCTGCATGGCAGAGTGGCCGGAACCGAATCGGGTCCTCCGAACGAATCGTTGGCGGGTCCGAGCAACGTCTTGCGGATCGGCGCTTAATTCAAGAGGCGATCGCCCTGGATATGGCCGGGCCTCGCAGGACCGTGAGAACCACACGCCCAATTGAATTGGCTTATCACACGGGAAGCGTAGCTCGGGCCTGCAGGAGCGGCCGCACAAAGAGGCCCCGATGATAAACAGGCCTGGCGCTCCTTATCTCGCTAAGCGATCGGCGCCCGTATGCAAAGCGCCATTCTTGCGCGGCGGCCACTCCGAGGCCCCGCGTGTGCGTACGCGTGCAGGTAAGTCGTGCGCCCCGCGAGAGGCGCCATGTATATGTACATAGAGATCCAGCCCCCGAGGGCCGCGCGCGCACGTGTGCCACTGTGCGTAAAAATGGCGAACAGCCCTTGCTAATTTGGAGCGAGCGCGCGCCGCGGCCTACATCGCCAATTGACTAATAATACTTTGTGTATCTGTTGGCTGACTGCCCCGGCATACAAGCTTAACGAGTCGGAAAATTAAATCCTTTAGCCGGTTGCTTCTGGGCTTTCTTTTCAGAATTTAATTAAAACTTTTGTACAAAATGCGAAAGGCTCTCGATAAAATGTTGTATCCACTATACGTGTTATACAACGACAATGTATATCAGATGTCTTTCGTATTTTAGTACACTATATATATAGAAACAAAGTATCAACAATGTATGTAGTCAATGGTTTAGCAAGTTAAATCTTTATTTTTCTACATCTGAATGAGTGCTTCGACCTAAAAACTATCATTTATATAGGTTTTTAATATTCAACTAGTATACATAAGGTTATTTAAATAATTGACAGTTCTGATATTATAGTCAGCCCAATAAAAAAAGGTATATGTATAATAAATTGTTTCCATTTGCTTCTATACTTCTATGAACACTATCAAGGGCTAGCTTATTTGATGTAGCAAGACGCAGATAATAACAGATGTAACCTAAATTTTTGATTATTATAATAATGATGTACGAATAAACAAAAATATAATAATAGTCATTAATTTTCAACAATTGTAATGTCTTAGTAAACTTTTAAAATTTAATAATGCATTATTGTTTATAAAGCTTAAATATACTTGAATATAAAGAAAATTACAGTAAGGTTAATTTTGTTACCACGGGCAATGCTCTATGACAAATTATATCTAGCTCTATATGAAAATTGTTTGGTCAAGCGCATTTTCAAATCAGATCAACCGCGCACATGATCTCTCCACGTCAGTTTAACGATCCAACAACGATCGTCCGCGAATGGCAGCGCGAGCCCAAGTCCCGCGAGCCTCGGTTGCGGAAATTGCAGAAAACGCGGTTAGCGGCCGAGCGGCCGAGGGGCGGCAACGCGGTTTGCCCCCTCCGCAAGCGCACTTCTCCGATGCACTTTCCCCGCCGTGCATTCGCGGGGCACACAGGCCCCCTTCCATGACGAACGGGCGCGGCGCGCGCGATTGGCGAGTGCACACACCCGCGACGACTTTCGCTCGCGCGCGCTATCCCCTCCTCCGGTCCACGGCGGTGGGAGGCAATGCACTTTACCCGCCGCGTGCACCCAGCCTCCCTCCCCGGCGCCAAGCCGGTTGCATCCGACATTTGTACGCTGGCCGGCCGCGTTGATCTCGCGGTCATTGCTGCCCTCGCGCCGGGTGTCTTATCCCGTTGATGGATTCGCGATTACGTTTTTGATTGTTATTACATCGTACTTGACAAAATTAATTATTATTTTAAATCTAACTTGTATGAAAAATATATGAATCTATGTAAATTTGCAGCAGTCGATAGTATTGTTATTAAAGTAGCCCGTTTTTATTTCAGTCAACTCGATATTACTTCAAATTATTATGGATGGGTAATAATAATCAACTGGTATTCTAGACTAGCCAAGTCCTTTTGTCTACTTTGAGGAAACAATATAATACGCCGTATCATCGCGATTATGACTTCACAATTTGTCTGAAATTCAGGCAGTCAACAGGTAGTCTTCCTTCACTCATGCTTATGATGTGCAATATAGGACATAAAGAATAGATTATGTACTAATATTACTAACAACTAAAAAAGTATAAAAATAAATTAAATTTGTTGATCACTTGGCGGTTTTTTTCCCAAAATTTCATACTATATGTAAAAATGTATTCAGTTCGAATAAAAATTAATTATCATAAATGTTAATATCTTTTGGTATCAGTAAAAAATTATAATTTATTATTCCATTTAAAAATTCAAATCAAAATTATTCTTTTGATATAATTGAACAACTCTGTACTACTCAAAAATATCGAAAAAATAGCACATATCATCATAGATATCATACATAGTACATATATCGGGAAATATAAGTAAAAAAGAAACGTTATTGAATACCAACATTTCAAGCATGTACGTATATCATTAAAAATCATAATCATTAAAATTTATAAGTAATATATATTATATAAATAATGTTATTCTCACTATATTTAATAGTATTTATATAATTTATTTATCCAGTAAATGAAGAGAAACCAAATTGAATAGATTAACGGCCAACCAATCTCCAGATATACACAGTATAACGAATCTGACAATAATTACTCTCTATATACTGTAGTCTCTCTGTTACTAAGTGTATTTCTTACAAAGGTCTACAACTAGAGCAGCTATTGAATGACTAATGAAAGAATCTAGAAGCATTGTTTGTACCAGTAATCAAAGAACTATTGAATAGAGCAACTGTTTCAGTATACGCGATTTAAAAAAACCATTCCCATGGTTAATTCAGCGGTAGATATGTTAATATACGATACCGCAGGAGAAGCAAGAACGAATTGGAACACGTACCTTTTGGTAAAATGTACGAAAAGCAAGGATAGCCGCGCGGAAAAGGTATAGAAGCCCAGAGACGCGGGAGCCGCGGCGGTTCCCCTCGGAAAAATTACCCTCCCCGAGGCGATACAAGCGTCCGAGAGAGCCTCGGAGAAAGCGTATAAGAGCCGGCGAGCGTGCACGCGCCGGGCCGAAAACACGCGGAAAAGGAAAGCTCCCCCGGTCGGCGGCGGGCCTGTCCCCCTCCGGGCCGGCGTCCCCCGGCGCCCCCCGGCTTTCCCCCGGCCACCTTCGCCCGATGGGGGGAGGGAAAGCCCCGGTGCGCCCCGAGCGTCGCCCCCGCCGCCCTTTTCCCGCGTATCGATCCGCCGCCGATCCCGATAGCTGCAGCCTCGGCCGAGCGCGCGTGTACGTGTATTGTACAGGGCCTGCTGGGGAGCTGCACGCGCTGCGCACGCCTTTGTCCGCCACCGAAAACGGATGCGCGCACGTCGGGGCCGAGCGCACGGGGATTACAGCCGATCGCGGGACGCCCGATTGGGGCGCGCTTTTCCCGGGGCGAGGCGCTCGGGCTATTTATAGCGCGGCGCGTCTGCTGGCGGCGACGCGGCCGAGTCTTATTTTGCACCAGCTGCCGACGATTTTCAGGGGATTATATATGCCGATGGGATTTGCCTCCGAATGCCATTTGCCCGATCTTATGCTCATTATACGGATATTTATACGCTTTACGCGATCTGGAACGTATGTATATATACACCGTGTCCGACAGATCGTGAGCTGTATAGAAATATTGAGGCTCGGTGGTACAAAACGAAGCCGCTAATGATGTTTGCAAGGTAATAAAGGCCATGTAAGCGCGTATACGTCGCATTAAGAAATGTACTTCAAAGTTTGCTCTCGCAAGCACACAGCAGAGGTCTATATCAGCCTCGTAATTGAGTATATCTACGCGCAATGAGGGTAACTCAATGGCTCGTGAAGGCGTCGTTTTACGGGACGATGAGGAAACGTCTAGCGGTCGAGAAAGTCTATTTGAAATGTACGCGAGAGCGTAACTGTGATGAAGTTGGTTCACGAGGAGCTATTTGTTGTACGCCGAGGGTCGTTCCCACGAAATCACTACCGGGATCACCTCATCCTGCCCTTGAGGGGCACCGCACCTTAAAGTAACTGTCCGATAAGCCAGGACCTGTATCGGGGGTCAATTTTTAGAGGCCGTAAACGCCAAAGTTCTTCGCGATCGGTTGAACTCTGCACGGCTTGCGTCGAGTTTGCCGAGGTAACGTTTAGGGGAGATCGAGTCGGAGATTCTACTTTTATACCGTGCGCGCCAGCCAATCAAGGCGAATAATGATATCAGCTTAATCATTTTACCGCATAGCAATGTCGCCGCTTAAGCTCAAGGGTACAAACTGCCGTACTATTAATTTCGGTTCATGCTACAAATTCCTGTGAGTCGCACGTATGCGATAGTTTCTCAAAAAATATAGGTTAATTAATTGCCACACCAATTTTACGAGATTAATATATTGTCAAAGTAATTTGTATTTAAAATTTTCCAAGTTCACCATATGATATGTAATGAAGAAAAATGCGGAACCGCGTGCTATACCACAAAAGGCAATAATATATTAAACTATTTAAACTTTTTCATTTTTTTGCAAAAAATAAATTATAGCAACAGAAGGAATATGAAGATCTTATTAGAAAGGTATTTATTTTAGTGCTATATTGTATAATAAATATATAAATCTCTCCGTATTCGAACAAGTGTATATTTTTAAATAATATTTTGTTTTTATATTAAGATTTATCAGTTGCCCATGGTCATACGATGCGTGGATACAATGAACACAATCATATACATACACAACCAGCAATTATTGATCAGTGAACGTGTTTGAGAATGAGTAATCGCCATATCGCAGATGAGCGCATCGATAATCCAACCTATCGGTGCAGTCAGGAATAGTGTGGAAAAAATTCGGGCACATGTCTATAATTATCCGAATAAATGATATATATATATACTGTCCTTGCCCGACTCAGATTATTATTACACAAATACATAAAGCGGGCAGATCGATCGGGGCGGAAAGGCGTCGGGCAATAAAAGCTATACCCCCGGGCTGCGGTCGTCGCTCCCCCGAACGTAACACATTCCCGAAAAGCCTGGAAAAGGAGCTGAGGGGGGCACGCGGGGGTGCAGCCGGGCCCTGCGTGCGAGTGACCGGGGGCAGGTGATCGATCGGCGCGGGCCGCGCGTCGGAAAGCCGGGGAGCGGCCGCGGGAAAGGCGCGCACGCGGCGCGCGGGCCGGGGTGGGGGTCCCCCGTTTCGGCCGGGGGTGACTCACCCCTCCGGGCGCCACGCCCCCGGGCAAGATGGCCGCGGCCCGCGCCAGCCAATTAGGCCGGGGAGCGCGTGGGCCGCGCTCGCCCCTGATTACGCGGGCCCGCTTCCCGCGCGCTTTTCCCCGCACTTTGTCCCCGTGGGTTTCCCCGGCTCCCGGACCCGCTTCCCCGGGTGCTGTCCTCGACCTCGCCCCCGAGGTGATCCGATGAGGTCACTTGCAGGCCGCGAGTGCGACTCGCTCCAATTTCCGCACGGGGGCGCGTCGCGGGCTTTTTCCTCGGGAGCCGCGCGCCTCGCGGATCCGTACTTGTTGCATGTCGCCGAGGATGGGGCATCAGCTCGGCGCGTCTCTCCTCGAGGAGTGCCGCGGATCCTATTCTTCCCTCCCCCCTCGGCGATCCTACTTATCATGTATCGCAATAGTGCTGCCCGGCGAGCATCGGGCAATATTGACTCTGCGGGAGAGCGCTTATGTATTTTGGCCGAGCCCCTTCTCTGTGCTCTGCAGCCGCTGCCGGCCGACGTACACGAGGTCCGGGCGAACAAGCCGCGTCCGCGCCATTGAATTCCTAGAAGCTCTCGGGCGCTCCCGGGGCCCGGAGCAGTCCCCAGTATATAATGCATACCGGATCGAGGCCGGGTGGCTGTACTAGTCCGGCCGGTGGCCCGCACCAACACACAGCCGGCCTCCCGGCGCAGTCGAGCCACTTACTTCCTGGTCGCCTCGCGGCTTTCTCGATTAATCGCTCCTCTGCCGGCGCGCCATTTTTTTCCCCTGGCAGCTCGCAGGTCGAGTTGTTCAAGTAAAGCCGCCCGCGTGCCCTGTCCTGTCCCCCCGAGGCGAGCCCCGATCGTGCAGCACGGGTTGCTCGGCCGTTGACGTCCGGGGCCTTGTGTACCCTCCTTATCTGGATGGATAAAGCGGCCCGAGGGTCGCGCTCGAGTGGCGCGGCACTCGTTCGACCTTGAGTTTGATCGAAGGGCCGACGCCGCTCGAGCGCCGACCCGGAAGCTGGCCTCGCCTTCGAGGCGGGGAGGAGTGACCGGCGAGTGACCTGCGAGGGCCCGAGAAAGACGGAGCCGAGGCGCGCCGTCTCTTGTGTGCCCGATGAAAAATTCTCCGCCGCGCTATTATTACACGACAGAGAGCTCGGGAACGTAAGTCGCGGACGTCATTTCGCGGAGGGACGAAGAAAACCGCACTCGTTGGGAAGGCTCGACTCCCGCATAATATACGCGGACAGAATGTTAATTGCGTCAATTATATTGCAGCTCGTTCGACTTAGCATATCGCGAGAAATGGATTAGCCTTAGGCGCTGTCTAGTGCAATGATCTCGTATTGGATTTCGATTATTCTCGTCGCGTATACTATGTATATCCGGCGAACTCTTCCCCTCGAGTCCTGAGAGGCGGTGATGCCCACGCGCGAGTCGAGACCTTCGGTCAAAGCTGCGATCACGCACTTATATTCATGATTGAAAACTCGCCGAGTGGGATATACAATAACGCCACGGTATAGAACAAACAGAGCCAGCTAGCGCACAAAGGCTCCCTTTTCACTCTTCTATGGGGTCGTTACCCCTTTCGAATTTGGGTTAGCGGTCGCTCCACATCGTATCCACGCGCTTGTGAACGCGCGCTCACGACTACGAGCGTCCGTTGTGTGTGAAAAATGTCAGAAACCTTACGTGGTACGTGGACTGACGCCATGTCATCCCCTTTTATGTACAGACTAGATTTTTTATTTACAAGACTACGTTTCTATTATAGAATATATAATTCATTTTTAGTTAGATCGCTTTCAACTATTCTGTAAGAAATTCTGCCGTATAAAAATTCTAAAAATTATGTAAATGTCTATCTGTAGATCGGTATTAAGATATATTTTTGTACATGTGTATCAATTATAGGTGATTAATACGATTGGTTGGAAAACTAAAAATTTTTTTATAGCAAATAAAAATTATAGTAATAACGTATTTTCTTAACCAATTTATTTATACAATATCCCACAAGAGATTTTGACGAGACTCTTTTGAAATGAATCTATCTATTAGTTGAACTTCCTACTTTGCTAAAAGACATTTTGTATCACACAAAATTAATCGCTAATTCGGATGTACGGTAATGGTAAACACATAGCCTAATATATTGCTAGAAATTGGAAATTGAATTAGTAGTTATATATTTAACTAATTTTGCAGGAACAAAATCGTTATCATTGCAACATCTTAAAGATTGCGACGTCTGGGCATACCGGAACTTGGAAAGAAGTCTAATTTGATGGTACGCATTTTCAATTCAAGATCACAAGGAATTTTTAATCAAGATGAAAGAGAATATAAATTGGACTGGACGGGTGGAGCTGAGTAAAACGTACTGATCCACAAATAAGCACATAAACTTCTAAAGACTCAAGTAAATATTGTATCGTCTTATATTATTTTATGCAATGGATAAAATAACTTGTACAACACGGTACCTCAAATGTCAAGATAAATTTAAATAATCAATAATGAAATGCCTCAATAATCGTCATTTTTATAAACCTTCGCATAATCAACAACAGGTTATTACACGTTATAAACGAATTTTGAAAGAACTCTTTAACCACGTTTTTCATTAATTCAGGCAGTTTTAAAATTATGCAAAACAAACTCTCCCTCCGAGAATATAAAACTGTTTTCATTATTGATAGGTTGCGCGTATAGCGAAATGTCCGATTGAGTTAACCGAATCTTGAGGGGTGCCGAGATCCCCCTCTGATTATACCTATACACTACTGCACGCGCGTACGTTTCCCTGCTTTGCCCAGCCTTCCTCTCGGCTCACGCACGATGCTTACGCACACCCACACCCACAGACGTTGCCACGACCAATGGCATCGCGAATTTTCTCGAGCTCCGGCAGTCGGCGCCGTTTTCAGGTCACTTTTACGAGGTCGGAAATCGCGTATCGACCTCGCCGACCTTCGACCAGTCGAGGCTTCCTGTAAAACTGGTCATAAATCTCTTTTACACGTTTATTGTTATATTTATTAAAAGGCAAAAGGTTACAACGTCGCGCAGACCGTAACGAAAGATCAGCAACAATCGTACACAAGACCTCGCGTCGCCCTAATTCAGCGTGTCACTCAATTATTTTGCAAATTAAAGGACCCTTTTGCCAACATGGCAGTCGCGTCCAATTTAGGTTGAGCAAGACCGGCCGCACCTTCGGGGCGTATACATATACGCGCGTGGAAATCGACGAGGGCTTCCTGGCACCCGCGCGGGACTCGGTACACCTTAAAGCCGCGAGGTAAATAGACGCCGACGGCCTGGACGAGCAGCTCGTCTTTAAGGAGCGCAAGCTGGAAAATTGAAGGAGTCTGCTTCCGGGAAGGAGTAACAAATAGGGAGTCCAAGGTCTGACTCTGCCCGGGCGAGCGCCAGCGAGAAAAAGGCGAGGCGTGCCGACGGCACTCCTGTAAGGCAGAGGCCCTTATCTCCTCCTCTTACCGCATCCTCGACACTTTCCATTGCGAGCCATCAATCGGCTTGCTCGACTCCCTCCGATTGGCCTCGGCCCCTTCGTAATCATTGCCGAATTACGTGCGCGTCTGATATAGAAACAGGGTATACATTTTACGAGACTGATTTATTCAGTCGTGTATGAAAAAGAGCGGAGATGGCGTTAGCTGCCACGTGAGATTCCTACGCTATATGTTTCGAATACGGTTGTAAAAGTCTGAGTTATGAGTATACAGCTCAAGAAATTCAATTGGGTCCCGCGCGATCTCGAGGGACTCTGCGTATCGATTCCGAGTGAATATCCCTCCTGACTGTCGCGCTTGTACAAGCTCTCTTGAAAAGCTTCATCGACGGCAAACTTTTCTTTTTGCTTCATCCCTTCGAAGGCTGCAATTTAATAATTCGATTTATTATTTCCGCATGAGATATAAGATTTATATTTTGCGGCCTCGCTGAGGAGAAATAAGATTTCAAGCGTCGCTTTCCTCATAATTGGTTATCATAATTTACCATAAATTTAATCAAGAGGTACTACTTAATATTTAGTACGAAAAACTTTCTCAAAGTTTTATCATAATAAACCATAATTTTATACGACAAACTAAAGCCTTAAAATTCATTCTCTTTGTCCATGTTTGAATTTATTATGTTTTTTAATTAGAATTCCCAATAGTCTGCGATATTAATTTTTTTTCTTTAACTGGGTGTATTTTTACGTGATTCCACAACTTGTTCTAACAGATGTTTCACCAACATTTTATTGTTAACTTTAATTTTCAAAATGTTATTTAAATGATGCTGATAAACCTGGACAGTCTGTGCATATACTCAGTTTATTGAAATAAGTTAGAAGGAAGAATCTTTTTGAATATTAGAAAATTTCATTCTAAGAATTAGTGAACGCGCTCTGTCCCGAACAATGTTTTGTCTACTTGCTCAGTCCTATAATTGTGTGGCTGTACAAACGATCAATGAGAAAGCGATTTTGAATCAGCCGCACGGCATCCAATCGTTTACCAATCCACAGACTTGCTTGCGGACTCGTAATTAGAGAAATTCCCCTCCCGATCGGCAATAATTAGAGCAAGGTCAATATTAAATTCCGCGGGAGTCAAAGAAACGGGAGGTAATCGCCGAGGATCTCGAATCGAAAACGGGAAGAGCCGCCCCCGGGCCCCCCCCCGGGGCTGGGGCGCGGGCCTGTACGCAGTGGAGAGGCACCTCGCCGTGTATATACATATATACACGTTTTCCATCACTTTTCCTCGGGCGCGCAGCCCTCACGCCTACGCTCGACCCCTAAATCGCCGGCTGTCCTTCTCTCTCTCTCTCTCTCTTACGCCCGCGCGCTCCTCAAGGGGTTGCCAACGGCAACGCGGGGTCGAAATTGCGTTTGTCCGGGTTACCCGGGGGCTGATGCGATCTCGCGCGGGGGGAAGAAAACTCGCCCCCGCGTGCTTCTTCTGCGGCCTGTCGCGTATATATATATATATATATCGGCTGGGGAAGGGAGGGGCCGAGCGCCTGATTAGCGGCGAGAGGCTGCATCGCCGAGACTCCGCAGCGGCTCTCGGGGAAGTCGCCCGCGCCGCCGGAGCCAAGTGACGCTCGGCGCATTAAGGAGACCTCGGCAGCTGTAGGCGCAGGGACGCAGGGCGCGGGGGGCAAATTAGGTTGCGGAGCGAAAGCTCGCCCTAGGCCGACGAATAAACTCTTGGCTCGCCCTGAGTTTTGATTTGTTTTGTGCGCTTATTATCTGAGCGCGTCGAGTGTTATTCCGATGCTTCGTTTACATCGCAGCTTCTGTAATTGCTCGGAGCATTACGGTATTATAAGCGCCGATTTTCCATCTCGATTCGTATCAAGGATGAGGTAATTGAATCTTTCGCGGCCACTGGGTGAAAAAGTTATCCGCGAATAATTACTCGGGCCATTTGCATTATTTCATTAAGTTGCTTCAAGTATATACAGAGGATTTACGGAGTGTTATAATTGCTAATACACGCAATGTAGATAACATTTTCATAATACTTCTTTTATTCAAGTTCTTTGAAACTTGCTATAATCATTGCAGTAAGTGAACAGTTTTAGTAAAGAACGACGTCTTACTTTTCTAATTAAAATGTAATTAATATTATAGATAGAGATCCAGACTTTCAATGTTTAAAATGAAACTACCTTTAACATGTATATTTGCAGTGTCACATAAAAGTATTAGTTATAAAACATTATATATATATATATATATATATATATATATATATATATTTATACTATAATTATCGAATGTTACAAAGACTACTTTACTTCTAATTTAGATCGCTATAATACTCGAAAATATTGTGGTATTTAAGATATATATTAATATGATAATATTAATTTCTTAAAAGTATATTAGATATTCAAATCATTTATCTACTCGACACAACGAATTGATTTTCTGCTAAAAAATCATTTCTTTTGTCAAATAACTTCATATTTACATAAATTCGCTGTATCGTTTATTTCACGATGCATAAATAAAATATTCACAAATGTTATAATGCTTGAACATGTAAATTTATTTCTATGAAAAAATACTCACAAACCAGTATACTGATTAAGCGTGCGCCTTTGCTGGATCATTTCCTCGTAAAGTACAAAATGGCGCGGAAGCCGAGGCCGCCAATCGCCATGTGCTCGATCGTCTCGCCTTTGTCTCTTCCTTTCCCTTTTTCTTTTGGGGGGGCAAGCGACCCCGGCTGCGGGTCTGCTCGAGGGGTGTACTTTTATAGACTTTACGTGATCCGCATGTAGGATGCAGCGGTGCCGATGGTCCTCCAAGGGGCGCGGAAAAGCCGGGAAAGGACAAGTCAACTTACGGCGACATCTATCGACTCGAAGAGGAACCTCAGGGAAATGACGGAAGCAGACTCAGATCCTTCGGTATTACAGCAGCGTTACTCGATCGGTAAGGAAGTATAACGAGTCAGGAATCTACACTTTTGCCTTTCGCTTCAATGGAGAATCATCCTTTATCGAATATCGATTGTTGGTTAATAATGTTTTAACCACTGTACATGTGTAGGAATGTTAACAAATCACGTTGAATTAGGAGATAAATTTATCCTTTCGATCATTTCTTTGGTAGAGTTTTAAAAATTCAGACAATAGCTAAGTAGGGCAGAGCCCAAGAAAGAATAAAGAATCTATAATTAAACATTTTGAAACAGCATATAGCATTTCATTTTCATAAAAAATTTATTTTATCTTTATATTTGGTACTCACTCCAAATGATATCAGGTAGAGACGCAATTAAGAGCTATCAGCAAAAAACAATGCAGCAATCATATTTTGATAGAAGTAAACATCACCGAAACATAATTTACAGATTATGTAATGCAATGTTGATAAACCTAATTATAATGTATACTTTTCAAGAAATTGTTATATATAATTTAATAAACATAAAATTGCTATATGTAACGCTACTTTTCTATATTACAAATATTTCAAGCAAAAAGATTTGCATCAATAAATTAATCTTAGATAACGTTATTATTCAGACTGCAATTAATCAGTTTAAACAAAATCTGATTAGTCGTGCATTGTTTATGCAAAGAACATAAGAGAGACCAAAACGTTTTGGAGAAATTTATAATATAACAAGTTACATTTTTATATAGAATATTGACTGTTTAAAGTTAAATTGCATTAAAACCTGAGATTTGTCTCAGCGATTCAGTAAGGCTTACAGAGGCAGATCCTTCCTTAAAAAATATATGCAGCAAAAGATCAATTAAATTTAAACCAATCTAAACTGGCAGCACTGTAAAAAAAATATTATCTGTATGACTAAAATAATATTCTTCTTTCGACCAAAATGTGATCAAGAATATGATTTAACTTCAGAGTATTCTATGTCTGTGTAGTTATAATTAAAAGTATTTCCAACCCATTCCTAGAATAGTAAATGAACGCAAAGTAGTTGGAGCAGCAGCGATAATCGATGACAGCACTGCAATCATACTTAAATTCCTCTGTTACTATAAATATGAAGCAAGTTTGCATTGCTAATACTAGGAGTAATTAGTAATGAATGCAAAGTGGATTCAAAAACAGTATTTCACATCCAACTCTTTTAAACTCATCAACCAGATTATACGAAGCACAAAGGGTACAACACTGCATAGTAAAATAGTTAAAGAAATAAGAGACTTTAGCGGAAACTTATTAATATCTTACGCCCATTTTAATCATGAAAGTCTTCAACGGGGGACAATAATGAGTAAACAAGCATGCAACTTAACAAACTGCAATAATCAAGAGAGAATTACAAAAGAGGACTTCCGTAAATTAGTAAACTTTAAAATATATAATAAATGGAACCATCAGTAAATAATATTACAAATTCAATCTAACTCCCCTCAACCAAACGTTCATGGTAACTACCCAGCTCTATAAAACTCCCAAGAAGAGATCATATTAGAATAACTAGAGAAGCTTATAAATGAAAGAAAGAAAATAACAATAAAAAATAAACTTCAGGATGTATAATCTCATTCCGAATAATGCAAATTTACAATTAAATTCATAGATGAAATCAACATGCGTAACAACATACAACACTATCTTACATAATTAAAATGTACTGGAATAACAAATTATATTTAGTGTAAACTGTAAATTAAGAATCCTTTTATATTGTAATACTATATAAGTATAAATGATTATCAGAAAATGTATTCGAATGTTATACTTACACAAAATTAAACAAAATATTATTATTTATCAAAGTTATATTTCTTTATAAACACACATAGATCTTGTTAACACGGAAATATAATCATGTCATCTAAGTTATGTTAATAGAAATGTCATAGCGATTTTTACTATACTTTTGAATAAGCTTGGGGGGCTTACGCAGAAATATAGTAAAATCCTTGTAACATTTCTCTCCATCTATAATCGATTTTTCTCAAATTTTCAGTTTACAGGCACCAGAAAAATAATCTACAGTTTAAATCTAATTTTTTTTATTTTTTAGTCATAAAAAATGCATAGAATATTTATATTCATAAGTAATTTTATAGGTTCGATTATTAAATAAAAATATGTAAAAGTAGTTTAGAATGACCAAATATTTTTCGTTCATGTTTTAAAAAGTTCAAAAACTGTTAGATTCTTCTCTGCCCTGAGTATTATTGCATGAGCGTTTATTTACTACTATTTTACATTACGATATATATCTCTGAAGTCTATTATATAATATCTAATCAGGTGAAAACTAAACATATCCATTATTATTTATTTAGTTATTAAAATTTTAGCGATAGGTAATACATATAATATTAATTGAAAGAGGAAAAATAGAAAAATGAAGAAAAAGTATAAAAATACTTATAAACTAGATAGCCTTTTAGAAATAACTGATCTTGATTTTACTATAATGTATGACTAAAGTATATTAAATAATTAGAATCTATATTATAGATTATAGATAACATTTTTATAAAAAAATCCAAAATGTTTCCATTTTTCAGGTTGTATATTTGAAAACCGTCTCATGGATATTTCGAAATTTAATGCACAAGAATTACGAGATTACTTGAGTGCACAAAATGTTGATGAGAGAACCTTAGATATTTTAGAAGTTCTATGTAATTTCTATAATACCATAGATTAAAAATTTCTGGTGCATTTTTTTATACATATATATTTCGACAACAGAAAAGTATAATTGCAGAAACACAGAAAAAAATAAAAAATGGTAACCTTTAGTACATTTATACAAACAATTTTTTTAAATAATACGTTTTTGCTGACTTTTTATAGATAAAATATTGAATTGACTCAAGTACTTACTTCATTTATAGGTAAAACATAAAAAGTATAAATTAACTATAATGTTGTAATTTTAATATTTTAATGAATACTTCTATGTTTCTAGAAAAGCATTTTTTTATTATACAGTTTTTTACATATCAATAAAAAAATGTTTAATAACAACAAATAAATATTATACTATGCGTAATAATTGTAGGTCATAATACTAGGTCATTAGAATAAAAATGTTTAATAATTTAGAACTACAATTAAGTATCTAATTTAATAGAATTAAACAAATGCTCACCTTATGAAAAATTTTTGTTACAAAAAATAACTTTGGTTCGAAAAATGATTAAGAATTGAATTGATGCTAATATTTGCAGCCCGTACCGCTCATATAAATGAGTCTTTCTCCAAGCTGCCATCAGTCGCGATTCCGATATCGCAGGAACTACACGTATTAACAACGTGTATATTCAAGTCAACATTTATTCAAAATAACATTAAAAAGTATTTTTTCTGAAATTTTATTTTCAATTATTAGTATCTCCAAGATTTTGAATGCAAAATTTAATAAAAAATAGTCTGCACTTAATTGTCTTTATACTAATTAAATACTATTTAATCTTATGTTTTTAGTTTAACACATAATCATGAAAAACTATTTTGTAAAAATTTATTTGCTTTTCTACATCGTCTTACTGGGCAATACAGTGTCGGCTTCCGGGCCTCAAGCAAAAGTAAAAAATGGCATATTAGAAGGTATTGTTATGAAAACTCGTAAAGGAAGAGAGTTCTTCGCATTTAGAGGGATTCCTTATGCATTGCCACCAGTTGGGAAATTGCGCTTTGAGGTAAATAATTTGATCATATCCATTGTAAATATACTTTATTAATTATTGATAATTCAATTTATTACGAACTTGAATACTGCGTGTTATATCGTTCAATAAAACTTGTAAAATAATATTTAATCTTTTTTTTGATTACGCAATATTACATTTATTTTTAGTATGCACATTATTTATTTAATTATCAAGTAACATAATTAAAATTGAATTTTCATAATTTTAAGATAAATCCGATAAAATTAAGATAAATTTTATTATATTCAATATCCTCAAAGCAGATTTTAGATAAATAGGTTAAAACAATTAAGATAAATTTTGTTCCTACAATGTTCATAATATGTTATTGTAGATGCTAATTTTCAATAACAATGAGAGATCAAAAAGTTCCTCGCTCATTCATTTACAAATATAACCATAATGATTTATTTCTATAAACGCGCATGAATCTTTTTAAAACTGGTTTTCATACTTAGTATCAAAATATTTCGTAATAGCAATTTCTTTTTTTGAACTCAGGCACTTTCCAAGATCTCTCTAAATGAATTTAAATTTATTTGTCATTCGTAGGCCCCGCAACCGGTCAAATCGTGGACGGGCGTGCGATCAGCGAAAAATGATGCAAATATTTGTATCCAAAGAAACATGTATACCCACGATGAATTGATATTAGGAGAAGAGGATTGCCTATACCTGAACGTTTATAGTCCTGCGCTTCCCAGCGAAAATGGGGAGAACCAAGATTCCTACCCAGTGATGATTTGGTTCCATGGCGGTGGTTGGGTAACCGGTGCCGGACACTCGGAATTTTATGGCCCCAAATTTTTTCTAGATCACGATGTTATTCTAGTCACACTTAATTATAGGCATGGATAAAAATAATACTCTCGTTATTTATTAATTTTCTTTATTATAACATGTTTATTGTTGAATTAATGCAATTTTTTAAAAAAAATATACAAGTCCAACAATATCTGATCATTAATGATGAATACTCGAATAAACAACTCTTGTGATGTTATATAATGTGCAAATAACAGGTTGGGACCAATCGGATTCTTAAGTACAGAGGACTCTGAGTTACCCGGTAACCTAGGCATGAAAGATCAAGTACAAGCGATGCGCTGGGTCCGTGAAAACATTGCGGCTTTCCAGGGTGACCGGGAGCGCGTGACCATCTTCGGGGAGAGCGCCGGAGGTGCATCTGTTCAGTACCACATGATGAGCCCCCTATCCAAAGGTTTGCCCAGTTTTGTTTTTCTACTAAACTGCATCTGATCTAAATAATTTATGGCATTGCGATATAAATCATCATGTATAGGGAAAGAGTTGCGGAACGTAAAGACTCGCGCAATATTAGCAGGAGGCAATTCATAATAAAACTCTTATCGTGTGACATTTAGTTTTATTATTTTCTTTATCGAAGCTTTCTAATAAACCGTGCTTGAATGATATAGATTTGACAGCTTTCGCAAACTGCGCAGTTTCATGAAATTATAATTAAGGAACGATATATCAAGCGTCTCTCAGTAACTTTTAGTGCAATAGGAAAATCCGCATACCAACGCAATCAACCTTGTTGTGATTAATTATCTAAAATAACTTTCTTGTACGATATTTCCATGTAGGTCTCTTTCAGCGTGGGATAGCGCAGAGCGGCACAGTATATTGCCCGTGGACCTTGAACCAACCCGGTATCGCTCGCCAAAAAGCCCATCAATTGGGTAAGGTGGTTAACTGTCCAACCGAGAATTCACGCGAATTCGTTGCCTGCCTTCGTACTATAGAAGCGAAGGAACTAATTGCCACTGATCAATCCTTCAAGGTGAGCGAATTAATGCATTGGATTCTTAAAGGTAAATCTCTTATTTGCAAAATGTTATATACAGAAAAAACATTATGTTGTGTAATTATTATGATATAAACTACAGGTAAAAAGTTAATGTATGTAATTACAGTCATGTGTAAAAACAATGCTGTTTCATCAATAATATTCACAGTATTTTCATATGACGTACTTTATGTTTTTTACTTCATTTTTTTAAATGTTAAATTGGATGTAGAATCGCTTTAGATCATAGTTTTCTAGAAACAATATTCCCGAAATGGGCCAATGAATAATGTAGTTTCAGTTAACGTATACAAGATCTCACAAGTAGAATTTGTATTCGATAACTAGTTTCAATAATTCTTCACCATATTTTCAGCCAACTAAAATGGAATGGAAAAAATAAAATTATACAAATTTTTCAATTTATTAATCATTCATATAATTACGTGACAATAATAATATATTTTTATTTAAAAAATCATCCAATTTCGCACACAACAAGCGATTGCTAGATTATTTATCACTGCACATAGTGCGTGAGATTTCTTATCTTCATACAGTTAAACTTGTTAGTGTTTACAATTAATTATTAAAGCAGAATGACTTCCGAGGCTTAGATTTTACTTGATTTATGAAAAGTTAATAAAAGCATATGTTGCATAAACTACATTAATGCAATTGTATTGATATTCGGATAAATGAGCCCATGCTATTTATTAACCAATTATTGCGATTTTCATACCGAACGTAGTTTTTTGCATGCAATTTCCTAAGCTTAAACTTTCTTACATTTCAATAATTATTTACTCATAAAAACTTATAAATACTGAAAGGCTTATAAATAATTTAATACTTATAAAGTATTATAAATTCTGTTTTATAATTTTATACAATGTTGTATTCTGAAATTTCTGTAAAATATTCATATCTTTATGTCGCAAGACCAGTGTTGAAATAGACGCGATCTAAAGAACGAAACAATTTTTTTGTTTTGCAAATTTTCTCGTGATTCAATTAAACATAGCGATATAATAAAATTTAATTAAAGCCGCAAATGATAGTGTGATTATTTATGATGTACAAGTATGAATAAATTAAATACGTTCCTATTAATATACTGAAGTAATGTGTATAATATGTGCAACATTGTATGTACGTAAGTTATGTAAAAAACTACTTTGAGTATTGTTATAAATTTTATACTTAATATTATAGGTTTATATACATATAATTAGCAATTGATAAATCTGCATTTCAAATTTGTTTTCTCCATCTAATAATTCAATTCATAAATTCATTAAAAATTGATTACAATGTGTCTAAGAAGGTTTTTGTATGCATAACTCTATTTTCAATTATATATATATATTGAAAAATTAATGCTATAGCGCATTTTTCAAATTTTAAATTTACAATTTAAATGTATAAAATTACACCAGTTATGCTAAAGAAAAAATCTTTATTTATGTTACCGTCATTTTGTTTATTTGAGTAATTAATGATTATTTGAGCAATTACTGTAGTGATTTGAGCATTATTCCTTTTTATTCGATAGTTTAATCAGTTTAGCTTTAAGGCTACCGTATTCTTATTGATATCCACATCTGCAAAAGCTTGCTGCTGGTAATTAAAGCAAGCAAGATATAAAAAGTCAATATAATAATATTGCTAATATAAAAATGTTGGCATTTATATAGAAATTTGGTTATTGTCCGATGATACCATTCAAACCAGTAGTAGAACCAGATCATCCTGGGGCGTTTATGATAGAGCATCCGATAATATCCATGAAAAACGGAAGAATGAACGATATTACTTGGATGACTGGTGTATCATCAGGTGAAGGCGCCGTTAAAGTATGTGGTATGTAAACCTTTAAATTCACATACATTTTTATTTGTATTAAACCTACCTATTTATAACTTCTTTTATTTCATAGAAATATTTGGAGTAAATGATGGAAAATTAGTAAAGACATTAGACAAAGACTTTGAAAATATCATACCTATGAGTTTGTTATTTCAAGAGACTTGTTTGCCAGATGATATTAAAAACTCAACGAGCTTAATTCGAGAATTTTATTTGGGCGACAAGTCAATCGATAATTCAACTAAAGTTGAATTAACTAATGTAAGAATAATTAGGTCTTTTATAGCAATTTAAAAAATCTCTATTTTATTGTACTTTTTACTACTTTATTATATAGATGTACAGTGACGCTTGGTTCATTGCACCGGCAGACGAAACTGTGCGCGATCATTTGGAGCTGTTTTCCTCGCCTATTTACTACTATTACTTGACTTACCGAGGCAAAGCTACGTTCGCAAAAATTTTTGGTGACGATGATGATGTTTATGGAGTCTCTCATGCTGACGATTTGCACTACCTCTTTCCGGTTGGCGAACAGCTATTCAAAGACGTGCCATTGAGTGATGAAGACAATAGAATGATCGACGTGTTTACCACCCTTTGGTTCAATTTCGCAAAAACTGGGTATGAATCAATTGGAAAAGACGTTAGCATTAATTAACAATTTTTTTAAATTTTGAAGAAATTTATTTTTTATATGAACTATTTGTTACATAAAATTGAGACTATAGAAAAAGTATAAAATTAGTTTTATCAAATTATTCATTAATTGCCATCAAAAAATAAATGAAAGTTAATAATATGAAAGTTTTATTTAAAGTAACATAGTAAATATTAACTATTATTAAAAAGATAAAAGAAAAAAAATAAAATAAAGACAAAAAAAAAATAGATGAAAGTAAATAAAATAAATTAGATAAATTATATAAAATAGATAAAAATAGATTAAATTTAAAAAAATTGAAACAATCGATGAATAAATAAGTTAAATTTATTCTCATTTGTCTACATTTTTTTAACGCATTGTTGCTAAAATTATCTCTAATGCAGTTTAAGAATAAGAGTAGATTAGTAACAATAAGAAGGTTTTCTAAAATAAGTAAAATACACGAGTATTGTTACCGAACTTTTTAGTTTATGTAGTAATTGATTTGTAATTTTTTTGTTTGCAGAAATCCTACGCCTGAAGTAACTCCCGTTACACCCGTGAAATGGAAACCAGTACAAACATCAGCATTGGAGTATCTACATATTGGAAATTCTAAGCAGATTTACATGTCCAAGAATCTATTAAAAAATCGAATGGATTTCTGGAAAGATCTTACACCTAAGATTCGTTCCTTCAAAGATGTCACATATTGTTCTTCATCGAGAACAAAGAAAGATGAACTTTAAACCAAATATATGTAGTAATACATTTGTTTGATGTAACTGCATTTAAGTTTGAGTGAACCGTCTACGAATCGTATAATTATTTATTTAAGTGAAGCAAGTGTATTATATACAGATTCCTCAGTAATGATAATTTAATCATTGATTTTTTAAAGCATTCTCATTTTTTTGTGAAATATGTTAAATTATTTTGAACATGGCCCGAAGAAAGATGCTGCTCGCTAATCGTAAGTTTTAAAGAACGAGTAAAGGGCTTAATTGGGAATAGAAAAATGCGGATGAAATCTATCTGTACGGAAGGTTATAAGAGATTTTCATGTCGTCGGTTTTCTTTGTGACAATTCGAATAAGATTAGAATATAGGGCTCTACTGGTAAGCGATTTCCTCATGAGCTTGAGGAGAGGAAATAGCAATAGCGGAACAAGCGCGACTAGCAAAAAAGTACGCGGTCACTTTCTGTTCTATTAAATACATGTTTTGCCTTTACTTAAATCTATTTATATATATTTAAGTACCTTGCTTTGAAAACCTCATCCTTGCCTTGCCCACTATAACATCATCCATGAAAAATTGTTACATACTATTATGTTAATTAACAAATTACTAATTAAATATCAAACTAATATATAAGTATCTAATTTGATAATGAGTTAACATTTTTTTTAAAAGCAATACAATTATATTTGCATAATAGGTGATTTTATAGCTTGAAAACATGAAAACCAGTTATTTTTAAAAATGGACTATATCCTCACGAGCTAAACGCATAAAAGTACATTTAATAGTCCTTGCGAATAAGACAAAAAGGATTTAATTTATTTTATAAAACTCGTTATTATAATGTAAAATATTCATAACAATCACGCACATCAGTTTTACTATATAATGTAAGTGTAATCGTCCATATGTCATTTATTGACTATAAATCAAGATTGTTTGAAACGATCGTCATGATAGTCTAACAATATACCTTTACATGTTACATAACTCTGCTGAAGAATTTGCAAATTTGTTTGCCTTTTTAAACCAACTTCTATCCATGGCAATTCGGTTAGATCCTTGAACCCTAATCGGTTACCTAAAATACATCAATACAAAGTTCAATGCTCTCTTAAATTGGTAACAACTGCAATGAGCTGGTTGGATTTACCGATCGTTTGAGGTGCACCAGCCGGAAAGAATCCAACACAAAGCTTAATACCGAGTTTCCGCGCTTTGAGCAAGCAAGCCGTGAAAAGGGCAGTAGCTATCCCCTTGTTGCAGTAGCGGGGGTCAACGCATACGACGTGGATGCACATATATTCCTTGACTTGGTAGCGCTCCTGCAAGTTGGCCGCTTTCAAGAGCGCGTTGTGCACCTTGAGCGCGTTCACCGTGTCCTTCCTTGAGCTGCACTATCAAGATTACACTGCATTAGTCAGCGATTCGCGCTTCGGAGAACGCACGTGGCGGTACAGGATTACATCATACGTGTCGACGATATCCTCCGAGACGAGCATGACGTTCGCTAGGGCCAGCCCGACCAAATTGCTGCTGCCTTCCTCGAGGGCGCAAAAGCTGTTATGGTTGGACAAGACATCTAAAACGAATTGGTGATACTTTTTAATCGAGTCCGCGTCTATGAACAAGGTCAAGGCCGGGCACAGTTGATTCGTGCAAAAGTAATAGGCCTGCAGGTGACGTGAGAACGGTTCGTTATAATTAAGATTCGCTTGCAGAAGGTTAGAGTATGGGCGCATCGTAGGCTATATACTTTGATCAGCTCAAGCGCCTCCACCGTCTGATCGGCCTGGAAGCAGACGATCCGGTAGCCAGAGGCTAACCGGGCCCACACAATGGGCGTATGGACCAACCTCAATTCTTTGAACGTGCAGAGAAAGGTTGTGAGTCGCAGGGTCTCTTCCTCATCGTCAAGCCGCCGCTTAAACAGTGTCGTTCTCCGCGTGGGCATTCCTGTGTAGTCAGAGCAGTTGTCTTCCTGAGAATCCTCCAAATTATACTTCAAGGTTATTTGATTGTCATTTGAGGGATTGGAGGTCAACATTTTAGGAGGTTCTCGTGCAATTTGGTTCTCAAAGTTTTTCTTCTTCTCTTGTAAATTTTAAGTTACTTATTAGCCAATTATTTAAGGGATATTAATTTTGATGGATGTTTAACTGAAAATTTTTTTGGTGCACCACATGGCTATGTCAAACGACGATACAATCGCCATTGAAGCAAAGATCCAAGAGCCTGTCACGTGGGGAGATTACGAAAAATTTAAAATTATCGATCTTCTCGATACCCATTATGATGAAACGCTTAAACTCATTGAGGTTCTTATTATTTAAATATGTTTGATGTATTATAATAGGTTATTTTTATAAAGGATTGCCTGATATTAAAAAATATTACTTGAATGGTATAATTGAATTCAAAATTGGTTAAAAATGGTGGAAACTATATATTCAAAACTGTATTATGTTATAGTTTTGAACTTATATAAGCTTAATACAATATTTAAATTAATAACTTCATTGAAATCGTACAATTATTAACAAAAAACAGCATCACATTTCATCTAAAGTGTACTATACTTGTCTTAGCGTCATTTTTTTGCCGAGGACCCGATGTGTCGATCCATTGGCATACTAGAAGATCCACCATCGGTAAATTCTTACATGGACTTAATAAAACAGTGCATAAAAGATACAACGAGTTTGATAGCAGTTAGTTTGAAATCTGGACGTGTCGTAGGAGTAATCATTACTGGCATGATTATAGAAGCCTTAAAAAATGACACTTATACTCGTATGAAGGTAGACTTTATGTTAAGTTAAAACCATCATCGATAAACAACTAATTGAATATAAGATTTGTAATTATGAAACATATTTTAATGCAAACTTAAACGCTGAGGAAATATTTAAATTATAAACATGAAAAAACATACTATTTAATCGCAAATATTTCTAATCATTAGACTCAACTCACCGTAGTCTTGCTTAAGAATTTCGCTCTTACAATAAAAAGTGCTGCAATTTCTTATAGTAATAATTTTTCCTCCTTTTTATACGAACATGTATTAAATGTACTATTCATTATCTAAATATAATCCTAGTAGAAAATTAACAAGTTTAGCTTTAGCTGTTTTGTTATTCTTCAAAGTCTCTTAGCTAAAATATAAGGTTTAATTAATCAACAAGTACTCAGTAAAATTCTTTTAAGAAGTTACAAAATATAAATATATTTGTACAGAAAAAATACAGTGTCAGCAATTCCTTTCTTCTCATCTTTATCATAAAAAGTCAAATTATAGTATTGGTTTGAAAGCCATTCATTTAAACCAATATTACTTAAAGTTTTATTCTTATAACAAAGTAGTTTGTGTATATCTTCACTTCCGGTAGTTTCTGAAATGTCTACAGTAAAAATGATTGTCAAAATTAAACAAGTTAGCTCTTATATTATTAATCTATAAAAAATGTTTTTTATTCGAAGTTTTACTGATAGGAATTTGATGGAGAGGCAATGGAAACAATTATGGATCTAAACAGAGCTTTGATCATTCAAGCGAACGTATTTGAAAATTTAAAACTAAATAATTACTTAAGAATCTATGTTATCTGCGTGCATTCCTCATACAAGGTGCACAGAGTAGGTAAAGCTTTACTTGAAACTTGCAGTCGACTAGCTTTTTTCATGAAGGTAAGATGTTTTAAATTTTTGTAATAGATGACTAGTTTTTATTAAATTTCTAAGATATGAAAATGTTTATGTTAAAAACTGAAAAAATTTGAATTCTAACAAATTTAAATGTTAACATTTAATTAATAAAAATACGAAGGTACCAGCGATTGCTGGAATTTTCACGTCCAGCGAGCATCAAGTGATTGCCCGAAACGTCGGATTTTCAGAATTGTCCGTAATACCTTACAATACTTGGATAATAGACGAAGAGATAGTTTTTGATGATCCTGGCATAGGAAATTATTCTGCATCATTTATGTATATGTATACACCGGATGAAGAGACCTTATTAATGAACGAAAAGCAACGAAAAAAAGAAGAAAAACTTGATAGACCATAAAAATAAAGGATAAACAGAGATATTTTGATATACAAAGTTAAAAATACATGGTATAAAACAGATAAAACAGGAATCTTCTTAAATGTAATTGTCAAATGCACTAAGTATGTTTCTTGTATAGTACAACAGTAATAACTGTATCTAATAATTTTATTTCTAAATTTTATATGCTCCAAGTACACATGACAAGGTAAACAAATTCTTAATAATTTATGTATAATTATTATAGTATTTATGAACATCATCATACTCGAGTATTTACATAAATATTATTTAAAAGAAATTCTATTCTTAATTATACATGCACACTTTCAATGAATCAGTATTATAATATTAGGTATGAAATATTTTTCAATTGACATAAAATATTTAAAATCCAACAATAATTAAAATATTTTAAACCTTGATCTAAATGATGCAAATATGCATTAACATTTCAGTAATATGGCTTAAATTGTATAAAATCCTGATAGTGCACAATATAATGATAATATAAACGCAGCTACAATACTAACGTATAGAAAGTCTTTAAAAGTTAAGCAAATAAGTTACTGTTTGCAGGAATCGCACAATAACACTTGCCTTTTAAAATCACAATATATAATCAATAAAAATTGATGAAGCGTCTTTAAAAAATTGTATCATCTAAGTTCAGTTATGCTTATTAATAACACAGTTTTCAAAATCACTTTAACGTATGCCAGACTGTGACAAGTTTCCTCGGATTTTGAAGGACCGAAAACCAATGCAGACGTTCCGTCATGTCGCGAACGCCCTTACCTAGAGCGATTTTACCTATGCACACATCCTTCGATTTTTGAAACGAGTTCATTGACCCTTCGCTGTCACTATGTAATTCATTCATCATTGGTGTAACATTTTCCTCTGGGGAAATCTGCGAAAAATATATTGAAGGTATTATACATGGACTTATATTATCTTCAATATTTTTAACAGTTTTTTCTGCATTTAAAATGTTTAATGCAAAACAAAGGATACTTATTTTATACAGTACGTACATTTTTTTAACTGAATAATAGGTACATTTAATATATTCTAAGATATTTTAAGAAACCTTAAGATTATATCATTTAAATTAAGTACTAAATAAATCTTACTTTACTACATAGTATGATAAGGAACTGTAAAGTATCGATCTGTGAAGTAGGTAGATCAAACGTTAGCGTTTCGTTGAATTCAGGATCTGCGATGCCTGGCATAATTTTAGTTTTTCTCTTCTTTATTTTTTTACCAGTTTTGCTATTTAACATCAATATTCTTACGTAAGGATCTACAAAAGTTTGTAAAGAATTAATAATACATAAAGATACATTGGATAAAGTCTTTTGAATCATTCTTAAAAATATGCATGAAACTTAAATAAAAAAAATCACAAAATTATTTATTTAACTGAAATCTTTTTACAATATAGTCATTATGAATATACTTACTAAAATTATTCAAACTCAAAACTGCTGGCATAAACTTAACATTGCGTAATTTCATAACATTTATAGTTAAACGCTGTGCTGTTGGTAGATAACTTATGCCTAGCAGTATACTTCCGTATTCCTACAAAAAGATTATGTACAATTATGTGTATGAAAATATCTTTAGCCTGCAGTTTAAGTGCCATAATTACGCAATTTTCGTATTTTTGTTTGATTTTAATGCATTTTTTATTTCACGTTTACAAAATAAATATATGCAACAAACCTGCTTGGACGGCTTCATTTGAAAATTAAAAAGATATGTTTCCGGAGTTAAAAAAATTCGCTTTGTGTCTTTTAATGGCACTTGCAATTCACACAGTTTTGTATGGTTCGCATAACGGTCATGATCATGAGCTTCTATATTCAATAACCATTCCTGTAAAATATAAAATTATTGCAAGAATTTACTATCAAATAAACAACGTAAAAGTAAAAAAGTTTTATGATTAAAGCATACACGAATGAATATCAATATTTATATTCGTTCTAGTATTAAAATATCTTGATTATATAAGAGTTTGAGTAAACTTAATTTAATTAAGTGGATACAGATTTAGGAGTGTTTGCTTGTGAAATTATTTCAAATTTATAATGTAGATGCCATTTAGTTGTTCGTAAACGAGCTTTTTTATTTTTTTTATATAGTATCAGAATTTTCTTATATATGAACTTTTATTTTTGTTTGGTTTAACAGTAAATAGTGTTTTCGTGTCAGTTGTACTCGTTACTTCCTATTAAATTCACTAATTAGCCTTTAGTATTAGGTGACATACAAGCCACGTATGTTCTCTATGCGGGTCTTTTTGAGAAGATTTGAGTTAATGTTAATTTAATATCGTTTTTTAGTATCTAAACGAAATTTTTGATGTTATAATGAATATTATATAATGAATCGGTAATTAAAAACCACATTATTCCAAATTGTTCAAACCAAATGTCATTTTTATTATTAAATTCAAATTGAATGTAAGCTTCAATATAAAAATATGGATGATAGTAAAAATTTGTATCTTATAAATTATATACCTTTATTTCTTGAGGGGTTACTCCTGTAATTACGAAAGATTCTTTAAAAATTGGACTAGCCGTGTGTCTAATACCTTTTGTTTTAAAAGTATATAATTTCGGCCTTTTTCGTTGTGACCATGTTTGCTTTATCACTTCTAATACTACATAGGGTTCCAATGTACAGTTATATTGTTTTGGCGGTAGACCAGATAAGGCCTGTAAACAGTAATCTTTTCATTAATGTTTTATAGACAGTCAGTAGTAGTTACAAAAAATGAATATCTAATTTATTATTTAATTAAATTGATTATTAAAATTAATTTTATTACTAGAATATTTCAAATAAGCCGAACTAGAAGTCGAGAAATAAGCACCAGTACACATGAGCAATCTAATTATGACAATAATAATGGATCGATGATTTTAAAGTTTAGATTAAGAATGTGTAATATATATATAACATTATGCGAGCTATAATATTTTATTACCTCAACGCCAATAACCTAGTTTTGATGCTGTTACACCTTCACAATGCGGTAAATATCGAAGGCTCAATGTCAACTCCGTGGGAAATTCGTCTTTCTTATTTTTATGCTTAGGTGGTTGTACAAGATTCTGAACAATGCAAATAATAATATTATCATGATTAATAATAACTAAAAGTATTACGAGTATTCTGTTATAAGATGAATTATATATTTAATGATTACCACAATGGACGATGAGTCTACCGATTCAATTTGGCTGGTATTGGAATTGGTCGACTCCCTTGGAGATATGGAATTTTCACAGATTGTTCCTTTAAAAATAGATAAAATATGTACATATTTCTTTTTGTAATAGTTAATGCACATGTTAATAAGTGCAATAAATTTTACTGTCAACTTAATCTGTTGCATAATTTGATATAGGTTCTTTTAAAGTGCATTTGAATTTACGTATGTATTACAGTATTTGGTTGAAAAGAAAATTTACCATTTTCCGTATCGTACAAGCTTCCTAAACGCCAAGATCTGTAGCTGATATCACTTAGCTTTAGATTATCATTCACTTTGTCATTCTGTTTTGCAGCTGTAGATTTTGATACTTTCTCTAAACAAATTTATCATTATTTATTTTATTAATTATATATTATTGACACACTATATCAGAATTATGTTCATCTGTACGTGTTTATAGCAACAGATATTTGGCTTTAATATAATATGGATTGTTTAGATAAATAACTCAGAATAAAATATCAAAAATATTGTATCTAAAACCATTATTAACAAAATTAGTATCTATCCTTTTTAGAAGATCAATACTGATTCAAGGTACAACTCAGTATCCTTGCTCCATATCTTCTTTGAAGTGGAAATTTACGCTCGAAAGACCACTTTACGTAGGACACTTTACCTTCATATTATTAAGAAATTCAAAAACTGTTCAAACTGATTCTTAATTCACTTTTGACGCTTATTTCATGTTATACTTTTCTAAAAGCTCTTTTATATTTAATATATTATCCTTAAATTTTTTAAAACTTTGTATTCAGTAATAATCCAATGAAGCAATAGTTTGTAATTATAATAATATAAGACATTTTAAAAAATTCAACAATAACGTTTTTAACACTTTTTTCATATCTGCAAT
Source organism: Sycophaga agraensis (assembly GCA_018906755.1). Taxonomy (NCBI): domain Eukaryota; kingdom Metazoa; phylum Arthropoda; class Insecta; order Hymenoptera; family Pteromalidae; genus Sycophaga; species Sycophaga agraensis. The sequence continues at coordinate 2,432,877 of JACCIE010000011.1, forward strand.
TAAGTGTAAGTCTATGAATCAAATAATTGCATCTTCAGTCACACGCAGCAGATTATGCAACCGAAGGTCGAAAAAATAAACTTCAAGACAAGGTGCAAGAGCCTCTGTAGTACCAATACAGCGTAGACAATGAGACCGTTTCACGCGGACACAATCAAACATGTCGAAGTGAAAACTTGTTGCAGAATTTGCAAGAAATATAGTGGAAAATGGATAGCTCGGTGTACAAAATTAAAAATCATATAACGTTGAGTAAAACTGTTATCCTGAATTAAACGGTTCAGGTTATGCTTTAAGTACTGTATTTTGTTTTGTAAGACTTCCACGATGTCGACTCGAGTTATATTTTTAGCTTTGCATCTAAGTAAATCATCGAGTGATAAATATTTTACAATTTCAATTTAATTCATATTTTTCTACGAAACTCTTTTTAAAATATTTTGAATTTCTTACTTTTCGGTCTGATGCACTCGTATCCAATACATCCTGGAGTGATAAAGCAAGCAATTATTAGAATCACTATTACCAACGAGACGGCTATGACGCTGTACAATATAACTTGGCCCAACGGGCCAAAAAATTCGGTGTTCACCATTCACTGAAATAAAAAATATGAAATGTATAAAAATATTTAAAAATGAAGAATTTACGAAAATATAAAATAAAAGTAACCGATTTTAAATATAAAGAATTTTCGCCACCAACAATATTTATATGGATCATAGACAATAATAGTAATAAAAAAAGTTATGAAGAATTTTAAAACGGTTCTTATAAAAAAGTATACCGTAAAATAATAATAGCGAGCCATTACTGTAAAGTTGACTTCTGATCTCTTACCAAAAAAATCCATAAAAAATCCTTATTATACAATTACCGCATTTATTATTCCTACCAATGAGATCATCATTGGAATAAGAGTATTGAGTCTTTCAAAATAAACTTCAAATGCAATAACCAAAATCAAACCTCTCAATTATATTAAAATTAGCATCTATATATTGTATGAATGAAAATCTGCCTAGTTCTAATGTTGTAAAATGTTTCCTAATTATCGAACTCAATCGTATTCAATTCAGTTTTATAGATATAGTATACAGTGAGCCTATTTAGGATGTTTATTTTTGTTGCATTATTTTACTTCAATTATTTTTTTATCTAGAAAATTAATAAGTATATTAATGAAGTCAGAAGTGCATCTCGATAAAAGAAGCTCACATGTAGTTTTTGCAACTTTAGAAAAAGCATAACAATGATAATAATTTCGTCTTTACTGAGGTAACCTATGTGTACCCCTACCTGTGCTACTATCCATTAACATAGTGGCTGATAGTACACAGCTTATCGTTTCCGGCTCACTAACTTTCGCGTAGGTACTCGAAAATTTAGTTGTGCTAATTTGACAACAGCAGATGCATTATCACTATAGTCACATATAACAAGAATTCATTTTAGTTACGACCGTTATATAATAAATTTTCAATAATGTCTAAACAGATGGAATATAAATAATGTGAAAAAATGTAGCATATCAAATTTAGATACCTTTAAAATAAATTTTTCTGATAATTTAATTATTGCAGATACCTGGAATGTTAATCATAGGACTATATAAATACAATTACAGGTAAAAAATATTAATTTTCTTCCACGTAAACTTCTCTATTAACTGCAAATGATAACCTGTTAGATTGCATATATTTACATAATATTTAGGAGAATACTTTCGGAAGCAACTGTAGGCATTATCAAATACTGAATCGATTTGAAACTATTTAATAATGATTACATGCGTGTATAAGCCATTATGAATAAGATAATCTTTACTTATTAAATATACCCAATCTCTTGAACATAGTATGTAGATGCAGCATAACCTTCGTTGTGGACAATTAAATTTTCAAACTACTTGCGATGCAAGGACTTTACTGTGTACATCAAATTCTAAATGAACTATTAAAATTCACGCATTAAAAGCTGAATATCTAATCATTATACTGCAATACACAGCTGTATCATTACCACTTTTTCAATATTATTGTAGAATGAGCTTCACGCACTAAGCCGTTTATATGATTCGTTTTGAAATTCATTATTTACTTAAAATGGAATGCGGTTTCCGTGTACCGAGTTCCGTGTTTTCTGATATCGATAAAAAACTTTGTAAGAACTCTAGTTTTTATGTAAAGTCTAGAACTACAAATATAAGATTATTTCATACATTATATTCGATATAACTGAATTATTTATGTATAAACTTGGAAAAAATAATCTTTATATAAATAATAGAAAGAGTTCGATATGATATATAGCAGTAATTAAAGTTATTAATTAATAATGGAGGATTTTATATTTTTTCAATATATTAAATTTATTATTTAGAGTAACTACGTATACAAAATACGAATAAAAAACACATGCCAATCAATTGCCAAACAATACAATCATTAATTTTACATGCACTGCTATCTGTATAGTATTCAGTAAGAAATACTTTGCATTTGTTCTATTGAAAATGATTACTTTATCTGAAATGTTTAGATGAATATTCTAATCACGTTGCAATATTTTATGTTTAGTGTTTGTTGATGATAGAAATGTATTTGACGCTTAAATTTTGTTTGAAAAATTTAAATAAAAAATTTCAAGATAAGACAAGCATTATTTACACAAGAGAATGCGTATTTAAGACGGAAACTTGGAAACTTGTTGATAGTTCAGTACATTGATTAAATGCGTTTATATAGGAGCATTGCAAGCAAAAAAAATAAAAAAATTGTATAAAATACGTACACAATGATTACAATGAATCATATTACGAATGGAATGTATTTTACAAGTGATTAATTGTTTGTACCACCCAAATTAACAATTTGTAATCATCTCAAAATATGAGAAAGCCACGCGGTACAAGCTTACTATTCACTACACGAAGCTACACGATGCTTAAAAAAGTGTGTAATTGAACCTTCAGGTAGAGGTATATTTAGGTTAAACTAATATTTATTTACCTTGTGGGTGAAGCATGCAGATTTTACAAGAAACGTAGTGAAAATTGATGGCAAAAATAAAACTAAAACCTCGACTGAAGCTTTTAACTTTCTAAAATGCCTGTATCGATTGATAGTTGCTTACGGTATTGAAAAAAACAGAACGAGATATTGACGATTTCGAGTATTATAGCTTAACGGGGTATTATTGTTTAACGAAAACAAAAGAATCGCGTTAATGGCTAAATATAACGACCTGCTACACAGACGATAAAGCCGAGACGCTGCCGTACAGATTAGATGCGCGCATGTAACGCTGGCGTTTTCATAAGCAGTCACACAGGGGAACACAAAATGACAAGAGAATACGATAGAACGAACGAATTACGACACTTAACAATTTTTCATTATTACAAGTCGGCTTGGGTGACGTCCGAGCTGATGGCGGCCTGTGACCTAACTAGAATTCAAGGCGAGCGCTCGGCTCACCTGTTGAGCGCTCCGCGGAACATCGGCTGCGTTTGCGCGGCACGCGGCAGCGATACTCTTTCCAGGTCGAGCCGCGCACCGCCTATGTGTGCGCGTGGCTGTACTCACCGGGCCAGGTGGTGAGCCCGGTGCCGAAAAGCGCGGGCCGCGCGCGCCGCCATCACTTCCGGAGGTGCACCTGCGACGCGGCTCCGCGGGCGACTGAGCCGCGGAGGCTCGCGCGGCCCCCGCGGCGCCTCCTCCCACTACGCGCCCTCGCCGAGGCTGCGCCCGGGCGTCCGCGGCGCCCTCGTCTTCCGCGCGCCCCGAGAAAAATCGAACCTCCTCGGGGGCTTATCTTGCGCTCGCGGCTGTCTCGCGGCTCGGCCGCTTATCTTCGATTTACCCAGTCATTAGCCTGCCGGAGTCGCTGTTTGCCTACCGCGGGAAGGTGGAAAATTTTCGTGTCGCCGAGCTGCGGCTTTCGGCGCGTTCCCTTTTCGCAACAGGCCACGCAGGTACACTGCACGAGCCTAATTGAAAAGGACGCGTTGCGCAGTTGCGAGCGGCGCTAGGCCGAAACCGCTCGCGAATGTATCGGAATTTCGGCTCGGGTTTTCATTTAGGAGCTACAGCGCGGCCGTGGAAAAAAAACTTTTAATAGCCTTCGCGAGTCGAGCGCAATTGCGTATCTCGGAAAAACTCGTAGGCTTTCGTGCACGCTTTAAATAACTAAGATAGATTCTTAGCTGCAAGTTCAATAAGCCAATAAGCCATTGTTATACATGCGAATATCGAGCTGCTCGTTGCGCAAGGCCTTTCGACTATACACGCCAAGCGATGATAATACGGCCGGTGCAAATACTCGTCGATTGAATGTTTAGCTTCGTGTGCTCAATTGTTCTCGAATCGAAAGAAAAGTGTTAATGCTCCTTGTGATTTTTCAATATTTTGTACGATTACTTTTTTTCTTCTATATGGCTCTAATTTCTTTAATTTTATTGAAATGTCTTGTATAGGAAGATATTATGTACAAATAGGATACAATTTGTTGCACCGTTTCACAAATAAAAATAAGATAAATTAATTAATAAATATATAAAATATTACTTTTAAGAAACATGTAATAAATTAAAATTCTATAATAAAAAATACGTAATACAATATATGAGGGTTGTTTTATCGGAAGAGCAAGGAAACAATAGAATTCGAAACGACTATTGTAATTTTTATCTTTATGGCTTGATCTTAATAATTATGACTCAGAGTTTATGCAAAATGCAAATAGCAATTTAATTCAATATCGCTACCTGACTAGATTCGTTTATATGCCCCTGAGAACTGCAACCTTTCGTACACTACAAGATATCTGCTCACATAAACATGTAGTTGAGGGGCACCGAAGTATCCTCGTTTACTTTCAGCTGACGTGAGAATATTTATTCATTCATTTATTAGTTCATCAATGTCAATTCATCAATGTATATTGCATGCTTAAATGAAAGTTAAATACTTCTACTATTTATTTATATACTTCTATATAAACATAAAATTAGATCTTAACTACATGCTATCAAGCAGACGTGTATAGTATGCAAACTTGAACGAAAATTCACTTTCACCGGGATGATTGGACTAAAGGTTTTTAGTCCTTGTCATAACTGAATGATAAATTATTTTATATTCATAAATATCAAATGATTCAGACTACTACATAATTGTACAATTACAAAATTTAAAAAATAGTAAACCGGTTATAATTAGTGACTTAATAATCGAAAAAACACGTGTAATAAGTCAATCGAGACATTTCAAAACATAAAACAATGTAGGTGATATAAATATGCAACTATTTATATATATTTTGTATTATAAGTTTGTTTTAAATTTTGAAGAACAATGGCGTGATCAATTTAGTTAAAATCATAAAATAGTATACAAAGATAATATAGACATTTTGAAAATAATGTCCAAAAATTGATACTAACAAAATGCATTAAATAATTTGCAGTAAAAAGCGAGAGAATAAAAAAAATATTATTTTATTTCATAATAAAATGTAAAATATTAGAATAAACATAATTTTACCACAAATGTATTACATATTTTTTATTGATCAATATGTAAAACAAATAAAATACAAAAAGTAAACTAATGGGAACGAATTACTGGTTACGCAGCAAATAACCACATACGGCTACACACTATCGAAAATAAAAGATAAAAACAGATATTTGAACTAGAACTAAAATTAGGTAAGACTGATTGCGCATGTTTTGTAGTTGCAATTTGGTAAATTCAAATAATTATTAGTTGTGTGCAGATCGAGCAAATGGAAAAGAGTAAATAAATCTTTTTTTATGTCTTAATTTATTACATTGAAATAAAGTTAACTAGAATCTAAGATTTCAGGGACACCTTTGAGACATGTACAGATAATTTATTTTATGTAATCGTGACGTAAATAATTCAAATCCACAAGAATGGTTTACGATGTACCTGTGATAGACACAAACAATATTATCTGAATCTTAATTAAATAAATTTCAATATAATGATTGAAATACTGAAAACAAAGCTTTTTAAGTTAAAATCGGAACTTATCAAATGTCTAACCAAGCACGCGTCGGACTACTGAAAAAATGTTTAAATGTTTGTACGCTTTCTCACTGTGCTAAACGAGAGGTAACCGCATTTTTTTAACTTTCTCAGGGAATATATGGGTCAAATTTCAAATTTCATGCAATCGTAAGTACTGAAGGACGCCGAAACTGGCTTTGCAGCAATCAAAGCAAAGGAACATCGAAGCGCGGTTATTAAATTACCCCGCAGCTTCCTTCGAGCCGACATCAGCGATCCAACTTTGTTTCCAAACTAACGGTCTGCAAACAGGCGCACGGGGTAGGGAAAGCCCCTAACCCCGGGAATCGGGCAGTCGCACGCGGCCCGAAAACGCCCCCCCTTGGCCGGAAGAGCCGGCGGCGGTTCGCGCGCATTCCTGCGGGTGGCAGGGGCAGGAGTCGCGGGGCGCGCCCGGGAAAGGGGCTAAGGAGGCGCATCGCGACACGGGCGCCCCTCCCCGGCGCAGGCGGGCGCCGAGAGAGCGGCGGGGAGCCGGGGCCGCAGTCGTCGACCTCGATAGGCCCCTTTCACTTGAAAACCGTCTTTCCGGACTCGCTTTCCGAGCGGCGCGCGCGCCGGTCAGTCGGCCCCTCGCGCTCTCGCCCGACAGCCGCCGTCCGCAGGAGCCGCCGGCGCCGCTTTCTCGCCCGGGCTTTCCGGGGCTGCCGCCGCCGATCAATGGGCCGGCGATTTCACTTTCCAACGAAAGTGCTTGGCGGCCAGGAGGCCCCGGGCCCCCGGGCCCCCGCCCGTAAACAAACGCGCCAGTATAGTGACCGAGTGCGCGAAAGCCCGACCGAGGCCCGACAGGCCCCGGGCCGCATCCGCCGATAGATCCTCTTCTCGCATTTTCCGATGCCGTAACTGCCGCCGGGGGATTAACGTAAGCGCTCCCTACTCCGCAATCGCAACCAGTTTTCAATGCCGCTCCACCGCCGCTGCTCCCTGTCAAATCTCCACTAACAACGCATTCCTCCGAGCAATCGTCTCCGTCCGACTCGTTATCAATTAACAACTCCATTTCTTCCAATGTTTACACATTTGAGTGCATAAGCTCTGCTGGTGGCTAAGTGACTGCTTGTTTTCTTGTGTATTGAAGCAACGCATCCTCGTTATTGACAGAAAACAACTCTAGTCATTTCTCTGCTCAGTCGAATAACTAACAGTGATGGTAATGGTGTTCCCTTGCACGTGAGATATGCATTAATGGCAGCAGTCGCATGTGCACATGCACAGTTGTTCGTTACAATAATAACAATCAGAATAATGATATCAGTACCGAATCTTCCAATTGCAATTGCAATCATTGGAATCTGATCAATTTAAAAACTAAATTAAGTCAAACTGTAGTAGAAAATTCAACAGTTTTTTATGACAATGATTGTATTAAATTAGATCATAAATTCAAAAAAAATTAACCTGTTTAAACAAAAGTTAAAACTTAACCCGAATTAAAGCACTTGTGTTAAATGTCTAAAAAACGATAGGAAAAAAATTCTATTGAATATTATTATAATGCTAATAATTCTAAAACTTTTTCTTGGTTACTAATAAGTTGTAAACAAAGACAAATTACAATTGCAAAAAGAAGAAAAAGTAGAAAGTTTTGGTTTTTACAACTGTGTAGCAGATATGAACTTGGTAAACTTTTTGTCAATTTTCACACGTTTTTGAAATGTAGTCAATTATTCATTATATTAAAGCTTTCTCCCTGAGAAAGCAGTATTCAATTTTACTTTAAATTTGAAAGTAAAACCTTCATCCTTTTGTAATTTTTAAAAATGAATCAAAGAAATGTCGAGATGCTCTTGAGTAATTTGCAATTCTCAAAATGTTAAGCCTGAATTCGTTATTCTGTAACTAAATCCTTTTAATCAACGGGAAACTTACTATTTGTACTAACAAGTAAACTTTGTTTAGAAAATCCTAAAATATTCTATGAAATTATGTAAATTTTGCAACACTATAACAACATGATTTAAAATTGCCCTCACTTATATGATTAAATATTCAATCGAAGATATAATCGCTACGCGATATTTCACCTTCGCCTGCCACTGCTCTTGCAACATTACGAAATTAAGAGGACGTGCAAACTTTTTGCAGAACCTCCAGCATAAATTATCCGAGGCGCAGCAGTTGTCCAGTCTATATTAACATCTCTCGACGCTATTAACAGCTCTGCAGAGACGCCAGGAAAAAATCAGGTCATCCAGTGCAAAAAGCCGTGTCACCCATTAATCGAAACTAAAAATCGCCACATCCACGGGCAAGCGGCGTGTCGCAAGTGCGGCTCGCCTAACCAGATCTCCGTTTTTTTTTCTTCCCCCAGCGCATCAACCTAGATATAGCGGCGCGGCTGCACGGCTCTAGGTCTGATATCGGGCGGCTCGCAGGTGGCTGCCATGCCCGGGCGAGCCGATCGGCGCGAGCAGTAGAGCCGGCCAGGATGACTTCGGCGGTGCGCCTCGCGCTGCTCCTCCTCGGCCTGCACGGTGAGTTGGTCGATCTCTTCCCCCGGGGCACGGCTGACACCGATCCCCGGTTTTCACCGTCGCGACGCACCGGCTGTGCCCGTTTTCACTTTCTGCGCGCGCGCGCCAGGTGACTCGGCTTGCACCGAACGTCCGGTAACGCGTTGCGCAACGCGCCGGGTCTTATTCGGCGGCGCGCGGATGCGGACCCCGAGAAATCCTCGCGGCTCTGCCGCGTCGCCGGGGGTTCCCCACTCGATACGTGTGTACACGGGAATTAACTGTCGCGGCTCCTGCCGTGGCAGGAAGAAAGTTTCATTCAAATTTACGAGTTCTTATGTGTTTCCGCGTTTTTGACTTAGAAAGCAGAGGTGGGCGTCGATTCGGGTGCAATCGGGCGTACGGAATGCGTAGGCGTCAAACGTTTTTCCTCGACACTTTTCCGGTTTGTAGAAACTTTGTTTCGTTTTACCTGCGTCGATACGATGACACTGTCATAAATGAGCTCGTGCCTCTTACTTTTAAAGATACATTTTAAAAGCTACTCGCATGCTAAAATAAATTATTATTATGCACATAACCTCTAGAATACTATCCGCGTATTTTAAAGATAATTTACAAAACCGGTTAAACTGACTGTACTCCCCTTGAAGTATAAATCACGTACAAAATAAAAAATACAACCGATGCGACTATTACAAATCGACTCGAAATTGCAGCTTTAACCGTAAAGTACAGAATTTCTTCATTATTGACCAAGTATTATTGAAATTAAGATAATATTTTACTACCTAAACGAAATAATCTCACGCGAGATGAAAAATCGGCTCACTTGCAGATTTATTTTATTCATTTGCAATTATGGCATTAAAAAGAACTTGTAACAAGTTTCTTTTGCGAAAGAAGTAATATCATTTTTGTTAAACTGATCGCAATTATGCAAATTCCAAGATCCACAATTAATAACGATAATTTGCAAAAAAAGCTTTTACAGCACACGTAAGCTTGAATACCATCAAGGTCACGTAAAAACTTACCTTTCGCGAGATAAGAAATACGTTACATTTTCTTTAATTATTAACCATCACATTCGGTTTCAAGAGTTTACCTTTTTTAGCGAAAAAAACTTCGCGTTCGCTAAACACCGCGGTAGTTTTTCATTATCGCAGTCCGTCATGGCCTACAAAATATCCGTGGCACCAAATACAAACTTACAATGACTCTTACAAGTACATCGTAATTTCATTTTCCAGGCGCGACGGGCCTCATCGTTCCGGAAGAGCTGCCAACGATTCTCTCCCTCATCTACTCGAATATCCCGCCGGTTAAAAAAGGTAAGTCACTGCCATTCGTCACCAGAAACGAATTCCTTGAAAATATTTCGCACGAGTTATAGAAAAAGGGGAACGAGGGCAAAGCGTAAATTTCTCTGCCGTCGCGCCGTGGTTTTGTGAAAAAAGACCGCGTTTTGCAAGACTAGTCTGCGAAATCTTGCGTCACTTGCGCTCGATGCCAGGTGCCGAGTTGCGCCTACCTTTTTCTCTCCGTAGCTCTGCTCTAGCCGGCTCTTGTTGTTGACAGGTACCGACTCGCGGCTCGGCGTCGGCTTCAGGCTCGGGGAACATGCGGACTTCCAGATCCTCCTGGAGCTCGGGCCGCAGAAGGAGACGGACCCAATCGGCAACAACGTCGACTCTAAAAGGAAAAGAGCTGTAAATGTTTGTTAAAGTATACGCGTCAATCAAATTTTATTACACGTCCGCTCGGCTGATGATGATTATGCTTTCATTTTCAAGACCATGATGATCGCGGCCATGAAAGGGGACCTCGGTCCTGTCGCCCAGGCCGTAGCTCAGTACCAGGTGGAACAGAAGCTGAAGACGATGCTGGAGAGGTACAAACTCGCTCCCGAGAAACCTCCAAAGTCCAAGCCCAGCCCGATCAAGTCAAATGAAAAGAAGGTTCGTATAGGACGCTTCAATCTTACCTATTTTATTACATTTACGACGTATTCCAGAGCGATGCTAACGAATGGCTGTCCAAGTGGAGTCAGGGCCTGGGGGTGAATCCAGATGATCCTCCAGTGCTGAGTGAAACTTCCAAGCCCAAAGTCTTGCCAAACGTGAATCGCATGAGAGTCGTGAATGCCGGCCAACCGAGCGGAGGCAGTCACAAGAGCGCCGATGTGCAAAGCGATCTGAATATACTGAAAAAACTTTTCGCGGCGAACAATTCGACCGAAACCAAAAGTGATGTGTGAACAAATGGTGCCTGGTTTATAGTTAAAGGGACGGGAAACTTGTTATTGCTGATAAAAGAATAGTTACCAATGATTTTTCTATACATTTTTTATCTGTAAATATGTGTCCATACAAAATAATATAATTAAATTTTTTTTAAATAATTAGATGGTTGGCATTTTTCTTAAGATTTACTTGTCAAATTTGATTTTTATAAAATCTTAAAGTTAATGTCTTACATTAGTTCTCGTACGTTAATTTGATTCTGCTAATCAATATATTTTTCAAATTAACACTTATACACAACAGTCACACATTTCACTAAAATATTCAGTACAATTTTTACGTGAAGAGAAACATTTAATATACAAACAAAGCTGGTTCTGGAATACTGACCCTGAACCAGCTTAGCCATTTAAGGCACAGTAAATGTAATACATACGAGTGCATGTATGACGTCATGGACTCGTTTAAGCTAGCGGATCCTTGTATCGCAGCAGCGCGGGAGGAAGATTGTTGACGATGCATCCCTTCCTCCATGCAGTTATGCACTTCTTTACCCTGCTGCGATGCAAGGACCCGTCGGCCGAGATGAGTCGATGACGTCATGCATGTACTCGGATGCATTACATTTACTGTGCCTTACATGGCTAAGGCCAGTGTCCCAGAACCAGCTTTGTTTACCTATTATACAAGGAGAAAATTGTATTAAGCAATTACAAAATTTATTTTACAAACTTTAGAAAATCCTATTTAATATTTTAAAGTGTATTTTTACTTGTAATATATAAATTTTATAAATATAAATTTTATAAATTTAACACTAAAAAAAATTACGAGCACTGATATTTATTTTTATAGCTCATTAAAGTTAATATATTTTTTAATATGTTATTAAATTGTCATATCTGCTAATAGAAAGCTGCTACTTCAGTACTTTTGAGATTACATCAATTAATATCTCAAATTTTATTAATAATGTGAATTCTTGTTGTGTAAGCTAACCAAAAGCAAAACTTTGGCAATCAATTATTTAATGTATTCATCAAACAAAGCTTTGAATTAATAAAACTACTTGTAAAAATGCAATAAAAACCATTTAACTATTGTTTAGAGATAGGAAGCCAAAAAATTGATTGATTTTATGCATCCTACCTATGTAGAAACTATAGTCAGGAAAGGAACCTTTTGGCAAAATGCAATATTTGTATTATTATGACTTTTTTTCATTATTTGATTTTTTTAATATGAGAGAGAGATAATCGCATTTCAAATTAATAATTAATAAGACTAGATTCATTACTGAAGGAAATAGACGTCATAAAAATTGTATCAGACATTGAACATCAATCAGTGAATAATTCTCTACTACTAACTTAACGTGCAGTTAGTGCAAATAATACCGTTTGTGGTAAATTAGTAATAGGCTCATCACATCTCGACAACACGTACATAACATAAGTTCGTTCGGTTATTTTAACATGGTGAACCAAATAAAATAAAATAAAGTGTTCATTCTATACATATATTCCATATTGAATAAGTTGTTGGTCAATCCAGGTTCTGTCTTTAGCGACGCTCGCGTAAACCGCTGGTGTACTGCCTCCGCAGCCGATACCCCAAGAAATAATACCGGCCTGAATGAAAAGCGAGAAATCAGTATGAAAGTCCTTCGACTGCATTAGATGGTGTTTAGTACCTGATAAAACCTGCTGGTGGCACGATCTTGGCAGACGAGAGGGCCGCCACCGTCCTTGTAGCAGGTGTCCTTGCTCGCCTGCCCACCCGCACAGATGAAGCTCGAGTGCAACTGGAACAGATGTCCGAGCCTTGTGGTCCTGAGGCTCGCCTGGCAGCTCTCATTGTCAATAATGGGCAAGTCCACCTTACGTAACAGCGACTGGTATTGCCCGTTGGAGCCTGTGTGGATTTTGTGAATCAATGGATGGATCCTTGCCTACGTGACGTTACACACTGAATTGTACACTTACCGAAGGAACTGCGTCCCCAGCCGGAAGCGTAGCACAAAGTCCCGGGTGCGAATATCTGGCCTTGGGCGGGCAGGCACACGGGTCGAACGTTGATAGCGAAGACTGCCGGCGTAGCCAGGACGACAATCGCGATGTCGTGGTAGAGGGCGCCGCTGTAGAAGTGCGGGTGCGTGATCACCGCCTGGACGGGCGACTCCTGGTAGCCGAATGGCTCACTCGTCGACTGGGTGTTCCACTCGCCGAGGCGGGCCCACAGTGTCCCCGAATCCACTCCGGCGATGCAGTGGGCCGCCGTGAGGACGGCCCTGCTGGTGATCAGGGACCCGCCACACTGGAAGACGTCGCTCGCGCCCTCCTGCCGCGAGAGCAGCAACACCATCCACGGGAACTCGGCAAAGAAGGCTGTCCCGGGCTTGGCGGGATCTAGAATGAAGACGACGTCATCGTAGGGTCAACGTTAACACGTTCGCAGAAGCTTACAGAGGGCGGCGTAGGTATCATCGCGGACGCCGCAGATGTCTAGGCTCTGGGATGGCTGATTGGCAAGGGTGAGGGCGGCCCCGGTCATCTGGCGGTTCTGAATACGGCAGCAGACGAGGGTGGCGCTGGCGCAGGGCCCGAACCTGGGGTCGATGGCGCCGATGCCGTCGTTGGTCACCGCCTGGCCATCAGCGCACTGCTGCGGTGCCACACACGTGCACGCGTCTGCCGTTCCTGACGCGGCAGAAGACTTATCAGTCGACTCACGAGTAGGACACAACGATGGGGGACATACCGGCATTCTTCACCTCGCCCGGAGGGGATAAGGTTGGTCGCGATGGACGTGTCCTGGGCGATCCGGCAGCAGACCGCGTTGGGCACGTTGCAGGTGCCAGCCGGCTGACCCTGGCGCCCGAGGATCAGCCGGGGATCGATGCTAGTCGCCATCGACATCGGCACGGAGCCACCGCTGCACGCAGTCAACAGGGTGCAGAAGCAGCTCTGCCCGGGGACGATGGGTGGGAGTGTTGGACGTGCCGTCGTCGACATCGTCGCTACATTGGGCAGGGTGAACACGGGAAAATTGCTCGTGGCTACCGATGTTGCTGAGGCTGACAGACAGGAAAAGTTTAGCGATTCGGTACTTTATATCACCATTGCGGCGTGATAACCACCGGTACAGCTAACAATTTTTTTTTATTTTATGGACCGCATGAATTTTATTGTATTTTAATTTAATCACTTTAATAGATCTGAACAAAGAGTAATGTAAAATAGAGATTATAAAAAATAACACCTTTAACGAGACCATGAATAAATTATTATTTCTCGTCTATTTTAATCAATAATACATTTTATATATTTTAAGCGATATAATAATGTTAAAATCCTTTGGTTTCCACAAGCATTCATGTTTGATCTTTATTGGCCATGCTGATTAGCTGTATAGATGGCATCATGCAACTCATTACGCAGAAAGCTTTCACATACTGGCCGCATTGTTGCAGCAGACGAAGAATCCCACACAGGTGCTCGCGAGCTGCTGGCGCGGATCGATTAGGCCGGCGCCGCTGATGGTGTTCGTACCGGCGCTGTTCGCCACGCACTGCGTGATCGGTACGCAAATGCATAGCTGGTTGCTGCTTGCCGTCATCGGCGCTCTCGTGGCCATTACGGGGACCGTCGCAGCGGTGACTGGTAGGGTCACGGGACTTAAGGTTTGCGGTATGATAAATGGGAATGTCTGTGGCGCTGGGGTCGTTGGTAGAGTGACGAAGGGGAAGATTATTGGAAACGTCATTGGTGCCGGCGTCGTCGGTATCGTTATTATGGGCAAAGTCGGTCGGGCCGTGGTTGTAGTTGTCGTTGTCGTCGTAGGGATAGTCACGATGGGCAAAGTCGTACGGACCGTTGTCGTCGTTGTCGTTGCCGCCGTTGTTGTTGTTGTTGTAGTATTTGTTTGCCTTCGCGGGTAACAGCAAACCTCCAGATCTCCGGTACAGCGGCGGTAGCTAATACAATATTTGATTTGTCATTATTTTTGGCTTCGCGAAGGAGAGAAAAGTGATATAGATATTACTCAGAAAGAATTCTTGATACATATATTTATATTGAATAATATTTATGAATGATATTTTGCTGTTAAGTTGTTATTTTTCGAAACTTAATTACAGAAAAGAGTACAAATATTAGAGACGTTATTGTGTAAAAACCGCTTAAAATTCCTTCGACCTTTTGAACTTTAAGAGGTTTCCGTTAAAATACTATTGATTTTATCGAAAACAATTTGATTTAATCTTGCATTTAATTATTCTTAACTACATAATCTAATAATATATTTTTTACATTCTAAACAGACCCTTGCCTATATTACACGGATGACGTGCAATCTATTTTATTCTATAACGATCTCAATTCAATTTAATTATTCAATTTATTAATTCATAAGATTATCTTTGCGCAAATTTGATTGTAATACATTAATTAGTCAAGCCAATTATCAATAATCGATTAATGACTCGCAGCGTTCGAGCAAGCAATAATTAGCGAGGCTATTCGCGTGCAAAAAAAGATGCGACTCACCGCAAGTCGATGACGGTTGCGCCGTTGGTGATGATGGTATTTGTCGCATCGCAGAGGTAGAACGGGACGCAGACGCAGCCCGGCAGCAAGATCGTCGTCGGCTGCTTATGCAGCAGCTTGAGCTTCTGCTTGAGCAGGTGGAGGAGGAAGAGGGTCCTGCCGGCGGGCACCTCGTCCTTGTCGAGGCCGCTCGCGCCGATCTGGCTGGCGAGTTCCTCGACGCCGAGGTCCTCGGCGGGCGGGTCGATGACGGCCAGGGCCCGGGGCCCGAGGGCCGCCAGCGGCAGCAGCATCAGCAGGAGCGGAGACATGAGTGACCGCTGCCGCGCCTCCGCAGCCCGTCGATCGCCGGGTCCCCCCCAGCCGGGGAATCCCATTGCGTGTGGCAATCGTCGTGCCGCCGGGATAAGGATCACGCCCTCGTTACGCGGCCTTCCCGACCGTGACGTCCCGTGTGGCCACGCGTGTGGCCTAGCGATTTTCACGCCGTATCGCTCGGGGTTGCTCTTTCGGGACGCCGGGGACAATGGGCGCACCGCGATACGCTTGCATAACACCACCGCTCTATAATACGTTTTGGGGCTGCTGCAAGCATTTCGCAAGCGCCGCTTGTTTTTTTCCTTTAATTCTTTTTGTTAAGGACGACCGAGCGAACGACTTCTTTTGTTACACTCGGGACGTCTTTCCATAACGCGGATCGACTATTCTGTGTTTGTAGGATGCAGGATTTAATTGTAAAGTCACACAAAAAAAAACGAGCAGCCGAACTGAGACTCGCAATGCGCATTCAATTGTTTCATGGAAATGATGTTTCTGTTTATAGGTGAACATTACATAATACTGTTCATCAAAAATCTTAATCGTACACGAATCCTTTTTTAAAAATGTAAAAAAACTCTAATCGTAAAATCCTATACAGCCGAATCGTTTTGCGAAATTCATTCGCAGTCATCTTTTTTAAAGAAAAAATACAAAAATGAATCATCCCATTAATGCCATTCATTTGGCAATAAAAGGTGAAAAGATATGGGGCGAAGGTCAAGCTATCCATTGAATTTAATTTAGAATCAGATTCCAACCAAGTGACCCAATTTGCTTACATTAATTTATAATGTAATCGTAATTACGCCATCTGCTCTAACATTACAAATATGATTCCAAAAATAAGTGTTAAATTGATCGTAAAGAGAACGCCGTTTTCTTTTTTGAACAATGTAGGATTAATATAACAAATTTTCTGACTTTAACCAGTGCACGCATAACCATTATTATAAATCATTGTTATCTTCAAGGATATAAAAATAATTAATATTTGTTAAGAAATAAAATATAAATAATATTTTTCAATAATTTTTTAAATAATTTATTCTAGTTTATTTGCAATTATTAAGTTTCAAAAGGTTTAAAACATTACTATATATATTACTTCACATTGTACAAATGCCGTAGTATATTTCGCAGAAGTCGTGTCAAACAAATAAAGGCTTATGCTAAATTTGTTTAATTGTATGTTAGATAGCTTATATCGGTCAAAATAGCAGCGATACAACCTATTTTAATGAGGTTTAAGATATGTAAACATTTTTTAAATCATAAGTTATTTAAGAATCATATTATCAGTACATTATTGGACTCAGTTTCTGTACATTGCATAAATCGATACTCTAAACTATATGTCAAAGTGCCCCTAGTATGTAAATTGTTACTTCGAATTCCTATAGACATCTTCGCAAATGAAATTATTGTCATATTTTATATAACGTAATTTATATTAAATTTATTGCTACAATACCTACACTTTAACAGTAAAATCAAAATAATGAATTTCAATATTAAAAAGAATAACAAAAAATTGATTCCTATATCGTGCCAAGAACAATACTTGTATAAGATCTATTGTAATACTTATTGAAATATTTTTTGTATACATTTAATAAATATAATACTTGTATATATTAAAATAGGAAGAATGGTGTAATTAAAACAAACGATTTTATATTATAATTATTATTCTTATATTAATAATTATAAGTAACACAAAAAGACATACAGTAATAAAATATATTAATACATTAATGTAAAAAATTCGCAATTTAGAAAAGAAAAAACTTACAGGACTAACGCGGAAAATCAAAATGCTATTTTTGTAGCAAGAGAATAACTTTCGTGTCAAAATCACACGTGTAAGAGATTGACAAAAAAACTCATACACAAATCATTATAAAAATTTACTGATTAAAACAAAATCCATTAAAATCATATACTTATTAATCCATCGATTTCAATAGGAAAATTATTCTCTACTTGTACGAATTTGGCCTTGTCTGAAAATAATCGTGCTAAGTAAAAACAGTCTAAATTTTTCGTCAATGACGAAAACAAAAAAGAATACGCATCTATAGATAATGAAATCACTATAATCAAACAGAAGAATTAATAAACTTGGCGCATATTCATTTACAGTAGGGTAGTTTTTCTACAAATTAAAATATATGGCATTTTATAAATTTTCTAATTGATTAAGAAAAACATCATCTACAAAATGCACATGAATCATAGTATTTGATATCATTATAATAAAAGATTCGAAAGTTTTAAAAAGATTTTAAGTACGAATTAAATTAATATTTTAACGAACTTTGTATTAGTAAAGTGAATTTCTATAAAATTCAAATTTGATGTTACAAAAGACAAGGAGCAATTTTATGATTTCGAAAAGTACAAATAATTTTAAAAATATAGCTGTAGAATATTTAACTACACAAATTTGTTTATAATGACTAACATAAAACTATCTAAAATCGCGCTAAAATTTGGACCAATTGTATTTTTACAATTATTTAATTTAATAAGAAAATTATCATTTTTTAAATTCAATTTTACTAATTTCATTGTGTAAAATTAAACTCAAGATCATTTATAAGAAAATAGGTCTCTGAATTAATTTGATTATATTGTAGATTTATTATTTTCCAAATTAAAAAATTAAAAGCTCGTTAAAATACTAATATTGTAATTATTTTAAATTGGAAACTCAACAAACCAAAACCCAAATACTATTAATTTCCTTATATAACAAATTAGATGTAGACATTTGAATATACAATATCTTACGTGTAGTATACCAATATTTCAAACACGAGCGTCTCAATTAATCGTCGCGAATTAAGTGCGCTCACAATATTTCTTATATACATATTAATTTCAGATTAAAGAATGTTAATTCAATATACAGTAAAACGGTAATGCAGAGACAGAACCACCAAATTGATTTCTTGAAAATTGATTTTATGCAATTTAATTAAAGTTGATTATTTGTTCGGAAATATAATGCAGTGCAGAGTATTTATGTGATTGCGTATAATTCATTTGTCTAAACTTAGTACGAAACTGCAGTTTATTTAAAAAAAATTTAATTTCATTGTGCATTACTGCAATATTTATAATTTCTATTTATCGATCTGCTAATTATTTTACAATTGACACATTAATTGCATTATGTTCAATTTTAACGATGTGAATTTTTTAAAATCGCGACGCTCATTATAGCGAGTACTGGTAGTAAGATCTTAAATAAGATAACATTTTATTCATTTACAGAGTCGCTGACCTATATTAAAAAAAAATTATATTGGTAATGTGATTGCATTTAGGTCGTCTGCTATTTTTTTATTAATTTCATTTTTAAAGTATAAAGACGAAAAGAATTCGTATAAAAACTATAGCTTACTGTAAAATTTATAATTATTTCGAAATACTCAAATTTAAATAGTTTCCTCTGATTGAGGCATATTATATTTACGAGAATACAGTACTTTAGCATTAATGCTTAAATGATTGTAATAAAGTTACTTGTTTAAAGCACTTTTTGTGAAAAACATTAAAAAAATAAAAATTTTCTTTTGTTAATATACAATGCGAATGCAACTTGTTAAAAGTTGTCATGTAAAATTTTATTCTGCAAAAGCAGAATTATATCTCTTCACACTTATTTTGTACTTTTTATACTCTGCAAGTATTAATATCAATGATGGGGTAATACAAGAGTATTAAATTAAATCTCTTCAAAAAACCGATTAAGCTTGTAGCAGGATAAAACAAGTCAAGCATTGATTGTCAAACTTATTGCAATTGCTAAAATGGTTTTTGCTCAAAAATGATATATATTACAAAGCAATGTTTTGATTAATCGTAGCTTGATTACTGTCACAGCTTATTTTCCTCTTAAAAAGATTCAATCACTTTAAGTACTGATCTATTATAAATGCTTTTTCTGATTACAGATTGCTATTAGTAACAAATATTGTAAAAAGGAAACTTACAAATGTTAGATGGGTGATTGAGTTATAGAAATTACTTACATTTTCTGCACCATTATTGGTTGGGCAAAAATCTAGATTTGCCCCATTTCAGAATTACTTGAAAGACGTAATCCACACGTCTTTCATTTGCTCATTATCCACTACACAATTAGAATTTTTATTCATTGAATAAAACATTGGATAATAAGCATTTAGAATGTACGTCATTATACTTTAGAAATGCATATCAGCATTTTTAATTGTTGCTTTAATCGAATTTGACAATCACAATTATGTCGAATCAAAAACAAAAACGCACATTTGTGTAAAATATTTGGGCCATGTCTTGATCTAATTTACGTGGTATGGTCAGTTATAAAGTAAGGTATCAAAATTTTAAAGAAGTGTGGAATCTTCTTTTAACGAACATTTTAAATCTAACTCCTTTCTTACGTTGATTAAAGCAATTTTTAGCTTTGGTATATAAAAAATCATTAAATATATACAGATCGATTATAAATCTAAGTGGAAATGATTATAGAAGTCAATATTAGGAAATATAAGTAATTGAATTCACATGCAAATTGTGAAAACTTCATAGAACAATTGAACTCGTTTTCCTCATACGAACTAATTGAAAATACTATATTTTAATATTGACTTTTCCGATAATTTAACGGCGCTTATAAAGAGAATCTCAAACATCAACTCATGTAATTGATGTTGAGATTACCTTTTTCCAGATAGAACAAACGAACGTGTTTAGTTCTGCTGGCACTGTAGAAAATCTGTCTGAATGATTATGAAAATATTTTTTGCATTTGCACTAGTAAATGCATACATGATCTATGGTTACTTGATTTATTTCGAACGACGTCGTCCAGTGGAGTTCCTTAATGATTTAAGAGTATTCATAGAGGCTAAGGTTTGAGTTTGCTTATTTGCAGGACAATACTTAATTGTATGCGCACTATCTCCACGAGCACAGCAAATAGGACATGTATAATCCCTATAAAGCAAAAATTTTTATTATTAATGAGCCGACAGTTATTAATCAATATCAAAAATGTAAATTTTAATAAATGTAAATCTTGCCTTAATATTGGGCAGGTAATTTTGCCGTCCGGATCTTTTAAGAGGTGCTTTTTGTAAATCTTTGCATCCTCTCCATTATTTTTACAAAAAACGCATTCGGTTGGCAAAGGTTTCTTCGTCTTCTTCTTACTATTGTAATTCAGTATTATTGATTCTTCTGTGTCAGGACAGTATTCGTAATCTCGTCCATTATGTCGAAATTCTTCCATCACAGCATCAGCTGAAATGGTCGTAACATAACAATAATATAAGAAATATCGTTCTATTATGTGTTTTGTCACTTGGTGATATTTACAAGTTTGTAAATTGAATTTGCAATAAAATCATAATACTTTGTTTAGTGGATAAAACTTAAAAAGCTTTCAAATATTTAGTGTTTATAAACTTTGCACATCTGCATCTGCAAGATTAAATAAATTAAATCGTAACACCGTACTTTTGAAGCGGCCTAACTCCAAGATCACACAAAGTAAATTATCTTATTAAATTTCAAAAATACCGACAGAATTCATGTAGAGATATACAAAATAGAAATTCTGCATTACGTCCATGCCTGTTACTTAAAAACCGTTAATGACAAGCGTAAGTTCAAAACGATATTATAAAACAATGCTTTCTTTGAGATGCAACGGAAGTGGTTTCTAACGCACCCAATGGAACTGTACCTAGTTCAAGTACCTATTTATACAATTTCCAATCGATAAATCATGAAACAAAGATTTTCATCGACACTTGAGTTGAAGAGTCCACACTTCAAGAAAGTGTCAAGACAAGAGTGTAAACAGAGAATGAATTTCGTGTAACGTTTATGAGTAAACATGTTACAGATTAAAATTTAAATAAACTCATTGCGGATCTTTAAATTTTCAAAATAGGTGTAAAATAAGATATTTAATTTATATTATATAATTATATTACATCATATTATATAATTTATATTTAATTAGGACAACTGACTAAGTTTTTACTACTTCATTAATTTTTGATTATCTATGATTTTAAATTGGTATAGTTAAGTACAATTCTGTTAATAATAAATAATGTACTTTTGAATATTATCTTGTATTTACAATCTTAATTGTAATACTCGCCTTGCAAGGAAAGCTGTATAGCATTTCTTTATTTGAATTTACTTATGCGACGCACGTTACAATCGCTTTTGTTATACTAACTGATTAACTTAAACAAAAAAATAATTAACTGTTATAGCGTGGTAATATTCGACATACATAATACTTAAGAGAAACGCGTGACCGCAACCGTATCCCGCCCTATCGCTTTTAAGTACTACCTGAAAAGTAAACAAGGCGAAAAATCGGTCGATTTATAATTTGTTCTGACGTTAGCCTCTAATTGCATTTTAACCGAAGCACCAAGCTTCTAAAACATCCAGTCAATAACACGGACAGCGAGGTAATTTTAGCCATATCTGAAATTTCACATAAGTTTTACAGTAGTATTGACGGAAAACGCGGTTATTGAACCCTATTGTCATTCATTTGTACTTTTGTACTTTGTATAATCACTTGTTTATTTGTATGCAATTAACTTTGTATACACACGGATTCTGAAAATAATTTTGGTCTCAAACGCACGGTTTTCAATGTAGATTAAGAGTTAATTTATCTATCGGGTTCTTAAAAACTTTATTCGATACTTTGCAGAAATTGTATAGCAGGCAATAACAAGTGAGGCTCGCTGTTGGCGTAGCCTCGAGCAATTACATCGGGATAAAAAATATTTCCATTTTTAATCAGATGTGTATTTTAATTAAATGCCGAACTCGGAAGACTACAGAGGCTGCAAAAGATTACAAGCGATTCAAAAAAGTCTTCAACTGCATAAAAAAAGACTGCGTGGCCCCTCGGAGCGATTATTCAACAAGGTGCGATAGCGAAACAGTTTTAGATACTGAATCAGATCCAGATCGAGAACCAGACGGACGTTGGGTCCGAAGTCAGGACTTATACACCCGCACATTGCGATAAGCAGACAAAACAATTAAAAATTTTAAGTTCTCTACTCATTTTAATCGATATCTTCGCACATAAGGGTTTAAGACTGCAATTTATTAATTAATTGTGAAGATTGGTATAGAATCTTTCGCAAACTTTAAACAATTCAGAAAGATAAGCAATCTATTCACTACATCATGATAACGCATAAGTTTATTTCAATACAATATTGCCGATGAAATTCTTAAATCAGTCCTTTAGAACGAAACGATTTACAAAGTGCAAATAATACGATTCGTTAATCATTAACTACCCGCTAGCGAAATGCTTCATTTAAATATTTAGAATTTAAAATATACCATGGGTTGCTATAAAAAATCAATCACATCTAGAAATAATTAAATCTATTAAATAAAAGCAACCGCTAACAAGCCATATGTAATGGCACTTGGACGTAACTGGACACGAGCGGTATATACTACATTCGTTTGATTTTGTCTATAGAGATACAGAAACATTAGCTGTACGTTCTCATATTTTTCTGCGCGGTCTCGGCTGAACGCGCCTCGCATTATGTAAATACACAGACAAGTACCGCGCGCCTCCTGTCCACGCATTACTCCCAAGCATTAAGTGCGGCGACTTGCACGGACGCGGCGTAGGGAGGAAAGGTCGTTCCCTAAAAGTGGCTCCCTTTCCGAGAATCGCAGCCGGTGCTGATTTTTCCATGGCCGAGAAACAAAGGGGAGGGGGAGGCGAGGACAATAGTATGTGGGCTCGGACGCGTTACTACGCGCGAAGGCCGCGCGTTTGTTTTGATCCGGGGGCAAGCGGCGCGTGGACGCGATCGCCTGTGATTCTCTCTTTTTTTTTCCGTCTCCATTTGTATACGGCAGCCGATGCGGCGTGGAAAACCTCGTTCGCGCGCTTATCCTACACGTCGATGTAAGATTTTGCTGGAGCCCCCGAGAGGCGCTCGCGCGCGACGTGTCACGTCCGCGATGAAACCCGATCCCCAGTAGGGCCTGTCAACGCGCGCAGTCCGCCTGCCGATAAGCTCTCAATGCGGCTTGCAGAGTCGAGATCCCGGCGATCGGTTGGGCAGCCGAAAAAAAAAAAAATATGTTTACACCCTGCAAGGCTGATTCTAGGCAGAGGCAGGGTTTAGATTTTTTGGCCTACTGCGAAGCGATAACTTTTTAAAATAACGAGAAGTGTAGGGGAGCACGGCTTCGGGGAGGCTTTGCTTTTAAGTGCACCTTTCGAATTGATTCAGTCGATAAGGTCCGACTGTCGAATTATAAGAATCCTTTTCTTCGAGCAGCGATGTACGTACATATAGTTGGCGATTTTAAAAGAAAGGTTTCATCAACATTGTTTACATACAGTTGTGCGCTAATAATATACCTCGAGATAGAGGTAGTAGAATATAGATAATGCCGGTGAGCATTGAAGTCAGCGTCGCCGGTAGTCAATTAAAACAATTTAAAAGTGTGACAGTACATAATCCAAATTATAATTAATACGTCAACACTTTTATTACGTAAAGTTGTCTATCTTTAAAAAATTAAATTTCTGCGTGAAATTTGCAATGAATCTAGACGCGTGTGTACTAAAATACAAAATCTCTTAACCTCAAGTTTATTAATATCAATCTCACATACAACTATTTGAAAAAAAAAACTTCATATACGCGAGAGATGTTGGTACTGCAATAACAGTACCAAGCGCAACAAAAAATCATATGCAAATCATGTTAATATCAATACAAGCAATAGAAATAACAAGGTCAAAAACGAACCTTGTTTGATAACAAGCACTAGCCCACATACAAACAAATGCACGCGTCCGAAAACAACACCAACCCCATTTGAGTGCGTGCCGATCCGGCTCCGGTTTTCGCGTGGTATCGGCGGCTTGCAAAAACAAAAAATAATAGACCGGCGAGCGCTTGCAGAAAGCCGGGCTGCCTCCCCATAGGAGCGTTTAGAAGCTCGAGCACTGAATGCTCACCTGTCTTCTTGGTGGGGACGTGGCTGAGTCGGAAGTCGGAGAAGAGCCTGCTGAGCTCGTCCTCGAGGCTGGGGTTGAGAGGGAAGAGCATGGGCTTCTTCCACAGGTAGGGTATGCCTACGGGCATGCTCTGCACCCTTGCTCCCATGGCTGGCTGTCTCCTCTCGGTACCGTCGCGTGTGTCTTCCTCGCGGTGCTCGCAGTCGGCCGTCCCACGAGTCCGGGTGCGCAACGTCTCTCCCTGTCCGGTCGCTCCTGCTTATGGCGCGCGAGTGCGGCACGGGGGACGACGACGGGGCGGCGAGCGGGTAGCGGCCACCAGCGCCGCGCCGAGCCCTCGGGGGGAGGGGCGCGACCAATGGCTGTCGCGGAGGCGGGCGCGCTTTGTCCGCCCGGTCCTCGAACGGCCGCCCCGCATTGTGCGAGCTTGCGCCGCCCGGCGCCGGCTCATCCACTCGCCCCGTCAAAAGTCACCGCTGCCGGCAACAAGCGATGGCGACGCTCCATTTATTTACCTTTGCGGACGCCCGCGGAGTCGCCCGAAGCTTTCGCGGCCCGCGTCGCATTTATATGGCACGGGTACAAAATCCGAGTCCACAATGGGTGTACTATTTCAGCCCGAGGCTAGTCCACTCCGATGCTGCTTTATGTTTATTTTTTTTCCAAACAACTTTTCTTTTCGGTGCAGTTTCATACAGCCAAGCTCATAACTTACATACTTCAATCCTGTCTCTGTGCTAACGTTTGAGTTGTGAGTAACATAGAAGTGCGATAAAGCATACGGTCTACTCGTGACAGTGTCATAAAATACACTCTTCTTGTTCTTAATAATTATACAATCTCGAATAAAATTTAGGATTTAATACATAATGCATTTTAAGACAGACAAGATGTCCGAGAAGATGTCTTGTTTGCGACTCGTAAGGTACTTTACAAACATTTATAAGATTGATTTCATGAATCAATGAATATTAAAGGTATTAAAATTATTTAAAAATCAATAAAAAATATAATTTTCATTTTAAAGCATAGGTAAGAATGTTCAATATTTAATATTCAGAAAAGTTTATTTCATTTTCGATTTCATTTCAGTTTTTAATATATCATAAATCTATTGATTTATATTACTTGTATCAAAGTTTTCTTTAAAATTTATTACAATCAAAGAACCTAGTACAGAACATTGGATTGCTTAATTGCAACAATAGGCAATAGCTTTTAAACTTCTAAAATTTTTTGTACTTGATCTGTTATCATGTTATCATATAATACAATAAAGCATGAGATAAGGCATTACAATGAACGCTAAGTACTTGTAATAATTTATTGAGTAATTTATATTCCTTTATTTACAGTGCTTTCAACAAAAGCATGCAATAATTTCATTGTTATTTAAATCATCAATATAATAAAGTAGTAGTTTACGTTAAAAATTTTATGATTAGGTTTAAACTTATTTCACATACTCATTTTTCTATCTTAAATATATGCTATGTGACTTCTAAGCTTAAAACTGCAATTAAATTTAGCCTTTTAAGTAAAAAATACGTGCAGCAACCATTTTTTTCTTGTAAAGCAAGTGAAGGTATTAAGAAAGCAGACACAGATTGCAGCAAAATGCTTTGATGCAAAACACACGAACGTAAGGAATACATCGACTGTCCAGTTCACTGCAAGGGACTAGGGATGTGTACCTAATGTGTACCTCGTTACTTATTGAGGCTCCAAAGTTTTTAATAAAATGAAACTCTTTCCATGAGCTACAGTTTTGAATAATTTCTTGCGATATTTTCTCGCACGTGTTTGGGATTTTTTGAAGCACGGTCAGTACCAGCTTTTTTCTTACTCTTCTACGCCTTAAACAGCTTATCTTTTTTCCTTGTAAAATATGCACACAGAATAACATTCAACCTTTTTGAAAGACTCCTAAAGGCGCGCATTCCATAATTTTTTTTGTGCACTATTGTAAAACATCTTGTAAGGATGTAACTCGAAATAGGTTTGACACTCGGTGCAGCAGCTTAGGGCATGGTTGACGGAAGGATGAGGAATGATTCTAAACTACTAAATGACTGCAAAAAAAGGGTCGTTGAAAAAACACAAGCTTTCTACGTATTCACACTAAACATTTTCACAAATACTACAATTGTAAACATTGATAAGGAATAGAATCGAGCATAGAATATAATTCTCGCTCCGATTCTCGATATAATTTTAAAATTAATTAAAACATTAGTCATTATTAATATAAATCCCTTCAATTAATTATTTTTCTTCAATTACCACTAGTATTCAAGAAAAATAAACCTTATATCTAATGACTGATAGATTATTATATTAATCTATTTTTTATCTAATTTAGTATTTGTTGTAAAAAAATAAAAATTAGTACTTTCACAAATTACCTTTTGAATAGGGAAAATTTATTTTACATGAACATCTACTTGATTTAAGTTTTAATATTTATTATTATAATATCATATTTTTTCTGTGCTCTCATACAAAAGTAATTTAACTATCGATACTAGTTAATACAAAACTATTTCCAGCCGTGTAACTAAAGTCGGATCACGTACAGCAGATTTTAGATCTGTTTGAGATGAGAATCCTTACAACTGATGTTGAAGAACTATATAGATGCATTGTTATGAGCGAGGTTATAAGTGCGCCGATTTGTTACAATATCTGTTGCACATAGATATTTTTTCATGTAACAATAAGTGCAACTCTTGTTCGTGGGTAATTACGAGCGATTATTACTTATTTATGGTACAGAAATTTAAAAAAAGACTAAATATGTCGAGAAATACATATATTTAAACACATTGCGATTCAAGTGTTGAGTATACTTACCGTCTACCAACTATGTATATATATAAATTACTGATCAACCGACGCAGTGCCGACTGCCGATTGCCGAACTATACTGCCGACCAGTACCGAGTAATGCCGAGTGTTGATTGCTGTTTATATGGTCGTCAATGTCGTCATTAAAACATTGTATAGACTATAGTGCATAGCAGTTTCAGATATAGATATACAAATATAATTTTGTTGTATGCATTTGCAATGATGACTCCTGCAATTCTAGAATTAGTTGCGTGTAGTTGCATGTGTTACTTTGACAGAATTGTAGTTACAGTCGGACATATGTTCGCTATTTATTATTTACCTGTAGTGATAAGCCTTTCAAGAAAAAATAGTAATAAATAGTATTACTCGCGACAATAAGGAAACATTATCTTAATGTTATGTTCTATTCATTGCTTAAATAGCATGAAAATTGTATACGTAATTGTATACCGATGCATAGAAATTTAAACTTAATGTTAACCAGATTCTTGAAAATTAAAAAATTTAATATTGTTGTTACTGTGATTTAATTATTATGATTACTCAATTTTCTACATATTATCTCTTATAATTTCTGTTTTTAATTTATATTAAGCTATTGTATTATTATTAAACTACAAATATTAAGTACATTTAATTTTATTTACAAAAAAGTCATGAATCTAGACAATGATGTAATTCAGTGTACTTCTTTTAATCATGTACAGAAGTTTTCAAGTGGCAGAATCCATAATGATGTATTAATAGAAGTTGTACAAGACTTAGATGACAGAGATATTATTTCTATAATATTTCTAATGACTGATAATGTTACAGATCTGTCTGAAGTCTTTAATCTTATTCAAAAAGATTCTTTATCAAAAATTAAGGGACTAAGTAAAAGAAATGGGTGGGAAGAAAAATTTTTAGAAATATTAATAATTATTGGAAATATTAAAGTTATAAAAAGACTAGGTTTTAGTGAAAATGAAATAGAAGGAATGAAGAATCATTATGTACATAATGTGCATAATGTTAGTAAAAATTTGAATCGGGTCATAAAAAGTTTATATTTTCTATGTGAAAATTTAAATAAAAAGGCAACAAGAAACTTAATAATTGAAGTTAATAAGTACTTAAAAACTCCCTTATATATAAATGATAGTAAAATATTTTTAGAAATTTACATTTTGCACTGGATTGAACAAAAATATATAACAATTGACGAAGGTAAAATTTTTAATTTGTTCTCTATTATATTTAGTTTGATCTATACAAAAAATTTATTGTTTAACATATTTTGTGGTTTAATAAAAATAGTTATATTTGTAGGAAATAGTAACTTAAACAGTTTGATAAACAATTTAAAAAACATTGATTGTTTATTGGATTTGCCTTTTAATTTTGACTTTGCTTGGAAGACTACAAATCAGAATCAACAAGATTCATCTTCTAGGTCTTTTGGAAACTACAAACATTTCCAAGAACTAAGTAATAATCCATGGAGCAATAAGGTTGATAATTTTGAGGTTGCTTGGCTTTCAGCTCACAAAAGACTTTGTATTATTATAAACCAAATAAATTTTGAGGATAAAGGAAAAGTATGAAATTGATTTTCTAATTTATTTACTGTAATAAATGTAATAACAAAAAGAAATATTTTTATTTAGTTTAAAACAAGACATGGATCGGAGATTGATGAAATTAACTTGGAGAAAACTTTTAGTGGCTGCAATTTTGAAGTTACAAAATATAGAAATTTTACTAAGAAAGATATGATAAATTTTCTTAATTTGTTAAATGGAGATGATTATATTAATTATGGCGCTATATTTTTATGTATATTAAGTCATGGTCTCGAAGGTACTATAAAAATTAAAGTTCTTGATTGTTTCTATATATCTAATAAAGGAATTCTTACTATTAGGTGAAATTATTTTTTCTGATAATCAAGCAATATCAATAAAAAATATTGAAGAAAAAATGTGTTGCCAAAAGCTGCAAAATGTTTTTAAATTTATAATTTTGCAGGCATGTCAAGGGCCAAAGATAGGTAAAATGAACAATATTTAATGGTATTTAAATTATTTGGTATTATAATTTGAAAAATATATAAATATATATCTACTTTAGGATTTGTAGAAGTTAACAAAAATGTTGCACCAAAATTAGTAACAGATGGACTAACATGTCCAATATACCGTAACCATTTTGGTCTTTTTCATGCAACAATACCTAATTTTTCTGCTATGAGACATCAATCTGAAGGTAATTAATCCTTTTGGTTAATAAAATTTTCAAACAAAAATATGATTACTAAGTAATATTAAAGTTTACTAAGTAATATTACTAAGTAATATTTAAGTATATGATTACTTAAGTAATATTTTAGGATCATGGTTCATTCAAGATATTTGTTATGAACTTCAAAACTCTACACCTATCAGAGTGACAGAATGGATAATAAGAGTTACTAAACGTTTAACTAATAGAAGATCTATGAGTCAAGATAAAAGTAAAAATATTGTTCAAGTTCCAGTTACTGATAATACAATATCTGTTGACTATTTGTTACCTCAGTATTGTGCCAAATTTCTGGATCAATGTTAAGTTGGTTATTGTGTTGTAGTGCAATATGATTATTGTACATTAAATGTATATAAGCAGCTATTTCTTACAGTTAAAAAGTAATTTTAAAACATGTATATGTTTGACACTTGAAATAAATTATATAATGTGTAAATTTACAGAAAATACTAGAAAACAGTAATTTGATATTTAACTATTAGTTTATGAGAATAGTTAATATTAATTATACAGAATGTAAAAGTACAATTTTTTTACTTGTTTATAGTATTTTATTGATTTTCAATTTTTATTCTCAAAATATATAAAGCTTTCATAAAAATTAATTATAATTTTAAATAACTTTATATCAAATGTCAGCATTTGTAAACTTAAGTTATCTAAGTGTTATGAATTTTAATAAATATAAAAGTAATTTTAAAATATATAAAATTTATTTGTATATAGATACACAATTTTTTGACACATTTCCCATGATAAATTCATTATCTTTGCTTAAATTTAAAAAAAGGCTTCACTATTTTTACTAACTGTTGTTCAAAGCACTTTGTTGAAAATCTAGGAACTGATTTTCTAGCAGCATTTCGTATTACATTTCTTTCTTGATTAGACATTTTTATAATTGAAATTATAATTTGTGCATATTCATCAGGTTCTTTGGCTAAATATCCATTTCTAGTTTCATCCTTTGTATCAATAATATCACCTTTGGGTCCTCCTGATGCATTAGCAACCATAATGAGACCAGCAGCTAATCCATCAACCACACTTATTCCAAAGTGTTCATTCCACATTGCATGGATTCCAATTGTGCCTTTTTGAATTTCAGAAATTAATTCAGAATACAATATATTTACTTTAAACTCAATATTATCAATCACAGCTAATTTTTTTGCTAAGTTTTTCAATTTTTTTACATATAATTCATCATTTTGATCACGACAGGAACCTACTAAAACTAATTGGACTTTTTTCCAAATATCTTCATCAAGGGTTCTTATTTTACGCATTACTTCTATCATTAAGGCATGATTTTTTTCAGGTCTAAATTGACTAACAGAAACTATACGAATTTTATTGTCTTTTTCTAATTCAGTTAAAATTGGTAATTCTGTAAGTTTTTCTACATCACATGGAGGATATAAAAGATGAGTTCTATCTGGGCAATTCCAAATAGAGTTAATATGTGCTTTTGTCCAAGAAGAATTAACCATAACAATGTCAGCTGTCTTACCAGCTAAACCATATAAGAAAGCAACACCTTTATAATATCCAAGTTTTAAAACAGTAAGAATTGGATTTCTAGCTATAATGTGGCGATTATTATAGGATGCTGATCTTTGTGATACATGATTTAGCATGTCTGTGGAAATAATTGGATAATGTGTATAAGATGCTACTTTGCAACCACCAAAGTATTTAAATATAGGATATGTAAATGCATAACCCATTGTATCTATGTAAATGTCAGGCTTGAAAAGTGTAATTGCTTCCAAACCAAGCCAAATGGATCCAATACTTTGTCCAAGTAAAGTACAAAATGGATACATTTTAGCTTCAACCCATTTTCTTCTATGCAAATAGACAATATTGATATTGTCTTGCATTTTTAAATCGAAAACTTTTTCGACATTAGCTAGAATTGTTTCTCTATCATAATCAAGATCTCCAGTATAAATAAATACATGAACATTTTGAAAGTTTGATTGCAGAGCTTTAACAACAGACCAAAGGACTCTTTCTCCTCCGGCTCCAGCATTGCAGTAAGGGTGGAAAATTCCAACAGTTATTTCTTCTTTATCCTTCTTTTCTGCATCATTTCTTTTTGACAATAATGTTTTTAAGAACATTAATATTGCTAATGGATATAAACATAACAAAAAAAGCCAACATGTAGCTATAAATGCAGCTATTTTACAAAACCAATAAATCAATGGTTTTAAAACAGACATATTTTTTTACAGTTAATGGAAGTTCTTTCACTGTAAGATTTATAGCTGCAAACACGTAATTGTAGAATTTCTGTTTAAAAAATAATATATATTAATAGTACAATATTGGTTTTTATTATACAAGTGATAAAAAAAATATTTGTTTACGTTTTACACATGTGTAGTGTTTCTTTGACGTGTCCCGTGTAAAAACCAAGCAAACTCCCTCCTCATAAACATAACCTCACTTTTAGAAAAGTAGATAAAGATCGAATAAATTTATTTTTCTAGGATATTTGTTATGATGTGAATTTTTACATAATGTGCTATTTACTTGTCGTAAAAGATTTAATTTTTCACACAAATTTGATAAATATCCTACTTTTAACCTAGGTGAACTCAATTTAGAAAAGATAATTTAATTAATTCACAAATTTTTAAAACGCCTTGCATAATGCATTGTACATTATCTCAAGTATACCTAAGTATACTTGAGATAGGTGGCTATTTCGTCAGCAATGCAATATATAGCAATGACAGTATTCAATGAAAACTTAAATTTGAACCAACGTTCACCGCTGCTTCTTGAAAAGATGATGCAAATAATTTGCAAGAAAATAGAAAATTTAATAGTAATTCAATGTTTTTACCTGACTTAAATTATTAAATAAACTTTGTATCATTTTCAATTACAATGATATTTTTTTAACATAGTTATTTAAAACAGTTGAAAATACAATTTATTTATTTTATTCCATTATTATATTGTTAAAATAATATGATGTTTTCCGTACAAATCACTTGTAATACGATAACAATACTAATTTTTCACGATAGTCATAACACCATTGTTCGATTTTTAATAATTAACTTTTAATATACTAACAACGTACAAAAGACTTATTGAACAAATAAAAATAGTTATACAATCTGAATTTGAAATAATGAATTTGTAAACAAATTATTGCAAAGGAGTAAAGCAGTGCATGGTAAACTCTTTTTTAATTATTTAACTTTATTTTTAACTTATTTTAATCTCTTATTTCACTTTTATTTTTGTAAATTTAAGTAACACAATGCATAATCGTAAATTAACTTACTACTTAGACAGCTATGTTGTATTTTTATAAACTTCTGAGAATATTAAATTTAAAATCGTTATAGCATTAGTCAAGTAAGTCAAAATTTGTCTTCGATAACATTTGGTTAGATGTAGAATTCCTTTAAGGATACAAGTGCAGACTGCAGCCTCTTTTGGTAAATGAGAGTATGCCTGAAGCTGGTTGCTAATCGAAATATTATAGCAGACCACTTTGTAATATGTGCGAACGACAGTATAGGCTGGCTTCAGTTATAGAGGTATATATACTAGAAAGATTCGAGTATACTACACGGAGTTTGGACGCGGGAAAATCAAAAAAAACGCAGCCGCTGTAGTATTTGTTTATTGTTGTTCGAGCGCGGTTGTCATACAAAAGCAGGAATAATGCTTTTGACATTCAAACTAATATTTTGCATTGACACGAGGAAGGCGTGTATTGAATATGGAAGATGAATTGGAAAAGCGAGAAATGACAATAAATGTGAGTGGAGAATTGGAGATATTATAGGAGACGTTACGTAGAATACTCAATAATTCTGGCGTCGTAGTGCGACGGCGCCAGTGTGCTTAATCGGTGGCGGCACACTATAGCGATAGCGAGCGCTTAGCACACACTGCAGAGTATGGCACAGTGCAGGCTGGGCCAGTGGGCGCAAAGCGCAATACAGATATACGCTAGGCGAGGTTAAGCGGTGTAAATATATATTTATAGAGTAGTAGTCGAATGGTAATCGAGCGACAGAGGGGATAGACCGCGCCAGCTCGCGCCGCGGCGCCGAGGGGAAATGGGAAAGAGAAAGAGAGAAAAAGGGAGTCGAGTGGCGTGCGCGGTGCGACGGTCCGTGTAGTGGCGCGGGGAGAGATTGGGCCGTGCGCTCCCTGGCGCAGCCGTTATTAGCTGCTGCTATTATTGTCGCGCGCGGCCGAGCAGTGGAGTGCAGGCCTCGGTGAGCGCAGGAGTGCGCTGTCTGTCGCGGCCAGCGGTGACGAGGGCAAGCGGGCAGAAGCGGGCCGAGGCTGCAGCGTCGGAGCCAGCGCGCCGGACGGAGAGAGAGAGAGAGAGCGAGCGAGGCCGGGCCCTCCCTTTTCTGCGCGGCAGCTCCTCGGCGAGCAGGCCAGAGCTGGCCTCCGCGGAGCCATGACGCCGCGGGCCGCCCCAGCAGCGGGCAGGAGCTCCGCCTCCGAACGCCGCCGCCTGGCCGCCTGAGCGCCAAGAGCCCGGCGCCCCAGCCGACACCGCCGCTTCCCGGGGACGAGGCCAGGCGAGACATGGAAGCCGACTACCAGCCCGCCCCCAGTCCCGCCAAAGTTTTGACAGGTGAGGCACAGCGCGAGGGAAGGTGCGCGCGACGGCCCACTGCTCGCCTCCTGCCCCGCCGCCGGTGTCGTCGAACCCGCCTCCGCCCCGGTGACGATCGTGTCGGCAGTGCCACCGGCCCTCCAAGCGGCCGATCGACCCGCTCTTCTGCTGGCCAACCTGCCAGCCCGCCCTGCGGACGCTTTGTTTTGGGAACGTTGCTTCTCAGTGGAGAGGCCCCGTCCTGCTGGTTCCTCTCTCGGTCAATGGGCCTTCCTGTCTCTACTGCTTTTTCAATATTCACCTATCGTTGCTTTCAGACAACTGCAGTTGCACAAATATGCACAGAATATCTAAAAGCATTTGTAAGTTAGATAACTAGTAAGGAGACTCTCATCCATTAGCATACAAGTGTTTATAAATCAATAGCTTTTTCTTGGCATTCTCTTGACAGAAGTCTTCTACCATCCTTATCATTAACCTTGTGTCCAACTTTGGAGGAGGATTTTTTGAATCTACCAAATTGTTCGCTACACACTTTACATGGCTTACATCATGCACTGCTTGGATCATGATTTCTCTCTGCTTATTCTAAATAACTTTGGCTTTTGAAATCATAGTCAATTGCTTAGATCACTTGTTTTATCAATGGGGCACAGCATGTTGTAACATTCCTATGACATTCATCCTGGAAATTGCCACACGATAATTTAGCATATTTAAAGTGCTACAAGCTGGACACACCCACACGTTACATCTTGTGTACAAAAGAGATAATAGATAAAGTAAGCTTAAATAACTATTTCTAATTGCCAAGTAGTTTTATATTTGTTTTATTTTGCTGTGTTAACAACTTTAATAGAATACGATACCAAGTATTTGTCTTTCAACTTGAATTAATTATATTTCTTTCCTTAATACGCTTCATGAACAAAAAGGGTAATTAGTTTGATATTTGTCAATCATAAAGAGAATTACAAAGAAAAGAAAAGTAGATCATTTAACACTCAACTGCTTTCATTGTTACAGCTGTTCTCCATAGAAAAATTGATCAAGCAGATAAAATTCACTTTCCAATCTTTCATCTATATTAGACTCATTTTATTCTGATGACGAAACGTTATACAATTCTGTAATCTGTTTAAAAAGAAGTTCATTAACGCTTCACGATCGATTTCAAAATGCGTTACTTTTCGTAGGTTTCGAGACGTAACAATAACAACATTTTTTGTCACGTTATATGTAATGACATAATGTCTCGATGCAAAAAGTCCTTTACAAGCTAATACTCTGAAATAACCGCTGATAAAAAAGTGCCGAGAAAGTTCTAAAAAAAAGATGACAGCCGCAGGCACAGTACTCGAATGATAAATAATTGAATGAAAAATGTGTATTTTCAACGTGCAGTTGTTTGTTGCCAAGTTTTCGTTATATTGGGAATCAATGTGTGACATTTAGAAAAATTCGAATTTTTTAAATGTCAATTCGGTTTCATTTCGTTAGTCCAGTCGAACGCATACATTCCTTGACAGTATATACTTTCGCTTTAATGTGAAATCAATTTTAATTGCGAGGCTCTCGTTTCAAGACGGGTGCTCTCATATGCGATACAAAAAGGAGGCATCAACACATGCATGTAGTACAATGCCCACGTTTATAATGCCTTAACACGTAGCTCGTTCTATACATCGTTCAAGCACTGGCATATAGATATTGTGTACTTCAAAGACTCGCTCAATGCTTTTCTTTTTACTTAAAAAAAACAAAGTAAAATATCTATTGATTTAACGAATAGGTACTTAACTCGTATAGGCTAATCTGAACATTATTTGTTAATAATCCAAATCACGGTGTAAGTTTAAACAGCGTGCAATTATACTAGTTCGTGCATGATCAAAAGCAGATTTATCCGAATAAGCTATCCAAAAGGCATTATGCATAGAGATATGTGTTAATATGTAAATTGAACCGCATG
Source organism: Sycophaga agraensis (assembly GCA_018906755.1). Lineage (NCBI taxonomy): Eukaryota > Metazoa > Arthropoda > Insecta > Hymenoptera > Pteromalidae > Sycophaga > Sycophaga agraensis. Next base: position 2,469,311 of record JACCIE010000011.1, read on the forward strand.
AGCGTTGAACAGAGTGCTTGTAATTCTTGCACGTTACAGTTGTCAATAATCAATTTGGAGTCGTATGGAGCAACTAATAAGCAGCAAAAATGCTGCTTCGCACAAATATTATCTTTGCAACGTTCTATTTCGAGTCGAGATCTTTGATAAGCTCTGCAAAAGGCTACCAATCGCGCGAGATAATTTTAAAACGTTACTGGCGCTAAGGGCGTGTATTTTTCAACTTTGACTCGTATAAATTTTGATTATAGACGACGCAGTGATTCACCTTTGCCGTACGATGTACATTAGATAGCTGCCGGCGACAGAAAGACGGGTTTACCGGATACAACATTGCCTCACGCTCCATTTACGCCGTTTTATTATCTAAGAAAATTAGTACGATAAACTGTCACCTAATCGCATTTTCGTTTCTGTCCTGTGATTTCAGCGACTTTATAAGTCGAAAAATAAATGCCTCTTTGTCGCGGGTTAACTCGCTGAATCATAATATAACTTTTGAAACAAAAGCTTTGCGATTTTCTCGAGTTAACGAGATATATTTTACCACTCATTTTTCAATTGCACACGCACACCCAGGTGCTCAGAGACGGGCCACGTAATAAGCACCTGTTAAACGTAAACAAATAAGTAGGCTCGGATTTTTTCCTCCCGACGTACACACGTAATAAAAGAGCAATTGAGCTTTGCATGCCTCGGGGCGGGGGAGAGCGGGCTGAAAACACACCGTTTTTCCCAATGTAATAATTGGTGATGCGTGCGAGTGGGCTGCGTGTACAACGTGTTGCTCGCTGACAAAATCATCAGGCCAAAGTTATTTTTACCGGGCAGCAGCCCGGGGAGGCCGCTTTCTTCCCTCGATTTCCCTCGATTTTTCAGCAGCTGATCCGACTTTAATTAGGCCTATGGAAAAAAAAAAGGAGGAAAAGAGAGCCGAGCGCGCCTGCCACGGCTGCCGGAGCGACGCGCACACTACGTGAAAGAAAACCGTACAATGGTAGCCAGATATACCCAGAGTAGGGGCGGCCGGGTATAATCCGCGCCGAGTCCCGAGGAAAGCGAGAAAATTAAAAGGATAGGCTGGCTTTTGTTGGCCGCACGCAACGGCGGGCGCGCGCGTCACGGTCTTAGATCATCGGGCGGGGATCGAGCGCACGCGCGCGCGCGCGCATGTATCGATCCCGAGATAGCGCGGAGGACCGGCTGCTGGGCCGCGGCGCGTGGGCGCAAGGTGCACACCTTCACCTACATTCAGCGCGCGGCGCGCCGATCGATGGGCCGACTCTGATCGGGTGGGAGGGAGGGGAAAAAAGGTGCACTCGCGGGGCGGAAGGAACTGGCGGACGTGCCGGAAGCTCGTTAGCCATGCGGCCGGCGCGCCACATCCTCCCCGGGCGTCGTCGCCGCCGTCTCGGGAATCCTCCTGCGGACTTTCGCTCTCCGTTATACGCGTGTGCTACCGCGCGCGCGGAATTTCTCTCCATATATACCGAGGTGGACGCTCGCGAGGTGGGTTGACGCGCGCGTCTTTCGGCCCTCGGCCCGAGCCGCGGGACCTTTCCTTTTTCGCGGAGGAGCCAACAGCTGATACCGCTCGTTGTGCGGGCCAACTGGCTTCCCGTTAGAAATCTCACTGGATTATTAACTATTTTTCTCCCCGCGCCGCACCACAGATAAAGCTAACTAGCTTTGAGAAATCCTAAGCGGCGAGCAGCGATAAACACGAATTGCCGAGGTGGATTTAGCGAGAAAGTGCGAGCGAGCAATAAATAATGTTCCCTTAAAGGCCTGCTTTAACGCACAATGAGTGACGATAAAGTGGGCACGAGCGCTAATAATCATGATAAGCATAAGAATATACTTTTGAAAAAGTGAAATGCGATAATGCCAGATTATATGCGCATATATGTATAAGGCTGGCCAGTAGTGCAGCGCGGTTCTCGCTCGCTTAAGTGTATATCCCTTGTAACGCTGTCGGGCGGCGGGGCGAGCGTCTGGGCGCAATACGCGAGGCGGCTCGCCCGCGGGCTTACGATTCAATTATCGGGCCGCGGGCCAGGTGCGGGGAGGGGCTTATCGGGCGATCGGCGGGCGTTCCCAGGTCGGTTCCCACAGGTCTCGGGGCGCTCCCCGCGCTTCCCACCGCGGGATCGAGGCGAAAGAAAGCGCGGCCCGGGACTTTCGCGGGATCCGGGGCAAAGAGGACCCGGGGCGGGCAGCTTGTGCGCAGCGCGGACTTTCTCGCGCGCGGCCCCTCGCTCTAATCCCCCGTCTGTCTGCGCAGTGCCGCCGGCCGTCGCAGCGGTCCAGGGCAATGAGTCCGAGGACCCCTACCCCAGCCTCTCCGACTTCCACGACTACGAGCCCAACCTGGAGTTCGACGACACGGAGCTGCAGGCGACCGCCGCGGCCTGTAGGTATCACGCGGGCCCCGGCCCCCGGGCGACCTCGCTCATCCCTGCCTGTGTTTCAGCCGTCGAGCTGCTCGAGGAGAAGCTCGACCTCACCGCCGGGGTCATCGGCTCGGGGATCGAGTACCTCGAGAGCCCCGTCAGCGACGGCACCATCGAGGAGAACTTCGAGAAGGAGCTGGTGGACGCGCCCGTCATCGAGACCGGTATGCACGCACCTCCCCTCCCACCCGTCGCGAAAACAAAACCCGCCTTTTCAGCGCCCGCCGATCCGATTACGCAACGGCCTTTGCCGTTTCTTTTTTTTCCTCCTCGGCTCCGCTCGATATGCCTCTGTCACCTCGCCGCGCGCCGCGCCCCCGAACGTCTCCGAGGGTGTATATCTCGGCGGGCAAGCGATCCGAGCCCCCTGTATCGCCTCTCGGCCTGTATCGGTTCCCCCCGATCACGTGTAAGCTTGGTCGCGACCGAGGCCGGGCCTTTTTATCGGGCCGCGCAAAAGTGTTTACGCGCCCAGCCGGGGATCGTTCGCAAAGACTCTATACTCCTCTTATGCAACCCGGGAGCGTCCTATAACAACCAATAAACCAACGCATTGTTAAGCATTAGCCGCGTTTTATGACAAAAAAAAAAGCTTTGTGTGAACGCGTCCGTCACCGTGATTGCGTAAGGAGGCGGACTATATTACCCACCCGCCGCGCTAAATGTTGTTATTATCGCATTGCGATGGGCGCTCGTACGCGGGCCGTTTAAAAAACCAAGCTCGCTCAAATAGTATATCATCAGCGGCGCCTTCCGCGCTCCGGCTTTTCACTCGGCTTGTTAAAAGCCCCCTGACTCCGGAGCCCCGGTGCGATATGCACAGGCTTTTGGACGCTCGCGGCGTTCTTGCAAAAGTCCCCGTATCGCTCGGACGTGAAATCACCGAATTAGAATCGGGCGAAGAGCTTGCGCAAGAGTAAGCGGCTCCGCGGCAATGTCCTTATAAAGTCCCTCGTGGTGACTCGGGATCTCTGGCTCCGCAGAGGACGACCTAGCCGCGCTGGACACGGACCTGGACGACGAGGAGGACTACCACGACATCGCGCGGCTCGGCATCGTCGAGGTGGTGGGGGACGACAGCGCCGGCCGCAAGGTGATCGTCGTCTCCGCGTGCAAACTCCCACCCGTCGGCAAGGAGGCCTTCAACCACGCCAAGCTCCTGCGCTACCTCACCCACACTCTCGACACGTTCGTCGAGCAGGACTACAGCCTCGTCTACTTCCACCATGGGCTCACCTCCAAGAACAAGCCGCCGCTCTCCTGGCTTTGGCAGGCCTATAAGGCCTTCGACCGCAAGTACAAGAAGAACCTCAAGGCCCTCTACCTGGTCCACCCGACTCCCTTCATACGCATAGTCTGGCAGATCTTCAAGCCAGCCATCAGGTCAGTAGGATCGCACGCGTCTCCGGCTGACCCCGGATTTAACCTGCCTTTTTTGACCACCTTTTTCCACTTGGTATGCTTTAGGTATTTCTATCTAGCATCCGAGTGTCTTTTTATTTGCAATTATCGGTGAAACAAAGAACGGAAAATCATAATGGATTCTCCTCACCTTGAAAGATTCTCGCCAGTGGGTTTCGTACGTGACATGCATGATAAATACCATTTTCGAGAATTTTCACCAACGCGTACACGCGAATGGTTAAACAAGTATTATCTTCTCGTTGGAAACGAATTGTTTATAAGAATGCATCGCTACGTAGGATAAACGTGGAAAAATATTTGCAACGTTCCCTTACACTGTCGACAAATTCATGGAATATTTTTTATTAAGGCGCTTTTTACGCATACGAAGCGGTGGAGCGAGTTTTTCAACGAATCAATTTAAGCACTACTTGCGTTCACTTCACGATAACGCAATAAATATAGCTTACAAAAATAAGTCAGTTTTCAATATATTTTACATATTTGCAAATTATTGTAAAAAAACAATCTCATAAATATTTAAAAAATAACTGCACCCTTATCTGCAGAATGTTTAAATGACAAAAACATTCAAAGAGACATATTATGATTAGTTTAAAAATATATTCGAGAATCTTGTCATTTACAAAATTATATTTCTCTTCCAGTGCTAAATTTGGTCGAAAAATGATGTATGTCAATTACTTAGACGACTTGGCTCAGTATATTAATCTTAATCAATTAATAATTCCTCAACAAGTGATAGAGTAAGTAAACAGGTTATATGGTACAACTGAATACTTTCCTGGAGAAGATACTTATTTTAAACAACTTTTTTCAGTCACGATGTACAACTAATGTCGAGAAATAAAAAGAATCTACCAACGAGTCCACCGCCGAGTTCAATAGCAACTCCAGTTGGTACGACACAATTTGGAGCGAGTCTTCAATTCATCAAAGAAAATAACAGAGGAGATCCTATACCGCCCATAGTGCGGCAATGTGTTGAATTTCTTGATACACCTGATGGTACAGCCTTTAATTATAAATCAATCTTTCACTTATTCATTTTTTTCGTTTACTATTAATATTTCTTCAAACAAAATAATATTACATTGGTCACAAAAATAATTTAAATAAATTTTATTTTTATTCTTATTGCAATTGAAATTTTTGAATTAATAATAGTAATTTTATGTATTTATTCTTAAATCGCAGCATTAGAAACTGAAGGAATATTTAGAAGATCAGCCAATGTGACGGTAATTAAAGATCTGCAAAGCAAGTGTAATCAAGGATTGCCTGTAGATTTTCAAAGTGATGCACATATAGCCGCAGTTCTTTTAAAAACTTTTCTTCGGGAATTAGAAGAGCCACTGATGACGTATGAATTATATGACGAAATCACGCAGTTCCAAAGTAAAAATTTTTTTCGTTTCTAATTATTCTGACAAAGGTACATACTTGATTGATACTGATTGTTTGTCTTACTTTAAGCTTTGTCAAAAGATGACCGTCCACGAAGAGTAAAAATATTAATTCTCGAAAAACTTCCCGAGGATAATTATCAGCTTTTAAAATACATCGTACAATTCTTATCTAGGGTAATTATTTCAAAAATATATTACATTTAGCTTATGATATTTCATTTTAACTGGTTTGATAATCCAAAAGTATGGACTCCTTTTGGAAAGATGCTTATAATATTGAACAGCTTTTAAAATTCATTTTAAAATTCATGTAAGTCGCTAAGAAGCTTTTTATTTATTTATTTAATTAGGTAATGGACAGATGTGATCTGAATAAGATGACGTCCAGTAATCTAGCAGTGGTTTTCGGTCCAAATCTTGTGAGAGCACCTCCCTCGAGAGGAATGTCCTTATCGGCAATCGGCCCAATCAACCAATTCATCGACTATGTGTTCACCGACCAAGATAAGATATTTATAATTTAAATGTAAATGTCGCTTGTGAGCAAGGGCCTAATTGCGCGTCAATTTAAGCCTTTGACAAAGGCTTTGAGGAGTACTCACGTGATTTTTCTTGATATTTTAACAATTACAAACTTGCGTAGATTGTACATCGAAATTCGCTTTCTACCAGATTATCATTATTTGTGATACAAAAATTGTATTAATCTAATGAAATTTTTAAATAGGTCAACTTGTTTATCTGTTTTTCTTGTCTTTTCATTATTTTACTAATGTGAAAGCATGAAAACAATCAAAATGTGTATTATTTTTTGTAAATCTATGATTCTTAGTTTAAGGATACATAAGTCTGTAAGAAAGTAAATACTTTATTTGAATACGTAAGAAAAAATGAAAAATTACTAATGAACTTCATTAAAGTAACAAATCCTTTGTTGTATAGCACAACAATGTCGCCTCAATGGATGCATAACGAGAGATTGTTGGTACAATTGTTATATTTATAAATGTCTTATACCAGTGAATACTAATGAAAAAATCTATTAGATGTTTATATTTTGTAATAACATTTGTTAATTTTTAAATTTTTTCCATTTAATAATCAAATATCTTTTTAAAACTCATTTTAACATAATATTTTTATCTACTAGCCGTGATTATAGAAAGAAAAATCTGATATGTACATTAAAAATGGAATAATTTTGAAATAACTAATTATGCACAATGTAGGTTGCTACTATTGTCATAAGATAAATCGAATTTATGAAGTCTATGAATTAGATTGAGGCTGAAAATATAAACGAGTCTTGGAGGTTTGTACATTTACCTAAAAAATTGACGACCGCATACCAAAGATATATGAAAATGTCAGACAATTATATGTAAAAAGTAGTATTATCAAATGGTGTAATTAATTCTTCATAGCTGTTACATGTAATACAGGATGATTCCTCCAAGATTTTATTTCTGCAATAGTATGATAGGTACAGATTTTTTATGGCATTTTTTATGAATGTCTTTAATTTCTTTTCTTGTAACATTTTTCATAATCATAACATCAACATTCCATGTCAGTTTTTTTAAGCTCATATTTAGCAATAACCAAACTAATTTAATCCAGTCCAGACTCAAGTTGAAGCTACATTAGCTGAGTCATTAATCTGTATTAAATGATCTATTTATCGAAGCATCCTGTAATATAAATAATAATTTGTACATAATTTAACAGTGTATAAAATTATATAGTTTTTAAGGCGCCTAGAACTGATTTTTAATTAAATAATGAAAAGAGTATAAGAAAAGATACTTTAATATAAAAATAGACGATTATGAAGATGATTGTAAATCATACAGAGATATGTCTATATGAATGCAGAAAATGATAATTGAAGTTATATGAATTTTTTCAGAACATCTATATATTTAAATAAATTTAATGATTGTAGGTTTAAATTATAATAGAAGATTTTTACTTACTTGGCAAGAGCATACGTCACGTTTTCTTAATATGATTACACATTAATGTAATAAAACACCAAACACACTCAAGGTATCATGTTTAAATTAAATCACTTAATGTTTGTACGCACCTAATGCGAATTAATATTGTAAAAGTGCGTTGTCTCCAAATCGCTAGCCATTCCTTTTGGTGATTAAAATAAATATTTATAAAAAAGTTAAAAATATCAGGGATTGTTTTACAATGCATAAAAAGTGCATAATTAAAAATAACTTAATTACTGAATCGAATTTGTTTTTACTATCTGTACAGAAGAAATCACTATTATGTAAAGCAAGAATGACCATTATGTATTTAAGTATAAACTAAATATTATAATTTAGAAGATTTCGTACAAATCATTATAAGTCATTGCTTTATCTAGATATAAATATAAAAAAGCTTATTTTATATAAAAAAATTTCTAATAAAAAAATAAACAGAGAACAATGTTTGAATATTTTGCAATAAGTTTCATAAATGTTCTTAATCTTTGCATTTTATCGTATAGTCATTTTTTTGTACAGGTAGTTCTACTGCGTCAAAGAATGTGTCTGTAGTGTACAATGATACATGCACGATCCATGTATATACCTGTGATAGTTGCACATTGTATCATCTCGAAAATTTTGCTGACTTGGCAATCAAACGAGTATAACAGCAATTAATGTGTTGCTTATTATTTCAGGTAATAAAAAAGCATAATTCAACAATATCGTTTATTGTTTTCTTTTTTACAATAATAAGCCGAGTGACAACAAATTATGCAGGGTAATAATAGATACAAATAACTACAATAAATTTAAATACAATCATTTTAAAGACATACAAATATACAATCAGAAACTAGCCAAACAACTGTATCGAATTGACTTAAACTTAATTATTTAGTTTCAGATAAAAAAGTAAATAAAGTTACGTGCTGTATGATTACAATAATAATAAAATTTCAAACAATAATCTTAAACTATAGCATTAGTAATAAATTTAAAGAATAAAAAAACAAGTATTTATTTTGTTCATTCATAGTTGCAAGTGGAAGATTTGACTCGATATGCTTATTATACACCCTTCAGAGGCAAGATTTCTATTTTGTTACTGCAAAGATTATCACAAAGACATAATTCGATGCTGTATAAGAGCCTCTTAGATGAAATACATAATCAATAATAGAAACAGTTTAACTATTCACCAACTGCAAATGCAGTAACATTTTTTTTATACTATATATATACGTTATTTCGTTTTTTTGTTTGACACATTCAACAATTTAATTATCTATATATGCATACTATTTACTGAAACACGACGCTTCACACAATTTCATTTTATATCAAGGATTAAAAGTGGAACAAATGTTCAAACTCGTAACTTTTACTTTAAATACAGAAGAAGATTTTGCAAGTAAACTAATTATTTTTAATAGTATTGAGATATGCAACAAAAATTTGAAAAAGTCATCCTTATCACTAAGTTGGAATATTTCTGTATTGATGCAAAAGTTTTACGACCCATTTATGCTACTATCTCGTACATGCACATTATTTTGTACACTTATAATTCCAGTAATATTATATACAAGATTATATTCGAATATTTATTGTGTGAAAATCGCATGAGACAAAACATAAAATGAATATTCTTCAGGAAAACATAATATAGTTTTCCTTTTACAATTTCAGCATTCTTGGTTAAGGTCTTATAAAAAGTAGCAAAGGTAGCGCAGATCTTCATTAAGATTATTGATTACAAATACTGAAATTATTATCACCCTTGCAATTCCATAATGTTCCAATCTATATTCATGCCTAATAACTTTTTTCGTATAAAAATCGCTATAGATACTTATACCGTCAGTCTGATAGTGAAATAAATTTTTACTACACTTCTAATTAACGCACAGAAAAAACTATACACGATTCTTGCATGGTTACAGATATAACACGATATTTTAAACGCGAAAATAGTATTAACAATTTTCTTTGCGTTATTTTAATTAATCTTATGTGATCAAATCTATTGAATATATAACAAGTATTTACACATCATGCCAATATAATGATATTTTAAAATAATTATATTTCAAAATAAAGCAAAGATAAAAGATCAGAAAAATCGAGCAAGTTCTCAACTAATGAATTATTTATAAAAGTAAATTTGTAACTTTCACGTTTATTTTGTTATCACTTATATTATTTATAAAATGCATAATTTATTATTCATGTTATCCAATTGATGGATAAAAAAAAATCACAAGTTTGCTTATGGACATCCAATTTTTATTTTTCTGCTTTTGTATTTGTAAGAAAGTTGATGTACATTAATTTTGTTAATTCTGAAAATTTTAATTATTATAGGCATATACATATATTTAATCTTTACTCTAGTAAATTGGTCCAGAGATGGACTTGGTGTAAATATAGGCATTTCTGTATGTAATAAGTTGTAAAAAAAAATGTTTATAATGTAGATTACATATATCAAACTTATGTAATGGAGTTTTGCATATTCTTACCGAATCATGTATAATTTTTTGAACTACAATTACTACTTATGTAAAAATAACTTTACAGAATTAACAAATAACATTTTCAGTTATTCTTATCTATTCCATTGAGAGTCAATACTAATTAAGTTTAGATGTAAGTCAATCATGTTACTTCTTTATCCATTATAGCACTATATAACAATTGAGAACATAATCTACTTGCAAGATATATCTTAAGTGTATATTTCTTTCTTTTATAGCTACGAGCATAATAGAAACTATTTTAGGGTACACTACTGGAAAAGCGTTTCAATTTCACACTCAAAAACCTCAAGTATCATTATCATTTTTGCAAAAATAATCGAAAATTATATACATTAAAATACAAGACAGTGAAAAAATTCTTAGCTCAAATGTAGCAAAATTTTGTTGTCTTAAGGTTGTAACGCTATGATTCAACATTTAGAACATATTTAGAGTATGAAATTGTTTACCAAAAATACTAAGATGAGTTAATAAAAATTATATGACTAATTAGCAGCTAATTTATAATAAATTAATAAGATGCTTAAAGTTTGTAATTACATCTACGTAAGTTGTCTTAATTATATTGTTATTAATTGATAATATCTTTAGTACACTAAAGTAGAAAAAATTTAATACTAGCGTTTGCAATGATTAGATTTAATTTCTCTAACTTGAGGTTTTCTTAATGTAAAATTAAAAATGAAAAAAATAATAATTTTAGATTCCAAAATGATATAATACTCCAATCCTTGTTTTTCACCTTGTTTTAAAAAGATTGCAATAATTTAACTAATTATATAAAATGTGATTTAACATATAGTTATATCAAAAATTGATTTATCAGCAAAAACTGCTATAAAATATTCTTTGAAGAAATAATAATGTCAATCAAAAAAATATTTAAATATAAACTTGAAAAAAATGGTAACTAGAAAGAAAAACTCATTAAAATCATTGGATACTCTCACTTGTACTAGTGAAAAATATGCATGGTCTTATAAATTTATCAACAATTAATAAACACTTATATTATTATATAGATTTTGTTCTCAATAATTTAAATAACTTTATCTTTACAATTATACAGATATACAAAATTAAATATTCATAAATAGCTTAATTTTTGCTTGAGTTATTATAATTATAGTTTGGCTTAGGTGATTTCATTATATTGAGATATTTGATTTTGATTTTGTAAAATTATAAATGCTAAAATATAAAATGCCCAATTACATAAAAGGCTGTTTTAAATTACAAAATTTTTACAAATTTGTGATAACCTGTTTTTCATTCTGATGATTGAATGTAAAGCAAATTAAATTACTGAGAAAACTTTCAAAGTCTACCTTTAAAAGACTTAGACGTACCAACACACATAGCGTTACAACCCACGTAAAGCTTCATTGTAATGACTAAATTAAAAAACATATTAAGAGCTGTGTGACGAACTACCACCACCGCCACAGCACAAACTCTTAGTGGGTTGATTTTGTTCCGCTAATTCATCCTCAACGACGACAACATTTCGTCGAGTGCTGTTACTTCTTGTTAAAGTGGATTTTTGTTCTTGTTCGTCAGCGTGTTGCATCATACGACGAGTAAGATCTAGGAACATTTCCTCAACATTGAGGTTCTGCTTAGCTGACGTATGAAAATGTACTGCACCTACTTGTTTTGAATACCTACAAAATTAAAAATAAAAAAGAATATTGAAATATTCATATAAAACACGGGATCTCTACAGGAAGTAGCTTAAGCTGGTCATATTTTAAATTATTTTCAATGTACACTATGTATAAATATTCTGACAATGAAACTAAAGTCGTTATTAGACAAATAATTTCTTATGTAATTCATAATTCTTTAGAAGCCTATTATTAAGAGTCTGTTAGTAGCTATAATATTGTGCAATTATCATTGCTGTTGAGCAACCTTGGTTATTTGTTCTTATTAAGATTTTGAAATTAATGTTATGAAGAAAAAATAAAAAAAACTCACTCTTCAGCCTCTTCAACAGTAACATTTCTTTCTTTTTCTAAATCTACTTTATTTCCTGCGATAGCTAGGCAAATGTCACTACCCAACATTTTTTTTAACTCTTTCACCCAGTTTTTTACCTAAAAATTAGAAGAAATGAGCAAACCAAAATTATTACTTAGATTAGATAAGATAAGTGAGAGTAGATAGATAAGAAGTCAATTTCAAAGGAACAAAATCTTCTTTGTATGTTATTGCAGATGGTACACAGAAATACTGTAACTTACTTTTTTGAACGTTTCTTCATCAGTAATATCATAGACTAATATGGCTCCATTGGACATTCGATAATAAATAGGCCCAAGTGCATGAAATTTTTCTTGTCCAGCTGTATCCCAAATTGCCAAATTTACCCTTTTATTGTTAATATTTACTTTTTTTTTAAAGAATGAAGCCTGTAATAGAATCATTGTAAGAAAATAAAATTAAAACATTGATTCGTCAAAGCATTATGCAATTTGAGCGTAATTCATTTTGTGTGCTGAATAGTTGAAATCAAAGAGTTTTCAGAAGCAATATATTAATCTTTTATTTGAAAAATTAGTTATTTCTACAATCTTTTTTAACTTCATGTTATAACATTTTTACTACAAAAAAAAATCAAATGTTCATTGTGAATACAACAAAGTAATGAAATTTTTTTAATTATTTTGTTCAATCAAGTAACTAATGAAAATCAGTTGTACATCATTATTTGAATATTGAAATTAAATTTAATAGGTATTATTAATTAATACAAAAAACACACTAAAGGTATAACCATTCAGTGAAAGAATAGATGTTTACAAACAGTAATCGAATTGATTGTAAAGCAAATACGGTTTCATAAATCAAGTAGATAAACAAATAAAGAAATGGTTATAGAACTAAAATATGTCTCTTTTAAAAGTAAAGCATAGCATTCAGCATTGATTACATTCTACAAATGGAATTTGTCAGTTATAACTTAATATCTGCAGCCAAACGTATTATACATAAAATTCAGTGAAGCACTTGAAGCAAGGTACAAAGAGAATGATGCGCATAATCACCTGCAGCGTCGTGATATGCTTATCATTAAATTTATCCTCCACATATCTAAGGACGACGGAGGTTTTGCCGACGCATCCTTCTCCGAGGAGGACGACTTTGAAGTCGTAAGAGTTTGTGCTGGAGCCTGCCATAATAATGGGTGACGTATATTATCCCTTGCTCAGGAGTCCACGACGCTTCCGCTTCCAACAGCTCCGGCGTTGTCGACTTATCTGAGCTTCCGCAGCCTCGAGCTCGCCAGCAGCTCGCATTAATGAAGTCTAGTCTGGGCAATCCTTAGCTGACTGCGAGCACGAGTTGTCTCTCGGAGAAGAGGTATATGCGCAAGTGCGCGCGCGCTCACCAGGGTTTCGAGCTTTTGGATCAGCTGTTTTCACATGGATTGTGCATGTCGGTCGTCGGAGCAGACCTTTATTTTGTACCGATGAGACCAGACGAGATTTTTACAGACGTCGCCGCGAAACTCGCGCTGTTCCTGCAGAACGAGCACTGTGTAGTGGATTACTGCAGATTCCGGAGCCTGGGGCGACGAAACTGTGGAGTAAAATAGCAGAACACTAATTTTTCGACTAAAGAGAATAAAACGTAGAATATACATATATAGATGCGTACTACTTTTTGTCATTCGTGTGACAAGGACATGATTAGTGACGGCCTGACGGGTTGTCTGCTAATATACTTAGCGCGAAAATTTAAAACTGATAGAATATGGTACATCTTAAAATAATTATAAAGAAGGTGTTTCTAAAAGACATTTAGTTTTTAAACATCGTCAAGTTCGATTATAATTACAAACGATTTCTTAATTTTATTGATTTTAGCAGATATTTTTTGACAATACCGAAAACACAAATATAATAATGTTTTTAATTTTCACATGAAATAAAAAAAATATTTAGTATTTATTTTGAATACGTTTACAATGTTGGATTAATCTTGCTGAAAATTTAGGTTATATTGGATATAAGGCACTATTGTACACAGCACTCCAGCAGCTGCCAGCTATATACAGTGATGTTTTCATATATCATTGGTTTTAAAACCTTATCTATATAACCTTCTGTACGAATCAACGATGCATCTTTTCTTAAAAAATATATAAAATTATTTAAGCATGTACAAGGAATAAAATGTCAAGTTGCATGATTGTAAATTTTATTTATATTTATAAATACTTAATACCATAACCTAACCATCAAAGATTGAAAATGACTGTGACAGGAACAAGTGGTAATCTTTTCGTAATTTTATGTAATATTGACGGTGAATGAAACGATGGGAAATAAATGGACGCAATTGCAGCGTAGAATAAAATAAAACCAGATTTAGAAAAATTATATAAGAAATAAATATAAAGATAACTACTAGTAAATTACTATTGTCACTATTTTTAATATTCTTATGTATTTATACTAAATAATGCAATAAATAAATTGTAGATTCGAAATAGATTTAAACTGCTTGCGTCATGTATCTTATATATTAGCTGTATATTGCAGTATATTTAATCGGAAGTGTAGTTTGATAATCATAAATACAATTTATTGAAATAGGAACTACTGATATTTAATAGCACATTGAAAACATGACCAAATAAATATATTTATACATGTATAACACATATTTGGTAAATGTACAAAATAATTATGCCGTGTTAAATATAGTAATAACTCCGCTATAACTAAATCGGCAGCAAAAGAGTGTATGTCAATTTGCGACGTCACTGCAAATCAATTCCGCGCTCGTTCGGCGTATGCAGAGTACATGCGAATATCGCGTTTACCGTAGTTACTCGTGCATGAGTGCAGCATGGTATCTAGCATATATATATATCCGTCTATAATCATTTGAAGTAATGAGGTTTGGCCTACACAAGCAACAAGTTTGGTCATAAATGACAATGACAGGCAGAATGCGTCAGATTGTGGTCGTTTTCGATTATTTTTACATCGGGTGTCATTCTTCAAAATCCTTGCTGCGGCCCTGTGGCCTGCGGGTCTGCAATGCCAGGAATTCCACCACATTCCACCGGAAGATGGCGAGCCCACCCTTTACCGCACTTTTTCCCTCCTACGCGCGCTCAGCCGGGAATAGGCGCATAGCGGCAGATGAGCGGAAAACAAAGCGGACCGAGGGAAAATAGGCCTCGGAAAAATCATCGGGGCTAGGGAGCGACGGTGGCTCTACAAAAGGTGTCGTCCGTGAAGTCGAGGACAAGATAATATTGTCGGAGCGGCGCGGGCCTCCGTTCCGGCTCCGACCACTTCCTGTGTGTTGCCGCTCGCCGCGTGGGGGCGCTCGCGTTCGTTGTCAACAAGAGAATACGATACCCCCGTCGGCGCATTATTTTGACACTTGATGTCGCTCTCTTGCACGCTCGGCAGCCACGGGCGAGACGCACGCGGGTAACAGGCGACGTGCCGAGATCACCCCGAGGAAGCGGCGCTGCAGCGGTAGAGGCGACTCCCCGAGGAAAGCCAGCGAGGAAGGAGGAGTCGAGTAGCAGCGGCACCGAGGAGATCGACCAGGAACAGGAGTGTGTCAGGCCAGGGCCGGTGCGCGTGTAATCTGGTTCCGGCGCGGGCCGCGCGCTCGGCGGCTGAATTATATCCTCGAGGGCGATGGATCTGCTGCCAAGACAGGCGGCGTGGGAAGCATCTGCGAGAGGAGCCGGTCGCAGGGAGCGCGCGTGAGGAGTTCGGCGTCTGTCATCCGAAAGGTGAGTGTCTGGCGGGTCTCTCGTTTGAAAAAGCGCAAGTAACGGCCGGGAGGATTGGCGAGCAGGCGGTGTCGGGGGAGGCGCGCCGCTCGGCTCACCAGCTCGTCGAGCAGCCTCGATTTGGCGATGTGCACCGGGGCGTCATCCCGCGCGTCAGGATACCGCTGTCATGTAACCGCGGCCGATGTCTTCCTCCGTCTCGCGGCTCACCTTCCTACCGCACTTATATATTTGGAGTCTCGCGATCGCGCGCTATTCTATTCTCGGCCGATTTTTCCACAAATTCCCCGTCGCCCTTTCGCCGAGTAAACAGCTGTGCCAAGTATAAATAGACTCGCGGATCGTATTTGCGGCCTAACAGCAGTCGTCCGGTTGATTGTTGTAAAAATGAGCCTCGGCGAGCGTGGATGCGCCCGGTGCTGCTCGGCGTATGTGTCACCCCTGTGTCCATGGAGAGATCCTTGTCGATTCCCAAATGGAGATGACTTCTATGCGCGCAGGTGTTACATATGTTGCCAACCCAGATTCACGCGACATGTTGCTCTTTTCTCCGCGAGTACTTATGTCAGAGCGAGCGAGAGAGAGAGTTTTCAAAGTTTACGGAGAATTCAGGGTATTGCTTTGATAAAATGTTCAGATTCAAGGGCGTGTGGAAATGTGCCACGCACGTCCATGTTTGTATGAGTTTTACGTTACCTCGATTTTAAATCTTACTTTCCATTTTCACGTTAATATGAAAATTCGGGTGAAGCAGGTAATTGAGTGGGATGACATCCAAATATTTTAACAGCAGCAGACTTATTTTTCATACGCTGTGCCAGATTTATTTTAATTAGACTTTTCCACAACGTTGTCAAATTACATAGTCGTGTCTCGTATTTTAGACAAAGTTTTCTCTCGAGTTTTCTCGTTCGGTGGACTACATTATATTGTTTGTATTTAAACTAGGTATTTAAATATCTAGTTTATTTAACGTCGATTTATACAATAATCCTTACTGTTTTATCAACGATTAAATCATTTTTGAAAATTTATCCATGCATTATGCCATTGCAAATGTTCAAAGAGAGTATAAACCTTGTCTTAAAACCTTTAAAAACTTTTAGACTCGTATTAAAATACAAATGCGTTTTATGTCACCCGCAGTAAAAATGAAATTTTTTATGAGTTTTACTGTTAGATCCATCGGCTTTTTAAGTACAAGTGCCCGAAAGATAAAGCAGAGAGTTTGATTTTATCCGTAGACAGTACACTCACATTGGAGCCGTTGGTCGACGAATTCCTAACAAGTTTACGTGCCTATCTGGGTCACGCTTGTGACAGGGGAAACGCTATAGAAAATAAGCCGTGGATATTTCGTGTATTCAAAGAATATATTTTTTTTTTCTGTATAATCAATTAATCAAGTCATGGTAACAACTGTGGGAAGAGCTGTGCGTTTTATTCTTCTAAGCATTGGGTGGAGTGGGGGGCTGCACGACATGGTGGATGATGCCAAGGGACAAATAGTTCATTTATCCCCGGTTGATATCGATCCCCTAACCAGAGCACTTAGCCGCGAGCCGAGAGAGAAGGACGCCGAGGAAAGTAAAGCCAGTTCGCGGGGCAGGATTTAATTCCGCGGTGCGCGTGTCGACCGCTTGGCAATACACGCGACACGCAGGAAGCAGGGAAAGGTTCTCCGCGCAACAGCAGCGCCGTTGGCGCGAGTCGCCGCGTGCCCTCGTCCGGCTCCTCGCGGGGAAGCCCCAGGGCGCGTGGGAGCCCTCGGGGGGGAGGACGCGGGCGGGAGGCCTCCCGGTGGACGGGGCCTGGGCGGCGAGGTCGGGGACGGCCGCGGGGCAGGTCAGGGTGCCGGGCGCCGGGCGCACATAACCTACCGCGGGGCGCATGGCGGCGGCCGTGCCACGCGCCATGCCTCCTCCCGGCCGCGAGGCTGCCGCCCCCCCTCTAGCGGCGGCGCGCGCGAGGCTCCCTCGCCGTTCTGCGGGAAGCTCCTCGCGCGGCTCCCTGCCTGCCACCCCCCGCGGAGTCTGCGTACTCACTCGTCGTCGGCATCCTTCCCGATAAGAGATACCGTGCAATGCTGGGCGATCGAATGGTGGCGCGTGCCGACGCGGTCCCCCCCCCGCTTCATTGCTTTCTTTTATGCAAAGCTAACGCGCCCCTGTTTATGGAGCCACTCTTCTTGCGAGGCAACTCTGTATGTTAGTCCACTTGGCTTTGTTGATGTACGACGCGGGTATAATGCGCCAGTTAGCGCGCGGACTTCGCCGAGCGTATGTAATGTTCGGCGGCGCTGGCATAACAGCTGTTAAAATCCGGGCTCGGCGCTAACGCTGACATTCGATGCGCAGCTTATTTAATTGTGACGTACGCCCGAGGCGGCGCAGGCGCGCACTTGTATTTGCCAGCCGCGCGTCCGCGACTATTAGCATTATCAAGATTTCGCTTTGCTTATCCCCAAGAGCAGTGCCATTGTTCTCGACCTTGACTCCTTTTTCTTTTCTCTTGTATCAGCGCCCTGGCGTGAATAGATGCCCAATTGAGCGGCGTCGGAGCGCGTCATCGCAAAATCAACACCGCGGCTGTGACGTCCTCCTAATGCCTCGACGTGTCAAAATTTGAGTTTCGCGTTCGCTCTTGTCTCGCCCGAGTCTCGCTCGAGCGCGCCCTCGATGCCGCTCGGAATGCTGCCATTTTCCTCGATTCTCGAGAAAAGCTACCTGACCACGCGGAGACTGGACGGTTATATTTAAATCGGCGCCCGTGTCACTAACCGCTGGGAGAGTCGCAACCTTGAAATTCGGCTTTTTGCTCGGCCTTTATAATAATGCGGGCCGCTCGGGCTTTAAATTTGTTTTTAAAGCGTGTGGCGCTCCGACCTTTCCGAAATAAATAACGCCGCCGATATCGCCTCTCGAGGTTACGGATTTTGTGGAAAAAAACTGCCAGTGCTGAAAGCTACCTGCTCGCAATTTATTACTTTTGGCTAATTGATCGGTAATGGGACCTCGTCAATCGTTATCCCCTGCGTTCTTTTCAGGGCCAGTTGTTTGAGCGAAAATTATTTTTTAAACCCGTCATATAAACTGCATCATCCAAGGTTTTATTTTTATAAAAATCATTTTTTACTATCTAATTATTTTTCTTAATTTCGATCGCTTGAAAAGTACCAGAATGCTAAACAGTATTCGAAGAACTTGTTTACACGTGTAACATGGTGTCTTTACTTATCCGAGAGCAATTTCTGAATCAGCTGTTTGAAGTATCTATAGTTTGAAAGGCAAGTGAGTGGAAAAGTCGAACAAATGAAAATTATCAATTAGACGTAACACGCGTTCAAATAGACGCGCTCTTATCGATAGCGGTACATCATTGTGCAATTAATGATTTGTGTAATAGCCGTGGAACCGTCGGGCTCACCGTGTTGAGAGGCCTGTACACAAAGGGGAAGGCTCGCAAAGTCGAAAGCGACTTTTAAACAAGTCGTTAACGTGCGTGATGTACGCCTCCCGATCATTCGCGTCAATTTAAGGAAAGGGGAAAAAAACGATGTTTGCTTGTGTGTCGCGAAAAAAAAAAGGCCGAGCAATAAACAATTTAATGAGCCAATTTATTAAACAAGCGGCCTGGCGGGTTAGAAGTCCGAGTGACGCTCGACAGGAGTTGACGTCAGTGTGCATATAATCTCGGCGATATATGCCCACGTACGTCGCTCGGCGGCGCGCAAAAACGCGGCTGGGGAATACAATATATATAGATTGAGCGCGTCGGCGCGTCTGCCGGCGTGCGCGCGCCGGCCGAGGCGGCCCGCGAAAATAGAAATCCGAACAGTACACGCACCTCATCGCGGGGTTATTGAGCAAAGGGACAAGTGATCGCGGCGGCGCCGCTCCACTGTTCCACTTAGCGCGGCTCCTCGCCGGGCATAGCGTCGGCTGCATACGAACGCGGCTGCAGCGACGCGCAGTTGGAAAACAAATTGGAAGCTCGCCGCGACAAGGATATATACGCGCGGAGATGGGCCGAGCCGGTCGAGGGAAGCTACGGCAGCGCGGCTATAATCGCGCGGCGATTGCTTTCTCAATAGTGGCCTATTAAAGCCAACGGCTTCCGCGTCTTAATGAGGATAGTGAGGCGAATCGGGGAAAACGGTTAATCGAAGGTTACTCGCATTCATACCCGCGAGCCTTTCCTTCCAGGATTTTGTTAATCTCGCCGTCGGTCTGCAGCGTGTTTTGACACGGTGTGGCTGTTTCGCAGAGGATTTAGGTTATCTCGGCCGATCGGTCAGCGCGTATATAGTAGTCACCTTTCTTATCTGGCGGCGAAAAATTCCGTTTGTCGACGCGTCGTGACGACATTCATTCCATTTTTTTTTTTCGTTGTCTTCTTTCATGAAAAGTACAGTATAGATAGCGCGACAAAGGCCTCGGAAGCGGTGCTCGACACTTGGCTCCCGGATCCCCCGGACGTTCCCCCCAGGCGGGCGGATCGGAAGAGCCCATGCGCGTACGTCCCTTCCTAGGTGGAAGTGGGTCTATTTATACGCGGGCGCAGGGCGTTCCTTTACCCCCCCACCGAAATTTGCATCCGGCGGAATGCGGCTAAGAAGCGGCCGGGAGTTGGCTTGGCGCGCGGAGGAACGCGTTGTCGAGGGCAGTTCCTCCGAACGGTATAGGCACTCGGGAACAATCGGGCAGGTGCGCGGCGGACGCGCACGGCGCATCGTAAGCGCGCAGGGCCCGGAGGAGCCAGCGCCGCCGGTCTGCGTCGCCGGCACGTACGTACGCCGGCGCGCGTGTAAGCCAAGACATTGTAAGGCCTATAAAAGCCGCCGGGACAGCTGCGCGGGCCGAAATGCATAATCGAGCGATTGGTAGGGAGCTAACCTCTCCGGACTGTCGCAACGTACGCGTGCGCCCAGGGGCTGTACACCCGTTGGCCGCCTTGTACTAAATCGCGAGGCTGCTAATCACGGCGCACCTTCGAAATCCTATACAATCATTCAGATTGCCGTGCGCGCAAGCAGGTAATCATACTCGCTGACAGCCGGCCGAGTCCCTACCCTCGCATTAGGCCCAGCCGAGATATCTACGAGCAAGGTGCAACGCTCGGTTCAGCGCGTAGCTGCTCAATCTATCCGATATTTATACAGGCCTGGTACTTCCCTGCACTCGCATGCATGGAAGAAGCCCAGGTGTTGATGCATCTATACGTAACGCGTATGTCGCTGGTGATGGACAATGAGCGACGCTCCCGGGGGATATCGAGCCGGTCACCCCCGAAGATGAGCTCCGCTGAAGATGGAGGCGAAGCGGTGGAAGGCCGTCTCCGGGCGCGCGGCCGATAAGGCGCGACCTCGATACCCACGGAACGGTGGAAAAGCCGATCCCCGGGATCCGCGGCGCACGTGGCGGCCCACGGGGAAAGCGAGGAGTCGCGGCGCACCTGCCGCTATAATACTGTTATCCTGGAATCCGAGGCTCTACATCGGGGTCAGGCGTAGACACCCAGGCGGCTATATCCCCGTTCCTCGGGGCGCGCGCGCGCGCGCGATCGATCTTCGGGGAAGTCGATCGGCCGAGCCGGCGCTCGCGGGCCCCGGTTGTACTGTTACGCGCGACATCCGGAGGCTTGCCCAAACGGCAAACCTGTTCTCCCGCGACGGCGAATGTAGGCCTCTCGGCGGCTCCTCGCCGGCGCGCCACCTCCTCCGGCGAATAATTCGGCCGTTGCGAAAAAGCCAGCTTTTCGCGGGGATATGTACGTGCGTACGCGCGGCGAGGAGCCCCGCGGAATGTCGCTCGCCAGCCGACTTTCACTTTCCAGCCCGACACATCATCCGCGCGGCGATCGGCCCAAGGGCCACGCGCGGGTGATAATCCGCCGGGCCGCTTGCGCAAGCTCCGCGGAGCTTTCGGAGCCGGGCGTCAGTCGATCAGCCGGCGAGACGGCCACTCGAGAGGAAAACAAACAGCCGTCCCGGGCCGAGGTAAGGTCGGAAGCGTGTCGCAACTCGGCGGCGCGTCCTTTGGGGCCCGGCCGCCGCCGACAGATGGCCACGGTGCCACGTCGCGAGCGGCTCGCTTCCGCCTCTGGCCGAAGAGAAAAAATGAAAAGCCACGGCCCTCTCGGCTCTTTCCCTCCGACAGCGAGAGTGCGATATCGGGAGAGTGAGCCAAGAGTCAGCCGCTCGCCACGGGGGATACGCGTGCGTGCATGTGTGTGTGTGTATGCGAGAGCGAAATGAAAGTGTGGCGAGGTGTAGTGGGTAATCGTGTCAGGGACGCGAGCGGCGCGCGCGCGCGCGCGTTTCCATTTCGGCCACTGTCTGAAGGCGCGCGCGCAACTCTCGATTCCCCAGTCGGCAGACCGGCGGACCGATCGCCTCCGGATCGCCCGGCACAACCTACATCCCGCCTTTACGCCCGGCCCTCTGAAAACCCGATGGCTCAATTTGAAGGAGCGCCCCGAAGCTTATCTTCACGAGCGCTGCAATAAACCAATACTCGATATAACATCCTCCTTTGCATATTTTTATGTACGTGTACACTTAGGCGTGTACATATGAACTTTCGTGGATTTTTGTAGTTGCATACTATTAGCTCGAATGCAAATGAGAGCTTTCGAAACTTATATATACTTATAGAATTATAGCTCTGGCGTGTAGTTAGAAAAATCACCATCCGTCCCACTCATACTTGAAAATATTTATATAAATATGATCATAATAATGTATAGTAATGTAATAAAACCGAGATTTCGGTGAAAGTTAACATTGCGTTCAATTTCAATTTTGCAGCCTAACGTGAAAGAGAGATAGAGCCGGTAGGCGCGGGAGTGCGGCGATCTCCGGCGCGATGCCCCGCCGGCTAATCCTTCGAGAAGCGAAGCTGTTAATTCGCCGCAAACGGACCGGGGCTCCAACTCGAATTAGCCATAAACCGCCTGGCTGTTGTACGCTCTCGGCTTGGCCGCTTGCATAACGCTGGAGTGTGCGTGCAGGGGCGCTCGTACTTTTATTTTTTTTTTTTTATGTAAGGGGCTTTTCCTCACGCGCCGTCTGATTGCCACCTTTCAGGCTAAGTGGCCATTGCTGTCAGCGCGCCCACCGATCGCACGTCCACGCCTGTAAATGGGAGCCGTCCGAAAGAAGAACACGAGGGCCGCTCTCGTTTTTCGCCGTTGCCCCGGCGATGCGATGCCGTTAATAATCGGGCTACAACACGGTTACCGCATCCAACACCCGCCGAGGAGTCAGAATTCCTGCCAAATCAATTTCCGAGGGCGCTAACGTTCTTTGCTCGCGTGTGTTATATGGCAACGGGCGACCGCCGAAGGGGTCCACGCGAGTTCTTTTCCTTTGCCATCGAGCAGCCCGTGTGGCCTTGTAGCGCGGGAGAAGAAACCGAAGATGATCTTTGAAGACATTCATTTTATTTATTAGTCAATAGTAGCATACACTTGAAACGTCAATGGAATTTTCGTAGTCGGTGCCACGGAGGACATGGAAGACTAATTCTGAACAAGTTTTCAAAAGTTATTGCAATTGTGACAAATACCAGTAAAGGAATACTGGTTAAGCTGGTCTAGGATTTTTACAGGAACATTAAGCTGCGTACTAGATGAGAATCTGCAACTTTGCTACGATTATCAATTGTAGAAACAAGTTTTTTAAACGAGCATCATAACAATCAAGTTTTTGTACGTAATAGAGCAATGTCGTTAAATTACAGTAAGTAAATTGACTGCGATTATCAAATTCCCATATACAACTGTATAAATGTAAAAAAATAGTCATACCATATGGCATATGCGAATAACGTAGTAACAAAAACATTGAAATACAATTCAGATTTTTTAAATTTCTTGTCACTTTTGATACGCGCGATAGTCCATCATAATTATTATGTATATAACCCAATGACTATAGTTATCCGGTTGCTGTAACTACTCATAATAATGACCAATAGGCAAAAAAGATTTTTTTTAATAGTCGAAAGAAAGGCGAAAATAAAATCGTAACGTTCACGTAATCGCCGGCAAAAGCAAAAAACTCATGACACAAATTTTGGCATATGGAAGTTACCGATCGTACGCTGGAAAGGCTACCGTGATGTGGCGATACTATAAAGGATGTTGCAGTCATTAAACGCGCTCGGCATTACATCACACGGTCAAATTTTCCTTGATCAATCATTAATTTATGTAAGGGGAAAAGTGGTTGGCAATTGTGGTCATTGTCAATGTTAATGCAATCCAGCAGGAGCGAGAACGACTTTTGAATTTCAGAAAGTTCGAAAGCTTGGCAATCCCTCGGTTCCTCCGGGCTCCCGGCGTGACATCAGATATCCTTTTAAAGTCACACATCGAACTTGACTCCCATAGCGAGCGTTGCGCAAGCCGAATCGGGCACAGAGAACAAATGGCGGCATGCACACGCGACAATGGCCCGAGCGCGTATCCCCGCGAATATCTGCAGCAACGATCTTCTGGACACCGAGCGCCGGCAGGCTGACCGTGACGTGGACCGGCAAGGCCGCTCGCGCTCTGCCTCTTGAACCTGGGCAGAGGCGCCGCGGCCGCGTATCTCGCGCTTCCGCGCGCGCGCGTTGTACCGTTAGCCTCGGGTTATATGTGGGCTCCTCGGGCGCAGGGCGTCGCGAGGGCTGACAACTCGGCGGGTCACGGTGTCAGGGCCGGGAGGCGCTGCCGCGCTCTTGAACTTGCGGATCGTCTCCGTCGGCGAGGGGGTTAGCGGCACAGTTCTCACGGGGCGCCTGGGTGACGAGGGGCCGCGGGCCGATTAGATAAGCACGGGAAAGCCAGGCGCCCGGTGTCCCTTTCACTCGCGCGGCCCAGTTATATATACGGCCGGGCGGGCCGCCGCGGAAAGAAACCCGCGCACCCGGGAGAAAGTGAAAGTGGCGCGCTCGTAATTCGCTTATCTTTATCGGGCGCCGCGGCCCATCGGACGGCTTCGTCGCCCGGGCCGATATCCTCCCCCCGGGGGAGGAGACCCGAAGAGAAGCAACGAGCTTGCGCAACCTCCCCGCGAGAGAGCCGTCCTCTCCCCGGAGACGAGGCTTCCCCGTACGTACTCTGGGGCTTTATTTTATTCCTCCTGGCTTTATGACGTTTCTTGCGTAATTCGCGGCTATTCTCGGGCGAGGCGGGCCAGCATGCAAACTCGAGCGCGTTACGATAGCCGGGCCCCTGCATATGCACCCCGAGGAGGAGTTTCCCCGAGGCTCAAAAGTCCACGCGCAAAAAGGAGAAACCTGCGAATTTGTCGGACTATTATTCTCCCGCGGTAAAAACGGCTTACGTCAATATAACCAGCTTAATATTACCCAAAAGACATAATCTCAAGATCATTTGAATATAGTTATTCATTACCGTAACACGCTTGGAAAAATCTGTAGCTAATTTTCAGTACGCAGCAGAGTGTGTCTCTAGTTCTACACTCTTATTCTACATGTTTGGTGAGAAAGTCCGCATCGAGCCGTACATTTCCTTTTATTAGAAATTTTAATAGAAAGAAGATCCGACCGAGCACCGTATCAACTCTCCGCGACGCCCCGCGGTATATTATAAATACAAGTCGAGAGTCCGTGTAGCGCGCGACAGGAAACGGCGATTAGTGCATAAGCTCCCGCCCGGGCGGCTTTTCTTCGGCTCTTTTTTTTTTGTGCCTCGACCCGGCTTCCAGTGTTTCTCCTCTCGGCTTATAAACTCGCGCGCGCGCGCTGCAGCCACGATCTGTCGGACTTCCTCCTCTCGGAGGCGCGCGGCACCCGTTGTCTCTTTGAATGGGATATATTTGACTGACGCTAGTAGGGTACAAAAATACTCGTCGTTACGCTCGGCGTGAGTCTGCGCCGCGGGCCGAGCGTCTGTGGAAAAAAAAAGGCATGCACCCATCAAAAGCTCGTTAAAGATCGTGCATAGCGAGCCGTCTCCACCGGCCCACTGACCCAATTCCGGCCCCCGAAAAACCTTATCTCTCGTGGTCTCAATCGACCGCGCGCTATGTCATCAAAAGCCGTTAAATAAAAGCATCCTCCTCTCGCGCGGGCACCGCCAGTGGGACTCGTACCTATATGCATATACACACGTGTATCCATATTGTTGCCGATCGGACGCAGCGCCTCCGAGCGGTGTAAACGTGGACGAGGGCCGACGTTACACCGCGCGGCGCTCGCGGGCCGATTTCGGGGCGGATCGGCAGGCGCTCCCACGGCCGCGCGGTGCACAGCTGCGAGGGGGGAAAAAAAAAGGGCGCGAGTCCCCGGGCGCAGGAAGTTAGCGGCGCGGCGATCGCGCGCACCTGGAGATCGGCGGCCAATCGGCTTGGCGCCCGGGCCCGGGCCCGGCCCCTCATTGGGGAAGCCCCCGGGTGCGTGTATTTATAGGCCTTTCGGCGGCGCTGCAGTCCCGGGAGGCCGTCGACCCCCGGGAATGCGGCCGCCCCTTTTCTCCTTGGCATTCGGCCGGCCGGCGATCGGGACGAGCCGCGCGGGACCTTGGTTTCGCTTTTCCCCCGCGCCGGTTTATTAATATATACGCAGCCTCGCGGCCGCCCGGCGCTCCTGTGCTTTTTGCGCCAGCCGGGACGACGAGCCTCGACCCGCTCCAGATCCGCCGCGAGCACCGGGGACGGGGCGATACCGAAATTGTGTGTCTCGTCCAGGAAAGCCCTCGGTCAACCTGAGCCGCGCGTTCAATCACTGAGTTGGTGCAGCCGAGGGCCACTATCCAATCAGTTTGCGTAATAAATGTAATTGAGTATAACAATATCTGACTTGTAAGTTTAACAAATTATCACCTCAAAACTTCGTCCCGCTCTATCGTTTGGAAATAATATTGGCCAAATTTTTATTACACGTACTTGAATATTAAACCGCATTCAAATGTATAATCATCTTTTTCTACTACAACTATATAGTTATAAAGTGAGTAGGTTATTGTTAAGCTGTAGGTTGTTCTCTTTAAATTGGTCGTCATTAATGCGGCAGGTGCCATAAAATTTTTCCGGTTACATGGTAATGAAGTCGGAGAGTATAAGCTAATTCGAATCTAACGATTAGTTAAGTTTTATGCCAGGCTCGCGCTGATAAGTCGCGCTGGCAAACAGAGTCCGCGGGCCGCGATAAAGCCATTCCATCAGAAGAGAGCGGGCGAGGAAAGTTGCGCCGTTGGAGGCGTCGATACAATCGATATCCGAGAAGAAAGCGCGGATGACCGGGCGCCCCGGGGAGCGAGCGGACGAGTATCCAGCGGGGAAAATTCGAATTGGCGGCGTCTCCGCGCGCGCGCGCGCGAACGGCTTTCTAATCGGCGGCGCTCGTCCGTTTTCCAATCGACAAGGTCGTTCGCGATCCAGCGCGCGCGCGCGCGAAAGGAGCTTGGCAAACAAGTGCCCGCGGCGCTCGACGGGGGTAGATAACGCGCTGGGCGTCTCTCATTTTTGCCTCACATCGCGACGGGCCGCGTTATTGCCATCGCGGGAGATAAGCCGGCGCGATTCGAGTGCGCCGCGCGAGCGGGCCGGGCTTATCGGTCATCGGAGGCGCTGCCGCCGGGGGGGGCGCGGGGGACAGCTCCTACAGCTCGACACACTTCGATTGACTAGTGCGATTTGCTCCGCGGATTTTTCACGCTGCGTCGTAGCTTACCGATCGGCGCTCCGGGCGCCATAGGCTGTAGCGGATCGATACTCGACTCGCACTCGACTCTCGGGACAAGCGTATCTTTTTACACGTGATCGCTCTACATATTACTTCTAGGACGTTCTCATTCTTTAATCTAAAATAACAGTTCTTAAATTTCATTGTCAGGAAGGAAATTCTTTTTGTATTTCACCAGCGGACAAAAACCGAAGGTGCTTGGAACACCTTGGTACGGCGCTTAAAAACTGAGAAAATATCAGTTCCTGATGCTTGTGTGTATTACATACTACGCAAACAAATGATAATGAAAAGAACCAAGGAAAAATAGTAATCAAATGTTTGCCAATGCAAATCAATGATTCAAAATATAATGTTTTATTCACTGCTTTAGAGGCATTAAACTTCTAACAGAGTACTTCTGTGTACAGTGCATACTTACCATTAAAGCAAAAAAGTATAACTTGAAGTATAAATTGAAGTCGAGCGTTCGTAAAATGCAAATAAAATTATCGTAATGGTTCGTTAAAATACCTACTCTGCTTATCCTACGACTAATATTAATGTCGCATAACACTTGGTGGTAAAATTAACGGTAGCGAGACTGACAATGGATTCTCAGTTGCATATGGCTAATTGAACGGCTCTGGGGATAAAGCCCGCGAGTATCGTTCCGGAGTTTGTAGTGGCCTGGATCGGCAATAGCCTCGATAGACGTCGACCTTCGCTCACTTTTTCGCTTCGTTAGAATTCTCTTTCTCTCTGTGTGTATCAACTCCATAGGCTTTGGTTCACCGTGAACACGCGCGTACTTGATGTTTTGCAATTGAAGTTTCCCTTCTTCATTGTTTTGCCGTGGTGGTGGATGCAAGCCATAGCGAGCCTGTTGTAATCCACGATGAGATTGTTTCTTAATATCCAGAACTGCTTGGTTTCTGCATCAATACTCAGCTAATGGTATAATCGCAGTAATATTTCAATAAACTCTGCAAAGGTAATGAAGTTGGATGTTTTATAATTGAACGAAACGAATAAGTCATAGATTGAGCATTTAAAGGAAATAAGTGGGTAATAAAATGAATCTGCATAGGTTAATTAGAATCATTTGGTTTAAACGATCAAGCCAAGTTGTTGCAAGCTAAAGCAAATTTCAACGTTTTCTAACCTTCCCACCATTGTTATAAATGTAGAATACACGACATATCATCATGAAAGGCAATGTCATGCGTGTATGCGCGTGTGTGTCTGTATATATCTAATTCAATTACCTACAGCAATTAAATTATTCACCGCTGCAGCGACGAAACAATCAGGATGATTGAAATACAGTGTATAAGAGGCATACAATGTAAACAGAAATCAGAATGCACGATTCGCCTTTAAAAGTGAGCCTAAGATAAAAACCTTATACTTTGTTTTGATGCTTCTATATCATAAAATGCAGCTTAACCTACATATCACATCGTATCCCATTAAAAATAGACGCATTAGCGGAATAGAAACGAGCCTCGACGGTCGGTACACGTCAGACTGAGCCAGTGCGGAGAGAAAGAAAGTAAAAGCGCATTGACTGAGCGAGCTTGCGGTGACAATGACCTCCTCTCGAGTCGCACCAACTGAATCAGCGAGTCCACAAAAGAGATGAGTCGCAGTCCAGCGGCGGGAAAGCGGGCGCGCCGCGGGCCTTTCCACGGATTCCTCCAGAATTCCCGAAAGCCCGGCGGATAAGGCCTCGGGAGCGTATATCAGGAAAGACGGGTCGAGTCGCGTTTGGACGAGCGCAGGCCGACCTCTCCGCCGGCTATCCTTATCGCCCCGGCTCTCGGGCTTATCTGCCCCGAGGAGCGGCGCGCGCTGCGCTGTCCGCCGCCCCCGGGGGGTGAGTCCCCCCTCGTCAACCGGCCGAGCTTATCTCTAGGACAGCGCCGGCCAGCATTATTCCCCCGTGGACGAGGCGCTCGGTGCATGCGCACATCCGGTCGCGCCTCTCGCGGGACTTTCTCCCCGAGTACGGCCCGAGCAACATTTTTGCCCCCGAAAGCTCCGCCGAAATCCACGTGCACCTAGGCGATTACCGCGACTTTCACGTATGTATCGCTCGGCGGGCTAGGCTTCCCCCCGGCTCGCGCCCGCCGTGTTTCCAAACAAACGCCGGGGCCGGCCGCTAAATATAGCCGGCGGTGCGAGGAGCCGCGGTGCGATAAGAGACGCGCGTGGGCGAGCCTCCGGATTCGCGGGGCGCCACGTGGTGCGCACGTCGCCGGCGCGGCCGCCGGGAGTCTGCGCCGCCCGCCGTCCCGCGGGCCATTAGACTCGGCGGACCTGCCGCCATCCGCGCCCCCTATACAACGCCTCGCGACTTCTCGGTTATATAGGCGAGGTGATTCGCGAGGCTCCTCGTACTCCCCGGCGCCTTTCCAAATCCTCGCTCAGCCGTACACGTGCGTCCTCTTTATTTCAGGGGAATATTTTCAGTCTGCCGCAAAGTGAACTGTCACTGGATGCTGCATGCATAATCCAGTGGATTTAAAAGGGATGCTGTGTATGTGTATTATATATATATACATATACACACGAATGCTCTATATATACGTACACATATATGTGTACTGCAGTCTACAGTATGCTCTGCCGCATGCAGTGACTATTCACTTTTACCGCACGCGTGCACGTGCAGAGCACTTTTAGCTGTACAGCGGGCAAATGGCACCGGCTGAGATTAAGAGAGAAGGGGTGAGGTGGTGAGCAAGTCATGCGCTCAATCGAGCCTACGTATGTACCCCGGCCGAGTGGCGATACGGCGCAAGGAACGGTAAACGGCCACGACTGTCCACGGCTATATCTTATCGGCCTTGGCCAATTGGGCAGACTTGCCAGGGGCTCCGGGCGCTCGGCCCTCGTCCTATCCCCAGCTTCCGGCGGGATTAGCGGGCAGGGCGTCCGCTCCGCACATGCGCCTACGCGCGTGCAGGAGGCTTTCCGAAAGGAAAGGAGGACCGGGGCCCAGCTCGCGTCTACGCGCAGGCGCGCCGGGGCCGCTGGCCGCAAGGGAAACTGGTTTATTTTTGCGGGGCCGTCGCGCTTTATAGTCGCTTTGTGCCGCGGGCTGCGCCCCGCGATCCGGTATTATATATGCGCGCCTCAATTTCAGGCCGGGCGAGTGTGTGCGTGCGCGCGAGCGGCAGGCCGACGCCTGCGTTCCGCTCTCGGCGCCCGGCGATTATTTCGCGATCGATCGGTCGCCCGCGCGGCTAACGCACTCCGCTTGGATATCTCGGCTTTCAGTGTCGCGCGTACTTTGTATCGCGCGCTTCCCCGCGCCGTTGTTTCCGCGGGCGAATGCTCAACGGAGGAAAGCGGGCTTTTGCGGTCTTAGCCAACTCTCGAGACGCGGTTTATTTTTTTTTCCCCCCCGGACGCTCTACTTTCTCGAGTTTTTCCCTCCGCGAACACATGAGGTATATCGGTAGATTTTTATCTCTTCGTTTGAGATAGCCGGCTAATCAACTGTCGCGCTTAAGGCTCTTGGACCGGAGCGATTTTGACGACCTTGCCGGCAATTATTCAGGAGTGAAATGTACAGATTGCATACTCGTTTGCAATATTTTTATTCTTTTCTTATAATACATGGAAAATGTCGCTTTACTCCTTTTTTCTTTGAATACAAATTTTGCATATAAAGGACTTGGTGCGTTTATAGCAACAGCATGGGATATAGACAATGAATGTATTCATAAATATAACGTAATTTAGCAGTATTTTATATACTGAACGATATTGAAGTATGTATAGAACCGAGCTAATGAAAGTATAAAATTTCAGCTTAAATGTCAGCCCCGGTTGATGTATTGCAAATAGAAACGTTTATTTCTTAACTTATTTTTCATCCGATACTCTTATATATACAGCAGATAATATACCGTAACTGGAATTCAATTTTTATTTAACATTAAACGACTTGTTTCAACATTGTTTTATCGAATGCCAATAATTTGAACAACTTGCTGAAGAAACTCGAACGAATATTCTATTTGACGTATAGCCCAGATCTAATGGTAGGAGACCCTTTTCCACTGGCCGCTCCGCCCCCGCCACCTGACAGAAACATCGGCGGCTATTGATCGCAATAAATATACGCCTCGGAATATACGCTTCCCGCGAGAATGCCTATATAAAGCGATGTATTGAAATGCGCGACGCGCCGCACAAGTCAGTAAATGCGCTTTTTTCCTCTGTCTGTATGTACACACGAAGCTGTATAAAGACTACGGCCCACGCGACGTCGCGGTCGCCTTGAGTCGGAAAGGTCAACGCGCGACAGGTGGTTTTGTCAGCCCCTCTCCCGCAATCGCTGCGCCGTGCGATATATATATATGTGTGTATGTATGTATGTATATTTATACATATATGTATACATGTATATCGGCAGCTTGGGATCCTTCGCATTGTGCGAGGCGCCGTTTCACGCACTCAATTTTTATGCGCGCGCGCTATGTGCTCTCGAGACGTCGTTCGCGGCTCGTTAACATTTTCAAAGCTTGGCTCGCAGCAGAAGCGCGGATAGTTATATACCGACCGCGCGTTAATGTCGAATGATCTTGGAATCGTCTAATTAATTGTCTCTGCATCAGTCAATTGCGGGAAGGCATTTTTCTCTCGATTTAATCAAGCTGCTTTTCTCTTGGCGCCGCTTCATAGTTAGCTTCATCTGCTTGATTCTCGCGAGGCACGCGTTCGCCTAACGAGGATTTACTGTGTCGTTGCGCACAAATTGTATATATGAGTACAATTAGTGGCCTTACTCCGCACTTGTAACTGTCAATCACTCGTGTGAAAAAAGGATGGTGGTTTCGCGTGTTGCTAATTCAATTAAACGACATTGATCTACCCCAATTAATTACACTCATATCGATTTCTCTTAGGAGCGAGAACCTCGAATACAGCTCGAGTCAATTATACCAACTCATATATGCTGCGTGTGTATACAGAAGGGCCGAAAAACGTTCGGCCTAATATACATTATTCCCTGGTTGAGGTTTTTCTGCAAGATGACCACCGAATCGGCCCGTTATCGCGGAGCCGAAAAAAAAAAAGGACGATGGCCGACAGTCGTCGCAGGCGCCGGCGACGGGGGCTCCCCCGAGGAAAAACCGGGCGGTCGAGTTGGGCCGCGACATCGGAGGAAGTGCCGAGGTGGGAGGGGCACCCGCGCCCGGCATTCCTCGATTAAAAATAAGTGCAGCAACAAAAAAAAAAGACCCGGGGCGCGGCGTTTTAGGTTTTATCCCCCACCGCGCGCGCGCGACCGGATTTCTCCCTCTCGAAATAACGGACTTTTTTGCGCGTTCGTGTACACACACACATATATATAATTCGGGTCGCGTCGCTCCGGCAGGAGTCCTTGTTCCGCTGAGGCTTTTTGCGCCGCGACTCGCCGCGCTGGGTTTTCGTGTGTACGTGTGTATTATCAATTGGAGAGGGGCTTCGTTAATTGATTAAGGGCGCCCGTGAGAATGGCGTCCGCGCCAAGCAGGTCGATTGTACGATATCCGTCGATAAGAGCTCGAGCGTGAATGAAAAAAGCTTTCGAGCGAATAGCGGTAGCCTGTGTATACAGAGGGTGTTTAATGGATACACACACGCAGTGGGCCGCACGGGGTAAATACTGGTCGGGTTACATACGAACGGAGTTTGCGAACGGAGCGGAGGCGGACAAGTGCCGGCGCAGTCGGGGCTTTCGCGCTCGTATACATTCAATGCGACTTCGATAAAATGCGCCTTGATTCTCCCCGGCTCGAAGCGTAAATATATACCTACAGCTCTGTAAATATCGAGTTGGCTACAGTGTTGGGGTCGGAAAAAGGCTACGGATACAGGCGCATGCACGTGAAACCGAGTCGGTGTAGACCGTAAACCATAGAAGTTTCTTGCCGTATTACATACACTTGGAATTGTAATTGAATGAAAAGTCTGCATGTAACGATACAGTGTAGCCTGACGAGGAGCTAACCAGTTCCTTTGGCTACTTTTTGTCCGGTCAAAAGCGATAGTCATTGTGAGGTTATGTCAAACCGGAGCTGATATGTAACTAACGCAGCAGCATACATTGTAATTATGCAACGTGAAAAGGCTGCAGCGCTCGGTACATATATAACTATTAGTTATTACGCAAGGACTTAACGCTCGCGCGTTAATCGGCAGAGCTCGTGTGTTTGCACACGGCTTCGGGACGTCTGCGAGGATGATTTGCACCAGGATGCGCGTGTCACTAGCGCTCGTGTCGCACATATTATATCACTCGATGTTCTACATTAGATGACATCATTCACCTTCGCGCAGTGGTTCGTGCACGCGCGGCCAGTAGGTTATAGCGGTGGGAGAGCTGACGATCTCGGTGACGATCGCGGAATCGACCCGCGACGATCGAGCGCCGATTGCGTGCAGCCGCCGCCGCCGCCGCCGCGGCTATTTATAGGAGCCCCGGCTCCGCCATCTCTCGCACCAGATCTCCACGCAGATCCGCGCGAATCGGCGGGGACGAGGAAGCGAGCGAGGAAGTTGGATCCAAGTCCTCGTGGGGATTCTCCCCCGCCGCGAAGCCAATCCGCTATACGGCGATTACTTTACCCAGGCTTAAAGCCTCGCGGGGACCGGCGATACGTCCTACCGCGGATATATCGGCCGCCGATACACCGATAGGTACAACACCTCGGGTTTGGAGGATGCGCGGGGGAGGGCCGGCTTGGAGGCCACCCATACATACACGCACATCCGCAGCGGGGAAAAAAAGGAGAAAAGGTCCGCTCGGGACGGGCGCATGCGCGGCCAAGGGGCGGTGCGCGCTTTTTTGCATCCTCTAAAAGCGGGCGCGTGACGTCAGCCCCGGAGCAGCCGCGGCTGGGCCGCCCGCTTTTGGGCCGCCTACATGTCCCGGTGGTGCACGCGTGGACGCGCTCCCGTAAGTGGATGCGCATTTAAATGGCAGCTATTTTTGTTTTCGCGGCGCGCGCGCGCGCGCACGAGACCCTGTCGAGGGAGCCATTGGCAGCTCTGGCGCTCGGCGATTAGCCCCTCGCGCACCGCAACTGCATCCGGGGTTGTGTATTAATCGGGCGGCCCTGCGCGACAAGCGCCTGATAGTAGGTCTGCGCGCTTCTTCGCAACGGTAGCCGCGCGGGGTGGGGAAAGCCCGTAAAGGACCGAGCTTAATAATAAACCGTTCGGGAAAAATAAGAGGATCGTTTCGAAAGCGAGCGCTCGTCTCGTTCTCGATACAATGCCAACAACTTCGTAAAAGTCTCGCTTTGATTGCGCGTGCACGTATAAAACGCGAGGCGAAATGTAACGAACATGGCGAGAACCCGAGCTCTAATGGCCCTGGTTGAATTTGAGTCAATCGCGCCCGGTCGAGTTAACCGGCTGGGTCCATCGGCTAGTTCATTCTAACGATCAACGGCGGATGAAACGCGGCATTGGCCACAGGGCGATCGGTTGTCCGCGGCGCGGGCGGCGCTCGAGTGCGCCTCCCGCGCACGCGGATCGGCTTTCTTCGGCTTGTTTTGACGCGGGCAGAGAAGGTGGGCGCGACGAGCCTCCGCGGGCCGCTTGCGCAACAACGGTTATCAGCTCGGGCTGGTCTCCCGGGGCCGGGCGGCGCCTCGGCCGCGGACTCTCGTTACGCGCGCGACCAGCTGATCCCCCGGCTCGTCCCGGGAGTTAATTAGTCCGCCGCTGACCTCGATCCGGCCCTTTAAGACGTCGCGCGGGCAGTGGGCAGGCGATCCGGAGAAATTTGGCAACGCCGGCCCGGCGCCGCTCTATACCTGGTGGGCCGGCGGGGGCAGGGGGGGGGCGCGGCGCGGCGCGGCGCTCCGCCTACGAGTCGGGAGCGGAGCGGCGCGGTGGAGCCGATCCGCCCCGAGGGCGAGCCGGCGAGAATGATCTTAGCCGCGTCGCAGGCCGCCGATTCGAAATCGTCGCTAGTTCGCGCAGATGGCGCGCGCGCGGCTCTCTCCCAACGTCCGTTGGCGTTTTCTCTCCCAGCTGACGAGCGCACGCACGTACAGCGGCCGATAGCGGCCGCCTGTTCCACGTGGGACGTCACCTCGAGTGCAAGGTGGTCGAAGCAGCACTCGCCGACGCCCGGGTTACCCTTGACATTCGGCGAAGGCGGACGTTCGGCGGTACATCCTGACTCCTATGGAGAGCGGACAGTGTCCCAGGTAGGCAGCGGTGCGCGCCGCCGCGTCAAAGCCTCGCCGCTCCGCGGCCCTTACCCGAGGCGGTTCGCCTAGGTCAGGCAGGCCCATGTGGCCACGGGCCCGCGAGGCCGACTGCGCGCACCTGCTCCCGGCAGCCGACGACGGTATCCCGAGGGGGGACAGTTGGACGAGGAGCGAGTCACGACGAGGGCATTGAGTGAGCGGGACAACAACGGCCATTAGCCACGAGCCCTTGCTGCATCCCGACCTGCCTCGGATCGCTCGGAATTGGCTAGCGCAGCAGTGGTAATTGTCAGGCGCAGTCTGCCGAGCAAGTGGGACAGGGGCTCGGGCGGTATTCCTCTGCGGCGGGGCGCCACCTCCACGTGCGCCGCGGAAACCGGGGCAGACCGTCCCCAGACGCGATGCCGCTGCCGACTCTTGGCTCCCCAGGCTCCCGGAGCAACAACGGGCCAAGTCGCGCGGACGGACGTCTTTTTGCGCCGTCCCGGACGCCGGCGCTTGGCCCGCGCCATTTTCCTTCGGCCGCTCTGTGCCCCGATGTAAACACAACGGGGACGATCCCCCCGCGGGCCCTCGGCCGAATATGTGCGCAGCACTCGGCGCAGCAGCACCGGCGACTCGCGGGGTAACCGGACACCGCCGCGGTTAAAGGGACTCGCTCCGAGAGCCGTCTGCTCGTTCGATTGGCGCAGGCGGTGGCCAACAGGTCGCCGGACATACTCGACCAGGGGAGGGCGCGGCTGTTAGCAGGCGCCGGTTCCCCGGCTGCTGCGAGGGTGCGCGCCGCCTCGTCGCTCTCCCCCGGGGTGATGCAGGGCCGCGGCGGGCGGCCATTGCGCCTCGGTCGCAGCGCCAGCCGCGGGATGATGATCGGCTTCGGGCCTCGGGGGAGTCGGGGGCCGGGCCGAGCGAGGCTTCGCGCCCCGACCGCCCCCCACCAGGGCCGCGCGGCGTCAATGGCAGCGTGCGCCGCCTCGCACTCGGCCGACGCCGCCGCTCGTGCCGCGGCTCACGTAAACACGCTCGCGCCTCAGTCGTCCACCGAGAGCCTCGGACGCCGCACCGCCTCCCGGCCCCCCGTCCTCCTAAGCGCCTCCCGAGCCGCGTCGTCCTCCCGTCCAGGAAGCCCGAGGGCGAGGAAAGGCCTCCGCGAGGCCCCTCGCCGACCAGTCGGACCCGCGTCCGCAGCGCGCGACCCGCCGCGGCGGCCTCCCTTCCTTTCGAGGTTATAAACTAGCGCGCGGGGGAACGTCGCTGTCAGTCGGCCGGTCCCCGCACGCCGCGCGAACCAGTGCCCGCTGCTGGCTTTTTCGCCCGCGGCCCGTGTGATGCCCGTCTGTAGCAATATGGTCTTGACCTTCCTCGAGCAGTGCAGAAACCACGTCTCCAAGATCCTCGAGTTCTTCTCGCCTCGATCGGCCGTCGACTTCGTAGGTAGGTCTCCCCCCAGCAGGCAGAACGCCGCGCGTTCCTCCCCGTCCCAGCGGCGACCTAGTGGCAATTCGACGCAGCTCCTCGGCACAAAGGTGCGCTGCCTACAGGAGGCCTTTGTATCAAGCGGTATAAAGCGGCCGGATTGCCTGCGTGTGCGACGCCTCGCCGGCGTGGCGCGCGCGTAGTTTCGTCGAGCCGCGAGTCCGCGACTATTGCGGTGCGAACTGCGGACTGCGAGTCGTTCGGTTTCGGTGTAGTTCCCGGCCAGCCTCGGCGGTAGCCATGCCTCATGCGTCCCACAACTCCGATTGCGCTATCTCGCCGCTCGCACTCGCTTCCAGCTTTCGAATTGTCGAATGGACGCTCTACTGACGAGCTCTTTACTTCAACTCAATCCTTACACCTCCAGTAGGTAATTACCATTTGTACCAGTTGCGCTCGCCTCGGGCAAAAACACCCTCTTCAACTTGCAAATGTCATTTCTCAATCGAGTTATATGTAACGGTTGTACCATTTCAAACTCAAGGTTATCGAATGGACAGTTGGTATGAGGAAAACTACTGCCCTTACCACCGCATCAGTATGGCACTCTATTTTTGGCAATTACATATGCTTTTCTTTAAACTGTCATATGGTTTCTACAATATGTCACGTTTTTCTATTTTATTTTACTGGCCTCTTTAGGCTTCAAAAATTACAATGACTATTCGTTAATTGTTTATAATCACAAAAGCGAATCAAAAAGTAAACTTTATGAAATATACTTAACAAAGTATATTTACACTTCAATTTCGAAATTTCAACAACTATTGGTGCAATAATGTATAAATGTATTTCTAGTTTGGGATAATGGTTAGAATAATATTGAATTTAAATAAGTAACTTTCAAGTTCAATGTATCTATGTAAATTGATCTTCATTATATAAGAGTGAAATTTAAAAAAAAATTGTTGGGCCAAACACTTTCTAATAATAGGTTTTTTTTTTATTTTGTTGCAGAAAATGTAGAAAAGTAGCAAAGGCCAAGATGTTCAGTTTTCACAAACCAAAAGTTTATCGGTCCAGCACTGGGTGCTGTATCTGTAAGGCCAAGTCCAGCAGTTCCAGGTTTACAGATAGTAAAAAGTATGAGGAAGACTTTGTAAAATGCTTCCAATTGGAGGAACACCGTACTGGAGAAATTTGCAATGCTTGTGTTCTCTTAGTAAAGAGATGGAAAAAGCTACCTGTAGGAAGCAATCGCAATTGGAGACATGTAAGTATTTATATGCCCAATCATTTTAGTAACATATTTATTAAAAAATTTAACAAAAAATTAACAAACCACAATATATAAATAATGAACGTACTTTTGCTTTTAAGACAAACATTAATTGCCAATAGTGACATAAAACTAACAAACATCTTGTACATTTGAAAATTTTAACTTGAAAGCATAGTTATTTCCAATGGTAGATAGAATTACAGTTTCAGTAAAAAAAATTAAGTTTATACAAAGATGTGTTAGTGATCTTAATATTTTTATTTGTCTCTGCAGTTCTATAGAGTTCATTGTACAGAACTATGCTCGGACTCTTTTCAGCATAAGAAATCATTGCAGTAATTTTTAATTAAATAATAATATTGTTATTATTATTGTGATTCTTTTTATAACTTTTTTTCATAAATTGCACTTTTTTTAATACAGGTTGTAGATGCCCGAGCAGGTCCAGGGATCAAGTCTTTGACAAAGTTTAAAGCAAAAAATAAGAAAAAGCTTAAGGACATCCCAGAAAAATTTGATAAAATTCTGAAAAAGAAGCATGTTTACTTGAAGAATGATAGAGATAGAGAGCAGAGTCCAGCTATGAGTGATGATTTGACAGGTTTGACATTTACATTTTGGCCATATGTTTTTACATGAAAATTCTTGTAGGACCACAGTAGCATTGAAGGCTGTGTAAAAATATTTATTATACCGAAGGTGACTGATAATCGTGTCAGTTATTTATTTTATACGTAAAAATTTATCGTTTGTTTTATCAACGATGATCTTACAATTTTGCAGTATATGCAACTCAATACTTTTGAAAAAGGTACGGTTCTAACAGAAAATTAGTTAGTATTACAAAATAAATTAAACTTTATTGTACATATTATATTATGATGTTTGTACTATTGAACGATATTTATTCTTTGTCCCTGTTGATTTTGAATCAGGTAAAGGTTATCAATATCTGTTACAGTGGACTCTGTTGTTAATTTACATGGATGTTTCTTTCATTATTAAATTATTTTTTACTTTTATGTAAACTTTTTATTGTTCAATTATTTCTTAGAAATAAAACAAAAGTTCTTTTTTAACATTTTCATTTAACAGGTATTGAAGTACCTGATTCTGCAATGTATTTTGACAAATATAAAAATCAATCATTTTCTTCATTACAGAAGAGTATTTGGCTGGTACTGGTAGTAAAGGCTCTAGTAGAGCAGGAAGTCCAGCAGGCAGTGATGATACTGGAGTAGGAGAGAAGAGACTAGATATTGATCATTCAGAATTAGAAATTAGTAACTTTATCGACCTAACGTATTTCAAAAGGTTATTACTTTTACATCATGTATTTAGTAATTAATTTTACTTCTTCATACATTCTGAAAGTTCAATTACTTAAATCCCAAACTCCTTTTCTTTTCGTAGAAAAAATGTGTGTTGCGGTGTGATATTCGTAGGCATGATGGGCGAAGTGCTGATAGAGCCAGCTTTCTTAAAGCCATGTTTAGGCTGCTTGGCGCGACAACGACAGCAGCGAGCCGCCGCGGCAACAGCTCTTTCTTTGGCCGCATCCACAAGTCCTTCGCACTCGTCGGCGTCGGCAAGTCCATGTCACAGTTCGGCGTCCACTAGTCCGGCGCATAGTGTCGAGTCAGGTGCCGAGGGCTCAGTTGTTGGTGGCAAGCCTATTGGCAAGGGCATTTGCGACTCATCCTCAGATTCCGGATATGACGACTCGAACCAGAGTACGATAACCGAGAACAAGAAACTTCATCACCACCACCAATTGCCACCGTCGGCACAATCACTCCAATTCCTCGCCAAACCTGGTAAACTCATTTGTTTAAACGTAAAAGAGTTGTCTTACAATGTCTTAATATAATTTTACACTTTTGATACATATTAACATGTTTATGTGACTTGTTGTAAATTATAAACGAATAGATATGGTTTAATTCGAGTTTTTTGAAAGGCCAGATAAAAAAGTAAATAACAGATTATACTAATAAAAAGAAGTTTATAAATTGTTAACATTGTTAACTCAATTTAACTAACGAATGATAATTGTAACTTTGCAGGTAAACCGGTCAGTAAAGTGCAAACGCTTAAATCGGATAAGATCCTGCCGGTAGCAACAACGTTACGGTTAAAGGCAAATGGCGTCGGCACGAAGGTACCGATCAAGTTGCTATGTAAGCCCGTAGCGCTCGTCAGTTCTGCCAAACTTAGTCTGAGTGGTGGCAGTTCGCGACCGGTCGATGCAGTTCTCGCCCTGCCCTCGGCTGTTGACTTTGCAGTGTGTAGCCCGTCTCAGAGACAGTCGCTCACAAATTAAAATCAAGTTCGCGTTAAAACAACAGCGATGTACGTTCTGATTGCTCCATCTACCTTCAAAAATTCGCATTTTATTGTTGCCGCTCTTTTCTATCAAAGAGCAAATGTAAAATCATTTTATATAAATATTCGTT
This sequence comes from Sycophaga agraensis, assembly GCA_018906755.1. NCBI lineage: Eukaryota > Metazoa > Arthropoda > Insecta > Hymenoptera > Pteromalidae > Sycophaga > Sycophaga agraensis. Next base: position 2,509,953 of record JACCIE010000011.1, read on the forward strand.
AAATTTTTTTTAACAGAAACTATGCTTAACAGTGTTCTATATTTCGTATAATTTCATACGTCAATAAACAAAAGCCGAGACTATTTTTTGAAAATCACACGATAAATGCGATATAAAGGTAAATTGTTTACTGCATAGCGACTAGTGCGTACATTCTGTGCAATAGGGTCTTAATTTATTTTTATTTTTTTTGTGCTCGAATATAATTAGGTTTACGTTGCGTATGCGTATATAGATATATACATATTATATATTCAAATAAATATATTTATGATTCACAGTTGCAGCTTTCTCTGTGAAGTACGCACAGTAAGTTAATTTCTATGTATAATTTTCGTTTCTCACGATACACGATACAAGTCGCTTTTGTCCTTAAAACAGACAAGGATTTTCTAATGGAGGAAAATATTTTTTGTCGCTAGTATAGTATTCTCACTAAGGCTGGCTGTGAAGTAATTAGATACGTAAACTAAACGATTCGGTATATATGTTATATTAAAAAAATATTAGTCTTTCGACAATTATTATTATTATTTCTTCGTAACTTCGATTGTAGCCCTAGCGACAAATTATATTAATGTGATAAAAGAATATCTTTGTTTGTGAAAAGGTACAAATTTAGAACGTTTGCACGTTCTAAATAGCAAATAAAGGAGATTCCATAATTCTAGTAAGTTTTCAATTCATGATTACGAACCAAATGACATAATATTATCTTTAAACCCATTTATATAACATTATTCATCGCGATTGCATGTTTTATAATGTTTGTAAATAAATACAAAAAATTATTTCATGTATATACATTAACTCTCTCTTTTTACCCTTTATGTAAATGAGACTCGTCACGTTAATAGGCGGGTAAAACAGTGGTGCTTTAAAAATGTAATTATGGCGCTATGTTAATCAGGATAATTAACTTTATACTGTATCACGTGGCGGTTACCGGGTGGCTAATCTTGCCCGGCTCCCAGCCACCACGCGACTTAAGGACTTTCCGTCCTCTCCTCGTCCGATGTCCCCCCGCAGTGCCCCCCACTCGGCGCATGGTCAAGGCTGCGAGCACGAGCTCGGTACAGCGGCGACCACGGCGAGATACTCGTCGCAACTGTTTACTAATTAGTGTTAAAGAGATTTACGTCGACAATCGAATAGAATATTTAATATCAAAAGTAAAGAATATAGTATAAAAGAGGGAGTTTATGTTATTGAATATAGTTACAAAGAAATATAACTCAACTGTTATTGCGGTAAAATGAATGTATGAAAAGGAATAATATTTCCTCATACAAAATTCCCACTTCTCAAGGAATTTACTAAAATTAAGGAAAAGTTATCTTCCAAAGTTAATGCTATCATCTATTTGCTCTTTTTATACAGCAATTGTTTATAAAAATGTATCAAATTGTTTATCTGTCTACGAAATATCAAATACAATAATTACATTCCTAGTAGATTGGGAAAGGCTCTTAAATATACAAGATAATTTGAATGAAAGGTTTTCAGTTTTTGTTACACAATTTTATATTTTTGGCGCCTATATCGTCGTTTTCTATCCTAAATACCTTTCGTATCTGCACATTAATTCTCGCACAAACTGTCACAATATAAGATTGTTGAAGAGTCATGTAAAATGATAAAGTAGCCAGGCAATTAATACTGTGATGATATCGTGTTATTTACAATAAAATCTCTAAAAAATTTAAGCATAAAGAGAAAAAATAGAAATAAATAATACTAAAGAATGTTGCGACTTTGATCGTGTGAAGAGATTTGTAAGAGCAAATATATGAAACAAAAAGGGGTGTGCGTACTTCATCAGATATTTAATATCGTGGCCGATCTGGCATTTTGAACTTTTTTCAATTTAAGTATCGGGAAGAATTTTTTTAATTTCAAATCTATTTTTAACACATTCATTCGGTTAAATTATTTAAAAATTGCATTTCTATCAAAAAGAATTTTCTTTTCAAACAGATGTATTAAACCGTTTTGTTCTAATAATCTATAATTTTTTTTAATTTAACAAGTATTTTTCTGTAAAACAAATTATAATTTTTCTATATCATTTATCTTGTTTATGTTTTTGTCAAAATAGATCGAATTTTTCCAAAAATTTCACACTTGTGATCAGAAAATTAAGTTCATGGGCCCAAAAGATAGAAATGAATAATGTTTCCATGTTTATTTTAGAGCATTTATTATTTATTTTGATACTTTTACTGATCAGGTCTTCTATGCACTATTCGGTCAATGAATAGCTTGCATTTGTATTTATAAAGCAATGTTTTTGTACCGTGATTAATTAAGGTATTAGAATTTTCTAATAAATTTTTGAAAAGCTTTAAGCGATAAAAGCTATATTAGAATTATTAGACTTTTTATATTTTTTCGATGTTTTGTGTCCTATTTTATTATGTATATTTTGAATTTTGGAAAATTCTATCAGAATTTTGAAGAGAAAATAAATCAAAAAGATAGAGTATTTATATTTAAAAAAAATCTAATTACATCTAATCGATTGATAGAATAAAATACCAAACTTATCTTCTGCTAATATTTTTGTCTTAGTGTTTATTGATAGTTTTGACATTAAATATTCTACCCCGAAATGATTCACGAATAGATTTGTATAGAAACTCAAAAGTTATTTAAAGAATCTGAAATGTCAAAGCCACAATGTACAAAAAAGAGGAGTTGCAGCTTAACAAAGAATTCCACCTAATCCTAAAAAATGCATCATAGATTACTTACACATACTTTTTGAAATATAAAAACGATTGTGAGACTGATCGATGTATTAAGCAGATAATTTTTTTTACAATACAACTACTAGGAAATAGGTGAGATTTACAACATTAGTGTATATGTTATATACATACATGCATATTTTATATATATATGAGAAGATTCTAACAATACAAACAAAAACGACGACTGCCATAAAATATTATCCCGTTATCTCAATGGTTATCTTTATCATATATAATTGTACATATACCTTATAATGCGGATTAAAATGAGGTGATAATAATTATTGAGATTGTTTTTTTCTCTCAATCTAATTAAACATCGATAACTAAGGTGCGAACTATTATTTCACGTGTCAACGAAACTTTGAATAAATCTCGCTTTACTTAGATAACTCAAAATCAATAAGTACTCATTTGCATGAAAAAGTTATTATATTTTATAAGTCATAATGAAAATCAAATAAAATAATTATATGTATCTGTACGTGATTAATACTTACAGATAAAATTTATTTACATGTTAATGCAATTATTTATAATTATTACCTTTAAATTAAGACTTCGAAATAAATGTGCAATGTGCGTTCATTTTAAGGGAGTCTACTGTAGCCTAATGATGTCAAAGACTACGTAGTATAATATTATTAAATGATTAGTTTTTACTTACGAAATTTCTTGTACAGTTTATTTAAAGAATTACAATGTATTAAAAGTAGTTTGATAAATTTCCTAAATTGATTTAGATATTGTTTAAAAATTTTTGAAAGAAATGAATTTTCATATGATCATTTTACAATAGCTTTCTAAATTTTATGTGATGTAAAATGTTTAAGTAATTATTTAGCATGTAAGGTCACATATAAGCTAAAATTTTCATTTGAAGCGAGAATAAATCCAAAGTTTCGAGATTGAAGAAATGCGCATTCTTATGCATAATTAATGAAAGGAAAGAAAATAATGAATAAACGCATAATTATTTTTTGGCGAGGCGCTCGTCAATAACGAGAGAGAAAGAGACAGAAGTTTCGCTTCGCCAAAGTATAGAATTATTATCCGAATCATTGTAGCTCGCGGTTAACATAACGAAAAAAGTTCGTGTTTGGTTTTAGCACTTGACTATACATGTTTTTTTAGCCAGATCTGTCTATTTCACTTTTTGTATAAAAATTTTTTTAAGAATTTTTTATCTTTCGAAGACTCAATATATACATATGTATTCTTAATCATGTTTAGTATAGTGAAAATAAAATTTCTTTGGTAACAATAGAGTATTGTATTCTGTTTTATAAACATTGAATTAATTGTAGTCAAATGTTTACAGAACAGAGTAGATTACGTTTACTTTAAGAAATATTTTTTGTTAAAATGTACACTTAATATACAGCATAGGAAATTCTCGAGGGAAGCAAAGCAAACACGAATATTTTTTTCTTTAATTCATTTTTAAGTTAAGAATTACGTATTTGTAATCAATATTTATTTTGACTAATTATTTTTTGTGTCTCTGTTTAAAATGAAATAATTCGTATATATAATAACAAAAAGGAGGTCAAAGAGCCTCATCCGATCGTTCGGAGAATTATTTTCCCGAGTGCATTTACATTGTGTAATAGAAAAGTTGTACTTTATTTTTTAAGAAATCCATCAGTCACACAAACACAATCTAGTATAATGCGTCTATATAAATAATATATATATACTGTACACAGGTATACACCTGTACAGGTAGGCTCGCCACATCTGTCCTCCCTAATGCCGTGACTCGGTTGCTATAAAAAATTACCCAACATAAAAATCAAATGATTATTTTGACTTATCTTTAGTGATCACACCACAAACATAGAGGTTTACGAGTAGAAGGAGAAATCTGTAACGCCAATTTGTATCGTCGCATTTTCCGTGAAGCTTCTTTATGAAGATGAGTATTGTGAATCTGTCGTGAACCCGAGCGGTGGTGCCAATTGCAAGTACTGTTCAGCTGATGACGATATCGATCCTATCAAGGCGGATCAGGGAATCGGATGGGTTGGAGCCTACTAAGCCGCGGGGCTGGACTCAATGGAGAACACTAAACTCACATGTACGTAGAAAATTATTTATTGTTCAAGTAAAATGTTATATAGTTAATTTGAATTTCTCCGGTTGGATTTAAATACAGCACCGCGTGCGGGATTTCTAATTGATCACGTAGAAATTTGAATTAACTATATGATATTTTATGAGAACAATAAATAATTTTCTACCTACACATGAGTATAATGTTTATATTTTAAATCGCCAGTCTTTCCGCCGCTTGAAAGAGTAATTGAGTTTAGATCCACGGCTCAGTACATGGCTCGAATTGAAGATGGATTCACAATTCCCGTCTTGATAAAAGAGCTCCGCTGAAAACGTGATGCTACAATATATATAGTCATTTCATAAGTTATACAAATCGTCGTGATTTGTACTTGGCAACTGCGTTTCGTCCTCGTGAAGCGAAAAATACCTAAATTACGCATAGGAAATTAAAAAGAATTGCAATTTATGAGCGACTGTTAGTAGAAAAGTGGAAAGTCGATGAAAAAAATTGTCAACAATTGTTCGTACATTGATACCTTAAACCATGTTTGTAAACAAAGAAAGCAAAGCAAAAATAAAAATATTTAAAAGTAAAGGAAGATATAATAAAATGCAATCGCCAAACGAAAATCAATTATTTAGAGAAATATTAGGCAAAATAGGAATGCAGTACTTCGTTCTGCATGGTGATACTAAATTTGATAGAGAATTATATTTATAGAGAAGAAGAGAGGGTGTGCGAAATTTTTGCAATATTTGTAAAGTTTTTATAAAATGAAGCGCATCGTTATGTGGTTCCCTTTTCTCGTCTTTTTCAAAAATTTTTTAAGTGGTACATGAGAGATTAAGAGTTGTTTTCTGAGACAGGGAGAAAGTAATTAAAAGGGCAATCGTCTGCAAGGCAAAATGTGTACACGCAATGCACACCAAGTGTTTTAAAGACGTAAAACCAAGTGGTGCACGTATATATATACATATATATATATATAAGTAATAGTATGTGAGTGAAAGAACGGGCAATAAAGAGGATGCGAGAGTTGTTTAGCTGTTATCCTAGCAGAAGTACTTGTAAATCAATAATTAGTTATGTTTTAAGAAAATTTGTGTTAATGTTGCAATTATCATGATTTTTTATGTTATTTTGTTTTACTAAAACTATTTGTCTAACAAAACTATCAAGACTGCCCATATACTAAAAGATTCAAATTCTTTGAAAATATTCTGCAGTCATTGCATGATAATTTCGCAGACAAACAGTTTAATGTAGATGATAATACATAGTTTGCCATAATACTTTGTACATACTTTAGAAATATTTTTAGTAGATTGTGGTTGACCCAGATAAATTTTAAAGCTGTTATAATTTTATTTGAATCAACTAAAGTCAATTGAGAATATGTAAAGTATATGAAAAATATTAAGTAACCTTGGAGTACTTAAATAATTGAAGAATGTAATTGTAAAGAGTGTTACTTTTAACTTATTTGTACAAATATTATGCAAGTTTTAAACCATATGAATGCCTTTTAAATTAAAAAATTTAACAAAATAATGTTTACGATAAATAATTGTCGCAGAAAAGATAAAAGACTATTAACTGTCGCATCCCTTTTGAACGTTGATGCAACGAAAATTGCATTGGCAATCGGCAATCGGCTGATCTCATATGCGTTCTGCATTTGGTTACTTGTATATATGTACACGATGGCCAAAGCAACGTATTCACTGCCTACCTTTTTGTTTTTTCTCTCTTTTTTTAATAAAACTCCATAATAAAGATTTAAAGAAACCGAATGTCGTTCTCCAACTAATTTTAATACCAATGTAATATATGAACTCGTATGTCCTCCGTATGCTTGTATGCGTAAATTGTCGCATAAGATACATTTTTACCTCTCGCGTCAGGAAGATTCTATATCTTTTTTCCTGTTATCTATTTACAAATATCCGTTTTCAATCAAATTAAGATAAATTAAATCATAAATGTACGAATATAGATCTTTATTTTCTACTCTCCGATGTTAGAATTTTACAGTTATGCGATTTATTCGAGGTACCTTACAAGATTCATACATGTTTTTTTAACGATCTGATATCACGTAATGTTTAATATTGTATTGCTGTCACAACGATTTATTAAAACAAGCGCTTCTGTATATTGCAAGGTTTGAAGAAAAATTTCTATCGCATACTCGCAGTAATTGTACATACTGTGCGAAGTATTATGTATTATTCCATTTGTTAAGAATTGATTAATTAAAGTATTGTGTAAAAAATAAATCAGCCTTCTTTTTTGCACACTTCCCCTATTGAGAACTTTCGCTTATTTTTTGTTTCTGAAATTAAAAATAACTCTTTAAATAATTCTTTAAAAAACTGAAAAGAATGTGACAAAATTATAAAAATTAAAATTGAATTAGCAGTTTGGAATATTTTATTGTTGAATTATTTCGAAAATGTGTATGTAGGCTCGTTAAAAGGGGTGAGTAAACCACAAAAGCACTAATTGAAATTTAATACAATTTTATTAAAATATTGATAATGAAAAATACTAACGAGTTAATAAGTATTAGCTAAAGCAGAATTAAAATAATGTTTTATTGATCCTTTCCATTATATCTGTAAAATCCAAATATTTGTAATTATTTTATTTTGAATTATTTTACTTCGTAAAAGCGCCACGAGTGGCGCAACGGCTTTTCACGATGTCAGATGTCACATATTCTCACTCTTCACATCCGCGATGCACAAACAGTTCTTGGTGATTATACTTGTTTCTATTTACTTTTGTAGTAATGTGATTGTAATATTTTCATACTTACTGACATTTCGCGAAGTGAAACTTGGATTGGAATCAGTACTTGGAGCAAAAAGTTTTAGTATTTTCTAAATTCGGACGACGCGGGGACCATAATAACAGACCAGTGGGATCAGTAAATAAGGTGAACATCTGATTGTTTAATTAAATTGTACCCTGTCATCATTACATTTCAAACCAACTTCCGGAATGTGGTTCTATGTATATTTTACAATAATTATTTACAAATAAAGAATGAAAAAAATGTTTGAAACAAATGTGATAGGTTACAATGAATAACGTCTTTAAGAACAAAAGACGAACACAATGTTGATATTTTTTAGAACAATAATTTCTATACCTTCTTGTAATTCATGAATACATTCTGTTATGTATAACTTATATAAATTGTATATCTTATGCATTTATTATTGATTCCATTATTAAAATTATTTTATCTTCAAATTTAATAAAAATTATTCTATCTTGATATTCTTTAATTTATTATTATTAATTCTCTTTTGTTGATTAATTATTCGCAATATTACTCGCAGTATTCATGCTATATAGATTAATTGGTAAATAAGCTATCGGTTAAATTGCAGTTTGCGCTACTTAAGTGAATACTTTGTCTTAATGTAGTATAACCTGACTTGTACTTATTTAGCACATATGCGTAAGCACTTTTTTAAAGTATTTAAGCATGTTCAAGTAAATAACTCGGGTATGCTCGTACGTCTACAGCTACTACGCCAATGCTGTTCTTTTTCTTGCCAGTGCTGACGAGCTTTATTTCTGAGCCCTAAGCTTTTAATAAAACTGCTATATCAATTCACCTATACCTGCCTATTTAAATATTTATTTATATATCTATCTTCCTTCATAACCTGTCGTTCTCTTTTGATTGTCAGTCGCAAAATCACTGTCTCGATCAGGCGGTGGTGAAACAAGAATGAGTAAATAAGAGCACGCTCGCACGCTATAAATATATCTTGATCGTCGGGCGGCAAACTAATCGAGCGTTGAGGGCGTGCACGAGTGAACCGAGGGTGACTTCGCCGGGAGGTAGCGAGGATGCGTTCTGTGATCCCCCGGCTGATCACCTTCGACGTGACGGGCACCCTGCTGAAGACAAAGGTGGAGCAGCACTACGCAGCAGCCGCGGCGACTCAGGGCCTCAGCGGCCTCGACGGTCCGCGGATGCTGCGGGCCTTCAAGGCGAGCTTCAAGCGCCTGGGCCTCGAGCATCCCATCTACGGGAAGCACTCGGGCCTCGGCTGGGAGAACTGGTGGCGCGCCCTCGTCCACGAGGTCATATGCGACCAGGACGCCAGCGTGCCTAAGGACAAGCTCGACCGGGTGAGCCAGCGGACTGAGAGCGTCGAAAGGAGGTCGCGCGGAATATGACCCCAGTGCAGCGCTCGACGGCCACGACCGCTGGGTATTCTTTTAGCTGCTCGCGCTTTGCTTTCCTCGTTCTGGGGGCTTCGTGCGAGAGGGTTTTGGAGTAGTATGTCGGTACTTTACTTTGCACGGCTCGGAAGACTTTTCACCTCACGTTTTTTCAACGAGTCGTTTCCAAAAATGAGAAAAGCGGTCCGATTTTAGCTAGAAAATATAGGATAAGTGCATAGAGATCTTGTTCGCATTTATAAAAGGTTATAGGGGATATTACATCATAACATTATCTATGACATAGTTTCTCAAACTGTAAAATTATGATAAATGAGTTAAGCTTTTAAAAAATATCGACAGTTGTTGTATGCTATTCATCCAAATATGATAATTCTATATTTAATTTGTATATTTATCACAAATATATGAACTACTTTCTCTGTCGAGCTTGTTTTATTACTAAAGATAATTGTTGATAGCGTACTAATATCGTGACAATACTGCAGTAATCTTGATTTCTGGAACATATTTTAGATGGGCAAATAAATCTTTCAAAAAATAATTACGAAAAAAATACGGAATTTCGCTAAATATATAAAAACTATTCTTATTACCATCATGCGTAAATTGCGTCTCGTTTTATTTACTTTGCTAAAGGAGTAATAAAAAAATTATCTTGCACACGATTATGTGGTAGTCAAATTGAGAAAAGTAATTATTTAACAATCAAAGCTTTAAAAGTGATCATCGATGAATTAGATTATAAAAAAACTTAAAATTATGTAACTAAATTAAATAATAATAGCACAAATTTTTCAATTAATATATTTTAAATAATGAAATATTTATAGTATATATTTTTAAACACGACTACATTTAATTTTTATTGCAAAGCTTGACCCCATTAGACAGTAGCAATAAAAAATTAATTTATGCTATTAAAGTCAATTGGTTAGTAAACTAATAAATTCATTTAATAATTAATATTTTTTATGCCAAATAATATTTTTGTTTCTTTCTCGGATTATCGAATATATTTAATAGTAATTACTTGTAATAAATTTGAATAAAAACATGTAGCATAATGACTAAAAGTTAAAAAAGTTGAGTAAAGTATTTTTAAATATTTAATAATTTGTCTTAAAAATTTTAAATTAAATTCTATTATTTTTGCTACAATAATACTTTTTTGTTATGAAGCAAGGTTACATTTTTAGTTTAATTAGTGTATTACTATTGAACGTGGAAGGAGAAAGTAACGTCACCGGATTTGAAGGCATATCTGTTCAAAGATAACGAGTGGTACTCTAGATGTCTTTTTGCCCAAAGTTCTTTATGAGAATTTGTATACATACACGCGATGATTCTATAAATTGTCGTTAATGAATAGTTCCCTATAGGATTAACCAGCAAACAATTAAATACGCTTTTAATAACACATTTTTATAATATTGTTCACCTTTTAATCAAATTTTGTAACTTGATTAAAAATTTTGACATAATTTATAGTTAATTGTACGTTTTTATACATATTTACGTTATGGTAGTAATATAGTCAGAGATATTATAGAGATCAAGAATACAAGTTTTGAAATCATTGATAGTCCGTTGAAACGTCACGATAAGTAAACCGACTAATGAAGTTTCCACTAATGAAATAAAAAAGTAGTTCATATTTCCTTACAATGAAGAACTGTGTAAAATAATTAAAACTAAATTTAGAAGTAAGAGTTTTAGTTATACTATTTGTATCAAAATTATTATGAAGTTCTGTAAAAAAGGCATGAAATTTGATTTAGAAAGTAATAACACGAATAATTGAATAGAAGCAGATGCCAGCGGAAACGGTAGAATCACGAAGAATTAGTCCTCGTTAAAAGAGTAAATGGCCAGTCGGCGTGCGGGTGCCGAAAACGCGTTATCACCTCCGTGCGCGCGGGGAAACTGACCCCGACGTCCACTATCTCGTTTGACCTCGGCAGATCGCCGACAGCCTGATAGAGTGCTACAGCACGAACCGTTGCTGGCACAAGTACCCGGGGACGGAGGAGCTCCTGAGGAACCTGTCGGGCCGGCGCGACGTCGTCCTCGGGGTCATCTCGAACTTCGACGAGCGCATGGAGTCGGTCCTCGCCTCGACACGCATCCGCCCCTACTTTGCCTTCGTCCTCACATCCTACGGCCTTGGCGTGGAGAAGCCTGACCCTGGTATCTTCCAGGTAGGGCGTCCTTGGTACCGCGGCCTACGCGCTGCTACACGCACTGGCTTGTTTTGCAGGAAGCGCTGCGGCTCTCGTCCGCCGGCCTGGCCAAGGCCATCGAGCCCCAGGAGGCGATACACATCGGCGACCGGGTGGACAACGATTACATGGGGGCTCGCGCGGCCAACTGGCGGGCCATACTTCTACGGCGCAACCAAGTGCCCCTCGGGGAGGATCTCGTTGACCCCCGTGACGTCTTCGGCAGCTTCGTCGACCTCAAGGCGCACCTCGACGGCGTCCTAACGAGCGAGGCCGCCCGCTACAGCTGACACAATCGTTGTCGCGATTAACCGTCGTTTTATAGCGTGACGCGCATTTGCTAGATCCTCTGTTGTAATTGCGGCAAGATCATTGAATTTTTGAGCAGCAAGTCATACACTAAAACTAAGTAATATCTCCTTTTGATATTGTTAGCTCGTAATCGATATATCATAATCTATGGTGTACGCCGTTGTACAAAGTATTGAACGATACACGTGGTTGGTTAGACATGTCTATTCGATTGATTAAAAAAAAAATACCCGTGATTCCTCGATTGTCAAGATTAAGTAGAGATTCGTTAAACGGTTGCTGAGCGACTTGTAATGCAAACATTTTATTCGAAAGCACAATGAAAATACATTGACATATTATTAGATAAAATTTGTATATTACTTAAGTCTAGCAATAAACAATGTCTTTTTCTACCAAACATTGATACGCCTGTCTATTTGCACTTCCCGAGACATTGACTCGGCGTTACATCCGGCCACCCGCAGCTATAGTGCGAATCGAACAATTAGCGCAGAGTCGGGCTCCTTTGGGTACCATACATGTAAGCGAGGGGCAGGCGAGCCAGCGGGAAAACCTCGGGAGCCGGCGGACGAAATAGCCAACTCTCTGCGCGTTGGGAGATAAAGTGGAGGCGGCCGATTCCCCCGGAGGCGCGCGTGTGGGTGTCCGCCCCGGTATCGCCTGGCGTTTCCGGGTAAACGGCGATATCCGCGTATCGCGCCCGGGCCCCGCGAGAGACTCACATCCGACCTCTAACTTTCCATGGCGCCCGCGCCGCCTGTTTTTCTCCGCGGCGATCGCGACGAGGCTTCGAAGAGCCGCTATCTCCGACGGCCGATAGCCCGCGCACAAAAAAATAAAGTAAAGAAGCTATACGGGGCGATAAGGGATACGTATTCGGGGGAGCCGATCGTCGTCGAAGGCTGCCTGTATACCGCCGTACAACAGGCCCCCGGTTATGTACGGGCATAAAATATACCCGTGGGCTCGAGCCGCCGAGTCGCGGGGAAACTCGGGCGATGACGCTGGAAGTGATAATCGTTGGCTTATCTGTCCTGTACAATTATTAGCGCGCTTATTGGGTTTGTCCGATCGTAATTCGATCTTTGTTTTACCTGCTGTCCTGTACGTGCTGTACTTGTAAAGCTGCATATATTAAATGATATGCGATGAACTAACTGTTGATTTACTAACAATGGCAGTCTTGTAACGATTGGTGTAAGCAGGTATCGGATATTGTAAGACTCTACAGTAAGTCGGCGTCTTTTTGCATTAGATTCACGTAGAACAATTAATACGAGTTTTTTCTCTCGGAGCGCAGGAGTTCATTAGAGAGTATAGTTGCATCTGTGAAAAGCTGCGGGAGGAGTAGGTCGAAATCGGCAAGGGCTCAGTCGGGTACTTCCGGCGTCGGCGCGGCCAATGCCACACAGCTATAGCGCGCTGGCGCAGGGGCTGCCGGCACTCCGCTCAATAGCTCTCCTTCCTCCGCAGGACAATGGACCTGGAGGAGACTGCGACTTGGCGGCTCTGCGGACTCCGAGGATGCTCCCCCCCTCCCCTCGAGCCATTGTTCCTCTCGCCGCCGAGTGGCTGGCCCTGCGCGCGCCAGGGAAATTCGGAGCGTCGCGCAGCTTCGGCCCCGCGCCTCGGAGCTGAACACCCGCGAATATAATTAGGCGGTCGCGCGGGTGCCGCGAGGGGGAGCGGGGCTTAATAATTACGGGCGAAGCGCACGCATATATACATATTGCGCAGGAGGTCTGAAAAGGCCGCCTCTGAGCGGAGAAGGTACACGTACATACATATATATATATATCTACACATAAACGCTAAACGCGCGTTGCGGGAGGACTGCCGAGCCGTGCCAGAGAGAGAGAGAGAGAGGGAGGGAGCGCCGCGGAGAGAGTCTCCCTCGTGAGAGAGCGACTCCCCCGGGCTCGGCGTGCATATAAGCCTCTTTCCGCTCCCTCCCCGGCGGCCGGGTAGGCCCGGGGGAGGGGACCGCCGTGTATATACGCAGGCCCGGAGAGAAAAGCGAGAGGCCGAGATTTCCCCCGGTTTTCTCCTTATCGCCGCGCGTCTACTCGTGCGCGCGTGATATTTTCGGAGCGGCCGCGCGTCCCCGGAGGCTCCACCTATATGTATACGTGTATATATATGTACACAGTGCCCTGGCACTTCCGTTTTTCGCGCGATCCTCGACTCGTAGACGCGGGCGGCCGGCCCTAGGGCAGACGGCCGCGCCGCTTTATTTCCAGAGGCGCACGCCGGCCCCTCGGTTTCGGAGCTGCCGCGCGCATGTGCACTCCGCTCGCTCGTTATAAACAATGAGCGGCTCGGAGCCGGCCGCGTCACCGCCGCACTCCTCCGGAGTCACAGAGGGCGATTACTCGAGGCGTTGGATAAAAATTCGTTGATAAAAAAAAAAAACGTAAAATTTGGTGGATCGTCTACGGGAGCTGAACATGCACGCGTCTGATTTTCAGGGCGGCCTTTGACCGGGGCAGGAGCGGCTGGCCCAAAAGGATGCAGCATTACCGCGTGTAACGCAGGCTCGTCGCTGCAATCAAGTTTACGGCGTACTACGGGGACAGACAGGGAGGCTCGGGTGAAAAAGTATCAAGAGGAAGCGAGCGACGGCGTAGCCGCGCAGCGGCCATTAAGTTAATTCGACACCCGGCCGCGGGCGATCAAAGGGCAATCAATGAAGACGGGGAGCCTCGGGAGCGTCCCCGGGGGCCCGCGGGGGTGCCCCGGCTGCAGGGACTAATGAACCCGGGTTGGGTCGTCGCGCGGCGGCGGCGGCGGCGGTGCTGCCGCGGAATGCGGCCTCGGCAGTAAACTCGAAATCGCCGGCGCCGCCGGCTCCCTCTCGTGCCTCTCTCGCGGCGCGCCGGCGGGCCGAGCCGGGCAGTCGAGCGCCGAGCGCCGAGGCAGCCAGCGCAGCCCCGGGACAAGAGAGCGAGCGAGCGAGCGAGCGCCCCAGCCGCCCCTCCGCCCCCGCCGCCGCCGGCCCATGGCTCTCTGCTAGAAGACCGCGACGATGGACCTCCTGGCGCTCGCCCTCCTCCTGCTGGCCGCCGGCGCGGCGGCCGAGCCCGACCCCAGCATCGAGTTCAACCGCATCACGAAGCTGCGCGACGAGGACAAGTGCTACGACGCGAGCGGCAAGGCCCAGGTGAGGAAGAGCCTCGCCGGCCGCCTCGACGACCCCTGTCATCTCTTGTGTGCCGTGCGACCAGTGACGCCCGAGCCCCCAGTGCCGATCGCCGGGCCGATTCCCCCGCCGTGCCTTCCCCGACGCTGCGGGAGAAAAGGGAAGCCCCGCCCGCGCACCTTGTCGCTCGTCAAAGTTCGAAATCAAGAGTAAAGCCGTCCGCGCCGAGAGCGACAGTAACCGCTACAATAATCGCGAGCCGCAAATCATTTCCAAAGGGAGAATGCACTTTTACTTTTCCGTAAAAGGCCATACGCACGCCGTTTTTGAAAGTACTGTTCCGGGTATACCCTTGGACATAAGGATTTTCAATTAAAGAACATTCTCTCCGAGTTTTTCGCTATACAAGGCCGGTCAAAACCGAAATGTCTTCTCGGCTGAGTATCGGCTTCGCTCATTTTTAATTATCTAAAGTTGTTGCAATTGAAAGCACTGGTTAGCCGACTTTCGCCAGTTATCATTTGTCAACTGTTGCATATTCGTTTTATATTAAGAAGTAATCTTTTAGATTAAATCAATTTCTTATTGGCAATTATTGAAAAGTCAATTTTAATTTAACGTTTAAAGTCGGTATTTCCATTAACATTCGAAAAGTTTAAGTAATATGATGATTTGCCTCATTCTGCTACTGTATACATATTTGAAATACTTAACGCGGTCTTGTTGCGCGATAGCCGTTATGATACGAGCTTTCTTTAATGAATTGAGCTGCACCGAGAAGAGAGATAAAGTAATATAGTATAACGTATTGTCCTAATTTGATTGCATAAGCAATTGCAAAGTAAACAATCATTAATACATTTGATACCGTCAATAGAATGAAATCGTGCGAGTTTGGCTTTAGATGGGGTAGGCGATTGAAGATACAATCAGCGGCGAATAAGCATTTGGCTCACTCCAACAAAATATAATGTGTTACATGGTATTTGCAATTTCGTGCCTCTTCTCCAAGGTTATGCAATAAAAAAGCAGAAACAGAAACGGACGTGAATCACCGAGAGATCGGAAATCTCGCTATTGCGGGTGGACTCGCGGCTCGCACTGCACAAAAGTTACCACTGACGAAGAAAGTCTCCCAGCCGACGGCATGAGCCGCGAAAGAAGAGTCCGCGGGCCTCTTTTCCGCGCGCGGCGCAGTAACCGAAGTACGCGGGGCGTAACGAGATACATCGTCCGCGCGCGGGATTTTTCGGCGCCTCGGATAAACCCGGGCGCAGATAAACGGCCTCGGGCGCCGTTACAAAACGCGTCGTGCGGCCTGGTTTACGCCGGGCGGAAGGAAGAAAAAAAAAATGGCCAACGAGATAAGAGATGCACGGGGAGGAGAGCGCGCAAAGCGACCGCGAGCTAATTGCAACGATCATCCGGCGGGGATTTAACGAGGAGGGACTCGATTCGTCGCGCGAGATATGTGCCCGCGCGGTGCTTTGCTGCGTGTGCGCGGATCCAGGCAGCCGAGTATTTTGGTCGATTTTATAGAGCTTGAATAACTGCCGGTGCTTCTGAATGCAGTATATATATCATTTGGCGTACATTGGCTTTACTCATTTAGTGGAGCGGGAGTTTGAAAAGGCTTACGATGTGTTTTGACAATAAGTATCTATACTGGCGCCCGCTCAGCTCTGTTCTATGAAAGAAAAGCCAATGACATTGTAAACGATCTACTGCTACTCGTGCCTACTCTGTTGCAACTTGCTGCTCCACCAAAATCGAAAAACTACGGCTTCCGAGGCAATTAACGGCGTGAAAAAAAAGGCTCGCGGCGGACACGGGGCAAGGCGCCGGGCGCGGCGATTAACCGAGGGGCCGTGCCGTCGAAAGATAATCCGCAGAGGCGCTAGCCGCTATCGAGCGCGATAGCGCGTCCTCAAAACATTTGGCGAGTTGACAGAAAACCTCGCGGGCGCACACATTCCGCGAATGGCTGGGGGGGAAAAAAAAGGCAGAGGGGACGGAAAAGAAAAAAAGCGCTCGATCAGCGGGCATGCAATACGTGTGCGGCTGTGCGGGGAAAAACGGTGATAGTGAGAGGTAGCCCTGGGCCTGTTCCAGAGGTGCATCCCGCCCTTCGAGAACGCGGCCTACAACGTCATCATCGAGGCGACAAACACGTGCGGGCAGGACGGCCGGGTGACGCCCTTCTGCAAGCAGACGGGCATCCACCACAAGTCATGCGACAGCTGCTACGAGGGTGACCACCCCGCGGCCTTCCTCACGGACCGCGACACCAACGAGAACGCGACCTGGTGGCAGTCCCAGACGATGTTCGAGGGGATCCAGTACCCCAACCAGATCAACCTGACCCTCAACCTGGGTGAGTGCCGCGCGTTCGAGCGGGGATTTTGCAGCGTGAGCTCTCGCGTTGCGACACGGTGACGATGCGATTGCGCACTTGGGCCTCACGTGCCCGGCCGAGTGCGCCCTTCCCCGTCTCCTCGGGGCATTCCTCGGATTACGCGCGCACGCTATTCCTATCCCCAGGAAATTTTTAAAGCAATGTGGCCATTGGGACAAGACTCAGGCCAGATCTGTGGGACGAACATCTTTATGCCAAATGTCACCATATCGAATTGAAATTTTTGGAAAATCCTCGAACCTTTCTTTGAGCATAAAGAAAACAAGCAGACAAAAAATTGACCATCGCACTCCTTCAGATCTTATTGAATACATTGAATGAATAAAACTTGTTTAGATTATTCATTGCTTTGATAACCTAATTTCTTCAATTCTTGACTCGCGTACCACAGATATGGTAGTTCGACTGTACCAAGTCCACATTTGACACAGGCAGCTGCGATCGAATCTTTCCCACGCGGTTTTCGCCGGGGTCAGTTTGCATTCGCGCCGTAGAACTATAAAAGTGAAAGTCAACGATCACTGTCACTGCCGCTACTACATAAATCCGCCCTGAAAAATGCCCGGCCGATGGGAAACGTGCGCGGCCGCTTTACCTCCGCCACAGTACTTCACCCTGTGTTTTTTTTACCACGAATGCGCCGAGGCGGGCGATCGACTTCCGATTCCGCGCGCGCGCGATGGCTTTATTTCGCTCACTGCGGCGCACATCCGCCGATGGTTTCGCGAATCGCTGTTGCGCATCGCCCTCCGTACGTGCACGCGCCCACTCGTTTGCATGGGCTCGCTGTACCAGGATCGCGGTATCAAAGCGGCCGGCCGCCGGGTGCGCATATAGCCGCAGCGAAGTCAAGCGTGGAAGGCACTCGAAACTCAAGCTGCCCCTATGCTCACGCTAATCGCGCGTCCCGCTACGTGCACGTATATACCAGTATACGGCAAGCGCCCGTGCGCCGAGGTTCCAACGGTTCATTTGCATCGTTCGCACGCGCCAGCCGCGGGGGCTAAGTCGTCCTTTTCCGCGCTCGCGGCGCTGCCGCGTCCTTATTATTTAGAGGAAATCAACGGCCGCGCGTCGCTGCTTGTGGGTAACGCGGCCAAGAATTACCGATACAGTGCAGCTTCCTTTTTATTATGGGCTCGAAAATATAGTGCCACTCGAAGCGAACGGGATGCACGCCATTTGTTGCACTATACTGTGTAGATAATTGTGTCGAGAATATTGCTTTATGCTAAATTAACCGGTTTTCTCTCTCAGGAAAAACTAACGCGCCGGGAAACGACCTATTCCTAATTATTACATTTATGCTAATTGCTGATCATTTACTTTTTTATCCCGTGTAAAATATGTGCCAGGATTCCGCATCTTTACGATTTATCAATTACGCATCGTTAATAACTAATTAATTTTTCAAGCAAGCGGTAAATAGTACGTTTAATTTTAATAGATTATTTAAAACTTTTTCATTTGGCATTCATATTTAATATCGCTAATATATTCTTGTACTATCTTTAAATATAGTTTTTAGATTGCAATAATCAATTGAGCTATATTGTACGGGAGATTATCACTTGATTGGGTCTCGTATTTGTGATGAAACGTTGTTAGATGGTTTTAAGTCTGACAAAATAATAACTAACTAAAAATGCCTACTGAAGTATAATTTGAAAAAGTACTCGTTTAACGTAATGCGTTGTTGTATATATTGTTCTAATGCCATACCAAATTCAGATTAGAAAAACATTGGGTGACATCTGTTAGCCAAACAAGCGACACGAATGTCTTTGTGCGGGGATAAAAGCGAGTACTGAGCGCGGAAATTGGAGCGTTGCCTTATAAGTCGCCCTTGGCAAGCCGGCCCGAGAAAACGAATAGTCCGTCATAATTTCCCATTAGCGACGACATAGCGCCACGAAAAGCCAGCTCGGAGGGCAGTTGATCAGCATGCAAAGCCTTAACGCTGCGCGATCGCAACAAATCAAGCGAGGGAAAGTAAGGAAAATCAAAAAATTTCCTCGGCGCGCAGGAGCGGGACCTTGTCATCGGCGATTCAAAAAAAAAGGGACAGCGTCCCCCGGTGCAGCGGCGTCGTGATTTCGAAATTCGTGGGCGTTGCCTCGGGCGCGACGAGGCGGCCGCGCTCCCCGGGCGAAAGGCTGCGTAGGCCAGAGCGCGGCCGCCGGCGTTTTTCGGCCGCCGCGCGAGAGCGAAGGAGGGGCCGAGGAGATGGTTATATGGGGAGCGGGTGCGCGCCACATGGCTCGGGCCTCTCGAGTGGGTGGGGGGAGGCAGCCCGAGGCAGAGGCAGGAAATGACCCGGTGATTGGTCTCTCCGCGCAGGCAAGAGCTTCACGATAACCTACGTCCGGGTGCTGTTCGAGTCCCCCCGGCCCGAGAGCTGGGCCATCTACAAGCGGAAGAACGAGAACTCGCCCTGGGAGCCCTACCAGTTCTACTCGGCGACCTGCCGCGACACGTACGGCCTGCCCGAGTCGAAGGAGACGGTCCGCGGGGACGACACCCGCGTCCTCTGCAACAGCGAGTACTCGGACGTGGTGCCCCTCTCCAAGGGGGCCGTGGCCTTCTCGACCCTCGAGGGCCGGCCCTCGGCCTACTACTTCGAGACGAACGCCGAGCTGCAGGAGTGGGTCCAGGCGACCGACCTGCGCATCACCCTCGACCGGCTCAACACCTTCGGCGACGAGGTCTTCGGGGACGAGCAGGTTCTCCAGAGCTACTACTACGCCATCGCCGACGTGGCCGTCGGGGCCCGGTGCAACTGCAACGGCCACGCGGGCCAGTGCGTCAACAGCACCAGCGTCGACGGCCGCACCCGCCGCGTCTGCCGGTCAGTATCAATACCCACTGTCCTGCAAAGCATTACCTACGCACCTCGCCTCCCTCTCCCGATACTTGTTCACCCGTTAAACATAATTTGCATATAAGCGATCAGCATTCGGCAAAAATTTAACAGCACCACCTAACTGTCTAATCATTGTTTTTTTTTTCTTCATACAAAACTATCAGCTGTATATGTATTAAGGTAAAATGAAAAGGAAATGTAGGTGGAGATTTTGCCCGCAGTGAGATTGTTGTTGTTCCAGGTGTGACCACTTTACGACCGGGCCCGACTGCAACGAGTGCCTGCCCTTCTACAACGACGCCCCTTGGGGCCGAGCGACGACCGCCGACGCCCACGAGTGCAAGCGTGAGTTCCGCCTTTCTCCCGCTTTCGGCACAACTCCATTCTGCTGCCTGGCTGGCTATGCGCGCACCGGCCCGGGTTCATTAATCCGCGCGATCGACCGGCTAACCGCGTCACCCGCGCGCCGGTGCGACGAGGCGCCGCGAGGATCTACCGGCGCGATCGACTGTGTTTCACGGGCAAGTTGAGCCCGGGGGAGTCCGCGGGCTCAACAGCCGCGGCTACTGTCCGTCCCGCTCGCCGCTTGTATTTATAATCCCCGCTGGCTCCGCTGACTAATGAAAAGAGGAGGCCCGAGCGCGCACGTGCCCTTTTCCTCGAGCCGCTTTCGATTGGCCCTGCACGCCTCGGCCTTACTCTTTCCCAGTATCCGCGTGCAGCTTCGAGAATCCATTCGGCCTCCACAGGCTATTAATACGAGATTTTCGCGAGGGTCTCGTTTCAATCGAGCCAATTAATGGCCTTTTAATCCGATCTCCAAACTGTAGTCTGTTTTATTCATCCGAGAAGACGACTACTCGCCCGGGCAAATAAAAACTCATCAGATATCAAATTTTATTCATAACAACATCGGATCTACAAAGTAAACCGAGAACGGCCCGCGTTATAAAAGTTTGTTACACGATACAATTAAATTATCCCACATCTAGTTCATTGTGATTTTACGTAATTCGTTGAATATCGCATTCAGGCTTTGTAGTAATAGAACACTCAAGCCTTTTCAAAGACTCCTGCGAGTTGGCGAATTAGAGAAACGCTTTGAAAACTGCATTACCAAACTTACTCGCACGCACCCTTGTTCTATTGTGTAGGCTCCTCTATTGTGTCTCAATAGTCTTGAGGTTTCTTTTCAATCTCCTCTCCATCTCGAGCGGTCACGTGCTTCAATCAAGAAATACATGGTACTGGACCAGATTTAGCTCGCCAAGAATTTACAAAATGCAGTGCAATTCGTTTTTATTTGACAACAGACGTCTTCATCAGATTAGCTTATATGCTATGTTAACACCACTAGCCAAAGTTGATGCCCCTTATAGAGCCTGCATCGTACGAGATTATCTTTAGTCTTCCTCTGCAATTATTGTCCCCCGAAACTCACCCCGCTTGACAATACCACGGCTGTACGAAAGAAAGAGAAATAAAGGAGACAGACAATCGGCTCCCGCGCTCCCCAGTAATAAGGTACAGAATCCGGCATGTCCCCTTGCCCTGTAAGGTCCTGCATTGGCTCAGCTTACCCGACCGGCCCGCGCCTTTTACGACTCGCAACGCGGAAGGTGGGGACCTGCTAGCGGGTCCCTCGCTCGCGGGTCTTCAGTCGGTTCCGCGCTCGGCGCCGAGGAGATCCCGCGCTCCTCGCCCACGAGATTCATCTCCGCGCGTTCGTCCTCCTACGTTCGCTTCATACATACAATCTGCGACCGGGCGCGACAACGCAAAGTTTTCACAGTGTGTGTGATTTTTTTCCCTTTTTATTTTTCTTCTGGTGGAAAAAAAGTGCGTTGTCTTCGATCTGATCCAACCGGTGCGGTGCAAAATCGAGCCGAACGATGGGGCCGAATCGAAGCATCTCCGTGGCGGTTTTAGTGTTCACGGGTTACCTTGTGCAGGAACCTTAAGCATAATAGTACCGCCATGAGAACCTTAGTCAGTTCTAGAATCCGACTGGTTCTCTTTGAAGTACTAGAGGAATCTCAAGTGTGAAGTTCTCTGAGAGGTTAGCCAAATGCTTCTAGGATGAAGATTTGCACGGTGCCGCAGCTGCTGCTGCTGCTCCTCCTCTCGAGCAGCGTTTCGAGCTTCCGTTATCACCGGGAGGGACTGTTCTCCAGATACTCAGCCATCTGTGAGTCGGCCCAGTAGTCGACAGGCCTTCCAAAAGCCGAATCCTCACGCGTGTACCGCACGCGCATCCGAATTTTTTACTTTCCCTCCGTGAAATGGCCTTTCCGGTCACGTTGAGATCTTTATCGACTCCACGATTCCCGGGAAGTACGGGCACCCGATAATAAAAAAGGCAGGACCCTGTGCAGAGCGCGCCTCCCCTGTTGGAACAATGCGCCCGCGCGATCGTTACGGTTCATGTACGTGCGCCGGCACACAGGCGCAGGCGCGGCTGCTTTTCTCTCGCGCGAGTCGATGATCCCTTTTGCAGCCGATCTTTCCCGGGATCTCCGGGCAAAAAGCCGATCCCCCCATAACCGCCGGTGCTGGAGTCCTTGCAAAGGCTGCGGTCCGTACGCATACCGTGCGAGCCTCGTCCCCACCGTCCTTCTTTTGTGCATTGACAGTTGGTATTTATGCATCCACTCCGACCAACTGCCTCGATTATTAGCAATCTGCTTTGATGCCTCTTCACCCGCGCATATCCTCATTTTTTTTTATTTTCTTACAAGCGCAGGCCTTGTTCAAAAAGCGGAGGCTCCATGTCGCGACTCTATTGAATGACGCAGTGAATAGAATCCTGCAGCTCGCGTAGCGCAACAGGAATTACATTACTAATTAAGAACCGATCAATGGCCGGATGGGTTCGGCGACTTAACGACCGCTCGCTCTTGAACTAGAAAGTCGATAACAATCAAGATGGAGCGGAGGTCCCTTCGCTTGCGTCTAACCGGCGTTTGCTCTTTCAGCGTGCAACTGTAACGGGTACTCGGACCGCTGCTTCTTCGACAAGGAGCTGTACAAGGCCACGGGCCACGGAGGCCACTGCCTCGACTGCCGGGACAACCGGGACGGCGCCAACTGCGAGCGCTGTCGCGAGAACTTCTACGCCCGCCCCGAGGACGGCTACTGCATAGCCTGCAACTGTAACGAGATCGGTAAGTCTAGCCTCCAAAGTTGCGATCTGTGTCCCCCTCTCTACGCAGATTGCGTTATTGAGTTATTCTTTTCACATGGATTGTTGATTAGCAATTATGTCAGGTTTGTTAAGTTATTAGCCGTATACTACTGGATCTTTCTATAAATCGACCATTAACTGCAATGTATTGTAAGCTTTTTGTAAGATACTTTCTTCAGAGACTCATTACTTTAATCTTTTCTTTGCGAGACGCTCAAACAGCGTATTATAAGATTTCGTAACTTTTATGAGATCGTTAATAGATGCTCGGAGTCTGCATAAACCGACGATCTTCGGCGCTTTCAAAGGATACGCTCACTCGCGCGTATTTGCCCGAGCACAAGACCTACTTTCACAATCCCTCGCAGACGATAAACTCAAAACGGCGATTCGTCGTTAAATACCTTTTAATCTGCCGCCCTGATAAATTGGAGGCGACCGAAAAGGAATGTCTTGCATGCATCCAGATTGATTGGCTTATGTGACGTTGTGTATTTCTTCTTCGTGACGCGTCTGAGTCATGCGTAATTATTTTTAATATATACGGGCGAATCAATTGAACCTTTCAATGCCTGAGTAGAAAGAATGACTCATTTGTCTGCAAAGCTCACAATTTTTAGTATTCGAACGTTAATTACCGAGGATATTACTTTATAGGTTCACGAAGTCTGCAGTGCAACGCTGAGGGCAAGTGCCAGTGCAAACCTGGCGTTCAGGGCGACAAGTGCGACCGCTGCGCTCCGAACTTTTACGACTTCAGCAGCTTCGGGTGCACCTCGTGCGAGTGTAATGAGGCCGGATCACTTGCCAACACGGAGAACTGCGACGCTGTCACAGGTACCTGTACCTGCAAGGACAACGTCGAGGGCAAGCGCTGTCGAGAGTAAGTTTTCCACCTCGAGTGAATTTCATTCCTACCTACTGGTCTCTCACCAGGCCTTTGTTCCCAGATGTCGACCGGGCTTCTTTAATCTCGCCCAGGATAACGAGTTCGGATGCACGCCCTGCTTCTGCTACGGTCACGCGTCGCTCTGCCTCACGGCGAGCGGTTACTCGCGCGTCAACATCGAGAGCACCTTCGTTCGAGGTAGCGAGCGCTGGTCGGCAAGCGTCGCCGGCAACTCCGCCCAGGTCTCCTACGACGCCATCGGCCAGGCCATTACCGTCACTGCGCCAGATCGCGATAACGTCTATTTTGTCGCACCTGGTAATCGTCTCTCGATTTCATGTTTTTAAGAATCAATTGCTACTCTATTGACTGGTTGGATACTGATCCGATGTGCTTTACTCACAGACCGATTCCTTGGCGATCAGAGAGCTTCATACAATCAGGATCTGTCGTTTACTTTGAAAATCAGCGATAATGGACCTGCGCCTACCGCTCGCGATGTTATCTTGGAAGGCGGCAACGGACAGCACATTACTCAGCCGATTTTCGGCCAGAACAATAGGCAGCCCAACATCAATGTGAGACCAATAAAATTTCTTTGACAGAATAAGTCTGTGACCATATCCCTACACCTAAACTAATATATTTAAATGATTACCCTAGGAGCAAGAATACAGTTTCAGATTGCACGAACACCCTGACTATGGATGGCAGCCACAACTGTCTTCTAGAGCTTTCATTTCTATCCTAGCCAATTTAACGGCCATCAGAATTCGCGGTACCTATACTCACCAAGGTAAAACTAAATCACTTTCTTCATATTTGATGTTTATGTATGATAGATTAGCTAAAGCTGTTATCGTGTTCAGGTAAGGGGCACCTGGATGATGTGAAACTGGAAACTGCGCGTCGTGGCGCTGCCGGAGAACCCGCAGATTGGGTTGAACACTGTACCTGTCCTCAGGGATACGTTGGTCAGTTCTGCGAGTCTTGTGCTCCGGGTTACCATCACGACCCACCTAATGGCGGACCTTTTGCCCTCTGCGTTCTCTGTAACTGCAACGGTCATGCAGATATCTGTGAAGCAGAGACTGGTGCGTACCATCCTGCACCAATGCAAGATTCCTTCTCTTAACTCTTACACTCTTAAAATAACCCCAAATACCAATTTTAGGTCAATGTATTTGCCAGCACAATACTGGTGGAAGCAACTGCGAGCACTGTGCCCGCGGTTTTTACGGTCAACCGCTCAAGGGAACGCCCGACGATTGCAAACCTTGCCCTTGCCCTGATAATGGACCTTGCATCCTCCTGGGTAACAATCCAGACCCCATCTGCTCTGAGTGTCCCGTTGGAAGAACAGGTATGTGTGCATCACGCGGTAGTCTCGTCCTTGAGTTTAGTGTAAATGACCGTTTTCCTCAGGGCCACGTTGTGAGACCTGCTCGGACGGCTATTTCGGCAATCCGGAATTGGGAATACCCTGTCGACCCTGCGAGTGCAACAACAACATCGACCTCAATGCCGTTCGCAATTGTAACCAGGAGACGGGCGAGTGTCTCAAGTGCGTCAACAACACCGCCGGAGAACACTGCGAGGAGTGTCTAGCAGGTAGGCAATCTTTCTGTAGGTCTATTCAGAAATTATGGATAGGAAATGACTAGGGGATCATTTATCATTTCAGGATATTACGGAGATGCGCTGTCTGACCAAAAGGAGGATGGCTGTAAACTTTGCACGTGCTACCCACCTGGTACTCAAGAGCGGGAGAAGGATGGCCAAATGGCACCGTGCGATCAGCTCACCGGCCATTGCTTCTGCAAGCCCCACGTCATTGGTCGCGACTGCGACAAGTGTGAGGACGGCTACTACCACATCAAGAGCGGCGAAGTAATTAGACGTTTTATCCAGCATACGCTTGCACATCTTGACAAATGCTATACTGACCGAATGGTTTTAGGGATGCGCCGCCTGCAACTGTGACCTCGAGGGCTCCTATAACAGGACGTGCGACCCCATCAACGGTCAGTGCCACTGCCGGCCAGGTATCACTGGCCAACGGTGCGACTCTTGCATGCCCTACCAATATGGCTTCAGCAGGGATGGATGCAAACCCTGCGACTGCGACAAGATTGGTTCCCAGGACCTACAATGCGATGCCAGCGGCCAGTGTCCCAGTAAGCTATAGCTCTTTCGTCTTTCTGTTCTGGGAAATCGTTTGCTAGACTTAATCTATAATATCGCGTACTTGTAGTGTCTAACCAACGTCGAAGGCAGGACATGTAATCGGTGTAAGGAGAACAAGCACAACCGTCAATATGGCTGCATTGACTGTCCACCCTGCTATGACCTAGTGCAAGATGCGGTAAACGAGCATCGCGGTAGATTGGCTGAGCTTGAAAGCACCTTGCGTAAGATAAAGAGTAATCCCACAGTCATCAACGAAGCCGGCTTTAAGCAGAAACTCAAAGACGTACAGGAGAAGGTCCGGCAACTCCTCGAGCTCGCTAAACTTGGATCTGGAAGTAAGTAAAAAATTTTCCTTCGATAATATTACATATTACCCTCATGACATATTTTAGATAATGATAATATTAATTGTAATAACAAATTCTTTTACAATTATAGGCGATAAAAAGTCTTTGGTGGAACAGCTAGATGAACTTCGAGATCAATTGACTGAAATCAGTGAAACTTTGCAGAACGTTGATCAAACCGCTGAGGACGCTAAACGGACGACTTCGCAAGGACGGACAAGCATTGACGAAGCGGAGAAAGTTTTGGACAAAATTCACGAGCAATTGACGGTAATACAGTACTGCTTATAGCATATATTTTTAATTAATAATGCTATTCTGACTGTCAGTTTCATACAAATCAATTAAATACTTTCAAATATATTCTAAATAAATAATTTTTTATTCAGGAAGCCGAAGATTTTCTTGCTACTGACGGACAAAGTGCTTTAAAAGAGGCGAAAACCCGTGCGGAGCACGTAGGTCAGCAAAATCAACAGATGACTGCTATCGCGCAAGAAGCTCGATCTGTTGCAGACTCGTTAGTATTCATTATTAAGTTGTAATTAAATGTTTATAACAACTTAAGATAATTTTTAATACGTTGTTTTGTATAGGAATATAAAAGAGGCCAAGAGACTTCAAGAAGTATCCGAACAGGCCAAAAACACGTCTCTAGAAGCTTATAATTTGGCCAAAAAGGCTATTGCCAAATATACAAATATAAGGTATATTTTTTTTAAAGGTCAATAAACGAAAAAAAAATAAACTAAGTATTAATGTAAATATATCTTCCTATTTAGTGATGAAATTAGATCCTTGGAAAACAAATTGATAACTTTAGAGGATCGTTATGAAGATGTGAAAAAGTTAACTGCCACCGCAGTTGCTAAATCAGAAGCTGTCTCTAAAGAAGCATTAAGTCTATTAATACTGGGAATTTCTGTCCCAGCAGTGAACGTAACAGAATTACAAAGTCGTGTAGATGGCATTAATGAGAAAGTACGTTTAATGGTTATACTATAAAACTAGTATAGCTTCTTAGTTATTTATCATAACATGCGATATTTATTTCATTTTGAATAAATATAAAACTTTTTAAAAAGTTTAAGCTACTTGTTTTTAATTTGTGGATAGGTATAATTAAACTTAATCTTCAAAAAATGTTTATATGTGTTACTAGGCATTAAAGATAAAGGAACAAGCAGAACAACTACTTGCACAAAATTCGAATCTCGTCGACGAAATAGAAGATAAGGTGAGAAAAGGGGAGGAGATGCTGAATAAGGCATACGACCAGCAGTTCCAGACGGCTGACTATCTTGCTGAGGTCGACGATGCAAATAATATTGCCAAGGACGCCGTAGAGCGCGGTGATCAAACACTTAAGGAGGCTCAGGACACGTTTAAAAAATTAAGCGGTGATTGCATTTTCTTTTTTATTTTATTCAGTTACACTTCGTTAATCAGTTCAAAAAATGTCGATTACAAAAGTTAATTTAAACTTCTTATCAAATGGAAAGTTTAGCATTTTATAAATTTGTTGTTAGTATTAAATGCTAATTTAACATAACATTTTAATGATTAATATTTCAATTTTACGATTCACTTTCTTTATACGTAATCCTCAAATCAAATATTTCTCATATGTTTCATTTAAAATTAGCTTTGATTTATGATCTTTGTTAGTCATATATTTCAATTGCTTTTGCACATCCAACCTCGCACTCAACAGTTGGAAAAATTATAGCTTTACATTTAAAGGCTGATAAATCTAGGCAACCCATTAAGTATTGCTTTTATGAATTTAGTTACGTTTTCAAAAATTCTGCACTCGCGTATTAGGTATATTTTTCATTATCGAAGTCCAAAAAAGTAAGCAAAATTTGTTTTAATTTTTGTAACAAAAAAGCAAAAAATTAAAATAAATTTGATTAAATAAACAAATTAATTTAAAACTTGACATATAAAGCTTTGCATTAATTCTTTAATTTTCTTAATCCATAAAAATTCTTAATCCATATTTTTGGTTGAATATTTTTAGCATAATATTCAAATACTCGATAAGGTATCCCTAGTAAATTCTGATTCTTTAGTCATAAACGATTTCATATGTGAAAGGAAAGTTGATAGTCATAGAAAGTATTAATGCACAAAATTTCTCAAGATGAGTGATATTTGTAATTTTCATAAAACTCTGATTCTTTTGGTTTTGTAGAATTCGATGCATTGGTACAGGAAGCGCGAGCTAAGGCTCAAAAGGCCCTTGAAGATATCCGACCAATTCGTGATCTCATCCAGGATGCTTCGTCGAAGTCGCACGAGATCCACCAGGTTCTTGAAAATTCGGAAGAGAATGCTAAACGAGCACTGGAGGTTGCGGTCAAAGCTCAATACCACGCCAACGAAGCTAGTGGCAAGGCCAATGAGATTCGACAGGAGGCCAACAAAACTAAGGCCGAAGTGATCAAGCTTGGTAACGAGGCGAACAAGCTCCATCTTAGGGTGAATACCACCGAGTCCCTCATTATAAAGTATGAAAGCAATATCAATAAGGATGCCGAAATCACTGGGCAGGTGAGTGCAGCTTCTTTTTCTCATGCGGGTTCTCCTATTTCCTCGTTCAAAAGATTTTTTTCTGCTACGTCCATGAGATGAGTGAGAACGATGCGTACGATGCGTTGAACCTTATACCAATAAATGGGCGGACGTATCGTATTTACTCTAAAATTTTGAGAGCAGTTCTCTCTCGAATTCGTAGATTGAAATGGATAATCCCGTTCTTTATTCAAGTGCGATGAAATAAGGTAAAATTATTGTGTTTTATGTTAGGCGAAACGAAAAGTCAGCCAAGCAAAATCGAACGTAACTTCAGCTTCTCAACAAGTCTCTAAAGCTCTGGATGAGATAGCGGAGATCAGCAGAGAACTCGAAGCTCTTCCTGATATCGGTAAGTTTTCATAAATAATTTTTTTTCATATGGTTACATTTGCTCCATCGCGGGCGATTTTTAACCACCCGAGCAAAATCCTGAAAACAATATTAATCCAGACAACGCGGACCTGGACCGACTGGAGGATCGGCTGCAACAAGCCGAAGCTGACATACGGGCGGCTAACCTGGACCAGCGAATCCGCGCGCTTACCGACGCGAAGAATACGCAGACCCTCTGGGTGAAGAACTTCGAGGACGAGGTGAGCCGACTGCGCAACGAGGTTGAGAACATCAGCGACATGCGGAAGGTCCTTCCCAACGAATGCTTCAAGCAGGAGCGCCTCGAGCAGCCCTAAGCGCGGGGCCCGTGTACAATAGCGCCTCCTCCCTCGTTAAGTCCTTCGTGCCCCTCTCGCAACCATCACGTGCCATTCGATACTTAAGCGACGAGGAGAAAGAAAGGAGGAGCGGATAAGGAAGACTGGCGCACCAGGTAGACACGAGCTCTCTCCTCTCTCTCTTCTCTGTCTTTCCTTCTGCCCGAGGGAGCAGCCCGTTTCCCGCGGTGAGCCGCGCGACCATTGGAGCGATTGGCCTGTATCCGAGGCTACGCGCCAAGATCGTACTTACTTCATTTTAACCTGCATGACACTGCGACTTGCTTTGATTTTGAGTCGCGTTATTCGAAAGCCGCCTCTTGGTTTTTTCTAAGTTTTTTTTATCTCGAGATGAAAGGAAGGTTCTAGACGCAGAAAGAAATTCAAACGACTAAAGAATGTTAAAATTAATAAAATATTTAAGTACTTGCACATAGCACCTAAAAGTATTTCATTGGTAATCAAAGTGCCATTACTATCTTCCTCTCTCTCTCTATCTCTATTTATCTGTATACTACATTAACTGAACTTTAGGTTGCATTCATTCATAAATATTTTCTAATACAATCAGCATAATCTTATTAAATTTATTGTTAATAAAAAGAATCATGTATTCTACGATAGCGAATCTTATTCAGGAAACAGCATTTAAAAATTCGAAGGTGCCTTACAAAAATTATTAGATCAAAATATGATTATAATGATATTGAAAAATAATGAAAATGAAAAAAAAAGAAATGAATATCATAGTTACTTAAAGAAACGAATAAATGAGAGTCGATTTGTGCAAAATCGACTGTGTGGTGTAATATTTTAGGTGATCACTAAGAAACCATTGTTTTACTTGTGTACATTATAATGATTAGATGATTGTTTATTTAAGTCTAAGTTAAAGAATCTTTTTTATGTACTTTCAGAGCCCAGCTTAGGCTGCGCATTTTTATATAATGGTACGACTAATTGCAATATTTTAAGTATCATACCAAAGATCTTTTTTATATACGGTTTAAAAAGTAGATAAAGTTCAGATGACTAATATTTACGCTGTATTTCTACTGGACTAATTAGTTTTCTCACTGCAACTCCTAAAACGTGCAGATTCGGATTGTATTTTAAATATTCATTTTATGATGAACTATTCTCTAATTTTGCAAGTCCAACTTTGCATAAACTCTTCATTTTTAAATTTTGTATCTTTGAAAGCTTTTATCCAGTCTTTTACATGCATTTCAAGCGTATCAATCTTTTCTCTAACATTTGTACTTTTACAAGATAATATAATTCAGTTTTATTTTATACCAGTTAGCCTAGTACAAAATGTATTACAAACATTTAATTCGAAAAATAAAGTAATTTTACTAGGAATAACTGTACGACTATTTTTCAACTGTCCTCTAAACTGTCCTCTATATGTTATCCCTTATATAGAAACTCTTTAAAATTTATCAAATTTGAACACAAAATCATGTAAATAATTAATAATTTTCTAAAACAAATTTAAAAAATCTGAAAAAAATTATATACTTAATTGTTAATTCTTACATTGCCTATATTTTTTTAAATACTATAGTACAATCAAATTCATTAAATTTTCCTAAAATTTTTAATGAATTCTATCACTACTGAATTCTATAATAATTCTAAAGTAACTATAATAATACGATTAGAATAAATGTTAAAACATACATCATTTTGTCCACTTGTAAAACTATTCCCATGTAATTTTTATTTATCAATATACATTTTATTAAATTAAATCAATATATTGTGTATTAGATCAATATATCGAATTCAGAAGGTAATTCTTACCATATATTTCGATATATTTAGTGCATTATTACCAACGTACATCACTGAGATATAAAATCATTAGATACATTTTATTATGCTAAATACATTATTTCACAATACATAAATAAAACGATTAGGACGCAATTTAAGTTTTGGCGCTTCTTCCAACGATGCGATCATAATTAGCACCAGTTTCGGATTATGTCTTTACATATCATATTTATAAATATCAGATGAAACGTAAGGGTATTATATAGATAGTCGAGTTTATATAGGAAGAATTGGATGATTTTTGGAAAGGGTAGAGAAAGTTTCCATTTTATTGAAATCATAAGACTAATATGGAAGATATTTTTGGGAATAGCTTAAGAGAATAAATTTAATTTTCTAAATAATTAACGGTCGTTATATATGTTATTTATAAAGAACTTATCAATTATAGAAAGAAAAACACTGAAAATTATTCATACTCTGCAGTGCAATTATTTCTTTTGAAATTTAAGAACAATATTAAAGTTTCTAAAATGATTAGATATGTATAAATATTATGTTTTAAATAATATTGCAATGATTATAATTATATTAGAATTTCTAACATATATAATTCAAAAAGTCCTTGCACTTAAGTAGAAATTTATGGTACATCAAAAACTTTTATATGTTATACATAAAGGGCAAAATTAGTTCAAATTTCAAAGAATTTATTGTCATTTTAAGTGTAGTTAAAATTTAAAGTGCATATGTTATATTTTTATTCAAATTAAAATTTTATTTCTCATGACTTGATACAATTAATATAATTTAAATGAAATTTTGAATACATCAAAATAAAACATTAAATAAATATAAAAATTTATTTGAGGTCCATCATTTTTTAGTCTCTATATTTGCAAGGAACAAAAGTAAAAATAGTATTAAGTACTTAATATTAATAACATATAGTTTATTAGAAAGTCTGTGTATTCTTTGAATTTATTTACCATTAAAAAATAAAAGTTATGTTTACATTTCAATAACAATCACAAAATAATGGATTTTCTAATCTCACTACATTTCGATTAACAGTCAAATTAATAAAGCTACGTTTTCTTTTTCTAGCTTAATATTTCAACAACCATGTTTACCTTAGGTATTATAGTTTCTGGAACAACATCTCTTTCAATTGTCAAATGTCATACTCAAACACTCATCTTTCAAGATCTTCACATTTATAAAAAATGTTCTGTACCCTTATTGTGATAGTAGTCAATTCAATTACCCGCAAAAGTAGGAAAAATTATTTTTTCAAAAGACTAAAAATCGAGTTTCGGCTTCTATGGTATTTTTGTAGTACCTCGTTGTAAAGTTCAGTATTAATCTTTGATTTGAAATGCAATTAGATTATTTATATTTGCAAACAGTAGCCACTCGTTTTCTCTCTTTTTTGGCATACATTGGACAATATTTGGCATGACACTGTTCTAATAAATACATATGCTGCTACTCTAATATTTTTCGTACTTTGATTATTTGGCTATAGTTATGCAATACTTCTAACACTAATTGTATTACCTCAAAATTTAGGAGACTTTAAAAAAGACTCCTTATATTGGTCTAAGTACATTTTTCAAATGATTACTGCTATACACTATATT
The DNA here is from genome assembly GCA_018906755.1 of Sycophaga agraensis. Taxonomy (NCBI): domain Eukaryota; kingdom Metazoa; phylum Arthropoda; class Insecta; order Hymenoptera; family Pteromalidae; genus Sycophaga; species Sycophaga agraensis. Next base: position 2,543,257 of record JACCIE010000011.1, read on the forward strand.
ATTTGATCACCGAGGCAATATAGTTATCATAAAGCTGCAATGTTTTAATTACTAATAGACAGAGCAAAAGTCTTTCAGAAATTGAACTTTCTTTTTAGTTTTATGTGTTCCTTTATTTTTATGTTATTGTTTATAAATAATATTTATATAAGATTTAATTAAAAATTATTTAAGTTCTCCGAAAAATGCACTAGCATTTTCTGAAATGGCCCTGAAAAGTCTAAATGGACGGGGATTCAAACTTGAAATCGACCTTAAGAATAAGGTCTAATAGTCTCACGTGACAAACTTTTACTCTTCCTTTACTTATACTTGTCCTTTGTTCGTAATGAATTGTTATAATTCATTATTTAAAAAATTCAATTTCTGAATTATTGCTGTAATATGCTCTTTATTATTGCTAACTTAATTTAATGGACTAATCTGCTGAAGCTACAATTACTTCAAAGAGCTTTGAAGCTTTTAAATTTGTTCACTTCTCTGTTCGTAAACGAAGTTTAAAAATTAACTTTATAATGTAAATTCAAGTTTTATTTCAGCTTCTAAAGTATTCTGACAATAGTTTACCGCTACCAATTATTTTATTTTCATTATTGACATCTTTTAATTTTTTACGGGTATTGACTTGAAATTCAATCATTAAATTTTGAATACTTTTTAAACTTGTTTTTTAACATAAATTCCCTGTAGGCACCAAATAATCTTGAAGGAAATTAATATGTAGGAAAAAAATATTTTGAAATTCAATTAATTTTCTATTTCAGATGACTATTTAAATATGTAATAAAGTAGCATTGAATAAATACAATTCTATTTCTAGATTTATTTAAATTTGAAATATTGTTAAAGATATTGTTTCGTCAATGTCGATATATAGTTATTACTTATGTGTGTTTGCACTATAATTTAATGCTCATGAATAATAGCTTTGTTACAAAATTCATTGTTATTGATCTTTTTGAAACTGTGACAGCATATTTTTAATTCAGTTCGTCATTGAAATTTATGTGCCTACTAGGTGAATTAGAAAATGTTGTAGTCTTTTTTATTCAATTTGTTATAGGACGTTTTTGTACTATTAATATTTTCAAAAAATAAGAGAATATTTGGAGTAAAATTGTGTCACAATAAGGCCCATTTGTTTAGTTGAACACTAATGTCTTGGGCATACAAAACAGTTAGATATTATAGATGATAAGGAAAATAAGGAGCAAGGCTTTGGAGCATAGTCAGAATTGTCTGATGTTAAAGTAGGAGCAGGAATGTAGTTGTTATAATTACCATTACTCATATGGAGAACTTTAGCCATTTTTTTCATTGTAGAATCTAATTTTGAATTTTCTGTAACTATTTCCATTTCATTGAAATCATCAAGCATTCTAAAAAAATGAATATGTTAATACTCTTAGATAGAAATACACTTAAACGTTTATGAAAGAGTTAAAAAGAAGTTGAAATAATTAATTTGATTTTAAATACTAACATTTGATGTTCATCTAATTCAGAATTAATTTGTCTTGACACAGTCTTTAGAGTGCCAGTATTATCATTCATAATGTCCAAATGCTCATCATTATGCCCCATCATATAATTTTGATTAACAATTGCAGTTGGTATAGGAATAAGCTGTCGATGGGGGCTATCCATTTCATTTTCTAGAATGCTGTATTTAGCTGGCCCATGATTGACTGTTGCTGTTTTTAATGGGCTATTATTTACTATAGTCTGTAAAATAAATAGTAAGAAATAAAGATAGTTCATAAATCTTTAATACATAGCATACAATTTTATATTAAATTTCTTATAAAGCATTTAGTGATAGAATCAAAAAGTTTCCAACATCATTGATCTAAAAGAATAAAATCGAATGGTAACTAATCATAAAATGATTAAAATTTTGATATAATTATCAAAAAAATAGTTTTGTAGTTTTTTAAATATCTAATCATTTTTTTTGTGTTTCATATCGATCGTTATATATTTCTCAAATGATTCTCCTATTACAGTGTGTACTGCCACCCACAGTTGTACATATAAATATATATATACAGGTGACTATGAGTGGTGTGCACATGAAATAGTACACGCCGACGCCCAACGCAGCTCGACCTATAGGCTATGAAGAAATTCTCAGAGTATGCATAATGTACAGTGTACACCCACCACTAAATACTATAGTTGGTAACACGAAACTGTATATAAAAATTTTACTTTGTATCCAATATATACCACATATATACACACTGTACACTGGCACACATGTGAAACGTAGTTGAAAGAGTAGTACGCGAGATGTCGTTGTACGCATCGTTTTGAAATTGAGTGTAGTAAATGCAATTGAAACTTTAGGTGTGGCTAGTTTGTCCCGTAAGCATCAATGGACAAACCATGTTAAAGGAACGCGACGGGTGAGGTGACTGAAATTCTATTAAAGAATATTTTAGTTTCGCGAATAATTCTTCAATACTGTGATGCAACGTTGACACCGGGAATTCAGGACACTGTCGCTGTAGAGTTTTATTGATTAATCAGCCATATTATTCTAACCTCGATAAACGAAGATTAGTCATGAGCAAAGAAGTCGCCTTCATCAAGTAACAATTTCACACATACTGTTTACGAAGAAAGATAATGAGAAATTGGTGGACAATACAAAACATAAACAAGTGAGACATACAAATTGAAAAGAATTTGAAATTTTCAACTTATAATTTAAAGTATAAACCTGATTAGAATTTCAATAAAATGATTTTTTTTATTAATTAGTTGTTTCTAGATCAAAATGGATATCTTAATTAGAAACAAGTATTTTGCTGTAGTTTTAGTAATCTGTAGCTTGTGGCAATCTGCCTCAGCTTACGATTATGATTACTGCAACTACCCTTTGCTCGACAGAGCTATGCTCAAAGCTACTACTTCACTGCCTGAAAGAGGACCATCTAATGCAAGATTGTATGGACCGAATGCTTGGACTGCCAGTAGTTCAGATTTCAGTCAATATTTGATTATTGATCTTGGTCAGATTATGAATATTACTGCTATTGCTACTCAAGGAAGAGCACATCATAATGAATATGTTATGGAGTATGGAATTAGTTATGGTACAAATGGACTTGACTATGCAGATTTTAAAGATACAGATGGCAATATCAAGATGTTCAAAGGAAATAAAAATGGAGATTCTGCTAAATTAAATAAATTTGAGGTACCTATCATAGCTCAATGGATCAAAATTAATCCAACACGTTGGCGTGATAGAATTTCATTAAGAGTTGAACTTTATGGTTGTGAGTATATTTCTAACATACTCTCATTCAATGGAACTTCTTTGGTAAGGTGGGATTTATTAAGAGAACCTCTTGAGACTGACAGACATTCCTTAAGATTCCGTTTCAAGACTAACAATGCAGATGGTGTTATAATGTACTCTAGAGGATCTCAAGGAGATTTCTTGGCATTACAAGTACGAGATAACAGAATGCTGCTTAACATTGATTTGGGATCAGGCATAATGACTAGTTTATCAGTTGGTAGCTTGTTAGATGACAACATGTGGCATGATGTTGTGTTTTCTAGAAATCGTAAAGATGTAGCCTTTTCTGTAGACAGAGTTCTGATAAAAGGCAGAATTAAGGGAGAATTTTACAGATTAGACTTAAATCGAGCATTCTACATTGGAGGTGTTCCTAACAAACAAGAAGGTCTTGTGGTAAATCAGAATTTTACAGGTTGCATTGAAAATTTGTTCTTCAATCAGACTAACATGATTCGAGAACTCAAAGAACTAGAGATGATGGGAGAAAATTGGCGTTATCAAACCATGCATACAACATACAGTTGCCCAGAACCACCAATTATCCCTGTAACCTTTTTAACTGCTTCATCATATGCAAAGTTGAAAGGATATGAAGGTGTTTCTTCAATGAATATTTCCTTGTCCTTCAGAACTTACGAAGATAAGGGTGTGATTATGTATCACGAGTTCATTTCGAACGGTTATGTAAAGATGTTCCTCGACGAAGGCAAATTGAAAGTCGAAATAAAAACAAAAAAAGGTCCGAGAGCAATCTTAGACAATTATGACGAGAGCTTTAACGACGGTAAATGGCATCAGGTGATCCTGACCGTGTCGAAAAACAGTCTCATCTTGAACGTGGACGGACGCCCTATGAAGACGACGCGGCAGATGGAGATATTTACAGGGTTCATGTATTACGTGGGCGGGATGCCAGGTAATCAACGAGGCTTTATTGGGTGCATGCGTGTAATCCAGATCGACGGTAATTACAAGCTGCCAACCGACTGGAAGGAGGACGAATTTTGCTGCAAGAATGAGATAGTGTTCGACGCGTGCCAAATGGTGGACCGATGTAACCCCAACCCCTGTAAGCATGCGGGCATCTGCATGCAAAACTCGGACGAGTTCTCCTGCGATTGCTCGAACACGGGCTATAGCGGAGCCGTGTGCCACACCTCACTTAACCCGCTATCCTGCGAAGATTACCGCAAGTCGCCCAACACAATCAACCAGCGGGCGGAAATCAAGATCGACGTAGATGGTAGCGGACCTCTGCGCCCCTTCCCCGTTACCTGCGAGTTCTTCGCAGACGGGCGCGTGATGACTATCCTGCGGCATAGCAATGAGCACGCGACGCCGGTAGATGGGTTCGAGGAGCCGGGTAGCTTCATCCAGGACATCCAGTACGACGCGGACTTGGACCAGACGGAGGCGTTTATCAACCGGTCGCAAAGCTGCCGTCAGCGCATCAGCTACGCGTGCAAGCACTCGCATCTCTTCAACAGCCCAGTGGGCCAGAACGAGATCTTCCAACCGAACTCCTGGTGGGTGAGTCGCAACAACCAAAAGATGGACTATTGGGGCGGCGCCCTTCCGGGATCGCGCAAATGCGAGTGCGGTATCCTGGGCAACTGCGCTCGTCCGGAGAAGTGGTGCAACTGCGACTCGGACCTCGAAGGCTGGTTCGAGGACGCGGGTGACATCACCGAGAAGGAGCACCTGCCCGTGAGGCAGCTGCGCTTCGGTGATACAGGGACAGCCCTTGACGACAAGCAGGGCATGTACACTCTGGGTCCCCTCATCTGTGAGGGCGACGACCTGTCAACCAACGTGGTGACCTTCCGCGTGGCGGACGCGACCGTCAGCTTGCCGACCTTCGAAATGGGACACAGCGGGGATATCTACTTCGAGTTCAGGACGACGGCGGATAACGCGGTGATCGTGCACAGCAAGGGCCCGACGGACTACATCAAGATCTCGATTAACGGAGGCAACCAGATCCACTTCCAGTACCAGGCGGGAGGTGGCCCCCTGGCCGTAAGCGTCCAGACTTCAAACCGGCTCGCCGACAACAACTGGCACAGCGTCTCCGTGGAGCGGAACCGCAAGGAGGCGCGTATCGTCATCGACGGGGCCTTCAAGAATGAGGTGCGCGAGCCCCCGGGCCCCGTGCGCGCCCTCTTCCTCACCTCGCCCTTCGTCGTGGGCGCGACCACCGACTTCCGGGACGGCTACGTCGGCTGCATCCGCTCGCTCCTGTTGAACGGCCGACTGCAGGACCTGCGAGGCCACGCGCGCCGCGGCCTCTACGGCATCAGCGAGGACTGCGTCGGCCGCTGCGAGAGCAACCCCTGCCTCAACAACGGCACCTGCCACGAGCGCTACGACGGCTACTCCTGCGACTGCCGCTGGACGGCCTTCAAGGGGCCCATCTGCGCGGACGAGATCGGCGTGAACCTCCGCCAGAACAGCATCATCAAGTACGACTTCTCCGGCAGCTGGCGCTCCACCATCGCGGAGAAGATCCGCGTGGGCTTCACGACGACCAACCCGAAGGGCTTCCTCCTCGGGCTCTCCTCGAACATCTCGGGCGAGTACATGACGATAATGGTGTCGAACAGCGGTCACTTGCGTGTCGTCTTCGACTTCGGTTTCGAGCGCCAGGAGGTCATCTACCCGGGCAAGCACTTCGGCCTGGGCCAGTACCACGACGTGCGCATCAGCAGGAAGCACTCTGGCTCGACCCTCGTCATGCAGGTGGATGGCAACGAGCCTAAGGAGTTCCAGTTCAGCATCAAGGCCAACGCGGACGCCCAGTTCAACAACATCCAGTACATGTACATCGGGAAGAACGAGTCGATGCACGAGGGCTTCACCGGCTGCGTCTCCAGAGTCGAGTTCGACGACATCTACCCGCTGAAACTGCTCTTCCAGGAGAACGGCCCGGGTAACGTACGCTCCCTCGGTGGCCAGCTGACCGAGGACTTCTGCGGGGTCGAGCCCATCACCCACCCGCCGAATATCATCGAGACAAGGCCGCCGCCCGAGATCGACGAGAACAAGGTGCGCGCTGCGTACAACGAGACCGACACAGCCATCCTCGGCAGCGTCCTCGCCATCATTCTCATCGCTCTCATCATCATGATCATTCTCATCGGCCGCTACATGTCCAGACATAAGGGCGAGTACCTCACCCAGGAGGATAAGGGCGCGGAGATCGCCCTGGATCCGGACTCGGCCGTCGTCAACTCGGCTACGGGGCACCAAGTGCAAAAGCGGAAAGAGTGGTTCATTTAACTTGTGCTCGCGCCTACGGATTTTTCCGCCCGCGCTTTTTCGACACACACTCTCTATACTTGTATTATTATGAGAATCTCAGCAGCTGCAATTCGTAAGGTATTATTCAAGGCAGCTAATTATATGCATATAAGTATATCTAGATATGTAGTCTGATATTATATACATTTCTCCTGCTTGTCCCTACGAATAAATTTTCTTGCAAGTCGCGGGGGCGTGCTAGTTATTCCTGCGCGTTCTATCGATATCGTTTCGAACGTCAATTAATTCAATTTATGTTTTATGCGGCAACTTGATAATGGTGAGTTTTCTTGGACTGAGAAAATTGAAGCAAGAGATCAATACATTCATTTGAATGTATTATAAATAATATCTGCAATAATTAATTATAAATTTTCGTAATAATATACGAATCCAAACATGTACATATATATCACAAGTCTTAGCGTTGTGACTCATCGCAATGCAAAAAAGCTGCTCTTGAATGCATTGATGTGACTAAGATCACATGACATAATGTTAAATGACTTTTCATTACTTTTACGTGACAGTTTATGTTCATTTCTAAGTGGAACATATTTTATTTTTAAAATAAATTATTCTAGAAACATTTAAAAAATGTTTGTGATTTATAACAGCTTTTAAAAATATATTTAAATGTATTAATAGATTTTCTTATTCATCAATCAATAAAAGGTTTAAGAACATTTAAAATGAACTTTTATCTCCTCGTCTTAAAACTAAATACTTTAAATTTAGTGAAAGTGTCGAATTTCAATAGTTATGTCCTGCCATATGAGCGATTTTTAACTTTAATAATCTGTAAGAAAATGCAGCTTCGTTGATAGTACAGCGATCTTTACAAAAGTACGCGTCAATCTAGTCGATTACAAAATAATTTTAAATTATGTAAAAGAATGACAGCCCCTATAATTCACCTTACTTTCTATAAGTTGATTTTATTAAAATCCTTCATAGCGGGCAACAAAAAAAAACCAGAAGTATACAAATATTTAAACGTTACGAGAAATCTAGAGAGATGTCTCCTACTCCGACTCTATGGTAATCAAGCCTACAGTCGGGTCCCATTTTAGTTAATTTACTCAGTTCAAGAAGACATCCGCTTTTTTCACCCAATTTCAAGTTCGTCAGTAAAACATCCCATTAAGCGTCTAAACGGTACATGTGGACTTACTATTTCACGAAACACGTAATAAAAGTGCAATAATATTTACGTACTTTGGTTGCGAATAGCAAGAAAATTTATTCACTCGACAAAGCGATAGATTTAAAAAAGTACCTTCGACCATAAGATATTTTACTAATTATGTAATCACGCTACGAAGTGAATTTTTGTAACTGCGATGTATACATATATTGTACTATCAATTTCGTATAATAGTTATAAATATTTTTATAAATCAATCAATAATAATAATCAATTGCTTAATTAATGGAACTAACTCCTAGTGACTTAAGTTATTTAATTTTTTTACATAGACTAACTCTTAAGGAATAATAAAGTATTAACGGTAGCTGCGTAAGATTTGTTTTGTAAAGACACACTTTTCTACTATTCTTATGACTACTATTAGGGAGTGTTGCAGTACCACCAAAAGATATCGACATTTTCGAATTACCAAAGCAAAGTGAAAAATAAATAAGTTTTCTACATTTCATTTAGTTTTTGTAATATCGAGTGTTTTTTTGTATTGGAAGTATTTTATTATTAAATCATGAAAAAACAAGAAAAATTAATAAAATTGTTCATTTTTTCACGAGCACGTACCTGTCTAGCTGTTCGTTCATGATCTCTATCTTCACTTATGTTCAGTTTGTCTTTCATTATCTGAAAAATATTGTACAATGATTATGGAAAAATAAATTTGGTATATTATTTTTATGTTAATGTTTTTTTGGTATACCGTACCTTAACTTCATCACGCGTCTGATCTATAAAAACTTTTCTGGCGGCAAATTCCTTGGTATCTAATTTGAATTTATTTGAATTCTTTTCTACGATACGTATTTAATATATTAAGGAAAAATCTTTGATAATTGCGTTTCATATATCGGACTCTAAATTTAAATATGATTAAGACTTTATATTTTTAAATCGAGACACAAATTCTATCGACAATGAGGTAAATGTTGTTTGTGTAAATGCTAAGAATGTAATCTTGATGCTTTGAAGAAAATGGAAAACTATAATTTTATACCCTATTTTCGTTAAAAAAATAGTATTCAATTTTCATGATGAATTATATTATGGAGCTTATCTCATCTAATTAATGTATTAGCCTGTGGCTATTATCGTTTAAGATCAACAATATGAAACAGTGAGTCAGGCCTATCATTTACGAGAGTTTAGTGCATACATTTGTCTCCGTCGTATTTTAAACAGCATAAACTGTATCTCGTCATAAAATTTGACAAGGTAATCCGCGATAAAGTGAAAGTTATAGACTCTGATTAACCCGCGAAAAAGGCTTCTCTGAATGACGAATATTAATCCAAATTTAAAACAATGAAAAGTTTGAAGCACGAGCCGTAAGACTCTGGAAAATCGCAGCCGAAACTCCAATGAAATTTAAAAGGCTCGTTTCCCTCGGGAACTAGCAACGGCTAATCAAAACTAAAGTTTGGCTCCGCGAGGAACTATCACAGCCGCGCCTTGGGAACTTATCTCCCCAGCGCGAGCGGAGCATTCGGGGCGTGAAAAGGATATCAATGGTGTCCTCGAGGTCCTCGAGGTCCCAGTCGATGGAGCGCAGCGCGTTCTTGAGCTCGTTGCAGGTCCATTGGAACTCGTCGCGCGGGCTCATGAAGAGGGGCAGGCCGCTGAAGCTGAGGCTCGGGGTCGTGGCCAGGCTGCCCGCATCCCTCACCGCGATCACGTGCTGCAAGTCCGTCCAGCGCTCGTAGAGCTCGCGGATCTTGTTCAGGGCCTTGAGCAGCTCCCTGAAACGGGACAAGCTTCTTGTGAGAGCGCGAAGGGCCGATCGATGCCGCCGCTCTTATTTTTAACTTGGGCTTATTGTTTCCGATCGCGCTTATTGCTGGCTTCTTTCCTCCCCGCCTGAATTATTCACAGCGCCAGATCTCACTCGGCTCGGCGGCGATCGCTCGCTTTCTACGGGGTAGTCCGATTTTTCTTGCGAGCAAACATTGGATATCAATAGATTTACACAAACTGTGCATTCTATTTTCTAACGAGAAGAGTTATTTTCGATCCTTATAGGAATAGGGAGCTTAACCGCATTTTTGCTAGCTTCCTTGTCGAGTCCACTATGATTTAAAGCGACGAACCGAAAATAAATGAGCCTAGTTACCTTCCCCGGAAATTATAAATATAATATCAAAATATTTTAAACGCAGAGATCAAACTTTCAAGGATTTTTATTTTCATTAAGCATTTTTTGTGTTTCTTTATTTCTAGAATGTTTATTTTCGTATACTGTATACTTATAATCTAATAACGAACAAGTCGACTTTTAGATTCTCGAATTTTTTTTGTTACTAGTCAATAATTTATTTTTACACCCTTTAAAACTTGCCCAATATTTTTTTTATACATTTTAAAGTATTTCATAATATTTTCCATAACATGTATTATTTCAGTACATTGTATAGATGTTTAAAGCACTTTACTTTAGAGTTTGATAAGGTTTCACAAGAAATTCAATAGAAGTTGATCATGCTGATAAAAGCTCTCAATCACGTTAAAAGCTTTGCCATTGTTTACACTTTCTGTAATTAAATCGAGCTCTTTATTGTAAAAATTTTAATTTTATGGATCGTCTGATTAGAATAAAATGCTATACGTGCATAACTATAATTTATTTTGAATATTTTTTTACATACTTTACATTGTGATCACAATATTTATTTCCTATATAAATTATTCAATATTGATTAATTAGTCCTATTTTAAATATTTATTACAGTATTCAAAATTGTCTAGAAACGTGCAGTTTTGAGTTTTAGATGAGGTAAAGAAAATGAAGTACGACTGTAGGTTTCCACGGTTCCACGTCATAGACGGCGAGACTACCAGATCTAGGTTAAACGAATCACATCCTCATAGAGGTGGTGCAGGTAAAAAGGGTCATACTACGACATTTGCTACTTCAATTTTCTACATCGTCTATCAAGAAGTTAAAAATGATTGGTATAATCAATAACAATTTGCTGATCTCTTAAAATGAAATTACTTATAAACTTAATGCAGCTCTTTATAAATCTGTGCATATGTGTATATGGGCAAATAGGGCTTGCAAAATGTACATAAATGCATGAATTGTGATTAAATTCAAAAGCTATATACTTGTAACTTAAAGGAGAATAACTTAGAACAATATTTCAACTGTATTATGGCTGAATTTCAATAAAATTACATGTAACTTATTATAATTTATTCTCCTAGAAAAATTCGTTATTAAATGAATAACAATAAATTGTATAAATATTTTTAATTAACAATAAAATTAAAAACGTTGCTCGCATGGAAATGTGGATTTCGATGTGCGAATACAATCTTAAATAACGTTTTTGACTCATGGAAATATTATCGTATTCGTACTCAATTTTCTTCACTTTGTAATACTTAAGTTTTTGTATAACAAGTAAACTGCATAAAATCAATGGTTTTTTTTATGGTTTATTTGAAAATTTCATAATGTTCAAAAAGTGATTTAGAAGAAATTTTTAGAAATCTATTCATACGACAGTTCGGGAAAGCCTCTCGGTATATAATAACCAAGACTTCACGATCTAGTGGCCGTCCAGTTACCCTAAATCGATAAGATGCTACAAACCTAGTTGAATTGGAGTAGATATGGAAGCGACATCACCACTCGAGAAGCGTCGATAAACCAGAAAACTGTTGCGCGAACACCCGAGATTCGACCAAGCCAGCGTGAGATAAAGAATATACCTCAGCTTCCTCGAGTAGGTAGTTACAGCCTAGTCGTTGTCAAGCGGATGCTAACGAGCTCGCTCGGTATGCGAGCTTTTCACGCGCGATTACAGAGGCATTCTCTTAGGCGCTCCTTATTAAAGTGCGAGCTCCCATCTTATCAGTCGATATGTACGACGACGGAAAAGGAGTTCAATGTCAGAGCACATTCGATCGATCGCCAGCAGCGTTTAGCCCTCAGCGCGGATATTACACGATTATATAGCTTCGGGGATGGCGGCCCTTGCCGCGATTAGGCGCCCGATGATATAACACTGCAGGTGCGCTGCTGATCGCTACTGGAATCTTCGCCAATACCCACTTCGCCTTTCGCTGGTACTTAATACATGTAAATTAGAGAAAGATAAAGTCGAGATTACGCGGAGATGCGCGTCGTGAAGAAATGTAGGTGCGATGTGCTTTATACGTGCTCTTTTATTATGTTGAACTTTTTGAAAAGTTTCCAAGGACGATGCATTTTCATTCGTTAGTGTAGATCCACGTGGCGATTTTTAGTTGAAGGTAAAGCAGATACGCTAAAAGTGACAATAAGTATATTCGTTTAGTATCCGTAACTGGATTAGAAATGGTAGGTGAACTGACTTATATATGTAGGATGAAGGATTCTCTAAAGCTCCCTATATATGCATCTTAAGCATTATCTTCATGTGATAGAAATAAATATGTCTGAAACTTTGATAGGCCAAAAACGTCTTTTAGAGTAAATTAAAATGCTTCCGCTGTAAAAATTACTGTTAAAATAATGCAATAAGAGATAATAATAAAACTTGAAAAATGTTATCAATCATACGTGTATGTATTATATTACCACTGTTTCAATTTGATAATTAAATAATAGCCACTAAAGTAAATGAAATATTTGAACTAAATATTAAGCATACCAGCAATTGCATTAAAGAAATAAATCATTAAAAAAAACGTAAATTGCAAAGTCAATTGGATCTTTATATCTATCTATAATATTTTATGGGTTCGTGTTACAGTTTCTTTTATTTGTGGATAATAGTTTTTTATTGTTAGATTAAAAATATTATTATTAAATTTTTCATGAATTTATTTATCGTAGGTTTTTAAACATTACCAAAAAGTACTATATATATGTACAAGTAGATAAGATCGGAATACTACAAGACGTTAACTTTGAACAAATATTATTTTACAAGTTATACATGTAATTGTTTGCACTAATTGTACGTATTGGTAAAGTTTTATCCTACCTTCGATGTATAATTCAATATAAAAAAAATTCTATTATAGAACGTAATTGATCAAAAGACAATCAGTAATAAATGAATGCATTAGAGTTTTCCTTAACAATCTAATCGTAGACCATTATGTGGGTCTTGAATGTACATAATTTAGTAGATATGGTGACTATATGTACTCTATTGATCTATAAAGGTATTCACATATTGGTGCTCTTCTATGGAGCTAACAAATATTAAAGTCTAATTAACTGTTTTAATTAATTACTAAAAATGGAATAATGGTAACAATTTAAAGAAAAATTTAATAATAATTTAATAAGAAAATTTAACTATAATTTTTTAAAAATAAATTTAAAAATAATTTTAGTCCTTAACATTAAACCGTTCCCTATATATATATATATATAAATAAAAGGTTGCTCGATTTAATATAATTACTGATAAATGTTGATGAGTTAAGCGTTTTATTTATATTTGGATTAGCTATCGATTTGATGAAAGGTATACCTAGCATATATTCTATTTTTGGCGAAGAGGACACTGACTTTCCGTAACTTTCCCGACAAGCTTTATAAAAAAATTAATCTATATTATTACAAACAGTGTTTTTTATCTGAATCCAAAATTAAATCACTAATTATTTTCAACATAATATTTTTTCAACATATAATTTCAAAAGTCATTTAAATATTCACATGTGTAAACGCACCTGTAATACTGCAGTTAATTTTATTATGAATAAATATTAATTTAGAAATTAAAATAAACAGTAAGTAAGTCAATAATTGAAGTTTTTATTAATTGATAACTTACACATCGAGATTCATGTTATAATTTTAATTTTCTTTAAATTGCCTCGCAGATTATTTTAATTCTATAAAAAAAATATGATTTGCGTGATACCATCAGATAAATTGTAAGCTACAATGAATGATTTGTTCATGATTATATTTTTTGAAACGACCCCTTGGGAATATTCTCAGAAAAACATTTGTAATAAATAGATATTTAATTATTTTTTGCGATTCACTAACATCGTAAGTTGAATTATCTTATCATTTCTAGTAATTTTAAATTCAATTTACTGAATTATTGTATTTTAGTCATTAAATCGTAAAATAGCAGTTTAACATTCATTTGAAATTTAAATATTAGTTTATTCATTGAACTTTTTCCTTCAAATTGATTATTGATAAACGTAATTTTATCATTTATCTCAATCATTTAACTGATTTTAATGGATTATTCCTTGTACAGTTTTATATGCGGTTCGTGCAAATGTATACCCAACTTACATGAACTAAGACGAATGCAGCTTTCAAAAGGGCAGCCATCGCGTGCCGTACCAGCCGAGGGTCAAAATGCAATTTGTTTTACGTTTGTAAGGGTGAAAAGCTATGATAATCCAGGCAATGCTTAAATTAGCTCCTGAAGATTAGGAATTCCAACAATAAAGCCTCGAGAAGAAAGTTACAAGTGGCAAGTTGACGACTCGATAGGAAATGCGTCTGATTTCGCGGAGGCGATCGTGACGGTCATAGCGACTGATGGCGTTGCATTTAAAGTCCTGCATCCGGTGCTGCAGCGGAAGCAGAAACGTACAACGTCTTTTTGATTCAATCAGTGATTCTGTTCCAATGTTATCTTACATCCTCAATGTTACTCTAAGTGTGCAAAGACCCAAGCGCCTGGCTTTCGGTGCTAGGTGACCTATATTCAGGTCGACGGGAGCTGCCCGGTGCAGAGGTGCATGCGACGAATTAGAGCATTTCACGGCAATTTCAATTTGAATCCTCGATTACAAATTACATTCGCTTTTATATTGGTTCCCAATAAAACGTGTATTGCAGCAAGTGTATCGAGTGCAGTCTGCGCTTTTTTATTCCGTTCTACGCTGTGTGAGATTATGTGAGATTAAAAAACGACGGAGAAGTAATATTTTTATGCTAAGCAGAGGAAAATAGTAGAAAACGATAGTTTTTACCGCACGAATAAACATAATGAAAAGCTCGTTAATATGAATAATATCGTGACGCTGAGTGGCTTGGATGTATAATTTCGAAACGAGTGCGCTGTTTACTTTCCTGTTCGATTATATTTGTTATACACACTATGTTGGCGCACGACTTCCGGCCATGCCGTCAGCAAGGGGGGTAATCACGAGGTCGCGTTAGCATCGATAATCTAATCAACAAGTACCAACTATTGCCGAAATGTCCCAGCGAGAATGAATCGCGTGTCCCCTGCGACCTAACCTTCATCCCCCCAAGCCCCAGCGTCCGATGTTCGGCTCGATTGGAGGGCGACGTAGAATTCCCCGGGCGGGCGGCCGAAATAACCGACCTGCGCCTCGCAGACGGCCTAAGCCATTAAAAGCCCTAAGCCTAGGGCGGGCGCGCCGGTACCGGATTTCACGCAGGTCGAATCATCGGCGGCCCCGTAACCCTAGACGCGCGGGTCGCGGGAACAACAGCTGCGCCCTGTAGGAATCGATCCCCGCCGACGGTGTCTTCGCACGCGCCGTCACGGTGTCTCCCCCCCGGGTGGGCAGGTCGCAATTACTCCCGAAGCCGCGTCCCCAGATCGATACATATATATGTATACGTATGTACGTATGTACGTACGCGCCCTGGGCGCCCACCCCCCACCCCACCCCCACCCCCGTCAATCGGCGGGCTCCGCGATCTCGCGAGCTTTCCGCTGCGGGGAGATGTGTGCAATCGAAGGATACATTGGCGGATGTATAATGCGCGAGGCGATGTCGTCGCTCCCTCGGACATTTTGCGGCGGCGCGATATGCGCAGCCCACTTGGCACTGCTCGAGACGGAGAGCCGCGTACATGCGCCGCGTTATGAGCGTAAAATATCTCGGTTACAGAAGCCCGCGGGTCAAGTAGTGCAATGCCGCGAGCCGCCAGACAGCCTATATATGACACGGATCGGGCATATATCGCGGCCGCTCGTACTCTACTTACGGACTCGATATTTCACCACTCCTACGGCTAACCTGTACTTCTTTTTTTTGATCGCGAGGGATCCAGCGCCTCCCGTGTCGCCCTACCGAACATATAGCTGGATATTGGAAAACGTTATTTTATCAGGGATGTATATTTTTGTCGTTTGACGGCTGCTGCGATAGTTGCTCTATGATCGCATCTCCCCAAATCGACCCAAGGCGTATGCGTCTTTTGCTGCATGCCTTATATCCTGCGGAAAAAAAGAGTTCAGCCGTGGCCCTTTCAGTTATCAACGCCGCCGCTTTGTTTGCCTTCCGTATGAATGAGCCCGTCTTTCTCTGCCGTTAAAGACTAGTAATCGACTATGATGTATCAGATAGTACATAAAAGCAACACTTTGCCTCACGTGACTAATAGGCTTTAAACGTTTATTTAGAGATAATTTCGTCCGTATTGTGGGTAAATTGAACTCGAATAAAGTCTGCTGGAACCCATTGTTCAACCTGTTATATTTTTACAGTTGTTAATCTTTATGGCGCTGTACGAATTCTTTTTTTTCGGGTTGAATAGTGAATGATACCGATACTCAGAATACGGCGGATTAAACTGAATAGAACGAAGGTCGCTTTTGAAGCGGTATAATAATGCCAATCGTCAATGCCAAAATATCGGACAACAAGCGAGGCGATATGACATTACACCAGAACGAGTAGCCGGACGGGGTATATCGGTTCATCCAGAGACCAGTCAATGGTAACGACGTTATGAAAAAGCAAGAGCAGCTTCCGGATGAATGACAAAGAGCGCGGGGTTTGCTCGGCAGAGAGAAGAGGAGCACGGGGCGATCGGTGAGAGGCGCCTCGAGGAAGCCCCGGTCCCTTCCCCGGGCTTTCCCCAGACGGCCGAGCGGATCGTTCGCGGGTGTCGGGGGCTCCGAGACGTCCCGCGCTATCAACGGGCTGATTTAGGAGGCGGCGGAGGCCGTGACGCGCGTGCAGGAGCGGGCGCGCGCGTCACCGTCCCGGGCGGGCGCAGTAGTAGCGGGCCGGAGCGGCCAGACGCCCCCTCGCAGCCCTGGCGCGCAAAAGTCCGCGGGCCGTTGCGCAACGCGGGGCCCCGAGAGGCCGAGGAGCGGCGCCGGCCCCGGGCCGGCGACCCCCGGAGCCAGCCCACCGCCGCCCCAGCGTCCCGCCCGGGCCGTGGCCCAGATCGAGCGCGCCCGCGCCCACCCCCGCGCCCCGGGAGGGCCTTACTCTCGCCCCGCCAGGTAGGGGTCCTCGAGGGTCATCTCGGCGGCTCCTCCGCCCCTCGGCGGCTGCGGCGGCTGGGCGGCTGGACCGGGGCTGGGGTGGGCGGCGGCAGCCAGGCGTCCTGGGGGCGCCCCGGGCACCGGACCCTCGTGCGCCTACTCGCCGCTCCTCCGGGTCCTCGGTGCGCGGAGCCAGGCGCCCAGGCCCGGGGAGAGAGATCGTCGCGGCGCGGCTTCCCGCTGCGGACTGCCGAGGGGGAGCCGCGAGGGATGCGCTCGCCTCCGCGCGCCCGCCAGTATTGATTGCACGGGGGCAGGAGGAGGCGGCGCGCAAGCGCCCAAAGCCCGCCCGCTTCGAATTCTCGCGCGGCAGCTCGCGATCGCCGCGGACCCACCTCCCTTGACCGCCGCTCGAGACCTCCCGATCTCGCGCCTGCTCCCACCTGCTCCTCCTGCTCGGCTTCCTCGATGCCCTTGTCGAACCTTATCTGCATTGCAATCGGCTCTGTCACTCAAAGCCCAATGGACAATCTTATACTTTATTGCTTGTAAGGATCGAAAATTTCAAAGATTCCGCCAATCCGATTTAATATCAAGATAAAGTACGTGCATCTTCTCTTCTCGGCTTTTTCCATTGAGAAAAAATGCTTCCCACATTTTCGATAATATTTCTTTTATCTTTTTCATCTATATATAAGGCAGATGATATCCAATTCATTTAATTTTGTCTATAGCGTCAAATAGTTTAAACATGTAGTTGCAATTTGTTGTAAAAACAATATTGCTCGTTTTACGCAATTTAGATATATAATTTTAATTCAATGTAACAACGAAAACCATATTTTAGTGATTCAATCAGCATTGGTGAGTAACATGCACTAACAACTGTACACTACACAGTCAATGAAGATAGTCATTTTAAAATGTAATAATCATGGTTTGTGCTGGAGTCTAGGGCGTTAAAAATATTAAAAATTGTAGAATTTTAGTACATGTGCATTAAAAATACACTTCAAAAAAAACAAGCACAATTATGAAGTAAGGGAGATATTTTTTGTCTTAAAGATACAACAATATTTAGAAATTTTAAATATTTAATTTTAAATTCAATTTCAAATTCAAATTCTGGTGCCTCTAAAATTGTTTAAATATTTTTATATCAAAAGAATTATTCAGTTATAGAAATGAATAAGTTTATTAAATAATATTCCTTATATAATATACCTATTTGAAAATATAATATTTTTATAATAATATTTCTAAATCATACGCGAATCTTCGAACTATCCTACTTTTATATACGTAAACATCGTGTTATTAATTTACATTTTAAGATAATGTAATTATATCTAATTCTTTTCACTTAGTAGATAAATTAAGATTAGCACACTATGGACTCAGTACATTAAGTTTACCTGCTATATCTTTTTCATATTTGAAATATGCAAATGAGAAAACCACTGTATCTGCTTGACGCAAATTTAATTAATAATAGATAAATCAGGATATCAAATATCAAAAATAAATCCTAATATCGACGATAAATTAAAGTATTTTGAATCAAAATATTTGTTTATTTTATTCATAATAAAGATATATTCATGCCACAATATGGACGAACCTCTTTAAGGTGTGTGTCGTGTAAAACACACTTGCTCCATCGCTTCATAATGCAAAAAACAAAGGATTAATTTTAATTACGTTACGAGACATCAATATTTTTATAATCTATTGTTAAATCATATTTTTATTGTATACTTATGGTTCTAAAATATACCTATACCGTGAATTAATAAGGGCAATATTCAAAACAAAAAGTTTGATTTTGGTTTGAATGGTTCTCTGTTTATAGAGTTCCTGAACCCCTGATTGCAATGAAATTCTTTATGCAGTAATTTGTATATGTAATGAAATAGAAACTATGTACACGTACGAGCTGCACAATGTTGTTAATTAAAAAAAAGATAATTTTAAAGATTGATTCGGACAAAACCAATTGAAACTAATTGAATTACCCTAAAGTTTCTAAATCTTTTTTAATTATGGTAATTATCATGACCATTAAACCATATCAATTTTTATACAGGGTTGCATTAAAAAATAACATACCATTATTGTTTTAAGTTATTGTAAATCGTTTAATTTTTATATCCTAATTGTCCACCTTCTTATCCACCATTGTTGGATGTCGAAACTAGATCATCAAATCTCCAAACTTCTTCTACGACCCTGCCGTTTTGATAAGTAGCTTCCCGTGTATGATGTGAAGAGTCACCTCGTACAGCAGTATGAATGTTTTTCAAATACTCTGATATTGTCGTATATAGAGCTGGGAGAATACTCTCATCACATTTTTCCCGAATATTGAATAGAATTCCAATTACAACATCATCAATTATAAGTGGATTACCTATGTCACCCTGTAAATATATGTAATAAAGTTAGAACATAAAGATTCAATGTCGTAAAACTTAAGGATATAAAACTAATAATTTCCTGGTAGAAATTTAAATGAGTTATTGGTCAGTTTTTTGATAAAATTTATTATTAAATTTATTTTTGTGTTTCTACCTCTATAATTAAATAAAATATCAATGCAAAAATTTCTTGTCGAAACAAATAATATTTACAAGAGATTTACTGTGAAGTCTGTACACTTATTGAAATCTGAGATATTAGTTTTTTAATATTTTAGTTTTGTAGCAGATTTTAGTGTAAACTGCTCAATTAGTTGGGAGGGCGTAAATTCTAGATTTTTCATGAGCCATTTAGATGAATCTTTGATTTGTATTTACTCTAAATTTTTCTATTTTCTGTAAAACTAAAATACAGAAAATCTCAAAAAATGTTATTACTTTTCGACATCAAGCAAAACTACATCCAAAAATTTTTTAAAATCCAATTTAATCCGTCATGAGACAAAGTCTCCTGAGCAGCACAGGTCAAAGCCTATGACAAAACGAAAATTAAAAAATGAGTATCTCAGAGTTAAATGAACCTATAGATTTTTAACATGTATGATTCAACTACTTTTTTATTACATTCTTCGTAAAAAACATCAAATTTCTAAAAATATATGAATATATTTCTTATTATAGATAATTTAAGTGCAAAAGTAGAATTAGAATACTACCCCTGTAAGTTTTAATTTAATTAACACGTTGGCCATACAAAAATTAATTTTCTACCAGGGCGCTACACGGTGTGTAGATTGAAAATAAAATAAAACGGTTTGTATTGAGTGATCAATTGTCAATAAATTGCTCTTTTAAATTTATCATTAAAACATTAAAAAAAAATATAAGTTTAGTAATTAGTTATTAAAGTTAAATGATTATTTAATAATCCAATTTACATTACAAGCTCCGAGGGGGACATCTGTTTCTATCTGAGTGATTTGACTGCAAGTGTGTTTTTCATCAATAACAATGTCAACGAATCGTGTTCTGCACGCACGCTTATGTAAAATGTAAGTTGTGGCACATTTTAGTTTATCATACACCTCTATGTCTTCACCTTTTTCATTGATTTTATTTTCTTTATGATCAGAAAATTTTTCTAACCCATAACCACACACTGTTGCTATACTATTCGAGAATTTCGGGAAAGCGCCATGATTTCGCACAGGAACGTTGATTGAGTTTAATTTGGAATTTTCACCAAATTGTAGAATATCTTTTAACTGTAAAATATAAGTAATTGTAAATATATATGAAATATATATAAAGTTTTCCAATAGTTTTTCACGTAAACATTTCTATTTTCATTTTACTTTACAATAGTATATTACACGGTAAAATTTATTTTCATAGCTAAGAATATTTTTTTATTTTAATTCAAATATATAAACGTAGATATAATACGTGTATACTTTTATTAACATTGTAATAAAAATGTAGCATACCATTTTATTTGAATTATAATATAATAATAAAATTATTACAAATATATCTATCTTCACAATAAATCATGTTCAGCCATATAAACTTTAAAGAATTTTTTGAATTTAAATAAAAGAAGTTTGAAGATTAACAATTTAATTATTTAAAATTGTTTAAAATATATCACAATTATTTATGTATATTTAATAGCATACCTTAAGCAAAGCAATATCTGCTTTTGGATAATAATTATTATCATTGGTTGGACTAATTTTTTTGTATTCTCTAGGCACATACACTTTTTCTACTTCGTTTATGATACCGTCTTTACTATTATGGCTTAGTCTAGATACACCTGCTAAAATTCTGAAATTTCCATGTATGAACCTTTCATTGTCGTCAATAAAACATTGAGCAGCCGTGAGTACATGCTGATCGGTAATGATTACACCACCGCAAACGTGAAGATTATTATGTTGCACCGAGACCATGTATTTGTGTGAGCTTTGTTCTTTAGCTTGTCCACCGACTATTCCCTGTACTGTTCCTTATTATCATTTGATGAAAAAATGAATATTATACAAATTAAAATGGTTTTTTTATTTTAAAAGATTCTATTTCAATCAATAAGTGGTAGATCATTTTCTTTCTCTTAATATAGTTTAAGAAAAAATATTTCAAATAATATTATTTCAGTTATAATTAACAGGTATGAAATTATAAAAATTATAATAAAAAGTTGTTCTTTGTTATAAATGAACTAAATTGTAAATCCTTACCAAAGTTGACATAAAATGTAGTTAATAAGCTTAAGAAAATTATCGATGAATTGAAGTTCTTCATATTTGTACTATTTTAAAAGTACTGCTACAGAAATAAATTTTACATGATGTAATGAACAATATTATTACATGTATAAATAGTATGTACTATTTGTAGAAAATATTTGTTTAGTTAATTTGTTCAAATGATAGTGTGTCTTCTACTAATAATATAGCAAGGTTATCTAAAACAAACATCTACTAATATAAAACATAATTAATATAATTTTCAATTTTAATTCAATTTTAAATACAATTAGACATTTCAAAATTTTTAAAATGAGTTTAGATAGTCTTATTTTTTAAATGTAGAATCTTAAATAATTAATTATTTTTAACTAATACATTTACTCACATAAATATCATTTAAATTTATTAGAAAGCATGTTGTTTCTCTTAATTCTGTCGAAAGAGTCAAGATTGTTTAGTTTTATACTTTCCAGATGATTTAGTAATTTTTTTCATCTAAAAACTTTCTGGGATTCCAACTGTTTTTCCAATAGAATGAAAAGTAAAATATAAATAACATATAAATAATTATACTAATTAAATTAATATTAAAATAGAAAAAATGCCTTGAAAATGTCCTTTTTGTACATATACTTTGAATTTCAACAATTGTAATTAAATAACAATATATTAAATGTTATAATCGTATATCAATATAAATTATAATATTATTATTATTTTTAAATAATTCTTCCTTCGAGGTATTACATTATGACATTTTTCTTACAACGAATAATTTATTTACTTACATTTTATTGTTAACTCTTAATTTTCTTGATATATATTATTAAACTATTAAAATAAATTGATATCTTATTTTTAATACCAAATATTATATGCTTATATAAGTCTTAAGTCTTATATTAAAATATAAATCGTATTTTCTAGATATATATTTCTGAAAAACATTAAAATTTATGATAAAATACACAGTATAATTTTTCAAATTTTTATTTTTGTGGATTCAACGAATTAATTGATTTTTATAATTTAAAACTTATCTAATGGCATTTTATGACTTTTTCGACTAATGAATTGATTGATATTCATTTTTTAATTAATTTGTAAAAGAAATATTTTTAAATATCAAAATTTTTATCTCTTGAAACTTAAGCAAAACAATATAAAGTAAGTAAGTAATAATAACTTCTAAAATAAGTACAAGTGTATACTGTATTTGATAATTAAAGGAAAATTATGTCAGAAGACTAAAAATATATATAATACATATTATATTTAATATCTTTTGGTTGTATTTTTTTTTAAATGTATGTAAATCCTTTGTATAGAATTTATCAAATATTAAAAAAAATATGTATGATTTGTTAGCATCCATGTTTTTTAAACTGTGCCCGGCCGCCTAATTATTACAATTCAGTAGATGTGATATGTGCAGGGTTGTGTTTGGTGCTTCGTGTTCATATGGTTCCTATACTAAGTAACTAATAGTAGCTAACCTACAACTTGTACCGGAAAAGTGTACTGTCATCCACAACTTGCGAAAAGTTATTTGTTCCAACTTATTTATAAAAGTTAAACTCGTAATGGCACTTGTCGAAAGAGATCCTTCAAGAAATTTACCAGATTATGACAAGCAAGGACCAAAGCAATATCAATTTAGTCCTTATGCCGACAATGGAGGGTAAATTAGTTGACCTAACCTATAACTAATTATTTTTTTATTAATTGTTATTTATATTTACGTATAATATTTTTTCATAATAAATTTAATTAACATGAGAATTTTATTTATTTATAAATTAAGAATGTTTGAATTGAGTTTCAAAATTAATAAAGCATAATTAAATTCAAACAAAAAAAGAATATATTTTGTAGTCTTATTTCATTTAAAAATATTAAATACTGATACCTTGGATTGTAATCTTTATATTTAACATTCAAATTTTTATTTATTTTTTAAGGAGTGTTGTAGCTCTCGCAGGAGATGATTTTAGTTTAATAGCAGCAGATTTACGTCTGAGTGCTGGTTATTCAATTTATTCTCGTGAACAAGATAAACTATTCCAACTCTCTGAAACAACAGTTTTAGGGTGTTCAGGATGTTGGTGTGATATCCTTACCCTTACCAGAGTTATATCAGCTCGTATGCAGGTCTGCATATCATTTCATTAAATCTAATTGAATTTGCAGAAGCAATATTAATTCTTTTATTAAACTTTAAATACAATTTATGATATCCAATTTCAGATGTATAAACATGAGCATCACAAAACAATGTCAACGCCTGCAACTGCCCAAATGCTCTCAACAATGCTTTATTATAAACGATTTTTCCCTTATTATATTAATAACATTTTAGCTGGATTAGATGAAGAAGGGAAAGGTTGCATTTTTAGATATGATCCTGTTGGACATTGCGAAAAAAACACATATGTAGCAGGTGGATCTGCAGGATCATTGCTGCAACCATTATTAGATAATCAGGTACATTTGTTATAAAAACTATATTTTACAACCTAATTATTTTCAATATTTTTAAATATTGATAATGACTGATTTTTTTAGATTGGTTATCTTAATCAAGAAAATGTAAGCAAGATTCCATTAACAAAAGAAAAAGCTTTGTCTATTGCAAAAGATGTTTTTATATCTGCTGCAGAGAGAGATATTTACACTGGTGATGGGATTATCATAAAAGTTATTACAAAAGAAGGAATAACGAGTGAACATTTTGATTTAAGAAGAGATTAAATTAACTTGTTTTTTTGTACAGCAAATTTTTTAAATTTGTCTAGATTACAATGCATATTAAAATTTAATTTTTATAAAATGTAATTCTAAAGGATTTAATAAAACGAAATTTATGTAATAGTCAATTTAAATCATTTAACATTTTTAGTAGAAAATTGGAATTTGGGAAATTAATCTAGAATAATTACAAAGAAAATATTAACTAACTACTAAAAAATATTTTTATTTAATGAATTATTTATCTGAAACAGTAGTCTTACTCTTAATATAATTATATTACAAATCTAAGTACACATTGATTATTTTGTAATTTATACATTAACTTGTAGAATATTATAGGAAAAATTTAAATTTAAAGAAGGTTGTTTTTATCACTATTTTTTATGTAATGGCAGATATTTTGAAATATACATTATGTTGAATAACTCAAAAAAGTAAATCGTTTCAAAAGAAGATAAAATGCAAAAATAATTAGATGTCAATTAAACATGTATTAAAAAATTTGATTTAATTAACACATGTACAATGTGTTAATTGTAAATGTAAGGTAATGTAATTTACATTTAAATTTGTTTTTGTTCTTTGCATCAAATTTTTTAATTTTTATAATTTTGTAAGCATTAACCTTTTGGTAACATGTTACAATAACGTTACCTAACCTTTATTATGACTGTTCAAGAATGTGATCTTGATAATTTAAGTAAATGCAACATTTTTAAGGAACATACAAACAGACGGTGTGAAGGTTTTAAATAAAAAGGCTTCACTTAGTTTAAGTAACTTATGTAATTAAATTTTATCGCAATATCCTTATAAATTATAATGATTCTCACTAATCCAAAGTCATGAATCAGTCAGTGGTGTGTGTGGGTGTGTGCTAGATAGGATACTTTTACAGAAATCTTATCCATTGACAATTAACACACGATAATGAGTTATATCTAATATATCTTACTTTTAAATTTTCATATACAAACGTAATACAATAATCTATATTATGGTACAGCATATCAAAACAACAAATAGAAAAAACAGGTATAGAGATTGTATAATGGGTTACTATTTTCTCATGCTTGACTGTTTCATGGAAACAATTTTAAGGACTTTTTTTTTTTTTTTGGTTCATCCGAAATTTATTTTTTTCCTCCTGGTGGTGGTAATGGCATGCCACGATCTTTACCTCTTAATTTTATTCCAAGAACCTTTTCAATTTTGCCAATAACAACCTGGTTAGGAATGCCCCTACCCGCTTCATAGTCATTAATGACTTGTGTTTTTTCATTTACTTTCTGTAAGATGAAATTTTTATTAATAACTTCATTTTTAATAAGTGAATATGAATAAGTTTAAAACTATTACTGTTGCTAGGTCTTTTTGTGACATTCCTTTGCCTTGTCTTCCTTGTTGAATTAATTTTCCAAGATCAAGAGGAACTTTTTCATGTTTTAATTCTTCTGTTTCACGATCTAATTTAGCTGTATTTTTAGTAGTCACATGTTGTCGATTTGCTCCACCACCCCCTAGCAGAAATTAAAATATACAAAAACATAAATATGCTTCAGTATTTAATAATAATTTTTAGGCGAAATCTATAAATTGCAGTATTAATACAATTAATACTTAGTAATAATTAGTAATTTTAAGAAATCAATTAAACTGGTTTATTACTTTCATTGAATATTGAGTATCAATTAATGATTCAATTCCAATTTAAGTTAACAAATTTTTATTTTAAAAGAATTTAAACATAGAAAAGTGTTCTGATATCGATAAAATATTAACTAAGAATTATTATTTAGATTCAAAAAAAATTTGTTGTATAAATTTAAATAAATGATAGATCTCTACTATTACAATTTACATTAAGTGTTATATAATATATTTAAATGTATCGAAAAGGAAAACATGCAAAGATGTATATTACTAAAAATAAAGTATAATGTATTTAAAATGTAAAATTAACCTCTAAAAAACTTTAATAAATATAAAACCCAAACACATCCAAAATAATTTATTGCATAGTGATCTAAAAGATATTTCTATATCCTGTAACATAAACAATAACTCCTAACTCTTTATATTATCAACATCCTCATTTATAGAATTCGCAAAAGCGCAGGGTTACGACGTCACGCAAACGTGTTTATTTGCTAGCAATGACCAGGGAGCTACAGAGTAGATCATGAGGACTGGGAAACTCCTCGTGTTTCTCGGCCCTAGGATATGCGAACTTACATTTGGCTTGGGTTTCTACGGCTACTCCCTGCCGGCGAGCAATATTGACAGCCTATATAACAGAAAACCATTTGATCGTGTTGAAATGAATCCAAAACAAGGCTGTTGCGCGGTGCAACGTCGGCACCTCGAAGCCGCGACACACGGGTAGCGAGCTGTCTGCGCCTGGTATTCACTGCATCGCGAGTACAGCACTTGCATTCGACAATGACTATCGATGAGGTGCCGACAAAGGGTGCACGAGGGTGCACACGAGAGTTGTACTCACCTGCTCCGATTTCATCGCGGATGCCTTAGGCACCCGCTTTCGTAGAGTAACCGTCGCCGTATCCCAGTCAGACATGGTTATAATTGCGATTCTATTTATTCGCGGGATGAAAAACGTGCACGGCTTCTGCTTTCTCGCGCGTTTGTAGTGTTTGTAAACTGGCAGAACGCACGGGTCGTGGATCCTGCAGACCCGTAACTGCCTGCCGTTTGCGATTGTACCGTGGTACACTTTACTACTGACTGCTGCACTGTGCGAGCTCGCAACAAGAAGGCTTTTCCAGAGATTTCTACTGAACGTTCCGAAAGAGCCGATTTCCGGACAGTTGCGAATAAGCTGAGAGCGGCGACGTGGTCGGTATCTAATGCGCGCTAGACTGCCAGCGCCACGCACCGCGAGTATAGGAGTGCGCCGCGCGAGGCGTCCCTCACGAGTCGCGTATCAGCTCCACTCTGCTCCTCCCTGGCTCACGTCGCGTACGGGCACCAGGCTGATATGGGCTGATTTTGGCTGATTCAGGCTGATTGTTATTGCTCTCGTGCCGCTCTATTCTGTTTCAATTTTTTTATCGCAACTTTCTATTTGTTTGAATTCTAAGGTAATTCGCGTCATTATCTTTATTTGATCAAATTCCGAAAAAATTTATCAATTTTTTGTTCATCGCTGTTTGTTGGAATAAAATAATTCTGCAACCGTTTGGTTATACATTCACTGTATATTTTGTTATATTTCGCTATTTTGAGCGATATTCGTCTTTTTATACAATGTTCCTAACAAAATTATTTTTTTAAGTGTAGTTGCTATTATTTAATTTGAATATTATGATTGTTACGTCCCAAGGTATCTCGATAGGTACAACAGGAAACGACCGAGTGGTACGCAGATGCTTCACAACGGGTGACTGCTAAAAATACAGTCGTACGGCAATCGTCGCGATGTGTCTACGATCGTAGATACGATTGGCAAATCAGCTGATATGCCTTAGATAAGAGCCACTAAAGTGTCACCAAAATGGGGATTTCACGGTTACATGGAGAAGTCTCTCAATACCTTATTTTACATTATGAATCAATGAAAAAGATGCATTGTTTTAGAAATCAGACCTTTCTTACTAAGAGCGACTGTTAATCAGATTGGAATTTTAGTAGGAAAGCGTCGCTATAAAAATATTCAGATATCAAAGAATAACAAATGCATTCCAACTTCTCCAATTCCCAAAAGACCTATACTCTTTTTGTAAAAAAGGTTTTATTTAGGGTCAGGTTGATTCCAATCATCTCAATCTGCAGCGAACTGCCAATGAAGAATTTTTAAGTATTTTGTATTAGAGTTGCCTTGAAATCAACTGTTTATGAATTATTCATTTGAAGTTTCCGCGTCAATAAGTATCTGAGTAGTATCTAAAATAATTGTATGGGTACACCCGATTTAAATTCCGTTGCAAAAACTTAAACGCGTAAATTTCTCGGTATTTTTCATGTAAGACCGTAACTATTACAGTCACATTGTAAATGATCCTGAATGCAGTTGTTCAGACAAATATTTCATGTATATCATATACATATATATAAGATCGAAATAATCGTTTTTGATATACATGATCAATAGATTTCAATCGAGACCAGAGTAGACAATAAAAATTACGATTTTACCTACAGAATTGTTATTGTCTTGTCTTTTAATCATATGTTGTGCTGCACGTCCATGGACAATTAGCTGTATATACAATTATATATGTATATAATTGTTCCTGGCTATTCATGGTCGTTCAAGGTCAAATTTAAAACAGAATTCCATCAATCGTAATAAAAAAAAGTATGGTTTATTATAAATAAAAAACGAATTTTTTAAATAAATTTACCATTTATTAATATAATTTAAATGTACGTAGACTAAATCAAAAAATTAATGTTTTTCTTTAATAATAATTTTGATTATACAAAATGTTAGTCACTATATACGCTGTAAACAAATATTTTTTGTTTAAGAATATGATACATTCTATGAAATATAACTTTACATAAAAGCAGTTGAAGATATTAAAAAGTAACATTTGTTCAAAATATTCTATATATTTTACAACAAATTGATCTTTATGTAAAATTTATAATTTTCAAAAAAAATTGTTTTTTCGTAAAACGTATACAAAAAATATAAATATGTGTATGTAAAATGTATAAGTAATTTGTTTTAAATTCATTAGTTGCAAATAATGTAAAATGAATAGTTATCATTGATTATTTAAGATGCTTATAGTGAAAATAGCAATAAACGTTTGGCAACGTCGCTTTTCTTTTGAATTTGCTCCGAGTTGGTGCTGACTGCTGATTGGATGTTTAATCACATCGATATATTTTTATATAAGTAAAAACTCCTACATCCTATATCCGCCTGGGTGCCCGTACTGCACCATTAGGTTGGATTCACAACTACGAAAATTGTGACATGAAAAATATTGAGTCATGCATTCATTTATATATTGTTAGGTCTAATTTATATATAATGTGTTTTCTTCGTGTGTGTATAACTGCATGCTACTATTCCAGACGAATATGATAATGCAAGAATAATATAACAAGAGTTACATCATAAGCTGATCAGTGTGGTTGGTGTGAACTGCTGTGGACTGGTCGAGTGTGAGCAGTTAGGCACTGCAGAGTGCTGCATAGTGCAGACTTTCAATGCTTGCAATTAAACCTCTCTCCTATTCATAGTGGAAAATTCCATGAAATTTGTCTTCTGTTGTGCATTTACCAATCGTCTCCAAATCAGTTCATATAGCAGTCCGTTTCGTCCGCTTCTATTCTGATTTTTGCAGTTCTACCAAGCTCTACTAAGCCTTTTAAAAACTCATTTTCGATATAGTCGCTTAGACGGTCATGTATTTGGTCGGAGCCAGTCAAAGGATGTCGTCATATGTAAAACCTGAAGCATGTTTTACCCCAACGTATTCTCAAAACAGTCGAGATAATTTTTTTGTAGACATTTTGCAACATTCTGGCTACTCGTAGAAGAAATGTTCAAGAGCGCCATGGAAGGAAATAAGCACAAGGAACAAGTTAGTACGACTTTCTACCCTTTTCTTTTAACGACACGAACGCCATTTTCTTTTTCTATCGTGCTTTATTTCGATATGTACCTACTTTTTCCTAAGCCCAAAAGAAAACTTTATTAAAATCCCAATGGTAAAAGTCGTATTAAGGAAATTAAATTTTCATGTACTATTATTGATTTTAGGTGTAGTGGAGACGATTTCATCCTTATTCCAAAGACGTAAAAGTTGATTATCTTACACAAAGTAATTGCGCCTTTATTCTCATGTTAGAGAAAGTGAATAGTCAAAGAAATTTATAATCACTGCTGATATTAACTTATTTATCCAAGTGTATTTGATCGAATACAATCACTTATGTTTATATTATACTATGTGATACCATCAAAAGAGAAACTTTATGCATCGTTTAACAAGAGATATTCATTAATGGGACAATATTGACACAAGAGTGCTTTAACATAAAGAATAACAACAATTTTCTTAATGAGCTTTTTCTTGTCTTAATAATGACATCAATTTAAGGACTGCACTACTTGGTAACATGGCATAAATTAAAGTCATATTTTGGAATAATAGAATCAATTAATTATCTGGTGTAAACAAGGTGTCAAATGTTTTATATTAATATTTGATATAAAAATCAATGAGCTACTAATAGTAAAGTAGCATAAGGTAAATTTAAGTTTATTTTTCATAATAACATTTAATAATAAATCATTGTTTAAATATTTGCTTAATTTTCTATTTTAATATTTTAGGGCAAGCTCTTGTGGGTGCTGCAGAGTCGAGATTCATATATAATTGTTTTAAATACTAACTCTATTTTTTATCTCAAAGTTTAAAATCTTTAAATTCAAAAGCTTCAAGGTTTGGATCAATAATGATTTTAACATCAGTTATTTATTACATAGTTTTAGAATTATTCTACGAAAGGTGTTATTTATGCATTTCATTATCTTGAAATTGATATTAACTAATAAAATTGATAATAACCTTCCTTTTTTCCCCACACATTTTTCAGGTTTTCAAAAAATTCAGAAGTGCTAGGAGGAAGAAAAAAAATAAAAATGATGCTTTCAGGTTTCCTACAAAATTGGTCCTCATCGATGGGTTGATATTGAATCATTTAGTAATTTACACAATTTTTTAATTAAAATTAAGTTTGAATCAAAATAAAAACAAACTTATATAAGTTTAAAAACATTTAGGGAGGGTATAAGGAAAGTGGACTAAGTACCATTGAAAAAAAAACTACAAGTGATAAACTTTGTTATTTTTATTAGTCTTTCAAAGTTTGATAAGAAATGGTTTTAACATAATTTTAACGATTTTCATTAAACTCTATGAACAGCAAAAAAATCAAAGCTAAGATTTTTTAATGTTCATAAATTAAAGACTACCGTTGGCTTGATTTATTATTTATAATAATCAAAGACTAAAAAGTAACGAAACTTCAATGAATAAATATTTAACATATTTAAACCATTGATGGATGAGAAAATAAGATAATTTTTTCAAAAAAGTTTAAATGAAGACAATGCATACGTATCCGCAACGCTCTTCTCTTTATCACTCATTTTCTCTTTTGTTTGTACAAGAAAAATAAGGCTCTCGCGAAATTCGTTTAAGTTTCTAGACGCATACTTATAATATACACGCTTGTATATAAGTAAATTTACTTAAATAGCGAAATGAACATCAGCTCACTCGATTAAACTTTAATATTTACATAAATAATCGTTTGCCATTTAAAATTCTATGTACAGAAATTCAAAAATCAATGATTTCGTGTTTCTTTTTCTTTCCTTTTTAAAGAAAGTTACAAAAAAGATATCACTCAAACTTCGTAAAAAAAACTCATATCTCATTCTTCGGTCCGTTAGGAATGATTCTATTTACAACGCGTTCTCTTAATTATATTTACATGACTGAGCACAACCCTGAGAGTTCTTGGCCTTTCTCTACTGTTGGTAGAATCGAAAGTTTCTTGCCTTGTAACGCGGGTTTGATTGCCGCTGGTATCAAAGGTCTCGCGGGTACTGGCTGTTCCGCACGGGTTTCGGCCATTTTCTTTTCCTTGGACTCTTCAGATTCCTTAACAGCGACATTCAAACTTTTTGTTATATTAATTTTTATTTTTGACGGTGCAGAAGGTAGCGTTTGGGCCGCGGAATCCAGCTCTACGTTGCCATCTATTGAACTTTTTACCGCAACTTGGGTTGTGTCAACTGCCGCTGCTTCTGCTATACTCTCTTCGATTTCTGTATAAATGAAAACAATTGATTGTAAAAATAGTATTCCAATAAGCAATAGGACTACTTATATAAATTTTCAATACTTTACCTGTTTCATCCAGTGGTTCTTCTTTAATCTTAACGTTTTCAAAAATAAGAGGAACATCATCAGGTATTTTTTCTTCTTTTTTGGGTTGACAAATATTTTTAAGAATTTCATCCTGATCTATTTCATCATTTGAGTCTTTTAAGTGTTCAATTTTCACTTTGTCAGTTATCTCATCATCCGAGGAATCATCAATTTCTTCAAGTTCTGCATAAAAAAGTTAATGTTATTGGCATTTATTCAATTTATGTAATTTTATGAGTATAATAATCTTACCAATTTTGCGTGGAAGAGGGTTCTATAATTTCTATTGGTTCTGAATCATCCAAATCTATGTTCTCTGGTTCAATTACTTTCTCATCTTCTATTTCTTGTTTTTCTACTTTTATACCCGTTAATAAAATTTCTGGATTATCAACTTCAGCTTCAATTATTTCCGTCTTTTCAATATTTTCCTTCGTTTCTAATTCAGTATCATCAACAGGCTCTTTAACTTCTGATTCATCCACCATAGTCTCTTCTTC
Organism: Sycophaga agraensis; assembly: GCA_018906755.1. Classification (NCBI taxonomy): domain Eukaryota; kingdom Metazoa; phylum Arthropoda; class Insecta; order Hymenoptera; family Pteromalidae; genus Sycophaga; species Sycophaga agraensis. The sequence continues at coordinate 2,576,089 of JACCIE010000011.1, forward strand.
CATTTCAGCTATAGCTTCTTCAAGAACTAAAGCTGACTTTTCCAATGCTCTCTGCAAAATTTTTAAGAAATACAATTAATTTTATCGTATTAGATAACAAAACAATTATAAAATTTATGAGTAACGATTCCAATAACACTGAAACTACTATCCAAAACATTCAAAACATAGAAAAATTATGTTAAGAAAAACATACCACAAGAAGTTTTTCCTTTTAGTAGCAATGAAACAAATATATGTATGTATGTATATTTATATGTATATATATGAAACCAATAAATTTAATTTTAAAACAAGAGGCTTTCTTACCTTGTGATCTTCAAGACAAAAAGGATGATAGTTTTTCTCTTCAAATACAACAGCAGGTCGCAAATGCCACTCCTCTTTCTCCTCATTATAGAATTGTTCAAAAGCTTCATGACATACTTCACAAGACGAATCTTCATCCGAGCCTGTTGGTACGCTCGGTTGTTGAAGTTCAACTGGAGCATCCTCGGCTGAAGTGCCTTCTGTTTCTGCAGTTTGTTTCTCAGTTTCAAACCAGCTTTGGGCTATAACAAGAATTTTTTTATTATTTCTCTTCGCACATTAATTTTTAAAAATTAAAATTTGCAAATAAAGAAGTTCAAATTAAACAAATTTTATAACAAAAAATTTTTTACCCCTGTCCTCAAGATCTTCGATTTCTTCAAATTGAATCCAATCACTGACATCATAATACCAAGGTCTCGAGTGTGCTTTTCTTGCTGAATCCCGTTCTTTACGATTTTGTCGGAAATGCCAATCTAAATGGTGGCTATACCTCGTCGCCATTTCTGGTGCGAATCTAGCTCCGCACGAACTACATTGCATACCACTATACAAAGCAGTTACAATAGCTGGTTGTTTTCTGCAAATAAAAATACATTGAATTTAATTAGCTTATTGAACTGCATGAAAAACCGCACAAAAAAGATGTTATATAATTTAGTAACTAACATTTTTAACGTCTCTGGTTTATCGAAGGAGACTGGAATGATTTCGGATTCTTTTTTCTCCTCCTCTTCTGGTTTTTTCGTTTCAGTTAAATTTGGCACGATTCCAGTTTCAACTAGTCTTTGGAAAAGTTCGCTGAGATTTAATGGCAAGGATAGTGCTGGGGCCAGTGTCGAAGGGTTTTCGACAGGTTCTGCCTGATATGAAAGACCAGATGACGGTGCCATTGCTGAAGGTACAACTGACGATAGTACGTCTAGTTGTAAATCTACAATTTTAAAACACAAACGTAATTAAATTTTTATTGAACAGAACATTTGAAAAACATAGATGAATTAGAAAAGTAAAGAAACTTACCTGGTTTAGAGCTTGAAGCAAGATCCATGCCATCTTGTGAATTTGAATCAATATCAAGACCTGGTGGTAGACTAGGAGGAGCAGCAAGTGGTGCTGTAGTCTCCGATATTTGAGTGGCTCCCGGCGAGACTGATTCTACCGGTGATTCCTTGGCTTGCTCACCCTTCATACCAGTAATTTTAACATAGCCAGCAGTAAAACTGCGCGGCAACACTGAGAATCGTATGAAATGCTTCTTATTTTGAATAATTATAGGTTTTGGTAGACCTCCGAACTCAACCTTGAATGGACGACCGTTCAATAAAACCGTTTGCAAAGCATCTATAAACTCTAGAGTACATGGTTTGCCCTCTATTTCAAACCTATAAGAAGAAAATATTTATTAGATATATTTCTTTCTTGAAAATTTTTTTATCGCTTTATAATAATTTAATTAAAAACTTACATTTGCGGCTTAGAATCAAGGAAAACTGGTACCATATTTCTTGCGTTAATTATAAGATTAATTTTTCCTATGACAAGATCTGTTCGTTTAGTCAGGCCAATCTTAACTTGAGGTGGAGGTCCTTCTAATTTCATGTTTACAGTCTTATTTCCAAGCTGAACAGTTATTGGTCGTCCACCAAAATAACACTCATACCATTTGTCATTAACGTATAGTTCTCTTGTAGGTGTACCAAGTTTAATTCTGTATAAACGTTAATAACAACTCATTAAACAAAACAATAAAGAAAAAACTAAATCAATAAAGTTAAGACTAAAAATTAATTAAATGTAACGTAGATAGACTGTAGAACAGAATGTAATGAAACGGAGTTTATCTACTAATTATAAATAATTTACCTGTGAATTTCTCCTTCGAAAGTAAACTCTCTGTAATCTTCGTTGAAGCTACACACAACCGAGTCACTGTTATCGATGAAAATTCTCCTGGAACCGTCTTGAAAGCCAATGTCTCTTGGATCATCCCACCTCATGAACACTACGCCAATATTTCCGTAGTATCTAATTTCCCTCGGTACACTATCAATGTTTATAGACTTCATGGTGTCCTTGGCGATTTCCTCGACGATTTTCGGATCGGCTGGCGGCAATTCCCCACTGTTTTTCATTGCACTTGCAGCTTCCCGATCAGTGTCCATCTTTTGGACGCCGTCTACAGGCGAGCTAGTAGTGACACTGTTAGTCGTAACCGTGCCTGAGTTAGGCGACGATCGCTTGGCCAGATCAGATCGCATAGGGCCATTGCCCATCATCATAGCAGCGTTTATCAATGGGCTCATTGGACCCGGTGCTCCGACGGAATTCATAGGACCGTTAGGCATCATGAGGGGCCCATTCGGTCGCATGGGAGGTGGAGGTGGACCCATGCGTGGGTTAAAGGCTCCTGGATGGAAGGGTGGGTGGAAATCAGGCCTCATCGGTCCACCGAAAAGCCGCGGATGATTCTGCCAAGGACCCATCGGTCTAAAACCATCGGGACTTCCGGGAAAAGGTCCGTGCGGGCCACCAGGGAAGGGTGGAGGGTGAGCCCAAGGCTGGTGCCAAGGTCCTTGCCACCGAGGGCCACCTTGACCACCACGTAATTGCATGCCCGGGTGGTCGTTGCGCATGTTTTCCTCGTTACCGCCGCCGAAGTTTTGGCCATTCGAGTCCATGTTGACGCCCTTTTCCCATACGAGCATGCCTATTTCTTGCTCCTTGCGCTGTGCGGCACGTAGCTTCTGGTCCTCGCTCATGTGCAACACCTCCTGGATGAGCGTATTGTACTGAGACTTTGTGATTGTACCTTGATTCAATTGTTCCGCCGCCTGTTTCATTATAATCTCGATGTTACGATCTGCGTTACGATCATTGTGTTTGTCAAGATCGCGGTTGGTGGGTGGACCACGACTGCGTCTCTCTTTGGCATCGTCGGGAGAGCTCAGTTTATTATAGAGACGAGGGCGTCCAAGACGATCGCGATTATGATCCGACAGAGGCTTTGTAGCCTCGCGTTCAAGTTTTGCAGGTGTTTTCAACTTTGCCCAACTATCCTTATTTTGCTCATCGCCGGATATGACTGGTGGTGGTGGCGTAGGTGGACGCCCAGCCTTTGGGTGCGTTAATGTACGTAAATCGACGTCCTCGTTTCCGAACAATCTGTGAACAAATTTTTCTTACTATTTTTAGCGCGGCATAGATAGCATATGTATAATTATAGTCTTTAAAGTGATAATATTTTAAACAGCATCATCAAATATCTACTCAATCATATATATTAAATTTTATTTTTATATTTCCAGAAAGTGCTTTGAGAAAATTTGGAAATAATAATTCAAAAATAAAATAATGAAAAATAATGTTTTACTCACGCATCGAATTTCTCTGCTTTGCTCTTCTTTACATTTCCCGAATCTAACAAATCCGAAGATTGCCTTTTGCTTGCTGGCACCGCAAGAATTCGTAAATCTAAATCTTCTTCTGTAAAAAAAATATACGACGTCTCATATTATAAACACTGCATTATTAATTGATATTATTAAATATATTAACTTAATATTTAAAATATAAAAATAATTTTAGTTTCATTCTTATTTGAAAATACTAAAAATTTAAAGCTTCCATAACTTCTAGTGAAATTAAAAAAACTAAGACAAAATTATATGTATTTTAAATTCTCGGTATTCTTTCATAGTTTACTTACTGACAAACTTATGCAGACTTCAAACAATTTGTTATTTATATAACTTAAGATAAATGCTATTCAATATTTTATATTTTACATACATTAAAATAAATTTTTAGCAAAAATCAGAAATACAAAACAAATAAAAAGTTAAAATCAAGGAAAATTTAATTTAATAATAAGTATTAAATATAATTCATAAATTACTTTCTGTTGTACCTAAATTGATTAATAATTTGTATATTCCTAAATAGTATTGAAGATTGTTGATGTTGCAACAGTTATTTCAGTGTACTAAATTTTTCATATATAAATGTATTTTAAATGATTCATAGATCAAATACCAAAAATAATTAAAAATAAGTATACTAATCTAGAGCAATTACGTGTACTAGAAAGTTTTTGTCAATGTTATAACTTATTTAATATTTAAATAAAACTAATGCTTATGTAATACACAAAATAATTGAGAGAAGTACTAATTTTTTAAAACCGTAATCAATTCGAGTTAATTGTTGCTTAATCTGTTCAGTATTTAAAAAGTTTAAATAGGTAGGACATCTATTATTTGCAATAACAGTGGCGACTCATAAATAACTATAGAAAATAAATTAGGATAGTTTTAATTATAAAGCCTTTGAATACATCAAAGATATAAAAACAGTCAATATTTTTAAAAATAGTCAAATAAAAATTGTGATCAAAAACACACTATATAAAAATAAGAACGATGATTCAAACAAGTTTATCTTTATATAAAGTTAAAATAACAAAGTAACTTTCTATAAAAATATATGTACAGCTGTAATGACTACATATTCTTTGGAACAAATAAAATAAGTCTTCAGTGTACCATAATAGTACGTATTAATTATAAAATACACTAGTAAAATAGAAACTGTCATAAAATAAATCTTTCAAGTTTAAATATTTTCTGAATATTTGCTAGTAATATACAGTAGGTACGATCAACAAATAAAGTGAATATTTGTTATTAAATAATATAATGCGAACATCTTTAAAAATTCGAGGTGCTGTTTTTGTGGAAATACAGTGTTTAGCAAGCAACACCAACAATTACGCGCACAATTCTTGGAGTGTTGTGCCACCAAAAAAGAAAATAACCACTTGTGTCTTCCCAAAATAGATGTAAGCTCCAATCCCTTTTTCTTTGAACAACAAACTCACTCGTATCAAGAGCAGCACCAGCTGCGGCCACGTTAACGCTAACGATCGGTGCTCTGAGATCTTCATCCTTACTGGCATCGGGCATCGCAGCCTCCTTTTCAGCATCGATGATCTCCGGACTCCGACTACCCTCCTTGTTCCTCCTCACGTAGTTCCTCATCCTAGCGTTTGACCTGATCTCCTTGAAGCTAGCGGCCATATGATGGGGTGGATGTGGTAGCGATACGATTAGCGAGCCCGACTGCTCCTCCTCGTCTAATCCTGACGAGACCACCACCGCGGACTTACTACTACTATTACTATTAGTTAATGCAGCGGCAGCAGCCAATGGCTCCTGAACAATCGCGCGTCTCGGTATACGATATGGTATATTGGAACTACTGCCATTGCTCGACACCGTAGGAGGTACTGGACTGGGACTATGAGTTTTACGGGATTTTGTTTTTTTCGAACTAGAACGTTTATCGGGTGACGAGAGTGACGAGATCTCGTCTAGTTTAGGTATTTTGCTCGGCGACGAGGTCGAGGAAGATTTCGAGCGAGACTTGCTACCGGATTTTCTCGAGGATAACGAGGAGCTTGAAGATAAGGAGGAGGAGGAGGAGGAGGTTTTCGACGAGGAACTACTACTGCGCGTTGAGCTCTTCAAAGAAGAGCTCTTTGATTGGTCCTTAATATTATTATTATTTCGCTGAGAGGTTGTAACGTTAATGGTATTGGTAGTGATGGTGGGTTCTTTCTTTTGGCTACTCTCTTTTGCTCTTTTATTGTCGAGACTTTTATTGTTGTTACTTGTGAGCTCGGGCTCGCTCGTTCCCTTAATCGCATCATTTAACAAGGAACTTTGATCGCCGCTTAGCTTAGACTGCATGTGAAGCTGAAATTGTTGCATTAGCTGTTGCTGCTGTTGTTGCTGCTTTGTAAGCTCCTCGGCGACTGGTGGCATGATGTTTTCCGTTGGTGTCAACGATGTCTTCAGCCGAGGATCACGTGATACTACGGGCTTCGCAGAAGCTACAGCTATACTACTAGCTGGTGCTATTTTTATTCCAGTTTTACTTGTTTCAGTTTTTAAGAGGGTTGCAGCAGCTGCAGGAAACTGTTAGAAAAAAAATAATTTGATTAGTACCACGTTGACGAATTCAATGATTACTTAAATTAGTCTCTTACACAAATTTCCTACATTTAATTACGCTTGCAATAAAAAAATATAGGTAAAAGTATTAACAAACTATTTAACCTAATAAATTAATCTAAAGATTAAATTGATATTATAAATCAAGATTTGAATTATATTTTCTTTGAACAGATTCATGAATAATCAATAATTTTAAATATAGTTACTATTTATTTTAACTTACTTGTTTTTCTATTGGTTTTAAAATCTGACTAGGACCAGTTATCGCTGTAACTACTGGTTTTTCTAAGGCATCCTCAGGTGAATTAGGCTGGAAATCATAAAATCAAATAATTTGAATTACTGTTTTCAATCTTTTGAAGTGCACATAATTAACGAATTGAATGCTTTTGAATTGTCTACGTATTTATTCCATTAAGTTGCTAAAATACTCAATGATTTTAAAGCCAATTTATAATAAATTCTTTTGATTCTTATCTCCCAAATAATACTATAGAAAAATTTATTATTAGAGGAAATATCCATTATAAATACAGTGGATACTTGACTAAAGTGACTCATTTTTCAGCCGTTATTCGTGAAATAATTATCATGCAAGTTTGTAAATCCCCATTTATATTATCAAACATGACTATAAGTTTTATTTTTTCATTAAATGCCTTACTTAAGATTTTAATTAATATTATAATTTGGATCAGTACAAGATTGAAAATTACGCTAATAGTATAATGAATAAAAACTTTCCCAGCAGCTTTATAGGTTTATTTAATTCCTAGTTACCTAATTAAAAATACAAATCTTATAATTCAAAAATATACATTTATCTATTTAAGCTCCTTTGCATTTCATTTATTTATTATCAAAGTTTAACAAAAAGCGCCAATGGAAATAGAGAAGAAAACCATGAATAATATTATTAGGTTGGCAAATATCTCCCTTCCCCCTTTTTATGTTTTGAAATTCACGGCTATGTACAAAGCCCTACAAGCTTGTATCTGGCAATACTATACGTCGTTTGAAAGGTCTTGACATAACCTACAAAGCAACGCTATGCATGATTAGTTTGGATATTGCATTCAACAGTTATAGACGTGTAAACATGGAGTTCACTAACGCCAAATCCGCTAAAGAAATGTTCCGTGAGATTAATGGTGTTTTGAGGGATGGTACTCTATCACTTCGAACCACGGAGCAATGGTTTCGACGATTCAAAACCGGTAAAAACGACACCATGGATAAGCCAGCCGGCGGAAACCTGTGACGATGAATACCGATCAAATCATTGAAAAAATCGAGTTAGACCGGCATGTGGCATCTCGTCATATCGCCCAGGAGATGGGAGTTAGTCAACAAACCATTTTAAACCATCTGCAGAAGGCTGCACACAAAAAAAGCTTGATGTTTGGGTGCTGCATGATTTGACGCAAAAAAACCTTCTGGACCGAATCAACGCCTGCGATATGTTGCTGAAACGGAACGAACTCGACCCATTTTTGAAGCGGATGGTATCTGGCGACGAAAAATGGATCATATACTACAATATCAAGCTAAAACAGTCGTGGTCGAAGGCCGCTGAATCGTCCCAAACAGTGGCTAAGCCGGGATTGATGGCCAGGAAGGTTTTGCTGTGTGTTCTGTAGGATTGGAAGGGAATTATCCACTATGGGATGATCCCATATGGCCAGACGCTTAATTCTACCATTTACTGCGAACAACTGGACCGCTTGACCGCTGGAGCAGGTGATCGACCAGAAACGTCCAGAATTGGTCAACAGGAAAGGTGTAGTGTTCCACCAGGACAACGCCAGACCACAAACTTCGTTGATGACTCGTCAGAAGCTACGGGAACTCGGATGGGAGGTTTTATCGCATCCACCACATAGTCCGGACATAGCGCTAAGTGATTACCACCTGTTCCAGTCGATGGCGAACGCCCTTGGTGGTGTAAAGTTGAACTCAAAAGAGGTTTGTGAAAAGTGGGTATCTTCACAAATAAGGAGGGAGGCTTCTACGAGGGGGGAATTATGAAGTTGCCGTCTAGATGGAAACAGATTATCGAGCAAAACGGCGCATATTTGAACTAAATCCGATCGCTGTAACTTTTTATAAAGCATTGAATATAGAGTAAAAAAGCGGAAGGGAGATATTTGCCAACCTTATATTTGAAAAGTTATAAAAATCAATATTTCATTTTTAACAGAAAAGTTTTACAATCTTAAAGAATTATAGGAATTATATCATCTCCGATAAATCTCATGCGAGATTTTAAAGGCTTAATAAATAAAAAAAATTATAGGATACTATTAGTACATTATGCAAAAAGAACGGCTTGACACCCTTGTGGATCGATTACCATACTGTTCACCTGTGCGGACCTCGGATTATGCTGATCAGCACAAGGTCAAATATTTTACCAGATTTAAACAAGCTATTATTTACAATAGCATACATAAAATATTTATTAAAATATTATGAAAATTATATAACTACCGCATTGTATCAAACGAGTGCGGTAATGGGTAAACATCGAGAGGGGGAACCGATATTCGCGCCAAAAAACTATTTTTACAGTCTAAAAAAATAAACAATATTTTAGAAATTTGTTTGATTAGCAATATTTACATTATTATTTTACCATCTTAATTTTAAAATTATATTATAAATTATAAATTACGAGGCTACTAGTATATGTGCATATAAGATGTAAATTAATATATACATATACTTTGTGATTGGGTCAGTTTAGAAAATCTGCTAATATACACAATATTACTCTGTATAAATAGTTTCGTTAGGAACTATAATTAGTTTTTTATTTTACACCCTGTTATGCACAATGATGGTTAAAAAATAAGACTCAGGTCCAAATTAATACTATGAAAATTGATTCTCCAAACAAATTTTGCTTAATAAAGTATTTTAAAAGAACATAATTTACTTTTCGATCACGTAGTTTTACAGTACAATATGATGTAAAAATCAAAAGTATAATTAAAAAGTTTAAGGCGAATTTCCGAGTTTTAAAGATCACTTTAGCAAACTAAATGAGAATAAAATTTTAGAGATTTTAAATTTAAATTAATTCTCAATGACTACATTTTTGTGTGATTATTTGTAGGAACATTTACGGTTCATACGCATACATGACAAAAAATAGCGCATAAACAAAAAAATAAAAGATAAACAATAAAAAAATAACTGTAATTAGTTTGAGTTATTTCGTAACGAAAAAAAAATCTAAATTTGTTAGATTTTAATTTGTACATTATTTTAATATGTACATTAACTTGCAAAAATTAACTATGTATGATAAAAACTCAGTAACTTTTTTCTCCCAGAAATATTATCGTATTGAATTTGCAAAGACAAAAATGTGTAAAAGAAAATTATTAGTTAATTATTATTACATAGAAAAAATAAAATTTTAGACTTTTGTAAATGTCAAGAAAATAAAAAGCTTTACTAATAATTTTTACGTTTCATATGATAATTTCTAACTTACATAATGATTTAAATTTAAATTTTACTCAGTAATTTTATTTTAACAATATTTCAGAAAACGTTTTTAACTTTAAAATATGTTTAATAAATACTACTTTTTAATACTAGAGTAATGTTTCAAGGAACTAAAGTATAACAGCTAATTCATCGAATTATTATAACTTTCTTCTGTATTTTATAAATACATAATGTATGTATACTTTTGTATTTTGTGGGGTTATTATTGCAAATATAATAGATGCTTATATATACAGTTAATCGTTATTAAACCTAATCATTTCATTAAATATAATAATATTGTATGAACATAGCATTTAAGTTAATTAGAAATATTATATTCTAATTTTTTTTAGCTACTTCATTATTAATAAACTAGTAACTGTTTTTTACAAACTTTTGAAAGTCTTTTAATTTTGTATGGAAAATTAATATCGATTTTTATTATTTTTACATAAAAGTATGCTATTAATGTAAAGGAAAAACTCACCGATTCTGGTTTAAGCTGAGTACTTTGTTTGTCAAGCTGCCTACGCTGCTGTTCTAGACTGGCTTTAGCCTGCAGTAGCTCCAACTCTATCTTTTGTTTCTGCAATTCAATTAATTCCTTTTGTTTTTTAAGAAGTTGTTCACGCATCTCGGCTTCTGATGTAGAAACAGGCTTGATTGTTGGCGCCAACTTGCCGATCGGTGGTTGTGCCAGCACAGGAGGTACAATCGGAGTTGGCGTTGGCGATGCCGGTACAACTTTTGCTGCTTGTTGCTGTTGCTGCTGTTGTTGTTGCTGCTGCTGCTGTTGTTGTTGTTTCTATACACAAATTTATAGTTTCGTCATTCACTTCGTTTGAAGATTATTTATTAGTTTAAATAACTAAAATTGCTTTTACTACTATTTAATTTCATGTAAGAAAAGCGTCAATAAAACTTAGACGCTCCTACGTTATTATCGTTTTTTTACATAAAATTTATTAGAACCCAGGAATATAATATAAATATAATAATGAAAATATAACCATTCACTACAAAGCTACTTAGTATTATTAGTTGTGAATTTTAAAATAAAATTACTTAACAACCAAAAGTGCATTATATTCTACAATTATGCGTTTTACTAGTTAGTTTTAATCTAAACCAAGCAAAAATGTCTACATATTAATTATTATTATTAACAGTTTATAAACTAAAGAGAAACTAAAAATCATTTTATAAATTAAACAAACGCATTTAAGCCTCTTACCATAGAAAGGAATTTTGGATTTACATGAATTGATTTTGCTGACACATTTGTTGGAGGAAGTGGTGTTATTGGCCAAGCTGGATCAATGTTGTGAACTCGAACATCCAAAGCAAACAGCTTTTTTGCAGGAAAAACCTCATTCCATGTCTGTCTCAACTTCCACATGCAGGCCCTTGTATTTTCATCCACCTGTTTATTTTAATTTACATAAATAAGCCATATAAACAACTGCTGTTTAAATAAGCATATAAACAACTGCTTTCAAATTAATTTTCACACTATAATTAAATTAATTGATTAAATAAAAATAATACAAATTCAATTAAACAATTACAACATATAAAGAAAATTATTTGTTTGAAGTTCACTTTCACAAAATAAGCGTATAAATATTGAGCATCTATAGTTTACTAATATTTTACCAAGATATAAATTAATATAAAAAATTCAAAATACCTTTTCAAAAACGCTGCAAAACGTATTGACAATGTTTTTTGTGAAGAGGCTTAGATAGGCACGGTTAACGTTCTTGACGATTGAGTCGATGAGATAAAGAACTGGAAGTTTCACCTCGCTTCGGACCTGATGACAATATAATACTCACACTATCCTCCTGTTTCTCACTTTCTTTTGTTTGCTATTTGCGCTTACTATAAATAACTGTTCTTTCTTCTTAAGTTGAAATTATTTACAAGGAACCACACGTACTACATACCGTATCGAATTAATGCACAAATATTGCTAAGAGATTATATTGGCATAATGACTCTAATGGTGTAGTAGGATTAACGGCATAACTAAATTTTATCAATATTAACTTAAATTTTGAACAAGTATAAATTAAACTGATCTTTGCTGACAGAATAAATTTATGTTTTAAATATTTAAAGAATAAGAGTCATCACCTCAATATTAATTGTTACTACAATAATATATGAAAAAGAAAACGAAAAACAAACGCCAGTGTGGATGTTTGAATGTAACAAAAGAACACTTTATTTCCTCATAAAAATCTCTTTTATATTATATTTTTATTTATCATTTATAAATATATATATGTATATATGTATAAAAGTAGAAGATATATCACAGACAAACAAAGTAGTTTTTAATGCATTTATTCAGACGTATCACGCTTCGCTGATATGTGCTTAAACTTATTTCTCCTTACTGATGATCAGAGAATGAATCTTCTAATCCTCATTTCTATTCCAAGAATATATACAAAGAAATCTCTTGATCGCATTACAACATTAAATAAATATTTAATGAAAGAATAAATTGAAATAAAAAATTTAAGATTAACTGACAAATAATCATGACATTAAATGACATATTTTCTGAATTAAATGCAAAATATTATGTTAAAATTAATGATTATACATAATCAAAAGCAAACTGAATTTTAAGATAAAAAAATTATTATGAAATTTAATTATCTTTCTTCAATTTCCATTCCCAAAAATTGGAAGTCATTCCAACTTTAAACATACTATTCTGTACAAGAAATTAACTACACTAAATCAAATTCTTGTTTAATTATCAATAAATTTGTTTAGCACTTTTAAAGTATTGTAATCACATATGGCACAAGTGCATCTTCATTTCATGAAGGATATACAGTGTCATTAAATGCTGACATTAACTTGATATTACTAATCATATATTTTGAATAAAAGCACTTACTTTATTTATTTTATTCTTTTATTATTAAAATTTAATGATTTATTTAAAAAGCAATCATTATTACTTAAAAATTTGTTTAGTTTATATACATTCTTAATGCTTCTATAAACTAAATATATGATTAGTAACCTAACATCAACATCGAAGTGTTAATATAATAATTGGTATACTCCTGTGTTTTAACTACAAAAGATATTAACCTTTTGTAAATGGGCTTCAACTGCTTCAACAATGGCCGAGGCATGATCGATGTAATCCTCTGCTAAAATTGTGAGCATGTTGATAAGGGGCTTACTGTTAATAGTCAGTTCCATGAGAGATGAATTGTACTCCTCTACAATCTCATCAGAGTTGTGGTTTTTTGTATTATTTCCCCCTGCCATCTTCAAGAAATATATAGAATTCTTCTATATAAATAATATATCTCCAATTCTGAAACAAACAAAATAAGTATAAAATATACAAAAAACAATTTTTGCTTCAAGCCTTAAGTTTTAAATTTTGATCTGAATATTTTAACTACAACTTTAAAAATATGATAATATGTGAATAAACAACAGCAAAAGTTTAAAATTAATAGAATTAAAACTTTTAGTAGATTAGTATACAGGGGCACATAGTGAGTATACATATAATAAAAATATGTTACCTTCAAAATTCATAATCTACTTATGAAATACATTTAAGTATTTTACACTAAAACTTTTATTAAATTATGTCAATATTTATTATATGCAAGATTTAAAAATTAATGATATATTTAAAATTAAAATAAATTAAATATTATGTATAAAAAACTTAAAATGAATTAATGATCAAACTGAATCATATACAATTCACAATATTTATATTCACTCCATTGGGGAAAACTACAATATCCAATACTTTTGATTATGCTCAAAAACCAAAAACCAGAGTTTAATCAACATATTTTCTGATATTTTTTTATATTATAACACTGTATAAGATTGTGAATTTTATAACTTTCATCTACATAAAGAAAATTTTCATATAAAAACATTTAACACAGATATGTTATCACAGATTCAGATAATATCCTGCATAAAATGAATCAACTTTCGCTTTGTTAACAAAGAAATTGTTAATTTAAGTAACATAAAAAAAATTTTTTTTCTGTAAATTCTGAGTCTTATGTTACAATAAAAGACTAAATTTACTCTAAATATAACTCAAAACTTATTACTTTAATGCAGTTATATTGGTATTCCAATTCTAATTAGAAGAATATAATATATTATAATTGTATCGGTGATCATTGTAATGCTGTATCAATGATTCAAGGACTATTAATCTTATCAGTTACCAATAAAAGCTAAGTAAGTAATGTATTATTTATCTGCAAACTAATACACCTGCACAAGGAAACTGTAAATGCATTAAGAATAAAAACCTGCAATATTCAATAAAAGATCTCAGTATACAATGACTCAAGTACTTTATCCATTAAGTATGGCACAATCTCCTCACTCTACAGTTATCTCTTTGCAATGTTTTCTATTCAAAAATTATATTGACCAATAACCAACAATAAAGAACATTGTTAACATTTTTTACTGTTGACTCAGTAGCATAAACTAAAATGTCAACATCTTTTTATACAACAAGCCTACGATAGCTATTCTGCACATACAATTATTTTTTAGTCTACACTTAAAAGTGTCCCTTATTCTCTTTCTTTCACTCTTTGTTTCCCACCATGAATATAAATATTAAAACAAGTAATATTATTAAGTCAAAAAGTAAAAGCACATTGCGTCATCACGCAAGCTAGATGAATTTGAGAGAGATGGAACTATATTAGGCGAAAGAGGAGGAGGACTAAAGAGAGAGAGAGAGAAAAAGAGAGAGGAGAGAGCTCAAAAGAAGAATAAAAATCCTTATTCAACTGAAAGACCGTCGACAAAAAAAGAGCAACTTCTCTAATAGACGTAGAAAATCGGACGCATAAACACGAAAACCAAGAAAAATAAAAAACCACCTTTGCGGGAAAGTCCGTTTACATTCTTGACCAATTCAGTCTAATGACTTATATAAGTCGAAAATAAGCTAGTAACAATGTGCTTTGTGAGATTCGCGAAAAGACTTCATTGCTGAACGCCAACCAGCTGGTAAAAAAAAGACTCAAATGCGCTCGAACGCGCACACGCACGAGCAAAGGAGCCATTTATATACGTGCATGAGCGCGCATATTGCGCTCAGAGAGAAATGATCAAAGCTCTACCTTATTTTTTACGATTGCAGCATCATCGTAGGCAACGAGATGCCTGGATATGCTTCTCGTAGCGGTGAAGAACACACAGAAACGTGATCCGGAGCCTCGAGCGCTGGCGTCCCTGTACTTTGAGGCGATAAGAAGCGAGCAACTTCTTTGGGTTCGACCCGTGCTCTTCGTTCTCTAACGTCCTCGCGTAGAACCGACGCCTATGCGTGGATTGCCTCCTGTATTCACAGGCGCGTCTTGTTTTTGTCGTTTCTTTCGTGTTCTCGAGGAAAACACGACGGCCTCAGAGTTGAGACTCGCTCTCTTCCTCGCCGAGGCGCACATACACGGCGCTCCGTGGTAACCAGCGCGTAGATCACAGCAGATCACAGAGCCACACGTCCAAAATGGCGACTTCTTCTCGTGTACTTCTGCCTCTGTCCTTCTCTAACGCTCACTCCTCCTTCTCACTCAGAGCTTATAGAATATACTTACATGCGCGCGTTTCTATGTTCGACACTAACACTTAAAAGTCTTTTGAGAACGAGCCGTTAGTATATACAGCTGTATATGTGTAGTCGGCGTCGTTGCCTGATCTACGTTAATGTGTTGCATGCAGGTTTGGCTATATATGCTACTTTATTCCCTATCTTTATTCAACCAACTTGATCTCCGCTTGCAATCGACACTCGACACAACCATAGGCGCGCACTCTCTGTATGCACAAGACTATACTGTTACCTTTGTTTTGTATTGTTGCTTCGCAAAGGTAAGAAGAAGATGAACGACCATTTAACCTGGTTTCGTCTTGAAAAGAGATAGAGACAAAAACCTTATGAGTACACTTCTGAAATATATAAGGAAAAGAGAGAAGATAATAAATTAGACTATAGGTATTTAAGTGGGCAGTACTACCTGTGATGATCGGATTATTGGAAAGTAACCAGTAAATTGTTAAAGGATTGTAAGGTTGAACGTTAGAGACACTTTTATTTTCTTGGATAAAAGTCAGCCGAATCCATTTATTCGGTATTTCAATCAAATTCACTGAACTTCCATCATCGCAGTTATAGTCCCATTAAGCATATTTATATGAGAATATTTTTTAGTGAGCATAAATTGATGTTTTTTTTTTAATTATTGTCATGTGCATATATATTTAAAAACTTTAAATTAAATAGAGATAAATATTACGTTATTGTTTTTTATTATATCATGAACAGTTGTACCCAATTTTGGATTTATTAAATCATTAAACTTCTAACCATTAGTTTTCAATTCTTTCTTGAATGGTATGAAGTATAGCTATAAAAATGAATAACAGATGCAAATATTTGTTAAAGAAGTTTCTAAATTAGTTCCGTAATTTTATCTATAATTGTTCATTTTATTCGTTTATAAAATAATAAACACCACTTTTTTATAATTACTAAACGTTAAATACATATTTTTTATCAAAAATATACTCGTATTTCTAATTCGCCATTTGCTTTTTACAAGATTGTTGTAAATTTCAAATATAAAATTTTAAATGGATTCTTAGAACATTATTATTAATGCGGCAAATCATTAAAAAATATAATAAAACTATACATAGCTGCGATCAACAAATATTTTGAATAATCAACATCACTATAGCCGGTAGAGTGTATAGATAAAAAATTTGAGGTAATCCGAGGTGAGTTACCATTTTAAGCGCTTAAATAATAAAATTCTGGAAAATTTTTCATAATCATTGAATTCTTGCAGAATTGTGGTAGTTTAGTAAGTGATACCTATACACCGCGTACATTTTTGCGTCGATTTCGAAATAATTTGATATTTTAGTATTCTAATTTTTAGTAGTTTACTTTCATAAACACTTGTAAAATGATGAATTAAAAATGGAGATATTTAATATGGCTATAAAATGATGACTAAAATAAGTCGCTTAATTTTTATTTAGTTCACTTCGCGTATACTAAAAGGTTTATCAATTCTATCAAACTAAAAGGTTTGGCAATTGTAAGGATAAAGAATTTCATAAGTAGTATTTATATAGTTTCTCTATCCACCTTTATTAATCTAATATAAAGAACTATAATCTGCTTCTAAAGATTTTTTAAATATTAAATTAAAAAAGAATATTTAAAAAAATTCATATTGGGGGAAGGAGTACAAAAAGTTTAGTTATTAATAAACAAAACACATTTAAATAATTATATAATATATATTTTTTAAATTTATTGTCATATAAAAATTAAAATTTAAAAGTATATTATTGCATCGATTTCAGTAATTACAAGTATCGTACAATTGAAAAATCGCTTATTTTTTAAATAAATATTTTTACAAATACTTAATTATTTTGAAATCTTATAATAATTACTATTATTTTAGTTACATGAACTTCAATATTATTATTTAAGTTATACGATACATGATCTATAAAAACACTATAAAATAACATTCATTCTATTCATTTAGTCAAAACATCAATTTGAGTGTCATGTGCGTGATATAAAAATAACAATTATTTATGATAAAATAACATATGTATATACACATTAGCTATAGTCATCTATAAAAATTAATATATTGTAAAATTTTCTTTTAATCTTCATAAAATCCATCATCTATTCAACTATAACAGTTTGATGTGACTAAAAAAAGCTATTGGCACATTCCGATAGATATATCCTTAACCACCAGTTATTTCCATGTATTCATTATTTTATAATTTTATAGTTACTGAATTCTTATAGTCAGGATATGTAATCCTGTAAGCAAATTGGATGAATATTAACGCCCTCTTTGCAGATCGCAGGTCTGACTTGCCATTCATCTTCCTCCTCATTAAAGAATTGCTCAAAGGAGTCATTACAGACAGCACAGGAACGATTTCCAGTATCCTTAACACTAGGCTGTACTTCCTTCACCTTCATTTTTCTCTTCAATTTCAGCTCTCGCTGCTCTTCGAAGAGACGAGTTGCAGACTCATCCTCCTTGTCATAATCAACCCAGTCATTAATTTGATAAAACCATGAACGCGATATACCTTTTTTAAGATTGACTTTCCGCTGGCGATTTTGTTGGAAGTGCCAATCCAGGTGACGATTATAATCCTCACACTTATCATCCTTAAATCGTTCGCTGCATGAGCTACATTGCTTACCAGCGTACAAGTGGTTTAAAATGAACTTTTTATCACTCTTCAAATTTTTTGAATCGAAAAGTTCATTTAGAAGAACTCCACGCTCTTTCTTAAGAGTATCTTTTGACTTAATAACTAAAGTAGGCTCTTTTTTAGTCGTATTCAAAACTTTTACTTCAGATTTCTCAAATTGAGATTTGACTAATTTAATGTTACCGAAGTTGTTATTGTTTATCTGCTGTGATCTACTTTCATCGCGTAAACGAGTTATGAAAGCTTCATTGTTATTGCTATTTATTTCCAGCTTACGTGTCTTTATTTCTTTTTTCAAGAAGTCGACTTCAGAATCCAACTGTCTTTTTTCAAGTCGTTTTTTAACATTGATTGCGATAACAGTTTTTCGATGTCTCTCAGCATCAATTACACTAATTTTTTCTTGAAGTCGTAAAATCTCATTTTGTGTGGAGCTGATTCTGCTTTCAATTTCAAATTCTTGGCATTGTTCTTGATGGCTTCTATTCTTGGATAAATCTATTTCTTCGATTCTTTTATCTAATTTTGAAAGAACATGAACTGGAAAAAGTAGAGTTGTCCATGTACTTCTGAGTTTTCTTAAAGCTCTCAAACGCGTGTCATCGTGTGCAGCCTCGTATACAAGACTATAGATTTCCACAATATTTTGAGAAAATAAATTAGCGTATGGATTGTTAATGTTTTTTACAATAGAATCGATTAAATAAAGAACTGGAAGTTGTACATCGTAGTGCACCTTATGAAGGTGATCTTCAATTATTAAAACAATGCTTGCAGCATATTCGATATATTGGCGTGCTAATACTGTCAGATCTGTGATAACCGGTTTAATACAAGTGCGCAAACTGAGTAAAGAACAGCTGTATGTTTGTATTATTTTACGTGATTTAAAAGATATTTTATCTACTTTTCTTGACATCTTACTAACTTTAATGATTTAATTAAAATAGACAGCTAATAATTAAGTGATAAGCCTTTACTTTTAATGATATATATTCCAGAACACTACTATTTCTGTAGATATTATATCACAATCAGATCATAGCACAAAGTTCACGTCAAAAGTTCTTTCTACTGATTGTCGATCTGAACCACAAACTTTGATGCATTAGTTTTTAAGTACAGACTTAGATTTTCATATTGACATAATTACTAGAAGGATTCCTAAAACCTTTGGTCTGTTATTGTATACAATTATATTTCATTATTTCGGGACTTTACTATATTCTTCGATTCATGGTTGACTGAATTGATGTATTTCTTAGAATATCTTAATTTGCAAATAAAATCCTTTTTCATTGAATCCTGCTTATCCTTATGTCCCGATATAGTTATCACCATTCTTTATTACGCAGGTAAATTTTATATCGTGTAATTTAAAGACTATACATGTTTAAATTTACAACTATTTCAGAATGAAACATAGATATGAAATACATGCAAATTTGTTATTTTTATTGGTTAATTTTTTTTTATTTTTTTTTGGTTTATTTGTTAACTTTATTTTTTAATCTTTATTGGTTTTTGACATACTTATTTAATTTCGCCAAAATTATTTTAGTAGATTAAGCAACATCTTGCATAATATAATAATCATTAGAATCATTTAATTGTTATTCTTATAATATTTTCATTTATGTAAATACACATACGAATAAAGATAACTTTAGGTTCTTCTTGTTATTATATACAAATAAAAGTGTATAAATATAGTTAATTATACTTATATAAATTTATCAATATATTATACTTAGTAATATATATCTATTTTGATTACTTATTTTTTGCTTGAAGCTAAAATTTTAATTTATATTGAAAATTATACAATATAAATAATACCTATGAAAAGTCCATCATTCTGAAATTCTGAACATTTGAATGCTGTTACACACTTAAATACTCTACAACAAAACCCTTTAATCCTTTACAGATTCTGAGTAATTATATTATAGATTTAGTAATAAAAAGATTATAAATGTTAATGTTAACACGTGTATAAAATAATTGCTAAACAATCTGATCATAAAGTTAATATTTAGTTTAGCAAACAAGAAATTGTAAAGAATCGAAGAGTTACTACTTATCAAAATTGATCTATAGTTGCAATTTTAAAGATTGAATTTTATGTGTGTATATAAAATACACTATAGAACTTGTTAACTGTACAACTATTAGACAAAATAGATTGATTCTGAAGCTTATTCGGTTTTACTCAGTTTACTCTTGTATTTTCTTCAGTATTTTCATCCCAGCAAATTATTATAAAATGTCAACAATGTGATTCATGTTTTTCGAAATATGATCAACGAGGAGTTAGTTTCAAAATTAAATTAGCCTGTCATTGTTAAGATAGATTCATAGACTCGCACTGGGATTTGTGTCATATGGTAATATCTACAAAATTAACTCATATATGACGATCGGCAATGGTTTGTAAAGAATATAAGCTATTTTTATAAATATAAGTAAATTTGCGTACAATATTGTGATTTGTAAAGATGTTTGAGTAGAAAAAGAGTTAAATGTACAAACTGATTTTGCAAATAATGAACTCTACACGTTTCAGGTGATGGTTTGTAGTTAAAGAAAATATTGTCTTCTTTTTTAGGCATTGTATTATTAATTGGAATATATTCAGGTAAAATTTTAGATACCAGAGTAAAATCGAGTTTCTGTAAAACATATAATGCAAGAAATGGCAAAGAAGATACAAATAAATATGATATGAGCCAACGTACAAGCAAATAATCATAGTAGATTGCTCCTATACTAGAATCGTGACGTAAAATATGCCTGTTATTTTAGCGATGAAGATACGAAAACTTTCAAAAATCTACTTAAAAACGCCGCTATTTTGTTAATTTTCCATAATATAAAAAAGTTGAGAATTTAATTTTAATTAATAAACTTAATTATTAAAATTAAAGTAATAAATAATAGATTAATGATTGAATAAATTGAATATACCTATTTTAAAATAATTTTCTTTTATTGATAATTAAAACAATATTTCACAATAATAATTTTATTATTTTACAACTTATTTATGGAGGATTAGGCTTAACATGCAATCTAAATTTGTGATAATAAAAATGTTGAATTACAATTGTTATGAATTTTAATTTGCTGTTTGACTTTGCTTCTTTTGAACCATTTCTCTAATATTATCTTCAGAGCTTTTCAAATTTTGCTGTGCTATTGACTTCACATTCTCTAGCATTTTTATCTTGTTATCTGCTTCCTTTATACGATATTTAAGGTTTTCCTTTATAATTTCCATATCTTGAAGTAAAAACATTCGTCCAATTGATTCAAAAGTTTTTGTTTTTTTTGGCAACGTTCTCATTTCTATTTGAGTTAATTCAGCACGTTGCTTGGCTTTTCGAAAGGATTCAATGTACGCATCTGTTATTTTTTGTTGATTCCTTGTGAACATAGATAGTTCATGTAAGTCTGCAAATGCTTTTTTTAGTTCTTCATCTGGTACTTGAGTCATTTTTAGATTTTTTGTTTCTATTTATCTAAAATGAGTAATTTTAAAAAGTGTTCATATTAATTACTATAAAATAAACAGTAAAAAATTATTTACATTTTATTTTTAGTTCACACTTAAGTAATAGAAATAGGTTTATTAAAAATAGATATTTTAGAGATTTATTAGATAAATGGTAATTTTTGAATAATTTATATAATATGAAATTGATATTTAATTTTAGCAATTTATTACATACTTTTTATTATTATTACCTTAAATTTTTTTTGTATGTGATCCCATGCATGAATATCTATAAAAGGAGTTATAAGATGCTACAGACCACTATAGAGTATACAAAACCAATGTAAAGTGAGGTTATCGTTACACTGTTGCCAAATTTCTGATTCAACGAAATTGGCGTTGAATTTAATAAAATTATGAATAGCTATTTTACAAAGATTATTAAAAGACTAATATTAATATTAAATCTCATAAGTCATAAAACAATTATTTTAAAATCATAAAAACTATTTAGCATATATAATTGTTAGCTACTCAATAAACGTTGATACAAATACTGAGCAAAAATTCTGAAATCTTAAATAAACATTATTTTTGTTTTCAAATTCTTGAATCAACTTTACTTTTCAGATAATAAAAAGCATATTATATTATTAAGGTTATCATATTATAAACAAATATTGATGCCCAGGTAGAACAATATTACATATGCATGTGTGACGGTTCATTCCAGTTCACACCAATTTTACCCTACATCGTGCACCATACTAATGGGTGTCTAGAGTATCGACACATTAAATATAACCTGAACGTACCATGTTCTTCAAATACTGATAAATAATATAAATTAGTTTCTATTAATTCGAAAGATATTTGTGCAAGGTAAAATGGCAACTTTTAACAGAATGAAACTCAATTTATCACTGAGAAATGTTTTAAGAAACTGTAAGTATTTTACAAATAAGACTTAATTTTTCGGTCTGTGTCTGTTATTTCTGTACATTAAATTTATATTAAAAGATTGAAATTTGTTAATTAAATAAAATATCTGTTGTTACAAATTATAGTTTCAAGCGAGAGTCGTAGCTTTACTACGTCAACAGCAGAAATGGTAAAAGAAAAACAAGCTAAAGAAAATACTGCAATTAAAGCAGTAGACCTTTTAAATTGTAGATTTGTCTACCCCGAATTTTTACCTGATCCAAATCCATTGCACAGAAATAAATTAAGAGAAAAATTAGAGAGGAAAGACATGTTGTCACGAAGATCAAATATCGAAATACCTGAATTTTATGTAGGTTCAATATTAGCTGTAACTCATTCAGATCAACATTCTCCGGGTAAAACAAATCGATTTTTGGGCATATGTATTCAAAGAAAAGGTTGTGGTTTAAGAGCATCATTTATCTTGAGAAATGTTATAGATAGTTTAGGTGTTGAAATTAATTTTGAATTATATGATCCAACAATTCAAAAAATTGATGTAATAAGGTACATGTTTTTTAATGCTTTAATAGCTTAAAGATTTCATGTTAATTATTTTTCTAATATCTTTATACAAAACGATAAATTTTATATTTTTTATAATTTACTATTAAGGCTTGAAAAAAGATTGGATGAAGAATTATTTTATCTTCGTGATGCCCCAGCAGAATACAGTACTTTTCCTATCGATATGGACACAGAATATCATGCTGAAGGTTCTCCAGTACCTGTAAATGAAATGAAAGTTCCTCTAAACCCAACTCCTTGGCTACAAAGATGGGAGAGAATGAATATGAAAGGAATGATTGATTGTATGAGTCAGGTTAATGAAAAACGTAGAAAAAAGGCTGCATTAAAAATACATCAAAGACCATGGGAGAAATATGATCTTATGAAGATATATAGGTAAAAGTTTGACTGAACTGTAGTTTCAGTTTAATTCTTTTAATATGCAGAGTTTTTAAAATCTATTTTTGTCAATAGCTAAAATCAAATGATCTATTTGACTTTTTTTAGGGAAACAATACCTGAAGAAGAACAAAGAGAAATCTTTGCAGAAATATATTCAAAGCTACATGAATTAGAATTACAACAACGCAAAACGATGCGCAGCAGATCGTTTGTAAAACCCAAAAAGAATGGATAAATTTTTCAATATTTATCTTAATTTGTAATTATTTTCTTTTAATAAAGTAGGTACATATTTTAATTACAATTTCTAAAGTTTAGTTAATCACATTCTATAATTATTTATAAAGTATATATAAAACTTAAGGTGCTGTAAAAAACGGCTTTAAAATCTAAATTAACTTGTTTTATATTACAATGTATTTCAAATAATGGTGATTTTATATTAAAATTACATAAGGTCAATCAAAGTCAGTTTTTATATACAAAATATTTTTTATATCTAAAATTAAAATGAAAGTTTGTTTTGTTATCCAATTAATTTTACATTAATCTTTATCGATAATCTTATCACCGATCTTATTTTTTCCCTTGTGTTTAAATAGTAGATCCAACATAGTCTTCAATCTAAAATGTACCATCTAACATAAATTTATGAAGTTGTAAAAACTTAATAAATAGTTTTATTTTCACAAGGTTCAAAAATAAAAACATTGCATTGATACAAAAATTTAAATGATAACTATTCACTAGATTTATACAGAGAAAATGATAACCTCTGTCCTACATTAAATGGAATATGTGATCACGATCTCTCAAACACATATTGTTATTTTCTTTTTAGTGTTAGGAATGATACTAATTTTGTAAATATTTTACAAATCTAATGAACAGGATGAAACCAAATTTTCGCTTGTTTTAAATTTCAAGTCGATGATATAATTAACACGATAAAAGAGCCACATTTATCTCTTTTACCATTTTAATACGGTGTAACATTTTAATAAGGTTATCTTTTGCTAATGGAGATGTCGAGTACCAGACTGGACTGTCAGGAACACAGCTTCGCTCTGGTAACAGGTAAAATACATCGTTTCTCGTTTTCACACTTTCTGGACTAAAATTTATATAAAACATTAATTTTAATAATTAATTTTCACAATTTTACGTATTAAAACTGTCCTAAACTACTAAACTAACCATTTAGAAAGATAAAATTCGTATAACTTTACAGGACATCGCAACGGATTGTCCTCGTTTTCTTGTTGCTCGTAAACCTTTTTCTTTTTTGAATTAGATTCTGCAATAAGAAAAATAAATTAAGTATTTTTTTATTAATTCTTTTAAAACAGCATTATTACCTAATGTTGATTGCGGTGGATAAAATCTTAAAAGTACGTTTCTGGAGCCAGGCACTTTACTCGCTACAGCGGCAGATTGTGCCCCTGGATTTCGTTTCCAGTGTTTCATAATATGAGAAAAAGAAAGCTGCATATGTTCTTCAACAGACTTAAAATTTGTAGTAAAAAATTAATGCTTTTAATATGAAATAAAAAAAAATTTATAGTTAAATTAATTCTTTAGAAACACTTCTTACCACTAAGTTGAAGTGTTTTGTGTTAAAATACATTAGTGTATTGAGTAAAACATGCGGAGAATGTGCCCCAAGTTGCTTGCATTCCCATAAATGTTCCTCTTCTACTCTGGTAACAACGTATACTGCCATAAAATTAAAGAATTGGATTTTAATAAGTATTTAATTTAGTAAATGTTAAATTTAGTTTACTCACAAGCGTCATTGTAAAGAGAAGTGAACTTTTTGGCAATCTCATTCAAACAATCAGTAAATTTTTCGTAATAAGCATCCGTAAAAATATTATCTATCCTATTGTTCTCAAACAAATATTCTTGAATACCTAAAAACATTTCAAAACTTCGATTACATTTCTTTACTCTTACGCATTAGGCTCATAGTTATTTTTTAAATATTGTACCTAAACATAAATAATATATTGTATCTGGTGCATACTCTGCACCATTTGGTTTACGAACTTCTTTCACAAACAAACAAAGTGAATAATTTAATTCATCAGCTGTCAGTTGAAGTAAATCCGTCTTAAAAAGCTTTAGCTTTCTTGTAGGTATACTTTGTTTTTCTAACTCGGCATTTTTGGTAATAACCTGAGAAGAAATAAAATAATTATCTAATTCCAATAATAATAATAGCTAATAATGGTAAACTAAGGCATTCTTATACTAAAGAAAAAAGTATGTAAAATACAAAAATATACCCATTGTCGCCATGCATTGACCCCAAAAGTGTATTTTAGAGCCATATTTGCATCGGGTTTCTCGGTAGGTTCAGCAAACCTTGCTTGCATTGCACTTTGCGAATCTGTCAGCAATGCCACATCATTTGTATGAGTACTTCGTCTGGACCTTTTATTTGAAATCGAACGATTTTTGTAGGTCATACCTCGCTTACGACCCCTTGTCGCGTGTACCCTTACTGACGGTGCTGTAAAAATTCAATACATCCAACGTTTTATCTAAATATTTATAATACGAAGTAGATGTTTGTCTTAATTTATTAACACATCAAATACATATGTGAAGTTTGAAATTTATAATGGTTTTTTAAACTCAATATATGCCAATAAAAGTTAGATTTGATTCTAAAGCTCTTAAAAATTTAAACATAATTACTCATAAGTGATTATTGATTTAATAATCAATTAAAATTAATTTTTTTGAAATAGTTAAAATGTAAATTTCTTAATGAATCTATTTAAACATCGAATGAAACTTCATCTGTTTAGCAACACACCTTCATTTTCGTTTGCTTCGTCGTTCTGCGGTCTTTGAGGTGTTTGTATTGTACTAGGCGTAAGGGCGGTTTCAAGATCTACAGCTGGTTCCTCAAGTTCTGTTGCCATCTTAAGGGCCATTTGAAGCATTTCATCACCAAAGGCATGCGTGGAGTCAACTGCTTCAGGACTGTATGTATCGCCATGTTCCTCGTCATTTACATCACCACCTTCCCTGTAATATTATTACGTTTCCTACTCATTAGCCAGACCTGATACAGAGTATAATTTTAATAAAAGCAGACACCAACCTAGCTTCATCATTCGAATCCGAATCGCTCTCGTTTTTTTTGTCAGTAGCAACCATCTCCGCCATCATGAGCAGCTCAGCTTCAAAAGGGTCCGCGGGTATCTTTTCCTGGATGCGCTTAATTTCTTTTAATATACCTTTTGCGCTGTTGCGTGTCGTTGGGATAAAGATGGGTACAGGTATCGGTAAAGGAATGGGAACAGGTATTGGAAAGGGCATGCTGTACATGTGGCAAGGAAAGGGAACGTACACAGGAATGGGTATCGGGATTGGCACTAGGTACGATCCCTCAGTCTGTGTCGATTGGTTGCAAGGTATCGGCCTCACCGATACCCCCTTCGTGTGCATCTTGGGAGCACACTGTGTCATTTTATTGCCTATCTCCACCGGCGAAGTAGGTCTCGTCACCACTTGCTGTTTGTACACCACCTGCGAGTAAACCGACCCAAAAGAAAATCAAAATAAGACCACTTGACATAGTCTGTAATAATTTTCTCAAACTTTTAATCAATTAAAAGTAAAACGAAGTAGAAAGCTAAACAGAAAGATGGAATAACGCACGGGATGAGTGCCTTGAATGGTGATGGACTGCATGCTTTGCTGAGTGTTAGTCAGTTGAACTGAGCTTTGTGGTTGGCCATTGGCCATGGTCGCGAGGCTCGTCACCGACGAAATGACTGGTAAACTCTTTTTCGCCGTCTGCTCAGAAGCAACAACAGGAGTTGGTGCCGGCCAAGGAGCTGCATTTGGAACCACTGCCCGCTTGGGTATTCCAGTAGGTACGGGATCATTGCCAGTTGCGCCCGTCGTGTCATTTGTTGGTATCGTAATCGGCGACTTAGTGTACTGAGCTTGAAAATTCATCACGCAATTATACGAACAAAAGTTCCGGAGAGTGGCATCAGACATTGTGAGATGATATTCAGCCTCCGAGAATTTCTTACAGAAATCACAGTTTATGCGACGTGGTGAGACATTGATCGACACCTGCAGCAAAGAGACATTTTTTATAACTTCAGCTTTATGAAACATGGAGTAATTGTCAATATTTTCAATTAAGGTGATAGTCTACATAAACGAGATGCATTTTTCATATTAAATCAAGATCTGAAGAAACTATAAATTATTTAAAGCATCTCGAAAGTAATCTGAAGATTTTTCATAAAATTGAAGTGTTCTAAATTTATATAAAATATAACAGATCATTCATTTGTTTTCGTAATTCATACATGAAGCGGTTTTTTCATTTATTTAAGTATAAATATAATATGCAGGATGGTTGCATATAAATTAATTTACAATTTTTAAATAATGTATATTGATAATTAGTTAACAATAACAAAATAAATATATCTAAATGAAATAAGCGACTACAGGATACTTCTTTACAAGAGTGACCCATATAGATTTCAGATGTTAATATAAATATTAAAAATAAACATTATTAATTTATATAAACTTACAAATTATGATTATTTTTTGATTAGAAAATAATTACCTGATACAAAGCTAAGCAATTCAAACTACACATCATTACTTGTCCAGTCTTGAATTCTTTTTTAATCATATCGAAATTATACTTTTTAACTTTACACCATCGACAAGTAACAAGTTTTCGATTTGTTATAATAAAAGCATTTAAACATGTTTTATTACAAAATGTATGAGCTTTATCTTCATAAAAAACAACAAAGCCTTTTTTTGTCGGTAATTGAAAATATTTTTTGCATGTAGAACATTGATCAGGATCAACTTTATTGACAAACTTAAATGCAGCAAAACAAGGTTCACTGCAAATGGCTACTGATGGATTCCTGTCAATCTGTACTTCACAATGCATAACTTTTTCCTTTAAAAAAGTAAAAAAATATAACTTTAATTCATGAAATATTTAATATTTTAATATTTTAATCTATAACTTGTATAATGTATTGATTCGATTTTCTAAAACTAATAAACAGTATAATCAATAGTATGTACTTTACCTCTTGGCAAACACCACAAACTTTCTTTTCTGGGATACATGGTTGTGTGGAATTCATCTTTGAATATTTTTCCATGCAATCTTGAACACAGAAATCTTTGAATTGTCCTTTGTCACCAACAGGAGCTAAGAATCCTTCAACACCTGTACTTATATCTTTTTGACAATAGCTGCATATTTTTAGCCCCTTTTTAAATTCTTCTAAACATGTTGAACAACAAAATTGTCTGACATCATATCCAAAACGAATACAATACTTGCCCAAACTACCAGACTGTACAGCCCCATTACAATTACGACAGTAACTGCCATACCTAGTCTGAAATTTTTTTAAACATTCTTCATTGCAAAACTCCATCGTTTCCCATGATAAATTTCGTTCATCTTTGGATTCTACTATTAATAAACAATTTGCACAACGTTTATCTCTTTTTGAATTCACGCCTTCACTAGGAATATCAGTGGCTTTATTATTAGCTGCTGTAAATGTTAATTTACATTTCTCTGAGCAGACATTGAAAATTTTTGTTCCTAATTTTACTTTGATTTTACAACTTTTCTCTTCTTTACATTGTTTGCAAACTTCTTTTGGAGTAATTTCTTCTATTTCAGGATTTTTAGCATCATCTTCAATGTCAATGATATCAGATGTTACTATAGATGGACCATCCAGAGATTTGTTAACATTCACTTGTATTTCATTTGTTCCAGTTGTTAAAGCTGCTACCTTCAAATCTACCTTATCTTTATTTTTTTCATGTGCTGCAGAAACAGCAGCTTCAATATTTCTTTGCTTATCTTCTGAAGTTTGACTTATCGTAGTAAGATTATCTTCATTAACATTTTTATCCATTTGTACAGTTTGTGCATTATCGTTTTCTGGTTTTTGACTAGTTTTATTCTCTTTAGTATTGTCAGGAATTATGCAAACCTCATCATCCTGTCCAGGTAGAATAGACGTGGCAGAAATAGTATCTTTTTTTTCTGAAGATTTATCTTTTGAAATGTCTGTTGTTGATTCGGATACAGTTTTTGTTACTGTTTCCAATGTCTCTGTTATTTTTTCTGGAGAATTTTCTGTTCCTGTTTTTAATGGTGATTTTACTACCTTGTCCACAATTTCTTCCTGTTTTTTAGAATCTTTTACATTCTGGTCAGTGCATAAAACATCCTAAAAATGTAATTAGTTAAATTTTTCTAATTTAACAAATTTAGCATATTATATTTACAATAGCTCAATTTATTTTAAATTAAAAAATGTAATAAATAATCCTATAATTAGTGTAACCCAACGTTAAATTTTGGCAAATAAACTATGGGTGCAAACTTTGCATTTCAGATGCAAACAATTTTTTCATGCAGTAGGCACCAAATGATAGTCAAGTTTTTTAATCAGCATGTTTTCAAAAATGTACATTTGGTACCTGGTTGTGAAAATGTTGAATAAATAGAAGATTTTATTGCAAATTTTATTTTTAATATTACCTGTACCTTTTCTTCTTCTCTTTTATTATCTATATCTTTCTGCTTCACTTGTTCTTCAGTTGCTTTAGAACCCTGATTATTGCTTGCAGAATCAACTTCCATGGGTTCTAAATCAATTTGTAAAGTTAGGTTATCACTTCCAAATGGATCTTCTGCTTCAGGCTGATTTTCTAATTGAGAATCATCCTTATCTTGTGTAATTTGAACAAATTCAGTTTTTTCAACTTCAGCATTTTTTGCATTTGACACTTCTTTTTCAGTTTCATTCTCCATATCAATATCAACACATTCTATGACCTTCTCTGTTGATTCTTCTTCTAGTTTCTTTTTTGTACTACTACTATTTTCTGTTGATTGTAAACTATCATTTATAATTAATTCAATATGTTTTTCTTTTTCCAAATTATCTTCTTTATTAGTAACAAGTTCTTCATTATTGTCAGAGTTTACTATATTTTTATCATTTTTATCTTCATTTAAAATATTAACATTTTTTAACGCATCATTTTCAGTCTCTTTATATTGAATATTTTCTTTTTCATTAGAAACTTCATTCTTATTAATTTCTTCTTCATGCGTACTTGGATTCTCTTTATTAGACTCAGTTTCATTTGTATTTGCTAAAGTATCAACTTCCATTTCAGTTTCTATATTTTTGTTTTCATTTTCATTATCAATCAAACTAATTTCCTGTGAATCTACAATTTCCATAGCAGATACTGAATCAGTTGGGACTTCCTCTATAACAGGTGATGTTTCATTGATTTCAGGATTTTCAGTAGTTGATTTATTTGATTCACTGTCAGCAGTTTTTGTATTTTGTTCAGAAGCTTCTTTGCTTGAACTCTCTGACTCGTTAACTTCATTTGGATTGACATTATCACTTTGTTTATTACTAGTATCCTCCATTTTTTAATCTATTATCAAAAGTAAGAGTTCAATAAAAAAGTTTTTAATATTTTAGAATTTTTAATAATTTATTAAAATAAATATATAGATAAAGGTTTAAATACACAGTAACTACTACACAAAACATGTTTGTATTTAATAACATTAGTTGAATCCCTTCTTAACACAATCATTTTTTTTAATTTTCATGTAGAAAAAAACAAATAAAACTTGATTTTTGGAAATTGATATAAAGGTTAAAAATAGTAAATATATTTATGACAGCATGTTTTTGAATTGTAAATACTCAGAATAAGTAACACGCTTTATTGACTTTTAGGTTATTTAATGCCGGCGACCCGCGCTTTTGACAACATAACAGTTGTTCACATTTAACAATATCTTTAGCAATAAAAAAATAGTATCAAATATGGTCTTACCACTAATTTTGTACTTTTTAATTGTGCAACAAAAATTCTATTTATGGGAAACCATCACAAAGTAAGGAGCATGTTGCAGGAAAGTTTGAGGCGGTAAATTCAGCAAACCACTACAGAACATAACCTTAAAATAAATCAAACATTTATAAAACGATAAACTTTCTTTAACAAACTTAAATGTTTATTTAACGAATGTAGATATTATTTTACACATTTTTTTTATGATAGTAATAAATCTAATTAAAAATATTTGAGAAAAGGTTCGATTGATTAACAATCAAACGAATTAATTCGACTGCTTGTATAAGACGCCATTTAATTGTGAATGCAGGCAACAATATTCTTATATGTATATAAGCTTTATCGTTTATGTATATTATACAGGTTACACCTAATGATAATTTTTATAACAATACATTGACACATATTAATGAATTTCTTAACTGCACTTTGTTAACGTGGAAGACATATTTCTATATTTTTATAGAAATATTGTCTTTACTTTTTATAATACTTAAATATTTAAAACATACTAGCTTAAGGTTGATTCAAAATTAATCAATACGAAACTTATTTTTAAATACTATCCAAACATAAAACTATTATTTGTATAAATTTTCAACAAATGAAATAATGATTTAGCAATTATTTTATTCACAGTTTTATAGATAAGTAAAATATCTTATTAAATTGGAAATTTAGTTCTGTTTAAATTGGGTAGGATTAATGTAAAAATTATATTTCAATCAATGACAATATATTGAATCTTGAAATTTTGAAAATTTCTGCGCCATATGTAAAACTGCCTATTGGCGGCATGCATTGAAGTTGCACTGTGTTTACGTGTGTTTACGCAGGCAAGTATAAATGAGTATAAAACAACCTGTACGGGCATTCGACTTAGGCTGCAATCTGCAGTCTGCTGGTAGATATATACAATGTAGCTGGGTCTACAAACATAAATGCCCGAAATCACTAATAATAATACATCTAGGACAAGATAGTTTAAAGATCTATAAATTATAATTACAACATTACAAAGTGATAATATTAAATATCAATCGTATTAAAAATTTAATGTTGCAAAAATTTGTCAAAAAAAATCCAGAAATTCAGAATGATCTAGCGAATGGTAATTTTTAGCTAAATAAGAAATTTTATGTTTTTCTAGAAAATTGATTTATTTTTTTAACATCAAAATGAACTTGTTTAAAATGTAAATAAAGAACTGAACCCTGTTAATGATAATTGGATTTATATTGCTATGTTTATCTAGCAAATATTTACAACTATAAGTTTTTAATATATTTTTGGAATTTCTTTAATTACAAAAGTAATTTACAGTTATTTACACTCTTTATAGTATATACACACATACACGCCAACCACACATCATCATACAGTTTCTAATGATACTATTATATAGGCTTTCGTAAGAGAAAGTTGCATACAAATCTCATTGATCTTTACCGTTATGCCTATGCAGCATTTTTACTTTCACAAGTGTGCGCATTTCTCGGAGCGAAAAAGATATAAGATGTTACCTCAAAAATAATTTTATTATAATTATTTTTATATGTCAACTACTGTATTTCAGTTGTTTACGCATGTGATGTGAAAAGTTGTACATGAAAATTTTCATATTAATCCATTTTATGTGATAATATTCGTTTTCTATTCATTATGAAACAAAGAATGATTTAAAATATAAGATATGTAGATACTTCACATCTAATCACATAATAAGATTATGTTTAAAATCAAAGAAACAATAGTAGTAGCAAAACTATGTAGAAAATAATATCGAAAATTATTAGTTTGAATAAATATAGAAAATAGCGATGTACTAATGATTTACTACATACAAATGGAAGTAAAAAAAACTTTATATCAGTATAGAAATAATGTGTACGAGAACTCTTATAGCATTGAATTTGCATACAATATTAATATGCAGACGTTTGCGTTTGTTCAAAAATTTAATTCGTATGCTACATTGCTTAAGGCATTGAAATACTTTTATGTGTAAATCAGAGCTATATAGCTGTAAAATGAGATTTGTTTCTTTATTAATCAAATTTTTAAAAAAACTAAAATTCCCTTAATATAAATATATTTTAATAGCTAAATAATGAATGTTTGTTAGAAAACGTATCCATGAGTATAATAAATTATTATTATATATAGTTATCGCACTTAAAATGTTCGTGAATTATAGCTAGGTGAATCTTATCAGATTATAGCTCTGCAGCTTATCATGTAAAAGTTAAGTAACATATAGTACTATAAGTTATCGTAAAAATTGCATTGCATTTATATAAATTAAAATAAGAAATTTAACTATCTTTGGACATCATTGAAAAAAATTTTTATATTGATATAATTTGTTACAGTTTACAGTTAAAAAGATTGCAAATGTAAAGAAATGAACTGCAAACGTTAGATACATGAATTGAAAGGCAATTGAAGTGAGATATAACAGAACTATAACGACTCAACGAGGTTTCGACAATTATACCCGCGCTCGCGGAGACGTTGCGGCAGGAAGTTTCCGTTCGCTACCCCTGCAACAAGAATCGAAAGCGATCGGGACAGCGGCACCCTTAACAGCGATCAACATCGGATCGCGCTCCAAAATCAGTAGGACGTGAACTGGCTAAACCGTTTGTTGGCCGTGAACGAGCGCGGCGCCCCGAATATACATTGCACCTCGCGCCGAAGCGGTCTGCTGACTGCTCTCTCCGTTTGTCGGGAGATTAGCGGCGGGCAGTCGTGCGCCAACCGCTCAGTGTCGCAGTTGTGTCGCTTTGCGCTCGCGGTCGCCACTCGGCATGCTGCTCATCGGCCTCGGGGCGGCCCTCGGCTTCCTCTGCCTCGTCCTAGCCAAATTCCAGGGCCGCCGCGTCTGCAAGTCCCTCTGGCTCGAGCACTGCTACAATGTCATGGGCGTGCGCGAGGTATTTCTCGACTGGGTTTACGCTCGCAGCAACAGGACAGGTATGATGCTCAAACGCGCGCCTCCTACGGGGAAATTGCGAGGTTGCGGGACTCCTTCGATACCGGGAGGATCCACTGCTCCACTTTTGATGTGTTTTTTCGCGGACGAGTAATTGTTATACTCCGCGAAGGAGATTTTTAATGATTTCTTTCAACTATTACAACTAGTGTCCTCTTTCATTGTTTATAATATAGTGTACTGTTATAGTACACGAAAATAAACTATCTAACAATTAGTAGAAGCACTTTTCTTGAGTTTTGTAAGCGCTTGGCTGTGAATGGTATTCGTACTAGTGTACCGATTAAAGTGCTCGTCGGCTATTTCGAAAATATTACCGAGGAGCAGCGATTTCTCCAATGGTTTCGAAATATGAATGTCTGGACATGCAGATAAAATCATGGTCGCTCCGAAAAACGCTCATAAGCATAGTTTTTTCTAGTTGTATAATGCTTCCTACAATTTACATAGCACACAAAAATTATTTTTCGTATTTACATTTGTACAAGAATATATTTTAATTAATAATTATAAGTTCTGTTATGGTAGAGATTATGAATCTCAAAAATCTACCGAGGTCATAGGTAAGGAACTCGGAAGGAGTTTACACGATTTGTACATTAATTATAGCGCATAATGAACAATACGGAACTTTTTTTGTAGAGTTGCCACCGATGCCAGGAAGAGTAGCGATTGTCACTGGCGGCTCGCGCGGTATCGGCATAGAAATCGTACGAATGCTTTTGAAGTGCGATATGAAAGTTGTTATTGGTATTTCGTATTTTACTATGGATCTTATTTTGCTCGACGATCACATTCTAATCTAGTGCTGCTTTTTTACAGCATGCCGAAATCCAATTGCTGGGGCAAAAGCTGTAAAAGCAATAAGAATGAGTGGCGTTGTCACGGGTGATGCAAAAGTCATACAAATGGACAATTCAAGTTTAAAATCCGTTAAACAGTTTGTCACGGACTTTAATAATCATTACGATTCGTTGGATATTTTGATTAATAATGGTAAACAATAATTAGACCGTTAATCTTAAGCGTTCATCAAAATTAAAAATGAGAAATAATTTAATGTATTTTGCTGAAGCTGGTATCATGTTTCCACCGTACAATGAAAGCGAGGATGGATTCGAGGAACAATATGCTGTTAATTACCTATCACATTTTTTACTAACGATATTGCTCATACCCAAATTAAAATCTGCTGGGACTCCCAAAAGATGCTCCAGAGTCGTTAACGTTTCTTCATGTGCTCACCTTTTAGGAAACATAAACTTCGATGACATTAACAATAAGTAAGTTTTTATACTGAGCTGTGTTCATTAGGATATGAAAGAATCATAATTATTAGAATGAAAATAAAGACAACTAATACCTTTCTGTTATTTTAGAAGCAATTTTATTACTGGCGAAGCATATGCTCAAAGCAAATTTGCGCAAGTATTGTCCACAAAAAAACTATCAAGATTTTTTCGAGACAATGAACTTCCCATTAAAACTTATGCCGTACATCCCGGCGTAGTAAATACTGATTTATTCGATCATTCGTTCCTTCGTTTTTTAAGGTTTTTTACTCAATTTTTTTTCAAGGTAAATGATTATCATATAAGTATAAATGTTATACATTTTTTAATGTACCTAAAATACACATGTACTGTATTTTACAGACTCCAGCAAAAGGTGCAACTTCAATTGTTTATGCGGCAGTAAGTCCTAAAATAGAGAATAAACCAGGACTATATTTAAGCAATTGTTTGGAAACGTCAGTAAATCCTTTAGCGCACAGCGAAAGTCTTCAAGATAAACATTTTGAATTCACGCTGAAAAAACTTGGACTACAAAAAATTACAATATAGTATTTACTAAATACAAATGTACAAATTTATTTTACAAACAATAAGTTATTAACTTTAGAACAATATTCCTCGAAAGTATTCCTTATTTTTTAGAAATTCGTATACGAAATTATTAACTTAATCAAAGATGTACGGTTTCGAAAAACTGTTGCATGTAAAAAGGATGTACATATATTAAACAATTTTGCAATATTAAAATGATCATTACATAATATATTTCTATTTAATGTATCAATGAAAAGATGTCCCATCTTAAGTAAATATGTACATTCTCAACATACTTAACGTGAATTATAATTTGTGTGATAAAAAAAGCATAGGCGTACATGTAATAGTTTTATCATATAAAGGTAAATATTTTCTATGCAACGTAAATAAAAATACCGTTTAGTTTTCTATAAGATTTTTATTTGCGTCATTATTTATTTGCATTTTCTAATTTATTTAGCGATGTTTTTCTTGTTTTATGTTAACAAATTCCATAATGCAATGGGTGCAAGGCTTAAATAAGATCATAGTGATAAAAAAGTTTAAATGAAAAGTCGTCTCCTAATAAATAAAAAATAAAACTCAAATTTATTAAATTATATAATGTGATTTATTGTTGAAGGATGATTTAATCGCAAGTAAAAATTGTGGATAAGTATTTTGCAGTAAATTGATATGTTTAGTATTTTCTATATATGAAAATGTTCTTATTTTTCTTATAGTTTATAAAACGATGAAAATACTATTTTTAATATAAATAATTAATAGTGTATCTGATACTCAATCACCCATAATTAAAACACTTACAACTAAACAACTTTTGTCTTTGTACACAATAATACATTTTAAATGTTTTAGAAATATATCATTTGTCATGATAATAAAAAACAAGCTTATATGAAGTAATATGAGTTGCATTAAATGTCTCAACTTACTAGTACAAAATAAAAGATATTCACTGTTTAATAATGATTCTGTAACTTAAAGTTCCTTTAAAATTAAACATATTTAAAGAGCTTCTTATTATATTAAAAGCCAACACCAAAATGCAAGCATGCAAATTTGCAGAATTTGC
This sequence comes from Sycophaga agraensis, assembly GCA_018906755.1. Taxonomy (NCBI): domain Eukaryota; kingdom Metazoa; phylum Arthropoda; class Insecta; order Hymenoptera; family Pteromalidae; genus Sycophaga; species Sycophaga agraensis. The sequence continues at coordinate 2,613,449 of JACCIE010000011.1, forward strand.
TGTATTCATACCTTTACAATTCGCACAGACTAGAGCGATTCTAAAACACATTTTAAGTCTTAAAGGATGAAAATCATCTAATTGACTATTTCAATAAATAAAACTATAAAATTTACTAACTAAATTGTGAATTAAAATTAAATAATTCAATACTGAAAAAACCTTATTGCTGCTTAATTCAGCACATTTAGAATTTTTATAAACTTCAATTAATATAATGAAATATTAACAATGTATAATTAATTACATTTTGAGTATTAACATATTAAGAGTCCATTTTCATAACTGTACAAATTCTTTAAAAAAGGAAACACAGTTAAGGTAAATATGTATTTTTGAGCCTACAAACAAATCTACTATTTTTAAAAAATATATTAAATTTTTTTCCACTAATTTAATAATATTAAAAATTATTAAACTTCTTATGTATGCATCAATTTAAATTATGATGAATTTAAATTAAATGCATTTAAATCAAATAATAAATTAATTTGTTAGACTTCTCCATTCATTCATTGACAATTTTGTTTGATTGATGAATATTTTGCATAATTTATCAGTTTTTCTTAGTAAACGATTATAAAATTTCAGAAGAATTGTTATTTAAGATAACCGACTGCAACCACAATTACTGGAATCACCAATAGATGTTGTTTTACCATTTATAGAAGTTGAGTTCTGTTCATATCTTGGTAATTCTTTGCATCGTGCTTGCTGCAAAAAAGTAAAAAAAATAATAAGTTAATGTACTAAAGTATTCAATTATTTTTTAGACTAAGTATACAAGCTATTTAACAAGTTATAATTTTAAGTGTTAATATCTAACCTCCATCAGTTCTGCTGCAATTTCCATAAATAATCTCTCTACATTTTCAGCTTCTTTAGCTGAAGTTTCTAAAAAGTACATGCCATGACGTTGTGCAAAATCTTCTCCCACATGTGTTGGAATTTCTCTATCCTCTCTGTCGATTTTATTACCTACTAATATCCTTAAAACTTTATTACTTGCATATTCTTCAATTTCCCTAAGCCAATCTGGTAAGCAGTCAAATGTTGGTTGACATGAAATGTCATAAACTAATATTAATGCATGTGCTGATCTATAGTAGCTCTGAGTAATTGAGCGAAATCTTTCTTGTCCTGCAGTGTCCCAAATTTGTAACTAAAAAAAACATTCTTAGTGCTATTTTGGATTACTGATTGATATTTTCTTAAAGTATGGGAAAAATTTAATTGTTTTTAAACTGTTTTATCAATATATGTGATAAATAATTTGTTATAAACCTTAACTTATTTATACCTTAACTTTTTCATTTTCAACCTCAACAGTTTTTATCATAAAATCTACACCAATTGTAGCACCTTGTCCTGGTGGAAAAAGTCCCTGAAAAATAATCATTTTCTACTTATTATTGATATTGAGAAAAGCAATTTACTATAAATACTAGGTAATTGTTGCAGGCAAATAAAATTTGATTATCACAAAGTTTCACCACTTTTGAACAATGTATTATAATCTTAAAAAATGATTGCAAATCATATTAAAAAATTTGTATTTCTATATATTCCATAGATGTATGACAACTTTCATATAAGCAACTTTCTATACTTTTGATTTTATTAGAAAAGCACGTCTAAAAGAATAATCATAACATTGTAAATATATAAACATGGATCTTGAATAGGTCAGCACAATCGTTCTATTTATGGTTTGATTTACAGTTATTGTTTGACCAAGCGAATAATTAAAAAGTATGTGAAAAGAAATAGGTACAATGTTAAACAAGCGTTGACTCGAGGATCATTCGCTTTTACAATGGATCGTTACAGCACATTAAGCCATAGCTATAAAGAAAATAACTTTATAAAGAATCAGCTAAGCAGAACACTCAATTTGGAATCAAGGTAGTAAGACAGAGACAGGAATAGATCACCTGAGTGAATCGTCTAACAAGACAGGTCTTGCCAACACCGGCGTTACCGACGAGCACAACTTTGAACAGAAACTTGTAATCCTCCATGATTACGAGTCAAGGTCGCTTATGCCTACTATGCGACGGATGATTCCGATCCTTTCATGGAAACATTGTACAGCTGCTGCTACTGAATTCCAAAGGCGCCCAACTTTCACCGCACCTTAAAAACACGACAGTTTCACCGAAATACGCGGACGAAATGCGCGCTCCTCCCAGTTCCTCTGACAGCCTCGCGTCCCTTTCCACTGAGGAATCACTGCTTCCGCGTACCACTACCCGAGTTTATCGACATTTTTTTCTCCGCCAAATCAGAATGACTCTCGACATTCGAGTGACTGTACTGCACCTTCTTTGCGACTAGTACGTAAACAATCTACTTAAAGATCTCGCAGGCGATCGTAGAACAGTTGTCATATTGTTTCGCTTGAAACTCTTCATCTCTTTATCATCACCTGCTGAACGCAGCTGAACAGCTATAAGCAAACTGACGCTAGAGATAAAATTCCGTCTGCTGGAAAGGTCCTTTTTCATGAGAGCGACTTTCTATCATTCCTGTATAAATATAGTTGGTGAGCCTGAGCCGATGGGTCCATTGCTCGCAGCTCGCTACGTCAATCACCATTCCACCACTCACTATCACTCGCTAAGTCGCTAACTCGCTATTCGATTGTCGTTGCGTATTCAGCAAAGTATGGCGTATTTATCATTTCGACCGAAGTTTCAGTATAATATAAATTGTATATTGTTATAAGAAAACAAATTCATTGCAGACCCAAAAAATAATATTTTGTAATCTCAATATCAAAATTACATTTAAATGATACACATAAATTTATTATTGATATTTAAAGGATACACTACATTGTTGAATGATAATTTTTGTCTCATTTTTGATAAATTACAGTAAATTGTATTAATAGTAAATTATTAATAGTAAGTTTTTAATTTAATTGTATAATTTAAAAAATTCATAATTATATGTTTATAAGAAGTTAGCCATTTTTTGTTTAAAAATATGTTTTCCTAACTTAGTCATGTAAATTCACCCTATTGGGATTTGTTTACCGTGATCATCTGATCAACTGTTATGTCAAAGTAGCAAATTCCACGTGGTTATGAAAATATTCTAGTACAATTTCTCTTCAATTCCAATAGTATTTTTAAGGAATATGCGTAAGTGTTCCTATCTTACAAATAATGGATCAGCAAAGTTATAAGATATGGTGAGTATTTCTAACCTATTAGGTCAATATTAGGTCAATGATGATGTAATCTGCAATAAAAAATAGAACTTTTTTATTAAATAAATTTTAACTTAATATTAGCATGGTATCCGATTTTTTTTACCCTAATATGGGAGGTGTCGAAGAACATATTTTCAACTTATCTCAATGCTTGTTGGATAAAGGACATAAGATTGTAATTCTGACTCATTGTTATGGTAACAGAGTCGGAATTCGTTACATGACAAATGGTTTAAAAGTCTACTATTTACCAATAAAAGTATTCTATAATCAATGTGTTTTGCCTACTATGGTATGTTCTATTCCAATAATTAGATACATTTTTATAAGAGAACAAATTCAGATTATACATGGCCACTCTGCATTCTCAGCCTTGGCACATGAAGGAATGCTAATAGGACGATTAATGGGATTAAAGGTTACTGTTGATTTACATAATAATAAATTAAGACTAATAAATTTTATTTAAACTAATTTTCGAGATAATTCTATAAATACTATTTTAAAATTCTTTTTTTTTATTCATGTCATTACATAATGAAGTTTATAATAAATTACATAATCTGTGTAGATTGTACAATAATTCCAAAAATGTTTAAATCTTTTACATGTTTATAATAGTGAAAGACATCTATTAAACGTGTATTTATAAATTTTATTTAGACTGTTTTTACGGATCATTCATTATTTGGTTTTGCTGATGCATCTGCTGTATTAACAAACAAATGTTTGGAAATATCGCTTGCTGATTGTGATCACTGCATTTGTGTATCACATACAGGAAAAGAAAATACTGTTTTAAGAGCTAAAGTTCAGAAAGAGAAAGTTTCTGTTATACCTAATGCTGTAGATACTGCATTGTTTACCCCTGACATAAGCAAAAGAAGTCAAAATTATAGTAAGTCATTTTATTCAATAGTAGATAATGATTATTTTTAATTAGTTAATTCTAATACGTGTAAGATATAAATTGTACTTGCAGTTACAATAGTAGTAGTATCTCGATTAGTATACCGAAAAGGAGTTGATTTCTTGGCAAGTATTATACCAGAAATATGTGCACGATATGATAATGTACAGTTTCTTATTGGAGGAGATGGACCTAAAAGATGGCTTATTGAAGAAATAAGAGAAAGAAATTTGTTACAACATCGTGTTACATTATTAGGAAGTTTAGAGCATTCACAAGTAAAACATGTATTAAATAAAGGTCATATTTTTCTCAACACTAGTCTCACTGAAGCATATTGTATGGCAATTGTTGAAGCTGCATCTTGTGGGTAATGTATTTTAATTAATATTTGTAAAATATACATTTCATATTAAATTTGATTAAAGCATTTCTAGAGTTTATATGCAATCAGTAGATCTAAAAAATAATTTTAATTAAAAACTTTGCATTAAAATCATTATATCATTTATCTAAGCTTTTCAGTTGTGTAATATTTATTTTATAAAAATGTAATACTATATTTAAGCTTACAAATAGTTTCGACTAAAGTTGGTGGAATTCCTGAAGTATTACCACCTGATTTAATATATCTTGTTGAACCAAATGCTACTGCATTAATAGAAGGTTTAGAACAAGCTATAAGGGATTATACAATTGGCAAAGTTATTTGCCCTTTGGAGGTGCACAAAAGAATAGGTTCTTATTACAATTGGCGTAATGTTACCAAGCGTACAGAAATTGTATATGACAGAGTTCAAAAAGAGAAAACAAGAAATTTAGGAAAACAACTTTCCAATTATATTAAAAGCGGCGTACTACCATATCTTCTTGTGGTATCCTGGTGCTTTATTGTTTTGCAATTTTTAGAATATTCAGTACCAAGAAAGGTTACAATTATTTTGTTACATTTGCAACAAAAATATAGAGAATACATTAACATACTGTCACTTCAATAATGTATTGTATCAACAATAATCATTATAGTAATTTTTTTTACATGAAATTTTTTTATCAATACAGTATTTTAATATTTTCAATATTTTTGTTGTCAAAAAAAGAAATTTTCTCATCTTTGCGATTTTATTAATTTAATATATACAATTATTTCAGTACATTGATATTGCCAAAGATTACAGAAAAATAGATAATTCAGCTAGACTCAATAAAATTAATTCATAAAAAAACAGTTGAAATATAAGGAATTTGAAAAAATTCAGCACATTCCTTGGTTTAACCAAAATATGAAAGTGAATTAATTTACAGTAATATTAATATTAAAATGAATCAAATAGAATTAAATCAATTGGGAAGGATAAGTTTACTCCTGAAATACAACCTAGTCTAATAATTGTAAGTATTAGTTGTTTGCAACTTATGGTAGTACAAAGATTCGACCAAATATTTCTAGCACAAATGAAGCCATTAAAGTATTCATATATTTTTTTAATAATTGTAATTATAAAAAGATTGTTTCTGAATGGTTTAATAATATTAAATGATTTATTTTTCTTATTAACTGTTGTTAATAAATGTTGTTATTATAATTCTATAGAGTACAAACTTTAGCTCTTTTGCACTAACTATTAATAGAAAAATTAAAATAATGATGCCCTGTATCTTCAAAGAGTCAATCAAAGTATTATATTATTATTATATTAATTTCATATGTGCCTTTCATTTACAATTACACATACAAGCATAAATTTTAAATTTGTACAACAGTCGTTTTACTGCACACAATCTAGAAAATTGTAGTATATCAATAAAATAAAATTCTTATTGATTTATGTAAGATACATTTATTACAAAGACTTATATTAAGATTTATTATTATCAATATGTAATTACATTTAAGGTAAAAACCTAAAATCTAAACATGTAAATGACGTAAGAAACATTGTGATGGGTGTTTACACTTTTATTAGATTTTATTTCTCAAAATGTATTTACAAATTATTTTTGTCATGATTGATGACCATAACCGACAATAAAAATATTTGCTTATCTATTTGTATATTGTAAAATGCCTATAGAATTTATCCCCACGAATAATACTTAATTCCATTGTATTATTTTTTTCTCATGTAACAAAAAAGAAACAAAAGTGATATATTGAAAAACAGAATTTTAATCTAAATAAATAAAAAATAAAAATATGAAAATAAATATTTGAACAAAATTAAAAAACCAGATCGAAAATATAATAATATTTATTCTGCCATGTTACAAGATACATTCAATAATAATATTTATAATTTTAATAATAAAGATAATATTGATACAATATCAATCATTATTTATTCTTGTCTGATTAATCATCACTGTATTATTGTACATTTGTTTTTATACATAAATCTTTCTTAGTCAAGGATCATTGATTTTTGGGAGTAAATGATTTTCAAAAAAATCAAGGATCTTTGGTTCAACAACCTTTACAACATTTCAAACCGACAGACTCAAGACGAAAATCGATGTTCACGAGAAATTTTGATCTGTGGTAGAAGCCATCGATTTTCGTGATATAATCGTCTTTAACTTCTCTTTTACTTACCATAAAACCGATTTTCTCGACTTCTATTTTGTCGATTTAATTTATTATTATATTTACAAGTTAAGTTATTAAAAAAGAAATAATTTACGCAAAATCACTTATTCGCCTTCTTATCATTTTATAAACTGCTTATAACAAACTAAATTTTACAGGGACATGCACATGATCATTTTTCAGTAATAAAAATGAAATTGTATAAGACTTTATAAAAAAATTAATATTAATCTTATCAATGAGCACATTAAACATTGTTATTGAAGTTAGAATATCATTTAATGATTTTATGACTTTAATTTATAAATGAATAAATGTATAAATATATGTAAAGATCAAGATGATGCAATTTATAAGATTCATATAAATTAGTATAAATCAGTGTTTCTAAAATTGTTATGTGCACATAATGAATATAATTTATATAAAGATTTATCAAAGTGCTGTTTCAAATACAAGTGTTAATGCAGTACTAGCTGTATTTAATTAATCATAATATTTTTTACGATTCTTCGATTTACAAAATATAAATATTTTAAACTGGTTACAATTCATGAAAAAAACAGGAAAACGAACATTTTCTCTGATGCTTAAACACTTTCGAAAATGTTCGAAATTGTTGCATAAATTTCTCTAAAAATTATAATTTAAGCGATGATAACGCACAGAAAGAAAAATAAATTAATAGTTGCATAAAGTCATGTACTTGGCGAGTACGAAAAGTGATTCAATATAACTCACTTAATTATGCTCACTATTGCAAAGTTCTCCGCGTTTATAGTACACTTAAATATTTTAAGAAAAAAGTACAATTTTGTGAACAAAGATGGAGCTTTTCTTACAATTGAATACTACTACATAATAAGTGAAAGATCAACCATAGGAAATAAAATGTAGGTTAAGATCAAGGAAAAGACTCTTAAAAACTAGTAGTGTACTTTCTTTCATCGATGCACAATTATCCATCAAATTAACAATATTCAATGCCCATATGCATGTACCACTAAGGTATTTTTTTCATCAATTTCGTTTCCTGAATGAAAGTATAAAAGAGTAGATTTCACGCGCTCTCGACATTTTATAAATCCAAGAATAGATTTGGGAGTCTCCGTACAAATTTTCACAGAAAATCTTTATAGTGAGCGGAGTATCCTTGTCGAGAAACTTTCGAATTCGGCCTCAGGTAGAATGCGAGAAAATAAATAAAAATTCTTTTGGGACGAACCAAAATTATGAAGACTTTCTCCGAAATGAACATTTGAGATTCAATTTTCGTTTACATGTCTTCTGCAAAGTCACGATCTCCGACATTGATACGATCAGAAGCAGACATGACGCTGAAACCAAGCAATTTGTTATCTACTTTAAACATTTTTCCTTTCTTCGGCTTCTTAGATTTACTCTGAAAAATGAAATTAATATTAAAAATAGAATACACATTGTATAAATCAATTGTACAAGATATGCTATTTGACAAATCAAATAGATACATTTAAAGAAAATTTTTTAATTAACGGTTTACCTTTACTTCTTGAAACTCTGTAGAAGTATTTGGATTTACAGCAGGCGCAGGCTTACATAAATCATCCGCTTGCGTCTGGGGTCGTTGAGACGATTTCCATTTGCTTCTTTTTTCCAAAAACTGTTTAGCAAATTCAGAGCATTGTTTCCCATCGCCCAGATACATACGTACATATTCTTTAACTTCATATGCTGCTTCTATATCACGCAAGAAACCAATAAAAGTAGGTACTAGAAAAATAAAACATATGTTTTAGATTTAAAGTAATTTTTGCAGAAAACATATGAATGAACTATTTTTTATACTAACTATCTACTGAGACTTGAAGACCACTTAAAGTCTTGTTACACCATTGGGTAAAATCATCAGTCTTGGCAGTGTTTTGTTCAAAAAGCTTTTTAACTAATTCCTCCTCTTTCTTACTCTTATTTTTTGTTTTATTATTTTGTTGCTGTTGCTGTTGTTGCTGGTTAGGTGACTTTGCAGAACCTAATTGTTGTTTATGTACCAGCTTTGATTGTACTACATTGACAGTCTTTGAAGGTATGGCATTTACTTTTGGAATTGGATCGTCCCAGAAACCCCCACTAGATCCATAAGTCTGACGACTCGAGTTTGACGTATTAGACCAACTTAAACTGTGAGACGCAGTACCCCAAATACTAACGTTCTGTAAAGCCGCTGATACCTCTTTCTGATTAGCCTTTTCTTTCTCGTACCTCTCTCTTTCTTGATGCTAAATAAGATAAAGCAATATTAAATTTATCTGTTTGAAAGTTTTACTAGATCTAGTAAAAAATGTTGTACATTAATGTATACAATAAAAGTTAATTATTTTTTTGCATTCATAATGTAACTAACCTTCACTTTTGCCACTCTTTCCTGTTCTTCTTGTTGAATTTGAGCCAGACTCTTTACTTGATTCACATTGTTGATTGGTGCGGCTTTTTCAGCCCACTTGAACTGCAAGCGTTTTGCAGAGTCTGCCAAAGCTTCCTGAGCTGCTTCCACAGCTTTTTGTTGTGCCAATATTTGTTGTTGCAACAATTGTTGAAGCCGCATATCCTCCTGATATATTAATTTATAATTATAAAAAAATACTGTATTCATTTATGATTGTTTTTTTTTAATTTTTGGAAATGGTAATATTTACAGCCTTTTTCTCTTTTTCAAGTCTTTGAATATCGGCTAGTGAAGCTTGAGCAGTTGGTGGAGCAGCAGGTGGAGCTTGAGCCCAAGGAGCTTTACTACGTTCCTGCAATTTTCGAAGCGCCTCTGCTTCGCGTCGTCTTTGTTCTGCTTTTCTAGCTTGCTCCTCAGCTTCAGCCTTTTTACGAGCTTCTTCTTCTTTCCTAAAGTAATTTGATTTTGATGTTTACATTATTATATTACAACAACAGTTTCTTATAAATGAAAATACCTTAATCTTTCCTCTTCCAGCTTCCTCTGTTCTTCCTCTAGTTTCTTGCGTTTTTCCTCCTCCTTTCTAAGCTTTTCTTCTTGTCTTTTCTGTTCTTCTCTCTTTTTCTTCTCCTCCTCTTGTTTTTTTCTATTTACCTCTTCATCATGCTTGCGTTTCTCTTCGCGTTTTTTCTCTTCCTCTTTGCGATGCTTTTCTTCTAACTTTCTCTGTTCTTCTTCTTTACGACGTTTTTCTTCTTCGCGTTTCTTTTTTTCTTCTTCGCGTTTCTTTCTCTCAACTTCTTCTCGCTTTGCTGCCTCTTCAGCGGCTTTTAATCGTGCAAGTTCTTCTTCTTGTTGGCGCTTAATACGTTCTTGTTCTGCTTGTTGTCGTTCCAACTCCTCTTTTTTACGTAATTCTTCTAGCTTCTTCTCTTCTTGCATCTTCAGATTTTGCTCCTCCTATAATTCATAAATATATACTTTTATTCACAAAAGGTTTAACTAAACACATGCAAATACTTAAAAAAATTAATATTTGCATCTTAAATATTTGTATGCATTAGACATTTAGATATTCTTACCAGTATTTGCTGTTCAGTCTTCATTTCTTTGGGATGCATATCCCACAATGACCCAGGCATTTGTCCAGGTTGCAAAGTAGGTTGAATAGCACCAACCTAATTGGAAGAAAGAAATACTGTGTAAATGATATGCAACTAATACTAATGAAATAAAAAATAAATTTTACGCACTTGTGACATCCAGCTTTGAGCATTGAATGTGTGAGTTGTTGAGGTAAGGTGCGGAGGTGGTTGATGCCAAACTGACTCCATCTGTGGTTGAGGGGTTTGCTGCTGAGCATGGCCATTGGCGTTGCTACCAAATTGCCGTAACCAAGACTTTATACGGTCGTCATCTTGAGATGATTGCGGCTGTGGCGGTGATGGTGTAATTGTTGGCTGAGGCATTGGCGGCAAATTTCGCATACCACTCATTTGCTGCATTAACTGTTGTATGGGATCTATTAGACTGCTGGACAGTTGCGTATTTACTGGATGTGGATTTGGTGCTGGGACGTGGACTACTTCCGGTTGCGGTTTTGCGACCTACAAAATTTTATAGTATTTTAATTAAATGTAAAAAATATATATAAAAACTGATCTAGTATTTAATAAAATATTATGTATTTAAATAAAGGCATAAATAATATGTATAAACATCGACATTGTTATTTTTACCTGATGAAGTTGAGGGAAGAGTTGTAGAACCGAATTTGAAGGCTGTGGCGTCGGCTGTGGAATAGTGGGTATAAAGGTACTCGGAACGACAGGAGCTTGAGGTTGAGCAAGTTCGGCAATTTCTGAATCCATTGAACGTACATATTGTAGCACCAGTTGATTTTGTTCGACCGGACTTAAAGTTGCCCATTGTTCAGATTGCGAAAGTTTGTTAATAGCATTTGCTCGTAGCTGTTTAAGGAACATTTGATTTTGGAGGAGGCGGTACTGCTGATATTGGTAGAGCAATAACGGATCGTCCAAGCGATTAGGCTTTGGCATGGCGCTGTTGACCGGTATACCGGTAGGAACCGCATTGGAAACACCAGGTATAATTGATTCTTGCATCTAGAAATATAGGAAAATTAATATTATAAGACATGCTTACTAAAGTATTTTCAATATAATAAATATATTGAACCTTAAGAGGAGGAAAATTGGTTCCTGGTTTAAACGGCACTGTTCCGCATAGATTTACTAGATCTCCAAGAGTCGTATATCTTTCATCGCAGGTTCTTCTCACGAGCAAATTCGGTGTGAAGTATCCTTGTTTGTGCCATTCGGCCATTTCACTAGCCAGAAAAGGTCCCTGCACCTCACCTTGTGGATCTCTATAAAACCACTTCTCTTGTATGATCTGTGAGACTTGTGGCACTGATGCAACTGTTGGATCAATCACTGTTGGATTCACCACTGGTACCGATGATAAAATACTGGTTACTGGCTTTTCATCTCGAATACTCGCACTATCTATGAGTTTCGCCACTTCTTCCTCCATTCTGTTCAGGTGTTCGGCTTCCGTCCTCTGTTTATCATCCGTTTGTTGCTGTATCACACCTACATTCATAGACAAAGGTACATTCTGAGGCATTTGATGCTGTTGGTGTACTTCCAAATGCTCATGAACTTGTGGCTGCTGTAAGTGCGACTGTTGCACTTGAGGGTTTTCTAATTGCGATTGCTGTTGTGGAACAGTAGATGATTTAGATTTAGGCTCTGGATCAAGAACTTTTCGAGGCTCTGTTTTTTTAGTTTCTATTATTTTAGTTTTAGTACGTTCTACTTTAGACTTTGATTTGTCCAGTTTCTTAGGACTTTCATTTTCAGTTGTTTTAGATTTAGAAGATAAATCTAGAATCGAAAATTAAAAATATTAATAAATAAGAAAATAAAGTAAATTTAGTTCATATAAGATTTCTCTTACCATTAGTAGGAGTTTGAGGCGAGTCATTTAGTGGTTTTTCTGGTAATGACTGTTTTATTGGCTTTTCTTTTTTCCTTATTTCAACCGAATTTCCCGTTGGGCTACTAACGCTACTAGTGTCCTTAGTAATCGACGTTGGCTTTATAGATGAAGGGCTACTTGGCACAGGTGGAGAATTTACTGGTGATAAACTACGTCTCATCTCTTTTTCGGCTGGTAAATGCTGATCTTTAGTATCAGGAACATGCAAAGACTTTGGACGCTCGCCATTGAGTGAACGATCATTTTTCATAGTACGAATATTAGTAGACATTATTTTTACACCGTTTTTAGAGTGTGGTGCATTCCCTTCAGACACACGACGTATTCGTGAACCCCGTTGTTTCCTTTCATCTCTAGGATGATCTTCATCATCATCTGAATACATGCCATGAAACGCGCCGGATGCATCAAAACTTCCACCACTTTCACTTGGATTTTCGGTGGCCCTTAAAATATAGTTTTATGTGATACTAATTTTTTATTGACGCAATAACTTTATTATATTTTGCGAATGTTTATATATAGTATCTCAGAATTTTTATCGCTCTCGTAAGATTTGTTGTCATTACACTCGAGGTAGTTGTAAAGTTCAAAAATAGATAAACAATTATACCACTACCGAATGTTCAAATTTGGCTAGTTTTCTTCATAGATATTTAAAAATGTACATTTTTAATTATTAATCAATTTTTATTTACTTAAATAATTTTATAGAACTTTTATGAAAGATTTAAAAAAATTTTATTTAAAATTCTCTTGCTTACTATCATACTACTAAATTTTTATCAATAACAAATTTAATATCTAAATAACCGTTCTTTTATAACTCAAAAAAAGAAATTTCTTTTTAAAAAGTTTCTTTATAATTATAAAGTATTTTTAATTAGAAAACAGAATGTAATTATTAATTATAATTACCATTCTGGAAGATTATCGTGCATATCATGATGATTTGAACGATTTCTCCGTAATAACGGTGGGTGAGAATCAAAAGCTCTATTCCCACCTTTATGATCCCAACGTTCTCCCCTTTTATCGTCATCTCCATCAGGTTTTTCTCCTCTGTCTTTATCGGAATCTCGCCAACTACCTTTCACTATAAAATATTGATCAAGCTTCAAATAAATGTTTGTGCGACTTGTTAAAAGTTTCTGATACATTTTAATGAATGAAAAATGATTCAATTAAAAAAAGTATATTTGAATAATTGTACGATGAATGTGTAGAAAGACGTGTATTGTGGTATTTATCACAAAATTTATAATGATATAATTCTCGAAATAAAGTAAAACCTAGGGCCAAAAAACAAATTCAAGAAATACTGGCAGTTGTTTAAAAAAAAATCATTACCCCACTTATCACCCCGAGCATTCATACGCCAGCCATCATCCTCTTCTCCTCCACCTCGATGACGTCTCCAATTACTCTCCATAAGGGAACTACCACTGACACCACGACTTAATTCCTTTCTAGGACTAATAGATCCATTCCATTCTACTGAATCTGCAGCACCATTTCGTTCTGACCAATTTCGTTCATTTGGTGGTCTATCAAAAGCTCTGGTTCTTGTCTGAATTACAAATGCACAATTGTACAAATAAATTTTCAATTTTATATTGAATGATTTTAATTTGTTTAGTTAAAAATTTACTGGAAATGGTTGTGTTTCGACTCTGGGACCTTCTCCTAATTCATCAAAACCAACTCCTCGATAGTGAACTCCAGGTCTTCCAGCTCTAGCTCGCCCCCCTCGGTCAACACTACTTCCTCTTCCACGACCAGTACTAACAGATATACCTCCATTCCATAAACGCTATAAAATATATTTAAAGAACTTTAGTTATATTACTTAAATATTTTTTATGTTTTAAACTTCATTTAACACCAAAATAAACCTTATTTTAATAAGATCTACTTATCAAACTGTATGATTAACAACTTTCTAAAATTTAAAAATACAGTGAGTGAATTGTTCAAAAAAATATTTTATATAAAATATTTCTTACAGATTCGTCTTCTGTCATTTGTATAAGAGCCATTGGTAACAGGGTTTTTTTGATATAAAGTCCTGCAAAATTTCTTAATGATTCTGGAGCTTTACAGGTACGGTCGAAAAGAGCAAGCATCTCTTCTCGACCATACCTATGCTCTGCTAACTGGTAACGAGGGGTTGTGCCTCCTCCACCAGCATTATATCCATCTCCAGCCAAATTGCGTAACCTACAAGAAATTTTTTTTAATTCCTTGATTTGATTACAAATTCAATTAAATTTAAAAATAAATACCATTCTGGACCAAACTTCAGAGAATCCGTCATGATGCAAAGACTCCTATAGCAGTAAAATATATATTTGAATATTTAAATCTATTATGTGCTAATTTGATGATAATTAAATATAAAATTACGAATGCTTGATCTTCACTTATACATCTATGAACATCAATTGACTTATGCAAAATTTAATTATTCTAATTGTAAAAGTTGAATGAATTTTAAAATTACTGAATTATAAAATACCGCTTATTTTGATTCAAGTATTCTTTAATGTTAACAGACTGAATAACACCCACATCTATCAGATTCTTGAAACGATACCTTATGCGAATTGAAAAACATCGCAAATCGGTTAAAGGAACAAAGAAAGTCGCTTTAAATTCTCATTTATTTCTCTAAAAGATCAACGATTTTCAATAAAATCCATAAAATCTCGGTAAACAAGTCAGTTCAATAGAGAAATATTCTTATGTGATAAACGGAGGATGCAACTGACGATATGGATACGAATCTGCTGCTAAATCCAGAGACCACGAAGGCGAAAGACGCATAATTCGTAAGGTCAATGTACAATTACGGCTTGAAGTCTTCTCTCAAGTAGCACATAGAAGACGATTTGACGGATCAACGCTTAACTTTTGTGAGAGATTACAGCACTTCATGCCGAATTTTTTGTGCACGGAGAACAAAAAAATTATTGCCTTCGATTTATATTTCTAGCCGTACTAATACCTAGAGCCAAGGTGGCAGTGTTAACCAAACTTTTTACATGTCTATAAAAGTGAGACTTTGAGCGCGAAAAGCATGCAATCTGTTGAAAGCTCTAATTGCGGAATCGATGAGATTGAAAATTCGAAGGAACATAACGAGTAGTTTATAAAACGTGGCACCAAAATACCTTTTTTTACTCCTAAATCACCGAGAAAATGATACAACACACCAATATGGCCGATACGAGCTTTTTGGAATAAAAAGTTGCCGTGAACTAAATGCACGCGTGCGCAGCTGCTAACTCGGCAGAAAAAACTTCAGAATCCGTACAGTGTCGCCACCTACTCCATGTTACGACGCTAAGATATTGCGATCTCTGTACGTATCGGTCTACCACTCACAAGTCGGGTTCGAACTTCGAGGTTTGAGATCGGGATTCCCACTTCGTGAGTGCTCGGGAGCAGAGCACGCGGGAGGTCGGACTCGGGAGTTCCGACTTACGGGACCGGGACCGGGACCAATTTGGACTATGGGGGTGTTGGGGTCTTCAGGTTGTAGTAGATTGTCGTTTGAGTCGAAAGTGATTGAGACCATTCGGGTGAATTATAAGTTCGGGAATTCGGACTCCACAATTCAGTCACAAGCGGTCACAAGTAGATATTGCAATTTTAATCTCAATTGGGAAACATTAAGAAATGCAAGCTCAGCTGTATTAACATTCCGTTAAGTGAAGCAACTCAATCATGTCCAAAGTCAAATAATTTTGCATTTAGCAAGTGAAATGATTATAAGCAACAGATTAACTATATGCATACTACTGAATGGTACTATACCCCAAGCTTATAAGTTCACATAGCTCAAGGAGCGTAAAATAAAATTATCAGAAAAGTTCAAAACCGAATATTAGTCAAACACAGTATCAAAATAATATTGTAAATGAAAATTTTTAATTTGCGATTATATATTAATAGTCTTTTAAAGTATACATACCAAAACAGTAAATAAAACAATTAATATACATCTTTAGTAATTCGCTTTCAGATAAGTAAAATTATGTTTATTATGCATAATTTACAGAAATTGATACTGTATTTCATTACAGAGATATACATTGAATTCACCAAAGATTGAAAACTGAAGAAGTCACTGTTAATTAATATTTTAAATAGGTAAAATATCATTAAAAAATACTTTCAATGGCAATTTGTGATTTTAGCATCATTAAATAAATCCAGTCTTAATTAAATAATAGAGTTCTACCTTACCAATGTCATACATAGGAAATTTTTCCTATAATTCAGATATACATGGGTTTTTATTTACTTTATTTTTAAATACAATATTTAGGCAAATCTTTAGTTTTTTTAAGATGCAATTTATACATGCTTTTTTCAGCTCTTGAAAAATTAATTTAAGATATTAGTTTCTGGACTTACTGTTATTTTTCTACATAGAATCTCTTTAGACATTCTTATTAATATATAAATTCAGGAAATTAGAACAAAATTTTGAATGAAATGTAATTCTACATAAAGAACTTCAAAATAGCTTCTAATATTCTTATTTAAGACTAAAAACAAGGTTATTACTTATTGCTATTATAAACCAACACAGAGAATGCTAAATTATTCTACTGAAATTCAATAAATAATATACAAAAAAATGACAATTTAGAATTATTAAAACAATTGAAATTTATTTACTTGTATTATATTACGAAGTATTGTATTTCAAAGAATTATAATTATTAGTTTTCTGGAGGGATAAAATTCAATATTGAAGTTGTAAATATTGGAAATAACAATCTGGCATGAAAATCAGGAACATACCTATCAGCGAAGTGCAGAGTTTAAACTTTAACATTATTATGACGTTAATATTTTATATAATTTGGGTTTTAAAACGGTTTTTTAGTAGAAGATTCAAAAGCTATGTGGTTACAATTCATTTTGCCAATTACAAATGTTTTACCTTAATATATTTGTTTGGAATAATAATAAGGTAGATTTCATTCTGACTTCAGAGGCTCTAAAAAAATTTCAACATTACAGTAAAGTATTTTTATGATACATAAAATTTTAGTTATTAATAATGTAATTTAGTATATTAGATATATTTTAGTAACATTTTTTAATATTGTTTAACATAATTTTTTTTATTTCTTTATTTTCTTTTATTTGTAATTTTATACTTCTACGATTACTTGATTTTGTAATGTAATAAAGTGTAGAAATAATTATTGTTTTTATTTTGCTTATTTGTACAATTATTTAAAAATTAGTATAATACATCAAGATGAATGATAACTTTTAAAACCAGGAAGAGGATTTAGCTCAAAATGTTCTTTTAACACATATGGAAACATTGAAAGAACTTTGAAGCATGTACCCATTTCATTAGCATCTACAATTTTATTATAACCAGATTGTAATAGCTCTAGTTGATTTGGACTTGCACCTCGACTAAGACTCATTAAACGAATTTTAATACCTAATTCATGTAAAAAATCTCTTTGAGTAACTGGTCCAAAACATAGTAAATTGTTATTCTTTTGAGCAATATTTCTTAAAATTGAGAAATCAACATCAGCAGTTAAGTCTACTGCTCCTGGATTCATTAAAGGATCACATTGCTTATGTTTACTGAATGCTCTAAAAGTATCAGTTTTATCACCATTATGTCCATAATCGATGATAAGTGCAAATCCTCCCTTTTCTGTTATAGAAGCAGAAATATATCGTATAATATTAACAGAATCTGGACTAATTTCAAAATGATCTCTCTGTTCATTTCTATTTATCATTGTTGTACAAGCTGGTGTTTGAGCTAGTACATATCTGAATTTATCTTTGTTCTCACTTGTCCTGTCAATATCAATTAAAACTTCAAACCAACCATCAGTTGTCTTTTGAAATTTATGTATTGGCAATGCATCAAAAAATTCTTGAGCAATAAAAATGCTAAATTCATGTGGAATGTCAATAATTGATTTGTACCAAAATATATCAACATTATTTACAGACTTTCCTCTTTGATAATATTTATTGGAATCAGGCACATTATCTTCTTCATCTGTTGTACATAAAACTTTCTTTTGTATTTTTGATAAAACAGGACTAATTTCAACCAAATGAAGTGATATTTGTTCACTCATCCCTAGTTTATTAAAAACGCGAAGTATATCTCTTGATAGAGTACCTCGACCTGGTCCAAGTTCTACAATCTGTAATGGTTTTCTATGAATCTTTTTAACTTCACTTATCATCCAAACAGCTATCATCTCTCCAAAAAGTTGACTAATTTCTGGTGAGGTTGTAAAATCGCCTTTGTCGCCAAAAACATCATTTTTTACATAATAACCTTGTGTTGGGTGAGTAAGAACTTGCTTCATAAAGTAGGCAATACTAATCGGACCAGCATTATTTATATGTAACTTCAGTTGTTCGGAAAGATTTGTTGTATTATTGTTACAAAAATGTCGAATAGGTGCGTTTTCTTTTTTGATTTGATTCGCAAATGATAAATTGAACAGGAATTTCTTGAATAATAAATTTGCTTGAATCGAGTTCACTTTTTTCTTGCAAAATCTTATCATTTTGAAGTTATTTAATAAATATTTACATTAAATTACATATTTCTATATTAAATACAAAAAGACTAATGAATTATGTGTTGATGTTTTGTTACCTAGTTTTAGGTTAGGTTAACAAATATTTGAAATTCTTGATTTTATAGTCTAGAATCCTGATTGGACCTTAAAGTACAGATGAGGTTATAATAAATTTTAGAATAATGCGGAAAAATTAAAAGTTATAAAATATTTTATGAATAAAAATATCAATTATAAATTTTATAATGACAAATAATTTCAAAAAGAAAAAATAACGAAAAATATAGAAGAAATGATACTCTTTATGATAATTTAAAAAACCCGATTATGTATATTCCTACATTATTAATCTTGGAATCAATATTTATATTATTATTCATTTTTAATTTTGTTTATAATCGATCTACTCAAACATTTAATTATTAATAAAAATTATTAACTTATGCTATTAAACCGAGCTCACGTTTTATTAATAAATTAGTAAGGTAATAATCGTATTTAGATCCAGAGAATAAATACGATTACTGAGCCTAATAAACTCGGTGTGTTATACATATATTTATATATTTAATGTACGATGTGATTGCTAATGTAAGCTCGTGAACTACAGATTGCCTATTATTCTATTATTAAAATGTTTCGTGCACATTGATTTCTTTACCTATTGTAAAGAAATGTGTTATGCTTACAGCTACACATAAATTAAACTTTATATCTTATCACATACTTTTGAAAGAATTAGTAGTATATAGCAATTTTATTCTTTAAGAAATAAAAAATATCACTTTTTAAAGTATTGTCGTGTAATTTTAAATTATTAAAAATTTTATAATGATAAAAAACTGCAACTACAGTAATTCATAACTTGACTTAAATGATTATAAGCATCCTATAACAAAATTTTCTGATTTTAAATAACAAAGCAATTAGGTAATAGTTAAATAAAGAATTAGAAAAAGTCGTTATCGTTCGTACAGAGATATTATTAGTTCATAATAAAATATGAAAGTATCAAATTAAACCTTTACATCTCTTAAGTATTATCGCGTACATATTTTGTTTGTAATTTAAATTCGACTCAGATGGTGATTACATATATTGGATAATTTTTTTCAAAAATAATAGTAGCTGTATAATAATGTGTATCTATAGGTAAATTTTTTATTGAAAATATATTTATTTTTGATTGTTCATAAAAAGAAAAATCAAAGTCTCGATCAAAGCAGAATGTAACAAATAACTTATAGAACGGATCATCACCTTTACGCGTATACCTTGGTCAACTTGTCAACTATGTCACGGTGAAACCCTTGACCTTCTATACTAAAGTCAATTAATATAGCTATTGAATTCCTATAAGATTCTCAGCTTATTATATATAAAAAATTTAATTGCGTTAGCATAACAAAGAATAAACCAGTTTTATTATCATGAATAAATCTTAGAGTTTGAATAGAATTATTATCTTTTTTGCAATGTCTGCTACTTATTTTTTTTTTACCAAAATTATATCAATATCAAGAATTTTGCTCTATTTTTAATATGATTAAGTTAACGTGTATAAGTTTTTAATATTTATTGAAGTTTTGCTATGAAAAATATAAGCTTTTGCTATTTTTCTGCTATAGTATAATTATGTTTACAATGTAAATAATAAATTAGATATTTTTAGCTACATTATACATTTTAAATTTTATGAGATTATATAAATGTACATATAAATCATAGTTAAACTAATTGTTCGAATTACTAAATCGTATTTAAATGTTGATTTGAATCAAATTCTGATTTATATAAATTGTTATGTTTATAAAGGTGTTTATAGTATGTTATTATAATTATCACGCCTATAATTTAATTTTCTAATAATCATTTTCGTGATTGTTATTTAAAATTACTTATCAATATCAAAGATTGGTTGGGAAATTACAAAAAATATCTTTTGCGAGTAAATTTAATACTTGTTTATAATAGCTGAAAGTGAAATTAGTGCAAAAGTAATTACCTACTTGACATAGATGTCAACAAAAAACAACAATAGTTTATCGAAGTTCTATTTATATAATTCAGTATAATATTGTAATATAGTTTATGGTTTATAATGATCTCATTCCACTTACTATGGTATGAAGTTCTATGTCTACTTCTCTGCATATGTATAACGCAGTACTGAACTACTCCATTCTAACAAATTAATATAACTAAATGCAAGCCTTGAAAGTAAGAAAATATGCTTTGATTTTAACAATGATAAATATACAATCAACAAAAAACGAAGGATGACGATTGCTGTGAGCGAAAAATGTAGGCAAATATACTCGAACAAACAGTCTCTTGGGAGTGCTCGAATCCTCGCACGTCAAAGAACGTTGCGCATAATGCAGTATGTGATAAAGGGGCAGGCCTTGGTCATTAGCGGCAATTTGCAAAGCACACGTCGTCAGCGCGGCGGACAATCAATCAAAATCGGGGGTTATATGCCCCACCCGGAAGATGCGCCTGTTGTGGCTCATTCGTCGTTATGGAGACGCGTACAAACTGAGGGCGCGAGGAACTTGCGCCCGCGCTGTTTAAAGATGCTCGCATACACCTCGGGTGCCGCGAGGCCGGACACTATCGGTGTCGCACGCCCTGCTCAGACGCTCGGCGAACTCGCAACGACTCAAAACCAGCGGGAACCATTTATCTACTAAGGAAATTCCGGTGAGCCTGCACCTGCTACCCATCGCTGTTTTCCCTTGTGTCGGTCGCATTAATGCGGGCGTTTCCGTCTCTTGATGCGGGCTCGATGGAAATTATTCCGCCTATCGATTGCCGCAGCTCAGGATGAATTGGCAAAAAGGGCGTTGCTACTGGATGTTCATTTCGATAGATTAATTCACTTGTACAGTGTACTTTGCTAATATTGTAAAAACCAGGCGCTTGTTATATCTTTGGATATAAACTTTACATGGTGACAAGTTTGCTTTATCGGTGCATTTATTGGCGGAGAACCGATTGTCTTGCACCCGGCGGTCGGCTAAATAAGCGCATTTGTTCGGCGATATAATTAGTAAACTGTGCAATTGAATATCATTTTTCAATATTAATTGATTCACTTCAAATGTGCGTCGATTTCACAATATTTTAAAGAAAACTTGAATCTAGTGTAATAAACTGGCATCTCTTTTCCTTTGTTCTTTGTTGCATGGCCCGCATCCGTTTGGTCAACGGTGATCCAACTGAGGTTTGTATCTCATTGTTTTCTCTTCGCTGCAAGTTGATTTTCGCGCAAACAGACATGGACTCCATATTCTACCACTCCTCGTATCATGCTTTTCCTGCGCAAGCGAGTATAACTGCTAAATCTCCTGTTTAATATCGCCAGAAGCCTCTCTCACGGCAACACAGTCGCGAACGTAGGGTCACTTGCACAATAAAACAACTCGACCCCGCTTTAATTACCGCGCCGCTTTCACGTCGCGTAAGCGTCACTCGTCGAACTGCTTCGGCTCACTGTCTACAGCCAATTAGTCTGCACTTCTGTGAAAAATTGCACTTCGTTACGCTAGCACACCTGTTCGAGCGTGCGGATCTCGTCAAGGAGTAGACTCGGAGCAGCCGACCGCGAAGGACTGTCTCACTCTCGCGGCTCGCATAGTCCTCCGATCGTAAGCTTAACTGCACCCCCGCATCGCTTAATCTTCATCCAGTTGTCCACACGCGGTCACTTACGCAAGTCACTTGTGCGCACAGGGATGTTCAACAGGCCACAGAGCGCTACAACCAGGCAGGAGAATGAAATGATAAATAAGGCCCAGCGGGCCGCGGCCAACACAACGGACGTTATAGAGAAGCTGCGTCTACTCTGCCTGGCTAGAGGTGCCCATGGCATCCTCGGCCTCGGCAGGTGAGTCTTATATTTTGCTTTCTGAATAAAATGGAGCGAACTAAATAATTAATAATCTGTATTTTTCCGTGAATAAGTTTAATAATTAATTTAAATAATTATGAGTTACTTTCTAGTTTGTTTTAATTTATTGGATAGAATAAACAGGTAGTTCCCAAAATCTTTCAATATAATTACTATTTTTATCATCATGCGAGGATGAAATTAGCTGTACTAAAAGTTGTCGTACAGTTCTTCCCTATACTAGACCATATAAATTCATAGAATGCGTGATGTTTATAATTATACACGCACGCTATTGATTTCTTTCTCGTTAGCCTTAATTGTTCGGCGGTAGAATGAACACACAAATTAATGAATATTTTGCGAACACAAGAAATAGTTTTTTAAATTCTTTAAATCAGTATAGCAATATGAATATCACAAACAATAACTATATGATGAAAAGCTGAAAAAAACATTAATTTAATTGATCATTTTATCTATCAAAGAATAATTTATTGTCTTATACCTTACTCTATTTTCGTATAAAGTACTTTATAATGCCTTAAAAAATTACTAGTGTTTTAAATAAATATTTAGAATAAAATCTTAAAGAAAATAGTTTCAAATTTTATTTCATAAACTACAAAGAATATATAACTTGTTTCTTTTGATTTCCGTCAATGATTCACTATGCCTAGAATTAAAGCCTTTTACCTCACTTTAAGTGAATTTCAAGAACATTGTCGTTACTCTTACTCCACGTGATACTATGTGTATTTTTCACGCGATATGTCAATGTTACATTCTCAGGGTAATCCTTGATTTATACGACTGCATTCTGCTTAGTTACAGCGCCCTTTCATATATAATATAACTTGTATGCTCAAGACATTGCTATGCACCAATTTTCATGTACCGTCAAGTGCAACCTATATTTGAACAAATGTGTCCTCGTGCTAGCTTTTACACGAACAGACTCAAATTAACCATTTTCATCGTGATGATTCAGGTGCATTCAGCCAAATATGACACATGCAGGCTTTTTTGGTTGTATAAGACTTGGATTTTCTCTTTGAGGCTCAAATAATCGAGTTTTTATTATATGATCTAATTATAAATTATACTGTATATTGTTACGATAAGGTCTTTGAATAATTTAATATAGAATATAGACGAAACGTCTATTAGATAAAAGTCGAAATAATGATCTTATTCTATACAAATAACATTTAAAATTTTTTAATATAAATGTAAAATTTAAAACTAAACTTTAAACTTATGTATAAAATCAGACTTATTCATAATTAAGCTACACTTATTATAGAAAATCATACCTACAAGTTAGATGTGGATATGTTCATAATTTAAAACTGAAGTTTGCAACCTCGATTAAGACACTTATACCTCCTTATTTCTACCCATGTATCATTCAAAGTTCTTTTATAAATACAAAGGAGTATATTAGTGGCTATAGAAACTTCTACGTTATACTTTACATAATAGTATAATCATTCCGTCATTATCGGAAAATTGTATATATTGTTTCTGATTCTTACCAATGGAAATTACGAATATACATATAACGACATATTACTACTTAATTATATGGAATAAAAAAATATTTACTTATATATAATATAAAATTAAAATATCTAATATCCATTATAGCACATGAAAAATATTGAACTGCATTATATTCCAAGCGCAATGATACTTTCAATTTTCAAATTCGTCAATTTTTGACTAAGATATAGTTTATCAAAAACATCAATAAATGCAGCAAATTCAAACACATTAGATAAAGTAGTAAAATGTTAAATATAAATTAGTTAAATGTAATTTATATAATTAATTATGTTCAGACATACATATATATATATGTATATATATTACGTTTAGAGTATTTCGGCGTATGGACGACGATGGCAACAAGCAATTGAGCCAAGAAGAGTTAATGGACTGGACTTAACGAGTACGGTTTAGAACTATCGGAAGACCAAATTTCTGAGATGTTCACCAAACTGGATGCCGATGCTAGCGGAGGAATCAATATCGAAGAGTTCATAACGGCCGTGAGAGTAAGTCGCTTATAATGCTATGATATAGTGAAAAGCATTGCATCGATTTTATTGTGATGCACGCGATTATAACAATTACATATTGCTATTGACATCCTGCAGCCACCAATGAATGACAGCCGAAAAAAGGTCGTTGAATTGGCTTTCCAAAAGCTAGACCAAACTGGTGACGGTGAAGTCAAAATCGAAGATTTGAAAGGCATATACAATGTAAAATGCCACCCCCGTTACATAAGCGGCGAGGAAAGCGAGGAAAGCATAATGAATAAATTTCTCGGAAACTTTGAACAAGACTCAACGAGGGATGGAATTGTAAGTTATTTTATAGTTTACGTTTGAATACACATAGTATTGTATTTAAATTTTTTTTTAAATATTATAATGTAATTAATTATTACGATATTATTGTATCTTAAAAAAAGTTCAAAATATTCAGTACATAAAATTGTAAAAATAAAGTTTCAAAATTAATTTTGTTTTTAATTTCCAGAAATTGTTAGAAATAAGTATTCAATATTCTAAAAAAATATTAATTGACTAAATTAACACAAAAAAATGAAATTTGTCGATTAAAATAATCATAAAATTTTTTCATTTTTAATTTAATTTTAATTTATTTCAATATTTTAATATACTGTATTACATTAAATAAATTATTTAATAACTTATATTTTACAGGTTACGTACGAGGAATTTCTGAATTATTACAGCGCCATTAGCGCAAGTATCGATAATGATGCTTATTTTGATTTAATGATACGCAATGCTTATAAATTATAAAAATTAACAATTGGAATGGTTATACAAAAGAAATAAGATAAGATTAAGAGAATCAAATATAACGTTTTAGATTTAACAATTTATTCATTCTAATACGTATGCAAAATTACAGAAATACAACATTATTAATTATTTTTATTAAATATTATCAAGTTATAAAATATAATACAGTTTTTGAAAAATGTAATAGATCAATATTTAATGATTAATGGCCTATATTAAACATCAATGCTTATTCATTGCAACAATAAATATTTATATTAAATATTATTAGTTAATTTAAATATTAAAAACAATCCAAAAGATGAAAATTGTGTATATATATGTGTGTGTGTATACGCAATATTTTTCTTTGTTTTGCTCGGTATTGTGTATTTTACGTCAATTATAATTCCTAAGTCCATAGCTATAAATTAATTTTTTCTCAATAAATTAAAAAATTTGAAGATATAGTGAAAGTTAATCAAGGGTAGGAAAATATTGAACAATACAAACAAATCTCGGAACAAATGATACAAATACGACAATTGGTTGAAACTTAAGTATGAACGAGTCAATCAGGAATGTTTTACCTCAATCCAAGCCAATGAATTTACATGAATTTGTTAATATTGAACAGTGTATCATGAGAATATTCCAACGAGACCTATTGTTTCGAAACATATCGTTACCTATTGTAACCGAAAAACATTTATTACTTGATATTCATGTATTGAAAAAAATAAAGAAATTTCTATAAGACTACTATATCTTTATTTTATTTACTATCAGTTTAACAAACTTAACAAATTCAATATTTTGTTATATTAGAGATTCGCAGCGATTTCATTTTGATTTTTGGAATCACTTCAATGAAATCGATGAATCGGTAAAATCACTGACGCATCGTTCTTTAAAGTAACTCCTTGTAACGAATCGTGTGCTGCAACAGGTCAAAAGAGCGCGTTGCTTCATCTTAAATCGATCGTAAATGGAAAAGGTAGGCCCGAACAACTCTTGACCTGCAGGGGGAACATTGGGAGGACTCTTGTCTTTAATTTGGAGGTTCGGCTCCTCTAAAAGTATGATTGTCACGTAGAACATTTTTCTAGTAATACCTGCGCAATGAAGACTTTTCTAATATTGTTAATAGATTAGCACTATATCGTTTGTCATGTATTACTAGAAAGAAAAAATTCTGATACATTATTTTGCAAATTGAACGCTTTAGTTAAGCATGAGCGGCTACAAGCGGAATATTTACTGTTATCTAATATTTTTATTGGAGACTACTTTATCTAATGTGTTTGAATTTGCTGCATTTATTAATGTTTTTGATAAACTATATCTTAGTCAAAAATTGACGAATTTGAAAATTGAAATTATCATTGCGCTTGGAATATAATTAAACAAAAAATTAAACAAAAAATAAAAAGCTGGTATCATGCTATACGTAATACAAAAATTTACTTTTCATGTAATTCAATTAAATGTAATTCATTTTTAATATTTAAAGATGAGAGACTAAACATTAATCATAATGTGACTAAACTTCTGTTACAAAAATTTCTTTCCTGTTTTTATTGGATAAGTTCGTTATCTAACTACTTATGTTCAATGATAACTTTTGGAGATAATTCCGAGTTTTATTTTTTGTTTTATTGATTAAGTTTTGATAGTAAATGCTCTTATCTAGGACATGTTACATTAGTTTTCTATTTTTACAATTGTTTTAAAATGTTGAATATTAATTGTACATTATCTAGTTATTTATAATTTTTATTTTCAATATAGTCCAAATTGTGTTCTACATTCATCTATTTTTATATCTATTAAAAAGTTTTTCTTTATGTAATTGATGTATTATGATATATTTACCAAAAAGATGATTTAATTTTTGGTATAAATGAACAAACTTGAAATTATATTTAGATTCTTATATTATTTTGTATTTAATACATACATCAAATTATTATGTATAAAGGTAGAAAGTCTATGTATATTATGAATGTGTAAATAGTATTCAAACTATTAATAACCTCGCCTATTAATTAATTTTGAAAATACTTTATTGATTTTAAATATAGATTTTATTTAAAAATATTATTAATAATATTCATAAGAAATATTAGCTTCAAAGAAGTTGAAAATATTCATTTAATTTTAACATATGAAATTTTAAATGTATAATATCAAGTAATTAATTTTATTAGATTGATTATTACTATAAGAACAAGGTTTAAATAAATTAAAACATAACTTTTATCTGTTATATACTTTATTTTGAATTCCTTGGTTATTCGGGAATGGATCACCATTTTTATACGATGGAGGATTTTCGTTAACCTTTCAAAAGAAAAAAACTAGATACAGTGTTAATTAAAAGTCTAGCAAATAATACATTTCAGAGAACCGTGCGATATGATGAAATGCGTTCAAATCGAGAGCTTAGTTCTTATAAGTATCTGAAAGTTAACCAGTATCTTTAAACATGTCAATTATTTGAAAATAAACCTTAATTCGACCAAGGTATTCCGCAAGAGAGCAGTTAAAAACGTTGAGCAAATAAGTTATGATACTAAACTACTTTTATGAAAAAGGTCAATATCGCTATAGTTTTGAATAGGTCAATTTCACTTGAAAGTTATGATATAGGCTTAAGTAATATTTTTAAAATGATTGCATAAGACTTTAAGACAGACTTTAACCGCTTTTATTTCTTTATAATACTGTAATTGTCAACCAACTTACATTTACGATTATGCGATAATTTTTTGCCACCTTTTGGGGAAGCAGTGTTGTCTTTCAGAAGTATATCAACGGATGGAATAACTGGCTACTATCGTGAACTTGCGTGAACTGTTCACTTTTGTTCTTTTTGAACCTTCGTAATATCTAGTTTTTCTTAACGATTCTTTTATGAAGCATTTTCGAGAAATTTATAGTAGGCGGGAAGGTACGAGTATCACCACTTCAAACAAAATCAAAAGAAATGGATTATTTTGCAGAATAATTCAACATATATTTTTATATATTAAAAATATTGTCAATCAAGTTGAGAAAAACCCAATGTGTTCACGAACATAACGATGCACTGAATTTTAGTCGCCAGACAAAATTATTATATTATATATTTTCACAAATAATATTATTAATATGTTGGGGAAAAATTAATGCAGAATGAAGGTCTCAAACCAAACTTATTTTTCTGATGTTCGCAAACAACCACAATGAGATGAATCAAATCAAGTAAATGTAAATGTGTTAATAAAAACGTGCAAAACGCAAAAAATAATTTAAGAATATTTGGTCCATTGACATTGGAAATTACGTTAAAATTGCTATAAATGATCATCTAAAAATGTTTTTTATTATTCAAAACGTCACAGATAACAAACATTACAAAAGAGGTTTGCCAACAGAAAATATTTAGACAATTATGACTGAATGTTTCTTTTTGACATAAAAAAAGGATTTTTCCGTAAGGTACATCACTATATAAAATTAGAATTAGGCTTTCTTATTGATATGTTTGCAAGGACTTTATTGCAATGAATAAATAGACGCCTTAAAGTTATAGAATCATTAAATTATACTCGGTTTTACGTTTAAAATAAAATATATGAATTTATATTCCTCTTTAATAAGAAGGCTCACTTATTTCTTCTGTTCGGAGCAGTTTTACTCTAAATCTAACTTGTATTCCCTGCATATATATCGTATACATTCCGCACACTTACTGATCTTTCTTGATTCAGAGAACGTTCGGACGTTCGACTACCTGAACTCTCTCCCATCTCTTTAGTTCATTCTAAATTCAAAATTAGCATAATTAAAATCGAAGGTTTAAAAGATTGTAAAAGTCGAACCTTCTTATCAATATATTGTAATCAAAGATCTAAATTTTATCATTTCAAAGATTGGAAATGGTATTTCAGTTATCAGTGATACAAATATGAAATTAAAAAATTAAAAACTCGCATTGTAGCTAAATTAGTAACAGCAGGAAGATATATCTTTGCACGTATATTAAGACCTTTACTAACATTGACTTTTTTAATAGTAATTCTTTGTTTATAAATTTTATCTGTCTAGGTAGTATTTCTTTCATTAAAATTACCAAATATAAAAAATAATTAATAATAATAATAATTAAGATTTTAATTTAATTTGTAGAATGGTAGGAGATACTTTTAATTTTTGTTCTAAATGCAAAAATATGAATAATTAGTGCGTAGTGAACATCTATCATGAAATTATTAGTAAAAACAAAAAGGAATTGCATCGGCCGGGAATCGAACCCGGGCCGCCCGCGTGGCAGGCGAGCATTCTACCACTGAACCACCGATGCTTGTTAGTTATATTTCCTAACTCTCTATATGTGGAAATCTATCATACTACTTTTTCCATTAATTGTTTTTAAATAGTACAAAGTGTTTTATAAAAACAACTTTTATAGTTCACTGTGTATTAAAAAATTGACCAAAGGTTAACAATTTCTTTGGTTTTACTGTACAGCGTAGATCTCTAGACCCGTTAGGCCGACACGTCTGCTGTCCAATTCAATTAGGAATACTATACTATCAAATGTAGTTTTATTATGCAAAGACAATTTTTAACTAAATTTATGTTTAAAACTGGATATAAACTTGAAATAATAAATACTACATGTCAAAGCTTAACTTTTCATCACTTCAAAATTAACTGAGTATAAGAAACTGTAATACCGGCATCTACAACTTAGAATTTTCATGGGCCGAGAATTTGAACCAGTCGGTAACAGTGTTCTGCAATATCGGTATTAAAATAATTTTTTGTACTTTCGAGATACTTTATGGAAAGTAGTGGCTTGCATTTACTTTCTTTTTAAATAAACAATGTTTAGGAATTTTTTAAATAATTATATTTACTAATTAGCATTGCATTTAACTTTTTAAGGACGGGGATTTGACGTTGAAATTCGACTTTTTTTTAACACAATATTTATGCATAAAATGAAAGAATATGTCACGTGGAGTACCTGACAAAATTGGTTATCGATATATCGACCAGTCCCGTCTGGAACGTAAAGTCCAATATTAAAAATTTAATTAGACCAATAGTCTTTCAAGTCACCTTTTCGAATATGGCCTATTAGAATCGAAAGGCCAAGAAAACATTCAAATTCATTTTTTGTAAGAGGAGACCAAGTTTTCTGATGGGATTGCCGATCTTCATGATTCTGACTTTCATAGCGATTCGTCTCATCTATAATTCTTTCAATCAGAGGGGAATCAAAAAAGTATTCAAAGTAATTGAATATTACGTTTTAATAACCGGTTATTGCATTTTTACTGACCAATATAGTACTTTGAAAATGCTCATAAGATAAAGAAAATTCTTTGTTATCGATATTTAAATATTCCTTTCTTGAACGTTTTTTAAACGGTGACCTGAAATTCTAAAAATGAAAATTAATTAATTTTTTTGACTTTTTAATAAGTGACAGAGTTAATGGGAATAAAAGATTACTCATGACAAAAGTTTGTAAGATAAATAAATTTTGATACTATATAAGACTGAAGTTATACAGAACAAAGTGTTCTGAGCGGAATTCCATTTACATCTATGAATAACGCGTATCAAGGCTTTTTTTTATTGACCTCTCTTTTCTTAGAATTTCTTCCGTCCATCTAACTTTTGCGGAAATACTGCAATCACAAAAATTATCGAATTTTACTTAAACGATATGAACAATATTCATTAAATATAACTTACTTCTAATTTTCAGTAAATAATTCTCATAAAATTAAAAATTTTAGTGTTTCCAATATAAAGATAAAGTCCTTTATAAAAAGCAAAACGATTTCATGCTAAAACATTGTTATAAAGTTTACATTATAATATCTGAATAATCACAAGCTGCTGTCTTTATTTTTATTATATAGTTATTATATATCTTTGATAAATCTTTATATACTAAATTGAAATCTGTTATACTCAGAAAACTAATTCGAATTTCAGTCTAAAACTTTTACAATATATAATATGAGCTTCTGCATAAATAATTAATGATACAAAACTACAAAACTAGTAATTGATGTGTACTAGGATTCTCCCCGGCTGGGAATCGAACCATTTTTTTTTAATTTTTTTATAAAAATATTTTTATTTCATCTTATTACATTTTGTGTCATACAACTGGAGGCCGAAATAAAAATATAAAAAAACAAAGTCTGTATTATAAGAGTGAGGCGAGAGCAAGGTCTGAGGCCGAGTACGCACCCGAACAATAATTGAGCGGAGTTAATAGATTAAGAAACTGAATCAGTGGTGAGCGGATGAACATCTTCGTCGGTTACCGAACATGTAATGGTGAGATATAAATAAGGAAAAAAGCAAGGGGCGCTGCTAAAAAACCTTATTGACGATATGAGCGAGCTTGAGGCACAGTAGGCAGAAAACGCATATGTTAGACAGAGTAACATGAATAGTAAAGCGCGTTACAAACAGTAGGATCGGTAGGTGGCAGAGTAGGAATTATTACTGGAATTTAGATTAAAGAGGTTGGGGATTGCCGCGGTGTAAATATTGAAGAGATCAGGAGAGTTAATAGTACCTTGCATTAGGCCATACTTAATAAGGAAAGAGTTAGAGGAGTTAGAGGAGCCGTTCCAGGTGGTGAAGGATTTGTTCAGGGTCATGGACCAGATTATGTGTATAATGACGATTGGAAAGTGGTGGTGGTGGAGACAACATAGGAGGCCTGGAATCCAGACAGAGTCGAACACATTCTCGAGGTCGATCAGGCAGGCTGCAATGAAATTGTCGCGGTGGAGGTGTAGGTTGACGTTGTGGAGGACGTACTGGAGCGCGTGGCAGGTGGAATGCTTAAATCTAAAGCCGAATTGGTCGGTCGGGACGATTTTATTATTAGAGCAGTGGGAGCGGATACTATTATTGATTATAATCTCGAATACTTTACTGATAGCGGGGGTGATGCTTATTGGGCGGTAGCTCGATACACGATTGGCCGGTTTGTTTTTTTTAGAATTGGAATGAGTTTAGCCTTTTTCCAGGTATCACGGAAGAATCTATTATTGATGCAATTATTAAAAAGAGTGGTGAGACTATACACCAAGCTTTATGAAATAATGGTTTAAGCATATGGAATTCTTTAAATATACCAAAAATGCAAAAAGAAAGCCTCCCCGGCGGGGAATCGAACCCCGGTCTCCCGCGTGACAGGCGGGGATACTGACCACTATACTACCGAGGACTTGATTTTGTTGGAATTATTGTCAAATTTCGGAAGAAATTTTATAAATTGTTCCATAATGTTTATCTAGTATCTTATTGATCTATTTTTAAATAGATTTCGGATATATTTGCAACAGACGTTGCCATATTTCTATTTTATGGTGAGTGTGGAATTTCACGATCTATAGATCTTGTACGTGCATACCGCTAAAAAGTGGATAAAATTGAGGCTCGGATAATAAAATAAATGAATATATAAACATATATACAAGAACACGAGGAGTAGTTGAAATTGTGCACCCTTTAAAGAGAAGATTTAATACAAGATAATAATTGATATTAGAATTTTATAAAGAATTATGCGTAGATGATTGAATAGTTTTATGAAATAATGGTTTAAGCATATGTAATTGTTTAAATAAGCCAAAAATGCAAAAAGAAAGCCTCCCCGGCGGGGAATCGAACCTTTTTTTTTTATAAAAACATTTTTATTTCAGATATATAAAGGTGAAAATTACAATTGATGGCCGAAATAAAAATATAAAAACAAAGGCTTATGGTAATAGGATTAAAAGACGAGGGCAAAGGCCTAACGGCCAGATACGCATTCGGACGGTGTATAATCGAGTTGAGGAATTAATAAACGATGTATATAGATTAGGGGGGGGACATCTTCGTCGGATACCGTGCAAAATCGGGGGGGAGATATAAGGAAAAAAAGCAATAGACGCTGCTAAAAAAAAACCTTAATGACGGTAAGTGCGTAAAAATTGGACACAACGGTAGAAGAAGAACGCAATGGTTAACAATGAGTCGTTACAGTGGAAAGCGCGTTACAATAGCAACGATAGAGTTCGTGGAGAGGATGTGTGGTCGATATTTAATGGGGATAGAGGAGGGTATTCGTGCCGGCATTATTAATGAGAGTCGAGCAGTTATCTGTCGATGCTCCTGCGTCTGTGAATGTCGTGGAGAGCTGCATCGCGTTGGAGCCACCAGTAATTTTTAATAGCATGTTTTGCCACCTTGTGATCGCGATCTGGGATGGTTGAATTATATTTGAATGAGTGTGGGTTGATGGAAAGAGGAATGGTTTTATCTGATTGGTGTCTGGAGGAGTGATAAAGGACTGGTTCGCCAGATGGACGTTGGATGATGCCATGGTTATCGAAGTAAATGAAGTAATGAGGGGGGATATAACCGGAACGTGCTCTCTCCGGGAGGTCGCTGGGGTCGACAGTCGAGATTTTATCAATGGTGGGATTCTTGATGTTGTGTATGTTATTGAAGAAGTCGCGGGAAAGGTTGATAAGATGATTGTCTATTCGCGGTATATTTGCTTTATTATATATGGTGAGGTTACTGATGCGATGGTTGGAATTGGTGTTGCGATATATATGGAGGGCAGCACGGAGGCAGTTCCTCTCGAATTTCCGGAGTTTTTCTATTTTAGCGGCCCCAGCGTTCCACCAGAGAGGGGCAGCATAGGTAATTAGCGGGCGGACTAGGAGGAGGTAACAGATTATTTTAGCTCTGTGGCTGAGAACTTTATTGAAGAAGATATTGGAGTAGGATTTGAAGGCCGTCTTGACTTTATCGAGTTGTGTATCAAGGTGGATATTGAGTCTGATTAGGTAGTCGAGATGCATGCCAAGGTAGGTGACTGATTTGAGATTTACTATTGGGGTGGATGTGTTCATGCTATGGTGGAAGATTTGAAAATTTGTGATCGCTCTTCGTTTGCGGATGGTGATGAAGCGTAAAGGTTTATGGAAGAAGATGGTTTCGGTTTTGTTGGGATTGATTTTTAGGTTCCAGTCGGTGTAGTAGGAGCTAATCGCGTTCAGGAGGTTTTGCAGTTTGTGTTCTATATCCTTTGGTTCATCACCAGCCACAAGGATAATAAGGTCATCTGCAAAAGCTGCAGAGTATGAGTTATTGCCAGAGTTGAGATTGAAGAGGTTGGGAACAGCGGCAGTGTAGATATTAAAGAGATCGGGAGAGTTAATAGTACCTTGCATTAGACCTTCTTTGATTAGGAATGATTTGGTGGAGATAGAGGAGCCGTTCCATGTGGAGAAGGACCTATCGAGAGTCATGTGCCATATTAGTTGAAGGATGTCTATTGGGAAATTGTGTTGGTGAAGGCAGAAGATGAGGCCTAAAATCCAGACAGAGTCGAAAGCTTTTTCAAGATCTATTAGGCAGGCAGCTATGAATTCGTCGCGATGTAGGTGCAGATTGATATTGTGAAGAACGTATTGAAGAGCATGGCAAGTGGAGTGTTTGAATTTGAAGCCAAACTGGTTGGACGGAATAATGTTATTAATAGAACAATGAGATCGGATGCTTTTATTAATTATAATCTCGAATACTTTACTGATTGCGGGAGTAATACTAATTGGACGATAGCTAGCCATCCTGTTAGCTGGTTTGTTTTTCTTGAGGATGGGAATAAGTTTGGCCTTTTTCCAGGTTTCAGGAAAGAATCTATTGTTGATGCAGTTATTAAAAAGTGTGGTGAAGTCGAAAATGATAGGATGTGGTAGATGCTTTAAAACTATTGGGGGAATATTGTCGAAGCCGGCGGAGCATTTATTAGGGAGAGAAAGGAAAATGGAGTTGATGGTGGGTACATTAGTGAAGAGGTTGTTATTAGGTGTGTGAGATGGGTTGGAGGCCAGGTTGGTAGGGCTAAAAACAGTAATGGTGTTATTGGAAGAGTGATTTTGCAAAAAGGAGTCGATTAATGGGTTAACAGACTGAGAGACTCGCGTGTATGTGGGGGAGTGAGCGTTAGTAATGTTGGGGGAGTTTTTTGCCTGGAAGAAGGCTCCCATTATGTTGAGGATGTCAGGGGGCGAGGTGACAATGTAGTTGTCACCATCGCGGGCAAGCGAATTAATGTTGCAGTTCGACTCTGCTAGGAGGTAGGATTCATCTGGAGTGATAGATAGGTTTTGAATGCCTATGGGTTGATTTCTGCGGAAGAATCTATTTAATTTGGGGAAGAATTCGGTAGGAGATTTATGATTAATGTTGCGTGAGATGGCTTCCCAGTAAGCAGTATAAGATTTACTGTATTCGAGCTTGAGTTGATATTTAACTTGGGAGAGTAATGATCTAATAAAATCGAGGTTAAAACTATTATTATCGTTAGTGGAATTGTATGCTTTGTTACGAGAGGTGATTAGGAAGGATTTATACTTCTGGAGATTTTTAATTTTGGATGTCGAATAGTAAAGCATATTGTCGCGAGGATTGAATTTGGGAACTATGGTAGATATTGAATTATTTATATGTGAGGAAATGGAGTTAAGGTGATCAGAAATCTCGTTATTGGTTAGATTGCGGTCGTTAGGAACGCGGATTGAGTGTAGGTTTGCTAGGTGTTTGCAAAATGTTGGCCATTTAGTACGTTTGAACATGAATCTATTAGTAGAGTCGGGGTTGATTGTAGGGATATTGAGGTTAAGAGAAAGAGTGAATTGAAGTGCTCTATGGTCGCTGTTGAAGTCGAGAGTTCTGATCTTATTGTTAATAAGATTAGAGATAGAGAGGCGATGGTCTAAAATGCAAAGATCAATGAAAGAATTAGCACTAGGAAAAGAAGGGATGTTGGATGGGATTATTTTAGATCGGAAGCGAATGCCCTGCGAGTCAGCCCAGTTTTTGAGCGCTGCGCCTTTAAATTTTGTGGAGGAGTTGCCCCATGCGGAGTGGCGCGCGTTGAGGTCGCCTGCTATTATATAGAAGTTGTTCGGAGAGGCGAGATTAAGGTCCGAAAAGATGCGATCGAATTCTTCAGTAAAAGAACGGTTTTCGGTTGGGTTAGCGTAAATCGCGATGACGAACAGACGGGTGTGTGCCGATAAGTTGATAAGAATAATGGTATATTATTGGGCGGTAGCTCGATACACGATTGGCCGGTTTGTTTTTTTTAGAATTGGAATGAGTTTAGCCTTTTTCCAGGTATCACGGAAGAATCTATTATTGATGCAATTATTAAAAAGAGTGGTGAGACTATACACCAAGCTTTATGAAATAATGGTTTAAGCATATGGAATTCTTTAAATATACCAAAAATGCAAAAAGAAAGCCTCCCCGGCGGGGAATCGAACCCCGGTCTCCCGCGTGACAG
Organism: Sycophaga agraensis; assembly: GCA_018906755.1. Lineage (NCBI taxonomy): Eukaryota > Metazoa > Arthropoda > Insecta > Hymenoptera > Pteromalidae > Sycophaga > Sycophaga agraensis. The sequence goes on from JACCIE010000011.1 coordinate 2,650,302, forward strand.
GCGGGGATACTGACCACTATACTACCGAGGACTTGATTTTGTTGGAATTATTGTCAAATTTCGGAAGAAATTTTATAAATTGTTCCATAATGTTTATCTAGTATCTTATTGATCTATTTTTAAATAGATTTCGGATATATTTGCAACAGACGTTGCCATATTTCTATTTTATGGTGAGTGTGGAATTTCACGATCTATAGATCTTGTACGTGCATACCGCTAAAAAGTGGATAAAATTGAGGCTCGGATAATAAAATAAATGAATATATAAACATATATACAAGAACACGAGGAGTAGTTGAAATTGTGCACCCTTTAAAGAGAAGATTTAATACAAGATAATAATTGATATTAGAATTTTATAAAGAATTATGCGTAGATGATTGAATAGTTTTATGAAATAATGGTTTAAGCATATGTAATTGTTTAAATAAGCCAAAAATGCAAAAAGAAAGCCTCCCCGGCGGGGAATCGAACCCCGGTCTCCCGCGTGACAGGCGGGGATACTGACCACTATACTACCGAGGACTTGAAATCGGATGAAAGTTTGATTTTCAAGAATTGTGTTTAGTACTCTCTTCTCAAGATTTCAGTTAAAGTTTGATTTCCAAAAAGGACTTCTTCACGAAAAAGCCAAGAACTGTAAAACAACGGCAGCAACAAAGCCCTTGAAATAAAAAAATAACTATGTTAGTAGATTAATAATAAATAATATTAAACAATGAGGCATTTCTATTGATAAATGTATTTAAGGAATATTATAACCATTTTAGAAGTGTATTATTGTAAATTAAGTCTGACTGTTTAATTAGAAATAAAGTAGATAGACTTGCACCTTCTAAAATACAGATAAATTCATTTATAAATATGCTATTGGTAAGGTAGAGTGTTATTACCAAGTAAAACGTGTCCTTATTGTATTTTGATTTTGAATTCATGTAGTTAAATCTTGCCGTTTTGTAGTTAGGTAAAAAAGCCACTTCTAACGCCGCCACTTGTGACTAGGTAACGCCTTCCTTTTCTATACTCCATAGCAGCGTTTACTGGAATTGTCATGCTTGACCTGAAAGTGTTTAAAAAAATGGTTTTACCTTCACTTTTCTATTTGTTTTTTAAAGTCGACATTTCGTCATTTAACAAAGGTCTTTTTCTTTTCCTATTTTTGGACACTTTCATTGTATATTTTCACAAAAATAATAATAATAATTATAATTTAATAATAATCAATAATAATAATAATTAATAATTATAATAATTATAATTTATCAAAGCTAACTTTGACTTTCAAGTTGGACTTTAAAAATCAACATTCAAAATAAAAAAATCAATCTTTAATAGCGGAAATACAGAAGCTAATCGAAATTTAGAGCATGTTTCTATATCTAGATATAAATACGCCTTCCGTGATATTTCAGTCACAAAATCTTTTTTGGTTCCATTACTTGACCTACATTTTTTTCTATATATTTACAGACATTTTCGTAACTATACGTTAATGTATAAAAAATTAATATTTTTTAATATATACAATGTAGAAACTAGATATATACGATATATATCTATTTATATTAAGGAATATTATAAATGAATAGTTATTGATTTTTACATGTACAAGTTTGTGTTTAATTAAATTTCGCTGAATTTAGTGCACAGATTTAGACCCAATTTTACTATTTATTTTTGGAAATAAAAAAATGGAACTCTTAGTAATCTGATCTAATGTTTTCAAATCATTTGTAACCGACCCTATTAATTATACTATAAATAATTTATTCAAAAATATCTACTAGTAAAGAAAAACTATATAAATATCCATTCAGCATGTACTGAGAGAAGTGTTAAAAGAATTTTTACTACACTATGAAAAAAGACTATAGACCAAAATTCGGTATATTAAAAATTCATACACATGTAGTAATTTTTCGGTAAAATAATCACAATTTAAGCTGTGAAATATAATTTTTTTGATTTAACAAGTCTCTCCACAGTCTACTTAGTGTAGTAAAAATACTTATAACTGTTTTCTCTGTATGGTTTTGTCAAAAATCCAACTAAGTATCCTAATACAACTTTTAACTACCATAATTCTAATTTTTGTTATATTATAAAGTAATTTTAAGTTTCTGTCCTTAAATCACGTTTACTTCTTTAAAAGAGATGTGCAAAACTTTATTGGCCAAAAGTATCATTTTTAAAAAATAGTTTTCAATAAGACTTATATTTCAAAGACGTATATTTAAACTAAATCTAAAATCTAATAGTACAGCACTTTACTACAGTTATTCTATCTCGGTCTTTCATATTAATATGCTATTATTCTATTAGCTGAATTCTCCATTGTACTCTAAACGAGGATGTATTGAATGATAAACAGACTAATTATATTTTAACTGTTATCAAAAAAGTGATTATATACATTTTTTTAACAAATGCTCTATATAAATGCAATAAATGGGACGGTTATAAAAGTATAATTCAATAAGTATATTAACGTAAAGATTCATCTTCTGAGAGCGTGTTGTGCGCGCGTATCCAAAAGGAAAGCGATATCTAGAAGAACATGGAAAGCCCCTGTATCTAATCGCCCCCTGGAACTACGAAAAAAGATATCTCAATGCGCGCGCAGTCGTGAGAGGTTTGCTGCCGCCGCGTTAAATCCGTGTACGTGGATAGGGGGGCAGAAGCGGGTGAGGAGAGGATCGTGAGGTTATATAAAAGCGCGTCGCGCTTTTGAGAGAGCCAGCGACAATCGACTGCCCGTGTCGAAGACTTGAGTACACGCGGGAGCCGCGCAAACCTGTCAACGCATTCGCGCGCGATCAACTGCTAGTGAGAGTCACAAGCTCCATCCAACACTTATCAACACTTAAGTGGGGTTACTTCTATTTGATCCTCTCTCACGCACGATAATCAAACGATCATCATGAGGTCCTCTATGTTCTTCGTCGTCGGTAAGTTCTAATTTCAAATATTGAATCCTAATGGTTTCCAATTTTTAATAATAAGAAAATATGTGACTGTGATTTAAATGCTACAAATTCCCATTGTTACATCTCTAAGAACGCGGCGATTTTTTTAATACGCTCTAAATTGCGTTCCCGCTCAATGCCACGAACCTATATGGATACATTATTTGTACAAATCGAGAAGGGGCGGCTTCCGCATGCGCAAGTATTTGATTGAGAATCGGCGATTCACGAACAGTGTTTGGAAATGGTTCGCCAGTGCGCAACAACGCCGTTCGACTCATTCGCGATCAAATTTCTGATGACTACAATGATTGAAAAAACCTCGTGTCAGCACAACGCGGATGTATAGACGATTATTTGCCCTAGCAATGCGCAAACACTTTTTGTCAGCAGTTGATAAACATACACTTTTATCGGAGAGATTGGCTCATCGAATGGAACCGCTAGTTCGCTTACGCATTGGTTTCTTATCAAAAATACACACAATCTTCGATAAGTTTCCGTAGTTCGAGGGCAAAGTTCGAGATTTACAATAATTTTGTTTCTATGTGGTGAGAAGTTGTCGAACGTCGTGTGTTACAATTCTCTCTTTTGCATTTTTCGTGCTCTTTCCTTTCCTTTCCATTAGAATTGCATGCGAAAATGTGGCAGATATCGCTAATACCAAATGCTTGAATACGGAGTATTTTAATTTTTTAATCTTGTATTCCTCCAAAACTGAAAAAAGTTACTAATTCAACAAATTTATTTTTAAAAGTTAAAAAAAACTTTAACGTCCATACAATATAATCACAGTTAGATTTTGTTAATTATAATTAATTAAAAATAATTTAATGTAGCTGCAAATTTTTACGAAAGCAATATTGAAGAAAAAATAAAAATTAAAATAGTTGTCATGCCGAATGTAATCAATTGATTTTTCTTCTTAAATTTATTAATGTAATTTTTATAAAAAAACACACAATTTGTTAAATAATTCAGCATCTGTATTAAATTCATACGTAAAATAATACTGATGCGATAGAATGTATATTCTTCCGACTTAAATTTTTTTAGTAAATCACGGTTGCTTCAGATTTTTTGATTGCACATCATTTTAATTAGAGCCGAAAAAGAGAAGATGCGATAAGAGTATCAATGGAAAGATATATTATGTTACTGATATTACTTTATCTGAAAACTGAATTTTTCGATGTGCATTTATTTCCTTAATAATTCATAAGTTTCTAAATGAGTTTTATTCGCTTTTAAATAGTTAATTTTCATTAATAAATTTCTATGTAGTTAATAATTCGATTCAATATTTCGTATAATTCGATCTGCAATTATTTAGCGAAATAACGAAATACAATGTACGTTTGGCTACTGTATTAAATTATTAAAATAGAATATTTTCCAAACAACGGAAATTTTATAAAAAAAATGTTATTTGCTTTCAATTTTGCTATTGATAATGACTGTCCTGTAGTAAACACGACGAAACGGAAAACTACTTTATTATGTTTATTGGATATTGTATTTAAGTGCACATTTAATTTTATGGCAAAATTATTTTGAGCAAATATTATTACATATTTTTATGTTATGTGAAGTCTAATGGTACATATATATTAATACATAGAATGCAATTGTTATGCAAAATAATTGATTTATTGTGACTAATATAAATTAAAATTTATCCTCATTCGAAATGATATTATCTTCAGAATTCTTCAAGCCCTTACGTTGTCTACTCCCTATTTGGATATTTTTTATCTTTGTGGTAATTTTAATTCACATTTTTTTATTTGCAAAATAACTATAAAGTCTGAATATACCTTGTCAATTGTATTATATCTGAGTTTCAATTATTATACTCTATCATTATGATTTTGAAAAAAATCGAGAAAAAATATTTTTAAAAAATTTTGTAGATAAATTAATTATTATAAGATATAAATAGTTAATTTTAAAATTCAAATTACAAAATAATTAATATTCATTTCATATTGTTTAAGTGACGTATCCGAACAAGTAACTTACCATAAAATTGTTTTCCGCAATAAAGTTAAAAAAGAACGTTTGAGAAAAACAAGATTATTAATGAAAAAGTTTAGTACTCAAGAGTAACACAAAGTAACCCGGCATTGAATTACTCATTATTTATATGCAGCAAATTAATTATAAAAATTGAATCTAAAGCATGGCTTACCACTTAATTTATTCAAGTTCGTAATATGATACTTGCAGTGGCGTGGATGACGGTCTCTACGATCGGGCAGAACCTTAAGGTAGACGAAGCCTTATCCAAGATCAACGAGGTCATCGACATCCCCTCGCTTAAGAATCTCAACATCTCGGCACTACCGGTAGACGATGCGCAAAATGCACTCAAGAGCAAGTGCGAAAAGAACGGGGGTCCACAGGCGTTCGAGGTGGCCAAGAAGGCCAGCGCTGACATGTTCAACTGTGTTAAGAGTCTCGTTAACTTCACCGTCCTGAAGGAAGAGATGGACAAGGCACGACCTACCGGTGACCTCGACGAGGTTTTCAAGAAGTACTGCCGCAGGAAGCCTATCCTCAAGAGCTGCATGACCAACTTCACCGATGCCATCGAGCCCTGCCTCGAGCCCCAGGAGCGCGAGCACAAAGTCGTCGTCCAGAACATCACTGAGAAAATCCTCAACTTTGTGTGCTTTAAAGAAGGCGACAGAATTGCTTGTAAGTATATCCCAGCGTTCCCGCGCTCGCGCCGCCGAGCTGCGCGCCGAAAAACAAAGGACTTCCAAGAACTCGGCATCTCACTAAAAATTTATAAATTTTATAATTCAATTTATATGTACTTTTTCGTGGTTACCATTCTCAATCTTTGAGGATAAACGAGTATTTTCCTTTGATGTAGCACAACACAATTTTTGAAACCGAATTTTTCGACTAGAATTTCAAAAAAAACTGAAAAAAACGAACTTTTGATCGAATTAACGTATTTCGACATAAGCCCTTTGGAGGTCGAAGTGTAACTGCCCGAGCCGGCCATTAGCCAAGCCATTCACACCATTTGTTACGACGTGCCAAAGCTTACCCGGCGCTGGCCCACTGAACTGTGACTACTATTATACTGCAACGTATATGTGTACAAGTTTCGAATTCGACCGTGAAACCTAATCGTAACATATGCACATATACAGATTTTTAATACATCCTTTTAGATGTGTATATATTCGAACCTTTTAATACGCTGTATACACTATTATTCTTACATTAACAAATTTCTTTTATATAATACGTAGAAATACGATCGATGTGACGTTGACACTTTCGTATTCAAATTATCTAGATAAATTGAATCTTGTTTTAAATGTTTTGTTATAATATAATGTGTTGCATTTTTATTAGTTACCATTCTTGTATGGATTTGAACCTGAGTAAAATCCAAAATTGAAAGTATGTATACACAGAAATAGGAAAATAATGCGAGAAATAACGCGTATAATAAAAAACTAATAATGTTTACACAAATAACTCAATTACTAATTTTCAAAATAAACCCTTTGTTAGTTCTTCAAGCTTACATTGTTGGCCTCGAACGGCTTCCGAGAAAACCAGTTAAATCCAAATATGCGTTGCAGGAGATTGAACAGTATATATAACGGCACATCATGTAAACCTTGCCCCATATAGAGAGCATAATATATAGAAAAAAATTGCGACATCATTCGTCGGACCTACACTCTTTTGAAAAAAATTTTGCAAAAAAATTGACGTTTCGGAAAAATCTCATTAATTTGGAATCATGCGGTCTAATATTAAACTAATAATGGCTCTACTCGTAAAGATATATACTTTATTTAAAACTAGCATTCTAAAAAGACTGGTACTATTTTTCTAAGTATCTTGTATCGAGATCTTGTATACAAAACTGAAGTATTCTACATGTATTTTCAGATAAAATTTACGGTCTTTCGAGCAAACTTTTTCTTCGTCTATTGCACTGTTATTGCATTCGCGCTAAGACAATTAACCTAAGAAAGAAGCCTTGTGTCTGTGCCTAACCAAGATAACTTACAAATGCATCTTTCATTTCTCTTATAGTGTTTATTGCGGCTAAGGGACCAGAGTGCTTCCAAAACAAAGCACAAGCCATCCAGAATTGTGCCAACTCCACTTTCGGAAGCTACAGTCAGAATGTAACCGCAATCGACCCAAGCAAAGGATTAAGCGCCTTGCCCGACATTAAGACTTTACCGTCCCTCATTTTTGATGGCAAAACTTGCAAGTGAGTATTAATGCTATGATATATCAACTTTATTGTATTTTTATTTTGTAACAAATAAATATAAATTTTCTCTATCATTAATTTATAAGCATGTACATTCATGTTTTGATATTTTTTCTCATAATTAAATTTGTAGTTAAATAGTGCTTTAACGTATCAGTTATCGAGAACTAGTACTGCAATAATTTATGCGACGGGTAAACGTATTTATTACTACAGTAACAAGCTCGGTAATGGGGTCACGAATTAAGATTTACTTATCACTTTCAATTGCGGGTTTTTCTAAACTTCTTGGAGATTATGTTAGAAAATGCGCAAATTTATGTGCATTGTGAAGTGCATTAAAAGAAAGTATTACGATTTTACCTTGAAATTGATTACGAGCTTATAATGCCCTGTACTAGTTCATTGTTTATATAAAAATAATATGCTGTAATTTATATAGTCTCGAAATAATAAAAGCTTCAATCGAAGCATTAATCATTTTAAAATTTATCGCATCGTAGATAAACGCTGTACTTGATACAAGATTGATGTTAGTAAATACCTGATGAACAGTTTCGAAACTGTGGGTTGAACAGAAATAGTCATTTAAGTTTGTGTACCATTGATAAGAATGAAAACAATAGATTTGAAAAGGAATGACTAATTTTAAACTGTCATTAATTCTTCTGCAGAAATATGGACAAGCTGCAGATGTGCGTAGTGACGGCACTGGAGGGCTGCGAGGACCCCACCCCGGCCAATCTTCTCGATTCCATCTTCAACTACATCAAGAAAGTGACACCCTGCGAGAAGATGCTTGCTGATGCACCCAAAGCCTAGGGACTCATTTTTAAATCTAGCATCGCATCGACCTCTCTTCAATCCCTATAGCACTAACATTCTATATAGATGTAGATGAGTTAAAAAAAGTCTGCAGTTTTTGTTCACTGCGTGATCTTATACGGCGAGACTATGTGATTTTTACAACCATGACGACTGTATATGGATCAGCGACAATGTTCAGGCGCACAAGAGGTGCAGTTTCTTGCATTTTAACAAGGAGCTTTTTTCAGCTTCCTTTTTTTCTATGTATCGTATAACGCGCGAGTGAGATCAAACTTCTCAATATTCGCAAGTCTTTTCCCCTTCACAGCGCGTATAGAAATATCTTTGCGTCCGAGTTTTGTTTTTGTACTTACTAATTGTTTCGTTCTTCTTTGTTTAACTTGAAAGCCATACAAGACGGTGTATTCACTGCATTTCTAACTTAAATAAAGATTAATCATAAAGTTCTTAAACTCTTATCGTACGTAGGTATTTATCGAGCATTAGTGATAGGTGAAAAGACGTCCCTTCTATTTTTTTAATGACGTCATACTAGAGGTACACGAGGATTTATAGGCTAAAATTTTAAAAGTAGTTTCGTTAATATTCTATTAATTTTTTTGTAAACGAATTTTGAGTTTGTACTTTTACTAAAAAATTTACAAAAACGATTTATTGATTGTAAACTTATGTATACATATAATATGAAGCATCCGAACAAATAAATCATTTTTTGAAAAATAATTGTGTTCACTCAATGTACCTTATTTTATTCCTTTCACAGGATACGCTTCTCATAAAAATTTCACAAAAATAGATGTACATGTATACGCATAAAAGAATACACCTATCCCGATTAAAAATCGTCATATTCATTACAATCTTATCATTAATGACTCTTGAAATTGTTGATTTCATTCAGAGATTAGCCTCAATAGATAAATTCACAGTTCGGCTACTATAATTTAAGCCGCAAGGTTAGAATTGCGTAAAAGAAGTACGAAAGATGCGCGGGAAGCCGCGCGGAGCCTCGCGGGCCTCGCGATTGGCGGGCGTCCGCGAGGCGGCGTCGCGCGGCGCGCAGTCGGGCCGATGGGGGCACGCATGCGCGGGCGCAGGCGCGGGTCGGCGCCGTCCGCCGAGGCAGGGCGCGGGGCGCGGGAGAGAGGGCGCGAGTAGCAGCGAGCAGCAGCCGCTTGCGCGAGGCGAGGGGCAGGAGCCAGCAGCAGCGAGCAGCAGCGCCAGTGCACTTCTGAGAAAGCCCGCGGCTGGCTGTCTCGACGGTGTATGTGTTAAGGGAATTCTCCTCGAATCCGCGATCCGCAACATGTTAATGAGTTTCACCCTTGTCAACATTAAAAATCCATGCAGTGCACACGGAATACGAAGGAAAATTAACAGTGCCAGACATTTACCCTCTTGATCGAGGAAGTGATCCTAGTTGGCCAATTGTGCAATAAGCCTGCCAGGGGAAGGGGAGAGCGAGACTGCGAGACCGAGCGCCGGAAGCAGGCGAGAGCGAGCGAGAGGGAGATCGAGCGAGCGGAGGAGGAGCGCGGCCCCGAGATGCCAGGCAAAGGCGGGAGGAGAGGAAAGTCCGGTGAGTGGCCCCGACGGCCGAGCACTGCGTGCTCCGCAAGGCCGCCAAGCGCCCTTACGTCACGGCTATTCGCGGCGGGCGGCGCGCACGTCCCCCAGGGCGCGGCCCCATGTGGGCCGCACGTGCCGCCGCTCGGTATCGATCCTGCCCGCGGCCTCGCGCCACTGCGCCGCGGCAATGGCCGGGCCGCTGCGCGGAATATGGCGCTGCGCACACGTGCGGCGGCCGTCCCCGGAGCCGAGGGCCGCCCGGGCCGCCGAGCCAAGGCCGCGGCCTCGGGGAGTCGCCGCGCGCCGCCGAGCGGCGGCTTGGCCGACACCGCGCCGAATTGGCGCCCGCGGGGGCAGGTGGCCCGGCCGAGCATATGGACCGGTTTGCCCGCCGGAGCGCCCGCGGCTGCATGCGCCCCGCGTTACGCAATTGGCGCTAGAGCCGATATTTGAAAGTTGCACTATCGCCGTCTGCTTCGGGGCCGACACTGTCTCCGGTTATTCGTGGCTTAAAACCCGTTCGCCGAACGCGCGGCCACCTTATAAGCCCCTTAGTTCTGCGCCTGCCCGTGCAACCTCCGTCCTCGGGTACGATATCGATTTGGCTATTTCCTGCGATGCGCCTTAACGGTCTCGAATGTTGTCATCGGAAATCGTTTGGAGTACACACGAGCTCCGTATTTACGTTGTAACGCTCGATCCGTGTCACTCGGCATGCTTCTTTCAAACCCAATATTATGATGCATTCACATTTCATGATAGGTCACGTCTTTGAACATTGTCCCGATCACGACATCTTGAGTTTGCAACGAATTTTTTAAACGTGCGGCCTTTTGTTACTGATCTGTTCAAGTAAATATGTTTAATGGCCAACGTCAGTTGCACTCGAAATTGGTATTAATCGCTCATGATGACGACGTCATTCGCGTGCTCATAACAAGAGTCATTATCACTGCCCAAGTTTACGTATAGTTTGCTCGAACAATGATACTGTAGAAATAATATTACCTCTTATGTGGAAAATGTGCAGGTCAAGGCGGAAAAAGAGTTGAAATAACATCTGACGACGAGTCTATCAACGATGCTTGTAGTGTAACCAGTGGCCTGTCTGACAATCGCAGTTTGCTAGAAGATGTCAACGATAATGAAATCGAGGAAGTATCACAACAGGAAGCATTCGAGGACAAACTGAAGGAAGCTATTGACGGTTTAACACAGAAGAGCGCAAAAGGAAGGATAGTCTGTTTTCATGGAGTCGAAAAAATTTTTGCGATTAAGTATGTTCCCGAATTTGTCGAAGATAGAAAAATGACCATTGCAGATGCCATTGAGAAAGGACTAAAAAAAGGTCGAGGTGATGAACAGTCTTCTGCTGCAAGACTGAGTACATTGCTTTGTGTTCAATTGGGCATGTATGATAGCGCTGAGACTGTATGCAAAGATCTTAAATCTACTTTGACTTTTATTGCAAATGATACTACTGCCTCGGTCATTGGGAGATCTGAGGTAAATAAACAAAATAATAATTGCACACAAAGCTATGAATATTGTTATCATTTAATAACCAACTTTTATTGGTTTTAGTCTTGTTGGGCTTTAAGTATGAATCAATTTCTTTCTGGAAACGATGCAACTGACACCATTGAAATTACACAGCTTTTATCAAATATTTTTGCTGGTTCATATTTAAAAGGTAATGGTGTTGCACCAACAGTTGCGGCTGAAGTGGCTGCTCTACATGCAACTGCAATTTCTTCATGGACTTTACTTTTAACCATAATGGCTCCATCAGATGTTTACAATTTACTTGGAAGTACTCGAACAAGCAATTTCATGCCGTATGTTTAATAATTTAATAATTTAATAACTGACTAATTCTTTGTTCATTAATTTTTCATTCTTTATTTATTGTGGGCTTTAGTTCACTCAATCGTTTAAGTGAATTGCTCCAATCACCTCATTTAGACGTACGTATAGCAGCTGGTGAAGCTTTAGCGGTTATTTTTGAGCTTGGACGCGATTATGCAGAAGATTATGAGCAAGATTGGGCATCAGATTTGGTAGAGATTCTCAAAGATTTGGCAACTGATTCCAATAAATATAGAGCTAAAAAAGATCGTAAACAACAACGTGCTAGTTTTCGAGATATTTTGCGTTATATTGAAGTAAGTTTATTAAATTAAGCTTTTGTTTCTATTTGTCAATTGTTGTTGACAATGTTAATAAATGTTGTTTTGTAGGAAGATATAATACCAGAGACCCACGTTAGATTCGGAAAGGAAACGCTATATCTTGAAGGATGGTGCGCTCGTATCCAGTATAATGCCTGTTGCCGATTGCTTGGTCCTGGAATAAATATACATTTATCTGAAAATCAATTATTGCGCGAAATTTTTCACCTTGGTAACCGAATGATTGGTTCAGTTGGAGTAACACAAAAAACTAGCAAATTAGAAAGAGTAAGTGAAGTGTAGACAGTTACATTTTAATTTCATTTTAGTTGTGTGTATAAAACATACTTATATTATATTTAATATCTTTTAGACTCTGATAAACGCAGCAGCATTTAAGGCCCGTACGATTCAAAGGAACAAAGTTCGAGATAAGCGATCAGCTGCCTTGGCAATGTAAATTTTTGCGTAGTCTTATGTATGACCTGTGTAATCAATACGATTGAAAGCGCAGAACTGTCGTGTATCATTTTATTTATTGAATTATTGTCCAACAAATACAGTCTCGTTAGTCTTTTATTTTTGGTATTTGAAATTTATTGGCATCACTCTAATCATACATATTAGATTGGGTGCGCTTAGAAAGACTTTGGAAAAATGAGAATTTCGAAACTGCTCGTTTTTTCAAGAATTTAGCATAATATCTATTTACTACTTTTGTAAACTTGACATACACAAATGTGTATATAATTTATTGTACATATTGAGCAACCATTTGATCATTCGATAAATTTAATCTATTTTATTATAAATTGGAACATATATTGTTATTTTGCTTGACTCTTAAGCAAACTTAGTTTGTTTTTATTTCACAAATTGACGTTAATTTGTACGTTGCTTTGTATTTATTTAGGTGATCTATTTATAAGAATTATGAAAATGATATTAATAAATATATCTATAATAAATTCCATTTAAAAACATGTTTTTTCAGTATTGTTTAAATACATTAAATGTAAATATAATAACCATTTTAGAAATTAGAGATATTTATTTTTAAAAAGCTTAAATGTATGTATCCCTCATGTAATTTTATTGGATGTAATATTCGCCTTACGATTTATACGAAAATTAAGAATCCAAATCATATTGGTGGTCTTTCTTGGAACCACCTCGAATCACCTGCATAAAAAGACATGGTCATGAATGTGGCTTGTGTAGTAGCTCACGCTAGTTTTTCTAATCGGTGCCGAAGGAGCTCTGCCGGCGATCGGGAGCACCAATACAAGCTCGCGCGCAAAGACGAGGAGGCTGGAATCATATTCACATTGGTTTGCATTGACTGTATGATCATTTTTCTTTATTTAATCATCCTTATCGTTTTACCGTATCTTTTTTGCTACTTTTTTGATTTTTTTGTGTTCCCGAAATATGTTGGGCGTGATGCGAGGGAGAATCTTCGGTAGCATTACCAACTTTATGTATTATTTCTTGAATTCAAAAATGGATTCTTTTACGGGAATGCTATCGGTTACCACATATAATTAAATCGGTCAAGTATCTCGTACTTTCGATCTATCTAATTTATTCATCTCTGGTAATTTGGTTACGTCTGGGAAGTAGTTTAACCGAGCCGATATTAGCATAATTGCGACATAAATAGGGCATTAACATCAACAAAATCGCAAAAAATCAAAATTTAATCCCTTACTTGACCTTTAAAAATCGTAATGAAACTATAACTTGTTTCCTTATGCAACCCATTTTAAATTTACGTTGTGCAACAATCAATGAAATGTCCATTAAATTTTTTTGATACATCTGCTACGTAACAGTAAACAGAACTTAGCTCTGCTACTATAAGGAAAAACGTATTCACAGCTTTTGGATTTAGTAATAATATTGGAAAGTATCCAACATACATACGAAAATATGCATAATTTGATAATAAGTTGTTTGTTAATCGTGGGAATAATAATATTGCTACTGCAGCGACAAAGACTAAAATAAGAGCACATGCATTCCAGCGAGGCATTACTAACTGTCTAGTCATTGATGTAGCAAAATTTTTCTAAACCTTTCTTATAAACAAAATGTATCAATATCAAAATATGGTGTTAAACAAATAAAGTTCTATTTACTCATGTATTATTTTAGTAAATTTATGTATTTTTCAGGTTCGCGCCATAATCATAATCCTAGTTAAATAGAATACAATATTAATTATAGTTACATAGGCCGAAATTCAAAAAAAATTTAATTTGTTCGACATAACAGGTTCGTCGATGGTGTACATCTGATTTTTACAATTTTATAATTTAATCATGAAGCTTTTGATCTAATTAAATGTCAGAAGGAAGTTTCAAGTATTCGAATAGATTTGTATAAAAAGAAAAAATTCCGTATTTTCAACGAATGGCGGATTTCTGCGATAGTTATTTAAAGAATTAATGTGTTTATAACAAAAAATCTAAGCTTTCTTATAGTCTGGTAATCAAAAAATTAAGAATTCGACAAGTGATCACGGAGATCAAGAAGTTTATATACAAAAAGTCCTGAAATGATTGAACTGTATAGGCCCAAACTAAATTTGAATCTTGTGTTGTTCCGACGCCAAAAGCATGCCGTAGTATCAGTCACTGATTGGTTTGTGTACTTCCAACTCCATACTTTTACTGCTTCGAAATACACGCTAAGCTATAATAAGAGTCCAGTACAACCCAGCCTATACAAATATACAAGAAACTTCGGTCAAATTTAACAATTTTGCAACATATTCTTTTAATCAACTTTTTTAATTTAATAAGTTGATTATTAAATAAGAAACCAATATTTACTTCAGACTGTGAATTTATATTTTTCAATTTTGGATATCAAAATTGTTATTTATTATTAATTAAAAATTTTCCAATGTTAACTTCAAAATAAAGTTTGTGTAAAGCGCCGTCGTCATAATATATATAACATTGTGGTGTAATACATGCACATTATTTTACAAACATAACCTCAAAATGTAATTGGTGCCAAAGCTTGTAAACTTAAAATTGGTATAAGATTATTAATAAAGAAGTTATTATAATGGATAGAAATGAAGAAGATTGGTCTGTAGATTGTTCTGATGATGAAAAGTACGAGGTTGATCCAAAGGTAAAATTGAACAAATTTAAAGCCTGAAATTAATTGTTTAGGGATGAATAAATTTGATTACTTGAAACATAATTTTTCCAAATGTAGAATGGTTGGATTCTGAAAGCAGAGGAGATAGTCTCACTTATTGAAGGCTTAGAAAATAATGATCATGTTTTGGAACTAGAGTGGAAGTGCCCAGGTAGAAGAGAACCATCTCCTGTAACAATGAATAACCATCAGCAGGATCTTTTGCATGAATACAAGTAAAAAGACATTAAAAATTTCATTGTTTAATGTTTAGTTTACCCAAACCTAAATATTATTTATTATAAATGAAATTTTAATAATTTATTTAAAAAGTTAATGCCAATATTGTTCATATAAACATCAAACACAAATCTATGATAGAAAAGAATGAATTTTTAATTTCAGTTTTTTCCATCTTGGTTTAACTTAAGTCTAATTTGATTTATTGTTTCATTTGATCTTAGGCCAAAAGAAAAATCAGATTTTGATTTTATGGATGAAATGTCTTCACCAAGATTACCTGTTCGGAAACCTGGAGAAAGTACTCCTAAAGGTAGCGCTAAAAAGAAAACTGCAAGCTTTAATGGAGTCCTGTCAACTATGCTTCGTCATCGTAGATTAGAACAACAAGAAATAAACTTAAGTCCTAAAAAAACAGAGCCAAATTCACCTGGAATGAAATCTTAAAATTAAAATAAGTTTATGTCATAAAATAATGTTAGGATTTAAAACTAAGGTAATTATCATTGCATTAAATATTAATTCAAGTTAATCAAATGAATTTAAAAAGAATAATGTGTGAAATACCATTGATTTTGGAAAAAAATGTGGTTATTGCATCAATAATTCTTTTGCATACTTATATTTTAACTTTATTCTATTAATAAATACCTTTAGTTTTAAATTTTAACATTGACATTAACTAATGATTTGAGTTTGATTAACAACTAAACTCAATGCAAATATTTTGATATATATATATATATAAATATTCTTATTAATATTTATAGTCTGTAATCGAGATTTAAGACTATAATTACCTGTTAAGGGTATTAATTAACTATCCTCCGTGAGGATGCAGAATAATAGTGTTTTTAAGATTATAGATTTCTTATCTTTGTCAAAAGCTAAGTGTCGTAGACATATAAAAGTCTTGTATAAGAAATTACTGTAATCTAAGGAATGTTGTAAACAGCTATTCTTAAATAGGTTATTTTATTTTTATCACTACTATTGTAGAATAACTAATATTTTTGAAATTAATTATATCAATAAAAAAAGACAAAGAATAAGTTACTCAATTTTGAATACTAATTTACAGAAATTAGATTTTTTCATAACTATGATAAATCCTTTAATTATAATTGCTTTGGGTGTGCAATTACATACCTATGCTATGCTGAAGTACATAAATAAATTATTATTTTATTTTAATGTACACATAGTCTTTTGATAAGTACAACAGGTAATATTAATAAAAAATAAAATTAATAAATTAATAAATTTAAATTTAAAGATCTAAGATAGAGTTTTATTATGGATATATTATCCTTTCTGCAGCAAAAAATGGAATCAAGTATCGTTATAATCATGAACAAGAAAACAAACTGATTAGTAAGTTTCATTTTTCCTTCTTGACAGGCAAGTAACATTGCTACAAGCGAACGTAATAAATAAATTGTAGAATTCAGAGATAAAGTTTTTAAGTTCAGTCTGTATATACGAGCAGATAAATTCAAATACAATTATTGATTATCTAAATTAAAACATATATAGATGCTGATTGATATTTGCAAAAATAAATATTTCTTGCAATATTTTTTAATTAAACATTGTAATTATCAAAACTGAATATTTTTGATAATTTTATACTAAGGTGCATTGCAATATTGACTATTGAGTATATTTTGTAATTTAGTGTATAGATACTAAAAATAATTAAATTAAATATAATTGTAAAAGTGAATAAAAAAATAGTCAAACTAAAATTAATGAACTAAAAATATTTTGTACAAAATTACAATAAAATATGTATTTCGAAAATATAAAATGATTTTCATTTTTTATATATTAATAAATTTTAATATATTTAAAAAAATATATACATATATATGTAACTAACTTTTTTAAATTGTATCTTTTAACACAACATATTTCGTTCACAATACATTTATTTATAATTATAACAAAATTGTTGCAAGTTAAAAATGCAGAATATTTTCGAATATATTTTTATTTAACATTGACTTTCATTAGAATTATTATCAAAAGGATTATATTTTTGGAAGTATCAGGTATAACTGTATTTTTAATCAAGCTGATTTAGAGTTATTCAATATAATACTCAAATAATTTAATGCTATTCATTACTAGAGCGTAGATCGATAATAGCTTGTCATAAAGTACTTAGTCGTTCTTTATATCGAATGGTTCCTACATAATATTAGTGTCTTACTTCGAGTGATTGTTCTTATTTAATTTTTAAATTTATTACTGAATTCTTTGTATGCAGTATTATATTATAAAAGTTTGGCTCAGTTGCAAATAATTTAAAAGAGCCATATCATTCAAATTTTGAATATACATTGGTAAGATGAGGGCTTGCCGATTAAAAAATATATTTGCTTATCGCGGATGTCAGAATCCTTCTCATATCATTCCTTCTCGTACTTGTCAAATATATATATAATCATTTTTGTATATTTATCGTGTCATATAATAACGAAAAACGTTGCATAATACCTCTTTAAGTATTAATTTTTATAAATTGAATATTTCTTATTATTATAGACCTGTAAAATAAATTTTTTATTGTGTGTATCAATGATGATAGATAAATAAATATACTATTTTAATAATTTGAGTATTTTCGTGAATCACATAAGATTTTTGACGTATATGGAAATCATGTATGTAAATGAATGATTTTGTACAGATTTTTTGGAAAATTCGGGGCAAAGATCTCTATATACTCGTAAAACAGTAGAATAAATTCTTTTTGGAATTGATCATCATATTTAAACTATATGAGAGTAACAACAAATGTATTTTAAATTGTACAACGATTGCAATTTGTAGATGGTCCTGTTTAGAGGTGCGCGGGTCGTTGTACTTTGTCGCGTGAGTATAATATACGCCAAGCGTCCTATCGCACAGTTGTCTTAAGTGTCGTTTTTTTATGGCAACCCGTATTTGCTGTGCATAATAAACGTTTGATCGCGAGAGTCGAGTCGCCCGTCATCGTATCGTTCGATATCCTCCGGCAGCGAAGTCAGTTTGGAAGTTCCGTCGGAGATTTAACAGGCGAAAAGGCCTAAACAATCACCGGGGCTGGCGCGACGCGAGTATGGATTGGCGAGGCGGATCGCGTGATTCAGAAGCGGCACTGTGACTCAGCCCGTGCGAAAAGCGCGCTCTCATTGGCGAGGGGCGCGAAGCATTTTTTCTTCCGAAACAGAGGGAAGATTGGGCTCCTTTTTCGCCGAGGCAGGACGCGGCGGTGCACTGCGGAGGATCGATCGCGATCGTAAAAATAGTGGCGTGCCGCGCAACCGCGCTAAAGGAGAAAATCCGGGCACATGGACAACTGGAAATATCGATTTCCGTTTCCTTCTCTCCCTTTAAAGTTGGCCAGCGCTTCCTTCCCTCCCACGTATCCCCGAGATGCCCGCGGCGATAGGTTCGCGCGCGCTCACGCGAGCGGTGCAGGTCGCTTCTTGCGCCAGCTGTGGAAAATTGCCGGGCGCGCGGCTGTATTAGACGGGCTCCCGGATTTTCGGGGCGGTCGTCGATCCGCGCGCTCGCCCGAAGACTGCGGCCCCGGTCCTGGGGCCGTATAACGAAGACGCATTACCTGGAGCTATTGGCGATGGCTGCGCCGAGGAACCAAAGCGCTTCCAGCCCCGACCTTTTTGCACGAACCTTGTCGCACTCGTCGGGGACGCGATAAAATAGTCGAAGACGTGACTTGCCGAATCGGGGACGCGATGGAATAACGTTAAAGTAAATGTACCGATGAATACAATCATACTTCGATACCTGTCTCTTTCCCTCTGTAAATATTATGTTATTAAAACGATCCATGTATCATGAAATAAATTTCTTTATCACACAAATTATTCTTCATCTTTAGCCTCATTATGGGTGCAATTTGTACAAAAGAAACTTTTAGTGTTTGCTCAAAATCCTTTCGCATACAAGCTCTACAGGATACAAACTCTCTTAATTTCATTGTTTCTTTATCCTTTATTAGTTGTACTATATACACATACATTTAATTATAATTACAAATAAAGGTTTCTAGATACTAGAACAGTCAGATGATTTGCTAATTAAATGAAACCTTTTACATGCAATAAGATTAACCTGTGAATGCAATAAAAATTATAGACGACGATGGCACTATATATTAAATCTATATATTATTAAGAGATATTTGAACTGTGTGACAACAATAATGCTTATTAGAATACCCTCGAAAATTGACTAGTTTTTACAGAACATGTTAATGAAATGGAGCCTCAAATGAATATTAAAAAATCTTCGAGAACCCCACGATATGTTAGGGTCAGCTAATGCACGTAATGAGCGCATATTTACGTTTGTAGTACGTACAATACTTTTTGTTTAAATCATTAAATGGGAATGCTAATGGCCAAATTGGACAACCAGAATCAGCTAGTAACTAGGCAGAAATCTTATCCGAAATCTTTGAGTGGTCTAGCGCAGTTGGAGACGGCAGCCCACCAGCAAGCGATCCACCTGCAATTAAGGAACAAAATAATGGTCTGCGGGAAGATGCTGAAGGTGCAGTGGACTGATAGGGAGCAGGCGACCGGGGGCAGATCGATTTGGGCAGAAATACCGCGAGGCCCTAGGCGGGCTCGGGGCACGGGGCGCCCGAGCCCACTGATCGGGGGCAGGGCGGCGCGGCGCTACCGAAAGCCGGGGGCGGCGGGGGCGTCGGGGCGTCGGGGGTGTCGGGGGCTTCGGGCGCCGCGGTGGGGGCGGCGGGTCGGCGGGCGTCCGCTCGCGGCGCGCTCCCCGAGCGCCCAGTCTGCATTGCGCCCCGCGAGCAGCCGCCAGCCGAGCCCGCGGCCAGCAGCAGCACCCCAGCAGCACCCCAGCAGCATTAGCAGCAGCAGCAGCGGCACCACCAGCAGCCTACTTCGCCGAGGCAGGTGCGAGCCCCCGCGGGGTCTTGCGCGGCCGCTCGATCGCCGGGCGGGGCCGCACGTGGGTGCGCGGGCGTGTTGTGGGCGCCGGTTGCCAGGGAACGCGGCGCCGGAGCCGCGGAGGCTGTCGGCCCCGGGTCGCTCCTCTCGACCTACATCCCCTAATTGGCGGGGCCGGCGGCGCGCGAGCCCCGGCCGCGGGGCCCGGCCCGGGCCGCGGCGCGCGCCAGACTAACCCCTACCTTCTTATGCCCGCAGGGGAATGTGGGCCAGAGCAAACATGGCGGCAGGCGGGCTCCTCGTCCTCCTCCTGGGCTGCAGCGGCCTCGTCGCCGCGGCCGAAGGTGAGTACGCCCGGGAGCCGCCCGGCCCAAGGCCACTGGGGCGGCTGGCCCAAGGTCGCGGCCCGTCGGCCGACCCGGCGCCTGCCCGGCGCTCTGTCGCGCCCCGGCCTGACCCGACTCTCTTGCCGGCAGCGGGTCCCAGGTGCGGCTGCCCGGAGCCCGAGCCCCCGGAGGAGGCTCACCGGACCCACGTGACGGAGGCCCAGGCCATCCTCGAGCGGGCGAGCACCTGGCTCTGGGGGCAGCGCGACCGCGAGGCCGGCTGGGGCAACGACACCCACCTGGCCCTCCTGGCCCTGCGGCTGGCCAACCTCTCCCGCGAGGACAACGTTCCGCCCCCGGCCTCCCTCGAGATGCAGCTCAACACCAAGCGGATGGAGCTCGAAATCGTCCTGCTGCTGTGGAGGTGAGATGCTGCGTCCGCGTTCCTCCGTCGCCCTTCTCGCGCGCGCCCAATCAATCAAGGATCCCTCAACCCTTCGTCCACTTCTTCAAATATTTCCACCCACCCGGAAACAGTATACGGCCTCCATTAACGCGTTTGTTATCTGATACTGGAGAATATTGAAGATGCTATTATTATCCTCATTAATCATATAAAGGAATATTAGTATTTCAAATGGATGGAGTAAACAATAGTTTTTGAATTAAAAATTTAAGCATACTCGTATACCAATGTAAAGCTGAAGGAAGTTTAACAAGTGTATGAAACTCTATTATGCATGCACTTTAAATATTATTCAAAACATGCATAATAGTTAATTTACTGTAGCAGAAAGCGAACGAGCACTTATGATAAATATGCTAATCAATCTTCAAAAAAGTACGCGACACTGCGGTTAAATATAATATAAACATGCTGCATTAGCAGTTTGTATATTTAATTAGAAATATAGGTATGAAGATTGGTTAAACCCACGAATTTGACCGAGCAACTTGCCAGAAACTCGATTAAATCTCTGGCAGGAGTAGTCACGGAATTCGCCGGAAGCGATAACAAATAAATTTTGATTGTAGGAGTTGAAACGAGTAAGGGGATCCCTCTCTCGGTGTTCCCTTTGAGCCAAGGCTCGGGTTTCGGATTCCCCCGAGCTCTTAGAAGCGCTCCATCTTTTCCTCCCTGCGCGTTATAATCACTCGCTCGGCGCTGATTACGAAATCGGGGTGGCTCGCCTGCCATTGTGCGCCCCCGAGCGATCCGCGCAGACGGAGCACTCGGGCTGTCCCGTGACAATGCGTATAATCACGAGGAGGGGCGCCGAGGCACATTCATTAGCGCGCGGCGAGGAGTCGGCCAAGCCTCTCCCCGCCCTCGTGTTCGATGGCCCGGTTCTCGGGCATTGTTTGGGCCATCGGGGGGCGATCGCGCGCGCACGTGGGCGATTCACCCCCCGCGAGCTGCGCGCGTAGGGGGGTAGAGGGGGTCGTATAAACCCGCGCGGCGATAAATCCGCGGGGAAGCCGTAAAAAGCGGGCGAGCGCAGACAGGCGCGCCTGAATCGGGGCCAATCCGCAGACACCGGGAGATGGAGAGCTCGCCGGTGCGCCTCGCCCTCTACAGCCTCGCCCTGAGCGCCATGTGCATGGACCCGCGGCAGTTCCACGGCCACGACCTCATCGGGACGGTCCAGCACCACGAGCCGCCCAGCGAGTACGAGTTCGCCCTCGGCGCCCTGGCCGCCTGCAACGCCCAGGCCCACGTGCGCAAGCGCCAGATGCGCCGCCTCCTGGACATCGCTCACGAGGCCCTCGAGCACGACGTTGGTGAGTTCCGCTCCCACCCGGACGCGCTCCTGTCCTGGGCACGTTTAATCTTTGACGTTTGATTGGTTAGTCATAAGGTGGCTTTAACGCCTTGTTTCGTGTCAGCTCTCAATCACAGGATTAAAAAAATATGCAAACGTGGCTTGTCGGTCAATTTGTTAGACGACAAGTTTAATAAAATTGTCGATGAAAATCTAGTTAGTCTCCATTGCGGAAGAACATTATTCTTGGAAAATAAAAGACAGAAATCAAATTTACTGTACTACTTTACTGATAATCAGCTTGCCTATTTCTTTAATTCCAATCAATAAGTAGCATATTAATTAAATGTACTTTCAACGCTCTTTCATATAAATAAATGTGCCTATCTGTTTATATCTAGTATAATACTATACAAATCTTTTAGTAGTATAGATAGTTACATAAGAGACGGCATGTAATTCAAGCAAAAATTCTGCAAATATTCTATTCTTAATTTAACCTGATATAACCTTTTTTAAATAAACACCTGTAAATACGTTTCCTGTATTTAGAACTTACTAAAAATATTTCATGAATTGAAATTCAACGAAACATGGAATTTTAATGAAGCCACCTTAAGAAAATTTATGACTGTAACTATAAAGAATATTTATGACTTGGATGGTGTGCTTTGTACGGTCTATTGATTGCACAGTCACTGCAAAGGGAATACCCTGGTCGAAATAAAGCAATTAATCCAGTTGGCCTTTTGCTCGTGAGTTATTATTATCACCGAGTACTTTAAGGAGCGCGTTTGTAAATAATCGAGACTGCCTATTATTTCATCGGCTGCTGACAAGTTTGATTCCATTACGTTTATCCAGTTATTGCATGCTGACTGCACCTCGCACACGCGTACGCGATACTAATCGCGTTTCCAAAAGACAATTGCGACATAAGCGGTCGAAAGTTTGCGCGACGTCGCTAAGGAGATTAGTTCGATTTTCCGCGTTGCGTAACCGTACAAAAGCGAGGGTCGAGCAGAAGACGACCGGCGATTACAATGGGGACTGTTGGAGCGCAGAGACAGTGGCGATGGGCCTGATGACGCTGCGCTGCATCGTCCAGGACCACCGGCACCGCAACCTGCAGCACTTTGTGCGCAAGCCCTCGGTGAGCCTGGCCCAGCAGCAGCGGCGCGACGGCAGCTTCGGGGACGTCCGGGCGACGGCCCTGGCCCTCCAGGCCCTCGAGGAGGTGGAGAACGAGCCGCTGGACAACTGGAACCGCTCGGCGGCCGTGGGCTGGCTCGCGGGCCGCCAGGCGCCCGACGGCTCCTTCGCCGGCGACCTGCGCGCCACCGCCGAGGTCGTCCTCGGCCTGGCGCCCCGCGGACTCCCCACCATCCGCGCCCTCGACTGCGGCCAGGGCATGACCGACAGCCCCGCGCCCCGGGTGCCCCCGCCCAACCGTACGTACTCCCGCCAGTGCCAAAGTGCATTGTTTACCGGCCGCTCGACCCGTGCCAGGCCCTTGATTTATCATCGGCCCGAGCTCAATCTTGCCCAGCGGCCAAACCAGTCGATTTTACCCGGCAGACGCCAAGCCGGCGATACTTTTCCCAAAATCTTCACGGGAGCTTTCTAGTTTAACTGTTTAACTACGCTGGAGCCAAAAGGGACAAGACGTTTCATTTCGCGAGGTCCTGCTCGGAAATTCTGTACTCATTCCTGTACGCATTTTCTCCCAGAAGCACTCAAAATATTTTATTACATTCAATTCAAACAAAAGAAAGGATTACGTTTGATCCAGTAAAGTTAATTTATTTAGATGATGATTATTTTTTTTTATTAACCAGACTGCCTCGCGTGTTACATAAAAACTCAATTCATGCGTTTTGGTATTTTTAAGTTATTAAATCGACACAGCGTAATATATGAATTTTGAGATAGCCCCAAGAAAAAACGGCATTGTAGCCCGTGTTTGTGCTATATTTTAGCCCTATCGATAAGACTGAATGCCATATTCTGGCGATATTTTCATGCAAATTTCCAGCAGGTGACCGGTTTGAATTACAAATGCCGCGAGATCAATGGGCGCCAGGGGTTCGGGACATTTTTCAGTGCACTTTGGCGGCAGACGGTGGCCCAGTCCCAGCTCAATGCATCCCCAGAGGGCTGCCGCCTCTGAATTATGCAAGGCTCCTAGGGGCGTTTTAGCCCTCCCTCCGAATTTTCCTCACGTCCATCCGCCAAATTTCCCGAGACGAGCCTTGCGTACCTCAGTGGCGGGGCCCCTCGGAGGCCCGACTAACCGCCGGCACGTTACAGCGCGCGGGCAGCCCGCGGCGACGAGTCGCAGCGCCGGCGGCACGGCCTCGCCGGTCCTACCGACGGCCCCCAGCTCCGCCCCGGCCTCCAGCAGCCCCGGGTCCCCGACGACGACGGCCAGGACCGGGACCTCGACGGCCGCGGCGAGGACGGCCGAGCGGCCGCCCGGACTGCGGGTCACCGCGGCCAGGCTCCCCGTCAACGTCACCTACACCCTCTGGGTGGGCAGCGACGTCGACCAGATCTACAACCTGACCGTCAGTGCCCCCAAGAACGAGAGCTTCTACGAGGTCATGGTGCTGGCGGCCCAGCGCTCGCCCAACTTCCAGTTCTCGGCGTATGAATGGCCCAACGGCCACTACGTCCACACCCTCGCCGGCTACAAGGAGCAGCCCATGATCTACTACTACTGGCTTCTCTACAGGCTGCCCAGTCCGCCCGAGCCCTCGTCGCCGCCCGGCAACCAGTTCGTCGCCCCTGGAGGTACGCCCCCCACCCGCCGACCCCCACTGCGCCCACCACCCACTCTCCCCTCCCTACCCCCTTTTTTCTCTCCTCGCGCTTTCCTCGCTTTCTTGCGCGACTCCACCGCTTCACGGTCCATTTGCTCGAAAGGAAATTGAAATGCCTGAAATAACGTTGCGGATTCTTGCGCCCCGCCGTCTGGCCAGCGCGGTCTCGAACTACTTAAACTACTTAAGTACTTACTGGCTATCGACGTTTTATTGCTCCCTGTGCAGATTCTTTCTTTCTCATTCCTTGGTTCAACCCAAAAACGGAATTGCAATACGTCTCTAAGGGTATCTTATAAGTACTATAACTATGGCAGCATCCACTTTAAGAATACTTTTCATTATTTCGTTAAAAATTTTCTCGTAACTATGCAATTTAAAAATCAATTCATCAATAACTTTGTACTTTAGTTATTCACGTTTTATATTTTTTCTGCTTATACTTTTCTTCATCCTCGAATAGTATCGATTAATCTTTTTTGTGCCAACAAAAAATATTAAAATTTAGATAAACAAACGAGTTATTAACAAGTTAAAACTCTTTTATGTTGAGTTAATTTTGTAAGAAATAGTTTTTGGTGAAATTTACAAAATTGGAACATTATTTAGTAACATTATAGGCACTGTTTACCATAACGTATCTGTAATATTGTTTTTTTTATTTTTAACAGGTGTAGATAATCTGCTAATTAGTGACGGAGAGCACTATCTCTTCTGGTACAAAAAGCTATAAAAAGTTCGATGCAATAAGACAAATATATGAAAGGATGCGCAAAGAATTGCGAAAGGTCGAAATGGACAACCAAAAATCATAACGAAACATAACGAAATCTGAGTGAGAAGCGTAAGTGCAGAAGATATCAAGGGAGAGAATGAGACACGAAGTATGCGAGGAAA
This sequence comes from Sycophaga agraensis, assembly GCA_018906755.1. Lineage (NCBI taxonomy): Eukaryota > Metazoa > Arthropoda > Insecta > Hymenoptera > Pteromalidae > Sycophaga > Sycophaga agraensis. Next base: position 2,676,235 of record JACCIE010000011.1, read on the forward strand.
AAATATATATATAAATAAATATATATATATAGCGAGTAATGAGATATAGACACATATATACATATTATATATTATTACCAATTGCGATATTAGAGACTGCAAGTCTATAATAATTATATCGAAGAAGAGGATTATCGACAGCGATATTACAATACAATAATGAACGTGCCGCAGATTATCCATAGCTGGACAATCCGCGGGGGAAAATATCAAATACTATATCAGTATCGTAAGTATAAAGTGTCGTTATAATGTTGTAAGCTACGAGAAATAACATTTTTTATGAAACTGCAATGCACAACCATATTGTATACTTACTATACGCCGTATATTGAGTAATGATTAATAATTTAATAAATGCGATGCGTCAGTATTAAGCTTTGATTACTGTCTTTTATTCTTCTGGACTCTATACCTTTTTTATTACCTTTCTTCCCAGTACCTTTCAGTGCCAAATAGAATTGTAAAGATTTTTATAGCGAAATTTCTATGTATAATATACACAAGAAAAAAAAATAAAACTGCCTTTTATAAAAGTAATTTTAAATTAGGTACAAAAACAATCCGGGTTATTTAATAAATATAATCGTTAACGCATAAAAAATGATGTTAACTTTTTTTCACATGAAGATAAATTAAAAATTGCATTCTAATTGAATAACGCGTATAGTTGAACATCATGATTTAAAATCATAGATTGATAAATAAGTATAAATTCCTGCAATAACAATATCGTGCCGTGGTATCGCAGTCAGCCGACTTTATCTACAGTCGTTCCTTACCGTTTACCAACCAGAGACTGCAAGAGTTCTCGAACGAACTGTCGGTAAACGAGAAAGTGAAGCCTAAACCGGGGCCTAAACTATTCTGATCGATATATTGATTATCTTGGCAATTGCACAGTGTATTTTGGTTAGTTTGAAAAGATTCTTACTGCAGGCGAGAGATGTCGCTGGTGGCGCCGACGGATCTAATTCACGAGATGTTCCGTGTTTTGATTGAAGATTCGTATTTGGAGCAGCGAGGCAACGAATGCTACGTGCAAGCGGCTTATTAATGGTCAAATTAACGGATGCAAATGATTTTGGGAAATGTACCGGGGTCTGCACTGGAGCTGGGCTCGGTTTAATTGAAAGAGAGGATCGGGGGGAGGCTCGTTATCGGGGAGGCTGATGTCCTCATCAGGCGACGAGGAGAAGGGCCCATCGGACGTGGGGCGGGGCTTTTTTTTTTGTGGCGCGGGGCCCGAATTGGGCGGAATTGGGCGGAATTGCCGGTTATAGGTGGCGAGCGGGGATCGCGTGTAAGGAGGTTACGCGTGCGATTATTCACGGCGCGGCGGGCAGGGCGTGCAGGGCTCTCATTATGTGATTCATTTTTGGGTAATAGGCCGAAAATTGCCGCTGATTTAGCCGGGCGGCTAAGTGTCATTATGCGGATGCCTCGCAATCACGGGCTACTTTGCATGCGTTTATCGGGCCGCGGGCCCTGTGAAGTGGGCCGCGCGGGGCCGGTCCCCCTTTACCGCGTACCCTGTATGCCGCGGCGGGCGCACTTTGTTCCCCGCGATACGTGGCCGCGCGGGGATTTTTGTCCGGGGGCCGAAAGGGGGCCGGCCCTCGTCGCATCCTCGTTACGCCGGCGGGTTTTATCATTAAAAAGGAAAGTCGCGCGCGCGCGCGCCTGCCAGCAGCTGCGGAGCTGCTCGCCTAGGTTACGCAAGCGCTCGGATCGCGGCCGAAGGCCGAAACGAGCGAGGAGCGCGAGGACAAAGGCCCCGCCGAGGCGAGCGCCGCCGCGGCCGGAGAAAAAGTCATTGAAGCCGGAGGCGCCGCGCCGATAGCGATAACGACGCCCGCAGACTCTCACGCCCCGCGGCTTTGTCCCCCCGCGGCTGATCATCCGCGCGGCTCTTACCCGAGCCGCCGCGCCGCTGCGTTTTAATCGGGGAGAAAGCAAGCCGCCGCTTGGCTCTGGGGTGCCGGCGCGCCTCGAGCCGCCTCCGGAGGAAAGCCGCAGATAACCCGCCGGAGAATCAGCTCGAGTGCGCGTACACTCCGAGCGGGGAGCTTCAGAAAAATCACTGCGCTGCTCGGCCGCTCGGAGAGGCGACCGCGCGCTCGTTAACGCATACTAATTACCGTCTTCCTTTTTATGCCAAAGATTACTCCATTTGTTCTATCTCTTCCAAAATTAGTGTCATGATTTTTACATAATAGCACCTGGGATGGAGCACTGGGAAAAATTCACGTTCTTCTGAAGAAGCTGTGGACGGCTCTGACAAAATTAAACTAGCTGCGGTATATATTGTCGTTTTATATAAAATAATCACACCGTTACGTGGTTGAGTATTGTAAAGTTCTTGTACAGATACCAATTTTTGTTCAAATTACAATAAAGGACTCTATTTTACATACGAGATTACGTGCTTTTAAAGACACAGTTCTTAATGGAAGAGATTTTGTATTTTAATGGTTAAAGTCACTTGGCCATGTTCGAATAAAAAACTGTTCTATATATTAGTAAATTGTGGTTTCGCGCAGTGATGACACACGCATCCATAGAAAACAGCCAGATACATATAATTGAATAGATATACTTTTGACGTTTTGACATGCTAACTTATTCCTCGTCGTGCACGGGCGCCTTTTTTCCCAGTCCGTCCTCGGCCGCGCCGCGGCTGCAGAGCCCCAGGAGGTATCTCCGGGGCTCGATTCGCGCCGTGCCGTCGGCGAGATAAGCTCGGGTGCGGGCGGCGGCCTCGTCGGGGGCCGAATAATTGCGGCGCCAGGACCGTTTAACGGGGGCGGCTCGCAGCTCGAAAGGAAAAAGCGGGGGCGCGCGGGGGGCCGACTGCTGGGCGGGGGTAGCGCCTCGCGCGCGCGCCCCCGCGTAACAGGTGGTTTTAACTGCTATAAAGCAGCTTGCGTGGCTTGAAACTTGAAAGGACGCTCGCGCGCGGCGGCGGCGGCGGCGGCGGCGGCGCCTCCCTCGTCCCCCACCGGCGGCCGGGGCAGGAGGGGGTGGGTGGGTGGGGGCGCGCGGGTCGCCCCCCCCCCGGGGTGGGAGCGCGCGCTCGGCCCCGACAGCGCGCCTTTGAGGACGGCTCGCGGCTCCTGCGGCCTCGCCCCCGCCTCCACCCCGCCGCGCCGCTGCCCCGCGGCTCCAGGAGAAACGCGGAAGCTGCGCTGCCGGCCGCCCGGGCTTTGACGCCTTTTTATCGCGATTACGTGCCGGCCGGGGCTTTTTCCGCGAGCGGCGGCCGATTGGCCGGCGGTCGATTAGGAGCCGAGCGGCACCTGCGCCTCCGGACCCTAATTGTCCATTGTTTGCCGGGGGCGCGCGAGCCGCTCCCGGGCCGATGTCCGCGGCAGTCTTGACCGCGGGTTGGCCCACCTGGGCGGCCAGGGATTTTTGGCGGGCAAGGTTCGGGGCACGCGACGCGGCGTATTGTTTAGTCGTTACAAGTGCGCTTCGACGAGGAAATAAGGCCAGAATGACATCACTCCCCGGCGCCCAAATCGATTCTAGTTCTTATCGCGGTTGCCGCGCGCGCGCGCGCGTACATATCCACGCACGCTTACTTTTACGCAACCTCGCGGCCGCGCGCGCCTTTTTATATTCCACCGCGAGCGTGCATGCCGTGTGTATATATATATATATATATACATATAGAAATATATATAGAAACGAGGATTGAGAAATTACTAGAAACGAAGTCGACGTCAATAAAACGAGCTCATTGTAAAGTTGCGCGCGATGAGGCGCGACGCCGTGCGCTTCTTCGATTGCACTCGACCATTTGAGTGTTTTATTCCAACCGCTCCAGTGGCGCAATTGGTTAGCGCACGGTACTTATAAGACAGTGGCTCGTGAGCAATGCCGGGGTTGTGAGTTCGAGCCTCACCTGGAGCAATTTTTTTTAAGTCTATACTTTATCCAGCCAATCAAGACGTCGATCGAAGGCACTCACCGTTATGCAGAAAATCCTCAGATCTGCTAAATTTTGCAATAAAATTATAAATAAACTTTTTCCATCCCACTTTTTACATCCCGCCAAATATTTTTACACTTTCTAAGAGATAGTATGTCTAGTGCTATACCGATGCCTACAGCTATCGGAGCGAAACTCTTTACAGATTCCTATAATTGTTTGATCAATTATTTAAATGACGGCTACCGTTTGTAGTCTAATGTAGCGTAGTACGTACAACCAAGTCGTGCGGCTCGCTTCCCGTCAACGCCTAAAAATTGGTACACCCGCGCACAAACACCCATTAGACGACGTGAAAAATGGAAAATTGCTAACTGATTTTCCGAAAAAAGCACAGTCCGCCCGCATGAACGTTTCAAAGGTGCGCAACGTCATGATTGTTGATAGGACGGCCGTTCGGTAGGAGCGCGGCGCACGGCAAAAGGAAAGATCCGCGGTGAGCGGGCGGCCCGCGGGGAAAACGAGCAGCCGAAAGCGCAGCGGCGAAGGCCGGCCGCGGGCACAAAGGCCCCGCGCGGCGCCCCGCGGAAGTATCCCCGCGGCTCCCTCGCCGGGAGTTTGCGGGCAATTAGCCGCGGCGCTAAACCGCGACTCGCGCAAATCGCCGGGCTCTTTCGTCAATCGGAGCAATCCTCGCGGGAACAATTGGCCGGGCGCGTTGCGAAAGAAGCGGCGCGCGCGGACCGCGGCGTCGGCGGCTGCGGCGGGAGCGGCGCGCGCGCCCGGGAGGCGGGCGGGGAGGGGGGGGCCGACGGCCGGCGGCGCGTCGCCGCGCGCGAGAGCGCAGCGCTTACGGGCAATTTGCATTAATGAAAGATTTATGAGACGCGCGCGCGCCGCCGCGGCTTTCCCCTCGGCTCGCGCGCGCGCGCCCGGGAATTACGCCTCGTCACGATCTTTCGCGCGCGCCGACGCGGAAACGCGCCTTTTCGGCGGCCGCCGCGCAATTAGGCGGCGCGCGCTTTTTCCCCCTCGTTAAAAACCGGCCGCGGAAAGCGAGCCGCGAAAATCGGCGGCGCGCGCCGCCCTCGTTACGCGGGCTAACGAGCCGCGGGCGCGTCCCGGGGAATTAGCCGCGGGCGCTTTGACGGCGAGCCGGATTGCCGGCCGATCGCTCCCGCGGGGCGCACGCGGCCCGCGCACCTGCACGCGATCCTTACCTCGCTCCGAGTTTCCTATTTCTCCAACGCATCACCCGATATTTCTTTGACACCAGCGCCTATGGCTGCGTGCGCGCGTCACGGCCGCCGCTAAGCACTAATTACCTTTATGCGGCTCGGTCCAGCGGCTGCGCCGCATCCCCCGCGGCCCCTCGACGTACCGCTGACGAAATGTTAAAACCCGGTCGATTGTTTTACCGATTTGTCAAAAAATTAGGTAAAAGGCTGCGTTGAGCTCGCAGCGTTTCCAGCGGGGAGGCATTCTGTCACCTTTAACACCTTTTCAGGATAAACTGGTCAAAAAGTGCTATATTTGCATGCGCAATTACAAATTACATATATTAACACTGAGCATCGTCAAAAAGAATCATAAATCACTAATAAAAACTTGAAAGTCTTTTGGTTACGTACAATTTCCAGATATTGCCTTAAATTTTGGTACGTGTGTAGTTTGAGCATGGTGGCTAGTATTTTAGTTAATGAGATATTTTGGTGCGTTTCATAACGAGTATAAACCGAAAGTATTAATTTTAATACGATTGTCGTATCAGTTTTTTTACAAGTTTCTGTCTCATAATGGAATCTATATATACAGTTTTAAACATTATTTACCGCTGTGTATAGCTTGATATGTGTAAATATATTAGATAATTTCTTGCCTTTGGACACATGACTGAAAATCATAAAATATGTATAACATCTTTTGACCTTAAAAATTCTTTTCTCAAATAATATTGATTTTAGAAAAATTGAAATTTATGTGCTACAAAATGAGTTAAAAATGCGAAAAGAATTTTTTCATTTTGCCTGAATCGATTACACCTTTTCAGATGTGCGTCAGATCTTTCTTTCACAACCTATATATTATGCTTTTTGTGCTTACTTATATATTTTTGCAAATAGATTTTAGGTCCATGGCTTTAGGTCTGTCATTGTTTATTATTTAAACCTTTTGAAAAACATAGATTATTGAAAGTGCACAATCATTGTTAAACGTTAAATCATATGAGTCAAATTAATCAGCTGATAATAACATATCGTCCGAAATGTTCAGTCAGCATTTATTCTAAGTTAATACATAGGTTTCCATTATAATGCAAAATATACCAGCTACTGCAAGTTTACGAAAGATTTTTTAACCATATTAATTTAAAATAACTACATCTCCGAGGTAATAATTATTTAATTTTTTTGTTGCTCTTTCTCTATTTTTTTAAAGGCAAATATTATTTTTACACGTTATTCCTGAAACTGCTTTCTTAATGTGCATACGCATTTCTGTTTATGTTTATATTTCAAAATATATTTTACACGTTTTCCTTATGAATAAAAAATTCTGTGTCTCAACGTAAAGTCATGGTTGTCCCATTAATATGGGTTTTTTTCTAATTGGAAAGTGTATTTGTTTAAGAAAATTATCAAAATTTCGGTGTACCAAATAAATTCTTAGTTAATGGTAGTTTAAACGATTGTTTGCTTAAAAATGACAAAAGTTTTTACATGATTGTATAAACAATATAAAAAATATTTATAATAGCAGCGGATAGATTTAAAACAAAAGCAACACATCTGTTGTTGCGGTAAGTCATTAATCAATTAGGATGATAATGCATTGAAATGAAGCGACATCACAGGTATAACACATCTGAGATGCAAAAGCAGGTAAACTTATCGAAGACAAGTGACAATGAAAGTTTAAAAGATTCAGGCAGTCTGAGATTTTGCGTAGAGGGGCAGCGGCCTCGGAAGGAGGAATATATCCTCCGAGGGAATTTGACCGTTGAGTCCGAAAGGAGAGGAGCAGGTAGCGCAAGGTATAGGCGTACAGGGGAGCGCGCATCCGAGTGAAAAAGTGCAAGCGGGGCTTTTTCCGCATAGAGCGGAGAGCCGCAGAGAGAGAAAGTCGGTCGAGAGCGTGGCAGACAGCGAGTTGGTAGAAAGGGTTCGCCGGGCGTTCGGGCGACTAATGTATACTATAAAAAGGGGGCGATGATTATGGGGCAGGGAGAGTTCGGTCCCCCGGCCCCCGGTCCCCCAGAGGCGGTCACCCCCTCGAGACTCATCTCGGCAGCAGGCGCGTGACTGGAGCGGCCCGGGGCTAAAAAGCAGGCTGCAGGAGGGGCCGGCCCTCGCCCGGGCGACGAGGGTCTTTGCGCCGCTGCGCAGGCACTCGCGCGGGAAATGACGCGTGCGCGGTCGGGCGCAGACGGCGGCCCCGCTTTGATTGAATATTTGAGGAGGAGGGGGGGGGGGCGGGGGGACAGCCGGTGGGGACCGGAGGCGGCGGCGGCGGCGGCGGCTCCACGTCAATTAAGGTGCGCGTGACGGCGGCGGCCGGGGCGTAATTGGCCCGGCGATGCGCCGGCCGGGGATCCGCAATTGATTCGGACTTCTAATCAGGCGGCGCGAGGCCGAGCCGGGGCTTCCCCGCCGCCGAGGGGCTTCCCCGGCGATTACTGGGGGCGCGCGCGGCGCCCGGCGCGCCCGGCTTCCCTTCCGCCCGGAGCCCAGGCCGCGGCGGCCCTGCCCTCGGCCCCGCCGCGAGCCGCCGGCCCGCGGAATCTCGTTAGCGGCTGATTAGGCGGCCACTTTGCCGGGGCGCGGCCGCCGCGGCCGGATTACAATATTTAATTGTGTAGCGGGGCTTTTTCGAGGCGGCGACGCCGGCCCCCGCGGCTCGAGGGCCGCGCCGAGCTTTTCGGCCGAGGCGCTCAAATTAGAATTTCAGCCGCGGCCCCTCGGCCCCAATGAATAATGCAGCGCGGCCAACTTTTTGAACTCGGCTCGTGCACATGACACGCGCCGCCGCCCGCCGCCCCGCCGCCCCTCCGCCCCGGGCCGCCTCTCACTTTTCCCGCCGGAGAATTTCGCGGAGGGTCCGCCTGTTGACCAATTGAAAGCCCGGCGGCTGCTTCTATACGCGACTTAATAAAACTCGCTCTTTTATTATTTAATCTTTTATTGGCGCCGTTACAAATGGCCTCGGGAGGGTCCTCTTTACGAGAATCTTCGATTTAAAGCCCAACTATAAAAGAACTCTTGATAGCTTCGGGACCAATAAGGAATACTAAACTGCGCCTGGTTATTAATTGTAGAGGACTTTTTCTTCCGCGGCTCCTCCTTTCAAGGACGTTGCGTCAATGTATAGGTATTTTTCGTATACCAACAGCTCGGGCCGGGTCGAGAAGAATTTTTACCATGTATAAGACACGGTAAACAAGGATGCTTATGAATCAAACTGTACTTTCCTTCTTTTCTGCCTGTAAACGAGTCCTTCATTGAGAAATACTGATAAGTTTCCTGGTAAATAATGGCACTAGCCTGCTTCACTATGTGGGAATTCAAATTCAAATTTTCTATTTTTAATAACTAAATGCCCGTTGCATAGCCCCTATTATAATTTAAATTTATAAATCTTGCGAATTTACGTGTATTACGACAAGGGCGTGAGAAGGTGAGAATTATGGCTTTTCACTTTTGCTGCCTATCAGAGTATGTCTATACTTTTTGTGCAATGAATATTACTATACCCATAAGCTTGAATTACTTTATGTAATAATGTTTACACACGCAGAAGAGTGTCGTATTTATTTACTATTTTTTTGTGCAATAGTAGCACGTAAAGTTTGCCAAATCTAGGCGTTATAAACTAACTAGCCGATACACCAGTAATAATGAATGCAGGGCAATTGGAATTGGAGTATTTTTTATTTATCTACGAGTGAGAAGCGAGCTGGAAATTTTGTATAAGAAAGGGAAAAAAATTCTAAATTAACACGTGCGATACATATAATGAGGGATTGGGTGTTGTTATAAATTATGTTCCGGCAAAAATTTCTCTCAAATTTTTCTCAGCGTATATTAGAATGAAGATTATACGGCGCATATATTAAGATCGAGTTAGGTGTCTGGGCGGAGTTTGCGCATCGCTTCGCCGCGGCTGCCTAATTAATGGACAATTTGCGCCGAGGTCGAAAATTTCCCCGCGGCGGCGGCGGCGGCGGCGGCGGCGGCAGCAAGAAAGAAGCTGCGGCGGCTGCGGAAAGCCGAGCGGGCCCGGGGGGCGGGGAGAGCGGCGACATTATACCGGGGCGGGCCGGTAGCGCGTGTAAGCGCGGATAACGAGGGGCCCGAAAGTGCGCAATCAGGGGCCGATTGGGGGCCTCTTGGCGGGCGTCATGGTTAGCGCGCGGCAGGTGCAGGGCCCCTCGTCAATCTCGGGCAGGCAGAGTCTCGTTAGGGCCGGGGGGCTCCCGCCCGGCCCGCGACACCTGTCCCCCCGCGGCTAGGCGACGGGCGAGATTTTCATTTGCGCGCCTAATGAAGGAGGGCGCCGGGGTTAATTGGCCGGGCAATTGGGCGCGGCGCGCGCTGATTAAATAACGAGGGCCGCCCGCGCCGGGCCTTTTTCCGCCGGGTAATTGCCCGCGGCGGCCCGGCGCTTTCTCTGGGTCAATCGGGGATCGATGCCCGCGGCCAATTAGCCGCGCGTCCTCGCGCCCGCGCCCGCCGCCCAGATAAAAGCGGGCGCGGGCGGCGCGTTCGATTTAACGGCACTTAGACCCGGCCCCGCCCCGCAAATTCCATTAAAAAGAGGGCCACTCGGCCCCCGGCGCCTCGGAACTGCGTCGCCGCGCGCCCCGCTTCAATTGAATTCCTCCGCCCTCGGCCGCTTTAATGACCCGCGCGCGCGAGCCGACCCCCGAGCGTCCGTGTGCCCCGGTGTGCGCGCGCCCGCCGCTCCCGGGCCCCAGGACTCCTTCCCACCCGACGGCTTCTCGCCGCGCGCGGAAAAAACCGCGGAATTCAACGTTTGCCTTTTTCCACGAGGCGCGCCTTCCTACGGCCTATCTCGCGCTCCCCCTTCCCCCCCGCCGCGCTAATGTTTTAATTACCGAATTGATCCGAGTGGGACTGGAGGCCGGAAGCGCGCGGGCTGCTGCCCTCGTGGAAAATCGACCAGTTTTTGCGTTAAATCGACAAAATTAACCGGCTAACGCAATAAACATGCCGCGCAACGGGACCTTATCATCCTAAAACATGTAAGGTAATATTTATACCGACACCTGCTTACCGGGCCCATCGGCTTCGGCTCTTCAAGCGCTCGAGAAAATGTGTCATTCCTTTGTTTTTCTCTCCAGTATTTAATGCATTAGCATGGAGCAATTTTTATTAAACCTTTAAATAATGTAGCTGATTCTGCGTGTGCATCTCGTGCGGGAAACTCGCGGGACTGAGAAGGATATACGGATGAGCAAAAACCGCATCCGAACTTAAATGTTTAACATAATTTAATAAGTAACTGTACATGCAGAAAATGCAAGCAAAAAATCCCGTAGAGTGCCAAAACTAAAAAGTCTCGTAATTTTCATTCAGTCCAATAATTTTGACTCATTTAGATTATACGTGTCTCATGCGCCACATACCAGATCCGTTCCTGCAGCATACTTTGCGATCGGTTTTCCACACCGCAGCCCACTTCCTGGGCATGATTTTGGCCGTGATGCCCGTTGGAAAAAAGTCGCCAAGCCACGATCGCCGGTATGGTGATTCTTTAAATTTCTATATATCGACGAGGCTGGCCGGGGGATTTCCAAGTGGCGGCCAACTACAATTGCCTCGGCCAATTGGCTTATTGACTTTCGGCCGGCGGGCGGCATGGCACCCTGGGCTCCCCGCGCGAGGCCCCACAGCTCTCCCCCCGGAGAAAAAGCGCGCGAGCCGTCCCCCGGGACGCGCGGGCCGCCCGGGGCCGGCGCCCCCTCGCAGATAGACGTCCCCCCCCCTCCCTCGGCCCCGAAATAACAGGCCGTCGGGGAGCGGCGGAAAGCCGCGGCGGCGTTTTTTCGTCAATTAGCCGGGGCGGGCAGGTGCGCGCGATCCCGGCCACGGGCCGCGTCCGGGGTAATTACCCCGCGCTGCACGCACGGCCGTGCGTATAAGTGCCGGCCCGTGTAATCGATGAGGCGAGGCTCGCGCGCGCGCGCGCCCCGGGCCCGAGAGAAAAGGCCGGCGCGGCTTTGAGGCCGCCACGCCCCGGGCCCCCGCGACGTAACGAGACCGGCGCTCGCGCGCGCGCGCATCCTTTCGCCTCGGTCCGCGCGGACTCACCTCTTCCGGGGGCCGGATGGCTTTGGCGGCCGGGCGATTTTATTAGAAAAAATAAAAAAAAAAAAAAGAAGGCTCTTCGCCGCGGCTGCGTCGAGGCGGCCGCTTCCAGGTTGAGTTGCATGTTGCACGTACTCACCGAGCGCTCGGAGCGCGATGCCGAACAATGCGATACAATAATTTCTGCGATTGCATTGTGAGTTGTCGGGAGTGGGGGGAGGAGTGGTTGGTGGGTGGTAAAGAAAAACTGGTCAATTATATATGCGTAGTTCAATATTTGCGTGTATTGACTGCGTTACTAAGTACATTGAATTACAAGATTCGGATCGCAATATATTTAGCAATTACAGACACAATTAAAACGGTGGAATCACGAAGTAACTTCCTACCTACGTCGGCTTATGCACGTAATAATAATGTCGCTGGGTCGCTCGAGCGAGGCGCCAAAGTCTCCAGTCGGACGTGCAGTTGCTCCCCTAACATACATATAACGAAGCGCGTGAATGCGAATAAATATAACAAGTTCACGTGGCTCTGGCCTTGATGATGATTAACAATGCGGCGGGGGGCTCGCCTCGCGGCATTTTCGGACGCAACTGAGACACATCTGATCGCGATAAGGATTGGCGCGCTCGCTCGACCAATCTGCGGGCGCGCGCGCGCTGTGCGCTCGCCTGCGCACACTCGCCGGCGCACTCGCCATAGTGTTTTATATATACATATATGTATATGCGCATACATATATATCTATATTGAATCTCACTCGCTCGTCCCTTGCACTCGCATCTCGCGCGCGCTCCATTCGCTCAGTATACACCTAGATAACATTAAAATAAATCTATGTATAGTATATATATATAATATATATTTCCTCGTAGTTCAATAGCGCGGGTGCGTCCTCCCGAGTTCGCTCTCGGGGCTATCTATGTACAGGTGCAGCGCGTGGATACGGACTACGCTACCTATATTTGTATAATACTCACGGAAAGTATAATTAGAGAGTGGTGGGCGGGTGGGTGGGGGGTGTGGCGGCGGGGAAAGAAGCCGAGTCACGCTCCCACAGTCACGCGCGCCTCGCTCGCTCGCTCGCGCGCGCCCAGCTCGCCGCTCCTCAATTACCCTCGGCCGCCTCGGAATACCGAGGTGGCCTTTTTTCCTTTTTTTTTTTTTTTCTTTTTTTTTTCTCCCTCTCCCGAGGCAGCCCGGCCTCTGATAGCTGCCCTCTCCCCCGCTTGACAATGGAATTCGTAGTCAAAGTCACGGCGACGAGGCTGCCGGCGGCGTGTGTACGTGTGTGCGCCGCTCGCGCCTCGGTGGCGCACATAGGCCGCGGCCGGAGCTGGGCCAAGGAGATCGGTCCATCGGCGCGCGCGCGCGCGAGAGAGAGAGAGAGAGAGAGAGGCGAGGGCGCGCGTGCACGTGCCAGCGGGGCTCTTGTCCCCGGCGCCGCGGGAGGAGCCGACGAATCAATCGCCGGCCGCGGTCTGTCCCCCCGCGGCGGTCCGGGTCCGGAGGCTGCGCGGCCCGCTCGCCACCGGAGATCCGTGAGAGCTGATCGCACGGGGCCGCTTGGAGATCCTGCAGCTGCTGCCGCATACCCGAGGCTGCGAGCCCGGGCGTAATTCTCCGGGCCAGATCTATCTACACGTACATACACACGCGCGCACACACATATACGTGTGTATATATAGAGGCTCCCCGGTGCCTTGCGGCTTTCCGTGAGGTTGCCACCTACGCTCGGCGGCGGGGCGCCGCCCGGAAGCCGCCGGCTCCCGCCTCGGCTCTTGGTATTCGCGGCCGGCGGCGCCGTCGCGGTTTTGCCGGGCGCTTTCGCGGCGGAAGCGCGCGATCGGAAGCGGCTCGCATCCTCCTCCGGCCTCCGCACCTCCCGCGCTCCCCGCGCCCTGGCCTTAGAAGCTTAAGCTGCACAATGTGAGTGTGCCTAAGAGAGTCTCTGTCCGACTGTGTGCGCGTGTGTGGGTGGGTGTGTGTGTGTGGGGGGGTCGGCGTCAGGAGTGGCGGTACGCGTGCGCGCGCGCGCGCGCTCGGGTCACCCGGCCGGTTACTTTGTACAGGGTATATAGATAATGGATCGCCGGTGCCCGCGCGCCAACGGCGCACTGTCTTAGGACCCGCGAAAGTGTCCCCGCAATTTTGTACAAGCTCCCTCGTGGAATTAAAAATATGGCTGGGGGGCTCTTGTCGCCCGCCGGAGATGAGAGCCCGGAACTCCGCGGCGACCTCCTCGCCCGTATATCATAACAGCGAAAAAGAATCGCAGCGGGGGAGGGGCGACCGGGCAGCTGCCGCCCTGGCCACTCGCCGTTCCTCCCTAATGAAAACCCCCGGTTGCCTAGGGCTGCGGATAACCAAACTCAACCAAAGGACTTTTTCTTCCGAATCGCACGGGTCTAGGGTCTACGGTGTCGTCGTTCCGCTTTGGGATACTAGTCTAGCAGCGAAAGGTACATCATCGTCGATCTACTAGCAACAATATAGAAAATGGATTCGACGCATAACGTTCCGGTTACCGGTGAGGTTAGGAAGATAACAGGTGCCTCGTCCTATTTGGCTCAAATATCAAAGATGACTCTAGTCGATGAAGAAGTACCGTAGCGTCTCGAGGAGATAGTCGGCTCGCAGCGGAGCGCGCCGTTGTCGCCGCGCAGCTCCGCCTCGGGGTCGTATTTACAGTGGGTCGGTGGGCGGGGGGCGGGTAGGTCCCGCCGCCTACCAGGGGCGCCACATGCCCTCCTCGTCCTTGATCGGCTGGAGGCCGGCGGGCGAGTGCGGGCCGCCGACTCCCGGGGCCTCGGGCCGCTCGGCGCGCTCGCCCGGCTCCGGGGCCGCGAGGGCCTCCATCGGCTGGGGCTCGTCCTTGATGGGCAGCCCCGGCTCCTGACTAGGCCGCGCCGGCTCCTCGGGGTGGGCCGGGGGCAGGGGCGGCGGGGGCGGCGGCGGTGGCGGGGGCGGCGCCGCGGCGGCCGCCGCTGCCGCGGCCGCGTACACGGCCGCCTCCTGCTGGGCCATGTACCTCGCCGCGGCGGCCTTGAGCTTCTTGGCGCTGCTCGTGGTGAAGTCGAGGGGCTGCTCCCCGGGCAGGGGCTCGCCCATCCGCGGGCTCTTGCTCGGCTTGAGGCCCGCGAGGGCGTCGACGGGGGGCCAGTCGCCCTCCTCGCAGAGCGGCCTCTTGATCAGCTTGTCCGTCGCCTTGAGGAGCGACATGTTCGTCGCGGCCCAGATGGCCGTCGGGGGGTTCGGCCCGATGCTGATGCCGTTCGCGGCCGCCGCCGCGGCCAACTGCACGTAGTGACTAGGCAGGAGGAAGACTACCTGGCCGTCCGGCAGTCGCGACGGGATCACCTGCGCATTCAAAAGGCCCGAGGCGCTCTTTAGCCACCGTCGCAGTTCAGTCGGATCGTCGGGGAGTGCGCGAGCCCGATCGCCCGGCAATTTGGAAAATGCTCAAAATTTATTTTCCAGGATATCTGTGACACGATTATCGGAACTTTAAAATAAATTATTGCGGCCATATGTTCGAGCAGATAGATACTAACCGATACGCGTCATTTCATACAAAATGTGGATTTTCTCTTAAATCAAAGGTCAAATGGTACCGTTTGGACAAGAATAATTGGGGGCTCCTAGCAGAGCATATATCCTGCTTGATGTCGGAGGCTCACCTGGACGACGGACAGCATGTTGGGGTTGGGCTGGGGCCCGGGCGGCTGCTCGATGCCGGGGACGAGTCCGGGTATGGCGCCCGGGTGCATGGGCGCGAAGGCCGAGGTGGGCCTGCTGCTGTTGTTGTTCTCGTCCCCGGGGGCCGTGCTGCTGTCGGGGCGCGCGGCCTCCAGCTCGGGCATCTCCTGCTTGATGAGGGCGGCCCCCAGGGCGGCGCTGCAGTGGGCCACGGCCGCGGCGACCGCGGGGTGGTGGTGCTCGAGGGGCCCGGGGCTGCCGGGCCCGAGGACCCGGGCGTCCGTCACGCTCCCGGGGCTCGAGCCGAGGCCCGAGTCGGGCCGCGAGCCCAGGTCGAGGTCGAGCTCGCTGACGCAGCTGTCCAGGTGGCGCAGGAGCCGCTGCTTCACCGCCGGGTCCATGGGCGTCGTGTTGCCCGTGATAATGTCGGGGGCATCGAGGTAGCGGCTCACCTGCAACAGAAGCCGGCGGTTCTTTAGCCGGTGCACCTGGGCGCGCGTCACCCGCGGCGACGAGGAAGCGCGCGCTCGGTTTATCGCTCGGGGCCGGGAGGAGGCCGTTTCTTTTTCCGCCTCGGACGCCGGCGGCTTCCGCGCGCGAGGGGAAAGCGCGCCGAGGGCTTTTTGCGAGGAAGTCGCTGCGATGATCCGCACTTTACTGCCTCGTTTTTTCGACTCCTCCCGCCGTGCGTTTTCGCATGCGAATATTGACGCGCGCGCGCGCGCGCGGCACTGGAATTAATTGGTTTTTTTTTTAATTCTATTCCGAGTGCCGTGCGGTCGATGGGCGATTTTAGAAATTGCACCGCACTTTGGGGTTTATGCCGCTGCTGTTGGCGCTCCCGCCCCTGGTTGTTTCGCCGAATTCGTGAATTTTAATCTCAAGTGCCTCATTAATTTGAAATGTAAAACGCCGCTCGATTTGATATTCACGACTCCGCGCGGATTTTTCGCCCCAGTAATTTCCCATTTTTACCTCGGGAAAATTTATTTATCGGATGCGCGAGTCCAGGATACCCCCTCTCGCGCCTTTTCTCTTCTTCCCTGCACGAACAATATTAATCAGACATCACAATGGCAGAAAATTTACGAATTCAATTGGCCAATAGATATTCGAGGCCCAATAGCCAAAAGTTTTTGCTTTGATTAGTTTCATACTTTTTGGTTTTATAGTGGAATTCACACATGTGGGTTAAGTGGTTACTTGACAAACCAAGGAAATGAATACCGATAATGCCACAAGTATCGGCAATGGGGAATTATTATACAATACCATGTAATATTAAAACTCAAGCGTACCACGCAACGGAATAACTGAAACGGTCCTTTTTCTGCTTTGTGATGCAAATTTAATTGGTCAATGCGTTTGTTTAATATCACATGAAATATAACAACCAATTATCACTTTTGGAAATTTTTGCAAATTTTTGATAAATTTCACAACTAGACTTTATATTTCATTCGCTAGTTTTAATTGAGATCTTTGGCTAATTTTACGACTTACGTGTACGTGTACGTATATATATTTAGAGCCAAGAAGGACAAAAATCCTGTTTGGCCTGCCGATATTATAGTAAATATAAAAACGAATACGATGACGGACGCATGAGCATAGGTTGTCACATTTTTTTCTACATTGTACATTTATAAATTGTGGCTGCGCACCGGAAACTTTTGAAAGGAGTACTTTAAAATTAGACGAGTTATAGAAATATGCATAGACGTGCATTATCTAGGTTGGGTCGGGCTCGGGCACGAGTGAGACGTCATCGAAAAACAGTTGGCCGAGCGCCGCGGCGGCGCCAACCGGGTCCGCTCGTTATCGGGAGGGCCGCGATCGGGCCGCGCATCTTCGGCGGGCTATTAATCCCGCGGCAGGGAGCCGAGGGCGCAAACAAAGGCCGGCATTAGAGGCGGGCGCGAGAGTTTAAATATTTGCCCGCGGGGCCGGGGCTCGGCGGGCGCTTAACCGCCGGCCCCCGGGAAAATATTCATAAGCCGGGCGCGGATGCAGGGTCCGGGCGCGGCCCGGCGATAAAGCCCGGCGAGAGGCGCGCGTGACGCACGGCGGGCGCGCATTATGCGGGCGTCACGGGCCGAATTGGGGGGCTTTTACGGGCCTCTGGCCGATAAGCGGGCGCAATTAGGCCGCGCCGCGGCTTTTTCCCCCAATTAGCCCGGGCTTCCGCGGGGAAAAGGCGCGAAGGAGGCGGGGGGAGGCCCGGGCTGGCAAGCGCGCAGCGGCCCGATAAGGCTCGGGAGATCGCGCGCCGCGCGTCTATGAACGCGCGGATTCCTTTTATGCTTCCTCTCCGGATTTACGGCCCCGTCGCCGGCGGCGGCGCGCGGCTCCCTCGTATAATCGCCGGGGGCCGAGGGCGCGGCTTGGCCGGCGATCGGCGGCCGATCCGCCCGCGCTTATCTGCGGCTTATCTGGCGCGCGCGCCGCCGAGCCCCCGGCGATTACCGCGCTCGCGTGCGCCGATAAGGCGCGACGCGCCGACTCGTCCGGCGCGCGCGGCCCCGAGCCCATTGTCGGCCGGGCGGTCACGGCGCCCCCGGCGATAGGATCGGCTCGCGTGCCCCGAGGGCCGCGGCAATTTCCTCCTTTTTCCCCGCGGCCGGCCGCTCCCTTTCCCCCCGCGGCCCCGGGCGTATCGCTTATCAATTACCGCCCTCGCGCGTACCCACCTCTCTGGAGCAGTCCTGGTAGCCGGCCTTGTACCTCGAGAGCCCGGGCTGGGCGAGGGAGCGCTGCCTCTGGAGGTGGCGCACCGTCAGCTCGAGGATGTCGGCCTTCTCGAGCTTGCTGTGCTTGGTGTTCTCGAGGCGGGCGCTGTCGAGGATGAGGGCCTTGAGCGCCGCCAGGGACTGGTTGATCCGGGCTCGGCGTCGCTTCTCCATCAGCGGCTTGTTTGCCTGGGGACAGAGAGGCAGAGGGGGGCGTGAGCCGGGCCTCGGGCGGCAATGAGCCGGGCGCGATGCGCCGCGCTTTCCCTCGCGCCGCTGGCGCAATCGAGCGGCGCGCGCGTGCGGCACGAAACGCGGACCTGCAGGCCTTGGGGCCGGCGTAAACGCGCCGGTTATCGCCACCGCCGCCGCCGCCGCCGCCGCGCCGCGGCCTTTTTTTCACAATATCATTATCTTCCGCCTTGGTTTTTTCTCCGCTGGCCGGCCGAGCGCGCGCCGGACGGAGAGGACATGCCCGGCTGGGTCTTTTTTTCGAGGCGGCCGGTGGCACGCGTCACGTGGGCCGCCCGAGGCGCCGCGCTTATCGGCCCGCGCGCCGTTGCGAAAGCCCCGTCGATCCTATCGCCCGCCCGAGCCGCCCCGCCGCCCAGCCTCCGCGGAAAGAAGCCCGCGCCCCCGCCCCGATCGCGCGATAACTCGCCCCAACTGGTCCAATTAGGGGGGATTGCCGGCCCTAATGGCTATCGGCGCGCCGCGACGCCCGAGTTTCCCCGCGCCCGCGGACCCGCGGCTCATTAGCCCGGCCGCCGCGCGCACGCGCCCCGCGGCCCCTTCCATTTCCCGCTCGGCTGGAGCCGCGCCGCCACCCGCTAATGAGCCACCGCCGCCGCCGCTTCCGCCCCGGGGATTCCCCGGAATATCCGCCCCGTCGGCCCCCGATTGCCAGCCGCCCTCGCGGGTCCCGCGGCATTTCCCCAAACGCCGCCCTGCGCCGCGGACTAACGCTACCTCGCTCTTTTGTCCCCGATCCTCGATCCCCTTGGCCTTCTCGCTAATCATGACTCTCGGACAAAAGCCTTTTAACAGTGCACTCTTCAAAATTTGTTCCAACGTTTTCCCATACATCTGCATCAAATCCACGACACTATTCTATGTTTACGCATTGCATTAGACACCCTTAAAACCCGTTAAGAAAAGAAAGTTACCAAATATTATAGCAAAAATGAATACTGCTCACAGTAGATTAATGAAAAAGAAAATATTTACGTTAACTATTTTTATTACATTTGCTACCAAGTTGTCAAACTTGAAGAAACATACTGGACTACTTTTAGACAAAACAATATGCATTTTTACCATAGAGAAACGATAACTTTTTTGATTAATAAGTCGTTAGTTTATTTAGAATTTGTAATAACATGTCTTATATAATTTCATTCACTGCATGTACAATAATGAACATTGTCCGAGTTTTAGATCAAACTAAAATTAAATAATTGACGGATACATTTGATATGGTAAAACTTTAAAATAAACTTTGATTTGTATAGAATGCACTAGATTCTGCACTTTTCATGCCACAATGTTTTTAAAGTCTATACCCTAGAGTAGCGACAAAAGAGGAGATTCGTAGGTGGGGCGCATAAAGGTGGTCGCGCGACGTGCGGAGGGGTGCAAGAGGTGCGTTGGTTTGACAGGTGGAAGCGCGCGATTCGAAAGCGGAGCGCGGCGCGGGCCGGCAGGCGGAAGGAGGGTGCTGGTACTCACTCTGCGGCCGTCGGAGAGCTTGGGCCCGGGGCTCGGGGTCGTGCAGGGGCTGTGGTCGGGGCTGGAGGGCCCGGCCTCGTCGGCGTACGCGTGCAGCTGGTGCTGCAGGTGGAGCTGGTGGTGGGCCTGCGCCTGGTGGTGGAGCCTCGCGACCGCCGCCGCCGCCGCGACAACCGCCGCCGCCGCGGCCGCCGAGCCGGACTTGGCCTCTGGGTGCCGCTGCTGCTGCTGCGGCTGGAGCTGCTGCTGGAGGTGGTGGCGGTGCTGGAGGAGCTGCTGGTGCGGGTGGTGCGGGTGGTGCGGGTGCTGCGGCTGTTGCTGCTGCTGCTGCTGCTGCTGCTGCTGCTGCTGCTGCTGCTGCCTGGGCGAGTGGACGCGCGCGGTCATCTTAGCTGGGCCTGGGGCGCAGCGGGCACTGGGAGGCCCCCTGGGTAGCGCTGGCGAGGGGCGCCCTAGGGCCGGGCATCGCGGCGTGCTCTCCCTCCGGCGAGGCGTGCGGCTCGCGTGCGGCTCGCGTGCTCGCGGCGACCACTTGTCGGCGCCGGTCGCGCGCCGGATCGGGCTTGTCGAGGCGCGCGGTACGGTCCTCGCTCTCGGGGCGCCCTCGTCGGACTGCGCGGCCGTGCGTGCGCCGCGCCGAGCCGAGCCGAGCCGCCGCGCCGCCGCCGCCGCCGCCGCCGCCGCCGCCGCAGCCTCCGCCGCCGCGGCGCGCCTCACGCGCACGCCACGAGCGTGCGCGGCGTGCCGCCCGCCCCCCGCCGCGAGCGCGCGCCCGGAGAAGGCGCTTAGCGCCCGTAAAAAACCCGCCGAGGGGATATGGCGCGCTCGAGCGGGTTTCGCCGCTGCCGCCGCCGCCGCCGCCGCCGCCGCCGCCGCTCCCGCCTCACGCGCGCCCCGGGGAATTGCGCCGCGCGCCGCGCCTCCCGCGATTTCGAGG
The DNA here is from genome assembly GCA_018906755.1 of Sycophaga agraensis. Classification (NCBI taxonomy): domain Eukaryota; kingdom Metazoa; phylum Arthropoda; class Insecta; order Hymenoptera; family Pteromalidae; genus Sycophaga; species Sycophaga agraensis. The sequence continues at coordinate 2,696,593 of JACCIE010000011.1, forward strand.
GCGCCCGCCGCCCCGCTTTTTCGCCCCCGCTGATTGCTGTTTTGCATTTTACGGCCCCCGCCCGACCTATCGCACTCCTCCGGCCCCACCTCCGCCTCCCACGCCTTTTTTCCATTTCGCCCTTTTTTTCTGCGCCCGCCAAGCCCGAGCCGCCCGAGCCGTCCAAGTCCGCCGCTCCCCAAATTCCCCCTGGCAAGTGCCGCTCAATATATGCCGCTTCTGCACTCGCCCTCCTGCCTCCCGGCCCGATTGACCCAAACTCGGCCCCTCGGCCATTCCAAAAATAGGCCCAATCCTGTCGAGCTCTGCCCTCGATCCTCCCATTCCCCTGTCCAATAAACAATATTCCGCTTTTTCTCCCCTCCCCAACCTAATCGTTGATACGTCAAATTAAATATAGATTGTCAATACATTTGCACGTCTTATGCATATTTGCTCGCTGCGATCGATCTGGAAAACTCTTTTCTTTTCTAGACCACTTGCAGAACTTTGAACTCTGCGATGGTCAACTCGAAAAGTAACTCCAAAAGTTTAAATATAAGACAAGTGTAACTTGTAAAAATCAACAAGATGTCTCGAGGCCCAGGCCATAATACACGTTCATATATTTTTCAACGATTCTCCTGAATTACCTAAAAATTAGCTAAATCACTAAAATTAATGCGATAAACATTTGTTAAACTTAAAAACAATACGAACATTCATTTAATATAGAGAAATTTAAATGTGTACTACAACGCTTTTTAAACAAATAATATAATACATTTAAATATTTACCGTATTTGTTTCAAATAAGTCTTGCTTTTTATGTAATTTTTAAGTGTACAACCTTTAATTGATTCTACAATCCGATTGTTGTATCCTCAAAATGTTGAAGGCAAAAATGCCAACAAAATATAAAAAAAAAAGAACTCATGGCAACTAAATATAAAGAATTCGTAAGAATGGAAACCTTTTGTTATTTAAAAAAACTTGAGTTATTCAGCAATCATGCATGTGAGTTATAACAATAAAAAAAAGTTGATTAGGCGCGATACGCAGATAAATAAATAATGCTTTAAACAATGATTTAAAGACGAGGGATTGAAAATAAGCCGAGGATCAAGCAGATTGTTCAATTGTCATCGATTAAACATAATCTTGAAATTTTAAACAAGTTCTAAATTCGTAGGTTACTGCACAGGGCAATAATGAGTAGATCTAGGTGAAAAGGCATTGTTGTTAAAAATGCTCAGAGAGTGAGTGTAGGAAGAACGGCGAGCGTATACTTTGGGCCCACCTTTGGGTTACACTTTCTTCGCGCAATCGCAATCGCAATCGCATTGGCTTATTGCGATTTAGAAGAAAACGGCTCACTCGGCGGGAAGGTTCGAGAAGACTCGACTCGAGATCTGGCCGCGGCTCGCGCCGCAGGGAAATTAGCCGCAGGTATAATGCCTGGCAGCCCGAGTCCCTCCCGCGCAATACGGCCGGCGGTCAAATGTTTGGCAGGGCAACGGGAGCTCGGAGTCTATGCCCCAGAAAAACAACATTTACTTATCAATAAGTGGAAGCGAGGGCCGCGGCGTCGGCATCGGCTTGAACGGCGGCGGCGGCGGCGGCGGCGCTGCCTCAGAATTCCGAGCCCCGCTCCAAAAAACCAGGCGAGGATAAAAAAGGACGGGAAAAAAGCGCGGCTGCGGCGGCGGCGGCGGCGGCGGCGGCAAAAAAAAGAAGCGAGCGCGGCGAATTCCGCTCCCGCGCGGCTCGGGGCCGCGCTATATAGAAATAGACCGGCTCTCGGCTGCGGCGGCGGCGGCGGCGGCGGCGGCCGAGATTAAAGCGCGCGCGAGCCGCATCGAGCAATATAGATATCCGCATGATCGAGCGGCCGCGAGATAAAGAGCGACGGAGCCTCGGTCTCCCTCGCTCGGCGCGCGCGCGCGCGCCCGATGAGCCCCGGGGCGGCGCGCGGGGGGCCGGCCGGGGGGACGTCGGCGGTGGCGGCGGTGGCGGTGGCGGCGGAGCCGGGGGGTGGGGCGGCGGGTCGGCCGGCGAGGAGGAGGCGCGCGCGGGCGGGCGGGGGGGACTCGAGAGCCGAGCCAAGCGGCGCGGAAGGCCGCCGGCGGCGCGCCGCGCGCGTATATATATAGCCGGGCGGGCGGCCGCTCCCCCCGGGCGTCCCCCCCCGGGGCCCGCGCGCGCGGCACGTTCCCGTCGGCACGCGCGCGCGCCACCGCGCCTCCGCCAAGTGCTCCCCCCACCCCCGCGCGGGCGCGCCGCCCGCGGCTCGGCTCCCACGCGCCCGAGCGTTAATGTGTGGGTGCGGGGACGCGCGGCGCGGGCTATCAGCGCCGCGCGCCGAGCTGCTTTATGGATGGGCTCGCCGCGCGCGCCGCCCCACTCCACCGCCGCCGCGGCCGCCCGGCCTTTCATTCCCGCCGGGGGCGCCGGCTTTTCGCCCGCTGCTTCCTTTTTTCGCGGCGCGGCTTTTCGAGGCCCCGCCGGCCCCCCGCATCGATTGCCACTCCCCCCCTCCCGGCCCTTTTATCGCCGCTAATTGCCGCGGGGGCCCGCGCCTACCGCCCGGAGCGATCCTCCCGCGCCCTCCGGCCGATCGCCGATCGCCCCGCGCTTTTCTCCCGCGCATGATCGCTCGATTGGCTTCGCGAAAACGGCCCTGCGCCGCGCTTTCGGGGGCGGCAGGGCACGCGGCCACGGGGCGCAGGCACACGCGCGCGCCCGCCACACGGACGCGCGTGGAATTAGCCCGGCCGGCGGGGGGGCGAACGGCGGCGTCGATATAAATTTTTGATTGTCGAGAAAAGTGCCGTGCCCTATAAACCTACTGGTAGGCGGGCTCGGGGCGCGCGCGCTCCGCTCTATCTGCCCCGCTTATAGGCGATATAACAATAATTAATTAGACTAGCGCGCGTGACGCGGCGAGAGGCGCGAGCGTGAGTCAAGCGGAGGACGAGGCGGGAGCCGAGCGCCGGGCACAAACAGTCCCTCTCCCCTCGGCCGCCGGCGGATTATCCGCTCGGTGCGCGGCGGCCGAGTGTCGCAAGGCCCGCAGCGGGAATATCGAAATCGAGCCTAATTAAGCGGGCGGCGGATCGCTTCCGCGTCCGGCGGGGAAAAAAGGCCGCTCGCGCAACCGTCCGCCGCTGGGGGATGATGGGCAGCGGCGGTGGCGGCGGCGGCGGGGGGAGGAGGGGAAAGCCGCGGCGGAAAAAGCCGGAATTTCCCGGGCTCGTTTGCATCGGGCTCGTGCCGTTGCGCGGAAGCGGCGGTTTTTGCGGCGCGCGGGGGCCGAGAGCGTGACGGCCGGCGGCGGCGGCGGCGCGCGAAGAAAGCCGCGGCGCTTTTTCCGCGCGGCTTATCGATCATGGCGAAACGCGGCTGTCGCGCGCGCAAAAAGCGGGCGCGCGCGTGCCTCCGAATTAGCCGGCGCGCGGGGAAAAGTCGGCCGCCGCCGCCGCCGCCGCCGCGGCGTGATTTACGCCCGGAGTTTGGGGGGCGCCGGCGAGGCCGAGGCGGCGAGCGCGCGGCCGCCGACGCGACCGCCGGCACACTTTTCCCGCGGCGGCGATCCGGGGGGGAAAACCGCGGCCGGCCGCCGCGGGATTAGCGGACAATCGCGCCTCTCTCCGGGGCCGTCTTTTCAAATTGGCTCGGCGCTCGCCGCCCGGGAGTCGCCGCCGCGCTCCTCGAGGCTTTTCGAAACTTTCCTCGCGGCGCCCGCAGCCGCCGCGGACGCGAACCTTCTCGATCTTTATAAAAACCCGCCGCGGCGTGTATTACGCCGTTTTGCAATACTTGGACTCTTTGCCTGGAGCTTCCTTTGCCGGCCCGGCTAACCTCAAAACTCTTTCAGCCAGTCACTCGTCAACCTTTTGCGGATCTCATCCTACGTCTCGAGATGTAATGCATAGACGTGTTTATTCTCGGGCCTAACTATAGACCTTACGCGCTTTCAATGTCGCAATCTCTTTTTTCAAATGTCTATTTCTTTTCTATTTATTTATTGTTCACTCTTGCAATCGTACAAGTTTACGCAACTTTCTGACGATTTTTTCGGTAGCCTTTGCAAGCTCAGGTTTTAAGTTACCTTCACCATAGTTCATTGAAAATAACAGCGAGCAACGCGCATTAGCGTGTCCTTATGAAAAAATTTCAATTCGTGGATAAGCAAGTCGTTTGCCCGTACGGCTAACACGCCCTTTCGAGGAATAATTATAATTAAATGGCCATGAGCACTTTGCATTACATTACACAGTTTACACTATCGAATAAGGCATACACTCCTCAGCTACACGTCACACCTACAATGTCGATATTTTCATTACAATTTGGAAAGGCCGCAATTTCTGGGATGGAAAATGTTTTTTGCCGGTGAACCTATCCTGTGGGGATTTTTGCCGGATCGATATATTTCTAAAATCCACAGAGGTCGTGGCCGGAACTTTGGTCCACGCTGCATCAATCAAGTGCTTAGGCAATCGGGATAGAGGAGCGGGGAGGAAGCGAGGCGTTACGCTCGTAACGTCCGCTTGGGATTTTTGCCACAGGATCTGGGTCCGAGGGTCGGAGGGGCCGGCGGGTAGGAGTCACAGTTACAAAACTTTGCGGCGGCCACAACTGTAGGATATCCGCGGGGGCGCCGGGGGCAAAGTTAAATAAACTAGAAAAAAGTATTATTACGCAGGGGGCGGGCGGCGGGCGGGCTTTGGAGGCGAGGGCTCTCGGCGCACTCGGGCACTCGGGCCTCGGGCCTCGGGGCTCGGGGCTCTCGGAGCTCTCGGGCGCCCCGGGCGGGGGAAATTTAAAAAGTGCCGCGGGCTCTTTGTCCGCGCCCCGGCGGCGGGGACGACCTTGCCGCGGGCTCGCCCGGACTCATTTCCCCGCGATAAAAAATAAAAAGGCTCGGGCCGCCGGGGCAGAAATAGCCCGGGCGGCGTCGCGGGCGCGCCGGCCCACCGGCGGCCCGCGGCTCCCCGGCTAATTGTCGGGGGTAAAAAATAGCGCGGCCGCGGCCCTATAAATAAGCCGGGCCTCGGGGCGCCCGGGGCGGCTCCTCGCCGCGCGATCGCCGGGCCCGGTAAAAAATTCACGCGCAAAAAGCCGAGAGCCGCTCGGGCGCGCGCCGCTGAATATTCAAGCGCGCCCCTCCCGCGGATCGGCCGCGCGGGGATCAATATACGGGGGAGCCGGCGGCGGCGGCGGCGGCGGCGCCGGCACCTCGGCCGCCGGCGCAATTAACGGGCCGCGCGGCGGGGGCGGCGCTATTCGGGGCTCGATCGGCGCTGGGCGCGCGCCAGAGGACCGGCCGACCTTGCCGCGTAATCGCCGGGCTCGCGCGCGCTGGAGAGTGAAAGCGCCCCCGGGAGCCGCGCCAATTAGCGGCCGTGGGAGCGAGGCGCCGCGCGCGCCGATCGATGCCGAGCGCGCCGCGAGCGCCCGAAATAGCGGGCCGCCTAGGCGCCTGCATCATTTAGCGCCGGCTTTCCCCGCTAGGGCCGCCGCCGACCGTTAGCCTCGCCCACTGGACCGAAATAAGGACAATGCCGCCGAGATGGGTGCACGTGCCCGCGCCTCGGCCGCGGCCGCCGAGCCGACACCTTTTTTCCCAGCGCCGCCGCCGCCGCCGCCCGCTTCTTGCGAGAAAGCCGAGCGCCGCGGCGGCCGCTCGGCGGTTTCCCGTTTTACTGCGTGCGCCAGCGCCGATAACGCGCGGAGAAATTCGCCCGGGCGCCGCTTTCGTTTCGATTAAGCTGCCGGGACTTTCGCGGGCATTGTTCCCGCCGAGCGGAGCTTGGGCTTTTTCCCGCGGCTCGCGGCGCCGCTCCCGCCGGCTGCCCCCGGCTCCCCCCCTCCGCCGGATCGGACCCTCCTTTGGTCGGGGACCTCGGGGACGGCGATGCTCGCGAGGACGGCAAAAAGCCGATGTCAAAGTATCGCAGAGGACCGTTGCCAGTCCAAGTGACGTGCGCGGAGGAGCCCGCGATAACAATCGGCCGATCTAGAAACGTGGCTCGTGCGGCCGAGCCGCGCCGGCGGACAGTTTCATTCTCAAACTCCTCTGCACTAATTATCTTGACGATTTGGGAAGGGATTTTCGAAAAAGAGTTCCAAAGAGTTTCATGCACTCGCGTTACTTTAAAAGTCGAATGGGAATAATACCGCAATCAGTCCAAGAGACACTTTTAGAACAATAGTTAATCGAGCAAATGTTTTTTCGCCCTCTTGCCTCCCAAGTTGGGCAACGCGAGACTTTTGGACGTAAACGGTGAATTGGCGTGTACAAGCCCATAGGTCTACGAGACGACAAAATTTTACAGTTGCGAATTTTTATTGCCAAGCCTGAATATTACAAAGATGGAGTATTAAAATTAGTGATGCATAAAAGGTGAAAACAAAGTAGGCGATTTTGTAGCCATAAAAATGTAATAGAGAATGCCATAATGCCGCGGAAGGTAAAAAGTAAATGTGAATCTTATACATAATCCGGGTGGGGAGGGTGGGGAGCGAGGGCAGGTATGCACATCGATAAATCGGAGGGGATAAAAAGACAGGTTGCACAAGCGGCCGGCGGGAGTCCGCATCCGCCGGCGGCCGAAGGAAAAGCCGCGAGGCGTCTATTATTATAATGGCGAGTAAAAATGGGCCATGAAGGAGAAGCGGGGCGGCGGCCAAAAAGTCCGCTGGCGGCGGCCTGGATGAAAGCGGGCCACGGGTGAGCGGGCGGCCGGGGCGCGGGGTCCGCGGGCGCCGCGGGCGCCGGTGAACCCCCGGCTCGCCGGGGAATCCCCGGCTAGGGGGCTAATTGGCGGAAAAATCGGGCGGCGGGCGGCGGGCGGCGGGCGAGAATAACGCTCGAGGCGCGGCCGGTCGGCGGGCCTCGGCGGCCCTCGGGCCGGCTCGGCTCGCTCGCCGCGCTCGCCGCCCAAGGTTCCCGGCGGCCGCGAGTCGCTGGCTGCACGCACACCTCGAGCGGAATAACCGGGAGAGCGCGCGCGAGCCAACCAGTCGGTCGGGTCATTATGAGCGCCGACGAGCTATGCATCATTAATGTCGCCGCCGCCGGCTCCCACGATACGCGCGCCGCCGGCTCCCCGCGCGCGAGCGCCGCTGACGTGCGTGCCGGCGAATTCGAGGCGCGCGCATTCGCCGCCGGCGACTCGGCGGCCGCCGCCCGCTCGATATGTAGGCCTGCGGCGTTTTTCCGCCCGCGACGCCCTGGGAAGTCGGCCGCGGGGAAATTGCCGGCCGCGCGCCGCCCGAGCGGATCGCCGGCTAGCGGACAATGGGGGCCGGCCCAGAGGTCGCGCGGCTTTATTAATAACGCGCGCGCCGCCGAGCGAGGCGCGAGCCGAGCGCTCAATTATTATCTTATCGCGCGCGACTCGCCGCCGCCGCCGCCGCCGCCGCCGCTCCCGGGGACGCGGTTTTTACGGCGCGCCGCCGCGCGATTTACGAGCGCGCCGCTGGGAGGCGCGCGCGCCCGAGAATAATTGGGCGGATTTTTCCCCGAGATAAGCCGGCGGCTTGAGCAACGCGCGCACCCGTTGCCGCCGGCACGGCAACGCCAGCCCCGGCCAAACTGTCGCTCGCTTTTTCCCGCTGCTCAGCCGTCTCTCGCTTTTTTCCGAGGTTTTCTCCGAGGTTTTCTCTCCGCCGCGGCCGGCTCTCCGGCTCTCCGGCTCTCCGGCTCAGCCGAGTCTACCCGGGGCCTCGACTCCTCCCCGAGCTCCTCTTCTCCTTCCGCTCGCTTCTCCTCGCCTCCGCCAAGCCTCCGAATACCCACATTTCCTCCCAATTCCGTAAAGTTTGATCAGCCTCGAATATAATATACATTTTTAAAGAACGCAATCATTCCTACTGTTTGTCCACTGTATACAGCGTCGGTGCAAAATCGCGAGATACCGTTCAACAATTTTTATGCTTAACGGCAAGCAAGGATGATTTTTTCGAACTACACCTCCATCGGAAAACCACGTGCCTACGCGATGAGACCTATACCAATATATTGGCCAGAACTTGTCAAGTAAGGATAAACTTGAGGCGAGTTGGTACTATTCAACGATATGCACTATTGTCAAAGTGAGCAAAGCAACATTTTAACCCCATTGTATCCTAATTATTGCTAATAATCCAAACGACGAACAATTGCCAATGAGAGTTTTCCAATAGAATCCAATAAATTGCAGATATTTATGAATAAACATTTGACGGAGGAAAAATGCAAGTACTGTGATGTTTTGTTTGATTTCCAGTTTATGGCAGAGAGTATAGATAAGGATGATTTGGCCGGTGATTAACATTAGGGCCGTTGATCTTTATCCGGGGAAGAGTCAGTGGGCCCCGGCCGCAGGCAGCGCCGCGAGACAGGCGGCGTAGAGCCGGGCATAAAAGCCGCCGTGGGAGATAAGAAAGGCGAAACAAGTGTCATTAAAAAAACGTGGGCGCGTAGGGGCCAGCGGAGGCGGCTGCGCCGGTGCTAATACGTAAAAAAGCCACTTTGAAAACGAATTGGCGCAGAGGCGGCGGGAGGCGGGCGGGTGGGGGCGATTCCGGGAAGGAGGCAATTAAGCGGGCGGGCGAGCGCGCGCGCGCGGCGCATTGGCGCGATCGCCGCGCACAAAAGGCCCGGGAGGACGGCGGCGGCGGCGGTTGCGCCGGCGGGGCGGCTTTATCTCGGAGCGGCATTATGCGCTCGGCGGGCGTGATCGCGCGGCTCGTCGCGCGGCCGGCGCATACAAAACCCGTCCCAATTGACTGGGGGCTACGGCGCGGCGCGCCTCAAAGATCCGCGTCCCGGCGCGTCCCGGGGCGTCCTTGCCTCGGCGGGCCCGCGGGGCGCGCGCGCGCGCCGTATCGCCGATAAATAAAGATGAAGCCGCCGCGATAAAATGCAGGGCACGAGCGGCTCCCGAGGCCGGCGCGCACGTTTTCGCGCGTCCGCTTTATGCCCCGGCCTTTTCCTCCTCCTCCTCCTCCTCCTGCGGCGCTCCTCGAGCGCGCGACGTCGCTCGCCCGCGCGCGCTTTTACGGCCACTAACTGCTTCATAGCTTATTAAGCCGGCGCGAGGTGTGCGCGCGGCCGCGGGTCTGTGTGCGTGCGTGCGTGTGTGTGCGTGCGCGCGCGGGCCCCGCGCCCGCCCGCCTTGTTATTCCTCGCTCGCGCCTCCTTTTTCCCTCTGTCCCGCGCCGCGGCGCTTTTCGGAGGCCGCCGCGCGAGCCGAGCGCCGGCTTCCCGATCGCGCCCCGAGATTTCGCCGGGGATTTTACGCCTCGGCGCGCGACGCGCTTTTAATGAAGCGATTGCCGAGCCGCCGGGCCGCGGAGCGCCTCCTTTGCATTCCGGCCGATCCTCGTCCGCGCGCCCGCTGGAAATATCGCGACAAGTATCGCCAGATGCGCCCGGCCCCCGCCCCTGCCCGCCGCCCGCTCCTTAATATCCCCCCGCCGAATGTTACATCTCGCGTGCCGGCAGGCCTCGCGAAAAACTCGATATTCATCTCGGTGTTCGTCTCCGCGCGGGAAAAATAATCACTCCTGCTCAAGAACCTTTGCCGAGCAAACAATTATGGATTTGAATTTTAATTTCTTTCCAGAGAAGCGAGTATTTCTTTCAAATTAACATCCTCGTACTTGCGATTACTCCGCGAATGCTTGTTACCGCCGCTCTTTTATTTTTTATAAGAGGGATCGCTTACATTATATGCATACATGCACGTGTGCTGTTCTTTCCACTCCTAGGCTTATATTCGTATAAGGAATCCTTGTTTCGCGCAAATATTACAACCAGATTTTTCGTTCTCGCTCGTTGATTCATTAACTGGACGCGATCGCATGGCAGACTCTTCCTTTTCGTGTACCCATTTTTTGGTTTTTTGCACGCCAGTGCATTTGGAACATGGCGGTATATATCTACAGAGGCCTCACTACTGACAATGTTTAAAAAATGCATTTTCAACTATGCGATGCAGCAGCTCCAGTGAACAATATATTGTAAGATCGAAATAGTTGAGTAATATAGGTACAAGTGAAGAATATACTATAGAGATAAGGCCGTGCGAGTTTTATCAAGCGTTTAGCGCGGGTTTTGACCGGTGGGTTGCGAGGAGACGTCGGCGGGCAGAATGCCGGGGATATTATCGGGAGAATAGCGCGATATTCTAGTCTGAATTTGTAGGCAGAGGGCGTTGTTCGCGCGGTCGGCTCGGTTCTTCGCGCGGTTCTCGGAATATTGTTGGGCGCGCGGCTCGGGTCACGGCGCGCCTCCTATTCGACAATTACGCGATAAACAATTTAAGCGCCGGCGCGCCGGGAGATAAGGCTGCACTTTTGTTTTATTAAAGCTGGCGCATCCGCGGCGGCGACGGCTCGATTCGGAATAAGCGGCTATAGTTATACAGCGTACATATCGCATAGGTCGCGGGGCCAGCCCGAGGCTCGCCGGCTGCGGCGGCGGCGGCGGCGGCGGCGCTTGTCACCGTTACGTAACCTCGGCTTCGGCCGGCATAAATAATACCGCTTGGCGATAGCCTCATGAAGATTGCAGGAAGCCGGTGGGCCGGCGGCAGCGAGGAAGTAGCGGAAGATCGGCGCGGCGGCGAGTTAAAAGTGAATGGGGCGCGGGGGCACATTTAGCGCGCGGTGAATATTGGAGAGGATCGGGCTGGCCGGCCTCGGGGACTAGGCGCTAGGCCATATCGATTGGGCCGGCGGCGCGCGCCGGCGGGTCGGCGGCGGGTCAGCAACGGGGCCAGCAGCAGCCGCAGGCCAAGGAAGCGCCCAAGCAACGAGCCGAGACCCGCGGGCCGCTTAATCCCGCGCGGAACGGGGCTCGGGCGAAAAAAGGAGAGCGGCGCCGCCGCCGCCGCCGCCGCCGCCGCCGGGCGAAGAAAGCCGGCCTCGGGAGAGCGGCGCGCTCGCCGTAAAGACACGTAGCGCGCGGAGGCGGCCTGCGCTCGCTCCCGAGCATCCTAATCGCCCGCCGCGCTACAAAACCCGGCGCGCGCGCGCGCGCGGCGCAAAAGGAGGAAAAAGGGGCGGCGGAGCGGCGGCGGTGGCGGGCGGGCGGGCGGGGGGGGCGGACCGACCTCCCGAGAGAGCGAGCGGCCGGGGGGGCAGCCGGGGGGAGGCCGCCGCCGCCGCCGCCGCCGCCGCAGCCGCGGGCGCTCCGCTCGGTTCGGGCGCGCCGTTAATCCGTTTATCGCGTTACCGCCTCTCGCCTCCTCTCGCCCGCCGCGAGCCGATCGCAGCCGCCGGCTCCCGTCCCCGGCCCCCCCCGGTGCCCCCCGGTCCCCCCCCCCTTCCCCGCCGCCACCGTCCCTCGCTCGCCGCGGCGCCTGCGCCTTCGCCGCCAATTTCGACGCGCTCGCCTCCCACTCGCTTCTTTTCCCTCCTACGGGATGACGCCCGACCTTTTCCTCCCCGCCGCCCGGCCCCCGGTCTCATCCGCTTTTCCTCCCGAGGCCGCGGGCCCATAACTCCTTTGTCGATCACTCGGCCCCTCGAAAGCGCGCAGCCCGAGCGAGCCGAGCGAGCCGAGCGAGCGCCGACTGCCGAGGAGCTGTCCCCGCCGCCTGCGAGCCTCTGTCCTCGGCTCGCTGCTCGAGCCTCGAATCCCCAGCCGCCCCGGCTCCTTCAAAATTAACCACTTCCCAACCTCCCACCGGCTTCCTACTTTCTCGCCATCTCCCTTGCCTCAAATTTCACCATTTACCCGATAAATATCCTAGGAAAAGAACGCGCTAATAACAAATATATTATTAGCGTCTCTCGCTGGGAAATAAGGCACTTATTTTTGCCAACGCTCCGATCCATACTCGCTAAGAGATCAACATTCTTAATCCCACGAAAGCTCTGGGCTGCCGCGCTGACAATTTTTAGCCTGTGAATTTTTCAAAATTTGCCCTATACGCTCGCGACAACTATTACACTCGCGTATATATTATTGAGGTATGCGGATCCGTATGACGGCACCGCAATATCGTATTGTCTGTGATTTTTGTACACTTTATTGAGCGTCTTGCGTTAACCTTTATTATTCAGAGCTTCACGTTATCTGCTATACGTCACTTTAGCAGTTATTAACCGTAGCCAATTGTTGAAATATTCTACGCGACAAATTTCTTCCATTTGCATTATATATTTATCGAGTTTAATACCGAATTTTTCGCCAACGACTGACTCTATATGCGTAGGCAGAATCGAGTGACTAATTTTGAAATACGCGGGCATAAACTCGGTAAAAACTGGGCAGCTTTTCACCGGGAAAGAAATAAAATATTCCCGAGGTCGCGGCGCGCGGCCAATGCTCGCGGCAATGCCGTGGGTTGGCGCGTGTGTTCGAGCCGGCGCCCGGGGGCCGATCGCCGGCCAATATCCGAGCGTCGATCCTGATTTACGCGGGAGCGCGCGCCTCGGCCGCCGGAAGCCAGCCGGCCATATAAAAAGCCCCGAAAGAGGCGCGGGCGATTAATGCCCGCGGGGCGATCGGCCGGGGCTCGTTAAGCGCCGCCGCCGCCGCCGCCCGCCGCCGTGATTCACAGGGCGGGCCGCCGAGTCCATTGTCGGGCCGCGGGACAATGGCGGCCGGTTCGAGGAACGATTAACCGGGCGCGCGTACGTACGTGCGGGCGAGCGGCTAATTCGCGGGGACGCGCCCCCCGCGAGGAATCGACCGGCGCGCCTCCAAAGGCCGGCTATATATATGCGGCCGCGCGGGCCCCCGTCCTCGGGGAAGGTGGCCAGGTTCAAGGGCCCCGCGCCGATTGGGGGACGAGCCCCAGCTGTCCGCGCACCTAAGAGCCTTGCCCGCCAAGGCACAAGCCGGACGGGAAATCATCGTTACGTCCCGGTTATCAGCCGCGCTGCCGGCTGTGTAGTCTGCGCCGCGGTTAATCGCTTTTTTATTCGCCTCCGGTCGAAAAGAAACTTGGCTGAAAAACGCGGTGTCTTCGCTGATAGGATAATGTGTACGAACAATGGCAACAATATTTATCAGAACGATTGTTTGTCGAACGAAGGAAGACGAGAGCGAAGCTTTGCACGGGAGCGACTGCCTTCGAAAAGATCACGCGCACTGCCAAAAGCAAGACTTTAATAATGTTGCACAGTGCGAAAATCGCAGAAGCAGTTTTAACCGTAGAAAAATTCACGCGCCATTTCCACGCCAGTTTCCAGGCGTGATCGAAATTAGCGTTTAACCACGCCTATTTCTACATTTGTAGTTGTATTATTTGGAGGATATGCTTTGCACGTGGACAGACTTGTTCGACGTATAACGTCCGGCTTATCTCCTACGACTTTATACAATCACACTCATCTCTAGTTTTTATTTTATTTTAAGAGCCAGCCTACTGCCAGCGGAAATGAAAGGAATGTCTGGCTAGTTTTTCATCAGTATTCCGAGTCTCGGGGGGAATTGAAAAGAAAAAAATCTTGGATTCGCAAAGCCTGGTGAATGTTCTAGCAGGGCAGTCCACCTCGGCCTGCTTTCCTTCAGGAAAACAAGAGGCAAAAGAGCATCGGGCCAAGGCGAGAAAAGAGGGTTTTCCGCGGCGGCTGCGGAGGCCGGCGGCGGGTGCAGACTTAAAGATAGCTCGGCAGAGAAAATAAGGAAAGTCTATCCCGGGGCGCGGCGGGAAAAGTCAATAACCGAAAAGCCGGCTGGCGGGCGGCCGGCGAGGCGCTAATTAAAAAGCCCGAGGCGCGAGTCGATGGGCGCGTGCGGCGCGACAATCGAGCCCGGCGGCCGCGCGCCGACGCCCGGTATTTACGCGGGCGCCGCCGAGCGGGCATTAATCATCCGGGCCCCGGGGGGCGCACGCGAGCCCCGCTCTCTCTCCCTCCCTCCCTCCCTCTCTCTCTCTCTCCCGAGAGAGACGGACGAGGAGGACGGCCCTGCGCGCGCCTTTGTCCGGCGCATCGGCCCGATTATCGCCCCCCGCGCCGCGCCCAGACTTCCGCCCGGCCGCCTCGCACGCGCGCACCTCCCGGCCAAAATAGGAGCCGCGCGTCATCTCCGCCGCGAGACTTGCTCAAGCGACTGTACCCGCCGTGGCCGCGTCCGACTTTTCGAGGAGCCGCTCGATCGAGTGCGCCCGGCGCGTGCATGCATACACGCGCGTATATCGAGCGGGGCGCCTACGCCGATTGAGAGTCAGGAGACGCCGCGCGGCCATTAGTCGCGTTTCGAGGAGCGGCGGCGCCTCCGGCCTTTTTTTTTTCCTCTTTTTTTTTTTTGCATTTTTCAGTCAGTCATCATCGGCGCGCGGCATAACCGCCGAGGACTCGTTGCGCCCGCGGCCCGAATTATGGCCCGGCGGCGCGCGGTGAAAAAAGCCCGGCTTTTTCCGCGGGGGCCGCGTGAAATTAAAATTTACAAAGGGCTTTAATTCGAGCGACCGCGGAAGTCCCCCTTTTTTTTTTCTCCCCCGGGCGCCGCTCGCCCCGGAATTCGTAATATGCGCCGGCGCTTGATTGAATTTTGATGATACCCCCGGCGAAATTGCTTTTTTTTTTCCTCTCGCCCTCCGGCCGCCGCTCGCTCTCTCTCTCTCTCTCTATATATATATATAAATAATGCGCGGCGAAAATGAGAATTTTAGCGATCGGGTGGCCGAGGCCGGGGCGACCCGCTGATCAATTAGCCGCGGGCCTCGAGTCCGCCGGGGCGCCTGCGCTTTTGCGCGCCGGGACCTTGCGCGCGCTTATAACCGCGCGGCGGTGCAGGTGGTGCGAAGGAATCGTTTTTAGCTCCCGCCGTCGTAAACGCCCCGGGTAAACAGAGTTGCGGCCAATCGGATTGTCACTTGTAGCGGTGGCGTCTCGGCCGAGCCGTTGTTTACCCGAACCCACGCGGCCGCTCAACCGTCAAATCTTTTGTTTTGTTGTTGTCCAATATAATTATACGTTTTCCGATAACTATCGTATAAATAAATCAAGATCGGTGCGCGCCGAGTGCACACGGTAGACGGGACGGCGTAATGACGAGGTCCTCGACTTTTCGATCAATCCACGCGCCAACTGCTCCACTAATAAATCCGCGTTATTATGTGCGCGGCGGCGGTCGAAAACTTTTTCAACACAAGGACGACATCTTGTTTTTAAAAAGTTAAACCAAGGTGCAACGGAGCCGAGTGACGCTCCCGGTCTGCAGGCCGATAGCCATTGAAACGAGTGGATAAATTGCCACAAAAGTACATTGTTTACATTGAGGCTTTGAGCAAGAGCGACGCAGAAAGCAAATGCCACTTAGGCTTCTGCAAAATCATGCTCATGCTCGGTTTCAATACGCGAATCCACGTTGAATAAACTTTGGCAATCCGAAGATTCCTCTCCCCCGAATGATCGAGCCCACGGGAAAATGCAAGTCTCCGCTGTTTATTGCCGTAAAGAAACGGGCGCACCTATATACACGTCGCAGAATCCCGCGAGCGCCGCGGTGAAATGAAGCGCATCGAGTCTTAAGGCTACGCTCGGGAAAGAAAGAGCGGCAACTCGAAAGAGCGTAACGGCGCGGGGGAAGGCCGGCGGGGCCTAAGCGCCGGGGGTCGGCCGCTCGGCACGCAGCCCGCGCGCCGGGGAAGGATGCAGGTGCGCGCGCGGACGCGGCTGAAAGTAACCTCGCCGCGGCGGCTATGGGCGCACGTAGCCTTGTCGCGTCATTGAGAGATTAAACTCGGGCCGCGCGCCTGCGCCGCCGCGTTAATTAAAGCCGGCAAGAGCGCGCGCGCGCCGCGAGAGGAAACGCCGCTTCCCGGGATTTTTGCGCGGCCGGCCACCGGGATTAATTGATCGCGCGGCGCTAATTTGCCGAGGGCCCGCCGTTAAAGCCCCTTTGACAACTCTTTTTTTTTTAACGAGGCCTCCCGTTTTTCTCGTTGCGCGGGGCCGGTATCGAGGCCGCGGCCGCTTGTTGTGACTAGGCCGGTGCTGGGCGCCTTTGGCCCCCGGCTCGCTCCGCCGGCCGAGGTGTGGGTCTCGCGCCGACGGGACGCGCGGAAACAACCGGCCGCCGCGTGCAAACAATTATTTCGAATATTGAGAAATAGCGATAGGAGAGCGCGGCGCTAAAACGAGACACGGCGCGCTAGTAATTTCTCGTTAGCGCGCTTCGCCGAACAGCGGAAAGGTCTCGTTCCGTGCGGTTCCGCGCCCGAGCGGCGCGCCGGGCCGCCCGGGATTTTTCGCGACGGCCTGTACGAGCCTCGCGCTTTTAGCCTTAGCCGCTGCTGCTATGGGAAAGCGGGCCCTGGCGGCCCCCGTTATACGCTGCCTCGAAAAGCCCGCGTTATCAAACGCAACAAAAATGGCGCCGGCCGGCTCCGGGCTTTTAATTATTCCCCTGAAATTCGTAAATCATTTGAAATATTTGGCCGGGCAGGCAGCGTGAAAGCTCGCGAGCTCGGGCACGCACACCCGCGCGCAGCGGCCCGTGCGGCTCGTAAAGTAGGGCGTATCACGGAGCGCCGCGGCGCGCGCCGGAGCGAGAGGGGCGTGCCATTTTTTCTTTTTTTTCTCTTTCTCTTTTTTTTTTCTCCCTTCTCGCACGGAGGCAGCGCAATCGATGCGCCGCGCGCGGCCGTTCGAAGGGTCGAATCGGCGAGAGCCGGCGGTCCGCGGGGGCGCGCGCGCGCGCCCCTGTAAAAGGCGGGAAACCGAGTCCCGGGCCGCGCGACAATTAGGGGCCGGTGAGCGGCGCGAAAGTGGGCCGGCCCGTAAAAATCAAGTCGTCCGTCGTTAAATCGGGGCTGCGGGCGGCGCGGGCGCCCCCGGTGATTAAGCCGGCCGGGGCGTCGGCTCCCGGCCCCGTCCCCCGGAGCAATAACCCGGCGAAAAAAAAGGTCCAGCGGAGGGTGCGAAGGAGGAGAGCCGGCGGGGCCGGGGGATCGATCGGCCAGCGGGCGCGCGCCCCCTATCTCGAGTGGCCGATTTATGCGTCGTCACGTACGCGCGCCCCCAGGCGGATAACGAGGGCCGCCCCCGCTAACTGTTGCGCGGCGATCCCTTTTTCTGGGGGGCCGCCGCCCTTCCCGCGGGAGGACGCCCCGATGATGTATGGCCCTGGAGAGGCCGCCCGCCGCCCGCCGCCACCGCCGCCGCTTCCTCGCCTCCTACCTCCGCCCGCCCGGTCGTCGCTCCCGCGCCCGGGCCGCCTCGGGGAGCCTCCGCTCGCTCGGAGCCCCAGGCTCCGGCCCGAGCTCTGGCCAACCTCCGCCCGCCCCGCCCTAGCCACCTGCGCGGCCCTCGATCCATCAAGCGTTTTGCCTATCCTCGACCTATCGCCCACACTACCTATCGCCTTATTCCTACATACCACACACACACACACACACACATATTTATATATTATTACAAAACGCGTACACGTCCACGTGTGTAATGTATTGGTTTACTAACTATGGTTCATCAAGCCAGGGAGTAATAAGAACCGCGCTTAAGCTCAATGGCATATTTATAAAATATCAGTTTACACGTTTTATACAGATGACGCAGCTTAACAAATGTTCAGCTACATTTAGTCTAATTCGTCGGCTGATCACTTTATGCTAAAATCATGGACAAACTTGTGTAAAACATATTTCAAATTACTATTTGCTAATCGTAGCTACATTATGATAAAATTTATTTTTTCCACACGTCCCAAAAATACGATATAATTAAAAATACAAAAAAAAAGGAAAAATCTTTGACTCTTATACCACCTTTTAAACAAATTTATTGATAGCTCAATATTGAAAGAGTTATAAAACAAGTACACAACTGGATCGTGTATTGATTATCTAGTATTTAGGTTCTTTTATCATATATTTAATTGAACTTAAAATATTAACGTACTTCACCAAAAAATTTATTTGTCACGAGTTATATTTAAACTCCAGAGACTAGGGAATGCATATAAACTCTTCTTATAAGACAGTAACAAAAAACTACCATTGTACACCGCTGGTTATAAATTCTGGAATGTATCACGTGAAAAGTTACAGTTGAATAAACGAATTATCGGTCAGCGCCAAATATCGTAGGCCTAAAATCTCGCAATGAGCACAGGCCTCGTATATGTAACGAGACAGTCCATTCCAGAGATGTGCATTTTAACATGGAGCGAATAAAATCTGGTAGCGTCGCGCACCCATGGAGCGTAGAATTCTTGGAATTCTCGGAGCTTACCAGTCCATCCGGACGGTTAAAGGGGGCGAAGGTGAGCCCATCCTCGGAATCTCGAGCGCCGCGGAAATGCAGAAAAAGCCCGCGTAACGCGTGCCATCGCGCGTTCGGCCGTGAGCGAATTGTCACGCGGCGCGATCCTGCCGCGAGCTGGGCGAGCGAGGAGCGCGCACACACACACGGGCCTCGGGGATCGTGGGCGGGCGAGCCCTCCTGGCGGCTCTCCGCTCGGCTCTCGCTTATTTTTCCAAGGCAAACAACAGGCGAGGCGGCGGCCGGGGCGCGGGGGCTAATTGGCGGCGGCGCCTCGGCTCGCGGCCTCGCAGCGCCGATCCAATAAAGGGGCCGCGCGCGGCGCCCTGACATTCCGGGAAAGCCCGCAAACGCCGATCGATTAGACCCGGGTGCAAGCGCCGGAAGAGCGTCCACCGGGCCCCCGGCGAGGCAGGGCCCAAGCGTGCCCCGCCCTACTCCCACCCCCACTCACGCGGACTTATCGCCGAACTTGCCGACGCGCTTCATTGTCTCGGGGCCCGGGGAAGTCGCTCCCGCTGGGATCCCGCGGGCAAACAAGCCTGTGTCTCCGCTTATCGGCCGCGTATCGCGCCTCTAATGTTTACGTTTTTCGATAGGCGCACGGCTTTAAAGACCGGTAGACGTGGAATCCGTAGGAACGGTAACGCCGCCGCGGCTTACTGCCGCGCTATCGCACTTGGCCGTAATTGAACCGCGCCGCTGCAGCCTTGCCGTTTTCGAACAAAGCACCTCGCCGGGGAAAAAAACTTTTTTTTATTTATAACAATAGAATATGCTAGAGCGTACCGTATAGATGTATCGATATTAAATTTCGCGTCCGCGTGTCTTAAAAAACACTCTTCCTTATGCATTTATATATAGGTATAGATTAATTTGTAAAGCTATAGCTTATAAGCAATGTACACGGCGACTGCCGGCTTCTGAAAATTTAAATATATGAATTCGAATACGAAATGTAAGGTATCGCAGTGTAAAAAGACAGGAGCGCTTAGAAATATCTTGGTCTAACTCCACATAAAAAATATAAATACGTATACAGTTCCACGAGTTAGATATTTAACTATTGATTATGAAAATTGCGTGGAGCTGGAGATGCGCGGGTAGCCTAGCCTGTGTGGGCTTGTACAGCAGCCCTGGAGAAAATGCCGCAAAGGCGAGGGTACTTGAACGCACACGAGGAACAAGAGTCGCATGGCAGATACGCACAGGGGCTTTAGAACAAATAAATTCCCGATTGTTACTCGCAGGGCAAGGCAGCGCAGGCGTTAATATGTTGGGAGGCGCGGCGAGCAACAATAGGCGGCGGAGCCGTGGCCTTCGGCGCGTAAAAATATGGAGGAGCGGGCGGGGCGCAATTAGCCGGGGGCGATCCGGCGGCGCCGCCGGCAAACGCTCGGTCGGCGCGCAAATATTTCCGGGCGTGGGGCGGGGAGCGCCGGGGGCCATTACCGAAATTGCGCCAAGTGTCCGCGTGCCCCCGAGGATCGGGCGGCGGCGGGGCGCGAGGCAATCGTCCGCCTCCTCGTCAGGCATCGATCTGCCCCCGGCCGCCGGCGTCTTCCGTCCCCCCGGAGATGCCGGTACAGTCCGCGCGGCAAGTTCCCCGGCGCCGGGGCTAATTGTCCGGGCCCCGCGGCCCCGGATCCGCGGGAAAAACCCGGGCCGCCCGGGGGCTTCCCCTTTAAGGGTTAAAGCCGCGCGGGCCCGGGAGCGCCGCGGGACGCGGCCCCGCCGGCCGATTGATTCCGGGCGGAAAAACCGGCGTCGCGGTCAGGTGCGCCCGGAAAAAGCCGGGCGCCGAGATGATTAATGCCGCGCGGGGGCGCCGGCGGCGGGCCCGCGGCCAAGAGCCCCGCCCGCGCGGATCCCGCGGCCCGGGCCGCCGGCGGGGGCGGTGCGACGATACTTCCGCCGTCGGAAGCTTACTCGTTAGACTCTTCTCGTTACCTCCGCTTCTTCTGCGCGCCGAGCGGCCGCCGCTCCTTTTTCCGCCCCCGCGCCGCCTTTTTCCTTTTCTCTCGGGCGCGCGCTCCTCGTCCTTTTGCCTCCCGCCCCCCCGCCCGCCCGCCCGCCCGACGAGCTCCGCTTTTTCCCTCGGCGCTTTTTTTGCGACTCCGCCTCGTTTTCCGCGCACGTGACAATATCTTTTTCCTTTTGGCGCGCGAGCCCCGCATAGGTCCTCCGGCCACCCCGGCCCCCACTTGCCCCCCTTTTCGCCCCTTTATTCCGCATACGCCGCCGGGCATATAGATTTTTCCGCGGGTAAAGAGCCGCGCGCCCGCTGCCCCCGGCCAAAGGGCCGAATTCTATAAATTTCGACTTTTTGACGCGTCCTCGCGGATCGCGGCCTCCGGTGACCGAGCCGCGCTCGTTTGTTCCCCAAGCCTCGGCTTTTCATCGCCGCGCGTCCGCCACCCGCTGGAATAGCTTATGGCGCACCGCCCAATAATATTGTTGCCCGCCTGGAAAAAGCCCGAGTTTTGTCTGCATTTATTTCGAAGCGCCCTGATGATTGTTTCCTGGCACTTGACATTATTTACACCAATTTTTCCCCGTATTTTTGACATTCAACATTTACGCGCCAGTCTCGCCCGCACGTTGAACAATAGAACCTTCCATTTTCAGCTGCACTTTCGCATTTTTACCTTTAGGTCAGATATTCCAAAACGCGGAAATAATCCAATTAGCTTTTCTCTAATATTGCCTTAAGCTTTAAAGTCAAAGATCTTATATTGTCAATTTTGAAAGAACATCAGATCACCTACGTGTATCTTGGCGGCAGCTCGACCAGCGCTATCTGCGTGGGTAATCCCGGGAAATCTATGAAAAATCAAACTTTTTTAAATTTAACTTATCTAGCTAATTCCTAGTTTGAAACCTCGCATAATTCTAATATCTCTATTAAAAGTTCATTGAGAAAAACACGAATATTTTCTGCGCATTAGTACATGGTAAAACCGTTACGAGTGCGTTATTATTTCACTAAGCGCAATCATTTGTTTACAGGTTTTTTGGAACGAAAATGATGCTAATTCCATATTTGCAAAGATTAACTTAGTCCTGGGAGAAATTCTTAGTTCTTCTCAACGCGTTAGAAAAAAGCAAACGGTAGAGTGACGAGGCAGGGGGAGCGGCGCAGAGTTGAAATTATTATTGAAAAGGTGCGATAAGGTGGGCGCGCGGGCAAACGGCCGGCCGGGAATACGTGGGCTGGGCGGCACGCGCGCCGGGGCTTCCCGGGCCGACACGTACCGAGCGAAGCCGCAGGCGAGTCTTTTCAATAGGGCTGCGGCGGGATCCGCCCGCGCGGGAATCTGCGCGGCGGCCCGACGCCTGCATCCCGATTGAGACGTGCGTCGGCACTCGGGGGGCGCGCGCGATGCTCCGCCCGAGGAAACAGCGAGGATCAGGCGCACGTGCGCCCGGCCCGCGGCGCTCGGCCGAGGAGCCAGGAGATAAGCGGGGCTCCGGCGGGGCCGCGGGCGGATTGGCAGCCTCCGCGGGGGGCCGAAGGGCCACCGGAGGCGCCCTAACGAAGGAAGCCCCCGGGATCAGCGGCGGCGCCCCCCGCGCATGATCGATCGCCGGCGAGTCGCAGGCCCCCGTGGATCGGCCGATTGATCCTCGAGGATCCGCCGGGTTAAGCGCCGGGGCTTTTACGAGGGGCTTTGCGTCAGCCGTCGTTAGCGTAATAATTAACGGGCGGGCGGCCAGCGGCGCGGCCCTCGTAAAAGTGCGCCCGCGGACGCGCGCCGCTCGCCAGACTAATAAAGAGCCGCGGCCCGTGATCAAGTTGATTCAATCGGCGCCCGGGCGCCGCGGCCCACCCCCGAAAAAAAAAGCCCGCCGTGGCAAAAAGGGCGGCTAACGGCGCGCGATCCTCGCGGCCGATAGGCCGCAGTAAAAAGCGCCCGCGCCGCCCGTCCGTTATCGTTATCGCCCGGCCGGCTCGCGTGCGCCTGGCATTATTGCGCGGGCGCGCGCGCGCCCGGATAAAGTTATTTCAGGGCCAGCCGCACGCCCCACTGATTGCGCCCATTGTGCCGCCCTGACCTTTTTTTCAATATTGCGCCCGGGCGCCAATTAGCGCCGCCGCGGCGCCCCGACGATCGAGGCGGGGCTTAGCCCGGCCCCGCGGGAGGGAATCGCTCCGCCGGGATTAGGGGCGCGCGCCCGCAATCTCCCCGGCTCTCGAGGCGCCACGGCGAAACCGCCGGAAATGTGCCCCGCCCCCACAGCCCGCCGCTCAGGCTTCTTTCCTCGAGGCCGGCTTACCGCCGACGCCGCCGACGTCGCCGACGACGGCCTCGCGCCCACGCGTCAACCCCCTAATTGCCAGCTGCGCACCTGCAGGAAAAACCAAATTCTTTCTGCTAAATTCCCCAGGATTGGATCGCGCCGGATTTTTTCCTTGGGCACTTTTTCCATTTCCTTGCGTCAAAATCTTTGGCAAAGCCAAGGTTATTAACAACAAAATCATGTATCTGGCATGCTACAATCATAATATTGAGAAGCACGCGTAAACAGCAGTGCCATGTTGATCAATCAACTATTAAAATCTTCGCAAATACCGCGTATTCTTGCATGTGTACAGTGTTAAAGTTTTGGTGAAATATTTATGCACTTAAAACTGAATTTCTCGTTCAAATTATCTCAAATTGTGACCACATCTGAAGCTTGATGTGCTAAAATGTTGATTGAAATAGAAGTAAAAATTCAAAAACTGATTCCACCCTATAAATTGTAGCTAGAAACTAGCCAGAAACTCGTTTAAATTTCTACTGCAGGGATGCATTAAAAGTTTGAAAAAATTTATAATTGTCAAAAGTTTGGAAATATGGCGTTGCTCAATTTTTACCGAATTTGGCATTTAGCCAACTTTTATCAAATTTGGAGCAAATTTTCTTATTATTACGCAAGCAGCTCGGTGGAAATTCGCCATTCGGACACCTTCCAGATGCTACTGCTCTACAAGGAAAAGCATTGATACACGTATTCGGCACAATGTAGGGGTCTGCAAAAATTAACATGCATGGAGATTTCCGTGTCAAGACTTTAAAGGTAACCGCATAGCCCTAGGATCTCGTATTCGTCCGAGGTCCCAAATCCGTAAAGCAGGACCATCCGCGCGGTTACCACAGGCCCTTTATGTAAATAACAAACGCTTGGTGAAAGCCCTTGATCCAGAAATCAGCGTATTCGGTAGGGCTGGCGGGCGTCGGCGGCGGAGGCGGCGGAGGCGGCGGAGGCGAAAAGAAGCGCCGGAAAACATGCAAATTCATAGGGGAGATTAAGAGCTTTAGCGGGCTCGCAGCCTCCGGCAAGGCGAGCCGGCGCGGCGGCTGCAGGGTGCGGAACAAAGGCCGGCGGATCAGCGGCGGCTCCGATTCGAACGGCCCGTCCGCGCTATCCGGGCGCTTCCGCGTAGGTATTCGTGGGCGCGCGTCGGCGAGGAAGGAGCCAGGGCGGCGCCCCGCGCTCGGATATTGACAGGTAAATATAGCCGGGCGGAGGCGGCCGCGGCTTTTATTTCTAATTGGGCTGCGGGCCGGAATCGGGGCCGAGCGGCCCTCGCGGCTATTTCGGGCGCGGCGCGCGCCCCCAGCGGCTATTTCGGCAGCGCAGCCCCGCCGGGATTCCCCGGCCTGCCTCGGCGGACGCCGGCTGGGCCTCGCGCGCGCGCCGCGGCGCGCCCAGCCTCCTTCAATTAGCGGGGCGCAGAGGAATCGCCGATGGCCATTAGCGGCAGCCGCTTAACGAGGCCGGTGCATTGGAAAAATTGAAAGGTCGGCCCCCGTGAAAAGTTAAGCTCGGGCTCGGGTAAGTGGCGGCTGCGGGAGCCGGGAAAAGCGCCGAGCGGGCGAGTGGGGTGGGGGTCAAGGGTCGTGGCGGCGGGGCGGGCGCGGGGGAGCCGGGGGGCTCGGGGGCTCGGGGGGGCTCGGAGGGTGGGAGGGCGGGCGGGGGGGGGATCCGGGGGGCAGGCCGGGGGAGCCGGGGCCACCACCGACGCCGCCGCCGCCGCCGCCGCCGCGCTATAACAGAGAGACGAGCGGGCGTGCCGCGGAGCGTGCCAGCAAAGGGGATGAGAATTCGCCCGGGCGGCAAAGCTATTGTCCGTGGCGCGCCGCCCCCGGAATCCTGGAAAATTCGGAGACGCGGGCGAGGGCGAGGGGCCGC
Source organism: Sycophaga agraensis (assembly GCA_018906755.1). Taxonomy (NCBI): domain Eukaryota; kingdom Metazoa; phylum Arthropoda; class Insecta; order Hymenoptera; family Pteromalidae; genus Sycophaga; species Sycophaga agraensis. The sequence continues at coordinate 2,720,971 of JACCIE010000011.1, forward strand.
CAGGGGCGAGGCCTGGCCGCTGGGGCGCGTCGAGCCAGAGAGAGGAATTTTTTTGGCGGGCGCCCGGAGCCGGGGGCCGCGAGGGGCCGCCGCGGCCCGGCGGACGGGAGTTTGCCCGCGCCGGGGACATGCCCTGCGGGACGCGGCGCGTGCGGGGGCGGCGGGCGCCGCCGGCGGAACGGCCCGCGGAAACACGGAGAGGGCGGGGGCGGCCCCTGCGCCTGTGTGCGCGCCCCAGTCGAAGGCTATCTGCGCGCAGACGGCTGCCCGGAGGAAGGGGCCTCGCGCTCGCCCGAGTGACGATCCGGGGGGACGGCTCTCTTTACCTTGCGCCCGCCTGCCGACTTATAGCCCACCCGCTAGACCTCGGCCTCGAGCGATTTCTGCCGCCGAAGCCTTCCGGGGACGCTGTGCGCAAGCGTTATGGATATACGCGCCGCAGCTGCGGCTCCCGCGCCCCGAGATTGAGGGTCTCGCGCGCCCGCGGCTTTCTTCCCGCTCACCTATCCTATCGCCCTATCCCCTTAACCCCCGACCCCCGACCCCCTCCTTCGCGCGGCCCCCGTGCAATTACGCGCCCGGCCCTCCTCGCCCATTTCCATTTCGCTCGCTCTTCCGCGCTTTTTCTTTTTTCCGCTAATGCCCTGCAAGATGCACCATCACTGCCAAATGATTAGTTCAATTAATCTTCCCCAACTGTCGATGGAGTTGCAATAGTTCTAAACGACGGATCATTCCTCTTTCAAAATATTTCAAATCATTATCTCTTTTTGCCGCGTTCTTTTTCCTTTAATCCCAAAACACGACGAGCATAATTCATTTCATAAGCTCTTCAAAATTAAACAACTGCAAGAGAAATTTTGCAAAAATAATTTTATATTTCTGAATATTTTTAAATCATTAGTTAGTATGTTTATTAATATTAATTGTACAATATATAACGAGCTCTGCATGCGTACCTTTATTTAAAAAGACATTTAAATATATCCTATACGGGATATTACCTCGATATTTTAGTAAATTAATAAAACTTGCCCTTGTTCTAATAATAACATTTCAGATTTTATTTAGTTATCCGATTTTTTACTATTTTCCCTATATACGAGGACCCATATATACATCAGTCATTAAATATACGTTTACATAGACATATTTTCATTCGGTTTAGCAAATGACGAGACGCAATAATTCAATTCGTATTTTAAAAAGTCAGGCATGGAATAATCTTTTAATGTTTTATCCGCGACGCGCATCTGTTGCCCAACTAATCCTAATTAATTATATGTAACAAATTGTATGGCTTGAAAAACGTGGAGAAACGAACTCACGTTGCTAAAAGGTTCGGGTGGGAACTCCAAGAGGTTATGACTTGACATACATTATCCCGAGAGGTGTAGATTGCACGTGTAACTTATAGCAGAATCTTTCGGGCGAGGAAAAGCTGAAATCAAAGAGGGACGAAGAGCAGGTGACAGGGCGTAACTGACCACTGACGTCGTCGCCTACTTAACACCTTGGATCCTAGGCTTTATTTAACGCCTCGCGTACTCCATGAAGAATTATTAGTTTCGCCCACTTACATAAATCAATCGGAAGGGAGCGATCGGCCTGGGCGTAAATCATACTCATTACGAGAAACTAAATGGCCGTTTGCTTCGTCAATGAAACAATTAAAGCTCGAGCGCGTCCGATATTCCTCCCGGCAGCATTAATACCGCGGCCCGGGCGCCGGCTCCCGCGCGGCACTCGTTACCTAAATAGATTGCAAAGTTCGCCCTTAAAGTCCGCGGGAGATAGGGCCGCGCGGGCGGCGCATCGGGCGCCGAGGGAAACAAATAAAAGAGCGCGCGGCGCGGCTTGGGAAAAAAGGCGCGGGGGTGGGGCGCGTCAACCGTATTGGCTCCTACCCCCGCCTGCCCCCCCCCGCCCTCCGCCCCGCGCTCGCGCCCGTAAACCTGGCCCGCGGCTGCGCGGGATCGCGCCCTCCTAACTTTACACTCGGATAAATGTATAAATTTAATGCCGCGCGCGGATTCTAGGGGCGCTTTTTATAGCCGGCGAGCGCGCCCGGCGTGATTCCCCCCTGAATATTTAATGCCGCTATGTGGCGCGAGGCTGCCCGCGATCGCCGACCACCTCTTTAAGGAATCCCGGGCTTAGCGCCGCCGGCCGGATCAATTATGCAAGTGCCCGCGGCCGTTGGCTCCCCACGCCCCTCGGCGGAATAAAAAAAAAAAAAAAAAAACGGCGCGATTTTCTTTGCCTTTTTCTTCCTCTCTTAGTTGTCCGCGGCACAAAGCCATCGCCGCGGTCGGGCCCAATGGCCAAAGATAAAAACGTGTCATTATTCTCGAGGGCCAGTGCACTCGGGACGAGGGAGGTGGCGCGCACCTGCCCGCCCGAATATTCCCCTTGTTCGTCCGGGCGCGCGCGCGCGCGCGTTCGCACGTGCGAATTCTACCCGGGTCTTCCTTTGTGGCGAGCGGGCGCAATTTGGACTTTCGTCAGAAATGAAATGCATCAAAAAGACCGGCTGCTGCGCCGCCGAAGAGTTACGCCTCCCGGGCGAATGCATCACCGAATGAAATAAGTCCTGTAACGAATTGTTTGCGGCGCACGCGCCACTTTGCAATTCCCTTCTTACCTGATATCTTAAGCCTCCCCGCGTATTTTTGGTGTGTTTGAATTGCGCGCACGTTTGTGTATAAGCAGCTTCGAAACTACTGGTGCTCAGAATTACCATAGTAACCATTAGATTTTTTCTCTTCCGGATCGTTCGCTTTTTTTTTTGTTCATAGGTAATTGTATACTATGAATTCAGTGCAATTTATTACGCTACATATATAATCAATATAGAGATAGATAGGGCAAAGCATTATGGCAGCATGCGAGGAGAAAAAATATATTATATACTACACAAAGTAAAGTTTAAAATTAAAGCGATAACAAAGGTCGATATATGTTGAAATGCGAACAAAGAGAATAGCATAAATTTTAGTTAAGATCTCAATATAAAGTGCAAGAAAAATATTATTCAAAATATACATGATTTGTTTGGTTTGCCGGTGGAGTAGAACCTTTGCAAGATGGTCTTCGATGCTGAAAATGATAAAAAAACCTCTGTATATACTCGGATTACCATCTAATGCCTTTGGCGTACTTTTAGCAATATTTCCAGAAAATTATTCAAATAGTCTATATTTTAAATATGAATATCCACGAGTAGGCCACCTCAGTAGAGCGCCCAAAACGTAAATAAAACTAGGAAACTAAGCAATTATTTGGTTATTTGAAATGGAAAAGTATCAGTTTCGCCCAAGAAGTTTATACGATAGGTTAAAATTGACGAGGCGATAGGGCAAATTCCAATGATTTGCATACGACTTGCAATGATTATTCATTAGGCGGTTGATATAAAACTTTGATATAACATCACGCCGTGGAGCGAGCGAATATTTTTCGTCCTGCTTCTCGAAACCGTAGACGCGCATAGTGTGCCTGCGTTAGCGAAAAGCTGTTTATGTCGAACAATTATCATTTTTAGCCAGCGGGCTCAAATTGTGGATTGAAAGATCCGCGTTCATAAAGGTGAGTTTGAAGGCAGCGCGATCGAAGGTATTTACGATGCTGGCTCTTGGCACATATATAGCCCGGGGGAATAGCATCGCACCGGCAGTCGCATGATTCGTTGCCGACCAAAACATGCGACTCCGAATTCGAGTGCAGTAACCGTAGCAGAACAAGCGGCGGCGGCGGCGGCGGCGGGCGCGAGCCTCGGCCCGGCAAGCGTCGGTTTTATTAAAAAAGATGAAAATAAAAAGTCGTAGGCCGCACGAAATGGTATATAAAGCGAGGGATCGCTCGGGGCTTTATGCGCGCGGGCGAGCCACCCGGAGGCCGGCCGCGCGCCCAGCCAGCCAAGGCGTATCTTTGCGAATATTTACGTTTATAGATAAAATCATTAAATATACGGAGGAGCGAGCCGGCGCGACGGGTGTAGCGCGAGGCATAAACGTCGAAGGCGCTGGCGGCTCGGCCTGCCCGCGGCCCGCGCAATTGCGGGAAAGCGAAAGCCCCGTCCCGGGCCCGCGCGGGGGAAAAAAAAGCGGGCCCGCGGGGAAGGAAAGGCCATCGGCGGCGGGCGCTGCATAATAGAGCGGCGGGCGCGCGGGGGCGGCGTAACGAGGCTATAACTCGGGCGCCCGGGTGATTACCCGGCGCCTCGGCTGCGGCCTGTCCGCGCCCTCCCCTAAACGGCGCGCGCGCCAGTCGTCAAAAGGGGGGCGGCCTCGTTAACCCCTTATACGGCCGGGCCGCACGCGCCGCCGGCTCATCCCCCGGCTTTGACGACTGCGCCCGCCGCCGCCGCCGCCGCCGGCTCTATCTCCAACCCCCTTATCTGGGCCTTTATCTCCGGGAGCGCGGCCTCGGCGGACAAAGAGCTCTTCGGGCTTTCCTTTCTTTCTTTGGCCGCCGCTTCGTTTGCTTATCCGGCCCCCGGGCGCCGGGGCTTTCCGGGCCGCCGCAGAGCCGCCCGAGCCCCGAATTAAAATACTGCGGGGAATTCCGGCCGAGCTCTCCGCCGCCGCCGCCGCCGCCGCCTCGGCCTCGCCCCTTTAATCGCCTCCCGGCTTTCCTCCTAGAAAATTGATCGTTTTCTATCCTCAATCTGCTAATCGATCAAACCCAACCGTAGATGCAATCACAATCCTCGGTGAGCGTTGACTCCGCTAAGTAAAAAGTACCCCACGCGCGTCTCTTAAGACTCAGACTCTGCGATGGATTTTCACCAGGCCTCATTTTCACCGTGCATTATTGCAATAGTTACAAAGTGCAGATTGATGTTTACCCGATGGCCATCGGCTCTTTATCACATTTCGTAAGCTAATGCACTATCGAAAAACAATCCAGCTATAGCAACATTATTGTTTAAAATTTCAAAAACCGACCAAAAATGAAGCCTAAAAATTAAAATTAAAAACTAATGTATTTTGGTTATGATTTTGTACCGTGATATTTTCGACCGTTTCTAACTGTTAATTTTGAAGTACTCGAAAAAAACTCGCTAAAAACTCGATACGTTCTATCAAGGTTTTTGGTCTGCAATTTTTAATTAATACCGCGTATCAACCCAATAGGTAAACTTATAAATTCAGCCAAGAAACTGGCCAGAAACTCCTTTAAATTTCTATCAGTTTCCCGAGTGACTTTTGGGTGCGAGCGACTAAATTATGGTATGTGTACTCTGGGCGAGGGATGCACCGCGGCGCAATATCTTGGCGACCCAGATTTATCAACTTTGAGATGTATTTTTTAATTACTTTTATACCGCGAGGTGTGACGCGTCTGCAAGGCCGAAAAATACTGCAGAGCCGGCGAACCGCGGCATTGGGGAGAGCTACCACCTTGCGCGCGGGGACAAACGTCAGCCTGGTGCATTGAGCGACAAGAGCTTTATTAGTTTCAAAAGCAAGGGTCGCATCAGCTGTTGCCAATATCGCTATCAAATTTCCCGTTCATTAAAGCTTCGATAGCGCATCCGAGAACGCGTTAAACTGTGTGCACTGGCTTCAACGATCACACATTCATGTGATTGATCTAAAAATCATTATATGCTCCACCCAGGACTTATTCAATCTTCAATAATTAGCACCGGAATCTTCAAAACAAGGCACACCAATCGATGATTAGTAATCGATTGTATAAGTCGATCAAACTAGAGGAAAGAAGATCTAACTACTTTTTCATAATAATGTTATCCAAATAATTCACTGACACACTCAATTTTATGCATTTGTATATCTTATTTTGGATACAACCAATTTATTGACAAAAATTTTAACTAAAAATTTACATAAATTAACAATTTCACATTTAAAATGTTGCGATTTTCAAATTATATGAGCCAAAGAGCTAAAATCAAAATCAGCATAAAAATATACCAGAATTGTAAAATGTACCTTTACCTACATATGGGTTATTCCACAAAAAGCGACGAGCGAGCTTAACCCCTTTACCTGTTTTCAAAAGGAAAATATTTTCGAATGTAATAAGTGTTGTTACAGGTTTTCATATAAGTTATGTACAGAAATCAAATAATCGTCAATTACTAATCCTTGTTGTTTCTTCCACAGTTAGAAAAACCAGTCTAACATAAACTACTTGAAAGATAAAGTTAACTTAAACTAAATTGACCATTCCCATTATAGAAGGAGATAATTCAAATTCCATTTGCTTCAATTAATAGAAAATAAAAATTATAATATTAGCTATATCGTTCAAGCTTTAATTGAACTTGAGTTCTAATAATGAGAGAAAGTTTAAATTTAACTTGACTGATTTTTTTATCTAAACAGAAGCTTAGCATTTTCCCTTAATTTTAAATGACGGAAGCAGAAAAGACTGACAATAAGTGAAAGTTGAACTTTTACAATCATAGAAAGATTGCAATAACGTCTTTTTAAGCCAAAAGATTGATGCTAGAGCTTAATTCATAATAGTAATTTATATAAATTAATCAAAGTATTACTCTGAATATGCAGATTTTATTTAGGAATTCGATACATTGGTTCAATATTAACTATTTATTAATTATATAGTGTTCCATTTAGCCTGCTACAAATATTCACAACTCTACATCATTTAACTCACTGGATGTAATACACAGTAGATTTTTGAAAAGGTCACCGCTTTTATGGTGTTTAACAACTGCTGATAGGAATCTATACTGATTTTTAGCCGTTTTGGTGGAATTAATGCGTTCAAACAATCTGTTTCAAATTTTATACGTACAAACACATAACTTTGATATTATCTATAAAGGTGTTTGATAATTTTTTTATATTTACAACTACATAGCTTCTAAGTTTGATATAATTTCATACCCGGCTATGTACAGGTAACTTTTGCGGCTTGTCATTCAGCTCGATAATCATTTCTTTGTAAACATTATCAGGTTAACTAAAAAAATAAATAATTACAAGTGTAATTGTACTTTATTAGCACTTTGTATATTTATTTACTTGTGTTTTGATGTTTTTACTAACATCAGACTGGTATAATGCAAAATAAACGCGGAGAAGGAAGGAGAGTTAGTCCTCGTTTGAAATAACAAATAGCACAAAGGTCGAAGAGCGGGGTTTAGGCGGGAAATGGGAGGCGAGCGGAGCGGCTCTCCTCGCGGAATCGCCCGTATATATCCAGGCGCGCGTTCGGGCGCGCACAACAGCTCGGCGAGCTCGTCCGGGCTGGCGTCGCGCGTCACCGCGGCTTGCGTAATTTTTGGTGCGGGCGCCGGCGGCGGCGGCGGCGGTGGCTCACGCCCACGCGCGCACATCTGGGCTGGCGCGCGGCGTCCGCGCGCCCGTAAATAATTGCGCGGCTTTGTTTGGCCGGCGGCCGGCGGCGTCCGATCGGCCGCTCTAATCGCCGGCGATAACGCGCGCGGGGCTTTCTAAACGGCCGGCAGGGCGCCGGCGCAAAAGCCGGCTTTAATCAGGGAGTTTCCCGGAGCCGCGCGCCGCCGGGAGAAACGTCGATACTCTATTAAATGAATTCCGCGGGTGGCGTCTGCGGCGGCGGCGGCGGCGGCGGCGGCGACGCTCGGCAAACATTTTTCCTCCTTTATGTAAGCGGGCCGAGGGCGAGGCGCCGGGGCTCGAGGCTGCGCCTCCGCCTCGCACCTATATACACCAGCAGGCGGCCGCTCCCCCGCTAATTTACCAATCTCCACGAATTAACCTCCCGCGCGGGCGCGAGCGTCGCCGGCTCGGCTTCCCCCGCGTTAATGGGATAAGCCGGCTGATGAATTTTTCCCCTCGCTCGGTCCCCTCCGCCCGGCGCACCCGCGGCTCACCTCTAATTTAACGTTTCGCGACGAGCCAATTACGCCCGGCGATTTTCGGCTTCGGCCGCTCCATTCGGCCCGCCGGTTAAGCCGGCAAACTCGACCCCGTTAATCGAGAATCCCCGCGGGGAATTGCACTAGCCGCCGGAAATATTACTCTTTTTCCCTGGCGCACTCGGAGCCGAGGAGGCCGCGGGCTTTTTCCCCGGGCTCGTAGGTATAGGTGTGCGTGCTTGTGCGCGCGCGAGCGGGCGATAGGCTCGCGCGCGACGGGCCAGTGGCCAGCTCGAGCGAGACAAGTTTTAATTAGATGGAGATAAATCCAAAGTAAACAGAATTAAAAATAAGCCTCGGTGAAAAACACGTGCTTCCTCGCGCAGCTCTATTTTTCGATGTAATTAGAAATAGGGGGCCAAAAGCTAATGTAGCGCATAAATACTGGGAACGAATCTGGGCAGAGCGCCGTTGAGACGTCTGGCAGGTGGCGATCGCGGGGAAAAGTCCGCCTAGCGGTACTCCTTTTCAGGCTAGCGCGGCTCTTTGGAGCAGGATGTGCGGTGACGTCACGCGGATTTTCCACCTATATACCTCGGCGCGGTATAATTCTTTAATTCAACGAGGCAGGCGTATTCCGGATGATTTTTCGATAGCGCGCTCGGGTCCGCGGGCCCGGAACGAATTTTCTCACGCGCACTCTTTGTTATACGCCCGAGCGATGCACTTCCAGAATTGAATATGCGCTCGATACGTCTATACGCGCGCGGCGGGCGGCTGTGGGCGCGTGCACGTAGACGGAGGCGGGCCGGTGTGTAAGCGGGGCCGGTGAGGGGGGCAGGCAGCAGCGCACTCGGAGCGCCGGAGCGCCGGGCCGGCGGAGTGGGGGCCCCGAGCGCGGGCAATAAAACGGGACGAGCGCGGGGGAAATGAAAAAGCGAAGAGTCCGCGGCGTAAATTGGAGAGTCGTTAAGGAACGGCCGTAGCCGTCGCGCGCCGTTAAATGGAGCGGAAAAGCTCGGCGGCGCGGATCAGTCGGGCTCCGCTACTCGGCCCCAGGCGGCCTTACGCGCGGCGGCCTCCTCGGCGATCGGCGGCGGCGCGCATCCGGCCATTAGGCCTGGCGCGGGCGGGTCAGGTGGCCGGGGGGGGGCTAATCGCGGGCGGCGCGCGCGGCCTTCCGCCGGGCGAAAAAGGCCGGCCCTCGTAACCCGAGGCGCCGGCCGCGGCTCGTTAGGGGCCGCTGGGGAGGCGCCGCGCTCGAATTAGCCTCCTTTCCCGCGGGCCGTGTTTGCGCGCGCACGTGCGCCGGCTCCCTTTTTAATCTCGTTTATGCCCGCCCGCGCACTTCCGCCGGCCGCGGGCCGCCCGCGAGACCCGTCCCCGGGGCTGATTATTTATCCGGACGACGTCCGGAACGGCCGGGCGCCCGGCGGTAAAGACCGCGACGACGCCCTTCGCCGAGTAATGTTTGACGCTTTCAGAATAGCCGCGAGTAAACACCGGGCCGCCGGAGGAGGGCCGCGCGCTCACGCTTTTCCGCCGCTTTTTCACAAAGGGCCCTCCTCTAATATCATTCCTCGCTCCGCGATGGACACGCCAAATCTATTTGGCAAAACAAAGGTCGGCTCGCTTTAAACCCGACACCGGCGCTCTTAATAACGAACAAGTGTGCCCTCTCGCTAATTGACTCCAGTTAATAGGCGGAATCCTTTATATTCACGCCTTTTACATTAACAATACGCACATCCTATCTAACCAAAACCAGAAGCGAAAAATTTCCCGCACAGGATATTGGTAAAATTGGCAGTCTAAACTTGGCTCACAATTTGTCGTAACTTGGATGAACGTAATAAAAGAAGGTTAATTAGCTACAAGTTTGCATAGTTTTCTAGCAAGGAGTCGCAGAAATTCAAACAAGTCAGGGATCTACTGGACAGTTCTCTTATCTAATTTTGTTTTCGCAATCAGTTTTGTGGGAGGAGATCCAAGTTCGAAAGGCGCGCACTTTTAATCGAAGCACCCTGAGACCGGCACACTTCGATTGTGCTGGACCGAGGAAAGCGGCGGCGGGGCGACGGAGTTTCGGGCTAGTGCGCGACAGGTCGAGGGCCGGGGCGATCGGCAGGGCCGCGGGTCGATGGGCCGATTGGCGGGCGGGCGATGATTCCCCGCGGCGCACAATGCCGATCGATCGGGCCTCGTTCGGGGCTCGACCCACTTGTAACTCTTCCCCGGCGAGTCCTCGGGCGCCAAGGGCCGCTCGCGTGCCCCGAGGCCCTGGGAGGGGCTGGCCAATCGCCCGGCCCATCGCTCCCCCCGCGGCACTTATGCCGCGCGGCGGCGCGCACGTGCGCCGGCCCGGCCGCTCGCGTGCGCCCCCGTGTGCCGGATCACGCGCGCGCGTGCACTCGATTGCGCGGGATAAGGCGCCGCCGGCCCCCCGATCTCCGCGCCCCGCCCGCACTTTATTCGGCCCCGGCGATCGATGCGCCTTTCGCGTATTATGCGCGGCCCCCGGCCCCGCGGCCCAAGCTTCATTAACCGCATCGCCACCTCGGGATTCGCTCAATTAACGGGGGGGGCCCGCACCCCCCTGCGATCTAAATATTTTAAAGCGCCGCCGGCCGCGCACCTGTGCGACTTTTCTCACCTGCGCCCGGCTTTTTTTTTTGTCCCGCTGTGCACATGTATATATATATCCGTTGTAATCGATCCCTCGAATTTTACTCGGGCGGTGCGCCCCTTCTGGCGCGCTTGCTATGCATGCGCAGGCTCACCCGGCAGGCGCGGCTCGCCACGAGTCCTGCAAGATTCCTATCGCGTCGGTAAATCCGAAGCGTGTATGACTAATTTTTCAGCCACGTTACAAATTTATAAACATTCCTTATTAATGCCGGGCTGCGGCTTGGACGAAGATCGCGGGATCCCGCTGGTTCAAAGGGACCGACTTGCTTTTTAAATGGAAAGAGACGATGCGCGCGAGAAACTTTGTACCGATGCGGAATACGGGCGCGAGGCATTCGTTTCAATTCATTACCCCGCGATAATTGCCCCGAGTCACTAACACGTCGCGCGCGGTTAATGAATTTGACTCTGACTTCATTATCATGCGGCGTGCAGGAATATCCGCACCCCAAACATCCCTGACCCTAATCGATGCCCGAAATTATACCGCGTCCTTTGCCCCCTTAAAAACCGGCGGCCCTTTAAAACTTGTGTGTGTGTGTGGGGAGGGGGGGGGGTGTTCGTGACACAGGTGCAGAAGCGTGCTCGCAAAGAGAGTACATCCACCGACTGTAGACAGCACCAAAGTCAAACCACCAAAAAACCGCAAAAGTGCATTGTGTTTTCATATTTTTCTTTATTCTGCAAAAGCAAATGAAAACTTGTTTTATATTATTACATTTTTTTCTATTCATCTTCTACCTCATGCATAGACTTTTGCAAATCGAGCCTTTCACTTTTGCCATAAGAACGTATGCTCTTTAATTATTTAAAAGTATTATTTAAAAAAATACTTACACAAGACAATTTGAAATATAAAAACCTTGTAAATAATATAAATCAAAATAAAAATAAAAAAAATAAGAGTTTAGCGTGGAATATTATTTGATAAATTATTTCCTTTTGCAGAATAACCTTAAAATTTGAGTTTTCATATTCATCTTATTTAATCCAACAGATATTTCGTAATTATTTATAAAGCACTTTTTATACTACCAATATATTATTCTTCGATTACTTTGAAATTCATGAATATAGACTAATATATGTATTTTTAAACATCATAGCGTTCATGAAATCAATACTGATTTCTAGAAGAGACTCCACAATAGTATGTACAGTCGCTATATACGTAGCGTCACACTATACAATTAACACCTTTAATTATACTCGAATGTTTCTTTTTTAATTTATGTGTACGTAAGTTTTTTGTATAATTTAGCAATATTTTTAAAAAATCTACATTTCTACTGCACATATACGCATTTCGCACAATAAGTATTATAATGTTCTAATAACCATTTATTTAAGCGCACCAAAAATGTTTTCCATTTGCGGAATATATTTTCTCAACTATTTTTGGGAGTTATTTAATTATTTTTCTTCATATTTAATACTTTTACTTTTGATTCTTAATAATTATAATACTATATATGTGTGTATAATATCATAATAAAAAATTTTATATTATCACAATATTTTTTGCCTTTATTCTAATCAAATATACATTTTTTAATAATAAGAAAAATCGAGGATAAAATTTAAAGTATGATAGTACTTGTATTACTTGAAGTTTATTATAATCGACAGAAATTCTACTTATATACATCAAGACCTATCATCAATACAGTTTTTATCCTAATAGCATTCTGTAAAATTTATCAAATGTTTATCTAGTCTATTTTCAAATTAAATCTGATTCATTATCAAAATATATGTATTATAAAAATCACCGTTGTGCTTTGTCAAATCACCGGACTGTAATATTAACAATCTGACCTATAGATATTTGATTTAGAATTTTTTTAGTAATTTTTACCACATTCATAGTTAAATAATCGCAGGCTATACAAGTTCAAGAAATTAGCCGACTTTTAGTTTTAAATTCCCTGCTATTGTAGTAAATAGTAGTAGAGTAATAGACATTTTTATTATAAAGTTTAATAATTTCAGAAGCCTGAGATCATTTTACGAGGGAGTATAGTAAACATTACTAAAAAATTCCTCTTAGCATATAACCTTCCATAAAGGCACAGGTCTGAGTCTCACTGTGGATAGGCCGAGGAACGCTATACAATTTTTCCGCGCACGCATCACGCGAGTTCCGCGAGTAGCACACTCGATTCAACAAGTTGCGCGGCCCGCGAGGCTCTTTAACGCACATTATCAGCCATGGGTGCGCGATTGCGCCCATTCACTACCACGTGCAAGAAATTCTTGTATGTGCACGACCAGTACATCGTCCTTCGCGAAATCAATCGAGAGCCACGAAAGGGGAGTGAGAGAGGCAGCGAATTTGCATGGACAGCGCGTCAAGAGGCTCTGTTCGAGGTAACATTTTTAAACTACAAAGTTTGGTGAATGTGTATATTATTACAGATAATATATAACTCTGAACAATCTGAATAGATATTGAAAATAAGAATTTTATACATTTAAGCACTATTTGATCAAAACCATACTGGTTTAATTTACCATTTAGTGTTTCGTCATTTTTTCTAATACCAGCTTTAAATTAGAAATAAAATCAAATCAAATGTATTAAAATAGAAATCAGAGAAAAGAGGAAAAAAGAAAAATAAAACTGCAAAAACGGACAAAGGTCATTTTTTACAAAAGAATATCATATTCAGCTATAAACTATAAAGTTCATATATATCAAGAAGGCCATACATCAAAAAGTGTGTAATTGACTATTAAGGAAAATCATAGAGTAACATAACATTTCGCATCAATCGGAAAGTAGTTATAACCAATGATAATGAAAACAAAAACGCATTGCGGCTTAGAAGACTTTTTTTACTTCTTCTGGCGGAATAAAACTATGTATACAAAACTATATTTTTGAATTTTAGAGTAGAAAAAAATTACAGTAATGTTGTTTATTAAAATGACTTTGAATATGTTCTCTATTTTATTGAATTATTTACATACTCTTTACTTTTTAAATTTGTAAATATAAATATTTCCATTAAAATTGAAAAAGGGAAATTTTTGTGCATTTATGTGTCTATAATCATATAATTTCTGTATTTTAAGACGTTACTTTATAAATCTCCTTTCCTATTTATCATGATAATTTTAAGACGTATGAAAAATGAACAAACAATTTCTTAAAGAAATATTAACAAACTGCGTTTAGAATTCACTGAATTATCTATTATTTTAGCATGAATTTTACGTCTTAAATTTTGTAAAATAAGGTTTATTTAATCCATACATGATTAAAGTAAACTAAACAAATAAAGACTGTTAAAATAAAATCTAGATTCGAATTTTGTACAGCAAGGTAGCGTTTATGCAGTTTTTAGCAAACAAACTGAATATTATAAATTAATGTTGTTATTGATAACCTATTAGGCTTGGATATGTATCACATTTGTTTTGAATTATTGTGTGTCGGATATTGATATTAATAATAGTGGCAGAAACATGACAATATTATTTTAAATATTGATTTCTTATAAAGCAGCGCTAACCTCAAAACCGAAACTTTTTGAATACACGCTGGAAATAAGAGGAATAGGTTTATATACCGAGTGTTAGTTTCTCAAGTTCTCATCGTATGGACAGGATATCTTTATTTTACTTTTTGAGATTCTATATTCTGAGAATTTTCTGTGTCACTATTGTCAAAAACTCAATTTAAATTTTTCGTGAATATATAATGTTCTCAGCTGATATTCTAAAAATTTATTTGTGATTTTTAGTACATAATATTTTTACATATATATTTATTCGAAAATGACGCAGTCCAATAACTTTTTAATATCTAAAATATTTGCATGTATTTAGGGTTAAAAAGAAAATTATATTTTGAATATGGGTAATATCCTGTGAATATATTTATTCAAACTAAATATAAGACACAGTTGGAAAAATAATTCAGATACTGTAAAAAATTGTACAAACAAATATTCAACTTTTGTTTCCAGTTAAATTACAACAGTTTATCGTAAGATAACAGTCCACAAGATTTGTTTCTAGTAAAGTTGTCGTTTGACTAGTGCAAAGCTAAAGTCGTAGATTAGAAGAAAACTCGAAAGTTGGTAACTGATTGTATTAAAATCTTGGAGATGAACTCGACGCGTATTGCACGTCGGTGGAGCAACTCCGAACAGTTCGAATTGTGGCATTTGCTCTAAAATTGGAGAAAAGCGGAAATTCAGTTGTAAAAAATGCAGAGAGAGAGGGGATTATGCGGCCGTTCTTATACACAGCTATATACGCGGCGCATCAAATGATTCATCGGACTATAAATTATCGAGGGATCGAGGTTATATATAGGTTATTTATTTATTTGCGCAGGACGCGCGGCGGGCAGCTGTAGATGCGCGGGCGAGTGGCACTCGCCACTGGACGAACGAGCCCATTAAATGGCAGAGGGGTTCGAAAAAAAAAGGCGCGGAGGCAAAAAAAAATAAAAGTCCTAAATATATAAATTCGCATGCAGAAATATGGGTAGCGCTGGCGGCGCGTGTGTGCGGAGAAGCGTGGCGTGGCCTGGGGGGCTCTGGGGGGCTCTCGGGGGGCTCTCGGGGGGGAGCCGGGGGAGCCGGGGGAGCCCGGGGGGGGAGCCGCGGGGGAGGAGGCGGAGGAGGCGTGAGGAGGAGGAGGAGGAGGAGGAGGAGGAGGAGGAGGACGGGGGGTGGGTGGCGCGCGGCACACTGCAGAGCGCAGGCGGTATAAGCGGCGTGCACTCGGCGGGCGGCGGCACGGGCGCGCGAGCCGAGGAGGCGTCGAGTCTCTTCCCCCCGTGGGAGTTGCGTGGAGAGCGAGGGAGCGAGGTCGGGCGGGTGCGGGGGCGGGGGGGGGGGCCCGAGAGCCGGGAGGCGGGTGCGGCGGGTGCGGGGGGGAGGCGGTGTGCGGCTGGTGTGCGCGCCGGGAGGGTTAAAGAAGCCGGGCGAGCGAGCGAGCGAGCTGCGAGCGCTCGTAACGAGTCCCTCCCTCCTGCCTGCCCCTCTCGAGGGCCGAGGGGCTTTCTCGGTCGCAGGCGGGCCGGCCGGGGGGGTCGGGGGGGCTTGGGTCGGTGGTGTGGGGGGGCGAGGTGGGCGGGGGAGTCCGGGGCCGGGGGGGCCGCGGGCGTGAGAAGCGCCGGCGGAAAAGAGAGCGAGGCGGCATGAGGCGGGCGGGCGCGCGCCGTTGCCGCCGGCCCAGCGCCCGAGAGAGAGAGATACGATCGGCGAACCGCCGCGCGCGCGCGTGATAAATAACCGAGAGCGAGCTCCGCTCTCCGGGTTTGTCGTCGTCGCCGCCGCCGCCTAGCCTCCTCTCGCTCGCGCGCGCCCCAGCGCCCGCTCGGCCCCTCTCGCCTCTATTGCGCTACCGAGGATCCCGAGCGGCCGCCGCGCGCTACAGCCCGACTCGCCGAGACTCGCGCGCGCTCGGGCCTTTTCCGCGCTCGCCGCCGCGGCTATTTCATCTCGCCGCTCCGGCCCGAGGCCCACCTCCTTCTCTTCCGATAAAAACGCCCGTCCTTTGCCGCTTGTTTCGCCGCGCCTTCGGCTCATTTTTACCCACTTTTTTCGCCTTTTTTCCACCCAGTTTTTAGCCCGAATTTGTTTTCGCTTTGGATTTCCTGTTTAAATCAAAGGTTTGGACAGCCAAGGATACTCAGACACTTCCCTTGTAGATATCGAAACAAGTTTTTGGCCAGTTGTCGCCCAGAATTTGTAGGTTAAATTATAGTTTTGCCGTTATTACTCGTTATTTCATCAAATTTTTCATTTCAATTGTGTCGGCCTGTTATTTACTTCATTTTTGCGCTGGTTAGATATTGATAATTTTCAGGCACAAATTTAAACCAGTTTTTGGCCAATTTATCGCCGAAGCCTGTCATATTTATCGGTTAATAGGTTTCCATTCGTGCGATTAAATAACACTTTTTTATGTGCAAAGAAGTGTACGTATATCTACTATTCTATGATTCAATGGGTTGTCTCGATTTTTAATGGTTTTTATAGCATTGAATTAATTTTACGGATTTAAGACTGCATCTAATGAACCGGTTGATCATCAAAAAGGCCAGTTTTCTATCGTGCTGTCTCGTCATATTCCACAGTATGACAATGATTCGTATAATTTTTGTAGCATTAAAAGTTATATTTAGCGCTACATCTGATTAACACGCTGGCCAGCAATATGTGTAAATTTTCTACGAGGGCCCGTAATAGAAATTCTCTTTCATTTCCAAGATGTTGCGGTAATTCCTTCTACGCGCTAACAAACTTTTCTGCTTGACCCTAATGCAACGATACTTTCACTGCTTATTCTAAAACAGATTCTTCAATTTTTCTAAATTTTTGCGTTATTTTTCATTATACAAAATATATAGATATACTACAACCAGTTATTCTCTATAGCTACGGTTCGTCGACTTACCGTGGCGCTACTGCTTCAGTTGCTACGATACAACTGAAACCGAATTCTATTTATCAGCGCAATATTACAATAGTACATGTTCAAATATTACATATTCATATTTATATAATATTGTCAACTATTGAATAATATGATTGTTTAAATTGTTGATTGAGTCTTTATTATTATGATACTGTATGAAATTGAGAATAATAAAGAAATCTAATTATCAAAATTCTGAAACACTTGTTATAGGTTCGCGTTAAATGAAATGACCTTGTCTGTCCAACCCAGGATCATTCTACTTAAAGGAACGAAAACTTTTTAAACGATATATTTTGTATTTGAAAACTTGTTTTTCGCGCTTTCAATTGTGTCAATTAGAATCTTATCTCACACACGTGGTAAATTTTGAGAATATCATGGTTTAATGGTTGTTGCATCGTTGTTACTATTATAATTATTGGATTTATGAAAATTTATGATAAAGACCTCGATTTTTCAGTGAAAGTCGACAGATTTTCGCAAGACGAAGTTGTAAAAAACGTTGTCGACGAAACGTGAATATGCTGAATAAATGCCGAGGCGGTGGAAAGTCCTTGGGCTGCGATCGTTCATTGGGCCAGCGAGGTTTTCTGCATTTTCGGCGGAGATCGAAGGGAAAAGGGAGAAGGGGGCATAAATCAGAGATAAACGGCCTCGTGCTTTATCGCAGGGCGGCGATAAGGAGACAGGGGGCGGAGAGGGCCCCGGGGCTCGGGCGGGGCCCCCGAGGGGGAAAGCGAAAAAAGGCCGGAACGGCGAGTTTCCCTCGGCTGGGCTGTAGCTCTCACGGTGGCGCTATAGAGCTTGCGTCCGGGCGCGCGCTCGCTCTCGTCGGCGGCGAGGCGCAGCCACCGCGGATATTCCCTGCCCGCCCCCATCCCCGGCCCTCATCGCGCCGGGGGGTGGGGCGCCGAAGCTCGCTCGCGCGCCAGCGGCGGCAGCGGGGGGGGGGGGCCGAGGGGGGCCGGGCCGGAGGGTGGGAGTGGGAGGAGGCCGGGGGAGACAACAGGGCGCGCGAGCGAGAGGGAGCGAGGCGCGCGGCGGCTGCAGCAGCGGCACCATTTATCGCTCGGCCTCGAGGCGGCGGCGGCGGCGGCGGCGGCGGCGGCGGCACACAGACTGCGCACACCCGCGCGGCGTGCCGCTGCCTCGCTCCCCGGCGGCCGCGCGAACGTGCCGGGAGCACCCAGACGCGCCGCGCGCTCGCACCCACGCGGCGCCGCTATTACTGTATATAGCCGGGCCGCTCGACACTCGGCGCGCCAGGAACGAGGCTATTACGTCAGACGAGGACGGAGCGCCGCCCGCCGAGGCCGCCGCCGCCGCCGCCGCCGCCGCCGGCAAAAGGGAAAAATAGAGCCGCCCGAAGAATGGCCGGGCGGGGCGGCTTCAAGCGGCCCGTGCGCCCGGGATCAGCGGAAAGCCCGGCATAACGCCCCCCGCCCCCCGCCCGCCCGCCCGCCCCCGGACCCCGGCCGAGGGAAAAACGCCCGGCATCCATCATGCCCCGCCCCGAGCCGCCGCGCGCGCGCCAAATTAAAAATCCGTTCCACCGCGGACCGGCCGGACCCCCGCCCACCCGGCGACGCCGACTTTTTCCCGGAGATCGACGGCCCGCGCGCTTATTAGTCGCCCGGGCGCCCCGGGGCCCGCTAATTGGCCCGGGAAATCGGCGGGATCGTTAGACCGGCCAGCCTCCGCGGATCCTCGCTGCGGCCCGAGCCCGCTCCCAGCCCGATTGCCTGTATATCTATACGTGTGCGCGCCCGGAGCTATATCGCAATCGGGTTATTAATACCCCTCCGCCGAAAATTTTTCTGCCAAACCGACCGCGGCTGCTGTACCTCGCTTCGGGGCCTATTTATAGAGCCGTACGCGCGCGCTTGCTCTATATCGAATATTCCTACGTCTTTTAAGGTATTCCAAAAATAGCCGGGGCCCTGTCACTTGACGCGCGGTCAAAACTTAATATTCAGGAGCTCCAACTTTTTCCCTAGCCAAATTTTTATGCTTATACTCCACTTGTTATACCTGCTACGTGTACTAAAACTTCAAAGTGAAACCTCGCCGGGCTTGGAATACTTACTCTCTCTAAAGTTACGGAAAATCCCGTAAAATTCATTGTTCTTCCATATCCTCCGCGAATTTTGTCCTCCCTGTAATCCTATACACTTCACTGTATATAATTTGGGAAAAAATTAACAGTAAATTACTTTATTCCAGAGAGGCGTATCTCTTTTAAAGCGCGATTCGTCAAATTAATTTTTAAAGCTCTCTTACAGATTATAGAAACGTTATAGAATATAATAAAAACCAGGATCGAATAACCATTAATAATAATACAAATTTTTTGAATCTCAAGTCGTACTATGGTTAATAATCAGCATTTCACAGCTTAGCTAAATTTTACAGCTTAGATTTTGACTTGCACTGAATATATGCAAAAAAAATAATCTAGTTGTATAATTTGATCTAAAAATAAACGTTCAATTACTAATTAAAATAAGCAAAGAATCTAAAATCATGAAAAAGGTTCGGTTTGTTCGCGCCAATTATGTAGCGCAAAAGAGCACAAGTATAGAATATTATATTATTCAACCGTTTGATGGTTAAATAGACAAATAAGTTCAATGAAATATCGTTCATTTTAATTTGAATGATTTACTGATAATATCACAAAATCTATGAGCAAATAAGATGTAACAAAAAAAAATGGTAATACAATAATTACAGACATGCAGCTTGCAGGAAAATGAACGTTAGGAAGAAATAATTTTAGTATTTAACGTTTGTGCAGCTCTCAGAGCACGAATTCGGGAATATAAAACGGAATGAATTTCTAGCAGGATACATAATAAGACGTTAAAGAGCTGGTAACTTTGTACAAAGTTGCATTGTAAGGGCAGTTTAAAAAGCATAATCAGAGAGGCAGGTAGGCAGAGACAAGGCGGGCCCGAGAGGAGCGGGCGCGGAACAAAGTGATTTCCAGGAGGATCGAGCGCCGGCACTCGAAGGCGCCCGTGATGAGAATCCCCGCGGCGGGTAATATTCGCGCGCGCGGCTCCGCTCGGCTGCAGCGCCGGGATATATCGCTTATTAGAGGGTCGGGGGCGCGGCGGGCCCGGGGGACGGGGCGGGCGTCGCGCACGTGTGCGCGCCCGGAACGCCGCCGGGGCGCAAAAGAAAGCCGGGGGGCCAACGATCCCCCCGGGCGATATTTCGCGCGCGAGCCGCTGCTTAGTGGCGTGGGCGGCGAGGCCGCGCTGATTGGAATTAACGACTTGGCGACCGTATTGATTATTCGCCCCGGCCGGCGGGCTTTTTATCTGGCTCGGGCGGCGCGGCTCCTCGGCTCTACGTGCGCCGCGGCTTTTGACACCGCGGCCGTCCCTTTGCCTCCCGGTCCCGCGCGATCGTTATAATCCCCGCTTCCGTTTCATCGGCCCCCGCCCGCGGCGCCGCGGCTTGTAATTGCGATTTGCGCGCGGCTCCGCGGCCGAGGTCTCTTATTGAAACATTTTTCAATCTCCCCGCTTAATAACGGGTCCGCGCGGGCCGTCGCGCCACCGCCACCGTCGACCGCCGGACTGCGCTAATTCCCCGCGGGAATAAAATTTAACGCGTCAAAGTGTGCGGGGAGCGAGCCCGCTGAGGTAGGCGGCAGCCAATAATTAGCCAACCCTGGCAGGCTCTTAGCTAACGTTTACGTCCGCCCGACAGTTAATGTATAGTTAAGCTGTGCCGCGTGCTGTGTAGCCCGACCCTCGGTGTGATCGGGTGCGCTTTTGATTACATGTCAAGTTACCAATCGCAACTGCTTCCTTATTATAATGAAAAAAAGGTGCTACTTTTTTTTTCAATTTTTGTATATCTGCATTATTTATATCTCCAGGCAGAAGTTAGTAAATGTACCAAGAAAATGTTTGCAAGCGCGGAATAAAAAACAATAGAAAAAGATTTATCAACGGTAATCGGTGATGCTCCGCGTGGAGTAGAAAAGCGAAGTGGTAAGAAATTGAACTGCATGTGTAGCGGATTAATGTCCTAAAATAGGCCTTTTTCCTCGCCAGTGCGTCTGGGCACGCGACACGGGATAGCCGACAAATTAATCGTCAGGCTTAGATAAAAAGCCCCGCAGTCGGGCGAGTTAAAACTTATTTAAAATATTGCACCTGCAGGGCTATCGGTCGGCGCGAGGAGTGAAAGGCGCAGCGCATGCGCGACCTCGCGCTAATCGCGCGTTGTCGATTCAAAATTAACGAGGCCGGCGCAGGCCGCGCGGCGATTAATTACCCCCGGGGTCGAGTCCTCCCGACAACGGCCGGCTTTTTGTTTTTCACTGCCGGCCGCGCTGGCTTTTACATAATTCCGGGGCCGCGCGCGCGAGCCCGGCGCGAATTGCAGGGCGATCCTCGAGGGGCGATTAAAAAGGCGGCTATCTCCGGGCAGTTAGCGCGCGATTCGCGCCTCCCCCGAAATATCGGTAAAATTTGGACGCGTTTCCCGGTCATTAACCGGGATCGAGCCCCGCCGCGGGCTTTACGACGTTATACAACCGGGGCGCGCGCCCGATTTTTCGCGTCCGCTGGGCGATGGCGCGGCCGGCAATTACTTAACGATCGGCTCGCGTGTCGCTGCCTCGCGTCCCTTTTCCCCCGGCGCGGAGCCTTTTTCTCTTTTTATTTTTTTTTTTCCTTTCCTCCGCCGGGCGAGTTTTCAACGGTGACTGCGCCCTCGGCTTTAACTTTCTCGCTCCGTCCGCCGCGCGCACATTTGTCATTCCTCGTCGATATATGCATTGGAGTTGGGTGGAGGGGCCGGGGCCCCCCCGATGACTCGGGCCCAGTCGGCCGCGCGCCAGCAGGGCACACTCGAGGATGAGGCCGTATAGGCACGGAGGACGGGCCTGAATTTTTCACCGGCGCCTGTGCTCGCGCGCACTTCTTTCGCGCGCGAACCGTTGGCCTCGCCAAAATATTCAGGCGCGGCTCGAGGCGAGGGCGCCTCAAGATATTACGAGAGGACTGCACGAGAGGAGGCAAAGTGTGCGGCGCGCCGGCCGACTGTTTACCCCGCATAATTAAAGGAAAGGCATAATGCATGGCGCCGTCGGAGCGCGCGGCGAGCGCCCGTCCCTGTAATCCGGCCGCGCGATTGATCCCGCGCGGGGATAAAAGTGCCGCGGATTCGATTAGCCGGGCGGGCGGCCCCGGGGGGGGGGGGCGCGAGATCCCTCGTAAAAGCCGTTTATCGGACGGGCGCAAGGAGGCGCCGCCGGGTCGCGGAAAATCCCCGCGTGCGGCGCGCGAATGCAAACGAGGCGCGCGCGCGCGCGCCCTGCCGCCATACATAAACATGCGCCGCGGCCATTTGAAAGTCAAAGCGCGCTCTTTCCCCGCCGCGGCAATTCCAGGCGGCCGCCGCCCGCCGCGCGCTTTTTCCACCGCCGCGGCTTCCGCCCGCACCCGCTCGCCCCAACCCCGGGCTTATCCCGCCCGTTTTCGGCCCCGGGCGTATTAATGGCCTTTCGCCGCGAGCCCGCCACTGGCCTATCGCCCCCGATCCCGTCCCGATTCCGGCTCCTTCGCATTTTTTTCGGCCCCGGAGCTCGACCGCATTTTACCGCGTTACGCGCGCGTACGCGATGACAGTTATATTTTGGCAAACTAATTGAACAATTTCACGGGGGGCTCCCCTGCATATAAACATCATATTAGCTTTGTTCGCTAATTTTGCGACGTTTCATTTGCAATTTAAAAATTGATCGTTCATTGTATGATCGTTTGCTTTTAAGGTAACGAAAATTATCGATGTTTTAAGACGTTCTTAATTGAACTTTTCAAGAATGTCAGTTCCCTCTAAACTTCCATAAATAAATATAATTTTTAATACTTAAAAATAAAATTAGATTTTGGGGTATAATGACAGGTATAATTAGCTGATATAATATAATTACTGGACATAGGTGTAATCAGATAAACATAATTACAGGAGTTATAAACAGGAGTAAGATTGGATATTTATTCGGTCACGTTTACATTAATATTTAACGAAGATTTTTAATTTCAAGGGATCCCCTCAATGCAGTCGCGCTGAACGAATGCCAGTTCTTCCAATTTCATTCATCTGCTGCCCAATTTCTATAAAATAGAGTTTATTTCCAAAAGGAGCTCCGTAGGAGACTGATACGCTGCGCGGGGTCCAGAATTTCGATAATACAATAATTGCAGAGAAAAGGATTAGGACGAAATTGCAGTGTCGAAAACAGGCGAGGAACGGGAGCAAGGCCTCGGGTGCCTTCCGACTGGCAGCAGGCATCGGCTGGCAAACGAGCTTTTTTTTTTTCTCGGAAGAGCCAATAATTCGCGCGGCTGCTTTGACGAGCGCTTGCGCAAGCTCTCCTCGGGCGCGCTGCACGAGCGCGGGCCGGCGGCGTCGTCGTCGTCGTCGTCGTCATCAGCGAGCGGCGGCGCACCGGGGCCAAAAATCATAGCCGGTGCGGGCGTGCCGCGCGGGGCTCGGGGGCGGGAGGGGCGGGGCGGCGCGGGCGCCGAGCTGTTTACCCAGGCGCGAAGCGCGCCGGGCGGCGATCGATCAATCAGCCGGCGCGGAAGCTCCTCCCGGCGCTTGCGGCGGCGCCGCCGGGAAAAAGTAAACACGCCGCGGGCGCCCCTCTCCCCTCGGTTAGCCGCGTCGCGCCGCGCTATATATCGGCACGCGAGCGCGCCGTTTGCGCCCTTATTTACGGGCGGGGCGCGTGTCGGCGCGTGAAATCCGATCCGAGCGCCCCGATGATATAGCCGGGCTTTCTTTTCGGCGCGCCGCTGATTCAGCCCGGCTGGCCGATAAGGGGCCGGCGGCTTCCGCTGCGATCGCCGGCCGACCCTCATTCTAATTCCTCGTCATCGGCCCACGCGCAGCCTGCGACCATAGAGGCGCTCCTTCCGCCGGCTCGTCCTGCCCTGTCCCCTCTGCCGCTGGCCTAAGCCTGCGGCTCTGCCGGGGCCTTCTGATTTGTAACTGCGCCGGCGCGTCCATCGATTTATAAGCAAATATTAATGCGCGTGCATCATTGGGACTGGCGCGCGACAGCCACCAAGCGACAGGTGCAAATTAACACCGCCAAATATACCCGGCTTGTATACCAATAATTAATTTTTCCCATTTAGCACGCGCGAGCTTGCGAATTTCTATCAAGTTGCTCTGTTATTTTTCCCCGACAAATGCGCGATTTTTCATTTTTCACCCACAAAGAGAAGATTGTATTTGCAGGTCACGACTCTCTTCGGCTTTTGGACCGTGTTTTTCAATGCGCAAGTACGGACGACACCGACGTAGCGCTTCCTACCATTTTCCAAAAGCTTCAATATTTTTACAAAATTTACACAAATCCTCCTTATAACTTAATGAATATCTTACAGATGACTAGAGGTACTCGTAGACTTTCTACAAAGCTCTTATGACAACGAACGGTAGAAGTAAAGAAAACAAACTTCTATTCCTATCCAGCTGATCAGAATGAAATAATATTAATTTTACCCGAATATATATTCAAAATTTAATAGCAACACGAAAGGAAACAGTTTTTAAATGCAAACCTGCATTTTTAATCAATTTTCAATATAGATGTTTACTATTTATTTTATCTTCATTTCAAATATAAGCTTTTATAGAATAACTTTTAGTCGCAACGTTAAACTATTTCAGGCAATATAGTAGGTTGAGAACAAAGACATTTTTCTGAAATTTATAATCAATTTTCTCCTCATTGTCACGCCTTCTAGGAACGTTTAGGTTTATTTTATGCGCATTATAGTATCTTCATTTTTATAAAAATGTTTTATGTTATTTCTATCCAAAGAGATGTTTACTACGCATTTCAAAGCCTTTCTCTTATTTATTGAATGTAAAATGAAAAAAATCTTTTCAAAGCACCTAAATATAATGATTCCATCGCTCCAAATTGATGAAAAACTAGAAATATACTCGAAGATAGCACGGTTTTTAATGCATTAAAAACATTGCAGACGCGTCAGGGTCAGCCCTCGAACTCCGATAAACTTTCTCGTCAGTTGGGCCGTCTGGATCGACACAACGGCGCAGTTGGGCGTCGCAATCTTGACACTCGTCCAAAAAGAAAAAAAAAAACGAAGCTCGGTCCGAAAATCGCGGCGCGGCCCTCGAAAAGCCTCGGCGCGCGTCGGAAATCTCGGGGCGGCGGGCCGATGGGAGCATCGGCTTTAACCCGACTCCGGGCGGCTCTTAAAGCCCCGGCGGCTCTTGAAGAACCAATTGCGAGGCGCGCGCGCGGCCAGTCCGCAGGGCTCGCGCGCGGCATCAGCCCGGGCGTTGATTAGGGGGCGCGGCCGAGTGACAGCTGGCGCGCGCGCGCGCGCCGCCCCGCGATCGACCCCAGGGCTGCACAATGCGCAGCGGCGCGCAAGTGCACGCGCGGGGCCTAATGGTGCCCCCCCCCCGTCCCGGGGCTTTTCCCGGGGATCAAACGCCGGCCCTCAAATTTAATTACGCCCGGGCTTTTTCCCGCGCGCGTGATTTATACGCCGGCGGGTCTTCGCGGTCCTCGAGTCCGCCTCGGGCCAGGCCTTGTGCCAAATTAAAACCAATATTTTCCCTTCGAATTTTAATATCGAGTTTCTCAAGTCGCTTAAATATAGTTTCTGCGGGGACACCGCGAGATATCCGATTGCCCCTCCCGCCCCAGAGATATTGCCTTTTGTAGGTTAATGTTTTCTTATCTCGCGGATTAATCTGCGATTTGCAATACGCTTCGCGCAGACCGTCGGTTAATTTTACAACGAGAAACCAGCGGTGCGCTCGACTCTTTATTTTTATATATTCTTACACGCTCATTTTTATATTGATATTTGCTTATTTGTATCTCGATTTGTACATGTGCGCTTACAAAAAGTGAAATCGCACTCAAGAGCTGTGATAAGTCACAGAAATATCACATAAGAAATCGTTACATGTACATCACAAGGTTTTTTACACAAACAAGAATAATAAGGCGTCGTGGGTCGAAGTATAACAAAAAGTAATACAAATAATATTTTAGCTGTATTTAATAAATATCATAAATGATTGCGGTTCATCCTGATGACCCTGATCCATAAGTTTCGTATATATATATATATAGGCGTGCACTTTAAGGTTCCGTTTTTAAAATTTTTTTTATTCCAGCAAATAAAAAATGTATAGCTAGAATTTTTTGCTTCTAAAGCGTGTGCTCTTAGATTGGCCAGCTAATTCTTAAATATAGGCAGCTGTGCAGTTTTCAAATAAATATAAAATAATAAAAGAGACTGTTAATTGGGTTACAATTTTTTACGCAATATCGAGCAGTATGCACAAAGGGGAATCTGTATAGTTTTTTTCTTGGTGCCTGAGATTTGCAAATCTATTCATACCTCATAACATCGAATTTTCTTTTCCTCGATTAATTAATAATAATGATTTGTACCACGTATTCAATGCCAGAAACTTGTTTTAATCTCTTTAAGATTATTTTACCGTATTACTGTATATTGACAATAAATATTATGTAATATTATTTATAACTAGAAAGTTATTGTTAATAAACCGTTACGAGTATCGACTAATGAAATGTAATAAAAAGTGATGGAATACAATATGATCTACGCATCTGTGCCGCATGATATATGTGTTTTTTCTAGATAGTGTGAAAATATTTGAAAAAAATCTACTGCGTAAAATACATACATATATATATTCCCGTAATAAAGGAGATAAACCCTATCAATCTAGTTTATAAAGGAATTATTGAAAAATAGAAATATTAAAGTTGATATTTTGAACAGGACTCGCCATCGCTACCGGATGTGTATTAGCGTTTCACATTAAGACTGAATTTTGAGGCAATATAAAACGTTGGATATTGGTCGTCCAATACTTTATTCCTGATTGACGGTGAGCATAGGCGGTCGGTGCAACGGTAGGCCGGATTGTTTACCGTGGGAGGAGCACACAGGCTCGGTCGGGCAAGGGGCGAAAAGCCACAAATCGCTGTTTGGCCTTTTTGCGCTCGAGCGGATCTTATCGAGGTTACGTCCGCGTGTAAAAAATAACGAGGTGTAAAGTGGGGCGGGGGCCGTGTGGGCGCACGTAGGACACGGGCGCGCTGATCCGGCGGAGGGCCTGCAAACACGGGGGCCGGGGCTAATCCGTAAAAAGCGCCCCTCGCACGCAGGCGCCTAATCTCCGGATAAACAGCCGGCGGCGGGCGCGCGGGCGGTGGCCCAGTGCGGGGCAGCGCAGGCTGCGGCACACGCGCGCGCGCGCCCGTAATGAGGGTGGCCGAGGGTGGCCGAGGGTGGCGAGGGGCGGCGGGGGGCGGCGGGCGGGGGGCGGCGAGGGCTCGGCCGGCGGCCGAGGGGCCGCGTAATCGGCCCGCTCGGTCATGAATGATCCGGCGCCACGTGCGCCCGCCGCACGCGCCCCGCCTAATTTATGTGCGCGCGGGCGGCTCCCCGGGAATGCGGGCCGCGTCGCGCCCGGCTTATCAATATTTGCCGGCCGGGGCGGATGCCCCCCGCAATTACGGGGGCACTTGGCCGATTCGGCGCGCCCGGCACTTTGCACTCTTGCGCCGGCTGATTAATCCCCCGGGCGCCGGTAACGAGGGCCGCTGCGCCGCGCGCTCGGTCGATAAGGCGCCCGGGAAAGCGCCGGCCCCGGCTACAGAGCTTTTCCATTTGCGGGCGGGCCCGCCGGCTTTTAAACATTCATCCGGCGCCCGGGCGCCTCGCGGCCGCCCCGGCTCGAGCCTCATTAGCCCGCGTTAACATTCATGGGGGCCGAGCGGGGAAGAATCCGCCGGCCGACGCCCCGGCGGATTAATGATTTAGGCCCGCGGCGGCGCCGGCCGCCGGCTCGTCTCACCCTCGGCTGGGCAGGGCCAATCGATCAGCGCCCGGCTTACCTGGGCCGCGCCCGCCCCACAATCGCGCCCCGGAGATGGCCTCATCTGCGATGCGGGCGGCGCGCGCGCAAAAAAGGGACGCCCGGGGCTTAATTTGATTTGATGGCTCGAGCCGCGATGACGCCGCCACGGCTGCCCCGGCCGCCGAGCCCCGTTTTTCTCCCCGCGGGCACCCGCCCCGACTCTTGATTTTCCCCGGCCCCCGGCCCCCGGCCCCGGCCCCTTCCTGCCCGATTCTCATGCCTTTTAACGCCTTTCTTCCCCAACCCCTACCCCCCACCCATCAAACTTCCACTCTCGGCTCCACTGGTTATTAACAGAACCATTACACTAATTCTGCTGACTCGGAACGGCTACGTATCCTACATTGATATCAGCATTTATAAAAGTATTGGGCGCAATATTTTAATCAAAATTGTTTGCGAGCAAGGCACGCTGCCATGTGAAAAATCGAGTGAACAGTTTAATCTATAGATTCCTTTTCACATTACCTTTCTTTTCAACTCGTGTACGTAATTGTTATTTCATATCAGTTTTTTCCAAAAACACGTTGCAATCCATTGGGTCTTGCGTAATCAGATATAATAATTATAAAATAAATCTATGAGATTGCAATTTGTAATACGTGTACAATGTCATTTGGCACAACTCGTACTATATTTGTATTTTATTTCATGTATTATTTTGCACCTCCTTCTATATTGTACGCATTGGTGATATACATATATATTGACAAAAAATATATTCAAATTCTTATTTTCGGAAATTATGAAAATCGGAAATAATCTTCAAATGTTTTTAAACCTTTGGAACAACATTTACGCATTGACTTGGATACTTGTACGATATATTATAGAATATACGAGCGTTTGTTTGCCGCATGCAAAATCTTTTCTCATATATTTTATTTCCGCATATGCGCTATTGGACTCAAAACATATTATATTTTATAATTTAATTAGGAGTACAACAAGGACAAAAACTAACAAGCCATAACAAAACGTACACTCGAAACTCGTTGGAACTTGGTAAAAATGACGTTGATCAACAATTTAAAGTAAATTTGTTGCCTTTGGTTTTCTGGACGATTTCCCATTAGCTCCCAATGGCTTTATTACAATGCTAGAGCGTGCAGTGCGGAGGGAACATTTGTGGTAAATTTGGGCAACGTTGGCCCGCAACGAAAGCAGCGCTATAGATTGGTGTTCGAGGGAGCAATTGGCAAGGGATAATTCCGCGGCGCGCAGCTCGCATGATTGGGCCGAGCTTGCGCGCGGATGGAAATTCGGCACGAGCCCCGGGAGGAGGAAGCCGGGGCGCAATCATCCTCGGCGCCCCGTCGGCAGAGACGCGTACGTCGCGGGCCTGGCGCCGCGCGGTCGCAGAAGAAAGCCGGCTGCGGCGGGGGGGGGGGGTGAAAAAAGGCGGAGAAAAGCCCGGGGCCGGGTTCCGGCGGCGCGGCTCCCTAATTACGCCCGGGGGGCGTAGGTGTCGCGCTCGGTCGCGCGGGCCGCGTTCGAGGGGGCGGGCTCTTGCGGGGGTGGCCGCGCTAATGGATATTGCGGGCCGCTCGCGGCTTCCGGGCCGGCGGGAAAAAGCCGCGGCGGCCGGGGCCGGATCCGCGCGGCACAATCGCGGCGCCTAATGCGCTTACCGCGCGGATTAACCCCGTTCCGCGCCCTCGGGCCGATTCTCTTTCTTCGAGGGGCGCCGGCAGACAATGGACCCGGGGGACGGCTCAGCCCCCGGGAAAAACAAATGCGCCCCCGCGGAGGCCGGGTGTGTCTGTATATGTATATATATATACATATATCCGCGAGGGCGCGCGGAGCGAGCCCCGGCCGGCGCCCTCGGCCCTCCGGCTGCTGCTTTGCTATTCCAATGGAAATCTGGAAGAAGCCGCGGAGATGTGGGCGGCCCGCGGCCCGCTCATCCGGCCAACTGGCGTTCGTTAGGTCGCGCCGAGGCTCCCGACAAAGCCCCGCGCCTCCCGCGTCTCTCGCAGCCGGCCGCTTTTATTATTCCCGGGGCCGCGTAATAAACGCCGTGGGAAGGACCTATTTTCTACTTTTACAATATTATACGATGCCTAATCAATTGAACGCTCTTCCCTGCATTAACGCTACTTTTACGAGGCCTTTCACGAGGACCCCTATAGCCTATGGCTCGCGTATAAAATAACCTCTCATAAATGCGAGAGCCCTAGCGCAAATATAATAGTATTGGCCGAACGGCTTAATAAAAATCTACGTCGATAAGCGAGCGTTCAAACTTTCCCGCGACGATGATTCGGATCGTTTCGTTTAACGCGGCCCCGGCGATTCGTTAGCCACGCGTCGCCAAACTGGCTGAACTGTTAGGAGCCCCGAACCACCTAATCATTCCCTGGAATATAAGAAATAATACTCAACATTATTCTCTAATCAAAAAGCGGAGGATTCAAGCTTATTCTGGACCATAAATTCTAGTCGCAAACTGACCAGAAGCTCCCTGATTTAAACTCGTGATTTAAGTTTTTATCTAATACGCTCCAAGGCGGTATTTCGAGACGATACGACGAAAACGCGTACTGTATAAGATGGTTCAAATTGTGAAGGAACTGCCGATCACTGACTTTGGCTCATTTTCAGGATATAATATCCAAGCACGTATTCATATCGAGCAGGTTTTAAGCCAGTGTGAATAGTTTGCCGAGAGAGAGGAAAAACGTCCTCGCGACGTTACAAATTTCTTCCCGCGGCTCAGGAAAGCTTCCGCTCTGGACTTCCTTGGGCGGTTACGCAACTGCGGGCGAGGCTCGGGGAGCAGAGCAGCCGGCAGTAGCTCGCGCTTTAAAATCCCTTTGAGCATTAATTAATGGCGGCCCCCGGCGCGGATAGAAAGTAGCGCAGCGGGTGCGGGCGCGGCGGCCCCCCGCGAGCGGCCGGCTCCTCGACAAAGGCAACTTTTCCGGGCGGCGTCGAACGGCTGCGGAATATCCGTCATATATATATACGTGCCCGGGCCACCTGCGCCCGGAGGAATTATTCAGGGGCGGCGCGCCGGGGCCATATCTGCGGGCGAAAAACCCGCCGGCGAGATAAAAGTTGCGGCTGGGGGCTCGTGTGCACTTAATGCCGCCGGCCCCCGAGCAATTATCCCCAGCGGGCCGCGCGCCCCGGGCGTATATGTGCGGCCGGCCGCAGGCGCTGCGCGACTCCCGCTCCGCATATGCAAATGCGCAATTGTCGGGGCCGCGGGCGTGCGCGAGCGCCCCTCGCCTGCACACGTACGCCCGGCCGGCCCCCACCCCACCCCCCCGACGCCTCTGCGACACCGAGCCCGGCCCCCGCGTTTAAACTGGTTTTTGGACAGTTTATCGCTATCGGCCGCAGGCTCGGATTTTCACTGCCCAGGCCACAAGGTTCCCTTTTTTTTTGTTTGGACTATATAGTTGAAATGTTTTCCCTGCAATTGATCAAATTTGGTTTGTTAAAGTTAATGCGGCTGCATTCAGTTGTAAACAGTCGAGCTGGTAGGTGACTGCAACAGAACGCACTATAGAGTTTCTCGAGGTTGTCATCCCGGTCTGCCTTCGACACTGTCTTGACGCGCAACGCCAGAATGTGTTAAAATGCACGTTAAAATGAACGATAAAAATGACAGTATTATATGCTGGAAGTATTTTAATGTTAATGATGCAATGATGCTCTAGCAATAAACGTACCTACAGGTTTTTTCTTCGCTGAAAATATAGTTAATATAACTTAATTATTCAGCGCGTTCTATCGAGTTTATAGTGAGAAAGCTGACGAGAAAGTGTCAAAGGAAAATGGTTTGTGGCCAGCGTTTTCACGACATTTTAGCCATACTAATAAAAACTAGTATATTCTCCTATAAATTTTCACCATACGGTACACGCTAATTTGATTGATTTAAGAATCTATTTGATTAACACATTAACCGCATAAAACCCGACGATTTTTCCGCCACGGCTCCCAAAGTGCCTGCACGCGGTGATTTATACTTCCCCGGGTTGCGCGCGCGCTCCCGCCGGAAAAACTGTGTCCATGCGCTAAATCGAAAGGGAGCGGCCAATCCCTCGCTACAGCCCTGCGTATAAAAAGTTTTCCTAAGCACGCCAAACCGCACGGCCCAATTGTCGCAAGCGTTGCCCCGCATCTCGGCCCGCGAGCCTGCCCGGAAAAGTTCCCCGAATCGGGTTAATTCGCCGGAAGCCCGGCTGGAAAACGGATCGGGCCGAAAAAAAAAGAGCCAGCGGCCCGCCCGCCGCTCGGGAAATTCGATTGAGAGGGCCGGGGAGTTGCGGGCGGTATAAGAGGCAGAGCCGCCCGGCGGACACACCAAGGCCGGCGGCTCGCGCACGTACGGCCGAATCCGGTCCGGGGGGACGGCTCGCGCCTCGGCTCCTCGAAGGTGAGCCGGCCGAACGGAGCCGCCGCGGGGATCGATTGGCCGCCGCCGCGCGTCAACGCGTGTAAGCGGCGATGCGTCGGCTGCGGTGACGCCTGCGGTCTCGCCTCAGCGCTCCCGCTCTTTTTCCCGAATTTGCCGAGCGGCCTCGCGGCCTGCATACCGCGGTCAAGCGAAACTCTCCTGGCCCGATGTTTTAAGGAATGGATGTACGTAGGCGGATCGGATATTATGCACGAGCAGCTCTCGCTATTCTTCGCCGTCATAGTGAAAGAGAAACTTTTTGCGTGCTCGCTCTTGCTTCAATACGTGCGATCGTTTCCTGGTTAGTCTAATCCATTGTAAAAATACTTTTGCCCGAGCCTAACCTTCGTCACAATGTCAATGAATCCCATTTTAGGACAGGGGGTAAACATTACAACGTACTCGACGATACATACCAACTTATTTAACGCACACACCACAAAAGTGACAGTAATCAAGAAAATCCATTTGTTAAGGCATAGGCAATGTTTTAATAATCAGGCCATCTCGTATTTGGTTCAAAAATAAGTAGAACATGTCTATGTGAATATCGTTTCTGCTCATTACGATGATTGATACATGTCGATATCTTCAACTAATGCTATAAACTTCATATAAATTAGTACCATGTGTTATATTTTCTAAAAGTACTAGTATAAATAAACAATACTGTCTAGCTGTACAATGGCAACGCAAGTAAGCCACTGGGAAAAAGCGCTGTCATTACGCAAGAGTTTTTTTGCATTTTGAATCGGAACATCATGACATTATAATCGCAGCCCGAAAAAGTGTTTACTCCCAGTATACCCCTATAATTAACCAGATATTTAACAGACTTTTGCTCACTTGCAAACAACACGATCCATCAAAGACTTTCTACATATTTCTGAGTAGATGGGTCAGCTGGCGAAAGCCGGGCACACTCGTGCTTCGGAAAAGGCTGCTGGCGGTTTCGGAAAAGGCGGCGCGCCCTTTCGTAAATCCAATGAGCTGCAATACCTCCTCGATACACACACACACACACACACACACACACATATATATATATGGTCGGAATAAATGCGCAGATGGGGGACGCGGGTGAATGTCGGCGGGGCGGTATAAAAAAGCCGGGGTGGTGATCCGGGGCTCGAGGGGCGGGCTTTGCGCGGACAATGGCTCGGCGAGGTCGGGAGCTGCCGGGGAAAAAGGCGAGTGGCGTGCGCGCGGCAGCCCGGCAGCCCGGCGGCGGCGCCCATTTAACCGCGGCGGAAATATCATTAACGCGGGCGGGGCCGGCCCTGGGTATTAGCGGGCCGGCGCCCTAATGACGCGGGCGCGCGGCCTGGGGCGGACGCGCGGCCGGGGCTCCTCGTCAAAGCCGATTTATCGGCGCGCAGGGGCGGCGGCCGCGCGAGTGCCGCTATTGTCTCGGCGCGTGGGCGAGCCGCTCCCCCCCCCCGCGGCGCCGGCAGCAGCCCGTCTTTTATCTCGGGTGTGGCGGCGGCGGCGGCGGCGGCGGCTCAAGTGCCGGGGGCGCGCCCTCCCCGGGGAGCGCGCCGCCACCCCCGGCTTAGCGCCCCGGCCCGGACTTCTCCCGGGCATTATCGCGCATTAGGGCCGACTCCGCAGCCCGCGCCCGTTCAATTAGCCGCGCCCGGGGTATTCCGGGCACGCGTGCCCCCGGATCGCCGGCCGATTGCGCGTGCGGCGGCTGTTTATCGCGCCGCCTCCGCCTGATCGATACGCGCGTGTGTGGGTGCCGGCGCCGCCGCCTCCGTTGCTTTTATCGCGCGCCTCGTTTATTTCCCGGTTGCCCCGGGCCGCCCCGGCTCCGACTAACCTGCCGGGGTAGGGCGCCTCGGCCCGAGCCGCCGCCCCCGAATCGGGGAGGGGGCCAAGTGCCGGGGGCCGCCCGGCCCTCCCGAGACCCGAGGACTACGCTTTTCCTCCCGACCTCCTCCTTTTACGAGACGGATCTTTTTAATCGCGCCCCAGGCCTCGCGCCGGGTTATTGAAAAAGTCACGCTGCGCCGGAGCCGCTCAGCCCGCTGTCGCGCTTTACCTGCCTTTCTTTTTCTCGCCTTTTCTTTTTTTGGAATCCTGCAGGGGGCACAGCGCGGAAAACTTTCTTTGCTTCGGGAGATTTATTATTTACGAGTTTGCCTTTGACGTACTGCCGTTTTTCCCCAATAGCGTTATTATATCATATATCACCACACTGTCCTACATACGCACACCGTGTACCAAATATTCATTTGTTCCATCAAGTACTCGCCTCGTGCAATAACTTTAGCTTTCTATGTGCGTAGTATTTTAGAAAAAACTTATCGAATCGCAAACCAAAATCGCGATTTCCGGATAAAATTTGTATATTTGTATGATATGTTATTTTACGTCAAACTAGTTTTAATTCTGTAACATGTTTACGTACCTACCTTAAACAAAAATTATATGTTAAATATTTACGTAGATGTTTTCTAACAAATTTAGCGTTCTTAATTACTCTAGTGTACAAGTATTTGCTTGAAAATACAAGAACAACTTTTAATATTTCGAGAACAACAATGATTTCAAAATGCGCAATATTTTGCGCAGTGCACGAGTTACTGCAATAGTTCGTTTGTGGACAGAGTCTAAAGAAACTAAGTATTGACATTTTTGTATTTTGACGCGATCATTATACATTTCATCATTAGCATTTTTAAAAAGATGTATCATAATAAATAAACAACAATTTTGGAAAGTTGATTCCAAATATACTTTTGTAGTTTCAAAATATTTATAATTTTTGTGTCCGAGTTGTACTATTACGCTCTCCTGCGGTGCAATACATTGACAAACATTGAAAACTCGGATAAAGTCAACTTTATGCATAAAGGATAGTTTGTCGACGTAGAAGGTGGCTCGTTACGTCATCGCCGCGCAATTAGGCACAAAGTTGCGTCCTTCGCTAATGCCTTTCATTCGGGCGCGTTTTTCAGGAGCGATGCGCGTGACAGGGGAGGCGGCACTCGAGGCGGCCCCTTCCGCCGAGAACAGATGCGTAATCGTCGGATGGAGAGGAGCCCCCGGACCGCGAGGCCGGCTGCTGCGGCGTGCATCTGGGTCGTCCGCGGGGGCGGCGGCCCAGCGGGGCGTGACTGGGTGGTCCGGTGGCCTGGGCCTAATCTCGGGCTCTCCCGGCCTCCGCGGGGCGCGCAACAGTTGCGCGGGGAAAAGCGCGCGGGCGCGCATCGGCGGCAGGGAATTCAATTTGCATGGGGTGGGCGCGCGGCCCCGGCAATTACGCGCAGCCGGGGCGCGGCCGGCAATCCCATTTGCCCACGGGGTGGGGGTGGGGGGGGCGGGGGCGAGCGGAGGGCGAGCGGGGGGGTCGAGCGTCCCCCGGGAGCCGCGCACGTGCCGCCCGGTTTTTCGCCCGCGGGCCGACGCCCTCGCCGAATGCTGATTAGTTTATCGGCGGCGCGCCGCCCGGCCATCGATCGCCCGCGGCCACGGCGACCCGTGTCAATCGTAAAACTTTACGATTGCGCGCCCGGCTATCGTAAAGCGAAAAAGTGATAATTAAATGGTGATGCGCCCGCGCGCCGCCCGAGCCACCGCCGCCCCACACCTTTTTCCCGGCGAACACGTTCGTTTGGGCCGTTTTACGGGTTTGGTATATCGTAAAAAGCCCGCGGCTCGCGCGCGGACAGCCACGGAGCCGCGCGCCCGCTCCCGCGGTAATTGCGCGCGCTTCCGCACCCGTGGAAATCTTAGCCGAGCCTTCCACCTAGCCTTGATCCCACCTGCCACGGCTCTAATTAACCGCCTCCGACAAATGCCCTGGGCTCAAAGAGTGACTCTAAAAAAGTGTTGTCACAAGAATTCCAATTGTAACTGCCGTATATATAATAGTACATCCCTTTATCATCTATAATGTATAGCATCCCAGATAGAATGTTTATTGCTTAGAATACTACTGCTACAACAATAATTTAGTGTAAATTCATAAAGATAACCTAACATTCAAATAATAAATATATTTTAAAATCAAAATTCATACAATAAACGAATAAATAGCAATAACAATCTTCAACTCAGATAAACTATATGAATAAAGCATGCATACATCTGGCACTAGATGTAAGGTGATAATATATTATATATATATTATATGGATTTAAAAATGTGAACCGTATCAGTGAAGAACCGATACCTTTTTCATATCATTTATTACAACGTTGATATCTTTCAAATCTTTTGAACTGTGGGCTTGATAAGTGTATAACATACGTTATTGTTTGAAAAATAATTATTATAGAGATTCCGTACAGCAAGAGAATTCTAGCACTAATAATGCATCGGTAAAAAATCAATATATCAAACGTTTATTTTTGCATTTGCATGCATCTGGGGCACTAAAAATGGTATCGCGATTTGGTGTATCCAAATTCTGCCACATTTGATGATGTTCCTGCTTGTCTGTGATTGTATAACGCTCCGCCTTCTTTAAGGAAGCAATGGAAATGAATAAACTACAAATGCATGTAACAATTTTGCAAAAACCTTGATCGCAAACTACTGCAAATATGCTCGTATGCAGCTGCCTCTTCGAAGGGGACAGCCGAGTTTGGCCTATAAGGCTCGTCGAGACAGCCCCCGCACTTGGCCAAAGCGAGGGCCGAGCGACTTATCCGGCGCGCAGCTGGGGCGCGAGCCAGTTGGCCGCCCGGCTCCGCTCCCGGGCGCGCATTTCCCCCCGCGGCCCGCAATTACGCCCGCGCTTTTCATTTTTCTTCCGCGCGCCCCTCGCCGACACCGGGGGAGGAGAGGTTAGAAACGTTCCTCCGCGTCTGCGGTCGGATGAGTTATTCCGATGGGGGGGGAGGTAGTAAGCGGCCGCGCGTGCCCGGACTCGCCCGGCGCACCTGAGCTGCGGGCGCCAGGGGAGCCGGCACCGCTCCCACTCCGGGCCCCGCGCCCCTCTCCCACCTTTCCTCCTGCCTCTGATTGTCCTATTAAACATTGGCGCGGGCAGGCTCTCCTATTCATTTTTATCTACCTTTTCGAGTCTTTGTTTTGGGCGTAATCGTAACCTCTTGATAAGATTTGTCTCGATCGAGTCGCTCGCTGAGCGCCGTCGATTCGTTGCTGTTATTCAACGTCTCCCCGCTGTAATGCACTGCGCGTTGGATTTGTTTGTGCGATAACGTTTCTAGGGGCTGCATCCACCGGCGCACTTTTAAACTTTTTCAACGAGCTTTAAAGATATTTACATTTGGACGACTTCGCTTGAGTAACGCACCCCATGTACATGTATATTGCGCCTTACCAATGCTTGTGTATGATAACGAAAAAATCGGTGCAATCAGCCTTTTACACAAGGTCTTAATATAACTTTGACAAGTTTCGCAGTTTTAAGGAATAAAGCCTAATATTCACAGTTTTAATGGGCCTTAGAACTTGAGCTATATGAATATATGTTTTGCCAGAGCTCAATTTGGAACTTATTAAAGTAAGAATGAGCTGCGCGTATTCAACTTTGTTTTTAATAATCTGAATGTCACTATCAAAGTGTTATCGTTTCTTTTCTTACCTAAACATCTAATTAGGTGACAGATTTGGGGCTAGATCATTATTACTATTTTGTACATATTTTTGTTTTGTGTCAAGTACGGCTGTTTCTGTACTAACCGCAGAAAACAATGATATTGATTATTATATATCTAACAATTTTAACATTTTCCGTGATGACTTTACCCATCACTGTTAAATTACAATTTCAAAATATTCCTTTGTATTGTTACGAATGCACTTTAACTGCGACATAAATTTCATGCAGTTTTCCGTGCGTGGATTATTATACATATACGCTCTACGCAATGCTGCAGCAAACGAGTAAACGACCGATATGTCGACTATAGCGCTCATAAAAACCGCAACGACACCTCGGCGTGAATTCCAAAAAGGCGCTACTTGTCACTGCGCTGACGACTGACGAGTGACGCACTATGCAGCTCAAATAATAGGGCATATATATTTTACCCGCGCGATGATTATACCTGGCATGTGATTTCAAGTCGTATGATATATTTTCACGATGAAACTATATCATCTTACCGACAACGAAATTTTAAGACTGTTAAATCTATTTTTAACAAAATTGTTTTAAAAATAAGCTACTTTTGGATAAAAATAACCATTGCTGATATTATATTATAATATTGCTGTATACTCTTCAAATTTTTATTTCTATAAAGACAAATTATGAATCCATATATGTATATTTCTAAACTATTTCTATACAATAAATACACCTAATTAACGAGTTGAAACTACACTTGTAAAAAACTTTTTAGTTACTTTAGGCTATTGTTTAATATTTGTTTGCTGCAAACAAATTTAATTTAGTTTTCGTTCGTTTCCTTTTTAGTTCTTGTTTCGGTGTTCATTGAAAAAATCATAGTCGATTTTAATATTTCGAGATCAACTAGCGAATCAAATAGATTAAAAGAATAAATACTCTACATTATTACTTATATCATTATTAAAAAAATTAGTACCAAAAATAGAGTTGATCAATTTAATATATTCTATTAAGCAACTACACTTGTCTATCATACAATTATGCACAAGTATATTTAATTACGTGGACTATCTGTTAGATTTATAATATATTAGCCTTGACGACTTGCATCAAGAGAAGATTATTCAGAATATCAATATTATTTCAATGATAGTAACAATAATTTTTTATTACCGTAAACCACTACTATGAGCCGAGTGTACTATAATCAAAAAGTCACCAATTCATATTTTTTTTCAATACTTTCAAAATTAAAGTTATCTTTTACACAAAATAGGCTCTAATTATTACTAGCTGAACTAAAATTTTGACTTTCAGTAAACTGATCAAATTATTCTTCTAATTTAACATATATTAAGCTGTAAATTTTTTTTGTTTATGAGATATTTTTCAATTTTTATTATCTGAATGTTTATATGGGCGAGGAAGATAATGCCTAACTCCGACACATTTTTTTAATTTTCCCTAGTAAGTTAGAACATTTAACATGCAAATGCATTACTAACATTTCTATTTGGATCTTATATGAAATAAATTATTGTCCCGTCTTTATAGTTAATCGTTAATAAATTTTATTATTATAACTATTTCTGCCGCAACATTTTTAATTTTGTTTAAATGAATGATTTCATGATTGAATTTGTAACAGTTTATTTTTTCGTAATAAACTGTTATATTACAGAAACAAAAATATTCTTAAGATTAGAACATTTATTGTTTCTAATTATAAGCTAGCACAATTAATTGAATACAAATTGCAGTTCAAGTGTTTAAATAATATATGTACAACTTTTCATTAATACACACACTACTAGCAAATAAATGTCTTTGTAGTTAATACTTGTTCAACAAGTAGTAGCTTTCACAGCACTCATTTCATTTTTATATCCATTTTCATATGTAACTTTAAGTTACTAATGAAAATTTTGCTCTTGTGAATCCATTATAAAAGTTATGCAAGCATTCACTTTTCCTTATTCAATGCCTGTATAAATTCCTCGAGTTTTTCTTGTATCTGTCTCACGCGTTCTAGAAATTATTTTTAAATGAGTTCAACATATTTATTATATTTTTATGCAATTAAAATGTTATGTTTTCTAAATCGTGACTTACTTAATTCCTCAGCAAGTAATACTCTCTTGCTAGTTAATAATTTTTGTTTCATTTCATTATCTTGACCATAGTCTTCAAGTACTTCCTTAATTTCTTTATCAAGCCTACGCGCTTCTCTATTCATAATTTGTTGTCTTAATGCATTTGCAGTAACTTTT
The DNA here is from genome assembly GCA_018906755.1 of Sycophaga agraensis. Classification (NCBI taxonomy): domain Eukaryota; kingdom Metazoa; phylum Arthropoda; class Insecta; order Hymenoptera; family Pteromalidae; genus Sycophaga; species Sycophaga agraensis. The sequence goes on from JACCIE010000011.1 coordinate 2,761,161, forward strand.
AACATTTGTTGTATACGCCAGAATAAAACTATATCATTGCATTCCATCTTTAGCATAAATTTAAAAATATTAGTCAAATGAAATAAAATATATACATACGAAATAATAGATGTTAAAGTTCAATAACTACCTCTGCATCATGGCCAGTGTGGTATAAGTAGTACCCTTTTCTACAGTCATATGCTTTGGATAAACTTTGTTGAAGGAAATATCTTCTATAAACTGGATGCCAAGTTTCTCGAATGAATTCATTATCTACATCAAGTCCGTTGCGTTGAAGATTTTTCCTTACAGTTGTTAATTCATCTTGTGTTAATATAGGCATATGGTTCTGTAATACCAATTATTCAAAAATTTAAAGTCTATTAAATAATATTTGAATTTGTAAAAACATAAATTCCTTTTGTAATTTGAAATTATGGTATACCTTATCAGAATATAAAATTTTATCTAGTTCGTTTTTAACACTGTTCCTTTTATGTTGTTCTTCATTTTGATACTGCCAATACAGCCATCGTTCTTTACGACTTGGTCCAAGCATATCACGTAAAATAAGCTCAGTTGCTTGAAGTTTTTCCTTGACTGATGATTCTAAGAAACGTACTGCCTGATCCCATTCCCGTTTATCACTAACACTTCTGTCCTCGAGTGTATTTAATTGAATTACGCGCAACATTTCTGAAGCCTATAATAAATATATTTACACATAACAATTAAGTTTGGTTAAATATTTTAACAAGGAAGTAAAAAATATTAAATCATTACTTTATCTTCCCAAGTATGCCTCATCATAGCTTCATTAATAACTACATTTTTTAAATGATCAAAAATATCATCATGATCTGGATTTAGTCCAGCTTGGATCATAAAATTTTTAAATTCTTTGTGTAAACATTCCCAACCAGTTTCAACACTTTTAGATGGCAATTGTTGTTCAGCCCACTGCTTCAATTTGATGTCTACAGTTGTATTAAAGTTACCTAAAATATAATTTTCAATTAAACAGTATTTTCAATAGCAATATTTTCAATAGCAACCATAATTTGTTTTATATATACCTGCATTTCCTGTTTGAGCAGCAGGTAAATATATGTTTTCAAAAACATGCATGCTAACTTTTTCCCATAAGTGTGTCATTAAAACATCTTCCCAATGTCTAGTAGAAACTTGTGAAAGATTTATTATTTCGTCTAATATTTCACCTCTAGCTTTTTCAAAAAGTTCATCTCTATCTAATTCACGTAATCTAAAAATGACATTCAAATTTAAATTTAATTTTAATAATAAACAGTATTTTGAAAAGGCAAACAAAATGTTACCTTGGAAAATTATTTTTCCATTCTGTTTCTAAATTAAATCTTGTTGCTTTAAAAGCATCAGCTTGTTGTTCAACAGTTTCACGGACCATTTTCCAAAAACATTCAGCTACTGCTAAACTTAAATTTCTTGTTGTAACTTGTCCAGACATTGCCAAGCCATCTCTGGAATTTATAATATTTAACTTCATTAATTATTTATTCAAGATAAATTGCAACATTGTTTATAATATGTAGTATCATTTTGAGAGATTGAAAGAAATAAAAATAAAGACTTCAATATTAGTAAAATAAATCAACTCAATACAATCTACTCTATAATTAACTATTCATCTACAATATTTTAATATAAATTCATCTGTTTGTTACACTTGTGTATCTTTACACCATATTTATTTTAAAATACTTACTTAAACAACTTGGAATTTCTAAAAAATCGTTCCTCATAATCTTTAATTGTTTGAATACTATCATCTTGCCTTCCACGACCTGTAACTACAGCAAAGTATCCCAAAGCTTTCATTGGAAATAGTTTGCCAGATAAAATTTTTTTTAATCTTTCAGGGTTGGTCAAATTTTCTTCTGCCACATCTACCTATAAAATAATTTAAGAAAATTTTATATATATATATATATACACACACACAATCAGAGATAATCTAAAAACATAGTAATTTAATTAAACTAACTTTAGTAAGAACAAATATAGTTCTTTTCCCAACAGGATCCATATGGGAAACTAAATCTGTTACATTACTTCTTTCTGCATCAACGGATCCATCTTGAATGCAAAGAATAATAGCATTTGGATTGCTCATATATTGTTGAGTCATATGTTTTATGGCATCTCTGGTATCTTCGGCCATTTCAGTGGTAACTGTCTGTTATTCAAAAAATTAAATTAAATTGCAATAAATTTTAATTCTCTGCAAGAAAATGTAAAATTCTTCTATCTTTTCAATTCCTTTAATAGATTATTGTAAAATATTTAAAGTAGAAAATTTGAAAAAATTCTGCTTACACTAATAATACCGGGTAAATCGACTAGAACCATTCGCGGTAAACCTGGACCCTTCACAGTCATAGCTATTACATCATGACTCACTGTTTTTCCACTTTGTACACTGTTTTTCATTCGCATTTCAACTTCCCGGCGAAGTTCTGCTAATTCAGATTCTTTTGATAAATCAAATTCTCTAGTGCTATCTTTGAATTGCGCGATATGATATGGTCCTTCACTTAAAGTTACTTTTACTGGAGATCTTGTCATCATTTCTCCACCACCCCTAAATAAATTTTTATTTGCTTAAGATAAATTTATAACTATTTTTCTTAAAAATTTAACTGATTTCCTCTACATATAATTACCGTGGAAATATTCGTGCTTGTGCAATCATTTCAAGAACAGAAGTTTTTCCTGAACTTTGATCACCTACAACTACAACCCGTGGTAAATGATCGGCTGTTGAATATGCACTATCATAATCATTAAGTTCATCTAAAACATCACTGTACATGTCAATTAGAGATTTCTAAAAAAAAGTTCATTATGAATTAAATGTTTAATTTTAATAAATTTTCAAATATACCTTTATTTTTCGATTACTTTTCTTTAAATTTCCACGAAGTAATATTTGCTTTCTTAATTCTTTATTTTCACGTTCCAATCTTTCAAGTTCCCTTTGATATTTTGATTGTATCTGCATTACTTCATCGTGCATTGCATCTATTCTTTGTTGAGAAGATTCTAAGTAGAATTTTACATTCAATACATTAAATAAACATTAATTCTTACAATAATAGTATATTATTTTTACATATAAGAGGTTAAAACATACGAGCTTTTCTTTTTTCAGTTTCAAAATTTTCAGCAGCTGCAGGTAATGCAAATGCTACTGTATTTTTGGTTAACTCATCTTTGACATCTAGAAAGCAGTAATGCTCATAAAAAATTCTGTATTATACTGCAAATTTTAATATAAACCAAACTTTTTTATCAAAATTATTTAAAACAAGAATAAAGAAACAAACTTATTGTTAACAAAAAGATTATATTTATATTGAATAGTATAATAGTAAAATGGTGATAAAGCATAAGAGGGTCTGTCCCATTCAGTATGTAAATACATACATATACAATGTTAAATTAATACTATTGAAATTTTTCACTTCAGGGCATAGTGTTGAATGGACAGACAAATGTACTGAAAGGTTATGCTTCTTTTTTACACACCTGAATAAACTTGATTTGCAAAGGCCCTGATCACATCAATTTCACCTGAATAGAACAGACCAAATTATAAATTATATTGCAAAAGGATGTCCATTAATTGTCAATATATTCAGTCACCCATATTAATTTCTATCAATATTAATAATTAATGTATTTCAAGCAATTCAAATTTGAAACATTTAAAATAAGTTAATAAAAACCAGAAATAACTTTAAATACAACATCAATATTTGGCTTTAAATCGTACAAATAAAATAAATGTTGATGACTCAAACTCAATGGTGAGATACATGACTAATATAAAATTATAGCTTTTAATTTAGTATTTGATGTTGAATTTAGTATAAATTGTTTATTCTAAAATGAACAAATATAATATTTCACACACAAGTTAATATATTGAAATAGGATAAAGCAGGAACTCATCCAGGTATATCAGGAGCACTGAAATTAAACATAAACGTTACTCACTATTTGGTGAATTACTATTTTTGTTACTATAATAATCATCAGTTTTGCTACTTTCAGCAGCTTTAACAGCATCTTCTAATCTTTGATTGAACCATATTCTATATTCCCTGTACTTTGCTTCTCCCAACTCCTTTATGCGAGGATCTATGTAGATTCATTTATAGTTTGTTGATTATATTTTATGTTTTAAAAAATAAAGAAATTTGAATATAAATAGATCCATACCAATTTCAATTTTGTTAGACATTGTATCTTTAACAGCTAACAGAGAATTACGAAAATCTTTCCATTGTTGATTGCTTGGCATTAAAGACTCTATCCAATTCATATCTGGTAGTCCTTCTTTCCATTGCTCATATTTCTAAAATATTATCAAATATTTCGTATTTTTAAACAATATTATACTTTTTAGTATTTAATAAAAAATATAAATATTTGGCAAAATTTATAAAAATATTACTTTTTGTAAAGTAACTCCTCCTCCAATTGCACCACCTAGTAAAAAGTATCTTAATTTTAGAGCACCTCTTACAATTTTAGTTACAATCATAACATAATTTCTATGTGAATTCAATAAAATTCGAGTTTGAGGAGAGGCTAAAAGTGGTTTGCAGTATCGAAACATTCCAGATGTCAAATAACGTGATCCCAAAGCAGATGTTGGGTAACGAGATGTTTTAGCTATTAGAAAAATGTTGCACCTAAAATACATTAGAAACATTATCAACTCAAAGAATAAACATTGGATAATAATTTATCAGTTGCATAACAAATATCATATAGAAAAGTGACTATTTTCGTCGTCTAATTTACTTTTGCTAAGCAAATTTATGCATTATTAATTCTAATATTATAATAAAACACGAATAAAGTTACAAAACCACTGTAAAGTGATCAAGGTAACCTTAAAAATATCACGTAAGTAGAAACTTGATATGTACAAAATGATATTTTCTTAATGTATGTACATGATTTTAATATAGGCAAAGTGTTTAAATTCGTAGTTTGAAAAATATCGAAAATGTGGTTTGTATACATTTTTTAGATAAATTTTAGTTAGAATCTCACCCGAATTTCCCACACAAGATTTGCTTCATTGTGATTTATCCGAGATCTATTCGCAATTTTGCAAGTACAAGGAATATCAAAAAATCCAAAAAAGTGTATTGTAATTATAAAATCTTTATTTAACTATTTCAACATTAATCATTTGTGACCAATGTCGACTCGCAGCCGACTCAGCGCCCAGTACCTATGGTACTACTGGTACTTCCTATACCAGTTTCCAAACGCGCCCCAAAATTTGACTCAGAATAAATTAGAGAAAAACCGAACTACCGTAAGGGTGTTATCACATTAAAAACGAGCACATGTGTCACTTCAGTGTGTGTGCAAGTGCAGCAAATATCTTATCACATTATTAAATACTTTATAGCCTAAAGCCACACAGAAATGACTGTGTGTCCAGTGCTTGCAAGTGCATGCATGCATGTACAGGCAATATAAGTTACAGCATACATGAGCTACTTTAGATTCGCCATATATTTCAATAGCGATAATACATATTTATTTATTGTAAATATTACCAAAAATGAAAAAAGAAAGGGACAAGAAAATCTAAATATAGGAGTATAGCATATCAAAACTACGAATTAAACATCCGTTACCTAAAAACTGAATACCATTAATTACATTTCCTTATATAATTTTGTAATTTAAAAAAATTATAAGTTATTGTACTATTTTGATCAGTGATTTTATTTCATTTTATGAATTTTAATTTACTATAATAATTTTATTGTAATGAATTATTATATTAATTACTAATTTTGTAAATGCATATGTACAAATTCTGTAAAGAAAATTTAATGATTATGTACACTTTTTATAACTTTGCGGTTTTAATAAAAATACTGGTCACATTATACTTGAAAGTTGAAACTATTCGAATAAAATTTAAAGCTTTTAACATTGACTAGTACGACTTCTATGTTTTCAAACCCGTAGCCTCACCATGATTATATAGTTAAAAGCGGAATTTAAAAAACTTTAAATTCTCCGGGTGTCAAAAAATCCCTGAGATCATAATGCAATTTAACGTAGGTCTAGTGCCTGACGGACAACGGAAATTAAACGAATAACTTGTTATATATCTAATTATTAATTATTTAGATTTTTAACACGAATGTTTTAATAAAATAAAATTAATCAGTAAAATAAATTTTATATTTTATGCACGATTAATTAATTTACAAATTGTAAATTGTAAACCTTAGTAAGATTTTTTATTTAATATTAAAAATTATTTCAATATAATTTAAGAAAGCCATTTTATACATTTTAATCGAAATTTTACAAGTATTTTTCTATTCAGTTTGTTTTTTGTTTTGACCAACAACTGAGTGATTGTTTAAAATATGCATTATGTTCAATGTTGTATCGTAAGTAGATAGCAATATGTTTTATATAATATATCTAATTTTCTATCTATAATCAATATATTTTATTGTATTATATTTCACGTAATACAATCAGACATCGTCAATCAGTAACCAGTAAATTTGTCTCTCAAGTATTTATACGAAGGTTTAATTCAATTTAATCTGTATATAAGATCACATAACATACATTAAAATGAAAATCGACAATTCCACGTGTTTTGAGAACAGGTGGTATATGTGTATGATTTTAATGATTTCAAGCTGCATATGACGTACGGGCCGAGAAATGTGTTTATTCGTGGAATCGTATAAAAATACAAATTTGCTGGATCAGCACCTAACGATGAATATATATGGTATAAATTCGTTCACTTCTGTCCCAGTTGGTCAAAGTTCCAACTAGTTCATCAATTATATTGACCAATACTATTGACTTTAGAATACCTATCTAGATCTGAATGTATTTGAAGCAATTATTTATTTCTCATACAATAAATATTACATACAATTTAATGTATTATAATTTAATAAAAATTTTAATAACATCATTTAATATAATTAATAACTATAAGTTAACTTAATCTTTAACATTAATTAATATTTATGTTTAACATTCTGTATAAAAGATCTATTTACATTATGCATAAATGAGTTAATATAAGAAAAGTATTTTAATATACAATATTATATAATAATTTTCATCATCAGTCATTAGCTTGATTATTACAATCTCCTTTTTTTATTATCTTTGTTTATATGCTACTTATGATTATATAACATTATTTAATTGATCACAGATTTTGATTTACTATAACATTCATTTTCATTCTCAACTTCTAATAAACTTTACAAATTTAAAAAACAGGTATCAGACTGCGATGTACTTCTTGGAGATCATCATCTAATGTTAAAAGTGACATAAATGAAAAAAACATAGCTAGAGCTGAAAGAAAATGCCACACGTCATGATTATCATAGAAATTAAAAAGTAATTTAATACAAGGCTTATTATGTTGTCTGGATTCTGCTGGTGTCAGAGCCCATGATATTGTCTTGTTTGTAAAAAAATACAGTGCTCCAGACCATGTCCCAAATGAGAGAATGATGTATATTAGAGGTTGAAAAAGAATTTTTTCCTTGTAACACAACTGAAAAAAAGATTGCGTAATTTAAAGATAATTGATTGAAAACTATTGTGCAAATATAAATTTATCCCCTAAAATACAAAAAATATAAAAACTTCTAAGATTGTAACCTTTGTTATTTTAAAAATGCATAAATATAATGAATACATGTTTATTAAAGGCAAAGAAAAATTTATAAAATTCAAAAATATTTCTGATTCAAGTATACTGTCCTACTATCTCCATTATTATTTTGATGAATATACAAATTCAAAGATTATCAAGACAATATCATATATACTCACTTTCATAATAATGTAGAAAAATGTGTAAAGAAGAAGATTAACCATGAGAACCATAAGTAAATAAGTAGCAAAGTCTTGTGTGTTATTCATGTTTCCATAAATTGCTAATGCGAGATTACAAAGATTACCCATAACTAGTAAAAGAAAACGTCTCCAATAGATCGGTTGAATTATATATGAAATTCCTGAACGAGCATTGTGTCTCATAGTCTTTACATAAAAGTAAAAAGGTTATTGTTTCAGAAATTTATTTATTAATTCAACATTATATGACTCTAAATTTATTTTTTATACAATGGATTATATTTTACCATTATCATTCGACGAAATACTCCTCCATCGAATTTCCACTGTCCCATGTAGTAAATATGAGCACTTAAGATCAAGCATGTTAATAAATGACATACAGTAAAGAAAATCCAAAATTTCGATTGACCTTCTAAAACTCCAATCAATCCTAATAATATAGTAATTGCTAGAACTCCAAAGGTAGTAGGAGCTTGAGCATTTATATCAGGATGGCGATTTTGATAAATCTTTACCATGCATAGAACTGCTATTACATACATAAAGCTTGTATCTAAAATAATAAAATAGAAATTTGAATCATGCAACATCTGAATATTTTTATTTTATAAATTAAATTTTGTCCCTTTTCATTCTTTAACTAAAATCCAACCCAATTTTACTTAAACAAATTAAATCATATTTACCAAATTGAAAATTACTGTGATTTGGGCAGAAGTGATAACTTCCAGACAATATACCTTCCATCATTAAAGCAAATCCCATAGCATAAAATAGTCCATAATGCTGTGGAATTCCTAATCCTCTATCGACATAATGTAAATTATCATATTTTTCTCTCATGTAAACAATAAAAATAAAAAGTAAACCCAATAAAATATATCCTAAATTGGAAAATACATGATTGAAATCTGATAAAAATTGTAATGGATGTGAACACAAAAAATTGTAATAACAGAGATCTTGATTTCCTGTTACATGAAGCACATTTTGATAAGTGACTACTAATTGAATAACTGGAGCTGTATAAAAAATAGCTACAGTTATAAGGTAATATACATAAAGACGGGATTTTTTTCGAAGGATTCTTGGTTCTTTCCTAGCAAGATCACAGACAGACAATATCAACTTTGTGCGTATAATTTCTTTAGCATAAAAAGCATCATGCATAAGATCGATATCATCTTCATCAAGGGATGAATCTTCTTCATAAATATTAGATGTGTTATTTTCTACCTATAAACAAATTACAACAAATTAAATAATATTTATATAGAAAAGAAAGTTATGTATACATATAGTTCAAGATTACTTTACTTCTTGAAAACCTGAATGTTGAGCATCTGGTGAAATATTAGCTTGTTGTGCATGATCAAATTCATCTTGAATAAATTGTTCTCTTAACATTCGCGAATATTGAATTTTATAACAAATTGATCCTATGATGTAACATAAACAAAACGTAACAAAAATTGTTGCTGCTGAGAACGAAGCAATGATATAATCAGACTGCTTAATGCTATTAGTAATTGTTACATTGAAAAATTTTCTGCGATCGCTTACAGAAATCTTATCAGAGCAGTCTTTATCATCAGCATTAACAACGAAAACAATAAAAAACCCATTTGGATATATTATTTTCTGAAATTAATAAAATTTTCAAATTTTTCAAATGAACTAAACATCAATACATAGAAAAAAAGTATTATTCAATGTAAGTCTTTACCGGTACAGTTATTCCTCCCTGCCAACTTACAGTTTGCCAATAACCTGCAAATTCAATATTTCTTTCCAGATCAAATACTGGACACTAAAATTAGAACAGGTGTTGAAATAACTTAAAGTTTACTTCAATAATATTAATTAAATTTTCTTACAGATGTATTTTGGATTGAAAACGTCATACAAGTACTACTGTTAGACTGCACATTAATTAATACAGATGAACTATTACTTAAGTCTTGAAAGTTGTATCCATAATAAACTGGTTCTGAAGGAGTTATATTATATGATCTTGAATCTCCAGGTCTTTAACATATTTAATAACTGTTGTAATTATGTATTTATTTTATGCTTAACGTAATACTAATTTAAAGTTATTTAATGAAATTATTACAATTAGAATATTTATAACTTACTTTACATAAAAATCTAATACTGGCTTCAGTTCCAAATAAAAGGAAATATTTTTTAAACTAGCTGTAGTTATGCTAATAGTTACATAATTATGGGATTCACCAAATTTGATAGTTTTATAATATTTGGATGGACATAATGTTCTACTTGTTCTATTATAAAACAATGTATTGTCTACATGTTTATTTTCTACTTGTAGTGGAATTTGCCAAGACAAAACTCCTTTTTTTTGCCTTGCAATCACAATCAGTGGATTATCAGCCGTTGCATCTTCACTCTCCACAATAATCCTTTTAGCTTCAAGTGATTGTATCTTGAAATACATTTTTGCTATTATTAAATTAAAAGCTATAGTAGAAGGTTAAAAAGTAAAAAATCAAATTTATAAACTTACTGTTTCACTATAAATAAAAACATATTCAATCGTTGAATTTATTAAATTTCTGTATGGATGTGTATAGTTAGCAGAAATAACTATAGGAGTTAATGGTGAATTATTTGCATGTGAAAAACTAGTTGATAAAGTTAAAATAATAAAAGCTAAATTAAATTTGGCAAACTCCAAATTATTCCAGAGGAACATGTTTTCCACTTCTATGTAACAATAGAAAATTAAATCCAACAATATGTCAACAAGATTGATTTAAGCACTGTAAATTTTTAAATAATAAGTAAGATGCATATTATCTACAAGAATCTTAAAGGAAGATTTGACATTACCTATTAATTTATACAGATTACATTTGTCAAATTGTAGATTTTTTGGTCTCCATTTCAGTAACCTTTGTTAATTAATTTTATAATTTCTACAGAAATCGACCCAAATTGTTTCTTTTATTATTATTTATATTGATCACAATGTTTGAATTTATATATTAACGATATATTGAACGATATTTTGATTAAATTGTACACATTTTCTGGGTTATGAGCAACTATACGTATGTGTTTCTAGCTTCTCATTCGAGCTTCGAATTTTACTATATATATATATACTTTAAAAGTGACGATTGTCTGATCTCTTCGACTCTGCAATACAGTGCAACTTTTAATTTGCAATCTGAAAATGAAATTATTATATTTTTGTAATTAATAAATTTCAAATTAAGTAAGTAATCAAATAGTAAATAGATACGTTATTAAGTTTGACCATTGTCATTGCTAAATTACATGTCTGCTTTAGCTTGAATCTCTGTTCTTTGAAGTTATTGCACATTTAACTTCAACAAATTTGCAACTAACAAAATATCAGAAAAATTCTATAATATTAAAATACACGATGTGTGTGCACGTTATCATTTGGAGTTTAAATTACACCAAACAAAACAGGTTATTTCTATCTATTATAGAATCTTATCTTTCGTATTATCTGTACAAGATCTTACCCTCTATAAGATCCTATATAATCTTACCTATAATTTTAACATTTAATATCTACAAATTAATTTCCATTCTAAATACATTAACATAAAATATTAAACAAACATTAAACATTTTTATTCTATTAAATAAAGCATTGTTATTTTTAATATATTTGCCCTTTTTCTTCGATTTGCGTGCATGCATATATTTCGCTTTTTATTTCTTATGCGCGTTATTTCGTAAAGTGCTAACACTCGGTGTGCATGACACACATATCGTATACCGCATCATACGCGTGCGTGCTAATTCACACTATGTGACTATATAGCAGGTTAGCATATGTAGCTTAAACTATATGCTACTCAATATCTTATATCTACTTCTATACGTGCACGGAGTTGCATGGAGTGCGGTGTGCATGCTATCAGAGTGCTCGTTCGTAGTTGCGTAGGCATTTTCTAAGTGCTTTTTGTTTCGCCTCAGCATTTTAAAATGCACAATATTGTTGAAAAAGTTAGAGTAGCTGCATTTTCAACGACATACTAGACAAGATATCTATATAAGAAAACTAAAATCATGAATACCCCTATTACAAAAAATTCGGAGAAAATTGAAATTTTTGCTTGTTGAATAAAACTTGTGCATCATTTAGTGCTTTTAGTAGTTGTTTAGCTAAAATAATTCGCTTTTTCCTAGACAACCAGCTAATAAGGTCGATCGATGCTGCAAAGCTCTTTCGACGAAAAAAGCGGCACTCATGAATGGAATCAAATCGTCTAAGTACTTACTTAAGGTCTAATTGTGGAAGCGTAAGGAGACCGGCTCGTGTTTTTTATATTTGGGAAAATGCGCTAGATCACGTGCATTATAGGTGAGTTCTACGCAACAAGTTTAAATTTGTGTGCTGATAAACATTTGCTTTTTCTTATTATTTCGCAAATGAATGCGAGAATTTCATAATATTAAAAAAAATTGTTGACATTTGCTATTTGTGATAATACTATCAAGACAGAATTTGGATAAATTTGCTCTTATTTTAGTAATTAAAAAGTCAGTAAGAACCTTTTATTCAGAAATATTTTATTATTTTACATAAATGTATCAAATAATACGTAAACAAACATTTCTAACATGTACTGTGTCTAACTCCTAAGTGTTAATTACACATAGATAGAGATTATACAGCTTATGTTACGGTAGATTTAAAAATAGTCAGTGACTATACGAACAATGACATAATAATTTCAGATAATAGAATTTAATAATACATTTTTAAATTTTAAATGTACTTTTATCGTTTATATATTTCTCACCCATGAATATTCGAAGAGAATAATACAGCGATCTCAAGAAAAAAATACAATAGAAAAAATTATTATTTTTATACACAAAATATTAGGAAATAAGCAAAAACTATAATAATATCAATATAACTATCATGAAATTATAACGTGTGCGTATAATTTTTATGTGTTTAAATTAATAAAAAAAAGCAAATTAGTTTTCAGTTGCGAAATTCGTAATTGTATAAAACTTCAATATGCAAATCGAGTTGCGTGTGTTATAGTCACAGTATTAGAATACAATCAAAGTTAAAAAATGATTTTCATTATTAAATAATTTTGTTCTAAGTACATTAATTTTAAGTATATATAGTTAACAGATACAAGTTTGTAAAAAAATAAAAAATGTATTAAATATTCAATTTAATGGGTTGTATAATTTATTGCTTTGAGATATCGATATTATGACACCTTGATTTAAACCAATTTAAACCTCGGAGAAATTTATTTTAAGATTATAATTAACCTAGAATTGTTGTTTTTAAACATCATCAGATATCATATTTATACATACACTAGAAATTTTTGTCATCGGAATCGTCCCAAATTACCAACATACTTAATTTCCTCCTATTTCTTCCCAAGCAGACATTTCATAGCCGATATATTCTTTATTATTATCTAAAGTTTAGGTATCTTTAGCCACACGTAATTTTTAGTGAAAAATTTTTCATATCTCAAGTTTAGAAAAGTCTTTTTACTAAAGAATATGTCTATGTTTAATATTGTTTTGTTAATTTTAGCGATTTTAGAAATAAAAATCAATCTATTACAAAATATCCATTTGGGAAGAAATAGGTAAATGCAGGTGTGATATACCCTCGAATATACCTGAATTGTATACTAATTTTTCTTGTACACCATTATTATTATCTTCACTTAAGCAATAAAATATTTCAATATTATACTCAAAAATAGAATGTAAATATTTCCAAATGTTATTGGCTTAGTCTGAACTAATTGATAAATAATTATGCTTATAGTAGTATACTGTGCTTATGATTGCAATTTAAGACAATTTAATTTTATTATTTGGAACGCATAAGTATTGATTGTAAACGAATGATTTATCTAGAATTTGTAAGACGTGATTAACGGCTAGTAGTAATAATGGCCGAAGCTCGAGCAGGAGTTGCTTTTAGCTTCTCTATCACCCATGAAGGATGGGATGTGAATCTTGATCGTGAGGTTCTCAATCTCGTTTGGCAGTCAGGGCTGCGTTCTTGGAAAAAACGTTTTTTTCGATTTCGTGTAAGTATTTCATTTAATGCAATAGAAATAATTTTAGTTTTTAATATGCAGAAGTTAATATGAATTCCATTACGGGTTCTTTGTTTTTTGAATGTATATGGAAATCATCACAAAAACAACTTTTATTAATTGATGTAGATTTTAATAATTTAAAAATACTATTTACTAAATACTAGAATACTATGGTCTACAATACATTAATTGATAATGATAAACTAAATGTCACGTTCTCTTAATAGCATACTAATTTTGAATTTTTAAAAATCAAAATATTTTTTTAATTATTGACAACAAAATGTTTAATTTCGTTCGAAAACCCACATGCTATATGTATAATTACTTGAGATTGAATATTGGTTTATAGAATAACATAAAAAGTGGAGTATATCCAGCGACCCTGAATAGTTTGTGGCCAACTGTGATGGTAATTCTAGCAATTCATTTTGCTGGATTCAGTGTACCTTGCGATCCTGTAGGAAAAGTAGCACTATATCTATTTACGTAAGTTAAAATTCGTATAGCAGATTGTAAAGCAATTTAATAAAAAATAAATATTAAAATTAACCATAAATATCAGGTCATCGGCAGTGGCTCAATTTGTGGCTTGTTTCATAGTTGGTCTGTGTTTGTGGTTGCTGACCATATATGCGATTCGTTATACATTGAAGTTGTTATTGATGTACAAGGGCTGGATGTTCGAAAAGCGAAGTTCAGGACGTCGCAATCAGACGTTCACTACCAGGCTCTGGGTACGATGCGTTAAGCTTTTATCTGGTTGGCGAAAACCTATGCTATACAGCTTTCAAGGATCTTTGCCAAGGCTGCCATTGCCCAAGCTCGAAGACACTTTACAAAGGGTAAATCATCACGATTTTTGTATGAAATGAACCATATTTTTGAGTGCAAAAATATATCACGATGCCGAATGTATTTCTCAGTATCTAATAAGTATACGACCGTTGCGCGACGACGACAACTACAGACGCATGGAACGACTTGCTCTCGATTTCGAACGGGGAATCGGCTCCAAGCTTCAACGCTACCTCGTTCTCAAGTCCTGGTGGTCAAGCAATTATGTTACGGATTGGTGGGAGGAGTATGTTTATCTACGCGGACGCTTGCCCATTATGATTAACTCCAATTTCTATGGTATTGATGCTATCCTCATGCATCCGACTCAGGTGCAGTCTGCTCGAGCCGCAAGCGTCATCCATGCCTGTCTTCAATATAGGACACTTATCGAAAGACAGACACTTGAACCGGTCCGTTCATCTCTTTGTGCAATATTTATATATGTATTATATTAATTGCTTAATGCAAATGACTTTTGTATCTTTTATTTCGTTTTCTAGATTCGTATTGAAGGAATGATACCATTATGTTCTTGGCAATTTGAGAGATTGTTTAATACTACCAGAATACCGGGAAAAGAAAGCGATAAAATAATGCATTTAAACGATGCAAAACACGTTGCCGTTTATCATAATGGCAAATACTTTAAACTTCCAATTTATCACTGGAATAGACTTTTACTACCATGCGAAATTGAAATGTATGTTATATGTGTATGTTGTATATAAGACTTGTTCTCATTTATAAATGAATATGCATAACTATTGACCAAACAAAAACTTATTTCAAATGTACAGACAGATTCAATCTATTTTGAATGATAAAAGTACACCTTACGATGGCGAAGAAAGATTGGCATCTTTAACCGCTGGTGAAAGGTCGCATTGGGCAAAAATACGAGAAGAACACTTTAGTACAGGAGTTAATAAAATTTCCTTAGACATAATCGAAAAATCTGCTTTCGTTGTTGTATTGGATGATGTACCTTACGAATATGATAAGGTATCCTAGAACTCGATTTTAATTATGTTACAAAGAGAGTGAACTCAAATCGAAATTGATTCTTTAGTTCCATCCAGAAAAACTCGATACCTACGGGCACACTTTGCTGCATGGTAAAGGATACGATCGTTGGTTTGATAAGTCATTTACATTATGCATTGGAAATAATGGCAGGGTACGTTATAAAATATCACATATTCCATAATATATAAGGTATATTTATGTAAAACAATTTTATATTTAATAATATTACAGATCGGGTTTAATGCAGAACATTCATGGTAAATATTTATATCATGCTAAAATTATATTTTAAAATAATTGAACACATAATAATAATAATAATAATAATAATAATAATAATTACTAATAATAATTTACAGTATTTCAAATAATGATATTGACGTTATTATAGGAATTTCAAATATTTGAAGTGAAGTAATCTTGAATTACAGAATAAAATTAGTTTTGAGTAACAAATAAAAACATGTATAATTTTTTGAAAAATTCGTTAACTTGCATTTTTGAATATCTTATTTATAATAGGAATGTAAATTATAAATTATAGCTTTTAAATTTTTTTAAATTTTTAAACTTTAAAAATCATAAATTTTTCATAAATAAAGAATAGACTAGCTTTTATAAAAAGTTTACTTCTATGTTACTATTGATATTATCTTTGGAATATTTTAGGGGAGATGCTCCTATTATGGGAACTCTTTGGGAATACGCTATTGCCACTGATGTAGAAGTTGGGTAATTAAATTCAAGCTGTCTTTTTCACTTATTTCTTATTTTTCTGTTTGTACTATTAACCAATTCAGTATATTTTAAAGAATAAAAGATACATATTAATTGTTTTTGTGGAAATGGTATTTAAGTATTCATAAGATTTTTAGAGCACCGTAGAGCTACATAGAACACTGAAATTACATATTTAATAATTCATATTTATAGATATAAAGAAGACGGATGCAATAGAGGTACTCCTGAAATCACTCCTCCACCACCTTCTCGGTTAGAATGGAATCTCAACTCAGAATGTTTGAAAGCTATTAAAACATCATATTTAGTATGTTATTAAACTTAAAATTATTTCATTAAAATCAAATTTAAGCAATAGTTTGCAAATCGAATTTTTTTACTGATGTACAGATTGCTGAAAAATTAATACAAGATATTGATTTACATATATATGTACATGATCTATATGGCAAAGGATTCATGAAAAATAACTCGATGTCACCTGATGCATACATACAAATGGCCTTACAACTAGCATATTTTCGTGACTCTCATAAGTTTGATCTTACGTATGAGGCTTCAATGACGAGATTATTTCGTGAGGGACGAACAGAAACTGTCAGGCCTTGCACAATACAATCTTGCAAGTGGGTTAAAGCAATGGAAAATAAATCATCTTCGGTAAAAAAATAATTTTGTTCACGTTGCTATTGTAAATGCTGAAATTCGTAATTAATAATTTGATGCAGATAGATGAAAAATATAGATTGTTAATAGCAGCAGCTACGCAGCATCAAAAGGGATACCAGAATGCTATGTGTGGTGAAGGAATTGATAGACACTTATTTTGTCTTTACGTTGTTTCAAAATATTTAAAACTTGAATCTCCTTTTTTAAAGGTTTCACATTTTAGACTGTTTATGTATAAAAATTAGTTATAATGCAGTGTTAATAACTAATTACATATTAAAAAATAAATATTTATTTAAGGAAGTCTTAAGTGAATCATGGAAATTATCTAGCTCTCAAGCTCCCCATGGACAAATTTCTAAAATAGATTTAAAAAAATACCCAAATTGCATTTCCGCGGGTGGCGGTTTTGGTCCAGTGGCTGATGATGGTTATGGTGTTTCGTATATTTTTGCAGGAGAAGATTTGATTTTCTTTCATATTTCGAGTAAATATAGTTCTGTGGTGACTGTAAGTTATAACGAGCTAATAGCTATACTTACATAAATATATAATTTAATAGTGTATTAAATAATATTACTGTTGCATAGGACTCAAAGAGATTCACAATTGGGATTCAAAAGGCACTTATGGATATGAAGAATTTATTTTTAGAGAAAAAAAAATTAGAAATTCAAACAAATAGATTTATGTAATTATTTTATTGTTATACAATAGATCTTGAATCATAACCATACAAAGAAGGTTCTTTGGAAAAATCATATAAATATTAAAGTAAATTTGATACATGTTTTGTATAAATGTTTATATTTCTAAAATATTTTTTATGATTAACATATATTTTGAGAAATGTTGTAAAAATTTGTGGTGCTATAGAAATGTAAGAATTGTTAAGCAACGTACTGATATTATTATAGTCAATAAAATCTAGTAAATTATCATAGTATATACATTGTCATCTGTATCATTGTTATTTAAAAAATTATTTGCCTGCATAACATAAATATTTAATTACTTTTTTAATTAAATTAAACACAATTAAAAAATTCAATTTTATAAATATTATTGTATTCATTAAATTTATAGAAGTATAATTAAAAATCATTATAATAGTAATATCCAGGGCTTTTGAAAAATAATGAACCCATTTAATATCTTGAGTTAGAGTCATTTTGGGATAAAATGTTGAATAGCAAAGTTGCACGATTCCAAGCTGAGAGTAAGTAATAAGATGACTATTTTGATTGTATGAGTAGCCTTGTTTTTTTATCGAAGCCCCTAAATTTCTATATATTTTCTAATAGTTTGTCTCGAGAACTTTTCAAAACACTAGGATAAAACATAATTTTTCCAGCAAGTACGTTTTGAAATTAACAATGTTTTGACTCAACTTTGGTAAGTGGACTGATATTATTCAAAGGTCCTACTGAGAACAGAATTCTGCTAAGTTCACATTGTTGATTTTGGATGGCATTAAAAGTAGGATCATCTGAATTTTTATAATTTAAAAAATACTTAATTAAAAAAAAGTTTTATCTTATGTTTTTTAATGCTTTTAAAAAACTAAGCTTTTAGAAAATGCAATAAAATCTAGAGAATTTAATTAAAAAAAATAAGGTTATTCTTCACATGATTTTATACTCACAATAGCTCAAGAAGATGATATAAATATAAATTTTAATTTGTTAATGCAAAACTTTATTGAAACTGTACAATTTATTTACTTATAATTTAAAAGCCACCTCTCCTGTACCTTATTGTTTTGAGTTTTCATGTTTTTAAACATTAGAGTATAGGAAATATAGCAGTTAAAGTTTTATTTTACTTTAATTTTAAATAATAAAAATATTTTGTTATAAATCTGTGTAAGTTTTTACAATAGAGATTTGTGTAGTTAGAAATAAATATATTTATGTATTTTGAGTTTCTTCGGGGGAAGGACTATCTTTTTTAATTTTAGTATTCGATACTTTGTACCTGTTCGATAAAATAGCATTTCTTATAGTAGAGTGTAAAAACCTTTTATTTATAGAATCCTTTTTCTTTATCCAACCATTGGGGCCCATTACAGCTGCTCTTTTTGCTCCATCTTTTGCTTCTTCTAATAATGCCTCAACTGCTAATCTGTTCAGTATGTAATATTTTAAATGACATTTTGTTGTGTATATAAGAATTTCTAAGATAAAATACTTAATCTTACTTTTTTAACGCTTCTTCATCCATGAAAAATAAATTTTTTTATAACGTATTAATAATATTACAGTATTTAATCTAGAATATTTGAATAAATATCAAATTGTACGGGTAATAGTGATCCTTAATTCCTTATAACTGTCTATAACGACATATAGTATTAAATAGTATATCGTAAATCAGTGATGCAGGCACAACTAATTGTTTCTAATTCTAAATAGTGAAATTGACATTTATATTGACATGGCTGATACTACAATTGATACTGGTTGATACTAGTGCATTGCAATGCACTTGAATGTGCAGTATAGTTATAACGAAAAGCGGAAATTCTATACACACAAGCTGCACACTGGCGCCATTAATTATAATACGGGAATCGGGAATCGGGATCCATCATCCACATTCCACAGGCACAAACTGCAGTGTCCACCAGCGTTTTATGAAGTGTAGGTTATAATTTTGGACTCCGAAATTTCAAGTAAAGTTGGCAATGCTACAGAAGTTAGCCAAATCCTAAGTTCGCGTTGCTTCGAGAATACGCGGGCAAAAGAGGATTAGAAAATGCATCAGCGTACGAGTCGATAAAAAACACGGCAAAAGTACATAATAGTAATGTTTGAATCGCTAAAAAAGTACTAATAGCGCAATATAGGAAATGTCCATGGCTGGGATATAATCGATGAATTATAAGATAGAATTTAAATGCACCTCGTGTAAAAGAAAATTTAGAAACATGAACTAGGATAGTGCACTGTGAATATAAAATTTATGGAAGAATTATAGTATAAGTTAATTGGGAAAGAAAAACTATTTGCTTCAAGTGAAGCTAATGTCTGCTAGATATTTAAAAATATGAACAAATAAATAAAATCATAAATAATATGTAATATGTCATATATATTGATGTAACATAACAAGTTAACAATCCCAATAATCTACAATATAACAAATTAAATATGCTTTAAAACAAGTGGTGAATTATTAAAAAGTCCAAGCATTAATTGGTTGATTAATGATATGCCAATAAATTTAACCCTATTTTATGTCTCTTCTCTCCTACTTCCAATTCTCTTTTTTCGAGCTTGAAGGATCGCTGGGATTAGATGCTTCGCGAGCTGTCCTCTCGCGGGTCAACCTCATCCTTACCGGTCCATACATTCTTTTCAGATTGAGTTGGGGTGCCGTTATCGTATCTTCTTGTATCGGGGAGATCTGTGTTTTCGATGGTTTCAAAGGCAAATTATCCTGTAAGGCACGCTTACCCTCCTGGGTATCCCTTAGTTCCACTTGCTCCTTCGTTTGGCTGGTCCCTCGGCTGTCTGTGATGATCCCACGAATAGCTAGGAAGGTTTGTGTTCAACGTATAGTCCCGAATGCGGTGGCGTGGCTAAGTACCCAGGGATCCCTGGATATCTCCAGATTTCACTGGAAATCCGAGCCTTCTCAGCATGGTAACGAACACCTTAAAACTGGAAGTTCGATATGATAATTGCTACGTCTCCTTCTGGATGCATAGATGAGCTGCTTATTAGTTGCAAAAAAAGAAGGTGTTGCTCTCGCTGCCTAGTCGGAATTATTTCCTATGGGGTGATTTGTCGAACAACCGGAGATGCAGCAGTACCTGTTTGAAAAGGCTTCTTCACCCTATATACACATATCCATTCAGAGTGAGAACCCCGTTTAAGGGGAATTCCCCATTTACCCACTTACAGACGGTTATCCCATTCTTTAAGGGACCAGCCTCGTTCATGCTTAAGCGCCGCACCGCAGTGACAAGATTTTGCAGCCCCTAAATGGCAATGTATAATATAAATATGAATATAGATCCTTTAAAAACTACACATAATTAATGGAATACTACAAGGATTTTATGTCAGACAAGTTATTTTTGTACAAAAAAAACTAATAACAATAATAATAATTTTTAAATAATTTTAATAATTTAAAAATTTTGCGAATAATTGATTTTTCAGAAACACAAATACTAGATGTTTTATATAAACTTAAGGTTCGAGTTTACAAAACTTAATTAAAGATGGTTCGAAATTTAATAATCGAATGAAAAAATATTAAAATCTAAAATGCGAGTAGAATTATATTTACAAAATATAAATATAGAATGAAATTTAGTTATGTATAATTCATAGTTTATTTGTGCAGGTAAATGCCAGGCTGAATCGAAGGTTTCCATGTGGCCTACAGATTTTCGTGTCTTGATTTTTTTTGTGTCCCCGAGGCGTTGCGGCCGTTGTCGTTGCAATGTTGAACTAATCGAGCATATCATTATTTTTAATTAGATTATATGGTATTTTTTTCCTCAAAAACTTTATGAAAATCCCAAAATAGTGAAGTAGTATTCAACGTGACATAGAATTCTATTGGACACTTCTACATGCAACCAGTTTTACCAACGCTTTTAAACTGCGATTGAAGTTACAGTATTCAACCTACGCGTGGAGAAACGTGCGAATCGAAAGCTCTATTCATTTGAGTAGCGATTGTATGTGTGCTTCACATAAGCAGGTGGTGGAGCGTAGAATCGAGTCAAGAAAAATTAGATATCTATATTTAATTGATTGATTGTAGGGAAATTTTCGTAATCTAGTTATTGCGAGCATTTATGGTAGCGTTCTTAGAAAGCAGTCCAAATATAATCGATAGATTCTTCTGATTTGTCACAAACTTCATTTTCTATGTCTACATCTTGTGATGCTAACGCAAGGTTATTTTCATGATCTTAAATATCACACAGAGATGTCGAAAATAATTCCGTAGACAGTGTGTATTCGTGAAAAAATTCATGCGATGAAAATGGAAAATTTGCAGCTTTTCGATGCAGATACCGATGTTGCCATCGAAGATAGCATTCCTCATAGCGTTCGCTTTCACGATGCCCGTGCCGCTGGTGCAGCCGTTGCTAAAGGCGGTGTACGCTTGCGCGAGACCTCTAGTAACGCTGATGACGCTTGCACCACCGGCACAGTCGATGTCGAATACAGTGCGCGTTTGCGGGTCACCGTAATGATGCTGATGCAGTTGTTGTCGTGATCGGTACAGTTATAAGGATCGGCATGTGTGTACATGATTCCCTCGCCGCCAGTACACCCGTTACCAAAGACGGTACGCGTTTATGTGAGACCATAGTACTATCATTGTTAAAACAGGAACAGTTATCTATGGAAGCATCGTGCACTTACGCGATGTTACTGGTGCTGTCGATGTAACCTTCGTCAAAGGTGATTGACAATTGCCTGATACAGATGATGTGGTTGGTGCAGCCGTCGTCGATAGTGGTGGACGTTTACCTGATATGCTACTGGGTAGTTGATGCAGCCGTCGGTGATAATTATTATAGCTTCGTCATAGTTTCTTGTCAACATTGCCAAGCCAGCTAAATAAGGGGAAAAAGAAACAAAATATCTTTTCTGTTTATTTTTAATTTTCCTGCTAATACACCAAATGTAACTTACGTATCTGAATAACATTGATTAAAAAAATAATGAATGTAAAAAACTAAAATTGATGATTGTAATTATCGATCGCTGAAAATTAATAAGCAAGCTTATGTGAGAGCTCTAGTCTAATTTTTTTATGTAGAACATGATGTTCTCACAATTGTCTATTAATAACAAAAGAAATTATGATAAATATCCACATATATTCACTGCCATCTATGACCGGGTCATAGACTCGATCATTCCGTGTGCAGTAATTCGATAGACCGTCTGTACGTAAAAATTACTTTGCCTGGTAACCTGCTGTCTGACAAACCATATCCATATAAAAGAATGTATAGGTGACTTGCAAGGTAACCTTTTGACATTGCACATAATTCAATCGCTAACGGATACTATATTGTAATAACCATTATTTCAAGAAATATACTAAACTATAAAATATTGTTAATTATAATTTTATATAATACCGAAATCGAGTACTACATATAGATAATTCACAATACATTTTTATTGTTTATTTACTGTTTTTCAAAAAAAGAGTTTTTCAAAAAATTTCTTGAAAAATCGGTTTGCAAATTTTAACTAGGTTTTAACAGTCATCATCAAATGCTGTTTTAAAATACAGTCATGAGTAATTTGTTTGAGTTTATTTAAGAAAAAGGAGCATCAGAAAAAAATATGTTCCAAATTAATTGCGATTTGCTGTGTCTTGAAAATTAATTTTAGTATATGTGAAGTATTTTATCAAATTTTTGCTAACATTTTTGGAAATTGTATTAACCCTTTCCGAAATAATAACCGATACAGTAGGAAATAACCACATAAGAGGGCAATAGACAATGAAGGTACTTATTTCGTTAACCACAAAATCGATTTGGGATATAGTCGCTTACAGCAATAATATCAATTTTTGAAAAGAAGTAATTTTACTTCGGTTCATGTATAGTACTTGTATTCTTCTATTTTTATTTATTAACAGGGTTAATATTAGGATGTGCATAGTACAAGATTTTGTAACTGTTTTTTGTTTCTGTGATTTAATCACGAATATTTTCTCTTTTTTTATTTATAATGTTAATTTCATGATGTACCAGCAGCAGAAACTTCCTTGTAAGTAATTATTCATATAATCTTATACATAACATTAACTAAACACATGGATAAGTTCAAGAAACTTACAATAAGCAACAAAATATTTTATATAATTAATAAACTTTAACTCTCTAATACTTAATAATATTATAATTACCTTGATATACTTAAAAAATAATTGATCAAATCAACACGGATTTCTGTACTTATTCAATGATTTATGAAGTTGAGTTTTGAAGTTTCATGTAATTCAGTATATAATAATTTTGTTTATATTAAATATTTAGTGATTATAAATTATAAACCAAAATGAATAAAATATTCATTATCCACAGAGTACAATAATACAGTAGAAGGTGTATCGCTGTTGCATTTATTGCTGTGTTCTGAATTATTTCCATTTTTGTCGTCGATTTTATTTAAAAATCATTCAGAACATTTAATCTTGTAATTTTTTTGTTTGTCACAGGTCCGAAAGTGACATGTTAGAAAATGTCCTGATGAATAAAAAACATTTTGATCGTTGAGCAAATGAGAGTGAAGGCTTCAGCTTCGCGGGTACCCGACGTTCCCCCTATCATCCTCATCTCTCCTGAACTGACTTTTATTAAGTGAAATTTAGCTCGCAATTGTGATCAACCAGTCAATTGTAATATAGTTCTTTTGCAAGGATTAAAATATAAGTTTACAAGTTTAGAAGAGTAGTAGAACTTAAGTTGAACAAGACAAATTGTAAGTGAATTGTTTGTGTCGAGATATTTGGCTAAAAAGTCAAAGAATTACGATTAACGCAGGGTGTTTTGATGTTATAATTACCGAATATTATATAAGTACAAAAATGATACAACAAATAGAGGATACCAGATGTGAAAAATACTTGTTTAGCTTGTGTCGTGGTGCCTCTTCTCCGAAGCATTAGCCACTGTTTCGGGAAGCAGGTCCTGCTCCCGCAGGTTCTTGCGGGGATCGGGGAAAATCACTTGCACATTATGTCCTTTCATTATTCGATATTTATTCGCGGCGGAGCGGGCATTACCCATCTCGTCGCACTTCTGCACTCACGGGCGCTGTGCGCCCTACAATGACGCGAGGCGCCACACACCCGGACCGACACTGTTTCGAGCCCCTTTCCCGAATTTCCCAGCAGATCCTCTTCTATAAGTCTATATTAGTAAAAGCTTCTAATGGGTATAAAGACAATAAAGACAGAATCTTATTATAGACCTTTGAGTTGAGGTAGATGCATTATCGATATCGTATCAAACGGTATCTTATCGCATAATAAGTAAACCATAATTACAATACTAGTTACAATACTAATTTTAAAATAGCCATATAATTAAGTATTTTTGTTACTGTTTCACTTTTGTTTGCTACTGAAAAATAAAAATATGCTGTATACCACATTTTACATTGTACTTCATTATACATTTTTTGGATTAATTATTAATTTTATTTCTTGAATCAACTTTACTGTTAATATCATTACTATAATTTTATTTTTTTTTGTAGAACAATGTCTTTTTATAATCAAATTAGTTCTGATTAAATCCCATAAAATTTAGTGAATAACTAAATATTTGTTCTACGTTTTTCTTAAAGTTTTCATTAATTACTATATTTTTTTAATCTGAAATCAAATTTTCAATATTTCAACTATATTAGTGTACTGTCAAAATTGAGGTAAATATTTGTTTTTACTAACAGTAACTGAAGCCACCTGAATTGTTATAGTTCGATCATATCTTTTTTTCGAAATTAAATAATTACTATAAGTTACGATGTTATGAACAGTCACCTTATGGCTTATTCAGAAAAAACGTTCACATAATAGCCCCAACATACCACTCAAAGGCAATTATTCTAGCGTTGCGGTTGGAACCCTAGGAAAAAAAGACAAACCTTTCTTATTCTCGCAGAAAAAAATTTTGTGTCAAACTCTGTAAATATGGACGCAGAAGAAGTCAACAAATTTTTTGCTAATAGCTTTTTTAGAATAAATAAAATATTACATATATATGCAGGTTTGTGGCCATACGAAAGTAACAAAAAAAAATTAATTCCACGAACAGCATTATATTTCATACTATTTCTTCTAATGATACCATTTGTAAGTTACTTATTTGCATTAATTATGTAATTCTATTTATTTTTAATAAAAAAGGAGACTGATAAATGGCCTGCGGTTTTATTAAGTTTTCTCTCGAATAGTAAAATCTAAATACTCAATTTAGAATTAACAAGGTATTCATATTTTTCATAGATTACCGAAAACAAATGTTTTCAGCAATTTAATTTTAAAAAAATAAATCAAAACGTGATAAGTTTATTTGTAAGGTATGACTTTTGGATTAAAATGTCTTAATGTGACTTGGAAAAATTTTTATTTTTATTACATATATTACATATATTTAATCTGTTTAAAATTGAAAACTTAAATAAAATTCAAACATTACGGTTGCTTTGAAATGTAGTAAATGAAAGTTACTTTACTTTCATTTCAACAAAACTAAACCGGGATTTAAATTAATTTAGTTGATTGTTTTTTAAATCTAAAGATGTAATTTCTATTTAACATTTTTAAATATTATCAAGAAAATAAATTGCAAGAACTTCATCTTCATCCTCAAGAACTCATCTCATGTGGTTTAATATCTTAATAATAATTTAAAATGAAAATTTTTTTTAAAAATATTAATTTGTTCATGTTGTTTTTTGACCTGAATGAAGAATAGCGACCAAAAAATTGCCATTTGATAAAATTTATTATAATTTTAATACCTATATTTGGTCAAAAAGCTTATAACTGTAAAGCATGCATTTATGAGTTTCAATTGTAGATATGTAGTAACTATTTACCAATATATTGAATTTATATATTGTTATGATGTCGTATGGCGTATTCAAAAGAGTCTTACGTATCGCTAACGATA
The DNA here is from genome assembly GCA_018906755.1 of Sycophaga agraensis. Classification (NCBI taxonomy): domain Eukaryota; kingdom Metazoa; phylum Arthropoda; class Insecta; order Hymenoptera; family Pteromalidae; genus Sycophaga; species Sycophaga agraensis. The sequence continues at coordinate 2,788,137 of JACCIE010000011.1, forward strand.
TAATTACGTATCGCTTCTATCGCTTACGTAAGTTTTTGAGATATGCTGTGCACACGATCTTAATCGGATGCACCAAACAATTGATAAATAATGTGAAGAACCATGGAAGTTTATTGTAGCAAAGGTTTATTGAAATTAAAATGTAGAAACGTTAGAGCTACCTCTCTGCTCAACCGATCGAGTGAAAATCATTGAATTCTTCGCTGTTGCGTGCACGTTAGTTTTTTACATTTACTACTTAAAGCTATTCTTGTACGGTGATATTATTTGCATGTATTAATAGGTTATTTCTATGAGCAATTATAAGGTTTTCGGAAATCGCTTGGTTGGCCGTTCGTCCTGACGTGCGCATACAATGGCCCTACCTGAGTAAAGGTTTTGCCTGGGCATGCACGATCTTGCAGGTCTTAATGAGCGTTTATTCCTCGATTTATTCGCAATGGTCAATTTATAATGACATTTTCAATGTGTATAAGCGCGATACAAGCATGATAGAGTACAATATAGTTTTTATAATTAAATAATTATCTATATGAAAATAAAGACATCGAACGCGTATGAATATGAAATTATGACTGCGCGTACTATAAAATGTATTGTAAATTTTAGCTACATCAAGCAAGTATAACGCGTTGGAGAAACTAAGTAACTATTTACGGGGTTTTCAAAAAATTGCCTCTAAATATCGGCAATGAGGAGAAAGATAATTCAATAATGTATCTTAGAATCTTAATATATATTAATTGATTATATTGACTTTTTTGTATGATTTTATGCACCCTAATATTTTTTAGAAGTTAAATTAAAAAATATTTCGATAAATTTGACACAAATTTATTTATTTTTCTGTAGGAAACTAGTCAAAATACTTCTGGAATATTTTCAAGGATTTTATAGTTCTAATTTTTGAAGAGAAATAAAGGAAAATAAAAAGATTCATTCAAATTCGTTGTTTAAACTTTTATTCACACTAAAAATTATTGCATAAACCATTTGCATTGTAAATCACTGACAACCAAATTCATTTTCAAATTCGACTAATAAAAATTAAAATATTAATATTAAAGCAAACAAACAAAATTTAATTTTAACGTAGTTCTCATAGGATGATTGGAGCATATTTTTTGAGCATAATAATTTGTTTTAGTGCAACGGAGTAAGAATATGGTGTGGGATCGATTTAGACATCTGTGCTGAAAATATCAATGGGTTAATTTATGGAGTATCAGTTTTTGCTAAGCATTTCGTAACACTTATTTCCGAAAAGAAGGTACTATATATATTTATAAACCATGCTTCAAGTGTATGTGGTCGTACAGATAGGCTTATAATATCAAAGCTGCATTTTAGCATGTACTGCTAGATAAAGATTCATTATTTTAGTATAATATAAGGTGTGCAACTTTGCTTCTACCGATTTTTTTTCCAAAATTGTGGCTTTATTTTTAAAAAAGTGATTACCTGTTTATGATTCAAAGTACCGTCTGTCACTAGCCACTACCTTTTGTCATCTTTTGAACAATTGTTGGATACCATCTCGAAAAAATGATGCGACTTTTGAGATGATCTACGAATCGATCCATAGTTAGACTTATTCATGAGTTTAAAAACTGTTCAGCTAGGCCATGTGCCATTGTTCGGAACAAATGATAGTCGAAAGAAGTAATGTCTGGAGAGTATGGCGGATGAGGTATAGACTTCCAATGATTCTGCGAATTTTTCTTGCATTTGGCACGAGTTTTCGGCTAGTAATGCCTCTAATTCGGAATCTTCGAAAAAAATTTCTCTTCCGGCACATGTTCTTTCACTAAGAGCCGTCTAACCGTAAATACTTGAGAGCATTCGATAAGACACAGCCGCAGTTTTTTCAAATAAAAGCAGAAAATCAACACTTCCCGTAAATGACGAGAATGTGGCTTGAAAACTGACATCTTCAATGAAGAATACACTTCTGATGCAAATACAAATTCACTAATGTGGTGCTATTGTTATTTTGATAGATATCGAACCTTACTCTATGAAATTTTTAACCTGCCTAATTTAAGCGGCACTTACGCTGCAGCCATCTATCGAAAAACGACGGCAGCAAAGTTGTACACCTAACAGTAAAGGTTTTTATAAATTAACCTTTTTTTTTAATATTTTTCAGATGAAAGAAATGTACAAACAATTATCAAAAAATTGGTTGGAAATAACGAATACTGCTGAAAAAGAAATACTTATTAAATATGCAGAAGAAGGAAGATTGTACATCTTTAGTTATACGGGTGTGAATTTTTTGTTTTAATTAACTATTTTTGGATAGATGTTTACTAAAAAAATGTTATATTTATAAAATATTTTTAAATTTATTCTATAACTATCAAGAGACGATTGCCTAATATTAGCTGAATAAATATATTTCGCTTCCGTGTAATCAGTTCAGTGCAAGCATGAGGACAATTTCCTTTTTAGAAGGTTACAAGGGAGTCAGAACAGTGGAACACCCGGGACGCGTTGACGCGAGATTACACCTGTGGATAGGCGGAGCTTACACAATAACTAGGTGTGGTTATTTAGAATTTCGTTTATTTAGTCCCGATCGCTCGTTTCCTTATGCAAAATGCAGTGACTTACCAAATCTTCATTTGTTCTTGAGCTTGGTCTTCATATGACCATCACGGTTATAACCGTTGATGGATGGTCATAGTGAATCATGCCATATTAACTCGGAATTATCTGCAGGTGGTTGAAAGTTCAAATGCGAATTAGATTTTGCGTAATAAATGATTTGACTCGAGGTACCGTTTAAATTATACTAGACGTAGCTCATCTATCAGGATTCGAATGTGACAAGAATTAATAAAAGCGATAAATGACAGGAGACAGCTTAATCGAAAACTCAAAGTCAGCATGCTGATTACAGCTATGCAGGCAGAGTAGCATCGGTCGAATGTGGTTCGAATGAATTCTGGTATTGCGCGGAAACTTCACGCGGAAAGGTCAGACCTATTTGATCTTGAGGGAGTCGCGAGGATGTCCCAAGGATGCTCTGCTCGCGCGTAGGACCAATCAGTTGCGCTACCGAAAGCAGTGCGAGGACGCAGCACCTGTTTCTTTTTCCCCACTTGGAACAACCGCAGGATTGACCTCGGCACCCGCAGGGGCAGAGGTGCCACCATTCAACGTGTGCGACAGAGGACCGATTCGGAGCCAATTGTTTAGCACTAGGGCGTGCACAAGGAACACCTGTCACTCGAGTGCTACTTAGTGCCTTGTTTGAAGTCTTTTGAGGCAATACTGAATTACATTTACTGAATAATAGGTTTTTAAAACTTAACTTAATATGTATTATTAGTTCTTGATGCGTGATTTATAGCTACGGTTAATTTTAATGTGTTTTGAGTTTTACAAAATTGAGGATAATATGATATAAATATTATTAGATGAAAATAGGGCGGGATACAGGTGGAAGAAAAACACTTACTTAACTAAAGATTTGATAAACATATTCTTCATGTTACAATTAGTCGCATGTAATTGTGTCTGCCGCACTCTTTATTAGCTTCTACTCGATAACTTCTTTCGGTCTTGGTCTGTCCCGAGTTTCCCCGAAACCTCACAATCGGACATACATTTGTACACTCCATGTACACTCCCATGCCGCACACGTGCCTTCGGTTACATTCGCAATTCCACAATATTAAGGACTTATTGAACATCTTGATAATAAGAATTTTATAATATATATATAATATATAGATATTCTAACAGAGTATTAATTGTAATAAATACTAATGAAGATTCATTTTCAGTTTTCATGATCTGTTCTGGAATTGCTTTTAGTCAACTACCTTTACTGCCTACTATACTTGATGCTATAATACCATTGAATGAATCGCGTCCAAAGCTTCTGTTTGCAAAAGCAGAGTTTATGTTTGATGCATTTGAATATTACTATGAAGTTCATTTTCTATTTACTATTTTTGTGGCATTGACTATTTCAGCATTTATTAGTGTTGATTCGATGTATATTATGATTGTACAACAAATTCTTGGAATTCTTGCGGTTGTTATGTAAGCTTTTATTCCTGTATATATTAATTACATTTGTATTTTTGGATTGATTTCAAATATTCTGAAGAAGTACTTATAATTTTTAAATCAAAAGTGACATTAATAGGAGGTACAAGAAAAATAAATACTAAAAATCTGTAGCAGTATTCTATTGTATTTTTTGATAAACTTCATCTCATTATCAACTTTTAATTGGTTTTATTAGAGTTAAAGGGTATTAGATGCCTTAAACCTGAACTATATTTGGTAGAATATTTAAATCAGATATCAGAATTACCAAGATACACTTATCATATAAATTAATAAATAGAATCAGTCAAAGAGTCAGATGTAATACAAGCTAGAAAACGCTCTTCCGGGAGCTCTTTTCTGTTAAGCCAATCGAAGCGGTAAAACTTTGCATTTGACGCTAATTGAATTATCAAGCACCACGTGTTTAGATAGAGATAAGTTTAGTGAGACATTGAAAATAGTTAAACGTGATCTTTGATTATTATCTATTTTTTAAAAAAGTAGAATCCTTTAAGACAATAATACATTCAGTATTCAAGATTAGCAGTCGATTTCTTAACATACTTTTTTTACGACTTTTATTATTTTAACATTTTGGTGAAAAAGTCCCAATCGAAATTATGTGGTACTTTGAGCTGACCATATGGTTTGCATAATAGTTTTAAATAGCAAATTTGAGAAAAGTAAGGTTGTTAAATACAATAGTTCATGTTTATTTTTTATTATAGAAATAAAAAAATATTAGAATTACGGTAAATTTTATAGTATCTCAATATTCTTTATGTAAAAAAAATATAGGGTTGTTAGTAGTTATTATATTTTAATGTTGACCTAATTATATGAGATATATTAAAGATTACGAGCGTGGTTTATTGTATAAGTTATATAATATTATGAAATATGATACACACTTAATAATTTTTTACAACTTTTCAAGATTCACTTGTTATTGACTCTTTCGAAGTGTATATAACAATTTGATTTGATAATTTAATAGTTCTTTCAGAAGTATTATTTTTATAATAAAAATATTAATTTTTATTTAGGCTGTACTTTAAGTGACTATGGAAAGTGTTGGAATAAGATATTTGTACCGTAAATATTAATTTTCAGGTATCGATTAAATGATGCAACATTAAGTTTTGATCAACATGGAGATATTAGTTTTAAAAAAACTACTGAAGCTATTATTTTGCATAAAAAAGCTATATTGTTAAGTACAATTTTCAAACAATTTATAAAAGTAAATTAAGTCAAATATTTTAAATATTGAAATAATAGTTTTTAATACATTCAGATTCGTTGGTTTAATAGAATCAACATACAGTACTATATTTCTTGTACTGATATTTAATACTATTATATTTTTAAGTACTGGATCTATATTGGTAAGTATACTAGCAGTTGTATTAGTATTGATTTCCATACTTTATGATATTTTATTCCTTAAAATTGAAAATCTAATACAAGAAAGATTCTTCATAACACAAAAATCATAGGACACTGATAAATTATAAAGAATATTATAATTATTATGTTTGTATAAAATCAAATTATTATTTTTAGGTGTTAGTTCGTACATCTGCATCGTACGATATGGCTAGATTAGTACTCCTGGAAATAGGCGTTGCTTTACATTTAATGAACTTAAGTTGGCCAGCTCAAAAACTTATCAATAAGAGCAGCGATTTGTTTGTAGCAGTGTAAGTACTCTAGTTTTACAGTAAAATTGCCGAATTCAGATTTCTAAAAATATTTTACACGTTATCATATTAGTTTAATAATTATTAAGAAGACTGAAATATGACAATATTATATAAACGTACCTTGCACAGGCTTAAAAAGTAAAAAAAATATTGTATGATTGCTAGGTATACAACGGAGTGGTACAATATTCCAGAAAAAACGAAAAAATTATTTAGATTAATAATGTTACGAGCTATAAAACCATGTGTATTGACAGCAGGAGGGATGTACGTTATGAATATGGAAAATTACGGAATGGTATTTATAACATTTATATTGTCTTAAATTATTTTAATATATTAAATATATTTATTTTTTTTATTGCAGATAATGAAGACAACGATGTCTTACATTGCTGTTGCGATTTCATTTCACAGCGAATAAATATCACTGTGTTACTTGCAAAAGTCAAATTAATAATAATCTTAATAAAGAAGTGAAAGAATCAATGTTTGAAATGTTAAAAATGGTAATAAAAAGACTATTTAATTTATTGTAAATATATCAAGAAAATTTTGTCTTAAACGTGAATAACCTATTAACTGGAAATAATATATTAAAATAATCTTGAAAATAATTCCTTGCCTGTTTAAAAAATATTCATTTTCCCTGTTGTTGAAAAATAACTTTGAAAATGGACTTAGATTACAATACTCCCTTAATTATTAATCCATATTTACGGGATTCGTATCGAGAGACAAAACTAACTTATTATTTAGATGAGTGAGCTGCCGTTTTTGATTATATCTGAGATGATGATTTTACTTTAAAGAAACTTAATTTGATTAACGTTATACTTCATCTATTATACTTTATCTTGCTTAGTTTAGTTTGTGATTTTCCTTTATCATTAGTAGGTTAATGCTTAATATTTTTAGTCAATAATATTAAGTTATTTAAATTCTTTTTAATAATTATTTATGCGTGTTTGCTGGGGTTGAGGCATGGAGACGTAAAGTGGGGAATGCGTTGTAACTTCTCACCGACGCAGATGTGAGTGGCGACCTACCTTGGCCGAAAAAGGATTGTTTCCTCTGGCTTCTAGCCGCCTCGCTGGTGTTCTTGCGAAGGTTGGGAATTGCCTTCCGGGGGGTTCATCTCTCGCCTCAAGTCGTCCGAGTATCCAGGCTAGGTGACTGTGGCCCGAATCTGGCTTTGAGCTGGTAGCTCTCCTGACGGACTTGGTATCTGCGTTTAGTGGAACACAATTCGCCTTCACAGAGCTTCGTTGCGAGAACACACTCAGTTTTCGTTCGGATCGCCGAGAAAATGGTTTGCGTAGTCCCGCGCGACGACCCGAACTTGAGTACCAGTTCGGCGGCCCCTTCTCGCACACTCGTCCTTACGGCCCACCCTTTCCACGATCGTTCCTGCCGGTTCTGCGCGTGCGTCATCTATATGGAATCATCGGCATGGTCTCCCCGACACAAATTTGCATTATTACATTTTTTATTGCTATTTGACAATCCGAAAAAGTGCCGGCATTTTGCCAGCGTATAAGTTGCTTGACGGCGCGGCGAATGCTCTGGTATTTTACCGGGTTAAAGTGACATAGTTTCGTAGAACATGATGTCCTCGCAATTTTCTATTAATAACAAAAGAAATTATTATAAATATGAACAAATATACACTGCCGCTTATGATTGGGCTATAGACTCGAGCACTCCGTGTTCAGTAATTCGATAGACTATCTGCACATCAAAATTAGTTTGCCTTGTCACCTGCTGACTGACAAACCATATCCATGTAAGAATGTAGGTGATTGAGTATCTACAGATAGTGTACAATACATTTTTATTGTTCATTCACCGTTTTTCGAAAAAAGAGCCATGTCAGATTTCTTGAAAAATCGGCTTGCAAATTTTAAGTAGGTTTTAAAAGTCATCATCAAATGCTGTTTCAAAATACAGTCATGAGTAAAATGTTTCAGTTTGTTTAAGAAAAAGGAGCATCAGAAAAAAAATATGTTCCAAACTAATTGCGATTTGCCGTGTCTTGAAAATTAATTTTAGTAATATGTATTGATGAGTATTTATGAGTATTGATGAGTATTAATGATGAAGTATTTTATCAAATTTTTTCTAACATTTTTGGAAATTGTATTAACCCTTTCCGAAATAATAACCGATATAGTAGGAAATAACCACATAAGAGGGCAATAGACGATGAAGGTACTTATTTCGTTAACCGCAAAATCGATTTGGGATATAGTCGCTTACAGCAATAATATCGAAATAACAAAGAATTACGATTAACGCAGGGTGTTTTGATTTTATAATTACTGAATATTATGTAAGTACAAAAATGATACAATAAATAGAGGGTACCAGATGTGAAAAATACTTGTTTAGCTTGTGTCGTGATGCCTCTTCTCCGAAGTATTAGCCATTGTTTCGGGAAGCAGGTCCTGCTCCCGCAAGTTCTTGCGGGAATCGGGGGAAATCACTTGCACGTTATGTCATTTCATTATTCGATATTTATTCGCGGCGGAGCGGGCATTACGCATCTCGTCGCACCTCTGCACTCACGGGCGCTGTGCGCCCTACCATGTCACGAGAGGCCACACACCCGGACCGACACTGTCTTGAGCCCCTTTCCCGAATTTCCCAGCAGACCCTTTTCTATTCGCATTCCCGCTCGCTGATACTCCCGGCCCGAATCCATTTGGAGTTGCTAAAAAGAAATGTAAATTGTAAACTGTATATATATGAATCTTGGCAACGTTCTAGATTGCCTTAGAACATTACAACTATTAAATTGGCTGTTTTATGCAAAAATAACTAGAGAAGAATTTGAAGAAGATAGTGCATTGAAAGTAGGAAAACGGCGAATTGTTGAAAGTTATAAAGCAGCAGTAGATAATATTGAATATAAAAAAGATTCACATGACGTAAAGTTAGTGTCTATTAAATAAATTAGAACATTATCATGTTTCGACTTCCTATTTGAATTTGGCATGATTTATTCGAAAGTATTACAGCATATGATTTATGCTTGTTTGTAGATTATATTGTTGCACAAAAGTGGATAACTCTGTATGAATTGATTAAAAGAATCGAAAAATTTCCTATTCAATCGAAGATAGACAGGATAAGCCATGTATATTATTAGATAAATCAAACAGGATCTCAGGCCGTGCTTGTCAGGTGTGGACATTTTTAAGAGTATTGTTTCTTTTAATAGAAAATAAAATTACTCATTTTGAAAATGCAGTGTGGATATGTTCGTTAATATTATCTGAAATCATAGAAATAGTTGCATCTCCAATAATTTTTAAAACATATTTGGTTTATCTTTATAATCTTATTTGTGAATACCTTTTTAAAGCTAAATTATTTTTTCCTGATTATACATTTAATAACATATAAAAGTTTTTAAAAACTTATTCATTTTCAAAATCTTTCTTCACATTAATCCCGAAAAATAAACCAATGACTATGTAAATACACACACACTTACACTCACACGCACACATATATATACAGAGTTCGTATCTAGCAATACTATACATCATTTGAAAAATCTTGATATAACCTACAAAACGATGCTTTGCATGATTAGTTTGGATATTGCATTCGACAGTTATAGACGTGTAAACATGGAGTTCACTAACGCCGAAATACGCGCTATTTTAAAGTTTTCCTTCGTTAAAGACAAATCCGCTAGAGGTTCCGTGCGATTAATGGTGTTTTGGAGGATGGTACTCTATTACTTCGAATCGCGGAGGAATGGTTTCAACGATTCAGAGCCGGTGAAAACGACACCATGGATAAGCCAGCCGGCGGAAAATCCGTAACCATGAATACCGATCAAACCATGCAAAAAATCGAGTTAGACCGGCATATGGCATCTCGTGACATAAACCAGAAGATGGGAGTTAGACACCAAACCAATTTAAACCATCTGCAGAAGGCTGGATATAAACAAGCTTGATATTTGGGTGCTGCATGATTTGATGCAAAAAAACCTTCTGGACCGAATCAACGCATGCGATAGGTTGTTGAAACAGAACGAACTCGACCCATTTTTGAAGCGGATGGTGTCTAGCGACGAGAAAAGGATCATATACTATAATATCAATTTAAGACGGTTGTGGTCGTAGGCCGGTGAATCGTGCCAAATAGTGGCCAAGCGGGGATCGACGGCCAGGAAGGTTTTGCTGTATGTTTGGTGGGATTGGAAGGGAATCATCCACTATGAGCTGCTCCCATATGGCCAGATGCTTAATTCTACCATCTACTGTGAACAACTAGACCGCTTGAAGCAGGTGATCAACCAGAAACGTCCAGAATTGGCCAACAGAAAAGGTGTAGTGTTCTACCAGGACAACGTCAGACTACACACTTCGTAGATAACTCGTCAGAAGCTATGGGAGCTCGGATGGGATGTTTTATCGCATCCACCATATAGCCCGGACATAATGCCAAGTGATTACTACCTGTTCCTGTCCATGGCGAACGCTTATGATGGCATAAAGATGCTTGTAACTCAAAAGAGGCTTGTAAAAAGTGGCTGTCCGAGTTCTTCGCAAATAAGGAGAGGGGCTACTACGAGGGGGGTATTATGAAATTATCGTCTAAATGGAAACAGATTATCGAATAAAACGGCGCATATTTAAACTAAATCCTATGACTGTAACACTTTTTATAAAGCATTGAATACAGAGCAAAAAAGCGGAAGGAAAATATTAGTCAACCTTATTTATGTTAAAAGATAATTCAAGTTCATTTGTTATTTGTACCTCAATATTCATAGATTTGATTGAAAATTCAAATCTCACCCCATAAATTTTCAGCTTCGAGGAATTGGCTTTTCATGTACGTATAGTAATGAGTCATCTATAATAACTAAGTAAACCATAATTACAATACTAATTACAATACTAATTTTAAAATAGCCATATAATTAAGTATTTTTTTTACTGTTTCACTTTTGTTCGCTACTAAAAAATAAAAATATGCTGTATACCACATTTTACATTGTACTTCATTATACATTTTTTGGATTAATTATTAATTTTATTTCTTGAGTCAACTTTACTGTTAATATCATTACTATAATTTTATTTTTTTTTGTAGAACAATGTCTTTTTATAATCAAGTTAGTTCTGATTAAGTCCCATAAAATTTAGTGAATAATTAAATATTTGTTCTACGTTTTTGTAGAACTTGTAGAATTTGTCCAAAGTTTTCATTAATTACTATATTTTTTTAATCTGAAATATTAGTATACTGTCAAAATTGAGGTAAATATTTGTTTTTACTAACAGTAACTGAAGCCACCTGAATTGTTATAGTTCCTTCATACCTTTCTTTTCGAAATTAAATAATTACTATAAGCTACGATGTTATGAACAATCACCTTATGGCTTATTCAGAAAAAACGTGCACATAATTGCCCCAACATACCACACAAAAGCAATTATTCTAGCGTTGCGGTTGGAACCCTAGGAAAAAAAGACAAACCTTTCTTATTCTCGCAGAAAATTCTTTTGCGTCAAACTCTGTAAATATGGAGGATAAAGAAGTCAACAAATTTTTTTCTAATAGCTATTTTAAAATAAATAAAATATTACATATATATGCAGGTTTATGGCCATATGAAAATATGAAAAAAAAATTCATTCCACGAGCATCATTTTATTCTATAATATTTCTTCTAATAATTCCATTTGTAAGTTACTTATTTGCATTAATTATATAATTCTATTTATTTTTAATAATAAAGGGGACTGATAAATGGCCTGCGGTTTTACTATCTTTTCTCTTAAATAGTAAAGTCTATATACTCAATCCAGAAGGATACCAACAATCAAGAATACCAACAAGGTATTCACATTTTTCACAAATTGTCGAAACCAAATATTTTCAGCAATTTCATTTTTTAAAAATATCTCAAAACGTGAAAATTTTATTGTTTGTTTATTACTGTTGGATTAAAATATAAGTCTTAATTTGACTCGGAAAAATTTGTATTTTTATCGTAATTACACATATTTGATCTGTTTATTATTGAAAATTTAAATAAAACTCAATGAAATTTGAGTACTTTTTAAAAGTTAGGTTGTAGATTGAAATAAGGAATCAAAAATATGAAAAATTTCAAAGTTTGTATTTAGTACACATGGAATATAAAAATGTTACAAGTCATTACTTGTATGTTCGAATTAAACAAACATTATGGTTACTTTGAATATAGTACATAAAAGTTACTTAATTTCATTTCAACAAAAATTAACCGGGATTTAATTTCAATAATAAATTGTTTTTTTAAATCTAAAGACTTAATTTAACATTTTTAAATATTGATAAGAAAATAATTTTCAAGAACTTTATCTACATCTAATGTAGGTTAATATTTTAATAATAATTTATAATGTAAAATTTTTTAAAAATACTAATATTTTGATATTTTTTTCTACCTGAATCGAGACGAGCGACCCAAAAATTGTCATTTGATAAAATTTATTATGATTTTGTTACATATACACTTGTCAAAAAGCTTATAATTGTCAAGCATGCATTTTTGAGTTTCAATTGTAGATATGTAGTTACCATTTACCAATATATTGAATTTATATATTAAATTATTCTATTCACTTTTTTTGTATGATTTTAAACATTCTAATACTTTTTAGATATTAAATTTAAAAAAATATCGATAAGTTTGACACAAATTTATTTATTTTTATGTAGGAAACTAGTCTAAATACTTCTGGAACATTTTCAATGATTTTATAGTCCTAATTTTGTCAAGAGAAATAAAGGAAAGTAAAAAGATTCTCTCAAACTCGTTGTTCAAAGTTTCATTCACAATAAAAATCATAACATAAACTATTTGCATTATTAATAAATGACTGCAAAATACGTTTTTAAATTCAATTAATGAAAATTAAAATATTAATATTAAAACAAAAAAGCATAATTTAATTTTAATTTATTTCTCATAGGACGATTTGAGTATATTTGTTAGATACATTGCGAATAATTAAAATATTATATTTTTGTAAAACATTACAACTAATAATTTGTTTTAGAGCAACGGAGTAAGAGTATGGTGTGGAATCGATTTAGATATCTGTGCTGAAAATATCGATGGGATAATTTATATAATATCAGTATTTGCTAAGCATTTCGTAACACTTATTTCCGAAAAGAAGGTACTACCTATACATATATGCTATGTTTGAAATGTAATTAGTCGTACAGCTAGGCTTAAAATATTAAAGCTGCATTTTAGCATGTACTCCTAGAAAAAGATTCATTGTTTTAGTATAATATATGTTCTGCAATTTTGCTTCCGCAAATTTTTTTTCCAAAATTATGGTTTTATGTTTGAAAAATGATTACCTATTTATGATTTAAAGTGGCGTCTGTCATTAGCCACTACCTTTTGTTATCTTTTGAACAATTGTTGGATACCATCTTGAAAAAATGATGCGACTTTTGGGGTGATCTACGAATCGTCTTCAGCTAGTAATGCCTCTAGTTCAGAATCTTCGAAAAATTTCTCTTCCGGCACATGTTCTTTCACTAAGAGCAGTCTAAACGTAAATTCTTGAGAGCATTCGATAAGACATAGCCGCAGTTTTTTCAAATGAAAGCAGAAAATCAACACTTCCCGCAAATGACGAGAATGTTGCTTGAAAACTGACATCTTCGATGAAGAATACACTTCTGATGCAAATACAAATTCACTAATGTGGTGCTATTGTTATTTTGATATATTTGATGATATCGAACCTTACTGTATGAAATTTTTAACCTGCCTAATTTAAGCGGCACTTACGCTACAGCCATCTATCGAAAAACGGCGGCAGCAAAGTTGTGCACCTAATAGTAAAGGATTTTATAAAATAACCTTTTTTTTAATATTTTTCAGATGAAAGAAATATACAAACAATTATCAAAAAATTGGTTGGAAATAACGAATACTGCTGAAAAAGAAATACTTATTAAATATGCAGAAGAAGGAAGATTGCATATATTTAGTTATACGGGTGTGAATTTTTTGTTTTAATTAACTATTTTTGGATAGATGTTTACTAAAAAAATTTTATATTTACAAAATATCTTAAAATTTATTCTATAACTATCAAGAAATGATTGCCTAATATTAGCTGAATGAATAGATTTCGCTTATGTGTAATCAGTTGAGTGTAAGTACGAGGACAATTTCCTTTTCAGAAAGCTCCGTACACGAGAGCCAGAACAGAGGAATACGCGAGATGCGTTGAGATTGAAATCGCGAGATTGCACCTGTGGATAGGTGGAGCTTACACAATAACTAGGTGTGGTTATTTAGAATTTCGTTTATTTAGTCCTGATCGATCGTTTCCTTATGCAAAATATCTTGTAAAATACAGAGTTCAGGAGTCACCACGGTATTCTAGCGTCAAAAGGCGTTTGATTCCGCGCGAATCGCGCGCAGGCGGTTTAGACTCTGTGCTGGCTCTGGGAGCTAAGCCTGGATTAAGGACTTTGTTACTACACACGCTCTCATAAATGAAGGAGCAAAAGCGAAGCTTGACGTGCTTCCTGGATCTTGTGTTCATTGGCGAGAGATTGGGTGCACAAGTGGCCTAAGCCTCTAGAATCACAAATGTAAACTTAATAATCTTTCGCTAATAAATTTAAAAATACTATGAGTTACAAAATCTTCACTTGTTCTCGAGCTTAGTCTTCAATCTTAAACTCTTTCGATCGTGACCTGCACAACATGTGTAAGTCAGGACTTGACCCGTTCTGAATTGACCTTAATTTTGCGACCGGAGACGTACTTGGTTTCGTCAATGCTCACGAAAAAGTTCCGCACTCATGCCCTCAATTACTTTCACAATGCCATAATATTAAGGATTTATTGGCCATTTTGATAATAAAAATTTTATAATATATACATGTTAATACTTTAATATTTTTCACAAATATCTTCATTCTAACTGAATATTAATTGTAATAAATATTAATACAGATTCATTTTTAGTTTTCATGACCTGTTCTGCAATTGCTTTTAGTCAACTACCTTTACTGCCTACTATACTTGATGCTATAATACCATTGAATGAATCACGTCCAAAGCTTCTGTTTGCAAAAGCAGAGTTTATGTTTGATCCATTTGAACATTACTATCAAGTTACTTTTCTATTTACTATTTTTATGGCATTGACTGTTTTAGCGTTTATTAGTGTTGATTCCATGTATATTATGATTGTACAACAAATTCTTGGAATTCTTGCGATTGTTATGTAAGTTTTTATTCACTGTGTAAAATTAGAAGTACTTCTTTTAAATAAGAGGCACAGAAAAACTAACGACTAAAAGTCTGTAGCAATATTCTATTATATTTTTTTATAAACTTTATTTGATTTAAAACTGTTAATTAGTTTTATTAGAGTTAAAGGGTATTAGATTTCTTATACTTGAACTGTAATTAGTAGAATATTAATTGGAATAGAATTACAGTAAATTTTATACTATTTAAACATTAGCCTACGATCTTTTCAGTCTAACTATTATTATGAAATATAATATACAACGATTTGATTTGACCATTTAATAGCTCTTTCAGAAGTATTATATTTAAAATAAAAATATGAAATTTTATTTAAGATCTACTTTAAGTGACTATGGAAAGTGTTGGAATAAGATATTTGTACCGTAAATATTAATTTTCAGGTATCGATTAAATGATGCAACATTAAGTTTTAATCAAAACGGAGATATTAGTTATAAAAAAACTAGTCAAGCTATTATTTTACATAAAAAAGCTATATTGTTGAGTACAATTTTCAAACAATTTATAAAAGTAAATTAAGTCAAATATTTAAAATATTGAAATAATAGTTTTTAATTCATTCAGATTCGTTAGTTTAATAGAATCAACATACAGTACTATATTTCTTGTACTGATATTTAATACTATTATATTTTTAAGTACTGGCTCTATATTGGTAAG
The DNA here is from genome assembly GCA_018906755.1 of Sycophaga agraensis. Classification (NCBI taxonomy): domain Eukaryota; kingdom Metazoa; phylum Arthropoda; class Insecta; order Hymenoptera; family Pteromalidae; genus Sycophaga; species Sycophaga agraensis. Next base: position 2,803,905 of record JACCIE010000011.1, read on the forward strand.
TATACTAGCAGTTGTATTAGCATTGATTTACATACTTTATGATATTTTATTCCTAAAAATTGAAAATCCAATACAAAAAAGAATCTTTATAATACAAAAATCATAGAACACCAATAAACTAGACTGAAAATTATAATTATCAAGTTATTATTAAATTATGTCAAAAATCCTGAACATAAATATTATGTCCGTATAAAATCAATTTATTATTTTTAGGTGTTAGTTCATACATCTGCATCCTACGATATAGCTAGATTAATACTCATGGAAGTAGCCGTTGCTTTACATTTACTGAACATAAGTTGGCCAGCTCAAAAACTTATCAATAAGAGCAGCGATTTGTTTGTAGCAGTGTAAGTACTCTAGTTTTACAGTAAAATTGCCGAATTCAGATTTCTAAAAATATTTTACACGTTATCATATTAGTTTAATAATTATTAAGAAGACTGAAATATGACAATATTATATAAACGTACCTTGCACAGGCTTAAAAAGTAAAAAAAATATTGTATGGTTGCTAGGTATACAACGGAGTGGTACAATATTCCAGAAAAAACGAAAAAATTATTTAGATTAATAATGTTACGAGCTATCAAACCATGCGTACTGACAGCAGGAGGAATATACGTTATGAATATGGAAAATTACGGAATGGTATTTATAATATTGTTTTGTTTTGTATTATTTTGATATATTTAATATTTTTATTTTTTTTATTGCAGATAATGAAGACAACGATGTCTTATATTGCCGTTGCGATTTCATTTCGCAGTGAATAAATATCACTGTGTTACTTGCAAAAGTCTTGCAATATTTCCTTAATTATTAATCCATGTTTACGGAATTTGTATCTGGAGACAAAACTATCTTATTATTTAGATGAGTAAGCTAAATGCTATTTTTGATTATATTTGAGATGATGACTCGATTGACTTTCCGAGGTTGTTATGAAAATTATTCATGATAAATTTATGTAATATTTAATATCTCATAACATCTTAGATTCTGTCTAAACTGGTTACAGATAACAAAGTTTATCTGAAACGTTATTGCTGAGACTATTTGATAATATATAAATTGCATGGACAAAAACATGTAGCGTTATTACTGCTTGGATCTCATGCCAACGCATTGATGGTCTGATGATCTCCTGTATAGTGTGATTAAAATCTTCCCTTTTATGTTCAGTAGAGCTCCTACTATGAATCCTCTTACCTGTAGTTATGTTTCAATCCTGAATACCACCCTGAAAAATGCGGTTTCCGTAGATGGTCCTTCAATATAGGCATGCTCTCGAGCATGCTATTCTTTGTGGAGTTCCTTTTGTTTAGAAATATACTCGCATATATCTATCAACTATTCTCTCTACCATTTTTAAAATAAAAAGGGACAGTCTAATCAATATTTATCACAATTAATGATAAATAATCAAGCGCAAAGGCCGGAAATCTTTTAGTAATGTGTAGGCACAAACCAGGTAGATACCTGGTTTGGGTATAAAAATTACTTTGGCTTCTTGCCAACTCTTTGTAATAAAATCAATCGTTATATTATATGTAAACCTGGCCATTATCACCAGAAAGCCGAGGATAACGCCTTCTCCTTTTTCAAGTTGGGCCGGATAAACACGATCAGATCCTATTGATTTGAACTGCTCAGATGACCTAACAGCCAATCCGATCCGTTTAAAGAGTGACAATTCTGTTCATCAGCCAACAGTTGTTCCCCGGTGTATTGTATGCCTGGCTGCTGTATTTTTGTGGTTCTTCATATTACCTAAATAGCCATAGTTAAATGCTACATTATCTTAAATTTATAAAATTAATTAATATGTATACAGCAATAATTAATATTTTGACATTAAACTGATTTCTTCTAGATTAATTTTGTATTTATGCGAAGAATATAATTTTGTTACTGAAAGGACCGAATAATCATCCTAAAATGAACTTCATCTCAAATCAGATCAAGCCTATAACTAATGACCTTTTGATGGCCTTTTTTAATTTCGTGGTAATGTGCGTTCGAGCCTCGGTTCGAGGCTGAATTCAATTTTTCTTATAAGAAATTTTGCCGCAATGTTGATGGTTTGATCAAAACTAGAAAGTATCTGTTTTTCGAATTTTTAAACTCTTAAATGTTGCGCAAGACATAATGATAGTAATGCAGTGCAAATACTTAACTTATTAAAAAAATGTTTAATTAAATAAGAAGCTATGCATTTAAAAAATAACTTTCTTTGATAACTTAAAATTGGTTAATAATAAAAAAATATTTTAAAATGTCTTAAATTACAATTTAATACAATCGCTTATTGTAAGCGTGGCAGAGAGTAAATATAAGTTGGTTAAAGTAAAAAGTTGGTTAAAAATAAAAACGTGATTTTTTCTCTAATAATAATAATTGATATTTTCTCTAATAACAATATATTAAAAAATTCAGAAAACAGAAAATCTTTTTGTAATTGTACAGAATATAGTCTGTATAATATCATTCACAAATAAATACCTTCAAGTCATCTCAAAATTCTCATCTATTTGTAACACTATAGTTGAATAAAATAATTAACCTCACACAGGATAGATGACACCAAATAAGAAAGAATAGTATTAATATTCTGTATTTTTCTTCTGGATCGCTTTTAAATTATATTACGTATGCATTTATATAATGTTATGTTAAATCAAACAAACATGTTTGACTCCGAATTGCAAGTTCTCTTCTGAGGAACAGTTCGTGTATGTTAAAGGGAAATACATTTACTATTTTCCTAACTCTATCCTTTTCTATCCAAAAATAAGCTCTTCATATATCAACATATATATTCAGTGAATAATGAATACGAATCGAAACTCTTACAGAAACGTATAGTAGCGGTTTTCTTTGCGGTTAAACGCCTTGAGGTGACTTTATTCTTACAGGAGTTTGTCCGTAGAATCAAACATTTCTTGTAGTTTCTTATAAAAATGATATTAATGAAAATATTTAAAAAAAATTATGATGATTAAGATTAAAGAACGTTGTAAAACCTAAGTTAAATTAGTGATTTTTCCGTTATCATTAGTGGATTAATGTCTAATTTTTTTAGTTAAAAATATTAAGTTATTTAAGTTTTAAAGATTTGCGTAAATAACATGACTGAAACACAAATCAATGTTATTTTTCATAATTATTATTACAACATCAATAGAAAAATTCTAGTAATTTTAGGTCTTTGGCCATACAAATCGCAAAGATATAATTATATAACACGACTATTCGTAACCGTAATTTCATCTTTAGTGTTGATACCAGTTGTAAGTTCTGTTGCAGTTTCTGTTGTATTGATTGTCACTTTCTTATTATAGAAAATTAATATTATATAGTATAAAATAGTTGTTTTTTATTTTACGTGCTATAAATTTTTTATGCTCTACAAATATATTTACAGTATATTTGGTGTTAGAATAAATAGATTATGTTAGAATAATTAGTTTTATAATTTGTTTAGATCAATGGTTTAAGAATATGGTGCGGCGTAGATTTAGGTAAATGTTGTGAAAATACTTGCGGGTTAACTTATAGTCTTGTAATTCTTTTTAAATATTGGCATACCATTTCTCGTGAAAAAACGGTAAGTTATTTTTTGTTTTCTTATCTGCAATATTTTAATGATAACTATCTAATTTCATAGTTTAAACACATATACAGACAAATAACGAGACATTGGCTGGAAATTAAAGATCCATATGAACTTAAAATTTTTAAATATTATGTTAATCAAGGAAGAAGAAAGACTGTTACATACTTAGGTAGGAAATTTTTTTGTGTTAAGATTATAATTATGTACCACCATCTCTCTTGTTTCATTGCATCCTTGGAATAATACACTAACTGGAATATTTGTGCTGTTAAACACTACTCGATAAGTACTACTCGTACCCTGGTAGAAATTTATTTTATAAACTGGGCACAATTGCTGGCCACATTTTAATCCAATATCTACTAGCAAACTAGTGCAAAATCCAGTTTCCCCATAGTGCATATTGATAACGAACTCGGAAGAATGTGCTGAAATTTCAACATACGATGCATAATGTTTTCTATAGTTTCTGATTTCTCCCCTTTATTGGAATTAATTCGGAGACGTTGTTATGTTTCGAAATAGAATGTGAGATTCTATACTTCAGTCAAGGTTAAGATCCTAGAAGAGCCTTTTCCATCTTCTATAGTTTAATTTAAGCTTTGCGAGAAAAAAAAAGTTTCCTCTTGGAATATCAAGCCCAAAGATTCGTTTGAATTTCTTAGTAATTTTTTACTTGTAACATGGATGGCTAATTCTTCTTGTAATTGTTCGGGTGTAGGGTTAGATAGATCCAAGGTCAATTTCAAGTTTCTTATACGATGGATTTCCTTTTTATTCATTAGTTTTTTATAATATTATATATGTGTCGAGGTAAGAAGTATAGGTACCCAGATAACATGCACCGTTACTGCGACCGTCGCCTTGCCAAGATTCCGCGACCTTGCTTTTCATCGGGACCTCGCGACCGGGCGTCTCGCCGCGAAACCCGCAATCAGGTTTCTAGTGTGGTTTCGAGGCGGTTAGGGATAAGTTGGATCCGTGGGCGTTGCATCGTCAGGACTCGTCCAGGGAGAGCCAGAGCGCGGCAACGATTGAATTGTCCGAGGCGAGTGCGTTGACTTTTCCTCCGAGATATCGGGGCCGATAAATTTACCGGAATGCTCTGTGATGTGGTGCCTCCTCTCTGAAACCGACGAGCTTCGTGGTCACCCGGGAGTTGACCCGGGGTAAGCTCGGGCGGCTAACCTCACGGGAGTCGACGTGGAGCGAGGGGTGGGCTGACTACAAACACTGGGGTTTGCACACAATCCAGTCGAATCGTGCAGAGCCTCCTTCTACATACCGAGATGGGACGCCCAGAGAGCCGAATGCACGGCGGTGAGGGCATTCGTCTCGACTCGAAGGGGTCGCCGTAGTCCCGTGGCTGCCGACAATCGGGGCCAGGAGGGCGTTTCTGTGCGCTTGACAGCCGTCGCCTAATACGCCCGGGCGGCCGGGCCCTTTGCCATCGGTCCGACCACCTCCCATCAGAGAGCGGCCTGCTGAAAGTTTTTTAAAATTAATATAGTAAATATTGTATAAAATTTAAATTTAATTATTATAATAGTTTGATTTAATATTATTTATAATTATACAGATTTTTTAAATTTAGTCTACTACAATTTTTTGTTATAAATTTTTTTATAAAGACTAGCACATGAGAATGTAATACCAATATAAATCGATAGAATATTGAATAAGTAGAAAGTAAAACACAATGGATGTCTCCCGCTAACCGCAAAATCGATTTTAGGCATAGTAGATGATGGCAATAATATAAATTCATAAATAGATGTCATTTCAATTCAGTTAAAAAGTAAATAATATTTTTTATGTTTTTATATGGATTATCAAAATTTTTGATATAATTTTAACTAATTATTTAGCTAAAATCATTGGTAGATATATCGAGCCATGCTCTCAGTCGTCCTTCGTTTTTATTTTATGAAGTGTCTTGTTTACAATCATTGCATGATTTTGCATTATATTTTAATTCGTTATACAAAGCTATTTTTAATTTAACATACTATTTATTTCTATAAGCTCATGGATTTCCTAAATTATTCGTTACTTTAATAGCTGTCAAAACTATGGGATCCTCTTGATACTCCTGTCCATTCTGTCACTCCGCGTGTTCTTCCATCTGTGGTAGCCGCGCTCGACCATCACTCGCGTAACTGAATAAGCTGCTACTTTCGGCTGAATTCCAATAGAATTTACTATTATTTTTTATAATTGAATTTAGTGGTTTATCGCACACACAATAATTTATGATAAATATCAACTTACTTCGATTGTTCGCTTACAATCGCGGCTGTAATCTCTCGCAATTCTTAATCCTTTCGGCCCTTCTGCACACGATAAAGGACAGCGAATGTGTAAAAAATCTGCGCTAATACAATAAGTCAAATCCTGGGTACAATACTACTGCGCGGGCGATTATATGATTTCAGAAGACGTATGAACTTCAGAACTAATCAAACTGTTCAAAGTATTGTTTTTGATACAAAATTCAAATATGTTAAATCAAATATAATTGAACATTCAATAAAATTATTCACTGTTTTATTAACACTATGCTATATTTCATTATTTTCAGTTTTGATGCTTATAGCTGGGATTAGTTTTGCTAATCTACCAATGATACCTACAGTATGTGATTTTATTATACCATTAAATGAATCGAGGCAAAAAATCTTGTTTCTTAATGGTGGGTTTATAATAGATCCGTATGCACATTATTATAAATTGTATATCTATTTTTTGGTATGTTCATTAACTACCATTAGCATAATGATCTGCAGTGATTCTCTGCTAGCAATGTGCATACAAGAAATTATTGGAATTTTTGCAATTATCAGGTAATGTATTAAATTATTATTGTAATAAAAAATTTTATTATTAGTATATTACATAAAATATAATTATAATTTAATTCAATTTATTTAATTAAATGTTCGTCTTTATATGTAGGACCGAATTCAATTTTCTTATCAGAATGACCGAGAAATCATTAATATTTCTGTAATGACTATAATGCTATGTTTTTGTACAAAATATTTTCAGACAACAATAAATATGATATTTTAAAAAGTAAAAAAAGAATTATTTAATTAGAATTTTATGCCTTTAATTTTTTACATGTGAGTTTTCTTGTCGCCTTCCAATCCGAAAAATTTTTATGAAAATTTAGATATTTTTAATTGATTTTTTAAACTATCCATTGCAGAAATATGTTTGATTACATTTTAATAAAATTATTGTGTAGAATTTAAAATGCATTTAAATATTTATATAAATAACATTGTGTATTTGGTAATATAGAATTGTATATAATCAATGCAATACAATGACAGATAGACGTATAATGCATTTGAAATTGTTATATTTTATGATTATTTTGATTATGTTTAACTCTATTAAAGATTAGGCAATTTAAAAATTTGATACATATTTACTAAAGTTATTTGTTCAAACATTTGTAATTTATACGTTTATTTTTATTTTGTTTTTTTATATATAGTATTGTAATTTTTTTAAATTACAGATATCGTTTCCAGATAGCAACAGCATCTTATCAAACAGATCCAGAAAAAAATGATATTCGAATTATCAAAGCAATACAAATGCATGCACAAATTTTAGAGTTAAGTATATTTATATAAATATTTTAAGCCTATGTTTGAGAATAAAGTGATATAAAAAGGAACTAAGGATCTTTAATTTAGCTAATTGTTTAAATAAAAATAAATTATATATTTTTTTTACTATTAAAAATTTATTGTAGCCTGTTCAACGTTCATTTGTAGGCGAGTTTCTCAGTCTATTATCTCCTGTAGCTCCTTTCTCTATCATTTTTTTGTTCTCTTCGGTCGACCCGCGCGTGATCAAACATGGCTGTATGCAAAATTATAATCTCGTAATATATCTATATTCATTTTTCCAGATTCGTTGATTTAGTAAGTAGTTCATATTCTTCTAATTTGCTTGCTGTTACGCTTTCCACTATAGTCTTCATCAGTATTGGTACCGTTGTTGTAAATAAAAAATAAAAAGTTTTAAATATATGTAATGTACAAAATATCTTCATAGAGACATTATTTCTATTTTTCACAGGTGATATTTCGTACTGGTGTACTGTTCGATATGATTAGAGATGTTTTGTTCGTGATAGGTGCTTTTACTGACTACCTTTATGTTTGTTGGTCTGCTCAAATACTCATTGACCACAGCAATGAACTATTTAAATCTATGTAAATAAATGTGTTATTGATTATAAGAAATAAGCTTAAAAAATACTTATAACTATTTTATTATCTGTAAGATTCGCAACCGACTGGTATTTGGGTTCACGAAAAGCAAAAGTAATGATAATGATAGTATTGATGAGATGTCGTAAACCTTGCGTTTTAACAATGGGAGGCGTATCCTATTTAAGTATTCAGAATTGGGCCAATGTAATTACTATTTCCACTAAGCAATATATTTTTTAAAAATAATTAATATAAACATTTTTTTCAGATTTTAAAGTCTGCAGTTTCATACATTACTGTGATTGCGTCTTTTGAATAACATACATATTTATATATAAGTATTTTTTATTCACTACGATAATATATATCTATACTATAAGATATAAGCTAGTTTTTACCTATAGTTTAAGAGGTAAATAAATATATTTTTTATTAAAGAAGTCCATTCTAACTGTAGAATTGTGTGTGGAAGGTTAAATATAAAAAATAATACAGCGTGTGACACTAGGTAGGCCAGAAACATAGGTTTTTAGATACATTTATAAGTTAATACAGATGACTCAAGGAACCTGTAGGATGCGGCGCTAAATAAGCAAGAAATATAAACATTTTCGGATTCGGCTCAATGAGGAAATGGCTTCACCCGATCCTGTTTTACTGGACATGCCATGTAATAAGACTTCAATAAGGATAACTTAAGCACGTTAGAAAATAATAATTATGATGTAGTTAAGATTAAATACAGTCTTCAGTAAATAATTTTAAAGCGTAAAGTTTTCTTTTGTATGTTATAAAAACAAATATTTATTTAAAAATCTCAAAATGATGTGTTTGCATTAATGCAGAGTGACTGTTTCAATGTTAATCAGACATTAGTATAACAAATAATTAATAGTACACTTCTTATTTTTCAAGCCATTGACTGATTAACTGTCCCACTTGCTTTCTAGCAGCGACCAATTCAGGTATATCATTTTTAGACGGTGGGTAGATGTTTGCACAATGCGCCGTACCTATTTTACAAAGAATTTTTGTTATAAATTAGTAATGAATTTATTGACAGTTAAAGATAAACAATGTTTGAGAAACTAAACTATCATTATTTACCATTTATGTAAATAGCTGGAGCTTTTGGATTAGATGAGCTAATGATGCCTAGGGCATGCCATGGATCGATACTTCCATGAACAAATACAACATTAGATATAACACTTAGTACATCTAATGCACCAAAAATAGTATTAGTACGTTTAACTCCTGGTATTAGCGTATGCAAAAATCTAAAAATAAATATAATTTGATGTTTTAACATATCAGGTGTAGATATTCAATTAGTATCAGCCATCGATTTTCGTTCAAATGAAATAAATTAAAATAATATATCGACACCGGTGTGAGAAGACTAGCACCATTCGCAATATCTGACGAAGACTAGCGCGATTCGCGGCGCGTTTAGGAAGAGTAGCGCAACTCGCGGTGCGATTATGAAGAGTAGCACGATTTGTGATGCGAGTTATGATCTTTAAAAATGATGTAAACAAATCCCTGATCACAAATAATTTAGCAATATGCGTGAAAAAATACTTGAAATGTATTAAAATAAATATTTAAACCTGGGGCCGAAAACATCCGAACACTGTTGTGTGAAAAATTCCACAGGAAAAGTTTCACTAAATAATAGAGGACGGGCAGTTGAGGTCTGGAAAAATCCAAATTCTGTACATGTTTGGTACATCCATTGACGTCCTAAAATTAAATTAAGTATTTTTTACATTTTTTAAATAATTTACTTTATTTAATTATCGAACATTTAGTTAGTGATTTAATTTTTTCACGAATTTTACCTCCTGGATTTTTTTGTTCAGTCCAAGTAATATTTCTCAACTCAGAAATCATTTTAAGATAATTATAGTCTAAACATTTTTCCTTATTATTTTTGAGCAATAGATTGCTCACCTCCGCTAATCTATTTACGGGAATTCCTTTCTTTTCATCTACTAAAATGTTGCACACAGTATCTATAGTAATAGAACTTCCGTTACGATTATCTTTGTTGTATTGTACAACTTCGGCAAAGTTACCGGCAATTGTTTCGTATAAATTAGCAATATCTTTTTGTGATGTTTTTCCTGAGTCAATTGGATCACAGAAACTGTAAGCATCAATGGCAATATGCATTATTATTAGTTATTAGTTGAAATAACTTTTAATTCAAAAAATATATTTACTTAAACAGCTTTTCTAATCCTTGTCTACCAATTAAATGTCGTAACATTATGTGTACTTGACGAATGGCAGCAGCTACTGTATCGACGCAAGCTTGAGAATGTGTTTTTAATGACTCTTCAACAACAATATAATATTCTACAAAAAAAATAATTTTAATGAAAATAAATAAAATATAAAATTTAAGTATATGTTAATTTTTTAATATAATTAAATAATAATTAACTAGCCTTGGAAATCAATTTTTGCCAATAATGGACCACTAGAAGATACAGCACCATGGACAAGGTGAGGATATTTAAATCGCATCCAGGCAGCCAAAGATCCCGAATAGGACCCGCCGAATAAGATCCATTTGGCACTCTTAGGAATTTGATATGCTGATTGCATACCCTCAATAAAATATGCTAAATCAGCTAGAGCTTGCTCTGAATTTAAGTATACCAGATTTTTAACACTCAGATCTCTGTAAAAATATGCATTGAACAACTATATACAATAGTATAATACATGTAGAGGATTATTAAATTTTATCATATAGATCAATAATCATAAAGAATTTATAATTTTGAGAATCATGAGTGCTAATAGGTATATTCTTAAAATCTTGTTTAGATCAGAAATAAGCTCTTTGAAATTATTTCCGAGACCATGAAATAGTACCAAAACTAAATAGATAAATATTTATTTTTAACTGCATGCTTACAAAAAAAAAACTGTTGTGTATAGAATTCGCAGAATATATTCTCGGTAATTCTTGAAACGTGTGAAACGATGTAAAAAAGGATAATTCTACTTCACTATTAAAACTGTGTTAGCTGTTTTATGCCATCGGATTTATATTTTGTAATATTAGTTATATCTATTTTTAGACTTTTAAAATAAATATAATATTATCGAAAAAATTGAATATTGCTACTGTTATTTATTGCTCATTAGTTTGGCCTTGAAATGTTTTTCATGGCTATAATTTGTCATCCATTTCTTTTTTAAGAAGAACAACGAAATCCGGCAGAAGTTCCACATAGCATGTATTTTTTCGAATTATGCTCGAATCGAATTTCGAAAGAACTTTAGGAACAAATAAAATTTTTAAAATTATTTTCTAAATAGTAAAGAATATCTGATAAATTGATGAAGCTTCTGGGTACCAATTCAATCCAATTATAAAATCTTATTCTAGATAATCCTTCCAGAAATATCAAAGTCTTACAAAATTTTTTTTTGAAATCATAACATAAAATGTAATGCTTTTCAGCTTGTTTGTAATTTGAGAAAGTAAACTATTAAAAGTTATATGAATTTTTTTATAAATCCGTTCGTTTTTCATGTAAAAATTAGCTAAAGTAGAAATTTTTTTACTGGTTTTCTATGACGTCAGATTATCCGTGAATTAAAATCAAGCAATATATCATTCAAATTATTTATTATTTAAATAAAAATTTGATTCTTTATTATCATTTTCCATTCTGTTTCTTATAAAATCAAACAAAAATTGCAATTATTTTAAATGACTCCAGATAAAACGTGCTTAGAACGAAATTATTGGCATAAAAGTGTTTATTTGTATCAAAAATAATATTTAAAAAAATTTTTTAATGTACTAAATTATTGAATGCTTACGTTGTAGGATGACTTTCTCCATAAAATCTATGTTCTAATAGAAAACACATTGCTCCAAACTGTTTAGCATATTCAACCATGGAGCCTTCTACTACCCATTTTGCATTAGCTGGGCCTTCACCGCCGATCATAAGAAAAATTACTCCATTGTTTTTATAATTATCAGTGTTCATGAAATAGCGCTAAAAGTTGAAATATTGAAAAAATCAATTATTTCGTCAATTAATAAATTTATTGAAGCAAGACTAAAATCGTATCCTACTAAAATCGTAATCGTACCTGTTGCCATGAACGACCTTCCACAGGATTAAAATGGTCAAGGTTTTGTGTAAACCATTTTTCCGCAGGTACTACATACGGCTTATTATTATTATTATTAGGCTCACCGAGATTACCGTTTTTCATTCGACCCCTCATAAAGCTTCGCCATGCCACTCCAGAATGAATTATCCCAAAAAGGATTATAAATTTAAAAATGATACTCATAGTTATATAGAATCTATGATTATTTAACGTATTTCAGTCCCGATCCTACTATTTTTAAAGTAGATGGCAGGTAAATGGAAATGTTTAGTCTGAAATATTAAAACCTAAATTTTTTTAAATTATTTTGTGCCTAGGTCTATTATAGAAATGATTAATGTAACGACAAAAAATATTATTTTTTAAAGATATTCTTTGTTATATTTTAGCATACTATTTGTTAAATGATTGTTATTTGTTCATGTGAAAACTTTTAGAATATATCGGCATACTGCAGTACTTTCGTCGGTAACATACACCATTTCAAAAAAATTATTAAAACTTAAAGTTATTCGAAACATTTACATTTATATTACATACTTGTTTTAATATTTATAATGTTGATTTGTCTTCTAAACCTACGTAAACATTGAAATAGATTTTCGAAGAATTCTTTTGTACTTTATGAGGTCAACGAATTAAGAATTGGCCTATATAGTTCGTGTATAAATTTGCGGATCACAAATAGTAACTTCCAGCAATGTTCAACATCGGCAGCACTCGAACGACAATATGAAGTAAGAACGTAGGGAAAATGACTCTATCAGATATATCTATATTAAATGCAGGTAAGGTTAGGAGACATGAGATGGTAATTCGCAGAACTTGAACACATGAGTAAGGAAGATAAAGTCGCGACGGTAGTACTGCCGGTTACGCCTCTCGCGGTCATTATTGGAAAAACGATAATACTTTGAATAAAACTTCTTCAAAAAATAATCAATTATCTTTTTACTATATTTAAATCTAAAATTTCTTGAAAAAAACTTCGTACGTAAATAAAATTCAGATAATAATAAATTGTAGAATTATTAATTAACAAACATTTATTTTATGAGACAAAAGTTTTGAATTAATGTTTGATTTTGTAAAAATTATTTAATAAGTAGGTATATCATGTTTAAAATCGTTTAAAACTATAATATAATGCGTATTTTTTCTTTTATTTTATTTATTTAAATGCTTTTACAGTTTTAAATATAGAATAACAGACACTTTTGAACAACCTTAAGGTATTCACTATATGATTTTAAAAATTTTTATAGATATATTTATAATAAATTCTATTCTTCAATCTGTCAGTCTGTTTTCGTTGACAGAAGGTAAAGAAGATAAATCATCTGATAATTTGCCGACTCGACAAGTTTCTTCTTATAGGGTATAGTAGAAATTGAAAGACTGCTAAATTAAAAAAACGCGTTAACGTGTTAAATGTATTAATTAAAAAACAGAAAGATAATTTTTAATTAAAAATCTATAATTTGTAAAAAAAATTTGTGACAATTGTATGATTGTATTTCAATAATTATCACTAAAATTTACTGTGTTCAACAAAGATGCTAGCTGAGAAATTATTACATTGATTAATTAAATAACGATAAATTCACTGATTTGAGTAATTATTTAGTTTCTGAATAAAGGATACTCAGTGATTCGAAAAATCTGATTTACCTTTTTTACTTAGCCGTAATTACTGTTAATGTTACTTTAGAACATTATTTAATTATAAAAATGGAAAGAAAATTTCAACATTTTGTAGAAAAAATTAAATTAGTGTAGAAATTCATTAAATTTTATTAAACCACTTGTAGCAATAGTATCGTTATATTGTGTTTTAAGGAATCGTATAAAATATAATTAATTCCATTTAAATTTTTTCAATTTTTCAAGGTTCATCAAATAGATAATTAAATAGTTCAAAATAACTATACTGAGATAAATTATATAAAATGACTCACTTTGCAAAAAAAGGATACCATTATTACAATCAATCTAACAGGTCGCGAATAACGCTTTTTATTTATAGTCAACTGCTGACTAATAACTAAAATTAATATTGTTCATATCCGAAATGTAAATTGGAAAAATATAAATATTTGTATTGTACTACACAGTTTTAGGTATATTAAAGTAGTAGTACAGTAATTCCTTACTGCAATAATTCATGCAATTTTACCATCGTTTTCATTGATTTTTTACAGGGTTCATTGTGAAAATACTATATAACAATGGTTGTTGATAGTGTGTCTCCTTTTGAAGTAATACTTTTGAAGGACTCTGGAGTGTAGTGTTGGAGTCATGTTTCATTTGTTGTAATATATTGGTGGAAAAATTAATATTTATTAAAGTTGGATGACGCTAAATTTTGTTTCGAATCATTAACACATTAATCTTGATAGATTTTGAGGACGCGCAACATCGACTTAATACTTTTAGAGTCTTAGTTATCTCGATTAAGTTAATTTTGCAACCATTCAAAATTATTTTGGAAACTCTTTAGATGTTTTCGCAGATATCATCAAACTTTTCTGGATGTCTGCTTCGTGCATCTTATTTAATGCTCTTTTCACCTAACTTAAATTCAGTAAACCACTTTTCAACGGTTGGTTTTTGTTCGAATGTTCGAATCATGTTTATCAAGCTAAGTCCTTGCTTGAACATTTTTTCGAATAATATCGATACATTACTAACGATGTAATTGTTAATGTCCTCGGCTAGTAATCACGTAGAAATCTTGTGTGGTGATATTCAAACAAAAAGGCAAACTGATTAGCCCACGAAAAGTGACACGTACGCGAATTCATGAAAAGAGACACGTAGAGCATAGTGTCAAGAAGTGAAATATCATGTATTTCACGTCGGACACTTCTCGTCGGTATCTACTTGACGTAAGCTGCAGTATTGGACTCCGCGTTCAATACATATCGGTCCATCAAGGCACCTAACATATAGTCATAAGGAGCAGATCTACGTCTTCAAGGGTGTGAATAAAGTTTGCAATAAAAAAGAATAAGTAAAATCATGTGATGCAGGTTATAATGTAAAGATAATCTTGAGATAAGTTACAAATTAGATGACTTAAATGTTACTTTGCCTACTAAAAAGCAGCCAAAGTTCGTTAAATTTATAGTTGGCCTCGTAATTACACTTTAGGAAAAATTGTTGAATTTCTGAACGTAAAATGCATTACCGAAGTATGTCGAGTTGTCTCAATTACGGTGGCAAACCTCGGAAAACGTTTTGGGGTCATATTATTAGGTTCAGAATTAACTTTATGGTAACGATAAGTACTGCAATAATTATCAGAAATAAAATAATTTTAATAAGAAGTACAAGTTTCGACTTTACTAAAGCTCCACATGACACGCGAATATCTTACCTGTTTACAATAATACTATTTTGATATACAATTGATCTAAACCTTATAAAATTAAGTAAATTAATGAATCATCGAGTAACAAGGCGATATCAACAAAATATAATTTTATTTTCAATATAATACATCTCTAGTAGATGCTCTAGTCGAAGATATGTCAAATCAAAAAGTAATGATCGTTTATTACAGTTTACTATGGTCCATCTCTACAAAGTCGCTTCAGTCGAACTACCCTTACTGCCTATAATGAGTCTAGAGATAGTTTAAATTTTATAAGTTACCAAGTGATTAATGAATTGCTCTTGTGTATTTTGATTAAAGATTTGAAAGAAAGAAGAGCAATAAACCTATAATAATTTGATATTGTTACTATGTTTGATTTGGTTAACTATGTCATATTATATGTACGTTCTTCCAAGCCACTAGTATAACTTGAATAAGTACGCCAACTAGATATCCATAATCAGCCACATTAATATAACTGCAATATGTTGGAGAGTCAGAGAATTAGATAGAATGATGACTAGATTGATGGTGTAGTCTATACGCGAATTATTTGATATATGCGAGTAAATTCGAAAAAATTTCCATAGAGCTCTGCGCTGATCTAAATATGTTTCATCCAGTAGGTTTGGAAACAGGAATTGTGAATACTATGTATTCTATGATTATTTGTTCATTATATGAATTAATCCAAAATGCAGAACGCGAATAGTTCAGCTATGGGAACATCATAGAATTTACCGGCATTGCATTTAGATATTTATAACTGAACTCAAGGAAAAAGTGTAACCAATCAAGAAGCTGATTTACTTTACTAGAAAATATTATAAACAAACGACCTTCAAATTCGACTCTTGTCGAATATTATATTAACTCGCCTAACCGAGACCAAACAGTTTATTCCTATATCTTATAATCGAATATCAGATAGATCCATGCAAGTGCTAAAACAATAAGGGAACTGTAGTCTACATTAGAATTTACTTTGCTTAATTGTACTATAAGCAGCAGATCATATGTTCTCATATATACAATCAACGTCTATAGTCAACTATTTGGCAAGCCAGACGAAAAAATGGAGCATTGAAGTGGACATTATCACTTGCAGTCTTAATTTCAGGAGAAGCAGATGCTTGGGCAGAGGTAAGGTGCTCTGGGGTCGTCTTCGATCGAATATGGTTTCCACAGAATCTGACAGGACGCTTCTATGCTGCGTTTGCAAATTGTATAATCTAGCGTGTGTATACAATTAATAATAACTTTTAATTTTAATAGAAGAAAAGACTACAAAACATAGTTTTGGACATGTATCTAGTATACTCGTCTACAGTTGTATAAATAAAGTTACCATTCAAATCATTAGCATGTTAATGATACAAATTATCATACAGTTCATATAATGTAAATTTATCTTTTAATTATTTTTATATATTATAATATTTTGATCATAATGTTAAATAATGTCATTTATATATTTATTTAAATACAAGAAATAAATCAATGTTCTTAACTATACTTGTCACAAGAAAACATAAGGCTTACAAGTAATATTACAATTGAATATATACATTAAAATTACCTAATAGTGGAAATACAGCGAAGCAACTGTCAAAAGTAGACAGATAACTTTTTCCAATTACATCGATCTATTTAGTGACCTAAATATCAAGCTTTTTATCAAAAGAAGGAAATTTTATTACTGAAATAAATTCTCAATGTGAATTATAAATAAACTTAATGAAAATTCTTCTTCTTTATACTTTAAATTATAATTTCTATTTAAATATTTAAAACATATTATGAAGATTATGTACATATATAGAAAAGAATGCAAAAAGATTGTAGTAATTCTAAGCTAGTAAACATTCATCTAAAGTAATATACATATTCTTGCCCATAAAGATATTTTTCCACAAGTTTAAGGTGTTTTTTGATTCTCATTTAATCAAATAATGGTTTTTGATTGAATCTATTACACACGTTACATTAATATTAGTAAATAATTGGAAATTGAATTTCATATTCATTTTAATTACATTGATCGATTAGATTCTTTTACGTTAGATATTATTTCTATATTTTAATTCAGACGGATATAATTAAAATGCAATAAATTATTATATGTATTATTAAACTTGATAAGTACAAAGTCATACTGAAAATGAAAACGTTTGAAAGAAATGTAACGATATAAACTGTTTGTACTTGTTTTATGTTTCTTCTAGTTATGCAATAGTAATATGCTGTTGAAAAGTTAAAAATTTCGAGTTTCAGTAAAATATAAAGTAGCAGTCCTTGTTAAGCATAGAATCGAACAATATATGTATATGGATATAAACACACGCACACACACACACACACACATAATGTACCATGGCAACTGGCAGTGCACAGAAGGGCGGACAACTAGAAAGAGGGGAGAAAGAGAAAAGAAAGGGTCGGTTGCACATTCCGGTGGATATACGGTCGGATGTGTGGCAACCAACTATTCTTTTCCGTTCTTCTCATTTTTTTCGCAACGCGATCCGTTTATTCTCCAATTTATCAGCAGAGACGAGAATACATGGCAAATCCTCGATTATTTACGATTCCGAGTTATCGAGCGTTCATGCATATGATTAACATTAGTTTAATGCAATTGAAAACAGAGGAATAGTTATGGTAGTCGAGGAATATTATTCAAAAGGAATAGAATAATACAATATTAGTAGAAAGGTGGCTGCAAAGGAGTTTTTCACGCAGGAATAATGGAAAAAGCATAAAGAGCAGGAGGTGGTAAATATTTTAGCGCGGCGATGTGGTTCGCAGGGTCGAGTTGAAAACCTCTGAAAATCCCGAGAAATAACGAGATTGGAGTTTGGGAAAAAAAGATAGAGATCGCGGCGGTCCTTTGAGAGGGCGCGGGGCTCGCGGGAGATCCGGGGCGAGTTGATAATTAATACGGATAGCCGGGTGGCGCAGGGAGCGGCGAGGCCTCGGGCCCGGGGCTCGGGGGCCCGGGGGAGTGGGAGGCGCGGCTCGCGGGCGCCACGCGCGGCCGATTTATCCTGGAGTGACAGAGCGGTGGCGTCGGCGTCGGTGGCGGCGGCGGCGGCGGCGGCGGCGGGCCGGGAGAAATAAGACGAGTCGGGAGATAATGCGGAGGCGCGTGCTGGCTGGCTGGCGGCGGGCGGCGGGCGGCGCGCGCGGAACACCTGCTCCCTTAGGCGGGGCGGCGCGCGCCTCTCCCCTCGGCGGGCGGCGCAGCTGGCGGCCGCGTGCGCCCCGCGCGCCTATAAAGCCTCGAGGGCCGAGCGCTGGAGCCTCCAGTCGCATCGGCGCGCCGGCCGAAGCAGTCGCCAGCAGCGCCCCCAGGTGTACCCCCAGCTCCCGGTCGCCCGCTCCGCCAGGATGAGGCCCAGGCCAGGGCGCCCCGCGTCGCCGGCCCTCCCCCTGCTGCTGCTGCTGCTGCTCGCGGTCCTCGGGGCCGGCAGCGCCGCCGGGCCCGCGGAGGACCTCGCCAGCACGGTCAACTTCCTCCAGGAGCAGCTGCGCGCCCTCCTGCAGCACCGCCAGGAGGACTACAACGCGCTCGAGGAGAGCCTCAAGCAGTCGATGGAGAAGAACACGGAGCTCATCGTCCTGCGCAACGAGATGAAGCAGCTGAGGTGAGGGGGTGGGAGGGCGCGCACCTGGCGGCGGCACGCGCGCCCCGGCCCCGGGCCCATCTGCGGCACGCGGCCCGCCCCGGGCCCCCGGCGGACAAAGCCCCGGGCGGTCCAGCTGACGCCTCCGCAGACTCCTTTGTGCGGGGAGGGCCGGCCGCGGCAGCTGCCGACGCCGAGTGGTGACCCGGGCCGCCGGGAGCCGCTTACGGCCCCGGGCGCGCACGTGCGCCCCGGTTTAATAAGCGCCGCGCGGGGACGGTTATCGCCCTGCCCAGGCACCTATATAAGAATCCTTTTAATTGAAGGACGCGCCGGGCGTATTAATTGCTGCCGGGATTCCCGGGGGGTGGGCGGGTGCTTTTGTGCCGCGCGCGCCCCGGGCTCGATAATTCGCGGGACTTTTGAGCCCGGGGGCCGCGCGCGCCGCGAGCGAGCGAGGCTTAATTGCTCCGGCGGCCCATTCATTATCCACCGGCGCTCCGAATTTCCGGCCTACATCGGCGATCGACCCGCGGCCCGCCTCATTATAAGGCCGGCTGCGGATCACGAGGAGGCGCGCGGCGGAAAAAAAAAAACGAGAGAAAAAGAGCGGGGGCCGCGTGCGGGTGGCGGCGCGCAATTACCGGGCGGGGCCGCGATCGGGGGCCGGTCACCCGAGCCGGCCCTCGAGGGGCTTCGGCCGCGCGCCCGGCGCCGCGGATTTCGCGCTCGGCCGGGCCGGCTTCGGTTGCACGGCCGCCGGCGGGCGGGCCTGCGATCGACTGGCCGCCGGCGCCGCGCGGCCGATCGATCCCCCGGCACCGCAGACCTGGCGCAACAAAAGGAGCGCAGGAAGGAAGGGCCGATTGTCAGCCGGGGCCTCGATATCATTACCTGCCCGATCGCTTCCTCGGTCATTGTGGCCCCGCTCCCCCTTCAATTACGCGGTTACCTTTTTTTTTTATTTTGTCGTTTTATCCCGGCCGGCCCTTTGAATGCCATCCATGCATGTATATCACGTGTAGGTATATATAGGGCGCCTTGATCAAATTTGATGCGCCGCGGCCTGGTCGAAACTTTATTATTAGTGCACTTTGCGCTCGACTTGCGATCCCCGGGCAAAGTATTTCTGTAATATCGCAAACGATGGAACTGATGAAAATTTAACCGGGCGCCGCGCCGGCACTCGAGGTCCCCTCGGCCCCGGCTGCGCACACACGGCCCCCGCGCGGCCCCCTCGAGTTTTCGGGCCAACTTTTACTGTTGATATTTTGGAGCCGGTGGCAAGTTGCGCCGCGCGACCGCACCTTCTCCAGACTCCCCCCGCGGCCGCGGCAAACTTTTTTGACAAAGCCCCCGCCGCGAGCGGCCCCGAGCTTAATCCTCCCGCGGTTGAAATCCCCGCGGCTGATCAGGGAGCTCGCACGAGCGCGGCCGATCTGTTGCTCGCACACGCGTCCGTGGAAACCGCTGTTTATACCCCCCCGGCGGGGGGGTGGACGCACCCCTCGATCCTCGCGCGGGAAACCCGCGAGGCGTATCGATTTGCCGGCCGGAGGCTGTAACCGGGGCTTGCTTGCAGGAAGGAGGTCCGCGGGCTGCGGGGCGGCAGCGGCCCCGGGGAGGCCCTGACCAACGAGGCGAAGAACGACCGGCTGCGTCTGCGCTGGCTCGGGAGCGCCGTCGCCGAGCTCCAGGCGGAGCTCGCGGAGATGCTGCGCGCGAGGAACGCCAGCGAGGAGATGGCCGAGCGGGCGAGGCTGCGCTCGGAGGTCGAGCTGCTCCGGGCGGACGTGGCCGGCTCCGGGCGGGGCCTCCGCGACCTCGGGGCCCGGCTCGCGCGCCTCGAGGCCTCCCTCGGCGCCCTCAGCCTCGACGTCGCCGCCCTCAAGGAGCGCGGCACCAGCATCTCGCGCGCCTGCGCCGACCTCAACAGCCAGGTACGTAGACGAGTGCTCCCTTAGATCTGGCCCCTTTTTTACGCGCTTGGCATAATTAGCCGAGGGCTCGAACGGACAAGGGGAAGGAAAAGCAAACCGCGGGGAGCTGTTCAATTTTCGGGGGGTTTTTAAAAGGGAAATTCCCGCGCGGAATAATGGATTCGCCGGGGAAAACATCGCGGCCCCTAATGCGGCCCCCGCGCTGACGCTGCGAGACCTCCGCCCGGAGTTATCTTTCCGCCCGCGCTCCTGCCCATCTATTGTGCATCGGGCCTTCGTCATATTTATTTGCTTTATTTCCCCTCCGCGCTGGCGCCCTTGCGCGTAATTATTCAGCGCACTTTCGTCTACTATTCGGGGGCTCTGTTCGAGTCGGAACTGCCAGTGATTTCATTAACCGGGCGCCTGTTTAAGCAAAGGCTAAATTATATGTATAGGCGAACAATAATCAAACGGCCTCTGTTGATTTTTACTCGCGCATTAAATTTTGATAGCCGAGCCGGCCTACAACGTACATGTGTTTGCCCCGCTCCGATGCAATAGGGTATCAATGCGAATATGTTCATTAATCAATATTTACCCCGTGGGTGTATAATCTACTCGTCAACGGCGTGTGCAATTGATTGGGTAAATTCCCATTTTACAGTTGGCGCTGATATACCGGCCGCTTGCATTTTGAAGGGCACTTAAAATGCAAATATTAGATACCGCGGGACTACAGTGCATATATATTGAGGGGAAAAACATGAATAATAAAAATGACACGGTTCGGGGAGCTTCGGCCCCCCCCCCGGCGACAGGCGACTCCCGCGCCTCCCCGGGCGCGCCATCCTCCTCGCGGCACTTTCACAATGCCGCCTCGCGATATTATACTCGGGATTGCGCAATTAACGACCGCGGAGACGCGGCGGCCGGCCGATAGGGACGCGCCTTACAGATGCCCGCGCGGCGCACCGGC
Source organism: Sycophaga agraensis (assembly GCA_018906755.1). Lineage (NCBI taxonomy): Eukaryota > Metazoa > Arthropoda > Insecta > Hymenoptera > Pteromalidae > Sycophaga > Sycophaga agraensis. Next base: position 2,825,817 of record JACCIE010000011.1, read on the forward strand.
CCCTCGAATCAGTGCCGTTGCGCAAGGGGCCGCAGGTGTAGCCCGGAGGGAACCGGCTCGGCCCGCGCGCGCCCCCGGATTTATCACCGGCAGGTGCGCCGGGTGTCGCGTGCCTGCGACGCGGCCCTCTCGCGTGCCCCGTCCTAATTGACCCGGGCCCGAGGCCGGGCGCATGTATACATATATATCGATAAAGCGCGCGGGCCCGCCGATCGGGGGGGAGCTTCCGCGGTCGGCCCGGCGTCTGTCGGAGGCGCGCCGCTCCTGCGCCCGGGTCATTGTCGCCGGGCTTTGTTCGGACTTATTAAAATTATATCCTTTACATATCTTTATAGGCTTATACTTTTACGTGGCTTTTTATACCTGCGGCCCGGCCCCGCCCGCCAGACCCTTCACTTTTCTTATATATATATACACACACAGGCGCGCGCGCGCGCACGTGTACACAGGTACACCGGCCCTTTTTGCCTTTTTCCCTTTCTGCGCTCTTCCGCCGTTGTAAAAGTGCGCTTTTGTTCCTGTTTATTTTACTCTTGTATTAGTACGGAGTTGTGACAATATTTAAGAGTGCTAGAATTCACCAAGTGAAAATATAAAATATGGCCCGGTGCGCCCGCGCCGCCTGTTTTATTCCCAACTTGAAAATGTTTCGATGCTATAGTCTTAAATAAAGCAGCAATTCTATACACCCTCGAGTTTTTACTTCTTGTCAACAAACATTTCCCTCGTAATTGTGTTTTTCAAACCAATTCGCGTATTTTCGTTTAATATAGCTTATTGATTGGTTTTAAAAAGCTGCAGGCATACATAAATGATTGCATTATCAAACAAATCGTTCCTCCGTCCATATAAAAAAAAGAAAAGAAAAAAAGTTTCTCTTTTAAATTAGTTGGAAACGTATGTTTAAAGGTTCTACCGGGGCAATTCTTTATAAAGGCTTTTATGGTTTCTACAATTTCCTCGACTGATACTAAACCGGGGATCGACTCGTTTTCTTTATTTTGATGACCGCAATAAAAATTGCACTTTTCCTATCCGGCGAATTCGAGCGCAAAGCCGCACTTCTGGCCCGCCCCCCGCCCCTCCGTAAAATCAGTCAAAACTCGAGTTTTAATTAGAAGCGTAAGGGTAAAAAGGTCAAGATTAACGGAACAATTTCGCGAGAACGAGCAGCCTTCCGTACATCAAACGGATAAAAATGTTTCGCAACGGCCCCTCGTGAGTACAGGTCTTCCTAATTAAGACTTACTGTATTCGGTGGCTCGGTGCTTCAGGCGCGTATTAGAGCAAACTCGCAAACTTTCCCGGCGAGCCGGGGACTGCGGGGGCCTCCGAATGTTACAAAAAAAAAAATACCCCATAACGGTTAGCTAATAAAGCCAGTTAGCGCGGCAACAACGGGGTTCTTTTAACGCCGCCATTCCAATGCCGAATCACCGCTGCGCAATGGACCCGGCGATGATCGCTTTATAAATTAACGCCGATTGATATTTCAAGCGAGCTTTAAAAACATTCGCGGGCCCTCGTGAAAATCCCGGGGAAACATGCAGCCGCGGGAGACGCATTGTAAGGTAATGTAGGCAAAGCCGGCGTATATATACACCGCGGGGTAATTGTCAAGCGAGCCGAGCAATATAAAGCAAATAATCGTCGCGGGTCTGCCCGCGTGTACGTGCACGCACACACACACATATCGATACGAGCCTATTGGACTTTATAATTAATCGGCGATCGAAGTTTGGAAGCCGCGGCGATCAAGTCGAGCGCGAGAGTTTAACGAGTCGCCGGGGCCGGCAAAAGGAGCCGCGAAGAAAGCCGGCGCGCGGCCCGCAATCCCGCGCGGGATTAATTAGACGGGGCGGCCGCCGAGAAATCAGGGAGGGAGGACCGATGGCCAATTTACATGAGGGCCGCGCACCTGCGCGCGCCAGAAGGCGGCCCCCACCGCCGCGCCCGGCGGCAGCTGCCGCGCGCCGCTGCTTCCTCCTCCTCCTCCTCCTCCTCCTCCTCGGCCCGCCGCCCCTCCCGCCCCTCGGCCTCCTCGCCCCCTTCCCGGCTTATGTACGAGCGCGCGCGTGTATATATTATATGTACGAGGGGTACGGGCGGGCCCGCAGCCGAGGTCGCGCCTTCGGGTATTATACCCCTCGGAGCCTAATGAAGAGGCCCGGGGAAGCTGGGCTCGCCGGCCCCTGAATGTTTGACGGGCTCGATCGGCGAGTCGGCCAAGCGGCTCTGCCGGCCTCGGCCACCTGGCGCGCCCCCTATCGCCCCGGAGGATCGGCCGCTTGACAATAAGTAAGACGCGCCCGGGCCTAATCAACTCGGGACAGATGGCCCGCGCGCACGCCTACGTCTTGTGGGTAGACGCGGCGGAAGGAGCGCCCGAATCCCCGGTACGCGCGCACCTCGTGCACTTGGCCGGGACGCTTATTCGGCCATAGGGAAAACAATTCAATCCCCTCGGTCTTTTACCTTTTATTTTTTTGCCATCGCCTCGTTCATTTTTCACGCGGAAAAGGCCCGGTGGCAGCCGGGGCGGGTACGCGTAATCGCGCACCGCCGGATCGCCCGATTGATAAGTGGCTCAATTGGGAACAATTTGCCTCGGCGGTTGCGCGGCCGGCTCAATCGGCCCGCTGAAAGCCCGCAAAAGCTTCCTCGCGGCATGATAATGCGAGGATGAAGGTGCGGAGCCGAGGCAGTTGCCACTCGCGGCGCCGCGGAAATTCCGCCCCTCGTAAAGATGGAGATCTAATAAGGCTGGCGGGCACCTCGGCCCCCTCGTAATGCGCCGCTTGATTATCCGGGGATCGCCCCGCGCGTCGCCCCGATCGCCCCTTAACGACCCGCGCCCTCCCCCGCCCGGCGAGTCTACGCACACGCGTGCGATATAACAACCGTAGAGAAAAATTCGGATTCTATTCGCGTTCGCGGAAGCGGCGGCAGCTGCGGCTCCTCCGGGGCGGCCCTCGCGCACACTTGGATCTCCGCTCGCAGGCTGCGCGGGCCGCGCGACTCGCCCCCGCTTTGCTTCCGGTGATTCCCGGTCCTTTTTTTTCTTCTTTTTATTATTTTTTTTTCCCCCGGCGCTCTCTCCTCCGTGACTCCGCCTCGGAACTGGGGCCTCCATGCGCAGGGGCTATTTCGAAGCCGCTGCCCTCCTGTTTATATGTACAACTGCCGCTCGGTTTGAGGAGCAAAAAAATATATATATATGTATCCGCGCGCGGCCCAGAAATTTAAACGAGTCTTTTATTATATAACTCGAAATTGCGCATACGGGTTATGCGATGAGATTGAAAATGAAAGAGAAACATGCAAACGGCCCGAATCAAATGAAAATTGATGATTTTTTTTAACTGCCGCAGCGGCGGGCAAATAAAAATAAATACGCGCGCCGCGCGCGGGGATAAAATTTAAGCGCGACCATTTTTTTTTTTTTTTGATTTTCAAAATAAAACTCACTACCACGCACGCGTTAATCTATGTATAACAAACAGGGCCGCTGCTTTTTCCCTTTTCTCGCCTTGTTTTCGCCTCCCTGCCGGCTGCAAAGTACTAAAACTTTTCTTAGTAATTAAAGTATCATGCACTGGCCGGCATCTCTTACATATTTTATATAGTGTGCAACTTAAAAAGCTCGTTATTTCTCTTTATTAAATTGACCTCCTTTTTTTAGTTTATGCGCGTTCAAGCATTCAACCTTTTTTTTTTACTTTCTTTCTTTTCACTCGGATATGTAACGCGGCTCAATAATTTATTCGCGCATTATCGCGTAACGCATGAACGATTTCGCTTTACGATGTTACACAAGCTGGATCTGCTAGAGACTCGCCCGCTTTTTATACACGTCACTGTAAGGTGACACTGATGGCTCGGTTGACCGAAATATTTTGTACTAGATTGCGCATTATATCTGCGTCAACCATGCATTAAATATGAAAGCGCGAAAATACAACCCCTGGAAAAAAAAGTCGCTTCTCCGTAATTCACCGCGACGATTGAATTTAAACCGGCTTCCAAATATCGGCCAATTTCTTGAAACAATAAAAGACTCCTGCCAAATATGGAGCTGGAATTCACAGACACGTGCCCATGCACCCTTAAATAAGCAATGTCTTCATCACTGACGTCATCGAAGACTACGCTACGCGCAACGGAGACGGGCTTGTTGTTAATTAATAGTACGGACTACTCGGCCGCGTGCATTTGGCTGACGAGTGCCCAGTTACTCTCCGAGCGGCTTGGTAGTCCGGGTGATCAGCGTCTAACTATATGTCCCCGATAAATTCCTCTGGCCGCTGGGCACTCGGGTGTAAGGGGCTGGGGGCCGACGGGGGAGGGGGACAGCCTGGCGACTCGGCCTTCGAGCGCGACGGCCCCGCGCGCGCACGCGAGGCCCGCGCACCTGGCCCCCCTCCCCCTTTTTTTTTCGCCTCCCGCACACGCTCTCGGGGCGCGCCCGCACACACGGCTGCACAGGGCGCCGTTGCGATTCGTGTGCCGGGCGCGCAGTGACCCTCTTCTTCCCACATGTGTACACACATATATATATATTTATGCCCGCGAGCATGCACACGTATGCACGCGCGGACGCGCGCACGCACACAGTCGAGCGGCATTCGCCGAGGCTTTGCCCGCTCCCTTTTGACGTGCAGCGGCACTTATTATGCGCGCGCGGCCGTTGGAGGTGTTTTTGTTTCCGCAGCGGGGCTCTTGCGTTACATTATCCGCGTGGCTTTTTCGTGCCCGGCGGAGCCCCGGATTCGCGCGCGCCTGCAACCAGCTCGTTACGCGCCAAGACGCGCCTGCCCCCTTCCCGTCCGTGCCCCGGCACAAAAGTTCAAGTTTCGCGCTGCATTTGCCGAAATTTCCGCGGATCCTTTGTTTATTTTGGCGCGCGCATAATGCCGCCACGGGAGCTAAGACTGGCTTTCCCACCCCGCTCCCACGCTATTGTCTTGCAAAGGACTCCTTTTTCTTTTCGAGGTGCCTCCTACTCCCACTTTCTCCTGCGGCGGTATCATTTGTTCTCTTCAAACTGATTAGAATCAATCATTTTAAATGAATCGCGGATCGTCGAAATCATTTTTTAATTTTTCATTTCAATTTCCCGGCTGTACAACGCTTAGAGTAAAATATACATCGGCTGTTTGAAGTTAGACATACATGTAACATATTTCTATATAAAGAACAATGAATTATTATTATACGCGCAGCGTATTTTTAACCCAAAAAGTACAATGTCCGCGAATTTATAAATTATATTCACTATAATTATTCGATGAATCCAAATTTAGTAATCCTGGCATCAAATTATTGAGTTTTGTTAATTATCTTGTTCCTTAAATAAGTAAAATTAATCTAAGATATCGGTCAAAATTGATCATTGCATACGTTTATTTAATAGTGTTACTATATTAGAAAATGAAAATGAAATATTGCTTTAGTTCGAAATTTCATACATCAGCTCGAACGTAAGCTATTCGTTGGGTTTACGAATTAAAACCATATAAAGGTAAATGGCAACAAAAAATAAATTCAAACATTATTGAAATACACTTTATATTATATATTTACCTACTGTTATTATTATGTCTTTTCAAACAGTTTTTCCATATGTGATATCGCATGTTATTCTATGCTTTTTATGAGTGACTTATTTTTACGTACTTTTTTCCATAACATTTTTTTGTTGTAAAAAAGAATGCTTATAAAAGTGCAATTGCATAACTCAATATTTAAATCTTTTTACTTTTAAACCCAAATTAACATTGTATTAGAATTTATTTTACTCGCTTCGCGCATGCCGCATTGGCATACGCTTGACAAGTTCGACAGGGCGGCTGGCAAGGTGGGTGCAGGGTAAAAGAAGGAAACGTATCTACCGCGCTTGAATAAGTTAGCCGATCGATCGAGCGATTATCTTCACCGCACAGTAGCGCACAGTACTGCCAGCAAGTATTTTTAAACATGCAGGAATAACGCGAGGCATCTCGATTTATCTAATGAAACCACCACTAATTTTTCTCGCCTATAGAAAAATAAACGTTGATAAATCGTTTGTGTAGCAATTATGCATCACATTTTCTGGAAATTTTGATAGGGTTTTAATTAAAATTTTCAGCAAATGTTTTATATTTATAACTCTCCTATTTTTTACAGTAATTTAATGAATAATAAAAATTCCATTAAATTTTCAATTTGTACGCCTTCCTCTTTATAGTGAATTAAGGTCTTCATCCTAAAATATGCGTTTTTTACATACCGTAGCTAAATCAATAGTAAAAGTTTCAATATTTTTTTATAGAAACTTACGTTATACTTTTACGTGCGAATTATATGAATAATCTGCCTTTTTGATAGTACTAAAATTTATATATTTATTAAACCATCTCAGAGTTTATGATTATTATAAATTACATCAATAACATTTCAAAATGCAAAATTAAAAGTATAGTGTCATTGACACATTATTACAAGCTAGTCGATTAGCGATTCATTATAGTAATCAATCTGTTTGTAATATTATTTAGCGTTGTACAATATTTAATAATTAGGTACATTTTTATTTTTAATCTATCATTTTATAACAATGTTTCGCAATTATTCATAAAATTAGACATCAATACAATAACGGTTATAGATTTCCCTAAGCCTTCATAAACAGGATGCTTTATAATATAATTAATAGCAATTAATATTATATTATTAATTGCTATTAATTATAACCATCGTATAATAACTCTATCTTTAATTTTGTTTAAATATACTAAACTTGAAATTGTTGGGCCAAAAAAATGAATTATGAGCGAAAAAAAGAAATTATGATCCCAAGTTGTATCGAATCCAAAAGGAAAGTCGAAATGTGACCAAAAATCAAAGCTCAGCTTTTCGCATTATTTTATTCCACCTGCCCCAATCTGAATAAAGAAACAGCACAATAACGTATGCCCTGTTTTTGATTACAGTTGAGCAGCGTCCAAATCGAGATGAAGGCGATGAAATGCGATGGCTGCGGCAATAAGCAGGGCCGATCTTCCAACGCGGACTCGCCCCTGGCGAACAACGAGATCGGCGAGCGGTCAGGAGAAGTGGACGAGCAAGTACGGGCGCACCACGCGCGGCACGCTCTCTCGCGGCTGCCCTCGGCGGTGCGCCGCCTCGACGAGCGCCTCGTGAAACTCGAGCACAAGATCAGCCTGGCCTCGCGGCGCCGAGCCCTCCTGGAGAAGCGCGTCGTCTACGAGGACCGGGAGCAGATGGACCGGCGCGTGCGTGTCCTCGAGGGCCTGAGCCGCGAGCTAACGGAGCGCGTGCGCAACGTGAGCGCGGAGGCCGTGACATCGGGCCGCTTCAGCCAATCGGTCGTCCAGATGTTCGAGTCCCTCGAGGCCCTGGAGGAGCGGCTGGTGGCCAACCAGTCCGAGAGCCGCCGTGGCATCGCGCGCCTCGAGGTCAACGCCGCGCGCAAAGCCGCCGAGCTCTCGCTGACCCGCGAGGAGCTGGGCAACCTCAAGCGCACCGTCCAGGCCCTGAGCGTCAGCGCGTCGAACCTCCAGGAGAAGAGCGACGGGCAGCAGGAGGCCCTCGGCCGCCTCGCCGCGGGTCTCAAGCAGCTCAACCTCACCACCAGCCTGTCCCGCGCGGAGAACATCACTAAGGAGCTGGAGCACGCAGAGGACGACTACCGGAAGATGGTGGACGCCCTGCCGGGCAACTGCGACCAGAAGGACGGCCTGACCCTCCTGGCCCCGAGCCCCGGGGCCCCGCTTCTGGCCGCCTGCCGCAAGGGATGGATCGTCGTGGGCCGGCGGGTCGACGGGACCGTCGACTTTGACCGCTCCTGGAACGACTACGCCACGGGCTTCGGCTCGCCCATCAACGAGTTCTGGGCGGGCAATGAGGCCCTGCACCGTCTCAGCCGCGACAACTGCACCCGCCTCAGGATCGAGCTCAACGACATCGACGGCAACTACTGGGTGGCTAATTACGAGGACTTTAGCGTCGGCCCCGAGGAGAGCGGCTATCGCCTCAGGGTCGGGGGCTACTCTGGCAATGCCACCGACGCCATGTCCTACCAAAACAACATGGCCTTCAGCGCCAAGGACCGGGACATGGACATCAGCTCGACCGACTGCGCTGCCAACTACCACGGCGGTTGGTGGTTCAGCCACTGTCAGCATGCCAACCTCAACGGCAGGTACTCCCTTGGACTCGCTTGGTACAGGTCGGACAACAACCAGTGGATGCCGGTCGCCTCAACCGCGCTCTCTCTTCAAAGGAAGCAGCAGTGTTTGTAGGTCGCGATGAATCTAACTATGCTCAACTAAAACCAAACGCCGGTATTCCTACTCTCGCTTTCGTTGCGAATTTGAAATTCATCGCGCGCTACCCTTGACAGTGTGCGAGATGAAACTTAGCTCGAGATTGCGTCACCAGAGCATTGGATCTCTTGTCGATTGTGCAGGCACCTTATTAAAACTATTTTAACCTTTGCTGTATTAGTAGAGATGAGTATTCCGGTGAACATTTTATTTGCTATTTATATACTTTAAGCATTCAAGTGGATACTTATTTTTAAAATCACATTATATTAATGAGATATCACTTAAGCGGATACCAACTGTTTTTATTACAGAATTTTAAACGAAAAACATTCAACACCCTAGTAAAAAATTGATCAGTTTTTAAACTTAATAAAATAGATCCTTAAATCTGTAAATTTAAATTCAAAATGGAATAAAAATTATCGAAATCCGCGGTAATATATTAAAGTATAAACTAATGAATACGTATTACGTATTATTCACAGAACTCGGTATCCTCTTGATAACTATTGATATCTTTTCCAAGAGAGTCATGTAGAGTTATTTATTAAAAACAGCGATTTCGCTGCCGAATTATTTACAACTTAATGTTATATATTAGTAGTTATGCTATATTATAAAAATAGGTACGGATTATTCTACAATTAATTTTTTAACATATACTTCAATGTACACTATTTTGCGTTCAAAACGCTTATATGTACAAAAACAAAATCCGAATTTCGAAACAAAAATGTAAAGTAATTGGAATCTTTTTATATTTTGATAAAAGAGATTACATCTTAAGTATGCTAGTACATTATTATACAATTAACAACAGTTTTAAGTAAGTTCTATACAATTAAAATTATTGTATCACTTTAAAAATATTTTGATACATTCTGGACAACGTTTTGTATCTAATCATATGCATAATATATAATTGAAAGCATATTATTATTTATTGAATCAATTGTTAATATATGTGTTCTTTTAGTCATATTTAATTTTGATTCTTTTTATTATGTACATATATAATGTGCAGTTTTTCGCACTTTTATCAAAGACTATTGTAATTATTAATTTAAGGTTGACTGACTGCATTAATATAATGATTTATCAGCCCTGCCTTATATTTCCAGACCAAAGAATTCATTATAACGATTATTACAATAATCACATTATTATAATAGTGTTAATAAGAATATAATGTGTATTTGTAAATATACTTTCACACAGTGTCATCATCTATTACTTTGATTACCATTCTATCTTTTACCATGTCGATGCGCAATGTATATTTTATTGTAAGTGTAAGTCGAACTGAGTAAGAATAAAATATTTTATAAAAAAATATTTTGGATATTTTTTATTTAATAAACATCTAAAAAATAATATTAATATATTATTTTAATATTATGTTAATCGATAGACAGAAAAACATTAATATTTTTGACGGTTCAAATAATATGCAAAAATGGGCTATACTTAATCCAAATTTGTTAAATTTTTGCTCTTGAGTCTGAAACGTGTTGCCGCGTGTACTTTTTTATGAATATGATAGAAAGTTGTACCAAATAACTGATGAGTGTAAATTATTGTTATTAATGAAAGCATTTAAATATAATATAAACAAGAGAAATTACTTTATGCAACTCTTAAGTTTGCATATTGCCACCTATGGGATGACGAGTGAATTTATAAATATCAGGTTTCTTGATTTACCTGTTTACCACTTATGATAATGCTTATGATTCAAGCTGCGTTTCAGTTAGTCACCACCGATGGCGCTAACCCTGTTTGTTCTGTTCTAAACGTGGTGTGTAGATTCAATCTACATTCGTTGATGTCGGTGGAGAAATGCATCGCTAATGCATTTACAGTTATAGTTACCGTGCATCAGCCGACAGTTGTGGGCCGGTCTTTGGTAGTAACTTTTCTGCAGTATCAATATCTATATACAAATACATATATATATTGAATTTGCAAATATTAAGAGCATTAGACTAATTTTATTAGTAAATTAGTAATTAAAATTACGACTATTTCAACAGTCATGAGGTAATCGTTAATTCTTGTATTTTATACGTACATACACTGCATCTTATTGAATAAGTTATACACTTTGAGATTATTATTTAGACATAACAAAGTTTTCGGACACTTCGATTCACTGTCCTAATTCCGAGTAATTAGTTTCAAGCGATTTTTAAAGAGATTTTGCGAAAAATTCTGGAGCTTTTAACCCCCTTACCTGTCCGTGTATACGGACATATAATGTATATGTATATTTGATTTACATGCATAAAAGGATGTATTCATTGAACAGATAACAATTACAATATATTCATTAAACATAAAAATGAATATTGAGAATAAAACATAATGAACAAATAACTATGAATGATTAAGTGTTTTATTTATATTTTCCAATTATTTTTAATTTATTTTCAGTGTATAAAACATTACAATTATTATACATTTAGATGATCGATAACGGGTCATATTTTCTTTAATCATCTATTGTTTCATGCGATTTATTAATATCTTCTAATCTATAGTATTTTTACTTTTATATGTACATATAATAATAAGATATGAAGGAATAAAACCATACGGTTATCAATAATCAAATATTATTAGTTGCGCTATAAACTAATCTTAATAATACATAAAATTACTGTAAATCGGAGCAGATATATCGAAGCCTTAAATTAGCATTTTTTGATTTTGATATTGATCATATAAGAATCATGAACGAATTACTATATAATAAGAATTATTGGTTTGTCATAAAATTTAGGATGCAAAGAATATAAAAAATATTATAAATATTAATACTAGTTAGAAAGATAGTCTTACGTTTCAATAAATGTAAAATCGTGCTTTTTAATTTCAGCAGCATTTTAATTTTACAATAAATAGGAAAAATGTTTTTCTTTTCTTCAAAAAAAGGCATTAATTATTTAATTTTATTTTTATACGATAACAGAAAGTAATATAATAAATGTAATATAATAACAGAAAGTAACATAATATATTCTAAAAATATATTATTTTTGAATAAAAATTAAATAATCATTTCAGATTGTACAATATCCATATCCACAAGCACAAAATAATAGTTAATGAAAATTCGATCTTATAAAGTTTGAGCTTTTTTTGTGCGAAGGTTTCATATGTTACGATTGTTTTTTCTGCGTATAATATTTACAAACCGTATATTATCTAGCGATATTAAAATGATAAGCTACTTGTACCGTTGGATAAGTTTAAAAACTTGCATTGTCAATAAAAATAAATGCGTTATATACCAAGCTATATCACTAAAATATTACAGCTCCAACATGCCAGTTATTGAAGTTAAACAAGGAAAATTATTGGGTTCGATGAAAAGTAATATTAATGGTGGTCAATACTTTTCGTTTACTGGTGTACCCTATGCAGAACCACCAGTTGGTAAATTAAGATTTCAAGTACGTTCGGAGTGCCTACAGTTTATTATTATTATTGTTGTTACTTACGTTAAAATTATAGTTGGTATAATTTTAATATCAAAATGAGTAGAGATTATGAGTAAATTTTAGAATAATAATAAATCATGTTTAACTTTTATAATTTTATAAAAATTTCTTACATTATTTATTTATCTTTTATAATTTATGCTATCTAAAACAAACAATTTTTACAGTATGATACAGTAGTATAACATTTATATTTTAAATATTGAATTTAATTAAATGTAAGTCTTTAAAATTAAGATTTGTCAATTTAATTTTATATTAAATATCTTAATGTTAGGAACCGCAACCTTTGCAACCGTGGTCAAATATTAAGAATGTAGTAGAGGAGAGCAAGCCATCGGCTCAATGTTATCTCCCATTAAATGAAACAGAAGGAGGAGACGATTGTCTTTATTTGAATATAGCAACAAATTCATTGTCGGGAAAGCGACCCGTCATGGTATGGATACATGGAGGTGGTTTTAAAAGAAGCTCAAATACTTATTTAAAATACAGTCCCGATTATTTATTGAAAAAGGATATCGTGTTTGTTAGTATGAATTATAGGCTTGGCGTTTTGGGTAATTCTTTAATTTTTATAGAAATAGAAATGGTGTGTTGTATTTTCTAAATGAATATATTACATTATAGGATTTTTAAATATGGATCATGAAGAATGTGCAGGAAATCAAGGATTAAAAGATCAATTATGTGCTTTAAAATGGATTCAAGAAAATATAGAAGTTTTTGGTGGTGATCCGAAAAACATAACATTATTCGGTGAAAGTGCAGGGTCTGTATCGATTCACGTACTTTGTCTATCTTCTCAAGCAAAAGGTTTATTTTTGTTATTATTATAATTGTTATTACTGTTATTGTTTTTGTTGTTATTTTATTCTGGTACTACATAGAGATCGTTTTATGAACAATTACTGCAGATTTGAAGAATCCCCTCAAGTTGAATATTGCATTTTAGTATTGTGTACGTACCAAAAAAGGAATAAAAAGTAAATGCAAGAAAACGAGTAACCCAGTTTTGTGCGATTATGAGAATGTTGATAAGATATTATGATTACAACAGCTTGTTATCAATCGTATAATAATTTTATTGTTTAAAAATGTAACGGACTGTAATGCAAAGTTTATTTGAATCGCTTCTTATATATTATTTTATCAAAGAGTGTCACTACTCCATCATTTACATAATTGTGCATAAAACGGCACACAACTGAGTACAATATATCATTCTCAGTTGTTCAACCGCTAAAATTTCTTCTATTTATACTCTATTTTTTAATAAGATTTTTATATAAACTTAATACGGTATTCTTTTTAGGATTGTTTCATAAAGCTATTATGCAGAGTGGTGTTCTGGGTAATCCATGGTCATACAATTCATCAAATAAGGAACTAGGTTACGGTTTAGCTAAAGGTTTTGGAAAAGAATGTTCTAATGCTTATGAAGTAATTGAATTTTTAAGAACAATACCGCCTATAAAATTAGTTGAAATGTATGAAAAATTAAATATTTTGGTAATTATTATGCGTCATAAGATTGATACTTACGATATAATATAGTAAAACAGAATGTAATTTTTGTTATATAGGAATCAACTGAGTTATTACTTAAATTAGTACCAACTACCGATGACAAAAGTCCAAATCCAATCTTGCCAGAGTCATGTAAAGAAATGGTAAATAGAGGTATTGACGTACCATTATTAATTGGCTTTAATAGTCATGAAGGAATCATAAGATTTTTAGAGTGTGATTCTGAATTTTATGAGAATTTGAATAATAATTTTGATGGAATAATAGCAGAAAATTTAAAAATCAATGATACTGAAAAAAAAACAGAAATAACAAATAAATTACGAGAATTTTATTTTCGTAATGAAAAAATAACGAAAGAAAAAATTAACGAATTAGTTCAATGTTTTGGTGATATATTGTTTGTAAATAATATTATGCAAGTAGTTGACATTCAACAAAAAAAGGACGTACCAACCTACTTATATAAATATTGTTATTCTTCCGATTTTCCTGGACTCAAAGAAAGATATAATGCAAAAATAGAAGGTAATTTTTTTCTTAATTTCAATGCACTTATTTATAGAATTTTGTATCGTAACATAGAAATTAATTAATTTCAAGGTGTTGCTCATAGCGATGAGTTGGGTTGTCTATTTTATGCCGAATCACGAAGAGGTAAACTACAAGAAGGAACTAGGGATTATATGACTATGGAACGTATGACAACCATGTGGACTAATTTTGCTAAAACAGGGTATAATTAAAAGCTATATTAAATATTTATTAATTAATTTTGAATACATTGAATCAAATCAAAATAATTTGAGTTTAAAGAAATTTTGCTAAAAGTAATAGTAGCTGTCTAACTACAATAACTTTTTTTCAGTAATCCTATTCCAAATACTGATAAATTATTAACAACAACTTGGCCACCATTTGAAAAAAATAGAAAAAATTATTTAGAAATTAATGATAATTTAACTTGTAGTGAGGATCCCTATAAAAAAGTACAAGAAATGTGGGAACCTATTTCAAAATCATTATAGAAATATAAAGAATATTTCTTACACACTTTATTTCTATATAATGAATAAAGAAGCATATTAATATTTTTAAGATTATAATATTTTTAAAATCTGTCCTATATTATAATACTTTATATGAATAAACTATTTTTACACAATCAATATAATAATTTTAATTTAATTTTAGTATTAACAAAGGTAATCATTTCTGTAATCATATAAATTTATAAAATTCAGAATTAATGATTATTATTATTTGGTTTATACTACTTATTATATTTATTTTATTATTATATCTATATAATTATTTGTAATTAACATTGCATGGTAAAGAATCTTCATAAAATTTTTGTCGATAAGGAAGAAATCGCGTAGTTCACTTAGCTATTGTCGGTGTATATTTATTATTATCATCGTTAGTCTATAAGTGATCTTCATACAATACCGACAATGAATGAATAAGAATACTGCATTATCTTAAATAATTTGGCTTTATCATATGATGATATTGTATGATGTATTAATGTTCAAATGATGTAATGATTATTCTTTTTTATATCTAACATCGTATAAGACAAAGATTGAACTCAATATATTGGATTTTAGAAAATATCTTAACGCATACAGAGCAATATTGAAGTAATCTTTTATTTTTTTATTACATCAATCGTAGTATTTCTTGCAGCTATGTGTTTGCTGTAAAAAGGAGACAGATACTTTTAATTCATGCAAATAAATTGAATGCAGTACATATTTTTTTAAATTAATTTCATAACACGTACTAATAAAGTAATGTTGGTATTAATACAATTAAAACGGCAAAGGTAGTTGCTGCAACGACCCCAATAATTATCCAGGTAGCAAGAGCTGGATCATCACTTGGTTGTATGTTCGGTTTATTCTGCAAAGTAATAATATTTATATTTATGACTATAATTAATCGGAAATTATTATTGTGATAATTTTTTATTTGACATTGATCTAAATTTCTCAAAAACTAAGCATGTTTTTCATAAGTCTATTAGTCCTGAGTGAAAATAAAAAAGTTTATTGAAGGTTGTTCGTTTAATTTGACCGGATGTATTATTTATGATAATTATTACGTAAATACATATTGTATTTTTATTTTATAAGTAAAATCAAACATTTGCTAAAATAGTACTGTATGTCGGAAATATTATGTTTTTGTCGCATTAAGACATTTCTCTTGAACATGGGTAACCGATCCATGATAATTCCTGGGTCAGTGGAGCTAATTGCCTAATCGAGAAGCCTACGCACTCAATCCATTAATCGAAGCGTCAAATGGCTTGCCTCCAGCCAAAGTCCTGGGGCATAATGCATAGTACATTTGCTGAGAGAATCATATTTGAAGTTGAGTTAAATATATAGGTGATCGACAGATTCGACAGAATATTTAAGATTTGGCTTGTTAGCGACGATCACGTAGTCTAGCCCGCGTAAAATAGGTTAATCGTACAATATTGCGAGCTCGGACGGCCCTAAGGAAACCTGTGCGTGCACGAAAACTTTGTTTCGGTGTAAATTCTGGTGGAAAAGGAAAACTTTCAACTTAACTTTCCTCAGCTTTGCCTCCCGGGTACTTTGGCTATCTTTGGCGAGTAGCTTGGTTGCAACTCCAGTAGACTAGCGGTTTACCTGTGCTGCCGTCGAAACAGTGATATATATATAAATATATGTATATATATAAACGTATATATTTATGTGTGTTTAGCTTTTCATGTTATTTTGCGTTTCTGTCTCTCCAATATAAATCGGTTATATTAATGACTCAATACAGTTCTTATTTTAAAACTATATATCCAATTTAAATGATGAACAGTCGGTTAAATAAAGTGTTTTTAGCTAATTGAACTAAAATATTAGGAGTAGCGAGTGATATTTTGTTCAAGTTCCAGATCACTGTTAAATATTGTTTTCATATAAGATTTTAGTATTTAATTTCATAGTTGGATAAAAGGTTAGTTTTACTTAAGTATATTTATGATAATCTTCGTACATCTTAGATGTAGATTATTTGGGGTATAATAATATGAATGGCCGCATTTTAGAAGAATCAACGGCAGAAAGAAGATAACAATACATTATCTTAAAAAATTGTCGATTAAAAGTATAATTTGACATTCTTACTTTGTGCATGTCAACAACTTAGAAAAATCTTGACTTCTTATAAGAATCGAATTATACATTCTTAAATTAGTTTATCAAGCTAATAAAAACTTTTTTATTAGTAGTTTTTTACTAGTTTTAATAGAATATAAAGTTTGGTTGCCTTTTATGGGTTCTTGTAGATAGTTGTCTATGTCAATTAAAATAAAAATACATTCAGTTATACAATCACTGACAATTAAAATTAGTGTTAATTGTAAAAGATAATAGTTTGATACGTGATGGAAAGTTAATATCATAATTGCCACCTAAAAATACTTAATGTGCAATTTAATTTTCTTAAAAGAATGTATTTTTATCAGACTCTTTGAAGGCCATCCGACAATAATATTATTTAATTTAATTAATATTATTAATTGATTAATCGATACAAATTAATTTAATATCAATATTAATATTAATTCGAAAGGATGTAGCATTGCGTGATAAAATAGGGAAACGCACAACTAACATGGATCGCAAAGCAAAGCCGAAGGGAAGAAAAAATGTGGAACAACTGCTAAGACACTCTCGAGCTAGTCGAGGAAAGAAAAGCAGCGGCGGCTTATTTAAATTCTAATGACCCCGCGAAAACCTGATTAAGTCAAGCGAGCCCCCGCGGAGGGCTTTGCACCCGGCGAAAGTATCTCCTCGGCGCCACTCGCGGTAACCGTGGCCGGCAGAAAGGGGAGCGAGAAGTTCCCGCGGTCCAGCATCCGACAGCCTTTGCCCTCGCACTAATGGAGAGAGACGGGCGCGCCCAAGGGTCATTCCGCGGAGTCGAGAGCGCGGTTGTACCTGGGCGGTCCGGGCGGCGCAGAAGGGAGCCGACCCGAGAAGGAGGAGGAGGCAGACCAGCGAGGCTCTCATTGTTTGTCACCTGGTGCGGTACACTGGGAGGCACTGCGCGGAGCTCGGAACGCCGACTGATAGCCCACCTCTCCGTCGCTGGCTTATCGGCGGACGAAGCAGAGGCCGATACGCCGCGCCTGTATGCGGCCTCGTTATAGCTACACGGGAGAGTCCCGAGGCTGCCGCCTCGACTTGCTCGCTGCTAATCCAATGTAGCTTCTGCTGTAATGCTCCGGCTGAAGCATCTCCGCGTATAAATCGGGGAAACTCCCTAAGCCCCCGGGGGATTACATCGGCCAACTTCTCGATGGATGTTCCTTGTGTAAAAATCCTAGAGCAGAGCGTCTTCGACAGTGTATCGGCGATTTTTGTGTCGATTAGCGCTATTGCCAAAGGCGGATAAGCTTAGTTTTCTCAGTCGTTTTTATCTCGGAGGACCTTCTGCGGGAGTACGTCTATGGACAAAAGAAGAACTGCGCGGGGTACCACCTGTTTATATGAAGGACGATTATTCTGCAGCAGTCGGTATCGATCGCTTGCAACATAAAGACGCACCGCGAGGCTCGCCGGGGACATAAAGGGGATATTGCGTTCTTTGGCCGAATAAGAGGAACGGGGGGACCGAGGCAGGACTGCAGTAGGCAGCTTAGTCATTCGCTGGCGTATCGGGGTGTTACAACTATCTGCACTCGCCATCGCTTTTAATTAAGCCTCAGAACGGGAAACAAAGAGCGCGATCACTTTGTGCTGTTTTAGCCTCGTCCTCGCTCTCGCGCTCTTCCCTCTCGCTCTTCTCTTCTTTTTCGGCGGGCCTCGGATTGCCCGCTCCATCGTCGAACGCCTACTCGGTGCGCCTCGGCCGGCTTCTATCTCCCGGGCTTAACGCCCCCTTTTTCTCCCGGGCTGAGCAATTAAGGGCGCTGTTTGTTCCAAGAGGAAATGTATTCACGGCGCTGCTCCTTTTTTGCCGGCTGCGGGGAGAAGGGTTATGACGGTGCCATGATGAAGACGCTGCCGGAGGTGGGGCCGGGGGCGGGCGGGGCGTGATCGAAGCCCGCACCGCCCGCGCCTTTCTTCCCGCCGCCGGGGCTCGCTCTCCTCTTCCGCAACTTTCGCCACGGGGTATACGCAACGAGCCTGTGAGTGGCGGCACAAAGTGACCTACGGGGATCCGGCGAAAAGTCCCGGGAAATGTCGCGCTGAGCGCAGTCCCTCTTGTCACGCGAACTTTAAGCGTGGCATTTTCGTGCCCCGCCTTTTTTTATTTTTAACTTTTTTGGCAGCCTCGCGCTTGCTCTCATTGTGCGCGCTGCGTCTTGCTTTCACCCAACTTGGAAGTGGCGTATCCAGTATATCAAAATAGTCAGGATGTACGGGATGCGCCGGAGGTAGACTTTTATTAGCCATTGTGTTCTCCACCTGGGATTAGCTTTTGGATTGAACATTTTCCCCGCGCGGCCGTTCTATCATTCGAATATTCCCCCAATACGTTTGAGTTCACTTCACCGTAAAGTTCCTTGAATTGGAAAAGCATCAATTTTGCCTCACTCCCATGCTTTAAACAAAAAATTCTATTCCCTTTAAAGGGAAAAACCGCTCGGGACGATAAAAAAGGGAAATGAACGAGAAGAAAGAGAGGGCTACGCTGGAAAGTGATTATGGGTATTATGCCGATAGATGAAGAGGAAGAGGAAAAGAGAAAGGGGGGAGTGCGCGCTGAACCAACCGTGCCGTAAGAGAAATCGAATTCATTACGATCCGCGTTCTGGCGCTTGTACGCAGAGTAATTTAATCAGAGCCTTCCAGAAAATAAAGTTTCTGCCACCGAATGTTCAGCTGCAGCGCCATACCGCGTATATACGCGTATGCACACGCCCGCACGGCTGCAGATTTTCATCCGGATGCAGTTCGCTACCATCGCCGTCGATCCTCTCCCTGCTGCAGCGCGCAATGCATCTAATTAAGCGGGATCCTCTGCTCCATCGAGCTTCCTCTCCCTTCTTCGTCATTTCTACCGGGCTCTGCACGCGTGCGGGAGACGAGCAACTTTTTGCTGGACGGGCTTTGATTAAAATACTTCAAGTGCCTGCGCGCACTCGTTTGCCCGCGTACGCGTACGCACGTTGAGTCGAGTCGAGGGTGCAGCCACCGGAAAAGAGGGGGGCGAGCTCGGCGACGCCCCGAGGAAAAAGAGCTACACTCGATTCCAGAGGCGAACTTATCGTGCGCCCGATTTTGATCCGGTCTAAATTGAAAAAGTCATTTTTATACTTCCGCGCGGGGATATTTATTTTCCCGTTCGGCCCGATGCGCCGCCGTCTCCCGCGTCTTGGGGCGTCCCCAAGCGAACGGCGTCATCCGCGGAAACGCCGCGACGTACATACTCCGAGAAAAATTGCCCGCCCCTTTTCTTCCGCTTTTTGCAGGGGGCGCTCGAAAAACCAAATTCAGGAAGAGCAGGGACGAGAGAGAAACATGCAAATAGACGAGCGCGAGCGTGATCCTTGAATTTCCAGCACAGTATACACGCTCGAGCATCTACCAAAGGCCAATCATCAATCCTTAACTTCGACGTTGTAGGAAGCAACAAAAGATTGTACACATTTATCGACCGTCTAGTGGTCGTATAAATGTATCACACAATTAACAATATTTATAAGTATACCTAAGATTAACGGTTGTGTTTATATTATCAAAGAAATAAACTTTTAAATACTCTTACTAAATGCGTTTTATAACATATTTTCTTATTTCCTTTTATACTTTTTTCCTTGCTTTTTTTGTGTCGACGAGAAATCTGGCCAATAAATTCATCACGAGATTCATCATATACAGCTATATAATTCTATTCTGAATGAACGAGTACGAGTCACAGATTCAAACAATTCGATTCGTTCACAAAAACGTGCAAAAATTAGAATAACGAAAAAATCTGAAACTTATTTACTGTGTAAAGTTTAATAACGATATAAATTTTTAATGAATGCATTTTCTAGAAAATGAGTAAATTTCACAATGTTAGTAAAAGTAAATTTCAAAAATTGCACAAGTTTCAAGGGACAAAAGATGCAATTCACCTTTGACACAGGAAGTTAGAAAGAAAAGTGTAATCGCATAAAGATCATCTGGCTCGAGCGTTTAAGGGGTCCCAAGTACTTCCCTAATCGAAATGTAATTATTCCCAAGTGAGTGCTTACCATGCGGTCATGTGGGTGCGCGGCGCTGCTCTGCCGCGAGGACCGCGCGCGAAGGAACGAAAGCGCGTTGAGAGAGTGTGCAGGGGACCCAGCCTGCCGCGGACTATTCCGCCGGTTAGTTTTTACCTCCGTCACGCTTCGCTGACATTGCAGCTTTCCGACTCTTTCTCTCGATTCTCTTGGATGTAGCCGACTATTCCTTGTTTTATACGCTCGAGTGCTCTAATTTCGGGCCTCGGGTTTGTGAAAAGATTTGTTACGTGGCCGATTCGTAAATAGGTAAATCGTGACGCTCGAGATAAGGTCGACGTAAGATTCGCTTTACGAATTTGTGTTGCCATTCTGAAGAATGATGGAATTGCACTTTAATACTTTAGGATCCCTTAAAAGATACTTACATCACTGATACTGTACTTGATTGCAATCGTGGACTTACAAATTACCTATTATGCATGAATAATGAACTTTAATGACTTCTTGCGGTAACGACAAAACATTTAATTTAAAGTTAAGATTTATTAATTGTTCAATTAAAAAAAAATAAAACAATTAATTTTTTAATAAGTTCTTAATTGGAAATATTCAAATTCAGATTTATGAAAGTTACTTACATTTATAAAAATATAGAAAAATTAATCACTTCTTAAAACTTCGTTTTAAATTGTTGCGTAATATCATTACTCTGCTCTAGACTTATCAATCGCAAATTATTTTGAGTCATGTGTCATGAATATTTTTAGTCAACACTCTCGGAAGCCCTCACTTGCACGTGAACGAGAGATGAGAAAGCATTTTTCTCAAGCGCTGCATACGCGAGTCACGCGAGTATGTAGGTCTTGTCTTGGGTCGCCGTACTCATCCCTCGCAATTAATTATTTCTTTGCCGTACCCTACTCAAAGAACGAGGTGAGGCCGTTTATTCTTAAAGGGACGATGCAATTTAATTAGACGAAATTATTTACACTGCAATTTACAAGGTGCAGTTAAATGTTATTAAAGAACATATATATATGCCACAAATTCTACATTAAAGTTACTATTGCGTTTGCTCTGGTTTTTATTCCTTGTTTTATACGGGAAACTATAACTTTTTCTGAATTTTAATTAGCTAGTAAATTAGTTACATCCTACAGCATTGATTTTATTTTTTATAGAGGACTATTTTTATATGTAACTTTTTATATTATTGTTCGTGTTGTTACAGATTATACACAAACTTATTTGTGTTTTCTTATTATAGAAGATAACAATTTTTTATATACATGGTCATAATAAAATATTTTGATGCGATTGTGATGACCTATACTATTCAAAATTTTTTACACTATTGATATTATAAATGGGAGACTGAATGGAGTGTAGGTATTTGGAATTCTATTTAGATGATTAAATTATGTGCATTCCCGGTATGCAATATCCTGCCATTGTCACCAAGTATGTTACATATGTAGGATCATAGATACTGCGGTCTAGTGTTCGGCTTGACATTATTAGAAGTTTCGATTTTAATTAAAATTACAAAATCTTTAAAATGATCTGTGTATATGTATGTGTTCAAAATTATTAATGACTTTTCTGAAAACTAAGTTGCTTAGTTTACACTACGTTCATATTCGTTAATGTTTGTATTAAATTACATTGGAATGAGAATCCTATTTCAATTTAATAGGTATTTATAAGATACTCAAAGTTATGCATAGGCTGTAAAGCTCTCTTGAATTAAATTATTAAATTTATGTTCCTTATAAAACAAATCAGTTTTAATTTAATAGTAAAGCTTGTTATTCATCTAATCATTAAAAGAAATAGGTGGAGAATAGTCACAGAAGAACAAAGATGTAGTAAAAGGATATATATTATTCAGAAGTAACTTGACTCCGCATGTACTAGTGTAGAGTTCTTCTTCGGGTCCGTACAAGCGAATAAAAGTTTCTACTTTAGGTGCTGAAAACTATTTGGTCCTTTCTTGTATATACCTTTTTATCTACCTTTTCATCTTTGTCATTACTTTCTTGAATCTTTTTTTCAACTTGATACGTTCATACATTTAATTTTATTATATTTTAATATTTTAAGCTTTAGTTTTCCAAAGAAACAAGTAGTAAATGGACATTTGTAATTTTTTGTGATTTTCACTTTGAGATTTGTGCACAAGTTTAGTATTTGCAATAGTCACACCTTACACACATTAATTTATGCCAATTTGTTCTTGGTTGCATACAATCAAAATATAAAAGCAACGATAATTCAAGTGCCTGCAGTAGACGAGATGCGCGTGAAAGCCGTGTTATCGATTTCGCAAGGGTCATGGGTCGCTGGTCGTAAACTCATGTAGCGAGATAGCTCCGTATGAAGTGTAAATCAAGCAGGAATATTACTGCTCGGGTGACTGCAATGAGATTGCCAAGTACGGTGGGAGTTAAGAATGCGCAAAGATGCTCGGAATATACACTTAGATTCGCTTTTCTTAGAAATTTCTTACTGAACCTGTTATACTCTGTTACGTTCGTAAGACTACTTTTTCTTTTCTCTTTTCTTTACCGTCCGTAGAAATTTTAAAACTAATTATTACCTCCCAAAAATAAACGTGAAACCCTACATTACCTGTCACTCCTACCTTCCTCCCAAAAATATTAGTCCTCTCTCTTGGTTACACTCGGGTGTTGAAATTCCTCAAAGTAGCTTTTTAGGTCCGTTATTTTTCCTGATTTTCATCAATGATCTTCACGAAGTTAAAATCTACCAAATATATGTTCTTTGCTGGTGACTTCCATAGTTATCTGCACTGTCATCCCAATCAAATCTTTGAAGCTATAGATGATATTCAGAAAATGCCTCTGAAGTTACGGCTCGGGCTTCTTCAAATGTACTTGATCTAAATATATCCAAGACCTAAGTATTACTTTTAGACAGCAAATAGTATGTTTCAGTTCTATATACTACTACCCTCCAATGCGTTACATTTCTCCAAAATGTTCTAATTTATTCAAGTGAGTGATTTATCTATGTGCGGCTTACCATGGTCTAGACAAAACTCAAAGCCTGAAAGTCCAACCACTACTAAACGCATGTATCCGCTTTGAATATACTAATATACCTAGGATGGATCATCGCCTGGCGTGCGATCCTCAGAGTCGTACTTCATAATAAATTCTCAGGGAGCACTATTTGAGGTCTGCAAACTGTCTGACTGGCGAGTCCACGTTCCCATAAACTCACTGATGAAATTTCACTAATCATAAGGAAATTTTGTCCCATGGTTCTTTCCCCTTTCATTAGGATTCCCACTTTTCTCTATTGTCTACGTCCCGAGGTTACATTATCCCTGTCTGAGCATTCCTTCCCGGTTAGTGCGTTTCTAGCGTAGGTCGAAATGGAGCAAAACTTTGATAAATGAGGACAAACATTTACAAGGAAAAGTCTTAGATCTTAGGTTAATGTCGCAATCCTGACATAACATTGGACTATTTTTTGAGGGTTCATCCAGGATTAGTTTAGTCATCCTTCGCGTTTTTCAGCTACAACAGAGAATCCTGCCATCGCGCATTCTTCTTAAGCTAAAATTCTCTATCTAGTATTGTTGGATTGTGCTTTTTCTAAAGTGGACTGAGCAATCTTCGTAGACCTAACTAGACGTTGTGATTCCTTGAACTGAAAGCAACGGTGTGTCGCGAATCGAATTACCCAATGGCTAGAAAGAAAGGCTACTAAGAGAAAGATTAGTTTCAGAAAGTCCACCCATTAGGAAACGCTGAAATACGGGGATGCGTAGTTAGAATTAAAACCCTCCCCTAAAATCGTTAGAACGGAACAGATCTCCCCTTGGATAATGATTGGCGACATATCCCGGCGGATAAGAGAATAATGACAAATAGTAAAAAGAGTCGTACGGCAGAATCGTGGTATCGGCGGCCGGGATAAGAAAGTCGTCATTGTCTCAGGTGTGTGTTGGAAGCTGTAAAATGAGAGGCACAGGCTTGAGCAAAATTTACAAGGTTCACCCGAGCCCGTGGTGGTCCCACTTCTTGTGAAGGGTCGCTGACACGGCTGTCGTCGCCTAGCGGCCGCGTGGCGAGACTATACGCATCTCACCTTCTCTCACTCTGTGACCGGTCGGACGGCCCTAGCCGCGGCTCGAGCGCCGGGGGTATGCGGTTTACATCGCGAGGTTAGGCAACCCCTATCTAAACGTTCAATCCCGGATAGTGCACTTATGGCGTAGGTTGAAAAGGAACAAAACCTTGATAAATGAGAACTAACATTTAGCAAGGTTAATATTGCGATCCTGACATAACAACTTCTAAGAATGGTTTGTTTCCTAGTATATACATATAATATAATACCTATCAGATGATATAATCGTGCTGATTCTACAAATGAAAAGCTCTCAAAAATCCCCCAAGAATTCTTGCTTAAATTGGTTGTTTTTAGCTTTTTCGATATCTTTTTTTGTTTCAAAGCTAAAAACTTTCATTTCGACTTTTATAATTAATAGTATTTTATAGTAAAAGTAAAAAAATTAATTATTAGAAATCCTTATTGTTTATTACATGATATTATGAAATACATAATTTATATCCGCATATATACCTTACTATTTTTTGGATAATAATAGACCAAAAAAATATCGTTACAAAATGTAAGAACAAAGCAAGTCTTCCTATACATAGAACAAAAAGAGAGTGCAAACGGCTTAGTGTTCCATAGCTGCAGCTGGCGGTGTTACGAGTCTCGCTGTGGTAGGAAACGAGCTCGAATTAGTGTGAGAAAAAGAGAAAACGACTGGCAGCGTAAAAATAAATGAAAATGTCGTAAAAAGAGTACAGCGGATGGCTAGATACGAACTAACGTGAAAATGGTATATCGAGTTGAGATTTATACACAAAAGTGCTACGGTGAGAATATACTGCTTTAAAAATATATATGAGTCAATTTTTTTTCAAAGATCTGCGATAAATACAGCGACCTTCAAAAGATGTAATTAAATAAAAATGGTAATTTTATGCTGACATAAATCATTACATTAAAAGCATTTAATTGATGTATTGCATATAAAACATAAATAATTGCTCATCTACTGTAACTATATAGTTATATAAATGAAAAGAACGGTAGCTGTAACTTAATTATAGATTTAAAACAGTAATCAAGTATTGAGATTTATCTAAGGATTTATCAAATATTTTTTGTATATAATTGTAGAAAACATTAAAAAAGTCGTCAAATGATTTCTTTTTTTTAAGTATCACATTAATGTTATCTTTATTAATGTTAATGTAAAACTCGAAAAATAAATTCGACAAAAAACTTAAAGATACTCGTAACAGTAAAACTAAATATAAAGTAGTTATAAATTTTGTAGATATAATGAAACTTAGACATTAAACATTCTGTGTACTACATAGAATTATTCTTAATATAAATATTATATAAACATAATGTATATATTTAAATATTTTTAAGATTTGGTTGACTTAAGTACCTGTTGCTGATACTTACACGTATCGGAGATGTGATAGTAAATAAATGAATGAAAAAAAAGAAAGTATTAGAAATATCGACAACTTATCTTATTAAAAGTTTACATTGTAATTAGCTTTCGAGGTTACGGAATAATAAATACGCTTACGATAGTTTCGTATAAGTTAGTATAAAAGGAGTGCGCGCTCAAACCACATCGAAGTAAACACTCTACATATCTAGACGAAGTATATATTTAAATATATATAGATCATGTACACAATGAAAAGATTCATTTTTTCGATTTGCCTTATTTTAATAGGCAAGCAAATAATAATTTAACAGTGCAATAATTTAAAAGAAAAAGTTTTATTAATAATTTGTGTATTTTTTAGTTGTAATGGTTCAATGGGGTGATGCAAAACAATTGCTTGGTGCTAAGCCTTGTACTAGGGGACCTGCTTATTGGTGCAAATCAGCAGAGTAAGATATGATTTTCATGCAAATAATAATTATATCAAAGAATTAAATACATTTTGATATAATGATTATATAATGATTAATATACTAATGAAGAATTCTACAATAATAATGGTTGAACATGAAATAGAACTGAAAGTGTAGATTATTTCATCGTGCAATTATTGTTGTTATTGTTATTATTATTATGAAATATTCAAAGATGATAAGAAAACAGATACATGCAACGAAGGTCAGCTACAATGAGTGTTTTTTACATTTGAAATATCGTATTGAATTTCATCTTTCGACTTTCAGTTTTAGATATATATTTGCATAAATAATAATGAAATAATCTATATTTAGTTCTAATTATGTTCTATATATTTTTGTTTTTATAAATTGTAACTGTTTACATTTGGGCTATAGTAACGAAAATCAGTACTACTCGCGTAAACACATAGCTGTGATTATAGAAACATCTACTAGTGCGATATTCAGTATTGAGTATAATTGTTACGTTATGCTTATCATGTTTAATAATAATATTGTTGTAATTTTTAATTATAAAGTATTTTAAGTTAAAATTATATATAATAACATACTATCTATAAAAGTTTTATAAAAGATCTAATGAAATTTTATACCAACTTTTATTTTTCAATATTATCATATCATTATTTAATAAAATTATTATTTTACAGAACTATTAAAGAATGTGGCAGTGAGGTATTTTGTGCTACTCATGGAAACAAATCCTAATCTTCAATATTTTTTGTATTACATAAAAAAAATAATCGACTGACAGACTTTTTGTACAATGAAATTTGTTTTTAAGATATAGTAAAAAATATTTGATCATAATTATACTTTTTCATTTTATTAACCAGTATTATGAATATTTTATAACAATGTATTACTTACGATCTAAAAATATACTTATTATATACTTATAAAATATACTTATTTACACACACATATTTATTTATTTACATTATTTATTAACAATAGATATATTTTGATTTTAAAAAGTTAGAGGGATTGTAATGGCTTCCTCACAATATGTTTATTAAATAGCATTGATATTTATTTTACCATTA
This sequence comes from Sycophaga agraensis, assembly GCA_018906755.1. Classification (NCBI taxonomy): domain Eukaryota; kingdom Metazoa; phylum Arthropoda; class Insecta; order Hymenoptera; family Pteromalidae; genus Sycophaga; species Sycophaga agraensis. The sequence goes on from JACCIE010000011.1 coordinate 2,853,427, forward strand.
ATTTATTGGAGCATCACTTAATTTTAAAATATGATTTGCGGTAAGCATAAAGGTATGTGTATAAAATACCAGGAGATTTGCTTTTAAAAAAAGTAGTGCTTGGTTTACTATATTTTAGACCTCGTAGGTAAATGGAAGTGAAGGTAACAATGTTACGAAATGCTGTACATGGATCTAAAGTGACGAATAATATCTACGTGCAGGAGAGTTGAGTTGAGCTTCTTATGACTTCTGGAATATTTCCGACCCTTTTTCAGGGCGAGAAAGAGTTTGCACAGATACTGCTAAGGCTGTTCAATGTATATGCTAGAGTAGTGGAAACTGTCGAAAAAGACATTTATCTAAAAATAGAGCAGACTGTAGCATTCGCAAGTCGAAGTTTATACCGTTGGTAGTTATACTCTTCTTATTATTAAAAATAACGTAAATAGTGGTTAATAGCGAATATAATAATAACATTTCCTGGAAAATAACGGTAAAAAATTTCTCGTGCGTGGAGGAGTACTTAGAGTCCTATGATCTGTATTAACAGAATACTAAACTAATGTAATATAATATATAATAATATAATATATTTGACAAATAAAAATAATATGTATTATAGTTATAACGGTTATATAAGTTATGTATAAATTAAGGTCGTTTTAAATGCATCAGCATAACATTTAAATCATGATAAAGCTATGAAATTTAATTGATAGAACATCAATGCATTTTAAAAAACATAACGTATTTATTAAAAGATAATGTTTTTAATTTGTTAAAATAATTCCAAGCGGATCGAGTTTCTTTGAGCATGTATACGTACAGCGTAATATAGCATTTTTGATAGTAATTCTTTAAACAGATTATAACCTTTAATATAAAAATACACTGACGTTGGCTTTAATATCATTCATTTGAAAAGGTCACATTGATCTTGAGATATAATCAATACAAAGTAATCACTAGAATTTATGATTATAAATTCATTATTTGACGCCGTTCTTCAACATAATAAGAAACGCCAGAAAAATGATGCGTTATTATAATATTCGTTATTTTCATTTAAATTCAACAAATTTATACAACATATTTTTTCAGTAGTATGGTGGAGTATATAAGATGGTTGTTTAATACTAAACTGCTGGATTGATTTTGCTTAATATTTCTAAAAATTGGAAAAAGGCGTCATATAATTAGCATTGCCAAACTGCATACTTTAGTGCAGTTTGTTTCTTATCGGTACAGCCATACGTAGTTTAACTTATCAAAATCATATCTATTTTATTAAAAAAGTGTAAAGAAAATAATTATAAAAAACGTATCTAATACACAAGCGTGTGCGCGTTTTGTTTCGTCTATTTCAAATTTTATACGTACAATAATAGTACGAGAAGAATAACTTGAATCTTTTTTTACATTTTTATTCTAATAGTTCAAAAACTGTAAGCTCTGTGTTAGCTACATTAACTAAAAGAATAGTGTCTATTAGTTTTTATCATCTTTTTACCGTACGCTTTGTTTGTTTTATTCTCTCAGATCTATGAATGGAGTTATCACCGAGGACATATTGTACATTAACTTATAGGCATTCCTTCAATTTTTTGTTCAGTTTTCTTGTTACCTTTTAAGTCAGTGTATCATAAAACAAAAATATGTCGTTTTATAATTCTTTTTAGTTTTTTTAATTCAATGGTTATTTCCCTTATTTTGAATAAATGTGTATAAGCGCAAGAGAAAACGAATTTCTTATTTTTAAGAAGTTTCATTAACAATTAATAAAAATGTATTAGAAATACATTTAAATAGATATTTATTACTAATTAAAAATATATAATTTATCATCGTGTTAATATGCTTTGTAATAATATTGTTTGCTTTTGTTTTTCACATCTATTAATAGCCTGCCTTTATATGCATACATGTACTCACTGTTAACGAATCAGCATTTTATACAAGTGACAACGTAATTTTGTAGATTGTATCTAAGGAAAACCGAACAAAACATAATTAATTATGAAGATTTATTTTTACCAAATAGAAATACATATTTAATTCATTTTTGTATTTAATAATTAATTTGCTTGATGTAACTTTATATTTTACCACTATATTCAGTACTAAACTAATATAAACCTAAATTTTAATTGGTTTTTTTATATTTATTGAGCAGATAATCTTATTGCGTGATGTAGGTTTCTTATTTTTTTGTACAGACTACAGTCTCATAAATTTATATACTCTTCTTGACGTACATGTTACAGAATTTTATAGCTATATTGACATTATGAACTATACTCTAGCTTATGACGTATATTTATATATAATATGTTATATTATTTATTAATGTAATTTTACAAGAAAAACAATGATATCATTACTAGTTTATTATGAAATTATCTCGGAAATTCCGTCAGCTTATTATAATTTTTAAATGCCTTGAAGATTATGTAATGAAAATACATGCGTTGCATAGCCAATCTCAAAAAATCGAAAGTATAAAAGGAACATGTGAAGAAACATTAATGTGTCAGTGAATAGAGATGTACAGTGTCTGTCAATAATGAAGATAGTTTTTTTAATTTTTTCAGTATACCTGATTTTTATGGGCAAGCATAATAATATTTTATTCTTAACATAGATTTAATAATACATTCGCTTTACAATTATATACACGTACATTTAAGCAGCTGTAGTTCAATGGTCGATAGCACAGTCACAGGATTCAAATGAAGATTTATTAGTCGATTCTCATCCTTGTTCTATCGGACCGAGTTATTGGTGCAGTTCACCTGAGTAAGATCTTAATCTTCTTAAATCTCTTTCTCATAGACGATTAAAGCTAGTTTACAAATAAAAAATAAGATTTTTATTAATGAACTTAAATTGTTGAATATTATAATTATTTAATTTATTTAAAAATTACAATTATCGTTTTTTATGAATATATAAAAATAGAAACATAAAATAATTTCTATTTGATGAAGTAACATTTATTTTTTAAAGCGTAATTAAAGTCTTTTTGTTTCCTATTTTAATTTGAAAACATTCATTTTAGCGCCATGTCAGATTGCGAAGCTGAAGAATTTTGTAATCAATCTGAGAACACTCAATAAATAAAACAACAATCACGTTATTTGTAATATATTTCTAAAATTTTTGTAATTAAAATTTAGTTATTCGTATAAAATATATTTGTTTACTTTATGTTCAAACCTTTCATTCGTTGTTTACGTTGCGTTAATATAATTAAAAAATATTTTATAATGGTACATGAAATTAAATGTACGCGTATGAACAGTTTCATATTTTAATACAATTCCGTCGAGCAGCAAAATTCAATAAGATGTAAAAGTAAAAAAAAGTAAAAGTAGGAAGTAGGTCCTTTCAACTTTTCGTTTTACAAATCTGAATTTTTTAAGATTCTGCTAATGATTTAAGAGATACCTTCGTAGATTCGAAAGTCTTCGATCGTACATTAATAGAATTGTATTTTGAACAAACATAATTAGTGCTTTATTTTATATTATATAACTTGGTATCGTTATTCAAGTGAGGTATTCAAATAGATCTATATCGTAATCGTAATTGATTTGTCTATTATTACTTTGTATAGTTTAGTTGGTTTAGCTATTTTCAAACATCGGGAGCGTTACTTTCAACAATAACACAATAAAACATTTTTGAATTATTATTTATTAATTAGACTTCAAGGATACTATGAGATTATATAACTTCTTGCATCTTGATAAAAGAAGCATGTATAAACAGAAAATATAAATGTACAATTGATACGACTGCCTCTTTTACTTGAAAATACTCGCTGTTGAGCACACTGAGAAATCGTTAATTAACTTATTAATTAGAATTAATTAAAATTTTAATCATTAACAGAGGTATTAACAACTGCGGATATTTAAAAGCACGTGTAAAAACATGTGCAACTGCCAGTGTTCTGCAAATTTATAGATATAGATAACTGTCTGACTCTCGGTCTGACTGTTTTCTTCTCCGAGATGAAATCATGTTTTTATATTCCATAAAATAGAAGCTTGAAGATGTTAAGAAAATGCTTCAAGTCTTCTGGAATAAAATATGTTTTTGTATAAATTATAATTTATAAAAAATATACATGAAAATTAAATGCATGTAAACAATCTAGCCAATATTTTGAGAATTTATATCAAGCATTTATGTTGTAACGCATCACCATTGCTAGTGATCAATATGATAATTATACAATATATAAAGTAATTTGTGCCGAAGTAAAGATCAAAGGCAAAGATAAAATTGATGACTGTGTACATGGTAATTAGTGAGGTTGACTTTGAAATTTTGTAATTTTCATAAACACATGTCAGGAAAATTTGATGAGAATTTTACTATTGCCATGTAAAACTAAGCTGATGATGATATTAATTTTTAATAAAGTACAAAAAATTTATTCCTCTAATGTGTAACTATTCTTTTCATTACGAGTGGGATATCTTACGGATGAACCTTTCAACAGACGGTGAGCGTTAGCGTTTAGTCGGCCTACAGGGCTGCAATGGCTTCGAAACGGCAAGTATCCAAGTGCAGGTTGGCAAGTTGGGCCGTAAATTTGGAAAGTGAGAGCTCGTCAGGCGGAACCGATCGCTCAGAGGCTCGCTCGGCAATTTGAGCGACTGGGCGCGTTGAACGCGCGAATAACATCCTTCCCGCGGCCATTAACGGGAGCTAATTTCAGAGGCCCTTCCGCGAAAGGGCCGACTGGCCCCCGGCGCAGTTAGATCCCCCGCGGGCGAAATTGGCGGGATAATCGTTGCCGCGGGGGGCGAGTCCAAAGGCGGCAGCGAGTGTCGGCGCCGCGCCGGGGCCAATTCGGAATGTTAGATGTTAGACACTCTGCCGAGGTCTCCATTAGCATACATCCGTATAACACCATTGTTCACCCCTGACTCGGCCCCTCGCGTCTGAATTAACCCGCCGCGCCGCCCCCCCCCCGGCCGTATCCCGCCCGGATCCCCCGCACTGTTGGCGCTCGCCGATCCCAGCTTTATTCTTGTGGGCGGGCTGGTGGGGCGAGCCGCGCGAGAGTTGTCGCCTGCGTCTGCGGCCTACCAAGCCCTGTTCCTCTAAATCACGCGGGCTAACGGCGCGAATCCGAGACATTAACTGAAATCTCGAGCGATTGCCTTGAGAGTTGCGAGGGGCCGCCCGCGCCCCCGCCCCCTTACACTCGCCTTTACCAATCGTTGTATATACGCGCCCGAGCACTTAACTGACCGCACAACTTTCTGCTCGCTTCGATGGAATCACCGACTCCAATGTTTATAGAAGAGAACTTTTCAACTCTTCCTTGTTTACCGCCATATGTGCCACTTGCGGGTATTATTCTTCTTACGCGTTATCTCAAATCTTGTAAATATTTGCTACTGATCGATATTTTTAATTCGGTGCCAAATGATGTCAAAATATTTACAAACGACAGCATTATCCACACAGTTTTTATCAAGAAACTTTTAAAAAAGCTCGTTTAAAAACTGTTTGTACTCTTCAAAGTTAAAATATTAGTTCATTTGAGAAAATTATTTTTTCGTGATGCAATTCTGTAAAGCTAACAGAGTTTGAGAGAGAAAAATATTTCTGGAATTGAAAAGGTACACAAAGCTACATAGGACAGGAAAGTTTCCCTGGTTTAATTTAATTTTTCCTAAATTTTCTAAAAAAATAACGCTTCAAATGCCAATAACTCAATTGTGTAGCAGTTCCAGGGTACATTTTTACCACAGTGTCCCATACTGCTGGACGCAAAAATATTATTGATGATCCTGCGGGCCGATACTCCCCTTATCAGCCATGCAGCGTTAGCGATGCGCGGTAAAAAGTGAGCGTAAAAATACTTTAATAATACATAGCGGGGCGCCGCGGGCTCGCAATTTCCCACCCCGGCCGGGCGCGGCTAAAGTGGACAAATGGCGCGGGCGGTAAATCCCAACAATGATCAAACGCCAATTATGTAAGATGAGCGAGGCGCGAGCCGGGAGCCCAGACAGCGATCTTTCACGAAAATTCGCCATTCAATTTTAACGAGGCGTTTCTCGTAAATTCCGTTTAATAGTCGGGCCCATTAAAAAGAAAGCGCGCCCCGCTCCAGGTGGCTTAGCGCTCGGACCTTCAAAGGGGCGAGGCTCCGCCCGCGGCCTCGAGGAGCACTCCGGCCCACATTTGCTCTTCGAAAATGGAATCTTAATTAAAATTCGGCGGTAATTTATGGAAATCTAGGGGAAAGGCCGGGCGAAGGGTCGTACGAGTGGGCGGCTGGGGGGCCGGGCGCCGCGCCCGCTACATCGCCGAGTTTAAAAATTGCGCCGACTCGGGAAAAAGAGACCCTCCCGGGCTGTGCGGGGCTCGCTCGTCGCTTGCACTTGGCCTCCGGCGAGACTTCTCATACCGGAGCTCCTCGCCCCCGTCTTGCCTCGCCCGCCGGGGGATTTTTCTCCACTGGCTGCCGACTCGCTGCGGTTTGAGCGCCGCGGATATATACTGCCGGGCGTAAAATGTGCATGCATTAAGGGGGAGCCCGAATAGTTCCCCGTATTTCGCGGGGGTCCGCGCCGCCGGTTACTGCAGGGGATTCTTTTGTATTACCCGCCCGACGCGATGAATTTGAAAGTTCCCGCTGTTGCCTTCCTATGTTAATTTACGGCTTCTGATCTTTCTGGCCGAGGCCCTTCCTCCTTGCTCGGCGACTCTGCCGAGTTTTATCGTTCCCGAAAGGACGAATTCGTAACCGGATTAAGCTTGTCCTCCAGCTATACTATTCTTTACTCTTGAATTATCTTTAATGTTATACATGACTGAAATTTGATACTGTAAAGGAGAATTGCTTCGAGTGTTGGATGATTGGTACAAGTTTTACCGAATTGCCAAGAGTTTATTAGGAATTGAGGTAGGAAAATGCGATCTAGAATGGAAGACAAATTTGGTATTCAACCTACTGTTATACTAGGTAGAACAGTAATAAACTTGTACTTACTGAGTTTCCTATGCTGATTGATGAAATTGCATCATCAAAACTCTATTTCGACTCACAGTTTGGGCAACTATTTTGTTAAAAATTTATTTCGTGTAAAACAGTACGTTTTCAAACGCTACCTTATTAATCAGCTGTGTGTATACTATAGGTAGTTTTCAATTTGATTACACCATAGTAGTTTATCGGGCGATTAGTATAATAATATCTACGTTATTGTTATTGTTATTACATGCATTGACCTTGGAGGAAATCTAATCGTAATCCAACGTGAAGACTTTTATCGCTTACTTGGATATTCCATTTACACATCTTGATTTAACTTTATCAGTTCCCTGGAGTATTGCTGAAAACGAACCTTAATATGAGAATATCTTCTATAATGCGCTACAGAAGATAAGCTCCAAAAATAACCATATATGCATGTACGCGTTAGAGATATTTATATGTATGTGTATATATAGCTCCATTAATTATGTTCAAAATATATGTTCTTGCTGGTAATCTCAAGTTAGAGATAATTAAACTACTGGATTTTATTTTTCGACCCAAGAATTTTTTTCCTAGAATTTAATCCAAATCTATGTCAACGCAAGTAATACCGTTGTCCAACTTTACCGAAAGGCAGATATTTAAGACCAAAGTTGCTTGCAGAGTTGTAAGATTTAACACGTACCATTGAACGATAAGAACAAAAAAAATTGGCAGCTTTATTTATAGCATAATTTATGTGGTTTTCAAAAAAAAAGAATTTTTTATGAAAACAGAAATTTTTGAAGATCTTTATTAGTAAGTTGCTGAAGTGTGTAAAATTGCAGTGTTCTCAAGACCTTAGAAAGATATTTCATCCCAGTAGTTAATTAAGTTTTAGTTTGCGGTAGTTTTTTTTATTTACGCTTGTGAACCATAAAAAATGTAAAGCTGATTATTTCAAATAATAAAACAATGTACACGAATTTGATAAGAAAATTACTTTATAAATGTTAAAAATAAATAAGGAATACGAGTCTATTTACTTTATGTAGATTTAAAGAATAAAGTGGAGTAGAAATACGGACATGTTGTTTGTTTCATAGATAAGCAGAAATTGAGATATTTACCTTATATGAGGTAGCCATAAAACACTTAAGCCGTACATAAACTGTCTCTGCCCAAACCACCGAAAAATAGCCGGGGGTTCCGTTAAGACGCACTCGACGGAACTAACTAGTTTAATAAAATTTTCATACCCGCTGGTCGATAAACTCATTGGTTAGTTCAACTGTTAAACCCATTGAAAATGATTACAGTTTAATACCGTATTTAGTTACGACAAATACAACAAACAACTTTATCCCGAATTGCCTAGAAGGCTTATTACTACTTTGTTACTACTCCTTGGCATTACGGCGAATTAAAAGTGAAACGTATATAATGGTCCAGTCGGCTTAATAAGATAATCAAAGTGGATAGGAAATTGTGGGGGTGGGGTTGGGTGGCAGGGGTGAAAAGGAACAAAGTTAAGTCATCCGGCCTAAGAATACTGCAGTTTCAGTAACGCTCTCTCACTTAATTTTCCGATGTAATTAAACTAAGAAAAAGCATCAAACTACAAGAAAGTACATTCGCCGGGTGAGTTGGGTACTAACGAGGTCTCGTCAGCGGCGCATGGCGTTCGCCCGGCCTCCCCCAAAAAAAACCTAGCCCATAATTTTCCGAGATACATCGAGTCTCTTATTCTAGCTGCCGCTCGGCCCGAGCGGAAAGGATTGCCGGTAAGAAAAACAACCCCGCGCGCGCGGAAGAGCCCAAAACCGTTTGGGTTGGCACTAGGGCAGGGGCCGCGCTAGCGCATATTTATTCTGCGCCAATTTGCATGCGAGTATAAACGCGCGCGTTTGTACGTTTAACTCGCGGGGCGCAAGCAACGAATGCGCCGCGGGACCGCAGCTGTTCGCCCCGGCGCGATCGCGTACAAGCGGCCGGCGCCCCGTATAATAAATACATAAGTGCGCGGGAGGCGAATTAGCCGAGCGGCCGGGGAAAGAAGGGCCTCGACTCGCTGGGGCGCTCGGGGCCGCTTGGCAGCCGGGATTCGCGAGGCGGACTCGGGTTACATGGCCCCTTGGCCAACTCGTGATTTTGCGCCTCGACTGCTGCTTACCGGTGCCTGTACGTGCGACAGCTTCGCCCACTTTATCAAAGGAGCCGGAATTGACTATTCTACACGTGGGTGGATACGGGACGCGGGTGAACTGGGGCGGGGCGCGCGGCGGGGCCGGGGGGAGGGGGCGGCGGGGGGAGACCCGACGGCGCGCCGGGGCCAGCTCCAAAATTGGCAACTCGGGATCTAGGGAGCGCTCGACCCCCTTTCAATTTTTCAGTAGGCCGCCTTGCGAGCCGAACCTTATTCTTCGATTATTTATGGGGCCATGATATTCCAGCTGGCGGACGCGCCACAGAACGCGATACTATATTCACTATTGCGGATTGTGGTATGAATTAGAAATAAGCAATCTTGCGCGGGCCCCTAAGTGTTAACTTTCGATAAAGTCCGATTGATTTTTAATGATTGATCGGACAAGCCCGCAATTATCTTCTAGTTATTGAGATTTATGTTAAACTTGCGGGCTGATTATCACGATCGACCTCAAAATTGAGTTGAAAATTATTTCTTTAGAGCGCATTTAATTTTAGCTCAATGTTTATTTACTTCCCAGAACCCTGTAGCTTTTACGTGAACGTGGAACCTTTTTCTTTTATTTTTAATCTGGAGAAATAGGTAAGAATTTTGCATTAGGAATTTATTGAGATATCAATGTAATGATTCGAAGTAGCTTAATACTCATACTTGAAAAGGATAATCAGTGTTAGTAACCGAGTTTCGTAACTTTTCTTTTCAAAAGAGTGGCTGCAGGGAAACACTTAAGTTAGGGAAAGGTCGTGTCGACTACTTTTTCCCTTCTAAGACATTATCACCAGAAAACGATCCGAACTATATAGTATTCCTTAACTTTCACTTTCCCCTCTTTCTATTCTTTTTTGCACGTTCTCTACTTTATCTTAGTGTTTCATGACTTTGTCATAGTAGCCAGAATATTTCGTCACTCTTTTATTATCATATTCTTAAATTGTATTTTAACTTTTTTTTCTACCGTTTGTATTTTTCATTAAAATATTTTTTTCAATACAGAATTTACATTTTCCATTAAAATTTGTAATAATTGATATTGAAGGTCGTTAGCTTTTTATATTGAGTTAGAGTTACAAATCAAATAATCTTTTTATAGCCATAGTAAGAAGAATAAATACAAAACAAAAATAAATAAATATAATGGTAAATTCAGGGCCTTTTTACTTTTATTTTCTATAGATATATCATAGTATTTATTTAATTGTAATCGCTCTTATTTGATGATTGGTTTAAAAATATCGACATTTAAGTAAATTTGAACAAGCTTGAAAAAAATCAGCGTCTGACGAAAAGCTTTATTACGTTTATCAGCGTTTTTTAATGTAATAATATGTAACATCCGGAAAATCTACTCAGGCTCGTTATTGTTTCTTGGAAAATATGTGGATAGGTGGAGCGTCAAATGCGAAAATTGAACAGCGAAAAATTTGCTGAGTCAGTCTTGCTCGAGGTCTTCAACGACGCGCTCGTCAAGAAGTTTTGAGCGGGTAAGCTCTCCTGAAATACATTAATGGCCGTAAAACTAATAAATAATTATTAAAAGATTTTGACGTAGCTCAGTTTCCGAAATATGTTTCTGAATAAATTTTAGCTACCAGGCCATAGCGAAAGTTAACTTCATGAAATATTTTGTGGTTTATATGCACATATAGTGTAAAAAGAAGAGGGGAGCAGCTTGTGAAAGGATATCACATTCTTATAATATTTATATCAGAGTAATTTATGGTATATCTGCAGTTAGACTTGATTAAGTCCACTAAAGCAGAGAAAACCCTAATATTGGAGATGAGATCTTGAGAAAATATAATATGAGTAGATTAATAAATATAGTTATGATAAGTAATTTGTACGTTCGGTGAATATTATGACGTTAAGGGTAGTCCTATTAACGATGTGAAGATTACTAACGAGACCTGTATATAAACGCGGCATTGAATGCGATGCGGTTAATATAAGTAGAAATGTAATGTAATATATCATATATATACAGATAATATAACTGATATATCTATATAAAGCGATAAAGATAATCGATTACTCTCATCGCTACTCTTTCCAATTTTAATTGAATAGAATAAATTTTAATGAAAAAAGTCATTATCTTTCGACATGCCAATATATAATTAACGAGATATTTAAATATTATAAAGTAAAAATCGAAAAGTTCGACGCACAAGTCGGTAATCTTTTTTTCAAGAATCTGTGCACGGGGACTCGTCGAGATAGAAAAGTTATCCAGCCTCTGCTAATTTTCGCATCGGTGCCCAGCTTTTTGCGAGTCAAGGGCGAAAGTCTTCATAAAGCAGTAGAGACGGGAAATAAAAGCCTCGGAGGAAGCGGGCATGAGGCGCAGTCGGAGGCAATTTTCGCCGCGGCGACGGCCTTTTTTCCGCTCGTTTCCGCGCGGTTTCTCGGGGCGGCCGCGTACGTGATCCTCGGGGCCTCCTTTATTTGGCCTCCGAAATAGCCGGCTCGCGACCCGCCTACGCCCGGCTGGGCGCTTGACCCCCCGGGCGCGTTCTTTGCACCCGCTGCCGGGGGCAGGGGAAGCGGCACGTGAGCCGACTGGGCAAGCGCCCACGTGGGACCGCTGCCCTGTCCACGCGCATCCGGACAATCAAGGCCCCATTGTCGGCGAATAATCGCCGCAAGTTGCATAATCTCTCTCTCTCTCTCTCTCTCTCTCTTTCTTGGGCTCCTTATATCCCGCCGCGCCGGCTTACAACGGCCGTCGCGAAGACTCGATCGATCGCCAGTTGCGCGGCCTCCGACCCGACTGCACTCCTCGATTATTCGCGTACGTGAATTCTTTCGCCAAGGCGAGTTTGCTTTCTAAGTATAGATCATTTGAGCGCAGACTTTCTGTAGTGAATTCTCGATTTACACACCTGCGTGAATTATAGAATCAAAACTTGATATGCACCGTCGATGAGAATAAAAATGTAATAATGTCGAAAGTTAATTATTAATCTGCATGGGTAAACTTGGCACTACGAAAAAATTCCTTGGCTGCGAGTCGATTGTAAATAATCAATATTCATCGGATTGTTTGTCCCGCTCTGGCTAAAAATCATTATTTCTCAGTGCGATCGAAACTTTGGGGATCTCAATTCATTACTGTTATTTCTTGAAGGAGTTTCTTAAGGGCCGCCGGCCGTTGGAGTTCGTTTAAACAGCGCGCCGTTAAAAGAACCGCTTCGCTCAGTCGGACTAACTCGGAGCTAGTAATCATGATCGGAAGCATTTACTGCGCGAGGGGCCGATACACCGGAGACTCGTTAGCCGCCTCTCGGCATTTCTATATCAAAGCCGCTGACTTGCTCGGTTAACTCGGACGGATGCGTAAATGATGAAAGCCGCGCTCACGTGAGCACCTAAACGATTTTAATTTTTAAAGCCCAACCGCTTGCCGACCCAAGGAGCTAATTTTGAAATTGATCGAGACTGCTTGAATGAAGTGTGACCTAGGTGTCATCGATGGGTCAACCCAGTTGCCAACTCATGCGCGGGAAACGATCCTTGAATATGGCCAATCGCGTATGCGTATGTACACGAATACCATTTTTCATTGTTTCAGTTTTCCACTGTTGTCTTTTTTGTTATTTTGTTTATTCGTTGGAGGTTTTTTGGCCAACTGTCGAATAGTATTTTTTACTTTTAATTGGATTTCATGTTTCATTTATGTAACATGTAAGATTATTTGATTGAATGTAAGTAAATGTAAAAGATTAGCTATAAAGTTACAATAAGTAATATTATATGATTAAATGATTCTAGTATTTCTTACTTTTTTCGCGATCGTTCATTTCGAAAAATCTTCTCTACATCTGGTAACTTTTCTGAAAAATTCTCTTTGGGATAAGAACTTCGAGGCGTGAAAGGATCGACGGCGTGGGTGACGCATATTGGATACTTTATTTCGACAGCGTTTCTTTTGAATTGGGAAGATTCGACTTCAGCCCACTGATGCAATTTTAGTAAGCAAATAGAATCAATACAGGATCTATCTCGAGCTCACCGACATCTAAATTTTATAGTACTCGATATTCCCTAGATTCGCACTGGTAGAGATTTTGTTTCCCTTGTGCGTGCTGCATCCGTTGTGTCAGTGTCATGCGCGCCGATTCCGCTCAAAGCAGAATTATACGTGCGACTTCGTGTATTCTCAGTAGAAAGGTGAATCCTTTTTTACCTGTTTGAAAATCGAACGTTTTTCCACCTATTTTTATGAGATAACGCAGGGTTTACTTTGATCCGCATTGATATTCGATGAGAAAAGCTATAGAGGACTCTGGAGCACTATGGAGGTTTTATGCTTATGCTTTCTATACGTGAAGTAAATCTTTTAATATATTTTGCTGTATATTCGCAGCAGCATACGTTACGAATACTTGTAACTATTTGTAGTCGAAATAAGATTTATATTTCTAGGTTATAATCATTAAGATATTGTACAGTTTACTATAGTTCAGATTTTCTTCAGATTAAAATAGTAACAAAAACATAAACTACAATAATAGCAATAGTGTTAAAAAGTACTGCTAAACTAGAACGATGAATATCGAAACGGAAATTCGTGGCTGTACGTCAATAAGCTTGACTGTAGAGCACAAATGCTATTTTGTACTTTCGCCCCCTATGCTTCTCACCTGCACTTTTCGCACCTCTTTTAGCTCTCTTTCTTTTTCCTTCGCTGCCTGGCTATTGCTCTCGAGCGCCAAGCGCGAGATCCATTGTGAAACAATAAAACCAATTTCGCGCGTGCAAACCAAAATCCCATTTGAAGAGCAAAGCTGGAGGTAGACCGGATAGAGACTGAGCGCTTTCCCATGCAATGGAAAAAGAATAGATATCAAAAATTGGGGAAAGGCAGGAGAAGAATACGTAGCACCAGGAACTTATGTTTTTTCCATTACGCGGTTTTCAGGACTTTCCACTCTGCCACACTAATATTTATTTTTCATTAGTTTCGCCCTGCTATTATTCTTGCGGGAATATTGATGTTTAATGTAAGTCCATTTGAACATTTAACCGTCGTCTAAATGCTTTAGCCAAATCACAAATTCTAAGGAAATTTACGATTTCCTTTACGGTACGCTTTATTCTTATCAGATGGACTACTTGATTCATTACTGAATTTCTAATAAAAGCGCAACATGCCTCTGAGAAATTTTTCCTCTCTTTTCTTTTCTAAAGAAATATATTTGAGAAATAAATGTTTCTTTAAATAAAGAAAACGGTTTTTATCGTAAAATAATACTCGTTTATATAAAAAATATTCTTTGAATCAAAAACATTAAAATTTTAATATAATCAATGTAATATTTTCTGAATATTAAAAATAATGTTTGGTATAATAAAGTATTTTTTATTTTAAAGATACTCATGTTTTTAATACCAACTAACTTTATGGATAAAATATGCTTTTAATTAAAAAAGAATATTTTTTACTTTATAGCTGCATTTTGATATTTCAAAAAAGTTCAATACAAAACAACGGCAACCCATCATATATCAATATTTCTTTGGCGTAAAATTCTTTCGTAAAAGGTCACGTTCTTTGAAAGGAAAATAAACCTTCTTGCACATTTGCTAGATGGATTCTGTATGATTTATAATTACTTAAGCGATTAGGATCCTTAGACTTACTAGATATATAAGATGAGTTTAACCTACAGTGCGTTACATGTAATGTACAAGTACTCTATTTGCGGTTGAACTATAAGCATAAATTAACGCATATGATGTAAGGTTTGCTTATTAGCAGTATCATGAAAAACCTATTCCTATGTAACTAAAGTTAATAAATATGTACTATATAAATACTTTCATATAATATACATCTATATTTACATAGATATACATCTATATACATATTCGAATCCGTCAAATTACATTGAATTAATAATACCTTAAACTTTGACATCTTAATTCAATGAAACATTATTTTGGAGAAGCATAAGAATTTATTAAGCTTAAAGAATATTTAAAAGGGTAAAACGTATAATTTTTAAAGTAAGAAAAAAACGGTGTTAATTTAAAAAAATATTTAACCAATTGCCGGGAAAATACAATTTCCTTACTTCAAAGCAATGTTTTCTTAGTTCATGGACAGAGAAGTTTTTGCGTTAATTTTCCCTTTTGAATTGTAATTTTTTTAATTCTCAAGAGTTCGCAACATTTACTTGCTAATGAAAAATAACTACTGCAATTACCAAAGCGAATGCGCGAAATATTTCCTCGAATGAATTCCGCGTAATGAACGATTTGATTAACGTAGTCTGGCTATCGCGTTCAACGAAACACCCGTAAATTATCCGCATCTGTTAAGAATATAAACACGGGGTCGCCTACGCGCTCAACTTCCGTCGCCGAGGGCATAAAAAGTCGCGAAGCTCGGCATTAAAAATGTTATTAAAAGTAGTCTTCGAGCGGCTGGGCCTCGAGCGTCGCCTTACAAGCCTTTCAATATTTCAAGCAGCTCGTCGGGCCGTTCCAACTTCGGCCCCGGGCCCATCATTAATATTCGCACGCGGCTCATTACTGTCGGCAATCGAGTCTCTCTGGTGTGCACCGGGCGCAACGATCAATATTTGTCCACTGCGTAACGGAAAGTGCACCGAAACAGATGTTGTGCGCGGAGGTGCGCGCGGGGGCGTCGAAGCGGGGCGCGGCGGCGTTTAATCTAGGCGCAGCTATTATGTGCCTTCATAAACACGGCGCCGCCTTGAAAGTTGGAAGGCTTAATTAATTAAGTTCATAAACGATACGAGCTGTTTCGCGAAATAATATCTATACCATCTTGTGCGCGCGCGGCGCCGGGCCGCGAGCGTTGAAGCGCGCGCAACGAGTAAGAGCGTCCCTTAACTTCATCTATATCTCGAACGATTTCGCATGTGCGCACCTCACCAGCCACTCGTAGTTACGAGCAAGTTTTGAGTTTTACGCTGCTCTACTGCCAAGCTCGAGACTCTCGCCACTCTCTCGCCTCGTATACCTATACACATACATTTCTTGGGGCAACTTGGCTTAACCCTTAATGCACGTACGAACGATGGTCGTATTCGAAGGAAGTAGCAAGCGAGAGGTACAAATCAAATTTAATTAGTGCCGATGTTCTGCGCTGAGGTGGATTTTTTATCTACAAACTGCTTAGTAAATTGAGTTTGAAATTACTCCATTGCAGGCGAGTCTTGAATCAGAGTCGAATAAACTTCCAACTTCTCGATGAATTACTTAATAATACTTTATTTCAAGTTTTATTGATTTATTTTTATGTCAGTTAATATGTATTTTTATCAAACGTTATTGATTTATATTAAATATCATTATTAATTTATATAACAAAATTGAATTTGAACATCTATTATATATTTCAGTAGATATATGTCGAGTTAGTCAGACGCACTAATTTACAAATCAATGTGAAGAAAAACTATTAAATATAATTATAATTAATAATGATTATTAATAATACATCAATATTTATATAAAAAATATGGAATATATAAAAAAATTTATGAAAAATATCAAATATATGTATCAATATGTTCGTCAGTAATCGAATTTTTACCATATATTTTTTTTAATCATGCGTACCAAATATTGTAAAATCCGTACCCGAAAAACCATGTAGTAGTTTATCTTTCCATTCAATATAGAAATATAATTAAGATTAGTATATTACTTCTCTCAAATTCAATTGTAAATATAGTTTTTGAAAATTATATTTTCGGATAAATGTATCTCTAAGATGAGCGAATAATACCATTGTAGTTTCGCGTGCAGCACGGTAATGACTGGGACCGTTTTTCTCACACCATTAACTGCATGAGCAATTGGTAAAAGGTCGGAACTACAAAGCAATAGGGATGATATATGCTTTCGCAACCCTAGACAACTCTGCTAAACAAACTATTATTACAAAAAAGTTAAATTACAAACACAACGGAAAGAGCAAAACTGTGTTCTTTAAAAGTTCATCTCGTTCGCAGAGCTGTCAAGAACATAACATCACAAAATCTGTTTTAAATAATTTGTTAAAAGTTATTATTTATCTATATTCGTACAAACGGAGGTAGAAAATATACAATAGATACAATAAAAGTTCATTATTTCTACAAAATACTACAAAATCATGCTACCGAGTGTATATTTTTAAAATATTATTTTGATTCTTTTTTAAACCAGCAATGGATATCGAAACGCTCAAGGCTACTATAATCAAAACCAAATTGTGCGAATAAAATTTTTTTAAAGATTTATGTAAACTGTATAATTTTAAATAACATGTGCGCAAAGATAACATAAATAATGCAAAAATATTCAATAAAACAACACATATTCTTGAGCGAATCTAAATGTTTAATGTAATATAATTTTGTTTTAAATATCGATGATATTTATTAAAAATGTAACGAAGAAATGAGAGTAATCACAAATAAAGAAAAAATGAATATCTTTTCACTATTTGAGTTTGATTAAAGAAGAATTTTTGCTCCTCCTGGCACTCTCGATGCTGGATCTTGTTTCTTTGTTGAATCAGTGAGAGAAAAGAAAAGCCGGCATAGTTCGAGGACCTTTTTCTCTTGGGCATTCATTAAGTTCGCAACTCTATCGCAATATGCGGCAAAAAGTCAACAACAATACGACGCGGTGAGAGCAAAGCTGGTAGAATCACTATGCCACGGGAGAAATGAAGAGGGAGATGAAAAGCTGGAGTATGATGAAATTTAAAAATATAGACCCAAAGGTGAGTGACAGAGAATAGAGGGAAGGGCGGAAAAGTGGGGTTGCTAGGATAAATAGGTAGAGCGAATGGAGAAGAAGCCAACGACATCGGATAGAAAAATAATTGACGGATAAAGGTGCAAAAATGGAGAAGCATGAAAGGATGAAAAGGATGCTTATTATGATAAAAGCTTAAAATAAATAAATATAGAAGCTACAAGGGATGACGAGGAGATGGAAGCAAAAACTTGACGAAAAAAGCGTGTTGCCATTAGTGCCAGTGTGATGTAGGCGTGCTCCTATATCTACATGCATTTTAATTCTTATGAAATTGTATATATTTATTCCTCTTGAATTTCAAGTGATTTCAACTTCTGATCATAAACCGAAACGTAATTCCTTTGCCTCATTCATTGCGGTTAAATTAAGCTCTTACCTATTCAATATCGATTTATAACAATCTAGTTTTTTTTCGTTCATAAAATTCTTCAATTTCAATTATCCTAATTGATACCTGATGCAGTGGATTTCTTTTTATGCAATTATAAATATGATATCATTCATATTGCAAACTATACAAGTTTAATGAATATACTTATTATTTTCAAACTATGTTCAATTATATTTTATCCAATTTCATTGATATAAGAAACTAACAACGTCGAAGGAAGTTTAACATCGCGAAAATAATCTTTATCCATCTGTAGAATCTACCGGTATCTTTTTAAATAGAATATGATACGGTTACGAAAGTTTGCGAATGGTATGTTGCATTAACAACGTCGTTGATCGAATGGTTATACGAATAAATTGGATTTAAAATGAATAAAACTCTGAGGGTCTGTTAAAGCCCCGATATAATAAAAACGAATGCGTCCATATTCTCGAACACATATTACACATTATAGAGTTGATAAAGCAGGCGTCGAGGCAGGCGGCCAGCAGTAATCCGTGCCTGTCGAAATAAGAAGCGGCGAAATCCTTTACGACAGCGTCGCGGCGCGGCGGAGCGACGGCGGGCATCGGGTCTCCCCACCTCAGACATCGGCGCTCCCTCTTTTCACCTCTCGAGGGCGCGGCCGGGCCCCTCTAAAAGAGTCGTCGGCGGCGCGCCACAGGCGACCGCGACGCTCGTCCCGCCGGCCCTTTGTTCTCTGGAGCGTCGCCATTGTGTCGCCCCCTTCGGGGTAACGACGATCGCCCGTCAGCCCTCTCCATCAGGCCGCGGGGCTAACGACGTCAGCCCCCGCATATAGCCATCTATCCACGCGGCCTCGCGTGATGCGTGAGATTGGCACTTAAGTGTTCCCTCGCATGCGTACATCCTCCCCCGGTCTTTTTCCTCTTAACGCTCGGTTCCGCCTTCGGCGCCGCCGCCGCCGGGGCTAAATGCAGGTGAGTGAATACGGGAGCCAACAGCGTTAAAAGGAGCAGCGGCTCTTCCCCTCGGCTGGCCCCCGGGGCCGGAGCCATCTTCAATGTATCCCCTCTCGCCCCGCTCGAGTCCTTCGAGAGTAATGATCCCCTTTTCTTCAACGTCCGCGCGAGCCCGCGGTGTGCGAGCGCTATCGTGCGCTCCCGTCCCTCCTCCTCGCTCTTCCTCCTCTCCTCCGCGACCCGCCCCTCATTCGCGCACTCGCTCTTCCTCGCTGGCTGGCCCCCGCGGTCTTTTCTCCTTCTTTTGTCCTTTTGCGCCCGCGGTTTTTCATTTATCGCTTTCTTCTCGCGCGCGCACGCTCCACTCTTTATTGCGATGGGCGCGGCGCGGGTCTGCGGATGCGTCCCGGCCCTTTTCTTCCTTTACGCTTGATAGACCTCTCAATTATTTACGCCATACACTCGCGGAATTGAGGTTTGATATTTCATGAGGAATCTTACCTCTTTACTTAGCATGTATACTTTTACCAACATCTCAGGGCGGCGACGCCCATAAGCTGGTTCTTCCTTGCATCACGAAATCACATCTTGCACCCGATTCTTAATGACTGTTTCATTATACGTGTTCTACATTCCGTTTCTACAAAATTAGTTTGAAATTAGAGTTGTTGCTAAAAATAATGGTTTGAATAATTAGTAATTTTAGAAAATATTTATTACTTTAAATTTAGAACAAAAGGACGTTTTCTAAATTATATAGACCTAATCTCTTAATGCTATAGACCTAATCTATTAATAGCCGAATTATCTCTTATGTTTTTCTGTACCGAAATTCTAGAATTTCTAGGTTGATTATATCATATAATCGATTTGTTTGAAACTGTATCGCTTACGTAATTCCAGTAAAGCCTTGTATTAAATACTAGAAAATAATTAAATTATTTTCAGTGAAAAAGGAATTATGAATTTTAAATTTAATGCGTTGCCTTATTAAGCACAATAAATTATTATGGTAGTTGTTAAAATAATATTTAAACACTTGTACTACGTACTATTAAATGATATTTATATTTTTTATTTTAAAGAATAATTATAAAAATTATAAATATATAAATTATTTTCAAAGTATAAATAAATATAAAAAAAACTTTTATAAAAAGTACTCGACACATTACGCTAATTATTAAATTATTATTCCTCAAGCGGAATATTTATACAGCACTATTTCAGGAGATTAATGTTAATGATGATCGATAAAATATATTTAGCAATGAATACATAATTCACAATTTATAACATAAGTCCTTTAAAATTAAAATGGAATGTATTTAAATTCATATAATCTATTTTTTAATTGTTAAATTACGCATGCTTTTAAAAATTAACATTTCTTGATTAAATAGTCACATTGGTTTTAATAATTCACCCCCCCATTTTTCCCCTTGCTTTATTTTACGTTTAATTTTCGCTTCGTTTTCCCAGGTGCTTGTGTTGAAGTCCTCTTATTTCGATCGTTCTTTCGAGTTCTTCTCATTCTCAACAAGAATCACTTCAGTCGTAGTACGCACTACAAGACGTACACATGGTTAGGGAGAAGATGGATGTGTGATATTAATTCTTGTGCTCTGAACCAGTTGTTTTATTTTGAAATTATAAGTCATTTTTAAACAGCACTTATAAAAGTATGGTAGTTTATTTGAGTGTAATGATGTATGAAGTAGAATAAATCAAATTTTAAGAATCAAAGTAGGTTACGATCCTCATGAATAATCGAGTAAACACTTCTAACGTAGACTATAAAGATATGTTTACGTTTAATGCATATCTATATACTGTTATAAGTTAAGTAAACTATTTTTAAAATAGAGCTTCTTAACATACTCATTATGACTTTTACACGAATATACAAAATTGGTGTATGCTTACGACAATCATGTAGTATCATCCTATTACTTTCTACAAGGTCTAATAAATCTAGGCAAACTATTCAGAATAATTTATTTATTCTTTTGTTTTATATAGCGAAAAATATAGAAGTTGTTGGTATTTGGAAAACTACGGATTATCAAGAACAATGCTAAAAAAACAAGTTGATCTCGTAAAACGAAATATGTGAGAATTTATTCAGATATTTTCTCTGAACAATAGTTTTTTTCTTTCGATTATTTGTAATAATAAAACATGAAAATTATATACGCGAATGAGATTTTGAAGGACTTATTTTTTTCTGCTTTGGATTTGCTAGGCGGGTAAAAGTAATTGGATGATACTAAATATCTTTCTTATTTAAATGTGCTGTAGTTCATTCTGAAATTTAAAGTTAAAATATGACTCCCTTGCAAAACACAAAGAATGCTGAGGTAGAGCCGGTCACCGCGAGTAAGCGAATCGATAAGTTTTTCCACTGTGCACGTGCGAGGCAAAACAGAGCCGCGCAGTGGAGTTTTCTTGCGAGGAGGCGCGCTGCACGTACGCGTATGTAAATGAGGTGCATAAGTGGCAGCAACAACCGTAGGGCTTTGACAAATCGCTCGCTCAGTGGCTCGTCGAATAAACAAAGAGGCCGTTGGTGGCTGGCTTGGAATCCCGCGTGGGTGAGAATGAATGGGAAAAGGGTGCTGTCGCGGGGAAGCACAGCCGGCCAGTTAGCCGCAAATGGGCTTGTGACGAGATGAAGGGGAGAAAAGGGAGAGAAACACACTTCCCAAAAAGAGCAGAAACCTCAGCGAGAACAATAGACCGCAGGGCAGCTCGAAAGGTGTGCGTGTAATCTTGAGTATTCTTAGGTGTAGCCTTGAGTTTGCACCTCTACGTGCAACCGAGTTTTTTCCCGGATTTCTTCCCTATAAACTGCAAGGGATGTCTAGCTACACCCACTCGTACTCTGCCTTTTCTTTCTTTTTTTCTCTTCTAGCCGGCGTATTCAGTCTTTCTTCGGCTGAGGGCGCTGTCGGTTCACTGCTTCAAGTGGCACGTGAGAGGGAAAAAGAGGTAGGAGCTGTGATAGAGAGAAAGAATTCTTGAAAAGACTAAGATGGATCACGTACGGGTGGCCCTTGTAACTTTATTAGATGTATGGTTTAATGAAGCAGCTTCGACATCTGTTTAGTGCAGGACTTGGGGGAAAAAGACGGCCGGAAGAGGTCGTGAGAATAAGAGGCTGGGAGAAGTCAAACCCAACTCAGTAAATTCTGATTTAGATTAAAATCCTTTTCAATTTATCTACAAACAATACTACCCGTTCAAAAGTTCGAGCACAACTAGCAACACAGCGTTAGGCTCTATCACGATCGCTAACCCGTCGGCGTCGAGCACTTTGTTTCCCTAGCGGCATTGCCGCGGTTCGAGTGCCGCGCGACTCGCATTTCGAGTCTAATTTCTCGAATTCTTTGATTATTTGATTCCCCGTATTTTCTATCTATCACATGAAAATCTGGCGATTCTCCCTAGCGGCTCACGCTGTACCGGGTATCGATTCGATTATCGTCCCCGTGAGCACTTACCGCAAGAAAAAAGTCTCGAGGCCGCAGGGTTCACGTTCCCCTGGCGCGCCCCGGCTCGGGCCGACCCGATCTTCGTGGGCACAATCGATTTTCATCCGAGATACGGTGAAATCAAGCTCATGTGGCGACGAAATCGCACGATCCAAGTTTTAAGCTCTGTGCTTCCAGCGTGCTTTCGCCAGTGCCAGTAAACAATAACTCCGCGCCGCGTCGCTGTGGGTGCCAAATGACTCGTTTAGAGAATTTAGAGAATCAATTATTATCCCGAAATAAGGGATCCACGATTTAATACCGTGATACGATAACTTCAGATGTCTGATCCTTAATTGAGATAATCACTGATTAACGGCGAATATTCTGGAATATGTAAAATTACTTTCCGTGGTAACAAATAAACATATGACGCACGCGAGCAGAGTTCGCGACCGCATAAGTCGCTCACCGGCGCCCTTAGGCGTCTAACCGGACTATCCTCTTTCACTCAACCTAACCTACTTCCTGACCGACGGCTAAGCCTTGCCCTCGCCGCCAGCGTTAGTTGCTTTTCGGAAAACAGCACAAATCGCCTTCAGGCAGAAGGATAGGGAAGCAGGCATAAAGGGGCACCTCCGTGGCAGCTATCCTAAGACTCTGGCAATCGTTACCATAATAACTTCTTACTTGTCTCGACCTCTCTACAGTACTCCGCGAATGCTAATTTACACAAACTATAAATCGATTTATGTCACCTATTCAAAATCCGAATTCCCTGAGCTAAATTCATAATACATAAAATTGTACTGAATGTGAGAATTCGCAATAGGATAGGTTCGATAAAACCAGAGATTTTTAGTCTTATTAAAGCTAAAGTAGCATAAGCACTCAAATTTATGAAATATAAATTTATTTAGAATAATACGTAGTGTTAGAATCTAAAATTAAATTCGCAGCATAAATCTATGATGTATCATTTTTATACATTTAAAACTGATATAAACACTTATTTCGCATTCCTTTATTATCAAAAAATACTATATATAATCGTTAATTTTTCAGAATTGTTATTGCTCGAAACTAATTTGTTTTCAAAAAGATACTTGAACAGATTTTTTATGCGCAGAAAACTAAGAAAGATATGTTTTTTAATTTATATTGAAATAATACATATACATTGATAAAGAAGTTTGAATAAAATTATAAATGAATATTAAATCAATTTTTAATAATTTTGCTTCTGATATTTACGTTTAGGTTCCATAAAAATGCACTTTTAAACTTTATACAATATTTCTTAGATGATAATGGAGAATAAGTAAACAATTAAAAAGATAAAGAGTTTGATTATTATTCTTGTCATTTTGTAATATTGGCATACCTTGAAGGTGAACTATTATTTAGTTAATTTCTGGATCAAGGGGTTCTGGTCACTATTTTACTTACTTTTATGTTTCAAACAAATGATCTCAATTTATTTTGTTCTCCTCTTCTTTTCATCGAACCATTATGTTCGCCTCTAGTTACACATTTTAGTCTACCAGTAAGGGCAAATTTCAGACAAAGGCCATCCTTGAAGAAGAGACATCTATATAGCTTCTTCGACTTTTCTAGTTAAGTAGTTCCATTACATCCTTATAATTGCTCTATTAAAAAGAAATATTAAATTAAATAAAATTATAACAAATTTGTCAATTTAAGTAAAGTATTATTTACAATAATGTAATATTAATTAATGCTAAATAATGTATTTTATATTACGTATACCTAAGTAACCTTCTACACTTGTATATAACTAAACAATGTTTATGAATTAATTGTGATTTATATGTACAATATTATAGTGTAAAATATGACCGATGCTGGGTTACTGACCATATCGGTTAATGTGACCTTAAATAAATAATTCTCAACAATTTCTTTCAAGTTCTTCAGAAACAATTAGAAACAAGTCGTATTTCATTTGGGATTTACGCGAGCGTTATTCGAGGGCAGGAAAGTAATCTTTATCCCATTTTGGGTCTTTGAATGATATGTAGCCTAGTGCTGTGACTAAACATGAGAGTGAAATGGAAATATAAATCCAATTACCCAGTAAAGTAAGGTGTGTTAACGCAATCTACCAATTATAAAATATTTTTCATTGTATTTGTTCATTTTTGTTTTAAAGATTGTTCGGTAAGAATACATTAAATGAATGACCAAATATATTACCTTTGTACGAATAAAATTAGAATATCTTTATGGGACAAATATTTACAATTGTAAGTATCATAAAAAAGATATTAGGTTAAATTGTTGGCAGTTAATAATGAAACTCGTGTATCAATAAAGCAGAAGTTTTTATTTTTATTAGTTTTCAGGAAAACTAATTCTCGCATTATTTTGATAGAGTCTATTATCTGTAGCTGCTCACTTAGGCGGATTCGCAATAAGTTTTAATTAATGGGTATAAGCAGGTCCGCGCGTATTAATTAAAAAAATTGTTTGCCTTGCATATAACAGTTCAAAGTCCGCGAAATTAAAGTTCAAATAGTCTAAATTAAAACGAGGCTTATGCTTAGTGCTGAAAAGTTAAAAGCCAACTTTTGCAGCTGGGCCGTGTTCAAGCGATCTGTAATATGGCCCAGTCACGAGAAAACTGCATTAGATATCTAATTCTGGTGCTACTTTTTTACACATACATCATACGTGACATTTCTAACTCAATTATACATAAGGCTATTCACTTAATTGTAAAGTAAAATTATAAAGAGAATTTCTAGTGAAGTTTATAATTATGAATTCAAGCATTCTATAACCAGATAAGCATTAAAAAAGATAAGTATATAATTTAAGAGTTTCTATTTCTTATACGGTAAATAGACATATATTTTCTTTTACTCGGTTAAAAGTCTGCAAGATGTGCAATGTTAACCAGATTCTTTATGCATAACTATTTTACGTTTTTTTGACTGATAACCAATAGACATCTTCGGTCTTAGCTGTCTAGATCTTATACTTCTTTATTTAAACTGTCACTCTGTAGTCTTTTATGAGCTATCTATACATATATAGTAACAGCATTTTAGATAAAACTTATTAATAAGAGTCATTTCCAGAAGTTTGCCGCTCCTTCGATGCGTATTAACCTTGGTCATAATTGTTTCTGCATCAAAGACTTGCATGTTTGGAATAGCCCATATCAAATATATAGTTAGAACCTACAACTGCGCATATTACTATCGTGTAAATGCGCAGTATTTCGACATTTCCTGAGCCTTGATGATATTTGACGTATATGAGGGACTTCTCCATTTTGATTACCGTCATTCAATATATTGCAGTTTTTTGTTAATTATAAATACCCTTTACTAATTCCAAATTTCATCAAGTACTACGCATATGCAATTTATTGCATTATACCTATATAAATTATAATTAAAGTTGACAAATATAATATTTTAATTATTGGAGCACACATAAACAGATTCTACAATGTTATATGTTTGGAAAAAAGTCAATATGAAATTAAAATCAATAGTTATTCTAACAAATAATAATAGAATAACAAAATTAGAACGGCCATAAATTAATGTTTATTTAAAATTTTGAATAACCAACTGTTTTGTATACAGAGCACTATGATTTGGTTGGCATCATGTCTTTTGAATTGTTTATACAGCCCTGTTCACGTATTTCTAAATGAACAAAAATTAAATTTAGATATTTTCTTGGAGATCGACTATTCAAATATATGTACGGACATGAAGCTCGGGCTCAACGATCGAATATAGCAAAGTCTCTTGCCGAGGACGACTCCGCGTATTTCGGACATAAATCAGGTGGGCGACTAGATTCCCGAGGTAGGTGCAGGAGGATCCACGGGACGTCCCGCGAGGTGCTTAAATCGCCGCTCATTCATACGTTACGCGCGCGCACCTAGGAAAATGGCCGGGGCGCTCATCCGCATTGGAGGGTGGGAAGCTATTTACTCGTTCTGGTCGTGCGCCGGGGGCTTGCCAGCGCCGTCGCCCTCGCCGCATCTACATAATTTGCATAATTTTCATAATGCATTAGTGGAATTTGCATCGGGGTTGGCGGTCGTGCCACGCGGTCTCGTGTGCGCCCGTGAGGCCCAGCGAACGCACCCACACACGCGTACCGAGCCCTCGCGAAAATATCCGCCCTCTTGCCGATGCGCGGGGTCGGCTAATCCGATCCAGACGGCCCGACACTTCTTGCTCGTGCAAAAGTGGCCAGCTGAAGTGTCGCCTTGAATGGCTGATTCCGAGGAAGCTCGCGTGCTATGTAGCTTTGACAGTATGTGCAATTGGTACTGGACGGGGCTTAACCATTCAAGGGGACTAACCCTTTGAACCACGGCTTTAGATGTAACGATCACTTTTCACGTTGCCATTTCCTCCACATGTTTAATTCAATCAGCCATCCGTCTATGCTTCTTACTTGTTTGGATTAATAAAGATGGGGTATAATAAGGACTCCATCTTATTTTGAATATCAATTAAACTTGTTTAAATTTCATAAAAATTTATTTCACGTGTAATAAATTAAAGAATTTTGATTACTGACATTTATTAGAAAATGTATATTCATCATATTTTTCACGTATGTGAATATTCAGAATTAATTGAAGAAGGACATTTTTCGCGCGCATATACATATTCTCTGCAACTGTTATCATTAGTAGCGACAGTGGGTACAGTTACGGGATGTTGTGTTCTGCCTCGAGTATTTACTGGGTCAGTCAGTCAAGCTTGGCGCATTTACTATACATACGATATATTCTATGTTACCGGGCTTTTGCATCGCGAATTTATGTTACGATAGTCCTTCGTCCTCATAAAAGCCCAAAGGCTGTAGGAATTTTTTCATGATTATAATGAAAAATTGGCAAGATTTACGGGCCTTGTTAAAATGATCCAAAATGTGAATTCAAGATGTATTAGGAGTCACTTGGGCAGCAAAGCTCCCGGAGAGTCATACGATCTTGCTTTGGCATGACTGACCTCCGCGAACCGCTTTGACGATGTGCTCCCAAGCCCTTAACGAGTCTGTACATTCCAGGTTAACCGTGCTATAAATCCTGTCTTTCAATTAATTCAATTAATTAAGAAACCCCAACTAATTGGTGTGGTCGCCAACCACTACATCTGGACATTCTTTATTTCACAATATATTTAGATAAAAACAAAATAATTAGATAAATAAAATACATGTATATCCTTTCCTTTAAATATAATTAATGAGTTATAATACTCAGATTTTAATTTTTGGAGTGGTATTTAAAGGAGCTTTAGCTGTGAGTGCAGATTTTGTTTATATTTTGATCTACACAGTCCCAAGCTGTGATGCTTAGACGTAATCTTGAGGTGCTTAACTGTTAACCGCTCGACCTGGGAGGCTTTGCAGTTGCTATAACCTCGAGAAACAAGCAAAATGCGAATATTAAATTTTCTAATTTATTTATATATTTAAATAAATTTTTTTTTGTAATTCTGTCCTATACTCTGGGTTTCATATACAATATGGTTTTAGCAATACACGTGTGTTAACTAGGCTAAATAAATATATTATTAAATAAAGTTATCCGAAAATGTACAGAAAATATAGTAATAGGGTATATAGTAAAGTTTATATAACCAAGGTTTTTTAATTTAGTAGATTGTTCAAATTGTTGCGTTATATAAGCGAAAGAAAGATAAAGCATGCTTTAATCACCTTTATTGATATTTAGTCGTTTGATAGATGTTAAGCTTTATCTATAGATTGGTAAAAAACTAGTTGATATTCAGCTAACAACCTATTTATTGCTTAATAAAGAATAATTTAATATTTGAAAAATATATTACATTTAAATCTTTCTGCAGACCCTTTCTGATTCTGCAATTAAGCGAAGGCCCTTAAGAGTGACAGGTGATAGTTAAGAATGACAAAGAGCTACGCAATCCGTAAGCCTGTCCTTCCGGCGAAAAAGTATAGCTGCCCTAGAGAAACTTGTCCTCAATCCAGCGGTGGGCCGGGCGCTTCCACAGGAGCCGCAACGCTCCCGAGGTACCCTACGCTTCTTTTCTCGGCGACTAACTTCCATTAGAGCCTTTAATCCGAGCGCCACCGTCCTCGAGAGCTCCAAGTATCCGCAGAGGTATTCCGAACGCGCGGCTGCTGCCCCCGAGTTTAACTACGGGGCATTCCGCTTTGAATTAACACGCTCATTTTACCAAGGGTCGCGGACCTTTATTGTCCAGATGCTGGGCACTCGCGACGTTCCCTTCATTAGACTAAGTACTCGGGATTTTTACTTTATGACCCGATGAGGTCGACGCATCAGCACAATCGTAAATATGAAATGGAGGGTCTCGAAGCAATTAATAGTGGACGTCGGAAGGGTATTATAATTGTAAGCCACTTCGTAATGAACCGAGATGCTCTTACTTTAATTAGAAGTCTTGATTGCGCTGCATTACTTTTGATGATGTATGTGGGTGACACCTTGTTTCAGGACCTCCCACAGTCAGCATTACTGAGCTTAATACGCATACGAAATCTGCGTATCAAATCAACTTAATAAGATATTCAAATAGAAATCACTGTAGTTTTCTTACAGAGTCTATAAATTGATAATTAATATTGATTTAAATCTTGCTAATAATCTAATACTACTATTCTATATATTTACTATTTGTATATTATATGTATATGCGTGATCGGTACCCTACTTTTGTTTCATCAAGTACATTAAATTAATAGGTGGATATGTGCATCCGCATACCTTGTGTTGCTAAGTAGTATTTGCTAGTTACATTTCATTAAAATACCGTTTTCAATAATTGAAAGTTACAATCACCTTATAGCTATTGTCTGGTAGCTTATAAAGTTACCATAATATCTACAAGTAAGTTTTTAAGTATAATATAACATTAATCAAATCATATTTATTTTATTTTAGTCGAATGAAATATAATTTCAAATTTTATAAGAATTTACTCACTCAATATTTGAGGTTAAATTTTTATTCCAAAAGATTAGTGTTAATCAAAAAGGCAGAGATCCTTATCGAAATTGAAAAAGCAGCGAGAATCTCGAAATATATACCTATTTCGATAATTAATTGTTTGAAACCCTAAATAAATAATCTTATATTCAGCATTTAAAATATGAGACAGCTTTAGAATCCAATAGATTAAGGTTAAGCATACGCACGCGCTCCCACTCATCAATAGAATCGGCTTAATAGATAAAGTAAACCGTCTCAAATACGAGCAAGTATATACGCTCCGCAGTAGCGCAGACTGTTTACAAGGGCAACTGGGGAGTAACGGGCACGCACCCCTGGAGAAACCCCGAAGACGTGACTGACTTTCGACATTCACGAGCTATCTCGCGGTGTGACGCAGCCCCGTCTCATACGTGGGCTTGTACATGTGTGCACGAGCCCACGAACACGCGCGTATCTACTGTTCACAGCCGCGGGGCTTCTATTGAATGGAGTATAGCATTCATACGGTTTACTTAATCCGAATTTCCACCCTACACTTGGTCATGTCCAAATCAGATCTCTGTCGCATGAAAATTAAATGGTTACTTCATGATTAATGCCGCTGTAAAGCATTTGCAAAATATACTGCATTAAATTGACGGTATATTGTATCAAATTATTTATAAATCAGTATCCGCGTAGAAAAATAATTTCAATACTTTTAATACTTAATTGTTTGTGTGGATATATAGAATGTTAACGTAGAGAAATGTTTTACCAAAAACTTTGTTCGCCGATGCTTCATTATGTATTTTCAATTCAGTAATGGTTATTGCAGCATCGCTTGGTCAAGGGCATTAGTTTACTTATGAATATGTTAATTTATCACAAACATAAATAACAAAAAGATAATTATCAAGTTTGCTAAAATTACCGAACCAAATTCAAAAAAGATCGTAAATAAATTTCAAGCATAAACAATTTGACGTTGGTTGTTTTGGATTTCAGTTTCCGCTACCTGAACTCGGAAAGTTAAATCATTGCATAAAATTATAATCAATTAGTGTATGAATACTTCTTATTGGAAGAAATTTATAAAATATGTTTGTTTTCAATTCCTATTATATTTTTTGTTAACCGATGATAATTATTATTGATATCGCTGCTATCATTAATATTATTAAGCATTCCTATAGCTATGAGAGTAGATTTGCATTTACTTATTCATTTTCATGTAGTTTCAAAATGAAAAACATGATTATAATATTTGAACTCCGAAAAGTTCTAGCTTATCATATGTGACCCCATTCTACTTGTATTCGTTTAACATTCAACAAAGTACCTGTATGATTTGTGATTATCAAAACATTGTTCTCTCTAATTAAAGAATTTTTCTCTCGCTATAAAGATGTAGTTGTACACTTTTTTGCTAATAATTATTCTTACCATCGTAAATCTTCTTATGGCATCCTTTACTATGGGTATCTATAACTTTATGTGAGAATATTAACTGCACGCATTCGCCCATTTCATTTTCACATATCAGTGGCGTTATTATCTGAATGACGCAATCCAGTCTGCGGTACTTAAATTGAAAGAGTTTCGATGTATTTATATTTATCAGCTTTTGTTTTCCACAACGTCGTTCCCTCCGTATTCGTTAGTGTGCCTCAGTGACCCGACGCGACGGTATTATAATGCGGACGCTCGACTTTTACACACCTCATTGATCGCAACTCGTTTCCCCTGTCTATCTCCGCCCGTTCGGAACGAGCGGAAACTTTCAGCCCGCACAAAATCACGGTTGGCTTCTTTCGATCTGTGCGCCGTTTACGCCCGGGATACGGAAACGAGACTTTGAACATGATTATTCTGGCGATACTCGACGCCCTTTTCATTCTAGTGTCTGATGCTTCTTTATTTTTTTTTGAAGTTCTTGATGGATGCGCTATCAGGCCCGACTTTATCCCGTTAGTGGATAATGGGGTTTCCTTCCCATCGTGATAATGGACACCTATTATCCCCGGATTTGCTTAAAGTCCGAAGCTCGATTGATTTTTCGACCTGTATTAATGGCCAACGGCGGTATGTCACTGAACGGCTCGCACTCGAGCCTTTGTCCAGAGCTTATCGATGGTCCTGAAGCTTATTAAAATTTTCAAGATTTACGTTGACTGTCACGGGCGTGAAATTTGTTGCTATACGTTTTATCAGTGTATTGCGTAAATAAATTGGAGTCACAGTTGCTAGATAGATATCGCATGAAAAATTGGAATTTTCATGTGTTGTTCGTTAAATCGACAATGAAATAAAACTGAGTTTTTATTACCTAATAAGGCAAAAGAATTTATTAATTATAAATACATATTGCACTACTAACGTATTTATTTGCATATATAAAGATTATTTATTATAGCGCATTTCAAATGCACATTTTCTCGGTATATTTACGGAATCTTAGCGTGCTTAATATGAGTTTCCAAGTTATTGATCAATTGGATAAAATTTTTCAAGTTTAAACTAGGAGACAGCAAGTTTGCATATTTTGTGCCTTAAGATTCATATTAAAATTCGAGCTCTTAAATGCTTCTGCTACAACAGTAGTTGAGTGAAGTTTAAGGGGGACTGGCAGGGAAAAATGTCGAAATACTCGAGTATTTCATTCTGATTGCAACAATGGAAAAGTTACCTTTCTTACAACGGTCCTTACAAATAATCTTTGAGCACTCCAGGGGAAGATTCAGCTTAACGCCCTGCACTTTCCCCCCGTGTTCTCGGTTTCACTCGAAACAAAGAAGCTGACTTGGATTACAGACAAGTGGAGCTATTTTAAGTTAAATTCGGGTGTAGGCAAGGCGAGATGCTGACGTCGGCCTTAATCACAGGTTCCTACAAAGCGCCCCGAATAAATACCAGCAAGGATCTTCGAGCGGTGCAGAAGCAGTGAAAATTAAGCGCGAGAGGCTCTACCCCTCTCTTTTTCTCCCAAGTAATAGAAAGCGAGGAAGGAAGCGGGAATAAGAGAGAGAGAGAGAGAGAGAGACGTACTCGTAATTCGGCCTCCTGTTACCGGAGATAATAACTTCCAATTTTACTTTGTACCCGCTCGGAAAAGTTGGCAACAACTTTGTCGATGGGCCTAAGTTTTGCGCCTCCTCGTTCCCTCGCGGCGATAAGTATGGAATCGAGAAACCGGGCGGCGAGGGGGGACACAATCGCTCGGGGTCCAAGGAACATCCGCGTGCGTGTGTGCCTTTTTCATCGGCGTGGGGCCGGAGTATTGAAAATAATGCTCTTTCGGGAGGAAGCAAAGCGAGGCGAGTCGATCTAGTAGCTCTCGAGCAAACTTTCAATTCGGCTCAGCAGCTTGCCACTCGAGCACCTTCGAGCGTTTTCTCGCTCGCGCTCGCGCGCCCGCGCGCTTTCTGACTTAATGAACGGTGAAATTTGTATGAAATTCAATTATCAGATTGGAGGATAATGCAATTTGGGGGCCAGTCTCTTACCCGCGTACTCGTTATTTTGGCAGGACGTGCTGTGAAATGGCGATTCCCAGTGGGTTAACTACCGTTGGAAAACTAAGTTTACCTTACTTCAAGGAATTCCACCGCCATCTTTATATTTGTCCTGTTTTCATTTGATCTCCCCGGGGAGCATCTTGTAAAATGAATTTGAACACGGGCAGAATGGGTTTCGAGTGACGAATAAAAGCCCGAGCGTTCATAAAAGCGAGTGAGGGATTCTTCTTTCTTTTCTGTACCATTAGAGACAATCGTGTGTAGACCGAGGATGGGGAAAGCGATTATAGATAATTACGTCTCGTAAAGTATCATGTCGTCGGATAGATCGGCGTCGAGAGAAATGAATTTTGCGGTGCTTTCAAACGAAACGGGGTGAGATTTTACTCGCGCGGGATGGCGATACTGACAAGTCTAATGTACTCCACTAATCAGAGATAGCGATCATAAATTACCGTGTGCGAGATAGCGTCGGTTCCCCTTATTCATTTTTCTTCCTTTCCGCTGTTTATTAATTGCCTTTCGTAAATACGTGCTAAGCCCGCGCGAGAGAAAAATCTAGTTCATCTACTGCGCGCCGTTTTACTTTTATTTCCTGATGCAAATTATTCGGTCGGGCTTATTTATTTTCCGGAATCTCCGCTGTGAAACGAGCCTGATCTCGGAGATTTGGAGAGGAACAAATTTATTTCCTTTTCTTCTGATATAAATAAGAGTAAGGCACCGGTCGTGATGCAGATTGCATGACTGCTCATTCTATGTGAACGCCAAATCCGTATAATGCTCGGAAACAAAGAATTTCAATTGAAAGCCGCGCCTGACCAAACTGTGATCGTTCTACTAGATATGAAATATCTATTTATGGCTTTGACATAATTGCTTATTTATATGAGGGAAATTTAACATGTATCGAGTAATCGAATAATTGTTTATTTTGGTTAAAACTAGGAGTACTTCAAAGTTAGGTCAATCAAATAAAACACAATGTATTGATTTCTATATTCGTAGTAACGATATTAGAAATTGTTATATTTTAATATTTCCACTGTGTATCTACATAGGAAAATCATTAAATCATGTTGGAAAGTTATGATTTATTGTGAAGATGATATTTTTATAATAAGAATAATATGGTGAAATAATATTTTTATAATAATGAGATAATATTTACATGATATTTTCAATATTACTTCTCTATAGTTTTGTCCTAGTCTTTTTACGCTTAATTTGACATAATTTTTATTTTATCGAGTCATTGCTAATCTTCATAAAAAATTAAATAATTTAAATAATTAAAAAAATGTGCAAATAAGTATAAACATTTAAAAAGTAAGACTTGCTAAATAGCATAAACAGGGGCAAAATTCGGTGAAAAAGTTGGAAGGCTATTTTTAGTCCCTATCAGCTAGTTTGTATCCCGCGAGCAATCCCTCACAGAAGCCGGAGAGCGGCATATCCATTTCACAGTTTGCGATCTTCCAGCCCAGCATTTAAAGCACAAAGCCCCGCGCTCAAGTTGTAATAACCACGCAAACAAGATGAAATTATAAACGGAATTTTCAGGTCACAATTACACGCTCGCGGGCCACAGAAGAGAAAAAGAGCTTTCGCGTAGGGTGGTGCGGCGGGTACGGGGGGTGGGGGTGAGGGGGGGGCGAGGGTACAGAGACCGCGTGGAGGAGGAAAAAGGTTAAAACGCGCGGCGGCGAGAGGCACCCGTGAAGGCTAAACTTTACATCCAGCCCGCGTATACGTACGTACTCCCGCGCCGGCCTGGCGGGCGCAAGTTCCCCGCGGTTATCTTGCTCGCGCGAAATAAGTGGAACGCGAGGGAAACTTTTCAGGCCGGAGATACGGGGCGAGTCTCCCCGCCCGGCTTTTTTATCACCGGCCGCCCGGACGCGATGCTAATCCGCGGAGATTAAAATTGACGGGGCTCGAGGCGGAAAATTGCGCCGTCCGCGAGAGCATGCGCGGCATCGAATGCGCATTAGCCCGAAGAATCGGGAGGGGCTCGGGCCGCTGTCGCGTCTCCGCGTTATCGCCGCCGCGTGGCCCCGAGCCTCCTCGAGCCGGGCTCGCGGCGTTCCGCGCGCTTTGCCGCGGCCCCCGCGGCAATGGCAATTTTCTATACCTCGCCGCTTTTAGGTCAACGCGCCGGGGGTAAACGATGCGCGATTATCGCGCTTACGCGAAACGCCCGCGTACCGGCCCGGCGGCATTAGGAGGCGCCTTTCCCCGAATCGCTGAAACGTGGCTATTTTTTCCATTGGTCGGCTAAAAGAGTTTTCCTGTTACGACTTCTATCTGCGCATGAAATCCACGGTTTCGTTTGTGCTATTGGATAATAACTTTCATGCTGTTCGGTTAAATTAATATATATGCAGGCCTGCTAAATAATCATTATAAGCAAATAGCGGAAATAAAAAAAAACACACTTAATGACATCTGGTTATTGTATAAAATAATACACTGTTGATTTTATACAATATTTCAAATCAATAAAAGTAAATATCAGTGTTCACTGGAGTATGACTATGGAGTTTGAAATATAAACTTTTGGAACATTCTTGGTTAAGAAAGATTTTTTTAAACAAGTTGTTATTGTAACTTTTACATCGATTAATGAATCTCAGTAACTATTAAAACAAGAATATTACAGAAAAGTAAGAAAGTTAAAATTACTTTTGTGCAATATACCGCTCTTAATTTAGTTGATATATAATAATATTACTTCTAATAGAAGCATTGTTTAAAATACACGTAATATTTTCAAGATCTATCTTTCAAAGTCTAATGCAAAGTCTTTCGTCGAAATCCTTTTGTCAGGATTGTTTTTTTAGAGGATTATCTTCTTAATTTCATAAATATAATGACATCCGAGGACAGCTTTTTATAGAGTTTGTTTAATTACTCTGACAAATAAAATTACAAGAATACTGTGATCTGTATAAAGCAGGGATTTTTAAATTACAAAAAAGTCCGTACAAATCTTTCTCGTTACAAATGTTTCTCGTTGCAACATGGCTTTTCACCTCTAGTCGCTTTACTTTTCTATGGCTTATC
Source organism: Sycophaga agraensis (assembly GCA_018906755.1). NCBI lineage: Eukaryota > Metazoa > Arthropoda > Insecta > Hymenoptera > Pteromalidae > Sycophaga > Sycophaga agraensis. Next base: position 2,889,746 of record JACCIE010000011.1, read on the forward strand.
TGGATTTAATCTTTTTTATCAAAGACTGCAAATAACGAATGCAACAAACATTTTTTCATGATTTGGCTCTTTTTAACACAGTAAGTCTTTATACACGTTCATTATATGCATATTTGTTCTTAATGAACGAAACGACAAAAATAATTGCAATTAAAACAAGTAGCAATTAAATGTAAAATTTTATAAATGATAACTGTATCAATATCGAATAAATAAAAAATTTATAGGATTCTTGATATCAAAGAAGCACATTATAGATTAAAATTCTTAAAATATTATTACTTTAATGATGCCAGGTTTATAGGCAGCTGTTCAAGAAAACCGCACAATTAACTGACAATTGTAGCTAATTATTAACGCTTTAGCTAGTCCGTCCCGTTAATTTCCTAATAATGTACTTCTTTAAAGGAATGGTATCTAATTCGCTCTTCCTCATAAATTTTTGCGATTGCTCCGTGAAACAGTAAGAGCTCAAATTAAACATAAACTTCTTTTCAGTGTAATTGAAGAAAAAATTGCGCCGCACGTAACGATCAGATCAACTCGTACATTTACAATGGATATATAATTAAGTCCATTAACTCGAGGACCGCGACGGCGGCTGGCGCTCGTGGCGCCCGGCCCAGATGCGACAATTATTTGCCGGGCGCTTAACCAACGCGGGGCACGTACATTGGGCAATTTCCACTTTAATCAATGAATTTTTAATTGCAGACGGCGGAGCGCCCAAGCCCCGGGCGTACGAATGCGTACACGCTCCACTGGCATCTGGGCCAGGGGCCGGGCAATATAAATGATATGCGAATGACAATGACACGAGGGGCCACGCGAGCGCGCGAATACTCCCCGCCCAAAATTTAATGGGCGGACGCTGGGGCAGACGCGTGTAAAATATAAATTAATAATCACCCGCGGAATTTCCCCAGATGACGGCCATAGTCCGGCCGGGTCGTGGCGCTCGGTTATTAAGTAAGCTCGCGATGATTACCGGTGTGCCCGCACATGCAAATGGCCCGCGCTCGCCCTCCCTCTGTCTCCCCGTTCGACGACAAATTGATGAATCGCCCGAGCCCCTGGACTATAATGAATCCGACAAATCGGCGACGTGGGATTCGCGGAATATCAATGATATCGCTGGCCCACCGGGTATATCGTTCATTTTTGCCACGTGCAACCTCCGACCGCGTCGACGCGCTTCCCCGCCGGATCTGCTTTGGATCCGCTCGGGAGTGGTTAGCTCGAGAGGTCCGAAGAAAAAACGACCGGTGCGCGCCTTAGATGAAAGTTTAGAAAGCGCGCGTGCGAATTTTTCATGGAATTATTTCGCGATGAAGAATCGAAATGATTTTCCGGTGTATCGAAGTTCTATGCCTGAATAATGAACGTTTTATTGGGTTTGAGCAATAAAGGCGAATTCAAAGTTAGAGAAAATTTACGGTTTCACCGAACCTTTATAAATATTAGATATAATTAATGGTATGTATAGTCGATATGTTAACATTGTGTAAAGCTGCTAAAGTAAAAGTGTTAAGTCGATTAAACAACGCGACATAATTTTCATTAATTTATGATTTTTCTATAATTTAAAAACTTTGTATTTTAAATTAAAACGATATATTGAATTTCATTTGTATCACTTAATTCAAGAGCTAGCATAAAAAATGATTATTTAGACAACGTCGCGATGAAGCATCATATGACGTTTTACGCGTTATCAGAAAACACAGGTTGCAGCACTGACAAATTGAATCATGTATCTGGCATCACGATTCAGCCGTACGCACCGCTTTTTACCCGGAAGAAAATGAAATGAGCGGTATGAAAAACGGGTCACTTATAATAGTTGATGTGGAGACACGCTTCGCTTATTTCGAGCATTCACTTTTATTACCGACTACCCGCTGTCAATGAAATATTGCGAGGGGGAGCGTGCGATGAATACATTTCAGCTAAGAGCCACTGATACATCAAACTGGAAAGCGGGATGAACGATTCTGTTCGTTAGTATGATTTAATAATGTGCACACAAAGGCAACCTCATTGTTTCATTGTTTGGCTCGTCAAGTTGTTTTTCGCATTAAAAAAGTAACGCATAAATTAGCAGATATAATGTATCGCTTTTGTACCATAACGGTCGAAATACGAGAAACAGTTAAATGAACGCGGAAGCGTTAGAACAAAGAAGAATAATTATGACACTAGTATCTGTTTACTACTACTTAGCACTTGGATCGAAAAACAAATAAATGGCAATGGACGTATTCATTAAATGTAATAATTACGCGAATTGTACAGCATACGAATTATAGCAGTGTCATGACTCTCCCCTCGAAAGAAGGCTTACCTTTCCACTGTACGTATCGATCCTCGTGAATAAATTGCAGAAAGTACATTTACGTTCTCTATTTTATTTATGTATCAATTTAATGTCGTGTTTTCCTGTTGTTATATAATCTGTAAAATAAGAAAAATACGTTTTTGGACGGCAACTTTATCAGAGCATTAAGTTGCCAAAAGAACTTTTCACTTTGGCATAAATAGTTTTCCTAGTTTGAGCTATAATGTATATATAGCCTTGCAGTATAGTTTCCCGAACGTGGATGTAGCCGATTCCGTTTCCTATTATACTATGCCGGGAATTCATCCTTGACGTAAGGTAGTAAACGCACTAGATCCGCTGGACGCTCGGCCATCTATTGTGAATGCACCCACAATAGATAGGAACGTGCCGACCTGGGCCAACAATTGATTTCCTAAGATTTCCTTTACTAATGGTCGAACCATGTTGTGAATTTATATTTGTTATATTCATGTACATGTATATTTATATTTTATTTGTTGTTTATTTATCGTATATTTACTATAAAAACCGAATTTAAAAAAATAGATATATTAACAAGGAAAAAATATGTTACATTATGATTTTTATTGTAACTTTTTTATTATAAACTTATTAATTTGGAATACGGCCAACTTTCAAACAATGTTTTGTATATTTTTACCAGTATGGTCTCTTTTTTAAATTAATTACATCTACATCAAACGTGTAACTCTCAAATTATATATTTGGAGCATATTGTCACTTAAAATATCAATACAATTAACTGGATCGATACAATTTATTATGCTTCAGAAATAATCAACATCAATTTTATTTATGTGTAAATTAAACGTTTAATGTTCCGACCTTGGTCGAATATATAGCTCGATGTATAGTTTACTTACTGTCATAATGTAGTTACAGTATATTCTGCTTAATTAATTAATAACATAACTAAATATTTTACATAAGCCCTTAATAATATTAGTGTAATACGTAATATTTCTAGACTGTTTGTTTTCAACATCGTTTGTTTGCAACGCTATGAACTAATGATAAAACCTTAATCGCAATGTCATTCGAAGTAAATCCCTTTGAAGTAGTACCGAAATGCTAAAATGCTTTGTAGAATAAATTAATAGCAGAGCCGAAGAATAAGGAAATTAATCCTCCCGTTTGTAGAAAAGATTGTAAACGTGTCCCTTTAATTAACAAAATAAAGGAGGAGTACGAAGCTGCCTGCAGGAGTTGGAGTTGGTACGGTTATATGCGCTGGAGCGACTGTTGGTTCACAGTTTCGAGTCGCGGGACGTTAAAGCGCTAAAAGGACGGCCGTTAACGCTCCCCGGAGGCATTGAGTACAAGCCCCGAGAAAAGGTGAAGAGAAAAAGGGTGGCGTGGCCAAGGGGAGGAGGAAGTCCGTCTCTTTGCTCACCCGCCACCGCCCGGCCTCCAGTTAAGGGCGGAAGAGCGCGCAAGAGACACTCGGTTAAATTGCACATTTTAATCGGAGGCACGGGGTCTTACACACTGCAGGTTTCTCCAGCCTCTCGGTACCGTAAATTTCCCGTACAGAACCCAGTATATCGTCCACTAGTCGAAAGCCAATTAAATATTATGAGAGAGGAGGGAAAAAGGATCGCGCACGCGGGGTCCTAATTGAGTTGTGAGAATCTGATGGGAAATTTTAAGGGATTCAAGGCGGGGCAAAATTCATTTCTCCTCGTTAAAAGGACTTTCCCTTTGAGCGTTCTAGGATGATTACTTACGAGGGAATAAAAATTTATAGCTCATGAATTGAGGATGTATGCTTGGGCGCACGGGCTGCGGATTTTATTACGCGTTTGCGTCAATTGTATTAAGGAATTAAATGCCATTGAGAGACTTTGATTGAAAATTGTAAATTGATTAGATAAAATCTCTTTCATTATGATTTAATAACAGCGCCTCTCCTATACTATACTTGCGTATAAAATCAATTCAAATTATTGTTATTCAATATGTTATACATACTGTTATTATTCCGTTGATTGGTTTATAAAGCATTTATGCCATATACCTATGCATACAAATAGATGCATTTCTTTTGTCAGTAATTGATTATCATATATCGACATGTTTATTATAATATATACATTGAATATTTTTAATGTATTTACATTATGAAATTTGGTATTCGTATGAAATATTTCTAAGGGAATAGAAAAAATATGACCTTATTCTGTTTATATATTTCAACAATTTTTAATTTTATAAATTCCCTTTTTCGCGGATGAAGCCATGGGAGCAAATGGGTGAATGCATACCACCATATCGAATAAAGGATAGGAAAAAGTAGAATGGTAGCGAATTTTCCCCAGCGTCCGACGAGAATCCTCTCGGACAAGCTTCTTGACTTATCTAAACATCCGAGTCCCGTTAACCCCTCCGCCGTTATCGGCCTTTCTTACCGAATATACGATCCGACGGACCCTGGCGATTTGTGTATTCAGCATTGCAAATCAGCTGGACCACAAGGTCCGAACACCGCCGTGAGACCGCAAGCTCTACTGTTGGGTGGTCGATGCGACAACTATTGACAGCCATGTTCGTTGCTCGGTAATTGCGTGATACGAGCGATTTTCCCATCCGTTATTTTGCTTTTACGATTCCTTTTGGTCTTTACGCACTTGGTCTGGCTATTTGTTAGAGTATGTTAGCTATTGTCATCTAGTTTTATGAGATGTCAAACTTCCGACAGCGAGGATGTTTTATTTGCAAAAATCCTTTTAGACAAAAACTTGTTTGGACAAAATTATATGTGCAACACTAATACAAAATAAATGTGTAATAAAGTTTAAGTTAATGCTGAAATAGATTTAGTCACATAGAGTTTGTTTGTAGTACACAAAACCAGCTCACACATGTTTTACTTTTGAAATCCAATAGACGGTTTTAAGTAGATTGAGGAGAGTAAGTAGTAGATGCCGGTATTTGCATTAAAATGCGTATGTGCCGATAGATTTTGCTTACGAAGGTTTAGTAACAGAGAGTCTCCTCCGGAATGCAAACTAATGCGCCAGAGAGAATTCCTGGAATTTTGGCGGTCGGGAAATAGTTAAAGGTAGCTTCGGAGAATAGAGCCGAATGTACGTGGAATAGAAAGTGCGCGCAAACTACTTATTAAGACGAAATGCGTTTATATATCGCTTAGGGTAGATCTCAGTGCCACAGTAACGTTCGACCCAGCTTGACCAACCGAAACAAAAGGTATGAAACATGGAATCTTAATTCATAGACTTATTATTATTAAAATTACTACATATAAATAGATTTTAATAATGAATTCTTTGTAGGAGCTATATTATTACGGCGGCGCATCAGAAAGCGATGCATTGCAAAATCAGCATAAATCGCAATTATGGCGAAGATAATAAGACGACTTATAAATCAATAAATATGGACAGTTTAACGCCAATTCATGCATTCCAATTTATTTAAGCATGACCTCATTATTATAATTGTCCGTTAGTGATTATATGAATAGTATTTATTACGAACAAAAATAATACAATAAACAATAATAAATAACTACGCACAATGTAATTAAATATTATATTGTTTTATATATCGTATGAATATAGCCATCAATAAATTTAAATTAAAAAATTGTAACTAGATTTGTAAAATAGATACATTTAAAAGATTCATGATGGTCTGATTACGTTCTGACGGTTTGATGAGTCTGCGTAGACTACGCGGTCCAGCTCAAACTTATGATAATCAAAATTTAAAGAGTTGCTCGCACTTGCTCCGAAAATGCGAATTCTTAAAAATACGATTTATTAATTAATTTTTTATTTATTTATTCTAATTTAAAACTTTTTAGCGATTTTCACCACGGTCGACCTGGTGTGAGCAGAGTTTGGAAGTGTTTCTGTGTCCACATTGTCGAGCATGTTTTGTAGAAGCTACTGCAGTGTTACAGAAAAAATTGTGATGTATTTATTGTGACTTACATTAACACTAATTTTTTGAACGTTTTTAAACAGAAAAAACGTCCATATAGAACAAATAAATTTATTTAATTGAAAAATATAAGAAATCGCCTTGACTATTTATGAGAAATTAAAACAACGATAAAATTCTTAATGAAACTACAAAATTAAGCAGAACGACTGCAAATTCTCAATTTTGTAAATAGCAAAATGAATTAGACAATATGCAAAATATTAATTCAAGATGTTAATAAGCGCATTTCCATTCATTTAAGTATTCAGGTTTCTCTAATAATTTTATATTCGATTTTTGACCTGCATTACCGTTTCATTCTGAGATATCAATACGGACAACTTGAACTAATAATTAATGGGTTTAATGAATAGAAGCTATTGAAATTGATCTGAATAAGGATCATGTAGGGAAAATATATGTATTTACAAACTATGGTCTTTAATTTATTCAGTATACTCGTATAGATGATTCTTTTTTGATAAAATATTTGTTATCCACATTAATAACATTCTTTTTAGATACGATTTGTAACGCACGCATAGTATTGTTTGTTAATATTTGTACTTATTGAAAAGTATTATTTATTTACGTAAATTACAACCAGAATCTTGTAGATAACAGAAGTAGGTAGACTAACAGCTGATGCAGTAACATACCTTCAAAATTGTAATGCACTACTGTGATGAGATTTACGCACGTTGGAGAAATTGATGAGAATGAAGCTACGCCTTGAATTCAGAAGTAATTACATTGGTATACACAGTATCTCTGCACATCTTCATACAGTGTACCTAATACCGGTTGTATTTTGAGTATGTCACTCTGTTATATCACTCTGCAGTTACAATTAATTAGATTCACTCTTATTAGAAATAAATTGTATTTATTGTGTTAATTCAACGTAGTTGTTGATAGAAAAACTATTTATTATTATTAAGTTAAATACGTAAGCCAATGTTTCTAAAATGACAGGTGTCAATTTACTCTTTAAGTAAATAGATATTTAATGCAATATTATTGTCAACTATGCAATAAAATAAAATGTAATTAAAAATCATATTAAATAATTTGCTAAAATATATTCAAAGTATATTAACTATTAAAGCTATTTTCTAGATTATATCTACATGTTCTCAAATTTGCAACGAATGTACAATAATAATTAATAAGAAACACAAAACGATTTTAGGAAAGGTAGAGGAACAGTGAGTGCTCCATGATATCGCCCGCATATTTATGGACTTGAGCGCTCAGCGCTTGCTATTCTACCACCACATCGGATCATTTTCTGCAAAATGTTATAGAAGCACGTTCATATTCCGTACTGCTCTCGAACTCTCATGGAGCGCTACGGCCTTCTGTTCGTATCGAGATGTGCACCTTGTATAACAAAAAATATAATTCTATCCGTGACAATTATACAAGTGAGACACGTGTACTTTGCGAGGCTGTCGTGGATGTACTGGTTCATTGGACACCAGCTATCCTGTCTCTAAGCTAACCATCACATCCCATTTCAGTGTGAAATTTAAGCTTATACCAACATACATTGCATCTACTATAATAAACCATTAATTTTAAAATTAAATCAGGATCCTATTTCTTTCGTGCATTTTATTTGCAAGTTATACTGTACACAGACTCTATGGTTTCATGCATTCGTTCATCCATCCATCCGTAACAATACAATGAGAAATTAAGGATTTTGTGCCTGCATAGATACATATTGAGCTTATGTTAAATATTTTACGGCAGTAACAAACGCTAAGTATTTTAATATTATTAAAATAGTATTGATCTTTTGAATTTCTGCTAACAATTAGAGTGCCATATTTTTAAATATAAACATTTCACTGCACATTTTGGTAGAAAGGTTCTAATAAATAATACAAATGTTCATTGTGTTAAATTTTACAGCACGAGAGACGTTATAATGGCTTTGTATTCAAATTTAAGCCATTTCAATAATTCTAGAGTATGTTGATGAAAAATTTGCGTTTCGAAAGTACTTGCTTTCATCAAAGCTTCTCTACTTTTAAACTATTCTCATATCGGAATCGATAATAATTATAATCTAAATTTCAAGGTATATTTTATTCATGAAACGTTAACTTTCATACAATTCCAGATATTTTTCGGAATGAAAATTCAATTCCCAATTTCGTATTACATTTGCATAGATTTTAGCATACATTTTCAATGTGTACTTTCATAATCCACTATCCGTCATGTTGCACTATATGCGCCGCTAATAAATAGAATGATGACATCTTACTGCGAACATTTACATTTGTAACCATATTTTGAAGTTTTGTATTTCTATTTCTCTTTAAGTTGAATAATGTAATATTAGTACATGCTACAGCTGAAAATAATATGTACAGTTAGTTTAACATAATAAATTTTCTTGTTTTTTAGTTACTAATTGTTTTTTCTGGATTATTTATTTAATTTATTAACAAGTGGCTAAAGTTACAGAACTCTGAAATTGAAATATGAAAATAAAACAATCAAATGTAATGTCATAAAAAATTTAAGAGAAATAAATAAATATCAAGCTCAAGTTTGAATCAGATCTAGTTTGCATACGTAATAAATATCCCTAAGGTTTTGTAGTATGTTAATTACTAATCTGTTGTTAAATTTAATTATTTCATTAGGTTATCTTTCTTTCACAATTATGTTGAAGTCATAGGAAAATGAAATTATACAATAAGACCTATGGCAAGCGCTACAGGTGCATTCTTATTGAATTCCTAGGTGCGGGACTATCAGCTCCCGAGTATCGCAGTATGCGTAACTCGATTTGCAGGGGCCGTTCTTCCGATTAAATTTGTCTAGTTGGCGTGTTTCATATCAGTTGCCACTATTTCGGCCTGGGATTAACTATGTAATACATTCTGCTCGGTGGGCAAGCAGGAGGTGAGAGTCCAACTATAATTACATACCCCTTGTCCGCAGTGCAATTACCAAGTGGATAGATGATGAAGCTATTATCCGCACGAGACTCACAGGAATGCTCTCACTTACTTGGCGAAAAAAATGTAGACCCTCTTGGCTCTTTCGTTTCGCACGTATCTGTTGTCATTACTGGGGTGTGGCTTCAAAGCGCGCGCGAGGGATTTCGGTTTCCCGCAAACCGAGTAACGGCGGCCAGAGGGCGCCGCGGTTGCGGGAAATCATTTTTTACATGGAGCATTAAGGAAATCATAACAGTTTCTTTTTTAAGGCGGCGGTTAAAAAAAAAGGGAAGAGGAAGTCGGCTTAGCGCGGCCGACAAGCCGCGTGGGGCACTTACGATCCCATTTGCATGTCATAACGCGTGTCGGCCAAGGAAACATTTGTCAAGACTAAGTCGTATTTTCATTTCTGTCTTCCTGCGAGCGAGGGCATGTGCCGCGCGCGTGCTAACATCGGCCGGAGGACGTTGCTTTCGAGTAATGAAATTTTATTTTTTCAGCTTTATGCCCTGCGCCGCTCGTTTGTTGCTGCGTACTTTTGGCGACAAGGCGGCTTCCTGGCCGATAAACACTGGCTGCATTTAGGGCGGCGTTTTCAAACAGGCCGATAGGAGGTAGCCTTTCGGTTCGCTCGAAACGGCTCGTATTCCTTCGCCATTCAAGCAAACTCGTATAACCTGAAAAAAAGCGCTCGCCGAGTTCTGCCTACCGTAACTTCCGCGAAATATAAACGATTGACGGCCCGATAATTTATCAATGACAGGACGGCGCTTTATGCGCATTTGGCAGTATAAAATTGGAGCTCCCGGTATAATCCGGAAATTTAAAGGTCTCCCCTACTTTAGCCATAAAGCCGCGCGTACAAGAAAAGCGGCATCCCCCAAAGAAATACACCTCGCCACATTGCCGGGGGCTTTAGTTATTTACCGGCGGCTCTGGCCGCGGGGCGCACCTTATTCACCGGCTTCTGGAATCAGTCGGTACACGTACACTCGCCTCCAGGAATCCCGAGATTAAAGCAGAGGGAACTCGAGCGTCCGAACTGCGGCGACATAATTCAGCGGCGGGGCGTCTGGTCGCTCGATCGGTCAGCCCCTTGTAAAACGGCCAGTAGGGGGGCGGCATTGAGTCCGTCTCAATCGGTCCTTGCGTGGCTTCTCGCGCGGGGGCGTCGAACTCGGCGCGCCCCGGCTACGAGGTCCGACGGCTCGGCTATATATCTCCCTTTCCCATCGCGCATCCCAATTAGCGGGCGCTCGAACTTTGCCGCCCCGACTGCCGATTGACTCAGGAGATAAGGTAAGTAAAGAGAGGGCCAGATTGATTCCCAGGTGATGAAGGGGCCCCGCCCTCCCAACGGAGGACGAGGCTTTACCGCGGCGGTTCCTCGGTCTTTTCCTCCAGCCTGACGTACCTCGCTTTCAGATTATTTGCCGAGGCGCTTGCGCTTATCACCTCGCCGCACTTATATTCTATTAAAGTCCGAGCGTTTGTCCAGTCGTTTCGTGGCGCGCAGCAGCCGCGCACTCGTGGGCGAAGGCACGTGAAAGCGCATTGGGACAGGGCGAGATAAGGGCTGAGGGAAGAATGCCCGCAGCCGGGGGCGAAGTGGCGGGGCGCGGGGGTCAGTGGTCAGGCGGAATGACCGATGGCGGGGCCGGCAGCTAAAGCGATTGCGAAAGTTGGCGGAATTTCATCTTGACCGCGGCGCGCTCTTAGCGCCTCGGCGAGACGGATTTTACGACTGCGGCATCAGTCGCGGGAGCAGATGTATATATACAACTTTCCCGAAGGCATTGAACTCTCGTTTTCTTGAAGCTGCGCGGCCACTCGGCGGACTTAGCCGCGGGAAGATCGAGATAAAGCGCGCCCGAGGCTGGCCCGCAAGACCACGGAACCTCCAATTATTTACCAATCTTTCTTATCGCGGTTATAAAACGCGAGTGACGAGACATCCGAGAAAAATTGCGCGTTTTCTCCCCGGAGAAAGTGGAGGCCGAGGTCATTTAATTTAGGAACTGTATCGACGCCCGAAGGATCGTGTGCTTTACACGGGTAGTTTTTTCACTTTGGTGTATCCATTGAGATCTTGCAACCTCGTTAAGCAGATTAGCGCGACGTCGAGAAATACAGTGCGCTGAAAAGTAATCCGAAGGGAGAGGTTCGGTGATAGCGAGTGCCGGGATAATGAGTAGCGGGCGTTGGGCGTATGACTTCCGGCCGGATAAAAAACGAGCGCGCGAACAAAGTTGGAAAAAGCACCACGGGACGGGACGATCGAAGGGGATTAACCGGCCGCGGGGGAGAAGCGCGGCATACGCCACGGGGATGCAAGACAGAGGAGGAGCGAAGAGGGCGGGCGGGTCGCGTGACCGCCGGCAATCTCGCACGGCCCGACTCATTAGCGAAGTCGATCGTTAAGACGCGGGTATTGCGCGATAAGCGGCAGTGGTTTATCGCCCCGGCAGCCCCGGCTAAAACGTCCCGGCGCGATACTCCGCGCCTCCATTTTTTACATTTTCATATTAACCCGCGGAGGCCGTAAATAACGCGGGCAGGGCGCATCTCACGGTGGCCGAGTAAGGCATATACACGGGGCTCTTTTTATGTATGGAATGTCGCGCGCGTGCACCGCGGGGGCGCTCGAGCCGTCTCGTGCCTCCGCCCTCGGCCTACATTGTTTCGAATTAACGTCTTTACGCGCGATTGTTAGAGTAATTGACGGTTTTGTTGCCGACGCACGCTACTTGCCGCAAATGTGTCGGATAAATTTTGGCCTTCGCCAGGATAACGGGTAATTTATAGTTTTCGGCTGAGCGTAGCTTTAAAAAATGTAGAATTTTCGAATTACTGCAATGGTAACATTACACGGAAATAACCCGTGAGAGGTTCTCGTTACAATGCCGCTTACAATGACTTGTGCGCCAAGGGAGTTACGAGGAGATAATTATAAATATTGGATCTGACAATAAGGGGAATAGTAATTTTCTTTAAGCGTATTTGAAGGCAGTAATTTTTCACTCGACTTTCACAATTCGTTTGTTTGAGTAAAAATTAGCTCAAGGAAATATTTGTGGAACGTAAACGTACTCGCGCCATATTATTTGAAAACTACTAACCTACATCGCTTTAAACTTTAAAGATAAGGCTCACTCTGTAAAGATACGTTGAAAACAAGTGTTATCAACTGACTTCGTTCGACTAAACATTTCTTATTCCCCTTGTAATTAAAGTAATTTATTTTTATAGCTTGAAAGAACTTGTAATGAAAATTTAAAGTCGGCGATCAGTGCGGAGAATGACAAAGATAAAGTGAAAGTCAAATCTCGGACAATTATCAAATTAGAAACAAGAGGTTCAATTGTACAAATTGAACGGAAATGTAAATGCGAATTTAAATGTAACTCGACTGACTTTCCCGCTCGAGTCTCGCGGCCGGGCATTTATGATGCTTTAAAGATGAATCCATAATTCGAAAGATCGTATATTCAAATGCGGCGCAATCGCGGGTCTCATACTTTCCGGGTTTTAGGAATACTCGTCCGTAAAGAGATCAGCGGCGCATTGAAAGCGAACCGATTGATTCTCAAGCAGAGGCGGGCGCACACAGCTTTGCCCAGATGCTCCGGCACACGCTCTAAAAAGCCGGGACATCGCACCGAATCCCCGAGTGCAGCTCGGGCGACACAATGCAGGCAGCCGGGAGGCAAGTAGCGCACAAGACGGCGGAGCAAACAACGCGGGCTAGGCGCTTCCCGCATACCGTATAAACCTTCGGGCGGGGAAAAAGTCGCGGGCAAATAGTTTGGCCTTTAGCGCACTCGGGGCACTGCGCGCAAACTTGCGCGGCCGCGCACAAAGAAGGGGACCCGGGGCACAAGAGCAGCGCGGGGCCGGGACACCGCGCGCGCAGTATACCCCGCGCACAATACGGAACTCGGGCGCGCGATCCTGACTGAATCGTAATTGCTCCTTAATGAAGTCGGTAATTTAAGGAAGCCGCGAGTGAGGCGAGCGCCGCCGGCCCCGTGTCTCCTCCTCGTCCAACTTGGAGCCTCTAATGGGAGAGATTGTCGGGCGTACAAGTCCGCCGGGGATTGTATTCTTTAATTTCTCGATGAAAAAGACAAGCCTAATGGGCCAGGCGACGTCTCCTTCCCGGCGACCTCCTCTTGTTGTTATCGCTCCAAAGTGCCGCTCATTAATTGAGCATTGCGCCCCTCCCCCGAACAATCAGAATGGAGTTGTGACGGGTCCTTTCAAAGCGCCGTAATCGACTGCCGGTAAATTAAGTTTGCGGCAACTCGCTCAATTCGTTTCTTTTCATTTCACTGACAACAATTTACCCGTGAAAAGCGGCTGCCGAAGTTTTTCAAATTTTTCGGCCGTTACCTGGAAAAATACAGGAATTTTGGACGGCTGTCCCTACTTTTAGTTCTGAGACCGGGGGATTTCTGCCCGGGCTAATTGAGGTCACAGCTCCGCCAAAGTTTTTTCAGTATATTTTAACCTTCTAAATACGAATTACTAAAGTGAAGTGTTGCTCTATGCTAATACGATTTGTAATACTGACAATTTTTATTAAAAAATTGGCTTTTGAATCTGCCATTTATGTACATTTCTGATCTAAAATTATTTTTATTATTTTATATTATTCTTGGAGACACTAAATCGACTTATTTTTAAACTGTTATTTCATAATTGAGATTGCAACGACAATTGCAATTAGAAAATATGATTCATCTGCATCCTACAATAAATATAAAGGTGCTTCGTAAAAATCGAAAAGAGATTCATGTACACGATTATTTATTAAATATTATAAATGAACATATGAACGATGAATTTTATTTAGTTATATTGAATGACTATAAATCGATAAATTCCATTCTTTTAAATTTTAACTAAAAAGATGATGAGTTATATTGCGTTTGAATTAAAAATTTTTGAATATAATACCACATAAAACACGCATGAAAGTATTACAAAATATTTCATAAATTAAACTGTTATTTTTTATTCAAAATGTGCACCAGAGAAATTTTCTCAGTAAAGAATGAATTTCTATTGACAAGTACTCTAATCCTCTAGATTTTCATATCATACCAAAATTCGATTGAATAAATATTTCTTTGCCTTTGAAAAAGGCCGTAATAATCTGTTAAATTTCTTCATACTACAGAGGCCTCAAAAGCATCGGCGAATTACAACCTTTAACCCGAAAAATATGGCTGCCGCGGTCCAAAGTATCAACAAGGCTTTAGGAGCGGGGCGACCTAAATCTATACACCAATTCGGGCGCGGGCGGGCGGCCATTATCAATTAAACCGGATTATCCGTCCGTGGGATCGGGGACGCAGCTCACGGAAAACACACAAATCTTTCGGCCTGAAATTACGAGGGCCGGGCGAGCCGAGGGACCGGAGGGCAGAAACAATTTGAAGTATCGTGTTGGCGGGGCGTGCCCTGCCCTGCACCGCGCGACCGCCGCGCAAACGCCCCGGGCCGCCCCCTCCCGTCTTCAATTCATATGCAAATGAAAAGTGCCGGGCTCGCCGGCGGCGCGGGTCCTCCATCCTCCCATTGTTCCGGGGGCGACTGTCGCGGCCCAATGTCCCGACTTACCATGCGAATTCGCCCGGCCCCTTCCGACGCGCCGGGACAGCCGTGTAATTGATACTTAGCCGCGGCCCGGGCGCCCTGACAAACAGCCCGATGCCCGGGGCCGACGCCTCCCCACTTGTCGCCTCTTTCCCCCGCAGCCCTGCGCGAATAGGTGCGTCCTTCGGACCCGCCCAGTCCTGCCGGAGATCCCGCGGCGGAAGGGGCCGACGGAGTTCCCGAGGACGAATTTCTTCTGGGCGTGCTAATGACGTTTTTAGCCGCGGCCCCCGCCACCGTCGCCGCCGCCACCCCGAGCGACGCTTAGTTTGCAGCGGATAAATTAGATGCAATTAATTTTTAGCTTGCACCACTGGCTTTCCATTACGGACCGACGTTTTGTTTCGCTTTCTTTGTCTGACGCCCTAACCTCCCCATTCTCTCCCTTCATCCCCGCTTTCCCCACTTCTTTTAGTCTCTCTTTCATTCTAACAGTGTTTCTGCTTTTTCTGACTCTCTGCCCAAGTGGATGCGTGTCTATCTTGACATGCTTCCGAAAAACTGCCCTAGACAAATTAGTTACTTTAGCTTCTTTTAACTATGTTCAGATTCATTGTCTAAGACTATTAATTATATAAACCAATTATTTACGATGCTTTCATTCAACTGTACATTGAAAAAAAATATTTATTTTGTATATATACAAGTATTAAGTTAATCTATTGAACTATATTAGAATTTTCTTTCATTTTAGATGCATTAGTTCTTACAGCAACTCCGAATATTTATTGGTTGTTTGTTAAACTTCTGTTTCCTATTTCTTACTTCGTGTATTAATTTCGGTATGCAAATGATCATGTTAACAAAGGACAACGGGTAACGAAGTCATTTCCTACCCACTGTATTAATTACATGTATAAACTTTAGTAAAATATTGTCTTAAATAAAGGGATGATTTTCTAATGGAATTAACGACGCCCAACTTGAAAAATGATAACTGGCTCTGTCCAACTTATTAAATGATATTTGACTTATAAAAAACTTTGGAAAAAATTACAAAGACGAACGAGCGCCTCTGTTCCCTGAAAAAAAAATAATTGTTTTTCGAGAAGCCACTACAAGTTCTGCATTTGATCCTTCTCAACTTTTTTTACGACTTCCTACTCTCGTCAGGACTGCGCACAAGGGCACAGCTCCGCCCTGCAGGAACTAATCGGGCTTGTTTCAGCCCTTCATCCACTAAGCTGCAGCCGGGGCTCAAGGCGTTGACGCATTGCCGTCTACGATGAGCGCTGTAAAAGTAAGAGCCAAGGTAAACGTATCACTAGCAAGGGTGGGTCCTGACCCCCCTCCCCGCATTGCAGGAAACTTGGATTCCTTTTTCGGCGCAACTCTTTCTTGCCCCCACCTCCACCTCTATCTCTCGCTTTCGACGTTGTTAACGAGCTCGACCCAGTCGCTCGGTGAGGCCGTTTTTCTCCCAATCCGACGAGGGAAGGGAACAAATCGTTCCGCTAGGAGAAGGCGCTCGCGTACACACGGCGGCCTCTCCGATAGCCGAGACGCCTTTGCTCAACTCGACGTATATTGCTAATCGTGAGACGGCTCCTTCCCTTGCCTTAATGCCCTTGTAATTTTTTCCTCGCGTGCGCTGCTTCCACTGCAGATATATTATCCGCATTAGCCGCTATTATACCGTATTCATTACTCTTAGGGATGTTTATTATATCATTCGAGATCTATTAACATGATTGTATTGGACAGACTGATGCGATGTAGTGTATTTATATTGCTTTATTGGCAAAGTTTTGCCTGTCATTTTTTTATCACTATTAATTTTACTGAATAGAGATTCAGATTTTTTATATCAAAATGCCCCTGCAAGAAATTACGGCAGTCAATCATCAGCAGTATTACGTACTGTTTTCTAGTGCGTAAGCACTACAGAATACAGGCAAGCATAGACTGCATATACAGTATTATTTAGGTTCATTCATAGCTGTAATTTTCGTTCACATTTCATTTATTTTAATTATAGCTTTAGAAAAATAATACGTATGAAAACGAATTTTTAAATAAGAAATGCCGATCAGCTTTCCATCAGTTTCTCACCAGTTAATTGCCACTTAAAATTGTCCAAATACTGGTGTTTCGGACAAGTTTTACAGATCAAATTTCTAGCAGAGGTAATCAACAGTTTTTACAAATTGTTTTTACACTGTTAAATTTATATTAATCATCAAGATAAGTATCTAAAAGTCATTATTTTTAATTTTTAATATAAATTATATCTCTGTAAAATTATCGATTAAAAATTAATAATAAATAAATTCAATCTAAAATTGTACGCAAAATATTAAATCAACATTAACTGTACTTAATTCAATTTCTGAAATAGTTAGCAGCATCGTAGCCAGCATATCTCATGTATATATAACACAGCTATAAAGAGTGCATAGTAAACCTGAAGCAAGGTAAGTGAGAACTTTCTGCTTAAGCCTATTTTGGGAACGTAAATTAAGTGCTGAATTCTTGCATAAATCCGCAAAAAGAACAGGAATCTTTCGAAATCTGACATAATGCTTTTCTTTGCGTGTATTATCGACATTTTTTATTTGAATATAGATTGAGGAAGCCATTTCTGGATAACAATTTTTTTTATTTATATCTATTTTTAATAACATATTAATAACCAGTTTATTATTGATTATGAATAATGAATGATTTTAATGCACGAAACCCATACCAAACTGCAGATATTAAAAATAATGTTATGAAAAGTTTTTGCAAATATCGAACCAGTTTTATATACTCAATGTATTTATAACCAATATAAAGTGTGGTTCCCAAGCTATCGTAAATTGAAAATACATAATGTTTACAGGTCATTTTAATATATTTTAAAATTTTTTATCGAAACCTAGGCAATTATACATATAAAAATATAAAATATTTAATTTTTTATATTTTTTATGTTATCTTTTTGAATTTAAAATAAATTGTGATTCTTAAATATTGCAGATATCATTTCCAACAGTATATAGGCTTAACTATATAGATTATGAAATTACTTAAATTGTAAAACTTTGATTTACATACATATCAAAAGTTATAAAATGATTATAAAAATGTATCTTTAAAAAAAAGTACGCTACAATGAAAAGTAGTTAGTAAGGATCAAAGGTGCAAGTAAGATAACAAGATAAAAAATGAGTGTGTTTCGACTGTACCACTTTACAGATGAAATTTATGCGTCGAGACATTTTACGCGGTGCAAAATGTAACGGAGGACGCACTTTTCCGAGTGACTTTCCATGTACCGAGTCCGCGAACAATGGGACATGAATTTTATTAAGTAGCTCATCTTATACGAAAAATTATTTTATTTACCTCTATAGTTTCGAGAAATTTTATCTACTGGTATACAGATATATTAAGAATAAATGTTATTATTTACTATAAAGTTTTGTTAAAATAGATATTTTATACTTTTACAGAAAGTACTTTCCTATAATAAATAAAGAAATATATGTTTAAATTTTATATAACAACAATAAAAAATTGAACTTTTTATAAGAAAAATTAAATATTCGTTATATAAGTATTTTTGTTTTATTGTATCAAAATATAATAAATGTGTTTTAGTTTGCAAATATAAAAATGATATTACAATGTTCATGTGAAATTGATTATAAAATGACTAAATTCATTGTTCATATTTTTGAGACAAAAAAAGAAAGAATGGCCGACTAAACTTACCATTAATCTACTTGTTATTTCTTGTTCCTTTTTCTCGAAAATTTCTTTTTCTACTGGACTGTAGATGTTTTATGACATTATAGACCCGCAATGAGAAAGTGAAAATACATATGCCACAGTCGATATCCATGCATTATCCGTATAACGAATCGGGTGTGAAGAATATAAAATCGCCGGATGAATAGTATTTTATGTCACGAAGGCCGCCAAGCCACTCGGGCCACGTTTTTGGTGCACAGATGCGTATGGGATTGTCTCAGTACTCAAGTCGCGTGATTTTGCGAATTTTAGTTTCAAATAAAGAATACGTTTTACAATTATTAGTAGCTTTGTATTGAACAGTAGCGAATATGCATACGTCGATAGCTTTAAGAAATATCAAGATTTGATATTACGTTTACGCACTGTTACTGGCCGTTTCTCATCTCAAGAAGTTTTTTCTGTGTCGAAAACGATAGTCTAAGCAGTTGCGGAAACATTACAGATATTATGAAATCTAAAGTGTGATAGTGATTGTAGATAAGAAAGAAAAAATGGACTCTTTACAACTTAATCTCGATTATAACGTGGAGCGGCACTTCGAGAACGCAGGTGTGCGCACGCTATATATTTATGTTACGCTTCTCGACGTGAGGGAGTTGAATACAGCGTGGATTCTGAATTGTCGATGCAATAGTAAGTTATACTGCATCGCAAAAATGGAGATCCTTAAGAAAAGAAATTTTAATAGATAATTGCTACTCTATGTGATTTTTAGAATCAGTTTAATCATTGTCTTAGCTCTTGTATGTCTTGTCTTAGAATATAGTATAGAATTTAATTTTCACTTAGTTTCAGTTTGTCAACTTTGTTTATTTATTTTTTTATTAATTTTTTTTATTATACGGTTATCACTATTTATTGTACTATAACTATTATTGTACTTGTAAATTCCGAGCACGACAATTTCTCAATAAGTATTAATTAAAATCAAATTATTCATATTTTTATTACTCTCATTTTTTAAATAAACTTTTCGTGTTCTATGGAATGCTAGAGATTGTGTCTTACCACTTACCCCAGGGCTTTGATCTTTTTCTGCTACTGTTTCTCATATACGAGAATATCATGTATGCACTACATTATCTAAGTCTCTTGAACACCTATCATATCTTAATAAGATACAATTTTTTACTCTGTTTAAAAGAACCACCTTGAGTTAAAATTTGATAAAACAAAACCCATTGTATTGAACTCTTTTTATTTAATAAAAAAATTCTTCAATGAAGCAACTTCTGAACTCTTCTTCATCAAAGAGTTCTGTTGATTAACCCTTTTAAAAACCTTTTAAAAATATTTTGTATAAAGTTACTAGAAAACGAATAGTCTTCCCTTAAAACAAGTCGTGTATATGCTTTCGGTAGCATATTATAAAAATCTTATAAATACACTATTCCCCTTATTTCAATACCGTTCTCTGATATATACTAATCTCTTAGTTCATCTAAAATTTCAATTAGAAGCAGTGTTTAATGCAGAAAGATGTTACATATTAGCTCTAAGAAGGGATGACCATAAAACCTCTCATCGACGAACTCTTGGTTGGTTCAAAATAGTGTCACGTAAATGCTACTTAGTTATCCTCTTCCTTTATAACACTGTTGTAAAGTACAAACCTGGTTACTCAGTTTTATTTGTAAATCTGTTTATGAAAAATAGTCGAGTAAAAATAGCACATTTCTTGTTATCCCACATAGCAAGACTGAGACACTTCGTTATTCTTGCACATATAGATATATAATATTCCGTTTGGAACAATATTTCTCTAATAAATATACTGTCTATTTACCTATTTCTTTCTTTTTTTTACTGATTTATATTTCAACTCTTATATTATAATATTAATTTTTATTGTAGCGAAACTTAAGCTAAATTGTACAATATATTAAGAAAATTGTTTCATCCTTATATCCTGTATTTAATTAAATTTTTCAATTTAAAAATATCAAAAATTTCAAAAATTTTATCCACTGATTTGAGCATTCCTGCTAGATTTGTACATTATACACATCATTCAAGTAAAGTCCGTATTTCTTCTCAGTTTCAAATTTTTCTTTTTAGGATTCTCTTTCTCTCTCTTCTATCTTTTTATCCTTCGCTTCTTTGCCAGTCTCAGGGTACCAAGGAAAGATCGTGACCCATAAAACAAATTCGCCAAGCTGGAGCCCGCGGTTTCCAAAGGGAAGAGGCGTACTTACTCTCCTCGGTGAACGACTTACCTACCTCTGTCTCGCTTCTATCTATCGCTCTTTTCCGCTTCTCTTTCTCCAAGTCTCTTCCGTGAAATTCACGAACAAATAAAACTATTCATCTTTATCTCATGCTAGTATCTTTCTAGAATTCCTCGAATAACTATGAGCCTTTTATATATGTGATGCAACTATACTGATCTTAGCATATTAGTAAATATTATTAAAGATAATAGTAATAATCTTTAAAAGAACGTGAAATTTTAACGTGTTACTTTCAAAGAGATTCTGCATAAATAAAATCACTTATTTATAAAAGATTTATTGGAGTTCAAGGTTCTAACAGTAATTTGTATATATAAAAGAACAGAATCATAGCTAATAAAAATTTTTAGTTAGATAAGATTTTCTCATGCCCGAAATAAAATGACCTAACCTCAAATATTTATATTATATTTTTATGACAATTATAAAGCATAGTTTATTGATCATTTAAAAAAGTACATGCATGTAAATGGTAAGAAAATAACTTTTTTACTGGCTGACTGAATTTATTTCACTTACTGCTATAACTATAAATAATTTATTTGGTTCTTTTTATGTATATTATGAGAATAGTATTTTTTCTATTATAAGCCTTTAAACAAGCTTAAGGATGTCTTAAAACTAAGTTTTTAAATTGGTAATTCTTTCATAAATCTCCAAAAACGTTATTGTTTTCATAGATCGTTTATCTATCATTTTTAACTTTTACTTACGCTAATATATGCGAATATTTTTTAATTCTATAAATCGGTTAATATATGTTAAAATACTTACTGACCACAGATTCTTTTCGTGAGCTAATGAACGAATATAACAATTAATATAGGTATACATCAGTGTGTACTATATATACTATTATATATTAGTCAAAATGGCAATGTATATAAAAGCAAAATCACACATTAAAACAGATCTATTCACGCGTATTAATTTCATAGTCCGTTGATATGACACATTTTAACTAGGTTGTCGAATTTTATTTTACTTATATCGGTTAACTTCAATTTTGCAAAATTTTAGCGCCAATGCAATAAAATTGTTCTTTTCTAGAGCGTTCAATTTCTCTGATATTTCACATATTTCAGAGCAGAAGAAAATGAATTGTATTTGATCAGTAGGCGGAAAATTCAATTTGTAATGAACTTTATAGCAAATACACAAACGAAAATTTCATAAGCTCGTTTATAAAGTCTAATATTGAACATGAATTTTTGATATTTTTCATTTATCTTTGATATTAATGGTCCAAAAAACAAAAGGAATCGGCCCAAATAAACTATTCTTTAAATCAGTTCCCACGAAATCGGTACCCTCCCTTTCATTGCTAGGGCGCCGATATTTTCTTCTTTGTCCCTCTCCTCGGGCATTATATAATAAAACCCGAAAGGAGGAAGAGAAATAACGAGGTGCAGTAGCAGTCGGTGCCAAGGAAAGAAGATCAGAAAGACGCGAAGGCAAGGGAGAGCCCGAGGGAAGGTATAAAAACTGAGCGGCTTAAGTCCCGCGCACAAGATCTTAGCGTGAAATTTTCTCGCGTGAGAAGGCAGACGCGGAAGTAGCTCCAAAAAAGCAGAGAAAATTTGTACGTGGCTGTGCTTGTCACCAAAAGCCTTTTGCATACACACAGGCATATCTTTTTTTCGATTTCCAAGCCCTTCCTGCATAATCTTGCGGCCCGAACGTTCGATCGATGTAAAATACGACAGTGTTGCTATACCATCGTTGATATCATCACTGCATATAAGAAACTCACACTTTTTACGCCAGAAGTATAGGTGAAAATTGAAAAATGATTTATTTGATAGATTTTGATTAGATATCCAGATTTAATTCAAAGTGGGGAAAATTGCATGCGGAGATTCAGAAAATGCTGTCTTTTTTGTGCTTAAGGGCTTTTATTTAATTTAAAAAATGTGTTCTTTCTCTTACAGTCTATTTTCATTTAAAAGATCCTTCTTGATAGGGTTAACTTTTTATTTTTTTAGTAGTTCAAAATCTTCATGTGATTCTATTAAAAAATCGACGATTCTTTAGTTACAAAACAAATCGGTGAGTCTTTACTTACAAAAAAAGTCTGGAACATTGTGGTGAAGATTGATTAGATAATTTGGAAAGTATGTATTACTAGAATGAAAACATAAAAGAAATGTATACGGATATGCTTTCTACATTATTTAATCAAAGCATGATTTTGTATTCAAAAATTGGCTTCAAATAATATATATGATTATGATAAGAAAATTATAACTTCATACGTAAAACAATGCTTGTGTATAATCATAATGTTTGTCGCAATGTTTGTGCATAAATTTTAATAGTTTTTAATGTTTTTAATTTTACTTTTAATGCAAATAGTCTAATATAAACTTCAAATCTTAAAGATTGAAACAACAATCTAGTTTAAAGTGAAATTAAAACAAATAATATACAAGATAATGCATCTACAGATTTTTAATTCCATTAAAGTATTTTTTTGTGTTCCTTTTTAGTAACAAATATTTGTTTATAATTACTGTACAGGGAAAAATTACTTAAATTCCTTTTAATTTGATATTAAATCTTGTTGTTGGATTATATAATAAATTTTTTAACAATATTTCAATTCACGTCAAGTGCGCAACATCTACTACCTTAAAAAATGTGTTATTCAAGCGTGAAGTTCGGTCACAAATAAATTTAAGATTGGGAATTGAAGTAAAAAATTGGCCGTCCATTGACGTGTCAGAAGCTGCTACGCTTACCTTGTTGCTTGAAACTTTCTCGGACCCTTTCGATATTTCCTTAAACTCGACTCTCCAAACTTTCTCAATTCCTTTTAAAAGCTGAAGAACGTGATTCTAGTACAAACCGCTAAAAGAACTGAGAATTCAAGAGTAAATGAAAATTTAAATATTTGTTATAATTGCATAAAATATAAATCTAAAACCTTTGATCTAAGACGTAAAATATTTAACTAAATATATGTCATGCATGTTTATATAGCCCAAAGATATTTACAATATAATTTCCCATGATCACTTTAAAACAAACTAATCACTTAGAAACTACATTTTTCAAACAACACGATTAAATCTTAGTTAAAAACAGATAGAATGAAATCATTAATAATCTGAAGAGATGCTATTTTTAAACTTCAACATTTAAGAAGTAGTAGAACTTAAAGAAATAAGAAATAAAAATTCAGAATTTTTTACATGCACTCATAATTTAATGAAAGAACTAAATTAAACATACAACTTCTTATGCTGTTGGTGTTAAGAACAGTGCTCAAAAGTTGAACATGTACAAGGTTATCGTTTATAGTTATTATTATAAAGAAAATTCTGCTTTTATTTGAACAAAAAGGTGGAAAATACTGTATTAGTAATATAACCTACAACTATATACATTTTATGAAGGTTTAGATACCATAAAAGAGAAAAAAGCTTTTGATGAATTTATATAAAAACTCCCATAACGCTATCGATTGTCAGTGACTAAAGCCGTACTTCGCTCAAATAAGTCTAAGCTGAATAAAATTTTACGCAGCTCATTGGTCCGTTTCACAGCCATTTCTACTTTGATAATTTTTGACATTTCTTTTTCTACTACAAAGCCGCTTTTTGATTAGATGAAATTTTATTAATAAAATGAACTTAATACAAATTATTAAGTTAAAATTATTAATAAACAAATTATTAAAAAATATTTATAGTCAGTACATGTCAATAGTAAATAATTAAAAAGCTTAAACTTATTACGAAGTAGGAAAAACTATATAGTCTTGTAATCAATAATCTGGAAACACTACATAAAGAATATGATTTTACAATTTGTCAGTTTAGTAGCAAAAACATTCACCAGGAAGGTACATTTATCAAATCCGATAATATTTCTTCTATGCGGGTTTCGAGAGAGCGAGTTAAGGCGAAGAAGCGACTTTGGCTGTTCTGTCTGGGCCGTAACCTGTACGCGATAAGATAAGACTAAAAAGGGCGATAAGCTTGTTGTATGCAGACAAAAGTATATCTAAAGTCACTGCTGCGACAGAAATATGTAAAGTTTCTTCTCTCTCATTCTTTCCTTTCCAATATACATGTAGAGAACGCTACACTGTGCTGTACACTCACTTGCAGGCCGTCCCGGAAAAATCCCTTCTGTAATATCGCGGGATAAAGAAAGATTTCAAGGGATAAATCCAAAGATTAGCGTCTGCCCCTGTAGTATCGTGGACCGATAGTCTTTCAAGTGTGCACCAAGCTGCCAAGAGTTTTCGCCTCGAGGACATGGTCCGCGCATGAAATATATACAGATAGATGTTTTCTGCAACGCTTTTTGAGATGAAGCACAGCTGCGAAATTCTGCGGCACTGCATTGTGTATACAACAGAGCTTGTCGAATCAGGGAAGGGAATTTATAGGATGATGGAGATTTTGTAATTTTAAGAATTAAAACCAAAAAATTCATAGTTATCTTTGTATTTGCATTGTGATTATAGTGAATGAGAATACTATTATTTGATTATTATTGTGCTTAAAAATCAAGATGCTACAGGTTCTTCTAGTAATAATATATTGATTCGGTTTTTCATAGTTTGTATCTTTAAATTTCCATCATTAAAGAGTTGAATTCAATAATAACTTACGTAATTATAAAAAGCAATCAATCGAATCAGATCGCTTTTCCTTTACGGCGATGTCATAGTCAGATTGAATTTCTCTTTAAATGCACGCGGTTACCTCATTTATACACAAACAAACAAACTTTGTTTGCATGATTTATTATTTAAGAAAAGAAGTTTTATTTGTTAGTTTACTAGAGATTATAACTAAAAAATAGTAGAATTTTTAATATTTGTAGATTTAAAAAATGTTTTTTGCCTCTGATAAAATTTCATTGTATTTTTTGAAAGAGCTTAGTATGGTTTATTTCGATTGCGCGAAAGATGTAACTAAAACAGGTATGAAAAATTTATTGTATGCGGATATTAATTTAAAAATTCATGCAAAAAATATTTCATTTATATTATAAAATAACATTAATATAGGCTTGTATTTTCAAAATTAGTTGATTACAATGTCTCTTTATTCAGAGATAGATAAGAGAGAAAGTTTAATAAACCCACATTATGTTGCAGTTACCAAAACAACATTCTGATTACAAGTACCTTTAATATTAATTCCTGTATAAAGCAATGAAATATTTTTAAACTAAAAAGATGTCTAACGATTATTTAGATTGCAGCGATCATAAAATAAAAATAAATTTAATCTGAGAATATACGTTTATCGATAAAGAATGGCATGTTTTTATTTATAATGTTATAAAAGATAATCTTATAATTTAGTATGAGATAATTTAAAGCCGGCTAACTTCGATAGTTGACCAAAATAGTCTTTTTACGATTACACTCGGCCAAATCCTGGTTTTATTTCTTAGGTATCAAAAACTGGAGATGTGACCTACATTTGTGGCTAAACTCACAGCGATCCGCGAGGACATTTTTTACGAGAAATTCGAACTATAATACGACACGATACAGGGTGCCTTTAATTTCCTCTGCACGCCATTTGCATGAGATGAGACTTTTCCAAAACTTAACTAGGCGAGCTGCGCGAGGTGAAAGAAGAGTCATAAATAACTGCCATTGTTCCAACTTAATTAACAGTGGCGCGATGGAAATTTAATGGAGGCGGCTGGCCTAGCCCGACGACCAATTTGGTGTTTGTTCCCACTTTTTCCGGGCGTCGAAGCCCCTCGCATCAGTCGGCGAAAAAGCGTCGCAAAACGCATTACGCGAACCGGAAGGCGCGCGCGCGCCGCCGCCGGGCGACAAAAAATTCTATTATAAATGATTAGCCGACGTTAAATAGGAGGCGAGAGAGGCGCGAGCTGGCAGCACAGATATGCTGCAGCGGTGGGGGGGGGGGGGGGGCCGGGAGCGGGGGGCCGGGAAAAAGTGAGGAGGTCGACGAAATTTCTCGTTCCGCGGTGACTGCGGGAAATTTCAGCTGGTTTTTTCCCCGGACGCAAAGAGAGTTTCCGTGACGTAAGCCTCGGGGCGATGGGTCCGCCGGGCCCCGGGGGCCATTGTGTGTACCTGTCGGCCCGGCGGGCGTCTCGCCTGAAAAAGCCCCCGTTTCCCGAAAAATTTCTTGCCCCCTCTGCTGAATTACGCGCGCTCGGCGGATTATGCGCGCACGCGGAACCGCCGGTTTAATTCACCTCGCGCGAGGCCCGTTATTACCGTTATCGGGGCGTTTACGTATGCGCGGGGCGCGGCTCTTTCCCCGGGCGCGGATAGCGCTTCGGGTGTGTGGCTTATTTTTCACCAATAATCCCATTTGAATAAAGAGACTATCGGGAGCATAACGCACGATCGCTTCCTCAATTGGGCCGTCCTCGCGCGGCCGGATAACGAAAACAAGAGAGTCGGACAAGGCGAGCGGGCCGCCAAGCCGCCCACTCCCAATGTATACACTCTCCGCAAAATTAACTCAAGCACGTAAGGTTAATGCTATTAATGAAAGCGAGACCGACTCGTCTGCTCTTTTAATTAAATTCCCTCAAGTTTAAAACTAAATTGCGAGCTTATTTTTCGTTTTCACCTCCCTTAAAATGGGAACAGTTTATGAATGCTCGCCAACTAAACTTTTGCAATAATTATCTTATTTAATTGCAATAGAAAAAATTATTTTCTCCATTTTTAACCGAATAGCATGTAATGAGATAAAGTTATTACAGTGAAAGGAACGATAAATTATATATGAAAACTCGTTCGAAGGGATTCAAATTTTGTTTTTTGAAAATGTCACATATTGCACTAATGGAAAGACGCGCGAAAAAAAATTTAATTTAAAAACAGAAATAGTCTTGAAATAATGTGGAGCACAGCTGTTAGAATTGAGATTATAAAACCAAATGATAAATAATATATTTAATTAAACAAAATGAACTTACACAGTTTTTTTGGAAAATGCTTCCCTTAACATTCTTAATATAGGATGTCCGCATTATCATAGCTAAACAGTACAATAACGTTATATTTATGTAAAATGTAAAATTGCAGAGTTTAGGACTAAAAATGAATGATCTGTACAGAGAGAAAGAAATTAAATTCGTTACAGCGTTGCAGTATTAACTATTTGACACGGCAGGTTTCAGTATCGTAGTAAACATTTCTATTGTGTTGGACTATTGGTAGGATAATCAAATTCCAGTTTCTTAGAAAACTAGTTCAAACCCACCTTGATTATGACCACAATTGTGTGCGAAATAAATACACATTATGATTTTGTAGATCTAACGAAATGGAATTATGTGGAAATTACATTTAATGGTCATTGCAAAAATAGTCTATAACATGTAGCAATTTGGTGCATGATGTTTTAAAGTCTTTGTCACACTAAATCTGTATAATTATCTAAACACTCTCGCAATGCTGAAAACAATGGAAGTCTATAAATCGAACGAAGAGTAATTATATGCACAGTGGTTTGCCTATGATTTTGTAAAATACCTCCGCCAATAAATGTTCTTCAATCGTTCGTAAACAAGGAATTGGCGAAAAATCAAGAAACACGCTTTTTACATGGAAGGCTGACTAACCGGCGAGCCCATCTCACCTTGCTCCTATTGAAAATACCTCGCAAAAAGACGCAAAGGGTATCGAACTCGCAACGGGAAGCCTCGTCCTTTGGCAGCGGAGGCGGGCGCGAAACAGAATCCCGTTGTGCAGGGCGAGGGTAGGGTCGGGCGCAGCGGGGGCCGCGCGGGGTCCGGCGGGCAGGTGCGGGGGCAGGGGAGAGGCGTCCTCGGCGGAGCGACGGAGGAGACGCGTGAGCGGGATCCGGCCGGCCGATTGACCAACGGCTCTCTCGCGGTCGAGCGCCCCGGGCGGTTTTTGCGGGCGGGGCCCCGGCGGGTTGGGTAATGCCGTTGTTTTGCAAGGGGCGCGGCGCTGCTTTCGCGCGCGGGCAACATCCGTCCTCTCCGGGGCGGGAGTAAAAATTTGGGGGCCACGGAGGAGGCGGGCGCGGCTCCTTCTTTTTTTTCTTCCCCCCGGGCCGTATAAAAGCGCGGGCGGCGCGCCGGGCCTCGTTCAGTTTGAAGGTGCGCGGCCGCCTGGGAGGACGACTCGCGGGAGCGCAGTAATCGAATGAGATGGCCGTTAAAGTGAGTGGCTGGGTGCAGTGAAAGACGGGCCGGCGAATGCCAATGCGCGCGCCGAGGCGCATCGCCGGATTTTCTCCTCGGGCTTTTTTCCCCGGGCTTTTTGCCGCGTCGAAAGCCGGCGGGCGGTGATTGGACCGGGCCGGAGGAAGCGCGCTCTCGTTATATCCGATTTGTTTGCCGGCGCCTCCTCCGGCCCGGGCCCTCGGCTTTCGGGAACCAAGCCGTTAATTATTGGCCCGCCCCGGCGGTCGGGGCGGTGGGGGGGGAGGTCGATTGGCCGGGCGGATTTTGGCGGGGCTCGTTAGGGCTAAGTGGGCCGCGCAGCGGGGCCCTCGTTAAAAAGTTGCAGAGTCCAGGGCAGGGCTAACGGCTACCTCCTCGCAATTGACAGTTGCTCCTGAGCCTGCTGGCCGTGGCGCTGGCTTTGGGGGCCGCCGAGGCCGGGCACCGCGCCCACTCGTTCCAGCACTTCCACGGGCCGGTGCACGGGGACGACCGGCAGGTGACCTGGCGCGACAAGCACGGCAAGAACCACGAGGACTACGCGGCCCCGGCCCACTACGAGTTCGCCTACGGGGTCCAGGACCACCACACGGGCGACTACCACGGGCAGAAGGAGCAGCGGGACGGTGAGGACCCGACAGCGGCCAACCCGGCCTCCGCGCGCCTTTCTCGCGCTTCTCTTCTTCGCCGCGGCTCGGCCTTTATCGCCCGCTTGGAAATGAAGTGAAATTTTTACGGGCCTCGCGGTCCGCGCTCCCGTTCGACCGCGGCAGACTCCCTTTCTCTCGGTCCTCTTCGGCGCGGCCGGACGTTTTGACGCCTCGGCCGGGCGCAGCGGCGCCTGGGGTTTATTCGCTGCCGCCCGGGGGAATCGATGATCCGTGTACTCCGAGTTAATTGTTGGAATTGTGCTCCGCGCGGCAATTACAGCCCGGCCGTCTCGTTATAAAAGTGGCGATCGCTCCTGCGTCGCGGGCCTCGCACGTAGCCGGGATAATATAACCATCTAACTGGTGTAAACACGCGGACGAGCCGGCGCACCGCCCGCCGCTCGCATAACTCCCTATCTCTTGTGTCTTTTAAGCAACCTTCTTACCCACGTGCCCGCCCGACTTTCGGCTAAATTACAGTTCGCACTTGGGGCGACGAGCCCCGTAATCCGTGTAATCACCTATGCGCAATTGCGGCCATTATGCGAGCGCCCGCTCTTACCCGCCCGGCCCGCCGCGAAATTAATGCCACACCACCAGGCGGCGGGGGAAAAAGTATACCTCCTCGAAGCTTAATTTCTCCGGGCGAAATCTCCATCGCAATTCCCAAACGGCTCGTTCGCTTTCAAACCCGGGGACTCTCGAGATAACAATTAATGCCGGGAACGAACGCCGAGGTGCAAACTTCGCCGCGGCGGGGAACTCGAGTTTTAATAAGAGCCGGGCCATCAAGGCCGACCGATTGCTAATTTGCCGGCTCCCGCGCAATTGTCATTGTGTCCGCGTGAAAAGGAAAGTCCCGCCGAGCGCCTCGGGATTACCGTTTCCTTTGACGAGCGCCGGGCTTCCTAACCTTTTTCGATTATCGCGCAGTCCCGCGCCGCCCGCCCCATTGTGCAATATTAATGCGCCGGCGTAGACGCGGGCCGCCCTACCTGCTTCCGGCCTGGTGAATTATTTTGGTGGCCCGCCTCGGTCGATTTCCAATTACATGCGCAGTGCCACGGTTAATTCGGCTTTTCGAGAATTGCGCACACTCGCATTGCGATCGAACGCAATTCCTCCTATCGCGCCCATCTTGCTCTTGGGACGAGGGCTGGCTATAAGTGTAGTACTGCTTTGTGCCCTTGCATTGCTTAAATTGGCACGTAATTAGGGGCTTCCGTTTTAGTGCGCCCGTGTTTTCCAGCTGTCGATCGTTCTGCCGACATCAATTGCAATCCAAGTGCGCTCGAGCGTAGTATAATGCAAACGTTCTATAATGATAATTCAGTCCGTTCGTAAATAAAGTAAATCACGCAGTGAGTTTTGGCCGAGTTTAATTTAAACTTCTTGTTGCGAGTCATTGCTATTTTTACAAATGTGTAATCATTTTTTAACATAAATATGCAAAATATGTTCTTCACGAGTTAAACATCAAAACACGTATTACTTTCTCGTTGTATAAGAAAACGTTTTTTAACACTGCTAAGAAATTTTCTAAAAATAAGGCTTAACAATTTGCATAAGAATATAATGAATCATCGAGAAATTTTGAATACAATGCACGTATTATTGTTTCTCTATAATTTGAACCACGCACTTGAAGTATTTTGGAACTATGCGTAATCTTGATAAGTATTGATTACCTAAGGAAATAATGTCTCAATTTCTAATTGTTTGTGTGTCAATTCCTGTGGAATTTGGAATTTTTCAGGAAAGTCAATTAAATTATAATCTACATCCTGCAATATCTTGAATATACAACGCATTCATTTATCTTGATTTCACTCTATTGCTCCAGATAGTAGATAGTAGTAGAACGTTTCATACAAACCAATGAGAGTATTTGTAACTATTGTCTATTTTGCCATTACTTGAGATGCATAAAAATCGTTAGTCGTTCTTAAAAATCGGTATTCATTCATCAGAATCGTAAAAATAGCTTTGAAACATTATCTATTCTTTTTACTACATACTGCTTATCAAATAAAATTACAAACCAATTTTTAAAGAAAGTTGGCAACTTACCAAAAAAGTTTATTTTAACGAAGTAAATCAGGTACAATACAAAAATATTCAGTAAGTGCAGGTGCTCCTGCAAGTTCCTGTAAAAATTAAGTTTCAAAATTTATTTTCACTTATAAAAGTTTGTATACACTTCGAAACTGGAATGCTCAACTTAAACATTTAAATTCAGGAAAGACTGTTACTCTTTTTTCCAGTGGAATTGCCTAAAGAAGAATTTAAGACCTGTATCTACGGTCCCTGAAAAATAAAGGCCTATTTTCAGCTACTGCGGTACACAATATGCATAATTTGTAACATTTTAATACTGGAATAGGTATGATAGTGCAATGTTACAGTAATTAATAATTTGTTGTATATTATTCACAATTAATGGTTTTGAAAACAATACACAAATCCATACATTAAAAATAAACAATGCTATATCATCCAAAAAGTTGAACTATAGACAAGGCTAACAAGATGTGCATTCAATTTGAGTGAGAAATGCAAGTCGATAAATTGTCGTCCCCGCTATAATACGGATTCATTTTCCAAGCTCAAAGTAGTCAGCCATTCTATTCTTCCGCCCGCGGCAATAGCTATCGGGGTGTCACAGGGGTTGCTTTAACCCCAATCAAAAATGGAAGCTGCGGCGCCCGTCAAACCCACAGCCCGGTCGCAGGGGCAGGCAGACAGTCGCGGGCAATTACAAGCTGACGTAATGCGCGACTCGTTAATGTTGCAGGCAAGGCGGTGGCGGGCGAGTACACGGTTAAGGAGCCAGACGGCAACATAAGGACCGTCAAGTACCACGCCGACGAGGACGGATTCCACGCGACGGTACACAACAGCCACGGGAAGAACCAGCAAGGGGCCGGCGGCTACGACGAGGAGCGCTGAGCGACCGCAAACGGGGCCGCGGCCGCCCCCGTCCCACTCTTTCCATCCCCCTCTGTTTCCCTCCCCCTTTCTTCCGCGTACCTTGTCACTACCAAAGATAAATCGATACACTTGCTCAAATATCGCGCACTTAACCGCCGGGGCCGGGGCTCGAGCTCGCAATTTTAATATCCGACCGGCGAACGTGACCCCGCTCGCGACGCGCTTATCTCGATACATAGTTTTGACACGCTACGGTTATTGCGCTACGGAGCTCGGCAACTGTATCTCCAAACTCCAACGAATCCTAGAGTATTCTCCATGTTTCATAGTTACCGCGAGTGTTTTTTTTCGAATTGTTTTATGCGACATTTGTTTTGTACAAACGGTATTAATCGTCAATTTTTTACATCTCATATGTAAATCTAGATGGTATTTCAAATTGTAACTCGATTTTCTAACTAGGTTTTGTAAATCTGCAAGGCTGATTTCGAAACCTTTAATCTTATGTTTATACACTAAAGGAAAATAAAAGATGTTATAACATTGAAATTTGAGTTATTTAATATAGTTTACGTGTCTCTATATTTGATCTACTAAGGAGCGAAATGGAAATTTAAACCTGTTTCATGTTTTGATTAAATTCAAGAATGAAATATCATTTTATGCAAGTGTACACAATAAATTTACCACTGCTTATTTTATAAATACTATAGGATCACATCTAATAATGAATACGTATAGTTTAATAACTATTAATAAGTAAGTCTTTAATGAGTATACGAATACAGATACCTAATTAAAAATATACATAAAATTTGAAAAAAACTGCAGGGTCAGTTTTATTAATTGAATTGCTCTGTAAATGTTTGATTAGTATGTGCAATTGTTATTTCGATATGAGAATAGATAAATGATTTAGAATCAATAACACTTCGGTGAACATTGATCTGTAATACAACAGTGTACATAGAATTGAAAATCTATTAATATCCATTAAATCTGCGCAAAAGGGTAAAATTACATTAATGCATTAATGTTTTTATTTTTATGATATATATTTGCAGAATTTAAAAATATTTAAGATATCAGTTCGTAAAGTGCAATATAATAATCAGCATCCTAGCATTCAACGTAATAATGCTACTCAGAAACTAGAGTAGAGTCGCGATTGGCTGACGTCTGTATGTGTTCTGGGCAAAGTGCCATCTCGTAGATGTATATAACGATTAAAGCATAAAGACTCCTAGTCACTTTAATTTCAAGAGGTAAAGGATGTTGTACTAAAATTATCTTTTGGATCTCAGTAATTTAGTTATGACAGAATTAGAATATTTGCATCATGTTTTATTTATTTTTACAAAAAGAAAATCTATAAACATATATAAATTATATGATAAGTTATATAAAATACCATCAAAAATTTTTCAAAAATGAAATAATTTCAAAGTGAAAAATCGATCTATATATAGAATAACATATTTCTCAAACTTTTAAGAAGATTTACGTTGTTATTATCGTTTGTCAAAACTTTTTATGTAGTTTCGTATAAGAGGATAGCACGTGGAAAAATGTAGTATATCCTCCTTACATGACGATGGTACTGATAAACAATGTCTAAGAATATAACGTCTTTGAGAAATTCGATCTTGTTCGAATGGCCCTGTTTAAATTCAAAGTAAACCGCATTCAGCACTACTTAATGCATTTTATGGTTTTAATTTCAAAAGTGCCTAGAACTTTATTTCAACATGGTATTAGCCGGAGGAAAAGTGGGATTTGTAAAAGTATATGACCGTCCGTTGATGTTACAGACTGTGCTGCTCACGTATCGGCTTCTGTTTTCTCCATCCACCATTCGCAGTGCTGCGCAGTCCTTTTATTTATTGTTTCGATCCCCGTGTTTATTGCTTCTTATTTATTTTGTAACCCCGTAAAGTATTTCAAACTTTTAGATCATGCTACAATTTCATAATCCTGTTAATCATTCTTGTAAGCACAAACAAGTACTGCACTTTGTGAGAAATAGAGATGTGATTTCGGTAGTTACGAGGAAACAAATGAAATACGATATTTCACGTTTGCACTGACAAGTACATAGAATGACAAACACATTTGTTCAGAAAAGTAAATACGACTAATAATATGTCTCAACTTTTAGAATTTTTCTGGGATCATTATACCTCTTATGTTTAGGAAATGTTACAAATGAATCAGTAATGCATTAAAGATAAAACTTTTAATTTTGCTCTACCTACAAATTAAGAAGATTGATTTTATTTTATTGATTTAAACTAAAAAAAGTTTTTTTTAAATTTTATTTAATATTAATCTTAGTTAATTTTTTATTAAATTTAAAATCTTATAAGATCATGAGTTTTAGTTAAACAGTTTCTATTTTTTAAGAGATATACTTTCAGTACTTTTATTTTGTAATACAGATTAAAATCATTTTGTGGTGAACTGCTCTGTGGTAATATATCATATGGCATATACATGTGTTCACATACTCAAATATTGTACAGGAAATACAATATTGTTGGGTTTTTCTGCCTATTCTATTATATTTAGAGATACGAAGTATTAAACGTACACTGCACTAATACAAGGAACATAAAGTATAATTAAAACTAATAACTTGATTTAGAAAAATTTTACTGTCACATTGTAGTCGCATCAGTACATGTATATTAGTATTTACAATTAATAAAGTACTTATGATTATTTAAAATTTCATATAGGTCGCTGCCCAATAAATTATTAGAGTAGAAAATTATTAAGCTAAAAGAAATTAATAATATTTTTTCATAATCAATTGAAATAGAACGAAAGAAGCATTTCAGATAATTGCTAGTGTTAAATTTCCTATATTTATCAGTTCCGAACAGCGCAGTGAAGCACTAGGCTTAAATGAAAAAAGTAGAAAATTGAAAATCGCTCACTGCAAGAGCGACCGACCTTAGAAGATTTATTTCAGCAAACAATTCCTTTAAATCGCACAGTTTACGCGAACTTTCATTGGGCACAAAACATATTGATTTTTAGCCCTAGATAGTACTACGCGCGATGGTGCCTTTATATCCACGTCGGAGAATACAAAAAATCTGATGACAGGAAAATGCAATTTCCGATATCCTAGATGCCTCGACCGCCGATAGAAAAAAGAAAAATGTTGGAGAAGGTTAAACAAGAATCCGGGTTGGGCTCGAAAGGTGGACATGAAAAATAGAAAGGTAAGAGTTGCGTCGCGTGAATTATTCGGGGCGAAGCGCCAGCTTTTGCGCGTCCATGGCCGGGGCTCGTGACGGGACTGGAAATCGCTCTCTGCCTCGTCAGAGGGCTGCGCTCCAATCGCAATGCCGGCCAAATATGAGGGGCTGTCCCTCCCAAGTCTCGGAAAAAGTCACGCTTGCCTCTAACAGGCGTTAAGAATCTAGTTTTTCATCGCCGATCTCTTCGCTTTGTTCCGTTATTTCTTCGATTCCAACAAGGTTGCATGACGGCGTGAAAAAGTTACATACTTCGACATGTCTTGCCTGAGTGAGAGCGGGCAGTCATTTCCGATGCAATTTGACAGGCTAAACTAGCTTTCGCTCTGAAAAGATTTTTTTGTCGAATTAGAACTAGTATTTACCTTAATCTAAAACTTACATCAAGATAATTTTTTATACTGAATTTTCAAAACAATTTTTAAATTATTTTCATAATTCAATATTTTTATTTCGATCGAATTAAAGTACCAAAACGTTTTCAATCAAAATAAATTTTTTAAAGATAATCTGTAATTACTTTTATTTGTAATCAATAATATTGTTTTAAACATTATCTGAATCTGTAGTTCAATAGGTTCACAAGAAATTTTAGAACATTGTCTTCATGCAGTGTCCATTGTGTGGGGCATAACATCTAACCCTCAGGCTTGGATCGCTTCAGTAACAGGTAGTTATTTATCCTGACGGAATTTGACGTCGGAGACTATGTGAAAAGAAAGCTTGTCAAACCTCTTCGCAGATGACAGCATAAAGTCTGCCTTTATTACCTAGTTTTACCGTACTATTTTTAACATGCTTCTATTTATGATCTTTTTTCGATATTTATCTTGGAGTCTTATGATGTACAGTTAATAATGAACAAGAAAAGATAATGGTATTTTAACAATCAGACAATACTAGAAATCATATTATAAAGTCGTATGTATTCTCGAATTAAGGTAAAAAAACATCAATTCAGGTTTGTTTACTATATTAATCCTATTCAATAATTCTAAAGATATCCATTGTTTTACTTCATTCAGTATACATCCATTAAAACAATTTCATTACATGTTGCCATAACTATAATGGAGCACGATTTTGTATACTTGTACATTCTATAAACAATTTTTAACATACAAAATTTTTGTTATGAATTAAAATTAGTTTTTTAATTAAAATTGCACTTTTTCAAATACATTTCTTCACTCAAATAAAGCTATAAGTTTGGTCTTCAAGATTACGTGACAAGCGTGATCCAAGAGAAAATGGGCGCAGAGAGAAAGCGGTGATGTAGATCGAAAGACATTCCCAGGTCGATTACAATCTATAATGGGTAGAGGACCCACTGGGAAGAGTGGCATGACCCATCAACGACGGCAATTGCAGCAGCGACTGTATGGGCAAGAAAGCCACAGAACGGGTGACCAGCAAGAGTAAGTAAGGGTGCCTTAGGATATCTTCAGTCTCGAGGGAAAGATCATTGAGAGCAACTTGTACAAACTACACTTGTACGATTTGCTTGTCTACGCGGCAAATGCGGTGAGAATTCCTATGACCAAAGTTGACGGGATGACTTTGTATCCGGACTGATCAATCTGCCCTTCGGGGAAGTGCTGGAAGGGACATCGATGGAGTTATCACTAGTATATCCAGCGAAATCCAAGAAAAGATTTAGTACGACGATGCTTTTCGACGCTATTAATGAAGTTAAGGTTATTCTATATTCTCAAGAGAATAAAATGAATGAATTATAAATAAATGATACCATTTACTTTAACTATTTCTATAACTGGAGGTATGTACGGGTATAACCTCTTTAATTAAATGTTTTCAATAAATAGCGACGATCTTAGCATATCTTGAAAATGAATCAATCTGATGAAGATGAAAGGCATCGTAAAGTTGTTATTAATTTAGGAGCCATTAACGTGTATATATATATTAGAAAGAAGTCTGAGAAATCAACAAAGAATCAAAATATGAGAAATATGTGAAATAATAAAAATATGCTATGATAACAGATGGATGGATGAGTTTAAGTTGACATTTTTTATCAATCTAATGATCAGATTGATTAGCATATTCAGACCAATTCTATCAATTTCATAAAGGTTGAAACAGATTACTTGAAACTTAGAACAGAGATAAAAAACGATAAAAAAATAAGTAAAGGGTTGCAAATAGTAATTATTCAACAGTATAAATTTGTATGCAGAAAGAACCTAGTCTTTGTTAACATTCGATTTTAAACTTTGAATTTTAATTTAATATTGCAATAAATTTATTTTTTAAATTTCTTAGATAAGCGTTTTATTAATTTTATAAATGTTTTAGAAATTTTCATTCTTATATTATGTATCAGATCTGTTATGAGACAAAATTTACTAATATGTTTGATATAATAATTTTGTTTCATATGACTGTAATACGAGTATATAATAAAATAAAATTATAAAAATATATCTCGAAATTATAGATGAATTAATACGAAACGGAATAAGAAATAAGAAAATATAACCATTTTAAAATACAACGATTTACTGAAAAGAAAATACAGCCTGTGGTTCCTGTATAAAATATGACGTCAGTACCAACGCTGCGTAGCTCCCGAAACGTATTGGGAAATGCCCTGGAAGAATGTCAGCGTCGCGAGGCGACGTTGTGCAGCGACAGCGTCAAATAAATAGCGGTAAACATTCATCTGTGACATTGCGATTTTACATATTCCTCGCACCCAGGTGTATGCACGTATACACGTCAGTGTGTGTTTATACAAATATAAATGCATGCAATAGCTCAGCCTTGCAGTGCGTCTACTTCGGATAGCTAAAGAAGGATCATTTGTCATTTTTAGGTATCTTTCAGTTAGCACGGATTCACCCATTTATTTTCATACTTTCGTAGTTCCGTAACATTGTTCAATATTAATTGTTGCATGTATAGATTGAATTATTTTCCCTGTAAGCGTTTTTATATTTAATTGAAAGCTGCTTAGTAATATAATGTATTAGTAACTTAGTGAACTGCATAAAACTCAGTGAATTTTATGAAGACATTTACTTAAATTTTCAACATAAATAACATATTAGGATAATTTTCTAAAATGAAGCGTAAGGTTCATTAGAAGCATTTTATTTTTTTAATTCATCTGAAAGTTTTACGAAATTTAAAGTTGATTTTAATGGAAAGGAAATCAAATTGTAAATAAAGTATTTTATTATTGACATGAAAAAATGTAATTAATTATTATTCATATCTTTTTCACATTTAAAGCTAGAATAAGATTAGAATATTAGTCGTATTTGTGGATTTCATTTCTCTATCTAAATTAAAAGGGCAGGTGATCATAGTTAAAAAATGATTATTAATTGAATATAAAAAAATACCATTGCAAAATGCCAGCAACAACTTGCATAAAGATTTCGATGTAATTTGAAAAAGTTCTACCATCTTCGAATTCCTTTAAAATTAAAAACGGTTAAAAAACTAAATAGATAGCGAAAGTTCCAAACTAAGAAAAATATTTTAACACATGGAACATTGACGATAATAAAAGGTCTATAGATAATTATCATATACAGACTATATCTATCGGTATCTATGGTTTTCTTTGTTCATCAAACTTCTGGGTGCCATTGCCATTTTTTATCACTGGTAACCGTCTCTAAATGGGAGAAAACATTTCCGAAATAGAAAAAAAAAGAATAAGCGCTCGTAAAAAGAAGAGTTGGAAAAAGAGCGCGTATTCCATACGCCATTCTATGAAGCAAACAATGCGAGCGTTGGTCGTCCCAAAAAATCCAGGCGAGGATCTGAAAAAACGAGTCTTTCGCTCAGAGAAATATAGTTCAGCCGTTTTCCTGCCTGTCTCTCTCCCTCTACGGTTTATTTTTCGCGAGAGCTCGATCATCGCACTCTGCAGGCTGCCGCACAATCATGGTTCTAGGTAAACAAATGGGACGGTCGAAGCGCGATACCGTCTATTTCCGTCTCTCTTTCCATACGTCCCGGCCATTTCGCGCTTTTTTTTCCCGCGCGCATTTGTTCGCCGCCAGCGTGGCACACCGGACGTATCCCGCATAAATAGCCGCGATCGGGGCTCTTGCGTGCTAGCCAACTGGAATGATTAACGCAGGAGCCTTGAACTTTGGACAGTAATCGACGGGCAGTCGCAACTTTGTGCAATTCCCTTTGTGCAGCGGGCGCAAGTTCGCCCAGCCGGAATTGCCCTCCGAATCAAGCGGTCTTCGAAACCCAGATATAGAGATGCTGTTTGAAGTTACCCTGCAAAACATGACTTCAATTATCGTTCTCACGTGTTTAAACGGGATAATTCACGTTGGCGGTTATACGATATTCCGTTGTATGTGCTTACACTCCGAATTTCGGGATTCTGCGCGAGGCTTGGCAATGCAACAACATAATTAATCCACTCACTTTATTAGCGTTTCATTATACATTCTGAGTTTATCGCTCGTCTCGATTGTCAACAGCGGTAATAAGAAGCGAGTGGTTAACAGTCTGTAGAAAAACCGTGAATTTCAAAACGACCTTTCGACGCCGCATCTGCCGTTCCCTTCAAGCTCCTGTAATTTACATAATAAATTATTCATAAGCCAGCATTGCCTACGGCTACGTGCAGAGATTGTTAGAAAAAATTATGAATTTACCTGATATTAATTAGTAACCTGTTTATTTTAATAAAATCAATATATGGAAAATATATTATAAAAGCAATAACAATATTTTTGGGTAAAGTTCTGTCTACATATTATATCACTGTAAATGTTTTATCATTTTGTATTATGCAAAGTAGGATTTTTCGCGTATCTGTACGAAAGCAACATGGCACATTAAATATGGCACTCTTTTAATATTAAAACCCGTCCATTTACATGTCAAATGCATATAGTCTTTTCACTGTTCAATAATAATAGTGAATGTAAAAATGTGCCGAGACTTTTATAGATGCTCCGTCCAGTCACAAAGACAAAAAGCAATATGCACAAAAAAAGCATAATTCGATCAACTGGTTCTTAAAATTTCATTGTACATTTTATCTTTTGAAACAGTATTTTCCTAAAGTCGCTGCTCAAAAGAAGCGCTTGATCAGTCTGCAAAGTAGAGCCATCGCTTCAACGCAGGTCGATCCTCTCGAAAAATTGCCCCTCAAAGTTATAATATTATACGCGGGGGCGGGCCAAGCCGTAGCGGTAAGTCAAGCGTCGCATAATGGACGCATAAAAATCAAGGCCTCTCAATAATCCAAGCGTGCGGATTCAGCCTCATTTAACGGGGCGCCCGGGAACGCGGCCATCCCGCACGACTCAGCGCCCATAGGGCTCCATCAAATAAATTTTCGCCGAGCCGAGCGCCAGGCTTTGCCCGCGAGCCGAGCCCTTCCATACACCGCTGTTTTGTCGGATATGGCCGACCCTCACAAGAGGGATATTGGACCGAATCCGAGGGAGATCCTCTGGAGTCCGGGTGCGCGCGCACGCAAAAGTGGATGGCCGGCAGAGCGCCGCGGGTCTTGGGCGTCGCGGGCGTCGCCTCGCTTTGGGAACTGTGCCACTCGCCCGCGGAAGCATTAATTAACGTCTCCCGTGAAAAATGAAGCGCACGTTTCGAGAACGCGGCGAGCCGCGGGAGCAGTCGAAAGCGCTCCGATCGAAAAAAGGGGCGCCCCGCATGAGCTGCACTGCGTGACGATAAAAAGCTTCATACTGCTTTAAGTGGGTGCCGTTTTCTACCTTAATGTTATTCTATTTATTAGGTAGCTGCTTTCTTAGTGGTTGAGAGCTGACTATAGAACCGGGACAATCTTTTTGCCTTAACAGTATCGAATGCGAAGACACTTGATCGAAATTACCCGAGAATAGTCGGATAGTTTAGTGCTTAGCTCATGAAAAAGAACAAGAAGCGTCTAGAATAATCGAATTCGTATTTCATAAGCAAAGAAGTATCGGCAAAATGACTTGAATATATTGCAGTCAAATAATCTAATATCCGTATATCGTCGAGAATGCGATAGATAATCGTATGGTGGAATTTCATTCTGTATTTTATTAATAAAACTAGGCAACTAAAAAACTAGATCTTTATAGATTTATTGTTCTTTTGAGTTGGTTAGTTATTAAAGCTACCATCACTAGAGTCAATAACTAGTGATAAAAAAGTTAATATGGTTTAATTTGACCAATCCTTATCCAAATCAAAGTAAAAACATTTAACAAATACCTAAACTGATGCTTAGCAATTTTTTGGGTAATTAGTTTTATATTCTTATATATTTATATTCTTATATATTTATATTCGTATATTTTTATATTTATTAGGTATTATTATTATATTCAGCTTTTTTATTACAACTTGTATTAATAAGTGAGAGCAAAATTTAAAGGATTCAGGGACAACTTTGACTACGAAAACTTCTTGCTCATTTCGATGCTTAATTACAAGTGCACAAGAAAATCAGCTCCACTGTGCATCTACCCCGTGAGATCTAACTTACCTTCATGTTGCGTCGAGGGTCTATGAACCCTTCTTGTACTCCACCATTCCTTCCGACCGAGAGTCGTTTTTTGATCAACGTGGAGCTCCCCGTACTTTGACCTAGCGGGTAGAGAACTTTCCCCATCGTTTAAAACAAATACGGGCGGTATTGGCTGATTCAATCCAGGCCCGGAAAGTGGCCTCGGAGCCAGGTAGACCGACCCTGTGCACACTGACTCCGTAACCCAGGGGTCTTGGACCGAGGTCTCCGAGAGTCGCCGCAGTCTCGCTTCAGTAGGTCGCGAACGCGCCCGGTTTTGTGGCCACTGAACTGGACGCCTTCGTCGAGCCTGCGCGCACCGAAAAATTTTCCGCGGATAGCCCCTGCTAAATATTACAAAGTATTATTTATTCTCGCTTCCTAGCATGAAGGCTTGTGACTTAGCAAAGAAAACTTTAAGTCGTTTATTTTATTTAAAAGCAAATTTTTTTCAGTAGAAATTCATCGTAAACTATTTAAAGAAATTGCAGTACTATGATGTGAAGTAAATTGAATTTATTTGCACGCTCATGTTCAGATTCATCAAAAATCACGTCCTTGATGATATCTTCTTATCTCAAATAAAATAACTTTTGAGCTCATGAAATATCCCAACAGAAACGGTAATGCACGAAGAAGTTAAACGACTTGATACGTGCTCGCGATTCACTGCAATATTTCGTGATTTCCTGATCGTATAAAATAATTCAGCTAATACTTCAGCTAATATAAAATTTTGAAAGAAAATGTTTAATGCAAGAAAATTTTCAATTCACTTTAACTACACAGTTGTTAATGGATATTTCTAATGAATATATATTGACTGATTGCACATAAGAATGTTTAATAATAACAAGTCTCTGAAATGTTAACAAATGTGCTAGCGATATTTCTTACGGATAATTGTGTACTGTTTTTCTTTCTTTTAAGGCTATTATTTAAATAACGACTCACGTTTGATACTAATTTGGATCTCAGTCTTCTTGACATATTTATTTCGCAGTCATTTCAATGTCAAATTTCAATTTCAATATAAAATAAGATATTGATTCAATATTATGAATATTGTATAGATCAATGTCAATATGACATCGGAATACACACAAAGGTAGATCTACAGATCCTTAAAATAATATTAACTCTCGTATTAACTGCAAAGCGAATAGAAAGTTAAGACAAGCATATTCGTATATTGATGAGGAAATAATGCAATGTATCATTAGCATTCATTGGAACAATCAGAGACTAGACATGAGGTGAAATAAAACCTTCATTGGAAAAAAAACTTTTGTTTACTATAATTGATCGAGTAAGTTGTAGAGGCCGTTGTTACAGTATATCCTTCATAATTCAATAGAATCTATTAAGAATTAGATTAAGTCGTTGAGATTGAAATGTGTACTATAAAATCGAGTATAAAATATTATATAAATTATTTATCGTGCAGTACTGTGACATTGACACAGCATTGTATACAGGAAGGTTTTTATCATGAATTGTTTGCGCGCGCGCAGTATTATGATGTTGGTGCGTCACAGAATATTTAGTTTTTTGTTATGATGCTAATTTGGGCACATGTGATATGACGTAGCATCTAAAGCATGTCTGCCTCCAAAATCCTTATACTAATGAAACCATATAGATAGATCCGAGAAACGAAATATATATACTGGATAAATAAGTATGTATAAGAATCAATTTATGCTCAGGTTTATTATTTATTAATATTCAGATGCATTACAATATTCTAATACAAAAAAGTACCAAATTTCAAGCAAAATTAAGAATTTCCTTTAATCAAAAACCAGCTTCTTTATTATTACTGTAGTTAATCGTATAGATATACGAGCAAGGCTAATCGTGAGTAATAAAAAATATAATGTTACATAGTTTGGTAAATATGTAAGCGCGTGTACGAATTTTATGTAGTATGTATATCAATGTTTTAACGTATAGGCTGTGATGAAAATCTTTACTGCATAACCATAAAATTGTGTTTTGGTTAGACTCCTTCGTTATTGTTTTGTTTATAAAATAGGACAAAGGTAATGCATAGATATCAAGAGTAAAATATCTACATTTCTGGAAGTTTTTAAATTTAGAAAGTTCAATATAATAGACAATAATTGAAACTACAGTTGGTTAAAAATAGAGTGAATTTTCATCTATAAAAATTTTTGTTTTGTGGAGATAATAAAATGAAACTAATTATTATTACACTTTGGCGCTTTTTCTCTAGCGGCAAATCATTTCGGCCAATGCATATGTACTTGCATATTCTCGGAATTAGTAAAACAAATGCAACCAATGCGTTGCTGAAACTCCCATGTGTGATAATGCGGGGCACGTGACGATTCGCAAACTCATGCGTGGTGTCATCGCATCAGCGCTGTTAAATGCGTATGTCCGATCACGTTAAAATTTACTCCTATACAAATGGGGAGAAATTATGCAAAAGTTACGCTCTGCCTG
Source organism: Sycophaga agraensis (assembly GCA_018906755.1). Lineage (NCBI taxonomy): Eukaryota > Metazoa > Arthropoda > Insecta > Hymenoptera > Pteromalidae > Sycophaga > Sycophaga agraensis. Next base: position 2,934,648 of record JACCIE010000011.1, read on the forward strand.
TCTCGTGAACTTACGCTTATTTTAACACAGTGCCGCCTGGGACTGTTCACCATTTTCAGAAAATGGTTGACATCATTATTGATTAGGTTCCGTAATTGTATTGCATTTATTACAGCTATTTATTTTAATATATTATATTAAATGATCAATTAGCCTAAAAATAAAGATGCTGAATACAGGGACTAGAAAAAGTATTATTAAATTTGTGTACATAAAAATAAATAAGTGGTTGAAAAAGGAAAGCATTTTAAATGCAATTTAAAATATTTAAAATATATTTTAAGTATTTATACTTTACATGTGAATACATCATTTAACATTCATTTTAGTCTTTTTTGAAAATTATTTAATAACACGGCTTAAAACAGATTGACTTCATATACAACGACAGTATTATGTGAAAGATTGTAAAACTATGTTTAATATCCTGATTTTGCCGAACCCTTAAGTTCAATCACTGATTGATCTCAGCAAAGCGAAAATCGCACTTCGACAATCTTAGGAGGAATTTGCGTAACTCATTCGCAGCCGGATATTAAGAAAGCAATTGTTCAAAAAAGTTTTTAAGAAGAATTTAACTTTCTATTGCAAATTAAAGATAATGGATTGCATTTTCTTCTAGAAATTGGCATGATCATTATAGTTCCTTTGACATTGACTGATCATACATATTTTTAATTCTTTAAAATCTATTTAAGAATATAACATTGTTTATATTAAATGAAAATTTATAATGTATTATATTATATACTGTATAATGAAAGTACTTTTTACAGAATTGCCTCTTTGTATATTTTAAAAACATAGTCTAGAAATTTGATTTTAAATTCAATTAACAATACAAGAAACTATATAAAATATTTAAACAAAATCAAAATTACTGAATTATTAAATAATGTGTTTTACTGTACAGAATTTTTTCATCTTATTAATGAATGAACTACAGAAAGTAAGATGTGACATTTATTTCACTGTAAAAAAGTCAATTAAATATTATTATTTTAATACGAGAATATAAAATGTTTCTACCTAGTAAAAATTATAATCACGCCGCGAAATTATTGTAATAAAAAGTACACAGTAAACAATCGACGCATGTTCAAAAAAATATTTTGCCAAAAAAGTTTTGCCATTCAATTAATTTTAACTTTCGTGTACATTTTATTTTATTTACTATGAAATGAAAAAGGTACTAAAGAAATACTAAGTTATAGATCATTAGATATAATACATTTATATATCAGCCTACAGAATTAAATCCAGCTAATACTAACGGCCAGGTAAGCATATTGGCCTATACAGTAGCATTAAACTCGATCGACATTAATCTTCGATTATATCATATGCCCTCATTCGTCATTAGAATTCGCGCGTACCCAGAAATCTGTTCTCTTGCAAGGATCATGCATAGTATAGTAACGATTGAATTGAAACCTTCAAGCTTTGATATTTTTGACTATTTCTTAAATGTATTTGGAGTTTTAGCCGTTTTCTATGTCATTCATTAAAGCTTGACTCATCGGTTTTCAAAAATTAGAGGAAATTAGTGGTCATTTGTTCAAAAATGGCTTAAAATTTACTATATTATCATAGTATATAATAGATATAATATAAATGTTTGATACATTTTTGTATATAGTATCTCAATTTTAACAATAGGTTTGCATAAAGTTTACATAGCCCGAGACCTAGCCACATAGAACAAACTAGTCTTGATCTCATTTTGTTCGAAATCCAATAAATGATATCCTCAATCTCTCTTTCTCCCTTAAGCTCAGCTGTAATGAATCGATAGTATGAGTATAGCGTGTGCACTTGCAGTCATCTTATCGTACTTTTAGTTCGCTCCGCTGTCAGGACTCTGATAACTCGTCCCCCAGTAATTGCTTTTGTCGGTGACGACAAGATTGTGTAGATGAGTAAGCGCACGAGTTCTGATCAATTTTATCTGAGAAGCATTTTGTAATGTTGGTAATTAGATTTAACAATTTTATTGGATATACATGTTTCAATATTTCTTCTTCATTATTTATTTATTTATCAAGATTATAATTTGTCTCACTGGTAACTTAAAAAATTCATATTTATGATGATTGTAAGATTATTCTCCAGTTGAATAAGCTATTAATTATAATTTATTAATATATATTCTTATACGTCATTATTTATGATTCCTCGAAATTCTTTATCAGTGCAATTGTCATAGAATATTTCAATAAATATCGCGTTTCTAGAAAATAAAGAGAATAGATGAATGCTCTAGAAATAAGAAGTGCTAACTTGGTACATAAAACTGGTGAGAATGAGCCATGCTACACGTTAAGGTTATAGAAGAAGCTTAATCTTTCTTGACGTGCTGACTTTGGACTTGACGATGTGTGCGCGTCTCGAGGGTACGCGACGGTGCACACAGGCTCCCTTGTACACAAGGTGGGTGCTGATAAAGCGCAACTCGGGATATGAGAAAGTCCTCTCTCACTCTCTGGTTCTCTCAGCCGCTCGTTCTCTCTCATTTTGTTCCGACGCCTCGACTAGCATAGAGCATAACCCCTTTGGAACGATAAAATATCCTAGAGACGTCATATATGCCACGCGTGGGCGAAATTGGGCATTGTCAGTTCGTGTCTGTGACAGTAAGGAGACTATCTCATCAGAGCTTACTCATTAGATCATTTCGGAAACTGTTATTGAAGAACTTATAATCCACGACATTTTAATTTTGATTTTTTACTATTTAATTCTATTATTATAATTTTTATATTTTTATGTGATTCTCGGTATTTGTTGTTTTATAAATTAATAATTTAATTACTACAAAATTATAAAAATTATTGTGAATTCCTCTTTGAATCATAGAGAAGATAATATATATTTACAAATACTCTGTTAAACTGGGCTCTGTACTTCGCGTATGTTAAGGCATAGCAACTTCAATTGACTAAATGGTTTGGATTAATAATCAGCTACGTTTATCATCGAAAAAAGTATCTACTGACATAATAAAAATGTAAGAAGGTTTCTGACTTACATTATTATAATAAACATCTATCAATTTCAGAAGGTCCACATCGACAAATTTTTTTTATCAATTCACACCACCTGTACCATGTTGAGCATTGAGATGGAGCGCGAGCGACGTCTATATTGACTGGTCGCGCGGAAATCGTATAGCGGGGATCAAATTTCTGATATTTGGTATTGGTATTGGCCGTCGAAGTTGCCTCTGCGGCCACCCGGACACCTGCATTGGAAGTAGTGCTAGTTCGACGTCGCGAAGATGACACACGCCCAGTTCTCTTTATCATTCTTTATCTCGGCTAGTGGTACTTTCGTTTTACTACTTTCGCTTACTTTCGGACTTTCGACACTTTTCTGAATTTTTTAGATTACATTTGTTTTCACCTCCTTCGGAATGCTCGTCCAACTCATGAATGATTACCCATAGAAGAGAACTGGCTTATCGTTTTTCTACAGCTCAATTTTGAATCCGTCTGCATTGTATATTTATTCATGTATTGATATTAGCCTTTATGTTCAATTATTTATAGTATAATTTAGAATTTTTTAGATTTAGAGCTTTAATTTTACAACAGAAAAATTATTTTTAAGAAGATAGAAATGTTTAAGATGAATGTCACTTTGCCTCTGTAATGAAACTTTAATAGATCGTGTATATGGGATGCTGATATGGATCAAGGTTAAATTATAAAATCAATATTCTATCCTTCTAATTCCTATTCATACTTCAGATTATATTTTATATTTACACTTTATTATTTACTTTATATTTATTTTACTATTAAAAGTTATGCACTTATATTTAATCGTTGGTCCTATATAAATTTATTGAAATAATGTACTCTTATTGAATGCAGTTCAAAATCCTAATTTGATGCTATTCAATATATAATTTTTTAAATAATTTTGCTTTGAATCGTCTATCGGCGTGAATTCAAGCAATAATATTATTGTGCAGTAGATGCTTACCTTTTTTGCGACAATGTACAAATGGGATGGTTATTTTTTACAGTTTACTGCTTAGTTTACTGCATTATAACCAAGTTTGGGAGAATTCAGACTATTTCTATGCGTCTGTTAATATCTTTTCTACCAATGAGTTTGAGGTATTTTCGCAGACTGCACTCAGATGGGATTGTTTTTGAATGTTTATATTGATATTCTTTACCTTCGAGCAATCTTAGAGAAAGAGAGATAAAAAAATAAGGTTTTCGAAGTTTACTAAGCTTTTGTCTATGAGTATCTTTCATTTTGATAAATTAATATTGTAATTAGAACTCAAAAAATGTAACGAATATGAAATATATATATGTATATAAATAGAAGTATAGTCTATTGTCTCATAAAATAGATTAACTGATAATATCAAAATACAATTTAAATTTAATAAATGTTTTATTTTTAATACTAAATGTAATACTGTACATGTATTAAAAAATGTTTATATAATAAAAAAATGAAACTATTTATTGCAAACTTTTATTATATTCATAAAATAATTAATTGTGGATCACAACTACATAGTTTTGGTTTCAGTAAAAATCTTGCCTGTCATTGACATTCTGATATACAATTACATAGTCTACGTGGTGATTTAATTGATGAGAGTTGAGTTCATAATAAGAACTGCAAATGTTATGTGTATAGATTAATTGATTATAGGTTATTAACTCTTAAACAAATGCTAGGTATGACAGAACAATGTGTTAAACATGTTAGTATAGAATGTTTGAAACAACATATTATACTGACAGTATCTCTGAAATATTACATTATGGTGCGTCGTTCAATGACTTAGTGAAACATCAAACTATAACAATACCCTTGTGGTCTTTCTCTGCAATATATCATGTCCTAGTATAATACAGTAATGATCTTAATATTTCAGCTAATCAATAATGTTTCTGTACATATATAAATATTCTAAACTCACCTATAAATATTGAACATTGTTTCAGGTGATACGATAATAATTAGAAGATGTGTGAACTGTAGCAAGATAATCGTTTATTTTCAGCGAAGTGGCGGAATAAAAAGTCAATCTCTTACGGGGTGCATTGAAAAATCATGTCAATAGCTTCGTTTATTTGTACTAAAGTCGACCAATTCCCGTGAGTTGACCTGACCACGTCGGAGAGTCTCCCCTGGTTGGCGCAGCAAAATTGAATTTCGCCTCGCGCAATCAGCAGCGCGCACCCGACACTTGTATTATTTTGCGACGGACCCGAGCCTCGTACACGTGCGTCGTCCTTTTTCCCCTCCTCCTCGGTTCCCTTTCTTTATTTTCTCCTTTCTCGTTTGTTCCCTCCCTTGTGACTCGAAAGGATGGCATTGCTGAATGCCCGAAACTCTTTCGATGTCAAATAAAGATGCGAGATTTTTCTGCAATTCTGTCAAAGACAGATAAAATATTACATTGAGGTTAAAATGATTCTCGAATTAAAAATATTCAAATAAAATTTTTAATTCAACATGAAGAATTGAAGTTCTAGAATACTAAGTGGCAATGTAGTGTTTTCAATCATTGAAATTATGCATGGCAGTTATTTTATAAATAGATTTATCTAAAAAAATAAAAAATATTTTCATTAAATATTATTGAATCCCTTGTTTCAATCGAAAATCAAAATATATTTAAATATTTATCAACCTTATTGTAAATTTTTCTCTCCTCAGAGTTATATTATTTTAATTACAGGATCTTTTGTTAAATAATAAATAAAAATATAAATATCACAGTGTTTGAAATGTAAAAATATAATAAAAATTATACATAAATTATTATCTTAATAAAATGTAACAATTTTATCTTTATTATATTAAAAATAAATATTTTTAATTAATATACAATCAACGTATATTGAATTTAATATTTAAATAACGCGCAAAGGATTTGAAAATTAATAACTAATTACCACAGAAAATCTTTTGTACATACAAATTTGCAACAAGACATGGTCAGACTATTTAAAAATACATCTATAACTATATGTATTGAAACAATTGACAATTTTGTTTTAATTAAGCTTGAATTGTTTAGTAGCTTTGGTAGCAGCGTTTAGAAAGCTGAAAATTTTCAAACATTCTATTTGGTAAGAAATAAGTTTACAAATCTGGAATTTAGCAAGTTTTAGCTAATTTTAAGTGAAAACTAGTTAAAATTTCTACTAGGGTTGTTTTGCAATTTACAATTCCAAGTGCAACGAAATTAACTCTCAAATATAAAAAGTTTATATCTATAGTATGAAAATAAATAGTATTCAATTTACAAAAAGGACTTACGGGATATTAAATGAAGCCTTTTCAGCTCTTAGTTCGGGTATTAATTTCTAAAGCATGTTTAATAAGAGCATAGTAAATATGTGAAAGAAAAATATTGAATTAAAATTAGCTTTAGATAAAATTAAATCATTAAGCAATTATCGATTTTTATTTAAATTCAATATGTATAAGTAGCAATGTATCTATAGTAATCTAAATGATAATACTTTTAGAAAGAAAATATACCGATTGAGATTCAAGTATAAAATAATATTAGCATTAAACGCTTAGTATGATTGAAGTAAGTTGAATAAAAAGTAAACTAGAGAGGTTGTCGGCTTACGTTAATTGGTGGCATAAGTGAAAATCAAAATAAAAGATATGGGCAGGGATAAATTGAATTAATGTAAGAGTTCGATCTTTTCTGTTCTTCATTAACTGTCTATTGCGTCCAAAACTTGCCCTGTGCAGGTTGGTTCCCGTAAATTACAAATTCCAACGATAAAGTTCAGTCGTTCGGCGGTGGCGAGTGTAATTCCTGTAGTGTTCGTAAAGTACGAGTATGCTACTTGCTGTGTAATGTGCCTAAAACCTTTTTTTGAATTGTTTATCACTTACCGTGTATTTTTCTCTACAATATCGAGTGATTTCAAGATAGTTTTTGTGTATAAACGACACTTGTTTAAGCAAAAGTATAATGATCATCTAGTATCGTATAATACTATAAGAATTTTGTTTGACATTAACTTAATAGTTATCAAACATGAATTTATATTGTTGATCACTTACAATTGCAAGATGATTTGTAACGGCGTTACTAAATAAGACATTAAAACGAAATTATTTAATATCCATTTTTACTGGGTAATTACTGCATATCTATTTATTCACTTTTTAAAGTTCATATTAATTTTTTCATAGAATCTTTCATTTTAAGAAGTTATTTATTAATATATTTAATTATATTAAAATAATATTATGCAATCGATAAAGAAAATATAAAAACGAACAATGTTTATAAGCTTCTATAGGTAAAAGTACCTTTTAGGAGCTAATTAATTGTTATTTTAAATTTCTTCAGCTCGTTGACTTAAAGTGAACGCAGCTGGTGCAATAAGTAGAGAAGTTTTTATCTCATTTAATTGAGTTTATTTTCAGATTAACCGCAGATCATACTTTCTGCTTTCGCTTCCTTGCTACTTTAAATATTTAATTCGTCCAATCCTATAATGAAAAGCTCCTGGCAAGCGTCGGTGTGAATCTTAAAAATTTTGATGACTGATGTAGATTTTAGTATTTCAGATTACTTTTTTTATCTTTCGTAGGTCACTTAACTAAACCTTGAAATCAAATAGAAGTTACTACTTTTTAAATTCGATTTTATATGAGTCTGAATTTAAAAATAAGTTAAGGCAATAGTTATGACAAAAAAAAGAGCATTTGACAATGAATAGAAAATATCACAAGCAATACGGGAACTTATAAAACAGCATGAACTTTTGAATAACCTAAAATGTAGTTCAGTAACCTTGAACGATATCAAAGGAGCTTGAAATGATGTACAGAAAAAGAGATGATGGTGCTCAAAGAGAATAGTTTGCCCAGTTCGTTGTAAACAGTAATTGAAGCAAGTGCTGTTCAAAGTGCTGTCGAAAGTGGAAGGCATCAGCATACACGAGGAAACTTAGAGTAACAGGCAATCAGTGTTGAGTTGCGTACGCATCCCCGAATATGTACGAAATAACCCAGTATTCGAATATCTGAGTTCTTGTGTGCAGCAATCGCGAAGGTGCAACAACTAGATTCGACCTGCTAAGGGCCATGAAGTAAACGTTGAATAACGTCAAACATGTGCATGGTAGATGCAAGAGTCGAGGAAGGGAGATAAATTGAGTAATACACATATATTCTGTTTATCTTCCATAGCTATATGTATATGTATGTATGATTGAGATTGATGTTAAAAGAATTTTACATTAATGGTAATTTACGTCGAAGTATGGATGACATCATCCTATTCGTTCTTTTGAAGTGCTAAAAAATGTCATTGCAATTTTATGAGAATTTTATATTTTTAATTATTTTTATATTACATAATATACATTGTTCAATGTACAATTTGTACTAAAATTCATAATATTTTTTTGCAAGGGATTTGGAATGATATAGCGTTTAAGATTTTAGAAATATTATGATGGGAAAAATCCCAAAATCTGTTTACGGGATAAACAGATATGATAAATGAAAGTAGATTTAAAAATGCGAGTTGCTTGTAAAACTTTTAAAATTGTTCTTACATTACGAACTGCATTGCGAAAATAGTCTGAAACGATGCCACCAATTACTTTTAAATATTTTTTGAATAAAATTGATATTAACCTCATTGTTGAGAACTTTTCCTTTTCAAACAGCCTGGAGTTCTGGAACTAGGCGGAAGTGCTAGAAATTCCTTAGGAGTATAATTCCGATTGCCTCTGCGCTTCGCGGCACGTTTCAAATCACCCCGAGATTATAACAGCTGATTGTCACAACAATGTCATTTCTCAAGGCATTGCGCGTGGCCCATTTACAGCGTGCAGCGCACCTTTCCGCGATCCCTAGTTCGTTTACGATTTCTCCCTATCCCCTGTTCTCCTTCGCGCTCCCGCGAAATCACTCGACTTTGCTAGGCTGCACTTTGCACTCCCTCGGAATCAAATAAAACAATTCGCGTTTTCTCGCTGCAATGCTACCGGACTTTTTCCAAGTGCCTCTCATCTACAGTACTCTTATTATTTTACACGCTTATAACGCACTTTGCTTCATGGATAGCAGTCTACGTGCTGCGGACTGGTCACTTTAGAAATTTAATTACGGGCGCGTATATATATTTTTCTATATAAGTGCTCGCGGATGGAACAAAATCTGATTTTTGTTCACCCTCTTGTTTTAATGGTGAGCGTTTTATGGACATTAAAGTTAAGAGGAAGTTTTACCTAGTTTTCTTACGATTTTTTTTAATTGCATTATTTTTTTATCAGTCTAAGTATGACGTTTTAACGTTTACAACGTAACGATGGTACTGTACACGGTTGGAACGAGCGAGAAAGTTTTAAACGATAATTTGTTTCAAAACTTATAATCTTGGAAAATTCTTAATCAGGAGAAAACTGCGAGTGCGTTAGAGATGCAATATGATTTTTAATCCTATTTAAACAATTTTAAATTCAAACAAGCTTCTTGCTCGAGTGTGCATTCACAACAGCAAAACTTTCGACGAATGAAAACGATATAAAACGATACATAAGTCGGCATTATACATCCTTCTTATTACCTTCAATGACCATTCAAACTTTCCGCAATTGTCAAATAAGCGACGTTCTTTCCAATATTAGAAAAGTTAAGCTGAGACTCGGAGATCGTAAATAACGCAAGAAAAGAAACTTTGAGCTTATTAAAATCTGGAAGTTAAAATTTTATGATTTTTCATTAATTTATTAAGATTTATGTATTTCCCGTGGAAGTAAAAAAATTTTTCATTTATAAAATATTACTAATCGATAAAGATATAAATCACGAAATTGATATATACTGTATGTTTCGACTGTAAAAAAAATATAAATCTTTTTTGAATCTTGATATTTTAATATAAATTCAATGCTATTGCAACTTTTGGAAAAATGGTGAGATCGCGATTGGAATCCTCAAGCAATTTTAATAACCCCATCCGTAGGAGACGAGACGCGTCGAAATAATTTTAAGCAGCTTGTGAGAGTCGCGGAAATTGCAGAGTATCCTTTCAACCGGGGCCGTCAATAAAGCCCGCTCGACTCCTCGGCTCACGTTGCCTCGAATCTTAAACGAAGGCTCGAAACCTCGAGGCGGCATTAATTCGACGACCCCGTGGCCCCGATGCCTGCGATCCACCCGACTTATCATTAAAAGTGTTAATAATCTTATCCAACTTGTTTATTCTGGGGGTTATACCCGCTCGAGCACCCGGCAATAGATTCGAGATCAAAACACACGTACAGGCGCGCGGCGTTCAGGGGCGCGCAGAAAGAGGAAGAGAGATAGATGGAGCCGGGCAAATTGAAATAGGACTTTAATCTGCAATTTAAGTTTGTCGAGCATTTCTCGCACACAAGCGTGGCGTGGTCCTCTGCCGCTCTTCCATCCTCCCTTCCGCGTGTATTGATTTTGCAGCCGGCTTCGCAATGCCCGTTTACTCTTGCAAATGCCGGAATGCAGAGAGAGATAGAGCGATGGAGTGTGGGGGAAGGGGGTGGCGGTGGGGGAAGATAGGGAGGGAGCGGGCAAGAGGATAACTCGGCCACGATAACACTCTACTCCTCCGTAGAAATTTCTCATCCGATAGAAGGGTGCTTTTCAACTTTTCCGGCTTGACTTTTCAGAGCACGCTCTCTCGTATTTATTCATAGGAGTGGTATTTATTAATTCGTCTGCCGGAGATTCGAAGAGTGGACAGAGTGACTTTGACACAATATTGATCAGCTTTAAAAAGTATGCAAAATTCTAGATGCATCGTTAACAGATCGAGGAACAGTTGGACTACGAGTGAGACTAACTTCAAAGATTTTTATGTGCATTATAATCAGTTTAATGTAGGTTCAGGGATATCTGCTCTGTTTACTATCGGAAGCGGATCTTTCTCGTTTGCTCTGGGCTCAACTCTGATTTTCCTTAAACTATTGCAGCATTCGCAAAAAATAAACGATCTACTGTAGATTTGTCTGTACACGAACCAAATTAAAAGGCGTAGGCCCTCGAGAAAACAAGATGAATGCTCACCTGGACATCGCCGCCGGCCACTGGACTCGCAAAATTTGACTAATTTCAGAGGATCAATTCGAATCGTTAATTGGAAATGCTTATCAGCGTTCGGCCACGTCCAGTGTGCAACGCAACGATCGAACGAATGCAGCGTCACCGGGGTTTAAGTGCCAAAGAGAAAGAGGGAAAGTGGGACTAGGTCTAATCAGGGAAGCTCGGGTGACAACATTGCGCGCTCACGCGCGATTGCCGATGCTTCATTAGCACTCAATTAATTGACACGGGACCCCATACAACAGATTTCTTTTTGCGGCCAGAATTACCTTACGGCTTGCACGGGCGCTTTACCATATTAAAAGTTTCAGATTCTTGCTAAAAGAGCACGAATATTCAAGAATGGAAATCTTCTTGAGATGAAGAGTGGAATACGTGAAAGATTATTTGATAACTCGGTTACAAATTACACCCTAATTAATTATTAACGATTTAGGTATTATCACTGTAAATTCACAGTAGCTATATAAATACTATTACAAAAATAAATACAATTTCAAGTAATATTAGATTAATGATAATAACAGATAACATTTAGTAAATTAATTTTTCCATTTTAGGAAATTTCGAATAATTGTGCTAATTCAAAAAATGTAACAAAATTATCTTTGTTTATAATTTTGAATAATATTTTCTATTTTCATTCACAAACACTTGCATTGCAAGTATTGATGAATAATAATGTTTCCTACTTAAAAATAACAGTTTTAAGAATTCTAACTTCCTTTGTGAAAGTTTTTCATCTCACCAAAAACGAAATCCATGTTTTGTCTGTACAAAATTCTGCTCCGAAATTTATTAATATTAATAATATAATAGACTTTGAACTCAAAATCTTAAAATTGTTAGGTATTTCTTCAGTAATGAAATTTGGTTATTTCGATAATATTTTACCAATTAAAAGTGCGCAAATATTATATAAAATTTATTTTATTAATTTTTGTAAAAATATTTTTTAAAAGGTAACTAAAAATTCTTCTGACTATTGCACTTTTTAACGTCTTTTATATTTATTATAGACATAAAGTATTCAGGTTTCCTCATTCTAAGGGATGCCCTTCATACGAGACCTTTAATGTTTGATGGATCACCAAACTCTATACGATCTCTTCAAAGTAGATTGCGTCAAAGTTCGGTCAGACATATCAAATATTGAAGGGTTTATGTCGTATATCTCTGTTTTAATATTAAATAGTGCAATAGTACTAAAATTTAATTAAAGTATATTCGTATATAAATATAGAAGAATTATATTTAGTTTTTAAAAATTATTTCATAGTAAAACCAGAAACCATATTTATCGGTTGATGCAAAGATTATAAAATATTGTTTCCAGAAATACAATATTGTAACCTATACCATTGTCAAAATTAGATCGGTATACATGGGTATCATCGTTGTATATACGCTCAGCTCGTTATCCTACAATCAACATCTAGTTGAATTACAGACAACATCTCTATTCTGTAAATAACGATTATTTTGTAAACTCAGGAATCAGAATAATTAGTTATGGTCCATGTTCAATATTTACAAGGAATTCCGTACAAGAGTAAAGTTTAATTAATCTTAGGAAATTTAACATTTTAAAAAATAATGTTTAAAATTCTTTTAAATTATCATAAATATTAAAAAATGAAGTTTAATATCAATATATATTACTATAAATTTGAGATTAAAACTACTACTTTCCATTAAATAGAATGAAGTAATACAGTTTGTGATATTTAATGCTCACATAGAAGTTTAACAACTTTTCAGCCAATAAGTTATGAAAAGGACAATATATAAATGTATTTGAAGGAAACACGATTTATCGGTAAATTTTTTAAATATAAATAATTGGTTAATTTTATCAGAAAGATTTGTATCTTTGTCCAAGATCAATAGTATTAATATTTATTGAGTAATGAGCAATAGTATGTTTAAAATTTCTTTAAAAGTTTTCATTTTTTTTACATTATTAGCTCTACATTAAATACAAACATTGTTTCAGTGAATGCATCTCATTGATTATTAATTATTCCGATTTGTTATGAAAATTGTATAAGATATTGGAAAAAGTAGCTGAATCTGCTAGAGGCATTGATCAAAATCGAACTGCGTAGAACTTTGTTTTCATGGAAGCCTTCGAAAGCAGAAATTGATTCCCAATGTATCCGTGTATATGTATATATATGTATGTGTGTGTATCTATATACTCAAACATCTAAAATCAGGTTCTACTATATGTATGTATATGGATATACAGAGAAATCTTGAGAAAGGAACATACTTTTGTGGCATCTTCGGACTTTAAGGTATCTTTCGCCAAGACTTCGCAAACTGCTTGGCACTCGAATAAGGGTAAGAGAGAGAGAGAGAGAGAGAGAGAGAGAGAGAGAGAAGAAAGAGGGAGACAATAGAGAGTGAGAGAGGAGGGAGAAAGAAGAGCGAGACAAATCGAATACGAAAAACAAGACTCCTTATTTAGTATGAAAGAATGAATGACATTGTCTTTATGCTGAAAAATTATTTTGGGAAACTTTTTTAATGTTTATCAATGCTTGATGAAATTATCATCATTGCATCTACATGTAATTACAAGGGATATAAATTTGAATAACATTAAGATCACTATCTGATTATAAAAGTTTTGAAAGTTTTCCATTTTGAGTCGCGAATAATAATCTTATTTTTATCACCATTACACTTTTCCAATACGATAGCATCCTTTTATTCCGTAAATGTTTTACAGCCGTTTACTATATTAGTTTTCTATGGACGCGAAAATTTTCATAAAAAGTGCCGAATGATCTTGCCGGGGCGGTAGTAAACAGTTATCCGCGTGTCTATCTTCCATCTTTACTGCCCGAGCCTCTGCGTCCTTTCTGCGTCCATTCTTTATATTTCTCTCTTTAGTCCTTCCTCCGTATTGCTGATCCCCTGCTTCGAGCTCTGTCACACTTTCGCGACTCTCTTTTCCCTGGCTCTTCTTTCCCTCATCTCTCTCGTTCTCTCCCTCTCCGTTCTCTCGCGACTCGGTAGCTTGGGTCCACGGTATATCCTTTTTATTTTGCTGCTACCACGTTCCGGACCATCTAGCTGAAACCATAAAACGTGGTGGCACCGCTAGCGCCAGCGCCTGCACAAACGTGCCGTTTTACAATAGCGTTAGTCCCTACTATTCTCCTCTCCCTCTGTTCCCCCGTCATTCCACTAACTCTCTCCCTCCGCCACGGCCCCGCGCCCCTCCCCTATTTCTCTTGTTTCTTTTATTTCATCTTCATCCTTCTCTGGCGGGCGCGGCAGCCAGCTGCCTTTTCAACCACTCCCCTAGCTCGGTCATCTCACACGGGAGCCATAAAGTCCAAAGCGCAAATAGCGAGATATTCGAGGCATGTACGCCGCCGTCTGCGCTGCCCAGCTGCTGCTGAGCTGAATTTGTAGTTAACCTCAAATCTAGATCACGCGATCGCCTGGACTCCTTCTCCTTACCGTCTCATTTTTCCGAGTACGTATACGAGCGCACGCGCCCATCACTTTCTCCCGGGTGCGAAGCGGGCACCGATAAGCCTGGTCAAGAAGCGGAACCTATCCGCTCGGGCGATTGGGAGGAAATCCGCACGCGCGAGCCGCCGAAGCTTGGGATGGCCCGTGGCGCGGGTGGACGGCTCCTCGCCGGCCTCGCCACCTAACCATGATAAATAAGTGCGGTTCGCGCGGTGCCGTAGACATGCCCGGCGTACACCTCCCCCCTCTTTCTCTCTCGAATCCGGAGTAATGGAGAGTTATGGCCGGGCGATTATTTTAAGGCGGAGGAAGTGCGCGAGCGCGCCCAGATAACGAGGAGGCCTGCTGTATAATTCGGCCGGCGAGTGCTCGGCCGATAGGTGAGTGCGCGCCCGCGTAGGGCGGTTATCGTCCCGATGACTTTTGCCCGTGTGCTCTCGGCTCTGCCGTGCCGCCGCCATCGCATAAATCAGCGAGTTTACGGCCGGCGGATGCGCGACTTTTCCACAAAATGAAGAAGAGCCCGGCCTACCCGGATTCAGGCCGAGATTCCGAGAGCTCCGAATTTAACCTCCCGAACGATTTTCCCCCTAAAAAATTCACGCCTAATGCGATGTATAGTGCACGTGTACTAGAGACCGATGGTACTTTCAGAATCGAAGAACAGGATTTACTCGAAATACAAAGAATCTGAATTATACGATGCGCAGGGGAGTTTGATAAGAAGTCTTCTGCTAAAGTCATAAAGTTTAAATTTAAGTTTCTGCAAGCAAATATTAAAGACGGAATTGCTGTTAAAATTCATCAGTATTTTGAATTAAATGATAAGAAGCTTCCCGAGCAAAAGTAATAAAGTGCCCTTTTAAATATAATCCTTGATTATATCATTTTATTTTTAATTCTAATGATTGCAAATCTTGTAATAATACGTTTATGCTTATCTTCTAGAAGATTATTCAATAGATATTATTGAACAGGTGAAGGAAACAATAGTTATATTGATCGTGTATAAACGAGTCATGTATACATGAACGAATTTTCTAAGTAATATAGATACTATATGCTTGATTTGAAATTGTAAAACAGTGTTCAGATTTGATCAATATCGATTGAATTGGCCGAAAGTTGAAAGCGAAGTACTCCAAAACATTTTCCGTACGCGCTCGCATTGCCTTCTTCCATTTCAGCTGACCCCCTAAAGTCTGAGCATTATATTTCGAATCACGGCTTTCCTAGACTCGCCTAGAAGCTAAGCAGCCACAGGTGACTTCCATGGCCGCCTGTGACGGAGACCTGCATTTCTTGAGACTAGTCTCGCGTGAGGTCGAATAACCTCGGGTTATCGAAGACAGCCCGAGTTGCGGACTGTGCAGTCACGGTTTCGCTTTGGAGAAAACCTTCTGCTGATCATGGAGGAGACGCTGATTTGTTCGCGTAAGCAAAGAGTTTGGGGTTTGATCCTGAATGATGTCAACGAACCGAACACATAAATTTTGTTGGCATTCTTATATAACTGAAAGTCATTGCAATTTATCTTTAATAGTTTGAAGAATAATGACGTAAACATTTACTAATTGAAATTGTATTTCCAAAATTTATTGTACAAATATTTGTTCAGTATTAAATTTCTAATTATTGTAAGAGGCACATGATAGAGTATCAGTAATAGGGTAGAAGTTGTAATATTTTCAATGCAATGGATCATAAATTGCACTGTAAGATGTTGTGCAGATGAAGCAAATCTAGTCATGCTAAAATATTTGCAGGAAACTTGGATGCAAACTTTTGCAAATAATATAAATTTACACATTTGCATAATTGCAGAACTCAGCAGGATCGCACTATGTCCTTGTAATTATCCCGTCCTTCCAAGCACTTAACAAGCGCACCAAACTTTATCTAAACCTGAAATAGCCTATGGATAACATTGCGCACTTGGAAACATCTTCCTAGATTATAAGAAGAGACATGTATTGTTCTAGAGTATTCGAATTTCTGCTTTAATTAATTTGCCTCGATGTTTATGAATGTTGACATTCATTTGCTTAATCCAGAAATAAATTACGGTAATTTCTGTTTGATAATTCCTGTGCCTCCTGCTATATCTTTTAAAAACTATATATATTTATATATATATTATCTTACATATATTACTTATTATTATAATGTACATATTAATTAATGTTCATTTGCACACGTTCAAAAAAATAATTTCAACGATTTAATGTATAAATCATTCTTTACTTGTGTATTTACTACCTTTTATAAATGCTAATATTATATTTTATTCCAGAGTATTTTTTACATATACTTTAAATTATTACATTTGTTTGTAGATATAGGTAGCGAAAATTGATGCAGGTGTAGCAGCAGTAACAACCTTAAAGTCTTAAACAAACACACAAAAAAAGAATAAAATCTCGATCCCTTTGAATCGTACAGTGTTTGCCTCGAAACTCTGTTTATCCAGTATCAAGCATAAATAAACAGGGCGTTACATCGCAAAGCGTTAACCCTGGGGCGTCGGCGCCATATCCCAGATACTGTAGAACGTGGCTCTGCACAAAGTGACCTGAAATAAACATTTCCCTCAGCTCGTTATACCGAGTCTTTGAACAGATTGATAATACCTACGCATAAAGACTTTAATTTATTAAAGTCAACGCGAATCTTCCAGCTCCGATATCTCCTCCCACGCCTAACAGTGCGTACACCGACCTTCTCCGATTGCGTCAGTATGTCGACCGAAAATGCGTATATTCTTTATCAGGTGGGAGATGCTCGTTGGTGCGTCTCTTTGACGTCAAAGTAAACGGGATATTTCCCTGAAAGGACGCCGCTTTTTATCTATCCTGCCCTTTTCTTTTTTCGTCCCCGTTTTTTCCATGGATACGTGTGTATCGGGATTGAAGTTTGTCGTCTACTTAATGTCATCTTTGTGCGAATTAAAAGTAACGAGTTTCGGTCAAATATTCTCTGTGAAGGAATCAGACTAATGCCGTAGTTTTTAAAATTGGATGAGCTTCCGAAACATTTCGAGAGGCTTAACCTAATTTTTATCTTGATATGTTTTCGAAATACTGCATGGAAAAGAACTTTTTGCAAAAGTGCAACAATTCTACTTCTTTTTACCGTTTTAACAATTTCTATAATTAGATCAATTTATACTTTACGCATCATTTTATAAAATACATGCATGTTATTATAAAATTTAATTAAAATTGTAAGTTATTTGTTACGAATCATTAACAAGGTTTGTTTTTGGCTTGATATATATGTTAGTGTGCTATTGGACGTGTATTATGTGTAATAAATAATATTGGGTCGCGCTTGTTCACACGAATTATGCATTGTTGTGGGTTTGCGGAATTTGCTTGTAGTATTATTTGTATAAGGTAAGCTGAGTGATGGGTTTGCAAAGCTGCAAGCTTGCAACTAGATTGGCGAGGATCCCTCTCTTGTTCGCCAGGCTAAGGCTCCCGTTAGATAAGGCGTACGTGGGGAGTCACGCGGCTGCGAAGTCGTCTCTGCTTTCGGGTAGCGCCCGCGCGGGAAATCAAAGATCTCACGTGGCTATACGGCTACAATAGGAAGGGAGAGACTGAAAAGCGAAATAAGGGTGACTGTTATCGTGAGTGGAGCCCTCGCATCTTGACGTAAGTGGAAGAAACAAGAAATGTTTGAAGTCGGTGCAGATAGGGAAATATGTTCAACCGATATTATGACCAAAAACACTCACGCTTGTGAGTATCCGCAAAATCTTAATTAAGTTTCCAGATAAAACAAATGTAAAAAATAGGAGTTTTTGCTAAATAATTACTAGAAATAAATTCTTGTTATAAATGTATGTACGTTATGTATTAATAAAGTGACTGCGTATTGGAGCGCGTATACATAAAGTAATAACTATTGTATATTTTTAGGTCATAAAGCAAGAGAAAAAGTATATGGATCCCCTATTCAATTTATTGCAGCTTAGTCTGACTCTTTAGAGCTATATGATGGAGCAATCGATTTAGTTCTACATACAAACTTTAAGAATCAATGAAATTCGCTTTACTTTCTTTTGATCGGTCGGAAATTTATTATTACATTCAAACATTTGCGCAGCTTAAATCCCTCTTTGCTTCACCTTTTTAAGTTGTTTATTTCGAAAAATAAATGCAATGTTCCGCTTAGGTCTGGATCTATCCCTCTTCAGTTTGCACGCGAGTGCCTCTATTCAGTTATCTCGATGCCTCTTTTTCGAAGCTATTGGATTCAGCATCGCTTGCCGCTTCTCCTTTTCGATAGTCACCTTTCTATAAGAGTTGCTATGGAATAAAAGTCTACTTGTACAGCGCGTTTGGATTGTAAAGTTTTTTCTATTTCAAAGACGCAGGTTCTGGACAAATGTTTACCGATTGTTGCATTGATATAGACAATTGAAAATGAGAAACAAATAAAATATAAAAAATAAGAAATTGCAAGTAAAGGAATTTAATGATAAGTTGAATACAAATATTCAGTTAAATAATAAAGAATATTTTAATAAATATATACTTTCATGTTAATGTATACTTTTAAGTCGATTTTTGTATCTTTGATTTATAGAATACTTTGATGAATAATATGTTTATATTACTACGTTTATATAATTTTTTTATATTAAAATGAATAATTATCTCTGTATTCATTGACTTAATAACTTCAAAAAGAGTTTTCCAGTAAATAATGTGTAATCAATGCGATATTTACTTTGCAAATGTATTAAATGCTTTGAAAATATAAAAGCATCCATAAATAGAAAGAAAATGATATAAAAAGAAATATATGTAAGCTCTTTTAATTAAACCTGTTGAAATAAATTAAATAATTGGTTCAATGTACTTCTTTAATACTTAATCATTGTGCACAAATTAAATGTACATTTTTTAAACTTATAGAACCGCGAACAGTATTATACAGATGACCCAGAATGTTTTTCTCGAGTATACGCACCTCGAGTTTGTACTCTTTGTAGTCGCCCGGGGATTTAGAAAAAATAAAAAAAGAGAAGAACTGTAAAAGAAGCAGGAACGAAAGAGAAAATGTTAGAGCGAGGAGGGCAAGTAAGAAAGGGGGCGAAACAGTCGGCGGGGCATTTTGTTTTTCATCGTCCGCGAATTCTTCGGGAGTCGGTTAGAGAGTGGCGTCGTGGACCCGCAGCTGGAAGATGGCCAGGGCTTTGTTATTGAGCGCGAGCTGCGGGCGAATCCTCCATTTCCATAATCTCTCGGTAGCCATAACGGATACTCGGTGCCAACTTGATACAAAAAGGAATCGTACAAGGGGGTCGCCGGTCGCGCGGTTTGATAGATTAACCGTCGGCGGCAGTCGCCGCGAGCTTTCCGACTGCCCCTCCCTTCCTCTCTCTCTCACTCAGCGGGTACTGTAAGGAAAGTGGGGAGAAAAAGCGGGGGCACTGAGAAGGAGCGTGAGAAGCCAGCAGGCAATTGATGCGAGCGCCGCGCCCGCGCCGCTGCAGTTTTTGTCCGTGCGGCTCACGAGAACATCCGGTCATCGGGAGTTTGTTTTTGGGCGAGGTGGCCGTTATCAGATATCAGTGCATCCATAGTTGCGGTTCATGTTCTTTTAAGCGAATTCATAGGCTATTCCATGTCGCTCCCTGCTTCACGAGTCATTTACCAGACGCTATCCAATTACTCGAGACAATTCTCAACTTGGCTTCTGTCTTATCAAGTGATGCAGTCAAGTTGCCGAATTCTTCGATGAGACCATCACGATATTCATTGAGCTATTAGGTTTGCTCACTGGATATAGATGGAGTTTTCAATGTCCTTTTATCAACCATTGACTATAAATAAAATAAATTCATAAAAGTATTGTTTAAGTATATGAACCTCGCAAGGAAAACGTGGAAGGAAATGTGGTGTACGTGGGACGAGCTTTTAATTATACGCAAAACTTATTATTAAAGGTTAAAGTTAGAGTAATTAAGCTAAGAGTTAATGGTTACGTAGTAAATCATTGGATGTTGTTAGTCAAGCAAACGAAATTTCAAGTTTGTTCTTAACAATCATATATGAAGTGATTAGGTGCATAATTAATGTATTAGCATGCAAATGCAATTGATTTGACTAGATCACACAATTAAAATGAGTATGTTAGGTGTTCCCAGAGAATCATCGATACTTATTATAAGAAAGTTTGAAAATGTTTACACTCGCAGTTGCTAAAAGTTAGCATTTCGCCTAGATTTCAAGTGGAGCACGGAGTCGGGAGCACGCTTTGAATAATTATTTAATACACATATGACTGCATATATTATTGATTTATTGTAACCAGGCTAGGAGTACTGGCCATTATTGATAATGCACATATTCATTACAATGCTTGCATTAGCTCCTATTGTTTAAAGTTCTACAACTCTCCCTTAAAGTTACACATCGCCAGGAACGAAATAGCCTTTGCCTATTCATCAAATACCTGGCAACTTCCTCCAATATTTACTTATTAAAATCGGATTCTCATTCAAGCTATCCTCGGCAACGAAAATTCACTTGTTTACCCGCCCTTTACAACCCGCCTCTCATTGCGATCCGCGCGGGGCGTGCATTATAAAACACCGAGCTCCGGAGATTCGAACTTGGTAGCTCGAGAGCTGCGAGTTTTTTTCCCTTGGCCTCGGCCCGTAAAACAGGAGCAATGAAAAGCGGGCGAGAGAAAATGCGAGGAGGACGAGGAGCCGCGCCTACCTTAATTTATGCGGGGCCGCCGTCGGCTCCCTTCCTAATTCCCCGGCACTCTTTATTCCCCGGCTGCGGAGGAGCCAGCCCTCGCGCGGAGACAGAATGGGACACGTAAACGAAGGGGCCGCTGTCGGGGCCGCGGATTTGGAAAATGAGCGAGTGGAGATAGAAGGGCGCCGAGAGCCCCTGTATCCTGCGAATTTACGCGCGGGCGAAAAGTTTTGTGTATAAAGTTAGGGCGGGACGTTTCCAGGACAGCCGCCCCCGCCCGACTTGGAATCGAATTTCAAGCGAAAATCCAATTCGAACTCGGCCCGTCCGATCTGCCGGCCGAATGAAATTCGAGTTCGTTAGTTGCGCGCGGGAAAACACCGATGCCCCTCGGCCCCCGGTATTATTAATTCAATTGCCGAACGCCCCGCGACGCCTGGTCCTTTTCTTCGGGGCGGGGGCCGCGCGCAGCCTCCCGCCGGACCATTTTTCCGCCCTAGCGCCGTCGCGAAATTTGCAAACTCAAAACGGAGGTGGTCCCCTCGAGCGCCTTGACGTTTATGCGCCTGACTTTCGAGCCCGCGCTTTAAAGCCATTCATTTTCCCGACAGCTGCACTAACCCCCTTTCGATTTGACGCTTGCAATGTTGACGTGTCCCGATTGTCGGAATTGCTGTGTTACACGTTGCGTTTGGATTGCATAACGATTTGTTTGTCAGAAAAATTTGTATGAAACCCTCGGCGCGCGTTTACCTTTCACGAGCGCCGGCCTTATTTTTGCTTAAAAGTAAACGATACGAATCATGGGCCAAGGGGAGAGGGATTCAATAAAACATAGTGCGTATTCTAATCAATTTTGCAACAATACCTTGGAGATTCGCACCACGTACCACGGAATATAATTGCAATAAAACAGACATTTTATGTTTCTTTTACTGTGCAGTTTGACGGCTATATTCTCCACTATTCATCCCTTTAAATTCCTGAAATTTCTTTTCAAATGATTGGACGTTATATTTGGCCACATCGTAAAAAGGAGAAAGAGCACCGACTATATATACGATGGTGCTCCTTCGCGAATAAATAAAGGAACGGGTCGAAGAAAACCAACACTCAGCGGGAGCGTAAAATGAAAAGTAGTAAATCCCATTTAATAGAAAGAGGACATGCCGGTGAGAGGATATATAGAGGGGTGAATGTGGAAAGAATATGTATTCATTTTGGCACTCTTGTCTTTCTTGTTTCATCGCTTGAAACTCCCCGTGGAAAAAAGGTTTTTCTCTCGCATTTATCCGGCAGTTGTCTTCTCCTTTCTCTCTGCGGAACTGCGCCCGGGTATCTTTTTGTGGGCTCCTCGCTAGTTCCCAAGATTTTCTACGCGCGCTGGCGAATTTTCGTTGCGCAGTTGGCGGCGCGTCGTTAACTCGGCGCTGCATACACTCGCGGAGCATAGACCTTTTGAATATTAATTTCATAACAGTTTTTGTGCTTATACTTACGTTCATCGTTTTAAGGCTGGAAAATCAGGTTGTTAGGTATACTCTTTCTGACTTCTTTTTCTTAATTATTCATACTAAGAAAATATTTAAAATTATTTGTTATTAATTAGATCGTACATATTAAAATATTAAATATCTACAGCACATATATATTATTTAGATTGACGAACACTGTGTTTATGTAACAAAAATATTAACAAAATGTTTTGACTGCATGACTTTGTATAAACAATCAAAAATGATTGTTTATATTAAATTAATATAATACAAGATTGGCTTTGTATTCTATTATTACTTTAACATTAGTGAAACAAATATATTACTGTCATTGAATTTTACTGCCATATTTTCAATGTGTATTACATTAAATTTTATTCAAACAGCCATTGCAAAAGTTTAAATAAGAGTCATTGAATTGTGTGTTTATATTTTATAAATTTTGACCAGGCTTATTCATTATGTATTTCTGGAGTACACTTTATAAAGTAAAACATATAAGTTTTTATAAAATTTCTTTTCTTTTTACAACGTTTCTATCTTTTACTAGTAAAAAGATTTAGCAACTAAATAAAGTTATGCAATGAATGTTCATTTGTTGAATTGAGATAATAATTACAATTGCAACTTCTGAAAAATCGGCAAACACAATTAATGGCTTTAATTTCCTATCTTAAACGTTGCCGTCATCTCTGAAGACCTTAGTAATGAAAAGGAGTCCGAACTTTGTTCCTTCTATCTTTCTTTTCTTTTTCTCATTTGCTTTTACAGGTTTTAACGAAAATTTCTCCTGTTCCTCCGATAGATTTTCTGGTCCTGGAATAGAGGTGGATCCTTGTGGTTAGTCCGAAAAAAGAGCTGAGTCCCACAAGATGGACAGAAATTTTCCTAGCGCTCACCATTCTTTTTTTCCTCACCAGTCTCCTTTATTCAGGCGCACCCGCGAGAGCTGATTGAGCTCGACAAAAGTGTCGAGCTCATACTTTTTTTTTCGGCTGAGCTACCACCGAGTCGTTCGACAAAGGCTTTGCATACGAAGGCGTAAGAATTTGCGCTCCGATGAAGATCGCCTTTAAGTTAATCTGGCTAAAATCTTTGTTGATCCTGCTTGACTTTAACAGCTTTAACGGATAAAAAATACTTTGCGAGACCTAAATACAGTACATTTGACAGAATCAGTTACTATGCAATCACTCTTAGTCTATAATACTCAAAAATAATTTGTAGCTGAATTGTCCTTGAAACATACTTGAGATACACTCGATCAAATATATCAAATAAAACTGGTGAAATCATAGTGAACACATTTAATCTTAGATAATGCTTGAGCACAAATGGAAGAAACAATGCAGCTCTCTAGAATTGATTTAAAATACCTATTAGTCTCCACTTTAATTATGTTATCGAGCCGTTGAATCTAAAAGTAAATTTAAAGGAAAAGCTAAGAACTTGTGCTCGCGTATTTCTTGATTAGAATGCTCGATGACAACTTTTTCATAATGTAATAATGCGTAGCTGTAACCCAATAATGCTTAACGACGTTAAAATAACTAAATATCTGCGCCATAAAACAGACTAAAACTAACCCGTAGACGAGGTGGAAAAAGAGATAAAATCGCCTTGGGGTGGCTTCCGCGTCTAGAGACCGGAAGATGTTGGAAAATCTCAGGCCAATGATTCCCTCCGCAAGTCCCCTAAGGAGCGGAAACTTAAAAGCACAAGGATTACCTGGGATCAGGATGGATTATACCGAGGCCACGTCCCTTTGTATAAATTTCCGTGCAGCCATGCACAGCCGCGTAGCTCACACTCTGTTCCCTTAAATAATTCGATACTTGGCCCCGGGCGCACGTTTGCTCTGGCCACAATTTATGATACAGAAGGGAAAGAGGAGAGTACAGGCTCGTATGTTTACTCGGCGACGTCGCTGACTTGCCTCGGAGCGACAATGCGTTAAGCGGCGACGAAGCCGCAGCGCGGATGAGAGCTGAGCGCGAGAGTCGCCGAGTAGTCGAGTAAGTGCGCAGGGCTTTTCGTGCTCTGAGGCTGCTTTAGCAGAAGAGTAATTTACGGACACCCAGAGATTCTACGATTAGTAAGGCTTTCAGTTGTAAGTTCGCTTATTACAGATTTTTCTTTCATTAAGTAACTAATAAACAAAAATTATCAATGTACGTTTTGCTTTGATGCAAAAGCGTGATATTCTGAATAAAAAAATTCCTTTTAACCTAATGATTTTTCACAAAATTAGATGCAATCAATCCGCATCTCTAAGTTCAGCTGCAATGGTAATATAACTCCTACTCGCAATCACTTAATAATCGTACAACTGTATCTCTCCACAGTCGAGATTTCCGATTTGATGATGATTTGTTTAATAAACTACAAAGTTTCTTTAAAATTTCATTGCTTTTGAAAACTCGATTTATTTTTAATATTCCATAAATTAATTTATTAGGTAGTTCGATAAACCATCGTGTACGGTATTATATCGAGCTAAGTACATACACTTGACCTGGTCATGCATAAGTTTAAGCTTGTATAGGGAATAAACGCGTGGAGATTTGTGATGTCTCATGAGACATTAAAATATAGATAGGCCGATTTCCTGGCTGCTTGCTCGTTCGTTCAAGCGCTGCCAACAGCAACAACATCAAAGCTTCAATTACGCAGCGGCAATGAATAAGGAGTGCCGAAGCTGGTGGAATCTATTTAACGGCGAACGAGGAACACCTATGGGGATCGCATGCGACTTCGAGTTCAACTCTTGCAGACCGCTTCCATAGCGAATCATTTATACTATAGTGCGACGCTTCACCGAGAATAGCAGCAATTGCCTATGAAAGCACGGCCTGGATTACTCCCAAGCCATAATAACGAGAATAACCAACGTATATTGCCAGGCTATCTAGTTAAGACAATTACTATAATTACTTATTAATGTTCATACTAAAGTTTTTCACTGATCAGAGTATTCAAATTTCCAAAAGAATCCGTATAGGCATGATATTATTTTTACTTTTAGAAATCGCAGCACCTCAATCGATTGGCGTTCTATCGAAGCCTTGAAACGCGCCCAGATTTCTGATGCAACATCTAAAGGTATTTAAAACTTCTACATAGTTCTATTTAAACATTACTCGAAAATGTAAAATCGCTATGTCAGCGTCAGAAAAAATAGCAGGCGTCGCGAAATGAGCCATCATCCAATTAAGTAAATACGAACCAACCCTCACTTTGGCTTGTATACCAGGAGTGTGCTAGGTAAAAGCGTATTAGTCGTAGCGCTATTCGAGATGCGGACTAAGCGCGGACCACCGGACGACCACTGCCGCCGGCCGTCGAGTGCTGAGAGATGGCAGGCGGACGGTGAGAACGGCTCTCCACGGGCGTCCAAAGCTGTGGGCGGAATCGAGCGCGCAAGCCACCGGCGTGGACGAGCCACCGTCCTCCCGCAGCATTTGCTGCCCTCTCTTTCCCTCGGCCACGATTACTCACGCCAAAAGGTCGATGCGACCCAAGGAGCGATGAATGCCGCTCTTCCGCGCGGACCCCATGCGGACGGACGCTGTCGACATCCTTGCATAGTGACAGCTCGGCAGCCGTGCACGAGGTCTGCGTCTGTATAATCGCCGACTCCGAGAAAGGAGGAGAACGGCTTAGCCGCGCCGGAAAGTACCGCAGGGCGCGCGCGCTATACGTCGATTGCGAGCTGATGAAATGCATCCGGGCAATCCTACCTTTATCGCAATAACCGGTGAGTAATTATTACTTCGGCTCTGATTTTTCCATTTATAAAGCGTCTCAGCGATCACTTCTGTGGGGACTGCAACACTAACTAATTTCCTGTGTTATCAGCTAAGCACCGAGCTTCAAAGGTAGGGCGCGGCAGGGGGGAGAATCACGACCCGCCCCTTCTCCTGTTGGAAAGTGAGCAGCCGAGAACAGCTGTTCGTCGACGGGGGCGCGCCGCGCTAGTGCAGTTTATGCGCCCCGATTCCCATCAGAGTTCATTAAAATGCAATACATTCAAATTTCTTACATTTAAATAAATAATTTATATCAATTTAAACGTAGAATTAATTTTCGGCGGTCAACATACTAATTATTGAATTCATAACAGTATTATTAATTATGTTGTTTTCTAAAGAGCATAAATGTAATCGGCACTATTCTTCATTCTAAATTTTAACATTAACTAAATTACATTTATTACCGTTGTACACTTTAAATTAACTTTCATCGTTTGCTTACATTAAAATTTGAATAAAACTAGGTTTATAAAAACTATATAAGTATACGTTTAAAAGATAATATTTAAATCAACCAAAAGGAACAACACTATATTTAATGTATTTACAACACTAAAATGTAATCGAAATTAATATTTTTATTATGAAAAACTGATATAGTGAAGTACTGTAAGTTTCATTTTTTATAATAATGTTTTGTAAAAACAGCTCAGTTGCTTAGTGAATGAGATCTTTATGAAAAAAATTCAAGGCACCATGGCCCTTCTGGGCTAGTCACCCCTGGGAAATTTCGACCGTTAAAGACTATAAGGCTAAAAGCATAGTGATATGAACAGTCTTTGAAAAGTCAATCCGAAACAATGTCAGCTCAGCAAAAGAGGAGATCAACGTAATTTTCTTTTTGAAAAAGATATCATAGAGATCAAATGAAACGGAAAATCAGAAAATAAGTAATTTTAAAGTTTAATTTGAACTTTTTATATTTTATGTTATAAAAAGATGTTATAGTATTTAATATATCAGCATAATTATAAGAATCGTAATGAAAGATATAACATACTCGTAATTTTAGTGATTATTTTAAAGTGACGTACAGATACGCTAGTAGAAAATTAATAATTTTGTTGATTAACGTGTTAATCAAGTGAAGCCATATTGCAATAAAATTAAACTGTAAATTGCATGATAATTATCGAATATCCTCGCACTTTAGCAAATCATGCTGCAACCAATTCTACTTGACTTAGTTCATTTAAAATTTTTATTTAACTGCAAACAGGAAATAATGAAGGAATAAACTTTTTTGAATAAATAATAAAATATTTAAAGAAATAGCGCGTACACAAAAAATAATAATCATAAACATTTTTAGACAAATTTTAATTAAACACTGTTTCCTAAGTTGGTATTGTGGATTAGAAAAATGTTTTAATTATAAACTAAAAAGAAAATATCCTTTTTATATTTTCATGCATATATATCAATTTTTTATATTGTTCTTATAAAGGTTTACTAAAGATAACTTTTTGATTTGTAAATAAATGTATTAGAGAGATGGTAAAAGGTAGATTTGAAAAATTGCACGATTATGTAAGAAAGTGCATGTTCATTAATAATGGGCATTTTTATGTATTGTTTAGGGCAGTTTTTTACAAAAGTAGTTAAACCCTGTAGGACCAAAATAATGAAGCAAAGGAAGAAATATCCAATTCAAAATGACTTTACAATCCTGTATTGGCAAATAGATAAGTTATCTATAAAAAATTTAATAATTTACTTACGCCCAATGAAATCATTACTGTTCCTAAATACTGTGGTTTTAATTTTAGAATTCATATTTCTGCATCCAAATCTTTGCGTACGCAGTCTTATTATAAAACCTCATTTAAATTTTTTATATGCACATAATTATTTTTTTATTTAAAAATTTTTGTAATATAAAATTGCAAATTTTTATTGTTCAAATTTAAAATTTCTGAACCTCTTGAATTAAAATTTTAAATTTCAATTTTAGATTTAAAATCATATAATTTGTTATTTCAATTTTCTTATTATAAGAATGTCATGGATAAAAGTAAATTAGAATCTTGATTGTGTGTATGTGTGTCAAGGTTTAGCATGATCATCTAGTGATATTTAATTCTATGACTATTGTGTTATATTCTAGGTCTGACTGTTGAACTCTGACGCACACACAGCTAAGCTCAGAAGCATTCGGGTTCCCTATGTCCGTCATACATATTCCGCCACATGCACTTTACTACCGCGCGCCAGCTCTAACGCCCGACGCAGCGTCTCCCTTCACCACTGTCTTCTCAGTATATATATTTGTGGCTGCCAACGCCAGACGGCGCTGCGTAGCGCAATCGACTTACATGATTTGAGTCTAGTTACCAGCGGTAGATAGATGGTGTAATTTTTATTCTTGTAAAACAAAAAAAATAAAAAATAGACAATAATATATAAAATACAAAAATGCATGGTATAATAATCACTAAGTAATAACGCAGTATATTACTCTGGCACAAATATATCATATCCAGCTGTAGTATTTAGATTTAAATCAGTGAAGCAAAAAATAATAATAGTATTAAATAAAAATATATCTGTCAGTCAAAGCAAATCAAACTGATTAAACTGATATAAAATAATGACATTTACCACAAATGCGAAAAGTGACTAGTCAAATGTGAGAGCAAGGTCAGTGTTTCAATTGAATAATAGCTACTGACAAAATATTTTTTATGTTGTATGGCAAGATATTCCTTAATTATGTTCCTTGGATACGGAGAGATTTCTTTTTAGTTTCAGTTCAGTTTCACTCGGAACTATAACTTCATCAGTATCACTTTTACTGGATAATGGAACAAGTTGCTAGAGGTCTGCAAGATACCGTGACTGATATACTCCTATAATTTTATATATCTGTATTTTATGCATCTAACTGTCCACTTTAATCCTACCCAATCATTTCCTGTAGGGAGTAATGTGTTCGTCCTACTTAGCACCCATCATGTATCTCGTACACGAATTTCAAAAGTGTTGCAGTTTAGTTTCCAATTCAAGGCAGTAGACCAATAATCAAAGTGAAGAAATACAAGAGAATACGCCAATTGCGAAAAATGTCAATAGTGAACCTGGGGGAAAATTAAAGATTGTATAATATTAGATTGATTCATTTACATATAAATTTAATATTACATATAAAGTTATCTCCATGTAATACCTTTATCGAGTAACAGATCTAGACTCTTCATAGTGACAATC
The DNA here is from genome assembly GCA_018906755.1 of Sycophaga agraensis. Classification (NCBI taxonomy): domain Eukaryota; kingdom Metazoa; phylum Arthropoda; class Insecta; order Hymenoptera; family Pteromalidae; genus Sycophaga; species Sycophaga agraensis. The sequence continues at coordinate 2,964,483 of JACCIE010000011.1, forward strand.
AAAAAAATCACGATATCCTGTTCCAGATTAATAGAATTAAAAGAAATTCGATTTGAGGCTATCGTCGAGGCTCAATCCGACATTAGTGCAGTAAGTTGTACGACTCATCAACGATAGACTTAAAACACGGGACAGACTTCCAGAACCTCATCAAAGACTTCGCAGTATCTGAGTATTTTCGTTTGTCTCTCGGAAATGCAACCCATTCCCTGACGAACTCGCTGCCCGGATCTGTATGAATCTCCCAGGACATGAGGATCTAAGTCATCCAAATCGTGTCGTTCTCATTTTCTTCGCTGTTAAATGACTGCCAAGGCTACTGAGCCTCTTATAGATTGGTCGCTAATTTTTCAAAGAGGACAACCCTAACAATGTACCATCGCCTGTCTCCATGAGTCGGGAAGCTCGATCGGATCGATGGCCGAGAAGTCTGTGCACGTTTACGTATTAATAAACTATTAATAAATTGAAATTATAAAATAAATATGATTTGTACTAATTTATACATCCATTATACCGTATGTATTTCGAATTAGATATTTCATTGTCAGTTCACGTGGTACTTTGGAAAGAATTGAAGGCACAAAGTCGATAAACGCTGACAGTTAATTAATACGCAATTGTTAGTGATTACGTAGATCGTGTGCTATAATTGAGATTCATGGAAAGAATGCCCCACCGCCAATTTTAACGTCTTCTAAGCCCTTCACTTATTTTTATTTTTTACTATTTTTTACTATCAGAGTGGCTAGTAAATATTACATACTTATAGTTCACTTTTGAGAGAAGGAAGGAGCTATGGTCAGTAAACTAGTTATTCTACATATAGCGACCGAAAATAGCTAACTAATATGGCGCCCCTTGTATATTATATACTCTTAATCTCGTAGAATCTTTTACTCTATCACTAATATATTTAAATTACAGGCAGTATAATATGAATAAGCTAAGGCTTATTGAATATACTGATTTCGCATTCTTTGGCAATTTTAAATGTATATCCTCGGGTCTCTTTCGTTTTATTTACATTTAATAGGCACATATTTTATTAAACTAAATTACAATTTCTTAAATACAATATATTTTTGTAAAAAAACACTTTTTATATTAAAATATTGTTCAATGTATTAACTCACTTTCTTTACTATAGATGTCGACGGAAGAGAGAGAGACCGGGATAGCAATAATCAAGTAGGAGGCAGAAGAATTCCTTCTTGCGTGCTGAAGCTGGTAATGGCTAAGGTCCTTTTTCTAGACCAATGGAAATAGAAGTACCGATTTCCTTCGGGTGCTCTATATTTAAGTACTTGGCCAAAGCTACTTCGAGCAGGGTTAAGAGGGGGGCAGTTCCGCCGATTTTCAGCAGTCAGCGGGGGAGGGCGGAACTTGCTGATATTCCATGTTGGATTGCTTCACTTTGCTTACATTGGCGGTTTTTAAATATTACTCTCTTTCACTAATTTATCTTAAATATGTGTCTCTAACTACCACCAATATTTAACTTTGGATTTAGTTATTTTTAAGATTTTGTCAAAAAATAATTGATTAATTTATTTATCGTGCATTAGCAATTAATATTAACGAAGTTATAGTATTTACAATATAATAATTAATAATGATTAGTACCCGTAACTTAATTATAATTATTAGCGTAACTAAGTACATATAAATTTTGAAAAAATCAAAGTTTTATCGAAGAAGCGGATGTTGCAACAGAATTATAAGACTTTATGAAATCTCAACACGAAATCAAAATAAAATCTATTATGTGACCAACAAAGTTTTAAAAAAGTAGATGTTTATGAAAAAACTTTATACAATCATTTTATTTTTTTTGAAAATAAAAATATTTAGGTCACGCATTTTATGCTGCAGATTTATATAAGTAATATCTAGAATTTGTGGCAGTAAAGTTTCAAAGACAGCTTCGTTCAAGTTAAATTGTTTTAGTTGGTGACAAATTCTTTCTGTACTGTTACGGGCTTCAGAAAAAATATTCCAGAATTTATTATATCGTAATTTGTTGTAACTGTCTTTGATTTGTTGTACCTTGCAAACTCAATAAATTTTAAAGCATATACTTAAAAAATTAATAGTAAAAATTAAATTGATATTTCTTAAGTTCACATCTAATTCAAAATAATACATAATCATAATAATTTAAATTTTAGTTATTTTATGCATTACTTTAATGAAACAATTTCAAATATTTAAATTCATCATCACATAAAACTCGAATATAACTATGAAATCTACCTTCGAAAAATCAAAATACTGTTGAAAGAGAACTACATTATAGGTTAGGGTTACACGTAAGTTCATTAATCTCTGCTTCTTAAATATTCATTTCTTAATAATATTGATTGCCACGGCAAGCCACGGAATAAAATCATACTTAATAGCCCCTCTGCAGGGATTACCGAGTCCGAATGAGGATATATCGCCCCCATAATAAAGCACACTGGAAACAATAATTAATCTTTTATAACCGCAATTTGCAAGTGGTCCTTAATTTTCCTGTGTCGAATTATAAGCTGCAGCAGTGGCAGTGGCCTCCCAGAAAATTCGAGTCCTCGTTAATGAATTTTTCGGCAACAAATCACGGTGGTCTCGGCGTGGCGAGCGGAAGCGCCCATAAAAATGATAATATAGTTATTGGCGCTTCCGCAGGAGGTGCGCCGAGCGACTCGTCGCGGGGGTCGACGCGCCAGGCGAATTTCCGCCATTAACGAAAATGCGCGCATCCTCGTTCGCGTTGTTGGTTTTTAACCGATTGCCACAGCGGGCGAGGATAAAAGACGTGGCGAGCCGCGCACAAACGGATGCCCGATTTGGGCCAACTCGCGTGAACTTCTCTTGTGCAGTACAATGGACGAGCGGCTCGTTCTCCATCGCGAAATGCAATATTTTTCGAAGCGAGTGCCCGGTTTTCAGCGCGAGCAGTAAAGCTAATGTGAAAAAATTGTTGTTTGGAAAAATATTTGCTCCGAGAATGAAGTTTGATTAACCTTGGTAGTTAGTACGGGATGACTAATGGAGCGTAGTTAAACTTAATTAAATGTTTTAATAATTAAAGCGAAAAAAAATCGAGGCGGTTATTTACATGTAGTTGAGTTATCGTCGGCTGGAATTTTATCGCAGACCGTCCAATCGAAGAGGGCATGTCCCAAGCACTTGGACTCGTGAGCTGGAGCCCCAAGTTTTCCTTCTTCTCTTTCGTCCAATAAACGCGATTCATTCTGGATTCGGCACGTTCCTCTTTGAATATCTCTCGACGAAGCCACGTAGAAAACTAACTACCGAAAGTGGCGCAGATGTCGCAGGGAGCTGTGACACTCATCTTCCGCGACTGACCTCCTGCTGAATCTCTGGTGATTCCTGACAAAGGAGGAGTCTTGTGCCTCCCTTTTCCCAACTGACGAGCTTTCGCTCCGTCCCCGGGAACGAGGTTTTCGCGCTGCTTCACTGTAAAGGAGAAGTGTGCCCCGGAAGAGGATGCTAAGATTTCACCTCTAATGATTTAGGAAGTTACCCGCTGGAAATTATGGAAATTGATGTCGAAAGTTAAAAGGTCTACGGTTTCAAAATTCAACTTGCGTGCAAGGGCGGAATTTCGAAACTTCATAATTCTTCTCGGATATACCGACATTAGTCATCCAACTTTTTTCGCGGAATAAAACAAAGGTTTCACTCTAATAAGAGTGAGTATTTTGTTACTTTTCTCGTAGAAGCAGTATAAGTCAGGAAGCGATTTCGACTTTCGTTAGTTTATAACGTTCTGTGTATATATGTAGGTTAGCCTGTATAACATGCACAGGATATATTTGTATTTTATTTTAAACCGGTATTATGATAAACAAGTTTGTCTGTAGATGTTTGATGGTTCATTTCAGTAACTATGTAAAATAATTGTTGTGTTTATTAGTTAAATTTTGATTTTACTTTATACTCTTCAAACTTATATGAACAATACAATATCATTTAAAATACTTTATGCATTGAAAATTATCAGTTGTAAATTATTTACTGATTCCTTTTATTTTTAAAACATTTTAAAAATAATATCATAATAAAATAATAACATTTAACAATGTAAAGTACTATTGTACAATGAAGAGGATATTTTCATAATTCTTTATAGTGCTCATTTGAAACAACTTCTTCTCATGGCAAGATGCATAACCCTTAAAAGCTCAGTCCCATTCGCATGCGCAGGTTTATATGCGAGGCTTGCAATTTTTGGTGCGGCACAAAAAATGAAAATGCAAAGTTATCTCTTACGGTAAAAATAAACAATGCACACATAAAAAAATATTGCCAGAACTTGAAATATATGTCAATAATGCAAGAAAAATATACAAAATAGAGTATATTCATAACCCGAGTAACAAAATTCTTATTACTATTATGGGTTGTTGGCGTTATTTCTATACAGGGAGTCACTTACTCGTTTAGTAAATAAAAAAGTTAGAAAGTTAAGCAAGAATATTACCATGAAAATTCTAATAGTTGACGCATCTATATGAGCTCATGGTCCACTATTGTCAGTGGGATGGACTAGTAGGACGATAGTACACAGACCTCCACATCTTCTTGATCCTTACCTTACTAGCAACTATCGAAGGGATCATCATCACGGACAGATATAGCCTCCTGTCACATATTGCCACACGGCTAGCGATTTGTTTGCATGTGCCCGTCAACAAGTACCCAAACTCGCATCCCCGGAGACTTGAGGGTCGTGGTAACGCAGCGCAAAGGGCCGCTGGGCACCGGATAGGTGAGCAATCTGGACCCTTTCACGAGGCGCCTCACGAGTCAACCAGATCGCGTGGACACGCCGACATCAAGAGTCTTTTATGATCCCAGCCTGTTTTGTACCGGCTATTTTCTTCGGCTTTATGGTCAACTTACTCTTCTCTTATCCCCTGGTGAATGATGAAGAGCAAACACAGGAATTGAAAGTTTTACTATGTACGGAAGGGAAGTTCATTATTTGCAGTTAATTGCCATCGCTACGAAGATAAAATACTAACTTTGGAGGTTGTAAGGTCAATGAGAATATCCTCGTGTATTTTAGCGCGTTTGCACAAGTAAATACGTGCGGGGTAATTAAAAGAGTCCGGTTGAATTCTAAAATGCGAATTATTGAATAATAAAAAACCACTTTACAAAATTCCATTTAAAAAAGTGGACAGTTAAAATCGGATACAATCGTTCAATTAAAACCGTGATGAAAAATACATAAACGGATTGTGTTTAACAAAAAGTTACAGTTGGATCAATTTTAAAAAATGCACTCCCTCGCAATTATACAAAAACATTCAGTTAACTTTAAATTTTAATCTCAACACTGTACAATACTCTTTTATCATACAGTAGCTGGTAAAAGGTACATAAAAAATCATGAAAAAAAATACGCAGCATAAAGATAATGTATCAACCTGGAAGGTAATAAAAGCTTGTCGCAATTTTATGAGTAATAAAGAACAGATAAATTATTCCAGTGCTTAAGGCTAATTTATGAATATTTTGATAATGCCCAGGGCGAGTGTCGCGTCCTCGCTGGCCGCCATGTAAATAGTCACGAGGCAATATGAAATACGGAGCGGCGGTCAAAGGAAACAGCGCGAATAATCAAGAAAGCCGCGCGATAATCTGCCGACTCGTGCAGGGGCGCACGTGAAGTAAGCATTAATTAACTCGTAAAAGGCTGCACGAGAGGCGTGTTTTGGCCGAGGCGCAAGCGCCCCGACGACGGATCCGCATCGGAGGAAATAAAAGTTGCGTCGGCAGCTGTTAGCAAGGATAATAAAAGCAGCACCCGTCCCTCACGCGCCACTTTATCCCGACCGAGTAGGAGAAGCCCGCGCGCGGCCAGATGGACGCCGCGAGTGCGCGCGCGCACATATACACACCGGGCATTTTAATAGGACTTCAGTCTGCTCGTAAAATAAGTGCGGTTAACGGTGCATATTTCAGCATCGGCGAAATGCTATCCGCGCACGGCCCCTGTATGCCCGCTACACTCTCACGCCGAATGCCCAACGAGGAAAATAAATACACTCCTTATGCACCTCGGAACTTTCTCAAATTAATTCTAAATCTTGTTACGCGATTGTACGCTGCCCGCGATACCCGATCGTGCCTCGTCCTTCCAAAGGGTATCTCGTGGTCGTCGCTGTATCGATCACCGTGCCCTATGGCGTTTTCCACCCAAAGAATCCTTTCAAGTCCATTTACAAAGCAACCACGCATAATTATTATCGCATTACACGTATTGGGTATCCGAGTGCGCTCTTATAAAACCATTAACCCAGATGATGTACTTTATACCCAATGATGCTTTGGTAAGCAAATAATCCTTGGGATAATCCGCATGAATAATCCGAAAAGCTTCATTCGCACAATTAATTTCGAAAAATAATGCAGTTCAAATCAGAGCGCATTTAACGTTTCGCGCTCGGCAATTTGCACCTCAAGTCAGGCCCACGCGCGGCGGCAATTGAATTATTTATCTACCTTTTTTTCGAGCACGGGCCCGTTTATTTTTGCGGCGGGACAGTTCGACACGAGGTCCCCTTACATACGCATGCGCAGGCGCGCATGTACACCCTCGGCAAATTGCGTTAGCGATGCGGACGTACACGAAAGAGGAAACGGAGACAGAAACGATCCTGAGTGGATTTTCCGCTATCGCTAACACGGTCCCCGCGTAACATCGTTCCGCGCTTCCTACAGTACCATGCAGTTTCGCCCCCTCTGGATATAGTTCATTTTGCGATTCGCTGAGCTTCGCGGGAGGAATGACGATGCGCGCGCGTGAGGGTCACCTTTTCCCGCCTCTTTCCCCCCTCCCCCACCCTTTTAATGGCTGATGCCGGAGTCGTACTTGGAAATATCATTTATTCGCGGCTGGCGTGTGCGTGTCCCCGCTATTGGGAAATAAATGGTTATGCAGATTTGTGTGTGTAAAATGCAAAAGCCTGAATAGGGAGAATTCGTTGAACTTTCCCAATTGTCAGGTGGTGGGAGGTTCGGAGCAATAAAATCCGCGTGAATTTATCGAAAAGTTTTTGCAGCAGTCAGGTAACAATGTTTTCCTTTTGCATAAAATTACGTCCTTTGATCATTGTATAGCAATGATCTATTTTTACACTTTTATTTTAATTCATTTTTAATATTAATAGAAAGTTGGTTGCTTTAGGTAGTAGTCAATCAGTTACTCAATTTAGTTTGTGCCTTAATAAAGTAAAAGTGGCTGTTGCTAACGTATATAAATTATAAATTACGAACTAGTTATTTTAGTACAAAAACAGCGAAAATTGCTATGTAATTACGATATTGTAAACTTTTAATGAGTTTAATTTATAAAATAGCAAGAAAGAGGAAATTTGTTCTGGATTATCCATGGTACCATTATGAATAAAAAAGAACCGGAAGCCTGGCAATTCTCGTCTTTCAAAATTAGATTTCAGCAACTTTCTTTTTATGCGACAACGAAGTTCCAGATGCAGTTTTTAACTCATCACAAGCCAGTCAATTTTTTGATTAAATGCTACAAAATCGCAATGGCACTTAAGAAGCTGGTGCACCGGTATCAACTGTGACAGAGATGAGGCGCGGCTTTCACAAGGCCTTTCGAAGCACGCCCGCACCTATCTCGACAATCAATCATTAAACATCAATAGGGTGCGAGGTGGGAAACCGACAGGAAAAGCGCAAAGGCGAGAAGAGGTAAGCGGGTTGAGTGATTTTTCGAGCGGCCATCGTCAACCTGGCGAATCGATCGCATTACACGGCCGAGTGGGCTTTGATGCGAAGCACCCAAAGCGGTGCATTCGAGTATAGTTAAATTGTCGCGGTAATGAGGGCGGAAGGCAACGGTGCGCGAACCCGCGTGCCGAGGGCCCCGATAGGCAATTATGCCGAGCGAAAACAATCGCCCGGGCCAATTTCAATTATTACGGGATCATCGTCTCGTTAAGCAAGCCCGTACGATTCCGCGGGGTGGCTGGGGAGCCAAGCGGCTGACCGTGCCCGGACCATTACTACTGCGTGCCCGGGGCATCGAGCCTCACTACCGCTTCCTGCGCGCTCCGCGTTGCCGCCCGGTGCATCCAGCATCCCTCGTCAGCTAAGAGCTTAACTGCGCTGCCGTCGACGTTGCAGGCCGATCGACTTTTTTATTTGCCCTCGCTCGGTTGGCGCACTCGCGGATAATCAATAGCGAATAACGGGGGCTTGCGCGGAAAAGCTGCTTTATCCAAAGCTTGCAGATGCAATTAGATCAGTAAGGAGATACTGCGTTTCGTTGAAATGGACCATTCTAATGTATGCAGAAGTCGTGCAGAGGGGCACTGAAATCGATGTGTATTTTTACGATTAAAAGCACCTCCTGATCGTGAACCGTCGCGGGCCGGGTGGAACGAATAGACGGTATAAGCGAGAGTCAATAGCGATGAGGGCTGATCGTCGTCTGGTACATTGAGAATTATTGTCCTCCCTCTGATAGCGCAGTGGTCAACGCAAACGCCGTAAATGCAGGAAGGAGAGCTCGACTCCCACTTGAAACGGTCGAGTAGTATGTTTGCTTCTTGATAGTGGCTTGCAAAAACTCCATAATTCCTCCATTCACATCCCATCATTTTCCGACTATATGGCGTCAATTCCAAAGAAACAAGTCCTCTATTTTGCCAGTTTTACATTGCAATCATATTGAATAAAATAAGTATTTTGCAAATATTGAAAATTTTTCTTATATAAATAGATAAATGATTTTGTATAAATTAATAAAATTAAACAAATCAATTGAAAGTTTTTTTTAGTCATATAATGTAGAGAATGAACTAATACATCAGTTAGAATTTTATGAAGACATATATTAATATGCTACATTAATTCTATATATTAATATTAATCATATTATAATACGTAGTCTGTTTCATTTCAATAATCTGATTACAAAATAAATTTAACACTAATAAATGTATTAAAATCGATCTAACGTAGAATTGTTCTTGTAGTTATTACTAGTAATCCAACGTAATTGTCTATAATAACACTATGGTTGATTAGAGGCATGTAGTATGTTATGCTATACAATTTTACTGCATAGTAAAATACCTGATATTAGTTATCACTTGTGTGCACACGATAAAAAGAGTTATGAAACTTTGCGAACGAGGTACTTTCTTCGGTTATATTGCTACATCTATTTTAGACTTAATTTCACTGAGAAAGTTCGTAGTCAAATAAGAATTTTTATTTATTTTTTTGAATTCAACTTATTAATTTCGAATAGTATTAAAATACAGTAAAAAATTAGTTTTAAAATGTTGAATAATTTGCTTCTAATATATTATTTAATACTTTTAGTCACATATTACAGTTGCTAAGATTAAAATGGAATATTAAATTAGAAGAGACGTTCTTATTTTGCATTTTTGTCTGTCTACTCCTGAATAATGATACGCCATTTAAAAATTGGTTCACTGAACCGAGCATTAAAATTACATTGATTTTGGTGCTCTAATTTTAGTTTCCTTTTCCATCCTTTTGTTGGGAAAAAGTTAGGTCTTACATTAGCTTATTTAAGAATCCCGATTCATAACGAAGCTATGCATTTTTATAAAAGTTTCCAGTTCAATAATTCAAAAGGAGACTTTGAAAATTGCCAGCGTGTTCATCCGTTGGTTTTTGCGGAGAAAGGGCAACAACCGTCGCGACTGTAAATACCCGACGATCAATTTCTCGGCGTGACCGCGAGAGTAACGCTCGCGCTCCAAAAGGCGGTGCCAGTAGAAAAAATTTAATTGACCTCGTTTCTCTCTCGTCCTTTCTCCCGTCCCTTTAAATTTTTTAGCATCCTCTTTGGCGCGCCAGCCCCGACGAGCCTAATTTATCACGGAGTCTGCACGAATCGAGAGAAAGAGCGGGACGGCGAGCAGGACCGGGGAGGGATGACGGACGCGTCGATCGATCGAGCAGCCAGTCGGCGCGCGGCTTCGGCGCCGTTTGCTTTTAATATTTGCCCCAAATTTCACATGCCGCGGATCGAAAAGATCCGAGGCGCATTGTTAATTGCCGAGGGGCTTCGGGCGCTCGCTGTTTTGTTTGCCGCGCCAGGCTGCCCGCCCTCTCGGCGTTTATTTTTATTTTCCCTCGGCACTTATTGCATCGCTGCAGGCGGCAATTCGAATCGCCAAGGAAATCCAGCGCCGAGAGGCAAAATAAAGGAAGAATACAGCTAATTTCGTATACCGCAGCCTGCTTTTTTCGCCCCTCTTCTCGCCGCAGCCTCCCGCCCCCCGACTGGCCTTTTCCCCGCGCGCTCCGCTTACTCTCTTTTCCCGTTCTGTGTTTACGCTGGAAGAATTTAGCGTCGAATATAATTAACTTGAATATTCTGAGATTCTTAAGTTTGAGATAAAGAGCCACGTCTCAGTCCGCGCCTTCATGAATAATGTGAAAATATTCCGGGATCCTAGCTTCCGCCCATTTGTATTTGTTTCGTTTCCTTTGCATTTGTTTACATTGGGCTTCTGCTCATCTGCTTTTTCACCAAAGAAGGAGGCGTACTGTGATTGATGATGCCAAGGAATTCTGATGTTACGTCTGCATTAATTTAACTAGGTGGTCGAGGGCAAAAGGTGCTGACTTGGTCATTCGATTGTATATATCTGTTATATTACTTGTCATTAAATATTATAATTTTTTAATAAGTATTATGAGGTAATTTATTAAATAAATAAGTACAAAGCTAATATTTTTGTAAAATTGTTTATTCATGTATATTGTGCAATGCATGCTAAATAAATCATACAGAAATATTTTCCTTTGGTTGACTGAAGTAAGCAGTAATCGTTTTAAACTTATACGAAAAATAATAATAAAAGTAAGAACAATATTAATTACTATAATAATTATTATAAAATTATACTAGTACAAAAAAATAAAAAAAACGGTCATTCCATAAATTGAATTGTACTACATCTTATAACGTACATCCATACCACATAAAGTATTCGATAACATATTATAGTATGTCAGCATAATTCGAATACAGCACAGATCATTTGAAAATGGTTATCTATAATCATCATATATTCTGTATTTATATTTCGTGTATTCGATAAAATTAAAATAATTCTCAATAATATTTTACATTAAAAATATGTAAACAGATCATATCGAGTTAAAATTATTTTTTACTAATCATACATTTTATTGTATATAAAAGAGTTGATTTATACATCTGAATTCTTAGCTCTTTTAATCGCAAAAATTGAATTAAATAATATTTTAATACTCAGTTATATATTTTCGCCTCAAAAATTAAAATGTATGTACATACTTACTTCTGAAAAAACTAATAGAATAATAATCATAGCTATCTACCTGTCATTTGACAATATGTTTTATTTTTCTGTCAAACAGAGCTTTTAAGTGCTAACTTTCGATCCTTGTATCATCACAACATATTTACAATATGAATGCATCCGTGTATATCCGAAGCTCTTTTTGGAGTTAACCAAAACATAGAATAATATTTTGTATTCGACTTTATTTCAATAAAAGAAACATTAAAAATAAAAAGACAATCTCTTAGCGTAGAAAGTTCACTCTACTCATTCCATAGATTACGTTTTCATAGGTTTAAAGTCTTTCGTCGATTTCATTGAATTAGAACATACATTGGATATTAAGTATCGATTACACTGATGCGTTTGATCAACACAATTAAATAGTGCATTTGAAAACTCAAAACACTGCGCATTTTTTATCAAAATAAGAAGCAAGATTAATTAAATATAAATTATAACATAATTTTCAACACTTTTATAATTGTAATTATTGTTATAAAGATTTTTCTATGAATAAATAATTTATTTACATATATATCAACAATTTACTTATATTTACTAAACGATTTCAATAGTTTAAATAATAAAACAACTAATTTTTATTTACTAAATTTTATTTGAAAAATCATTCATTATCCACAGTCTAACAAGATTGTTTCTAATGCAATAATGCAGTTTCTGAATAGACAAAATATTTACAAACTAAATTTAATTGTTTAATGAGTACTATCACGAATGCAAAAAATGAAATGAAAAAATTTCTCAAAGTTTATTTAACGAGAAAATCATAAGAAACTCATAATCTGCAATTCACAATTCTATAATATTCACGCATATTAGAAACATCAATGACAAAGACAATCTCGCACTACTTAAGTTCATTCGTTTCATTTATCTCGTGTCCAGGATAAAACAAAAATGCAATAACCAATACCGGAATATTTCAACGTGAAATTTACATAAAGTAATACGTTTACTTAAATATTAAATATATAAATAACCAATAACTGATTTTCTTTGAGTTTTCTTTGAAATTCGTTTTTCTCTCGCGTAATCATTTTTGCATTTAAATTTACGATAAAAAGGTAATATGCCTCGATAAAAATAAGTCTTTAAATAATCGTATGGGAATGTACTAATTATGTTAATAATTCAGTATGCAAATTTCACGCCGAAAGCTCAGCTCTTCCGAATACTGCATTTCTCTGACACATAAAGTGAGATGTGGAAAAAAAGGAGTAGGCATGTAGTTCACACCAAAAATATCCCATACAATGCAAATCCGTACCACATAAAGACCCCGAGCAAAACACACTCGCGCTTCATCCTTCCCTTAAGTACGTACGTGTACATATATCGTGAGTTCGGGGTGGTTTGCGTTATACAGGGGGTGGGAAGAGGGTTGGGGGTGAGGGGGTCATGGGTACTGGAGAGATACTTGGTATAGAGAGGCGCTTCGAGTGCCATGCCACGGCAGTATAATTTAGGAATGTGATCTTTACGGCCCACTCAGTCAAACCAGTCACGCTTTGGTTTCTGTTAGTATACTGCCCTCTCTTTATGCCGGGCTTGAGGGATAGCGGGCGAAGGGAGAAGTCGCACTGCGGGCGCGCCAGATCCGTTTCCCTGGCGTCTCTCTGTCAAAAGAGGGGATGGAGGCATAACGACACAGCGCCGACATAAAATCGCCGTAAAGATGGTTCATTCGAACGTTTACGTGACCCAATCGTTTCGTCCTCTCCGTCTTCTTCCCAGCGTCCGTGACTGCCTCGGATCGCCCGCCGGCGGATTATTCGGATCATCGTCCCACTTTCACTCCCTCGGGAGGCCTCCGAAGTACCTTCGCACCGAGTAGTCGTTACGTAAGAGCGGGGACTGCCAACTTGCGGCCCCACCTCCTCTTCTGTTTACTCATTGTTTGACTGTAAGTCCGGCGCGCGTAGTCTGAATTAAATGGGAGCGAACTGTTTGTCCGGCCGAGTGTCTCGCGACCGCACCCTCGAGTCGGCGAACTCTCCCGCCGCCTCGATGGGCGCGTCCACTCGCGGTTCGTGTGCCCTATCTCTTTTGTCCGCTCCCCGCATGCGCCTGCTGCGTGGGCCATCGAGTTTTACACCGAGGATATGTACAAAATGATAAGAGACACCAAAAGACAGCTCGAGGATAGAATAGGTCCCGCTGTGCCCGTCTGCATCGCTTCCGGACGTTCACCTGCAACAAGATAAAGGATCGTTTCGAGTTTGTTAGTGGCGCCTTAGAAAATATCGGTTCAAGTGAAATGTATGACATGGTGGATTACTCGTAAAGTATCGTTATTCTCGGGAGAAAGCAGAGGGATAAGGACATACATGTGCGGGTATCGATATTGCTTCTCTGGAGAATTATCTTTTTTCTTCTCGTCCTGCAGGGATAAATAGACTTATCAAAAGATGGATTTAGAAAAAAACGAAAAACTTCTGAACAAGATTTCGGGAGAAATATCAAAATAGAGTTTGTATTAATTGAAATAAAATGGTATTTGAACGGAATAGTATTTAGATAAAAATTACAGAAAATGAAATCAACAATTATATTTGTAGATAGTACACAGAAACCATCTATCTGCATGTTTGATTGTTTCAACCTAGATGAAAGTATACAAAAAGATATCTTTGAATAATATATCTCTGTCAGAAATTGGGTCATCTATTGAAATATTCTGATTTGTAAAGTTATTCGTTAGCCCGCAGAAAGTGAAATAGCATTTCAAACGGCTGTCATGAAAAGCAAATTTGATAAAAGAGGTGTGATGGCAGTCACAGTTTCACATCGTAGAAGCCCGATGCTTCCCATTCATAGATGGAATTTTTTATCGGATATAGGATGATATTTATCAGGTTCACTTCTAGTACAAGCTATTTTTTGCGGCTCGATATATTCGTCATTGCAAGGAATATTGTACATAAAAGAACTTGTATTATGTAAGTAAACTGCGATGCATGTATACTAAAACTAAATTCTAGACTTTAAATTCGACAGGAAAATGTTATTTATCTTGTATTTCTTAGGTATCGGCTGAATATAAAATAAAGTTTTACGCTCACCCTCATATGTGCGAGCATATTCCCCTTAGATTTTTCAACTTCTCAGGAACCGATCAGTAAGAGAGGGAGAAAAGTGCCCGAGAGCGGACCAAGCTTTTTATCGAAGGAAAAAAGGCAAGGCAAGCTTCCTTCCATTCGCGTAAGCGGGTCAGAGCCGTTAAAATATCCTGCGGTGCGCTCGACTTCGCCCTACACATAAGCTATACACACGCATTATGCTAATTTCGAAGCCAAAACGCGAACAAAGTTTACCCTCGCGCCGTTTACCTAAGCAAATCCCGGACGAGGGAGCGTCGCGCGAATCGGCGACGAATCCACCTCGGGCACTTCTTTTCTGCTCCAGAAACTTGTTCGCGCGCATTCCGCATTGTCTCGCGCAGCGCAGCTGCGGCAGAAGAAGCCGATACTCGTCTACTGAGGGAGAAACAGAAACTAGGCAATTCGTGGAGAGATATCCGATAGAGTTAGGGAGATCGAAGGGGAAGGAAAGAAGCCAAAGAAGAGTTTGAGACAGTGGGGCGCGGTCTGCGGGACAATTTCGGCCATTAAGTCGCGGGACGAACAAGCCAAATGCGCTGTTGGCCGGTTGATGTTTTATCACGATAACTTGGAAAATATAAAGCATTTTTAATTAATTAAATTGTTTGCGCGGCGTACAATCCGCCGAGAGGTTAAAAAATCAGAATTAATTGAAAGACTGTGTTTTAATTTAAAAAAGAAAGGTATAAAATAACATCCGACGTTGTTTTTAAAAACGATATCGCAATCAATGATCAGTACCGATCGATCCCACGACAAATCATCAGCGAAGGAACCAATGGGAATCCTATTTTCTTTATCGGCTAGGAAGTAACGACAGAATTATACCGAGCGGAAATAAGTTTCGAGCGCTCAATTGAAAATCATCTCGAAGGAGACTTATTAGGCCGGCAGTCGGGGAAAGGCTGGCGGGCGGCCGCGACGTGCTTTGCCCCGAGTGGCTGTCGAAGGAAATTGATTTACGCGCCGGCGGCCGCTGCCAAAGCGACAAATCAAAGGCCCGCGCATAAACAGAGCAGCCGCGGCGCACCGCAAGCCCGACAAGAAGCCTCTGCGGTCAAGGTGCAAAAATGGCGCCCGTAAGAGGCGCCATTTTCCCGTTATTCCAGACGCCGTAAATCGAGCGCGCGGCCCAGTCGGTGTCATCGAAAAATTTTACGAGGCGCGGACGCCAGGTGATGAAAGCCCAGCCGGCCTCCTTCGATTGGACAAGTCCGAGACCTGAATTAATGATGGGCTGATTGCCGGGGGGACGATTGCCGCTGACGCCGATTCGACTTTTAACGCCGGCCGCTTCAATTTATTGTAATTGATCTAGCCCGTTTATTTCCGGCGGCCCCTTTCAATGCGCCCCGATAGCCCCGCCTCCAGATCCTTCATGAACCACGTTATGGACGTACGCTGCTTTCCCGGCTTGAGTGACACCCAAAACAAAGTCGTCTGACCAAACGAGCTTTATCTACTTACAGCTTTTTCGCTCGAGTGTTTAACTCGTTGCTTTTATCGTCCCTTCGTGTTGTACTAGCGCGTTGATGCCTGTACAACTTGGTGCAATACCCACGCTTGCAGGTAAGCCGCTTACTTAAGAGAAATGAAATAAAACGAGGGACCGAAAGAAGTTAAGCGAGCGAGGAAAAGTCGTCGCATCGAATTAATTAAGAAAAATTGCAGTAAAAAATTACTTATTATCGTCCAAGTCCGAGGAGTCGCCCGTAAAGTTTTCCCCTTACCACGCGGGGTATTACAAAAAATTAGGCCCCTGAAAAGTTTTCCCAGTGGCGACCCGATTCACAGCGACACCTGGATCCCGAGGTGCAGCAAGCTCGGCACGCCACAGACTCCCGGATTGGAGCCGGATCGCGTGCGGGCGGGAGCGATTTGTCCCCGGGGATCGGCAAGACAAAGGCGCCGGCCCAATTAACGGGGCTGCTCGATCGGCCTGGGCGGGGCAGCGAGCGCGTACACAGAGACACTCACCGTTCAGTACATGCACCCTGATGGAGGACATGTTGGCGTTGCTTGGCTTGCATCTGTACTCCCCGGAGTCCGAGGGCTGAGCCGCCTGTATGAGGAGCCAGGAGGTCGTGACGTCGCTGCCCTTCTCGGTTATCACGGACACGCCGCCCCTGGGACTGTCGTAGTTCATCACTGCGCCGTTGTAGTACCAGAAGATAAAAGCCGGCGGCTCCGAGATGAAGTGGATCGCGCACGTCAGGTTTATCGTGCTGCCCGCCCCGACGTACAGCTCGGGGCCGCCCAATATTGTCGCCGTCGGCACTGCAACAAACGAGCACATGCGTGATACACGCGCATTGACAAATCCGTCCACCCGTTTCTTTCGACCTCCTACCCCTCGGATCGACAGCCACCTCTGCTACCTCCCACTTCACGTTGCATATTCAGATCGCGCGATTTTTGCATATCGATACTCTTTTTTATGTTCCACCCATTCCAATGGAACATTAACATGCTAATTCGTCGTATAATAACAACCGTTCATCCACTACCCACAGTACTAAAAGATTCGTTAAATTATTTATACTCGACGCGGGACATGAATATACTAATAGAAAAAAATTTAATCTTTATGTATTACTCCAATCCACTTCTTCCAATTATATTTTACCAGCAATGCGATGAATGCGTTCGAGTAGATGATAGACGCCTGCACTTTGGAATTGGCTGGATTTGGAATTACAGACGGTGGAATCTTGTTTTGACGTGTACACTACTCTTATCGGCAGTAGTAACATCCATAGTCTAACGTAAACTACACAGGTTAGGTTAAGTTCCGGACAGATTCCGAACCGCGGGAGCCACAGACACACCGTGCCTTTAGTTTGGCACTTTGGTCCGCTTTCAAAACTATCAAGCCAGAGATGTTCTATGCGTCCCAATTCCGAAGTTAAGACTTCTTCGACTTTACTTAACGAATCAAATCTGCTTTTACTTTATTACTAGCGAATTACTATATTCACGAGCCAATTGGATTACAAGCAAAATGTGAATATCAACGAAAAATAGTTAACCTGATTTCTGGAAACTAGCACTGGTTCAATTACAGGAACTTTTCATTTTACTAGCTTAAGAAGGTTCACTACGACATTAGTACTACACTACTACACTACATTTCTATAAAAAGCATTGTAAGAAATTAAAAATTATGTAAATAAAGACTTCAAAATATTACTCAATTGAGATCTATTGCAAAACAGCCTGAAATTATGTTAGCAGTTAAATAATGTTCTTAATTACTTTAAAATATCTTTTTTTGAATAGTAAAAACAATTTTTTTATCTAAATCAACTTGTTTCTAAAACTTTTAGAACGAGCTTTCAAAAACTCTGTTCCTTTTCTACTTTTATCGAAAAGTTTCTTAATAGGACTTTCAAGGAAAGTTTGTTACTAATCTCTTTCTTTACATCGAACAGAATACAGATAATTGAATAGTTTTTGAATACAAGTCATAAATAAATATTGATTTTTAAAGCTCATTGAAAATGAGATATCACTTAATTTTTTTACAAATACGACCAATGAAAGTTTTATTTAATTAAAACGATATGCATTATATAATTTATTACTTATACAACTCGTAATGTTTTCAATATCTGCTATAAATAGCACAGTCACTTCAAATAAATGAATACTGAAAGTTCACATCTACGAGCAGAATTTATCATTAAAACAAACGAATACATTAATAAAGTGCCTATTTGATAAATTTTCCAAATGAATAATGTATTTATATATAAGTGCAGATCATTATAAACAAAAACGCATTATCCTGATACTGCTTTCAAATAATTATTTTGATATGTAGTATATTTATAAAAATATTAAATGGGTAATATTACCTTGAATTTAAAAATATATTTATATAATTTGATTATCATTCATAATAAGCCTTTGGGGCTGCTGAAAATTCTTACCAACAACTTTTAGATGATACTGATAAGATTTCACAGGAATTGTTGAAATTTGACATTCATAGATGCCCTCATCTCTTACTTGCGCCCACTTAATACACAGTGTCCATTCAGACCACTCATTAGTAGATCCGGCATTTGGCTTGTGTAAAGCTTGAAACCGTTGGTCACTCGTGTACGTGTACGCACCCGCAGTTAGGATGTGAATATCTCGATGCCTCACCCAGGATACCTGGACATAAATCATAGAAAATATTCTTTAAATAAAGGTGAAAAATCCATTTTCTAATATAAAATATTTTTATGCTATATTTTAATTAAGATAAACATTTAAAAGTTCCCTTGCATTAAATAGAATAAATTGATATTGTGTACGTTACGTAAATGTTAAATATTTTTTGCAGAAAAATCTATTTCAATCTTTCAGGCTTTTCATACGCCAAACAGGTAGGAAATTCCGTACCACATAAAGTAATTTAGAAGGCGAAATACCCTCATCAGTTTTATAGAGAAGCATATTTGTTGGCCCGAATGAAAATTAGACAGCATACTAGCTGTTGTTGGTTTTTGAAGAGGCAAAATCCGTGCAGATATTATTATACGTGGCGCTACATAAACTCGTTTCCATTCCGCACGAGGAACACACACCGGCTGAATTTATATACCGAATAGGTCACAAGGGGATATCGAAGAGGCAGCCAGAGAGGCATATCTTGGAATTTTTAAGAATCTGCCCGTATGTTTACCAACTTCTAAAGTTTGGAATATCCTCGGTAAATCGTATTTGAACCATTTTTATTAAACATTCGCAAAGTTGATAATTCTCTTTGGCATTTAAAATAATCTTCTTTAAAAATCTTTCGAATGCCCCCGCTAATTTGTTTCTCACACATGATCACATAATTGCGCCGGGAAATAAGTTGAGCAAGACTCCCGAGAGAGCGAGCTGCTGGCGCTTAATTTGCGGCGGGTCGCTCCTAAAAAGGAAACCGCAGGCAGCTACTCCCGTAATTCTCCGAGTCTGTAAAAAAAAATCAATCCTCTATCGATTGCGGAGCGAGCGAACCGCGGCACTCTTAATCCCAAACTTTCCCCGGGGCGGGCCGAGCAGGAGATTGCATTGAGCGAGGCGTTGCCGAGCGCACGCGGCTCTGGAACTCGACTCGCGCGGGGCAGTTACTTTGAAATTCGTCATTTTCGATCCCGGGGATATCAGGGCCGCTTTAGCCTAATACGTACCGAGGCGCGGGAAAAAGTTTAACTTCTCCACTTTGAGGATCGCGAGTGCGGCTCTCCTTTTTGCCGCAGCGGCCCGCGCAAGACGGATTGCTGGCCTGTGATTCATGGCGCCTGGCGCGTTTGCAAGCGCCAATGACCCAAGTTTGAATCTCCGACGGCACAAAAATGTGTCTCGCGACTTAAGGCCCACCTATCTCTCAACAACCGAATAAAGTAGGACAATGACGGATACCGCCTTGTTCGAGCGCCGGTGCTTTTATTTTGAGGAGGCGCTGGTTCCGCCCCCCTCCATTATCGGTATTGCGCCCGGCGAGAGGAGACCGTGTTTTCTGCCGAATTACGAGCGAGAGTGGCAGTCGATGCTTTATATGTGACACCGAGGAAAGAAGAAAGAAGTTCCGACTGATAAAATATTAGCTTTTTAGCGCAGGTGCAAAGTTTCTACTTACTCCTCTAACGGCGCCATTTAAAGTGCTGGAATTATACGAGTGAAATAAATTGCAAAAGGTCTTTACACAAATTAATTTTCCAGTTGAAAATATGCCGAATTACCTCGTGGTAATTGTACTATTTTAATAATACATATTCAGTCTTCAAAATATATTCTCAAAAGTATTTCTTTAAGTGAATCCTTATTAAAAAGAGGGTTACGTATAACAGGCATCTCTTATATTTGTTTTATAATTAAATTCCATACTATAGATAACAAAAAATATTAAATTAGACGTACTAAATATGCTTTAAATGTATTTAAAATTATAAATTTAATTAAAAAAAAGGTAATATTATAAAAGATTATAAACCACGTATAAATAAGTATTTTATTTGTAAGAATTAAATCAAATTTATAATCGGA
This sequence comes from Sycophaga agraensis, assembly GCA_018906755.1. Classification (NCBI taxonomy): domain Eukaryota; kingdom Metazoa; phylum Arthropoda; class Insecta; order Hymenoptera; family Pteromalidae; genus Sycophaga; species Sycophaga agraensis. Next base: position 2,984,995 of record JACCIE010000011.1, read on the forward strand.
TAGAGATATTTTATCATACGTTTATTTTTAGGAGTGTGTATATTTTTATCTGACGACAACCAAGAGACTTTAATCCAGCAATTAGTTCACTTGGGATTTTACAGTGAGTTGAGAACTGAATTCTCGTTCAGTTAGAAATGTGTAGTCGAGATTGTAGAAGACTACGGAAATGAAATTTAGTGTAATGAAATATAAAATATTACTTCAACAAGTTACTTATATATTTCTGTAAGAAAGTTTATTATCTCTACTAATGAACTAGTACAAAATGAACCATGTCCGGAAACTTTATTCATTCACTTTTCTCGGTGGACTTGAAATAAAACTTGTTTTAATAAGACTCGTTTCTTTTTCCTTGAATAGGATATTTGAGTTATAACAAAAAAAAAGACAATATCCTGTGTCAATTTGAAAATAATAATTGACTTTGTCAAAATTAAATTTCTACGTGTGTATATATACGTAGATATAGTACGTGACGTGAAATTTGTTCACCTCTTGTTCATCAAAAATTTTTCCTTATTGTTTCCTCGATTGTTTCTCCATTGTAACAAATAACTGAAATATTACGTTCGCTTGGTAAATAGTCGCAGCTATATATTTCTTCCTAGGCACTTTTATTTACCTCCCAATTGGATAAAATGGAAAAAATATGTATCAAATGGAAACGGAGCGAGGCGTAAAATTTTGGGAAGCGCGCACCCGAAATCTGCCGAGCGGGGCTAAATTTTCCGGAGCATAAAGTGAAGCTCCGGGCCGGTAGCTCCGGGGCAGCGGCGGTGGGGCGCCAATCCGTCCGGCAGGTCGGGGCCGAAAAAGAGAAGGAGCGCGGCTAAGTCACGCCGAGGCGCAGGCCGGGGCGCGAGAAGAAATAAGGGGATGACTAATGGGCCCGGCGTGGGGGGGTGCGAGATACCCGGCGGGCGTCCGCAGACAGAGGAGGAGAGCCCCGTTCGGCTCTCAATTCCCCAAAGTAATCGGTTTCATTCTAACAACGGGCGACGCGGAAATCTTCGATCCCGCGAGGAGCCGCGGCGCCGGAGAAAAAGGAGGACGCGGGGGAAGGAGATCAGTGGGTTGTCGCTTTACGAGCGGCCCGCCCGGCCCCGCGCTGCCTTTGAATCACTCGACCGTGGCTACGTGCCCGCTGTACCAACCATTAACACTCGTGTCGATGCGGCCCCTTGTAATTTCGCCCACGCCCTTTGTTTCTAATTGCAATTAGGGCCATTCTCCCGCCGAGTTGGCGCCCCTTCTTTCCGAGCCCGCGGACGTGACTCGGAGGCACTCCGGCCTCGGGATGCCAGCCCCCGGACATGGCCACCCCCGGCCTGACCCCAACCATTGTTTTGACGTTTGCATTTTAACGCGCGGACCTTTGTCGGCCGCGCCGATTTATTGCCTCGGCTGCGCCGTTTTCGGCCGCCGGGCAATATTGGACCGCGCGGCTCTTTGCCTTACGCTCCCCACGATGCTTCACGCGCCGGCCGGTTTATACCCCGCTCAGGAGCGATATATACGCTCGCTTGTTCTTTTGCCAAGAGGCCGGAATGCGCGTTTAATTGCAATAAGGAGTAATATAACTTCTTGCGCGAGTGCCATGTGCGCGCGAGCTAATTAAACAGAGTTCTCCGGTGACCGAGGGCTAATCCCGGAATTATTCCCCGTGTAATTTCGCGCCCACAGCCGCCTGGATTTATAGTGGAATTAAGGGATCAAGACGGGCTCCTTCGCACCGGCTTTTTCCACTCGGCGCGAAAATCGTCTCCGGGGCCTTGCGACTTTGTCGGGCCGCGTGATCCATGGGTCTTCTCTCCCGGCTGGTCCCCGCGCGTCGCGGCTTGCCGGATGATAGCGCTGACTTTTCCCGCGGAGGAATTTCGCCCCTTGCGCGGAATTATTGATCTAGGTATGCGCGCTTGTGCGGAACGAGCGCGTCGCGTGGGCCAAGACAACGCGCCGCTGTCATGAATGATGAATGTCGATTTCAGGGAATCGATTTACGTGTCACGCGGCGGCTTGAGGGATGACGCGCGCCCGAGCGGCTCGGGAGAGCTTCTCTTAACCGCACCGCGGGTAATAAATAGTAGCTTAATGAGCAATGAGTTTCTTTCCGATCTGCGGTTTGTCCGACGAGTATAGCTGTCAGTCAATTTGGTAATATACGTTGGATTTTGCCCCATTGCGCGTTGTCTAGCCACGGAACAACGCTTAAATACGTATGTTTTGAATATATACGGAACTGCTATTATAAATGTATAATTTTGTAAGGGAAGTCTGACTGCGATCGCATATCCTGATACGATTACCGGTGGCAAGTTAACATGTACGATATTTCCGTACAACTTGGATATGAGGTAACAATATGAAAGTGGAACCATTTCCATGTATGCATATTACATTAGATCAATAGTGGTCACGCGCCGAGGTCCGCTATTTTTACAGTCGATCCTGCAATGCCTTAGAAAGATATTCTGATATTTTTACGATAATCTCGTGCAAGCAATGCTCGCGTGTGGCCGTTAAAAATCCATATAGCCAATGTGTACCATCTTGGGGCATTGTTTTCTACAACGTTATTTTTAGAGGACACCGTTGTAAGTAAAAATACAAAAAAAATGTGACAAGCCATACGCAACAAGTGGAACACTGTTTTTTATTTATTTTAAACGGGGTCTATAACGTACAGTTTCCCGGCGCTATTTATTTTTAGTCTTTTATTTCGAATTCCTCTATGCAAACACAACCGCTTTTAAAAAATGCATTTATATCTCATCGTTTGCAAGTAAACTCACTGATATTATCCCTTTAATAATTACAGCCCCATACGTGCGGCTGCATCAATTGTTCAAGTATAAGCCCCCGTGGGCGCGTAAAACAGAGATCGGAGCATTCGTTATGCGGGGCTGCCCGATTTTGCTCCGCGCCCGCCCGAAAAAACATTCGCCCCTGGAAGCTTAATGGACTCGGCCGACGACTCTCCGCTCGTGCGGAATTTCTCGGCTGCCAAGGCGGCGAATGTCGGGAGCGCGCCATCGGCTTCTTCGCCTTTTTCCCCGCCGCCTGCCTCGCTTATGATAATTCCCGGCGATGCGGGTGTGACCCACATCCTCGGCCGCTGCACTGCCGGCACAAATCACATCCGGTCGAGTGGCGGACCGACTTCGCGCCCGATTCTCTAACTGGCGTGTAAATACTTATTTTCGTCGTCGGCGTTGATTTACAATTGGCGCGTGGAGAGCGGCACGCGAGGTATATAAAGCGCAGTTTTCGTTTCACCGACGAGTGGCGGCAGAGTCGTGGTTTTTTTTGAAACGGAAAAAGGATGAGAGCGTGCGCCGCCGCCTGGGAGTTTATTGTTCGCTGGAGAAGTTAAACTCCCTGAATGATAACGAATGAGCTTCCCAGCTAAGATATTCAAGCTTTACTAGATTTGAGTGAAATTTAATGCTCCAGCCTGAATTTATTCGCGGAGCCCGCGCTTTTACGCCCAGTGGCATCCTTTGAGATTTACCGTTTTAACTACCGCGTCCCACGGTCAATCTGATTAATAACTATTCTACACGCACGTTCGCCATCGCAAGGCTAACTCCTTCCTATCTCTGGTAAAAAATTGACCAACTGTTAAAGTTCTTAAAGTAATAGAGTCTACTAAATAAAATGTAATAACAGTTATCAAACATCGTTTTCACGTGTTAATCATATAAGATAGCAAGGGTATCTATGAGGTTAAAAAGTAAATTGGTCCCTTAATTAACGTGCAAGTATATCATGAGAGTCTTTCTACACATAGTTATATAAGTACTAAGAAAAGTATAATTTTTATAGTTATTATGATTTATATCTTTGTTCAGCTTTAACTTGGTATACTACAAAAAAGGCTCATTTAAAACAGTAGGATTTTGAAAATTTTTTTAACACGTTCCGTAATTTTTAAACAAAGAAACAATTACGGTTTCGTTTAAAATCAGGGGTTACAATCCTTTAGTTCTCATAAAACCACGTACAAAAATCAGAATTTTTGATAATAATTATTTCCTCGATAATTAGTTCGATAATCGATAGTGATGCCAAATGAAAAAACTTCACTTAAAGTGTGTTTTTTTCCAAAACCACTCGCAGTCTTTGTATTTCGAGAACTACCGAGAATTTCACTCTTTTCTGATTACGAGCTGGAAGCCAACTGCGATTCGTAACAGGCTCCCGGTAGGGAACTTCCGTCAGCCATGCCGATCTCAAGACCGCGCAAACGGTAAAACGAAGAGGGCTTCTAAATAAAAAGCTACGAAATAAAAAGAAAGCGCATCGTTCGTTTGTTCGGAATCGCCCATAAAACCGCGGAATGCTCCCCTCTTACATAGCAGCAGGTGAAACATTATTACGCGGAGTTTGCCTTGCGGCGCGGCGGTCGTTCATTCAAACGTGCGGGGGTATTGGATTGAAATAAAAAAGGGCTCCACGGCCCGGGAGCGATTGGGGCTACTCGCCGATCCCGGGAGCCTCATCACTCCGCTACTTTTTTTCGATCGCGGGCCCACGGAAAACGAGCGCCGCTATTATGAGAAGCTTGCCGCGGATCCTACGTTGCCCTTCAAGCAAATGACATATCCCATGGCCTTTTTACAATTTGCCGAAGGGTCGTTTAACGAGGCGTGCCGGGAAAAATTGCAGGTGCCAATAACGAGTCGGCGACGTTAAGCCCGAAGTGAGGTTAAACGGGGCTGCTGCGCGCAAGAATCGAACAAAGGAGCGCGCTGATAGGCGCGGACGACAGTGGAAGCTCGCAATCAATTAGCGCCACTCGATAACACTCGAGCGCGCACGACGTGTAGCTCCCGCTCGTCCTCCCTCACCCGCACCTTCCACCCGTTATTAGTCTCATCGTTCGGCTCGAATTCACGTGTCAATCGATGAAGGGCCACTTCCCCCGCCTGCGCGCCATCCCTCCTCCACCCCGGCAAAAAAGAGCCCGGGGGAGGCGCAAAAGCAGCCGACAAAATACGGGGGCGCGGATGACTGGCGCGGCGGGCATTAAACTGTCAAAGCCGTCAGGGGCTCGCGGCCGAGTTTTGCCCCGCCCCCGCCGCGCAAAACCAGAATAATTGCATTCCCCCGGCGCATAATCCGGGGGACGTGGCGCATTATGGGAGGGACTCAATTTCCGCCCTCGGATTTAATGGAATAACGGGCCTGAAAATTATCGACGCCCGAAGACGCAGCGCCGCCGCGCGCTTGCCTTGCCCGGGCTCGAGGCCGTTTTTTTCTTTTTCCTCGAGCGCTCGGGCAGTGGCGCCGCGTCTGCGCGGACGCCGGTCCCGGCCCACTTTTTAAACTTTTCCATTGAGATAAGTGATCCTGAATATTTTAATGGTGGCCAATAAAAACGTTTGTAACTGTCCAAGTTTTTCGAGGGATGGCCCGTATATTGGGGCCCGGTGATTTATGTACCTTCCTGGGAGTTACGAGTATTGAGAGATCCGCTCGGCCTCCTGCAGATTGAATGGAAAATTTTGGGCTGCTTCGGATTTGCCTCGGCTTACTATGATTTATTTTCTATGTCTCTCCAATGACCAATGCTTTAATTGAATTATTTATCGAACTTTCTGAGCCCCTCCTACTCGAATTCAACTTGTGTTGTATGTCGGCTACGAGGATGCACATATAACTTATGCAGTTCCGAGTAAAAACGTGACTTAACGAAACATTTATTACGCTCGTGTTAAAATTGCAAATCAATATTTAGATAGTACGCTTACTATTATTATCGGCATGATCGAGCAAGGCGGTAGTAGTAACACTCCGTATATGGTCGGCCGTCTATCAATAACCGACTGTGTATACGCGATAGTATACCTCAAAAATTACTTGTGCTTCGTGAAATTCACTTTGATAACTGAAGCTTAAGCCTTCTAAAATTAAAATTAATATACAATGTCTAGACGAACAGCGAATATTTCTCTGATAGATTTATGTTGCAAAAATTGTTTCGGCAAATGTTATTTTTAGCGATACAACTGTTGTAAATTTATTTCCAATATTTTATAGTATGTCTATATTGTCACGCAGTATCCGTAAAAATTTATACTGAAAAGTGATGTTCCCTGAAATGTTATCGCTCTTATATTCTTCACTAATATTTTCATATTTTCCTTAAAAAAATGAAAAGTTTATGCATACCTAAAAATAATAAAAAAAATATTGAATTCTTGAAATGTAATATTCCAATGATATTGCAGTTGATGAAAAATCTTCAATTTCTATTCTTGACCTATAATTTGGATGGAATATTGATAAAAATATATAATATCTGCCTATACTCTAACCATTTTTACTTAAGCAAAATCATTTAATGTACATTCTCAAATCGTCGGTAAAGTTATTCACCTTCTAAGCCCTGGCGAATTACTTGTAAAAATAATTAGTGACTAGTGCTTTCGATGTATCAGTTAACATTTAATTGCCAATGTATCGAATTCAAACTCGGAATACAGTTTACTTCAACTGCAGAACTACGTGAGCACACAAAGATCATCAAAAAATGACGTTGCCGAGAAAATCCGATGCCCGAGGCACAAACAGATTCGCTCTCTGGAGAGACAGGGTGGTTCTGTAAATACGGGAAATGTAATCTCCTCGAAGGCGAAGCCATATAAATGCATGGATCAACGCTGCGGAGGCCGATTCGGATCTTTGGAGTGGTCGTGCGGCTGACTCGGCACTTTGCCGAGGGCGCTAGTCCCAGCCGCACGGCGCACCTGCGACTGGGATTTTACGCGATTCTTTGGGGAGTCTCGATGGGTGGCTACTACTCAACCGAACGGCAGGAGAACATTCGGGATTTAGCCTCCTTTTTTATTTTACAGTTTGCTAGTTCCTCACAAAAAGATTGACCTCCTTTTAATTTTTCGTTAAAGTCCACATCGGCTCCCAAATAACGAAGCGGTTGGCTCGCTACAATGGCCTGTTAGGCGAAGGCAGATTAACTAAATATCGACTTTCGATAAGTTATGATCGAACGCTCCTGTAAATCAAAGCTTGTTAGAAACTTATTGTATTAGTGTAACCTAATTAGCAGTTTAGAGTGTATAATGATGTCACGCAATATTCGAATATATAATGCTTGTATCAAAACTTTCAATGTTATATACCCTTAAAATAATTGCTTCCATGAAAAAATAAGCCTCTAGTTACTTTTAGTATCGTTATCTATAACAAGTTAAAAATTAATTCTTTCTTTTAAAGCGAAATCTTAATTATTTTTAGATTGCACCATTTTACAAGGTTTATATACGTTATACTAACACTAATAACTACGGTAGCCAAAGAAAAGATTTATATACTTCATCAGATTATTTCCTAATAATTAAAACGTGCTATATTATCTCAAAGTATCAAATTCTCATGTTTCATTAGTTGAAATCAATTTGAAACTTCCTTATATATGTTTCCTAATTATGAATCGAATACTGTTTACACTAGTTAAACATGAACTCTAAAAATTCACTATTAATCACAAGAAATTTTTAATATAAATATACAAAAGAATTATTTTATATCGATTTATTAATTTAATAAGCAATAGCAAACTATTAGTATCATCAAGTAGTTTATAACATCTAATATTACAGTGTGATTGTAAACAGTTATATCGTTTACGGAAATAGAACGTGTATAGTACACTATACGCGTTGATTGGCTCGATCATGCGCGCGCCTTTAAATAACAATTGATAGGTCGATCGGTATCAGCATCGTAATTTACATTTTTTGATTTAGTTTTTTGCATTACTGCGAACCATTATAATTTATAGTTCATGAATTTTATGAATAATGTAATAATAGCAAGATGAAAATATAAATTTATTTAAAATAATAATAAATAAAATTGTATAGATTTTCAATTTTTATTTATTCAAAGTAGTTTTTACCAGATGTCGCTTACTTTTTTTATTATTGAAAGAAATGCATAGAACAAGCTGATCGTACGTTTTTTTCGCAAACTCTATTTCGAGGCTCTTGAGATATTAGGTGCATATATATAATTATACGTATAGATTTTATTTTAGTACTACATAATTAAATAGCAGTAAAAAGGGGGCTTTATTTGATAAATCCATGCCACTTCTAGCTTTGTTTATTTTAGCAGAATCAAAATTAATGTTAACTTATTTAAAGAAAAAATTAATAATTGAATAATCATTCTATTAGATTATACATTATAATGCATAAACTATAGAAATATGTGATATTAGTCATATTCATTTTTGAAATAATATCGAAAATGAACATCGATCGACAATAGCAAAACCTGTTTTTTAGCAATAATAAATTATTAGCAATCATAAATATCGCATTATTACTTATTCTTCATAAAGCATTCAGTATTATAGTCAATCTATAATAAAGTATCATAGTAATTGTTGGTCATAAATTCAACCATTTAATTCTTAAACACGCACTAAAAGAAATATGTTAAACGCTATACTTGAAGTGACCGCGTTAGAGTTTATCGTGTACGTGCTAGTGCAATGCATTTTTTGTATAGCATTCGTTCTTATGTTGGCTATGCACATCGGCACCCACATTGATTAAATTGCATACAAGTCACTTATAATACCCATTGATAAGCGATTAATCCTAAACATTAACACGCGCGCGTTGCGAAATTCACTTAAAACTTTAAAACCGAATCGAGATTAACGCCAGACAGCCGTTACATAAGCGGCCCACGCAATCTGTAAATCCGTCTAAATCGATCTTTCTTTAAATTACCGGGGCAGTCGTATCATCCACGCATCTCGGTCACGCGCTCTTTTACGCCCATCTAGCAGGCTGGTATATCGGTCGCGGCATTTTTCATCGATCGGCCGGGTCCCCTGCCGGCACTTGATTCTCCGGCGGAAGCGCGGGCGTTGCAGGTATGACGACTCGAAGATAGCGCGTGCGATGAGAGTGAGATGGGGCGCAAGATGGACGTATATATATACGTGTATATATAGGAGCCGGCTGGGGAGGGGAGGGTAAAGCGAATGACAGGAAGCGCGCCACGGGATCAAATTGAGTTTCCTCCAGTTGCTGGCCGCGCGCGCGCGCGACGTCCGCTTAACGTCCCAATCGACCCCTCAGAAAACTCGATTATTCTTGGGCAAATCGCCCCCGTGGTTCCAGTCAACTCGACGCCCGGCCGTACCACCCGCTTTTCCTCCGGTCTGCCTTCTTGCCGGGCGTGGCAGCCTCGCCATGGACGGCCGGGTGTCACGCGGAGAGAACCGAAACGCAACGCGACCACATTGATATTTTATACCGACTCGGGTTGTAGCTGCGCAGAAGTTGATCTTTTAAATTTAATCCTCTCGAATAAGAAATTGCGAGGCGCACCTGGCATCATCCTCCTCATAAGATATTTAATTATTTCATTTGCGGAAAATGCGTTCTACAAATGCGAATTGAGTCTATAAACCAGCCTCGTTCCAAAAGGTGTATTCGTCGCAGAATAAAGCATTCTTATCGCAAAGTTAGTTGAACAACAGGAGTCCAATTGCTACGCATAACTATCTTGAACTGGATGGATGTCATAGATCCAGGCACAGTCATCAAGTTCCGCAGATATACTGCTGATTTTATCTAACATCTTAAATGTATAAAGGTGGATGTAGAATAGTCTCAATTTCCTTGACTCCTTCCCTTTATTCTCAGATTTAGACTTACGTAACATTTTTATTTTGAATGAAAGCAAAAAATTTAAGTTAATTACAATTTAATTAAACGAAAGATTAATTAAAACCAGAGATGCACCATAAAATTCCTAAAACCGCCACTCAAATAAAATAAATGGAATTAGCGGATAATTAATATCTTTTATTCGTAGACTAAAAACTAGTTTATGTTGATGCTTAAAAGTGTATTACTAAAGAAGTTCGTTGGAAAAAAGTTTTTGTAAAAAATTAAAAAACTTTTTAGTATCTTAAAAGTAATAAAGTATTTTTTGTTAAAGTTATTCTACACACAATAAATCTCTGTATATAATTTATTTGCATCCGTATATACACGTAAGAATATTAATGTCATTTTTCGCTTCAGTTAATGAAATTTTACTGCTCGTAATACTGAATCTCGGGACTAAGTAGGTAACTAAAACACACAACTTGAAGAAAAGTGTTCCAGGTTGTTCGTGCTTCTAACCGCGAAGATGTCACTTTGGAGATGCATGTTTTTGAGCAATGTACTAAAAACGAAGATTTAGTGAGTCCAATTCAAGCTGCTGAACCTTGGAGTAAGTGAGCTATCACGCGACAAAGTTTCTAAATTAACATGGATATGTGTGCAGTCAGACGGATACCGTATCTACCTAGTCATCGACTTATATAGACGTACTCTCTGTGTTAATTTGCAAACTTTATGATTGAGGTGTCTGTTGCTACGATACTACACAAGGTATATCTATATATTTTGTGTATGCAGTGTTGACCATAAGCAACGTCTTTGAGTGATTACTCAATATTTACATACACCGTATTCGTATATTAAATCGCATTTAATCAATAAATCTCATACTTTTGATACTTTAACACTTTTAATCATAATAATGATAATTAGGTAAGTTTGTTTTTTTTATGATCGTAAATTCTGCGTAAGGATAGTAAGCAAAAAGATACGTTAGAATAGCTGTTATGTTAAGTTAAAGAAACGATGACAAATTTTTGTGGTTCATCTTCAACAAAAAGCTTGAATAATAATTTTAAAAAGCTTAAAAATTCATCAGCTAAAATATTTACTTACATTTAATTAAAATTGAATTATATTCTAATGCGAATTATTACACTGAACCTCTACTCATAATGCCACGGGACAATTGAACTTCTATTAAAAATGATAAAAAAGCAAAATTAACTAAAAGAAGAATGAGACAATAAACTCAATCTATTCGAGAGCTGGCTTTTTCAATTAAATTACTTAATCCCCTACTAAGGGTTGAATTTTTTCCCAACACATAGCATTAATCCATTTACGAATGCGAGGACAGGGTAGCGCAGCGTATACAACGTGGCTGCGTGAAAGTGGGAGAGTAAGAGAAGCAGCGGTAACTAGCCTGTATTGTGTTCGCCTCCGCCCGAATTAATCTGAAAACTGTGCTCTGACGAAGTAGCAATGGCAGTTTAACCGACACCGTATACACGAATTCGACCGCGAGTTGATTTCGCCGGGGGCGTTCTTAAGTCATTTCCCTCTTTTTCGCGCGTCCTCGCGAGAGATAGTAATTTTCTGCTCGAACTAATTCCATTTGGCCGCAGGTGCACACAAAAGCGATGCGTGCAATAGAGGGTAGCGGGCCGGCTCTTATAATGGAATAACGAGGGTAGGGAAAAAGTGAGGAATTTCGAAGGACGGCTCGAGTGGAGGGAAATGACACGTTCACGCGGGGGGTGGATTTTACGAGGCGCCGCCACGCTGCAAGAACCTCGCACTGCTCCGGGGACAGTCGCAGTAATTGAAAAATAAGTTTCTCGGCCTCGCCGTCGTCGCGCCGAGTCGTGCGTGTGCCCGCGTTAAGGTTTTGACAGGGCCGACTCGTCGACGACCGTTTAAGCAGCTGCTTCCGCGCGCACAGCTGCGAAGTAGTGCGGATCAAATGGGGGAATTATAACCGCCGGGTGATTTATTGTACTTGCGTCTGTTTAATAATGTGACATTACTGATATTTATTAACATGTTCAATGTCAAATTATCCAAAAGGACGATGTGGGACGACATGGGAGCCATCACTGACAATTCTGACGTCATTTTGGGTTAAAAAAGTAAAAAATTTACAAGTATGCTGTGCATTTTATTATAAATAAATATATTCTTTAACTATAATAAAACTTCCTACTTAATGATTTAAATAAATATATATCTGATCTCGTGTTTAATAACATAAACGTCATACATCTTTTTAAAAATACTTGTTTGTTACTGCATTATCGTTATAGATACCAAAGGTTCCAATTTTTTAGTTTAGTTTTGGTTTTTTTTAATTTGTCTTTAAAAATCTTTAAAAAAACTTTTTAAAAGAGAAATTTAAAGATTCTCTATGTGAATCTATTAAGTTCTAGAATGTTTGTCGCGCTCTCTTAATGAAAGGTTTTCGCATTAGTTTTAATTTGCTCATATGAAAAATGAGGAAAGAGTATTTGAAACATCATTTAAGTAGATTTGAACAATTTTAGAATAAGGTTAAAACCCGAATGAGAAGTATAATAAGCCCTCGGCTTGCGGGTTTTGGCTTCATACGCACTACTCACGTTTGCGTACTTGCTAAGCTCGCTGGCGCGCGCTTTGATATGAATTATTTTACTATATAAATTAAAATGTTAAAGTTCTCTCGAATTGTTACTAATAACTTTCAATGTCGCTGGTCAAGTATAACATTTATAATTAACTAACATTTACTATACATAGCACACACTTGTCTTGTGAAAGTTCTGAAGTTTTAAAGTATAAAAAAGTGTGATAAAAATAAAACGAAGATGGAAGTACCGGAGGAAGTTATAAAGAAACTAAACGTTCGTAAAGAAGGAAAGTAAAAAAAATATTTTTTTCTTTGTTATAAAAAGTAACAAATCTTTATTTCTTTTAAAATAGTGTAAATAATTTCAATAAATGTATTAACTCTTATATTACGGATCTTTATTAAAGTAATCAATGAAATTTAATAATTATTAAATTAATATAAATAAATAATATTGTTATTTAAAGAAATTATTGTAATAAAATGCATTACTTATGCTACAAGTCAGAAAGGTAATTTTCTGTGATAAGCATTTTATTCTGACATATTAATGATTTCGTAAATTATCAAAAGTAGAACGCTCTCTTTATTTTGAAAATAATTGCATAAATGCTGCTATTTAAAGCTAGTCATTTATCTTTTTTGTAGAATGTGAAAAGCTGGTTAATTCAAAAGCTTGCAGGGATTCGGTAAAATATACTAAAATATGGCGTGTTTTTAATTTAAGTAAAGTAATTATTTACATTTAATTTATTATATTTAATAAAAATTTGATTTAATATTTAATTAGATATTTTTTATTATATCAATGTGTAACTCATACTAAAAGATACTATACATTATTTTGATTTTAATAAAATTAATGTCCTGAATGCTAATTCAAATGAAATTTATTTATGCATAGTCTTTCGCTAAACGAGTTTGATTACTTTGCCTATAACCAGAAGAAGCAGAAGCACAAGTATCAACTCACCGTCTTGTCGCCAAGGTTGTGGACCCTGCAGGTGAGGTAGGCTGTTTTTCCAACGGGTGCCGTGACATTCGTCGGCTGCGCAAGGTCGAAGCCCGGCTCGAGCCTCGTCTTTTGGCCAGTCGGCGGGTTTAGGAGCTGCTGCCGTGGCCTCCCCGCACTCGAGTGGTCGGCTGGCCGATCACCCAGGCTCAGCGTGTCTGTCAACAAAGAGAGATGATTTTTAGCAGCGTTCGTAGAATTGGCTGGTGAAATTCGCTCAACGCGCGTCGGTCGCGCTTCAAATTGACGGCGGAACCCAGAGCCGTAGCGCAGATTGGAATTGTGCGCACAGGCATCGCTTATGGGGGCTTTCTGCCAAGATTCATTTTGGCAGTCAGCTGTCGAGTGATGTATTGTTCTTATTATTAAATTCAGCGTGGGTATTTCATATTCAGCGATGGATTATGCTCCCGACATAAACCAACGTCAGGTAGTCTTAGAAAAAATTACCGAGAAAAGATGGAAAGCTATGAAAATAGATGGTGTTTGTACAGAGATTCTTAACTTATCCACTATTTATTCCCTTTCTACACAGTTAAATTCAGATAAAGAAGTTAATTAAAGAAACAATTTAACTTCAATATTATTTACAAAGTAATTGCTTCTAGGTCCAAGTCGGTAACTTATTCTCAATAGTTTATCTTTGAAATACATTAACAATACTATGTGAATCAGAAAAGGTTGAACAGTCCAGGCCTTATTGCGGTACATTACTTACGAAGGATTTTATTTTTAACATTCATCGGCGAATGGAGTTAAATGTGGAAAATGGGAAAAGTACCGTAGCAGTTACGTACAGACCGTTGGTCCTGCTTCATAAAGAAATTCAATTTGATGCAAAACGTGACCCAGAATCGCGGCAATAACAATCGGAGGCAAGGGAATAAGCTGGTCCTACCCTGCGCAGTCTGTCCTTGATTATAGCATCGGTGATTCGGGAGGAGGCGCCGCCATTTGAGGATCAGCGCTCCATTGTAATGACTGCACTAAGGGAATACCTTATCTTCCAGTAGCGCTAGCTGATCAGCGGCCTGGTGTTCGCGACGCGGCCGAGTAAAAGTTTGCGCGGACCGTCGTCGGAAATTGCAGTAGCGAGGGCCTCGCTCGCCGTTTTTCCATTATTTTTTCCCGTCCGAACGTGAAACATAAGCCACTCAGGGAGGTGCTTTCAACCGTAAGATGCGCGAGAGACAGAGCGGAAGAGCGGACCGTTAGCGCGGCCGGGGTCCATGCGCCGATCCTCGAGGCGCTTGGCTGTTTCAATCTCACTTTTTGCCTTTGAAATCTTCACAGAGCGACGCGCGACCTCTTCCGGCGCATTTCTTTCCGCGAAGGAATGCACTCGAGATCCTCTCCCGGTATTATATTTTTTACGAGGAAACTTCGAGGAGGTACGCATGACCTCAAAGACCCCGAGGGAGGCTGATCAGTACTGAAATCTATCTCCGAATCTCGATCGGGGTTTGGCTGACGCGGACGAGGAGGAACAGCCAGCGGCTTGCCTATCTCGTCCTTCGTCAAGTCGGCTCCGTAACAGCGGAAACGGACCGCATAGCGGTCGACCCGACGTGTGTCCCGGACGGCAGCGACTCATTGGCGCGGCATCGGAAGATCCGCCGAAGCGCGAGCTCGCGGCGCTGAGTTCATTTATGAGCTCTGGCGTTGCGTGCTCCTGTCGGTCCCTCATTCGCTCCGACAAATTACACTCGGGCGAATTGCTCGTCGCGAGTTTAGGACCCTGCGGTCGAATTACGCCCCCGCTTTTGTCGCCCATAACACGGAACCCCCGCGCAATCCCACGTCTTTTGGCCATCGTATATAAAGAGCCCGCCATCGGCGCGAGATCGCCCGTTATCAGTTTTGGTTTTCTGCCGCCGGACTATTTGATACGCAGTTTCGACGGACGGGTTAATGAAAGCGTTCATTAAATGCCGGGTCTGTGATCCCCGGGCTTTCTTTACCTTTTTCCACGGACGCCGTATTCATGAATGCGCCGGATGAGGGGATACACCTGGGAGCTAGCCACGAGTAGTTCAATTAGTGCCGGCATGAGTATCGATCTGACCGAAATAATGAAGTTTTGCATGGTAGCCGAACGCACCTTCAGGAATAACGTAAAATGGAGGGAAATTTAATTTGACTGTCTGATGAGGTCAGGATAAAATTTAGCCGCATTTCCCTTAATCAATGGGATTTTAATGCATGCCTGATTCACGAGCGCTTTATTTTATCGTGCTCACACTCCATTTCATACTTGCCCTTAAAAAGTTCCATTGTAACCACAGTTTCCCGAAAACCCTTGTATTATAGATTACATACAAACAGTTTTATTATGGCTCAAGGCTAAAACAAATTGTTTAGTAATACTGCTAAACATCATACCAGATACTTGATACCCTTTTTCAGGCTAGTTGTAACAGTTATTGATGGCTGAAAAAAATTTACACGTGCAAAAGGTTTTTTAGTCTCATAAATTATACCCCGATAGCGAATCAAACGATGTAAATGACAGATTAAAGGCAATTCCGTCAACATTGCTTTCGTCACGCAAATGGGCTTAAACAACGAGCAATAAATTATTTCTCGAATTAAGAGGATACGTAACAAAATGTAATCTAAAATCTAACATTTAAAGCTTTCAAAATTATTGGCCTACGCCCTACTTTAGCTCTGTGTAATATTTGAGTTAGCAGTTGCAGTAAACCACATAAATGAGGGTTTCTTTTAATTTGAATACATAAGTTATACCGTTGTATAATTAACTGTAGTAAATCTCTGTTTTTTTCTCATTTAATGGTTATTATATGTACATTAACGTATGTTGTAGGAATAGGTATGCATGCGTACCACAGAATAATAAAATGTAACTGGTTCAACTAATGTGACTTTAGAACAATAAAATATGCATTAAGTATTTAGAGTTTTTTTAAGCGTAAATTCATAAAATTTTTAACAACGAATAAATCACGATGCATTTTATCAACTTCAATGAAAAATAAATCAATTTGGTTTCTTATTCGCAAACAATGTATCGCAGCCATAATAATAGGTAAAGCCAATGTAAAGTTACAATCTGCATATATGAATCTCATACTACCGTGCACTAAACTTGAAATGAAAATCTCAAAAGGATCGAAGCTCGGGTAGTTACCAAGCGAATGGCTGTAACGGTACTCTTAAAAAAGTGCATAACTGTAAAAGTAAGTTTCCTTTATAGGCATTTGGTTTTAATATGATTCTGATTTACTTCGTATCCCACTACATCAAATCGCACTTCCCGCGTCCCGAAGTTTCCCCCAATTCTCACGAATGTCACTAAAATTGAGGAATTTATAGCAGTTTAAAAAGTTCCAACGCTTAATATTTTCCGTGCTATTTGTCCGATTCGCATATTCGGCGCACTCGATCGATACTCACTGGGTGTCGATGCGAAATCTAGCCGGTGAGCGGCAGCGCGAGCAAGCGCACAAATTCTATTTTATTAGTCTTTATTATTAATATACAGGGGGCGCTGAAGGAGGTAATCGCACAGTTTTTTGCGCGCTCGGTTATACAGCGCCTCCTGGGCGGCATCTTTGGCGGCGTTAATTAATTCCGCAGGCAAGATTGCGCCGGCGGGCTCCAAAACAGGTGAGATTGCTCTCTCAGTCAAAATAGTCGCGAAACAATGTGGGTCCGACAGCGAATGCCTATTCAGTAAGAGCGACCGAAAGCGAGGTGAGCTGTACACTTAGCCGCGAATGTGTCGAATGTGAGGGAGAGGGGAGCAGTCAATCGACAGCGGGATAAACTTGTCGGCGGTCATGGAGAGTTAAAGCTAGATTTTTTGAAATCGACAGTGGGAAATACATATTGGGTAAGCATTATGTGTGCCAAATTAGATTCAAATTCAAAGGTTCATTATAACCATTGTTTTCATCGACTTTTGGTCACAGAAATGGCATTAACGGAGTAGTATTTTTGTCTTGTTATACACGCCGCAAAAATCGGATGTTATAATCTTTCCAACTAATTAAGTAATCTTGTAATTGCTTGTGACCACTTTAACCTGCACTCAGCTGATATTTTTTGTTGATTGAAATATGCAGTAGTATATTCATTTTTCATCCTCTGTCTCATACATAATCACCAAAATACATTATCAGATTTTCATATAAAATTATAGACACACTGCTTTTAAAAATCTTTGAGGTATCACCAATCTCATACTCTCTTTTCAATTGATCGCCTTTTCCAAGTATTAGGTGGAATTTTGTGTTTTTTTTTGGAATAACTGAACATTTAGCAAATTGAATATTCTGACCAATAATAGTTTATTTAACACTGTGAAGTTTTAGGCTATCTTGAAATTAAGTTAATTTATCGACAGTATTATCATCATTTTGTCAATTTAAAAATTTATTGAATGATGCGTTATGTACTTCAGAACTTATGTAGGTTAAAGTTCATATTTCAAGTATTATCATAATTTGAAGAATTTCAGTACTGATCATTCTCTACAGAAAATGAAATTTTATTAGATAACTATTTGTTCTAAAAAATATATAGATTATATTTAAGTTGAATAATGGAGTAACTGTAAAAATTGATACAAAATAGTTTTAATAAGTATTTTCGTGAATATTTTAAAGTTTTAAATTATCTTTATTGTACAAATTAAAACTATTCTTACCTCGAATACCTTATTTCAAATAAAGGAAGAGTTTGTTTTATCTAATTGCTATTTCACATCCTATGCAACTATGCTAGGGTATGCGCAATTATATGTAATTGAATTAAATGCTTGTAAAGTCATGACGCTAATGCAACAGAGACTGGCGTGCGAATCTACTTTAAATCAAATCAGCGCAGGTAGTTTGATCTGAATCTTCTATTTCTTGCTCATTACAACAAATGCACCTTCCTCACGCGATATACGTAACAGCGTCTTTCTAATGCACTTATTCAAATAAAACAGAAGGTAAATAGTATACATTGGAAAGAAAAGAAATAACTCTCTTACTTTTATAATGTTAATCGCAAACCTTTCCTTTACAACTGACATATATTGCTGCAATTTATATGTAGATAAATTTAAAAAAATGTTATTTGTGGCTTTTCTATTTCAGAAAAATAATATACTTTAACATTTATACTGCATTACTGAATTTCAAAATTGAATTTTAAAGAATGTGAGTTATTTACACTTCAAAAGGAGTTTCACGCAAAACGAATAACTTTTTATTTATTTTTCCAATACAATAGAAACGTTTTATTTTTTATATTTTATAAAAACAAACCAACATATTCTGATTATTTTCGTACAGTAGCTCGAAACAAATATAATTTAAAAAATAAACAATGTATATTCTATCCAAAAATATTTATATGAGTATAGATATTATAAATAATATATAAGGATAAGAAATAGAACGTATAAAAACAATTATTTGTTTTTATGGTCTCGTTATTGTTTGCTTTCTTGCGTCATTTTTGCGTTCGATTGCGTATGTTTGAAACGTGTGGAGCATTATAGAGGAGATCCTGCACTCATATTTACTTCGTCGGGCGAACGCCTCGGATAGAGCCGCACAGAGTTCTCGCGGCCATGAAGCCATTTGCCTTAGGGCGAGGTACGCGCGGGAAATGTAGCATTTCCCGTGACTACGTGGCTACAGTGAGCGACGAAGGATCGATAGACGAGAGAAGGATGGGCGAAAGCGACGCTTTCACACGGTTTGAGAAAAAAAACAAAGATAGAGTGGGAAAAACGGAAAACACCCGCGAAGGAACTGAACGACACAGAAGTAGAACGAAGGGGCAAAATAGGAACTGGGAGCTTCCATACGGTGCGCCACCCTCGATAGGTTTTGAGTGAGTAAAAATGTTTTTAAACAAATAAATGAGTGAAAACCACCCTAGTAGAAAATTGACCAGTTTTTATGCTGAACATATTAATCAAATGGAGCATTAAATAACGAAATGAAAAGTGTAAATGTAACAAAAATCATATGAGATCATTACCAAATTTTGAAATACAAGATTATTATCTAGATCTACTTATTTCTATATCTAAAATTTTAAATTAAATTTAAATAGGAAAAATTTAGTTTAACTATAATTTGTACAATCATTTTGACCAGAAAATGCTGGTGATTTTTGCCAGGGTATAGAAATTCAAATATAATATTACTCGTGGTATCAAAATATACCTTCGATAACTTTCAAATTATATACTTTTAGATTAGATACTTTTAAATTAAACGTCAATAATTAAACATTGCTTTAAACAAATTTGGAACCAATTTTGAGTTTATTTTTAAAAAGAAAAAATACTGATGATTCAGGCATATCTTTAATCACGAATAAAAATATTAATAAAATTCATAATTGTACTGAACGTATGCATATTGTTTATTTAATTTTTTAATGCCGTAAAAAAACTTTGAAAGATATTTATATTTTGTAAAATCTCATTTTGATTAATATTCATATGATCTATTATAAATTTTTACTGAATTATCTGATTAAATTTAAAATTTTTATTTATATTATTCCAAGCTATTTCTGAGCTATTGTAGCGTCTGTCAGAGTATTTTTCCTATTGTCCACCTCTATTTCCTTCTTAGTAGGGTTTACTCGCTCCTGATGCCTCGAAAATCAATCATGGTGCGGTTGGTGCCCCAAGTGTAATTTCCCAAAGCTTCGTTATCGGAAGCGGTGGGGATAGGCGTTGCGATTGTGATCCCCGCAAATGTCGGGACGGAGACTGGCTCGAGTAATTACACCTGTTTCCCGCACTTGAGGAGAATTTGTTCGCAAAGCAATTGTTACACCAGCTGTTCTCTACACCTCGTATTGTTTAATTAAAAAGTGTTATATTCTTAAACATTTGTTACTAGTTGAAAGATTCTGTAGACTTTATTTGCTTTTGTTTTTTCGATACTGGTCATTATGAGCCGAGGTTGCGGAGCTTGATGAAAGACGTCAAAGTAAGTTGGCCACAAAAAATATTGTGCCCTTTTTAGACCCTATTGTTGGATGAAGATTGCTTGCTCTGTCCGACGATGGTGTTGAAGATTAGAGATGTTTTTGTTTCATTCGAGGATTAACCGGTGACTTCTTTCAGAAGTTCTTTTTCGTTTAAGAGAAAGATCGTGGACCAGATCGTAGTTCCTTCAAGAAAATGAATACAGTGAATCTCAAATACTCTGAATACTCGCTACTATAGATTATTTGTTTAATATTGTATTCAAGGTGTAAGTATTGTTGGAAATCATTAAAATACGAAATGTACAATATTATTCTGTGACGTTATATAATTTCAATTAGCAAGTGAAATGTTGATTCGTTTTCATTAATCAATAAATGCATTTAAATAATGTTTGAGATTCGCATTAATTAAATCTACTTTTTAAACAGGTAAAAAGTAAAAATAAATCATTGTTTAAACTACGATTTTATAATTCTAGAATTATATTCAAAAATATTTTTAATTATTAATTTATACAAAACAAATATTGTGTCGCATAATCTTAATTTAATTGTTTCTGACTGATTAAATATTTATTCATCATGTTTTAGCTGGTGTATGCTTTACACATTAATTTTTATTATTTGAATTTTAATGGTTTTTATGAAGCATTTGTTAAAAGTTAGCACTGTAAATATAATTTTCACTTTACAAGTTTTCTCATAATATTCTTGAACTTTCTACATACATTGGCATGTAAGTGTGTATGTTTGCCAGTACATTTTCATGAAAACCTCACAAACTTTCATAAGAAAACATAGATTTTTATAATTTAAATTAATTGCTGTGTAATGGAAAACAAAGCTAGACTATTGTTAATAAAATGATTAAAGGCTTTTAGAACATTTCTTTGATTTTTTTACAAATTTTATTTTTTACACATGAAGTTATGAAAAAGAAAGTTTATAGAGTAACTCTAGACAAATAATATTTAATGTTTCAATTAAAGTTTGTGTTAATGAACTTTTGGTATTATTTCATCAAATTAAAATTTTTTTTTATAAAAACTAGTTTTTAAATTCTTTATAAAATAGGATATTAATTATCATATTATATAGTTTGTTAGAATAGTATTATTAATTATTCTTTATTAAACGCAATTATAATTTATAGAGCTTTATATTTTGATACTTTATACATTTCGAAAATTCTTGAAGAAAACTTATTATTATTTGTGTAATTAAAATCAGCTGTGCAGGGTTTAAACATTTGAGAAGCGTACTGAAGTCATAACTAGTTTATACGAGTATGTTCCATCCGTTTAGGATACACACTTTATATTATTAAATATTTAAGTAATAATTGACGTATGTGGGAAACTTGATGTATTAATGTACTCGTATATAAAAATCTATAACACATGCAGTATAGTTACTAATATCTTTAATATACAGTTATACAGTGTATCTTTAATATAGTTATAAACGTAGGTGAGCTAATCGGAATGCGCGTTGCGGAGACGTGTTCTTCATTACTGAATCGCGCATATACCACACGCAAGAAGTGTCCGGTGAGCGGGTCACCAAATGAGCGCACTCGTTATACATAATAAATATTCAGATGCAAATTCGTGGTGTCGAGGCAGGACGCGTCCTTCCGACCTGCCGCGGCTGCGGCGCTCTTCAGACGCCCTCTTGTACATCTGTTAAATATCTCTCAGCATGCTTATGATTACTTTTTGCGCAGGCAGGAAAAGGCCAAAGCGGGTCGAGAGCGACTGCACTTAAGTTTGCAATTAAAACGGACGAAACGTAATGCCTGAGGCGCGAGGAAGAGCCTAGAGAGACTCTCTCGCTGCACGGCGGTTTATATGTGTCCCATAGTAACGAGTTGCGTCTGAACGCGCACCATAACGCCTCGTTCCTGTGCTATTAGTGCGAGCGTGACCGCGGAATTACAACAAATTTCCGAGCTTGTGAGTGCCTTTTTCCCTACAGTGCTTCGCACTTTTGCTCGATTAAAATATTAACTGCGATGGTAAACTGGCAATTTAAATAGCTACATGAGCAGTATGCAATAATAATAATGGTTGTTGCATTTGTAGTTGCATATTTTAGAAAAATGTATAAATGTGGAGAAATCTCAAATACGAGAGTCTCAGTGTGAATTTCACATTTGAATACGATGAAATTTTCTTGAAAATGTAAAAAGCGTTGCTCCGAGTAATAATGTTTTTTAAATATCTATTTAGAGTTAAATGGAAATATTTAAAGTCTTTTTCGTTGGACGTTTACTTTCAAATCTTGTTTAAAAAATTAAAATTTATAAAGTGTAATAATACCGATAAAAATAATTACCCTCATATATATACTCTCATGTATTTTTAATTAATTATCCTCAAATATATGTAGCAAAGAGCGTGTTAAATATGTATTTACAATTTTTAAACTAATACTGTTGTGGATTAATTTCACATTTGAATCCTATATTGCATACTTACATCTTGTAAGTTTAATGTAAACATTTTATGAATTTCACATGCATCATTGTTTTAATATTATCGCTATAAAACTGTTTAACCAAAGTACTTATAATGCACAAAATTCAATGATATAATTATTAATAAATATTTTATGACCAATCTGATGAAATTTTAAGATTAACATGTTATGTCCTTGATTAAATAATTTAAAATTTTTTTATGAATTATATTCATTAATCCTTTCGTGTTATATCATATCACTATATAAGAACGTAATTATATGTAATCAAGATTTAGGAGAATATTGATTAACGTATAGAATTAGATTACGCTACATTTGTGATAATTCAGCTGTTTAATGAAATATTCACAGTTTGATAATGCATAGCTTATGAAAGCACGAATACGTTCCTGTACAAATTATAAGTATTTATTTTCGCGGTGCAAAATATGCCGCTTTAATAAATGCACTACAATGATTAGATTATATGCATTTTATAATGCGTGATATTTCGCTTTAATCAAGCGCGATTACATACATAATTGGTCAAAATAACACTTTTATGTTGGATATAATAAATACTATTTATTTTCGTCGCACAAATCTAGAATTATTAGTGAGTTCACATATAACAATAAGTATTGTCTTTTGTAAAGGCATCAATGCTCGTGCTCAATTGAAATGCGGCAGAAAGTAAGAGGTTTTAAAATTTTCACCATTATTCCGCGGCAGAATGAAATCCAGGGCATCGAGCGACGGGCCTCGAATTAATTATCAACTTCAGCAAAATGGCAACTCCTCAAACGAGCGATTCGAGGAAAAAGCCGGGTTTTTGATCCGCTCTCGGCGGAAGCCGCGAGCAATACACTTGCGCGATGTGTGCCATCGATGAAAGGGTGCGGGCCTGGCCTCGTAATCCGCGCACTCCTGCAGAGGTACGTCAAAGCGTTCCGAGCGCGCATAGAGTCATCGGGTCGTATTCGACGTCTTTATTTGCCCCCGCAGGTCTCGGCCGTGGTATCCGCGCGATGCCGCTCCAATCATTTTTATTCTGTTCCATTTCTGCGATTAGTCGCCGGGCTGACCGTCGGAAAATGGGTCGCGCGACTTGCATCCCTCCGGCATGTGCGCGCGCAGCGCCCGGAGGATCCTTCCTACCCGGCGAGCGCCAGTTTGAAAGTTATTAGAATCCGCAGTGGAAAAAGCCAGGGGATCGCTCACGACCGTTACTTTTCAGTTGGCGATCGCCCGCAGTTTATCTCGTTGATAATTCGTAAAGGTACACGCACACATCCGTTTACCAGATCGATAACTTATTGTTTATGGGGTACGGCAGGAGAAAGAGAACAACGAAACGACATCGGCGTGAAATTCAGTTATCAGCGGGCGTTCTAAACAATATAGACCGGCCGATTTATTACAGAGGCGGCCAGTATAAAAGGTCTAGCCTCACGCAGACTCAATTCAATCAACTGGACGCTGGGGACCTTTCCCCCGAGCAGCTCTCGACTCGTTACGGCTGCCGGTCTCATAATTTTCAGGCTCTCGCACTCGTCGACAGGGTCGCGTGGCCTCTGCTTTCGCCCCTGTTCCCGTCAGCGGACAACAAACGAGTACAGGAAAGCCCGAGCCGAGTGAGCGAGAGAGAGGGAAGTCGCTATTTGTCGGGCGCGGCTCATTGGCAAAACACCGGCTAATTCAGTGTGCCCTAGCCCCGCGATGAATATCATTTGTCCGATTGGCCCCCCCGGCGCTCGTAATTAATTCGCTCGCGGCCAGGCCGGAAAGGTGAGCGAGGGCCCGATGAAAGCGTGCCACTGCAGAAAATGTGACATTGCGTGGAGGAGAGGTTCGGCTGGGGTGCCGCTCTGTGCGCGCAAACCGGTTCCCCCGTGAATGGGCGTGTTTTTAGGGGGGGACAGTTCCCGGTTAATGAGGGAGCCCGTATGGGGTTAAGGCGGGGTCGGTCTTTGTCCGCGGATAAAGGCTCGCCAAAGAAATCCCTGGGGCGCAGCGAGTGTCTTGCTAATGATTTTAGAAAGCGGGATAATTAGATTTGAGGCAGCCAGCGGTAATTCGCTTAGTACTTCGCCTCGGATCAACAAAAACTTTCAACGGCTGTGGCTATTTCGTTGGTCGGGATATTGGATAACGTGAGAACGCGGAGGGAAGTTTTTTGACAACGCGTTCCAGGTATTGAAATCCTATTTTAGATAGCGAATTATTTATGTTATGTGCTAAAGGTTATTAAAGGGGGAATATAGCGAGCGCCAAGTTTATTCAACGCGCTGAAAAATATTCTATAATACTCTGACTATCTATTTTTAAACTAGTTGTTATTTACAGTTATGTTTGGCTCATAATTAACATGAGGTATTTCACACGAAAGTCGTGTTAATTTTTTAGTTCGAATTGGAGCAAGCATTAATAAAATTTCATGCAGTGGTTGTTAAACTTTTAATCCTACTTTATTTCTTAGCAATTACTGGACCACCGTAATCATGGCCCTTAAAAATATTCCACGTTACAGTACATGTAGCGAGCAAATAAAGTTTTAATTAGGACTAACGATTAGCAAATCTGAAATATCTATTACACCCAAACCCGTCAAAGTCAATAACCTTTGTAATCTTAGCCCCGATATTCAAACATTTTAATAATCAATTGAACGAGAAATTAGTTTTGCTTCCTCTACCAACATGGGAAATCCTCGGCGGCATCGATTCGGCCCGCGCGGGGCGACCGAGAGCCTTTCCAATTAAGCCCGCGACAGTGCAGTAAGATTGCGGGGGCGCGGGAGACAACGCGGGAGCGTGACGCCCGCGGCGGGGGTTTGATTCCCACGAAAATTAATTAAAGCCCGATAAAAGCGCGCGACTCGGAATTAATCCGCGGGCGCGGCGCCTCGGCTCCCCGGCCCCCGGCCAAACTAATGGCCCATAAGTGAATTTTCTTTTTACAGTATATGCTTACGTGTTTATCGCGTGATTCCGCGCGGCGCCCCTCATGTTTATGCAAGCCCCCGCTTACGGCGCTCGCGCGCGCGCGCCCGCGCAAATTACGCAGAAATTCGCGCAAAGTGAGATAGAAATCGAAATTGAATTTATGAAAATAGGGGGGAGGGGGTCGGAAGGGGGTGGGGGGCGCGGCCGCGGGAGACGGAGCGTCTTCCGTGCGAGCTCGTTTTTTAGATTTTAAAATTCTATTTAACTTTTTAACTAGAATCGATCCGCAGACGTCGGGATACTTTAGATGCAAATCGTCACGGTGCACATTCTGCTTGGCGCGCGCACGCGTTTTTCCGTGGGCGCGCGCGCGCCCGCCCGCCGGCAGGGAGCCTTTATTTTTAGTGCACTGAAAATAATTTTTATCTGGCGCACTTAAAACCTCGGGCCTCCGCCACTTATTATGCAAAATGCCCGCGCGGCAACGTGCCATCGAGTCCTGCGGAAAAACCCCGTTACCCGATCGACCCCCATGGGCTCGCGCGCTTACAATCATTTTACTGCTCGAATCAATGGTTTACAAGTCTAATGGCAATGCAAATATTCGCGGGATGATTAGATTCGCGGACCAATTATCGTTAACGCGCGGCAAAATGTAAATACCCGCGTAACGACTTTGCCCGGCGACCCGGGGATTGAGTGCAATTTGATTTTACATCTTAAACCAATCTATCAAAGGGTTGACTCGATGTACATGACGAACAATGCTTTAATGGGTCAGATGAAGTTCTAATGCAACTTTGTTCGAACTAGTACTCCGCAACTATAACTCGGCTCTTAACTTTCCTCGTTCCGTTGACACTTTTATCTCTTGCTCTTATTGTGCCCGCGCATTGTAATTTCCAAAAATTACGTGTATTTTTCTTAAGAACAGATCTAATCAACGGCACTAGTCATGACGCGAGTTATGAGCATTGTGCTGACTATAATGAACGTAAGAATGTTTGTCCGTAAATATGATGCGTCAGAGGAACAACTTAATTAATTGTTATAAAAGGAAAATGTTTGAAATTTAATTATTTCTCCGAGTCCCGCTTGTACCAGAGATCAGGAGTCCTTTCATAATCTTCTCATCTATAATGACATTAGAGAAACGCTGCATTGACACGGATAAGTTATTCCTATACGTGACCGACTAACTATCGGATGCTCCCTAGTCCGCGCCTGCACAATTAGCTTGCAGATCCAGTCCCCACGGGTGAAATTTCATCAAAGAGACTCAAAGTCTCGGAAGTGGAGCAAAAGGGAAAAGCCAAAGGGACACGAAAAAACTAATCAGGCGAATGTAGGTATTTCCCGGGGCTGCGGGCTCGTGCTCGTCGAACCGCTATAAATGAAGTCTCCGCGAAATTCTCCCCTGGAAATCCAACTCGGCGCTGGCCCGCGACGAGAGAGCGCATTTCCATGCATGTGCACCTACGTATGCCGGGGAACGAGGCGCCCGGGCGCCCCGCCCGCCGGGGGGGCGGAAAAGCAGCAGCTCCGCGGGGTGCGATCTCGGCCGCGACGGAAATCTAGCGGAAACACAAGCGCGCCCGGGATATTGGGACGGAATCCGCGGCTGCGCCCCGGTTCTTTAAAGGGAGAGAGGATCCGGCTGAGTGACCCGTGTCTGCGTAGAGCCCAGTGGCCGCAGGAGGAAAAACCGGCTGAGGGAAAACAAGAAGGATGACCGAGGGCTCGAGTGAGCAGCCCGCGGAACGCTCGGTATAAATATTAGAGGATGCGCGGTCCGCCGGGGACAGCTTTGGCATGTGTATTTTTAGGCGTTTTTAAATAAATATACGAGTGATACTACAATTGCTGTTTTTAACGACGGTTCGATTAAAAATAATGCAGCATAGTTTTTATACCTCCTGAATCTGTGCTCTATAAAAGAGAAACAATGAAAATCCATTAAAATTTAGTGGAAATAATGTTATTAGTAAATTAGTGATACATTCACTGCAGCGTTAATGTTAATTCACTAAAAATCGATGAAAATTCATTGTGTGCATTCAAGATAGTGCATTTTCGATGATTTGAGCAATGACTTGATTTGCTCGAATATTTAGTGGATTTTCACTGATTCGTTTTATTTTTTGATTTCGAAAGTAAGTGTATTGTTATAACAGAAATTTTAAATTGCTATTTTTAGCTTAATATTTTTATAGCGACTATTTGACCGATACAATATAGTAGTATAGTTTGAGAAGAATTTTAAAAATCACTTTATTACGTAACGCACATTAATTACTAGCAATCTAATGTATATAATTAAGATTTAAACTTGTGACAGGCAGACTTAATCTAATATAAATAATTCCAGACAAGCGAAGGTGCCATCGTAGTTTATATTGTGAATTATTGTCACTGTTCGCGCTGTGTGTGACCAACTGGTCCCGGCTTTGCCTATACTTCGCCCTGAAGTTCCGCCGCGAGAGCAAAGTTTGCGCATGTGTCGATGGAAAAATCGAGGTCGAATGTACGTCATTATATTAAGTAAGGTATTTTACAGCTCTTTGCACTTTGGAGGAGTTTCTTTGCGCCCCGCTCAACTATTTCTTCCTTCGGCAGGCACACGATGCCTTCTCGTGCCTCGAATTTTTCGTTAATTGCGAAATTTCCTCGCGGACGCTGTGCGTATTTTTTTTATTGCTTGCCCTGTAAATTTTATAACGCAACTTTGTTGAAACTGCTGAAAAGTTCGGCGCGTAGGGTAAAAAAAGTATTAAGTGCACGCGCGGAAAAGCGTTGGAAATACGATTACATGCATGTGCGATTCCAATGTGAATTTTGTACGTAAATTCTTAAGCCGTGCAAATAAATTTTTCAGGTTAAGCCCCGCCGTTTTTAGCTAGTCCGATATTTTCTAAATAATAGAGGCACCCGCTCAAACTGTCTTCCAGCATTTTATTACAAAACGATAAAAAAAGCTCGAAGAAATAAGTTTTACGAACGGGAGCAGTAGTATCAAAATAGCTGCAATGATAAATTATGCCGCGAGGCAGATAGATCGAACGGCAAAGCAAGCATTTAAAACGAGACCATAAATATTTGACATGTAGTCAATGCAATCCCTACTAGTCCGTAAAATAAAACAGCGATCATATGGAATAACTCGGGCAATCCCATAGAGCGGCCGCATAAACAGCCCTGCGATCACCAGAGTAAAGTCTCCAAGGAGTTGGAATCCCGGCCGATTCTGTAAGGATCATCGATCTCGATGGTTCCGCGCACACCAGGCCTCGGAGACACCGACAGCATCCGGCGCCGAGACGTTTGACCGTTGCTCTCGGATGCGCGGGATAAATTATTAGCCGGCGACAGGCGGGCGACACGGCGAGCGCCAGGGAGGGGCGCAGGACTAAGGACCGGGCCGTGTACATGGTCTTATTTTGGAGGAAACGGGAACGCGGCGCCAGCGCGTGTCCTGCATAATTCGGAAGGGTTGGGCTGGTCCGCGCGGTGCCACAGGGCCGCGCGGGGTCAAACTTTTTGCATTACAGCCCCCGGCGCGGCTGGCTGCGCGAGAGGACAACCCCGGATCTTTTAGCCGCGCCGGTTAACTTTGAAGGGCCCGCGGCCCCCGGAGATGCACGGTTATTATCTCGGGTAATCACTGCCGTGCATTATCGCGCGGTCGTGCCAAGATTGAGCGAGTGATGGAGCGCCGGATTATGCCGGATTACCCCCTTTTCCGGGCTAATTGATTTCGTAATATGGGTGATAATTCTGGCGACTGGATTTTCGAAATGGGATTTTATGCAGCGGGCGCGGCTTATGCCGAGGATCTCTTGCCGCGCGATTTTGGCGCCAACGCCAGTTGATAACCTATCGGGACATTCGATCGGACTGCAGTGCGCTTATACATTTGCGGTATTCCGTGTATAGGGGCTTACCGTGGGGGGCATTACCATCTTGCGCGGTACATTCTGTATGTATACATACTCGCTAAGAATATAAACGCGTTGAGTTTGAAAGCAATCTATTTTCCTTAGAGATTCAATAAAGGCGGGGGACATCCAATCGACACTTCCTCTCGGAAGTCCTTACCGCCGGCATTGGCCGGATAAGGCCGATGGGAGAAAAAAAATACCGGGAAGGGAGGGCGCGCGAGGCGGAATTGGAGAGGTATACCGCGATCCTTAAAAAAATAATATCCGCAGCGACGCTCGGAGCGAATTAAGAGCGAAAAGTTTTATCAGCGGTAAAGGACTCTGGCCCCCGGCCACCGCAAATCGCAGACGTTCGCGCCCGGTCGAATCAACTCGAGTGCGGACGCGAGATTATGCCGACGGTCCAGAGAGCCGAGGGAACGACAGCCATGAAACAAAGTGTAAACCGTCGGTGCGCCCGGGGCGAGAGAGCCAGATGAAGGAACTGCTGGAAAAGAGGGCGCTGGATTGCCCGGCCCCATAACCGCTTGCCTGTGGCCCCCTTACGCCACCCGTAATTCGATAAGGCCGTATACGCGCAGCCCCGATATTTGCCCGGGGAGGGCTTTAATCCCGTTCGTTCGTTATACCCCTTACTCCGGTTTTTTACGCCCCGTAAACACCGAGGCTTCCGCCCTCTCGCGCCTCGTCCCGCGCAGCATCCGCCCCCGCGATCCGAGAGAGCGCGTTCGATTCGGCCGCGCGAGGCGCCGCTCGAAATACCGAGCAGGCCTGGGTTTTCCTCGGGCGCATATCCGCCGCGGGGGCTAATCACGCGCCGGCCGACCTCCGCGGAACGAACCACTGGATCAGGGGCTCTGTTTGGACCCCGCGCCCGCCGCGGAATATTAACGTCGCGGGCTTTACGTGCAAGCCGCGTCGCGACGGATTAGCTGCAGCGGCCGAACTTTCCCCGGGGCCTGGCGGACTTCTCCCGCGCAAAAACCGTAAAGTTATATCACCGGGGCATAAACGGGGCAACGGCCGGCGCTTTTTCCCCGTGGAGGACATTCAATCTTGCTTAAGTGAAATAATTTGATAATTAAAAAATTACTCGAGCGCCTCCGACCTGCCCCCGCCCCTCGGGGTTTTGTTTTCATAACTTGGCCAAACTCTGCCCGAGCGCGTTTTAGGGGCCCTGCCTATTTGTCTCTTTATAATCCATTTGCTTAGCTATGAAGCATTGTTCACCTCGGCAAAAGTATCATTCCGCTTATCTTGCGCGTTTGTAAGAGGAATAATGTTACTGCACTTTTAAAATCCTGTGCACGGTCACGTTTGAAAATTGCATAGTAAACGGCGTATTTACTACGATCATTAAGAACTCTATAATCGTACTATAATTTTATGCGATTATCTCGCATGTAAATTTACTTTTAAATCCTTGCTCTGACACGTTAAAATTACGGTTTCCTATTATTGATAGTTACAAGCCTACTATTACACTACCTCATTTTATCGATGTTTGTTATTTCTGCCCAATATTAGTTTAGTTTGCGTATTCCAAATGCATATGTGCACGTTCTTAATCGTAATAAAGTTAAATTTCTAACGAAATAGCACCATAAATGCAGTTTAAATTAAATTTCAAACGATTAACACAAAGTTGTGCTAAACTGAGTAAACTTATTATTATATACAGACTAGATGCGTTATTTGGAGTTCAAATGTCTAATATTTTACCGGGTAATGAACATCACCCAAAATAGAGCTAAAAATTAACCAAGCTACATAAGGACGGCAAGTAAGTTCCTCCAAAAGTATTTACCAACCAGCGTATCCTTATTTCGCATAAATATGACTCGACGGAGTTTGGCTGTGTGCGGGGGACGTAAAACACCGGAGACTTGATTAACCCGGACTGCGGGTAAATTTTCTCCGGGTAATTACCGTCCAATTCATGGTAATCCAGTGACCGCGATATGCTTGGCAAAAATTTCCATACTCCTTGAGCGGTCCAGCGGATCACCGTGAATTTCCCGTTAATTCCCAGGGAACGGCGAGGTCCCCGGGCTCCTCGGGCCGATACGAAATGCCAGATCTTTTAGGATATCGGAGCGTCAATCGGCGAGCGGCTGAGGGACTGGCAAACTTTTTCAGGAAGAGCAGGTCAGGCTTTGTCCGCTTCGCGCCGGTCCCTGGACAATGCCCGCGGGCCAAACACAAGCCGATAGCGGAGCGACAATGAGAAAAACTTGTGAATGAGCGGGAGCGGGCGGGCGGGGCGGGGGGACCAGCCAGGGCCGGGGGCAAGTTTGAACGAAGGCCGCCTTACCTTCCGCGCAGATGAAGAGGAGGGCGGCGATCGAGAGCTGCCAGCGCAGGGTCGCCATGGCCTCGGGGCCGGGATCGGCGCGGCTGCGGGCACGGGGGAGCACTTCACCGGGCGCGCACCACTGGGTTCACCAGGAGTCGACACTCGGGGAGGAGGCGCGGGAGGCCGCGGGCGGGCCGCCGGCTCCCCGCCATGGGCACTCGGGGCGGGCGGCCCGGCACTGCCTGGCTCCGGGGCTCAGGCGGGCCCGGCCCCCAGGAGGCGGCCTCGCAGGGGCGGCGGCGGCTGCGGCGGTAGCACGTGAGGGTGGCGCGTTAGGCGCGCGGCGCTGGCCCAGCTGGGCCGCGGGACATGGCTCGGGCGGCACGTCGCGAGGCGCCGGCGGACGATCCCCGACTGGGCCGCCTCCTGGCCGTGGGAGCATGCGCGCCCGCGGCCCAGCGCCGAGCCGCCGCGGCCGCCGCCGCCGCTCCCGAGGGAGCCGAGGGTTGGCGCGCCGGGCCGCGGAGGGGCGCCAGGACGGCCGCGCGCGCGAATGCGCTCGGCCGGCCGGGCCCCCACCCCGGGGCGCGCGCCGCCACCCGATCCCGCCGCGGCGCCCGCGACGCTGTTTTTCTCCCCGCGCGCCCTGCCCCTTGCGTTTGCCCCTGATTAAAGAGGCGTAGTGCACCGCGCCCGGGGGATCCGGGAGATCCGCGCCCTCGCGCTTTGACGGAGCGCCGCCGCGCCGGCCTCAATGCCCCCGGAAGCCCCCTGTCGCCCGGCAAAGCCCGCCACCTCGCGCCCCCACTCGCAATCATTCTTTTCCTCTCCCGGGCGTTATTAGTGCATCGGAGGCAGCCCCTGACCCCACCCGTCGTTCGTTCGCGCGCGGCCAAGTGTCGCGCACACTGTAAAAGCGCTCCTTCATCGCCTTTAATTCCCTTCGTACTAAGTCATAAAAATACTGAGTAAATACTACACTCGACTTCTCTCCCAGGCTTTTACCTTGCAGCGATATTTTAAATTAATTCTGTAACCTTAAAGATAAATGTCTCACAGAACTTTGGAGTATGCAAGGAACTTACTATTTTAATTTAAAGTACTTTGAAATGCAGATTCAACTTCCACAAACTAGCATACTTTTTTTGTATCGCAATCGGATAGATTTATTATTTCGAACCCATGTTTACCAAATTTATCATAGCATTTCAAAATTAAAAAATTGTTACTCATTCAAACAACTAAACTTCCTTGAATTAGATAACATTAATACTGGTACTTTAAAACGTTTCATAACATGTACTTTGTAGTATTCCTTTTTTCTGCCACTTTGTTTTCACACATTTTCAGTAGTTCATGCCATAATAACAAATTCACCTGATAAGAATTGACATAGACGTCGTTCATTGCCAAAGCATTTATGCCACAGCTGAGAGTAACATGCAGTATTTGCAAAACTATAAATACTTGTAGCTCAAAGCAGACTGCTTTAGATTTATATTTATCTTCAATTATGTACAGAATTTTACCAATTCGTATAGTTATCTGAAAAGACGCGTTGACCGTGGATTTGCAATTTAAAAATACGTGCGGATTTCGAAGTGCAAGACCGCGATTGCGTAGATCTGTGGTTTGCTGAGGTATTGAGCCACAGTGAGATCGCCTCACTCCAACGCCAGAAGGAGAATCGTCAGGAGCAGATCGAGGAGCATATAGGAATACCGCGACGCAACAGGGGAAAGCGTGGGAGGGGGCTAACTCAGCAGGTATTGACCTCTGCTACACGTGCATTTTGATTGGTTATATTGTTAGCATTTTCGAGCAGCAGCATCGCTTTCTCATAAGATTAATTACGTTATATTAAAACCCTTTTATTCCCGCCGGTTCTTTTTAGACCTAGAAATCGTATTAACGACTAATACTACTAATGAAGATTACTTATTCTTTATTCACGAGTAATTATTTACTCTTGGACATGTATGTTACATGTTAAAGTCGTACAATAGGATACGATAAAAATTATATACACAGGAAAGCTTTATTTTTATTATCTATAATCAGATTTCAGCACCGAAAAAATTTGTTCTTTTACAAAGAATAGTACTGCTACTATGCTCAGCTTTTAGGTAGAAAAGAATCTTCATGTGATTATCGAGGTGATTATAAATGCAGATAAGTAGATTGTTTTTGCAAATATACAAATATATATTTATTTGTAAATGTTTATAAATATATTGCACTAATATAATATCTAATAAAACGTGTTATATTCAGGCTACTTTGAGATGCTTGACTAAGCTCGATGCTAAGAACACATTTAATTTATTGACTACAATCATAATTTATAGCAATATCCCATCCCCTCAAATACTCCATTATCAGCTGCATAAAAAAGAAAGAGACAGCGATGCAGTCGATCATATGTGTAAAATAAAGAAAGATCAGTGATGTAGCTCACGCAGTTGTAAGATCTTATACTCTGTAAAAAGAATTCCTGATATTATCATGTTAATATCATCATATTTTTTGAATATCATGATTTTACAGCGAAAAATATCATCGTAATATTGGCTAGGAGGCGACGTTTTATCTTAAGGCAAAGGTTGGATTAGGCTACTTAAGCATAGACTACCGCATGATAAATGCGCAAGCTATAGCTTTCATCACCAAAGTGCAATATAAAATGATCACCAGGAGATTATATATTAAATATCAAAATTATGAATCACAGTTGACAGATTTATGTAGACTTCTTTTGATTTTTTATATTTGTAATCATGTTTACAAGATTGAATTATACATGTACTACTTTTAAAAAAGTGAGGTTAACGCAACATTCTAAGTGTACAATGTATTACATACATTACATATCAATAATAATATAATAATACAGTATCTGATCACTGTTTAATTGTACAAAACTGTTACTTTTTTCTATATCAAAATCATTATCAGACTGAACTGTCGACACCTTAGTAAAAGTTTATCAACCTTTTGGGAGTTTCTGTGACTCAAAATTCAAAGGAAAATAAATATTTTTGAAATTTATATGTTGTATGCGTAATCTTACGAATATATGATGTTTAATGTAACTTTACTCAATAAGTTATTGAAATATTTATTATCAGCATTTGACGATATTTGTACGTAAATTTATGCTGGTAATACAATGTCCATGCTAATCGTAAGCTGATAATACGCCATATTTTGCGAACCTATTTTCTTACAGGGTAGATGTAGATCTGTAAATAATAAAATATTCCCTAAAAATGTCCACTTCCATCTAACCCAATCGATGCCTGTAGGGGGTGATATGTTCAGCCCACTTAGCACCCGTGACATACCGCATACGATAATTCTGTGAATGTTGAAGACTTGTCCTTACCTCCAGGAATGCATCTAAATAAACTACAGACCAATAATTAATACGAGGAAAAACCAGAGTACACAATATGACTTACCGATTAGAGACTTCGTAGCATAATGACGGAAAAATTATATACTCTATAATATCTGGTTAATTTTCTTATATACTAGTTCTATGTGTGGTCTCCAGGTTAAACCCACTTCTAGCGTAACACCGAAGCTCTACAGTGCGAGACTAGAGCACAGCAACTTCTTTTTCAAGTTCAAGAGAATTGAACAATATCAAAAAAAAATTTACGTGTTCCAAAGAGGATAGTAGATTTTTTGTCAACATTAAGATTTAAGGACACGGATGCAGCACAGTTTGTATACACGTGCCATAGTTGCTACTCACCGAAATATATCGTATAAGAATCATAAGAAATCAGTTTTGCTTAATTTATGAAATAATAAGTTATGAATTATTTATGAAATATTATGAAGTATATTGATGCTTTATTAATTTTTTAAACTTCTGTTTTATAATCTAAAATTGAATGGTATCTTTTATTTAGACAAACAGATTTCGAGTAAACTTCAAATATGTTTGCATAAAGTTAACTAAATAAATCAATAATCCTAATAAAGAATAAGATAGTAGCGTAACTTATAATTGATAATTTCGGTCATTGTGGTTTGCTATATATTTAACTTATGCAAACAAGCATAAATCTCGAATGCGAATGCGTATAAAGCGCGCGTGTCCGCGAACTTAACATCGAGACACAATAAACACTGCTGCAATTAAGATGGTGCATAGGGGGCGCACTCGCTCTGCGTGCTAACGGCCTCGCCTGCCCGTGCGAACATGTTCACAAGCCGTTTTCGCGTATCAGGAAACTGAGCTCCCCGTGCGAGTAAGCAACCTGTAAACGCTTGTCGTCGTGACCGCACGACCACCGCGACCTCCTTCCAACTCACCGCCCGTTTCGTCCTTCGTCCTTTTTCAATCGCATCCTATTGCGCTGGAGAGAGAGCAAAAGGAACTTTGGCGCAGGATAACTGTCACGTGTTCACTTTGCAGAGACTGCGTGTTCATTGCTAATATTGAGGTAGTCGAGATTAAACTAGGAAATTTAGCAATGTAAGTCGGGTTAGTCTAATGATTTAAATTCCATTCTGCTGGAATGTACTAATTTATTTTTTTGTAATTCATTATTTTAGTAGAGAATAAATAATGATATTTTTACTTAAATGACTTTATTATCACCGTCAGATTATTGATTTTTAATGCATTTTTACAGAATTAGCTATAACTAAATCTTTGTGCATGTTCAAATCATAAAATTTAAGTAATATATGTTTTTATTTAAAAATTATTGTTAATGATTAATGAGCTTCTATCTTCGTCGATATTATAAATAATACGTATAAAATCTTTTAACATGGTCTTAAAATATATTATATATTTATTGTACAATATCAGACTGTGAAAATAATTTTAAAACAGAGAAATAAACTGACTTTTTAAAATAATTTCATCGATAGAATAGCTATTAAACTTATGGGATTAAAATTAAAAAAAAATCTCTTTTTATCAAAAAATAGTATGAATTTTATAAGCTGTGAAAAATCTGATAATCAAATATCGAGGTCTATACTGCACAGAAGTTTACACCATGACATAATAATAGAATATTAATACGAACGGATATCTGGTTCAAATCAATATGAAATTCACAGCAAATACTGAAGGATTTTTAAAATTCTTGTAGAAAATACTTGCAATTGACATGAATATAAAATTCGTTAAACAACGACGGACCTTTGAAAGTCTTTAATTTTGTGAGTCGACGTATACAATTTCGTTGCTCCCTCGACTTTTCCTTAACTCATCTCCTTTTCATTCACGTCACTGATTCTCTCGAATGTACACGAGCTGCCGCTACAAAAAATCCAATTTTCCTTACATTCTGCTGTCAAAGGGAGCGATCGCGTATGCATTTTGCCTCCCTTTCTCCTTCTCCCACTTTACCCCGCTCTCAATATTTTCATACTGTCATCTGTTTGCATCATTTCTACCTTTTTTCTACGTTAATAAGGGCTTCACTTGTATCAGGATATTATTTACAAATAAACTATGGAACAAATTATTATTATACGATTTTCGTAACAATATAATATGTATAAGTAAATCAGTTTTAATTTATTTTTTAATTACATCACTTTCAATTCTAAGGCGCATTATTTTAATAAACTGAGGTAATATTAGTGCAAAGAAAATTAAGCGTATTTTGTGTAAATTTCAACTGTAAATACACATGTTTTAAATTCTAGTGTCAATTTTGCTTGCGATACTCAAGGCCACGAAAATATAGGTAAACATAAACATAGCTCCGATTCGCTCAGATAAATTTTAAATCTAAATAGAATATGATTCGAACAATGATTTCGATGTAAATGTAATTATTATAATCAAATTTAAGGGCTAACTTGTGACTGAGTATTCTAATACCACGGGATGATTTAATAGTTCGAAGTATTTAATAGCGTAGTTTATTAGTTTATTTGAAACGTTGTAAAAGCAGGGGGAATTTTTTACAAAGTTGACTTTGTTTGTACTAAGCCCGCAAGGGCATCTGAGGCCACATCATAAAGTGTGTTTGTAAACGAAAATAAGCCGAAACGCGACCGAAA
This sequence comes from Sycophaga agraensis, assembly GCA_018906755.1. NCBI lineage: Eukaryota > Metazoa > Arthropoda > Insecta > Hymenoptera > Pteromalidae > Sycophaga > Sycophaga agraensis. Next base: position 3,022,930 of record JACCIE010000011.1, read on the forward strand.
GGACTCGTAGAGAACCAGTACGAGTCTACATATCTTGGGTCCAAGGCCATTTTGGTCAAACCGAGAACTAAATGGACTGCTGGAAAATCATGCCGGAAAAAAATTACCTACAGGAAAGAGTCGCGAATTAAGAACCGTACGTAGAAGGTGGGGAAGGGGTCAGCATAAAGCTCTAAAAATGAATACGTTGCACATTTGAGTTCATGCTACTGGCAACAGGGAGAAAATGCGGTAGTTAGAGTCGCAACAGGGTAAAGAGTAGGAGTGGAGAGTTTGTGGGAGGGTCCGTTACGTACGATGAGTCAGGTGGAATTCACTCGTCAAAGCATATAGTCCAAGCGCGCAAGTCTCGATAAAATTATTTTGAGAATGTAAATTTACTTTCTAAACTTCTGAAATCTATATCATTATCATAATTGAAGTTTTTCTTCGAGTCCTCTACTGTACATGTTTTATTACATAAAATTAAAAAGTAAATTCAGTCACGATCGTCGAACACCTTCAAACACTTCATTTACACAAGGCCCAGAAGATGGTGATAGTGGAGGTGCGTCTGATGTTACTTGCCGAAATGATTGGAGTGTGAAAGAGGAGGTATGCTAAGATCTTTTCTAATTATTTTATTCATAATGTAATTTCTTCTTTAAACACCGATGGTCGATCCCCCATGATCAAATTGGGTGGAGATGCGGTACAATCATTTTACCTTTATCTACGACTTAACGACGACAAAAGTAGCTTAGAGTGCACAATATTGCTTTCAAATGGCACATAAGCTCTTATTTATACTTGTATTATCCTTCCTTAATTCTGAGCATAGTACAAGGAAGGAAGAATATGTTATCTAGCTACGAACTCTTCACAATCGAAGTTTGTTTGGAAGTCTGTCAGCTATCAGTGCTTGTTTCGGATATGTCGACCATATAGCGACTGATTCTAGTGATTCATGTACGTCTACTTGGCATATGCAATATTGCCATCATATTAATATCATTACAATACATTTTCTCAAGTAATGGTAACACAAATGGTACAGAGTAACCATATTGAAGAATTGTCTATTGTATGAGTGCAAACCGTACATATTTATTCAGTTCATTCTCAACCTGTGAAAGGACCGCTAACTAGGTCTATCTGTATGTAGATGTGACAATATATAAGAGACCTCAATGCCAAGTCGCTAATTACAATTTTTAATTAGGACGAAAACTCAATTATGCTGCTGTTAAGACCAACCAAGTGTAATTTGTCTACATAACTTCGACAGTTAACAATGACATTTTACAAAGTAGGACGAATCTCCTTTTACATGCTGCTAATTATACGCTGTCCCGATAGTGTGGTTCAAGATCGATGAAGAAGAGCCAGTATACGGAATATCAACTTAACTGTAACGGTAAGGATTCAAATATTTATATGATGACTTATGGATGATTGTTATATTTTTAATGACTAAACAATCAATTTTAATATTATCTCATTATTATTTATAATAATAAAAATATTTTTATTTCTACAATTCTATAGTCCGTTACCTGTAAATGCTGTCGTTCATTTATATTTAAATACTCATAATTTATGATTGATTATGAGACATGATTATTATAAAAGTTATCAATGCCCAGATGAAACAGTGCATACATGTCTGTACGCCTGTGAAGTATATGAGAAAAAAGTGAGAAAAGAAAAAATAATCATCTTTAAAGCGTTTCAAGGCATTGTTTCGCCCCGCAGTCTTCTTGCATTTCATTCCTTTGCGATGCACTCAAAAGATGACAAACAAAAAGGTAAAGCGACCAAAAGTGAGTGCACAAAGAAACAAAACAATTAACGGGTGAAACGCGAGCGTCTACGGATAGCATAGGAATAAAGAGATCGGGGATCGTCGGAACGGAGGTAAAGCGTTCCTACAAAGACCATAGAAGCCAGCGGGAAACTGCAGACAGAAGATGGAGAGGCAATCGAAAGCCTTGGTGTGCACGGGGCCTTCGTGGCTAAGCGGGCGCCGAAAAACAATCTCACTAGACCGATAGAGGAATCTTAGGGCTCTGAGGAAAAACTCCGGCGCAGCTTGCAACGGTAAGCGAAATAAGATAAGAAGCGAAGTGAATCTCTCGTTTGAAGGGGTAGCTGCACTGTATCTCACTGGACGCATCACAATAAATAAATAGCCCAAGGGCAGATTGCCGAACTCGAAAATTGAGTAGATGTAGCTCACGATACTCCTGAAGAAGTAAGCAACAGAGATAAAAAGAGGACGCATGGTGCAAATGCGAAAGAATTACAATTCTTCAACACTAGAAACGAATTGCAGGATTCACTATTTACGGTTCGAGGAGACGAATTACTCTGAACCTATAGAAAATTAAAAAAAATCATGGAAAATGTCGTCGGCTTTTAAATTAGTATTTATAACTTTTTATATACTTCGGATATCATACTACACATATGCCTACTAATTTGTATATAAAATTATTGTTGGATATAATTAATTTAACAGTTATTAGAAGTACTTGTTAGTACTATATAATTAAATTCTTTAATTTTTAATAATGCTATAAATCGCACTCGGAATAAATTTGTAAAGATGTTTAAACAAGTTAACTTATTATTAGTTAATTAAAATAGATTAAAAATTAAAAAGTTTGTAAACTTAAATAAATACATCGACATAATAAGCATTAATTAATTTCATGTAAAATAAATTTCATGATTAATTTTCAGGTTATATAATATTTAGTATAAAATTTGATAATTTTACTAGGAACTGTAAATTTCATTATTAAAAATACTTTTATTTTATATGTAAAATATTTTTTATTTCATTACATGCAATCAAGTACTCTTTTTGTTCTATTTTTAATTAAATCATTCACTAATAATAACATTGATATTTTACTATTAGATTCTTATTAAAATTTTATTTTAATAAAGTACTTTATAGTATAATAAAGGCTTGAATAACTTGAGAAGAATAACTTAGATAAATTTACTTGAACTCAACTTAATACCTAACGCTTAAGACGATTGATTAAAAATATAATTTGTCAAATATTGTTCATGATAGTACTAACAGCATTTATGAGAAAACATTTCTGGAGCTTTCATATCCTTCGTAACTGGGTTTCATTTATCGTCCTGAGATTTTATTTTGCTTGAAGATTCATTTCTTATGCTCGAAGAATTTCTCGTCTCAGCGAATTAGAGAAACGATGAATTTAATTTTTCAGTCATCCACCTAGAAAATATCGTAGCTTTGGAGAGTATACATCAAGGTTAAATTATTGGCTCCCATATAATATTTCATTCCTACATTATGAAAGACAGAAATTTAATTGCTATGCACAATATAATAACTAATAATATAAGTAAAAAATAAGCAAGTTTTATTAAATATATTAATGCATTGTAAACACACTAAAACGTTGGTAAGTTCTTTGTTTATAAACTATATAATGTTTTTTTTTTATAAAAATTGCTACTATTTATTTTAACTATTACCGAATGAATTATACAATTTTATACTTTTAAGATATGCATGTGCATGTAAGTACATGCGCATATCTATGTATTCTGCAGGTTTGAAGTTAAATAGTTGAAGACAGAATTTCTGTTTTCTTAGTGAAAGACGCTGTTACATATAGGAATACTCGTATAATTCACAATCATAAATCTCAATCTTTCTTCAGATAAATTATGTATAGGAAATTAAAAATTTTTTACATGACTTATTATGTTGAAAAACCATTGAAGGGTAAAAAGACGAACTTAAGTTTATTAATTTGTATAAATTAGCATTGTACTCAGACAATAAGTTAAGAAATTCTTGCAAGTAAAATAAATGAAATTTTGTACAGTAAAGAATGATAATCATAATAATAAAATAAGAAATTATATCAACATCCTTAATAGATACAATTCTAACTTCATTTTCAAACTTGTAACATTATTTTGTTACGTGTCACCGAATTAATAATTCGAATAATATATTATTTTCTGAATGAGTGTAATAATTATTCATTATTATTGCAATATTCTGAATAAATTTGAAATAATATTGCTCACTATAAAAGGTATTTTTTAAGGAGAACTTACTTTATTGTTATCAGTTAAAAAAGTTTTTCAAGAACGAAACTTGGACAAACTCAAGATATGCACCTTGTCAAAGAAACACTAAAAACAGGTTGGAATTGCAGAAATGTTAATTTGATGAAAAGAGATGAAAGGAAAAAGTCAAACTGGCGAGATATAAAAATGCAATAATAAAGGCAATTTGCATCCCTTCGAAGTGGGTTCAAAGAAAGCGCGAACTTTCCTCTCAAAGAAGCGCCTTATTTTTCACTAGACGATGATCCTGCGGCCAACCGACCGCGTAAAAAACAATCGGTACAAACTTCGGGGTTTGTGCTCATCCGACAAACGAGAAAAGAAGTCAAGCACACAAGAACAAACAAATGAAAGGATTGGGAAAAAGCAGAGGCAAATGCAAAGCGCATGCAAACAGCATTTCTCTTGGTGGTAGAATTGGACTTGCTAGTGCAAGAAAAGAATCTCGACTGACAGTGGAGGGCAAAACAAGTTAATGAACTTATCCGGGCCGGAGATAAGGCGACGAGGGGAACGCGGGAGGTGGAGATGCGCGAGAGTCTCCGGAATGATCCGATTAGAGCCCCGCTCTTTCTGCCTTTTTCATCCGTCTTCTTCAGTAGAGGCGTGGGTAGGTGCGAGCATGAGAGTTGGGATATAAATTAAGAGAAAAGCAGAGGTGAATGAGCGTTGAAATCGCGAGACGATGATACGGCAGTAATTAACTTTTTTCTGTACATTGCTGACTGATGCCACTTATAATATTTAATAGTAATTTCAATCTTAATATATATAGCGCAAATATATGAGTACTTTAATTATCCAGAGGACTATTATTTTTCATTTCAAAAAATATTATATCAGGATAAACATCTAATTTTTTCATTAAAATAATTTAATTCAGAAATATACAAATACAATAGATTTTTTTGAATAAAAATCAATCGGTATAATGGTTTAGTTGTTAAAGTGTAATTTTGTATTTTAGCTTCAAGCATTGAAGTTTGTTATTATTATACAGTTCGAGTTTATGATACTATACATATATTGTAAACAATTTAGTATTAAATTTGAATTATTTTTAAAGCTAAAACAAATTTTAATACGGCCACGAGTCTCTTTGATGTGCCGCAGTCGACACGTTTGACTTTAAATTTACAGTATGCAAATTTAATTCCGAATTTCAGCTTGTTGACTTTTTATTCGTGAAATTATTTACACTTATTGATTATTCATTATTCTATTATAAGTTTACTTATTATAGCCAAAAGTGCTGTGATGACTCGTACAGTAGAATATTGGCATCGTAATCCGCTGGTTTCGCGTTCGATCTCTAGACTCAGTCGATTGATATAGTACGACTGAATTGTCTCATGTACTTTGTTAACGATACGTTAGAAGTCGTTGGTTGCACGGACAGTGAAAAGGGACACAAGTAGAGCCATATTTAATAAAATAAGAAAATTAAAATAAAATCGTAACGAATAATTTAATGATGTTATAAAAGTTGTTATACTTTCTTGAGTTTTCTAAATGATATGTGCAATTCAGTACTAATATTAATGTACTTAATATATTTAATTTAATATATTTAATTAGATAAGTCCAATTATGCATATCATATATTGATCATGTCTGATCTTATATTGAGACGAAAAAATATCCAGAACGTAAAATGGAAATTATAGAAAAGCCAACTACTTTTACGATTGTTTATTTAATTATAATATGTATCTGATATAATCAACATACATTAGTTAAGTTCATCGGTTAGTATTTGTACCGACATACGAAATGATGTTTAACCACGAAGGTCGCTTTACGTAGACTTTAAGATAATATATAATGACCGTGAAATCGACTCGCTATAGTTTCACGAACAATATGGGAAGAAAGCCCCGACTAGTAAAAATTAGGCACCAAAAAGCTCATCGAGTTAGTTAATCACAAGACGTATTACCGCGCGCACGTCACGAAGTTTTGGGATCGAGCCGAGCACTGAATCCTCGTCACGTGGATGCAACTCCTGGACACCGCGGATAAGGAGCACAGGGATCCAACGCCCGCTTCGGTGTGAGCGGGTGAGCAGCTAAGCGGAGCGATCCTGTTTCCTTGTGGTATCTTCTTCCCCTGCGCGGTAGGTATGCGCGTGGAAGTATGACTCTGTCTTGTGTCGCTCTTGAGACTTTTAGGGAAAAGTGGTCAGATACCCGTGTATTCACAAGTAACATTAAAACATTGTAAATTTATGTGTCGGAGTCGCATTCCACGTAGCACACGATGGATAATAGTGTATGCTATTATGAGAAAACCAAATATTGCTGTTTTTGTGTGTCATTAAATATGCACTTATATTTAAATCAATAGTTTAATCCTATGTCGTCTCATAATTTTTCACATATTTTAATTCACACCGGGTATCATTCTTTGAACTTATTTATTTCTGTATACATGATAAAAGGTACAACACTTTAATTTACCAAAGGAGTTGACGGTCTGTTATCAAAAAATAATCCATTGCAAAATTAGTAGAAAAGAATAATCAAGACATTAACCACCAAATAAATGAATAAAATAACTAAAAAATAAGCTCTATACTATCTATCTATTTTTATTTCTTTTTATTTTTAATAACAGACAACTTTTACTCAATAATATTTTTTGCCAAATGGAATCTCCTTGAATTGTGATAATTAAATATGCTTAAATATAAAAACTTAGAAATTTTACTCCTATTTTGAATCATGCAAAGGTAATTTATACCAGCAATATAATATAATAATAGTTACTAACTTCTAATAATAATTTAGAATAAAATTTAAACCGAAAATAATTAGAAAATATCACGAATCTCGGAGGTTTCATACTATTATGAATATAATGCAAAGAAAAACAAACTTATAAATAAAAATATTGTATTTATAATATTACATCTTTATTTCAACTAATCAAAGTCAATCAAGATCATGGATGCAATACTCACCCAGTAAATTTTTTTTGTGTGGCAAGTATGAAGTATAAGAAAAGTGAATTTTCTTTCCTCTTACTACTGAGTTTCTTATAAAATATTGATTTTTTCATTTATTATAGCTTGTTTTACTCACGCTTTTCTGAGTTTTCCTTCATCTTCTCAAATAGGTTTTCTTTATTTCCATGCTTTCACTGCCCTTTACCCTTTTATTGAATTCACGTTCTCTTTCTCTCTCTCATTATACGAGTATGTATATATCCATATATGGATATTCGTACCTTAATTATGTATGCATATAGATCTATTATTCAACTATATTTCATTTCGTTAATATATTTCTCATAATGTAATATATATGGTAATATATACACTCTTCCAGTTGGCATAAATTGAGCTTTGCAAATTTTAGAGTATCCGATTATCCTAGATAATTACATCTAATTTATAAATCGGATTATTGACGATTCAAATTTTGGTTGAAAGAAACTTACTATAGAAAAATTAATATACGAATACTTGTGCAACTAATAACATAGTTTCTAAGTATGGTTACATGGGAAAGTAATTTACAAACTTCATAGTTTAAGCATTTAATTAGTAGTTTGAATAAAACGAGTAATACACTATCCAAATTTCTTCTAAGATAATAAAATTATATACTTATTCTTATACACTTAAGAATATTAATCATATACTTTTATTTATTATTTACTAGAAGTCGTTTACATACCTTGGATTTACAAGTAAGGTATCACAAACATATCCTGCATGTTATAATATTACTCGCATATAAATTATTTATAATAAAAAAGTTCTCGTTTACTAAGGTATTTAGCAATTCATTTAAAAATGGTTAAATACTGTATTAATTAACATTTAATGAAGGCCATTAATATCGGATAGCACCTTATTGAACTAAAAATTACTAACTATAATGCTACTAAATTGAAATTGAGGAAACAAAAAAAATAGGAAGTTCTGCATAAATAAGTTTATTATGGACAGTAGTCATCTATATATAACCATCTTTTTTAATTAAATAGTAAAAGAATTATTAAAAATGTTACAATATACATAAATATTTAATGTATTATCTTGTAAAATTTATATTTGGTGTTACAGATATTTCTACTGCACATATGAACTTATAATGATCATCAATTAGCGACGGTAAACACGGTTTTACTGCTAATATTCAAAAATTATTTATAAAACATTAATATCTAACAAAATATAGATTTACAAAAAGTGTTTGAAATCAGGCAATCAATTCTTAAAACAAAAAATATCTGTTTTGAAAAAAACACATTATACTTTCATGTTCATGCATAGAATGAAATGTAATTAAATTATATTATTTGAATGTAATAATTTATTACTTTACTTTTATCGTTTTAATGTAAATAATTTAACCAAAACTTTAAGATAGTATTTTATAAGTAATTTTACAAGAACACTTACGTATAACGTAACAGCAACCCTTCTAATAGTACATTTAATAAAATATCTTTTATGATACTTCTTTATGTTTAAAATACTAAAATTGAGAGTAATTCTATATGCCAAAATGAAACTGAATATTGTTATATGCTTTAATAGTCTAAAGATAATAAAATGATCGTGTGAAATTATTCTGAATTTTAGAATTTCTTCGATATAAATTTCCAATTTTCAGGATGTAATTATATCCTTTAATTTTATCAGTCTACGTTAAGTTTTGATTTACAAATAAGGCTTCTGCGGGCACGTGGTCGGATGATGTTCATCGACAGAGCTTGGTGTCAGTGTTAGTTGGCGGCAAAAAGACAGAGTGAGTGGCATGAATCCGGAGTGCTTAACAGTACATCCGGTAGTTGGCGAGCAACAGCAAGAGTAGTGGTGCGTTGATCCCTGCTGCTTTTTCGCTACCGCTGTTGGTGGATGTCGCACCTCCGGGCGCGCGCCGCTAGTGCTGGCTGCACTGACGCGCGAACCTTCAACAGCGTCGCGCCGCTCGACGACCGCCCGCATTACCCTCGTCGCCGAACCCACATGCGCGTCTTCTGACTCGTCGTCAACCCGGCCCCCATCTTCATCTCCGCCCGCAGCTACTGGTGTTGAGCGGCGGTCCTTCTGTTACCATCGTCGACCCATAACAAGCGCAAGTGGTAGCCGTCAGCCTAGGAGACAACAACGACAACGTCAGCTGGAGCGGTGGAACGGTTGCTTGAGGTGCGCTTGGCCTTTGTTGGAGCTTCCGCATCGTCCATCTCTCTGGGGCTCGTTGCGCACGATACCAGCAGCTGATGCGGGTACTCGTGCTGGCTGCTACCGGTCGCGGCTCGGCTTGCGGACGCTTCTTCTTCTCTCTAGGTAACCCTTGAAAATAATCGCGCGGTAAGTATCATTTATAATTCACGCAACAAATACGCGTGGAGGTTGTTCGGCCGCCGTTGTACATTCCTCGCGCTTTAATCTCCCCCGACACTTATTGCTATGCCTCGCTTGCTCCTGTCCGCTGTATTAACTAATAAATATTCCTTCTTTTCAGCTGCGGGACGCGGGACGGAAGGTCCCACCACTGCCTTATCGGGTCAGGGCGCCTGAGCTACCTTAAGCTCGCTTGCTGCCGTCTTCTGGGGATTCCTCGGTCGCTCCTTCTTCTTTAGTGCAGTGGCACAGCGGCTTGCTATCTGTAACACCATAACGGCCTACCGTAGATGTCCGGTATATCCCGAACTGGAAGCGTATAGTGATCCTATTTGGAAAGAATCTGATAACAATTTCAGCATTTTTAGAATTTTCAAAGTATTGTAATACGCATGTAAATACAAATATAATTGTCTTTATTTCAAGACATGATTGTTCACGATCAGAAAATCCTAACGTCTTCTAAAACGGTTTTTACTAATTGTTTTCCAGGAAACGTCTATTTATTACCATCTCAATCAGGCTCCGTGCAAAATCAAAAGATATGCAGTTATGTAGCCTTCCATGACTACATTGAAAATAAATTAGCTTTTAACATGCCTTAGTACTGGTCTATAACTTAGCATACTCTAAGGCACTGAAGGAGTTGCTTGGAATTTCAATTATATACAATGTATAGTTCACTAGCTACAGGTTATCTCAACGATTTCTCTAGTAGACCAAACCAAAAATATACATGAAACATGTATGGAAGATTTTCTTCCATAAATCCTATGAACTAACGTATCCGCTGATTTCGAAAGTTGTGTCATACAAGCAGTTAAACTTGAGATATTCGATAGTAATATTCGCAGGGTTATAAGCAGCGTGTGCGTATAGTTAATGCAAGCGTATATACACATCATAATGCAAATTTATACATGAACGCTGGCGCTTTAAAATTTATATTCATCATACGTACAAGCAAGTGTATTCGTTAATGTTCTTGCGTACATGCTTTTAATATGCCAACACAGGCATCACATCACTCGGTGAGCCATTTCCCGCCGAAAGCATCAAACTGACCTAAATGTAATTAACCTGTGGGTATCATAATTACTGCTTTCCTCATTCTACCTTTCTATCTCGTTGTCTCGGCTATTTTGTGTTTCTCTTTAGCGATTCATAAATAATAATATCATCAAAAGTAAATGGTTTTTTCTCTGATAAATCATACGTATCCAATGAAGTAATACCCTTTTATTATTACATATTAATACCCTTTTAAAAATTTCTATTGATAATACTCAAAATATTGTTTAGTATAATATATACTTCAGTGATAGAAAACTTGACATAAGACATTATATCTCAGATAATATTATAGATTAATATTTTATAGATTATAGATCCTTTCTATGCATTGTACTAAAAATTAAGAATTATTACATTATTACATGTTTGTATTATTGAATTTTAAGGCGTTAGAGAGTTAGATTCATATCAGGCACAAATAATTCGTTTTTCAAATAATTCTATAATTTGTACAAATACATCATAAGTATAATATTAATATAAATGTCGAATAAAGTATGATAAATTATTCCCAAAATAAACACTTAACTATTAAATTCAGTTGTATTCCAACTGTTATTTCCGCTTACTGAATCGCATTGTAAATCAAGGTAGTATACGTTTTCATATTGCTTTTATGTGGCGCTTATAAAACATAAAATCTGGAAATCTTCTTTTATTTGAGAGCCATCATGTATGTCAGGTAATGCAACAACGTGGGTCTGAAAATTATAAAGTCATAAAGGCAAATAACTCTCTTGCACGGCAACAGTAGAAATTCTGTGTATTGTATTCACATGCAGCAATACGTAGGGATTGATATTGATATACTTTAGCATTAATAGATTTATCATATTTTATAATTACAGGCATATATATGAACACTTAAAACAGACACGAGCCACGAGTGTATACATATAATGTTTGGAACATTTAAAAATTCCAGCAACAATCGTACATCTGAAGAATTTGCAAACTCATGGAACTGTTAAAAATTCCTTATGTGTGGCAATTGCGATTTCTCTTTGTCGCTGGTTGCGCGAATTAGTCGCGCAATTAACGGTTTGTTGTCAGAGGGGATTACTCGAGCAGCCATGGCATACGCGCAAAAGACTTATCAATAGGTGGGTTGTATATCACGCGCGTACTCCACATGGAGATCATTGCGATAGGGAATTAAACCGGGGTTGCGCGCACGATCATCTAATATTTTACAGCATAGTTTGTGTGATTTTGACAGGAACGTTCTTCATTTCATGCATATGAATTAAAAAGCATTTTGTAGAAAGATAATATTCCGTGTGTCCTCACAATTAATACGAACCCTACTCGAAGTTTAAGTTCATTGGAAGTGATTTGATCGAATTATTCATATTTGTGGTTTTTTTACTTTTTAGCGACCAAAAGTAAGCACAACATCCGTCTATTTTTGAATTTTCTCCTTTCTCAGGCTTTTATTAATAGTGTCATTATACTATGTCGCTTAAATTTTTGTTGCACGATTTCCCTTAACCCAATGTTTACCTAAGTATTACGCAGCACCTCTTTCTTTATATGTTTTCGTCTTCTTATTATTTCTTTTCCCTCTATCTCCAGGCTCAAAAAGTAAGAACGTCAAATGGTTAAATCCATAAGTCCAATGCAAGGGGTTAGGAGCTTTCACAGCATGGAGTTCTCCGAAAGACTTTTCTCCAAACGAGCGCGTCGCCTCAATTGAGTGAGGCCATAAATAAACGGATAAAAAGAGGAAATGAAAATAAGCGGTCAATGCATTGCAGACAGAAAGAGAACAGAGAGTGAAAGGAAGAGTGACGCACGTTAGTGTACTTCTCCCTTATGTCTCTTCTCTTTTTTGTGTACATAGGAGCTCTGCAAGGATATACAGAAACAAGGTATGCGAGGCGCTAGTTCAGTGATAAGGAAGTTTACGAGCTCGTTGCCTTGTAATCCTACGTGTGACTGATAAATTTAGCAAATGGGTTGTCTTAAATAAGATGTTCGTGTAGATAATGTAAAGTTGATAGTATTTTTAATGAAAAGTTTGTGTGGGTAGACTGATATAAAAGTGTCACATCTATGGCAAGTGTCTCATTGCATGACTAAAAAGTAAACTGCATATTTACATAAAAATTATAGATACAGTATACTTTCTAAGTAATAGTTTATAAGCTTTGAAATTTAAATTACAATATAAAATATGATTTTCTCTGCAGAAATAAAGTTTCAAGACCTGTTATTATAATTAACTTTTATATTCCTATATTATACTTACCAAAATTTCATAGAATTTTTCTGTCTAAATTAATAAGATTCTAGAGAAAAATAAACGATTATGTAAACAAATATATGTTATTTGCATAAAAATGAGTTCTGTATTTGATTTAGTAAAAAATATTACAATAAGATGTTCATTTGTCAAAAAGATGACGACTGATAGGATAAAGTAAAAAATTGGAACTCAGTTTAGATAATTGACAATGCAACCAATCAATTCGAAGAAATGTCGTGTTAGCATTACATGCATATTAGTATAAGTTTCGTTTCATAATTCTTGAATAACATTTTTTATACAGTTGTACATGATATGGCTAATTTGAGCGAAAGAAAAGAGAGAGAGAGAAAAATATCATATATTGACGGTGCCAATAACCGCGTCGTAGCATCTTTGCCAAACGAATCCTGCGGCGTTCATTCAAAGCGCCTTGCCGTCAAGATGCCAGCAAGCGTACTATTGACTGACCGTCTACAAGCAACGCCATGTGATTGGTTAAAAGTGACGCAACACCAGAGTACGTGACATCTGTTTTTCTGAAGGAACTGAGTAGGTTGATTGTTGACGCTGATGCGAAATTGCATCAAAAACTTCTTTCGGCACGGGATATCTTTGCACAGTTAATTAAAGTAATTGACAAAATAATGACACACTTTGCATAAATTTAAAATTAAGGCTTATTTATTATTGTAAAGTATAAATATTTACAAAGTTTTATTGTAACGAGTAGTTAAATATTGTGCGACCAGTGTGGTGTCAAGAGTGGATCTAAATCTAGTCAAAGTTCACTAAAGGAAGAAGGTTCGAAAAATAAAAAGGTGGGGACAAGTGAGAGGGAAAAATAGGAGGATCTTAAGATAATTTTTGACAGGGCCATAAATAAGTCTTTGGTTGCCTCGCACTTATATTGCATACATTTAGTATGTTCGCTGGCGCGACAGTTGAAAAAGAGTCATAATTTTCGGTAAATACGCGTTTATATTATTTTACAATAGGTTCGGTGAGTCGGTTGTACTAAATTTAACATTATCTTTTTTTAAAATAAGAAAACGTACATATATGCGCGTCTTTTTATGCTATTTGATAAGAATCAAAATAGAGAAGAAATATAAATCTTAGGATTAGAATAAATTATAAGTATTTTTTTGTTAAATTCGTATAAGAGTTCATGCATGAATAATTTTGTATTGTTTTGGCGTAACATTGATAGTTTTGTTCTATTCCTAGATCGATGTTAATGGAGAGTTAGCAAAAAGTTAAAGTCAATCAAAATAACTACAAGTGAGTTCTGTCAAGTGAGTTCAAGTCATTAAAAAATTTCTAAATATTATTTGATGTTTTTATGTTGAAAGATAAAGCTAAACAAATTTATACGTGTTAAAAGTGCGTGTGTCTATTTAGGATTCTTGAAGATGAGATCTAGGTAATGGACACCATAGATTTTTAGGTCCAAGCGTATAGTTTAATGGTATTCAATATTTAAGAGGGTAGAGTCCTTAGAGATGAGATCTAGATGTTGCTTACTTTGACATAGAATATTGATGAATTATATATTCTGATACGTAAAATTACATGTTGTATTTTCTTTTTCACGGAACTGTGAAATGCTCGTTGACATATAAAATATAAAAATATAAAAAATCAGGAAATATAAAAAATTAATTAAATTTCAATTATATCTTAGTTAGAGCATTTTTTAGTCGCTTTTGCAAAACGATCATAAAGTCGTACTACGAATTTCAGGCACGATCACAGAGCAGTCGTCGATGTCCCCTGTGGAGCGCCTCTGTTGATGCACGTACACTTAGCTCTACCATAAATTAATTAAATAAAATTAATTAAAACATCGATTTATGCATATTCTCATTTTTTTCGAAGCTGAGACTTTGTTCTGATAAAAACATATAACTAAATATAAGGATGAATTTTTGGTATTTTCTGTGGGCGTCAATGTTCGTTTAGTTTAAATTATCACCGACCTCGCAACTGCTGACCGTACCGGGATGTTACAGTCAAAATGACTCGCGGTGTATATGTGTGAGTGAGTTAGATTCTCTAGCTAATGGTTAACAGCTAAAAGACACCAGCTAAAATTTGGTGAAAATAATTAAGGATGCCTTAATCTAGGGGAGTAACCAATGTAATGAATTCTGTTCGAAAAAAATTCTGGTGGCATTCGAATATTACCTCTGACCTGGATAACTGCAATCGATACTATACGACTAAAGGTAATTAGTAGTCATTTTTTATGCTGTGCCTAGTAATCGCGAATATTCATACGCTAAGGATATGTCTACAAGTATTTGAATTCAAAACGTATCTTTATTAGGGAAAAATATTGAGGGATTATAAAATTTATTGACATGTTACGCGCACGTTAATAAAAAAGTGCACATCTCAATGCATGAGCAGCATAATGGACATACATGAGAGTTTGAAAGCAATGTAGCCATGTGACTACCTTATCGCTGATTTGAACAAAAATTCACCCAGTAATGAAGCCGTGGGTATTGCGCACTTAATAAAGCCGATAAATAAATGCAGAAATGCGACTATTAATTTAACTTATATTACTAGCATTTATAATCTAAATTCATTTTTCTCTTTAAATAAATTATAAGATTTATATTTAGTAAATTTAATATCAAAATTATTATGCTTTTAATTTATAATCTCAGTTGAACAATTATTCTTACATTTATCATTAAATCGTTCAGTTTCAAAGTAAATGTATAGAGTTATATTTATTCTTTAGAATAAAGATATGTATCAGTGTCTATCCAAGTCGTACAATCAGATAGTAATTGTTAAAAATATAATTAATGCAATGTTAAACACTTGAATAAACTTATAACCGAAGATATATACGTAACTTGCAACTTTTTTCTTTTGTTACAAAGTTATTGAATCTTTTAAGTAACGGAACTTAAAATGAAACATCTTAATTTCATATTGATTTTCTTTAATTTTCTGATTATCTTTTTGAGCAAAATTGGTAAGAATTATTTTTTAATTATTATTTTAAGTTTTTTTCATTTTCTCGAAAAATTTACTAGGGAACTTGTAACTTTAATAAATAAACATTGAAAATTAAAAAAAATAAAAGTTAGATAAATGAATTCTAAAAGTCTTGTTTTGTAAAATTAAACATGAATATGTTAAATATTTATGAATGTTTAAATTATAAGATAGTTAATGGTCAATAAAAGAAACTTACAAGTTTTATATCGATATTACTTTTAAAACGAAACGACTAATCGAAAGTAAGCCTTTTTATTTAATTGTAAAGAATGTCAATTATTTTAAAATAATTTTTATTAGAAAATTGAAAAAAGTTTCTTTTGTAATTGATGAAAAGTCACTATATTATGCAATATATAAGTGATTATACAAGTTTTGGAGCGATTAACGAATTTCATATTTTTGCTTGTGTACCTCAATACAACAAATGTGTTCTGATTGTTGTGAAAACGTTAAGAAAAATATTTTCTAAATCAACCGCTGCTAGAATATTCCGATTGTCACATAATTCTAGGTATAGTTCATATAATATTAATTTTTTGATTATAATTACGTCTAGGTCAGTACAGTACTACCTGATCCAAGGATAGTTTTCTAAACTATTTCATTTTATATGGAATTTAATGAAAATTTTTTTCAAAAAATATAGATTAAATAGAATCTTACATGAGATTTATAATGAGAATAAAATTAATTCCATTTAGATTTGTAATTAAAGATATAATATTTCTAAAACCTTGATTTCTCATTAGTTGTACATCTATCTATATATAATTTAGCATATGATATATCATGTAGGAGTCTTTAAATAAATATATATTACAGTAATTACTTTTTTGTTATTTACAATTTAGACACTGTGTATAGTATTGTTGGTGGAACTGATGCTGAAGTTGGTCAATTTAAGTACCAAGTTTCAGTGCAAGATAGAAATGGACACAAATGTGGCGGTGCTATTGTTAGCGAACGACACGTAATCACAGCTGCTCACTGCATAATTGACAGTAGCGATAATTTTATAAATGAAAAGTTCTTTATTCTCGCCGGAGTTACTGCTCTCGACAGTAATGATCCTAATAGAGTAATAGTGCAAGTACATAAAGCATTTGTGCCCACAGAATTCCAACGTATGAATCCAAATCCTACAAATCATAATTTTCTTGAAATAAGAGACTTAGCTGTTTTGAAGGTAAGTGTGATTAAAAAACAAAAAATATAAGTGTATAATTTGGAAATTACGCATATACATACTTATAATTATAAATATAATTATTAATGATTTAAAAAATTTTAATTACTTGATTTCATAAATATGTTTAAATTCGTATTTATGTTTAAGCATTTATAATAATTAATTCTGTACTTAACGTATCATTTTCTGTTTCGTAGTTGCAAAATTCATTGAGATTGGATCGAAATCCTGCATTGTCTATTCTTAAATTACCTGAACTTTCAAAAAGTAAAAATTACTTTTCATATCATCATGAACGAGTAATAATAACTGGATTTGGATTGGATACTCCCCCTAGCATTGGGGATAAAAGAGGTCGCAGAGGTGAAGGAGTAAGTGATAACCGATGTAATAAATTAAAGTTCGCGGAAGCGGCTGTTCTTCAAAAGTCCATGTGCAATAATATGTGGTCACCATTTAAAATAACAAATCATCACGTTTGCGCTAGAATTAATCAACTTGAAGAATCGAAACCATCAGGTGCCTGCGAGGTAAGTTTTAGTTTCCATTATAATGTAAAAAAATATTTTCGGAAAAAAGATAATTTGCAAAAGTACATTATATGTAGAATACAAAAATATAAATGTATCTTTTCTAAATTTAAATACAAATAAAGTAATTTATGAAATTTAGACATCATAATTTCTAAATAAAGACATTCACTTAATTTTTTTAGAACATTCGTTAAATTTTCAATATTGTATCTATACAATTTCTACAAATTTTTAAATAATTAAATTACTAATAATAAGAAATATTTATGCCAAAATTAATAGCTTTATGACTGTTATTTCAAAAGTAAAGTTTTTATTTCTTATCATAACTGTTTTTGTTTACTCAAAAAGAAATAAAATTTAATTCTTCATTTCTGAAAAGTTTTATTAATTTTTCGCTTTAAATAGTTATTTATAAAATAATCTAATTCCGATTTTATGTGTTCTAAGAATTAAAATAATTCTAATAATTTTAACTGTCTTCTACAGGGTGATGATGGTGCTCCAATGGTTTTAAACGGAGATACATTAATCGGAGTATTGGCTACTACGCGCCCAGATTGTAGCGAAGTCAATAATGCTGGAATTTATACAAGAATCACTGCACTTAAATCATTCATTAACAAGGCTTTTCTAGACAAACATAAAGCTGGAGTTCGTATTGCTATCTATGATCAGGGTGAAAGTGTACAAGAAATATACCGCTATAGATAATTTTTGCTACATACAATTAAAATTTATATTTTTATAATTATTAATTTATATGGGTAATGTACAAATAATATACAAATAATAATAATTATTAAATTTTAATAAAAAGTTATATTATTTTAAAAATTCAGACAGATAAATCTCAAAATATCAATATATTTAATTAAATAAAAATACTGACATATGGGATGCGCAGTTGATGTCACTAATTCTGTAGTTCGGATCGAAAGCTGCATAAGAACAGGAAAAAGGGCAAAGATCCAAATATTGATTTGACGTACGTCAAATATATTCACCCTGAGACGTTTCTAATTACTTTACATGACACACTTTCCTGGTTCAATTTATCGGGCGCACTGAGCGTCCCGCCCACCGATACACTCTATCTGTGGTATCCTCTTGCCTCAGGCATGCTGCGGTACTGCGTGTCACCCCATAACCTCTTCGCCTCTCCTTTTCATGCGCTCATCTATGCGTTTATTTCTACGTTATCTAGTCTTATTGAAGTTCGTTATCTCCTTGAAGGTATATCGTTGCCGGTGTTAAATTTTGTGGTGAAAATATTCTTCTATTAATGATGGTTTACAACAATAACAATCGTTGTTAGTAGCTTCTTTGTATGGGGGAGCCTTTGACCATGTGATAGTGCAAGTTACAAGCATTTTAGTTGTAAAAATTAAAAGATAGAAATTACAATTTGTTTATAAGAAAATTAGCCAATACAACATCCTTAGTTCTTTATTACTTTTTATCTTTATCAACAAGCTACCACGGTTTTTTTCGCATAATTTACGATCTATAATTCCTTGTATCGTCACTAGAAACGTTGATTGATTCAGCTAGCAAAAGTAAATTAATGTTAAATTGAACTATCTACAAAAACTACGATGTCTGGGGAGCAGATTCTATGCGAGCAAAATGATTTTGAAATAGATTTTACTAAAATACCTACTGATACCTTCCAAGGAACTTTTCATGCATTACATTTTGTACAGTTCCGTCTATGCACACTCAAAATGAGGCTATTCCTATGCTACATACACCATACAATGATTTCGATGCGGATTAAAATTTCAAACATATTTGTAACTAGTAGCATACATCGCTTCAAAAAGCCCGAAATTACTGAAAAACGTCTGTTATTAATAAGAGCTTACAGCCTGAAATTTTACATATTCAACTTTTACTCACTATTTTTATAAACTGACTATTAGCCATGCTACTCAATTACCTAACTTTTATAATTTCAAAAAATTAAATTTAAATGTTTTATAATCAATTCGCTTTTTAAAATTCACCTTAAAAAGTCAGATTGTAGATTTTTCACTTTGGATGTAAAAAATAAAGCTTGAACATGCGTAGAAACTATTTTTCATACTTTTGTAGTTTAAGCAAGATTTTAAAACTATATAATAATAAAAACATATTTTTTTATATTGCTAAAGAAGTACATTGGACACGAGAGCCATCACAAATAAACAGAACATAGAGAAACACATTTTTCTTTTCTTGTCTATAAATAATTTTAAGATAAACGTAATGTTAAAAAATAATGCATGTGCCATGAAAATTGAAAAAAATACATAATATTAGTTGAAATATTCAACAGTTCTATGTTTATAATTTTATGAAATTTATGTTTATTTTTAACCATTTTTGAACAGTACCGTAAGTTGGTAATATATAGATTGCAACGATGCAAACTTATATTAGGCGGTGCGATAGTGCTGGTCAACACGCTCGTATTTTTTATTTATCTCATGTATACGTAAAACTCTATTTAGAATATTTTAAATGAAATAATAGTTAATATTAGCTTATTTTTTACATAAATCATTATTAGTGTTATAACAGGATTTCAACTAGTAATATGGTTTATCAAGGTAGAAATAATAAATAAAAAAATAAAAAATATTCTACTATTTTAAAATGCATGATATAGTTACTTTATTAGTTTGAACAAAACTGAGATGAAACATGCTAGTTGTTAATGATTGTTAAAAATGAAAATAATATTATTTATTAGAGATATTTAAGGAAGTGTATTTACTCATACTATTTAAAGTAATGTGGCTCTATTATAATATTGAAAATACATAAAAGTAAAACGAAACCGTATATTAGTATTTAAACACGTATATAAAAACCTTTTGATATTAAACACTTGTATAAACCTCTTATCATAGGTATATATGTAACTAGTAATTTAAAATTTTATATTATTAAGTTTTTATATCTCTGTAACAATGTTTATGAAAATGATCGTTTCTAATTCGATTTTACTTTTGTTTAACTGTATGATATTTTCTGGATATAAGATTGGCAAGTACTTTTTTAGTTAATTCAATTAATTTATTTTTTATAATAGTTTAGTAAGAAAAATCCTTAAGATAATATTTTATGAATCATGCAATATTAGATATATGCATAATTCTTTGGATATTCGTTTTATATTCTACTTCATATCGTTGTGTATGATAAAAAATTATTCATTATGTAGCTTAAACTTTTCTTGAGCTGAAATATTACCATTAAAAAACCTATTAAAATTTATGAAGTAGAAATAATAATAGGCAAAAATCGGATTTACTAAACTAATTCTATAACAGTTAATAAATAGGATAAGAGCAGCTTACCTGTATGTTTGCTACAATAAATAATTTAAAGATTATAATTATGTAAGAGTAGTCCTACATATTTTATTCTCAACTCTTGAATCACTTGTATTATTAAATATTTTTTGTATGTATATATTTTAAATAACAATTTCAGTAGATAATATTTAATTCATTGATATAATATTTTTATGTATGTGGTGTAAAATTTAATTTTTTTCCTTTGCCAGATCATACATATTTAAAGGCATTAAAAATACATTTTTTATTTGTATTAAACGACATCGGTTTTTACCAAAATTATAAGACGATTAGTTTTGGATCACTTATGATGTTACGTATAGATATATATTTATCTATGAGACTTGGTTAGGAATCTGCAGTTACTTTTGTAATTTATAATTGATTATTAATCTATTGATCCTTCAAACTTAAATATCAAAGCAGTAGCAATATATTACATATATTGTTTATAAATTACGTAATTTTATACTCATACAATCAAGTAACATGTATTTCTTATGAGTTCAGAGTCTATTTATATAATTTAATTCTTATAATACATGATAATTATTTAATTTTATGTTTATTATGTTCATTTTAATGTTTATAAATGAAATTTCATATTTATTACAA
This sequence comes from Sycophaga agraensis, assembly GCA_018906755.1. Taxonomy (NCBI): domain Eukaryota; kingdom Metazoa; phylum Arthropoda; class Insecta; order Hymenoptera; family Pteromalidae; genus Sycophaga; species Sycophaga agraensis. Next base: position 3,044,429 of record JACCIE010000011.1, read on the forward strand.
AAAAATGTACACAATGTATAAAGTTGTACATATATTTTTCTAAGTCATATGTTTTTATTATTAAAATGTAAAATTTGAAAAACATAAGTAGTTTACATCGAATTCTTTTATTACTACCTAAATTTAAGAACTACTATTCCACAGATTTTCATATCCATACATCAAATAGCTCATGGTAGGATTAAATAATAAATTTGGTACGCTATGCAATTAAAAAGTAGCAGTAGTACATACTTTATTTGAAAATTTAAATATAAAAATATTACACGATTCATGGATAAAAGTTTGCATAACATAATTAAATAATTAAAATTCACCCGTGCTATACTAATGACTGACATTTAATATGTGCATTGTATACTCAAATGGTTTATAATATCTATTAGTCATTTCTAGGTCACAAATTATGTAAAATTAGATGCTCTATAATATCTTTTTTATATATAAATAGTCTTGAAAATGGAATTTATGACTTCTATAACTTTAAAATTTTTTTTAAATTTTAATTTTTTTATTAATCAAGAATCGGTAGAGGCAATCATTGAAGGGAAATATGCCACTCTCGGTCAATTCAAATACCACGTCTCACTTTATGATACAAATGGCTATATATGTGGTGGTGCCATTATTGATGAACAACATGTCATAACAGCTGCACAATGCATTATGGATGACAATGATAATTTCAGAAATGATAAATTTTTTATTACTGGAGGTATAATTGACCTATTTGACGAAGATACAAGTAACATTGTATTGGAAGTGACAAATGCTTACGTACCTTTGGACTATAAGCGAATAACGTCTGATGATGAACCATTGTATAACATTCATAAAGGAAATATTGCTGTTTTAAAGGTCTATAATTTTTAATACCAGTAATGCATAATTTGACAAAAGATTTAATACAATATAGAAAAATCAATATAATACTAATTAAAAAAACTATAATATGAAAAAAAAAATATATATACACAACACAATATTTACTGCTTTTACAAATTATCACAAATAATCATATCTATACATTTTTCTACCAATCTATTATTCTATCTTTCAAGAATATTAAACAAAATTTCAGTCATTATTTAATTTAAACTTTTCGTATATTTTTTTAAAATAATTATTATTTAATAAATTTGTTGCATTTTACAAATTTAATTACATGATAAAAGCAATTAATAATAATACTTCTTGTTACAATATAACCAAAATAAGTTTCATATTTCGTAGTTAAATGAGACGTTGGACTTTCAAGAAAATCCTAACATTGGTCCGTTGAAGTTACCTACGAGAGAAACTCATGGCAATTATTTAAAATATAGAAACAACAAGGCAACAATAACTGGCTTTGGGATAGAAACTTCCCCAAAACTCTTCGCAAAATATATCTTTGAGAGTTTGAGTAGGACATATTCTTTAGAAAAAAAATTAAAGTTTGCTGAGGTTTCTACTTATCATACGCTTACATGTAGAAGTTCATGGATTCCATTTCGTATCAGTGATGATCATCTTTGCGCCCAGTTGGATCAAACACAGTCCGCAATTCCAGGAGGTACTTGCGAAGTAAGTTAAAATTAAGTATGAATATATGATAATAATTACAGTTATTTTATATTATTTCATGTTTTGGCATATTTTGTATCAAAAGTTATGCATATTATATATATTTTCCAAAATAACTTAATATATAAATTTTACATAAACTATAAGATTTTAATAAGAATTACTCATTAATAGGGTGACGTAGGCGGCCCCTTGGTTTTCAATGGCAATGTGATAATTGGAGTATTAATTAATCATCGTAACGATTGTAATGAACAATATTATCCTGCATTATATACCAGAATACCCTCTTACATGTCATTCATCCATAAAGCTTTAAGAGGTAAAGCTGATCCTAAAATTCGTGCCGCTGATTATAAAGATAAAAATGTACTGGAAATAATCACAGGGAGAATCCAAGATCTAATATAAATATAATAGAAAATAATATTTTAATAAATGAAATACAAAAAATTAAATATTTGTATAATAAAATTAAATTAGGAAAGCTTAAAAAATATAGCTTTTTGATACCGTCAAAACATTTTTTATGGAAACACTTTACGATTACTTGAAGGTAATTAGGTTAAGGTAAGTTTAAGATTACAGGATTTATCTATTAATACATATTGTGAATGATGAAATTATAGTTTAACGGGATTATGGATTCATTGTCATTCAATTGTAATCCACTAGAAGCATACGTTATGCACGCTCTGGTTCAAGTCATAATTTTTAAACGTATAAATTCGTAAAGCGTCTTTCATAGAATAAGATTTAAAATGAAAAAGCTTAAGAAATAAAAATAAATAAGGTCTAAGTTGCTACTTAGTGACATAGTTTACTACGATATAACGGTGCATCGAGTATTATCCATTGAAGGGGTATTATACTAAAAGAACTTCAAAGAACCAATTTCCTTTGGTTGAGTTATTAATTTTAGATATGATTTTAAATATCTTGTATTAAAAATGAACATTTGAACATAAGCATGTGAAACTGGACTTACCAATATAATTATTTAATTCTAATTTAATAATTTTAATTATTTTGGTGCTTATTGTGCATATTAATAAATACCTGCTTCGTTTTGGTTTCTTTCCTGGTCGATATATTCTTCATATAAGTTTCTTCTTGTTAAAATCTTCAGCTACATTTTGTTTAGATTTACTAAGAGATTTACATAATTTTTGTTCCTCTTTTTTCTACTAGCTGTTGCAGAATCTAAGTGACATACTAAATTTTTGCACGAGACACTTGATACACATGAATAACCTGATCTGATGTCATCCGTCAGTACTTCAGCAACTCGATACCTGCATCAGAAGTTTTGATTATTTGGATAGAAATGATATTGCTATTTTTTATTAATGGAAAACATATGATAGTACATTTTTTGTCTGTTTTTCCATTTAGCTATTATTTTCCTCTATTTTCTTAAATATAAAACATTAGTAACAATGCACTAATTATTCATTTTAAGGTATATTAAAAATATAAAAAACTAATAAAAGATAATAGTATATGAAAAATAATTGTATATTAAATAAGTTTAATTTAATTTAAAAATTAAAATTAATTATTATTATGATATTTTAATAATATTTTTATTAAATAAATTGAACAAACATATAATTAAATTATTTACTTATATCTTATTAAGATTTATTTAATGGCTATAAAAATTATAAATACATTTATCTTCAGATTATTTTAAATTTATAATTATAATTTAATTAATTTGAATATTTTTCTCGATATTTTTACAGATCAAAATTTAAAAAACTGAATTTAAATCAATAGAAAATTTTAGTTGATAATTTAATTTTTTAATTTATCGATTATAGATATAAATGTAGTCAGAGCTGTGAAATAGTGATGTAGGCAGAGGAGATTTGCACGTACAATCTATTGATAAGAAGTTCTGTTATCTTTTTCTTGAAGAGATAAAATTTTTTATATATTTGTATATTAATTTTTTTTTACTTTACTCCCTTCTTCGTTGCTCCATACGGAACAATTTTTCGGTTGAGGCATTTGCTGAACCTTCCTTTTATCCTCACTGCAACACTTTTAGACCCGATATCTAACATCTCTTTTTCACCAAAAATACTCTCTCTCTCTCTCTCTCTCTCTCTCTCTCTCTCTCTCTCTGTCTGATCTCAAAGTCACGGTCCAACTTTTTTCTGACCACTTACCGATCCACTTGGGCATCTCCTGTAGGTAGCCTCACCTCCCAAATATTATTATCCTTTGACTGGCTTCATGTCAAATTTCTCGATTGAGAGAGGGGGGAGAGAGAATTGTCTGTGGAGCGTACTGATCTTAGGAACTGTGCATTTCTTAACCTCCAGTTATTTTCTATTTGCCGATTGCAGCACTCACCGATACTGTGACAGATATTATTACAATATTCTAGAAACCTAGAATCTTCTCCATTCGAGACATCGACACCACGGTCATCGACTCTAGCCAAGCACTCGATCACCATAATTAATAAATTGCAATATCAAGCCTAATGTCCAGATTTAATTATCCGTCTCTTTTAACTCTTTTCATATCAAAAATTTTTGTGTGGAAAATAAGCTCATCAACCAAAGATATAACGCTTACTGTAGAGTAGTATTCTGGAAATCTATCAAAAATCTACTTGAATGATAGGATCGACAAATATGGTGTTTTTATAAGAGTATATTGGAGTAAGTTTATTGTAGTTGAAGATTAAACTTAAAAACAATACTTCCGTTTCGTCATCATGATAAAAAAATGTAGTACATATTTATAAATGTTTTTGATGAATTATATGATTTCATTAAAATTATATTCCTGGTAGTGTAAAAATAACTAATAAAATTTAAAATAATATAGGCTATCCACTTGTTTAAATATGACTTAAAAAATTATCTTGTATTTACATTTTTAAAGTTTAATATATGTATATATAATACATATGTATATAATACATGTATATAAGGCAGTGTTTCGGTAGCCTTAATTTTCAAAATGAATTTCCAGTATTCACTGATTTTTCTTACATTTTTAATAATTATCTGCATTTATGTCGGTGAGTAATTATTTACATAAACAATGTAAATTTATTAATTACATTTATGTTTGGTTCTGTATGTGATTGTTTTGTTTATAACTGTCAAAAGATATTGCTGAGGGAATCGTTGGTGGCCACGAGGTACAATCAGTAATAAAATATCAAGTATCTATTCAAAATGATACCGGTCATATTTGTGGGGGTGTCATTATTGATGAGTTTTTCATATTAACAGCCGCTTCTTGCTTTATTAACAAAAATGATGAGTTCGTAGATGAGAAATTTTACATTGTTGGTGGAATTACTAGTCTCGAAAATAGCAATGATGCCAATAAAGTTATAAGATCTGTATCTAAAGTATTTATACCCGCAAAGTACACAAAAACCAATGATCAGAGTTCTAGAATGCATCGTCAATCAGGAAACATTGCTCTGCTACAGGTTGTATTTACGTCATACCAAATTATTATTTAGAATGAATTATTTCAAAACGTAATTTAACAATAATTTATTTACAATTATAATATAGTTAGAAGAAAAATTGCAATTAGGAGAAGAATTTTTGATGGATAAAATTAGCTTGCCAACAAAAAAGAATGGTGTATATCCAAGGTATATTAATGCTAAAGTGAGGACAAGTGGTTTTGGTTTGAATGTTCCACCCAACACTCCAACAAAAAAAAGAATTCGGGTTGAAAGCTCTACTTCATATGTGCAAGATAATAAGGAAAATAGCAAATTTAAAAATTTAAAATATATCACTGCAACAATTTATAACAAAAATACTTGTAAAAGTAAGTGGTATCCTTTCAATATTGAAGACGAACATATTTGTGCTTCTGTGGACCAAATTCGAGGTGAAAAATTTGCCGGTTCTTGTGAGGTAAGCCAGAACTTTCATAATTTTAAATATTTAAATATTTGTAAAAAAATTAATTTTTATTATTATTTAATTTTTATTATATTTTAATGATTGAAAATAAAATATTTAATAATTTTGTTAGATATGAACAAACGTATAAAATATTACATTTAATTATTAGAAGATTTATTGTATAATAAAAATTCTTTAGAAAGAATAAATATTTTTTAATTACTTTTATTATTCAACTATAATTATTCATTGATAGGGTGATATTGGTAATCCACTTATATATGAAGAAAGAACTGTAATTGGAATATTAATGAAAATTTGCGATAACTGCAATGAACGAAACCATGCTGCTATATATACTTGGGTAGGAGCGTATATGACATTTATTACTAAAATTCTTACGAAAGCAAATAATTTGCCTGGTACTTTAGTCGCTGATTATACGCAAGAGCATGTGTCCTATACATGTGATAAAATAGAGCCTTCTGATTAATCTTTTATAACAATAACATTTTGTAGCTTTTATAATAAATAATAAAAATTGATAATATTATTGACTACTATATCTTAATAAGAATAAAACATTTATATATTTATAAAAAATAAAAGTACGTATAAAGCTTTAATTCAAGATTATCGTACGAATAGCTACTCTAAACTCTTGTATTTTCTTTAACACATCAATAAATGTACACTCTTATATAAAAATGTCCAGGATGTAATCGTAGATGTCAAAATACAAATATCAATCAAATATTCTACTTCGATCTGTATTCAAAAATTTTATGCCCGATTCTTAGAAGTAGATTATATGTTTATAAATTATTGTACTATCCATAGGTAATCAATACTACACCCTTGTTCTGGAAATTTTTAATTTCCATCTTAAGAAAACATGATTTATAAAAGAATCCACACTAGAGGCACTAGACAGTGAGATAAAACCATAAAACTGCAATATTAATTATTAGCAGGATTATCTTCAATCCAAACTAGGGATAACCGAAATAAACAAATGCCACTAGCTTGTAACTAATAAATTCATAATATGGATTATGGAAAGGATCATAATGGTTAAATCTTGGGTTAGGTGACAGAAAGGCATTGCCTAATACTCAAAACCATTCTGTCTCTTGCAAAATGGATTCCCGAGACCATTTAGGTCAATCCAGAAGAGCTGTTAGCGACAGAATACTCCGAACGCCAACCTAGTAAAAAGGTAAATAAACAAGCGAGACCATTGACCGACGAGATCGGAGCAACAGATTAAAAGGCTCACGAAAAACTCACTATGTCAATATTATATAATGAATAAAAAATGTAGCAGAAAATGTAAAGATAACGAAAGATTTTAATAACTCACATTTTAATAAAATTTTTAGGTTTTCTACGTTAATGTTTGGATTCTCATTTCAATTCAAATATTTTCCTATCATAAATGGACATATTCTTACGTAGTCAAGAAATATATGATTCGTTAAATATAAATATAACACATTTAATAATACATCGTATATAAAATAAATAAATAGGGTGCAGTTTCAGTGTATTAATAAAGGTTTTTTTTAAATTCATGAGTTAGACCGTCAAAAATGCGAATTGCTTCGTGAAGGTGATAATATATTCAAGCGCGATTCTCGAGAGAGCGAACGAATGGATCTATCAAAATAAAGGAACTCTTGAGTAAGCAAGAAATAGTTACTTTTTTCTGTCAAAAACCAGAATTTACTTGACGTATTGGCCACTCGCCAAACGAAGTAAGTATAGTGTATGGAACAGCATGGATTGAGGCGATGAGGTATGCGGGTATAAAATAACACGAAGGGGTTGAGAGTCAGACAGAAAGTTGCCGTGGAATCATGTAAACATATAAATCTTACAGTCGTTCGAAGCGTGGAGGGATACGGGTTAGGTAATCGAAGTTAACTTATAGATTTTCCTCTTCTTCCAATAGATTTTTCTTTGTAATCGTTATTCTAGCCGACTTGTTTTTCATCTATTCCTCTTTATCGTTTAAACTGAAATAAGTATCTCGAGTTTATTCGTATTTCAAAATTTCTCACATCGTCCGTAGTCTTACAACCAAGCTCTGGTCTTTGGTTTAAATTTTAACTCAAACATGTTCTGTTGTGCAAATTACTACTTATGACATGTTTACGTTAGTGATAGTAAATAAACCAGCTTTTATAGTGATCGTATCAATAAAATGAAACCATCATTAAAAATTGTCCTCTATAAAATGTAATACACATTATACAACACTGTAACCATGCATTGAAGAATATGCTAAGCAGTATAAATAGGAATAAAAAAGACTATTAACTATTATTGGATTTATTATTTTTTAGAATTACACCAAGAGATTAATCAGAAATCGCTTTTATTTTGTATATGGTATCGCACGATCATATTTCTAATTTTTTTATGTATGAAAATAGAAAAAAAGATTTTTCATGATAAGTAGTATAGAAATAAATCTCGTTGTATTATTCAACTAAGTTTTTACTTTAAAATCATTATATACATAAGCTGGGTATTATAAATTAAAATAAAAATTAAATAAGGAAACAAAATTAGATACTGAAATTTTCTATATACGTGAAGAATTTATTGAAACTTAAATAAATTTAAAATATTAATTTTTCATAGCAATTTATATGAAAGTTAAAAAATATATTCATTTTCATTATTTTCCTATTTTTTGAGTTTTTCTATGATAAAGATGCAAATATTTGATTTTTCCTAAAAGCTCATTTTATTCCCTTAACACATTATTAAAATATTTACAGATTATATGTTGGGCTACGCTTAGAAACAAATTAGCTAGATTAAGTTCGAATATAACAAGGATGGACAATGCGAACAACGAAATATTTCAAATCAATGAGTTTGATCGTCGAGATCGTCGTATATTCTTTACAGTTTTATTCATTTATTATGTGACTTGCGATTGTTATTCTATAAAGGAAAAAGTTACTAAAATAATGAATAACGGATTGTGAATGGTTTTGACAGGCGTTGAATATATGCATCAAGTGATATTGGCGGAACTCAGTTTTCAAAAAGCTTTGCGCTTACGACTAGTAACTGTACTGCGCATATTTTCCAGCAATTTTAATTTGTAAATTTTCTATTGACAAAAAATTTATTTTTAACCCTAAAAGTCATAGAAACGTCAATGAGTTCATGTATGATATGATCACTGAGTAACTTAACTTTATTTATATATATACCATTAACGGGGGACTGATTGTGACAAGTGCAAAATAGAAACATTATTGAGCACTGAGAATTTGGCGTTCCTACTTTTTCTTAATAAGCGAATTACTGGTGAAATCCTGGCTTGCTCAAGAAGCACACACTTTCTTTAAAGCAATTTAGTACGCATGTCATTCAATACAATCCTATAGACGGTCAGAAAGCCGTTCGCTTTTCCCTGGTCCCCTGGCTAAACGGCCCGGAAAAGACGCCACTATTTATGGATCCTTTTTTTCTTAGGGCTCTCGAGGTCTCGAACCACCGAGAACTGGGTTAGCTGCGAGGTTAGCTGCATCTCCAGTAGGCACACGCGGAAAAAACCCAATGCCTCGGGGGCGAAGGCCGCGTCGAGTTGTGCGCTCGATTCACCGCTAACTTACGAGCTCGCGCGCGCCCTCACCCCCGAGACTTTTACCCTGTATCATACATCATTTGCAGGTCACGTAATCGAATCAACCAAGTTGATCCGCAGTATGTGTGCAGGTAGGTGTGGGTTGCAGGATGGGCTGCTTGTTCGTATAGTGCGAACTTCGTGATGACAGGATAGTATTTCATGTTAGTTCAGCGACTAATTTAACTCGTTCTATCGTATTGTTTTCAATATAGAAACTCAATATAGATTCCGTTAAGGACAGTTTCTAACATTACTTACAATGGTATGAATGAAAAAATTATTGCTATACGTAACTACGAAATGGATTATTTTTTCAAATAATATTTTATGTTTTAATTGAAATTTGAATTAAATGGATTCGAATCTGTTACAATGAACAGATACACATATTTTTTAATTGATACTAAAAATAAGATAAAAACTATGTTTGTGGCACATGAATTTTACAAGTCTAATTCAATATATTTCGTACAACGAAGTAGTGAATTTCATTGTAAGGGAGATATGCAAGTCTGCATTTGCGTATAATTATTAATTATACTATACATACATACTTAATAAAAGGACTTAGCCACCAGGGTCTATCGTCATTAGCTATATGTATCAGGGAAATAATTACTCGGGCAGTGTATTGTGCATCGTTTCCACGCAGTGCGCCTTCTCCAATCGACCAGGATTATGCGCTAGTATTAACCTTTCGAGAACAGGCGGGTCAGAAGCCCAGTGTAATCTCGAGGATTTAGCCCACGCTTGAATTGAATTACTTACTGAAATTCATGTCAATTTTACCTTATTAATAGCCTTGAACGTGCTGGCATGCTGTGCCTTCACCAATTCAACGAACCAAACTAATGCACTTATACTCCAGAGAAAATGCGCAAGACTTTTTTTAATTCGTTTATAGAATAGAATAAGAGGGGAATAGAAAATGAAAAAAGAAGTAAGAAATAACTTTTTGACAATATTTGAAATTTGTAAAATAAAATTACTGATGATATAAATAATATGTAATAAACAAAGTCTATGCTAACAGAGTCCACGAGTGAGTTATTCAATAACTTATTAACAACTATCCATGTTTGTACAAAATATCGAAAATTAATTTTAAATGATAGAAAAAAATTGCTTTTGACTACTTTCGATTGAGCAAGGTGTAAATTAATTTTGGAGAACTATCATGAAATTTATGGATATATCTTACACGAAAACTAAAATGTCCATGGTTTAAAGTAGCAATAATGAGATGTAAATTTACGTACTTTCGATAATATTTATCCTCAGCAAGATAATTCAAAATGTGTTACATTTACACAATAATACAAACAGCTATTAAATGTCATCTTGACTCCAGTAGATTATGAAAATACACTCTTATAATCTTATTATAGAATATATTTACAAAGTAACTAGACTACAACATCTTTTTAATCAAATTTTTCATTTCTTTTTCCATTTTTAATAATTATTCCCATTGTTAGCGTCTTATATATTTTACATTTTTAAGACTACATTTTCTGTGAACTGTTGACATCTAGAAAATTATTTATGTCTATCACCAGACAGTCGACGACTATTATTAATGAGAGAGGGTGGAACAAAACCCTTCCATGTGCATGCACAGGATCAAAAAGGGGCCGAGTGTGCAACAAAGTCTCCCTCGTGCGCGTTTCATCTCGATTCAATGAGCTGGCGGATGGATTATCGCCTGGTCGGCTTCTCCTGATTTACTGATTGAATCGCAGCGTCTGCATCTTTACACGAGCTTCCGTACGAAATCAGGTAAGGTACATGGAAAATTTATACTTTAGTACAGTATAATTAAAGATAAAATTTCTTTCAAAAATTCTCTTCATATTAGTTTAAGAAAGATTCAAACTTTCTAATTGCGTATTTGTATTAAAATATAATATATTAATTATTTATTTAGTAAAAATACGAAAATATCGAATGTACAGAACTATGGTGTCACGGACAAGAGAAAATTATTGTGTGTAAAATATGCAAATTAGTACAAATGCTGCAGTTTATCCCAATTTTTAGACCTTGCATAACGTCATAGTATTTAACTCGAGATGTACTCGATTGTACATGGATTCTGCGAAAGAAACTATATTAATTTAAATAATGTAATAGATTAAAATAAAAGTCTTGTTGAAGACTTTTTTAGTTTATTAACTAGTTTTTGAAAGTAAAAATAATTTTTTTAATAAATTTTCATCGTTTCTAAAGTTTCAAAAGAAAATCATTATTGTACAATTTTATTAAATTCTATATAGTACAAATATTAACAATAGAATTAGAACATTGTTATATCTTTTAACGGTCAAAAACTGAATACAGATTACAATAGGTGTTCAAATCTTGCAGCTGCATGAGGAAACTCAGGGAAAACAAATTGCTTACGTTTAACCATTGTCGATTACGACTACTTTGTAAGCAGCAATCTTGAAAGTTTGCGCGGGTACCGTCCATGCACGTGTAGAGCTGCGCTCATCAATATTAAAATCAATTTGCTTCACAAAGCCGTATGTCCATGCTCGGTGGCATCTTCATTCACTTCCGGTCACCACGGCTTAGTCCAGCGGAAATCGCAGCTTCTAGCGCGGGAAATGGGAGGTCCCGAGCTCAAAGAGAAATGTCGAGTTCCGGCTATTATTAATGTCCCCGCAAGCGTACATAGAAGTATGTGTATGTAATGTTCATGTTCCGTATAGAAATGGCCGTACAGGAAATCGGTATTGAGCTAGAGTGATAGGTATATTGCAATGATCAGCTTTACTGTCAATATAAATTATATTTACAATGGATTGATATTTTATATAATTAACAGTGAAGTTTTGTTTGTGCTATTTAGTGTATTTGTATCGTGATAAACTTCAATAGATTTCCAATCAGTTTTTTGATAGTATTAACAGGTTATTAGTTTTCATTATTAATTCTAATTTTTGATATACGAATAAGTACGAATATTAGATAATATAATATATATTTTAACACATGGTTACGCTTATTTATGAATTTTATTTGATTTGCAGATTAATTTCAGGGACTTTTAAGACTGTATTTGATTAGTAACTGCGCCTATAAACTGAGTTAATTTTCTATAAGAGATATGCGGCAATGTGTCGTTAGGACAAACGTCGTTTATATGAACAGTTCGACAACTCTAACTTAATCTCATTGTCCAGAATATCTTTCTCATTTAAGTATTTGAATTCTATTTCAGAGTACGTACTGTTTAATGTTTTCTTAAAGGCTCTGACATGTGAAAAAAGTAAATTTCATTAAAGATCAGTAAATTTTCCAAAATCAACAAATCACTAAAGATTGAAAGAAATTGCAAAAATTCGGAGAACCTTTTTGCCGATTATTAATCAATTAAAACGTCATCAGCTGTCGAGATCAAATTTCATCAAAACTTTTTTCCATTCCTCTAAGCCGTCAAGTAGCATTCCCTAGAGTATACGTATCGCAATCGCTGATCAACGTCGCCTACTCCAGCGCAATATTAATTACTGTCATTAACGAGCCACTTGTCCTTCGGGGAGTAAGCGATATCATGCGAATTCGTACTGTTGGGAGTTTGCTCCACTGGTCGACATCATATCCGGCTGATTTCCCACCATAGGGCTTCGATGTGATATCGCTTGTACTGACCAAAACAACTTATTCTGATTGGAAATTTGTGGAAAGGTCATTTAAAGTGTTCATTATCATTAAAGACAAATATTCTACTTTTTAGGCAACAAATAATTATTAAAATATTTATTAAACCTTTGATTATAGTAAATTCGTTTATAAATATTGTTTATTAAACAAAATAAATTAATTAAATTTAAATAATTAAACAATTATAGTATACTTAATCATGATTAGGTTATTATAAAATGTAAGTACATAAAAATATTTGAAAATGTGTAGATTCTGCCACATCTGAATATGATCAGAAATACATGTTGCTTTTGTGATTGCAACGATAAATTATCTGTAAAATAGTATCACTCAGATAAATGGAAAATCAAAGGTCTAACAGTAACATATGTTTGCAATATGTGATTCTTTCTTTCATATTGATTTGATTTGATAAAAGCAATATTTGACCATTTAGTAAATAATAGAGTGTTTTTAATGTATAGAAAAACATTTATATCCATAATGAATAATGGCCCTACCAGAATTTTTATAATAAAAATTTTACTTCTGAAAATATCTACCGAAATAATTTTTCGTTACATTTGTATCATTGTTCATCTTAATTTTTTTCTATAATAATGTTGGCTTAGTGAAAGTAGTATTATTATATGTTGTAAAAAATAGATCGCACGTCCACAAGGTTGAAGAGATTTAAGGGAGAACCTTAGGTTAGCCATTATGAAAAAACCCCTTTGCGTCTTTTTCTCAACCCTTTTTCCTGGACTGGATACGTGTCATTGGCGAGATAGCGGGAGCTACCGCCCTGGAAAGACACGCAGGGGACATCTTCTTTGTTTATGTGGAGGTGGTAAGCTATAAATCGCGAGGTAGTGGCTCCAATATGCTGGAAAGCGCTAGCGCTGGCGGTGAAAAAGAGGTTAGAAAAATATGTGGAGGTTACCTCTTTGGAGCCTCTATTTAAAATAATATTACTGAAGAGCCACGATTGGAAATTCGCGTTGCAACCAGCAGGGCACAGCCAGCAGTTACAGTCTTGCCGTGACAGGATTAAGATAGACGAGTATGACACGCGCTAAGTGACCCGCGGCTTGTATAATTTTGAGAGAAATTCTCCAGGGAGAACTCTAGATATTTTACATTAACGCGCGTGCGTCCTTCTTTATATCGTTTCAGAATATAGAAGTACTGATTTCCGAAACCATCAGAAACTTGCAGAATAGTGTCTTGCTTATAACAGCTCAGGGTACCCTGTGCCCTATTCGTTCATCTATCGTATGTAATACCTCCCGGAGTGCAGCCAGTCGCATTGCTTGGCCGAAAATACTAAGGTGAGAGAAAGGGAAGTGGAAATTCTTCTGCCACCCATTTTCCCTTTAGATGCCTCGCTAGTTTGGAGGGAAACTTAGGAAGACAAATCGTTAAACTCGCACCTATCGCGTGTCTCCAAGTACAACTGCGCAGCGACGAGCCCACGCCTTGTCCCTGAACCAGCCAGCGTAGAAGTATACGAGCACTTCTCACCCGGAGGATTGATTTCCCAGAGTCTAGCTCTGTGGTAATCCTTCAGCATAGAGCGCCAGTCCCCGTTGATTGGCTCCATCGGCAGCAGCAAACCACGTCAGGATCCAGCGCCGGCACGTCCTGCTCTGGGAGGGCAGTCAGCGTCACGCATGCACGCTTCTGCATACCAGCATCTTCTAGCAAATTTTTACAACTGATAACACCGTCAATCCGTTACAAACATGTCAAATCGGATATTGAAAGTGTAACTCAAATATTAATGAAAATAAAAGTTACAAATACATGGTTAACAATTAAAATCGGTAAAATAATTCGGATGATAAGCTGTTTTCATATACATATATATAATGTAGGTACAGATTATATAATATAGATAAAATATAGATACATAAAAACAATATAGTGTACAAAGTTTCTTTAAAAAACTCACTTTTATGTAAAGGATTCCTAGAAAGTTCGATTCTAAAGTTAAAGTCTTTGATTTTGAAACGATTTATTTTAAGTATTAGTTATTTTTATATAGAGTTATTAATTTGAATTCATAAGGAATCTAGTTATGCTAATATAGGTTGACGTTTACTTTTGAGAAATTGGATTTTCGAATATTTAAATTACTATTAGTTTATTAAGATATTAAAGATTATTAGAGATATTTAAATAGGCTTCAATTTCCTGAACTTCGATTTAAAGCTTAGTAATACTATTTATATGCTATATAGTATACTCTGTAACACTGTACAACTATTTATACTTGGAAATAAATTATGAATTTCTTTTGATTTCATATCCAAATTTTATAATGAGATATACTGCATATTTTGTAAAAACAAAATATTGATTAATTAACAATTACTAAATAAGTGAATAATTTGTAATAAGTCTTTTTAAAGATATTTTTTTAATAATCTTTTTAAACAAGGTTTAAATTTTAAATTGAAAAATGGATTATCTTATTTCAGTATATTTTATCAATATACTTCATAGGACTTTTAAAATAAAAATTCATAAAGTCATGCAGGGCATCAAAATAGTGCTAAAAGTTATGTTAAAGTAAAGCTACATATGTTATATCTAAAATTTAAGTATTATTCAGCATGCGTTTTATTTTACTAAAATATATAGAAAAAATGATTGCATTTTATAAAAATTAAATGCTTTCTGTTATGGAGAATGGTGAATGGGTTTTCGTTAAATTCCAATTAAACCATCAACAAAATTTATTATTCTATTATAATTGATTTTTGCTTTCAATTTTAGTATAGAAACCCACCATCGGGACTGTGTATAGTTTATGAACGGAACTTTTATTTTCAAGAGCAACATTTATATTTGCTAGAGTGAGACAGAAAGGAAATATATATAATAGAGCCAAGAAACAAAGGCTATTAGATTTGACGCTTCTATAAGGAAAAAAATACTAATACAGACTTTTTATAGTTGTATCTGTTTTTATCTATAGAAACGAAAAGAAAGAAAAATTCATGCAGTTCTAGAGGTTCTGCCTTCTCAAAAGCTTGCACTATTTCCACTAATCCCACTTTGCTACTGTGTTTCTCTTGGAGAATATTGGGCGGCCATTTGTCCTCTCCTCATTTTTCCTCATTTTCGCTAAATCGCCGGACACCACAACGCGTCCTCCGAGTGCTATGCGGAAGCTGAGGAGCCAGCGGCAGGACCGCGATAACTCCTAGGTCTCTGCCGAAACCCGAGAGGCACACTAGAAAATGGGCTTTACGTTTCCACGAGCTCTTACCAACGCTCGACTCAGGACATTTTTCATTGGTGGGACGCACTTCGACGCTTCCGAAGTCTTTTATTGTATTGTAACCTATTATATATCAAATCTTTTCTTTTGTAAATGTTTGCTCTATAAACTACGGTTTATAAATAATCAATGGATCACAAAATAATTTATTAAATTTTCAATATAATCTCATAAGCGTTGAAATCGTTCAAAATAAAATTAAGATGTATTTTAAACTTTTTCTTACATAGATTGTACTATTTGCTATTACTTGTATATAAGGCTCTTATACCTTCTTGTACATGTTCACCGTGATAATACGCCACACGAATATTAACAGCACTGTCGTCATCCATTGCTTTGCTAATGAAGTCTTTCACTTCTGCAACATATGTATAGAGTCCAGCAGACCATCTTTCGTTGCAGGTGTATCGTACTTTTATTAATACTCCAATTACTGTATTTTCTTCGAATACGAGAGGACCGCCTTCATCGCCCTTATAATAAACAGTGATTAGTTTCAATATTTTAAATTTGGAGTAAGTTTTATTCTCAATAAAAATAATATTATTGAAATATACCTTCCAATATAAGAAAATAATATTTTTGGTATATTCTTTCAAAATGGATAGTAAATATTCCTCGAAATATTCAAATACAATACTAAGTATCTTTTGGATTATATTAAATGAGACGTACCATACAAACTCCCCCTGCTACGATATTGTTTGGCTGTTCCACATGGGCGCAAATATGAGCATCAGTAATAACAGCTGGCAACCATTTTTTTCTGCATGAATTTGTATGAATAAGAGTTGTTTTGGCGAATTGCAATTTTTTGATCACACTACTGCTGGCTTGTTCGCTCTCCAATTCTTTTTTAATTTCTTTATCATTTCTGTAATAAACTATAGTATTTCTTCCAAATCCCGTTATAATAGCATTATCATTTAAATGTTTTAAGAAGCGTCCGGATCTTTTTTCGGGTAATTTAAGTACATAACTTTCATCAACTGGTAATTTTTCGGTTAGCTACAAAAATATCAATTATTTAATCATATGTTTAAAACTAAAATTTGTTTTAAAATATAAGTATTTTATATTCTATTGTTATATTCTATAGATTACTAGTATAGATTACTTTACTTTTAAAATAGCAACGTCTAATTTTTCCAAGCGTTCAATGTTTTTTCGACTAGAAGACATTTTCTGATATTCTGTTGGAACATATGCTCTTTCCACTGGAATTAAGATTCTATTAGGATTTTGAGGATTCAAATCAATGACTCCAGCTAGGATCATAAATTTTTTGTCTATAAATTGATTGCGTTCATTAATTACACATTGAGCTGCTGTCAGTATATGTTGTAAACCAATAATACCGCCACCACATATAACTTTATTGCCATCTAATATAGAGACATGATACTTAAATTGGTTAATGTGTGCATCATTTCCACCAACAATTCCTTCAACGATTCCTTAAAAGATTAATTACAAAAATCTTTAAATAAATTTGTAAAAAAAATAATAAACTTATACTTAAACTTAAATTAAAATTATAATTGTGTAAAAATTAAAAAGATACTCACTAGCTTTTAGCGAAAATATACTCAAAAGATTTAAAATTATTATTAAAAAAAAATTTAAGTAAATCATTGTCGAAGTATTTTTTACTTCTGGTTATTGATAATTTGTACTAGTAATGTTTTTTTTCTTATATTAAAATAAAGTCATGAATTTCTTATATATATTATGTATATTATGTATCTATATATTTCAATGATGTGTGAAAAAAGGTATGATATGAGCGTTATAAAACATGTAAAAGTTTATCATTTAATTGTTTAGCTGCTAAAGCGAAACATAGTTATTGAATTTATTTGATTAATCTGATTATTATTCAACTGCTGCAATACTTCTACTTTTAGAATTTAACGCGCATAGCTCCAAAGAACATATGTTAATTGGCGCTCAACGTTCGATAGGATTTTTCTATTGTAATAAAAATTCCGTTGAAGACTCTTTAGATCTATTATCCTAACACAAAGATTATCATCCTAGTTATGTATCATCACCATTGCTCGCATCATAAAAGAGAGCAATCGCATCTCAGAAAATATAAAATTATAGATGTTATGAATCCATGCCATGAGTTGACAACATAGTCTTCACCGATGCTCTTGTATCAGTTGATGATTCAGTGACAGACTACGGAGTGGTTTGCGCACTCGACTTCAAATACACCGGACTCTAATTCAAGTCTAGATCCCGCCTTTTTTGTTCGTCCAGTTATTATCCCTTACACAATATATGGAACATATAATCTTTAGGATCGAGTATGTCATGTCCTCTATCACTGTTGATAGTGAAGTATTATGTAAGTCAATTTTCAACACTTTTTAATGACTCATATATCCGCAAAATCGTATACTAACATGATTTGTAAAAAAAATTAATGAAATTTTATATAATTTAACTATAAATGCAATAAACTTTTACTTAACAACTTTCATGTACTAATTAATGATATTTAATCAATGATAATGCGTAAAAGTAGATCTAACCACATACTTAGAGAACAAAATGAATGGAAATCTACCTTGACCAAGGGACAATGCGAGCAAGGCACCACGCCAATTCTGTGCTCATTCCGTCGTAATTAATTACCTACGCTGTGGCGGTATTCAGTTGCGCAGGTCGAATAGTTTCTACGAGTATAATGCGGTTCATTATGCATATTTGGATGTAGAAACCTTTGGCTTAATAAATTGAAACGAAAATTTAATGCTCATTCATATTTTTACAAATATTTGTACATTTATTGATCATTTAAATGCATTAAGATAATGAGTTATAAAAAGTCATCTCTGTTGATATAATTTCACACAAAAAGACAACACTTTTCATCTTGACTTTATTTGATTGCGTGTTAACTAATTGTCGAAACTACTTCACGAACTTCTTTTGTTTAAAATAAAGCGACAAAAACTTATATGTAGTAAAAAGATACACAATTTAACAACACAGTTTAGATAGATCAACTATCAATGCAGTAATATTTAAATTATTTAAGGAGAGTATTACAAATAACCTTAACAAAAAATATATTAATAAATTTTTATGATTTAAAGCTAAAACGATAGTATTTTTATGTCATTTAATGATTAAAAGTAAATTTGCTTCATGTATATATAATAAATTTCTTAGACAGATATTATTTACTACTGTACTAACTCATTTGATTCATAGTAACTGATGAATATCCTACCGAAGGTGACACTTATGCCCTTTTAATTATCTATGAAGTAGTTGAGTTATTATATTATTGAAGCATATTACTGTAGCTAAGAAAAGTTTTTGGTCGATATGATACATTAAAGTAATATGTAATAATTAAAGCAAGAACCTATAAAGTTTTATAATATTTGTTTACTTCTTTAAATTTGCCTACAATATTTATTCAATATAACTTTAAATTTTAATTTAATTAGCAAATATTACTACAGATTAAGGTTTATAAATTATACATATCAAATATCAGAACAAAGAAAAACTAAAAAGAATTTCTTATTAGTATTATATATATATTATGTATAAATTTTATAATTATTATTTGAACCACTTAAATTTAATATTCATTGCTTGTGCTAACATATTTTATTACATTCGAAACTTTTATTTTATATTCGTTTTCGAAATTCCCGTGCTAGAGACGATTTCGCAATCGACTGTAGTAGTTTGACAACTGGGAGCTGTTAAGCAGCTACTAATTTTGCTGCGAGCTGACGATAAACCATCAAGTTAAGATAGTAGATGTAAGGCACTTGGTCCGATTTATAACCCCTCGAACTAGGTAGCTCTTTTCATCAGGCTCGATAAATTTTATTCACTGAACTACTGGAATGACGACAAATTTTACAAATGAATTAAGATATCATAATTATATTTAGCACTATACTTAAATGTAATCTCCAAAACCTATTCACATAAATTTATATTATTTGTTGAATCATTAGAATAACAATGGTTACGGCGTTCGTAAAACAAGATAATTATCGTAAAAGGGCTTTCGAATTAACGCGCGCCTCCTTCGGATAATTGTCTAGGCAATCAATCGGAATTGGACTCTCCTTCAAGGGATATGATGCAGACGAATGAATGCAACATCAATGCTTTCTTCTTGTCGAAGGCATTGACCCAACGTTCACTGATCTAGTTGTTTGCATGGCTCTTCAAGCTCTCGTTAGATTTCAATTAAGTTAGCAAGTTAGTGAAATAATTAAATAGTTATAGGTGTGTTATATAGTTAAATATGCAAATTCTCGTTTATTTTTAAACGAAAAATTTATACGGGTTTGTAATAATATATGAAAATAGTGCCATATTTACTATATCTATTTTGTCTACTGCTATTATGTACGACGTAATCATTGCATTTTGCCTCGGATTTATCCGGTAGACTGATTAGAAAAATTTGCGTAGTTGGCTCTTGCCTTAGAGTGCATATATTAGAAGATTCGTCTTTAATTCCAATAAATAATGAAATAACTAATTAATAAATAAGTGCCTAAGCGCTCACTATTCTCTCATGGTCATTTCAAAATGTGCATCATAGGCTTGAAGGCAGGGATGTCAATTTTACAAAGGCAAGCTCACTATCTGGTTCAATAATAGTCTTATTCAAAACAAGCTTTTACTTTTACATTCTTTTAATTTTTCGTGAAGTTAGGCTTAATCAGAATTATAAAAAGTGTAAGATATTGAAAAAATACAAGCTAATTGGTAGGCGTAGTTGATAAATCAAAAATAACGAGTGATTAAAGGGATAGTATTATATTTTTTGATCTATAATAGAGAAAAAATGTACTCTCATAATCTCGATATTGGGAGAAGAAAGAAACTGAGTCTCGAATACGAAGACTTGACTTACCTAAAAATATGACTCATAATACTCATATCACGGGCATATTTTATAACTTTTTGTCATATCTGGTTCTCAGTCGATGCAATCTCATTTTCTTCAAGTTGCGCTTCTAAGAGAATCCACACTCATGGATGCTCTAGGTTTTGATCATTAGCTAGTGATCTACTGCTCTTGATTCATTCAGATTGTTTTAGAAAATCATGTATAGATTAGTCGCATCCCATAATAAAAGATTTGAATAAAATTTGGTGGATAAAAATTGAAAGAGCAACAGAGAAATTTAGTGCGATACGAGCATTCGATCTTTAGTGGCATCAATCTCAATAATGCTGTGGTTCGGCGGTCGTTTCGCTCGGGATATTTATCTTTGGGCTAACTATTTCAATTACCTCGTCGCTCTCGGTCAGAAATGGACTTGGCTGCAGCCATGTTTCCCACAGCGAAGAGACAAGAAAAAGGAATATTGGCATGGCATCGATTCATTCAGAAAAGTTTCGTCACCGCGAGGAGTGAAAAGTTCCGGAGCTCGGGAGTCGAAAGCCGGGCGGAGGCGGGCTAGCTAAGTGGAAAAGGACGGCGAGGAGAAGGCGGTGCTTTGGGAATAAGTGGAACTACCGGCGGTATGGAAAGATGGCCTGTGGAATAAAGTGATAAAGTTCGAACCCTTTACGAAGCACCGAGATTTTTTTCCTTCTATGGCGGTAATTTCTATTTACGGAGCTTCATTATCATTCTAGGGACAATTAATGTAGAGGAGTCACTCATCTTTTATCGTACCGTTAATCTATGAAGTAAATAAGTGTTAATAAGATGTATATATTGCGCGTGCCAAAAAAGCTCTATTGCTGGAATTATAATACTGAACTCTGTTGATTTTGTCTATCATGAGTCTATGCCGCAAGAAGGCGATATCGCTTACAACGATGCTACGATGCATCGGTTTTTTTAGTGGCGAAGTGGTTTTTGCACCCAACTTCATATCATTTTGTTGTTGATATTATTATTATTTTCTTTATATGATAATTAGAGAAATATATCATACTGAAGCAAATTATATAGCCACAAAAATTTGTTTTACGCGAAAGTAAAGCTTTATATCTGCGGAAATATCTATAATTTTGTTCATTTTTTATGCACACGAAAGGAACGTACGAAATTCGACAACATATAATATGTATTACAATAAGTCCTAGCAAAAGTACTTTAACTTTCTAAACACTCTTGTTTAAGTTTATTTTCTTTTAGATTTATTAGTGTTTGCGCTCCGTCACATTTCCGAGATTTCGACGTCCGCACAGAACGATGCTTGGCACAGTCTCCATCGACAGATAATCGACCTCAATTTTAATTGGAAAGGTGGTTCAGGGTACATCAGTCCATTCAATGTTGGCTCTGACTTGATCTTGGTTGACGCGTTAAACACCATACGAAATTTCTCTGTGCGACTCAAATTTTGCCAAATTCCGTGATTTAGGATATAAAAGATGTCGGACTACTTTTAGAATTGAGCATTTACTTTAATCGTTGACATGCTCTTACTTGTGTATAAAATGATCATACTGATCGGTAAATTCGTCATCGTAAATCATTCTTTCACGTAATCGTCATAGCATCTGCCACGCGAGATGAAGATAGTCACTAGTCACAAGAGGATCAAGCTCTTTCAATGAAAATCGAATCAGATCGTCAATTTTGTAATTTCCTTTATTTTCAAAAAACGTCGTAGGAGAAAAGATCTTTAAAACACGTAAAACATAAAATCAAAGTAGTTCGTCACTATCTCACTTGATGTGTCATTCTATCTCTAATGCTCTGAGAGATATTGCTGAGAGCACGCTAGTATGACTAGATAGAATGCAGACCTCCTCTTGTTTCTATATTCCTGATACTAGAATGTTTCGAGCGTCTTGGAGATCCACTGTCTGACACTCGGTATTATATAGAGATGGCTAAATTTCC
Source organism: Sycophaga agraensis (assembly GCA_018906755.1). Taxonomy (NCBI): domain Eukaryota; kingdom Metazoa; phylum Arthropoda; class Insecta; order Hymenoptera; family Pteromalidae; genus Sycophaga; species Sycophaga agraensis. Next base: position 3,067,351 of record JACCIE010000011.1, read on the forward strand.
AGTCTTTGCTTATACTCAATGAAGGTAATGACACGGATAAGTAATAGTGTCTGTCTCCGTTACACTCTTTGAATCAAGTAATATTCGTATACTTGTCTCGAGGAATTATGGGTATTAATAGGACCGATTAATTAAGAAGCCTTTACAGACATCTATTCTATTGATACAATAGATAGCACACCTATTATATCGTATTGATTTGATACCGACGAGACTGTATTTGTTAGGAAGCGATCAATACACTTTCAAATATAGTCTTATAGTATTTGAAAATTTGTATCCAATTAACTTCGACTATAATTTTTTTAATTTTTCAATAATTCTAGCGTAATGTATTTGTTTTTGTTGAAGATTCTATAAGACGAATTGCAAATGTTTACGAATGCACTCGAAGTCCTATTAACAATTATTAAATTAGAGTTAAAACTTTTGTGTAATAGTTTGTAACTCGACTGGTTTCAAAAGTTCTTTAAACCTATTTGAATACTACTGAATGAAGTAGTTCCTGTCCTAATCTATCGAGTTCACTGTTCTACCTTTCTTCATCTCATACCGAGCGAACGATTTTCATCATTTCTATCAAATAGACCACCACTTTTGAAGTTAATTCTTCGTCGGCTAAGTCGGCTAAAATAACGATTTATTACGTACCCTCTCTGTAAAACTACATCTTAATAATCTTCAGTGTTTTTGGTTACTACATGTGTGCATCGTTTATTTAGTTTTAAATAAAATAACTTATTGATTAATTTTAATACTATTATTAAGCAATTTAACATTTTTATTTTAATGTAATGTATGATCTGAATATCTTGAACAAAATCAATACATTAATTACAATGTATATGTAAAATACTGTAGTTAAATCATTTTATTAAGCACTTGTACTTGAATTCAATTATTACGTAATGAGGTTTTATGGATTTATAAAAATATTTTTATAGTAGATTTCGTATCAATTTTCGTTCATTAAAGCACTTTCAAATTGCTTTCTTATGAAATCACATACGACATGAAACTTCAAATAACAACAGACCGAAGATCCCTGAGCAGCGAATCTGCTATTTCACCCTTGTAAAGGCTGAATTCTCCACTTTCAAATTAATACCGTAAACAATTTGTTGCTGGATTCGTTATCTTACAAGAGTCGTGGATAATTACTTCATATCTGTGAGCTCTATCGATCTCCTGTCATCAAAACAGCATCGACTAGAGTCCCGAGTATAAAAAGGCGCGTACAGCAGCAGCAGCAAAAGCATTGCGCCTGCGCATTAATCCGGCGTGGGTGAAACGAAGTTGTCAGCGATCCCCCGCTTACGGCCGTCGCTCCGCCTGACTGGGCTCGAAACTTTAAATGATTTAGCCGCGGGTCAATGACGCGAAAAGATTATCGACTCCCCTGCACGCGAAGCGCGATTCTCCCCTGCCTAATGGCTCATGGCCGCTGATTGAGCCGTGTTTACGCGGCGCTTTCGCGCCCTCCAGGGCTAATGAGTTGCCTCGGCGATGGTTTGGCGCCTGCTCAATTTTTCACGCTTCCCCACGCTTCTCGCTATCTTTTGCCGGTTCTTTTTCGTTCATTGTTATTTCTGTTATTTTTCACTTGGAAAGGGATGGTCGATTGTCCGCAACTCGTGGAAATTTTACACCTGAGTTGAGTGTCGATTATTCAGTGCCAATTTGACAATTAGAGGAAATAAAGCACACGCAGTTCCAAAGCTTTTATTCAGCTCTGTTGTCGCATCTGTTAATACAAATTATTATTTAATTTTAAAAGATGCATTTTACACTAATATAAATAATTACTACAATTAATAATTTGTGTAAAATACAAATAAATACAATCTCAGAATTCATACGTATTATATGAATACATTAGTTTGTAATTATCAAATATTTTACACTTATATTAATATAGTTGGTAAGTTGTTTAAAAATTAAATATGTACATTTTGTTATCTTTCCCTTTTTTATTACTTATACTATTAATGATCTAATGTATGAAACCATATGTTTTATCTTTTAAGACGATAAATTGAGATTGTTTAGAATAATTAAACATTAAATTTATATATCTTTATAAAATTTTATTTAATATGAGCAATTAACAATTGTTATTATGAATTTTAGCAGCTTTCATTTTTCCTTTAGAATTTTAAATGATTAATTGATCGCTAATGTAAAAGAATTAAAGAAGAATTGTTAGCAACCATTTTTCATTACGATAACCCGGATATATGAGATGATTTTTTAATTACAGATAGATGCTTTGGAAAATATATAAAACAAGCACATTTGATAATTGAACTTATGAACTTTTTATAGAAAATTAAAAACATGAAGAAATTAGGTACCACAGCATTGTTACGATATTTAGAGTACTGTAACATTTATATCAAATCTTGTTAATTTCTTCTGTAAAGTCAGTCTAAAGTTAAATATTATATCGAGAGAGTTAGACGACTCACTCAGTTTCATTATACAGTGCTTTAGTTGAATAAGAGTTTTCTTCAACTTTATATTTTTTTGAAATCGTATAGTGCTAGCCTAGTCGTATCTTTTCTTTAATTCAAATTTTTTTTGTATCACAGGACGATTATATGGTTTGCGAATTATAATGTATTTACTACTTAGGAAGATTTGGTACATTTGAAGGAAACCACGGACTTCAGATAGGATTTCTAATAAATTTTAGTCTTCCCAATTTTTATTTAATATAATATACAAGAAACATCAAAATTTTGTAAGTGTTACACTTTTTTAATGTAAAAATTTTGATTTAAAACTAACATGTAAAATCATATTAAATACCTATAATTTTTACCTTTTTAAAACACAGTTCATTAAATAATTTAAGTTAATTATAAGCTTTAAGTTTCTTTATAAACAATTAAAATTGTGAATTGCAAAATATATCTAATCTACTACTTCATTAAAGTTATTCATTGTACTTGAGAATTGTAGTGCCACATTACAGAATTGTTTTAAAAAAACTAAATACAAAATATCATTTTAAAAAATTTAAGTACCTGAGAATATCTGATTCTGAAAATAAAAATTTATTAGATGCATGTGATAAGCTACTAGGTACTAGTCTATTATTTTTCAATGATTACAGTTTCCAATAGCAATACTCAAACATTTAATATCTACTAAGTATACTCCAGACAACAATTAATCAGAAGGCACGATTCGTCGTGGGGTGTGGGAATATCCTACATGAGTATACTTTTAAACTTAGCGGAAACTTAGATTAGTAAATAATATTCTATTTTTTTATATTTTGGCATAATGTTTGCGTCGGTTCAAATACCGTTCAAAAAGGTCAGTGAATAGAATTCCAAGCATGAGATATAAATATTATATTGCTGGTTGGGAACGCATGATAATATTGGATTCTAGGCACGCAAGAGGCTGTTTCTCGCTAAATTGAGGTATGGGGCTGATGCTTGTTTGGATTTTTCAGATTCTCGGATAGTTCATTTGAATTGACTTCTGAGGCCCAAAAAAGTTTTAAATAATTATTGCTTGATACAGACATATTTTCCAAATAATTTAGTTCAATATTATCTTTATACTTAGTAATTATTATAAAAAATAGTGTTATACGGACAGTGAATAATTTCAAATGTATTATCGGAATTACAAATAAAGTCGTATAATCAATTCTATAACGAAGTTTTTTTAGTTTTAAATGAAATTTCGGATGATTCCGTACTTTTCCACTAATTCTACTTAATTCACATTTCTTATCATGATAAATATAATATTTCAAATTACTGTAACTATTTTCCTATTCATATTATTTATGAAGAAAGTTCTTATTTTAAAATCGAAAGTTTAGATAATTTAATTAACAAAATAAAAGCCAGACTTTGATATTCATACTATAAATCAAATCTTCAATATATAATACACTCTTAAATATCACGCAAGTATAACTTAAAACGGATATAAATGATTATATAAGATAGATAATACAATCAAACGAATTGAAAAAGACTCTTAGTTTCATTAAATTCTAGTAATATTTATGTAAATTATAGAGACTGATTTCGCTCTTGATTATAGTCTAATAAGTATAACAGGCCTTCTCAACTTATCAACCTATTGCCTGTTGCCAATGTTCCTTCAAAACAACTTAACAGTGACGTTGATCTGTTCAATCAAAATCAACAAATTGGTTCAAAACATCGATATCATCAAGATAGAACATGGAGGCCATTTTGAGAGTCATGATTAGTCGTACGGGATCTTGGTACCAATCGATATATAAGCTATTAAATTATTTTTTTACGAATCACCACCATACACTTATTATATACTATAAAAGTATATAATAGTAATAATGTGAAAACTATGATACAATAATTAATTAAAATGTTGAGGAAATGTTCTATTCATAGAAAAAAAGAAAATGCAATCTTGATTTTGGCATGATAATTAAATTCTTCGTTATTTAATAAATATAAAATTCATTAAAGTTTAGTAGCACGAATTTCAGGCATTTAACATTAAAGGTACTTTCTGGTTAGTTGGGTCACATAATAGATAATTTTTGTAAACTTTTTGTAGAAAAAGTAGACAGAAATACTAATATTTTATATTGTAGTTATAATACGTTAAAATATATTTTTTTAAAATTGTAGTCAATTTTATTAATTTACTGCAGCGGAATATGGAGCATTCGGAATTTCTGCACGCCAATCATGAAGTCTTGGCGGAAGTCCAAGGTATTAAAATCTATCTGAAACAGCTAACCAATCAATTTTTCTGTTAAGAATAAATGTAGTTGCAACTAATCAGCAATTACAGGCTCATAGAGTAACCTCACAATTTCCTCGAAATTGAGCAGAGTATTTAATGTCTCATTAGTTCGAGCTATTCTTGGCTTCACGGATTGATATAACGTTCGTCGTTCTGCATCTTTTATGCGCTCTGTATTACGATTAGAGACAGATACGTCTGGACATGGGCCGATGGTGATGCCCACTGCTTTCATGATTTTCAAAATAGGCTTGAAACCTTTATTGAAAATGCAAATATCTTGACACTTACCTGCGTACAGCCGGCTCAGAGACTCATAACTTTTTAATCATTATGAATTTCACTTTGTGCTTTAAACACAATATTCTATATACTTAGGGCTATCAAATTATACAAAAAAAGTTTTCGATTTTTTTTAATCAACTCGCCAGAACCAACTCTGACCCTTAAGTCAGAGATAATGATACAAACATATAAAATTACTGTAACTACAGTCTGACTACACTAATATGTTAGAGTAAAGCAGATTCAAATAATATTAATTTTATGATTATCAGTTAGTACCGAGTTAGTGCATATTTATGATCTAACCATCACTGAACTTAGTAATGTGAATGAATTTCACTAGGTAATTTTATTACTGCATTGATAAACGATTTTACTGTAAAAGCATAATTATGGGTCCTATTTATTTATTTTGCAATTACGTTTCAAGTGGTGCTGAAAGTTTTCGAACAAGCCATGTTACAAGGTGCAACTAATTTGAATTTAATAGTCAGTGAAATGAAGGGGTTATATTTTGTGTGTTTAGTAACATCCATCTACTTTCAGGGAACCCTCGTAATATGTTGGCCTAACGACCATTGTTTTTGGAGCATTTCGTATTGTACAAGAGGGGACTGAAAACTTCCGGGTTAAGCTGGGGTTTAAGATAAATTCAATACATGTGGCGACATATTAGGATTTAATATTAACTTATATACGTAAACTAATATTAAGCGAGATAAATGATGTTTAATAGTCATTATTTTGTTTTTTTTAACATCGAACGAAGGATGTAATATTACAAAAGATAATAAATACTCTATTATTTTAAATCGTGATGACTACTAATCTTAATTTAAAGAAATTTAATTATAATAAAATGATGTAGAATACATAATTATAAATTCTGGTAAATTGAAATATGCTTTATTCACATCAAAGCTCGACAACTAGACAAGAACTGGATTATATTTATTTTTAGATATAAATTCTAGTGGCTTCTTATTTCTAATTATTATTTCTGACTATAAGCTACACGATGTTTCGAAATGTAATTTTTATCTTGATACTTGTGTGTTTATGTACAGATTGTAACTTTTTCTTCTCCCGTCGTAGTTCAGAAATAAGTGATAGGGCAAAAGTATAAATGATCGTTCGCGAGAATTCCACGGTGCACTGAGATCAATTTCTATTTTAGCCGTGTGCTACCGTAAACTCGAAAATTGGTCTGCAGACCCCAGCATGACTCGTTGCTCTCCGCGTGATAACGCAATGGTCGACTTCCAGAGTGGGCCGGTAATGGCCGGCGAGTGGCGGGATCTCGAGCCCGGCAACAATATCCCCATACGCGATTATCGGTCTGGTTTAAGACCGCGCGCTTCCGTCCGCGCAGGAAAAGCCCGCGGTGAGCGTCGGTCATGTCCCCACCGCAGCGAGTGGCCTTCGCATGACCGCGTCTGTATGGACCTGCGGCTGAACCAGACAATAAAATCCTTTGAATTAGCAAGAACGCGTTGCGTGTTCTCGAGTTAGAAAGAGTTTTTTTTTCTATCGAGCGGTGAAGTTTAGTCAGGTGGACTTCGGTCGCGCGATGTTTTAGCATATTTATACATGGAATTAGTTGACACTGTTTAAATACCAGAGATAAAGCTTGTACCACTTTCTTATAATGACTTTCGGAGACTCGTGTTTACGGGTGAGTATTAATGAAAAAATTTCGAAAAAATTTACATATTAACTTGGAACCTGATACACCCGGTGCTACCAGCTACGTATATATACAATAAACAAATGTATACGTTATTTTAGGTATGTCACCTTCAGGAAAGCCGCGCCGAACGCTCGAGAACAGCGGCTCCGATATCCGCTACCACAGAGAAATCGGGGACCCCTCACTCGTAACGCGGGATCACCTTTAGCGGAGCCACGCAGAATTCTCAAGAATAGTAGCTCGATTAATCGTTGATCGAAGGAAACTCGCGGGCCTCTCAGGCGGTCGGGCCCCGGTAACAGCAAAACACGCGGCTTATTCGCAACATCGGCAGCTCGGGTAGCCGCCGATCTAAAGAAACTCGCGGATTCTCGAGCCGACGGGCATTCGGTAAAAGCAGAGCACGCGAATTATTCGCAACATCGGCAGCGTGAATAACGCTGGAGGTATACGTGGGATCGGCTAGTTCGGGAGTCCACGGGTGGGGAGAAGCGAAGCCGAGCAACCATAAAAAGGGAGGATATCGTAAAGGAGGGGGTCGTTTTGTCATCTGTCGTTCGTCCGAGTGACACGCGCCGGGATGCCGTCTCTTCATCCCCATAGTCTAAGACTGTATAATAAACTACGTCTACTGCAAACTGTAAGTTAGTCTTCTCGTTACTCTTCCAATCTCCAGCCTTTGTCGAGAGTTCGACTCCCTCCACCCTCCACACACACGTACACCCAGCGTGTACGTAAGATCCGGTACACTGTACGAGTACGAATCCCGTGTAATTCCTTTATTCATATTTTGACTTGCATTCGATTCCGCACGAGCCAGTGGCTTGGACTTGGAGAAACGGAGCGTCGGCTTGATTGGAAAGCAACCTTGGCGAGTGTTTCCGCGGTCGACACACGCAGAAATGAATTAAATGCATATTTCATCCGGCTATTTTCCCCGGTGTCGGGTCGGCTGGCTCGAGAGCAGCCGCGCGGCAAAAGGAGTTCCCCGAAAGTCGGCTGCCCGGGTCTTTTCGTCGCAGTTCGTCCGAGGGCAAAGCTCCCCTGGCGTGCCACCGCGCACTTTTCGGTAATTTTGGATAATTTCCCGTTTCCTGCACTAACATCTTGACTGTTTTGCTCCTGGGCGCGCGATTGTCGCGTGTCGGTCGAGGCCCATTACACCGCGGGCTGCTTCGATTTTTCCCGGCGATCATCGCGCCACCGGCTAATCGGCGGCGCCCGCCCGCGCTAATTGCCTTGTTTGATAGCGCGTGGTCGATCGATCCGCCCCGGCGGCACACACCCTCTCATTTCACCGGCGATTATTTAAGCGAACGCCGTCGGTTCTTTATGGATTTATCTTTAGCCGCAGCCTTATGGCGATTTATACACGAGTTTTGCGTGTCTCTCCATTATTGCCGAGGATGTATCACATGATGACCCTTGATGACATATAATTTTCAGTGTTCCTATTAGTCACATGAAACTTTTAACGTTATAACCTGTCTTTTAATAAACGCGAACAGTGTCCGAAGTAAAATGTTCCCTACTGTCTGCTTTACTCACGCGGTCATCGATCCTCCATTTGCACTTTGCTATAAAATCCGACATTATTTTTTAAATAATTTTTATTATTATGCCATTCCCATTGAGTTTATTAACTCTATACGTCGTGGATCGCAGTAATGTAAACTGTACTTTTGCTGGAACAAAATGATTTGTACTGTTAAAGCTTCATTTTCAACTTTCTTTATTTGATTTAATAAAAGGTCAATGGAAATAAATTTTTCTATTTAGCAATTTATTGAAAGATACCGCAAAGTCTCGGCATTTCCAATGAAGATTATTGAATTTTCAGAATAAACAGAAGTCTTAGTCTTTGGGCGAGAATCTCTAAAAGAATGTCGGGTGGCACAGTGCATTCCTGACCTACTGGAAAATTCTCTATGAAATGTTCGAAATCTTACAAGCATCATAGAATTTAATTTAGGAAAAGGAAACTCGATATTATTGATCAATTTGCGTGCAGTATTTCAAATTTCAAAAATTCTCGATTATAATTATATAAATTTTGTAAAATTCGATTGTTTATTTTGTAAATATTTATTTATTCGCAAGAAAATTATACTGATTATTTTGTCACGGTGCCTAACTGTAAACCCAAGTCGATCAAAGTAGAACTAAAAGCAAAATAATCGTCTTCATTTTCAATAGGGATGTTTTTCGAACTATCGGTTTGTCCTGGTTTCAAAATACGCCCACGACCCGACGGCTATCGCGAATCGGTGAGGCATGCAGGAAGGCACGAAGCATACGCGGGGAAAGAATTAAAACCGCAGCGCGGCAGTTTGGTCGAATCGTAGTTCAGTCGCGTAACAGTTACTGTACACCGTAAAATTTTACGTACAGGAGCCTTTAAAGAAGTCCCGCGGCTCCTTTCCCACCCTGTGCGGCTCACATGCGAGTTCCCGAAATATAGGTCGTTTGGCGGCGCGGCGGGCGAATTGCCCCTCAACCGACTTCCGGAAATATGAAAAATACTTCCGCATCCAATGACGGGCCCTGCAGTAATAGTCATCGTTCGCTCGATATATCGCGAGTCATCGAGAGGAAGCGCGAAAGTGAATGGGGCGGGAGTGGGACAGAGCGAGGCTGCATAGAAATGCGATCCCCGAGCGGATTCATCCCATCGCCAATATGCGGCTGCATGTAGGGCGGGGCCCTCTTGCCGTGCCGCCGCCCAAAAGCTACGGTGGAAAGTAAAATTTTTTAATATGGATCCGTGATATCGAAATTTGATACACGGCCACCTTTAAACTACTTTCAGCTTCAGAATTTCGTAATATCAATATTTCCTTTTAATTATTACGTTAAATATTATTAATTCTCGTGTTTCGTACGTGAATTTATGTAAGAATATTCATTACACGTGCGGTATCTTCTTTATTGTTGTACAACAAACGCATGAATAAAGTACACAAGCTTTATATCATATACGCTTTGTATCCAATTATCACTTTCAACCTAGATGTATATATTGGTGTGCACTGTTTACGTATAATTTACATGTTAAATTTCTGACGGATTTTTATCGAGATACAGCACGTATTATATATTTGATACAAGGTTATTATACAAAGGTTTCTTTTATAATGTTAGAATTTACTACGAAACGAAGTGATTGATATATAAAAATTAAAGAATAGTTATGTAAAACTATAAGACATAGTTATAAATGACTTGCCATAAAAAGAATTTTTATGATGAAGAAATAATGCCAACTTTTCTTCAATAGTATGTTTAAAATTATTAGAAAAAAATATTACTTACAATAATTCAGTTTATTTCTATCAAGAAGACTCCTAGCAATAAAAGTGTAATGTAAAACTAAAATATTTTCTCTCTAAAAGCTGTTTCACCCATTAAACCACACTATGTCTTCAGTAAAGGCACGTTTTATAAAACTGCAGTCTCTCGCGATTCCTGAAAGTATCGTGCAGATTTGGGAGATTTGTCTGGAAAAATTTCTAACAGGACACACTTTGGATTTACAAAGTTCGTGCTTCGCATCGCATGTTCAGTGGCGCAATAACGAAAACAATCGATGGGCTATTCGTCTCGAGGTGGAAATTCATCATCTCCAATTCTTCGCCTACTACTGCAGGAACGATGCAGAGAAAGGGACCGTTTGTATGCAACGAACTCGGCCCGAGACTCTGCCAATCTTCGAGATATCGCTTTGTGTCACGTGAACTACTTTTTCGACCCTTTGCCTTGGCTCCACGCTTATTCATAAGCCGAGGATTCGTCGATGACATGTTGAGTATGCTTCGTGAGTTCTCTTTTCTTCGATTTGCTTGGTGTATCGATGCACGCGATTGCAGTAGCAAACGATGGAAAAACAGAATGAAAAGGTTGATTCGATCAATTTTTAAGAGATCGTGTTAACAGAATTGTTTTTGATTGATTATTTGTCGCGTTAATTATAAAGTTTGTTTTATTTTTAAGTTTAAAAATTGTAAATTTTTCAGGACAATTATGTGTAAAATGAATTAAGCCGCACAGCTTTATGACATTCAAACAAAAGTCGAAATTTCGTAAACTCCGAGTTGCATTAAAATAAATTTGACCCACAGATGTAATAGCTGCAAAGGTAAGCGCAATCTCTTTTTATTTCTGAGCGTGTAGGTATACGGCTTATGGAACATGTTGCAAAAAATTTATGTGCAAGTTCTTTCGGAAATGGCTCTTTTTGGACATTCTGTTTTAGGAAGTTTCACGCTCGAAATGATTTTATTTTTTCTAGTGACATAAACAATAATAAATGTTAATACACAAACAGTAAGTACGCCGTTTGAATCCATTGATAAAAACTCAATGAAACGATTTTTGTTCCCTAAAAGTCGCAATACCATAGTCATTAAAGTTTAAGTGTAGCATTACCATCCGAGTAAGTTACGACGTACAAACCCAAAAAAATAAAGAAAACATAAACAACATTATACGCGCATTGAGAATAAAAAACATACATTAACTGCGTTAAGCTCATCGTCGTCGAGCAGGTAAAGCGCGGCATAATTTTTTAATCTAGGCCCACTCGCAAGCGGAAACGACTTGCTGTAAGCACCCGCGAGAAAGAGATTGCGCGCCGTTGGAGCTTCGGCGACTGCTAAGCTCGGAATCCCGGGCCAGGCGGAGAAGCGCCCTCAAAATTTCCGGCCAAATTAGCGCCACGATTGTCGCACTTGGCCGTCCCAATCCCGTCCATTCCGCGGCCGCGGAAAAAGCCGCTCTATGCAGTCTCCGCGGGTCTTTCGAAAAAGCCCTCGGGCCGCGGCGGGATTAAAATGCCGGGCGGGGGTAAGGGGGGAGGCAGGGCTCGGGCGCGGGGCTAATACCTCATACAAATGCGCGCGCGGCATTTGGCCGCTGCATTTGGCGGGCGCGCGTATGCGGGGGTGTCGCGCACGCGCCCCCGGAATGTAGCGTCCATTTGGCGCGCGCTTTTCGTGTGTCACGCGATCCCGGTATAGGGACAGGGGATCGCCGGACGAGCCCTCGGCGCATACAGCCGCAGTAAGCCGTTGCGGCATTCGTCGGCCGCCTCCGGCACTACATATAAGCGCCGCAGTGCACTGGTGTAACGCTCATAGACACTGGCGTGTCTTGATCCGCGTGGGTGTACGAGGGGGAGGGCGGGCGCGCGGGCTATGCGCGCACACGTAAAAGGGCATAAACCGCCGCGCGCGCGCGGCCCGTTTAGATATGCGGAAATGCTGGCGAATCGTTTAGGCGATCATTCTTCGTTTCGCCGCGCGTATGCGCAGGCCGCGCCCGCTCGCATTAGCCGCGGCTCATCTTTCCATGCGCATTCCAAAATAAATTGCTTCATCAGCAAACCTTTGGTGCCCGAAATTAAGTTTTTTACATAGCACGCGCGAGCTATTCAAAGGGTAATTCGAAAAGCGACGCTGTAGCTGTTTATAAGCTATATTGCAAATGAAAATCCAAGTCTTCGTAAAAGGTTTTTTAATCAAGATCTTACTTCAAGATGGAAATGTAGGAATAATAGATGGCAATGAACGGATGCTTTTTCTGCAGTTTATAAAGATACTTTTAGACGTTCCAATTTCGCTACACAAGTATAGATAACAATCGCATCTTCGAGTCAATGTAGCAATTGGAATTCTATAATGGCTCTTGTACGCACAACCGATATTTTTTGTATAGGAAAAAGTTAACAAAAATTTACCTCCTGGAAATGCAGAACACGGAGAGAATCGATTAAAGAATCTCAAATAAAACTCAGTAAATACCCAGAAAGACAGCAGTAAAAAGTATCTAAAACATTTAAAAACCATGCAGAGTACACAAAGATCAGAATATCCCTAGTAGAAAATAGACCAATTTTTATCCTGAATATATTAATTAAATGGAGCCTTAAATAACAAAAATAAAAGTGTTAAACATATAGTATTACTATATATGGATTTATATCTATTCATGTCTAAATTTTCGATGATAAAATTTATTTAAACCATAATTTTTGGAATTATTATAACCAAAAAATGTTGAATATTTCTAACAGGGATTTTCAATATATTTTTGACGCCTTTGTCTACTCATAATTGGCAAAGCTTATATTCTTGTGGTTGCTTTTGGACTGTAGAGGGCGCTCCCTGATTAAATTTAGCCCGAGAAAAAGCGGCAAAGCTCAGCGGTGGCCCGCGCCTCATAACAGCGTGCGGGATAAATTGGCGAAGGGTACATAGCCCGCACTGCAAGGAACGCACGCACCTAAGGCGGGCCTCGAAAGGGCGGGAGGCGATGCGCCCGCGACAATAGAAGCGCGGCTGGAAATGGAGTTGGCACTGATTAGACATTGCGAGCGTGCCCTCATGCAGCGATGGCCCGTCGGAATCCGCCGGCATACCGGGACGCTTCGCAACGCCCTTCTCACTTACTCCCCCGCATTATTATCTCTGCCACGCGCTTACTTTTGCATGCGATGCCGGCACAGCTCCTGCGGACGTCCGCGTCGATCTCGAAAGTCCGAGCGCCCCTGATTCACGCCGCAGCTTGATCATTCGAGGTCAGGAGCCGAGGCCGTCGAGGGTTCATTTCGGGGGTTAATCGGGAGATCGAAAAGCTCGTTTGGCGGGCGAAGCAGGACGCTTGGGTTCGGGGCCGCCGGAAAATAACGCATGGCCTCCTGCGGCTTTATTGGAAAATTTAGGGCGAAGTTCGCCCGTCGCGTATGCGCGTGCGATGGGCGAATGGATTCTCGTTGTTCCTACGGTCGAGGATGTTTTAATAGCGTATCATAACCCGTTGCTGCGGGACACGCCCGGTCAATGCTGCACGGACCAACGTTCGAGGGTCACCAATTTTCAAACTTTATTTAGTCCAATCTTCGAGTAGTGTTTTCCCTTGTAATTGGTATTCGGAGAAAGTCACCCGGTAACGTTATCTTGGGCATGAAGTTGCCGCGCATGTTTGTAGATGTAACTATAAATAAAATGTAAGTTTCCCCCCATGCTTTAATGAGAGCGTACTTTTTTAATTTTGTCATAAAATTTAAAGCTCCAAACTGAAACAACAAGTTCAAATCCTTTTTGTTTTACTGTATTTACTTTGTTAAAATTTGCATTAAGTGGACTTTCTAAGTTCAAACTTAAGCTCCTCGAAATGGTATATTTCGACGGAGATATTCTCAACTTTTTCGAATTGTTAATCGGCCTGCACAAATCACCGGAAATGCCCGGAAAATGTCCGTTATAAATTTTTCCTGTACAATCTTCTTGATTTTATAAAGTGTACTCGAATAGTCGGAATCTATTGGTCTTATTAAATTCCCAAACGTTTTAGTTAAGTGTAGAAGCTTTCCTTGCTATCTCCCTGTCGGCGCGATAAAATCTACCTGAATAAAGTTTTAATTTGTAGATTAATATCGTATGTTATTTTTATCCACTAGTTAAAAGCGGAAAGTAAGTTAGGCAGTCAGTAGAACTAAGCTTTTTTGTATTTTACAGGGAGCCTGAGCCAAGGGCCCCTTACTCCCGGCTACTTTCCCCCGAGCACTTCCGCTTTAGCTCCTCCGCCTTACGCGCCATCTCCATTTTACACCCAGTTACACGCCCTTTGTTCCGACTGCTCCGGTGCTCGCGGGGCCGTCCGTATCGTCTGCTTTCACTTACAGCGCCTTTAAACGGGGCCCTACATATGCACCGAGGAGAGCAACAATCGTGCTCGGCCGGGCGGCAAACGGCCCGCGGCCAGGCCGTAAACTCGGCCGTTTTCCCGGGCGCCCCCATGAAAATCAATGTTCGAGCGGACCTCGGCTCCCTCAATATGACATCAGTCGTCAATCAAGCCAGGGGCCGACTCTTCATCAAGCGGCCGCTCGTATAAACTCCCGCGCCCCGCGCCCAAGATTATATTGAATTAATAACGGCGAGGCGAGGCCCTCCTTGCCCCGTGGCCCTCCCCCTCGTGCGGAACGCAATTAGTTTTAATGCCCGGTCAGCGCGCACAAAGCCCGCGAGTAATGAACCCCGCGGCTCGTCTCGCGCCCGGATCGCACGTCCCGATAACAATAATGACAATGATTTTAGGGGCTCGATTAATTCGCGCGCTGCGCGCTAATGACCCGGCTCACTTGGATGCATTATGCGCACAGCACCGCGGCCTTTGCCCGTATCTCCAGTCCGCGATCGCCGCGGTCCGATAATAGCGCCGGGAGCGCACCGCACCGGACAATATTATCAGGGACGCGCCAAGAGAGAAGTTGACGCGCGGCCGAGTTGGACGGGGCCGACGGCGATCGCCTCGCCCGGCCCGATAAGCGCGGCTCGGTTACGGCTTTTTGACGCCCCGCTAGAAGTTTATGTCGGCCGAGTGACGGGCAAACCGCCGTGAATCGGAGGCGGGATTGCTTTGCGACCGCAGGCGGGGCGCATGCGTGTCGCCAACTGGCCCGCGGGCTCCGATTGACGGGCTCCCCGAGCGCGATTGTTTTTCAGGCTGTACGCAATTAGCAGATTGAAGCGCGCAACGCGCCGCGCGTCAAAGGAGCCTTTCGATCGCGCTTCCGCGCACAGCCAATCAAATGTTTTTGCAGGCCGATTGTAACGCCAGAGTGTTACCAATTCCGCTGCGAAAATCCTTTTTCTCCCTTTGGCTGCGTTATTTTACGCGGGCTCGCGTTATGTAACAATCACGTCTCGCACGCGAATCATTCAAATGTATGTCCTGCGGACAGTCGGCGAATGAGCCTGTGCATAAATCAAGGTGGACCGCTAAATTTTGGCTAGAAATCAGCGGCAGGATAATTCGCGTTATCAATTTGCATATTTCATCGTGGTAACCGCGTGCGTGGGTATTGTGCTTCATTGGAATCTCGAAATAACAGGCTTAATTTTAGACACACAAGTGCTTACATCTTGATTGACCCTACTCATATTAACTAATAATAATAATTATAATCAATTATAACGGATTACAGTCTTTTGATCCTAAATAATTCTGACTGAATATTATACAAAAAATGACATAAAATACTGTAAAGCTATGACTGAGAAGGGGTGGCAACATGCACTACAGGTATAAAACTGTATGTCGCAGCTACATATACTAATTATTAACTAGTGCATACATCACCAAAGCTATTTGTGTAACATGAGCTTTGACTTTGTCAATTTTGACTTTCGCTTTTGCTGGAGTTTTTAATTATTAAGCTGATAAATTACTTTAACAGTTTATTAAAAATAATTTAAATATGTATACCAACTTAAATTTAAACTTCACCTTAACTTCACTTGAGCTTAACTTAATCTTGAATTTAAAACTATCTGATATAATTAAAATATAAACATTATCAAACTATAAAATTGTTTTTAGATTGCTTAACAGTTTACAGAGTACTAAAAGTAACCATAATTCAATATTTCATTTAAACTTTACAGAAACTTATAGCTAATTCTGTAGGATGAATTTACAATTATAATAACTTACATTGTATTGTGATAAGCTGTCATTCTACTTTTACATTTTTTAAGGTTTATTCAACGCTGCATACATTTTCAAATTTTTTAAAATCTCCTGCAAACTACGAGACCTTGGGTATTTTATACAACTACTGTTTAAATTGTAGTAAAACCAGAATGTCAGTGGAAGCTACATTTATTTGACTTTCAAATAAAACATAACATAACATTAAATTGAGATCATTTTACAAACCTATTTTTCAGACTTTTTCATTACAAAATAAAAATTTTCAATTCTCTATACCATTCTAAAAGTTTGTTAATATATGCAAAAGAAAAAAATTATTCCAGTTGTAGTCAATTCGGCACCCCGTTTCTCCGATTGACACAAGTACCACTGAACCTTCTCATGTGCCTTGTTCACCACACACTGCTTGGCTCGGTCGTTGATTAGCACTGAAATTAGAACGTGAATAAAAGAACGTAAATTACAGAAAAATACTAATCACGAAATAAAAAATATCTGTGATACAGTGTTACACGTGCTGTCAATCTGTAACTCATCTGTATACTATTTACTTTAATACAATTAAGAATAAATGTGGACATGAAGACCGAAGCTATATAAATGGTACCACGATGTAAATTATTGGGATACTTCGTTAAATGTTAACTTAAATTGATATAAAATATTAAATGTTAAAGTGATACACTTAAATAAAATAAGTTTCAATTACAAAAAACATGTGAAGCCTTAATATTGTCAAAACGAATGTTCTATTATTTTTGATCTTTACAATGCATTTAAAAAAATCTATTGTACTTTATATTACAATACATAAAACCAACATCTACACTATTAAAAGTCAATTTTCCTTCTTTATTCTTAATAGTCTTAAAAGATTATGAAAGTGAGAGCTAAACAGTTAAAATTAATAAAAGTACAAAATCTACTCACGGTTAATAAGAATAATGGGATAATGGTATTAGCGGGTTCATTAGCGACATCGTTCCCAGTGGCTTTGGATCGCATTAACGCCTGAACGCAGGCATGTATGTAGGCACGCGCTCACGTTAGGCTGCTCGCGACGCTTGCAGCCACTTGCGCTCACGAAGAAACCCAACGCGCGCAAATCCGGCGCGCGATCGTCTGCACTTGCATGCACGGCTTGCTCCGATAATGAAAGACTACGCAGCTGCACGTGACTGATCCTCCGGCTGACTAAAGCTACAATAAGGTCACTTGATGCTTGACAGATTTGAATATTGCCTCAGATATACTGAGGTGGTATCGACTTTAAATGAAGACTTAATTAAACGGGTGACTTTAAGCGATTTATAATAAATACGTTTCAAATTCAAAGAAGAATATATTTTTAATATACAGAAGTAATAAATTGATACTAAAAATTACTAGTTAATATTTACTATGAAGTTTCTAGTATTAAAAATTAATATGATGTAGAATTAAAGACTTGATAAACTTGTCGCCACCGAAATATTCGTTCAACTTTAAACATCTTTAGGTTTAAATCCGATTATAAATTGATTTTTCTTTGAAAGAAAAAAACCACCCAGCTTGGGATTTGTACTTCTTAGCAAAATACAGTCTTAATACATTGCGAGCTCATAAAACTTAAATAAATTCTTCAGGAGCAAAGCTGGACGAAAGGTAATATTCCGCATCGCCGCTACTCTAACCTTCTCAAGCTTATCAATTTTTAATACTCACTCTCACTTGGAACTTTGCCTCTTTTGTTCGAACTCGATAAACTTGCTGGCATGGGAGGGACGAGAAAAAAAATTAGAAACTCTTATAACCAAAGTTGATTCGAAATAACACGAAATTCCCGGGGTATAGCGCTCGCTCAGGCTCTTTTAAATTTACGATGTTTTTACCCAACAGCTTTCCAGTTTCCATTATCGGCTTTACATCGGGCGAAGGTCATTCGCCGAGGAGAGCGGGAGACGGGGCCGAGGAGGAATTGGAAGAGATCGAGAAAACTAATGGGAGGGGGAGAAAAAATTCTGCAGTTGTTCTCGAAAAGCGGAGGCAGGGAAAAAGGACCCTCGCGTGCAAGCCCAGCGCGCCGGCTTTGCCCTTTATTTTCCTTGTTTGTTGCCTCATGACGATCCGTAGTGGCGGTGGCAATCATTTACCAACTTGCCAATTTCGGTTGCGCTCGACAGTTAACCGGCTCGTTCAATTGCTGTTATACCGATATCCATTATTTAACGTCGACCAGCGTGAAAAGTTATTTCTGATTTATCTGATTTTGTCGATTTGAACGGTTTTTTTCACCCGACAATGTTTTTTTGGTTAATAAGAATAATAAACAATATGTGGAAGCTTAAAATGTACTAAATAATACTGTATGAAATAAAAATATTATGGTTATAGAGTTCCTGCATGATTCATATTCGCGATATTAAAAAATGAAAATACTGTGTTTCTATAGTATCAGTTATATGTAAACTGTAAGAATGCGTTTGAAATAGTTTATGATATTTAGAAAAATTTTTCAAAATTTATAACAAAATTAAAAAGATATCTGTTTGCATATGCTCCACAAACGTTCGAGTAAATGAATTCTCTGCAGTACGCAGGAAGAATTTTTCATTTGAACGCGGGTTTCTTTCTTTTAGAAAAATTCTCTGACGCCAATTGAAATTTTTCGGGTTATCTAAATGCCTTGTCTGCATTTCTCCATTATTAATTACGTTCTTCGCACTTTACGGTCGTCCGGAAATTCGAAAAACGGAGAATCAAGAATTAAAACAATTGCAGTTTTTCGAAGTACATCTCTCAAACCCTTCCAGGAGTTGGACGCGAGATACATCTCAAAAATAGAAATCACGGCTGCCTTGAATATTTGAATGGTACCGGTGAAATGAGCCCGGGGACATTTTCTGATCAACAATGGAAAGCGACACCGGAGGATTCCAAACTTGGCAAAGCATCTCCGCGCACTGCTTTGCTTCGGTGAGAGCTCCCGTCCTGCGAGTGAATAGGGTTTAGCCGACGCGCGTATGCAGGTAGGGTGGCTTTCAATTTCACAATTTACTCGAGGTCGATTTTAATCTGGCATGCATATAGGATATAAGCTATAGATACAGTTAGCTAACATATATGGGTCTTTCGATAATTTGTTTTTTTAACTTTTCCACTGACATCAAGTCAAATAATATTTATATTGGAGCGTTTCCAATTTAATAGTTTTAATTTAGGTAAAAAAGTAATTTAAAAATATTAGTTAATTTCATACAATCTTATAGCATTAAACTAATTATTCATAAAAATAGATTTTTTAAACAAAAATTATAATTTAATTTATTGAATGTCTTTAAATAAATCCTTGTATTAAAAGTTGAAAGATCATCTCTAATAATACCTAGGGAAATTCATTGTTTTTTAGTGACTAAAGTGGAAGTAATAAATCTTAGCAGTTATTTAGGATAAGTCCGTTTTATATCTTTACCATATCAATATTATACGTATTCATAAATCTATGTTATTTATGTTACCTCTAGACATAATACTTTACTAAGAAATGGATTGAAAGTAAAATTCTATCTATAAGGAGCAGGATATGACCACGATCTAATTTATTTTTAACTATTTGAAAGCATGCATATATTATATAAATTTAAAAAAATATAAAACAAACAGAAAATGTAATGCTATTCAAAAAGTTATGATAATTTTTTTGCAAAAATTAAAAAATGATAATTTAAAAATCAATAATATAGCTAAAACATGCTATATACTTATACATTAATAATTAAGAATAAATTATGCATCAGATAAATAGAACTGATAAAAACTAATTAAAAGTTTAAACTATCTAACTAAAATGTCTAGGCTTAGTTCGTAACAAAGAAATAGTTTTACCATCTAAAATTGTGTTTCTGTGAGCGACGGTCTGTGTTAGGAGTCTGTCAACTGTTGTTTCTATGTACTCATCCAGGAAACAGTATGTAGTCCCCGGGATTTAGAAGTGGTCAGTAGGCACGCAACAGGCATGAGTTTCACGCCTGCTCGAAATTCGCAGGCGTATATGCATGGCTGAGTGAGCCGTAGCTTTCCAATGCTGGCTTTCCCGCAGATTCAGCGCAGTGCAAGATTGGAAGGAGGTGGCCGAAAAGTCTCCAGGCGGTCCGCAGGTAGATTCCCTCTGTAGACGGAGTGTTGTGAAAGTGGGAGGAGCAGTTCAGCGCAGCGGAAGCACCCAGACCTTCGTTTTTCTCGGGCTTTTCAGGGAGTAAGGCGCGAAGGGCATCACACGAGTAGGGGAAGAAGCGAGCATTGTTCTGCCAACCGCTTTCATAGCAAAAAGCAATAAATCATCAAAATTCATATTTTCACAAATAAAGTCCAGCGCGTGATTATATTTCAACGACCTGCGATTCTCTGCTTCTATTTGTTTCTCGTTTACAATTTCCAAGCATGTTTATTAGAACTAGAAATATACTTTGTTGATTTGATTAAATGTAAACAACTATTCATAATGATTGGATAACATGTAATTTGTATTGGTGCACGTGCAACTTTAATTTGTAGATATATAATTGTGTCTTTATGATGCAACATTATTAAGGGCACAAATATTTATTAAACATTAATATACGTTTCCTTTATCGATACGTTTAAACATACGGTACATTAAACATTGATTTGTGTGAATATTTACCTTGCACGTACATGTTCAAAGCTAGGTTACATTTCGTTAAGTGCTCGGAGCAAGAACTCGATTGAATTTATCCGTGGCTACGATCCCCGGCAATATATCCAATGGGGCGCCCGCGTGATACTGATCAGTCGGCGAGCTTTTTAATTTAAAACTCGGCTGTCCCGTGAAGCGGCCGTAAAAGTAACGGGCGAATATTAAACGCGACGTTGAGTACAAGGGGGCGTAAAATTAGTTGTCGCCGGGGGCGATTAGACGCGTCCCCGGGCCTCGGCCGAGTTCGAGCCTCGGCACCCGAGTTCCACAATTATTAAATACTGTCTAGAAGGCTGCAGCGCCCCGTTTACGATCCCGTAAAACTCCCCAAGAGCTTCTTTATCTCCTCGTCCTCACTCGAGGGCGCGACGCGGCGCTCTCTCTTCCGTCGACTCTCCTGAGAATTCGACGCGGAACTTTTGGATTCCGCTTGAAGCCGCTCGCGATGGTGCGTCACAGCGGCGGCCCTTGGAAGTTTTTTTATAAGCGCCTTGTCAGAGCCTTCGCTAATGTTTCCAAATTAATCCGGAGTCAAGAAGAAGCGCCGCAGCCCAGGGGCCAAGATGGCACGTGCGGGGGAGAGATAGAAAGATCGAGTGGCTTTGCATGAGGAAGATTAAGTGCGCTTAGAAGAAAGAACGAAGCGTGATTTATGGACTCGATCGATGGGGAAAAAGTGCGAAGCGAAAGATGTCGCGTGTCCTAGCAGATGACGCAAGGATGTATGACGATGGAGCCGGAGGGTCTTACTTTCCATTTGGGCTGCAACGCCACTGATACCACATAAATAGTCTATCTGTTTCAGTTTCGGATTACACGAAATCTTTTACCTTTTTTAATTAGCATTTGAGTTTTGATAGAAATAGTGACAGTGAGGATATGAAAAATGAAATACTTTATACTTGATTTATTCGCTGGAATAATAATGATATAGATACAAAGATGCGGTATACAAAAGTATTATCGACTACTTTATTGTAGCACGTTTGATTATTGATATGTTAACTGTTTCTAACTTACGGCTTTGCTTACATTAACAGAATAGGCAATGACATATTCGCTATTACAAAATAGCAATATTATCGAATATTATAATCTCTATCGATTTGATATTTCGGTCATTCTTACTTGAGAAGTGAATATTACAACACATTTATAGCACTGAGTAGATCTGAAACAAAACAAAGAATTAATCAAATTTAATGATTCCTATCAAAAGTTATTGTATATACCTGATAATACTATCGTTTCGATAATGGATGTTATATAATTTAATTATTTCCATTACTGTGTAATAAATATCTTATAGTTTGTTTTTCATTAAAAATCAATATATATTTATATAGAGTTGTACATATTCACATACTAAATATGGAAATTTGTTACTCAGTAACGAAAGAACGTCAAACAAGATTAATTGCTTGAATCTCACTAAATTAAGTAAATATTATTACAAAGTTTGCATTCGAAACAGAATTTCATGAATTCCTATAATTCGAAAATACGGTCCAATTATAAATTCAAAATACAATCACGAATCATTTCCATTTTCCTCGAATTACATACAGAGAAGGATAAAGGAAAACAGACCCTCCTATGTTGGACGAAATTAAGTATGTCAGAAGAATAACGTATTCGTATTTTTATGTATTTATATTCAATAAAAACGATTCCAAGACTCTGAACAGTGACTAAGAAGAAATTTTACAGGTACCGTACTAAATGCAACAGTGTGTGACAGTTCAGAGGATAGCGCGACAAACTCATATGCTACGAATTGAGTTGTCTATACTCGATGGGACCAATCACTCGCGAACGAGCATCGAAAAAATGCGTATTTTTGCGGGGAGGAGGCAAGTGAGTGACACATCCGAGGTGAAAAAAGCGGCAACACCTGTTTCCTTCAAATGGAATAGAGTGTCAGCCAGTGCCATTACCATATCACACGTCAACGGAAGTATGCAAATTTATGAACTTTTGAGATATGTCATTTGGTTGCTTTTCGTCTGGTAATTAATTAAGCCTTTGTTAATAATAGGTAATCTAATTCTAACAATCATAATGCACAAAAAAGATCTTTGAAATTCGTTTGTATATAATCAAAAATATTATTTAATTCACCGATTTTTTTTTAATAACATCGACGCATGCATGAAAGACATGTAAAAGTAGTCGATAGATGAATTCATAGGTATATATATTCATAGTTCACGCAATTTTATACGGTTTGTTTTATGCTGTTTGTGAATTTTATGTCTTAGTTTATGATTCACTACTAAGTAAAACATAAGGTAGCGAATGAATACGTCAGGGAACTCCTATTTTATAGTCTTATCCGAAAGCACACCGCAACGAATTTAACTTTAATGAAAAATTCTCTAATCCAATGTTTGCTCCCTTATAAGTTTTCGCTCATGAAGTTTGTATGCAGCTTCATATAATCTCCAAGTTCACCAATTCAAACCTAAAACTTCTCCTTATGAAAATCTGCTCATATCTGACATAATTATTATTTCAAATGAAATGTGCACGTACCTCCAAAGCGATAACAAGCGCTGTGTACACAAGATACTATACATTAAATGGACTTCCAGATCTGATTTGTTTTTCTATTTAAACTCTCATTTCCTGGAATATAATTAAACCTTTGTAGATTTTGATGCACTATAATTAATTAAAAGATATACAATAATTATGGAAGTAGTTTATAATAATAATAGAAATGATAATTTAAAATGGAATTAAACTGAAAATAAATAAATTCTCTTGAATTTTCATTAAATTGTGGGTTGTGTGTACATCTAGTAAATCTGGTAGTTTTCGAATAACTCACGTACATATACGAGCAAGTGGCAGCCCACTTTTAATAAAGTTAATTTTCCAGTGATGCGACCATCGCCACGCGCAGTAATTTGAATCAAAATGGCCAGTGTTCGCGTAAAGGGCCGAAGACGACATTCCCTTTTACAGAAATCAAGCGAGAACGCGGGCAAATTTATACAAGAGAGAACTAGCTGTAGCCGCAGGGGAGCAGACTTGCGCGAGTTCTGGACACTTGCAGTTGGTGCCCCATATATAGCCGCCCTCGCCGTGGCGGTATCGAGCTGATGTAACAAAGTCCCACCGCACATACGCAGCTGCGCAAACTCGTTCGAATTGGCGTAATTGGCTCGAGTTTGGAACGATAACACCTTATTTGCCGGCGCATATTTTTGGTCTTATTACAGGGATGAGCGCTGCTCGATTCTTGCGCATGGACCCCCTCTAATTATCGAAGTTTGATTGAGGTATAATTGACAAGTGCGAGAATCGCCCCGCGTCCGGGGCGTAAATCGAGCCCCGGTAATGCCGCTCGGTGCGAGCGCAACGAGCCAATGCACGCCATTCTCCCGGGAAGCATAATGCGCGCTCTCAATTATCAAGCATGAAATTTGTAAATTATACGTCTATGCGCGCAATGCGGGATAGGCGCGGTCGTATAAACTTATCCACGGGGCACATCGATGTTTCGCCGCATAAAGCAGCTTTGGAGGTCGCGAGCGCACCAGCAGACAGTGTTATTACCTCGACTTTTATACAGCTCACGCGCTTAGCCATTGCGCTAATTGCGAGCTAATCGGGTAACAATATACACGAGCCCGCATTGAAATTGGATTGTCGTCGGGGTGGAAATTAGCCCCGAGTTTAAAGCGCGTAAAAGGATCGTTGGCGGGATCGCGCCGACGCACTTGGCGGCGGGTTGGGAATCGGGAGCCCTGGCGGCGGGACAATCGAGCAGCTTCCGGCGAATCGATGGCGGCCAGGCCGTTCTTCATGAATCAAAAGGAGCCCGGGCGCGCAGTAAAGCCGGCCCTCCTCGTTCGCCTGTTTATTAGCGAGTAAATCATGGGCCGGGGGGAATGGCGCGGGACAAGGCGCTAAACGGACGCGGGCCGAAAATTTTACGGGACGTTTACCGAGGCTCTCGGGCCCGCAGGTGCCGGCGGGGAAAAACCGTAAACGTCGCGACTCGGAGGAGCCGCGAGGAGTGCCGTCCAATCATAATCAACATGAGCGCGGCCCCGGGGATTTACGAGGCCGGTTTACGACTGTTCGTGCGACGGCGCGTAAATGGATTCGTCGATTCGGCTCGCCGCCGGCGTCGAGGCTCCTTTGAGAAATGGCCGCGCGCCCGGGAGCCCGCGGATCGATTGCGCGCCGGGACTCGATCGCCGGCCGCTCGACTCGCTCTTGAATATTAATCCCCCGCGCTTTTTGTTTTCGGCGCGGGGTGGCCTTTTGCGACATTTAACGAAGCGCCGCGGCCAAGTCGCCCGGCGAATTTGGCTTTGTACTCATAAATACACCAGTCACAATAAATATATTGTAATAAATTTGAATTTAATGTCACGTCAACGTCGCGTGTATTTCAGCCCCCTTTGTGCACGTGAAAAATGATACGGCTGCCACAAATTTCCTGTATAACTACTTTATTAACACATGAAAACGTACATTAAATTTAAATAAATTGATCCTGTTTCAGCCGGCATTATTTTATTTCCATTCAAACCGCTTTCAATGTATTATGCGCTAACGTAAACTTACCGTAGCACTCGTGCATTACGTAATTACGATATACTTTGCCTTTTTTACGTTCCGCCGTAAATATTTGCATAATTGAACTGCAAAAAGTTAATTAGGGTCATAAATAAATTTTGATTAGTCATATTTTGATTAGTCGTACTAACTAAAGCTAAATATCGAGTAAGCTTCTCTTATCGTGTACCTGCAATCGACTCAAACAACGTCGTACCCAAATTTTGAATCAGTCGCTATCTCAAAGGCAATCCCAAAGCTAAATAGAATTAACCTTCGACGCAACTGCCTTTACATATCGAGACTTGAGAAATCTACATAGATCTCGAACCGGAATATAACAAGGTTGAGAGCGATTAAAAATTAATCACGAGTCGCGAATCGTTTCAATCAAAACGAAGCCTCGCGATAAAGTCGGCCGTTACGGGGTCCGGCGAATAAATTTGACCGAAAAGCCGCTCGGGCGCTCGATATATGCGGGCTCGAAGCCGGTCGCAAGGCGGGCGCGCGCGGGGGTGAATAATCTTGGGGCGGCTCGAGCGGGGCGCGATAATCATCGGCTTTTTCTCGCTCCTCATTTGCAAACGCTCATTCGCGCTCATTAGCATGAGAGCGAGGCTCGGGCGGCGCAGTGTGTGCGCGGCCCTGCCGTCGCCGCCGCCGCGGGTCTCATTATCGTGAAAGCACGGCGCCGATCGATCTGCCTCGAGCGCACGCATCTTCTCGGGTCCTCCTCGGAGAGAGCGCGAGAGGAAAGTCGGCGGGTCATCCCGCCTCCAGCTGCCGCAGTTCACTCCGCCTGCTGGAAGAAGCGCCGGATGTCTTATCGCGGTGGCGATGTTTGGATACGTGCACGGCCTGATTGCGCCGGGGGCACCCAGCGGCTCGGTCCGTACTTGATAAAGCCCCAGGGCGTCTCCATTTTTCCGGCGCCGGAGCAAGAAGGGCAACTCGATCGGGATTATCGATTCCCGGGCGGACGTATCGCTCGCGCTCTCGCCCGAGTGCCCTCCTGAAATATTCATAAGAATCCGCCCACTTCTAACGGCTGCATGGATTCCGCCCCTGCTCCCATCCACCCACCCTTTCCCTTGCTCCCACCGACTCACGATACAAGTGTATACATTCGCCTGGGATAGATTGTTTGCTCGCTTTCGGATAGAGAGTCGCTCTCCGCCGATGCCCGGAAGGACGCCTTTTGCCCACGCCATTGTGCGATCGCGCGGGATTGGCCGACGCGCGAATCCTATCGCTATGCACGGCGATATGGCTGGCCGCGCCGCGTCAAATCGTTTAACGTGTCAACTAGTGCGGATCTCTTTTCATCCAGATATTTTCATAAGTATATATCATTTTTTCCTCTGAGCGAACGTAAACGTTTAGTGGCAATCATCATTTTTACGAGACATTGAGTAGTTGACAAGATATTTACGTTGCGATTGCAGAAATACATACCAAAACTTCTTGCAGAGCCATGGAATATTAAGATTACAATATATATGAAATTGGAAAATTTTTAATATTCTTCAATTTGCATACCGTACACTTGTTATGCAAGCACTACAATGGTATTATGGACAGTACCATTATAGACTTTCTAACGAAATCATACCAATACTGCAATAAGCAACATTACTGAGCCATGCAGAAGAATAAGTATTATGTTAAGTAGAATAAGTCGAGTAGAACCAGACCCGTAATGAAAAGTTTGATTACCCGATCAGTCATGATGTAAGCTCAATACTCTCTATACACTAAACAATTTCAGGAGCTAAATACGTTTCCGACACAAAAAGAAACTTTCCATTACGGTGCAAGCAAGCAACTCAATTAACCCTCGTTCGATTAAAATGCTTTATCTGATAATCTGAGCAAAACCTTTTTATTGCGTTTACTATTTTGAGAGTAGGATACACAAAGGTCTTGAAATTGAAATTTTTAAAATACTATTAGCAGCAAATTAACATCATCAGATCATTTATCTTTGTCATCTAGACATTAAGCTGTCCGTACATAATAATTCGTTTATAAAATGTGTAGAAATCTCGGTTTAGATGAAACTTTTACAATTTTGGCATTTCTCAGTAATAGTTCCGCAATTAGCGATACTCTAATTGCTCGTATACCATATTTTATTCAAATAACTGTGCAAAACAATTAAATTCGTCAGAAGTATCTTCCCAGTTTAGGCTGTGGTTTATCCCGCTTCGTCGCCGTCGTCCCGAGAAGGCCAAGCAAAGCGAAGCAGTATAATATTGGGAAAAATTCCTCGGCAACGAGGCGGGCGGCGGCATAAATTTTTGCGACTTCCAAGAAGCGGCCCGGGCGCAGTTCCTCCATCTCCCCGGGCGATCTTTTCAGCGCGCGGTTAATTCAATTGTAAGAGTCCCGAACGCCGAGATGCATTATCGCGGCGAGGAAATTCACCGGCCCCTTTTTCCCCGCTCACGGTATATATCAAGCGTCTTACGAAAAGAAGAGCGGAAGAAGCGCGCCGGGGCCATTAATAAGCGGCCGATCTTGCAGAAAGCCGAGCCGCGCCCTTTGTGCCCGGACAAAGCGCCTACCTGGAAACAAAGTCCTTTTATGCGAGCATAGTGCGAGTTTACGCGCGCGTGCTACAGTAGCCGGCAGGACGAGTGTCCCACGTTAAATCGCCCGGCTTATCGCGCACGCTGACTGCGCGGGCCTTCGAATCGACGGCACTCGGTATGCATCCGTAACGAGCCCGCACATTAACGTTTTCGGTTCTGCTTATCGGAGATCTGATGCTTTTTACTCGCTCCGCTTTCCTAAATGCCGCTTGTTTAAAAGTTATGAAGAAGGGCGGATAAATGTTTCTGGGATGGCCCTAATGAACGATACCGCGTGCATGTTATAATGTATATGTACTCCAGTGATTATACTTGTGATTTATCTCGTATGCTGCACCTATTTGCGCTCTAATTAATACGTGTTACTCCGCGAGTCGATGTTCAGGCTTTAATTTTCGTTTTGCCCCATGCTACGTTATTACGATTATCGCCTTGTCACAGGCACTGACAGGCGCTTCCTCAAGATGCGGCTGTGCAGAAGGGATGCTTCTATTAGTTGGTGCAAGCTGTCGCAGGGACGAATTATATAATTAGCGAGAAAATAGTACAAGACAAGATGCAGAGAGATGCAAAAGCATTACTATATTTTTTAATTACGTTTTAGTATCAAGTGCTTAGTAGAATTTTCTATAAAATACAAGTTTATTTCATAATTCTGTTGTCTTATTTACTAAGAATACCAAGACTAATCGTAAATTAAATAACAAAACATGTATCAAAAACGTTTTTCAAGCGTTGATCTCATTTTTGAAAATTTTGCAGGCAAATCCTGTATAATGTACACTTATAACGCAATTTATAATCAAAGCTACTTATATACTTGCTGATATGGTCCAAACCTAGATTTCTTTATTTCGCTTCTACCTACTCCAGTGAATCCTATCGGATTCGACACTGTTGCTATGATATTGGACGAGTTCTATATGATACGTGAACGAGTTCCTATTTGATAAGTAGTTGGTACCTACTTTCTACACATTATGTATTCGGCGACATTCGGACCGTATGAATTCATGCCGTTCCGTAAAGCTACCTTTTACTGTTACTTGGTCACGAAAATTCTTCAAATTTTGAATAACGTATTTGTTTACATCCCGTTCGAGCTTTGTTATTACGAAACCTACAGAGTCGTATTTAATTTAAATATTATATTTACCTTATCCTTTATTTTCCTGGGTATATACATTTATAAAATTAATAGTAAGTATCTATAAAATTAATAAGCTAAGGTAATTATTATTATATTTATATAGATATATGTACACACACTTCAATCATACGTGAAAATATAAAAAAAGAGAATTATCAAGTAAAAATAATATCCATAAATAAAAAGTAGTTAAAATTTATTGACTTCGGAATGTAAATTAAATTATGCTATATACAAACCTCTAATTTTATTAAATGGTTTATTTATTGGATCAAATTTCAGCCTCTCGATCTACTTCAAACTTCTAAAAACACTTTGATTTAATTGTCAATATCTCCGTAATATAATCAAGTAACTACAGAGTTACTTTTTACCTTGGTAACAAAGAAAAAATTGAAAAAGTACATAAGCCACGATCGGTTTTATCGTCCGACCAAGGAACCCCCTGGTGTCATTGCCGGCTTTATTTAACAGCTCGGGAGCGATTTCCATAATAATTCCATAAAACCAAACGCTCGGGCGAGGCGCCGAATTAAAGAAGCCCCGCGACATGGGTAGGGGCGAAATAAAAGCCGGTGCCTGGCCATTCATAAATCCTCCCTCGGGCGCACAATGCGCAAAAGCAACCGCGCGCCGCAAAATTTATTCGCACACGCCGTTCCGCGGCGAGCATTTTCCAAGAATTTTCGGGGACAGAAGAAAAAATGGCGAAGGGAAGGGGCTTGTAAAACGCACTCCAAGGGCCGAGTTGCTGTGGCCGTCCGAGAAATGTAACGAGGGTCTCGGGAAACATTTGCCCTCTCTACTCGTATAATTGCACTAATCCCGTGTACCTTTTC
The DNA here is from genome assembly GCA_018906755.1 of Sycophaga agraensis. Classification (NCBI taxonomy): domain Eukaryota; kingdom Metazoa; phylum Arthropoda; class Insecta; order Hymenoptera; family Pteromalidae; genus Sycophaga; species Sycophaga agraensis. The sequence continues at coordinate 3,097,442 of JACCIE010000011.1, forward strand.
ATCCCCATCGAGATGCGCGTGGGTATCTTGCATTATGACCAGCCTGATAAATGCGATGAATAAATAAGTCTTAAGCGGACTGTAATGTCGAGCCAAGGTCTGTTCCACTTGACGCAGTGGCTAGTAAAACGGAGGCTGTGCTTCCAGATCTCAAGTCGAGACCTTTGTACACGGTACATTAATCAATTGCCTGCATAAACAAATTGTCCACGGACTTTCTTATTGTTGATACTGATTATACAAATTAATGCCACGATGTATACGTAGTTTATTCGTTACATTTGCATCTTATAAATAGTTCAGTGTATCGACATAAATGTAATTAAAAATAACAACGCAATTTATCAACATGAATTGATATTCTGTATTAATTTTACTTCCTCGTCGAAATCAGCTGCTTTGCAGGCTCACGGTATTATTCCAAAGTAACTTTTCTTATTGACATAGTTTTGCAGGAAAGAGAAAGACCCTTCGACTGACCTAATTTAAAACTCTTTCATTATCCAGGAATTCCAAGAATCATCCCTCCTAGTTTTATAAATTTGATCATCTACATATAGACCATTATCTAACTTTATTGATAGATCATTTGGAAACTTTTATACTCGCAGAAAAAACATGTATTACATATAAAACTCGGACAAATTAAAAACTTTCAACTTTCGAATAATATTACAATAAGATTGAAGTTTATTAAAACTTTTATTAAAATGTAAAAAAGGACACTTAGCAATTCTAAGTGGAAATCCTGCTCTACAGAGACATCAACGACAAACAAGTGCTCGGATTAATTTATTCAATCAGTCAATCAGCCTTCGCTTATACGGGCTCACTGCCGTCCAATTTTTCCTGAATCGCATTCCGACCAGACGAGGCGGGCGCGTCGCACGGCGGGGAAATCGCGCACTTGAGTTGCAGCGTGTCGGGGCCAGCGTACGACTTCCTCGGGATCGCTCGGCACCAAGTCTCGCGCTTTCGGGGCTCCCCGCTTCAAATCGGACACGGGCAAACGACTCGAGAGGGGGGCGCACGGGCGGGAAATACGGGCGCGCCTCCCGTCACGAGGCGACGAAACTAACGACATTTCCGGGATAATTAGAGCGGGCTAATTTGCGGGCGAGCGCGGGGATCGGGCCGAACGCACTTGCCTCGCGGCTCCCTTTCGCCTCGTAGACTCCCCCGTATCTTGGCGCTCCCGCGTCTCCTCCTCGCCCCGTTTGGGGGAAGCCTGAGTGGCGGGGCCGAGCCGGGAACGTAATTCCGCGCGGTAATTCGCCCGCAGATAGAGACGTGGAAGCTGGAGGAGAGGAACCTTCGGCTTTTTCTCTCCCGAGTTGCGATAGTGTGTACACAATCCCAACGGAACTGCCGGCGCGGCGCCCTCCTCGCTTTCCCCTTTCTCCCTCCGTCTCGCTCTCTTTCCCCCGAGTCTATTCGACTAGGCTGCGCCTTCCCTGTTTTCGGATGCGCTTGTAAATAAAGAGAGGCGATTACCGATTTTTTGGATAAACAAGACAGTCGTTCGTTTTATGCCTCGTTGAGAGATGTAAAACGTAACAAAGGAAGAATTATGCACTTAGTTCTCAAAACTTTATGTCTGGGAAAATGCAGTGAAATTAAATTTTTTTATTACTAATTTTCAGTTCCATTTAATGCTTAATTCCATTATAACAAAATACTTTAATATTAGATTTTTTAATTTACTATCACCCTTTTTTATTTTTATCTAACCATTTTTGAAATACGCATTACTTCCGTTACCTAAAATAATATTTTGCTATTGATATACAAATAAATAATAATTTTAATATACAAAATAATAATTGGCAAGGGAAAATTAAGAGAGCGAGAGCGATATTAAACCGATCAGCCGAGTGCTCTCGACTTGATTGTAGCAGAAAATGGCACAGCTCATATGGAGTATTCATCTCACGCGTAAACATCACCTTTAAGTTTATCCTTGGGAAAACAATCTCGCGCCGTGGAAGGGAGAGTGGCATCAGGGAGAAAAATCAAATAAAAAGCAAAAGGAGAACGTGACGTGCGAGAAAAAAGGTAAACAATTTAGTGCCGATTCCGGTCACGTACACTATATAAAGAGGACGGAGGGCGACGCCGCCCAAAGTGGAGACATTATCTGTTATCGGAACACCGAAAGTCGCGATGAAAAAAAGCCAAAGACACGAGCCCCATTCCGCGGTCAGCTCTCAGGTTCTTCCCTAGCGCCTCGAAGGGTCCGAGCTTAAATTCAAATCAATTTGCCTTCTCTCTCTTAAGCATACATACGAGTACGCTTAAGAGCCTTGGTATTTTATCGCTCGGCCACGCGATCTCCAGCTTTTTCGGCTATTGGCGCGAGGCGTCGAGCGGCCCCTGCGCAGTCGATCGCTTTTGCGTCAAAGCTTTGATCCAGCGATGCCGGAGCGTATATCCGATATCTGTATAAAAAGCTAATTTATATTCGATTGTACACGGGGGAGTGGGCAAGAGGTCGCCGTGTGTTCCCGCGCCCCCTTTTTCGAGAACAAATCTTTTTCCAAGAGCTTTTCAGTCTACTGCATCCGATATTCATTCTGTCGACTTTTTTCAAGCTTTTAGTAATTTAATTTGACTTTCTACTATCTGGAGTACGGTCTAAAAAAACTTTTTCGACACGCCTTTCCTTTCAAAAATTATAGTACTGAGTAATTATAAAAACAAATAAGTCATAAAGGTTGTTTGATTTTATTAAAAATAATTATTATCATTCTGTTTCGATTTATTCTTCCCTACTACATATTTAAACTAAATTCGGACTTATGTACATAATTAAAATAAAGAATCCAAAATGAAATATTGTTTTCTTACGAATACACTTAATAATTTTTTTTTTGAGAAATTTAATATACAAACTATTGACTTTTGCAAACTTTTTACTTTTCTCCTTTATAAACATATAACAAATAAAAATTTTAAATGAATATCAACAATAATAGAGGTAGAATTGCTTTTGCCATCCAAGTGAACGAATAATTCAGAGGACGTGGGGCTCAAAAGGCTCTCGCTCATGCGTTCGAAAAGAAAAAGGAGCCCCGCATACACATACACATATATGCAGGCGTGAACTACGAGTCCCGGGCCGCGTAGTTATACTGAGCATCGTCCCGTAGTTGTTGCGCAATCTCGCGAGCCCTCCGCATCCCTGCTTCTCGCGAGATGTAGAATGTAAAGAAAACTCCCTCACGCCAAGTGCACAGGCGCCCATGCGAGAGATCGAACCTCCCCGGCCGCGCTTTATCCTTTACCCCCGCGACGTTCTGTAATATCCATCGACGTCTTTCCTCGACTACCGCGAATAAAGTCGCGCGAATTCCCTCAGCTGGAACGCTGCAGCTCGCAGGCGCTGTCTTATCACCGGATTTCGTTATGGCGCAGCGCTCCTTTTAGTAAGCTTCTCTCACAGGACCAAATATGGAGACATGATGGGCTGTAGTTCCTTTAAAGTAGACAGAAGAATGCGTGTCTCTAAGTTGTGTCGGGGGGACTGTGCTGCCGATTCCGAGCCGGGAGTGAAGCGAGCGGGCACTATGCGACAAAATCCTAACCTTACAGGTTGCCTTTTCGCGGATGTCGATTGTTTCAAACACAGATACATTCAATTGCTCGATACATTGACTTTTGTTTTTCGAATTTTTCCTCGCGTGTATTTGATATTCACAATATGCTCGATTTACTTTTATAGGCATTCCAACGTTGTAACTTTATCTACCTGTCGTTAAAGATCACTAGTTTCGTTATTACCCTTAAAAGGTTGTACGCAACAACCATAAAAAAAGTAATTGAAAGCAATTTTAATATAGAGAGGATTAATATTTGATTAAATTAAAACTTATAAAATTGATAAATGCATTCGTTTATTACTCATTGGATAATATTATGTTATAATTTATCGAGAGTTTCTACCTTGTTGAGATCAACAGCATTTCTCTCAATAAAAGAAAAGAATTTACAAAACCATTTTAACGCAATCTCGTTTTCAGACATTCACACGCTCTCATTGAAACACAGTACAATTTCCATTTCGATTAACAAAATGACTTCACGTTGATTGCGATGTAACATTCCCATTTTCATTGCGGGATTCTCTCGGAGAAATGTACACTACGCTTTTCAAATTTTCGCTGCTGACATTTTCACGCTCGATTTTTAGTCGTCGATGAAAAAAAAGGTAAGTGAGTTACAAAGTACAAGAAGCATTTGAAATTTATTTAGGAGGAAAAGAGGTTATTACAAAAATCCAATTCAAGATCTTTAAATACAGAAGTTACAATACTCAAGTGATACATAAAAATATCATACGTATTGTTTAAACATAAAATCTTTTTAATGGTGCTAAATTCAGTTGATTGCAGTCTGTTTAGACAATTTTTACCTTATAAAAGCTCAAACCTAATCCAAAAGAGATAAAATTGCAGGGCTAGAAAGCTTTGCGGTAAATTCTCTTCGGACACCTCGGCAATGATACACGATTTTGCGAGTGTAGATTTAAAACGCATTTTAATGCGCGAAAGGCCTTTCCAAAGCTTTTAGTGAAATTGGCACAATTCTTTTTTAGGGCATGCAGGAGCCATTAACTACGTGTCAGATATATATTAAAAACAAAAACTTTTAGATACGTAATGCTATGTGAGGCAAAAGAGTGTATTGAAAACAGTTTATTCTAAATTTTGAAGTCTATATTCATTAAAACTATTTGAAGAAAAAAGCTTTTAGCTCGTATATTGCTAGACAGATATTCCGTTAACATGATAAAGTAATCACACGCATATTTTCAAAACAATAAAATAATCATTTTATCAAAATTATTTGGTTGAAGTTTTATACTTGCGATAAAGATAGATAAGGTTCTAATAACTGAATTTAATAATAGTCTGTAGATAGAATTCGAACAAGAACCGGATCCAATTATACGAGAGCAAGATCAAAGGACGATAGGATCCATATTGCCTAGTATTTGCTACATAGGAGAGATCAATGTTGCGATGACATGATATACCTTGCGATTAATCAGTAGATCATAATTCTAGAATCTATAAACCTTTTCGAGATATCTGTTTCTTTTGTTACTCATATAGAAATGTTATAGTTATATGCGAAAGCTTCTTTTTCAAAAGTAATTTTTTAAAACAATGGGAATATAAGGAAGATTCATACATAATATATAATAACCCTTAGTTACTTTTTATGATCAATGTATTGAGAAACTTAGGTTTCTTGCATCTAAGATTTCTTTTCAGTTAAATAAGACCCTTCTCATTGTCTATAAAATGTAAGTCCTCGATATCAGTTTCTTTCAAGGGAGAAGTTGTCTTGAAGGGAGATCGAGGTATACATTGAGGACACTAAACTTCTCTTTCTCCATTTCCAAAGAAAGAAGCCGTAACGATTTTCACGCTATATACGGACGATTAACTCCAAAGCACTAGAGTTTAAGTTTCAACTTCCGGACCCGAGAATCATTAAAGGCGCGGATAGCCAGGCAACTTATCTTCTCAATTTCGGGGATTCGCCGCTCGTGACACTGCCACGAAGAGGCTTAAAAAAATTCACACTAAAAACAATCTATAATACTAACTTATCTTGGTAGCATTAAGAGTTGTAGTGTCTGAAGTGCCATAGTGTGATAGTGAAGTCTAGAATAAAAAATTGTCTAACGAAAAGCTTACATGAAACTTCATTGTTAAATTATCTTTATTATTGTATTGTATTATTTTTAACAAGAATTGTCAAATATATTTTAATATTCCAATTTCCAATTACATTCTGTGGATTTTACCACTAATTCGTTTTCTAATTATTTATAGTCAACAAAGATGACCGACTAAAATCACTAAATTTAAACTTCTTCGAATTTAAAGAATTAAGTAATTAAAAAATTAACAGATCATTTTATCCTATCTCAAATTGTAGCTAAAATTGACAAAAATTATACACAGACAGAATTATACAAAGACTATAGAAATCTCAAACTTTAAAGATTCTGTGATTATACTCACTAATCCGTTCGCAATAAGTTAAAAACATAAACAATTCTACGGTTTAAATTTGAATGGAGCTATCGCCTTTCTCTGTAAGTAAATGTGCTTAGTAATTGAAACTCAATTTGAGCGTAGTAATTGGTTTATTCCAACCGGATGGGAACAATGATGCTTGAACGAATCAGCGATTTGAAAGCCTATTCATTTTTCTCTTTTCGAATTCAGACCAATGTGCTTTAATTGACTAACACTCTTCCTAAAAATTTCTGCTGATCGACAAATCAGCAGAAGAGTTTAATTAGCCTTTGATGATACATTTATATGATTAATATGCATTAATATTGTATAATGGGAGCAATCAATTATATTATTACTGATTTTTGAAAAATTTAATTCTGAATGTACATGTATATTTCAGTCGCTTTTTCCCTGCGAGAGAGAGAGATCCTTCCACCTCGTGATGGCCCGATAACAACGTTGCTGGTTATTACTTTAATTAGGTAATCAGGCAATAAGCGAACGTCCCTAGCTGTTCTGACGAACTCTTTCTCTGACGGGAGGTCCTGCCGGCTTTGGTAAGAAGGCGTCGTACAAGCTTCCGGCGATTTGCTAGGGTAGAAAAGGGGGAAACGCTGGTGTGGTGGAATAATAACTACGGTTTTATTTATACTGGGTATTTATTTCGGAACGGCTCAATACATAGATATTCCCTATAGTAATAGTCTTCGACCGTCTCGCGTCTTACGGTTGTATCTGTACGCAAACGTCGATCGCGCGCCTGCGGCCCGACCTCCGATCGTTGCGCCTGCAGGTCTCGCTCCGTGCGAGCACACATTAATTTTCTTTCTTACCTTTTTAAACATACTTTTTGATTGATGTAAAATTTTCACTAATATTTTAAATTCACTTTAATATTATTTTGTAGGTTCATAAACATTCAACGATCACATTGCAGCTATATGTCACTTTCAAATATAACTGAAGACTCAATTAAGAATACCTAACTTCTAGCCAGATTGTCTGTGCATTCCAGGCTGGAAACTGGTTAAATATATTAATTTTGCCAAAATTATAGCTTATAATACGTATACCCTACTTTCTTAGGTTCGTATTGTATTTGTATAGATTTTCAAAAACTTTACCATGTAAATTGACGCATAAAGCAATTTTACTCGGCAAGTAGATCGCAAAAATAGAAAAAACGATCACTCAAGCAAAATATTCAACAGTTGATAACTAAAATTAAGGTACCTTTCATATCTTGCCAAGAATCAAATTTTCCAAAAAATTGGTAACTTATTGTACTAAGAAATAATCAATTTTTAATGGTAAATAAGCGTCGCAACTGACAGTGTTCCAAGCTCTCTCTCCAAGCAATTATACGCGCTCGCAACTACTTCAGTCCACACAAACGGATAATCGACTATGACTCTCGAGTAAAAACTCGCCTGTGGTTTACTAGTGACAAGCGTATTCATACAGTGAATGAACACACATGCATTATAGGTATAACTTTCTATACGCTTCTTGCACCCAAGACGGTGAAATGTCTGATTTCCAGACGGGCGATCGCGTGACCAAGTCTTGACTGCATGTCGCTAGATTATGAGTAGGATTTTTCGCCTACTCACTTATAAGAAGTCTAGAATGCTAGCAATGCTAGTTTTATTGCGTGAGAAAAGTAAAAAAGAAACGTGATTATGAAGTTCGGAAGCGGGAAAATTGCTCTTGCGGAGGCACGTGGATTGAGCTGTAAAAAGGTCATTTCCGTTTATTTGAATGTAACCTAAATTAAGTGCAATAATACTTATTACAATTTATTTTGAAATATATGTTCATTTTCTTATTACGGTCACGTTTTTTTTATTTGTTTTAAGTCGTATTCCCTTATAGATAATAGCGACAGATACAATGTTTACAATATATACACCTTAAATAATAGTAGGTACGATACATATAATCTTATACAAATGTGATTTACACGATCTATACTATACAACTGTTTCGTACTGAATTATCAATATTACTAAGCTTACATCCTATATATAGCTTGCTTGATGTTTTTACATTTTTCCAAATTATTTAATATATCTTGGAAGTTATTGTCCAACTTATTTTTTTTTCTTCCGGCGTTGAAGATTGGACATTTTGATAATATATTTTCTACGTTGTTCATCTGGTTGCATTGTTGCATATACTAAGGGGGGTGACTTATTAAAAAAATATTTATGAATAAGTTTTGTATGCTCGATACGTAGTCTAGTGAAAATAACCTCTTATGTCCTATTGAAAGTAGGTTTTAATGCTATGTTGTACTCATATGTATTCTGTTCGGTCACGTTTAATTTATTTTCTAAAATAAATAGTCCGTAAATTTACGAATATAGATCGTACTATATAATATTTATAATTTAAAGTATTTTTTTTGTGAACTTCTTCGAAAAATTATGATATTACTTTCATCACAATAAATATTTGATGGAACAAAACTGACTGTTGATTTATGAGTCAATGCATATTTGCATCATCCAGCGGAAATATTTGCGTAGCTCTGATGACATGTTCCACTCTTGGTACATTTCTCGTGCATTATCAAATGCAACCGTAGAAGATAAGAAGATATTAATGAAAATAGTAAATATTCTGATTTGTATATGTATATATACGCACACACACACACACACACACAATGTTAACTTTATTCATAATTCATAAATAAATGAAATATGTGTAATGTGATTTGTTTCATAGTTTTTTTTCACGAGACAGTAATATAATTTATTAATTAATTCGATACAATTATCTGTCATAAAAAAGTTTGCTCTCATTTATTAATAGCAAACTGTAGCGAATTTAATCCACTAAGGCTACTTACTTACTTACGTATATTACTGCTCCATGCATGTCACCATATTAAAAAAACTTTGATATCAAGGTAATTCAGTGGTTTATAGTCAAGCGACGGTGGCATGAAAATTTTTTCTATGGCACTGTGGCCGATTGCGCGGGATAACATAAATCGCAAATATCGATGGCACTGGTGGCGGAACATCGATAACGAAAATAACGCGTAATACCCATCGACTGGGTCCCCTCGCCACCCTAAAATTCATCTGTGCGATCTACTTTCCGAGATAATCCAGAATTTGGCACAGTTTCCCGTTGGCATGCACGCACGAGTGTCGGGTGCGGGCGGTGGCACCTCGCCCTTTTTTCCGCACGAGCTTTCAAGCTCCCAGTCCCTCTCGCGCGGTATAATGCGCCGCGTGCAATAGTGGCTTATAAGTACGCTCATGAATAATGCAGGAGTGCAAACAAAAGTGTTCGAGGCGCGGCGCTTTCGCACCCAGCCTCGCGTCCCCGGCCCTACAATACTTGTATATTTCGCCAGCAGCGCGGCAGCGGCGGCCGCTACCATCTATATAAAGCATTACACCTACCCGATGCCCGGGCGCGTATACCTGCACACTCACGGACCGATACGAGGGTGTGCGCACTCTCACCCTTGTAACCGGCTATGCTGCTCTTTAAAAGCACGCCTCGGTCGCTGTTGTTGCTGCTCTAGTCCCCTTTTTCGTTGCATGGAACCGGAGGGAGTGGGTTATTTATATCCGGAGCGGGAGGCCGAGCCCGAGAGTCCGACCAGCGCGCAATTTACATTACGGAGGGATTTAAATAATGCTTATCATTTTCATTTGGATGCGCCCGGCCGAGTCCGATTTGACGTTCGTAAATAATATTTTAAAAGCGGGCAACTTGGCCGTGGGAGACCGAGATTAAATTTAATTTCGAGCTTTTTCACTTCCGCCGCTTCGACCGAATAGTATGCTCGAATAATTCTCGCGCGGATTTCACCGGGCTAACATGAGTATCATTCTCTGTTGCAACGAGTAAGGTGATTTTCTACGAGCCTCGCTGCCCGTAGGAAGTCTTTCGTATGGTAATTGCATTACTCCGGTAAATCCGCTGAGAAGGATGCCCACAGATACATGGTATACAAGTAGTGCAGTTATGGGTCTAGTCAGACACGCCCTGGATATGCTTAAGTGCTTTTTTACGACACACTTCGCACTTTACGTAGCTGAATATTTTTTGCGATTATTTTTCAATGTTTTATCAACAAGGTCATAAATCACATAGTATTTATGCAAAAATGTTGAGTTGGCAGAAAATTGTTAACGCTTTATTTATGTACTAAAAAATGGCAATATCTTCAAAAAAAGTAAAAAAAATTAGAATTTCTGGAATAATCAATGAGGATACTAGAACATTCATGAGTAAAATCTATAAATATAACTATTTTCTAATGATACATCGCTCAAGCTTTTCGAGATCTTAAAATCCGCGCATTATTTCAAAACTGTAATAAATTACCTTCATACAATATCGTAATTAAAGTTTAGATTATACATAGTAATCTCAGTTTCATTATATGAATATTCTATTAAAGATAACGCTTACAGTGCCTAAATACAAAACATTTTTCTTACCCATATATTGTTTTAGATCCCGTGTGACAATAAAATCCAGGGGGTGCTCGGATTACCTAGTGTATGCCCCGGCTCTGAAACAAAAGGCTTTGTCGAACAAGGACGAAGAGACGTGTACAGGAGGAAAATGAATGAGAGCGTCCATGCGTAGCGAAACATCTAAATCCGAGTATAGACAATCGCAACGAACGGTCAATAATCATCCTGCGTATGCACTCCCGCCTGATTATCCCCCATATATACTTATCGAACATTGTAATCAGTCAGACAATGCGTAGATGTGCCGGCGAAGAAACCGCTTGCCGATCGATCGGCTCAATCGCATCGATCCTAATCGTATCGTGCGCACTTCGTAATGCACGGGATCGCGCCAATGTATGTCTATTGGATGAACGCGTGCGCTGAGGCCAATATACGCGATTCTGTTGTTATTGTTATCGTTATTGTTATTATTATTACGACGTGGAGTTTTGTCTTCATCGACCTAACGCATAGGTTCGGTTGCACGCTCTCTTCTTATCTGGAAAGAATATCTACTACGAGCCGGACAAGAGCTTCCACACTCGCGGTTTTGGCGACTGTTCACATACTTTGGAGACACGACCCCCCGGCGTGCCCTCAAATCTCTCGCCAGTATAGAACAAATTTCAAGACCTTTTATATATGCGTAGGAAAATATTCATGAATGTGCAGATTCTTGAATTTAGTATTAGAGAGTAGATTGTATGTGTACAAATGTGCATAATAGACTTAAAAATTTTTGTTATGCTATTTTTACTAACACACTTTAGATTTATTTTTTTCTTCAATTATTTCTTTTCACAATTCCACGTCTACCTCTCAAGCGCTGCATTTAATTTTCATTAAATATTTGTGTAATTACGCGTGTGCTTCTGAAATATAAATAACACGCAGTATTCTGACTGATTCAAGCGTAATCATTAACGCTTATAATTAAGTTAGTATAAAATATCAATATAATTTCTTGTATTTCAGATATCAATTTATCAATCGAAACTAATAATTATTTTTGTTACTTCATTTACTAATATTTATGGGTATTTAGAAATATTTTTTGAGAATTTTATTCCATAAAATTTTGTCGGATTAATATTAACTATTTTACATATTTCTTATTTTAAAAAGGTCATACTATGTTTTATTATTTTTAAATGTACTTCTAAAACTCACAAAAGGTCGCAGTTAAATACAAATAATTAATTTGATTGTGGTAAAAACCATTGAATCTGGTAAAGCTTTCAGCTTTACTCGGAAACTTTATTATAAGGCTAAGAAAAGCGCCTTCACTTAGGTTGATCCGGATTATCTGTAGATAGTCTCCTTTTTTACCCTGACTGAATTTTCGGGGCGATTGGGTCCGGTTAGTCCAGTACGTGAATTCTTTATTTCACGCGACTTGCGAACCACGGTGGTAACCCTTATTTTCCCAAATATTCCTTTCCGACCGACGTTCGGTGATCCACTTTTGCTCATGCACTTGTCGATAAGGGAAAATATTCCACTGCGTACTAGCGGTTATTGAAGCTGGATGAAACATGATGGTACGAGACTTGTGAGAGAGAGGAATGAAGAGAGGAGGCAACAGAGTAAGATAAAGATAGTAAAATAGAATATTTCACCTCGCGAATTTAACAAGAAATGTTGAAATGAAAAACTATCAACGATGTTGCTTATAAAGAATAAAAAGAAATAATGAATCAAGATATTTTTCAAATGTTTATGAATAGGCCTATAAGTGTTTTAAGAAATTGTGTGATTTTAAAATTTATTATAGAAAGATTTTAAAAATACTGTATAAAGTTTAAGAGTTATATACAGTTTCAAATATAGTTCTAAAGAACATATAAAGTGATCTGCTATGACTGCAATATTTATCACATTTATAACAGTAAATCTCTTTGTGACTCATATATTTATGAAAAAATAAAAATATATTTTTATAAAAGTTTTAGCTGTCTAAATTATCCAGAACGTGATACTTATAAATCATAATAGTATATGATACGAAAAAAGCAGTAAGTTCATGAAGATTTCAGAAAAACGAAAACGAGCCATGGTAACAGCTCAACGACAAACCGTTAGAATTCGATACTAGCATAAGACTTTATAGTAACCCCACTTTCCTCTATACTAATGTAGCACTTATATACACAAATATTAGTTGTATTTCATCTAATAAGATTAGAATTAACAATATTTCTGTTCTTGTTTTTCCAGACCACTCAAATAGTATATTGGCAGCAGTAATTAAATTGGTGACTTTAATTTTAGGTAGGTTCACAAATCAGACTCTTCTAAAATAGGTTATGACTACTATCTTGCGAATCATTTACCAACAATGTTAATTTATTTGTTATAAAAATTACTTAACTCTGGATTATTCTATTTTTCAGCATATTTATTAAATGAACAAGAATTGGTCTACAAAACGTCGCTATGTTCAATAGGTTCTAATTAATTTTATATAATGCAAACTTTTATGATTTCCTAACTAGATCTCTAATAATTGATGCTTTAACTTATCCAGCTGATGTGTAATTATTTTTTTATTATTTTTATTATTCATCGATAGAATTGGACAATCTTTATAATGGAATTTATTTAGGGAAAGTCTGCAACTCAAATCAAATATAATAATCCTAAAAGCACGATTATTCGGTATGAAGACGAATCATCGACCCTTAACATATGCTTTGAGGTAGATAGCAGATAGGGCATCATCTCAACGGGTCAGACACTTAGACTACATAGCTTAGTACATTTTGGAATCTGATACATCAAAGGGAACTACAAGCCAATTGCAGCTGCCCTCTTCAGGGTTAACCACAGCATTCATTCCATACGTCAAATAGATAAATGCCGATTACTAAAAGTAAATACCTTGTGAGAAATGCACCTTCTGGTTGTGTGATTTTAAAATTAAAATTTCTTAAACCTCCTCGTGTGAACATAGTGTATAATGTCAGTAGACTCGATAGATAATGCAGTAGAATGAGATTTTCTAATATTATATTCGTTATGGAAAGGTTACGATAAGACACGTAAGAGAACTGCTTTCATTTGAACTTTCTTTTTACTTACCATATATGACTTTAAAGTTTTTTATACTTAAATATTGTCAAATTTCGCAAGCACAATTGTGATAGTTTGTTTTATTTTTAAATACACAACTTTTACCGGTAACTCGCCAGTGTTAACGATTATCATTTTTCAAATAGTTCGCTATAAAAAACAATTAGATTGGAAGTATATGAGCAATTGAAGGTAATGTTGTATGTCTCAAAAAAAAAATTCTATTTAGAAGTAATACTTAAGTATTTCATAAAAGTAGTATCTACCTACAAAAGGTAGAAACGTTCTTTTAAAAGTATCTTCTATTTTTAAATTTTTAACCAGTATTCTATGATGGCTTTGGATTTGACATTAACGACAAAAATCAATTTAAGATAATTTTTTGAAAAAATATTTCAAATATTAAATTTTGCAAATAGAATTAATGGAAAAAAATTCAATTATAACCATCACCACCTAGATTGACCTACTAAGGTTAACTAAATATCAAATATTACAAATGGTATAAAACTAGATTTTGTTCATCTACCTCCATGAATTTTAAAATTCTGATTCTAAGTTGATAATGATACATCAGAAATTAATGAACGAGTGATCTCGCGAATACGTTTTTTTCTTCCAAACCGCAAGTTCCTAGTATGCTAAAGATCGTTGGGAGCAGCTCAAGTCTCAAGCTCAGCCACATGATATCCTAAACGACGAAGCAGCGAATCCGTGCTCCATACCGTGGAAGAGGAGAACGGAACTCTCGTAGTCAGCAGTCGTGAGTTAGATACGCGCCGATTAGTGCCGATCACCTTGCGATATGCAAAGCCATCTTGCCTTGCCACCCATACTCACACCATATGCGTCTACGCACAGGCATATAGAGCCGTTATTACCTTAGAGCGTACGTTTGTCCTGTTATGGGAAGTCTCCGTCTCGATGTCAGATGTCTTTGCCGAGATATTTGGACTGGCATGAAACTGGTTTAAAACTGGTGTTTTGTCAAAATATGAAACCAACAAAATGTCAGTTATTTCTTATTTATGTATTGTTTTTATAGGTAGTCATTTACTAAAACTAACTAAAATAAATAAAATTATAGATATTTGGAAATATAAAAACAGTTTTGAAAAAATATTTTCAACTTGAATAAAATTTCAGCACTTTTGAAAGGTGTTTGTTTTTAAATACATTTAATTAATAAATTAAAATTTTATTGTTTTGAAATTATTAAAATAATAGGAATTCTGTTCAATTACTTTTTTTCGTTTTTTACTACTTTTACTATTTTTTATAATTACCACATTTTGTTGTCATGTAAAATGTATGATTTCCCTACAGAATAATAAAAATTGCGAAACAATTTTAACATTAATTTTGAAAGTTTTTTATTACCACAATTAACAAACTAATTAAATACATCAAAACTTAAAGAACATTAAAACAAAATGTATCCTAACAATCACGCGAGTATAGCACACACTAGCATGTCGCTAATAAAAATTGCGCTCGTTGAGGTGCAGAAAAAAAGCAAAAGGTGAATCAGAAGAGCATAGAACAAGGGGCCAGCGTCAGAAAAATCTGAGATATTTATGGGTAAAGTTAAAAGTGCTTTTCAAGTAACTTTAACCCAATATATTATCTGCGTTAACAGTGGCTTCCCGTATCCGAAACTCTCGCGCCCGGCGAACTGCAACCTGTATCGTTATTACGGGCGTGGTGCGGCCGGATATAGTAATATGAGGCGTGGAAGTTTCCCTCTACCTATTCTTCACACTCCATTCTCTGCGCCTTCCTTCCCCGGTAAGCACATCCTTCAGTCTCTTTATACCACCACCTGTCTACCTGATTCTTGCGTTCCTCCCTTCATCTCGTAAGGTTTTCGTCACATTTTTACATGCTGTTTGAATATTTTTCTTATACGTGTACATCTGTCAATCTTTCTTTGACTCATCAAAAAACAATTCGAAACCTAATTTGAAGTTCATTTTAGCAGATAGCTTGTTAAATTCTACATTTAAATATTCAAACATATCACAAATCGGACTTGTAATCGAGCTTACACAAATTTAACTTTCGTTCAAGTTTATATATTCCTTTAAATATAGGTAGATCAACATGGTCTGTTGATTTTACAATTCTACATTCAATATTACAGTTATAATATTTGGAATATTTCTAAAAATAGCATGACAAAATATTTAATAGAACTCGGTTATTAAAAGTATTATTCAGATTTATTGTACTAATTATTTGTAATTTATAATTTACATCTATATTTTTTTATGTATTTATGTATTTATAACTATTGGATTCATCACCTGAACTAGTTCTTAATATCATATATTATGTATACATAAAACTACCATTTCTAATTTACAATCTTAAAAAATTCAAAAAGATTGAGTTTACTTCTGACTATATAATTATCGATATATTCATACTTTATTAGGAATGATCCATTGAACTAATAATTTTTTTCAGAAATTAATTTTAATTCTCTGTAAACAAGTAGTTTTACTTGAATGTTCCAATCGGGCAATGAAGTCAGATCCTTATATAAAAATCAAAATATAGTCAAGGTTGTAGCTTGGAGCTGTCTAATCAGTGCTTCAACCTCTAGGGAAAATACCCGTGAAACTCAAGCACGCTTGGGAAAGAGATCAAGATTTAATAGGTCTCGCGAACTCGCGCGCTTTTCGGAGAAGCAGTAGTGGCCTGGTCGTCGAGACTTTGATGCTTCGGTTTGAGACTCACGTGTATATATCGTACTCGTACTTCGCGAGCGCAAGTAGAACGAGTAAATTTTATAGGCGAAATAATTATGCTAGCTTTACGAGAGCTACGAGGGTAGGAAAAAGTGCAGCCGTATCTGTACTTCGAATTAGAGCGACGTGCCTTTTGTACCACTTGTGCTTTTTCGAAAATGGGTCAGTGGATCGATTGTTAATACTGATCTTAAAATAATTTAGATAATTACGTCACGTTTCGATAGTTTGTTCTTTTACTCCAGCACCTACAAAACTTGAAATAATTAGCTCGTAATGAAGTTTGCGTTCTGTTTAATGGTTAAAACATTCTCGTATTTCTTTATGTTTTTCATTATAGAAATAACAACAGAAAGTAAAATTAAAAGTGAAACATTTAATAGTGGAATAGGCAAATCGATCTCTTTTATAATTAACTCGTGTTTTTCATTGCTTCATAATAGTTTTTATAATTACACATATCTTAGTATTTGATAAGTATAAGCGTGACTTACCAGTGGAGACAAATAGAAGATAAATATAAGCAGCTACAGTAGAATTCTACCAATGTCCTATAATTGCAGTTTAATTATATTGCAACTTGGTAAAGACAACAAAAACTCGAAAACTATTGGAGTCCTATTAACATTATTAATCCTGTTCATCAACTTTCTTCACAGTTTTAGTTTTTCATATATAATTATAATAGTAAAGTTTAATGTAATTCTAGTTATATATTTTGTTAAAATTAAAATTAAACGATATTTAACATTATAATATACATAAAATATTTTTAATATTCCGGTTTGCATTTAATATAAAATACACAATATTTCTGAACTTATTTGTGACCGAGTTAAAAATAATTAAGTGACTGTATTAAAGTTCAAATATATAATTTAATAATCTAATACATATAACGAATATAATAAAATTACAGAATAGTTTTAAAATTGGAGTGACGCGTATATTTCTCTCAGTCGACCTTCTTGGGGTGATGTCAAACTGAGCCTGACGATATTTTTTGCAGTTCGTTACTGCAAGCCTAAAAATGAGTTGGTATACAAATTCTAACATAGATTTATACTCATTTTAATCTCTAATATTGTATAATGTACCTAATAAACAAATAATGATACAAAATTGGAAAGCAACCGTGATTAAATGTAATTGCACTAGAATATTCTATATTAAAATAGCAATCGGAAAAAAATATCAAACAGACCTATTTGCTGATTTTTTATCGAACAAAAATTTTATCCCAGGAGTAGAATATAAGTACTCAAAACTGATCATCAACATTTATGCTTAATTTACATACAGGTCAAAGCACTTAACAGCTTAACAATCGAAGGATCACACTTATCTTTTATGAGTGGGTTATAATTAAAACATAAAATTATTATAAATAATATATTAAATTATATATATTAATTGTACTTTACTCAATGTTTATTGCATTAGTTAGAAAGCATAAAATATGCATAAATATAAACATTAACTGTACTGAATTTTATACATTTGGTTTATTAAAATTAAATTTATCTTAGACAGTAATTACACAAATACATTTTTATTCTATTACAAAAATCATTAATACCATATTATTTTTAAAAACTTAATCTAAATTCGAGGTCTTTTCGATTCTTTAAACTCTTGAAAATTTGAATAAATTTAATTAATTATTGATATAAAAATTATAAAGAAACTATCAATTTAACGAATAAAAGTTTTTTTATATTGAGCTTGTAAAAGTTATTTCTTATACCAAAATATACTCTACAAATGATAAGTTACCCATTAATATAAACCTGCAGACCTGCTTTTTTATCTTAATCTGATACCGATAAATGGGATTCTGAGATTCTGAATATTCTTCTAAAGGGATCGACTGGCGATACCCTGCGATTATGGATACAATCATCAGATAAAAAAATCTATATTTTCAAAGTTTTTCACAATTTTTAAAAATCTGCATATATACGTAGATAATTATTTTTTATAAAATGACCTTATTATATTTTTGATTTATTATTGAGTCAAAATTATAGTATACATTAATACATAAAAAGTGATATTTAACATAAATTCAAGTTTGTAATTACATACGAAGCGTTCTCCTTGTATCTAAACGAATTTGTAATGATTCGATATCTATCAACAAAATAAATTTCTCATGAACTATTCTGTACTCTACATTATAAATGCTAAAGCATCCGAAGAATAATATAGGCCATAATGTAAAAAGTCAAGATGATGGTTTTAAAAGCTTTTATCAAATTTTAGATAACAACCTGAAAAAATGCTGTTAAAAATGCATACTGTGTAAAGTAGGTGAATTTCTGTACATACTAACAAAATTATTGTAGAGTGCTTTTATACATGTACACACAATCTCAGCTAATGCACCGCAGGAGAAAGCTAAACGACATTAAAACAAACGTGAAAGATAAAAGGATAAGGGTTCACAATAATATTCTATAAATAATACATGATTTGCAGGATGAAAAGGTTTAAATCGACAGAAAAGATTGTAATTTTTTGCTTAAGTAAATTAGAGACTTAAAATTCATTTATAACGAATTCCAGTTTTTTATAATTTAAAAAATAGTGTTTTTATTAAAACTTCTTAATCGCATATAACAGAACGTATTTATATGCATTACATTTAGCAGTACTTTGCAGCATTACGAAAACATTTATGGTCTGTACTCATTTGTAGTTAAAAATCAATGTTTATAAGTAGATGCAAAATTATCCTATTCATTACAACAAGTTTTCATAGGATACTGTTTACACTTTCTGTTTTAGTTAATTACAAATTATTTCATTATTATACACTGTTGTAAAATGACGCGGAAATAACCACAAAAATGAAACTAGAAATTAAATCCTTTTTTCGATGAATTGCGAACTTTAGTTAGTGTTATAAAAGTAAGTATTACTTCCTATACTTTGGGAAAAAAATTTATTTAGAAAGCAAAAAGTAATTTCTATTATTAATATATTTAATTTTAAATTCAGTTTTAATTGTAGTCTTTATTATTGGTCCAACTAGCAAAAATCAAAAGTTTTGAATAAACTAGCAGTCTTCATATCTTACATTACAACTTACAGTATTAATCAATTGTTATTATTTACAACAATCACCTTTCATTAATTTTAAAATCATCTAGAAATAAAATTCTTAAGTTAATATCTAATACTAATATGATGATACCTAACTCCGGATAATTTATTAATTACTGTAATGAACACATACAAGAGGAGTGAGGATGTCGGGAAAGAAGGTTTTGAAATAAAATGAAATAAATATTTATTTAATATATGCGAGCGTCGACCAGTGCTTCGGCGTGCATATAAAAAATAGTTCTGACCCGCGCACTTTCACACCCCCCCTTTTATGCATCTAGCGCGACTCCCCCTTTGGGGCCCCTCGGGAATCCTCGGAGGGCCCGAAGTCGCGGCTGCAATTCTTGGAACGGCGCTCCTCGCGCCTCGCAGCCGTCGATTTGCGAAAAACCGTCAACCGAATTTTAAATAAAATTCAATAAAATTAAATTGCGAAATTCGAAAACAATTTGCGGGAGAGATTTGCTGACCTTCCTGAAAACTGTTGCGTGGCCTCGGGATCTAAGCAGCCCCGTACATACCCACTCCATGACCCAGGAGACTTGCAAGCAAGCTCCCTAGGAGTCATAACGCGGTTTTGTTTTGACACAATGGCCTCTACAAAACATGCACGGCAACGTGGACACAGAACCTTTCCAGGTTCTGCTCACACCAGGTCGGCCGCCGGTGCAAATCCCGCCGGCATTGAATTTTTAATCTTAAAAATAATATTTTTAAATTTGTTAA
Organism: Sycophaga agraensis; assembly: GCA_018906755.1. Classification (NCBI taxonomy): domain Eukaryota; kingdom Metazoa; phylum Arthropoda; class Insecta; order Hymenoptera; family Pteromalidae; genus Sycophaga; species Sycophaga agraensis. Next base: position 3,117,632 of record JACCIE010000011.1, read on the forward strand.
ATACAAATTCCCTATCTTAAATATATAAATTAAATAGACTCAACCGCTCGGTCTACGCAACTTCATCCCCCTGTGGTCGGCCCAACGCAGCATGGACTATTAAATACGAATATGTATCGCTCCGCTTATATTTACATTTTAATACATATGTTGAGGAACGGGAGGAAGGGAAGCACTTGAACAATAGCTCTTGAATTATTCTGACTTTATTCGTACAGTTGCGTATGTTTTGCTGGCTCGCCTATAAGTGTCGAGAGGCGAGCTCCCCCCCGTCGCACCCGGTCTCGGCACTGTCTCGCACCCGCGCGCGAGGTGGCTCGAGGTAGGCTGCATGCGCTCGCGGATCGCGGAAGCTGGCCGACGTCGCCAAAAGCTTACGAGGCCACGGGGCGCGTCCGCCACCGCGCACTCCGCCCCTCAGGGCAGGATAGCTACGAGGACACAGGCCCGCCCCCGCGGACCTGCTCACACCGGTCCGGTCGGTTGCTCCCCGCGTCCCCTTTACACCCCGGATCACCTCGGCCACTCGGCGCGGCGGGTTCCGTCGCTTACACTCGCGCTCCCACACCCTCGTCCCGCGGCTCTTTCCCCTACTTGCCCGCGAGAGAGCCTCCCGCCTCCCAGATCCTTCTCCCCCCGATCGCCGATTGTCTTTGTCCCCCCCCCCCCGTCTGCGATCTTTCCGCCGCTCTGGCGTTGATCCGGCATACTTGCGCGCTAAGCAGGGTGGCTCCCTTCCGCCCCGTCAAAACAAGTCGATCGGTCGTCGTTCCTCGGCGCTTTGAGGTTACATCATGAGGCGGAGAAGGTTGTCAGCGTGACGCATACAATTTCTCGCGAGCGTCGAGTTCGCAGTATCCCTCCGCCATGTTTCGCGCCGCCCTTCGAAACGACCTCCGGTTGCCCCGGGGGGATGATGTGCCGCCAATTGGAGTCCATGCCGATGCTCAGGACGCCGGCATCGTGGTTATGCAGCGTGTCCATGTAGAAGGACTTGAGGCCCGCGCTGTCGGTGACGAAGGCGTCCAGCTGTGGGTTCGTGTAGTGCGTCTCCAGCATGTAGTACCCTCGGTCCGTTGTATGGGTCGAGGGCGTAGCCGGCCACGGGCGGGTAATTGAAGCCCTCGGAGCCGAGGTTCCGCGTGGCCGTGATGATGGTGTTGCGTTGGGCGTGCAGCGCGTCCGTCGAGGCGCAGCTGGTCCCGTTGGCACGGCGCGCTTCCATGAGCCTAAATGACGTGGTGCTTCCTAATGATCTTGGGCAGGGCCGAGGACCCGGCGCTGAAGCGGCGTTTCCTGGTCCATGGGCAGGCGCACCTGGACGTTCGACAGCTCCCAGACGTGGACGTCCGGGTCGGGCTCGTGGTTCCGGGCGTTGGTCCCCATGTTGGTCAGCCGCCTCGGCTGGGCGCCGCGTTGCCCCAGGTAGAGGGGCCGCGTCCCACCGGACGGCGCCGTCCCCGGGGAGGATGCCCGCGGCGGAGGCCGGCTCGGCCACGTGGGACTGCCACACCACCTGCAGCGTGTCCTTCTGGTGCCTCGCTGACCACTGGCTGAGTTGGTCGTTCCGCTGGCTCCTCCTCGTTCCTGTAGATGACGGTGCTGGCTGGTCTCCGGTGGCCTCTGATGGCAGGTGCAGGCCGTGCGCTCCGCGGCGGCCGTGGCGGCGCGGGACTGTGGGGGGGCTGCAAGCCCACTCCGTCGTCGCTCCGTCTCTGGGCCGTAGGTAGTCCTGCTGTCTGTGGCCCCTGCTGGCCGGGCGTTGGCGCCGAGAGGGTCGCGTTGACGGGGCGTCCTCCTCCCGCGTCCAGTATGAGGTCGAGCGTCGCTCGGCCCAATTTGCGCTCGCTGATCCGGCGACACCCAAGTGGAATTCTCCCTGTGACTCGGTGGCGCCTCGTAGATGGTCCTGTTTGCCGGCACGACGTCCATGGCCGCTGGCTGTTGTCGCGGACTTGTCCGGCCACCTGCGGGCGTCCTCGTTGGTCCCGTGCCGTGGTCTCGCCTGACCGTCTTGGTCAGCACGAGAGGCCGTCTCGTTGGGCTCGTATTCCTGTACATCCCCGGCGACCGGCTTCGGGAGGCCTGGTTGTTGGCGGCGCCTTCTTCGATACTACCCTCCAGCGGGCGAGGGCGAGCGGACGGTCCGAGGTGGCCTCAGCGTGCTGCGCGGCAGTGCAGCCTGCGGCTCGGTTCCTCGTGAGTCGGGGCTTCTCCTTAACCGGCGATCCGACGAGCTTGCTGTTTGCTGCGCTTCTCTTCCAATCGCATTTCGGCAGCTATTCTCCGCTGCATCTCCTGCGGATCCTGGTTGTCCTCAGGCAGCCCGCGCTCCCGCTTTCCTCCGATGTGTCGGATATCCTGGTATATCTTACGAAAAGAAACAGAATTAACAATTATTTTGTTATAAATAAATTGTGTCCGTAACAATTACTAACTTGAAATAATGCACTTATGACCTACATCTAATTTGAACATACAAATACGCGAAAATCAGAGTGAACTAAATAATGCATCTTTCTCCGGTCTGTTAAATAGACTGTAGTTTTTTAGTCGGAGGATCACTCGTTTTTAATATTGACCTCATAAACGATCTATAAAATTGCATTTTCTCTTGATTTAAAACAAATTTATCACTGTAACTCAATCGAAGTCATTAAATTCGAAAGTCAAATACAGGTCTATGGTGTGAAATTATCAACAGGTATCGAGCGGGCTGACTATTCAATCGAAGCGATTAGATCTTATGACGTGGAGGTCAGGCTCAGGGAGTTGACTCAAGAGCAGTCAAAGGCTTCGTTTGATGCGTGGATACGTGTACCGTATACATAGTCAAAAGCGTAATCGGAAAGTGTGACGCCCGAGCTGACTGCAAATAGTTGAATCTTGAACTCAGATTGAATCGCACACTGGCCCTTAATCACCTAAACTTACGAAGCCATCACCATTCAATGCGATTGCTTGCAGGCTATGTAATGTATCTAATGCTTAAACTTTTTTTTTATCCAACATTCTGTTTATCTCTGTAAATTTGTAATATAATGCGAAAAATAGTATACTCGTGTGAAGTATTTTATAAATAGGTTTTATACTACTGTTTGTTTTAGTAATAAAAAAAATTGTAAGAATGACTCCGACAGTGTTTCTTAAATTACTATGTTTAGTTTATTATGAAATGTATATTTTGACGGAAAATATAATTAAAAGTATGAATCAGATGTGCCGATAAAGATCACTCGTGTGCATATTTTATATATTAGAATCGATGTAGAATCACCAGTACTATACTTTCACTTTTTAAGAATACATTGTGCATTCCTTTCGAATTGAAATAGAAATTGCCTGTAAGTAAAGTTAATCTATGCTAATGATACCACTCAAATTTAATTAAAAGCTAATTCACCTTATTCCCGATGGAAAAAATTGTCTGTCCATTGGTGAATATCTATATTCTGACTTAAAATAATTCTATTACGTATGCACCATACCGTAGCATATTCTCTGGAGAGGACACGACATCAATCACTTCACCTCGACAATGCGCTTCTAACTGTCGAGTTCAATTAAGCTGACAATCGCCCGTTTTGCTGGAGTTCTGTGATTGATGAAAAAAAAGCATAAGCGACAATGGTTGTCGCAAAATTGGAAGCAAACAACTTAATACATACATATTTAAACTTAATAGAATTAATGGTGTACACGATCGTGATGATTTCATATAAGGAGAATACATTCATATTATTTTTTTACAATTTTTACCTAATGAATGTACTATAGTTTAGTATCTGAACAGATATTAAGCAAATTTATACAGAACGAAAATAAGTTTGAGAAATAATACTGTCTTTATATTGCTAAATTATCTAGGATACATTATTTTGCCAGAACTAGAAATTCTATACATGTTAATGTGAACAGATCTACATTCAATTAACATAATATAATACACAGCTTCGTAGATATTTTATCATTAAAATAAATTGTAAATCTTTCTACCAAATTTCTTTAATAATTTTGGCAACATTGATGATAATATCAAATATTGGTATAACCGATAGGCAATTTTTCTTTAGAGTTCTATTTACAAAAGGTTATAGTGACTTCCAAATCCAAAAAATAATTAATATTTTGATACATTTAAGTTTATAAAATGTGCTAGCTTCCAACTCACTACCAAACGAGCTATCGAGCTTAAATGACGCATGATACATCGATTTTCTACTTTCCATTAAAATCAATATTAATAACAAACATAATCTGCATCTATTTACATTTAAGATATATTGTAGTATATAAATTCCATATGGAAAACCATTAAAATTGAAATAAACACTTTGACTATTGCGTGATGAACTAATGATAAGTTATACTCAGTTGCTCTCACGGAACTCCACCTATTTACACGATATTTACAGGATATCCAGCTTACGTAACCCACTCAGAGCGGGACGTATCGCTCGTGGCGCGCCGCGCCTCCCATTACCAATCTAACTTCTTTATCACTCGGATCGATGGACGAATTGCAGAGGAAGCCGGCCAATACACTCATCGCATTAATTGCTTTCGCCACGGCTGCACGCTACCGATGTAGTGTCGTGGGCCCCGCGGCAGCGACGCTTACACATTGGGCGGCGCCACGCGCCTGCACTTCCATTAATATATTTGAATAAAATATTCTGCCCCTTTCTCTCCTTTCACTCGGCCGCGGCCATTTTTTCCCTCGGCTCGGCTCTTTTTGCAATTCAGCGCGCGTGCCGTCGCCCCCTCCCCTCCTAAATCACCGCGCGCGAACTCACATCTCATTTCCTCGGCGCGCGCCCGGCCTCCGCGTCACGCCAGCCAGAGATTTCGGACCGGAATTTTAATTGGATGCGCGACAAGTCATGCAAAAAAAGCACGGAAGCGCTCTCGGGATAAATCGATTCTTGAGAACCCGCTCTATATATATATATATATCTATATACACGACACTCGGCAGAGGTACGCGGTTCCGCTCTCCAGATGCTCGTACATAATACATTGGCTCAATATCGCTCGCTGCCCTTCCTTCTACTTTATTCGCTGCGCATGCAACCGATGACCTAATGAAGCTCCTCCGTGTTGGTGTTACAGGCGAGAAAGGTCGTAGATCGTTAAAAACTTTTAAGTTGGTGAAAAAGACCATAATAAATAAGACCGGTAATAGTTTGTCATTAAATGAATATTTATTTTTGTCACCTGTTAACGGGAGAAATGTTTTAATTAGGACATATGGGATGTAACATTGATATCTATGTTATTTTCTGGACTGTCACTTTGAAGAAAGATAATTTTTATGTTAGTGGCCTATTTGATAACCGTATTTTAATATTACATTTTAACTGATGTTTTCGAGTATATCTAGCAGTAATTATTATCATTTTAATTATAGACAAACTGTCTTAAAAACAAAACTCTGTGCTTTTTTAAATTAATTCAAATACCAGTCTTTAACTCTATCCATCGTTAAATCCAGCGGTAACTTACTATATATCGAAACGTCAAATGCGGGTACAACTAAATTAAATTGAACTTAATATTGAAATGTGAATACATAATATAATAGCAACATATATTAGTTGTAACATTTATTATATACTATTATTAAAAAAAATTTTTAAATTATACGAAGATATAAATCATTATTTTTAAATTCTCTTCAAAAATCAGCGATACTACGGATAGTATGCATGCTATACGGTAAAATAAATTGATTATGTGATAATTAATGACATTTTAACTTTCAACTTTTCCTGAATGAAAAAAATAACAACTGTGTAACGAAAGCAGTAGACTGTGGTAAAGTACAAGCAAGAATGATATAAAATTTATGAGTTGTGCAAATTCGTGCGAAAGTACGTAATTCGTTTGCCGAAACATCACGCACTCCGCTCAGCTGAGCAAATGCTTTACTCAAAGCTATAAAAACAACGAACGGGAAGAGAAGTGACAAGGATTCTTACCAGAAATGAAAGTGTAACGACTCCTGAACTCTTCGCCCTATGGAAAAAGAAGTTTCGTCGTTGACCCACACGATTCAAAGAATTTCATGTGTAAAGTCATGCGAGGCACGCATAGTACAAGGGACGGAAGAGCTTTTTCATATTTTTTCTAGCCTGGTGGATAGTAGAGATTTTAGAAATTGCATTGCGAAATTTAATATAAAGGGGATGGGATTTTTAAAGCAAAATGTAATGAAACCTTTTTTCGAGAACCCCGAATATCTAATGGCAAGGAAATTGAGATTGTTCTGAAAATGCACATTTTGAGAAGCACTTTGATGATTTAAAGAACTCTTTTTATTTTTATCCCTTTCCCATAAAAATTCGTGAAGCCTTCAACCTTAGTTAATGTAAGGTAACCAGATATAAAACTTACTGTTGAATTATGATGCTGTAATATGTATTGCTATAGCGAGCTGTAAAAAAAACATTGTTTCTCATAATTTAATTTTGTAAATAAAACTCTCGATAAAACTCTCGATTGTAATTTTCAGATTAAGATTTGTTTGAGAGTAGGAGATAGCTAACCCATAGCTCACGTGTAATAAAGTTAATGTTTTGAAAGCTTATGTCATTTTGAAGAACTGAATGAAACATCATTTTATATTTGAATCTGTTTACAGCACAATAATGCGTGCTCTAAACAAATAAAAGCTAGAAAAAAAAATTTCAATCGATATATGTTGAAATGATCCCTCACGAATCAGACTGCATATCGTGGTGCAACAATCGCGCTCTGATCATTCAAAGGCCACAATATACGTTAGGCTTAAGCAAGATTGAGGCAGATTTACGTCCCGATCCGAAAAGCAGCGTCGCGTCTTATCATTTTCATGTTTTCATAAAGCACGCATACGCGGCCCGCTCTCAGAGCTTATAACCGCGCTCGTGGCAGGAGAAGCGCAGCAAAATGGGAAGATAAAAACGGATATTAAGCGAGTCTGCGTTTCGACCTGTATCCAATTACGAGAATAATGTTCGCGTACACGTGAGGGGCCATGGAAGAGTGGCGGGTGGCAAGCTCGCTGCCTCCTTTACTCTGTCTTTGCGTTTAGCGAATAACGAGCTGCCCTGTAATTGGTTCATTTGCCGGCCGAGCTAAATAGACGGCTTTTCCCGACTTTTCAATTGGACGCTAGCGAGCGTTTGCTCGCGCGACAATCAATTGCACTTTATTTGACACAGAGTGAGCGTTAAATAAATATAGCGGCTTTATTTGATAGGCTGGCTTCCAATCGAGAACTGATTTTCTACGTTTTTTCTCAACTGCCATTAAAATAATCATTGGGTAGCTTTGATTTCGCCGAATGATTTTGTTTAATGACACTCTTTGAGCAAGAAAAGCAGCGAAATCTATTAAGGATCAGTGTTGTTACACCGAAATAAATAAACGTATATAACCGTACTGCTCTTCTTTAGAGTTTCAGTTACACTATGTATTTGAATTTATTTACGCTGGTATGTGTTTTTAAGTATCACAAAAGTAATTAGCATAATTTGAAAAATAGTTTGAAAACATTTGAATTATTTTTCTACTACTACTACTATACTAGTATTACTATAAGCGTATTAAAATATAATTGTTATAAAATTTTATTTGTAAATTTTGATACGCGGAAGCTAATTTACATGAAAATAAATTATATTGTAATAAGAGAAGTGTATAAGAAAAAGTATTGCCCAGTAAGGAGGTATTCCTTTTAGAATAAACCCACGTATGGCATAAAAAGAATATCGATATTACGTATAGGCAGCGCCATTGTATGAGAATATAGCATACATAATGATTGTTTTCTTAATATCATGTGGTTACGGTCGCCGCGCATTTTTTCGTGCGTTGAAACGTAATTGGAGCGCTATCGAAAATGTTATCAATTTTACGCCAACGCATTTTTCTCTCTTTCCTTGCGGATATTGTATATACGGAAAAAATAGTAGTAATGTATTAATTGAACTTGTTGTACACAGTTGCACTAGTTTTAATGAGAGAAAATGTTTTCTCAGCTAAACATTGTTTGCATATATCTACAACTCATATACAATAACATCTAAAGCAATAAATTTCACCTATGAATTGAGCTAATTTCCGTACGTTACATAAAAAATTACTCAAGTATGATAAATATGTTTCTACATATGAATAGCAAATAGATATATATAGTATTACTAAATTTAAACCAATGATAATTTTTGTCTAAATTATTCTTTAAACAATTTAAGCTAATTGCATCCAAAGTTTCATAAATTATTTTCATAAGAATTACTGATTTTCAAAAAATATATCATTTCATTTAAATAAATATTCAATGATTCGTTGAAATATTTATAAATTATATTAACAGAAATCTTTTTACTTAGAAGTAATCATACCTATACTCTTCATTATTGTAATCATCTGAAAGTATAGCAGAGGCCATGCTTTTACTTTATACTATGATTTATAACTACAATTTATCGTCCTTGTTAAATATAAATACATTTACGAATTTTCATTCATTAACTATATAAGAATTTGCGAGAGGATTTGCTTATACAATAGTGTATGTAAACTGTAGTCTGGAATCTCATATTCGTTCGAGATTGTTTGAAATCAACTACATGAAAAAATATAGTTTTAAATAAAAACTAAATACACTGGGCAAATGAACTCGAAAAGAAAGCTAATTAAGCTCAGTTGCCTAAAATATTTGAACTTTAATGACAAAATTTATTTTCACTGTTAAATTTTTCTGTCGAAGTATCTCAGGGGCAAATCTGGTCGAGGACCCAACTGTTATAAAATGTTAGTTTTAATTTTTACCTGAATGCTTGAAGGTGATGATGCCATTAGCAATGTCGTTAGAATATGGGCTACAATGTTTAGTCCATCTTGAGAAGCCGTCGCAGAGAACACATGTCAGTAGTCCTCATTTGCCGAAGTGTCAAGCGTTGGCGAGGAGAGCATGTTGTAGCCATCTGCTGGGAAGAGAAGGATTCGTATTAGGTGGAGGTTGGTCCTGTCGTGCACTGAAGAATGATTGTGGACTACTATCAAGGTCACGAACATCACTCGCGACCGGGAGCTGTAGTCTCATTTTGGTGGGTATAAAACAAGCATAGACCGAGCAGCGTCTGGGCCGCAGAACACAGACCAGAATTCAGGAGAAAATGGACAAATCGCTCATACGTAAAATCGGCTGTAATGCAATTTTGCAATTTTCATGTAGCATCAATAATCGTAATGAAAATGTCCAAATTATTTCACTGTTAAATATTCAATTATAACATTTCACGAAAATTCTGAAATCCTACAATAATTCCTAATGTGTCAGAGTCTGAAAAAGCGATTGATCCTGATCACGAAATTGGATCAGAAAACGAACGGTCATCCCGTTGAAAGATAGCATTATTTGGTCGACAGGTCGAGCTGCTGCGAAGCCGATCGCCGCGTAAATTAGTCCCCCGGCAATCCCGATGTCGGGCGCACTTGCAGTGGGAAATCCCCCGAAGCTAGGGGATCGGCATCGATTAAAAATTTTCAAGCTCAGCTGCCCTCGGCGAGGGGATCGGCGAGGAGACGGCGACCGGGCGTCCGGGTCGGCTCGATTAAATGGCCGTTTGCCGCTCGTCCCTGGCGGAGGCAGTTAACCCCGAGTGTCCAGGGACGCGGGTAAAAAAAGGCGAGCGCCGAGTGGGAGAGGAATCGGCTCTCGGCGGTAGCTCCTTCGGGAATTCGTTTAGCCGTCGAGTGCGCGGCGCTCCGACCCAGTTCCAGTTGGCGCCCTGCAATTTGCACTCGACGCGGAGCAAAACCGGACGCGGCGCCGGCTATCCTTTTATTTTTCCGCTTTTTTCTCCCGAGGGCCTTTGTGCCCCGGGAGGCGTGATGGTGGCGGATAATGCCCTGGAGGAGCCCGTGTGATCGACGCCCAGCCGCGAGCCAATCGCCGTTGTTTTGATTTGTTCTTTCCAACAAGGGCGGCTTTGATTGGGCCGCGCTGCCGATGTTTATGCGGCTTTCCAACAGGACCCACGTGTGCTTTTCATGAATGACGTTAATTTATGGAAGCGATGTGGTTGTCTGTGGAACAGAGGCATAATTATTGTATATTCGGAAGAACTCTTAATAAAGGCACTGCGTGCAGAACAGAACAATTTTCGAAAGTTTCAGGGGACTGAAAGACCCGAATAATGTACACTCGCTTAATCTATTCTAATGAATTTTTGAAAATTCGGAAAGGCACGGGGAAGGCAACAAATGTGGACTTTCTCCATTGTTCCGCGAGTCGCGCGAGAAAGTTATACGAGGCAGAAGGTCCGCATTCGGATTTTTCGATTCGGTATTCCGCGGGTGATCCAGCTTGAAAGCTTTCGACTCTTTCCCATTTTTAAACAGCGGTGCGCGCGACGCACACGCACGCTTGATTTATTTACACCGTCGACTCGCCGCCATTCCCGTAAAATGAAAACAAAATAGATTTGATCCTGGCGGGGCATTCGGATATGTACACGCGCCCAGCCAGCGCGTAATGCGAATTCAATTTGACAGCGGGCGTCCCGTAAGAGCCGCGGCTTCGTAAACTCGCGGGCTTACCGCCGGAGCGATGCCGAATCAGGTCCGATCATATATCACGGGCACCCACGTGTGCTCAGCATTGGCCGCCCGTTAATGGTAATAACAATCCTTCCCGCAGAGCTTTCCGCCGACTGCCCCGGGGGTAATTTCGCAGGGGCGGATCCTTATCGGAGCCGATATGCACCGCCTCATTGTTTCCCTGGGCGGCTCATACATAGATATGCCCGGGGGCCGATTTGATTCTCAATTTCTCGCGGGCGCATTCGCGGCACGTCGCCCGGCGTATATCGCCGCGTATATACGCGCTCGGGACTCGAGGATTTTATTTCGCGTGCAGCGGAGTTAAGCCGAGCGACGCGGCGCACGCACGCCCAGCGTATACACACGCCGTGGCTCGAAACTCGAGCAGCTGATTTCCACTTCCGCGCTGGGCCTTTCTTCGCCGGATTTTCACCCGCCGCTCTCCTCGCGGCCGGTGCACGTGTTTCCCGCCCCGGAAATGGATTTTTAAAATTATCGCGCTGCCGCCGAATCGGGAGTATCCCATTAGAATTCTTTAAAGGCGGCATTGGTTAATTCGTTTTTTCTACGGCTAACCTGCCTCGCGCGATAAAGCTTACGTGACCATTACATGGAGATGTTATTTAAGGCTTTTTGTCGCTCTTATCAATATTGTTCATGGGGTTACGTATTAATGACGCGCTTATTCTCTAAATAAGCACAACAACGCTGGTAAAAACTTCGCACGAGGTAAAAAAAAACAGTTGGGCGCATAATATTGGAGTTATGACTTAGCAGAATCTACGAATTTGATTGACCAACCAGATTGAGCCAACAGAAGGCCATATGCGCATGTACGCATTATGCATAACCTGTGTATATAGTTCACTCGGTTTTTGCACGGAAAAGAAATGGACAGGCTTTTTGTATGTCGTGTCCGCCAGGTTTCGTCGCGTTTTAAAATGCTAACATAATCAGCGCTATTTGATTTCCTCAGTTTCCCTCTATCCTTTACGGATCAAATGTTATTCCCATCTCGAAATTTAACACGCTCCGGAGACCGCCGTAGCCCCGTCCTCGTACGCAGTTTCACGCCCCTCGTCGTAAAGCCCATCTTCTCCTCCGCTGAGCAATGTACACCCTCGATCCATCCCTCTGAGATTTCCATACTGGATTCGACTCTAAGGCCGGTTTCTTCTCCCGTGCCGGCGAGCTTTTTCCCCCACAGCTGATGCGGCGGCTCTTCCGAGTCCGCGAACCGAATTCCCGCGAAATCTTGCATAATCGACCAAGCGGTGAATCTTCACTCCGTTATCATGAATGCCACCGTAGGTGTCTTCAAGATGGATTGATGGATATAAGTCAAAATCGGACATGATATAGTTGAAAATTGTACTATTATGCAGTGGAACGTTGTGAAGACGTGCACGTCGTTGTTGTATGAATATTGCTTAGTAGTAAATCTTAAAATAAATCAAAAGGACACGTAGGATGCAAAGTTAATGCATAAATGGAAAAGCTGTAAAATAAAAAAAGATATGCTGCTAAAACTGATATTACGAGAATTAAAACTTAGGGAAAGTAAAAAAATGAATAGCAGTGACACACGGTTCGGATCAATTAAAGCGAGCAAAAGTAAATTCTGTAATTACACCTTCGTTAAGGACTCTTGTAGCTGCTGACATAGAAAAGCTTCACTCATACCACTAATTCTTTTACTCCAATGAGCCCGCTAGCGACAATAATCAATAAAAACATCTTGATTAATGAACAGGTGGGTCCTTAATCATGTCGAGTTTCTCGATTTTCTCTATTTTATTGCAATGTGTACAATTGGCCACAAAATATGATGCGCCTTAATAAGAACTATTGCTCTCACCTCGAAAATTAACTCCAATATGCCAAGCTCGTAAAGCCCGAGCACATAGTTGTGCGTTCATATAGGTAACGGCGTCTCTTGGCGTCGATTGAACGAAAGGCACTGATCCCGCGAAAGAGAGTGAGAGTGAAAGAAGGTAAGCACGTGCGCCACTGCCCCCAGTCGTCGGTGAAGATGGGCAGCCTATACGTGCCCGCGTAAGTGTGTGCATGCGCATATGCAGAAAACATGCGAGGTAGCAGTATAAAAGCGTAGGAACATCGCCGTAGAGTTGCAGTTACCTTCGAGTAGCCGTTAATACCATAGCTTACAGAATGAATTTAAAGGTATTTCGGATCTCTTTAAAACAGTTGAACGTGGCGCACGATAACGAGTCCTGTCGCGGTCGAGTCCGAAATGTTGCACATGGCTATTGCTGATAAAGTTTTTGTGAAATTTTGTGAAAAAAATTTTCCGACGACGGATACGTGAGACAGTGCCTTAGCTGTTCGCTAGTAATATTTTAGAATTAGTAATTTCGTCGTTGTTGAAAATTTGAATTTAAAATTTTTTTTGGCTCTAAACAGTACCACCCTAGTACAGTGAACAGTTGCAAAAAAGTACATGCATTATTTTTATGGTGTAATAAATTAAAACTTTTACTGCGGCTTGGAGTACGGGAGTATACTGAAATTTTGACAGATTCGCCCTAAAATACTCTTAACTTATTTTAAAACCACCTCTGAGCTTCAATTTAATTTTGTATATGAAATGTTGAAGATTGTGTTAATAATTAAATTGTTTGCTATAAATTAAATTAAAATTAAATTAAATTTTACAAGTAATAAGATACAGAATCATGAAACAATATGAATTTGGTACTTTTTAAGAATATTTACTATTTTCTTATATAATAGTATCTTAGATATGATGAAATAATATCTAGAAATTTTCGTTATTATTATTTTTACCGTTAATTTATTATCTGAGATTTTAATAACAATAATCAATAAGACTAAACATGAGTATCCAACTAGGGTTTGATTCCAACCGTAATTCAAGAGGTCACTAATTTCACAATACCGCCTGAGAGATTTCCGATACCACTAACAAGTAGTTTTTAATCAATGGATGCGAGGAATTCGATAGCACGTCTATTACGTGTCCGAAGGCGAGAAGAGAAAAGCCACCTTTTGACTACTCTCTGAAATATAGCCCATTTGCTATTTGAAACGAGTCATTTTGACCTGCGCACAATCAAAATTAGCGGATCAACAATTTTCTATGTAGTATAAAAACTGTTCACATATTTAATATAAATGTTTTGCATAATTTTTCATTATATTTTACATTCAATGGAAATCTTAATTATTCATCTAATAAAATTTTATATTTGTTTTGGGTGGTTTATTATACCATTCTGTTGCTGCAGATATAAATCTCTATGTTTTCACATATAGTTTGAATAAATTTTAGTATAAATACACTCCGTAGTAAGGTTAATTAGTAGTTCTATTTTATTTCTTCAAAAGTGTATAAGGTCTGTGTATAAGTTCAGCAGGAGTTCATTAAATATGATTTCATCGTATATATTTTTTATAAAAAATATATCTATTACTAATTATATATTAGGTTTCATATAATTATATGTTTATTTGTTGATATTTTTCTATTTTTTTTTTAAAAAAATTTTATAATTATATATCCATTAAAATTATTATAACTTTATTATTCTATTAACTGATTATATTAATACAACCCCTACAGTAGTAAAAAAAAATATTAACACTATTTAAAACTGTGTCAGTCAATAAGATACGTTCTGAGCGTCATCGTCATCTTGGCGGATCGAACCTTCGCGGGTTTGATAACAATGGAAGATGGTGGTGATGACAGCGGTATTGATGGCGGTCGTGCCGGTAGTAGCAGTGGTGGAAGCAGTGGAGGCAGTGGCGGTGGTGCAAGCGGTGGAGGTCATCATCATCACAAGGCGATCTCTTACATGCACTTTCATGGACCCGTTGAAGGCCCGGCCTTTGAGGTGAAAATTCCAGTATACGAACATCATCACAAGGATCACAAGGATGAAAAGGAGCATCATCACGAACCACACTATGTAATTGATTACGTTGCCCATCCGAAATACAAGTTTTCTTACGGCGTAGAAGATCACCACACTGGCGACTTTCATAGTCACAAGGAGCACAGAGATGGTAAGTAGTACACTGGCGTGTAAATCTTCAAGTTTAATTGCTTCTTTAGCTTTCATTGGCATCCAGCTGTCGCGTATCCGAGAGAGACTATAAAACGGAAATACTAGTACCATGACAGTAAAGACTGTTTTTGACTTTTACACAAACTTTATATTTATTTTGTTTTTTATTTTTTTTAAATACCTTAACTATTAAAATAGTGTCTTCATTTAGAAAGAAAATATTTGAATATGAATGCTGGGCCATATTTATTTTAATGAAATTACTAGAATCGAATTTATAAATTTTTATTGTAAGTTTTAATAAGTTTCTTCATTAAAAATGAACTTAATATATTTGTGCATTAAGAGTGTAGCTGGATTGATATTGAGCATGCATCTGTGAGGATCATCAGTATTTTAGTGTCATATAATTGATGACCGCGATTACTGAAGGCTATAACTTTCGCAGGCCGAGTTTTATTAGAGTCTAGTATTTTTAATTTTGAAATTAGTAATGAATATCTGATCCTTATCAAATCATATATTGGATGAACAATTATTCAAATGGATTACAATTTTAATTAATTTTGTATACATAATGATTCTTATTATTTACATTAATTACCTATTAACAAGATTTTACAATACATATAGTTGACTTTAATTTTAAATAGAAGCAACGGGTGCATATAATCAAATTATACTTTAATCTATTCACTGCATCGTCAGTAACACAAGTTTTATGCAAAGCTTAAATCAGACCATTAATCATGAACTATTTAAACAAAAATATTATATTTTTAATAACTTATTTACATGATATCAAAAATCATTTTAGGTTAAACCATTTTATTCTATGCATAAACTAGAAAATAAATCGATTATCATAATTATATCGTTATTACATCAAATAAATCATATGCACGCCTAAAAAATACACTACTTCCTTACCAATTAGAATACAATTGAATGAAATAGCAATACCTTTACCACGGCTATTACACTCTGAGTTTATCTACCTACAATCGTTTGAATAAAGAGGGGAAACCAAGGCCAAGGTCTGCTAGCTTAGAAAGCGAAGCTTCGTTTGTATCTTATTCGTGCACTTTTCGCAGGGCATCACGTAACGGGCGAATACCACATCGCGGAGCCTGGTGGCAGCTATCGTGTTGTTAGCTATCACGCGGGCAAAGACGGTTTCCATGCACATGTCACGACAACTGGAAAAACAGATCACTCGAGCGGAACGTATGGACATCACAGTCTCGGAAGTCACGGTCTTGGGCAATTTAGCTTTGGCCATCACAACCTCGACCACTTCAACCTTGATCCACCACAAGTCCAGAAGGAACCTGAGAATAAGGCAACAAGCGTCGATCTTCACAAGTCTTCAGTGCCTGAATACCATCAGCAGTATCTTGAGTACAGGCCTATGTATCCAAGCTATCACCATGATGACAGTTATTAAGCTTCGATTGAGAGTAACTACATCAGAGAGTATTAACTACATTATTAGTAGAGGACGAACTGAATCCTCATGAAGACTGTTACGAGCTCTCGCACGAGTTTTTTTTCTTTTTATGGATATATACCGTATAATATCTATTGGTAATTTTCTCCATGTGTCCTGCGAACCAAAGTTATGATTATATTTCTAGCGCCAACAATGGTTGCACTTTCTTTTTTTACTTATGGAAGACAGTGATTTGTTTATTTGTAAATAATTAGGAATAGCGGTTAATTTTATTAAAGAAAAAATGTTTTAAAAAAAAATAGCTCTTTTTATTACATTCCAACCATTTAATAATTTCAAAAAAAATTCTTCTTTTTTAAAATAGCAAATATTTTTAAAAAGGAAGTTTCTACCTTTCAGTAAAGTATCTATAATCTGTGAATCAAAAAGTAGCTCCTACTGTTTTGTTTAATGTAACTTTTAATCAGCAATAATTTATATGATACTGATTTTATTATACAAATACATTTTCAATTATTTGAAAAAAATTCCTAGAATTATACACACAGTTAAGTAGGTTTTATATTAAAAGCATGATTAAAAAATGAACTTGAAATTTCATAAAATAAATTAAAGTTTTCAGTTCTATCAAATTTGATATATTATGAACATTCTGGAATACTAGAATATAAATAATAAATAAATAGAATTTTTATCACAAAATTTCATTGGGTTTTAAAATCTTCTATTTTTAAATCTTTGTGAAATTAAATTGATACTTATTCTGAAAATTTCGTACATTGAGTCAATAAATCACATTTGAAGGATTCGTTCTATGTGGTTTATGCACTTAGTTGCGAGCAGAGGGCAGAGCATCTCCAAGGGAGATGACATTTCTATCCAACGTAGGACAGAAATCTGTGGCGGGAGATTTGAACTCAGCCCCCGACTTGAGTACATTTTAAGACCGTAACGTTGGGGCTTATCTTCGGAGGTGAAGCGCTCGATACTATGCGCATCTCGTAATTAGACACAAGCAATTAACAAGCAGAGAAGCATAATGCCCGCCGGCTGGTGTTAAGAGGCTCAGCGTCGGGATGGGCGAACTGGGTCGAACATCAGCCGGCGCCCGCACGCGAGCTTATGTGTGTGCACACCCCGAGACGCGGGTGGCTGAGGCAGTCCGGATACGACGCGAGACACCGGTTATTGTTGGCCGTTGAGTTACGACTGTTTTATTAAGGGGCGCGCAAGTGCGTTTAAATTTTGAGTTGCATCCTGAGACGCAGCCCGCAAAGCCACCTTTATTTGTCCATAGTGAGAGGATCGGAAGAACAAGGGCAGTTTCGGGGTAAAAATTAGATTTCGTTTAACGAGGCCGCTTTATGTCCTCCTCACCCGGACGGCGCCCACGGTTTAGGAGGGCTCTCTCGATACTCGACTGTCAAGTGTATAGAAGCTTTTTATGTGATTTATCTTCATTGAATTTGCTACAGTTCATTGTAAAATTCCTCAAATTTATAGCTACTCGTCAAATTAGAATTATTGACGATGTGCCAGACAAGTCGATTATAGCTATCATATGGGGAGCTTAAAGTTGTGATGAATCTATACTGTTAAAAATATACTAAATTTCTTTAAAATACCGATTTATGTTATAATACAAAAGTATTAAATAAGCTCTTAATTTATTTACTCAAGATTTGTGCTTTATAATGTAGACGATGTCCTGTATGTTATGGCATTGATAAGAAATTTTTCAGCATTCCCTTTATTCATTATATGATCCTTATTGTTCAATACCAAGGTATGAATTGCCACAATAAGAACAATAATAATTTCCAGATTTTAGAATAAATAATTAATATACAGAAAATAATTTAATTAAATTTATAGTGAACGAATTTATTACATTAAATAATTAATACTAGTAGGGGAAATGATTCTTTACAATTTCAACATCTAAAATTAAAGTTATTGAATTAAAGCCTATATTGCAATTTTTATGTTATATATTGCAACCTTTAAGTTAGGATAACTACTGTCACAGAAGTTAAATTTACAGTCACAAAGAATAAAACTTATCTTGTTTTTTTTTCATTTTGCCTGAATCCTATTCTTATTACTATCTTCAAATGAGGCTTTATGTAAAATTATTCTGATTGAGTTTTGGGCGGAAGCACCTGACTTGTAAATTTAATATTTATATTTACGAAAGACATTGTGTGATAAATAAATTAAGATAATTGATTAAAAATAAAAAGATAAGACAATAAATCTCTTTATTTTTCATTCATTAATATACACAGAAATACAAATATAAATTTGAAAGTCGTGATTCCGCCAAGAATTTTAAATTTGAATTCAGAGTCTAGCCGATTTTAAAAAACTGGATATTTTAAATACAGAAGAAAAAAATATATTTTATGTTATAAAATTTCTTTAAACTACTTTATTATTTTAATACAGTATATACGCATTACATAATAATTTGTGGACAAGGGTTTTTTATTTTCATCTTTGAATAAATACAATGTGTCAAATAAGCATTTGAATAATTAATTAAAGTCAGTGTAATGGTTTGAAGGGTTTATAGTACTACAAAGTGAATACATATGTTTATCAAAAAATTAAAAAATAAGCATTTTCCTAGCCAATTAGTCGAACAATTCTGGGCTTGTTCAAGAACAAAGGATCAACCCTGCAGCTATATGAAGAAGGCGTAATGACCATGACAATGACTGTGTAGATATTTGCACGCGTCGCTTCTCTCCTTTGCAGAGAACGCGTGCTCGCGCAGTCATAATCCTTTTCAGTCTCGCAGGCAGAGCAAGGCGTTGAAGCAGCCTTGGAAATTTCAAGCACCGGCGAATACTAATTACTTGGAGTTCTCGGCTTTGTCTGATTATTTGTAACCCTCGTTCTGTTGTAGCATTGGCAAGGTACGCATACAGCTATTGAATCCCCTTACACGGTTCGTTGATGAAAATAATGGGAATACATGACACTTCTATTTTTTCTTTGAAGTATCCCTTCTTTTTACAGAATTTGTTTTTACAAAAGTTGATGCACAAAAGAATAATAATAAACTTTATTGTTATTAATCGAAATTAATGAAATGTAATTGAAAAAAAATCGAGTAGAAAAAAAACTGATTTAGAATGTAAAAAATTTCTCATTCATAGTTTAGGAAGTTCTCAAATTTGTAAAACATTAGCTTTAATGAAAATAGATAGCACTTCATTAAATAATTTCCATTAGTAACCCTGTCAATAATACGCATATATTTCTCGTAGGGAATGTACAAACGCGCTGCAATAAATCCTGAAGGAAACCTCTATGAAGCAACCACGTTAGCCCTCATGATAAAGTAGGCGGTGCGCATCCCCGAATCAGCTCCGGAGGGACACTTGCGTGACGTACGTCGCATGAATCTTCTATTCATCGGCTGGCAGTAAATTCTCCATCGACCGGCATCGCTTGTCGAGTAGCCAGAATTTCAGAATGGCAATATCTCTCTCCATCGTCTGTTCCACATTTTTGTCTTTCAAATTGAAAGTTAATACTATGTTGTAATGAATTATGTTTTATATGTTCAAATTTATGTAAATACAATTTTATATTTGTTAATAATTTTATATTTTAATAATAATTTAGTAAACTTTACAGCACCAGAGCGTTAAATAAAAATACCTAGTATACGTGTTATTATTATATACCATTAAAAAATAAAAACGTTCTCGATAAGGATCGAACGGAGAATTATGACGTGTTCTTGAGAATAGGGAGTTGTTAAGGGGGTGACTGAGGTCAGCTGCCATAGAGATGATATGCACTCCTGCCGTGCGTCCAGAGAACATGTCTTCTTTTTGTGTGGAGATGACAATCCCTATATACCAAGAAGCGAGGAACGCTAGTGGCCAAAGTAAGGCTTAATTTTCAACCTGGGAGGGGTTAAGAGATTAGATTAAGGTTAGTCCGGTCGAATCTCGTAGAACGACAGCGGGCGACTGGTGCGATCGTAATTTCGGCATGCGGCTAATAGCAACATTCGCGTCGTAATACCTCATTTATATTTTATTTTACGTTCATTTGAATATGATAAAATCCTTATTGAAAATGCATGAATGGATATTCATATGAATTATCCATATATTTTTCCATGTGAATATCCATCTGGATTAATTCATGGACGTATTCCATATGAATCCTATTTAAAATATATTGTATGAATATCCAGATGGATTATTCACATATATTCCCATTCAGATGGAATCCATATAGAATCCAGATGGAATCTAGTAAATCCAGTTCGATATCCACATATGATTATCCATATTTCGCATATATGGTTAATCCGTTTGGTTATCCATTCATATATTATCAATAAGAATGATTTAATATTTTTGCAGAGAATTTCAAGGATATAAAGATCGGTTTACGCGGCATTGACTACCTGTGACCGGAAATCACTATTTATTAATGATTTTGCTGTAGTTTGAGCAATGGCAATCGTGTAGCTTACATTGAATCTAACTAAGGTTATTGATAAGTTTGTTTGGGGAAAAATATATATTTTAAAAGGAGATTCATGTTGAGTTACGTATTATCCAATGTAGAATAAACAGGTCTTATCAGTTCATTAAACTCCACAGACATATCACAGGTATTCGAAATAAAATTGATGAAATATTTTGTTGAATGGATATCGTTTTTTGCTGCTTTGAAAATAAGCATTTTTCTTGTAAAGAAGCATTATTTTAGTAACTTTATAATTCTCATCTTTCTCAATTAGTGTGAACGACATTTCACAGAATGTATTAGTGAATAAATTATAATTATAATCTATTTTTGATTGATTCTATACAGCACAAATTTTTGACTTTAGTATTTTTTTACTTTTGCAAAAAATTGGTACTAAGGTTCGATTTGGATTTGTCAATTTTTTCCGAGTAATGCTGATATAAAGATTGTAATGTTTTAATTTATAAGTTGTACATCGTTTTCAACCAATTTTAAAAGTACACTTGAGTATGATATAGCAATAATTGTTTGCACAAAATAACACAGTTAAGCAATCTCATGTGTTAAACGTAGTGCGCAATAAGAACTTCAATTACTTTACATCAGTGATACTACAATCAGATATTCTGCCAGATACAGGAAAATAAATTAAATTAAAACTATTTTTAATTTGAAACGATCTTTCGATGTGCATTGATTAAGTAAGCGGAAAAAGAAAGGAAGAAATACTGAGAATAGGTACAAGATGTCGATAAAATTTTCCGTCGATTAAAATACGAGACTCAACTTTGTCTACATAATAAAAGGAAAAGCCTTTACTAATTTTATTTTGCGATAGCTTACCAAACTTATCGTTTTTGTTATACTTAATTATGCTATTCTCGGACTCATTCGAATAAAAGGCTTTTCGTAGTAAAGAAAGTACGAGAATATCATCATTATATAAATTAAAACTATTTTTAATTTGAAACGATGTTTCGATGTGCATTGATTAACTAAGCTAAGAAAGAAAGGAAGAAATACTGAGAATAGATAAAAGATGTCGATAAAATTTTCCATCGATTAAAATACGAGACTCAACTTTGTCTACATAATAAAAGGAAAAGCCTTTACTAATTTTATTTTGCGATAGCTTACCAAATTTATCGTTTTTGTTATACTTAATTATGCTATTCTCGGGCTCATTCGAATAAAAGGCTTTTTGCAGTAAAGAAAGTACGAGAATATCATCATTCATACACAATATACTTTGTAGAACTTAATCACGTTATACATGAAAATAAATATAAATAAAATCAGTATTTACAATGTATTTTTCTCAGTCGAATTAAAAAGGCTTGTCTTGAAGATAATTTAGTGGCACAAGTAATTGTTAGTGTAATTCATGGATATAAACTGCGATTCTCCTATAACGGCATATTGATGCGTCATTTGCGTATTACGGTTGCAACTTTAAAGTGTAATGTCTTGATTGTATATTAATTATGGGATTTATAATTTAGTTTGTGTTTTAATGTAATGAATAGAATACCGATTTTTGTGAAATAAGATAGTGTATTGTGTAAGATATTGTATATGATATATATATATATATATATATATATATATATATGATTGTCATGAAATTCGAATACTCATCTATAGTGTTTATATAGTACCGTAATCTTATCCAGTATACATCTTCCCTTGCTTATAAATAAAAAAAATTAAAAGTACCTCGGTATAAAAGTATCGCAAGTTAATACATTTGTAGAGATTTTTTTTCACTTGATTTAATAAAGCGTACCCCTGAATTGTGAAGATATGCATGCTAGTTTTCTTTCTCCTGTTCTGCTCCCTTTTTCAAAATGTCAATAACCATCCTAATCGAACGTAAATATGCACAGTCCGAAGAGAGGCTTAGGTTCTGTTTGTATGTATCCGTTCCCCTTTCCAGTTTTTTATCGTTACAGTTCGTATACTTCCATTTTGGCTCGATTTGTGCTTTAATTATCAATGCGCTATTACCGATTCTTGTAGAGATCAGAATATATAGTGAAGAGATGATATAATTACGATATACACATAATGAGATTTCATACTCTTAACTGTGGAGGCTTATCTCTTGTATATATATAACTATGCTACGAATATACTCACTTGTGGTATATAAACAAAAGCGTAAAATATGACAGTCACGTACTTTCCACCTTTATGCAATAAATAGAAAAAAGTGATCGAAAAGACAAAATGAAACGCGTCGATCTGAACGAATGAGATCGCACTTATCGGTGTGCTTGCAAACGCGAAGAACGGAAAGCAGCGCATGGAACGTGGAATGTACCGGGAAATAAATGAGGGGTAGGAAGAGGGAAGAGCAAATAGTATGACCTACATCTGAAGCTCACGGTTTCATGGTGGCAGGGCTAGACTGGACTATCGATTTCATTCTCTCTTAAACACAGCCTCCATTTCATTTCATTTGACCTCACTCATCGCTTAGTACCACCTACTTTGATCACCCCTCCTCCCGCAGTTCTCTATCTTCTTTCTACTGGCATAGATGCGCTGTGATCTCAAGTTGTATGACTACTTCTAACTTTTGCATTTTTTTATTTTAAAACCTTATCTATCTTAGTTTTCTTGTGAACTTTCTGCTAAAATAGTACTTCTGCCTTAGTTTTAGGATATAGAAGTACTTTAATCAAACATGAATATTTCCTCATATAAACTTTAAATTATGGTGTATAAGATGTATCAGAAAAATTTTATTTTTATAACGATATAATGAGATAGTAGATTATATACAAATAGTAGCTTATTTCTATAAGCATTATTAACAGAAATTATAGTTATACTTTTAATATTACAGCTGTAAATTAAATCCAGAGATACAACTCTTAAGCAAACCTATAATACAACTGATGCACAACATTAAGTTTTATATGATACGAGATATCAATCGTATTTAAAATACTGTATTTTGAATTAATTAAAGTAAATTAGGAATAATTAATCTTGTATTGATTTAAAACAATGTCTCTAAGGAATAAAATAATTTAAATGTAAAATAAACAATACTATTGTACTAAAAAATATTAGATAATTTTTTAAAATAAAGTATAAATGTTTTATTAATTTTAACATCTGTTTAACAAAATTTCGTATTCTCGCTTTTTTGCTTTCGCTTTACTTCCTGGTATTATGCCGCCCTGACACTTTTCTTTTCTCGACTTTCTTTGCAAAGATTTCTGTCTCTCACTCACTTGTAAACCGGTATTATTTATATCTGAGCTTGTATTTCTTTTTCTCTCGCCTTTTCTACGACGAATGCTATCTCTTTACATTTCATAAACCTTCAACGATTTTTCGTCTTTCATCTTTCACACACAACCTCTACTGGAATTCTTTAACCGTATGCAACCTTTCTTCTTGCTCATTCAGTATTCTAGAAGCATTCCCATACAAATATGAAGACCATAACTGCTCTCAATTTCTGATTTACCCCTGGAAATCTCCATCAGTCTCACTCATTCCTCACATTCCACAATCAAGCCTGAAATTTGAGACTCGTGTGCTTAAGATCTACTTCACTTGACGCATATATCAGCAGCTGGCATATGCGCAGAGCCCGAATGGCTTTCCAACGAGCCGACTCCATAAGCGTCATATATGAAATACTGATATGTACAAAAATCGGAGGAAGGTTGCACGATCTTCCATTTAAAAATTCACACAACGTTTTCTTCTCGAGATGTAGTAAAACACATTTTCTAAATTTGTAATGTCGTTAACAATATTGTAGTATAATTAACTTTAAAATTATGATCTATTTATTTTTACTAGTGAATATCAACTCTAATTATACAAATAATTTGTACTCGTTATTCATTATATTTGCATAATAAATATTGAAGAGAGAAAATAAATAAAAACATAGCTTATATAAAAAATAGTTTTAATTGTGAAATTTGTTATTGAATATTAATTATTTCGCAGAGTATATTATATGTACATAGTAACTAAATCTGTTCACCACATATGCCTCTGTAGTCTACCTCGACTCCTGTAAAAAGATTTATCTTATTAAATAATTCAAAATTATAATTATATATCGATTTTAAAATAAAAAATATGTCGATTTTATTCTACATTCTGTGATTTTAATTCAGTTTAGCTTCGTAAAAAATAATTTGATTAAAAAATGATCGAGACTTTGGAAACAAAAACAGAAACACATTACCAAATATGTAATATTTTATTGAATAAAAAAATCTATTTTTGCAATAAATTTATTTATGGATAAATACTTACTTTCCTTATGACAAAAATTATAACAACTAAGCTTCATTACATTTCCGTATGTAATATTGTTAGTTCCACACACTGGAATATATATGTCTATCGCATAACAATTGCATTCTGAATCCGTTATTATGTTTGCATTTACGAAAATGAAGCATACTAAAAAATAATAAATATATATTATATGCTATAATATAAATTAAAAAAGCTTACTAAGCTTTTATTTACAAATTAATTTTTTTTCTTTAAGTAATATACTTACTAATAAAGATGATACTATTAATGATAGCGCGCATGATTACGTAGTAATATTCGAATTTGTAAAAATATATTTCTAACTCGTTTTTTCAAATATAATAAACTATATTTAATGAGTCATATAAAAACTGCGTAATATTTATATCGTAAATTTTCTCTTAATTTTACGCTAATCATTCGAACATATATCATGTTGTGTCTATATACATTTTCATGAAAAGATATAATACAAAAAATAAGTAATATTATCATTTTAATGTAATTTGTTATTATGATTAAGTATTACAATGTGTTATTATAATTTTTATTGCATTTACGGGATAATTTTATCGATTTGATTAATACGTTAACCGTATAAATCTAATTAATTTTACACTTTCAATTTAATCCTAATAAAATAATTAATTCTAATTACTTAAGCACTTTAATTTCGATACAGATATGCTCAAAAATATGAATCTTTACTTTAATTAACTTCAGGACTGTAAGACGTCATCATATAGTCATCAGAATTTATCATGTTTACTTTCATTTGTTCATGTATAAGATTTGCATCTGTTAGTCTTAAGTTGAGTAAAAAGTATAGCAGTTAGAATTCATTAATTGATTATTACTTTTTCAAGATTATTTATCTTAATGATATTTGGAATTTATACTATAATAAATTTTAATTTTTAATAACAACAATTACAATAAAGATTATTCTTATTATATATAAGTAAAATATTATTATAAATGAACTATTTATAATATATACTGAAAGAAAAATAATAAATATTAGATAAATGTATTCTATTTACCACAATTAATAAATAATTAAATTATCTTTTTGATAACTCAAATATTTTTATTTATCATTGTAATCTTGTATATTATATTTTCCAACGAACAATTTTTATTATTTAAAAATGAAGGTCAATAATTCAATTATGATCAGCTGAAAATTGAGGTGCATTAATATTTAACTAAATATTATCTATAAACATAATTGTATATCTGTAGTAATACAGGTTAAACAAATAGACTATACCAGTATAAAACATATCGAAAATAAATCTCAGTATCAGTTTTCCATTCTTCATAAAAGTATTAGCAGTCCTAATTGCCATTTTGTTCCATAGATTAAAGATTTTTACATTTGTAAACTTTACTCTATACAAAAAAATGTTTAAATTAAAAAGCATTATATTCATTGGTCAGTTAATACATAATTACTTATATTTTTTTCTTTTTAATGTTATGCAATTAATAATATATAATAGATGTATAATATTTATGCAATTATATAGTCTCTATAGTTGCATTAAATGTGAATGCAAAGCGACCGTTAGATATGTGTACTTGTACTTGGCCCAAAATATGGACTCCAATTTGTGGAACTGATGGAGTAACTTACAGTAATATAGATCAAATCAACTGTGTTAAAAAATGCGATAAAGTTGGTAAGTTTATTTCTTATATTTTAATATTTCTTATATTATTAATTTTAAAACAAAGTTTGACCTTTCTCTTGTATAAATTCCAATTAAATTCCAACCAGAAATCAATCATGCATTTGTTTCTATTTGGAGAATATCAATTTTTTTTGTTTTACAGACGTTAAAATCGCTCATCAAGGGTGGTGTGACTATACATCTAGTAAAACTCTTATTAGAGAATGAAGATACTATGCTTTAAATCAAAATATTAACACGAAATATTATTATTATTATTAAAAGTTGTTCTTAACAAATTATAGAATATCACTATTTCCATGAACTTTTTACTTACTGATTTTTTATTAATATTTTTAATATTTGAACGTAATGTAGTTGCATAATAATATTTTTCCAAATAGCAGATTAGGTATGGTTATCGAAAAAGTAAAAAGTAAGAAAACCTTTATTTACATTTGAAAAAACGTTGAAATGGATTTCAAAATTATTCGAATTCGGTTTTTAATGTTGAACACATAACGAAATTGACATATTTCTGTATTCAAATAAATTTGAATTTAATAATGTATTATGGCTTTACGCCATGTCTTGACATCATAACGCGAATACATCAAGGAGATGGAGTGGCTGAGTAGCCAGGCGTCGAGTAAGATTTTTGACTTTAAAACTATGGCATTTGTAAATGTATATGAAAAAATAAAGTCTGAATAATTTCGCACGAATATGTTGATTATTTAAAAAATTAATTTTAAATTTTGTATTTATTGTCTATTAAATTAAAAATATGATTTATTAATGAGTCTATTTATGTGTCTAATTGTATATTATGAACCAAATTTTTTAATTCAAATAGATTTTTCCCTGCAATGTAGACGTCCATATAAATGTTTGGTTTTCAGCTACATACCGTACATATTAAATCGGATTTATATTGTGTGTAACCATTTGCTTAGCGTATTTTTGTTTATCAGATTGCTCTATGATGTATTTTTTGTTACTGTTCTTATATCACGATTCTTCACACAAAATAAATTTAACATATGTACTTAGTTAAGTACTTATTGAAATTTTTGTTGTAAAGATGTCGTTAATGCGAACGAAAATTCTGTTTTATTATTAAGCGTAATGTAGATTTAGGTATAGAAGCTCGAAGCGTAGACCTTTGTATGTGTACGTAAAACTGATAATATTTTACTAATTTCCCCCTTGGTGTTATTGGAGTCAATCGTAACCGTAAGCCGTCAGTTAAACGGACTTGAAGTTTTATATTCAAATATCAAGCTAGGTAATGTGGCAGAATATTTAGTAATGGGGAAAAACCATAAAAGAAACCACCAAAGTAAAATTAAATATATTTCTTAATCTACAACCTGAGTGGATTATTTGATCCCTTTTCCATAGAATTAGAGCTATGAGTTTATAATTTCTAAATTGCTAATAAATATTTTACACGTACTTAAAATTTTAAGTATATAAATAGCCATAAACTACTTTATACTTAATTTAAAAAAATGTGTCATTTTAATCGAAGATATAAAAATAAACAGTGTATATGTAGATTAAATTTATTTTCTTCAAAGTGTTCATATTGGTAATAATTGAATAACATAGATAGAATTATATGTTATTAAGTATCAAGAAGCTTAGTGTCGTTCTTCATTATTCTACCAGTCTACAGTGGCTGTAGGCATTATGTGGAAGCGCTGGTACTCGAATACGTACGAATGCTACGATACAGACGTTGAGTGGATCTTACGAGGCACGATATTGTGAGGACATAGGATGGGGCCGACACGATAGCGTACGAAATGATATAGAGAGAATAGGAGATGTTGAAGATGTTGGGGAAAAATGAGAGACGGGTAGAGTACCATAAATCCCGAGTTCACACCTCCTTGAGGATTCGACGTCTCTAGCATAGAGACGTGACGCTGCATATAACTGAGTTGATGAGACTACTTCATGTTTGTTTTCTCTTATATACCTACCATTGTTGTTAAGCGTTTTGTTTCCCATACAATCTGAACTTTTTTTAAAATCTATATAATCACTTCCTAAAGCAGAAGAATAAAAGGTAAAAAGTGTTATGACAAATATTAAATCGAGTCAAAAATGATAAAGACGTTGGTAATATAATAATTAAATTTTTGATTGAATTGAATTTCTGCAGCTTATTAAAATCAATACTTCAATATTGAAGCATTATTCAATTAATGACGTACATGCCTTATGAAATTTACATAATTACAATAATAAATTTTTACATTATTATATTTAAATTATCTTACTCCACTTTCATAATAAATTATTTTCGAAGCTATTTATATTTTGTTGATGTTGACTAGTTCTGGAAGGAGAAGAGAGAAGAAATTGTCACAGGGGAAAATGAAAGATTCTAAATACAAATACGTAGTTTATATGATTTGGCAAGAGCACATTCGATGGAATGTCCAATAGATGGCGCACGCGCGCACGACGTTCACTTGACGAAACAATGCGAAAACGCGAGATGCGCGAGAGAAAACCCCCACGAAATCCCGAGAACTTGCAATACCTACCTCCTACCTATATGCTGAAAGGAAAGGTAGCAGACGTTGAAAATCGACAAGTCGATCCGCCCTAGTAGTTTTACGGGGCGTTCTTTTTGCCTAAAGTCAAACATCGTCAATGACGAGAGCGAGAGATAACCTTAGGTGATCATAATTATAGTTGTGGAAAAAGTAATTATTATTTTCATAGCTTATTTAGAGATGCGAGTAATTTTTTTTAACTATAAAATTCAAATAACGTAAAAATCGTTATGTATGCAATGTACGACTTTTCAACCTGAAAATAAGTCGAGTATAATGCAGACATTCTGTACTATTAAAAAAAAATAAGTTAAATCAATATAATTAATGTATTTATAATTTTCCAGTAATAAAACTAAGATATCTATACGTAATATTTTAATTTTAAGCGATGATCGAGTTTAGGTTTGAAAAAATCATGAGAGAGTAAGAGCAGATTCTAAAAAATTACAAAACTATGTCATAACTCCAGTAGTCAGTGCTAAGTGCACGTCGAAATTCGTCCTAGCAAAGTGCACGCAGAAAGTCGCTTGCACTGAACTATCAAGTTTGATCAAACTCTGATTTCGCGGCAGCTAGAAATACGAAGGTAGTTTAAATATTCCAGTTTAACCCCCGGGCGTAGGAGGAATAAATAAGCTCGCGTTACATGAGTCCTGGCGTAAAACGTTAACGGCTACAAATCCACTTCCGAACGAACAACCAACGGCCTCTTTCTCTCTCATTCGCCCTAGCTCTCCACGTGGCCTGCTTCACTTTAAATGAGCTCCAACCACTGCTGACCCAATCCCACTTCCCAGTTTGATTAAAATTCAATTATGTGAAGCATTTTTTAAAAGTGGTGTTGCCTTACGTATTAAAGCGTTTTATAAAATTATCAATTTCTGGCACTATTTGTGCTGAGATTTGCACTCGATCATAAAATATATTAAAGTTATAAATAGGTTTTATTTGTTAATTCTAAGAAACAATTAAAAATTTAATTAAGCCAGATCGTAACGGAAACTCCTTAAGAATCGTTGCTGTTTTGAATAGATCGCTTCCATAAATATACTCGAAACTAGACCCGACACCTTTGTCGAGTCCTTTCTTAATATTAAATAATTCTTATATGTTACGTATTTATACTTCTTGGATACTAATATTCAAACGATTCACGATTTTTGAAACTGCAAATAGTTACCTAATATAGAATCACTATCTTTATTCAAATTGTTATAGAAGAGAGATCCAGTAAATACTCAATCGCTCCTTGATTCATTCATTAAACGGAGCCGACATATTGCAGGGCATATATGACAAGGTTAATGTCGAGAGACTAACGATAAGGATACTACGTAGCACGATATATGTGATTCTATAATTGTAGATGACTTGATAACCAATCAAAATTCTATCAATGTTTTATTGATTGACTTATTTGAATGATTATTACACTGTAAAAAATTTCTGAATTTTCAATCACTTTCAGTTATTATCGTAAATATAATGAATAGTCCATATAGTTATGAATATAAATATGGTAATCATTATGAAAAATAACAATAAGAAATTATATATTGTGTTTTCGAAAATTAGAGATTATGTTGAGGTTGTAATTAATCTAAAATATTTATTTTGTTCTAGGTTTCATTCAATACAGAATAATTCAATTTCTACATGTATATTTAAATATAATTTCCTATTTAAAAGAAAAATAAAACAATTGATAAATTTAAGAAAAACTAAATTTTTAAAGGGTTTTTCTTCAAATTATCCCAGTAATAGAAAGCAAGAGAACATTAAAGGAGAAAAAAAATTCAAACTGTATTATTTGGTAATGCAGGAAACTTGATCAAGAGAGAAGAAATATGTTCTCTAAATAATGTAATCTAAAATTTTAACTATGACTAAAATTTTAATATGACATTAATCCTCATTGAACCAAATGTGTTAAATTTATTAAAAAGCATACAATTGTTGCTAAGATTAGTTTCATTTTGTGTCATAAGTTTTCTTAGTATACATAGTATTCTAGAAATGTTGAATTTGTTTTAAATTAGATAGTATTTTTCAAAAATAAAATGAACATAATAAAGTTAATTATCTTTGCTCATATCGGATGATTTATTTTTTATTCAAACTCTTTTTGGTTATATTTTTGTGTTCTTTAGAAGATTTTTTGATCTAAAGTATACAAATTGAAAGCATGATTAAGGCCTCTAAAATTTCTATAAAAAATTAATTTAACATATAAGTAAAAAGTTGAGTAATCTCTTGATTAAAAGTACAAGTCAATAGAACAGCGATTAAATAACAGAGGTCGATAATAGAATATGTGGCATATAGACATGGCAGAAAAACAGTAATCTAAGAAATTGTCATGTAATGCATGGAATATTTTAGTATATAAAGAGCGTCATAGTTTGTTCAGGATCATATTCGGTATCGCTTCGAACATTCAATACCTGAAAATGTATACGGCAAAGGTTATTTATTTCAACTGTTACTACTAGTTTACACTATTTTCTTTAATTGATACATAAATTAATAAAAACGGATCATAAATATATTAAATTTGTTGAAATACTTTAAAAATGTTTATATTACTTTGAATAACAAATTTCAATCATAGAATAAATACTTTGTTTAATACAATTAATCATTATAAATTATTGCATTTTAGATATTGTTAATCGTTTGTACTGTCTCAGCGGTATTAACGCAACTCAAAGCTCACAAAGCATACTCTTTTCAACATCACCACGGTCCAGTGGTAGGAGATGCTGCTAAAGTTGTTTGGAAGGATCACCATGGCCATGAAGTTATAGATTATAGAGCTCACCCAAAATACGATTTCCATTATAGTGTTGAGGATGACCATACCAACGATCATAAAAGCCAAAAGGAGAATAGAGACGGTAGGAGTATAAATCTTAAATTTTTAAATTTTTATGAAGAATTTCTTTCATTTCATTTTTTTTATTTCTATTTTCGGTTATAGTTGTTTTTGTTTTTTATTTAAATATTCTTTAAACATTTATTATTAAATATTCTCGATAAAAACTGTGAAATCCTTTACACTTCTATATTCTGTTTTATTAAAAAGATGACAAAGTCGTTGGAGAGTACACGATTCACGAACCTGGCGGTAATGTAAGAACGGTAACTTATCATGCTGATCACAAAGGAGGATTCCATGCTGTTGTAAAGAACAGTGGTGGCAATGATCATTCAGGAGGAACTTATGGAGGCAACGCACATGAAAAGCAGCAAGAGGATTATAAAGAGCAGTCACCAGATAATTCCAGCCAAGATATCCTTAATGACTATGGTCACGATCATTTAAATGCCGGTCATCAGGGGTTTCATGATCAGCATTATCACCAGAGCCATCATGATTTTAAATAAGTGAAATTAGTAATCATAGGCAAAGTCATGGTTGTCATTGTTAATATGCATGTAAATTTAATACTGTTTTTAAAATAAATTATGTGTTGTAAGAGAACATTTATTAGCAATAGATTTTTTTTATCCTAGCCCAAATGAAGTAATATTCGACATGTATAATTTTAATTAAAATTAATTTTTAATTTTATTTCATTTTTATATTTTTAATAATTAAACATAATTTACTCTTATGCTAAATATTGGAGACGCGTTAATTACATAAGAACCTGTGTTGACAGTTCTTAAATTTAAACCCTATATTTAAAAAATATATATAGCAGTGACGTATAAATGCAGTATATGAAATAAGAACCTATGTGACGTAATTTATGTATTTTGAATGTTACATGCCTTTATTGCTCCATATATTTCGATCACCACTTCTTTATAGAATGCCTTTTTGAAAATATTTAATTAGTAGAAAATTATTCACAAATTATTGTGTATATATCCTTTATAAATCATAACGTTAAACTGTTATATGTAAATTTCCATATCTCGTGAGACTATTCTTAAAAGTGCGTTCAATAATATAAAACAACTCTATTTAGAGAAAAGTATGTAGAAAAAAACTGCCTTTGCACACTTACTGTCGACATTGTAATAATTAATTTAATATATCATGATCATTATTTCAAACATGAATAAGTGTCTCACTGTGGATCCCAAATAATCATCATAATTTATATTTTTTAACGAATTATGATAAATTATTGCAATGAACTTTGTATAGCGACCACTTTTGATATGTTTATAGTACAAGAAAACCGCGACGACAGATACTTGTACACATCTATGCACATATATGATGTTGATTTTCGATAAACTAGTTGAAAATCTTAATTGTATAGTTCAATTTTATCTACGATACTTATTATTACGATATTCGAATTATTAATGATTGATTGAGTAATTAGGGATTATACGTATTGAGCGTATTACGAAATGTATGGATCACAGAATACGTTAACCAGCTTGCTTTGGAAGATGAGGCCTTGCAGTAATTGCTTTATCCTCTTGAATTATTCTTGCTCATTGATACAGGCTAAAAGATAAACTAGTTTATGCATTTGGAAATTGGAACATTTCAGTGAATATGGGAAAATAAATATTTATTATATTCATGTTAATACAAGTTTATATTAATAAATTTTATAATATTTTCCAAGAATATTTTTCAAATTATGTTCAGAAAACTCTTCTGTAACTATAAGCTAGTTTTGTTTGTTAATATATGGCTGTAAATAATTTATGATTTATTTAAAAGTATTTAAAAATATTTTTTAATACTATTCATTTTACGTTGATAAATATTACCTAACATTAATCATTAACAATTTATTAAAGATTTACGTAATATTCGCGCACTCTAATAATTACTCGAAAGTCATGCGTCAAAATCTACTCGAGTATGAGGATATAATGCGTCTCGTGCACGAGAAGTCGTTCGTCGTTATCATAATTGAACATTCTGGTTCCGCCTCTCCCTATCTGACACGACTGCACCTCGCTACTCAATATTAGTTTTAATTCATTCTTGATAGTCTAATTCATACTATAAATGGCCTAATCGTGTGCGTAATATTGCTTTGCGAACAATAAAATACATAAGAAAAATAGCATTATAACTCATTAAAATATTCATAAGTATTGAAGGTACAATGAATCCTTTAATATGATATAAAATTCATTTATTGATGACCAAACTTATTTATTTATTTATATAACCAAAAGAATTTATTTTAAGATTTCAATATTTTGGACGAAAACTTTTTGATTCAAAATTAGAATGCAACGAATAATGGATAGTTTTTGTATGGATATTTTATACATTCTCATGAAGCATTTGAAGCTAAAGTATATATTATTAAAATAATTTCAATAAATAAACAAATGTATGTTATAGTGTGCATTCGCTTCTTTTCTCCAAAAATTGGTGTAATGTTTCAGAATTTTCCTAAATTTTTGGAAAAATGTATACTTCTTGGGTAAACGACATCACGATAAATTACTTCTCTCTGCAGAAGGAATATATTGAAGATCTTTTTATCTCCCTCTAGTTCATCAAGTAGCCTTCTGCTCAAATACCTTCCAGCAAGAACTGATTTCCGTGCGGGACACCGAAGCGATTGCCTTATCTCCCGATCTCGCGGACTTCATTACCTACCACGATAGAGTCACCTCATAATATAAATAGGTCAACGCCAATCAGGGATTTAATCAGAAATATCTTGACTTAGGGCATTTATACTTTTCCAACTCTCTTTCTTCCATGTCGACCGAACGCTTTATGAAATGGATTTTTTATTCGCTATTAAACGATTCTATCGGATATTTTGCAGGGTGGTGTAGTGAAAAATCGAATTAAATCAAGAAGTATGTAGCCTTATTTAAAACTAAATGATTTAAATTATAGATATCTATTAATATTAAAATTGATTTAGTATGTATTGCGATCATGTTATTGTAGTTTAAACGAATAGTTATCTGTCTAGAAATTTAGAAGGTAATATATTTTATATTTTTAGGACTAAAAATAATTAAAAAATAACTTTTTTCAAACAAATATTTTTTTTAAATAAAGTAAAATATGAACTTCTACAAATTCAATTCTAAATCGATTGAAGTGAATGTTTATTGAACCTCTGCTGGTTACCTGCACTTCCTTGCATTAATATATGGTATGTATATTGATATCATTTTATTTACTTTAATTTTAATACAATTAAGTTCAATTCCAAAAAAGAATTCAAATAACAGAATTTCATCTTTCCATTGATTAATTTTTGGACATTTTAAAGGTATATCAATACATTAATGCAAGTACAGGAGATAGATATATATTTTAACAATTTCGATTTTAAAAAATATATCATTTATTTCTCTGAATTAAAAATACATTGCGCACTGTTTTCTATCCCAAGTGGTGGGATAGAAGGAACTTGGAATTTAATAATTGATGATGTGCTTTCGGTATTTTTCTGTTATTACTTCATCGCTTCCTAGCAAATTCCGCCAATAGCGATCTCGCGGTCTCCTTTGTAGCCCGTGCTCCTCGAGGGCACACATAAGCCGTCAAGGAAATACATGGTAATTGCGTATGAGAGAGGGTTGCTTTCCCGGGAGAACGCCGGGAATCGCGTTATTTTAATGGTAGCAAGCGCACCCGAAAACATGGCAATTTCGCAGCAAAGCGACCGCGATAGAGCTGTACAACTTAAATTCACATTTAGCCGACGCAGGCAAAGGTTTTATTTAAGCGGAAATCTTTCTCTCTTTCGGTCTCTTCCTCTCTACTTACTGTAATTTTTAAGGAATTAATCTAGATCCACGTAGGTTTATCTAATCGTCTTAAAATCGTTCAATTATGAATTTTTTTTTATTTAAGCTTTTTAAGTCTCACTTGAATCTTATATAGCTACATGTATATTTTATACAAAATGTGCATAATAATTTTTTACATGAATATAACTGTTCAGATATATAAGTTGCATTTTTTAAAAAATGTACATATATCTTCACGGGCTCTGAGATTCGGTTTGACGAGGAGGCATTAAATGTTAAGTAGTAGATACAGTTGAATTTTTTGTAGCTGCTAATAATGATTTATTTTTCATTATGGTTTCATTCATTCTTAATGCCAAATTTGTTAAGTTGTAGACGCAGGACTTACCTGCGCGAAAACCAGTTTGACTTTTTGGTAAGAATTCATGAAATTCACACCATCATTGCAACCTATTTTTAATAAGGGTCTCGAATAACTTATATAGATATGGGTCTGACATTTTTTCCATTGGGTATATTTATAAAATGTATATATGACTTTTTCCAATTTTTCGGAAAGTTATTTGTGCTGTACATTTCATTATAAATATCTAATAGGAGAAGACGATATTGCTATTTCAATTTTATTATCATTATTTTATTATCATTAATGCAAAAACACTAAGATTAAAAATAAACAAATCTGAATATAAAAAAGCAAAATTAAGAACAATCAATGGTGTGAACAACACTGAACACTTAATTAAATTAAAGATTAAAATTTTTAACTTAGAAAAGGATGTTAATGTGTTTGTAGTAGACAATGAAAATTTCAAGTTTGATTTTCTCATTGGGCTAGATCTAATAAAACAATTTTCTTTATCTCAACATAAAAATCTGTGTATAGCACAAAAAGAGAAAGAATCTAATAGTGACAACAATAAATGCAAAAAAGATAATCCTAGAAAGACATATATAACAGAAATAAATGAAAATAAAGAATGTATCCCACAAATAAATTTTAATGAATGCATCAATACCAATATCTTTAAAGCAATTACAGACGATTTAAATGTAGAAAATAGAAAATCATATAAGAACCTAGTAAATAAATATAAACACATATTTGCTACAGATAAGTTTGATATTGGGACTGTACAAAAATATGAAGCTAGGATTGATCTGACAATAGACAAATACTGGAGCAAACGACCATACAAGTGTACAACAGAAGATAAAAAAGAAATAGAGCAACAAATAGCAAAACTGTTGAAGAGAAACTTGATAGAAGAATCTTATAGCCCTTTTGCAGCACCTGTGACACTTGCATTTAAAAAAGACGAGAATAAAAAATCAAAACTATGTATAGACTTTAGGGATTTAAACAAAATAATAATACCACAGTCACAACCATTCTCAAGAATAGAAGATTTAGTAATAAAAACTAGAAATTGCCAGTTTTTTTTCAAAATTAGATATTAATTCTGCCTTCTGTCAATTCCACTTAGGATAGAAGACAGAAGTAAAACAGGTTTTATTACATAAGATGGCCATTACCAATAGACATGTCTGCCTTTTGGAATGAAAACATCTCCAACAATATTCCAAAGTACCGGATGAAGAACTGGGTAACTTGACTTATTATTTGTCTGAATTCGACACTAAGGTGGTATTCAATCAATATAGAAGCAGATTGTTCAAGCAGGAGCCCAGTACTAGGTACAGATAAAAATAAAGAAGATATTTTAAAAACGGTAAATATAATAAATCTACAAAGTAACAAAGTCCAAGAAAATAATAAGGGATTAAAAAATCAAAAAGCAATATGCAACGAACAAAACATATATTTACAAAAAGGAAAAATTATATTATCAGAAGAGTTTAGCAAGACACTAATAACAAATGTACATAAAGAGTTCAACCATATCGGAATAAGTCAAATGACCAATATGATAAAAAAAGTATTACACAGCCAAAAATTTTCTAGAAAATATTAAAGATACATATAAAAAATGAGAAATTTGTATACAAAACAAATCGAGAGGCCAATATAAATATGGATTGTTATTACAACTGGGTCCAGCGACAAAATCCTATGAAATAATGCCAATTGACACAATAGCAGGATTCGGAAGCTTAAGATCAACAAAAAAATATATGCACTTAATAGTAGATCATTTTACAAGGTATGCACAAATAATAACTTCAAAAACTCAATCAGCTAGTTACTTCAAAAAAATAAAAAAAAGAGTATCAGATAACGAACAAATAGAGAAAATCATAGTTGACCAATATCCAGGAATAAACTCCTATGAATTTAAAGAATATATAAAAAACAAAAATATTCAACTAATTTTTATAGTTGTCAATGCACCTTTTTCTAACGGCTTAAACGAACGGTTGAACCAGACCCTAGTGAATAAAATAAGATGTAAAATGAATGAAGCTAAAGAAAAAAGTCTGGATAACCATAGCACAAGAATGCGTACAAAAATATAATGAAACGGTGCACACAGAGACAAAATTTAGTCCAAAGTATTTGATGGAAGACACTATAACAACCCTCTTACCAAAAGAATTAGCTACAAATCAACAACTCACAAATTTAAAAGAAAATAGAATTAAAGCACTACAAAACAGTGTAAGATACCATGAAATAATACTGGAAATAATAAATAAGTAAAAAAGTGAATAGTGGAAATAGCCTTAGAATATAAT
This sequence comes from Sycophaga agraensis, assembly GCA_018906755.1. Classification (NCBI taxonomy): domain Eukaryota; kingdom Metazoa; phylum Arthropoda; class Insecta; order Hymenoptera; family Pteromalidae; genus Sycophaga; species Sycophaga agraensis. The sequence continues at coordinate 3,156,195 of JACCIE010000011.1, forward strand.
AAACTCAATTTTACAGAGAAACGTTTCAGTTTATTACCACACTAATTCTTGCCCCAGAATAACAATAAATAATTACATATTATATATATATAATATTATTTGTTCATGATTCATATAATTTTTGACAAAAAATGTAAAATAGATATGCAATTTCATGGTTAACTAAAAGCTCTAGTTGAAAATCGATTGTGAATGAGGGAAAGAATGCGGACAAAAAGGAAAATCGAGAAATAAAAAGAAATGATTCAGAGAGCGTATCGCATTCCGATGCGTTGAAAAAAGTCTTACACTAGTTTACGAGGTCGTACATGTCGAGGATTCCGGGAGTCGTCAGTGCGAAAGGAGATGTGCGCTCATAGGGAAAGCTGTGGTGCACGCTGGGGCGTGGAGAAGAGACACCGAGGACGAGTGAAACATCGTTACCGGTCCTGAAACACGGGCACACGCGGACCATTTACATGAAAATGTCGAGTAACCAGACGCGCACATGAGACCGTGGCTTTTACAGTCGTCCCGAAAAGCTGGAGAACAGTCTCTAGCAGCTTTTTACGAGTAGCGCCGGAACCAACGGCGTCGCTTCCGAGATCGGACGTGGAGCGACTTTTTTATGGATTTGTCATGCTCGGCCATGACTGCCTAGTTTCTATTTTTACGGGGTGCGAAAGTGCGAGCACAAACTTTGCTTTCATTATGCGTGGAAGCTTAATATAATTTGTGTTTGTTAAATTGCAGAATGTTCAACTGATTATAGAGATAGTTGAATGTGCTGTCATTGACTTAGCTCCATCATAGAACGTAATAGAAGGGTGTGAAAAACTTGTGTGAAATACTGTGGTGATATGAAATTTAAAGTTCACAATATAAGTGCTAAAATTAGGAACTATGCTAATGTAGTACTATTTATTTTTACAAAGTAGCAATAAGGTATTCTATTAATTAATGCGAAGAAATGAAGTTTTTAAGAAGAACGTTTTAATTATAAAAGAATTTTAATAAATATTTTAGGCCCCCGCCGAGAAACCAATTTCCACTCCGCCAAACGCAACTCAGAGCTTGTCCGGATGATCCACAGATCCCTTTCGCGGGCCCTCCGACAACCTCTGACAAAGCTGAAACTCCGCCACTAAAACTATAGGGGGGTTACACCCATTTTTTCCCCAGTGCCTCTTCTCCCAGAGCCTAGCAGGCATCAATTTAATCATAATTAAATAAAATAATATTTTATGGCTTGAATCTGAGGTGTATCATATCATATATTTTTGGAACTCATTGTGCGATCAGCGACACGCCATGAGAATCTTTGAGACGGACAATCTTCTTTACGAATTTTAATATGACTTTGAACATGAGTCTGAAATCGTAACCATACTCCCTACATCACTGGCAATAATTCGAGCCCGCGGATAACCGTCTGTTCAAACTTACACCAATGGATTCTATCATGTTAGCCAAATAAGGCACCGCTGTCTGGCATGCTCGCCCTTTGCACATCGAAAAAAGGCAGGTATCGAGTATGTACCGCTGCCACCATCTCGTGAATTTGTTTTGGTAAACGCCAGAGGGAAGAAACGTGCCATTTCTCGATCGCACCGTAGTAACTCTGTTTCCATACCGGTTAGGATTCTTATTGTATTTAGCCGTATGTTGACTAAGTGTTCTTGCCCACGATTCCCGGACTATCGGCTCTATAGTCAGCCTCGATCAGCTGATTGGTTCGAAGATTCACGGATAGCAGGTTTTCCTCCGGTGAATCCGCTCTAAGATACGAAGAAGTCATACTCATTGTGCAGATCGCGTAGTGTTTTACCTGATCCTTCTGGTTCGTACACAGTCCCTCCCAATAGCGTGTGTGAGAAAGCAAGACCTGTACCTATCACCTTCCCAAGTTCGAGAGTCGGAATGATTTCCCAATCGTTCTACCCTATGGCCTCCTAAGGTAAGATTATCGTCTCTACTTGATGAGCTCGACGGATTTTCCGTAGACAGCTTGAGATTTAATGTTTCATACTGCTGTAGATTGCACGCGGAGCACTTCGCACCCAAATAATCGAAGCGCTTGTGTCTTATGCACAAACATAGAAACAGAGGTTCAGACTTGAACCGTCCACCACCAGTTGTCCACATCATTTCTAAGGTACTTCGCGCATTGCTCGATTTTGTGTCCCGAAAGGAATTATGCAGGTGTAAAAATAAATATATATATATATGTGTGTACGTGTGTGTGTATACTGTTACAAAATAATTAATGAATATCTTAAGGTATGTCAGCAAAATAAACATTATTACTACCAAATTTAAGTATCTTCTTAATGTACACTTTGCATCATGTAAGAAAGTTCAGATTGCTTGTTCATATAAAATGAATGAAAGAGAAAGATTTAGAGAAAAGGAGAAAATGATTGAATATTTGTCGAGTTCTGATTCACCATCGTACTCGAATTGACATAATTGCAATTCGGCTTTGTCGAGAAATGCTTTTGATCATCTTGCGGTTACCTCAAAGTAGTTGGGATATTGCACTACGATGTAAGAGCCTTTGCATCGCGTAAGTACATATTACTATAGGATAATACAATTAATAGAATAACAGAGATATGAAAATTGAATGAATAAAAATGTCCTTTAAACAAATCACATTTGACACATGAATGATGTGTGCATAAATTATTTTATTGTACGTTTTTGGTCTTTGATCGGCTTAGTATTTATATCCCATCTCTAGGAATTTGGAGTATATAATTTTTAGTATACATTCAATTTAAAAACATAATTTTCTTACAATAAAGACAATTTCTAAATATAACAGAAGTAAAATAGGATTAATCAAAATTATCAAATAATATAATAAATTTTTAAGTATAAGCGCAGATAAATAGTTCTAAAAACGATTAGAGTTACTTTTAAGATCTGATATTTTGTTCGCAGTAAGCTAATTTTTGTATTTTGTTTAATTATGTTCTAAAGTTTCGAATCAGTCAAAACGTTCAACTAAACTCATTCTTCTAATACGATGCAACACGTTAAGGAAAGGGGCCTATTAATAATCTTTGATTTGTCCTTGATCATACACTTCAAGGTACGTTCAAGTACAAATAACACATTAATGTGCTTGTTCGATTTTTTAATTAAAAAAATAAATATAAAAATGTATTTATGTATAAATGTTTAGTCATGTGTATTATTTTTCTATATTTTTTATGAGTCACATACGCAGAGCATCAAGGAGACGCATAGCATACAAGGAATCGGTGAAGAAATGATGTGCCGAACATGAGGTTGACGTGTATGAGTAAGCTTGTTACAATTTGAGCACCTGTTCTTTTCTAAAATAGCAAATAAATTTTAATTACATACACAACATTATGTTTTAATTTATGTATACAAAATGATAAAGTAGCTATAAAAAACTAAAGTTATCGCAACATGGTCTCATCTTGTCTTAGTAGATACGTCTATATTATTTGAAGAAATTTCAGTATGAAGTACTTTAATTTATATTTCACTTTTTGTTATACATTAACGGTTTATTTATTTGATATAAGTAAGTTAAATATATAAAAATTATTAAAGTTAATTCATAATGTAGTCAGAATATTGAATAATTAAAATTAATAATAATTTTAAAGCAAACAAACTACATTTCAGGAACTGTTCAGGCAATTATTGGTGGACGTCAAAGTCTACATGGCGAGTTCTCGCATGTGATTGCAGTTCTAGCAAACGATAAATATATTTGTGGTGGTGTTATTATTGGAGAACACAGAGTATTAACAGCTGCAAGTTGTGTGATTGATAAGAATGGCTTATTCTACGATAGAGAGTATTCAATACTTATGGGGGTTAATAATTTAATAGGTGAAAGTCCTAATGGGCTTACAATGGACGTTGAAACAATATATGTACCGAACGAATATAAACGAGCACCAACGACTCCCAATACCGATTATTATTACGAAGTCGGTGATATTGCAGTGCTAAAGGTAAATAAATTTTTTTTAATATTTAATTAGATAAAGATTAAAAATTAGCTAATTTGTGTTATCCAATAATAGATATTTTAGATTATTTATTACTAATCTATACTATATCATATGCTTGAATACTAATCATGACGTTACTAATGATAAATAAAAATATTATGTTATTAGTATAAATTTAATAAGTATAAATTATGACACTATTTTGTTTTTTAATATTTAAATATCTTTTTTAAATAATCGATATGAACCTTGATATATTTTTGGTCAAATTTCTTAAAATATTCTAAATGTATGTAATTATATTGTAATAATTTTTTACATTTGTAGTTAGAGAATGGGCTAGGATTAAGGTCAACTACTTATGTTACTAAAGCACACGTACCAGTGAGGTCATCTGCTCGTAATTTTCCAAGATATGTTAATGAGCAGGCCTTTATAGCAGGTTTTGGAGTTGATACGGTTGATATTGGTTTTAATAGAGATAGAGATAATACTGAAATTTTTCGTCAATACTGTAGTAAATTGAAGGTTGCTGAAACTGTCATTATTGATACACCAACATGTATGTCAATGTTTCCAATACCAATTGTAGAAAAACATGTCTGTGCTAAAGTTGTGCAACATAATGAGAATTACCCTGAAGGTGTTTGTCACGTAAGTCTATATTAAAATAATTTAATAAAAAAATTTCAAATTAAAAGGAGAGTTTATATGTTTTAAAAAACATTCTTACCTGAAGAAATGTAATCAGATATTCAAAAAATTGATAATGTGTAATCTAGCAGAAATTGTGTTTTTCTGCATTTAGCATGCTAGTATATTTTTTTTATAAAATATCTGAAAATATTTCGACATAATAACTAATTATACTAACTTTGATACATACACATTAGTTAATTAAATTATTATTTTTTTGCAGGGGGATATCGGTAGTCCACTTTTCGCAGCTGACAAAACCTTAATCGGAATTTTAGTCCAAAATCGACACGATTGTAATGAAAAAACTTATGCTGCTCTTTATACTAGAATCATACCTTATGTACCTTTCATTAATAAAGCAACCAGGGAAGGTAACAGTCAGCCTGATGCAAATATAAGTGGAGTACGCGTTGCTGCTTATAAAATAAGAAATACTTCAGTTGGATCTTCAAGCGGTCAACGATATCTAGAAGAGATTACACATTAAGTATAGAATTATAAAATAATATATAGAATAAAGTATAAAATAAAGTATTTTCATTATTTCAATTTTAATTGAAGAGTTCGTTCTATTTCACTCCTTAACAAAAAGATATAATACTTCCAGATTTACAAAAATTTATTTATTTTTTTTCTTGATTCTTTACTTTTACTTATCGTTATAGATATACACGTCAATTTTAGCCGAAACATTCACAAAATAATAATTGTAATAAGTTTGGTATTACTACAACATAATAAACTGTTTTAAAGATAAAATAAAATTCGTGCAGGTTAGTATTGTGTATTCCCTATTGGAAGTTTGTCGATGAATACGTAAACAGTTTATCTATATATATTTAATCGTCGATTTCCAACTAGATTTTACGTGGATTTCATGTAGATTCGGTATGTATCCAAATGTAAAATTCTCTTAGTTTTTCCTATGTTTTTTTTTAAATTTTAAAAGAATGTTTTAAATTAAATAATCTTTTTTTTATTTTTTTATTTGTGTTTGTAAAAAATTATAAGTATATTACATTCCTAACTAAAAAGTACACAAGTTGAACCTAGAATATTTAGTTTCGTGATTTTATACTATTTCGAAACTTACAAATACGAAAGAATCTACTCTTAAATAGCAACTTTTCATATTAGTGAAAATAATAATTTCATATAAGGTTCTTTTGTATATTTTTTGGTTAAAAGTGTAGAGCTCTTATTTCATCGTCTTTGCCTTCATCATCCATACGTAGCTCTCGTGTAAGTTTATTTTTAATTTCCATGTATAAACTGTATTTAATCTATTTTTATTCTTTTTCGAATTAAAATAGCTTTAACTTCTAGCTTCTTCCTTTAACAGTCTTTGCATGACATTCTGGAATTTTTCTTACGTTCACTAAAACAATTTTTCAGTAGACTGATGTATGGAATCCATCACAGATTTAAAGAAATATAATAACTTTGCTATAATATAAATATTTTATATTATATAACTGATACTAGAAAAATTAATGAATTTAAATACGATTTATTTTAAAAATTGAAGTTTACTTTGTATAAAGTTGATTTTAAAATACTGTTTTAATTAATTTTTCAATCAGTAAGTTTGTAAGCCTGTACTCTCGTTACGTTAATTGAATCCTCGAACTGGAGTTATTCAGAAATGATCGAGTTAATCAAATCAATTACAAAACCCTTTGTTAAACTCGACTATAGGTAAATTTAAGAGCATTTGATTAATGAACCTAGTAAGTTTTTCATATTTAGTAGTTTTATTTGAGTAAGTAGTATACGAACCATTGGTAAATAAATCGGAGCGAATCGATCCAAGTCTCAATAGAATTTTTAGTAAATTGTACTCAAAGAGATCATCTCCTTACATCCTCAAGCTATTTTATCAAAAAATTTTTGAATTTATATATATATATACTGCAAAAAATCATGATTGAACTTATATTCAAAGATGTCAAAGATATAGAAATGGAATTAGTTCTCTTACTTTATTTAAAAATTGAATTTTATTTCGGCGAGTCATTTCGACTTTCATTTTCCTCACTTGTATCTTCATTAATTATTTGTATATACGTATATCGTATATTCAAAGTTTTAGATGTTTTGGAAATTAACATAACTACAGTACAAGCACATGATAACGAGATTTTAGCATACAATTACAAAAATTTATTGATTAAACAGTCAATAAATTAAAATTTATAAATTTTTAATGAAGACAAAGATTCTATTTTTTACTACATTTTATTTATTTTTAAAATAGCTTTAAATATTAAAAAAAATAACATGAATTAGAGAATCGCAATGTGTATGATAACTATAGTTTTAATAGGATTTCAATGCTCGTTTCAATGCCTATTCTTTGTTTACATAATATTCAGATAAAGCAGAAATATATAGATTTCTTCTGAAAAATAAATTCTCTTTATATAATATATGAAATATGATACAATTGTAATTTTTAAAAGATAAGTCCTTATATGAAGTGAGATAAATATACGGATAAGTACTCGAGCCAACATCGAAGCCAACAGGATCGAATGTAAAGGTGCCAGACAAAAACTTCAGCAGTCTGCGACATAGCTACTTTAAATAAAAATCGCGAGGAAACCATATGTGCTTGAGGCCTCATATGCTGACTATGCGGCAGCTGCACTCCGCATTGATTTCGTCGCCGATGCGAAATAACAGCTCAACACTTGCTTTCAACGATTTTTGTAGATTTGAAACAAATATACCCAACTCAATAGAATATTTTTAATAATTTTACTAGCTTATTCCAATAGTTTATATTTCTGCATTAATGTCCGAGCACTTATAATTGAGCTTTGCATCTACTTATTTTAATCATATTTTTTTTCTTTACTTATTATTCTTTACGTATTATTTTAATTTTAATATGTTCATCTAAAAGAATTGACTGCAAAAGATCGTAGAATAAAAGTCTCTAACGCAGGTGAGTTACTTGTTTAAATTATCGCTGCTTCGAATAGAAAGGTAAAAATAAGAAAAAGATAAATATAAGAAAAGTCTTGATAAAATGTGTTTTTATGTTTCTTTTCTCCTTTCAGTCTTTTATTTTTAGATAGTACTGTATGTCTTACATAAAATATTTTCAGAATGGTTAAACGTAACATGTTCGTTAAATAATACAGTTCTGCAGGTCAGTCTACCTGACATCGTTTCAGGTCAATCTACGTGACATATTTTTTGTAAACTATCAAACTATTAAAATAAGTAAATATAAGTGCTCAAGAATATCATGCATATTCATGTAGTATATACATATTTCGTAAGTCATGATTGATGAATAATCAGAGTAGCATAGATCACATATATATCCTGGGTACTTAGGTGTGGAAGGTAAATATAAGTTTTCGATGGAGCTTTCCTAAAATCGTTCTATTATAAATTGGAGCATATAATGGCAAAACTAGAATTACGATAAAGTTTAAGAAAAGTGAAGAGAAAGGTAGTCGCTGTATGTACGGAACGTGACGAAAACAGTAATAATCGCGATTTCGAGTGGAAACAAACTGGGTAAATTTTTCCTCTCGTAGTATATATTTATGATTGTCTTAATATGTATACTTATATCTTCAATCTAGAAAAAATTATTTAATGCTGCATACAGACCAATATAGATTTAATAATATTAATTCTATGATTATTTATTTACACACACGACTTTTTAAATCTATTCATACTAATCATTTTTTGGAGTACAATATATTTTGAATAATTAAGGTATTGCTTATTCTGTAAGGTTTAAAAAAGGAAAGCATTGTATAACCGCGGAAAAACATCATCTGAAAAGCTCGCCCTGCATCAGACTCTTACTTCCGTTGTTTTACCATCTCTCCAACTACCTTAATAAAATACGGTTCAATAAAACCGAATTGCGATGTCCGCTTATATCACTGGGAATCCTGTAATACCCCACCCAGAAATTCAATGCCATTTTCAAATCGTCAATCAATTCGACTGCGAACTATTGCCCCCATTCCCATCTCCCGCCATTCCAAACGATATTACCCCCGCGCACTCTCCTGTTTCCATTCGCTCGACGGCACGTGATTTTCGACGTGCGGCGTGAAATCTTTGGACCGCACAGTGAACGACAGGAAAGTGAGAGCGGGCCTCCTGCGCTCTGCGTGTCAGTCGCACGCTCCGTCGAGCGCGTACTTTAATTCTTTCTCTCGTCTCCGAGCAGGTAAAGAGATGGGCGCAGGGAGCACTAGTGCGAAAACCCGACAAGAGACGCATCATCAGGCCATAGTGCATTCCCGCCATGCCGCGTCGCTTGTGAATAATGGCGTCGGCTCAGAGTATTACCTCACTTTCACTCACCGAGCTTCCCTGCTTATGATGCATACCTGATTACATTTCATCTCATAAAATTTTTTACTTTCATAACGCTTATAATTGCATACAATATTTTAATAATATTAATAAATCAAGTATTTGGGAGACTGTCTTATTATTATACAATTCCCAAAATGTTTGCACATTGTATACGTTCAAAAAATTAAATTTATTAATTTAATATTAAGTCTGACGTGGTGCTTCCGCTCCGAGACCGACGTTCCTCGGAGGGGCCCGGGGCACCCGTCACTCTCCAGTCGCGCTCGCCTGCCCGTCGCGCAGGTTCGAAGTCGCTCCGGAGGGGATCCGGCCGGGCTAGCCCTGGGCGGCTAGCCTCGCGGCGGTCGACGCGGTTGGGATCGCGGAGGGAGGGAGGTCACTCAACAATTATAACTCGAAGCTCTAGGAGAACTCAATCGTCGCCTAGTCAACGAATTTCTTCTCCAGGAGCCCATACCATTTTCGGGCTCCTTTAAGAAGGACGGAGAACAGGATGGAAAGGAGGCAGCGCTCTGTGTAGTCGCCTCTTTCATGGAAGATGCGAAGGCCTGTGAGAAAGGCTTTAGCATCGTCCTTCTCTTCCCCCGAAAAGGTGAGTGAGTCACCTGCCATGAGCCGGGCCCTTGTCGCCTACCTCTCCCCGCGGCTGTAGTCGCGTGGACGAAGTGGGGGAATGTCCCTCGTAGGTCGTAACCCGCGAGCTGCTCCCTTTCATCGCTCTCGTCCCGCGACCGCCACCTCCTAGACCTAGGCATCGGTCGTGGAGGGGTTACCGCCTCCACCATGGTTCCAGGTTTCAACGGGTAAAGCAAATCGGATAAATCCGACCCCGGAGTATTCCGATGGCGAGCTCTCCGCTTCTCGATGTGCGGAGGTGGGGGTGGAAGCCATGGCCACCAGCTAACCTGGAGATCGTTACCGAGGGGCTGCACAATGCTTGCGAGAAGCACTTCCTGTATCCTTTCTTTGAACCACGAGCTCACCGTGTTCGGCTGCGAGCCGCACACTACTAACTGCCCGTTCCAGCTCTCGCAGTTAGGGGCTGCAATCCCGACAGGGCATGATGCATGCCGGACAGACCTCGACAGGCCGTCCGAGGCCTCGCAGCCGCCCCTTGTGCCTCTACACCGGAGAGATTAAAGACCTCTCCGTGAAAGTTCATACCGGGCCATGATGCGGCGGAAACCTGGAGCCAGGCTATCAGTTACGGGGACAGTACCTGACCTGGCTAGAGCGAGGGGAGTGCAGGCACTCCTACGGGTGCCCCCGACTCCGCCGAGTCTAGGCCTAGGAGCTTCTCCCTCTGTTGTTGAAGAGTCTTCCACCAGGCTCTCCTCTAGATCAGGTCCCCTTGTGGAGTCCTCTCTCATCTCGAGTCCCTTGGACGATTCGGGGCGTTTAGCTCATAGATCTTCGCAAACTAGCAGTACGTTGTGAGGATCCGTCCCGGGCTCGTCATCGTACCCGGGGTACCAAGGGACGTTCAAATTCGGCCTGGCCGAGCGAAGCTCCGCCCGTCACCAACGTTCCCGTAGTCCTCCTCGAGACCTCGGAAGTTATAGTCATTGGCTATCATATGGGTGGCCAAATCTGCGTGCGAGAAAGCGATTGCTTCTTGATGGAGCTTCCTGGCCGTTCTATTGTCCAGAAGCGCCTTTACACAGAAGTGATACTCCGCACGCATATCCAGGCACTCTTTGCCAACACTCTTTCCTTGTATTGAGCGATTCGGGGCCCTCGGCTGCTCCTCGCTCACCTGGGGCCTCGCCCCTCGAGGCTCCTCCCCTTTGACTCGCTAGCCCTTGGACGGGACATCCATTTTCCGGACCTGCTCGTCAAAGTCGAGTCTCCACCTTATAGACAGGGTCTGCCTCTCCCCCCCCCCCCCCCAACCAACGACAACGATCGCCGCAAGAGATCTAAACGTAAACATAAGATGTTCTCTCTCATAAGATCCTTGTCTTAAGAAAGGCTGGTAGTCTGCTCTCTGATGGACACTGTTTATTATTTGAACAATACACTAACAAAATGGTCTAAAAACCCATACCCTCTAACATAAAAAAAACCAATTATTATTGGTTACCCCATTGGCTCAGGAGTGTCCTTGCGTATCCCGAAGACACACTATTAGGCACTCCCTTGCCTCCAGCCTAACAACACCATCACTCAGCTCCCCACTCCAACCAAACTGGGAGTATGTGCATACCTTCATACGCTCAATAAAGACGCTTGAACCAGGCTCGCACGCAAAAAGGAAAGAAGGTCGATTAGGCCTCAATTGTCCTATATTTCTAAGTTTTCTGTACAGTGATTCATCAACATTAGTTTTTGAAAATGTTGGCTCATATGTACCTTACAGACAATTCAACTTGTTAAGGTTTGATTAATAGATTCTAAAACTGTAGCTAACTAGAAAAAATACGTGACACAATGTTATTACCAAATTATATACAATAAACTTATCTACTATTTTGTATCTTAAACAACAGAATATACTGAATTTTACTTTTGAAAATTACTACAAAGCTGTAAGGGTTAGCAGTATTCGTTCAGCTTGTTGTAAATAATAGTTAATCACACCTTAATATTCTTAAAGTATAACTAAATATAGATAAGTTAGGAGCAAACATGTGATTTAAATACTTACAGATCTGTCAAATTCTAAGATTAGAATGTTGTTAATTTAGAATAATTTTTCATTTTGCCATTTTCATGTTTTATATTTTTCATCTTTAAGGTTCGACAAGGTTGAGGTTAAGGTTAGACAATTTATCTTTATGATTAATTCGTTTCAAAAACTATTTTTACAATTTTCTAAGATTGAAACATTTATCTTTGCTAAGATCTTCTGCATTCTGCAAACATTTCATGCGTGGCAGAGATTTAGTAGATGTCAAGAATACTTTTGGTAAGTTTTCAAATTAGTAGATTCCTCCTTTCACGAAAGTTCGCAGATTGTTTTGTTTACTAGAATGGTCTCTGTTTTGTAGTGTTCAGTCATTCTTTGAAACATGTTTCAAGGAATTATAGCTGCAATATTAAATCTTCAATTTAATTGAATCCCTTAATACTATAAGTATATCTAGAACAATTTTATAAAAATTAAAAAGATGATATGGAATAAGTGCAGAATTATGATATCGCTATTCACTTATATGATTAAATTCTATATCCATTCAATCTAAAACTAGATAGCTGAAATATACAAACATTCAATCGTATTGTAAGATACAATTTAATCTTGCAGATTCACAATAGTATCGTAAAAATATGTTATAGTGCAACTCGCTCATGAAAGCAGATATATAAATAGAGTGCAATGTATATTCTCCGTTTTTCTTATGGAACACTGTAATTTGTTTTAACATTTGGTAGAATAAACTATCTCTAAGCAATATATTTAATATACTAAAAGGGATATTAAATTTAACTGTTATTTTGTAACTAGAGAAGCGAAATCAAATTTCATAAAGAATAACTCTTCATGAGCCAACTTATTCTCGTCGAGACCATCAAATTTCAAAAGGGCTGCATTTTCGACCTGCACGTAACAAACCTTTTGATGCGCATAGAAAGACAAAATACATATCACGACTGACGAGACGTAGTTAGAATATAACGCTCCCGTTCTCCGCAGCATCTCTCGACTTGGAGGGTAAAATCATAAATAGGAAAACATTTCCATCCCCATACCCTTTGGAGCGCCGCGCCGCTCGTTTCCAGCCACTTCGTCAAAGCCGTTGTTGTGCGCATACGGCGGTGCGCCATTTTCTGCTAACGTCGTTGGCCCGCTTTTGTGCGTCCGAACCGCCCGCACCTAAATCGTCCAAGCCGGCAAACAAAAGAGATTCGCTCTCTCGTTCCGCACCGCTGTATCTTACATAAACGGAGAACTCGATGCAATGCTAAACATTCGACTAATTGTAGGCGGTAGTCCAACTGCCCCGAGTGCAATAATGCGGTGGTGCGGAGGAATAACACGTCGTCGCGTGCTAGAGCCGTACCGTTTCCGGATCACTCGGAAGACAAATGGCCGACAAGTAATCGCACCCTAGAACCACCTGATTCGTCGTTCTTGCCCGCGAGGCAGATCGAGGAGGTGGGAAACGCATTAGCGCTCGCGACGAAGTTTTCTTTTTCACTGAGGCTCAAATCGCAAACGTTCCAGATAAGATTTTATTTCACACTTTAACTCATTCCACTTCCTTTAGTCTACAAAATCCTTGCACAAGGATTAGCAATTTCTGCGAGCGATAATATATTTAATAAATTAATAATATATTTATTATGTATAATATATTAAACTTATAATTTAAGAATTAATTTTGTGTAAAATAACATTTATTTAAATAATATTAAACTACATATTGTATTCATACATACATTTTGCATACATGTAGATATAATATACATAGATATACCTGACGCAATTTTTCGATTTTAACGAATTAGTCCCGATAAATCATCGCAATAGGGCCAGGTTCATACCGAGTTTTTTTTTGAATATTTTAGCGAGTTTATTTAAAACTCGATAATAAGTCCCGAAAAACTAATGAAAATTTCTACTTATTGTATTTTTATATAATGAAGTAAATCATGCAATTTGTGGTATTTTATTGAAAGTAATTTACACATTATGTAATAAAACAAGTTTACATAAAGTTTATATAAAATAGCGTTGCTAAAGATATAATAAAGAAAATTACTGCTACAATATTTTTGATAGGAAATATTTGCACTCTGGAGTCGTTTTCTTTAGAAAAATAAATGTATATATAATTAGACAAATACTTAAGTAAAATAGACTTTCGAAGTTCATTGTATGAATTATTACCGAATATATATCATTTATCAATTTCGTAAATTAATCTAATAATCAACAGGTGATATTTATACTACAATCCATTTGTAGATAAAAAGAGATTTAATTACCTGCCAGAGAGACATTAATTTTATTTATAATTTGCATATTTATAAAAGTGTATTGTAGCTATTATTAAAACAAGATATTTTGACCCGTGAGCATACAATCCTCTCATGCGCAATAACCATCGGTATTTGAGAAGATATACGTGGTCATTGGGCATCGGAAAATCATTCGAAAAATGCGTCTAACAAGAAAAGTCGTAAGCCTTGACAGCTGTATAGTCTGATAACTCAGGCCTATATTGCCGTAGTGGGAGGAAATACCTACTCATTAGTGTGCTCGAATGTCGAAAGTACCGCCGTCAGATTTTCCGACCGATAATGAAGTGCAATCATGGTCGGAGGGCGGCAGAAGGATTTTCCATGCCCCGACTTACGAATTGAAGACACGTATAGCCAACGGGCGGATAGCGGATCCTAGACTCTGTCCTTATCTTGCATTCGGGTTGCCCGTGAGAACATTTTTATTGGGTCAATATGTCTGTCGTATTCAGGAGGCTGAGTAATGGCTTCGAGATATCTTCCGCACCCTCGCGACATTCTTGTTTCTCGCCTACACTTCCCTCGACATCCCCGCCTTCGCCCATCCCTCTACTTTTTCTTTTTTGCTTTCAATAATGCCACAGGGTCACCCTTCGCAACAGCTTTCAATTTAAGGCCGCTTTAAGTTTGTGTATATAAGTTTGTCAAAAACTCTCACTCTTCTTCTCAATTGATGACTACACGGTCATCAAACCATTGTATTTTATTCTTTTATTTTTATAAAAGTGATATATTATTCAATTAATGATAAGTTTATTTTAGGTTACTGTGGTAAAACCAAAAGTAAAACGGCATCATTATTAGCTTATTTTAAATTAAATTACATAAAATTCGCATATCATTAAACTGCTGCAAGTTCAATGTTACAACTCATCGTTTTTTAATTTAGTTACAATATTGTATATTAAATTTTCATTAGATCTACATTTTTTTAAGTTTTTTCATTTGAAACTTTTCGAATAAACAATCTCATTAAATTTTTTTAGAAATATTTTAATTTTTGTGGCAAGATAAATTGCAATATATTGGATTAGTAGACTAGATATTATTATATTTTATATTATTCATATTTTCCAGATACAGTTTTTTAAAAAGACGAAAAATATTAATCAAATGATTCTAACCATGACACTGTATAAGTTTCGAATCTTTCATCTAGTTTGGCTTCATCTTTTCTTCATACATAATGTCCCTCGTTATTCCTGTGTGCTCATGGTTTTCGAGTCTCTTTTATTTTTTGAGCATTCGATCTTTGACGCAACTTCTAAAGAAGATTCCAATCATTAGGGGCGAATTTTCTTCCCCGATTGATATCCATATAGGCGGGGTTGAAAAAATTATTGTGCAGATGAATTATTCACGAGGCGACGTGTTAGAGAGCAAGCGCTAATCCGAGCCTATTTTAGGCGCTCTCGACATTTGTTATCTGGGCTACGTACCCTCCAAGGCACACTCTCATACTTTTATGCGAGCGGCATTTTTCGCTACCCGATCGATCGCTCATTATCTCAGTCGAGTAAAATTCAAAGTGGACTTGAGACTTTATTGCAATACACTAACTATAGTTTTATACTAATGCAGTAAATTACAAACTTAAAAAATATTATAGAATGCCACTCCATAGCAAAACAACCTAAATACAACTAAAATTTACAGGTAATTTTAATTGAATTATCGAGTATGAAAATAATTAGAATAAATGAAAAAAATAAATTTCTAAAATTTGTAATGAATCAGTCATATTTCCAAGATAAGGATTTAGACATTATTTATTAGATATATAGTTGAATCCGATGTAAATAAAATAATTAACAGAAGTATCAAACTCAGTGTATGTATATTCCATTGATAATACATCGGTAGATTTAGTAATCAACCGAAACCATTCTTTACTGCATTTCTGATCATCGTATAAAAAGATATTCTTCAATGCATCTGGCATATTGCATTTGAAGATGTAGATTAAAAAAATTAGGACAGTGGGAAGAAAATGCAAGAAATGAGGTAAAAAGGAGATGATCCTTTTTCCTCAAGTCCCGAACCAACGGCTGGCCATCGTTTCCATTAGGGCACTCTAATCTTCTATTCAATTTCCACTTGGTAATAGCTGGTACTTATCGGGGCGGCTACTACTCTTGGATCTAGCACGAAGTCAACGCGCACAGATCGTTAGCGTACAGTCAGGACAGAAGAGGAATTTGAATGTCGATTATTATATACCACACGAATAGGACTACAAGTTTTTCCTCGAATAATGATAACAGCAATTATATGATTAAAAACAAACGAAAGAAACTCGAGAAGTTGAACTATTGAATTGTAAGTACTTATTATTATTAATAGAGTAAGAAACATTAATATCTTTATTTATTTATTTTTTTCAAACAAAAGAGGTTTATAATATTTTTAGAATAAATATAATATTTTGATTTATTCACAATAGCAAATCTTATTCGGTGTTTCTTTTTCTTTCCAAACGACTGAAACTTAGTGCGTCTGAAAGCCGAAATCATTGCCTTTTGTCATCCGTATCTTTTACGAACAGTTCGTCGAACATGTAACATCGAGCAGTCATACAATGGCATTATAAATGAATATACTGCATTTTTTAACAAAAGATTATGTAAAGCAACATACTTATATATCATACACATACACACGACAATCTTAAAAGATACAGGTTAGGAAAAAAAATTACTTGAAATCTATTTTATGATTTTTACACAATCTTTCACATATATATTTACTAACATCGTATATCGCTAAAAATAATTATAAAAAATAATAACAATATTTCTCTGGTATAAGTATGGGCATGAAATTATATATATATATTTAGATGTCACTGCTTGCAAGCCAGGGAGAGAGTGATCGCGACGTCCAGGGCGAGAGGCTCGCGAGCGGCTACCTGTCCGCTCCCCCATTACCTGCAGCCCCCTGTCCACCTGCTCCCGCTTTGTCACGGTGCGCGATCGGACCTCTTTTCCGCGCTTTCCCGGATCCCCCACCTCCGCGATCGGCCCTTTGTTCGTCGGCATCCGCTCGCCAGCGGCGCGCGGGCAAACCGTCGGCCACGACTCGCCATACAGCTTGCAAGCTGTCTCACTGCGAGTTTTTCCCGATGGGCCTTGGCCTCGCGACCCGCGCACAGCCATTCGAGCCGCTTTTTGCGAGTTTTCCGCTGAATCTATTTTCTCACCGGTTTCCCGTCTTTCCGCCGCGACGCCCCTCTATCTCTCCCCCCTTTCTCCCGCATACATATAAGTTTCGGCAACACTACCACGCTTGCTCGGAGCGCACATCGCTCCTCGACCATTAATCGTGTCCGCAACAATATATATACGCATGGTAATGAGATGCTAGTAAAAAATGTCAAAGGGAGATAGATATTCATTCAGGAGATTCACCTAGAGCTAACCTTAATCTTTGGAAATCTAAATCAACGTTAATCTAGCCTATAACTACTTTAACGATAACTTTTTTATGATGTTTCTAACAGAAATCTTTGATTAATTAAAAAAGAAAAAATCCTATATATCTACAGCTGCTTTTAAACAATTCATAAATCAATATATTTAACGTATTATACTACACATATACGTATCTTTCTTTTCATCAACAAATTAATTAAATTCCTTTAAGCTTGCAATATATTTTGTTAAAAAGATTATAAATAAAATATTAATGTAAATATTATTTCGTTTAAAATATTTGTTATTTTAGTACTATTGACAAAATCTGATCGTGTTGCATCTGACGCTTTGAATGCACGCAGTTTTAATTATTCTGCTACGATAAGTACGATATAAAATACGAATGTTTAATTTCTCTTGTGTGCGCAGCTAAATAGAAAATTTGAGGGAGGAAACTTTACTAATTAAAAGCGGTAAAATAGAAGAAAACGCCGTCACGTGATATAAAAAAGGAGATGGGGGGGAGGGGGGTGAAAAAGGGAGTGAGCATAAAAGAGAAACTGTGCAGGAATTTTTTCACTGTGTTCGAAGATGGAAGAGAGCTTTGTTAGTTTCATTCAGAAAAAATTTTAATTCAACTTTGCTCTATATATTTACTTTTTGGGTAGCTTCACATAACTCCCTTAAGATAAATAATAGTAATTACAAAACGTCGATCATGGCAGTGTATGCAGACTCGAATTTCGAGTAATGAAACAATTTTGATAAGTTGTTGCCTTTTGGTTTTTCAGGGTTGCTTGGCTAACGATAGTCAGCTAGAACCGTATGACTTATAAGACGATTTGTGGTATCATTATATGAAATTTTTTATTCACAAGCTTCAAAAAATGTTGTAGATGAAGTAATTTAATTATTAAATTTTACATTAATTAAAAATAAACTAAATTTTACAAGCATTATTTTGATAATAAATTTCTAAACCTTTACATATTTTTGTTTAAATACTAAATTGGTTCAAATATTTTAATACTATATTCTTTAAATTTGAATATTTCTGAAATCATTGTTTTTAAACATAAAATCAGATCTTTTATATTTTTTACTTAATGTATTTCTGAATTTTTGAATACAAATATATTATTACTTTATTAAAACTTCGTTAAACAAAGATTTTCAAATAAAATTGCATTAACTCATTATAATTGTAATATATAAGAAAGTAGCATCATGTAAAACTGGACATGCGATGTAACTTAAATTGAATTTTAATGAATACCAAATACAAAGGAGGCTAGAAAGAAGAATAACAAAGCAAACATCGATTCTATAGAGCGATGTCTTGAAAAAATCAATCCCTTAATCGAATCGCGTAGTGATAGCGCCAATGTTTGTTCGGGTTCAGAACGATTCTCTTGCTGCGCCTCTCGCTGCACGTTACCTGTTGAGATAGCGCGGGCCCACGAGACAAATCGCAGGCGGGAAACGATGTAGGGGTTAGAGCGCTCACAGACAAACGTACAGGAGCTTCGCGTTCCAAGAGCTTCTAGCCTCAGACCGATATGAGAAAGAGAGAAAGAATGGTTCAAGATATTGAAGTTAGAGTAGGGTATGTCGTCTTAAGATTTCATGGTTATTTTCCAAGGAAAAGGCTTTTTTAGCGTATCATTGACTTATTTACAGGTACCTCACAATGTCTACATTCGTTCATTCATCTATTATGACAATTAGATAGTCTCCAGAACATTATCAAGGCTGTCTACTTTTTTCTCTTTTAGACTCAAGTGCAAGACTAAACGAGGTGCAAAAGATATCAAGAAGATTATACAAATTCGAACTTTGAAAAAATAAGTTTTGACAAAAACTTTATTAAAAATATGAATACTATAATGTTGAGACTAAAATAATTTTAAATAGACTTTTCATTGCAAAATTTATTGAAATATCCCAAGGTAATTTTACAGAACTCTACAAATTGTTTATAATTAATGTAATCGTACTGTACATACAGTGCGGAAAATAGGGAAAATTGTAATGCGGCTGCTGACGAGTAGTTGAAAAGCTACTGTCAACAGATAAAGGCTGATCACAATTGAAAAAATGAGGCTTATAGGTATCCACCAACGGTCAGAAAATTTACCCAGAGTATGAATACCTAAATTAGAAGCATCGAAGAATGGAGACCAAGAGTTTGCTCGTGCGTCTCATAGAGGTGGTCACCAGCAAACAAAAAGTCACAAAGAGTGGGGAAGCGGCGAGAGCGGGCAGGCAACCACTCCTGCTTCTTGCGGTCGCGAGTGGACACCGAATCATCTACTTGCGTGCACAAAGTCATGTTTATTTACGCCCCACCTTTATTTTGCCAGAAGCAAGAACCATAGATCACTGTGCTAGGACCTGCATCTCTCGAACCAAGTTAACCAAAAACGTACTATATAGCTGCAAATTTTTCTAAAGAAAATTTAAGCTAGACCAAGGTATCGAAGGCTACGGTTTTCTCGTCTATGGAAAATTGAGTCCCCTGTTTCCCGAAATTTATTGACCCGAGCCCATATGCTTCCACTTCGCTTAATTCCCAGAATCATTAATTAGTCTGTAAATAAATAATTATTATTAAATAACTATCCATTACAGACGGCTTATACCTCGGTTTATATTAATTTTCTACTTACACAATCAATATCTATAATAAAAAGTATACGATTATTAGGAATTCAAAACTTTTTTCTGAAATTGATATTATAAAGTATAATTGAATAAGACTAATCAGGCTTTTGTAGGCTTATTATTTTACGTTATATTTTACTTTGTCAAAATTTTGATTTTGTTGTAGAATGCAGTTTGAACTAATTAAAGGACTTTTGTGATTTTAAACTTCAATGATAGTATTTTCCATATTTTTATGTCCTTTTGGGTAATGAACTTTTTGGTACTAAATTTTAAATCTTTCTAATTTTTGTTTAATTTATATTAAAAGAACCTCAAAAGTATCAAACTTTCTACTAACAATATTTTTCTTGTTACGTATATTTATAGAATAACTACGAAACGTATATAAACCGTTTTTTAATGACATAAATAATTTGATTCAATAAACAGTTTCCCATAATCAATTTGCTTTCTAGTAAACAAGAATTATCGCTATATATGCGTACCTTTTGAAGTTGTACATTCTGTCAACTGATAAGTTGCCATAGGGAGAAAGAGAACGTGTGTACGTAGAGGTTGCATTGTTTCAGGGAACAATACGGAAACTTGTCGGCAAGGTTAGGTATCTGTACATGCAGAAATTATTCTCTGCCTCTTTGCACCCCATACACTCATGAATCTTTTGAAATCGTAGACAAGGTCGACAGTGTACACTCATAATTGTTCAAGGAATTAATAATAAATGTTAAGTGAATTTAGCAGTCATACGCGCATTATCAATACGCGCATATTTTACGCACATATATACGCGCATATTTTAAATAGTATAAATTTAAAGTAAATTTTAAATACAGATATGTTTATAATAATTTAATATTTTATTTAAAAAAAAATTAGTCTAAAAATCAGATAAAATAGACATTTTACAAACTTTAAATGATGAAAATATTTTCAAAAAAATGTCAACATAAAAGTATTTTTAGATGTTTAATATTATTTAAAAAATCTATAAATTGTCGTGATTTATATAAAAATTTGTATTTTTATATTTTTATTTTATTGAAGTTTTCTTTTTGTGCGTTTTGAGCAAATCTTGCATTTTATTTTTTGTAACTACCTTGCAATTGGAAGTACGCAGCAGCTTCATAACGAGAGTCTACGCATTTACCCAAGATAGCGCTTGGAGTAATTTGAGAAATTAAGCCGCGGAAAATTATTTCAGAGTAAACCCATAATATCTAGAGACAAGTAATTTTCTGTGGGTGGAATAAAGCTTGAATAATACATTAAATACACACTCTGAAGTATTTTATTCGAAACTTCAAGTCAGAATTAAATACTTTTTGTTATTGAATTGATTGCTAATTACGGCAAAAAATAAAAATTCATATTTCTTAATATATTTTTTGTTATCTGCTTTATTTGTTGATTATAAACGATATACATACATTATAATATGTAATATTATTATATGACTATTATTATTTATATTTATTACGTATTATTTATACGTATTTACTAACGAATCAACGGAGAAGTGGCGGAGCGAGTAAGATGTTACAATAACCATGCGTTTTGTGTATATGCATTTATTCGATTGCCGGAACAATCTTGCGTCCGAGTCAGCTGTCAGTTGAGCAAGCATTTGTCCCTCTGTGAATCTCGCGGAGAGTCCCCTTCGATCATATATCTCACGCCTAAGAGGTGACCTTTCAGGCATCTCTAGGCCATCTTAGCTCAGTGACAGGGTCGCGAGAAAGTGCCGTCCGATAATTCAGACAGGCGCGTGTAAGCTTGTGTTCTCGCTTTAGTTGCTTTCTTTCTAACTTAAAAATTCGTCGGTTAAAGTGTCTAGCGGGAGAAGCCTCGTGAGAAGCACAAGAATGGGGAAAACGAGTTGCAGAGTTCCACGAAGCACCGTCTTCGAGATTTTTCACTGAGCAACAGAAAAGGCGCGAAGGGCTTCGCGAGTGGGGAAAGAGGATGCAAGCGCTTACAACGAGATTTGTAGCGACAAAGGGTTTGCAGCATTTTTAGGCTGAATGCTCTATGAAATGTTTTACTGAAAACAGCATATCCTTATATACAAGTTTAATTTACGTTAAAATAATAAAAGTTTTTCTAGTTCAAAAATTTTATTTATTTTTTCTATCTTTATTTTTATATAAAAATCTAACTTATATATTTTCCTGCGAACTGTTTATGTAGAGGAACGCGCTCTACCACGACGGTCGTATGCCCGCGTAGACAGTCTCAAATGAGTGGTGAGCGTAGAAAAATGCGAAATCATGTATTGACTTCGGAGAAGTCTGCGCGCTTCAATTGTTGCGAATTCCAGAAGGGAGCCCTCTGTAAAATTTGCGCGCGAAAAGCCATAGTGGGGGACGTGGCCTAACCTATAAGAGGGCAATTGATTTGTACACAGCTGCGTCAGTTGTTGTCGATTCGTCGGTCCGGCCCGATCGGAGGGCAAAATCGCGAGTCTTTCGGTTCGGAGACGCGCCGGGCGAGCGCGAGGAAGGAGCAAGTCAGGTTTCGGACGGAACATAGTCATCAGGGAAGAGCCATCCCCACTCTCGGCGGGGTTGGGATAGGCCCTCTCCGTTTTAGTGCCACCTTCGGTTCGGGGGAGTCTGCGGACTCTCTCCGTGATAATTTTGGGTCCGGCATATAGACATGCTAAGTGTGTTCTATATGTCGTAGGCCGCCCGCAGCATAGACATTTTGGGAGGTCTATGAGACCGGGGATCGAGGGGAAGTCGCGAGGGCTCGCCGCTGCCGAGCGGCAGTCGTAGGAAAATACCTTCTCCCGCCGTCCTGCCCTGAAAAGTAGGGGAACCGGGCTGAAAACTCTGCCCACGCATCGCGCGAGGGCATTACTCTTGTTACTTCTCGAGTGAGCGCAACTAGCATTGTACAAATAAAATTTCAAAATTTATTAAGCCGTTTTTTTCACCAACAAATACGAATAGAAAATTATTTACACCTCACCTCACCTCACCTCAATTTGTTTCCTCACAGTTTGTGCATGATTATTCTACGGTTCTTCATTTACATTGCGATTTTTGAAACTATTAAATACACGGTTCTTAATTTATTTCAAAATACTAGTCAGTAGGCAATTAATGCAAGTAAAATAAATGTTTTGTTAATGTTTTTTTAATAAATACTAGTTTACTTTTAGGTTAGAAAATTCTGTTTTAATTTCGAATAACTGGTTTTTTTATTCTAATTCTTTTATTTCTAATTATTAAATTAATATTTCAAGGCAATTTCAAAATTAATTCGCAGAAACAGAGCAAATACAGTAGCATCTCTATCCTGCATTCAATCATGCAAATAAGTTTGAACTACATTTTTCTTAAGCTCTACTTTAGCAAATAATGCAACCTCTCTAGTGCAAATAATTCCCTTATCATTAGGTGTCACGAGTTGCCAATTTGTAGAGATACTGGAAGTCAACATTTTCGTTACCATTGTAGACAACCGCGCATTATCGCCGTCCGAACAAAATGGAGCGACGCGAAGTACCATCCGACACTTTGTTCTGGCCAAACGACCCACCTGGAAGTTGAAGGGGCCCAGTAACCGGTGCCTGCAAAATTTAAATCGAAAATGGTGAAAGGGACAAGTGGTCATTACTTGTACCTCGAACAAACCTCGTTACAAACACCGGATTAAATAGAGATGAGACATCGAGCTCAAATTCTAGTCGTTTGTATGGTGAAATGTATTATCTCATATTAGGATATCTATTTTGATTACAAATTATTGAAAGTTTGAATTGGAATTGTTTCGTTTCTTATTCGGGCGATCAATTAATGTATCGCGATGAATCGACAAAGTTCGTTTGATTGGGGGCGAATTGATGTTACTCTTTTTTCTGTTGCAGTAATTGTGCTTAGACAGCTGATTAATGGAAAATGCTGACCTCGTTTGATTTCCTCTGCATGAAATTGTTGAGACAACTTTATTATGATTTCAATTAAAATAAGAAAACAAATCATAATAGATTTAATAAAATATTGTTGTTGTAATTTTTCTATGATTTTATTTATATATCTGTTTTTTATCGCGATTATATTAAAGAAATTAATCACAGATATGTAATAAATTCAAACGAATTGAAAAAGTTCGTTGTTATTGATTTATGATATGTGTATGTGTATATATATATATATTATTTAATAAGCTAGCTACGAATTAATTACCGTTTATTTAAAACTCTTGGACGTGAACAATAGATATAAACACCATGATAGCTCAGTCGTGTAATTGAAGAATCCAATTTAATCTTATTACGTGTAAAACTAAATATGTAACGAAATGTAATAGTAGTAATTTAGTAGTGACAAGCACTGGTACCGTATTGTCTGTTACTTTCTCTCATTTTTGCACAGAAATCAATCTCGCGCATTAATTCCCGTGGCATCTTTTTCAGGAGGTATGCGAAAATAATATCAGTGGACCATGGACATATCTACGTGTGCTGACCAACTCTCATCAATCACGCACCCTACGATGAAAAGGTACCTCTGCACCTTTCGACCGAACGAATACTTCGAGATAGGGCAAAAGAGCAGGAGGAAGAGGGCAAACCGTACAATTCGGCCGCTCGTTTCATTGACTCGAGTTCATGAATCTATTCATTCCCACGCCTTTTTCATTCCGATAACAGGCGACCTTCGGTACCCGCAGGACCAATCTGAAAATGAAAGGAAGCGCCGGTGATATTCATTGGATTTCACGGGCTCTTGCAGATTATTGATCTCTGTTCGAGTTGGACCGAAAATTTTTTCTATCAATAACTTTACAGATATCAATGATTTTTTCGATTTTAAAAGTCAAAAAATATTGTTACATAATTTGCAGATAATTTCGATCTATGGTGATTTAGTATTTATATAATAGCCCACATATCACCTAAAAGAATATTTAACATTTTTTAATCTTTATTGATCACAAAAATCCAAAATTCAAAATTGGTAATGTAACATATCAATAATAAATGTTTGCATAATTCTAAAAAATGTGTGACTCAATAATTATATTTAATATAACAATTGTATTTTATTTAACAAAATCATTATGTAATGTCTCTTTTATTTTGTAGTTTTTTAGGAGAGACGAAACAAAGATGTGTAAAGTATCATTGATTTTCACTTGTGCAAAACAAATTTAAGCAGTCCAGTAAAGATACTTATATCGCAGAAAAGCCTAACTAGAAAACTATTTCGCACCTACGGTTACTGTTCATGACAAGGTTTTAAGGCTTTTCATTCGTTGCTGGTATAGATAAAATACTCTTAAATGTACAATT
Source organism: Sycophaga agraensis (assembly GCA_018906755.1). Lineage (NCBI taxonomy): Eukaryota > Metazoa > Arthropoda > Insecta > Hymenoptera > Pteromalidae > Sycophaga > Sycophaga agraensis. The sequence goes on from JACCIE010000011.1 coordinate 3,181,580, forward strand.
TAAGCTTTTATTTTGTGTAATATTTCTTTACTGACAATAGTTTATGCTTTTTTAGTCATTTATTATAATTTAACTGTAATTACCTGATGGCTAATAAGTATAAGAACAACTTATCTATATATTTCATATAAAATACGCAATAATTTATTATTATTAATAAAGAAAGCTTTCTTCCAAAAAACTGTAGAAAATTTTAATGAAGTTTCTGTTATCGATGATATCTGAATGGTACTTAAGAGGAAAAGTAATTTCCATAACTGTAGCTGCCTGGTGTTCTACATTTTGTAGCATTCTTGAAAGATTTAAATAAAATGAGTTTTAAAAATGATGATTAGTCATAGTTATTAAAACACTTATATAAAACACAATCCTTCACAGATTAATAATTTAAAATTCAACAGAATTATGTAATAATTCATTGAATTTTAAACTAAATATTTTAATCAGTATCAAAAACTTTACGAATTTTCAATATAACATAAACTGCATTATTCAATAATTTTAATAATATTGATCCGATGTAAAAATAATTAATATTATTCATAATTTAAAATACAGAAAAACAGATTTTTAATTTTGGAATGAAACAATATTCGATAAGATTATCTTCATGTTAAAACTTTTTTAAAAATGAAATTAGATGCTTTATTTGTAATCATTTTTATTTATTATCAAAATGATGTAAATGATATAAAGATTAGCGGTTTCTTATATATATATATATTGTCGACAAGTATATTTACTTCTTGTTAAAACTTTATTTTTCTCCGTGTACTTTGATTAAAATAATTTTATGTCTTTACTATTTTATTTATGCAAAAATATATTATTATCTTCCTTTTTTTCTTATTTTTCATTTAATAATGACTTACCCGCATTAAGTAGTCCATTCAATGAATATCGATCGAGTTACTTAAATAGAGAATATACATGATTTAGCAATTCGCTCTCGTACACATACCTTCTTCCTTTAACTTTGCAATCCACTAGATTCTAAAGAACATCATGTATTTATACGTCAACAGTTTACTGCTCATTACTTGCATGCAAAAAGTTCTAGTCAGAATCAATAAAAATTTAAGTAGCTTCATAAAGTTTATTATAAAAAGTCCTTAAAACTATAAAATTAACATACGTACCCATTAAAATGTTTTTAAATTAATTATATGCATATAATTTATTCAAACTACTACTTAGAATAATTAATAAAATAAATATTATGTTGATTTGTCATATTTTATTAATGATGTATTGTTTTATTAATGATTCTATTCTTATAGTTTGCGATAAAAAAGTAATCTTTCAAATATAAATTGATACACCTATCTATCACGAAAACTTATAACGATGAAATGGTCGAATCAAAATTATACAAACGAATTCTTATTTATGCTGATTAATTAATTTTTTGTATTTATAGTATATTGGTAAAATCTATTAAGGTAACTGTGCAAATACATATTAAATATCGAAAGCTACATGAAAGCTCTAAAATCAGTTGGTGATACTTTTAAATTCACATATATCAGAGACTGTACAAATTCTCTTAAATTTAAGATTTTATATACCTATATGAGCCTTGTAAGCGTGGTATAACGTCGCGAATAACTGCGGTCTTCGCGTTGCTGATATTTCTGCGCAGAAAAAAGTGGAATTCCTCCTCAAATCCCGTCATAAATTCTTTTCCAAAACGCACAGTATATTGAAGGGGTCCCTACCGGCGAAATTCAAATGTGATTCGAATGCAGCGGAGCTGCGACTCGATCCCGATATACGTGGATTGAGCGAGCGATCATGAATTTCAGATTCCAGGTGGCACAGTTCTTCGCAGTGGATTTTACTCGAGAAACGAGGCCGACTTTACAATTCTACCAATACTTGCGCCGTTGCGTCGGTAATTGACGACGACAAATGAGGTTGTCACGAGGGAAGAGGCCAGACGCGACTATCGTTTGCAGGGTATTTGTATTGGCCTATTTCTATCGATAATTCATCCGAATTATGAATGAATTACTACAAGAGGCTGGAGTACTGGTCGTGATCACTTTAAAGGGAAATGGTTTTTCCATTTGCTTAAAATTTATAGATTTCAAGAGTCAGTAAGTTTAATCTTATTAGCTCTCGTGAATTGTCGGATTAAGGCTTTTCAATTACTCTTTCAATCGTTTGAAATGTAGTCGATAAGTAAGCTGTAATAATTTATATAATTTAGTTACAGCGAAATAATTACATATTTTTGAAAATATTTTATATTACAAAATTAATTATTTTCTGATTCTGTTCAAATGGAATTTTATAGTTATTATATGATCTCATGTACTAGCTGAGTAAACTAAAATATAAAAATTGTCGAACTGAATGCATTTTCTGGTAAACAGTAAGTTAACAGTCATTTTACTTTATTGACAAAAGGAATTTTCATCAGTATTCATCAGAATTTAAATAGAAGTTACTAAATGAAAATGTAAAACTAAAAATACACAACACGTGATTACACAAACATAATAATGAAAATTTAATTTGTAATGATACAGTTACTTAAAAATCTTAATACTAGCGCCAAAAAGGACGCAGCTTGTGTAGTGCACAGCAAACGATTATCATATCGTACAAGGAAAAATAACAGTGAGAACATTGTCGAGAGACTATGAGAACGGCTAACAATACCGACATAAAGGAATCGACAAGGGAGCAGTCAGCAACACCGATATAATAATACCGATAGTACAGTATTTATTAGTAATGTAGCTCAGTAACATTGACCCATTATCACAAAATCGATACACGAAAAGACACTTTCGAGAACTCGACAACTTAATATCAATGGCTTCTAATAATCAACAATCGACAGCATAAAACTGAGTAAATATATCGAGCAAGTAAATAAATTTATGTATGCTAGATTATGCTATAGATTATCTTATATTTAATTGTAATTTTTGGTCAGATAATTCTAAATTTTAATCTATTGAAGTAAACAGTTTGAGCCATTGACTTGTAACGCAGCTATTCAAAATTGTTTTATTGATCACAGACTACTTTTGATAAATACCGCATTATTGCTGATGAATTCTTTCCGAATTCAATGAACTCAAATGCAGCAGCCCCATATAATTGGAGATAAAGGAAAAGCACAAAGTGACCTCGCGTTCTGTGACTCAAATGGCCGGCAGCGTCTCCAGCAAACTTACCGTTTTGGACTGCATTACGCTCGCGGGGTGGTCCGTACGTAACAGCGCAATCCCGCGCCAGATATGCCTTGGAGGATAATGGGACACTCTACCGCGCGGCGACGCCAACGTGTCCCTAGCTTTCAGCGCCCCGAACTCGGCGATTTATTTGCGATCCGCCGTCGCCGCGTCCTCCCCTCAGAAAGTTTCGTTATCCCGGGACAGGGAAACGGGTGCGGGGGAAAAAAGTTTAGTCGGTAATTCTCGCGAGTCCGCGGCGCAACAACGACAAATCACTCCCGGAAGCGTAACTCGGAGCGGAGCCTCACACGGCCAACGCGCGGAATCAGTCCCCGGTTTATCTAGGCTGAGCAGCCGCCTATCCCTATAATCCTCGGAGGCAGAAGTCGATGCGCACGAGGATGATTGATCGCGCCCTAGCCAGGACCTAAGTTTCGGACGCGGCGCGTGCGAGGGCCGAAATAAAAGCCCGAGCCTCCGGGTGCTTTGTTATCGGGCCGCAAGATTAACGAGCGCCTAAATGCCTGCACGTGAGAGCTCGTTTGTCCGCGACGTTGTTACGTGCGCGCCCGCGATGACTGCGCCCCGCAAATCGAGGCCGAGTTTTATTGTTGTTGGTCTCGGCCTGGGGAGACCATCTGTCGAAGCTCCGCCGAATAAGTTGTTGATGAGGAATTGCGAGATTTGCGCCTCCGGCGGTCCACGGGATTAGTGTTGTTCCCAACGAGGCGACGGGTAATCCTATAAGGAGAAATTTATTCTTACTCGAGCTAGGGGTCGATGGTAATCTTTTGCTTATGTGACCTTAAGAATATTGAGTTCCCAATTTATACTTATTCTTTCGAGTATGTTTCAAGTAAAATTGTACCTTTATATTTAAAGTACTAATATATAAATTATAATTTTATCCATTTTTAAATGCATTTATTTCAGATAGATTATTTCAATAAATTTAAATCTTTGTTTCAATAGTACATTCAAAATATTGATGAAATGTCTTATTATAGTGAATTGGTTACTGGAACTTTTAACACCAACTGTAAACGTTTTGAAAAACTCTTTCAGATACTCATTCTTGTGCGCATTTAAAAGAGAGGATTATTGTAGCTCTAATGCACAGAATACACAACTCGCAGGAGTCGAGGGAGACTTGATGGAAATATAGAACGTGAGTGACCTAACGTTTTCGTTGTCAATTCAAATTCGTTCTTGACATAATCGATCCTCCTGAAAAATATACACACCTACAGAGCGAGTGGGTAGATATTCTTTTTAACACGATATATTTTATATTTCATGTTCTCAATTATGGATAAGCCCTTTAAAAATATTATTTATCGTCTATTGAAAAAAATTCTTAACTCCTCAAATAATCATGACAAGATTTGTTTTAAATGACCTGTTGCAGCTGCTCAATTTTTTATCAAATTATCCATGTTATTTTAAGTTTTGAACATAAATCTGTTCTTCGTCATAGTTTTAGTCATAACGAAAATGAATATTCTTAATTAAAATTATTATTTTTTACATTGTTTACATTTTTTGCTTTTTTTGTACTTTGATTATGATCAAATTAAAAATTGAATTTTTAAATTTCTAATACAAAAATCCATTTTTATAACTACTTATATCTTCTAATAATATTCATAAATAATAAATAGTCAGAGATGACTCAAATTTTTTTATTTATTTACTAATACAATGTAAATATAAGTTATATAAACATTGATACATTTACATATACATTAATATAAATTACATATATTAGAATAATTTATTTCAACTTTTTTTTCTAAAAGGATTGCATATGTAGTGATGATGTATTTAAACTTTGAAATACGAATAATTCATATATGCAATCGCACAAATAACCTTAAAGTATAGCTTCGCTCGGAAAAATATATCTGTATATTTGATCCCACGCTCACACCTTTGTGTTTTTAAATATTTGTATTTCTGAATTTAATTTTATTGCATTTGAATACATTTAATATATATCAGAAGTTCTTTTGGTTTTGATATACCAAAAATATAAAAATACATCATTTCCGTAATTCGTAAATTCCAACAATTTGATAAATTTGCTAAGAATTTTGGAAAATTTGAAAAATATATGAAATATGTTAAAAATTTAATTAATCTTGATTAAGTGAAATTTCTGAAAAAACAAAATGACTGATGAATCAAATTTTTTATTTAAGCTATAGACTGCCATAACATTTTGTAAAAGTAAAGTTCAGAAAATTAGATTAGTTACTTGGGTTTAATTTTTTTAAGTTAGAAAAATATATATTTCTAAATATTAAAAAAATTAACTAAAAAATTTGTGAGTATTTTTTAGAAAAGTACAAGATTTTGTTTTTTAAAGTTTTAATTTTCATATGGCTTTTAAATTTTTTACTCTGTATGGTAAAAAAGTTATGAAGTACGTGACTCAAATTGTTTCCTAATTCAAATACAGTACGTCAAAATACATACAGATACAATATCAACACCATTCATTTTTTTAATAGTATTGTTAAAATTGAAACACTGATGAAATTTTAAAAAGTAAATCTTTTTTTATAGATTTAGAATTTTTTAAAAATATATATAGTTAAAACAGTTAATATAAATAATTCAGTCATTTATAGAAAAAAATAGCATAAAGGAAGTCTATAAAAACTTTTCGGTGATAATATTCAAATTAATACTGTTCGTAAACCTAAATAGAAATTCAATTACTTTTTACTGTTTGATATTTCATTTCTCAAGATTACGACTTTCTTTGCACTTTGAATTCTGCAGCTTTAAACCTCGTTAATTTCATGCATATATTCATCTTTTCTAGAAACATTGATCTGAAAACTTTATTACCACTCCTGTTCATTCAATCAATGTAAACCTAGTTTATTTCTTCTTTATCTTTAATACATTTCTTGTGCAAACACACATTTTAGAGAATATAATTTTGAAGAATTTGAACTGATGATATAATTGTAGCTTACAATTTTTTAATTCAGGATCTTTAATGAATGGCAAAGTGGATAAAAGGATAACGCATGTCAAATAGTTTTAAAGGTTACATGTGATTCCCTAGCTTAACATTGTCACAGCGAAAACCTTCTGTCAAAACTAGGGACACCTATAAAATTGCAAAGCCAAGTACATAAATAAAAGTCTAATTGCATCCTTCGATCTCTGCAAAATTCCGGAGCACCGGCGTGTGAGTACGCTCGAATCTATTTGACAGGTGGGAAATGACGCATCGGCATACGAGGAATACCGTCCCCCCTATTGCACAGCAGGTTATACCGGATCGGAGAGTGATGACAGTGGAAAAATCGAACACGATTACCAGTGCGCGCACCGGTATCTAGATTTATACGCCGGGTGTACTGACGTTTGACTGGCCATTTTACTCCGTACTTTAATACAAAGCGGCCGAATGCTGGGGCGAGGGTGTCCACATTGAGTGCGAAAATTGTCGCCTGTACCCAACGATGCCGCTTAGAAAATACGGAACGCTTTGCAATTTTTCAATGAACCTTTATCCTGTGTGATAAATTGTATCGCTTTGCGTTACTAGAATTATTAAAACATGTCACATTCAAAAAATAGATATAATGAAATTGCGCGCGGCATATTTTTAAATTATAACGAAAATTTGGGTGCGCTCACACAGGCGATTTTTGTAACGTCTCTCAGAAGTGAAATTGCAAAATTTAAAGTACAAATAGCATTTAGGCAATATGACCGACTCTCATGCATGCAAATTAGCCAAGCTATCGTGGAAAGGGAGGAAAACAACGCGCACGTCCTAGGTTTTGCTGGGAGAAACTTGATGGAGAGGAGGAGCATATTACGGACACGGGCGCAATGCTGGCCATCCTATATACGGGCTTGCTAACAGTCGATTCCATTCGGTAGGTATGCATCCGACGTTCTCCGTATGCGTGATTCATGTGACAGTTTGCCCAGCAGTACGCGCTTTTATAAGCATCCTCACGCGTCGCCATTGATGCAGACGATAGAATTTGATGTGCGGAGTCAAGGGGCATCCGTTCGATCGACGTATAAAGCAAATGCAAGTTCAAAGACCACGTATTATGTTCCGCTTACAATTTACGTGATGCGCCAACAGCAATTCAGTTTTAGTGCGCGAGTACAGCCGTGTAAAATCTTTTGGAAAGTAATTAACGTTCGATTAATCGTAATGTAACATCAGAATTCAATCTTCTAGAAACATTAGCTTTTATACGGCTTTTTTAAAAATGATGAAGTCTTGAAGATTTATGATACCGTACTGTCCAGTAATTAAGACTGCACCATGTAGTGGTAGTGAGGGTGCCGCCGAACAAGTCCCATACCCGAAATGGCGAAACAATATTTTCGGAGCTCTTTGTTATCGCTAGCGTCGGGGAACTGGGCCAACTCCATAAAGGCGCGCTAAAAGGGAATTTTTCGGTCGCCGAGTGCTGCGCTGTCCCTCCTCTCTCTCTCTCTTCTCGCCAGAGAACGAAAGTAAAATTGAATTCCCAGGCGTGTTAACGACCCTTGCGACTTTTGCGGGTCGCGCAAAGAAGCTCCCTGGAGGATTGCCAAAGAGGCGCCGGGCGCGCTGAGAGATAAATTTAATCGCGCGGCGGACTTCCGATAGAGCTCCATCTCTATCTATGCTCGTCTCTCTCTTCCTCTCCCTCCCTCGCTCCCACTCTCTTTCTGCCCCACTCTGCACGCTTAAAATATAATCTGATTACGATCTCAATTACCGGTCTGAGCCAAGTAATTGCTCCAACATCCATAGACTAATAAATTTACATTGCAATGCTTCCTTTCCTTTGCGCATTCCTTAATTCTTCCTTGCCTTTTCGAAGAGGGAGGATTTTTCGGCTGACCAAAGATACGGCTGATGATATATAAAAGACCCATAATCGCTAGTATTATGCAGAAATACTGCCGATTGCGGTCGCCACTTTTTCACCTTTGCTTTTTAAAACACAGGCATCTAAACGAAGTAACAAACGCATTGCAAATTTATTTATCGTTGATTGCAGTTTTTTATCGATCTATTTCTAAACAGACGATAGAATGAAGGAAATTAAATGATGTATAGCTAATGGACCTAATACATTATGTAGCATTTTTATGAAAATCATAAGGATTGTATTTGTCGCAATGATAAGATGAACACATTTTTAATTACACAGGAATGGATTTCTTTATTTAGAAATTGAATAATGCCTACATGTAATTAATGTATTTTTAAGATATTTAGTTACGGATATTACTATTTTTTTAATTCATCGTTCATTGTATTTGCCATCCATCTATAAATGTCTGGCTTCTGTCGCTGTAGAGCCGATCATTATTCTTCGTCTTTGTAGCGATGTATGATCCACAAAGAAGTTGACGGCTCGGTATAGCAATGTGGTCTTAAAGACACAGTTGCTTAAGAATATAAACCGATATCTTTTTCAATGATAAATGAACTCCTTCTAATCCAAATTACTTTAGTTGTGCAAATGCATTTCATCAATTCCAACATATGATAAACACTCGCTAACTGGGTAAAAAATTGTTAAACGCTTACTTCTTTTGAACAATTACATAGCCATTTACGAAAGAATAAAGAGAAAATAAGATTAGACACGGTACAGTACTCAAAGCTAAATATCCTCTGGCCTTTTAACGTCAGAAGGATCTCGCGGCAAATTATTTCCACTTCGACCGCGATCTCATTTCTCGAGCATTTCTTCGATTACAAGGGCGTTCCGGATGCATCTTGTCACATCATCCGCAGCAGCCGACAGCGAAATCAATTCGCCCAGCAAAGCGTCCGAAGCTACGCGCCGCTTATCAAACTGGCGCATCGACGAGCGTACGCCTCTTCCGCGCGATAAACCGAGAGCCGCCGCGTCGAAAGTGCCGCCCCTAATGATAATAAGGAACAAATCAAGTCGCCGGGCAAATTCGATGATTACATGGGACGTCCTACGGCTCGAGATTAGGACCACCGTGGGGGAGTAACGGCCGATCGAGATAGCGAAATTTCGCCCTGTAAATCCCAGGATCAACGAACGGCGAGTCTTATAGGGAGGGGCCAGGTCAGGCCAGGCTCCCGCGGGGTATTTATCTGCGCGTGGTTGCACTGCCCGCCCCTCGTAGGCCCCCTTTGTCTTATCCCCGCATCTTTAACCGCTACCTCGCGTCCGGCCCTTGTTCCCCCGGCCGAGTCGTCCCTTGGTCGCTCTGGGAACGAATGTCTGTATTAGTGATTCTCCAGTCGCTAGGCATTGTATTTACGATGTTGATTGCAACTTCCCATAGATATCGTGCTTGATACTTATTACTGAAAAGTTTCTATTCAGAAAAATTCTTAGAAGAGAATTTCTTTGTTTGGTTTTCTTCAGAAGTTTTTATTTTTTGTTACTCGGCAACCTTTTGTTGTATTAGAAGGATGAGCTTAATGGTGTCGTAAGCGGTAATTACACGAAAGACATTAAGATAATATCAAAATAGTAGTAAAATGTATATGTGTAAAGTCTACATTTCTTCTAATATCAATGTATTTCATCGTTCCCATTAAGAATATATTGAAAAATTCAATATTATCAATAAAAATTAATAGTTAAAATCTATAAATCTTTGAAAATTACCAGGAATGCGCACCGTTAAATTATTTACAGTTAAAGCCGTAATTGCATTTTAAATTCAATTGAATCCGTACATAAAGGTAAATCTCCTTGATTGGGACAACTGTTTCGAAAATTTAATATCGACGCTGGAGATGCAACTCGATATATCACCGAGGAGATAGTAGATCACGAAGAACAAAAATATAAATCAAGTTCTAACCACTGAAAAAGTAAGTGACATTAAGGTAGTAGATTATAAAAACCAAGTGAATTATAAGAGTTGATAATAGAACTTCCTGAGAAAGGATAAAAAAGAACAAAATCAATTACTTCGTCTACTCGGCCGAGGATGTGACCGTTCACTCGGGGGACAGAAAAAGTTTCGCGACCTCATGAACTCCCCACTAGCCGAATGTAATACTAATATTCGTATTAATCATGGAGAGAATGACAGGTAATCGCGCCTCTCCCCCCGGCCGTCTCTTTATTGTCCTTAATATCGCTGTCGCGTCGCGAGGGTCACGGTCATCATTCACGCTCTCGGCCCACCCAACGCACACGCCGTCATCCTTTTACCCCCGAATTTTTTCGCCGCGCAGTTACAAAATTTATGCCCGACCATAAAGCCTCTTTCACCACTGGCCGGCTCAGCGCGGCTTCGATGTAATGCGATTGCGCGATAGTCCAAGAAGTGTAAACGCGAATCAATAATCTGCTTTTGCCGCTGTCAGTGCGTTAAGAGAACTGCTAGCGCTCGCCTCGCAACATTGATCATTTTCCCGTGTCAAAGTCAGGGGGTTTGCTCTTCCTTGCGAAAACTTTAAAGGCTATCTGTTTGCGCAGCCTCCAGTGCTGGCCTCATTAATTTTTCCTCTCTTGGTTGCTCCCTCCAGGCTTACTTTGTAGTCGCGTCAGTTGCATACTTCAAAACGTCCTTTCCCTACATTGATCTGTATGTACACGAAGTCATGTCGATCTACAGTTACCTTAAAATATGAGAAAAACGTTAAGCGATAGTCTATACCATTGATGATATTCATGGGGCGCAGGTATGTTATCGTACACCCGGCATCCACAATAAGGATCTGAGATTGTACAAAATTTACAAAATTCAAGCTTGCCGGCAAAATTAATGGATTTTACGAGACTCGGTAGATTATACCTCGGCCCCGGACAAACTTGCCAGACGTTATACGTCCAGGAAAAAGTGCAGCTCTGAACCGCGCCTAGAATCAATCGCGGGGGATCACCGTGGAGACAGGGCGGCAGCTTGGGCTCACTCATGGAAATCGGCCTTTGCAAAAAGATCCTCATCGAAGTTGGGGGAATCGGACGGCCGTCGCGGAATCGGGCATTCGGCGCACTCGTCCTTGCGGCATCCAATACCGCATTCATACCTGCTCTGCATTCTCGGGGTCGGTTATCAGAGGCGACCCCTCCTCGACCCTTCTCATTTATTCGCGAGCCCTGGCGCCTCGCCCTCGGGCTCTTTATTCTTCTTTCAAGCGCGCGCCGCCCCTCGGCCTCCTTCAGATGGTTCGGCTCTCTCGAGTGCGCGACTCTCGCCTTATCTCGGATCGGCGGAGAGCTACATTCGGCAAGTTTGCCGGGCCGGGTATATATAGGCGACGGGCAGCGGGGGCGGCCGAGAGAATGCACTGGCCACTAGCCAAAATGGTAATGCGAGCTCTTTGCTACCTCGCGGCGAACTTGTCGTCGCAGCTCTGCCCCTCGTAACTCGAATCGCATTTAACCCCGCCCGCCGCGCGACCCTTCCCCACCGCCACCCCTTCACTTTTCACTTTTCCGCCTTGCGAGCAGTACGATATCTCTCTCTGCCGCGCTCGCTCTCTCGTTCACGGTGCTATTCCTTATCCTAATGGATTCTAAATTTTATTCCTATCCCCGATCCTGGCGGCACTGGCTTTGTAGCCATATACGCGGTTAGAAATCTCGAATGCAATTTTAATCGATGCCTCCCGTCGTCCTTTGGAGGCCCAAATGAAATAGAGAGATAATTCGATAGAATTAGGAAAGTTCCGTTCTAAAAGTTGAGCGCTAGAACTTGGAAAGTCAAAGGTAAAGAGCTTGTACGACAAACGACTTCCTACAGCTATTTTACTTTGCGTATATTAATTTACTATATACGAATTGAGCGTTTCAAGGCTCAGCGTCTGCTCGCGATTAATATTCGCGAGCCAGCTCACGTTAAAAGAATTTAGAACTAATTTCAGGCCGGAAAATAGCTTTGCCGTTTAATTTTCAAGTGTACCGACATTGTACGCAGCAAGCGGTTTCACCAGGATTACTATGTATTTCAAAAACTTTTTTAAATTTACGAAAGTTATTTTCTTTTGGTATGCGCATGCATGTACTCGCGTTTTGCGCCCCTTATGCATGCTCATGCATATTTTAAAAATAATATTTTACGAACCAATGAAAAGTTTAGTGCACGCAGATGTTGCTGGCACTCTATATTTCGAAATTTTAAAACTAATGGATTCATTACTCTGCCGGTATTGGAACGTAAATATTTGAATAGTCGCTCCTTCCGTGAGTCGCAATGCCTATGCTCACCACATTAAATTTGCGTCTTTAATTTGATTCCGTCCGTGAGCCTCGTATAAAGATGTCTGCACTCGTCTCTTGGGTATACCGCGCTTCGCAAACACTACAAAAATAAACCTTTCTCTCCAAAATTAAAGTCCCTTTTAACAAATAAATGTAACGAAGTATGCATGCGCCAAAGTTGCTATTCTTGAACATCTAACGTAACGGATGTCCTTCAGAACTAATGAAGTTAGGAATGAACCTTTCCGCAACAAACTTACCCGGGGTTCCCGAGTAAGCTAATTTTTCGAGGCAACTCCAAGGGGTAGAATGAAAATAAGACACTCGCTCCGAATGACAGTTTGTTTGCGGATTCCATTCTGGACGCGCGCGTCGGAGAAATTCCGTGGGGCGGCGCTGAAATAGAAAATTGTTGCTCGCGGCCTCGAGCGGCGAACAAGCGAACTAATGAATCTTTCGGGCGTGGCAGGGAACTTTGTACCCACTTAACCGCCCTTAACTTTTGCCACGAGCCTGGGGCACCCGGTCTTCATTGTCGAGCTCCTTTTTCATTTGCCTCATTTTCGGAAACTCGCCGAGTCTCCGTTAATGAGACGCAAACAGCCTACCGCTTGGCTGTAACCCTTTTAGGCAAACATTTCCGAGCAGAGTATCCGAAACGCTTCCGAACGGTGTTGTTGCTACCAACAATAAAAACAGCGGGTGTGTCGATTTAAAGTTGCAGCCGAGCTTAACTCCTGACGGTTTTGCGCGAATTAGCCAATCTGGAGACCCGACAGAAGAGCCATTGGCCCGTTTTTCTTCGGGAAACTTGTCGTGTTTACGAAAAATTCTCATGAGCAGAAAGGACACAGATATCGCAGCTCGCTCTTTCGCGACAAAAACTTGGCAAGTATTTGAATCTGCAAGCGGGAGTGGAACGGGCCAGCGGACGATATACGCGCGGAAGTTAAATTCGATTGCAGTCGGTATACTCGCCCTCGCTGCATATTCGCCCGGCGCGTATTTAGAGCTCGCAGTTTAGACGTTTCATTGTTTGGCACGGGAGAAAACGATGAAATATCGGAGCCCCGGCCGCCGGCCGGAAAAACAATTCCGGTCGGCAGCGTGAGTAACGGCCGGGGCCGCGCCCCGACGCCCACTCGTAAGGAGATTTCCGCGACCCCGTGTTTTCTCGCGCGAGGCCTCGATCGAACGGTCCTTCGAAACTACTTTGACGCGGCAAAGTTTCCGGCTGAGTTATAACAATCAGTGACGGTACGGTCGACTGCGGGACCCTTTGCCGCCAGCACCTGGACCCTTATAACACGCGTTCTTACGCTGCGGCCGCAAGTCCAGCTGGAATGCGGCAAAGCCGCACGATTGTCCGATTTCCAGCGGAATCCTTTATCTTCGGCTCCTTTTTAACTTCCTCTTGCTCACCCGGTAGTTCTTTGAAACTTCTGATATCGAAGACAGATGGTTGCGACGTACCGAGCAACGTACGCAGTGTCTGCTTTTCAATCGATTAAAATCTTTACTTATTCCAAATCCTTAAAACTAAAAAGACACCTTGAAAATCTACTTAAATTGAATTTCGATTATGTTTTTTTAGTAAAAATTTAAACTATTTTTTTGTAAAGATAAACGTTATGTGGTTCATAGATTAAATAGTAGATGCATATAAAAATATTCACATAGATTATAATTCAATGTATATTCTGGATCTTCGATGACTTTTATTGCATTAAGAGGTTCATTTTATGGATTGAAAATTTAATTTAATTATTACGGATAATTTTGCCCGCGTAGCTTTCTCCGCTTTGCAGGTGAAAGCTTGGGTTAATGAGGGATATTGATATAGGGTTTCGTGTACAGTAAGATTAACAAAAGCGTTATGTTTTCAGCTTGATTCTACGTAATAAGGTGAGTAATAATTTGATTATTTATAAATAAGAAGCTTGTAAATTTGTTTAGGTTATCGATTGAACAAAATGATTTTATTATTACATCATACATGCATTGTTCAATGGCTATTAGTTTAAAATTCTAATTCTCATAGTTTATTTCAGATATTAAAAGTTTATAAGTCGACCAATATTTTATTGATAGATGATACTTTAAAGCTTATATTATAATTTTATTTTAATATCATAATTATATTTTATGAATGTGAGGGAAATAGATAGGTCGCAATATAACGATTTATCTTGCAGTAGGCCACGGCTTCCTGATTCTCCCGGTGCTATGAGTACTTTGAGTGCTTATAGTCTGTTAAATGATAGACGCACATTATACCTAGCTGAGCCTGGAAAAAATATTTAGATATTTTTAAGGTTCTTTTACTTATATATGCCCGATATTGACAGATCGTATATTTGCAAGGTGAAAATACTGAGTATTTCCAAAACAGAACGTGCTAGAAGTTGCATCTAATACGAGACTAACCGCGCGGTTGAGTGAGTGTCGAACGAGGGTTGGCACAGCTGAGGGCAGCTTATCGTCGATAATTCGAGGAAGAAGTGGACCGCGGTGAGGTCAAACGTGCTTCAAGCGCAGCCAGATTCAATATAAAAGCGCGACGTACATCATTGACACTTCGATTGTCGACAGTGAAATATATTTTTATCTTTGCGCGCGATTAGAAACTGTTCTTTAAACTAGTTCTTTATGTACTCAATAATTCTATCTAATTAACAATGTGAATCTTTTTTAAACTATAAATTGTACGCGCTTCATTTTGTAATTGTACAAAATTTGAGTCAACTCGAAACATTAATTAATGTGTTGATCGTAAATGTTATTTAATTTTCTACCCGGAATAACGAATCTTAAAATTTGAGGTAAAGTATTTTATTGCACTTTCTCATTAAATTCATGTTTAACATCAGAACGACGCATAGGCATGAATATAGTCACTTCGAGCCCGTTAAAAATTAACACATTAGCGTAATGTCTTTCCCTCGCATCTATCCTTCGAGCCTTTTTGCCGTATTCGGAAGGAGTCGAAATAAAAGTCTCAGCCACCCACTTAAAGAGTGCGGCATAAAAGAAGCGCGAAATAAGTGGATATATGCAGGCGCGATCCATTAAAACGGCGGGTCATTCGCGTTTTACAGCCGTGGGCGGGCTGAATAAGGAGCCCCACGAGGATCCGCGCCCTCATGTTTATCGAAAGCCCCGGCGCGGCGCCGCGAGGCCCGCGACAAAAAGGGATCATTACGAATTCCATTAATGCCCGCTCGCATTTGGATCGCCGACGAACTTTAATTATCCTCGGTCTGCCGCCGTCTCGCGACCTCCTCGACGCCGGCGCCGCCAGTCCTCTCCAGACCGCCCCGCCCCCTGAGGGATGAATCGTTGAATTAAGCAAGGCTCGATAAAGCAATCGTCAGGGATTAAATGGCCTCGAGCGCTTTTTTAGTCCTCGAGCTGTGCCCCGCAGAATTACCCGCTTCCCGCTGTTGACGCCGACCCGTGGAGAATCTTATAATTTGAATGCCGGTAAAAACTGCCGCGCTGGTAAACAGCGTCGAGTGGTTTTTTTTGCGCGGGACAGACATTACAGATTATTGCTTGGACAACGAATTGTCGGGAACAAATAGCGATGAATAAGCAGGAGGATGCGCTCTGGGGATTTGCTCCAGCGGAGTTTGAGTTTCTCGATTTGTAGCTATAAATGTTTCGGGAACTTTCGTCATTGTGGCATTCTATTACTGTAAATGCTGGATATAGGACAAATTTTGGAAGCTATCTTATTAATCCTTGCTCTAGAAATATTGTTCCCAAAGGTATTTTCGAACGAATTCAAATTTGCAAAACTAGAATTTATTACAAAACTCTAATATTGAAAAAAGTTTGAGTAAAGTTTCAAATTAATTTGAAGCAAATTAGTGCAATGTATTTTACTAAATTCATTTAGCCGGTAAAGTTGATAAAACTATAAGCGATAATTTAAAATCTGCTTTAAGGTAAAAGATAAGGATATCTCCATTGTGATTTAAAAGCAGAGTAAGGAAATGCTTAGTGTATTGTCTATCTATGAAGCCGTTAAGATTATTTTGCTTTTTTTGTTAAAATAAAAAGGAAATTACGTCTTATGCATTAATAATGCTTGAAAATAGCTCCGAGCAAGTGCATTGATCCGACGGTTTCAATTTTTCAAGTGGTCTTCAAATGCGAAAAGAGTGTGCACTCACGAACGTTTAAATGTTGCATATTCACCATTTGGGTGTATCATAAACCGTGTTTGTATTTGGAGTATGCATAAAAGTACATTTCAACTGGGATGAAAATTTTATCCATTGAAATCAACCAAAAAGCCAACAGCATAAGAATCCACTGTCAATGCTTACAAAAGGGTCAGGAAAAGTTTCATTACTCTGACCCTTATGATATTTATCTGCTTATCTGGCAATTAATGCGGTTGATCGAATCAATGACGGGAATCGATCGTAGTCTTTTCGAAATTAACGGGGCTTACGTTGCAATTCAAACATCACAGGAGAGAAATAACGTTTTGGGCGCGGCCGCGCGCAAACACTTTCCCCAGGTCTAAACTCACATTTTTCAATTACGAAGAATAATCCTTGGCTCCTCGCCCCGGGGAAAAATGAGGAGGCCAAGCCTCCGATCGAGGCGGCACCTATAAATTCAGCCGGAGAGGAGCTCGCGCGCGCGCGTGGAACAACTTGGGCAATCGATAATCCTTACCGGCCGAGCGGGGAATTTGTCACGCCCCAAAAAATCCCCCCCTCGCAGCTCATTAATTTGCTCTTCCGCCGGCGGGTCCGTAGCTGCAATTTCGCCGGCGTGTCAATATTTTTTCGCGGGGAGACGAGTCGTCCCGGTGACCCGGATCTTCCCGGCAAAGGGTTGTTCCCCGCCCGATAAGATTGGCTCCCACCGCCCCCGCGATTTCATTTATCAAGACGTCTTCGCGGGGAAGAAAGTAGCGCTGTTTGCAACGCGGCGCTATTGCTCCACCCGCGCGACCAAACGGGATTATCCGCGAGCCGGGAGAGGCTCCTTTTTTCCCCTGGTAATCGGACGCAGCGTACCTTTTGTACTCCCTGGGGACCGAATTCATACCCCTTCTTATTTTGGCACGACCCTCGTCTTTATTTACAAGCCGACTCTTATTATGCGGGACTTTATTAGCGCCCGCTTCATTCTCATTATGATTATTACCAGCTCTTTTATCTTCTGTGTACCTATGTAGTTATAGAGCGTAGTCGCTTTTTGCTTTATTCTTCAGATAAAAGATAAAAAGTTTGATATTGCTTTGTTTTGCGATATTATTTTGTGTCATTGTTTCTGAATTTCTTGCATTTAATCTCATTTTGCCGTATACAACTACAGTTTCGTCTACACGCGTAAAGCACACTTCGGAACAGTAACAACGAGCGTCTCGTCAAAAGTTGGCTAAAATCTGCTCGAGTTCGGGTGATCTACTAAACCCGCAGTGTATCTACCAGCACGTGTCTCAGGCGCATGTGGATCAATTTATGTTTTAGTATCTCCTGAATAATGATGCGTGTTCCAATTGCAGAGAAAAGCGCAGTTGTGAACTCTTTTTACTTTGAAGACATTTTCTTGGTATGTACGCTAAGTATGCTCGATGCTATTACTAAGATTATAAATTTAACCTCTGCTGTTAAAAAATGTATAAAAAAGTATACAAAAATGGGTAATTCTTTAGTATACTTGATATTGTTCGAAATTTTATGGAGATTAATACAATATCATACGTGCAATTACTCAAAATCATTATTCATAAGCGCAGATTTTACGCGTTATGGTCACACACGAGTTAATGAACTGATAATTTTAAAAGAAAATTAATTTATGGATGTATGTCAGGCATTTATAAAAATACATAAATGAATAGTAAAAGATATAACTATTGTTATATGTACTTCGGTGACAAGAGTTGAAAGTCTGAAACTTTCGTCAGTTAAACAGGGTAACTGAACGTGAAACTAGTTGAAGGCAAATGCACATATAAGGTAACATATATAATACTTAAATTTTAAGTAAAACTGGAAAATTTGTAGTACCCAACTATCTTTCAAAGAAATGAAAGAACGATTTCATTTATCAGTTTAAGAAAGCAGTTTAAGTTAGACTAATTACAATAAGAGGAATAGTCAGGATATTAATCTCATTGTTTTACTTGAACATAAAATAACTCGGCACGATTACAGAAACATATTACACCATATTATAATACTCAAATAATGCGAAGATCCATCGTATTTTAGCTTCTAATTATTGTCATCGCAAATTATTATTTTCTCACAAAGGATTTTAATAAGACTCAAGCCCAAGAGGCAACAAAAGACGCGCGCTATACCGGGAGCCGCGCTTACTTCGGAGACTTGAGCCCCCGAGTGGCAAAAATTCAATTCCGACGATCTTCCCACCTGTAATTTAACAATTTCACCAACGAGCCTTTTGAATAGCGACGCAATCAATGTAACTTCCCGTCGCTTGGAATGCAACCGTCGCTTTGTATTCTGCTCAGTCACGAATACAGCCGAGATTTCGAGTAAAGAGCAGGAGATTCACGGTCAAAACGCCTAACCGCATGTTCTAGAAATCCAATTTGCGTTTTCTCTGTGTGTCCGTTTGCGCTCAAGAGAACTCGCACGAAATCCCCGAAATACTATTTGACGGGTTTGAAGCGACGTGATTCTATGTCTTCATTTTTGAATGCAATTTCTCACGTTCCACAGTGACATGCATGATTAATAGACAGTTGTTTGTGAAAAACGTTTAAATAGGCTAGATCTATAAAATAAATCGAAAAATATATCTATTGGCATTATTTAAGTTATTGCAAGATCCGAATGTTCGGTTGTTATTCACTTATAAAATAAAATATAAAATGTATACGTGGACTTTCATTTTAAATTTTAATAGTAAATAAAGGCGCCAAAGAGAATTCTAGAGCGTCCAGACAGTAGTAACAGGTAGCTTACCATATAGACACTGAGTGTACAGGAAATAGAAAGTGGAGGCGAAGGGTCGGTTGGACGAGGGTAAAATACTTCTCAAATGGGAACACATTCGGGTATCGTTTAGGGTAGATCTAAGTATTACAGTTACATTGAAACAGGAATAGTACAATAGTGTCGCAGCTACTAGGTCCCACTGCAGCAAATAGGAATTCAGGTGAGCGCACATGAACTTCAAGGTGAGTAAATAAGTAGCTTTATTACAAACTATATATCCGTTTACAATATGGTGGTATTAGCATGTCAGTGACAGAGTATATTTTTGTTATAAATCGCTTTTGCGTGCAAAATATATTATGATGTCGATGCGTCGTCAGACAAGTGATTTTTATTATAAATAATTTAAACGCGCATGGTATTACAGTAATACGTCGACGGCGGGAGTGTCTGTATAAGCATCATTGATAATTCAAGCAAGCAAACTCGAGACGTAACGCAATGTCGATTAGATATAAAAATATCACTACATAATTAGAGTCGATAATACGCAGAAATTGTAGCAAAAGTGAATTAAAAAATATTTTTTGTTGTATCTTTTGCCCTCGATAATAACTTTTAAATTATGTTTTAAAAGTATACATATTATCCTTAGTCTTTGTCTATGAAAACATTACGGTATATTGAAAGGATCGATTAAAATACATACCTATACAAAGAGTGGAGCTTTCGGCTGACCATTTTAAAAGTTTACTACTAGATCAAAATGCCAACTATTTAAGTAGTAATCATTTGAATTCTTTTGGATTTTAAAATGTAAATATATTTTACTTAAAAATTTGAATTAAATTCAGTCCATTTAGAAAAAAAGTCTACTAATTTTCCTATATTTTCTAATGAACTTATTTTCATGTAAAATGAAAGCATAAATTCTCAATGAGACTTTTTTACAGAAAATTCTTTGTGAATTGCGACTGACACGCAAGGCCTTATAAGCTTTGACTTCATATCTCATCTAATAATATAATAATTTATCATTATTGTTTGAGCAAACTAAATTATTGTTATTAACAAATAAGAAAAATAATATTTTTATCGTGAAACCTTCTACTATCTTGAAACTGACTTTTAAACTATTAAAACTTCATTTTTTCCGTTTTAAATATAAAGAATTTTGTACTAAAAATCTGCCTATTCAATTAAAATTTCCGTATAAAGAACATGGTCATTATTTCATCGGCTGAAACGCCACGGCAAAAGCGGGATGTCGGAAAGGAATAACAGAGAGAATCCAGTTGTACGGTAAAAGTAATGTAACATATATATTTTTCTTTTGTTTAACGAATATGATACAAAAATGCATGAACTGATGGTGCGGGAACGCGGGCGAGGGGTGGGATTGTCGGTGCGATCGTATTCGTCTAATTGGCAGTCTCTCTGTGTTTCGAGTCAGTGGCCCGATCTTCGGGTCACTAGTAGTGGCCGCCGTGGTGGTGTCCGCCATGACCGCCGTGGCCGCCGTAGGTGCCGCCCGAGTGGTCGTTGCCACCGCTGTTGTGCACGTGCGCGAAGAACCCGCCGTGGGGGTCAGCGTGGTACTTGACCGTGCGCACGTTGCCGCCGGGCTCCTTGATCGTGTACTCGCCCGTGACGTGCTTGCCTGTGGACAGAGACGCTTGTAATTAGCCGCTACCGGGGGATTTCGCGAGTTTTCCGATGGCCACTTGCCGTACGTAGCTTGGCTTTGTTGCATGCGAGTCCGGTTGATGAGGCGAAAGCTTCGAGCGGATTGCACGCGCTGCCTGAGGCTCGTTAGATCGCTACTCGAGTGTCATTTTTGAAATACTTTTACAATAATTTAATAATTAAATGATTTTAACGGTAAGTGACTTCATAAGTTTTATTTCATCTTCATGTCATGCGGTATTAAAAATACTTTATTTTAAATAAATATTAATATTCTAGGATAACAATAGTAATTAGAAATTCTGTACCCCATTTATTATCAACAAAATAACTGTAAATAAATAGTAACATTAAAGGATACAGTTTTTACATATCTGTAGCTATAAACTAAGCTTTGTGTAAACCATAAGATACTAGAAAATCAAGAATATGTTTGTAAAAATACATAAAAATAAAAGTTTATAATAATAATATTTTAATAAGAATCTAATAATTTAATGAGAAAAATTACTTAAATCAGTAGAAACAGAACGAGTAATATCAGACGAATCAGTATACTGAATAAATCCGCGTTAAGTTGTGAACTTTCATTTGAAATAGTGAAATTAATTCTAATTTAATACAAAGTATTATGCGCATGATACCGATGCTCATCTTGTTTACTAGTGATGTACCATAGTGTTCAGCAATTTCATCTTTACTTCCAATATTTGAATAATTACTTACTTTGAAAAACTAAAAATCAATGTAATATAAAAACAGTATTTTGTAAAACTGCAATATTGGTAAGAAAGGATAAAATTGACACAAGTGAATTCCTTTTAAGTCACTAATTTACACCAACTGTACGTCAACAACTAACCGTCTCTGTGTTCCTTCTGTCCATGGTAGTCACCAGTGTGGTGGTCTTCGACGCCGTATGCGAACTCATACTTGGGATGAGCTACATAGTCGACGGTGTGGTGTCCATGCTTATCGTGGACGGTGACCTCGTGTCCAGGGCCCTCGACCGGGCCGTGATAATGTTGGAAGGAGTGCGCGTGGCCGGCCGAAGCCATTTGTGCAAGGCCAAGAGTCGCCATCACCGAAAGTAATGCTAACTGTGAAATGTATAATATATTTGGATTAACGGCGTGCTTATCTGAATTGTTTCCCCAAAGTAAATAGGGAAAAACAACAATTATTTTTTTCAGAAAACAAGATCAAATGCCAAAAAATTTTTTACGTTTTTAGAATATTTATCTTTAAAGTTTTATTTCGTAGAAAAAAATCAATTCGACATCTGAATCTGTTCTCAAAACAATAACAATTTAGATAGAATTCATTTGAGGTAATGAAAGCAGCTATTTCTTTCCGGATTCAGACAATTTCGGAGTCAAAATTTAGAAAAAATTCAATATCAAAATTTGACAAAGTTTATTGCAGAAAAAGTTCGCGGGCAACCCTTCTCGAAAAAACTGATTCTGAAAAACTCGTTTATTTTCGCTTATTGAAAAACGGGTTAGTGCGTTTCTAGGCTCCGTGCGATGAAGTCATAGAATCTGCTGCTTCATTGAACAATAAAATCGGAAAATCTCCGCTCATTCTTGAGAGAACAAAAATTGAATTAACAATGAGTGAAACTTTACAACTAATACTATTCGCAAATATTTTTTAAAAAATGTACCGCAGATAGTATGTTTTAATATTAATAGCTTTAACATTTAAACAATTGTAAAACTCATATAGTAGTTTTCTAGTCAACTGTAATTCACTGTTCAAGTAAAATTACAGTTTCACAACAATATAACATAATTTACGCTTCCAACGATTTAAATTTTTATAATGAAGACATATTCGAATATAGAAATTATATTACCAAATACATTCACGATTGATGTGATAATCATTTTGTCTATTACTAAACACAATTTTGCCTTGATAAGACATTTTTGCTCGAAACCACCGCGACGGATATTTCGAAAACGAAGTCAAATATTTCACCGCACTATAAACCTCCCTCAGAATCCAAATAATACTCGTGAATAGCGACGTATGTAACAACGCACCTTGAAATCCATGATTCTATTCTGATATTCCACCGTGTGCGTTGGTTTAACGATCGCTCGAGTTGACATGCTTACAGTGAACTGAACCCGCGCTTATATACTCGAGCTCGCGGTACCCCCAACTATCTTGCGAAAATCTGCAAAGGTGCGACACCGAGAGTTTGACAAAAAGACGCACGCTTCGACCAATCGCTTTCCTCAAGCCGCCGTCGCGCGCACGTGCATACACGTACACACCTTCCGGACAGGAGACAATGATTATGACAAAGCAGACTCGCTTGCGTGTACATATTGGTACTTTAATAATCAATTACACTTCATTATCTGTATAAATGCACGTGCCACCATAAAAGTACAAGCTTATGTGAATACTGTGGAATGAAGGCTTCCACAAAAGCTGCATCAGATTCGGATCCTTATAATAATCGTGAGAGATACTCTCATAAAATCTTTTTAGGCCGATTTTGGATATAATTATAATTGAGAGTTTTTAGATCATATTTATTTTTATTATCAATTGATTGTATCAATTGATTTTATTGATTGAATTTTATTATTGAATCTATATTTCCTACAAGAATATTCAAATTTATTTTTTACAGAAATTTTAGATTTAGTTAGAAATGTCATTTTAGTGACAATTTACTATGTAACTTCAAAAAATATTATTCATCATCTGATATAAGAAAATTATTTATTTAAGTGATGCTAAAAACAAAATCTGAATAATAAATTATAGGGTTAAATCTGCTTGTATGAGTAAAAGTAAAGCTTTAGCTTTATAAGGGCTAAAGTAACATATAGCTCAATTGATATACTGTTGGCAAATGCTATCACATGCAGAACAATAAACATATTGTATAATATATCAATTTCATAGTTGTAAAATTTTTATAATTATTGTACTAAACATTTAAATAAAAAAACGAAATATAAATGCATAGTAATATTACTTATAAATATTTTAATATCTCGGAAGTTCAAGCTTTCATCGTTCCAATCTTAGTCCCCAACGTAAATATTACGTAGCTTGAGGGTTGCCATAAAACTCTGCGTTTTGTCGTATTTCTGCATCTAATGAGGGTGCGCAATATAACCTCATTCGACATCTCTGATATTTCGTCTCACAGAATTTGCCTTATGCTTATCCTGGCAGAGTCTAATTAAGCTCGAACCAATATCCGCCTTCCTGGCATGAAGAGTTGGCAAATAGTCGAGAAACACATTTCAGTGATGCAAAGATGCTTCAGGCATATTTTCTTAATTTAATGTTGGTTCGATAGTCTAGGTGGATTAAGCATGATTAATGCTATAAAATAGTACAGCATGTAATCAAATGGACAATAAAGATAATTTTACTTTAAAATGTTAATTAAAGAAACGTGAAAACTTAGTGCGGAACGAGTTTATGAAGTAGATGCTATGTGATTGTTATCATTACCGTCTTGTAATATCGTATAGAAGTTTTAAAAAGTTATTGAATAGATCATGATAAGACTATATTATAAGGTGAGTTGATTGTTAGGCTGCATATTAATCAAATGGTTTGAAATAAGCTATTCGTGATTCATTAAAAAATCTGTTTTTAATTTCACATTGTTTTACATCAACTCGTTTATTTACATTTGAATATTTTTAAATATTATTATAATATTCGCTTAGAGTATTTGCAATTAGAAGGAGTTTTATGATATTAATTTATTATAAATATTTTTCTGAAAAAATCGTTCTGTAAAAAATTGTAAAACAGGATTCATAAAAGCATTAAAACAATTCAATGTAGTAAAGTTTACTACGAATTAATAAAAAGCGCTGTTGATTAGAATGAAACACTTATTATTAATACAAGTTATTTAATGCATAATTATGTTTGTTGTAATCCTTGAGTATTAATCAAATAATTTATCAATATTCATTAAAACAGAATAATATATACATCGAAGTATTTATATGTTTTTTCTATATATACTCAGTCAACCCATTTATCATTTTCACGTATGAATTTATTTTATCGTCATATGAGTTTTTATATTGATTTGTTCACTATGAATCTTACCCATAGGCTTAAAAACGTCTTTCAACGTACAGTTTCTTTAAAAATATTTTTAGCTGAACTATAATTTGAAATATCTTTGAATAGCTTTTAAACCATTTCACAACTTATATTAAGTTTATATTTGTATGCAATTGTCTCAATGTTTCATCAGCCTAATAACCCAAAGGCATCGCCCAGGTGCAATTGTGAGCGGAGGTGAAGACTGCGTGGAATTGTCTCGAATTCACGGCATCCTCGATTCTCCGGCAAGCAATAAATCCTCGAGTTGCATGTGGATGAGCGTTCGCTTCTGGCAACGCCTACGCGGAGGTGAGCAATTAGCGGGAGAAAGAAGTCAGGGAAAGCTTCTTGCGCGCGGTTCTTGATGAGCGATTGAAGACGCACAGCGCAGTAGAGCACGAGAGCGTACGTAGCGAGAGATGAATTCGTTAGTGCCTTCAGCAGAGCAACGCCCGTAAGTCGAGCATCGGTGCAGGCAGGGGATCTAATTTTCCTCTCGACTTCTTGCGCTATGTATTTCCAGAGAAATTTCTGTCAATACATTGGTGAATTTCACATATTGAACGTGATGACGCATAGAATCCGAGTAAAATGATATTTGTACAGCTAAGTGGCAGATGGTTTATTTTCTGTATCTTTGTCATGATTGATTAATTTGTGCTGTATGTCATAATGTAATATATTTTTGAAGTAGTTATGTAAAATGGAAGTATATAATTGATATATAAAGTAATATATTTTTATTAAAAAATGTGAGAAAATAAAACTCGATCAGATTGTTGTATAAAATATATATTTATTTTCATTAATCAGATAATTACATAATATTTCGTTCAATTTATGTTTAATCAAGTGATGTAGCTTATTGCACATCAAATATCTTATAAATCAATGATGCTAACATAATGGGTTACTATGACTTCAATGCTGTACCGAGATGTCTCCGGTCGACACACATACCCCCGAGAACATTAAAACTAAGCTATAGAGAAGCAACAAATCCAAATGTTAATTAGTTATAAGTAAGATAAATTTAACAAACGCATAATTAAGAAAAATATTGCAGCTTATATTCTATAATAAATTTATACATAAATAATAATAAATTTGATACAGAAAGCTTGAAATATGATTTTCTTGATAAGCAAATTTAAAATAAATTGCGCGAAACTGAAATTCTGTGCAAGCTTATATTTTACGCCAAATTCAGCATACCTTGTTAGCTAAGGATTTTCGACAAAATCGGAGAGACCATTAAAAGCATCTTTTAGCCGAAATTAATTATAATCCGCAGTTATATATGTTTGCATTTAAATTAGATAACAGGGATTGCCAAAAATATTATTATACTATCTATTATGTATATGTTTGTTTTGTACATGCATATATTGCTTGTCATAGGTAAAGTAAATATAACTCAAAATATAATCAATGTATGCATTATGTATCATAAATGTACATTAATATTGAGCAACTCTTTCAGAATACAATAATTCATTAAGGGAACATAAGTTTGAAATGTACCCTGGCAGAAATCATAATGAAATTTTAACGAGGTTAAGTGTCAGTAAATCAGTTTAATTCTTTCCCGCTCATAATCAAACGAAAATTGTATGAAAACAATAACCTACGTAGATAGTGACAATTTTAAATAATATTTATTTATATTTTAGGCTCTATTTGTACACCCTTATCAGTGCCCAAGATAAGTTCTAAGAGTTCGCATCAGAATTCGCCGAAAGAAAAGGTTCACATTTATATTTACTTAGGTGGAGTCTGCAAAAAGTCTGCGACAATATGCTTGAATCGTTGCGACACGCGCTCGAATTGCCCGCGTCGCGGAACGACATTGCGACTTTGCTCCCGCCTACTTGCGCCTGTGGCCGAGTATTTCTCAGCTTCGGCAGTGGAGCGTTACCGCTGTTGCGCTCGCGGCTCATCGACTCCCGGAATTTCTAACGACGTACCCGCGTCCCCACCCTCATCCCCCCATAAGACCTACTTTAACTCGAAAACGCTCGATAATTGCGACGCGCGCTTTATCGCATTATGGGCCGAGCGACTCCTGCACCAAACCTCCTTCTCGGCGGCAACTTGGAACCCGCGCTTCAGCACGAATGCAAATTATCATGGCTTCCGAGATAAATGGAGTAAGTAAGCTTTCGCGTAATTGGGCATAACTTTTCCTTAGAAATTTCCTTATTTTTTACACATGGGCTTTGCCATTGTGAGAATTGTGAATTTGTAAATTAATATAGTTTAGTTAAATAAATATATTACGAATTGAAAGAATATCGTAAAGAAACATTTCAAGATCTTCTCTCACGATTTTTCAATATAATTAATTTTCTATAATGATGATCGTCACTAGTTATCAGTATTGTAAAAACTAAAAAAATAAAAATATAATAATATATATTCAATTCATATAAATTCTTCATCCTGTAATAACGAAACTTAACTTCACTGCATGATCTCTTGAAAATCCGTATAGAACCAAAGTATATATTTCATTTGGATTCATTTGTAATATTTGTTTTCTAATTAGTTAATTACTATTAGGTAATTAAATACAAAAGAATTCTTTGTAAAACTCAATTTATTTTAAAACAACAAATTGTCTATAGCTATTTTTCTATCAACTAATAAAGAGATATAAAAATCGTATTTAAGAGTATAAAAAATCTGTATTCAGAAAGAACTGTACATTAAACTATTAAAGAAGCATTACTTATAAATGTTAATAGAGATCATTAATTTTAACGACCATAGCCTTCATGATTGTTCCCGCCTTGATTGTGAACTTGAGCGAAAAAGCCGCCATTCTGATCCGCAAAGTATTTGACAGTCCTTACATTACCACCTGGTTCGCGAATGTGATACTCGCCGTGAAGCTTTTTACCTAAAACAGTTTAATGTCATACTTAAGCTAATATGTATTGTATAATGAGAAAAACAATGTCATCATTGTAAAATGAAAAAATACTAATATGATTTCTTTGATCAGTTTGAATACTTTAATGATTATTGTGAACTTGAAATATTCTCGCTTAGAAATGATATTTCTATAATATAAAAAAAATTAATTTATTAAAAAAACCTCCAGTGAAATAGTGAACAAAAAAATATTTATCAAAAACTTTGTAACTTTTTTGCAATGTATAAATATAATAATCAAGAATTCCAGTGAAATTCTGTTTGATCAGCAATTTGTATCATTAACGAAACTGAAATCAAAACTTGCGTAATAATCTAATAATTCATTGCGGGATGAAAGTCAACAGCAAGTTCAAGGGAAAAGCGGAAGAGGCGTATAATCGCCGGTATATAACTTTAGTGCTCGACTGCATTTTGATCTAAGATAAAAAGTTGGCTCGGTTGCCCGGTATTGTGTGTTTTCATTACCTGTACAAAAAGTTATACATGTAACGAAAAAGCAAACTTCTTTTTAATTATTATTCAGCGTAGGGTCAAAACTTAAAATAAAAAAAATGTAATTCTTCGAGGTTGTTATTATATCATTCTCTTTTTACATAATGCATGAATCATTAAAATAATTGTCATCTTTTGATGATTATTAATAACCCTAGCTAAAATTTAGTTAAAATTATTTGCATACAATATTTTGTATTATGTGTTATATGAAAAGTATATCTAAATAAATGTTCTTAGAGTATAATTTTTTTAGAATTTAAATATGCAAGTAAATAATCAATATTCACAATATAATTATAAATACAGGTACGGAGCAATTCATTCACGCTAATTTATTTTAAGTGCATCAAAAGCTGCAGAAATTAGTTACAAATTTCCAAGCCTTGTATGCTGTAATCGAGTATACTAATTCCGTAACTGTTGCCTGCAAAATCCTTACATGCTCTAAGGCATGGTAGTCTGGTTTTTGAAAATTTGATTGAAAGCACTATTTAAAAATATTTTCTTTTGAATAAAGTTATACTAATATATTAGTTTTAGTCATTTTAATGTATTCAATACAATTCTTATTTATTATAATTCTGTCGATTAAATTAAAATCTCATATATAAGTTGTATTATTTTTTCATTTTCAGAAAAAGACTACAATAATAATTAAATATAAATACTTATTATGGATATATGTTTTATCCACAAATTATGTAAAATATTACAATTTATTAATTAACTATTTAAAATTATTTGACTTTGATATTGATAAACAGTATCAAGGTATTAGTGGATGTTTGTAATTTATAATTCAAAAATGCCAATATTTTGCTGCATTAACTTTATTGTTAAAACTTAATTCAATCAAATATTAATATACACAATATAATATTATATTCTCATAAAGTTTTGTTACAAGTATCAAAATGATTCGTTCTTCGTGATTCGTGAAAAATGCCAAGTAAAATTTTAATAGAACAACGTGCCCTTAACGTAGTGCTTACGTCGGTTACTTGATTTATGGTATAATAATGGTCAAATATAAAATAAACCAAGTTCGAGCCGTATTTTAATATAAAATCCTACTGTAATTTCTATCTTCTAATATGATTACTTATAAAAATTGTTAAAAAAGTGAATATATTTTATTGTTAATGTTTTCTTTTATACCGTAAGTCTGTAAGTATTTTAAACTATAAAATTCCATTTCACAGTAAGACTTTCTTATATTTTATAATTAAAATTCAAGCAAAATATTTTCATTATACGATTATTTAAATATTTTAATTCTATTAAACAATAAACATCATTAAAAGATAGCAAATGCAACACGAAAATATCAGAATACCTTGAAGAAACGTCGTGCACAATTTTAGTCTCAGTATTTCACATATGAATATACGTAAATGTAATAAACTATCGTTTTATATTTTTATGAATTTTTCTAAAAATTGTTTTGATTTCAGCACCGAAATTAATCAAAATTTAAAATAAGGTTTGATCAATTAACATCTCAATGCTCCCGTACGAACCGTCGCGGTGTTCCATCTGCCCATGAAAATCATGCGTGTGATGATCATCAACACCATACACGAACTTATATTTGGGATGAGCCTTGAAGTCATGGGATTTGTGGTCGTGCTCCTCGTCCCAACCTATCTCGTGATGTTTTCCGTCGACAGGACCATAGAATTGCTGGAACGAGTAGGCCTTATGTTGCTTCGGTTTATCATCCATGCTGTGATGGAAATCGTCGTTGAAATCAAAATCCATCTTTTCTTCCACCGGGATTGCCGACATATCTACGGAAATAATAAATAATCATTCATTTTATGTTGCTTTACACATTGATAAAAACTTTAATTACATCAATTATCCCTATAAAATTTCTTGCTATCCGCGCTTACGAAGTCACTCCTTTGTAATCGCTAAGGCGATTCTCTTAATGAGTGATAGTGTATAATTGATCCTGTTTAATTTACCCGATCTGGACGCAAAAATGTATAAAAATTTAATTCTCAAGTTTAAATTCTTTTGTTTCGCTAGTGTGATTATACTAATTACGACCATTGACTTTGAAAGATTCTCGACATTTATAAAATTTGTGTAAATGGAATAATGAACATTTACAGTAAAAACTTCATGGATTCATTGGATATCTGTAAATAACAACATTAACAAGTACAAAGAGTGTCATAAAAATATTTCTAAGAAAGTGATTTAATTTTTACACATTATTTCTTAAAAACGTATTGGTATGCATATTAATTCACATTTAATTTCGCATATCTTGTCTTTTTATGCAAAAATGTATCCGAAAACAAACTGAATTGTCTAAAACTGAAGGAAATTAAGTTAAAGCCTATTACTTTTTTACCTAATGTATTTCAAATTATTGTGTTTGTGTAGTTTGACAATTTTTATTATATTTAGCCCAGGAAAAAGTAGATTCTATAATTTTAAATAATTTAATACATATTACCTATTATACTAAATAAACTGAAAAATGTTATGTTTTAACTTAATTTAAAAATTAATATAAGACTTTTTTAAATATGGAATATTTTTGGTTAAAAAGATACCTTGATAGATTAATTTAATAATAGTACTTGTCCACAAATCTATCATTATTTTTAAAAATTAGTAAAAATTAACAATAAATAAAAATAAATGTAATGAAACCTTCTATGCTAGAGTCGGCATTGGCGCCAGTTGTATAGACCAAAAAGGCACAGAAGATGAATACCTGAAAAAAGGTAAACACAGACACATTATCTTATTCAATTGCATGTTAAAAACTACTACTAACTTTACTAATTTAAAAATGTTTCTCATAATAAAAAGTTTTTAATATTTTAATTATTTTCCAAAGATCGTTCAATCTGCTTTTATATTATCAAGCAAACTATTTAAAAGCAAATGAATAAAAATGAAGGTTATACTTTTCACTCTATTATGTATTTTTTATAAAACAGGTTACTACTTCACAATTTCCAAATCATTATATCTAAAAATCTATAATTCATAGATTGTTTTCAACTGATTAAACTATGCTATATACCTGAATAAACAAACAGTTCCATACACATAAAATATTAATCATATTTTATTCTCTTATATTTCAACCTTCTTTTTAATATCCTTCACCGTTAGACCCTATGGTTTAATTTTGTCAGATACTACATTATTTCTAGTTTAATATCTATTTAATTAGCTGAATACTTAAAGAATTAAGATTAATTTTTTTAAGATATTTTTACTATATTATACGAAATTCTCTGAATCTACCTAATTATAAGGCGCACACAGATCACGAATACCCACAAGAAAAAAATCATTTCCCTAGTATAAGTATGTTCGAAGCATTAAATTAACGACGTATAGTTTTCCGATACTTTTAACTAGTGATGAACAAAAACAAGACGTAACAAAAAAGCACGCGCTGACGCGTGTGTATAGTATGGAAAAAGCATAAGGACAAAGAGAAGGGGTAAAAAGGGTATCTCGTACCCCTGCGTATTTCATTCGCGAACCAACGTATACTGTATAACGAATTGGTGTACAGGCACTTTTATAGCACTCGTAAAGGATAACCCGTTGGGCTCCGAAACCATCGTGCGAGCCCAGCTCGCGCGCATGCTTTTCGCATATTTTATGACACTTGCGTTACTTTTCTCTGTTTACAAAGTCAACTGCACGTTCCCGCGTGCGTGTACGGCTGTCCTTTGCGGGAGAATACGCCACGAGCCGAACAGGAAATTTCTCTGGGTACCTTTCGCAAACTGAGTATATACTTCTCATGTGTTTAGGTAAAAAGTTAAATAAAATTGAAAGTCGATGTTTAATTATAAAAGATCTATTTTCATTCTTACCGAATTCTTACAATACTTATCGCTTTCAAATGGATACTATAGATTTTTGCCGTTTATTTTTATATTATTTAATCGTTAGTTAATATACATTACTTAAAATAATATATAAAGAACATAACAGAATACATTTTAACACAAAAGAACTTTGTTTAAAAATATTATGGACAGGATTCTAGCATAATTTAAAAATATATTTTAATTAAAAATACAAAACATGCTTTTTAGTTAATAGAAAAATATAAATCATAGTTTATTGTACTTGATATGAAAGTATGTGTATTTACCTTAACCATTCTGGAAGTTACTCTTGGACAAGTTAAAACACGACTAAACTCTGTTAATGATACGCGAGATTTATATTAATGCACAATACTTAATTTTTTATCGTCAAACATTGCGGAAATTTGCAAACAGATTTCAAAAGAATTGTTTGCTTCATTACATTTACAGCAAAATAGGAAATACGACTGTCATTAATCCTAAAATTCTTGGTTTACGACTGTGGCACATTTGATAGTTGTGTTACTGCTGACTATGCTTAATCATTAGATTCGGCAAGCATTGTGAAATAATACAAGTTTAATGCCAGGAAAGGTTAAATCGTAAAAGTGTAATGACTGCAGATCATATAGGTATGCAGTGACAATTATATATTATAATAATTACCAACAATTTTTAAAAAACTTTGAATAAAATTATTAGGATCCGTAAACATAAAAAAATATTACTTAATGCAACTAAAAATATAAAATAAAGCAGACATCAGATGGATACATAATCAATTTAGGTATTACTACAAATCCTCTACTACAATAGTTGACCCTTTCTACAAGTTCTATCTAAATAGTAATATACAATAAATATTTTAATTTCGTACAATAAAAAATAAGTGACAATACAATGTAATTTTATTTTTTAGTACTTCAACATTGAACTAAAAAAAGTTTTGTTAAAACAAAAAAAATATTTACATTTCAAAATAAAATTCATTATTCGATTCAAGAAAAAGCTTATTTGTAACTGATTATTTGATAAAATTAATATATTAGAGTTAAGTGAGTTAATAGTCTTAAACTACATTTTGGTCAATTACAAATTATTACATATTTTTATAAAAAAAAATTTCTAATAGTTATTTAAAATTCTTAAATATGGCTACATATATTAATAATACATTTAAAAACCGTCCAAAACAGAATCCATGGACCGGTTCAAAAAAAGTTTAAGTCAAAATAAAAATTAAAAGATATTAGTACATCTGAGTTTAAACGGCCTGAAGACTTTTATAGTAGGCCTCATTTTGTTTAAAACTTTAATATATTTTAGTAAACAAAATTTATATTTTAATAAATAATATATTTTTTGAAACATGTATTTAAAATTGTTTGAAAATTATCTTATTTTCTTAGTATTTTACAACTTGAAAATTCTTATAATCATGTAATTATTATGTTATAGTCAAATGCAAATTATTGAATACTTTATAGCATTTTAGTATTGTTACTTTTAATGCTTGTGCCAATTTTAGGATTATGTGAAAAATAAAAGTTAAATTAAAATTAAAAAAAAAACGCTTTTAATATAAATTTAAATATTGTATTTCAATAATATTTAAAATATATTAATTCATACTTTTTGATTTTATATTATTCCAATATATAAGGTTACAAATATTAGTCAGATAAGAGTTCTATTAAAATATTTAGTACATTTTTTAAGCTCGTATTAGTGGTTTGTGTTATATTTATTATTGCAACTTTTTCAGAAATAGTGCACTACTTAATAGGTGCCAAGAATGGGGACTCAATAAAACTGGCAGGAACGGCCACAGCCTTCGAACGTTCAAGTGACATAATCAAGCATTGCGTAGCTAGAGAACTTTACTTCTTATGTGCATTCTTTATATTCGGAATATTTAAGAGAAAGTCTCTCCAGCTGGGAAATATAATTTTTGTTTACTCTTACCACTTATCTCTACCTTTCATACAAGATTTTTCTTAACCTCACATGATTGGCTTCTGATTTTTCTCAATAATATCCGACGAAGAATGTCAACATTACTACGCACTTTTTGTGACTTGTATTCGGTCTTTTGTTTTTCACCGATCCAAGAAAATCGTTTATTTAATAATTGGGTTAGATATTGCACTAGACAGTGAAAGCTCTATACACGTGCGCGGAAGACCAATATTCTTCAAAACTGTTCGCTAAAAGTGTTATTGTCAATATCGCAAAATCAGCAATTAATTAAAAATATAAAAATTGTTTAATGATTGCTTAAGATTCTGATATAACAGTTTGTCAACTCATACCTTAATTATTACATTAACATGTTTAGCATGCAGCATTCATATTAATCTTTAATCTCGTAGTCATTTCCAAGTTACGCATTCTTCATGTCTTACTTTTCTTTTAAACTTTAAATATAGACTATTCAAATATAAGAATTTAAAACTATCTAAAAAATATTGAAAAATTGATTGCTTCAATCATTAAAAAAAGATGATATAATTTAATTTCAAATAAATAATTAATATACATATAAATTTGATTATAAGCTCCATGAATATGACAATTCTAATTTTTGTAGTACAGTTATCAGTTTTACTATTCTGTTTTTGAAGATTATCTTTTTTGATGTATAAAACCCTGACTACTAAAAAACACCACTAAGTATAATAAATTAATTTTTAAAACATTCGATAAATATAATTTAAAATTATAAAAATTTCATTATTAGCAGTCATTGTCAGCAGTTGAACGTTGTTAATATGGATTATTAATATTACGAATTTATTACGAATTATTACTAATTTTACGCAATAAAATGTAATAAATTTATTTATTTATAAAGATGATTTTCATATTTGTCACCGAATTTTCTTTAAAAGAAGATATAGAAATAACGATAAGATATAAATTTTATGCATTTAGCATTTATGCATTATCCCAATTTTTTATGTTTAGAACTTATTTTATAAAAATCCCATTAATTAAAAATTTTTTTGCTTCTTTTTTATAATATATAGTATGCATTTTCAATTACGATATTACAAACAAAGTCCTATAAGAAATATATTAAGAAATCGTAAATCTGTATAGTAGACTGACAATTAAAATGTGTGATATTTGTGAGAAATCCTTATTTGTATACGTATAAGACGAATGTATTATTTCATTTATTATCATTTATATTTAAATGAACCTCTTCTTTACTAATATAAATGAAAAAGTGAACTATTCGCATGGATCAAATGACCTATTGCCACTGCTACATTGCAACAATGCGTTTTTATTTACTTTGACACTAACCGAAAAAGTAGTATGAACCTCTTAAAGACATTGCGGCATTGTTCCAGCTCATGCAACAAAAACAAGTAAGACCAGGGCATGAAAAAGGAGGTTTGTAGGGGATTATATACCTTTGAATTCATCAGACTAATATTTATTATACTTTGTTTTATAAGAAATATTCAGAAATAATTTTTAAAAATCTTTTTCTAATAAAAATTTCATCAATTTTAAATAAATTTTTATTATTTGTTGATATTTTACAATGCTACTGTTATAAATATAAATCATTATAAATACTTAATTTATAAATTGTTTTAATATTTTTCATATATTATTATTTACGATTCAAATTTATTCTTCGAATAAACAATAATCTAACTATTATATGAATTATTCTTGATATTTTTGGTTTAGTATTTACGTATGTAACATGTTGAATTCTAAAAATTTCTTATGAATTTGTTATAAACAACTTTTCAGCGCGTTATAACAATAATTTTTTGTTTCTTGGTGTATTCTCTGAAGATTAATGCAATTAGTAGTTTAAACGATTGTTCTAATCTATTTTATAATTTTTAAGCATTTTCGATTACATGGATTTTCACGTTTTATTCCAAAATTAATGAGACGAATAAATAAATTTCAAGTAACTTGAGGTCTTGAGCAATTTGAGGTCTTAACTGATCTCGAAGTAGATTTTTTACAAAAAAAGATCAATCTTATTGAACTAATAAATCTGCATTTAACAAAGAACTTTTACAGATCGTTAGATAAGGTATAATAACTTTTGTTAATTGTTGTAAAGTATTGACCTTATCGTTTAATCTTACTTGTAGAATTAGAAACAACTTGGAAAATCTTTATTTCGAGCATTCTGAAATTACAAGATAAGAAATACAATATTATATAGAGTATATAGTACCTCTTAAATTTTATTCTATGTATAATATGTTTACATGTATTTTAATTAAAAAATAGCATCAATATATACCGCATCTATACTTAATTATTGTCATTGTAAGGTCTAAATATTTGCAAAAACCTAAATTTACACATTGATAAACATAATAATAAATGTTTAGGTGCTCTTTGTAACTATAAAAATAGCTTAAAAACTTCTAACCTAAAATTTTATCAAAGATTCAAATTTTGCATTTGAACGCAAGGTAAAGCAGCATACAGAACGTTTTCTGTTTATGAGGAAGTAAGTGTATATAAAGAAAGTAACATTTCATCAGTTTGTTAAGTACGCATATAATTTTATTGTTCTTATTAAATCGTGAATGGTGGCTTATGTAAAATTATGTTAGCGTTTAGGTGTTCCAAATACTGAGCCGACCAACCGTTATAAGACGGCCTTCCGCTCTTGCGTACCGACCCGTCGGAAAGTTATGCTCGGGACTTAAATCTAACTAATTGCCGCATTAACCTTTTGCCTTCTTCGCGCCGCGCTTTATTAATTGTCATTGGAATTTCATTAACTTTTCTCTAAGGTAGCACAGACGCTTAAGGCAGCAAAAGGGTGGGATTACAGGCGACATTAAGTGATAATTACTTTTATCGAGAACGCGAGAAAAGGTTTATAGATATACAAGCTATTTGTAAAGAAGAAAAATTTATAATCTGTATAAAAAAAGAGAAAAATTATGTTTTTTAATTTAAATTATATAGTGTTAGAGCAAATTAGTTTATTTAAAATGAATGTAATATAAAATTAATAAAGAACTGAAGTTTTATTAAATATTTTTTTGACAATCTTAATATTTCATTTCTTTACTTGAACTTATTGTATAACGTTCATCTATTTGAAAATATTTAAAATATGTGTTTACTGTAACCTTACATGTTAGAGCAATTTATCTTTGAAAATTTATTACGGTTACCGGTCGACCAAATAAAATTGAATGTTTTCCTACCCATTTCTTGACTCTTCAAAACGATTACTGTTTTTAGAATAATTTTTTTATGCATGCAAATTTGAGACACAAAATATACTTATACATTTGAACTTTTAGGTTATATTATTAATTATTAATTATTATTATTAATTAGGTTAATTACTCTTTTAATATAAAAGACTACATCTGTTTATGTTTTTAAAAAATCTTCGGCTTTAATAACTAATGTAACACAATACTTAATACTCCATAATATTTCCAAATTAAAAATTAACATCAAATTCAACTATGTCATAGATTAAAAAATAATTTATATTTTTAAATAAAAATTTTTTATAAAAGTTTATTTTAGAGAACATCTATTTTATATATCTTATAATCCTAACTAATTCATTTGTTTGATATTCTTGAATAATATTATTATGAGAAGAAATGAAACTTATTTATTGATATTTAATTGTTTACATATTTATGTTGATAATTGTAGGTGATTTTTAATTTATAAGTAATTTTAAATCTTTTTATTAACACTTTAGTTTAATATGTACATGTCAGAATTCTAGTGATGAAAATGAGTATAAAACTGTATGTAATGCATATATTTGTAATCTTTTACATAATCTGATTTAAATTAAACTTGTGCGAACTCGCTAAAATACTTACGTTCACGCGCATCTCTTCTTAGTAGGATTAAGCTCAAAATCTTTTAGCTTCATAATTTGTTAGAACTTTAAGAGACTTCGGCTTTTGATACAATATGAGATATGAAGGACTACAGAATGTCACCAAATTTTATTTAATAAGCCGATGCCTGTCTAACCACCCTATTCTGTTTTTCACACCAAAATTTTTAGATCTCCTACGGCCGGTACTGTCAAATACCTGAGGTTTTGTCTCGTTTACTACCCTCCAATCTGATTAATCAGAAGATATCTAGGATATATAATAAGTAAATGAGTAGAAAACATATATCGCCACCTAGCTCTAATATAAATTCGTTCATAAAGATGCTGAACAATTTAGTTGATATAAAAGCAATCTTCTACATCAGAGTCCTATTATATATGCCAATTTTGCAACTGGTGGTTATATTTACAAAAATACTGACATTATTTAGGTTATCTGACAAATCGAATAATTCATATTTTTTTTACTTTCTATCTCCATATTTATAATCAAATAACGATTTTAAAAAGAAGGCAATCTATCTCAAGAAAAAATTCGTTACATCGCTCTTGACTTAATATATCTTTTTCAAAGAATTAGCTGAGTTAATCATTTAGAATACAACCAAACTTATACTTTCATAACCTTATTTAACTTTGGCCTATACTCTTTTTTAGCTATTTGATATGCCCTTAATTATACCTCAACTTTACCCTCTCGAAAGGTCCCTATGTTTTTATCTTTTTTATCCCATTGATTTTGTCAATCTTATTACACGTTCAAATTTGAAACACATACGCAAAATTTCATCAACATCGACCTCATAATAGAGTAAGCTCATCAGTCCCTATCCTTACAATCTGCTGACACCTTAAACGTTCCTGATGACTCCTGTTGATTCTCTCCTATTTTAACTTTATGTCAAAAAGCAATTTTTGTAGAATCCGCCGAGGCGAATTTCGTATTTTCGTTATACGACAGCTGTGTTGGAACATTGTACATTACCTTAAAAGCATTATAAATTTATAAAAAAAGTAATTTAATTTGTCTGTTAAATTCTATTTATTTATGATTATTTAGATAATTTAATAGTACATATCCAATTGTTTCTTTATTATTGGTTGAAAAGTGTCCTGCTGTTTTGTTATATCAAATATTGATTTTGCTAAATGAAGTAAGTTCATCTGTACCAAATGTTAATGAGTATACTATATGGGTACATGAGTAACCCAAAGAGGCTCTAAGTCGGTTGCATTATCCCACGAAGAAGCTGTTATATCGTAGATATGCGGGTTCATACAATGGATACATAGCCTGGATGGCTTTAGGAATAAAAGGGCTGTAGAGTGGGGATTGCACAGGATCGTGTAACATGCTGGTTTCGAAATCCAGTTTTCCTACGGCTCTCGCACGGAGCGATCATGCCACTTTGCATTAGAGCTGGTATCATTTAGTTCATCGTCGTTCGTCAACATTTCCTTCGTGAAATGCTACCCAACAATGACACATCATATTAGATGTAACGACTGTAGACGAGTAGAAATACTAGTTCATAATTCTATGTATTTCTCGTCATTGGACGCATTTCACGAGATAGAATACTTGCACAACTAATGCAGCATTTGTCAGATAAATCTTACTGATGAATACAAAAGGCATATCAGAAGTAAAACAGAATGCCATTCATCGTAAAAACGCTACTAAATGATCATGAACTACCGAAATATTTAATAAAATATGTCAGGTAATTTTAAATTAAAAAAATATTAAAACAATTATTATAAACAAAATCATTATTTACAAATAATTGTTTAATAACAATTTTCCAGTATTGTTTTTTGGGCTACAACAAAATATTGTCATTTATACATAAATGATTTAATGGTTTAATTTTTATAAGAGAAATTTATAAGCAAAATATTTATTTAATTTATCTAAAGTATTAAGTTTTTTTAATCATAAATAAAAAAGTAGCTTCCAAGTATTATAGGAGTCTTGGATGAGGTCCAATGTACTCTAAAGATATGAAATAAGAGATTCAACTCGATTTGTGGGGTTATTATTTTAGTGTTTATACAAGGCTTACACCGATAAAAAGTATTAGGTACAAAATTATTCTACATATAATTACATATGTTACAGAGTTATTGACACGCGTTCACTGTCAATGACACACGGTGTAATAGAGCATGGCTTAAACATAACGATTCATCGGCAAAAGATTCTTGACCTCTTATCCATTTTATAAACTTTGAAGGGACAACTGGAAGTCAACGCCGGTACAAGGGAAGTTTTTACTGATTGAGCTGACAGCGGTGCTATCCAAGTTCCTTCTGCTAACGGCACTGTCGATTCTGTTTCAGACCTGTAACATTAAGCCATGCGTTATTACATTGTAAGTATATCAGATCAGAATATGTATTCAGTAATTATAATAAAAAATCT
The DNA here is from genome assembly GCA_018906755.1 of Sycophaga agraensis. Classification (NCBI taxonomy): domain Eukaryota; kingdom Metazoa; phylum Arthropoda; class Insecta; order Hymenoptera; family Pteromalidae; genus Sycophaga; species Sycophaga agraensis. Next base: position 3,222,282 of record JACCIE010000011.1, read on the forward strand.
TAATTATGTTATGTTATATAATTTATATGAGTTATGAATGTTGAATTTATTATAATTATGTATTAATTTTTTATAAGTCGCCTAATAGCGAAGATGAAATATAATGTGTAATGGATTTATTTTGCTCAAATTTAAATACTTGCTTTTTTATTTTATTGCTTATTGATTTTGATAATATTCGCGTACATATTTTTGAAATTTCTTTACTCAAATGCATTACTTTTTAATGTAATATATAAATCAGGAACTTTTTTAAGTTCGAGTAAACTTTTTTACATCTTGCATGAAATTGGTCTAAATTCTATAAATCTTTTACGATGTCAGCTGAACAATAAGCGAATAAATAAGGAAAACATTCCAAGCAAAGAATACATAAGGACTTTATTATTTCTATTTTATTTATGATAATAAAATCAGATTTCTTGTAAAATAGAAAACCATTCATTTTACACTTCGAGTTTAATTTTTATTGCTAAAAAACTTTTGCACTATCTGTTAATTCTTGAATAAAGACTAATTTAAAGTGTGGATGAATAGTTATCATAATTTTACATGATAAACAATTTTAAGCCTTGCGACTAAATTGTAGATAATGTAAATTGAATGTGGAATATTTTTAAACGCATTCGTGCAGAAGTACATGCTTTACATATAAGCATCATCCTCTATGAAATATGAATTTTATAACATATAAGAAATCTAGAATAAATCCAACGAAACCTCGAAATTTATGCTCTCGTACCAAAAAGCAAGAAATCACGCGAGATAAGAAAAAAGACTCTGTATTACTCCATTAATTTCGAAGCGTACAAAGGACGTCGAGTCCTTCACTAGTGTCACAATGACCAAAGAAACCCTCCCCCATATGCACACTCTCCCCACCAAAAGAAGAACTCGAATTTTCTCTTATTCTTGGGGCCATTTCCGTTTGCGGCTCCTCATATCCATGATAAAAAGGTTCCGCGATAAATCAGGTGTTCTGTGTATCTTTTTCTCTCCTTACGTTTTGAGCGCAGGCACGGCGTAGAGGGAAAGTGGATTAACGGGCGGTGGCTTCAGTAAGACGACGTCGACGCCAGAGGAGTGGAGCTCGCCTCTTAGGGCCTCAGCTGCGCCCTCGACGGCCTTGCGCGCGGCACTGAACGCCACTAGTCCCGAGCCTGCCTTAGAGCCATAGCTGGTGTCCGAGTCGCCCAGTAGGATTATACGACCTGCGAGAAAAGAAAATTGAGGTGGTTAGATTCCTTCCTTCATGTAGAATTGATATGAATGATAGAGTGATACAGGGACTAATGAATTTTATTTGTGGTTTAAATACAAAATGGATACGTATTATAAATTGATAATTATAAATTACAAAATTTTTCCCTTGAAGGCTTTTTATAAATAATGGAATCGTTGTCCTCGTAATCGCAGGGTATTACGTTGAACTTTACGTATTCTTTTAATGATCTACTGAAATTTCTATATCGTTAAAGCATATATATGTACATCTAAAAATTCTATGTACCTCAATTACAAATTGTATGCATATGTATGAAAATCAGAATAAATAAGTAAAAAGAAAGCTCGCAATTGCTCTGCTGAAGCCGAACGATTTCCAGAGCGATTTCCATTTGCACTTCAAAGGGACAAAGACAATGAAGAGAAAAGTGTAAAAAAGTCTTTTCATGACCCTGAATTAGTAACCAATAAGCTTTTCATGGATTATCTTTGATCCGTTCCTCTTTTGCAATCCAATAAAAATGTACGCACGTGTTAGACACATATATGATTATAAAATATGATACTCCTCCGTGAATTAAACCAAGTTTAATACTATATTCTTATTGTTGCAGTGCTTATTCATATATACAATAAAGATTTAAAATTATTTAAAATTATTTAAATTATTTAAAATTGTTTCAATAATTATACCTAGAATAAATTGTAAGAGCACCAATTTTACACATAAATGTAAAGGTTTAAAATGCAAAAAATTACCTGTCAAATTATTTAGCTTTCTATACTTTTCAATAGTGTATTAATATATATTTCATGTTCAAAAAACATACATAATTTTTTAATTTGCTTATAAAATCGGTATAAAAATTCTATTAAAGAATAATGATCAAGAAATGATCATGACTGGTTGTTGAAACATTAGTTGATTCAAAATGTGCTGATTCAATCGATATCTTATAGTCTTAGAATGTAGATCACAGGAGAAATAACACGGTTCGCTCTAGCGAAAGGAGGAGCCACAGGATCGAAATGATCGTGCCACACAGCGTTGCAAACGGCATGAGTACATCCACGTGTACATACCAGGATGTGCACGTACACTTTGTTGCAACATCGCGCAGTTGGCCCAATGCAACGACCGAACGAAAATACATTCGGAATATCGGCGCACCTTGTTATTTCCAACATGCATTATACATTGAACGCGAGACTTGCTTCCGAGGTAAAGTGAAAGCATTGAAACTTCCCTGATTAGGTTCGTTTCCAGGCACTGTGACTCCCGTTTTCATTTATTATCCAAATTGAACCCTCTGTTTATGCATTCGTTCACCCGTAATTCTACCGGTGAATCTTCTTCGCCAAAACATAACAAGAGCATGCGGTGCCCTCACTGTTCTCGAATTCAAGTCCATTTAATTATTTCGATTGGCGGATAAGTGCATTTGATCGGCGATATCCCAAGAATAGACTCACTTTGAGAAAATTGCAAATTCCTCTAACTCATCGGCGAAGACGCGCATTTGTGCGTAATACGCCTAAGTGGATTGGATGCGGCTTACCTCTTTTAGCGCGTAGCAGCGGGATGAAAACGCGGGCGGTGCGCAGGGGCGCGACCAAATTGTGACGGAGCATAGATTCCCAGGCGGAGCTCGCCTGCCTTTCAATAACTCCTGGTAAGACCAATCCACCCGTGTGCACCACCGCCCACAAGCCTGCGAAATCCAACCATAAATTAATAAGGAACTAGAAAAGGAAAAATTTGTGATTGAATTGCAGGAGATTTCTTATAGCTAATGCTCAACTAAACAAAATGTATCTTTACAGGAATGTAATGCTGTTATTTTTTGTCTCTATGTAATATTTGTATTTATCGTTATCTCCATCATGCTTATTTTTTATTGTAAATCATAATAATTAATTCGTATCTTATGATATCAAATAATATTTCATGTATTAATTATTATTTAATATGAATTTTGTTTTAATCAAAGTAAATATTCTTGTAGCTACATTAAAAAATTGTGCTACATTGTAGTGTTCAAAATTATTTAAATACGTTTCTTATAAAAAAAAATTTACAGTAACTAGAAGCTTAAATCACTGTATGGATTCTAAACTCAATCAAAATCTAAGTTGAATTGAAATTGATATCTACGTATTAAATTATTATCCAATCTAATAACTCATCTCTGATAATATTAAAAAATTAAAACCTGGAAAAAATAATACAAAAATACCAAGAAATTAATATGTATAAATTTTTAATTGGATAATATAACGTCTTATTTTGAACACATTAAAATATGCTATGTAAACCCAATTAATCAAAATAAAAAATATGCTTATAATTTGCACAGATTCAAACATTTTAAATTGGACACTAATGATTTAAATTAGTATATTTAAAAAAAGCTTTCTTCGAGACGGAGAATGATATTACTTTTATACACTTATTCATTTTAATGCTTGTAAAGTACGAATTTCACCTTCCCGTACGTGACAAAATTTTAGTTTGCTTCAGTTCATATAACCTCCCTCCCAAAAAGTTTTTTTTGTTCCAGACGTTTGATAAGACCAGGTTCCAAAGCAGCACTTGGGAAAAAGCCGAAGGTCCGCCCGGTTGATTCGTTAGTGGTCTCTTTATTTCCGTGGGCCTCCCTACGTGCCTGCCTGCTGCGAGCCAGAAAGGAAATCTAATAGCGGGTCTGAGGGGCAAATCGCGACCATAGTTCGCGTGAGTTGGCTCCCGCAGGCAGCGTCGGCGGAGCCGGCGGAAAGTGATTCGAACTAAGGTTATTAGTTTAGTCGGTAAGCTCGCGAGCGGCTCCCGCTCTATCGCGGGGCACCAAAAGCGATTCCCGCGCAGGGCACACGAGCCGCGATTTTCCTTCCCCGCCGTACGGTCTTAACGATTTATAGCGATGCGGTTCGGCGGAATGCTTTGATGAAGGCAATGGGTATAACGCGGCAATTGTAACGATTGGGCTTTCGCTCGCGCTGCCGCGCAACTCCGTTAATCAGTTTCGAGTTTTGTTACAAAAGCGCCGCCGCCTGCCGCGGCGGCGGCCGAGTTTCCGCGGTCGGGGAATTTATCGGAGATTCCCCGGGCTCTTTAAACTTTCGCGGGCGCGGGATCTCGCGGCCTGTCGCTATAACGATTACGCCCGCGCTGTAAGCCCGCCGCGGCGCTCATCCCTTTAAGTCGCCCTATCCCAACATAATCAATAAGCCGGCTTTTTCGGCCGCCCCGGCTCCGCTCCTCCCCGGCGACTCAGCCCTGTACTCCCGACAGGTATTAAACTTTATCTTTACAGCCGTTTTGAATTAAGTGGGCACAAATTGCTTTTTACATCGCGTATGCTGGATAATGCCGATATTAGCATGTTATTGCGATACGCGGAGAAAGGGTAACTATATTATTGGCTGAAACACACCGGCTGAAAATGCTGGCAAAAATTTCGTACGTTATATGGTTAAAGTACCCATAAAGGCAATACATTTATATAAGTCAGTCGGCTGACTACACGTATCGCTCGTCTACTTGGTTGCGCGATTAATGCCGGTATTCACGGACTGGCCACGTTATCCTCGACAAAGAGGTAGAGGTTTAACGGTTCTCTCGTAACTTCTTATGTATGCACATGCGTACCGATTCCGTAAATCACATTTTTGCTTGTTTCGCCAGCGGCGATAAAAAAAACGCGGCCGTAAAAAGGTCTTCTGCATTCGGCGAGGCCCACTGAAATCAAAGGATTGCGCGTTGGCCGGGTAAAGCAATTTGAGCGCGGCGACCACATCAAGCGACAATCCATCAAGGGGCCTCCCACGGGGTAACAGCCAATTCCTAGGGTCAAAGGGCGCCCCGGGGCTCGAATTTCCTCACCGTCCTCGCCGGCCGGAAGCTTGGCCCTGATGGCGTCGAGGCAGGCGTGCAGGCTGTCCTCGCGCGTCGAGTCCAGCTCCACGGGGACGATCTGCCCGGGGCTGCGGGTCTCGGGCTGCTCCTCCACGCTGCCCGGGTCCTTGGCGCGGACGCGCTGCTCCTCGACCGAGCGCAGAACCTTGCTCGCGTGCGAGCTCCCGCCGGGTTCCAGCAGCCCGGCGAATACCTGCAGCAAAATAGTTTCTGTAATAATGTAATTTAATCCCGCAACTTTCGGCCTGGTATGCTTTCGGGGATAAAAGGATCAGGCGTGCTTTCATTTTTTTCCTCAAATATTTTTCAAAGTTAATGTAAAATTGACGTTCACTCTTGCGCATAAAGTCGCTTGATATACGAGAATTATGTTTTAATTAAAAAATTAATCAAAACCAATTAAAACGACGTTTTGTGAATTGAAAGTATGAAGAATTGTTGTTATTGCGAGTGAAAGTGAGGATCAATGAACACAATGGGAAAGTGCTCTGGCGAATATTTCTCGCATTCTAGATGTATGCATTAATGAACCCACGGAATCGCAACACGATACTTTCTCACAGATCTTTTCTTGCAGATATTATAATTTTAAATATGAAAGTAGCTTATTGCTGACAAAACGAAAGCCTTTAAAAGATAAACTTTGCACGGAATATGTAGACTATATAAATATGAATTGCAATTTAAAATATTTTTCTTCCGGGTCGAAAGTTAGTATAATCGATCACCTTCGGTGCTCTGTACCAATCTTGTGGTATGCTAATTTTAGTGGCTTCCAAGTTGTTTTAATCGCATAATCTTCTCTACAAATAACGAAATTCAAGATGAAAAGCTATATGTGCTACCAACTCCCCGAATTATCCACATTATTTATCTTATATTGTGGGAAGAGCATCAATTGTGGGATAGAAACTCCTTAAAGGTACGTTATCGTAATATGATATCGCGTAAATGACCATAGGCGATACCATACGCGATGACCATATCGAATATTATTTAATAATTAACATCGATCAAATTAAACTTTTGAAATTTCATATGTAAGAAATTGGAACCATATGAAATTTAGACATAAAAAAGATATTTAAGCATTTGGATATAAAATTAATAAAAAATCTAATGCTTTTAAATTTAAATACTTTTTATATATTATTATACAAGATTTAAAAGACAAGGTCACTTCAAACATTCTTTGCATATTTAACAAGTATTGACTTAATTTATGAACATTTTCTACTGCATTGCGTTTGAATGTAATCAATGCTTTTTCACTGTAATAGTTACGTTGATATGTATGAATATGTGATTATTTTGAAAGTTTGAACTACAAATAAATATAGCAGCCTATAAGTTATTGCATTCTTGATGAAGTAAAATAAACCTCCTTTAATAGATTGAAGTATTCCAACATATGTAAATTGGGAGAGTGAAAAATACGTATTTCATCCTGCAATATAGCAGTTATATCATAGCAATAAATTTTCCAATTTTGTAAACATGGAAAAAATTGAAGACCAACATTAAAATGTAGATAGGAAAAAATATATATTCATCATTTAAAGTTTATTTTACATTCTGCGTCAAAATATTTCGAATCAATTCGCAGCACCATAATAATCAAGTGGTCGAACCAGATTTCTTGCATGCAATTTATTTCACACCATTTTGAACCAAAATTTCTCAGGCAAGCATTTTGAAAAATCGTTTGAATATCCGAAAATGACGAACCAAACAGGCAATGACATGCGAATGCATTGGGAAAAAAGCCCAAATGGATTCGGTCTCAGTCATAAATAACTGAAATCCCTAAAAATACAAGTAGAAAAGTGCCTTTGAAAAATCAATGGCTATATACCCTTTGCCACTCGGGGCACGGGCGCCTTGACACACATCAGCACTACCCGCGCGCATACGCGCGGACAAGTATAAAAATACCTCGGGGCCCGGGCGTCGCGCTCCCCGTAAAAGGAACGAAATAGTAACTCGGCCCCCGCGGCTATTATTTCAAAGGAGTAAAACCTCCCGCGCTTACCCTCCATTATCGTTCGAGCGCCGATACGTTACTTAACGCGGGCGATTCGAAAAAGCGGGGCGTTGGGCATTAGGCGCTACGCGTTCTTTTCGACCTGCCGACTTTTACGGCGCAATCCCGAGTAAAGATTGTTTGCGCAACGCGCGCCTTTCACCCCGGCACGGGGGAGATATCTGGCGACGGATGACACGGGTCGGGCAAATTGCCCTTTTCCAGAGGCCCTTTACCGCCCTCATTGTTATTCAGCGGTAACGAATATTATCGTGCTGGAGCACCGTAAAGTTTTATACGCGGTGAGCACACTGGCTAAGTGGTAGGTGGTCATCGCTTTAACGGGCCCTGGGAGTAGCCGCGACGGCTCGGGGAATTACAACCGTCCCGCACCAGCTTGCCTTCTTTGCAATTATACCCGCTTGGGATTTCTTTAGACTGGAGATCGTCCATTCCTCGATGAGTCGTCTATTTTCCTTTTAATTTATTATTACGCTTTCCGATTGTAAAGATACTGCAATAGCAATGTAATATTTTCTGCGCGCAACCATCTATTTATGCATTATCTGTAATCTATAACTATTACTTTTTCAAAACTTAAACTCTTGCAAGTTTAATCCAATAATGTAACCATTTCCACTTACGTTTAGCAGAAAGACAGTTATTAAAGATCGAATAAACTGACTAGAAATTCCTAACTAGAGGTTTTCGAAGGTGCTCATTTGAATGCACTTGAAAATTTAATTTCGATTAAGGAAGAATTATGTATAGTGCTGATAACCGAACTTCATAGACACTATTTTTTACTGTAAGTGAACTAGAGAGAAATCATGTCTCAAAACACAATTAGAATATTAACATCCATGCATAACTGAGATAATGGAAATAGCGGCCAAAATTCAGTTCAAAAACGTATCAAATGCATAGAAAATATGTACCGAACAAAATATATTTACAATTACGTAAAAATACCTTATTAGTGGCATTTTTAATTCTCCCGTGATCAAAATTAAAAAAAAAGTAGCATTTGAAATAACTTTGAACCCTTGATTGAAAACTTCCAGTTAATTAGTTAACTTAGACGATACCATACTCGGTTACATTATTATTCACTGTATTTTTAGGAATATATTAAACACCACGGTTTTACATATAATACATAGTGAGCGAAAAAAAATATAATTGTTGAATGCGCAGTTTTTAAAAAAATCATAATTCTCTAGATATTGATACAAAATAAATTTCAACTTAAAACAAAAGGCGAGAAAGTCAAATTGTGTATTACATAAAAGCTTTGCATCTATTGATTCCTGAATTTTCGAGAAACACAGATTTCTCGTTGTTCCCTTTAATTTTGAAATATTCTGAATTTTTTATCTAAATTTGTTTGCTTCCATCACTCAGAATTTAACACGGATCCTCTATCAAAATGGACTGGCGATTTAAATAGAATAAGTTAACCCTTCAAAAAATAATAAAAATAATTTATTCACTTGCAAACATAATTAGCCTGAAAATTTAAGTTATTATTAATCAAAACTAGATATTGTTTGGAAATTAAATTATTAACATTTAAATGATTAAAATATAAGATTTTGATCAGATTATACTCAATATTACTCGATTGATTATTCGAGATTATATTTTGAAATAGACTTTTAATTCGAACAAGCTTTTAACAAAATTCAATCTGCTCTTGGCAAAAATAAGATTTAGCACATAAGTGTAAACCTGTCGATTATCCTAAACTGGTGATTCTTTTTAAACTTAAATCTTATCACAAATCTTTTAGTCTAATTTTAATTAACTGCATTTGCACTTATTGAAAGGCGAAGTTTTCTTTGCGAAAAGTTTTTGTTTCTAAAGTAATCAGCAACTCGCTAGACCGTTTAATTATTTTTAATATAATACGCTACTTGGTAAAACTTTAGAGGAGTTTTAATCGCGCGACTCAGAATTATATCAATGGAGTGCAGTGAAATTGCTATGTATAATATATACCACCGTAAGTAATAAAAGTATTCATTTACAGAAAACGAAATACTGTGAGAAATATTTTTATTTTTGATTTCAGACCGAACAGTATATGGTAGAAAATAACAGCACCATTATTAAAAAATTAAATACAATCTGTATATATACGTATAATAAAAATAATTTATATTTCGCAGCCGCGCAGAAACGTAACTTCCTTAAAAGTGTTAAACCATAAACATCGATAATAGAAAAAAAAAACCATCGCGGAAGAATCGCAGACAATCGACTACAAGACGTTAAAAAGGATCTCAACATCCGGGCGATTCCTTCCCCTGCGCTTTATCCGCTCCGTTGTACTCGAAGTTGTAAAAATGTACAAGGTATAGCTGAGCAACGCATTTTACGCGTGGGAAAGCTGCCGGGGGATCCCCGGATCGATCGCCGGTGCGCAGCTGACCAGGAAAAAGCGCCCGTCCGTAATTTGCGCGAGTCCCCCTGTAAAGCTCGCGCTCCAGTGGGAGAATCAGTAAAAGTCGAACGAGGCCGATCCTCCCTTATCGTACGCTGTACTTTGCCCGGGTTTTCCAACCCCAGCGAGTGTATACACACCCACACTGTCCGCGCGAGGCATAAAGACTCGGATCATCCATAAAAGGACTGGTTTACGCCGGGGGTGGGGCTCACCTTGTAGCCGGCCTCGGAGAGGGCGAGTGCGAGCTGGAGGCCAATGCAGGTGTCGCAGCTTGTGACGAGGACGTGGCGCTTGCTGCGCATTTCATATTCCTCGCTGGCGTTGCGTGACTGGCGCATCAGGTAGGCCAAGAGGGCCGCGACAATCGAGCACAGCGCCAGGATCTGCAGGGCCAGGATGGCCCCGGTCTCCACGTCCATGGCAGCGGGTCAAGCCGCAGCTGCAAACCAAGAGGAGTCAATCAGCGGTACATCGAGAGCTCGGCTTCGATTTAAATGGTAATTAGACCCCGGGCTCTCGAGGTTCCTTTCGCCCGCACGCGCGCGTGTGCGTCGGACGGTTGGAAGCTCATCCCGTTTGCTGGAGGCTCTTTCGTATTTTGCTCGATCTGTGTTTTCGTCATGTATAACGGTGCGCACTCGCGGCCAATTGTATCCTACTCTACTCCCCGTACGCTCGGCTCAAGTAATCCGACCTTTTATAATCGATCAAATCGTTGAAAACTGAAATATCTGGGTCATCCATGATTGATTCAATACTGAATTTCTAAGAGAAATATATCTCACGGAATTTACTTCTATTGTAATTTCAATTTTAATTCCATTTTTTATGATTTAATTAAATGTCAAAAGATATGAGTAGTATAATGTATTAAAGGGCTGTCCTTTGTAAACAACTTGTACATATAGCTTTTATGCAATACGTGTTGGTACTTTTAATCAAAAGAATAAATTAAAATAAAGCATCCAGATCATGGTAATTACATAAAATGTGTAAATCTATAGTTTTTTTTTACTTTATTCAATGTAATCTCTGTAGAAGGTTTCATTTCCGACTAATTAATTACTGAAAAAATTGGACAGTATATAGTTCGCTGTTTTACAGTTGTAATATAATTGCTTGATGAATCTTGACTGTACGTAATCTAAAAGAAATAAATTATTAATTACGTTCGATAAGCTCTTTTCTGCGGATTTAAACGTTTCCCAGGCACTTCTAACGGCGCATATTGATTTTGTTTACATGCTAAGAGGGACACTTAAGTCCTCCTATAAATCTCTTTAAGCGGCCCGGCAAAATAAAAAAGGTTCAATAGCGCGGGAAGATATGAGGAGGGTCGCGCGCGATCAACAAAAGATTTACATTCTCATTAAAACTAAAATACAGAGGAGGCGTGGGAGCATTGTAGAAGTGCCGCGGCGCTCCCCCGACGGCCGCCCGACAATAAATCCGGCTTACGAGATTTCCGCGGGCATCGATTAAAATTTTTTCCAATTAACCACGTCGCAGGCGCGCGCGGCCGCGCTTTAAACACGACTAGCCCGCGCGGACTCAGCATTCGACGCGGACTCGAGCCGCTCGCAAAAAAGTCGCATCGGACGCCCGGCAAAATTTATCGGGCCCTCGTTAGGGGTAGCCGCGTGCAAAAAAGGACCGCGGGCTCATTTGGCCCAGTTCGGGGCAATTATCGTTAGCCCGGGCGCTTTTAATTTTTATTGTGCGTTTTTATCGGTCGCGGGCATTTACGAGGCATAAAGGTCCCCTTGCCAATGATTTATCGGCCCCCCACCGGCGGACGGCCCCCCGACGGTTGCCTTTGCATTATAAAAAACTCCTCCATTTTTATCGGCGGAGCACGCGCCGTTCAAAGGTCAACCGGACGGCCCTCCTGTTTTTCTACGCCCGTTCACCACCCCTCGAGCGTTAAGTGGCAATTGGATTATAAAGGGCCTGCCTCGCGTGGAACGAGCCTCTAAATTAATAGGAAGAATTTAATGAGGTTTTGAGTTGTTAAGGCAGAGCGAGCCTGGTTATACGGCGCTTTAATAGTATCGAGATTAAAGGATGCATGAAGCATTTTGTGCATTGTCGGGCATTATTCAGCGATTAATTGTCGTTTCATTTAGACCCCACACGGCACGAACGGCCGTTTGCTTAATTTCCACCCGGATTTATACATTTAGGAAACTTTTTTAAAAGCCGTCATTATGCAGCGATATCGACTGGTTACGTGTACTTTTATGAAGGCTCCATTTTAATAACTACAGTTCGCGTGCATTTTTCTTAAGCACACCTAAAACGTCCACTGATTTCCTTATCGTCTTTTATTCTTAAATTATACTGGATGCACGATAAACGATGTTCCTATAGCAGTGGCGAAATCTTTGCAAGGTCTACATTGATTGCGAGTGTCTTCCGTCAACGCCCGAGACACGACATTCCCAAATACAAGAAAAAATCCAGTTGGGAGGAATGAACTTCGACGACTCGCAAATAGAAAGGCTACGGCCCAGAAAAAAACGGCCGTGTTTTTCTTTGCCGGTGAACGGCCCGAGCACCTTTTTGCTACGATGTCAAAGGAAAGAATCACTTGCCTTTCTAAATGACTAAGTAGGTTTCCCAAAGCTGCGGATGCATGTATGTCACGAACGCCCTGTCTTTATTTCGATTTTTTTTCCTCCTTTTCTACGCCCACTTTTTGCTTTTCGGTCACGTTCGATTTACTTCTTCCGACGCCTAAAGAAAAGAACCGTCGCGCTCTACGAAATATAGACGAGGATAATACCGGCCCTCCAGGATGAGCCGCCAAGCGACGAGTAGGAATGTGTTTATCTCAGAGCGCTATGCGCTATGAATGTGTATGCAAATTATAAGCTCATCACCTCATGCTTGAAAGTTGTTCCCTTTTCATGAAATGTTAAGCGTCTACTTTTTACACCTATTATAAATGATTCTATACCTTTTTAAAAGCGTTTATAAAGCAGGCAAAACATTTCACGATCCTAAATTTATGTAAAATATCACTTCCTCGATCACTTCTTAAGTGATATAAAATTAGAATTATGAAAATAATGACGCATTCAACAAACTTGTATAAAGGCAATATAATATTTTTTCTCAAATAGTTTGTACGTCAACCTCTCATGCTCTTAGCATTAGTGTATTCTATTAACTTAGTTTAAGATTAACTACAAACTACGTATCTAAAGTCCAATGACAAAGCGCAATCAATTATTTTATAATAGCATAATTTAATTATTTGTTCTGGAAACATATTAAACAAATAAATTTAAATTAATATTTTAACCGTACCAACAAATATTTATTTACATATTAAATAAATATTTTCTAATAAAAATTTTACTCCTTGATCTTACTTGTTTTTATAGACATAAAAGACCATATTTAATACCTCTTACATTATTTATCATAACAAAAACGAATATTTTATGCGATTTTATTAGAATGTACGAAATTGCACTATATGGTGAATTGACTTTTCTGACATATAACATGAAGGTAACACCAATAAGTTTCATTTCCCTCGCTTCTACCATCGTCCATGATACTTTATTCGTAATTATTGATCAATGTACCTAACAATTATAAAGCAACTAATAATAACTATTCTTGAAGATTATTCTTTAGCGCTATTTCTTGCATCTTAGCAATGAAAAATCCTACTAGAATCAGTCACGCGAGATTGTCGACCACAAGATTGTAAATCGCGAATCACGCGTGCGTGACGTGTACCCTTATAAATAAATCAGGTGAGGAGCAGCCTAGTCAGGAAAAACAGTTACTCGGCTCGCAGCATCATTAAGAATTTTGTTACAAGGACGATGACTGTGTCAGTAAAGCTATACATATTTTTAACACTTCATAACGCTTATACAATGGTATACTTCTGTAATTGGATTTCATTCAGCAATGTTTTTTTTTTAATATTTAAGTTGTTGTAAACTTTTTTCTAGATACCGCTTCACACGACGATTTTATAGCACCAATTTTCAAACAACCCATCAATTTATTTTGTTCCATTCTTCAAAATTAGAAAAAATTGATAATTTATTAAACTTCATAAGAAACTAAGTAAAATGAAAGAATATATCTTGAATCAATACTTACTTTTTTTAATTTCAAAAAGTTTTTTATTTATAACTAATTTAAGGTAGGCTGTTATTATAAAATTTCTAATTGAAAAATTTATAACATTGAGATAATCATTGAAATATTTTTTAAATATCGTTTTTTAAGTTGTACGAGAAATAGTAATATGGCGCTTTTGAAAATGCTTCCAAAGTTAAAATTCAAACGCGAAAAAGGTAGTTTAAAAATATAGTAGCTGTATTATAGGAAAATGCCGCATGAAAATTCAATAAAATACACGCCTGACTGCATTTGTACCTACTATCTGTATCGATCATATAAACTATAGAGTATCCTGTTGCGGTTACGTGCTCTTTCCATACAGAAAGAGGCGAATATTTGATTTATATTTTTAAAATATTGAAAGCGTTTCAATAATAACCGATGGGTAGCGCAAACGTTTCCTCGCTGCTGGTCGAGCTCCAGTAATGGCATAATATTTACGTCATTGTCGTTGTTGTAAAGACGATCTACAACACTGTTTTACAAAATTCAATAGTCCCGACTTAACTGGAGTGCTCCTGAAAATAGTAAATCCGCCAAGAACGATATTTATAATAAATTGTATTATACCGAAGGTGTGGCTATTTTTAGTTCTTTACAATTACTGCTTTTTCATACTCGTCTTCGAGTACTTTGAGAGCCAAATTTAATTCCGAATAAGCGACGATAAAAAAGGCCATCAAGTCGCAAGCAGCTCTCGCCCGCGACAAGAATAATTACTCTGCTCGCTGTCGTAAATTGACAATTCGAGGGCCATTACCCGAACGACTTAATTTCAATAAATCGAGAAAGTGAAATCGAGCGGCCTCCATCTCGAACGGAGAGCATCTCGACGCGCAAGCCGCTCGTTTCCGTAATAACCCATAAACTCGCCCTACGACGGGACTTTCGAAACAAAAAGGGTACGCGCACCTCGTTGACAAATAAGCCGCTGTACACAGTCGAGGGGATCTACGCATTCCCAATTGCCAGGCTCCTCGCTCTTGGATCCTCGTAAGTAGGGTCCCTTGCGAGGGGCATCCTCGAGTTTTCGATGCCTCAGCTTCCCGGGGATTTCCGAGGGCGCGGCGGCGCGGACCGAATGATTCTCCCGCGAGAGGCGCCTGCCGCCGACAGCGAGGGCGAGTACAAATCCCAATAATGGCCCACTCCACTCTCGGCTGCGGCGCTTGCCCCGGGACACATCATTTGCCGATTCCCACCCGCGTCCTCGGCTTTTCTTCGCTCGGGGGCCTGTAACGAATGGCGAGTGTGCACTGTTTATCGAAATGGCCTGCAGGTGTGTACTACGAGGGAAAAGTGCGCTGAAGGAGTTGGCTACATCGTGTTTTCCTCCTTTTTTGGGCATATATACCTTCGAACTGCTACCTAAAGCCACTGCTGGAATATTTTTTTGCGCGTAAATGCGGGGAGAAATCGCACATCCAGTAGCTTGATCACGAGCGAGGATTTTATGACTCGGTAACGTTTTTACCGAATGCAATTTAAGATAGTGTTACTTCTTACAGTTTCTAAATTTACACTTGCATCTTTTTATCAGCTCTAAACTTTCGTAAAGCTTTTTTTTTAATTATATGAAATTATTCCAATGCATTACAGAATTCTTGTTACTACTTGTTTTTGAAAGATATTTTAAATCAATTAAGAATGTTGATTACACGTGTATAAATGTGTTCTTGCATCTAATAAATTTTAAGTAGTACAAGTCTAATCCCGTAAACAAATTCATGAACTCTAGGCAGATTCAGCAATTTTTTTTGCGCCAATTAATATATTTTTGTAAATAGAAATTTAACCGAGTAGAAATCTTTATGGTGTAAGTTACGATACTTTTATTCCATTTATTTTTTATCTTTACCCATTGTATGACCAAGTAAGCATTAAAAGAGATTAAAACTCATCAACTTTCAATGATATATGTACAGCGATATTCATGTATTTTATTTTCGTGACAGTAAGAAAATTGTATTTGATGCTGGTGATAAGACATGGTTTGTTGGACAAATGATAACTAAGAGTAAAGTGCGGGGGAAAATGCGAGACAGGAAGTATCCAGAGTTTGTCAGGGTTTATTAAGGCATGGCTACTGTTATATTCTCTCCTGTTTCAAGATAAAATATAGTGAATCTACTTTTAATAGCATTACAATTGCATCATCTAAACCTCTTAAAATGAAAATATTCCTATATGGAACTTATAAATAATGTATATTGTAGTAATCGTTATATTTATCATAGTGGAAATAAAATCGTAATGGGCTATACTATGTAACAACAACTAACATATTTGTAGTAAAAATTCTATTTCAATGAAATTTTGTATAGATCAATGGATGAAATTCAATCAAATAACCGTAAACCGACGGGGACCTTATATCATAAAATATTTTTCCTAAGTTATGTATCGGCCATACAAAAACTGCAAATAATTTCACTCGCCAAAATTCGATATCCATTAGCTGCATCGAAAAAGGATCCAGAAAATCTCATCACGGTGCACGTGGGTCGGAAGCGCGCTGTTTGAAAAGGAAAAAGAAAGTGCTCTAACCGTAAGTTCATCAATCAAATTTTTTCATCCAAATTACGGTTCTGTGGTTTGGTGACCTTGGGGCGTGGCTGCAGTTGTCACAGCCTTGGTTGTAGCTCGTCTATTTTGTCGCATGTAGGCCAGAACGTAACGGTTTTCTCGTGATCCTTTGTTATGTTACCCTACGTGAGGGTGGTGTAAAATATTGCAAAATGAAACTGATTCTCCACTGAATAGAGGCGCAACTGTGCTGCTTCCTATATATGTTACATGACGCTGACGTGGTTCTCGCGCTTTTGTGGAAACAAGAAAAAAGCAACGTTAGAAGGAGCAGGACTTGTTTGGCTTTATTATGCGATATATATTGCGTGGAAAAATGCGCCCGGGAAACGGTTCTTCCGCGAAAATACGGTTACTTTACTTGATAGACAAGTGTTTCAAAATTTCGGATTATACATTATATATAGTAATGATCGCGCGTGAGAAAGAGTTATTTTTTATGTAACGGAAGTCTAACGTATGCAGAATATCCCGACTTTCGCAGTGCAACGTTACTTCTTATCGGAATACATTTCCGAGCGGCTCGCGATGAATTCTGCAATTTCCTTTTCCTATTGAGCGCTCGCAAACGAATCCGCGCGACCTGTTATTATTATTTTGAAATCGATGCATGTATTCATACGGAACAAGCGTTTCGCAATATGTTTACCGGACTGTGTAGGTGTACTTTCTAGCCGGGGCAAAAAGCCTGATCCCCCTTTGGAGAGGTAAACAGGGCGCCGAGCTGTCGGGTGGCGCCGAGACGCACGGGAATTGGGCCCGCGCGCACCGCCGCGAGCTAGTTTGCGCAACCTGAAAATTAGCGAATTCGTTAACTATCGCCGCGTTGCGGGGCCTTTCGCAATGCGCACTCGAGTAGTCGGTTGCATTAATCGGTGAGCGGCGCGCACACGTCGTCAAGGTATACGAGGCAACGCTCGCAAGAGTTTCGGCCACGGGCGACTTTCTCCGGAATGCACGGGCGGCCGACGCGTGTGCCGCGCGCCGAGGCACAGGTGGATTTATGCCGCTCGGCCACCTGCGCACTTCGGGATTCACTTTTACCCGCGGCCGCGTAGATACGCCTCGAACTTGTTTGTAACATTAATTGGCATGATTCGGAGTTGCGTTATACCTGGAGAATCCGCGGTATGCATTATCGTGCGAACTTACGGATTTTCAATAATTGTAGACATAATCCAATAAAAAGGAAAGGCGCTCGATACGCCTCGTAAACTCCGTAAATTATGCGAGGGAAAAGTAAACGAAGAAGAAATTCAGATAACTCTCGATCTCACATACTGGTTTTTCTGGTTTTCGATCAAAAAGAAATTATTATTATACATATATAAATACCGGTTCCGAGACTGTTTTGTATATTTAAGGACGGCCTTAAGCTGGATTTAAATGTAAAGTTACTGTACGAGTTCGTGCTCTAAAAGAAAATGTTGATACAGCGTACTTCCTAGCTTCTCTTTTGGCGTTTCCTTAACAAGAAACGCCGATCGGGCTGTATAAAGGCAAACATTCTCCTTTGCGCAACATCCGCGTATCTTCGCATTATCGGAAGTGAAGCCTCAACTTCCCACTAACAATGAAAATCTAGTGCAGTCAAAAGCGGGGGCGAGTGGAAAAAGCACCTTACACGGCCGCTCCTCGATCTTTCGTTGAAACCCGAGCGTTAAAAGCGCAGACGTAAAAGCGAAAAATAAAATGCGAGGCCACATCAAAAGCGAGTTAGCGCGCTGCCGCGATTTTTTTTCAACGTTTATTAAATTTATTACAAAGCAGCCTGGCATTTTAACAAAAAGTAATCACGCCGCAGTTGGTAAAAAAAAATAAAACGGACAAGCAAGCTTTTAATTCGTCCGGGATTATGTTTGGGCGAAACTCAACTTTTGTGAATCGAACCGCTACGCGCGAAACCTGAACGAAAATTGATCGTTATTGGCGCACGCGCCTTTTGCCGTGTATTTTGCCTCGCGCGCGATTTCTCCGCTCTCCTTTCGAGCATTGGATTAATATCAGGGCGCAAGGTTTGATCGGCGGAAAAGTTTGCCTTTTCAGTAAATATCTTGTCAGACTTTTTTTCCTACGTTCTCCCATGTTCGAACAAAAGCCTCATTCGTGTTCCATTTTTATAAAACATAGAATTTATAGATCGGTCAGCAGAAACAAATATAAAAGTACATAACTCCGTGTGTCTACGTTACAAACTGCAGTTATCCAAATTATACTATTCTTTCCTTACAGATAATTGAAAGAAATGAGCAGCAGGTAAGCTATAGTTATATAAATGCAGCATATCTAACAGAAATATCACAAGAAGAACTAGTCATTATGCTATAAACTGTTGAGATTAGCTGGCCACATTTGAGGTAGTAATTAACCAGAAAACTGGCAAAAAGCTACTGTAAAATCTAGCCAACTTTCTTGCCATGAACTCAGCAATATCTGCAGAAATATCGTATCGTATGTTTATTAAATGCATCAAAGAAAACACGAAAAACATTTTCACAAAGTATACTATTCTTTTATATTTCGTAATCTTATATTAACTAAAAAATATATATCTAATATGATATCTTTTAGTATTCAAAAACAACGTCGCAGTATCATTAAGATTCATGTATCGTAAATTCATTTTCTTCATTGATATTATTCTCAAACTCGTAATTAATAATTTATAACAAAAAATTATGCAGAATATCGTTTGTCATATTGAAGTAGTTGACTACGTGATCGTAGATTATAAGTATGACATTTCTTGCTACCGAAACACAAAAATGCATAAAAATATCAGTAAATCCTATACAACCGAATTACATAATGCGTTGGCTTAACCATTTGGAGCAGTGAGAAAATGCCAAGAATAAGGTAGGCTTACGTAAACGATAAACATCGTTCCCCTGCAGCTTACAATGGTTTCACGGTAATGAGAAACTATGTCACGTTTAATAGTACTATAGTCACTAGTTTTCAATGCACTGTGGCTCAAGGTGGAATTAATCCTTTTATTGAATCACGTAAATAAAACAGTAAATAATACGTTGTAGACAAAAAATAAAAACTTTCAGTTTATCATTCTTCTCTCATGTCCTTTTCTCGTTTTATAAGAATAACGTATTGCCCAACTTTATTTATTCTTTGACTATATCGAAGTAACAAAACATTTCAACTTCTTTTTCTTACGTGAGTCTGAGACTGAAAAGAGTTTTATGATCTTTTGCATTTTCAGTGTTTTGATATGCGGCGTGCTTAAAATCTGGTTTAAAAACTTGCACCTCGATTGTCATTCATACATTGTGCACGTATTTACTTCCGTGACAACTTTCGAATAACACCGTTGCTTCCTGCTTATAAACTTACAATGTATAAATGGTGAAATCGAAGGGCAAATAAATTCTTCTTAACTGCATCCGAATAACAAGTAAAAAATTACCATCTTTTGATACGTTCTAGTCAATTATATATATTAATACTCATGTATATAAACTACACAGGTGCCGGCAGTTACCGGTTGTATCAACGATTTAGTAATACTGCAGTGACTGCAGATCGCTGAAGAAACCAACAATACGTTTTTGCTTACTTCGGTTTAAAAAGTTATCCTCCAGTTTTTATTTATGTGCAAGTAAAATGTTTAATTTAAACATTTTGCGTTAATATTCGTTTCTTCGAAGGCATTCTCGTAAGTGCGCTCTTAAAAGGTTCCGTTGCCTTTCAAGAATATTAAGTCTCCCAAGAGCAACATGCAGAGTGTCCCATAAAGTTAGAAACACTCATTAGCTTTTCAATCCTTAATTGTAGTACCAACAGCGCAGCGCAACCGCGCGCTCGCAACAAAAACGCAATGCGAGACTTTCACGCGGCTTCGACGCACGCTCGCAATTCCCCCAGACTAGGGCGCCTTTTCCGCAAATTTCAGTCCGATCCCCGCAAAGCCCCCGCGGAAAACTCCTAATTCCCGGCATTAAAAATACTCGTGGGGCGGCGTATAAAAAAAAAAGTCGCGCCAAAGCCTCGCGCGAATACCGCCTGGAAAAAGGCGGGGAAAATTCGAGGAGGATTCTCAGCCTGGGAAAGTGTAAATAACATCAAGTTCGAGGGGGCCGGCCGCCTCTTGAAAACTTGTGGCTCGGGACTTATAAACAACGTTTTATGCCACGCTAAAGCCCGGCCATCCCCATAAAGAAAATGCGCGCCTGCGCAGTAGGCCCGCGCGGATGCGAGTGGCCCCATTATCACTATTATTAGCTCGGGCCGATCGCTGGCACGTTGCGCCGCCGACTGCCTTGTTTATGTGGGCATGTCGGGAGGCCCTCATTCGCCGACCCTCTTTCCTTATTCATGCCATCGGTTATGGGTCCGCGGTGATTCTTATTTAATAGATTGGAAAGGCAGACCGCGAGCGCGCACACACACACAATTGGGCGATGGCCGGGGGGAGCGACTTCGCGGAGGCCCAGTTGCGAGCCTTTACTTTTTCGATTTTCAGAAGAAAGAGGAAAGTGGGTGAGCCTCGAAAGTGGACGCCACTCGACCTGCTGCTTGAAATATTATAAATTGGCGGCAGTCCCGCGCGATTGTGAATATTTCTGTATATTGACATTTCCACGAATTGCGATGTTCCGTTCGCGCCTCTATAAACTTGATTTCGAAAAAATATTTCGAGCAACGCCCGACAAAAATTTAATCGTGGCCGTTTTATAGAAAATTGAATTTTCATCGAGAATTTTTTTCAAGAAAACTTTATAACTTTTTTAATCTTCCCGTAAAATTTACATGCGCTTTTATTCAAAGCACGTCCTACATTTTAATAAAAAGTATTTATAGATAATATCTAATAATATAGGCATACGAGTCCAAGTATAGATGGTTATACCAAGTGTATATTAAGCAAGATAGAATCTTATTATACTTGACATGCATCTACTTCATAATACTCCAGTACTTTCATGAGTTCGTTAACTGCTGAAACCTGATCACAATTTCCAAGTTCTCTTCTAGCTCCCCTTCAATTTTTATCTACAATGAATCATCTTTACAAGATCTATTTTTAACAATTTTTTACCTCAGTTGACATTTTACATTAAAATAGTGTCTCATATACGTAATATTGACATGGAAGTAATTAGAAAAAAACCTTAAAAAAGAACAATGCAGTTTGAAGCAAAGATAACAATGGTGAATCTTGAAATTAATAAAGTCAATATCTCTAGGACAAAGAAAGAATAATGTAGCTGTCCTCAATCGCTTCATTTTTAACTAAGCCAAAAAGTACAAAACTCTTTTTACTCTTTGAGCTTGCTCGTACGTTTCACATTCCTATGAGTAACGTCGGCAGAACGCTTGCACGCGCAATAATTGACTCAACTATACTTTCTATATCGATACGTGGATGAAGCTTGTTATTTTCAGAAGAATTTGTTGCGAGAAACAGACCTGTGCTGTCGCATCCCACTCGGGAAATCCAGTTTCAAAGCAAGAATAAGAAATGGATGTCAATAATATATTTTATTTTTCAAATTTAATTGATAAAAATGTAAACGGAGCAGATCGTGAATAAATGAATGTCTAGACGAATCTTTCACTCTGCATTTCGAAATATAGTCGAACCTAGAATCATATGTTTATTATTTCTATTAGCATACATCACTATCTATTTGTGATTACAACACGAAGGTTCTTTTTACGCAAACGTCGTCCTTCACGCGTTACGTATTCTAACCAACATCGCTAGAAATCCAGGAATATACATTATGCATTTCTGTTTCGCTTTTAAACTCCTTGGATACAGTTCTTACCTCTTAATTCCCGCGACCGGTTATAAGGTGAACGACAAGGCGGAGCTCGAGTTTATAATGGGCAGTAAACAATGTTTTAATACGTTCCGATTTTAGCTTTGTGTCCCTTGCGATTCTTTGGGTATACTCGAGGGTATACTGTTACGCCGCGGAGTTTTGAATCAAGGATTATAGCGTGTGGCGTCTTGAAAAGCGACCTGAGTAGGTTAGTGGCAATCAAAAAAGAAGTTATAACTGTCGGAACGTATTCTTGCTGGGTCAAGAGTCTCTAAAAATTTAAATAAGGCATTGTTTCGGGAATTCCGCGCGCGGACTTTATTTTGATACGTAAATCTCTAAGTACCTTCACGAGGTAACAATAAAAATAGAGTAAGTCTCTATCATATAGCGTTGAATTTTATTGTTTTAATGTAAATTATTGCCCCCTTTGCAATGACTGTAGCGAGTTCTCGAAGTTATAGATAAATAGACATTGAAGTGTAAAAACAAAAAGATAAAACATTAAAGTATGAGTAAAGTAAAAGAGCGGACGCATAAAATCTTGTAGCAAATGTATATAGATACATAAAATAAGTAAAGTACAGTATAGTAATAGGAAATATATAAAAAATATTTGAGTCTTCAATTTTTATACAGTCCTTGAGAATGTTTAGTTATATAACAACTATATTATAAAAAGCATTTTTTAATCATTGGTACAGATCGTAATCGTAATTTAATACAATGTTTTCATATAATTTAATGTGGTAAGCTATTATAAAATATTTTTTTAATTTTATAAAAAAGTTATTAACTCTATATATATTTATATAAAATGCAATGGCTACGATCGTGAACGTTGAATCAAGCTTGCGATCCCGGCTATATTTGTCTAAGAATATCTACTACTGTAGACTATTTTCATTCTCTGACATTCTATAAAATATTTGTTTTTAAATATGGACTGTTATTTTTTTAATATTAAAAAATGTAAACAAGCTCAAGTCTCTACTTGTTGCTTTTTGCAATTAGTGAGCCTCGTGAACAAGAGATCTTTCCTATTATCTGTATTATTCAGAGAATTTTGATCGTCTTTTTTCAATTTTTTAAGGTTTTTATAAATTGATGTTCGTCTAGTATTGTTTTATTTTACAGTGAACTATATTTCCTATTCAACGATAATGTCATACTATAATTTATTTTTGAAATTCTAAAATGAGCACATGAGCAGTTTATGTCAGACACGTGAATAGCAACTTGTTTCTCAGCTATTATGAGAATAAAAGCCTTCATTATCTTTTATAGAAAAGGCCCTGATTCTTTGTAAGAAACTGAAAAATGACAAAAAGTCACATAATTTAGTAATCAAGTGATTCTTAAGGTTCTAAAAACATTACTTCCCTGAAAATATATTTATATAATTTGATCGATCCGACGCAAACTTGCAATGTAATAATTTAATTATTAAAGAATATAGTCCTTAATTAATCGTTCTATTCTGTTTAGATATTATGCAGCAAGCACGAGGAGCTCGTTTGAGTTTCAGGCTCAAAATTAACATCAAACGGTATCTTTAACAGCCAAGCCTAGTACCACGATGCTAAAGACGCAGCGAGGAACCAAACTCCATTGCGATCGTTCCACTTCTGTCTCGCGTCGTCACATTTCCTCGCTGCAGGCGATTTCCACGCACGTTACGCGTAAACTTCCGCTTGCCGCGCTTTGGCAACCTGCAATCGAGCGTGCGACGCAACTTCAAAATCAGGCCCGCGTACAAAATCGAAACGCGATGCCTAGACAAAGGCGGAGGAGCCACCCGAGGCGGAAGCAGCGTCTTAACGGCGCTCCCGCAACTATCTATCCACCTTCCGATAATAGCGTGCGCGCTTCCTCGAACGCGGGCCTCGTCTTTTTCTCCGCTAGGGGAGATCGAGGAGGTGCGAAGTACTTTTTGCCACTCTGAGGGTCTATATATGTATCGATTCACATTGTTTTGCACCTGTTGCTGAGGTGCGACTCGGGCCTCCTTCCCACTTTTTCCACTCGCTCGGCACTCAATCGTGAGATCCAAGGCGTTGCGGGTGCCCCAGGGAAGAAATTGCGCCTATTGGGCGGCTCGAGATCACCGAGATTAGATGAGACTGAAGAAGCAAGAGACCTTTTTATTTGTCAATTTGGTGAATTGCAGTAGACCGCTGTTTTTTTAACTATTCAGCTACTTTTTACACATTTAGTCCGCTAAACCGTATTATAACTTCATTGATCTAGATCGTGTAACTATATTTATATGTAATTTTCGAAAATATCACTTAAATATTAAATTTTTAATAGAAAATATATTGTATAATTATAAAATATTAAATATTTCATTACTTAAATTATTATACGATATTTCTTCTTATATTATATTTCTTTTACTTGTATTATACGATACACGCACATTGGTAGATTTGTTTAAATTTATGTTTTCATATCTAGTTTATGTTACGTATTTATTAAAAACACGGATATCTATCAATAACATAATGACAATTGTTATTAAAGAATGAGATAGTAAAGTAAAAATAATATTATTAGCAGGAAATTTTTTATCTGAACTAAAACTTTTTATAAATATATTTTTACCAATGGGAATTACCATAATATTGACGAGTGATATTTAAAAATATTTTTCGTTTGCATAATACACAACTGCTATACATTAACTGCAGCGTTCAATCGTTTAACAGCGGAATCATTCAAAATCATCACCGTGGCATGTTCGCGTAATACAATATTATGTTACAGAGTCGAGTGCATGATACTTCATCCTTCTCTTTCAAAATAATTTAGACTCGAGTTTAGGCTTGTTAGTAGTAAAAAATCAAAATAGTAACAGTCTGCGCTGGTTAAACAGTAGAAAGTCGCTTTTCGTAATATTTCTTCGCTGTATTAAACATCAGATATACAATTTAGTTCGATGATCAAATGTATTTAACAAAAGAATACTTATTTTGAAAACGCAGTTATGTAATTTTTTTGCCAGCTTATACTACAAAATAAACGAGTATCTCGCAAACGGACGTTCTTTGAACCGATATTAAATATAATACGACCTTTATCCCGAAAATCGTACTTGTTGCAAGCATGTTCATATTTGTACGAACAGCCACGGTAATTCGAGTATCCTCAATTTCAAACAGCCCAGCAGCAAGTGGGAAAACATTCTAAAAACCATGGTTGACGACACCGCGCGCTGTCTCGGCACATCAGCGCCGGAGAAAAGAAGCGACGACGCTCGAAAAAGCGCCGAATGCATAAACTCCGGGCTGACGCTGACGGCGAGGTCAGCGCGGCGCAAGAATTCCGCGGAGGAGGGGCCGCGAGGCGCTCGCAAGGCCGCTGCACCGCCGGCCTTCGAGCCCGTCGCGCGGTATATAGGGCTCGCGCGGCAGCGGCGGAGCATCGAGGCCGCGCACGTGTGCAGCGGTACACCGACTCGGGCCGTCCACCCCCCCCCCCCCCGCTCTCTTCTTACGGTACCCGGGAGATGACCGCGAGTGACCGCGGCGGCCGATCCCGGCCTTTTTGCGTAAGGAGAGAGAGCGGCATTTTTCCGCGGGCGGCTTGCGTAAGGCCTTCGGGGCGCGCCGAGGGTGTAGCTTCCCGCCGATTTCCCCGCGAGCCCCGGGCTCACGGCGAGTGCGTCGCGTGCGCTTTTCCCGCGGGCTTTCGTGCGAGCCGAGACCCATCTGGGACAATCCGCGGATAGACATCGTGCGGGTTTCTCTAACTCACCTGTGAACAGAGGACAGGTTGCGCTTGAGTATGTGTGTAATCGTTCTGCGGGCAAAACAGCCGGTTGTGCTGTACGAAAATAAAACCCTTGAGAATGCTCTCATTTTTCTGCGGAAACAGTATGTGCATAATTTCGAGAGTTTTATGTACATGTACAACGGTCCTCGTCCAAACTCTCAACGGGATATCTTCTATACTAAAATATTCCTGATTGATAATCAGGCTAGATTTGCGATTTTTAGACGCGATATTTTTTCCCGAAATGTGTACAGGCCTCGGTACAGGCTGACGCACCTGCAATAAATACGTACGCGCGTGCGGGAAGCTTAATAATCGATCGTGTACATGAATGTAGGGCGAATTTATTACAGTTATTAAAGGGTGAATATTCGGAGTACTCCTTTTAAAACCTTTATGCGGGATAAAAATGAAATTCGTTTACTTTCCGAAAATCGATCGATAACACATCACTTTGTGCATTGATACTCGACTGTGCTGCTCGCAAAATGACTCTCCGGCATTCTTGACGATTCGACGACCACGCAGTCGTTAAATTCGTTGAGTTCATGCCTGATATTGTTACAAATGGCCGCGATGAGGACACCGTGGTATGTTAAACACTATATATGTACCGATATATATATGTATATATTGAAGCTTTGTAGCAATTCATCGCAATAATATATTCAGCAAAAAAAGGATTGCGCTCTGTAATTAGAAGCTTTTATATTCGTACATCGAAGGTATGTGCATGTATACATATGCATATATGCACCTGTGCATTCCTGCATACCAATACTGTTTTCAAACTTATTGTTATATGATAATTTGATGATTTGAGCTTGCTCATTGTACATTTCAAGCAGTAGAAATTGTTTCGGGGTATGAAGAATACGTTTTTCTCGTGATTTTCAATATTAAATTTGCTTGTTAATAATAATATAATGGCCTTGCGGTTTTAACAGTCATGTACAACCGATAATATTATATGCGCGGTCTATCGCAGGCGCAGTTCGTCCACACATTACCACACAGTTTGATGTAAAAATGCATTAAATCCAAAGGCATGATCAATTTTTTATTTGCACAGTCCCCAATCAAACCGGCTCAACAAAAATTCATTTTTTCCAACGGCCAAAATAAAGTTTTATTTTCGCGGGAATTTAGTCGGTCTCCTTCCACGTATCAATTAAAGCCATAAAGCACGTGGGGGCAGCCGCAAGCGATCGGCGTAAAAATTTTCGAAAGTCCGTGCGGACGGTCCCTTTTTCCCCGAGCTCAGGCTCTCGGGCTTAGCAAAAACCCTCGTAAAATCGCTCGGGGAATATGGGCGACCGGTTGGAAAAATGGCGCGCGCGCTTTCCCGAGGAAGGGCGCGCCGCGACCTCGGACCGCCTGGCCTCCCGTCCAAGTCGAGTACCTCGCAGCCGCGAGGCATCCCCGCGACTTATCATACACGAATCCGCGCGGGGCTCCTGTAACGGCGGCCTCTTCCCGGAGAAATTGCCTGCGGCTTTACGGCCTTTCCTCGAGGCGCTCGCGGCACTCGGCGCGCGCGATACTATTTTGATGGGACGTGAAACGCTTAGAAAGTTTAAGCCGCCGCGGGTTCTTTTTCCGCAATTTATACACGGCTACTGTGCTGCGGGCTCCTCCTTGAGAAAACCCGCGAGGACGCGAAAGAATGCACTTTTGTTTACGAGCGATTACACCGGCGACGACGGGCGTTTTGCCGGATTCGCTCGAGGCCGCGGAGCCTAGGCACGAGCGCCTCCGAGTAATTCCCTTCGATTTTCAAGCGTGCCGTATACGTGGAAAGCCGGCAATTAACTCGCGGATAATAAGGTTCCGCTTTTTCATGCGCCTGAGGTTCGAACCTGCATTTGAATTGTTCTCTGAAGAATTTTTAAAATGGAAATGGGAGCGGGGAGGTGTGACAGCAAAAGGTTCTCAGTGGATATGAGTGTTCGACGAGACTCCACTAGACCGAGGGACCCTTTGAGAATTTTTTTTTTTTTTTCCTATTTTACGAACAGCATTTTGCTTTCTTTGTATTATCAATTTTATTGACGGTGTACGCATTGGGGTACTCGCGATTCGAGCCATAAACATAATGACCGCGTTACGAAAATAAATGTCAACGACTATTTCAACGAAAAGATCTTCGATCGATTTACAGTTAAATTTTGATTTACAGCTTTTAGGTGGTGAAAAATACTGAATAAATAGCAAACATCTATCGAAAAACTTAAAAATTCCATTCAATAGTCATGGATTTTTGTTTACGCGTGAATTACGCGAATAATATATAACGGAACAGTTTGTGAATTTATTAGGATATTCATAATGCAGAGGTAAAACTTAGGATTGATTTTCTCTTCTAAACATTCCTTTGGATTGCATGATCGACTTTGTAGTTTTCCGGGTATGATGCACTTTTGGAGAAAATTGGCATTGATAATTCAGGAAAATGAAAAAGTAATAAAAATATATTTGAAGAATAAAATTTACCGCGCTAGATGCACTCATTTTCACTGCCACATTTTCTCTATACACGTTTAAAAGGAACCATACAGGAGATATCCATAAATCGGAGTAAATTATAAAATAATAATAATATAATATAAGTATTATTATGTCATACCGGAATTACTTATAAAAATTATACATAATTAGTGAAATGAAAATTGTAGATTCTGATTAAATGTGCAATCATTATTTTATAATTTTCGATAAACATTATCATTGTATAAGTTTACATAAATTATACATGTACATAACTGCAACATGCTTCGTATAACATCGATCGTTCATTAGCAAAAGTACAAAGTGATAAACCTTTAAATAATTATAGTTTCAATAATATATCATTAATATACTTTAACAATACCTGTCAGACTTATTTAAACGATACTTTATATTATATATTTCTGGAGAGAAGTGTAAGAAAGAAAAAATGGTATCGTTAACGAGTTAATCGTAATGTATTACTATCTTTACGTACTTTCAAGAATACCAGGCACTTTCCACGTAAACTCGATTTTTCTACTGAAGTTTATTTCAATCGTAGGCCATTTGTAGGCAAACGGGCTAGTTTTAATATTCAATTGATCTGCCACCTCGAACTTCTAGTCGCGCGTTTTATTACGGGAAATTACCCTTAAAGAACGATTAAAAGGCAAAAAAGAAATAGTGATCGCCTCGCGCCGAGGAATACACCGAATTATACTTTTATGCAGATTGAAAGTATTATACAATGGCCGTAAATATCGGACACGGTGAATTTCAATTTCGAAAAGATAATTCCCAAACTGTAATTGCGCCTAACAGCGCGCGAGTTCACTTTTTTCTTCGTTTCACTTAACGCGCTTTCGTTGAAGCGCGCAACGACGAGATGCTTTCGCATGCGCTTTGTTGTTGCAGTGCTGGAATGCATCGTGAGAAAGGATTTCGATTTTCATTAGATTCTCACGGCGCTAAACGCTAGAAAATGACGCTCAAAGGTTAATTTTACGCCGAGTGCTCGTGACGCACCTCGTAAACTATGTCGAGCACGTACCTGATACCGAGTGTGAGACACCAATCAATATTGTTCTTTTAAGGTAAATAAAATAACATAATTGCTTTATCAGGATTCCTCAAATATCACTGGTTTTTGAATTAATTGACTGCAAAACAGCCTTTCAAAGTCAAAGAGGAAGCCAGATCGAGTAATGAGTATTGATATAGTCGCAAGTTACGTTAATAGCTCTGGACCCATGGGTGCAGTTACCTCGTCCTCCTGATCAAATTGCCCAACGAGATACGTAAGCCCTAATAAAGGGTAACGGAGAAGTTAACGTCTTTGCGATGGTATTGGGGTGTTAGGAGGGCGATGCCAGACTTTAGTTCGATCAGGATGCCTGAAGTTTCTGACTTACGATCCTTCGATTATAGTCACAAGCGAACCGTGACAATGTGAACGAGGATCAATCAGCGGATTTCCGGGAGGAAATCTTTGTTGATCGCGCATCTACTTCGACGACACATGCATAAGACAAATTACATAACCGTGACCGCAACAAAGCACATGAACGGACAAAGTACACGGTGGACTTAGCAGCGCGGGAAGCTACAGCAGAAATATTGTTCACAGGATCAATGGAATATAAACAAATTTTTAATCAAATATATTGGCATTCGTACATGCAATATGTATTCGTTTGCGAAATAGTCAAGATTATAGTTTATTAACTAATTAATTATTAATTTGAGATTTCTAATAAAGTACTACTTTTAATCTGAAAGAATAAATATTATGAGCCATGAATGAAGTTAAAATAAACCTGACTTTAAATAAACGTTAGGCAGTTTTTAGAAATAGGTTATATTTATAATTATTAAGTTACAATTAACTTTTAGAGAACAAAAGATATTTTTTACACGGGAAACTTCTGACTTTGGGAAATCTATTTTTTATTATCATATGACCTTGTCCATTGAAGGTCCTACGATATTTTTCCATGTATAGAAATGACTCAATGTTACTATGTACGCGTTAATTTTAATTTTAATATTTATGAAAGGCGTGGATGGGTAATATAAAAAATGTCAGGTTAATTATTTCTAAAATCTCATTTTAAATTCAAATGGTAAAAAGTATCCAAGTAAGGTTTAGTTTTAAAAGTATAATAAATAATTTATCTATTTAATATTAGAAACATTCCAGTCAAAGTTTTAATAAAATATACATGTGATACTTTGTAATATTTCAAAACTCGTAACTTTTGAAGTTTTCTCTCGGTTTATAATCAAACTTTAGATGTATAATATGCGTAATGGGATTTAAAGTATGTATTAAAAATAAAATTAACCAATAAACTCTATCATGTATAGCTTGACACGAAGTCTGATACTTTACTAATGCTTTGGTCGAGCTTGAAATACAGTTTTAAGTTAATATGTCACCTCTAGTACCTGTATTTGTTCAAATAAACAATTTTTTATCATAAGTTTTTAAGAGAATGCATTCCTATACTTACTTTGTAAATGTGTTTATGAAAATCAACTATTTATATATTACTTTGAACTCATCTATTTAAAGTCATATTTATAAATTAGCTGTTAAACTCAAAAACTAGATAAAATGAAATGTATATACTGAACTTTTAACTGTCTTACACATCTATTAATTTTTTTTAAATAAAACAACTTTAAGATTTTATACTAATTTTTTATTAATATTTTTCTAGGATTTTGTAACCTAAATGATTATCGATTTAATATTTCACTATTTGACCTAGTACTGATTTTTAATCTTTATATGCATTCTTAATATATCTTGCAAATATACAACAATTAAAATCATACTGCTTTTATTACTCGTAGTTCAGCTACCTTTCTATAACAATTATCCTATAATTAGCGCATCATAATTTATGATTCATAAAACTTCGTAATTTTTTTTCGAAACAACTATAAAAATGAACAATTATGTATTTCCTCTATAACAGCTATTTTAAAATACAATAAAAGAAGATTTACTAATTGTTCAATAATACAAATATTAAAAGGATTTTATTATTAGTAAATTATATTTTATAATATAACTTCAAAGGCGAATTAAAAACTGGAAATGTTAAAAACTACAATGTTCAGTTTCATGACTAACCAAAGTACGAACCTGCGTTGTTAAATACATGAAATTTCGAGAGTTTACGATCTAACCGAATTGGAGGAAAATCGATATGTTCTCGTTGAAGAGAGGAAACCTTCCAGGTACGAGAGATCGAGTCACTGATTTGAGATTTAAGTTGGCCCATTAAAAATGTGAAAAAATATAAACAAGCCAGACTTTTCAACTTTCTCTTTGAAAAAGAGTATATTTACACAATTTTCCTGGTAGAAAAATGACCAATTTTTATATCCAACATGTTAATAAAATGGAGCTTCAAATGCAAATTCAGCTTCAAAATGAAATCTGATAAAAATTGGGACACTATGTTGAAATATAATCAAACAAATGCACGTCTTGAAATGAGAATTCATAAATTAATTAACGCCAGAAGTTCTAGCCATAAAATGGTCAAAAACAGGTTTAAAACTCTACTATAAATTATATTTTTATTTATCATTTTATTTTTCTTCATCAAAAAATACTTATAATAAATACAAAATACGATGTACTGTTAGAAACTTTTATAATTTTTTTTGTTTATCAGTATAATATATATAATGTGCTTCCATTTCATTTTAACTACTACACGTTTTAAATTTAAATTTCCTTGTTTAAAACTGGTGATAAAAAAATCTCTGGTAACCATATCGATCTTTTCAAAATCTATCTTATTGACTGCATTTTAAAGTCTTGACGTTAATGATATCATAGTAATAATGAAGTTAAACTGTGTGTGATTTCTGTGCAAGCTCTACACAGTTGCAATATGTATAAACTATGTCTGATATGTAAAATATTATTTTTTCTATCTTGAATCTGTAAGTAATAACCTTAATTTTAATATGAATATACATTAGCTTCACTTTGACGTAGTAATATTACTTTCAAACGCCTACTTATTTCTTTTATCCTTAATGAAGCTTAGTTGATAATTTCATTGAATTCGAGATATTGGCCATTCTTTCGTGAAAAAATGTAATAAGTTTGCATTGTATAATTTTTTATCATTGTTTTTACTCTGCTTTGGAATTTAAGAATCTTGCTTCAAACTGTTACAACATTTTGCACGTGACAAATTACTATGTTAAAATTCAATGATTAATCAATAATAACACATACTATGGATTAGATCGACTTTATGACAATTTTTTTAATTCATGAAAATTGTCACTTTTATTAAATAAGAGATACGTGACAAAAAATCTATCCTTCTATAACCTTACAATATTAATTTAACTATTTCAATCGAATGCGTCACATACTATTTTCATTGAATACAAAACTGCGACCGTTTTCGAAATGCGCTTTCTCTTGTATGTACGGTACATATGCCTTTCAAATTGTGCCAAGTCTGTGTCTTCGCGACGATGAAAGTTGGTTAATGTATTCTTCTAACCAATTCAATAGTATTCAATAGTCCATGAGCACATGATTGGCTTGGTTTCACTGCAAATTGATAACGAATAAGTGTTGAATGCATCTCTGAGAATCAATGAGTCGCAGGAAAAAATATCAGTGTTGAAATGCCTTAGGTTCGATGTACTCGTTCGTTTCAGAGTGCGTTTAAGCGTATTGAATGACAGGTGGAAACAATTGTTTGCGTTCGTTGACTTCGTCTTGCAAGTAACGCATAGATTATTCTTTTAAAAAAATATTTGTATTATTATCATTAATTACTAATTTAAAAAAAAGCCAATTGATTGATGTTATTATATAAAAATGAAAAGTAATTAAGGAAATTTTCGTAAGAAATATATGGGTAATGCTAATAATAAGATATTTGACAGAGGATACTGGCATAATATCTAAAGAACAGTTAGATTTTATCTGAAGAAAAACTATTAGTACGTTAAAAGCAGACAATCTATTCTATATCACACACTCCGAAAACATTTTAAGATCAGTGAGAACAGCTACTGGTCTATGCAGATTGCTCATAGTCATAATAATCTAATCCTTTAATAGAAATTTAATGATGTTTCTTCTTTCTAAATTTGATGATGCATTATAAATAAACCTACTTATAGAATCTTTCTTTTGAATTTCAATTTCATAGTCCTTGTCCCACTTTACATTAATTTTACTTGCGTTGATTAAAAGTTTAAATTGAATTATACATTTGATTACCGTATAATGAAATTGTGTCGCCTTTTGATAAAATGTCAATGTATTGTTATATATTTTGAAATAATAAATTAATAAATCTTATCTAAATAAATATCCTGAAAAGAGACACATCAATTGTGTTTATTACAAGCCAACAGCATTTTTGACATTAATCTAAAGCTGTAACCAGTTAAAAAATAATTTCTGGATTATTATTTATATTTATACAATAATCTTCTAATTTAGAATAATAATAGTTGAGTAAATCTTTTAGCGGAAACATAACACTTCGTTATTATTTCTATTACTAATTTTTAAAATCTTGTACAAACTTAATATCACCAACAAATAAAATCACATAAATGTTACGAACAACAACACTCACTATAAACCATAATACTTCAAATACAATTTACCAAATAAAATAACTCCACACATTACACTGGTGCCTGCTTATTGAACACTGTCCCCCATAGATTCAGATGCTCCAAAAAGATGTCCAAAAATAAAGAGAAGCGAAGCTCGCGGGCTTTGCGCGGCTCAAAAGCCGGGCTGAGAGCCGGGCGACGAGGTGTCGATCTTTGCCAATTTGGATACTCACCAAGTAGCGCAGGCGATGGACCGGGAAGCTGAAGTCCTGGTTTATCAGAGGGCGGGCGATTCGAGGCGAAGCTTATCCCACGAGAAGGCCGGCGCATAGGCGCATCTTCCTCAGGGAGGGCCGCGCGGTCGGGAGAACTCGGAGACAGCGCGCGCGCTTGCGCGGGGATCGGCACTCGGCTCGGCACTAAAACCGTCTTTTCCGCGTTCGGGAAAGAAAAGCGCGCCGGTACGCCCGAGCGTTCACTCCACGCCGCGTGTGTATACACACGGACGACCGAGCGCGGAATTCCAGCCAGAGGAATGTGCCCACTACCAGCGCATTACGCTCGCCTCTGCCGACTCTCTACCCTGACGAGCTCCGCGGTGGCGAGCGCAGAGTTACTCCCCCTCCTCTTATTCCCTCTCTCTCGCGTACGCTGTATTCCTAGCCATCGGCTCGGCTCTCCTTCTTTCGACTTGGTTCTTCGCTCCGAGTGAGCGGACTTCCTCCGCTGCGAGGCGCACCTCGCCGATCGCCGCTTATCTCGGTCGCCTGGACGCCTCTCGGCTCCCTTTTACGCGCTTCGCTGGGCCCACTTTTTCAGGGGATCTACAGCTACCTGCCCCTGCTATACCGATCGAGCAGATTTTCAGAAGCGATTTTTCGCGGAGGGAGCGGGAGATCGTGGTTTGCGAGCTGCGCCTTCGCGCTAGAATACTGGTCTTTTATCTTGGTCTAGATTCTTTGGAGGTTTGTAAAGAGAATAATCGCTTGTGGACCAGAAAGAGTTTGGCCTATTTTGCGATAATTTTTCAGAATATAGAGTAAGATGTATAACGATTTTTTTTCGCAACCGTTCAGATTAAGAACTCGGATTGTTTGGATAAAAATTGAATTCCGAATTCAGTTTTGGATACTCAACCGCACAAATAAAGCCATAGCAAATCCAATAGTAAAAGACGGCGTATCAATCAGTCTGTTTCTACTGATCCGTACTATATCAGACACACTATCTGGTATCCACTGTATTTCTACATTTTATGAATTTTTTATTTCTTTTTTACAACTTACTATTAGCAAGGATAAAATTTTTAGTATTTAAATGCATTCATAAGATTTTATTGACTATTTTCTTAACAGTTTTCTATACAGATTTATTCAAACTTTGATGTTACCAATTTTTATTTGTTACTCACGAATAGTAAATCGATGATCAAACATAAAATAGCTCCTTATTAATTTGTAATATGCAATTTAGAACTATATTCTTAATATACCGCATTTGTTGAAATTAAAAAATAAACATTATTCCTGTTTTTAATAATATTTAAGTCGGAATTTAAATTTTTTATATTATACATTGTATATTTCCCATAACTACTAACATTCATAAAAATAAAATGTTATTAACAGAAATTAATTGCACACTAGCAAAATTTTTTAAACTCAAGGAGTCATGTAAAACTTACAAATGAAAAAAAAATAACTTGATGTATATGATGATTGAAAATTATACAGTTTTAACTAGCAATTTAAGTTAAAAATTATTAATTCTTGTTATTAGCCTTTTTCGGAGCTTTTTTATTATACTAGAGTCGATATAAAGCTTCATACAATCAAACAAATAATCACGTTCATATACATATATTAAAGAGTATTGTAAGCACTCAAGCATATGATATTCGGCTGCATGTACGACGCGAGGTACGACGAGTCAGTGCTGCATTTATAATGCGCTACCGTGCTAGATCCTGTCACTTTGTTTTCACTTTTTGTTTTTGTTACATTTTCGTAGTCTGTAGGTACTAATGCTCATTTCTTTCTTTGTCGCTGATCGATTTGCGAGAAGTTACAAAGTTATAATGTTTGAGCGATAATATTTTACTATACATATAAATAATATTTTAATTATAAATTATTTATTGCAATTCATTAGTTGACCAATATTATAGGTGCAACTCAATCTTTAATCTAAAGTTTAATAATAAATCCTCGCTCTTCCTGAACATTAAGTGGAACTTGTAATACAGCTGTATAATGTATATTTAAGTAAAATATATACAAGTTGATTAATCTATAATTTTTTAAACTAAACCGTTAAAATTATTTTTGATGCTTACCCAAAGCATTACATTAACTTTACAATAAAATTCTACGCAATGTCTTTCTTGAAACGAGTTGGGGCACGAATATTATTTTGTACTTTATTGATAGCTGGAATATCGAATTTTGCGAGAATTTCTGGTCCCCGTGTATGCATGCAAAGTCAGCTCGAAAAAGCGATTGGAAAAATTTCCACCGCTTTTAATTTAAAACGGGAACGCGGTTAAAGAAATTTTAGTCACGTGCAGAACCCTACGAGATCTCTTTCCTGCCAATTTTGTACGCACAAATATGCGGCTTTATATTATACATGCGTGTATACACGCTTACATTTTTAGTTAGACGCGTCAAGAATGATTAACATAAAGATCCAAATATAATTGCAAAGGTAAGTAATTGTTAGAACGAGTTCTGGAATGTTCCTTGATTAATTAGCTTAGACAAGAATTTATGCGGATGATGCAGGCCACTCGGGCTATACCTTATGGGAGCAGTGCGTCATGATCCCTGATTTAGTTGATATTTAATTTTCATTGTCTATGTAAAAGTATACATTAGAAATAATATATACGGAGAATATGCATTGCAAATAAAATATATTAATTAAAGTTAAATAAAAGAGGTTGAGGATAATTTATTGTTTGGTATTAATATTATATTCTTTAATATCTATTATTAATCTTTATTAATATTAATTAAATTAAATTTAATACAATATTATAATGAATTTTAATTAAAAAGTAGAAATAAATAAAGAATATATTTGAATTAAACTATGTAAACAGTTAATAAAAGACTAAAACTAGTACAATATTATTTTATATAATTAAAAAAATAATATAATTTGTCATCTCTTGCAATTTTGGTAAATTTTGAATACTTAAAATCTTAAATTGTAATGAAAGGATAAAAAACTTAAAAGAATCAATTTAACACATATTTCTTGAGTGTACATTTATTACATATTTATACATATTTAGACATATAAACAGGGCGACTTACCTTATAATAAACATTTTAATACTTTTTGTATTTTTAAAAGAGGAAATATTAAAATAAACTAAAATTCAAAGTATTTTAAAGTTCAGTCAAGAAGTTTAATAATCTTAATTTGTATACAGAATAAATTGGTAATATAATTTCCTAACAAGAATCTGAGTAAATAACCAAATAAAATAAAGTAATCCAAAATCATTGAATTATGTATTTATTCATACCATATATTTTTTTATTACAATGGGTCAAAAATTAAAAACAACGTTGAATATACGTCAATTAGCAGTTTATTTATCCATATGTTCACCCCTTGTGTATCTTTTATTAACTTTTTTTCATTGATCTACTAAAAACAAAGCAATAAAAAAAATCGCAGCAATGTTAAAAGAAATTTGGCGTAAAATTAAAATTAATTTTATACTAATTTCATTATTACAAATAATTAAATAACACGCACATTTAACAATACAATATATCTCCGTAATATGGGTAACTAAAAAAATATAATTTAAATGAAACTATTACAATGTTGTTTTCTGAGTATACAATTTATATTTATTATAGTATTTTATAATTCGCGCTAAGTTAGAAGTGGCAACATTGTAGAAGATGAAGATCTTAGCAACCAAGCTACATGTTTTCTCTCTCGGTCTATCTTAGATCACATTTAGTCTTAACCTCTGTCTCTGTCTCTCTCCAGAATTATCCGTTATGAAGACCAATGAAGACTGGACGCCGAGTCACCGACGCGCCACGCTGGTATAGCCCGCCAACACGATGAGCGGTTCACTAAACTTCTCAGTTCTCATTCGTTCATTTCCGTTTTGGAACTGGGGGTAAGCGGAGCATTATGCGTATGCGTAAAGGAAGCCGAGTTCGTTGTAAGAAGTAATAAACAGGTTAGTTGTTATACTTTTTTTGTATTGTAAATGATAAATAAAAAATAACTAATTTAGGCCTTGAACTACTAGATATTAAGAGTAGTTGATATGGATTGTGCGAAAGAAAAGAAAGTTTACGAGGGCCACGTGGCAAAGGAAAGCCTTGCACCCGAAGAAATTGAAAAAATGATAGCGCAGGATTCGCGCTTAGTATCTAATTTTCAAGCTTTGCAGCTTGAAAAAAATGCTAAAAAGTACTGGGATTTATTTTATAAAAGAAACGAAAGCAGATTTTTTAAAGATAGACATTGGACGACACGTGAGTTTGAGGAACTTTTGAGGTTAGGAAATGCGGAGCAAGCACAATGTCTTTTGGAGGTTGGCTGCGGGGTTGGAAATTTAATTTATCCTTTGCTTGAAGATAATATAAATTTTCAAAAAATCTATGCTTGCGATTTATCGCCAAGAGCAATCGAATTTGTTAAAGTGAGTATAAATTTGGAAATTTAGACATTGTATGGTGAGCAAAATTTTATTTTTCATTTTTATAATACTAATTTCAGAGTCATAAATTATATGATGCAGAGAAAATAAAAGCTTTTCAGACAGATATTACTGCAGAAAATTGTTTTACTGAAGTGGATTCATCGATAGATATTACTACAATGGTTTTTGTTTTATCTGCAATACATCCAAACAACTTCAAATGGTATTATTTTTATTTGTTTAAATACATGTATCATTTGTTGTTTTTAATAAGTCTTTGATAAATCATAATGGTTTTAGTGTTGTGAGAAATTTGCATAAAGTTATGAAAAAAAATGGAATAGTATTATTTCGAGACTATGGGAAATATGATATGGCACAATTAAGGTTTAAAGCAGGGCATAAGATTTCTGAAAATTTTTATATGCGCCAAGATGGAACTAGGTTAGCTGTTTAAAATTTTGTATAAAAAAAAACAATTAAATATGTTAATTGTTTAATTGAAATATTTTTTCATTTTAAGTATTTTTTCTTGTAATGATGATTTCATAGTTCAACTGAATTCCTTGATGCAACACTTGCATATGTCTTTCGCTCCTATCTGATTTTAAGAAAAATATATACATATAAACTTTTTTAAAGCATAACGATTAATATACGTGTTTATTTCTAGAAGTTATTATTTTACAACTGAAGAACTGCAAGATTTATTTGAAACAAATGGTTTCAAAACTATTAATTGTTCATACGTTGAACGACGTACAGTTAATTTGAAAGAAAAAATAGATGCTCTTCGAATTTTTGTACAAGCCAAATTTATCAATACTTGAATTTTGCCAAAGGTCAGTATAAAATATTATTTTCATGTTAAATAAAAATTTTAATTTATTGTTTGTTACATTTGATTACAGTTTTTGCATATAATGTTAATTTTTTCTGTTAAATTTTTTAATTTTACTCTAATTTTTATTTTGGTATTAAATGATGAATTCATAGTTCAACTGAAAATATATTGATGTATTTTTTGTATGTCTTTCGCTCCTATCTGAATAATAAATACAAATTAATCTAATATAAAACTAGTCTAAATAACTCTTAAATAAATGATATATAATTGTTTTAGAAGAAATGATAGATCCTTGAAGTGATTTTGGATAACTGCTTAATGCAAATAATGAAAGGTGAGTTGAAATTAACAAAGTTCAGAAGTTAATTTACTTTTTAAGATTGTATCTAATTTTTATGAAATATCACAATATTATTAAAAAATTTTTATATGATGAATTCATAGTTCAACTGAAAACTAAATTGATGCATTACTTGCATGTCTTTCGCTCCTAGCTGAAATATTATTATTAGAATTAATGTAAACTAGCAGCATTGAAACGCATATTAACTATATTTTGTATTTTACAGAACATGGAAGGTGATGAACACATTCTTAAGAAATCGCACTAGAGTTCATGATTAATAAGCTATTCTAGGACGTGACAAGGTTCTAAAGATGCACCTTATTCTGTAAGTTTTTAGAATAAATAATTTATGTAATAAATTTTAATTATTTTTTTAATCCAATGATGAGGCTTGTGTTTGAAAATTTTATGATGCACACAATATTTCGTCACTACCACTGACAAAATATCTAGAAAATTTACTTTAATTTGTGATTTGTTTGCATATTTAATAATGATTAAAAATTATTTTTAGCTTATTGGAGTGGGTGAATTCGGCTGAATAAACTGAATATGTACTTACAGTAAATGATTGCCAGGTGCGTAATTATATAGTTATTTTTGTCAATTTGAATGTTTTGGTCTTAGATTAAATATAATAATCTTATGATGATTTAATTCAAAACATATATATCTTTCATGAATGATTTTCAATATTAGCTCTATCTGAAGAATGAATAAAACATTCAAATTCTAAAATTTATAATTTTAGAATATACTAATTGTTATGAATTTTATTTTAGATCCACATTGAATAACTTCGTGATCGGATGATACATATAAGTGTATTAAAAATATAAAACTGAGTTTAGAAAGAATTTCAAATAAATAATTTTAATAAATTACAATTGTACAATAGTATTATTTCAACTACCCTTATTCACAATTATTTACAATAAATAATCTTATGTTTCGTTAATAAGTAAAATTTTTAAACTGTTTAAATTAAATTTCAAGGCAAAGTTTTTGAACTATTAAGATATTTTTGTGTGGATTCAAACAGTTGTACCACAATATTTATCCAAAAGCAAGGTTTGAAATATCAAAATAAGTATATTTTTATTTTAAAGAAAGAAATAGTATAAATTTTACTACTCTATTTATTCAAGTTGATTATAAACATTTGCAATTTCTTAAAATATGAACTTTGGTTAACTTTTTTTGAGAGTAGTTATTTTATGATGTTGAGGAATTGATAAAA
The DNA here is from genome assembly GCA_018906755.1 of Sycophaga agraensis. Lineage (NCBI taxonomy): Eukaryota > Metazoa > Arthropoda > Insecta > Hymenoptera > Pteromalidae > Sycophaga > Sycophaga agraensis. Next base: position 3,263,418 of record JACCIE010000011.1, read on the forward strand.
ATAAATTTATAATAATTATTACGTACTGTATGTAATCGATTTATTATCTACATTAAATATTTATAAGAGTATAAATTTCCTTCACTCTTTTGTAACCATTACTTCTAAATCAATGATTGTTTCTCGAGGTTCAATTCCGAATTCTTCGTTTTCAAAATATTCAGCAGCCATATTGGCATCTGTTAATTTTTTCATTTTATCTCTTTCTACTGCTTTGTTTTGCATATTTGTTATCGTACTTCTCCTAGAACAGATTATTGCAAGATGGTTATCATAAATATCAATTTAATTATATTTAAAATTAAATTTCAGTTATATTATTTTTACACAAATTCAAGAAGAATAATTACGCTTTACAAATATTAAAATTGAGCATATTTTAGTAATTTTAAATTGTTTCTATTTATTCAGATAAAAATATTGGCTACTAATTTATGATTACATTACGAAGTATCCATTAGAATTTTCCAATTATATTAAAACAATGTTTTATGAAGTGATAATAAAAAATACTACTCTGTTATTAATGTAATGAAATAATATGTAATAATAATAATACAATGAAAACTGGCATATAAAGAAAAGGTTATTTTCATGTCAATAAAATGTCAAATTTAGAAACTATTTTCTTTGGATAATGAGGTTACAAAAAATCTTAACGAAGTGTTGTAAATTATCAATTTTAATTATAGAAAGTATAACATCATCGCGTATATTTATATACAGATTTATATATAAAGAGTTAAATAAAGTATTCAGATACAATTAAAAAGGAGCTTTTCGTACGTTACATGAATTGCATATGAAGCGAAGAGAACTCCTACAGATATTAAGGCTGCAGGATGATCAAGAAATTTTTTAGACATTACGAAGCAAATAAAAATGCAATTTTTCTAGTACATTTTTAGTAAACTTTACTTTTAATTTTCTGTAACCGATTACATGCGTACGTAAAAATGTTTAAAAATATTTCAACAGTGTAAGTGACACATTTTGAATGTCAGCTTGTTTTCACTGTTGTATAAAAATAAAAATTTGGTGCAGTTTTGATATACATGAGCATCTATATGGATTATATGTTATGCATTTATTAATTATAGAACATACATAATAATACTTAATTTAAAGCATCTCAAATTAGTGATTAGTGAAAAGTTAATTAATAAAAAATATAGACGTAGAAAATAATATATAAAAGATTTTTTATACTTAATATATTTTAAAGTTATATTTTTTAGTCTTCAAATATGATATGAATATATTATTGTCGCATTTTTAAATATTATTAATTAAAATGTTTTCAACATTTTAACTAATAATAACGTGTAGATAATATTGAAAAGATATTATAAATACTTAGTGTTTCACACATAAATATGAATTTTATGTACAGCCCAGATGAAATTCGTTAAAATTTCAAGTAAAAAGTAAAAAAAGTTAGTTATGTATTAAGTAATTAAGTAGCGTGTATGATTAATTTTTAGACTTAATTAACATTCAGATGGTACTCATGTACCAATTTTTATATAATTAAATTTTTTCTGATTCCGCATAAAACTCAGGTTCATTAGTGACAGAAATCTAAGAGATAATCACTCGAATGCTTGCATCGGATTGTAATTTTGATATGTATTGTAAATCCAGCATTTTTGAACCTTTTTAAATTCGTTGATATAAAAATCGAATCATAATTATATAATTGACTATAGATACTTTTGTTAAACCTATAAACAGCATCATTAGAAAAACTGGAATAACGACTTGCCTGCGAGGTTATGCAAGCTTTTTATGCTCATCCTCCCGCTTGCTACCGATCATTACAAGCTTATAAATATGCTCCGTGTACACGGTATTAGTTTGTATTTTAAAGTATATCAGTATAAAAATGATGTAAAATCATTTTTAGTAGTTAAATATTTAAGTAAACTTGTCAGTTGATCACATAGTTGTGCAATCACAGAGTCATACAAAGCTTAAATAACAATTTCAAGTTCATACATATTGTAGCTGATAATATTTTTAATTTATTATTATCATATTATTATATTAAATTTATTAAATAATTTTTTAAATAGTTTTATTAAATAAATACTTTAAAAAATAATGAAATAGGTTTTATTTATTAATTTTGACTCAACCACATTAAAATTCCATACACGAAATACATGAAAACAACATAATTTCCAGTGGAGGTCGGATGTGATGAAATTGATACTTAATCTTCAAACGCTCAAACTTTCAGTGAGCCTAAAAGTAGTGTAAAAACCCACTGATATACATTATTTGATTGACTTCCTTCTAAGAGCTATTAAATACATAGTGATAAATTTTTGATTAGATACTTAGTCATGTTCATTGTAATTTAAATAATATTTAAAAAATTCATGTTATATGTTATTTATGCGATTCCTACAAAATTATGAAATAATACAAATAATATCCTGGATACGCCAAAAAGAACAGTCTCAGTGCCTTTAATCATAGACCCATTTTTATAGAAATTTTTATTTATATATGTGTTTTTGATGCGATGAACCTGCGTTGAAATTTATTTCATTTATGTACCCTCTCCAAGAGTAAATTAAAGAAATAATTTAAAAATTTTAACATAGATTCATAGCATTGGCTAAATGTACATAATACTTTGTTTTTGTATGCCGATGAAATTATTAGATAACTTTATATTTATATTTATAGTTCAAAATAATTTCGTATTAATGAATCAGTAGTAAATTTTTTATTAAACAATGAACTGTATAAGTACGTACCATTTTTCTTATATGGTTTTATGGCTAAAAAGTATTTGTAGTTTACTTTACGATACTATTTCGCAACAAAGTATTTATACGGACAATAACTTGTCATACGATAGAACATTACATAATCTTGCCATTCCATTAGCAGATACATTATTTCCATTTCGGCGGTTTATAGTATTTAAACCGAAAAATGTATACATTCCATTGGTAACATTTCGTAACCTTATTTAAAAAGCAGCGAAAATTCTTTCGGGATCGCTGTGATTATACTTTTAGCTATTTATTCCCTTAGATTAATCCATCTACCTATAGCACTTTGAAATAAAATAAAATTAGAAAAGAAATATTAAGAGGAAATACGTTAAAAAAAATTAACAATTTAATTAAAATAATTTTTAATATAAAAATATACTAAATTACAAGTTTTTTTATAATTTGATTGCATTTATAATGCTTCATTATAAATGATAGATTAATTTTTTAATACACAAGCTTACAAATACATTATTAAAATATATGTGACTTACTATGTATACTTTTTTGATAAGTTTTTTTCCAAATGTGATTTTTATGTTATACATCAAGTAATTCTTTATTAAGACAATAGTGTCTGCGCTATGTAAGAAAACAAATACATCATTTCTTTCAAACTCAGCGCATATGCCTAGAACCCAAAAAGTGTCCCCTTGACCCGCAATAGGTACTTGGTAACCGAAGAGTATCGCATACTAAGGTCGTCGATCGGCCCACTGAGGCTCGCTCGGGGAATTAGCATGCTCTCTCACCTGTTCAAAGGCGGAGCCACGAGGGCCGCTCGCGTAACGCCCGCGTGCGCGCATAATGTCGCGTAAGCGAAGGGTACGTAGATCCATGCGCGCGGTAACGAGCTCGCGATTGCATTAAACATAAGTGCGCATACACATGGGCAGATGCGCGTGGAGGCAAAGGAGCCGTATATGCGTGATCCCGCGTTTGGACGGCGGCCAAGGTTCCTTGCCCAACTGCGCGCACCTCGCTCGCGTGTGGCGTCGCGGAGCATAATATCGCGGCCCCGCAACCCCCACGGCGCGACGCGCGTCCTCGCGCGCCACGACGAATTCGGGACCGTGAGTGCGTGACTGCGCGAGCTGGATTATGCCATTTGTGAGCTTCCACGACACTTGGGAGTATATAAAGGAGAGCCAATAGGTTGAGGAGCATCAGTTCTTTGAACACCGCAGGTGATCAGTGATCGATAAACCAATAGACAAACAAAACCATCTGACAATCAACATGAAGTTCTTCGCTGTGAGTACATTCGATTTTCCTCCGGGGTATCCTGCGCGGCGCGTAGTGTGATTGATTGCTTAGTGCTTTTTGTCTTTGCCGAGCATCTTTGTATCATTTGTCAATGCTTCTCAAGTATGATGGTTTCTGCAATGATTTGCAGATTGTAACCGTTTGATGTACTCATTTTTTTAAAGATTTAACTCGAGCAAAATTTTCTGTCCACAAACAATCTAAAAATAATCTAGAGATAATATAGTAATCTAGAGATATTTAGTAAAATTGAAATTTTGCTGTCTAATGAAAACTAGAACTGAAACTAAAATTTAGATACAACCATTAAAACTATATTGTGTGGCATCAGATAAAATTGCACGATATATTTTATGGATCATGCATAGGAGTTACATGTAGACCCACAGTTGTAATTTTTTCTATGTAACAAATAGAAAATAGAACAAGCACTGAGCACATGGTTGGACCTCGCATTTTGACATTGTATAAGTGTTAATTTACATTTATTATGATCACGTGGGAAAAAATATCATTGATACATTTTAGTTGTTAAATATTGCTCTTATGGCCTTTTTTTAAAAACAATTAACAATTGGAATAATAAAACTGTTACAGGTCTTTGTCTTCCTCGGCTTTGTTGCCGCTGCCTGCGCGGCCAGCTTGCCAGCTGCTGAGAAGTCCGAGCTGAAGCCGGAGGCTGTGGAAGCTGTGGAAGCTGAGCCAAAGGGAGCTGAAGGTCGTGGCAAGCGTGGCATCTATTACGGTGCTTACCCCTATGCCTACAGCTACCCGTACTACAGTGGATACAGTGCCCCCGTCGCTTACAGCGCGTACAGTGCACCTCTTGCCTACAGTGCGTACCGCCCCGCATACTATCCTAGCTACTACAGCTCCTACATCCTCGGTTAAACTCTGTCTTTTCGAAATATCTGCAATTCGACGGCATTAATTGTACATAGACGGATGGACGACGACAACTACCTGGACGAGACTGTACGCGGGATTGTGCTGATTGGAGCGAGCAAACAACTAACTAATGCCAGTTAATTAGTTCGTTTGCTTGTGATAATTACACAATTTAGGCACTTGTATTATAAAGATTATTCTTTTCGAATGTCGTCTGCCTTGTGTTCATGTTTCAGTAGTGCAGACGAATTTTTTCGAAATTCAAAATTGTTCACCACGACACTTTACTATGAAACCAAATATGTATTATTATGTTTTGTATTACTATATTAATATGTAATTATCTACACAATATATAGTTTTACTTTAAACCTTTACAGTATTGTTTTGTATAATTCTTCCTACAATATTCTACTTCCTTTTTATAAAATTTTTTAAGATATGGTCAATATATTTTAAGCATGCATATTTAATTTCATTTCAAAATTAGATAACTTCATATTCATATCTCTTTAAGTTATTTAATACATAAATTTAGTACATTAATGTATAACCAATGATTTTTTAAATATTAAAAATATAGAAGAATTTCCGCAAAGAAATTGAGTCGACAAATAATATTTTTAATAGATTGTTTGTTTTTATGACTTGTTTCACATGTCCATAAGCTTTTTGATAATTATGATATCTTTTTTTATTTTAATTTTATTTTAATAATTTTTAATTTATATTTCTATTTGGATTACAATATAAAAAAATGTTAGTAACTATATGTCTGAAATATTTGAAAGTATAATTTACAATTTCAAATATGAGCTTAACATTTTTTATATTCGTGCGTTTTTCTTACAATTGGACACAAACTAACATTGTTCATTACCTAGTCTTCTATAAGATAAATATAATGAAATTTCAATCTGATTAAGTCATTTACTTTAGTACTTTGAATTTATGACGACAGGATTATACAACAAAAAAATTAATTAGATTTAAGTATTATTTTATATTGTATAGGAAAATGTAAAATATGCTAATACATCTTCTAGAATTTTTAACATAGAGATATTTATTTCCTTGATGATTAATGATGCTGATTTATTTTAACTTTAGAATAACGGTTTTATACATTTTATACTATGTTGTAAATAAATTTTAAACCTAAAATTTAAGTAAAACTATAATAAAATATTTGAAAATAAAACCATTTGAATTTTCTAGTAATATGTCAAAACGTAATTTAAGCTGTAGAAGTACAGGATTTAATTACAGATATTCATTATATAATATAAAGAAACATAGTAATAATACTTTTCTGCTTGAGTTAATAACATTTATAGAGATATCATAAATTTAATGTTTTAAAAAATGAATTTTACACATGCATCAAATAAATATAAACATTATAAAATCAATTTTGAAAGTATGGCATAAACATTTAATTATTTGAGACATGTGACAGATTATACATGTATCATTATAGGCTACGCATAGGAAGGAAGGAAGCTGCGGCATACACGTTTCAGGGAGCCTGCATTTAAACTTTTTTTGTACTCGGCTTATTTTGATAATTACTTATATTTAGACTAAAGACTTTCAAAAAAAGTAAACAGCTATTTAGTTGATTCCATCACACTAAAAAATATACGTTTATACTAATTCTATTAAAGCTAATTAAAATGATATGATTTAACAAATCTAATGTTTTTAATCAATGTACAGAAAAATATGTGAATATTGTAGAGTATGCTTTCCAATAGCAGTACATAAAATAAGTTTAGATCTAGTTTCGAAGCCATAATTAGATTTATGCGTAAAATACATTTGCTTTCAAGTACTTTCGGTTTATTATTTTTATTTTTTGGATTAACAGGTATATTTAACTTGAAAAAATAAATGTGTATCACTTAACACTGTGATTTAATACTTGTATAAGGAATAACGATGAATTTCAAAGAACATAATTGTTTTAAAAAGGAGGCAAAGATATAAGAAAAGATCTTAAATTAATAATAATATACGTATCATTTTTTACGACAAGAATAAAAATAATAGTTGCCTTTAATTTTTATCTGTATATATGTATACTCCAATTACGCATACCCTTTGTAAAGTAATTATTTGAAGAATAATAGAGATGCGTTATAAATTATTAATTTCAATCTACCGGATAAAAACGATGCATCAGCTGAACATTCTTGAATTATGTATTGTGTGCTGCAACTATTAGACATATGATTTGAATTTCATATAATGACTTAATTGACTTCTAGTATTCGATTGAATTGATTCAAACTTTAAAAAATGTTTAGAAAAATCGAATTTGAATGAATAACAGATTAATCTAAATGTTATTCTTATTGTCCTTATAAATATATTATTATTCTCATTTCTTATAAATACTAGAAACACGTAATGCAATATACAATAATATTACTAAAAACTAACATTTAACGCAAAAAATTGAAACTCTGAGCACATTTCAAGTCACTCGAGCGCGTTTGTTATCCAACGTGTAAAATCGATCGCGCCATCCGAAAATCAGTGGAACTTTCTTCGATAGGCGTGACGCGTTGCAAAGTTGATTCGGAGTAATCCCTAGATGCTTGAGTGCCGTTGCACAATAGTAATACCTGCTCACTAGTTCTCATTCAGTATTCCAGAAACAGAGAGAATTTGAAGACTTTCACTAGGCTATGTATACACTGGCAAGCATATACGTGATCGGAATAACGGGTAAGGGGTTCTTTGCGCCCCACAAGCCATGATGAAAATTTATGGATTTAATGTGCGGAAATTCCGTCCACCACCTGAAATATATCAGCGAAAAATGTAAAGTTGCATTATTTTGCCCGGATAAGTAATGATGGGAAGGAATGCTTTTCCCCCGGCAGACTTTCCTTTTCTTTACTGCTCCATGCGAGCTCCAAACGGTAACATGCTAATTTTTAATGACTGACAACTTCCATCCGTCACTTGATTCACTTTTACTAGCACGGTTTATGATACTCGCAAACATAGAGTAAAATGCTTCGTGATCACGTAGCTATACTTTACAAAGAAACTCCGCGCCCCGTTATGTTAACTCGAGCGTGAAAATTCTTAAATGAGCTGTGCTTTGTCTTAATAATTAATTTGATGAGTTAGTCAACAAGCATAACCCATTCGCATGTTAATTAATTATTATCATGTAGTAGTTCGTGTATTTAGTGGTAATTTGTATCCTGCAGGAGATATTAATTGGCTACACTCAGTATCTAAATTTAATTTATTGTTAAATATGTAGACTAACTATATAGTTATAATTTAATTTAAAAAATTAATAATACGAATATGCTGCTGGTGTTGCTAACCTAATCAATTGCTTTACTGCTATAGCAATAAAATAGCTCAAGTTAATTGATACGCGAATAAATGGAATGATCTACAAGAATAATAAAATGTTGACAAAATTTCACTTCAATACTTTAATCATTAGAGTATTTAAACTATAATTATATTCTAATTTTATTTTTAATTTCTAAGTGCGCTTTATTAATGTAAGCTTCATGATTCATGCAATTTGAATATAATTGTCAGTATTTAATAATTAACTATGTATATAGGTGGGCACACACAAGAATAAAATTATAATTACTTTATAGTATGTTTTGTAGCGGTTCAATTTTTTAACGACCTTGATTTAACTTCATCGTAATTCTCATTTGAATGCGACTGATAACTAACGAATGAGTCGAACATTGATTAATCGACTTATAACGACACTTTCCTTTTCCTCACTTTTCATGAATTTGCCTGGCGCGTTGGCGTATTGGTGTAATTTAGGAAAGCTATTTGTCCCGCCCGGCTAACGGAGCATTTAAGCAATTGGGAGAGAAGAGGGCCAATTAGCGATTCTCGCGAACACTTTGCGGTGCATACGAAATAGAGAATTCTTCGTATACGTACTACGCAAACGACTCATACTACAATCTTGCTAATAGCCCTCGGTCCACACGGTGACTAAACTTCGGAGCTTCCTAGTTACAGATGATCGACATAACGCACGACGTCAACGGCCATCTATATGTAACATCACGACTCTTCGGTCGGCTAGGACGTTGCTTAAGTTCGGGTCGATGAAAGCCGACAAGAAAGTCTATTGTAATTCGAGGATGGTCGCGACCCGACTGTATTTATACATGTGCAAGTCTGGTCACTGGCTTTAGTCAGTAAGTGTCCGTCTAGCCTTGAGGGAAAGAAGCTACTCTCTTCCCTGATAGAAGTTAGCATATTTTGTGACAAATGCACGGCAGTACTAAAATTTTATTTTGCCCGGATACATTTTAAATTGTTTAAAAGTCTATAAGTGATTATTTGAGTGAATGTTATAGTGAAGTGATTCGATGATCCCAGCATAATTTTCTAAACAAATCATGAAAGTTATATTAGTAAGTCTTTATTTTTAAGTCTTCAATATTATAACCAATAAGAACTAGAATATATAGAATTTTTAATTTATATTTGTAAAATTTGTATAACAAAAAAATATTTATATAATATTACAGAAAATCTTATATCATAATTGAAACTAAATTTAAGACTTTTATCTATATTTTGGAAACCAGATTCTTACAATTTTTTTAAATATAATACAATTTAAAGTATTCTAATTTAAATAATTTTTTAAACGCATCGAAAGAAAAACATTTAAATTAAATATTTTATGATCTTAATATATCATACTGTTCTTTAGAAGAATAGTATTGCAGAAAATGCAATATTTTATACAGAGGTAATTATTACATTAGTTGTATTAAGACAAATACATTAAATCTAAACAAAACGCTGAAATAAAAACGATATTATTAAATTATATTATAAAGAAATATATAAAATAATTAAATATATTCAAAGCAGAACCTAAATATTTGGAATCTATGTCATGTCTAAATGTTATAAAACTATCCTAAAATTTATAACATTAAAATATTTTATTTGTTCAAAATTTTTGTATTGTAATGAATAATATTCTATATATTTTATTTCGTAGGTAACTTGTTTATTAATCGCAGAAGTTTTCTTTGTTTTTGGAAATGAAGATGTTAATTTAAAATTAGCACGACCAAAAACATTAGAAGACTCCAGCATCAAAAATCACGAGCTTGCATCAGATGATAAATCTGCAAAATTGATGAGAAGGGGAGATGCAGGATATTACTATAGTACACCTACTAGTAAAAATACTGCTAGCAATGATGGACGCGTGAGAATCAAAGGCCGAATTATAACTAAGATTCAAAATCAAATAAATCGCCCTTTTAAACAGTATGGTCCTCCTCCATTAGATAACTTATCATTTAATAAAGAACGCATTAAACCAACTTCTACAGAAAATATCTTAAATCAAGATGCACCAAGTCGAATAAAGGATACTAATTTCGCTGAAGAAAGTCCTATCGCTAGTCAAAATAACCAACCATTTGGTCAATATACTGCTAATTATTTGCCACCCAGAAATCAGAAACTTCCAATTCAGAATTTGCCACCTATATTTTCTTTTAATAATCGTGATTTTCCAAGACTGCAGCAGCAACAACAACGACAACGTTTACCAGAAAATCAACAGCAATTTCAAAAGCAGTCTCAATTAGATAATCAAAACTTCTTAAGTCAAGATTTCAATCAACAAAATTCAAATACAGTACCTAGTGGAATATCTAATCAGCAAATATCAGATGCTGCTCTCTTTTTAACTCAAAATGCTCAAGCTATAGCTAACCTTTACGGTGCACCAGCAAATAATCAAAATTATGCTCCTCATGATCAAAATTCTGAATTTGTTAATCAGAATCAACAGCAAGGACAGGATCTCGATCTACAAATTAATAACAACGGTCAATTTCAGGATCAATTCCCTGGTCAACTACCTTCGTACGCTTCTGGTATATTAAATTCACAAAATAATTTGGAGAACATACAATCAGCGGAGAAAGATAGAATAATAGCTGAATTGCGTTTGGCTCTATCTAATCAAGATTCTTCAAGAATCGTGCAAAGTAGTAACTTTTCACCAAATCATAATTCTGTTCCGTCACAATTTCCATCAATGCATCAACCACCTCTAAGTCAACCAGATTTGCCCTATTTATCAACGTCTACGATTAGCTCATCTCAGTTTAATGGATTGTTTAGGCCATCAACTCCTGCAACTCCTGTAATTTCTTCAACACCTAATGTACAAGTTCCTTCAATATCGACGCCAGCAAGTACATTGGTAACTACTAATATTCAAGCTATCGAAGGAGTCAATAGACCAGAAAATTCACCTGTAATAACTGATCAATCTACACCTGCTTTAAATCCTAATGTTCTTCATTCGGGATTTACACAATTCGGTGGATTTTCCCCATCTTTCGTTACATCCGGATTTGTTCCAAGTTTACAAAATTTTCCGAGTGCGTTTCCAACAACAGTGAAGACATCAGATGATTCACCAACACATTTTGGTATTCCTATACCGACATTTCAAAGTCAAAAGCCAGCTCAAACATCAGTATTAACTACATCTGTAAGCTCGAAATCTATCAGTAATCCAACAAATCGTGAAACTTCAGCTTTCTCAATACCTCTGCAATCGGTCAATGCATATTTAAATCCAGTTCAACCTACGATTCTGAAAACAAATTCAGTGTCGCTTATTCCAGCAGCAACTTCAATTCAATCAACATTTGCAACCCAGGCACCAGTTGCACATCAAAACTTATTGATTAATCCTTTGAGAGTTTTTCCTTTTCATTACTACCCTACTACAGTACCACATACATTGTACAAAACTTTATCACCATTGGCAGCATCACATCCATGGAGTTATGCAACATCCTTCGCTCCTACAAAGTCTTCGCAGATTTGGAAATAAAAACATTTGTTAGCGTATTAATATGTTAGTGCATGAATGTTTTACTCTTGTCATTGATGAGTGTTTGCTTTTCTGTTTTATTTTATTCTTATTGATGTGTACATGGTACAATCTTGCGTGTATATATATGAATTATTATTTATTGTTTTTTAATAAAAAATAAATCGCTAATGATCATTGTAATATTATTGAATATCCTACTAAACATCAACTCATTTCGTTAAGGAGGATTCTATACAAAAATATAAAATCATGCAAATATAAAAAAAATATTGCTCTAATAACACATTTAGGTAATATATAACATAAATTAGCTTATCCTGTGAGAAATTTAAAAATAGAATGATAGGGTTATATAAAACGAATTATTTTCATGCCAAAAACTATTTAACAATTGTAGCAAGTTATGCTTTAAAAATTTTTGATAAAGTATGCACGTAATGCGAGCGGAACATATAATTACTTTCTTAAGAGAAAGCTTCAAGTCTTCATTGTATCTGTGAATACTTTTTAAGGAGTTCGTAATGTGTAGCATATTTTAAACAAATATACCTACCCTTGTGCAAATATATCTATCTTTATATAGATATAAATATATCTATACATATATATATATACTCTTATATATATATATACTTATCTTAAATTACTACGTTTTTAAATTAAAACAAAAAAAAAGAAAAGTTAAAGGTAATAAATAATTTAAAATCTGAAATACTTTATTACTTTTTTGAATATTTAAACAAAAATATAATAATAGTAACAAAAAATAATTAGTAAACTAGTAGAAATAGACAGAAAGTAAAATTTAACGTTGTTAGATAAAAATTAAAAAATCTATAAAAGGCTAACTTTAAGGAAGTAGTAATTCTTTGATTACCAAATTGTTGCATTTCTCTTAATCGTTATAGCTGAAAACCGGAACAGATCTACAAACAAACAAATTTCGAATCATGAATAATTACCCTGTAAATTATCCTGCATAGTGAATAGGCTTTGCTTAAATATCAATAGATACATCACTAATTATTAATTATGTATCATTATATACAAATTATTATTATTATATATGAATGGCTTATGAGTTGGAAAAAGTAGATGTGTCACTTTCATATGCACGGCGAAAATAACAATGTGTGCCAGGTATTTCCGTTTTGGTTACAGGAGATATCTTTTTACGTGTGCAATACAGGGAGTTAAAATGTAAATCATGGTACCAAATGCATCGGCCTTGAAATGATGGCAACTCTCGATTCTGACCTCGATCAACCATTGACTATGCTGATCACGATTCGGATAGCCGCATAGCGATCACAAGCATTCGTAATGCGATTGCTGTATACGTAAGAGAGTAACTACCACTCTATGTTTTAATTTACGCCTGTACCATGCGTTTCCTGAACCCTCAAAAAATGAACCTTATTCAAACACACTTTCAAAACATTTTCCTTATTCTAAATTTTATTATAACTTTTAAGCAACAATTTGTGTTCTATTCAAGCTTCATGGATTGAATTTTAGTTTCATCATTCATCTCACTGAAAGTTCTTTGCCTAAAATAACTGAACGTGTGCACTCTTTTGAATATTTAATTACGATAAATATGTTCCAATGAACTAAATTTCGGCGTTCGACTTACTTTCAAATATTCTTTCACGTAGAAAGTGTTAATGCATTGCATTCTAATACTATTTCCAAGGAACGGATTAGTATTACTTTTGAGTTAAATATGTTAACGCTTTAACATTTTTTGAATCAAATATGTTCTTTATTGAGTATTTTTTCAATTTTGAGAATTCACAAAATGTTTTCATTGTTGAATACCTATAAATTAGTTATTTCGTATAAAACTCATTCGCAATCTTAACAATAAATTAGTAAATAGCATGTAAATTATTGTATCATTATAACATCTTTTTTATTATAAAGAAGCGATAAATATTTATAGTTATATATACAAACTTATTATAAAAATGTTTTCCATGAATAAAATAAAGAATAAAGACCTAATTTTTAATTTTCTAATACCACGAGTAACTTTGTTGTAATATCTGGTATTTTTATTATTTATTCATGCTCAATAGTTAATTGGGAGCAATACACTTATACGATTAAATATTCCGACACTTTCAATTTTAAATCTCATTTGAAAGTAATAGCAGAAGCTAACACGAGATGTCCACGCGCTTTTACTACACCATATCTTGCGGGTCAAGATTCCAATGCTACTTCCAACATTATTTGCTGTGATCGTGAAATCTTAGTCTAGACAAACTACTTCACCTCCGCTAGTTTCTTTATAAAATACACTGCAAGCCAAAACTACTGGTAAAACAACATTGGATGATTAACATTTAAATTTGTCCTCTATACTGGTAACTTGAAATAAGACTTGATATCGTTTTCTCACGTAGATTTTATTTTTTGCTCGGAAATATTTTATTGGTTAATATGATACTTAATGTACGTTTAATTTAATACTTTAATGCAAAGAGTTTATTTTATAATTTATAATAAAATTACGTATTTTAATATCTTACGGAGATTTAGATCAAGTTAAATATTACTCAATGAATTGTAATTAAATTGACTTGTTAGAAGAAAAGTAAGTAAGAAAAGAACATAGAAAAACAGATCATAAAATATAGGCTTCTCTATTCCTGATATTACATCATACTTATTTACGAGCATAGTAAATATGCAACTTATAGCTTATCATTTTATGAAAGTTAAATGGAGACGTAGGTGCAAACATCAATGAAGTAAATAGTTATAATTTTTCCCAGTGTTTTGATGTAATTATGTTTTTGTATCTCTTTACTGATTTTATCATTAAAATATCAATATTTTCTGTTATTCTCAAAGAGAAAGCGAAAAAAAATCAATATCATTTTATTCGACTAGATAAATAGAAAGAATTAAATAGTTTTTGCAAACAGAATTTGTATTCAATTTTGTAATTATTTTAAATGTCATGCATTCTTCTACATACTCGATGTATTTTTTAACGCATGCTAAAAGTATAGAGGCCTTGAAATAGACAAAAATTACATTTCCTATCGAAATTTACGTGATTTTGATAAATAAAGTATAAAGATATTTGTTTAATTAATTTTTTTAACTTTATTAATTTCTTTAAATTTGCAGTGTAATCATTATTAAAACTGTTTTTAGATTTTAAATAGTTATTTTTAAATATATACAACTAGTACAGATTAAACAAGTGTCAAAAACATAAAAATTTTAACATTTAGCTGAGTAGTAATGAAATCTTTGTCTTTTAACAAATCTTTCTAGTGAAATAACTCAATAATATCTTTTAATGTAGAAATAGACAAATCATTATTATATTATTGTTATAGATTTATACTTGAGTCAAAGCTGTAAAATTTAACTTTTTATTAATTTTAAAAAAATTTTAATATTCTCAATGGTAATTATTAGTAAGTTTCAGAGAAAATAAAAATTTTATACTGAATGTAGTAATTAAAATCTATGTACACCCTAATAAATATTTAAAATAAAGGAAGACCTTGATTTCATGTAGAAATTTTAAAATAGCCTTTCTACAAGACGAATATTTATATTCTGTGAATTATTAACTGTGAATTCGTTCATGCATACATACTCATGACAATATTCATGTTTAGAAGCGACCATTGTTATTCAAACTTCTATCTTGCGATCTAGCGAGGAAGTAAGCCACTTCACTCCCCTTCCTTTCGCTCCCGCCTCCTCCCTCCTTCAAATAAACCACTAACAATCACGGCTTTGTTCTCGAACTGTCGAATCGAAGCCGATTTTTCTGCCCCTCCCAAAGGCGGTGTTTCCTTCTTTTCTACGCAAGTACCCCGCACCATACCGATCGAACGTGTAATACTGCACCTCCGTAAATGTATAATCAGACGACGAGGAGCTCTCGACAGCCAGTCTCGAGCGTATTCGCCCAAGTACGCGTGGATACTCACTTACCTTCACCTAGACCTTTCGTTTCGCGAGAGAGCAAGAGCAAGGTAAAAGCTCTGTAAGAGGGGATCGGGATATAAAAGGTTTCATCTGGTCAGCAATGGCATCAGAAAGACCACGCTCGTTTGCTCCATTCGCCGGTAACTGCCGCAGAGAACAACAACAGATAGTGCGTAGACACTTGCTCGATAGTGATCTACAATAAAAAGCACGCGACATGCGGGCCTTAGTAAGTCTGTTTCTAATTATGTGTTTGTACTAGTTATATTTTAACTGCAGCGCTGCTATTTTTTTTTAATAAAATCAAATTTTAATTTTGTATAATTGAAATGGCTTCTTCTTATATACTCTTTATTAGGTGTTTACCTTTTTTATCCTATTTTTATCTAAATTTTAAATATGTAAATGATAAAAATAATTTTGTTATGAATAGAATATTGTGAATTTTGCTGTGTAGATTTAACTTTATAAATACTTAATATATATTTGATTTCCAATTTGATTTTATTATATTTCTCCTGTAAAATAACTTGTAAAAATATTCATTACTTATAATTTAATATTTGTAGATTCTCATTGGACTTGCAGCAACCCTGTCGCTTGCATCTTCAAAAGAACCAATACCACATCGCAGAGAAAGTACTCCACCCCGAAGATTTAAAGACAACAAAAATAAGCGAGGTATTGGAGAGTACCCCTTAGGCCTTAATTATGGTGGCTCTTCATTTCATGGTTTCCAATCACCTTCACAGACAAGCTTTCCAAACTACGGCAGTTTCGGAGGTGGGCAACTCGCACTTCCTTCCAATTCATTCAGTGTTCATTCTCAAGCTCCCTCGGGTTTTTCAACATTGGGATCTCATGGTTTGAGTAGTCTTGGAAGTTACGGTATGGGCATAGGGCAATCTTTAAATCTAGGACAACCATTAAGCGTAGGGCAAGGATCAGCTTATAGTATTCCCTCTGCTGGTCTAAGTTTAGCCAGTCTTTTAGGTAATCAGGCAAACGGACAAAATCCATATTCATCTTCCGCTATGAGCTTTGTAAATCCAGGAGATAGAACTGGACCAGTTACATTCACCGCACAAGTACAGCCTGTTATGCCTGTTCAGACACAAGCGTCGCAGCAGCAATATACACCTGTATATGCAACTGCAACTCAGCTAGGATCCAACAATTTTGCAGTTCCAATTTCCATGGGATCTTCTCAAAGCTCATCTGGTACGCATGGATATACAATCCCCTCATCCGCCTTGAACGGTATTTCATCTCACGGAGTTTCAATTGGTTCATTGATTTCTGGAAATGGGCTTCTTTATGGATCTCCATCAATGTTATCATCCGGAAGCTCATCGGCCCACACCGTTTCAGGAGGTTATGTTATAGCGTCACCTCAACAAAGTAGTTCATCTGTCAGTTATAGTATACCCATGTCAGCCATTGCATCGTCTCCTTCTTCGTCTGGCTACGCTATTGCAGTTCCAGCATCATATGCTTCACCGTCTAGTTCAAGCGCAAGTTCCAGTGGATCCTCATCAACTAGATATCAAACGCCAGTAATGTCTGTATACGCTTCTTCACCCACTAGCTCATCTTCTGCAACATATTCAAAGTATACTCCGGCATCGTCTGAGAGCAATGTTTATTCTAGTGGCGGAAATTATGGATCATTAAAGTTAGCAAGTTTTTCAAGTCCAAATACTGTTTATGGAAGTTCATCAAATTCAGCAGGAATGACCTACTCTGTACCTTCAAGTCACTCCAGCAGCAGCTCTACATCATCATCACCTGGACATCCAGTAACAAGTTATGGCACTCCAGTTGTTTCATATTCCGTTCCCTCCTCAAGTTATGGATCCCCCAGTCATAATCCTTCCATATCTAGCTCTAGTTATTCTCAAAGCTCTGTTCACTCAAATCCTAGTATGAGTTCCTACTCTTCGATATCTTCTAATTACTCTCCTTCTGGCAGCAGTTACAGTAGTCCCAGTTCAAGCTCATCCTATCAATCCGATTCCCCATATAAGAACCAAAATAGCAACTACGCATCGTCTAGTACTACATATTCTGGACCAAGTTCTAGCTATGGAAATTCTGGTAGTTCGTCAAGCGATTCAAGTCCAATCTCAAATTACAAGACTCAGTCGTCTTCCTCTCCATCTAGCCTCTCTAACTCAATAGAAACTTACTCTTCACAAGGAGGAAGCTCTTATGAATCCGATTCTGGAAGCTCTTATTCTAACTTATCCCCACGCTATGTTCGGTACCCGGATGGAAGGATGCCGTCATCATATTTGGACAATGAAGATTCGGTAAATAGTTCAGGCTATGATACGATATCTTACTCGGTGCCCAGCGAAAAGTATTGAAGAAAATTATACCATAGTCTTGGATGCTACCAGTAGGTCTCGCTGGCCAAATCATGGTGCGTAGTTACAGTATCGGCGCATTAACGCGTTCATATGCAAACATAAGCGCAAAACTGTACAAGCGCACGCCGACTTCACTCTCCGTGGGAATAGAACTTTCTTGCGCCCACGTCAATCATAAGGATTTATACGAATGAGCCTATAAGGCGAAAGAACTTTAATTTCTACCTGGTGATTTCGAGTTTACTTTCATCTGTACAGTCAACATCCGGTGTGCCAAATCATTATCGAGGCTGAAATTCCGTACGCATTTATCTCTTTTTTTCATGTATGCGTGACCATATGTACTTTTTATTTTACTTCATTAATTTATATACTGCGCTGTATTGTAATAATGGATTTTTTACACTGAGAGATAATTGTCAGTGATACGCGATCTGTTGTTATTTAGTTGCTAATAATTTTTATAATAAAATGTTATTACCTAAGAGAAATGCATTATTTATTTACCATAAAAACATTAATATAACTTTAATCATTAAGTATCTTATATTTCGAACATGTTATCAAAATTTCTAGTTTTAACTTTCCACAGATTGCTATAATCGTCAATTTACAAACAAATTTGTTGCATTTATAAAGTTTCAATGTAAAAGCATACAACTTAAGTGAAACTCATTTGAATAACGATTAGGTTGTACTCGAAATAAGTCTAGTAATCCATTTAAATTCACTTTCGATAACGAGATCTTTCGTTCTATTTAAAAATTGAAAGTACTAGCAAGATAAAAGAAATCGACAAAATATAGCGAATCTATAATTCTTTTAAGGAATAAGCCACTTAACACAACTACCATAATGAATACATATTTTAGTATAGGATGCAAGCCACATGAAAGAAATAACTTTTACTTTAAGTTTCAAGAGCGGGCAAAAAAGAGGCTCACCTTTCTAAAATATCCTTTTTAGTCAAGAAAGTGAGAGATCGGTGGCAGTTGGGACCGGTTCGCCCTTCCGTTAAGTGTAGCGCCCTTTCTTTTCCCTCTCAATTCTCAAACAAGCTACCAGATTAGAGAAACAGCTCAAGTATTCCAGTAGAACGAGGCAGGTCAACAAAAAGCTTGTATGACGCGTTTAGACATCACGTTCCTCATTCTTTCTTCTTTCTCGCATTCACCTTCGATTTCAGTGTTAGAAAGTGACTGAACGATGTTTAGCTATTCTTTGGGTTCTCGTTTCGTATTCGTTTTTTTTTAGTTTTTAACTATTAGCAGAAGAAAAGCAAGTTCGAAGCATTGGTCTGTGTAATAGCGACTACCGGTTTTTACTTATATGTGTATGAATAGTGGTGTACAACTGTCAATTATATACCTTTCGTATTTCTTGTTGATTTGTGGAATTTCTGAATTTCGCACCATTTTGCATTGTTTAAACAACATGAAGTAATGGATACAATTATGCTTTATTGAATACAAGAAATCACATCATTTAGTGAAATTTTTTATAGTTGTTTATTTACAAGTTATTATCCGGTACCATTTATTACATTCACACGTTTATATTTTTCATGAAAAAATATTAAATTTTACATAATAACATATTTTAACAACATTTTAATATAAGTATTAAAGAAAGTTAATGAATAATTATTACAGTGGCTATTATTGTTAATCTGTACAACAGCAATAAATCACATGATATAAAACTAATTATCTCTTCAATGACATTGATTTAATAGTGAAAAAAGCTACTCATTGTTGAATTATTTTGTTGGTATGAAATAAACATCTTATTTCACATTTTACTTTGTGCTATAAATCATAAGAATTCATTCAAGCTATTTGCATCAATACAAAATATTAATATTAAAATTTGTAGATAGAAATAAAATATAATCTTAAATTGGAACAGATCATTTAATTGAATTTAATTTAAAGACTTTGAAAGAAGTTTAAAATTGTTGTACGAAAGATATAATACGGTTGCATTCAAAGTCTCTCATATCAACAAGGTATTCTTTGCATACTTTCACTGTAGATTTGGTAGCTCATCTATGTGCATATCCGAAATGTTAATTCGTTTCATTACACCAATACTTTTCCTTGTGAGAGAGCGAGATTTTTTATTAGTCGTTTCGTTGACTAGCAAACTAGGTTAATCTATCAGTTCAAATGCCATGAGAGGCACATGCGTATAGAAGAAATGTGTATAAGATATATTGAATGCTTTAGATCGATATTATCTGAGATATTTGATTTATCTTGCTATTAAATTGATGAAAACAAAACTTGCAGGTTAATTAATTATTTGTTTCTTTCTTTCAAATTATTTCTGCACCATTAGCATATTTTCATAAAACAAGTAAATTTCAATTATTTATTATATCATCTCGATAAGTAAAATATAAATATAATTATGTATATTGTATTTTCAAGTATATACATACTGATATAACCAATACGCATAAATTTTTTTACATATACAATTTTAATTTAATTAAATAAATTATTTAATTACAGCAATCGGTTCTAAATATATAATATTTCTATATTTGATTCCTATATCCCAAAGTATTCTATACTACCTACCTAAACATCAATAGCCGATGTACCTATCCTAGACTGTGAATATAAAAGAGAGCAATTAATTTATCTCTTTATAGAGTTTCTTTTCTCCAGTACTTCGTTATGCATGAAACACGCACATGCATATTTATAAAGTGATGGGAAAATATTGGGCACGCATGCGCTATATACTTCCACTTGCACTTGAGAGTAGTATGATTGACCATTAGTCTTATAATATTGTAATATAAAATTCACTGTAGTCGTTTGAAAAAATTAATTAAATTTAATACGATTAGATATGTAAAATTCAATATATAAATATGAATACCTGAAGTATCTGTATAATAGATATATTTTATTGTGCAAACCAGCTACTATTTAAGATACTGTAAATTTTGATTTATTAATATTATAATATGTATCCTTATATATACTATTAAATATTTGAGTTTAATGTATTATTTTATTCATTATATATAAAGTGTAGTGTGTTATTATGAAATGTGTAAATGGGACTTAAGGCATTTTTGAAACAAGTAGTAAGCAGCTACTTTCATTGTAAGTCTTCTGACATCACTGACCCACTGCTATCTATCTATCAGAGATTCAATTAATGACAAAAAATGGATGGATTAAATCAACATAACCATTATACCTATTGCTCAGTTTCACAAAAAAATATTCAAACTTAAAATTTATTCAATAAATTATTTATTATTGTAAACAATGATTCTAGTAAATGATATTTTTATTTGAAAATACCACATAAGAGTTATTTAGGAGAAAGTTGTTTGCTCCATAAAATTAAAGTTAAATATACTCATAAATGAAACAAATTAGAGAGTTTATGTGATTAATAAAATACCTTTCATAAACTAACCCCATAGTGCTGATGAATAATCGAAAATATTATCAAGCTTGTAAACTTTAAATGTATATACATGTAAAACTGATTCTTAAAAAAAAGTCACGATTAAATAAGATTATCTATAAAGGGATACTACACTCATAATTTATCTTGCCCTTGATAATCTAAAGCAGAATACTTTGATTAATAAATTTTGCTTTGTAAAGATTAAAAATATATGAATTCTTTAAAATCTTTATTTTTAATGGTATGTAATTTTAATTTTTTTATTTTCTATGTACAGTATAAGATGACAAATGTATTCATAATTCAGTTTTGCAAACTATTTATACAATTGAACAAGAGTAAGATTATATGAGAAAATCGAGGAGAAAATAAATCATGGTATGGCAGTGGTCAATTTAAAAATAAGTTTTAACCAAAGCTTCATCATATATTTCTAGTGTAACTAATCTGTAATATACTTATACTGTAATTATAGATACATTTGAAAAGTATTTTGATGTAATAGTATTAATCAGAAGATATCTTTCAATTGAATTTCGAATTAGTTAAAAAAGCTATTCTAGTATTTTAATTATACTATTAAGAACATCATTACAGAATTCAAAAGCGAAGGATTTCAATGTATCAACGATATGTAATCGCACATTCAGATTTGAGCAATGACATGAATTATTTTATATTATGAATAAAAGATTTCACTTTAAATAGATCACGGCGTTATAAAAAATAAAAGAGAGTGCAAATTTATAAAAACTGTTAACTATATAGTTGGCAGAAATATATATAAAAGGCCAAAACAATCTGTTGCAAAGTATTTTTAACATTATGGTAGAAAAAGAATTTCTCTCAACAGCAGACACGTTGGCGTAGATACCCATGGAAAATGCGTTCCAACTGTGTGCACGCGCTTTTCCGACTTGTTCCAGTTAGCAGACTAACTCGGTATCGCGCGTTCGCATTCGAGCTTTAACGCGCACGGAGCGCTTATATCGTTCGATGGGAAAATGCATCGGCTCTTACTCTTAGCGGCTGCTCCATTAATTCGCGGGGAAAAAGGCATGAGAGAGTGATTGCTTTTTACTCTTTAAAAAGCCCTGTACCCGAGGAAGAGTTTCTGTCTTTTTTTAGAACTATGTTCGAGAAATTGGATTATGAGTACATACGGCACGAGCTCAATTGGACGGTATACTGTGCCCTTTAATTTTCATGTACAGTAAGAATAAGATTATGATGACTCTAGTGAATTGAAAATGCCTTTTTCAGGTTTCTTCTATAATTGGATTAAATAAAGTTGCGATTATTTCAAGAAATTAAATCTTAACTTTGTTAATTTGATGACGGTTTGCTAGAGTGTAATATTTTGTAGGTGAAAGTGATTAAATTTAGAAGTTGGTTACATTTTATTGTCAAAATACAATATCTAAGCATAATAAAGAGTTTGGGTCATTTAGAACAGATTAAGACCTGTAGTATTATTAGTGAAAGAAACAAGAGTATGTACTTTGTGGCGAAGAAAACAGCTTACTAAAAAAGTGGATCAATCGATATTCCCTTTATTATTTCAATTTATAGGTGTTACGTCACGAAAGATTAAATCAAGTGTTATATAACCGTAGAATCTTTTATTGCCGGTTATAATCGCAGCTTTAATTGACAAAAACGTAGCCGATTTTTCAAAATTGTCTAATTTTCCACCTGCTTCTGACATTGCGCAACTTTACTTGAAAATTTACCGCTCCCTGCTCCTCCCCCCACAAAAACAATCTGGTCATAAGATTTTATGATCCGAAAACAAATCAGAAAGTATGTGACCGGCGTTGAATCGATTTTCAGGCGCGCACATTCCACGATGTCGCTAGAGAAACAATGACAGCGACAGTTTCGCGCTCTCGTGGCCGCTGGAAAAAGGTGTGGTCATCTATATTGGTCCAGTACCGTAGACGTCCACCTCCTTCTATCTCTCGATCTCTGTGGGTGAAAGTAAAAGAGCCGCACCGGCCTCCTCCACCTCCTCGTCCGCCTCCTCGTGCGCACCGGAACTCGGCGTCATCCCAAACGAGAGATAGGAGGCCGCGGTAAAAAGGGGAAGAACTCGAATCGAGAGCGAAACCACTCGCTTTTTAGGGGGAGGGAGGCGTCCCTCGATCGGCCGCTTTCGAACGCCGCGCGGAAAAAGGAAGCGGGAAAGTGATTTCGATCGGACGTAGCCTCGCGTGCCGAGAATTGTCTCTGGCCCGCTGGGAAAAGGCGCCGGGGGCATTTTTACAGGGGACTCAAGGGGAACAATGCGGCTCTTATCACGAGGCTCGGGTGCACACCTTGCGACATCGATCCGGCAAAGGAAATCGAGAGATCATTTCCTCCATTGTTTTCAAGATTTTCTCGCGCTGATTTTTTTCTCCTCCATCGCATCTTCCAAGATTATAGCCGGTGCGAGAGCAAGAGAGCGTTACCGCCTGTTCCTTTAAACTAATTGTATGTAGTCTAGAGGCTTTTGGAGGACCTCCCAAGGGAGGAGCCCAAATATGTCAAGCAATATTTCAAGTGCAATAATAATTTTAATACGCTAATCAATTTGATTAATGATACTTGACCTACTTGTACTGCTATATTATATTTTTTTATTATAATTTAAAAGGGGTGAATATGTTAAAGCTATAAGCATATTTAATGATCAATAATTTAGAATATAATATTATTGAAACATGTGTTTCAACTTCGTTCAAGTATCAACTTGACGTGTTCCAAAACTATGTTATTAATTTTAACACAGACTAGTTAAAAACAAACAACTGACGTTGCAAATTGTAAAATTCTGTTATCTAATTTCTATAACAAGATAACATTTTCTGTTGTAGTTTCCGCATGTAATGAACATGCGAATACTGAACGCTCGATGTATGTACTCGAATTTACTACATACTCCTTCGCTCAAACATCTAATTTAAATTTCACAAATTGCCATTCATTACTTGTATCATTAAGTTATCACCTTTGAATATCTAATATTTTTTTAACACTGAAATTTTCAAACTATTAAATGTATAAGAATGAAAAATTGTATTCAAACTTTATTGCATACCTAAAACAGTTTATCACATAAAATGTAATACAGTACAAGATTTTACTACCGTCTATACAAGTAGTATTAAATTTAGATGTGAATTGAACTAAATAATTTATCATTTGAAAATAAGTTATGTAAATTTTCTAACAGTAATACGTTTATTTAAAACCAATGTTACATTATTCAACTTATAAATCCTTTAAAGTAAGTCACTGCATTCTTCTCTGAAATAAAGAAATTAAAATACAAAATGTAAAGTAAATTATATAGAATATATTATATAAAACAATGTTCTCCTTTTCGATCTTACAAATTGATAAGATATTTTAAATTCTTGATATGAAAACTTTTTGAGCAGACTCATATAGTAATGAATAGAACTCTAATTTTGGACGATATAAAAGTATATAAATTAAAAAATTTCAATAACATATCAACAAAGTAGTAAAAGAGTTGATAGTTATGCTACAAACCTTTTGAATACTGTTCGTTGCTGTAAGGGTATAAAAAACCGATTGTGGTTACTAAACTACTTCCGGTTTCAATTTTATCATTATAATTTACCTTCCGGAAGATACAAGTTATTTATTATTTAAAGTATCTCGTAAAATTTTATCTTAATTTGAGTATTACAAAAATAAAATTAATGTGTTACGAGAAAGTAGAATTTGTTAAAGATATACAGGACCTCATAGAATTCGAACAAATAAAAGTTGGTTAAAAATAATAGTTAATATAAGAAGATTCGGTAAGTGTTCTGTGTTTGAGTCATCTCAAATAATTAATATGCAATATTATTTTGATTTCAATTGTAATTGCAGATCAAGTTTAAAGTCAAAATAAAATTACCACAATTTATTTAACTTAATTTAATTTTATCATAAAAATTAAAAACTGTTTATTTTATTCTCTTATTAAGTTTTGCTCTAAGCAGATTGCAGATTTTTATCATATTTTTTTTTGTCTTTACAGAACTACATCTGTTATTAAACTATATATAATAATACATATATTTAATAAGTACACGCGTTTATAGAGAATTTGCATATAAGTTTTTTATGTATAAATTTATTAAAATAGATTTTCAGTGAAATTTTATTCTGTGCAAAGCTAGTGATAGATATTGACATAAAAAGTAAATCAACAAAAACTTTTCGAGAAAGCGCTTTTATCACCTGACGTAAATAAAAACAGATCATAGCTAATATAAATGCGATAGTATGGAAATCGTGTGATAAAATGTATGACAGATACATACGCGCGGATAGTGCAATAAACTGTCAAATGTTTATTTTTTCTTCGTCTCATTGATTTCTTTTTAGTAATATTAGGTAATACAATTATTAGATTTAAATATAAATTATAATAAGCATGTATGAATTTTAAACTTATTTCAAATGTAAAAAGTAAATAATTTTAATTATTGTAATTTGTAAGAATATACTATTTTAAAAAAATTACATTTATACGATTCTACATTGATCAGATTAAATATATTTTATACAAATATTAATTTATGTCTTTAAAAAAGTTTACGCAATTTCAATATTCTACATAAACTTACATATTTGGTAATCACATACAAAAGCTGTTGTTTTAATGAATACACAGGAATAACTCATTTCGTTTATTTTAAGTTTAAACACAATTTTTTTTTTACTTTCAAGTTAAATATACCTTATTCGGGAAATGTGTATTCTCCATTTCAGAAAAGTGATTATAGATATTTTTAGTGATTCTAAAAAGAAAATTGAGATATATTTAAAGAATAATTACTTATTTCCAAACTGAAAATAAAATAGTGTAATTCTGCCGTAACTATCAGATGAAATATTATTATGCCTGTTAACTTATGCCTGTTAGGACACTAACCTAAGTTCAAAAAATGGAATAATATGCAATGTTAAACTTCAGAATTTTGTTATAAAAATTAAGCCGCTTGTGCTATAAATAGTAGTTACAAAAAAAGCATAAAAATAGAAATTAACCATTCGAGATCAATGAACTTGATAACTACGAGCCGAAAGTAGACGTGAAGAATGTTAATCAAGACTTTGATCATACATGCTCCTACTTCGGCTCATACAAGATAATTTTAACATCAATGCACATTTTTGTGATACTCTAGCTTTTCCAATCCTAGTGTAAGCAAGCCTCAAAATCCGGTGGGCCGCGCTTTCTCCCAATCAGTGCAAGACTCGGTATAAGGCAATAAATAATTACCATTCGCGAAACTCTTCATTGGTAGTGCTGATTTCTGAGCACCAAATCCTTCGATAGACCGAAATTGGGCTGTGAGTAAGCCTAAAGGATCGTTAAAGATCTGAAAGAGCAACGCTCGCGACATGGCGCGTTGTCGTAAAAGTTTTCCCAATTTTCCCCCCGGACAGCGTGTAATTCGCCGTTATTAAAGTCGACGCGGCTGCGTCCGAGGCGCGCAATTTATCCTTAACGACCGCGGTGCTAGACAGGCGTGCGCGGGGCTCCGCTCCCGCGAATCTATCTCCATTTTCTCCGGGCAGTGGCCGTGGGGCGTGTGCACACGCACGCACGGGCGCAGGAACCGGCGGAGAGAAAAGTCAAACTAGTTCTGGAGCGATTTTTCACGCGGCCGCGGTATAAAGGAGAAATTCAGTGTCGACCGGCCTATCATTGACCGTCGTACTCTTGAGCCGTGAGCATTCGAGGCGCATAGATTGTGGAGCATTTTAAACGAATTCATAGCCACCGGAGTTCGCTCCAATCAATGAAGAAACAATTTTGGATAGACTATCTTTAAAGACGAGGGCAAGATCAAAAGATGTTCAACATGAATCTTTTGGTTAGTATACTTTATCTTATATTTTAATTATTTATTACAATTTTTTCTTATGCTGACGAGTCGCCTCTATCAGACATTTAGAGATTTTTATTCAATAAACAACATTAAGTCAAACATACTTTTTTATAATTGTGTATAATTACAAAAATATCATAAATATAATGTGGAATTTATAATATTTTTAACTGAAGAATATACAATGTTAATTAGATATTTCTCTTGATAAATCAATTCAGCATTAATAATTGTAACCTTTATTGATTCATTATACGTGGTATAATAAATCACATAATTATGGCATATGGCAAAAACATAGCAAAAATTTCTTCATTTATGTATCGTATATAAACGCTTTATAAATGTCTTTCTTTCATATTTAATACTGTAACTTCAATTAGGAACGTAATCTCAAAACTTACACATCACATTTTTCACATTTTTCTTGATATTAAATTTTTATTAGAATAATAAATATGCATTTGAACTACTGTATTCTAATTTTTTTATCTCCAATTCTAAATAAATCAAATGAACTTAATTTAAATTAAAATTATATAATTTGAAAAATTATCCCTAAGTTTAGATATCCGATAAAAATTGAAAATACTTTCCAAAATATAGAAATATAGATGATAATAGCATGCATGTACCTTATACGGTTTCTTTACTCACTATACACACTAAACCATATTTATTCAATATCAGGCTATTCATTTACGATAAATATTGTTTTTTCTTGATAATACAACATTTATTAATAGATTTTATCCAAAATTATTTATAAATCAGATGTTGTTATTATATTACTCTGTTATTTCTTAATGTTAATTAATATTAAAAGATTTTATAGTATTAATTAAAATAAATAATAAAATATATAAAACGTAACGTTTTATTTAATTGGTTTTAATAAAAATTTTGCATTATGGAAAGCTTTTTTCCTCTGAAAGTCTATCGAGTAGAAGTTTACTTTCCCTTTCAATTTCCAACTCATGCTTGAATTTCTCTTTGAAGTAGAGGATTTTAAATATTTAATATTGCTAAATTTACCACGATATTTCTTTTACATGCAATACATAATAATAATATAATATGATATTATTTTTCTTATAACAAATTTGAACAAAATACTTCGTCTTTTATAGTTTTTGAAAGTAAAACTTTATTTGGTTTTTAGTTATTAATGTTATTCATTTTAATTTACAATATGAACATCATTTTTTTTGTAGTCGAATTTAAACAAAGAATTAACTCGTTACATGAATATTTTGGTCCAAGTGATAGAAAACATTTGATAATAATTTCTATAATGTATGAATTTAAATGTGATTTATGAAATTCTGTTCCAGATTCTTCTTCTATTCTCTCCAACAGTGATTTTAGCCCAACAGTACCGCAAAAGCTCGAATCCTAATGATGAGCCTTTTTTACCTATTCATCCAAATTATCCTTACAGTCCAAAACTTCTCAAACGAGGAATTGATCAACACCAGCAGCCTCAGCTGTCACAGCAACATCAGTCACAAAGTATCGCCCAATTAACGCCTGAACTTTACGCTCCAAAAGTTGATGCTCGTGATTCGTATTCATCGAGTTTCAGCCAGGCATCTTATTATCCTTCTTATGAAACTTATGCAAAAGCTGCTTCCGCGCAGAGCCTTGCATCTTCACCCTTTTATCAGTCATCCTTATCTAGTTCCAGTCCATATAGTCTTTTAAATTCATATGGTTCACCTTATGGTCCTGCCTCTGCTTATGCTGCTGGTTCTCCTTACGCAGGGGCAAGTCCTCCACCTATCGGTAGCACTCCTTATGTAGGTGCGACTCCCCCAGCTTTGGGTGGATCACCGTTTGCGAGCCCAGGACCAGGAGCTAATGGCTATCCATATTATTTCTATCAACCACCATACTATTATCCCAATTACTACAATCAACCGCCCTATCCTCCACCTCCACCTGGATATCCTAATGGTCCATCCAAAAATAATAAAGATGAGGATGACGATGAAGAGGACGATAAACGTCGAGAGAAAAACAAGAAATATAACAGCAATAAAAACAAATTGAGGAGCTCTGATCGCGATATCGCTAACAGTCAATTTGTCGATGGAGGTAACTATATTATCTCAAGCAGCAAAGATCTAGATGGCGAATCAAGTAGCCATCGAACCCCTAGCCATTACAATCAAATTGAGGATTCTGAAGTCCAACCCCGTACGGTTAGCCTTCCAAAACACACTTACCGCCTAGTTAGTATTTCTGGACAGCAACCAGCTGATTATTCCGGACCACCAGGATATATCAAGGTTCAACAGCTTGAACAGTTAATGCGTCAAGCACTAGCTAAACTTTTAGCTCAAAATGCAGCCCAGCAAGTGAATCTAGCGAAGATACAACAACAAGCGAGTCAATTGCAAGAAAACCAAGATGAGCAGCAGCAACAACAGTACATTTCTGTTCCTAACACAATAGCTAAAACTGGTTTAAGCTACGTTGTTAATCCTACAATCCTCACCAGGGTAACTCCAGGACAGTATAATCCTAGCCAACTGGTGCAAACGCCATCTCCTCCTAGTGTAAAACCGACCTACAACCAAAAAACAGCGACAAGTGTCAGCCTTCAACAATCCCCTGGAATCTACATACCTCCTAGCAAGACCGAAACTGACCACTCAGCAAGTGGAGATTATGGTGATTATGATGCTTCTGAACTATCCGCCACTAGAAGTCAACAGAATTCGGCAAATTATCCAGCTTCTGTAGAGCCAACTAGGCACAATTATTCATATTCAACATATCGACCGACTCAGCAGACAAATCTTGAAGATGTCAACTTTGGCAGTAAACAGAAGACCAAAAATTAGACGACAGAGCCATACTTTTTTCTATTATAGTATTTCAAAACTGATATAGAATATAGGGCAACGCAATCGTGTGATTTGTTTCGATAGAAAATCACAAATTATTAAAAATGAAAGACTGGAATTGATATATGCAACTAACTTTAGAAGATTATATTTTTATTATGTAAGTATATATAACGTATAATGTAGGTACTCTGGTAATATCATCATCAGACTCAGACTCACAATATCGTTGAAAAGTTACTTTAACGATATGTATACATATAAAGTAATAACACTTATATCAAAGTTACGAATTAAAAAAAAACACTAGCAGTATAGCCATAATTTTATTAATTGTTTAAAATACTGTTGAATGTATAATAGTTATATTTCTGAACATTTGGTAAGATTGACTGTTAAGATGAATTAATTGTTATGTTACAAATAAATTTATTGTTGAATTAAATTTTGAGAGTTTTTGAGACATTTATTTCCTTTCTAATATTAATTTTAAGCGTATAATAAATGTTATGATTTATATTTAATGTCCCTGTAGTTTATTTTATTATATTAACAATTTTCTTTTTTAATTTTTATTCTATGCTATTTTATTTCTATCCAGAATCGCATAATATTTCTTACCTAAGCTTTAATAATCCACACCAACAAACTGCAAGTCATTAAAATAGCAATAAAAGTATTAAAAACCATCGATTCCAATATTATTTTGTTATTTAATTGCAATAATTTTGCAATAAGTAGAGTGGAGTTCATGTATACGCAACGCTCCTTTAAATTTAATAGTTCCGTCTATTCTGAATTCGCTTTATTTTTCTTCGTACGGCATTGATTAATGAATTGACTGGTTTTTTTTAATTACGGTTTTTGATTAATGCACTATCACACTGCAAGACTGGGCATTCATTAACAGTATCTTCTTCCCTTTTAATTAGATGTCATTTTCAACCCGTACTTGTCTCGTCCTTCCTTACGAAAAAAGATCACTTCGCCGATCCTCACCTCCGGACTGCGTGAAAAAAGAGACGAGTTGAAACGCGTGAACTCGTCTGTTATACGGGCGGGGAATGTAACAAATGGTATATTGCGGAGCTGGGGAGTACGATTCTTTCCCCGAGAAGAGATGAGCTGCTCCAGGTGAGCTCAGCGGACGAGCGCCGAGCAAAAAAAACTGGAGTGGGTAGTCTGCTCCAACAACGAGAGCACCAATGGCTGAGAAAGGGGCTTTAGGTATCGAGGGGATGATATTTCAAAGCAGCTCGTGCACCTACCCAAGCACACACTTGATCGTGAAAGGGACTTACTCTCTTAGTTTTTGCGAGGAGATTAAACGATATAGTAAAAGCAAGGTATAGAAGAACATATTGAGCGGTATATAGTTCCTTTTGAAAGCTTATTATATATTTAATCCTTGTTTTGTCTAAACTTAAGTATTACATTAAAAAGCTTTACTTCGTTATTTTATTTATACAAACATTAAAGATGAAATTATCTTATTGCTTTCAACCGTGTTATTTAATTATGGATTAATTATGTTAAATATCCGAAGAATAGCAACTTGAGTGAAACTTAATGACACGAATTTTTTGTATCAATAGAATTTGAATATTTGTGCAAAATAGATCATATTGTCAAGATATATATGTATTTCCCATCAATTTTAATCTACAGAAATCGTGCAGGACTCTAAAGGCTTTCTCTTAAGTTATCTTATCTCATAATTTATTTATGTTTAGCAATACTGTAACAAGGTACTTATTCAGAAACAATTAATTTCCCAGAAAAGTTATTTCACTTTCTGAATTTTGTACATGTCAATGAGACTAAAAGTAATAGTAAATTTTCTTTTCAAGTAAAAAATGATTTCAATTGCAAAATATACATACTTTTATGCTCAACTGTTTTCCAAAACTTTAGAGATTATATTATTAACTGTAATTACTTTTTACTGTACTGTAATTTTTTCAATAGCGAATGATAATAGAAATCAAATAGTCAGCACAAAAACGTTAGGTTGAGCCACATGTTATTATTTGAATATCATACACTTTCTCATTTCTTCTTTCTTGATTATTTTCAAAGTTGACTACTGCATGTACAAATTGCCTCGCATCATTGTTAATAAATGACAGAATATTTTTTACAATTTCTTAGAAAAAGGTTAAAAACATACACTATAATAATCTCAAATAACGTATAACCTGATCTTTTATATTTACTGAATAATGAAATAAGTTTATTTATTACCAATTTCTGCAATCTTATTAAATTATATTTATCAATATTACATACTCTCATAATTTGATTATTTCAATTTATTATTAAATATTTTTGTTACGTTAGAATTAAAATTCCATAAAATGTATTCATACATTAATTTCAATTTAACATTTTTATCAAAAATATCTGTAGCTTATAAAATATTATATTTTTGCATCCAATAATACCTATTTTCAAAAGATATTTCTATTTTTAATAAACTCCTGATACACATTTTTATACTGTTTGCATTATAAAAGTTACAGAGACCTAAAAACTACATAAAAATGGTTTAAAAAGAGGTGTAAGGACCATAAAAACAGCAACAAAAACTTTTACCTCGAATGTTGCGAGACACTCCTGGAGAATAAGCAACATTTATCACTTAACCTATAGATCTTATGAAATTTTACGAAATGCAAGGAAACTACAATCGAGATTTCTAATCAGACTCCTGCGTTTGAATGAGTCCCCACTAAATCGATCGTTCTACGAAAAGGTTTTAAAGAGGGATCCTGACAATTGTTCTGCACTTTACTATAAAAATCTACAACAAAAACCGATTAATGGATTAAAGATCTGAAGCATAAATAATGCAATGGTGTAATTCCGAGGTAAAAATATTCGTTTATATTTCTTCGTTTATACCTCTTTCAATTCATCGAAATATTGAATATTCGAATGTATTGATACATCTAAAAACAACAGCCTTAAAACAATCTAAATTTAAAAAGTGAATGCAATAATCCGTGGCTAGTACAAATTAATTATCCTGTTAACCCAAGCGCGATCTTACGAAAAGGCGTGAAATACCAGAGGCCCGTAAAGCTCCTTGAGCAGTATATACACTTGAGTGTGGTGCTCTTAAAAACTTACGATCCCGTTCCTTCCCGCTCGAACTGTACGCACGTCCACGACTTTATATTTCCCCCAGAGATGGAAGCTCTTCGCGAGTAAGAGCGCCGCCGAGTAAATCGCAAGTTACTCTTACTTTCTCGCACACTGGTTATGATCCCCGAGACGAACGCGTGCAGCACCGGCTTGAGGAATGGCCCAGGGAGAGTGACCGTTCGCAAGTCTTATTATTCAATTTCTCGAATGTCATGCTTTGGCGCGAATAAAATGAATAGTGGATGTGTAAGTGCCACTCGATCCTCGACTTGATCCAAGATTATGGACTAAATGATTTTTAATTTCTCCATTCCCATGTTGCTCTATGCCGAATAATGAAATTCCTCGTTTCGTTTTAGGCGATCAATGAAAAGATGCAGTGCATGCTGGACTCCCTTACTTTGTATTTACCAACGTCTTGACAATTTTAGAAATAATGTTCTCGCACGAACTAGCGTATGGTGCGCTTGATTAATGGACAGCATCCCACATTTTTCATTTTGAGACGCTTCATATACTTCTCTTGTATATAGTTATTTTATCCTATCATTTTATAATGTGGTTTAGAATATTATAAAAATGTTAAAAATCCAACATTAATTTATTTTAAATATGTCGATGTGAAATTTATAAATTAATTTAGTGAACAATGAAGCCATTTTATGATTCCATTTTTATAATTTTATAAATCGAAAATTAAAAATATATTTCTTGTAATCTTATTTATTGATTATAACTTGTATTTACATCATAAAATTTAGAAAATCATTTATATATACTTTTGAATTGATGCATCACTACAGAGAATTATTGTATTCCATAACATTATTTATTATGAATAATAATAATGATGTTATTATCTTTTAATAATAGTTTAAGCCATTCACATTACATTTTCCTATTATTTATTTAAAAAATAATTATAAGACTTGATTGTTGTGAGAGCTACATTAGCATGATGTAGCCTACATTATCGACGAACGACATATGAGTTTCTCTTTTTTAATTATTACACTTACAGACTCGGTAGTCTGGAAGGTACTGCAGTGAGTTCGGTTTGTAAGATACAATCACTTTCCGCATAGCTGTTCGAATGCTTAGTTTCTGAGAAACCACAGATACCTCTCTTATCGACATGATTATGGTTGCATAGCATTGAATAGTATTTCAACAATATAGATCTACATCTACAATACATATGTTTTTGTTATTTCAAATATAAACATATTTGGTTTTTAATATAATTCTATTTTTAATGAAAAATGAATAATATTAGATTTTTAATATTGTATTAAAAATGTTTGTATCTATTCAAAAGAATCAATAATTATATTGCTTCAATTAAATACAAAAACAACATTATAGTTTCAAGTATGAGTCATATAAAATGAGCTGATTAAAACTTTCGTTTTGATTTTAATGTAGTAAATTATATAGTCTATAATATCTGATATGAACTGACCTGACAAAAAATAATTAGGTTATTTTCTTGCAAAGTTTACAGATAATTTATTGCTAATTTCAGATGCTTATTTAAGAATTTTCTTTTTTAAGAGATTATTACAAGTTTCTCCTACAACAAAACATAATTAGAGTAAATAATAAGCACACAATCTGATAAAAACAGTATTATAGAAAATTCGTAAAAATTACAGAACACTTTTAAAATACTTAGTTTTTTGAAACTTAACACTCTACAAAACCAAAAATCATTTTATTAATTATTAATTAATTTTGAATATTAATTAATATACTAATTTTGTAACATTATGTCTCTTTTTTTTGCAATATTTTTTCTTTTCTCTAATTGAGAAAATTTTGATTAATATATGAGGTCAGCGAAAGTTTGCTTCATTGCACAGCGAACTTTGCGGTGAGTTAAAAAGAACCTAATTCAATTAGGTAAGTTGTTTTCACAGACTAAAAATGTATAC
Organism: Sycophaga agraensis; assembly: GCA_018906755.1. Lineage (NCBI taxonomy): Eukaryota > Metazoa > Arthropoda > Insecta > Hymenoptera > Pteromalidae > Sycophaga > Sycophaga agraensis. Next base: position 3,298,871 of record JACCIE010000011.1, read on the forward strand.
ATAGTGATTAGATATTTACCAGAAGATATAATAACGAGCATCTCGTTTAAACATAGTATTTAAACGCTTCTTCTCCCTCGATATTCTCACACCGTCAAATATCAAAAACATCCATCAAACTCTTTGGCTAATCTCGTGGAAAACACTATGTACTGTTCCATCATCCTTCCTTCTCGCAACCGACGAATGTATTCACTGGTGCCGGTAGCAGAAGATATAGCCACATCGCACTGCATTCTCTTAGCCGTGAATTCGCGGGCGTTAAATCTTAAACGCCCCTTTCTGGAAGGGAAAGTGGACGCCCCTTAATTGGGCCCATATCCCGTCTGCTCGTTTAGCGCTCCGTTAATGCGATTCGCATAATTTTGCCGGCACACCCATTGACAGGGCTGCCTCCTATCGGCGATCTATACCGTCCGAGAAAGTCGTCGAGTGCTTTGTGTCCGTCGCGCGCGGATGAATAATGTAGGTACGCGCGGATCATTTTTCCCGGGGCAGAAGGCCGGCGACTTTGTTTGTGGTCGGCGCCCACGGGAAGCCAGCGCCACGGCTGTTCCCCGAGCCCGGGTATTAGATGGGAAGCGGGGATTTATCAAGATTCCGCGCTTGGCCTCCCCGGGTACCGTCGGCAGACATTTACGGAGCCCTCCTCTGACAGCTTCCCAGGAAATTACTTGTTTAATTGCTTTAATATCTGTTATGGCGCGAGAGCGTTAAGAATCGTTAATTAAGATGACTCAATCGATATATCGTACGGCTTGCCCAGCAGCGGCTCGTTCTCGCTCTTGCCCTGCTCTGATCTCGGCGATCCAAAGGGAAGAAGAATCGTTTGATGAAAAAAGTTAACTTTCACGTTAAAATAGTTTTTACGAGTATGAGGATGACGCTAGCTCGGAATGATATTTTCCTTTAATGGCGTCGAATGCTAGAAATCAACCGAGTAAACCCCTGCAATTTCCTAAGATAATATCGCTCTTATTAAATCTTTTTGAAATTATGCTGCGTAGTAGAATCGCATCGTGTATACTTTCTTTAAAAGTAATTGTACATCGTCTTAGATTATGTACAAATTAAATTTATTTCTTATGTCAGAGATAGGTAAATGGTGTCATTGGTCAAATTATAAATTGTACGCTTGAAATGATTTACGCAAGATTATGTTTGTAAACACGACACATTTCATTGCAAACATTATACTTATTACATGGATATTAAATAAATTGTTCCAATTTCTTTAATATCTTATTAAGATCACTTTAAAGAATTACTTTTTAATAAGTACAGAATAAAAAATATTACGTATATTAAATGTATAGAAGACTGTCAATTTGATATCTGAAACTATGCGAAAAACCCGTTTAAACAATGTAGATTTAATTTACCGTTGCTATATACATTTTCATTAAATTTCGCTAACGTTTAATTATTTTATAAGTTAGAAGAAGTGTAGGTGAAATAGCAAACAAATAACAAAGCTTAATGTAAGACAATAGTTACAGCTGCACATTACGTCAAGTTGTATACGGGTACCCGTGTTAAAATGCACACTAATCTCGTTGCATATTTCGCTAAATTTGATCACTTTATAGTTACATCAATTTATTTAAAAAATTGAGAAAAATTTTATGAAAAAGATATTTTAATAACAACTTTTTAATCATCAGATTATACAATAATTTATCAACAATATTTTATGTTATCATATTCGTCAACTTCAAAGTTTTCTATTATGTAACTGAAAATATGAATAATTTTTGCATCTCATATAACGGGGCTGTATCTATAATCAATAAATCCACACCTAGAGGCGGTATTTTGCTCTTTAAATAAATTGAATCTGGAAGAGACTCGGAAATTAATCCATACCTTATGTGATTAAAAGTTGTTGATTTTTTATTGAATATCCCAAAATTAATGTGTTGATGGTGTAGCCTAGCTCATTTATTTTAGATTTATTTTGAACAAGATAGAAAACGAAAGTAGAATTGAACATTGCCGCAGTAAACCTACAAATTAAACTGACCATTTGCTTTCTAATAGTATATTCCTCTTTAGAACTCTTTCTTTATATCGCCATAAATTATATAAATCAAATAAAAATAAATACTATCGTTATAATCCTTGATTTCTTCGTTGAATCTGAAATCGAAGAAATCATTTCACATAATTAATGCGAATGCTGAAGATTAAAGAAATATTGCAATTAAATATATACATTGTGATAAATGAAAAAGGAATTCGTATGAAAAAACCGTTTAATGAGTATAATTAGTTCGAACCTTTTTTTATTAACGTGAAACAGTCATTCTCGTCCTGCCTCAAAAAGGAGAGTTTTTAGCATTTTAGCACGCGATATTTTAGCATAATTAATCTCCAATTTTGAATGTCACTGTATGCAAATCGAAGCCACCGACTAGAAACAATTTGAGCGAATTCATAACTATACCATTGTCCGTTAATCTACGCGGAGCTCTCCGTCGACTTAATACAGCAATTCATCACTCAAGTCTTTCATTTGCACTTACCCGCGCGTGCGCTGCGGCTACAGGCGGCGAAGCCCCCGAAGTCACGAGAAAGCAGCGTGTATACATCAGCGAAAGGAAGCGCGCAAGCGAAGACGCAAAAAGGAAACGATTCAGTTCTCGCTTCTTTTTTCCCTCTCAATTCCCTTTTTTCCATTCCAAACGGACGTTTTGTTCTTCCTCCTCGGGCCCCCTCTGACCCAGAGAAACAATTACGACGCTGTTCTTACGCTCGCGCTTCCTTGCTTCGTTAACGCTCGCGAGTAGTTGAACTTTCACGTGGCTCGTGAACGGGGGGGACAAAGATTTAATAACCCTTCGCCATTTTACAGAGCCGTGAGATTGATAATCATTTGTTTGCTTAATGCAGTCGTCTCTGTGATCTTTGGATTTATGAACGTATTCGCGGGAGCGAACGATTGAATCTAAATAATTAATTTTGAGGCTCACTTTGATATACGTTTCGCCGGTGATTAATATGAATATACATGGGATTATATGTATGCACGTTTTAGATAGACTCGTACTGCGATTATATATATGATAGAATAAGACTTATGATATTAGCATAACAAATATAGTCTATATATATAAATAATACTATAATTATTCTTCAATTAAATACTAATAGACATAGTTAAGGATCCACTAAAAAGTGAGAGAGAATCTACTTGAATGTAGTGAATCAAAAAACGAAATTGTTATGTTTTTATCATAAACACCTATAATAATAATAATAATGTTATATATCAATTTTATATTTTATTTGAAGGTTTCTTTTAATAATTTGTCGCCTAGATAAAGCGAATTATTTTTAAGGAAATTTAAATGAATTCTAATTATTATTCAAAATTATATTTGTCTAAACTTGTACACTCGACTAATATTTGTTTATACTTCAACGAATGAAATAAAATCAAATAAGAGTTTAACACAAAAAAATTTATAATAAACAAGATATGAAAAAATCATAATAGTGCATATTCTTTAATGCTTTATAATACATGTCGCTATTTGAATCAAGAACAGTGAATATTCTTTAACATTCTAACTTTTAGAAATTATACGTATAAAAATTAATGCAGGTAGGAGCACAGAGAAGGAAAACATTTCTTACATGTATAAATTTTGATAAAACATTGACAATCATAAAGATCAAATAAGAATTGACAATACGCATATTACAATAATAAATATATTATAGAGTTACAGCCCAAATTTCACTATTTCCGGTATGCGTACATATTGCGTTTCAGTGCAGAGGAAGTGCGAAGAAATTTGAATACACTTTTTGACTCGTCCATTTTATTGGTATGTGATTTTGAAAGTTAGCTTAAAAATCGAATTTTCTTTAGATTTTTACCCCATTTTTTCATAAGCTAAATTTCGGCAGCGCGGCTGAAAAATATGCGTAACTCTACAAAATATTCAAATCACGATGAATAATAATTTAACGACAAAAGAAAGTCTAGCCACGTACAGTGTCTAACGTAGATTATATTTATAATATGCCTGCTCAAAATCCACTTATATACTAAATTCAAATATATTAAATTCATTAATTATCGACAAATATTATATATTTTTTAAAAGATCCCTAACAACTTTGCATTTATTTTCTTTACCCCTTTTTTAAAGCATATGTAAGTAGTGTTTCGTCTAATTTTAAATTCTCCTTTTTTAAAAAATCAGTTATAATTAAAGTTATTTAGATATTTATTTATGTAAAAGAAGAACGAAAATTAGTTTTTACCATAGAATATTTAAACTCGAACCTTAAAACCAAAATATTCTCAATCTTTTATTCTTTTTCTGCATGTAAAAGTAAGCTTATTGCATATTGCATAACATAATTATATACCTCAACTACATATACTCATAAGTTCCTGAGATGCTAAGAGGAAATCCAAAGCCACTTTAATTCAATTGACATAAAGGGCCATGTGTCTTTTGGGAGGAGTACAAAAAATCATTTATCTAGATTTATTGAAATACTTGCTCATTAATTCATTACTCCCTACTGCACTACCGAGAACTCATTCATAAGAAGGAATAACGGAATTCCAAATTAATGCAGTTGAGGCAATAACTATAGTATTGCGTTTAATTATTTATTCCCACAGTAAAAGCGGCTTTACTGTCGTTTGAACTGATGCGAAGATAACGACATTATAAAATTAAACGGCAATAAAAGTGCGTTTCCTCACAAAGATAAAATTCAAATTCCACAGAAGCTCGGTTCTTCGTGGAATCCGAAACAAAACTTGTGCCCATCGCAAAATAAAAGCTGTACGCTTCGGAAACCTCTGTATTAATTCAGAAGGAGGAGAGTGCAAAATTCAACTCCGATAGCGCGGACGAAATTGGCGGGTCGAGGCCGTCGAGGGGAGCATGAATAATATATGAGAGTAAAAGCGTAACGCAGCTCGCCCACGTCAAATGAAGCAACCTCCCATGTCTTGACCCGCACCGTACGTGTAAATCCTCGCGAAAGGGTCAACGACGCGCGCCATTCAAATTTTACGGTTTCCCGTTTTCGCGCTGCGGCTGCGCACACGCTATCCACTGCGTCGATCAGCTTCCCCCCTCGTTCATCTTCCGGGTAGCGGTAAGGTTTTCCCGAGCTCGCGCCAGCCGGCGAAGAAAGTCTGCGCGCGCGATCGCCAGCTTTGACTTTTATTTATGATTCACCTGCTTTTTTAGTCGCCAGCAGAGCTTTTGTTATAATTAAGAGGCGTGTGCACGCGCGTCTCTAGAATCCGCGCTTCCGGCTCCATTAGTCGCGAGGTGCGACGAGAATGCAGCGGAAGGGAGACAAAAAATGGTTTCCGAGTGAGCTTAAGATGAAGTGGCTGTTGTCGAGGAAGATCTGCAAAGCTGATAGCTCATTTGCGTAGTTGGCTAGAAAATTTACGGTCTTCAAACTTATCGTTACATGTATATTTTAATTGTACACGTTTTATTGGATGATTGTTAGAGAGTTAACCATCTTTCATATTTTAGCGTTAAGAACAGTATTGCAATAATAATTAAAGAGAATCCATCCTAATTTGCATGCGAACATATTTATAGTTAGGAAACCAAGTATTATATGTATAGAAATGGTAAGCGATTAACGTAGCTATCGAATATTTTCTTTTACTTTAATTGCTATGTGTACTGAAGAAGTTTTTTTTAATTATTTTATTCGTTCAATTAGTTACTTCAATTATTTAGAAAGAAAAGATATAATAAAAAGTAATAAAATTAATGATCCGTAATCTTATTTTACATATAAGTGAAATTGCTGTCATTTTAACTCTTTCACGTTGCACTTTATAAATAAAATAATTATATCACTTAACTGATATTAAAATTCAATTTATATATCAACTGCATAATTTGTGATAAAACCGTGCTGTTCACATTTAAACCAAATGACCATTTTAACGAAAATCTGTTAAAAAGTTTCAAGTATATATTGACCATTAAGACGATAATAATATAACAGATAGTTTTAATAGACTGATACTATACTGTATCTAATTACATCTGATCACAAAATTGCACAAAAAGTGTAAGTTTAAGGTCTGAAAGTTGAACAAAAAACTGCATATAATAAAATGCCATGATCATAAAAACTAAAACATATAGTATACTTCAGGAATGGATATCTTGTCACTGCTTTTTTAAAACTGAGTAAATTATGATAGATCGTTTTGGAAAATTAACAGTTTTATTAGACCAAAATTAAAATAATATTTTATCTAATTTTTTTCTTGAGAATTTCTTGAGAAACTTGAATTTTTTATCGCTAAAAACCCAATTGCCTGCGTAAACATTTAAAAAATGTTGTTAAACCTAAGTAAAATTTCACTGTTGAATTAGATTAGGCGGACACATCTTATTGTCCAAGTTTTGTGCTGCGTTCTATTTATTATGATGATAAAAGTTATCTACATAAAAGTGCTCTATATAGTTGGTCACTTATAACCTATATGACTGTTTGCTGTCAAGCGCTGTCAAAATAAAATGAATTTAATTGTATAAAATCGATTCTAAAAAATTGAACTATACATGATATAATAACTTCGTAATTCTCAAATTAATGCAAAAAATAGTAGATGTTCAATAAACTAAAACGATATAATATTTTTTCAGTACATTAGAGTACCCATTTTCTATGGAAGTTCGCAAAATCCTTGATTTTGAGCGGATGTCAGAAGTAATTTGGAAACACATTCTAAAATCTACATATTGACGAACATAATACTTTTGAATACAAAATGTAGCTAATTAAGCTATTTAGCGGTAGAAATTTATGAAAGCATCATTAGTTAAGTTTGAAAACTTTGGCTCAACTATTAACTCTCTTCCGTCTGTTTTTCTCTTGGCAAAATTTTAAACGGTGGCCGTTAGAGCGAATCTCTGATTTCGTTAGTTATAGCATTTTACGGTCGTTTTGCTTTTACATTTGTTCCAGGAAATGACGTTTTATTACTCACATATGCGTTTGAATAATACTGTATAAAAGCATAGAAGACTACATGAAAAAAGATAAAATCGATAATGCGCAATATTTTATTTAACTGGCGGCTAAACTTAACTTCTTCATTTGCTTTTCATTTCCCACAAGGAAATGTGGATACTCTACGCTATTAGAAACTACAAAAAATTATTACTTACACTGATCATTTTCTCCATTCGCACTTTCCTCTTGATTTGCTTAAATTCAAAAGATCAATTTTTAAATTCCACTAAATTTGTTTAAAGAATATACGTGTGACGTATAATACACATGTATCTCTTTATAGAATCACAAATGAATTTATTTTGAAAGATGATAATTTGAAAGTTGAATTTATTTTCTAAATTAAATAATACGAAAGGTACGTAATCATGTGTGTGTATGTATATCTATGTGTACATATATCGTACCGCAATGAACTACTAATCGCGAAATTATACAATCTTTTGAAGCTTGTCAATTTTGTGCGAGAATTTATAATTATAAAGTTAATTTTTTTACTATATATTCTGATTGAATTTGTTGATGATTAATTTTCATACTACCTTTCCCATTTAGTAATCATTTTCAAATAGAATTTATAAAAATTACTAAGAAAAATTCGATCAACTTTTATAGCTACATTTCTGTGTTAGACACGTAATAAGAAAAGAAAAGGGATTATTTAGAAATAACGAGTACATTTTCATGAGTGTCCCGTTTTGCTCGAAAGTCAAGGAAAGAGCAAGAAAGGTGAACAGTTAACTCGGTTCCGGTCTCACCTTTCACTTTAAAGGTTCACTTTTTTGTCCGTTCGTTAATTTGACGGTATCAATGCGGAGAAGATCCAAACTTGTGATTCTCGTTCACAACCGTAAAGGATAATGTTAGATAAAGCCAGACCTTCTTTCCATTGCAAAAGGTGTAATCAAAGTGACCTTCGCTCAGACTTCCAGTCACACTGATATACATAATACAAAAAATTTGCTAAAAGTTTGCTAAAATTTGCCTCATCACGACATCCAAGATGATACCTCATAAGCGATCATCAGCTGAGCACAAAAATTTCCCTAGACCAAATAATTAGTCGGTTACAAAAAGCAACATTGAATGCTAAATGGACAAGATATATTTTTATTTACTGCCTATTATCCCTTTCGCATCTCCTTCATAGGAAGACGCTTATATTCGCTGTCTCCCGTTATGGAATGAATGACTCTCTGTTTTTCTTTTCTTTCGCACCTTGAAAGTTTAGCATCTCTGGAATACTAGTATACAATTTGTTTTTGTTATTTATTCCTCAAATCTCACATGTCACCACTTATAAATAAACTTCATTAGCTTTCTACTGAAAAAGGTCGACAATAATTACATATAATAATAAATACATATATGTCACCTTCACATGCAGTCTCTCTTATACATGCCATCTTGAACTTCAATGCACGGAATAGATCTTTCACTATCCACGGCTCTCATCAACAATCCAAATCCATCGAATTTTTTTATCGATAATCTACTAAATTTGAAAACATCACTATTCGATGCTCGTTTCCAAGTATGTTGTTATGTATATGAGATTATCTTATGCTCTTTAAAAAGTTACCGTTTAAAAATTTAAATATTCTTTTGAGCAAGAATATTTATATTAATATCTATATAAAATCTTATTTGTGAAAATATGCATTTTATTGTAATACACTGATTCTTTTGTAATTATTTAACACTATTATATTGTACGTGGACAGAACAGACAGGATCGTATCCCCAAGCATTTAATAAACATTATCAATCAATTAATCTTTGCCTCTTACAATATTTCATAAATTTTAATAAAACAATATTATTCTAAAATGAAGCTTAGCTGCAGCTATAAAAATCGCTACAAATGTACTTCATGTAAATCATAGTTGAAACCGTTAAAACTACATAAATACACTTCATGTTTTATTTTTAAAAGATAATTTTTGATTTTTAAATGAAGTTTAAGATAAAAATATCGCGATAACGAAAATATTTTTATAGAGTACTTGTAAATGAATATAAATGCAATTTTCGAAAGTGTCTTATGAAACGAGGGAATATTACGCTTAAGATAGTAATTTTAATATAAAAAGTTTAATTCTGGCGGAAATAGCACATGCTTAATTTGAAATTCTATTGTTTATTACATGAGATACTATAATTAGATTTCTATGAGCTGCAATATAATTTTAAATTATTCAATATTTTTCTATTAGGAATGCCGCATAAATGTTTGTATCACGAATAACGTTGTTAACTAATTCATCATATGTATATCTAAGTTCAGATATCGTTCCTTATTAGAGATTATGCCAAGGGTTATGCAATATAAAAGTGAAAGAATACATTTATTTGCTACTGTTTCCTTGTAATTTCAGCACTCATATTTATTTTTTACACACTTATCTTATTGATAAAAATATAAAGATTTTTTAATTCAATTGATCTAATTTAACTAACATGCAGCAGAAAGATATTTTTTGAGGGAACACATGTGAATTTCTATCCATTTATTGCCATCAATCCATCACGTAATATAAGTCGTAAACTAAAACGACCGTCGTAAACTGGCAAATTTGTATACTGCATCTAAGTGTAACGTAGTTATAAAAGTTATATTCCTTAAATAAGGCAATAGAGTAGAAACAAGGAAACGAAAAATTTATGTTTTTATTTATTTACGATTTCACGCGAATTCAAGGAATACACGCCGCGGTAACATATTATATATTTGACGGAACTCTGTATTGCGAATTAGTACCAAACAATGAAGCATATAACAATTAATAGTAACGATGATTCTAAAATAATACAATAGTAGCATATTATGATTCAATGTATAATAAAATATGATAATTTTTTAGGAGATCCAATCGGGTGACTGAGTTTAAAATATATTTTTAATTTTTTATGTACACATATATTGACTTAATTTTATAAGTAAAATGTTTACGAAATTCTAAACATCTAGTTAAGATATAAGCAAAATTACATGTATTAAATATAATATCTTATTCAGAGTATCATACGCATCTTATTCGATTCTTATTGCAGTTGCATATTAATTTTATTTATTTATTAATTAATTAAAATCAATTCGTTAATGTTCTACTAAGATTCTCTTATAATGAGACAATGGAAATACGGCTCGTTCGATTAAAAATTAAAGTATTTAGCCTCACCCTATAATAACCGGATTTACCTACAACTTCATCACAAAGGATTCTAATTGGGTAGAATTCCAACAGAATCGATATATTCGCAAATCAGATATTACGAGCAACGTTGTGTATGCGCTCGTTAACTTGTTCCCTCGAAATTTTTTCCCTCGAAATAGATCGCACGCGCATATATCTTTACGACTCAATTCTCGTAAATTCCGGCTCGTGAAATCTCAATTTTCCGCAAACGGATTCGGTTATTATTACGGACGCGCCACACGCATACGCGCACATTAGGCTTCTTTGAGAGCAAACTCCGCGGGAGATTTAATGGTACGCGTGATTTTACGGACGTTAAACGGGTTGTCTGTGATTCCGTATAACGGAGGAAATTGCCTCTACGACATTGAAAAATTTGTAAAGTACGTAGACGGGGGAAGGATTGTATCTTACATTTGTCGATAATTGATTTATTTTCGGTAGTGAAATCGTATGTCATTCAATTTGTCAAGTATATATTTAATATAATATTATTAATCCATATAGCAAGAATTATACGTATACAAGAAAAAGTGAAAGTATTTCACAAGACTAAAGTTAATTTATTGCAATTTGTAATTGTTCAACTAGAAATAAAATACAAGAATTTCCATATTATATTTACTTTATAAAACTTTGAATTTATTTAAAGAGGTAAATGAACTTAGAATTAATTACAAGTTAAACTAAATCATAAATCTATGAATATAATAAATATATGTAGATCAAGTTAGGAGGGCCAGCAATCAAGTCATATCCTGATTTATCTTGCTTAGTGCCCAGCACCCGAGGCCTCACTGTCAAGTTAATTTTTGTTGAAATTAGCGATAAGGTAGTCACATGGCTGCATCGCTCTGGAGCTTTCGTGTATGACCATCACGTTGCACATATATTGTGATATGTGCACCTCTTTTTTTGATACGCACAGAACACGTCAACGAGTTCTGTAATCATTGGATATTTTTCTCTGGCGAAGATAGGCTTTACACTCATATACATATTGACGCATCTTTAGCGGGTAAATAGTCATGATTACTAAGCATAACACTGAAAATGACGACTAAAGCAATTACCTGTAGACGTACCGTATCGTTTGCAGTTAATCGGGCTAAAGAAGAATTCATAACATTGACGACTTTACTAGACTGAACCTTTTTTAGACATTATCACTACACGTTAACTGTCATTAGCTATTATCACCTACGGATAAAATGCAGATCAAAAATGATTATCGCAATACAAACATTTCCTTTTACATTCTACACTGTCTTTTATAAAGGATAAGAAACAAACATATTATTTCATTCTGCCTATGTACATACTTTATAAACTTATTCTAACTTAACTAACATACATTCGTCCTATTTTATAACATAAAACTAACAGACCTTCAACATTAACCCAGGATTTCTCCTGTGAAGTGTGAAAAACCTATAAAAGACGAACCCTTTGGGAAAGATCATAATTATAGAAAAATCCAATAATAAAGGATCTTTATCACTTTTTTTATAAAACGAAATTTACAATATAACCTTATATTGTAATTAATTGATAAATAAACATATTAGTCCATAACAGTGTTATTATAATTTTTTTGTTTCCTAATTATTAAAGAAGAAAGGCCTAATTATTAAGTAAAAAAGTATTGTAGCCAAGTATATGAAGTAAGATGTATACTTTAACGTTTTTATTTCAAATATTGCTTAGAGAAAGCCTCGAAATTGCTGGAGTAATAAGTAATCAGCATGAATTGAAGTAAAAGTAAGTTAAGCGAATTCTAAAAATTAGGATTTGTTTATTGAACATAGTTTAGAAAGTATAAACTATAATTTGTATAAATCGATGAATTATTTAGATTTGATGAGTATTTATATTTTCATCGTACGGTCGATTTGATTTAAATTTTTGTGAAATTCTCTTTCCTAGATATTATACAAATACTCACTAATAGTAATATCTAATTTTTCAAGAGTTAAAGAATATCAATTTTATATTTCACATGTTTTTACTTATAAATATCCATTGTATAATGAGAGAATAGTAAGCAGTAGTAATACTTTAACCTAGTGACTTCTAAATTGAAAATTATACATCTATGTGGCATTTAAGCTAAAAGAACTAGGTACAGCGCTCTTTATTTTCCCACACCTTTCATTTATAAAAAAAAAACAAAATGAAAGTGTGATAAACATCGCCATCAAATTTTAAATATTAGTTTAAATACACAGTAATTATGAATTATGGAAGTTACGCGACAATTTAAGATAAGAGAAATTAAGATTAACTCGAAATAAGAAACTTAATCTATTACATGACTCGCTTTTTTTTAAATGTACCTTCTTTCAGTAAGGGCAGATTAACAATAGGCGATAGAGTATTAAATAATTTTCGAAAAAGCTATAAAACTCAAAATTACTTCGGAAATCGAAACAGGAAGCAATCATGCTCCACATCACCCAGATTTAAATCAAATAGTCGGTGAAAGTCCATTCAATCAAAATCCTTGCTTTAACCTCCCGCAAGCGCTCTTCTGAACGTTCCCTAATAACTTTTCATTGCGCAATGAATGAAATTCATCATCTTGTCGTTGCACTTTATACGCTTCGCAACCGTGATACAGACCTCGAAAATCTGGAAACTGTTAGAAGTATATACCATTCATAATAAAGTCGGGCTACTAGTGAAACCCTAATCAGTTCCGCTTATTTCGTACTAAGATTAACTAGATACACGTGTATGAAATGATACGCTTGAGTGAAGCTTGCGCAAGGTCATTAACACGGGTCAGACATAGAAACGTGTTTGAAGTTTCCAACATGAACTGTTATGTCGCCCATAAGTGTTAGGATTTCCCCTTATTTGAGTTAGGTGATAAGTATTACTGGAAGAAAGTAGTTCATTATTGCACGACTGTTGCGCAAGATCTTATAAAAATACACTTTTTCTAATCAGAGTTTTGAGGAAATTCTAAGCACACGAAGTGACGAATTGCCTTTGGCAGGGTTATTAATGAAATGGACTCGGAAATATCTTGAGAAATGGTTCCTTGCATCTGAGACAGACGTGTAGAAACTCCTACCAAGATTTCTAGTTTTGATTATGATAATTAAAAGTATTACTGTGCATATTATATTTTGTACTCCTGTACAAAATATATAAACATGCACAGTACTTGTTACAATTATTATAAATAACATTGTTAATTCTGAAGATTTTGTACTTATTGTCAATTCATACTATATGTATTAAAAATGTAATTGAATAAGAATATATCAGATCTATAAAAAATATCCAAGTTGACATTCTACTAATTAATAGATTTTGATTATTAACTGATATAATAATAGATTCTCAAGACCTGAATCTTAAACGATGTAATTTTAAAATTTTTATGTCATTATTTCAGAGCGAAGAAAAGTTTTATATTAATTTCTATTTCTTTTTCAATACGGATACTTATAATGTAGAGGCCTATAGAGTAAGCCTTCCTGAAGAATGTTTATACTCGGTTTATACTCGGAAAATATTGAAAGACAAACTATTTTTATCTAACAACAACATTGTCTCAATATCAAATATAATTTTCACATAATAAATTTAAATTAATTACATAAATCAATACTTTAAACAATGAAGAATACTCATTTCAATTAAATGTTACTAATATCAAGCGAACTTTTCACCTGTTGTAATAAAAGCCATAGATTAAAAAATCGAGTCCTATGAATGGAAAAGTCGAGAGAAACGTCGATCAGTCTTGGCAACGGTTCGGGCGCTGGCACCACCTCAAGGCATAACCTTGCGAAGAAAGCAGTTCGACCTTGCGCAAGCGCACACGCGGTAAGCGCCGGACGATGTCGGCGAACCCGTGGAGAGTGAATGTGACCGGGGGCTCCGCGCCTGCAGGTTTGCATCCGTGTGACCGGAGGGGGCCTGCACTGGAACAGCAGCAGCACATCCGGCGGCGCGCGGCAGGTACGAGTGAATGTGCACTCACGCGGGGATGTGGCTTAGCGGTGGGGCTGAAGGCTATATAAGATCACGGAAGAGCGCTTTTCGTTTATAGTTCTTCGTGGCAAGGTCGTGTGTAACCCCGTCGTCGCTGCCGGCGCACACGCAGCCACGCATTCAAGGACCGCATTGTTTATCAACAATTGCTTGCAGAGGGACTCATTCAGTTCCTTCGTTGATATTAAAGACCGGTGCTTGTTCAAGTCCGCCGAGATGGTAGGTTGATATCGCTCAATTTGTTACTCGGATGCTCTTGGCGTGACTACTCTTCGAGGGGTGCTTTATGGTTTTTCAAGTGGGGATGCGTTGGTCGGGGCTTTTGCCTGTATGTACGCTGGTTACAATGCTTATAGGATGATCAAGTTGAGATTTAGGTTCCAAATTAGTTAAGATCTATGATTTTTGGGATTGCTAGGATTATATACATTACACATGGAGAAAAAGTTGATTTTCAATAATTTTGCAAAAACTTTTAACATTCGAAAACTTATTTTAGGAAAACTACTACTTTAAATAATTGCTTGAATTTATAAATTATATTTAATAATATAATAAATTTTATTTATAATTTATAAAAATTGTTCAAACATAATATAGAATAAAAATATTTATTTAGATTCTGTTTATTACTCACTTTTAAAATATAAATTTTAATATATCATATTATTCTTATTATTGTATGAGCTAAAATAAAGATACTTTTGATAAAATATATTAAAATCTGTAGTTGATTAATACATATTCGAAGCCTACATGTGCATTCCACTCCGAATGATTAATTTTTTTTTAAATTTTTATTTGGCATGTACTGTTTTTGAAGATATCAATAGACTTCATTTTTGGACATAGATTTTTTAATTAATTCCAACATTCAAAAATAAAGAAATTAATATAAATTTTAAATAAAACCCGTTCAACTACAAATTTTAGCACATTTTGTAAAAATATATATTTTTTTATAAATTTTATATTTTTTGTTACATTATTCAAAAATCAGGAATTAAATAAGTGTACACCTCCTTAAATAAACAATAAATTATTTAAAAGTAAATAATAAAGTATAAAAACATTAAGTTTTATTAACACATGTTTTAAAAATATTATTACAATAATTATTAAATATAAATTATACAAACTGTCAAAAAATTAGCATAATATCACAAAAATTTTAACACCTACTGATTTTATTTATTAAAAACATAAGCACATTGTGTAATAATATTATAAACATGATATAAATTAAATTCATTTTGTTGATATCAATTATACTGAAGGAATATCTAGAATTTAGAAATTTGTTTTTATATCGAGATCAAGCAATATTTCCTTGGAATTAAACCATTAAAAAACTATCCATAATACATAAATAAACCTGCTATATTATAATCTGTTGAATATTAAGTTTTCGAATTATCTTCACGGCTGTACGGTCGTAATCGAAACGTAATCGCACTTTCACGGTTTTATCTCACCTTGTTGTTCCGCAAAAAGTGCTCCCACACAAATGATACATATGTACTGTTTTTAAACAAATGTTATCACATACAATTTGTATAATTACAGCAAGATACGACTTTATAAAGAGTTTTTATGGTTTAACTTTAAATTCATTGTAGAAGATAATCTACTATAAAATAAATAATACCTTAGAATTAATAATTAAGAATTAAGAAAATATAAAATAATGTACTATATTATACTATTAATATTATTGAATGTTAACTTTTAGAAAATACTATTAGTGTTAAAACTAAAGCATATAATAATTATTTTTTTGCTTACATTTTATTTTATACAAAAATCTTATTTTGCATTCTAATAACATAACATAAATGATTAAAGACAGTAATATTAATGTACATCTTCATATATAAGTATTTTGTCTTACTGGTAAAAAATGTAGAAAAGATCATTTCTCGTCATTCTTCAAATATTTAAAAAGTCTGTTAAGCTATAGTTCTTACTACATAATTAATTAATAAATTAGTAAATTATTTACTAGCTATATTTCAAAACATTAAAGTAAGTTCGATTGTAATATAGTTAATATATCTGAAAAAAACTGTAGTATTTTTAAATATGACGGAAGCGATTAATTAAACGTAAAAATATAATTTAACAAGAGCTAAAATAAAACACACCTTCGATCTTGCAGATGCAAGTTAACGTGAAAATATTGCCAGGAAAAAGAAAGCAGCTTAAAAACAAGAGTAAAACATTGACATGTGTAAATTTGAAGGAAAAATATGAAAACGACTTACATGTAAATTATTTTCAAGCTTGACTTTCCACCGTGGCACTCGTGAAACTTCCGATTCGTATCTCCATAAACGAGCGGTTGATCGTCTGACAACACAGGGTAGCATCGAGTGGCGCTCGTATACGATCACTATAGTTAGAATACCAATAAGGTAAAAATCAATCCTGAGATTTAAAACACTGGTAACTGAAAACAAAGCCACGCTTTTACTCGCGTGTTCATGTGAAATTGAACGGGAGTGGCCACGACGTCCGAGGGATTTGCGGTTCAGCTGCACTGTAGACCACCAGTTTGTTGACCCAGAACTTGGCCGAAGCAGTGAAAGTACGGCCTCCGAATAAATGAGAATAATGATGATAATAATGGCTGATCGCTGGGCACGCCTTTAACTGAATTCATCGTTAATCATTCGAAAGTTTATACCCACGGCTGACGAATGGGGATGTAGTTCAGGATGGAGAAGGTGCTGGTATACAATAGCCATACGATATCCAATACGTATATACTTGTACGCGAGAGCTCTGGTAGACTATTCTTTTGTATACTTTTTCTACCATGAGCTATAATTCTAGTTAATATTTTAAAGATAAAGAATTAGGAAGGCTGATAATTATATCGCCTTTTCCGAATAAAAGTTAGGAATAATAATACTCAAATTTTTTCTAAACTAAAAAAGAAATCCCTGAATAATAATTATTACATTAATTTTATTTTTCCGATAGATTTATAATTATTATTAAGTAAATAGAAGAAACAGATCATTGGCTATTCTTCTATTATTCGAGTTTCTTATTTTAATGTAACAAAAAGTACAAAAACAATAAACCACTTACAGCTATAATAGTGTACTTTTGATTTTTTATTTTGTAAGTGATAAAACGGTATAGTATAAAAATATCAGATATTTTTTATTCTTTACTTTACTTACTCGAATATTTAAAGGAAATTCTCTCGTTTAACTTGTAATTAAAGAATAATGTACAAGACATAATATGTTCTGATAAAACTATTAGAAATACTCGGTACTCGACTAAATACTATAGAAACTACAATATACTTCTAAAATCTACATTTTCTTTTTTTACTGTTTATAACCTAACGTACAAAATATTATTTTCAAATTAAACGATTTTTACTGCAATGCTTAAATATTGGAAGAAATAAAAGACACTAAAAGTAATAGAGAAATCAAGATTTATAGTTGCAGCTTACATTGTGTCATAAAATAAATGAGAATTGAAGTGTCTGTGCATAACTGTAAATACTAAATTTTGAAAAAATAATAAAAATTTTTTTTAAAAATGCGTTACGGTTATTTTTATTAAAACTTATACATAAAAATGAATAGTAATTTATTAATATTCTTAAACAATTAGTTAAAAATATTCTTTTGTAATATTTAATTTAAGGTACATATTCTATGTAGTCCAAATACTTTGCAGATGTGGCTGTGTCTTTTGTTGTTACTTGCCCCCGCGGCCCTCGCTGAAAAGCAGGTTAATCTGGAGAACCTAGAACGGGAGCATCTAAGCCCGGAGGTAGGCAAGATTAACAAAAAGTCAACGAAGCCCCTAGACTTGCACACGGATGAATCCAAGTACTCAGCTAAGACGGAAGCCACGAGTCAGGCCCAGTCCCAACAGCAATATCATGCTCCAGCGGCTGCCCCCCAGGAACTCGGCAATCAACTTGGAGATTATGCGGAACTGCCGCCTTATGAAAGTTTCAAATACGCGGTAATTACAGCGATCCACTTATTTGAGCGCTCGCGACCTGTCAACCCATAGGGCTACCTAATCAAGCATATTGACTTCGTAAATGACAAAATCTCACGACCGAAGGAAAGCTTCATGCGGTTCATGTGATTTAGAAAACAACGACGTACGCTATTCTATATTGCTTTTTTCAAAGATATTGACAGAGAAAATGGATAATCTTCTGTTAAAGTTTAGAAACTGCTTCTCCATAAAAAATTGAAAGCTTTTTTCCGTTTCAATATAATTTATTTGTCACGTCCAGCAGAAAAGTCGACGCAGTCGTTGTTCCGTTCCCTCTAAATTTCATAATTAACCTCGATTCTTGTCGTATAAAGTGTCAAAGAATGATAAATTTATATTTTGAATATGATTTTATGATTTTTTTAATACATAATTATTTTTTGACTATTTAATCGTGCTCATATAATACAGTCAGAGTTATGGTTTTGATTAGTGACTTCATAATTGATATAATTATTTATTTTTAAGAGTTAATTCCTATTTTAATCGGCTAGCTTATGGAGTTTCCAATTCCTTGTGAATTCTACATTACCTATGCTTAAAAAAACATTTTTGCTCTACTTAATGTAATTACATATCACGAAGATAGTATCCTTTATTAGATCATGCGTTTAACACATATTTGAAATAACTTATATTCTGTAAATTTGTTCAAAACGAAGTATTTGCTACAAAATTATACATATTATTATTACCATTATATTTTTATTATATTATTATTAATATATATAATTAATTATAATTAATATATTATTATATTATTACTATTACCGTTATTATATTTTATTAATATCAATAGATAAAAAATGTTATAAAATTTTATAATTAAATATTAGAATTAAAAATAAGGATTATATTTATTTTAATTTAGGTTCAGCCACAAGATTATCGACAAGAAAAATATTCAGAAAGTGAAAGCACTTCTTCTTATTTGCCACAAAATCAATTTTTGGCAAGCGCACCTGAACAACAGCAACCACAACAACAACAATACTATCAACATGAAAGTCATGCTACAACGCAAAATGACTATAGTGCGCAGAATCATCAACAACAATCGCAACAGCAGCAGCCACAGTTAACACATCAACAACAACAACAATATTATCCACAGGAAGTGTTAGTAGGAAATCAGCTTCAAAGTGTTCAACAAAAATCAGCAACACAGAAATATGTGCAAGAAAATGACAAAGGTAGACGATTAAGAAATTTAATAATAAATAAAGATTTTTTATTAAAAAAATTATATTAAAATATAGACATTTATTTTTTTATTATTATTTTTATTTTAGGTACTTACTACGTAAATATACCAATGAGTCAGTTGCTTGCTTATTATCAAAATTTTGGAATTTTACAAACACAAAATAAGAATGCTGAGCAGGCAATTTCTATCCCTGTTTATACACCTCTTTTATCTCAAAATCAAGTTTATGCGCCGATGAAAGTTTCCTACCAACATGGAACTCAGTATACTTCAACGTACCCAAAACATACTCAAGCAGTATTTACGAAGGTAATTCACGTTACCATATAGTACTTAACTAAATTGCGCAATAACATCAAAGATAATAAGATAAAATATTATTTACAATTGACACTATTATTGATGCATTTATGTAATCAAATTTATGTAGCTGCTTGTATGTTTTAAATGATGCGATGATTAAATATTATTATTTTTACAAACATAACATTTTCTGAAGTACTGATATGATAAAAATTACAGACATCAAAGAATCCATCACAATCAAGCCACGCTACACCATCAGCTACTTCTACCTCTTTAACCCACCAATTACCATCGACAGGCCAGTCGCCGTATGCGTTAGGTGGTTTTGAGATACTTATGAACCAGGCTCGTAGTTCATCTTCTTATGAATCTCCAAAATATCAGTATTATATCATGCAGCCACAACATTCGCAACCCATTCAGCAGCATCAACAACAAGTTGTCTACGAATCTCCTATGCTCTCCTACGCAGACATTTATAATTCACCTGCCACTAGCTACGTACACGATAATTCATTGTATGACCAGCAACAACACAATCAACAAGATAATCAGCCACAGTATTACGTTCCAACAGCTCTAGCCGAACAACTGATGTCACAGATTTTTCAACAAGCAGGCATTCAAAATACAAATGACGCTGAACAACATACCCTTAAAGTAAGAAAATAAATCCGTAAAGGTATCATGCCAACTGATATTGTTACATATGCTTAAAATTTAATATAAGATTTTTTTAACAGTTTACAAATATATTATTACAAATATATTACAAGTTTATACGTAGTAAAAAAGTTGAGTTTATAGGCGTTTCAATACGAATATAGAATTCTATATTTATATTTTTTATTTAAAAAAGCTGAAAAGGGATTTTGTATGGCAACAGAATAAGGAGATTGATTTATAATTTTAACTTCATGATCAAATCCTGACAAAAAATCGATGACAGCTTATTAATTTTAACAATGTAAACTCATAGATATTTAACCTGCTGGGATATTTAAGCTAATATACATTGATAAATTATGCTTAAAAATTTTATTTAATTGAACAATTAATTAAATTTAAAAATTAATTTTGCATCATATAATACAATCTTATGGGCATTCGAACTTAGAATTTTTATTTAAAATAGATAATGATTAATAAACAGTTTTCATAAGAATTTAAAAAAAATCTAAACTAATATCTAAGATACAATGCTACTTTTGTGCGCGTTAACTTTAGTTTCATATTATTGCTAAAACTCGCATTAGTCAAAATTGATATCCATATAATCTACTACTTAAAAGTTTAAAATTATTAGAAGTTAAGTATGTACGTATTGAACATTATAAACATTTTTAAAAAACAAAAAAAGATTAAAATTCGTATAATCTTTTTAATAGTATGACATACATATTTTTGTACACGCCCTTGTTAAGTACAAAACTCGTAATTTATAGAATTCTTATTAGTAATATAAAAAAATGCTAGTGTTTACAGAAACATTGTTCTTACTTTTGAATGAAACTATTATTTTTATCAATTTGCTAATTTTAAGCAGTTAATGTTTTCATTGCTTTATAAAAGATCTTTGATGTTCTCTCTCAATGTCATTATTCAGTATTAGTCACTTATTTTAGTGTTTATTCTGTGCCAAGTAGTTAGCATTTTTTCCATTTATTTTAATTTAAAATTAATCTAAATGAAAATTGACCTAATTAAGTGTTATTTTTAAACATTATCATGAGTTTTTAAGTGTTACTTTATCAATTCTTGTTTTATAGAGAGATAAAATTTTAAATGGTAATTTATAAAATACTTTTTTAATTATATTTATAATAAACTATATTATAGACAATAGAATTTTAATAGAAAATTATAATTGTTTACTAAATTTAATTTTTACTTAACAATATGAATAGTTCCAACCATTAATGTAAAATCAAATATATTATTGGACATTAATGAACTAAATGTATACTGTAACTTTTATAGCAAGAGTCACAGAATGAGCAAGTACATCAGGACGTTACATCGCCACAGTATCATGCAAAGTTCCGCAGTAATGCCGATGTAACTCGACTGCTCCCGATTTCTGGAGAAGGCGATGACTTCTCATCAAAATCCACATTTTCGTCAACCTCTCAACCCAAAACTCTCCTTGACTCCTACGTCCCAAGTCACGTAATAGCAGCGCAAGACGCCAACCGGTACGCATTATTTTGCAATATTTCTGAGTATCGTTCTCTCTCTCTCTCTCTCTATTTTTCAGCTTATATCTATTTCACCGAAGTATTTTAACGTTAATTTATAAAATAATTATCCTACACGATACATTAACGTATCAAAATAAATTTTCAATACCTGTGGGGAATTCATTTTATTATAGTTTCCTCTTTGAGACGAAAATGAAAAATGCTGGCTTGCAATTGATTTCTAATTTTTTTTGAGATAACAAAATATGAAAAAACTTGCACGATTTATTATTTAAAAGTAAATGGCGTACAGTAAATACACCTGCACAAATAAAATTATTTTCTATTTTAATATTTTGATGAGATTAAAAGACAGATTAAAATTTCACTATGCAATAAATCTTTTATGAATGGTCTACTTGACATTGGCAAAGTAATTCTACAAACAAATAAGCTGTGATAGTACGAAGCTATTTCATTATATTCCTCAGTCAAAATTTTAATTAGTCAGAACAATTGAGAGGGTGAGAGAAAAAGAGACGGTGAGTCTTTAATTAAGACGCCGAGGTGAATGAATATTAAAAGTGGTTAAAAGAGATGAATACTCCACCGAGAAACAACTGAATAGATGATTGCTTTCTTAGATACAGAGAAAGGCCAATTAAACTCGAAAGCGGTTTCCTACCGTCGAAAATAAACTTCCTCCGATCTTACAAGAAGCGCAAAACCGAGTGAAACGAGAGCGTCATTGGACGAACTATCAGCAACAGCTGTAGCAGCAGCAAGTGCGGCGGCGGTAGCAGCAGCAGCAGCAGCAGAAGCAGCGGTACGAGCCTTTCATTGTCGACTACGCAAAGAGAATAAAACAAAGTCGCACTGGCAAGGAGAGGCAATAGCGGCGCCGGCGGTTGTAGCGGTGCTTCATTGCGATGAAATTAATGAAAGGATTGATCGATTTCAAAGCCGTCACGCCGCCGGATTTCACTTAGGATGACCTTGGCTATTCGACGCCAACGACGCACGAGGACCCAACTAAGTAACATTGCATATCTAGTCCTTTTAGAAAAACCACGATACTCATGTAACGTTTACTTACATAACCCACGAAAATATCATGTTATACTGATATATGTTGCTTATTTTGCTTTTTTATAATTTTTATAATAAAAGTTGTTTTACAACCATTTTGTATTTGTGATGTTTTGCCTTACATAATAATGATTAGTATCCTATAAAGTAAGTATTATTTATTATCAAATATTTCTTCGAACAACACTTGCATTGATTATGCCCAAAAAATCAATGAAACCATATTTTATGAATAGCATGATTTAAATAAATTGTCATTCAATTCGATGTATCTTGTTCAACTCTTGTAAATATTTGAATAAGTAGTGTAGCAATAGATGTGAATTGGTAATGTCGTTTTAAATCTTCAGAAGATCAGTTTGCTTTCATCGCGATTGCTTTAAAATTTATGAGACGTGAAAAAGACGAATTAATCGACAAGCTGATCCTAAATCTTTTTGATGCACAACAAATAGAATAAGTTAACTGTATTTTTATAACATTATAGGTCGTAGATTCATGTTATTAGAAGATACATACAACCAAAACTCTTGTTCAGGTATAATTATTTATTTTTAGACTATATAACAAACTTTTTATGATTTATTATTGAAGTTAGCAATTTATATATAAGATACATTACGTAATGATATAAATGTTTTATGATTTTACATCTTACAGCTGTTATAATTATCGTAAAATTTTATATCTATTCGGATTACCTCTACAATTTCTTATTCCTAAATATTGCAATTTATTGATGATTGTCTGCGATTATTTACTTATTGTTCTAAAATAAAATGCTTAGTAATATTGTTCTTTGTTCACTTTCGCTTTGTAAAGTATAAGTAGAATGCACGTCTGTTTAACTCACAATCTATAAAACTTATGCTATTTTTAAATAAAATCATGATAATCTTATTTATATATATTCCTATATATTGTATATATCTGCATTAAAGTCAGCATATCAGAAACGCTTTCACTCCATTGATATTAACGTCAGTTGAAATTAAAAGTTATCTCTTTTTCATTGAAATCTGACACTGAGTAGAGTTGATGTACATTTATAGATATAGTATGGTACACCATATAAAATCCAGATATATACAGTATTTAAATAGGGAGTATTTAGTTTTCTTTAAAAAGACGAAATATGATCGAGATTTATTTGAGTTCATAATAATCTTTCAGCGAAAATTTATAAAAGATTAAAGAGTTCACCAAAGTTAACACATAAATTTAAATATAATTATTAGAAATTTACAAAATTGTTTAAACTTTTTTCGTGAATAATTCTATAGCGTTTCAATTAATTTTCATGCTATAGATGTATGTTAATATTTTAAAAGTTGACAAAGATATTCCACTTACATTTATGAAACAAGAGAGTACATTGTGAAGAGATGCAAAATAAGCGAATTTTAAATCATTTATTATTCTTTATTATGAATAGATTTAAATTAAACATTTGCGTTGCAATTTTATACTGTAAATCTCTTAAGACCTCTTTAACATGTATAATAATAACTTTTTTAATAAGAAAATCTTATTTCATTCACAATTCCTAGATAGAAATATTATTTTAAACATAAAATATAGACTCTTATTATTTCCTCTTTTTGACACGAGAGGTCATGATGACTATTGTCACAGTTCATAGCAGTAAGTGTAAAAATTGCTCTAAAATTCAATTATGCGAAGATGTTAAAACTTATGCAAACTTTAAAAATATATAAATAAATAGAAATCAGTGAATTAAATTAATTTGATCGAGAATCAGAACTTTTGAATGGTATTTTTCTAAACAATTAGTAAACTAAGAATGAATCATAAGTTTTATTTTCTAATAATATATAAAATGTTAAATCTACATAAATTAAGACCTATGTAAATAAGTACATGCATGTGAATGTGTGGGTACAAGTTTAAAAATATGCTTAAATTTCTACCAGTTTTGCATTACACGTAAACAGCGATTTCAGCCTCTTGATACGCAATTAATCAATGCCGAAAAGACCCTATGCGTATATCTTTAGGAAAAAGTAAAAGTTGAGAAGAAAGTGCAAGCAGCGGAGATGGTACGAGCATAAAATAGAAAATCCAATATTCTCGCCATTGTTTCACTGCGGACGTGCTTGTGCACTTGCCCGTACAGGAAGGAACAGGCATCACTCTAGTTAACTACATATATCATCGGGGAGACGCACCGGCGGAACTCTGTGCGCATCGAGCTCCACTTTTTCTTTTGCGCGCGACGCCCACCAATGCAACTAATTAATATTTGAGGAGCGAAACGAGCGAATAATGATGGGTTATTAAAATGTGCTGTTCGACGAAGGCGCAAGTCTCGGCGCTTCTGCAAAGAGCTTTTAATCTCGCATGAAAAATGCATTGAACAGGGCGATTATCGTGGTACGGTTTAGAAGACAGGAGGTAAGACCGCCTTTTGGCGCCTGGATGAAAACCGAGAAGATCTAGGGTATCGATAGCGCATCAAATAAACCAGTTTAGGAAAAAGCCAAACAGCTGACTAAAATCCCTGTCAATAAATACATACCTTTTAGAAATTTAATGATACTTTCTCCGAATTTCGTCTAAGCGACGATGCTATGCATGCATAAAAAACCGCGTGATAAAACTAACTTTTTTTTTATTTAAGTACCGGGGCATGCTTGGTATTTACATTTTCAATGCAAATGAAGTACGAGATTTCAATCCGGCTGATTTGCTTCTCTGAATGCGATCGTTCCAACAGTTACCCGATGGAGCAAAATCAAGGAACTAAAGAAATATGCATCTATCAAGGTTCAATTAAGAAATTACAATTTCGAGAAGAATGATTTTTACTTGTACACTTGTACAAAAATCTTCGCTCGATCATAAGCGCAGTACTAATGTGTACATGAGAATGTATATACGTGGACAGAGCGGATAAAAGAAATCGGCGCGTAATGTTATTCAAAGAGAACATTAAATATCGGCGGCGTAGCGAAAAATAATAAATCATGAATGTAACTTTAATGGCAATATTAAATCGTGATCGTAAATCCCTCCTAACTTAAAAGTCTAATTATAATAAAGTGCCGAACCGTAGTCAAATCGCCGGTTTTCCTTCCTCCTCTACTAAAACCGATGGGGCTTTCCGTTTCTCGGGCACCTGTACACGTGTGACGCAGCCGGGCAGCTTTTGATCGTCACTGTACACCTTGTAATTGATGATCTGTCATCTTTCTTCCGCCCGTGTGGCTTTTACTTTTCTATGCGTGCTCGATTCCTTTCCGATTCGAATTACGATCAATCTCGTACGCTCTATCACAACTGTCCCCTCCCTCGGATCGCAAAAATGCGCGGAAATATTTTTTCACTGGCGTCGTACTCGCAGTAAAATGTCTCTGTGCGACGGCGCTTCCGCATTTTGTAAAGCATCACGAACGTCGATCGCTGTAATTAGGGAAATTTCGAGTCACTATTTATAAAATTAGCATTTAGCAGAATGCAATGTTGCACTTATCGATCCCTTCCGAAACTTTCCATCGCGTGATTTAGCGCGTTAATTATAATATTATGCGAGGACTTTGATTTCTCGATTAATGGCTCAGCGTTTGAATCTAATGAATTATTGCTCTTTTGAAATTATTTTTAAATAGCTTGCACTTGCACGAAATTCGCGGGCCAAGTTTATTCAAGTATCAAAATAGTTCCAGCAAATGTATGCATATTGTACAATATGAAGAGCAAACACTGCATGAGTACATAATAATTAATTCGATCACACTATGTGCAGAGACACAGAATTTATTTGGTGTATCGATTTATTTTGTTGTTAAAGTTAATTTTCGGTTTATTATAATTATATTTAAGGCTCGATAAGTATGTATCACCACCATTAGCAATATTTCACTACTGAATTAAATGCCGATTTGTAAGCAAGATATACTTGTTAACATACCTTAATAGCAGTGTAAAATGCATTTTTTCTGTTACTATAAAAGAAATACATATATTCAATGCCATGAATTACATTTTCACTACACTCTCTCTTTTTTAATGCTTATAAATTTGTTTTCTATGCTTGTGCTACTCAGTTAAGAAAAAAAACCAATTCAAATCCAGGTATAATATTTTAAAATATTAATTACAACAAAAAGAAATAATTCCATTGTTAGTTTAAGTTATACAATAAGTAATACAGATTATAAGTTCCATTATAAATAGAAAATTATTTTTGGTACATCTTTGTATTCCCTATTGTCCACGCGTACATGTTATCTATAAAACTTTCGACAATTTTATTTTTCACTTTTTTCAACAAATTCTTATAGAAACATCGACATAATATTTTGAGGCCGTCGTGTTTATTTTACTATCCTGCAGGCAATCCAATTTTTATCGACGCTCGATTCAATAGACGTCGGAGCCCGTTTGCACTGCATCCACGCATACGATCTCTCCTGCGAGCCCGGAAACATACATGCATCGATAGCGCATCGGCTCCAGATCTCTGCAGCGAGCGTTTTGTTACAGAGAATATCAGCCCTACTGAGTTTTCCCAATACGCCAACCCACATCGCAACGCTCGCGCGACATACACCCAGGTAAACCACACTATAACGGAGTAGGAAAAAGGATCAAATACCTAGCGGGATCTCCTTAAATCTTCTAAACTTAAAGCGAGCGGAAGATGTAGAGGCGCGAGAATAAAAGAGGTCACGGAGTATCTCGCGTGCGCACGAGAGAGACGAGAAAGTGGCGCCGGGCGTCCTTTCGAATCAGCGGAATGCGCTAGGGAACGACTGCCAATTGATTGAGCGCCGGGGTCAATGGCGAATTAGTCCTGGCGATCGTCTACCTTGTAATCTCACCGCATTGGGCTCGTTACGTTGCGCGTGTGCAGCTGTCTAAGGAGACTGAGCTTCCGCTGTACTCCCTCCAACCGACAGACTTTTCCTATATACATAACGAAATTTGCGCGGCTGCAACGCTTGCGATAAATCAGTAGTCCGTATCGAGTTGACGCGCGATTTTTCCGAAGTAGGATGAAGAGTTGATGAAGCGCGCTTCTGCCAATGTCTGGGAGAGGAGGCTAATCGCGTGAGTCCTCGCTGTTTAATTGGTTGTCAATGGCAGTAAATAATGCGCTATAGCTGCTGTTGAAATAAATTTCAGAAATCACAAGCGGAGAAGTTAATATTATCCAATTGTGCTCGTTAGGTATACAGATTTGTTCGCTGTTTGATCAAAAGCATAAACGAATATTATTAGACTTTTAATTTAATTCCTCTGATGTTTATTTGTACGTTTATTCAAATGAAAGTATTGCAATACGAAGTTCAATTTCTTCACACTGACATAACTTTTAGGGTGTACTTTTATGCCGTTCAATAAATTAGATAGACATTATATTTTATGCGCCAACATTTATTATGAGCAGGGTTTTATATAAAATTAAAAATATAATTTTGAAAGAGAAATACTTTGATATATTTTATGAAACTTTAATATACCTAACAATATGTCATAATACCAGCGACACAGTTATAACTCAAGGCTTTAACGACTTAATAAACTTGATTATAGTCGATTAGTAAAAGCTGTATTTAATCATGTTATATCAATATAATAGTTTGAATAAACTGACAACTTTGCATCGATCAGCTTTCTTCCTTAAGTCGTAAATTATTTTGTACCGAATCAGGATATTAAATAAAGATATGAAGGTGTAATTAATACAAATTTATACAAAAATGAGAACATAAATACAAGGAGTTCTCATTTTTTTAGCGTAATTACATTAACTTTTTTAAACCAACGAATTATACTATGACTAAAAATATATTTATCAATCACATAATAAAATATATTGATCATATATTGTTGTATTGTTTTAAATTATTTTCCACCAATAATAAATCGTCCAAACATGATCATTATAAACAAAAAATAAATAAATCTTACAAATTTACAGTATTTATTTTAGGTTACAATATTTATAATTGCTATTACAGTAATATTTTGCATTTTATTTTTCCACACTTTGATCCGTAAGAATCGTTACATTCTTTCCGAAATTACAGAAAATTAGATAAATCAGCCACACCATTTTCATTTTTCCGCATGCAAAAGAAACCATGGTAATTTTACGCTATAATCAATCGCGGATCCATTTCCTTCACTGGCTAATTTTACGAGCAAGCGCTCAAACTAGAGCAGTATAATTGTTTCTACAGTTTTTGTAGACCGCGAGAACCCATTTCCAATTGAAAAACTGGACATGCAATTTTGCCCAATTAAATTGACAGGCGAGCGAAGTACCTGTGGATGAAGCACGCGAGCGCCTCCATTTCGGGCGCTATTATCTCAATTACGTGGTGGGTCACGACAAGGGTCGAACTCCTCATAATCGATAGGAAATCGTAAAAGTATTGCACAGCGTAACAGTGGTTTCCTAGCTCGCGCGCATTCTTTACTCCTAGTCTTTCCCGATTTCACTTCGATTCGCCTGATCCCACTGATATAACACGTACAAAGAACCCGAATCGAGAAATCGATTTCAGAACAACATTACGTCTGCGTGCGTCGCATCTGCCCCCTCGTGCTTCTGAGGTGGCTTTCGAACGTACGCGAATATATTTGGATATGCCGCGCGTTGCGTTCTCCGTACCACCTTTGCGTATTCCAAGAGTACGCTTCTGGTTACATCGTTTACGGACGTTAAAAGTCTGCAAATTAACGTTGTTTCATTTAATAAATGGGAATAAAATTGCAACACATAAATATGGCCTTGAAATCGTACGTTATCCAGCGAAATTTCGTATTATACATGAAAGAACGTGTATTTCGAAATATCGCAGGTCATTAAAAGTGAAAATTTTTACAAATACTTCAATGAAATTAATTACATATTGTAATTATAAGTTGAACTGGTTCGTAACATTATATAATACATTTCATTTTGTGAATATATTTATTATAATATCCATTCATATGAAAATAATTAAAAATAAAATATATTTATAGAGATTAATCATAATCAGAATCTTTATATTGTTTTATTCAACATTCATTTCTAAATACCTTTTCTTTGGTAGTAAAAATGGGTGGCAGAAAAACGTTATATAAGTATATAAAAAAACGAATAGTGGCTTTAAAACAGATATTCCTTTACAGATACGTCATTATAATCGAGGTTTTGATAAATAAAAATTTGTATGATTATTGTTACAGTTAATGATTAAAATGAAATACTAATAATTTTTATATTACTTCAATTTCTCTCATACATTTTTCATATAAAATTTCTAAGGATGATTGTATAGAAATTAAAAAATGAGTAATATGTAATTATTACGAGTTTCTTGGAAAATAATCAATTTCAGTGATACTCTATTGAAAGTATGGAATTATGAGATTTCTCGATGTTAGCGTAAGTATTTTTAAAATTCTTTATAGAATTTTATAAAGTCATTAATATATATATTTTTTATATTTAATCAAATACATTATTACATCGGACTATGTATAATACCGCTACTGTTATTGAATTTAGCATACGTTTAAAGTTTACAGTTCATTACATATGTGATTATTTAAAATTTGTATATTAAAATGTAAATAAATATACATACATTGTGTTTATTCGTCTATTATTAGTAGTCTATTTTACAACTTGTTTACGTTTTTAATAAAGATTGTGTTCGCGTTCTCAAGTCATTTTATTTTCATTTACATGACAATGCATAGAAATATGTATGAGTAACCATTACTAACGTTATTTTATATCATAAAAGTATAGTCGGATTATTAGATAATATGAAAAATAAGTGTTAAATTTTATTTAGAAAATTTTTTATTTTAATAGTCTATTATCAAAATTCATTACTGTATAAAATATAATATATTATACACCTAGGTAGCGAATTAATTAATCGAGCTAACACATACCGTTAAATTTAACTTAGATAAAACAGTTTTTTTAACACGTACAACAGAAAAATTAGTTATGAAATAATATGTAAGTGCAATTTCATATAATTGGAATGAATAAATTAGTATAATAATTGGCTGTTATTAGAAGGTAATTCAGAATAAAACTTTGTTGATATCCTTATTTCTTATAAGCAGCGCGTGAAATATTTATTTTTTATTTGCATAATTAGTATTTGGATTACAATAATTAACATTTTCGTCAGGAAGAGTATAAAACCTTTTCTAATTTAACATATTGTCGTTTTCTTATAATTTTCAAATGAAACGCATCAGCACTTTATCTCCAAAATCTTTAATTTGTGTTAAGAATCGTACTTTCTAACTTTGATTTTAAAATAAGCATAAGGTCTAGAAATAAAAGTTGTTTCTCTTTTTACCATAAGCTGTTAAACTTATGTTACTGCTGCTAATGTTCACGTTTGAATTTCTTAAAAGTCGAAATGATTCGAGAAAACACACAGCTATTTAAGGTATAATTATATTAGGGAATGTAGAAATTTGATTTGAAATGCATTTATTTAAAAACTCGTTCGTTTAAATATTAGCATAAATAGCATAAATTTGCAAAAAAAACTTTTTTCAGAACGACGAAATCGTTATCCGAGTAAGTATCATTCAAAAACTATTGGTTGATACACTTTGACGAGAGTAACAAGGATTTAATTTGCGCGAGAAAAAAGTAGCTTAACGACGAGTCCTACAATGGTCGACCCCGGGAAAACATTGACCCTGGTGCTTCTCGTTGATTGATCGGCCGACGGGAAGAGCGAGCGGAACGCCGCGTTCGGATGCTGACATTGGGAGCACGAGGCGGGCTTGGGCTGCATCCGCGATCGTGAGCTCGTATCAGATCGAGGCGCTTCCTCCTTCATCTCCCCGGAGGCTCTTCCCACCTTCGCGCGCGATCGGCGCTCGCTCGTAAACGGACACACGCGAGCGCGCTCGCCGGAGAAAAGTGCGGCGACAAGCGCGTCCTCCCGTGCGGCAGAGGAGGGCATATAAGGTGGGATGCTGCGCTGCTCGTCGCCTCATCAGCCAGGCGTGTACGAAACACACGCGACCTGTCCCTCGAGCCGGCAGCACGCACGACTCGCACAGCCAAGTGCGGGACTCTGAGACGCCCAGGAATCGCGCTCGTTTCAGCCTCGCGATGGGGTTACCACGCTCAAAGGCCCTCCAGGTGAGTTGTCCTCCGGGAAGCGAGACGGCCGGCCGCCACCTGGCGCTTTCCGCCTTCCCGATACCGCTTTTTTCCTCGGCCGCGGCTTTAATGAGATGCGAAGAGCGACGAGAAAGGAGGCGGTTCTTGGTGCCGCTCTGCTTTTTCTGTGCCTACGGTGCGATTGCTCGCCTTTTTTTCCTTCCTTGCACTCGCGAGTTCACTTCCGCGGAGGTGAGGGGATTGTTCAGTGCCGCGTGGTGTGATAGTTTGTGAAACAATGTGCCTGCTCTCCTTGCCGTTGCGCGCCGATCATTTTTTCGGCTCGACGCCTTCAATTGGTGCTTACTTTAATTAAGGAGCTCTGGCAAAATTATTTTTCCTCTCGCAATGAATAGCTTGCACAACCGCTATTGGTTCCTGCAAAAGTGCTTTTTTCATTCTTCCCAGTGAAATTTTATCATTTGCTCCCAGATTTTACCTTTCTAAAGATAAATGCTTTAATTATATGTAAGTTCAATTGCATATCCGCAGTTGTATACTTTGAATGTATCACTGATAATACGTTGAGTATAAGTAGTTGAAGATACCATTACCTGTTATCCATTTTTAATTTGGACTGGTGTGCAATTATTCATCCGAAATTTTTTGTTACTTGCAAATAAAAATTTTAAGAGGTTTCAGTTTCGAGTTTCTAATATCAATAAATTATCTCTATCAATGGTTAATAGGATATCTGCTCATACATCATAGATTTGTTATAATCCATTGAATGCTCTCATAGATAATATGGATATATAGGCAGTAGCTCAAACACAAATTTCCGCTTAGCTTTAGCTAAATTATTTTACTTCCTTTCAATGTAATTCCTACAATTTCCTTCAATACAATCTAGAATCTTTCTTATAACTTAAATTTTACAACCCATTAACCATTAATTTTCACTTACCAATCTCCAACTATATATTTTTCACAAAACATCAAGCTATTTAAATATAATTTAAGTGTAATACTTCCTACTTTGATATATTTATTACAAATATTGTTTATATTAATATTTAGAAATTAATAAAAAAGATATATTTTTAATTAATTACACTTAAAAGTAAAGCGATTAAAAAAACTCTTGATCAAAAAATTGTTTGTATGACTATTTGCTGGGTATATGTGTACATAGATTTATACTTGATTTATACTTGATTTTATAATAGATTTAATATTTAAATACGGTATTGGCATATTACACGCTATTAATTATAATATAGCAAATTCACTGCTAATTATTTATTTTGTTAGAGTAATCGATGCATTGCTTTTCAATAATTATGATTTATTTTAAAATATTTATTATCGTAACCATATGTAGATTATTGTATAGATTATAATTAATTCTAAGGTGCGACATTTAATAAAATGTTGTTATTTTTTTATATAGTAGTATTAAAAAAGTATGTTTTCCTCCTTTAAGGTTAGGCAGGGTAATACGAAAAAAATTTGCATACAAAACTGTTGCTTAGCACTTTCACGCCTGCAACTCTAAACAAGTTTCTATTAGGAACATCACTAACATTCTGCTCAACCAAGAAATTGTAAATTCAACGGTTTCCTGATCGGTACTCAGACGCGCGTGAGTAGTTACATTACTCTCTAGTCATTCACGGCCCACATTGTAGTTTCGCGAAAACGGTGTTATTTGCGTATGCGCGAGGATGACATTTATCTCCTCTGACATAAAACGTCTGTTGTTATTTTCATTGTAAATTATGCTAATGCTGATGTTTATTGCGGCCATTATTGTTTGTGTATTAGATGCAACAATGAAATATATTTCACAAAACATTATATTTACGCTATAAGCAGAAAAAAAATATATTTATTTTATTCTCTTTTGCGGTTAGCACTTATTTTATATTAAACTTGTTTAATTCCATACAATCTCTTATAACAGAATCTATAAAAAAAATTTATGAACATCCTTATGTGACTTGGTCTTTTCCGCAATAATCTCTGCAACATTTTTTAAAATTATTAAAATAATTATTAATTAACCTAAATAATTTAATAATCATTAAATGCTTAACGTAATTTTAATATCTTTTGAAATCATGTACATGAATTTATGCAATTGGTTATGTAAAGAAAAGTATATTTTAATTAATTTATTGTAATATAAAATGCTCTTTTAATTGGAACTGGTAATTCTTAATGCTTGTACAGATCAATATTTCAAAATTCTTTTCTTTAATTTTTTTTCTGTTGCACGAATTTTTAGTCAAATAAAAATTAAATCTTTAATAATAATAAGTATTTAAATATACTATTTATTACATTTACATACAATTTTAATGTCAATCTAATTACAAACTAGAACTATTAATAAACAGATGCAAAGCTTCAAATGAGTATTTAATAATGTCAACAAGTATACGACATATTAATTAAAGGTTTAACATCTACAGATGGCCAACAACATTGATTTCTTTATTTAACTATGTCGAAAATTCAATTTTTGTACTATACGCATTTTGTTGAGAGCAACGTAAATCACGGTATGAAGTCATAACTGAAAGTTAATGCAGCCATCTTACAATAATCCAAAGTAGCGATCACGTAAACTTTCGTCACTACAGCGCGAAATGAAGTTGGCGTATTATTTTCTCCTCCGCGTTTCCCTCCAGCGGCAGCGCGCGTCACGCAGTAACAGCCCTCGGCCCTCGACGAATTTTGAGAAAAATTCCCCCTCTTAAAGCGCACCGGTAACTTTTCACTCGTGGAGTCAATTTGTCCGGGAAAACTCGGGAACTTTGCAGCCCTGCCATCCTTTAAGATCGAGCTCAACGCTTCGCTGCTCGACTCTCACTGCGTTACCGCGCTGCCTTCTACGCTCAGCTCGTCCGATTAATTATGCGTCGGCGAGCGCCTGGAGGCGTATACCTGCTCTCGAGCGCCTCGTTACACGCACTGCGTCCATGGCATAATTGTATTGTTACTCCCTGACAGTAACAGTGCGCCGGTGTGTTTGCATACGACTTTGTAGAAACGGCCACGTACCCACGACACTTTTCGTATTTTACGAGATATACAAAGTTTCTGTTTAAAGGATCTCTCAAGCCGTCATTCGGCTCGTGCACGCGTTACACGTGGATTTTCTCAGAATCGGCAACGTGACGCGCGCGATACTTTATTGCTAATTACTAGCTATTTACTGTTATCTAACTCACAAATCGCCGAGAAAGTATGTAATGATTTAAACGTTTTAAAAACAGTATTTTTAGGTACCCGCCGCGCGATCGATAAGTCAGATCCACTTTGCTCGATATGGACCAAAGGCGTTTCCGCGTGCGATTCCGATTCGGTTGGTACTAAGCCAGATCTGTACACGGCGCCAGTGGCTAATCTCGTTCTTTCGCCCGAGTCCGCGTTTCCACTCCTCAGGAATTCAATCTACGCGGGCGGGTATAACCTGTTAATGCGGGCGCGCACGTAGACACTGATGGCTGCGAGTGCACGCGCGTAGGGAAATAGTCGGCCGACAATAAGTGCCCGCGCATTAGCGCCCGCGCAGTGCTCGGCGGGGAATACGCTTTTTCGACGGTGGTCTCCTCTGCTCCT
The DNA here is from genome assembly GCA_018906755.1 of Sycophaga agraensis. NCBI lineage: Eukaryota > Metazoa > Arthropoda > Insecta > Hymenoptera > Pteromalidae > Sycophaga > Sycophaga agraensis. The sequence continues at coordinate 3,334,673 of JACCIE010000011.1, forward strand.
GGCGGCGATTGCTTCCTGAAATCGGCGACGCGCGTAATTGCTCGGGAGAAAGTCGCCGCCGCGTATATACATGCGCGTCACGTACCGAGGATTCGCGCCGATTAAAACTCGGGGCGACAAGAGATGTGCGTCTCGCGAGTGAAAGGCGCCTTTTCGGACCCACCTCGGCCCAGGAGGAGCCGATTGCTGAGTGTACATATATATATATATATTTTATGCGTAAACTGCGTCGATACTGGTTTTCTCCGGGTCGGCACCGCCGCGCCGCTGGTCGCTTCCTATTTCTCCGAGTTTTTGCCAGGGTTGAGTAACGCCGGATGCTTTACGAAACGCTCCCGGATCATAATTGGGAGAAAATAGCAATTTTGGGAGCTGGCTTGGTGGCCGGCTCCGCCTTTTCTCCTCGCCGAGGGCTTTTTTGCTCCCAGGGTCCGGGCCCGAGGAGCGCAGAAACCCCAAGTTGCGTAAGCCGCGTGGAAAGACCGAACGCGCTTCTAGCCGATTGATGAGCGATTCTAGAACGCTTAGTCGTTACGCAGTTCAAAGCGTCAGAAGCGTTATTTATAGATTCTTTAGTTCTGTACGACTATCAGATTCTGATAACGCCGAAGTTCAGCTAAAAATTAAATTTCTGTAAAGGATGTCGGGAACGTGGTTACAATGATTACAACAGCTTCGTCACCGTGACGCGGATTTCTTAGATTACCGAACGGCTTAAATTTAATATAACCATCACACGCCTTACTCTTTTAAAGTAATCGTTTGAATAATGTTTATTTTTAATACGTTTTCAACATTTTAATGTCGCCGAGGTAGCCAAATTTCCGGGATCTTCCCGACATTACAAAATTAATATTGAACAATTTTCAAACATTATGTGTATCATTATCTTTTGTGAGACAAACATTCAAAACATGTTGCACAATTTGCAATTTTTAGCCCAGCATCGGAATATTTTATGTAATATTTTACGGTAAAAGTGTATTTTAGGCTGCAATAAACATTCGAATTATGTTTACATAGTCTCAATCACGTTAATGCTTGAGAGAAACCACATTTCAATTTATATTCTAGATAATTTAATAAATATTTTGTAAAGAAATTTTCACATATTTTTAAAAATCTTTAATTGACTCAAATCAATATTAAATATACATTTGTTGTTGGCATCATACAATTGCTTGCGGATATTCAATTTGAAGCTTAGTACCGTTTGGCGATCCATTATATACATCAATCTCTCCAATCTCCCACTCCCCAACAATCGTAAAATAAATTACGCCACTTAAACATAAAGAAATGGAACAAGAGGAGAAAGATAATCGCAATAGGCGTCTGAAAGGTGTCAAAGCGTTTTCCTCCTTGAGGGCCGCGTTGAATCAGATATGGCACTCGCATGTTGAAGTTCTGAAAAAAGAGGAGAGATCGGATCCGAGCGCATCTTTATACGCACTCTCTCTTTCCCATAAGTATGCCTCCATTGAAACCGTGCGCGCGCTCATAAAATTGATGTCTCACTTCAGTCGACACGCAGCGCCATGAGGCTATGTGCTTCTACCTGCAAACACGCGTTTCTCAGTGTTATACAAGATATTCGATGATGATAACAGGATCTCTACAGTTCGTTATATAAATCGCCTTATTACGAGATGAGTACGTGTCGGCGAAAAAATATAAATTATGCTCTGGATTCAAAGAAGCATCAAATGTAGTCCGTGCATTTGGAAGAACGGAACTTGTTAAAACCGAGCGTAGAGAAATAAATTTGAATACTTTCTTGGAGAAAAATTTATGATGATTATTATAATAATACGGTTAAGTAACAGATCTTAACGAATCCCGTATGAACCAAATATATTTTTCACCGTTAGATATTGCAAACGTATTTATGATGTTATTTTAAAAATAAATTTTCTTGCTACAATATCAAAATTTTAACTTTTATTTCCTTTTACGCAAACTCTAGTAATAATAATTACGATGTTATTATTGAAATTACAGTAATAATAATAATTGTTGTTGTTATAAGAAAAACAATAAAACTATATTTTATATCTGCAATATTGATATTAACTTGACGAGATGCAACTTTTGCAATAGTACATTAAATAATAAATATTATTGTACATTTTTCAAATATTCACGGTTATTTAATGTATAAAAGAAGAAAGTAATCATTAGTACATAGATTATAAAATCTTATGATTATGAAATTGTGGGATAATAAAATATTTCATAATCCATTTATTTTTCACGCATTTTTATTCGTTTTATGGTATCAAATAATTTGAAAATTATAAACAAGGATATTAAAATGTTTTGATTAATCATAAAGATATTTAGCTTATGGTTAATTTAAAAAAATCTAAAGATGTATTCTGATTAAATGTCTTGTTATTTCAAATATTAAATCTTCAATTTAATTAATGATCATTACCATTTTTATAACATAATATTGACATATTAATTGGATTATAAACGCATTAAACTTAAAGTATGTAAATTATAAAATGAAAATTCTGAATTAATCCTAGTAAAACTAGATATATATATATATATATATATTCATGTTGATATTGGAATTTATTACTTGTAAAAGACTTATAAAATTTTTATCATAGGACAAAGTTAAAAAAAGAGTACTTGCAAAATATGCGCTTATAATTTCTGAATCATTAATATATTTGAAACACTGTATATTTTATTCTTACTTTACTAAAGTCCAAGGAACAAAAAATGGTACATAGATTAGAGAAAGTCTTTTAAAATGCAATCTTGTTAAATACCAAAAATTTCGTATACAAACAACTTAAATTTTTTGAGAGCATTATCGCATGTATCAAGTTATGCAAAAATTGCACAATTGCAGTGAAAAAATGGTCCAGCTTTTACAACTTCATTATTCTCGTCGTAAAGTTTTTATCCCCTCCCGCGGGACACCTTCACGATCTCCCCGCCCCCTGCGACAATTGCGCAATGAAAAAGGTGCCACACGCTTATAATGCACTTATTATATAAAACAAGCCACAGCAACAAACTACTTAAATGGCCCAAAAAACACCATGGAAATTCTTCAGGAATGCATGAAACCGAGCTAAGAAAAAAAGAGAGTCGCGCAGTACCCGCGAAATTGCGGCGACGGTGCGGGCTCGCGAACGAAGGGTGAGGGAACAGAACGCTTCGATCTCGGAAGCGAAGTGAAAGTAAGAATCCTATTATAGACAGCGCAATCGGGTTTTGATTGCCGCGCCACCGGTCATATCGGAACTTGTTGCGCCTGTAAATTACGATATGTACAGGGGCTGCATGCTACCTTCTCCTAACTCGCGTAGATCCCGGAAGCCTAGAACGTACATTATGATATCGAGCATATATTGAAGAAGACAGCTGTACCAATTAGCGGCATTTTCTTATATTTAATGATGGCTACAAATGACAGCGCAATACTATCCTTAAAGTATTATAGGTGTTTATAAATGACGCATAGGCAACGAGTAGGTGTAAAACTTGAATAGAGCTTAGATAGTTGTTACGTTAGTGGTACGCATAGAATTTATGTGCGATTTAGTATATTTTGGGACAAACTATTTCCTGATAAATTAATTTTAATCGCTGCTATAACAATTATTATTCGAATGAGATGTAGAGTTATTTGCTAAGCTATAATTAAAAACTTTATTTACTAAATCAATTATTCCAACATGTTGTAACTTGCATTTTATTTACTTTCTTATCATTTAACTAAAATCAATATTATTCAATATTATTCAATTTCGATTTTATTGATAAAATTATCTATTGCTATTAGATTATTAAAATAAAATTTCATTTTAAAATAGGAGAAAGTTTAATAAATGAATCGTAAAATGTAAAATGGCTATTTTTATAGTATGAGTACAATTTCAGAATTCATCTTTCTACTGGTTGTTTATTTATAATATTAAATAGATATGAAAAATGAATTTATTGAGAATTTCAAAGAAACTTTTAGACTTTCCTCTACAAAATACATCTAATTAAAATAGGAGTTCGAAAATTAAGAATCTTTTTTCTTCTTTGAAGCAATTAAAATAAAAAATTAAATTATAATGTAACATAATTCTAATTTAAATATTACAAATACATTATTTACAATTATTTATAAAATACTTTATTTTGTAGGTTTTTTGTGGATTATTACTACTGGTATCATTTGTATCAGCGACACCAAAACTGAGTACTCCTTCCGAAAGTAAAGAAGACAATGAAGAAATACCGAAAAACCACAGAACACAAATAGACGATGAAACAGCCTTAGACGACGTAATTAACACAGAAAGTCTCAAAACAGAACAGTTACCTTTTCTTCCACCACTGATTCTATTGGATTTTGTAAATGGCACAGACGACTCAAATGTTACAGAATCTGGTGATGACAAGTCAAAGAGAACGATTGAAAGTAACCTTGGCTATGGATATAATACAAACAATATTTTATCTGGCAAACACAAGTTTTATTTTCCATCTGGAAATTCTGGTACCGCTGTTAGTATTGATGAATCTATAAGTCCTTTTGAGCCACAAACTATAACAGAATTAATTAAATCGACAAGTGATACTGCAGACAAAAATCAAAATCAGCAAGATAAAAAAGCGACATTTGAAGCTCTACCCGATCCCCTACCTCTTGAAAATGGTCGTGAACCACCACCACTTTATCCACCATTTCCAATGTTCGGGCAACGTACAAAACTACAAAAGGTTCCGACTTATGATTATGGACACCAACAAGGCAGACCTCTTTCTAGGTATCCCAATGCTTATGCTACTATTTCTGTAGCTGATGCTCAAAGCAAATTGCAGTCAAAGTATGCAGCTTCTAAGCCAGGGAATTATCAATCTGGTTCTGCAAATATTAATGGATATACAAGACCTGTAACATCTCAGCATTTAACTGGCTATACTGGGGATGCTTATGGCAGCAGTACAAATCAAAAGCAAACTTATGAACACAGGCCAGCCAATAACTATGAAGTTAATCCTTCAAGTTATCCAAAATACACGGTAGAAAATGGTGTAAAATATGAACACAAAATTATTTGGAAGTATCCAGATGGAAAAATATCCGAAACACCACCCATGTCATACATGAATTCTTATGCTGAGTATGCAGACCAACAGCGAGTTACTCCTCCAGTTACTACAGGCGGCTTTCGTCCATCTACTCCATATCAGCCACGCCCTTCAACTTCTCAGCAGTCGCTGGGAGCTCCAGGATCTAGTTACAATCCATATTCTAGTAATGCAAATCCTCAAAGTAACATTTATTCACAGCGACCTATACAGTTTCCAAACGATCAGGAACAGCCCAATAATAATCAACAAAAAGACCAAACAAGATTATCTGCACCATCTTATGCAGGTGCCTATTCTGGAACACAATATCAGACCGCAAATCCATATAACACAGCTTCCTATCAGGGATATTATGGTCAAAGGCAAGGTTCTAAAGGCAATGGTTATAGAACAGCCATTCACTACGGTAGCCCTTACCAACCATCTACAAAATATGCAGGGGGTGTTCAAAGTTCTGATTTTTCATATCAAGCCCAAAACCAAAATATATTTACAGCTAACGGTCAACTTAATCAAGAAGTATTGGCTAAATATTCACCAGAAGCACAAAGTTATCTAAAAAAAGTTTTCGCTTCAGGAAAAACTGCAACTAATACTGAGTATCAAAGTGAAGCACCAACTACTTATGCTAATACTGATTATTCTCAATTATTAAACTATAACCCATCGATCTCACAATATATTAAGAATCCATCATCTATACTTAATGCATCACCTACGTTTGTTCAAGCAGGAAACTCCCTTATTCCTGTTATAATTTTACGTGTAGATGGTGCTCCTCCTATACAACCAAAAGTAGGTTCTAACGTTAATTTGAAAAATCTACTTCGGCAGTATTTATCACAATATGTAAGTAGTGTTACAAAAGTTGCACAAAATGCTAACTACAACTTTGAGACCGTTGCACGGGATGAGGATGTATCTGCATCTCAACCAAATCCTGTAGAAGATCTTAAACAGCTAACTGAAAGTCTGACATCATTACGCCAACGCGGATATCAAGATCCAGATTTTGATACTGTAAGTTATGGACAAAATTTTGCACATATTTATGATACTCAACCTCAGGAAGAGACTCAACAACAGTCATATGTAACGCAACGTCAAACTTACTCGGTTAAGCAACCTCAAATAAAATCGCAACACCTAGATAATAAACAACATATTTCTGAAGTAACTCAACAACACGCCGAAGACACGCAATCTCCATTGGAAGCATCTGTAACACAACAGCCAAGTGCAAACTATAACGCTTTTGTCAAAGACTATAGGAAACTTTATGCAGCAGGACAGCAAATAAAGAAGAAGGTAAAAAATGTAGAAATCATCGAAGACCCCAGATTCAACATCAATAAAAGCGTTCAATAAATTCTTGAAAACTGTATTACAAATACTACAAGGCCATGTGAAATAAGTATTCTTTTTGCATAGATTCAAATTTTAGCCATTTAAAGTAAAAAATGTAGTTACTTTAGTCATTCTAAAATGTAGACAGAACGAGTAAATTTTATATTTTATTATTGAGGAGATATTAGAGAGATTTCTCTTTTATAATAATTTTATATTATTGACTCGGAACAGTACTAGTACTTCGAAACTAAAAAATTTATTTCTAATTATTGAACACTGAAAAAAATTTAATTGATTGTTCAACTGAGACAATAATGCTTTTGAGAAAGAAGTTAACTCTAACGTACTTATAATAAATTATTGTATCATTCGGAACTAAAATCTAGTTTTTTATTAAGTTAATTATTACTATGAATATAGATTTTTCGATACGATTCATCCCCATTTTAGTTTCATCGAAAAAGTGAATGTAATAAAAATTATTTAGGAATTTTTTAAAATTATTTATACTTAGAAAATTTAGTAAAATATCAATGTAAACTTAATTTTGTTTTTTATAATAATATTAATTATTAAGCTATTTATCAAGGCGTTTCCGAGCATAAAAATGAATGAATGTTAATTAGTATTAGAATTCATTTTCATAGATCAATTTGAATTTTGATTATAGTTTATTCAAATAATAATAAAAATTATTATATAATAAAATAACAGTATGCATGTATGCGTGTGACATCGCATTTAGCAAATTTGCATCGAAATTAAATAATAGTTGATGTATGTACTGCTGTAATTGTACGTTATTTTATTCGAAAAATTATCCTCTATCAAACCGTGTACAAATATGTTAGTTTCCTAAATAGTACCTGAAATCACAATGTTGACATTTTCTTATGCAGTGTTTTAAAGATTCTTATTTTGAATGTCAAAATGTAATGATTATCATAAAATAGTTTTTTTGTAATTTAAGTTTGGTAATTTATCTTCAAAAGAATGCGTTATAAAACTAATTGTGCACCAGTGATTAAAATATGTGTGATTAGTAAGATTCACCAAATTTTACATACTTCACAAAGGTACCTTATTAATCGTAAATCTTATGTATTGTATTTCAACATTGTGTGAATAGTAAATTATGTAAATTGTCAACCTACAGTAATAAAGTTCGTTTTTATAAACACAGTTCTGATTATTTCTACAACTAAAAATCGATATTACATTAATATGCTTCAAAAAATCAGAAATATAAATATTACAATTTTTCATAGAATATAAGTATAATTATTAATAAGCATGAAGAATATTTACTTGAGTTGAGTATATTTTCATAGAATATCTTTGAATGGACGCAGATTTTCAAATAATTCCTAGAGTCATGAAGTTTTTTTATGTATACAGAAATATTTTTGCGATAATTTCAATAAAAATATTTAGTAATACTAAAAAAATTATCATTATTTAATTATTCTTTTTTTTTAAACATCTTAATTAAAGATGAAGATTTTATTATGGAAAAAAGTATCTATGTTTTTCTCAAAATTACAGATTGTTATGATCATGCACATAATATTCTTATTATATTATTTCATCTTAGAAATTAAGCGGATCAGATTACTTACTCAGAGTATAAATTATACATATTTATAGTTTATTTTTATGATACTAAAAAACAAAAAAATAATTCCGTATAATCCAAACTAATCGTTCCAAACATAGAATTTATTACTCTATTACTTTTATTTCTATGATAAAAATAGGATTGCATGTAAAATCTAATGTTATAATTCTACTGTTTCTTTATAATTTCTTTGATTTTTTGCTAATTAACTATTTGACAGTGAAAATTTAAATCGACTACTAAATATAATATATGTAAAAATATTTGCTTTTTAATTTCACTTAGCTATTAGAGAAATTAATAATTATTTATTTTATTTAATTTTGAAAATTGCAATAATAATGCTTTTTAAAAACTGATTTTAGAAAGCTACTAGAAAAAGAATGTAGAGATTCAGTTATTCATTAGTTAATGATGAAAATCACACAACTGATTTTGACTACACTAGCCCGCTAGGATTTAATGGTTGGTCGACAATATATACAACGCATTAGCCGTTAATTAAAATTAATTGCATACCTGGCTAATACACGACCAGTCATAGAGTGAGGCGAGAAGGTGCTTAGTACTACTGTACTATCTCCTGTGGTTTTCTCAAGTGAGTTTTGATAATATCAAGTGTTCGCGGTAATTAACCATAAGTGCCATTTAAAAAAAGAATAATCTGCTAAGAATAGAATGCACGCACACGTAACGGAATCAAATGGACACATACGCATGTTCGTTGACGCTATCCATCGCATCAAAACGTTTTGTGTAATCAAATGAGAGTGTAAAACCGTCAAAAAAAGAAATGTAATTAAATTATTTTAATATATATAACTTATAGAATAGTTTAAAATTGTAAAAATATTTTATTACAAATTATTAATTTATTATTACAATTTACAATTTGTATATGCAAAAATCGCTCTAAAAGTATTTTGTATTGTAAATATAATGCAGAATCTGATTATAAAGTAGCATATATGAAATTCTATCATTTAAATGCAAAAATTATATAAAAATAATTTTAGATTTTTAAATTTTAGACAATACAAAAAATAAAAAATTAAAACTTTAATATTTATTAAAATAGATATTTTTACAGTTGAGGCTCTCCAAAACACTTAATTCTCTAAAAATCCTGATAAATACGTAATTATAGTTTTTCGTATTTGTAAATAAGCATACTTTGTAAAAGGTTATTTTAATCGTTCAGGATATAAAAGCAATACATATACCATTGGCCGATGTCTTACAGAACGTCCTTTCCACGTCTCCACGTGGGGAGATGGGCGGGGCGCTCAAGCATTGAGTATAATGCGTGTGTTTCAGAGCGCATAGAGCGCCGATGGGAAAAGTAATGTCAGATAGGCTTCGATTTATCATGCTACTCCTTTTTTACGAATCCTATAATCTTTCTTATATCCTTAACCGGAGAAATCATGGAAAGGAAACATATTCATTTCCCATTTGGAATGTCAAAATAACTTAATGCATTCAATAGTCCTAAATCCCTGGTAAAAATTTTACTATCTGTACTGGTGATAGAACCAGATTACGCCTAGAAATAATTTACGAAACCAGTCTTAACAAAAATTAAAATAAACTAGAATTATATTAATATTTATATTACGGTAATACAATTGTAATACAATGTACAGGATTATTATGAATTAAAAATGAAAATAAATAAAAATGTTAAATATTATTAGCAGTATCATATTTTAATTTTAAAGAACATGAAAATCAATTAGTAGTTATTAATAATGATGCTAAGCTAATGATATTGAATCCTAAGAACTGTAATTTTGCGAGTGAATAGTTAAAAACAAGATTACACGTTCAAGTGCTGATGAACTATCAAACATTTACAATAAGCGATTGTTACTTAAACTACCTACTTCCACAAGAACTTTTGTAAATATAAAATTTAATATTAATAATAGAGTCAATGGAAAGCTGGGAAATTTTATTTATTTGGGTTAGAACATCAACTTAAAAAAATTATTTTTTAATACATCCATGTAACAAATACACACGGCTATCGTTCGCTTTTATCCGATCATTTATCTCTCTCTAGCTCCTTGAGTTCATATTAGATAGGGTTCCTAGTTCGATACTTGAACAGTTTTCAACTAGATAATGTTTCAAGAAAACTGGGTCAGTCAGTATATTTCTAACTAGAAACAAACAATAAATAGAATTCTGATCGTTTTCTGAATGGATTTTGGCGAAGATTGCTAAAATAACATTTGATTCGTAGACCATTTCGGAAACTAATGTAATATGAAATTATAATGTAATATAATTTGAATTATTAAATATTTATTGTTTTTCTGATATAAACTTTTTCAAGCCAATTGATTATATTTCATGTTTTAACCAAAGCTGTGTTTTCTAGAGTGAAATTTGATATACTTTGGTTGAAGATAGTTTCTACTAATAAGCTAAGTTAGAATCTACTTATTGAAAATATAATTATACAATTCGTACAGCTAATGACTTACTTCCCTTGGAAAAGTCAAATTATGTATTCTTTTTCTGACTGGACAAGGCGCTGGTTCACTTTTACTTGGATGCAGGCCGCGGAATCGCACATTCCGCGCATGATGAACGGGAGACATGCTTCAAAGTAGGCGACTTAAACGAGATCAACAGCCAAGTAAAATAGTTCGTCTCTCACGACAAATGAAAATGGAAAGTTGAAATTATCCACCTCTTCAACGCATACTTGCCGATATAAGAAAAAATCAGCTACGGCCATAATCAGCTCTTCTGAGTGTGACAGAAAAGTAGGTAAAGGTCTGGATATGAACACGCTCACGCACGAGGATCTGCTCTTCTTTTTCCTCAACGCCTCCTCTACCTGCTCCCCACCTTATTTTCACTACGGCAGCAGTTTTAATTTCGCTGAAATTCCACGATGTCTAATGCTCACGTATGCGCGTACGTGCATGCACCAGCACGCAGGCCGGCGCGCATCCTTGCGGTCAACACTTATCCGGCCTGGCTTCCACTTGCGTGTCGTGAATGAAAGTATCCTCCGTGCTGGCAGCGGACTCTCTTCCTCTGGACTCTAGGATAATATTTAGAACGATATTTTTCACTTGGTTACCAGAGTGTATAAAGAAAATCGTACATCCACTGCGTGGCTCAGTTCTAACACGGAGGCTCGCTGTGCAGCAAGCCTCTACTGAGGCATTAGACCTTCGTTGCAATCCGCAAGTTGTACATACCTGTACCTGTTTTGGTTTATCCTTGTTTTTCGCCTATCTCTTTACGAAAACTACGCGACAAATGTGCCCGTGCAATCATTGTGACGCTCTTCTTCTGTGGAAATAAAGTAACTCTAGAAGGAGTGACCCGTTAGAATTAGAGTCAAAATGAACTTTTACCTTGTAAGTGACAGTTGCAGCAACTATACTCAACTGCGAACTATATACTGATGATTGTACAAAACGTGACTGCTACTATGGCCTATCAGCTGATCTACATTTGACAATTTTTATTTAATAATATGATATTAAGAGTGTTACAAGCATTTTAAAAAGCATAGTTAATAGTCTAAAAATACTTATAAAGAACCTATCGTATACATTGCAAATAATGTTATATTTAAATTATTTTTCGTATCTTTTCTTCTTCATAAATTGCAAAGAATTTTTATGTACATTATATACCATTTTTAACTAACTTAACGTATGAATAGATAAATAATGTTTCATATTTAATTTAAAAACTAAAGAGTTATATATTTTTTTACTTTGTAAATTTTTTTAAAATTAGAGATTGCGAATCAGTTCTAAATTACCGCAAGATGAACGTTTTAATCCACGAGTACGCGCATCAGCGATGACCGTGAACTAGTGAGAAAGTCCATGATGTTTTGGTTCCGTGCACATTCAGTCCTTATTTGTATAGCATACGAGTATGCTCACATTTTACTTTTCTATAGGCTGCTTTTCTCTTCTAGGTCGTACGTTGAATTTTAATTAGTTTTTATAACATTGTAATTGCAATGCTTGTTGACTAATACATAATATCAATTAATATCAACTAATTTTTATTTTTAATAATAATTATAATATTTTGTAGCAAATCATTAGAATATATATTATAAGAAGAATTTAATATTATAAGATTATCAAATTACATAAAAATTTTAGGGCGTGCTTTCGATAAAAAAATTTCTAGCATTTAAGATAATAAGTCATGAGATTTATGCTTAAAGTAATGATTTATTTAATTACATTAGTTATTTTTTTACTGCGCTGTTTGGTTTTTCCATTTTCATGCTGAATTAGCATAATTTAAAATTATGTTTAAAATTGTTAAATCACTTATTTTTAACACATAAAAGTATTTCGTTTAAGATAATTTCAATGTATGAAATTGAGTGTATTATTAATTATAATAAAAAGTAAAAATATTAGTATTTTGATATAAATAATATTAAATACTATTATTAGTATTTATTATTATTTAAAAAATATGGTATTTAAAAAATTTTAATTATAATAATAAATTACTATTAAAATACTATTACAGTTAAAATTAAAGTCTCACTTTTCTTATAGGTTGTATCATTATTATTGTATTGGGAATGTACCAAAGGAGATGCCGTAGAAAATTTTTCTATAGAATCGATTCTTGATCAAGTAGCAATTCCAACAAAAATTATTAATGAGTTTTTACAAAAGCCTTTGAAACATTCGATACCAAAAAAACAATTTATAACAATTAAGCAAGTTCAAAAGCCATCTATAGATTATGAAAATTCGAATGGTTTTGTACCTCTGATAGTATCTACAAAAACGTATGATTTAAATAAAAAACAATTAAATCTTATCCAACAACATAACAATTCAATAAAAGGTACCGAGACAGACAAATCTTCCACCATCCAAGAAGATCCTCTTCTTTCACCAGAAGCAAGAATTTTTCTAAATTTGCCTAATCTTGGACAAAACAGAAGATTATTTAATACAGATATTGCTAACGAAAGTGAATTTGAATTATTGAAAGTTAGTAATGGTACACCAACCGTTGCTAATTATAAAAAATTTTACGATCAATCAAAAGATATTCTAAAATCTGACACGTTAAATTTAAACGATTCTCACCAAAAAATATTTCGCAATAAAGATAGGGATAGAGGTAAAAGAATTGAGAACTATTTAGGTAATTATGACATAAAAAATGAAGATAATAAAAAGTTTACACAGCACGGAGAAGATCATCAAGAACAGATGACTAGTCAGCAACAAGATAAAATACAGAATCAGAATTATTATAAACAGGATACTTCACAAATTAATCGTGTATCAAAATCAATAATTCCACGAACTAATTACGCTACTATAGCTACTATTGATTCAAATATTAAATCACATACATCGAAAAAAGATAAAAATGAGGAACACATATTTAAAAGCCCTATTATGATTGAACCAAGTGATTTTAATGTTGAAGAGAATTCAAACGGACACTCTACGCAATCTGTTATTTCAGCGTCGAATTTTCAACACATTGAAAAAGATCAAACGGGTTCATCCGAAAATAATAAATACAAAATTCCCGAAGTTCATGGAAATAGTCGAAATTATGATTCTGCAGATTCAAGAGATATTTCAGATGAGCATATAGATTATCAGGATGAAATAGATAAATCTCATCGACCTCATAAATCAAACAGGAGGCGACCTCATAAATTTGAATCGTCCAGAAAATTACGAAAAGAACAACATGACATGTATGATGATCTTTATGATGATCAAGGTAGAAGGCGACCAAATATAAAATTAAAATCAAGACAAAAATCAAAGACAAAACCAATTCAAATTATATCACAAGATGAACAATATGATAGCAAAAATCATAACTTTGAAGATACTAATGAATCAGCAAACCATCAAAATTTTAATGAAGGAAACACATGGAATCAAATTACTCCAAACGTTGAAATATCGCATTCTAATGGACTTGAAATAAATCAAATCGAAAAACCGAAACTTCATATTGTACCCGTAAATATATTATCAAATTTTGACCACGCGACAGCTTTAGATAATAGTCAAGGATTTGATATTACAAACGCTATGTTAACTAGTTTTGTTCATGAAGGACCTATGGTTAGCACCGTTGCTCCACTTGTTAATTCTTCTCCAGGCTACATAGATCCTCATTCAATTTCAAGTACATCTAAGCACCAACCTGGAAAATCTACAGCAATTCCTGATATTATTGTTGGTCAAAGTTCATTTAATAATCCAGTTCAGGCAGTTTTGATGCCAAATCAATTGCAATACATGCAAAGTACCATTTCGCCTGCACTTTTTGCTGTAACACCACAGCCTTACCTAGTTTCATCCACTATTGATCCATCAAGTTCTTTGCGGCAAATACTCAATCAGGTATATTTATGTTTAAGAAATAACCAATTAATCACGTATCCAATCAACTCGCAAAATACTCCTATATGATATATCCGAATCAGCTACATCAAATTTAAATTATCAAAAGTATATTAATTCTAATGAATTTCAGGGAGAAAATTTATATTCATTGCATAATACGCATTCTACATCAAGTCGATCTACTACTGAAAGATCTGAAGACTTGAATAAAAAAAGATTTAATGGTAATAACGGACAGTTTGTAGCATCTGCTAGTTTGTCCTGTAGATCAAGAAACTCATCGAAATTCAAAAAATAAAAATAATTATAATAATAAACGAAATAAAATTCATAAAAATAATGATGATGATGATGATTATAATTATGATTCACAAAATAATCAACAAACATTGAGACAGAATATAAATAATTATATTCACTCGACGGCGCTTCCGGCTGTATTACACGCAGGCATTGGCTTAATTAATAATCAAAATCAACAAGTAATCCAAAGTCCACTTTTTTTAACTAACCAACAGCATAATGCACAAGTCCTAAAAGCAACTAATGAAGCTGTGCAAAATACGATGAAGCAATTACAGTATGGCATTCCAAATCGTTATCAACTTAGTGGAGTTTCTGGCATAGACAGCGTTGTAGGTGCGAGTAATAATATTAATACAGTAAATAATTTAATAAGTCCCTTACAGAAAGCTCAATTGCCTATTCTTGGTGCTAAGAATGTCGAAATAATAAACCCTAATTTAAATGCCAATGCATACACACTTAATCCAATTCCAGCTGCATTAGTAACTACGCCAATTCCAATATTTACAACAACGGGATTTATTGCTTCAAAACAAGCATACGCTTCAACAACTCCAGAAACTATGGTAAGGATACACAATTTTGATAATTTGCTAACATAAAAATAACTTTAAAAAGATAAATACTAATTCAAAGACTAATCTTCAGGTTTCCGATAGACCATTATATAATCCAATAAATTTTGTTCCAAATTATGATCTTATAAAAAGTCAATCGATTTTAAACAACAATATTGTTCCAAATCCATATGCTCAACAGAATCTAAATTTTATACCATTTATTCCTGGTAATTTCTACAAACAATCACAGGGATCACATATTGATTTGATAAATCAACCTAAAATCAATCCAGATCTTGAAAAATACGCTGAAGAAATGTTTAAGGAATCATTAAGAACGATGTATAATTCACATAAATGGAATAATCATCCACAATCAACCTGGAATATTAGCCTAACAGATGATTCTGAAATAGCAAAGTTACGAAATGAATTACTTAGAATTAAAAGTGAAATTAGAGGAACAAAAATTCATAAAGATATTTTTGAATCTCAACAAACCGAAAATAAATTTCGGACTATCAAGCCTGATTTATCTGTTGAAGAACCCTATAAAAATGATCATAAATTACATTCTGGTGCAGCAACTGAATATCACAATCCTTACAATCACCATAATCATCATCATTATCATCATCATAATCGTCATAATAATCATAGACCTAAACCAGAATTAAGCGATTATTTAACACCTCCTAAAATTAATTCATTCATTTCTAAAAGTCCATTTCATGATAAATCACCAAAAAAAAGACCAAGGTCTGGGCATGGACAAATACATGGACACCGTCAAAATTCAAAACCACGTCCAAGACAAGCAATGATTGCATCAAAACCCAAAGGTACAGATGCACAAGCAAGCAGTAATGTTGATTATAGGTATCCTATTAGATCTCATTATAATCAACCAGATCATGCTAGCTCTCAATTTTACAATTATCCGACATTTACGACGTCTTCTCCAGATTATGGGCAATTCAAATCATCCGCAGAGATTGGATCAGTTGAAACAGATAGCCACAACTATAATCCTCGAAGAACTCATAATCTAATGGGTTTATTAATGAAAACTAAAACTCTTCCGACAGGTATTCAGACTGCCACACAGGGAAACTATTACCCGGATAGGCAAACAATTAATAAATTTTTTGAGGATGAAAATAAAAGAATGCAGTTTCAAACATACAACGACGGATCCATAAATTTTCAAAAAAAATCCGATAATGAACTTCGAATTACTCCCTGGAATAATGTTCCAAAGAAAAACTTTATTAGCATTATTTAGTTAATCGAATTAAAATCAAAAATTTCCTTAAATAAATTAAAATTGAGTTTCATTTAACTGGAAAAAACTACCATAACTAAAAGAACTCAATTTTTGGTTTTATATTTCTAATTAAATAAAAACGTTACACTTACAATTTAGTATGTGGATTAATTGTTGTGTAATGTAATGTATAATGTTGAGTCTTCCATGATTTTTAATTATTAATTTTAATATAAAAACTATCCATTTTTCTATCAAGGCTTCAGTCATTAGAAATATTATTTGATACTATTTTGTTTGTTTTTATGATCTTTTATGATCATTTTTTAATATTCTTTTTATTATAAGTTTAATTATTTATTTATTCTACAATTTTAAGAGTTTAAAATTGAGTTTACAATTTAAAGAGTTTTTTTTATTTTATTTGTTTTAAAGTATAAGTGATTTTTCTTTTGTTAGGATGTGCTTATTTATAATTTGTTAAAATAAAGTTGAGTCACGTATATGAACTCATTTAAAATATCATTATCTTTCATATATTTTAAATCTAATATTATATGTACTACAATTATTACAACAAATAACTATAAGAATAAGTACAATTTCGTATAAAAATCTATGATACGAGAAACCACGATTTAGTAATAGCGACGCTCGTACTGATTTCGCTGTAAATACAAGAAATATAAATATACTAATTTTATACATTATATATTGCAACTGAGTATTTTATTCTCCAACTGAGTATCATATTGATTTTGTAGCTAAGCAATGTAATGAATTTCGTTAAGTCTCATATTACGGTAGGACGAATTAAATAGAACTGAACCGTATTATTGTGCAAAGTCTAAGACCATTGAAGACATTTTCACTGTTTTGCAAGAGTGCACATTTAATGACAGTTTTAGTATTTTCTATCGAATCTCGTTATAAGCGTCGACAATATTTTGTTAAGCTGAGTTTACTCTACTTGTACTAAAAATAACTGTAAAGGAATATAATTGAAAATAAATATTCGAAATTTTTTCTAAAAAACATTAAAAAAAATTGTTGAATGAAGTTAAACCAAAATTTTGAAGCTTAAATGGTTATCATTAGTTTCTTCTTTTTTGCATATTAATTTTTTATAAATTTCACATTGAATTGGATTGCAACTTGAAGTAATTAATTGATTTTCATCATTTAAAGCTTCAATTAAGAATACTTTTATGTAATTTTGGGATAGTAAATCGTTTGAAATTATTTATAAATTAATGAAGAAAACTACAAAATCATTAACAAACATTTTAATGTTTCTTAGTTATAAATTAAATAAAGAATAAAACTCAAATAAAGCTTTTATTCATGAAAATCCATTAATTGGTTCAACCTACAGTCTCTGGTTGGTTTCATTCAACTATACTTGATCATGTTTTTCAGAAATTATTTTTGTATTTTATAGTAATAATATGTTTCCTGTTACAATTATTTATAATACAAAAAATTGGTTATTATGGTTGAGATTATTTATAATTTTCAGTGTAAACCCACCTTAACGTTCCAAATGCATAACTACAAGGGTAATAATAATGGTTTTACAATTTGATATTAAATTCAAAAAAGGTAAGTATAGAAAATTTAAAAATAATATTGAAGTTGGTTATAAACATTCTAGTCATAACAATTCTGAGTTTACAAATTTTATCTGAACAAAATAGGATAATACAGATTAAAAAAATTAAATAAAATCTCTTTAATATATACAATTTACATCTCTATTTATATTTATTTGTATTAATTCGATTTCATAATATCTTTTTATTAAAAATATATGCATTAAGAAAAAAGCGTTAAAAATATGACTCATAATTACAATTTTGTCAAGTTATTCTTTGTTTCAATGTTATGAGTATGCTAAATAGCCGAAATGTTTATAATTAAATAGCAACGTAGCAATAAATAAAATGTTTGAATAGACGTAGACATCATTTAAAAATAGTTATTTATATTTTGATCTATGAACTTCTATACAATTGTATCCAAATCGATACAGGAAATTGAGATCTGAAAAATATAAAAAAAATTTATTTAATAATGTGTAAAGCACAATTAAATTTAGTATAAATATTTTGCTGTAATAAAGAGTTTACTTTTACTACTATTATGTGAATCATTGAATACAATTGATACTTGTGTTTTTGTGGTATCAATCACGATGCATTATGTTCACCACAACTTTCGTATATACTGAAATGTATTTACCGAAGTTGAAGGTGAAATCTGACAAGAAATCTTTTGTGGGGTGCAGTGGCTATTTATCTTCATGCCTCTACGATCAGTGATAAAGCCTGGATACACCTGACATTATTAGTCGTTAGGTTGAAAACTTTTTTATGCATTATTTATATAGAACTGCATTACTTTAAATAATTCATTTAGAATATATTGTAAAATATACTAAAATATGTTGTATAAAAAAATCAAAATATATTACATTTTTTAATTATTTAATTTCTAAAAATTTTTTTGTTCTGGTTTTGAAAATAAACTATATTAAATGTTGTAATATTGAGAAACATTTTCTTCATTTAATTTTTCTTCATCTAATTGAACTTCATTATTTGGTTCTTATAAATAATATTTTCAATTAATTTTTTAAGATTAACAACAAACTAAAATTTTTTCTAAGAACACACTACTATCTTTAAGAAAGGTAGCAAAATCATTATTTTAACAATTTAAAGAATTTCCAATGAAGTAAACAGTTAAGATACCAACAAAAAGTCTGTTATTCTTTCCATGGAAAAATAAGTTGCCTTTACCTTTTTAAAAAATTAAAAATTTACTACATAATAGATACTATTAAGGAATAGGTCGTTAATTAATCGTATAAATTAATGTATATATTACATATAGCAATTATATTTTCCATATTCTCAAATTTTTATGTAAGAAGTCACTTTTTTTATTCTAAAAAGTATTATCAAAATCGCAATTTATCGCAGACAACAACGTCTTAGAATAATAAAAAAATCTGTCACTCAGAAAGCAAGTCAGGACTCTCGACAAGAATGTCAATGACGTGCCTGAGCAGCGTCGTGCGGGCAGTGGTGGCGGTGGACGGAGCGGAGATTTAGCTTGGTTTTTCTCGCTGCTCTTTTTATCGCTTTTAGAAAAGTGTAATCCGTTCCGTTGTTTCGCATCGCTTAACGCAGAATATAAAAGAGCCCGAGATGCCGGTGCCGCGGCAGTTAAGATCATAATCTGGCGCTTGTCGATCCGGCCAGATGGATACCATGTTGGTACGTCGTGCTTCACTACAAAATTTTCAAATAATTTTTGACATGTTTAAATAATTAAGAATTTTACGACTAATTCAATCATTGTGATAATGTGTTCAAGTGTAAAGTGACTTTAGTGAAGCGATATTAATTTTCATAAGCAATAGTGACATTTAACGATAAATTTCGGCAATCATTTCAATATATTTTTTAATTTTTTACAAGGAAATTAATATTTTTAATCAATTGATAATTATAAAAAATATAATAAAATATTTTATATCATTAGATGCTTCTTTTTGCTTTCTGTCTTTCATTTAATTTTTAATTTCATTAATATTTTCATACAGAAACGAAATTAAAAAATCATTTTCATAATAATAATGTTAATTCGTTGTAGATTCTTTTGCATATTTTTAAATTAATTGTAAACAGTAATGATTTTATTTTATTTTAATTTAAACCTTCTTAATGGTTCTGTATTACGAAAATATTTTTAATCAATATTGATCAACATTTTATAATTTTAAGTCATACATTTTTCTACTTTTATTCCACGTTAACACTTAATTAAATATAATTAGTTTCTTGAAAACGTAACTTGATATTTTATAATGAACTATGATTTCAGATTCGGTGGATAATCGTTCTCTTCGGAGTAAGTGCAGGATCATGTTTGAAACAGGTTGACAATCCTGTTACAAAATTAAAAAATGATACCACTGAAACTACATCAGAAAATAGCGAAGCGCGCGATATTAAAGCGAAGCGTGAACTCGATGACTTTGATTTTGATGCGAGTACTTTTGATATCGGTTCTAGTATGTTTCCTAAAAAAATAAGTACTTTCGATGATGATGATGAAGATATTAGCGTTTTCATACCTACATCTTTTAAAGTTACTCGAAGTAATGCCAATAATCTTGGAACGCATGGAGAAAATTATGAACAGCAAGCAGCTAGCAATAGTCCTGCTTCGCAGCAGATTCAGGATCCTCGCTCATCACATGGAAATTCTAATTCTCAGAGTAATATATACTCTAATGAAGATCAAGACGCTTTGAGTCAAGTTCGGCAATCAAGTACTGCATCAAATAACCAAGTAACGACGCCTTACTTTGAAGGTTTTAGTACTCAGCCTAAATATGCCACAGCTAAGTCTGGACCATTCTCAAATGAGAACGCATACCATGTTCCCCAAAAGGTTCAATACAATCCTTATCCAGTGCTTACAGAATTCACTTCCAATATTCCACTTTACAACAATGTGCCTCAAGCTCAAGTTCAAAATATACCCCAAGGTCGCCATATTCAAAATCGACAAGCTCAACAACCTTCACCTCAGAGTACTCCTTATAAAACACAATATACTCAAGCTTTTAAAACTGTACAGCAAGCCCCTAAAGGGTACGTTCAACCGTATAATCAGAACCAACCTCAACAGTTTGCTCCCTTTCAAAATTTTGGTCATAATCTCTATGATAACATCCAATACACAACGACCCCGTCATTAGAATTAAATACTAAGAAGGTAGAACTACCCGTTTTGCAGCTTCAAACAGCTCCAGATTTTTCCAGTTACATTCAAGCTCTAGAAACAACGCCAGTGATCTTTAGTGCCGAGACAGGACTCCAGTATAAAGCTGAGCCTGGTTTTAGGGTAACATATGACTACCCACAACAGAAGAATGTCAATCCTAATCAGAGGTCTGGAACTAACGTCCCATTTTTAGGCACGCCTCATCAAGTACCCCTCCATGTCCTTCCAGTTCAAGCTGCTAGCAGTACTTCTCAGTTCCCGAAATTTAAGGGAGCTAGTATCGCCCAATTCCCTAGCAGAGGCTTTTCAAAGATACCAGATGATTACCAGGAGTTTAAATCTCAACCACAGTTACATTTCAATGCTAATCAAAATCCTAAACATCAAAACTATCAAAAACAGTCATTTTACACTAAACCTTTAGAAGAAATTCGATCAGATGTAGAGATTATCAATAAAAAGAAACCTATTCCACCATTACCTAAGACTGACGATGACGAGGAAGAAGACAGAAGTGCAAATGATGATAGTGCTGAAGGTTAGTAAAAATAACTAATTAAATTCATGCATATTTGTTTAATATAATATTCGTACAAGACTTAATTTTTACTATTTTATTTAATAAAATAAAAAAATAAAATAAAAAAGAATTATGTAAATATTTTAAAATAAATTAAACTACTCAAAAGAAGTATTAGTATGATAAATAATTATAATCTATTTCTAATTTCTATATTAAAAGTGGTACTTTCATTTTACTTTAATTTTATAACCAATGAGTTATATATAAATACATAAATTTTTCTTGCGTTATATCATTTTTATGATCCATAAAATGTATACTTGTAAAACGGAAATGAATAAATAATATTTTGTTTTTATCAATATTTAGCAGCTTCAATTATTAAAAACATTAAATTTTTGCAGGTTTTAAGAATCATTTCTTCTGATTACAATACTTTCTTAATATTAAATCGTTTTTATATCAACATTTTTATAGTTATATAGCATTAAAAAAAGTACAGATTTTATGCTTGTACCAATATAAATTTATGTATACTGTCTATAATAGAAAGTTTGATAGGTATAAAAAGAGATCCTCTTTCAATTATCGAAATTTTTAGTCAATGTAAAAAATAATGAAGTTGCTGATCCTATATTTTATGTCAGAATTTTACAATTTTTTTCCGAATATCTCATGATAAAACTAATTTATGATAATTAGATGAAAAAAACGAAAGGAGTTTCCTTTTCAGATAATGAGACAATTTCTAAATATTATTGTCAATTATACGAAATATTTATTAATATTATTTATAATATTATTATAAATAATATTAATAATTAATATTATTTATAATATTAATATTAATTAAAAAAATTTATTAATAGTTTAATCCCAAAAGAGATTCGGTTTGTTTTTTGATTTTTAGATGATATCCACATAATTTAAAAAATAGAAATATAACCGAAAAGTATTTGATTTTATAAATACCTAAATATGAATTGATTATTAAATAGATAAGGATGATAAAGATACTAGAAATATATTGTTTTACATTATAAATTTGAATACAGGATTGTATTATTAAAACGTTCGAATTTTTAAAAAAAATAATTTTTATAGTATTTTTAAGACTATCGCACCTTTTATAAAAATAGTTTTTAGAATAGCAGTTTTACTCACTAAACTATTACATAGTATATTAAACATTTATTAGATATCATGTCGTAGATTTAATTAACTGCTTTAATTACTTCTTAAAACTTTACTTATTCACAATCACCTCATAATATGGACGTAATTTGTCAATAATCAAGTATCATAAAAATCTTATTCCGAGGAAATTGGCATAAAAATACCTCATTAATACATTTTTACTTCTGATAAGCATGATTAATTAAGATAATTTTAGGTTACAAAGACAGTTATTTTCCCAAAAATATCGATGACGACATTGAATTGCCGCAGAAGTTTAACTTCAAAGATTCGGAATCGGAAGGTGACTTCAAGCCCTCAAAATCTTATCCATTCAAAGAATACGAGGGTAGGTTTCATAAACAAAAAAAGAATCAAGACAATGATGAGGAGGAGGAAGATGACGAACCAGAAGTGAACCTTGCTGCCAAGTATCGATACCTAGCAAAGGGTGAAGATGATGAAGATGAAGATGATGAAGACGTAAGTGCAGAAGAAAAACCAAAGTCAAAATACAAGCAGTATCCATTGTATGAAAATATGAGAGGTCGCACTGTGAATGATGACGATGAAGATGAAGAAGAGACACGTAAACATGAAAGGCGAGAGAAAAACTCAGAAGGTCAACACCAAGGTACGAGAAAGTCAAAGGCATACAAGGAACGCTCCAAAAACTACGAGCAAGAGTTCGAAAACACGTTCAGAAAAAAGCACGGAAAACCCAGTAAGAACAACATGTTTAAAATGGACAATTGGTACTATAATAAAGACGGATATTAGAAAACTTTGTGTGAGTGAGTGTAAAGTATTTTATTCTGGGTATATGTAAGTAAGGTTAGACTAATTTTTTTACAAATTCTTTAAAAATCTTAAATTGATAGTTTGTATTTAAATCAAGAAATAAGATATGATATATATGAAATAAGATATATTTTCTTGTAATGCTTATCGATCTGGCTGAATTTGATGTGGAAATGAACAAAATCTATAATTAATAACAGTAATTTTAACTATGTAGAAAATTACGCACATTCATCTACTAATTTTCATTGTACCTTTGTACAAATGTATTATATGTTACAATAAATATTAATTCAATAATTATTATTTCAAAATCAAATAGGATTGATTATGATATAATTTCTTCCATACCAGCTCATTCATGTAGGATTTTATGAAATTGGATTTAGTGCAAAATATTAATGAAAATAGGTGCCTATAGAAGAATGACAGTTTTCGGTTATTCGTTGGTGTTGTCATTTGAGTAATCTGTAGCTGGTTGCTTACTCATACTATGCAATCAAGCCACTAGTGATAATCAACTACATGTATGCATATGTGCATTATACATATACACACCATAAGTTTGTCAGGCAGTTCGGTGGAGCTGAATAAAACTAAGTCAGACTCGAAGTCAAATCGTTACCTAATAGTCAAGTTTTTAGCGTTTTTAGTGCTATTCTGAGTATTCCTCTACAAGCGCCTATCCTTATTCATAATACTTATAAATGTATAATCTAAGATTTTAACAAATGGTTGTTTTTTAATTCACTGTTTCGATTTATTAAATATACTAACAAGGAACCAACTAACATTCTGACATTAAAAGGTTTTCTTCGATATAATATTGCAAACGGAATTACTGAAAGTATTTTAGAATGTATCATAAATATTTAAATCACAAATTTTTAGTGAATCTTAAATTTCTTAAAATTGATAATATTACAGAGTTCTCGCGTTCAAAAAGTGAGGTAGATTCAGAGGAAACTCAGCCCCGTAGTAAGCCGTCGAAGAAGAATCGGCATCGCACTTATCGTGACGAAACGGGCGAGCCTTCGAGGCGACCCTCGACTCATTCGAGCTCGACTCGTCAGACTTTTGAGCGTGATTCCCCTAAATCGTCTGATATGGAAAAGAGCTTTAGCCTCATTAAGAGCAGCAGTGGCAGTAGCAGTGGAAGCGGTAGCGGTAGCAGCAATGTTGGTAGCAGTAGCGGCAGCAGTGGCAGCAGCGGCAGTGGATCCAAAGGCAAATCACCGCAAGTAGTGTGGCAAGACTCGTACGGAATTAAAATTACCCACCCTGATGATGATACATCCTCCAGTGTCTCCAAGGAAGAAGATGTTGGTAAGGATTCTGCGACGTACAACATGATATTTATTGTATCGTATCTAATTTTAGGATCTGCTTTGTTTTTATGTACGTAATTAAAACTTTTGATTTTCTAGTAACTGGTAGCTACGGCTATACGAGGAAGCCAACATCGATAGATTTTACGACTAGGATTCCTCAGACAACAAGCAGCAGCGGTAAACAAAGCAAAGACGAAAATGGATCTTCGACCTATAGTCCTCGCAGTAGCTGGAAATTGTCGGGTAGCAAATCGAAGACGAGCGAGAGTTATGCCAGACCAGCGACGATGGGTCTGAAGTCGCTCGCCCACACGAAGCAGGGCTACTTCAATCCCATCCTTGGCCGTGGCGATATATTCCGTAGCTTGAAGGGTATTTGAGTTACGTAAAGAATGGCGCAAATGTATGAACGTGTAGATCGAGTAATATTAAACAGCATCTTTGTCGCAGAGACAGAACCTCTGAAAGTGTCCATACGGTAATCGTGGATGCTCGCTTTCGAGGAATACATTGTTTTTCTCGGAACGATCGACGTTGGGAAATTACCCAGTGAAAATATCGATTGCTAGCTAGTGTTAATATTATTTAAGGTAATAACAATGAAGCTTGCACAATGAAAGTAGTAAATCCTTTACTCGAGTGAAGCGTGGTAAAAAGATTGCCGAAATTACGGCATAATTATTATGACTTTCAGACTATTATGCAACACTTATTAATTTTAGATCCCAATTTAAAGATATATACAATTATTACAAATGACTTTTATTCGGAGCTTGGGAAATAGTATTACTTCGTTATTATGTAATCGTCGAGTTATGTGTAACAAATGAGCAAAGTTATAAATTCGAAACCTATTCTTCCGCCGTAATATTATTATTTTAAATATTTTTTCATTCATGATTTATAAATTTATTTAATAGAACACTCATCATTAATACTTGTTACTAAAGGGTTACTAGCTCTATCTGCAAATAATTACAAGTGACCTCTAAAACTCGTTAAAAAATATAAACATATACATAAACTTTCAAATGTGGTAACATTTATTTTTTTGTGATATTCATTCAACTTGAAATATTTATAATATTGTAAATTTATTATTATATTATATATACTCAAACATATATCATTACATTGTATATGTTAGAGTCACAATTTTATGTATTTAAAACCATTTACTGATTACACTAATTATTTGCTCAAAATGGCATTTTAATGAATTGATTTCATTACAACAAGATTCTGAACCGCTAAGAATAAATATGCACGTATTGGATACATTATAAAAGTACTGTAATATATTCGAAATGTCAAAGATGTATCCTGACTGTAAAGGGATAATATTATTTAGTGTTATGATTTATTAATAGTAATTACTAGAATTTACTTAAGAGACTTAGCAGTACATTATATTTTCTATGTCACAAATGCATAGTAAGAAACTTGTAATTATTACTAAGATGACTGTAATTGTAATTCTTCAAAATATTCAGTAGTAGTACTAAAATTTTTATTGTCAATTAATACGTAAAATAGTAGTTATACTATAAAATTTATATTTTTACGTATTTTATGAGTGTGAAATATATAATGTATATTTTAGAGTCCGCATTATATTTAAATCTATATAAATGTGTACATCAGTAAATAAACACAATATTTTTATACAGTATATTAATGTATTATTTATCTTTTTTATTATACAAGGATTAAATGTACTCGAAATTATTTTTACAAAACACATTTTCAAGAAAATTCTTTTTAATTATTATTTTAACTGAATTTTATATTCGGTTTGGCACTATTGTATACCAATTTTTCTGCTTATTGACTCAAAATTAAATACGAAAACGAATAGTCATAAACAATATAATAAAATAGTAAGTGTGTAATTTTAACGTTTTATGTCTTATTCGAACAAAATTAATTAAATTATAAATTGAGTGTCCGGAAAACCAATCTCGTAAATAATATCATTATTACTTCTTCTAGTTAATTTCTCAAAAGCGCTATTTTCTGTACCTTATAACGATCACAGCAGTGTCAACGACTTGTATCAATTATCGTTACGTGATCCTTCTATCCAATTTCGTTTACAATACTAAGATGGCATTATAGAGAGAATTTAATGATTTAATTATCATCCCCTCTTTTGGCACATGTGATGATACGATAGCGTTCTGATCAATTTTCAAAATCGTATATAAAACCGATCGCACCTGCCTACACTACACAATAGAAACCAGTGCAAGTCAGACAACATGAAGACAGCTTTAGTTGTGAGTAATAAGTTTTTTATTATACAATATAACTTTTGACATAATTTAACTTCTATATTAATACAAATGCTGCATTGAAAAATACTTTAATGTGATAGTTGTTGTTTTTTTATTTATTCTGAAGTAAAATTTTAGGCTCAAATTAGAATTAAAGAATTGTTGTTGTGACTTAAAATTCAAATTGCACTTAAAAACAACATTCGAAAAGATCATTTCAGTAACTGCCGTGGCGTCAGCTAGTGGCATAAGCAACTCCTCATACAACAGAAAAGATAAGCGAGGCGTCAGTCACTACGGTCCGCATACTCTCAATCTCGATCCGTTCAACGGGTTGCCGGGTTACGGCGCACCGCTTTGGAGCTCAGTCTCATTCGCACATCCGTTTTGGGATGCAACTATGGTTCCAGATCTCGCCCTCGGACAGGTGCAGCTGCAGGCGACCCATAATTTAGCCATACAAGTAAGGAAGCATTTATTGTTGATTGAAGACTTGGAAAGAGATAACGTTAAATATGAAGAAAAAACTTTAAAATTCAGTATTTAGTACTATAAAATATTCTTCAGTATTAAATATAATAAAATAAAGGTTAGAGTTGGAATAAATGAAAATATCCTTTGATATAACTTAAACTAACAAAATGTGAATGACCGGTTGCATACAGATAGGCGCAAAGTTGAGTAGAATCGTATAACACGTTCGATCCTAATTTGATTAATAAAAAATAATAATATCTTATAATATCAAACAGAACATAGTTAGTTCGCTAACATTATTAAATAACTATTATATTTAGTAGTAATTATAAAGCTTCATGTGTAATTAATACTTCTTATCTATATAAATTAAAAAATTTTACATATTCTAGGCTTTAGAAGATTCGCGTTCGGGTACTCCAAACATAGCATATTCTCCTGAGGTTGTAAGAGCTATTCAATTTGCTAAGGAAGCTAATCATCATGTACACTTAGCTCAGCACAGGGTCGACGAAGTCAAACAAGCTGCCATCCTGCAGCAAAGAATCGCATTAGCTAAGGAGGCCGCGGCTCGCGAAGCTGCTCACAGGTATTAATAACGCTTTATACAGAGATAAATATAAAAAAATAATACAGAGTTGAATGTTCAACTAAAATAAATAATTAAATATTCTTCATTCTTGCTCTTGTCTAAATCATTATAAAATGCTGGATAGGAACTTTATACAAGCTAAGCACATTTAAGTATTAGTGAGCTTATTTTAAATAAAATTTAAAAAATTAATTCGTAAAATTTTTTAAAAGATCAAATATTTTGATAAGTCCTTTACAAATTATAAGAGCCGTTCTGCATCGGATGTTGATTTTCTCTTGTCAAAACAGTCATTATGATAATCCACTGTCATTTACGTTTTCATCTTTCTAATCAGACAATTTAATGCTTTAACTGTTAATTATCTTAAACCATTCTACGAGAATGAACAATGAAAAAAATCACATTTCCGGCAGGATTAAATAGTCTACGGCTTTTCATTTTATCCGAAATTTGATTTTGATTACTTATTTCAGCATTAACTATCAAATTCGTATCGGGTAACAAAATCTCTACTGATTCTCGTCCGCTGCACCGTCAATTATTCCTTACTTCAATAGGAAAAACATACACGGGAACAGCTGACAATGTTCCCGATAGATAGAAATTTTCGATAATAAATAAGTCTTTTTTCCTTTCACAGATCTGCGGAAATTGCAGCCCACGCAGAATCGCACGCGCGCTCCTCGGCTAAGCAGTTGGTGGCTCTGCAGCAACGGCTGGCCACCTTGAAGGATGCGGTCGCAGCCGCCCAAAGGGTTGCTGCTGCGCGGGAGACGGCTGCTGCTGCGGCCATACAGCGGAACGCCGCCGATACCGCGGCCGAGTTACGAAAACAAGACGTCGATAAGCAGATCAGTCAAACGGAGCGCGAGGCCAGGGTAAATGTCCCCGTGTTTCTTTACTTTTGTCGGGTGCACGCGCCCAAGTTCACATGTACCATTACATAGATGCACTTTGTTTTCATTACTTTTAAGTTGCATTTTTATTCAATTCTAATAAGAAGTCGAATAGCATGGAATTTTCCTAATGCAATATCAGTAACATGAGATGTGATTACTTTTCGTTGAAAGATCAACATCGATTTTATATTATCTGATTGTTTGCTTAGGCAAGGGATTTGATCGCCGCAAAGGAAAATGCAATTTCACAGGCCCTTCACAACAGCGTAGTGCAGAAGCAACAGGCACCTGCTCATCAGCCTTGGGGTTAGCGCTTACGAAGCCTGCGTTGTTGAAAGTAATATTAAATGACCTACTTTATTTAATTTTAATTATAGTTTTTTTTCATTTGCGGTATCTTTCATATTTATCAAACTTATTATATCTGTATTTTATTTTTATTTCGAGATAAAATCTACAATGAACAATTAACTCTTACTATCGAAAAAATAAAGAAAAGCTTAAATTATAATTGTGTTATCTTTTATTGGCCTTATTAAACAAATTTCACTTTAATTCATATATTCACTTTGATTTTTACTAAGGTGCAAACTGACAAAAAGTAATGAATATGTATCTCATATTTTAATATAAAAGTACTATCAGTATACAACTGCATAGTAGTTTCATCGGTGCTTATTATGGAAATCACAATATCAATTGTGCTCGCTGATCAATAATACAATTTCAAATCGAGCAAGTCATAGGATACTTAAGCAATAGCAGGAGTAAGTTAAAAAATCGCACAACTGTATTGCTGTAGAAGAAAACCTATACTATGTATTAACGATTCATTCTGCATAATAGGCCATTAATAATCAAGATGAACGGAGACAAAGAAACACATGAACAAACGTATACTTGATCTTCCGATAAGTGCACGAATTTCACCTGTTCTCGGTTACGCATAGTTGTTATAGATTTCTACTGTTCAATGAAGTGCATCAAGCATGCAAAGGCCTGATAAAGATTAAAGATTCGTATCTGTGAATGCATTTTTCTAAGTCGCTGACTCGCATCAATGACAAAATTGTTTTCTTTAGATGGAGAATAATAGAATTGTGTGCAGAGAGGTAAAAAGGCCAAGGGTGAAAAAACAATGATACTGTTATTTCCGCGATGAAAGATTGGTGGTAATAGTGAAAGTGTTCCGCGCGTTGCATCAATCATTTACATCTCTCGGGTACCACGAAAAACGTACATGTAAGGTCAGTGTCCAGTTACGCACGTTAGGGGCCGAAAGAAAGGGAGGAGGGAACCGGAGCCGGAAACCTTTCACTCGACTTCCTACGTCCTCAGTGACGCTCTTTTTAAAAACGATTCGTATATGTTGTATTGTTTTTTCTTCTACATCTTTGTATCATAGCAAAAGCCGATTATGGAACCATGTACTGAAGAAAAATCTTATAAATAAACCAGAACGCCTTGCTCAATTTTATTTGAAAAAGTAGCTTTATTATAACATATACTCATACATAACGTAAGGTTTATCTAAGAGTTTTTAACAACAGTAATCAGTGTAAATGAAAACCGAATTCAGCAATCGTAAAGCATGTAATAGACGTTACTTTAGCAGCTGAAAACTGTAAAAATTATATCATACTGTCTTAAAAATGAACTATCATACATTTTGCATTTACATAATTTATTATTGCGATGACTTTAAATCGAATTTAATGTCCTTTAATCTTAAACAGCTATTTTCATTCTCCTATTTTCAAATATACAATGTTCGTAAATAATCTAAGTGCCAAATAATGTGTTTTACTACAATAAACGGTTTTTATAGACTTAAAACATATCTTTAGTATAATAGTCGACACCTTAAGGTAGAAAAGAGACATTACGTGTACTATATCATTTGACAGTAGAAAATGTAATGGATGGAATAACGAAAGTACGACACTCAAAGTTTGGATACTTTCCATAGGCTATTAAAAACATACATTTTCATCTATTAAATAACGTGCAATATCATATAACAGAATAATAGGCAATACTAACCTCATCGTAATGGTTTTTTGTCAACTTATACGAATAGTAAACGAATGAATTAAATTCTTTATTGAATTTTAAAGTAGATTAAATTTATTATGTGATACGAATAGGCGCAGTTAAAAGGAATAGTTAAGCATGTAAAATAGCTGAAAACAATAGATCTCTTTGTAATCTTTATAATTGATAATAACCCTGATTTTCTAGCTATTATTTAATTTTTACGTTACATCCCAAAGAGATATTGGTGATGTTTATGTGCTAAGAGTAAATGAGTTAAAATGAGCAAAAGATGCAACAGTAATAAAGAGAAGTTTGGTGTGCCTTTCACGTTGCAAGTAAGACGAACTTTCTTCATAACGATTTTCAAATCTTAGTGCACATTCCATATCACATTGCTCTTACGGCTATTTCTTTTATAGTGTATCCAGTGTACTAAAACGAAGTCATTGGTCTCGCTAATGTTTTTGATGCAGCGATGACTATCGAGAGCAGTTCACTTGCACTTAAATGAAACTCGAATGTCTTCACAGAAAAGCTATAAACTTTTGATTGTTCTTTTAAATCTCTAAAAAAATAGAGACCTAAAAAATATAAAATACCATAATAAATATATTTTAATATTAGTAAGATCTTTTATAAAGTATATTTCGTAATTAATCTTTTATAATTATTTAATAATTAAGATATCATTAATAATCAGGAAAATGTAAATTATTATTAACCATAATTATTGTTGTTAATATTAATTTCTGTATCACACAAATAATATTTAAGTCATATACGTTTTTGAATAGTACTTGTAAACACAATTGATACTACATTTAAGATTACAACTTGCTATAAAATTTGAGCGGAGAATAAATACCCAGTAATTTATAACTTTCACTTTAACTTAGTAGACGTAGTAGTTTCGGAAATGTACAATCTTATAATTTTTGAATGATGCTTTGACTCTATTTCAATACTCAGCAGTTCTATAAGATCCATACGTTAAGTGCATGTTGCGGTTATAGATTTTGTTGAAATTAAGAAACATCATTTTTAGAAGGCTCTCTATGTTCTTATTATTATGGCTTGACTTTAAATTTACGATTTAATTAACTTAAAATATCAGAATTTTTTGTAAAAATATATATTCACTTAAATATGAAAAACTGTTTTCCAAAAAGTGCTAAGCGATTATCTTTCATTAAAGCTTACTTTAATAGCCAAAAATAAAGATATAAGAATCTATTAAGTATAAAAATTTGGATTTATTTGAATATTGATCATAATGATTATTGACACTTATTATGCTACTTATTATATATGTATGGATATACATAAAATGACATATGTATACATTTAACAAGTTACTAAAGTAATTTAGAGTAGAGAGGATAGAGTATTAAACCATATTTATTAAATATATTTATATCTTTTTACAGGTAATTCGATAAAATATCGTATAAGGAAATATCTCTTAGTATTTACTGCACAGAAAGCATAAAGTGTTATTGAATTAAGTTGATTAATTTTTAACATTAATAACAAATATAAATATATAGAAAGAACAGTATTTAAAAAATAGTTAAGTAAAAAATCAATCATAAATGTTTATTTTCTGTCATTGCAATTCATACTGTTAAGTCGAGGGCGGGAAGCAAACGTTGAAAAGGAAAACTAGTTATAGTAACAAGATATTATGCAGTTATACGATTATAGTAATGATTTTAGCCTTTTTCACAAATCTTATGAGATACAGCTCTTCATTTAGGATCAGATTGGTCTAGGGATAATATACTTTCTCCGCCATTATGCAATAATTCACAAATTAATGCTAGTTTCATCACTACTACACTATTATTATTACGACAACTGGCAATTTTCAAAAATCTTAATGTTCACAAACTAGTTATCCATCTTTAAATCAATTATTTCAATTGCATTACTGTGATACAAATCAGCAGAACACTTTAGTCACTTTTTTAAGTAGTTGCACTACCGTAAAAGTAATTTGAATGAAACACCTTACAGTAACTTTAGTAATCCGTGAAAAGTTTCAACCCATTTTCTCCGAAACAAATTTAGATCTAATCGTGATTTCCTCTCATTGTTTCTTCAATAACCAAACTAGAAATAGGCTCACTAAATAACTTTACATAAACAACTTCATCGTTGCAATTTAGTACACGATATAAACTTGTTATAAAAACAAATGCATAATTTTTCTGCATCAAACTAATTGCGTCAATAAGTGAGCTTATAAGCGAACACGTTTCTGATCGCATAGTATTTTTATCGCTAGGGCAGAGAAACTTAAAGACAACTACTTTCATAATGTGCTCTAAAGAATAGTCAATTATACGATTAATATCGGTTGAAATCTAAATGAATCGACAGGATAGTTCCACGAAAAATGGCTCGGCTTCTTAGTCTTCCGTAAAAACAAACGGGTACAGGCCTTCCCGGACCTAATCATCTCCTTATACGCGATCCCGGTATATCAAGACGCATTACGTGCACTCAAAGAGATAGGCGATCTGAAAACAAATCGGTTGCAGAGGAGGAAGTGCAACTCGGAATAGACCGGTGTTCGCGGGCGACGGGTCGAGCGCTTTGCCCCGAAGCGATCAATCGGCTTTCGCGCCTCATCAGTTCCTGGAGCCTCAAATCGCCCGTGACTCCGGCGACTCCCGTCCTGTGGAATTTACGCGGCCGATTCGCTAATCGGCGTGTGCGACCCCGTAACTCCTCTGAGTTTTCCGGTTTCCCCTGTATGGAGTGATCCCGAAGCCGGTTGTTGCCACGGAGGGGATGAAACCTCATCCCTCCACGTGTGCCGGTTGTGTCTGTGTACCTGAACTATAAAAAGATACAGACGCAAGCTCGCGAAGCGCAGTGCTTGATTGATCGGCGGACAATCTGATAGATGATGGAGTCGCCGAGCTTCACGATGCTATTGAGTGTAAGTAAGGACGTGCTGTGAAGAAAATAAATCGATGTTAAGCTCATATGCAGTATAATGATTTAATACCAGACGTCTTAAAATTTTAAAAAACTTTTGTGATATGCAGGGTGAATCCTTATAATTTGATTTCCCGATTTCAACTTGTAATTATCATCCAAATAAAATACTTTAATTATAATTCATTAAACAATTGAAGTTTTTATAACATAACTCAATTAATATAATAAACTAGATTAATGAAATTAATAGAAATTAAAGAAATAAATGATTGTGTATGAATGACGAAACATATTGTTAATTTTTAGGTTTCTATCATGTTGTTAATGGTAAAATATTCATTGGCAGATTATGCAAGTAATATGAATTCAGGAGGGTGGCCGTAAGTTACAATATTTTAATCAATAGCTTACACAAAATAAAATTTATAAATCGGATCTAGTACTACTATCATTCACTGAAACTTATTTAATTATTTAGCTCTTATAATTTTCAATATTTGTCTAATAAAGGTATGAATTATTCAATGGTTTTTGTAGAAAAAAATCATCAAGCAATAATTCTTTTAAATTATTCTTATTTTTGGAAATTGTTTTTTGTTATAATCTATACTAGATTATTAAATTAATTATTGCAAAGACTTATACAAGTAAAGCAATCATTTTTATATGATATAATTGAGTAATACCTTAGAATTATTATTATGCGTATTTATGAAATGAACCGTAAAAACGATGCGACAAGTTGGAAGGTCATAATATTTTGCCGAGTTGATTTCCTTATATTTATGAAAGTATTTTTTATTAATAACATATTTTAAAATGTTGAATATATAAAATTGAATTCATTATTTATGATTAATATAATATAGTATAACTACATTAATACATTCTTTTATAATGACTCATTTTTTTTATAAAAAATTGGTATTCTTCAATTAACAAATAAAACTATTTTTCAAAGCTTTTCTCTATCCAATATGCATTTTCAATAATTATCTTTCAGTTTGTAAATTTTTGTTATGCAATATATATCACTTCACAGTCAATTGCAAGATTTAGGCATCTTTGGATCACATGGAGGTGGAGGATGGAATGGGCACATTAGTATAGGAAGTGATCATGGATGGAAACAACAACACAATGAGCATCATATTCACGCAATTCCCATCGCAGAACATATAGAAGTTTCTAAACCAATTGCTGTTCCTGTCATTAAACATATTGGTATGTATTTAGATTTTAATTGAAATTGCTAATTAAATATAGACATCAATTAATAAAATTAATTTATTTTATAGAATAAAAATTATTTTGCACGCATTATTTTTATTTCACATTAAATAAAAAATAACATCTAATTTTCAAAAATAATGAAACGAATATATTTTTATCTCTAGGTATTCCATTGGCCCAACCAATTGGTATTCCAGTAACCCACGTTACTGCGGTTGGCGTCCTGCAACCTTTTCCAGTACATGTTCCAGTAGCACATCCAGTACCAATCCCTGTGATAAAAACTATAGCTACGATAGTTGAGAAAAAAGTTCCATTCCCCATAGAGAAAATAATTCCAGTGCCGATTGAAAAACATATACCGATTCCTATTGAAAAGAAGATTCCAGTACCGGTGGAAAAACCATACCCGGTACACGTGCCAATCTATAAGCATGTTTTCCATCGTCACAAGAATCACGGCTGGTTAGATTAGGTTGTTGACACTTAATGATCGATTACTAAGAAGTTAAGTTAGAGGAGTGAAGAGAAAAGTTGTGGAAAAAATGACGATTGTTAATTCCGGAACATAAGATTAAACGCCAACGATAAAAGAATCAAAGGACTATTCAAACAAAATTCTACTATCATTAAGATAGGAAAGAAATATTGTTAAGTTATTACTAAGCATTACCTTTAAGCATATAATTTATAAAATGTTTTCATAAAACAGTCTGATGAATGTAAAATCGAATACTTATTATATATGAAAAACAGCAAACAGCTTCACATAATGACTGAAATATTTGTGCCAACATCTTCGTTGTTTAGTGTTGAAGATTCTTTGTAATATTATACTTGTATTATAATTTTAATGTTTATGTAAATATTTATAACTTATAGTGTGTTATAACATGTTATACTATGTTAATAAAAAAATGTACATTTTTTGGCGCATAAAAACTTTATTACTAAAAAAATCGACAAGTATTGAAAAAAAATATGTCCTCATTTCCCTCGCATTTCCACAATTTTTTTTTTAGATAAAATATTTAAGTGTAACCTTTCATAAGTGAAATTCTATAATTTTATAAGAATTCAAATAGAACAGTGTAGACGATATGTGTAGGATTAATTGCGACAAACTTTATATTACTTTAACTTATTTACCGCATTTGTTAAAAGACAGTCGATTAAGAACAAAAACAGTAACACACGATAACTTTATTCTCTTTTTCAAAGTACGTATATTACATAAACAATAATTGCTCTCATACAGGTTCCTAGTATAAAATTTTTTGATGAACATAGGAAACTTCATTTAAGTATTATTGTATACTACGAGATCTTTTTTACAAATGTCTGGAGCATATAAATGAAAAGTCTACTACATTTCTTTTAATCTTATTGCTAAATTCTAAATCTCAACTTCATTATTTATCTTTACTCAAAACTGTTTGAAAAAAATTTGGCAAGTTTGCAGAATAAAAAAGTGAAATAAAAGCTTATAAGTACACCTGTAGAAAATATAAGCATTACAGTATATTATTAAAGCACGATAGCAACAATAGTTAAGTATTAATCATCATGTTTTAGATTAAAATGGTATATATCCACTTTTATTTTGTTTTTAGTGTATAACTTGGCAAATTTAAGAAAGTATATGCAAATAATTAATGTTCTACAATATTTTCTCCGTATTACTTTTCTCCGCTATTTATAGCTTTTAAATTATAGGAACTAAAGTGTTTTTATTAAAAGTTTCAAAGAAAATAATAGTAATTATTAAAACAATGTTTAATATAAGCTGAATACGTACCATTCAGAAAATAATTTATGTAATTATATGTAATGTATTACATCATATAAAAGATAGGCAGCTATTCTGTATTTGTCACGAAGACCATATAAGAAATTTATTTAATTACGAACAAAATTGAATTTGGTTTTAGAAGCAAATTTGTTCTACAGTTTTCGTGATTTCCTTCAACTTACTTCATTCTAGTCGCGATTTATCTTTGTCTATGATCATACATAATTTTTCTACAAAAATGATAACCTCTAATTAATTAAAAGCATATTCTGTATCATAAAAATACGCTTGGCATAGTTGGTCTCGTTTCGCTCTATAAACATTTCACACAGGTCGTGTGGTGAACTTGAATTATCATAATCGCTCTGTACTCGACCTGCTATATTGCACCAAGGTTAACGATAGCAAGGTGAAAGTTATACTGACGATGCAATTATGGCTCAGGAACAAGAAATTAACACCTCGTTTATTCCAATAGCACTGATGAGCTACCATTAATATCGATAGATTTATCCTATATGTAGGTTTTGTCAGAATTATTTTCTTTTGTCGATTCTGTTAATTTAATTTTAGTTTCCGAAAAAACAAATTTTTATTTTAGACTAATGCAGAATCAAACAGAAAATTAGAAAATCAAAAAAGGTATGTGTCGGTTAGTTATTTTTAGTTAATTAGTTTATTCAAGTAGAATGAGAGCAAAAATCTTTGATATTATATAAGGTAATACCGTGTATTGTTATCTATGCGTATTGTATTATATTTTGAAAAAAAGTGAATGTTATTGGTAAGTCTAAAATTTTGCATAAAAATCTAATTTAGCATTTTCACGCAATTTATAACAAAAACCTTAATGACTTTAGTTACAACTAACGCAGGAAATCATTTGTGAAATTGTTACAATTATTAAAAATGGGTGAAATTATTAAAATCTTTCATAAAAATTCTGCATGTAAATTACTCCAATAAGTTCTACCTATAAATAACATCTACTTTAAAGGCATGCTTTCAATTACCCTATTATTTGAAGAATCAGGAAGAGAGCTTTTGTTCGTCATAGTGGGTGTAAAAATAATTGTAGGAAAATGCCTCTCATCCTTCATAAGGTGACATTGCTTCGAAATATAAAGAGGAAATAATTGGTCAGTTAATTTTCAGCAGTGTAGGTATGCGCGACACTTTAGATCTGCATTCCCTTCTCAATCGAGTTCTCAGTTCTAGCACCGCTTCGGTGGTTGTTACTATTGCGAGACACATTGTCTTCGTTTTTTTAACTTTTCATTCTGTGCCACGGTTCGCTCGTGCGCTCAGATTTTCTTCATGGGAATGTGCGTTTTTACAAGCACAGTAGCCAGGAAATAATACAGTCTCCAATCGGAAGCGGGTGCTTTCCATTTGAGTAAAAAAAGATTTTAATGTGTGGGAAGTTTATGAGACTCTTGAAAAAAGATTGAAGTACGAAAACTGAAACGAAAACTCATTGAGTTTTCTCAGGCGTGATGATATGTGTACACTTTATACCACAGGTACATTCTATTTAAAATTCAAGTAATACTTCACCTCTTTTACTTTTCCCACCATAATTGTACAGCCGGAACTCCTTATTTGTTCATCTATTGACATATGTGATTGTATTGAAATTTATTTGTCACAAGCATTCCAGGAATGTTTTTTGTCAAAACTAAATTTTTTTTAAATTAATAAACATTATTGCCAAGAAAACAAACTTACACTTTCTGATAATTTTAATAACTTACATGAAAATAGGAAGAGAGAAACATATGTAAATAATTTTTTTTAATTATCGTCTGCCGGGTACAGCTAAGCTATAATTAATCAATTATGCAAATTATACTGCCCCCATATAACAAATTATTTTCATACATAGTGAGGTCGTATTAAATAATTTCCTCGTGTAAGTACTTTCTTCTCGCAAGTGATTAAAATTCGTACTCTTACGTGAATAGACACAGAAAATTCGAACAACGGGGAAAATTGAATTCCAATCTCCGGGGGACTTTTTTAGCCCAACAAAACACCCTCACTTCATGTATACTTCACGTATGGTGAAATGTAGTAAAACGATAAATTACGCCTGATTGGATCGCGATGCGACGAGGTTCATTAGCCCCGTAATACATTGATCGGTGATCACGGGCGTTCAGGTGAAAGCAAACAAGGGGCGATTGTTCCATTCTATGTATTTTCAATCAATTGTGAAATAGCGATATTCTAAAAAACGGTCAGCTCCTCATTTCCTTATGTCACTAATGATAAGCCCTCGTTTGCAGTCTTGGACAATTTATTACAAGTTGCAGTTACTTTGCTAGCAGAGCTAGGAAATAACCCGGCACATGATTGTTTGTGTGTTGCGGTGAACACAATTGACCGCGGCGGCAACGGCGGCGGCAACGGCGGCGGCGCGGCGTCCGGCGCTCTCAATGCACACCACGCCCGGCGAAAGGTTCACGGGCAATATTCTTGAGCGTTGACAGTGAAAGGGGGGTGTTTCGGGGGGGCCTCGGACCGGGTATATTTAAGAAGTGGCATGCTCGAAGATGTATCAGTCCGGTGAGCTCCGTCTAACCCAGCTTAGACGTGCAAGTTGCGGAACAGAGGAACGTAGGATAGGAGCCTGCGGCGCCCGAGCCGAAAATCCTGCACGCGCAACTAGAAAACCATGATCAAGTTTGTGAGTGCCACGTGTGCTTTAGCTCAAGTTCCACGGGTCGTGGGTCGAGTTTCAAATTATATTTCGTAGACGGGGTGATGGATGTTTCGGTATACCAACTTCGAAAAAGGGCGAGATAGGGATGACGATCTACGCACGAATATTGATTCTCGACTTTCCCGGGGACGCTCGTTATTTATATACCAAAAGTT
Source organism: Sycophaga agraensis (assembly GCA_018906755.1). Classification (NCBI taxonomy): domain Eukaryota; kingdom Metazoa; phylum Arthropoda; class Insecta; order Hymenoptera; family Pteromalidae; genus Sycophaga; species Sycophaga agraensis. Next base: position 3,375,059 of record JACCIE010000011.1, read on the forward strand.
ATCATGAATATCATTGTTTAAATACCTGAGGATTAGAAAAGTTGATAAGATAATGTTTTTAAACATATTTTCAATTCCCTTCTAATTTTTCAAGGCATCTTTTTGAATATTGAATAAATTTATTAACTAGTGAAATAAAACAGATTAAATTTTATATTTTATTCTGTCTTAACGTAATAGTAATATTGACCTAGTACGAAGACCTATCAGACCTTTCAAGCCCTGATGTTGTGTTGAAAAATATACTGAGAGAAATGTAGTAATTTTTATCATATTGTACAGTAAACTAACTACAGATTTTAATTCAAAGTATAGTAATTTTTATTGAATTAACTAGCCTGTAGTCAGTTTACTATACAATATGGTAAAAATTACTGTAGCATTTCTTTCATTGCAGGTGAAGAGAGAATTAAAGAATCCTCTCCAAGAACATAATTTGTTGAAGGATAGATATACAATATTTCTTAGTGATATTCGCAACACAGCATCTTTGCAATCATTTTGTTTAATTTAAAGTCTACTTCAACTACATAGATCAATTTTAAACAATTTTTTTATTTTAAATTATATTTTTTTCTGTTATTTCAGATTTTGATATCGGTTTTGCTGTCGTTAGCAGCAGCGAATCCGATTATCGTACCTCAATTTCACGGACAGATCTTTATCCCTCTATTTCGCAATCATCATCAGTTTTACCAACAAAATCTTGGACAAGTAGATAGATCGGATCAGGACAATCATCAGCAAGTTCACGTTTCCGACTTCAGCGGAGCTTATACCAACAATTATGAAAATCATGACACCGGAAATAGCAACGCGATAGCTCATGAAGATGAAGGTCAAGGTGGCCATGATTTCAATGATCAACAGCAACACGATTATTCAGCTTTCGTTGATTTTAACAATGGCGGACACGAGCTTGATGAAAATCCAGAAGGCAGACATGATCTTGGATTTGAGCAACAACATCATCAGCATCCTCATTATGTTCAGAGCGTCCCGGTGTCAGAGCATGTTGAAGTGACAAGGCCAGTAGCAGTACCAGTCTATAAGGAAATTGGTAAGTCACTTTTTTCAACCTTTATAACTAGGGTCGAGATTATATAGGTTTTTGAAAGGGCTTCGCTTATCAATTTATGAAGTTAGAACAACCAGTATTTTAATATTTATTAAAATTGTTTTTATTTATCTTTTACTATTTTTTAAATTTAAAAGATTACTATTTATTAATTATAAATTAATGGTAATTTGTTATTACTGTAAATATGCTTGAATTTCTGTTAATTAGGAGTGCCAGTACCACACCCCGTGAAGATTAATGTACCTCATCCAGTGACTGTTGGAGTGCCGCAACCTTATCCGGTAGCAGTACCTGTTTCTCACCCTGTACCTATTCAGATCATAAAGACAGTAGCTGTGCCAGTTGAGAAAAAGGTCCCGTATCCAGTTGAAAAACATATACCCGTACCGGTTGAAAAGCCTGTGCCAATCAAGATTGAGAAGCACATCCCTGTGCCAGTTTACAAGCCTTACCCCATCAAGATCCCCGTGTACAAGACCATCTACCACCACGCCAAGGACCATGGTGGTCATAGCCATGGCCACGGCCACTAAGAATAGTCCATAAATTCACCTTCTCGATTCTTCTTCCACGTCTTCAACGTGACGAGTCTTGGAGGCCGTTTTAGTTCGGGTAGACGGTTTTTCCTCTCTTCTCATTCCCGAGAGGCGAGGGTCTTCGATACCTTACCGTTGGTTAGCTGTTTTAATGCACAGAAGTGCAAGATTTTTTAGGTTAAACGAGAAATCATCTCTTTGATAAGAAGCTGAGTATAATTTTATTATTCACTTTATTATACAATTCAAATCGATTACCTACGTCGTTAAACCATTTGGATTGATTATCATGTCAAAATGGATTAATGATTTTATTTGAATCTTATTAATTACTTCTTAGAGATGAATATCGCGATGAGAAAATCAAAAATCGAAATGCTATTAGATTACTTTTTTCATAAATAATTTAAAAAAATAAATAAAAATGCGCTGTTTTAGCAAAGCGAGACGTTTTTTGAGAATGCATCGTATGCTACACTCAAATATAGGTTTCTTATAATCTTAAAGTTTGTTCTAGATTGTATAGTAAAATATGCAATACCGATAAAAAAATTCTTTAGAATCAGCTAAACATCGGGTTCGATGCCTGATAAATCGTACATTACTTTCCAATGCACAGTATTATAATCCTATATTTTGTATAGAATGCATACAATCGCGTTCAATAATTACAATCTTATGAATTCAAGAAATCGTCTTTAAAAATATAATGTACGTATCGAAGCCTGTCGAGGAACTCGAGGGGAAGAAGCATTATTCGCACGATAAAAATTGAGGTAGTTCAAGTACAGCGGACAGCTAGAGAAAGTGCTCGAGATAGGATAGAAGAAGTCATGACTCCTCAGATTTTACGTGCATCCGGTGTTGTTAGACGCAGGCGATACTACGTCTGATTTTTCATCATACGCCGTACTTGTAAATATAAGCGCCGAGGCGCCACTGTAGTCACTTCATTAAGCTTCGTCTGTTGTTGTTTTTGTATCAAAAGATTTTTTGCAATAAAAAAACAGGATAAAATATTTGTCTAATAATCTTTCCTTCTCCCACTCACAATTAATTTCATTTAAATTTTGTTTGCATTTTGAAAATCTTATTAAATTTATTAAAGCAATCATTTATATTTATAATTGCCTACTTACTCTATAAATAGTTTTTCAAATTTAATGCTAATCACCATTCTTAATGAATAAAATGAAAATAATTACAACCTTTAAATATTATAATGATCAATTTGATTCTTGTTCTTCTTTAACTAATTTTTTTCTGTTACAGCGATCAATGAATGACAGGCTAAGTGTACTTTAGTAATAGAGTAGTAGTTTAATAAGAAATTTTTTTTTACAGTTCTTTTCAAATTATGAAAAATGTTCAAACAATAAAAAAGGGATATTAATTCATAAATGATGAAAATATCAAATATAAAATTTAATATCATAAAGGCGTATAAGTGATTTATTAACATTAAATCACTTTCTCAAACTTGGATTAGAAATTGTACAAGAAGGCTAAACAAAAAAAATTAATAATTATTAATTTTATTAGAATTGAGATGATAAGAACAACACAATCGGATATTACATTTTTTACATTGTTACATAAAAAATTTTGTAAAATTTTTTTTGACTATTGTGTTAAATATAATTTTACATTGTAGCTATACAAATTGATAATATTAATAATAACTAGTATCAAAATATAACAAGATATATTCAAAAACAGGTGATTTTTAAATTTTAATATCTTTATTTCAAATTTTTCATTTAAATATAAATCTTCATTTATAAAGTATAATTTATCTAAATCTGTTTATAAAAATTAATGTAAACATATAAAATGTTGAGTATTTAATATTTTAGAATGTTGTACAAGTTAGAAGCACTGATTAATAGAATAGAGAATTAACTATAATATTAAACATTTTTACATGTTTTCATTATATATCATAAATATTTAAATTATAATTGTAGAATTTCTTATATATGAAGGTAAAAGTAAAAGCTACTAAGTAAATTTTGCCATTTCATTTAGAAGTGAAAGCTACGACTTGTATACAAATATTTTTAATATTTGCTGTAAATAAATTATATAGCTTAACTTATATTATTGAAAAGTAATATTTCAAGAATTTAATAAATAGATAGCATACTAAAATCTACATATTTATTACATATATTTTGTTTTATTATAGAGAAAGTTTAGTTGCAGCAAAATATGTTTTCTCGAAAAAATTATTTTATAGATTTCACTGCTCTACAAATAAAATTATATGTTTGAAATTTATATAAAACAAATTTTTTAAGCACACATTGTATTAGAAATGAAAATATAGTTATAAAAAAATAAATACTTTAATATAGAGTTTATCTGAAGATGTTACTGAAGTATATTATGAGAAGTTAGACCAGGAACGTCAAGATTATTCATCAGGATGCGCGATGATACCACAACGGTCTGGACAAAAGAAGCCTCGTTATCCTACGGTTGACTGAAACAAGAGCGTCTCGCTACAAGCTTTCTTTTCCCAATAGTTCTAATAAATTATTTAAATTTTTTATGCATATTTCTGCGATTCCATTATTTGCCCATATCATATGATGGAGTCTTTTTTGTTTGTCACAATTTCACAATATCCGTTATTCTATTTTTTATATTAATAACATCATATGCATATACAAATATTTTATTACTAGGATTTTTTTATTTGGATGTCGATCTTAATCATTTTTCTGGATAAACACATGCAATTTTATACTTACGAGATTGTCTCCTTGGAATCTTCTCCGTCGCATGTAAATATCTGATAATAATACATAAACTTTTAAGTTATTTGATAGCTTTTAAAAATTTTGTTGGTATTTTGCATTGTCACCAATAGGTATCATAATTTAAAATGTGTGCAAACCTAAATAAAATTTTTTTGATTCAATTCCGTTTCTTTTAGGAGCGTATAAATTTAATATTCTGAGCATTTTTAAATTCGATTATTTTTTACATAAATAGGGCTAATCAAAATTATCGATAAATACAAAAAATTAAAACGTATTAGAATGCACTAAAAAAAGAAAGCGCATCTGATTGATACGCCAGATTGATGTATCAGAAGATGTCCTCAGTAGAGAAGAAACAAAAAAAAAGAAAGAGAGAATACGCATGAGTCTTCAACTCGGAAACTTAACTCTAGTCGAAAAAATGATTATTGCGCTGGATGGAGAAATTTTACCCTTAATTCGAGGAAACGATACAAGTGCATCTATGTAATGTACACATAAACGCTGACATCCAGCGTATATATAAATGCATTGCTAATAAAATTACTATAATACAGCTAAATGACAAAAGCATTCTATTTTCAAAAGTACTGACATTCATGCAAATTCCGCTTGCAGTAGATTACACTTGCGACTGTTCGAGCAAATTTACTTACGTAATTTAGACAAAAATGAAGGGTCACCTTGAATCCAAAGGAAATTTTCTCGTTCCAATGCTTTAATCAACTTTTAAAGGGAGTTGAGTTTCTGAGCTAGAGACTTGGGCCCTTCCTCCCCTTTATATGAAAGGACCACTGGGAGTTCGACACTATCCCCCCTTCTTCTGACGTGCTATGATTTTCTGTGATAATTTTTATATTTTATATGGCCTGCAATTATTTTACTTAAACAAATGGTACGTGATATATTTTTGTAATATATTTACAAATAAATACAATCTACTTTGATTATCCATATCTTTGTAAAAAATCAACGAATTAAAAACAGAAAGCACTATTGTATTCACTATATCATGAACTATATTCTTTTTAAAGGAACGAAATGAGTTGAAAAACATCTTATCTAATTATACACGAAACACGCTTGAAAATATAAATTATAAAAGTACATAAACGTATGATTATATCTTTTCAATTTAGGCAGCAATATAAAATCAGTTATCTAATTTGACGAATAATGAGCTACAAATTAGTATGAAAAATATTTTTATTTTTATTAAAGTTAGAATAAATCTTTACAAGTATATAACTCGAAGCATCTTAGTCTTACCAACATATAGGAAAGTGAAGAAAGTGCCTGAGTTTTAAAATTGGACTGAATAAATTTTTCCTTTATTTGAAGTTGCGATCCATATGCATGTATCTTATTGCAAAGACTGATATTTTGAATGCACCAATCCACTGCTATAAATGTGAAAAAATACGTTTTTATTTTTAGAATACTGAGGTAGCAAACTAAATATTTTAACAACTACTAATCTGTATAATCATAATTCATATCGGTTTCATCGTTTTCATAGAACTAATTATCAAATAAATAGTTATAAATATTTTTTGTGTTGTCTCATGTACAGTAGTTGTGAAAAGTGATTTATTTACTTTTTTGGCAAATTATTTAAATTAAAATCCTCAACTCTAGATTTTTAATTATTTTTACTTTTTATATTAAAAAAACCACGTTGACTTTTAATTTTGATATATTTATTTTTCAAAATTTTTGTGCTGGTGTCAGTGTTTTTCTTGGAGTGAAATTATTCTAAAACAACTTAAATTGTAGATATTTAATGTGTAATATTCAATTAAACTATCGGTATTAATAATAATATAACAATTTAAAATATCACAATTATTATATATCAGATTTAAAATCATTGTATATTTCTATTGTTATAAATCTTCATAATAGTTTTATTTTCTCAAGTTGCTTCACACTCTTCCACAGTGTTTTCAAAGAGTTACATAAAATACATATAGTTCTTAAAACATTGATTTACAGTTGACTTCAATTACAATCTAGTAGCCTGCATACAAAATACATATGGACATGCATGTTCCCATTTATCAGTAAGAGAGCGCACGCGCATAGAACCGTTCTCATGGTGAGTGAATTATTTACTAATTGCGCATGACGAATGAATGCTTCTACCTCTACGTTTGTGGTGTACACTTTGTATGAAATTGGAAAGAGAGAAGAGGAGAGAAGTTGGTACGATCCTTAATTATCATAGGTCGCTTTCGCAGTGATTTTCAGTATAAGTAGTTCGGAAATCAACGTAGAAAGTGGATGTTTGTGAAATTAAATAAAAGTATAATTGGATCATGAGTCTTATATCGACCAAGCATACTAATAGATCATGGAGGTTAATCGACGATATTAGAGCTATTAAAATGGCCAGAGAAATGCACTGATTCTATCCACGTCAAATTTTTTGGTCATAAGACATTAGAATGATTTTATTTCTTTTCAAAATAATTCACTAAATCACTGAAATTATTTCAAATTTTAAATATCAATATGATAATATTTTATATAAATACGAATAATGAAATGAGTTTGTGTCATTCATTTTTTAATATAGGCAAGTAAAAATACTTTTTCAACTGTAGTAACGAGTATTAATTTCCATTTAAAAATTATTTTAATGTACTTTAGTTTGATATGTAAATAATTAAAATTGTATTGTAAACTTACAATTATAATTATATTATTTACTATGTGATATTCATTGTAGATTGTACTGTACCTTTATTAATCAGTGGTGTTCATCTTTATACTGAAACATTTTTACACAAAATCGCTTCAAGAATAATGGTTTCACAATACGATTAACTATATTTAAAGTCTAATAAGATAGAATCCTTAGTACTTTTATGTAGAAGCATTATTGTCTTTGAATAATTCACTTCTTGTTTCGTACTTCATTAACACTAATTACTAAATAGTTGTTTTCTAAATATTTTTTCAGAATTTGTTTTGTGAATTTAAAAAAATATTTTTAAGATTTGAAATCTATGATATCTGCATTATTTAACAACTAATTTATTTCCTTGAGAGTAACGAAAGTTGCGCAAGGCAATGATAAGTAGGTCTCAAACTATGTAATAGCTGCGGAAGTAAATAGTGACCGAGTTCAGCAAGACAATCGTTTTCAATGAAATTCGATAGATATGACTAGTTTTTCCACTAAATGCTGCTATTAAATTTTATGCACTACTTTTATTTAATTTTCAAATAAATGACTTTACTTCTAAATATCGATTTTATAGAGTCCAAAAAGAAGATGTACGTACTCTTTTCTTCTGAACTTCTAGCAGAATAATATGTTTTCAAAAAGAATAGTTAGGTCGTTTCAAAGTCAATGCACTAAAAGCCATTAATTTGCATAGGAAAAAATTAACAACGTGAAGTGATTTAGATTATTAAAAATTCCATACGTTTTCGGGAAAGTTAAATCGAGTAATCTTCTAAAATTGAACCTCTTTATTCGGACGTATAAATTATTTACCTTTCTAGGAATGGCAATGCTCGAAACGTGCTCCCAGTAAACCAAACCATGATTACGCAAGTTAAGAATAATTGTAAAAATGTAAGTTTACTGCACTATCAAGTGTAATAGAGTGGAGTGGGGCTCTATTCCACCCTGATATAAAAGCTGAAATGTCGAAAATTTCCTTAGTCATCTCAGTAACTCATTCGTACGAACGTACACATAAATATGATTTATTTTGTACGTAAATAGATAATTTATTCATATATCAATAAAAGTGTCGTCGTAATTATTACAAAATATACTTATAAAACATAATACTTAAGTTAAATTTTTAGTCATAATTTCATGTTAACTTGTAAAATGTAATTTTTATTTTTATTAATTATTTAGTAATTCATTTAATTTTGTATTTTAGTAGTTTTATTTTTCTCCTAGTAAGACTTTTTAAAACATGTCATTTAAAATAAATTATTTTAATTTTTTTGGATAAACAATTTTTTAATTTAATATCTTTTTGGTGTAATTCCTAGTGCAATACTGAGTTTTTGTGTTTTATGGATCACTAATTCATCGTGCTTTCAAGTTCCATATTATTATTATTACATTACTGTTAAACTGCAATCGATTCTCATAAAAACGCTAAGATATATTTTTCAGCTATTGGTTTTAGGTTTAATTTATAATTGTCAAGCTACGGGATGGAATTTAGGAGTGGATCAAGGAGGTGGCCATGGAAAAGGTCTTAATTTAGGCGAAATTTCTCTGGATCAAATAAATCATGGTAATGATCATTTATCCATTTAAAATTATCTGCACTCAATAGTACCTTTTTCAGTGCTGCAGGCAATTAGGTACAAACATTCATAAACTACTATAAATTATACTATACTAAAAAATAAAGTTGCTCTGTGCTTTTAATATAATTGTTAGAAGATCTAGAAAATAATTAAAAATTTTAAACTTACAAATTTATAAAATCATTTTATAGGTCATACTAGTTGGGGTCATATTAACGATATATCAAATGGCCACAAACCATCTGGACTAGAAGGATGGTTATCAAACGTTGTTATTGCGACTGATCCCAAAGGTCTCGCAAAACCTGTTATACACGACATAGGTTAGATAAAAAATTACCAATATTTTTTAAATGTACAAATCGAAGTAGATTTTAAATATTATCTTGATTTTAATTTTGTAGGGTATCCAGTATATAAAGATGTAAAAATTGAAATTCCTTATCCTCATGTACAGCAAGTCAGTCAGCCTTATCCCGTATTAGTTCCAGTTGCTCATCCTGTACCTATTGAGGTAACCTAAAACTTATTACAATTTAATTATTTTATAAATTTTTAATTATAAAATATAAATCATATAAGCACTCAAATTCTGAAATGCGTTTAAAGTTTATGTTTACGAAATATTTTATAATAATTATATTTTGAGTAATTTAATAATAAAAATAGTAAGAGAAAAATTAACTAAAAATCTCATAAAAGTGAAATATAAGAGTTGAACATAATTACGTATAAATAATTACATACCGATACATTTCTTCCAGGTTATTAGAACAGTTATAAAAACTGTAGAGAAGAAGGTTCCTACACCAGTTGAGAAAATTATTCCTGTTCCAGTCGAAAAACCAGTACCGTTTGAAGTAGTGAGGCACGTTCCTGTATTTGTCGAAAACAAAATACCCATCAAGATTCCGGTATACAAAACTATTCATCATAAAGTTCACTGAATTAAGTGGATGAAAAATGATTTTAATATTTTAGACATATTTTCATTATGCATAATAGGAATCTAATACTTCTGTATATAATAATTAGTTTTTATAAAAACTAATTTTGTAATTAATATTTTATATAATTAAACAATATTTTTAATTGTTTATGAAATATGTTTGTTTCTATTTTTGTTAATATAATATTATCTACAAAATTACTCATTTTATATTTAATATTTAAATTATTTTCTTTTACTTATTTTAAAAAAATTAATAAATATTTTTTCTCTATGAAATTAATCGCCAAGGATACTTTATGAAGTTATAAATATTATTTTCAATATATTATTGTAAAAATTTCTTGAAATTGTGAATAGATATTTTGGTTATAACATAAAGGATTTACTGAAAACATTCCCTGTTGCTAGTTTTTTTTGATATAGTAAAAATTATTTTTGAAGCGATGAAGAATAGTCTTCATTCAAGTAAGTATGAAGTTAAACATGTAGATGAGAAATATTTTTAGTTGTAATTGCAAAGTGTACTAATATGGTATATTATTCTATTAACAAAGTACGATGTCCGACAATATTCCGCATAATTTTAGTTGTACACATAATAACAATTTCATCAAAATTAAGAAATATTTAGAAAACTATTAAATTTATTGAAGTATTTTTCTAATTAGAAATTATTTGCTAATTTTAAATACTATTTTGATACTTGTAATATTTCTATTTCACTGAAAATAATATCATTGTAATAGAATGAAATCATGTCTCGTTTAATTAAAATAATGCATTTTTCTACTTATCCTATATAAATATCTATAGATCAAAAATAATATCAAAATCATATTATTCTAATTCAAATTTTTTATAAAATAGATTTTTTAATAATCTACTGAGTTACATCAATGATATTGATTCTGCATATTAGGCAAATTATAAAAAATTATAAAAATTAAATCATGTCTTATGCCCTATCTTTTATAAATATATAAATGTAAATAAATTACACAAAAATATTACAAACTTAAATTTTATATGTATGTTTTTGCTATTTATCATTACTGTCTTCCAACTAATGCATAAATTCATATTAAATGAATGATACTAATTTTGTAATTAATAATGCGATTAAGAACATTATGAGTCTCTGCTTTCTCATATGCCTTTAATTTTCATTATTTTTTTTCGAAACACTTATTTCCTTGATAAAATATTTAACCCTTTAAATACCACATAATGCAATCCTTGTACTATGTTTATACTCATTAATACTTTAATTTTGTCTCTCTATTTTATTCTCTCATTGTATATACATTTTTTCTGCAATTTCATTCTAAAATTAGTATCCATTTGTTATAAGTGTTGGACAATAGTGTTTCAAATTATCATCGCAGATTCTTGCGTTAGTCTTAAAACAAAAATTATGCTATAAAAAGAAATAATTCGAAAATTATCTTTGTCATGCAACAGTACCTCTTATAATTTTTACAACTTAACCACTGGTATAAGTTAGATGTTAGTTACGCCGTTCGTAAAACAAAAATTATAGAAAACAATGTAATAGTACTATGACGCAAATAAAAAGGAATACGGTAATGAATGTTTTTTTATTTTAATCAACATTAATATTTTTCTAAGATACTAGTCTTCGAATTATACTTTTTACTATAATTGTTACTATCGTGCACTCTAAATTTAAATAAAATATTATTTTAATTTAAGAATATTAACTATGTTATGAAATGAAAATAAAATCAGATTCAAATTGGATATTTGTTAAGATTAACATATTTTATATAGATTCAATTTTAAAATCACGCAGGAATTATTCTCTAGTTCGTAATATCAAAAGCACTTTGTGAGTATGTAACAATTCCAGAATTTCCTTTAGGATGAAAGGAAAAATTTCCACACTACCCTGAATCGGCCAATCAAATATATAGTTAAGTCAGAATGCTCTTGGCTATTGGATAACGAAACAACATGTGCAAAGAGTTCTTTGACCTAATTTACTTAATATGCGCATATTGAAGGCCAGACATAATACCAATTTTCAGTCTTCCTGTTTCATGGTTATCACTGAAATTTGCTTGCATAGAAGCTTTCTGTTGCTTTCTACAAAATAGACTTTAATAATGAATCTCAAATGCTTAATGAACTTCTGCCTAAAATTAAAATGTGTATATTAATTATGTACTGTCTATTCTTAAAATTTATAGAGTTGACTAACTGAACTAGTTTTAAAATCTTAATGTGTATTAAAATAATAAATAAATAAAAAATAAATAATAAATAATTTGTACTTATATTAAGTAAAAATAGTTTAAATCTAAAATAACTTAGGTAATTTGTTAACATTATTAGCAACTGTATATACTTTTGTAAATGTAAATGTAACATATTATTTTAAGTCATATTCACTATTTTATTAATAACCTTAAAAGTAACTTCTAATTTTGTTTTTACCTACATTGCAACTCAATGTGATCAATTCATCGCCAACCAAAAAATAGTTCAAAGTTTATTCTTGCAGTATTCAAATATTTTTTAAAGTTGCGTATTTCTTTTAATTTGTACTTATGACTTTTTAATGAAATTTTTGTTTGCCTGCGGAAAGAGTACCAATAACTGCCTGCCACTGCTTGAGGATAATAATTTATGAGGGTCCCTAACTAAATGCATCTTATCTTAAACCGAATTTATGCAATTCATCAGCGATCTCTTAATAAAAACTTCATAAATATCGTTCGGAGCATAAGGAGCAAAGCCAAACGCGGAAGTAGGTTCGCTTGCGCACAATGCACACGGTGAAATTGAGGCGCACGAATTTTTACTTCGGCCGGCTGGAGAACGGCCATAATTGATGGATACGTGTAAGTATAATAAGTGAGAGGAGAGGGGCTGCACGAAATTTCTCGCCAACGTTTATGGACACACGCTGTATAACTACCGCATTGAGTATATCCATTAGGAATCGCAAGAGAAGGACGAAAATAGAAGGAAAAAATTCGAGAGGAATGGAGGAGGCGAAAGTCCAACAGCGATTATCGAAGAGAAAGGGAGAGAAGGATAAGGGGCGAGAGAGACGGGAAGGTGAAAAAAGCTGGGAATGATTGTGTTAGGTATTAACGAGTCTAGCCTTTTTCCGCTTCCGAGAAAAAGACAGACACATCTTTGTCGATTGTGCAGATAGACTGCGTGACAATTATTTTTCTTGAAACTTACCGTGTTATATACACATGAGGAGAAGTTTTCCATTGTTTTAGGAACCTAGAAATAATTGAACAAATAAGTCGACTCTGTATAGAATTTTCTAAATAAGACGTTGAAAATAATAATTAGGACTTACATTTTCACATTTAAGTCAGTTTCTACAAATGTCGTACTTGTTCTACGAGAAAAGCAAGTTACGTCCAGGCGTCATGGTTTTTACATTGTTACTTTTTAAAAACTTCTGAATACTTATCTTACATTTTAAGTTTTTCAGTTACAATAATTTCAAACTTTAATTATGTTTCACGCGTAGTTATGAAAATACTATTGTTTGTAAAAATTTAGATGGTATTGATTACATTGTATATATTTAAAACAAAATGTTTCGATTATTGTTGAAATATTTTAACAAACAATAGTTTAGAAAGGTAAATACTAATTGTAAGTATATAGAATAGCTAAACTAAAAGTAAATACTAATTGCATCAAATTTAAAATATATCAGTCTTTTTCAAACATATAAATCAAAATTAATATTTACTGTCTAATATTTAAATACTTTTCCTAATATACAGAAACTATTTTTGTATTTAAATAATGCAAGTTTTAGAAAGTCGGTATTTTTATTCGCGAAAAAAAGCGGTTATAAATAGATCATTTTCAAATTAACTTAATAAATACATTTTATATTGTAAAGGCAATGGCCGATGAAACATAAGGAAACAGAAATTATCTGTGCTTTCGAAAAATTGAAAAACTAACCATTTTAAAGATCATATAATTTAGATAATAACAATATTTTATAGAGCAGCTAATAAATAATTTTCAGAAATATCTTAAATTAAACAATTTTTAACCAATGATCTATAAAAAATAAAAATATTGCATAATTTTTTAAGTGTTTATTTAAATGATTTTTTAGCGATTTTTTAAAATTCTAAAATTGGAATGGCATGTATATATAAAGAGGATCTAATATTTTGTAATTGTAGATAAGAAATAGATAAGAGAGTTATATGTTAAATTTAAATTAAATTCCTACTGGTTAAGCTAAAAAATTTAGTACATTATTTAAAGTACTAGAATTCGCATCTCTTTACCGTTCCTTCGTTTCGCGTCACTTTCTTATATTGATGGCGTGAAACGAGAAAAAGTCTTAACAATAGAAAGAAGTAAAAAAGCAAGTTAAATGAAAAACTTTAATAGCTATTAAGTGGAGAATAAATCTTGTATTACGGTAACCCTACAAAATTCTTAATTACTTGATTAGGATAATTTTCGTAAGTGTATCAGCTGCAGTTGCTCTATTGTTTCGCTTACGTATTTACGTAATCAGTAAATTTCTTGTTGTAAAATTACAATAAGTGACTGGATACATATAGTAAATAATATATACAGTTAAGCAGATTTTTTCTATCTGCTAAATAATATACGATAATATTCTAAAAAATACTATAATTCTGCTTTATCCAATATACAATGATCCTCTATAAATGATAACAATTGTAAAAATCATTATTGTTCTAAATAATATCATTCATTTTTTACCAATCTTCTATGATTTCTTTTTAATAAAATAACATCGAATATACAATTAATTAAATTTTTAATGCAACAGTTGTTTATAAACTTAATTAACTCTTGTAAAGTTTAACTAAGAAAAGTTACGCTGCACCAAACAACTAGTTCAGCCTGTCAACTAAAAAAAGTAAAGCAGTTTGCTTCTAGAAAAAGTAAAAGTTCTTAGAGTAAACACATAAGTTAAAAGTATTTTTTGGATTTCGATACACATATATATATTTAATCTCTGAATTTTTATTAATTTATAATAAACAAAAATCTTTTTTACGATACCTCATTCGGTTTAATTTGTCAATTTGTAAGTAAATAACTATATACATCAATATCTCACTTCATTACTATTTTCGTTTGAATATATCACCAATTTATTTTAAATGTACTTTTAACCGGTCAAAAATTTGTAATTAATATAAAAAAGATTATTTAGTTGAAACATTGTGTTTCTTATTAACGATGCAAAGACACAGTAAATCTTGATGGATTTTTATCTTTCCAAATCTAACAAGTTGAACATAGGTTAATAAATAGAGAAATTATAAAGGAGAATGTAGATAAAGAAAAGCAAAGAAATCTAGTTTGAAATCCTACTATTAATATGGCAAGACCTTTTTTATGACTAAAGAACTACAGAATTTGAAGCTATATACTTTCCTTTAGTAAATTACTCTGTTTTTATTTCTTTATCTAAGATGATTTGTATCTAAATACTTTACGTTTATTATTAATTAATTTTTTATTTAATTACAAATGAGAAAATTTAATATAAATCACGAAAAGTACTGCTTCATAATCTTTAAAAACGATTAAATGTCGTCTTGTAATTTCTATTATTATTATCTATTTTGCATTATTTTAAACAATATTTATAAATAATAATAATTTATAAATTTTAATGAAGTTTTTTTCTAGTAATGAACTAAGTATTCTAAAATAATGAACTGAAAACGCAACAAAATATTTAAATAATAAATATAAATAATTGAAAAATAAAAACTATTAATAGTTTAAATGTTTTGAAGAGAAATCATATGTTTTACATATTAAAATTTTCCTACATATGTATATACCTCGAAAGATTGTTCATTCGAACATAAAACCAACCTTGTATGTTTTATAACAATAATTTACATATATTTCTGGCAAAGATTTCATAGTTTTTTTAAAGCGAACACCTGTGTTAAAGTGAGTGCTCGTGTTTCCGCGATTATTTCATCGTGGGCGACTGACAATCGACAGATATTTGGAGGAGGGGCGAGATTACAGGAGCGGATCTCAGAGAAAGGTGGTGGAAACGATGAAAGTATATAAGCTTTGAAACGCGTCCACTCGAGACACTCTAACACACGTTCTTCTTCCGTATTGTGTATTACTACTGAGATCTACGATCATGTGTAAAATTGTAAGCGCAAATTCGCACAATTGAAAACAGTTGTGCTAATAATAAACACGTACTATAACAATAAATTACATTCGATTTAGAAATGGAAAACATCGATCTTTACAATTTCCAGTTTTTATTAAATTACTGTTTATAGATTAGATTATTGAATGTATACTTTGGTGAAAAAGTTAATATTGACTTTCATTAACAATTAACAAGTTAAAACATTGAGAATTTTTGTTTTTCTTTCTTTACTAATTACAATAGTTTCATGTTATAGAATGCATTATTAAATATAGGATCTAAAATCAGCAATAACATTCTCGTTTGATAATAAACAAACTTTTCAACAGATACTTTTGTTGGGCGTAGGGGCCTGTATGTCTTTGGTTACGGCCAGTGATTATGGTGGTCATGACCATCACACATATGAGGAGAAAACTCACCAAGTGGAGATCCCAATTTATAAAAAATTCGGTCAGCTGTCTTTTAAGATTTAAACAATTCATTTTCTGTATATCTGCAAAGAATGTACATTTATTAATAATTTATTTTGTTTCAGCTATTCCAATCCCTCATCCAGTTCCAGTAAAAGTGCCTCAGGAGATCAAAATTCCAATTCCACAGCCGTACCAAGTACCAGTGAGAATTCCTCATCCACACCCAGTTGAAGTTATTAAGCATGTTGAAATACCTATCGAGAAACCAGAACCATACGTTGTAGAAAAACAGGTAAATACATTTTTCAATATCATATTAAATAAGTGAAAAATTTTAGCAGAATCATTTAGAAACGCGTAAAATATACCTAACTTTTCTATAAAAAACCTACTTCTTAGTGAAGTCTTCATTTATATGTTTAGCAAACGTTTAAAAACGACACATTTATTAATGTTAAATATAATTATTGATTAAATTAGAATAGCAGTAAATAAACCTTTCTGTAAATCATAAAGCTGAAATGAAAACTTAATTACAAATATTAATTTTCAAAGATTATATGAATTACTCATAATATTCATTAAATTTCAATAAAATTATATTATAAATATTGAAGATATATAGATAGATTTTATCATAAAATAAATGTAGATAAATTATGGGAAGTGAATTTTTTTAAGCAACGAAAATATCATTTCAGTAAATAAATATTTTACTATTTTCTTTAAGAGTTCAAACATTTACAATGTGCAAAAATTTATAATAATTATGTATAATTAAAAATTTGTTGTTTTACTTTGTATTGATTTAAAGTATTAAAAGGTAAATTTATCAATTTTAAATACAATATACATTAAAATATGATAACAATATTTTACATTACACGTTAGTTTTTAATAAATCAAACTAAAAGTGAAATTTTTAACAATACAACAGTGTCATTTTTTAATTCTAAACTTGTAGAATTAACTTCTATAATCTAAAATCAAATTTAAATTAGAAAACCCGTTAATGAGAGTAATATTTAAAAATGCGAAATAAAACTGGTATAAATTTTAGATATAATTTTAAATAAATAATAAAAATTATAAACTTTGCATTTTAAGTATTTTTAAAGTGATACTCATTTATGCGTAAATAACCTTTTTTTATTTCAAGGTTAATTTTATTTTTACTGAGATCAATGTAATTAAAAACCAAAATAACAAAGATCGCGGAAAAGTTCAAATTTAAGTGAATTTTTTCACGTTTTCACTTATCGACTTGAACGTGAATCAGACCTACCCAACATGCTCTGCAAACACACCCGGTAGAGTAAACTAACCAGCCGGGCCAGCCCATATTTTCCCTTGGCTCTCGACTGAATCAATAAATCTGCTGGAACAACTTTCCGTCGCGAGACGAAAAAAAGAAAGGAAAATTTCGCGTAAACTGTGGCGAGTTTCTGCCGCTCCGCGTACAAACAAGCTGCTACCACCGATAGGGAAAAAGAGCGAGATGCAGAGAGAAAAAACGGCTATGCAGTTACTGCAACAAAAGTACGCCTGAAGCTGTGGCAACCCATTATGCCCGAATGGCGTGTCGCGCATCTGTGCGAAGGGTGTCGAATCAGCTAAATTAGGAAAATTAAGTGTGAAAACGAGACTATAGAAAGTTAAGGAAGCAATCTGAAAGCACTGTGTAACATACCTGTTTCATCTTCCGCAGGTACCTTTTGTGGTAGAAAAGCCATATCCTGTCTATGTTGAGAAGAAGTTCCCGGTGCCGGTAGCCAAGCCCTACCCGGTTCACGTTCCTGTCTACAAACATGTCATCGTACACAGCTCGAAGGGAAAATCCTGGCATTAGATTTGGTGACGCGCAGGTGTAACGTGATCTTCCTCCGTATCTCCGCCTTAATCGAAGGTATTGACTAATACCTCGGAGTGAACTCTATTTTGAGTTAATTGTCGACGGCTACCTATGGATCGAAGCTTGTAAGCTACGTTTACCTTACATATGCCGTCTAAACTTTTTGTTGAGTGTTCTTTTTATTATGTTAAATAATAGGGTTAGGATACGTCTTCCCTTAATTTCCAAGAGTGGATCTACAATGTATATGCAATATTGCCTGCATCCATTCCTTATAATGAAAAGACGTAATTCTGTTTACTACTCTAGGAAATTCAGGAACTTGCGGTTGTTCATCGTAAATTTAAAAGCTTCATAATAAAGTCATTGCAGTTTCATCATTGGTTTCAAGTTGTGTTTAATCTAAAAGTGAAACTGCTCAAATACTTGTTTAAAAAATGCTCTTTATGTGATGCTGCTCAGACTTAAAACTTTGAAACCCATTGCATGAAACGAAACTGTATTGTGGGTTGAAAAGAAATAATGTAGATGTAATCTACTTGTGCCACATTAGATAGGTTAGACTATCAATTCATTAAATTTTTTCAGTAATCTCCTTCTTGTACATGATGAGATCTGAAAATATGGTTTAAGAATGAATATCTATTAAGAATAAAAGATGAACCGCTAGTATCTTTACCCTATAAATTTTATATGAACTGGGAATATGTATGATTGGTTTCAAACATAATATTTCACTGCGAGTTCAGATACATAAATGTTTACAATTATATTTCAATGTCAACGTTTACCATGTTTAATTACACTTTTGAATGGTGATACATTTATTATCAATTATAAAAAGATGATAATGATGATATCACATCACTGGTTAATAATACCAATTTTATATGGTAGGGTATATTTTAAACAGTTATAACACAATTTGTTATGTTTGTTAATACTTCTTTTCGTTCTTATAAACTTTCAATTTTCATTATTATAATGAAATCCTTTTACGAGTTTATTCAATCCTATAAAAGCATCGATATTCCAACTATTATTGATGTTTAATCAGTTTTCTGGTTTTTATTTGACAACTATATATACTATAAGCATAATATTTGGTACCTTGATCATCTACAGCACTTACACTTCATTATAAATTAATATTTGGTGTAGCTTATCAATTTTCTGCAGTGTTAACTTTCTACAGTTGTATATCAGCATATAATATTTCATAAGACAATTTGTTGTTTTGACTATTTAACGACGAATATGTAAATATTATTCTTTTGCCACTATGAAATACTGGTCATGTGGAGATAATAAGATATTGTTAATATTAATAAAAGATCAATAGTCAAAATAACACTATTATCGTTTATATTATTTTTATACATTTTTTATATTTTAATTTTTATCTCTATGTATTATATTATATAAAAAATAAATTTATTTATTGAGTATAAAAATGCCTGTTTTAATGTTTTGAGTAAGTAGTTTGATATCATTTTCAAAATGAAATTGACACACTTATTGCATTCCATACATGTAAGGTAAGTGTATTTATTTATATAACAATACTTACAATTTTACATAGGTATTACCTAACCAATTGAATTAACCAATTGTTTACACTCATTTTATTAGATTGATCAACTGATTAAAATATAACTATTTCGACCTCAGTCTCAAAGTATTTAGTTAATTTGCAAAATATATTACAAGTCCATCAGTTTATCGAAGTTTTCTTAAAGAAGAAAATAAGTCGTAATAATGCGACTATACACAAGTGTTACTTCAGGCTGTAAACCTTTAGTATTAATATCATTATAATCATACGATAAATATATAAAACAATGATTACATCGATTTTTTGTCATAATCCTGTATAGGTAATTTTGTATGAATGAAATTAAATATGTAGAATATGTAGTGGTGTGCACAAAAGAATTGTATAAGTATTATTGAGGTAAGATTCAGTATATAAAAGATCTAAATATGAAACATAACAATCTAAACAGTATTCCGAAAGTGTAATTAGCAGCCGCAAATTGCTTGCTCTAAAATAGCATTCACATAATTAGTGAAAGAAAACTAAGTCATACTAGAAATAAAAGTACGCAGAAACGGTAGTGTGCATAACGCGGCCGTAAGCCGAAAATGATATACTCGTAGCGCAAGAAAAGAGTTTGGGGAGTACCAAAGGCACAAAGTACCAGCTCTACGCCTCAAAAGCAAAAAGGTCCCTTCTCCGCGTCTTCGCCAAAACTTTCTCCGGGCGAGAAAGCAAAATAGCGGCGGCGCGGGCGTCCAGCTATGGGGCCGGAAATCAATTTTTAGCACGGGAGCTGCGAGGCATTGTTCGCGTGGCGCCGCGGCGCCGTCCCGATCTGCCTGAGAGTAAGCCCGCTCCCCGAGCGATTCGCCATAATCAGCCGTAATCGCGTTCTTGCCGCATGCGGCGACTTTTACCGCGCCGCGCCCGGTTTCACTTTCACTCTGCGGCCTGACCAAAAAAGTCACTACCGCCGATTGATCGTCTCGGGGTTCGCTTCCCCCGAGCAGCGTACGCGAGTAGTCCGGTGCGCGGGTGTGACGCAAGGATGGCATAATGTAGGCGCATCGAAGATTTAAGTACACACCTCGCAGAGCCTTTCGAAAGATGCGGCCGCGACGACATTGATCTCTGATCCGGTTGGCTGCACCGGTCGGTGACTCGCGAATTCTGCACGGGTTGCGTTAAGACTGCCGTCTTGCTTTTTAAGGAGATCTACGCGCTCGAGTGTGAAGATGTCACTTACTTTGCCATGAAGGTCGGGAAAGCGTATTTGAGAAAAACTATGCACATTGCTTAAATACTTTAAGAAGGTTATTACAGGAATAATTGCGCATTCCGTTAAATACTTTTAATCTAAAGCTCATTAAGACGCCCGAGAAAATAAAGTTTGAGTACAGAAAGGAATGAAAAACTGTTAACATAGCGGCCGATAGAAAGATGAAAAAGAAAATGTTCAAATACTGGTCGAGCTGCACTCGACCGTAATATACATAGTACCTATTTGCATCTTAATTTGACTTTATGAAAAGTATTTTTTCTTTTCTATATTCTCAAATTATCTGTTCTTTTGTCACATTCTGAATATGCACTATAATCTACATTGTATGTGAAAAAATACAATATTATAAAATTATAAATATATTTATATATAGATATATATATCTTCACAATATAAAAGAAACTATTTTATATAAATATTGCAATTTTAGTAAACAAATTTATAGAGTTCAGTTTAAAGACATCAATGTTTATTATCAATTAGAAGAAATGTAATTTTTCACATCAATTCCGAAGGTCAACAACAACAATCGGTAATTTTTCAGCCCTTCTCTTTATTCGGCCATACATCCTTTTGAAGATAAAAAAATTGATATAGCCATCAATTAACAATTTCCAATAGGGCATGACCGTAGTTGAAAACAATATCATAGTATCTGAGTTCGATCGATCCACGCGTCACTTGCTCCGTGCAGCCGTTTCAAAAATTTCCAAACAAAGCCAGAAAGTTTTATCGCCGGCAACTAACAATTGGCCACGACGAGTGAAACTCAGAGTCGATTGAATTCGCGGGAGCTTGAATGCGGGGGAATATTGTTCTCTTGATAGCTGGCGCTCGGGGAACGTCAAATGCATCGCGAATCGGATGGCGAACGACGGGAGAACGTCACAGCTGGAAATCTATCGTAGGAGGAAGGGAGAAAGTCAAGCGCGGCTATATAAAGGACTTGACCGTGACTTTGAAAGCGATAGGGACCGTGGCTTCAGGCGCATTTGAATACCAATCGCGGGAACGGCAAGAGCGATTCTGAAGCCGCAGACTCAGTCATGAGGATTCTTGTAAGTTTTGAACTGTGTTATTAAAATCTTAAAGGATGCTATTGACTAAAGTCTATTTGCTTTGAGTAGCATATTAAAATTAACGTTAATCGATTAATAAATTTGATATAAATGAATCGTTATCAAAACTTGTAGAATCATGCATTCTATTAAAATTGTTATTAAGTGTTATCTATTCCTTTCACTAAGATTATCGCCACTATTCTGAGCTCGGCGTTAGCGAGCTACGAAGGAGGACATCCATCTCCGACATATCACGAGACTCACAAGCCTGTAGAAATACCAATATATAAGAAATATGCTATTCCAATACCGCATCCTATTCCAGTATCAGTTAACCAGGAAATAAAGGTGCCCATCCCTCAGCCGTACCAGGTTCAAGTTCCGGTACCACATCCCGTGCCTGTAGAAGTCGTTAAGCATGTTGAGATACCTGTAGAAAAACTCGAACCTTATGTTGTTGAAAAAAGGGTAATATACATTTTCTTTTACTTGTTATTGCAGTATTTATTATTACAAGTTTTTAATGATCTTTTTTTATATATAATTCATAAGATATAAATTTTTCTATTAGAACAATATTAGTAATAAATTATTCGTAAATATATTTAGAATCAAATAATGGAAGTATGGTCATCTATATATCTCGGAAAATATTAGAGAAAAAATATTAAATATCGATCATTTTTTATTTGTAGGTACCATACGTAGTAGAGAAACCCTACGCCGTAACTGTGGAAAAGCACTATCCGGTATCTATTCCGAAGCCGTATCCAGTTCACGTGCCCATTTATAAACACGTATTCCATCATCAAAGCAAAGGCTGGGATCGCTAGGATCGATCAGCCTTCCATTAAAATAGCGAAATTACTGCCAAATATTTTTGTACAATTAGTTAAGTTGAACGAATGTCAATATTTAATTCACTTCAGTTTTACGGCAGGTTCTTTCCTTATAGAGTAACAAATGTTTACGACGTTATTTTGTATATGTAAGAAGTAGTATTTAAAAAAATTTGTTGGTAAATCGTGTTTAAATTATAATTTACTTAACAATACTATATATTTTTTATTAAAACATATGGTACAAAGGTTGACTTGATAATTATCAAAGCTTGATATAATGTTTGTGCGTTTATGAATTTTTCTACACATAATACTTTTAGAAAATGTTACTTGCATATTGTTATAAACATGTTATATTCTTTATTTGTTATGTTGTTTTAAAATAAAATATTGTATCAAATTTCTGGGTTTAATTTTTAATATGCTTTCCGATGTTTCCTTGCTTTCTCTTACTTGCATGTATGTGTATATACATATATATATATATATATATATATATATATATATGTATATATATTTATATTTAGGATAGTGAATATGTACTAATCACAATTTAAATAAGTTATAAAATATGCTCGAGTACAAACTTTTATATCTTCTGAATCTCCCATAACTATTTGGCTAACATAAACTATCTTAAAAATTTTCCTAATTTTGAAAATTTGTGTCTGTGTATGTTCAACACAATATTTTTTAATTTAGATTTATTATTTAGTATTAAAAGTACTACTGGGATATTATAACGTACTTTCATGTTAATTTAAAAAATTTGTTAACTAATTTCAAAACGAAAAATTAACTTCACATATAATACATTTATTTTTAATTAATTATATACCTTTTCTTAATTCAGAAATTGATGAAATACTGAGAGAAATACAAATTCATGAAAAACGTTTATTGTTATGTACAATAAATAAATATGTTTTAGGTATTCTTAAAGCGAAACATTTATTTTAACAACAAAATATTTGTCGTACAAATATTATATCGTCAATTTTGTTCTCTTATAAGCAAGTTAATTATTTTTAATATTTTTATATATTTTTTATATTAGATTTAAAAACATTTTAAAAACATTTTTACTCAAATCTAATACGATCTGCCTTTATAAATAAGATTTTAATGAATTACGTTACATTAAATCAAAAATTTATAATCGTCATTCAAGCGTTGTTTAAAGTTATTTTCTATAAAGCTTTGTGAAGCGCCGTAATTCTAGGAGCAAGGCCTCCTTCCCTAATCTCATCAGCAGAGAAAAGGAACTATAGTAAACTTAAGTCGTTTATCTAAAGCCACTGTCACGAAACTCGCAAATCTGATTATGTGCGTCTTAGTGACACATTATATTCTCTCTTCAATGCGGCTAACTTATCCCAAGCTCAAGAGTATCGTCGTATTGATGTTTGAAAATAATACTCACAATATCTATTATCAATATACCTTTTTAACGATTTAGAAAATATATAAAAATATTCTAATATTTGAAATAGATTTATAGTTTTAATTGTGATAGAAAAATAGTTAAAAGAATTAAAATAAAAACTAATTTTAAAGAGTTTAAACTTTTTTTTTGTTTATGTATAAATAATTTGCAAGTTTCTTTTTTTAAAACAGCGTCATTGATATATTTTTAGAAGTAATTATCTCTACATGAAAAAATAATACTGTATTATTCAATATTTTAAGAAAAAGTTCTTTACCAAAACTAGAGAGTCCACTTTGATTTCAATTCGCTATTCGTGCAGCAATTACAAACCCATTAAGTTGACTGAAAATCTAGCCCGTTCGGATCTAGCCCGAAACCAGGTACTAGTTTCGGCAATCACTTTAGTTTACTAATGACACTGATTGCGATAGAACTTTCTTGCGTACGCTGACTTTTTTAAGATGTAATAAATGTATTTGATACTCCATTTAAAAAGTCCATGTAAAAGTTATTCTACTAACAGAAATTTTGTCAACATCTTATATATTAAAAAATGCATTAAAAATTAGTTATATAATATGAGCAATATTGTACATGTTATAACGGAGAAGGTAAAACAAAGCGTAGCAGGAGTAATGGATAGTGTACATCTTCATTATGTAAAAATTACAAGACAAATAAAGAATATGTACACATGTCCGATGTATGCATAAACTATTGTCTGTGCATAAATGTACGATATTGATATCATCCTAAGCAGTAGCCCTAGATTCGCAATTATGCATATTAGTAATATGAATTATATCTGACAGCAGTTATCTATAATCACTGTTCAATGTTACAATGGTACTCGTAATTTCTTGAAGATTAAGATTAAAAAAGTTATTGAACGATGAGCTTCGCGGTATTACAAGATATTGCCCGGATATTAAAGTTTAAGATCCAACTCGTCGTGTTAAGAGGCCGAATGATGCAAAATTGCAGTCCCTGTGATCCCCTTAGCGTCGGTAACTCGACTCTTGCGCCCATTAATTCGAAAATGCCTGGGCGAGTCTCGTAGATTGCCCAAGAAGCCGAAGCACGCAATGTCGACCAGCATGTTGCTTTTTGCACCGGTTAAGGGAATCGCATTCGCTTTCGGACGCACGCTGCTATGTTCGTGATTTTTTGTTGTCATCTCTCCCCCTCTTTCTCTCGCTTTTCTTGGCTAAAGTAAACTTGCTTCCAATGCCCAGAACTAGGGCAAAAGTTTATAAAACCAGGTAGACTGTTTGGTTTGTTCCTAGTTTTCGCCCAGGCAGTTGACGTGCTCGTGTCGCGTCTACTCTTGGAGCATCGAGTTCTCAATTTTTTCCATCGAGCCCATTGCACTTTAAAAATTCTATTTCATCGATAATCCAACGCTTAAATTAAAAAGAATTTTCAATCATGGCGAAGTCATTTGTAAGTATAGATCGGAGTAATAACACTACTTGCAAGTTTTTAAGTTACTTGAAAAAATAACAAAACTACAGAAAAGTTATATAAATTCTAATAAGCTTCCTGTTTAATAATATGCAGTATTTTTTAGGAAACATCTCAATTAATTAAATTTTGTTGATATCGTTTATCGATTATAAAAAGTTTATATTGTTTATTTTTGTCATTATTACAGTTTATATAATTTTAACACTTTTAATCAATCTTTTAGATTTTAATTTAAAGGTTTTATCATAAAACTAAATAGAATATTATTTTAGATTCTTTACAGCTTAGGTCTACAATTAATTTTCAAGTTTCATATATTATTTATTTGTTTTAAAATAATCCATTGATTGTATCTACTGTCAAGTACAATAATTATTGCTATAAAGACTAATTCCACATTAATGAAGTCATCATTAAACTTAATAAAATATTTGTTCAGGTATTGTTAATCATGTGCCTTGCGAGCATTTGCTACTCGAATTCAGTCTCGGGGTTAATCGTAGAGAACGAAATGATGACTCAAAAAATGGATGACAAAGCTATGATGGAATCAGTAATGTCGAAGCTCAAGAGACAGTCTTGGCATCACACGACACCCTGTCCGCCTTACTTGCCCCATGCTCACAGGGGATGGCAGCCGGAACAAAAAATTCAATATGTTCATAAACCAACAGTTAATGTCATAAAGCCAGCTTACAATGCGGTAAGTATGTTTATTATGATATTATTAGTAAAGAAAAATAAACTTAGAAACAATAAATAATGGGTTTTATTTAATTTTTGTATAAATTTATTTATTTACGTTTAACTATTATTTTATTACTAATTGATTTAAAAATATAGATTAAATAATAATAAATAATTATTAATTTATATTTAATAAACTAAAATAATATTAATAAAATAATTTAAAACTAAATATACAATAATTATACAATTATAAAAAAAATACAAACACAATCTTGAACAAATTAAAATTATCTTACAATAACAAAATTGATTTTTCTCCTTTGTACATAATAATAATTTTTACTTTAATTATGAATGATTGTTAATTTACGTATTTTAATGAAAATAAAACCGAAAAAAACTATCAATAAATATTCTCCAAATTAATAAAGCTTGATAAACACACATTATTTTAATTAAAGATAAAGAAATTATAGATAATGTATAATTTAGTATTGTGTGATTTAATTATTACGAATGACTAATTCTTATTAACTATAAACGAATAACAATATATATTCTTCCAGAAAAATATATCGGCGGGGTGAACGATTCACCCCACTTGGTTTTTATTTTTCATCTCGAGTCGTGACTGTTACTAAAGCACAATACTTTTTTTGACTTTCTCAGGGTTGGCAAAATCCATGGCAACAACCCAGCTACCAGTCTCATGGATGGCAACCAAAAGTTATTGTACAAAAACCTCTCCAGTATCATAAACCAGTGTATCACGCACCGCAACCAGATTGTCCAACTACGCCACATCATCACAGCGGAATCGTTTATGCTCCCCAACATCAATATCACCAGCCTCAATACGTAAAGGTGGCGAAACCAGTTTATCTGCCTCCTCCTCCAGTGTATCACAAACCGGCACCGGTGTATCATTCACCAGCTCCAGTATATCATAAACCAGCACCTGTATATCACCATCCAGCACCGGTATACCATCAACCAGCGCCAGCATACCATCAACCAGCGCCAGCATACCATCAACCAGCACCGGTATATCATCAACCTGCGCCGATATACCATCATCCGGTACATGTCCCTCAAGAAGAAATTTGTGACTAATAAACGAAAAAACACAAATGATGTAATAAAGAAGTTCATAAATGAGTATCATTTATGATGGTGGCATGACTATTAAACCCCGCATTTAAAGCATTGATTCTTTAACGAATTGTACTTAGATAGTAATTATTTTTTTTAAATTACTTATCAAACTAAAAGTTAAGTACTAGAAAATGGAGTAATTCGTATATTTTTTAATAGAACAGTTTATATAATATATGATTGTTTTCGTAATAAATATGAACAAAAAGAATGTTCATTAATTTTCTAATAGTTAAATTAAATGTAAATAAAAGTTTATCGTGAACATTGCTAATAAATTATTGTATTATAATGTGAGAAAATTAACAGTTCTTAAGTTTAACCAAAAATAAATGAAAAATAATCAAAGCAGAATTTGAGATTAGTTTCCAATGTTATATAATTTTAAAATACGATATACAATAAGAAAACTTTTACATTGCATTGATTAATAATTTAAACATGCAATAAAATGTCAATCAAACTCTCGGGAAATATTTATTTTAATTATCTAAGGCTTGGTAGGTACTGATCAATGTAATAGTTTAAAAGTGTAGAAATAATAAAAATATCTTTGTATGATTTCTTACGTTTTGCTTTTTCTTTTAATCCTTGATCCATAACTTTAGTTCCCTTAGAAAGTCTTTGAACATTATGCAGGTATACCATTATTTTAATTTATTTTATCACTTGTATATTCTTTTACGAAGTACTTTTTTTACTTCTATCGGCGCTGAAGAATGATAGAGCCTTGCAATGTATAGTTAATAGAGTACGTAGGAAAATTAAATGGTAATTGTATCAATAGGGTGAGATTAGAAATCTATCCAGGTACTACATGAATTCGAGCCCAACACTTTAAAGAATGAGTTACTGAAAGCCATTATATAATAGAAAGGAACAACATGTGTTATTGATCATGAGGGTTGATTCCTCATACTCGTTTGATGATTGGTTCTTTTCTCGTCCTTTTAATTGTGCTTATTGTGTTTTAACAGTTGGGTTGAAAAGTTCACATAACCCATTTTTTAAATAAAATTTTGTTATTAAATATAGTAGTCACTGAAAATAGTGGATGGAAATAGTGAAAGTGATTTGTAGCTTAATTCATGCAATTTTCATGAATTACTCATATGCATCACAAAATACTGCTGATATTACCAGTCGATTGTTGCATCTTTACGTATTTTGGATCAGAATCATCACGTTGAATCTATACGGCAGACTGTTGATTCAATTATCGATGGAAAAGTCGTCTTTATTACGGTTCTCGTTTTTGATTAATTGTGAGCACGTGTATTTTCCCACATTACACGATGACTTGAAGTTATTTTGTACACGTTTTTTACTTTTTCATCAGTAACAACCTCTTTCGGATGTCCAGTGCATTCGTCGTCTTAAATATATATTTCATCTCTTTTAAATTTAGGAAACCACTTTTCAACGGTTTTTTCTCCTAATGCAGTTATAATAATGTTTATCAAGCTTCAACTCTAACAATATTTTGCGCTAAAAAGCAATGCTTCATTAATACACGAAATCATTTTTATCAATTTTTTCTACAATAAAAAAAGTTGCTTTACTTACACTGCTATATCTCACGAATCTTACAAATTTATATACGTTTTCTTTAAGGTTGGACTAACTAAAAACTATAGTTGTAATTATAGTAATGCCATCTACGTATTAACCTACGAACTTTTCAGCTCATCAATTCGAAATAATCAATCTTCCTAAAAATCTGCAAACAAATCAATAAGATTTTGTTTGTATAGCTGAATTAGGTCAACATTTGTACACTTTTTCTTATTTCTAATCAAAAAATCATGATCAGTGTGAATAATAAAATCAATGGGAAACATTTCAATTTGTAGAAGTAAAAGAATATTAACAAAACTTAAAAATCTTATAACTTCAAAATTTAATTATAAATTCTACTTATAAAAATCAATTATTGTTGCTTCTAGAAATTTCCAAAATGAATTGTATTTATAGTAATAACCCAATTTCAACAATATTAATTAGGCGACTGATGTGTATTTTATATCTATTATTAAAGATAGATTTAATTGCTTGAGAAATATTGTTTTGATGAAAAAGTGTCTGCAACTTAACAACCACATGTAACAAATTAGCTAAATTTATTTAGACTAGTTTGTACTTAGACATGTATTATGTTATAATTCTAATATGGACTTAAAACACTAAGTATTTACACAAGAAACATGATTCTTTTAGTAAATTCTCAGTGTGAAAATCATTACTAATATATTTATAGCATATATAGAAACATATGTATTTTTTTTTTATTTACTTTTTGAATTTTCGAATAATTAAAATAAAATTTTTTAATTATTAAAATATTGAAAAATACAATTTAATTAAGTGTTGAAACATAAAATTGTTTATGTACAATTCAGTTCTTATTGAAAATAATATCTGGAAAACCGCAGTTTTTTGATTGATCATGTAAGTTGTTCATTCACATATATGATTTATATAAAGCAGAATCTCCGATGTTTTTCAAATATCCCTCCGAGACAGATATGCTGAGACATGTGCGAAATGCATGGCTTACATCATTTCATAAACGAATTGAGCTACTTTTCTCATCTTTTGTGTCTACGGTGCATTACGGTTACGCAAAAATCAGGAAGATGTGACTTTAGATGCGTATATCTTTAGAGAGTGACTGTTTCCCATCTTACGGCTACAAAAGTAGACACTAGTCTATCCCAGATATATAAAATATGCGCACTCATGTAATGCTCGATTGTTGGAGGATTTACTATGCATCTATCCACCGGATCATTTTTGTCGTTCCCAGGACATGATGAAAGGCTTTAAAAAGGGTAGGGCTGTACTGCAGGCTATATAACTGATGATGTTTACAACGCTAGTCTCAGTCTAGCAGCAAAAAGTTCAACGGATATTTTTGTGCTAGCACGCATATCATGAGACTGCTAGTGAGTATATTTTGTGTAAAAAGTGTTTTTGATTTATTGGTGCTTAATAGAGTGTGAAGTTAGTGATAGAGCATCATATATTTTTAGGCTGTGCTATGTGATAAAAACACAGAACTATGTTTTCATTCCCGGATTATTATATCTGTAAAAATAATTTTATTCAGTTAAATAGCAGTGTTTTTAAAAACTTTATTTTTTAGATGTATTGATAACATTTCTGAAATGATAGGATTTTGCAAAAGAGAATAAAATTAAAATCTTTGTTTTAAACAAATTTATAATGAAATTCTAACTTCGATTCTAACTTATAAAGATTAATATAGAGTGCTAAAACTATTCATATTCATAATATAATAAAATAAAATTTGTATCTAAATATAAGTTGATAATTTTAATAGTTTAAAAATTGATGACGAATTTGGTATTAAATTCAATCAAAGCTATAATTTCAAAAACTAACACGAGTCTGTTTAGCACTCACATTAAATTTTTTTTCATTTCTTTATAATAAAACAGCAGAAAGCTATTCAATCTTCATTAACTTATATTTAAATCAAAATATAGTCAAATATGTTTTTTTAAACATCTTCGAAGAAATATTATATTATTCTTTAAAGCTAAAACTTTAAAGCTAAAATATAGATACCTACAAAATATAATAAATCATCCATCTACATGGGGCAGCTTTCACGCGGCTGATCGATGTAAATATTTCGAGAAATATTCTCGAAAAATGTCTAGTCACTATTAGAAATATAATCTATCACATCCGTTGATGAAATGTCATGTCAGTTGCTCAAATTCTCACATTGTTAAATATCTTTGCGCATTATATTGCAGCAAGTTAATTAAGCCTCGCCCCACGGCGGAGAAAAATAATTAGTCGTCCCCTTTAAGGCAGCCGCAGGTCGCTAACGAGATCTCTATCTGTTACTTCGCTTGCACATTTTTTCTCACGCGTTGCGAAACCCTTCCCCCTACCCTCCCTCTTCCTCAGATCGTTCCCTTGCTCTAGCTTAGCACACTAATAATTCCACGTCCTTTCGCTTTTTCTCTAAGTTTTGTGTCGCTGCGATACTGGCTATGTGCCAAGCCGCCAGGATAGCCCGGGGCATTGACCCATTCCCGAACTTCCACGCCATACACCACGGTGACGGGGCCACGAGTTATCAAAACGTCCAAATGGACAATTACGGATCTGTACCGGTTCCGGCTGGCAATGACCATAAGGTATCTAACCACCGACATTATCAGCGTCAACAATATCATCAAGAGGAAGAACAGCAAATAATCGTCATCCACGAAATTTCGCAAAATCTTAATACAGAAGGTATAAGAAATCTAATGAATTAATGGTAGTCATTGAGTTTATAGGAGTATTTTTATCGCAAAAAGAAATAGCTTAAGACATATGATGTCAAAAATTATTTACTTATGTTATTATTAATATTGTTATTTGACTATATTCAATTTATTTATAAAATGTTATGCTTTTTACGATTTAAAATCTCTATTGTTTATTAAAATGCAAAAACATATTTTATATGAAATGACACAAATTGAAAAGTAATCTTAAAAGTTAAAAGCAAACAACCATTTAATTATGTTTTGTTCGTCACCTTACTAATTTTATTTATTATCTCTAAGTAAAAGCAACAATACTATGGTAAAAATAACTATACAGCATTGAACAAAATCCTAGGTTCAATTTTGCCATGTAATGATACAAAGTGTATATATAGAATTGAATTTCTTTACCAAATTACAATTAAAAAAAATAATAACACTGTTTGTATTGTTTTTATTTAGATTTTCTAAATATTTTAATTTCAAATTAAATGTTTTAGACCATCTCGAATCACCTTCTGTAGTTCAAATTCCTGCTGTTGAAAACGAACATGTCCGTCATTTTATTTTAGTGGAAAAAGGTATGAAATTTTATTTTTAATTTTAAATGTTAAATTTGAATCTTTAAATGAGTTTTCAATTATGTCAAAAATATGCCTGGTAAAAATATGGCCAGATTTGCTATCAGTTTGTTTGTGCCCAAAATCAGATTTCAATTTTTCTAAGGATTTTAGATATATTTGTATATTATATAAATAACATTAATGCTAACTTAAAAGTTTGAGATTTTTCACTTTTTATGTACTTGAAAAATTCGTTGATATAAGCAATCGAACTACATTTTAAATTTTATTTTAGATCACCAAGAACTTCTTCCTATTGATGAGAAGCAGGAACACATTCAACATTATATTACATTACAAGGTAATGATTTTTCAATTTAAAATTTGCATGAGTGATACAAATTCTTTGTCTATCTCGTGTTATATTTCATTTTTACATTTGCTATCACCCTTTTTATCCATTTACATTGATTAAAATTGAGGTAACAATCAACTCGTCATGAATTTATTTGGTTTATTTGAATTTGATCCATTGATGATAATTTGTTTAGTTTAGAATTTTATTATGCTTTCTTAACTATATCATTTACATAATGATTATACGACAATAATATTCATTATTAATACACAATTGTACAAATTGATGAATATTTTAACTTCATGATTTTATAAATATTTTATAGTACCGTATTCTAATGATATTCAGCGTATGGAATTGCATAATACACCACAAATTCAGTACTACGATGATACTTATAATAATAATAATCATGGATATGAATACCATTAGTATCATAGATTCATACAAATTTCAAGTAAGTAGTTTCTTTGATACTCTTTATTTAAAATTAAACACAACCAAATTGATGAATCTGTTCACTGCAGACTTAAATCTAAAATACTATGAAGGGGCTTAAGCAAATTCCCTATTCTTACTGTAAATAGCTGTAACAAAAATATATTATTATTCTAACGAATTCATTATTATATGAAAATTGTTGAAATTAACATTAATTGATTCACCAGTCCGAAATTATAAAAATACCATATTTTGAGCTTTAAATCGTAACAATCCGTTATTTGGTTTAAGTAGACCTACAAATACAAAAAGACTAATTATTGTAACTTCCCCCTTTCTTATGTAAATTGTTATAATATATATTTTTATCTTTATTTTTTAATTATTTAAAATTGGTAGGAATAAATAAATACAGAAACATTTATCCTTAACCCCGAAATCTTTATTTATCATTGCAGTTCACTCCATTTCGTTTCATTCCGTACAAAATGTACAGCCCGATCGCTTTGGTAATTTATAGGCGAAAACAATTATATACGAACTTTTTTCTTTATAACATTAATTAATATTTACTCGCATCTGATAACTTATTTTTAACATAGCTATAATTTGGCTGGATTTAATAAATTTTCTTAGTAGATGAAATTCTATGCGATTTTTTTTACGTAATAGGTCTACATTTTATTTGTTTATCGTTAAGTATTTTATAAGTTGTATCTAACAAAATAGTTTGTTTCATATAAAATTTATTCGTCTGTGTAAAAAATATTAAAAAGAATCATCAAAATA
This sequence comes from Sycophaga agraensis, assembly GCA_018906755.1. Classification (NCBI taxonomy): domain Eukaryota; kingdom Metazoa; phylum Arthropoda; class Insecta; order Hymenoptera; family Pteromalidae; genus Sycophaga; species Sycophaga agraensis. The sequence goes on from JACCIE010000011.1 coordinate 3,409,050, forward strand.
ATTTATTTCAAAAGACAGATTGTTGGTATAATTTCTCATTTTTTTTAAATATTAAAAAAAATTTTAACAACTTTTCAAATAGCGAGAGAATATTGAATCATAACTATCATAAAATATGCTTTAAACATTTTCATTTGTATTCTCTTGGCAACTTACTCATGTATATTCATTAAATAACTAAGAAATTTTAAATGATCTGAATAAGTAACTCAATAAAAGGTAGTTTAGTTCTGATGCAAAGAGTAAACAGTAGGTTATCGTTATAAATTATCTCCGTAGGATAAACGATTTTTATACAAAAATATCGATAGAATAAATGAAGTTAAAAGTACGTGAATGCATCTATCTGTGCATAAATCACGATATTCTATACATTACAGCTGCATTTTCACGTCTTCAGATGAATATCGACAATCTTATAGAAACTACACGGATAAAGTTTTATAATTGAACAAATTCTACTTCATTAAAATTGTATTCGAAATGTTTGGCATTTGTCGATTAGCTAAAACTTCTCTATTAAAAGTCACTATAGACACGTTTCACTTACATAAGTTACAGATGATTATGGGTACGTTTTGTTTAACCATTTCGTGCTTAGTACTATATTGTATACAAATTAACTGAAAAAATATATTTCAGTTGTTTCATTATGTATTATCATTGTACTTTATTTTAATATAAAGAATAATATTTTGATTGTTTACAGATGAAAGTCTTTAATTATTATTAAATTACATGTAAACAGTTTGTATTTCTCCTATTCTAAATAAAATTATCTATTTTTCGAAAAATTAAGAACAAAACTATATCTATTTTTTTATGTTTCCAGTTGAATGAAAATAAATATTGCTTTGAAATTAAATGTAAACATTTTTTCTTATAAAAATAATAAAATCATCATTTTCTATATTCTTTTATGTGCACTGATTGACGATGAAAAAATATTTCAAAATTCTAAATTAATATTTAAACTAAATCTTTACAAATGACTACATATTAATATAGTAAGTTTACTTCATAGTCCAAAAACGTACCCACATCTAGTTTCAGATTATCCAAGTCAACCATACTCTTAAGAATTCAAGTGGTAATAGTTAGGACTCAGTAGAAACCAATTGATAAATTATAATACGCTGCTAAATTTATTTAGACTCTAAAATTAACCTGAGAGTCGCGCGAGCACTTGAAAATTTGTTTACAATTTTCTCATTCGGCCTTGCACGATATCGCAGGCATAAAATTTGTATAAGAAACACGTCGAGGCAATCGACAATACGATAAAAAATCGAGAAAAATACGCCGTGATCGTCGATAAGGCGATTGAGATGTAAACCGTTAATATACATGTATATATATGTATATATAATATATTAATACAGAAATTTATTATATATCATAAAATATATAATATATTTCTTTTATATTATATGTATTGGAATATCGATTTCCTAAATACTAATTTATGTACGACTTCATTTGAGAAAATAACACTTGACTAGATCACTTTAATATGACTATTCTTAGAGTCGCCCAGTTAAATTTATTCGTAGAAACGATCTCGCTTTGTTCACATTTTTTCTAGTTTGCATTTAATATTTTTCTTTTTTCTTACTGGAACCGACTAAAGAAAGTTTTATAAAAAATAGTACGGAGAACGAATGTAAGTGTTCCTAGGTACTTCGACTGGTTTAGCTCCTCGCAATGTGCATATTGAGAAGTGCACATTTTTTGTTATGTACCGATGAAACTTGATCCCATTACTTTTATTGATAATGAATTACTCTAGGAAATATTTCTTGTATTTTTGTTGATACGCAGAGATAATGTAACGTTACGCGTAGAACTCTTTTTTTGGTCCTAATTCGTATTCCATTTCTTCATTTTTATACATGTCCATTATCTGGAAAGAAATAAAAGTAGCTTCATATTGAATATTGTTGTGATGTTTATAGAATTTTAAAAACATGTTTTCAAATATTTAAATAAGCATAATTGCGATTAATTATGATTATTTATTAATTATTCTCAAAAAATTTATAACATATTTATATCAATGAAAATTAAAAATACTATTACAATTTATGCATATAGAATAACTGTTAATCTTATAAATATTTGTATAATATTTATCACTTTGTATATAATAATTACTTGTATAATACACAAAATAAAAATAAAAATCAAAGCTTAAAATTTGCGAAAATTCATAGCATCCAGCTTACCCCATTCATCTCCTTTTGTACTTCCTCCAGCTGCTTCTCGTGTATGAGCTTCAGCTTCTCCTTTTCCCTATTCTGAACCATCTGCGCAACTTTTCTCTCCTCCATGAATTTTTTGGTATTATTTTGCTGCTTCTCTCTGAGTCTTCCTTCTTTAATACCTCGAGTCTTGAGAGTTTTGTCATTCATCACCTCGCGCATGCTCTCAACTGAAAGCCTTGCCTGCCTTGTATTCATCTCCTTGATCTCTTTCTCGTGCTTCGTATTGAGCTGCTTTTGCTGGGTCAGTTGAGCAATAGTACAAAGTTTCCGAAGCTGACTTTTTCGTTCCTCAAGATGAGCCTGAACGAGATCACGTTCTTCACGCCTCTGACGTTCGGCAAGGCGGGACCATTGGGCCGTCTGTTCGGCGACCGCTTGACGAACAAGGGGATCTCGTGACAACTCCGTCTGACTACAATGCCAAAGACTTAAGAAATGAAAAGATCGATATTGTTTTTAACGTTTCATTTGCTACAGTGCATATTTAAGAATTAATATAAAAATTTAATTATTATCCTTTTTGGAAAAAGATGATAACATTTGAAACAAGATTTTAGATTAATTAAATGTATGGAACCAAATACTTAATAATATTATTAACAGTTCCGAATAAATAAATACTAAATAAATAAATTACACCCGGTACTTACTTTTTTCCTTTAATAAGTTTTTCTATTGCACTGCACTGCTGTTTTTGGACAGAAAACCGATCTTTCTGGTGTCTTTTTTTTAAGGACTCCAATTCCTTTTGTTGTTTTCTAGTAATTTTTGTATAACCTTTTTCATGCCGAAGTGTTTCGATCGTTATCGGCTCGAAATTAAGTTCCTCTGTAGACAAATATTGTTTCAAAATGTGACATTCACAACTACTGGTAATTTATCAAAAACAAGAATATAAAGCACCTCTAGGCTTTGCTGCTTCAGGAAAACGAGATGGCATTGATTCGGTGTTATTTTTAAAATCACTTTCCTCTATTCCTAAACCGCGCATTTTAGTTTGCTGTGGTGTTTCTGCTTTTTTCGCTCTTGGGGCTGATAATGCATCCATGAGTTCTGTAATTTATCAATTGCCAAAGTAACCACCGACATTTTTCGCATAGAAAAAAATATTGGAAGAATCACTGTGATTCCGTATACCTTCAAAACCGTCGGGTACATAAATCTTGATGTCGATATTACAGAAGAGCATTGGTAGTGACATAGGAAAATTGGCTTCTGTCCTCAAGGCTATGTGCCGATAACCGGATTGTAATCCATCTAGAGGTACGATCCTTTGACCGAGTAGCTTGCCATTCGACTCATCATAAACAGCAAAACGAAGAGCTGCGAGATCTGGCAAAACAACCTTACGGAAGAGGAAGGGTTCCTCGTTATACACGGGATTAAGGCCGTTGGCGGGTACTGTGCGGGTACGGAACTCCTTACGAATTGTGTCTGTGGGCAAGCCGTACATTTCGACCTCTACGTATGTACCAACCTTCTTGTCTGACAAAAACTGACCAGCTATTACCTTAAAATATTAAATCATAATATGTAAAACAAAAATTATAAAAAATACTCAAAAAATATTTAATTTGATAGCAAATGCTTCAATTACTTATTTGATATGTTTATTTTTAATATATTACAATAATATGGTGTGTTTCTAAATTCAATGTGTTCTTTTAGAGTGTATAGTGTGTAAGTACGAGTTTAAAAATATTTTTATAATTATGAAATTGTCAAAAAACCTTATTCTTATACATTTAAATTCTGCAGAAAACATTTTTAAATGTATAAACTGTACAAATTCTAAATGTGTTTTTAAATTATTACATTTGTAAATTTATATTTTTTTAGAATATTTAAGTAATGTTTTTCCAAATAAAGACATTCTTACTTGTACACTACATTGTGTTGCAATTACACCATCTACTGGACTTTCCGCAAAAGGATCGAAACTCCTATCGGAACGTCTCATGAAATCCGGTTTTAGCAAATAACCAGAAGATCCATTGTACTCAAATTTTCCCTGGTTTAATTGCATTGGTAAATCAGAAGTTTGAAAATTTAATGAAACCATTTGGCAACCTGCATTCCAAAAAACCTGTAATAATAATATCATTTAGACAGACTCAATAATATTATTTAGTATCAGTGAATTTATAAAAATATTTTAATTTGCAACAACCTGTGGCATATAATTTGAAGAATCGGCTCGCGTGCCTTTTGGATAAATTCGGCTCATTTGGCGTTTATTATAATTGACAAATTCAATGGCCGACGTTTTTAAGTGATTCAGTCCAGTTGCTTCCGAAAAGGAAGACATATTATGGTGAAAATTTTTTTCTAAAAAAATACAAATTTTTTAGTATACAGTATTAAAATATTCTATATTATGTACAAAAATAATGCAAATGATTATTTTGATTAAGTGAAATATAAAAATTGAACCATAATTTAAAAATCTTGTAAAGTAAAATCTAAATCAAGTTACAGAACACTCCTAGAGAATGAATCAGTCTTTGTAGCCAACGTGTTAATTAAATGAAACCTTAAATTCATATAATAAACATATAAATAAATGTAATTATGTGTTAAAATATATGTAATTTATATCTTTAAAACTTCTTTATATATAAATAATTTCTATTTAATCGGAATTGAGAATCCAAAAACTGATTTAGACCACAAAATACAGCTATGATTAATCAGTGGTTAATATTTAAACTAGGGCACTTCTCTAATTTTAATTTATCAACATGATACAAAGGCTTATGAAAATCAATCGTTATGTCAATCCAACTAAGTACATCAACGTAACGTTATCGATAGAGTTACGCAACGAAGCGCTAGCAATCAAATCAGCAGAATCGAACTTACGCTCCGCGACATCGAAGCCTTGAAATTTTATCGGTTGCGCGTAGTTCACCATGGAGGATAGCCAAGGATGGACATTAGTTGTACTACCAGTATAAGGCTGAACCGCAGCTAGTTCCAGACTTTCGCTTTGTTGAGATAACTTTAGCTGGCCCGTAGCTACGGCAGCAACTGGATCATTTGCGACGTCATCCTGTATAATCAAACGTACAAAACATTAAAAGAGAATATATAGTAATAGATCGAGACGCCTTTTGAATATTGTTGTTTATCAAATCAAATTATTGCATTCAAGATGCGTCTGCAGTCTTTTTCTTATAATTAAATAGAGAGTAAAGGGCCACCATGCTAGGGAGTGACTTAAGGGTTACCTTTACCGATTGTTGTTCAACAATTGGTGTTTCGGTTGGCGGCGCACTAGCATCTTCCTTAAAATCATCTTCTATGACAAATTGACCTTGTTTAAACAATTCAAGTTCCTGTTTTTCAACTTCAAGTTTTAGCCTTTTATTCTTTATCAAAATTTTTCGTTTCAATGCACTAGGTGGAGGAAGTGGCGCGCCTGGCTCCAACTGAAATTATAAAATTATTGAGATTATAGAAACAAGTGTACATTACATATATTTTCTATATAATTGGTAATGGATTATTCGATATTCTATATTAATGTATTGGCAACTATTTTTTCGCCGAAAATAAATTACTCTTTAATCATTAAAATTTACAATATTTCTTGTAACAATGCGCATGGTAAATGCTGAAGACAAAAATTGCTACACTTAATTACCGGATAATCTTTTAATGGTTCTTTTAGTAGCAGATCACCTAGAACTTCATCACAGTATTTAGCTAGTTTGTATTGTTGTGCCTTACTACAATGATTTTCAAAACTCAGAATCAATGGAAATTCCGTTGTCACAAAAGCTGTATCTCGTATTGCATATATCACATCTTTAAACAGAATAACGGTACACATAGCTTTTCCGTGGGTTATGATCGGTTCCTCGTCTTCACCTTTGCCATCCCAACAATCTAACTCAATGCACCTTAAATATTATACATAGTGCATTAAATTACATAATAATAATTAACATAATGCATCATAGGAAATTGATGATTATGGATCAAAAATATTACCTGCAACCCGCTAATAAAACTTGTCTATACATTTCTACACTGCTTTTGCCACCAAACTGCCTACCACTGAGGTATGTGTTATGACTGGAATTTATGTAATAATGTGATAAAGGTTGATCCATATCCATATAAACATCCAAACGATCCAAAAATACTGGAGCATTTTCATCAGACATCAGGTACCTTATGAAGCCATCCTTAGTCATACGTCCTTCAAAAAATAATAATTTTTCTTATTGTGTGATATAATAATAGTTGTTACAAAATATGTTTGAGTATAGTATTAACAATGATTAAATAATGACTTAGACGATCGAAGTGTTTTTAACTGGTTTAGTCAATTTTGTGTTTTATGAAACAAACAAACTTTTTGCTCTATAATACTCTATATATTTATAATGAACCTGTCTTATACATAATAAATAAAAACAGAATACATCTATCATTTTTTTAAATAAAGCATAAATTTTATTTTTAGCTTTCTCTACAAGAATCTACACGACTTAAATATTATTATATGTATCTATCCCTGTCCTCTGTATGTATTATGCATAAAAGCAGTTAATACACAATGCGAATCATCTGTTTACTGCATGATTATTAGATGGTCGCCTCAAATTGACCACCACTGATACTATGCTGCACTCACATAGAAGTTCGAGTTATAATGCGTCGCAACGTCTTCCTGAATATTTTAAAAAGTACGCTTTGACGCCTTACATCATAAACCTAACTGTGAATAAACCTTGAACTTAATTTACATATGTAATACATAGGACAATATGATCTATTCAAACTTTTTTTAAAACAGGGTTAACGACTCTTTTGACTTTCTTAATGCAGAATAAGATTTTTATACTCACTTTGACTCTTTGCAGTTTCATTTTGTTCATAATCATTAATTATTTCCGTTGCTCGCTTGTCATCATATAAAGGATATAGAATTTCATTTAGTGTCGGATCCCTCTGTTTTTCATTCAAAAACGTTTTCAATTGATTCAAATTGATCGTGTCAGCTTTCCCTTGAGTTCTACGAATTATATATTTTTAATAAATTAATTTTAATAATAATTGCATGTGATTTTTATTGCCAAATACATTCATTAAACAGTGAATTGAAGATTAACTAATGCTATTCTGAAATTACGTACATCGATTGGAAAAGCTCTTCGATATCATTTCTGGGGCATATCTTATGATAAAGTGCATAAAATGCATCAAAAGTGAAATCATCCGGCTCTATCACATCGTTCTAGAAAATAAAATAGAAATTTTTGTTTTGCATAAGTACTTCTTACATACTTTTTCTATCGGTTATTCGTCTTATCATTTTAAATACGCAATTATGCGAATATTCGAAATTTAAAAATAAACGTTATTTCATAGCAATAACAAAGTTACTGATAATATTTTACATTCACGTAAAACAAAAATTTAATACATATATTTACAAATTTCATTCAGTCCCTTTAAATACAAATAGAATTTATGTACAAAATAATTATAATACGATATTCTAACTTCGATTCCATTACTGTCAATTAAAAATATAATTCAAAGTGTCATTAAACTCTAATTAATATATTAAATCTTATCATAAAATTAATGTATTCCTATTCTAAAGTATTTTCACTTCCAGGATAAATTAAAATTTTTTTTAAAGTTTTTTATCAGATACATTATGAAATAAAGTTTGCGTTGTACCTATATAAGGATTGTGCATCGCTATTAACTAATTGCATATGTTTTTCAGTATAGTTTACACTAATTATTATTTTATGCTACAAATGCTTGTTACAATATATTTTGTGATTCAAAAATATACCTTGCCACTCGGTAGTCCCAGATCAGAAAGGCACTGATAAACCAATTTCTCTGTTTTTCCAGAAGCAAATGTTCTCGCCACCACCTTTACGGGAACTTTTCCATTCGGATCGACTAACATCCGAAGTCTCATCCAACTAGAAGTTCAAAAATAAGTTTTAATTTATATCCATAACTAAAATTTTTCTTATTAATTAAGTAATGTATTGCATGATTCTAGTATGTGAATATGATAACAAGAAAAGAAAAAGCAGTGGTGTATAATTGAAAGTTCCATACTATTAATTTATCATGCACTAATTAAACCTAATAAATTAAAACTAATTTTTTTGTCTTGATTAAATAATAGGTTAAGTTTCGTCATTATTTTTTTCATTTTTATTTACACATAAGTATACTTTAACAAGTCAATTTGAATACAAATTTAAAAGTAGAGATATTTAAATTAACTACCAGCTTTTCATTGTAGATTATTATAAAATCATAAGATAAGTATTAGAATATTTATTTATAATTTATTCTAAAAAAAATTTACATAAAGTTTCGAATATATAAGTAATCTTTAAGTTCACATTGATATTCTATGTTCAGTAATGCAATTATAAAAATATTTCTAGTATAGTATATTTCAAGAAACTATAATTTTCAATTATATTTTTTTAGCTACAGAAATGATAATGATTTAAACATTTCTATGAATGAATACATACAATTAAAACAATATTTATATCAATGTCAATAAACTCATGTATTTAAATTATCTAATATGTCTCGACTCTTATCTGTACTAAGTTTGTATAGGGGAACTAAAGATTCGGAATATGTAGATAAATATATAGACGAAATTTCAATGTAAATCGCATTAGAAGTAGCTTTTTGTGAACAGTATGTCAAAGCAAGTTATTCTGATTATTATTTAAATAAAACAATATTATAATTTTGTGCAATAATTTGGTTTAATTAGTGAATAGAGTTTGATCCTATGCTGATGCGTTTGTTAACAATACATTAATGTTCTGATACATGGATGTCCTTATTAGTAAAACAATTCGACTTTTATTTGTAAAAAGTATATTTTTACATTTCGCATACTTTTTATCGAAGTAAAGTAATTTGATGTTATCTAAATCTGAACAAACACTATTGAATACTCATATTAGTATTAACTCAGTCTTTGTTAAAAAAATTATTTTTTAAATTTGTATGAATTTTTAATCTATTACTTTTCTTAGTTAAATGGAAAATTAGCTTATTATTGTGTAAAACTATTTTGTGTTCAACTTTTTTAGTAAATTATTTTAAAAATATACTAAATTAATTAAAATTTAATGTTATAATTGCATTACACAATGCACAGTTGACAATCAAGTAATGTATCTCATTATGATTAAATAGTATAAAAATAAAATATAATGTAAAAATTTAAAAGTATATAAAGTATGTACATGAAGTTGATGTAATTGTGAATAAAATTCTCATCATGAATAGCCAGAGAGGTTCAAGGGAGCACAATAATCGAGCTCGGGTGAACTTTAATCGAGAACGAGTGCCCTACATAACTATAATACTGTGTATAGACAAACATGTATGCTTCCCTTTGTCCAAATAAATTGGAAAGGGAGATAGAAAAAGAGGGAAAAGGTTGGTTGGACGCAACGTTTGCACAAGGAAAACGTGTGAACAAAAAAGAAGGAAAAGAAGGTGCGTGATACACAAGACAGTAAATTGAATTACGAATGTAAACTCACTGTTTTTTTAGGCACGTCAGCGGGCAGACATTGTTGGCTTTTACATTATGCGTAATAGATCTTATGCCATCCAGCCATGTCTGCAATTACACAATTAAGTTATTATAATTTATCAGATTGTGGGTCATTCGAGGGGTGTGCACGGAGGCCTGTGCGCATCACGATCAAGCTGCCTGAAAATTTTAGAGTTTCGACCCCCTTCGAGAACGAAAAGCGCGCACCTGGAGAGTTGCTGAATGTTTTATACACAGTTTACGATTTCACTCTTTCACATCGTTTACTTATACTGGCATCCTACGTATATACTTTAGTTTCACTGCTTCCGTCGGGTACACGCATGAATAAAGTGATTTTTATTCGACTGATTGAGTACACCTTTTGGACGATATTTTATTTGTTTTTCTTCAGTGCTAAAAGTTGATCGATTCTAGCTATAAAGCTCTTTATGCGTTATCTTTAACTTAGCGAGCATCTGCTTAAAGTTTGCAGGTACAGAAAATGGACAAAAAGAGCGATAAAAGAAAGTGAGTATCGTAGATAAACGGTTTACTCGGCGTCAATATCGCTGCACATTATCCTGATAACCCAGCAGTCGATTATACCATCCCCGTTCATATCCCCGCAAGTGCATGCGATCAAAGATTCTCTCCTGTCGATAAAGCTGAAGCTTTGTTCAAACTGCGATTGCGCATACTTTATTAGCCCGTAAAAACGAGTATTTACGGGCTCACTCATTGTGATTCAAAATCAACGGCGGATACATTGTGTACGACGATGCGCTTTTTCACCTTCGAAAAGGTTTATCGAGAAGTCACCTAACAGATACGTAAATCATAAAAGTTTAGGAATATCAAGCTGACAGTACTAGAATAACTTACTGACGCAAAGGAAATTTGCTAGTTGTCTAAAAATTAATGAATGTGTTTTGAACCTGGGCAGTAAGACAATAAATCACTAATACTTTTAAATTTAATTCATATTTAGATGACAGACGCTCGTCTTTGTTTATACTTTAATTTTATACTTTATGTATACAGCTAGAAATAAATTATGAAATATTACTTTTACTTTTTCACGTGGATAGAGGTTTTAATTAAGTCATAATCCATGTGCTAATCTCACTTATTACAATATAGTGTTTGAAATTTTTACAATATTGTAAATTACAACTCAAAATAATACTCTAAATAACATATTTTTTACTATAGTAGTTATTATGAAACAATTGGAAATGAGTAAAGTTCAACTGAGTAATGTGAATTCTGTTCTTGAAAGACAAGAAAACTAAGTTTTCTGTGTGTAAATAAATACATTAGAGAAAATTTTAGCCGCCGAGCAATAACAGAAAATGTTCTTTATGGATAAGTGTGAATTCATGTGCCAATTATTATACAAAGCATAGGAGAAGTGCAAACTAAAGCGCTATTGCGTTTTGACAATATTTCGTGCATCCCCGGTCACGAGGTAAGTATATGCAAAGTGTCAGATTTGAAACGTTCGGATCTAAGGCATTTAAGCTAACTGGATAAGTAAACATATAATTAGTACAATTATTCCTAATTCTTACTATTAACGCGAATTACGATGAAATATATTTGCGTGTCTATGGCTGGGACCCTCTCTCTCTCTTTCTCTCTCTCTCTGTAAATATTACTACTAAGTCCATTAGAGAGATCCGAACAAAACGCAACTTAGTATATACGAAACTACATGTTACTACAGAATCTGGGCTAATTTGAAATATATGTATACCGTTACAGTTATGATCTACTATTTTTTGTTACGATAATTAAAACATATCTTGATAATTTTTTTAATTTATTTGCGTTGCGATTATATTGTACTTGATAAATCATATTATCTGTTGTGCTTTTTATCACTTATTATTATTTCCATCGAGCATGAACGAAGAACATAAAAAACGAGTTCCAGATATTAGTAGAGAAAAAATATATCCCATAAGAAAGAAAAAGAAAAGAAATGATAGCACACTCGATTTAAAATTTAGTATATTTTAAACGTATTAGTTATTCAATGAATGAAAAATAAATCTACGTTATTTATTCACTTATGTATTTAAATTATTAAGGTTTAGCTCTTGCTATATAGGTAGATATGTACCAGATTTTTACAAACAGTTAAATTTTAAAATTCAAACACAGTTACTAAACACAGTATAATATTACTTAACATTGTAATACTTAAATTGTAATTATTTATACTTTATTAAATTACGATAAAATTCTCAGTAAAATAAGAACCAAGTAGAAAGTTAATTTGGACATAAATTAAAATAAGATCGAATTCTTTGAGGAAGTTGTAACTTTATATGCTTTCCTTTAACTATATCGTAATCGCATCACATTATAGATTGATTGTTCTAATATTTGGCATTACTTAGATCAGTACTCATAATTAAAACCGATATCAAGGAAACAATTTCTAAATAAGTTCTGTACTCATTGATTTTTTAAACTTTAGTGGTTAAAGATTAATTAATTTATTATTTATCATAAATGTACAATATATTTTAATTCTATTAGGCGTAATAAATTAATAATAATAATTGATAATTCCTAATGCCTACTATTAGCTTATTTTTTAATAATAGTTCTAGTAATATTAAATTTTTTATGAGTGCCAATTAAAATTTTCTCTATATATTAGAATTGGTATTGCATATTAGTATTTCAATATAACTAGCCTCAATAAAATTATTCATACCAATTTGACTACTGAAATATATTTATCAAGATAAATAACTTTATTATAAATTTCTTGTTTACATTAAATTTGTATTCAATACTAAACTCTAGTAGTTATAAAGTTAATTATAGAACGGAATATGTAGAATTATATTAAAATCACTAAAATTGTATTTACTCATAATTAACATGCTAATGTCTAATGTATGTATAATTTCTATTCTTTTTTTCATTAGTAAATATATTCTATACCATTATCTATATGAGTATCTACATTAAATTGTTTATATAAATGCATGATATAACGTAATAGCCTTGCTTATTATTACTAGCATAAATTTAGAATGTTGATTTTTTTGAAAATCTATTTGAATGTGAAATATTATTAACATATTTTTTTTATTGCAGAAGAACATTCATTGCACATCGCGTTGAATGTATACACTTCAGATTATCATTCTTCCGCAATTAAGGGTAATAAAATCACACAGAGCGAGATACAAAAGCCAATCTCGCAGTTTTAATAGACTCGCGAGAATTCATCACTGAAGCAGAAAAAGTTTTGCTTTCACTAGAACAAATAGGTCGGACGCGGAGCGAGTGTCGGTTCTCAGCAGTCGCGGCAAAAAGTTCAGCCTCTCTCTCCAGGGGCCGTGCGTAGCCTTATCGATCGCGAGGCCCACGGATAAATTCGATGAGTGGGGGAAGGTGAAGGGACAAGTCAGTCGAAATATATTTGACGGCCGGATAACGACAATTCGCGCATACCTTGGCGATTGCGATGTCGGGACAGACGACGTGCTGATAATTGATATTGGTGTAGTCGACGCCGGAGCAGATGGTCAGGCTCCTCTCTTCCAGTTGCTCGCCGTGTTTTGCACAGAGCTTGTCGTATAACTTTGGGTCCTGTGAATGAAATATAGGCACATTAATGAGCTCTCTCATGATGTAAAAATAATCACTTTTTATTGTCTTGTTAAAAAACATGTTTCTGTTCTATCGCTATTTATGCAGTTATTTGTACGTATCGTTATTATTCTGAATGTTTTACTACATTTTTTAAAATAATGTTTCTTAACGTTTTATTTTATTTTAAAAAAGTAGAAAAATATTATGAAGTCTTATTTTATTCAAGAAAGAGTAAGAGGATATCCAGAATTTTACTAAAAATAGTAGAATGTGAAGGCGTGAAAACGGCTCATAATTCAATATTGGAGAAGAAGTAAACACATTTCTGGTATTAAAAGTGCTGCTCAAGAAGAAACTTTTTGAACTTTTTTAATATTCTAATAGATTCTTATACATGTTTTCTGAAGAAGTGTTCATTTTATTATGTTAAAAGCATTGAATTTTTTTCATGATAAATTTTCATGATAAATTTTTACTGAAATTGATCAAACTTAAATAATCACTTATGTAATAGTGAAAAAAGTTTTTTGCTGACCATCTTGATACATATTTATGAGATAATGACTACAGATGAGTGGAAGTAATGTTGGTTGTTAGCATGTTTCAAGATAAATTCGCGCGATCAAAAAATTTGTTCATGGAACTGACCTCTGTAAATATTTCCAGTACTCTTCCTGCATTTATTAAGTTCCGATTATATCATACTAAACGGAAGGTAGCCTATTAAAGCAATAGCTTTTAAACATTTAATCAATGTTTGAATAATAAATACATATAATATTTCTCTGGATTGTTCTTTAATTATTATTTAAAATATAAGTTCATTTATTTAATTTAAACTTCCTTAAATTACCACTAATATATGGTACTATAATGCTCTAGAGATAAATAGACTAGAAGAATAATAAAGGCATTTAAATCTTGCCAATGGATAGTTTTGAATATAGTAAATAAAAATATAGTAATTATTTAGTATATAATAGCTAAATAAAATTACAACATGAATTTTGCAACTAAATTAACTAATTTAGGAATGTAAAATAGATTCTACTAACAATATATAGTGAATTAAGAGAATTTTCACTATTGAAATAAAAAGCCCTCAGGAAAATCTACCTAAAACCATATAAGTGGATCAGAGTAAATTGACATAATTTGTTTGATACTCTCTCTGAGTTTGATAATTCTCTGATGTTCGTGGGCGAGTGTTTCGCTTATTCTTTAGTTCAGTTACGTGTGTGGTAGAACGTCGTCATCTGCCGGGACACGGTTTTATTGCTCTTCATGTATGCACTTGTGCTTCTCTCCCTCTCTCTTTCTCTTCCCCTCTTAACTGCGCATGAGCATTGCAGTGAATCCTCGCTTAGCAGTAGATATTTTCGTGGTCTGATGAAGAGGGGAGTGAAGAGCTTGTCATGTTGCGCCCGTACAAAAAGAAAATTTTTGACCGGAAAGAATAACTAGCCTATCATGCACAGCGATTTCTGGGTTTCCTGCATTTAAATGATTGAGAGAAGTAATGTATCCGAAAGATTCATAATGGTATATCATGATGCGATGTCCTGTATCGTAAGGGGGACTCTAAAATACGTATTGATCCTGTCGAAGTATTTCGAGCGATGCACAATTCAAAGCAACAATACATCACAAGCTAAATTATTTACAAAGTTAACCGATAGCTGATTGGATTGAGCCTTGTGCGTAACAATGTGACGCAGTAACGTACGGTATTAGATTTCTTTATCCTCGATATCTCCTTACTCTTATTTTCCCTTATTTTTTAATAAGAGCCAAGCTTAAGTAAATTATTTACCTTGGGCACACCACCGGCACGTATGTCGCTAACTTGACACAATTCGATGACGTCGCCGTCCTGTAGAGAAAAGGAAGTAACGCTTTAACTTCGGTTATATCGCACATGTGTAAGGATACTGTACAGGCTTAATAAATCAACTGCGCTACTGCGAAAGCACCAATTTTCTTTGAAAAGTTGGCAGATTAATAGAAATTATTAACTATAATAGGGAAGATTGTACATTGTTCCACTGATACTGTGTATTAACTCCAATTACATCTCATGGTTATTTTAAACAAATGTTTTTTCAATAATTTTGAAATAATCCAATTTACTTAAATAATAAAACTTTGTATTCGTAAATCGTACTGTAATTTATTATTAAGTTTTTTATAAATAAATTTTTATACTTGCAACAGCAGAATGAAATTTAAATAATGCTTGACATCTTAACACGTACACATTTACGTAACCTAGCATGCGTCTGACCACAATCGATTGTAACTACTTATACAATCGGTAGTTTAATTCATGAATAATGTGTCTTATACGGTAATCCTTAATTTGAATTAAAAATTTTATGAGATTTAATTATTTCCATCTATTCCGTAAAATAAATATTAATATAACGAAAATGTGATCAATATTCTATAAACTGTAAGTATAAATATGGTTCTTATATACGTATAGTGAAATAAATATTTAAAAAATTAATTATGCAACGTTCAGAAATAAACTTTCATATTTTTTATATCATATTATTTCAAAATCTATTACTTTAAATCTTTTAAATCTATTTTTAAACTTTTAGTATTAATACACTATATAAATGAATAATTCAAATACTATTATTAACTAAGAATAAATATTTCAGATCTAAAAATCTAATATTTATTTTTTGAAGTATGTTGTTCAATATATTAATAAAATTCGCAGTGTAATTTCCTACAATATTCTTTATTCTATTACTATAAGCTTTCATTAAATATTTATTAATGACTCTGTAATATTTTAATATATGTAATATTATCTAATGATAGCAGGTAATTTGAAATGACACCTAAAATATGCGCCTCGTCCTTCTCATCTTAGGGGATCAGTTCAGTTTGCATATGATTGAAAAAATAGGTTACTGGGTCAGATCTTTGATAATGAATCAAGAAAAAAGAGATAAATGCTGGTTTAAAACGTGTATCGTATTTTCAGAGTTTGTTCCGCATAGTAAATTATTGGAGGTGTCGATAGCATAATGAAATCAAATTGTTTGCACCTCATGATGAATAGTCGCTAGTAGAACATGAGCTTTTATTAAACTATTTCTTAAAAGGCTACTTAAATAGGTAGAATAAGATGTTATTAGATTAAATCAAATTCGTTATGATATTTTTATATTTTGAATATTTCTAAAAATTTCTCAGTAAGTGACTTTTAATATTTTGAATATCAACACAAAAGTAGCAAATTCAATATATTTTCTAAAATTTTCATTTACTGTTTTTCCTTGTAGATATTAGTGACGCAGAGTTGAACAACGCATTCTTTGCGCCTATTCTATGATTACAACTTTTGCAACCTAGATTCAGTGGTGCTTGTCTACCCCAAAATAAGAGGATGATTAATCCTTAGTATGAATTAGTTCATGTCAGTGAGGAATTTGCATCACAATTTTCCATTATCCTCATCAATCACTGACTCCTATACATGCACACATCTGGAAATTCTAATTAATTCCCGCGGTAGATGTAGGAGCTTATTCCGCGGCCAATATTATTTCCGATACTTCGCCGGGAGCCTTTCAACTCTCGCTTTTCTTTCGCGCTTAAATTATTTAGCAGCCACAATGGACGAAACACCGCACATGGGACTATAGTCAGACTATCGATTGGTGGGCACTAGTACCCGAGAAACCAGACCGAGATTCCGTTCTAACTCAAAGGTCTTCTTCCAATTCAGGGAAAAAGGGTACGAGCTACTTGAATAAAAAAGCCGCCGTTGCTTTTTAATCACGAAACCATTGACAGAATAGGCAGTACAAACGAAAACATGCTAGAGCTAAGTTTTGTGTTTGCATGCATATCATTGAGCGTAACGTCCAACACGCAAAGTTACATACTTATAGTCAGCTGAAGAGGCGCATAAAAGAAATCGAGCTTTTACTTCAATTTTTCTCGCGGTTAGTTTTTATGTCAATTTGATGTTGATAGAATTTAAATATTCGATTAGTTATAAACTTTATATTATTGCTATAAAAATCATACTATAAACATCCTTGCTACAGTACAAACATTGGATTATTTCAATACAAACTCTTTATCTTAGTTTTATCTCGACCGTAGTGGCAGAACGTGTATACATTGTTGTTACATTACAAATAGCAGTGCGCAGTTGTAATTTAATCTTTGCCATGAAATAACTCGAGCTCTGCTCTCGGCTCTGCTCCTTAATTACGCGAAATAGTACGCTCCTAACTCAGATAAAGGTATTAAGATAAAATCGATGCTCTTAATCTCCGTTTCAAATGAGGAACAAATACAAATACGATTTGAAGACGTCGATATGCCCCATTACCGGCCCCCGTTACAGAGTCCGTCTTATCGTTCTTCCGTCCCGCACAACAAACCCATAAACATTAACATTGCCCGTTGCTTCCGTATTCATTAATCCGCGCCGGATGTGGCATCGGAGCATAAAATCCTTTCAGCCTTAATTACGCAAAGCGTTTCTCCGCTTATCTCAAATCGAACCTTGAAAATAAATACCTCGTTAAAAAGAGTTACCCGTATCACTTCCCAAACGAGCGACCGTCTGAAATATCCACGCGGAGAAGAAGCATATTAGCGGACGCTAAGGCTCCCGAGAAAAAAGCGTCTCCCGAGGCGAGGAGTCAGGCGAAAGACCCGCCCTCGGTGCCCCTCCATCTTCCCCGTGAGCCGGGGACAAAAGTAGGTCAAAGCCGAGCTCCGACTCCCGACCGCTGGGGTGGAGGGGGAGTCCCGCGAAAGGGGGGCCGAGTGTCCGAAATCTCCCTCACCTTTCCCTCGCTCTGCCAGTAGATGAAGAAGCCGTACTCGTCGACCTTGAACACGCAGCTGAGCTCGATCTCCGTGTTGTCCTTCTCCTCGGTCCATCGATCGAAGAGGGAGGCTGCGCGAAGCGCCTCCGGGACCTCGGTCTGCCAGCTGAACTCGAACCTCTTGGTCATGGTGGCCGGCCGGCTGGGCTGCTGTCGCCCGGTGAGCAGCCGCTCTCCTCCGCGGTGTAGCTGCAACAGCGGGAAGCAGAAGCCGTGAGATCAGGACCCACTTGGGATGCTGGGCGCGCGATACCCCCGGGCGAGCGCGCTTGTATGCATGAGGCTGTTTTTGCGCGCTCGGCTGAACGGTTAAGCACCTCGCTATCCCATCAATAGGGCTTTAATTTAATCGAACTCGTATCCCAGGGAAGTTTTACGTATTCCGAACCCCTATAAAATGATATATGAAGCCTTGCTGCCGTTGAATTTCCCTCTCGTTCGGAAAAAGCTTTAAGTGTCGTTTCTCTCGAAAGGGAGAGAGATCAATTCGTCCCGAGCAGCCACTTTAAGTCTGCACTCGAGTACGCATTCAGCGGAATAATCCCTGAGAAAGGAGCTTCCGAGCTCTTCCCCTAACTCGGAATTTCATAAAGAATGTTTAATTTGAATTTGAAAGCGAATCGTTAAACCCGAGAGTTATATATACCTATGGAATTATTTTATTTCACTTGCTCAAAGTAACTTTGGCACTCTAATGAATTTCAAAAAAGCTTCAAGATTACATTGCCCTAAAATATCCAGCTAGAAACTAGGATATGAAATTACGGCGCACTTGTTACTCAACTTTCAATAGTAGTATACCTCGGGCAACGTGAGTGCGATATCATAAAACAAGGAAATGCTCAGAAGCGAAGCGTGCGCGACAGCCGGAAAGGAAAACGGTAAAGGCGGCTCGCTAAATGGGAAATCCCATTAAGGAATCCTCCAATTGTCGGGGTCATGGGTATAGGTGTGTCGGCGCACTTGGTTTCCGCGGCGTTGCTGATCGGCTTATCTCGCGGGCGGCTGACGGGGCGGTCGTGTGCCCTATCGAGCGAGGCGCTGACGAGGCGCGCCGGATTTTCATCGAGCGACTCGAAAGCGTACGAGCCCTCGCGGAAGGAGATCAGCGCGGAGGTCGATTCCGTTTATTATACGCCGGGCTCCATCGTTTAGTGGGTGGATTATCTCGGAGGGCTTGGCAAGCGATGGATATAGGAGCCTGACCGAAATTGACGAATGGTCGAGAAAGGCCCCCTTGTGTGTCGCGCACTCGAAGCGCGCTACTTTTGTTTTATCGCTCCGACGTGTTTCCACGAGTATAGTTAAAAATATATTCATGAATTATTGCTTTATGTTTTTACCTAATTTCGCGTTTGGAATTCAATGTTGATAGTCAGTTGATGTTTTTCAAAATTTGAGACGTAATTTATTTGTTTATCGTTGCTGATAAGCTTTATACAAATGCATGTTTTTTTCCTAAAATAATATACACTTTTTCGTTTAATCATATATTATCATATAATTAATTTTTTAACCTACTTACTACGTACACATACTTATATGCGCAACAATTCCCGCCTAGATCAATAGTATCACTGTAAACACAATATTCTCCCTTTTCGGAAAGTGGATCCACTTTCCCCCTCGAAACGCTGGCTAGCGAGGATTAACACTACTATTCCCCGACGAAAAATTGCGGCGAGAAAGCAAAGAGCTGCCGGCGAGGGCCGACTCCCCACGTGGCGCCTGACACGCGATCCTGAAAACAAGCCGCTAAAAGCTCCGAAGGGGGCGGAAGTGAAGGGAGCTTGCGGGGCGCGCGCATTCTGGCAGCATCCCCTGAGCGAGAGCTTAAGGGCGCGGGAGCGTGCCCGGCCGTCTAATCGGCCGTTAACCTCCGGCGCGCGCCCCGCGATGAGGCGGAATTACGCGGAGGAGGAATCCCGATAAAAGCACGCGAGACGGCCGGCGAGCGCGAGCGTTACGAGGTCGACGAACGGCCTCCCGGTTGCCTCTGCCTCTTTTGCGTTTTATATTCTTGGCCCATATTCGGGTCGTCCGAGTTCCGAGTCCCACCGAGTTTGGAGTTCATTATAGGCTACTCTCCTGAGCGAACGTGAGCTTGCAAACGAGAAGTGGTCACTCTGGCTGACTGAAACAAGGAGAGCCAGAGGGTGAGAATTGCCCGAGAGTACTGTAGATTGAGTAACGCAGTCGTGGTCTATTGTCCTTTATATTATCTGGATTTTTTAAACAGTATGTTTGACTTTGAGACTGACAATCCCAGCAAGTTTACGCGTTTTATGTAAAAATTCGATGTATTAATACACGACCAACATTGCTTTGATTCAGTAATAATTTTATTTAGGGAAATTGTCTAGCTTAAATAAATATATGAGCTACTAATAAGTTTACATGCAAATGTTTCCCTAAAAAATGAAAAATGTGGGTAGGAAAGAAACTAAGATGAATACAGAATGGTTAAGCTCCATGGTAATTATAAGAAATTCTAACATATTAAACTGCACGGTCAACAAGTTGTTTAAAATTATTAAATTTAATAAAAAAACACTTTTATTTCATTAGATAACGGTTTTTTAAATTTTGTTCCGCATATTTATCTAACTGATTACATTTACATGCGTGAGAATTATTTTAAAAAGTATGTGTAATTAATATTCTGAAAAGAAATAATTGTTTACTATTCAATTTTAATAGAATTCACTTGTAATACATAACAGGCTTTTCTTTGTTGAAGTGATTTAAAAGCAACTTTAAATACTGCTAGGTCAAAGCAAGTCAAATTAAGTGCAATTGTAAAAAAGTAATAAAAAGCACAGAAATATTTGAAGGTTTAACGCACATTAATTTTCGCACTCATTCGTCAAGTTATTCCTTTGCGAGGTCGTATCACGCTTGACTTCTTATCGACTTTACGAGTTATATTTATATACACGTGCGTATATTTAGGCGCATATACACAGATATATGTGGTCACGCAATAAATAATCGCAAACTATTAATAATTAATCATAATAATTAATAATGTTTTATTAAACTTATTAGATCAATAGTTTCCGGTTACGACATAGGAAATATCTACATTTACTTTGGCAATTCATTTTTTATTTATAATTCTACTAGAGAATCTAATTTTACTTTAATCCAGCTCTTTGTATAATTATTTTAATACTTTGCTTTCAAAAGTTTTATAATTCCTAAAAGGCAGTAAATAATAAAAGTGTGTAAGTAAATATAAGTATGTCACTGCTTAAGCGTTCTGTAAATATGCCCAAAATAGGTTTCATTGCTTAAACAAAGAATATGTGAATTATAAAGAGATAAAAAACAGAATACTTTCTGTTTTTGAATACTTTTGAATTGAATATTTTTATATGCTTATCTATAATTCGTGTACATCCCAGTTCATACATTTTATAAGATTTAAAACATCAAATAAACTATTTAATAATTGATATACAATTTATGCCATGTACATCTATTTCATTTATATTAAGATCTAACTCAACTCATTCCTCTTTCGTAAATCCTTGAAATACTCACAGGATTATACATTCGCGCTAGCCCGCAAAGAATAAAGCATTCCACTTTAAAATTCAGCTAACAGTGTGAGGGTCGCAAAACTAGGCTATTAATCCAGTAACACGAGTCATCCATGAAAAGTTTTCAAAACTCGCCAAATGATGCATTGATCCGACTTGGATATTTCATACGGATAAATGTATTGTGAATGCGTCACGAGCGTGACATCTGCGAATTTTACCCTCAAAATTTTCAAACTGTATGCGGATGAATTTTTTATTTCTCGGAAATAGCTATAGCAATTCTTTAATCAATGCATTTGACAATTGATGGAGATAAAATGCAGAAATCCGCAGATCATTCGCAGTTTTTATCCTCATGGCTCATAGTATAATAATTCAGTTAGTAAAACCTTCTATCGATTTCATGCTTTTTCGAACGCCATCTGTCATGAAACAAAACCGTAGATGTCTGCTTACGGCATAGAATAAGAATGCGTCGACGATGTAACTGTCTTTACTTTGCGTGAATTTGAGAGAAATTGATAAAATGTATATTTACTTATAAATTCTAAAAATTTAACAATCTCGTTTATCTGTCTGGTATGCAATTTTATTGAGTTTGTATTATTTAATACAATTTTTATTAAAAATATTAGAAATCTGTTATCGTTGTAAATAAATATTACATTTCTTTGACATTTATGCTACTTATCTTTTTATCACTTTTCTTACTTTTTTCTATGAGCAAAGATGAGCATTCAACATTTTTTATAGTTTTTTTACAATTGTGATCTCCAAGAATTGTACAAACGTTTCATGCATTTATGTTAATGCGCTTTTGTAGGCTTATGCCAATAATAAATCAATTAAAAATTTGTAATTTATAAGTTTCAGTTATGTAATATGAATGTAAATCACTCTTAAGACTACTTCAAATCAATTTAAAAAATTGCAAATAGTCTGAGAATACGACATTTTTTCATTTGGCTAGACATTTGGATACAAAAATATTAAAGTTAACACTATCAGATGCTATCAAAAGGAATACCTTACGACTTGCACTTAAGCCAGTCTCAATAAAAGTTCTTTAGTTCAACATATACTGAATGCCCGTAAAAAGTCGCTTTCGAAAAAAGTAATGTACAACGAAAACATTAAAAAGATTAATTAACTTTAACAAAGAGGAAGAAAATATATGTTCTCTTAGTACCTGACCTACGTGTTTTGTGACGTTCATAAAGCCAGCAAGCAAAAGCTTAGGTATGCGATTGAAGATGAAACTATATAAAATTGCACGCGATTTAAATTCCTGTATACTTTCCTTTTCACAACACAATTACTTTCGCGTACAATTACTTTTAATTAATTATACTCTGATTCGATTATACATAAGACCTTTATTTATGAGGATTAAAGCTTGGATAGAAGGTCAAATTTCCATGCAAGATGAAAACTCATAATTAAAAAGTAATGGAAAAAGTAATTTCATTCTCTTTCAATATGTTACAATTAAATTATGCAGATTTTATAACTCCAGTTAATGCGTAATATATAATCTATAAGCGCATTAAACGCAAATTATTTCTTTAAAAAAGCTATTAATTTTATAAATGTTATTTTAACAAATACAAACATATTTGATTTTAAATATTACAGAAAACTATATTTTTTAAATTATTTAGAATTACGAATGCAACTGTATTAATTTATGACTATAATTAATATTTATATAACATATATTTTTGTGTAATTAAATATATTTATGTTACATTATTCAATCAATAATGTCTTAAAACCATACTGAAAAAGGTATGAATTAAAATTTATTTCAGAAAATTACAAACTATAAACGATAACATTTTAAAGTATCGTAATCTTTATAAATTAAATAACAATTATCAACGTAAATTTCAATTTACATACTACAGAATCAAAAATATCAGTTTTTGTAAAATGATCTAGTTGATCAGAGTCAAGTTTAACTTTGTTAGAGACTTCTTACGAATTTCTCAATGTTGAAAAAATTCAAATGGATATTTTTTGCTCTACTATCGTTTACATTTTTCATGTTTTATAAGACTTGAGTTAATACAGTTCCGTTTCAGGACAGAAAACACAAATCAATTTTAGTTCGAATGGAGATCTTAACAATTATAAATAAATATGTTTCTAAGGTCTAAACTTGCGATTCAAAGGATTTATTTTACTACATCATCATGATGTTAACTGAAAGCTGTTATGAATAATATTATTATTCCTTAAGTAAAAATATCTTATTTATTTATTAATTATGCTATAAAAAATTACTTTCATGTCTACAAACATTAATGACATATACTTTTTTTCAAATGGTTTACTTTATTTTGGGTTAAATTTATTTTGCAAGTATAGATAATATTCATATTCAAGGTAAGATGACAAAATAAATATAATCGCATTTAATTAACTCAACTCTACGCTATGCATAACAGTTAATTTCCTTTCCATATTATAAATTAGATTCCTTTTATTTTTCAAAAATAATGAAGAAAACATGTTTAAACAAAAGTCTCTGCAATTAAAATTAATTAACATATTAGAACAAACTATGAAGTGTAAATTTAAACCACAAAGTAGTATAATTATCGAAAATTTCGTCTTGTTTGCGAAATTTTATAATTACAATCGTTGCGCGCAACACGAAATCTTAATTCAAGTGCTCGTTTTCCCCATAATCAACTTGTTGATCTTTAAAAGCTCCATGCAACGCTATACCTGGGCCTTTAGCCATTACGATACGAATGCATACAAAATTGTCCAGCCGCGATGCTTCCGCGACATTTGTATTTGCGAGATAAGCAAGAGAACAGAGGCACAATGGCATCTCATCTGCAGCTGCGGACCCAGCAAGGTTTCGCGCTGGCCATTATGATCGGCATGGCGTATAAGAGGCAGGAGCTCTAATGCGCGCGACTCTATAGCGCGGGCATACGGAACACGTGCACGCACATCGGGCAGAGAGGAGAGAGAAGGAGTCAAGGTCTCGGGCCGCGTGAGCACGCGCACTCCCGCTCGCCCTCCTCACGGCTTCGCGTACACACACACATATGTGTATACACTCGTGTGTGCATTAGCGGTATGAGAGATGCGTTTTCTCTCTCTTGGCCTGCGCGCTATAATGCGCTCGCATGCGCATCTCTCGTTTCCTCCGCGCCCGCACCGTTAAATCTACCTGCTGAATTAGACTCGAGAGAAGCAATTAGTCCATCGGCCGCCGGGCACACCGTGACGATCAAGCTCAATCTGTCATTCTCGATTTCGAGTGACTTTGTTCCGGCACCATGCGACACGTGCGACGTGGATGAATGGCTCTTTTCTTTTTTTCTGGATGTTTTTTTTTGTTCGTTTTGCCATAGAAATCAAATCAAATTGATAAAGGCCAATTGACACTATTTTGTTTGAATCGCTGACGAGAATCGGACGCTCGATCGGACGATCGTCCGTATTTTAAAGTGTAAAAATGAAATGGCTGATCAAATAATTAACGAATAATGACTATTGCTCAAAATTGTATATTTTAATGCTAGGCAACAAAATCTGAAAGTACATATAGTAGAGAAATGCTTTTGATAAACTCGTTATAATCTGCCAAAAATCATTTAAGAATAATATAATTATACTTGACTTTAACAACTATAATTTTAGCCGTCGAAACTAATAGTAGATTGATAAACTAATTTTAATTTTGCCTTCATTTACAGATAGAATTTTTTAGAATTCGCCGTTAAACAGAATTTCATCGAGAATTTCATTGAATATTGTACCCAGGGTTGTACCTCTATTATAATAATATTACATTGCATAGTTAGAAAATAAAGATGATAAAAATACGGTTTCACTTAAAATGTGAATTGTAGTGATTGACAAAAATAAACTATAACTTTAGATAACAGTTTTTATAATGTGATTATGACATTATTTAAATAAATTTTATATTAATTTTATATAATAATTAAACATATTGTATAATGGATCTTGTGTTATTTACTGAATTAAGCACTAAATAAAATTTATGGAAATTGCTTGTAGTATTGATACATTTAAAATTTACAATATGATTTTTCAATCTCTATATTTAATATCTATTTTCAGCTTATCTTATCGATGTACCGCACTTTTGGATTACTTTGAGAATTAAAAAATTTAAACAGCGGCTCATTAACATTTAGCTAAAAACTAATTTTTTAACAAGTCATTGATTCTCAATTTTGTCAAATTTGAAATTTCCATTCATAAACTCAAATTAATAGAATTGAAAATTGGAATGTTTCTGTTTCGAGTTCTGTTTACTTATAAACAGATGAAAAAACCGTCAGCTGCTATTCATCTAGGTATGTACCTAATATTTAGAACTTCAAAGACCTCTTAAATAATACATTCATAACTTTATATTGTGTTATGATCAAGATCCAAATAATTTCAAAGTTACTAAGCATCGCATCAAATGAAAATATTATCTTAATATGAGAAATCGGCATTATAGTCGTACAATTTTAAGCGAGCTAATAGCACATTCGTATCAATTTCTTGCGATATCTACTCATATCAAAAATAGTATTGAATTCAGAATGATTAATATGTGTATCTCATCATATTTATTCCAAGATTATTATGTGTGTAATGATTAACATATAATAATCTTGCACAGCAACGGTTATTTTAACGATTTTATTTCATATAAACTAATTTTAAGTTTTGTACATATATTAGAAAACTTTTACCGTATTCATCATTCTAGGAAATGTCAAAATAAGTATAACATGTACAATGAATGTGTCAGTGATAAATTGAATATTAATATTCAATGTAAACAAAGACTTGTACGAAAATATAACACTTTTTAAACATTCTATGATAAATATTACAAGGATGTAAATTTTAAATATCAAAATCATACAAAATCGCAATTTAACAGAATGTTTCAAATTTAGTTAATAAATCTGAAAAATATTTCTCATAACCTCGACAGACAAAAGGTACCAGATTGCTATCGAGACTATTGTATTATTACTATACATAATACAGTCACAATACATGACAAAAGAAAGAACGAATCTTCTTCGTATCAGGTGAAGTGATAAAGTCGATTTAAAAATGAATAGTGCCAAATCATAAATTAAAAGTAATATTACAAATGAGAGACTAAGATTTGAATGATTATAAATAGAAGAAAAATCTTTCTACACGTTTATCAAATTAAATCTTATCTAGGAAAATTAGTATATTTACAACTTTTGAAAGTATAGCAAAAAATGAGTTCATATTTTATTTCAAGTACATTTACGTCGTAGCCTTAGGTACGTAATTACCTAGAAGCCGGGGACACTTTACGGAATTAATTTACAGACATTGTTCGAGGTTTTGTATAAGCGAATCCAGGCAACATCACTGTTTTCCTTCGCCATTAATATAAAAGTTGTAATAATCCATTATTAAAAATGATTTTTTTACAGAAATACGTTAAATAATAAGAATTACTGGTTTTACTTACTCAGACTATTAAAATTTTAGTACATATAAATCATTACACTTATTTATTTTTAAAAATGAATCCTAAATGTTGAAAGAACTAACTTGGTGAATATATTTCAGCAGAGTACAAGTCTCGTAGTTTATTTCATAAATAAACTAATCTAAAGACAGCAAAGTATTTGTGCTTTGGCTGACATAATTTATCACAATAAAGGAATTTTTAAATCTGGTGATTAACGTAAGAAATTATATAGCCAAAGATATATTATTTAATATACATTGTTTGCAAAATATTATATCATGATAAATGTTGTCTCTATTAAAATACACAAATGCATAACTTCTAACGTAAAATTATTTTTCATAAATAGTTTCCGGTATTTGTAGCAAAACCAGTTACGGTATATTTTTCCTTATTGTTAGTATTTTATTATAAATTTAATATTTTATGTAGCTAAAATTAGATTTTAAAATAACTAGAAATCCCAGAAAATATTAATTGAAGATGTTTTAAAATATGCTTAAGTAATCATTTTAGTAAACAATATTTCCAGTAAAATATTCAATATAAATTATCTGTCTTTTAAAAATGTATAGAAGTACGGTATATTATTAAATTATATTATTAAAATAAAGATGAAAAGTTTAAATTTCATAATTTAAAAAATGATAAACTGAAATAATACAATGATGTGAATATTTGAATAGAAAAGTAATTATGTAATGGTTACTATGTTTGTGTTCGATTCTATGTTGATATACTAAATTAAATATAATTTAAAATATTTTATTGTACGCTTTCCTTCCTCGCATTTCCACTTTTCTTGCAGCCATTCATAAGGTACATATCTACTGTGCTTATGTGTCGTTAAAGACATTTATTACTGACGAAAACCAAATGCCGCGTAAAGAAAAATTAGAAACCGCACCTATTCTCCCATCGACTTTATTTATCGCCTGTATGCACGCCATCGGTATAATAGAATACAATTCCATTAACCTCAGTTGCCTTTGCTTCGTAATATTCAAATGTAAAAATACTGAATTTAACAACTACAGTAATTATACATATCGTTAAATACTAAAAGTATTTACAACAGAATCTTTTAAAAACAATTAAAGAGAAATTACTTTCTTTATTTATTTAATATTTCTTCTAATGTTTAGCATAATATTGTACAAAAGTGGTATAAATATTTTAACTTAATTGTTTTAAAATATTCATACAAAAAACGATGATTTTCAGTAATTAACAAAATGTAGTTTTAAAAATAGCCATGAGTTGTTGGAAGCTAGATAACTTAAATTTATTCACTTTACCTATAGATGTTTATTATATATGCCACTAAGAAATATTTACTTCATTTTATATCAGGTCGTTTATTCAATGTATTCAATTTTATTTGATTCGATATATTTGATTTATTTTTAATTTATTCCAGTTTATTCTAAAAATATGAACTATTTTTAAATTATCTAATATGTACACTTTGAATTCAATGAATTTTATTCTTAGTGATTTCATTTGCGACTCTTTACCTCGGTAAAATGTACTTCAATGGTTATTTACATAATTATCTTTAGTAAAGTTGAAATGGTCCTAATTAACCTTGCTACCCTTGTAATTTATTCAAAAGAGCGCAGAATTGTAGGGTTTTAGCCTTCAGGTAAACGTTGGTAAGACCTGCATTATTATTTAGAGTGCAAAGTGGCCTTTACGTGTAAAGAAAATTGCACATATGTATGATGATAATTTTACTTTGTGTTATATGTATCTATTTCGATAAATTTTAGTCAAATTAATTACTTTACTTTTAAATAAAGTTTTTTATCAACTTTGAGTAATTTTTACCTTTGACAGACCCTAAAACACTTGATTAATTAGAAAAAGTATCGTAATGACATTTAGTTGTTCGCTATAACATCTACGATAATTTGTTAGATCAAATTACATTTAATTAAATGCCTAAAAATAATTCAGTTTCAATTTCATTAAAAATGATGACTTTGAAAAAGGTGAAGATTGATAAGGTTTGCGTGATTATCTCTAGGTAGAATTAACTAGTTAAAAAGAAGAATTGTACATATTACTCTTATATTCTACGTTACAAATAATCTACTAGATACATACAAACAAGTCACGCAATAATTCATGTATTGTCTGAATGTTAGATAAACAATGTTACAAATTTAAAATCAAAAATATTGATATCTACAATACTTTATATCTAGTATTATTTTTTTGGTCAATTAATCTCATTTTTGTTGATGAAATAATAATGTGATGTGAAGATTTTCATACACTAAGTTTCAGTTTCGGTACTAAATATTTCACATGTACGTACGAGTTTTCGCAAAGTGAGTTTAAGCCCTCTCAACACCGGATGCCCTTCGGTTTCGATTTGGCCGCATGTTCTCTATCAAGATTTGCTTTTTCCCTCAATAACCTAAAGAATAGTTTTGCATTATTACCGCTCATAAATGTTTATCATCATACATAATGTATGTAAGCATCTTTTAGTTAGTTATCTTTTTTTATTTATCCATAACTCTAAGTACAAATTTTAGTTGAGTATCTTAACAAAAATAAGAATTGTCGTTAAGCGATTCAAAAATAAGCATGCTGCATGTAATCTTTAATTCATGGTGTCTGTTCGATCTTATTTGATGCGGCGAGGAAGTTGAGAAGAAGAAGTAGAGGAAGCAATGAAGGTTTAAAATTAGAAAAATCTTATATTTTATAGTAAGAAAACAGAGAGTAGTTTTAGCACATAAAAAGTTCAGTATTTTTTTACCGGAAGTTTGGTTTTTGATGTGAATTTTTCGTGGATCTGCTTTTCGGACTAAGGTATACGTCGAAGATTTTCAAAGAAGTTCGATATAAGAATGAGAAAAGATATAGATCTGTACACTATACTCGCTAAATTATCTGAATAGGATTTTATAGATATACAAGGTTGCTTCAAAGGACCTTTTGGGCAGTATAAGAGAAACAGGAATATCAAAATAACAACGATATCTAAATAAGTTAAGCTGTATGTGGAACCTCCTACTAAAGTAGAAGAAACACATCGATATTACAAAAAATATAACTTGATACATATTTGAAATGACAATTATAAGAGATGATTTTTTCTACTATAAGTTAAGCTAATATTTATTCACATAGGAAAAGGTAAATAAATACAATTAATTTGTTAACGTGAACAAACTATTGTTCGCTTTCGGTATTCAATACATTCACTATGAACTTACAGCAATTTTAGAATCAGATTAAGTTAAACTTGATACTGCTTTGGTCTTTAAGCATCATTTCGAGAATTAATTACCTATTCTATTCTTTTTTTACACAGAACATGTACTTGATCGAAACTGAAGAGTCACGCTACTAAGTGAATTTTCGAAGTTATTAATTATTCAGATTAAATAATAGCTTTTAAATATTTAAAAGATTGTAATACTAAAAACCAGAAATCATGAAAAAAGTGTTTCATTTAAGTATTTATAACTAAATAATAGAAAGTATATATCAGAATCGTTTTAGAAGTATGTTTTATTTGAATATCCAAATAGTTATTATTTCAGCTCTAAATAAAAAATTTAACATCATCTTTGTTGCAAAGTCATGTGCAAATTTTGAATAATGTTGAAAGAATGATTTAATTTGATTGAGTTCATTAACACTTTGGATTCGACTTGAATTTTATTTTTTTTTATTTTTTTCGAGACAAATATTGAATATGGCTTATTTGTTAATAACTATTTTTCTTTACTTATACACAATAATTCATTTTTAAATATTAAGCCTTTATTGAAACAAATAAAAATACTTAAAAATAATTAAATTGTTATACGTATAATATTAAACAAATACTTAATAATATCTAGAATTTATGATAAAAGTACTAATTTTAGCCTAAGTAATAATGCAATGTTTGTCATATATATTTTTAAAAATATATGCGCCTGTATAATATGTCTTATACAAACTTTCATGATGACGGAAAGTAATTTAGGAAGATAATATAAGAATTTAATTATTATATTAAGTTTAAAAGTAATGTCTTTTGTTCAATAAAAATAGTGTAAGAAACCCACACTATTGATTAAAATTTTAATAAAATTAAACGCATTTTGCAAATCTTATTAGCTTGTTATAAAAAATAGTGAAACTATTCATAACGATTGTGTATAACATTGTTGTATAAAACAACGTAAGAACGTCTTTATTATGCGTTTGTTTATGAATTTCTACAGAATTATTCAAATATTAGACTTATATATTCTTCTGCCATCACTTGGTGCATCACATGCTTTAGAAACAACATACTTAAAAAGATTAGTAAAGTAAATTTCAAAATAGTTTCAAAAAGGCTAAATCTCTTTACTGGTAAACAGTTCTTCTTTTTTTAAAAAAATTCTGAATACCATATTAGTCAGCTGCCATTGACGATATTTGCATTCATAATTCTGGCGAGTTTGACCGGTTGCTCAAGAGATTATTACGAATATGACAGCTTGTTGAATTGATAAATTGTCCAGTTCTAAAAACATTCAAGCCCTTGGCCTCATGAATTTGCAATATCTTTATAATACTGACTCTCAAAAATCGAGCAAAAATATTAACTGGAATATTCGTCAATTTATCTTTTGTTCCAAATGATATATATGTCAAATGCTCATGGCATCAAGTATACACATATATGCTTTGTAACTTTGAGTGAATTTTCGAAACAATTTTATGACTAGAGAAGTTTTAACACATGTTGGATTTAGAATATTAAAAATATTCAAATAAGTGCTTTTGTAGCATGCATAAAATGTATGCTACGTGATTATCATTTTTTAAGTGGATATTTTTTTATAATTCTCTTTTGCTTATAATAATAAATGTAAGGTATCAACCATTTCCATACTAATAAAATGAAACTTATTGATTGTGATATGGAAAGAAGCATTCACATTTTGACCAAGTATTTAAAGTGAATTATAATTATATTTATAATACTGTCCAAACAAATTATTATAGTATAGATAACGAGTATACTTAATTTTGATGCAGTAAACTATAACAGATTTCTTGTTAGAAATATCAGAAATATTTCATATCAATATTAGAATTTTACAAAAATTATCATAATTAACTTTCAACGATAACAATTTAAAAGTATTGATAAATATCTAATGAACTTAATAAATGTTTAGAGAACTGAAGGAAATAGCAAATGTACACTATGAATCCAAATTTTTTAAATACTCATGTATAAATAATGATATTCTTTTAACTTATCTTTTTTTCTTTGATTAAATTATGAAATGTCTTTAAAAAGTTAAGTGGATATTATATGTTAGTGGTTGCAAAGTTTATGTTACAATTACAGATATATTCTTTTATTGTAAGCAAGTAAGAAAAATGTTTTAAATATTTAAAAATTCAGGAGATTATCTGTTTAGAAAAGGTGAGAATCGTGTGTACACATTTACACAAGGTATTTCTTTGTATTACTTATTAATGTATTCTAGTTCAGCCGTTTACAAGTGACTAACCGCATATGCATCATTGGAAACAAACTCATTACATATAGTAACGATTGAACAAGCACAATCTATAATAAGTATGAATAGATTAGAAAAAGGTAAGTATTAAACAAATTCGCATTTCACCGTGTCTCGCAACGTATATGTATAGTCGTACGGTATGTTGATAGGAGACTAAAAATAATTTTGACCGACTTTTCAGTAAAGCGCGGTAGAGCCATGCTGAAGAACCAATGTACTGGTGTAATTTCAAGAGAGCGGGACGGAACGATCATCGCAATGTATATTATTGTATGTGCAGCTACGTAACGACTCTTCATAACCGGATTATGAGAGTCCAAAAGATCTCGCTAACTTGCAATGAATCAACATTAACTACATTTTAATTTTTTTAATTTTAATCATAATAAATTCAATTTTGTATTCTTTAGTTTTTGAAACAAAAAATGTCTATTGTTTTAATCAAAATGAAATAAAGAAAAATGTCTTTTCTTGTATTATTTCTTATTTCTTTCTTCTGGAGTAGCATTCATAATAAAATTGTAATAATTGACAAGTGTGTATATAAATGAATTTATCTCAACGGGTCTTAATGTCTATCTGTCAAGTTATTATAATTAATAATTCTTAATGACATTTTTGATGAAAGTCTTTTTTATTTGTTAAAGAAATCTAAGTTCTTAACAATGAGATAGTTAAACGTATGCAAAATTTAAAAAAATCCTTCAAAACAAGTACAAACTATTTACAAATTTACACGATAAGCTTATGCATCTATTATCTCGAAGTCGTTAGTCAAAGATTGACGTTGAATTAATAACATACTAATTATATGTTATGCTTGACTGGCTAAATAATAGAATATAATAAAGCAAATTGGAATAGATATAATGTTTAAGGCAGATAAAATGTAACTAATGAAAATTTGAATAATCTGTCAATGTGCACGCGCCATGTGTCTCCCTAAGTCGAGTTTGTTGATGTTCCCGACATTTTAATTAACAAAGATAATCTGTTATCTGTGGCAAGTTAAACCGATTCTTTTCATCTCTATTCATTTCATCATGACATTGAATAATCGTACAATAATTTAATCATAAAGTGAACATGTAACTCAAGTTATTATGAAATAAACATGAGAGGCGAGATAAGTTTTGAGAAATAAGTTTTCAAATTGCCACGATATGGACCGCTTGAAACAGTTGCACACATTAGCATTAAGCCGCAATAATTATTGGCAAAAAGGTGTTTTTATCAGTAAACGCGAACTACCGCTGCCTACCGCTTTCTAATCACCCGAGCGAGATAACGAAGCGATTAAACGGCCGCTCGAGCGATGCACAAAGGCAACAAAGTGAAATTGGCAAGGTGAAAAAAGGAGAGGGAGGTGCGAGAGGGACGGGCAGTGATTCACGGATCCTGATCGGCATACTCCCGGCTAGGGCCCCGATCCTCCGCGGCGCCCGCCGCCCACGCGAACGTGACGTGCATGCCCCGGCGGAGAGCCCGCTGCACCCCGATGCAGCCGCACGGCAGACTTACCGGCCAGGCCGCGCTCCGCAGCCTCCCGTTATCGCATCCTCGGCGCGGTGCGCGCCGCCCGCACTCTCCGCTCGGCCCTGGCCCCTGTGGCGCTGCTCGGGCCGCGGTGCACGCAGGGCCCGATCCGCAGCCGCGCGCTCGCTCTCTCGCTCGCTCTGTCCCTCGCGCCCTTTGCCGATTAGCGAGGAGCCGCGCGCCGACTGGTGGACTTGTCCGCTTGTCGAACGACGCTCGACTGACGCATGACGTCAGATCGAAAACAGACACGGCCTCCTAGCGGAGTGCGGCCGCGCGCGAGACTCGAGCCGCCGCCGCAGCCGCGCGCGCTTTGATACGGCCCGCACTGCCAGCTGTGCCCGGCTCGATACCGTCCCTCCGCCCTCGGCGCATGCGCCCGCCCGACCCGCGACGACACCGCGGCCTCCGCGCTGTAGCGCCACCGGGACGACCTGACAGCGCCCGCTCGAGATGCGCTGCGCCCACCCACCCCGGCCGCCGAGTCTCCCGTGTATCCGGCGGCGCTAACGTCGCCTCCTGCCTTATCGCGCACGCGAGCAGCTGCGCGCGTCGGTAACTGCGTACCCGCTGATGGTGTACCAAGCTGCTCGCGCTCAGCCCATGCATGGAGAAGACAGGCTCTGTCGATTTCTCCCTAAATTCGCCATTTTTAACTAATTTTACTTAGTTTCACTAATTCTGGCTAACTCTCTATGCATTCGAGGCTGACTCGATTTAACTGTGCTCGGCTCGACGGTGGGTGGAATCGCCGCACGATAGGTCCGCTGGCCGGCAGCAATGTTAAGCCCGAGCACTTTATTTTAATTTTTTGCCACGAGATGTCAGAGTGATAAATATTAGATCCCGATACATTTAACTAATGAAAAATCGCGATTGCCCCTCTATGTATAAACATCTATGGACTATTTTCGCTGAATTCAAAGAATTAAACAAGGAATTAATCTACCGACTGTTGAACACAACGCGAACAATACAGCCTGCAATTTTCACGAACGTTTTCAAATTGAATCAGGTAATAGAAAATATAGTAGATATTAAGATAAAAAGCCAGATATACCTAGAGTTTATAAATCGGAATGGGAAACAGAAAAGTAGTCCAAGGTAACAAAGTGTAAAAGCAAATAATAGATTAAACCTATATTAGACTTACTTACAAGATCATTTATATGACGTGAGAAAATGTAAAATAAATACTTTATATTGTTTTATATTATTAATCTTTAAAAACCTTTTTGTGAAGTATATGACAAGCCATTTCATGCTCATCAGCCCGATATGCAAATACACGTTTAATTCAAAATCTGAAAATACAAGTATATTTAGGTGATATCGTTAGAAAAAAAAGAAAATTAATTTTAATAAAACTACCTTAGGCTATTTAAGCAATTCACAAGTAGTATTCAGTTGTATAAAAATATCTACAGATATTATATTGTTATAGAAACTTTCGGATTTCAATTTATGTGTATTTATTTATTTCTATGTAATATACGTAGATTCTTATACATATAAACTAAATATAGTAAATTTTTGCAATAATTTTTGATAATGCAGAAATAAAAAAGTATTTAAAGTTAAAAAACTATTAAGATAATTATTCAGATAACTATTTGTGCCACTATATACTATATACAAGCTATTATAGTAAAGTTCAATGTTCTTTTTCTCTGCGAATACAGTATTACGTATGATTCGTGATAATATTAAAATCTTCCTGATTGATTACTGTGTGATTACACGTTCCTTTTTATATTTATACATGAAATTCTTCGTCTTTCTTTCTTATATAGTAATTTTGTGGCATTTTCAGAACTACACGTAGTGTCCAATACCGAAGAAAATATTTTTTATCACAAGTTATCCAGGTAAAATTGCTTTGCTTTTAGGTTAATTAAGCGCTTTGTAGTACCGATAGTACAACAAAGAAAGTCCACCCAAGTATAGAGATTATTCCAAGCGATTTATCGGGATAGTGAAATAGCTATAGTTCGGTTTAATAAATTGTCCACTAAATTACAAGGGATTATAGGGCTCTTTTTCTACTAGCCTTTTTTCACAATTTTAAACTTATATTTAAAACTCTTTCAGCCGCCATAAAAAAATCTTTTCATAAAGTATTTTTAAACATTTTATAATTATCACCGTTACGTGTAACGTATTGTTGTTCATTGAATGTTTAGTCAAATAGTATAGTCAGATCTTTATACTGAAGTTATATTAATTTACTTTGATAAAATAAATATTTTAACCCTTATTTTTATTACCCTTTACTGAAATAATAGTTTTAAGAAATTATACATTTGTTTACCATAGTAATCAAATAGAAACATTATTAAGCTTTTTACTTTAATGAATGACAAAAAGTAAATAAAATTTGTTGAGAGAAAAAATTGCACTAGAGGTAAAGGGTAGTAGAGAAGTTGACGACACAGTTGAGTTGGAGCGATTTGTCCCTGATTTTCTCAGTACCGACTCTTCACTTTACTGTAGTACTTCACCATATGCTGGTGACCTCTGCCTCCCCGTCACCGAGCTCCTTATGGCTTCTTTCTAGATCTATTTACCCTTTTCGCTCTGTTTCTTTTCACTACTTGCCCCTTTTGCTTCTTTCGCTCTTGCGCGCTACTCTGTGATTCTGCCCTTTTAAGTGTTATCCACTGGTAAAGGAGAAGGCGGAAGTGCACCTGCATTCCTGTAAAGATTTAGGAAGTTTCAAAATCTAAGCGTGCTAGAAGCAGAATTGTAAGAAATTCGGTTTAAACTAGATTCCCAACAGGAGTAAGTGAGCAGTGAGGAATGAATTTGTAGACGCCAAGTGCGAAAGATGTGAGATAAGCAGATGATTTAGCGGTACTTTCCATTCTTAAATCTTATATGACAAAAACAATAACAATATGTTCTGACAAAAGAATTATAAATCGCGATGGATGCACTAGCCGTCAATATTACAAACGTGAGACTGCGAAAATATGATTTTGAAAGTTTTTCAAAATGATAATTTGTACTAAATAGTACTCTTGCCCAACGAGCCAATTTTTTAGATCTGAAAATAAATAAAAAGTACCACTTAAAAGCTAACAACCTTGCAAGTCAATTAGTTACAGCTTATATTGTTTAATATGTTCTATTAAACGTACTAATTTTTTTCTCTGCATTCTTTATCATTTTAATTAATCCTATTTTTGTAAATAAAAATAACGAAATTCTTAAAACTTAAAAAATTTAATAAGTATAAGCACTATTCGCCCTATATATTTTCAACAGTTAAATTTGATTTTGCGTGATTTAAAAAAAATCTTTTGTTATTTGTTACAGGGGCAGCCATTATTAATTATTATTAAATATGTATTCAACAAAGTTTTATATTTGAGGAAAGAACTTATTCTAATGGAAACCTAAACGTAAGTAATATTTTTATCATTAAAAGACTCGTTAAAGGAATCTTCTGCGATTTTTGTTATTAATATAATTATAAAAAAGACACAGAATTAAATAATTGTTTAACTGCATTTGAAGATGCAATTAGGCAGTATGTATTTATAATTTTTTCAATGCTGAAATGATCAAGTATAGATGGATAACTAAGCTAAAAACTTCGGTTTGATCTCCCATCTTATTCTAAAATAATGAATCAGTAAAAATTCAATCCATTTTCCATTTTATCGTAATTTATGCGGTGATAGTTTCACGTTTTTTTTCGGACACATTATCTATCACCTATAAGCTAGCTAAAAAATGCTTAAAAATGAAAAAATATGCGCAATAGTTTGAAAAAGGACAAAGAGAATTCTAATGATAGCAGTAAAAAAAAGAATCGAGACCAACTATTAGCCATAAATTCTGCATCGATGCCCAAATGGTCGTAAATAATGCGGTGCGAGATTCGAAATCGTCGACTCATCGTCGTCCACTTGTATAATATAGATATACATACGTGGTCGATTGTTCACCCATTTATTACTCGGATTTTTGCGCATAGAAACGATGCGTCAGCGGTCACCTCGATTATAGGAGGTTTGAAAAGGGAGGAATTCGAGCATAGAGTTTTGCTCGCGTGAGAACTCGAAAAAGCCCTTTGACGCGGAAAAAATTTACGGGCTATTTTACGAGTCGCGCTGCTGTTGCACGCTCCCCCACTCTGCTTTTGTGACTACGCCACGTGAGTTCCATTGCCCGAGGAATAGAGGAAGGGAAATTCGTGATTTAGCCGAGCAATATTTCATATGACTGTAGCGGTTACGCGAACGTCCAGCACATGATTGAAGCATAGAAAATGTTGCGCGACTTCTACCATACTCAGAAGAAAATTTGCACATAGATATTTCACGTAATAAAGTTAAATAATAAAAAGAAACTTTATTGAAACAAATCGTAAATTTACTTTATGTTATTAAGAGTCATATGTTTAAAGATAAAAATCTGCGCTTTACTCTTTAAGTTAATACCTTGATTCCGTTAATACATAAAACGTTTTCTTCTTTTACCTAATAACAGTATTATACGCATCAATTTCTTAGGATACGCTATGAAGTTTTTGCCGTGATCTATAATTCAATGTCAACTATCGAGCGAAGGTCAACAAAACTGTAAAACCACATCCAAGAGCAAAGTATAGGTCATCCTTGCGTGCTTCTTGACTATTATATTGTCTATAAGGATATAGTGCTTGCATAGAAGTGCATATATACATATGCTTCTATTTGCAGATACTAATTTAAAAATTGTATTTTATTATTTTAATATGAATATTTCAAATTTGTGTAAATTAATTTAATTTAATCTGTACACAAGAATACTATTATCTAATTAGAAATGTATCGGTTTTAGTTCATTTTACAGAACTTTGTAGGTACTTATGTCTTCATCATCTATTTTAAATTAATGTTAGCCTTTGATATTGAATAATAATAATTTTATTAGCATACACATAATATACGAATTAGAAACATGCGAGTTAATTTAATTAGTACTAAAGCAATTATATCAGTATCAAAATCACAACACTACCAACCTTAAATATATTAATACTAATGAAGAAAACTAAAAGACGTTGTTGGAAAGCAATGATTTCCATCTGTCTATACCTATTTCTACGAAAATCACAATTAACCCAATGCGATGGCGAGGGCCGTGTAGCTTAAAGCTCTCCGCTACGCCTGCGTGCGTAATCTCGCGCACGGCTTCGAAATAGGTCGGAACAATTAAGCGCTAAAAATCTTTCGGTGCACGGCGGGAGTGCCGTGAAAAAGGAGGAGAAAAAGTAGGAGAGGCCTCTTCTGGACGCCTGCAATTAAGTGTGCACTCCTCGCTCGTATGCGCGACCATCGTCCTACCGCCGGGTTTTTCGCCTCGGACTACTCGCACGATATCCCTCTACGCGTTTTTTCCCAGGCGCCGCTTCTTTCGACTGCTTTTAACCATTTTCTAAAACCGTTGGTAATGCGATAATTCAAGCAAGTTTAATTGTAACAATTGTATAACGTGCCCCGTTAAATTTTTAGAAGAGAACTGATGCTTCTGGTAATTAACAAGTCGCATTTTCCT
The DNA here is from genome assembly GCA_018906755.1 of Sycophaga agraensis. Lineage (NCBI taxonomy): Eukaryota > Metazoa > Arthropoda > Insecta > Hymenoptera > Pteromalidae > Sycophaga > Sycophaga agraensis. Next base: position 3,449,044 of record JACCIE010000011.1, read on the forward strand.
TGTAATTTTAAGTCTTTCATAAAAGTTTGACCCATTGTTCTCACTTAAAAGATTAAGATTCTTTTTATTAATCAACAAGTAGTTCATTTATTAAAACTTTTTATAAAATATGACATCATTGTTTAACAATAGCTTATAGTTAATTTATTACAGCAGGTGGAAAATAGATAAACAAATATATAGAATGTACTCTGGATACATAAAATCTAAAGGGCAAATCCCAAAATTTCCAAAAGCCGCAAATCTATTGATTGATTGAATTGAAACGTAATTTTTTTAATAAATAACCCTTTATGCTGAATCTTTTCAAGCTGCCACGAGCTGAACGCCTATTATTAGGTAGACACGTGCTCAGGTCTTTCTCTGACAAATAAGAATCCGTCACCAGTGCACCCGTATCTTTTGCCTGATTGCCAATTTAAAGGTAGTGACCTTATGCAGCTCACTGAGGGAGTGCTACTATCGCATAAGGCATGGCCTATCGCTGGTAGTAAATCCGCGGCCGTATACCGTGTAAGCGAGCCCGAGGAAATAAACGAAACGGCTGGAGCCGCAGTGAGAACAGGAATCGAAGGCCCGCGCCGAATCGCTCGGCTTAGTGGAGGCTGACTCTCTTATCGACTGCCACGATCGGATTTTACGCGCGCGCACAGTTGCCCTTCCTTCCTCTTTCCTGAGAAAACTTCGCGGATTCGGGGAGATTACGCGAGCAGATCGCTGCAGACACGAGTTATTTCGATCTCAGACTATGGCTATCAACTCTCCCCTCATTCTCTCTATTATCACATCTGAATTGCATTGTCGAGGTATATTTTACGTGCTGAGATTTTTTTAATACCGTGCGTATTTTTCCATTCCTACGACAGAATCTGTATGTTGTGTATTATACGAAGAAAATTTTTTTCTGCGGATTAAAATTTCATATAAAGAATTAGACGGAGACACTGCTCTAATAATTTTTATTTAATAATTACATGTTTTTAAGTAATTGAAATAACTTCTATATACTTGCTATATTCTTTGACTTTACCGTTTAATATTTTAAGATTAATTATTGAGTCAAATTAAATAATCAATTATGTATGAAAGAGATTATTATATTATTATATGAATTACGAAACGTACATTTTTAGTATTTCTTTCATCCTTACACCATGATTATTATGTAAAGCAAGAAAGAAATGAGAAAATATTAGAATTAATTAAAATATAATTCTTAAGTATGCAGTCGATTGATTCGAGCATTACTTGCAATTAATGAAACGGAAATACGTAGGGCAATCCAAAATACAAGAGCCGATTCAACAATAATTGTCTCAAAACGCTTTATGAATACGTATAATATTCCAAGAATATTGCGAGTCAGTAATAAGAAAGTAAGACAACTGGTAAAGTAAGATAGAGAAAGACAGCTTAATTAAGTCGCGAGAGAATTTGCCCTGTATTTTCCACTGAACTTAATTCAAGCCTCGTCAGAGATCTCGGTTAATGGCTCGCTTTAGTTCACAATACAATAGTTCTTTTTATTAATTTTACAGTAGAACCGGTACGCATATTGTTTTGCTGGAATTGCATTCTCAACTCATTTATTTAATGCATAATCGATTATTTTATTTATAAAATTTTCAGGATCACCAAAGAATACTTGAATAGATATACACTTTTATAGCAGAGAGAAAATGTTATAAATATTAGCTCACCTTGTATAATGGAGTGCGTCAACGAAAAAATCCTCCCTTTGGAATACATTCTTAAGGATGACAAAGCCAGAAAAAAGCCCATTACAAAATTAAGCTTGTCCTGCAGAGATCAACCCTCGTAATCCTTTCCACCTACTTTAACAAAATTAAAGCAAAAGAGAAAACCACTCTAGGTTTTATAGGGATAAAGACCAACTGAGCGAGGGTAGAAAGGGCAAAACAGTTTGGCCGAAGCGGAATTCGTTTCAGGAAGCGTAATCAGTAGGCAGCATCGATGCCCCCGACATCGCGTACTGTAGGGATACTGACGGATTATCACGATATCTCTTCGTTAGCGTAAGGGGGTGGGCGACACTAAGCGCCGGTTCAGATAGGAGACGTGGCGGCGGCACGCAATCTGGACGAACCCCTGCTTATGCCACAACTGTACGCACATTCCTGTATAGCGGGGGACGAGGCACTTGTCTCACAGCGCAAACGCATCGCGCGTGACAATGCATGCGATGAATGTCGCTGCACAGCGCAGACGCCGGATGTCGCGTGCGGTATATACGTGCGTTCGAGTCTTGGACAACTGATCGCTAAGGGACGATAGCATTCAATGATAGCTATTTGTTTCTTTGATGAATTCAAATGGATACAGTTACGTATAGTCGCGTTTAAATTAATCCTTTCAAAGACTAAATTGAATACGAAGTATTAATATTAATATTCATCATTACAGCAGAAATTTGAAATACACTATATCTAATGACATTAATATTTCTCTGAGAAAAAACAAAATATTCTTTATCTTTTTTCCTCGACACATATTGCATTGATATTTATAAATCATAATTCAACTTGGATTAAAACAATTCTAACAGAAATATTGACTGATGATTAATCGACAATTGACTATAAAAGTTATATAATTACTTTATATAAGGTAATATTTCATATCAATCATTAAATAAACAAACATTACAATCCAACTCAAATAGGACGATAAGAATTTATGTAAACAATAAATTGAAACATATGATATAAATTAATATTTTAGCTTATTACAATTTTACATTTTTAAGCTTTGGAATAAGCTTAACTTTATTAAATAAATTAACGTGTTAGCTTATTTTAATACCAGGCAAATAAAATCAAATGTCGCTACAAAAAATCGCAACCAATACTGTTCTAATTACTTGTATTTTAGTTAATGTTCATAATTATTCATACTACCCAGCCTGGTGAAAAATAACAATATCTATTAAACATGTAATCTTAATGCATGATAAATGAATTGTTTATGTAAACTGGATCCGAATCAAAATCAATATATTTAAACAACCCAGTTTATAGTATACGTCATATAAATAATAAAATTAAAAATAATTTATTAAAGTATCTATAATACTTCGTAGCATTGATAAATATTTATAATAGAATTTCAGTTTGAAAATGGAATACAGGATAAGGGCATTAATAAAAATCTACATATCGCTATTTGCAAGCGCTGGCAAACTTTCTGTGTCTAACAAAACTGTATGGTCCATTGGGAAAAAAATAACTCTTGGTATACTTCCCTTCCATTAAACCGAATCGGTAAACTGAAAAAGGGTACGAAAGGGTAGGGTTACGGAGTTAAGCGGCCGCAGGATATCCTCAGGAGACTAAGTTGTGGAGTTACAGAGGCGCTTTCGTTTCCGGGGAGTTGGTCTTCGGTACCGATGAGAATTCTTTGTTCTTTGCCGCGTGAAATGAATTTCTCGCGGTCTGGTTGGCCGCCGCGAGGCGACCGCGAGAGCGACTGCGGAATGGCGCTACGGGAGGTGCGTGAGGAGAAAGTTTTACCGCGAGATTGTCGAATGCCTTCGACGGCTGCTCGACGAGCTTAGATGCGGTATTCGGGCTGGTCCTAGTGGCCAAGGCTCAACCCGACCCGTCTAATCCACTTATTCTCAACTATACGCAATATGTCTAGATCTTGGTAGTTTGAATCAGTTTGCCCGAAAGAAACTTTGATGCTGCTTTGTGGAAAGTCCCTTTCTGCTTCTGACCGCCAGCGAGGGGCGATGCGAGGGTCACTCGAAATGCAAAGGTCGAGTCATCCCGAGTCTGATCGATATGACGCTTGGACCGCGGCGAATGAGGCCGGCGTTGCTTGTCGCCTTTAGTTGCTCCTCGTCGCTGGCTCCGACGTCGATGCAGCCTGGGCCCCGCGAGGAGACTGCGGGGCTCGTTCGACCGAGGCGCGTTAGCCGTCCGATCTGTCCAACGGATTCCGCTCGTTCAGCGGTGGATGCTCGCCTCGACGGGCGGCTAGCTGCGCCCTAGTCCTATCTCGTCTGCAACAGTTTCGTGGTCGGCTTCATATCGGCCTGACGCCCCTCGTAGACGCGTGATTAAAATAAGGGAAATCGCCGGAGATAAATACGCAAGAGAAATACGTTCTCGTGACGGATTCTGACAGAATTCTAAACGATTGCGTAGTCTTAACCGTGTTAGTTAATCGACGGAGTTATCATTTAGAATAACGTGCAAACTAATAGGTTGTTAGAAGGGGTGAACTATGAAGCTAGTTCACTGCACACCGATGTACGGAATTAGCAAACACCGCGAAGTTGCAATTGTACGATGATCTCGTAGGCAAGCTCATCTCCCTTGCGACGCACGCATCTCATATTCCCTTAACTCGACTTTATGTATCAGATGAAACGCAGCGAGAGACAGTCACGTTGTAGACGTGACGACAATAATAACGGAGCTCGAACATTTCGGCGCGTTAAAAAAACAGAGATACAAATTAGATTGCCGCGGGATGATTGACTGTAATAGAAATGGCAACGTCTTCATTCATGTGCTCACCGCATTATTAATGCGTTTTTAACAGTTACGGTTTATTGATGACATAATGTCATTCCACTGACAGCAACATTTCCACGTGGCGTCCTCGAATTCCACATTAAGAATCCCCCAACTAACCGGAAGGCGTAAAATTTTGGGAAATGCTACATTAGAGTGCACTTAGGCACTTAATTGCACGCGGAAAAGTTTAGCAGCGTCGTCGGCCGCGCGGCTACATGGCGGCCCGAAAGTGGGGATAATTCGAAGGGAAACGCTCGGGGCACATCGCTGCAGGCCGGCTCATTCGCATAAAGGCTCCCTTGGCCCCGGGACGAGTGCCTCGCAATAAACGTTGTCGACGAAAACGAAGATCCGGCCCTTGAGCCCTTTGATCTGGCTTTCCGTCTCCGCGAGCGCGCCCTAGACGGCAAAAGGGAGGAAGTAGAAACAAGAAAGGATAAAAACCGCGGCGTTGGCCAGGCCAGAGACGGCCGTCAGCCCTCGAGACGAGTCGCGGGCGCTCGTCCAAGCCGCGCTCAACTATCTTGAATTTATTATTATTTCTCTCTTTTGCCTGCGCACCCGGCGCGAGTCTCGCCCTTCCCTCAATTTTTCCCCCCCCCTTAACCTCGAGCCGCCTCCCTCTGCTCGCATTCGTATTCAGCCGGGCGGCGGCCGCGTCGCCGTTTCTTTTTATCGACGGGCCGACGGCCGCGCGATAACGAAATCGAAGATTGGCGTGAGACTTGCCGCGGGATAAGCCCCCGCGCCAGGTGTTAATCTCCCCGGGCCTGGCTGCGGATTTGGCTCGTATATCGCGCGAGAGCGGGACTCTTATTGTATGAATGGCGCGGGTCCTTGGAGGAGATCGCGAGAAACCCTTTTATGTGCCTCGCGCATTGTTCCTAGGACGTGCGCGCGCATCCCTCTCCTTTTCACCCGCGCGTTTTTCTTTCTCCCTTTTTTTCTTTTTATTTTTTTATCGCCGGGCGACGGCCGGGCGATAACGCGGGCCGCGTGGAAGAATAGCAGCGGGGCGAGGAGGGAGCCGTCCTCGGCGGAGGGGCCATTTGTCGCGGGCGCCGCGCGAGGAAAGCCCGATCAATCTCGCCTTTATGCCGCTGTCATCGGCCCCCGCGCCGCGATATCGAGAGGGCGCGAGAACTTTATCGCAATCGAATGAGCCGTCGACTTCCGGGAACCGTCGCCGAGAGGAGCCCCCTATACATACATACATATAGATATACCTATAGATCCGCAACTGATATAAGCGGGACAGCCGGGCTTTCGTCAATGGGCGGGTATTTTAATTTCAAATTTTTTGAGGAGCGCGCGGCCGATCGGCGACGTGACGAGTCGGACGGGGACGGCGGACGCGAGCCCCGGGAATTTGCAATTTAGATAAATTGGGACGGCCCGAGCCCCGGTGTTGATGCCGGGCAAATTTATGAAGGCGCTCCAGACCCCCGGCCGTTTGATTAATATGGATAAAAGCCCACCGACGCCGATGAATATTACGATCGATCGGATTTCGGGGGACGGCCACTTTTTCCGAAAGCCCAGCCCTGGAAAATTGCCCGTCAAGAATTTTCCACTGACCGTCTGGGGAATTCGTTCGCATTATGCGCGCGACGTGGCGCCTGGGTAAAAAAAACGGGGCCGGCCGTCAAGCGTCAGATCGAGCGCTCGCTCAAATTGTCGAGTCCCTACGTCCGGGTGCAAGTGACGCGGCGGCCCAGTCGGGGAACCCGCGGGGAAGGCGCATCCGGAGTTTCCTCCTCGGCAATGAGCGTAATTCATTCGCCGGGGAACAATACGAATGGCTCTTTGAAAACAAACCGATAAACATGCATTATTCACCTTCGGGCGCCCGTGGCTCGCGCTCGCGGCAGAAACAAAAACTTTCATTTAAGACGAACAAAGAGCTCGGACGGAGAGGCCGGGCAAGGAGCGCCGGGGGGAAAAAAAAACCCGAGCAAATCACCCCGGCGGATGAAAAATAGTCGGCGGACTCTCCTCCCCTTTCGAGTCCTCTCTCTTTTTTTTTATTTTTTACACCCTCGAGGGCGCGCGGGGGATAATGCCGCGCGCGAGTCCTTTCGCCCCGGGCGACGTCTTTGTGCGCCGGGGACTCCGGCGCAATCGGCTCGGCCATTGTGCGTAATGATGGACGACCAGGATCTTCTGCAACTTTTCGCGTTACCCCTCCGGGAGCGCCGATGACGATTTGTCGAGGGCAGGGGTTAAGCGAGGCCTGACGAGGAATAGATAGGGATCGCTTAGAGTCGCCGGTGCGCGCCGCTGAGACGACCGGGCTTATTAATCGCCTCGGCGGGGGATGAGTGCGCGGCAAGTATTGAAAAGTGCCGCGGGAGTAGCTGCCGCGCGGACTCGTAAAGCGCGGCGATATAAAGACTGCTTTCAATCAGGTTCAGCGGCTGTAAAGCGGGTATACGCGCCTTTAGAGGGCCATCAAGCGATCGCGGACAGCCGGCTTCTGGGGAAATCTCGGCCGATAAATTGGCTCCTCGCGTAAATTCGGCTCTGGCTATCGACTAGCGCGATTATCCGCGATATAGCTCTCGGCTTGGGCCCCTTGTTTATATACTCCCTGTGAAAGCGCGCCCCGACTTTACGCGCTCGATTAAAAGCCACGCTAAGAGCGCCGGCCGTTGATCAAACTTTCAACGGATGCAACTGCGAAAAAGGTGCGCGCGTTACGAATTCGGCCTCGAAGCCGCCTGGAGGAAAGCGTGACACGCGTCGGCCGCCGTGAGAGATGAGGGAGGCTGCGCGACGGGTAGCGGAAGCGCTGCCGGGCACGTGGCTGCGATAAATAAAAAGCGCGCGGACGGCCAGCCCGATTGATCCGAGGCCCGAAGGACGTGCAGACGAGACGGCGGCCCGCCGGAGACGCGGCTGTCCCGCCGCGCTACACCCGTCCGATGGGATTTGTTTAGCACTCCCGACACCGCAATTAACACTTCGTCCTTCGAGTCGCGACTTGATTTACGCGAGCCGCTGGTCGATATTCTATTAACGTGTGCTCGAAAGCTTTGAAAAAGTCACGCGCCGAAGAATCCCCTGAGCGGGGTGATTTATTCCGGATGATATCAGCTCCTAGTTTCTGGTGTTTCTAGAAATAATAACTATTGAGACAACTATACGCTATTTTTTAGAGACTTACATGACTGCAGTAATATAAATATCTCTAAGGTACATTAAACATTCTAATAAGAATGTTATTATATATTAAATCTAAACGAAATTTAGAGATTGGTGACGGATATATAAGGAAGAAAAGTGATACTGTTAATAGTGTGTAAATTATAAAAATTGCATTATTATTCTTATTTGAAAAAAAAATATTGACGAGTCAGGCGTAAAGAATTTAATTAAATTATAAAAATACCACACAAAGAAAATCATAAATTCATGTACACAACAACACATGAGGTAACTTGATAAATAATAATAAATCAAGTTTCCATGTTCCAAGTTTCTTTTTTAACATTAATGAAATGCAAATGAAAATTACAATAATAATTTGTATAAATAAATGCATAGATTTTATTATTCAAAATATTATTTAAATGTCACAATGTATAAATGTATAAGCATATACTATTTAAATTATTGATGGCTTATACTGATTATGTACAATCACCTAAGTAGAGCAACGCGGGTATGGATAGTAGGATAGATAATGCGTATTGTTTCTCGCCAGCTATCCATGGAAGTCATGCTCAGAAACTCTGATGCGCAACATGAGTTAGTGTGGAAGACGATTCAAGAGATAGTATCAAGTACAATTTGTTTCTAAATTATAATTATGGTATAAGATTGAAACGTAAAATAAATGATGTCGGAAAATACAGTGTTTTTTTATTTATCTCTGTGTATTATGCACCTATACGTTTTAAAAATGTTCTAAATCCGATTATACTGTTCTTTCTATGATAAAATCTATACGTACCCAGCAATATTTATTAATTCTAAGCACAGACTAAATATGATAAATATTAAGGGGCAGTAAATTCGATGTTATTTCGGTCGCTCGATTTTATATCGATAGACGAGAAAAATGGTAATACGCCACATCTCCTGTATAAGGCTACTATTATTTTATGGGGTTCAACAGTTGGGCGTGCGCTCGTCTACCGGGGCGGAATCGTCAAACGATTCCTCACTGCGGAACGTCTTCGCCGTGTAGATGTACACACACGGCAATTTCACACTTTGTCGGGCCTCCTGTCCCCCAACGCGGTAGTCTTCCAAGGCGCGCATTCCACGAGCGCGTGACGAAATAACTCGATTCGCAAAATAATGCCCGTCACGTTGTCGCGGCGCCTCCAATTAGCTGCACGCGCGCCTGTTTTCCACCGCGGCCGCGGGAAATCTCGTCGTGCCGAACGCGGGACTTGCTCCTCGAGTGCCGAATAATGTAGCGCGGCGCGGCTGAGGAGGGGATCAAACCTTTGTTCGGAAGGACGAGCCTTGGCGGGAGGTATTTCAAGCTCGAACTATTTTGCGACATGTGCCGTTTTATTGGCGCACGGGGTGTAAAAAATTTAGCTTGAATTTGTAATTGCGACTCAGGCTGGTCTTTCTGGTGCCCTTGTAATATGGATGCTACGTCTTCGTTATTTTTTTATTTGCGAATCTCAAAGCCCCTATAAGTGTAATTCTAGCTTTGTATACTGTTAAAATTTCATAAAGCCTAATGCTGAAAAAAACAACGTATATGGTCTGTTTGGAATTATTAATAAAGTTTTAATAGTTCTGTATGCATTTAATTATTTTATTTCATACGAGGAGATTTTAATTGCTATACTAATGGATGCTCCGATGAACAAAGGCGCTTCGGCATTATTATCAATATAATGAATATTATGTTCCAGAATTATAGACAACTCGCAATTTCTACACTTTATAGCAATAAATTGGATTGTGAATTAAATTAAGTCACCGGAATTTTCCATTATATTTAGTGTCGTGTCGAACCTGGCAAAGGCAACAACATGCCGCCCTGTCTATTTCCGATTGGAATAATTCGTCGAACGATCCACTGGGGATTATCTGCAACGCGGACAGTACACAAGTTCATTGGGTCTCGCTACGGAAAACCAAAATACGCGGAAGGGAAACCGGAAATGTTGCTCGTATCTCCACAGCAGAATATTATGCCGATGCCCCGATTCGAACCACTTTGTGCGCACGTCCGAAACTTACGCACGCGCCGCGTCTGAGAGCAACGCGATAAGGTGGTGATAGCGGGGCAGGAATCATTGGATGGTCGAGGCGCCGTCGAGTATGTTTGGTCGGCTGGCAGCAGCAGCCGCTTAAGTAGCCAATAGTATTCCGCCTGCCAGGATACGTCCAGCGTCTCTGCGCTCGCATGTATATGTGTATATGTACGAAATACGTAGACGGGAGGTCGACTTGACCGAACGATTACGCCGCCGCGGAATGCAAATGACTCGCTTCCGATAAGTAATTGAATCGGGGTTCGGGTGCTCGTAATTCCGGCGTATCCTTAATCGACCGTACGACTTTCGTTATTTTTAAGGACTATACACTTGGGTGCATCTTACCGATTGTAAACTCTAGGTATACGGTTAGATTTACGGTGGAAAGTTGGATAGTTGTCTGATAAAACTCAGTGGCTGATGGGAAAAGGATAAATGCGACAGCATTTGAATGGAGATAGTCGCTAATAATATAAATCGACCTTTCTTTCTTGGATGTTCACTGGCGCAGAAACTTAATTAAACTCTACTCGATTCTAATACGAAGCCGGACTGTCGACATAAACCAAAGCTTTATCGATACCAACACATTCGCTAATATTCTCAGTATAAAATATTTCCCCTATATATATAGCCAGGGAATCTAAAGCTTGGCTCTTTCCTTACCACCTAAGACCCAACAAAATAAACGTTTGCGCAGAGCATTAAAAGGAGCGAGGCTTAGAAATCCGACGTGTACGATGTGGGGAGCGATTCATCATCCACTTATTCGGTGTATGCACCACACAGAGACTCATTCGCTATCTATATATATCCAGCATCCTCGATCCGCAATTTTCAACATGGAAACTCGGGACAGGCGGCCCCCGGTTAAAATACATCATAAGAATAGCGTGCACCCGTTGGTCCGTCACGTTAATTGCGAAACTTTGCGGCGGCGATTTTCCATACTCTCTTTTTGCCGATTGCGAAATCTCCAAAGTTCCGCCGTGCTTCTTATCCTTTCCCCGGCGCAAGCGCCTCTCTCGACTTTTTCATTTCCAGCCGCGGACGGATAAGTTGTGGTTTAAAGCGTCGACGGACTTTTGTGTAAATGCGCCCCGGCGGGATCCCACCTTTGATCGGCCGCCCCGCGAGCCTTTGATGAGTGCGCGAAAGCGAACAAACGAACCGTGGCCGGCTGGAAGAAAAATTGTTTGATCTCGCGTGGGGATTGCATGTGATTGCGCGTGACGCCTCCTTGTTGCAGCAGTTGAAATTATTTCAAGGAAGTCTTCATTAGTTTATTCATGCATTTTAAGTTTTTATTTTTAAAAGCAGAACAAATAATTAATGGCTAAGACGAGTTCAAGAGAGAGAGAGAGAGAGAGAGAGAGAGAGAGAGAGAATAATGTACAAATAATCTAGAAATAAATAAATTAAAGGAGTGCAACCGTATGCGAATGAAGGAACGAGTTAGTGAGATGCTTATAGATAGTCATTATGAGTACAGAACTTGGATAAATCTGAAATAAAATCTTTGCAGAGCGGAAATTACTAATACCAGAATCGATTGTCTTAAACACCGATGTCGTTCTCATTTTAAGATAAGAGGATATCTTTACGACGTCATTCTGGAAGCGACGATGAAATCGATGGAGGATAATGTGATGGTATCGCAGTTTCGACGATGCTATCCTCAATAAACGTAATCGTTAGTTCGTTACTCCGACAAGTGATAGTCAATTCTTTCAAGGATCTCGCACTATTATCACTATACTTTGCAATTTACGTTCATATGGCTTCATTATGAAAATGAAATAAGATATTCAAATTAATTGTATGTAAATTTAGAAAACATTTTTTGTAATCGTGGAAAAATATTTGCTGATATTGTAACAATTTTAATTCTAAAGGTATAATATTTTGAATTATTTTCTTTCTTTTTAATATTATCGATTCTTTTGTTATACTGTTTCTAATTACCAGCATACTATTGTACCAAATTGGAATCATTGCTCGTTCTATTAATAGACTGTTAATAATTAATTAAAATATACTAAAATGTTAGTGCATTAAATATAATAAAATTTATAACTTTCTTGATTAAAATCTTTGTGAAGATTTATAAAAACTTATCAACTAAAAACTAAGATTTCTAAAGTGAGTAAGTTTTATGTATCACTTTGTGATACATAAAAATGTATTTTAAAGATGAGTATAATAAGTTACTCTTCTCTGCTCATTTAACTAAAAAGAAATTTTTTTTACAGCTAATAAACGTATTACGGACTTATCAAGATTTACGGAAGAATTCTACAAATTTTCCATATGGTTACAGCCTCGTAACTTGAAAAAATCGTAATACACTGTTCTGTCTGACTATCCCATTTTGCACGCAACTTCTACTTCTAGAATATATTGTAGTTCTAGCCAAAAAGTAAATTTACGTACTTTGATTATTCCAGTGAGCATTTTTGTTTTCTGTTTTTTCATTATCTGCATTAGACTCTTTTCTAACGCCCAATACAATCCACTGGATTCGTACGTAATTTAATTTTTGAATAGAAATTACACAAACACGATCGCTTGATATTCAGAAGTGAGGGTGAATTTCACGCGAGGTTGGGCCCAAGGGACAAATAGAAAGTTGGATCGACGCTTGGCATTGAGGGAGGCGGCCTTCTATGAAAATCGAACGTCCGAATTATTCGGAAAAAATGTAAATACGCGGGCTGCAACTGCGCCCTAACCTGATGCCGGGGCATAAACGCGCGTCGTGGGGTAAAAAGCGCGGAGGTATAAAAGATAAAGGAAGGCGTATCTGCCGGTCGGTATTCGGGGGTTTCCCGCGGCGTCCGCGAGGGGAAATAAAAAGGCGCCGGTATTTCCCAGCAGCGCATAAGCAGCGCTTCCTCTTTTATAAGGGCGCGGAGCTGGCGTAAAAGGAGCCACCGCGAGAGTCAGGTGGCGGCGGCCCCGCGTTAAACCGAACGGCATTGCCGCAGTAACGAAGAAACAATGGATTTTACAGGGACGGCTTCGATTTACTATGCGCGACTTTATTAGCCCGATGAATCCGACGCAGGCCCGTTAAACTCATCCCGAGGCGCTCGCGAGCGATCGCTTCCGATGCCGCGTGTCGCGAGCTTTACTGCCGCCCGAGGGCGCGAGTTTATGCCCCGGGGTTACGGCCCTCGAGCGCGTGCTTATCGGCCCGGCCGTCCGGATTTTTTTAATCGGTTGAATTATCATTCGGCGCGCGCCTTGTTTTCCGTGGCATGCATGATGGCTCGGGGCCGCGCGGCTATCTCTCCATCCGCTCGCGAGCGGTACAGAGGAAGATGAACGAGTCACTTGCCGCATCTCTGCCTTTTCGCCGCGGGTTGAATTTTGTTGGATATTGGCAGCTCGCGGGGTCGGGGTTAATTGGTAATCATCGGGGCCTAGTAATTATTTTACGGAAATCTGAGGCCGCACGGCTTCCCTAACAATTTAAATTAGAATTCAATTTTAAAATAATGAAATTTCTCATTGGTTATTTCTGCGGCTTTAAATTTCAATACATCCCGACCAAAGGAAGTGGGAAAAATATCTCTGAATACAGGGGCGCATAAATAGCAGTGTAATCGAAGTGACGCAGGCGAAGGATCGTAAAAAGGCTTTGTCTCAATACTGCAGCCCGTCAATATGGTTTAATAAGTAATTTATTTTGACGGTGACCTAATTACAAAATTTCTGTTGCGCAGAGGAACGAGGTGCTCGCCCCATCAGGCCGCAGCCGTCGTAAAAGCGCATTTAATCTCTTTTATAAGACTTTATGCGCACTGGCGAGGCGCCACCCGGGCGATCTGTTACTTAACGCTTCCTTCGGCTGCAGCGCGTTTATGGGCTTACGCGCATCCCGGCGCGAGAGCCGCGCCTTATCCCCCGGGACGAGAGCCAGCCGAAAGTTCCGAACGAATAAGTAGTTTAGGGACGCGCATTGTCAGACGGTCGGGATCGAGCTGTTTCGGCCGCGCGGGGAAAGCCGAGCGTCCAGTTGACGGCCGCGTCAAACTTTACTGCTCGCTGTCGCCTACGTGTGCGCGACGAGGGAAAATAAATAAATGAGGGCAGGAGTCACGTGACTGCGTTTGTATACGGGATCGCCTATCTCGGGCGTACGAGATTGCTTCGGATTTTTTCGTGTTTGATCCACTAATACGCCGGGGAATGGAATTCACGTTGTTCTCATTCATTTCGGAAGGTACGCCGCTTCTCCGCAGAAGTTGGTTCAGCTTATTTTGCTTAGTTTGCAATTAGTGTTTGATTAATGTTGGCTTTATCGGTCAGATGAGAAAGACTTTGAAAACAATTTAAATATGCAGGATGTTATTGTTCTACAGGGATCTGCCAAGTAAAACATAATGTCTCCAAAATTAGATACAAATTTTACAACTAAAATTAATTCTAAAGGAACTTACCAAAATTCGATAGTAATTACTTGTGCAGCTAATACAATTATAGTTATAATATAAGAAGGTAAATATATCGTACATACTTCCTTAGGAGGGAAATAATAAACAAATTATTAGCTCGTCAAGCGTAGTCGAATCTACCATGACCTAATTTTCATCAGAACTTAACCCAATAAGACAACACTGAGCTGTAACAGCATCATACTTGTGCAGCGCAGATGTATTGTAACAAGACCGATACACACTATTCACGATGCGCATGTTACCTCTAATGACTTCCAATTTAACAGGTCAAAGCCGTATTAAAGCATCCGCAACCGACGAGTATTCAGGATTTTGAATATATGTATGTAAAGGAACATTGAAACTAAAATAGAAAGGAAGAAAGGTGTTTCAATTTGATTTTTTTTCTCTCCTCTCGAGTCGAGTGACCGTCGAATAATGAGAGGGCTCTTTTGTCCGCGCCCTTGATCGCCACTCGATCGTTGCTCACTATCCCCTTTCACTAGTCTACTCGGAAAACTCGCCGCCCGACGACCCGCGTTACCGAAATTTCCAGAGCCTACACGACGAGCCGTCGGGCCGCTATGCCTGGATGACCACTGTGATTTTAAATTCTCTCGTGCAAGTTATAACGGCCTTCCCACCTATTACGCTTCGGGCAGACTTGATGACTGCTCGATCGAACGACCGATGTTACGTATACCTTATGGATATGACCGGGCAGCCCAACAACATCTGGCACTTCTCTGTCATGCATGTATTGGAAACACCCGTTTTTTCAATATCTAGAGTTGGAGACTATAGCAAGCGACGTATAGCAAGCACATTAAATGTTTTAAGCAACATATAAAATAATAATTGTTTTTGCAGTAACAAAATGCTATAAATATAAAATATATAAGAATATTCTCAAATAAAATAATGCGCAAAGTATTACGTAAACAATTTAAACCTGAATAATAATGTTGCTGTTTAAAAAAACGACAAACAAAAAATTTTATTTGTAGATGATTTTGTTTATCACAGAAAAAGTGACTATAGAACTAACTCATCGTAGCTAATGTATTTACGCAATAAGATTTTTCGTTATTAGCAAACATTCTATTTCCATCTTTTATTCACAAAGTTACTTAAATTTTTTCAAAATAACTTACTAGTACAATGTCAAAAGATTCTATAACTCAGACTAATTCTTATCAATATTATATTGTAAACTTTATATAAGTTGCAGTGACAGAGTCGCATTTAATCTATTATACATACAGTAACTCTATATTTATTTTTGATCAATTTATTCCTGCATATTTAAATAGTTAGTATTACTGTTCCGGTACAGGACGAAAGGATTCCTTGTAATTAATTAATCAATTGCTTGATTTAAATAAGACTTTTATATTTGTACGAAAGAATAATTAATTATTAAAGAATAAATTAATTGAATGGAGTTAAATTCACTTCAATAGAGTTTACTTAAAAATTAGATTAGATGGTTTGGTAAAACGAAGTACTTGTGTAAAACTGACAATCAACGGTACGCTACAGTTAGATTTAGATGGCAATTACAACATTCTCTTACTCTACTGAAAATAACAAAAACAAAAATATAAATGTGATTAAACACATATAAGATCATTATGAAATATAGAAAAATAAGATTACTGTACAAATCTGCATCGTTACTTGTCTAGAATATTTAATTAATTTTAAGTAGTTATTTTTTTCTCGATCAGAAAATTACTAAATTTAGCGGATCAATTTAAAAATGTATACAAGTCTAGGTTTTTTCTCAATCCGTCCAACTGATTCTTACAAATGTAAACATTGTAGATAACACAACAGTCTGAATAAACGTAACCAGAGTGGGCCTAGTATTTCGGCACAACAATATACTAACTAAATATCCAGTATTGTACAATTAATTCATGCACAATGGTTTCTCAACAATATTGAATGTATTAAAAGAACATGTATAATTGAAGAAGATATGCATATATATGGGAATAGCTAGCTCTCGCTGTCTTTATTTTTATATACTACTATTTTTTATTTACCGCAATACTCGTCTCATTAAGATTATCCACGACTCCAATCTGTAGAACGATTTCATTCCGTTATTAACATTATAGTCGCCAAAAAGGATTCTCTGAACGCATTCCGGAAGAAATATCATCATCAGTGTGTAAATATTTACTCGCACATTGTAAAAAATTTGTAGCTAAAGTTACAAATAATTGAAGTTACAACAAAATCTATAATAAAATTATTTAAGTAAAATATTATATAGGTTTTTTCGTTTTAAATTTAATTTTCTATTCACTGGTAAGTTTGACATTTTCTAAAATAAAAAATATTTTTATGCTTTCATTTTTTCGTTTAAAACAGATTCTATTCAATATATTTCGAAGCTTGGTAACGTGTATGTTTATGTACAGACGTTTATTTCGCGTAAACAATCCATGGATTTTTTAACTTTAAAAATGCTCAAGCAATCAAAAATGTAAATACACTATAAATATTTGACGCCGTGGCCTCGCATATAGGCATGTCTTTTTCTAAGCCTTATTCTCCTGCTCTCGTCGGCCGCTGAACTCTCGGTATCTGGAAAGACCGTCGAAAGTGACACACCGTCACGAGTTCAACCACGTAACATTTTCTACGACGATGCAACGAATCGGCAAGCCTCGCTGGATAGATTGCGTTGCGAAAGAGGAAAGCATAGCTCTTGAGGTTGGCAATCGCAACCCGTAGGCACTCAGTCTTCATTAAGATCAGTTTGAGTCCAGATCACCTTGAATGGCTCACATACAGTAGACATCCGTCCGTTCGTACACATGAGGAATAGTTTCTCGCTTGACACCGGAAATCTTCGTTGAGGCCTCCGCCATCGTGGCGCTTAAGTTACCCGGAAAACCATTATGGCCCGCGAATCGTAACACCGCTCTTCTCCGTTAACCGAGGGTTATCTATTTACTTTAAGCTTTAATTAATTTATTGTATTATTTCAAATCGCTCGCCAAATCGATCTTATAAACTATCATAAATTAAATAAATTTAGTAGATTTTGTGCAGTTGCAGTATGTAAATATTAAAGTGCAGAAATATAATCTAATAAAACTGTATAAGTTTAAAATTGGTATCCATGGTTTCATGTAAAGCAACGTTATCAGAAAATGTTACCATAAAAACTATAGTTTTTGTGCGAATTGGTTTCAGTAATGGAATGTTCATATTGATAGACTTCATCAATGCAGTACGATCTCAAAAAACATTATGAATTACATCTGCACTGTTTCGAAACAATCTATATTAAACTTGGCAATGGGATTCATCGAAAACCTCGGCTTCCTTAAGACTTTGGAGCATTTCTTTGTTCGTATATATACTCTTGATTGTGAAGCTCGGGGAGGCATTGTTTAAAGTTCCAGAAAAAGCGAGGGAGTCAAACCAAATGCATTATTCGGAACGCAACAAAACTTCCCGGCTCCAAGTTTGGTAACTCGGCACTCGTTTGCAACCTCAAACTACTCCCAGGATCCAATCCGTGGAAGAAAATTGAAAATGTCCAACAGGAAAAGAGACTGGGCCAGAATCGCGAGAATTCGAAGTCGGACTTTGGTCCGAAACGTTCCGATAAGGAATTCTGAAGCCTCCTCGATTCTCCCTCGAGAAAGTTCAAGGCCAAGCGGGGCGATGCATCTAGGTGGAGTGGCCGTTGTCATCTTGAAATAAATGCCGGGGCTCGGAGGCGTGGAATCCGATAGCCTTCGCCTGGACTTTTCTCGCTCACCGCGTGGCCTAACGCGTATACATCATCCGCACTTGGGGCACGCCGGGAAATTGTTTCCAGCGCGCCCCTCATCCGCCGGATAACGTGGAGAAGTAGCAACTCTAGCTCTTTGCCAGAGTACAGTACAGTGGAGTGCGCCTTACTAAAATTGATAACAATTATTTCATTGCTTGTGATTACATGGAGATCGTGTAATCATCACCGGACGTATCTTTTCATATAATCATTTACAAAAGGTAGATCACACGAACATATCCTACACGACACTTCATCAATATTAATGCACAGAGGGTCGGAATGACGCAGGAAAAACCGTGACAATATCGATTCCGCCTAATGCCTACGTTGCTCTTTGGTGAAAACACGTTCAGTCGGCTGGCAGTTCATCCGAATCCAGCGTAATTTAATAGACCCACTTCCCGGGATCCGAGGAAACCGAAACTGGGATTAATCACTTACTTCGCGGAGGCCCGGGCTAACGCGTTACAATGCCGCGTAATGATCTCCCTCTGACCGACATTCGCCGGGATCGCTCTATCAAGGAGCCTCGGCCCAGGTCGGCTGCCTGATGGATGCGATAAAGGCCGCTCGGGCGCGGGATGCTGCTAGATCGCGAGACAGACGACGGTGAAGAATCGCCGGGGCTTCCGTGGGCCGCCGACCCACGCTTGGATATTACATGCGAAATTACACAGGGATTCGGCGCGGCATTATCGCGCTAATTCATCACCGGCCGCGAGACAGGTTGACCGATAGGAGAGGAATATCACGAGGCGGAAGCGAAGGAGATCGATTAAAGCGCTCGCGTCCGCCTGGCCCCACTCTTTCGCCCCTGCGAATTCCCCGCGTATTTCGATGATAAATCTAATGGTGATTGTTCTTTGCCCTCGCGCGACCTTCATCGCAGCTTCCACCGAGAGAGTGGCAGCGGTCCTGTGAATTAATGCTTCGATTGCTATCAGCTCTCTCGTAAATTGTGATTTTGAAGCGGATTAAACAGCCGCGCGCTCCTGCACTTTTTGCAGTGTAATCTGCTCCCTCCTGAGAAAACAAGGTGACTCTGCACCGAGTAAATATTGCGCTTGGAAAAGTACCCGCGTTCGTCGCATACAAAAAAAAGTAAACACAATGCCGGTATATCGCGGCGTATCTAAATGAATGCGAAATTCAATCTTGCGTATAAAAAGTGCGGCAAAGCCGAGTACGTAAAATGCGATTGCGAAAATGTGGATTAAAAAGCTAGGGGAGTTTTGCATTGAGGCCGGCCTCGTGCGCATTATCATTGCGCGCGCGCCATTCCTTTCGCGCCCGCGTTTTAATCCGCGACAAGGTGCAAATTTTACGCGCCGGCGGTGCCGCCCGCGGCAAACATCGAGGCTAAAATATTTACGAGGACGTTAATTAGCGCATTCGCGGAGCGCCCGGCTGCGCCAAAGCATCCGCAAAAACCAAAGCCCCGAGATTTTCCTTTGGCCGCAAAGGTTTGAGGTGGGGCAATTAAAGCGTGGGAAAGGGGCCGGCACGGCGGCGAGGAAAAAAAGGGAGGAGAGGTCGCCCTCCCCCGACTTCTCCAAATTGGGCTACGTGATTCCGTGCGTCGCCATACATGAAAGCTCTTAGAGAAATTACGTGGGAATTTCCGAGCTTTTCTCAAAGCTCCGCGGCGTGCCTCGAACCGTGGCGAAGTGGAGCGTTTCCTTTCTCGCCGTCTCGCCTAACGGCCCCCTCGCCGCCACCCCGCCCCTCCCGCCCCCTGTGGCTTTCCCACAAAGACGCCGTCGGCTCTTTTCCCCCATCCGGGTTAAAACAATGGCGCGGCAGCTGCGTATGTACCCGTCGAACGAGCGCGTGACGTAAGGAGGCTACAGCTGCTGAGGATGCAATCACAATCGATGAAATGTCTTCATCTCAGCACGTTTTCCGGAGCGCTAAATATTTACAGCTAGTCTCACTATTATTGAGTCATTTCACTCTTATCGGAGAATACGGGCAAATTGTTTATTCAACTCTTTTCGTTATCGATTTTATTTGGAAAAGGACTAAGTTAGGAAAATTGATATTTAAATTGTTAAGTTAAAGTGCATATGGCAAATAATTATATGAAATTAAAATGATTATTTATTCAGTTGTATAATATATTGAATGCATTGATTTTTAAAATACAGTTTTAATCATGTGTAAAAAAAAATTCATTGTTTGTGAAATACTAATGTAATATACTTAGTAAGTAGATCAAACTTTAGGTTAATTCACCTAAAACATTACGACTACATAATTTTATTAACTATATATGATATAACCAATACAGATTATAATCAATAATGTAAAATAGAAATAATCGACGAATTCGTGCATGTCCTCGAAAATTCTAAAAAACACCACTATAAATAATTCATGATCAGTTAATGTATGAATATTTACACTTATTAAGATAATTTTTAATACAAATAATCAATAGGTCAATTTTATGGTGAAATTACTGTTGTATTAAAATGCTTGATATTTTTTCCAGAATACTATAATATAATAAGCGTTGATAAAAAATACTCTATCTCCACGGAAAACTCAAATAGTTTTCAATTCTATAGACATTTTTTAATCAAATAAAAAAGTAAAGTTTAGTATCAATTTTCCTTATTTTTTGCACTCTATCAAAGTACAGAACATTAAGGTATTTATCCTGAACATTATTCTAATTTAATCAACTATTTTATTTATATTGAAAATAAAGTGTATAATTAAAATTATTTATACAAAACAATATTCTAGTAACTACTGAAATTAATAATGAGGTACTTAAAATTATTTATTAGCATATATCATGAAATACCTTTTTGTAAATTTAATACATTCCCTGATTAATGAACCATATTTTTCACTTTACAACGTTGAACCGACGTAACTGAATTCTCGATTAATTTGGCTTATCGTTCCGAGTTACAAAAAGCTCTTGCACCTTCTCAAAGCCCCAACATCTCTTTTCTCGAGATTTTCACGCTTTCGGCGTGTAGGGCTACGAGTGTACAAAGTTCAAGGAAACCAAAAAGGCAGAGAGGGAAATTACATCCGCGCGCGCGTGACCCATTTGGGGCGGTAATTCAGGAGGGATAAGCGACCGGCATAAATTCTGGAGTGCGTGCCACGCAAACAATAAGGCCTCTCTCTCTCTCTCTCTCTCGCTTCCTCAGACGTATTTCTATTGTGCTTCCTCGTCCAGTTACATTCCACATCGGGAATTCGGGACTTGGCCAAGTTGCCACTGCGCATGCTCTTGATTATTGCTGAGAAAGAGAAGGATAAAAGGAGAGGGAACAGACTGGGCAATACTTGGTGTGTATAATTTACACTTGTACGACTTAGAGCGAAAATTTGTTTACATAAAGAGATGCTTAGCGGGATTAATAGTTTTAATTATTTATTAGATTTTGTGATTTCCCAGAATTTCGCAAATTGTAATAAATTATTAGAACTCATTAGTAAATGAATTACGAGGTAATTATATTTTTAAGCCAACTGTTCTTTCAGTACCAATAAAAAGAATAAAATAAAATTTCCAATAAAAATAAAGATTAAGGTAAATCAATAGAATAGATTTATTAATCATAACTATCATATGTTAACTAAATTAATTTGATGTTAAAATCCTTGTGCATGAACGTATTAGTAACAAATATACACTAAAAATAATAAAATAATATAAATGAAAATAAACTTGATATGATAAATACAAATTTTCATGCATAAGTGTGACGTTCATCAGCTTCAGCCGATTATCCCCTGAGAAATATACCTTATTTAAATAGAAGGAAAAGAAAACTATACCAGTCTTCCGTATAACTCTCTACGAGTATATAGTCAATCAGCTTAGGCCTCAATCGACAGATCGAATCCCCTTAAAAGACATTTAATTATAAGCAACCCATTAGAAGTCGACGTTACTGCATCGGAAATTCCGTATTAAAGACTTTGACTCAGATAGATGCAGTAGAAGACTTTGGTCGCAATCTCTAACTAATGATACCACGAAATTAGCGATACTAAAGTTAATATATTAGATCGATTATCTACTGATAAGTCCCAATAGATCGAATATGCTACCCTGTTAAAGAATATTAATACATCCTTAAGTAATTAATAAACTGATATAATAATAGACTAATAGAATGAGTTAATAGTTCACTATTGAAAGATGAAAGCTTGAGATAAGTTTTTCAATTCATCAGTGACCAAATCAATTGAAAATTTTTATCCAAAAGAACTTATTGCGTCTCACTGCCTATTTATCCCACTGTCAACAGTCGAAAGCACCTCAATTTAATCTCGTACGTTTAGCAGTCTCTAGGGTACAAAGCCAAACGTGACAGAAAACTGTTTGGTATCGCGTTCTTTTTTATAGGCCAGTAAAGATAGAAAAGTAATCTGAACGAAAGAGATGTTAGTGTATCAATAATAAAACAAAGGTATTATGACCGAATATTAAAAACAATCAAAAAATTTTCACAACTCAAATTTGATAATACAGTGAATAAAACTGTCAACTACTTTCAACTGTCGGTATGTCGTCATATACATCTCTGTTTGTAGTATCAGACTAATTTATTCATGACTAGCAACAAATGAATCATAGTTATCTTTGTTACTATTTATTACTAATTCGTTAGCATCTTAGCGTAAATTATAATTTATTTCCTTGCCCACTTAATCTTAGTTTTGTTATCTTTTGATTTGCAAGATGATATTTTTTATATTTATATTCATGCTATGTATAACAATTATACAACTAACGCGTATACAACTATATTTTGATTTCATACTATTCATCTGTACATAATTGGTCATTAATTTAAGTAATATTCATCTTAATTTCTTGTTTTTTTGTTCAAGTGATATTAAAAGAATAGAATAATGAAAAATAAAATTCAATTAACATGCATAAATATGTAATACAAATTAGTTAAAGGATTTATTTGTGTATTGGGCACAATGACATATTATTAATTAATGCACAAGATCGAAAAGCTCCCCTTAACACTAAAATCGAGATGAAATTAAAATGAATTCGTCGATAAAAGAATCACCTAGTCCGTGAAGATAACTCAATTATTCTTCAACTGCAACGACCAACTGGAGAAAAAACGCACTAACTTGTAAGCGTCCAAATATGCCGTTGAGCCCGAGGCCGATAATTTTCCGTTCAATATACACTCAATTCCCGGGCCTTTGGGCGGTTCCCGGAACCACCTCCAGGAAGCACCCCCCGGCCGTGGCCATGGCCCGTGAAAAACACAGGAAGATCAAGAGGGCCGCGGGCAGAACGCGCGAAGACTCATCGAGCGCAGCAACTCATCCTCGAAAATTTAACCAACTTAACGAGCGGCGGCGGGGGCGGGAATCGCGAACGGGGAGGGGCTCGAGCCCCCGCGCGGGTGGGGGTCGTATAATCGGGCTCCCCGCCGTCGGCGCCGGCTCCCCACCAGCGACGCGAGGGCCGGGCCGTCAGTTGCGCGTCGGCCGAGCGCGAGGTCGGACGGTCTGCGGCGCCGCGCCCCAGCCCCGTGCGCGTGGTGCTGTGCAACATGTAGACGCCGCCCGGGCGGGCCCCGCTTCCCCAAGGGAGACCCCCAGGAGGCCGCCGAGATGCTGCCGCGCGCCCTGGTCCTCCTCGTCGCCCTCCACCTCGCCGCCACGGGATGCTGCCACGGGAGACAAGGTGCGTGCTAGGGGCGTCCGGGGGGCTTCTTTCGGGCGCTTTTACGAGCTGCTGCAATCTCCGGCCATTGCCCGCCGCTTGCCGGCTCCTCGTAGATCCTTCAGAGGATCAGGGGAGCTGCCGGTATAAATTTTGAGCGTCGTGCGAGTGGGAGTTTAGCCGCTTTCTGCAACTGTCCTTCGCTGCCTTTATCTGCGATCGGTTGCGAGTCTTGTAACAAAGTTGAGAGTGCACTTGGCGCGTTTTAACGATATGTAGGGGGAGCTTGTTTCGTTCGAATGTGCTAGTTTCAACATCGGACGTACGTAACGGCAATTGAATAACAGTGGCACATGATGCAGAAATGTAAATAGTTTGCACTTTTATTCGTTTATGTAAAAGATTGTCCGTGCCCAGAAACAGTTAACTTTAACTTTTGAAATATTATCTGACAACCTTCGTATTTTACTTATTTAAGCTTGGAGCACTAAAATGATGAAACATTAGATAGTATACCGACTTTTAGTTTACCAAAGTTTCTCTCACAGTATAAAAATAAATTAAATAACTTTTATTATATTCGTAAATTTGTTCGGGCTTCGTACTATGATCTCCTACCCTATAAGACATACAACTTTTTACATAATCTCAAAACTTACATAATCTACATAGATCAATGTACTTGTATGTACTTAGGAGATTAATCAAGTTAAAGATAAATTCTTATACGTTTTATCGTTATATTTAACTTCAGTAAAATGAAGAAATTTAAAAATCTACAAATTGTTAATATTTATTAAAGATACTTTGATTTTAATTTAGTAAGTATTTTAAAAAATAATATTACAAGAATAGAAATAATATTTATATATAATACCTGTTAAAACTATGATTTTTCCATTAATAATTTAAGTTTGTTCTCAAAAGATCATAAAAAAATCGCATTCAATTCGGTTCAATAACCAATAAAAAATTAGTACAAATACTTTAAATTTTATTAAGATATTGGATAAATTATTATTAACAGTATATTAAGACACGTTCGATTAATCGGTGATATACTCTACTTAGTGACATATGTATAAATCCGTAAAACGTAGATATAACCTTAATTTAAAATTGCAATTTTTATATTTAATTATATTTTCAAGAATATTGTCCAATGACTATTTATAAATCTGCTTTAGAGAGAAGTAGATGGCATGTGTCAGTGTATAAATATCGGGTCAACGTTCGTGTCCTTATTTATTATTTTATATCAAAGTGTGTTACCTAAAATGTAAATAGCATTCTGTATTTTTACGAAACGTTATACCTTACACGATTTGCGAAGTTTACTCTATTTACTTAAACAAAACAAACATTTACATTTAATGCTTGCAGGGGTCATTAAACACTTTGAATTCATTTGTTTTCGACTGATTCTTTCATCAGTATATTTTAAATGTCCGTGTTTACACAGTAATTTTCAATAGTATTTACACTATACGTTGTGTTAAAATTACATTGACTTTCATTCGTATCCAAATCGAGGCGTGTCTCCTGGGCGACTGCGCATGCAAAAAGTTGCTTCCTCCGGTTAGCCGTACGCGCGCATCAGGTCGAGAGATCACGTAGAAGCTTGTTTGCAAATCCAATCGGCTGGATTAGCATCGTCACTGGGTAGAAAGACCTCCGGAAGGACCCGTGACGATGATCGATACGTCGTCGCCCTAGCGGCGCGAAGCGAACGCTGGCTGCGGGTAGATGCGGGACCGTCTGTCCGCATCTGCGCAATGACTTGATCGTTATGCGGGTTTAACCTTGAAGGAAATATGCGAATTGTTAATAACTATCTATATTATCAGAGAACATAACATAATAAGTATATATTTTTATGTGTAAGAATATAAGGCTGATACAATCCTAAATATAAAAGAAACAGCGAAGTAGACAGCCCATTGGGTACAATGCATAATAGTGGGACTCACCCGCTCATCCAGAAGACACTTAATTACTCGTAGGTTCCGGAGTTTCTATCAAATGGAACTGCACGCTTGATAAGCGCGCGAAATATCTCCAGCAAGCCTCGACCTAGATCGCGCGAATCGAAAGGGTCCATTTGCTTCGGAGGTAAAAAACGAGCCCCACTCGCGGCCCGAGCGCCACGATTAATTAATCAGAGGCCGCTGCACGCGAACCTTAAATTAACCGCGAGCTGCACGCGTCTCCTCGCGAGAACTAATGCGCGCCCGCGCCCGCGTCGACACCCGAGCCGCCCGCAACATCGGCCCGCGCCGAATCGGGGATTCGATTTCACGGGGCGCGGCCTCCAATTCACCCCCTAACGACGGGACTTTTCTCCCCGCGCATCTTTGATTAGCCGATCGCGAGGTTGGACGCGGTCCAAGCGCAACGCCAAAGATCGCTCCACTTCGGCCCCTGGGTCGATAAATCCGTTTGCCCGACGGATTTGCTCCGAGTGGACGTTTATACTTTTCTCCCGCGCTCGCTGTACGCTAGCTGACGTTGTAATATGGCCCGGGAATGTAAGGCGAGGGGACCTTTCCTCTCGGTGGGCGTAGGCGTCGTGTAACATTCGGTTCGTGGACAAATATGAAGGGGGCTCGATGGTTAAATATATTACTCGGCCCTTGGGCTATTTTTCAATTCGCATTTGCTTAAGGAGGATGGATGTCTGAAAGTTACTATGTGCAAATAGACACGTTGTTTGATTTAGAGGAATTGAGAGCTGTTGCGGAAAAATAACTCACGAGCTAGGATAATAATGTACCGTAAATATTGATTATTACCGCGCGATGAAAAAATGACTGTTTGCTCAAGTGTGTACACTTTATGCAGGTACTTTTTAGGGTCAATATTGGCACTAGCAGATCAATGTTGATCTTAGAATTAGTCAATCCTAAGTTTCTTCTTTCCCTATTTTTAGAAAACTAAACTTTTATTTATGCGGATACATTGTTTCTAAAAATCTAACTTTTACTATGATTTATGTTGTAAAATTTAGTAATGATTAACAACGATACTTTACCATTTTTCATTAAATTTTGTAAAAGAATAGCTACCGAAGAAGTTACTTTAAATATTTAATTTGATATTCTAGGTACATCTTGTCTTACCTAAAATAGATGATACAATATATTTGAGTATCATGTAGTATATCCGTGGCTCAAAATAGAAAATATCTTTATAACTAAATAAATGTACTCACTCTATATAACATATTAAATTTCATCAATAGTTATATGATTTGATAATACAAATACTTTCAGCAAAAACAGAGGCAAAAACATTGACTGAAAGAGAAAACAAATATCTGATTGAAAAATTTCTACTAATTCTCAAATGAATAACAGAAGCTAATTAATGCTTTTTTGATCGTTTTCAGTATTATTACCTATGATCTGATTAGAGTATATTATGCAGATAATGAACATGTTATAATCCATTAAATATAAATTACGGAACAAAGAAGTACAAATGAAACCTGCATAAGCTTTCAGTTACTTATTTATAGATTCAAATTAAATTATTATTACCTATAGTCATAAATATGTGCGATAGAAATATCAATGAAAAGAAATATACGAGGATATAGAAGATAAAGAAGTAATTTAATGATACTCTCTTTGCAAACTGCAAAGTAATACCTATGACAAGCTCTCGTATAAAATGAACCTCTTACAGTCGCGTATTTTGCGCAGTTCCCGCCTCGGTCTTGCTCGAGTCACTTTCGAACATTTCCATGCCGAACCTTCTACCACCACGTTTATCAAGTTAGTAACTGATACGATAACTAGGGAGTAGATCCACATTTAAGCCACTCTTGCATTTATTGTATCAAATTTATTTCTCTTCTGTTCTCTATGTCTGTCTGTTTTTACTTTATTTTCACAACTTGGATTAGCATGAGCTTTTCTCGAGACAGAAATGACTTTTGTACGCTCTAGAAAAACTTTCTGATGAGGACACTTCTGACTTTCGATGTTCCCCCTGATTTTCATGCGACCTCGTTCACTATCTATAAAAAAGGCATGATCTTAAAGTATAAACAAAAATAAAATCTTCTGTATAGTATCATAGTACATATAACATTATATTACTACTTTTCTAAAAGTCTACTTCTATCGAAAAAACCCTCTGTATGTATGATCCCTTCTTAGAACATATCCATTTTTAAACTAAAACCTTTCAAGCCTGAAACACAATTCTTTAGTATTTGAAGTAAAAATGTTGTTGTAAAAGTAATACAGGAAACTATTTTGGAAAAAAAGAATACTAACTTTTTCGCCTTTGAATTTCACTCTAGGTATTTATCGTGATACCTATCAGTTTTGGTATCGATTTTTTCTTAATCATAGAAAAGGAACAGCTCATTCTATTTCTTGAGCATTTAGATAATCTAAAAAGTTCCTTTTAATCATCGTAAACGTAATGATTGGATTTGAAATTAAGTAAGAAATTTTCCAATTTCGATCCAGATGAAATTCTTATCTAATCACTTGACGATACAATATTAAATATTTCAAAGTTACTTCGTAAAATTTTTTCGCATTAATGAACGTTCAATTATTTAAAATAAATACCACCTAATCAAACTACTTAATTAATAAGAAGATATAAAGAAAATTGGATTTCGGAAACCGAAATGAGATCATGAAAGAAGCATCTAACCGATCGTCAATTTCTCGCTGAGGATCCTTTGGTAGAGTAATAGAGCGACGGCTAATGCTTGTACTCCAGGAGTGCGTCGATGTTTCCCTCGAATTTGCGGTTTTACGCTGACAATAAATGCTACTGCGTACGCCACTGGTACCGAGGAAACGAGTTCATTTCCTGTTCTCGTACTGTCATTTAATTTTTGATCGGTTTGGTTAGCACCGCCCAGGTTCGTATTGTTCGACCGGGCCAGAACGAGACTATTGCGTTTTATTTTGCAGAAGCTTGTTGTACTCATTTCGTACTATTGCAATCGTGTACCGTAATTGTATGAAAATGGTACATTTTGTAGGGTATGCCCATTCTAAAGCTTTGTTAATGTAAACTTTATCAATCAAACGATTCTTATTTGGATTAAATTCAAATATTTGTATTAATCTTGATTGAAAATTATATATCATACTTGCTTACCCACACGATAAATACTGCCAAGAATAAGTCAGATTTACACCTATCTGATTCGACATAAATTTCACATACCTAATCTTCTGGAATCAATTAACGGTTTATCGAAAATAAAGAGAGACGAGTAAAATGTTGGATTATTGTAATTATTGTAATTGTCCTTTTTTTAACACGAAGGTAATAAAATGAAATTCACTATTAAAATCTGAAGAATGAGAACATAGAATGAAAGGAAAAACCAAATTTGAACTATTTAAAATATACTGGATAAAAAATATACTGTGACAAAAACATATCAGAATTACTAAGATAGCAAAGAGGCACAGTATTTATCAAGAGAATGAATTAAGTCCATGCATGTTTTGAAGCCATTTACGGAATTCTGATAAGCTTGGATTTCTTAGAAGACCGAGCGAAACTGCAGGCACTCGTAATCATTCGCACGTAAATTAGAAAGATTTATTTTCAAGTCCTTAGCAACCGTTTAATCGATATCACTTTTGCGTATCGTAACGACTCTTGACTATTTTCGCGTTTTCTGTCATCGAAAATAGAGACTGCAGTTGACGTACTACCTTTCTTTGCAATGCAATAACTAAAAGAAACTGCACAAAAGTTTCGAAAAGTAATTAACGAAGCATTATGCCTTGGAAACGGATTTTATTGCCAATGTTGGCTCTGCAGCAGAGTGAAGCTCTACAAATCTCTTTGAAATAATTCTGTTTTCACAGTCGAGCTTTATTAGAGGCTTGGTAAATGGAAGAAAATTCACGAACATTTTTAATTATCGGTTATACTCGTATACTTGTTACATCTAGATACATTATGCGGTTGATTATA
Source organism: Sycophaga agraensis (assembly GCA_018906755.1). NCBI lineage: Eukaryota > Metazoa > Arthropoda > Insecta > Hymenoptera > Pteromalidae > Sycophaga > Sycophaga agraensis. The sequence continues at coordinate 3,478,698 of JACCIE010000011.1, forward strand.
CATCTCAAGAGTTTGGTAAATATCAAATGAAACGTAAATAATATTTATATCTTTATTAATGAAAATAAAAAACTTATTAATTTAAACTAAATTCTTCATTTTATGATGAAATTGGCAAAACTATATAAATCGAGTATTCGTAATATTTGCAAGTTTATAGATAAAAACTGTAAACTATTTGAATTGATTTAATACTGATATTTGTTGTTTGTTACATTTTAATCAAACTCAATTTATTTTGACGATATTTTAAGTTATTAAACGAATTTAGAAACTCGAGAAGCAGTAAAATTCATTAGGATGGAAAGTTTTTCAACAACCGATTTAATTACATTAAAAGGAGTTGGTCAATGAGGGTGATGCGCTCCACGAGCAGCTCGTAATAAGGCAATTTTTCTACTCGACCCAAACTGAAATATCTCATTGCTTAGTTCATGAAATTATCCCTGGAGTCTGCCTGGCAAACAGTTTCCAGTGGTTGTATAATTAAATGCAGCTTAAAGCTGAAGTTTCCATTGCACCTTACGAGTAGCAGTTGCCACGCTGATTACTTGTCCTTACTTAGATTAACTCGCCACCTCGAGCCTCCCGCGGGCAGCTAACGGCTGCGAGAAAAATGTGCCCCAACTCAATTAGTATAACCGCCTTATTTTTTATTACGATGCAAATTTTTAATTAAAGTAAGAGATTAGTCGGGGGCGGGCGGGAGCTCTAATTACAAAGTTGATTCGCGAGCGATAAACGCGATTGGGCGAATTCATTTTAACTTGCGCGCGCGCGCGCCGTGGCTCAGCTTATCCCCGAGAAAGTGAAAATTAATCGAGCGAGGGTCGGATTCGTGAGGCGCGACCAGATCGCGAGGCCCAATATACGAATGCTTCGCTTCCGGTGGCGGCCTTTGTATGCTAAATTAACGGCCCTAACGGCACAATCACACTTAAGCCCGTAACGACTAAGCGCGGGGTTACGGCACGCAGATAAAAAACGGTTAAGAGGCGGCCCGTCCAGCGGCGTAAAAAGCGGCGCGGAGAGAAAAATCAGCGAGGGCCGGGCATTAAACCGAGATCGCCGCGCGGCGGCCTTATCGTGATTAAATCAAGCCAGCCGCTAACGCCGTGCCGTTATGTACCGCGGCGTTACGGCCCCGGGATGAAGTTTTTTTCGAGTAATTGGATGTAATGTAACGGCGGGCTCGAGGCGGCGTCGAGGGGACCCTTTTTACGTCGCGGTATATAAGCGTAGGGGCGGAGGGGCGGCACCGATAAGGTGCTATTAATGAACGAACCTCGGGGGCGTCAATATTTCGTCGCGCGTGATCCGCCTCGATTATTCTACTGAGTAATTGTGACGTTGAGCCCGCTCGGGGACGGTAGCGGTGGCGCGCGATGGGCGCAGCGCACTCACGAATAATATATACGTTTCTCAAACGCGTCGGATTTTCAGTTAATAAAAGATCGCATACAGATTCCCGCGAGGACCGTGCAGAGCATATTCATAATTAACCGCTTACCATTAACTCTTCTTCCGACTTGTTTTTTCGTTAAAAACGCGCGAAAACAACTATCCTCGTAGAAAAATCGTCATCAGTTGATACAATCTTGAACGACCTTGTCAGGATGGGTACACCGTGTTAATAATTAGGCGTGCAACTTAGAGTGCGTAGCTTGTACGAGGCCACTCGAGCGAGGCGGCCTTTTTAAACGAAATGCGCGTCGACACGGAAAACCCAATAAAAATTTCATTCCCGGGCATTTCTTTGGCCCGGCATTCGAGGTGGCGAACATATATCCACTTGTTCGGCCGACTCATATCTCCCGCGCAGGATGGGAATTTGCTTTGCGTGGCTGCTTTCGAAATTCGACGCGCCGATTTGGAATTCACGGCGTCGGGCCGATACGCCGCGGGGCAACTCGGAAGATGGGGAAAGGGCCGCGAGGGAGCGAGTCGTGCTTTGAAAAACAATGCCCCTAATACACGAGTATGAATACGAACTGTACTCGCGCGCGACTCGGTCATACGCGCGCGACCTGGCAATTAGCCCTTGATTACGATTCCCCGCACGTCACCGCCGACCCCCTTTAAAGCGATCTAGCGGATTAGGGCTAATGAGGCGCGCCGAAAGAAACCCAGAACACCTGGACAAAGCGGGGTCCGGCGCGTAATGTCGGTCAAGCCCCGGCTTAGGTCTTCATTATAACTTGTAATGGCGCGACAACGGCTTTAAAGAGGGGAAACTTTAAATCCAATTTCCGTCGAAGCCGCGGGAGACGCGGCAACGGCCCGCCGCATTATCCGCCTCTCTGTGTATGTACCAGGGGGTCTACCTTGAGCATTGTCCGAGGGTCCGTCCCTCGCACCGGGCCGACGGACTTGAAGCCAGCGGCGGGATTACACGCGGATCGATTGAAGCTGGCACTTAAGAGCCGGTGCTTTGACCGTACCGAAAGTCAGGCTGCAGTAATGCAGGATCGACTCTTGAATTCTGGAGATTTTTATTCCCATGCATTGTGTAATGAGGTATTGTAACACAAGGAAAGCTTTAAATCCTTATAAAAATATTTTCAAGTTACTATGATCGCAAACAATGTAATATTAAGACCATTGATAGAATTTAATTAACAGGAGTTTAGTCCTTCTTTTATTAGTACTTGTAATGTGAATGTTGCTCTATCTTGTTTCAGAATATTAATTAGAGTTTGGTTCGTAAATTGATAAACTGATGTATACAGAAGGTAATCCAGAAAATTAATGTTACATTCTGTACAGCAACATAGAATAGGGGTTTTTGTAACTAATAAACTATACTATGGTTCAGTCGAATTAATTTTGAAAGTATATTATTACGTTCTAGAATGATCTGAAACAGTTACAGCAACAGCTACGACTTACTTGGATGGAGCGATAAATTAAAACTAACTTTAACCTTTTCTCGAATCTTTAGGTAATTCCCAAATGCGAACCTTTATTTTGGGTACCTATTGATTGAAATTTCAATCGGGCACCTAACTTACTTGTTCCTAAAGCTCTTAACGCATGGTTGACTTTTCGAGTATACGTCGATTTCTATAATTCGTACAACATTGAAACTACCTTCTTCAGTTAGATATCAGTGAACAAAGAACTATTAGAAAATAACTCTCTTGAAAAGCGGAGGTTAATAAAGCGAAACGATTGTAATTCTAAAAGTTTATGAAAGGGTAGTATATTTTTAAACGAAAGTTTTATTTAGGATTGCACAATAGGACTTTTAATCTTAGGTATTTTCTGCTTTATAAGTTGTAAAATGCTACCCTTCAATTGTTGGTCCAAACAATCGAATACATTCACTTTATTGAATAGTCTGAATTTTAAGGAAATATTAAGTTCCGTATACGATCGACGTTCGCGTAAGCCAAAAAAGAGAGAGATATGTAATAAAAATTCCATTATAATTCAGTTGAAAATTTTAACTTTGGAATTAATATTACATTATAATTTAACAATATTCTTCAATAGCATTATTACTTGCAATAATGTATTTAATGAAAAATAACATTATTATACGAACACGATCCGATGTATTAATTTCGAGTGCTTTTGTAGGACAATCGAATTAAAATACAATCAGCAATTTAAACGCGATCATATGGGTAAATTCAATAATTGTATTTAACTAGCAGTTAAATGATGCATTGTATAAGCAGCGTTACAATTACGATTGGCGACCAAAATAAGACAGCGACGCATTGTCTCGTTCTCCTATTGTCGACGAACACAGAGATATCTAGGGAAATCATCGTCTCTCCTGCAGTCGGCGCTCTAACTAGGATCGGACGATTGGAAGGGGTCGGATAGTCGAAGGGCTAGGCGCGAGTGCGCCATTAAACTCGGCATTGTTAAACATAACGAATCGAATTCATAGGTCTAATTGAGTGGCGCCCCAGCGCGTTAATCAACGTCTGTTAATGAATCGGGGCGGTCTCCGGCCTGTCCCGCCTGTACAACCAGGTAAATTGCTCGGCCGGAAGACGCGCGGAGAACGAGCTGGAAAAGACGAGGCGAACTTGCCAGTGCGAAGCGCAACTTCCCCGCCGCATAATGTCGCAAATAAATGCTGCCAACGCGCGAGCGTCCAACTTTCCGCTTGTTCAAAAAGTTTGGGAGCGCGCGCGGTCCCTCGATCCTGGCGATACGGATAAATCGGTTTGCCGCGTGCGCCGATTTCTCGGACGATCGATCGGCTTTAACTTCGCTATGTAAAGTGCGGCTCTCGCGGGTATTAGTCGGTGGATGATAAGCCGATGATTGTGTGCAGCTGTATCCGACCACGGGGAAGGTCTTCCGTACGAGTTCATTATTTGGTGATCGAAAAGTTGTCGCACTGCGAGAAGGGCGTATGACGCCGCGGAGCCGCGCATGATTCCGTCGTTTGCGTAAACGGGCCGCCTGCCTTTGAAGCTCCTCTGCGCCTCGAGTCGCATTAGGATAATTAAAACTACAAAGTTTCGCATACTCGGCATTTTTGAGAGTCCTGCACTCTTTTTTGCCCCCGCGCAAGCGCGTTTGCGACCAACCGCTTTGAGAACCAGTTCATTATCGTTATCCGTAGTTTGCCTTGTTTCGGCGGCTTCGTTATTTCTTGATGTGGGATTATTTTGATTGCTGCTTATGACTGTTTCTAGTACTTGGGGTTATGGGCGGAATTTCAGTGAACTCCCAATTCATGCAGTTATTGAATAATTTGTCTCCTGTTGGAAGTTAGTTTTTGTAAGTGCGTTATACTTCATTAATATACAAGAAGAGCGATAAGCTTTTGAATGAAATGATCAAGAATATTCTTTAATGAAGCAATTAATAATTCTTTGAAGTGAAATTGCAGTTGCAAGTTTAATCGAGTATCTTTTAAGTTACGATTTAGGACTTTCACTAAAAGCTTTCACCATCACTTGTAGAAGGTCCCTCCTAAATAATAGTACACATTTTAGTGTTATTCATCTAGTCCTGTTTTATTTCAGGACGGCTTGCGTAATTCAATGGACAATTAATTAGCTCAATCTCGTTTAATTTCCGTTCAACCTAATCAACGGACCTATTACTATTTTGTACGCGAAATTTCCAATTTTAAATTAGTGACAATTTTGGCCAGACTTTTAGACATTCAATGTTTAAATTAACAATAAATTATTAATATATTATATCGTTATAATCAGAATTAAGAGTTTTAATGCATTGAATGTAATGGTTATATAAGTTTATTATTCTATATTCTCACTTTGAATATGCAGATGTTGTTATCTGAAAAATATTTAACCGGTCATACATAGTAGCGTAATGCATCAGTAATAATTCAAACGCTCAACTGCATCGTGATGTATCGCACACAGTATAATACGCACATCATGGTTTTTCAGTATATCACGCAAAAATATTCTTCATTTTTATGAATATCTGCCATTCGCTTGACTTATGGTTAATTCACTGCGTCAAAACTTTATACATATACATATTTTTTAAAGAAAATATCTGCAGTTTACTAGACAAGGTGGATCATCTATAATATTTATATACACATAAATAATGCGCATTTGTTAGCGATCGGATTTCGAAGAACGAGTGTCATTGTGCCACATAACAGGTAGTAAGCGTATCGACATGTGTCATTTACCAGAATAAATTTAGCTTTCACTGGCACTTTATCACATTTAAGAAAGTTTTATTTAAATTTTTTCTGGCTCGAGAAAAGGTAATTTTTCCACAAAAACCTTCATTGTTGTCTTGCCGAAAATGCCATTACGTAAACTTCTTTCAGAGTAATATTCACAAAATATTCGTCGGTCGAGCAGCATGCAATTAGCATTCTTCGTAGGCATGACTCGTGTCGTTGTGCTTACCCCCGCAGCGTATAATGCCTTTCGAAAAGCGAAATTAAAAAGCGGATTTACGGGGAAAAGAGTTGAGCTACGCATTACCGCTCAAAAATAATCCCGCGAGGGTTAATTGAAGTCCTCGGCAGGTACTTAAAAATATTAACGAACTCGAGATAATTTCTAGGAGTAATTATTCTCGATGGGATTAGACACGGCCCGCGGCAAGAATAATTCCCGCGTGAAAAGACTCGGAGATGCGGAAGAGCCTGGGCGCCGCTTGGTGCAGGCAGGAGAGCGCGAATTGCGACGCTCGCGCTATATACAGTAATGTATGCGTAATTATAGTTTATGTAATAATGCGATGCGCATACATTACCCATTCGTACGGAAACTGCGTCGTCGCTCGATTCGGTCTACAACTCTCCTCTATACGCTGCCGCGCGCACCGCGGATAAATCCTTTTTGCATTTGCGAGCTCGCCAACTCCTCTGTATGATGCAGTACTCCTCGAAATCTCGTTGCCATTATTCACGAGTGCCGAGGGCACGAGTGAAGCCAGAGGGTTACCCCGCCCAAGGAATTTCTTTTCGTCAGTTGACGCCCGCCTCTGTGTCAGTCGTAATAGGCTATCAAGTGGTTCATTATTTTAGTTTTTGCAGTCCAGTGCAAATTCCACAATTTCCACCTCGGTTTGAACTCATCTTCTGCACGTGTCTTTGCATACGTGCATGTGTAACCGTTTAATTATTCTGAAGTTTAATATGTAATTGGTACGATGAACTTGGAATGAAAGATTATCGTTAGCTCATATTCAATAATTGAACCAAAGTTAAAATAATCAATAGAGATGAAAAAAATCAATACTCTATTTAATAAATTGTAGCTCTTGGAATAACTAAGATATATTTGAAATAAACTGAATGTCTGACCATTCAGGCTGTTTTCTACTTAAATTTATTCCAAGCCTTGTTTGATTAGATTTTATAGGTCTCTCCTTTAAAGAAGAAAATTAATAAATTAAAGAACAATAATATACGAACAAATATACACAAATTAATATTTGCATTTAAAAATATTTAATAGAATTAATTTTTAATAGCTAAAAATGTCAATTAAATAATGCAACAGAGTGAATATGTTGCATTGATGGACTTTTCTTCTTCATACAAGAGAAAGTATTCTGTAACTTAAAAAATTCCTAAATTAGATACAGAGGAGGAAATGAATGAATTAATAATGCCAAGCAGTCTGCAGAAAATAAATATATCGATTGTTTATCTATAGTGTATAAACTTTTAACAATTGAATTTGGATTTATTGATTACAATGCTTTGTTTCAAGTAAAGCGTCTTGTAGAGCGTTGAGCAAAACCATATCGTAGCCTCTTCATCGCCGCAGCCTCTACCCCGACTCGCGAAGCCCTTCGAAACTATTATTGACTGTTCATTTCGACTCGAATATAGATGACATATATCTGTCATTTAATTTTTGAATATTAAATTAACGTTTACTAACAAATGCAGTATTAATACATTGAACAGATAATATATCATTGATCGCCGTCACTAGTAGTAAATGAAACTAATGAAATGGCTTATCGAAATTAATGTTCTCTAATACACTTTTCCAACAAAAGATAGAAATAACTGCCTGTTTAAATCTATTTTAAACAAATCGTTTATTTCCGTCAAAACATTCCTCCTCTTTCTGCGCATCCTACGTAACCTATAAATTACAACAATACAACAAATCAGGGAATCAAAAGTCTTTAGTAACACAGTTTTACGGCCAATATGAAATCAAGGATAAAAAAAATAAAGGACTGTTACAATCGAAGGAGTTTTCCATTCGAATAATTATTCTCAGAGCATTATGCGAAGTATTAACAGAACAAAGCATTACCGGTAGATGCTAATGATCTTTCTGGAAGAAAAACAAGAAAGAGTCGGGGACAAAATTTCGCAGGGCTCAGTATTCGCGCGGCTATAGTAATTTATACGAGGTAAATCGTTAGGATTACAAATTCAAATAAAGTGTGTCTCGTTACAGAGCGCGAGGCGATGGCGACGTCCCAGCTGGAGTGCAAGCTCGAGGGTCTGCACCCGCTCCTGGTCGTCACTTACAAAAACATCACGATATCGGTGAGTATTGCCGGTTGTACTTTCCGGTCGCGGGATCCGGACTCAGCGGCCCGCGGCCCTATTAAGCCTGCATATTCATGGGGCCCTGCGACTGCGAGACTCCGCCGGTGCACTCTGGCAATCTCGGTGCCGCGAGGCTTTTATCGCCAGTCGACCTCGGGCGAGAATTGCGATAGAGAATACTTTTTATCGGGGAGGCGGCCCGGGGCGACCTTGCACAATCGCGCGCGGCGAGTCGAAATTCCCGGCAGCGCCCGGTGTAAAGGATTCAATATACCTTTCAGCCCCGGTGCGTCTGAACTTCATTCAAAGGGAATAAATTTTCAATTTTATCCCCATCGATGGAAAAGTTTCCCACCCGGCGAGTAAGATTTAAGCCCAGAAATCCAACTTTGGCCTTCGGCTCGCCACATAATTACGGATCGCCGGGCGGCCGGCGGCTGAACAAACTTGGCGAAAACGATCGCTCGCGAGGCTGTTGCTCGCGCGCACCTCCACGCGACACTAAAAAAACAGGAGAACCGATAATTATCGCACTTCTCCGAGGTTAGGGCTGAAGGGAAAAATATCGGCAGGTACAACAAGGCCGGCGGGGGAGCATTAGCAAGTTGGCCGCGCGGCCGTATAATACGCGGGCGAGCTCGAAAGTTCAGCCCTTAGAGCGTTTTGAGAAACTGGCGCCGGCCCGGGAGTTCCCGTAACTCCGGGCGCCCCTTGTTCTTTATGGGGCCGGCTCTTCCGGCCGCCTCGTTATCCCTTTTATCTTCCGCGCACTTTCACTGGCGAGCGAGCTCGCAGGTTGCCCGGGGATCCGTCCCGAGGGCTCAAAGGGGTCTGCTGGCCAATCGATGCGCTCCCGTAACTTTCGCCCCCCCCCCTCTCCCCACGCGCTAACGAGCGCCGACGCCCGTTGTCTCGCGCCCGGTATTCAGCCATAGACTCTTCTGACTCTCCCGGAAGGAAAAAAAAAATGAAACTCCGTGCAAATCTTGCCCTGAACCGCCTACTGCTACGCGAGGGAAGAAATCACGTTGATCCGCAAAAGATTAGCATTGCCCCGGGGCCGCGTGCAAATGTAATCCGCTGGCTAAATCACCCGGCGACTGTGCCTTTACGGTGACAAGGCGGCCTATTAGTCGCAGCCGCGGGCCGCGCCTCCATTCAAGGGCCGGACCGCGGGATAAGCCCTCGCGGGGCCCGGGTGAATTTGAGAAACGGCCGAGTCACCCCCCGGCCTGGGCTTAAATTAAAGCCAGGCGCGCTAATGGCCCTCGCGCCTTTGTTTCCCGTAATTTTAAGAACATCTCGAGACACGGCCGGATTAGGACGTCTAAGGGAGTTACGTCCCGGCCGCCCGGGAATTTCCCGTTTTATTAGCTTATGCAAAACTTGAACTTTTAATCAGCTTTCCAGCCGAGCCCTCGCCGTCATTTTTTACGGCTCCAAAGCCTCGCGAAAATTAATCAAGCTATCAGAGACTTACTTGGGCGACTTGTTTCGTAAAAGGGACCAACAGTTTTTGACCGACTAGCATGGAACGTTTGTCTTTTGAAAGCTCTAACTGACGGAGTACGGTAGGTGCACGCGCTATGAATGCAAGCGCTTGGAACGGGGCGGATATTTATCAGATCCAAGACCTCGTTAAACAACCCTCAGAAATTTATTGAAAACTTAATAAAATCAATAGCGCTAGATGTATTTAAGAGAATTCAGTGCCTCGTCAAACTTGATGAAAGAGCCGAAACCTAGAGCTGCTGGTTCTCTCTATGGAAGGAGGTATCATAATACCAAATTTTGAATGAAGGTGAAAGGTAGATTTAACTTGATTCATAAAGAACTTCGGGACTGCCAGTTTTTCAAATTTTCTTTCTTCAAAGAATGCATATAACATACTAATTGTCATTTAGACCATTTCCAGCAATCAGAAGCAATATTTTAATTAAAAAACTTGACCAAAGTTTTTTAATGGCCACGCCAAGCGCCACGCAATTCTTAAACAATCAAAATGAACATTACCTCGGTTACATAATTCACTGTTAATTCTAGGAGAAATAACAAAGACATTTATTCTACTACCACCTGTCAAACTCCCGGGTGACAAATGATTTTTTAATCCCGAGCTCCTCCGAAAATCAGATAATTTTTCCCGGGAAACTCCAATCTATACCCCGGCAATTACCATCATCAATCTTCCCGAGAGACTCGACCCGGGGCGAGATCACAATGGCTTCTAGAACGGTTAGCTATCGGGCTTACACCGAAACTCGTCCAATTTCCCAAACGACCGCGTGCGCGCAAACGGAAAGGAAATCGGCCTCGCGGGCACTTGCGCCAGGCGCGAAAGGAGGGAGGCGGCGCGGCCCAATTTGTAACCAAATAAGGTCCCGCCGTTTATTCCGTTCAATCCATTAGGCGCGGCGGGGGCGTTATGGTCCGCGCGGCGGGCACTTGGGCCGCCGGAATCCCCGGCTGCTTTGCATCCAAATGGCCGCCCGGGCGTCAAAGGGGGCCGCTAATGATTCGCGCCCGCCGCCCGCGCGCCCGGGCTATTTGTCACTTTTTTTGTGCGCGCGCCCTGTCCCCTTTAGCAGGGTATTTATTGCAATGAACTACTGCACGGCCGGGCCGTTGCGCCGTCTCTCGCGCGAATCGCGCGTGGGCGGTTAAAAAGCGCTCGGGCCGAGGGCATTATGAGGCTCGTAATGGCCGCAATGGCGTTTTATCCCCTTACGCCTCAAGCGCTTCGATCCCCGCTGTAGAGAGCTTCTCCCACTGGCACGAATTCGATTAAATTCGCGACGATGGATTAGGCTCTCACTGATCGCTGTAACTTCGCGATAACGGCAATATTTTTTACTGACTAAAAAATGTGTCCTTATTCATAAACATCTACATAATGACATTTGTATTCTTTATTAGCTCTTTATTCAGAACATTTCTAACAAGAAACTGTGCATGTGTGCCCATAACTGTGTCGTTTCAAGTTTTATATTCTTCGATTTATGTGAAAGAGTTTATACATATAAGATTAATATTAAAGTTAATTAATAGGTACCGATTTTTAAAAGCTTTTGATATCACCATAAAATTTTCCTGGTTTTAAACGATAAGAGTTTCCCGAAGCGGAATTTTGCTTTTAAATGAATTTTACATTTTCTTTTTGGATATTAATAAAAAGATCATGATGATACTGTTAAATATTCCATCGTATAAAATTACAAAAATCATTTTTTATACATTTACGATCTTTATAAAATGATTGAGTAATTGCGATACATTATTGCTGATCATATATCTTTATGATTGTGACTGCAAAATGTATGGTTTCAGGTCAAGAACTTACTTTTAATTTTTAACAGTAACACGATTATACATTTTTATTTTATTTATTTCAGTTCAGCATATCTTTGCCTCTTTTACCCGTGTCCTAACGCTTAAAATTATAGGATTCAACATTTACTTGGGAATGTTTTTACACTTTTATATTCAGAGTGCAACGATCCAATTACAGTCACTTGCTTGCCCGTGTCAGCTAGTTATCATCCGAGTTAAATATACGAGAGGGAACACCAAGCACCCAATGGGAGAAGCGCCGCGGGTGGCAGTAAATAGATCGCGTAAAAAGGTTAAAACGGCAGATGAAGTTCCAAATAAAGGGAGCGAAAAGAATTAAGCTTAAAGCACTCGGTTGGGGTGAGCAGCGGCAAATTGGCGCCGGCGGAGGCAGCCGTGAGGAGTGGATCAAATGAAGCGGGGGAAACAAAGCGAGGTGCAAAAAGCGCCCACCTGCCAGGTGCGCTCGTACGGAAAAGTACGCAGCCAGGCGCCGCACAACTATTTGCCCGGGCAAATGGATACACGCAGAGGCTGGCTAAGTCGCGACGTCAGCAGGTGACCCGCCGCGGGAATTGCCGACAGCGCCGATTGCCGCCCTCGAGTGGGGCTTTTCTTAGGTCGCCTCTGTACAGATGTCCCCGGCACTCGATGCTTTTTTCGGCGAGCGCCTCGTTTGCGCGCGATTTTCCCGCGGCGGCCGGCTTGACGAGGCGAGCGCCGGCCAATTCCCCGCGCTTTTGTTCGGCCCCCGCGCGCTTTTCCCTCATTCCGCGGGGGTAAAAAGTAAACGAACCCGGGGACTCGTTGACGCGATTGCCCCGTATTTCTCAGCGTAAGAGCGGGGATTGCGTCCGTTGTTCGATTTTTCGACAAGTTTTATTCTCCTATACCGCTAGCCCATTTATTAGGTGTTGACTGGTTGCTTTTTCTCGGCGGATGTTACAACTCATGCGCTTGGTAGGGACGTTGTAAAGGTTGTATTTTAAACGTTGTTATCGGCTCCTCATTTACGCCGAAAGTTTCGCCGAACTTACTTAAGTCAACTAACAAGTTGCCCAGATGTTGTGTAACAGATAAGAAACCCGTAATACTTTTAAGAGTCAACGGTGGATGAGCGAATTTTTTTTAAATTTAGATTAGAAGAGATGTTAATATTTACGCAATGAAAACGAAAAGTTTTTCTTCGCTGAATTTGGAATGAAAGTTGGGTTAGGGGATTGGGAGCCTGGATGAAATGTGAAAGACAGAGAATGAACTAAGTAAACATGCATTACGTAAGAGACTCTAGAGAAATTACCACATAAGGAATGCAGTTTCTCTATTTTCCCCAGGGGTCTTCTACTCAATGAATGTTAACTAACTTCTTTTGTCACCTTAGTTTTTCCTTAGCCAAGAAAGTATAAGCCTCGTAAAATCTCTTTTGAAAAATTTTCATTGAGTAACAAAATTAGTACTATATATTTATTAATTCACGAATATTCTCTTGGGTTAAATATTTTTAATTTTGAACGAATACTTCCTTATAGCTATATTAAAAATTGAATAAAGAGATTTACAAATATTTACCAAAAAGAGAAACAGTAGGTTTCATTGTAAAAATATGTACTTGAATAATAATTAACGGATAAGGATTTATGATCCACCCGACAGTATATAACAATAAACCACATATTAACAGCTACGAAAGTACACAAATAATAAACACGTTTCATATTGCATTCGTTCCCTCGCGGACGTCGAAAACGTTGTAAAAAGCCAAAGATCCCGCATCAACATTAATGCCTTGCATTATTGCACTCATGTACCGCTATCTCGGTAAAACATTTTAATACAGTTCGAAAGTTGTCCGTCATTATTCAAAGTTGGTCGCTTACAATGAAGTCAAAGTGAGAGGGCTCGTCGTGGACGCAGAGCCTCCCTCCCCCCGTAATCAAAACTCGCAATAATCGCCCCGAGATAAGAGACTAAGACACTTGGGCGCGGGCGGGGGGCACGTTATCATCCCATCAGGAAATTTCACGTCTCGTTGGGAGTGGTACTAGGCGACAGGTGAAATTCCGCGACGACGTCGCGCGAGCGCAGTGCGGAGCCGCGCGCGTCCTAGCCCGGGGCACGGCCGCCGCTTCAAAGGTTCAAGCGGGGCGCTCGCGTCGGCACCAGGCGCGCCTTATTGCCGAGGCCCCGGCTTTGTGCCGCGCCGCCCGGGAATAATTAAACCGAGAGGGAGAGAGAGAGGGCTTGCGAGACTTTTCCCGCCGCGAGAAGAGCCCGATCGTCGGCGACCGTCCATGTAAGCGTCGGGGATTCGGGGCATTGGACTTGTCACGAACAGCCGCCGAGATCTGCGGGCGACCGAATTCCCCGCACGTCTCCGCGCCTCTTTTCGGGACCGAACGACCGCGGCCGCGGAGCGGCTCGCGTGGCCCGGCTGCGTGACTCCCTTTCGCGGTGTCCTCTTTTCCCCGAGAGCCGAAACCGACGATTTAGGCCATGTTACGCGCGAAATAATCGAGCGCTGCCGCGGTCTGACCGAGTCAGTGTCGTTTCTGTTGGACAACCGGCTGCACGTATATCATGGGTAAAGAGGCATTTGGAAGCGCTTTGAGCGGCTCATCTCTAACTGAACCTTCTGCCGCGGTGCCCGACTCACCCTACCTCGTTAGCTCTCAAATATTTACTCCTTTTCTGAAAAAAGCGAACGCTCCGGACGGAAAAAACGGGTAATTATAAAGCGACTCCGACCGATCCATAGTGGGATCCCGATCTAATGCGCTAACAGCCGAGCGTCACCTGTGCCGACCGAGTTATAATTCAACTCGTTCGCACGCTCGCTTGTGCGGCCCGGGGGAGAAAAGGTTTGAAAAAATGGCGATCGATGGGGAAACAAAAAAGCCCGCGGGCCGAAACAGTGGCTGTGAAGCCTCGCCCCGCGGCAGTTATAACGAGCTGCCGCGGCAGCGCCATTGAGGAGTCGCGCACTCCACGGAAACTTTTTTCACTGGGTTCTTTTTTCTCCGCAGGTGGATAAGATCACGGTGCCGGCGGCCCAGCGGGTGACGGTGCGTTGCCGCGAGCTCGGCAAGTACAAGCTCATCGGAGACTCGGTCCTCCACTGCCGCAACGGCCTCTGGAGCGGCAAACTGCCCATCTGCATACCCACCACCGCACTCTCTAATTACACTGGTGAGTACATCGCTCCGTTTTATTGTCTCGAGCCCACTGTGTGCACAGTGCACTGCTCTGGGCTATTATAATATGCATGTGTCCGTGGCTTCGCGGAGACGGGATCCGTCCGTCGTCCTGTTATTCTTAGATGGTCAATATAGCGAGACAATGTGCACTCTGAGATAACGGCTATTGATAAACGTGTAGCGGATTTCATATTAAATACTTTCGGTATTACTATATACTGTTATTACACATCACAAGGATAAGAGTGAAAATGAACCGTAATCATTAATTGTATTTTTTAATTCAAACGATCGTTTCACAATAGATTTACTTATAAGTATTGTTATGTTGTGTCAGAGGTTAGAATATTATAACTATGTACTTTTAAACCTCAAAAGAAAGAAAGTTTATAAGTAACCTTTGAAAAAATAGGTGCTAAAACTTTAATCTTTAATATTCAACTTTATCAAGGTCCTCATGTAGATAACTATACCAAAAATTTTCAATTTATACAGTCAAAAGCAATTGTTAGGCATCTTCTTATCTTAGTAGACTGAGTACAATCATTAAACCACAAAATGCTGTACTAAAATCTTGCAATCATAATTCGTAATTTTTATAAACGATTTAATGAGTCTGTTTCTCTTAATATCTGAGATGCAGCAAAGACCTCTATGAAATTTTTCCAAGTGTAATAAATCACGCACATATTAAATTTTTCCTGCGACGTGGCAGCGTTCAGAGTAGAGCGTACTTTCTTCAAAATCACAAAGAAAAAGGAGAACCGCACTCGGCTTGTTCCTACACGTGAATCCCGAAATCCCCGCGCAAGGTTTTAATCAATCCCCAACCTAGGTTATTGCGACTAGAAAGACAAACTTACATCCTCTTATCGGCGCGACCCCTTATCCGCCCGGTATCAGCTGCTACGATCCCTTCCAAGCCTCCAATCTTCGGCTGGAAAAAGCGGGAGGAGAGCAAGCGCGCGCGGGAGAGCCTGGTAAATTAACTTTTGTACAGGATCAAGACTCGGGGGCAAGGGGTACGTACGGGAGGGCGGCTACGTGCGCGCCCCTCCGGAAAGCTTCATCTCCCTACATCTCCCGGCCGGCTTTTTTCGGCCGCGGCGATCCCCGAGATAACGTCACGTACGGGGTGTCTAATTCGTGGGAGTTACGGGTGCACGCGCGCGCACCTCGCTCCTATTTAAGTAACGAGCTTTTATTTGGTGGACCGCGCGACCCGTCATTGGACCCTTGGCCCGACCTTTTTTTTCGCCGCCGGCTCGATGCCCGTTAATTTAGTCGTTTAACCGCCAGATAGCCCCGAGGAGGAGCTTTTGCACTAATTGATCGTTAACGCTGCCCGAGCTTTATGCCCAAAGATATATACTCGGTACCTTTCAAGACGCTCGCTTGAGAGCCGATGTGCGCGGCCCTCGAGATTGCCCGCGATAACTAACTTAAGGGTGCGTGAGTTATATAAGACGCTCGAGGATGAAGAGTGCGCAGAATTCGGGGATTCCCAGTTGAACGTCTTAAGTTGCCAGCGATCGCCAAGCCGAAACGGCTTTGGAAGCCCCGCGGAATGTTAATAATTTCGATCTTTCCGCTTGGGGACGAGGGGAATTCTTGACTTAAATGTTTCTCTTTCTTGCGAGTTCCAGGGCCGGAGAAAAAGAAGGGGAGGAATTCGAGGCGAAAGCGAAAGCGCAAATCTACGGAATCCTCACGCGTCTACCTCGGAAATCTCAGACTCGCCCTCGGAATGCAGTGTTATTGCCTTTTATCTTCTTCGCGCTACACCACTTTTAAGATTTTTAAGCCGCTCCATCGAAATTCTTCAATTACAACGCTCCGCAAAGCTCTCTTGAGCCCAATGTGGCCCCTGGAGTGAACTAACGATATAATTACCAGCCGACCGTTTGCCCAAATAGTCCCGGAATAAAGTTGGCTCTCGGGCGGAAACACTTTGACAAGCAAGTTTCCCAGAAATTGATACGGCTTTTTCGAATTAACCAAAATGCTCCGGCGCCGAAAGTTAAATTAAAGTGCCGATCGATCAGTGCCAACTTTTACCCTCGCAAGTTATAAAAGCAAATGTTTACGAGCGACTTAAGGAAATTTCCGATCCAAAAAACCCAAGGAGAGCGTCAATCCCGAGACGCGGCCCTGCAGGGCTTATACAATTATTCATAAAAGCGCGACATCAAACGCGCAGGCACCCAAGGCAATCGGCTGGCGTCAAGGCACATATTTACATTCGACGACGCGGGCAGAATACGCACTTGCGCGGGGAGAAGGAGCCGGCCGGGATCATTACTTCGGCCGTACAGCGAAAATCACTTACTGCCGCGGCCCGGTCAAATAAACCAAAACATTGGGGCGCACGCAGCCGCGGGGCGACGACTGCGCCGGATGCCTGCGGCCGATTCCCCGCCGCGCCGGGCCATTGGCTTGCCACCCACGTACGGGAGGGGGGGGGGGAGACGCCCTTCTTCTCCGCACTCTTTCTCCCCCACTGCTTGTCTCTGTACTCGGGTGGGGGAACGTCGCGGTCGCGCAGCCCTGTGTACGCGTCGGTGATTGCGCCCGACGCATCGCTACCCGCAGTCTGCTGCGCTTCGCCTATCTCAGATCGTTACTTTTATTCGAGTTGCGGCGTATGCGAGCCGAGTTGCAAACAGAACGGTAATGGGAAAAAGCTACGAGTCGGCCCTTTCATTGTTTAAAATGCATCAAGTTTTTTAACTGTCATTCCAAATCCTTGGTCGCATGATTGTAGCGCTGATTTTCATTTAATTTATTCTGCCGGACTTTTTAGTATTTCTGCTACATTTAAATAAATCAATATGCTGCACGGCAATAGTGATAATTATTACTAGATTAATTTACTGCTGGTTTTAAAATCATATTATGATAATAAAATTACAAATAAAAGTAATGTCAGTTGATTAAACTCGCATGTAAACGAAAAGAGGACATGGTCAGTATGCAGACCTTTGCCGTAACCAGTTTTCCTCTAACTTTTGTTATGACTTGCCTTGTTGCTTTTTTATATCACTTAGTTCGTACCTAATTAAAAAAGTAAAAGAGCCAATGTCATATGCTGGTAATATTTTTGTTTCTACATTATTTTTTTATTACAGTGAAAAAATCTTTTAAATAAATTGTTATTATTGCACTTTTAATAATGACATTAATTATTTTACCATAAGTATTATTATTACATACTGGATACAATAGTTCGAGATACAAATTAAATAGAATTGTATAGCTAAAATGCGTGCATACAATGATAAACATTAATTATAAATATTTATGCTCGTGTTTATGACAGCAAGCCTCTAAAATGTAAAGAAGCGCGCTAAAGAGAATTCTAAGCACTTGGTACGAAGTATTAGAAAGTAAAAGCTATAGTTACATAGTACAGGAAGATTAGAGTAGCTCTCAATAACGCCCTAGTGTCGGACTCCTTAAGAACCACCAAAGTAATCAGGAGCGAAGTTGCAGTCAAGATTTTCAGACAGTATTAATGAATAAGTAAGTAGGTTTTATTATAAACAAATTGTATGCGAGTTATATTACTTAATTGTTACTATACATTTCTCGGAACTAGGTTCATTCGTGCAACATAATATAAGCGCATCCATGATAAGTTCTATCTGTGAAAGAATTACTTATGAATTCAATCAACAGGGTCGGTACGAAACCGTAACGTATATGCACAATGACGAAGTACTCATAGTTATAGCAAAATTCATGTGCCTAGATGGATCCTGTACTCTACATATACCATCCAGATATATTCGAGTTATTTGAGTGATAAAATTGTTGATAGGAATATCTAAAAGCTAATTTTAATTTAATTACAATATCGGTAATAATGCTTTTATCTGGTCTATTGTGATGAATAACAATTTTGAATCTATTATACATATGTATACCTCTTGTGCAGCTATAAGAAGAAATCGATCGGGTCAGAAAAATAAATTCATGATTCTCCATATATATCGAAATGACATTGTCTTCATACTCAATATTGTATGTTAATATAAATTATAAAGAGACAAATTAATATTTATACAATAAATTTCTACTGTAAAACTCTATAACATAAACAATCCAAAAAGACATATTGTTAAATAGATGTTAATGCTCACAGATTCAGCTGGTAGACCAGGTATAGTAACTGTTACTGTGGAAAATTAGCATAGGCAATAGAAGAATACGATCTATTCAAGCATAATATAATAAGTACTCGTATTCCAAAATCTTCGTGCATTTATGAGATGAGATCTAGAACTAAATCCACTTTCAACTCTTTATTGAGCTGTTCTTCAATATATAGCACTATTATCGAAAATAAATGAGTTGAACTGAGATTGTAAAACCGAACAAGGCTAAATGCGAATAATCCTACACTTGAGTATCCGTCAAGCGTAACAAACACAATCAACACAAGCATAGTTCTTCCTTAAATGTGACTGAATTAAACATATCTCGCTATGGTATGCTATTACCTTGATACGAGATGGTTTGAGATGATGTGATAATATCAATGAATGGCTAATTAATTCTAAGGATACTTTACAATATACTAGTATATAACTATAGCAAGATGGAGTGAACATGGAGACAGTAATAGATATAAGTAATGGTCATAAATATTATTATATAAGATTTAGAAAGCGTGAAAACGGTAATTACTATTTATTATTACTATTTATTTATTCTTAATAAAGCTTGGTAGTGTCATTATTATACACAAAAATTTGCATCAAATAGTTGAGTACCGTACTACACCGGTGAATTATAACGCCTCATAATTAGTCCTTCCCTTTACACTCTTCTCTTACTTATAATAGATGAAATCGGGCTTGCTTAAAGAATATGAATTAGATAAGCTGTATAAGCATATATATAAGAGTGTAATGTAAGGTGTCAATCTAATAACTCTACGTAGGAGTAAAGAGGAAGGTATCAAGTTCGGGTAATTTGCAATCTCTAAAGGGCATGTTCAGAATTACCGCGCTGGGCTGCCTGGGAAAAGTTCTTAACTAAGGGGTGTCATAATTTAGGCGACAGTGACTCAGTTGCAAGTTGTATTGCCTTTAAACAAAAGGTAGTATCAAAGAAAAGGAAAATTAATTGCAGAATGAATGTAAAGCTACACAACTTACAAATAATTAGAATTCCAAATATACTGTAGATGTAAATGTGTCTGTATCATACGTGAAATGATATATATGCAGATATGTATACATGTCCCTACTCGTATAACTATAAACTGGAGAGTCAAAAGTCGAGTGTCAAGGGATTGAAGTTTCGGATATTCACCTCACCATATCTTCCAGTGGCTAACCGTAGGAAAGGGAAGAGAAGGCTGTTAGCAAGTGAGATTCTCCTGAATTTCAACAGGTTCTCTCGTAGCTAACCACTGAACAAACAAGTGCAAGCTACGTTAGAACTGATGAAAATGCAGGTAGGAGAAGAGTTCAGAGGTTCCTTACTGCACCGACAGAAACGCATTTATGTACATATATACTCATAGAGGTTTGCTACAGAATAGTAATATAGTAGAGAAATAAAATTAGGCATTTATTTATAATAAGCATATTAGTATCCGCCATTTAGGTATATAGACTTTAGACGTGTTGACTGTCTTTCATACTAATCTTTTAATAATCATATTTGTTTTTATTTATACTAGTATGACAGATATATTCTAAAAAGGTTTTGAATTCAATTGGTATATTAAAAATATAAAGATCAAAGACCGAATATCATTTGTAACATGCAAAATAAAAAATAACCGTAGAACTAGTGTCTAAAACTTATAAATACGGGCTTTGAACTAAATTTTTTATATCTTTGAGTATGTACCTCGAATTGTAACATTATGAATGCAAAACTTTATCGAAAAGTCTATAATTATATTAATGCTGTAGGCTAACCGTGAAATTAGTAGAATGGACTTTTATCGTTCAAAAAAACGTTATGGACTTTATATTCATTATTTTAAAATTAATTTATATCGTTATTATTTTTATATATCCTTAATATTAAGCAATAATTTTTCTTAATAAGCTCATTTTTTATATTGTTTCGGTTACCAGCTTATTTCGAGGAACACAAATTAATTTGATTCATTCGCAAAGGATAAGGATTTACAGTTTTACATATATTTCAAATATTCGATAAAAAATTGTGTTAACCTCTCCTGACTAGCATAGTTTCAGAATTTATAGATAGATTTACGGCTACTGTCTAATTACAGGTATAATTCGAAAGAATGGAATTCCAATCGTTTATAACCGCCACGTTTGAAATTCTTTGCTGGTTCTCTGGAAATCGTTAGATTTTTTTCCTTCACTTTTAAGTAAATGCAAGTTTAAAAAAATACAACGGAAAACTTTATAAAATCAAACAAGACATTACTGAGAGATGGTAAAGTAGTTTTGCATTTGAAGAAGGTTAACATTTTATAATGAAAATGGCTTTTATCGATCTCATGTTGAAATGTTGATTTCTGAAAGAAATCTAGAAAAAGTAAAAAAGATTTTAGCGAATATGAAAATAATTCTTAAAAAACTAGTTGACTATTGTCAATTGTACTCCATCATATATATTTGTAATATTTTTCATTAGCACGTGATACGTATATTTACATTTAGTGAGGAAAATTTGTTATGCAATATTACTCTGGTTGCTAGTCATCCTTTTCCATCTTCGTCAATATTTTGTCCCAAGGCGGGGCGAGAAGTTTTTTGATGGTCGACGCTCGACAGCGACATAACTTCATGCTCTTCCCCTGGATCCCGCCATCTTGCTGCCGTGAGCGGCTCTCAATTCGTGAAAACCTCCTACCACCTATTCGACCGTGTAAGCGTCGCAAAGGGAGCGGTACGGGATAGCTAACATGGAGTCTTCCCCCAAACTGGGAATCAAGGACACCCTATATGTGACCGCGCTGTCGCCGTTCTCGCATGCACCCTTTATAGCGCCGAGGAGACGGAACACGCGAGATTGCACCTTTGTAAGGAACCGTAAAAAGTGAAAGAAACATTTGCAAGAGAGTTACCCGATACTGTCTTAAAAATTTATATTTTCATTCTGGCTTGACAATACATAACAAATTTAATAAAGTATTGTTTTAAGTTAAGGAATTCTTAAATATTGGAGCATAACCTGTAATTAACGTAGAAACGATATTTTATTTTGATATTTTTAACGAATATTGTATCTATTTGATCAATTCGATTTCTATTTTCTAATGATTCAATCAATTCTAAATATCAATTTAAATATTAATTGTCGCTATGCATATTAAATAATAATATAATTGAACTCTACACTTGCTCTGATTTCTGGTGTCCTAACAATATTATGTTATATTTAATTTTTGTTTCACTTCTACAGGCTAGTACAATACAAAGCTTGTATAATTTAATACTGAAAGTTACTTGTAATCTACTTAGCCATATTATCGAACTAAAAATACTTTACATTAGTGGATTAATATGTAGTGAAACCTAATATTTCACATGAAGTGAATTCTCAATTTATATCAACTTTAACAAATACGGATAAAGTGGATTCTGAAAATTAAGTAGTATATTCCCGAATTGGTCGGACATGACAATGTACGTATAACTTAAAAAGTACAGCGTTGACGCAGTATATCTCCAAACTCTAGAAATATTGATTCCACAAACTACCAAGAATGTATACGCAAAGATGCCCAGCTACACACTTCTCGATTGTCTCGCGAGCACGAATAATCCGGCATGCAGGCAGGCCAGGTACTAATAAGCATAAAAGCTGGAATGCCTGACTCTCGAGCTGCTCTATAACCGAGTGCATTCCCTCATATCCGCAAGAGCACTTAGTTGATGCTGCCGCGCGGACCTCAAAGATATGCCGCGGCGGCAAAGCGTACGCACGCACGGAGTCTCTTGGCGTCCGGGCTTTCTTCTCTTTTCCCTTCTGGCCCTCCTCCCTGAGATTTTAACAAAGCAGTCGAAGGGAAACCTGCACTGCCTTTTCGCGCGGCGTACTCATCTCTTTCGCGAACTAAAAGGATTTCGCCGCGGAGAGGTACAAGGACTCGCATTTCCCTGCCGTTGCAGCGAGTGTTTATGCGGCCGCGCGCAGCTTCCGACCTGCTTTGTACCGCCACCCAAGAAAAACTGCACAAGACTGATTTACCAGTGGTTTTTTGCGGTTTTCTGTAGAATTCAGATGCTTCTTGGGCTGTTCTCTGTTAGCCAAGCGCGACCTGCATTTGTCCCACCGAGGCGTGAATTTTCGCTTGTACATAACAAAAGACTTTTACCTTTATTCAGTTAGTTGGTTGCCCTTTGGTTTCAGTATAAAAAATTGTTATTTCCAAGGAAATTTTTTCGCATTCAGAATTCTTTTGATTAATGCTAATTTTATTCATTATTAAAATTGATCACGTGCAAAATCACAAGTTGAACTCAGTAGCATAATCTTTCAAAATGATAAATGCAGCTAGGCGCTTTATTCTGTTTCTCCTTGATATTTTAAACTTTCACGGGATTCGTTTCCCAGGCAGTCCTGCAGAAAGTTGCACCTGCCCTCGCAATTTAGCATTTTCATGCGCGATTCCCGGTCCACGTGTTAGAAAAACACAACAGCGGCGCCGGGGGAAAAATTTATCAGCACACACGATAATTAAATAAGTTTGCAGTGTACAATTGCAAACATGAAGAAAGACACCTGGGCAGTCTCTTCGCAATCGAGTTAAACTTGTTAATCTGCCTGGTAAATCGCAGTCTCAATCAGGGGCCGCTCGAGGAAGGTGGGCGGTCCAATTACGGATTTACAACGAAGTCGGCAACTCCCGTCCGACTAACCACAGGCGCCCATTATCATTTCGCTTCTTTATCGACTGCTGTAAAGCGCGGGCGCGCCCCAGCCGAAATTTAAGCCCCGCAGTCAAACCGCGAATAATGGCTCGCTTTACGCCCGAGTTGGCTCGCACGCTGCTGCTAATGGAAAGGGCGCGCGAGTCGTAAGGCGCGGCTATACAGGGCATCGCTCCCGAAAAAGAATCGCAAATGAGCTGGCCTTTCATGGTGGAGGCGTGCGCGGCGTCGATACGCGGCTGCCGGGCAAACCGGCTGCATAAATATTCAGGCCGGGGCAGCTTCTTTGGGGCCGGCCGCTTTGCATCTCGGACCGCCGCGAGATTGGCCGGCCTTGGCAAAAAACAGGGTCAGCCCATTAATAAGGGACCGAGGCTTTTGACCGCGCTTATGGATAAAGAACGAGGGGACGATTTCATAGAGGGCGCGCGTGCTGATGGCCGCCGCGGCTTTTTATCTCCCATTTTTGCCCCGGTGCTGGCGCCCGACATTCATTAGGCTGACGCACTCCGGAGCACGAATAAATTTTGCACCGGCTTTAATCCTTGGAATCTATGACGCGTTACTGTTTTGCAATTTCTAAAGTAGTTGAACAAGGTATATACAAGGTGCTTCGTCGGTATTCGGTAAGTTCTCTCTGAAAATATGGAAAAAAAATGTAAAAGGGAATAAAAGAACTACTGGACGCAGCGATGGTGCAGCGCATCTCCATAAAGCTGCTTCCATGAGAGATTTGCTTTCGGACTCTAAAGTCGCACTGCCAAATAGAGTCATGCAATATAAACTCGGTGGGCCTCTCAACCTCTACGGTCCGGCGATGCATTTTTATCCGCGTGAAAAGTGGTAAAAAAAAATCGTCGATGCCGAGCGCAGCCATTACGCGGCTCCTCTAACTTTTATTATCCGCACAATTTCCGCGTACGCTTTCGCGTCACTTTTAAACTCGGGATTTCCCCTCGTGGTGTAACTTTCATTACTTTGCAGCATTGCGGGCTCTACATTTATATGGATGCTCACGACTCCCGGGCCCTTTATAAAGTGTTCAATTTTCATTGAATTCCCAGTTATTATGAATGGAAAAACTTGGTGTGCGTAATAGAAAAGAAATTTTTTCGTCTCTGAACCTTTAAGTTTGGAGTAGTTCGGTGACAAAGTTGTAGAAAATAACTCTCCTCTAGTAAATTTGCCAAGTAACGGTATTCGAATAAACTGTGCCAACTGCAAAACTGTATGGAACCGTTAGTTATAGGTATATCATGAAATTTCTCTGAACGATTTTGAAAATATTGCTAAGTTACGTTTGATGTAAAGCATCTCGTAAAGGAATTTCATAGACTTTGAAGTAGCCGCAAAGAATAATTTATGGCCTCAAATGCACCTTCAAGATTTATTTAATACTATAAAAAGAAGCTTGTAAAACAGTTCTACTTAATTTTCGTCGTGTAGCCCAACTAAGATTCGCAGTAACCGCTAGGGCAACTGTGGGTTGAAGTGACACCCGACGTTTAAACCCGATCCCTGTGACAAATGAACGAATCAATAGCCGCTCTCAGAAGGCAGAGCGTCGCCGGGGTTGGCGCCCGCGGCGTTTGCCGGGTTATCTCTGCGGAACGAGCGTCTGGCCGGCCGACGCAGCCTCCGGCTCTAGCTGCCGCGGAACTAAAGCGCTTGTGTTTGCAGAGGACGTGCCGCCGACGATACTCTTCGGGCTCCCTGCGGGATCGGCGACGTTCGAGCCCTCGGGCGCCCTCGCCGTCTTCCCCGGGAGCATCCTCCACCTGGAGTGCCTCTTCGCGAGGCGGCTCGGTAATCCCGAGTGGACCTGGACCTCTACGTTTCGACAATACCTCACAGGTGAGTGCGCGGACCCGCATGACAAACTCGTCCAAGCGAATGTGTGTTTTTGCGAGAAGTGTGTTTATACCGTGCAGACCTTTGGAGATTGTCTGGAAATTAGGTCGGTGGGGAGGCAAAGCAAACGCGGGTCCTTGTTGGTTAAGTCAACGCGCCCCTGAGTTACAATGGAGCATAGGCCACAGTTTTGAGCCGGGCATTTAACTTTCGAATTGACTTTGAGCGTTTTGTCTTACGTGGCCCGAGTTGAATGTAAGTGCGATCAATTATTTTTCAAGCCGGCCGTCGGCGCGGATAGGCCAAAAGGTCGGTGGAAGTCACGGGTCGCGTCCGTCGCGAGCAAACCCGGGGCGTAACGAGCTCATGGCTTGGGAAGGCGCGGCCGGGGCAACGGGGCAAAAAGCGCCCACGTCGTTTAGCGCGCGCACCCACTCGTAAATTCCATTTCTTCCCATATGCGCCCGGGAAAAAATGAGCCCTGCCCGTGAAATATCGCGCCGGCCGCGCCCAGCCATTATATGGTAATTAGTCCTGGAATGAATACGAATGCCGGGGCATAAATATGGCCAGGGCTGGCGTGTTAATTTTGAGAGGCGACGTCGGCTCGCTCGAATTTGTTGCCGCGGCGGCGACACCGGACGCCGGCCGACGCCCCACACCTGACAGAGAGTTACTTACTCTCCGAGGGCGGCCCCTGTCATTGTAATTGCCCGGCCTGACGGCCTTTCCCGGGCAAATTGTACGCGTCTTCGGAAGCACGTGCGCGATCGTACGTTCGATTCAATTGTCGGGTGCGAGAAACCCGTGACGGGATAAAAGGGCGCGCGGAGAAATTTGTAAGAGATTTCGTTGTGTCGGATGGGCTGCTGTGGGTGCTTTCCTATCTTTTATTTATAACTTGTTGCAGTAGAAAAATTGAAGTTTCTATTTCAATGTGTTTTAATCCAAAATCTTCTCCGTTTTTGTGAAAATTACTGTATAAATACTGAGAATCCGACTTAATGAGTGAACTTTATGCTTTTAAAGCAGCACATGAGCACAGTCGCATTGTCGTAAAATATACCGTGAAGAATTACCCTTTTTTATCATAAAATATAACGGAACACATATTAACAATTAGTAATTCTTCTCTGTCTACGCACAACTCTAAAAGTGTAGTACAATTTACAGCGCCAAGCTCTCTGTATTATCAATTTTAACCGTAATGTATTGGAATTTGTATAACGGCTCAGTAGACGTACAGTGATGAGCTTACTGTCTAACGTCATAAAAATTGCTGACAAATTCTCGGCGGTGAAAAATTGGCTAGACGCCGACGCGAGAACAAAGGGCCATTCGAAGCCCGCCAATCAAAACACGCCGATTTAGCTCGGAGGTAAAAAAGAAAGCCTCGGGCTCGTGCGGCCTTGGGTGCAAATGAAAGAAAACATTGACCTAAGCCCTCGGCCGGGCTAAACATACACAGAGGCATCCTTGAAGCGGCGGAGGCGTCGCGGCTTGGGCGTCTCCTCGCTGTTTGCCCACGTGCCCGCGAGGCCAGCCATCTGCATGGGGCTTTGTCCCAAAGCGCGCGGCGCAATCAATTTCGAATGCGCTCGCGGGTGAGCAAACGCCCCGCGAGTCTTTTGCCCCGCCAATATATACCACGGAGCGAGCTTTGTCGCGGGCTTGGGGCGCCCGGCTGGCGGAAGGATCATCCGCGGGCTCGTACCCGCGCGCGTCAAACTACTCCCGGGCTTTGGCAAATACGGGTTCGATTTTGGCGTGAAACGCCGCTGTTCGCGAAACAACCACGGTTATGCAGGTGCGTCGCATCGGTCGGTGCGGTTACACCCTGCCGTTGACAGGGGAAAAGGCGCCGAAGCGCCCCGGACGTGTATAATGCTCGCAAAAGGTTCCACGAGCCTACCGCCGGCATCCCCACACGAGTCTTCCGCCGGCCTCTCCATACGCATCGCTCCCTTGCGCACGCCGAATGCAGGTCCGCCCACTTGCACCTTTCCCCGAGAAATCCCGGCGCTACGAGACGCCGTATACATCGATCCCGGGGAGTAACAGGCCCGAATCGCCGTCTGGTCCGCCCAAGCCTCCGGCGCCATCGATTTTCGCGCGGCCCGTCAGTTCCTAAAATCCTCTTTGCTTCAAAGTCCGCCTCCTCTCTTCTTTTTTTAATATCCGCGTTACGCTCGACGTTACTTTACGGCCGGGGAGTCGGCCCGAGGCGCCGCGTCGGAGCAGCCGCTGCCCAAGTGCTCCGACGGCGATGAACCGCGGTAATGTGCTTGCGTGCCGCTTTCAACCGCCGCCTGCCCCCATTGTTATTTAAACGCACGTCCGAGCGCGACGGGGCTCAAAGATAAAATCCCGAAAACCGGGGCCGACGTCCCCTCGGGCGATATACAGATATACACGACTCGCGACGTATCTGTCCGACGCCCCGGCGCGGGGAAGATGATTGGCCCGTGTAATTCAATCGGCCGGGCGTCGGCTTTTTTCCCCCCCGGTAATTACCCGCGCGATTCCGGGGCGGGCGCTCGAGACTGTTTCGCCCGAACTTTGCCCGTTATGCCCCGCGCGCTCCACGGCTCGGTCAAGTTTCTTGCCGCTCGATTATCGGCCGGCCATCGCCTTTTTCCCTCGACCTATCGGCTTCTTGCGCTTAACGCCAGGCTTTATGCCCTTAGTTTTAGAATTCGCAGATTGCGTGAAGGGGCAAGCGCGCGGAAAAGTTGGCATTAGCCTACAACCCATATCTACCGTGCTTTTACTCTTGAACCCTTGCAATCAAAATACCTCTCCTTAACTGTTAATCGCATTTACAAATATCGATCGGGTGTTTTCGAGGCGAATCTTTTTTTTTACTGCGAGGTAAAATTGATTTTATTTACTTCCGTAGCAAAGTGTATCATTTACTAATAATAATGCCAGTGCCCGTGGAACCGCCGACTTGTTATATAATATTCATACAATGCATACAGAGATGTTTATGCGCGATCTTGTTAATAATTATGCGGCTGTACGCGTCGTGCTTTTACAGTAATGATTAAATCAAACTATATGCGCCACGCCAACACATAATATCACCGTTCCGAGCTTGAATCTTTGATTCGTTCATAAATTTCATTGCAAACAATTAGTCTTCGCATCCTCATCCGAATACCCTGTAGCACAGCATCGCTCCATCGTGCATTATAACATTACTCCGCGCCGTTAAAAACAAACGAAAATCTTTTGTATCAATAATCCCGTGCATTGTGTCCTACACGTCAAATCAATGATGCTTTTTCACTGACACGTCCCGCGAATCAATAACCTCCATTAATTCCCGCAATAAAACAGATGCAATTAAACTCCAAAAATAAAGCATCGAGTACAAGGGATTTCATTTCGCATAGCCGCAGTTAAAGTCATGAAACGCCGCAAGAATTTATCGCGAAAAAACGACAGGCATTATAGGCGCGCCCGACGTGCCCCCCTGAATTTATAGGTGGCGCGAACGCAAACCAAATTTTTCCGCTCGATTTAATGGCCGAGGACCCCGGGCGAATTAATTCGCCCGTGTTTCGATAATGCCGCCCTTTCGCGCCGCCGGCCAAAATCGCCTGCGCCACGCGAACTTTGGCGACGGGTGCTTCTGCAGCGGCGCTCGTCGGCGGGGACGGCCCAAGTTTCGCCCGCGGCAGCCACGTCGTCCTCTTGTTTCTTTTTTCCCGGAATATTTTTTCCGAGTCATAAACTTCAGCCACGCAGTGAGACTTACGGTGAATTACCGTTTCAAAACTGCCCTTGCCGCCTTCTTGTTTTTTTGTTCATGTTGATAAATAACGAGGGCCATCGCGGGGACAGCCCCGACGAAGTTTCGCCCGCGTCAAACCGACCCTCCACTTTTACGCTCGAGTTTTCCCTTAAAATGCCCTTTAGGATTTTTTTTTGTTGCTACACTCGCGGGGACGCCCATAAAAATTTTACGCCGAATCAAGATTTTGAATAAAATTGCTTCTCCCCGATCGCGCAGTGCGCGCCGCCCCTGGCTTTTAAAGCCCAATGAATTTTACACGCAATTATATAAATAATCACGCAGCGGCGTAACAAAAAGTGCGCGAGTGCAGCGACACGCTGCCTCGGCTCGTGCTTTCTCCGCGGGGCGCACAATGGGACGGCATTACGAGCCCGCGTTAAAAACAACTATCGCCCGGTTTTATTTTTTATCATCGTGGCTGCCGCCCGCTATCAGTCGGGCGCGCAAAGGCCTCGGTCGCGCCCTCCGCAAAGTTCCGATCCTTGACGCGGCCGATCATCGGCCCCGCATTATTCATAACACTTTGGCCCCGCCTGAATTATGAGCCGGGAGGTGGAGAGTCCGCATGTATCGCGCGCGAGCGCCAAATCCGATGAGCCGGCGTCGTTAGCGCGCTTCAGCCCCACGCGGCGGCCAGTCGCCGGCGTTATTGATGGCTCCCGGGGCCATAAATCCCGCCTTCGAATTTAATTTGTCCGGTCTATTTGTGCGCGCCGAATTCAAAGGTCCCGGTAAAATATGATTGTCCGTTATTCCAGCCCGGGGGCGGGAGGAACAATGGCCGAGGCCCGAGAGATTTTTCGGAGCCGGCTTCCGGAAGTCGCCACGGCGCTAGGCTTCGCACCGGAAGCGCACGAGCGGGACGGTTTCCAGCGGCGCTGCAGCTAAAAATAACCCTCGATGGTAATGAAATTAACGTCTGTCGCGGCACTCGCCTGTAAAATATGTCCCCGTGTGTGCACACGGCATTAAAGTTGACAATCCGACGGAGAGCTTAAAGCTAGCGCCCGAGTTCCCTGGGGCAGAAAGTTGACTTATCGTCTTACCCCGATACACAATTACAGAAAGTTCGCCGCGACTCGAAATGATAGATTATCGGGCAATCTCGAGAAACTTTGACAGGGATACTAAAAGCAAAAGCTCGCTCCAAGGTCAAAACTTTCCAAACTTCGTTTTACACCGGAGCGCAGCGGCGCATCGATGCCGCACTCTAACTTGGGAAAAAAAAAAAAAATGGAACGCTCCGGAGGTCAAACCGACGCCTCGTGTAATCGCCCCTCGGCAAACGGGGCGAACTTGGTCCGATCTAATACGCGATCCGTTTGTTTTGCAGGTTGGGCGATTGCAGCCTTCGAGAGGGACTGGAAGTATCGGCTCTCGATATACTACGCCAAAGCCCAAGACTCGGGAGTGTACACTTGCTCGACCCCCCGGGGCCTCACCAATTCCATCCGAGTACACGTCGTCGGTAAGTACAAGTGGGTGTGCGTACACGGCTCCGTGTTAATGCCCCCCGGATGCGTGATTTTCGGCGCAGGCGGGCACGTGACCCACGAGAGTCGAGCGATCGAGTCAGATTGTCGGCGGGCGGCAAAGTTAACTGCCGCTCATTTTTCTCGACCGAGTTGCCGCCTCGGCGAAACTTGGCGCTCGCCGAGATATTAAGTTAGCCGGCGACGCCCGAGCTCCGAGGTGACGTCTTGGGGGAAATGAGAGTGCGTGTATCCGTAAGTAGTCGCGCGGGAAGAAGTTGAGCGGCAGTCTTAGTGGGGGCACGTGCGCCTACTTGGCAGAATGGCGCTCGCGCGCATGTCTGATCAAATATGCTTGTACGTGATTCGTCCCCGGCCTCCACACTCTCAATGGAACAGTCGATTTCCTTGAATTAGCAGCAGACGAAGATAGTCAAGAGCGTTTCTCGGAAGAGGTGTTTTGTTATTATTCAACTCTTGTCTCCAGAATAAGACTTTAAATTAAACACCTGACAGCGTAAGAAAGTGTAATTTGAAGTAAACAAACCCCGGACAATTAAATGCCAGTGAATTTGTAATTTTCAAGTGACTGCAAAAACAATTTTCGCGCTGAAAAGATTCATTAAACTATTTATTAGAAGCTGATACACAAGTTACATCTTCTCTATTAAAAAAACCATTCTCATGAAAACAGTTTCGTAACAAACGCACTTTAACCCTTTCTGATTTTAATTTTCATCGTACTGAGCTCTTTTAACATTTGTTCGATAGCAACGATAACAACAAACATTTATAA
Organism: Sycophaga agraensis; assembly: GCA_018906755.1. NCBI lineage: Eukaryota > Metazoa > Arthropoda > Insecta > Hymenoptera > Pteromalidae > Sycophaga > Sycophaga agraensis. The sequence continues at coordinate 3,510,006 of JACCIE010000011.1, forward strand.
CGCGCGATTCCAGCGTTAAAATCGACCGAATCCACGCCTTGGCCTGAAAATTCATGACAAATTCGCAAATTGTACAGCTCCGAACTACACGGGACTTCCAAGCAGCGGCTAACATCCCTCGCAGCCCCCTCGCAAACAATGCCGCTTTAAAGCTCCGATAGATCGTCCCTTAGTCCTCCCACACGATCTCGCCCGTCCCTTGTAATTACAACGCGGGGGGGTCTAAGGAAGCAACCGCGCTGGGGAAAACAGGTGATAAAACACGGTCAAGTGTCCGGCCCTTTATATTAAAGTCGGAGTTGAGGCGACTCGGGCCGGTGCACCGGCGCTATCGGTCCCCCGGTACGGCGCCAAACTTCCCCGCCGCAAAATATTTTCGCCAGGGTCACGCCGCTGCGTCCCCGCGCGTCGGAAATAATTAAAATCTGAGGGGAAGAGAGTCCGCTTTATTGCATCCCTCCAGTTGAATGGGGTGGATTTTAGGGTTCGGACGGGCTTTTAACGAGGCCAGAGGCCTTGTTTTGCTTTTGGGTGCTTCAAGTGGGCGTGGCGCCCGGGCTTACAGTCGGCGTTGCAATTGTTATACGAGAGCTGATCACCAACTGAAATAATTGTAAGCAAGTTTTTTGTGCGATCTTTTTACGTTTAGTTTGGACATGTTTAATTATATGCAAAGTTTATATTGCAGTTGACAATTATTTTATTAGTAAAGTAAACTGGGGAAAACTCTGTATTTATTTTACTTTCATGTATTTAATTAATAAAGTCAATCACAGCGTAAAAATTTTTCATAAAGACGATCTAAACAGAACTAGTATCTGAACATATCTTTAAACAAGATTATAAATATTTGTCTAATGATATTTAAAATAATTTTGTTATTATTATGTGTTACAAATAAAGATGTAGAAATTTGCACGAATGTTTTTTAATAAAGCATTTCTAAATCACGCTCTATCAATGCGAAACTTTTTATAACTCTTGAGATATTAATGGAGTAGAACGTAGATATTGATTTTTTGGTATTGTGATATTTTTTGTATCGAGTATTTAACGATCCGTTACCAACATATTACAAAATTTCGCTATTATATATATATATATATATTTATATTTATATATATATTATAGTTATAGATTAAAAATATTTAATTATTGATTTCAAAGCTCTCATAGGTTACGATCAAAGCAGTTTAGTTAACTATTTCATTTTAGATCACTTGTAATTATTAATTCATGATTTTTTCTCGGATATCGCATTCAACAATGCAAAATACTACTTTTATTTTAATTACGATTAAAAGAATCCTCGTATTGAATCAAAAATTGGTTTAACTTTTTTATTTGTTCAATTAGTATTTTAGTTCTGATCATTCAATAACAAATTATTTTTTACAAATATATTATTACATTAAAAAATGTCGATATTTTTTACATTTTTATGTAATCAATACAGTAGCACATTCGGATAATTAATCCTACTCGGTGCTAATTCCTTGTTACTGTATACATGCTCGTTATAAATGTTTGTTAGCTGTCTTTCATTTATTTGCATCAATGCACAGTCACATTCACATGGTATATTTTCGAAACGACCACCTATTATCACGATTTGAACGCCTCTCTGTTACTCTCTAATTATTTTACATTCTCTTTCATATACGATATATGGGTGGGGAATTGATTAGTTTCTTTCATCACCTTTACATTTTTTCTATGACTACTACGTATTTGGGCAGTATATTTATGAGTTCGTGTTTTTGATAGATAAATTTTTTCCAAAAACTATAAAAAATTTTGTAGCTGAATCAACCTATAATTTAGATCCGTTGTTTTAGATTATAATAAACTTTTGTTTAATAATTTGTGATAATTAATTATAAAGTAATTTCTACTTTAGTATATAAATTCAATTGTATTTTTGAGCTGATTTATGGGTAAGATTAGTAGAAAATATCATTGTTTTTATTTTTAATTCCATTCAATGATTATTCAAATATACTGAATTTTGGATAATCTAACGATTTCGTACTAAAATTGTATTTTTATAACTCTTTATTCTTCTAACTATATTTCACACTTATATAATTTTATTTATTATACAATCATAGTAATTTGAGACTTGTTAATTAAGATATCATTTATAATCATTCGAAATTTGGATCCACAGGTTAAATTGTAACCAAAACTTAAGCTAATATTCCAAAGTACGATATTGATCTCGTGCTATCAATCCTCTTTAGCTCGTGTTTCAAACAAGTGATGTTGAATTTTGGTCGTACGCAAGTCAAAGGGAATTGAATGCGAGGAAGATGCTCTTCAATACTTTTTTCCAACAATGGACAGGCATTTCACCACGTCACTCAATCCGCTCATTGAAATGTCGGTAAAATGGTGGTGCGAGTCGACTAAACTCCTCATTTCAAGCTCTACATGTCAGAAGGTTTTTCCACAAGTTCTGGCTATTTCATTTAATATTAAATCAATATAGCCGCAGGGTTAAACTACAATCGCAATAACGCAACGTAGACGTCCCCTCTCCACAGTAACGAACATTGTAATTCAAGCCATTACAATAACCACGACCATTACATCTACGAAACAATTACACATTTCAATTACTGCTCTCTACTTCAAAATGCATTAAGTAACGGACAGTACACGGCATACAGCGGAACGAATTCGGCGTGCGGGTTCCGGTCCAAGTTTGCCTCACAAAACCCACCCCCGAAATTCATAAACCTCGAAAGCCGGGCTCGCGCGTCCGAAGTGCCGTGTAAAGTCCCGGAATAGCAGTCGCCCGATAAATTCGAGTAGGCGGAATCGGTTCGCCGGGAGGCGGGCGGGCCCCGAGCGCACTATCACTCGCGTCTCGCGAGGAACCTCGGATTCTCGAGTGTCAGTCACGCCGCCGCTGCCGCCGACGCACTCGAGAGGATTCCCGATTTCGCGGGCTGGCCGACTCCACCCGCCGCCGCTATTTTTCACGGAATTTTGCCCGCGCCCCTTTCCCCGCCGGCTTTTTTCGGGGAGACGCGGCTGTTTTCGGTCGCGCAAGGCCGCGGGGAATTGCCGCTCGCCACGCTACGTGGCTTGCTTTGAAATTGAAACTCGATTCCGCGGGAGGCGCGCATCGCTTGGGAATCATGCGCTGCCCCGGGAATTCAAATGCGCGCGCGCGGGTCCAGCAACGAGTTTTTGTGTTCCGGCTCGTTAAAGGGATTTCGGATACAGCCATTTTTACTGGGCCTTTTCCGTTAGTTTCTTTTCTTCTTTTTTACGAGGAATTAAATTTATCGAGTAGGGAGAATTTTTCAAATTTTAATGGACTTTAAAAAAAACCGGTCGAACGATGATAATAGTGCGATATTCAAACGTTTTTTATTAACACGATCAATTCGAAGCAAATGACAGAGAGCAATATTTTTCTAAATAAAATGATTTCTAGGAACATTATATTGAATATAGTAATTTTTATGTTTAGATGTATCAGTCAGGTTGTTGATTTCATAAAATTTTCATTCATTTTGAAATCTATTATTTCAGGATATGAATTATAATCAAATAACAATCTACATTCAGTTCCGTTTTCAACTTCCCATAACTAGAGAGAAAGTTCTCCTTGCATATCTCTTTAAAAAGTAAAGAACGAACTCGTAATGCAATAAAATTTTGATGACACAATTCTTAAACGAATAACGCGACTATCATACTGCTTTATGCTTACGACCGCATATTAGTCTTAGTTTTCACTGAAACAAAAAAAACTTTTATAAGCAGACATTCTTATAAATTCAGTTACTTTATCAATAATTTTTACAAGCTTCTATGTTATTAAATATACATTTTTATCAAAACTTATAAAATTAGCATTGTAGATCTTGTCTGACCAACCGTTGACTGTAACTACTAATTTGAAATAATACGTATACATTTATTCATAGTTACGAGCTTATGTAAATTAGTAGAAAGATAATTTAAACTATGTGGATCGTGAGTTATAATAGTTGAAGTTCAATCGTAGAACATAATCGCACAGACTTCATAATAATTTATGAGTGTCAAGTTCCTGTATGCACTAGATATGCGAGAGGCGTATTCGACAATATCATGCAAAATAATGATTTAACACTAAAAACATTTCTGAATTCGAATACTCATGATGATTTTAAATAAATTAAATAACGAGAGACTGAGAGAAACTTGTTACTCAATAACGTATTTTATTAGTCCAAATACTATTTCCGAAGTAAATTTGTAGCCACGGTTTAAAGGCAAATTGAGCCGAGAAATTTTTCTGCAATGGATTTTGCAATTCAAAAATGTGAAAATGCGCAACTGAAAAACTCATTTGTTTTATTCGCAATTTCAATGAAATCCCGTAGTATATTTCGCGAATAATACAATTCCAATAGTTTGGCTCGACAGGGCTCAAACGATATTTATGAAAAACTACATGTAAAAAAACGCTCCAGTAATACCGACATTGGTAACGATACTGAAAAAATAAAAAAAACAAGCAGAATAAGAGGGTACGGAAGCGGCGGCGAATCAGACCCGTCGCGGCAAGCAGCGGCTCATCGACGATGCCAGCATTCAATTAAAAGAGCATTAGCGATCGACTCTCGCTCCGGGGGAGCGAATCCGCGGGGATAATCCGCCGGGGGCGTAATGACTCCCAGGGGTTGTGCGGTGAGAGAGCCCGGAAAAAATCGCAATACAATCTGGGCGTGTATGTGTATGTTACAGACGTGCACTGCCCGGCCCTGAGCAAGCCGCAGCCGCCGCTGATCGCGAGGATCGAAGGCCCGCGTCTCGGCGAGGGTGCGACGTTCGAGTGCCCCCTGGGCTACCGGCTCGACGGCGCCCCGAGCATGACCTGCCAGTACAATGGTGAGTATATACATAGATGCCAGCCAGTCGGCTGATTGAAGTGCAGGCCCCACTTGCGCCCTGGCTGAAATTGCACGGCGTAATTTGAGCATGAATCTTTTAGCGGCGATGCTCCGAGCGCAGCCTCCTCGAAGCGCAGCGCCCGAGATGATACTTTTCCGAGTTAATTGATCGCGTCTGCGAGGGCCGAGCGATCCGCCCTTACTTTGGCATTTTTTATCCCGTCGGGGAGAATGGAGGAATCGCTGATCCAAGTTTGTAGCGACTGCGCGGATAAATACACTCTATGCAAAGTTCCCTTTCTTGCATTTTACAGCGCGGAGATTCGTGCCGACTCGTTATCATTTACGACTCGATCGATATTCCTCGAATTATCATAGTTTAATATTTCATATGCATTCGGGGCCGGTGACTGAAGTCTCCTGAATTTGTATTCGCCCGTTTGCTAAATTGCAAATCAATCCACGAACGAGCCAGATTTTGCCGTCCCGATTCCGAATCGTATCCTCCGATCTATTAGTTGATATTAGCCAAAAAAGTTCCTCCGGGGAAAGATCGCTCGGCCTTATTGACGTTTGCAGCGCTGCACTATGACGAAAAAGCTCTCGATCCGCTTCTGAATTCAATCTCGCAAAAGACAAGAAAGCAGAAAGAGAGCCGGTAGAAGTGCCGCATGCTCCTTTCCCTCCGCTGCACCTCGCGAGCTTCTCTCTCCCTTAATTAAATCAACCGATGCTTCTTCTTCTCCCGATGCACTTTGTTTTATTACAGTTTTCCCCGATCACTCGACTCCCGCTCCGATTTCGACGGGATCCTTATTTTTCTTATTCTCCCGGCCGATTCTTAATCTTTCCGCGTGCTCCTCTCATTTCAAACCCTCCTCAATTTTCTTTGGCAGTTCTACTTTCATCCACTCTTTCCGAGGCTCTTTCTTCCGCTCCGTTTTTCCTTTATCCGCCTTCCCGCGTTTCTTCCCTTGTCGGTGTTCAATTCATTCTATTTCCCTCGACTTTAAACGTACATAGTTATGGATTTCAAATTTAGTGGCTCGGCTGCTCGATGTATCAATGTAGCGGTACTGATATTCAATGCGCGTGAGCCGACCTTGTCTCGGTTATTGTTTTTTTCAATCGAATTTCAAAATCACCCACTCGAAATAGTTCCCAGGCGGTTATTTACGGGAACGGGGAAGGAAATCCGAGGGCCCGCGAGGACCGTCTCTATTTTTTACACCTTCGTCCCCACTTGCCTCCCGGCCGACGGCTTCCTTCGTCCCCTTCCCGTCGGCTCTTCCTCCTCGTTTTTATCCCCGTCAGCCGCGAGAACGAATGGCGCACTTATCCTAAATCACTCTATCGAGGCCTGCGCTTGTTTTCCACTGGCAGAAGGAGCACAAAGGGAATTCCTCGCGGAGGCGCGCGGAAGAGGGACGGGGACATTCCTTCTCACTTCCAATCGGACGCGGCTTACGATGCGCAATGCCTCTTCCCCGCCGCTGCCTCCCCCCGCTTTACTCCCGGCGGGCGATCGGAGTAATTGCCGTTCAAGTTCCCTCTGCCGTCGCGACATATTCCGGGAATCCCCGAATTTTGTACTCACGCGAGTTTTTAACACTCAGGTAAGTGGTCGGCGAGCGAGCCCAACTGCACGCTGATCGTCTGCCCGAAGCTCGAGCCCACGGACCCGAATCTCCAGCTGGTCGAGTACAACGACAGCTACATGGGCCGGGCGGTGTTCACCTGCATGTGGGGCCACAAGCTCAACGGGCCGCAGAGCATCGGCTGCGGTCACGACGGCGCCTGGAGCGGATCGATGCCTACGTGCACGGGTGAGTCCCGGCACTTTGCCGACACGCACTTTTCCCGCCTGCGCTTAAGCTCGTCCCCTCTCCCACCAGCTGGCCCGGACGTTTTCCAGCCCTGTCGTTTTTTTTATCGGCAAAAATATACGGGCCATACAGCGCCCGGGATGGATCTTAAACCTGCCGCGGGAGAGCCCGGCCGCCATTTGCTTTAAGCGCCACGAGGACGTTATGTTTTCAGAGTAAATACCGCGGCCGATGTTACGTGAATGCTAAATTAGCATGAGTGGAGTTATTTAAATCTGTATTATATAATTTGCCTTCTCTGCGGCTTGGCCCCTCGTCCAATATATCTGAGCGCATCCAAATGGAAACGTGTCAGTTCCGTGTAATCCTCTTTAAACTAACTGAAACGAACTGAAAATATTATTTTCTAACGTCGCCTGCTCGTATTAATTCTCATAAAATCAAGCAGATGCGGTCATTTTACTAGAATTTTCCTCTTAATTAAACTGACTAAAATTATAATCCAAAATAAGAGCAGCTTTTCAGCTTGAAAATGAATATAACTAATATGAGAAAACAAAATGTTTTTGGACTTCAGACCAAGTCTTCCTGACCTTGTTCTCCTCCTCTACTCCCTAATCTGGTTACCTCAACCACTAGACCCACTCTCCTGGTCGCTCGGAAAAGGGAGTTTTCAACCGGTCTACACGCAAATGTCATCAGTGTTAGTCCGAATAGCCAGTCCAAATGCGCAGAATAAAAGAGCAAATAAAAATTCTCGAAGCAAGTAGGACGAAAAGCGCATCAAAGGACTAAAGTTCACTTCTAACGTGGGCAAATAAATATAGATCAAGCCACACGGTTATTACAATAAATTTTTGCTGATCCCCGCAAGATACGTCAGCGGAGCGTTTAATCGAAAAACTTTGCCGATTAAAGTTGACCAGGTGCGCGGCCCTCGCCAAGAATCCCACATAATAACTCATCCCAATCTTCAACCAGGCCCTAAATTATTCCGTCCCACTCGCTGTCCTTATACGTGATGTTTAACACGTCGATCCGCGCGTCGCTCACAATTGCACAACACGTGCACGGCAGCCGTAAACACCAAGAGATCGAAGTCGGCGAGTACGAACGTTGGAAGCGTAATTAAATACAGCCCGGAAGCTTAGCCGCTCGGGATTTGGGGCCTTTTTACGCCGGGCTAATGAGCCTCCCCTGGGATGGCCGAGACGGCCCTCGGAGACGAGGCTCGCACATCACGCCTGTCGGCCCTTCGAGCCTCGGATTAATCCACCGAAATCGCTCGACAAGCATTTGTAGCGCGAGGCGCTGTGCACTTTGCGGTGGCAGCCGGAACACGGATTGTCTTTTAAAAGCTTTGATGCAATTGAACGTGGGGCTGTAATGCGCGCGTGTAAAATGCAAAACGCGAAAAGCCCATGAATTATTCATGCCGATAGCCTGTCTTGCGGCGCTCCCGATATTTCAACAATGTTGAATATTCACCGGTGTAATCGAACGAGTGCGTGCATTCCTCCGGATCCAGGCCGAAGCGCCGAGTCATCGAGTCGGCCCTCGCCTAATAATCGCGACGCCCTCGTCGATCATCGCGCCCCCTGCGCGCGTATTGCCGAAGCATTAATCCCGGAGCAGTCGAGGGTTGTCGCTCCCCCCGAGACACGCGATGGCTGTTAATCCCGCGGCGAATCCTTATACCCGTCCGCCCGGCACGCGACGACTTGACCACTTTCTGGCGAGGCCAAAGACATAGGGATTCCCCGGCAACGGCCGAAGCCCGGCAAATCAATCCGCGCGCTGCTTGCGAGATCGATGTATGGCTCCAAGCTGTGGGGGGTCGAGCGGCCAGCGGTGAGCCGCGCCCGCAGACGCTTGACGCGTTTCCTGCGAGCTCCGTCATCTTGGTCGCCCTCGTCATTTAATGCGGTCTGTGTGCATGCTCTAGTGCCGTGTATCCGTGCACGTGTACGTGTGCATTGCTGTCGACCTACATTTACCCGGACGAGATTATTCATTCAAGGGCTCGCCGTGGTCAAGAGGTTTATCAATCGTGGCGAAGTTATTGGATCGCCAATGGTTCTCTGTTTATTCCTCCGATTTGCTTGTTTTACCTTTGTAATCGCCTTGGTATAATATTCACTTAGGTATTTGTTAAGTTAGGTAATTAATATCTCCGGCTTACAGTCCCAGACGATGCGTGAGCACACTACCCGCTTTACTTTCAAATATAAATAACAATATAATTATCAAGAGCTAGTGAAGCGCGCCCTGCCAATTCCAACTACACAGACGTAATAACTTACACTTACACCAACGATCTAACTTCAATGGCTTAAGCACCGCAAAGCTCCCCAAATCGGTGATTTTACAATAGATTGCACTAGTTTCGCCTTGTATGCTCTACAGTGTCGCTGCATTTACACCCGCAAGATTAACGCCGCTGCATGGAAATATCGCGGCGGCCAATATTTATCCTCCATCAATTGGACAGTTACACAATACAGGATTCCCAATCAATTACCTCGGGGACGTTTGCTCGACCGAGAACCGTATTTCAAAGAGATAAATAACGCGCAAAGTGCGCATCCCGTTGCGTATATCGTCACCGACAAGGCAGGACGAATTGTCTCCCGATTCATCTCCGGCTCGCTCCTCCTCGCGCCAATATAACAAAAGCGGGGAAATTCGGACGGCCAGTCGACCATGGCTAATTAGGCCGGCCGTTTTCCTTCCCCGATCGCCGGCCGCGGTGACGATGCACCACCGGAAACTCGCGCGCATTACCCACTGCGCCCGGGCGCTCGGTTCATTTAACAAGGCGGCCACGTCGCCGGGGCGGTTGACGCTGCCGACGCTTCCGGTCGTCAGCGCGGCCACCGCGAGGCAAAGAGAGGTGCTCTCTCACAAATGCCCCGTTTGTGCTTTCTTCTTTTTTCCGCGAGTTTACATTCAATTGGCCTTTAATGTTCAAAGAGTTAATTGCCGCACAGAAAATTAACGGACTTTGTTGACCAGCGTGTTAATTAAACGTAGCTTCAAATCAATCTCTGAAAGGAAGACTAATCGCACAGATTCTATATGCAGTCGAGTGATTAGTTCACACCAAGTTAAAGAATAAGTACTATTGAATGTTATTGCTCCTCATTAACTATTCTCTAAAAATGAATTAGTAAAGATCTATAAAAATTTAACTAAAATCAGGTCAATAACAAATTACCTATAAATTCAGTGAAGTTAATGAAATTTACTGGAATAGCAATGAATATTCACTGAAAGACAGAGCATTTTCATTTATTTGTTCAATGACCTGAATTTTAGTATACTTCAATACATGTTTATTGATTCATTTTTAATTTTTAGTGAATCTAAGCTCAATATATTTTTTTGTTTTTGCTAATTATCATTGTATTTAAGTATTTTTTGTTTATTCTGTGCTTTTATTTGATCAACACGTAAACCTATAAAATTAAGATATTACCGCAGGGTAATTCTAGTACGTCATTGTATCTCTAAAATTCAAGCTCAAATTTCTAATTTAGTAAAAAGGAGAAGTCTACTCATGTGATTAAAATCATATCGATTTGATAAAGATTAGAATTTTTCTACGCGTTTGTCTAATATTTACGAATTACTGCAAGACTAAAACTTGACAAACTACATCGAAACATATTGTTTTGTGTACAAAATGAAGTAAAAATGCAATTTTCTATATCGTAAAGGAAACATCGAAGATGTTGGATATATGGTCAGCATGATAGCAACAAAATAAATAAAGTACCTGCTGAACAATGATAAAGGGCATTCGCACAGGAAAACTACTCAAGCGTCGATACAATATGATATTTTTAAAGGTTCCCTACGTGCGGCGCTTTCAAAAGATCAGTGTCAGTACAGACACAAATGTTTTCAAATGTTTTTGAAAACGTAAAAAATGCTTGGAAATACTCGCGTACTGCTGGCCGCGCGCAAAACGCCACAGTCAAAATCCCCTCACAAAAGAAAAATAAAATCGAACGCGTAATCGGATGTATATTGACGAACAATGAATCCGCAATATAATCAGGCGGGTTCAGTGAACCCGTGCCGAATCAATAAAATCCCCCGATCGTCCATAAAACCGCGCGATCCCACAATTAATTGCACGAGTGTATCGCGTAAACGAAGGAGGGCGCACTTTGCGCGCTTATCGCAATCACCGCGCGATGCTCGGCGGGCGCGCCCCTACCCTCTGCGACATTATTAGCGGGGGGCCGTTTTACTGTCGCCCATAGGATTTATCCGCGCGCGGCGGCCTCGAGGATTCGCGCCCGATCACCAATAACACTTTAGCTTCCTTAGGGCCTCGAGCATCCCGCCCGCCATCTTAACGAGCAACAATAACTCTCCCCTAGTGCGCATAAGGGACGCAATCAGAGATTCACGAGCGCGGCGCTCACGCATCGTCAGATATGACTCGCCCCGCCCGTTGAAAAGTTTCAATAAACCCACGGGCTGTGGTAATTACGGGGAACAGCCGCCCGATTTCCCCCTGTTTTCTTTAGCCGGGCGTATTCGCGAATTTCGACCCCTCGTGCCTTTGTCGAAGGGTTTTACATATTTTTCCGGACGAGACTCTGCCGGGGGGGTTTAAGGGCCGATTTGTACCGAGTATTTGATTTGGAGGGAAGCCTGCTGGAAGGCTTTGTTCGCGGTTGGGTTGCCACCGCCAATTAAATGTACCCGGAGAAGCTGGATTATTCATTAATGGTTGATACACTTATTAACTGCCGGTATTGTCATATTCGAGATATTGGGGTCGAGTTTATTAGCGTAAGTGTACTGTTTAAAACATAATATCGATGATGTCGCTGTATTACAATAGTAAATCTAACCAATAAAATCATTTCTTAATAGAAGTATTCTCTTAACAAAAATTTTAACAACAAAAAGTTCTATACTCTAATCTACTTTCTTGTACTGTACGTAAACTAAACTTATATAAATACAATTCGGATATTTGATATATAAATCATTTTAATAAAGATAAGCTGATCATTCTGTCAAAATTAAGATGTAGATGTACGGGAACGCTGATGCACGTACTGGTCGAGGTTCCCACGTAAACTAGAAAAAGTAGTTAATTTTCTAGCGGAGAATCGACCTGCGGAGAAGTGCACCCTCACACTATTGTATATATATATAACCATACATCTCATAAATATTAATTGGCGAAACTTTTCTCGTTGAAGGCTAACGCATAGCGAGTGTGTCGGCCGCGAATCGAAGGCCCGCATAAGAGCCTCGCAAGAAGGTCGCGCGCACCCGCCGGAAATTCGCAACAACGTTTCGCGCGCCCGGCGATAAGAGAATGCTTTCAGCGGGCTCACGCCGTATGTTTCTGAGCGGGTATAACTCGAGCGATCCTTTAACTCGGAGCTTTCTCCAAAACTTTAAGCTGGCCCACCCACCCCCTCTCCTTATTTACCGTTTCCTCCTGGAAACTGTCCCCCTCCCGCCCACTCGCAGCCCGAGCGCACCTTCTTATCCGTCTTTTCCCCGCTCGTGCCCAGTCGGAGCGTCCCTTATGTGCGCGCTTCCTCCGCTCGTTTCGGCCCCGCCCGCAACCGCCCCCTCCCCTCCATTTTCACCTTTCATTAGCGCGCCCCTTTTTCCCGTCTATTCCGCCCGGTACGATTCGGTCCGTCCTTTAATTTGCAAGCGTTCCGTGGCTTTTTTCTCCCCCCGTGGCGAGATGGCGCTCGTCAACCGGGGAGATTGCAGCCGCGCCGAGCTAATGGAGACGCGACCCCTACGCAGGCCTTTTTCGTCGGGAAGTCGCGGAGTTACGGAGCGCCGCCGCGTCTTTTGCGCAGGCGCAAGAAAAACCTAGTGGCTTACATTATGTAGGGCTGGTCGTCGGGGCAATTGGCGCGGGTCAACACACGCGCATGCATGTTTGATTCTAAGCGACGCCTCGGGTCCGGCGGTTCGCTTGCCGATGAGATTTACGAGCCGCTTATAAACGCACTAGTAAATTGCTGTTAAAAGAGGATCCGGCCTCGAGGGCCGCGCGGCCGACAAGGGCTTTAGCCAAGACGAATGGCACCTGCGCCGCCGCTCGGCGGCCGAAAAACGGTAATCCGGCCAAAGTTCAAGCGTCGGCCCTCTAACTGTGCTTTACGGCTCTCGATCCGAATTAGCCGCTCCGGGCCACATCCGATGTAAGCGCGATAAGATACGAATCCTAATCTATGCATGAATGCAGAGATCACGTGCCCGACGCCGCAGGCGCCGAAGAACGGGCGCACCGTCGAGCAGGAGCAGCAGCGGCCCCAGCATCCGGGAGACCGGCAGCCGAGGGTCCACCTCGTGGGCGCCCTCCTCAGATTCTCCTGCCTGCCGGGCCACCAGCTCATCGGACAGGCCTCCGCTATCTGCACGGAGAACGGCACGTGGACCCATCAGCCGCCAGTCTGTGAGTCCCCCCGACCTACCGATCGATCTCGCGAATCGCCGGCTGATTCGTTTTCCTCCCTTGACTATCGGCCCCGTACGTGCGACTCTTGCGGTTGATGCGGTTTTCAAATACGTGTGTATCCGCCCCGACTGATAAAGTCACTCGCGTTCTTTTTTTTTTATCGAACGGCTGGATTCGAATAGCGTAGAAGCTGCGGCCGAGTCTGATTTGAAGAGTCTATTAACGGGCGTCGATGGAATTCAACTAATTGAAAGTAGATTTTTGTTTCACTCGCGCTGTTAATGAAATACTCGCGCGTACCAAGGAATATAAATTGCTTTTAAAAAACTCCGGTGCGCATTTTATTTTATGGTCCGGTAGCCAATTATCCTCGATTATAGCAATAATTTCGATATCTGTTCTCGGATATCGTGGATTAAAACATCGCGATAATCGAAAATAGTCGAGAGTTCTCTGATCGACGCGACTCAAGGTCGAAAGATCGAAGACACGAGCGGACCAGAAGCAGAACGATATTTCACTCGATCGTAAAACGAGAAAGCAAGGAAGCCTGGAAAAGCCTGGCAGCGGCTCTTCGAGGCTCATCCGAACCGTCGATTTATAAACAGCCAGCTAGCCTCTGCCGAGGCAATTCTGACGGCGAAATGGGACTCCCGCTTTGAAAAGGGCGCTTTGTCAGTTTGGTCGGCGCTTCCGGTCGGCGGCCGTCTCCGAATTTTCGCCCGAAATTGAGGCGTCGGGCCAGCGGCGCGGAACGCCAGGACTCGCGCGCCCAAGGGGTTATCGCGATGGCGGCGCAACTGCCCAAGCGGAAGCGGCCGCGAAAGCAATATCCGCCCTAACGTCCGAGTGCTCCCCCCGCTACGCCGCCAAGTTGGACCGTCCGCGGTCCATCGCCCTCCCTGCAATTGACGCGCGCATGCATCATCCCTCTTGTTGCAAGGGTATGATGTATATACACGCCTTGGGCACGGGCTACCTCCGGCTCTCCGCCCGGTTTTCTTTGTAGTCGCAGACTAATTGCCCCATCGCGGAAGGCTCGCCAAAGTCATTTACCCGGGCAAACGCAATTTCGAATCGAGCGCCTCGGCCGATGCTCGCTCGAGGTGAAGGGATGGATGTTTGAGACCGCCGACTCTTTGATGAGGTTCGAGTCTATTAAACGTCGGCTTTAAGTAGTCTAACGAGACGAGGGGCCCGACCGCCTCTGTACGCATTGGAAAGTCACGCTGCCGATGCGCTCGGGCTTCAAATTGAATCATTGAGTGTTTGCCGACTTGGAGGGCGAAACATCGCCCGGCCGGGATGTAGCTATCGATTACACGCGACGTAAAATAAATAAATTAAGCCTGAATTTGGGCTTGCCCACTTAGATCACTCGGTCGGCGAAGCACGAGTCTTATTAATAAACGAATTAGAGGATAGTTTTCCGTAATGACTTTAGTCGCAAAGTAGATAATTCCATCGATTCTCGGTAGTGACTCTTCGAGTTGGTCCATTCAGTTTTGGAGGCAAGGCCGTATCCGTCGAGGTCAAATTAAATTAGCGCCTCACGTAAACACAACAATATTAGCACGAGTTGCATATCGCGAGCGAAAATAAATACACGTATCAAGGCGAGTAGCCTAACTCCCGGATGAAAGACCGTGTCACCTGCCAGAGATAGGGCGCGCGGACGAAGGGGAGCCGCGCATTATATCCGGGGAATAATACCTTTTGACGGGCAGGATGAAAAGGGTCGTGTGCGCTTCTTTGTTCACAGGTGAGGTGCGCTGTCCGTACCCGGGCGACCCGCCGCACGGGCGCATAGCTCCCCTCAAGTTCTGGTACAAGTCCGGGGACACGATCCAGGTGACCTGCTCGCCCGGCTATGTAACGCCCCTCGAGCCGGTGCGCAAGCCGACCTGCCGGGAGAACGGCATCTGGAGCGGCCCGCCCCCGCCCTGTCGCTCCTACAGGGACGTCCGATAAGCCGGCCAAGTGTGTGTGTGCAAGGACGGCCAGGGCCGAAAGACAGTGGACGGAGAGCCGAGACGACGCGAGCACAGGCGCCGCTCGCCAGGAGGTTGAATAAACAAAAAAAATATATATGTATATGTACGTGCACGCGCCCGGGCGCCGGGGGCCGGGGGAGGCCGGGAGCCTCGGGGAGGGCTGAGATACGCGAGGCGCGGGCGAGCCGTGACTTGGAGGCTTCGCGGCGCCCGCGGCACGTGACCCGCTTCATCGAGTCGGCCCGGAAAAATATCGGCCCTGGGAAGGCGTTCCCTCCTCCGCCCGGCCTCGCCCGACCTACCCGGCCTGTCCGTCCCTCGCTCTTACCCGCGCACTCTCTCCCTCTCTTCTCGTTCGTTCGAATTCGACGCGGATAAATGAAATTACCCGAGTTCTAGGAGGCAGAGCGCCCTACTTTCCCCGCGTGTCCTCCCTGACCGACCGTGCGCTACCTCCGACGTTGAGGAAAAAAAAAAGATCCTAGCCTAGTGGCTTTCGCCTGTACGCCACGCGATCATTTTACCCCTGCCGTCCGATGCAAATGACAGCTGACGCGCGTGCGTGCAATGCTCGGGAGCGAAGCCCTCGAAAAATCCAAAAAATGTTCCCACCAGTCGGCTTTTAAGAGGGAAATAACCAAAGGCATAGCATCCGCTCGATGTCGGGTAGCTCCCGCGCCAGATAGACCCTCGGGTAACCTCAAACAAGCGGTGTACCGAGCAGGTAACCCTCTTAAGCCGGGGTTGCGTGTACGCGACGGTGTAAGACCGCGTGTTCAAATTTGAAAAATAGATCAGCCCAGCGTTTTCTCGGGAATGGAGTTATTTTCGGAATTATCGATTCGACTCATCAATTATTACGCGAGAGACGTCTGGTGATTTAATTTTAATCCACGCATCACATGTAGCATTTAATCCGCGACTGGTTTAAAAGTGCACGAGGGGATTCGCCGCTGTCGTGGAACAATGCATACAAAAACGGGGGGAAAACACCGAAAGTGTGCTAAGCTCGAAGGCACAGCGCCAGGACGTCAGGAATGCCACGAGATTGCCCGGAAGAAACGCACTGCTACCGGGGCCTGGAAAAACTCGAAAATGAATGGCAGACGCGAGACTCGTTTACGTTATGAGTCCGACATTCTGCATTTCGCTGCGGAGAGAGAGAGAGCGAGAAAGAGAAGGGAAGGCGCAGATACAGTCCGAAAAAAGGACGTTTGGCGCGAGCGCCCAACTAAGGTCTGACGCGACACAAATGTGCACCACTTCATTCGAGCTTTTACGCTCACCGGAATTTGTCCCAAGGTAGAAAAATATGCGACAACGAGAAAAACGATTAACGGGTGACATGCTGTAAACTTAAAATAATGTTTTCCTTTGTTTACTGCCATATACAACACCCAGTTCAAACTAGAACAGTCACACTTTTTTATACAATTATTGATATATTTCATTTTTTCTAATTCAACCTGTATTATCTATGGCTTCTATAAAAATAATAGCTATGAAATTTGATACATAAGTATTAGCACAAATTATATTCCAGAGGTTAAAATATACAGTTACAATTTTAATCATCAATACGTGCACTTATTTAATTTCTGGACAGATATAAAATTATGAAAACCTTGACTAATTTATACAGTTAAAGAAAAATTAAATTGTTTAAAAATTCTTTGAAATCTGACATCCGTAAAAAGAAATTCAATCCACATTTTCCATCCTTGAGTTAATAATATTACTCTGTAATAAAAGAAGTAAAGAAGAAATCGTGGGAGAAAGAGATACGTGGAAGGCACGAGATTAATTAAGCGCCCCACCTCCAAGTTAGTTGGTTAGAGAGGCCCAACAACGGCGTCGGTAGCTCTACCACGTGTGTAAATATTAATTCCAGCGCGGGCTTCCTTTCCCTCACTCGCTCTCTACCCAGGCGTATATAAATGAGGTTAGTTTGGAGAAATGAGAGTACACATACAGATACCCTTGAAGCGCACCTTCGGACAGTTAGAGTCGTTACGTACATCGAAATCTACGTAAATGAGAGAGAAATAGAGGCGAAAGAGGATGCGTATAGCTAAAGAGCTATGGAGACGGCATTGAGTGAACTCATTAACGTTGTTATCATTTTAGAACGCGACGCCGATGATCTCGTCTAATGAGTAAACTATACGGTGATACGCTAAAGTAGGCACGCGAAAGATGATGTACATTTGTTTGTGTGCCTGGGCTTTCTGTATCTGATTTCCATGAACCGTCATTAAGTATAGGTCTTGTTCAACTAGCTGATCAAGATCAAATTTTTGCTTATCATACGATGCGAAAATTGCTAATATATACGCGTATGTAATCAACGATACAGTTTTTTAAAATTATGTTTTCAAGAGGCATCAGATACTTTTTGCGTACTGTAACTTATTTTATTCAGATATTGCTTGCTAATATTTTCAAAAATGGCCAAATAAAAATTTGACAAATAAAATCTATAATAATGAAAAATTCGTGTTACTTCTTTATTTATTGCTTAAAAATTAATCTTTAAGCATAATATATAAAATAAATACAAGAATCTTTTTTATACAATGATATAAAGCATATTTTAAAATGTACAAATGAAATTTCTCGAAAGAAAATTTTATAAGAATGCATTATATAACTTATATAACTTAAGAAACAGCTGTAAGAATCTTATATATACATACATATAATTGCATGATTTAATCTATTGAATGCTAGATTCAATTTTATTTAAATGACTATTATAATAAGAGATAAGCAGTGTACTTAATGACGGAATCGTATTTACTTTACGAAAATCTTATGTATTTAATGCCCAGTGCTTTATCGTAATCTTAAACTGTTTTATACTTTTTGTGTCAGTGAATAGAAGACTGTAGATGCTAGACAAATAAACATCCATTTTTTTGTTCCAAAAATAATGTATAATGTATTAATTTTAAACCGAGGATAAATGTTTGTTCACTTGGAGTTCAAGAGCATGAAGCTATGTTCAGCGCAGGTTTATCTATAAGAAATATTTTAGAACCTATTCCTTTCATATCGATGTATAATAAAGTACCTTTTATTCTTTAAAATGTGATTCTTATTTTCACCTTCATTTATTCCTATATAATTTAATTTAACCTTAATGTAAATGCAAAGAAAACAGACCATAATTATGTTTTTAAAAAATTATAAAGGCAAGATTTTTATTGTAAATGATTTTAATTTACTTTATTAGGCTATTCATTATTTTGATAATAAAAAAAAATATAAAAATATAGTACTTGATTATTGTTAACCAAAAAAAATCATTATAATCAAATTTTTATCAATAAGAATAAAACATAAATTATTTGTACATCAATTCGAATAAGTTTATTATATATATATACGTATAATTTCATTTCATTCTTTTCATTTTTAGCACGTCATAAATTTTTACGTAATCGATTATACGAAGAAAACGTCACATAACTTATAATTATATAATTACATTATCAATAAAACATATATAACAAACCTTAATTAAAAATATAAAATTGTCTCTATATTTATTTTAATTCTGTATAAAAGTTTCATTTGGCCGTAAAAACATTATGACAGAATTTTCCAAATAATATACATATTAAATACAGGCTGTTTGACGTAATTCTTCGCAATAAAGGAGATAAAAGTACAATAATAAGGTACAACTACATTGCGAAAAAATGCACACATGGGTACAGTGTACATGAGAATGAAAAAGAGAAGATAATAATAAAGCGAAGTGCATGGAAAATAAAAGATGCAGAGAAGCGTGAAGGAGGGGGCGCGAAAGACGAGGTCGCTCATGCATTTCAACCAGCGTGCAAATTCGTCCCCGCCATCGTGTCTATCATCTAAACAGTGCCTCTTTCCCCTGTCTCCACTGCGCGCGTTCACAAACACACAGCCACCAGCACAAGCTCAAAAATGTCATCAACGTCGTCCTCTGTCTCCTCTCATCGTCCAACAAATGTATTTAAATACATTTACCTTGACTTTAATAATGCCGTGTCTCCATTATTGTTCTACTAGGTAACGACGTCGTAGACCTCTATTGAGTCTACGAGGAGAGAGGGAGTAATAGCGACCCCGAGCATCTGCCGCGGACAGTGACTTCCTCATCACGCTCTCGCTTTTTCTTTATTTCGCAGTCGGTCCATCTCGATTTTCCAGCGGCTGCACGTCGCGTACACTGCTTGTGGAGCGTATTTATGCGCCCCCATCGGAATGGCGCCGCTCGTTTTGTAAAACAATTCTGCTTAGCTGGCGCTCGTCGTTTTAGTCTTTAACCGGTACGAAGTGTTTCGTATTTACACATTGAGAGTTAATTAAACCTCCGCGCGAGTTCTCTTAAGGGAGGAGTTTAATTTGACAAATAACGTTTTCTTTCGGAAAAATAAATTTAAACTTTTTACAAAGTTAAAGTAGTTGTTATAATTATTTTGGTACCTCAATATTGCAACATTTAAAGTATACATAATAATTGTACATGTTATATTTGAATTGCTGTTTATACATGTATAAACTAAAACTAAAAAAAAGTTAATCAATTAAAAATCGTTCAATATTGATATCCTATAAAGATTGAAATTGAACGACTTTAATTAATAAAATAAATTTATAAACGTAATTGACTCTTTCTACTGAACGGAATTGTCAAACAGTTAATTGATGCAGTATCACAATATCTTTGATATTTTTAAAGTAATACATTGTCTTTGACAAAAATACCGCCTTGCTTCTCTCACCAATTAATTGGGCAGAAGAAAAGTTTTGGAGAGTCTTCTTGTTGAAGTAATATCGAGGGACGATAACGATAATGAGGTTTGATTTGTTTTTTCTTCCTCATTGGGGGGTATTTCAGTCCATTGAATTGTCGAGGAAATTCTTAGTGCCTTAATTACTTTTCTTCTCTGAATTTCTTTTTCCATTGCTACTGTCTTTTCATTAAAAGCGAAAAATTCCTGATAATATATTGTTCATTGCCCCTCTCATTCTTGATTAATTATAACTTAAACTATGGTCTGAAAACTTCTAATTCTATACAAATTTAACTTGACAATAGTACAGTGATGGATTACAGAAAAACTTATTAAAAGATATCTTATACTTAAAAAAAACAAAATAATTATAATATTTTAATTCTGAATTAGCATTTACGATTTATTTACAGTAATCCGGAAAAACTGAATTTAAAAAGAAAAGTCTTAGAATATTAAAAAAGTATTTACTGAATACATGGAAAATTTTCCTGAAGTCATCGAATAGTTGATAATCGGGAGTAAATAGATATCAAAAGGTTGATACCTGTTACATTGTGAAGAGACTAACTATATAATTTAATTAATTTAGTCTTTTCCTTCTTCAACTTTTTCCAACGCAAATTTTAATAAGGTCACTGGCCTAGGTTTGTATCATTACAATGGATCTGCTTACTCAACTCTCTCACGTATACCAATTTAGTTAAGATAATGCAATTTCTTTCCTTGCATTGCTATAAAATTAAATTTATATTTTACTTCTAGCTAGAGATGTTTTATTCCAGATTACTTGCAGCGTGAATCGAATCGAAAACCCAAACAATAACACTTTTTGATTCCTTAAATTCCTTAGAGAATCAAAACAATTAACGTGCGCCCTCAACGTGGTGAGGAATATATTCGATACAGTTAAAACGGGTTAGGAAAAGATAAAGCGGGCTCGTCGGCTCGCGTACATAAAGGAGGTCGGCGTCGAGAGAGAATCACCACAAAATATGTGAGGGAACGGTCAGGATGAAGAGTAAAAAGCAGATGGCGGAGCTAGTCTCGTGAGTGCGGGAATAACGATTTGAGTTCTGTATTTTCTCGGTTTTTTTCATCCTTGACAAGGTCACTTGCTGAGTTTATAGCGCTCTTTTTATCTACCTTTTGTACATGTTTTATTTATTTTCTTTGTCGCATATATCGTGTCCGAATTGAGAGACGTATGGCTCAAATGCTAATATTATTGTAATAAAAAATTGTCATTAACTATTTAGAAGCATAAATTTAAATGTGACCAAATAAAAAATATATAATTGTTTAATACGCGTAAATCATGTCCATGTAATTCGGAATGAATGTAGTATTTATCTGCTATATTCTGTTTATGACACGAAAGAGACTACTTACACTCATATGCATGTATAATTATTTCAAAATAAACGGGAATGTACTATTATTATTACGAATGAAGTGGCCGTTCATAGTTAAATTGCGGAAAATGAACAGTATATATAGATATTTAAATAACAAAGAAAAAAATTGTGTATATATGTATATGTATATTACTATAGTTATAGCCTGAATCCATGGGTATGCAGCAAAATAAAAGTCGGGACAAACAGCTTACTAAAAGAAAATGTTTTTATACATCGGATAACATTGCGATAATTTTCAGTATCATAGTTCTACCAGGCCCAGTAAAACCCACCGGGATAGGATAACGTATTTAAACCAAGGTCTGTCTGTGAAATTTTTAACTGAAAAACGTAACAGCCGACCAGGGATGAAACCTAAAGTACTTCAATATAACAATACAAATCGACAAAATAAATAAATGTAGGTAACTAAAATAATTAACCTCCGATACGTTATGGTATACCAAACCTGTATTTCATACATATAACCCCTTTAAAAACACTTAATAAGCGCTGTCAGTAGCACGCAGAACTCTAACCTTAAACCGTTGCGAGCTCATGCATTTCTAATCCACGACCCTTTTGTTCGTCGTGTCGTCTATGTAATAAACCTTCCACAAGAAATCATACGAATTCACCAATCCCCTCTCAGCAGATTGTCTCCATTCGGTAACTAGACGATTACATTTGGCGTTATTCGGTGTACATGAACTCGTAGCATTTATAAAATTAACATGTAATATTACGCAGCAATAAGATACTTGAAATTCTCTTTAGTTAACTAGAAAAATATTATTAAGTCTCTAACGGATGTAGCAATATATATATGTATCTTTATATTATGTTGATTTTTGCGCAGCATTATAGGTGGTTACATAAAACAAAAATGATTATTGTAATATTAATTGCACTTATTATGTAACAAAGTGAACAATTATAAGAATGAGATTTTAATATAAGATGACGATGTATGGCATACTTAAGCCATTTCTCAAACATAACCGATTTTCATTGAAATATTTCTACAACGTCATAGTATACGAAGAGTCTCATATAAGAGTTAACAGATCCTAAAATTTAAACTTAACCAGTGCAGGGTTCGATTAACATAATTAACTTTATAAATATTTGTTAACTTTTTTCACAATTAATTAATTACTATAATTATGTAACATAATCCTATACCCTATTTTGATATCTTCAAAATCACTCGTAGATGCTGCGGTTGTACAATTGTAAACACATGACATTATCCAAAGTAATTCAGATTCTATTGTAATGTAATATTTCTATCTGTAGATTCTGAATATGCAATGTGAAGATATTTTGCAGATATCAATAATTTTGCCAAAAGCTTATACATATACCCCCGGTTTGTTGATTCATTTCAGTTTGCGACTAATCATAATATAAAAGTAAAAGTATAAAGACGTAATGTTACTCAACCCTAAACTTAATCTTATGTTAAAATATGTAGACGCAGAATGGAATAAATATTGAAAAACTGTTGTAAAAAAAATACATATAATTAATAGCTTTGTTTAGTTTCATACCACTAAGTTATGTCTATCAAAATAAAATAATTTTTGCAGTATACTGTGCGTTAAAAATGAGAAGTATTTAAAAAAGATATATATTTTATATTTTATTATATTTTTATCCCACAATGATAGGAATAACGTGGTTAAATGCCATCAAAATCCTTGATTCAGAGGTTTATAATATTCCTCTCCAAGTAAGTAATTCATAAAACGTTTTATAACATTTGATATCCAACATACTTCGTACTCCCAATATAGATATACAGGAACGGAAAGTCACGGTTTAAGAATCTCGTCTCTCATCTCTCGCATCGTCTACGCTGCATTAGCTCATATCGATCCTGCGACGTCTCTACTACACTACAGAAGCGCCGCAAAAGCTTTCGTAGCCGCGTAGACAGATTAAATTACAAACGGCCCAGACCTCTGGCAAAGTGATTTCTCCGATAACTTTTTTCGACAGGCAATTCAATGCACCTCGTCGAGATTTCACGCGATTCGCCTGATTAAGCGACCGAAAGATGATGCAGAAGTATATTTTTCCTACATGATTGTATGGTAACACAATTCGTGAAGGTGATATGGAAAGTAGAAACAAGCAAGGAGCTTCTACTTCTGGCAAAGTTCCAATGCTTTTTACTAATTAACGCGGATTTGGTGTTTTATAATGAAAGATACATTAGTCCTTGCGTTAGCTTCAAACTTATCTAGAATAAAGTTAAAGTTTTCAAAAAAATTTGCAAACAAAAAGGTTAATGATGAAATGTTTAAGTAAACCATTTTTGCCTTTTTAACGACATCTACACAGTCATCGTGTGACTTGCTTACAAGCTTGATATATGTATGTAGTGATAATTTATATGTATATATTAATCGTAATAGATGAATCTACCAAAAAATCATAAGATGAACATAATTTTCATTTTGCTTTGCAACGTTTTTAGTACGTAGTTTTTAAAAATACGAAACGAAATCAACATAAAATCATAATTAATTTTGAAACAAGAATAATTCAGCTTTTGATATATTATTCCAGTTTATCAAAAATTGAATAATAAGAGTTTCTACGGAGCTTCGTGCACATTCCATATTCTCCCCTATAATACGCAATCGTTTCATTCGGATAGAAAATGAATATGAAATTTACAAACTACTTGAAACCCATTTTTGTGAAGAGTATAATTATATTTAGAAAACAAATAAATGTTCATCGTTAAAAACAAACATTACAGATAAATTATATGCTATTTATTACATTTTAGATAAAAAAGATAATGCAATCTAATGTTGTGTAAAAACCCTACATAAGAGAATAAAAAAGAAAAATCAATTAACAAGAAATTGATAATTTACTTATGAATTCAATTAAAATATAAAAACACAATATCTAAACTGTTTTAACGCAACAAACAGATATTTATCTTGATATTTTAATTTAAAAAGAAGATTTATTTTGTAAAGAACTATCTGACTTGAAATGAGTGAAACAAACGAAAAAAGTAAATCTCGGTACTTTTCATGCAGTTATTCATTTATTTCCTTTTTTAAAGAACCTAGTAATTTTTACGCACATTGCGCGCACTAATACATATTTTATTTAACAAACGTTGCGTATTCAGATTTCAAAGACACCATCTTCTCCTTCATACTTATTTTTATACATATACCTCCAGCTTCTTTCTTAACCGTTAAAAACTTATGTTTTATTTTCCATCTTTTACTTCTTTTCCTTATATTTTATTTTATCTTTCATCGATCAATTGCTTTTAACCAGAACTAAACTTAATTCAAGTTTGAAAAAATGCAACAAATTCGAATATACATTAGATGGCATTAGTTAGAGTATAGGCGTAAGGATAATAGGTCCGAAGATTGACAAATAAGAATTAGCCACAAAAGGACGAAGATTCACAGGCTTACTCATCTTGTGACATCGCAGAGAGAATAGGTGCTCTAAAGAAAAAGCAATGTAGTAAAATACACATTCATCTTTGTACCTTTCTTTTTAGTTCGTATTTTTCAGAAGATCAAATAGAGAAGGCACGAAAATAAGCCAAGAAACGGAACGAACGAGAGAGAAAAGAAGTTAATATCCATAAAATCTTCGTTCTTGAAACAAAAAGAAAGCAGGACTTTATCGCCAGCGGCGCAATTTCAGTGCGCCGCAGTCTAATAACATCGCAACGCTCGCACACGCATAATGAGAGAAAAAGTAAAATTTATCACTGCGCGGCGCTCGCGGTGAAACCAAGGGTGAAACATCTAATACACTTTTCTCTCTCAAAGACACTTACGTACCTCCTATCACGCCCGTGCATAAGCGGAATCGCGAGTGATTTATAAGAGGAATTTATTATGACACACCTTCGCGCGCCAGGACGCCTTAAGGACGGGAACACAAAGCCGCCGCGACTCGACCCTAAAGCCGCGGCATTACCCCACCGATTACACGCGTCGGTTGAGCCCGAGACCTAATCGATAGGTACGTCGGCTGCCGCTCGGCCCGATTGACTCAGACCGCATGGATTAGAGAAACACGGGGTGCTCTGCTCAGTCCTATAACCAACGTGCCGCCCGCGTGTATGAAGGTGAAAGTTTACGCACGGGCCCACGCTGCCGAAGCGCAAGCCTGGGGATTCGGGGATGTTCGCGTGTACGCCAAAGTTCGATAATGCAAAGTTACTACAACTTTAAAATAATTAAGAGCGAAATCCTGACTAAATTTCATTGTGTAATTAAACAGCGACTAAAGTGGCGTTACACCTGTATATCATTGAATTTCTCTACTAAAAAAAACTACGTAGTATTTCTCAAAAAGTCGAAACGAAAGTCTATTCATGTTCTATTCATATTTTGAAAGAATATTCTGTATGTATGTATATTCTGTATTATTAAAAATAAGTATTAGGTCACTAATCAATTATGTATAGAAAAATACAAACTGTTAATTTATTTTTTAAGTGTATCGAACTGTAAAAATATCAAATACAAATAAGTTCACGTAAAACAAAATTTATTAAATAGTATAAGCTTTTGAATTTAGTTTTAAGAAATATAATCTACTCGTAATTGTAAAAAAAGATGTTTGATCAAATTTTAACCTTATCTTCTTGGTTGAATGAGTTTCAGTAAATCCATTTTTAAAGCTATAATACCCTCAAAACATTATTGCCATCAATTCAGCAATAACTTTGTAATCAAAGTTTTACAATTTTTTTTATATTCGAGACCTAGAAAAAAAAGAAATTATTTTACAAATCATTCGGTTAATTTTATAGAATATTCCAACCACATAATATCGGCATCGTTGCGAAGGCAATCGTAACCAAATAATACGATTTTCCTCGCGTTTAAAATGGAAATGCTGTTCTTGCTTTTCGTTTTCCAATTTTCTAACGCTGTTCAACGAACAGTTGCAAACTCTGTTAAACTCTCCTCGTAATTTGACAATGTGGTTAAATCCTAACCACCTTTATCTTTCGCACTAATAATTATTAACTTACACCGTGGACTAATTTTGAAACGACTCTTCAATAAAAAGTTTTTAAATTATAATTTAAGGATCAATAAAGTTAAACGATAATGGATAAAAATTATTAATGTTACGACCAACGCGCTTTTTTACTCACCGACTTCGAGACAAAGAACTTCTGTGAATAAAACATTTATAAATAATAAAGTAATAATATTTGCATACAGCATGGCTCAAGATTTACTTGGTATTGTACTAAAAGTACATTACATCATATTTATATAGTGCCGGTCGCAAGTTTAAAACGACCGACAAGCATAAGTTTCGTAAGATTTAGCTATACGATTTACAATGTACATAAACTTCGAGTATCCCGATATCATTCTCTGAAGGAGTCCACATTTTAAAAATCTTGTGGAAAAGTCGAAATGTAAGTGCGGCAAATTTACACAGAAGACGGAGGAGCTCCAGTGGAATTCACTTCCACCAGAACCCTGTATAACAAAATATTTCTCGTAAAGCGCGCGACGTAACCGACAGGAAACGTCTGAACTCGTACACGAGTTCTCAGGGAAAGGGTCTCCCGGCACTTCAGCGACTGCTCCTTTTCGAAAAGACGCTCTTTCGACGACTCTGCGTGGAATGATTTTCTCCTGCTTGTGGAGAACACTAGGTCTCGTCGCCCGAGACAATGCTCCGCTACTAGGAAGCTTTCTCTCGAGACTTTTTTGTCCCTTGCGTATTTTCCGCTCAAGTCCCTCTTGTTCTTCGCGTCCGGCACTTTACCGCTCAGTCTGGCACCTAAGTATAGGTCTTTACAAAGTGAGTGGTCGCGCCAATAGTAAACAAGCTGAATATGTTTGGTGGGGGAGAAAATCCCTCAAACTATAGGGAATACTTGAATGTTTCCCTCGCACCCTCGATACTGTTCTCGACACTTCCAATTTCAGTTGTAATGCTGTAATTTATTAATTTACTGTTTTTATGTAATGTATAATTATAGATAAAAATGATCATATAAGTAAAATATTAAGATACAGAAATCTATTTTATTATGAGATAAATGTCACTTCACGGTATGTACACTTCTAAAGAACTGATGCTCTACATTCAATAATTTTATTTATTTGTGTTTAAGCAGTGAATATATGCAGTAGGATTAATGAACATTTACGGCACTTGTGCAATCATGATATTATTGTTTTGTAAATCATTCTACCGTCATTCATTTTTGTTAAGCAATTTATCAAGCGAAAATGTTCTGTATGAATTAAATCATCATGAATAACATGAATTTTGCTAAATGAAACAGTATAAACTTGTGGTAAACTTACCTTATTTCGCTGATTGAATTCTAATACAATTATAAGTATGTTATCCACAACACATCTAAATTTATGCAGAAAAGTACGATAATCTCATCAGTCAATAACTAATGCAGCGAAGTCGTAGAAGACATTGCAATTTCTTCACCGCTTCTCGACTGCCACTTGCTAGTCTAAATTTTGGTATTTGCATATATAAGTAGAAGTTAACGAATTTTCTCCGCTCTCAAGCTTTAGACGTTGTGCATATTAATAGGTAATGCTCATAATGTGCATACTGTTCTAGACTCTGGCAAATTACATTTTCAACAGTTCTCCGAGCAATCATGAAAACAAATACAGTGTATGCATTATATTAAACAATGGTTGCTACTGTTAAGAGTATAAAGAATAATTAGTATATAAAGTTATTTTTTCGTCACTTTTAAGAAACTTTAAAAAAGCATGATTAAGCTTTAAAAACGAAAATAAATGTTTAAAATTTTCAATAAACAACTGCAATTACTTAAAATGCTTATAATTAAGGTTAACACAATTCTTGTTTAGAATTTATAGAGAGTAAAAGTCAATACAAATGCTTTTAAATGGTACAGATTGCGGAAGGAAAACTAATATGCAAAATGTGCAACATGCTGTCATCTTCAAAGAACGTCTGCCGTATTATTGCATTAAAAATGCAACAATTTTATGATACTTTTATGTATTATTTAAAATAAAAAATGTATCTAATTTACAATGCACTCAAATATAAGTAACTGACTTACAAGCAATTATAAAGGTTATAGGTACTTCGTTCAAGTACTAGCGACGGCAATACCACTCCCAGAGAGACGGGCCTTTGACCAAATAATCGAAAAAAGGTAAAGCATTAAAGCATTATTCTTTGAAGCACTGAAGCGCTGGTAGAAGTGTAAGAGCCCGAGCGCCAGGAAGACTCTTACGAAAACGTCAGCTTAACGAGTTTAGCTTAATGCAGCAACACCTGGCGCGTCCTGGCTCGGCTGAATGAGCAACTTATAACGACGTTTACGCAGGAGCCGATTGCAGGAGCGAGCCGTGGCTTGATTGAATTGGACTCACGGCTAAATCCCGTTTCGGCTTAGTTATACAGGCTCGCGCCCGGCCTCGCGAAACTGTCAATCGACGTCAAGGATTGAGGAGCTCGGGGAAGATCCGGTGGATTCGAGGGCCCGCCTGTAAATGGATTTTAATCGGGTTACCTCCCGTATACACGCCGACTGAGGTATTGATCCTGCCGGACCGGCGCCCCATTATCGCTTTGTACGCCGAGCGATTACGCGACCTAATCGAACCTGCCCCCGCTATTCATTCCCGCGCGATTAATGGGATTTGGTGCTGGCCCTTTTTACAAGCTGCGCCCTGCGTCGATTTCGCGAAGGGTGAATTAATTCCGCGATAGGATCTCAAGTGGATGAGCTTGGGATCCTCCCGACGCACAGGTCCTCCAATAGGTTCTTGTCCGTTCGTCCAACGATTAATGGCGTCAAAGTTTAAAATTTGCACAAAAAGGATTAATTAAGGGTATTTTTGGTACCTTTGCGCGACAGTGATTAAGAATAGCGTTTATTCAACTTTTAATTAATAAGGTCATTAATTCTTGAAAACGTCGTTCCGGCATTAGTCACCCAAGTCCAAAATGTAAAAACCAACAGAAAGTTTCGACGGCGCCTCATCTTTTACGTGGATCGCACTTTCCATTTCTTTGCGGATACACTGCAGAAAAAGACAATTACTCCGGCAAACATTTTAATCCTCAACGCTCGGCCCGCGATTCATCCCTAAAAAACACACACGACCTCGGGAAGGATAAAAAGACGCGCGGGTGAGCTCCACCCGCGCCATTTCCATTTCTTGCGGCGCATTGTTTATTCGCCCGCGGATACGCCCTCTTTCTCCAACTTTGTATCACGCGGCGGATCTTCCTGGCACAGTTTCCCCTCCAACCCACCCAAAACTCCCCCACGCAGCCTCCGTCTATCGCGGAGAATCCCCCTAATCCATCGCGCCCCTTTAATTATACCGCGAAGAGAGCGAGAGAGATGGAGCCGATGCCACCCGATAGTCGGGCACGGATATATATCGCCGGTAATTTCTCGTCTCAAGCTCGCGGCGGAAAGAAGAACCAGAGAGGTAAGGGCGAGGGGAGAGAAGAGCCTCCGGATATCCAGACGAGTCTATTCCCCGGGGCCAGAGAATTTGAGGAATAGCTGCATCTATGAGCTGGCTACTGTTACCTAGCCGAGAGAGCCTGAACTTCGGACTAGCGCGCAATTACGGGGCCAAGTGCCTGAGAAAATCCACCAGTCCGCCTCGCTTTCGGCTTTTATTATTTTTCCGTTAATGCCGGCCCCGAACAATTTCTCTGGAAACAATTTCGTGTGCACGAGAACAATATGTTATACAAGCTTTAATGGTGGTAACGAGATAGCTAAGGAAATCGCGAAAAATCGCCCCACAGAAATGGCCTTTTTCGGTCTCGGGCTTGAAAAGTAAGGACAAGGGGTTCGGCGGAAAAAATGCCTCGCGCACCAGATCCTTCCCATTTCGTTTTTCTCCGCGCCCTTTGTTTTGCTCGTGCGAGTAATGGAAGTTTCCTTTTTATCATCCAGTATACACGGCTTAGCGCGAGCGCCGGAGCTAAGCTGCATTTTTTGCCCGTCTAGAGACATATGTCTTCGGGGCGTATCGATTTTACGTTAATGAAAATGAATAATTAATTTCCCCTCATTTCTTGCAGCTTGCACTGCGAATCCGTTACCGGGATGCCTTTATCCAATAACGAAAGTACACGATGTAAACATATTTCGAATAATATTGTTTCTCTATTTTTTGTTTTTTTATTAGTTAAGTTTACTCGTGATTGTTTACTTAAGTTTATTTGTATTTCTTTTAAGTTCACTGCGTTTTCTGTGTATTCAAGGCACAATGTTTTTTTATTTTAAACGTTAAGTAAATTCAAAATTACGTCAATCCAGTTAAAAGTCAGTCAACAGTCAAACTTTTGTTTGTTTAAACCTCGGATGAAATGCCTGCTCTCACTACACTTTACCAATACAGTGCATGAAAAAGTACACATTTTAGATTTCGAAATTTCATAGATATACACAAAAACTCAACGGCACTAGTTCTTTAAAAAGAATGCAGTTAATTGATACACAACACATTTAAGATTCCCTGTCTTAATCGCTCATATCATATTAATAGGTCTTTCCAAAGTAAATTTACACCTTTCTCACGGTCCAGGGTAAAAATAAATTAATTAAATCCCCGACTTAGCGCACAGAATACACCGAGATCTCTATGTATAGAATCCAGTGTCAAGCGACGATCGAACATGAAAAGAGCGGCGCGTATGAAAACGGTCCTTTCACCCGGGCTACGCGAAAAAAGCACAAGAACTCGTGGCGCGGCTAATCTCGCGCACAGGCTACACATAGGGCGACAACCCTTGAGCTCCGACTAAAGGGCGAAAGAGCAACTCGGCGCCACTCGACGTATTCAGCGAGTGTCGAGGGTCTAATTACGGCCCCCCACCCCCGACCGGAATCGTCGACGAAGCGCCTCGTCGGGCAAAATAGCGCATTAACCGACCCGCCGCCGCGGGCGAACTGTCTTGCCCGCGCCCTCGTCCCTTGGCACCTCGCGCCGGATTTCATCCCGGGTTCCCGGCCGTAAAGAGGCGAACTGCCGTTATCCCCGCGCGGCCGGGAATTTCCCCGGATAAATTCACTTTATTCAGGGCGGCGACAGGGGAACCCGCGCGCCCGGGCCTTCGATATAAATTGCCGCGAGACGAGGCGAGCGAGTGCGTGGATATTGCACGGGCGCGGCCTCGACCCCAAAGCTCAGGCGCGCGCTGCGCGGGACATCAAGCCGCGGGCGAGGTATTACTTTTAATTTTGAACCGCGCGCCGGAAATGATAAATCCGCGCGGTTGAGCGATGCCTGTCGGCCCGACTGCCGTGCCCTCGATCCATACGCGTATACCGTCTTGGATCCTTTTTCAACCTGTCCTCAAAATGTTGAAGCTGGCGTATACGGACTATAGTTGACGAACTCTGAGTTTATCAGTGTGATCTTTAAATACATATCTGTATCCCCAAGTAATTATCATTTCAGAAACTGAATAAAATCGTGATTTGAACTAAATTGTAAAAAGTTTAAAGCACCTTAACGAAATCGTATATGAGTTTCCGCCTCGGTTTTCGCTGAGATTCTTACCGGAATGTTTCATACTGAAGCAATCCTGCATTCAATACTGGCTAGAAACTTTCAAGCTCAACACATGTGGAATATAAAACATTTTATTTATATAAAATTGTTTACAAAATATTTATGTAAATTTAAATGGAAAGATGTATAAGAAATGTGGAATATAAGGCAATAAGTGGTACATTTAAATAAGGAAAGTACTGAAAATCAAATCGAACAATAGTTTTTTAAAGTTAACGAGGATGAAGCTAAATGAATAGAGTATCACAGGACTTTCCAGAAGGAGACCGTAGAAATAAAACAAATGAACAATTATATCTATCTTTTTTGATTATCAAGAAATCTTTTAATTTTAACTTCCAAAAGAAAGTTATTTTGTATTATACGAATCTATACCTGTTGATACAGTAAATATAAAGTCTAGTTAGAAGAAATAAAAGTTTAGTTACTATAGCACATTTATAGAAAATGAAAAAACTTATCAGTTAACGCTTCCTAAGCATGATTTTGCGTTGTTAACAGATATAATAAATTCACTAAACGTATGATTTTAGTTTTTACCAACAAATCCTGGGCTGTCTGTTGATTAACACATGGAATTTCTGCTTGTCATCAAGCCGTTTAATGTTTTTAGGTAGTACTTTTACGATGCTAAAAGAGCACCGAAAACGATACTAGTACGTCTACATTTTTTCATAAATTCAAAGTTCATGTGATTCAGTTACTATATTCCAATTCTATCATAAAAGCAAGGTACTGTTCAACGGCTGATAGAGATAGTTCTTGTGAAAAATACTTTTGAGTCCCGCTTTGCGAATCAGCGTTTCCGTTTGGGACATAAACACATTGACCTATGGTTATATATTCTTAGTAACAATAAAGATAGAGAGATATTGATTAATTTAATATATATTAATCTTGATGTGAGTCGAAAGCAGAAAAAGAGAGATAAACTGCGTACTGTTACTAGAATTTACAACGTGAGCTCTGTCCATACACAATTTTCATTCTGCTAGAAATATTAACAGTCTTGTCTGCGGATAATAATTTAACCACAGCGACCGCAGTAGTCGCGGGAGCTTATGACGCACGAGGTCTATCAAATTAATCAAATTCTATAATGATATTATTTAGTTAATTAATAAATATTAATTTTATTGTCAATTAATTCCTTATATTTATTTTTTAAAGACTGTCGCCAATTCATTTAAGATAACTTTGTTCGGTTATCCCACTCTATCCTTTCAGATTCAATCAAAGCAACGTTGGATCATTAAATAAATTAGTTATGAGCAGTATCTAAGCACTCCTCGCATGCTCAACGATAGAGTAGGTAAGTAGATTAAAATGATCTGTCACATAAATTAAGGCTATATTTCAAAGAATAAAGAGAATCTCATAAAGAATATTTATTAAGACTAAAGACATAAACTTCACTTTAAAAAACAAAATTATTAACATAAGTCTTACTTTAAATTTCAAAATTTTATAAAATATTGTTGTTATTTCATGCGTAGTCATTATATCCTACATCAGTCAAAATTACGCAATCTACTTTATACAAATAGATCTTCGTACAGTCTAATAAATAATATATTATATTACTATACTATTATATAAAACTATACAAATTAACAATATTTAAACACATAATGAAATTAGAAATTAGAATGTAACAAGCATGTGAAAGTATATTCGCACATTTGATATAAAATTATAAAAATCTATTAAAATAATGGTTATTTTATAGATACGATCTGAGTATATAGTTATCTTATGATATTTAGGATTTAAATATATAAAAATGAAGTTTTATGAGTCATAAAAAATATACGTAATCATATACGTAATCGCCTATGAATATATATTAAATTAAATACAAATTTAATTAGTCTGACTTAGTTCATACTGTATGTAGTCCATGTACGCTGATACTTTTGTGAAAATATCTGATAAACCTCTACCGCATCCCACTGAACTAACTGCAGCAGCAACACCAACAAGGACTTGTCGCTGATATGTCAGAGGACCACCGCTATCTCCCTGAAAATGTCATTACAAATTAAAAATATGAATGTAACAACTTTTAATCCTGGTTAGAAATATGATTTATCAATTCACTGAAAATTACGAGGAAAATTGTGAATAGAAAAATGTTTCCCAGTAAGAAAAAGATAATAATGTTATATTTTATGAAATTAAAAGTAGTATAATACTTACACTACAAGCTCCAAACCCTACGGAATGAACTGTACATATATGTTGAGGTTGAATGATTCCGGCAGGCATTTGCGACTTACAAACATCTTGTCTCACGACGTTTACTACCAATTTTTTCAAAAATTCTGATGGACTACCACCTAAAACAGTGGAACCGAAACCACTAACAATCAGCTGTGTATTAACAGGATATTCGTCACCAGCATTTGGTAAAGCGATTATTCTAACGTTTGCAGACTCGGTAACCGGTTGTGTGAGCTATTAGAATAATTAAAATTTGATTAATTTATATTTTTGAAAACAATTACGTCGACATTTTTAATAAATTCTTTCTTCAAAATTGACATTTTATTAATCTTTAGCGAAATTCTAAAAATATTCTTACCCTTACAACGGCGAATATCAGCGAGCAAAGAACGTTTAGAATCAAACTGATATTGACTATGATGCGATAGTCTGTCAACGCTCATCTTTATTCCTCGATAGTAATCTACGGTACCAACAACTACTTTAATTCTATTTAAGTTAACACGCCAGAAAACCCAATCGTAAACACAATGTGCGGCAGTGAGTACATGTCTTGGACTAATCAAGGAACCCCCGCAACGATGCCCACCATCTAGTTGAAGAGACACCTGGTACGGAAACTCTCCCGGAATCGCATAATCATTACTCGTAATTCTTGATCGTTTACCATTAACGCCTAATATAAAAAACATTTGAATTTTATTTACTAATATATTCATGATTTAAAAATGAAAATCTAATATTATTTATAATACGGATTATTCAATATTTGAAAAAATTTGATAATATTTATTATTAAACAATTAAGAGCTTATTGTATATCATTATACTTAAATATGAGTGTTAATCGAATAATTTATAAGTTCCAAAAATTTTAAACCAATCAGATCATTTCTATACAAGTTTATATGTTATATATTACCTAATCTTTCAGGAAGCGAATAAATATTAATTAAATTAAAATGTAATTAATTATATTTTTCTTATTATATTAATTTATTGTGAATTACGTTATATTGTTATTAAAATAATATAGTACTACTTGATTATCATGTACAGAATCTATTTCTATTCTTTTTAAAAAATTGTTATTGATAAATAACTAAGAATTTATATTAATAACTCAATTTATAAAAAGATTTTAAGTAGTCACATTTTTTTAAAATAAAATTCATAAATGTTAATTTGAAAATTACTGCATTTAACTTACTCAATAAATGACTACTTAAAAAATTGTATTTATAACTTACCAAATATAATGCAACATAACAGAAGAATTACTATGTGCTTCATTTTTGATATCTTAGTATAAAATGAATAATAGGTTCACATTTTTTCTCTTTATATATATAGTTAATAGATAAATAAAACGTGTATGCACAAGAATTAAGAACATAGTAAAAATCTGGAAATAAAATTGATTCGGAGTATAATATTCAAGTTTAAAGGTTGTATCAATAATGCTATAGAATTTTATAACACTACAAGGATATAACCTAAATATTATTGTATGATAAATCTATTTAATTTTATTTTTTGATTAAATTAAACAGTAGTATTCATTACATAAGGAAATTTTTCATGTTGCTCTGTCATAAATGCTTTATCTTATGAGTGATAAATTCTAATTAGTAAATAAATAGTCCAATTTGAATATATATTGTTAAACTTATTAACATCTAATATTGAATTAAATAAACATTCCCATGTCTACTAATTTAGTTGATTTTTAATATAATTGTTAAATTTACATAAATAATATCAATTTTTTATACAAATCATACCTTACGTTACTCATTTTAATTATTACATTTTAGGTGTACAATAAATTTAAAATTTCATTTTATTGAATATCAGTCTAATTTTATATGAGATATTAATTATCATATATTGATTTCTTTTAAGCTTTTTGTTTTATTATAGGAAAAACTTAGTTTAATAATATAAAATGAATTATATTTAGATTCAAGCAAATTTGTATAATGTTTCAGACCAGAAAATAAACTGTAAGAATTGTTTAATATGAAACAGTATTGTAATCTATGAGTTTAAAAAATATGGATTTAATTATTAAAAAGCTTTTTTTACAATATACTTGAATATGGCCAATATCTTACTTGCAATAAACATTTATGCGAACGTGTCTCACTTTTCATATAATGTCTTTACCAGTTGATCGTGAATTATGTCGATAGTTTAAGTAATATCTATAATTCTACTTTTAAATGAAATAATAAAATATATCTATATTTTAACATATTGTGTATACAATAATGTAAAATGTATCAGAAGTATTGTATAGCAATGTGTTGTGACAAATTCTGATGACATTATTACATTAATGCAGAATTTTTATAATTTTTAGTTCTATTATTTATTGTACGTAGTAAATTCAATTTTATTCATACATTCATTTATTTTTTTTAAATAAATATTAATTAAAAAATAATAAATAATTATTATTTATATTAACTAATATTCTCGCATAATAAATTCATGAAATGTATTACTGAAGGAGAGGCGAATGAAAATTTAATGATTGTACATAGTAACGTATGTTTTATCACACTCTAAATAACAACATCGATAAACAAAGCATACTATGTCAAAAAAGGTACAGTTACGGTTGCAGAATTGTTTAAATTAAAGCATATCAAATATTATATTACAATTGTTTGGAAAACAAATTTTAAACTTTAAAACTCAAAATTTTCTAACAATCAAATCATTATATACTGATTATTTTTTTAAGAAATCATTAATCTATGTAATTTAAAATGAAACAAATAATTTATTCTTTATTCATTTCACTAAATTGTAAATAAATTACTGTAATTATCATTGCGAAGAAAAATAGAAATCTATTCAAGATTTTTTTCTTAAATTGAAATTGATTATATTATAAATGTGAAAGTTGTTTAAAAAAATATTCCAATTATTGATATGAATCTTTTTGTTTACAAAAATTGTGAAAAAAATTTTCAAATTCTTTATATTAGAAAGCAAATTTTTTTACATCAGTTGGTACTTATTTGAATTACATAAAAAAATTATTTTAAGATTAACATTAAGTATGTATAAGAAATGATATATATGATATATTTCATCTAAGCATCTATGATTTTAGATATATGTGTGTGAAACCTAAATAGATAAGAAATCAAGTCGCGGCTATCGAAATTCAAGGTCTTATACCTGTACATGAATATAGTTAAGAATATACCAAAAATAAATTTATATTATTAGAAAATTTAGTTATAATATACATTAGAAAAAAGTATATATTTATATTTTACATTAGATGAAAGGAAGTGCACAGGAGTAAAAAAATTCAGTTTAAAATATAAATTAATTTATGCAGACGTTCTTTTGTAAACTATCATATCTTAACCTTCAGGTCGAACACCTTTTAAATATGTATACATCGACTAAAAACCTTAAAAAAACTGTTAATATTTTTTAACCTATCATAAATAAAAACATTTTGAAATATGTGGGTAACTGTATACAATATTTAATAATATAAAAGCAATATCTATTTGGAAATACCCGTATTTATTTTACTAGATACATTTCAGGCAACTACAGTTTCTCTGATATTATGGTCAATCGCTCAACCGATAGTATTGATAGCATTTTTTCACGCTGAATACACAAAAAGAAAAAAAAAGTAATAACTAGTTCTTTCCAAAGGTGATACTTTACTGTGTCATAAAAATAGTAGTTACCTATAAAAAAAGCAGAAATTTCCTTTTTGAAACTATTTTTTACTTCTAAAAAAAATAAATTTGTGTTTTTATCGTACTTATAACCTATTTAACACTTTTAAATCATGTATGATTTTGCATTGTTATATGTTACAAGGCATATGTTTCATAAACTTTTAGATTATGTTTACTATTTCATCTTTTGTCTTCTATCATAACAATATTTCAAATGGATAATTGACTTCACACCTTTTTAGAGATACCTGCATTTATGTTAATTTTGAACATAAACGCGTACTAAAAATTACACAGCTGTTAGTAAAATAAATCAAATTTATTTATTAACTCATGACGATTCCTGCAATGACTATAACGAATGTCTGATAGGACATCTTTAAACACTAAATTTAACGCTTCACTATTGTACTATATTTTTACCCCCTACGTATTTTGACCGTAATCGGATAAGTATGTTTACCCGATCGTTTATCTTCATATGTTTACCTTTAATTTTTATACTTTTTAGAATCATGTAATATTTTTCTAATTCTTTATAAGTTTAAATTAACACCGTTGATAATATTTAGTCCAAATATTCTCCATAAATTCTGAATGGTTTTCAATAGGAAAAATTCCACTCAAGTTTTTAAAAGTTTAAAAGGAAATAATAAATTTAATTCTACAAATATGTCAATACAAACAATGCGATTGACGCTTTATATATACATAGTTATCATATGCATGATTATGCCTTATAATACTGTAAAAACAATTTAATTAATGATAAACTAAAAAGGCTCAAATATTTAAAAGGATAGCACCAATCCCTTAACTATTGTGCAACTATCTATAATGAAAATTATATTAATATCACATACCTGAAGTTTTTTACTGAAATACATATAATAAGTAATGCAGTTGAACTTGATCTTGACTTAATTAAAAACAAAACTGCACTTAAAAATTACGCAATAATAATTACATCCTGCAATTTGTATTTCTAAAATAAAATCCATTTCTATTCCAAATCTCAAATTTTCAGAAATTAATAAATTTGAGTTGATTGGACATACAACCCACAATAAAATTTATTCAACATTTTTTATTATATATTTCAATAAAAAATTTCAAATAGGAATGTTAACATATTTTTTGTTACAGGTATTTATTACACTAGATATGAAATAATGAAAATAAATTATTTTATAATTTTTAATACTACGATAATAATATATGTATACTATAAAAATTAATATATTATTTTATACGAATAATGTTTGGAAAAGTAATAATGCATATATTTTTATAAAAAGGTATTTATTAAAAGTTCTATAGATTTTCCATAGAGTTCATTAAATTATCATTGTTATGATAAAGTTATTTTAAATTCATTTCAGATTGGATAAAGTCCATACAATATGCAACATTTGTGAAAAGATCTGGAATCCCAGAACCACAACCTACAACACTAGTTGCTGAAACAACACCAATAAGAACACCACCATTTATTGTTAAAGGACCACCGCTGT
This sequence comes from Sycophaga agraensis, assembly GCA_018906755.1. Classification (NCBI taxonomy): domain Eukaryota; kingdom Metazoa; phylum Arthropoda; class Insecta; order Hymenoptera; family Pteromalidae; genus Sycophaga; species Sycophaga agraensis. The sequence goes on from JACCIE010000011.1 coordinate 3,549,413, forward strand.
CACCCTGAAACAACACAATTATTTTATTTAGTTTTATTTAAATATTTATTTATCTCTGTTTATCATTTTAGATTTATATTTCAATGTATACTAATTATAAATTTATCTATTGCTCGAAAAGTTATACTAACTTAAAAATATTTGATTAATCAATTACTAATATTAATTAGTAATATTTTACATACTTGACAAACTCCATATCCTGGAGCTAGAGTTGCGCATATAGTCGACGGTAGAATCTCCATTTGATCCCAGTATTTTTGACAAGTATCCTGATCAACCACATGCATTTCCATTTTCTTTAAATATTGCGACGTTGGACCATTTAAATGATCGTTTCCAAATCCAGTAACAGTTAATCTACTGTCGATAGGATATTTTGAAAAAGGTTGCGGCAATGGAATAATCTTCACAGTATCAGATTCTTGGACTGCTTCTGCAAGCTAAATATAACAGTTAAAATTGTAAAATTATTCTTATGAAAAACTATTTTTCAGTTATAAATAAAATATCAATAATTTTATGAAAAATTTAAGAAATAATGTTCAGTAGTTTCCTACAGATTTCTTGCTGAACAGGTCAAAGTTACATGTGTATATGCATATATATTATTTTGTAAGTCTTGTTGGAAGGAAATCATTAAAAAGCAATAAGTAATATTTATTTTTACCGTAATAACTGCAATGTCAAAATTGACTGCGGGATATGTGTATTGATTATGATATGCTAATCTAGCTACAGGAACAGGAGTACCTGCAGATAAATTTATGGTACCAACAACTACATTTATTCTATTCATGTCGATTCTCTCTTGCACCCATTTATAAACACAATGAGCAGCTGTAACAACGTGAAAGTTTGAGACTAAGCTACCACCGCAAAGAAAACGACCATCCTGCATCAATAACACTTGGTACGGAAATTCACCCTCCTGTGCGTAATCATTATTCGTCAGTCTCACGTATTTTGCGCTGGCTCCTTAAATAAAGTAAAATAATTTTCATTGATTTTCAAAATTGAATAAGTAGTTTGATTAACATATTTTGTTTTGTAGTACAATATATAGCATTATAAAATGTTTTTTAACTTACCAAATATAAAGCAGCACAATACCAAAAATATGACTTGCCTCATTTTAAATCTGGTAAAAGTAAAATTTTCTAAATTATACACTTGTACAATAATTGTTTTCATGTTCACCAGATAGATTAATGTACTAAGATTATGATATTTTATTTCATTCTACATTAATTTTAAAATTATATATAATATAGTTAAAAAATAAATTCGAATAATAGAACTACTAACCTGATGTGAACAAGACAATGGATAATGCCGAAGAGTTAATTTGCACGTCTTTTAAACTCTGGCACCCCTCTGCGTTACCATTATCGCCAGATTTTCTACGAACATCGCGATAAGCGCGCGGCAGTCGTACTTACGTGACGCGTGCATTAATAGCTTTGAATATTTGGCAAATCTTTAAATTTAATAGTAACAGAGTAAATAACGATTCGCTTGGTGTGCGATTACAAAATTCTGCTCAGAATATATTTTCAGCACTTCGAAATCATAGTCGCCAGGCAGATACAACAGTGTAGTAAAGATTATCTACCAGAATTAGTAAACCGAAAATGATAAAATTTGATTTAATTTATTCCCTAATTTTTAATGACTTGTTCCTATCTTCTATGAATATTATTCTGTTTTAAGTAAGCACTTCCTAAGAAGTTAGGAAATTAGTCTCATCGAATCTTATTATCTTGTTTCTTACTAAAATTCAATTTAATTAAATACAACAAAATTTATTATCAATCAACATAAATACTTTAATAGAGAATAATAACTCTTTAGATTAGTAAAGTTATTGTTGTAAAACTGTTTATATTTTCAATTAATATATAATTATGTTGCGTAAATTTATTGAAGAAAACATTTATTCACTTGTGTTATAATTTTTCCAAAAATCTCGCAATGTGTTTTATTAAAAATTGTTTGAATCAGAAAAATCCAATAGAAAGTGTTAAAGTAAAATATGTAGTACACTAAGAAGAATATTTCATCCACTGAATTAAATTAATTTTATTTATTGGAGTTAAGAGACATTGAATTAAATATGTCTATTAAATTACGAATAAAAATAATTTTTTAAAATAAATTGTATTCTACACTTACTACATTTAGTTTATACATATTGTTAATTTATGGCATTTTCTTAAATTGTTATTTGCTCTGGAAAAGACTTTTTGTGTTTATTTCTTAATTAATTTTAGCTTTTCAAAAGGTGTTAAAAATTGTTATTAAAAACATTGTTACTTAATAAAATTGTGCAAAAAATATGCGTTTTAAAAAAACTATTAAAAGGTTTTAAAAATAGTTTGAAGCATAGTGTATGAAATGTATAAACTTTCACTAAATACAAGTTTTATGTAGACGTTGTACAGCTGCTCAAAATAGTACTAATCACGGATGCATTGCTCCCAACTTTAGGGACAATGTTAAATTAAGCCTTCGAATCTAGATATATAAGAAGTAAAATTGTATTATTTTACTATTGATTTTTTTATAAGATCTAAAATAGAATATTAGTTTTATTTGATCATCTGCGATTGCTCAGTATGTTCTCAATTTTTATCTACGTTTTAAATTTAAAACGTATTTATTAAACAAAGCTTTTAATTTATAAATTTTTTAAGATAAAATATAGCTATTAAAAATTTTAGATTTTTATTATAAATAAGATACGTTTACTAATTTCCGAAAAAGAAAAGTGACGAGAAAAGAGAGCTTAAAAATATTTTTTAAATATATTTAGATGAAAATTCATTGAATTAATTTATCTTTTGGGAATGGTGCATATTATAATTTCTTCCATATAAATATATCAAATTTAATTTTGGAACATCAAAACAATAATAAATATGATAGAATAATTATAATTAAACGTTTTGAAATAATATAATGTTAGTATATCTATTATCTTCAAATCTCGCATTTATATTAAAATAGTTTTTTATTTAAAGTTAAAGGTTAAATGCTTAAAAATTTTTATTTTGATTTTGTAATATGATAGCCAATAAATATTTTTTAATTAATTCCTATTGGTTTCAGGTGATAAAAGTTGTGATTCAATTGCGTTTTAATAGAATCAACAATTATATACCTGCATATAACATATGCATAAAATATATTTAGAAATACCCAAGCGTTCAATCAAGATGAAAAAACTGCGGAATCTGAAATGAAACATAATGTATTTTATATCCAAGGAAGAGGGGACTCGCTTTCAGTCACTTAATCACTGCGAGTTAGGGCCGTTCTGAAAAATTACGACTCATTTTTAGGCATTGTCAGAAGAGGGGGTGAGTCACGAAGGGGATAATCCGGAGAAAAACCGCCTTCCTCGCAGAAAAGTCGAAAAAGATTTAAAACCCGAGCTACCGGGTGATGTGCTAAAATTTTTTTTGCCTACCCCTTGCGCTCCTTTCCGCTAGCGGTTTTATTCCACTTGATAAAACGACTTACTTTGTTACATCTTTTCTTATGCATTCAAGCATTAGTGACCTTACTTGAAATGTATGAGAAGAATGAAAGTTTTAATTTTCAACCTCCATAGTAACCTGATTTTTCTAATTTAATAGTATTATAGTATTTAAGTTTTTTTACATATATAGTTTTTTAATGTTATTTACTTCCTTGTTTATACTGTATGAGAACGAAATAGTTGTGCTACCACTGAAAGTAAAATCCCGTCGAACGCGCGCCGAGTCACAAGCTTGTTCACCGCTGGAGATTCCGATTTCGGAACGGGAAGCGTGAACTCGAGTGGGACCTACGTCTACTTCTGGGTGCACGGTCGCAAGAGCTCTGCCGATTGAGGGTGGCAACCCATCGTTTTACAGACAGATGACCACCATGTTTTTTTGAGGTGGGAACACTAACTTGAGATGGTAGTAGTAATGGTTTAGCCAGCCGGCAGTAGACTAAGGTGCCGCACCGTATTCCGACACTCTTTCGTCAAGTGCAGACTCGATCCAAGGATGCCTATTTATGAAACTCTGTCGTGCCACTCTTTCGCAACTGTAGATGGCCTATGTGGAATTTTAATCATACCGCGCACTTAAAACACCACAATACGAGTGTGGAGTGTGAAAGTCGCACACGTTCCTTCCATCGTGACCTCCCAAAGGGAACCATCTACCACACGACATCTCATACAAGAACTATCTGCTGCTGGGTACCTTTTCCCATAGCAAAGTGCCTCTTTAGATTGTTCACTACGGTAATGTAGTGATTTTGAAGCCATAGTACTAGGTTTCATTCCCTCAGGTTTCCCTCTTAGTCCTCCACGAAAGTCAACTCGGGGCATCTCACAACTTGCCTACCAGCTTTTCCATGCAACGTGCATTCGTGAAGGAACAGCGACAGGCGCGGGGAAAAGCCTCGCTGGAATGGACCTAGGAGAATTCCAATAGAACGTGTAAATTTTGTTTGACGTGGCGACTTAAAACACGGGCGGAATCCCTACATCGAATCGAGACGAGGTTTACTTACGTAACAAGCATTCCTCCCTTCATTCACATCAACAATTGGTCATTTTTACAGAGCATTCTGTATCAAATTTTTATGATGAAGACTACAAACTAGACCAACTCCCGGAGAATGATGTCATCAATAAAGACCTTTGAAACCGGCAAAATGCTTGGGAAATTCTAGCAATGGGGAATGGCGAAGAAGAATCAGAAATCACCACAAGGTGTTCATAGCGATGGGCATAGAATAAAGAGGGAATTCAAGATTATACTTATCATAAGTTTATTGCACTTTGGCATTCCATCGCACAAAGAAATAGATTCACGGTCAAGTGATTCAAGGCATTGAAGTCTTAGAGAGTGAGTCCGCCAAATGTAGATCCTTATATTCGCTTGCTTCCAAACGGGGTAGAACTGTAGTGTCGGATTCCATGGCCAACGTGTGCGAATTGCCGTGTTTGTGCAATGCGTCCAGGATAACCCGTACATCCCACATAACAGGATAATCCTTACGGTATATAGTACTGTTCATCAAAGAATTAAAAATAACATCTAAGCCACTAGCAGTGGAATTGGCACTATGATTAAGAGTCGGCGCAATAAGCAAAGTACAAAACTATTCATTATAGCACTGTTGAGGAAAAGGCGTGGAAAAATACGTTACTTGTAGATCTGCCAAGGTACTCCAAAAAGATAACGTTCAAAAAGGTTAACTTTGGATCAACAAAAAATAATAATGGGAATAATTAAAGAAGTTAAAGGATCCAGAGGACTATCCAATAACGAGAAGAAATTAGATGCTTAGTTTCTTAAAGAGAAATAAATGGACGAAACTCTGGAAGACAGATATTTTCCACATTTCTTAAAATTTCTTTCAGAAAAACTCAAAAATCTTCAACTACAGTGAATGCATAGGCTGAATCAGATGTAATGATTTGTAAGCGACTCTACGAAGTAAACATTATAGGATGATCAAGTTAAGGTTATTACGATGGAGAACCTGCAAAGCTCAGACTAACTAGTATCAATTACGATATACTTAATGGGCAATTTATTGACCACAATCAGTTGAATGTATCACCTAATTCTGTCCCAAATAAATTGGATATCAATGGGTGTAATACTTTACATAACACTTATCACCCTTGTTGCAAAATATGCTATTTTTCTCTTAGGATTCAAAATCTAAAAAATGTATGATTAATTTAAATCCATTACATAACCTTATATAAGTAAAACTAAATACAGATAAGATGTTGAAATTTAATACATTAGTTTTTTTCAAAAAGATAAAAACAAAGTCTGCTTTTATGGTATGAAAAGGATCTCCTGAACAACTGAAGCAAAAGTCATATTAGATTTCCATGAAGAGTTCTCAATCTCTTAGAGAAGACTGTAATAATATTCGTGATACTTATAGTCTGGCGAGAAAAATTTCTCATAAATGTACGAAAAATGGATAGACACCTAGTGGCGGCTCCATCAATTCACGATAATCCTACACCGAAGCAGAATATATTTATACTCTTTAATACATAATTTCATAACTTTTATATTGCAATAAGGCTATCAAAAGTTACAACCTTTAAGTTATAAGTCGAACGCATGAATTGAGTTCGAGCGACTGTAAGTGAAGAATAAATTGAGATTGGTTATGTAATAAAACTAAACTCGATTAATACACCAAATATATTAGTATTTATGTATATGTTACATACACTTCTAGCATTACCTCGTATCAAGGAAAATGTTTTTCTACTAATATGCCAGTCCTTTTTTTTGAAGGGAGTTGAGTTTTCGAGCTAGACATTAAGCTTTTTCTTCCCTTATCCCTTACGTCGGAAAGCTGAAAAGTTACAAGGAAAGATCTCCTTTCTGCTATCAATAATTACTTTGGTATGCTTATTTTATCCAATACATTTATGTTTCGTTTATTGCATTTTTTCGATAATTTTAATCGAGTCTAACTACAAAAAATCATCTAATTTGAAAATTCAAAATATTTCTCTTATCAAAATATCATGTACTATAAACCTCTAAATGGAACAGGTCTGAAATGAAAATACTGTGTATTGTGTACAGCAACTACGAATTACGCACAATGAGCAGAATGAATATTGTTTCGTGATTTAATAAGGTAATAAAATTTTTTTTCAGTTACCGGAAGAATCAACATATAATATTATAACACCCATTACCCATAAATAATTGAAAGAAAAATTTTTCATCTGCATATTCGTTTACACAAGCGTATAATCTTGCCATAGGGATCTATTGATAGGAAATACGAAGCTGATACGCAGAAAAATAGGAGGCAAATGCGATTTCGAATGGCGTCCTCGTAAAAAGGGATTGAGACGAGAAAACCAGAGAACTAGCCACAAGATGTAGGAGAACGGCTGTGAGTAAGTGATGAATATAAGAAGATATACGATGAGGTGGGAAAAAGCCGCTGTAGAAAGGAGAATGGATTGCCAAGCGGGGAGGAAGAAATAGATAAAGGGTGCGGATGTATATAAAGACGTAAAAACTGTTTGTATAACCACGGAACATGTGAAGTCATAAATGTACTCCATATTTCAAGTTTTGGTAATACGCTTTGATATTAAAAGATTTAAAAACGTTTCAAAATATTTTATAAAATAGTTATAAATAATACTTCATTAAATTCCGTTCAAAGTTTATAAATTATTTTCAATAATATATTAAGTGCATAAATGTGCTTTATTAAAGAAAGTTAATTATTTTATTCAAATATTAAAAGCCTTAATTATTTTTGAATTAGATTTATATAGTCTCAAAATAATATCGACCTCCACGTAAAATATCAATAATATACGCTTTTCTTTACTAAGATTTAGCAAATCTTAGTGCTTGTTCAGCATAATAAAGTATGCAATTTTACTGCTATATGAGTGACAGTTTTATAACAGAAATAGAACTGAAATAAGTGTATAAGTAAGGTAGAAGAAGATGAAAATATAAAACGAAAAGAAATTACTTAAAAACTTTTTAGCATCCGTTTTCTCATGCTCTTGTATTAATCTTTAGCGTTTTGCGTATATTATGGCATGGTTACGAAAAGGAAAGGAATCTAAAGAAAAGATGGTTTTCCTACGCCTTTCCAATGACTTGTTCGCTCATTTGGAGTATCAATCTGACAGTTTGAAATGTATGAGAATTTACGTCGAGGAACACAAATGTGATCGTTATTTAACGAGAATATTTTTCCTCTACTTATGTGATCCTAGAAATGCAAAGCTAAAAAAGATGAGAGATGACTAAAGAATTAGTATTACCAAGTCTTAGTTTAAGTCTATGAATTATCTTTTTTTTAGTAGCTAATGTTTTGCAAACGCATAATAAATTAATGTGGTAGATTGACCATTTCAGATGATACAATCTATTTGATTAATATTATATTTAATGTCTCATCTGTGACTGCTAGTTTTAATCTTTGTTATTAATTGGATTCTTGTATGCAACAAATAGAAAATCTCCTACAAACTTATTAAACTCAATAGTAACTCTATAGTGCATATGAAGGTCAGATGAATTAAGTCTCTCTATTTCATAGTTTTTTATCCCGGAAACCACTGGGTGTACACGTTTCTTGAAGAAAATGCCCGTGTACTGAGGCTATACCGAAAATCATACTCATTATAAAACAATTTTCTGAATACGCCTCTACTGCACAAACCTACTTCTGTCAAAAAACAAAAATAATAGCAAACGAACAAAGAAAAATGCTTCTTGTGTACACAAAACGCAGGACGAGTAGTACTGTACAATCACAGGCTATAAGTATTATAGTTATACGAGAAGGTGGAAAAAGGATCAGAGTAAACTATCATTCGCATTTTAGCGTATGTACTGCAAAAGTGCATTGTGGAAAAACTCGGAGTGGACGACAAGCTCGCGGCGATAATAGGGGGAAAAGTTGAAGGAGAGACAGTGGAGGAGTTGTGCAATACCGCGCAACTTCGGACAGGCAAAACCGCAGTCTGTACCCTTCCTGGACATGTTAATTCCAGGATTTCTCTCGTTTCCTCGTCCATACTGACTGAACGTGCATGCATATATGCAGGAGCAGACGTGCGCAACACGTGCCGCCGCGGAATACATTCGCCCGCGAGTAAGTTGCGCACCGGCGCGAACTGTGTACTTTTTACCGCGTGCTATCTAAAATGGATATTAGTCAGTACTGTCTCTCCCCAAGGATCTGCTGCTAAATCATGGAGCGTAAAATGAAGTAAAAAAGTAACGTTAACTCGGTAATCTCTAGAGGACAATTCTAGGCAGGAGTCTGAAATTTCACTTTCCCAAAAATAAAAGAAAAATTCTATTAAATATCGTATGACTTGGTCTATAACTCGCATCTGGTTTAAAAATTCGGCACAAAAGCTATAGCAAAAGTTTTATTCCCGTAAGTTTTCATTCTAAATTTTGACATAGGGTCACACGTGGAGAACGAAAGCGTGAGTAAACTTTTCCTGCGTAAACAGCTAGAAGAAGCTAGAGAGGTAGAAAACGATGCCGCCGGCGAAATCCGTAGGCACGATGTAAGAACGCGGCGCTTACACAAAGCGCATCAGGGCATCCCCTACGCCATCGGAAACACTCGCGCATAAACGGCTCTCGCTCGCTGGCTGCACTCCCATGAGAGCTGGCGAGAGGATCCCCGAAGAAAGAAGCGCGTGACACTTTGTCGCGGGTCTGGCATTCGCCTTTTCTCCTCGCAGTCGCGTCTCCTCCTTTTTTCCCAGGCCGTATTCTCACTGAGGTCGACGCATGATAAAAGGCTCTTTTTGCCGCACCCGCGCTTACCCCCGTCCCCTTCCCAGAAATTTCTTTTGCTATCGTGCTTTTTTGCACTACCACTCGCTACATCGCTATTATTCATTCGCACGATTCGCTAGGTGCACGTTATAAGCTACCCTGCTAGAAATTTCTCAAAGGGGCACACGTGCACCTCTCGAACGTTCTGAAGACCCAGCGAGACATTTTCGATTTTTTGTAACTCATTTAATTAAAGTGAACCATTTTCAAATTTTACCTTAAATGTAAATATTTTTACGATATAAACGTTAAATTCAATATTATAATTAACAGTTATTTTTTCGCCTATATTAACTTAGTTTCGGTTTTCTTAGACTTTGCATAAATGTTCTTTTTAAACTTGCTTATCACTTTTATCTGCTTATAAAATCATATGTTCTGATAGGACCGCAATTCAGTACGAGTATGCTTACATAAAGTAACAGTTAGTTGAATGTACAAAAAATCCGCTTAGTGTTAATAATTCATAAAATATTTACTCACTTTAAAATTATAAGAGTTCGAAGAAAAATATAATAACGATCAAACAATATACTCTGTAAACCAGTAGATAAAAATAACATTGCTTAGAAATGATAAAATTTTGAATCTTCCTGTAAAATATTACAAAGAAGTCAATGCACGGTAACTGAACATAGTTTATAATTCTCAAGAAACTATTAATAACTTATTTGAATAGTTTATTTAATTTACTGATATAACCTGTACTAATACAACATAATTCTATGCGGCGAAGTAAAAAATAATGAATAAACTATTTGAAATACTATATGTATTCAATTAATTTACAAAAGGAATCGCAAAAAATTATTAATCATCTTCGTATCTTTGTAGATACTCCAAGTACGTAAATATAAAAAAAATGTATTTAAACAGTTAAAATGTATATGTACTGCATTTTTTTGTGAATGTATCTTATTTGTTTTATCAAAAATGGCAAATAAATACTATACCAGTTTTGTATAAATAATACTTATAGTATTATCCTGCTTTATTTAGAATTATACTTTCGAATTTGCATAATAATTATTTAAGCAGTGAAATTGAAATTCTTTCCCAATTTGAACGTCAACTATGCTATTATATTTTTTATTAATTTGATTCTAATCAAACTTATAAAATCAAACTATTATAGTTTAATAATTTGGCGATAATTTAATAAAGAATTTAAATAAGTATATCTTCTTTATATCATTATTGTTAATAACTTTTAATCTTTTAAAGTAAGTTTTTATGATGAAAAATTTTGCTCGATAAATTCTCATATATGTGTATATATTTTCAAAGCTAAGCAACATTAATATGAAATCATTTTGTGAAGTATTCAGGTTAGACAAATTTTTTTTATCCATTGAATAGATTTTTGTGTACAGATAAGTGTGTAGTTTAAGTACAAGGTCATCAAGGTCAATTCACATGAGTAATCATTATAGACGCAGTCAAAATAGCATCAAAAATAAACTCAACAATAACAAGGATATACATCACAATATAAGATGAAATACTCGACGATAATTTTCCTCCATATTGGTCAGAATATAAATGTTTGCTGCTGACGTTCTATCCAATACAGATTAAATCTTTTGCAACATAAATAGCTGTACCCAAGATTGCATACTTGTTGCATCAACCTTCGAAGAAAGACAGATTAACGGAATATCTTTCGAACCTTATATAATGCTTAAGCCGAAATAAATTGATTTAAAAATCAATAAATACGATTGAAAGATTATTATAGGTCTAGATGGGGCAATGTAATATTTAAAGAGAAGTGCATTATCTTGTTTCAGTTTACTTTATGATATCCCGTTAAATTTTAGTTACAGACAAATTAAAATTTGGCTGAATACTATACCATAAGAAAGATAAGCATGTAAGAGAAATATTTTCTTAACAATAATGAAGTACATCAACAGATAATGAAGATTCAATCAATACTTTCTACAGTTTGAGAAATAAGAAATCAGTATAGATTATTGGTACTGATTATTGATTATTAGCTTAGGAAAAATTAAGGGAGAAGAAAGACAAATTAAATCAGCAATATAAAAAAACTATTAATTGCTGTCAGCATGGGAAAAGGTCAGTTATATGATTAGACGCTTCGAAATTAAATCATACTTTGACAATGACATATAAAAACTTCAAAAAACAAGTGTAAAAAAGAAGTAAATAAATAAGCTGTGTTACATCTATTAAATAATAAATATTCTTACGTAAACTACTCGCAGAAAATTTTATGAAGTATATTGTACTCAACAGAAAATTGGATTTTAATATTTTTACCGCAGATTACAAAAACTCTTCCTCTGCATGAATATTGTATAAACGAAAAAAATATTTTCTTGAAAAAGTTAAATAATATAGATCTTTTAATTTAAATCAAAAGTATTTACAACTTGTTATACAGTTAAGAATGATCGGGTATAATTGCATGTTTAATTATTTAACTTCGTTTATATTTCCTTATTATTTTAAGCAGGATAAATTTTCTCCGTAAGTTAAGTACGTTTATCCTCTAATTCCAAACAGACAATGAATAAATAATTAACTACAGTAATATTCTACTTACAATGAGAATACACTCGACCTGCATCTCAAGTGCACCAAGCCCAGAAATTGAAGTTATTTCTAATTTTCGCCGTATACACTTAATAAGAAATCGCGGAAAAGCAGCTAGGCAACACTATGATAATTGAGAGCGGAGAAACAACAGTAGCCTGTATAAAAAGAAACTATTGTTTTCTTTGCGTCCAAATTAAAAGGCGAGGGAGGGAGTAACGATCAAAGTACTTTCAACCTGTACGCTCCCGAAGAAACTGCGTCCTTCTCCTCCCCCGCAGCCTCTCAAGATTCGCGCTGTCGTCCAACTTACGAGCAAAAGGTAATTTACTACCGTCTCCTTCCCTCTGTATCCACCGCGTCGCTCCTCCCGTTTAAAGTAGTAAAAAATAATGCCGGCCGCGCACGACGTGCCAAGGACCAAGGGGCGGCAGAGGGGCGGGGGCCGGGCCGCACTTAGGCAAATGGACTGAACTTTTTACGGGCTATCGGTAAAATGCAGTATGCAGAGCGTGTTATTATTTTCTTCCTCGCTTCCGTTAGAGTTCTTGGAACGCTTTTGGAAAGGAAGATCCGTTAACTTTTCAATCAGCTTATCATTCTGGATATTTATTTAGTTTGTATGTTAATAAGATCTGTACTAACTTTTTCGTTTCTTTTTGTATTACATATCTGTATCACTTTCTAACAGTTTTTTAAATAACTGTAGAAACTAAGATGTCACCAAGATTTGAATCAATAAACAAATGTTATTATTGAGAAGATATACAGTAGTATGGACCTTGAAGTAGATATCTTGATTTGAAATGTGCCTGGACAGTGAAGTGACGAAATTTTCTAAAACATGGAAATGTAGTGCGGGCAAGGGACACGTGTTCGCGTAAACGAAGCTGCCGGGCCAGCACGGTCGCGGCGCAATGCAAGTGAAAATACGAGCGGCCCTCGCCGAGCAAAATAGAGATTTGTATGCAATGATAAAATTAAAAGGGGCGGGGGTGCGGCTACTAAGGCGCGAAATTGAAATTTACCGTGGACGCTTTACCGCTGCAATTTGCAAATGAGCGTACGCCGAAACTGTACTCGCGCGCGCCTCTCTCTCACTCTCAAGGACCTTAATTATGGAAAAAAACGGCATTTCGCAGGAATCAAGTTATAAAGTTATTCCTTTAATCTCGAACCTAATGCCATTGCAATATTTGTTCGAGATAATTTTTCGAACATATCCATTTGCTTTTTTCTTTCTTTATCGCCAAAACTTCATAAAATTAGAGACACAGTCTACTCAAATATCTGGTTGACTAATTAATTATCATATTAGTTATGTGATTATGAAGGATACAGAGCTATTTTTCCGCTGAAGACATTTTATGTGTATTAATACATTTTGTGCCTCCGATTACATGAATATGTCTCATGTATTATACAAGCCAAGACACGCGCGGGCTGAAGTGAGAGCTCACCAAGGATACTGCCTTATATTAACGACAACAGAGATGAGAAGAGTAACAAAGGGAAGAAGAAATGCACACTACTTCGCTCCTTTATCGCATTCAAGCCGCCAAATTTCCTCGCGAGTGGAGACAGGCTGAGTGCGAGGTATAAAGAGCGCTTGGAGTTGCCGCTCGGGAGGCTTTTCTCTCAAGGAAGCATTGTCTAGCTGCAAGGTGGCTTCTTGAAGATTCTCGCCTTAATAAACTGATATATAAGCTCAATCTATAAAATTTGTTTTAATTATATGATTAAAATACATTTAAACAAAGCTTACAATGATACACACAAGTGACACGTTTGGTTTCGAATTAAAATTATAATATAATAATATAATAATATATATTTATATAAAAAATCACACAATTTGCCATTTTTTATTAATGAATACCCTCTTTTTTGACTTTTCTATCTTCAAACGTAATCATCAAATTCTTGCAACCAGAACAATAATAACAGAAATTATAAATATTTCCCAACAAACAAGTAGTGATGCTAAGACAGTATCTAATATACAAAAGACCTAATGTTAAATTCTTGAAATTTACATATACTATTAATAAAGTTATTTGTGTAATGGTTGTGAATAAAATCATAAATTAGAATTTTTTTCGTTTTATTCTAATTCTCTTCTAGGGGGGCCAATCCTAATATAATTTTAGAGAATATTTTTTAATAATTTTTTATACATCGTCAGTTTTACGTTTAATTAAAAATATTTCTTGAAGAAAGTTTAGTTTTTAACACTCTTACACATAGTTTTTGAATATAAAAATATTAAGAGATACCCTCAAGGTGTCTTACAGTCTACTTGTGTTTCTACTTAAAAATTATGGACCAAAAGTAATAGATTTTTTTCTCAAACTACTAAAATCCTGTAATTTAAAAAATTAATTAATTATATATTTAAAATTTTCTTATCCAAAAGTTTTTAATAACTGAAATGCGTATATATTAAAGAAAATAGCAGTTAAAGTAAATTTCACCATATAACTGAATAATAATAATAATAGCGCACATTTATTTTAATAGCAATAAAAGTCTACAGTACAATCATTAATAATCTATAAGATAATTAGCCAAATAAACGATTTAATCATAATTTACTGTTTTTGTTAGCAATTGCAGTAAAATATCCAGTAAGCTCTCCACCGTCCATGATTTTACAGCCAAAGAGGGATAATAAATTATCAAGCTGAAGAAGAACGTCGTCGGGTCCTCCAGTTTCCTACGAGTGTCAGCAGTTTAGGGCTGTGCGCCATTCCGCGTAGACAAGTCGGCCCTTTCAGGCCTGCTGGTGGTCCCCAGTTCGTAATTCATCCGCGCATAGGGAGCGTCGCAACATTTGTCAACACCTGCCTGTGGCGGCCTTAACTCACGCAACCGCAGATGCAGCTGCTACCTATTATCTACCTATCCTTTCGCTCAGGCAAGAAACTTCAGTGGTCGCATTCATGAACGAAAAACTTGAAAAATTCACATCTTATTTTACTTCGTAGTGTACAAATAAAAGAAAAAAAGCATTCGAGAAACCAATTTGAGAGAGGCGTTAAGGTTAATAATTAAGGCATAAGATTTCGTTTTTTATCAATTTCCAATAAAGTTAAATAACAAGCTATTTATTATTCCTATACGTATTTGAAGAGACACAAGTTTGTAGCATAATGAAATAATATAATAAGAACAAATAAATTCCACTGCAAATGTAACAAATTCTAATTATATATTGTTATTTGTATTCTTTTGCTTGTAATCGCTTTGCATATTATAAAATATGCGATATAAAATATGCGATATAAAATATTATAAAATATGCTATATCTTCGATATTCTATGTATTTTTATGCCTGTATTATATTATACCTGTGTTATAATACAAACATACAGATAGAATATACATTTTAGACATTTTGAAAATAAATTTAGAATAATACAATGTATATATACAAATATATATAGCTTTTTAATTTTACAAAAGTTAATGATAGTATATATTTTTTATACACATGTATATAAAATTTTCATTATTCCAGAAACTGGCTACGCATTTTGAACACAAGTTACATATTTTTCACGAATATCCATAGCTTTGTATAATCTAGTTGTTTTTTCGTAGTCTAAACATTTAGTTTTTTCTAGTCTCGTCCTATAAATATTTGGTGATTCTTGAACAGCACAATAATGAGCTATTTCATCAAATTCCAAGCGTAAATTTTTAAATTCCTGATCAGAATCAGAAATACATTTTTTGACTTTGCTGGATGGACCCTTTTTATCTAGAGCTTCCTGGAAAATATATAATTTGTATTCAATCCTTTGTAAATACAATTTTTTAATAAGTTACTATTAAGTTATAGAAATAATTACGTTTAAATAATAAAAAGCAAAGAATGAAAAAATAAAATAATAACTAAAATGAATCAACGTTAAAAAATTTTTATTCGATTTAAAAAAGATTTAATTAATTTTAAGATTTTAATGCTTGTAATATACTCTGAGGATCTAAATCGATCGATTGTATAGAAGATAATCAATTTAAAATTTTTTATTGACTGTAATCTAAATTTACTAAATATTTGATAACAAACTATACTTGAATTCTATGTAATAGCAAAAATAATTATATAACAATAATTTCTCTAAAAATATACAGCTATAGAAAACCTGTATCTTATATGAATTAGTGTATTTAATACGTTTAAAGTATACAACACGATCCAAAAAATAATATAACATAAGAAAACAAAAAGTTATTTTTAAAACACCTAAAACATCAAAAACAAAAGGATTGGTTAGATTCTGTTGTGTAGAAAGTTTTGGTAGAATAAGAAACCTTGCAAGAGATCAAGAATCAAAACATTACAATTAGATATAATAGGACAAATATAACAATTATACTTCTTGAAAAAACAGTAATGACTGTTCAGCTAGATTTTAGAATATTCTTACCTGTAGTTTTGTCTTTTGAACCAAAATGTCTTTTGCAAATTTTTGTTTATATTCATTTGCTAAATCAGATTTCCAATCTGCAAAAATTTCCTAAAATCGTGTTAATATTAAGTTGCATCTATTAAAATTTTAATTATTATACATAACTTACTTTTGTATTATATATAACAACTAATGCAATGATTGTAAAGAAGTTCATAGTTTTATAAAAATGTCGTCGATGTAATATACTTTGAATGTTCTCAAAACTTATTGATGGGATATGAATTGCCTGCAGTATTTTTAATTTTGATTATTTTTACATTTTGACAAATTATTTAAAATTTATACACTTTGTTTTAAGTATCCGATACAGCATTTGTAATAAAATTTTTGTATAATGTAACATACAAATGAATAAATTTCTTTTGATTTCCTTCAAAGCTTTAGTGTTTTTCATTTTAACAAAAAAATATTCAAATTACTTCGTTTCATATCACAAGGTTGCATATTTGTATATAAAAATAAACGCACTCATTATATTAGCCTCGCTAAAAGATTAGTTCCCTAACTTTATATTATGTTAGTATCGTGTAGTACGGTTATGAAGCTGACATCAATGGCAATCCGAATTATGATGCAATAATTTTAATAAATACAGATACATATCTACGATATTTCAGTCATTTAGTTTTTGTTTCATAAACGTACAGCAATTAATTATATATTAATTTATGTAACTTAAGTTATTAACTTATATTAACTACTATTTATAACTTCTATTAACTTGAGATGTATCATTACTATCTTGTAATTTTTATTATAGTTTCAAGATAATTCTAATTATTTAAAATTTCTTTTAATTGAGACATAAAATAAAAAAATTGGTTTTTAACTGTACACACATATATACTCGTATTACAGTTTTTCATGAATTGTAAAATAGATAGTTTTCCTATGGAATGCGCTATAATGAAATCTTGAAGGCAGCTGGTACATTTCTGCTCATCCCTTAAAACGTTGCTATTTGGCACAATGACACTCTCGAATGAAGATTGTATATTGTAAAAACCGACCAGTCACTATAGATTCTAAAATGGTTGATTTTTCCAAATATTGGTCTAAGATATTGAAGTCAAGATTTACAATAAAAAAAAAAAAAAATTTCGGAAAAACAAAGTATTCTATTTTAGGAGTTTTTAGGTTCACATCGTGATAATGTAATAAATTGATAATGAATAAAAAAATAAATTAGAAATTAAATAAATTTATTATAATGTAATTATTTATAATTATACTACAAGTAACTGTACAAAGAATACTGATAGTAAACATTTTTTACAGCATTGGTTTCGTATTTTTCGTTTACATTCATCTTTAAATTTCTATATACAATTTTCTGTTTATGCATGATTTCATGTACTTATATATCCTATATTTTGTAAACTAAATATTTTTCAAATTTTCTTTTACTTTAAATTTGTTTATTTAATTAATTTAAAATAATTACTTTTCAAGACTTATTATACGGTTATAATATTATATTAATCTATTTGTACACCAAAATCGAATGTGTACTATTTGTACTTTTCAATATAATTTACACTATATACAAATAAAAATATTTCTGTTGTTTGAAATTCATTTTCTGGCCTTAATCTAAATCTACTATCAGAACAAATATCGTATGTACAAAAATAAAATAAACGCAATATTACGTATCTACTACAAAAACTTACGAACTTCCATCAAATCTTCAGATTTACCATTATTAAACATTTTGATTATAGCCTTTCTATAGATAGCTATTCGAATATCTTTGCTTGCGTTCGTTTCATCTTTCATTGCTTCTAAAATAAAAGATTTGTAATTTGAAACTCTAGTGTATATTGCAGCTCGCCATTTTTCGTTGCAATCAGAACGGCTATAGAATAATATTCCGACTATAATGTTCTGATTAAATACAAGTGGACTTCCATTATCTCCCTGTGAATAAATAATTTATTTATTAAATAATAATTTGGACAATTAAAACAAATATTTATCAATTATGTACTGCAGAAAAACTGTATATACAATTTTTATAAATTTATAATTTTCTATAAGTTTAAATTTAGAATTTATGGTATGCACAAAATAAATGTGAAAGTATTTATGTAAAGATATTTTCATTTTAGATAATTTTCTTTTAAAGACGATAATGTACTTACACTGCATACACCTCCATGAATCTTTTCATTCATAGGTTCTATTTGGGCGCAAAGATGACCGTCACCAATAGCATTGGGATACATACTAGAACAACTCCCTTTATGAAGAATCATTACTTCGGCGAACTTTAATTTTGTACTACGAGGACGATAATTTTCTGCTTTTCCAAGACCATTTTTTATGCCACCAATATCAGATTCAGCTCCAAAAGCGGTTACAGTAGCTTTATTATAAACAAACTTGAACTTCTTATCAAATGCTAAATTTACTTTATCGAGTGGAAAATTTTTGCCTAACGTAAGTTTTTCACGTAGCTGTAACATATACAGAATATTTTATTACATAAATGTATAACTTTCATTATTCTGTTATGTTAAAAACATATATTTTGAATGAAGTAAATTTGTAAAAATATATTTATTGTCATATTTAGTTTACCTTAAATATAGCGAGATCTCCTGAATAAATAGTATCTCTTATAGCAGGACCAGAGTACGTTGAAACTCCATATTCTCCAGGCACATATATTTTTTCGACTCCGACTTTGATTTGTCCAGCATCTTTGGCACTAAGATCGACAATTCCCGCAACAATTGAAAATAGTTCATTTCTGAACAATCCTTTTTCATCAATAACACAATGAGCAGCAGTTAACACATGCGCCTCCCCAATAATAGCACCTCCGCAAACATATCCTTTGTCATCGTGAACAGCCACCATGTACTTAAACTGACCCTTTCTAGCATATTGTCCACCAACGATTGCTGCAACCATACCTAGTAAAATATGAAAAAATGATGATTAAATTTATATTTTGTAATTATTATTATATTAAAGTGCATGACTTACCACTCTTCAACCATGTTATTGCTATTAAATTAAAGAGAACTGAAAATAAATGAAAACACTTCATTTTGAACCGTATATTATCAATTGAGAAGAGAAGAATCATTTTATAGTTTTAAATGTTGCGCTGACAGATGGTTAAACGAGATAATATTATGTATTCAATTCGGCATAAAATTTATTGTCAAAAATATTGCATCATAATTATTCATTATTTCATAATAACCAATATATTGAATGAAATAAATTATGCACAGTGACAATTTTGATTTACCATTAATTAGAAAGTCCTTTCTTGACTATTTATATTATACTATTTATCATGAATAGCCATATCATGATTACGGTATACAGAGACTGCCTACTTGTACTATAATATTTATGCAACCATTAATATTTCGTAACAAACTTTTGTTATATGTACTTTTAGTACAAGATTATAATCACTACAAAGTCTTTATAATAGAAAATATAATTTAAACGGAAGAAGTTTTTTGATTATGGTTTTGTATTAATTTCCTGCATTCATTTTATGGATTCAAAACAATTTAACCTGAAAATATTTCTTAAAATTCTTTGAGACTAAGAAGTCTTAACTATATTCTTTAAATTGATATCTTTAAGGGTAGTTTTTACTGTACTACTGTGACAAAAACACTGGGAATTTGTTTAATATAGTAGATATCCATAAAATTATTAGGTATAGTACATACCCATAAATATAATATTTCCTGACATAAAATTTAACTAATCGCATGCTTCAAATCATCTAATGGTTTCCGAAGTCACAATCGGAAACCAATTTTATTAAAATTTATTATTAGGATCTTATCAAAACTCATCTTTTTTATAAATTGATTTTTGTGATTAATTTTACATAGCATGTGAAAAATAAATTATAAAATAAAAAATACTATTTTCATCTGACGTTATATCTTTTCATTCATGTTTTTTTAAAACAGATTTAAAAATATTTTGATTTGATTATCGATTCAAAACATTTAAAGCATGTATAATAAAGCCTATATTGTACATACGCATAGTATATAGTATTTATTTTTATTTATAAATATAATTCATTTACTAGCAGAGTTCATTTGAAATCTTGATTTTATCATAAATAAAATATATATTTTAATTGTTTTACTTGACAAAACAAATTTAATGTTATATATTTGTAAACTTAATTGCCATTAAGTTTTTTTTAAAGTACGATTGATATAAAATCTCTTAGTATCTCTCTTATTTTCTCTTTACTAATCTACATTTTTTAAGATTATTATAAGATTTTTTATGATCCAAAATAATCTCATGGTCGTCTTTTCCCTACGACAAAGATATTGCACATAGAGTTTGCAATTATCAGGGATGTGCGGGAGAACAGTTTTACCAAAGTTCATCAGAGTGGAGGAGAGGAATTTCCTGTGATAGGCAGAGTGTGAATACAAGGGGAGGGAAGGAGACGAAAGTTCACGCAACTTACTCAAATATACAAATTAGTATAGTATACGCCTTGTAAGCAATCCGCCAGATAAGATGTTTGCAAATTGGTTGATCTAAAAGTGTTGCCTGTTGCATCATAACATAAAGTATAAATTTACTAAATCATATTTTTAAATTAAGCTGGTAATTTGCACATATGATAAGCCGTAGTAATGACAAATGGCATTTTACTAAAACATCAGCTGGTAGATAAGCTATTATTTAATAGTAACATACGTATAAAAAAGACAAATAATGATGCAAAATCAGAACGTATAAAGAAAATTCACGATAATCGATAAAGATTTTCCATGTCGAATAATAAAAACACTATTATCTTCATTATCTAAATGATCCAAAGAATAAAAATTCATTAATTTGCCTAATAAAATAAAATCCATTCAATGAGTAATTTCAGAATTCTACCGTATGATATGCGTTATGTCATAAATCCTTAGTGTATCTTCGATGCACCGCGTCAATCTTGAGGTCTATAGAACGATTTTCCGAGCACGTACCGAATAGGAGCCCTCTAATCTCATACCATTAAATTACCGTAGATCGTCTGCAACTAGATCATGACAAATTAGAATTCTAATAATACGTAGGAACGCAAACTTCTGATTTAAATTTCTAAGATTTTGAAAACGTTATAAAAAGATATTATGAGAAGAAGATAAGTTTTTTATATTCAATATGAAATTGAATTCATTGTTTAAACTATAAACAAATTTTACTGTTTTTGAATTTACTGTTATTACGATAGATTTGCATGAATTTATTAATAACATCATTTGAAAAAAAATTATATATCTCAATAACAAATTGAGCCCCATCATGATTAAAAATATACTGTGCATGTATGTACTGGGAAAAATTATAGAGAAAATTGTAAGAAAGGGAGAAAACTAAAACAGTATTTTTTAGAAGCAAAACGCTGCGAGTCACACTTCCACCTTTCGACCATTTAGTAAAGAGGCACCGAGTGCACACACGGAACATACACGAAATTTTCACCACTAACGGAGCGAGAAGACTTAGAGAGGAGCGACGAAACTCGCCTGAGGATTATAGCTCCGTGCAATAAAATACTTGATCGACGTACCCTAAAATATGGCTCTCGTCGCACCATCTCCCAACCCCGCCGGAGATAATATCACGGCTGACCTGGCTTTCCTCCTCCCACTACACCCCCACCCCGCTTTCATCCCGAATTTTCCTCGCTTCCGCGCCTCTTTTACTCTTTTACTGGCCGTTTTTCAGTTCGCCTATTGATTCACCGTTCCGCGGAAGAGAAAGTTCGAAATATTTATACAGATATTTCGATTTCGAACCTGCGTGTGAAAGTCGACCGCGATTAATTATTTTTTATTTTTCAAAAAAGACTTTATTCTGTAATCGGCACCGATTGTCATCTCTGCTTTTTTATGAGTCTGTCAAACTCTACTTTAAACTTTAGCAATTTTAAATAAATTTGAAATTTCAATATACCTGCAGCCAATATAGCCAATTCTCTTTCAAAATAGAAAAAAACTCGTGTACTTTATATTTTAGCTTACTCATGTCAATAATAATTTTAAGAATCATTCTGTTTAAGCCTATTTTTTGTGTGTAAACGCAATAAAAATGTATTTGATAGGACTTGTATTGATACTAAATTATTGATTCTAGGAGATAATACAAAAACGAAATCCTATTTAAAATTCTAATTTATTTTTATTTATAATATTCTCAAGAATTTCTTACTTGGCACTATTATTATAGTAGGTCTATGTTTTTATAAATAATTTTGTAAATATCATCGAATTCCATTTTTAGCATTAAATTAATTCCGTCATAGTTACAAATCAGAAAGAATTCTTTGATTTATTTACGTATTATAAATTCTATAAAATGATTCTTTATTTTAGCATTATAACATATGCCGAGTCCAATTTGCACAATCGACCAACTACATGTTATGGAAGTACTAAAAAAATATTTTTTCTCCAACTTTGTTGGCAAACAGCCTAAAAGAATGTGCTAACAGACAATGATGAAATTTACTTCACTGCCGCATCAGCTTGCCAAAAAGAGCCTAAAAAGTCTGATTAAAAAAACAGGCAAACAAATGAAGAAAACGATCAAACATACACTTTACCGTTAACACTTGTGAAACTTCGTGGTGCAGCTGCGACCCGCGCAAAAAGTAAATAGTATTTCGGGGGTAAAATTTAAAGCGGGACAGTTAGGGGTCTCAGGGAAAGCAGGACTATTTACCGACCTAGGCAATAACTAGACTATCGATTTTCTATATTCAATTACCGGGCCGGAAGGGAATAAGCGATGCAATCGCCGGGCAGCTCGCGGACAAAGAAGAAAAACATCGTCGAGATTACGTGTCCGTTACGCACGGCGGCGCATTATCACGCGCTAGAGGAATCAATTAACAGAGCTTGGGCAAAAAGCTTTGGACCGATTTGGCGCGGTCCGATTATACACAGGCGGGATTCGAAAAATTATGACCGGGCTTTTTTCCCATGCAACACTGAAGGAAGCGAAAGCGGCTGCCCTGCCGTCTGTTCCGCCAGAATTTAATTCACGGATGCTTTCAGCGAAAACGGGGTTTCCAAAAAAAAAATGACGAGAGAGCGCAGGGAATTTAATTTGCGAGATTGAAGCGCCTAGGCTAGCATTTTTTTTAATTCTGAATCGATAATGATAGGATAAAACTGCGACCTTTTTGTTCTCGGGGACAGTGATGCGGTAGTAGCTGAGCGTTCGTTCGCCGAAATGAAGCCCAGCTGCCCAGTACCGAGAGCAAATTGGATGAATTGTGATACGTTGAGATAACGCTGAGTGAAATTTATTTTTAGCATAGATACTTCATAATACTCTAAGTTTCTAAAAGTGATGAAACACCTTTGTTTTGGAATATCGACGAGTTGTTTACAAGATTGTTTTTCTAATTACAGGATTATCTTAACGTGAATCAAATTAAATCTTTGACGGCTTTGGCAAAATATTTTTGAAATATTTCATAAAGTAAATAGACTTAAAATCCAAGTATGATTCGCTGGTGGCATAATCAGATGTTGAAAATTGTATTTTTATTACTATAATCGATGTAAGGTCAATATTTGGTCGGGTATCAGGAAGAATAAGGCTTGCGACTGCACAAAATAATTTCACCAATTAAGTTCAATGCGGAGAATTATAAATAATTTATAAAATCGTATGTGTATACAATGTGATGAAACATTTCAGTATTTTTCAAAATCTGGTTAAATTCATAACAGTCAAATGACAAAAACAAACACAAAACTCGAGTTCATTAATTTTTAAATAAATTTCCATCCAGATTTGTTTAATGTTTTTTTTAATTTTATATATAATTAATGATAAATTCAAAATATGTCAATTAGAACTAATCATTGAATAATCTAATCTTGTAAAAATGAGTCAATGAAAATCTACTAAAGTTTAGATAAAATGAGGTCATTACTCCAAGCAGTGAAATATAGTACCTTTTTAATGGATTTTCATCGATATTTTAGTGAATCTTATTAATATTTCAGTAAATTTATGAGTTATTTGTTAATTATTTAATTTCATTAATTACTTCATTTTCGTTAAACATTCAGGAAACTTTCGTTAAAATCGTTAAACAAACATTCGGTTCTAGAAAATAATGTAAATTATTCTTAATAGGGTATATCAATAAACAAAGAAAAAAATGGAACAATCCAGTATCGCTGTAACAGAAATTTGTAAATTCGTTACGATATTGATCGTTATCAAAAAGTCTAATTTATAAAAACTATCCGTGGGTCTATATGAGTGGGCTTGTTAAACAATTGGTGGTCGATGTATGCTGAGGTGACGACTTATCATAAGTCATTTTGCAAACTTCAATCAACGAATCGAAGTGAAGAAAAGATTCCTCGCCGATAGGAAGACGTTATTCCAAGAAGCTCGGGAGTATCGCGCCTGCTTATCCAGCTGTCGTCGAGTTGCAAAGTGCGCGCTTATCCAGTGGCGCAAGCGCGGGTTTAGTCGCTCGTGGAATCGCGAGGGACAGCCGCGGCGGGCGGCGGTCACGCGGCCCCCCGGAACTTCGGGGCGGCAAATCCCCTCGGAGGCTCGAGACGGTGCGAGGCAAATAGACAGGGCGAGCCGGTGCGGGAAAAAATACGGAGGCGGCGACAGCTTGCGGCGGTGCGCCCCGCGCTTTATCGCAGCTGATCCACGACCGGACGTTAGTATCAGTGCAGCCGTTTCTTTTTGTCGGGCGCGCGCGCGCGCGCGTTTGTGGACTTTGCGGAAGTCGGAGGGATAGCCCCGCTTGGGAGTTTCCACGCCGTACATACTTATGCCGTGGCTCGGGCTTTCGGCGGCGGCCCGAAGTTCATAGCCTGTCGGGATCTGAGCGTGTAACATTTTTCCCGCACAAGGGAGCACGAAGTTCTGTTTATGTAATTAAATAACTTTAAAGGCGGAGCTTTGGTTCATTGCGTACGAGCGCTATAGTGCCTTAACACAAACGTACAGTGGCTTTTGATTCCAGAGTGAAAGCTTAAAGTCGACCATATATAGTGTTTAAATTATTATTATAAACCGTATATTTAGAGAACGTACGAGTGAATATATACTTTATAGTGGAAGCTTTTGAATTTCGTCTGCATCTTTGTACACCTCAAAATTCTTTTTAATTATTATCAATCACGAATAAAAGAAGTGACTCGCGCTACAAACTCTCCCGCCAAACTGTCCGGGAACTCGTAGTTGCAGATGTTCAGCGGATGAAGCTCACTCGCAGTATTGCATGCGCGCGTGAAAGGACCTCGGAAACATATAATTAAAAAGAAAAGCCGAGGGAAATCCGGCCTTAATTCGAAAAAGAAATCACGCGGCCCCGTGAGCTGGGGACGCGCGGCCGGATCCAATATCCCCGATAGAGGATCGCGCGCACGTCACCGCGGCTCCCTCCGCTCCTTTGAAAAGATCCGCGGTGGATTAATGTAACCCATTTGCGGGAAGAAGAAGCGGGGAGGCTGCGACCTGTCTCGCCTCGAGATTATTCCCGGGGCTGGTCCGCGAGGAGCTGCCCCCGCCGGATGATTTTACGGCTGTGAATGCGAGGCTCTCGGCTGTGCCACTGATCGGAAGTCGAGATTAATTAAGCGCCGAGTTTGACAGGAGCTCGCGAGGAACTCGGGCGAGCGGAAGAAGCCGACGAGCGGCGAGCCCAGCCGGCCGGTTATTATCGCCTGTTTGCCCGGCCGATGAAAGCTTAATCGGGGCGACGCGCCGGCCTCGAGATTGGCACGTGTGCGCGGGAATTAATTAGCCGGCGGCCCCGGAGGAGCCCGTTTACGAGGCCCCGCCGACGGGCCGCCGGCCGATCGTCAATATTCCCGCTGGCCCGGGGCTCGAGGCCGGACGTCTCCGGCCTGATGCATCGCTTCCTTCTTATTATACGCGCCCTCGTGAGTTACCGCCGCTGCGCGCGCCTGCATTTCCGCCACGGCGTTCCGCCCGGCGGCCCCTGTGTGTTGTTCTCCCCGCGGCGGAAAACATCGGAACATCGCGCGGATAGTGCTGGTGCGCGCGGCTTATGCGTGCGATGCCCTCGTTTTAGCGCGAGGAAAAAGTTTATCTCTCGAAAATTGGCGGGGGTGGGGGGTAAGCGATTTGCCGGCTTTTATCGGGCAAAAGGATAGGAAAAGTACGGAGATGTGGGGGCGGTAAGCCGAGTGTAAGCAAGTAAGTCTCTGTTTGCAGCCTGTATTTTACCCAGTTTATCTATGAATTCTGAGTAAAAGCTGAAAAGTCCGGCCTGAATTATTACAATACTCTTTAGCTAGTCATTTTCTCCTCAAAAGCTAATGTTTGCTTTTTCATAAATTGTATATAGTGTACTCTGCGAAAACATTGTGTAAACCTCTCCTCAACGATGTAACTGCAGGTTTACGAATTTCAGAAAATGTAGTCCCTCGATTTAATGTTAAACTCGGAGTATTTCTTTTTATCCCGAATTGATTTTAAAGCGGACTTGTTGATAAATTATAAGTGAAAAACAATGTAAATCTTGGAATAATTCGTATGCAAAGTAGAGGAAGAATCTAAAACTACTCGATAACGGCTTAAAATATAAACTCTGTATCCGAAATTGCTATCTATTAAAATCAGCTTTAAAAACATTATAAATTGCAGACGAGTTATAAACGGCTTCTTGCGCACTGAAATACATAAACCTCAAAGGCAATCCATTGTCGAGCGGCAAACAGCGCCTAATGCCTCATTTAAGCCGCGAGGTCCTGCACCCCCCCGTGAACATTCGTTATATTAAGTTGAAATCTGGGCGAGTCCGCGAATCGCAGTCGCATAAATCGTCAAAGGGAGTATTCGACTGGAGACTCGGCCGAAGGTCTGGGGAGCCGGCGCTCGGGAACTTTTGAAAGGGCCGTGCTATCCCGCGCTCCCCGGCCCTCGCCGCGGCATAAATCAAGCGGCCGGGTAAAACGCTCGCCTCATAACCGCGTCTTGGCCCTCGCCCGGCGACAAACAAACAGTCGTCCGCCCGGCACACACGTCCCATTAGCCCCCAAGTAGCGCGGATAAGCTTTTCATCGCCCGGGGCGCCGTAACTCGGCCGCGCGATCGTCCCCCGCGGCACATTAACCGGGCGCGCCCGGCTGAAAAGTGGCGAGCCGAGGAAGCCGCGCCCGGCGTATATACATCATCCCCGGAGAAAGCCCGGGCTTTCCGCCGGCGCACAATAGCCGAAGACGGGCCGATGCGGAAGGTGGCCGTTTTTCCGCGGGCAAACATTCCCCCGGGTGTCGCGCGGAGTTGGCCCCCGCAAGCTTCGACTCGGTCGAAGGGAAAGAATCGGCGAGTTTGGCGCTTCCGGCGGGCTCCCTCTTAATAAACCGCGAGAAAAAGGGGGCCGAGCGAGGGGACAGGGCCGTACCTGCGACTAGGTCGTTACAGGCGCGCGCCCCGCCGCGCCGTACCTCCCTCTGAATTTCCCAATTGAACATCGGCGTAAATCATCGAGCGATTAGCGATAAAACTTTACGATAATACCCCGCGCAAAGAGACCCGGCACTTATACCGGGGGATAAAAACACAGAGGGAGGCGGCTCGCGCCTGCTTTATGGCGTCCGGCTTTTCGCGCTTACGCTGCGCGCCGATCGGGGCAGTAATATTTTAATGCGGCCCTTTTTATTTCAACTGTCGAGTGTCGCGCCCTGTCTCCGAGCGGCTCGGCCTCTTCATTCCCGGGGTATGGCGCCCGGGAAATACGAGCTCCCGAGGTGTATGTATAAGCCCCGGCCTCGCGAATGGCCCGCAAAGGGGTTGTCGGGCCTGGGCTATCTTTAATGCCCGCCGGCTCCATTGACTGCCAGGGCGAGTAGACGGCCGGCCCCGGCTCAAGCGCCCGGGCAATCCTGCGAGGGGGTAGCAGCCGCCCTCAACCTTCGAATCGCTATGCTAATTGGTAAACGCTAAACTCGGATGAGGGTGAGCACTGTTAGACGGGGACGCTTTTCAAGTCGTCTTGTCCACTTGACAGAAAATCGAGGGATCCTTTTGATAGCCCGGGCAAAGCTTGAGTATCGCTTTGCTTGAACGCTACATAGTAGGTACATAGTAGCTTGTACATGCTACCTTGTACATATTATATCATACGTCCTGATTATATCATAGAGTCCTGACTAATCTTGACAATTAATTAAATCAATAAAATTATTCTATTAATTAAAATAATACTAATGGTTAAAATGAAACTAATAAAAACCGTAATTTAAACGATATTTCGAAAATGTCAGTTTCTAATGCACGTACGCATGTATACATAAGATTTTTATTATATTAAAAAGGGAATTAAAAATTTAATTTTTTTTAATTAACTGAGTAAGCTGGAAAGTGACTAAAATTCTGTTAATAATTCTATCAGGATTTCAATTAATTTTTATTGACGCTTAAAATCACGTAGAAGACAAAAAGTATTCAATATGATCGCCTGTATTAGATTAAACATACACAGTATATCTGTATACACACCTTAAATACCTAATTAAGAACAGAGAGAAAAAAGCAGGATTAAAAATTAGCGTAATGATAAGAAAGGCCGTTAAAACGCTACGAAAACAGATATAGCAGAAAAATGTTGAATTAATACTTACAAGTATAACACTTTACAGTATTATAAAAGCATAAAAAACTTGTACGCTTTGGAGTAAAAATTAGTAAAAGCATAGAAATATTTCTTTGCAGTGAAAGTCTACGGCTAGATTATATTAATTTTTAATGAGACATTTTTCTCCTGTATACTCGTACAGCTTTAGCGCAGCATTTTTAGCAGTCCAAAAAAATAGCCAGAAATCGACTAAGAATCATGCACCAAGCGAGCGACGGAAAAGCCAAGCATCTAATTTTTAGGCACACGGACGCGCTGCCTCTTTTTCCACTCGTGAGTCGCGCGGGCTAAAAGGGCGCCTTCCGTCAGGGGCGGGCGGAACTTCCCCCCCGCGCACCCCCGCGCTCCCCCGCCTCATTTTCGCGCGGGCCCGGGCGCGGCAGCGGTTGTTATGCGCGTCACGCGCGAGCCGCGCGCGGCAGACTCGGCAGACTATACTCGGGGGCAGCGCCGAGCAGACGGGGATTGGCCTCCGCCCACCGGGGCCCCCCCACCCCCGATTTTTCACTCTCGCTTTTCGCGACTGCCTTTTTTCAATACGTGTATATACACACGGCAACGGGGCTGGCGCCTGTCCCGGGGCCGATTAAATTAGAAGCCGGCGCGGCTCCTTGCATAGCCAAGCGCCCGGCTCGTCCGAATTAAATATGTTAAAGGCCCCGATCAAATATTCCTCGGTTACTTGGCCCCTGAGCGCGGAGGAGGTCCGGAGAGAAGAAAAAAACAAGAGCGCCGCCTCGAGGTTAATTCCCTTGATCAAGTTGCGGGTAATTGCCGCGATGATATCCCCGTCCGCGGCGACTAGGGGCGCTTTAATCAACGGCGCGTGGGCCGAGGGAACGAGTCGTTCGTCCTCCACGCGCTGTTTTCACCGCGGCCTGCCTCCATTTCCCGAGTCATTACGCGGTGCGGTACGCGAGGGGCGCACACGCGCGCATACCGACGGATTGACGCGGCCTTCAGCCGAGCGGCCCCGGATGCCGGGCGGTCTAAACAAGAGGCGCGTTACATTGTCGCCGGATAAACCGGGCGCGCTCTCCTCCGCGGCTGCCGATGCACAGCCCCCGCTCCCCTCGCGGATTCCCGGAATCCCGGCATAGTCGGGCCTCGCCCCCTCCGGGCTTCTTTCCGCCGCGCGCGCACGCCCCCGTGCATTTCGGGCGAGCGGCGGGCAGGGGCGCCGCCGCGGCCGCGTAATGAACGAATAAATCCATCGGCCCCCGGGCCAAGTGTCCGCGGCGGCGGGGCAATACCCCGGGCCCGCGCGCTAATGGCTAAACTTGGCCCGACCGCGGGCGCCTCCTCCTGCGGCCGGCCCCCGTAAATATATAAAGCCCCCGCGCCCCTCGGCCCTAAAGTGCACGCGACCGATGTGTTTATAGGTGAGCGGGCGGCTTGGGAAAAGTCCCCGGCAGCCGGTGCGCATAACCCCTGGCTAGTGTCTTGTCCCGAGGGCCCGCGGCCCGCTTTCATATTTCAGGGCCAGACGACCGGGACATCGCCGCCGGAATTTATTCAACGGCCGCTTATGCGAGGAATCGCCGCCTGTCTTCTGCAATCCCGTGGCGCGCGCGCCCGAGGTTCCACCCCGCTTTCTATACGTGTACGCGTACGTACAACACGGCGATGGCTCGGAATTTTGAAAGATCAGCTCTCTCTCGGAAGTCGCCACCTCGTCGATTCAATGGGGCCGGGGCGAGTGTAGCAGCCCCCCGACCCTCTGCAGCCGTGTGTGCCCGGGCGCCGGTCCTCGGCCTCGTACATAGCCGGCGCCCCGAGTTTGGTACGGCATTCGCGTCCGCCGAAGCAAATTACACCGACTTTGTTTCATTGGCTGAGCTTGGAAAAGGGGCGCAAAGAGGGGTGAGGCCGCCGCGAGACACGGCTACGGGAGCAACTTCCTCGGCGCACTGAATATTTTATCGGGTCGCGCGATCCTACGGGATTCCAATGAGGAATACGCGGCAGAAGGTCAGGCTGCGAGGGAATATTAGCTCCTGTCCTGATCTGTGGGAGGAGGGCTACATTCGTCGGGTTTAACTTGGCTCCTTCAGGAATTTTCACGATTCGTTTGCCGAGTCAATGGGGAAAAACCTTCTGGTATCACTTGATTACACCCGGAAGAAAGAATGAAATATACTCTTTAATTGTTCGATGCCTACAAATATTTACTTATCTATTCATTTGATAAGACAAAATAGCAATTTTTAGCATTTTCAAAGAACTAGAAATTGTTAATATTTTTAGATAAATTGTAAATAAGTCCATATTACGAAAATTTAAATATTTACATGTACTACCTATAAACCGTTGGTAGTGTCACGATATTAGAAATTCTTTCGGATGTTTACAAGGTTTAGCTATGTAATCACAAGGCTTACTATATTTTACATATAAATTTATATATTTCCTATAAAAAATTTAAACATAAACCTATTTTAATCGCGTATTCAAAACAATCCGCAAGATTACTTACTCTAATTTTTTATTAAATATTTGCTTTTCAAATGTGCTAGTCGTATCTTTTCTAATTAATGTAAAAAATATCATCTCCATGCTTTTACTCACTAACAACAGACCTGGTTGATTGCTTTAGCATCTACTTACCTACAGAAATGTTATAAAGGAGATGCAACTAAATTTCAGACCTGAAGGAGATCGAGTTTTCGTCACTAGGAAAGGTAATGTTTAGCACATTTATTGTCTTGTTAATTTCTCTATTAAATTAATGATATTGAAAAATTTCGATAACTATTGTATTAAAAAATTAGGCTATTAAGCTTTTCCTCCGAGGTACAACTACTAAACTCTAGAATTTCTTTACGTCTATCGTGTCGAATAACTTTTCTTATAAATATGGTAAAATGGGTAGCTCTTTCGACGATTTCGGGTGCAGTATCTTCTCTCTACGACCTCTTCAAGTACTCGAGGGCTGAGCTGAATTACGGAATATTCGATTACGCGGGGGCACCTTACTTAACGAAGTTCAAAATTAAGGCACACGCGAGCTCGTCAGATAAAGGAACTTAATTCAATTAAAATTAGCATTTAATTTTGTTACAAATTGGAACTTTTTAACGAGAACTGTAATTAACAAAAACAAAGGATGCATTTTGAATAGTTGATGATAATGAAACACAATATATTGTTACAATACATTGTTAATTTAAGTTTTAACGCTACCAACAGAATTACAAACATTTATTGCACTGTAATTACACATGCATTAAAACCAGGTTATTATAATAACAAATTTTATTATACCTAATACAAAACTAAAATAACTTAATAACATTATGACAATAGTACAAAACAAATTTCAATTTGTACAACATTGGAGGTAGATCGCTTCACCTAGCCATCCGAAAAAGTAGTTCGGACAGCCATGGGACGACCTGTACCTCTACAAAAATAGGTTCGCCTAGTTATGCAAGCATTGCTAAGCGTTACCAAAGCCTTATATTTTCCTTACTCATTAGTTTAAGGCACGAAGTTTTTTGGCTACACTTACTTCTTTATACTATCTAGGCGCTCACTCTCATGCGGGAAAACAAACTGCTACTCGTAGCCACCTATACACAGTCCACGTACTACATATG
Source organism: Sycophaga agraensis (assembly GCA_018906755.1). Classification (NCBI taxonomy): domain Eukaryota; kingdom Metazoa; phylum Arthropoda; class Insecta; order Hymenoptera; family Pteromalidae; genus Sycophaga; species Sycophaga agraensis. The sequence continues at coordinate 3,582,088 of JACCIE010000011.1, forward strand.
GCGGCAAATTCAAATAATACATTATCACGAATCTGTAAATAATTACTTTTATTCAATTGCATTAACCTGTATACGAAGTTTCTTAAACATACATACATAAAAAAAATTAAATTAATAATAATAATAATAATAATAATAATAATAATGCGCCGTTTTATTATTAATTATATTGAAAATTAAAATTTAAATTCACCATCTTTCCAAAATTTACCAAATATTTGTTTTGATGCCTTTTGATACACACAGTAACTACTTCAACGACAATTTTGTTGAAATTCATTCATACAGGTAAATGCTCAAATACTAACTAAATATCTTACTACAATGTATTTAACTGCTATTACTTTGTGTAGCATTCCTACATATTACGCTTATTATTTCAATTTTCTATGCTTGCGCTAATGTGCGCGCATATATTTGTAATTATACTTTAAAAATTTATCATTAGAGATATCTCTCGACTACAAATTCTTTATTGCCTACTTGTTCTTTTTTAATATTTTACTATGTGCCTTTTTAACTTCGATTTATCCACTTTGTAATAAATTAAGCAAGTTCTAGTTAAAACAGTTTTTTATAAATTACCTAAAAATTATTGTTAATTCTTTTTTTATATATTATCAACAAAATGTTGTAATAAGTTTAAGAAAATAGTTTATTGTTCTTATATGACTATAAGAAAAATATATAATGTCACTATAATATGATAATTTTATGACTAAAATTTTAGGGACTGCTTAATTCTCAGCATCCTAATAGACATAATATAATTAAATTTTGTAAACTCTTTCATAAGCAATAAAAAAATCTCTGTAACAATACCATAAAACATACAAATTCGTAAGCTCAGAATTCGAGTCAGAATTTCTTTATGTGGGGTCATATCACATTCTCGGCAATGGCAATAAACATACTCGTCACGTTGAGCCCAAAAATACTTTCATGAGTACAAAGCTATAATATGTCGTCCGGATGGTTTTTTTCACATCACGGGTCGCTTCACGTGCATATATATATACGGTACCTTGACTGTCGGACCGCGCATATTCCCTTGCGGCGTACTCCGAGTTGTAAATTCCAATCTGAATGTTTCATAAATTTTTCCACCTCCTGGCGTTTGTCAGCATCTGACGATCGTAAACCCTTTTCCTACTTCCTTTTGTTTTTCAGAGTGCGCACTTGAATTTATATAATCGAATAATACGATATCAAACTTTTATCAGATTGCGAATGATAAATGAGTAATACTTGTTTCTTGCTATAAGAAAAAAAAGATCTTCAAATAATAATCTTTTAACTTCAAACTTAACACCTCTAACTATAATGAACTTTTAATTACTGAAATATAAATCAATATTCAATAATTCAATAATTTAAATCAATATTCATAGAAATCATTCTAATAATGATATTCAAACTTTAAATTATAATAAATATGTAACGAAACAATTTCGACGTATCCGTGCGTCAGTGCTAATATAAACAAAGTGCACTAACGGATTGCACACATATATTTGCAATAACACGCCTAACGGAGTTCTGGAGCTCGTACATATTTCGTTTAAAGCTGATGCGCGTACTTAACCAGTTAACGAGTAAACGCGCAAATGCGTCTACAATATGCATATACCATTTAAAATTGTACTATACGAATACTAGTTTATCTAGAGTAGTCATCGCACTCAAACTTCCCAAGCGTTGATACTAACGCCACACTCGACCACACTGGTATATTGCGCTAAAGAGAAACTTGTAAAATCTAAATCATTTTACTAACAAAGTGTTTAAATATTTTAACTGTATAATGAACGAGAAAGTTCAGCAAACTTCAATTAAACTTCAACTGTTTATAAGTGTCTTATAATGTAATTGTAATATAATGCACATATATGGTATCATTTTATTAAGAACCTAGGTTGTATCCATAATTTGTCTTACCTTGATAAACTTTGACAACAGAACAATTTTTAAATTTTTTATCTGATATTTATAAAAATTAAAGGAGTAAAATCAAACAAATGATTTAACATAAGGTTTATATCCGTGGCATTTTCAAAAATGTACAGTTTTTAAGTTTGTATATTTCTTTATAAATATTGCGTGATTCAGTAAAAAAAATTTTGTTACAAATTATTCTAAAGAAAACAGGCAAAGGATATAATAAATCAGAATATTCTATTATAATTTTATTAAAAAAAACTTATAATTATGAATAATTAAAAGAAATTTATTTATTATGTTAAATACAAAATGCACTGCTGACCTAATTTCTTTGAATTAACTTTCACAAATTATATTCCAACTATGTACTCAAATGCATTTTGTGGTTCGTTGGAATGAATAACTGTTACCAAATTTTTAGCAAGTCTCTCAAAAATTTAATAATGCTTAGTACCGAAAACTTTTATTTCTTGAAAATTTCATTCAATTATTAGCTAATGGTGGAATAGTTAGAAAAAGTAAAATAATCATAATTCAACTTTCGTTTTATACATGCAAAATATTTTCTCAATAATTCTCTTTTAAAATAATGATAGAACTAGATAACTGTTATAAAGTTAATAAAGGTCACTGGATTAAACTTAAATTGCCATGTTCAGTTGAACAAATCATTTGTCTAGATAAATAAGAAACAATAATATAAATTAGATGTTGATATTCATTTGTTAAAGTTATTTTATTAATTCTTTTTTTACTTGTAATATTATATATACCATTTTATAATTCGTCTCTTTAACAATGTCTTAATTAGCCTACTAAACCCTGTACTAGCTTTTAGTATATTAATTAAGTGCAACTTTTTTATAATGAAAATCTTAGCATGACCAGTGATTCAACTTGCCGTTGAGATTGTTTACAAAGGGCAGGGGCGTATATGTGCGTTTGCTCGAAAATGGTAAACTTGAGTAAACGAGAGGGCAGGCATTGCAATTACCAGCTACCATTTGTCAAGAAAGGCGGAGAGGCGAAAAGGTATACCTCTGACGAAATTATGTTTTATTGCTCTGAGCATGGCACCGTTTGCGGTTTAGTGCCCGAGCTTTTTCAAAACTTACCAATGTTGACGCTGTAAAACCCGAAACACTTCCATACATCTGAAATCTTTGGAGTAGCAGTAATAAAAGTAGATGTAAAGGATTTTAATTTATTTTCTACGTATTTTAGAATAGTTTAATGTACTTTCATTTTACAAAAATTCATATTTTACATACCTGAGTCTATATGTATAAGACAAATATATGCAAAATTTTTCATTAATTTATATAAAAGTTTATACCCAACCATTTAAAAGTCTAAAACAGTATATTAAACGACAATCTGTTATAATTCATATCGATTATACTTACGATGATATACAAATTGAGGCAGAATATTTAAAAACAACATATTCTTATAGACTTTATAAACATATTCACTAAGTACGAATTGCAAGTATCACAAATGTTTTTATATGTACATTCTTATAAACACTCACATTCTTATTATCTTTTCCTTCAACAATCATGTTCTCTTTATTAAAGCTTTAACAGCCACATGCATTTTTCACTTCAATATGGTAATTGAGGTACGATACGACATACTGAAGCTCTTTCGGGAAAAGTCGTTATGCGAGACATCGTGTGAGGTTGCAATTATTTTTTACTCGTACGTAGCATGTCGACATTTTTCCTTTTCATACTTTTTTATTTCATCGCATCAACGACGAAGCAGACGACAATAACCACTGTTACATCTTGCACGTACTATTTTTTTTATTATTCCTTTTGCGTTGTAGAAAATTGTCGCGTTCTATATAATTGCAATCCCTGTTCAGTGAAAAACAAAGTAAGAAAAAATGAAGAAAATGCACAAAACACCAGAGGGAAAATAATTTCTGTACCTAAAAGTTGTACTTCAAGATTACTTTTTTCTATAGTCCCCCTATATTTTCTAGATTGGCATATGTAGATTATACGAGTGTAGGGAAAATACGCACAATCTGCATTAAAAAGTAATTTTTTTAAAAAAGCATGTGTTGTGGATTCGACAAAGGAGAGTAAAGGGATGCCGGTTAAATTTTCAAACTTATTTTATTCAACACCTTTCTTCGCACACAATTGACAAATAATGGTCGGCGCAAATCACAAAGGGTATTACAATGATGTCGCACGCTCCTTTCGAGCTAAGCTTCGGCGGGCTAGTGACAACTCGGTCGCGCTTCTGGCGCCGCGCCGCTCGCGATCGGCGGCAAGGTGTCCGTCTCGCGACGTTGCCGTCCTCGCGCGAGGTTCCTTCTCAACTCTCCCGCCCAATCTGTCTCGGGAAAACTCCCCCCCTCAGTCGATAGCCTTTTCCGATCGGCCCTTGTTTTTCCCTTTTCCGACGTATTCCTCCCGCCTACCTACCGACGCGCTCGCACCGCCCCGCCTCGACGCTTCGAGGTTACATTCCTCGCTCGGATCTTGCGCTGACGTAATCGTTGAGGGCGCTAGGCGATAAGTCGGCGTCGGGTTCGCAATAGCATGTAAGTGTCAAAAAAGAGAAGCTGTGTAAAATAAACTAAATAATAAAGGTACAATGCAGCATGCATTGTCACAGAACAAAAGGAACTGAATTGGACCGCTGCTCAATTGGCGCCGCTACAATTGAAAGGATGCATGAGATCACAGCTTTACCAGTTTCAGGAAACAAAAGATCCATCGAACTAACTAGTAACAAAGGAGATTTCAACCATAGTTCTACTAATCAATAGACGCTAAAATTCGTACATAAAATAATAATGATAACTGAATCTTGTTATTACTTAAAACGTAAGTATAATTACAAGAAATAACCAAATTGTTACAAAAAAATATTTTATACACAATATTCTCATGTAATAAATGTATTATCAAAAATTTTTTAATTTATTTTCTTATATGCTAAGTATTTTACACAAAAAATCATTATGTATAATTCTAATCAGAGTAAAAAACAATATCTTTGAAAAGGGTCTATAACATTAAAAAAACCATGAAAATTACAGTATTATGTTATTAGACTTCTTTTCCTATTTTTATATTAGATGACTTTGAGTACATACTAAAAGAGAATTTATTTTATACGATCTATATATAGTAATAATTTATGTATCACGATATTTTGAATGATTTCTATATCACTGTACGCCATTCTTCCGAAATGGGGATAAGGAAAGACATACTTGCATATAGCGACAGCAAGAGAGCTTACACTGAAAGCCCAAGGATCACTGTATAAAGAAAATCTGATATATAAAGAAGGGTAGAAAAGGGGCAACCACAAGACTGAAGTAGCTGGGACATCACGTTGTTTTGAATATTTTTCTAATTTATCATCGCTCGGTAGAGGTTTACTGATACTGCGCTCTTGATCCGCACGGAGTATTAATCTTTATCCAATGTTCCAGAAGGCGGCGCGGCGTGCAGCACACATCTCACAAAAGGGAAACCCGTACTACGGACAACCTATTCTCGTTCTATGAATGCACAATCATGATGCTCATCCTCCAAAATGCAAGTTCATATTTTTCTTTGCATATATGAGTTTTGAAACAAGGTTTCCTTTTTTACTGCAGAATCTTTTATATTTTCAAAGATCATCAAATCCTCCTCGTATATAATATTCATGAAGAAATTGGATTTCAATCTTGCAAATGTTTTGTTTACATAATTCACCTTTTGTATTTATACATTGTATGAAAATGTTGACATTTCTTAATAAAATATTAAAAATCAATTTGCATTTAAATGATTTATAAAAAAGAAATCAAATTATAAATGCAGTGTAAATAGTAATTACTAATTATTAATATATTAAATTAATTCATAAAATTTTGTTTAATTAAATTTTATAATTCAAAATTATTCTCAAACTACAATATAACAATACTACTAATTTATTTTTCAGACATCAGATTGTTGTTTAAATAATATCAAATATAAAAATCTTATAAAATTATAAAATATTCAAAAATTTGTTTTAAAATGAAATGTCAATATAAATTTGAAACCATATCACTTACAAAATGTAGTTGATTATAGCACTATTTCCATAAACAAGAGTCTCTACTAAATATAATGCTAATGTTACACTGTTTTACTAACTATGAAATTTACGAAGTTTGATATTATATGAACATGTGTGAGTAAATACAGAGTGATACAAAATATTTTCATTGTTACTACTTTTCAAGTTAAAATCTCTTTGAAATGATTCTACTTTCTCTAAAATGTCATTGATAAAAAAATAGTATAATATTAAATAATTGTTTAACCTATAATTTAACATGGCAAACAAACAAGTAACAAAGACACAAAGTTTAAAAATAATAAGTTTTAGTATAGAATAGAAGCAACAATCATTTACGGCAATGTTAAAAACACTATTTTATGATTTAAATGAAATTAATCGCTTTCTAATGAGAATGGCACAACGAACTACAACATTGAGTATAAAAATTAAATGCTACTTATAGACAAATCATAAAAATAATATTTTTGACTAAAGTCTGGTCATATGTAATCTTCTAAACTTATACAAGCGTGTAATTGTAATTTCATTGCGATTAAATATAAAAGTTATTTAAATCAAAATTATGTTTATCATATATTAACAACAACAAATGATCTCGATTAGCTTTCTGCAGAAAAAGTTCGTGCAGATCTCATAAATACTTGTACCAGTGCACATTTATATTTTCTTATTTCTCTATACCCTTTTTAAAACTTCTGTACTTGGAAATATAATTTGTACCGTATAGTCTTCTGTAAACAAAGAGAAACTATCTTCCTTGACTTTGAAATACAAAACTTTTGTAGGAACTAATTAAAGAAAGAACAAGAATCCAAATATAATAACAAAAAGTATTCTCCAGAGCATGTGTACAACAAATATGCAAACAAGCTTGTGTATATACGTACAACATGAGAAAAAAATTGAGCAAATGGTTTCAGATTAAAATCCAATTTAAAAAGCATGTTTTTCTAGTCCTTTCTTTTAAGATCACACGCTTCATTATTCTAAAATACTCTTATCGTAGTTTCTCGCATAACTATGCACAACTGATTCAAGAAAAACGAGCCCGCCGATCTATACCCACTTGGAAACCGCAATTAACCGAACCATTTCACCCTCCAGCATACTTGGCATATTTCGTGCAGGTCGACGCGTACGGTAGGGTCGGACCGCCGTAAACAATTTAACCAACTCCCATGGAAACTTTCGGGGAGAAAATGAACCTTGGCACGCGGAACGTCTTCGGAGATACACGCGACTTCGGGGAAATTCGCTAATCCGTGAAATCCAAGAGCGGAGCGAACAAACCCGCGCGCGATGAAAACGAGCGGGCGAGATCTCGTCTTGGGGCTGATGGATTACGCGACGCCCCGGCTGTTCCCTCATCCCGTCGAGGGATTTTCAATTTCGAGGCAGCCGCTCGGAAAGAGTTCCGCGGCGATGACGGGTCGATTGGGGGGCGCGTTTCTGCGAGTGCGCTTTCAATCGTACCAAATCCCGCCTTTTGGTGGCGTTAATTTTCTTTCCGGTTCGTTGGCAAAAATAAAGACAATTATACAAATCTAATTCCGACCACGCGAATCCGACTGTGCGCATTACTTTTAATCATCTGGTCTGAAAATCTTCTCAGACTACTGTATATTTGTAAAGCAACTTCTGCCGTGAACCTTCCGAGGCGGCTCGAGCAATGATTTTATCCCCAGTCTGAGCATTACTTGCGTAAACATAAAATTTATCATTGCAGTAGACTGTTGGAACTTTGATCGTTATCCGATCACGTTAAATTTTATGGCTTCTCCAATAAATTAAACAATGCCAAAACTGGACCATAAACCCTCTTCTTGCGGCCCGTCGTCCGCATAAAAACAAAGCTGTTTATACAGTGCGCACTATGCAACCCTTCAACGACCAAAAGGGAATTGGTAATTTTCTGAAGAACATAGTTGCAATACTCGACTATACGAATAGTACGTCAAATGGGACTACAAAAAAGTTGGGCGGCTACGGCCATAAGCAGTGAATCGAGTCTTGACCTGAGCAATTACCGGGCGATGGGCGCGCGTGCGCAGTGGTAACGACCGCGCCCCTGAAATTATTTATGAAATCGCGTAACAAGAAAACTTTACTTTTGCGCGGAGATTGCGGGGGCGGCAAGTTTGGCATCGCGCCGTTAGGATTACTTAGGGCACAGGCGCACAGTAGTGCCTACTCCATCGGCAGGCCCGGTAAACTTGCACTTGTTTACGTACCCTAGATACTTTATCTTAGCTGAAACACGACTCCGACGTTTTTAAGGGCTTCGCGTGATGCCGGAAAGTCTCTAGATATTTACTCTGTAATTTTAGGTTTCGTAAAGGCAGACGATTTTATTAAATGCTGAGGTTTAAACTATGTCAAGTACAGTTGTATATAGCAACTGCGAATATAAATAATTCAATGTAAATATAATTACGAGTTAATTAACTTTTAATCAACTTATAGAACTATAGAGAATCCTATAATCTTATATACCGAGCCTTAAATATTTTCTATCCATATCTCATATATTTCAATGCATTAGAAAATATATATAAATATTATATTATATCATATTATAAATACACTCGAAGCACAATTATAAGCTTATAAATGAGTTCAAATATTCATTTTAAAATCAAATAAAAACTCGATAAATTTTTTTACTTGTATTGAGATGTTTGAATATTTAGTTAATAGAAACACAGTTTGAAAAATAAAAATTTTCATACAAAAATCAGTTGTAAATGAATCGATACCCTGCACAGAAGCGAAGATTTCACAACTAGTGGTGAACGTTTTGCTGGTGGGGCACGTGCAGCCGATCTTGTACAAATTTGTCTAAGTTAATAGTCTCTTCCGGAATAGCTTCATCAGTTTCCACTAACACTCGAAACTGTTTGCTCCTAATCAGATTCTTGTGATTACCCATCGAATACATGGTCAGTTTTTGCTTATCTGCATGCGAGTTTCTAGCTTATTCTCTTTCTTTTCTCCCATCAAGAACTATTAATACTAGTGGAAAATTGAAAATTCGTTGATGAGAGCAGAAAATTCTACTGATTAATATTCATGAAAGAGAAATGGAACGTACATGGTGAGACTATACATGAAACTTTATTTCGTATTCTCGATTCGGATAATACGCAAAAATTTTTGAATTCTTCTCTTTTACTCTATTATAATTTATTACAAAGATATTATTTTATACCGCATTATCAAAATGTAACTTGTAGAATTATAAAACTTTTAATCTAATAATTTTTTCTATGATATCATATGTATAAGTTTTGTGTGGCATTGCTTTTTAATGAGAGAAATAGCGTTCTTATCTTATTTGAATAGTTTTGTTAAAGAAAATCTCACTTGTTTAATCATAACATTTTACCTATTTGCTAATCAAACAGTTTTCTTTATATAATGCTTTTTATATAATGTTTCTATACTTATAAAAACTCCTATTTAGAAAACCACAATAAAAAAATTATTTATGAAGCATTTTTTCAAAATTTATGGGCTCATCTTATTGGTGGTGGAAATTTAAATCATAAATGTGAAATATGCTGAGTTGAAGATATAGTAGAAAATACAAATGGAAATATGCATGCAAATAGATTAAACATCAAATCGAATTTAAATAGTAAAATATTATTTTATTCATATGTATTTAACATTTATCTAAATATATGCCATTCAATACATAGTGACATTATAAAATTTTATTTAATTAAAGAAATTGTATAACTATTAGATTTATCAATTTCAGTTAATAAAAAATAAATCTATTATTTTACTGATTTTTGTTTAGAATTTTTTTTTGATTACCAATGATAAAATCATACGTACAATCACGAGCATAACATTACCAATATTACTCATTGCACATCTTGATACCAACACTTCAGCTAATTACAAAGGATGAACTTGCAAATTTCTGATCCGCTGTAAGAAACTGTAAGCGAGTAAGCACGCCGGCCAAAGTTACAAGGCTCTTAAAGAAAGTTAAAAAAAGTGCGCAAGACAAGGAAGCGTGGAAGGATAAGAAAGTAAAGTGGAAACTGTCGGGGTTGCAGCTGGGGGAGTAGTTTTCTTCTTGAAGGGTCCACTTGTCCAAGGAGCAATTTCCGAGATAGTTAGTCGATGGTGCTATGTGTCTTTGTGACTCGCCTGCACTACGGTATCTCCTAATAATTATTTAACCTTCACGTCCGGTGGAGTTACAGACCCGTCTTTTAATCGCTTCACCATTTTACTCAACCTCCTAAATTCTCGCCAATGTGACTTCATAAGCATTTCTGAATGTAATTAGAATAATGTAAGTAATAATTTGATCATTTTTTTCTGTCTGTATTCATTCGAACCATAATAGTAATAGTTGTTAGTCATAGCATCCTAAAATTGATTGATCATAAACTTAATTGATGTATATGAAATATACATATTATACTAATACGTTAAAAAAACTTTTAATTGGTCTCTCATTTATTTATACGATACATTCTATAAGACATTTAATATATTAAAACATTACTCGTATTAATAAAAACATTGTAATACAAATAATTAATATTATATTCTTTGCTTACAAAAACTCTTAAAAGTTATCATATTTATTCCTTTTTTAAAGCAACTGAAATTGAAAACGGACGTCAGAAGAAATGAGAATCCGTATCGCGTGTACTACACGAGGGGTATGAAAGGGAAGGAAAAATTCAATTCCTCTCTTTTTTCAAAGAAATAGTCGATTCGACCGAAATTCACGGGCACGAGCCTTAGCAGTGGTAATATAACGCTTGGCCCCTCGATAATTTACACCGTCTTCCACATCCACTCGGAAATTTCCGTTTTCTTCCTCTTCGAACGTGTTCCTTTTGAAAGAGGAATCTCCTAGTACAAAAGTTTATACGCCCTTTTACGACCCATATTATCAATGTGACTTAGAAGTAGAACAAGGGAAACATGTAAAACAAAGGTAAGAAGCTTGTCTTCGAGATTTTTCCCTCAAAGTACATTATACTTTTAAAAAGTTGAGAGCAAACTTTCGTAGTAGTAAAATGATATTCCGATGAATTTAATTTAAGTAAAAGGAAAATATGCATACCTATCCTAGATAAAAATGGAATGCTTTTTTCTAACACGATACAGAAATATTTACGTCTTGACAGTATTGACTGATACTACTTACTGAATTTATCTTTAGAATATTACATAAACGAAAACATAAATTTTTATCTATACAATATTTATTTTGATTGTGTAAAGAATTTCTTTTTTTTTAAATGTTTAATTTTGATAATGTAATACTGTCGAGAAATAAATAAATAATTTTCTCTCGTTTTACGCGCTTACGTAATTTCCCCATGTGCGTATAATTTCTCGAGATAGCGCACCCTGATAGAACTCGCAACTCACTGCCCTACCTCTTCGTTTTTTCTCCGACTCGAATCAGTCTCTTCTCGAGCGCTTTTTACTTTTCCCGTTCTACCTTTGGTTTTCCAAAAGGTGTGAAAATAGCACCTTAGCCCCACCCTTTTTTCGTCTATCGGTCCTTCGTCGCCTCTGTAGCCAAGTAGCGACAGGAAATCTAAGATTTTCCACGCGTATCTCACCCTAAAGTAACTGGCTTTACAACCTCACCAACTCTGTGAAGTCTGGTAGAGCCCTTCGTTTAATGAATGAAGGGTAAGATAAACATCTCATTTCAGCTACTTCACAGATTTCAAACAAAAGTTATTTAAGAGAAAAATAGCACTTAAAAGTTATTTTATTTAAATATTTTTAATTGTTTGGATAAATAAAATATTCATAAGTTCAATTTTTGTTTTCTATTTTGATAATATCATACATTCGAATGCTTATTACTACATAACTTTAATTATTTAAAGCGCTTCATCTAAAACCAATTAAATTTTCCAAACATACGCAGAAGAAACTAAATTAATATTTACCTTCGTTTTTTAACTAAAGTTTGTCGCTGCTTCCACTTATAAATAATTCAGCAACTTAGGCACCCATTATTTCTGCAAAATAAATTCGGCATATTTTCCGGAAAGATGGGATAAGCGGGTGCGAGAGAAGGAGGGCAAGAGCCAATCCAACTTGGAGGCCGTTCTAGCGGATCGAGGACCCTTCCTGTGCAAAGTCGCATATTCTCGAATATCATCATGTAAGTACGAGCGCACGCTGGCCAGGAGGTTTTGCAAGAGAAGGAAAGAGAAAAGTGATATGGGCAGATATGGAAGAGGTGGGTTGGCAAACGAGAGAGACAGTCAGCGGAAGTAATCAAGCTCGTAGATCTCCCCTTCTCTGTTTCACATGCGCTCCGAGCGCCGAACCTCCCGTGGGAGCAATATGTTCCGCATTCGGTAAAGATATGTCGAGATTCGGGACTAGTCTGCCGCTCCCTCTCTCGTCGGCTCGGGCAACGTCATGAGCAGGAGTAGCCCCTTGGGTCGACCCGCTTTCCATCCTCTATTGCCGCTTCTTCTGCTTTTTCTTCGAGGCTTCCGTAATTCCGTTGTTTAACGAGTACCCTAAGGGTCGGCTCAGCTAGTTGTCGCGAGGGTGCAGTTGAAAAATAAAGAACTGCAGAATTGGGAAAACTCAATATATTTCTATACTCTTGGTGCAACTACACCTGCAGTACCTTTTTGTAATTCTAAATAAATAAGTGTATTGTTTCTATAATTAAAAGTATTTATTTCAAGAGAAAAATATACTATAGCTCATTTGAAGATAGTATATTGCCTTAAACATAAATCTATGTTCTTTATAAATCTTTTTTAGTATGTAATTCTAGACTTTGAATTTGCCTCGCCAATTTGTTTGTGTCTTCGCGCCCTAGAAAAGTATGTACGTGTTACCTTATCGCTGCAAGCTCGGGTTACAGTGAAGTGAAGGGTATTTTTCTCTATAATGTAACTAAGAGGTTCTAATGGTATCAGAAGAAATTACTTTCAATTTGTTCCTCAATCAGAATATAGATTAAATTATTTTATAATTTATTAAAGTAATAAACAACAATTTTAAAGTTTTTCGTACAAAAAATACTTTAATAAATAATTGTAAACAAGTATAAGCTTATTTTTTAATATTATTTTAAATAAAGATCTTTCGAATACTATAACTTACTCTTAAATTAATTTCAATAACTACATTCTCATAAATTTAAAGGTTCAGTGATTTTGTTGACATGTCAAGACTACATAGGTTGATGAAAGGCCAATGAAGTTATCTGTCGAAGCAAATTAACTGAAACGAGACCACCATGATTCTCGTGCACTTCTGGACCATGAAATTGGCACATATGGAACCAATTTACTAGGTCCTGCGACTATTTTTGTAATTGAAGAAGGCGAAAAGAAAGGTGATCTTAGAAATGAAAGAGCAAAATCAAGGCCCTCTGAACAGATATAGATGATTTTTTATTTCATTTAACTTCTTGTTTTAAATCTATTATAAATGACTATAGTAGTGATGAGCAATAATATTAAGTCTAAAGTTACTTCATTCAAAATTCGAAAACTCTGCGAAAAGCTTGACATTTAATATCACAACTGATACTATATTTTAATTAGATTTAGACATTCAGCAGCTCTTTCATAGGCTGTAAATCAGGCTTTTAATGTTTACTTAAGTAGCCGATGGTGACGGAAGGTGATCAGATACATCTAAGGTTGCACAGAAGCAAGAGTCAAAGAACCAGACATTCAAATTTATTGCAATAGGTATTTACACTTTTTTTTATTTTTATTTTTATTTACATTATTTTGAATTAATTTTTTAAACCTTTACAAAATACAAAAATGTATAGTTAAAATTTATATTAGGCAAATATCAAAAATCCCTAAGAATTAGTTGGTATTGAATAGTTCAAACCGGTGCAACCTTTACCAAATTGGAGTGTAATTTTTGTTGACTTATATAGATGTCTCAATATCTTACCTACGAATATCCAAACTCACACTTCTTCAGATTTCACAAGCCATTCCCCACCTTGTCGCAATCTAACACAGGTTATAGATCGTATCAATACAGGGCAAGAGGCATACATCCTGCAGTTGACTTTGCCTCTCTTTCCCTTGTTGGTCGTCGATGCAGAAGCAGCTCGATCCATCTGATTTCTGCAGGAGCACTGACAGACTACTCCACTTCTTTTCACTTCTTCCTGGACCAACTCTAATAACTTTAGGGATACAGTGCGCAACCGTATTGAACTGACTTAGCTCATATAATGTTAATACGATGTTCTATAAAAAAGTATACCCTAGAATTTCCTCTCTATTTGCTTCTCATGTAATTAAAAAATTCCTTTAAAAAATACCATGTCTAAATTTTTGATTATTCCCCCATAACCGTTATAATGGAAGAGACTCCTGGCTCCGACCGCACTCGGCATTACTCTGCTAAATCTCGTGCTAAATACTAGCCAGCTACGGTCATCGCGGTACCAGAGTCGAATAGTGCTTTATAATGCTGCACTCCCATACACAACGTTAAAGGATGTCTTCTCATCCACTATTGTTTTTACCACTCTGTCTAGCTTGTCTTCTCATCCATTATTGTTTTTGCCACTCTGTCTAGCTTATCTTCTTTTATTTCCTCTTCTGCCTTATTTTTTCTTAACTTATGTTCTATCGAAGGCTCCTCAGCATATCCCCTGCCTCGCAAGCTCATCAAAATTGTGTTTATGTGCATTTTTGAATTCATACGTATAAATGGCTGAAAATAAAATAAAATTTGTAATTTATTATGATACTAGTCATCTATATATTGACTTAAAATGAAGTGTGATGTTTCAATTTATGTTAAAATTTTTCATGTTACGTCTGACAATTCTGTAAACATTCATGTATACAAAACTGTTATACTCTTGTGCAATAGTATACTCCTATACAAGATCTATGCTATTACATTACAATAAATAGTAATAGAGTACTTATTCCACCAAAAAACTGTTTTTAACTTTTTAGTCGTTAAATAAGTATCGGGGCTATATATGTATCTACCAAAAATAACTTTGCTTTCAATAATCTCTATCCTCATGGCTAAATTGAAATAATCTATATTCGTGTAGAATGCATTACGCGATGCGTTTGTCTGAATTTAATTCTATTGTTCCAAGTTCGTAAAGAAGAGTCGGAATTCGCTGAATCAGGATGTCGACATATTGTCTCGTTACACTGTTGCTTTTCCAATTTTTTCTGTCCTTTTTTCGATAGCATTCACATAAAGCTAGTGACGATATTCGAGTTCAACTCGCCGAACGAGATGTTCGTCCATTACTCCATTAGTCCGAATTTGGGAAATCAATCTATTATTGGAAATTTCAAACATGCTTGCAGTCTAATTAGGTTTATTAAAACGAATATTCCAATAGAATTTCGAAACAACAAATATTTCTATTATATATTTTTTTTATTTCAAAGACATTACACCGTCTGTGATAAACAACAATTTTAATTAAAGTTTTAGGTTAAAAGTTTGTTAAGTTAAATTTTTCAAATAATATCTTTGATGCGTGTAATTTCCGATAATTCTGACACAAATTTTTGATGAAATTCTTAATGAACTCTACATTATATTTACACATGTAGAAATTTTATTATATTATCATGTTATAGAGAACATAGAGTTTAATCGCACGTACTGATAAAATACTGTTATATTGGATCCTTATGTGTGTAAATGAATTATATATAAGGTAATTTACTTATGAATACTCATTCAAGGTTCAATAAAAAATAAAATGTCTTTTTTATATCCGTTTTTAAATAGATTTATTGTGATGTGGTCCACATTTATGAGTCTATTAAATGCAGCATCTATACCAACAAGCCACGTATTTCCTACAAAATTACAAAGTTTATGACGTTCGTAATTTTGAAACAACCTGTAACGGAGCCTCTCAGCGGCCTAGTGCGCGCCGGGGCCGGAAAAAGTAAACAGAAACTCGAAGCTTCGTGACAGCGCGGCCCGGTGGTTATAGCGGGAGGTCAGCGCCTGAATGAGGTGCCGATAGCCCGAAGATTGCCGATGATTGACGACACGCAAGACGCGATCAGTTGGGTGCGAGCCTGGCAGCGGAGAGCAGTCGAGGGCATCCCCTGTGCCAACCCGCGCCCTTCAGCACCCGAGTGTTAAGCGCGGCGTTCGGCGAAAGTACCTGCGAGCCCACCATCACCCAGGATGGGCCGACAGCCCCACTACGCACGAAGGAAGAGGCAGACCGGCTCTAACCACCACCCGGGGTCCAACAACCCGACCAGGACGGCGCCGGGGTAAAGATCGAGCCAGTAGGCTGCCACCAGTAGGGTAGGGAAGAGATGACGGGGCGAGGCGGCCGGACCGGTGGCATGAGACGACCACGGATCTGCGAGAGGGCAGGCGTGCGCAATCGGACACTAGTAGTTGGTACTCTGAGCCCCTCCGAGGCTCGTCGGCCTCACACCACGTCACAAATCTCATATATTTACATAGTATTTTGCAGGTACCTGCCCTCAACGTGACTAGAAACTAGATAGCGGTGAATAAACTGCTTTATCTACAGATTAGAAATATTCAACCAGCTTCTAGTAACAAAGAAACAAAACGTATTACAGGGGCAAGCCGTACGCCGATTTAATTAAAGCTCTTCGTTTTCGCATTATCGCAGGGATTCGAATCTGCAAGAAAAATGAAATTCCCTACAGAAGAGAGCTGTAAGCAACGGAGGTCCCGTCCTTGCGGCTCTCGGGCGCATTTGAAATTCTTAATATCCGCCCCAGCCGAAACGCAGAGTTTCTCCGGATTTGAAGCTGTCTCGCTCGCGGCCGGGCAACGAGACAGACTAGCGTCTGTATGACGCGCGCCTTCTTTACGAACCCCGCATATATGCATAAAGCCCGGTGATAAAAGTTTACGAGGCCATTACCTTATTATAACAGACGGTGTGACGTAATTGCGAAGAGGGCCTCGCGCTGTCTGTGTATATGTATACGTATGGCTCTCCGCGAGGGTTGCGAATATTCCGCGCGCGCCGAGAATCCTCCCTTTCGTTATATTGTTTCATTTTCGTCCAATATCGCGGCTCTCCTACTCTCTCCATTTTCTCCAGTGTCGCGCCTTGCGCCACTTCTTGGCTTGTCGGAAATTTCGAGGGCGCACGCGCACACGCGGGGTATTTGATTATGGGTATATATCGCTTGGAAGTCGACAGGTATAATAAGTACGCGGGCTGTGATGTATACATATATACCTTTTCATTTTTTTTTCTCTGACGCAGAGCCCCAGATGACTAAATAAATTGGGGTATTCTAAAATTCGTTTCAGCGAGGACGACCGTGTTCATACGCTGGTTGCAAATTGATTTGCCTCCAAGTTCGCCTGTCCGATATTGTGCGTTTTTCCCGTTTAATAAAATGTTTACAAATATATCGCGAAATGCTTTCCTGTATCTCGCACTTATTGGACTGTTAATTAATTGAATTTCACAATTGCCGTAGTGCATCAAGTTTTTTCTGTAGTATTCATAAACGTAAAAATAAGTGCGCAAGAAAAGAAAAGTAAAATCCCTTCACAGTTGCAATCTACTTGAAACGTTTATTGTGTGATAAAAACATAAGTATTTCTAACATTTAAAATAATGTTTTCGGAATTACGTTACATTTACGGAATTAAAACATGTAGCTATAGCACACAACTTACTCCCTTGGCGTTTGATTAAATTTTCTCCCATTTTCACGCATTTTATTTATTTCATTCAATTATATTCTGCACATATATATCCTCTATCCTCTTTCATACCTTACTTTTTACAATAACTTTAACTGAAATTCTATCGGAACGGGTGGGCGCGAGGCGAGAATAGCCCTGTAAAATATCGCGATACGGGCGTCGTCGTATTTCGCCCAGGTATACCAATCATTTGAAAAAGAATTCAATCCCCTAATACAATTACCATATCCACCTTGGGCGTACGTTGCATTAACACCTCTCGGAATGCGTCCCATCGCCCGTTTGCCCTCGCGCTTTCCTTTCATAAAACGCGTCCCTCTCGCTCGCAACGCGCGCAACCCACATCATTTTTTCTCTCTCCTGCGCGCTCATCTTTACGCGCGTTATATCTTTCCGTCTCTCCGCTCCATAAACTGCCTTCCACGCTCTGCCTTTTCAATCTCCCGCGCGTCTCTGCATTCACACTCCTTCACTCAATTTACCGTGTTTTCTCAAGAATGTTTCTGCTCCGTCCCTTTCTCCTAACTGAAAAACAAGTTTATTTTCTCGGGCGGGCGAAAAGGTT
Organism: Sycophaga agraensis; assembly: GCA_018906755.1. NCBI lineage: Eukaryota > Metazoa > Arthropoda > Insecta > Hymenoptera > Pteromalidae > Sycophaga > Sycophaga agraensis. The sequence continues at coordinate 3,600,398 of JACCIE010000011.1, forward strand.
TTAGTATAATTAAACGCCGGCTATCTTATCAACATAACACAAAGCAATGGCAAACGCAGCTCAAACTGCCTGCGCACTTGTTTTAGATTGACAAACTTTACAGATTTTTATTAAAATTTCTCGCTACGTGGCAGCACAGTAAATTGCAGAAAGCACTCGGCAGAGGAGCAATAACCGTCTGTAAATACACTCGAGCTCGAATTAAGCGTCCTTGTCTACAAAATCCCTTTCTCATCAAAATTGCGCGGCGCTACTTACGCCACGGGATCTGCTCCCCCGCCGATCAAATCAGTCCGCGCCAGCGGCATTTGCATTCTCACTTCAATTCTATCAAACCGGCTCCGACGACGCTTTTCCCCACACCGCTGCGCCACAGCGAGATCCTCAAGCCACGCCCTTCGCCCCTATCAAAAATTCATAAAGTTCTCGCAGCCCTCTTATTTCCCTCGAAACTTGCATGCTCGTCGAGGCAGTCGCGTGTATACAGGCAGAATTACGTCTTTCGCCTGCGGGTACCTCCGGACAGGCTCGCCCTCACTCGTTAGAGAACTCGTCCCCTTCACCAATCCAGCAGGGTCCACGAGGATAAGGGAAAGTGAACGTTGGCCTATGGTAGTACTTCTTTTCCTCGGACGTCTTCGTGTTCTTTCTCATCTTTTTACGTCGTTAAATTATTATCCTATACTTTCTTAGTTGTATATCTGGAACGTAAGACAAAGAACAATGATTTTCTGATTTCCAGTACATGGTATTAACGGGTGCTTTGCTGAATGACACGAACATGTCACTCTCGTATAGACGATGATTGAAATAGTTGGAAAAGGAAAGTTGGAGGAAGTGCATAAGTTCTCGTGCTTACATCATAATTACACATTAACTTCGTTAATTATATCTCATATGACACGCATGAGTGGGGGGTGCATATTAGTTTATTGACGCATACTGAAATAATAAATATAGTTAATTTGAATAAAAGATGCTTGTTCAAAGAATTGCCCTACTATGTGTGTTATCTATGTATAAATGTAATCACTGAAATAATTCTTGTTTTATAGTATACTAAATTGTACTCTCAATATTGATTTGTTAATGTTCATAGTCATTTTCATTATATATATTACAAAAAGTATATATAGCATTAGTGAGCAATATTTTATACACAAAATATAAATAAAAATGTACCTATATCTTTCTACAAGATCTCCCAAGGCTCCCAAACGCTCAGAGCATCTTTCCGCTTTAATTTTTCAGCATCGCGAGCGTTCCAGAAAGTGGAGTGAGAGCCACGAGTGCCCGTCTCCTGCGGGGCTGACGGATGCGGGGTCATAGTAGGAGAGCGAGCCACAGAGTGTTTTTCTCTGTTGGGCTTTTCATTGCCGCGCTTTCCACGAATCCGCCCTTTACTTTCGAAACAAGAGTGCCAAGCTCGAGTTAGCCTAACTGTCCTTAAACCTTCTGCGAACTAGATTGAGGCAATGAATTGAATAAATAGCTTCAAACATATTTTTACATGACTTAATTATGAACTTTTAGTACATATTGTACTATATATCCAAAAAAAATTTAAGACTTTTGAGTAAGCATATACTAGGTAGCATAAACTGGTATTTGAAAAATCAAAAATATTCGTGTAAAGTAATTTTATTAGCAGGAAGAATATAATCATAGTTTTTGTATAAAATATTATAATTGGTAATGGTTCAAATTTATTGTACTATATAGCTATATGGAAATACCGTAATGCATCTCCCCATCAAATCTTAAATTCCAATGTACACTTTACGAAGTCAATTACGCGATGAAACCGATATACGTGTACGAATGCACTTCACTGAATATCCCGTATGTTACGATTGGCTAATCTCTACGATTTCCTCCAACCGCTACCCGCTGCGCATTCATATGCGCGTACGCATCTGCAGCCGTCTACTGATAACGAGTATTCCGCAGCTATGCAGCGAGTCTGCACCGGAGTATGCGAGGAAAAGATTCGCGAGGTCGAGCAGATAGCGCATATGCGTGGGTTCTGGAATACCAAACACAAGACCGTGAGAGTTGTTACGTGATGCCAGGAAAAGAAGGGAAATGGAAAACCAGAGAACAAATCTAAAAATTTCCACGTACGAACCATTATTTCCATTTGTGACGTTGGTAACTTATTTATTTATACTAATTACCACCTAAATTATATTTAATTACAATTATAAGATTTTTATATCAGATTAAACATAAATTGACTTTTTGTTTAGAATAATATCTTTTATTGATAACAAACTTATTAGTATATGTTGTTCTAATAGTTCAATGAAAAGTTTTACATAATTTGTTAAAACAACCAAGTACACTCGCAAAGATTTAATAATATAAATTGCAATATAAAATGTCAAAAGTAATACGTGACTCTATATAATATAATATTACCTTCAAAAATTTAAACTTAAATACTAATTTAGGTAACCATATTTTGAATTACGAATGTATGAATAGAATTACAAAATTCCAATTTATTTTTCTGTCTCTAATAGTTAAAAATGTCTGGTATATTTTTTAATTAAATTAATAAATGATAATAAATATTTAACACAAAATCTAAATTGTATTTACATTCTATAAAAATTATCTTAAATAAAGCTTTCTGAATAATTTATACACTTGACTAAATGTTTAAAAAATTACAAATTTCTTAAATATATTTTACTAAAACTGTATAAATTTGTAAATTTTTAACATTTTGAATAATGTATTATGTAAACCTAATATATTATTTTTTGTTCTTTGATTTTTATTAAAAAGCATACGAAAACATCTACAATCTATCATTTGTCTATAAATATATAATGTAAATCTAATAATACATGCAAAGGAATGTCTGCAATAGGGCCAGACATAAACAATCCGTACGTTGAACTGCCATACGCCATTTTAAATCCCGGGACTGCGCCATGGTGCAGTGCACTAAGCCCTCTCAATAAAGTCCGACAGAGGAGAGAGCCATGCAGCCAAGCGATCGATCCTGAAGCTTTGAACTTTGGTCCGCTGGAGTACCAGAAATAAAACAGAATTAGAAAAAAGAAGGAAAGGGAAGAAAGTAGTTCTCGCACGCTGGCACCAGCTGGTGTGGGTATCTTGATTATTGAACAATATCGCTTTATTGCTGTGCCTTTGTCTACTGCTCACCTCGGGGCTCAGCTCCTGATACACTCACGCACACGAAATTACTTCCCAAGTCCAATTAGAAAAGAGCGCTCGCTTTTTCTCGTGTAATTGACATTAGCTAGCAATACACAGTCAATAAAAGTATAAGAATCACAATGTTATGTGTAAACAACATGAAATACGAAAAGAATAAAATTACTGAAGAGTGTATACAATGCAAATTTTATGTTTTTAAGGTAAATGATTAAGCATGCATTATGCATATAATTCAACCATAAATGAAACATTATTTATATTTACTATAAATCAAAAGCCACATTTAACAATTGGTTATTAAAAAAAATCCTTATTAGTTACAAGATAATTATTATTAATGATTATGGTTAAATTACAAATTAAAAAGTCGTTTGCACTATACCTATATAGTTTTTATCATAATCATCAGAATATATGTGATCAATTTTAATTTTTTTTAAGTACCTAACATTCCAAATCTTTTAATTGAAATTCACTTACTGTTTAATTAATAATATAAATATGAACAGATATCACTTTTTGTTCCTGGCTTAGCAGATATCATATTTAACATTTTATCCTAAAAAACATAATACAATATTTAAGTACAATTAAATCAAAAGTTCAATATATTTGATATGATTTCAACACATAGAAACAATTAGGATTTTGCGAGCAGATTTGTATATCCGAATTTCGAAAATTATTTTGTTTCTAAAATGTATTGCATTTGAAATTTTAACTTTAACTTTAGCAAGAAGCACTTGGTAAGCACTTGGTTTATACTGTGCCTGTCAGTTACGATAAAATATAATCAAAATAAAATACATCTTTCATAAACTGAAAAATTCAGTTTATAGACATTTTAAATTATATTTTCATGGGGGTAAACCTCTTCTATAGACCTCCTTCGAAATACTTTACAAACAAAACATATACTACAAGTTAAAAAAGTTTTGATTATGTTTTTATATTTATAATACAATTAGACTCTCTATTAGTCTGTTACTTACCTTTATGATATAATTTTTAAGTACTTTGGAAGTAGAAAAGCTTATCCTCAAAGCGAGTCAAAATAAATAAATATCATATATCAAAGCTTTGCAAAATTAAAATTTCGACGTCTATCAAGCCTCGATTTACTAAAAAATTAAATTATATTTAAAAATTTATCTTTTTTCAAATAATTATTCGCAACAACCTTCACGCGCGTAAATTAATAACAGCCGAAAACGTGACCGTCAGTTCCAGTATTCGTGTACCTGTATACATATAATCATATAATATGCGTGCTTTTCACTGGTTAAAATTAAAATTTCATTCGATGTAATCAATTTTTCATTTCTCCTGAATGAAAATTTAAAATATAAAATTTAAACTCATGCATACCATTACTACTATATCTAAAAATATTTGTATGGGAATGCGCAAGTTTAAAAGCTTTTTAAAAAAATGTACAGAGATTAAAATATAAGCACAAATTTTTAAAATTAACGATAATGATTCTATAATTTATATCGTACTTTCTTTTTATAACAATCACATTGCATGTTTAAGAAATAGAATAATTGAAAGGGGGTTGTAAAATAATAGTCAGCATTTTTAAAATATTGCATTACTTGATTATTTATTGGAAAGCTAAAAAACATACCCCTCATATGTCTCTTCTTGCTTCTCTAACTCTATTCTGTCGGTCTCATATCCAATCACCTTTTTCTTCATTCATGATCATCTTAAAATATTGAAGTCGAGAAGACACGCCTCAAGGATCCCGACCAATTCCCGATCAAAAGTGAAGCTTGCCATGCCAAACTAAAGCGACTGACTATTCACTCAATCATCTGTTATTTCCGTATCATTGAGCATTGTATAACAGACAAGGCCGCGGAGGCGAGGGAAAAAAGTGCGGATGTGCGTGGGAGGACATTTTTCTCCTCGCTTGACAATTTGACACACTTGCACAAGGCCTTCCCTTTTTCCTCGCAGCCAGTTCGTTCCCGACCCCCGGACTATCCCATTATTTGCTCTCGCTTCTGCCGACGTCACCTCCTCCTACCCCTCCCCAACTACTGGCACTTTGAGGCTCGTGGGAGAGTAAAATTTTTCAAAGGAATTCCCCAAACAGCCGGCAATATGACAGGTGCGAGCGCGTCTATGAACCCTGCACCCCAAGTGTTGAATGGTTATTGCGCTTTCCTCTTTGCGCGCCAGAAGAGGGAACTTTTTTAATACGCAGACTTTGTTTCTCGATCGCTCTTCGTGGATTGCCTCTTCTCTTTCTGGCTCGAATTTTTTTCAAACTTTTAAGATTCGATTCAAATCAGCACGGAATTGCTGAATTTGATCTTTAATGAACCCTCTCGTGAACCTTTTCTATAAACCGAATCTTTACATACAAACTACAGTTCAAAGTTTATTTATAGCAAATTTGTATTATGGTTCACGAAAAGAACTGTTCACGTATTAACTCAAGCTTGAAATTTATAAGAGAGATAAAATATAATAGTATCCAAAGGTTTAAATTTATTAGTTATCGTTCGCGATGAAACCAATCAATTGCAACAGCTTGATTACCTGATATAATCAGTCGCTTCATTTTAATACCATTGCTACAGTCTCACGCGATAATTATTATCTTCAATGATAGAAAAAACTGAGTTCAATTTGATCGCGAATATCGGCCTTAGTTTAAGTTATTAATGTTAATTGGAACGACCGTGCTAATATTTACACAATGCTTCTCTGCGAGGAGAGGCATACAAGTGTTTCTACATTTTTTCTCTCAAGTTAAATATTTAATCCACATTCCCCAACATCGACATTTTTTGCTATACGATGCTATTGCTTATACATTAATAGATCAACTGCAAAGTTCTATGCGTCGCATGTGCGTCAAATTCGCTGAACTCTTCGACAAGTTCCTCCACTCGATTGGTAAAACAGGCTACGATCCAGCCGTTCTCTATTCGCCGCCTTCTCGGGAATTCGTTCGCAGCTGACGCTACGCGCAACGATGCCAGAGGGTGAATTAGGTGCTGGCCCGACGTGTGCACTCGCGGGAGCTACGAGTGTTGCACGTGAGCCCTAATGGGATCGCGAGGCCTCGCGCCGTACTGCACACGCGCGGCCCGCCGCGGAGCTATTATATATACCGCGGCGGCAATCAGCGCGTAATCTGGTTTGCCCTGCGCGCGCGCTCGCGCCGCGTAATCGAATGAGAGGGAGCAGCGCGCGGGTTCTTTCGTGACCCGGGCCGGGACGCCGCTTCGGATTTCGGTTTCGACCCCGCCATTCCCTATCAACTGTTTAATGAAGTGACCCAGAAAGCGCCATCGCGCCCAGCACCTTTTTGCAGGACTGAGTTTCAATTAGTTTCAAAGTGTCCTTTATTATTTTACACGAAAAAGCCGAAAGCAGCACTCGGAACTCCTCGAGTATTCATTCGGATGTTCACTTATTAAGACGACTTGAAGTGTTTTTGGAAATAAGTCCTTGCATTACTTTCCATTGCTATACGTGTATACGATTCTGAGCGTTTTAAACTTATTAGCTATACCGGTGATAATATAAAATAAAAATAATTTTTTGTGAAGATTCTTTTGAATTAATTTCCTCTAAAAAATTTGAATTTATAAGTTAAAAATTTAATTTCTTAAGTGAATATTCTAAAAGAAACTGCTTATAACTACTTGAAAATGCACTTTTAATGCGTATTTTAATTAACTTATAATACCATATATGTTTCGTTTAATTAGTATTGTGTATTTATTTAAGACGGATTGTATAGTACTCAATAAAATCTTTTTGAAAAATGTTTGGCTTATAATTTTGTCTTGTCACTGCGATCGTTTGTAGCAATTAATATTAATTATTCATTTACTCAATGTAAATATATATAATAATATTATAGTTCATTCATCAAATAATGTATTTCATCATATTGTAAACAATATTTCATATAATAATTATAATAAAATTTTCAGTTAATATTTATGTCTAGACATTCAAACTTAGTTTTAATGTGTATTTTTAAATTGCTTTATTATGTTTAAAAAAACATAATAAGACAATGCATTAGGCAACAAATTTTAATCAATGACACTGAATTGACACTTAATCTTTCGACTGTACTAAATAGACAAGTAGTTCTATTGTATTGTACGGATGTATTTACTTGAGAGTATAACATATCAATATTAATTAAAAGAAAATAAATTACACCTTCCAATAATCTTCCTCACAGCACATGGATTTAACAGACATCTGAATCAATTTAAAAGAAAACAAATAAGTTAAAATTAATTGAATATTTTAGTGTCACCTTAAAATTTTACAATTACATTATACAATTATAAATATCACAGTTTAAGTTGATTCAAATTTTTGATATATAATAATTTAAATTATTGTGATTCTAATTCAACCATAAGAGCCATTGTACGAAAGTCACGATTCACAAGGACGTGAATTAGTTACGACGTACTTGAGAAACACGAACTTATAATAAATTAGGAAGCTCCGAGAATATATGAGAAAGGAATAGCTTTGAAAAAGAAATTGCATACAAGTTGTCAGTTAATGAGCCGTAAGTCCGCTGCTCCACCATGAGAGATAGGTAGAAATACCAATTTTTGTTATAATTCCTCTTGCATCGTGATCTCTCATAAATTCAAGATGGCAAGATCGCAAATCGACTCCCTCCTTCAACAGTTACAGCAAAGCTAAATATTGAGTTATGAGGAATTTTTTAATTAATACGTTAATTCTTCAAATTGAAATCTTGGGTCCAAAGGTTGCTATGGTTCTTGGTTCTTCAGGCAGAGGCGCCCTCCGAATCTGCCGCACCCATTCGCACTGTAACTACTTGCATTCCCACATTAAGACTTGCGCGCTCCATTGTAATCCGACTAACGCAAAATAATATTAAACTCGAAATCCATCTCATTGATCAGAATCAAACTCTTCCTCTTTTTTCTCTTTTCCATTCGCTCATTCTCTGGTTGTACCGTTTCTTTCACTCTTTCAAACTCTATTCTTTTAATCTACGCGGTCTCTCTAATTCATTGGGAACCTTTCATTACTCATTTTCTGTTGTTCTAAAATCAACCTCGTTTTTTCTGTTTCTACTTCTTTGCATTTTTCCTCTCGTTCTTTCTCTTCTCTCTTCTTTTTCTTTTTTCCTGCTCCTCTTGTTCCCGCCGAGCAGCGAGTCGAACTTCCTTTTCTATCACATGCTTTACTCAGGATACCTCTTGCTTCCGTTCATTCACTCTTCCATTCTTCCTTTTACTATCCTTTTTACATTGTATAACTATACTGTACCACACCGCACTCTCTTTACTGTGAAGCAAGCCACAGTCACGTCGCGTATACACTCATTGTTCCAGTAAGTCTAGGTACAGTCCACAACTCACCAAATCGTTTGCCCACATATTCAGGAGTTCGTCATTTAAACAGAGATTTCTGTTAACGTTCGTCTCATTGCCTAAGCTGAAGGGATTGACTGCTATCAATTAACTTTGTGTCAATTAACAAACTTCCACAGATCCCTCACGTATGTTCTTGCGGGTATTTTCATTTCGTAAATGAATCACAATTCCGACGCGGGCAAACCGGTGTATGTCCACGTGTTTGAGTTGCGGACATCGACACGTGACGATATACTTATATTCAACGGTTTAGCCGAAGACTTGTCATCCATTCCAAAGGAGTTAGATGCCAGTGAGCAGGGCTATGAGAAGTGCGTAAAAAAGGGGTGAGAGGCGAATATAAAACTGCATGGTTTATCATAAGTATAACGTGCTCGGCATGTGCGGCTATTTGGTGCCAATTTCCGTCGATACCCGCCCGTCATCGTTCCATTGAGAAATACCGCGAATTGCGGCTGATCAACATTCAGAAGTGAGCAACCTGGCGCAAGACAGTCGTGGAGTGTTCTTTACGGCAGCCTCGGAAATCTGCTATCCTATATCGCTCGCTATTATGTTAGCACGGATACGCGCGTGGTGACAGCTAGGTCGGTCCTTTAAGTGCACACGGTTGAATGAAGTCTCCAACTCGGCGGCAAAAAGAACTGAAAATCATGCGTGGTGATTGGTATCGTTCAACTTGTTTCTCGAAGGAGGCGCTCACGGCGATTAAACGCTTCTCATTTTAATGATTTTCTCTCGGTGAGGATTTACTGATCGCGCGCATGTCTTTAAGAGAAAATACGAGTGCGTGAATTGAAGCTGAGAAACACCGAACGAGGTTTTGTCACGTGTAAACTACTCCTTCAACGGTAGATAAGATAAGAGTTTTTTCACTATCGAACAAACCTTACTTTCGTATATATCATGTATAGCATACCAAGTAGCACACACTTGCTCACACGTACACTGTAATAATTATTACTTCTAGAGCAATTCTTCAACTGGGTATGCAAATGGATCCTTCGTCAAATCATTGAACGTTCAGCGCTAACAGTGAATTAAGATCTGTGATACAATAATTTATCCATGAAAGCAATTAGTGCGATTATATAATGTTAATATTATTATAGAATTACTGCTACTTTTACGATTGTTCACAATTGCTCCACTACACTATCAATTGAGTAGTAGCGGATTTTATGTGTAGGAAAATCCCCTAGGATTAATTTTAATTTGTCTGCCTACCCTACCAACCATTGAAAATATGCCTCGTTTGCGTACCTAACTTCTTACAGCTCTACACTTTGACCTCATATAAACTTTTAAAAATTAAGCTGTATTCTCTGTGTCATCATGGATATTTCTATAGTATCTTTAAATCAATGTTAGAAAAAATATCTATTATGTAATTATTTTTTTATACCTATAAAAATAATTCAATATGTTAACTAAATATATAACACATAAATAAAACTCTTTAAAATTAACGTTTACAGTATTGTATGAATTTAATAACTTTTCTATTCTTTCTAATTATATATTCTTATCTTTGAAGTATATTATTTGTAAATTCATTCAGTATAATAAATTCATTTAATCAGGTGTGATGCAGTAATAACACTGTCTAATCATGCTTTTCAATATGATATAAAAGTTTACATATAATATATGGTATGTCCAACTTTATGTCAAATCGAAGATTCTTTTTACTGTCGGATTTAGTATAACAACTTTAAATATCGATATAATTATGATATCTTTTAATTCGTTATCACTTTTTTTAAATTTTTGTTTAATATTTTGGTTTAAAATTGGTAAGTTCTTTTACATAAGATTATGCAATATTACATTGATTTTTAATCATATTTACTTTCATAATGACTTTATTTTTTAATTAGGGGTAACTGAAGGAATTGTTGGTGGTTTAAATGCAGGAGCTGGTTATTACAAATATCATGTCTCAGTTCAATCTAATGGTGTACATTTATGTGGCGGTGCTATTATTAGTCCGAAACATGCATTAACAGTCGCTCAATGCGTTATAGACAAAGAAAATAACTTCATGAACCAAATGTTGTGGATTGTAGCTGGAGTAATTGATCTGGCAGTCGTAGATGATAAAAGTATTCGATTAAAAGTAGAAAAAGCAGTCATACCTTCAGAATTCAGACGTATTAATCCTGAGCTTGATAGTGCTGAGTACAGACCAACAGGAGATATTGCCGTATTACAAGTAAAACATCTTAACCATTTTATTTATTAGTAATTCATTAAATTGATTTATTAAACTCTTAAATTTGATATCAACTTTTACAGTGGCACAAAAGATTAGATTTTGATTCTTTACCAATGTTAGCTCCAATCAATTTACCCATTAAACAAAAAAATTATCAGTATATTAAATATACTAATGCAATAGTTGTCGTGACTGGTTTTGGAGCCGACGTTCTTCCTGTACCTATTGCTACAGAGGGAGGAAAAATTTTGTTTATAGAAGTGGAACCAAATCGTAATACCAAATTAAAGATGAGTAATGCTATTGTACTTAGAAAAGATGTATGTTTACATATGTTACTGCCCGCTACAATTGCAGAATCACATTTATGTGCCCAAACGATTCAATATTCTGCAAAAACCCCCGGTGGAGTTTGCTATGTAAGTCTTATTTCAACTTAATTAGTTAATATTTAAAACAAAAATACGATACTCTAAATTATAAGTTTCGGATTGTACATAATCAATGATAACTAAAAATAATGAGATGTTTAATTCCTATCATTCATTGTTCATTTCTAGGGTGATATTGGCGGTCCATTGGTGCAAGGAGATACCATAATCGGTTTATTAGTTAATATTCGTGATGATTGTAATGATTTTAAATTTCCAGCAGTTTACACAAGAATTACGTCTTTTATTCCTTTCATTGAAGAAGCCATGTTCGAACAATATAGACCTACTACTCGTGTTGCCAGTTATACTGGTGAATCCGTAAAAGAAATTACCGCTATAAGTGTATCTCATGTACCTCATGGATCTCGTGGAATACCATAATAAGTACTTATAAGCAAAAAATTATAAGGAATGAATACAACTATATATTTTATTAATTTTAAACATATTCGAGGTATATTTAAGAATATTTTATCATTGAAAATAATTATTTATTGCTGTGACTAAATTAATAAGTACCAAATATTTTAATTATATAGATTATGGATAATAATAAATGTGCTTATTGTTAACGTAATAAACGATTTCATTACCACATAATAAAATTCACAGCTTTATACATCGTTGCAGCATAAATCTATAACACAATTTGATTACACTTTATTTAAATTTAACAGCCAACTTATTAAAAATCTTATGGATAATATTAAGTTATAATTAATATTTAAAACTATTATATAATTAAGTTTAAAAACTTACTTTTTGTTATCTATTAAATGCAGCTTCAAACAAAATTGGTAGTTCTGTCGAAATGTTTTTATTGAAATTAAAAAATGAAACCTGTCCAATTAAAATCACGTATTAGTTCGATATTTTAATTCGTTGTTTACAATTATTAATCTAGGAGTTAGATGCTATTTGCGGTCGATAAAATCGTGCATTAACAGATGCTCTTTTTATGACTATATAATAAAAAGTGTAATATAATACAAGTGTATAATAAAAGTATAATTTGTATAATGTACTTTAATAATACTGTATATATTACAAAAATTTTATACAAAATCGGAAGCTTAGACTTTTATATAAGAGCTTTGCTAACATAAGTTCAGTGAGCTCGACAAAATCACAGCCAAAAATGAAGTCGGTAGCTATGTGATTGGTGAGAAGGTAAGAAGAGATTGTATCGAGCTTAGAGAGGAAATAAAAGTGCGCGAAAAGGTTCTCCAGAGATCTCGATAATGGCGCCCTATGGTCGGCTCCGAAATCTCACCGTTATAAAGTAATGTCGTACTTTACGGAAAAGAGCAGGAATGTCGAGGGAACTAGAAGATCCTGTCCAAAACTGTAGTTTCAACCATATCTTCAACGCTTTTGGTCAATCAATTCCTCATATATGTAAAAAAAGAATATTTGAATTAACGTATAAATATTATATAATACCATAATATATTCATTTGTTATAAATTAATGAATTTGCAAATATTTTTGACTGATTGAACAACATTACTTCAATTAAGCAAAGAAAACCACAACATAACTGATGATTCAAATTCTCAATTAACGATTTTCATTAATACTAACAAATCCAACTATACAATTATATTCAGTAATGAGCTTAAATGAGTGCAAGGTTTGCATGAATAAACACGTGAACAGAATTGAGTCTGGGCGAAATTCCGTGAGCTTAAAATTATTTTTCGTAAAAACTATTTTATTTATATAAGCGTCCCACAGTTCCTATAAATACCCTAAATGAAAAATGTGGAAGTATCTTGCAACGATATATTATGTGGCGAAATCCATAGATTTGTCGACTAAATATTGTATACAGTTAAAATTTATTTTCACTATGACTTACCTTACGTATCAAAAATAATGTACGGTTTACTTGCACTCTATACCTATATTGTATTGCACATATTTGTTTTAGGTTAATGCTTTATATAAGCTTTTATATGGATATTTTCTATAATATTTTTCATATAGTATTTTACAAAGTTCGTAAGTAAGTAAATTTATTTAAATACTGTCTGCGGTTCTCATGCTTGTTGTTTCCTACAATATTAAGGAAAGCTAGTTTTTATATCCTAAAAATAATAACGAATAAAAAAGTTGTACTATAATCTAAATATTTTACCTTTCTAAATATAAAACTATCAAATCATAAATGATCTGGAAAATTATACTTCTGCGAATTGATCGATACTATATTTTTCCCGCTTTTTCACTAGTAAGCAATTCACGTTATTTTATTTTAGTAAAAAGATATAGCAATCAAAATTATTTTAGACTATTGGGCGTGGCAGGTCAATGGATTATCAACCTTCACATGTGCAAAGTTAAATGATGCGCGTACTTGTCATAAAATTGGGTAGGTCACCGAAAAGATAATTTTCCAAACGAGATAAGCGTGACCGAGATCGGACCAGATCATCTCCTCTTATATAAAACAGCTCGCAGGATTAAAGTACTATTAGAAAACTGATTCTTGCATGACAAAAGTCGAGTGAAATATTTTCTATACATTTCTGTATTCTATTTTCTATGCTATTTTAGTTTTACCAACTCAATGATGAAACTACACGACTTCACTGTGAAATTTCAGCTTGATTGAATTCAGTATTTGCACCGACGACATCGTTACATGGAAGTTGTGACCCAGACATAACGAGATACACTCTTGCTTCCAACTGTTCGCTTTACTTATATTTTCAAAAAAAACTCATATACAGTTAGTTGGGTCAATTGGATATATTCTTTTTCAATTCAAAATAATAAATTAAAAGAAAATTATCATTTGTTTGTATATTCTTTAAGAAATATGACTATCTTAAGATAGATTTAGTAAACTTTTTCACACGTGGAAAGAAAACATTCTGAAAGTAGTAAACTCATACAATATGTCCATACAGTCGTGAACCTTTCAGAGGGCCATTGATATACTTATTGGAAATGCATTTGTCCAAGATCGAGAGGAGTCAAAAGGAAGGAACAGAGCAAGATGGGCGGGCAACAAGACGTGACACGTATATGTATTTATATTATATTAAGAAATTTGATTGATTTATATCGTAGTAAGAATATTTTTTTTTCTATGAAATTTAGATTTCATAACGGTGTAATAATTAAATATTTGCCCAACATTCGTATTTCCAGCAATTTGCTCAAATTATATTTGTAATTTGATATTACGTTTATAGATTAAAATAAAATTAGTGAAAATATTATGATTAAATTATTTTCATAACAAAAATTAAATATTTTATATCCAAATTTAGCAAATCACTGTTTTGGTATTAAATAATAGCTACACGCGAAGAAGCTCTAAATCTAAGAGAATCGAATTCGACTGCTAGGCCACGAGCTCAGCAAGACCGCATGCGGCTTCAAAACGAGGAGATTCCTCCTAACGTATCTGATCACTTTCCTTAGACAGTGGAGATCTAGCTTTAGTACGAATCTTACTCAAGCTGCATGAAACAATGTATTCATCCAAGTATCAAATTACTTTGTAGTTAATTAAATTCTGCAACATATTCATTCATATCATTCACATTTCATTCAATCAAAATATTGTATTTAAACATCTGACTGGCTTATGTAATACTTACTTATATTTTTTTATTTCGGTAAATTTTTACTAAGCTTACGTTCTATTATGTACTCTCTACTGTTTCATACTTCATATTAAGTTCTATATATTTAGTTAATAATATTTAATTTCAGCAGTTTTTCTGAGAATTTTTCCTTAACGATAACATGTACCGATACAATAATTAAAACTACATGCAAGGGTATCTTATTGCATAATAGATATCACTCAAAAAAATTTGCAACGTATACCTTCAGTGAAGCAGCTATTTGTAACGACGAGTCGATACTCGTAGCGGCAGACAGTGAGGGAAAGGTATAGCCGCACTTGAGAGCAACGCTATTACGCGAGGGTGCGTTCATCGCGCACGACAGCAAGGGATAGATAATGTAAAACTACTGGAGAAGGACAGGAGCTCGTGTAAGATTGGATGCTCTGCCTATCGGGATTGAAGTCTTGAAATACATAGCGGGAGATTTAATTACGGTATGTAGAAATACCCACCATCAATTTAATTAAGAAGGATTTATTTTAGACTTGTATTTGAAAACAATAAAATGTATTAACATTTTTTAGTAATTCTCGGACACGGAGATAGAAAAAAATAAACGCTTTCGTCTGCGAATACATTGCCGTCAAGAGCTTTATGCTGTATACCTTTTCAGAATGATCTTTATCTGAACTTCTTGTGAAAGAAAGCCATGGAAAGTCAGCAACATCGCCATTACTCAGCGCAACGAAACCGACATTACGTATCATCGTGAGGACAATAGCTCAGCACCGTTGAAAGAGAAACATAGTTTGCAGGATTCCAATGCAAATTTATTCACGAAAAGTACAGACAAATTCGTAGCAAATGATCATCGCGGCTGAGAAAAATTTTTGTAAATAAAAATTAACGATGATTTTTCCATTTACATAAAAATTAGGTAACCTTATACATAATCGGATCTAAATTGCAAGATTCACGGAATTTTCAGCTTTTAATACGTAAACTTTTGCTTTGAGCTTTGCTTATTATAAATTTCTACATTTTTGAGCAGAGCGCGCATTTAGTATACTTGAAATAAAATACTCGTACAAGCTTTAATGGCTATTTCCATTTGTAAAACACAGAATACTATTTATGTTTCTTTCAAACACCCTAGTCAAAATTTGTTTTACACACCAGTATGCCAGTAATTAACCGCACCTACGTTCAAGCGAAAATTAATGCCACCCTGATACGAGCCACTTCGAAGGCCATTAGCGAGTGAAATAAAAGCTCGTGCTGAATATTCATGCAAAAGCGCCGTGCGAATAAGCGGGGAAAAAAGCAGGAAAAATTGAATGACTGTGATAAAAAGCCAGGGCCGCTGGGAATGAAATAAAGGGAAAGGAGCGCTGAAAGAAGAGAGACGTAAAACCGAAGACGAGTGTGGGCTGCCGGAGGGAGTAACGGACTCTCGAGTGCGCGTCTCCGCATATACAAGAGGGGGGCGCACGTGCGACCCTCCAGCTCGCGAAAATGTATTTTTCAAAAAAAGAAGAGAAGAAAGCCCAGCAGTAACGAGCGAGTGTTTAAAGTCGGCGAGACGATTTCAGGGCTCGAAAAAGAGAAGGAGAGCGAGGCAGGGGAAGCGCGCGACAATGACGCAGGGGCGAAACGAAACGAGGGGTGCGCATCAGTTCGTGAATTCTCGAGAGTCGATCCGGGGTGACTTGTGCGATAGGAGCACGGAGTCTCCGTCTTGTTAGGAAAGATATTTAATTAATTTTTCGATCGATGCCATGCTGTAACCTCTAGCTTCCTGGAAAATTTGAGCCTGGAATATATTATGAGATCAGTTTGGAATATATCGAATTTTAAAAGAAGGTTTATAGGAAAACATCGAATTTTAAACTGAATTAATTTGTACATTTGGGTCAACTTCAGTGCTCGGAAAATAGATTTCGAGACTAAAAATATCATCTGAGAATTCAATTTTACGCAAATGAAAAAGTTAATAAAATCATTCATTACATACCTCAATTTCTTACTGTCAACGATGATTAACTTTTATTCAAATTGTTAATGACTTCGTTTTAATATATTTTTAACTTTTTTAGTTAAAGCTACATTTTATTTTATCACTTAAATTTACTTGATTTTATCATTTTATCATTATCAGGTAGTAATATAGTTATAATATGATATTAAAAATATTATAAGTAATATAAAAAAATAATCGATGCAGATAAAAAAATATTGTAAAAAATACATTTTAACAATATATGTTTACCACACGCGCGCACGTATATATTATGAACATGTATTTTTTAATAATCATGTAGCTATTATCATTAACAATATCTACAATATTATAAACTTGTAAATTACTGAAATTGCTTTTAGTTAACTCAATTCCTTAACATCATATTATAAATTAATTATTTCAGAGAAGTAAACGTGCAGGACTAGCGAACTATGAGATCAAAGTAGAACTTCGCGTAATTTTGAATGTCCAGTATATATGTAGTTGTACTTGATACTCGGCTTGATATTTATATGTGTGGAGTATTCTTGGCAATGGAGTTTACGACTCCTAAACAATCCATGTAACTGCATTTCGAAACTAGGTACCAAAAATTACGAGGTACGTCACCTGGACTGTATCTCTAGAGGGATCCTATATATTTCATGTATACAGTCGCAGGTGTACGAAACGAGATGCTCGGTCAGCAGCGTAACAGGACACAGCCACCGTCTAGGCCGCTGACGGATCGAAACCGAGGAGATGCGCTGTAATGGTAAATTTTTATGTCCGCGTCAATATATTGACTGTGTCTGTATGACTTGGGGTACCGGCTTGTACATGCTGAACTTTACTTTTTTGAAATCGCATTCCGAAAGGAAAATTAAAACGAAATCAACTGCCACAAAAAATAAAGTCACACGGAAACTGCGTAGCACTTAAGGATTCATCAAGAAATTATCGATAGTAAACTGTTATGTGAAGATCTAATGAGATCTGCATCATCTAGAACTTGATAGTTCGTCTCCCCACTATGCAAGTCTATGCTTATGGATCATTAAGTGAGAAAATTCAAACACTGATCCATGAACCACGGGTAAACGGTCCTTTTCTTCTTGGACCATCCTAGGGACGAGATAGATTTGTCGCATATTAATCCCATGCTACAATATATAGATGACTTATATAACCGCAAAATTTTATATGTACATATTTATATGTCATCTCAATATTTATAAAAAAATTAATAGATTATTTGATATTTTTTACAATCAAAATGTGGTCATAAATTCGCTATCGATTTTCTTTACAGGCACGCCAAATAATTAATTTCACTTAAAGTAAATCAATAAATTCAATACGATAAATTTTATATCCTCTTTGACGTGGAATGGTTCAAGTTAAAAACTGTCATTAAAATTTTTATTCTTAGGTTACTTAAACTTTACGAGCTATTAAAACCGACCCCTGCATACTCCTACGCGCTTATATACACATATATAATCGTGTACATTCCAGGTGTGTACAGGATGACTACAAGTGCAGTGACGATATCATGCGTAGGACTATAAAATGCGCGGGTGCTGGCTGCGTAAAGATGTGTATATGCGAGTAAAACGGTTACGGGGGCAGCTACTGAAACGTTATGAAACTTTGGAACCCTCGAACTGTTGACGAAATATGGGTGTTTACATTGTGAATTATCAGCAATACTTGACATTTGCGCGATAAATGATTGCTGCAACGAGATATAATTTTCATATAATGCGTAAAATCCTCGAAGTAAAATATTTGATAAACCTGTCCATGTGTGTAAACGACGTACTCCAATATGCACGATTTATAAAAAAGAAATCCAAGGGATATGGAGCGGAAGGGAGCGCGTTGCCGTTATTGAATGTTGTTTGCAGAGGGAAAAGCCAAAGAGAGACCGAACATTGACCTCGTTTGAAAATTAACCCGTTGAGGAAAACAGCTTGTCGGTTGTGCATACGTGTGTGCTAACGCACAAAAAACCTACCTCTGTAAAGCCTTTGAAAAAAGTGACGACTATTTTGTTTGTCAATGAATGTAAAGCGATGTGTAATGCAAAGAGACTAGAGTAGAAAAACTTTGCTTTTCACTTTAAATTTCCAGATTGTAGTTCCATAAAAAAATATTTGAAGATTTTATTTAAATTTTTACTTTTTGTTCTGTTATCAATGCATAAACTACTCGTTGCTTGTAGAAATTAAACAGCTAAAAAGCTAAGAAGCTAAACTGGTTTTTTGCTCAATCAAAAAAATATAGTTGTAGAAATGAACTCACTTTTCATAAACAGCATTTCTATATAAAGCTCTTATATCAAAGCTTGTTAGGAAACCATTAATTTACTCAAAAATTAAGCAATAACATGATATGAAGATTTTTATATGTTCGCAAGAAAATAAACTTGCAAAATAAAGATAAAAAGAAATATTTCAGATTCAAAGAAATAAATGTTTAACGGTAAACATTAAATAAAAATTATTTTCCCCTAGAATGCTTATTTCAAAGAAAAAGATAAAATATTAATATTATTCATTAACAAATACAAGTTATACATATACTTGAATTAAAAATATTTTATTTTGAAACAATTTTATCCTATTAAAGTATTATTTTATTTTAGTTCTCAATAACTTTTTTCACTTTTAAGCAAATCTATAACACAATTGCTGGATTAACCACGATTTTTAAACGAATATTGGGGAAATTGTATGTGCTTACTAAAATCAATATATTTCTAAATTTTAGATCACCAACGATCGATTCTTTTAATTCATCAGTCTACCCTTTTAATAATATCTCAAAACTGCAGAAACTGTTATGTAATCAGTAGCTGTATATATTGTAAAATAAGAAAAATCTCGAGAAAAATGTATTTCAATTTTTATTACAATAAAGTTTATCGCAAATTAAATTTTTATTATTATTTTATTATTATTATTTACTATGTCAAATCATTTCATCTTTATATATTGTTAAATGGATCTTGTTATTACATATTCGATGGTCAGCATAGTTATTATAAATTCATTATGAAAACCTTTCACAGATGTACTTAAAAAATGAAGAAAACTTGTGGAAAAATGGTCAGCTCTCCAGCATACTCTTCATCTACCTTCTAGATGCATCTCGGGAGTCTAATACATCAACTCATAGGTCGCCATCTTATCAAGAAGCTTATAACGCGATTCCTTGAATAATTACCTTAAGAACAAATCGAAATCATAAACGAGCAAAGCGACACGAAAAATTCACATTTTCTCATGTTACATAGGGAAAGACTCGTTAAAATCGAGTTCTTTTACTTTTCCATTATTCTCGACCATCCAATAACATAACAGATTGAAAAATAAAAAATAAAAAAAAGTTTCTTTTCTTAATGGAAGGTTTCAAAAAAAGAAAACAAAAATAAACACAGTATCTCTTGAGAATCCAATCCTCGAATTTCCCGTACGACAATTCGGAATTGCCAAACAGCAAGGAGAAAAGTCACAGGAGACAATTGAATCTCACCCGACAAATTGTCGGTCACCACGAGACAATCGTACCCGCGTAACGTGTGAAACTATGAGAACGCTCGCATAGCGATGGAGATTAGACACGATATTTTTATCCTGGGCTAGAGACGAAGGAGATGGGGCCAAGCAAAAGCGAAAATCGAAGGAGAATGCGATCAACATCTTGAAAGGGCAAAGGAGAACTCGCAAAGAATTGAAGATGCAATAGTGCGATACGAAGTGAGTATAAAGCACATCATTTGACTCTTTAACAAGAGGTAAAATTAACTATTTTTTTTATTAAGAATCGTCATCATAAATAATGTTCAGATAAACACACAAATAGGTGTCTGAATAATGTAATACTAGAGCATAAGATAACTTACAAATACCTAATTCATTTAATTTATTTATAGGTTTATTTTAAATTATATATTTAATCAGTTACTTATGCGAGTAAAAAATGTCATTAGAATTCTTATACGTAATTTAATCTTTATTCTAATTGAAAAGATCTTTTGCGCAATATTAATAATACAACAAATAATGATAATGCAGTGTTTAATTATTCACATACAAGTGCAGGTTTATGAATTCAAGAATTGCGCTATAGTTACGGATTACGGATTCAGAGGAAACTTGGCGTTGAACGGGATAGTACATTTATTTGCATGTTAGTCTGTTACAATCCTGCTTCTACAAATTTGTACGATTATTCAGTAGATTGCAATTCAAGTGTAACACGTTTATTAATACAATAAAAAAAAGCATGTGACACAGCATAATGCTGTACTTAAACATCGTTTTCCTTTAAAAACGTTTAAATTAACAATTATAGATTGTCAATTATAAACCTAAAAAATACATAGATATTAGTTTTACTGTACGTTCCGTGCTAGTACCATAACTAATATATAATATTTTACTACTTATGTTATAGTTTAGTTCCAATAATAATGGATATTTTTTTATCGCATAAAAGATGTCATGGTAGGAAGGTCATATAAAATTGCGATTATCACCGAATTGATATTTGCACGAGCACCTGATCTCGTGACGCGTATCCTCGATCCGTAAATCTACATCGCTTGATGGCACGCAACGGCCAATGATTTATTGGAAGGACATCCGCGCCGGAAATCGACGAATTCCTGAGCCGCCTTTCTGAAGCACACGCACGTCATCGGTCGCACGCGTCCGTTCATCCTCTCGAGCGCGTAATTGAAGCGCGAATGGCATGGGGCCAAACTCGCAATCCATCGATTCTACAATACCACCGTATCCGAATGTGCTTATTCATGTTCCACATTTACATGCAAAAGGTGTACACCAAAACATAAACTGTATTAAAGAATTAAAATTTATTGATTAATTTATTAAAATTCGTGGTAATTTGATAATTCTAAGTTAACAAACTTACAATGCGTATAGACTAGTATAATATGTTATGATTATACGAAATACATTATGATTCCTTCTGCTTATACATTCTAATTATCTAGTAGTTTTGCATGTTTTCGAATCTCATATACTCAAATGTGGTAAATCTAATTCAAAATCAATGAATTGCTTAAACTACTCTAAACTTAATTACATAGATTTCAACATGATCAGCTCACATATTCATGCATGATGTTGCAGCTTTCCAATTAGATTGAAGCTTTTAAGGGAGTTTTACACTTTTCCAAAATATTAAATGAATATAAATCTAAAACTTTTTTTGAAAATATACTTTTAAATTTGCAGTTAAATGGTGGGCTCATTAAACTTTAATATATAAATATTTCAAATAATTAAGGTTTGGCATATTTTCTCTTGGACGATAAATAAATTTAGTTTTATTAGTTTTATGATTAAATATAGATATTTAAAGTGCAATCGGAATATAGCTTTGTTTATAATATGCAAATTCTTAAAATTCAAACATTTTGTTTGAATAAGTCAAACAACCTAAATACCTAAATACCTTTTCTTCACCACCCTGTAATTCTCTTCTAATTCACTTCTTAAGCTCTCTGGTTTCAATGAGGTTGTTGCACTCTTTTTGCGAAACTCGAAAAATGCGTTTGGTGTGTTCCTCTGATATAGCATATTTACCATTTGGTAATTTTAGAATTCTTAAATTAGCTTCGGGAGTCTTTGCTAGAATCCTGATTATTCTGGTCACATAACTGGACACTTTCAACTTCTCCAGCTTTCTTGCTTAGCATCCCTTGAACTTATTTCGTACTTATTCCACAATCACCTATATGGAGTCTATTTTGGTACTGATATTGGATGAGAAATATTGCATAGTTTCTGTTACATGTGTACGAGTATACCAGTATAAAAGTATGCATGTTTATCAGTATAATCCAGCCTGTTGTGCCTAGGAGCTGTTACCCAGTTAGATTGTTCGTCTTTGGTCCGGTTAACTGAAAAAGTAATCAAAGAGTAATCTGACATAGTGGTTCATCACTTATCAGTTCCTGACTAGACTTGTTTATGAACATAGGAGTATTTCCAATATTGATTATCTCTAGACTTGTGTCTGTGAGATATTCTAAACATTAAGTTCCTTTCACATTGTTGTTGGTGCGATTCCATAATTTATATTAGGAATTTGCATCGCATTCAATAGTTTTCCCTGTATACAGCACTCCACCGACCTACAAACTTTCAATGTAGGGTTTCTTTATTATTTTCAGGAAGTCAGTCCGAAGCTGTACCTAATTGCATTTTTCTCCTAAGATACATTGTGACTGTGACAAGGTCTTCCTTGTAAAACTCCTACAGTGATAACGCATTAACTCCTTTGAGTACTATACAGTCTATCGGTCTTCATTCCTCACATCCCTCTAGTGGTACCTTTTACAACCCAAGGTTTATCACTAGGTGTATCTTACTGAGATCGTACCTGAGTCTATCATCCACGACCGCCAAATTCTCAACATACGATTCAGGGAACATTAGCAGAAGCTGTTTGTTACCTGTGCCCGCCTGCCCTACTTCTCTGACCTGAAAATTGACGACTCTCCATGTTTTAATTTTGAATATAGAGTTGTATGCTAGGTCCTCTGATGAATCTAGGATTTGAGAGGTTACATTTGAACTATTCTAGAGCTGTATATTCAAAGTAAAGGAAATGCACATTTTTAATTTTAAACTATGGGTTTACAAAAGTTTTAAAACTAAAATTAAAATGTTATAAAAAAATTATTACTGTAACAAGAATTGCCGCATAAAATATGCTTTAATAAATAACATACCTATTATTTTACTATTGACTGTCTCTTATGGTACTCTTTTAGCGCTAAACTAGCGTTTCGCTGAAGATTCTGCTAATATTTCAATTTAAATAGTTAGAATACAATCGATGAAATAAAATTTCAGTAAATTACGTTGCTTTCCTATGATAGGTTCAACCTAGTATTTCAAAATTATTACAATCATTTGTGTAAACTGGAATAATATTTGTTATAATAATGCATTGCCAGTACAAACATCTCAGCTTTTAATTTAACATCATCTGCCGTGGCTCTCGCCGCCATCGCTCTACTTGCTATCTAGCATAAAGGGACCACTTCGTCGCCACCGGCGTTTTACCGCTGCCACACTTTAAGGAGAGATGTTTCCTACGCGCGCCTTCCTGCAGTGACAACGCACGCTACCTCACCAATTACGCATATTGACTTCAGGCAAAAGAGTAGGAAAGGAGGAATGGAGACATCTCTGCGGTGGCTAACCTGAAGTTCTTCTGAAGCCTTTTCCTTAACCTCGTAGGCGCATAATCGTCACTATAATTATTATGCAGTTAATTAATGTATCGGTGCAACCTCTCAAAGCTAATTTAGACGGAATACAAATATTTTTATTTTAACTTCGTTTTCCCATGAATTACGCCACCTCGCATTAATATTTATGAATTCAATTTTGTAGGCAATGTTTGATTTGACCTATTTATGTAGCATTACAGCCAAAATATCTATTTTATAAGTATAAAAATCTATTTTTGCTTTTCAATAGTGCATTTTTTATTTTATTTATTACAAATTATTAGTAACAAATGTTCTATTATGAAAAAGTTTCTGTTAATATTAATAAATTTAATTTACTTGTTATGATTTATAATGAACTTTTTGCTTTTAATATATTATATCATATTTCAATTTTTTTGTATGCGTAATATAGTCAAGGTTATACTCGTACTAAAGAATATAATATTATTTAAAAAGTCGAATAAATTATCATCGGTTCATTATTTAAAATATAGCCAGAAATATAATCAATAATATCAAACTAAAGTGCAATTACATTCTTCATATTTTATTTTATTCACTTTTTTAGAATACGTGATTCTACCAGATTATTTTCATTAACTTCAGTAAATTCTGTGGATCCATCTTGATATTAAACTTCAGATAAAAAGATGTGCATAAATTCCGAATTTGAAATTCTTTTGTTTGCATTAAAGTATCACAATAATTAATATTTATAATTAGAGAATCGAATACATTAAAACTTCTAACACATTATGAATCCTCAATTTTTATTATTCTTGTTTCTGTTTAATTTTCTTCTTAGAATTAAAGAATACCTTATAAACTCTATACATAAAAATAAAAATGACTTAACCACTTGTTTAAATACAATAGTCTAGATTATAATATATATATATATATATATATATATACATATATGTATGTATATATATATATAATATAACATGCCTTGCATACCGAAGCTTACGTTATTTTAGAGACTTTTATAAAACATGCAATAATTTACAAATATTTAAAATGAAGCATTTAGATTTGTGCAGATTTAAATTAAATGTTGTTACATTTGTGATTCTTATATGGTTAAAAATAAGTAAGTCCTTGATAATTTAAATATATTTGCATGATTATTTAGTGAATTATTAAAGCGATGTATATTAACACTTTTATTAAGGAATTATTGAAGGAATTATCAATGGTCAAGAGGCTCAACCTAATCAATTTAGGTACATAGTTTCGCTTCAGTCAAGTGCAGGACACGTTTGTGGCGCTAGTGTTATTAACCTATTCTACGTACTTACAGCTGCGCGCTGTATTATTAATGAAAATGATAAGTTTATAAACGAAAAATTTGTTATTGTCGGTGGAGTCACTGATCTGGAAGATCCTAGTAGAACTATTATTGAAATAGAGAGAGCATACGTACCCGCCACATTTAAAAGAAAACATCAGGATCCTAATGAGTATAATGATGCACTTCAAATTGAAAAGGCAGATCTTGCCGTGCTGAAGGTAAATTGTCTTTGTCTGATCCCAACGATTTCTGTCTTAATAATTAATATCGCCAGCATAATCAAATTTAAATCAAACATAATATTATTATATACATACAGTTATCCAGTGGTGTGCTATTTGGTACAGACTCTATATTAAGTAAATTGAAGTTTCCTAAAAAACTCCATAACGGATCGTATTCAAAATTTAGAAATACTATAGGTGTAGTAGTAGGTTTTGGTGTTGATAATATTCAAAAATCTGGAAGTAAAAGAGGACGTGAGGAAAATGGAGTTTCATCAAAATTAAACAGTAAATTAAAATTTACCAAAGCTACTGTTATCTGGAAAACTATGTGCAAAAGTTTATGGCTCCACACTGTTCTTGATGAATCGCATATGTGTGTTCAGTCGCAACAATTAAATGAAGAAAATCCAATAGGTCTTTGTCATGTAAGTTACAATGTCGATCTTGTTTTATGTTACAAATTCTGTTCAATATTACAATAAAAAAATGAAGCATTCCTTATAATATGATATATACAAACAAATTTGATTTTTTGACAGGGTGACATAGGTGCTCCACTTGTTACAGAAAATAATTTTATTATTGGAATATTGTCTACTCACCGCACTGATTGCAATGAAGCGCATAATGCTGCAATTTTCACCAGAGTACCAGATTATTTACCATTTATTGAAGCAGTATTAAAGGGAGAAAAACAAACTAACATACGTGTAGCCGACTATAAAAGTTCAAATGTAATGGAAATAATTGATAACCTTAACATGTCGAAATTCGTAGTAGTAAAATCGTGATTAGTTTGAAATATAAAGCTTTATACCAAATATACTACAATAAATAAGTAATCATTTAGGTTACAACACTAGTAACAATAATTGATGACGTACTTTCTATATCATGGGACATATATACATAATATAATAATTGAATGAACACATTTTCATGTTGACAACATTGTATGCCGAGTTTAATAAAAATTTATGAGAATATATTTTACTATAACTATAATAAAATATAAATATTTAAATATAAACCAAATCTATATAATGCTATTTCAGTCTCATCTTTTCTGTGTTAATAACATGGTGATTATTTTATAAATATTTTTACATTTTTACAACTTTACATTTTCATGTATTAGAATCAAAAACTATGCATTTGAAGAAGCAAACAATTGCTTCTATATTCATCTTTTTATTTTCATGACTTATTATCTTTTTTGCGACTGAAAAAGCTCTTCATTATTTAGTTAAAGTGAGCTTTATAAAAATTAATTATAGATTAAATCAAAGAGTTACGATTAATGTAAGCAAACTTATACCATAGATTTCATTCACTAAAAATAAGGATGGAACTCATACCATGCAATCAAATTGAATAAAAGCTAAGAGACTAAAAATCTATCGAAATCGTAACATAAAGCTTACATTTAGTTTAAGCTATATAAAGTGTATATTATATGCTTTTAAAAAAGCATGATGTATTTAGGATCTCTCTAATAATTATGATATTCGTGTAAGTAGATATTTGGTTATTTATTTCTAGTTATTTTATTTTGGTTTTCTTCTTCTTTGTCTCTTTTGCCTACTCCTGGAAATATAAAGAGGTGATTTTCGATTTGCAAAACACAAGAGAAGGAAAAGAGGAAAAAATGCAAACGAAAGAGTGGCCCGGAGACATTTCCATCACGTCTTGGGGTGATATTTTCTAGGGCGTCGTGGCATCGGAATATAATTTATCAACATCAAGTGGAATATCGCACAAAATTTGCATATCGTAGTTCTCCAGCTTATATACGACATAACTGCAATTTAAAGAAAAATTATTGTAAGTAGAGGAAAAGAAGCGTTTTTGTCCCTGTACACAGTTACTGATCAGGACAAAATAAATATATAATTCGTAGAGTAAAAGAACCAACAGCTGAATAACAATGAGCTTAAAATAAATGAGTCAAAACAAAAAAAACGATGCAATTACATGAAAATTAGTATATTATAATTTGTTATGTACAATAAAAAATACTTTCAGAATAATGTAACAAATAATATAGAACATTTGCAAATTCAATTTTATAAATATATATATATATATATATATATATATATATACACATAATTTATTTTATCTGACCTGATAAATTGTCAACTGTACAAATACATCATCTGATTTAATATTCAGAACTTTTTGTTACCTCGGATTAAGCAATCTGAAGAATCTTTTAAAAAATAAGCACGTACATGTAACTAAATCATGTTTCATAAGATTAAATAGATAATAAATATGTCATAGACAAAATGGCGTCACTTTTTTCTAAACAATAATACATATATTATATAAAATGAAAACAGAGTATCACATTACATAAATTTTCTACAGAGTTAAATATTAGCTTATGACTGATAAAACAATATTGATTTTCTTGTGGCTTATATAAAAACTATTGTCTCCATTCAAAATTAACAATATTACTTTTATAAGCTGTTTTATACAATTAACTTTACCTCCCACCAGAAAATAATAGAATGGGCGTAGAAGTATACAGGATAGTATCATAGAAACGCTAAGCAGCGAATAAATACAGACACATATAGAGCCATTTAAACCTTGGAGCGCATGTGAATTGAAACGAACTGATCGGCAGTTTCATTAGACGAAAGTCTTGGACCTGGCATTTATTAAGAAGGGGCGCGTGGCCTCCGAGTGCATCAGCCTAAGCTCAAGATTTACGTCGGCGGACGGGGGCGCGTATAAATCGGCCGGGGAATCGAATTAAAAGAGGAGCCGCCCGGGGGCGAGCCGAGGACAAAAGGAGAAAGAAATGACAAATCCGCTAAGAGGCGGCTGCTCTCTGCCCCGAGGTGCCCGCGGCGCATTGGATATTCGGGGCGAACGGTCGGGCGATAAATCCATCGGCAGGAAATAAGCTTGCCACCGCCATTTTCTCGCCCCCGGTCCTCCCCCTTTGACTCGGTTGCCACGGGCGCCTCGCGCGGGATTTTTCTCGCGCGATTTCGGCTTCATCGATACGGCACGGCCAACCCCGACTCCTCGGCTGACGCCCGGAAGCGGCCCCGGGCCAAGTCGGAGAAATGAAATCAATTTCGGAGCCGGTTGGGGCGGCCCCCAGTATTAATAAGTGCCTCGCGGCTTTATCGCAAATTATGCCCAAGAAATTGAGTCGTTACAACGGATTTTGAGTGTATAGCCGTCGCGGCCGAGTTTACGTCGTAAACGGGAGAATCAAATTTCCTCATTTCGTTGTGGAAATCAGGCTGAATTTTCTCCACGCGAATTGCATTTTCCATGAAATTATAATAAATCCTGCACTATGAGGGAACTTAATCAAAGTGATCCTATCTTATATATTATATATACATGTATAGTTCTGTGCAAAAATACAATCAACTTGTATTCAATGTTTGCTGACGGATATCTAGAATTTCGCGAAAGATTAATTTAAAAAAATTTAATTTTTTCCATGCTCAGTCTTATATAACATCCAATACCAAAGATTAAACTAAATTCATGCTTCCAGCTTCCTTCATTTCTTTATCTTGCTGATACCATCGCGACAAGAAAAAATGTCGATTTAATCCTTTTTTTACGGCAGTCTTATCTCTGAGCCTCTACCACCCGTATCAATTCCATGACAGGTTACAAAGTTGAAGAGCGCTGACAATCGACACAGATGTAGTAAGGGAAAAGAAACGGGATCAGGGCTAAGAAAATGGAGCAAGGTACGGGCTAGCGAGTCACGGAGGAGACGGGGCGAAAAAAAAGAAAGGGGAGATGCTTTCAGACTGATTACGATTATGGCTAAACCTGTCCCTCGAATACATCCGACGTAAGGCTGCGCCGGAGGACCAGCTATCACTCGTTCCTCCCCCGACGTCCCTTGTCGACTCGGGGACACCGAAAACAAATCCCCACGGATTTCGGAATCGCGGACGGATTGTTATTTCTATTTGAGTTATTATTATCAATCTCTACTCGGAGAGGTTATTCTTTAGGATTCAGCTCGTTTCAATCCTCTTTTTGACGTTCCATTTTTTTCCGCTGTAAAAACAGATAAGAAAAATTACACGCTCGTTAAAATGAAAAAATGGTCGGTGTAAAGTTTAGCAAAGAAAAAATGTTCAAAAATTATTGAATCTTACAAGAAATTTTTTAAACTTTAAGATCATTTTACTTCATCTCGAACGATTGAACGCACACTAACGCAACACTATTCAACTAATTCTTTATCCGAAGCCTCTGCGAAGTTTGAAACATTTTTACAAAAAACACGAGGAAGCTACGAATTTCATCCGTAAATTTATCCATCATACAATCATGGCGTTTTAATCGAATGGAAAGTTCATTTCAGGCCGCAAAATTTTGCCTCGAAAAATCGAATTCCAAACTTTCAGATTGAACCCTTTGATAAACCGCGAGGTGCGGTGAAAAAAGTTCCGTGAAATCCCCTCGAATCCTCAAAGAAGATCGAACGTGCGGGCGCGGAGAAAAAGGCGCCTCTCCTACCCGCTGAAATAATAATCTGCCGGGAAAAACTTTTAAAGAGCGATTTCCCCCCAATCGCTCGCCGCGTGAGCTGCGTCGCTCCCATGCACGGCCTACTTACCTCTCGGAAGGACGTTCTACTTAACCGGCGATATTATTTTCCCGCCGGGTTTACGAGACTCTTCCCGGCCCGTGGAATATTATATGATTCGCACACGGCGAGGATCTCGATAAATGCGGCTCTCGTGATAAAATTGGGGCTCGGCGCGTGTAGCTCCGTTTGAGCGCGGAAATCGACCTTCGAGATGCGCGTCACTCAATTTACGATCTATAAAAAGCGGCGCGCTAAATACCCTCGTAAAGCGCCGCATAATGGCTCTTGGTGCATTAAAACCATACGGGGCCTTAATCCGGGGCGCGCACACTTTGCTGGGCGCCCGCTGCATAAGTATCGGGCGAGGCGCCGAATTATACTTTGCACTAACACCTGCTGTTCCCGATATGCCATTTTCATACTTTTCGAATATTTACGCTTTTACCCTCGCTTGCGCTTCGAGAACGCCGCATATCGGTTTTTCGCCGAGTGTTATATAGCCGTGCACTTAATACTTTACGCTGCTTTATACTCGTTATGTTTCCAGGAAAAAATTTAATTATTAGCGTTCCAATAGTCTGTAAGAGGTTCCTTCGCCTTTCATAAAGTTACAACAAATCGCAAACTTAAAAATTGTACTTTTATTGATATTTAACATGAAAAGACAATGCGAAAAGGGAGTGTGTATTATACTTCAATGCGGGTTTTCGGATCAATAACAGCGTTACATGGCGTGTCACTGTCTACGGTGAGTCTCTCGTCTCATTCCGTGATAACGCAAGTTCCAAACAGAACAAGTGAAATATCACCGGAAGATATTACCTTGTAGAGCACGAGACTCCTGGTTGGCGCGGCGCAAACAGGAGCTATATATACATTCGAGCCGAACACATTGGATGCAACGCGACAGGCCATACTACATAACTGCACAATGGTTTGCATGAGAGTATTCCTCTTTTCAGTGGTAATGTAAAATAGACAGTAAAAGACTAATAAAGCTATTATAGCTAAAGACTATTAACTTTTATGTTTATAAAAGGACATAAAAACATATTTATTTTATTTGTACCGATTCAAAAGAATACTAAATCTTTCAGTTATAAACAAAAATGTAAATAGTTCAATTAGAAAGAAAAAATAATAAATACAGATCAAAAACTGTTCAAAAAAACAACAGAAGAAAATATGGATTATTTTAAGATCGATCACGCGCTGATTCTATTTTTTAAAGGAAATTGTACAAGAATTTACTTAAATTCATGGAAATCATTAGTGCCCAAATTAAAACCAACAAATAGCCTATTCTAGTTATAAATAGTATTACAGATTAACGAACCATTAATTTTTCTATACGTCTCCGACAAATGCGGAGAAAGGAAATGAAAACAATGAAAATAATGCGTGAAGCCATGTGCATTGATTATAAGTGTTCTTGTTTTTAAATTTATCGTTTGCCGTTACATTTTTCAATGTTAAATAAGAAAAGAAAACGTATTTTTAATAGGTCGTTAAAAAACATTAAATGAGAATCAGGAATAAATAATAATCACATATGTATCATGTGTGCATTTTACTTTTTATACAAAATTATTTTACAAATTATAATCCACATATTGAATTATTAAGTGATGATTTGTATTTCGCTTATTACTAACAACGATGACAATTTAAATTACTTTATGAGCTACAGTCTACACAGTAAACAGAACAACTTATGCAATCTCTAAATACATAGAGATTATAAGTTTATAAAGCTTCTTTCGTGTTCTTTACACAATACAAGATCTTTTTTGCACATTGGTACAATCAACGTTATAATTTTACAAATTGTCTTTTTTAGTTTTCATTAAGAATATTCATAGCTATGTTAATACAGTCAATAATATATTCCAATAGTAAATTCGATAAATTTGTTTTATCAAGAAAAGAGATAAGTCTCGGATTAAGAAGTGAATAATGAAAAGAGAAATTTATTTGTAACGTTTTTTTTTACTTCGACCATTTCTAAATTAGAAGATCGTTTTTCAAGTCAAAGTTAAACTATATTGAAATTCTAATTGCATCAAAATTTTGCACATTTATTACTCTATTAATAAATTTCTAGGTTTAAATTAAACTTTATTATTTCCTTTTAACTGTTTTTATCAGAACTTAAATTTCGGTAACCCCACGAAAATAAATAAAATTTAAGATAAAATTTCAAGTATTAAGAAAGACACATGTTTATTTATTTATTCTTTAACAATCCTATAATATTTTAACAGAGTTTAAAATCACAAAAGGGAACAATTAATACCTCTATAAACGAATTGTTGATCCTTTTCTTCCCTTTTTATGATTTCCTCTTTATATTAATTTGGCTTCTATCCAAATCTAAATCAATTTCCTGACATCGGAAATTAACTCCTGAAAGAGCTGTGACTACTATAAATGAATGGCCCTCACCGAATTTCTTTCTCAGACGTAAAAGCAAATAGATTGCAATGAAAGCACGTCTATTAAAAATATTTCTTTAAATAATAAGTTTTAATACAAAAATATAAATATTTTGACGAAGAGAAATTTTGAAGAAAATCTAAAAAAAATTCTTTTTTAAATCGAGTCGAGTTGCTGATGTAATAAATCGCAGGAAAATGGCAAAGTCAAGGATCGAGAAAACGGGGGAACCTTGAAGAGTACCACCTTGAAGTAATGCACAACTGGTCCCAAGGTGGTCATTCCGTAAAGTTTGTAATGGCTTGTGGTTTTAGTGAGTGAAAATCTCGACACGACTCCAAGGATACGTAACTTACTCCCCTGTGCCCACTGTAATGTTGCCAGCAGCTGCTTACGCAGAAAAATAATACGTATCGTTTCTCATAGGTCGTCACTACACTAAACAAAAAACAATGTCTTGAACTTTTCTACAGTAATATGGTTTATTTTACATATACATTTTAAAGTTTGTGTTCAATTAAATTGTTATACAAACTAGTTTTTAGAATACTTTCAAGTTCATCCATCTTATAGTCAATTAATTATAATAACTTAAATATGTATCATAATTTTAAGTAATAAATGCAATATAATTAATTAATAAATTTTTATTAATAAATTTTTTATAGATGTAAAAAATTTCGGCGCAATAGCACGAAAATTTCGCCGAGCTTCTGCTACAAAGTAAGCTGACTGTTTTTACAGCGCTAATTAAAACTGAAGAAAAAGGTAATCCTATCAAAGTGTCCCACGAAACAAGAAAACTATTTCTTATCTGAGGCTGCAGTACAATCGAGCGGAACGTCGGCGAAAGAGAGCAAGAAAGAGTCCCCCAATCAATTTAAGAAGATAAAGCATCCCCGGCAAGTTTTCGCACACACGGCAGAGCCATCGGATCAGCGGTGGCGGCGTAAGAAAATGCTTGCGCGGCGCGCGATCGAAGGGTGGAACGCAGCGCGACGACCGAACAAAAAAAAGGGAGAACGCGCACCGCGAGCAAAAAGGAGCACAGCAAAAATATAGGGCTACCAGACTGGCGCAGAAAAATCCAGCAGATGCTTCTGGAGGAGAGACGAAGACAAAGCAACAAAACTTTTCGTCTGGCTTAACCCCCTCGAGCATCCATTAGTGGTCCGAGTTAAGATTAATGCTCAAAGTGCTGTATGGTTGCCTTTCTCTTTCTTTCTCATTCTTCTTGGGTTGACACCCGAGTTCGGTAATAGTCGTGAAGCTCGTCGCGGCGAAACAACTTAAATCAGATTTTGAATAGATGCGATCTAGTATGAAGAGAGAGATTACTCTGTGATCGCACTTGTAATCTCTCTTTATGAGTAGCGGTGGATGACGAAATCGGTAATTTTACACAAATTCTAGCCGGGAACTAGGAGATGCATACATAGTATAAGGAGTCAAAATTTAGTGCGCGGAAGTGCACATTAATTTTGCGCTGGAATATGAGAGTCGAAGGGGGTAATTTATGGGTAGAATGGTTAATGCACACCTTCTTGTACGTGATACAAGAGCGTAATTATACACAAAGATATGGAGAGTTCTATTATCATTCATCACTTTTTAATTGTTGTGAAACTAAAGCAATATTTTGATTTTGTAATATAGTTCTGCGTAATTTAAATTCTAATGTTTATCAAATATCTGACAGATTTTTTACTCAATTATATCTGAAATATCTTTTGGAAAATGTCAAAGAGCGGAATGCTTTTGGGACTATAGTTGCAGAATTTCATACAATAACAATTTATTGATTGAACCACATGTTAATTAAAAAATATTTCATACCAATCCTAGACAAAGAAGGGTAACATAATAGTTAATGATAAATGTATAGTCATCAAAAAATACTTAACTGTACTACAAAAACTTTTTAATAATTACAACCGGTTCATTTAATCTTAAGGAGTAAACAAAATTTTTTATTTTTTATTTTAATGCATTCTAACGTTACAATATATAAATTTAAAAAATATTCAAGATTTTGTACTTATTAAACATTATAATTTTAATACTTATAATATTTATATAAAAGTAATAATATACTCCTATTCTCAAATATCGACAAGTATTTGACTAATCTATATGGGCGGATAAAAATTTCATTTAAAGTTATGAAAAACGTTATGACGGCGATAAAGTTTCTATGCGACGTTAAAGTGAAGAAAGCACGTCCGCATTTAAATATTCGTTATTAAAATGCTAAAAAAATTCCTTTCAATAACGATAACTTTTTCTGTCAGGTACTTGAACTCACCGAGGATACAAGTTTGACTTAAATATTCATCTTATGGCGCAATAAAATTTATGTCAAATATTCCATTGATGCTTTCTAAAAAGCCCTATTCAGGATCATCCCTTTATTGATTTATAATAAAAAAGCAGTTATATGCGTATTCCAATAAATAAGCTTTTAATACTATATACGAATGCAAAAGGATGTTAGTTTCACAGTTAATTCTTTTAGTGTTGTTATTGCATGCACCTTTGCTGATATAATGTCCCGCATTTATTGTGCCATAGGAGTACCTGCAATCAAACGATGCTGCTTTATGCGCAACTATGGACGCGCTACGAGTATACGATTACCCGTCACCCGTCTCTTAGCGAAAGCTGACCCCATAACTTGATCCGAGACGTAAGTCAGAAATACAGTACCCCATCAAACTGCTGCGCACCGAAACCATATCTGTCAAAGCATAAGATTTATCAAAAATACATCTAGTGTAAAATCGCCCTTTCCTATTCCCTTTATAATCAATAACACCTCAACTCTTTCAATGACTAAGCTTTAGAGAAACTGAATAAGACAGCCATCGCCCTGCAGAACATTTGATTTGGGAGCTGGTTCGAAAGCAAGTTATGTAGTTTCAGTGATCTTACGGAGAAGTGACTGCATTGTGATGACGAGTAGCAACTCTGTATTGGCTATCAGTGCGATCGAATCTTTATTCGAAGAGCTGCTAGCAAGCGAAGGGGACTAACATAGATAACTCCAAGAAGTCAGTGACCTGGAAGACGAACCTATGTACCTTTGCCGAGGTACAGATCCTCGTCCAGATATGATTGGGAGAGGTGAAGATAGCATTATGTGTAGTCATGAATAAAATTACATTTACGTTTGGAGATAGCGCGCAATAACTGAAAAATAGCAGACTGTATAATTAATATAAAATTATTTCCTGTTTTTAACAATTTTCTTTGTTACGCAGAGATTAATAATTCATTTTTATTGAGTATAAATTATATAAAATCAAAAGATGTACAACGTACATTTAGATAATCTACATATTTAATAACATATGGCTTCTTACTACGATTCATAATGTGAACTTATATAATGATTAAAAGACAAAGAAACAGATTTTGCCATAGTAAGAATAGTAAACAAATAGACTGCATATCTTTGATTTATCGATTAATAGTATATTTTCAATATTGTTAATAATAGTTTAGAGGTTAATTTTATAAAATCAATAATTACTTTAGGCGAAAAAATGTTCACCACGACAAGCCACGACTTATTTTCAAAGAATTATTATTTGCTCTAAACTTAGATTTATAAAATTATTATTTCACAGGTTTATTTTAAAGTAAAAAATAAGTAATAAAATACGGATTATGAAGCATTCGATTATTGAATATACTTATCTAAGCAAGTAGAAAATTATAGTTACAACGTATTAAACATGTACGGGTTTATCTACTTCTGTTCGCATGTATGTATGGATTTCAGCGGAATATCAACGCTACTCGATATACTACGTACTTGCATTTTTTATAAATCTGTACCCTTTCCTTATTATAGATGCTATTTGTGGATTTGTACGACAAAGAGTTTAGTTAATATATTTATATTTTACGAAAAAAATTTTTATATTTACATAGCTAAAAATGCTATGAAATATTAAAAAATACTTTCCTAGCAATCTAATTTTCATGCTTTAAACCACATTATGGAAATATATATGTTAATATAACGACGCATATTTCGCATACACTAAAGTACCTTAATCATGTGAGGTTGCTCTAGTTATAAAGAGCAGAATACTTCATTGTGATGTTGACTCGCAGTTTAGCTTAAGCTGACATATTATTAAATAAATGTAATACCTATATAAAATCTAATGCAGGGCATAAAAAGTAAGAATCTAATATAATGCGATGCATATTCACCCTCGCTCTAAAAAGCAAAGTAAACCATTTTGATTTAATCCAGCAGCGCCGGACTTCAAGAAGCCGTAACGCGCATCCGCCGAGGCAAAGTGAGAAATCTGTGCGAAAACGAGCGCAAAAGCACGATGATGCACTCCTCGAAGCCTTGCGAAGCGCCCCGCGAGATGTATGAGGGTCGCTGTATCATTCCATCCAGCGGGCGCTAAGTAATCGACATTGACGATATGCATTCATGCTGATTTATGGTAATGATGGCGCGCATGTAAATAAGAGGGAGCGAGGTTGAATGTGCCGGGGGCTGCGCGAATAAACGCGCGCTTCTTTCCCGCACGCGTGCGCCCTCTCTGTGTGTGCCCCTAGACCAGAGCTTGGTATGCAGTCAAAGAGCCTCGGAATGATGTTTAGCTACCGCCTGTTCCGCCTGCTACTTTATCTAGGCCGTATGCGCGGTGCAAATACAGAGAAGGCCGCGCTTTATTTTTACACGGGCTCGCTTTGCCCTCCAAAGTGGATTCGCCACTGCAGTCCCTGTCGTTTGAGATTCATAGCAAGTACCTTTGCATCCTGCCCTTAGCCTCATTACTAGATTTTGGAATTCGGTTATAGGATATACAGGATCGATGGGACTAGATAACGGATTAGTCTTTCCGTAGTGGGAGCCTTAGTACTTATCACGAATGCAAGATTCGTGATAATGAAGTAAGTAATAGTTGAGTTCTATATTTCATGCAACAAGTTTGAAAAGTTCCCACCATTATGTTAATCGAAAATATGAAAAAATTTTTTACGCGAAAATACATAATTGTACATAAGTAGATATGCCGATGCATTGGTCAGACATTCTCGAATGCCGTTTAGGCTCTATAGTTTTGGTTTTTATGACAGTCTACCACTAAGAATATGGTATTTTGATACATGTATGAGAATATCATTCACAAAAATTGCACACTTGCAGTATAAACTCGATTGTTTTTTCTGATCAACATGTCGCTGGAAGTGTCATTCGCTTATTTCCAGGTTATTATCGAGCTGGCCACGCGCTTTGCTCGTAATGGCAAAACGTGACAAAATTTTAACTCGGGTTCATCGTGCGATTCGAGAAGCTGTCTGAATTATTGAGAGACCGGACGCGCAATCGCGTCAGCAGCGAAAATGCTATCCGCCAAGCAATCCCAGAAGCATGGCATGAAGCGGGAGAAATGGATCACGCGGGAGAAGATGAGCCAATATCGCGCGATACTCAAACTTCACGGTTAGTTTTTCGTAACTCCTCATTTTGGACCTGAAGTTCAAGTACATTGAGTCGATGATTATTTTAATTTTCCCTTTTACCGTTTGGGCGATGTTACTCAAATTTAAAGCTACTATTATGCATTGTGTAACACTGTATGAAACGCTTCCACGCTAACTTCCGTGCAGCTCGAGATAAAAACTTGCAAACAAAAAATGCGGATAAGCTGAAAAAGAACGCGACGAATACGTTGAAGAGTTTAAGAGAGGACATTAGGTACTACCGTGAAATCGTCAACGACAGTGTTTACGGCGACAAAAGGCGCATTAATGGACTCGTGCAAAAAGAGAAGGATTTCAAGTTGCTGCTGGCGGACGCGGAGCCCAAGGTAAGGCGCCGGACGGCCATAAAATCGGACGATCGAATTTTTATGCGGGAAACTTTGAATTAGGAAGCTTACAATGTCGTATTTCAAGACTACAACTTGAAGCGCAAGCAGCTGGACAGGCTTCTGTTCATCAAGGAGAAGAAGCGGGCCGAGTTCTGTAACTTACGCGTGAGTACGCCAAGTTGCGATACGAGCGACGCTGCAAAACATGCTCTGCAGGCGCCCGTTAATGAAATTGTGAGCCCGGCTTGGGGCTAAGTAATGAAATTGGTACGTGCAGTCGCAGCACACACTGCTCAGCAACGAGATAGCCCACCCGCCCAAGATAACCGAGACGGAGAACCAGCACCTACGCCGCCAGCAGGAGCTGATATCGCGCTACCAGGGTGCCCTGGCCAAGCACCACGCGGCCAATTCCATCTTCGAGACCTACAACGACATCCTCGTCATCTTGAGAAAGGTTCGTCACTCGCCCGTGCACACAGCCGCTCGCTCCCCGGGATCGATAAGCCCTCTGCTTCCCTTCTCCGAGTACCGCCCGAGCCCTTTCAAAGCAGCTAAAATCTTCAAAAAAATTACGCTTCGTTAAATTTCTTTCGAAACGGGCTGAAAGGAATCTCGCTAGCCAAGCATTCGAGAGCAAACCCGATTAAAAAGTATAGCCCGGTAGAAAAGTTAGCGATCGCCCTTTCGATCGGCTCGATCGCTCGAGCGTGAATCGCTCCAGGGCTTCCATTAGGGGAGGATCGATAGTGCGGCATCACGATTGGTTGATCATTCCATTATCGGAGGCCGCATCGGCAGCCATCGCCGGCCAGCTCCCGTGATGCGAGTAATTCCGGTGCCGCCTATCGAGGTGCCGTTTAATCATGCATCCATTAAGGAAATTGGGCCCAGCCTCGGGCGCGCAGCCGCTTAATTATTTTCGAAGGCGTCGCAAGATTCCCCGTTCATCGGTCACCACCGCGTTGCCATCCTCTAGAATACGTCTTTAATTATCCAGAGAATTCACCTAGACCTTCATTCTTACACGACTGTAATATGCATGCCTGATAATACGTGATCTTAATTCGCGAAAACACCGTTAAATAAACATCAAATTATTTCCTTGATTTAGAATGCTTTAACTTACACCAAAAACTTTAAAAAAGGATTCAAAGTACTTCGATGTGGTGTTGAACGAACTTCAAAAGGATCGAAATGACCAATGTCGAGTGATCTTTAAAACAACCATGATTGGCCAAATGGCGGCTGAAAATCTAGACGACATTCGTATTAAATACCAAAAGATGGTGAAGGACGTCTGGTTGAACATGAAGGAACGAGAAAAAAATCTTGATGTCGCGAGATTACGAGCCGAGGATATTTGGGAATATGCCAAATCGCTTGTTAGAGTAGAGGTAAAAGCACCTGTTATTATTATATTAAAATAAAAACAAGTAATGCGATCCGGGATAAAAAAATTAATTATTGAAATAACTTTGTTATGCTCTATCTTTCAAATATACTACAATACTTATCATTAAGTTACACCAAAGAAATCAATTAAATTGATTTATGAACAATATCAAAGATAAATGTATTTTCTTTATTTTAGAGTGATACAAATCTGTTCAAAAAGAGAAAAAAAAGTCAAACTAACGTAGATTTAGTGTTAGAAAGGCAATCTCAGAGACTTGAGCAAATTTTTAGCAAGATGAAGGACTCAATGCTTATTCAATCATTTGAAGAACTATTCTCTAGGTCGTACACTGCATATCCTATCTAATTATAAATAAAATTTTCCTTATCTTTCATTAACTTCTATAACAAATAATTTAAATAATCTTTTAATAATTATATAGGTTGGAAGATCAAATCAAACAAAAGGAAAAACTTTCTGAGCTGTACAAACATACATTGAGAGATCGAGATTTTATGTTAAATAAAAAAAATCATGCAGAAACGGCGCTACGGAATTTAGAACATTCCGTAATTGCAACAACGACACGGTAAATGAATAGCAAGTACATACTAACTTTTTAGACGATTAGTTTTATAATTTAATACGTATGTGTAATTAAAAATTACTAAGTATTAAGATAACGTGAATATTATAATATTAACATTTTACAACTACTTATTATTATAACAATTATTGTATGTGCAACTATTTTAATTTAAATAAAAACCTATCATTACATTAAATATAACAAAAAAAGTGTATAAATTTTTTACAGCTACAAATCTGAAAAAAAAACTATGTACGAAAGAATTAAGCATGAAAAACAGCGATACGAAGAAACAAATGCATTAATAGAAAGTCGCGGTAAATTGTTAATGAAGATAAGAGCAGCTCTACAAAGTATGTCATCGATGATGGTATGTGTT
The DNA here is from genome assembly GCA_018906755.1 of Sycophaga agraensis. Classification (NCBI taxonomy): domain Eukaryota; kingdom Metazoa; phylum Arthropoda; class Insecta; order Hymenoptera; family Pteromalidae; genus Sycophaga; species Sycophaga agraensis. The sequence continues at coordinate 3,641,282 of JACCIE010000011.1, forward strand.
AGAGTCACTCGATCATCTATGCCTGTCAGTAAAGCGGGATTACAAGCTGCTGAAGACAGAGCACGTCAACTGAAAGAGTGTAAAAAACTACAGGGAGAAGAAGAATCGGAAGAAGAAGAAGGAGAAGAAAAGCAAACTAAACGAATGTGTGACGATGTTATTGAAAACGAAGGTAACTTTAGAGTCTGAAAATATATAGTTCATAGATCATGACTATTCTCATCGTATTAATACTAATTCCCTTTTCTAGGATTAGCTGTTCTAGCGCAAGTAGTTCAAAAAGCTACAACCTTGTTTATGAATACATCTTTCGAGCTTGATAAAGGTAAAATAGAAGTGGCCAAAGATGCGTATGAAAATTATGTATCTGATTATTATTCAAAACTGAAATTCGGGGAAGAAGAAGAAATAACTGGAGGTAAACTTTCAGAAATAATTTTTATATACTTACTTGACTATTCTGAAATCTTATTAACAAACAGAACTATAAATAATTTGATTTCATTACAGGAATGTACTTGGTTGAACATGAGGCTGTTGATCCAAATGTTCTTACTCGATCTGACATAAAGATGAAGAGCAAACAGATTGTCGAAATAAATACAAGAGAAGACTAAACAAAGAATAATAAATGTGAATTAAAAATAATATGTAAGCATGAAGATTATTTACAACTTTTTTATTATATAAATAATTTATCAATATTAATAAAATGTGCTTATTTATAATCATTTATTCGTCCCATACCAAGACGCTCCTTTCTTATTTCAGTTTTTAACCACGAAGGTAAGTATCCTTTAAAAGGATGCGCATTTGGATATTTCAATGGTGGTTCTGGGAATTTGAATGGATGCTCTTTTTTCAGTTTCTTTAACAAAAATTCTTTGTTGATCTGTTTTGGATCTCGATACTTATCCATGTACAAATTAAATGGTTCCTTTAAGGGAAACCATGTTGGTGGTTTTATATAAGGCTTAGGGAAATTATACTCAAAGTTTGGTTCCTCCATTTCTGTAAAATGATAATGTGCATTTTAGAAAATTATAAAAAATAAAGTTTCTTTTAAACAAAATCTTTTTACTTTGTATTTCGCAAAAAGCGAAATCTATATAAACATTTAAAATAATTAAAAATTTCTCAAATAATTTGAAATATTACTGTACATTATTTTACACATTAGAGTATCCAACACAAAGAAAATGTAAACAATAAGTTAATATTAGGATACTATTTTAAAAAAATATATATCGTGAATAAATGTTAATAACGTACGCAAAGTATTATGATAAAATTCTTGAAGTGAACTGTCATAGTCACATTGGAAAAATGCTAAACCTGCTGGTGTTATACAGTCTTGATGTTTACGAATAAAATCATACGTTTTCCAAGTGCGATCAGATAAACTGAAACTATATAATTATTTAATGATATTATTATTCTATAAGCATAGTTTTTAAATTTGTGTGTAAGCATATTTAATGAAACTCACTTTGGCTGTTCCTTTTTATATTCTGAAAAATCTATTTCTTTTTCCTGCTTGTATAACACAAAAATGTATCTACAATATCCTATACCTTTGGCTGGAAAAGGTCTAAGATAATCTATTAATTGTTGACCTTTCGATATATCATTTCCTGGTATATTACCACTAAAATAAATATTTTTATAATTAAAAATATAAAAAGTCTCAATGTAAATATTAATTTCTAATAAATTTATAAACAGTAAATTAAAGAAATAACATAAACAGCTTAAAAACAAACATACATAAACCAATGGCAATATTCACTTTGTGGATCAGAAAAATGTCCATCGGGAGTAGTAAGAAGTAGAGTCCAAAAAGAATTTGGATCTGCATCATAAGTTATAAAGGGAGCACTCTTAGCTTCATAAGATTTAATTAAATTTCCATTATAAACTCTAGCCAGATACTCTTCATCTCCAAAATCGTAGTCAGCTTTAATTGGAACAACAGGATAAAAATAAGCATCTCCATACAAATCTTGATATATTCCAAAATGTTCAGCTACTGTTTTTAGATGATTGGGGGCATTTGTTAGATACCAATCTTCTTTAGCCATATCCAAATTAAAATCTAATGTTGATTAAATAAATATATAACATTAATTAACTATTAATAATGATACTATATTAACAGTAATTAATGGAGTAGTGATACTGTTAGTTTGAATAAATGGTTTTAATAATTTCTTAACAATTGAAGAAACTGCCAATGTAACAGAATTAATAACATTCGGTCTTATCTTTTAATCATAATAAAGAATAATGTTACATTGATTAATTCACAATACAATGAGAAATATTTGTATTTACCGCTGTCTCTTAATGTGGCATTTTTTCGTCGTTCTTTCATCTCATTCAACCATTTTTTGGTAAAATCACTTCTACTGAATTTAGGTACAGAAAAACCAATATTTACTTGATAATATATTTCTGGATCTTTATATTCTAACTCTAAATAAATAATTTAACAAGAAAATTAAATCTTAAAATAAAATCTTAAAATACATTACAGGTTATCGAATGCAAAAGTTAACCTTCAATTCTTTGTTGTAAAGTTCGTGCGATCGTAGGCGGTTTTCCCCTGGAAAATTTTTGCCGAACTTGCGTTTTAGTTACAGTGTTTATTGACAATAATTTGAATATTCGACCGGCCATAATTATTAATCTATGTGACTAGAACTTATTATTTATTTAAAAAATCCTTCTGCTCTTCATACTTGCGGCTAAAGGAAAATATAGTAAATCACATAAACTCCACCTTACGTGATCCGCCGATAAAAAGGAAGCAATAATGTACATGATGTTACTCAAAGAAGCGTCATCTTAACTAGGCATTTCAAACTATGTACGCGAAAGCTGCATTATCGACTGCTGATGAATTTAACTTGCGAGAAACTATAGTCGTATTACAGCTATCGGTATATATTATGGAATGACAGACAATAAAACAGAACTAATCAACAACTTATATACATATAAAATTTAGTCCAAAAGAATGGTAATACATTTAAAAGTATTTGAAAAAAATAATCTCTTTTTACTCTCTGTTTAATTATTAACATTTAAGAGGTCTCTAAATCAATTTGTGATAGACTGCTACAATACTTCCATGGAGATTTCACGGAACCGATTCGCCAACAGTTACCGTGAAAAAAAAATAAAATCACATAACCACTAGGTACTTGGAAATCCTGGAAAGCTTGTATTCCAAGGATACACAGAAGGAATGGAGACCGCTTTTTAAGGTTTGGTTCACAAGCTTCTAGACACGAAGCTCGCTGTCAGAAAAAAAAGAGCCAGTCCGGGCAAATTACCCGGAGGCCTGTATGAATTGCACACACTGGGAAACTCGATAAAGAGCAGTCGCCTCGTTTTCGCGTGCCCCGTCAAGGGCCGGGCGTGTATAAGCGCCCGGGGAAACATCGCCCGGCGCGCGGGCTTAAATAAGTGACCCTCGGGCCGGCGGCAAATGCCAACGGAATTGCCGTGCGAGGGCTGGCCAACGCCGATGGAAAACTTGTTTACCTTTCACCCGTTTTTCTCCCTTTTCCTCCGTCTGCAGCCTACGTCTGCGCGCGAATTATCAATACCAAATTGGTACGCGAGGAATTGGACGGCGCGGAGTTTGAGCACCTGTTTTGTTACTCCCGGCCGGAACAAGTGGACGCCGAGTTTCACTTTATCGGTGATTAAGTCGAACCGGAGATGAAACAATGTAAATCAGTGCGTTTGGGAAATATCGACGCGGATCTGCATATTCGTTTGAATTGCACGGGCGCTCGGGCCGTAGCTTCGGCTCCTCGGCTTTCACCGCCTTCCTTTCCAGGGCAGGAGAGGAGAGAAAAAAAAGGTAAAAGACGCAAGCCCGGGAGGGAAGATCGGCAGGTAGGCCGAGAGCCAGGTATAGCGGAGGGCTAATCCAGCGGCGGCGAGTGTCGGCGGGCTCATTAGCGCGGGAGCGGCGGGCAGGATCGGCCGAAGGATCGGCGAGAGGCGGCGCGCGGGTGGGGGGCCGGCCGCGCGGCGCATTGTTGTTGACTCCTCGGAGCGCCCCTGCCGGCGGCTCGGGGCAGCCTCGCGCTCCCTCTCCCTGCCCCATTGAGGCGCGCGCGTAGAGCGCGACCGAGGCGGCCGGGCAGTTGTCAGGTACGCGCCGAGCCGCACGCCCGCGTCCCACGCTCCCAGCGGCCCTTTCCCTTTTGGAGGCAGGCAGTACTCCCCGGGCGGGCAGGAGCCGGGACCCGCCGCGCCAGTGACAGTGACGAGGTGCGCGACAGAGAGAGAGAGGGAGGCTGTGCAGGAGCGCGCATCGACTCGCCCATTGAGCGGGGCACGTATAACCTCCAAAGGAGCAGGACGCCCAGCGAGGAGCCGAGATTCGGCTTGGCCGGGCGGAACGCCGGCGGAGGTCGAGGGGCGCGCGTTCGGAGTGGGGCGATGCCCCGGTCGAGTCCGCGGCCCTGCCCCGTTAGAGCGCCGCAGGCCAGCAGGGAGTAGCTCGCCTCGGGAGGAGAGACCCGCCGCGGGATGACGGACCTGCTCATCGGCCTGTCGGCGCCCGCGGGCTTCGCCCAGGGTCCCAAGCCCGAGGTGGTCTTCCGCCCGGCGCCCGGGCCCGGCCAGCTCTTCCGCAACTCTGAGATGCGGCACTCGCGGAGCGAGGACCTCCTGGGGCCGCCGGCGACCCGCGGGCCCTCGCCCCCGCCGCTCATGGCCGCGGCCGCCTCGGAGGACGACCTGGTGGCCGCGAGCGCCCTCAGCGCGGCCAGCCCCTGCGCCCTCCTCGGCCCGCGGCCGCCCGGCTCGCCGGGGATCCTGGCCGACAGGGTCGACCCGGAGGACTCCATCAGGGACATCGTCACGGAGAACGACCTCTACAGGTAGGCCCCGTCCCTCTCTCGGCGCGGATTATCGATCTGCAGGAGTCGGCCCTGCAGGCCGCTGCTCCTATTGATTCGCGGGCCAATCCGCGCAACCGGGCACCCGATCGATACGGCCTCTCGGGACGCGCCGCGAATTTTTGTCTGGCTCGACTTTGTTGACGAACAACAGGTGCACAAAGGTCATCGAACGCACCTGTTCGCCAGAGGCTCTCCCGAGGACTCTCTGTTACAAGCTCGTCCGCTCGCGCTTCTTCCTTGAGAATACGCTTTTTGCAGTACTTCTATTCTTTATGAACGGCGAAATTTTTCGCCTTGTCGGGCGACTTGTGTAACGGTTTGGGCATTAAAACTGCACTTTCGAGACCTCTTCGCTTGCAAAAACCATTGTCTTTTATTTGTCCAGCGAAACCGCAGGCAAATGTTTACTTTTTTGCGCTGCATCCCTTTTTCACTCACCGGTAACAATTTTAATCCGATGAGAAAAAACTAGTCCCGGTACTATTTTTGTGCAATATCAATTATTAAAATGTCGGGCTAATCTCGCGTGAATAAAGAAACAGTGGTGTACAAAAATAAACAAGCGCTATAAACTTAGCATGTGCGGAGCACAATCATCGATCTGATGACGCCGGTCGCAGCGGCGCGACCGAGTAAATAATTGAACCGACTAGCGAAAATAAATCGAACGCATACATCGAGGGTCGCGTCGAGCCAATAAAGAACGGAAAAGCAGCGCGGCAAAGGAAAGCCGCGCGCCGGCTCTTCACTCCTCGGTTAATTGAAGAGCCGCGCGCGCCGACGCCTTTATCAATATAAGCCGCACGCAAAAAGTCTCTATCGCATAAACGGCGCGCGGTATAAATCAGGTGTCAGGTGATGGGAAGGGAGGGGGGGAGCAGTGCACCGCGGGAAAATCTGCCGCATTCCCGCGCGGCAGCAGCAGCAGCAGCAGCAGCAACCGCCGAGCTATGCAAATAGACGACGCCGCGACCCTCGGGGACAATCTCGCGATGCGGGCCGAGCTATATCGAATGCTACTCCTCCCCCCTACCCAAGTTTGTTGTTTTCTCCCTTTATTTTACTCTTGCGGGCGAGCTCACGGGGTTCGGAGAGGGCGGGAATCGTTTCTCATAAATTCTACCGGTGTCTCGGAACGCGTGGGAATGTTGTCGTTCGCTGCGTGTAGTCGAGAATCGCCGAATCGATCGATTGATAAATATCTAACGATCTGTAGCGGCTTCCTAAAATATACAGAAAGTTTCACCTGCGTTGTTATTAATCCGGGTTGGTATTTTTGACTCTAAAGAGTTTCTTGGAACGCGGGTGTGAATTGGATTGAGTACGATAATCCTCAGAGGTGGCCTTGAAGCGCGTAAGAGGCCCATTACTTATTGTCTTGTAAAAATACAATCGAAAAATAAACAAGGCGATGGCAAGGAGACGAGATTCCGAGTAAGATCAAGCCCTTGATTTACGGATGTGATTTATATCGGCGGGAAATCATTTTGGAAATCTTATAATCAAATCTAATCAAAACACGTGATAGCTGATGCTCATCGTAACTTACAATTTTCTTTGTATTATAAGAAAAGGCATTTCATTTTTATATCGTATAATTAGCGTGAAAAAGGCTTTTATCGGGCTTGGAAATTAAAACTGTCAACAGTCGGGTTCATTTTATTAATTGTAGTAATTTAACAGTGCGATTTGTCATTGGATCCACAAATACACAAGACTTCTGAATCAATACGTAACAAAAATAACTTGCATTTGCCCAAGAAAAACTCTTCGGATTCAAAATAAATACATACCAATGCCAAAATGTTTAAAAATCGCCTCTCTTTCCCAATTTTTCTGCCAACGGCCCAACGCAATCAGCGAGATATACGACGAACCCTCGCCAGTAAGATACAACTCTGAGAGAACACCCAAGAAAAGGCAGGCGGCGCATCTCATTACTCGGTGAGCGGTGCACCGCTGGAAGCGTTTGCCGAGGCGCTTGCGATAAAAGCCTCGGCGGGCATAAAGTGCCAAGGGGGCGCGAGATAGACCCTCGGGTAGAGCCCCCCGGGCGCTCGCCACATGTCGCGCCCCCGTGCAATCGCGGCGGCCTTGAACTCCTCCCCTTCATTCTCCCCCCCACGAGCAATGGAAGCGATTACACAACTGCCCGTTGGTTGTTGCAGGTTCGTCCTCTTCAAGCGGCACTACGACAAGTACGTGGCCCTGGCCGCGAGGTACGAGGAGGCGCGGGGCCTCGCCTATTACCTCGAGGAGCGCTATCACGAAGTCAAGGTGAGTACCGGCGCTGCACTTTTATCCGTCCCCGGCGCGCTCGGGCTCGTAAACGTCAGCTGCGCGCGGCCAGGAAGTACACGGAGCCGAGGGTCGCTCGCGGATAATAATTCGCCCGCGGATGATTCATGGCCGCGCGCATCCTCGGGCCCGATTGGCCAGGGGGCGCTGGACCGGGGAAACTGGCGGTTGGCGCGGAGTCAAGCCGGCCCGGCGCCCCTGTCCCACATAGCAGCCCGTGCGAAAGCGGCTTAATTATTAAGCCCGGCAGGCGCGTCCTCATAATGGAATAGTTAATGAAAAGCGTCGCCGGGCGACGGTGATATTAAATTTAGAAATCACCCTGGGCCGTCCTTCCCCCAGCTTGGCTCGCGAGGCACGCCGACCGTGAAAATGTAGGCCGCTGGCCGATCTGCTCGCAGAGTCGAATAATCGCGCCCGTGTGCGCGAAATTTTCCACCGCGGTCTCCGAGACCTCGAGTGCGAGAGGAGGGAGACCGAGCAGCCGCGCTAGACCCTAGAACCCCTGTCTGTGCGTGCGGAAATGCGCATGTGCAAGTGATACCCCACGCGGGTTCTACGTACGCCGGGGCGCGGGAGGAATTGATCATGGCTTGATGGCGTTGGGGGAGAGAAACGTCGAGGGTGGAAAAGTACTGCAAGTCTCTCGAGTTGCACAGGGGCAAATGTTTAGCTTCCACTTTGCAGGCAGCTGTGTCTAAAAAGCAGCAGCGTACCCTGCTCGAAAAAATTCCTTGAGTAAATTACAATTTTTTTAATGCATTGTGTAACCAATGAATTTTGGAGGCTTTAATTTGTGGGTAATGCGACATTTTCTTTATATAACCTACGTGCTTACTAATAGAGGTAGATAGTTCTGATGGATATAGATGGAAAATTTCATGTTGAGAAGTAGAAAATAAACACGTGTCAGCTTCTTTAATTTATAATGTTCGGTATTATCGAGGGTATTATATTGTTTGGTTCACCTATAATTTCTCAATGCCTATGGTTATGGAAATACATTAGTGCAGCCATCCCTTCCTCATTGAAATTTAATTACATAAATGCACCGAAAAAAGTAACCTTTCTACTTTTACAGTTGGATAATGAAATTAGAACTATTACAGAAGAACCCATTCGCTTCGCCTACAAAAAAAATGGAGGAACAAACAGTCGCGTAATTAAGCTTATATGCCCAATGAATACATCGGTTAAGTGGCTTGGAGCGAGAAAAGAGAGGAGAACAATAATCGTCGCTAGGTAAAATGGACGTTATAGGTTACGCCACAGCGGTGGCGCCGCGAGCAACGCCACCAACCTCCATCTTAAACGCGCGCGCGCGGATCCCATTTTGTCACAAGGAGACAAGCGCCGCGAGAAAGCGACGAGTCTGTCCCTTTGTCGCGGGCCGTTTGAAGAAGGGCCGACGTAGTGGGCGGCGCGCTCCACATGCGCGGGCACATTGTAGCCACCGATCGAAGCACCGCGCGCACTCGACACTTCTCTTATGGCGCGAAAAAACGCTCGTTCATGCTCCAATAAGAGGGCCATTGTCGGGGCGAGTGCGGGTCGCGGATCCTCGGCACACACGTCAGCGCGCTCGGTCAATTAGCCGTAGAAGATAGGCGTCTCGGCTCGCGGAAAAAATGGGCCGGTGATCGTGAATAAATTTGGCGTCAATTAGTCGTAATGAGGAGCGCTGATTGCGCTCGGCGGGCCCGATGTGCTCTCGCGCGGACTCGGGATAGAAAGCCGCCCGGACGATTAGCCACCGTAATGGCGCGCGGAAATCGATATTTTCCCTTGAAACCGTTAATATTTCCGCGGGCCATTATTGTTACAAATGAATGTTTCACCTTGTCTGTCGGACAAGAAAAAAGTTTCCATCGAATGGAGCGCACACTGCACGCGGTGCCACTATCATGAAAAGAAATAACTTTTTTTAACTACTTTTCATTTTACCTTATCGGGTCTGGTTTCAATATACTAGCGCACTATCAAATAAATACCTCCATTTGAAAGGAACGGTTTTTTGTGAATTGCCAATTTAACTTCCAAATTATTCTACTGATTACGAAACTGTAATAGCGATATTGAATTATTAGCTTGAATTGAAAAATGAATTTTTCGCAGTAATTGCCAATCAATGGTATTGATCTACAAAATTAGAATCAGTACTTTACTTATTAGATCATAAAAGTTTTCAAAAGCTTACGTTGCTAAAAATAAATTGAACAAGGGAGAGATTGAAATCAAATTGATTATTAATTGAATCCTCTAGACAAACAACGTTTAGCATAAAATTTTAACGGAATATCTGTATGGCAAAGCTCTCACTTGTAATCTTGCATGAAGTCGTACACCATTAAAACCTATCGACATATGCTGAGCATATTTGACTGTGCCAATTGGGTCAAACGTAAATGTTCGCCTAGTCTACGAATAGTTTATCTGAATTATGGTAAATCGATGAAATTTACGACTTGTAGGTAACGAAACTCGGGAATAATTTGAGGGAAAAGTAACTTTGCAAGCTGCACTTGAATTGTAATAATTTTTATTTACATTTCCTTTCTCTTGTAATGAAAAAATGTAATTAAAACAAATGGTTCTTTGAACTGTTCTCATCTTATTATTCGCAAATTTCGAGATTCTTATGTATGCACGATTATTATTAAGGAAAACATGAAATATTGCAGTAAATCACCCACACAATGATTTTAGCAAATTGCTGCATATAATAACTATAGTTTATAGTAAAACTACTGAATTTACTACCATTAATTCATTATTGAAATTTCTTTAATAATAATAACTTATTATGTTATTAAGGTTGTGCGCTTAATTAGAAACTACTTGCAACACTACATATATGCTCTATTTAATACAAATACATTAAATGTAATTAAGCGTTAATACACAAAAGTTTTGCGATTATTTTTAATCGCGAAAAATTGCAATTACTAACTTTAGCAATTTTAGCACAACTAGAATCTCACTTTCAGAGTTTTATAACAAGCATACAATGTCGCCTCTCTATACAGTTCGTAAATTAAAAACTGTAATTTAGTACGCGTTAATAGAATAAATTTGTTGAAAGTGATTCGACTCAGCTCGTATACGTGCCGACGGGCTTAAGCCGGGAATCCCTCGCGGGAATCGCATCCATCAATGAAGTCGTGTCGTTTCAAAATCAATGATTAGCCTAAGCAATAAGTGACGGGTATACGCCGCCGCGGGAAACACGGCGCTGTCGGGCAGCATTACAAAGAAAGTAAGATTTCTCCAAGGGAAATGAGCCCAAACCGTAAGAAATTGCTAGGCGCGTAAACGGCGACGGAGGGCCGCCGCGGCGTCTTCAATCGCTCACCGGCGGGATGCATACACACACGCGCGCGCGCGCGCGATATAGGTGCATCCCCGCGGAGAAAGCACCATTCGTACAGCGCACCGGAGCCGTCGCGCGGGTATTGATTAAGCGGGCAGTCACGGCGCGTGCACGGACTCTGTGCATGCGCGTCGGAGCGCCGCGGGTTCGGTGTCGCGCGGGAAAAAGCGCCTTGCATACATCGCGGGAAAAAAGAAAGCACGCCTCGCGAGGGATCGAAGCGCCGAGATCTCGGATATCCCGGCAGTCTTGACCGCCGGCTGCGGGCACGCGAGCGAGCCGAGTCACGAGGTCACGGCTCACCTCGTTTTCAGGTGGCAATTGTGCCGCGCGCGCGCGCGCAAGCCCGAGAGAAAAGAGCCACGTTGCCCTCGACAAAGTTGTAGTGCATGTTCGAGCGAGGTGTTTCTGCCAAACCTAATCTCCAGTTTGTTTCTCAAACTGTGTTTACGAATGGCCGCTAATTATGTTGTCGAGGGAATTGCTAAATACGCTCACTGCCGGAACACGACGCCCACGGGATCCCTGTTAATGCATATGTGTGCTTTGGTTTTTTATGGAAAAATACAAGCGGTACCCGTAGTACGTAGCTTATGAATCGAGCGAGGATCTCAATCTCTACATGTGGCCGCATTGTCCAAGAACACTTTGAAATTTATTGTCCACCAGATCGAAAAATCGCCACGACGACCCGTAACGAGCGCATCTACGCTCCGAGGCGCGTTAACGGTAATCCAAAGAAAGGCTTAGGGGGGAGGGCCGAGGCACAATAACATTGAACTTTGCATGTCTATCCTATCTGAAGGGGCCATCGAGGTTCCGCTGCCAACTTGGCAGAGGATGCACCGGACGCTCCGGCGTTGTTTTTTTTTTTTTATTTATCATCAACCGTAATACTCCCCCGGGCGACGCGGGCCTCGACGATTCTCCGCCGGGGCGACTCGGAGGTCGCGACCGCTCTCGCGTATTGGTGGCAAGGCCGCGCGTCTACGTGCGCGTGCCCTCGCGCCGCCCGCGGGCAAAGAGGAGCGCGCGCCGGATATGTAAAAGCTGTGCCTCGCGGCTCGTTCGTTCTTTCTTTTTTTTTTTTAATTTTGTTTTATTTTCCTACGGGCGCGAGGGATACGCAGAAGGAGGCGGAGGGCCTCCTCCGCGATAATTACCCCCCCCCGAGCGGCATTGTGTGCAAATTATCCGGCGGCGCGGGCGAAGCTCGCCGGAGCTTGCCGTGTCACGCTCCTCCGATTCCCCCGGATTTCGCGAGCGCACGCGCGCACCTCTCTGTAATATCGGTAAGATAAAGCGACAAAAAAAAGAAAGGGGGGATAAGCGGTGGTCTGTGTATATGTATATATCGCGCCAGCGGTCCGTCGACAAGTGGCTTTCCTCTGTTAGCACCTTATACAGCCTACGTATAGGCCGCGCGTGTATCGGTAAGCCGAGCGTTACCAAAGGTGCGCTGCGTATGTTCGTGCCATTTGGCCGGGCGGAGGTTAAAAAAAAAAAAACTCCGCTACACGCGTCGGATACATCGCACGAGATGGAAAAAGCATAATGGGCAATTACAGGACGGGGATGCACGCCGGGAAAAACTTCTCGTAGCCGCGTGCGGCGCGACCGATCATCATCACCGGGGCCTACTATATATACACCCCTTTTATGCAGCAAGCGCGTTCATTGTAAGGAACGCCGCGCTATATAATTACCGCTTATCGGCCGGTTTGCTTAGCCGCGCACAATGAGGAGATAACGATTATCGGCACACTTGCTCCCCGCCGATGCCATTAGTTGCAATGTCAAAAAAAAACGACCACCTGTGCCGGCGCCGGGGCGACGCTAAAACCGCTGGCTAAACTCGCGGGTAAAAGCCGAGGGCCCGGCCGCATGCAAAGCGATCGGCGAGGAGGCGTGACCCAGACTCCCGGCGTGTGTATCGAGAAATAAAACGGCGCGCACGAGCGAATTAAAGCTGGCCATATATCTTATCGGGCGGCGCACATTCGCGGGCCCGGCATAAGAAGGCATATATTCCGCGCTTAATAAACTCAGCCGGCGGAAGGCTCGGGAGGCGATAAGCGCCCGGCGGAGAGCCGCGCGCACCGACGGAATATTATGCCCCCGTATCCGATCGAGATACCTGTCGCTGCGGATAAATATATATATATATATACACCGGCCCTCGCGTTTACGCCGCCGTCGTCGTCGTCGCCCGACTTTCTTCCTCGCAAACGAGCGGGCAATTTTTTTTTTTCTCGCGGCGCTGCTGCATCCCCCGGATATCGCGAACGCGCAAGGAGGTTAATCTCGGCGGCGGCCGGCCGTTTGTAACCTGGCCCCGACTCTCGCGCCCGATCATAATATCGTTACGAGTCATCGGCCGGCAGGCCGCCACCGTAATTATTTATCCGGCCGACACATTTGGCGAAACGATACTTTAACGAGGACTTTCACGCTTGGATATATATATATATTCGGGGCTATTGCCGCTCTTATGGTTATTTATCGCGGCCCCGATATACAACTCTGCACGGTTAAAACAAGTTTGGCCAGTTGCTCGCCCCCGCGTTTATTTATTGCATCAAGTAGCACTTGTGGATTATGAGCGCGGGGCCGATGTGTGTACATAATACACTTCGCTCGGCGCGTACTCGGGCCGCTTCGAAAATAGCCGAAGGAAGCCAGTCGAGCGGACCTAGAAAATTTTAAGTGGATTTAGATTGTTTGAATTCTCGTGAAACCGTTACAATTAAATAACTGGCATGATGAATGCACTCGGAAATATATTCATACGGCTCGTTCATTATCTCTCCCAAGCCGCGGTTGCTACGTGCGCAACGTCTGCAGGTACACGCACGCCGCGCCCAATTGGGTCAACGCTGCGCTACGAGGAGTATGCACATGAGCCTCGATATACGAGCATGAAAATACTATTCCATTATGCGAGGAACAATGCAAGCGCCTTGGAAGATGTTGCCAATCCCCCTGGAAACGAGAAAATATATCGATACAAATCACCGGGGCAACAATGCCTCTTCTCTCTTTTGCCGTATAGTACACTATACGTACTGCGGCCTGGGCGCGCTTTGAGAAAAGAAAAAGCCCACGGACTTTTTTCGGCAGCGGGTCGATTCTCTCCCGAACCGCGAGTGCGGCGGCCGAGATCCACGCAACGGGCGTGTACAATGCAGATGGATCCATATTACGTAAATCTCCAGGTTTCTCCCGCGGCTTTACCCGTATATAATCCCGGCGCGCGAGCCCGCATAACCGAATAGACTGTAAGGGGAAAAAAAAAAAACAATGCCGTGGATTGATTCGATCGTGCGCACGAGGACTGCGAAAAAGGCCCCCCCGGCCGATCTCCATCGGCGATTCCGCGCGCCTGCATACCCGGAATATCCATTAACAATAGATCTTTCATCCGCGGCCGATCGTTTGCCGCTCTCGGCGCGCGGCCCCGCCGTTTTCCCCGGGCCATAGGCGCATTGACCCCGAACGAGATCCGCGAATGTATATATACACACACACACACACACACCCCGGGCCTCCTCCTCCTTCCCGAGAAAGTCCCGCGGTTTTTCCGCCGAGGCTGCGCCCGAGTCGCGCCTTTTCGCGAGAGACCCGCGGCCTTGGCGCATTGTCCCGCTGGTCGAGGCAATGATTCCGATGCATCGGGGACGGCTTGGCTATTTTTAAAGCGCCGCATCACCAGCTCGCGGCCGGATTGACGTCGCGCGGTATGTGAGCGACGAGTACCGCCGGGGCCGGTCTAGCGCCGGGTCCCGGATGGCCTCCTCTTGTTTGTTTAACGATTGCCGAGAGCGCTGAAAAAGAAACCGGGGAGATCGGCTTATCTAATCCGTTGAGCCTCCCTCGCCCATTGTCGGCAGATTTAATTCAAGCGCGTGATTTTTTATTTTTCTTTTCCTCATCGCTCTTTTCAATTATACTATTTCGCGGCGATTTCGTCATTCCGCGGCTACACTTGCTGGAAATGTGCTCGTTTAAAGGAGAATTATCGAGGCGGCTTCGCTCGAGCTAGATGTATTCTTAGCTCGCGCAAGGCTTATAGATTGTCTTAACAAATATTAAAAGAGCTTAAAAGCGGGAATAAAAGTCGTGGCGTTTCAAGTTTTTCGTTATCTGAGTTAGACTTGGAAGACCGAATAAATTATTACGTACTGCGTTTATTGCGCGCTTCAAAAATATCACGAAAAATACTTAAAAAAAGGAAAAAGTAAAGATGGAAAAAGTACAAGCCTTCCAATTCCCCAATGAACCGCCCCGGCCATCAAAGACCCGAGCCGATGAAGGCGATTCCATATCGTATTTGTGTCTCTCATTAAATCACGAAATTTCATAGTGCATTGGGGATTTGATTCCTTTCCAGAAGACTTTCAGCTACTTGCAGATTGCTTTTACCATAATAGCTAGGTAATAGAAGCTCTAGCTCCGGGCAATTTTAAGCGACGTGGAAAAAGCGAAGCTATTACGAAAATTGCACAACGACGCGCGCGAGCTCCAGGTTCGAACACGCATCCGCGCCATCAAGCGCGGACAACAAACCGTGCGATCCTACACGAGCGCCGAGAGCAAAACGCGAATCGCTCCACCGAGGAGAGCAATAAAAAAAGAAAAAAGGGACACCGATCACCCGCGAGCGTCGCCGCGGCGCAGCCTCACTTTCTCGCGCGAGAGCCTGGAAAAAGGCCTAGGCGCGCGCCAGGAATTCGGCGCGGCTGTTAATCGCCGCTCGCTTGTAAACTCTCCGCGTCCCGTAAGTCTGCCGCGCCGATAAATCGCCGGCGTCAACCGCGCGGCAGGCAGCAGCATCATCCCGGCGGTGTTCGCGGCCCGAGGTGCACGTATATATATATATATATGCACAGCGGCGATTACAATGCGCCCCGGCGCAACTTTCAAAATGCCGCTCTCCGCGCTCGAGCGGGAACCGCTGACGCAAGCACGCCGCGCGCGAAAAACCACGAGCCTGCATGTTTTCGGGGAAGCCGAGGAGATGGGAAGATGGCCGAGGGTAATAACGATGCCTAGACGTTAGCGTGGCGCCTCGCTGAGCCTCGGCTGTCCCCGAAGCTTGCTGAATATAGAATTAGTTGAGAAATTGGCTAATGACGGTTGGTAAGAGTCGTGTGCGTTCGAGAGAGGCGCTTGTTTTCTTTGCCGTTCTTTTGATAGTATTCCGAGTTTCCACGGATTCTTAATTTTGAATGAAGGCTGCAAAGTGTATTTCGAGAGGATTGA
The DNA here is from genome assembly GCA_018906755.1 of Sycophaga agraensis. NCBI lineage: Eukaryota > Metazoa > Arthropoda > Insecta > Hymenoptera > Pteromalidae > Sycophaga > Sycophaga agraensis. The sequence continues at coordinate 3,657,137 of JACCIE010000011.1, forward strand.
AGATCTCATTAGGTTAGATCCAAGGTTGCCGTATATTTTTGAATATTAATAATTTTATTAATACTCGATGTTTAATAACTCGGTATTAGTTATAATTATGATTTCGAAGAAGAGCATATTTATTTCACGATGATCAATAACATATGAATTATAAGACTAGTTTAAAATACAAGTCTAAAATTATGCGGTATCTGTTTAAAAAACATTGGATGATCTTACGTAATATCATCAACCTGCGCGTGACGTAAGGTTTGATAATATATATCGTGGTTCCGTATAAACTATGGTACAATAGTATATACCGTGTAGTTACAACATTGTACAAAAGCTTTGAGAGATATCACAAGCCGGCAAATACAAAGGCTCACTTGAACAAGTCATACTGCCGCGTTAGTCTCTGTTATACTTCCTTTGCAAGGCTCCGAATTCCTTTATATCTTCTCTTGCGAAACTTGCTATTTCAACCTTGCTCCTCGCGTGCAATAGAAGACTGTATACGTAGATTTAGAAACTTAACGATACGTAAATGGCTTTTTTCCGCGCTTCATTTCGAAAGCATCGCGTGCGCGTACGACATCAACTAAGCAATCGCTACTGGGAAAAATTTGAGTAATTCGCTCCTTGGATCGATCCGAAAGATGCAGTTCGATAATAATCAATAACCGTTAAAATTACATGCTCGGTTTACGGTTGATTAAAGAGCGAAGGAAACGCGCGCAAGGTTCTTACATGATGCCGAGCATGAAACTATACCAATCTCTCAGTGATAAAAGTTTTGGTTAAACGCGCCGCGCGCCGTTATTTAACAACGCTGTATTATTCAATAGTTTCGATATAACGGTTCGATCAATTCGAACGAGGCGTGATGCGGACAATTTTCGAAAAATCTTAAGTACCTGCCTCTTGAGACCATTGATGCGTGACAAAAATCGAGTAATTAACCGAGTTTTAAATACATCTACGGATCCCCACCAACAACAATGACCTGGGTTGTACACGAGGAAGAAAAAAAGCCTTCGCTCCTCGGCAGCCCGAGACAAAATGAAGTGGCCAGAACCGCAACTCTTGCGGAATACAGGCGAGGGACCGCACGAAACTCTCGCGAAAGCGCAGTCCTGTAAAAGCGGCCCGCGCGGTAAAAAAAAAGGGACGGCCGCGCTCGCAGGGATCCTCCGTGGACGAAAGTAAAAATCGAGATTTACGCGCGCAAACTCCGCGGGTGAGCGGCGTGAGTCACGCGGGCCGCGCGAGCGCGCGAACGACTTTCGAAATTACGTGTCCGCTGGCTTGGCGTAGGCATTGCCTGGCCGGCGTAGCCAGCGCTCCTGCACCCGGAAGTCGCGCGCGCTCGACTATAACGTTGCTGTTCGCGCGCGCGCGCGCATCTCACATTCACCTGAAACCTCGATTATAGTGATAGGCGACGTTAATGGAGATGGGAACTGTGCCTGCGCTCGCGAAACACGTACGCCAAACAGTATGTGTGTAATGCGGGCCGGAAGCAGTATTTTTACAGATTGCATGGTGCACTGCAGCGCAGTGTGTTTATTCGATGTTTATTTGCATTACACTATCAGTCGATGGCAGTGATTAAGAGCTATTCTCAGTATGTGAGAAGCTGAGGGTATCGGCTTGAGTCGTTCGGCTGATTTACAAGCGATTTAGAGTATGCGGATTCCAATTTGGAATAGAAAAATAGGAATAGGAATAGTTACAACTGTAGAGCGTCATCAAATATCAGCGAAAATCAATTGCTCTTTGCAAACTAACTTTAATTGTGTAATTTAAACTATCATCATACTTTAAATTTTATATATACAAAAAATTCATTTTGAAATTTTTACGATTCAATTCAAGATAAACGTACTGAGATTTTATGGTTTTTATTATACGTTCTTACGTAATCATGTATTTAACTAGTTCGTTTATTATCTCTGAGTCAGCAATTTTTATTCAAAATTTACTTCCAATAAGATTTAATTGCACTGTCGATACAAACAATGTCTGAAATATTTAAAATTATTCAAATATTCCGCATACAAAAATATGACAAACATAAATCAGAAAAGTTATGCGTGCAATTAATACACCATATTCTTAAATATAATCTAATCAATATTTTACTTGCATAATTTTGAAGGTGAAAGTGCTATGAAATGTTAATATACGAACTAATTAAAATTCTCTCTTTAAAATGTACACCAATAATTTTTAGTCAATTCATAACCACATTCTTTATATTAAATTCAAGATAAAACAAGCTTTTTTATTTATTCACACGTTAAATAGTTTCGATGTCCAATGCAAAACAGTTTTATTGTTTTTGTCGTATTTTTGTCTTTATTATACGTAGAAAATCAATATATCTAAAAATATAATTTAAATGAATGACTTTGTTTAACACTATAAAATAATAAAGATCATAAACTATACTTATTAATTTAAGACTCATCTTTTACAAGTATAAATAAATTGAATGCCGTTTGTTAAAGTATTATGATGTCTAATATCAACAATACTTCACAAAAACCAATCACCAAACAAAACAAGGAGTTGCAACCTAATTAGGGCTCGAAGAATTTCTTCAAACGAGCAACGCGGGAAGTCACGAACGTGTAGGCGCGGAAAATGAGCGCCTAGCCTCTCAAGTTCATCTCTTTTAAGGCCGCGGATTCGCACGAGCAAAAGATTGCATTCCGCGAAAACCGGCAATTACCGCGGACGCGATGAGGGTAAGCCAGGCGTTATCACGATAACACCACTGTTCGAGTTGGCACGCGAATAAAGGTCGATCTACATCGCGACCGGGCGGATGCGATTCTCGTTACTCTAGAACGGGAAGAAGCTCGCGCGCCTTTTTTAATCAAGCCGCCTACTACGCCCCCGCGCCCTCGTTACTGGCAGCGATTAAGGCCGACCTTTAAAGGAGCTCATCACCTTCCAAATAATGGCTCTGCTGCCTTCGGTCTAAGCTGCATGTCTTTTTAGAGACGCTCTCAAGCGGTCTATTCGCCTTTTATATATTTTATAATTAAAATCTTAAGTTATGTATATAAATAATGCATATTTTGAAAATAAACTGTATGCGGGTTGTGTATCAATACAATAGAAATATATAGGGTAACGATGTTTGCTGGTAGAATCTCGGACAAAATTTATATCGTTCATATTGTCATGTATCTGTGCCACTTGCCTGCCGACAAAGTCCGCAACGATAATCGGACAGCGCCGAAGGCGATGCAATAACGGAATGATTAGAGCGCTTGACTTCCTTGCTAGGAGGCTTTGCCAAGTTCGATCCTCGGCTTCGATCAAAGGTCCCGGTGCACCGCATTTCTATTCTACCACTTTCATGCACGTAATACTGAATATAAACCTGCAAATAATTTATTCATTGCAATAATTTTATTTGAGTGATCGATGATGCATTGATTTAAGCGTATGACCTTGTTATTTATTATTTAAAGCGGAGAAATATTCCTCTATTATTCATGTGAAGCTTCAATTTGAAAAATGACAATATTGCACCAATAAAAATAGTACATGTTGTAATTTTGTTTTTATAAATTTGAGTTTAGTATGCGTAACTAGAAGGATCTGTTAGAAAGTAAGCTGCATTCCTATCTAGTATTATTAGTCATTGTGAAAGTATGTTATGTTCAATATAACGAGTTATTTATTGAGTTTGTTAGGATAAATTGAAAATGAGCTGCAATACAACTTCAATGTCGTAATAGAACAAATATTTACAAAATTGCAGCATGATTTTATTTATCCAAACACTGGACCTGTTTGCCTCGGGATTAACCTTTGATAAAAAAGAAAGTGCACCTAAAAGTATACGAAGTAATTTTTTTTATAACATTATATGCCAAAAGTAAAATTATATATGTTAATTTTATAATGCGAATATAATGAATGCGTTCACAATATAATTGTGAAGAACAGGAAAATTTATAGTGTACATTATATGCATAAATAACAATTAGAATGTACGCTGGTTAAGCCTAGACTTATTAAAATTACCATTAATTTTAATTATCAAAAAATGGATGATTTATCACTGGCAGGATATCCAACCGTGTCTGCGCTCACGCGGGGGGATAAACAAAAATGAAAAGGAAAGTTAAGTCCGGAGAAGATTTAAGGCGTGTGCAATGCACGCACGCGCCGTTTACGCAACGTTATTAATGCAACAAACTGTTGGGGCCGTAAATCACTTCCGCCTGAATCATCTAATGATCGGCGTGCCCAAGCGTTTTTTAAGCCCTCAAGGCACAATCGCCGTTTAGAAACAAAGGAAAGCAGGACTTTATCGGGCTCTTGCCTCACATGGCAAATGAACCGATTGGTGCGTAGGGGAATCTCGCAGTGGTATCAGTATGTAAGTGCTCGGCGATTGCAAGCACGCAAACCTTCTACGAAGGCATGCGACATAATAAAGCCCCGAGAGCAATTTGAGATGCCGCGGGCGGGAGAGGCGGTGATACCTGTTCGACAAGGGCTTGATTGAAAAAGCTTATACAGTGTTTTGCATAACAGAAAATGAATAAAAAACGTGAAGGTGATGATGAGTCTATTATTAATTACTGCAGTAATCTGGGTTGCTTATTTTATTAGAATGGATAGTTCAGGAATTTTAATAGGCTTATCTTCCTTGGCAATCACATCCATATCTCAAACCAGTATCTTGATTATAAAGGACGGAGGAATAATAAGGAAACTTATATACTGTTTTTATATAATGTTAGTATTTGTTTAATAATGCATGATAGTCAACATAACATCAAAAAGAAATTAAAATTTTGAATCATTTTCTTTAGATAACTATACCTTATACATGTATATAATTATGACTTTATTTTTGTTCCAGGTGAGTCTAAGTACTTATTGGATCATTCAAACTTGAGCCTTAAAAGTGAGTAAGATGCATAATTATAAAAGATGAAAGAATTCTAATACAAATTAAAAGTTTATGGAATGTAATTTATGCTATATAAATATTTTTTTTTGTGAATCGCATCGTTAAAAAATGGTATTAATCTGTATAAAATTCAAAAAAAATGTTGTGCTTGGCATAAAGATGTACATAGGAAATGTAAAAGTGTCGCGGGTACATTCACACTGGCTAAATTTTAATTATTTGTTGATTTCCTTCTAAGAAATCTGGTAATAAAAAGGGTAGCCGTTCCCTGAAGGCGCAAAGAACTTGAAGCAATCCGCCAGTCAAGCAATAATTAAAGGTATAGGAAACCGCGGTCTCTTCCTAATCTCACTGCTGCCACCACCCGAACAATTTCAAAGCTCTGCAGAAACTGTTACTGCCCCGTGCAATTAAAATAATTAGCGGGCTAAAAACTGCTAACTGCAAGGCTCCGCCTAACGGAGCCAACGAAAATTATCGCGACATAAATCCCTCTCGAGTGCGCAAGCCGGAGTAGAGCCCACGTGGAGGCAAATCATCTCCAACTGTGCCCCGGCCCGCGACGCGGACTCATCTCTTCATTTTGCGCGTACACAGCGGCGAGATTCAGCAATCTCTGATGGAATAAAACGCGTCCCGTACAAGCGCACCGATGATCCCGCAATCTGCGAAAGGAAATGCCCGCGCGCCCCTTACGTAGCCGACTCCTGGACTGCGTGACCGGATCAATTTTCCCGGGATCAATAGCCGACCCCGGGTGTTTTTCCTCCCCCCCATGCGCGGCTTTCCTCTTTTTTCTCCGGGGCCTCTTGCCAGCCTCGCCACTCTGGGCTTTTTGTCCTATCCGCGCTCACGTGCAGCGCCGCGGCGGCCGCAGTTGACGTGCTGCGCAAAGCCGAGGAGTAGGAAAGCTGCCGGGTCGTAAATCTCGAATGGAATGACACTAGATGCACCTGCTGAGATAATGGATTTTTCCACGACGGGCCATTTCCTTATGGCGATTTAAATGCGGGCCACGGATGCGGGGTGAAAGGCGCGTACATCTTGGCGCGTTCTAATTTTCAGAATTGGTAATTGAAAGGATTATCGGGAATCGTTCCCCGGGCTTTTAGGCCGTTCTATTAGGAGAGAAACAGTTTCGGTTTACTGAGGCTTTAAAGACATTTCACACGATGATAAAACCTTGGCCTAAACTCGCTCTTAAAGTGTTAGTATCTTATGCAAAATTAGACCATCGATAATAGACTTTACGGCTTGTGACTTAAAATATCACATGGCAGCCTTATTGTTGCAAAATATTTATGCAATAGGTAAAACGTGGAAAACAAACAAAAACTGCGTTGTTCAAAAATAAACACGATGGACGATCCATTGTGTTATTGAAAGTCGTTTAACAACAAGATGATACATTTCGTATTTGACACAAGAATAACGTTGTTTTCTGAAAATTTCCATACTCCTTATTTTTCAGCACAGTTATTTACGACAGTGTCTCGACATAATGAATATGCAATTTAATAAATATTAACAATATGCAATGAATCTAGCCTTTTTTGCTACAAAGTGAACTTGAAAGCAATTATAAAGCATCCATTTAAATGACACTGCTACTTTATCAGTACATATTTTGAGTTGTGCAAGATATTCTGCGTTACATTGCTTATCATCGGTCGTTAATAATATCCACCCATCTTTGCGAAAACAGCTGTATAAAACCTGCTTTATTTGATCCTCGTACTATAAAATCAAATAAAATATTTCAAAGTCCTATTACAGGTTCAAAACCAATTGGCCAAGATTAGAATCGGCGCTTAATTAAAATAACAATTTTCCTCGGCATAATTAGCGGCCAGGAGTATTTACCACGAGCGAGCCTACATCATTTCCTCCAATCATTCCTTTCTCGCTAATATAAACCCAACGCACGTTCGCAATCTTTAGCTCCGCACCTCTTGCTCCTCGGTGCGGCTTGGCGTTCGCTTATACGCACTCGCGCGCAAAGCCTACGCGCCCAAACACTCGGCTCGCGCGCTCGGACGGAAACGCAGCATAAATTTCGTCCGGGGGAAGGGCGTGTGTGCGAGCGCGGCGCGTGCATCGCGATACTTTCTAACGACCCGGCGCGAATTTCACTGGGGGATACATATACACGGGCGGGCCGCGCGGATTTTATTTAAGAGCCGAGTCACGGTGATAAATTGCGCGGTATCGCACAAAACCCGGGACCCGTAACGGATTGGGCCGCGGCGAAGAAAAGCTCCTCTGCTCGACAAGAAACGCCGCCGGGATGAAGAGGAAAGCAACGGGCGGATGTTTCTCGGCGGCTTCGATCTTGTATAGGCAGACCCAATTTTAGCGGATCGGAGAGGCTTTAGAAATCGCCCGTTCAATTAGGCAACCCGCCTAATCTGCTTGCCATCCAAGATATCTCTCGAGGAGTTTCTACGGCACTTTGGTCGAAAAAGCCGCTTCCGTCCGCTCCAGTTTGGTCGAGCCTGAAATTCAGTTATTTTCTAATCTGATCTAGCCTAAATATCGACCTCGTTATTTATCAGTTTCATAGATGGGTATAATAATAATGTGTTTCGTTTCCTAAAATCTAAATTAATATTTTTAATAAGAGCAGTACGTATAATATTAAGTTCGAGAAATGAGCGTGGGACAATAACAATACTTATATTATGTGAATTGTATAAAAACAAACTGCTGCATCATTTGATACGCCAGAGTATTATATGCACGTATTGTCAATCTGAGCTAATGTAAATATAACAATTACACTATCTGTATTTTGTAACTGGTTATACGAGTCAACTCTGTCGATAAAGTCTATAAACTTCCAGCAATGCTGACATTGTTTTCTGCATCTTACGAATAGTACTAGCTGCAGATAAAGGATTTCAATGAAATGTAACCACATCGTTAAGTATCTTCAATTACGATTTAAAGTTTCAAAACAATTCTGTTTAATTCATCTCACGCAGGTTGCATATTAAAGCTGAGAAAATATTTTACGTTATAATATGAAACGTTGATTTTTTAAGGTGTATAGATAGTGTACATGAAAAAAATTAAAAACTCAATTAAATGCTAAAATACTTTTGTTAATATCAAACGTATATAGGTACGAATCTATAGTACAATTGAGTGTATCTTATATTGGACAAACTGCGACCTCTTTGTTCGGCACTTGCTTCGACTGCCATCCAGATTAGATAAGGTAGAAGTTCGATAAATAGGGCTATACGGACTTTTCTCAATTCAATTGTCATGTACCCTCACACCACTTGCTACTTCCCCCATTTTCATTTGTATTAATTTGTAGTTTTATATCATAGTCTCTATGATTATATTTAAGGAATTTATTAATTATATGAGTAAAGCAATGATGTATCCCTAAATATCTTGCTAACTTGCGATTCAATTTATCCTATAATGTATCTGTTATCTTTATCTGTGTTTGTGACGATGTCAATAACAACTCAAATTCTATTTTATTCGATTAGCCTACTAGTCTTTCCTCGATTCTTACATTTCTTTAAAATTAATATTACATTAATATTATATGCAATTAAATTTATCTGACCAACACAAGCTATCGTAATAAACTAATAGACAACAAAAGTTATTTTAAATATTTAATTCTAATACTAGAAAATTACAAAATTCAATCTAACTTGAGTAACGGTACAATGACTGCAGAGTATCTTGGTGAAAAATAGGATCAGAAGTATCGACACGAGTTATAATTTGAATTTAAATTTTTTTTATAGAAATATTTTTTCATGGATATTAAAGTAACCGTATATTGTGCAGTAAAATATTAGTGCTGTATATGGTGCAATACTATTTGTAACTGCACATAAAAATAAAAGCTGATATGTAGTAAAACGCATGTACTGCAGGGAAACATATTTATTATCTAAAACTCTTGTATCATTTTTTTAGTGAAACAATTAGGGTTTTACAGTCTAAAGGCAATAACACCATGCGTTCGTACGTGATATTCAAATGTAGTTTCTAGTTACACTTTCACCTTTAACGATGAAATATAAAAATTTTAAAGGAACAAAATTTAATTTCTTTGAATAGGTTGTTAAACGATTTTTTATGGTAAGAAAAAAATATTCTCTATTTTTACTAATCAAACAAACATTAACATCAAATAATTGTTTTTATTTTAGAATTTTAGATGTTTACAGAATTTTTTGTATCGTAATTTATTGATGGGATAATCATGAGAATATAATATGAAAATGTAAGAGAAAAAAATCTAGTTCCTATGATAAAATCCCTATGAAAAATATCGTAATTTAAACCTTAATCTAATTAAGACGTAGTGTAAAGTAGTAGCAACAAAAAGTCTCATCTACACTATAAATAATATATATAAAATTAAAAATATATAAAAATTATCATATATTAGCAATTGTTAATTAAAATACATACTATTAAAGCCTTCTTTTTCATTTAACTAAGTCATAAACAAATTAAAAATTGTGGTGATATTATAAAAAAATAATTTCAGGATTATTTGAAAAATATGCGTCAAAAGAAAAATTAAGAGAAACAATATTTTTTTAAATATTTTAATAAGAAATATTTATAATAAATACTTTTATAAGATTTAGCGATTACTACATAAAGATAAATTTTCCAATATTGTTGGCAAGAATCAATCTTTACAAATTATAGATAGATGCGATAGCAAAACATCTTTTCCACTATCTGAAATTAGATCCAAGTCCGAGAATAAAATTTTTTCTTTAGAATTGGCGGTATTATATATAATTCTTTAACTTTTACAGCCAGTACTCCTCTTCACACCGTGTCCTTAGATAAAAAACTTACAAATCTTCTGATGTACTATACCTGTTCTTTCAGTCGTAAACGTTAATTAGTCTTCACTTCATTTCTAGTACTACTTTAGAAATTTGTCGTTTTTTTATTAGCTATTTTTTCTTGTATGTTATTCGTTTTATCTCTCGAAATAGTATGTCACAAAACTACTACATCCGTGCATGCAATGAATAATGCTAAGTACGAATTCCTATTGTTGTTAAAAGAAAACCGAATAAATATGAGTAGTATAGTTTTTATCAACAAATGTTTGCACAGTATCTATTTATTTTCAAATCATAATCAACAACGCTAATATATCTTTATTATTCCGACTTCAGTTCGAGTTTCAATTCAATATATTCGTTTCAGTTGTTTGATGGCATTGTCATTAACGATATAATAGCCGCAAAGACGTGAATATACATATAGAATTATAAAAATTATTGAAAATAAAAATTTAATAATCTCAATGCATTTTTGATTTTTTTGTTGATCGCATGATAGACACGTACTATTAACCACAAAAATTAAAAGTCATAATTAAGTATTAATTTATCTGAGGTACAAAACAAGTAAATGCAGTTATATATAATGAATTTTGTCTGGCATAAGTCGTTACATTTTTAAGTTGACACGTGTATCTTAACAAGAAAAAAACTATTTGTATTTCATAATTAATAATAATTAAATATAAAAGAAATACTTGTCAGATGTTTATATAGTCGTTTAAATATATATTTTGAAGCTGCTTTGTTACAACAAGCAGCTTTCTCACATTTGATTCAGATATTCCAAGTGGGAAGTTCAAACTTTAAGTATGTAGAACAACTACAGAACCAAGTCGAAACGGAAGCGCCGAGTCATTTTCTCTCGAGCCCGCAACAAACAAATTATGTGTACATATATATATAAATGCAGACTCTTACGCGCGTGCATAATCAATCCTCTGCTCTCCTTCATCGCCGCTCCCAGCAGCTAAGCGGCTAACGAAGTCAAAAGTGGACACTTCCGCCTACCCAACGCACCTTCCTTTCCACCTGCGAGCGAAATCCGCGGTCTTCCCTCGAACCCGCGCAAGGGGGTGATGTGGCGCGCGGCACAACGGGGTAATAATAATAGTGTTGCGCTCGGCAGCCCTGGCGGCGGTAGACCCTTTTTCTCACGAAGCGACAAGAGACGTGCGCTAAAGCTCGTGGCTTAATTAAGCCCGGCTCGCAGGCCTGTCTTATCGCGGTAATGATTCCACGAGAATGATTATTACCCCCCGGATCGAGCTCTCGCTTTTCCCCGCTTTTTCACGGGGAATTCCTTTAGGCGCGGGGCGAAAAGAAAAAAGGGCGTTTGCGGTAATACGGCCTAAGTATGTAATTGCGTATACAGGCGCTTCCGGCCGCTGGGGCTTTGTGGAGCGGCGGATTGTCTCTTCCCGCGGCGAGAGAGCGAGAGACGCTGGCATTAAGCCGCGTAGGCTAATAATCGGCTCTCGAGTGGAACGTAGGATTAGAGGCGCGCGCTCCCATTGTTTTCGATTAATGCAAATTTTTCCAACAGCCCGGCGCAATTATACGCTAATTGCGGCAAATCCCAGTTCGGCGTTTCAAGCGGGCCGACTCGGGCTGCAGGCGGCAACCTCCTGTGTGTGGTACACATATCGGCGACGACCGGCAATCGCCGCCGACGGTGTATACACGTTCCCCCCCTCAAGTGGGGCACGCTCTCCGGCCGCGCGTCCTCCACACGTATATATTCAGGGTACGCGCGCGAAAAACTTGCTCGGAGCGCGCGTGACGAGCGCACGACAGCGGCGTGCGAAAACCGCGCCGCCGGCGGAAAGGCCGACCTCCACGCCGCGACGCGCGTACTTATGAATGACACGTATACGCACGTCGGCGTGGGCCGCGGCGACCCGGGCGACCCAGTGGCTTCTTCCCCCGGCGGCGGCGACCGCGAGTACCGCTCGTCGTCCGGCGCGCCTGCACCTACATATGTATGTATGTATCTCGCGTCGTCACCCGCTCTCCTTTTTTTTCCCCCTGCATTCGGACCGTGGGATCCGGTGACCTCGGCGGGGACGACTCCCGCGCCAGGGCACCGTTAACGGAGGCCCACCGTCGGGGTGCGATAATTGCTCCATCCGCCGCGGCGGCCTTTGGCGCGAACCGGCTACCGGACTTTGCGCGCGTCTTCTAGCCGACGGTTGGCCGAGTCGGGAGTATACGTACGCACGTCGCGCCCCGGGGCTTGATTGAGACGCCCGAGGCTCCTTTCTTCCAGTCGGCCGAGCGCTGATGGGGTTGATGCTTCCTCGGATTAGGATGGGTTCTTACCACGCACCGATTTAATCAAGCCGCTTGTTTATTGTGGATAGTTGGATAGGAATCTTTACGTTTCATGCGAGCGGTATATTTATTGACCGCAGGATACTAACCTACAATCATCGCGAGATCTTGTTTTGTGCGAGGCTTTTTAACGTTAAATTTTTACAATTTTTCCGTCGTTCTACATTCTGATAAGTTACGTCTTTTCCTCGAACTTTTTCTAAGCATAAATATATTACTCGTTTTTAGCCGAAAAAAAAAAATTATAAATCGGTTGGGGTTTTTTTTTTAATTAGCCTTCAAACTCGAGGTTAAACTACCGAAATGCTAGAAAAAAAACTTTCAAAGCTCCAGTTTAGCTTATATGGAATGAGCGAGCGGGCCGTTGTCTATAGAAACTCAGAATGATAGGCACTCGTCTGTTACTCGAACGGCCGCTCAGCTATATATGTAGGAGCTGTACCGTTGCACTCGCATCTCCGCCTCTGATTTTGTCTTCGTCACAATCCCAAAGATGCGCCCGACTTCTCGCGGAACAGCCATCGACCAGCGTCCGACTAGAGCCGATCCTCCGGCAGAGAAAGAAAGGACCTCCTTAAAAGCGCCATCCGAGCGTCGAAGCCAAAACAATGCAGCGCATCGAGTCCGCTGCGGGGAGGGACAAAAAACCGGGCAGCGGACGCGTGCGCTCAATTAAACAAGCCACGGGGGCAATGCCGCTCGTCGTCGGGCGGCCGAGAACCGCGACCGATTATTGTCCGAGGGCGAGGAGGAGCTAACCGGTTCGCCGGTCAATTAATGCGGATTCTGCTCGCTTTTCGACCTTTGCGTGGGACCGCGGCGAACTGTGCCAATGATTCGCCAGGAGATAACGGTTCGGGCCCGCGCGCACGCGCCTGCGCCGCCGCCGCCGACGCCGCTCGCCTCTCCGGCTGGTGGTGATGACACCGTTCTTTCTTGTCTCTTGCTTTTTTTTTTCAGCTTCGATGCGGGGCACGGAGCCTTTCCTTTTTGGTGCAGTTGCGCGCAGCCCGGCTTTTCGTTCCTTTCTTTTTTTTTCCCGGGGACAAGAACTCTGTGAAATTGGGCGCGTTAAGTGGGGCTTTTTGTTGCCGGGACTTATAATGCTTTGAGTCATACGAGGTACAGTGAATACTGGAAAGCACGCCTCTGGCAGATAGTGGATATTTTTTTGGCGATAAGATTTATTGTTTCAAGTTTAGGAATGAAAGAAACGTCGAAGGAATGTCGTTTGCGTACAATTGTTATATACGTACAAAAGTGTTTTGAACGACAAGCATCAGTTTAGCAAAAGTGTATTTACGTTGAAAGGTCTTGTTTCAAAAATAATGTAATAGGTTATCTATTGAAATCGGTTCATCTATAAAGAATCATAGTAGTATTTTCAGTTTATGAGTCACGTCACACACCTATGATGGTAAAACACAAGGCATACCGTTCATTTACACTTTAAGATTTGTATTATACACAAAGCATTTGTATCTTTACTCAAAAGTTTTTTAAGTAGTAGAACAATGTTTAACAAATTCTCAAATGATAACAAGAACTCATGGCCGTAGTTGACGTCAAACTGACGTGATCGACAAGGATAAGAATCCACAGATAGACTATAAAGTTTCATCAAGAGTATCATGCCCAAGTTTTGTTATAAGTGCACGTGCAAGTACTTGAATCAGCGTTGGAGTATAAGTGTCCAAAATGACTGAGAAGTTTATGCGTGAATATGTACAAGAACTTATTGACTAATAATATTTTTTTAATCAAGTGACAGAACATACGAGAAAATCAGGAACTATAATAAAATCATTCTTTCTGTTTAATAAGTTATAAGCAGATTTTTGTAAAACAAAGCTATAAAATTTTCTGCTTTTATAACTATCACTTGAAATTAAATTTCTCTTACGAATATAACTATACTGATTCGGTGGTATGCGAATTGCAGTCGATTAAATCCTGTATATTTTCAAATTGTGTAGCTTGAAAAGTCAGATTTGATAGCTCATAAAACTATAATTTATACTTTTGTTTGTGCGAAACAAATAGTTCGCCGGCATTCATAATTCAACCAAGATATGAATGTAATAAATTAAATGTGTATAAATGTTACAATTAATACAAAAATTTAATTGTTTTAAATAATTACAGATATGCTAAAATGACCACGATAATTCAAAAACATTCGCGGCGCGCATTTTTCACTTTCAACAAGAGTCAGTGCACCTCGTGAGGCGCGGGATTGTAATTTAATCATCCGGCCATTATAGTACTATCATTATGCTCATAAAACGAAGTGAAGAAAAATATCCCCGAGGGAAATCTCATCGAATTTCTCCATTGAAAATATGCTAATTCAAAATCGCGCCCACTTCCTCTTGAGACGATGATGAAGCCGCAACAATGTGATCCGATCCGATGGTGAAATTCCCGACGCAAATATAGACAGAGTCGAATTTTCGCGCTCTCGCCCCGACTCCGATCAATGAAGACCCGCGAGCTCGTTAATAGAGGACAAAGCTGAGAGGCGAGTGCTTCGGATCTTTATCTTCCGTGATGCGATTTCCCCATTGAAAAGACTCCCCTGGATGCTCCAATTAAGGTCGATCTGCAACGCTCGCGCGCATGCATTATCCGCCGGCGCGGCGCGACTCCTGCCGGCCGGACTGCATTGTGCGCTCCCGACGTGGCTCTCTGTCGACGCAGACATAGGCGCGCGTACTTAATTCTTTTTCCGCGCGAATTGGCCGCCTGCACTTCGCGCTTCGCGGACTCCCCGGTATGGCGGAGAGGCCATAGACAGCCCATCGACGCGGTCAGCGAGAACGCGCAAACGCGATAGTTTTCTCTTGCATGCGCGCTCGATGAGGAAAAACCATTTGTCGGGTGAAATAAAGATTATGATCTCCGCGGAATATACGTTTGTTGAACAAATTGCTTACTTTTAAAGACTGTTAAAATATTATAGATTTGAGGAAAAATGAGAACCTTATTAGCAACAGCTTATATGAGGTCGAAAAAATTTACAGTACTTTAGAATTAAATATCTAGCCTTGCATTTTATATTTAGTAGAATATTTGATTCCAATTGACCTGCTTGAACTTGTAAGATGAGCATGTATACTTAAAAAAATGCTGCCTGGCATATTTGATTTCAATGATATTCATCTTATACTTCGACAATTTTTTCTTCTCGTGAGAAAATACCACTACACCGAGTATAATTTGAATACTTGTTGAATATCTTTGCACACAAATTTAGTCTTCTCTGTATAAGATCCTAATAAATATTAATAAATTCGTACTTCCTCGTGTACCGTTAGATATCCACAATAGCTTTACGTCATGAACAAGCGCTTATACATGCATGCTCTCTGATCGAAGGCTAACGTATCGAAAGTTGACCGGACTCTTTTTTTATACTTCGCCGCCACGTCAATGGAAGTACTGTGCGCATACATACTGACCACATGCTTCATATATGAACAGTCCAACCTCGAGTCCAACGCAATAAAGCCTCAATCAGCTCCGTTCGTTCATTCGCTCACTAGGGCAACTGCAACGATGACGACAAAAGTATGACCAGGTCGACTCCACGTGATGGTGCATCTCTACCTCATCACTCAACATTTCCTCTTCAATAGATAGATCGCCAATAGAGGAGAAGACAACCTTTAAGGGTATTTTGTAGCTACATGCTTATAGATGAAGAAAGAGCAGTTCAATCATAATACGGATCGAGATACGATGCTACTACGTACATCTACAAATTTTTGTCTACAACCTGCAGCGAGAATCTCTTGATAACGATGGAAATCGACACTTGCAAATCAGTCTTGCGCGCGATTCGAAGGAGTAATCGTACGCCGAGGACGCCGTAAGACGAGAGTATTGCGCCCATGACATAATAATACGTGCGCACGGGTGGAACGTATACGTATTTACGTGCTGTGCAGAGCGAGTTAGTAATCGTATAAGCTGGATTATTATTTATGGGAACGCGCCGTGAATTATCGTACAGTCTTGTATGAACTTTGGATCTTAGTACGTCGTCCTCGATCATTCCCCTAGAGAGATGCGATAGAGTACAACTAAGTTTGAGCTTCTTTCTAGTGCAGGTTCGTTTTCTTTGTTACCTCTTAATTTTTAGGTAATGGTCATTTACCGTATCATGGATGAAGAATTTAAAATGAAATCAAAAAAAATAAAGCACTTTGAAAAGAATCTAGATGAATTCATCGCAATTATAAATTCAATAGTTCTTGAATAAAGTGTGTCAACTACTATATACCTAATAAATCATTGAAACCTTCATGTTCAAAGGTATATGTAGATGAATCAAAGGATTAAAAAATTTGAAAAATAAACGTTTAATAGATTTAATTAATTAAATAAAAATATAAACATTAAATTTACAGATGATGTTACTTGCTTGATTACACAACCGTTTCATCATTTTAAATTTGAATTATAAAATTGTATAGTATCTTTGTTCGCGATACTTTCCTACTTGCTCTAAATTTATATTACTTTATAATATTAGAAAGTTCAGACGTAAGACTATAATAAAAGCATTTTTTATTCATAGTCTTTCATTTTTGTTTAATCCGTTTAGATGGAAGAAAAATTTAACTTTCACATTCCATGAAGATTCAAGTGCAATGCCAAAAGAGATAATAGGTTAATCCATCATTCATGAACAAATCTTCTAATTTTTGACAGTGATCGATTTATCGTTGAAGAATGAAATACTACTTCAAAAGCAGATATCAATTTTTATTGCACATGTATTAATTATAAGCTAAAAACGTTATTATTTACATCGAAAGTATAAAATATAACAAAATAAATTATGATATAAATAGCTGTGTTTATTTTAACAGCTTACTTTGATACGTAATAGTTTTTTGAGTTTATAAATATCTTGCAGATATTAAGATTTTAATTTATTTATATTATAAACCTATTATTAAAAATTGTTCATTAAACAAATTACTTACTGACTATAATCTTGACGTAACCGTCACATTTCAATTTTCAGAAACCGAAATAAAGTACTGTTAAAAAATTATTAAAAAATAAATGTTTTTAAGAGTTACATAATGATCTAACAAAAAAGGAACGTTACATCTAAGTAACTTTTTAAGCGGCTTTAAGAAAATCATCTGTCATGCATCATTTAATTATCAAAATTATTTTAAAAGAACTTTTCATAATGATGCATTATATATATTTTTGTGATCTATAGTGAAAGTATAATGAGCATCAATCTTTATGCCTAGCTTTCTTCAATAAGTTACGAAGTTATAAAATCAAGCCTGTCATATTGTTTCGTCTCCTAAACAATATGACTGTAAATTTGACAGTGTTCTGAAACCAACTTTCTGGCTTTACATTGTGCATTTTGTGTGAAAGCATCATAATATATAACCAGACGGTATTAGAAGCTCAGGAAACTATATTCATCTGGAATTCCACGCTATTGTTTCTTCATTTTTTAATTTAAGCCAGATCAAAATACAAAAAACGTGTAATTTACAAAAGTTGAGGAATTTCACAAATCGTCTCGGGCGCATTATGTGAAACAGTCGTGACAAATTAAGCGAGACTAAATAATAAAGCTATGTTGATGAAATTTTACGAAACAGTTTACGAAACGATGACATTTGCGGAGCCTCGAAATAATTATTATGAAATCGAGCCTCGCATCAATTCTCAGCGATCGCCATTAGTCTATGACTAAGTGCGTAACCTAATGAATTTGCGAATAAGGTGTGTCCCGATTCAACCTCGCGCCGCTCTTCCATAACCAATTATTTCTGCGTCAGCGGCGATGCAGTGACTTGCAAGCACAAGTAGCCGGCGCTCATACCGTGATGAATCGAACCCGAGTAGCGGATAAGATAATTGAGAAATTTTTTCTGACCTTTCTACACGCTAAATCATTACACACCCAGTTCTTCCTCTCCACTAGAAAGTTATAGCGTCGTTGCTGTTTTATCAACGGAAATGCGAGAAGTAAATAGATCAAGATTGTATCCCGCGACTTCTGAATGAAATAATGAATACGAAGCTGATCTATTGCTAACGATCGAGGCTGCTTTAAGGTCAAAGGGGGAGCGCTAGAAGGAAGTGCATTCGACCCACTTTTCGAATCGCTTAATTTTCCTTTGTCTATTGGAGTTTCAGAATTATCTGAACTAGATTTGAGACTTAACCATTATAGATAAAAGAAAACAGCAAAAGGTTCTTGTTTGAAATGTCTTTTTCTTGCCAAATTGTTATCTATTAATACTGGATTGTCCGTATTTAAAACATATTTATGTTTTAACCAATTTATGATATCATTTATTTTTTTAATTTTAGCTTACAAAAACAAAAGATTGAATATAAAACACGGCAAAAAATTACATACATAATTGCTTATCAGGTGTAAGTGCAACATGTATCAAAAATTGATGCGGGTATAATATAAATTGTACCGAATGATACGCTTAAAATAAAATTACTAGTTACCGATTTTTGTTACACCGCCACTATACATTATAGGCAATACACATCATATAATGTATACAAAATATCTAATCGAACGTTTTTTTTCTTTTGCAGGTGAGTTCCATTCCCACAAACTCTGTCCGCTGAAAAATCTGGAGAATTAAGGTTGTAGGTTACACATATTTAATTGTCGATAAGTAACGAACCGGTCCAATTAACGAAAGGAGCGAAAGGAAAACTTATCACGCACGAGCCGATATATACGAGCGCGTTCTACATTAAATTAGTCTCCGTTGAAAGGGGCATTCGGCGTACGCGATTTTAAGTATTCCTTAAAAGCTCCTCGTCAATTGCGGAAAAAGGATAAGCGGGCGGCCGTAAAAGCGAAAGATTCACGGCAGTGGCGATTTCACGAGAGATGTATAAACAAGCGTTTAATAATCCAATTGGCGAATGAAACGGGAGTCGCGCGGCGGGCAGCGGGCCGCGCTTTCACTGATAAGCTCGGCTTTGAGAGCCGAGGCGCTTCCATTGGGGCTCCCGCGTCTTGTAATTACGCGGGCCGACGCGGAGGAGCGATCCCGCGGCGGTGGGGCGCACACGCGGCCCTCGCGGGATCCCTATCGCGCGGCGGCCTGACCGCTAATGACCTCGCGGAAACCCGAGCGGCCGGACATGTGCCTCGCGGCGAGCAGCGCCTCCCATTCATTGCCCCGGTGCCCGGGGAAAACTGAACGAGCGACGTAGTTTCGAGATGGACGGTTTCCCCTTCGCTCGGCGTAATGAGTTTTTACGTGCTCGAGGGCACGCGCGCGGAGGAGGCCTACCTGTGGAATTAAGGTAATGCCTTTGTCGATTGTTCCTGACGCGTTAGACATTGACGTCGATTGATTTTTAATTTAAGCCCAGGCTGGGAAAAAAGGTTGACCTATCGTGTTGTTCCTTTGAAAACGAAAGGAAAACTTAATTAATTTTTATTTCCGTTTATTTGTGGGCCGCGACGTTATTAATTTTCAATATTGAAAAATTGTAATCAATCGTGTTTGTACGTTATCACTAATTCCGTATTTATCGGATCTATAATTAATTAGAAAATTATTAGATATGAAAGATATATTAAATTTTTAATTAAAATGGTAATTATAATGCAGTACTATAAATAGACGAAGCTCGCGCTCTCGAATCTGTTTTGTAATTAGTTATATTTTTCAGCGTGTTATTATATATATCTCGTGAGAAGCGCTTGTGTTGATAATAGAATGAAAAAAAAAACGCGCGCGCTTAAGTGAATGCTTAACCAACGTTCTAAAATACTACTCCTCGACCTCCCGTAAATAACAATATTCCCCCGGAGATCGTTGCACTGCTGTGAAATTTATTTCGCCAGATTGAAAAGTTATTGCGCCACGTTTTTGAGAGCCGTTCCCGGCGATTAATCTGCGGGGCAGGAATCTCCTGAGATACTACTAGCTAGAAATCATTAAAATTCTCACACGGTCGTACGCCGTATCAAATGAATGTCTACGCTCTTACCTAACGGATGCAGCATGTACCTGTGCGCGCGGCGCGTACTCCAGCGCGTACTTTATAAAACAGTTTCCATGTTTGACGGTTATATCGTTACCGCGTCTGGCCGCGTGTTCGTTTATTTTTGCATCGACGAAAGGAACGCTGCCGCCGTATGGCTGTTGCAGCCGTTCCCGTTGCGTATTGCAAATAAATCAGCCACGATAAGGTTCCTGATTATGTCACGGGGTACAGATTATTTTGCACTCAGCTGTTTATATATAGGAGCGCCGTAAAAAACGTTTTATTGTTGTTCCCGGCAATATACACGATATTATATTTTACTCCCGGCTGCAAATGTGGATCAGTAATTACCTCTTTCCGTGCATCAAAACCGTTTGAAATAAAAACGATTGTCTATATGCGTACCTCGATGTTTATCTACAGCTAGGCTAGCTGTCCCTCTTTAAGTTATCGATACCCAACTATCTCGAGCCGCGCGTTCGCATCATTAATTACTCGCGTATGCCACAAAGGATAGGAAGTTCCACCGGCGGCTTTTTCCATTTTCCAAAATTACTATTTACCGTACTCTCCCCGCGATCGAATGCACGAGCTGGACAGTGGAAAAAAATGAGGCGAGCTGCCGAGTCATCGAGGAAGCGCAAAATTCATTGAGGATTCGACACAGCGCGGAGCCGTGACGGGCCGATCGCCTCGGCATGTATATATATATATACATGCTATACGGCAATAGAGGTATTGCGCAACGCGATCCTCGGCGGTACGCCCAAAGCCACCTCGGCAATCCCGCGCTCATACATATATAGTATATGCGTTTATTATTAACCGGCGCGCAAAACAACGTCGCGGCCTTTCTCCGTCCGCGTCGTTTTCTCTCTCCCGCGCGCTGGCTGCGCCCGAGATTAATTAGGGTAGATATGGAGGAGGCTTTCGGGAAATCTCGGCGGCGGCGGCTCCGTGTATGCCGGCGGCATAATAGCCGAGCGCGCCAATAACGAGCGGCGTTCGAAAGGCGCGCCCGGGCTTAATTGGAGGCGCTTCCCGCGCGCCTCCTCGACACCCACAGGGGATTCAGCAGCCGGCCGCTGATTATTACGCCCGCCGCGGCTCATTAGGCCTGATTACGCGACGAGCGCTTCATCGGGGATGCGCTGCGCGGGACAGGTGGCGGCCAATCAATATAATCCCCGGGTCGCCCCTGTCGGGAAGGACGGGATCGTCTTAAGCGATCGGTCACAATGCACGAATACTGCACATATTCGCCAAGCCGTGCATGCCACGCAACTTTCTCCATTAGAAGGGCCGGGCCGCCTAAGCATTTTACGATTGCGCGCCGGCCCGAGGCCGTTTGAAGGGTCGCGGGCGCACCGACGGCCTGGGAAATCCACCACGGCGCCCGGGCGGCTTTTACGATCGCGGGGGGGCATAAGTGAGCCTTTACGGGGAAGCGGGCGGCGGAAGGTCCAGCTCCTGCCGACCCCCCCGGATTAACGGTACTTATATGCGCGCAGGGGCGCATGGCTACCACGTGGACGGCATCCCCGTATACCTGGCGAGGGCCGAGTGAGCGCTGCGAGTGCAATCGTGCCTTTCGGCGATCTGCCACAGTTTTGGAAACCCATTCTGCGGGAATTCCACGGGGAGGGCACGAGAGATGGGTGCACTGAGTGGAAATGGAATCAAGAAGTCGTTTTCACTCAAAATTGCATTATTCTTTTAAAGGGAATTGCTTCCAGCTGTTGAGGCTTTCTACCACTGCACAGGGCATATACGTTGGAGATAATTTAAAGGTTCCGCGTATACAGGTTCTCGAATTAATAACACATTAGCAGACCTATGGGTACTTCGACATCGGGATTGTTTTCTGCAAAGTAATAATTTTGTTTATGATTCAAAATATTAGTATAGAAATAATTAACGTATTTATATTTACGTACTAACATGATAATAATCACCGTCTGCATTAGAAAACATAAATATACTGATCTATCTGTGTGTTAGTGTTTAACGCGTTTGTCTTTTTCACAATCACCGGAATCACCTTGAATAGTGAGAAAACCGTAGGCTTGTTATATAGTTTGTAAGACAATGTATTTTACAACTGAATCAGTTTCTAAAATTATACTCTTTCATCATACAGAAAACAACAATAATGAAATACATGACATTCTCGAACATTTCAGAAAAATAAACTTCATTTTTACTTTATTATGTAGCTTCAAATGTTCAAACATTCAATATTCATTGTGTATACAGTTTAAATACAGCATTTCTTTATACTTTAAAACATAATAATATAAGTAATATATGTGCTTATTTACAAAATTTCATTAAAAAATTAGTTATTGACATATATTAAGAATTATCTTACTGTATCGGTATAACATATTATTCATATTAATATATAAAAGTGAAAGTTTTATCAAGGAACATTATTTTTCCATTTTTCTAATTTACTACCAAGCCTATAGTGTAGCGGCGGATATCAAAGTTGTATACGTTCTACTGGTTCTTCAATTAAGTTTAAAAAATTAAATGTTGATTATAAGGAAAAGAACGCTATCGCTTAGTTATTAAAGCGTAACGCTGCAATTTTCTATTAAACCAATATTTTAAGTAAATTTTTATATTTATATATTAATCATTAGGAAATCACTTACACCTGACAACATTAAACAACTTCTTCCTTAAAATAAAAATATATGATGATTAAGCAAAAATGGCACGTACGGTATATACCAAACTTTCGATAGGCGTGGGATTCGTGCGGAGCGGCGCGCAGAACCGTCGATATATTTAAAGGAGTTTCCTAGCAACCGTCAACTTTAATCAGTTTCACCTGCCGCGTGTGAAAATGCCTTATCCATATAGTATAATATGCGTGTGTCGCGGGTATGAGTCATTAATTGATTTTTGATCATTTAATGTTAACAAAAGTCTGCGTATTGTTAAATTCCATCACGAAAGTCGTATAATTTTAAATATTGACAAGAAAGTATACAAAAATAATCAAATCTACAGTAGATAAAAGAATATCTTTCTGTATAAATATATTTGATATCGTAAAATTAAATTTTATATTTTATAATGCTTATAAAATATTCTGCCTCGTGTATAACATAAATACACGTTTCTAAGAAAAATTAAAAATACGAACGTCAATATTTACTTTACATTAAATGCTCGATTTATTATTTATCATATCTAATTTTATATTTCCTGAGTATTATTTGGAAGAAATGTACTTTCTTTAGTAAATTCTGTAATAACGAGGATTATTTTGTAATTTATTTGTATAGCCTTTATATAAAGGCACAAAAAAAATTCCATTCTAAATACATATATCCCCCACAAATGTCCACACTCAAATCAGTATATTTTAATTTATTAATACAATTTCGAGTATACGATTCCAACTTTCTCTAATGTTATTCAACGAGTGTACATTTAAGGGAAGATTTAAAATCTGAAAGTGTAACAAGTGATACATTCACGACAGTGTATGAAGGGTGTACTGGAGTGCATAATTATTCTAGTCCAAGTAGTCTAGTGCTTCACTTCACACGGTAAAATATAGAGAGTTTCACTCGCTGCAAAGTTCTTTCGAAATCTTTTATCACTCGAATCATCTAGAGAAATGCACAAAGCACTTCAACTCGACTTTCTTAATCTAATAATTCTGAACGATACACATCTATGTTTGATAACTCTTGACTGTTACGTAACTGGAATTGTTTAATACAAAAAGTTTGTTCTACAAAGCGAAGTTGCCGATCAAGAATAGGCCGAGAAGAAAGTACAAAACTCCAAGTTGGTTTTAAAGCGGGCAGATCAATAGTTGGGCTCGAGGAATATCTATATATAATACAATGCATCGGCGACATAGAGCGTTGGAAAATTCGGAGGAGCTCAACGGGGATGAGTCACTGTGGGGCAAAGTCTCCTCCAAATTCTCGAGAAGGTCCCCCATCAGTCCTTATTACTGTCCGTCCCCCAGGCAATAATTCGCCCGTCTCTCTGTTTTATTGACTTTTCCTGTTTCTTGCGACCACGTTAACAGCGCACGCGTCTTTGCGCTTAAGGTCGGGCGTTTTAGAAGAAAAACTTTAAATTGCGCCGCGACTCGAGGAACTGTTACGCTACACACGTTAAAAAATGAGCCTGTATGTACGGTTCACTTATACTACTTGCGGAGCTGTATAAAAGAAAAAGGTTAGGTGCATTAATTCAAGGCGAGAAGATAATTTCAGTGATAAGATAGTGAACGATTGTTTTCTTCAAGGAATTTTCGCTCAGTGTTAATAAACTTGTATTTGCGGTCGACTCACTAATCAGCATTTAACGAACATTTTTCATAATTTAAATATATTATATTTTTTTATTCTCCGATTGCAATGGGACGATAGAATTCCTACGTCTGTAAATAAGATAAGATATTATATATTTAATTGGATTAATTTTAATAAATGCGCGAGGCCGACTAACTGTTTATAGACTGCAGCGAAATAAATAGCAGATTCATATCGCTTAGAATTTTTTCTGATTTTCAATATTCCTCTCTCAAAACTTTCGCCTCAAATATTATTACGCGCAGCGGCTTCTCCCGCGATACGTTTTCGAAGAATGCCTTTCCCACTCTCGCGCCCGGGGGAAATTATAATAATCCCCTATAAACGAGAGAATTGCACATTCGCGAAAGCACATTGAAAATTCATCACTTTCCATTCTGTCTGCAAACAATGCAACGGATCCGATTGTTCCTCCGAGATAATTGCCAGTTCGATCTGAAAAAGAAAAAGAAACAAGAAAAGAAAAATAATGGACGGTGGGATAGGCGGCTAACGACGACGCATATTGCCTAGGAGCCGGGCAGGAGCCGAACCTGCCTCATCGACCAAGTAGGTTTCCCTGTCGGCCAAAGCCACCCATATATCTCACGACGCCCGCGCGGGGGGAAAATCGCGGAAATTTCACGCTCGGACTGCCGAATAAAATATCGGGCGCCGTGGAAAAACCGCGCGCACTTTCTTTTGCGCGAGCGATGTAGAAAGTGTGCGAGGAGGCGCGTTTTCACGGGAGAGACTTTGTATCATATCTATATGTATACGTATGAGCTAGGAAGAGGCGCCCGGGCTTCGCCTGGCACGCGAGCCTTCGCCGAATATAAAAAAGAGCCTCGGGAAAACGAGGCGGATTATCGCAGCGCGGATATGAGATGCCGGGGATACCTGGCGGCGTTGCGTCACGCGAGCCGCCGGCAAAAAAAAACCCAATGATATAAGGTCCATTGTTCCCTGGTGAAAAAGAGTCGCGCGGCGAGACGATAATTCGCGCGGTGATCGCTTCCACGCGCGCCCTCGTACGTCCTCTTCTTGTCCTACCTCCATAATGGCGCGCATCATCCCCATGTAAAAGAAAAAGCCCAATACGTCGCCGATCGTAAAATCATGTCCTATTAATCAAGCGCGCAGGCGGTGCAGTCGCTTGGGGAAGGGAAACAAGACGGGAGGAACGCGGCGCGTTATGGATTGCGCCGGGGCGATTATACCGACAAAAGAGGAACAATGCGACTGGCGAACGGCGCGGTAATGACCTCCGGCGGAGCCGGGAAGCGGCGTTGCGCAAGAGACTCATTAGCCCCCGCGAGGAGGGATCGATCCCCGCTGGCAATTAAAAGCGACATCCTCAATTTGGCCGCGCGGGAAGCGCGTAGCCGTTACCCCGCGCGTGCGGAAGCTGCGGGAGCCGCACGCGAGAGCCGCGGCAGCGCCGGTCGCTCAGCTCACGTGACTCTGCGGAGGTCGAACACGTGGCAGGCAGCAGCTCGTTGCGCCCCTGAGGAATGGCGGCGCCATTCGGGATGTATATAGGTATGCGCCCCCTTACCTACTTTAGGACTCTTGCACAATGTGTACCCCCGAAGAGTGCGTTTTACGTTACATTACTCCCGAGATTAATAGTCCTTCGCGAGCTATTTCTATGTAGGAGCCAGTGTGTGACTTGGCAGGCTTCCGAGGAGTGTAATACTCACAGGATTGAAAGCACGCGCGTGTGGTCGAACTAGGCCGTCTGCTGGAAAAATGCGCGCCCTTTGTTGAAAAACAATGTCGAAGATGCAGTTGGAAGCATTGAAGAAAATGCAATTTATACGTTTTTCTTTTCGCGTGCGCGTATAGTTATTTTTGCATTCTTGCGGTTACCGCGCGCGTCTAATTATCTCAAAGCAATTAACTGTGCAGGAGCTTCTGCAGTTAGTGGGCGACATAGTTTTGAATTCCTTTTACAACATATGCGAGTATACATGAATATATTCAGACCGTAAGTAGATAATAAATTGCCCGCACTGTTTATCATTTATGCTGTACTAGTCTACTTGTAGTACGTAATATTTATCCGTGGCTTACAAGCCGGCGCATCTATTCTCGCGCAAAAAAAACCATCGCGAGCGGGAAGAGCAAAAAGATATATTTAACTTACGTCCGCACGTATAATCTCTCTCGTAATCAAGATAAGTATCATTGCAGGTGAAATTCCCAATCAAATTATAGCACGTAGGCGGCGCGGGCGGCGGCATCGTTTACCTGGGGGAAAAAAAAAATAAAAACAAAACAACGAGCGAGTAACTCGAGCCACCGCCCGGCCAGACAATTACATTATGCGCAGCCCCAGGCGCTCGCGGATGAAAACAGCGCCGCCGCCCGCGAGGGCTTATATATATATATATATATCCCCCGCGGAGGCGCGTCAATCACGCGCGCGCGCCCGCGAGGGACGAGGGCGCGAACAAAAGCCGGCGTCTCGGAACGCAGTCGGCAATTAAAAGCGCTCCTTTCCCCCCACCGAGAGAGACGGGTGAAACGGCCGCGCGGTATTGTGTCCAATATGTGCATCTTGGTCCTCCCGATATATATCGGACAAGTTTTTTTTTTTTTTTCGTTTCGCTCGGTGTGTGTGTACGTTGCGTAAGGCCTACCGCATGTAACGCGCGGCGTCGAGCTGTCGCCTGACGCAGGAGTCCGGCGGTGACGCGATGCGCTATTCTAATGCGGCCTTAATCGTCTTACCCGCCCAGTTCATTTGCATTTGCACGGAAAGCCCCTCTAATTGAGGCTGAGTGAAAGATGTGTGTCTCCGCGTTAATTGCGTGAGAAAGTATTAATCGACTTCCCATTTGGTCATATGTACGAGCGAGATGCTAATGAGCGATCGCCGCGCGCCAGGTACCGAAACATTTGTAAGCACCTGTCACTTTAACAACGCGCTGATGTGTATTAGAGAAACTGCTTCCTAATCGACGCCTTCCTGCTGTGCAAATGGACGATTTAATAACGTAATATATTTTATGAGCCGAATAAAAATTGAACAAAGTGAGAAAATCATTTCTCAAGTATTTGATCTGGTGGATCGTCTGGATCGTTAGATTCCCAAAAAAGGATTAAAACTGCTGCGCGCACAATACAAATTTGAATATATGGCTTTTGGAACTAAACCATGACAATGCAAGACTGTATAGCAATAGCAATATAATGTGTTGTTCCCAATTTTAGAATAAAATAAAAAGAAGCAGGTTGTACAGTACTATTACACTGCGAATATTGTCTGCAAGAAATAGCGAGTAAGCGAAAATTCCCATTCCCTCTAAACCGAGCTCCAAACCTACATTGCGCGCGGTTACAAATTAAAGCGTCGAAAGGGAACGGGTTAGTAAGGAATTTCCCAGAAAGTGGCTCGCACAGTTCTCATTGTAACACGTCCAGTGCGCCGGTTCATATCGACGCCCCGGCAATTTATAACCGAGCATGAAGTAGAGCATTGCGCTTTCGGCTCCTTGGCTTACCTAAAATTACCACGTGCTTTCTATATACGACTTTCGTTTTTTTCCCTCTGTTTTGAAGCCCGCGATGGAAGGCCTTTTAAATTCATTTAGTCCGCGCCGCCCGTAATATTATACTGTCCAGGCAATCAGAAAGAACAGTAATAAAGAAAGATTAGCTCGCGCATCGTTATGGCAGTATTCATTATATTGGACCGTACATCGTGCACCATATTTTATAATTATCAGGCATCGGCCTTCCAGCATATGCATCAGGCGAACGGGCGCATGCGCGATGGAACCGTTAAGTCAATAATTCCAAGCATCGCAAGAACCCATTACCGTTCCAGTAAAATATTTTATCGAAATATTTCATAAAACTTTATGCTCACATATATAAAACTGGTCCACTGTGCTCCCCTCCCGGTATTGTTTTACCGATCCATAAACTTTTTAATTTGCCTTGCATCGCGATTGTTCCTCCCGGATTTATATGTGCCGTTATCGCAAGAAAAGCCCATCATATATAGCCTCGTGGAAAGGCAGAAAATGCGAAACACTTGATTGCGCACTGAATGTGGGCGACGTGTCTGAGAATTCTCGCCCCTACGGATCAACCGGAGCTGGAGAATACTTACGTAACACAATGTAACGCCCGTGCGTGCGGGGCGACAAGTCGAAGAAGCCGCACCCGGAACCCGAGTGAAATCGGTAATTAGACGGATATGTGGAACTGTTCCGAGGGGCGGGTGCGTGCACGCACGACGCACGGCTACAGGCGACTCCCACGTGTATACGTGAGCGGCACGCGATCCCCGCCAGCCCTGAAAAAAACACGGCGGAAGGGCAGATGTCGGCCGGAGATGAAAGAAGTTGCAACCGCGATGGAATATTTCCCCGGCGTTGTTCCCGGGGCTCTGTGCGCTCCCGCCAGCTGCGGATATATACGGGCGGTTCCAGGAAAGGCGCGACCGAGGGCGCGACTGGGAGTGGAGTTCGAAAAATCATTAGCGGCTTAATAGGCCGCCGCCGGGATTATTAAACGCGCGCCTCTGTATTATTTATAGAAGTTTAAGCGCGTCGCTCGTTGAAAGCTCGGCAAAACGATCGCACCGGGTAAAAATGCTCCTGCCTCGTTACGCGTAGTGGCTCGTTAACGTTTTATCCCACGATTTAGGAAACTTTATAGAAAGCCGTAGCCGATTGATTCTTTTTTTTCTTCTTCCAAACTGGCTCTCGCGGCCCTGAAACGTCCAGCTACCCTCATCGAAGCATAATTAATTGATTATACGTACGGCGAAACGATCGACGCACAGTGTACACACACGCGACCCGATCGTAATATCCAAAGAAGCCTTAAGAGCCGGCCTACGTTGTTAAATTCATAAAGCGGGTTTAACGAGCCACTTATATAGCGATCCGATCAGTTTTGATGTTTCGCAAAAAGCAAATATAACAAACATGCTTTTAGAACTCAAAATGAAGCTACTTTTGGTGATTTTTTTAAAAATGTGCAAGGTCAACAAGCTGCTCTCTAAACATGACTATTCATTTTTGACAGCGAGCGTAAGAATATTCATTTTAAACAATTAAATATGCAGGATCTTGGTTAGACTTGTTATTGAGATTATCTTTAAAAACAGTGAAATACAATACTCATAACAATTGTACGATCAGATCCACCTTCGATTTATACCACCACGGCTCTTATTATTTATACTTATTATTATCTTATTTATATTTCCACCACGGCTCTCGATCGGCAAAAGTATAACAAAAGGGATCCACCCCACCTAACGCGTGCCTAAGGGTTCGTCGCTCTATGGGTACGAAGCTCGTTAGCCGCGACGACGACTAATCCAGAAGACACGAAACTGACGCGCTCCCCAGCCTGCATCGGACACCGTTTAATTTAATAAAGCGCTCCGCTCTCGAGAGAGATTAAGAGTCGCTCGAATGCTTCGCTGCTATCAACGGTGCGTTACGACGGCTTTTCTCCTCTTCCTCGAGGAAATGTACGTGAATTTATGGATTTTTAACCTTTAGACCATAATGGACTGTTTCATGGACAGAGAGGGTGTCAGTCTTGCCGTTGTTCCAACAGAGAGCCGATACTTCCGGTAAGATAACGGTTAGAATCGGCATTGTTGCGTTAAGAAATTCTCCCTTGATCGGAAGCAATTAAACCGTAAAGTGTTATGGCGCTCCTGTAAATTCTCTCTCTTGCTATATACGACTTTGAGTACATTTCTTGACGGTCGATAAACTATAAAATGCTTTTCATCCAGTCAACTCAAGAGGATCGTACATGAATCATTACACACAAGATGTTTTAATACTTGTAAATCCATATGAAGACACTCTAAATTATCATAATTTACTGTTATAATCGGATTCCAAAGTCAACTGTAGATATATAGCTTTATGAAAGTCTATAAAATATTTTATGCGATCGACATCATACATTATATTCATTGTTTTGTTACGAGACAATCATTTGAATAAAAGGTATATAACGACTTTGGGTAATTTGCTCTATCATTTCTCGGAATTGTCTTCTTGCTCTTCAATTCGCTCTATTAGGGAGGAGCAATTTTGCGAAGAAAGTGACGCTGAGTTACACTAACAATTAGAAAGTTTCCAAATGCTTCACAACATTACAAGAAAAACTAAGCCACAGTCTGAAACAAAGATTCTGGCATTTCTTGTAGGCTAGCCACCTGAGTTATATCGAAAATCGATCGGTTACAATATCTCTCGAGCAAAATACAAAGAATCGTTTCTTCGTTCCCTCTTTCTATATTTACTGCAACTTTAAGTATGCTTTTAAATTATTAAATTAAACCTCTCGTCGACTCTCTGCAAATACAATTACGTGCAGATTAAGTGGCCCATGATTATGTATCTCTGTATACCGCGAAACAGTATCCCTCGCAAAACCAAGAGCGTTTTAATCTAATTAACTAATTCGATTCTCACGAATCTCAGCTTGTACATCCGTGACTGGTGTAAACAACGGAAACAACTCGAGCGCTATTCAAGGCCCTGAGAGCGGACAAATCGAGCTCGATCAACCTACAAATCCAGATTTACAATATAATAGCAAGCGTCGTATAATCGACGCCGAAGCCGCCGCAAGTCTCATTATCGATCGGGATCGCGTTATGAAAACGCCCCGCGCGCATACAGGTTTATACAAGAGGAAAGCGCAGAGCCGCCGTTGTTGTTGTGCCGCCCCCATTATACGTATCCTCGGCTGCGGCCGATAGAGAGCCCACACGAGCACTGCACGAATGCCTAAGTGGAAAAATCGTCGGCGCGCGCACCGGCAGAACAACAACATATCGCAGCCGCGCCTTGGAATCTGTCTTCCGATCAATGGCGGCGAGCGCGGGCATAATAACGAGCAGGGCGGGGGCGCAACACAACGTGCACGAGTGCGCGCCGATCTATTCCTGGGAGAGTATTGACGGTCCTGATGACCGCTCGAGTGTGGAAATGGAGATTGGCCCGGTCGCTCGAGATACTGTATACCTGGCCGCGGACGGCGGCGGCCGGGGAAAAACCCGGGGGGGAAAAAAAAAGTTAACGAGTGCGCCGATATCGGGATCGAGGCAGCGGCCGCGTCGGATCGGAGACACTCCGCGCGAGGCTCTCGTTATTATTACTCGGACCAATTTGACGCTGTCCGATTTGGTCGCTGGTCCTTCATTACGGAACGGACCCGGCGGGGGGACGACACGAGTCCGTGGATAAACGTTATCCCATTAGGAAAAAAAAAAAGTAAGGTTTACCGATTTCACGAGTCGTGGACCCGTGCAGTGAAAAGTAATTACACTCTTGGATTGAGGTGCAACGAATCTCGGTAACGAATGGAATCCATTCTTGTCTTGAACATTGTGATGATTAATACAATGGACTTTGTGTACAGACACTCGTAACTCCCTCTTGATTGTAATTTCTCGCACTCTAATAAGAGATGCTTCTTATAAGCATCGCCTAATCTCGGCCGTTTCATCTCCCTTTTCACAATTATTTACAATTTGGCCATAGGCACACAGAAATCGTTGTTCCGAATCGGCAAAGCACGAAATGTCCATCTTCGATTGGGATCCCCCCCCGGCGGTAGAGCACAGCGAGACTAATCGGCCGCGAGGAGGCGTCTTCTCGGTGGCCGTATCCGTCAGCGAGGCGCTCCGCCGATCCTTTCGCGAAATCATCAGCGCCACCGGAGCGCAGAGGCCCTCGCGGATCAATGGACTCTTTATTCCGACGGCCGCGGCGGGTATATAAAAAGTGGGCGGAGGGCAATCGCGCGGGCGATCGGGAGGGCCGGGCACAATGCGCTTTCGCGGCGCGCCCACTTCCCGCTCCGCGCGCGCTGCTTCCTGTCCCTCGGCCCCGGGTGTCGGGTGTCCGAGGCGCGGTCGCCGCTCTCGCCCTGGCGCTGCTGCTGCTGATTCCGCCGGGTCGGGGGCGCGGGTCGATCGGCGCCGAAGTAGGCCGGTGCCGCGGCGCTGAGCGTCGTCTTGGAAAGTTTGGCTTTCTGTCAGGGACGCGCGGCTGGGATGCCCCAGTTCGGCGGGGGGGCGGCGCCTCCCTCGTAGGTTACGTAGATCTCAATGCCTGATCAGACAGCAAGTTTTGAATTTACAGCATTTTATTGTCTATCCTGCTAATGTATCTTTTGAATATATAACGGTGGAATAGTAAGGTGACTATACTTTTTCTAACCACAGGAAAAAAGTCTTTAATAGTTCAGGGAAGAAGGAACGTGCAGTTAAAGTTTACGACATTCGACAATTACGCCGTTTTATGTAGTCTCAAAATCTTTAATTTTTTCAATTAATTAACGAGCGAGACTTGCACATCAAGAGTACAATTACTCTGAATTGAAAGAGATTCAAAACTTTACAATAAGTTTCTCTAGCTTTTAAGTTTAACTGTTATGTACGGTTACTTAATGAAATATTTATAAACTCATTGATTTTTATAATAATTGATCATCTTTGATCGACAAAGTTTGACCTACTCTTCTCACTTTTATAATGATTCAAAATTAATGTTCTGTTAGTCGTTTTTAAAGAGCATAGACATAAATTTTCTATTTTGACGTAGAAGTTTAGTAGTATATCCCGTTACAAAAACTGAAAATTGGCTATATATCAGAATTATTTTATAGAGAAATCAATGTGATTTTATATTTGTTAGAAGAAATTGCAAAACAATTTGATTTGTGGATTATATGTAAAATTCTTTGACAATCGATTAGAGTAAATTTATGAAACAATCGATATAATCAATATTTAAAGAGTATAGGATACAGAATTGAAGATATAAAATAAGTAACTGATAATAACCTTTTGATTTTATTTGACAGCGTGCACAATACTGAATGCACGATATTGACGAAGTTGAAGATAAAAATCGAAACGGGACACTATATTCAGACAGTTATGAGATCTATAAATTGCAAAACTTTGTTCTATACTATTATATTACGTGTGAATTGTTGCTTATTATTCTTATTATATTGCGCATTATTACGTATTCTGGGATTAATCAATGAATATAATAGTCAACGAATAGATAACGAATGTTTTGCTGCGCAATACTGCCTAGGTGGTTACATTTTACAATCAATACATATATATTTAGAAATCATTGTTGTTGTATATATATAATATACTATCCATAGAATTTATGCAACGTCAAAGTCAAACGAAAGCTCTAAATCACGATATTTCCAAATGGTACGCGTTTAGTTGGCTAATGCATGCGTAGAATTCCAAGCAGGCAGTATAAATTTGCCGAGTTTGGAATCGGCGGGGGGCAAAAATTCGCTCGAGCGCAGAAAAGGCTCGGGAACCGAGGTGAAAGATAGGGCGGAGGCCGATGCACCCATAAATTAAGCGACACTATCGCGGCGAAAGCCTCGGGGCGGCCTCGAAAGACACGCTCTCTCGGGCTTATATCTCGGCGCGCGTCCGCCCCGACAATGCCAGCTCGAGGAGCGCGATCTGTAACGTTTCTTTTTTGGATTTTCCTCAGGCGGAGCGCGACAAGCTGGAGGAGACGCGCCGGCAGCTGGAGAGGCGGCTCGAGGGCTGCGAGGCCGACCTGAAGGACAAGGAGGAGGAGCTGTTCCTCCAGCTGGAGCGCAGCCTGCGCCTCGAGGACGAGGTCGAGCGGGCGCGGCAGGAGCGCGAGGCCTGCATCGAGGCGCGGGCGCGGCTCGAGCGCGAGCAGGCCGCCGCCCTGCGCCAGCTGCAGATCCAGGCGGCCCAGAACGAGGTGACGCGCCGCTCGCTCGAGCGCGCGCGCCAGGAGGTCGTGCGCCAGGCGACGGCGATCCGCGCGGAGCGCGACGCCCTCGAGCGCGAGGTGAGTCTCCAACCCCCACCTGCCCCGAGACGTCCCCCACAATCCTCCTGATCGCCCTCCCGATTTCCTCAAACCGACCGGTTTTTTTTCTCCGCCCTCGACTGTCAACCGATCCAGGGAGCGGACACTCTCTACGCGCCACCACTCGAATGGACCCTAGTGGCTGACTGACGAGCCCGCGCTTCGATAAAATGGGCCGAAAAAAATAGAGTCACACGGGCGCATGAAACAATCGCGTCGTCCCGCGGGGCTAAGTGGGCCGCGCGTCAAAGTCACCGCGGAGTGACCGTATCTCCGCGTGCAGCGCGCGGCTCCGATTTCCGGGTGCCACTCGAGCCGCGGCGCGCGCCCTTCGCCGGGGAAAGCGGCCGCGGTTTCGGGGGGAAGCACCTCTCGCGGTTAATTAAAACGCGGCTCGTTGCCAAGAGAGAGAGAGAGAAATGTCTGTACCTACGCGAGGGATTGCATGTATACACGATCATAAAGCCACGAGGCCGCGTCGGGGGCGGGGGGACCTTAGAATATATATCCCATTAACCGATGTGCGTCTCCGCAGAACGAGGCCCTGAAGGAGAAGCTGCGGGCCGAGCAGGACGAGCTGGGCGAGGAGCGCCGCAGGAACGAGGAGGGCGTGGCCGCCCTGGCCCACGAGGCGGCGACCCTGAGGCACGCGGCCCGGCACCTGCGCGCGGCCGCCCTCCACGCGACCTCCTGCCGCCGCCGGAGGCGCTGCTCCGTCTGCCTCTACGCCAGGCGCACCTTCCAGGACGTCGAGGACTACCGCGACGAGTGAGTTACGCCCGACCAAATCCCCCGCGGAAGCCATCCCCTCGCGAAAGATATCCCTTGGAAAAGAAATCGCGTCTGCCCTGAGTTAAAACATCCTAACCTGCCGCCGAGCGATCCTTGCACCGCCTGCCGTGCGCGGCCCACCCTGGGGAGGGGGGATGACCTTCGACCGGGGACTAACGCCAACCGCTCGCAGCGGGAAACTGTTCAAGTGCCTTCAAGCGCCGCTGCAGGACCTGCGCACGTGGCTGCGCCCGGGGACGCCGGCGGCTCTGCCGCCCCTGCGCACCAGCTCGCCCCTCGAGCGCGGCATCAGCTACATCGACGACTCGGCGACGAGCTCCGAGGACGAGGCCTACTCCAACACCCCGGCGGCCGAGGTCTCCCTGTCCTCGACCGTCTCCAGCGCCCCGGCAGCGGCCCGCGCCTTCTCCTCGGACTCCGGGTCAGTACAATCCGCGCATCCACCCCGTCGACCAAAAGCTTCCATCTAACCAGAACTGCTTCCGCAGGTTCTCCTCGGAGACGGGCGACCGGCGCTCCAGGTCCTACGAGTGCGGCGGCAGCAGCCGCAAGATCAGCGAGTCCTCGGGCAGCGAGGCGGGCGACCAGCGCCTCGGGGGCTTCACCCGCTCCAGGTGGACTTCCTCCTTCCGGAAGCTCCTCGGCCGCAAGTCCAAAGCCAAGGCCGCCTCCCAGGCTCAGCCGTCCTAAGCGCCCCGCCCGACAACCTCTATCCGTTCTCGCCTCGAGAGGACGCGCCCGTGACGGAACTGGCGACTCGACCCGACCTCGCGGCCTATAGACTCCTACCTGTTGTCCTTTGTACTCTCAGTGTCCCCGAGACTCGGCTCCTTTTTTTTCTGCGACGATGTGCGGTCCTTTTGAGATAATCAATCGATGATTTGTCATTTGACCTAGGGTTTTCCTCGCGTTTTATGCTATTATACACTTAGGGTACAAACCTCAGGATGCATGTGTCAAGTGTAAAAGTAGAGATAGATTTATATGATAGGAACGTTTCTTGCTTCAGTGAACAAATTACTTTATGTAGATTAAATTACATTTGAAATAATGTCTTTATTTAGATTCCTCGTTATTTTCCGAGAGCTACGACAATTAAAATAATTTTAAGGTTTTCTATGTACGGATCAAAGGGTTTACTTATACATTGGTATCGATGCTCTTATTCATCTTATGCAATATCAAGCATTATTGCAAGATTGCAAAACTATTTAATTTTCTGATTTTATGTACAAAATTGTTGTCGATAGTGCTATGTTAAAGAAACACTAAGATCAAATTCTAGAATTACGTTCGCTAAGATGTTTTATTTGCCCGGTGCAAATCAGTATTCTTTTATTTAACAAAACTGAATTTGATAACAAGTATAGATAGATAAATAGATGACTTATAATAATAACAAATCTCTAATAATGAAAAATGTACAAAGATGATCCAATGATCAGTCAAACATCTCTTTAAAGCGAGAATTCTGAATTATAGAATGAATTAGGATACGGTTATTTTCTGTCACTTCTCAAGGTAGTGCATTTCGTACCTTCAACAATACCTCCTTCTTGTGAATTGTAGAAAATCTACTCAATGTATGAAAATATTGAAATTTATTAAATCTAAGTAACTAATCGTGAGCTAATAGGTGTAGTCAAACTTTATTATCAATCTGGCTAGTTACTCTTCCAATACCATATCTAACGATTTAAATAATATCCAGTAAAACATTACATAGAGTCACAAGTTTTGAAAGAACATAGTTAGCTAAATTATTAAGTCTTCCCTTCAAAGTTGACGTATATTAATATTACATCTTCAAGCTAATTAATTTTCAAGTTCTTGATTAAACTAAATAATCAAAAACAGCTCTCGTAATCTTATGGGTTTTCATGATATCTAAGTTGTTGAAGGTTTCCGAAAAACTTATAACTTGTAACTAGTTTAACAATTTATTGTTTGACTTGATCAGGAATCTCAATCTTATTATTAATTACTTGATCATTTATGTTATCGATCTTACGGCAATCATTAAATGAAGATGCTTTTATAATACTTATAACAGTATGTAGTTGTATAGAGTCTAAAATTTTAACAATTTGTACAAGAATATCTTGTATAACAATATTTCATCGAATACCAATATGCAAATATTTTATCTCGTGTCGAGTTGCTATTTCCGTCAACAAAAACATATTTTCAAAGAACGAAAACACAATTGTTTTGTGCTTTATTTTATGTTAGACGCGTTACAGTGATAATTACACGATGCAATGCTATAAACGTGAATTCACTTTCGAGTGTTAAATAACATTCCCGATCAATTTGTTCTACGGAACAATAAGAAATCTTTTTACATGCAACTAATTTTCAAAAACCTTGCTTCGTTATTTTTCTTATTTCTGTGTTGACTTTAATCTATTTCAGTTGGAAATAACTGTGATAACAAAAGAGATTGCTGTGCCGAAGAAAATTGTAGACGGAATTTTAAGTATGCGTCTTTCACACGAAGCTAATGATACAATAAGTATAACTTTTGAAAAGTTAAGGTAGCGTTACAACATTTGACTTTGAGACAATGAAAGTGAGGTTTTAAAAAGCTCGTCCAGTCTTATAATTATGTTCGTAAAGAATAAATACCAATGAACGTGTACATTATATGTCAAAACTTATATTTTTCTTTTTCTTTTCGTCGACAATTTCTTATTTGCTACAATAGCTCAATAAACCTCGCACAGAATCTACTTTTTTTCTTAAACTTCAAAATAATTGTCATTTGAAGTAATATCACGAAAAATTGCAATCCGAAACTAAACTGCCAGCTTACTAAGCATAACAAACAGGTGTTTTAGGGTAATACTGTAATACTATTATAGAACTGTAGAACATTAAAGTGTAACAAAAAATTTGGATCAAGCAGATCAAACAGGAGTTGGAAGAAACAGTTTTTAGAATAATTCAAGAAGACTGTTGCGTTAATTTAAAAGATATTCTCATTTAGTACTTAATGATATCTCAGTCCAACTTATATATAATACTAATGTGCATGTATTTATTGAAATGGTATCGTCATCTTTGGAAAACAATTAAAATACAATGTTTTTATTCAATGCAATATTTATTTCAAGCTCAAAATTATATCACATTTTTTGTTGAAAGATGACGATTTCTTGAATATTGACTTGTTATAGTGAGTTTTGAGGGATGCGAGCTTTTTTCGAAACTATACGGACTGTAGTTTCTCTGTTTTAATCAATCTATAAGTATCCTACTAATGATAAAAAAAATTAACAAGCCTTGAACAGCAAAGATCCTGATTGATCAATCAATATACAATTTTTAATCCTGTGCCTTAGAGCAAGCACTCGTTAATTATTCCTTACAATACTGATGTTATTGTCAATATTTGAAATCTTTTTTGAAAAATTTCCAAGTGCCCAATCATATTACTTCAATGATCTTATGATCGGCGAAATTAACGCGTTATCATCTAAGCAAATTTTCATTGTTTCGGTATTTAAAGATAAAAAGATTAGAAATTATGTTATAGATTCATATCAAAATATCAAATTGTATACTAATAATACTTGCAACGTAAATACAAGAAGTAAAAAATTTCGATTATAAAACAAATATTTAATCAGTTTATAAAAGCATTATTTTGTCAAGACGTTGACAGGGCAAAAAAATAATGAATTGAACGAATTGATTAATTAAAAAGTAATACAAATTGTCAATGACGCTTTTATGAAAAATATAAATTATTATCAAAGATATATTCGTGTTAATTATAAAATTAGAAAACTTCTATTTGGATGTTATTACTAATAATGTACATATCATTTATTTAAAATTGGCTGCTATTATGCGTCTGACATTAAATATTTACATTTAGTGACTGCAAGTATTAATCAGGATAATAGAATCTCTATTATGTAAATTTTGATTTTTTATCTCGATATTATCTCGAGAAAAGTTTTTTAAATCCGTCGACTCTTTGCTGTTTACGCCACAGTATAAGTATGAAAAAAGTAGAGTAATTGACAGGGTTCACAAGGTGTACACATATACCTAATTAAGTATAAAGTAAAAATTTACTTGAGAATGATTAGACTTAATCATGTTTAGGGTAAAAAAATATAATTATATTATATAAGTGATACATTGTATCAAAACTGTGTATGATTCCTTTAAACTGTTTAGGATCTATGCGATGATCAATGTCAACAATTATAAGTTTTGTTTAAATAAGTTAGCTGTAACAGATGCATTTTTCTTTTCCGTTCATCTTTTTGCGTTAGATTCTAAGATTTCGGATAAACTTTCCTATATTGAGCGTAACACAAATTTTTGTATTTATTTTACGATTTATTTATTGAAGTTGTATTTTACACCTTAATCGATTAATTATAAAAATAAGACAAGAGACTTGTCTAAATATTATTTCAATACATTTGACAAACTAAAACGTTTTATCGAATGAACGTACTTTGAAATTAACTTTTTTATTTCATATCAACTTGAATTTTCTTTTATGCGATCCAAACAAAACAGTTATAAAATAATTAAATACTACACTTTTTATAAATACGTAAGTAAATACAATTACAAAAATAAGGGTGGAATTTCACTTGAAAGAAAGCGATACAAAAAAGACGAACGAAAAATACTTGTGTCCTAGTTACGGAGCAAGAACGGGAACGAGCCACGTCTCTGCCTCCTCGTGCTGAAACGAGGGCGATAAAGAGGATAGTTGCCGAATTTGTTTTGTATTCAATGGACCTCGCAATAATCGAAGATTTACATTTAAAAATGTAGAAATAGACCTTATTATAACGATAATGAAGAATAGCGAAAAGCGGTTTCAATAGTTTTCAAAAATTGTTTATTTCAATCATGAGTTAGTTTTTTTTTTAAATCCCACAAGTTCTTTATAAAGCTAGATTTTTAAATAAAACGTACAAATAATTGATGTAAAAATATTTAAATTAAAATTTAAGTTTGAAACGATAAAACAATTCGTTTGATATTTCGGTTTTCATCAAATCTTCATTAAATAACTTTAGTTGAAATGTACTTTTATGTTATCTATATTCGGAGTCATGAATTACAAACTTTGTAGTATTTTTAAAGAAAATGATTCAATTTGTGTAAATGTCTGGAAAAGCGTGAAAAATGTTTTTATTTTTAATGACGTTGATCTTGAATTATACAATTAAAGATCATAAAAAGTTGCTACTCCCAGGTTAAAGATTAGATTACAAAATTTTAAGGGGCTGTTTCAACCGCTTTTTTTAAAAAAATATGATTTTGGTATATTTTAAGGAAATGGAAAAAATCGAAATTTTTTTAACGAAACAATCACTTAAAATTTTGTAAAATAAAATTGGTTTTAAAACATATGGATATTAATATTATTAATATAATAATAATTATAATTATTATTGTTGACGAATTGAAAAAAATATTTTATGAAGTTTGTAAAAAATAAATATGAATCATGATGCAGATAAATTTTCATTAAATTCATTAGGTTTTTGTCTTCTTAATTAATGATATAACCTAATTCTACATTTTTAACTCAATCTAAGTCTTCGATCGTTGTAACAGATTGAAGCAAGAAATGTATGATGTGACTGTGCATGCGTATGCTACAGAATCCGATTTAGAATGTACTCGATGTAATTTGCTACGATGTAAAATTGGTGATACAATGCACTACAAGCAAACAACGTATGTAAAATGTACGTGAAGAATCAAGAGACCTATGGCATTCCAACGAGTATATTGTAATAAGAAAAATAAAATTATTATTATACATATAAAAATGGTATTTTAATACTTTGATTACCTCTAATACCTGTACATTTTTTTAACGTTAATGTCTTTGTATATTTATTTCGAAAATTATTGCCGAACGAACACAATAAAAACTGAAGATTGTCAGAAAAATTAAAAGGCATTAGAAAATAACAAGTTGCACAGAAAAATCCTACTATTGAGTTATTAAAAAAATCAAATAAATGCCAAGTACTATGCCAATAATTATAATTATTTAGTAATGCCAATTGTACTATTTTCGAAAGTGATTTTTTAAAATATTATCAAATTGTAATTGAAATCTTAAGTATTTGAAGGCAGAACTTTTGAAAGTCATAATTTTAATCGAACATGCATGGGATAAAGAATTGATTTGAATCTCATCTGTTTACTAAATGCAAGGTCAAGGGATTATTCGCTCTGAATGATCGTGCAGCTACAGCTGGTGGCAATTCTCAACGAATAAAAATTCTGGCATCGAGGTTGTAACATGGCAAAGTATTAATTTTATCAGAATCCAGGAAAGAGCCAAATTGGCGGGGAAGGAAACGTGGCGAGGGCGGAGATTTGGGTAGAGGAAGGAGAGGGCGCGGAGGTTTTGGGGGGTAAGGTCGGGAGTGTCTAGCCAGAGCGTGGAGTCGGGGGCCGGGTGAGGGACTCGGTCAGGCAGGTCGAGGGGCGCATCAACAAAGAACAGCTGATCGCGGGTCAGCTGGGCGGGGTTACCGGCGGGGCGGGAGGAGCGGGCGGGCGGCGCCGGCAGATGCCGCCAGGGGCGCCGGTCGCGGGCGGCCGCTCGGTGGGCCTCGGCCTCGGCGGGCGGCGGGCGGCCGGGCGAGTCAGTCGCCTCTGGGCCGCCGCACGGCCGCCAACCTGCCCGGACAGCTGCTCCTGCCCGCTCGCCGCCAGGTCGGGCGCCCGAGGGAAGTGAGCGAGCGCGCGAGCGCCGCCTCGTCGGGCAGAGGCGTCCTCGGCTCCCTTGGCAGGCGGTGCGCGAGTGTGCCTGGCTCGAGTGTGCGGGACGAGAGTGGCTGCACCGAGAGCGGACCGGAGACACGCAGACGCCGCGCAGGACGAGTGAGTGCCGCGGTCCTCTAACCTCCCCGAGGGACCCCCGCCCGCCCCGGGCCCCGGGGACTTTAATTGGGGCGGGCCGGACGGCCCGGGGACTCGGATCGAAATACCTCGGGGCCGCTTGGGCGCGCGCGGCGGCGGCCGGGCGAGGGGGCATGGTGGGCGGCGGGGGGACGGGGGGATCGGGCGGTCGCCGGCGGTGGGGGGCGCCGCGGCTCAGCATTCAAGACGACCCAGCTCGCGAGAGATAAAACGAGCCCGAGCCCGAGCCCGAGCGAGACGTAAATATACATGTATGCAGATTTTTATAGGAGCGGTCGGCAATAGGTTCATGGTCGATAATTACGACACTTGTTCTTCTCATTGGCTGCCCCTTTTTGCGCGGCTCTCGCGCGCGCTCCCTCCCCCGGGCGGCCGGCCGCCGCCGCCGCCGCCGCCGCTCGCTCGGACGTAGGCCGCCGCTGCTCTCGGTAATTTTCTTTCACCGCCGAGGCAGAGCCGCCGGCCGCCGCCACAACTCCTCGCTCGCATGTCGCCCGACTCGTCCGCGCCGATTTTCCCGGAGCCGAGCGCTTTCCCGGGGCAACCGGTCGCCCGGTGCAGCGGGTGCGGCCGCTCTCGGCTGCTTTTTCTCTTTTTTTTTTTTTTTCCTCGCCAGGGGACGAGCGCCTCCTCGGTCCGGCTTTCCACCGCGCCGCCTCGATTATATTACCCGCAATTTATCAATCATTGGCGGAAATTTATTGCGCAAGTGGGAGTATTATAAACACACGCGTCTCGGTGATTTATCTCCGAGATATATTCCACTTTGCTCGTTGAGCGCCCGCGGATTATGGCCGCGGCGCGTAAACCGAAAACTCGAGCGGCTCGACTGTTATTGGATGCAGGGCCGTCGATAGGATGCCGCGCCGATTCACCGGGAGAACCTTTGCCGAACGACTCGCTCGAGGTTGCTATTAATCACGCCGCGACTGCTTACATTAAGCGCGTGCTGGGAGGTGATGCTTTTTCGAGTCTGCCGTCATTGGATGCTGCGCGCGCTCTTCAAACGACGGCATCCACACGGATCTCGCGCTTTACACGTCAACCGACCTCCTTTACCGAAAGCTCTCCGTTATGAATGCACGCACGGCAAGGTGGCGGGGGCGTTCGCCACCGAGCTTTCCCTCGGCCCGCGGAGCTTGCGGGCTCCGTGCACGTGCCCGCGCGAGAACACGCGGAGAGAGTGGCATCCTCGTTACGCAAGCGAATTCGGCGCGGCGGTGCAGAGCCGCCGTGGGACTCCTGCCCCCGGCCTTTTTTTTTTCCCCCCCCGGTACCCC
The DNA here is from genome assembly GCA_018906755.1 of Sycophaga agraensis. NCBI lineage: Eukaryota > Metazoa > Arthropoda > Insecta > Hymenoptera > Pteromalidae > Sycophaga > Sycophaga agraensis. Next base: position 3,700,475 of record JACCIE010000011.1, read on the forward strand.
CACGCCGATGCACCGCGCCGACGTTTCGCGAGGCAAGCTTTTTTTCGCCGTCACGCAAGGAGGTTGCGCAACAACCGCGCTTATAATACACGAACGTGCAGGCCGCGAGCCGCTGCACGAAGAGTGTGTGTATGTATGCGCGGGGCTTTCGAGTTTGCATGTAGAATGCGCGCGCTTATGCGCGCCTGTGCCGCTGGGGGGAAAAAAAAGCGCCTCCCTGTGAATGCGACACGATGTCGTTTAGCGCGCGGCGCTCGATTAGAGTTATCGGGGCGGGGATAGCGCCGCGAGATCGCTTTGATTCGAGTGGCCGGAGCGCTAACGCGTATGACGTATAAATAGTCGTTGTATTTTAGGAAAAGATAATAAAAATATTTGCCGCGGTTAAAATTAACCGAAGTTTCTAGTGTTAATTTATCGATAGGATCCGCGCGGGGTATTTTTAGACGGGACACCCGCTGACGCTGCCCTATTAATCTTCCTCGTTATACTGCTGGCTTGGCGATTTTTTGATTGTGTACAGAGTAATGTATGTACGCGGTGACAGGATTTTTCTACAAAATAAACTATTCTTAGATTCGTTGTACGTGCGAAATTGCCGCGTCAACGGACATTTCCTTATAAACAAGCTTTGCTTTTCTATAATGAAACTCTAGAGCTCGTATCTGCCAACTATGGATTTTCTACTGCTGCATAATCACGGCGAAAAGATCATTTTCAATGAAAATTCTTCAATGAATAATTTGTTGCCAACATCGGATATCTCAGATTTATTAAATAATATTTCCGTAATGACTTTGGTCGCGTAATGGCTCGATTTATTATGAATGGCTTACTAAATTATAGACGTCCGAGGAGCGCCGCGCCGTATAAGGAAAAATTGAATTTTACAAATAATGGATTCATCTCGGGATTTACTCTTTGAAATATGCTGGTAGAGGAAAAGAGCCTCGCCGAGGCTTAAAGAGATCTCCTCTCGGTCCTAATGATAAGCTAGATGTAAGGATAGCCTGTGATACGAGACTCGGCTACAGGAAAAAAGCATACGGCTCTTGAAAGCGATTCGGATATACGAGCACACTCAAACGGCTTGTTCTAATGGGTTACGCGTATAAACAAACGATTCGCTCGACACTGTACCACGCGTTAGAAAAGCAGATAATGCACACGACCAAGTATTTTTAGTCGACCAATCTGCACAACGAATGCACTCGCGTATTAAAAGGCCGAGTGCAAAAAAAAAACGAAATAAAACGCGAATTACACGAGAAGGCGGAAAACAAAGGCAGCGCCGCATCGAATTCCTGTGTACATTTTCCCGGGCAATTATAAAAGCGAGCGCTACGAGATTAGGCCAATTAATACGCGGCCAATCGCGAATCCTTCAAAGAAATGGAGGCTCGCGCACACCGGGCCGACAAGTACGTAAATACGTATATCCGAGCCCGCGTGAGTCAGCGCACGCGCTCGCGGCGGATCGGCGACAAAGCGGCGACGGCCGGCTGGGAATAATTGCGAGCAAATGATTCGACGGAGCGCGGGGGACGGGAAAGAAAGCCCGAGCGGCCGGCCGGCGAGGAAAGCGGTGTGTATAATTGGTACAGTGTTCGAGGAGCCGCGCGCGGTTATATACGCGAGGCTGTGTGTCTGTGCCCCCTCCCCGCCGCGGGCGTATATCTATAATCAGGCGGAGGCGCCGGAAAGTTGGTGCCTACGCAGCCTCTCGTCGCGCTCGGCTGCCCCGGCGCGCGCACACATAGAGACGGGCGCGGAGGGTGTAAAGGGGGGAGGAAATAAAAGGAGCCCGGGTGAAAAGCGCGCGGCGGCTTAGCTCCCCGCTGGTCTTTTAGGATCCGCGGCAAAAGCCCGGAGGCCTAATATGGTTTTCGAGAGAGAGAGAGAGAGAGAGGCCGGTATCACCTTCGCTTGGCGGCTGCGTTTCGCAAATTACCTTTTGAAATTTTCAAATTGTAATTGCAAATCGGCGGGGCGCGGGCGCGCGCTTTTCTTCGCGTGTAAACCGCGTGGGTTGCGCGCGCGCGCGCGAGAGCCGCCGCGGCGCAGCGAGACTTTTCGGATGCCTCCGCCGAGGCGCGGAGAGTCGGCTCCCGCGAGGGCTACCGTTGCGAGGTCGAAGGCAGTGCTTTTAGAAATTGCACACGACGGTGACGTAAGGTGAATTTTAAAAAAAAAAGAAAGCGTTTTTTGTTTTTATATAAATATTGCATTTACTCGGCGCGTGGCAAACGTTACCGGTGATAGCGAGGAAGACTGCGACTGTTGACATGTACCCTCGCCTGTGCACGATGTTCATTGATAGGATGCGTGCATTGATAAAGGAATAGAGCCCGGATGACGGGGGGGGGGGCGCTCGGTCATGCTGCGAAAAATCCCGATAAGCGCGGCCCGGCGATAAAGCGGACTTCCTCGAATCGAAACGATTGCCGGCGCCCGCCGCGGAAGTGAGCCGAGTCCTATGTGCATGTACGTGTACACGCCGGCCGGGCACTTATCGCGCGCGCGGCGAAAAATCATTACGGGTCCGCGCGCGCCTCTTAATGCGGGGCCTCGCGGGCGCGAGGAGGGAACGGCCCGCCCGACCTTTCGATCGTCGTAAAGGTAAGTAACGGGAGCGGGCGGCCCACCCGCGGTGCTATATATATGCACGCGTTGCGTTATTCCGTGCCCCCTCGCTTTTACTATATCGGATAAGGCGGACTTTGAATACGCGCCCGGACGACGCGGCTCGACCTCCCCAGGGAAAATATAAACTGTTAGTTTTTTTTTTTGTGCTCATTGATCTACATGTGTACATATATATATATATAAGTACGTAGGAGCGCAACCGTGTCGCGAGGTGTAGACGGGCGTGTACGCAGCTCCCGGGGCGTCTGAATTAAAACGTCTTTATTTGCCCACACAGCCTTCGGTGAGCCCCTGCGCTCAGTCACGTACATGCGACACCGGCGGCTTCACGAGGCGGCCCACGCGCTTATATATAAATATATATATATATATAATGATTTCAGCCGCGAGAGCGCCGTGTGACACAGCGCCATTATATGTACTAACTTAAAGCGGAGGGACGCGCGGCGCGAAAGTTTGAGCCGCCGCGCGGAGAGAATTTTCGAAATATTAATGCACGGAGCGAGCGGCAATCTCGGCGAGGAGGGGGGGAGGTAAAATAAAGAGGAAAAAAAAATAAAATAATGTCAAGAGAGGGAAGAAAGGGGCGAGGAAGCGTTGAGCACGAAAGTCCGCCGTCGCGAACTTTCACGCATTTCATTGAGCCGCGCTAAGAGCCACCCTTTTTATTTTAATTCCGCGGCTAATGTAACGCCCGCTCGCGGGCGTAAATCCTGCGCCGGCAGAGCAGAAAAATACGCGTCCTTAGCGCGCCCGTAACTTTTAACCAGTTTGAATATGTAATAAATATGTCTATGAGAGACGGAAAAGAGAAAAGAGAAAAAAAAACAACGTCGGAATAATCGATGCGGAGCCAAGGGCGTGGTCTAGTTTTTCCTCGCCGCTAATAGCATTCAAATGCTATTCCTCGAGTTTGCAGCAATTTTCTGGCCGAAAAATGATAATTTTTCATTTGGCCGAGGTTAACCATTAGGCTCGTCGAGTAATCGCAAAGTTCGGCGGACAGGCGGCCTCTTATTTTAACGGCCGCGCTACGCCCCCCTCGTCGGAAACAAAGCGATTAAAAAACTGGTTTCCCCTCGGATATTATTCTTCCATTTTTTTTTTCTCCTTTACCTCGAACGCGGCTAATTCCCAGTCGCCTATTCGTCTACTTTCTCCGAGGCGCGCGCATTTTCCTCCTTTTCTCCCGCACTGGAGCGCATCTTTTCCCCGAGGAATCCCATTAGCATCGCCCACCGTCGGATTACTTTGCCCGGGCGCGTGCACCTTGAGAAAGTATATCCTTTTTTTTCAATTCACACGCACGACGCACGTGCGCCCATTTTTAAAACCCGGGGGGTAGAGGCGAAGAGAGCCGCGTCGCGCCTACTATTCGCCGCTCCCCGACACTTTGCGCGCTATTATTGCGCCCCCTATGGGCCGCGAGCGGGCGATGCCGGCGGAATGGATAATGTGCGGAGGCGTCGAGGAGCTTTGTGTATCGGGGCCGGTGTATAGGCACGCGCGCGCGAGCCCTCGTCAAAAATGTATCCGTGCTAATGTGCCGCCTCGGGCCGAGGAAGGCGACGAGGCGCTTTTCTCTTAATTATCGCTCTATGGGCTCGCGGCCGGTTCACGGAATATATTGACGCCTTATTTTGATGAGTCAAAAATCTTACGAAAGCCCATACCCGCTTTAATTGATTTGTCACGCGAGTTTGTTTATTGTGAGAAAAGAATCGGTTTTACGAAACGCTTCCCGGTGACTAAGTGTGCAATCAGCGCTTTTTCCTCTCTTCGGGCCGAATATCATAAAAAATCAATGAAAAAATCAATGGAGTGAAAAGTCCATCAGCCTGCCCGGCTCGCCGATCGAAAGAATTCATTGTCTTTAATTTTGAAAAACACCAAATCTTTCCTTGTTGATTTCTAAGCTCGTGAAAATACTTAACGCTATAAAAGAGATTAGTGGCTTTATTACACATTTCAAAGAAAGATTTACAACAGTATCTGTGGAAAATCTAGGAAAACACTCGTGTTGTCATTAATTATTTCAATTCACTGTTAGCTGTGACTCGACGTAGATACTTACAAAAGATTTTCTGACCAGTTTGTTGCAAGAAACTGATTTATCATTTGAAGAAGGCTGCTGCACACGAGGTTTCTTTTAACAAAGAAATCGTTGTGAATAATGTTGTTGAATTAACAGATTAAATTTTAAAATGCCATTAATGTTATAAAGTAACGTTTCAATTTATAGATTAAAACTTCCTCAAGACTTTATAACATTAACGAACAACTTCTCAACCGTGAATGCATGCAGCCGAAGCTCGTTGTATGCTCGTTAGCCATTAATACGAGAGTTAACGCGGAAGAAATCTTTCCATCAGCGCGTACAATCGGCATTTGTACATCAATTAGCTTATGCGCGCAGCCGCACGTGCCCAGGATAGATTACCATTCGGCAGGGAAACAGATAAGAGGCAAGGGTCGGCAGCCCGCGCAGCATCCGCCCCGAGGACAGCGACCGACCTCCCAACGATCGCCCTCGGGCCGGCCCACGGCTCGCGCGGTAATAAATTGCCGATGGACCACGAGCCGGAAGAGTTTCGACTCCGGGGGGCGCGGCCTGCGCTCCTCCCCGGGGGCCTTTTAGGCGTTCCCGCGGCGCCGCATTCCGCGGCCCCTCTTTTTTTTTTCATTTTACGGGCGTTATATTGTTTACACGGCCGCCCCCGAATATCGCCGGCAGGAATCCGCGCCGTAGAAGGAGACGGGCGCGCGCTCGGGCCGGGGGCCGCCCGCGCGCGCGCCTAGGGAGCCCACGTGCGGGGCTCCCCTTTTTCCTTTCCCCCCTTTCCCCCCCTCGGGCTCGCGGTATGCGCAGCGCAACCGGCAATCAGCGCCTCCTCTCCCGCTCGTTTTCGGGCTTCCGCGGACGCGCCGAGGCGGGGCCCGAGAGTGTCGAAAGAGTCCCGGCCCTCCCCCCTCCCCTCCGCGGGAGTCCCTCGGCTCTTTTTATCGCGGCTATTGACACTGCGCGCCAAGGATGCAGCGCCGCTCGCTTTTTCTCCCATTGAGCGCGCTGATAAGCCCCGAGCGTCTTGCACAATGGCCGCCGCTTGTGCACGTCGCTGCTGCTCCCCCACTGCAGCCTCCCGATGCTCTTGTATACGCGCGCGCGCGCGCGCCGCGCTCTCCTCCTACGATACGTATAACAGCGAGGCTAGAGGTCGAGGCACCTTCTTTCTTCATCAAGCGGCTCGGCCGTTTGATTCGATTTTTTTTTTTTTTGGGCGCTTGCTTTTGTACCCCCCCGCGAGAGCACCGCGCGTGTGCAACTCCGTCGAGACAAATGGCCGGCGTGTCCCTCGGCCGAATAATCGAGATATAACGATTCCGTCCACTTGCACGCCGGGTGAAATCACCGTGAAATGCACGAGTGATTCATCCTCGGCGAACAATACCGGCCGACTGTATTATATACCTCCGCGCGAACAAAGATTAAGCGCCGATCGATTTTACAATATATATATACGTACACGCGAGAGGAGAAAAGTCCGCGTAAACACATAGCGATCGCTCGCGCCCGTGGAAACAATAAATCCCCCCGATTACGCGGGCGCGTGTACATGCTTACACGTACGTACATGTGTGTGCACGTGCCGCCGCGGCTTGGCAGCTCGCGCTCGCGCCTCCTGCCTTCCTGATAAATGAAAATTAGACTCGGCGCGCCGCCGCGGAGAGGCACCGAGTCCGCCCGGAGCAATGAGAAAACTCGCGCTCGCGCCGACACAATCAGGCCGCGCAGCCTCCCTGTCTCCGCCGCGCCCCGCGTCTCTCGCCCGCGTCTATCCCGCTGGATTATTATCGCGCCCGACGCCAGTGTTTGCACTCATTCCATCTGAATCTCTCATTACCATTCTCTCGGCCGTGCATTTAGAGCCGGCGCTCGGCCCCTCGTGCCTTTCTAATTACCTTTTTTTTTTCTTTCCTTCCCCGCGGCCCCCCAATGGCCTCGTCGCTCGTTCATCCCACGGAATTGAATCTCGTAGTTTTTTTTCCCGCCGGGCTCTCGCTCCCACCGAAAATCACGAGGTTATCCTCTCGGAATCGGCGTGAGGTCATCCGGCTGGAAAAATCGGCACTGCAACCTTGATGCGCGGTGCTTCCAGGATAGAAAAAAATCGTCCCTCTCCGCACAAGAGGGACGGGCCGCTCGTGTGAACGCTTGAAACAACGATCAAAAAAAAAGGAAAAAAAAAAGCAACCGCCGGTTTTCCAGGCTGACTCACGCGCCAGTGTGCAGGAGTCCTCCGGGCAAAATCCGTTAAATAAACCACGATCAATATGATTATTATCTCGGGGAAATAAAAGGAGTTAGAAAGAAAAGGACCGATAATTGGCCATCGACACGGGCTCGCTGGCCCTTGGCCAGCTCGCGGGAGAAAAGTGTCGGGCGAAGCGGGCCTCCCTCTTTTGAAAGAAGCCGAGCGCTCAGCTGAGCCGGCCGGCTCTCCTACGCGGCCGGCGGCCGAGCGACTTTTCCTGGGCGTGGGCGCCGGCGGCGTGGGCAGCCGCTCGTTTCTTTTCATGGAGCGAGCGACGAGGCTCGCGTGCGCCTCTATATATACGCGCGTAGGCGCCGACCGCGGGGCTTTGTGCTCCCGGCGAAAATTAGGCGCGCGCCGGCTCGCCCGGCTCCTCGGGCTTTATCACGCCGGACAATAGGCTTCCGCCGTATGTTCCGGCCGATCCCGGCCAAATCAATCGGGGCGGCGAGTCTTTTTTCTCGATGCACGCGGCAAGGGATACATCGATCGCAGGCCCGGCGACGTTGCACAAAAACAAACATCCTTCCGACCTGACTCTCGAGGTCTGGCATGTCGTGTTTGCCAATCGAAGGCGCGATGTTGTTGCCCGCGGCGACGACTGCTGTTGTCCTTTCCTTCGTCATCCCGATAGCCTAGTTGTAACGAGGTAGATTAAGCTCGTGTTTAAGCGGCGCTGATGCACTAATGACGGTTTTATCTCGCCCGACTTTAATGTTTAATTGTTTGATTGTATTTTCTTTCTGTTACAGGCCACTCGCATGAGGAGAGATTATCGCTAGTTATGCCCCTCTGCCACGTAAGTTGACTAACAACTTTTCGCCTTATTTATACAAATAAGCTGCATTGTATTTTTTACAACCTTAAAACGTGTTTGTAGTTGGTACACACTGTATTACAATTAACTGCGCACGTTTTTTTTTCTCCTTCTTTATATAAGCGGCGTAAAAGAGCGCTTTAAAGCGAAGTTACTTATAAACTCGTGTAGCTATACAACTTCTTCTTGAAGAGCGGGTTGGAAGAAAACTGGAATAGCTGCACGAGAGCCAGTTTTAGCCTGGCCCGCGCCGTTCCTTTTTTCCTCCCTTGATTGCAAAAATACGAGTCTCTGATAATTTTTGTGGGGAAAAATCGTATTACAATTTAGCCCGAGTTTACGGGCGCGCGACACACGGGACCGGCGATACAGAATCTTTCTTTTTTTTTTTCTCCTTTCCCGCGCCGCCGCGGTACAAACTGCCCAAGTCACGCAAAAACTGCTTTATGTAATTAAGCCACCACTGCCGGGTAGGAGAGTAAAACTCGGTGACACGCGATCCCGCGTCCCGCGCGCAGGCTGCACACGGCGTAATCTCGAAATTAATACAAGTTCCCGCGGGAGGCAGCGCCGCGGTCTGCCGATACGCCCGTAAATCACGAATTTCCGCGTGGGCCGCGCGCCTCTCGGGATGATGGGCAGGTGGGGTGGGGCAGCCGTAAAAGCCGCAGAGGCACATCTCGCGCCGATGCGGACGCGCGCGCGCGCGCCGGGGAATCGCACGCGGGAGCCTGTGTATCCCCCGCGGAGGTAGGGGTGGGGGGGGTAAAAAAGCGGGGCGGGGAGGAAAAAAGCGGGCCGGCCGAATGCGATCCTCGCGCGCGTTCCCACAAGAGTAGCAGCCGTAAAACTCCCTCGCCTCACGCACTTAACCGACGCGCAAAAAAGGCCGAGTTTCGCGGGAGAGACGGAGGCGCGGCGGCGCACGTGCACCGCGCCTGCTGGCTCCTCCGGCGCAACGACCTTTCCCAGAAACGCCGAGTCCAATTTGCCCCCACCCCCTCAGCACCGGTGGCCGGCAATCGATGCGCGGAGGCGGCGACGCCCGGCGTCCCCTGACCCCCTGACACCTTTCGCACTCGCGCTGCGCCATTGTGTTGTCCCGCCCGCCGAGGCTGACTCGCTGCTGGGCGGAGCCCCGGACCGCCGCGCTGCGATCCTTCCCGCGGCCACGCGCACTCGCAACAATTTCGGTGCCACATGATTTCATGGCACTTGGATGCAGCTGGCGGTCATGCGGCTCGCCCTAGCAGATCCTATAATAGACTGCTTTATTCTCTAGAGTTTTAACCAGCTTGTCTTGCTACATTTGACACTTCAACTTGGTTTAGGAGTTACTACTATAAGCAAGTGTTCATTTGTGTGTTGATACTCGTGTGTGTTGACTAAGTCATGTTCTAGTGTACATCATGGTATTATGTTAGATAAACTTCATTTGCGATTTGAATGCTAGTACTTGTTTATGGCCACTTTGTCGGTTGAATTTATAGGTTGAATTAATTTTTCTAGCTCTAACTCAACATTCAATCAAAATTTTAAAGAAACAAAGATACAGTGGTTTTGCATATGTTGATCTTTTAATATATTGTGATCGTCTCTTTTTCTATGACAGTTGTTAGATTAGTAGTATACTTTTATTATAATTTAGTGTTCCATTTGATAATTAATTCAGCATGAAATCGGATCGATTTCGTACACTGACAATCATAAAAAACTTGTCAGTTTTTTCTATTTAAGCTTCTAGCAGAGTAAATATGTTTTTAAACGTATAAAATCCAAACACGATACTACCAAATGACAATAATAAATGAACTCGGAATATCTATAAGATAATGGATGTATTGGATAACATAAATAGCTCTGTACCGGTTTCACGTATGTAGATGTTGTAGAAAAGATTGATGCAATAGATGACACGAATGGGTCTGAGTAATAGCCTCAAAGGACGCTCATTAGTGTTTATATAGATAACGAATGTGGAGCGATATCGAAGATAAACAACAATGACGAGTAATAATCATCTGGCATTGGGCTGCGGAGGCAGGATACATTTGCACACCTCTCAGAGATATCGATACACGAGCCATTGAATTCCACGACTATGCCCGAACCTCGAAAGGCCAGCAAAGCCGCACGCAGCGAAAAGCTTAGCGCGTTTTTTCCGGGCGCCCTGGGAGGCGATGGGCGGCGACGGCGGCGGGCCCAGTGCGCAGGTGCAGCGGATCGATCGGCCCGGGCCGCTCCCTCGTTACCGGGATTTACGATCGGCGCCCCGGCGAAAAGGAGGCGGCCGCGGCGCGAGTGTGTCAGGGGCCCCGGCGGGCCGCACGCGAGCACGAATCCCCTGTTTACAACCTGCGCGCGGCCTTAAAAGCCGTTAAGCGGGCGTCGGGTGTCGCGAAAACAATAACCGCGGCAGCCCGTAAAGCGCGCGCGATTTTCGCAGCCTCTCCCGGCCCCAAGGCCCGCTCAAGATTTATCCCGCGCGCTTGCGTAGGTGAGCGCCCGTAAGGCGGCCGTTCTTTACAAACGTGCGTATATTTAGCCCCAGGCCGGGCGGATGATACGTGTGTTAATCTATACTCTAGCGGTAATTATAAAGGCGGCCTCTTCCGCACGCGGTCGATATACGTCGCAGGTGGATGCCAGCGTGCCGGCGGGGATCGCCCGGAGCGAAGGCGCGGGCTCGGCGACTTCCGGCTGCTCGCCGGAGCCCCCGATGATTCACGCCGAGTCTGCTACTGCGAGCGCAGTCGGTGGGCGCCCGGTGCGCACGGGCTCTCGCTCCTTTTGTCGCGGCGGCGGCGGCCCGCGAGCGAGATGCCAAATCGGCCTGGCGGACGTCGTCGCCGGCGTCCTGTCTCTCCTCTCGTGGCCTCGCTCCTATATATACGTGTGCGTGAAATTGCGCGCCCGGCCAAATGGACTCGTCCTCCTTTATCCCCTATATTTACAGCCCCGCAGTGCTTGCGGATCGTCCGCGGGACGGCCGGCTTATACGTATATAGATAGATGGAACCTCGTGGGAAATGCTTCTTTTGCTATTTACGACGTATAGTGTGTGCGGCGCACTTTTCGAAACGATAAAAGTATACCTCGCCCGAGTAAAAATATACAATGCCGTCGCCTCGTGCAATAGAGATAGACGCAACGTTTATTTTCAATGTGGGTCACTTTAACGATCATTTAACTGTAGTTCAACAATATTGCGCGCCACGGGACGGTCCGCTCTATGGTTATATACTCGTGTATTTCTGTCAGTATGGCAGGCCAGAGTGTAAAACTTTAAGCTCGCGTCACTGGCAGTCCGGCATTGAATCATTCCGATTCTTTCTGCGCGGACGTATTAAATTCCTCGGCACTTTAAGCGCAACAATGATCCATAAAGCCCGAAAAAGGTCAAGAACGGGTTTCCATAAAAGTTCATCGCTTTAATCCTCGATAATCTCGATGACTAACACTTTAAGATATACGTGCAATTACTGCTCGAGCGGACGGGCGCATTGTCAGTTTGTAATTCCAATGGCTGGTCCATGAAAGAACAACGGCACTCGGTTTGGTAAACTTTGACACCTTTTGCGAGGAGAATCAATATATCCAATCGTATAATCGGCCCTAATTTATCGCTCGTCTCGTACCAAAAGGCACTAAGTGTGCGATAAACTGTGGGATCGCAAGTGTGAGATTAGCGTATGAATAAAGAGCGAGAGCCAAGGAGAGAGCGAAGTAGTAGGCGGTAGACGGCAGCGGAGCCCGATGGATCTCCGGGGCCAAAGTCACTGGGAAATCCCACATAGACCGGATCGAGGTATGCACGCTGGCCGCCGCCCAGGCCTCGAACGGAAGGGCCTGTTGAGGACGAGTCACCGGAGGAGGGCGGACTCGTGGCATCCGCCGAGGCCAGTCGCACGTGCACGAGTGCCTAAGTGAATCGTCGCTGAAGCTACTCATCGTTTAAACCAAGGCGCTCTCCTTTATCCGCAGCCTGCTTCATCAGACCCACGAAACAAGTGACTCGCTCTTAACGATCGGCCGACGAGCAGTGGATCCCGAGATCCGCTCCAGCCGAACGAAAATCCGCCCGTAAAAACGCACAGGAGGGAGCCGAGCAGGTCCTCCAGCTGCCGCGGGACCTTTAGAGACGGGTATACATATCCTTGTCGAAGGGGCCGACAGCGCGTGCGTGTGTGCGTGCGAGGGGGTCCATTGGCCGATTGTCCCTCATTCTTCGCGGAGCGGATGAGGGACAGCTGAGCCGCGAACAAAAGCCCGCGGGTTATAAAAAAAAAAAGGAAAGCGAGCTGGGAGCCAGGAGGAGGCGCCCGCGGCGTACGTACACCCCGTGATATATATATATATGTATGCGGGCCGCTCTCGCGCGAGGGCCTTCCGCGTAATCAGCTACTCTCCGGCGGAGGCGTAACGACGGGGGAGATAACAATCGCGCGGCGAGGCGCCGTTGCGCAAGCCCGCGGCCCTTGCGCGACCGCCGCGCTCTCCTCCCGCGGCTCGTCGGGCTTTGCACGAAAAAGAAAAAAAAAATAACAAAGATCGCATACACAGACACACGTGCATCCGTGCGCACGACCGAGCGCCCGGCGTGTTTATAATTGGCGATCGCGCCGCCGCGGGCCCGCAGTCGGCTGCATTTTCGAGCCGCGGGAGTGAAAGTGCCCGCGAGAGCGGCCCGGGCGCTTCCCGATCGATCATCATCCCGGGCGGTTGCGCAAGCCCCCCCCCGCGGCTAACGAGGCGCCGGCGAGGGGCCCGCCTGCGGCCCCCGCCGAATTAGAGGCCCGTAAATCCCGCGCCGATTGTTTATCGCGCGGTTTTAATTAATATTGATGGCCGGCCGGTAATTGGCCGAGGAGCCAGGTCTTCCTGGCCAAGAGGTCCGCGGCCGCAATAAATCCCCCGTAATTATAATCGACCTCGCGGCTTGTTTTTCCGGGCTTCCCTATTGTGCGGCTTTAAAGGCCGGCCTTAAAAGTGCGTGTAAAATTCCGCTTAACGGCCGAGTTGCACGCACTTTAACCGCGTCCGCGTTCTCTAATTGTCAATTAACGCCGGCCGCGTGCTTATGCCGCTCCGAAAAATCAGCCGCGAGCGTCAAAAAAAAAAAAAGAAAAAAAAAACTAAAGACCTGGATAGCGGTCGTGTACAGGCGCATTACATTGGCGCGATCGCCTGCACTCCCCGGCGGCTTGCCACCCGGCCGAGTTGGCAAAAACACGGGAATAAAAGCCGTCCCCCGGAGAGGTTAGGTCGCCCCCGGCTGCGCCTTGGCGCTGCGTTACGGATCCTTCCGCACGCCCCCGATCTTTTGTCAGGCTCCGCGAGAGCCGCGCTGCGGACAAACGAGGTGGCAGATGGCCCGCTGATCCCCGTCGTATGCCGGCGGAGGGAAAAGGGCAGGGGCCGCTCTATCCCGTCCTTGGATAGAGCCCTTCGTTTGCACGGTCTGCGATGCCGCAGCAACAGCCGAGGCAATGGCTCATCTCCGGCTGCTTTTCGCTGGGAGCTCGCTGTGTGTCTCTATCTCCTTCTAATCGATTCAAGTGCCGTTGTTGCGCGCCCGTGTTTGCCCAGGGACTTTTCGACCGATTTGGAGCGCGTGTGCGGCGGGCGCCTGATGGATGTCGACAGTCGCCACGCGCCCGATCGTAATTTCATTTCCAGTTTGAAAAATGCTTCGCGGTCCTGTAATAATAGGTGCTTCTATATCGATCATACGTGCTTCTCATGGCTTTCAACCACGTCTTCTATTAGGGTACAAGGACGAGTGTCAGTTTTATTCGCTCATGCTATTATATTGTAAAATTTCGTTTAATAAATCGTTATCATTCTTTAATGTGCTATTTACAAACTAATTATAATGAGGAAAGCGTTAGTTATTGGTATTCAGCAACTCTCTTGAACTTTCATCGATAATGTACAGAGTTGAAACTACTGACGCAATGAGTTTTACTAAAACTAAGGATAGTCAGTAAATGGTTAATTAATCTTTCTTGTTGTTTTATGTAATTGTTAATTAATCGTTGCAGAAAATACAAAATAATGACTTAGAATGCAGACAGCGTAAAATTGACATTTAATTGAAATGCCAGGGTATACGTGTGCATTTCAAACAATGTTACTCAACTTTAATTGACAATGTAAACATGATGCACAAGTAAAGTAACACTCTTTTACAAATAAAAGAATATTGCACTACAGCTGGCTGAAAAATATTGTTGAATATTTTGATGTCGAGACATTTTCGATTTATTTTTTACTCACTGAATTTTTTAAAAAGGTTTGGCATTAAAATATTATTAACTAAAGCGGAAAAGTGGCTTTCAACTGTTAGTTCCTATACTTTGAAGTATAGTATCAACCGCAGCTTCTTCACTCTTCTTTGCTTCCATACTTTCGGAAACGCTTCTATTATTAGCCTGGCGACGCGATCCACGAAAATATATGTATGCGTTATATTTGTGTTTCCGAATGGGTAGCATCTCAGAATTTACGAGTTTCGCGATTCCCCTTACTAAAGCGAGCAAAACTGTACGTTATGACCCGTGTGCACTCGTTTCTCTCAATGTTTTTCTTACATAGGTGTATATAATGCCCTGCTTTTCGAAGTGGAAGCGAAAGAAACGAGTCATTAAAAATGCAATTATTCCAATATGTTCTCATAACTTTTTCAGCATAACATAAATTTTTCAATACTTGCAAATGAATGTACTGGCTTACTTGTATGACGTAAATGCAGCTGTGTGTTTCAATTTGGAGTTTAATTAAATCAATTTCGTAATCAAAATATTATATCTTTTAATAAAATTTAATTCGGATAAACCCTGAGATTCGCAAATTAAAAGTTTTGTTTCTTGAATGCAAAAAATATATCTATGGGAAAAGTAGAGTCAAATGACCATTAGTTTCATAGTTAACATACGAGTAAAAATCTAACTATAGAAAAATCGTATAATCAGCATTTCTGATAAAAAGAAGAAATATACTAAGTAGTCTTAAATTTTAAATAAAAAATTAATTAGAATTTACTTTACTAATAAAATATTTTAATTCGAGCGGATTCATTAGTCTTAAACCTATCAATCATTAGATATTTCGCATTTCAATTTATTTCTCTATTACACTTTTTTTGATAATTACTATGTTGTAATACTCTAATAATAATGAAAATATTTATTTTTATGAGTATGATTATAATTTCAAAGTATTTTTGACCTAACATTTTATTTGTATTTTCTAATGTCTCATATAATGATATGGGTTGTCAGCATAATATAAAAGCTATCACTATCTACTATCAATTTTAATCACGCGTACATTTTTGTTTTTTTACGTTCTTGTTGTAATAATGTGAGAACAAATGTACACACGACGATATATCTTGTAAAAATAAATTGTATTTTGTATATCTGAGCGTAACATAACAGATAATTGAATATTTGATTTAATATCAAAGATATTAATTACGCATATAATGGTCGTCGAAAAGTGCAAGAGATACAAAATACTAAACTTAATAACCAAGATTTAATTAAGATTTTTCTCAAGGAAACCGGTAATTGGCAAGATCTAATTTATTAAATGCCAAGAATATTTTAGTGCATATAAGTTATGAGATCTTAAAGAATGACTTTATTGAACTTTTTGAGAGCAAAAGTTTCATCGTTAAGGTTTAATTACAAGAATCTTGAAGCAAAGAAAATTAGCGTTGTAAAAATAATATTTAATAAACATTCATATATCTTTAATTATATTATATCGAAATAAAAGCGCTTACGCCTTGTAACGATAAATCATTATTATTCGTATTAATCATCTTGCTCGCGAGAAAAAAGCGGGGCAGAGCTGTGCTGTCCCCCTCTCATTCTCTCTTTTGAAAAAAAATAACTTATTACGAAAATAACAAGAAATAAAAGAACGAATAACTCGGATTAATTCTGCTTCTGCGGCCGAACAATAAAAAGGTTAGCGGACAAAAAATCACGTTTCATCTTCCGACGCGTGCAATTCATCGTCAGGCGGGAGAGGCCAACAATTTTGGCTTTTTAGTCGCTCTTATGCGCCGAGCAGTTCATGCTCCCGAGAACACGATGATTGCAATGATTTCGAACAAAGAGATTATAATCAGCTGATCGAGAGCCTGGCGCAAGTGCCTTGCGATACGCTGCGGTGACATTGTGCGCCCAGACTATAATCGATGAAATCACCGGTTTGACGGTTCAATCAATTGGCAACGGTTTCACTGCATAAACTCGGAAGATTTATGAAAGAGCTCGGATCGTCTAATCAGTCACGTTTTTCGCCTATTTCGATAACCTGCGAATAACCTCGTTGTGCATCAACTGTCGCGTAAAGTAACTTTAAATAGATCGAGTATTATATCAATAAAGGATATTGGTTGCTTACGTTTATATGGCTCGTTGGCTCTGTCGTTTAGTATTCCATAACGGAATGCCATCAAGTTCAATGCACTTAATATGTATAAGCTAATAATTTATGCGCATTACACTATAGAGTATATACATTGTGTTTTTTCTTACGCATCATGAACAATGAGCAATCTCGTGCGTAATAATATGGTTATAAAATTCACATGGTTATCTTGCTATAGCACGATCGAAAGTATACGTTATTAAAACTGCAGCGAGACTAAATTAATTAAGTTTAATTAAATCATCTTGAATAATTTCGTATAAACGAGTATCGTCAATCCGTTTAATGAAGTTTTTCCACATGATATTGTCAATAGTAGCCATTCTGTTCCTTATGAGATTTCAATGAGCTCATCTGAAATCAGCTTACAATACTAATTCAATTTGCACTTACAGTATATTAGATTTGTCCAAATAATTGAATCACCCGCGCACGTTTTGACTTTCACCTCTAACCAGCAAATCTAATTACAAATTTAATGACGCTATTATTTTAATTTTTATCGATTCTCTTCCTTTCCTTCTGTTCCAGGCGAGTATATCTGTCAAGCGGCAACGACGTTCGCTTCCACGGGGCGCAAGCAAGTAAGCACTTTTCCCTCGGAATTCTACCCGATTACGTAATCGATATATAAGCCTAAGCCCGTTACGTGCACGATTTTCATTATAAAACGCGAACTGGTGCGCTTTCTTTTTTAAACAAAAAACGCGCGCACGCGTACACGGGCCGTCCGTCCCCTCGAAGCGGCCAATTAGCGAAGGGCCGGCGATGATTCGGAAATAGTCTCGGGCGGCGCAGTCATCGCCCAGGCCAAGGGTCCACAAATCACGGGCGGCTTGTCCCTCGGGGCTCGGGCTAATTAGGCCGCCCGGCGGCGCGCGACATCGATCCGCGCGAGGACCCGAGAGCTTGCAGCCGGGAGCTTTCGCGCTCCTTCGAGACTTTTCGGCCCCGCGGAGATCTGGGTCACGGGGCCGGGAGCCCGCGCGCCGGCGCCGTTTACCTGCGCACCCCGCCGGCTCCTCCTCGCCATCCGCCTCGGCTTCATCTCCAGCGGACGACACGTGTACACGTGTACACGTAGCCCGGCGGCGATGCGGAGGGTTTAAATCCGGCGCGTCGATGCGATCGAGGTGGGCGTGACTCACCGATTGCCGGGGCTCGCCCGGCACGCGGTAATGCAGCCCCGGTTTTCGGAACGCTCGCGTTGCGTAAGCCGGGAGGTGGGTGTAGGCCGGGCCGCGTTCCCGGCGGCGCCCGACCCAGATACGAGATAATGCCGCTGTTTTAAATGGATTTTCTCAACATTGTCGGGCGCTCGGGGCGCCTCGTCTAATTGTCACTTGGTCGAATAGTGGGAATGCCGAGCCATTACGAAAATTGCGCAACGCGCCCCGCTCGCCGACTCGTTCCAATGACCTTCCGAGAGTCCGCGATGCGTTCCGCCGCGCGCACCTCCGCGACAACATCCGCGAGCGAAGAAAGCACTGCATCCGGCGATGCAACCCCAGCCGCGGACTTGGAAACTGCCCTTTTTCCTTTCTAACTCGGGCAGTTTTGAGAAGAAACCGGCCGGTTTGGTCTGCGTTATGCACGCTCGCGAGTAGTATATATCTCATACATGAGACTGGCGGAGCCTCGAGCTCAACCGATCGGCGCACCAATTATAAATTGTAATAGCACTTGACGTTGCGCAGGCGGCGCGCGCTCAAGGCCGCGATTTTCGCCCGGTGGTCCCTGACCCCGCGACCTGCCCGCGCCCCGCTTGCCCGCTGACCCGAGATCGCACGGCCGAGGTGTTCGACTTAGGCCTCGCGGAGGCGATAGTTGCGGTGTAATGGCGCGTAAACGAATCGCCGAGGGGGCGAGATTGAAAGCGATAGTGAAATTGGAATGGCGCTCGCGCGCGAAACCCGCAGTTTTTGGAAGATGCCGCGGTCGGAAGGCGGAAAAACGGGGGCCGCTCGGCCTTGATACGTCAATCCAGTTCCTCGACTAACGTAAATATGTATAGGCTCGCGGCAGGCAATCCATTGACGGAATTCATTCGGATTATCGGTAATAAAAACATGGATTCACGTCTATTTTTAAAGCCAAGGCGAATAATTGTGCGCATCGATAGAGCCGCGAAATACAGAATACACAAAGTGAAGAGCGGAAAGGGGGGGGGACTTCGATCCGAACAGCGGCGCGCAGGCTGCGGCACAAGAGTCACGAAAAGTGTTATTGGCGAGACTCCACGTTATTGTATAGCGACAGCGGATAGAATTCCCTCGTCTCGACGCAGGTTCATCGACTTAACAGTAAAGCACGTCGATACGCTTGCAAAAACAGAACGCGGGCCGAAACTAATATTTATAGCCGGGCAATAAATTCAACGGCAGCAGACGTTAGACGCGAGTCACGGCTTTTAATTGAAAGATACAACATAGCCCGAATGATATACACGATGCATCGCCAGTCGGACTGCCACCGCTCGCCGCGGACGATATAAAAACAGCGGAAATCGTCAATTTGGACGCACGCGTGCGCACGGGGCTGTTGTCCCTCGAGCGGGTGGACGGCCTGCACGTATATCGGCGCACCTTGTGGGGTCGCGCGGGGTTCTAATCGGGCGCCATCATCGGCACGAGCGGCTCCTATCTCCGGCCGAGTCACGTGGACGACTCGTGCGCGGGCAGGCCCGAGGTTCGTCGGCCCTTAGAGGCGCCGGGACACCTGTCAGAGGCGTCGCGCTTGGCCGAGGTCAGGACACCTCCTCGCGGCGGCCACGAGGGCCACGCCCCGCACGCGCCGACGCAGCCCCTCGCCGCCTGCACGCGCCGCGCCCACTTATATGCAGCCGATGCAATCGGGCGTCCTTCACGCCCGAATCGGAGGGTCCGGGGCTTTCTCCGAAAAGCGCAGAGCTCGTTGAGGGGGGGGCGCGGTTCGTTGACTCGCCGGCGAGAGCCACCTGTGAATATCTGAATTTCCATCGGCCGCGTTATTCGCGCGCCCCTAATTAAGCCGCGCCTCCGTCGTTCGCCCTTCTTTAATTAACGTTTACGTTTACGAGCGCACGATCGTGTGGCCTTTTTGCGATTACCGGATATAAGTGCCCGGGGAGCAGTTCGGAGTTGGAGGCTGCGCCGGGCCGCCCGCGAGAACAACCGGGAGTACAACCTGGCGGATGCTTCTGTACGCCGCTTAAGTAATTGGACGCCGAGGACTCGTCGATTCGTTAGTTGTATAATCAATCGGTCGTTGCCTCGACATGCGTGTGAAACCCGCGTTTGCAAGTGTCTCTCTTGAATTCCACGAGTAGGACAATGCATCGTTCGGTCGAAGTGGATTTATTTTTGTCGTTATGAGTCGATCGTTAATGAGGCGATCTATTAGTACATATTGGGACCACTTGGATTATCGATTGCTCGGATCGGCGTCGAGGTAATGAGGTAGGCGGACGGAATGCAGCGGCAGCGTGCGGGAAATTCAATTTCTCGGTCATCTAATTAGTCTTTCCTAGTCTGCACGTAGAAAAGAACTGGGAGAGAAGGAAGGAAGCAAGTGAGCAAGTGTTAGGAAACGCTTCATTTAAATAGAATATAGTTTCCAGGTCGCGCGTGTCTTCACTTCTCCCCTACAGTAGTTGTCGGGGTCCGAGTCTCGGGCAGAAGATGTTTATCTGTGGCGTTGGCGCCATGGGACGACAAAAAAAACAATCTATAATATATCTACAAGACAAAGTACAAGGTCAGCAGTTTAGTTCGTTTTGTGTCAATAAATAGTCTAGGCCACTCGCTAATAACGTAGTTACATATTTATAATCCATGCGAGTGTGCGGAGCTAATGTAATGAGAAGAATAATGCGGTATCGGCGCAGGTTTTTGAATAGTCATGAAAAACACGATTAAAGGAAGGATGATTAATTGGCTTCCTGCCTTTTTCACGAATCATTAGTCAGAGGGAAATTCGCAGACGGGGGGGAGGGGGCACGGCCGAAGGCTTGAAACTTTGCGTAGCATGGAGGAGTAAAAAAAAAAAGCTTAATTTGCGCAAATTATTGTAATATTCCCTCATTAGGAAGCAAGTAGGAAAAGGTGGCTACATAAGCAAACGTGTAGCTGGAACACATCTAATTAACGATGCTGAAAACAGACTCGTTACCTCATAATTAAAAGCTGTCGTAAAAATGGCAAAGAATATTAATTAAGAAGCCGGCAGTGCTCTCCGTGGAAGCCGGCCGCGGCACTGGAAAGGGAGCAGAACACGCGCAGTTAATCGAGCCCCCCGTGTAACAGTATCGGCTTCCTCGGCCGCAACTTTCCGCGAAATCCGAATATTAATCCCGCGGCGGGGGGGAGGCCGGCGGACGCGGGAAAAAAAGCCGCTCGCAGGAATTGGGAGATACGCGCAGGGGCGGGTCGGGGCGCGGGAAGACAAAGCCCGAGCGCGGGCGAATCGATACGCCGCGGCGGAGGCCCTTGCCCTCGGCCGCGAGCCCGGGAAACCGGGGCGGCCAATTGGCGCGGGAATCGCCGGGGCAGCTGTGAGGCCGGCGGCCGATTGCCAGACGCCCCGGCGGACTTCGATCCCCGCGGGCCGCTGACTCACCCGGCGCCCCCGAAAAGCCCAAGGCCACGAGCGGCCCCATGGAGGAGGCGGCCGTGTACACGCATTCGTCGTTCCCCGATGAATCGTCCCCGGAGGCTGCCGTATCGGCGCGCCGAGAGAGTTCCGTAATGTCCCGCAATTGAGAGTACGCGCGCAATTGCCCCGGGCGCGTCATATCTTGCGCGAGAGATGAGACGGCAAGGACTCGAGTCGAGGCTGCCGCTAAACGCGTCCGCGCCACTTAAACGACCGCTTAACCTCACCGCTGCCCGGGAATTAGAATACGCGCGGGGATTAATTGGCCGGCGCGTGAGCTGTTATACATCCCGAGGTTGCTTCTTTATGAATTCCCCCCGAGGACTGCCGCGAGGAGAGGAGCCGCTCGGTTTTTCGGAGGTGTACTGTACACGGAGGCGCGCGCGGCTCGGCGAATCACGCGGGCTCGGTGGCACGCAGCTGCAACGGCGCGCCCGTCAAAACGGAAGTCCGGGAAAATTGCAGGCTAGAGCGGATTGTAGGTCGCGCGCCAGCGGTGTGTCGGTCGATTGTTACCCTGGGCGAGCGCGCGCCTCCGCGCCAGTATAAAGCGTCCATTTTTTTTCTCTTCTTTTTTTTCTTTTTTAGGACTGGAGGAATGAAGTAAGAAAGGGGGGAAAAAAGGAACGGTTGATACAGTTGCTTTAATGGCAATAGTAAAAATGAATATTGTCGGATATTATCGCGGTCAGTTTTTGCCGCGCTGTAATTCCGCGGCGGCGCGCGCGCGCTCGGCTATTTGGAGCGGCCTGGAAGTGACGGGGCGATTTGTCCCCTTCAAAATAGAAAAGTCGCGCGCGCGGCCGCGGGATAAAGTAGTAATAAAAAAATAAGAAGAATAACGAAAGACGACCGTGAATCGCGCGCTTTTTTTTTCCCGAGCCGGCCGAATATGTGTAGCCTGTGCGTATAAAGCCGCGGGGATGTATCCTTTATAGAATTCACAGAAGGCTCGCGCAACTCGCGACGGCTCGGCTGCTCCCCTTCGATCGGCCAAATCGCGCGGCCCAGTGTCAATCTCCGAATTGGCTCATCGGCGATTGCACGCGCCGCCGTACTGGCAATCGCATGCACAGATTCATCGGCGGGCGAATCGGTGGCATCTAGGCCGCGACGACGCGCAGGTGCCTCGGGCCAGACTGGTCAAGCAGCTCGCGCGCCCCGCCGCGCGCTGCTAATCATAGATTTTTCAAAAAAAAAAAGAAAAAAATAACGTCTCGATCGCGCGAATGACAAAAATATACGCGTGCGACGGTGGCGGCGCGGCTCCCGGCAGTCGTTCCAGCGGCTCTACCCGCCTAACAGCCTGCGCCCGTTTCGCCGATTTTTATTCCGCGCTGGCCGAGATTTATACGGAAGCGGCGCAGCGAGAAGCCGAGAATAACTTTCGCGCAGCGCCGCGGCTGCGCCGACGTCAATTATTTGGGCCGTTCCCTCGGAAAGGATTGTCCGTCGGCCGCAGGCCTTACCCCACCCCCCGGCAACCGACTCCACAGGACGTTGTTCTCCCCAGGCTGCCGTGGAGAAAAAAAAAAAGAGGGGGACCTCCTTTCGGCACATCCGAGTCCCGATAACTCGCGCGCGATTCCCTCCCGCGGCTCCTATTCCCGTCCCGGTGCGGAGCTGATAAAAAAAAAGGCAGCAACGGGGACTCGTATATGGCGGCCGGGTGCTAAAAGAAGCGAATAAAACGCGGGAGGTATTCCCGGGCGGTATCCCGGCGGCAGTTCGATCGGCCCGCGTGCGCCCGCCGCCGCGTACATGTACACACGTAGAAAGGCGGGCGCTTCGGGCCGGCGCGCGCGTCTGCGTTCCTCGGCGGCCGCCGATCATATCTGGCCCGACCCGCAAAACAGACGCGGGAGCCATTGGAGGCGATCGCCCGTCTTCGGATAATCGGCCTAATTGTAGGATCGGCGCCGCGAGCGCGGTTTTAATCACCCGGACGCCACAAGGCGCTCGCGACCACTCGGTGGAAAGCCCTCGGCTCCGATGTGCGCGTAACACACCGTGTAGTCATCCGCCGGGGGAAAAGCGCAGGCGGCCGGCCCCCGGCGCTCTTAATCCCGCCGGGCTTCGGGGAGAGGCCATTCAACGGCCGTCAAAGGCGCGGCCCTTCCGCGGAAAAGCGCCTTTGCCGGGCCGTCGGCATTCACCGGGGCATCTTGATGGCGGCGCGTCAAGAGCCCGACGCCCCGGGAAAGTCGCGCCCTCGGCCCGTGTGCCCGGCCCCCGGCTAATCGACTTTTCGCCCCCACCGCCCGGTCGCGCGCACTTGTTGGCGCCTAAATCGACTGGGCCGACAATTTAATTACGCCCAGGGTTTATATTTATGTATCCAGGGTGTATCTACACGCAGGCGTGTATGTGTGTTGCATTCTTGAAAGGCTCGAGCGTGGTCGCTGGTGTTTCGTTACGCTTATTAGGAGCGTATCAATGTCACTTGATACCCCGGGATGTAAATAAAATGCGGAAGTCGCCATTGCCACTGCTTATGCGAGATTAAAGCGTTACGAGCACATGTTGCGAGACATTACACTCGTTCATTGCATATCCTACATGGCTCTAGTTGGGAATGTTTCCCAGTAACCGTAGACAGACGCGGCATTGGACAAAAGTTTGATTGTTAATAAAAAAACCAGGACGACGGCACGCGCATGCGCTCGGGCCTCGCGTCCACAAAGCGGCTTTATTTGGCAATTGGACGTAGACGGCGCGAGCGCGGCAACTCCTGCCGATAGGAATCATTGGTAAAAGCGGAAGGAAATCGAGACCGTCGACTCGGATCGAGGGCTCGAGATTTTAACGCGCGATTAATGCCGGCCTCGCGACGTAAAAGTCTGACCGCGCCGCGGGAAAATCAGGCGGTATCAATCCCGCGGGCAAGTCCATCAGCAATAAACCGCGAGCCGCTGGATACTTGAACGCCGGTGGAAGGCAATCGTATCGTCGCGGCCACGGTCCGTTCTCCCAGCAACATTGTTCCCCCCGTGTAAAAGCGAAATAAATAAAAAGGAAAATACACAGACACAGGTGTAAGCACGGCTCGCAGCGCGGAACAAAAAAAGGAAGAGAAGCGCGTGTACGTGTGTATTGCGGTAAATCGCGCTACTTTCCTCACGGCCGCGTGCGTGCCCGCATGTATACGTATATGCGCGCGCGATGATCCCGCGCGCCCACTCGTCACGAGCGGCCCGCTTCCTTCTCCCGCGTCCATGTAACCCCCTAGCGCGAGGTGCGCATAAAAGGGGGCCAGCGGCGGCGCGCGCGGAGCCGGCTCCGTCACCTTTAATTATAGGGCGCGGTTGCGCAACCGCGGGCCGGGCGCAGCGCCGCCGCCGAAAAACCCGGCCGCTCTCATCGAGGCCCATGTACGCGCTATAACCACCGGGAGGCGCGTGCCGCCTCACCTTTTTTTTTCCCCCGCACGCAGAGCCGCGAGGGAGTGTCGATATTCCCGCCGCGTCAGCCTGGAAATCGTTGGTGCGCGCGGGCTCCTCTCGAAAGTCGGTCAATAGACAGATCGGGAGCGCGAGGGAACGTTAATGCTTTCTCGATGGAAAGTTATATTGTTCGGCTGTTGCTCTTTTTTTTTTGTTTCGCCCGCCGAGCGGCCCCAGCCCCGGCCGGACTTGCTCTCTACGGGGCGAAATCGCTCCTGCGCGTCGCGCCGATTAGTAGAGCGCGCAGCAGGTCTCCCCTGTCCGGCGCGACTGCGTCCGGGAGCCGCCCAGGCGGAAAGCCGCCGGGCAACCTGCGACCGGCGCGCGTACGTCTGCCCGCGGCGCGGCTGTCCTCCTCGACGCGGACGCCATCAATCGGAGGGGCTCGCGGGCCAGCGGAGCCGCGAAAGGAAGCCGTAAACGATTAAGCGAATTAGCGGCTTCTGTATCTCGGCTGCGGCCGAGGATGCACTTTCTGCACAAGAGGATCGTTGAGACTCGGCGGGCGGCCCGCCGAATTAATGGCTCGTGCTCCCCCCCCCCTTGCCTGTGCACCCGTTGCATTTTTTTTCCTACCTTCGCGCGCGGATTAATAAGCGGCAATTAGCGGCGGGCCCGCGCGCACCACTTGCCTCCGCGGCCGCCGCGGGATAATTAATAGATTTCTCTTTTATAGCACTCCCGCGCGCTACTCGCTACATTTTCCCCCAGGCGGATTCGGAAGGAAAAGTCCGAGTGGAAAGCGGGAAAGCGTGGCCGGGCGGCTTTTCCGCGAGCGCGGCAGGGCGGGGCCCGCGGCTGCCCGCGCGACGCCCGCGGTCCTAATTCCCGCGGGCGCAGGGCCCGTCGGTAAAAAGGAGCCGGCGGGGAAAGCGCGCGCGCGCCCCCCCGCGCGGAACGACGCCGGCTCTGCCCGGGCGGGCGCCTCGAGCGAGCGTCAGTCTCGCGGCCGGGGCTTCCAGGTGCGGACGGGCCGCGCGGTGGACATGGCTGCTCGCGTAAGTACGCGCGGGGACGCGCCCCGCCCGGCAGACCAAGCGCCGGCCGCTCGCTATAATTACACCGATGACACGCGTACCCGCGCGCCGCGGGATAATGGGACCGCGCCCCCGTTCACGCGACGCCGCGGCAGCCTAATTACCCGTTTTTACGCGAGCCGGCGGCTTCCTTGGGCAAGCACGCGTTGTACGTACCGCGCGGTGGAGTTAACTGCGCGCCTCCGGCTCGCTGCATCTTTTCCAGGAGGCAGCGGGCGATTGGGAGTCCGCACGGAATCGGAGGTGCCAGTCCGACATAGATTCGGGGAGGCTTAATGAACGGAGAGCCGGGCGCTCGGTCGCGCGGGGGCCGGCGGTGAATCAGGGCCGCCTCCTCCGTGGCGGGATACGCGGGAATAATCAGGCCGTCTATTATTTCCGACACAGAAACCGAGGCTCGCGGTGTGCCTAATTGCCGGGAAATGTTGGCAGGGCCGGCCGCTTATTTATTTAAGAGGCCGGGAGGGCCGCGCGCACCTGTACGGCCGATAAACAAAGATCGTATATTTTGACTGGCGCCGGGGGGAGGCTGTGTGGCAACGCCGGGAGAAAATAGCGCGGCGGGGCTTAGGGCCCGCGGCGGCGGGGGGCCCAGCAGACCCAGCGGCGCTCCACTTGGCCCGCCGGCCGCGGCTATTCTCGGCCGGCGAGCCAAGCGCCCCGTTACTCGCGCCCCGACGCTCGGCTGCCCAGGAGCCGCCGGACGCCCACCAGGTACCCCCGGCCTCCTGGAGCCGCCGCGGCCCCGGGGCTCCAGTGTCCAGTGCGCGGAGGAGGCCTCGCGGCGCCCCGCCCGGAGCTCGACGGGCTCTTCCGGCCCGTGGGAAGCCGCCGCCGGCTCGCGGAAAGTGGGCCAGCCGATCGGATTATTGCGTAACCAGTGGCGCTTCTCTCTCGGCGAGCCGCCCCGCGCGATCTCTTCATCGCATCCTGTCGCCGTTCTTTCTTTTTCTGTTTTTTTACGTTCCTCTTGCCTTAACGACGTCCCCCCTCCCCCCCACGTGACTCAGGCCGATTGTCCCGCGCGCCTTCCCAGAAGGGATCATTGTGTTACCGAGGTAAGATAAGATAAAAGTGAATGTGCGCCATTGATTTGGCCGTTGCATCAACAAGTGCAGCGGGCCGATGCGCCGCGGCTGACGTGCCCCGCGTCGCCGATGCCCGAGCGGCCCCGCGCCCTCCTCCGGACAATGGAATGTCAACAGTTTTGCCTGGATTAACGTCGCTTTTCAGCGTCATTCAATTCGCTTGAAAGTCAAGGCTCGCCGAGGACTTTTTTTCCCTCGCCGGCTAATCGCCCGGTAATCTCTCGTTCTTACTCGCCACACCCGAGACAATCAAAGTCTAATTGACGACGCCGTCGAGCCTTTCCAAGGAGGATACTTTTGCCAGCCCACAGGCTGCGACGAATTGCATTTTCCGACGGATCGATCGGCGTGAAGAATGTGACATTTTTTTCCCCCGCGTCTCGTTAGGCGGGAGGCGATTTTGTGTAATTTCGCAAGCCGCTTGCCTTGGCTAGCGATTCTTATGCGCGAGTGGGCAATTAAATATAATCAAGTTCCAGTATGCGTTCGTAGGCGCAATAATCTTCCAGCCAGGTCGATAATAATTATCGCAATAATTACGCAAGGAAAACAAGGAACCTCGAGCGATCGTCCAATTCGCGTTGTCTACTGTGCCAGATTAAATTTGACGGGCTGACAGACGACGGCGTGCACCAACTTCCCCGCGGCTCCGTTCCACTTAACGACATAATTAGTGCGCCTTTCAACTTGTCAACAGGTGCTCGCACTCTCGTGCATACATGCTGGATTCTTCGAAAAAAGAAGTCGTGTGTTCGCAGGGTGTGACGCTCGGGGCGAACCGATCGCGCGGTGAAAGAAAACGAAAGTGCCCGGGGACCCGCGCGACCGATGCCGCTCGACAAATTGCTCTAATGACCGGAATGGCCGCCCGCGCCCACCGTTTCCGCGCGGAAGTCGCCGCGGGTTTTTGTCCCCCGCGCGGACGGTCAATCGCGCGCCCACGCGAGGCCGCCTCGCACGGAAGCGCCGGGGGAAACCGTTAGGAGAGCGACGCGACAGCCCGCGGGGCTAGAGAGAGAGCTTGGTGCACGGCGGATTGAGATGTCAACCGATGGATACGTTTATTCATCTGGCGATGCGGAAAGAAGACAGGGAGGATCTGGCCCACTGAAACGCCGAGTGTTCTAGGATATTCAAGAGGATCTCAGGTGCTCGCCGGGCCGAGGATGGATAACGTCCCGTATTGGACAATGTGCCGATTGTGACGATATAGTGTGTAAAAGTGTGCCGCAGAATGGCTTCTCGAACGTTCGATCGCGTGTTCGGTCGATAATACAATTTAATCTAGTTTTATAATGCGCTTAATAAAAAGGTCAAACGAGGTCGGCCCGAGTCTATTTCAACGCGCGAGATTCATTGATGAATCTCGAGCGTAAATCGCGCATTGTCTCGGGGATTATGCGGCTTTCGGCGCCGCGCCAAAATTAAAATTGTCACGAAAGCCCAAGAGTTACGGTTGTTTGATCATTTTCTAGCGCACTACAAGCCAGGGAATCTCGGGGGTTCGGGCAAGATGTAAATAAATATTGGCACGCGCCGACCGAGCATTCACTCGTCTATTTTCGCAACCGTGCAATGTCTGGGCATTAGCGAGCGAGTGCGAGCGCAGGAATCCCGCGTGCACTCGCGGCAACAGGTGCGATTTTGGATAAAACCGGCCAATAAACCCCCGGCCGTCTCCGAGGCGCGGGTGACGGACGCGAGAGATGGACGACGATCCGACAGCCGTAGCCTCTACTCCGATCGAAGTTCGTTGCCCTCGCGGCCGGGGTGACATGGGCGCCACCGATCGACCGGCTCTGGGTCCGTATTTTCGGCGGGGTTCACGAGGGCCGATCGACCGGAGTCCCGTGGCTCGGCTCCAAGAGCCGCGCGCATGCCTAGGACCGTTGCACAAGTCTCGCGCGACTCCTAACAGCGATCATCCCGCGAGGTGGCTCTTACGAGACGCACAGCCCGCTGCTGACCTTATAATATATCTCCCCCCCGTCCTCGGGCCGGATTCCAACTGGCCCTTCGGTAGGACGGCCCTCGATTGGCTGTGCAATATGGCAACCGATTTAGCCGATCGGTTGCGCGGCTCTGACGCGGCCCCGCGAATAGAACTGCCTCGGACAATGATTAATATACGCACCGCGTCGGGGCTTCTATCTAAGGAGACAAGGTAGCGGCGGCCCCCACCGGGTCCACCGGACAATTCGCCAGAGACCCTCGCGAGGCGACTTTAACAAAGTGCGCGGCGGTCGTGGCGCCGAGGCTCCCTCGAGGTTGTTATTCCCTCCCGGTCGGCTGAGTCCTCCGCCGGGTTTTTAGGGGCGTCTAGGCGCCCAGCCGGCGCCCGGGGATCCCTGCGTCCTTTGATGGATGGCCGGAACGGTGGCCGATCGATTCGCGGCGCTCGCGCGGTTTTCGCAAACAGACTCGCCAAGCGTGGAGCGAGAGCCGCTCGCGAGTCTCTCTTGCCGCGCCGGTGCAATGGGGCCTCCTTCGAACTTGCGAATTCGCCCCGCGCGAGCGTTGCATAGGCAGAAAATACAATTCCCGCTGAATAATAGATGAAGCGGCCTCGCAGGATAGAGCGCGCGACGAGCCGGCCGCAACAACTGTTACTCAATAATTCAGCAGCCGCACAATCGCAGGCAGTCGTGACCGGGGACAGGCAATTTTCCCCGCGCCCCGGCGCTTTCCCTCTCGCCGCGGGCCCCGCGGCACTTTATATTATTATCTGGCAATTTTCATCGAGACGTGCCGCGCGCAGACCCGTTAGCCGCCGAAAAATCTACACCCGCGGGGTGCGGGGGGCCGTTATATACGGTCGCGCGGCCCGAATGCCGATTCGGAGAAGCCGACCCGGGGGGCTTTTTCGGCGGCGCGTTCGTATGCGCCGCGCGATCGCGTTCCCGTTCGCCGGCCCGTATAGCTGCCGGCGCTCGCTTCCGCGGGCCGTTCGGTCGCGTAGACCGATCGGGAGTAAAAATATGTGTTTACCGCCATGCGGGGGCTTCGGGCCCGCGCGTACGCTGCCGGCTTGTTGTGCGCTCCGCCCGAAAATAGGTTCACGGCTACTTGTCGCGCGGGCTCAGAAATAGACCCCGGGTGCACCGGGCCGTGTACACTCGGCTCATTCCACTTAGCGGCCGATCCCGTTAATTCGCCCGGCGCGGGCCGATTCCTCACCTGCTATTATTACCCCCGCGGCCCGGCCGATTTTAGACGCGCGCACGAGGAAGCGCATAGCGATCGGCGTTCCCCGCGATGCCGATCGATCGGCGCGCCCGCGGGTCTGCCGATCCCGGGACGGAGGAGCCCGTGTCCGGGCCTCCCCGCGCCGCCGCGACGCCTCCATCGGCCGCGCGCCGCTGTTTACACAACCGGTTCTCTGGCGCGCGAGGATGTTTGTTGCCGCGGATTGAGAGAAAGCCCGACAAATTACGACGGGCGATAAATATTGGGATATTTATCGACTGTCGGCCTCGCGTCCGCTGGATTAATAGACCCGCGTCGGCTCTGATGAAGTTTCGACGCCAGAGTGACTTGCGCGCGCGAGCCGGCCTGGCCGGCGCTGATTAGAAAAAAGCTGGGACAGTGGGTCTGCTTTTTTTTCTCTCTGTTTTGTTTTACGACTATGGCTTCGGAGCGAGCGGCTCGACAACGGGATCATCGCGCGTATTAGCGCGTCACACGCCGATTAGCATGCCGGTGAAACGCTGCGGCCGGGACGGCTCGCCGCGGCGGACAATGCGACTTTCGACTTTCCCCAAAGCCGAAGCCACCGGCTCGCTAATCGCGCCCGGCGTTTGTTTCAGGTAATGAGAGAGAGAGCGAAGCCCAGAGCCGACGAGGTCCAGTAGTAGCAGCGGCGCGGCGCGCGGCCACAGCCGCCCGGAGATGGACCACCTGCAGGCCCCGGGCAGGAAGCCCATGGCCTCGCCGGAGGTCGCCCTCGCGAGCGAGGTCTTCGACCAGTTCTGCAACGCGAGCACCCTCAAGTCGATCCTCGGGCACTTCCGCCACCTCTGCGATCTCCTCAAGATCAAGCCGACCAACTTCCACCAGTTCTACCCGAAGCTCAAGTCGAAGCTGCGCTCCTGGAAGGCCCAGGCCCTCTGGAAGAAGTTCGACCAGCGGGCCAACCACAAGTGCTACAACCGCGGCAAGGCCTGCCTCAACACCAGGGTGAGTATATTTTCGGCAAAAACTTGGCCGGCTGTTAATGTGCCGCGAGCTAGCGCAAATTCCGCTGCTTTCGCCTCTTCCCGCTCGACCGAGAGCCTGCAACACCGCTCCTCCGCGACGGGCGTATTTTTAAACAGCTGTTGCCCGCCTATTATCCTCGACGATGATATAAGTGCCCGGCGATAAAAGAAATCTAGCCGGACGAGTGTAACGCGAACGGCTCGAGCTTACAATGCCCGGCGAAGGAAGCCTCTAAGAATACAACCACGCCGAATGCCGCGCGCGCTTCAAAAATAGTTCTTTGAACTCTCGCCTAGAGCTGCTTTGGTTTTTAAAGGACGCGACAAGACTGACTGGTCAAGCTATAAAATCTATTTTCATGCGCGCGCTCGCCTGCGGGCTTCATTGCTCAAATCGTCTTGATCGCGAGAAATTCAAGCGAGCATTCCGCTGCTTTATGTAACGCCACGGCTTCTTCCGCAATTTTCGAAAACGCTCGGTAAACCAGGCGCTTTGCTGCAACAACTGCGGTAATTTATCGTTATACGCTCGCCTCAGGTGCTGATCATCGGAGGCGGGCCATGTGGCATGCGCTCGGCCATCGAGGCCCAGCTGCTGGGAGCCAAGGTAGTCGTCGTGGAGAAGCGCGACCGAATGTCGCGTAACAATGTCCTCCACCTGTGGCCCTTCGTCATCCAGGACCTGCGCGGCCTCGGGGCCAAGAAATTCTTTGGAAAGTTCTGCGCGGGCTCGATCGACCACATCAGCATCAGACAACTGCAGTGCATCCTGCTGAAGGTCGCCCTCATACTCGGCGTCGAGTTCCACGAGAGCGTCAGCTTCGAGCAGCTCGTCCCGCCGCCTGAAAACCAGGAGGGCGGAAGTAAGTCCTACACCCACCTTTTTCGCACGGTTCTCGTGCTATTCAGTGATCTAAAAATAGCAAGACGTTATTTTAACGATGCCAGTCTCTAGTCTTATTATTTCAAATTAGCATATTAAATTGGAAATGGACAGGATACAGTGAGTAGATCAAAAAGATTGATTTGCGATTTCACTGTCGGGTAATTGACCTACTTCCATTTTCATTTTTAGCACTCTAATTGAATAGCGATAAGAAGTGACACTATTATTGAAACTATTGACATGCGCGATAATAAGGGGCTATCAAACACGGAATGCGATAAGACAAATGGCCATTTAAAAATTGCAGAGATCGGATGGCGCGCGAAAACGGTGCCGGTCGATCACCCGGTCTCACAATACGAGTTCGACGTGCTGATCGGGGCGGACGGGAAACGCAACACACTCGAGGGCTTCAAGCGCAAGGAGTTTCGAGGCAAGCTCGCGATAGCCATCACGGCCAACTTCATCAACAAGCGGACCGAGGCGGAGGCCCGCGTGGAGGAGATAAGCGGCGTCGCTTTCATCTTCAACCAAAAGTTCTTCAAAGAGCTCTACTCCGAGACGGGAATCGACCTCGAAAACATCGTCTACTACAAGGACGACACGCACTACTTCGTCATGACTGCTAAGAAGCATAGCCTCATTGACAAGGGCGTTATTCTGCAGGTGCGCAGTTAATTCTAGATTATACGATAATTGTGATCGCGATTAGACGAATTGTGGTTTTATAAGTTGAGAAAAAAGTAACCACCGTGTTACGTCGCATGCATTGTCTTTTGGTCAAGGTCGATTCATTATCGTAAGACCAAGGATCGGTAACGGTAGAGTGCAAAATGTGGGAAAATCCGCAGGATCACGCGGACACGGCAAAGCTGCTAGCAAAGGAGAACGTGGACCGGGAGGCGCTGATGCTCTACGCCCGGGAGGCAGCCGAGTTCTCCACCGAGTACCAGATGATAGACATGGAATTCGCGGTGAACCATTACGGCCAACCCGACGTGGCCATGTTCGACTTCACCTCGATGTACGCTGCGGAGAACGCAAGTCGTGTCCTCGAACGACACGGTCACCGGCTCCTCATGATTCTCGTCGGCGACAGTCTCCTGGAGGTGAGTACTTCGTCCCTTTCCGAAGGCTGCCCCGGTAGAAAGTGTGAAAAATCTGTTAATATGGGAATGTTGACAGCCTTTTTGGCCGACCGGCTCAGGATGCGCGCGCGGATTCCTCAGCTCCATGGATGCCTGTTGGGCGATCAAGGGATGGGGTGCCTCTCTCACGCCACTCGAGGTGATTGCCGAGCGAGAGTCCATCTACAGGCTTCTCGGGCAAACGACCCCCGAGAATCTCAATAGGGACTACGCTGCGTATACCTTGGACCCGCACACAAGGTCAGTGGGAATTCGAAGAAGGGTCTTATATTAAGATCGTGACATTCAATTCAGCTTTTGCATTCTATGCATCAAACTTGTGTAAATTGTTTGAGTATTCAAAGAAAGGCCGTTAACACGCGTAAATTGGAGTTTAATTGTACTGCCTACAGGTATCCGAATCTGAACGTCCGATCTGTAGCTTCGATGCAAGTACTAAGTCTTCTCGACACCGACGATCCCGAAACTTTCAAACTGTCGCCGGTACAGATGGCAATCGATTTACCCAAGAAGAGGCGAAGAAAAGGTACACGAGAATCACTTTCCATCTATCATTAGCACTTACAAGTTGATAAAAGTTGTCGTTGTTTTTAAGGGATTGATGATTTCATAATATGAGATACGATCTAAGTAAAAAAATCCAAGAACATTGAAAGACTGGAATATTAAAAAGAACCACACAACCATAAGTAGAATAAGTACAGGCTTTGGCCAATAATACACGCAAAACCCCACTCACTTCTCGCTCACATTGCCCATTTGTTCAATACTAAAACTATAAATCATACGAATCTCTTAACAAGTACGATTAAGAAACAAAAAAATACAACAAAAATACGCCAGGAACGCCTCTAAGAATCGAGCACGGCAACTAAAATGTCGCAAAACAAAATGATCCGACAGATTCTCAGGTGCACCCGGACACGCTGCTGCACTGGCTGCAACGGCAGGTGGCCTTATACGATGGGGTGCGCATCCACGACATGGGCGTCTCATTCAAGAGTGGCCTGGCGATCGCCGCCATCATCCACCGCTACCGGCCAGACCTCATAGACTACCACGCACTCAAGAAGGACGATCCCGTGACAAACAACCAGATTGCCTTCGACATCCTCGAAAAAGAGCTTGGAATCCCTCCAGTAAGCTCCTGCAACCTCTTCTCCTTAGCTGTATTCTTTCATACTCACTTGTTAATCCTTTGTAGATAATGACGGGCGAAGAGATGGTCCAGTGCGAGGTTCCGGAAAAGCTCACTATGTTCTCCTACCTCACCCAGATTTACGAGGCGTTTCGTGGAGAAATACCACATATTAAACACCCGAAACTGGTACTGTCTAAAGGCTCAACCACGATCGTCCAAGTGCTCAAGACCAAGTACCTTAAATGACGGATTTTTGCTCGCAGGAACCAGAGATTGAGGACAGGCCTTCGTTTTCACAAAAGTTGAGCGAACTGACGCCTGAGCAGAAAGCCCTTTTACTCGGACGCATTACCAAGCAGGACGTGCCGACGGCGAGGCCACGCAGATCGCGTCACACCAACGAAAATTTACCCCTGGCTGCGGACAAAAAGGATGGAACCCTCGCCAGGCGGCACGCGCGCAAGAGACGTAGCACAGAAAAAATGGGCGCCACTGTGGTGAGTTTTTAAAATTGTATACATCTCATCTTATACTTCGGGTGGGCCTCGCGTTTCCATTCGAGTACCTACTGTCGATGGTTTTAGGCGACAAACCATTTGATGAAAGTATATACAAGAGTACTTTTCATATCGAATATAATTTATCGTTCCCAGAAAGAGTATGTTATGTCTGGAAGAACAATTTCGTTTGGATAAGAGACACTCTAATCGCTGTTTATTTATGTAATGTTGGATTTTCAATTCCTCTATTACATAATTATTATAACATTAATGCGATATGATCCTCTCAAAAAACGGCCCACCTCTGATAATTGCGTACTCATCGAACGATCACTCACTTTGAATAAAAAACTGAAAGAAAAAGTAGATAAAAGATATCGTTATTATTGATTCTCTTCAGTCAAAGTGGCAGTCAAAGATGTCTCAGATTTTTCGAGGAATATTGGTATTGACGTTATTCACTACTACTGGAATTATCGTCAGTTTGATGAGCAAGGGAACTCTTTGATTAAGTACTGTATAGAAAACTTAACTTACAGTTATTACTGTACAATAAATTTTCTTTCTAAGTAAATATATAGAAGCCTAATTTTTTCGGATAATGACTGTTTTTCTGTTTAC
Organism: Sycophaga agraensis; assembly: GCA_018906755.1. Taxonomy (NCBI): domain Eukaryota; kingdom Metazoa; phylum Arthropoda; class Insecta; order Hymenoptera; family Pteromalidae; genus Sycophaga; species Sycophaga agraensis. The sequence goes on from JACCIE010000011.1 coordinate 3,735,391, forward strand.
CATTAACGTAACGTATTAATTGATCGGTATAAAAAAGTAAATGTTATTTTGTCTGTTATTTTTGATGTGTATACGTGCATTGTGTCAGTTATAAATTTTAAAAATTATTTGTAGATATGTCTTGACGGGTAATTATTTACTTCAAGAAAGTATAACAAATCATAACTGCTAGTATGTCTTTGTTGTTTGTTTTGTTCGAAAATCCTTTTGTATAATTTCTATAACGTCCCGCATAGTTTTCCAGTTATGGAACTACTAGCATTACAATTATTTTTAATACGAATAAAATATTTTCTTTAATAAAAATTATATAAAGTATGTACTTTCGTATCTTTATACAAACGTACAAAATAAAAAAAATTTAGATAGTGAGGATTAACAATAATACAAAATTAATAATAACTGAAAAGGTAAACGAAGACCTACATGCACGTGCATGTACATACTACTTTAATAAATTAATTAAAAAAAACAAAGAACTTGACACTTGAATAAAAGTCAAAGTGTTATTTATTTTTAATTAAAAGATAACAGTGTTATACAAGCAATAATGTTACTTCGAGCATTCAAATTCGAATTCTCACTGCGCATTCTTGTGAAATCGCGTAATTTAACGGAGCAAATATGCATTTGCTCGTGTCGGGATATAGGAGGAGCGTATGCAGAGGCTCGAGGATATTGAGAAGAACCGTCTTGAGCGGATGCTGCGGCGACAATATCAACGCAAGCGCGCTACCCAGCAATTCTACAAGAGTATGCAGATGCTCCAGGCGAATGCGAAACGCGACAAGGACGAACCCTTCGAGGATTACTCGATATTCTTATACCGTCAGACGGCGCCCGATTTCAAGGATCGAGTGAAAGACCTCGAGCAGAAAATCCTCTACCCCGTAAGCCTTGCGTGGCTCGATGTGTTGACTTTTGACCTTTATCGCTCTCACACACTGATCGCTTGATCCCCTCCACGAGACTGCCCCTTAACAAAAATAAATACGCCTATGCAAACGGCCCCCTTGGCGAGACTCCGTTAGCTGTTTCCTTCGAAAGTTGGCGCAATCGTTCGAGATGGCGCAATCCCATTTTTAACACAGATTTCGAAAGCATGAAGAATTCGTGTACGATGCAGAGAATGCCGATAAGTCTCTTCGGGCCAGAAAATCCTTTATCGCTCTTTTTATGATTTACCTTCAGATCTTTAAAGTAAACTTAGCGAGATGATTTCGCTCATGAAAACAATTCTTATTAACATGTTTTTCATACATCTCAATTGATTCTAAAACTGTAAACAAGTGTCAAAATAAGCGTGCAACAATCGTGCTTTTAAAAATTACAAATAGTTTGTATTTAATAATGGTATTAAATAACATAAATCGCTAGATAATCAAAACATAATTGTTCACAGTTTGAGAATAAAATCCGATTTTTTGTGTGAAGCCATTAATTAAAAAGCGTACCTGATGAAATGGATACGCCCTGTCTACGACTACTTCCTAATAACATCTTAATTAAGTTATTTATCAATTTTCAGCTTACCGTATGTTTGATGTTTTTTTCATTAACTAGCTCTTAATTTATTACATTTATGTCTCGTCATTTTACGTGTATTTAGGCTCACAAAATAAATCAAAACGGTACATTCTCAGGATCGTGAGCCGAAACTTCACGCTGGTCACCATCGAAGCAGCATCGACGAAGGATTCTCAGGAAGGATAAAGAATATCGAGGAGAAACTAAAGGGAACTGCTTCAGCCGACAAGAAACCCAAAGACTTATTGCGGGCCATCGGTTAGTGAATCCGTTATGCAATATACTTTATGCCTTTACCGTTTACTCGTCCTTTTACGGTTTGAAATTCACATATGCAGTTGTACTGTGCTGTTGTTTACGGTATCTAATTATTTTTATGCTTCAATAAAAACTCGTTCATCATAAATATTTTTTACACAAAATACTTACATTACTTATCAAATCACGAGGTCGTTTGACCAGTCTAAGACTGAACGGTGGTGTGTGTTGTGTTTATAGGTAAGATAGAGAAAACCGACTGGAATGTTAAGGAAATCGAAAAGAAAATCGAAGAAAATAAAATGGGCCGAGGCGTACGTCACGACAGAGTTGAACGGGTGCCAAAATGGAGTCGCGAGCAGGTTGGCTAAAGTTATTCAGAGTGCATGTTTTAAGGGAAGACAGCGTGCTTTTCAAATCGCTCATTTTTATTTATTGCGAAAACCTTTCTCCCCTTAAAAGCAATTAATCGCTCGCGCGTAATCAGAGTAGCAATTTTGGCAACGGTCCCTCAGGTTACTACACGCTTTATTCAGTTTTTAGCTCGGCAGACCAAGATGGAGAAGAAGGGCCGCGAGCCGATGGAAACGGACAGTAAGTACACCGACATTGACAGTACACTGAAGAATATCGACCGCAAGATCAGAGAGGGTAACGTGCTCGGGCACAATAAGGTCTCGGCGATGGCCGAGCAATTCGCCAATAAGAATCAGGACGCTGCCGCGGCCGAGCAGCCCAAGGTCCAGAGATCGGTAATTATTCTTTGGCAGTTGCAAAGGGAGAAAAATCACATCACAGCCGCTCCGTATTGCGTGTGCTATACAAAAGTCTAATTGCTTTGTAACTTGGCTTTTCAATTCTCTTTTCTATTTCTCTCTTTTGGAATTATGTACGCTGGATTGCTCTTTCAATTCATAATATTTACTTTTGCCATAGTCCATTTAACTCTTCAATTTTTTCGTTTAATTATCGTATTTATATTATCCAGAGTACACCCTGCTTTATGTCGGGAAAGGAGACGTAACAAATCAAATTCAAAAATTAAAAAAGAACATTTTTACTAAAATTATTTTCAATGTAATATCGTAGTTGCTTGTTTATTTTGATAGATTTAAGTAATTAAAAGCTTTTTTATATCTGGTATTTACATAAGGAGATTATGCATTGTTAAGAATTCATATTACATTGACATAATTATCTTTGCTCGATTAAAAAAGCTGATACATTTTTTATTCTTAAGAGTGTTATGTAGTTGGAATATTGTGTAAATTTTAAAAACAATTTTGTGTATTTCATATTTAAAATAAAAGTAAAAACACTTTTAAAACTTATTTAAAATATTTCTTCTAATACAAAATGCGATGTTTTTAAAAAATATTACCGTTATATAACTGAATCTTGTATTGAGTTTAATGTATTGTGCTAGCAATGCTGCTGTTACCGGAAAGAAGAGTTCTTGAAGCAAAAAGTGTATATCACGTATATTAATCTAATAGTAATAAATCAATTTCAAAAGAAATTTAAATACATCCTCTTTAGTAAAGATTACTCGCGCCACTTGCTATCTGCCAATAGAATAGATCGATAATACTATGCCGTACTCTCGATGAATCGCTTGAAATGTCTTATTTTAATCGTACAAACTAGAATGATGCTGGATTATCCTCAAATTTTTTTTATTGCACTTTGACTTATTATGGTAATTTTAAATCATTAATTATAATTGTTAATAAAATACTTTGAGTCAGTTTAAAACCTATAAATATATGTTACAATTCTAAATGTTTCTTCCATGATAACCTCTTAACATGCTATAAAGCAATTTGGCTGTATTATCATTTAATTATAAAACTAATTATCGTGATTACAAATTTATATTATTCATTGTTTGTTGTAATAAAAATAACTAAAATCATCGGATAAACAGTTGAAATAATTGTTTGTTAATTCCTTAACGAATCATTTGATTGATGATTGATTTGATAAAAAGAGATAACACGCTTAAATTACAATTAGATATAGCATTTCGTAAATATTTTTTGTAAATAATCTAAAAATAATAACAATTAATGTATAAAAAAATTAATAATTACATAAATATTAGACTTATGCATGATTTCAATTTTCATATACATGAATCTCGTAAATTTTTTCAATTAAATTTTGGCAAAGATTAATAGAGATATAATTTATGAACTATATTTTAAAATTAAGTTTATATACTTAAACATTTTTCATCCCACGAATATTTCTCATTAGTTACTACTGAATTAACATTTTAACATAGAACAAAAACATCACTCTATGTACTGACTAATATAGGAATGACTAAATTTTAATTGCTCCTGCATCATGCGTGTATTCGGTTGTGTGGGATTTGTTGTTGTAAACCTTGCTTTAAACTTGATTGAATATCGAAGCTGAACTTTTTCCAGAATTCAAAAGTGGCGGTAGCGCTGCCTGCTCAAGGCGGATCCGAGATGTGCCATTTCTGTGAGAAGCGCGTATACCTGATGGAGCGACTTACTGCCGAAGGAAAGTCGTTCCATCGCGGCTGCTTCCGCTGTGAATATTGTTCAACTTCGTTACGAATAGGTGATAATCAACACACAATATATTGAAAATACATATCGTAATCTCATCTAAATATAAGTGAAAGCTACAATTTATTATATTTTTAGGAAACCATACGTTTGATAGAGATAAGAATGGTGGCCGATTTTATTGTACTCAACACTTCGGTCTACCAGGAACCATGAAAACTAGAATAGATAAAAAGAAGCTTCCGATTATGAATAAAGAAAATATACCTCAATCGTCCAATAGTCTTAAGACATCGGATAAGGTACAATAATGAAAAATGAATCTTAATTTCGATAACTTACATTTCATTAAAAATTTCCTTTTTTATTATTTAGGCAAAGATATCATTAGAAGGAATATCTGGTTTGGATTTGCTCGATCGCGGCCAAACGCCCGAAAGGATAGAATTCGAGAATTTAGCAGGCCTGTCAGATGCCGAGGAAGCACAGAGTATAATGGATGAGGATGAATGGACAGACCGCAATTTCGGGCCCTCTGCCGCTGAAATGGGATCCAGCGATGACATCTCCGACATGAGGTATTTTTCGTTTCATAGTGGTTGTATTAAAATCATCCCACTGCACACAGAACATTCTTATTTTTCTTGCTGCAGTGATTCAGATGACGATAACGAAGTTTTCGAGGAAGCTATCGATCAGCCTTTGACAACAGAGGGAACGTTAGAGTTAGCGAAAAATTGGACTCTCCGATATTCTCATCCACAACCCACTACCGCTCATTCTGACACGGGTAGCAATGAGTACGAAGATTCGAGCGACGAATACACAAGCACAGGTAAACTAGTCGAGTGAATTTTCATTCGTTAACACTTAGACAAATCCTATATTAACAGCAAATATCATGCGGTTGTTGTTACAGAGGATGAAAGCCAAACGGCGACCGAGGATGAAGACGATGCGTGGGCCCGCGAGCGGCGCAGGCAGGAGGTCTGGTTAAAAGTCCCGCCACTACGCAGCTCCGACACCGAGACGAGCAGCGAGACCGAGGTGAAAAACTCTCAAACCTCTTCAAATAATAACGCTGAAAATAATTGTAACAATATCGATAAGGCGGCGACGCCGCCCGTTACGATAACCGTCGCGAACACTGGTCTAGACCGTCGTATGAATGGCAACGCGAGCTCGACACCCGAGACAGTTTCACGCGCCGAGCATTTAATTCAAAAATTCGCCGCCAAGACGGCCTTGTCCTTAATCGGGGATACAAAACTTAACCTTAGTACGTTAGCTAGTCTACCCGACGCGATTCCAAGCTGCGAAAACGAATCTAGTGCTCAAAAGAGCGTCGAGAAAACCAGCGATGTCGGCAAGACATCTCCCAGTCCAGGTAATCAAAATTTGCCGGATCTGATCACATCATCGCCGAAGCTTAGCAGGAATGCATCACGAGTCTCGGTTGTATCAGATGCTACGTCCTTCATATCCGTAGACGACATGTCACTGAAGGACGAAGATTCTTCAGAAAAATCGTTGTCTTTAAGAATTGGAACACCTGACACAGGCTGGCTCGAAGTTGAGGAGGTGTTGAACAAATCTGTGGCAGCCATTGAGCAGCCACTTCTGATGGTGACAGCGCCCACACCGACGACCGAGAGGCCGCCAGAAAATAAATTGATCGAATCTTCAAGATTGGTGGTACCGAAAGAAAAGTCACCGGTACGTCAGGAGCCACCGTCTGAAAATCCTACATCCTTTGATAACCTTATCCTGGAACTGAGGCAAAGGAAAGCGAAGAACAAAGCCGAGGCCGAAAGCAAAGGGATACTAAAACCATTGACGACTGAGACCGCCAGGATGCACATGCATAAGTATTTTGCAACTAAAAGCAAAAGCATTGACACCGGTGATGAGAAGGTTTCACCCACAAGGAAGAGCTCGTTGGGTTCATTAAAGAGCGAAGACAGCATCTCCGATGGCCAAATATCAAATTCGCCTATTAAATCGAGATTTTCTGACAAAGTCAACAAGACGGATATGTTAAAGTACTTTAGCGGATCGAGTTTCGAAAGTAAAAGTAGCGAAGAAAGCAAAGCCGAAAAAGTTACTCCCACAGAAAGTGTCGATAATGTCAGCGACGGACAAAACTTTGAAAATGGATGCACCGATGATGAAATTGAAAAAGAATTCAATGAAATCGAACGACAGAATAAGAGTAACATGGAACTTCTAGCCTCTGTGAACGGAGGGGATGAGTTCGCACAAATCGAAAAAGATTTGTTCAGCGGCAATGGCTTAATTAAAGCCGAGAAGGTCTATATCGATACTTCAGAAGATGAAAATTCAGATATAGACTCTAAAGTAAACAACAATGGCATTGCGACATTTTATAGTGGTACTAGTGCCAATGTGCCACTTTCAAATGGTGTACACAAAATGAAGAATGGCAACCTAGACGTTGTAGTTCCTAAAATTAACGAGACCGTAGCAGACAAGATGAATACCGGTTACACGAAATCCCGCGTTGTCGACAATCCGGTAAATAGCACCGAAATCATCGTAGTCCCCGAGACTATCCTAGTCGAGAAGCCCTTGGAAAAGCGACTCTTCAGCGAGAAAAGAATAATCAGGAAGGCCTCTCCGGATCCTAATCTGGACGTGATAAAGGTCATTCGCACCTTGAGCAACGGGAGCTCAAAGCAACCGGCAACTACCTCCTCCCCAATGAAAATGAAGGACTCGCCGTTGATGAGCCGGGTGAACGGCAACAGCGGAGCGGTCGAGAAAGTGACGGTGCGGCAGACGGAGGTGGTGGCTGGGCGGGCCGAGCCCTGGAGCTTCCCGCACAGCTGCGCGGATGACACAGGCAAGCGTCCGGGTCGCCGGAGAGTCGAGGAGGCCCTGTCGGTCTCGCAGCCGACGTCCCCGGCGCCCGCGGCCCGCAAGGCCGACCTCATCAAGTCCCTGAGCACAAGACTGCGGAAACCGTCGGGCTCGGGCTCGGACTCGCCCGGCCAGTGCAGCGTCGAGTCGGTTTCCAAGTCGACGGTCAGCTCGCCCTTGCCCCGCAAGAGGAACGGCATCCTCTCGCGTAAGTCCGACGTCCACGCCTCCTTCAAGTCGGTCGACTCATCCGTCAGGCCCAAGAAGGAGAAGTGCATCGTCTCGTGAGCGGCGCAAGAGCGAACGAGTGAGAGAGCGCGCGGGAACCACATATCTCTGAACCGTTTTTCGAGTGAAATTTTGCGCACTTCGTATACTCTGCGGGCCGATTGTATGCACAGGCCCGGGCGATGTGGCTAGCCGCGGGGGTCGCGTTTAGCCGGGTATAGCGTATGGACAGACAGCGGGACAAGCGCTTTGCGATCGATCTTTGGTTCAGTTTATCGATCTTGACATTCTCACTGGAATGAATTTTTACAGAGGGTAAATTGACGTGCTTTTTTCTTTTATGCTACAATGAGGATAAACTCAAATCGATTGATTGAAACAAAGATGCGAAGCGAGTGAAGAACAATGATCACAAAATAATATATTTCTCATGACAATTCGCAAACAAAATTAATTAGAAATAAACATCATGCCAATGGTTCTAGTCACTACATTTCACGTAGGATTGCTTCTGCTTTAAATTTCACTCTTAAAATGTTTGGAACGTTCCACGCACGAATTAACTATATATGATATTACATTGTACCGGTTCTGCGCGAGTATGTGTTTTGTTGTACAAGCGAACGATGCGACGATTAATGTGACGATGATGATGGTATATATTCTTTTTATCAAAATAACATTGTTTACCTAAATATTTACTTTACTCGTGAGACTTTGTTTGATTTTATTTAAATAAAGGTTAAAGAAAAATAAAAAGTTTAAATTTATGGCTGATGGTGATTAGCGAATTGTCCCGTACCACATTTTATTATATCATTTCAAATAAACGTTCATATGCGCAACCCCCCGGAAAGTGAGAGATCATATTTATAAGGTAAAGGATACTTTGTATTTACGAATGACGTGTGAACTAATCTCTTCGATATTATTCTAACAGTCACTCAAACTGAATTAATCTCGTATGTGTTTGTTTAAAGTGCTTTAGCTCACATTATTGGCAATTTTTTATCATAATGTATCATTCTATTACCACCAGCCATGACTTTATTAATGTTTCAGCACATTCGAGAAAATTGTTACTGGATATAAATTTAGTCTGCATAAATAACAAATTTAATATTATATCAGAACTGTTGATTATCCAGCAATATTTTTCTTTAAGCGCACCGATAATTCATATTATGTTTCACAAACGTGTAAACTAGCCTATATAATGTAAAATGTTACGTATCGTCTTTTTTCTAACTTGTTTTGCTCTTTAAAATTTATCAATAACATATTACATTTCGTTTTTAATCACAAAACAAAATTGTTTATTGTACGACTTGCAAAAATCGTACAATTGTTCATCAAAAAAGAACATGTGAAACAAAATTTTCCATTTTTCTAATCTAATTGATATATCAATTTAAGTATTCAAACCTGTTTCTAACAAATTGTGATCTTTTAAAATCATCACTGTCAATTATTATTGTGGTGAATAAGTATTACACGCATTTTCAAGTTGAAAATTTTAGATTATTTTCACCAGCTTTAAAATATTTACTAATATCTCACAAATGTTTTTTCTTAATTTTTTTATTAATATAGCTTTAATTAGTATTTTTTCATTAGACCAGATTTAAATAAAAGTCATATAAACGAGTACACATAATTTCATTGAAATAGCTTCAATGCTTTTATATTTTTATTGCCTATAGTTCGATCACTAAAGTCATACACTCATATAAATCTCATAACAATTAAGCAGTTGCAGTAATGAATACAGAATCGTATACATATTTTGCGAGATTGTACTGTAATTTATAAAATTCATAATCTGATCAGATAGACAAATACAGACATCTAAGTACTTGAAGTTAAATTTCACTTGAATTACAGATACTAAACAGCGTGGATTCTGATAATGAAATCAGTATGGCTTTACATTGATTAAAGTCAGACTATACATGTCTGTTTTCACTTGTAAATTTTACTTGAACTAATCCAATTAAACTGAATGCTACGTTATAAATAATAACTCTTCTTCACAGCCAACTGTTTGAATTTCTTAGTACGATATTGTTGATTATGACGTACGTTTCAATTATCACTTCTCTATTCACAGTTTATCTTTGCATATTATTATTTAGATAAAATTTTACAATTAAATGTTGCTTGATCTAAGAAATTCAGAGAGCGAAGATATTCTTCGAAAGAAATCAGGCAACTTGATATAGAATTGTCATTCAATATCTGTATCCATTCTGCAGATCGCATCCGACGATGACGACTCATCAGATGAGAGCGAGCAAAACTCAGCGACCGAGATTTCAACGGACTCGGAATTCGAGCACGATGGCACAACGCCCACACAACACGAGCTTCCAGGAATTGCGATTAACGACTCGTACGTGCGAAAAACTCGTGGCGATTACGTGGAGCCAAAGAAGGTGCAGGTCAAGAGTCACATGATAAGCCCTGTGAACGGCAACATTGTGAAGAACAACGAAACAAACACTAGGAGACAACAAACGGTAATTATACTTGAATATCGACACAAAGGAGACAAAAAATTTGAACTTTGTGGGAAAATGGTTGTACAAACGAAATAATTATTATTCCAGAAACAGCAGCAGCAATGCTCAAAATTGAACGCATTGAACGAGGTTCCAAATCAAAAGGAAAGCATCGCGAACAAGCTCAAGCTAAGTCCGAGCGCGTCAACGATCGTGGCGAACTCAAGGCCGACACCGCTGATCAATCCGCGCAAGGGCGACTACCTTCTGAACCGGACACATTCGACCGAGGGTATCGCTTCGAAGCTGTCGCTAGAACTAAAGAAACGCTACCTCTTAGGGGGTGCGGGACTCGGTAACTCGGTCATCAAGTCTGGCTCGGCCTCAAACGTGGACACGCGGCTACGCAGCGTCAGCGACGCTATCTCCCAGCAGCAAAAGCTACTTAATCCGGCTCCAGAGCCAAGCCCCACGATGCAGGCCCTTCTGCAGCGGACGAGCAGTAGCCTCGCTGTCTCGCCCCTCTCGCCCTCGGCACTTTTCGGCTCCTCCTCTCCCGTCAAGGCTTTTCCCTTCGAGAGGAAGGCAGCACCTAGTCTCGAGGCCGCCGCGACCAATACAAATAACGTCCAGTTGCCTGACCTTATCAAGGAGACTAGCAACCTCAAAGAAGCCGTTGTCAAACAGCCGTCCAAACCCACCATCCCTGAGGAGAAGTCCTCCCCCACGGAACCCAAGGAATCGGCCAAGGAGCCAGACCTCACCTCCGTGGGAGCCCCGACGCCAACCTGCGAACCGAGAATCATCCAAGAGCCATTATCCAAGCCGCAGATCAATGGCCAGTCCACTCGGGGCGAGGATTTAAAGGAGAACGGTGGGATAAAACCCCAGAGTCCATTGCGCGAGAACACGACCACCGTCCAGGTCGACTGGGAGAAGCACAATGCTGAAGAGAAGAAAGCCCATAGGAGAAGTGAGGATTCAGACCAAATCGATAGTGACTCTCTGTCCTCGAGCGAAGCCGATGAGGCCGAGGAGCAAGGTCATAACAAGGTCAACCTTTTGGTACCACGAGTGCAGGTACACAGCAATAATAACACACTACTGATAGATGAGCAGACGAGGGCGCTACCCCTCGAGGATGCAACTAATTTCGAACCGGATTCGATAGAGTGCTCCTACCTTTACGATGGTGTGCACAAGGCTGAGCCGAGGATCGCGACGCTGCCGCCGCCTGTGCCCACGAGCCCCTATCCCAAGGAGATCGACACGGTTAACAGCAACCTGCGTCAGCTGCAGTTGCAGGACGAGATGAGCCGACGCAATTTGACCGGATGCAACAGTCCAACCTCGTTGGCCTCACGGGGCTCGAGCAAGAACGATGAGTCGGAAGAGAACGACGTAACGACGGCAGTCTTTACCGAGACCGAATTCTCTGAGTGGGCGCGGGACGGCGATGATCTCGTGTCAGAGGATCTTCGGGTGGTCGAGTACGACATGAACCCCGAGTTTCGGGGCAAGGGCAAGCGGCCATCGAACGATCGCATGCTCGCGCGGATGGCCAACGGCGAAGACCTCACGGACGTTGAGCTGGACTTCTCGCAGGAGGAGATGAACGGCTCCAAACCTTGCAGCACGATAGCCTCGAAACTCCTGGCGAACGGCGAGGACATCGACTACATGGACACGGACAACGAGAGCCTCCTCGAGGATAGCCTGCGGGAATCGGGCAGAACGCGTAACCGTGGTTACGTCGAGTTCGTCAATTTCAAAACGCCGACAACACCCGTCAAGGCCAGTTCTGCCCCAATCGCTCGCAGCGAACTCGAGTACGATGAGTCCTCGGATGCCCTGACGCCCTGTGCCGATGATGCCAACGTCATTGAATTCAACCCAGTGACGATGGACGACGTACGCGATAGGTTGAGGCTTAACGGCCCTACCAACGGTCACCGCTGCGAGATTAAGGTCACGGGGTGCTCCACTCCCGGAGAGCCTGTCCTCGAGGCGGTTAACAAGGATCTGATGAGCTTGTCGATGGAGGAGGACAGTTTGCTATTCATAGAACCAGCAGAGGACACGACGACGAGCGAGGTGGTAACGATTCTCGCGAGCCCCATCGTCCCTAGCGGCAAGAGCATCGTGCCCGGACCGAAGGATGAGGAGACCCTGAGCGAGAGCATCAAGCCGACCGAATCCGGTGAGTCGATGGTATCGTGATCCTCTGAGTTTTTGAATTTCAAAGGGGAACTCCACGGTGCAGGATATACAACACACGATCTCTCAATCTGTCCATCTACCGAGCTATACCTATCATCACTCAAGGCGGCGGGGACGCTCTTTTTTTCACAGGTGTGGCAACGCGCGCGGAGATCGAGGACGCCAACAATCCGGACTACCTGGAATACGTCAAGCGGTTGCAGTCGCGGATTGCCGAGTTCAGCAATGTCAAGGACTCGATTGACGTGCGCAAGTCTAAGCGCAAGGGGTCAAAGTCCGCGGCCGTGGCAGCGCGCGCCCCCGAGGTGACCGGCGACGAAGTCCAGCCCCAGAAGGCGACGCTCCTCGGCAACGGCCTCAACTCCCCCTCAACCTCGCGGAAGCTCGAAGAGCTGACGCGCGAGCGCACCAAACAGAAGAGCCTCATCCAGGACCTCCTGATGGACAAGCTCGAGGCGCACAAGCAGAAATCCGCGGAAAAAAAGGCGAAGCGCGCGGCGAGGACCGCCTCCTTCAACCTCGGGAGCACGCCCATCAAACAGCCACCCACGCCCCTCCGCTTCGTACCCTCGTCCCTTGGCGACCCGGTAACACCCTCACCTGCGGCAAGGTTCACTACTCCAAATCGAGGTAAGTCTCCAAGTGCAGTTCCTTGAGTGAGCTCAATTCACGTAATTAATCCCTCGGTTGACTCGGTGCGAGCAGATGAGAACGGCGAGCGGGTGTCCACTACCTTCCGCAAGAACCTCTTTGACGCGGAGGTCGAGCAGGCAAGCGTCGCCCTGACGACGCCCCTGACGTCAGAGCCGCGGGCCGAGTGCGACTTCCGAACGCCCGTGGCCCCGCCCCGACTGAAACACGAGGAGGCGCGCAAGACCGCGGAGAAGGCGCGCCAGGACGCGCGGGAGCGCGCGCGCCTTAAGAGCGACGAGGACCTGGGTCTGAGCCCCGAGGACCGGCTGCGGGAGCTCAGGCTCAAGGTCGCCCGCAGGCAACTCAAGTCTGAGACGGATGAGGACACGCCGGCCAAGGGGGTGACCAAACGCTACAGCTTCGGCCTGCACAAGTCCCCGGGGCACAAGCTGCAGACGAGCAAGAGCACCGACAACGTCAAGGCTATGGCGCGCCGGTCCGCCGGGCCCATGCAGGATACCGCGGCCAAGAGCCTCGACGAGCTCCTCGCCTCGCCCGACGAGGTCGTGCACAAGCGCGACAAGAGCAAGAAGAGCAAGGACCCCGAGAGGCGCAAAAGCATCATCCAGGCTGTTTCCGACTTCTTTAAGAAGAAGGACTCGCTCTCGCCGCCCGCCAAGGATAACCGGCTCTCAATGTTCCGACTGACACCTAAGTCCAAGGAGAAGGGAAAGGTAAGTAGAGGGCACCAGCGTCCGAACGCCGCCCTGGTGATCGAGTTAATGGCCCGCGGTGACGTTGCGCTCTGCTCCACTCAGGATGTGTATCGTCTCAAGAGGAAATTTCTCTGTGATTTGTCGCCTTTGTTTACAGGATGAGAAAGTTATCATTTTGGTCAACATCTCGTGTGCGATGAAACCCGTTCATTTCGGAACTGGAAAACTATATACTCATTTTGATTTGCAACACACTTAGTTATCACACTGCAATCGAATAGAGTATGCTAACTATAGTCGGGGTAGAATTCGCCTTCCTTTCAAGTTTTGCTAGAGTAGTCAACCAACTTGTGTAACAAACGAATTGGTTGTTCTAGTGCTAAATTTTTTAATAATACGGTAACATCAAAGACATCGAGTAGTATTAGAAAAATCAAAATCTTTAAACGATCATGCCGTGAAATTAAAAAGACTTTGTCGCATTAAATTCTCATTTTGTAGGACATGAACAATGGTACGAATTACACAATTTTCCTTTTCAGATAATTAATAATACATTCCCATGAGCATCCTACAGTTTGAATGAAAAGCGTTGTATCGTTGTGTTAAGAAGATGCAGAGATTGGATGAAACAGGAAACGGTGTGAGATAACTTGTCAAGATTTTATACTAGTGCACATTTTTTTCGAGTATTAGTACTAGGCGCCTATTTATCATTGAAATCAAAATAAAGTTTCTGCGATACTGAGCAGATAAATACAAATTATTAATTAAATGATTGTATTGGTTCTAAGTTCAGTGAAGCAAGCGCTAATGCATAATAACACTATCAGAATTATCATTTCATTAAAAGAATTTTTAACGAGTTCACTCGCCTTTGAACGCCAGTTCTTCATAATTCAAAGTTTATTAAAAAATAATATTAAATTTATATGACTAATATCATGACTTAAGATTAAATTTCATCTTAAAACAATCAAACTTAATCAAATTTAATTAAAATATTTTAAAAAATTTATATGCATGATTTCAAATTAAAATCATAAATCCAGTTTTAAAAATGTGTCATTTAAGAGACAAAAACTAGAACAAAATCTCTATAGACTTCACACGATTCCACACATTTCATCCATTTCTCGTGCACCAGTTTCACGCACGCGCTTCGCACGTAAAAGGTTCGATTCACCAGGGCAGAGCTGATCCCGAAATGCAGCTATTTCAATTTTTTTTCCACCGAGCAGGCCGTTTGATTCCGAGATTACGTTTTAACTTATTTTAACGTGTTTCAGTTGTTTAAGTCGTATTCGGATGGGTCAGATGTAAGCAATTTATAATACGTAGTCGTTGAACACTTTATCTTTATTTGCTCCAGTATACATCAATTCGCTATTTTTAATTGCAGGTATTTTTTCGTTTAGGCTTTAATTTTGTCGTGTGTAACAAATTCGCACTTCTATGCCTAATTTTAATATATAAATAGGCAATTTTTGATTAAATAATTTTTTATATATAGCTATAATAAAAAAAGCTACTAGCAATAGTATGTACTTTTACACAGAACATTTAATATCTCTTTGTATAAAAGTACAAATCACACGACGAAACTTAACAATGCTTCTTTTATTATTTTGAATCCATTTTAATGCTTATTTAATTTATTGCTTCTTATTTTTATTTTTATTTTGTGTGCTGAAAGTTTTTACCTTCGATAATACAGTCCAACAAATTTTTCTGATATTGCTGAGTATGTTAAAATTTGAGTATGTATCATCCAAACTGATTGTTCAAATTATTTTCCTTGTAAATATTTTTATCCTGAATTAAAGTGTAAGTTATATAAAATACGTAAAAAAAAATTTCTAATAAATTAAGTTTTTATTTAAATAATATGTAATTTATTAAATAATAAATCATTTATTTTTTTTGAATTTAAGAAATTAAATATAAGAAAAATTTAATTTATGGAATAACTCATGTTAAAGAATTAGAAAAAAAATATTCCGTGTTTGCATAAGCTATATCAGTAATTAACAGATATAAAATTTATTTATAGGATACATAAAACAAGAATTCAAAAAATATAAAATATATAACTACACTTTAATTATACCCATTGGCCTGTTTAATATCACACACAGATTATTTATCTATATTGTACACAAGAATATGACATTTTCTTAATTTCCTGTTGCACGCACTCCTAACAAAACTCAGAAAAATTTGATGTACCCAAACGTTATAGGTTTTAGTTTTCGAATGTTTTTTATCTAACAATAGAATTTAATTCTATTCTTGTGGTTGAATTTACCGTTTTATGGTTGAAAGTTTTAATTTGGAGTTTAATGTACATTTCCTCACCGCAAAATCGATGTTTCTACACTATTGAGAATGACTACCCGATTTCGCGGTGAAAATAATTTATCGAGGTTCTACGAAAAGGAAACCATTGCATACAAATAATCCTTGAATAATATTGCAGCTTGATAAAATCAATCCACAGTTCGATAAGAGGCCGAAGAGCGTCTGCGAGGGAATGCTGAATGTTGGTAGCTTTTTCATAGACAATCCGCCACCTGTACCGCCTCCGCCCATCAATTATATTATGCCCACCGCTGTTTCTGGTTAGCAAGTTTAATTTTTTATTAATGCTCTAGTTTATTTGTTAGTTGATTTAAATTAACTGTTTCTATTTTCTTGAATTGAATTATACACGGTTTGATTTTTTATTTACGAAATTAGACTGATTGAGAATTAATATTATAATTAATATAAGTAGTTCGTTGCTTCTCTTATGTAACGATGAAGAAAGTCAAATATAAGACATTTAATCACATATTATTGAACATTGCACATTTTTCAATCATTCTTTTATAGAAGATAGTTTATCTGATGATGATTCAAAAACCACTGCACTATCTACTTCACAATTGAATAAAATGACTACTGCAACCGACGGCTCGTGCAATAGCATTCCACGAAAAACGAAAACTGCCAAACGCATTGCAAGACAAGCACAACTGAAGAGGTTCGTACCATCTACCGTAAAAGTTTTATAAATATTTCATTGCCAATACTTTAAAATTATTATGAAATGTTTTGTGTATGTAGGTTAAGGATGGCTCAGGAAATACAAAGAAAATTGGAAGAGACTGAAGTCAAACAGAAAGATTTGGAAAGCAGAGGTGTCAGCGTAGAAAAATCATTGAGAGGAGAAGGAGGTATTATTCTTATTATTACGATTTTGCAAACATAAAATCCGTACGACTTACTCGATTAATTGTGTGATTTTCTTTATTTCTTAGAATCGTCTGATCGAGAAGAATCCGAATTATTACGAGAATGGTTCGATTTAATGCGCGAAAGAACAGAATTACGTCGGTACGAAAAAGAATTGTTAGTGAGAGCTCAAGAAGTACAACTTGAGGATCGCCATGACAGGTTGCAGCAAGAACTTCGGGAAAGATTAGCTGACAATGGTTAGTATAAAATCACAATATTCAATGAAATTGAATATTCACTTAAATTCTATTATTAAACTTAAAAATTACTTTTGTAATAATTTTCATCTATCTTCATAGTTTACTCCATTCTAAGTTTATCGGAATAATTAAAAAAAATTGTTTTTTACAGATGACAAAAAAACAAGTGCAGACGTCAAAAAAGAAGGAGAAATCTTAACGGAAATGTTAGAAATCGTAGCAAAGCGTGACTCGCTGATAGCTCTTTTGGAAGAAGAGCGACAAAGGTGGCGTAGACCTTCGTGCCCGACACTCATAGCACCTACCACGACCTCTGTGAATACTTCCAGATTCGGGAGCTCACATATCTCCTACACCTACATTGTCTTTGCAATTATAGTCGCATACTTGCTTTCCTTATACCTAATCGAACTATTTTTCTCATCTCACAGGGAGTTTTTACTTACTCTTAACTAATTCGAAATCAGTGCTGTAAATTATATAATTTCGATACCAAAAATATACAGCAGTTTGATTAATTTATTCTCAGTAAGATTTTGTATATATACATACAAAAAATATTAAACATATAGAAAAATAAAATATAATTAAACGTATTATACTTCAGATAAGAATATATTAATCAGACAGCTTTTTGGGAAAATTAATTTCTTTTATTTGTTTTGTTAAACTTTATGAAACACTATGTATAACGAAAATTACAAAATTTAAAATTTTGTTATTATTTAAAAATGTGTAATTATTAATAAGATCGTGTTAGAAATTCTTTTTTATTAAATTAGAACAACTATAATTTACAGCGCTGTAGCTTCTAGAACGCTTATCTTTATCATGCATGGCTTCACTTGTGATAAACGATTTTATTTCTTTTTCTTCCAAGCCTCGAAATTGCAATAAATGTTACATGCATTTTTTACTTCTAATGCGTTTTTAAATAGTGATATGTAATATTTTTAAATTAGCAAGACCTAAAGGCTGTTTAGTAATAATAACGCAATTCTTATGCATGTTATAATGCAACTGCATGTAAAAATTTGATATAAATCAAAAATTATTTACAAAAACAAGTGCCTAAATAAGTATGGTATATTTATATTTTTAAAAAATTAAAAAATAATGTGATAATTATTATAATCTATAAGCTCATTCAATATTTTTATAAATTATATTTTATATTATTAAATATCAACATAATGATTTATCATAACGGCTTTTTTAGAAAATTGTTGCACTAAATTAACTCTAATATTTTCTTATGAAAGTCTTTACATCGTTATAAATTAAGGGGAGTTTATGTTATATTAAATGTCTATTATACGAAAATATTTAAAAAATATATGACGGATATAAAATTTATTATTATTATATTTTATTTTTAAATTCGTGAATGTCATAAAATAACTAATAACATTCATTCGTACATTCAATTTGTACTAAAGCTAATGACAGTATTTCAATCATCAGTAATATATTCATTACCATATTAATATTACTGTAGCAGCAAATCTATTTTAATAAGTAGACCATTCTACTCGTATGTTTATATTTCGAATATTTTTTATTAATGTGAAATTTACATTTTACACAGTGAAAATTTATTTAAAGCAGTTATTTAACCTTGTTTTTCTGTTAATAATCAGATTTTAACACTATTAAATATACTCCCCTTGTAACGATAAATCGACTGTGTTTATAAAAGTGAAAATAATTAAATAATAAATCGTGGGTGCTCATAACAGGTTCATAATATATTTGCTTTAATTTGAATCATAACTGTCAAAACATATTACCCAATCATTTAAAACATTAACATATGTCAGTGTCTCAGAAGTTTGAAAAGAAAAGGTGTCACTGAGTACACAAAAAATAGATATTACGGGCGGAGGAATTAGGCAATACGCACGGCTTGGCTTACTTGCACCACTACGCAGTGCATTTGAGAAACCTACTGGTAAGCCGTCGCTTATCACTGAACAATAACAAAACTGTCAAAAACTCCAAAGATAAAATTTGATTGTTTTTAAGGCATACATTACTTATATATCGTTAAAAATTAAAAATTATCGTTTTCAGGAAAAATTAGTGTTAAATAAAAAGGTTGTTGGTTGTAATTACTATGTAACGTTGAAGTTGAGAATAGTTAAATTTTATTCGCTCTTAAAAACTGATATTCGATACACAGTTTTTAAAATAATTTATATTGCTTTTATTATTTGGAATTTTTTTTTAAATTAGACTTAATGCTTTTAAAATTTTCTTAACAATACATAAAACTTTTGTTTAAACTTGAAATAAATTTTGCAGCATGTACGAATTTTGAGAATAAAATTTTTACAGAGAGTTAAAATTAACATTATAATGCTTAATTATTATTCTAATGTAAGTGTGATATTTTCAAGCTATTTTTTACTACACTAGCAAGAAATGAATTTGTGATGCTTAAGTTTTTGTACGTTATGTTTCTATATGTTACCTGTCAATCTATTGCATTTTCTCACATTCTAAGCAAAGTCTTTTAAACTTTCTTTACTTTAATTACTTACAATTTTATATCCATTTGGAAATTTTAAAGGACTTCTAAAAATTGTTAGAAACTATTATCTGTAAATTTGTTTTTCTTTCGTTTTAGGTATCAAGACGAAGACCGCGATCTTGAGGCACAGATGCTGTCAAAAGGCCTAAAACTATCTTCTGTGAATAAACGCGGTTCCAAGTATTCAGTTTAGTATTTCAAGCAGTATTGCCTACAAAGTTGCACTTCATAACCCTCTGTTATCACAATTTACACATAGAAGACTGGGATTGATTGAATAAAAGAAGGAAGCAAACAAAGATGTGATTCTTTACGAACTTTCTTTAAAACAATTACATGTGCTGTAATTTTTATATCTACTTGTTTTTAAGTACAATCGAAGTACTTGAATGCATTTTTATCAATTTTGGTCGAAATGATGATATTAGACTTTAAATAACATCTGAGTTATAGATTTAATGTTGTAAGACACGTACGCATGCATAAATTACTATTCATGGTATTATACAAGTAATACTAATGATAAATAAACCAATCAAATGTTGTTCTCGATGATCAATCGAATTTAGAGATTAAACGTTCGTGTATGTTTAAAATAGAATTTTATCTCGATATTAGAAGCGTTAATATTCTATACTCTAATATGTAGAGAGTGCGAATGACAAAATAAAAACATAGAGATCAAATATTTTTGATGAGTGATGTATGGAAATGAATCAAATGCATGATATATATATACACACACATATATATACATACATACATACATACATACATACATACATACATAAAACTCCATATATGTGTATTATGCAAATTGATAAAGCAAAAAGTCTATTTTTATGTTTGCAAAGAAAGAGACTGGTATAGTTATTTTAAAAATAACAAAAGATATTGATTGTTGTAAGGCGTATTAAATAAGTCACGGTATAGTCAATTTTTTACGCAAATAATGCATTATAAAAGATGACAAGAAAATAAAAATATAAGTCAAAAATTCAAACTATTTCGATTACAAAATATCAAGAATAAGGGTTCAAAAAAAATGTATAATTTTAAAATTTACATAATCTACATAATAATTTGATCTTATAATATTTAGTTTTAAAGGTAATACAAAATCTTATTTATTTTCAGATTTATGAAAATTTGTTAAGGTGATGCAAAACCTTTATTAAACTGAGAAAATTAAATACAATTTTAACACTTTTAAAATAAATTAATTGTATGCATTTTTACAAAATCAATTCGATCTATATGGTGTACCATTTTGTTAAGTATACATTTGTGTACTATCTTTGACATAAAACAATAATAATGGACATTAGACATATATCATTAAGTGTCCAAAATACATTAAACTGATACACTTTTCAATTGATTCATTACAGTGCTAATAATTATAATTTGTATCATAATTACTGGTCTATCAGTTTTTATTTCGATTATTTTAAAGCACAGGCGCTTAAAAAGGTATAGAAATGAATAAGTGATTAATCATGCGAAATCTGGAATGACAAAATAAGTTGATTGTTCCCGTTACAACGAACGATATTTTATCGTCTCGTGATATTGTAAATCATAAATAATTATTAAACCTAGTCGAATGAATAAAAGTCATAATAGTTTTTCTTTTATGGAATAGAATATGAACAATATTTTCAGCCCAACGAAAATTAATGTGAATTTAATAAACAGGGAAACTAGATGATATTAACTTTAATCAATGTTAGAGCGAAAAACTATAGAGAAGTTTCGATTTCAATTAATATAAATGGGCACGCATATGTATATATTTATAAATGATTTACATTAATTGAAAGATTAACTTATATAATTTGTACAGACGCAATATTACACAGTCACAATATAATTATAAGATCCAAGCAATTTAAAAGCGATTATATGTAAGACTACTAACATTAAGACTACTAACATGACGAGATTAGCCAAAAGTTTTACTTATGTTGCCTACCACTGCGCTGATTTTAATAAAGCTTTTATATTAAAAGATAATCTTTATCCTTATTTAATACATTTCCTTTATAAAATTACTTTTTAAAATAAATATTATAAAGAGTTCAATATTAAATCTAACATACGATAAACAAAAATGTTATAGTAATTTTCGAGCATATAATACTAGATGCAGATTATTATAAAAATTAATACTGGTGATTATCTAAATGGTAATATAGAATTTTCAAGCGTGTCGTGCGGAATACGCGTATTCCCTATTTCCCTCTCTGACTCGGTCTGCATAAGTCGCTTCAAATTGCGCGCGAGCTCTCCGCCTACCAGCGCAGAGTCGCTCTGCGCAGACGTGAAAAGTCCTGGGTTTTCTGGCATCACTGCCCTGCACTGGCCCACTCCTACCAACTAATACCAAGTTCTAACTAGGTTTATCCAGGTTTCTCGCTCTTCAATAAGTTTGCCGACAAGATATTTTTATATACAAATTTGATAGAAATTAATTTGAAAAAGAAAAATGTCACTTATAGCGAGTCCCTTTGCTTCAAGGGATGCTTCAATGACTCATTCATTGCTGCCTGATTGGGCACATGCAGAACACAGCACTGGAGTAAGTTTTTAATAGAATACATTATAGTTTAATAGGTTAGGATGACAATGCAATCTTAAAATTATAAGTATTTTTAAAGTATTTTATATACAATAATTATTTTTCATATCTTATTAAGTAATTGATGTAACCATTTTTATGACCCTCTTTTAGACTTCAATCATGGCATGTGAATTTGATGGTGGAGTTGTTATAGGAGCAGATTCCCGTTCTACCACTGGGTATTAGAATTAATTTCAGTTAAATTCTGTGTACTAACGAATATCAATAATTATTAAAGCAAAAATATTATTCTAGAGCTTATGTAGCTAATCGTGTTGCTGATAAATTAACAAAAGTAACAGACTACATCTATTGTTGTCGGTCTGGATCTGCAGCAGATACTCAGTCCATTGCAGATATTGTGAATTATCATTTAGGATTTCATAGGTATTAAAATTTGTATTTAGTAAATTGTCGATAAAAAGATATTAATATTTATAATTATTATAAATTAATGCTAACTTATATTGTAGAATGGAGCTTGGATCTGAACCTCCTGTTTTGACAGCAGCAAATGTGTTTAGGGAAATGTGTTATAGATACAGAGATTCTTTAATGGCTGGTATACTGGTAGCTGGATGGGATGCAGTAAAAGGTGGTCAAGTATATAGTATTCCTCTTGGTGGAATGTGTACTCGGCAACCAATTTCAATTGGGGGTTCTGGTTCAAGTTATGTTTATGGTTATGTTGATGCAAATTATAAACCAGGCATGAGTAAAGATGAATGTGTTAAATTGGTTACAAATAGTAAGTTGTTAATTAGATCTACTTGTAATTTTTAACAATTTTGTATAAACATTGATCAACTAATTACAGGTTTGGCCCTTGCAATGTCCCGTGATGGAAGCAGTGGTGGTGTCATTCGATTAGGTGTAATTAATCAAAATGGCATTGAACGCAAAGTAATTCTTGGTAACGAATTACCTAAATTCTTTGAGGGGTAAACTGCTTATAAAAGACCCTCTTTATTCATGGAATATTTTTATACTTAAGGCAATCAATAAAGTACATTATGTGATTATTATGTTTAATTCCACATTTAATAAATAAAAATTATTAAAATAGACTGAGTTCAGTAATTTAAATCGTAAAATTTAATCTTTGTGGTGGCTAGGTATCCCTAAAATAGTTTGAATTCCAATATTATGTTATTAGTATTAGTTGTAACTTAAGGTAAAGAAAAGTTGTCATGAAATTTATCAAATCTTTGAATTTTGTTTTAATTTTATGCTTTCTCTCTGTATCTTTCATAATTTTTTCTTCGTTTAATTTACTGCACGCGTACTATTTGTTAAGCTATTTGTAATTGAAGAAATAAGTAAAAAAAGAAATTGAAGAAAGATAGATAAATAAAGTGAAGAGCGAGAGAAGATTCTTTGCACTGCATAAGGGAATATAGATGCGCGGGTTTAATGTATACCGTATTATCCACTTAGGTAGCGAACAGCAAAAGCACAATCATCTCACCGGAGCTACACTTATGGTCCCATTGTCGGTTTTAACAAGAAAATCGTTGCCGAGTCCGATGCGAGTAAGCACGCGACCATAGCGCGATGATTAAACCTAGTACGTACCTCGGAGTGAACCGTTGCTAGTCGCAGTGACAACGTTCGCGCACTAACTCTCGGGTTGTGAGTGGATCACCAGGGGTTTCGTGAAAGCATGACGCGGTTTAGATAATCGTGTCAAAAAGACATCGACGGCCAACGTTTGAATTTGAATCACTCCCAAGTAAGACGTAAAATTTGTTAAAAAATAGTTTAAAAATTCATTGAAATGATATAAATATAACATCATAGCATAATTAATTTTAAGAAAAAGTAATATAAAAATAAATCTTAAAATAAATCGTTAATAAATCTTTTGCTCTGCATTTCAATCTGTAGATAAATGAATAAAATAAAAACTTAAATATTAAAGCTTTTGTTTCAATCATCAAGAATTGGTTGTAAATTTATAGTTTTCTGTTAAAAAGTATATAAAGTGAATTCATTAATAGGAAATGTTGACGAGCCTTGCAAATCCAGTTTATTAAATATGTGGTTAAATTTTTGTTTTTACAAAACACTCCATAATGGTTGAGATTGTTACATAAAATATTAGCGGTACAAATATGAAATCTTCCAGAATCAGGAGGTGCAGAACATAAGCGGATTAGGTGGCCAAGAGCGCACAATGGCCTCAACGCAAGAAGAGTTGCAAGTAGGAGGCGGAGCCCCAGACCTAGGAGCAGACATGCCCAGTGTGGAGGACGTAATCTATTCGTTACAGAACTTCAGTCTTGCGGATTACTCGATCTTCGTGTCGATGCTTCTTGCCTGCAGTGGCATTGGGATTTACTTTGGCTTTGTAAAGCGATCTCACGGAGAAGATGAGTACCTCGTGGGTGGACGCAACATGCGTACATTCCCCGTGAGCATGAGCCTCATTGCGAGCTTCATCTCAGGCATCTCCCTTCTCGGCACGCCCACCGAAATTTACGTTCACGGGACAAGTTATCTCTGCATTGGCTTTGGCGTAATCGTTGTCGGCTTTGTCATGTCCAACGTTTACCTACCTGTCTTCCATGATCTCAAACTCACCAGTACCTATGAATACCTCGAGAGGAGATTCGACAAGAAAATTCGCATCCTCGGTTCTATCCTATTCGCCATTGGAATAGTAAATATTTCATCTGGTTGCTATAGAACATTACACGATAATGTTTAGATCTACCGATATCGATCCAGTCTACGTATTTCTATTAAAATAAATACATTTTTTTAGATAACTTGGTTACCAATCGTCATCTACGTCCCAGCTTTAGCTTTCAATCAAGGTACAACTATCCTGTTGAATATTCTCTTGTTCTTGATCATCTATTAACTAATCAGGTTGAGTGTGTAAAATTTGTCACTTATAGATTTTTTAGGTAATAAGAATTATGTATTTTTATTTGCTTCTAACTACTTATTTCATACAGAAGTAAATAGTAAAAATGATATTATTTCCACAAAATGTTCTTAAAGCTCTATTAAGCAGTTGGCACAATTGAAAATAATGCTACAAATTAAACTAACAATGGCTAAAGTATTATAATGTCCGTATTGGATAAGTAGATAAAGAGTACATGACATCTAGTTGATTAAATTCACGTCTATTACGATTTATTCAGAATGAGTTTTTGTTAGCTTGTAGTTTTGTCTCTGTATACAAAAATAGAAAGTTTTTATACTGTATATGCTTTATTAATTTGGTTCCTTTTATAAAGACGGTTTAAATATAACATGCACGTTCCAATTATATCTATTGAATGTCTCGTTTTGGATCAATTGAAAACAGTTGAGTCACCGTTTGTGTCTTCTAGTGACCGGAGTAAACATCCATGTAGTGACGCCGTTCGTCTGTGTGGTTTGTATCTTCTACACGTGCGTGGTACGTAAGGACTTGTTATAATTTTTATTATACCGAATAATAAAATTGCATGTAAAATAAAATTATGAATTTTAATATATAACATCGGCTATAAAACGATAAAGTACCAGGTTGTCTTAATTCTATCGTATTTACAACTTTATTAAATAAAAAATTTTACAAAGTTGCATTATATCGAAACATTAATTTGCTGATCAAATTAAATTTTTTCTTGGCTAATAATAAAACTAAGATATGACCATATTTGTAATTATAAAAATTAATGTGTTCACCAACAAATTTAAGATCAATACTAATTATTGCATTGTATTATAACAAACTTGTAACAATTATTTGCAGTATCAAAAAAATTGAATTTTTTAAAAAATATTTTAAAAAATGTAATTGACCATCTATTAGAAATCATAGACCCATAATCTTAATTATTCAATAATTATCTCCTGAAAATTGATATAATATTAATTAATAATCTCAATTATATTTTCTTAAAAGTTAAAAAAATTTAATTTATAGTAACTATACATTTTGTATTGCAGTTATTTGTAATGCAAGAGAAAAATGAGCGTAAATTCGTTTTTATTAAATGATTGGAGAACCTATTGAGGCAGGTTAATGAAATCTTTGACATTTCAGGGCGGTCTGCGCGCAGTGGTATGGACAGACTTCGTTCAGACATTCATCATGTTTGGAGCCATGCTGTTGGTCGTCGTAAAGGGCACCTCAGATCTCGGTGGTCTCTCTGTAGTACTCCGGCGTAACCTCGACTCTGGCCGCATTGAGCTGCCCACGTGAGTTGCGTACAACCGTGTGTGCGCAGCACCAAACCCCCCTTACCCTCCTTTTTTTCCTTGACAGCACCGACTGGAGTCCCCTCACGCGACACACTGTCTGGTCTCTCGTCATTGGCGGGTGCGTGCACTGGTTGCAAATTTCTGCTATCAACCAAAATATGATACAGCGCTATCTGTCTCTGCCAACGGTTGCCCATGCCAAGAGGTAAAATAAGGCATACAATATAATTTCGTTTATCAATTTATCTACATATAAGTATTTAAGATCGTTAATCTCTCTTCAGAAATTTTAATTCAAGAATGATTTAGAATGAATCTACAGAATATATGCGTATGCACTTAAACAAATAAAAATTGGTAACTTATTTTTCATTTTAATATAACGAAATAATTTATATAGAATCAAATAATGAAAATCTAAGTTATAGGGGGATATGATTTTGCAAGTATCTCTCATTTTAATCAAATTACGTTGCTATTATACAATATTTAATTAATCAATCTATTTTATTTAATTAGAAAGTAATTTAAACACGTAATCTAAACCATAATCTACATCATACTGTCTAAGTTTAAAAATTTGCCACGATTATATTAAGTATTCTTGATTTAATGTCAAATTATTCGTTAAACAAAAATATAGTGATATGCAGATAAAATGTCAATTGAGTTGATAACAACGATGATACAAAATGCTTGTTTGTAATATTTACTCGTAAAATAAAGCAATGATACATTGTCTGCATAATAAGTACATGAAATGGAAACGCAATTGCTGTAATTTGTACATATTTCTTGCGGCTTCTTCGACTTCAGAAAGTTCAATTATTGAGGTCAAGGTCCACTTAAAATATACTAATATATTACATTATTTTTAAGAATATTAATATTATTATTGATAATAATTATAGCTAACAAACTTATAATTACATTTACAGTACCATTATTGTTTCATAATATCTTAAATATTAATAATATATTGCGTCAAATAGGGGTAAGTTATGTTTTATCTAAGTATCATAAATAATAAATAAATAAATATATAGATTTAATCATTTCGGTTTTTGTTTTATCAATATATTATTTAAAATCAATTTAAATACTTTATTATTAAAAAATTAACAACCACAAGAACATCGTATTAATCGTAGTAAGTCATAGAGAAAAGAGAAAGAAGACGCCAAGTCATAAAATCAATAAGAGTTTTTAAAAAATCTAATTTTACTGTTTAAAATTAAACATTTAAAATAAATTGCACAAGTATACTATTACTAAAAAATTTTAAAAAATTCAATTACGAATTGAATTTAATTAATTAATTTTTTATTTCGTTAATAATTATTAATTTATTGTTGATACTTAAATTTGTTAGGTAATAGTCTAATTTATAGTAGTAAATATTTTATCTATTAATATAACTATTTAGATGATAATCAGTGTTAATATAACATTTACATTAAAAATGTACTATTGCTTTGAAACATATGAAAATGCAATGAATTGATATTTTTATTTTAGAGCACTCTGGACTTTCATCTTTGGTGTTCTGGCTCTTATTGGCATGTGCGGGTACTCGGGAATGTTGGTTTACGCTTGGTACCACGAATGCGATCCTTTGACAACAAAAGTAAGCGTAGTTAAGTTCTTTGAATCGAATAAAAAGTAATAACTTTAATTCTAATTTTATTCAGCTTGCTAGAGCTAAGGATCAGTTGTTACCTTTACTAATGATGAACATCCTGGGAGAGTATCGAGGGCTTCCGGGATTATTCGTAGCGGGTGTCTTTAGCGCAGCTTTAAGGTGAACGCTCTTAAATTTATACTTACGTTACAAAGATTCATGATAATTGCTAAGAATGCGATTAAGTGATTAAGTAAAGACGTACAAAACCCGGTCAATGATACGAAGCCTTAATAGAACTTATAACGCTCTCGCTTGAAACTCAGTTCCCTGTCGACGGGCTTAAACTCAATGGCTGCGGTGGTCCTCGAGGACTTCATCAAGCCCTTCCGATCGAGGCCATTCACACCCAAAGCAACCGACTTGCTAATGAAGCTGACGGTCCTCGTGCTTGGCGTCACCTGCGCGGGTCTCGTCCTAGTCGTGGAGAAGGCGGGCTCGCACGTGCTTCAACTCTCCATGAGTCTGGGGGCCATCACAAGCGGACCTTCTCTGGGCATCTTCAGCATGGGCATCCTGGTGCCCTGGATCAACGCCAACGTACGTTGCCACTTTGCCGCGAGTCTGCTTAAGATGAGCGAGTGGGGATGGGGAAGATCGAAAAAATTCACTTAAAGAGTGTCCGGATGCTTTCAGGGCGCGCTCATCGGGGGCCTCTCCGGCCTCGCCTTTATGGGCTGGATCAGCCTGACGGCCGAGGCGGCCATCGCAAGCGGTCGTATACGGTGAGTGAATCCGCGCGGAAAGCTAAACGAGCGTTTAATCGCGTGCTTTGTCGCGTAGGTTCGACGAGAAGCCCGTGAGCACTGAAGGCTGCACCTACTCTTTTCAACAGTCGGAGAACCTCCTGCTCATGCTGCCCCCGGAAACGCTGCTCAACGACCCCGAAGAAGGGTAGGAACAATTTTCCCATTCTACTAGTGCGTTTCTTATTCACGGTCATTATAATGACTTGCAGGGAGCCCTGGGCGGTTTATCGACTAAGCTACCTCTGGTACACCGTCGCGGGTACCCTCGTTACCATGAGTGTCGGTCTCGTGATTAGCCTACTCTCTTCCGAAAATGTGGATAAACTAGACCCAGCCCTTGTCGCCCCCTTTGTCCGCAAGTACCTTGGTCGCCACGAGAACTTACAGTCTGGCCAGCTCCGGCGGATGAAGGTATGCTCGCACGTCCTGAAGAAAACCTGCAAAGCCTAGTATTAATCGAATCGTTTACAGGTGTTGGAGGAAAAGACGACACCTGCACCCGAGGAAGTTGTAGAGCAGGCCTCTTCCGTGTGAAGAAAATCTGGTGGATCAGAC
The DNA here is from genome assembly GCA_018906755.1 of Sycophaga agraensis. Taxonomy (NCBI): domain Eukaryota; kingdom Metazoa; phylum Arthropoda; class Insecta; order Hymenoptera; family Pteromalidae; genus Sycophaga; species Sycophaga agraensis. The sequence goes on from JACCIE010000011.1 coordinate 3,764,723, forward strand.
GTTAATCGACTGAGCGACAACTGTTCTATCTACACTCGTCCTTTTTATATCCATTATTTGATGTTTGTTATAAGTGCGTTATGTGGTTAGTTATTTTTTAAGTTTTTAAAGAATTATTGATACAGCAAGAGATTTGTTGAACGTATATATTTGTATTGAATGTCGATTATTCGCACAATTACACGATAAATATTATATATATAAACTATATCGAACAGTTTGTGCAGTGCTGAACAAGGATACGTTACTTTTTATAGCGTGTGTTATAAGTGATATCATTTTAGAAATTGTAATTTTCCCTTATTCGTAGAACATACGTATATCTATTGTTTTACATTGTCATCGCCACAATATGTTATACATGTAAAAATATTGCTCTACCATTAAATGTAAAATGAAGGCACATGGTCTCGTACCAGTACATATATCTTACATGTAAAAATGTGCATATAATTATTTTTATTATTATCTTCTTTACAAGATACTTGGTCCCAAAGTATAAATATTTCTACAGTCAGTTATCGTCAAGACTGTATTAATGATTCCATGACAACAACAGTTAATATAAATTTGTTTTACTGTGGCACAGTATTAAATTATTGTTCTGTAAATATAATTATTCCACTTTGGATTAAAACAAGATACTCATCGTAACGTACTATACGATTGCGACCCCGCTCCAAAATTCTTATTTAAAATAGACGTCTCTTTAAACATTTATTCACAGATCCGCCCTGGTAGCTACAAAAAGGACGGCTATCATATACCTTCGGATTCAGTTAATGTAATTAGCAGTGGGCTTTCAAATTGCAAATGCAGTTATAATCAGTTATTCAATTGCCTGTTAGAGTTGTTAGAGTTGCTTGACAGACAGACAGTATGTACTTGTACGTACTTAGATGCCGCCTTGAAATTGTAAAGGAGATCGAAAAGAGATGGGGAGACCCAAACAAAGCGGCCATTGATAAATAAAAAAGTTTAACTTCAAATTAAAAATAAACATTTGATAATATTTTAAAATGTAAAATAAAGAAATAAAAATATCTAAATAAATTATTCAATTTTTTGCAAACAATAAGAAAAAAATCAGAAACATTTTTTTAATCAGAATTCATCAAAAATTAGTATCCAAAGCAAACAGTATGTAAGTTACATGAAAAATATATCTTAAGGTGGCTTGATCGATTAGCAACAATACCTGAGAGATCTAAAAAGGCCATTATATAAGTTTTTGTTATTTATATGCCTTTATAATAACTGAAACAACATACCTTAACTCTCATAACATTATTTAAAGTTTGTATAAAAATTTACTGAAAATAAAAGATAAATATTTATATTTCACTGTCATCCATTGTGTATTTAACAAAAACAGTAGTTTAAAGATTTGGTCGATGACCCCTACATTTTTTCGATTTTATAATAGAATAATTTGCACATTAAATTATATAACGTTATCCAATTTCATCAAAAATCAAAGTCATAGTACAGAAATAAGAATCAATATTCAAAGTTAAAATAAATTCAGAAAATGATCAATGACCTTTTTAATACTATTTTAAAGTTACATATTTTGACCACATTCCTTTAAAATTTGAAAAACATCCAACTCATAGGAAAAATTCGATCGAGTCACCTTAATCGTTAAAATCAATTCTTACGTTATCATGAAAGTATTCATCAAAATTAGATTTCTTCATGTATTGTCGCTGTTTGCACCTTTCAAAAGCATTCGTACCATGACGTTAAAAACTCGCATAACACGAAATTTTTATATTTACAGCTTATATAGTACTCAAAATAAATAATACATGACCGCTTTGGACGCTTTGATCAACAGGATTACTTTCCCTGAGTTTCCCCAACAATTTTTAATAGAAGTTAAAAAGTTCTATTTACAAGACGTCCCGATTATAAGTATTTATGTATGATGCATTCGATCGCATACTTTTTCCCAGTGATCGCCTTGGAAAAGCAGCGGAATCATTAAACGCGCTGTTAGGAGAAGAGTCGGTCGTCATTGAAGAAGGAGCGCCGAAGGATGAAAGGCACTCGGGCCGCGCCACGAGCGCAGCAGGCGCTCGAACGCGCGCAACAACCAAGCCATCCGTCACCGAGTCCTCGCACTCGTCAGCATGCGTATGAGAACATACACACTGAACAGCTGAGTGATCCTGCGTATCCAGTAGAGCCTGTAAATTGCAAAGGGCGAGGTCGCGATAGAGTACGATTCCAGCGGAAGGATCTTGGAATACTCACTTGAAGAGTTTGTTGCGCGCCTTGCCGATGGTCTCCGGGCTATCCTTGAGAACGTATTTACGGATGCCAAGAACATACTGATTAACATAGGTTTCCCAGTTGAGGTTTGTGATGTCGACATTGTATCGGGGCGTGCCGCCATCCACCACCGAGCTTTTGATGCATCTGCTCAGCTCTTTCATGTTCTCCGCGTGGAAGTACCACTCGTTGTTCGCAAAGAACTCACCAGACTTGGCCGCGCGCATCGTCCTCTTCGTTATTTTGATCATACTGCAACAATACGCGGAATTACGCTGTAACGCCTATACACAGTCAATCTACCTTCGCGAAAAAAATTCCATCGAGCCTCCACAACTGATTTCGTGATTTTCCTCGGCTTCGATACATATCACGCACACGGTTATAATGGTCTAATTATAGCTATCCCATCATTATTAATAGGCAGTCCCAAACAAGAAGTTATTGAGTTACTGCGCCAACTATGTTTAGCTGTACTCTAAGTACGACTATAAATATTAGGCTGAAAATACAAACTGTTTACATATTTTGTATTAATACGAATTTCTTCGGCTATTTTTAAAGTCGGTGGCAATTTTAAAATACTTTCAGTCACTTTTAGCTAGTGATATAAGTTCATTTCTTTTTCAAAATAATAGAACGATTCAATTTTGTGGATCAGCTACAAAAGAATGCTTCAGAAACTATTTTATTTAAAGTCGGTGATATATGCTAAAACGATAAAAAACACTTTTCGAATTCCTTTAAACGTTGTTTCACTATTATTTTATATACTAAGGCAATATAGAAAAGGCTCATAAATTTACTGTGCAATTGGGATAAGTGCTTGGTGTGAACCTTCAGACTTAAGGGACGATGTTTATGCACATTTATTTTATCAATAAATTATAGCTTACATGTAATAAATTATTCATGATGAAGCATTTTTTTGTTCTTACATAAACACGAGGAAAAGCTCGTAAATAAATTTAAATTGCCTTACATGGGTTTGCTGCCTTTGCAGCGGAGGATGAGATCGATGACGAAGGCCGGCAAGAAATGGAGGATGGCTACTGCAATCTTGTGAAAGAATTGACTGGAACGGTATGTGACATGTGGATACCACATAACGTACTTGGTCGGCGACTCAATCGCGTACTTGCGCGTCATACCGCCAATCTCACCCCATTTAATCGGGTTGAAGCTGCCGCTGGTGCAATTGTAAACGCGCAGAGCACAAGTGTCAACATTGCCGAACCGCTGAGGTCGGCTAGTGGTTATATGCCAAGCGGTGCAAATAAGAGTGTCCACCACAAAATCCACGGGTATGACATCCACTATACACTGAGGACGGCAGACGATGCTCCGAATAGTGCCCCTCCCAATCTCCATTAAGATGCCTGTTTTACAAAAACGCGGGTTAATTCGGGAAGTCGCGAAAATCGTCATTTGTTTTTTCGTTACAAATATTTACACGGATTTTGTAATTCAAAGGGGAAAATTTGATCAGTTGTGTTAAAAGATTGCACTGGAATAGTTTATTTTCACTATTCAATTCTTAATAAGTAAACCTGAAATCAGCGTATTGAAAAACCTACGATGCAGAGATTGAAAGTGCTTAACACGTACCCGTGATGCCGCAGACGTTGTCCACCCAGCCAGGAAATGGTTCCTGGAAGGCCGCGCAAACGATACTTGGCCTGACGATTGCAACCGCCGGGAGGCCGACACCTTTGCTCAGGATCACTTGCTCCGCGAGGCTCTTGGTCAGCGTGTATGTGTTTGGATGCTTGCCCATGAGCTTCTTCTCGAGGATGGCTATCGTCTCGTCGTCGAGGTTCTCGCACATCTCCATCACCGTCTGCGGCTTGACCTTGGAGCTGGAAAGAGGGCGCGTTAGGCGGCTGCCGGGCGGAAGAGGCGGCGCGACTCACCTGTAGACCATCTCCTGGATGTCCCGCAAGTCCGCGTTGCTGTAGGCTGTGCTCACGTGCACGAGGCAGAGGAGGTTGGCCATGCCCTTGCAGAGGTCGAGGATGCGGTCGGTGCCGCGCGTGTTCAGGTTGACCGCCGTTTTGAGCGGCTCGTCGAAGCGCACCGTTGCCGCGCTGTGGAAAACTATGTTCACCCGCTGCATGAGCATCGTCCGGTCGCTATGGCAAAGTCCCAACTCCGGCATGCCCACGTCTCCGAGAATCGGTGACAATTTGCCGAGGGACGCAGGGCACTCCTTCCGCACCCGGTCAAACACCTGCGGTACCGATAACCTGTCAGTTACACGCCTACTATACATTCTCGACTCTCTCGTTTATTCAGTAGAAACGACAGAGTACGGTCGGACGCGCCGCATTCGAACGATTTATTAAAAACGACTTATTACTCTGTTTTAATGATGTACATTGATAGATTATTGAAAAAATATGTAAATCGATAATCAGACGTCAATTGTAACTAGTTTGACGTTGATTTGCAGGTACAAATTTGTAACAGTAATTTTTTATTAAAACTGCTTGGTCAATACGTATAGTTTACGTGGACATTTATACGCCTTAATAAGATACTTGAATTAATAATATCTTTACTCAATTGAGTATGTAATAAACTGTTGGAAAGAAACTAACAAAATAAGTGAACTGTTACAAATTAAAAATTCGATGAAATTGTTTTTATATTCAGCGTATTTAAGTGAGAAAACTAAAGTTGTCGTTCAGAATAGTCTCTATTGCATATTATTAATTACTTTTGAAAGTTGTGTGATATATTAAACCGCAACATATAGTAACGCCGTGTGTAACTTGCCGCGAACTATGACAAAGGGCACGAATCTAGTTAAATCAGCTGTGGCAGCGAAACTTTGTAAAATTAAATTAATTTTTGCGTTGAACACTAGACGAACAACAACTTTATCGGCACAAGGTCGCACATAAAAGCAACAACTGTAGGGTTGAGAACGTTCGATACTAACCGGATTTTCCAAGAGCTCGATGAACCGCTGCTCGATGCTGCGGCCGCTCTTGGGCCTCATGAGGACGAAGACCGTATCGAGACCCGGGCAGGTGCGCAACAGCTTCTCGAGGAGGGCCTTGCCGAGGAAGCCTGTGGCGCCGGTCACAAGGACGATGGCCTCGGAGTAAAAGGCCTCGACGGCCGAGCAACTCGTCCCGGAGCCCGAGGCCGCTTCATCGCTCTCGGCGTCCACGGCCGCATTCTCTTCCGGGCGTTGTTGCGCGCCTCGCTTCTCTCCCAGGGACTCGCACGTTTGCGCATTCGTCGTACCCATCTTGCACTCGCGTGTTTACCTGTAAAACTCCTGCTTCGAGTAAAATTCTTTTCTATTTCCTGTAGAAAAAGTTGTTTACTAATTTACGTAAGCTTCATTCGGCGACATTAATGAAAACTAAGATAACATAAATATTGTCACATTTTGCTCATTAAAACAGCTATAACACCGTAAGCACTCACTCTTTCAAATATGCAATAAATGAAATGTAGAGGGAAAATAGATAAGACAACTAAACCAAGAATATGTTTAAGCCGACTTGCACGTATTTCCATTCAATAGCGTACTTGTAATTGTCGAACGATGATAATAGCCTACGACTCGAGTTTAAACCACTTATATCACGCAAATAACCCATCATAGTTCACTTAACCTATCTTGCATTTGAACACGTATGCCTATGTGTACGTACATCCAATATTATTGTAATGTTATTATTTTATCGGGTTAATTTGAAATACCAGCATCGTTCGCTTTTTCAAAGGATACATACTACAAATATTAACTATTACGATTAAATTCGGGTGTTTATTTATAAAATAATTTACATGATGGTATTAACTTTTTATTAAATGTTACTTTATTTTAAAAAAAATAATTTAAAATTTTTATTATTTTATATTACTAAAAAACAGATAGATTTATACAAAAATTGTAAATTAATAGATGAAATTATGATCACAATTGTGTTATTGATTCTAAATCAATAACATCTTGTATTTAAAAATTGTAAAAGGTATCAAATAAAATGTTGCTCTAATGAAGAATACTGTCAAACGGTATTTCTAAATATGCTTAGTATAATAGATGTCATTAATCATGAATTAATGAATGAACAAGTAAATTGCAAGTAATGTATCAGATGTTTCATACTTGAAAATAATAATGTTTAACTAATTTACTCAATCATAAAAGCATTTTTTATAAATTTTGTAAAAGATTTTATGTTTGATCATAAAAAGAAGCATTTTGCAGTTGATTTTTATGTATATAATTTTTATTTTATATCTTGACATTGAACAACTTACGAGGTCACGTGTTTTTGTATTGCATCAATGAATCTTTTTATGTACATTATTAGATTAACAAAATAAAATATTTATTCACAAGGTTCAAGATCCTGTTAAATGTAAAAAGAGATTAAAGGTACCAATCGAAATACGAAGTAATTTACTATAATAGTCAAATGTTGGTTCTACTTCTAGAAATATACTTTGTATATCAAACGATACGTTCATTTTCACTTGCTAAGAAGAATTTCGTGCAGTAAAGAATAAATAAATATTTATTACATCGCAGTGTAAACATTAATTTCTATTGAAAATAAATAAATTAAACATTATGCATAAATTTAAGATTTACATAAACCAGATTTGAATTGTTTAATTGCAAAATGAAGCACCTTTCAAATTTGTGTTATGACATTATTATGCTCTATGATCAATAATAGATATCGATTAGAAGCACGTGTAAGTATGGCGATTAATTAATGAAGCCCTTGAATGTATGACGCCTGGTCACACGCACGAATACTCCAGTTGTCTGTAAATTCATGAAATTTGACGCTGACAGAAAAAAAACTCATTTTAGGGCAGAATGCGCAGTATGATTATAAGGTTAGAGCTTAATGGCGATTTAAATTTAAATAAACGAAGCAAAAAGGTAGAATTTCGCGTTGGATAACCAAGTAACAATAATGGGAAGCTCATCAATTCTATTATTAAATATTAAGACGGCTATCGTTGATGTATGTGTAGAACGTCGAATATTATGCACTTTTAAATACATAGTTTTAAATGCAGCAAGCAAACTTGAAGAATTCACTTTTAATTTCTTTACCCGCGCCAAGTATTTCCGTCTTGGTAATCGTGGGTCAACTATATTAAGTAGTTCGTTACGTTCGGACACTATCTCGGAGCGCACGTGAGGTTGATAACGTTGCAACAAAACTATTGTCCTTCAATTTTGAATAACCGTGAGCTCGGTAAAGTGTCTTTGAATTATGCATAATAGCGTTATTGTGGCGCCGAGTAATTTTGAAAGCGAGCTGCTCGCGAGAGAACGGGCAGTGCAGGTAAGTGGTAAACACCGCAAGGGTCGAAGCCAGCGAGACTGGCTGGGCGAAGCGGTCCCGGCCGATTTTCCAGCCGTGCCGGTCAGCAAGGAACCGAGGCGGGCAAGGGCCAAGTGGGGCGGCCGCGGGGCGCTGACAACGCGATCACGCCACGCTGACCGCCACGAGAGACCGCCCCGACCTCGTTGACGATTACGAAGAAATCGATGTGCTCGCCGGCGGCCTGGCGCCCGCCGCGCCGGCGCTTACCGAGGGCGCGGGCTCGCAAGCGGCCCGCGAGGAAGAGAAAGGATGCGTACCCCTGGGCCCTCGGTCCTCGGCAGGCCGCCTGTCCCTCGGCGGTGCGCGCGGCCCTCGACTCCCGAGCCCTGACTAATGGCCGACTACCCCCGCGGCGGCCCTCGCGCCGCCCCCGCGCTTGCCCCGCGGGGCATCAGATGGCGGGGCGGGCGCAGGTGCGCGGCCCCCTTCCCCCTGCGCCGCGTCCCGCGCGCGTCCACGCGTAGACGCCGGCGCGGCACTCGGCCTTGACACTCGGGCCGCCTCCCCAAATATTGGGCAGCGGCCGCGCGGCCGGCACACTCGCCCGACTCGCCGAGGCACTCGGTATGTGTATCACTGGGCGCAACTCACCTGGAGGCGCTTGCGCAAGGTAAGGAGGTCGGCGCGCGGCCCCGCTGCCGCGGCAACCCGGAAGCACTTTCTTCTGCCGAGCGGCGCCGCGCGAGAGGTGAGAGTGGTCGCGCCGGATAAAAGTGAGAGCGCGCGGGCGCAACGTCCTTCTGCAACTGCGCCGCTGCGCCTGCCAACCTGCGACTGCGGCCGCGGGCGCCCCGAGCTTACGCTTTTATAAGCGCTCTTTTTCCCTGCTGCACGCCGAGCGGCCACGGCGCAACCGCCAGGGCCGCCTGGGCCCGAGCCCCGCCCCCGTGCCCCGGCCCCCCCCACGCCCGCCCCGGGGAGCCGAGCCGCCCTCCCTTCGACCTGCGCCCCGGCCCCCGGCCCCGGGCTCGACTCAACCGGTTGCTCGCACGCCTCGCACGCCAATACTTTGTGTCGATACAACGTATCATGGGCTTTCCTTTTCTTTCGACCCATGTCGCCTGCGTGCAAGGGCCTCTTAGTGCTAGCCGGGGCCTCGTCGACGCTCGCGAGCTGCACGGCTCGACCTTTGCATTAACGCGTCCTTCTTTCCCCTCTTGAAAAGGTGCGGGATATCGAGGCGTGCGAAACGTTATCAAAGCAATATGATCTGCAATCCTCACAAAAATAAACATTATGTATTTATCTTACACAGGGCATTATTCGTAACGTGTTTTTACGCGGAGATCATTTTTTTGTAAAACCAGGTTGATTACAATACTTCACTCGATATACGCGTTCAAATTAAATAACAAACTATTGACACAAACCATTAATAGCATAATTAAATAATACACTGCTTTATTTATTTATGACTGCTGTGAATACATATTAGGCAGACGCAAAATACATACATTACATGTAATTTATACAATTCAAAAAAAGCAATGATAATTAGATTAATAAGATAATATATATATATGTAATTATATATTCTAAAATATAAATTAATGAAATATATATATATATACAGACGGCATCAGTATCAAGGGCACACTGATACACGTTGCAAGAACAAATCAACGATAAAAATCCAAGTAGCTGTCTTAATTGAATAATTATTATTAATAAAATAAAAACTAGTCTTGACAAAGCAAACGACGTCGAGGGCATCTAAGTAAACAAATAATCTTATACTATGTTGATCCTCGATGCTAAATACATATTAATTCTTCTTATGGATCGTATGAATTAATTTATTACAAAGTATACATAACTTTTTATTTAGCTTTGGATACTAAATAATTAAAAAATAAATTTGTATTGTATTGAAAAGTATCTGTGGAAAACTTATGATCATTTTTAGTTCATGAAATAGTGCAACCCTGTGTTATGTCTAAATGTATTACATGTACTACTTCTGGTTAACTTAACTATGGCCTTAGCTGAAAAGCAACACATGTTGCATCAGATTAAAGTCCCATAAACTTCTTATTCATTATTTTTAAATTTATATACTAGTTACAATCTTTTCTAAACATAAAAAAATTTGAATCAGATTATAACAATTTATATTTATGATGCTATATAATTACAAATTTAGAATTACTTTTATTGAGTTTTTTATAACATTAATATAGATCCTTTATATTATAATTATAGAGAAGTAATCACACTATAATTTGAACTAACTCTGTTAACTTTCAAGCGTAAAGAAATATTTAAACTGAATTTATAATAGGACAAAACAATAAAAATTACTAAAAAAAATTACAGAGCATCAGAGCTTAATTTTATACAGTTAATTGAACCGAAATTAATAAAATTTAAATATGATAACGTGATCTTGCAATTCATAATCAATATACTAAACTTGCAGCATATAGCTTTGTTTATGACACACTGTACAATACGGTATAAAGATTATATATTTGTTGGCTTCTCATATATAAAAATTGTAAAAGAGAATACTATTTATGAAAGAAATACCATTGTTAATAAGAAATATATTATAGATACTCTTATTAACTGTAACAACGATAATCGTGTATAAACAATGTCATACAATTGCGTTATAAATATGTATACGTACACAGACATGTACATATGATACCAGGGGTATATTTTTCTTAAATTAAGAGATTACAATGTATACAAGATACTGTGTATCGGTTTAAAATATATGATGCATATTTTAAAAAATGTAAAATCATATTATAAATATTGGAGTACCCGATAAAAAAATTGGTGACTGAACTTTAAAGAAGAAAATATACTTTATGTTAATATATATAATACAATACTAATAAATAGTTTATATTCAGATAATAAAGTAAAAATAAAATAAATGCATTAATAACCTTTTTTGATTTAACGGTTCTCTCCAAATTATTATTTTACACTATCAATAATAGTATTCCGTAAAAATTATTATTATATGATATGCATAAGAAATAAAACAAGAGGTATTCGTGCAACTAAAAACTGCATTTTAAAACATTATATATATATATTTTCATAAATAATCCGAACAAAAATTCGGTTTTTCAATGAATATTAATAATAATTTTATAAACAATATTTGAAAAAGTAATTGGATTTATAAAATTTAAAATTTTTAAATTATAAAAGTAAAATGTATTTATTCCCTTGTATCTAAAATGTAAAGGGACGTAAAATTCTTTCTTATTTCATTTCTACAGAGCAACATATCAGAAACTCTTAAATTGCAAGTTTTCAAACCCAGTAGTTTGATCTGGTTGTTGATAAATGCAATTGAATGTATATTTAGGATATCTTTTATGTCAAACTAAATACGATTCAAATTTACATAGAAGGTTTTTAAATAGCTGAAAGTTGAGTACACTGCTATATAAGTTAAATTATCTTATCGGCAATTATGCATGCTTATAATAGCATCCGCATTATCATTCATTTTAATTTCTTTTGAATATCTTATGAATAATGTTAACGTTATAATATTATGCACTATAGAATATGTTTAGTAACTTATATTCAGTCTGGGTGCTTTAAAAATTCTTCTTTATCAAAAAAAAACCTTCTAAAATGAATATTAAAAAACTCAAGATTTTTAAATATAGTAATTGAATAATTACAAGTGCTTTAATGTTAGTATTACCTAAAGAATGTGTATTTGTACTCTAACTAAATATACGGAAGCAGCTGAGAGGCTCATAGAATACTCTTATCTGTCGCAGGTGGACTTTGCGCGTAATATTAAAGCCAGACCTTAATCTTCGAATAAATCCACTGATAAAGAGCTTACTGAGCGAGATATTGCCAATTCTCTGGAAAGCATGTACGGTAGCATGCAAGCGATTTTCCTATACACTGCATACTTAACAATGTGTTTGACTTTCTTCTTAGTTCATCTTTCTGTAACATAATAATTAGAATTATTATCATACGAGCCGATTCCTAATTGCATTGCCGTAGGTAAATATTTTAAGTTAATTAATTCTATTATAAAATCGAGGATAATGGCGTATATTTAAACTATAGACAATTTTGAGTACGTATACGATAAATATTATTACCGTTTTCATAAATTATGTTTAAATATAGACGCAGACTACAATTTGAAAAAAAATTAAACAACATAATTCGTCAAAATTAGGATAGAAATTGGTTACATAGAGTAACTAGTTATAAATGAATGATATCGTAACATATCATAATTTTGCACGAGCAAACGTATGAAAAATATTAGTAACACAGATTTTAACATAAAAAAGTCATTAAGGTTATTACTACTACCATTCAAGGCATCATTGATGTTAGTATTATTGTTATTATTATTGCTTATGGATAAAAAATGATTCCACCATGGGACTTTATTAGTTGTGACAATTGGAGAAAGGATGCAATTCGAAATACGCATTTACAAAAAAGGAGAAACGTCCATTTAATCCCTGGTGGAAGATTCGATGAACGAAAAGCGCATGGGTGATGGCCCCTTCTCTTCCCGCGAGCATATGTGAAAGAGGCTGCAGTTACGTGCAGGTCGCGGGCCGCATCTCGCGAGAAGCCGTTTCATAATCAGCGCGCGGTCGGCGCACTTATACGTGCGTTTGCGCGCTCCGATCACTGGCACTAAAGCGGCCCCTCGTACCAACAGAAAGAGAAAATCGGCAACCGGTGCGCACTCGACTTTCCTTTCGCCTTGCAATTTCTCCCGCGCGCTGCACGTGTTTGCGCTGATTCGTCGCACGCACGTAAGAGGCTCGTGCTTCGCGCTTTCGTCCGTCTCCTTTCCCGCCGCCGGGTAAACAAGCAGTGACGTAAGCACTCAAGCGACGCACCTCGCGAGGATGGATTGTTTCGAACGCGACATTGCCTCGCTTGGACGAATTCCAGTTCAAAAGATAACAATAGGTATTTTCAGGTCATTTTCGTAAAGTTGATTTTTTCAACGGAAGCATTGAATGTGAACGCTTGCCAGTGCATCCCTGCAAGTAACCGTAAAGATACATCTCTCGATACATCCTCTGAATTAAGGAACATCTTCTTAACTGTAATATTAACAATAATCCTAATTTACGAAGATAAGCATGTATAAAAATGTATAAAAAATGTAGACTGGCAACAATAACATGAATTAAAATTATGAAGCAAAAACAAAAGTAGAAGTCTTCAATCGACAAAATGCAAAGAGTTGTCTGGCGAGTCCGTGAAGTTGAACTCAGAAAAAACTGCTATATTATTCGGTAAAAATTACATGTTATATTGAATTTCTAAAACCAAATTTCTTTCTTGATTAATGGCTTTGTGACCGTGAATAAACTAGATGTAAGTTTTTCATGTGCTTTTATGATTATTCAAATCATATAAAAATTATGTTTTGTTGAATTAGAATGTTTTTAGGTGGAATTATTCTTGACTTTAAATAAAAATTAGAAGATATTTTTCAAGTTCAGTATTTAAATACAATATTCAAGCACAACGTTTAAACACAATATACATTTAAGAAAGAGAGTCAATATCGCAATATCTGTTTGACATAGATTGTTTTGGCTTTTTTAGTAGGAAAAGGGCATTCCATAATTCTTGACATTTTTTTTAAAAATGTATGTAAATAAATAAAAATGGATCTTCATAACTTAATGTTTCATCAAATATTATATTATTATTTAAGTTATTATTTATGCTATTGTTCATATATTTATTAGTTTATTTATTTATGAATATAAAACTCTAGTGCACATTTAATTCATCTAATTCTGTTTTAAATTTTGATTAATCATTCAATAATTCGTACTAATATACTATACTTCCGTATTATGTCATATTTTGGTATCAAAAGTTTTATTATTGAAAGATGCTTTCTTTTGCGATTACCTCGACGATTACGCTATGATATAGCATTACGATTGCTATGCTGTAACTGAATACTATGCACTTAGCATACATGTTCACTTTATTTTTTATTACACAGATGAGTCAATGTAATGTTCTATTTATCGCTCATTTCTGTAAAACATACAGTAAAAGTAAGTTTGTATCACGTGTATATAATGTGTACTATAGTTTTAATATTAAAAAACGAAGCTTATTAAATGTATATGAATGTTATTAACTAGTCTAATTATATTATTATTCCCGCATTGATTTTCAAAACTTGTTGATAGTTTTATTACTTATTTTACAATATTCTATCTCAACGATAGAAGTCAAAATTAGGTTTCACGCGAAACACGCTAATCAAAATTTTTCGTTCCTGATATGGGTTCTGCTTTTAATTCTAGCCAAATACTTGACGATATATTCTGAGTTCAGTCTTGGTAAAAATCCAAATCCTAAATCCCAAACTCTACATTTATTTGCGTTATATAAAAGACTCGATAAAAGGCAGTTATAAGACAGATGAACAATTACAGATAAAAACATGACAGGAAACAAGTTGCGTTGAACTTTCTTTATTATACTGACTCAGACTCACACTCAACATTGTGGCTTTCAGGATAGTCTCTAAATATATGATATAACAGACATAGCCTATCCACCTAGCTATGTGTATGTATAATTTCTCTACATACGTTAACGCACAAATACACCTAACGTAAAAAATGAATAATAATTCAATTAATAATTCAATTTTATTAAGTAATAAGGTTATATAATACAATAAAATAATAAATAGATCTGCCTATCTATTTATCTTTAATGTAGCAAACATAAATTTTATATTTACAAGAGTTGCAGGGAAGCCGTACAAAATGGCATCCAAAATTCTTAGCGAATGTCACACGTTCTTGGCGGGTCCTGCTATAGCACGTCTAAAAATCTGGTTCATTTCTACTAGTAGTGCAAACACTTTCATATACTTAGATACCTAGTTCTCCTGTATTTCTCAATAGTTATTACTGAATAATTAGTAAAATTAATTCTTTTTATCTTAATTTCAGACTCTCAGTCATAGTAATTTAATATTTTAAAAGCACGAAAGACATTCTTTAGTTAAAGTACACTAAAAATTATGTACTTTAGATTTAAGTTAGCGTTCCTGTATAACAAGTACAAAAATGAACCGTATTGGAGCGACTAGAGTTTTTGGACTGGAGACTTGGAGTTCTATTCTTGCAGAAATAAAACTAATAATAGACAAGAATAAATCTTAGGGATAACCGAGTTCACCACTTGTATAGACTTTTACAAGCTATTTCTTCTTTATATTACTTTAAAAAGAGAAAGAGTATAAATGAAAAAACCTAGCGCGTAAAAAAGCGAATAAAAAATATTGAATGCAGAAACTCAGGTTGCGCATCCGATCTATAAATAACAAGGATTCGACTGTTTATTTCGGTGTTCATGTAAGGACCACACGATATTACAAGCTTTGTCATCGCAGCATACAGCTAATCAATAAATTTATCGCAATTTAACTCTACATATAGATGTTCGTTGTGTAAATGCCGAGAAATACTACGGAGAACTGACCTTACGTTGTCCAACTTACCACCTCTCCGACCTTGAGATTTGTTGCTTGCAAATTACTCATCTGACTGACTTATCACCTCACAGAATGCGACGAGAACCTGCACGTGCTACCAGTGAATTTTGGCATAGCCGGTTCACGACCGCATTCGGTCAACGGATGATTCGATGACGAAACGTCTCGGGTGCCTAATCGAAACACCGATTTCTCCCAAGGCACCCACAAAGCGGCAGCTGAGGAAAATAATCGACACACTATATAGTAATTAAATGGCATAACATCTTTTATTTTTTTATAATCGGATTGCACTCTGATGGCTTGTAAAATCGGTACGATGACTCACTCGAGAATGATAAATACAAATTTTGTATAGTTAAATGATTAAGTAAAAATTGAATTTCTTTAAAAATTATGATTTATTCGATTGATTTCTTAGTTCATTAATTACATTGAATTAAAACGTTCAAGTTATTTTTGATGTTCATAATACTTTAAATAATTTAATAATTGTTCAATGATGATAGTGGTATCGTATATATCGTTTTAAGAAAAAGGTTAAAAAACTCTACTCGTACTTTTCTGCAAAATTTAATATCACATAGGTGGTCCGGTATTAGAAAAGCTATGTCATGGATGGTATGATGTATATCGTATAGAAGGAATTAATTGTCAATAAGGCTTTGACCATAGGTATACCTTGGATTCCCCCCAGCCCGACGTTATCGATCGTTCATGGAAAGACAAAGGCGGCCTCTACAGTTCGGGGTGAAATGTAAGAGTAAACAGTTCACTAGTTGTCGTCATAGATTTCTTAATAATTAATAAACATGTTTCAATAATACTTCGAAAATGAAGGATGAGCCTCATGTACATATTATTGTAAATAAAAGGCTATATTGTAAATAAACTAGCAAATAAGCTTTTTTGTGACTAAAAATTATTAATATTTTAATCAACAGTATATATTAATTTGAGCATGTGAACAAACATTGAAATTCAAATCTAACGTTATTTGAAGATTATTATAATTATTATATTGGATCTAAGGCATTTAAAAATGTAAAAAATTATAAAATTATTTTGAAGCATTTCTTGTTTCGTGAAATTATCATTTAATAATTCTATGATAAAATATGTGTTAATTTTTATTGTAATTTGAATTAAATATTAAATTATAAGCTTTATGCTTACGAATTATTCACAAAAAATTTTAAATGCAAATTATATAACTTTAACCGCTTTTCATTCTTTTTGATTCTGGTTATAGTTTGTTTATACTGCGTTTTAAAAGTTTCTAAAACTCGTAGATTTTACCCTGAACCGCATGGACTTTACGCCGGACAGGTTTAAATTATAGAAATAAAATTTGTTTGTTCAGTGTAACCTGTTATAAATAAAAGTAATATGCAAATGATCGATAGAAAAAGTATTAGTAAGCAATTAAAGTCCTTTGATGACTTTAATATTGATTCCGAGTAGCGGAAATTTTCCCAAAATGCACTGGCGTGCCACCGATAAATCAATTTCTAATGTACGTTTAGATAAGGTAGAACGCGTGTTGCGCATAATGGGACAACAAGTGATAAGAGGCGCAGATTACTCGAGCCTAATTGTCTTCAAGTGTCTGAAAAAACAAGTGAAAAACGGAGAAATGAAAAAATCGAGTAGGCCGCGGGCGGCAAGAGCGGGGAAGGAGGCCGCGCTCCCGGGGGACTCGTTGCGGCTAAACTCTCGGGGCTCGAGAGCGCGTCGAATTTCCCGATGAGCTAATTTAAGCCCGCTGGAAGTTTCGCCGGCTGACGATGCAAGATCCGCCTCGGTTATGATAATCGGCGCGCGCTTTCGACACCTGCGACAACCTACTTTTCTCCTCCGCGCGCGAGAGGAGCGCGCGCCCGCGCACGTCGCCACCCGACTTCCGAGTATCCCGCGGGGTTATTCCCAGATGTTGCCGTATCTCCTGTCCAAACGCGAGAGCCTCCGAGGACGCCCCCTCGCGCGCCGAACGCGCGACTACGTCACGGCCGAGCTTGGCACGCGCCGTGACGTGAACAGGTGGTGGAGCCTCGCCGCTAGATAACATTGTCTTTTCCCTCTTATGCTCGGCAGTGAGTAGTGGAGAATCGAAGAGAGTTATTTAATAGGCCGTCTTGTTCTACCGGGGGAATCGATGTCGGTTTAAAGAAGAGTACTTTTAATGCGCTAATTTAATGCGGTGAGCTTACTAATACTGTTTTAGTTGAGGGTTTCTGCACTTCCACGGCAACTCACGGCAAATTACGGAACTTTGTTACGTAGAGTATTTGTTCACAAATATAACTATTATCTTAGAATCTACATATAGACACTATGCGACGGGTATTGTTCCAAAAGTTATTGCTTCAAATTTATCAATCTTGTCGCGTCCTAGGCATATACGTGGAAATAATTACTTTTCACTGACGCAAAATAAAAGAGACAATGATGATCATTTTATAAATTTATACATGTATAAATCCATCTTATTATCAATACATCAGCTTAGATTATGTGCATATGTTACGTATACAAACTGCATCCTTTTTCAACGTAAAAGATTTCCGACAAATTTTGATAAAATCAATAGAACGTTTTTTTTATAGCAAATCTATTACAATATTTCTGAGTGACCAATTACATGCATTTTCAATCGAAAATGAGGAGGTGCAATTATGAAATCCATGCATTAACGTCGCGTTACAATGTTTATACAGAGATAAGATTCTTCTTACATAAATAATAATCTTAATCCATCATGCATCTTCCGATTAAGTAATTGTCAAGGTAATTGTGACACGTTCCTCTCGCTGACTAAACGTAAATTCGATTACGTTACAGAAAAATCAAGAGGACTATGCGAGGAATGTTCGCAAAGTCGAATCACGTCCAATCAGTCAACAGTTATACTACTAATTGCTTTGGCCAGCCGCGCATACCTACGTCTCGATAAGATTAATTTTAAAGAAAAATATATTTTTTTAAATACGTCATAAATTTCGGCGAAACGAAAAATGATCACTCAAGTAGACGTGCCGACCTAATGTACTCGCTTGAGATTCACTCTTGTGAGCCGCTTCAAATAAATCTAATCATAATGATATTTAAGTTTACCCTTCCATGAAAGACGCAAGGTATTTCCGGTCATTATGGCGTCTAGTCGACACAATTTTAGGGTCTCGGCACGTATACGTCTTTCTTCTCGTGCCGCATAAGTCGTAAATTTCGTCAGAGCATCGCTCCTGACATAAGTGAAAGTTTGCCGAATTCATTGGCATTGGTTCATTCGCCTACTCCTAATTTGATTTTTCATTTTCGATAATACTGCATTTGCAAGAGTTTTTATTTTATGCACAAGCTACGGTATATCTTTTTACCTTACACATCATGACATTCGTGACACCAGTATATTCAAAATAAGTATGCAAATCATTAGATAAGTTTCAAGGGTGTCATGCTTAATTATCGTTCAATTCGATACAGAATAGCACGAGGATAGCACGCCTGACGCGAAATATCTTCGCGTGTGACCAATCACATCTCCTGAATTCCAAAAGAGAAATCGCAAGGAAATGGAAATCTCGTGCTAATAATACCTTGATGGAATTTAATACACGCTGAATAAAAAATTACAACCGCAAGATAAATTTGGATTAATTTAAATTAATACTTTCTTAAAGGATTATGCAATTATTACAACTCATTCGCTTTAAATTTAAATATAGATTATCACTGGACGAATAATTAAACCATATTCACGAGTCCCTCATTAAATCAATATAAAGTGACATTCTACATATCCATAGCATTAAAATTATTATAACTTTATTATTACGTTTATTACTTCCTCATAAAGGAAGTATCTTTATTTAAAAATGATTTTTGAGTGAATATTTATTTACGTACTCGTATATATATATATATGAATACGTGTATTTTGCACGTCAGTATATCTATTTAACTATTTTTTCTATGTCGACTGCAGTTTTCTAAGATCAAGTATATTAATATTAGAGTACGTTAAACAATTGTAAAAATCTGCATCTAGTTCCATTGTAGATACAATTCTTCAGTGATACTCGTATACTTAATGCATATTGGAGAGAGTTAAATACTGATAAAAAGTCTTATCATATTTCATTATTATTAACATTTTTAATGTTGTTATATACATTTAGATGGTGATATGAGCATGATCACCTATATTACAGTATTTTAAACTTGCTAGTCTTCTTCAATTAAATATATTTTAATTAAATAAGCATAGGCGAAGAACAAATTATCTAATAGAAAAAAGAGTTTGTAGACTAAATATTTGTTAATCGGTGTAGAATTGTATGTTTATCGATTTCGTTATTGACAAAATGTATTTTTTTATAAATTTCTACATAAAGTATGACAATATAAATAATTATTTTATGCATATTTTGATGTACATTATTTTTTGTACATATAATTAAGTAACATACACCAATATACACAGTATTAAGTATTAAAATATTTTAAAATTAGTATGAAAATTATGTATTTAAGTTTATAATGCAGATAAATCATGACACTTTCAGAATACATCATGTATTTTTCCATCCTAATAATACAAGAAGAACATTAAGTAGAAACCGTTAATATAAGAATCAGAAATTGTAAATAACCTTTGGGAATTATTACGATTTGTACGTATGTAATTAGGTATGTAACCAATCAGTACAGTATCATCATCAAGTGCTTTTTCAAAACGATTTTGATAATACTTGAAGAACCATTTTAGAACGCAGTCATAACACTTGAATTTCTCGAGCTTGCGTAAGAAGAGGTCATACAGGATAGTATATAAAATTTTGGGCAAGTCAGGTGGTAGTATCAGTAAGACCATTTTTTGACAGATTTTTTTTCAACCCATCCCCACATTTTCACCAGATTCACAACTAGTGTTTGTCGTTAGTACGATTTTTTACGAAATCAATTTGTTGAAATCTTAATGATACGAAAGAGAAAGAAAAAACCGATTACGGAAAATAAATGAAGTTTCAATTTTTTTCACTTTAATATTTTGAGTTTTCAAATCAATAATTAACGAATAAAATAGATTTTGAATAAATAGATACATCCATCTCTCTTCTACAACACTGATATAAGATTATCGCGATAATCCAAATTTCTTTGCAAACGAAATTTCTCATAAAATTTATGGTGTAGGCAGAAATGCATCAATAACTTTTGACCCTATCAAGATTAGAGCATTAAAAATTTTTTGGAGCAGGATTATCCGATGAAATCAGAAGATGCTGATATTTATGCTTAGAATAAGGATTTTCTTAAAAAGGGTAAGAAATGGATCAAATAAAAGTGGAAGTTTGAGCAATACATAACTAAGATCGATTAATAGAGTTAAATCTAATCTTAGTATTATTCTATTTATTAGAGAAAAAATTATCTTTCTCATGATGAATAGTAACTTATAAATGATGGAGCTTAATCATATTATAAAATATTTGATGCATTTAAATAAAAGTCTTTATTGGATCATAATAACAAACTAAACAATTAATTAACATCTGGTAAAATCTTTCAATGTGCTAATTTTTACCCATACAATCGTGTATGTATATGTATTTTTATAAATACAATATTTTTAACAATTGTATATTGATATTAATTTTAGAAATTATATGTATCATATCTATTTTACACAATATGTATCATTTATATATAGATTTCCAAAAACCAATCTCTTATATACGTAAATCTTATAAAAAAAAATCATTGATCAACATGCCTATAGAAATCTATAGTATAAATTGAAGCAATGTATTTCATGGATTCGAAGGGACAGGGCAGAACGGAGAATGGAGCTGATTCACTGTGACTTGGACCAGCGTGATTCGGTGTATGCGCATTGATCAGCGGCTACAACCTGTTGCTGAAAGTCTGCAATAGCCTCGGCAATAGCAGCAAATAATACAATTCACTTGTCCAAGAACTTTTCGAAAGATATGGTAGTCGCAAATTTTCCTATCTTGACAATATCTGATTAATATCTAATGCTGGAAACTTATCTGGCACTATATCGTTTGTTTGATGCATGAACTGCAGATATGCTACAATTATTCACGCATAGGGTTTACATGACATGAATTCTGAAAGACAATTTCCATGCATATATAACCAAGTCCGTATCCCTCGGAAAACTAATATAATATGTGTTACATAAGCTAGAAAGATAATTTTATCATGATAGAGATATACTCGTGTGGAACTTTACAGTCAATTTGTACCCCTGCATCTGGGTTATATATTTTTATCAAATCTATCGATAATCTCTATACTTTATTCTTATAACTTTATTTTCTTTGTTTAACTATTCAAAAGAGAACATATGTATATTTTTTTGAAGATATTATTAAAATATAAAAAGTGGTACCGAAATCGAAATATATTTTTTAACGTAAGTTTCAATTTTTGACGAGTACGTGTATCGAGGAGTATCTGCAATGTACGTAAGAAATGCATTAACAGAATGCACGGAGCGTGCGAGAGTGAGTTATGAATGGATTAGACATCGTATGAAAAAATAAAAGACTGTCATTGCGAGTGGGTGACAGAGCGTAATAAAGAGGGACATAGTCCAAGCGTAAGACGGGCACCCGGGCGGCCTGCGCTCCAAGAAGAGCGAACGGATATACAGAGAGTACGAGATGCATGAGTAAAGAGTGCGAATAAAAGGACCTTTATTATCTATCGAATTTAGAGTAAACCTGCGGAAAACAGAGGGGATGAGTGAGGGCGTAAATGAAGCGAAAGGTATTCAAAGCATAGCCACAGAGTTGATCAGAGCTTTCGCGCGAAATGTAGTCTGGAGTATTGAGTGAAGCTTATAGCAATATCGAAGTATTCTATGTTTTATTCTAAACACTAAGATCCTCACAAACTTTCATCCCTACATTAATATACATTACTACTAAAAAATTAAAGCTTAATTTTAATTATTAAAAGTAATTAAAACCTATATTGATAAATATATGTATTTATATATTTATATTTTAATTTTGAATACATTTCTATTTGTAATAAAATATTAAGTAGGTAACAAAAGACATTCCTGATTTCCATTAATTTATCCATTAATGATTAATAAATTAAAGATAATGACGAAATCACATTAACTTGACATGCTTGACAGTTACCTCATAAAGTTATTAATTATTTAACAATTGACAGTTATCTCCCATTGATTACTATGTGTATAAACAATTAACTGTTGGACTGCTTTCTGTTCACTGTTCCATATGGAGGTAAAGAGAGATAATAATCCGGAGTGTATATTTATACACGTGAGTAGAGTGTTACAAATATTTGCTAAGTGCCACACTAAAAAGTTGCAAATAAGCGTGATAAAGGGATTGTTTGATTTGATTTACGAGTTCGCTCGAGAGAGGGAAGCGCGTCATTAGATTGATCCTCGCTTCCATCCCGATCACACTTCTCCTGTACACGTACCTACGTCTATCAATACCGATGATAAGATTTCGTTTTTATCGAACTTCCGGATCTGACGCGATACGTGTCCGTAATATAATAAACTGATGCAGTGCGAATGAAAGTCAGACGAAAAGTCTCCGAAAGACATGACGTAAACATATTTGATACATATACACATTTATTACGTGCAGTTGATTTATCCGGAGCTTGCGATTCATTTTCAAAAACAATATAAAATTCAAGGGAGATAAGTATAGTTGTAATATCCAAAGATCTATACGGAAGGTAAAGTAGGTCAAGTACTTTACATATCGGATACTTACCTCTGAAGGTAAAAATAATAAATATAACTACGTCAGTAAATCAAGGCTCTTTCGGACAGTTTTTCATTATTATAACCATCCTCGTCTTTGAATTTTGTTTTTGAATGTAAAAAATTTTATAAATATTTGTATGCATAAACGTTTTGATAAACTCAATTTAATTTAAATATATTTAAATGATATTGAACTGCAGCTGTTGATTCATATTAAAATACTGTAAAATGTATCCATAAAATAAAAATTTGATTGACAAATCAATATTTTTTTTTGCACAAATCGAACATTACTGCTTTATCGAATTTCTTATGTACATATTCAATTATCTATACCTAATGAAATTTATTTTGGTATTAAACCAAGTGACTGTAATTACAGCTGCAGTAAAATTAGGCATCAATTCGATGATAATAATCGATGAAGTCAAAACGCTTGGTGTCAATTTTTATGTCACTTGGATTTTTGGGTGCTTTATAATAGGTTATAACGAAATAGTTGATGTGCTTATAAATTCATTAGATTATCCGCGATACAGCTGCGCTTCAGGCAGCACAGCCAGCACGTAACGAAGATATATAATAGGACAAGAGAGCGAGTGTCTGCTGAAGCTCGAGGAAAGTGAGATAATGAAGGACGGAGAGAATGAGAGAAAGAGAGAAAGGCGAAGCTCGTTGAGGCGTGGACGCCTTGCAACAGGTGGCAACTCGTTTTCGCTCCTCGTCTCTTAATTATCATATTCGCATCCTCTCTTGTTCACGATGCACACCTAGTTTCTCTTGCAATTCCTCTCACATCGATCCTCCGCTGACGAAATTTTAAAATTTTTTCGATGAAAAGAGCGAGAGTAATACAGATAGCAGAGCATGGACATCCATTCCAAAATAAAATTATTGCTTGAAGACGAGTTTGTGACGTCACACATCATTTAAAAGTTATCACGATGATCCTCTTGATTCAGAGCGCGTGGTAAATTGTTCTGGGTGCGAATCTTCCGAAATCAGGAATTCCAAATATTCGCTGGTCGGTCACGCGAGTCTAGTGACTCAGAGCGGTTATATATAGAATTTACAAGCGCTAAGCAATTAATCGTGAACGTATTTCTTACCGATTTCGATTAGCGTTGTGTCATTCTTGAATAGGTTGCTTTCGGTAAATCCGAATATTTGACATTCGTTGGTATTTTATCAGAATATAGAAATATGTAACCGTGATTTTAAAAAAAAGCATCTTTCGCCTTATAATTTTGCATATAATAGAATAGTTGTATAGTAATATTGTTTTATTATTAGTTCTTACTTCATTGAATATCTTGAATCTATAGTTATACCCAATTACAATAGCAACAAGTGTGTAAGCCCGTGGATACTTCCAAGAAGATTTAATATTTCTATAGTACTAAATCAAACAATTTTAAAAAAAAATTTTGAAGAGGTAAGCTTTTACTTATACAGTAGGTTTCATGATCTAGATCGTCAATACATCATATTTTTCATAATTTAATAAAGTTTTGCGATAAATCGATTTTATAATTTTTTTTTGAGTATCAGGATAGCTGCCGACGTGATGACGTGTCGAGCTCATCGAACGATCTAAGTATAAACGAAGATATGGAGATATAAGCATTTTCGTCACTGTTATTATACTTAACGCACATAGTCTGCGGTTTCTTGTTAAGACTTGTCTCCCTAAACTTGTAATAGATTCAAATTTTCGAAATTTCGACATTCTTTCCATCGCTTTTGAATTATCGGCAACAACAATGATTCGTCAGTATTGGCAAGTGTCGATTATTATATATATATATATGTACATACCCCCCAACCATTTACCTGCAAGATTCATTGGGTCGCAGTTCAAGCTATTCGTCAAGAGGCTTTATCAGAAGTCATTCGTAATATTTTCGCCACTCGTTCAATTTCTTTCCGAAACATTAAGATCGATAAGGTCCACTCGATCGATTGCCATCGTTCGCATAGATATAAGACCACCAAGGAGATACACCGGCAAAAGTGCCCCTTGCTATTAAGGAAAATAGCAATTAATTGATAAATTCATTCTTGAATCATTAATCTCATCTCAAGCTCAATCTGCTGAATAATAGTAAGGGCGATCCTCGGATTTTAATAACTTCTAGATCCTGAGCTGGCTTGTCGTACTAACTTCCTTTGTGCGAATGTATACACCTATTTCAACTATTAAAGCTGCCAATATTTGATGCTCCATTGTTATTATACACTTTTACGTTATCCGTAATGTACTATCTTACAAGGAAAAAGAAACATTCATTCATCTAAATTAGAATCGACTAGTTCGATTCATTGAAACGCAGAGCACAGTTCGTTTTTTATTTGTATTTTCGCTTATTTTTCGGTGAAACATTATGATAAAAAATTTTTTACATAATGCTTATAAAAGACTATTTACAATAATATATTTAGTTAAGTGAGTGGCAATTAAGAAAATTAAACAAGTTAGTTAACCCGTTATTTAAACAAATGGTAAAAAAATTGTGCATTACTCTAAATATAAAAAAACTGTTAATATGTTATAAAAATGTCTCACTTTACATTACTCCACATAAGACCCTTCCAAGTATACAACTGTAAATATATTATTACGACATTTATATAAAGATATTATAAAACGATATAAAAAACAATATTAATAAAAGACAATAAATGAAAAATCAACAATTAATAATAATGTGCCTTGAGGAATAATTGAAGTATCTTAAACGTATTTATTTTTCTTATTAAATGTGTTTTAAAATGTGTGTTAAAACAAGAATCTAATTTATATTCTTTTATTATGATAATTTAGAGCGATCTAAGCATCGTCAATACTATACATTGACAAAATGCAATTGAAAAGATTAATTCAAATATATTATAATATACGTATCTGCGACTTATGTAGAAACATACTTAAATAATATGAAACAATTAATCATGCGATATTTTTTAACCTTATATATAATTTAGATTTGAAAGCAAAAATTTGCATACGTGGTAATATACTAATTTTAAAAATGTTAATACTCCAAACGTGTTATGACAATGAGGGTTAAAATGAAACATGTTCTGCATAACAGTTATATTTAAAATATAAACTTATTAACATAAATTCACTAATTTTGAAAATCATATACCCTTACAGTTATACACTGTATTGATTATCAGTGAATTGAGAGTAAGCTAGTTCGTTATATCAAAGCTAATATGTATACGCATGCGTGCGTAAGTATAAGTATTGTTGTTTTGTGTGTTTGTAGACATAAGTACTCTGATAATTGTCTGGAATCATTTAAACATAGGAAAAATTAGTAAAACAGGAAAAATTAAGTGTCTATACGTCAAAACTCGTTTATCTATTGAGTGAATGATTATTTACTTTACAACTTAGCTTAGTACGAAACAGTGTAAAAAAATGGAAAACGATAACACATTCCTAAGTAAAATGTATATTGAAAATTCTTGATTTATTAATGAAAATTTTTATTTACATTCAAATTTTTTTTATTCATTTAAGAATTGTAAATTTTCCTCAATAGCTATCAATTAGCTATAGAATTACATGATGGGATAGATGCGTGACTTGTATGCACGTTTTTACCGTCGACTTTTAAATACACGTAATTATTGCATAATTATTACGGTTAAATTAATTCTTCAGTCTGAAAATTTCAGTAAATTAATTCCGATACCTGTCTACTATTAAAAAGAGAAAGATCTAGTTATCATGGAAATAGACTGTTGCAACTTTTAGCTGAATATGGAACGAAATCCAGTTAGGACTTGTAATGTATTATCGAGTACGAATTATCAAAAAATTGTAGATAAAAGATGCCGAGATTCGCAGGTAATAAATTAAAATATATGTTTTCGTGTAGATTCCACTTAAATTTGACGATGTAAAAGACTAATAGTTTTTTTGAAAAATTTCTCGGTTAAAAAGATAATTTTCATAAATATTTGCCACGGTAAAACCCAGTGATGGGTCTGAAGGAACAAATTGAATGCATGCTAAATGCACCGAATCGAACGGAGTCTTGCGTACGAGAGAAAAGAGCTCGATGCATCAGCAGAAAGGCTCAGTTTCCAATGGTAATTTCCCAACGCCCCGTTTATTGTTTACTGCTGAAAGTTTTGATCGAACGAGTTAATTCGGGGGACAGATTTGCGCTGTACAGCGGAGACCCTCAAACCGAGGATGACTCGGCGGCCATGAAAACGCGCGGGCATAAAGCTCTACGAGCTTGAGCGTGACGGGCGAGCCAAGGATCCCCATATATGAGGCGCGGGCCATTTGGCGCGCGGGGCGTTAGGCGCGCTTTGGAAATAACGGTTGCATCGCGAGCGCGTGGGAACCGAGGCGGATACGCGTCCGCGCGCGTCACTTGGCCCGGGCGAAAAGAAAGCGCGGCGTAGAGGCGCGCGCGGGCGAAAAGCGTCGCGGTGACTAAGCCGGCCCTTCCGCCTCCGGAATACTGGCCGGCGAGTCACCGGCGCGCTATGCCGGGGCGATCGGCCGGTTCGCGGAATCCCCGGGAATGCGGGCTGCGCCTTGGGGCGGGCGCGGTTATGCAAGCCCCGCGGGCGCTTCCGCCTCCGAGGCCCTAGCGGCCCGAGTCCTCCCGGCCCCCGGCGCGCCGATCCCGCGGCCCTCGAGCCGCCCGAGTCAGCTGCCCGGGCTTTTTATACATCTGTTATCTTTTGCGGGCGAGCGCCGGCTAGGAGCTCGTGTGAAATTCCGCTGGAGCACTGATACCGGAGCCCCCGGAGGCTGCCGCGGCTCGCCTCGGATACGCCGAGGACCGCTTCTGGCGCCGTTACTCTTTTTGCCGAAAACTATCACAAAGTTTTCGAAGGAAAGGATTTTTTAGATAATGTCGATGTTACTGATCACGTAAAGTAAAGCAAGCGTTGACGATTGATTAGAAAAAATAGTAATCCAAGAGCGCGCACTCTGCGCTTCCACATTCCACATTGCAAACTTTCACATTGCACTCTGTTATTCGTGTATAGGGAGAAGACGGTGCGATTGTTAATATGGTGTGATTTTTACAATCCGCTTCAAATTTAACTTTCTCTCGGCTTTTACTAAATTTGGTACAGGTATATTTATTATTCGACGAGTCCGATTCCTCGCGGAATCGAAATCCGTATATTGTTCATCGCGTATACAGGGATATCCGGAAGGGGTGGCGTTCCTTTTCGCAGCTCCGGCCGTCTATTCTTTCCCCGGGCCGAGCCTAGAGAATTTTGAACGGGGCACATGGGAGCTATTTTAATACGATTCGCTCGAATTCCAGGTGACTTTCGGACCGCGGCTTACCAACTCGTCTGCGACTACTGCCTCGAGGCCCGGCACCCACGGCCCCCACTACGCGGCCGAGAGTCCGTTATAAAGCTGACTCGCGGCTTAAATTTAAATCGGCCATTGCCGCGCAAATCGTGAAAAACAAATATTTTCAGGCGGCCTAATGGGAAAAAGGCGTAAAAATAAAAGCATAATTAGCCGGACAGGCGCGTCGGCCGTACAAGGCGTCCCCGCGCGCGGCGACCTGGCCCTCGGGCGGACGGTCCTCGGGCGCCCACGAGGCTCGCGTGGCCCCGGGTGGGCGCGTGGGCGGCCTATCGATTAGGGCCGCTGACGGCGTACGCGGCGATCGAGCTGCTGCTCTAATCAGCGATGACGCGGCGATCCGGGCCTACCGTCCGCGGCGCCTCCTTGGGCTTTCACGGCGAGATGGATGGCCCGGGCGCGCAGGATTAATAACGCCGGGGCTCCCTTCGAGCGGGGCAGGTGGGGACCCCGGGCCGACGGATATAGCCAGCATCACGCGGGGGCCTCGCCTGGCTCCCGCGGGCCGAGGACGCCTCCGAGCCCGGCAACCCCCGGGGAATCCTGTGGGCGCGCGGGCCGCCGGCTTTTACGCGGCTCGCTAAACAAGACGCAATAACAGGTTTTTCGCGGGATGTAACGCGGGGTGATTTATCGCGCTAGTTATACAGTGCCAACAAGCATTACCGTGCGTACACACTCGGAGCGTTTGTTTTTCCGCGCGCGCGCAAGCTCGGCGACCCGTTATCGGGGAATCGGAGAGAAAAGAGAGAGAAAGGCCTTTTTTTTAATGCAGGGGGTCAATATTTAGGCTGGGTGCACGTTCGGCGCAGCGGCGCATGTGGCCCGGCGGCGCGGGCGACGCTAGGGATCGGGAGTCGGCAAACAGCGCCGGGCGATAAGCCGCGCCCCGGGGTACGCGCACCTGAGGACAAGATCGCGCCCGGCTGATGAAACGATCGGTGTGCTTTGCACTCGGGGCAGGGCGCCGGGAGGAGCCGCGGCACCCGGGGGCCGCCGCCGCCGCCGGGGCCCCGCGGTTTGCGCGCGGCGCGCGCGCCGCCGGTGGTGGGGCGCGAGGAGCCAGCGCCACGCGACGCCGGTATATATGCCCGGCGCGGGCCGCGCCGTCGCCACAGTTGGCCTCCGGCGCGTCTGCGGGAACCCAGTGCGCACCCGCGCGACCGAGGCACCCAGTGCGCAGTGCAGTGAGACTTTAAGTGCAGGGAAAATGGCCCGGCACCCAGTGAGCGCCGCCCTCCTCGGGGGCCTCCTCCTCGCCGTCCTGCTCGTGGGCCGCGGCGCCCAGGCCAGGCCGTCCGCCTGCCTCAGGTGGGTACCCGCCCCGCCGCCCGGACATGTGCCCGCCGGCCCCGAGAGCCCCGCTCCACCAGTTGCTTCTGCTTTCCTCGCCTAATCGCTCTCTTCCCGAAGCTTTTTTTTTTTTGTTAAACTATCCCTTCCTACTATAAATTCCCAACACGCACGTTTATCTCCGGCTATTAGAAAATTTGACAAAATCTAATTTCGTAACTCTATCGTGAACTGTATAATAACTTTATGTAATCGGGTCGCGTGGCTTTATCAAACTACGTACCGAAGGTATTCATGAATTTGTTCAAAACAGTTTTTAATTAATCTAAAGACGGACAAATATCTCAATACTGGCCACGGGTAAACAGAAAAATCTAATCAGACCGCCGCTTTTTATATTACAATACGGAAATAAAGATGTTACAGAATATTCGCATTTATTCGGCTTGGTTTATGATCCTTGATACACTAGATGACCTTAAAATCAGCAGTAGCGTGTAAGCCATGCCAATTCTAAATTTCAATAAAAAAAGGCTCTCTTTGTAATCACGATTCCGAATGCAAGTGCGTTACTTTATCTTCGTGTACAGAATATATGCACTACGCGTATTCTATAAAAATTTGTGCTAAAAAACCATCTTAAATATCTATTTGATAGATTCTATATAAGCTTGACTAATAATACGCTGTTATATGTCAATTATCAAACAATTTTCAATTCTCAACATCAAAAAGGGATATGGGTTTATCGATTTTATAAAGATAAGTTTTTAGGAAGAAGGGGAGCCTCAGTGTATAAAAAAGGGGGATAAAGTAGCAAAAATATTGAATTATACTTTTTAATCGGAAGTTTTTTAATATTATCTTCTTATTATTATATATTGGTTGTCACAATAAGTTTTTCAACAATTTTTTTGTTAAAAGTTCATGGGGTATCTTCAGAAAAAAATAATTACGCGGTAACATTAAATAAAAGTTATCCGCTGTTTTATAACAATTGAAAATTGAAAATAATTTATAGCAAATTAATCTAATATAATAAATATAATAAAATATTATCTCACATTGCGCCATTGCTCAAATAACCATTAATGCTAATTTTACCCTACATTGTATGCTTGTATATACGATAGCTTTGTATTAAAAGAGCATTATAAAATATTTCAAGAGCGAAATTTAAAAATAATTCGGCTGGCGTATCCCTACCTTAACCGCGCAACATACGCTTTTAGGGAGTCGTAAGTTTTTTTCAAGACTCTTTCCCATGTACACGAGCGATCGAGGATAGTCATTTGTTTCCTATACGAGAGTAAACCTCTCTCTAAAATCGAATAAGGTTATACAATCAAACGATGAATTTGCTGGAATAAATAAAAAAAAAGCAGCTTAAAAATCTAAAGAGAATAAAATTTTGAGGAAATCTCGTCAAAGTTATTTAATCATTATCTGCTACGCATCATCCTAACGGCCAACAATCAGCGATTCCGAGGAGAATGCGTAAAAAATCGTGTAATAGCCGATAAGCTCGTTATACAGTTCATGAAATTGGTATCGATCCGAGGCGGATGCACTATATAGTGGAGTACGCGTAAACTCGAAGTAAAATGTGCACTTATCGCGATGGGCGCTGGATGTGCCGCGGATAAGAGCGCGCCGCGCGTCTGACGTGCAAATGAGAAAAAAGAAAAAAAAAGCCGCGAAAGACACAAGCGCGAGAAGCGGCGAGTCCGCCGGGAGATAACAGCCGGCCGATGCGACTTGGTAATAACGAAGCGTGAAATTAGAATAATATTCGGCGGCCTATCTGCCAGCGGATACACGCGAAGATGCTCGGGACCGCGGGGTGTCGGGGCAGCCGGGAGACAAAAAAAAAACGTAGGAGACCGAGGTCGGTATATGTGCGTGTGTGTCGGCGGAGTTTGGCGTCCGCAGGTGCCGGGGGCCGCGATCGCCGGGCATCGGCGGGCCGCCGATAAGGGGCCACGTGATCATTTAAGGCGCGCGGCGGCCGATAGCGTACGCCTTGTAATAATCAATGCCGGCAGATAGGCCGCGCCGAAAAGTATCAGGGCCGGGATATCGACTAGCCGGCGCGCAGCTTTATTTATAATAATGAACGCAGCGCGTACACAGGCCTCTTGCGAAAGCGCTAATCGTATATATGTGTGCCTCTGTTGCAGCCGGCCCAAGCGGGTCTCCGACCAGCGGCTCGCCGAGCTCGAGACCCTCATAGGCCTCTCCAAGATGAAGGGCAAGCTCGTCCGGGTGCCCGTGGGCTTCGGC
Source organism: Sycophaga agraensis (assembly GCA_018906755.1). Classification (NCBI taxonomy): domain Eukaryota; kingdom Metazoa; phylum Arthropoda; class Insecta; order Hymenoptera; family Pteromalidae; genus Sycophaga; species Sycophaga agraensis. The sequence continues at coordinate 3,796,624 of JACCIE010000011.1, forward strand.
AAGGTCGACCCCATCAAGATGTGAGTATGCCCAACGGTTCGTTAGCGCGCTTAAACGATCTCTCGTCGCCGCGGGCGGATGCTAATGTGTCCGCCGCGTCGGGTTTGCCGGTCGACTAATCGCCGAGCGGCTCGTTGTGCCGCGCGCCCGCGCGAAGGGCGGCTTCCCGCGACCCACTTGTGCGCCCGGGGCTCCTTGAGACGCGCGGCGCCTCGTATCGCGCGCACGTAGCGTTACAATGTCCTCGCGCCGCGAGTTATGTCCCGCGCGCGCAATTACCATACCGCGAGGATTTTCGTAGGGAGCTTCCGAGTTTCTAGGCCGGCCTCCGCGAATCTGCCTGGAAATCCTAACGATCTCCACGCTCAGTCCCCCGATATGTATATCGTGCACTCGCCGAGTAACGAGATTGCGATTAATTCACAAGACGTGTAATCGTTTGAAGCGATAATTGAAAAGCGATTAGAGCCTTTCATTGATCGGCTACGTATCTTAAATTCAAACGCGTCGAACCTCGTTAGCATAAGGATGCAGCGCAATCGGTAGCGAGCAGTATAATAGCTTAACGATATAACGCCGCGCGCATGCGCTCCAGATCTCTCGCGCAAGCAGACGAGCTTGCAGCAGCAGCTTGGGTTACGCGGAGCCCAAGATCCAGCCTTAACCGAAACGAGTAAAAAAAAAAAAGTCACGGTACGACGTATATTGCTAATGTTATGCGTTGTGGATCAAATACGTTCTCTTGAGCGAAGCTTCATTAAAGTCTCATCCGTCGAGCGGTGCAAGATGCTCGGAATCGGTTGCTCGGCGCGCGTATCCTGCGCACCGGCGACGGGGGGGCGGGCGCGACAATTAGCGCGGAAAGCCGGGGCGAAGGAGCGCGTATATATGTATATACATATCGGGGGTGGCATTAGCATGGGCGGCTGCACGCGCGGCGGGCGCCTCGCGAGGGACGACGCGGGGAGAAAGCGAAGAGCGAGGTGGGTATATATATATATATGCGCGTCGGCCGGCGACAATGCAGGGGGAGGAGGCCGCGCCGTAAGCAGGTTAATACAGGCGCCGCGGCGGCCTTGCGTCAATCCCGAGCGCTTGGCCCCGGGCAGAAGGGCGTCCGGCAGCTGGCCGCGGGCCAGTCCCCCTCCCCGCGAGCGAGGACCGATCGCTAGACGGGCGGTGGGCCCCGGCGTATACGCGCCGGATGATGTAGGTGGCCAGCGGCGAAGGCTTGCCCCGGGGGCAATTGCGAGAAGAAAAAAATGACCGAAAACGCGAGCGATCCGAGGGTTTACGTAATCGCGGCGTACAGTGTTATACTGGCGATAAGCCGGTTATCGGGCCGGAGTAAAAATAATTGAATTCTTTATCGAGGGAGTAGCGCAGCGCAGTTATCGGGCCCCGAAAAAATGATAATTGGAATTCTTGCCTTCCGAAAAGTCGTGGAAAAGAGCGACAACACTTGAAAGCCGATACGCCATAATGCGCTAATCAGGGAGGAGCCGCGGAGCCGGCCACCCGATCGCGCCCGAGACAATGAGTTATGGGCGGCCCCGCCGCGGCGCCGGCTATGCACCCGCCCGCGGGTCTATACGCGTAGAGGGCGGGGGCGCGTCGGGCGGGGCGCGCGGAAATCCGTCGAGCGTCCAAGATAGACGGAGAGAAAGTGATAGCGCGCGGCCCGATAGCGCGACGGGCTTCTAAAAATAGCAATCGGGCCGATTCGGTGGAGAGGCGAGCGCGTGCCGGCGCTTCTCGTCTATTAATAAAATCGGTTGATCGGGATGGAAAAAGAAAAGGCGCGCCGAGTGGCGCATTGCGGAGGAGGAGGCGCTCGGCCGGCGCTAATATACGCTGACTGACCGGCGGCGTCTTGTGTTCGCAGAGGCCGCAGGCGGAGGTCCTACACCGAGAGCAACCTCCAGGAGCTGCGCCGGCTCCTGCGGAGCGCCGCCGCGGGGGACGAGGGCGAGCTCGGGCGGCGGCGGGGCTTCTACCCCCGGGGCGGCTTCCCCGAGGAGGACCGGCAGCCGAGCGGCCGCCGCGAGTACGGCTACTAGGCCGGCCCGAGGGGCGCCCGGTCCTCCCCAGCTCATCCCTGTGTTCCTTAGTTCGAGACTTCGAGTATTCCAGGCCGCCGGCGGACGTCCCTGCGCACCGGCCGCCCAGACGGGGCCCGGGGGCCCCAGGGCCCCTCGCCCTTATTTGTCCACTCGTTATATATATATATATATCAATGTGCTATATTAATATGCCTGACAAACAGTATTCGAATGGATGTGCCGCCCATGCACAGCTCTAGCGAAAATTTAATTTATTCCTAGGTTAGCTATGTATTTATTATATTCAAAGGTCTTAGTTAGCAATTTATTTATATACGCAAATTGTATTTTTGTCGGCCGGTCCTCGCCGGCCCGCGCTTCTGTCCACTTCTCCTTCCGACTTTCCTTTTTCTATTCGTGCAGCCACTACCCCGATTCACTCAATTATTGTTGTCGATATAATTACATGTACGTATATATATACAGGACGTAATTGCGAGCACGTTCGCAAGTGACGTGCAAGGTTACTCCGAGGCAAATTCTTGTCGCTCGCCTGAAAAATGTGGCGCATACGTATACTCTTCGTACTCGCCTACTCGACTTACATTTGTTCCTGCATATGTCTGTATTATATACGCGAGCGTACTTAATTCAGGTCAATATATATATATATATATATAAATATTATATTATATTATATATATAATACAATTACCATTGCCAATTGTTATTGTTTACGGTTTAATATCAATTCTTATTTACTGTAATGTTTTTTCTTGTTTCCAATCAGTCTCGTGATGTCAATTTTTTAGGTAGGAAATTTTTAATAAATAATATCACTCAATAATTTATCTATTATTGATGATTTCATAGTATTTGACCAACGTCGATCGTTAGATCGTTAATAATTTTATTTTTGTAGTGACGGAAACTTTGTGATCTAAATAATTCCGATTATAGGTAGATAACAATTTTCAACTAGACGATTGTAAAAAACATGTATTACTTATTATTATACTAATGAAAGTTTGAGCAGAAAAAGCCAATGTCGAAGTATTCGATTTTGTAGTTTATTGCAAAATCAAAATGTGTTTTAAGGTACACCGGTGATTTGTATTTAAACCAAGATTCGACAAACCTGTGAACATTATTTTATGTCTATATGACATATATAATATACTAATCATTAATAAATTGTAATGAACGTATAGTATATTTTGTTCTCAATTTCTATTTATTCAAAAACCTATGTACAACCTTATCTTCATCCTCAGTTACTTAATCCTAAACACTGTTATCAAAATTACTAGATTAATTATTATCATAGTTGACGATTCTTCATTTGATTCATACGATTTTAGTACAAAAAATTTATAATATGTGCAAAAAATATATTAATAGTGGTAAAAATCTCCGATCTATAATTTTCATACGCCATATGAAAACAGAAAGAAAAATTTAATTCATTGTATCTAAAAAATAGCAGTATGTAATTTAATAAATATTTCCCGGCAACTCAACGAATGAATATTGAAGACAAAAGAAATTTTACCCAAGTTAGTCATTTAATTTTCATGTAATAAAATGTTAACAAATATTTCAATTTTATTATTTCTTTCGTTATGAATTTAATAAATAACAACAAGATTTATAAATTAGTATCAAACAATTCACTAGCCCAAATAACATTTAAACACTATTATTTAACCATCAAATCAGAGAAATTCATTAATTGTTTCAAAATGCAGTATACGCTGAAGAAAATAATCCAATTTTTTGTGATTTATATAATACAAGTAGGGAGTAATTAAAAATCCCTCTTAAACGAAAAACTAATATTTTCAAATTAGGCAAAGCTTGCGAGGTAAGAATGATCCTTCTTTCTGATCACAGCTATCTGCATGCGCTATTCTTTTAAATTTTCGTATAACCTATAACCATTATAAAAACTCGCAAATATATTGTAGATTATAACTGTAGAATACTATAATATAGTAATTTTGATAAATATTTTCCATTTTTGTCTATTTTAATCAATCAGTTAGTTACAATAACTCCTTAATTGAAATAGAAGCGTAACCTCAAGATTTTAATCAAATGGAAACTAATTTATAAGAGTAGTAAAGTAGTCTCAACCTACTCATTATTTAAATAAAAATACGTGACTTGTGTACTAAAATTTAAATACATTCTTAGTGTCTCTTTATAGTCTTCGATCGTATTTTTATAGTTTTATATTAGTTAATTTTATTGCATATTTATTCCATTTAATTAACTACTTAATGCGATTAAAGCATTAAAACCGGTCGATTTTTTAACTCATATAATTTATTCATTAGTGTTACTGTGCTACAATGTATTTCTATTATCTGGTAACATAAACTGATAAATTAGACTCAAAAAACTTGAACACCAAAGAATCCTATGTATTTGTATATAAGATATATTATGGAGGTATACGGAGATTTTTAAAGCTATTTCCACGATAAACTTCAAATTTTTTAATATTCAATGATTATTTGTTACAGTTCTTGTTATTGATTTATTAAGAAATTTATTGTATGCACAAATATAATTAAAAAAATATACTTGTTAAGCAATAAATTAGTAATATAATTTTCTATTATAATAGCATTTTTTAATCTAATTTTATAAATATATTTATATATACATATATATGTTAAATTTTATAACAAAATTGGTTTGAGTCTATATCTTACTTTCATTGTTAAAAATATGTTGTTTGCTAAAGTAATACAACTATTATCAAAACTCTTTGATGGAAATTGGCAGGATATTCAAAAACTGTTGTTTAAAATCAACTTTTATAATCTTTATAATACATATAAGTGCAGACTTATCTGTTAAGTAATTATATGAGAAAAGAAACGATTATTTCAAAATAAAATTGAAAAACAAAAGTACTATATATTAATATATATGTTTACTAAATACACTTCTTTGCGTGAGCTTCATTTTTCATAAAATACATCCATTTGCATTCCAAACTTTAATTAAAATATTAAAAACATTCTAATCTTATATTTCAAATTTTTAGTGATACAACATACAACATAAATATATTAGTTATCATTAATAGAGCCTTACTGTAATAATAACTTTTTCGATTCTCTATGAAATAAAAATATTTACATATCAAAATAATTACTTTACTTGTAATGTTGTATGGGTAAGTATGACATGAGCATGCACATTTATTAAGTTATTGCTTATTAACTTATAATAAGTTTAAAACAGATAAACTGAAGATTTCATAGCTTTAAATAGTTCATTAGTTTTCTTTATAATTACAAATTATAATAAAAACATATATTAGGGCCCATATATGAACATCTAAGCCATATTTAATGTTTTGAATTATAATTTTTATTTAAATATCTAAAAATTGTTGTTTAAAAGTGTAATAATCACTCAAAACAATATAAAGTACCTATTAAGTAAAAAGAGATGCCTAATCTGGTCCACGTAAGCGTAAGCTTGGTAAATTAATATTACAGATTCCGATAAAGGTATCCGATGCGGGCAGTCAAATTACATTGTAATAAACTTACATGCATAAACTTATATTGCAACATTTTTAATATATATGTTACAGACTTATGTATATATAGGTCGCTATTTAGCCATATTGCAAAGTGATCAAAGCGCACAACTTATAAAGCAGAGAATTAAATTTTGAAGAAAGAGGAAATTGTTGAAAATTGTGTGTAATTTTAATTCATAAATATATTAATTCCTTTATATTTTAATTTTATAAAGTTAATTCCATAAATCTTCGATCAGCTAAGTCCTCTGAAGTTCTATTGGCATCACATTTTAAACGCTATTCTGTGCAGTCTATAAGAATAGCGCATATAGCCCTAGTGTTTTCCCTATACCCATTGAACCCCATCCAACCCTCTTTACCACTATTCATCATGAAGAAACAGTGAATAATTATTTAGCATATTATCTCACTAATGGTACGCTGATAAAAAAAATTATCATATTTTATTGTAAAAATTGCTACAAAGTATAATTATTTTTAATAAAATAATGACAATTTTTCTGACTACCATTATTTAGTATTAAATATGCATTATAGTTAAGGTATACAATCGTATTTAGTTCGACAACTTGAAACTTAAACTTCACGTGGATACGTATCTGCTTTGCAGTTTGTGGATTAGCGTTTATCTAACCTGTTAGATTCTAAATTCATGAAAAATCAGCCTGTAGATATAGCAAGATAAAGGTTATACCATAATAATAAAAGTAAATAATAAATCTGTGTTTTAATTAATGATAAAGAAATGAAGAATTAGAGATATGCCTCAATGTGTACAGAAAGGCAACAGAATTGAAAATTGGACACGGTCGAGCAGTGTGCTAATCCTAGGAAAAAATGCAATACCAGCATTGTCAGATAATATCTATTAATAGTTAAAACTGGCTGAGCCTCTTAAAATATTGGACTATTATAGTACTTATTCAAACTCATTTTCGAAACTAAATTAAACAAAAATTATCTCTTATTCAATGATTAAATAGATCAAAGAATATTATAGTTTCTTCTATTCTTTTTGTATGTTTAGATTCGACTGTTTAAACATGTAACTTTCACTTAACTTTTGTTTTTTCTTTTTGTTAATACTTAAGCATAATCATGAACAATGGTGTACATATATATTTAAGAAAAATATTTTATATTCAACGTTTACATACAAAAAAATTAAATATTATTTCTTTATACAGAGTAAATATCAAAATTAATAATTTATTTTTCTGTTCACGTGTTAAAATACATAATAACATCAGAAGTTATACCAGAAATAAATATCAGTGTTTATAATATATTGTTGTGTGAATTAAACATTAAAATTTATTAAATCAATCGAAATTGAATAACTTTTTATAAATTTTAATATAAATATAAAATTTTTACACTATGTACCTAGTGTTTTTATAATTATATTGATACATTATTTTCATTTATTGACAGAACTTATTTAAAATTATTTAAAATAATTATTATTTAAAATACTGAAAGATAATTTTTCATAATCAAGGAAAAAAACCAGAAATACATATTTTGTTGAATTTAAAAAAAATTATTCAATATTTCACGTATATTTTTAACATTAATAATCGTAATCATATAAATATTAAAAATACAAAAAAATTAAATGTAATATTTTAATTATTGCTGTGTAACTAGACCATTTCTTTTTAATATTCGAAATCTACGCCAAACAGATGCTCTAGTCCTTTTTAATATTAAAGCTAAATCTGCAAATTTTCTGTTTTTAATGTTCTCACTGGCTTGATTTGCCACATAATTTAAAATAATGTTATCCTCCTCAGCTTTGTATCTATAAGAAATTATAATGGAATAAGAAATAAATTTACTTATTAAGCTATGCAATTAGTCAACTAATGTCTAGAATACCTGGATTTATGATGTGGTTCATACATGACTCGAAACCTTTGCAAGACACTGTATAAAGATCTATCAAAAAGATCTTTGGCTAAAAATTGTACAAAAGCTAATCTATTCTTAAAGTGTTTACAAAAGAATTCTTCATTCTTATATTTCATTTGCATAAATGGTTTAGAATCCTTTTTATCCCAATCATGTAACTACATAATATTACTTTATTTTAATGAAAAAATAAAAATTTAAGAAACATGATTTTAACAATTTATATATATTTACCCTACAAAATTGTTTCCAATTTCTTCTTAGAATTTTGTCTTCATCTTTTGTAAATTTTCCAGTTTTTAAACTACAATATTCGTTAAATTGTATTCTCTCATCTTTTGTTAATGAACGAGTACCTGCAGTTGATTCTACAGTATGTTGTGGAGGCACTGTATGTATTAAATTAATTTCCATTTCTCTCAATTTCTAAAATGAAAATATTAAATGATACAATAAATATTTCATTTGCATAAAAAAAGTATTTATAATTACTGCTATTATTTCTGTTGATGGTTTGCCAGGTACTTTAATAGTAAATATATCTCCTGATGACATTTCATCCGGATCAGATTCACTATTTAAATCATCTGAATCTTCAGACAAATCACTATCTGTAAGTTTTGTATAAATTATTCAATAATAATATTAAACAAAAATCTTACATTAGAATTGAAAATATCCTTGCAAAGGTAAACTAATATGAATTTAATATTTGAATTTTCGCATTGTATCTATAATTAAACTAACGACATAGTGCTACATTTGTAAACTATAAGAAACTAAATATTGTTTACTAAATTCATATATATTTTTGAGTATAACATGCAATCCAAACTTTGCTTACCCATTGTTTATAAAACTATTTAACCTTTTAAGTGTTTCTTGGGTCAATATTTAACAACTAAAAACCTGCTCAAAATTAAGAACAGCTGCCGAAAACACTGCGAAATCCAATCAAAATACAAGAAAATTAATAATCTGTAATAGCCAATAAGCTAATTCATCACAATTGACACATAATCGTTCTACAACTTATTATAGCTATCGAGCATTGGATTTGGAGCCTATTCTTAATTCAGCTGATTTGACCACATGGCCTTTAGAATATGGAAATTGAAACTGGAATTTGGGACCAGACACCGCAGTATATGTATAAGCGGGCAACGATCGGTAACTTGTAAACTTGTCTTTAAACACGTGCTCTTCTTTTCGAGTATATGCCTGCGGAATTGATGAGTATATTTTTATGGTTCCTGTATATTATTACGCTTATCTCATGACACGCACCAAAATTACTTGAACAAAATGTATTTGTATAAATTGAGGAAAAATTAGAGGAAATAAATCTTAAAAACAAAACTTATAATTATAAATTTGTTTTGGCATGATGAGGCAATATTTTGTTTATATATTTCAAGCTTTATTCGAAAAATAATTAAAGCACTGTTGATTAAATAAAAAAAATTTAATACAAATCTATTTAAAATAATGTACAAGAATATAAATTTTTATTATGAAGCATTATTATTGTAAAAGATTTAACAGTTTATACAATTTGTTATCTTTTATTAAATAACATGTAAACTTTTTTCAAATAATGTTATAATATTAAAAAGAAAAATATTAACTTTGGACTTTATTTAATATTCATTTTATTATTGTACAATAAAGATTATTAGTATTCATTGACTAATGTGTATAAATCCACTTAAAATGATTTTTTATAAAGTATAATAATAATAATTAACTACTTTATTATATTTTTTTTGTAAAAAAAGAGAAAAATGCCTACAATAATGGCTTTAGTATCAAAGTTTCAGTCGTGAAATACAAATAATTTATAATAAAGTTGAGGACGTTTCAAAATAAATTTTGAAAAAAAAATTTCAAAAAATAATGTTTTAAAAAATTGATTTCACATTCTTTTAAAACATTTGACCTATCACAGCAAGCGACCGCACCGCGGATTGCACATTATTAACATGTATGTGATGAGCCACCGCGTGATGATGATCTTCCACCACCATTTCGGTGTATTGAACTCTGCATCGCTTTTGATGAGCAAAAAGACTTCCACTGTGACTATAAGCTGCCCCACAAGTTTTGCAGACATAAGGTTTCTCCCCGGAATGCGTATAAGTGTGTTCTTTTAAAGTGCTGAGCCGTTTAAAGGCTTTCCCACATGTTTTGCAAAGATAATTGGCTTCACCTGTATGACGCGTCAAATGTCTCCGAAAGGCTGAGCTTACTGCAAAAGCTGCACTGCAAACATGACAAACAAATGGCTTGTCTCCAGTATGAATTCGAATATGATTCGCTAAACTGGTAGTAGTAGTAAAACCGCTATTACAAGTTTTACAAACATGAGGTTTTACTCCTGTATGAGTTCGCATATGATAGGTAAGAGAAGAGTTACTGGGGTACACTTTGCTGCATATATGACAAAGATATTCTCTTGGGACTTTTTCTTTAGGTTTATTATGAGTCTTCTGATGAAGTGTAAGACGAGCTCTACTGGCACAAACCTTTTTACATATTTCACAGACTGCTGGTTCTGGTTTAGGCTTATGCATAGCAACATGCCTTCTTAAACCTTTCTTAGTTGCCATTACCTTATCACAATGTTGGCACTTATATTCATTGTTGCCTTCTTCTTCACTTTCTTCTTTCTTTAAACTATCATTATCTGCAGTACCATTTGTATTATGTTGGTACAAATCATCATCAGAATCATATAGCTTATTTTCATCAGAAAGATTATCCAACAATCCATGGCCATGTCTTTCTGCATGTTTTTTCAAAGTATCAGGTCGAAAGAACCATTTTTTACATACAGTACAAGAATATTTCCTTTCTCCATGTATAAGAGCGTGGCGTTTTAAATTTTTCAATGTAGAACAATATTGACCACATACTTCACATTTAAATATTTCTGGTGCATTCTCAAATCCATCAAGTTCATTGTCATTTTGGCTATCATCTTCATTATCATCTTCACTTTTAGAATTCTTTTTTATACAGTCTTCTTGCTTTACATCACTTGAACTTATTTGTTTAATAATATCTTTAACTTTATCGGTATGAGATTTTAAATGTTTAACAAGGCTTTGAGATTTTGAAAAATTAGCATGGCATAATTGACATGCATGTGGTTTTGATATATGAATATTTTTATGTTTTTCTAAATTTTCTAATTTACAAAATGTTTTTGCACATATTTCACATTTATATTGTTTTGCATGTATCATTTGATGTTTTTTCAATGATTTCTGAGAATTACAAGTTTTGGAACACACTAAACATTTAAATTGCATTGCTTCTAAATTTTGACTGTCACTTTCTGGTTCATAATAATCCTGATCAATTTCTTCATCTGTATTAAAACTATCACTCTGAATATTTTGTGATTTATCATCGGATATTTGTGCTTGCAAATTATCTTTCTCTTGTATTGGTTCATCTTCTTTTGTAATGTATGTAAAATAACTAACATCATTTTTGACTTGATTCTGAGTGGTACTAATTTCGCTATCTATAGTACACACCTCTTCAATTAAATTATTAGAAACTGGAATTAATTCTTGTCTACAGGTTATTGATTGTGATTCGCAAGATACACTTTCAGAGGTTTTATTTACATCTTTAGATTGTTCTTCAAAAGTTAGATGGCAATTAAAAAGTTTTTCATCTTCATCAGTAATGTTAACATTAACTGTAGGTATACCCGATTCAATTGTAACAACAGAATTAGATTGATTGTTTGAATGATATTCTTCACTTGATATGGTATTATGAAACTGGTGGTTATTTAAAGTTTCTTGTTTTACAAAATAATTATGTTGTAAATCATCAGCAGTTTTAGTTAATAGAGCCTGCATTTGTATTTCAGTCTGTGTACCTGAATCCTAAAAAAATTGAATTTCTTGTTACTTTTTTTTGTAATTTTTAAAACCATAAATATCAATTTCTATATGTTACATTACATTTTATTCATAAATAAATATTATAAGTTTTTCAAAACTAAAACTATTTAAATTAAGCAAAAAATATATATTTAAAAATAACATACGGTAGCATTATATTTAGCTGGTTTATTGTAATAAAGTCTTAATCTAGTATCCGAATGTTGACATAACTGTCTAAATTCATGTGCAACGCTGGCTTTATATATACAAACATCGCAAATGAGTGCTGGTAAACCATCTTGCTCATGACACTCAATAGCTCCACAAATTTGAATTTTTTGTGGTAAATCTGATAAATTAGTAACATCTTGTCCATTGCAGAAAATAGGTGATAAATTTGTATTCTCTTGCAAACAAATGCGACACACCCTATCCATGTTCATTGGCATAACAAAATAACTATTGTTTAATGCCATTGTTTCTGGCTGTAGGAACTATAATCTGTAACATAAATTTGTTTACAGTAAAAATAATATATCTTTAATTTTCTAATTTTAAGCAATAATTAGTTGAAATATTAGAAAACATTATTACTACAGAATACAATTTTCTTGAAATAGTTATTTCAACTATGCGAGTTACTGCATACAATTGATAATTTAATATAATAAATAATTATGATTCCAAATTATTATGATTTGTTAATATATACATGTGCGCTTATGGGATTGTGAAGACGCACGTTAAGATTTCAATAATTTAATTAAAATATACGTATATATATAGATACGCATGAATATATATACATGCATGGAAGATTTACTTTTACAGTTTATAAAACGAATATAAATTGTACAAGGCGATTTTTCCTTACACATGCCTCTGATCAGCATGTTCCTTTAATGTGAATTTTTTTGAACAGCCGCAGGAAAAGTCTCTCCATATATTATATTTTAATACGGATGGTTCTCAACTCGGCAAAGTACTCTAGTTTAGACAGCGATATTCACGATGGAGGTGACCGATGATGGAGACTGTTCACTGGAGCATCAACACGAGTTAGTTGATTAAGAACCGCTTTACTCTTGTAACCAGTGATTCCCAATGATACCCGCACTATCATTTAAGATGAATGAACCTCAAGATTGGGTTGGATGAATCTGTAGAATTACGGAGCATCGACGTCCGACGATACTCCGAATTTTTCGGTATGGCACACGAATTCGCATCACTGCAAATACTGTACGTGCAGACTGCGGAGTCAGAGCCAGACAGAGCTTAGTAACCTTAGTTGATCCGCAGGTGCTTCTTTTAACTCTCTCCCCCTTTGTTCAATGGCTTCTTCGGGATCGTCGACCATCGCATATGCATATAGACTTGAGAACCGCGGTGTCGTATGCATGCCGCATGTGGCTCCGCTCGTTGAGAACACATATGCAACACACCGACAACACGCTGGATAGCCTGATATAAGTCGTAGTCTGATAGGATCGGCTATACACGGCTATATATGTAAGGATAGCGGACACTTTATATATATTAGTTGATTCGACTCGTATCAGCTGCTACGATATAGATTTATTGTGGCAAAACAAATACCCACATTTTTTACTAGGGTTTATTATTGAACTTTATTATTGATAATTCTCGCTAATGCTAGAATTGTTGAAGAGTGATTTGTATTTTTATACATGTTAGGGTTAATGTAACCTAACACTTGCTTTATTCACGGGGCCTTACTGACCTTAGTAGCGCAAGTTATAAAACAGTATTCTTTCAATCGAGGCATTATTTAAAATTTATTATTTTTATTTTAACCATTACTATAAATTTAGAGATTACTTAATTTAAAAAATGACGAGTTTAGATCATTGTAATTTTTTTGTTGAAAGAAAAAAACGTTATTGTCGTATGACTGTAAAGAAAGGCAAACAATTTTGTGGTGAACATCAATCAGTTTCTAAAGACTTAAAATTAAATATTAACAATGAAAGGATAGCTTGTCCTCTTGATCCTAATCAGTGAGTATTTAGAAAATGCATTCATTCAATGAATACAATATGTTAAAGCAATATAAAATTTGTAGAGTATTTTCAGTACTTGCTATAAATCCAAATTATCTAAACACTTAAAAGTTTGTAATGCTAAGATTAAGCAGAATGTTCAACCACCCTATGTTGTCAAAGGAATTAACTTAGGACATCTGGTATCATGTCTTACTGATACACCTTTGTCAATAATAAATCAAAAGATAATTGATGATATTCTGACTAAAATAAATATTGCATATGGTAATGAATAATGAATTAGTTACAACTTATCTTTGCTAAATATATATTCATATGTTTACATTGAACTTAATTAAAATTTTATTCAATCCAGACAAATTACCAGATATACCACAGGAAATATTAATACATTCTGAACTTGAAAAAGAATTAAATAATCCCTTAAATGGAACAGAAGCTAAGAGACATCTATTACAGACAGCATCTTTATTAGGACACTTAGAAAATGTTGGTCTTGTTAGTGAAAATACTGGCTTTATTGAATTTGGAGCAGGTCGAGGTAAAAATTTATTTGCAATGTTATTTCTGTAACATATTATTCACATATGGTCCAATAATATGCTTTCCTTACTATTATAGGGAAATTAACTTATTGGCTGGCACAAGTAATAAAAAATCAAGCCAATTCTTCAATTTTGCTTATTGATCGTGCTAGTCACAGACATAAAAGAGATAATAAACTAAGAAATGATAAAGTAAATATCAAAGTAACACGAGTACGAGTTGACATTGCTGACTTGAAATTAAATAATGTTCCAGAACTTCAAAATGTGCATTCTAAAGTGGCAATTGCTAAACACATATGTGGTGTTGCCTCTGGTTAACTATATTTTAATTAATTAGCCACAATTAGTCTTATATTAAGTCTTATTTTAAATGTGAAACTTTTTTTAGATTTAACCTTACGTTGCATGACAAATTCCATTCAAAGTAATCAACATTCAAAAATTGGAATAGTTATTGCATTTTGTTGTCATCATCGATGTGAATATTCTCATTATGTTGGGCATAAATACCTTGAAAATCAAGGTTTTACCAAAGATGAATTTCCAATTCTTTGTAAAATAGCTAGTTGGGCAACTTGTGGTATCAAACAAATTGATGAAACAAATCCATCAGAACGTGAGATTATGGGACGCAAAATGAAAATTTTATTAAATTGGGGTAGATTGGAATATTTAAAAACGTTTGGGTTTCATTGTCGATTAGTACATTATACTACTACTAAAACTACATTGGAAAATGTATGTATTATTGCTACACTTTCTAATGAAAAATCTATGGATAAAGTTTAACAATTATAAATAATGTTACTAAAATACAGGGTATGTATAGTAGTACTATAACACATATATTACATTTATGACATTATTTAAAAGATACATTATTTATGTATCTCATTTGTAATTGTACAGATATCATTTTTTATAGATATGTTCAAGTTATGAAAAATACATAATTATAAAGATTTTTAAAAAAATAATTTTTAATTCTTTTTATTAAATAATCCTTTAATAATTTCATACACACATGTGCTAAAAAAGAGAATTAATAATATTATTATTATTAGAATACTAGACTAAAAATAGATTATTAGAAAAGTAGCCTTGAAATAACATTTTTTTTGTAATTTTATTAGTGATGATAGACAATAGTTTGAGTGTTTGTCTGCTTACAAGTATAGTAATGAGAGTATGTTTTTTCGAGTTCTTTAATATTAAATCAAGTAAGTACAATCAAAAATAAATTAAAAATAAATTTTTGTTCTTGTTATAACATTAAATTTTATTTGAAGTTTTCACTATCGTTATATTAATTTTTGTAAAATTTTATTAGGAATATAAGGACAATGAGAGGGCATTATATTACGTTCGTCTGATGAACGTAATTTACAAGCATTTTGTTTAATTAAACCGGTGAGTTCTGTTAAATGTGTGCGATAATCCTGCAGATGAGTTTTCTAACTTGTTCGTTATTCCCTACGGTTCTGGAACTCTAGACGTGAAGTATTGATTATGAGCTTAATATGGATTAGAAATGTTACTCCTTATGGTTTTGGCGGACTTCTAAATACCATTTATTAGGTATCTCAGATTTATTTACTGACATAATAGATAGTATCTAGTATGACTTCCTTGCATATATCATAAATTAATAAGGTTCGATCTAACTCAAAAAGCCCGCTATGTAGCATATGAGCTTGAAACAGTGAGTGGCAACAGGCCTATCCCTATAATATCAAAATATATGGCGCATTGATAACACCACGCACATTGACATCAATTGATAATTTGACATCTCCTCGCTGCCGGTTGGGTCTGGCCGAGTCGGCAACTCAGCACTCGGGAGTCGGGATTCGGGAATCGTGATTCGATGAGGATAGCTGGATAGCTCTATCGGCATAACCGCATTCATCACGGTGCACCTTTATTTAGTTGATGGCCATACAACGACAGCTGGAGCCACTAGTCCTGGCGGTCCAGATTCAGTGTTCCTGTAGATTCTTGTGCATATATATATATATACCTAAGCAGCTCTGTATTCACTGATATTTCATGCCACACGGCACGTCGCGGCCACACCAAGCGTTCCATGCCATATTTTCATCCCCACCACTTTAAAGACGCGGAGTGGCAAAGGCGCGCCCCGCCCAACCTAGGTTGACTGAAGTTGATTCTTACAACGGGGGGACAAACATTCCATTCAATTGATAAATTGACTGCACTCATCATAGAGTTGTGTACGTAGGCAGAAGTATTTTTAATGTTATTTATATCGAATGTCTTTCGATTATTTAAAAAGTTAAGTGTCGAATATTTCATCGGAGAAAAGTAGAACAGCTCGGAAGTTGGAGTTACTAGTTCTTTCTACGGTAAGTGTAAAAATAAGATATTACAACTTGCTTTAACTAGGTGTAAATCGTACGGCTTACTCATACGTTCATGAATAATATGCTATTATGCTTTATTAGCGACTTTTTTCATAAATTAAGTTATAATTAAATGAATTAATTATTTCTAAATTTATTAATTTGTGCAAAGAATTATGGCTCTAAAAGTAGGATTAAATTTTTTAAATATTTTAAATGCATCTCAAATAATTGTAACAATATTTAAATTAATGAATTAAAATTTGTCTTTTTATGAAATATAATTTATTTTTTGTTTCATTTTCAAAAAATAAATTTGTAAATTTAAAGTAAATATTTATACTTAAAAAAGGTTTTTATTTCATTTCTTTTTCAGAAAAGAGTAAGAGTTAATCTTATGAAATGTCTATTCTAGACGATCGTGACGCCTTCAGAAGAAATCCTTATTTCAATCCTGAGGATCAAATAAAAGGAGATTTTACCCCATTCTATGTTGCAATCAGCATCTGTTCTGTTATTGGTGGTTTCTTGATTATCATCAATATTGCATTCTGTTACTGCTCACAATATCGAGGTTACTGGAGAAACAGACATACTGGTAAGATTTATCTCTTAATATTTTAAAATTTATTTGATGAATTTATGTTACCCCTGAGGCAATTTTTAAATGCATCAAGTTTATATAATTTTTTATTTTAGGTAATCGTTGGATTCAATCTCTGTGGACTGTAACTCCACATAAGAATCCACCACTAGATTTATCTGAATTAGAAGAGGGAGTAAAGGTTTATAAAGCAGATACTCAAGAAGCTGTACAATATCATCAAGAGGAAGTACAAGGAGAACAGCATCAACCACAACAGTATATGGAACTCCAGAAAAGGGAAAGTGATATTTAAATTTTGTTAGCAACTGCTAAAACTCCAATAAGTCTTCTAAACATTTAATCAAAAATGGGTCTGCATGTTTTTTGGCCGGCTTCTGCAATTTTAACAATGTTTATAGTTGGAGTAATCATGGTTATGCTAAAATATGGGCCACGCCTATGTAAAACTAGACACGAACCTTTGCCTTCTGAACAAGATTGGGAAGGCAAATCTTACTCTCGAGAACTTTCAGTTTCAATTGCTTAATAGAATAAGCACAAGCTACTTGAATAAGATTTAACAATGCACAAAATGAACGAATATTTTAAAAAAATATTAAACAATATTACTGAATCTCGATTTTGATTAACTTTTTAGAATATGTAATTACTTTTAAAAAGCATTAACGATTCCGTCCATATATAGCTGTAATGCCTAATTTAATGAAGAGTTTTATTTTCTTCATGGAAAGTAAACTCAAAAAATAATATTTATGTAACAAGTATATGCTAATTTGTGAAAGGTATGACTGTATCTTTTTTAAATGAAATGTTTTGCCTTATTGTATAGATCAAAATTACTTCTACAGAAACTGCACCTGATTGCTAATGTAAGAGCTTAAAAAGTACAAGTGTCTTAAACTGCCTTTAAGTATCTATTATTATAGATTATTATAGAATATTTATTATGAAATATAAAGTTGTCAAACGACTTTTAAAAACATTTAAAACATTTTAAAAAAAGAAAATCTAACAATGTCCATTTTAATAATAATTTTTATACTGCGTACAATTTTTAAAAGTTTTTTACAATTTTTTTATACTTTTTGATTTCTTACATTATATTACTAGTTTTTTGCTAGCTAAACGAAATTTGTATCTCATCTTTTGATGATAAATAAAAAAATTCTAACCTTATCTATTTGTATTTTTAATAACCTTCTGAGTGAATGTCTTTCCTAAATAATAAGTACGTTCGCACAAAAAAATTACAGGTGTTTTTACATAATTTTAATTTTTATTGACAACATTGGATTTCATTACATACGTAATGGACTACACTCTCATTTAATACATACGTAGATATACATAATATACTAAGGATTTAGTATATATTTTAAATTTAGTAATTGAACAATTTGTTGAAAATGTTTTCACTACAAAAATTAAAATAACATTATTAGAGAATATCTAAATAAAATATACTTTCGATTGCTATAGAACAAAACAGCAATATTTTACATCAGCAATTTTCATAAAATTTAAATATTACAAGAGGTTGTTAATCGTATAGTTTATATAAAACTTATTTTTTCACGCTAATCAAGCGATTTGGCAGGATAATTATTTATCATTTTATATATGTTTATAATTATTTATTCTGTATTCAGTTTTTAATAGTTAACGTCTACTAGAACGTATCGCGAATACATAAGTTAAGATAACAAACGTGGCTTGTATGGGCGAAACTGCATAAGAATTTTTACAAAATTTTTTTATTTCTATAAAACAAACAGCTTATAAGTATACTGCCAAATAATAAATTATAGATTCATAAATTTCATCATAGATAACATGCACTTGTTATCATGAATTTAAAATTTCAGTACTGAATTATGTCATTGCACGTATAATTGGTATTTTAATAAACAATACTTTCATTTTAAAATCAGATTTTTGTCTCTCTTACCATTGGTTTTGTCCAAACTGATAAAACAAATACAAACATTAAAATTTATTTTAACCTTACATATAAGAGACATCGAAAAAGTCACAATTTATTTTCTTAAATTGACTTGTAATTCTTGTATAATTGATCAAGATGTGTTTGAAGACTACATCAAGATAGACAAATTGTTTAATGCTAGAAATTTTCACATTAACTTTTAAATTTCCTGCTTTGTATAACAGTACACATCTAACGTTATCAAATGGTTCAGGAAGAGAGGGCATTAGTTTTTTACACAGAACATAGGTGTAATTCTTGAGCTAATCTAACGTAAGTTATTAAATATATGCTTTAAATTTATTTTGATGATATGACATGATTTTAATCGTCATTTAGGTATTTAATCTACTGGCTAAAATATGAAAGATTAATAAACTTTTGCACTACCTGGCTGTTACTTTAATAAATTCTGTAATCCTATCGATTACAATTTTGTTTCTTGCTTCGCTTATTCAGGGATCAATTTAAAATGAGACCGCAGTTTTGATTCTATTTATTTTGATCGATAAAATTTGATTATTCGTATAATTAGTAAAGTAATTCTTACTGTATGTTAATATTATCTGTAGAAATTATAAATTTCATATGCTAAAAATGTATAATAAAGGCGAATCAGTTGAATCTAAAAATAAAAATCTTTAATGTCATTCATTACTTAATAATTATTATATCCCTTCATCCATTCCGTTTATTATTTTATGCATATACAGCAAGTATCTTTGAATTATTTGTGTCTTATACAAGAAAATCGCGCGAGGAAACTTTGATATATCCGCTCTGTAAAGAAGACACATTGAGTTTCTCGTTGAATGATTTAATTTTACTTTTTATATACTTCATTTTTATTTGATTCTTGTGCTCAATC
This sequence comes from Sycophaga agraensis, assembly GCA_018906755.1. Classification (NCBI taxonomy): domain Eukaryota; kingdom Metazoa; phylum Arthropoda; class Insecta; order Hymenoptera; family Pteromalidae; genus Sycophaga; species Sycophaga agraensis. The sequence goes on from JACCIE010000011.1 coordinate 3,816,450, forward strand.
GGTACGCGACGTAGATGCAAAACAAAATAATTTTCCTTTACAGTCTTTTATCTATTTTTTATTGAAAATGTTTTTACATCCCGTCTTAAGCGCACACCGTTTAGTCATTATTAAATGTGGAATAAAATGGTTTTTTGAGTGACTATGGTAATATTTACTTGTTACTCTAGAGATTTCATTACAATGGATTTTTTAACAAGGGTTTTATACTTTTCCATACATGATTACTCCTGATAGGGGAAACCTGGTAAGTAAAGTTACAAATACAGTGCACGGTTTCTTAAGTAAGCACTGTACTTAGTATTTTCTTATTTGCGTACTAACGAAATTAAATTGTCCTTTACACTAATTTATCTGATAATGTTATTGAAGTATTTGAAATTGATCGGCCTTGCAGAAAATACGTGCACTGAAAATAACTTTATTCAAAAATATTAACCTTTAAAATGTAATGAAAATCAATCATACATATAGTATTATTTTGTATTTATGAAATATAATTTTAAAAAATAAATTATTTTCAAATCCTTATTATATATAGTGGAAGAGTTCCAAAATACTTGTAAACGTTACCATAAGTTAATTTATGGAAATGATAAATCATTTTTTCCAAAAAAAGAATACAATTTTTTTTTTATTTTTTTATAACTTCAAATCTTTTTGATCTATAGAAACTTAGTAAAATCATTCAAACTGAATTCAGATTATATTATTTTTTAATAGTAATAGTAATTTTTACAAATAGATTTTTGCAACTCTTAAAACGCAATAAAGGTGTAATAAGGACCTCAAAGATCGTTGAAATATGTTGAGGTAATTTGTTCAAGAAAATGATTACACTGAATTCATATGATATTACAGTCGGTTTATATTTTGGGAAGTGACTACGCTCTACAAAAAATTGCAAAAAAATAAAGCTGTTTAAATCGCAATATCTTTTTAGCCTAGTGAAACAATTTAAACGCTTTATATTGAGACACCTAATGACATTACACGATTCGAAAAATCAACAGCTTGAGCATGATGAAAATTTATGCATAATATCATTTTTCTTCTCCTCATTTTTTTACGTAGGGTTACTTATTCAAAAACTATACGTATACTGATTAGCGTACAAATCTAGTCAATTCGCCGCGGACCTTATTTCATTCATTTTATTTGTATATCTTATTTATTTTCACGACGACGATTGCGAGCGATGAAACAACTTCTATTTACGTCTAATTTAGGAATTTAATTTCGTGAATATTTCGATATGACAGAGCGTCGTATCGTTTATACTAAATAAAATGATAATCACTATAATATTGAATTACGTTTCAAATGTTGGTATCCATATTTAAATACCGACATTCTGTTCGAAATGTTGTCTTTTAAACATCGTGCAGTCGTCGCACCTACAGTTACATTACTTTACACTGCACAAATTCTTATGAATTGTGCAAGGACGAGGAAAATGATTTTTTTCTTGAAACATTTTCTTATTTTGTTTGAATGTTAAGAGAGTAATCCTGCACATTAGTAAATGCATTATTTGCGCCTTATTATATACGTACACTAACGATTTCCGCATTAAATTGGTATGCATACAGATTTTTACATTAATGTATGTGTTTATTGTGTGTATGTTATGTGTGTGTGTGTGGGTATGAATTTTGATTCAACTTTATTGGTTTTGTCATAAATTTTTCGATTTGCCGTCAGATTCAGTAGTATGCGGGAGTCGTTGATACTTTAATAACAACTCGTGTAATTTACTCCTTCGCTGAGTGGCTCGTCAGAGTGAAATGTTTCCGTGTAGTTTGGAACAGGTTTTGGAAGATTTGTGTGAAGTTGACGCCTTCGATTATTAGTCAGGCGTTTATTCCTGCCAAATTTTACTGTCGCTTGTTAGCTTTCTTGTTCGATCGATCTGTAATGCAAAATACGAGGCATTAAAATAGGCACAATCGAATCATCTAATAGAATGTTTTGATTTGATGTCTCTTGTTGTACAGAGCACACGGCCGACGTGCACTAATTGCGCACGGCAAGCGAAGCAGCCCTCACCTTTTGTCTCCTTCTTGCCATTGCTCTCTGGCTTACAGCTCCTGGTCATGCGGCGCGTCTTCTCGCACGTGGGGTCGCTGTTCGGCTTCAAGTTGTCGACTCTCATCATGTTCTCGTTGACGCAACTGCTCCACGAGCCCTTCTCGTATCGGCAGGCTGCCGGAGAAACGATTACTCGATTAGCCGGCAGGCCTTATACATATCTTATCCCGTGGACCGCCACTCGATGAGCCCTTACCTTTGCCGTTCTTGCACTTCTTACTGATCGTCTGGGTCTGCTCGCAGGACTTGTTGCTGTTCTTCTTGAGGGTCAGGGTGCGAGTCCGCAGGTTCGTCTTGGTGTCGCACTCGGACCACTCGCTCTTGCGGTACCGGCAGGATGGGTCCCCGGCGCCGCCGCTTCCATTGCCTCCGGATGCTGCGCCCACAGCGAGTCACGTTAAGAGCTTTCAAGAGATCTTTCTTTCCATAGACGCGACCGAGCTGGCATACCAAAGTATACGACGGGGAGGCGCGTTTTCTCAATACGACTAACGACTTTTCCGGGCGCTCGCGGTTTTGCCTAACTGTAAAGACTCATTCGTCGCGTACCACTGCAATTTCGTTTTAATACGACACTAGTTTTAAGTTGTGCTAATCCGGACTATTACGATGTATGAAATGGACCTTTAACTATAAGCTTTGACTCGACATATGACTTGGTACGTTTTTATTCGCCGGGAGAAAAAAAAGCCAAATCGGCGCACATGCTGTGAAATGTGGTTTTCTTTATAATTAGCCACCACGTTACTCGGGTGAATGCGACGCATCCAAATGAAGCCAAAAAGCGAAAATGTCCGTAAACAGCGAGGTAAAATGCACTCGTGCATGAATTATACACACGCGCGGGCTCTCATTTTTGCCACGCTTTACCGTACCCCGAGTGTTAATAGAAACGGAACTTCTGAGGAAATGAGGTAGATAGAAAGGTTGGGTTTCTGCATCAGCGCGACTTTTGAAAAGCGGACGGACATGTATAACGGGGGACGTCGCGGCGCAGCTGATTAAATTGGCGGGGAGGGGAAGGGCGGAGCCGCGCCCCTCTACGATTAATAGTGTGCGTACCGCGCTCCTTGGTTCCACGGACCGTCCGCACCAGGACCTCCTTCTCGTCCTCCTCCCAAGCGTCAGCCTCGGCTCTCGTCGCGCTGATTATCAGGGGCAAGGCGATGGCCACCGCCAGGAGACTCCACCACAGCTTCATCTTTTATTCTGCAAACACAAAAGAGGAGGCAATCGCTTAGTTATTTGTCCAGGGCGTCATTTTTCTGAGCGATTTTTGTTGCCGCGCGACATTTCATTTAGAGTTAATTTTAGGGGCTGCAAGCTTTTCACCGCGGTTGTTTTCACAAATGAAATTTGCTGCGGCTTTTGGAAAAAAGTAATTTCGCGTGTAAATTGACGAAATTGTGCTCTTAGTATTGTACGTAAACGAGTCAGTTGATGGTATAGTTTATTTTTTTTTTTGAAAACAATATAATAATGAAAATAATAATAATACAACGCATTAATTTTAAACATCATAGTACTTAAAAGGAGAGTTATTTCTAACATTACAGTGATTAAAATGGAAGTTGTATTTATACAACTGTACATCATATATAACTGTTTCTTCTCGTAGTTGCCACGTAGAAAAATAAAAAACTCTGCACGAAGAAAGAGTAACAAATAGAGTAGTCTACTACGTCTTTCTATTCTTCCTTCAACATTTTCTTCGACTTCTTTACCAACTGGTTGCATTCGCATTGCCAAATTAGAATCTATTTATTGTAATATCTCTCGATTCATAATTTGCACAAGTATTTTAGTATTGTAGGAAAGCCAATGCTTTATGAGATTGAAATGCTATGTATGTAAGGACAATTGATATAAATAAGCTTTTCATGTTTATTTAGTCAAGAAAGTTCCATTAATACCCGCTTCAAATGATGTAAATTAGCAGGTATGGATTCGATATACAATATCGAAAGACTCGTGTAATGTGCGCTCGATATCACACGTTTGCTTAATATAAATAAATGAATAAACACGTGAAGAAAGTATTCGGGAATAAGAAGTGCTCAGGATGCACGATAAAGAAAGCTCGTACATACGTGTACACGTTTACCATATGACGAGAATAGGGGAAGGTCAATGTACGTGGGTGAATTGTACGAAGAGCCAGGATTGAGCGCGATGCAAAAGAGTGTGCGAATTAATCATCCACAATAATTTACGATAAGGGATATTATATAGGTTACATTGGAGTACAAGAGTGCGATAAAGAGAATGTTAACACGACGTGCAGCACGATAGCGCCAACTATAAATATCGCGCCCTGCAGCTGGTAGGTAAAAAATCCGAGATAAGAATTGCCTTTCTTCGGACTGGGCAACGCGTGATTACTCCGGGCCGCGGGGGAAAAAAAAACGCGGGGCCGAAGAGGCGATAGATAACGAGGCCGACGACAGCTGCGTGCGCGCCCCGCCGCCCGAATACAAAAGCCCATTAATCGTCGTTCGAGGGCTGGGCAATAATCGTCGGGAGGAGGCCCCCCCCCCCCCCGTACCTCGCGGCCCGATCGATCCGCGTGCACGCGCGCGTAATCCGCACGCGATCCGCGGGCCATCAGCCTGATTAGAGCTCTTATATGTGGGTCGCGCTAAATCACGGGGCGTCCTGGGCAAAAATGGCGCCCGCGGGATACGCTCGCCCGGCGAGATTAGCGGCCCTCGGAATTCGGGCCGCGCGGGCGCAGTGGATCCGCCGGGCTTTCTACTTGATGAATTCGGGGATTATGTGCGCCTCGTTAGGAGGTCCCGCGAGCCCTCGGGATCGGCCTGTTTCGCCGGCCGTCCGTCGCTTTTCCGGCGATTATATATTCGCCCTGCCTCCGAACTATCTTCTATTTCCCCGGGTCTTATGTATGGGTATTATGTGCGGAGGCAGAGATCGACGATATATATATATATATACGAATGTACGTATGCATAGAAAAAGTTATATACTTATGGCTTTAAGTTTTGAATATGTAATTCCGGGGATTAACTGCTCGAGGGCATCCTAAGTCATTCACTTATAACAGGACTTTGAAAAGGAGTTTTTCGAATAGGCTTGTTACTGTACATAATAGGCAGCTGAACCTATACAGGTATGGAGCATGACTCGGGATCGGATCCTCGCGACTGTAGCAAAGTTGCGAGGATCCCTGGGAACTATACATAACTAGCCCAGGTAACTAGCTACGCCTCCGAAATTTCTTTACTCGACTTCAGTAAATTCGAAGTAAAGGGACGATTTTCAGGAATTGTCGAGTTGCTCATACATTTTGAGTTAGATCCTCGCATGTATATACAGCTTACGTTATTACGCGTAAAGTTGGAAGCGAATATCTCCTGGTACGTACGCCTAAAATGTATTTATTCGAGTATGAGTATAATGTACAGGGTCCATAAAAACCTTTAAATTCTAAAGAAATTGACTAGAAGTCCCTTTGAATATCTGCCAAGGCTGAGTAAAAAACGTTATCTAGAGGGAGCGAAGAAGGTGAGGAGTAACGCCATAGGGCGATACGAGCCCGGACGAGTCCCATTAATCTCGGCCTCGAAGCAGCCCGTCGGCGATCGATTTCGTCAACGGCAAAGAGATCAATCTGCCCTGGAGCAGCGCCGTTGTCGGCGGACCGGCTAGATGCCCGTCGCGCTTATTATATATAATTGCAGCCTTACGTCTCGACAGGCATTCCGCTCCCTCCGACCTAGGTCGAACGCCGCTCGTGCCAGACGCTCGAACGTCCGAATAGAGTATTGTCGTACGTACATCCCGGCGCGAGCTTCAGCTCTGTCCGTATGAATCCTAAGTGTATTAATATAAAAATGACGCGCATTTGAAAAGGCGGGGAAGAAAGGCATTGGATTTCGTAAATCGGGCAATTATGCGTTTGACGCGGTACGATTTTGGACCCGTATAAAATACATTTTGTATACAGAGAGTAATTTCCACGAGTATTATGTCTAACTGCCGAAGATGACGAGGCTGGTTTTATATAGTGTTCAGGTTAGCGGCGATATAACTTGTTGGGCCGGCGACTCGAGATCTGGCGTACACTCCTGATTGCGGCATCAATTTGGGGGAGCGGAGTTTGCCCGAGCTTCATTAAATTTAATTTCCCAATATAACGGGGCGCACGTGTATATACACGGCAGAGTCGTATCTAGGGTATAGGTTCACATAGGTACTGCGCGGGCCGAGCGGGAGAGGGGCGTTGATATCAGGCGAAGGCACAAACGTACAGCCGGCCAATTAGCGCCACTCGGCTTAATGCATCCTCATTAATCTATATAAAGAACGAATGAAGCGCGGCGCGCGGGCCCCGGAAGTGTATTAAAACGCATAAAAAACGCGGACAAAGTATAAAATGGAGCTATTAGCCGTTTAAGAGGCTCAGCCGCCGGAATTCAGTGGGCGCGCGCACGCGGCCCCGCGGGGAGCCGCTGCCCGGCAACGAGGGCTAATACGCCCCGACTTGTATATCGCCTTGCAGTTGCGGTGCATATATATATATATACAGGGCGCGCATCCAGAGCCCCGCGGCCCGCGTCCACGCCTATGTACACGCGCGAGACGCTCCTGCATATTCATCGGCGGCCGAATTGCCCCCGCGGCGGGCTGTGTCCGCGCGGATAAAGACGCGTGCGCCGCCTGGCAATTATATAGTCCTCGATGCCGAGAGGATCGCGCGGGGCGTGGCCGCCGCCGCGGCTCTTTTTTATTTCCTCTTTCCAAACTGCCGGTCGAGTGCCCGGGATATGAGATTTAATTGGGCCAATCGGATTAATAGCTACTGTTGGTCAATCGGACCAATTGACCGACCGGCCGCTCGAGCGGAGCCACGTTCCCTTGGCAGGAGCACTCGGAAAAGCAGCCACCGATCGCCGTCCAGCCGCTCGGCCGTGTCTATACGCACGCGTTTGCTTTATGTCGGTGCAGCTGCATAGCGAGAGTCTTTGTCGGATCAATCGCGTGCGGTTTTACGTAATTATGATGCACTCGTACAGGCGTACGCGACTGGTCACAAGTCAAAAGAAAAAGAAAATTCCTATTCCGCATGGAATTACGCGTTGAATTATTATGTAGTCTAAAATAATTACTGGCCGGCAAAAGGAGCTTCTTCCGAAATAGTCGTGTGGGCAAAAAAAAAGCGAATTATTGTTGTCGCGATAATTCATTGAGTGCGAGGGGCCGAAGGAGCTTAATAATCAAGACGCACCCTGCAATTTTTTCCAGGCGCATCTCCACCGGGGAAGCGGGCGCCAGGAGCCAGTGCAGCTTTAATAATAATAATCGCGGAGTAATTACAGCGGGTAAAGTGCGAGGTAACCGCTGCTCCCGGCAGAGAACCGGAGGAATGCGAGAAAAAAGGCCACGTACGCCGTGGCGCTCGCCCAGGTCTTCCCCGCTGGAAAAGGGGGAAAAAGGAGAGACGGGCTGCGTCCAATTTGGGCGCGCTCAAGTAAGCCCCGGGTGTATTGACACTCGCGCGGGCGGCCCTACAGTAATAGCCCGGGCGCGCGAGGCCGCGAGACGCGTCGGAGGGTCGTCATCAGGGCCGGGGAATATAAGTTTCCACGGCGGCTAATCGAGGCGGCAGGAGAGCGCGAAAACTCCCCGCGAATTACGCGCAGAGACTCGGCTGCGTATATATATAGGCGCCCGCACGTACCGGTGCTCGGCGCGTCCCCGTAAAATTGCCCGACTGAACTTGGCGGCTGGCTCCTTTCTCTCCGGAAGCGGGCGACTGGCCTTCGAGCCGCGGCTAATTCGACGAGCGATCCGAGCGGAGGCCCCAGACAGCGCCGAGAGCCCCGCCTCCGATAAAACGAGCATCACGTAGATGTACCGCCGCGAGAAAAACCCCCCGGCGACTTTCTATCCGCCGTCGATGGATAAACCACCTGAAAGAACAACAACAAAAAAAAAAAGAAACAATACGGCCAGCGGCGTACATATATATATATAAGGCAGAGCAAGTCCTCAAGAGAAACAGGAGACTCGGCTCCTGCTGTACGCCGCGGACGACGACGGCCATGCCCGGCCCGAAATTGATTTCTTCTCCGAGGCCCTCCATCTCCCCGGCTCTCGGCTGCAATTGGAGATCCGCGCGGAGATTGGGCGCGGTTAAAAGGCAGATGAGGCGCCCCCGGCGCCCTGCGCCAGGTGATAAAGGGGCTAAGCAGGGCCCGGCGCAGCCGCGCTGTAAACCCTGATAGCCGGGGGGGAATGATCCCGCGGCCCGGCCCTTCTCACTTGCCGGGGGCTGAGACCGAGAGAGAGAGAGAGAGGGACGCGCGCAAAACCACCTCCAAACGGCCCACTGGCACTCGGTCGAATTCGCCGCGGGAATTCATACGGATAAGCCCCGGGATCTGGAATAGGCCCCGGGAAATTACATACGCTCGGATATGCTTCGGAGGGCCGTATCCTCGGCCCCCTTTCCCTCTTAATCTTTCCCTTTTTTTCTCCGACTCGCCGCGGGTTTACGGCTCCGGGCTCTAAATGCTTTTCATCATTCCGTCCTCCGAACATTATTGTCCGTGTATATTCGAGAATCCCAATTTCCAACGAGCAAACGTCTATTTATCTCGATGCATATATATATGTTCATTATATGCCTGGCAATAAAACAAAAATCCCCGGACGGATTATCTTGCGTATACGTCTAATATTTATCCCTCGAGCATTTATCCACGCCCGCGGCGCGCGTGAAATCAGCCCCGCGTGCACCGCCAGGCAGCTCCCAGTGTAAACCTCCGCCTGTTACACATATCGTTAGCGCGCGCATTCGGCGCAGTACAAAAAGGCGACATGTGCGCGAGTGCCGGGGGGAGGCTGCGGCTCATCCTCGTTTGGGGCGCGGTGTCGGCGCATTAATCCGCACCCCCAAAGGCCTCGAGACGGCGGCGCCGTGATTACCGCGGCTGCAGCCATATAGTTCCCCGGCGCGGTTCCGCCTGGCCGTCGGCTCTCGCGTGTACATGCACATATATGTGTATATATGTGCGTTTTTGTATATATATATATATATATGCAAGAATATCGCGCATCGCCGGGGGATCGATGCGCGGGACTCGCGCACGTGCGCGCGGCCATATATCGCGCCCGACAAAGTCCATTGTGCAGCGCGGCGCGCGAAATTCCCCGGCGAATTGCGCCCGCTCTTAATTTAGACGAGTGCGCGGACGTGTCAAAGCCGCTCGCGGGGGATAAAACCCGCGTTCCGATAGATACCGCGCCGCTCGGATGTATCTATTTTAATATCCAGGGACTCCTTGCCACAGTTTTTTTTCTCCCACCCCTTTTTTTTATACTCCCCCCGCCGAGCCCATGGCTTTTTCCAGCCCCGGCATTCAAGCTCGGGCGTCGATGCACATCGGCAATGCCCCGCCGGGGTCGGGGGCGGGCGAAAGCTCGCGAGCTTTGAGCCGCCGCGGGCTTTTTCATCACCCCGTGTCCCGGGGCTCAAAGCTTCCAAGGAAGGCCTTCACGGCCCTTTGACCGCGCCCGGCGTCGTCTCGCGGGCCGATGGCGCCGCCCGGCTCTCCCCGGGTCCTAACGTCCAATCTCGGCGGGTGCGCCGCCCGGAATTAGGAGACCCGCCGAGCCTCCGAGCGCCTCATTTACAATTAAAATTTCGCCCCGCGCGCGCGCGCCTCTGCGCGTGTAAGTATGAAGGAGATATTCAAACGCACGCTCCTTCGTACATCCGCGATGTCTTTAATCCTCCAATTTACCGCCGAGGCACGCAATTTCGCTTCGCGATAACTTCCCACACTATCGCGCCTCGGAAATTATAAAACATTCTCAAAAGATCTCTGCTACAAGATTTACCGTACTTCAATGCTTTGTGTATATACCACGTACGGAGCTTGCGACCGATAATCCTAACATATTTTATATTTTCATCGATCTAAAATAAGTGTAGACTTATCCGCACCTATCGCTGTACATTAATCGCAATCTATACGCTTCTTTCTAGATAAGACTATCCTAATTCTATAACGTGCCAGAATAAAGGTATGCAATCAAGTTTTACTCTTCTTGTACAAATAAATAATGAATGAATCGAAAAACTGATTGTGTATAAAAACTAATCACTACGGTATAGCAAAACATCGGTTACCCGAATAATGAGCATCAATTAGCGAAAAGAGATGCCATCCACGCATCAATTAAAACTTTTTTACATTTTGTTCAAGTTGACGAACCCGTTTCGCGAGCTTTCCCAAATGCATCATTGCATTTCTACCTTTTCCTTCCGATCTCTCTTACTTCAACATCGACTCTCGACTATAAATACATTTAAAATCTTACCCTATGCAGTTTGTAGAATGTCTCGACAGGATAACTTTTTCTTGAAAAACTAATGTCATTTCCTGCATTATAATTCTTATTTTTGTACAGTAATTTACATTTGTATTATGTTTCTAGAATGATTTACATTGCATTATATGGATGTAAAGTTATTTTACGAGATTAAAATAAATAATTTATGAGGGAAATCATCTTATCGTCTTCATTTTGTAATATATTTATGTTATTTTTTATCAAAGAAGATTTACACGGAATTTTTATGCATCTAAAGTATAATGAGAAGAAATTATTTTGGCAGTTAGAATACGTAATTTACGAGAAAAAATAATCATTTAGTTTTTATACCGAAATAGTAACTTACAATTGTCAATTAAAATAAAAATTTATAAATATTGCTTGTATAGTCTTTTAAACCAAAAATTAAATGTCAGTTTGTATGTATTATATAAAACCAATGAGATAAATAAAATAATTCCAGGACTGTAGGCATACTGCAGTTTGTAAATCACGCAAGACTCCCTCAATTATTCAAATCGATTTACAGAAGTTTTACAAGAAGTCAAGAGTCTTGGAGCACAGTTTACCCTGAAAGCTTACAAGGCGCAAAGGCCAATCTCTACGCATGCATCGTTGAATTGGCGCGAGTTTACAGAAGAATTTCCTGAAGTGTATAAACAATAATAGCCCGCGCAGGCGTATATATTTCGCTCGGTGCAAAGCAGGGGAAGATCGGACACTTTGTCAATCGGCCGGTGCGAGGGTTTACTTTATTTTTTTTCCAAAGCCACTTGTATTAACGCGAGCTTTCAAATTGTTTCCCAACAGGCCCTGACAATGAGACTCACAGCCGTGAGACAAAATAGATTCATCTCGCGACAGCGTCGATGTGCAGGGCTCCGGTGCTAGTTGCAGGGGAGCGTTTAACGGGAAGTGTAGGGAATAAATTCATGTGCCATTGGCGGAAATAGCCGCAGCGCGTGCACACACTCACCGCCTCCATTAGTCCAAACAGCGCGAGTGCTTTCAGTGGCAAAATAATTTTTATTACATCCGAGTAGTAGGGCTCGACCACTCGTGCAGTCCTTTAAACCCGTGTAATACGCCGAGCGGGAGTTGTCAATCGATATGCAGCTTGTCCGCGGAGTCAATCGTCGAGCGACAGCAATTACCCCGTGTACTCGGTGGCCGAGCACGCATTTTTTCGCCAATGCACTAGCATGACTTTAACTCCGTGAAATCCAATCAGTAGTTCAAGCGGAATGCTGCCTCGAGGGCAATTGTGGAGGTGTAAACCGATAGGCGCGTGAAAGAGACGCGTTTGAAGGCGGGTGTCTCGGGTCAGAGTTGTTGACGCAGATAACTCGCTTGGCACAATGCACCCGGGCGAGCGAGTATCGCTCCGTCGGGACGTCGTCTGCCTACCGAACCCAAGATCTGCGCATGCTTCGGCAAACGATGCGGAATCATTAGTCGAGCGGGGGCAGGGACAGGTAGGCGAGCAATCGGCAGCGAGTCGCTCGGAGATATACGACGCCGGCCCGCCGAGGAACAAGCGGTGGAACAGCCGAGCCGAGGCCGCCGGGACTCGATTAGCCCGTCCCCCGGGGCGCTCCCGGCAGATCCGGTGCACAAAGGCGCGGGGGCGGCCCTCGCTATCGGCGCTCGATGACCCGCGCGTCCCCCGAGGCGCCGCGCCGCCCGGCATTCCGAGGCAGGATGATGCCCCCGAGGAGGTCCGCCGCCGGCAATTATTGTCGGGCCGCGCGCGCCCCGGGCGCTCCGGAAGCCGCGCAGCCGGGCGCAATCGCCGCCTCCCGCCCCGCTCGCTTATCGCGCCGCCCCCCCCTCACTCCCCCCCGTTCCGCGCGCATCCCGCGTACCCGCGGGGAGGGGGAGCCGCGCGCCCGCCTCCAGATATCTGCGTGCACTCGCAGCTGCAGCCTCCCCAAACGGCTTCCCCCCGGGCGGCTCTTTGTCCGGGCAGCAGGTGGGCCGGGGCCGGGCCAGGGCGCGTGGCGGGGCCCTCCCCCGGGAGCCGGGCCGCGTGCCGCCCGGGGCAATCGATGGCGGCCCTACGTACCTGGGGCACGGTGGGCTCGGGGCCTCGCACTTGGCTCCTGCCTCCTGGGGGGCCGGCGGCTCTCGGTGCGGCTGCTGCTCTCCTGCCCGGGACCTGCCGAGGGACTCTCTGGGCTGCTGGCCTGTGTGCCCTGGCTGCTGCCGGTGCTGCTGCTCCGCGGGACTGCGAGCTGCGACTGACGGCTCGGTCCGGGCCGCTGCGCGCAGAGACGCCGCGGCGGTGCGCGGGCAGGACGCCGCCGCCGCCGCCGCCGCCGCCGCCGCGCGGCCCTGCGTCGGGGAGACGAGACTCGGCTGCCCGCTAATCGGCCCGCCTGGCCCGCCGCTCCGCCGCTGCGCGCCGGGGAGGGGCGCAGAAATAGCCCGAGCGCCCCGCGGCTCCCCGGCCGCGCGCCGCTGCGGCCCAAAACATTCCCTTGGCCCCTTTTTCACCGGCAGCCCTTTAAACCCAATCTTGTTTGCCTCTCGGAGCCCTCGGCCACTCGGCCCTCCTCCCGCGCGCCGCCGCGGATTATCTCCGCCAAAACTTTCAAAACACTGTCTCGCCTCTTCCTTCCCGCCCCTTCCTTGCCTCTGCTCTCCAGGAGCCCCCTTTCTTACCCCGGGCTTATTCACCTCCTGCGTCTACTCCGTCAAAAGCGCTCTTTCTCCTTTTCCCCGCTGGACTTTCGAACACTGCCAAAAGATAATCCGCGGATTTTTCGATTGATTGTTTATCTCTCCTCTTATCCGAAAGAGTGGCGGTATGACTCTAGCAGATTGAAAGGCGGCACGTACCAATCACCTTTTACTCCGATATGCCCCCAATATCCACGCGTGTGGAAAAATGGCTCAAAAATTGCAAACTCTACGAGATTAGGTCTACGCGCCCACATCGCGCGCGTACATACTTTCTTTTAAAGCGATCTGGGAAAAGTTTCGATTGCGTGCTCGCGCGGGCTTGCGAGTAGAAATGCCGTGATCCCGGCTCACTATCTAGAAAGCTGCACAAGCTTTCTGCAAAATGTACTTTTCCGCGCCGTTGGTAGGATTTTCTCCCGCGGACACGGAAAATCCGCGAAAGTAGTTCCATTTGGATGCACTCGTTTGAAAAACTATCGCGGCTGCTGCACGGAAAGTTACACAATACCGGTGCTAGGTGTTTCTAAACACTTGACTGCCACTTTTGTTTACAATCCGAGCTCTCGTCAATCGATCAACTTTCCCTATGTACACCTTCTACATTATGCTTACACGGTACACTGCTTTTCCAACAGTTTCAATAACACGTTTAAGTACATATACCTACTGGGCGCTTTCTTATCCTTGACCAGGAGGGTTTTCGTCGTCTCTGAAAGAGTTAACGCCAGATTCCCCGTCGGGGTTGCGACGCCACCTTGAACGACGTCTCGTGTTCGGTTCGCCGTGCGCTAGAGTCGGGCGTAGTTCGAATTCGGGCGGTGTCGCGGGCAATAACCTGGCGGACGACTCGGCTAATTGCCAGCGGTCGGCCAGCGATCGGCCGGTTGCCGCGCGCGGCCAATGGCGCTTGTTCCCGGCGCAGAAAAAGCGGCGGGCGGCCGTTAGCGCGCGCCTTCGCCGCGACCTCGCCTCCCTTCCATGAAAGCGGACTTTGGGGACGCGAGCGTCGCTTCTTCCAATTGAGCGGAACGCGCGCCGTTCTAATGAATGCCCCCCACAGTCGTTCCCCGCGCGGAATCCAGCGGCGCAACTGTCGGCAAGCTCTAACTGGGCGCAGGCTTCCCAATTAACGCAAATGTTGCACGTCTAATTAATAATCAGCTATGGAATTAGCCGGAGAAAGCCGCTGCGGGGCCCCGCTCATAATTGCACCGAGGATGCCGGCGAGACTATGCCCTGACCCCCCCGGATGTCATACGCGCGCGTGTGTATGCGTCCGCGCAGATGCTTTCGGGAAAGACATTGGTAAAAGCCGTCCGAGTATCGCTATCGGCGTTCCGGCAATTCCCATCAAGGGCCGCATTCATCTCTCGGCCGCGCTCATCCTCGCTCTTGTCCGTCTCTCAGACGACGGCCTCTTGTGTGTACAGGCTGGGCTCTCAAGAAGCCAAGTGTGTCGGGCGCGTGCAAAGTCCCGGACGATACGTCTGCGGCCTACTGCTCTCGCGACAGGTAACCTAATCCAGACACGGCGCGAGACCCACTTTAAAGGATCCCCCGAGCACATCGCGAGGACTTCGTGGCACAGCCGCGTCGAAGGGCTGCCAATCAAACGGCGCGCGATAAAGGATTCCGGGGAGCGGCTCCGCCTCGGGCCTTAAGCGGAGGAAGCGCGCCGGCTCCTCCTCCTCCGGGGGGGAGAGAGCAAAAAAAAAGAAAAAAAAAAAAGCGTCGCGCGCCGCTTCTCGGAGCTTCTCGGAAAAGCTTACGGGGACACCGGGCGCTCCCGTCGCGATGCGCGAGCGCCCGGCCGCCGCGCATTCCTCCCTCCCTCCCGCGTATTCCCTTTTTTTTTTACTCCCGAACCCTCCGCGAGCCGCCGGGGCTTCCCACGGGGGAGGGCCCTGGACGCGCCGGCTCCATTGTACGCGGCTGCCTCGCACTTCTCCAAGAAGCGTCGGCTGAGCGAGCCGCGGCCTGAGCTTGCGCGCGAGGGTAATAACCGCGGCGGCGCCCCGCTCGGCGCCGACTGCGCACAAGCCAAATGCGGCGACCCCGTTTCCCTCGGCCAGTTGCACTATTGCGCGCTATCGGCCCCGCGAGCGCTCCCGATGCTCCGCACGTATCGTCCACGAGCCCGCGGCTCCCGGCCTCCGTGTGTGTGTGTGAGCGCGTCGCCGCGCTCGCGACTCGCGCCCTCGAGGCTTTCGCAAGCGGCTCGTACCACGCACCGCGACCTAATCTCCTCTCGCCTCCTAGTTCGGCTCCTAAGCGCTGCAGCTGCCTTCCTTCTGCAACCTTTTAATTTTTTATCTGTCCCCTCGGAGGCTTCGAGAGCAAACGGACATGGCTGCAATGCTGCCTGATTTACTGCCGCGCGATCAACGATCCTTTTCAGACGGCCGCTGCCTACGCTTTCGGCTTTAGAAAAAAAACACCCAACTTGAGAATCATAAATATCCAGTTTCCTTCAATACTGACATATTGTAGTGCAAAATAGTTAGTCTATGAAAAGACTCGTTAATCGATCTACTTAATTATAAGTAAAAAAATATAAGTAATTAGCTTATTTTCTTCAACTTGGGGTAAACTTCCAGTATATTGAAAATTGTATTGTACCTTAAGTGTACTAGATACTTACAAAACAAATTTTGATTTACTTGTCCTGTTGCACTTCTTCATATGATGTTTTAATAAATTCAACTTTATTGTTTGACATTAATTCATATAACAGTATTAAAGTGAAAATAAAATGAAAATGTATACATTAAAAAACAAATCGCATTACAGTTAATACAAGAATTATATGAAATCGATACAAGTAAATTTAAATAAACAAGTATACTAGCTTTCGATTAAGGTGAAACAAGAAATCATGACTCCACTGACACGATTAAGGTGTATCCTAGCATCATTACTTAGCCAGCATGCAAACTACTGTTACTTTGTCCCCGTCAGTTTCACCGAGAGGGCATTATCGGACCAACACAGCTTTGTGAGGCCAGGTTGGGGCAAGCTTTTTGATTAATTGCCAAGGAAATAAGATGAAATGTAAGTGGTCCCCATACAGAATGACATAAGCAGAAATTCTCGAATACCAACAACCACGGCGACGTTTTCTTACGATTTGTACACGCAAACTGCTTGTGAGCTCAGCGTCGTCCAGCATTTTTTTCCATTTTTTTCTAAGAGCAACGCATTCCTCCACGATTGCCTTATTTTCATTGTCGTTGATAGTTTCCAATATAATGTACTAAGTATCTGGCGCATAAAAACAGCAAGTATCTATCATATTCCATTTTTAAGCTCCCACGGCGATCACTCAACTATATAATATAATCGGAACAAAGGTCCATCATTGAAGCTTTCAATACAAGCACATTGCTGCATCAGCCTCAACCACAATTATGTTTTAGGGGTCATTCTAATATTGAAAACTGAGTGAATATAGAGTATTCTTATTCCAGAAGATCGATTTGATCAAATTATTTAATACATTAAATTATGCACTTCGATGAACCAAGAAGTTTGCATAATTTTGTTAAGGAATAAAGCATAAATAAAAAAAGCCTTGCAATTTATTACCCGATGTTTATTCTTATGTTGTTAATATATTAATATTTTTAAACCAAATAAAGGTATTATTAGAGTTTTTAACAATATTTACCCGAATTTTTATAACTTATTTGTTATTTAAATAAAACTATTAGAGTTTATTTACAAATATTTTAATTAAAGTTTAAAATTAATTCTGTCGCCACAATAGAATTATTATACTTTATTTAGTATAATCAATCTTACTCTACCGACGACACATAGTTACAAAATAGTGTATGAATTACGAGGTATAAAGAATTTTCCCAAAAGACGAACCCTCTTCCTGCAAATTTTCAATTCATAAAATAATTATCATTTTTTTTAAACGATTTTAAGTTGTAGTCTAGGGAAATTTATAAATGAACCATTAAGGATAAGGAATAAAATTAGAATTTTATCTCAATTTTAAGAGACATTGAAATAAAAAAACCCTTTTCATTTATTTAATTTTTCTATTTTAGAATCAATTATCTTATATTTATATTTTTGGATTTAGCAGTCAGATCAATAGCAAGTTTTTTGGTAAAACACAATTTCTATAAATCATAATAATCATAAAAAATATTTATATACAACTTAATAAACTAAACATAATTATATAAGCAACTTAATTCATATATGAAATAATGGAGAAAAATAAAATAAGAATTTTAAATAATGATTTCATATTTTCATTGAACTGTTAATACTTCAATTAATCGAATGTTTATTTTAATCGATAAAATAAAATTTGTTGTTTACTATTTTAAAAAATTAAATATGCACCAATTATATGAAAATTTTTTTTTAATATGTGGGTAAAAGTAGATATACACATTCACTAAAAAAAATAAAGAAACGCAACTGGTGCACGTGCATAGATCGATTCAAGTTGCCAAATAAACGTACTAGCAAATTCCTAGAAATATTTTGTTTATTTTTATGAAAGTATTAACTCTTTTATTTTATAGATGATTAAATTTTTTAGTTTGTAAAAGGGCTCACAGCCTATCGAATTTAATAAATAAATAAATAAATAAATTGATTTCTAGAATAGATTAAAAATACCAGTTATTTAAGATTGCTTTCAAAAATAAACATTTATTTCAAAATTAATGCTTGCTGTACCTAAAACCTAACGATCTACCCTAAACACCGATGTGTTTAGGTATCATCTTAAGATTTTTTTCAGCGCATTATTAAGTTTTGTGTACAGATTCATCGTAATAGTACCATAACGGATTCTGCTATTCACGTAGCAAATTCAAGATGTCTTTTAATTTACATCATTACATGATTTGTTTCATTTTCTTTTGCACATATGTATATTACAATTAATTTTCATAAACACTAGAACGCACTTAGACACGTGAATAACCCGCCGATCCACCGCCTGTGAATCATTGCATAATAATAATACTCTCGTCACACATACTCTCTAAATAATATCTCTCATATTTTAAATCATTCTTTTGTTCTTAGTTTTTTGTTTTGCACAAGACTTATGTTTTACGAAAAAATCTTTACAACGTACACTCTTCCTAATATATATCGAATATTCGTTTCTCTTTTTCATTTTACATCTGTCACTACTACTCTTACCACTAGCTTGTCCATCGAAGAGCTTCCTTAAATGACAGTACCTTGGATGTTGATATCACATTTACGGTAAGTGCCAAAGAGGCTTTTTAATCTTCGCCAGCGATGGTTTAGACAGCCTCTGCAGCAGAGCCTTTTGTAGCTTGTACTAGTTCGTTGAACGAAGTTTCCATACAATGTCGCAATTCCGCATAACTAACAATAAGCACGCTTTGTTCATCCGGAGATACTAAACAAATCTGCAAATAATAAATTAAAACGTAATTATTAATTAATATTTTTGTTTACTTATGTTTTCATTCCACTATACCAATAACAACTGACACTGAGAGAAATATATTTTGAATAAATTAATTTAGTTCAAATTATTCAAGAGCTAATAAAAAAAATCTTTGAATTTAAAAATATATTTAATTTAAATGTGATAATTCAAGTTTTTGAGATTACTTTGGAGAAAAGTTAAAAATTATAAATTTGAATTTGCATGTTTCGAATAGTATGTATGACTAAATCAATAAACTAATTAATCATGTTTTCACAGTTTAAGTTTATAAACCTTGAACCCCATTTAAAATATGCAAATTTTTCAAAATAATATTACACCAAATATATTATAATATAAATTGTTTTATCTTTTAATACCAAATTACACCAAACATATACCGAATTATAAGCCGATTTTTTACATGACTTAATACTCTACTTACTTGTCAAAGGCTCAAATATAAGAATAACAATCTTACTCACCTTATCTGGAGAACCAATATCTAACTTATTCAAACACGATACAACATGAGCTAAATCTAACCAGGGCCTTCCATCAGCTGTGACTTGATGGAAAACATAATCTCTAAACAATTTGAGCATATAACGATCACCGGTCTCAGACCATTGTGGATCCAAATTAAGCTCTGGCCGCTCGTTAATAGTAGCCAGCTTGACAATCAGCCTGAAGAGTCTACCGTTTTCCAATTCCTTAGTTAACTCATTTTCAAGCACGTCTGAGCAAAATTGTGCCGCATCTAACTGGGTGTAAAAACGCGCCCCAATCATTGGCATGAGATCTGTTACACTCCTTCGTGCTTGATTTGATAATAAATACCTAAGATCCACAAATATAAAAATATTAATTTCGTTGCTACTTTAAAAATGAGATAATATTCTACCAGCTTTGTATTCAATATCTTAATAACGTGATTCAAATTGCAAAATGTATGTTGTTTAAAAGTTTAGTATTGTAAAACCTAATTATAGAAAACATAACTTGAGGTATAAGTTGTGTTCATGTAAAATTTTAAATTTAATTCTATAAAACAAGCATTGTATAAATATAATTTGAAAATAGACCAAAGTCTCTTCAAGTAGTTCCTCATTATTATCTAAATAAATTTTTAGTTTTTTTCTGATAGTTTTTAGTAAATCTATTTTAAGCCCATTGGCTTATGTGTTTCAATTAAATTTATTGTTATTACTTTTATCAATATCAATTATAATCACAAGTGAAACTTTTTTAAACAAAACTTTTATCGACGTCAATATTTAAAGGAGTAAAAAAAAAGTAGTGCATCTATAAATAATGTAGCAACCACTCAGGATACACTACACATGTACAAATTAAATATACAAACAGTATAAGATTTCGGAGATCAGTTGAGTAGGATCGGGCAACGAGTTCAAGAGACGCCTGCATATTGTCTCTATGGACGGCGAGAAGGCTGCGACAGGCCAATGCTAGTACCAGTTTACCAAGCGCTATTAAATCTTCTTGCTGATAATGCGGTATCAGACTAAGAGGATTTGCGGTCATGCCGTCAAATGTAACCACGTCCGGCACGGCAGCACAGCTTATACGCAATCGTGTACGGGAAGTCAATAAAACTTTGGTTGGATCTAAACATCTATATGCTAGACCTGCAAAATATGATAAATATTAAGTAGCAAAATCGTGTTTTGTACTTTTTGAAATTAATGTTTTTCAATGTTTACCGGCTGCATGAATCACACGAAGAGCGGCTGTAAGTTGAATAATATAGCTCCAAATAATACTTTCTGGAAGCATACTATTATGCTGATGTCTGAGTATTGTATTTTTTGTATGACTATATGGTCGTGGAACATTAGGATCTACAGAAAATGGATCAGTGTATCCATTAAGTTCAGTTGCAGAGAAATGTTTAGTTAATAAGGTTTCTGATCCTGGATGGTAATCGTAAACAAAGACTAAAGCTGAAAAATTGATCTAATTAATTTATTGAAAACAAATAAAATTTTCAATTTTTGCTAAACATTATAGAATACTAACAATGGTCTCCAAATGCTTTTGTAGTAAAAATATCTCGTAACTGAACCAAATTTGTGTGTGCCAATTTTTTCCATGTATCAACAAAAACCATACATTTTGTATTAGTCAACCGAAATTCTAAAATTAATAATCATTATTTATAATCACAATGTATCAATAATTTTATAAAATAATAAATTATACACAATGATTTTTTTATATAAGTTTTACAAACCATGAATTCGTCTTAAACAATATTTTGATCCATTTTTTGAATTTGTAGCTTTGTAAGTTGAAGTTTGGTAACGCAATACGGTAGAAACTGGTTTATGCATCAATTCCAATGGGACTAAATCAGTATAATTTTCAACTTCTGCTGGTATGTCTGGATACTGAGCATGATCTGGTTGAGCAAGTGTTAGAGCATTTTTTTGCAGAATTTCCATTCTTAGAGATTCATTAACAAAGAAACTTAGAGTCTGTACTGGTGTAGGGGAATTAGAGTTTGAGCTGTTTGATCCTTGCTTTGTCACTTTCATAGATTGCAAGTAGGATGGTGTTCCTGGATATACATATGCTAGGGGCGGTGGTTCAACATTACCAACCTAAATGTTATAAAATTATATGATTGTAAAACATAAAAAAAACTTTCGAATTAATAAACTTATTTTAAATCTATATTTGAGTTTTTTTTACATTTTTACTCACGATTTCCGCTCCTTCATCAACAACAATAACAGTGGGATCAACAACTGGATTTTGAACATAAAAGTATGTTGTACCTCCCACATTTTCTTGGGAATGATAAGAATTATTAAAAATATTGGGCGATGTACTATTGCTATTTACAAGAGCTCGCGTTGCTAAAAATTCAGGTGCAGTATTAACTTTTTTTGAAGCATCCAATGATAAATTTGACAAATGTTTTGTCACATTTGCTGTACTCATAGCAACTGGCGGTGCTTGGCGATTCTGAAATTTTTGATATTATCATTTTTAGACAAATTATAAGAATAGATTTGCACATATTCTGGGTGGTATTTTAATTCAAATTAAAATTTTATAACGTGGTAATAAAATCGTCTTGTTGCTTTAATAAATTAAAATTTTGAACATTGCTAAAGCAGAAAAAATGGGAAAAAACACAGAATTTACATAATGAAAAAGTACAATACCATGTAGGTAGCAAGTTTTGATTCCAGAGGAACTCCGTTAGTCTGTGGAGTGTAGGCAACAAACATGGATGGATCCATATCTCCTTCAAAAGCTGCATTTACTGCAGCACAATTAACAATCAAGTTTTGATAAACGATAGTTGATTGTTTATAATATCAATTCTCTGGCTGCATTAACATTCATTCCAATAAATATTGATAATATATAACAACTGGCTAAAATCTGTGTTTTATTGAAAAACGACGTGCAAAACGAAGCTGATCAAAGATTCTGGTCGCTCGCAACAATGCCGTAATCTTTATTATCCTCTCTCCTCGCTCTGTCTGTCTAATATATATGTATATATTCACCAGCAACAATTGACTTTGGGCTTCTATATAGACGGAGGAGCGTTTTCCTGGCCTCTAATGGAGACAAACCCCTGGGAGCACTAGAAGAACTACATCCTGAAGCAAAAGGCCAGAGAGTCGAAGTGACGGAGACGGCAAATGTAGGCAGGAGACGACGATGTAACCACTCGACGACTACTCGCTCGCCCCAACTCGGTCGCCTTTTCTTCTCGCTCTCGTCCTCTCTCGCTCGCTCCTTCACTTGCAGTGCGCCGTTTTTGCTACACAAGCCTATATATGTGGCGCCCCTACACAGAGACAAGGTAGAGGCAGGGTTATATATATTGGCGTAACGTCGAAAAAAGAGCGAGAGAAACAAAAACAAACGACGAAGCTCTATTCTTGTTTCTTGTGCGCTCTTAGGACGAGGCAGCTCGCGCCGCGGTGGAGCCTCTGCGCCACAGAGGCAAGGACGCGCGCGCGCCCCCGAGACTCGTACCGAGGGTGAGCGAGTTCCTCTGGCGTGGAGGCCGCGGGCCGACTGGTCTTCCTGGGGCCCCGCGGAATCCTGGGCGAGGCGATGCGCCGAGTGCCCGTCGAAGGTGTACTGCGCGGACCTTTTGTCGAAGCGGCTTCGCGTCGGCAGCACTGCGTGTGCCCGCGCACACTCGCACGGTCAATATATGTATGTGCGCGGGGAACTCGGAGAGGGAAACGCCGAGCGGTAAGTGCGGCGAAGCCGATGCTCCGCTCTGCTGCCTTGTCGACGACGCTCTCGGTTGCTCTCGGTCTCTAGGACGCGGGTCGGCGGCTCTGTGCGAGGGAGACGGAAGGCGGGGGTGGGGAGCTAGCCGCTCTGCCGCTCTGCCGCTGCTGCCGTGCGTCGGCCGGACGGGTCGGGCCGGCGGAGGGGGAGAGTATAAAGGTGCAGAAAAAAGGCTCGGCTGCACGAGGAGGGAGCGCGAGGGAGCCACCGCGCCGAGGCCGGCCGAGCTCGGGCGAACGCGACAGGGACGGAACTAGCGCCCGGCGAGGGGGGCAGGCCGCGAGGGGTGCGGGAGCGGGGGCTACGGGGCCGGGGAGGGGCGAGCCAGAGAAAAGGTTGGCGAGGGCAACTGGGAAAACAGCTGCTGACGCGCGCGCCGATTATTATTATGATGATTATCGGCGGCGCGCGAGCCAAGGACACTCTGGGCATCCCCCGGCGGGGCCCGGAGACCTCGGGAAATCGCGACGCGGGGCTTCCTGGCGGAGGGGCCCACGGCGGCCGCCTGTGCGCGCGCGGGCCACCTCAATGGCAGCTGATTTTGACAATGTACCCACTTTCGGTCTCTCTCGCGCTTCCCTCAGCGGCGAGTGCCCAGCCGAGCCCTGCAGCTCGAGCCCTCGGCGGGACGCGCTGTCGAGGGGACGACGGTCAGGCGTCCTGCTGGCCCTCGCTCTCTGCCGGGTGGCCTTGCGCCGCGGCGCCGCTGGGACGCTCCTCCGTAACGCCGCTCGGCTCGCCGCTCGCCGAGGTAGATGACATCCGCGCCCCAGGGCCAAGGCTCGACTGACGCTCCGGTGCGCTCCGGGAAGCTCCGGCTCGAGCGGCGCCTCCACCCGCTCTCGGCTCGCTTCCAGAAACGTCAAAGACCGCACGGCCCGAGGCACGGCCCTTTAAACGCCAGGCAGCTCTTTAATTTCGTCGCCTCGGGACGCTGGGAGTGCGGCCTCCGCCGGGCACACGCCTCACCCCCGCGACACACCTACTTAGCCTTACCTCCCATCAGATGGAATCGCGCGAGGGATGATAAAACGCGCTTTCCCCCGTTCTCCGCTCCGCCTCTACGATCCTTCGACGACTGCGAATTTTGACTATCTACATTGCGCGCGAGCGCCCCTGTATGCGTCTGACTCACTGTGTGCGTCGCCCTGTATACGTGCAACCTGCGAGGGCACAAAGGATATATTATATAAGTATAATCTTCTTAATCATCAAAGCAACTGCCGCCTAGAGCATTCCGTTTAACGGCTTTATTCTTGTAATTATCTTTTATTTTGTATCGATAATTCGCAGTTATTTACTCTTTAGTAACAAACATCGATTCCGACGACCTGTTTACAAAGAAGCACATAAATAAGCATACATGTTCTACAATTTTAACTTCTATTCGAGATCTTGACAAAAACATTAAAAAGTGCAAAGTAATCGTACAACTTTATTACAGTCATTTATTAACCTATAAAATGTAAGCTACTATTAAAAATCAACTATTAAAAAAGAATAGTATTAAATTCTACATAGGTGTAAAATGTTTTAAAATTTTATTTGCTGACAATTTATTTGCTTTAATTTTAATGATTTAATAGAAATTCTTTTACGTGCAATGTTGGAAGTAAAAAAATTAAATGATGCCGCTAGGTGGCGCGGATAAAGTTGAAAAATGCTGTTAGATCATTTCACTGTTGCGTGTAAGAAACCCTTGAACTTGATAAATATAGATATATATATCTACTAAAAGCATTGCAGTAAGCAACGAAACAGGCAAGAGGCAACTCTGCAGTTGCCGGCTGATGGTCGCACAACAGCGGATTGGTATTTCCTTTGACTTAAGAGTAGACTGTAACCCTATATACATTGATAGGCAGTAATACTCATTTGGACCCTGTAGTACACTGCATACATTGTAGTGTGTTTGGTGCCGACGACGAACATTGCCGAAAGCTGAACACGAATCAGCAGTCGCACTGATCAGTACGAATTTATACGAACCACTGAAACGTTTGTTTACTTACTTTCTATCGATTGATTAACAAACTAGTAATAAATTATCAATAGTAACAATGATTATTCCTGTACGATGTTTTACTTGTGGAAAAGTAATTGGAAACAAGTGGGAGGCCTATTTAGGATTGCTGCAAGCTGAATATACCGAAGGGTAACATAACCTCTTTATATCTTGTTTTTCTTTGTAGTTTTACAATATTTAAGTATAAGATACAGAGAATTTTGATTATGTTAATGTAAATAATATTATGATTTTTCATTTTCAATTGTATTTACATGTATAGTCAATAACTAGTCATTGTTATTGAATTTCAGAGATGCTTTAGACTCTCTTGGTCTGAAACGATACTGTTGTAGAAGAATGCTTCTTGGACATGTGGATCTAATCGAAAAACTCTTAAATTATGCACCATTAGAAAAGTAATATTAAGGATTTGAAATTCATTCTCTGATGAAATTTGACTTCTATATTATACAATAATTGTTTTGTTTACAATGCTTATATAATATTGACAAGAATAGACCAATAATTCAATCAACATGTGTAAATATGCATAATTAAAAATTTGAACTGATTATCAGTCCGATGAGTTGTTTATATTATAATGTAAGAATCAATGGGGTACAAATAAAAAAATGTATAGTTATAACACAGGATATTGTTCTTGTATAAAAAAACTTTATTTTTAAACTATATCATTTTTAATTTATTTACAAAAAATAGCTTCATGATAAACAGGTGTATATAAAAAGTCATTTAAAATTTAGCACCTACTTATCATTGCTTATTAGACATATTATGAACTGTATAGTTTTATAATATCTGCAATGGCACTGCGGGAGCCAAATACTAAGGCAAAAAGACCAATTACGCAAATAATAATGTTTTTCATTGCTACCCAGTGAAATCTTCCAAATCCAATATCCCAGTAAGTTACAGTCTCAATGAATACAGGAATAAGAAGACCCAGAATTGAGAAACAAAATGCACCAATTAGTCCAATGAATGGACCAATAGTTGGTACTGCTACTGCAAGTAAGACTGAAAAAACATTTAAGTTTATATTTAATTGGTATTTTGTTTTTGATTTTAAAAAAATATATTAATTTAATGTATATAATTTAATTTATGTAATTTGTACAGTTCCATATTAAATGTTTTATTAGGCATGAAATATTTATTGTTGATAAGTACCTGCACCAGTCACTAGGACTGTCCTTAAAACGTAATTGGCAAGAAGAGGCTTCTTTTGAAAGCGATCTTTAATGCCTGACCAAGCTATGTCAAGGCACACATAAAACTGCAATCCTAGAGTACAATATACTGCCAAACCAATAAGAACTTTCACTATTTGTGCAGGACTAAAATGAAATAATTTATTAGTTTTTGTTTACATTTAAATTTTACATAAATGTTTGTACAATACTCACATTTCTACAGTTGGTAAATTTAATGTAATACTGGCCAAAGTCTTGTCATCGTATCTGCAATATCCTAAAAATCCAAGAAGAATGTAAATCAGAGTTACACCAGACATTCCCTTGTTTAACACTCCGCAAATTCCGACGAAATGCTGCGGCGTCTTCATGTTGTTTTCCAAAGGCATTACCACTCCTGAAAGACAAATAAATAACTTGTGTAAAATATCTTATAACACAGAAGTTTAATTTCGAATTATTAAATAAACTGTACCAATTGCTTCCATAGCGAAGATTGTGATACTGAAGAAGTTTGGAAATTCTGAGACGTTTGCCATAAAAGGGACTCTATCTCTATCAATCGGTTTCATATCCTTTACGAGGTAGTAAAATGTGATTCCAAGACCAGTACCCATGAAAACGTTAGCTACCATGGAAACGGGCGCAAGATATTTTAAGTTTGGAATCCAAGTAAGAAGGATCATTGGAATCAATAGAGATAATATTACGAGTCGCTCATTCACCTCGTACCCAAGGTAATGTTCAATTATCTGCTTAAAATTTGCGGCCACTATTACGGCGTACACGCTACAGGTACCGTAATACGTTATGAACAAACTTATTTGAATTAAATACCTAGAATCAGAAAAAAGCGAAAATAAATAAATTATTTAATGATTTTTTACATTAAAGAAAAAGGAGAAACTCTATACTTAAGAATTAGAGCCAAAACTAAACAGTGAATTTAAATTATTTATAATTGCGATAAATCAAATTAATATGTCAATTAATGAAATTATTAAATCATTTTGAAAACAAAGAGTTATCGCGCTATGTACCTGGATGGTATAGCTAAAGGCCGAGACCACTTAGGCCCGCTGGAGAAGGCGCTTTCAGCGACATCCGCGAAGCTCATTTCCGTCCTTCTTGTTTTGTAATAAAGAACGTGGGCACATTTAACCTGCAATGTAATTGAATTAGCATCGATTTAACCATCGTCTTTGAAACGAACTGTAATTGAACAATTATGGTATGAAATTTCCAGTAAATTGATGAAAAAATGAATTATAAAGGTTCACAATTAAAATTAGCATTATGTGATTAATGAAACAGACTTACAAGAATATAAGCACAGTGTGTACAAACGAAGGCAACAAGTATTGTTGCAAAAATTCCTACTACTAATCCGGCACTTTTAAAGGCAATGGGCATTGCTAAAATTCCTGTTCCTAGAGAGGCTTTCAATAGGTGGGTTAAGGTATCACAATCTCTGCAAAAACCATTATTATAATTAACAAATTGAATTTTTTTAATAATATTTTAGGGTTTTTTTTATTTTCAATGTTTATATTTTTTTCTATCGCTTTACCTATATTAGATTAATTGGGATTAATTATAATAAGAGAACGAAATCATTTAACTTATGAGTGGTGATATTGATAATCTTGCATAATTGATTAGTAAAAAATATTTTTAAATAAGTTTGTTTCAGTTTTATTTCCGTAGCGCGTAAAGTCATGGCGCGTACTTTCTCATACTATATAAATACTCACGAGAGTAATCTATCTCTGCTGTCACTACGCATTTTAAATGATTCATGGAGATTTTATAAAATTGTATTCAGTAAAATCATTGGCAATATTTAACCAAAATTGGTTAAAGATATTGTTTTCCCAAGTGATTCGAATTAAGAGTTTCATTTTTGTTTATAGGCTAATTTGTTATGGTTACATATTTTCTCCAAACCTATTAAGATATTTCTAGATTTTGGCTAACGCGAGGTTATTACGTACAAAATATTGACAGAGATATATACATTTGAAATAAGTGAGAAACGACAATACAATATGATTTCTAGCGGCCGACACTTGTAATTCTTAAAGAATTACGTTATATATACATATCTCGATGCAGAGATACTCACGTCGTTGGACTTGGAACTTTACGTTCCGTGAAGGGATCAAAGCTTTTTCCATCCCGTTGGGCAGCTTCGACATCCCGTGAGGCTACTTGTACTTTGTACCTATAAAGAATTGCGAGAAAAATACATATTATTAATAATTATTAGAATACTTTAGGTCATTAAAATTGGTGTTCAAAAATTTTTCTGGACGTAAGTTTTTTATTTATTAAAATGAAGCGAAGAGAACTTTTCGATTTATATTCAGTTATTTACTGTTACAACTTAACACAACTCGAAATGACAAACTATATTTATATGTATTCTTGGTGACGCTTATCGTATCTATTCTAATTACTCCGCGTAACGCCTGCCTATCCACCGAGGCATTGTGTGATCGTCGAAAGAGTGCAGTACAGTTCAGTGAATATTCTGTCCGCCCGCAACATCCATCCTCAATCGCATTGCCTAAGTCGTCCTCACGTCGTTGGACACTCGCGCAGAGTCATTATTAACGCACGTCTCACGGGGGTCCGAGCGTTTCCTTCACACTGCGCGGACAATCAAGACAGCGTCTATAATAAAGTGGCGAGCGGCAGATACTCCGGGTCGCTCTTCTCCCTCCTTATCCGACCGAGGCGAGTTTTTCAAGTAGCCGCACTGTTTTGGTAAAATATCACATGTCGCATTCCACGGCAGGTCATTCTAAGAAAAGCCCCACCAAAGTCTGCAGCGGAAGTGCATGCTTCGCTTGTAGTACTGGTGCCCTGACTTGAATTATAACACTACTTTTTACATCTTCTTACTCCTTTTAATAATTTCATATCTAAACCTGTTTCTAAGACTACGGTTTTTCTATTAAATTGAAATAATTTTAATTCAATTTTTTGTTCTTGAAACTTATAGTTGTATTGCTTGTATTATTAGCGATTAAAATTGATAAACATACAAAACTCATTAAAAAACTATATTTTTATTACAGTATTCACTAAAAGAAGTCATCGAATGTTCTTGTAAAATTAATGAAAAAAAAATGTTTAAATACTAATTGTTTGTGCAGACACGTTTCATATTTTAAACATTAAAATTGCCGCTCGCTTTGAACCATGTATTTAATGTTTTGTCTGCTCATTATTAGAACTTTATGCTTTCAATTCCGTAATCATTTCTCAAGATTTAAAATTGCCGTACAGAGGCATGAGTAAGTTCAGCTCTGAGTTTACTTTTTTTTATTCTTATAAATATAAAAAATGTAAAGATGATTTCATTCTTAATTCTATTGTAGCGGAGCATTGTAATCAGCATAGTCTAATTGGCACGTTGTTATTTATATATTCGATAATAACTGCAGTAAATAAAAGAATGATTTCACCACGAATTAATCTATGTCATTCTTCGCTCACAGTTAGTTACATACTTTAACGTACTCAATGCACAAGATTAAAAAAATAATAACAATTTCGTTATTCTTAAATTTCACGAGGAAGTCCAATAAATTCTATGAGGGTGAGAATAATGTCATGTCACGTGTAAAATATGGTGAGTGCTTATATACCGATCGTATTTAAGCTTATTAAGTTCACCTCTTGTTGCCTATTTTTAGTGCTTCAGCTTGTACTTCAAAGTATACAACAAAATGAACCGCAATTTTATTTTTTACGATAACTTGGGCATTGTATAGTAAGAATCTTTTCTTATCATATACGTAAACGCTCAAATTCAATTTAATTAATTAAGAAATGAAATATAATTTTTATGATGGTAATCTAAAGTTAATATATTGTTTAATGTAATATTTTCAAAGCAAAATGATCACTCTCTCGAATGAAGTTTTTAGCATTGTAAATTTTAAATCAAATCAAGTGTAGATAAAATGTAATTTTAGACTGATTAAAGTTTTACTCATAATTAAAACGTCAACGGAAACATCCTCGTTAAAGAAACTTTTGTTGGGTTGGGTTATACATGTATATATAAACTTTCAAAACAGTTGCGAATTGCTTTTAAATATAGATTTAGAAAGTAATATTATGAAAATAAGATTTATTATATTTATCAAAAATAAGCTACACGTGATGTTCATGAATTTTAATGTTGCATAGAATCAAAATCTATTACATAATTCTACTCAATACACTTACTTGGCAGTGAGAACACCGTCTTTTAAGTTAGACCCATCTTGCGGAAGGAAGGTGTCCAACTCAGTTGGAGCTTTGTGATTTTCTTCAACCTATAAATCAGATACTTATTAATCTGCTAGAGTTAATGTAAAAATTTTGAATTGTTAAAAATTTTGATAATTACCATTTTTGCTTATTTTTTTGTCTCCTTCGAAATTGTTAATCGATCTGAAACAGAAATAAATCATTAACATTCGATACGATGTTTCTTGTAGCGTATAAATAAAAGATATAGCATAAGATGGGTAACTTGTAGAGCTATTAAAAAAATTTTCATACATTAATTCATGAATTCATAAATAGTTCTATGCAAGGACCTATTGATTTCCCATTAATGAAGCAATTCAAGAGTGTAGTGAGGCCTGTTCCATGTCTTATGTTGCACTCGCAGTAAAATACTGCCAAACGCGGCGCAATCGACAACTCTACACATAAATCATAGCCGGCCGTTCGGAAATCAAGAAGCGAAAGTAAGACATTCGATAAGGAGAGAGTTCAAATCACGGGAACGACCCAGATGCAATTGACCACGTCAATCGCGATTCTCGAAACGGACAAATAACCCTACACCTCGAGTTCTACACCGCGCGCGTGCAATCCGCGCGAGAAGTCGCTGTAACTTAAACTAGCGCGCGCCTCGCGAGATCGATAAGGCCGTTTTCACCAGAGCTGCGGACGCCACTGAATTTCTTTATCTATATCTTTTGTAGAAACGCATTTAAATGGTTACGCAAACTTAGATCCCTTTTAAATTGCTGATTCGAGTTTACTCTTATCCACTCATAATATGCACTTCTTTTTTGTTGCATTTTTAGATTTATGCATGTTTCTATTTAAGTAGTTTGAAATAAGTAATTGAAAAAATAGAATTGAAATTAGAGTATTCATGACAATTTTATATTAGATACTTTCAAAAAAAAGTTAGAGTACAGATATTTTACATGTACATAAATATTGTTATGAATTAGTATTACAATATATTACTAAAATAATCATTTAAAAGAAATATGTAACTATTTGAAATACGCATGATTTACTTACAAATTTAAGTGAATAAGTAAACCAAGTTTAATGTGAACATACCATATCGACTTATACTCGAACAACTTTTTGCACACGCGCTTGACTAGCAAACAGGAGTTGCTGACAGTTGCTGCATTGCAAAGCTTATCGTATTAACAGCTACGATAAGAACGTATAATTCGAATAACGAATGCTTTTATGGTATAAGAGTTTGACAGTACGAAGCTTCCGGGGTTACCACAGTGACCTATGCTCGTTTCATTAATCAAACGGAAATGTTTGTGTGTATGTTGTGTTCACTGATAATCTCGCAAACGAAATAATATTTCTTAAAGTATTCTTATTTTATCAACTTATAGATTAACAACAATAGCAATGTAAGACCAAAAAAGAGACTGCAAGATGCTTTTTTACTGAATACGATTAATATGTTTACTATTACTCCAGGGATCTATATTTTTAAATAGATATATTATATTATCCAAGCAGAAATGTGCACGGATACTGTTGAAAATAAATATGTATTTGGAACAAGCTATGTATCTAATATTCTGGAAGCATAGACTTTCATGATGTGGTTTTGCAGGCGGCCATTCTATGAATTATTAAATAATAGTTATTAATTATGAGTGTACATAAGAATCAGTAGGATTAACGCAATTGCCAATTAAGAGCATAAAATAGACTACTTTAAACTAAAAGAAGTATTGAAAAGAAGAACTTTCAACACTATTAAAATAATATTAGTATTACGGTATTACAGTAAAAAATAATCATTGAACCAACACTACGTACGTATCACATCGAGCAACACTTTTTGATTATCGATTGTTCGTGATCTACATCTTTGCACAATGAATGCAGATGATTTGATTACTTGCTTTTAATATCATATATTTCAAAGGGAAAACTCCGAAAATGAACATGGAGAACCGAGGGACGTAGAAAGTACAAAATTAGACGAAGAACTTGGGCTCGCCTCCACGTTTTGCTCTCGTGTATTTTTGTATGCAGATCCTTATACGGGACGATCAGCGACATAGCCTCTATAATAAAAACAAACTATCTCGGGCTTATTGTGGTTAGGTAGGCTGACGCTGAGCTCTACCCATCTACCTTACGGAACATCTATATTCAGATTCTTAACTCAAAATAGTTCATATGTGCACTTTTATTCACAATTTATAAAATATTTTTGTTATGTTTTCTAGAATATTTTTTATATTTATTTCTATTTTAGAATATTTATAAAGAGAGGAGTGAACATTTCTTATTTAAGTTATTGTGTAATTTTATAGTAGTTTATGAAATTATTGAAGAATAATGCAAATTTTATGTCAAGGATTTTTATTATTATGTTATTGACTACTTTGTCTCGATCTCTCAATGGGTCAAAAAAATAATTAGCATACAACTGCAAAAATCGACCTTATAATCTTAATAATTATTGGAACAGAAATATGTATACTTTTATCGTATTAATATAAATCGGCTAGCCTAATCCAAAAAGTTTCTTTTTAGTTTGATGCAATAATATAGTTTTATGCCATCATAAATATAAATAAATTTTTATTGTCATTGAGTTGAGCTAGCTTATATAATTCAAACAATATGCTTTAACAATATCGATCTCGACATCAATATAATAAAAAATGATTTACTGTAAGATACAGAGCTTGATACAGACTTTGTCAATTAAGTCTATCTTAAATATCTTCACGTCATTTTTTACTGTGCAGAAAAACACTCGAAAAAAATCAATTTAATTGCTGATTTCATGATTTTAGTATAATGCACGTTATATATATATATATTTTTTTCTACACATGCACAGTCAGCCGAATTGCGTGGGTGTAACATTCTTACCAGTTATGCGCCTGAACTATTGTTTAAAAAATTTGCGATTCCATACGTTCATTATATATCTTTACACAATTTCCTAGTTCTTAAATTACATTCAACTGAGTATTATATTTCATTCAATTTCTATATGAACTGGTCAGCGTAAAAAGAGACAGTTATACGGCAAATAAGTGGTGCATGAGATTCGATCGAAGCAATTCGCGAATTAGCGAAGTGTGACGAATACGCAGGAGAATTGCCCACGTACCCATGAATTAATAGCAGTCAATACATAAGCAGCAATATGTGTGTCAAGTTGAAGAAACTGTGCGGAAATCGTAGTCAGCTTCCATGATTATTTAGTCTGCGCACAACTCAAATTACAGTGTCTCAATTACTAATCATCAAAAAAGCAAGTACTGTATATGTTTGAAAACATACAAAAAATTTAATAAGTTTTCATTTCCTTGAAAAAATTATGTTAACTAAATAGACTTGATGATATAAACTAAACCAATACATATCAAAGTATATTCATAATTTCTGATTCAATATCGCATCATATGTACTAATATATGTGTATTTATATAAGCACTAATATTTTCATTTACTTTAAAATTCATTGAATCATGAAAAACTGCAATATCTATCTCTGGACGACCTTTAAATCCTATTATTTTTGTAATAGAAGTGTCTTAGACTATGATTAACTCTTATGAGACATAATAACCGTAACAAAGTTATTTGTGCAATCTAATCATAATGATACACGAATCTCAGCAAGAGGTATCATTCATAAATAAATGCAAGATGTGGAACCCAGAGTATATATTTATATACAGACAGCAAACACAATGTTAATGTTTGTAAAATTATTGCATATTATTTAGATTTACAGTTTCTTATGACATCTCAGATATCATCGTGATTAAAAGTTTTTATCAGAAATTAAATTTACATATAATCCATATGCATACTATGGAACATGATAGGTTTTGCGTATGCGTACCAGTTCATAATTAGTTCTATATTATATTATTTTTGACTTAAAAGTTACAAGATTTACCGGTTTAATATAAAATAAGAAGGATAATTTATGATATTTAAGTATTTAGGTGGTTATATAAAGTTGACAAATATATATATATATATTCGTGTGAAATAATTAAAGTAAAATTTGTAATGAGAAGTGCATCAGGCATATTACTGAGATATTCTTAATATCGTACCATGTAAGTATAATACTTATGTCTCTAGCAAAAAGATAATTATTTATTTTTTATAGACATAAACTGCGAATAATAATATTTTTGGGGAGTTCAACATTATTACAGTTTGAGATACTGTATATACATTAAACAGATGCATGTATAGCATCTTTAATAGTATTAGATCAAAATAAAAATGTAAGTTTAAAATGTAAGGAGATTTACCATGTTTGTTCACAAGATGTAAATTAGAAATAAAATACGATACAATAAAAGAAGTGAAATTTTCATCCAATAGCAAATTAATAAGTACACTGTAATGACTTTTTGTGTTTGATGAAGAAGCAATGTTGTTTTAATTGTCTCAGTGCGATAAGCACAGCTGGGCCGGCAGCCGAGGTGATATAATTTGACTACCATTTGGACTAATTAACCGAGTCGACCGCATAGCCGAACGTTACGACTGTGCAATTATCCAAGATATAGCAATTATCGTCCTCATTGCCAGGATTATCGGGTAGGACTACGTTCCAAAAAGGAACGTCCCGAAATTGTACACACGTATCGCGAAATGACCGCATAACTATGCAAGGCATCTTTTTTCTTTATAATATACACGCGGCATAGAGCATAGACAGTTAAACTGAGCTTTAAAAAGAATTATAACATAGTGCCGGCAATAATTGTCAGATGAACACACTGTAAATGCAGTCAGAAACGACTTAGCGCTCGTAAAAGTTGCGGACAGCACGGCCCAAGCCAACAACGCAAGCTTAGCGATCTGTGAGACGCAACCGACAGGCAGAAATGCTGCTCCGCCGGCATCGGAGCTCCGGCAGCGCGATAAGGCTCCTCTTTACAAGCGGGTAGGGGTCGGTCCGAGAATTCTGGCGAACCGGAGACGAACTATATTTGGCGGATAAACCGGCTGGCGCACCTACGTCCGCCCACGCGCGCGCCGCCGCATGGCGGTCTCCCAAGGTACCGGCGCTCGCGCCGACAGGGTGAATCACGCTTGCGCGCGGCCAATCTCCTAATTGAGCCTCGGTTACATTGTGCATAATTTAATTTGCGTTGTACGCGGCACGGTCAAACGTGATTTTCGTCGCGGTGAACTGATTGTCCAGATAGACCCGATACGATCAAGGCTTCTTGTGCTTATCGCTCGTTTTATCGGGTCGTGGGGATCGCGGTTAAGGTATGCGAGTCGGTCGACTAAGTCTCTTCCTGAATGACAATATTGATTCCAACTCTCGTTGCTCGCTTAACTAGAACATTTACGCTCAATGCGTGTATTCGAGTGTACATGATTTTCGTGCCGTACTTTTTCATAGTTTCATGCGTTAAGTAAAAATAGACGTATAGAGGAAAATATAGCGAGGGAACAACGCGTTTAAATTCTTTATCTGTTGCATTAGTAGTACATAGCTTTGAAGTTAAGCTGTACGGTTAGACGTCGATGTAAAAATAAAAGATGTTTAACCGTTCTAATTTTACAAAAAATAATTCGAAGAGTAGTGTAAATATTTAAATATATTGCTTAAGAAACTAAACGAATGCAGTTGATATTTAAAACTTTTATATTTTTTATACATATTAAAAGTGGTAATTGTATATTTTTTTGCTCTGGAATTAACTAATCAACTACATGCATGTTATTATCTTGTTATTTTTTAAAGAAAGTATATCAAAACAAAATAAGTTGAAACAAATTTAAAAACGACTATTTACAAATATTAGATAATGCCAATGATTCTGAGGTTTAATATAAGATCAGGCTATGCACAGGCTTTGGATCTGATATAGGCAAAATACATAATAAAAAAACGATAGTTTGTGATAAATTAAAGGGAAAGTTAAGTCCAAAGTTGTATGTATTGAACAAAATTTATTACCATATAATATCTTTATTTAATTCGATTAGCGAGTGCACAATAACATTGATATCGATAAATAATGCGATAAGTCATACGTGCTATCATATTATGTAAGTATATAAGGTCATCATGTGCACATATACATGTATGTTTGCCTTGATCTTACGAGCAATTTTTTTTTTTTCACAAAAATATCTTCCATCACTCAGCGAAATAATAATTAGTGGAATAGTACGAGGTGCAGATTGAAATCGGCACTCGTGCGACGTTATTATTGTCGTTAGAAGCATATAAGCAGTCTGTCAAATTGCATAGTTGACGAGTATAAGGCGACTGGAAATAAGATTGGAAAAATGGTATACCAAGTGGCTTGGCCAATAGGGCAACTCTCAAATGGATTATCGCCGGCCGTATCGAAAGCTGTTTTTCGCGACTCTATTTCTTTCATCGCGGTATTTTAAGACAGAGTCGGAGTGCGATTATCATGCCGGCGCATTGCAAATAGCCTCCGCGGCTAGATAAGTAGGAAAGCTCCGAGCGCGACTGACGCGCGGAACGGCCTAGAGGCTCCCGGCTGCCAAGGCACACACGTGTAATCAATGCACGGAGCGCAGATCCGCGGACGAGGTGACAGTCCTCGGAGCAGGCCAGTGCGCCACTCGGCCGAGCGGCCTGGAACTTTTTTTCAGTCTATAACTACGAAATTTAAACGAGCGGATCAATACGCGCCGATCGGTTCATCAACCCCGCGAGTGGTCCGTACGTACATGCGCGCGGCGGCGACTTCCCACTGGCAAGATGCCGCGCGCCGGCGCCTCGGCTCTCCCGGGGCGCCCGGCCGAGGGGACGCGCGCGCTCGTTAGCACCTGCCGCGAACTTTGCCCGATTGCCATTGGGCGGCCCCGGGGCGCGATAAGCCGCGCGCGGCAAATGTAGGTCGGCTGCCCGCGCGCCCCGCGAATCGGCGAAGCGGCTTTTTCTGGTTCGCCACCCCCACCGCGCCCGCGCTATCTCTCCCCGGTGCCTCCTTTTCCTTTCGCACCGCCGCCGGCCTACGCGGGAGGGAGGGAGGGAGGCGCGCGGACCACAAGAACAACGGGGAGGCGGCTTAATTGTCATGCCCGGCAGTGTTGCGAACAAAGGCGATCGAGAAAATTCGAATCACGCGCCTTTTCGCCAGCCAAGCCGATCCCGCCCTGGCGCCTCGGGTTGCGTCCTGCCAAGCGACGCGCCCGGCTTCCGAGTAACGAGGATATCAGTACCTATACGAGCATCGTCACCGCCCGTAAGTGTCCATCCGCCTGTCGCGCAGAGCCGTATATTTTCAAAGCGTACGGCTTTCACGGTCCCGTGGACCCGCGTTTTTTCCTCCCGCTTTCTTCTTCTTCGCGTTTTATTTTCTTTTTATTTCCGAGGCGACGGAAAAGGAGGCGCGCCTCGCGGCATTAAACGGGGGAAATTTTGAATATTATATTTGGACGGGACCGGGAGAGCGGCTTCCAAGCCGTCCCATCCAGGCCAACGGGTAATTATTCAAATCTCCCGAGCGCAATATATCCACGCGGCCGTTTAATAGCACGTCGGCGCGTGCATTTTTCAAGGACGGCGAGGCGGGCATCGCCGGGAATAGACGCTCGAAATCCTGCTCGTAAATCGTGTTTAGCCCGCGATAACGACGCGTTAAACGCACACCGGCGAGGGCGGGCCCGAGCGTGTATAGGGTTTCAGGCGCTTAAAATAAAACAGCCGCTCGGGCGCGCGGACGGCGGCTCCAGGCGCGATCCGGGGAGGGCCGGTGCGCGCGAGGTGCCCCAAAGCCGCGCGGCCCACGGATCCACCGTGTCGGTTGGAAGCCGGCCGCGATCGGGCGGCGCGTCTCTGGGCATAGGTGACGTCAGCCGCGGCGGCTGGAGATAACGGGGCGAACAGTTGGCCGGGCGAAGGAGGAAAAGTGGCCGAAGCGCGGGGCCTTATCGACGGGCGCTCGTGATATTTATCTTAACCCACTTCGGCCGGCTGACACTCTAGGTCTGTTTACACGAGCGCAGGGCGTTCTCCAGCGGCGGGGCAGCCGGCCCAGGCGGCGCAGCCGTAGGTGAGCGGCCGGATCGAGGCCATATCGATCCCGCGGGCCGAAAGCCCGAGCGTTACATCACCCGGGGGCGGGAGCGCTTGCGCCGGCGGCCATGTGCGCCGGGAGTCCCGGGCGCCTGTTGCGCAACCGGGCGCAAATAGCCGCGGACGCGCGCCGGCCCAAAATAGCCGGGCGCGCGCGCGAGCGCCGCGGCATCGATCCCGATATCGCCCGGGGGTCACTCACCTCTGGGGGTGGGGGGGGGGCGCGACTCCTCGCCCCGCTATCTCATGATCCCGGGTCCTGGGGGGCCTGCAGCGGCTGGGCGGAGCGCAGAGAGGCGGCGCCGCGGCTCGGTGCGCCGTCGAGGAGGGAATCGAGTCGACTGCCGGGAGCTCGGGACTTCGGGAGCGCGGCGCGTCGCCGCCAACGCCGCC
Organism: Sycophaga agraensis; assembly: GCA_018906755.1. NCBI lineage: Eukaryota > Metazoa > Arthropoda > Insecta > Hymenoptera > Pteromalidae > Sycophaga > Sycophaga agraensis. The sequence continues at coordinate 3,855,278 of JACCIE010000011.1, forward strand.
GCCACCGACGCCGCTCCCTACCACCGGCACCGCCGCCGCCGCCGCCGCCGCCGCCGCCGCCGACGTCGGCCTTGATCCTCGGCCGGCCGCCGAGAGCCGGGCCCAAACCGGCCCTAATTCCCGCCCCGCCGGTGCAGGCTGACGCAATCCTAGGCGCAGTTTGTGCATCCGCCGCTGGCCGCCGACGGTGCGCTCGCTTTTCCCGTCGTCCCGCCTCCCCACCAGCCGGACCGGATCCGCGCTTCGCAGGACTGCGGACGCCTCTACGCAAGCGCCCGGAGCCGTCGGCGGATAATCCTTTTCCCCTATTAATACTTTTCCGCGGGTGACTCGCCGCGCGCCCTTTTAAAGGGAACCGGCTGTCTCGATCCAGCCGAGGCAGGGCGCCGTTTCCATCGCGCGAGAAGAATGAATCAGGCGCTACATATCGGCGGGAATAACCGAAAACTAAGCCGGCCGCTCGGAGACTCGGGCCTCAGGCTGCGCGTCGCTCGCGGGCCACGTGCGCCTCATCTGCTCGACTTAACCCGATGCTTTGCTTCGACACTCTGTATTTTTCTACGAATACCCAGCAGCTCATTATGCGCAGCGCCAACGCGGCTCTTCGCGCGCGGAATCTTGCTAATTAAATCGATCGGGAGAGCGAGACGGAAGAACTCAAATGTATGCACTCGAGCACATACGTATTAAGTAGATTGTAGCTCGGGAGAAAGAGGGACAACGGATGCTCGAAACCTGCACGCTGTTTCTCCGTTTTTACAAGTATCCGGCCAGTTCGAGGGCCAGTTCTACAATTTATACACGCACTCTTCCAGTGTAAGCTGCGCACTCGGAAGACGCTCTGCATTCAAAGACACAATAATGCTCATTTGATTTAAATCGTTATGTTATTCTCAGGGCTGCTTATTGTTAAGCTGAGTGTACGCTTTCTTTATCTAACAAAGACCGCTTTTTTACAAAAGATGTATTAATATACTTTAAATTAAGTATTATAATTGTTTCTTTTTGTTAGGGAAAGCTGCATTATAGAGTTTAAATTTTCAAATTATGAATTAATTAATTCACGCAAAAAATTGCCTCGGGTCTTAAAATAGCATATGTATAATATATTGTTATATAGAACAAGCCGCTGTCTACGAGGAAAATAAATATATGCACGTTCAGCCAAATATAAGTTATCGTATCCAACTGCGAATCTAAGTTTCAGCTTGCTCCATGTAAAAAGATTAAGTCTTTTAAATAGTCCATTTGAATTTCATTACATGACATTTACGCAACTGATTCAATAATCAATTAATATGATCTATAAAGTGCTCGTTAACGATTAAAATGTATTGTCGCAATAACATTAAAGCTAGGATAATTCGATCAATAAACTTGCAAGCGCAGTCAATAAATAAAACACTGCCCGCGGAGGAGACCAATCCTACTTAAGTATTCCTGCAACCCACGCGCAGCCGTTGCCGCGGCAACCAGGTCAATAAACAACTCATACTCAATCGCCGGAAAACTAAAAGGGTATATTCCGCAATTTTTTTTATTTCAAAGGATGCATAAATATGCGAGGAAATGTACACCCGAGTACAAGGGTCAACAAACGAAAAATGAATATTGCGCTCACACGAGGCTCTGTGTTCTCATAATGCTGTACATTCTGTGACCGTCGTTAATAAGCGCGCGTAGGACCCGTCTACAAGTACAATTTAGATCAACAATTGAGGATCACCCGTGCGGGCTTTATTGCCTACACTTTCATCGACGACGGCGTTGTTGATTTAATAAAGGTTATAAGGGGACCCCTTTCTTATTTCTATCTCGCAGTATTCGATGATCGATGACTTTACAAGTTGACTGCGTCTATAGTTAAAAAGAATGTTTCTGAGTGCATAAAGCTATAATGTCATCATTTTACCGAATGCCTTTATGAATAAGATTTGCAATTTTCTTCATCAAATAGACTAAGACCTTTCCTCGTATTTTTTATCTGTAACTTATTACCTAAAATAACATTTTGTTAGGATCAATGGTCAAAGTTATATTTTGTAAAAATATATTTAATTCGGTCCTTTATTCTAATCTTAATATTTCTCCTTTTTCGTTTATTATAAGTATTTTTATTTTTCTAACGTACTTTGTACTTTGTATTCAAGCTATTTATTTATTATGTTCAGTATTATGTATATTACTGTCCGAGGTCGCAGATAGGACCTAGACTTTTAGATCATAAATATCGTATCTATTTTCCTCTAAGTAATTTATTTCCTTCGATTTCCTTTTTATTGTGAGTTGTCATTTATTATTATTGTCAAGAATTATTAATACACATACACTTCTAAAGCTATTTAGGTAGTATTGTTATTTTTTTGTATTGGGTGATATAACAAAATATATTATCCATGATATTTATCTCGCGGATCAATACCGCGACTTATATAGCCTGTCTGCACCATTGGGTTGCGGTGCAACGGTGCAGCGGTGCAACGGTGCAGCGGTGCAGTGGTGAAATGGTCTAGGCTCTCGACTTCCATGAGCTCTATACTACTTTGAACCGCATAAGGTTGACCTCAGATCCCGGTGGTGTACCGCATTTTTATCCCGTTACTTTGATACGTAACTCTATATATCACTCTATCATTTTAATGAAAAGTACAGGTGGACAACTTTTTGAATATAAAAATCTTTGGTATTTTATGTAACTATCAATCTGCAGGATTAATTATCATGAATATATCAATGGTTAACTTACATAATATAGCTCTTTGATCATTTTTATTTAAATTTTTTAAATTATTAATAAATGGTGTCTGTTTCGTTACATCGAATGCAGATGTTTTGATAAAATTTTTTTTCAAGACGTTATAAATTTCTTTAGTTGAACAGATAAATATATTCACTATAAAGAATATGTATTTAATTTGATTCTGCAAAGAAAATGAGCAGCAAAGTTAATATTCGCTAGTAAACGATGTCGACTAATTACTGACATTAGAATATACTATATTTATCAGCTAAGATAACTAAGCCAATATTTACATAAAAATAAGGAAAATAAGAACCATTTTGAAGAGTTTGAAATTTCCGGATACTGCAGTATTGCAATTTTTCATGATTCTCAGTACATTTTAATAAAATTTAAATATATTTGCAAGTCATAATCTTTATGTTTCAAAGATTATGTATTTGCTTTGAAATTTTACTTTAGTTCAAAATTCAGTGAACATGATGAGAAACTGCAATAGTTGCTGCGATGTGTGTTGCATAGAACTTGGAATGCTGAAAAATGAAGAGAAAATTGTATGAAATATGAGTTTTGCAGAGATATTTTTAAATTCTATGTAGTAAAGTCGTATATCAAAAAAATTTGATGAGCTATGTGCTTAGATTGTGATGATACAAGTGAAAATTCTCTCAAACTTGTACCCTAATTAAGAAATGCCTTGTTATTTAGAAATATTTGTATTAAAATAATTCAGTCTGAAATTATTGATTTATTTCTTTGTATGATTTTATTATATTAATCATTTTTACTTAAATTATCTCGTAAATTATAATGAATAGAAAACTACACTGTATATATGTTTCTATAAATTTTCAGTCATTAAGACACGTGTATAAATAATTGAACAAATACTTGTTGTATAAATTAGTTTACATATACTTAAAAATACAATGCAGGTATCATTATGAAATATATATCAATGTTATTTACGTTTTTGGCATATGAATTGTTAAGGTGTACATAACCAATTAAAATCTATCATAAAATCTAATTCTATTCTTAAACTTTTAGATATAAAACATGGATTAAAAAACAGTGAAGAATAGAAACTAAAAATAAAATTTAGTACAACATATAGAATAATAATATCTGATACATTTGACACAAAATAATAAATTGAAAAAGAAATATTAAAATCGCAAATAAGAAATGTTTATATTTCAAGAACATGATCTCAATGTTGACCTTAATAGAGTCAAGGCAATTCATTTTATGTTAAAATGTATCATTTGGTGATGATTTAAGAAAATTTATCACGCAATGGCTTGAAAAGACATTGTAAATATAATTATACTGAATAATAGACGTAAATATTTGATGTAAAATATAATACTAATATTTATATTATTAACATTTATTTAAATACATTAAATATGGTGTCTAAAGGCATTTATTCGGTGTAACGTTTATAATAATTTTTTATTATATTATTCTACATTATGGATTTGATTAATAAGTAGAATTAAGTGTTTTTTCTCGACATTTAAAAACTACCCTTGCGCAATTTTCTTTAGCTGAAGATTTTAGTTGCATGCGTACGTATGGGAGATTGACTTTCTTATATGCATGTAATCTGGAGTAAGCACGCGCCTCTATCGCGCGGACTACGTCATAGCATAAACGTTTATAATGTTGAATCGTTGTAAAAGACTGCTTGTGAGGCAAAATTATTGAATGTTTTGACAATGAATTTTCCAAGACATAACAAACTACAGATAGTTTTGATAAATGACGTACGATTGCATGCAAGCTTCAACCCACTTGTTTCCAGACAACTATACTGCATATGTACAATATTGCATAATCTTTTCTAAATATTTGATTCTCAGTGTAACATTTGCCTGTGGTTTACGAACAATCATGCTGAGAGATCACGCGCTTCAAACAATTACGTATTGTTAATTAAGTCTTTTTTTATTCCGAGACTATAATTTCTTTAGATCACAAGTATAAGTTTAAATATGAATTTATTAATAAGATTATTTAAAACTGAAATTATTATTAGTACATATTGATAATTATCAAAATCAATTGTATCTAGATTAATTTTGTTGAAATTTGGTTTTTAATAAAAACGTATGTAATGTATACTCCTTTTTAGGCAATATTGCTTCCAATACAATGGTAATTAAAAAAATACTGAATATATAATCAAATTCATATTAAACTCAATCCCGCGTTATCATTAAATTTGAAACAAACGCATATTAAAAAATAGGCTTGATTTTAAGTTTTATAATCGTTACAACATATTAGTTTACGAGGTCTGTTGTGTACCTATACGCCTCCCCGGTCATTAATACATCAAGACGATTCGGAGCAGCTTCATCTGTCCAAATTGTCTCGAATCGCGGGTCTAGATTGCTTCAAGTGGCCAATAATTAATAATTTAGACTAAAATGATAGCGCGGGCAGTCTTCGTCTGGAAGCGATAGTCATTCTTCATTGGAGAATATAGGTAATTTATCGAGGATTAGGTTTTTCGAGGACGTGGGAAAAAGAAAAAGATTGCCTAACCTCCAAGATTTTACTCAGCTATATATTACCGCGGTTTACACAAGAGCATATATTTTACTCCACAAGACAGAAGTATTAATTGATGAGTTTGTTAGAGATACATATTTTCCATGTGCGTATATTCGTATCTTCAAACAGGAATAATATAAAAACCGCTCGCGCAGCATCGTTTTGATCCCGGAGCGCGACACACCCATTTTATAAATGCAGCGTCGCAGATAACTGCTATGCAAATGTCTGGCTATAGGCGCATATCGCCCGCAGAAAAATAACGCTTTAAGCGACCCCGAGGCGTAAGGTTGATTGGGCCGCGAGGAATAAACGGGGGCACGTGCCGCGACGCGCGCCGCGGAAATGACGAGTTGCAGCAATTATCGGGCTGCGGCGAACGCGCGCTAACAGGGCGCATCCGCGGTGCCGGCCTATCGCGATGAAAGTTTCCCGTCGCTGGCGCCAGTAATAGCTCCATTCCCCGGGAGCAAATCGAAAATTGGAGTGCCCGTAGGAGGCTCGGCAATTGCGAGATACGCGCCGCCATTTCCTCCGAAAATGAGGAAACTCGCATTTATATCAATGCTGGCGATCCTTCACCAAGCGTATATATATGTGTGTGTGTGTACGTACAGGAGTAGGGACGCACCTCAGGATTTCTTGGGCTTTCTGCTCTTCTTGTTATCCTCGGTCTGCTGCTCGCGGGTCTCCAGGCGTATCGGCCTCCGCCTCTCGGGCCCTTTCGGCGTCCGCATCTCCAGCTGGATGTCGGACTTCTCGCCCGCCCCCACGAGGCCCTTTTTCCCGATGCGCAGGATGAAGATGTCGTGGTCCGGATCGAGGAGGTCCTTGGCGGTGGCGGCCTCGCTCTCGGGGGCGACGGTCACTATGGCGGGCTTCGAGTCCCCGCATGACGGATCGCAGGTGTCCACCAGGCCCGAGACCTAAGCGTGGCGTTCGGCCTCATTAGAGTCATCTTTTACTCTTTCTTCATCGCTGGATCACACAGACACATTTGGTGATGTTATTATACGCGCGTCTTAACTTTAACTCTCGAGCTTTCTCAAATTTAATCTCCTGACTTGAGAATTTCACTTTATGTGTAATATTATATACCGAGTGCAATATTACGTATACTGAAGACTGCAAGGACTGCTAGTAAAATTGCAGGTATTTAAACAGTAATTCGTCGCAATATATTTTACACGTTCAAATTATTGCAGTCATTACAATGATTCTTAAGTGATGCAGTCAAATTGAGTCATCGATAATGGTATTCTATCGGAAGCTTTCTCGATAATTTACATACCCGCCACATTGTTATTGCGCACGTGTGCGTTAACTGAGACTATAGACTATCAATTTTAATCAATTTTAATCGTTATAGTATAAATCAGAATATATCGGAAGAGAAGTATACTTTTCTAAACGACTTTGAGTATTGAAAAGGGGAAATTATCGATGACGCAGCTCTTTCTCATAACAAAGAAAAGCAAGTAGCGCGTTACGAGAAAACGGATTTCTCTCCTATTGTTCAATCGGCAATAGCAGGAGTAATATATACATCTCTCGTGCCCTGCTGGAGCGCAGGGACTACGAAAAGCATGTCAACGGGGTTCCTTTTCGGCGCTCGAACCAGATGGATCGCCCTAGAAGTACGCAGCGGGAGATAACGAACCTTAAGGACGACGGCCTTGCCGCACGACTCCTTAGGGCCGCGACTCGTCTGGATGGGCTTGCAGGGGTCGGGGGCAGGGCAAGCGGGAGGCTCGCTCTTGCGGCACTTGTCGGGCGGGGCGCACATGGGCCTCCTGGCCAGGTCGGCGCCTTGCTGGCAGCACGGCGAGCAGGGCAGCTTAGGCGGCTTGCACCCAGTGCACTTGGGCGTTTTTTCGTACTCGCCGTTGTCTCGGAGGATCTCCGAGACGTTGCAGTGATCGACCAAGCGGCACTTGTAGCCTGGATTGGCCTCGTCCAATCCGGCCTCGCCCGATTTAAAGAGGAAGCTCGAAGTAGAGCAGCTACTAGGGGCCTCGAATTCAGTGACAATCGTTTGACCGTACGCTGAGAGCCGGGCAAACGCGTCCACTGTCCCGGTGACGGCGTCACACAGAATCATCGGTACATCCGACTCGTAGGTCTTCGACGGGTTCTACAGGGTCAGGCGTACACGCTTATTTAGGGCTTTGTTGCAAGCGCGATCGACGCTTACCGGTACGGACTCTTCCGGGTAACGTTGATTCTCTATGATCTCTTTGCGGAGAGCCTGGAAAAGCGTCGTCAGGTCGATGACGGAATAACCGATCATTACGTCCGGTCGAATATCGCGCGGCATTTTCTTCATCACTCGCAGCTGCAGCTTCATTTCCAAGCACATGCTGCACACGGTGTCCTGGTCGAGCGCAAAGACAACCGACCTTCCTCCGTAAAAGGGTTCGACGTCGTCCGCGATCCCGGACTGGGGCACGAACATTGGGTCCACTGGAGTTAGTTGCATGTCCTCGTCCTGCGCGAAAAGTATACGACATGTACTTTGCTCATTAGAGTTAAATGGAGAAGAAAAGGAGAAAAGTGGCACCGGCTCGAAATCGAGGAAGGTGAAGGCCACAGTAGTCGGCACGCAGAACATCTGATTGAGTTTAACCAGCCGCGGACTCTTTATCTCACGGATGTAGAATTCAAGAAGGAAGAGATAGCTCTCTCTGCATATTTTAGGTGTTTCCGGATCGGAAGTGCAAGTACCTTTCGTTTTGGAACACATTTTTGTTCGCGCAAAGATTTGTTATTTTTTTAGCGGTGCTTGATTTATTTACGGTAAAAATGATTTTAATCACTGGAATTTTGTCGAGCCAAAATATTATAACCTTATTAGTATTTTTTTTTATGAAGAAATGTGGTGCAGTCGAAACAGATGAATAGCTGATTAACGTCATAGCATCATTCACGCTATCGCAACAAATCAAGGCTATTTGACGTTTCACCAAAATTATGCGTGGTTATGGACCATGACGGTTTTTATTGCCGTTTTGTTACAATGTATGTTTAGAACACATTAATCTGTTAAATTAACGATAGTCTAAGCAAAAAGCACAGAAACCATGGAGTGCAATTCCCAAGAGCTCTTTCTCTTCGAGTTCCTGATTGACTGTGTCAACATCCCGGCGGTCGAGGCGATGCACGACGATGTTCTACCCATGAAAACTTGCATCGAATTCAAAGTAATTTGATATAATAAAATTAAGTGGAATCGCTTCTAAAACAGCACTGTATTTCAGATCCTCAGTCTACCGCCGATCTACATCTGCCAGGAGACGCCGACGGCAAGGTGTACCTGCAAGGGCGAGGAGCCGCAGATTTTCCGTAAGGGCAAGTCGTGCCTGTTCGCGCTGCCGAGCAAACTGCTGCAGAAGCCAATCTGCTCCTTCCCAATCGTTATGACCGTGTACAAAAAGCTGCCACCTAGCGTGTTGCCGGACGTGATGACAATCGGCACCTGCTCTATCGAGGGTCGCGACATGGTCAACTCGCTTCTCTGCGACCCGGGCAACCCGGTGAAGATGACCAAGAACCGCTACCGCATCTGCACGGCCACGGGCCAAAACGTCGGCGAGGTCAGCGCCTTCATCCGCTTCTCCCGCCTCGGCAACAAGGTCATCACCCAATTCCAGAACCCGCACAATCGCAAGCCCTACCTCTTCAAGGGCATGGACGACAGCCCCGTGTTTCAATGCAGGCGAGTGCCCGAGGTCGAGGGCGATCCATTCGATTCGTGCATCTGCTCGAAGAACGACTGCAAGACCGAAAGCAGCAATTCCACGTGCTGCAGTCCAACCACTGCCAAGCAGGCTTGCCCCAACAAGAAAAAGAAAGCTAAATCCAAGCGATCTTGCTGTCCCCCTGCTAACGAAAAGTCCGGCTGCGGTAAGCCACCCTCTAAGGCTTGAAAACTTCGTTTTTTCTACCACTGACTGCCGATCATTTCTCAATTTACGCGATACACATGCACGAAGCCGAGTAGATGTTAAACTTTTAAAAAAATGAGTTAATCCACACTTGGTCTTCAATCACATCCGATCAATATACAAACAGTTTACTCAACAATCGTTTTCGTCTTCACGAATGAAGATTAGTCCTCATTACTTTCCAAAACTTTAATATTAACGTTAGTAACTTATCTAAACTTAGTATTTTGCTTGGCTAGATAATATGTCGAAGGGACTCGATTTGTTTAAACAACCAGAAGACAAGACAAGGAAATGCGGATGCGAAATTAAACAAGGTGGCTATTCATGTAAATGATATATATAAATGAAGTCTCATTGTACTGACAAATAACTATTAAAAAAAATTATAATTCTAATTTTATCATAATGTGCCATTAATAAATGTAAAAAAATTTCACATAAACGAAAATTCGGACAAATATGTAATATAAATAATAGTCGCAATATTTACGAAAAAATTGTGAATTTATGTGGTGAATAATATCAATAAAATGTTAATCTTGTATAAAAACTAATTTTTATTGAACTTTTTCTTATTTTACCAAAAATATAAATAATCAAAAAATTATAAATATAGAAAATCCAACACTAGCTTTTGTTTTGTGTACTTGATATATCTTCTAACCTACTTTAGTTACCAAAATTTTCGTTTCGGTATAACTTCATGCAAAATTTATTAGTTTTTTAAACCAAAGAAAACAAAAAAATAGTAAAAATGACAACAAAAAAGGAATTAGCAAAAATGGAACAATTACGTAAAGAATATGAAACAAAATTATACGAAGAAAAAATGGAAAAAATAAGGTTGAAAGAGAAACAAGAGGAGGAACGTAAAGAAAAGTGGGTTGAAGAGTGGAAAACAAAACTGAAGAAGGACGAGCTTGTGGAAGATTGTAAAGAATGCTGCGCAAGGAGTCGGTTTTACGCCAAGCCTAAAAATCAGTCCAACGTTTGGCTTCAAATCGTCCACGATAAATCATCCCATGGAGTTCAATTAACTTTTAAGTTTAGCTTTGAACCATTTATAATTCATTATCTTTAAATCTTTTAGCAGACTTAAAATCATCGATTGATTTTAGAACTGTGCCTGTTGATCAACCACCTCCTCCACCGCTCCCTAAAGCAGAAAAGCCAGTAGAGCCACAGCCTGAAACCTCTGGAAAAAAAGGAAAAAAGAAACATAAACAGAAAAATAAAACATAAAATTTTGAAGAGAAATTATAAAAAGGCATTAGAATAAAAAATATTTTTATTGTGTTAACATTTCAGGAAAAGGTAGTGAAGCATACGTTTCACATAACTCCTTTGTTCCACCTTATCACTGTGATAGTAGGTCGAAAGAAAATCTGTTAAAACAGCATAAATTTTTTTTGAAAAGCAATTTCTTATACTTATAGTTTGACATAGAAACATTGTACTATATCAATAAACAAAATTTATTCAACGAGAATGTTTTGTATAATAAGAATTTACTATTGTACTCTTAAGTTTACGGTTGTTATCTTTTTTATTATACAATTGAAAAAAGTATGCGAAGGCCAGATAATAGATAAAAACAAAGCTGCATTTAATTATATTGTATTTTCATAAATGAAATACATCGATATTTGAGTCCTATTTTCTCAGATCACGAATTTGACACTAATAAATTTATCATGAAGACTACTGAATCAATAACATTTCTAAATTTGAACAGAAGACATGCATTTTATATTTCTGCAGGCTGGTGAGCTTAATGTAAACTTACATTCGTTTACATTCGTTTCTTCGTCGTACTTTATCACTTTGAAAAGTTTTGAAAGTAGATTCAACAACTGCCTTTAGAAGGTAAAGAAATGAAAATTTTGAGCGCTACAAGGAACTCTGCCGATTCTCAAATACAAGGAAAAGATAATTGAATGCAAGAAAACGAGCTCTTATCACGCAACGGGGGTTTAGAGAAAGAGAAAGGAACGTGGGGAGGTAGGGGTAGGTCGGAGGAGTGCGGGTTGAAAAGCTCTTGGCGGAAAGGCTGGCCGGCACTCTGGCGAACGGCGGGCACAAGCGAAAGGGAAAGCCTCCGGGGCGGGTCGTTAACCGGCGGGGGTGAGAGGCCGCGGGGCTTCGGCGTCAGTGCGCCTGTGCCGCGGCTTCCTCCCCCTCGGGCCGATATTCCGGCGCCTGCGTGCGCCAGTCGCTCGCTCTCGGCAGGGCTCCGCAGTACAGCTCGCGATGAACGCCGGGGCTCAGCAGCAGCAGCAGCAGCTCCAGGAGCAGGCGGGCGCGGAGGCCGCGGCGGGCCAGCCGGCCGCGGGGGCCGCCTGCAACCCCAGGAACAGCGCCGGCATTGACCTCAGCGACGACGAGGAGTGGAGCAGCCTCGTCGAGCGTGTAATTATCCCGCGCAGCGTCTCCCTCTGTCTCTCTCTCTCTCTTTTGCTCTAGCCAGGCTCGCGCGTTCCTACTCTGCTGCTTTTCTGCGCTTTTTCCAATAGCCCGGGGAGCTCTTTACTCCCTGGTCGCCCTACAATGCGATGGTTATCTGGGGTATCCAGTCACCGTGAGAAAGTGAGATTTTCATTCGCGCGCACATGCCCGGGATCAATATTTTTTATTGTCAGCGGCCGATCTACTGTATCGTTGTTCGATTTTTATTGGCTTTCACCGATGGGCTTTATCGCGACCTTTTCCACATTATAAGAATCGAGAATATTTAAACGATTGACCACTGAATCTTTAAATTTTTCAGTAAACAATTAATCGTTTTCAAAAATCTCAATAACGAATTAGTATCGACTGCTTTTATTGTTAAATTTTTTGAAAAATGACATATATGATACTCTTTCTAATATTCGTTTAATTTTCGTCCTAGTTTTTTATTCGGGATACATACGATTTTAATATAGATTTTAAATTTACAGGTAGTCAAAAAATAAACAAAATATTATATTTTTTTATATTTTCATTTTTTAATTTAGTGATTTTATTTTTATATTTTACTTGCAGATTCTGCATGATTTTTAGTTCAAAAAATGTATAAGGAGACACATTATAATTCTAAGGTATACAGGTTTGTTTATTTTGAACTTTTTTCAACACATTTGTGTCACCATTTCGAAAGCACTATTACGTTAGTAGTTTAACCCATTACTTTCTCATATGCATTACAGCTCTTGCACCGTAAAGTTATGGTGAAAGTATTAAATTGTACTTTGAAATGTAGCGATAAAATAGTAAAAGATATGTTGCTTTTCTTGTATAGTGAATTTTCAGTTATATTGTTAAGATTCTCACGATAATTATAATATAAAGATATTATAAATATCTTTACTTTAATTTTTTGTAATGTAATAGAAATGTATTATTAATATAATAATGTGTCATATAGAAAAGTAATGATCCTAAGACTGATAACAAATTATTTTAAGTACAGGAAATGGTGTATAGGATGTTAATATTGTTATTTTTAATCAAAATTATTATTACGTTAATACATTCACCTATAAAGTAATGAACAATTTATTATGAATGTATACATGATTGTTACAAAATGAAGAGGATCACAATGAGTATTTGTTGACTTTGTTACCTTTCTCATTCACATAGCAGTTCACGTTTAAACAACCCAAACTCGAATCCAAGCCATAATTACATCCATTCCAATAGATGTGTAGTTAAAAATGATATCATACATATATGTATATACGTTTGGTCTTAAGAGCGACGTTGCCCATCCACATTATCGTAAACGAAGCGAATCATTATAGAATGAGTTAGTAATATTTTGTTTTGGCAGGCGGTGCTCGAGAGGACGAAATCGGACAGATCGTCAACGCGGGGTGATGAGGATCGTCGACGACGCACAATAATCATCGAGAAGAAGAATGGTACTTACGGCTTCACGTTACAGGTACAACATATATTACACTTTACACGGCACTGATTCATGTGCTTGCTCTCCGTACTAAAATCTTTCTCGGAAGAGAAAGCTTCTTGTATATTAATTATTTAAAATATCAACAGAGCTATGGAATACACTACAAGAGAGAGCAGGAGATCGAGATGGTCACCTATGTGGACTTCGTGGAGTACGACGGGCCGGCGTTCAAAGCTGGAATGCGCGAAGGTGACGTTATTCTTTCGATCAACGGGCAGGAGATGGACAGGGCCGACCATAAGACCCTCGTCAACTTTATAAAGAACTGCGATGCGAGGATGCGGATGGTTGTCTCGTTCGAGGACTGTGTGCGCAAGGTATAAATATGAGGGCTCAGAAGACGAGGTTAAAAGGCGACGACATAACATTCGTTATCGGGCCGTCTGCGTATCCGCAGGTGGAGCTGCACATGCGGTACATCGAGCTGCAGCGTGCGCTACAGTCGCGGCTGGGCGAGCTGGAGCGGCTGTGCGAGCGCGAGCGCTCGATCCTTATGGGCCGGTGGAAAACGCACTCGCTGCCGGCACGCAAGCGCACCCCGGGGACGACGTCCGAGGCGGGCTTAGAGGCCTCCTCGAGCCAAACCTGCTGCCGGCCAGCCTCCTCTAGCGAGCACCTACTCCTGTATAGCGTGGTAAGACCCTCCGCAACAGATCCCGGATCCCGGCTAACCCGCGCTCCCTTCCCGCAGTACGGCGACGGCCGGTCGTTCCTGGTACCCCGCAGCGCTGCTTGCCTCGTCTCCGTGGGGCCGACGCGCTCCCGCAGCGACCACCACCACTTCCTGTCGAGCGCGGCCTCGGTCGACTCGGCGCCGACGACCTCCTCGAGACACAGCTACCACCAGGCGAACGGCTCGACCTCCAAGAGCAAAGAGCGCGCGGCCCACTGCAGCTCCGCTAAGCAGGTATTGTGCGACCCGCGAAGAGCCAGGGAAGTCTTGATGTATCCCCCATGTACTTGCGAGCAGAAGCAGTCGTCGAGCGAGGGGTCAAGTTTGCAGCCGAGCGCGCGCAGCCTCTGTGTCGCCTGCATCTCGAGCGCGGGGAGGCGCGCCCGCGGTGGGAGCGGGAGCGAGACGCGTCTGCAGCAGGATGCCGCCAGCCTCGACGCCTATGACCTGGCCAGCCCCTGCTGTGACCCCAACTGTGTCCCAAGTCGACGGCGGCGGGAGAAGCAGCGACGTCAGCGACACGAGCAACCCTCGCAGACTCATCAACACCAAGTATGGGTACGCCAATCGACTCGCTACCCTAATCCTTGCTTTTATACCTCTACTTCGACCTGTATATCGATAAAACATATTTTCATAATAAGTTTTGATCAATTGTTTCCATGTAGTCGATTTGGATCATAACCATTACTCGCACTTTCATTTTGTTCATGTAGATATTAGCAAATGTATTTTAGCAAATACATTTATTTATTTAGAGAGTTTGTAATATAGTAATGAAATACAATCCTTAAATATATATCTTCTTTAAAAAGTAATAGATTTACTATTGATTCAATCATAAAATCAATCATTAACTCTATCTGACCCGCCGTGACCAGCATCACCACTTGCAGCAGCAACAGCAGCAACAACAACAACAGGCGCAGCAGCAACAACAACAGCAGCCTCAAGTGCGTGAACAAAGGGATGCTCAGCAACAGACGGAGCCACGCGAGCATCACTCTAGCAAGCACAGCTGCTCGCGCTCTTCGGGACATAGTCTGCACTCGATCACGAGTAACGAGATCTCGACCGGAACCGAGAGTGCAGTTTCCTGCTCAACCTCGCTTAGCACCGACACCCTCTACTGGGATCCGAGCGTCCAACACAGGCCTCCGCCATGTCTCCAGTACGCTAAGCCAAAGTCCTGGGACAATCTGACGACTAAGGCATTCGGAGGTTACGGGTTCGGCTACGGTTACCTCGACACCGCCAAGTCCACCCACAGTGCCGAACGACCCTCAAAATCTGGTAATGTCAATAACGAATAGAAGGTTATTGTTGACTACTACATGTACCTTGTTCTGTTATTATTCCCTCGATTATTTAGAGTGTATTCAAATTTATATTTTAAATATAGTTTAAATATTTATTATTATAACGAGTTATTTTGCAAAAATTCGGGTAGTCATTGATTTAGTTAGATTCAAAATCAATTATTAAATAAGTTGGCCTTGAATTATGTTTATAAGAAATTTCTTTTGCATTAAGTTTTATTTTAAACGAGATTCTTCTTTAAATATATGTTGAACTAAATTTAAAACTCTCATTGTAATAAAATTAATTTTTAATAATTTAACAGATTTGATAAAAAATATTAATATTTTAGTTAGTCTATATTGTAACTATAATCATTGTTAACACTTTGTTGATTATGAACTTGAGGCTCGACTTGAGACTTAACACAAGGTGTGATAATGAGGAGGCGCGGTCGGGCGCGGTACGTTCTGATAGAACAATGGTCTTTAGTCAAGAAAGCGTAATGAAAGAAACATTCATTGAAAGGCGAGAAAAAATCATTTCTGTATAATTAAAAAACAGTGTACTTTGTATGACAGACATATTTCTCATAATGTATAGTTGCAACCTCGGTTATAACATAACAATATTAATATTTCTGAAAATGTTAGAATAGAATAGTCTGTTCTCTTTTGTTTACTTTTAACTATTATTCTATTTTTTAACTGTTAGTCGACTTTGTGTTGATACAGGGGCTTGTACATTTCTGCCTTGATTATTTTTTTATTCGGTTTATTATGACGTCTTCAGAACACGTTGCAGAGTGATGGCGAACGCAAGTCTGTACTTGAAATGCAGCCATTCGCCGAACTCTTCAAGACGAGTTTCTATGAAGGAGCATAGAATAAACATATTTAGAATTTTAAAAATCACATACCATATTTTTTGTATATAAGAATAATAATTTCTTAAGTTTAAAAATCTTTAAGTTTAGAGGTTCCATGGATATGATTGAATTCATATGTATATGCATTGTCAATAAAATCGACGTTGCATGCTAATTAAAATACACTGTAATTACTAATGAATTTGTACGAACATAATTTTTATTTAATTAAAGTAGTAGTTCCTAAATCAATTAAGATCAAAATTTATATCTTACACAATAATTCTAGGGAACATAATGACTACTAATCCGTTACAATTTCCATTAGCGAGTACGTTAAGGATCAAGCATCTTAATTAACTTTTTTTGAGCAGGTTCTTCGTCCTCGCACCACGGTCGAGCAAAGACTCCGACTTCCTGTTCCCAGCGCCGAACCTGCAGTACTCAGGTTTATACAAGCGGGAGGCACTTCCAGCCCAAGTCCGCGGAAAGCCTTCTTATAGCAACGCCTTATCCCTCCGAACTCGACGCCACTCTTAGCTGTGATTGCCTTGACGGGCCTAATCCGCGATTCATTGCCGTGCAGCTGGAAAAGCACAAACGCCAGGACTCATGCAGGAGCGAAGGCCATGGATCGTCCCAGCAGCACGTGAGGCACCGCAGATCCAGCCACTCAGACACTAAGCAACGCTCGATCAATACGTCCGAGATCACGAGACTGTGAGACTTTTCGATACTCTCCACGCAACAATGCGAATAACAATGAACATTTTCATACTATATGCGTATATTCACGCGTATAATATACAAATACACTTGTACATTCTATAAGACATTTAAATAAATTGCTTTACAGACTTATTTGTTTATAATAAATAACCTTGTTTCTCTTTTATCCTTGAAATCAACTACAACTGCGTTTTTAAAAATCTATATCGGAAAAACTGTAAAATTTTATAAAGCTTATTATTATGGTAGAAAGTTATATTTTTATAAAGTGAATAAGTATCCATGTAAATAAATCATGACATACAGACAAATATATATTTATGGTATCATTAAATAGAAGCTAAGTGACCAATTAAAATCAAAAATTAAAATGATAATAATTTACTTTATAATTTGCATAAATTCTTTTAGATCCTGTGACAGCACTTGTTTACTTAGTCTGTTTTTACATAACAAAAAATTGACCAAAGGAGGAGGTGAAATGATAAACAAACAAAAAAATTGTGAGAAAATCTTTATTGATGATATTCATGACACTACTAAATATTTTGATAATAAATAATTTGGTTATAATTTTGAATTATTAAATTAATTGACATACCAAAATTCAAAAAAACATTCTTTTGTTGCATAATTAATATGACATAAATAAATTCTTACATAACTAAAATTTGGTTTTTGCTATATAAAGTTCCAAATGTCCTTGAAAATAAATTTGTATGACCTACAAATTAATATTGTACAGAATTCTATTTTATCGACAAAGCTTGAAAATGTTTTCTTGTTATTTGCGATCCTGTCAGATGGCGACACTAGTTCGCTTATTATGGATCATAGTGGATCAGTGTTTATTTTCTTGAAGCAGCAACGAACTATATTTTGAGGTTATACATTGTTTAATAAATTAAAACAAAATGTATTCAAAAAAGAAACATAATATTAATTATGTAAAACCAGCAGAGCCTGCATTTTTGACAAGATTTAAACAACAAGCTGGTTATATTGAAGGTCCAAGTGTTGACACTAAGGTAAAATCTGTATTAAATGCTTCTAAGAAATAGTAATTAGTCAATATTGAGTAATACCTATAGATAAGAATTATTTCATACTACAGTTAATATTCTGTTAAAGAAAGAAGAGTTGCCACAAATTGAGGATGATGATTTAGAAGACAGAAATGATGAAAAACCTGTTGTTGTAGTTATGAAAGAAGGTGACTTAACAGCAGAAGAAGCAGGATTATATGCAAAAGCAAAGAAAGAAGGTAAAATATTTATCTTCAAATTGGAATTTTTCTTTGAAAGTATTTATTGCTTGTAGTTGAAGCAGTGGATAAGGCAGATTTATCACAAAGGGTAATATTTAAAAGGAAAAAGGAAAGTAGCGAAGGTACTTCAAAAGATATCAAAACTCCTAAAGAAGTTAAGAAGAAAAAGAAGGATAAAGGAAAGAAAGCTGTATTATCTTTTGATGACAATGAAGAAGAATAGTTAATAAAAAAAATTATTTTTTAATTGTTGACCTTTTTATGATCATTATACATCTAATCTTTAAGCAATTGTAAGGAATGACTGCATGAAAATAATTCTTAAAACTCTATGTATTATTTAAGATATCTAAGATGTTTTGTCATCATAATGGTTATCTGCAGAAGATAAGAACATTAATTAATGTATATTATTATATTTAAACATTAAATTATTTTCATATCATCAAATATATGATTCAAATTTTATTTCCATCTTTAAAATATAATTATTGAATACTTGATTAGAAAAATTTCTTTTAATAAGTACTATTGAGAGAAATCAGTTGTGCATTTTGAATTCGTAGATGTAACTATATATGTTAATATGTTAATTTTCAGAAATAGCTACTTTTTCGTAGAATTAAAATTATACCTATTCCAGGTGTTATGCCGCTAAGTGAAATA
The DNA here is from genome assembly GCA_018906755.1 of Sycophaga agraensis. Taxonomy (NCBI): domain Eukaryota; kingdom Metazoa; phylum Arthropoda; class Insecta; order Hymenoptera; family Pteromalidae; genus Sycophaga; species Sycophaga agraensis. Next base: position 3,873,987 of record JACCIE010000011.1, read on the forward strand.
GAATGTTCTAATGATATAGGATGCGTTTATGGTAGACACAGCAGATGGTATAACATTGAGTCGTATGTAACATACAATGCATTTGGCAAAAATTCCTGATGATGCGCGAGTCTAACTCTCAAGTTCTAAACGCGTAACTATGTAATCACGTGATCTTGGACAGCGCCATGTTGAAATCAGTCTGGCTCGCTTGCGGCGACGGGACAGGAGAGTCAAACAATACGCGAGAGAGAGGCGGATAACACGACGAAGCTAGGCCGTAAGCCAGCACGATTATCGCGCGGTCGAAGCTGGTCCAACGTCGGTTTTTCAAATTTTTAGTGATAAAGTAAAGCATCTATCGGTAGGGGTGCTTCGAAGGTTTGACATTGGCCCTCATCGCGGGGCTAAGCCCGAGCTTTCGATCTTGGGCCGAGGCGCGCAAGACCCGCAAGTCGAACACGTCAGATGTTCAGTGCTATTCAAATATCCCGCCTTGTTTGGTGTAAAGCGGGCTGCGCAGGTTTTCATTAAATAAAAGGGTCCGATTGATAAGTGTCCGACGGCTGGCATACGTGAACCCACGCAGAGGAATCGCAAGATCAGCGGAGTGTAGTCAGTTGGTGGGTGAGCCGTGAACACCGCGCGTACACGCGGAGGAATCATCGTCAGCGAAATTAAAGCTGTGTCAGTGTGCACGTGTGTGCGAGTCAGTAGGTGCAGGCGCACTTCCACATAGAGGAGGGTTGAGAGCGCGCGCGCGGCGCGCACGCACGAGACACGGACGACGGCAGCTGGTTGGATCTTGGGTGTCGACTGGTGTCGACTGTCGCGGCCGTGCGCCAGTCCAGTAAGACGGTACCCACGTCTGCCCAGTCTGCCTACGTCTCTCCGAGTCTCGCAAGTCCAAGTCTCCCACACGGAGGCGCGGGCGCACACAGGCTCAGCGGGCGAGGCGCGCGCGCGAGCCAGTACAATACGGAGGCAGGCACACGGACTTGGGCGCACACAAAATACCTACCTTCGTGGCGGTGTGTGGCAGTGTGTGGCGTTCCTTCGGTAGGACGACGACAGCGAGGACCGGGACGGAGTGGCGCGGACGGCGGCGGCACCAGCAGCAGCAGCAGCGGCGGCGGGACCGTCCCTGTGATCATCACCGAGCGCAAGGAGGACCGAGGATCGCTCCTCTCGAGGCAGGCAGCTGCTCACGAGTAAGTCTGCTCGCGGAGCCCTAGGCCAGGCTCTCTCGGCCAGGCTGTGTACCCCCGTGGGCCGAGCGCACTCGAGTGCATCGGAGGGGCCGAGCGCGCGGGCGGCCGTCCGCGACGGTTTTTAGGTTAAGCCGGCGTCGGGGCTCGGGAGTCCCGGGGCTGGGGGCAGGGCGTGGGGGCGGAGGCATGGGGGCGGCGAGTGGCGAGGTCGGGCCGTCGGGAGCTCGGGCGGGCCGCGCGACGGCTGCCAGGGCCGTAGCTGGGGAGCGCGCCGCCAGCGCCCCTCCATTTTCTAGGGCCCGACTCCTGGGCCGGCGAAGTCGCCGCCGCCTCGAGCGCGGCGCGCACGTCGCGGGGGCCGCGAAGGGATCCGCAGGGGGACGCCGGGGTCCGGCGGCTCGCGGCTTCTGCCGCCGCTGCCCGCTCCGAGCACGTGTGCGACACGACGGCTTTTCGCGCGCTTCCATTCGAAGGCGGAGCGGAGCCGCGCGTGCAGGACGCGTGCGGCGGTGCATCGCCGCGGGCTGCAGCGCCCGCCGAGAGGTTAGCCCCGCCTGGGCCCGGCCCCCGGCCCTCGCGAGCCCGAGGGCCCCGCGGCGCCCGCCACCCCTATACTTGTTGGTAAATAGTGCCAACTCGGTCCTCTGCTAATCGATCGCCCGTGGCGCCTCGCCGAGCGGGAAATTCGAATGGGGCAGAGCCGGCTGCTCGAGTCCGCTCGGCTTCGCGTCGCGTACGCTCCCGAGCTTTTCCCTCCCCCGCTTGGCCCTTTGGCCTGGTCAATTGATCGGCCCGTCGGCGGCTAGCGGTCGCGAGCGCCCGAGCCGCGCCGAGCGCTCCGCAAGGATACCGGGAATAAGGCGGAGCCGCGCCGAGCTGTTTAATAATTATGTTGTAAATGTTATGGATTCTGCGGAACGGCGCGCGCGCGCCCGCGCCCGCGCCTCTTGTGAACACCTCCTCACACGTACACGGCCGCGCACGCACACTCCGATCACGAGGTACAAAAAGTAAAATGGCCGTCGTGACGTCATATCGCTGCAATAAAAATTTATTAATAAAGTCCGCGCTATCGCCGATCGTAATTTCAGAGCCGCCTTCGGCCCAAAAGCACCGAGAGCCGCAGGATCGGCCGCGAGGCGGGTGCGGGTACGGGTCCGCGGGGGCGCACAGCCGTCCTCGGCGGATTCGCGGGGGAGACCTTTTGGCAGGGCCGCCGAGAGGTCAGAGTTGCGCGGGCAGCTCCGGGGCTTTGGAGGCCGCCTGGGCTCGGCGGCTGTCGCCACGCTCGGCCGGAGCTTTTTGCACTCGCGAAAGGGAGCGAGCGCCGCGGGGCGGGAGAGCCACCTGAGCGCCGCCGGGGCCAACGAGGCCGGGCCGAACCGCGAAAAAGCGTTGGCGGGCCGTTTTCCACGGGGAGAGCCTCGTCCGCGCAGAGGAGGAGGTATCGGGAAGTGGGGCGCGCGCTCGGGGCGCCTCGGACGTCCCTGGAGTGCCTTTTTTCTTTGTCTCTTCGTTTGGCGCGGTTCTCCTCCGCCCGCCTGCCCCCCTATCCAGCCCTCTCTCTCTCTCTCTCTCTCCCCATCTGTCTCTCTCTCTCTCTCTCTCTCTCTCTCTGTCGCTTCATCTCTCGTTCTCCGATCCTCTTTTTCGTAAACGTTTCCCCGTGCGTCGGTGAGTGCTCGCGGCGCGGGCGTGTGCGTGCACAAGCGGTGGCCGCGACGCGCGGTGCTGTGTGCGCGCGCGCGTGTGCACTCGAGTGTGTGCGCGGGCGCGCGCGCGCGCGCGTGATTGAATCGTGGGCTGCCCTCTGTCGTGCGATTTTCACCGACGAGCGGGGCCTTCCTCTTGGCACGGGCGCCTCCGCCTCCGCGGGCCGACCTTTTGCGCGCGGGCCGCCGGCCCGCCGCGTTCAAACGTCCCGCGCCTCGCGCCCGGCGGGAAATTCAAATCGGAGCGCGGCGCCGCTGCCGGCCGAGCGGTCCTCCCGCGGCCTCGCGCCGCCCGCCCCCGAGCCCACCCGCCCCCCCCTGCCCGCCCGCGCGCCCGCCCGTCCGTCCGTCCTCCCCCTACCCCCCGGCCCAGCGCGATCCCGCGGGCTCCGCAATATCGATCTTTCCGACCGCCGAGGGCTCGCGGCCCCCGGCTCCGAGGCCAGCAACGCAGACGCCCTTCGAGCCGCTTCCTTGGTCGCGCCCGCGACCCCTGACACCTTTTTGCCCTCTGACGCAGGGCGTCGCGTGACCACCTGCAGGCCCAGATTATCCGTTCCACCTGCGCTGGGACTGCCCACTCGACTGCCAATGGCGCTTGAATCGCCAGAATTTCGCGGCTCGTTTGCACCCACTTGGGCCTCGTGCCGACGCTATGTCAGCAAGCTCCCGCGGCGCCTCGCTCGCAGATCAGCTGCTCTGCACCTCGCTGGAGCTTGCATCTCCCGTCCCACTTCCGCCCCCGTTGACTAATTGAAATTCTTGAAAGGCGAATCTAAGGCGGACTCCGACAGGCGGATCCCCTTTAGCATTCGCGGCCCCGAAACCTTGATCGGGCTTGGATGCAGAGGCTTGGAGAAAAGCTCTTTGGATAGACATTGCAGCGACAGCACATGGGAGGCGCTACTGCTTGGGCAAAAAGTTGGATCTTGTTTAGCTCGAGGATGGGGTGAGAAGAAAGGCGGCGCCCGAGCAAGAGTCGAGAAGAGAGAGCTAGAATCGTGTGCATCGGCAGGATTCACGAATCTAAGCGCACGACGCCGCGACGTGCACAATGGCTCCGTAATCTCTCCGCAACCCTCGGCTTTCGTCCGCGATGGTCCAGTCGCATCTGGATATCCTGCAAAGGAATCGGTCGAGTCGTGCCGCGCTTGGCGAATCAAACTGCCTTTATGGATAGCTCATTTATTCACGGCGCTCCCTCCACCAGTCTCTATATAGCATGAAACGACTCCTGCAGCGCTTTTCTTTAGGGCAATGTCATCAAATTTGGTACACGGGTTCTCGTGTACAGAAGAATATCAAGCAGGCGCTAATGTACAAATGCTGATCGTTAGAAAAGATGAGAGACTAGGGGGAGAGAGGAGACAGGAGAGTGAAAGAAGAGAGAGGAGTACGGTTGTAAAAAACATCCGTTTCTGTGTATGAGTCGGGTGCGTTATATAGGCTTGGTGAGTCCGCACGAGAGAAGGCGCGCGCGGGTGTACGTCAGTCCATTTCAGCCAGCCTTTACGAGAGAGCGAGAGAGAGAGAGAGAGAGAGAGAGAGCGGGGGGGAGAGAGAGCGAGGAGAGACGAGAGGGTAAAGGAAGAAAGTGGGGGGAGAGAAGACGAATATTCCACAAAGAAAGGCGATTAAGTGCGTGCATTATATACGTATATGCAGTCACACGGGCAGTCCGTGTGAATTAGCTTGAACTTTTAATGTGTGTGCTTGAGCGGCGGGGAGAGCGAGAGAGACTTAGGGGCGGGAGAGACCGAAGAGAGAGAGAGAGAGAGAGAGAGAGCGAGAGAGAGCGCGCGCGAGGGAGGATGAGAGGGGGGGAGCGCGCGTGTAGGGTGGGGGGAGAGAGAAATATAGCGCGCGAGCGTGCACCGGTGGATGTGTGTGTGCGTTGGTGCGCCTGATGCGGCTGTGTGCGGGCGCACGAGCGGGTAAAGGAGCCGCGAGAGCACATACTGGCCGCAGTTGGCCGTGCACTAGTGTAGGTGAACGTGTTGTGTGGGAGAGAGAAAAGCAGCACTCGCAGCAGCAGCAGCAGCGGCGGCCGCTGCCGTGGGTCGAGCAGCAGCAGCAGCAGCAGCAGCAGCAGCAACAGCGGGAGCAGGAAGGAGGAGCTGGTGGAGACGCGGCTTCGGAAGCAGCAGCAGCAGCAGGCCGAGGTCCCGCCGCTCTCTCCGCGCTCGCGTGCCCTCGTGAGTGCGCGCGCGCTGCTCCGCCGCGGGCACGGCGTAGACGTGTACCGCGTAGGGTAGAGGAGGAGACCCCGAGGAGGACGCCGAGCGGGCCGCCCGAGCGAGCGCCGCGGCTCGAGCTCGCCCAGCGCCGCAGCCCAGGTAACACCTCGGCCGCATCCCGCGCGCCGCACACCGCGCGCGTGCAGCCGCCGCAGCCGCCGCTGCAGCTTCGCGGGAGGCGCTCGCCGCTCGGGGCTTTTAACGAAACGTGCGCTGGCGCCCCGGGCGCCGCCAGGCCTGCATCCTCCCGCGAGGCGCGCGCGCTGCCACCGCCTGGGCCGAGCGCCGCCGAGCCCGGGCCGCTGACAGCGCCGCCGTCGGCCCCAACGGCCCGAGCCTCCGAGTGCACCCAAGCAGCGAGACGTCATCCACGAGGACGACGCGCTCCCATCGCCCCTTCCCTCTCTCTCTCTCTCTCTCTCTCTCCCTCTGGCGGTCCCCACTCTCCGTGGCGCTCGCTCTCTCGCTCTCTCGCTCTCTCTCTCTCTCTCTCCCTCTCGGTGCCGAACAACTCTTGCGTGCGCGCGCGCTCGTCTCGTTGGTTATGGTGCTAGGCGCGAGATCGTCCGGCTGCTAGTGCGGAATTTGCGGAGCGCCATTTTGAAAAATTCTAGCTGGCCCGCACCGAGTCCCTCGCTCCCTCTCTCCGCCGCGCTCTCCCCTGCCCCGCGGCTCTAACCCCCTTCTGGCCCGAGGATGCACTCGCTGCGTCGGCGATGCCGCCCACGGCTGGCGTCCGCTGCCCAAGCGCTGAGCCGAGCGAGCCCGAGCTCCCTCGTCGACGGCTCCACCTGATTGCTTTTTCCACCGTTTTTGCCGTACGTTACCGTTAGGCACAGCATGCGCCGACTCCCGAGCCCCGCCAAGCTCCCCAAGGACGGATCAGGAAAAACTCACGTGTTTCCCTCGGCTTTCTCGTTGCAGGTCGCCTAGGCATTGCTGGTCCTCATGGAAGGCAGCGCGGAGGGACTCCTGGTCAAGGACCCGTCACACGATGATACCGACGCGATTCGCAAAGGTACGCTCAAGAGGTTACCGCTCGCTTATGCTTTACCTTTTTTCGAGCCAAAGCTAACTGCTGCTGCTGCTATACAGCTTCTTGTACCTCTCTAAAGCCACTGCTGACACAATTTCTTTTGCTTAGGATTCGCCTTCTTAGACGTTCCGTTGATATACACTTTTATTACCGTTCATAATACTCGCTCAGTGCTTTCATTTAAAGGCAATATTTTGAGTATTATTTGAAACAGCAATTAATATCTAGACCAAAGGACTTGAATTTATCAAAGCTTATTTCTAATAAAAATCCACCAACATATGTTTAATGTATATTCAAATGAATTCTCTTGCAAGATTTATAAATTTTCTATACAATTTTAACATTATTACAATTACACTGAGAAAATACCATTTATAACAATAAATAAAAACACTATGATCTTGTAGCTAATTGTGTTTTTTTACAAAATACTTTTTCAATAAATAAAATCTTTAAACAAGAACTTGTCTTCATAGTTATTCGAGAACCTACTAAGGACTACACTCGACTCTTATAGTGCTTATGAAAATTCAGCTTGACTTCCTTCGTTAGCAGATATCTAAATATGCTCTTATGCATTTTAATAACAGTTATGTAACAATTATTATATCTTGACTAATATTTCAGATTCAATAATTCCAAATGGAATGAATGGTGGCTATGGCATGGATAATGATGGTGCTATCTCATCCAGACAGAGAGAGACTGTAGGTAGACTAGTTAACAGTGGTCACCTTGTAGAGGAGGAGGACGACGAAGAAGACGACGACGACGAGGAGGAGGAAGAAGACGAAGGTGAAGAAGGCATGGATGTGGATTCAGAGGGTGATCCTACTGACTCCAATGCCAAATCCCTTGCTGAGTTAGCTGCCAGCTATTCAGCTTCCAGTGGAACGGCAAGGGATTCAACAAGTGTCGGCAATAATGCCGAAATTAGTGCAGTGTCTGATAAAAAAGAAAAAGAGTGCAAAGACAATTCTGCATTCGATACGATGGACGTTGACGCGCGAAGCAACGCCTCAGACATCGAGTGCCTAGGTGACGACGGAGCGGAAAATGAAGACGACGACGACGAAGTGTTCGATGACTTGAAGCCAGTCAACTCGATGCAGGATCATCCCAAAAGCACCGCAGGCCGCAGCAGCAACGCGCAGAAGCTTGATCGGGGAGTGACGATGATCGGCAGCAGCCACGACACCTCGGACGTCAAGATCTGCGAGGAGAATGGCAGTTTAGGCAGTCCTGATATTGAAGAAATCACGGACGGGGGTAAGAGCAACGGTCACAGCTGCAGCTTGGACCCTCTAAAAGTTACTCCTAAAAAGAAAAATAAAAAAGCAGTTGATCTCAGTAACGTAACGCCTCGTAGAAGCTCTCGAAACATCAATCGAAAGAGCTACATGGAGCGGGAATTGGGTAATAAAGTGATTCTTGTTCATTTTATAATTTAACCCATTAACCTTTGCACCCAATGCTTTTGTTTTTTTTACATTTGCTATTGTTTTAATGATCGATTATACTGCTTAAATAAAACTTTTATTTTTCTTTTTTTCTTCCATTCCTATTCTGTTACTTTATTATGGTTTCATTCATTTCATTATTTTTGTTATTTTTGTTATTTTTGTTATTTTTACCTTGTCAAAATTTACCTCGACAACAAATCATGGAGAAAGTGAAGGAAAAAAGGTAGCTAAAATCTTATGGTGGGTTAACTTCACTTACATTACAATCTTTCAAAATTTTTATAGTTATCGAAAATCCAGAGGCACATTGATCACGACTGACTTTCATGCTGCAACTATCGAAAAAGCTGTTGAAATACATTTTATTAAACCATGATTATTCTAAAGGTGTAATTAATTAAAAATAAAATATTCTTTTTCACTTGATTAGACGAAGATACCGCGATGGCCGTCGATAATAGTTCGGACATTGAGGAGATCAAGCCAGAGGATCCCTTGGCTGAGGTCGACAGCAAAGATAAAGAAAATTCCAAACAGAAATCACCTATAAAGAACATAACTACGTCAAATAATAAAACGACAATAGTCGTGAACGACACGAAGCGTCTCGTGGAAATAGCAGCCGGCAGCAAGAATATTAAGGGAGGCAAAAAGGAACCCACCTTAGTCATAATAGACACTAATTCAATTCTATCAGGGAAAGGAGGCGTACCTGTCTCAAGCCCTAAGTCGTCGCATCACCAATCTTCTCACTTACACCACGGTCTATCGAGTTCGAGTTCGTTTTCGGTGATGCCGATCGGCATGGGTCCGCAACAAATTTACGCCAATACTCGGACGACAATCACGCCTGTGCCGATGAAAACGTCCCAACTCAATAGTTCAAAGTCCACAACCATCACACCTGTGATGAATCCTCTTCATCATCAGTCGTCGCAGCACATGCAACATCCGCAACCGTTACCGATTTTACCAACGCTGACGGATGACATGTTTGTCGTTGAAGCGCCATCCTTCATTGTACCTTACGTATACGAGAAGCCTCCACTGAAACCACTCAAAGACTTTGTAGGAAAACTAGGTAATAAAGTACTTTGAATGCATTACGACTATCAAAAAACAATGGATGCTAAATTAAGATTTTTATTAATAAGCAAGAAATAATTATTATATTCTTAAATTTTTTTTGTACATAAATGCTTTTTGAACGGAATTTCGTTAATATTACTAAATAATTTTAAATTCAATAATTGAGCGATTTAATAACTTCAGAATTTAATTATTGTTCAAGTATTCTAAACTATTGATTTTATAATAATTTAATAGAACACAAATATATATTGACTACGATCTATTTGTAAATTTTATATTTTTTAATATAAATAGATAAGAGCATTCAAGAATATGAAAAAGAAGAGAAATTGAGGAAACAAGCTGCAAAAGAAAAGCGATTAGCGGAAGGGGATAAGGAAGAAGATGATGACAAAGATAGTGATGATGAATACAATAAAAAAGATGATGAAGGCATGGACCTGACTGATAAGGCAAACAACCCCGAGGAAAAGAACGAGTTCACACCACAAGAGGATAAAAACAAAATTCCTACTTATTTTGATCTCCCTCTTGGCAAATTTTTTATGTCTATTGGTATTGGACTCGTACAGGAATACGTGCAGACCGATTTACTACGCACGCAAAAGCGTAAGCAGGGTAAAGGTAGCACTTCTGCAGAGACCCAGATGGCCATCAATTCCTTAATAAAGAATCTCGAATTTAGCAAAGAGAATAACGAGCCTTTCCATCTGGAGCTTAAGAAGTGTGAGTTCTGTAGTTTCAAGACAGAGTCCGCCCTAGCCATGCAGCACCATCTCGAAACCCCTCATATGCGCAATTACGTGTACAAGTGTAACTTTTGTCCCATCGAAGTACGCAGTCCCCACGACATCCTCTTTCACATGGAAGCGGAACACAACACAAGGGGTAGACTTGAACGTGGTCCTGCCTTCCATCAATGTCCTAACTGTCCGTTCGAGGACAACCAAAAGGGCAAGCTCACGCGGCACATTCTCGCTTGCACAAAGAAGTTCCGACCTGAGAGGAATCTAGAACCAGCGTTGGATTGGGAACCACCAGCCAAGATACCAAGAATCAACCGATCTAGAAACATGTCCCCTCAACTTTCGGCAACTCAGCTTGCTTCGGCAATGGCTGCTAAGGGACCCCAGCCACTGTTGCCTAAGCTTCTCCCGGCGCCGATTACCGGTAGGGGCAGAGGTAGACCACCTATGCAGCCTAGGTATACAGATATGAAAACAACAATCAGACCTGGAACTTCCCCTGGAGTCAGACAAGGTGAAATTTCTTTTTCATGTTTCATTGATTTGTGATATAAATGTATCAGTTAAATGGATATTTTAATAATTTTTATGTTTGCTTAAAAATACAGCAACTTTTTGTATATTAATTTTTGATTCTCTTGTGATATTGTTCATAAATATTACTTTATTTTATTATCACTCAAAATATAATTTGCAAAAGAAATAACATACGTTTCTGAGTGTAAATTATTCAAAAGTACATTCGAAACTTACTATTTATTACAGAGACAGATAACATTATCAATCGTAATAATGAAATTATGGTTAATTTAATATGTAAAAGTGATCATAAAATTATTTGTAAAAGCTAAAGAATGAATATTTTAAAAAATTGTTTATAAAATAAGACAGAACATTAAGTAAATTAAAACAACTTAATTTTACATATGTACACAGATAATGCATCAAGTATGATGTATCGACCAACTTCTTCAGGATTATTGGTGCCTACTTCGTATCAGTTTGGCAGCAATCAAATTTTCCAGGTAAATGCTATTTTTGAATCTTCCTTATGCTCATTCTATTACAAAAGCATTCTAGTTTAATTTCAAGTACTCCATTATAAGTTTATATAACTTATATAACATTTAACTCAGCAGAACTATATTCACTATATCAGGCTTTAATACATTAGGAAATTTTTATACTTATAATGTAGGTAGAAGAAAAATTATAGACATTCAAGCAACATGTAGGTTTTTAAAAAATTCGTAAATTATATTGATATGGTAGAAAAAAAGTAATACTAAGCAGTAATGTTAACAATAAATGAATATAATCAAAGACAAGAACTGATATTTTTCATTTGGAAATTTTTTTATAAGAATCTGTATAGGGGTGCTTTTACTTTGATGAAAGCGCAAATGCATATGATATATCATTACAGAAATTGATAATACTTTCAATAATTTAAAATTATTTGTAGTATTTTTCATGTTGCACTAATCGTTATATCGTCTTCTATGTTGTCTTGTAAATCCATTTACAGTATTCATTGTATGAATACGATTTTCAGAAGAGTATTCAATCAGAAATTTTAAATATTTTCTCTACTTCATACAACGTAACAGCATTAAAACGTAAATTTTAATTACAGACAGCATAAAAAGTTTTATAGATCAAATCACATTTTAAATTTTATGTTGTATTTTTTATGGTTTTTTTAAACATAAAAGTTTTATACACAGTAGAAATAAATTTGAATTTAAATTTAAATAGAATATTTTAATTTCTCCGGAATATCGATAATTTATAGTTAATATTCAAATTAATAACTGTAATTTATTTCAAAAAATTAATATTGGTATGCATCACACTTCACTAAAAAGTTCAGTTTGATTTAATAACTGACTTAATGATAGTATGTAACTACATATTATAAAATACATCATGTATTATAAATTTATAAGGATTTCTATATCAGTCTAACAATTGTACTAATACCACATTGTTTACAAAATTATTAAAATGAGAAAATGTATTTGAAAATGAACCAATATTTGCTTGTATTATTTGAAAAATACAATCTCTAAGATACTAGCTTTTTTTATCAGAAATCCATCTTACTGCATATGTTTAAAGTGTTATTTAATTTTACTGAAATAATTTATGTCATAATGTAAAGTTTAAAATAATTTTTTTAATTGTTCTAAAGTTTTTGCTTTAATCATGATTCTAATTGTACGCATAAATGAAAATTTCTACAAGAAATTAAAATTTCAAAACTTAGTAATAAATTTTATTATTAGCCATTCTCATTTAGATTTATTTTACACTAGACTAATATTCCTAAGTCTATATTCGGAATGATTGAAAACCGTGTCGAACATAAATAAATCAATTGGCCAGATTCAAGAGGATATTTTGTCTATTTTAATACTTATTAATCCTCGTGAATTCTCAAATCGTTGTTTTTAAAAAAGAATTCGAATTAAAAAAGTATGTGGGTGGTGAGCAGGTGGTGGGTGGCTCTGGGACTGTCATATCAGCCATATCGGGGGTGAGTAGCAGTAGTGGCGGCAGTTCCGGACGATCTGCACCCATTGCCCTAGTACCCAACGTGAACGAGACTCAGTCTAGGTTGCTCTCGTCACAGGTAAATACATGGCAAACGGGTAAAAGAGTTTGAAAAGCCTCGGCAATTATAGGCGGTTGCTATTTAGTTATATACGTATATGTACACATATATACATTTCTCTTATTCATACAATTATTTATATCGCATGGCTGCTGACACGATGTGCTCTATAACCGTATCCCAAAACATTTTCATTACATTCTACCTTAATAGGGAGAAGTTCCTTACGTCTAAGTTTGTATATGTTTACGTAATAAAAAATGTAATAAAAAGAGACAACTAATTTTTATAAACTAACGTACACTGTAAATTTAAACGAAGTATTTTATTTTTACGCGGTTTAAACTAAATCTAGAACGAATTGTCTTGATTACTCTACATTTATTTTTATCAATTTTAGAATCAAAATAGGGAGCTTCTCTCTTGCAAGTACTATAGAAAAACAATTAAAGTCGTACAAAAACTTTTATATATATATATTTTTTATACATATTACAGTTGTAATCATTTTTTATTAATTTCTACCAAACTTTTATGTAAGGACCATATATCTACTTTAATTATGTGCAATGACCTGTTAGAAAAAAATCTTACTTTTTGTTAATAAAATGTTTGAGAGAATGTTTGAAGGCTGTCTAGAAAAAATGCTTCGATAATATTTGCGAGACTACTTTAAATGATTTTTTCATAATAAAAATTTCTCTGATTTAGTAAAAATCATGTTTGAATATTTGTTTATTATTGTTATAAATGCATACTGACACTTTTTCATGAATTTAATTAATCATAACACTTTTCAGGGTCACATGTATATGTTTATAATGCATGCAATTTCAGTTTTTCAATATTTACAGAATATTTTTGAAATCGATTGGAATAATATCCATGGTCCAATTCAGGAAGGTTACCAAATCAACACGATCGCATTTGAATTTACGTTTATTTTTAACATGTTTTGTGTTATATAATAATTTTGCATTATTATACAGGAAATATGTATATTTTTCATGAGACGTCCAATATTAAAATATGCTGACACTTTATAGCTTGTTTCTAACCATTTTTTTATAATTTTAACATCGAAATTTATGGGAAATTAAAATGCAAAATATTTTTATTCTAATTTATTTATTTTATTCTTTTTCAGAATACGTCAGTCACTAATGCTGTTAAGAATCCAACAGCTAAATTATTAAGTCAACCAAGTATATCGATAACTCCCTTGCCTCGCACTGCACCACAACCTTCAGGTCCAGGTTCAGGTAATCAAACTAAACCTGGAGGAAAAAGCACATTTGTTATATGTGAAATATGTGATGGTTACATTAAGGTAAATTATTACTTTATGATTTATTTTTCATTAAATTACAGAAATAATCTTTGATTCTAATCAAATCTTTTTTCATTAATTATATTAAGGATTTGGAACAATTGAGAAATCACATGCAATGGATTCATAAAGTTAAAATACATCCAAAGATGATTTATAATAGACCTCCATTGAATTGTCAGAAGTGTCAATTTCGATTCTTCACAGATCAGGTAAAAAAATTTTACAAAATTACAAAAATGTTACAAAACAGTAAATTTATTTAACGAAAATAAAATAAATATTGAAGATTGCAAAGAAACTATATAAAATAAATGTTTGACAGGGATTGGAAAGACATCTGCTTGGATCTCATGGTCTTGTCACATCTAGTATGCAGGAAGCAGCAAATAAAGGAAAAGATGCAGGTCGTTGTCCAGCTTGCGGACGTGTAAGTGTTTTATTTATATCTAGTAGAATAATTAATAGCAGATATACTCTTATTCAGAATAATATCTATTCTAAAATATTAGTAATAAACTAATTTTTATTAGTATTTTTAAAGAGAAAATGAGTCATTCTAACGTTGATTATACTTTTAGGTGTATCAATGGAAATTGCTGAATCACGTAGCTCGCGATCATGGTATGACATTGAAGCCTGCACACCTTTCGTACAAATGTACGGTTTGCACTGCTACGTTTGGAATGTACAAACAGTTCGAAAATCACGTATACTCGGCGCACAGCGTCGTTGCGAAACGCGTAATGGATAAAAAGAGTAGTGCACCCTCGTCGCCGTCCTCGAGGTCTAATGACTCGCTTCTTAAGCCTCTCAAGATCAACGACGAGATCACCATTATTCCACAGCCGGCAAAGCCGACTACTAGGTCCGGTGGACCCCAAAGCAGAGCCAAATAGCAATGATGAACCCTAAACGACAAAGTCGATAAAGACGAGTGAATTAACTCTTTCTTTCTCAACCACTCATAAAAAGGTCTCACATGTGTAAACTGTTGTGGTGTTATACCCCATCACGATCTCTGTATAGTTCAAAGCAGTGATCAGCATGTCTACATGTGTTAATACAAATACTGCATTAAATAACGAAGTAGATGGAAAACAAGGAATTAAATTATACAATGATACAATTAATATAATAGAACATACACAGACATAATATCGCCAAGAATGAAAAAGGAATATTATATGAATGTAAAACTTGACATTGGCAATGAACTAACATTAGTTGACTGCGTAATATTCCAACAATGATTACACCGATATATTTATTTAAGAATTTTTATTGTTGTTATCAAAACACACGAAAGAAAATAGACTGTGAAAAAGAACATTTAACAAAGGGTGGCCTTCAGTACGATTCCTTGGTTGATCGATCGATCGAGCTGCATCGTATTTTCCCGATCTACACACGCCTACATGATAATCTTTGAAACAAAAAAATGAAGAGGAAGAAAAAAAAGAAAAAAAAGTAATAATAATAAAGATGAATCGCGCGCATAAAATATATTGGCGTTTTGTCATACTTTGACTGTATCTCCCAAACAAAAGGGGAGCTTATTTAATGTAAATTCCTTTCATAAGAACGATGTACTGTCGAGCGTCTTTCTATTTTCTGGTTGAAAACCGATGTGCGGTGTATGTGTGAGCGGCACTGTTAAATCTGCGATTCATGATGCGAGGTCCAGTGTATGAAAGAGATAAAAATTATGTCCATGCGTAATGGTACTTGCACCCCTTCCCTTCGGAACGCTGCACTTGAGATCATATAACAGTTGTTCTTTGTAAGAGAAACTTAGCGTTTAACAAAGATTTGGGTTAATGCTAAGGCTTAAGATTTTTCCGAAATTCCGTATGTTTTGTAATAAATGAGATATATATGATGACTTAAGGTAATGACTAATATTAATAAGCAAAACTTACAAGTAATTGATGTTGATATTTTTATTAAAAAAGAAAAGGTTTCATAGTCTGATGTCTATTATTTAGACATTCAAGAAAACAGAAAATTTTAATGATGTGAAAGTTGTTTTTTGAAAGATGATAATTTAAACATTTTAATTCCACAAAACGATATTTGACATGATTCTCTGCACTACTACTTTTGATAAGATGTAGATACAATTAAATTTTCTTTAATAAAAGTATCAATAAATTAAGATGTTATTTGGCTACTAATATTGGAGGACTTCGTTACCTTAAAGATGCTTCACCTAGCTATTACGAGTTGCTGTATGATAATAATTGCCGATATCATCCAAGTAACACGTAAATTATTTGTCATTTTTACATGGATAGGTCAAACGTGTATAATTTTTAATTGAATCGCGCCGTATTTTTCTAAATAATGGTCATTAGTGAAAAAAACTGTCATCCCTGCGCAACACTTTTTATTTATAAATGGGGTATTGCGATAGCTCCTTGATACGGAATTAATTTATGATCATAAAAACAAAAGTAAAGAATACAAACCTCTAAGATGTAAAGTGTACCTATTTCTTTAAGTTAGATCCGATGTGATCTGCTATTGTAATAAAATATCCAGTTTTATTTTTGCGCTCTTATTATAAGAACAAAAAATGTACATTAATCTAGGGTATAATATAAACGGATATATCAATAAAATAGGATGGCACATATATATTCATGAGTCATTTTTTTCTGTTGAATGCTGAATATTAACATGAACGAAGGTGAAGGTTGGATACTTTGTTTTGAAATATATTCAGATGTAAATATTTATATATATAAATATGCAATAATATTTATATATATAAACAACGCGTGTTTATTAAAATGAAGCGATTAAGAAACTCAACATAGTTTTATGAGAATAAAAGTGGAGCCTTTTGTATTGTGCTCTAATCGAACATGCTTGAATAAACAAAAATTGACATGTAGATAGTCTTTTGAAAAAGAAAGAGCGCGTTTAGTTTAAAATAAATCAACTTAGAAATTTTTGTACGTTACACATAAATCGATTGTTAGTTTGGAATGAGTCAAACGTATTCGAGGCAGAAATTATAAACCTGATACATCCGCGAAAATGTAATGAATGGCTGAATTCTTAATTAAGGCTAACGCATCAGCCAATTTAACAAATGTAATGTTGGTACTACATAAAAAGCATTCACAAATACTTATAAAATAATAATTGCAGATATATTTAATTTACTGTAATGATTTGTATAATATTATCAGACTGGTTAATGCAAAAATAAAGTATACCAACATTGTATAATACTGTGTTTCAAACTACCTGCCATTCATCAAAAATTTTTACGTAAAAAATAAATTTTTCTTTCAATTTTAAATTTTATCAGAGTAGCTTTATTTGCTACAGGTGAAAATAATTAAAACATTTATTCAAATTCTTATTGAATTAATTTTTTATTTTCATAAAATATTTAATATTCAAAATGGAAATCATAATAAGATTGGTCGAAAGTATTAATACGAATATAACCGTCCTCTCCGCCTGTGGATAAACTGCGACCATTTGGATGAAAAGCTAACGAATTAATTGGACCGAAATGTCCTTTTAAACGAGCAAACTCTTCTTCAAAAACAAGATGAAAGAAACGGGCATCAAACTTTCCTTGCTTAGTTGATGTTGTTGTGACATCCATGGCATCTTGACCACCTCCCACGACAACCTTCAAAACAAAGAATTATTTAAAATTTTCAAAATAGATATCGATATTCAAATACTAATTAACGTTTAAATGTTTTTTTATAACATTATTAATCTTATTTTAAACTAGTAAAAATTTTAGTTTATCATGATACGCAATTAAATATTGTACTTAAACCTGTTTACGTACATGATCATGAATTGGAGATATCGTTGCAGAATTGACTGGACGCTCTGTTTTGTAAGTTTTGAGTAATACCAATGATTCACTGTCAAATAATTTAGCTGTATGGTCTTTTGATGCAGTGACAAACATTGTTCCATCCTTATTGAATTGCATGTCATTTATTTGTACTTTGTGCCCTTGAGCATCACTTAATTTTTTTCCAGTCTTAAATTGAACAAAAGAATTTTATTATTGTTTTTAATTTTTTAATTATTAAAAAATTAAATATAGAATTACCCTACTATCCCAGATGTTTAATTCACCATTTTCATGACCTGTAATTACTGTTTCATCAAGAGCTCCCCAAAGAAGGGAAGAAATTCGAGAACCATTGATCTGGTTTCTGCAGATATTATCATCTTGAGATAGCACAGATTCTGGTGATCTAATGTCAATAATAAACATTTCACAAGGATGACCAAGTGCTTTATCAGTGGCATACACTGCAAGATTGCCTGAATAACTAAATGAACAAGCTCTCACAGAACTGTTAGTAACCAATTGACTGATTTCTTTGCCTATTAAAGAATTGCATTACAATTTATGTTGATCTTCTTTTTTTAATGTATTTAAAATTTCCAAACTGATTACCTGTTTGAATATCCCATACTCTCAGTGTATTGTCACCACTACCAGACATAAAACGTGTAGTATCCCAATTAATATCAATGCACCAAATTGAACCATTATGACCATTAAATGAGCCTAGTCTCTCTCCATTTAACGAATACCAAACATTGGGCGTTTTGTCTTTACTTCCCGAGAAAAGTAAATCTCCTTCCCTATTGTATTTGATTTGTGTAATGGCACGTTCGTGCCCATGTAACATTATCGGTTTCTGAAATATAGTATTAACAATATTAACTATACTTTGATATATTAACTAATTTCACAAGTAAATACAGGCTAAATTATATAGTTTTATATTTTAATTCCTTAGAATTAGAATATTAAAAATGTGCAATTGTAGGTTATGCCACAATATGCATTTAGTTACAAAATTAACATTGTACTCATTTATTCACTGTAAGTAACACTTGATTAAAATTACTTTAATTATACTTACCATGATTGCGTTTTTGTATTAATTTTATTTATAAATAATAAACTTAAAAATGTTTATCCATAGATTAATTTTCACGTTGATAAATTGTGGGATGAACACCCAAGAAGATCAAGTGGTGTAGAGAGAACACCCAATGGGAAAAATGGGCTCCTATACTGTGGTCAATGCTAGTCAGCGCTTTAGCGGATATATTTTCAACCGTAAATTGAATTTGATGTCATTTTTAGAATATTGATTTGAAAATTTGTGTTTAACGATTTATATTAAAATGATTTTTTCCCAATAGTTTCTAATTGTTGAAATTCGAAAACTATGAAATAATAAAGCATCAAACTAAACAGATTTTATATCTGATTACAATTGAAATGATAAATAATATTAAATAGAAACGGAAGCTAGTAATCAGCTGATTGGAGACCTAATGACTGACAGCTGGCAAATGCTATAATTAATACATGAATTATAATATAATGATAATTGCGCTGAAGTGCGTTGTACACTAGCTATAGTATTAATTGCCTGGTGCCAGCTGCCGCATATCACTAATCTATATATATAATGCCATTACCGGCAATGGTATGGCTCAGTATGGCTGTCGTATACAGTATTTCCTACTCTACCGGTGCGTTGTAAAAAGACAAAATGGCGTCAAATATTGAAATACGATAAAATTCCTTGTTTGTTTTTACTGTTTATGAGAATGAGTTAAATTTGATAGTTTGAGCAAGCATGAAACATTCTCCATGACTTGTTTAGTACAAGAACCGAATCCTTTTAAAATTCAAAAACTTGCCGCTGCATATTCAGTACAATATCGTTGGACATACAGTATAGCCTTCTGTATGGCATTGTTTATGTAGACTCCGTATACATGTATATGATGCTAAGAAAGCGTAGTGATGTTAGTGGCGTAAGCATATCTATAACTGAATTTCGACTCTCATACTGTCGGAATTGTATTATATAGACATTAGTGTAGGCCAATAGGCAGCCATTGCAAGGTGAGCGAAAAGTTCTGTTCCGAGTTTCGTTCGCCCCGTTTTCACGTATATACACGCGCTCGAGGTAAATTTTCAGGCTGAGTTGCATCTAAGAAGAGGAAACGATAAACTGAAACGGTTAGAGTATGTCTGAGTCGGCAGCGGCTTCGACGACAAGTAACCAGACGCAAGTCGACACCTCCTACTGCTTCAAGTGGAGCAATTACCAGAGTCATCTTTCCGAGGTCGTTCGCCAACTGCTTGAGGAAGAATGCATGGTCGACGTAACACTTTACGCGGGAGGAGAACGCATCCAGGCTCACCGCCTCGTTTTATGTGCCTGCAGTACATTGTTCCAGGTGCGATAATCATACTTCATTTTTTATTATTATTTTGCAAGTTACAACTTTACATCGTTGTTTTTATTATTGAAACAAAAACTAATAATATGCTTTTATTATATGTATTTTATATTACATGTTTATCCTTTGTTATCCACTTTTATTATATATTTATACCTGCATTGCATTGCATTGTGACAACTTTATATTAAACATTTAAATATTGATATAAACTTTTTGTACAACGTTGTCCTTGCTCTTTTAACATTATTATACAAATAAATACCTATATTAAAGTTTAATTCACCTAGTGACTGTTATTATAAATTAAAAATACTATTTTAGGAAATTCTAAGCCAGGTTAATGAAGAACATCCAACTGTAATTTTAAGTGACATTTCTCCACAAGATGTACGATCAATTGTGGAATTCAGTTATAATGGGGAAGTTCGTATTCCTGTTGAAAATATCAATAATTTATTGGATGCTGCACATTCGTTGAAAATTTGTGGATTAATGGAAGTATGTAATCAAATATACATTTCTTTTTATTTACTGATAGTGTTAATTAATAAAAATTTCTTATTAGATTGAAGGTCTTGATGAATCTGAAATTCCTAACGATAAAGAAATATATAATGAAGAAACATACCTATTGAATGAACTAACTCAAGAGGATAATGAGGAAATTGAATCATTTGAAACAGAAAATAAAGAAAAGATTAAAGAAAATAAAAGAAGAAATTCAGAAGAGGATTCAGATTTTGCAAGAAGGAAAAGAAGAAAAAGTGTTTGTAAGAAAGAATATAGCGATGAAATGTTAGCAGCTGCCATTAATGATATTCGTTCTGGGCGCTCGTTACTGGATGCAGCTGCTAGAAACCATATTCCTCGATCAACTCTTTATATGCGTGCAAAAGTTTTAGGAATTCCACTAAATCCTTCGAGAAGTGAATATACAAATGAAGATATGAAATTAGCAATAAATGCAGTTATAGGTATATAATTTATGAATGAAAATAAAAAAGATATTTTTGGCAATAATAAATAGAATGATTATTTTTTATTGAACAAGAGTACTAATACACTAAAATTTTATTTTAATTTTGCAAATGCGAATTTTAACTATAATTAAAAAATAATTATTTAGGTGGATCCAGCTTGCAACAGGCTTCTGATTGTTTTGGAATACCTAAAACGGTTTTGTGGAGGAGAATTCAAAAAGAAGGTCTTCAAACATCCAGACACGAAACAAGAAAAAATTATGGGGCTGAAAAAAGAGAAGCTGCTGTAAAGGCATTGCAAAGAGGAGAAACTCTTACAAAAGTTGCTAATGAATATAAAGTAATGAAAATTTTTTTGATATTTATTACCTGTTGAATTATGATTTTGTTTATTTTTTTTTGCTACATTAATTGCATTGAGTATGTGAAAGAATAATTAATAATTACTTGTAATCTTAGATTCCTAAAACAACATTATTCAGAGATAAAGCTCGTCTCGTTGATGAAGGAAAATTACCGTCATCATTTTGGAAGAAACGCAAAAGTGAAGGAGAAGACCAAAAACGGTCGCGCCTTGAAGAAGCTGTGGCTGCGTGCAAAGATGGTAAAATGTCGCAAGCATCTGCTTCTGTAACATATCAAATACCTAAAACTACTATATGGAGGCGTCTCCAAAAAGATATAGCTAAGAATTCTGGAACAGTACAATCAGTTAAAAGACAGCCAAAGAAAATCGAAACTTCTAATAAAAACAATACGGAATTTATTAAATCTGAAGTTTTGCATGAAAACGATTTTGAAACCTATTGTCCAGTAAGAAAAAAACATCTTTAAAAATAATATTTATAATATTAATATAAATAATAATGAAAAATTGCTTATTTTATGATAAATAGGGAGATACAGACATGAATATAACATATATTGATGAAAACAATATGTCAGATGATCCAGTAATCATTCTATCTAGTGAAGATGTGGATGAATTGAATTTACAAAATAATAGATCTTTAGTAGTTGTACATGTAAGTTTTATTATTTAATCAGCAGAATCTAATTATTTAATACTAATAATTATTATGTTGTTTCAGGGCAGTGAAGACAATTTTATATCATGTGGCTTAGAATTAGATGCCAGTACAACTTTTGAAGCAAAGAGTTAATAACTTGCTATAACAAAATTTCTAATATAATGTTTATTTTGTAAATATAGCTAATAAGAGTTTATTTAAGTAGATAATTTGGAGATACTTACTATTCAACAATAATTACGATTTTATAACCACTCTACTTTTACATTAATAAAGTATTTTGAATTATTATTTGTATGAGTATTTTCTAACCATTAAACAGTTCTTTATCTCAAGGTAACATAAGGATAGTGTTATTTAAATCTGAAATTTGAAAATTCATCACTTGATTAAATATGCAGACTTTTATACAGAAAGTTTCTGTCGTCTATAGATTTAAACGTTTACATGCATTTTAATGTGTTTTCCACATGCTATTATTTATTTGTATTTTTAAATAGCAAAACCTGATGTGCATGCTCCAGATCCATGGAATCAGTTTCTAACTTCTAAAAATATACTAATTCCTCAACTATACTATACTATATTATTTTATATTAATTTTTCTTGCAGTAATCGCATAAAATGTTTGTTATATAACATTTTTTTAAATTGAATGCTGTGCAGACGCATATTTCAAAATTTATGGCGATGTCGACTTATACTCATGCTACGATTGCTCAATGACAATTTGTTTAAAGCATTAAATTGAACAATTGTGGAAATGGATGAAATCAGTCTTTGAATCGAGCTGTTTATAGATTGTTGTCCAAATCAAGCACCCCTTTTTTCGCGGCAGTTTTTTCCAGTTAGTCCAGTCATATTAGAGACCAGAATGGATGTAGTTTGTAAAAAATCATATTTTTACAGAAGTCGCTGGACAATAAAGCAAATAAGACTGATGAGTTCCAGTGAGAAATTTTGAATTTTGCACGAATAAATAAAAATTTGCAAAATTAGTGCACTAAACTTGAACGCGCGCTTTTAAATCGCAACTACGATATCCGAATACCAATTATCTCAGCTTATAATGTATTTATAAACAAATTTTTGTGTAAAGCTGCAATTATTTTAAATAACAATTATTATTACTAGCAATATAAAGTACAGATGATATTTTTCGAGATATTTTAATAAATTTTAAATATAGGTCATATTTTTTCTAATTTTGCTTTTTATGATATTTGATGAAAAATGTGGTTTTCCACTCGCTTATCACTTGAACCAACTGAACTAACATCTTTAATCGCTCTTTACAAGCTCAAGCTGTTGCCGTGGCGCCAGCGTAGAGTTTCGGACCTGTACTCTGTGCAGCTTCAAGCGGACACTTTACAATTCTCATACCTAGGGGTGAATTTAAACTTGGATTGGATAAAGAAGTTGGAAATTTTATGTGGAAAAAAGAAAAAAAAAGCATACAAACACTATACACCTTACAAACAATTACGCACTTATCGTTTTTTTCTTAAATTTGTATTGTTTTCTCAATTCACGTAGCTCGGCATCGGGTTATCCCTACCAATCCCTACCACGGTGACATACAGCATACAGCTTCCGGCCCCGAACTCCGAAGAGCTCCAAAGTCGGATAACGCGCGCATTTGGCTATTGGCTTGATCGAATAAACAAGAAGCGCCATCAATTGGCAAAGCACTGGAACTACAAAATTGTAGGTCTGCTCAGTGCACTTTACTCTGTCACCCATGCATCTATATAACATTTAAGTTTACCGGTGTTCTGTGAAACTGGGTTAGGTTAGTATTTATAAATAAAGCACGCGCAGCTCGGCAACGCACGCTGTTTCTATATCAATTTTAATGTATCAATCAAACAAGTTGTTACGGTTTCATAGCGGTGTATAAACTTCTCTGTAAATTAAAAATTTTACAATGAAGATCGAAGAAGTGAAAAGTACTGCGAAAACTCAAAGAATATCTGCTCACACGCATATTAAAGGTCTTGGACTCGATGAAAATGGAACAGCAATACAATTTGCCGCCGGTCTCGTTGGTCAAGAAATGGCTCGAGAGGTTAAGATCAGTTAATTTTAAATTTTATTTTTTTTATAAATAGCACACAGTAGTTTAGAAAATGTTTATAATTCCTGTTGTTGAGTTTTATATTTATTTATCAAAAAGAAAGAAATCGTTTTATTTTACGAAAATCCAAAGTTAATAAATTTTAAATATTTTTAGGCTGCTGGAATTGTGGTTGATATGATTAGAACGAAAAAGATGTCTGGTCGTGCAATTTTATTTGCTGGTCCACCAGGAACTGGAAAAACAGCAATTGCTCTTGCAATAGCACAAGAATTAGGTAATAAAGTACCCTTTTGTCCCATGGTTGGTTCAGAAGTTTATAGTTCAGAAATTAAAAAGACAGAAGTACTCATGGAAAATTTTCGAAGAGCAATTGGTTTAAGAATCAAAGAAACAAAAGAAGTATATGAAGGAGAAGTGACAGAATTATCTCCAGTAGAAACAGAAAACCCAATGGGTGGCTATGGTAAAACAGTATCACATGTTGTTATTGGATTGAAAACTGCAAAAGGAACAAAACAATTAAAACTTGATCCATTAATTTATGAATCATTACAAAAAGAAAAAGTTGAAGTAGGTGATGTTATTTACATTGAAGCAAATAGTGGTGCAGTAAAACGACAAGGCAGAAGTGACAATTATGCTACAGAATTTGATTTGGAGGCTGAAGAATATGTACCCTTACCGAAAGGTGATGTACACAAAAAGAAGGAAGTTATTCAAGATGTAACATTACACGACTTGGATGTTGCTAATTCAAAGCCACAAGGTGGACAAGATATTATGTCAATGATGGGTCAATTAATGAAACCAAAGAAAACTGAGATTACTGGTATGTTAAAATAAAATACGTCTAAATTGAAATTAACAATAGTTTGTTTTAAAATTTATTACTTACATTTTTAGATAAATTAAGGAAAGAGATCAACAAAGTAGTTAACAAATATATTGACCAAGGTATTGCTGAATTGGTACCAGGTGTTTTATTTATTGATGAGGTTCATATGCTTGATATTGAAACATTTACCTACCTGCACCGTGCATTAGAAACTGCTATTGCACCTATTGTAATTTTTGCTACTAATCGAGGGCAATGTATTATTCGTGGAACTGAAGATATAATTTCACCTCATGGTGTACCTTTAGATTTATTAGATAGACTTCTTATAATAAAGACTTTGCCGTATTCAAGGCCTGAAATTGAGCAGATAGTTAAATTGAGAGCAGTTACAGAAGGTTTGCAACTCGAAGATGAGGCACTGTCAGTACTTAGCGAACTTGGTACAAAAACAACACTCAGATATGTAGTCCAACTCTTAACACCTGCTTCTTTAACAGCTAAAATAAATGGTAGAACAAGTATTAAAAAAGAAGATGTTGAAGAAGTTAAAGGCTTATTCCTTGATGCAAAATCGTCTGCAAAGATACTTTCACAACAAAAAGATAAATTTATGAAATAATAGGAATTTCTTAGGAACTTTTTAAAATAAGCTATCAATGTTTTATAATAAAATGTTTAAAAAATGTACCTCATGAGAACTTGTACAAATTACTATCCTCTGTGTAATGATTTGCACTTTCCATATTTTTAATTTGTATTGTTATTTTCTCGTTCATAATTTATTGAATAAAATCTTATCATTTTCATACAAATATGAAATTTTAAAAATACCTCAATTTTTTTTAATTAAAAATATTTTATGAATAATTTTCGTACTCTTTTATTGGGCGCCTTTATGAATTTCTAAATCTTCTTGGTAATCAAAACGGACATATTCATGTAGATATGACGATTTTCTTGCATGAGCGAATATCTTGAGACATTCGAAAGACTTTCAAAACAAACTATTGACCTACTTGTTGACAAAGAGATACTTACACATTAATAGAAAAAAATGTCGATCCCAAAAGTACATAAGTACGTACGCACAGAGTAGTATATTCATGGTTACCAAGTCCAGAGCGACAGAACCTAATCGTAAATTATTGTGACGTCATCGCGGAAAGCGTGATAGTAGAGCCGGGTTACCACGTGCAACTATAAAATCTCGGAGCACATTGCCGCCACGCAGTCGCGCCTCGAGCTTCCTTGAGAGAGAAAATAAAGTATATGATTAATTCTTTTTTTATGTAACTTTTTTGACACTACTTTAAGCTGTAATATGATATATTAATGTAATAACCAATAGATCTAGAAAACAAAATAATAAAATTTAGAAACTGATTAAGATAATTGGATAATTAATATTTTCGTAATTTATTTGATGAATACTAGTGAATGTAGTGTGTGAAATGTGGCAAAAAGTGTCTGTGCTTTCAAGAATATTTCACTTTGGCAATTGTTAATTATAATTATTGATAAATATTTTAAATTAGAATAAATTAATGTTGTTTTGTATGATGATGAATAACATTTTCTGAATGAAAGTTTTGATTTAATGTTCCCTGTGCGATTGTAGCTTCCAATTGTAAATATCGCTAAAGAAATTTTGATCAAATTCTGAGTTTGTGTGTTTTAATCAATAAGCCTAAGTCATGCAATCGTCGCTTTCGAGGCTTTCACAATGCTCGAAACTGCTGTTAGCTCGAGACACTGTGAGAAGATATGACCGAGGCCTCCGACTTGGTTTTGTGATCAAAGACAAGTTTAAGGAAACCTTTCCACCTCGGGAAGAGTTTCGATTGCGCCACATTGGTCCGCGTAAACATGAACAGGAAGAGATGCTTGAGACTCTAGGCATCAAGGTTTGTCAAATTTCTTGATTCATGGTTTTAAGATTAATGCTCGAAATGTTGGTAATATCGCTAAAATCTTGCATAAAAATGTATTCAAATTTTTATGTAAAATAAAGTGAGCCCTTTTTAAAGCACAGAATCATAGAATTATTTATATTGAAAGAACTTCAAATTTTTGACTTCTATAGAATTTTTAACTTTGATATCTTTATAACTAAAACGTGTGCAGTGGTTCAGAATAAAAAATTATTTCCAAATTAATTGAAAAAAATATGTCAATACATTTACAAAAGCTGATATTTTATTATAAATAAACTATTAGATATTAGTTAATATTTTATATGCGTGCAAATTCCTTTCCAGGGCAAAATCTTTCAATCACTTTTAAAAAAGAGCTTTATGTTTTTTATATTTTCACTTTATTATTCACATATGCTATCATGTATAATCATCATATTAAGTTACAAAGCAACAAAAAATTACAACGATTTTTTCAGACCCTGGAAGAACTAACGAAGAAAGCAGTGCCTCAGAATATTTTGCATAATAAAGACTTAGCTATCGAAGAACCAATAAGTAAGTATTAAGAGTACTAACGTTAGAACATTTTTTCTAAACTTTTCAACACTACGGGAATTTCTCATAAAATGATTCTTGAATATGCTGATATCTAGAGTCCGATCTTTTGAAGTAGGTCTCAATATGACGATAGTTGCGACTGCAATTATTAAAAATGAACTGATTTCATAAACACGGAAAATAGTCTAAATGATCTTCAAAACGATTTTTTTTATTAGTTGCAAATTTATTTTATTTGGTTATTAACCCATAATAAACGATAACGGTGTAGTCTGCATTTTATTCCATTTCACTTTAAAAAAAATGTTATTTTCTGTTTATTGAACGTTGCTTAGTCTAAAGACATATATTTTATGTAATTTTTAATGGGATTTAAAAAAATCATTACCAGTAACCGATACATTTATACGAGTATTTATACGAACTAACATAATATGACAAATAAGGTTTATCCGATTTAACGTTTAGTTTAATCTAATATGCAGCATATTTGAATGTAAAAAATGTACATCACTTATACTGCATATACTGCATCATTATCAAAAAGTAGTGGCGATTGAGTAAACATTTTACGTATCGCCTTATCTAGAAAAGAGTTCGGTCATCGATATCAGAAGATTTGCGTTAAAATTGCTAAATTGTATATTATATAATCAATATCTTCCTCCGTAATTGTCTTTTCAGATAAGATTTATTTTCCATTTATGCATACAAGAAAATATTTTAAAGTAATTACATAGATTAATATTGATAGACGAATCAAGTCTTATGACCGAGAAACTAACTTGATAAAATGATTAAAATTTTAAGACACTTGTATCAGAGGTCAAATTGGATCATGCTCGTGTTCTCCAAACGAATCTTTTTACGCGATGTTAATGTCGAGTGTGATCGTTTCAAAGCAAGTCATATACTAGAATTATATATAACATATAATATATATACCTACGATATTGATTGACCATTCATACATCGGCATATCTTTTACAGCGGAATTCGAGCTCATTAAAAGAATTACCGAAATAGCAAATAAGAATCAAGTATGGCGCAGCTATATTGGTATGGGATATTACAATTGCTGCACACCACACACAATAATGCGCAACATTTTTGAAAATCCCGGATGGTAAATATTGCTTATATTGTACAAACTAATGTTTCTCTATTTTCTGTGTTAATAATAATATTATAAGAGACAATGGGCTGTTTGCATGAACAGAATATGAATTAAATATTTGAGTTTCCAGTAAACTTTCTATATCACATAAACTTTCCATGTTCTGTGGATATAATTTAATTTGCAATGAAAAAAATAGATAATAAGCAAAGCTGAGAACATCTTAAAAGATCCCACGTTCTTCGGTACATTATATATATATATATATATACGAGAAACAAAACTGATTGTCTGTTTGCAAGATATGTGATTGAAGTTGTTTAATGCGGTCGCCAGTAGATTGGCTTCCGGAGATGGTAAGGCTGTTAGTAAGGCTCGATCGAAACTTGTGCAGGACGACGCAGTACACCCCCTACCAGCCGGAGATTTCGCAGGGGCGGCTGGAGAGCCTGCTGAACTACCAGACGATGGTGTGCGACCTGACGGGCCTGGAGGTGGCGAACGCCTCGCTGCTTGACGAGGGCACGGCGGCCGCGGAGGCCCTGGGCCTGGCGCACCGGCTGACCAAGCGCCGGCGCGTCTTCGTCTCCGACCGCGTGCACCCCCAGAGCGTGAGCGTGATCGCGACGCGCGCAGCCTCCCTCGGCCTCGAGCTCGAGGTCGGCGACGTCTTCCAGGCGCAGACGGGCGGCGGCGACCTGGCGGGCATCCTCCTCCAGTACCCGGACACGCGCGGCGCCCTCCTCGACTACGGGGAGCTGATCGCGCGGGCCCACGCGGACGGGAGCCTCGTGTGCGCGGCCTCGGACCTCCTCGCCCTGGCGCTCGTCCGGCCGCCCGGGGAGCTCGGCGCGGACATCTGCGTGGGCACGAGCCAGCGGTTCGGCGTGCCCCTCGGCTACGGCGGCCCCCACGCGGGCTTCTTCGCCTGCCGGCAGCGGCTCGTGCGCCTCATGCCCGGCCGGATGATCGGGGTGACGCGCGACGCCGAGGGCCGCGAGGCCTACCGGCTCGCCCTGCAGACGCGCGAGCAGCACATCCGCCGGGACAAGGCCACGAGCAACATCTGCACGGCCCAGGCCCTCCTGGCCAACATGTCCGCCATGTACGCCGTCTATCACGGGCCGAAGGGCCTCCGTGACATCGCCGCCAGGGTCCACGGCCTCACCGTCGCCCTGGCCGAGGGCCTGTGCCAGGACGGCCACCTCCTCGAGAACGAACACTTCTTCGACACGCTCACACTCCGACCTCGGCTTCCAGTCGACCTCGTCAGGAAGAATGCCGAGGCGGCCAAAATCAATCTCAGGTGCAGCCCCCTTTGCTTTTTTTATACGTACTTGTGATTGCATTGAAAGTACACGTAAAATGTCACAATCCATCGATAGGTACAACGAAAACGATACAGTCGGAGTATCTCTGGACGAGACAACCAAGCCGGAGGATGTGAACGACCTGTTCAAGATATTCGGGACCAACACGACTATCGAGCAGATTTTTGACAAGGGCTTGATCGAGGAGAAGGGCTTGGGCGCCTCCCCGTTCCGTAGGACGACTCCCTACCTAGAGCATCCCGTGTTCAACTCGCACCACTCTGAGACCAGGATAGTGCGATATATGAAGTCACTGGAGAACAAAGACATCTCACTCGTACACAGTATGATTCCGTTGGTAAGACCGAGCTTCCCATTGAATAGCGATAAAAGAGGAGAGCATTGACCATGAGACGAGTGGGCTGTAGGGCTCGTGCACGATGAAGCTCAACTCGACGACGGAGATGATGCCGTGCAGCTTCCGGGGCTTCACGGACGTGCATCCGTTCGTGCCTCCAAGCCAGTCGCAGGGCTACCAGCAGCTGTTCCTCGAGCTCGAGGCTGACCTCTGCGCCATAACGGGCTACGACAGCATCAGCTTCCAGCCGAACAGCGGGGCGCAGGGGGAGTACGCTGGGCTTCGGGCGATCCAGTGCTACCACGAGTCCCGGGGAGAAAACGGCAGGCAGGTCTGCCTCATCCCCGTCTCGGCGCACGGGACCAACCCCGCCTCCGCCCAGATGGCCGGCATGAAGGTCGAGCCCATCAACGTGCGCAAGGACGGTTCTGTTGACTTCGAACACCTTAAAGCCATGGTCAACAAGTTCAAGGTTTGTTACGCCTCTGCCTCCTTTCGCACCCCTTTCACATTGTCGATAATGTTATTACTAGGATAATCTGTCCTGCCTGATGATTACATACCCCTCGACGAACGGCGTCTTCGAGGAAACGATAAGCGAGGTCTGCGAACTCGTACACGAGACCGGCGGGCAGGTTTACCTCGACGGCGCCAACATGAACGCGCAGGTAGGCCTCTGCCGCCCCGGAGACTACGGAAGCGATGTCTCCCATCTGAATCTGCACAAGACCTTCTGTATACCACACGGGGGTGGTGGGCCTGGCATGGGCCCTATTGGCGTCAAGAAGCATCTCGCACCTTTCCTTCCTAGTCATCCTGTCGTTGATCCAACCACCGGCGAAATCAAGGTATAGCTACATAAACCAGCCACTTTTCTAACCATACAATGACCTGGCAATCGTTATATTCATGTGATGTCGAGAAACAGGCGAACGCGGGCCTCGGCGCAGTCTCCGCAGCACCTTTTGGCTCCTCTGCGATTCTTCCCATCTCCTGG
Source organism: Sycophaga agraensis (assembly GCA_018906755.1). NCBI lineage: Eukaryota > Metazoa > Arthropoda > Insecta > Hymenoptera > Pteromalidae > Sycophaga > Sycophaga agraensis. Next base: position 3,904,868 of record JACCIE010000011.1, read on the forward strand.
GCGTATATCAAGATGATGGGTCCACGAGGGTTGCGCCAGGCCACACAAGTGGCTATCCTTAACGCCAACTATATGAGTAGGCGGCTTGAAAAATATTACCCAACGTTGTACAAGGGTAAAACAGGCCTCGTCGCCCACGAGTTCATAATCGATCTGCGAGATTTGAAGAAGAGTGCTAATATCGAGGCAGTTGATATAGCAAAGCGACTCATGGACTACGGTTTTCATGCTCCGACTATGAGTTGGCCTGTCGCCGGCACACTTATGATTGAGCCCACCGAGTCTGAGGATAAACAACAGATCGATCGATTCTGCGATGCCCTCATTTGTAAGCTCTTGATTCTTATACACCCGCCTAGCCCTTCTGTTACCCATTCGTTAATTTTATCTTTTATGCAGCAATAAGGCAAGAAATAAAGGATATTGAAGACGGAAAGCTAGATGCTAGTATTAATCCACTTAAAATGGCACCTCATACCCAGCAACAAGTTATGAGTGATAACTGGGACCGACCGTATTCCCGAGAACTTGCTGCTTTTCCTACAGTTAGTATTTCTGTTTGTATAGTCGAATTACTATTTATCTAAATGGCTATAAACTATTTCAGGCATTCCTTAAAACTGGATCAAAGATGTGGCCCACTGTTGGAAGAATAGATGACATTTATGGAGACAAAAATCTTTTCTGTACCTGTCCACCACTTTTACCTCAACAATAATAGACTGTAATAAAATGTATAAAGTAATTTATTAATTCGAAATATTTTCACATAAAACTTGTTAAGATAATATTTAACGATTGTAAATAATAACTAGAATAATTGTACTTAGGATAAAGAATTTTTTATTGTTCTTAATTATATTACATTATAAAATAAATCATCTACTCATCCCGAAATAAAAATGATCAGTGTTCATAAAATTTCATTAAATAAAAGAATATAAAAAATTTAATACAAGTCTATTTCTATAATTTACAGGCCTGGCATTATATATGCCACATTTTCTAGAATGGAAGATAGACTTCCTTCATCAGCTCCATTTATTTCAGGTATCTGTTGTGTTAGACAAAGTAATGGACCAAGAGCACACAGTAAAGAATCTAAAAGTAAAGGCAGACTCCCTGAAACTGTAATTTGGCCTTCATGCTCTTTTAACCTTTTTCCTATAATTGTCAAGCTTTCCCCAAGCAAAGTTAAATGAGCAGCAATATCTATTGGTTGAGTTCCAGTAACTTTATACATTCCTGTTCCAAGGAAAGGCTCATTGTACAAATCTTTTCCTATCTTATTTGAAGGAGGTGATGTTGGTACTCTATTATTTAAACTTACAGTACCAAGTTGTATTGTCTTTCTTGGTGAAACACTTTCTCTAATACCTACAAAAAAATGTCAACAAGATTCAAATTTGAAATAATCTTTATCATTAAATTTGAATTAATTGGTTATATATATATTTATATACTTGTTCTGTTTATAAATTTACGGGAATTTGGTGGAGGCATTTTATCATCATTATTGATTACTGGAGGCATTTTTAAAGCAAGACGTTTTGCACGCTTTCTCCAATTATATTTTTCTAGATTTGGTACTGTAGCCCATAATTCTCCTAACTTTTTGGATATTGTTGCAAAATCTAATAAAATTAGTTCAATTAAATTAATTGGCATTTATTTTACTGAAATAATCTACATGTAGTTTAACCAACCTAAAGATGGATGGTGTTCCATCAATTGCTGTCTAACTTCTTTGGCCCATAACATATAAGCAGTAAATCTAGTTTTCTAAAAAAATTTAATTAAAAAATTATAGTTTATAAAACAATTTTGAAAATAAATAAGACAAGTTAATTGAATATGCCTTACTCCTTTGTCTTTTCTTTGGGCTTTAGTAGTTTTATTAATAACTTTACCATCTTTGATTATTAATTTCTTTTTGCACTTTTCTAACATGTACAAACTACTTTTTGCTTGTGACGTGATGTCATTTTGTTGAGGTGGTTCAAGCTTTGTAAAACCAGCAGGTTCTATTTCAGTTTCTACTTCAGTTTCTTCCATCATCAATGGATCAACCTCCTCTTCAGACATTGATTCCATACTAGATCTATCATCATTCTCAAGTCCATTAGCACTTTCAGATTCTGAATCATAGGAATCATCATCATTTTCTGATGATGACTCATCTTTAATTTCTTCTTTAAAATCTTCTTCAGGAGACTCACTGTCATCCCTTTCTTCATAAGTATTGTTTTGATAATCAGAATTATTATGTTCAAAAGATTTTGTTTGCTGTAAAGAATTTTTTTTTTGAATTGAATTTGTTTGATGTGTAGAATTGACGGATTGAAATTTTTGTTGCTGTAATTTTTGTTCATACTGTTCCAATAATTGCTGAGCATGTTGCTGCTGAGCTTGATGCAATGCTTTTTGTCTCTTGAGTTTATGTTCAGTAAAATCATCTGGAGACTCAAAATCCATCAATTTTGAAGACTTTTTTCTTACTCTACCACTTCGTGATATTCCAGTGACCTCTAAATCTACAATATTAAAAAGACTGCATCTTGCCAAGAAATTTGAAAGACATAAACTACTTAGCAATACAATATCTGACTAAATAAATTGGCATGCACTTTCATTTTGTTAACTGGGCATAGCCAAATTAACAATTACTTTTGAAAATCTTTAACAAATTACTACAATAATGTTAACTATTATATACAATTTTATCAAAACATTTTAAACATTAAATGAAATAGAATAATACAAAAGATTTCTAAACATATTTTCTATATAAAAGCATGCGCCTACAAGCTTTACAATTCACGGTGTGAATTATATTTCATAACATAAACAATCAAGCATTGACATTAACTATAAGTGAAATTGTTCTATACTAAAGTGAAAAACTTTTTCAAAACATAACCTAGCTATTAAATACATTCTTAAACAGCTATTCAGGATAATCTCACCGTCACTCTTTTGATTTTTTGGAGTTCCAAAATATTCCATTATGTTATAAGTTTAAAGTATGTACAAGTTATTTACTATTATAACTAGACTAAAAATTTTCGATCCGGCGCGGTACAATTTGGCACAAATCAAGACGTGCACGCTCAAACAAAGCTCTTGAAATTGAGGATCCCCCTCCCTTTTCATTGTCCTTTGTATTCCGAAAAGTGTTTTCTTTTACAGAAAATATTTTTATTCTATTGAAAATCATCTTATTTATTTGATATGATTACTAGATTCGGTAATATTAAAATTTATCAGACTGCCAATACCAAGTTTAAGTGATATAATGTTTTAACAAATATTTCTTGCTTTATGTTGAACACGAACTAGTGTAGCTTTTTAAATTTATTAGCAATGTATAGAAAGTATAATATTTTGTAATAATTTCTTTATACTGAATAACTATTTTAGTGTATTTTTAATAATTCTATTGTTGTTTGATTTTGTTACAATATTAATTTACAACTCGCGCTATACCTGCCTCTATTTCCGGTGATTACTACAGATATCATTTTAACAACTGACTAAATTTATAGATAAGTTTTTCATAAATAAAAAGTAGGTAAAAACTTAATGTATTAATCAAAATTATCAAAGATCTTAAAATTTGTCTAAAATTAAAAAAGATAATCAATAATATTAAAGTATCAAACTTGAAAATTTAAATACAATATAGTTATACTTAAAATTTGAGTAGTGCTTCCGGTTATTTAAAAAATTTTGAATTTATTCCTTGGTTAAAAGTGCTTAACAACTAAAAGAGGAACTTAATTTTTATATACGTATACAATAAATAAATAAACCAGTACTACGATAAATTTAATAAATTTATTAAAAATATATTTATAAATATAATTATTCTACATCATCTTCTTGTTGCCATCCATCCTCTTCAGATAGGAATCTTCTCTTGTGAGTTGTGTTCATGTATGGTCTTAATGCCCATTCGGTATCTGCAGCACCAGTTGCATCTAACGTTCCTAATTTTATTTCATATAATTTTAATTGGAACCTAGGTCCAACTTCTGTTAATTCTAGATCTCTACCATTTACTTTTTTGTAGGTATGATGACGGAAACATATGTAATCATCATGATTAGCAAATGTCATGACTCTTTTACTGTCCTCCTTTGGCACAGGAAATAGGTACTTTAAGATATTCATTGAACGAATTCCCAGTTTCGTTTTAAAGTTGTGGAAGATTAGATGAGGATACTGTTCAGACATTGTACCAATGTCAGGAATATCGTGACGCATAATAACATCTGACATTGTAAAATATGCTGTAGGTCCATAAGGAAGATGACAAATCACAAGAGAATCTGGCACTCCTCTATGTTCATGTACAATAATGAAATCTGTAACATCATTGGCCCTACACGCATGTATTAATTGTTTCATTTCATAATTACCACGATTCATTCTCTGTGAATTGGGAAAAATAAGACGCAATTCTTTAACAAACATTTTCAATCTTGAACTAGGATCACGAGATGTAGTGATTACAATTTTAGGATCCTCGACACCAGCCCATCTATACTCGTCATCTTCATTAGATCCCAATGCTCCACCCATCTCTGTACCCAGAGCAACTGCAAGTGCTGGACCACCATCTTCCCATTCTGCTTTTCTTTGCAAATATAATGCAGAACTTCTTAAATCTGGATGAATAGGTATGTTTTCACTGAGACTTTTCTTAATTTTATCTTTCTTTTCTTGAATAGTTTTCAATTTATCTTGTATGGACTTTCTGTAGAGATATTCTCTCCTGAGTCGAGCTTGTCTACGCAACATTGTTGATGTTTAAGTATTTAATCTGGATTAATATAGTCTTTATAAGGGTACATTTAAATATTTATTTGAGGCTATGTTTGTACCACCATTCACTACATACACTCTAGGCGCAGCAGTTAGATGCACGTGCATGACACTAGTCCGCCATTGGCCGATATCAGTGTTACCACTTTGATAGCAGTGGCGCACACGCGGGATTTGACATTTAAGTACGCATCGGTATTGTAGGGCTCAAGTTGTACTACCAATCTTGTGTTCAGTTGATAATGAGCACACCTATCTTACCTGATTTATCAAAAGGGTTAGCGATTGTTTCACTAGATGGGGTATCAATCCAGAAATCAGAGTAAACAGCTGTTACAAACTAACGTTAATTTGCGATAATTGCAAAAAACATTTCAACCGAGGATTTAACTACGTCACTTATTACATAGGACCTATTAAAGATTTGTCAGTGTATAATTTACTCAGTGCATTTTCAATTCCATTTTTTATGATGAAATGTATGTTTATATTAATGAGAGATGAAACAATGGTAAAAAAGGGGTCGTCCATTAGTCGAAAAGAACTATTATCCGAGGTGATAGTTTGATAGCAGACTAAATCATACTAGAGCATATTTGACAAAGCGTATTGAGCAAGATGGCCAATAAATGAAGCGCGGCTGCGTCGCAGAACTGAACTTACTCGAATAAAAAATTCTCCAGTGCAATGTGTAATTAGAAACACGTATCCCGTAGTATGACAGAAGAAGAACTGTAATTTCAGTTAGCGCTTAATGAAGTAATGGTGGATCGAGAGTGGGAGCGGTATGGGCTGGGGCGGAGAAATGCGTCGGGACGCAGAGCCGAGGAAGCAGTGCACGCACGGGCGCGGGAGGCGCGGGCGCCTGAATCTCGGTGCGTGCGAGGCAGCGCGAGGCAGCGCGGGGCCGACGCACGAGCCGACGTAATCAGATGAAGGGCCCGTTTGGCCCGATGCGTTGGCTGCACTTCCTCGCGCGGCGTCTGGGCCGCCGGCGCGCCAATTACGCCCGCGCCTCCGGCCGACGGGCATTTTTTTCTCACGTCCGACGGGGCCCCGCGGGCCCCGGGCGTCTCCTCTTTCGCCGGGGCGCGGCGTCCGCGGCGGCCGCCTCGTGGAAAGGATCGCGCGGGTGCGTGCGCGCGCGCTCATAAATTATTAAAGAGGCCGCCGCTGCGGCTTGTCTGTTAGTGTCTGCGCCGCGACGCGAGTGTATCAAAATTCCAAATTACGAGCTCGCGCGAGCGCCCGGATTCATGCGTCAGGGTGTTTTCAGCCAGAAAATTTATTCAAGCTGTTGCGGCGGCGGCGCAGCGAGACCCGCCAGGCCTTTCCTCTCGCTCCTGCGCCCGGCCACTCGCATACACCGTCGCGCCGCGCGCTCTATGAATAAACGCCGCTCTCCTTTGCATAAACAATTTACGCGGGAGGGGACGTTATTAAGGAGCTCCCTATAGTTTCGGATTATGATGCATGAGCGGACGTGAGCTGTAGCCTCGCAGGGGCTGCGAATGCGTGCATCCAACAGGAAACAATGTGAATGCACTAATTAAATTTTCAATTCAATTCCCTTTATTTATGTCCATCAATTTTGTTATAATTATTTTCTTGCAAATTATATTAAAAACTAGCTGCACTTTGCTTGTAACTTTATTATAGCCTCATCTCTTATACAACCTATACATACACTCCTTTGTAATTGATATTATTATTAGCCATTATGACAAGAACATTCCTTTTACCATTTATACACTGAGAAAATTTTTTATACCGCTGATGTAATTTTTTCTTCAATTTTCAACTTATTGTAATGAAGGATAATGAGATTATAAGGTATAACAATTACAGTATAATAGTAATTCAAATGATTGTTTTAATTATACTTGTATTACGTAATAATCAAGATAATTCATTTAATATACTATAATAAGTAAATATCATTTTTAAGTCTTTTTACTTGGTATTAGTATCTGAATAGTTTTAATGAGTTAAGGTATTTAATTGATGATATGCTTCTTCTATGTTGATAATTAGTAGGTATTCACCAAAAATCATAAGCACAACGTACTTTTTTCATTAATATATAGTAATACAACAGAATTATATATAATCTATTTTATTTCTATATTTGTTAAAAGTATCTATTAGTTTTTATATATAAATTCTTGTTTAATTTCAAAGTATTTATACTGTATATTATTTCATATGTTATTATGAAAAAGTTGTTCTATAACTTTTTCACAATTATTTTATTACAATAATTTTGATATCAAAAGTAGCCATAAATACTAATTATATATTCATAACTTAAATAAATTTATGAAATAATTTATAAGGTAAATCCTTGCAGTCCTTGAAATCTGTAAAAATAAGAGTTAACGATATTAACGCAAATAATTTTATTTTACCTCAAAAATTACTTTCTTATTTTAAAAAACAGATTTTTTATTGTTGTTTTAGGTAATATTTTAATAACTAACTGTTTCTGTAATCATAGACTATGGTATTTACATAATTTCTAGAAGAAAATTGATTAGTTTTTACATTGAACATGTTAATTAAATGGAGCCCTAAAAATAAATAAACAAAAGTGTGTAAATGTAATAAAAATCAGTGCATACGTGCGGATCATGAACAAATATTAAAACATAAAATTACTATACATTGAATATTGATCTACGTTGTTTTATGCCAAAAATTTAAAATCAATTTTCAGTATAGGGAGGTAAAAATTTATTCAGAACATAATTATGATCAGAAAATGTTGAAGATTTCAATCAGGGATGTAGTATAAATTTACGGTATTTGTTTAACTAGACATGATTAATAAAGTATATGTAATTATGATATGAAAAATTCTGCAGCGTATACTTTAATGTTATTTTTATTGAACAAATGAAGTGAAAAAAATAAATATTGATAACACAATTCTTTTAAGAATATAATACGCTATTAAAAATTTCTCTTCTCGTATGAACTCTGAAAGAAAATATAATAGTAGGATTTTAATGATATAGGTCAACATTGCTTCCAGCTCATATACAGATGATTATGTGGGTGGCGAAGTGAAAAACAAGTTTATGGAGTTGTTTGAACAAGACGTTGGAAAGGGCATTCTATGTATAAACGTAGACTGGATGGCGTTGACAATAAATCAGGAATTGAGTATCGTTTACTCGCACACGAAGCTGGCGATCTTTAACGCGCTCTTAAATCAAGCAAAAGGGGAAGAAGAAAGGGAACGTAAAAAAGGGAGCTGCAGGTCGAGGTAAGGTTTCGGGGGCGCATCACGCTTTGTTGGCCTCGCTATGAAGAAGCTCTTGTTCGCGACCCTCGTAAACTTCTCGGCGGTGCATTTAAGCGCGAGCATTCACTCGTTGCAGGCGATTCGGACGGGCCTCTTCATAGAAAAAGCGCCGGCCTCGCCGAGGGGGCGTCTCGCGTCTTTTCCGCGTTCGAAAATTTATGCCCTCTTGACGAGATGCGCGTGGGGTCCCAATAGTCCGTGATAAAACGCCCGCGGAGCCCTCCCATGGCTAACGCGCGCGCGCGCCAGTGTTAAAAATAAAACCGAATCGATACTGCGCTGTTCCGACCGTTGAAAAGCAGTCTCCCGCTTGTAAACTCTTTGCAATGCCGTGACACGCATTCAACGGCAGTACTATAAAAAAAAAGCGCGGCTTTTAGACCCTTCAAGCGCGAAGGGATGGAAACGGCCGCGGTGCCTCGAGGTCGGTGCAAGGCATTAAACGCACGTAATTCGCTGGGCTCGCGAGAGTGGGTACACAGCAATAATTAACCGTTGTTTACGCAAAAAATTCGTTCTTCGCGATGTACTCGAGGCAAATCTAAAGTAGGCGAATGGGTTCATACCTCGAGAAAAAGCTGTACGGCGGGCGAAAGAGCGGCGAGCGCCTAGCCGAAAGAGCCGAGGGTGTGTATATATATGCACACGTATATGCAAAGGACTCGGCTCGGTGGCGCCTCTCGCACGAGCGCAGCGGTGGAGGCAAGCTCAATTACACGGGCGCGGGAGAAAAAGCGCCAGCTTCCCCGTACATCGTGAGTGGTCCGCGAGCGCTTTCTCCTCCTATCCGGGTGATTTATATTGCCCCGGGCGGAGCTCGCACCCGGAGTCGGGCTTTTCTTGCGCGCCGATTGACAGATCGGCCGATAAGTGGGGGGGGCCTCGGCGAGTCGACACGATTGCCGCTGCGCGAAAAAGCCGCGGCTGTGTGTACACGTGGAAATGGCCGCGCGGTCCAGCGCGTTACACGTACACGTATATACACACATGTATCTGGAGCGCCGGCGGCCTCGCTAATGGGGGCGCCGGGGAAGAAAAGTCGGGGCCGAAAGCGAGAAACAACGAGTCCTGTTGATGCAGCCCGAGCCCGCGTTTTAATGAAGTCGGCAGGTTCCCGGTACGGGAGCCGCCGCGCGTACACACACACACACACACAGGCGGGCGGCCAAGCCACCCAGCCCGTGATTTCTCCTAAGCGATATCCTCCGCAAAGACAAAGCGGCCTTCATCCGCGCCCCGTGACTCGCCGACTACTGCTGATCGGCAGGTCGGACGATCGGCCGGGATAAGCGGCGATCGGCTCCCGCGGCCTCGGCTAATGCCCCGCCCGAGTCGTGTGCCGCGACGGCACCGCGTCCGCGGGAGCTTCCGAGTCGAGGGCCTCCTCCGCGCCTCTTGCCATTGTTGCGCGTCCTCGAAATCGGAGACTCCACCGAGAGCCGCGACGCGCACAAGGATCCCCGTAATATTTGCTCGGGCGAAAAAGTATGCTGCCGATCGAATGACACGCCGCGTGACACGCCTGTCGGCTTCATTTTACACTTCATCAATTGCTTACGGCTTTCAAACAAATTTCACTTAAAATTTCACTCTTCCTATTGAATCAGTGCCGAGATCCCCGCAGATACGAGTGAGTCGCTGCTATTGCGGATACTAAGTTTACGTTATTCCTGTTTAGTACATTTTTGCCTTTGCCATAGTGCACTCGCAACCGATTCAGACGATTTAGCCTATCCCCACTCAAAAAATATGTCAAACTGCTTAAGGACACCAGTAGATTTAGTGTTTAAATATACTGAATCCCGCGATTTCCATTAGGGCTTTTAAACAGTCTATCTCCTAACATTAAATTAATGTGATGACGGTACCGCAAAAGTGATATGGATTTTACTACTTAAACTTGTTTAACCAATCTGTGACTTTTAATTAATATTTGTTATAATGAATGTAGATACAGCAGCTGCCGTTATACAGGCTCTGCAAAGGAAATTTTAAATAAATTCAGTTCGTTTATACCAATAAACTTTTATTTTATTACTCTGATACAAATAACGTCAACAATTTTATTACATAAGTTTTAATCAATGGTATCGGATCGAATAAAAGACGTCTGTGTCGCCCGCACACACATTATATGTAGTTTTCCCAATGTTTGGGTAAACGCCAATACGCCAATTATTGTCGCTGAAAGTCGTCGATGAATTCTCCGCTTTTCGGACGAGTCACAAAGAGTCGGCGGTTTATCGCGCCACTTGCAACTAGAGCTTTCGAAAATATAAATGTAGTCGCGACGAGCATTTGAAAGGGCCGTATACAAGCGGAACGAATAGGCGCGCGTATAAAAGCGGTAAATAAGGGCCAGGGCGGTGTCCCGGGCGCCGGACGTTAAACCGCAACCGAAGCGAATCTTCCCCTCGCGGCGCGCATATATAGCTGGGATAGCCCTGGCGAAAACAGCCTCGCTCCCCGGGAGATCCGATCAGATACACATAGGGCCCGGCGCGAGTGTGCGTGCAGCCTCCCGCGAGCCGACGCGCGCGCATCCTTATAAACTCGCGCCTGCGTATTGGCCGGCTTTCAACGGGTATCTACTCGTCCTACAAAGAACCGACCGACCCGAGCGCCCGTATATATACACATAGCTACAGGCGCGCGTACACTCGGGCCCTTCGCCTCCTCATCCCACGGCTCGATGCCGCTAGCGATACCGCGCCAGTCTCCACTGCTGTAATTCTCCTTCACTCCCTCTAGCTGGAGCTACACGCTACTTTCCGCCGATTCGCTGACCTGGACGAATCCTCCCCATCTATGTACCCCCTTTATCCCTAGATTTATTTCATCCTGCCATTCCTTAAAAATTGTGGTTTATCAATTTTCAGATAACTTCATGCTTTTCATGCTTTATTTATGGAGAAAATATTTTGACCGAATTGACGCGAATCGTATCTTTTTAGCTTAATAGTTTATGCTAGTATACCATTCCTTGTATATTTACCTCGTACTTCTCCAACCTTCTACCCATTTATCTTAAAAAAGATGTACAGTATCTTTTAAATCATTTAGCAAATAGTCTTACCTTTTTAATATACAGTTTTACTATATTTTAAAATAATTTGTCAAATTTTACGTAAAATTATTCGCATCAAAGGGCTTGCGTATTTGATTCATCTGATCCTCATAGCACAACACTCAGATCTTCCTATGAAGGATGACGATACGATAATAAACAATATAGTCACTTAGCCTTTATAGTGCAAGTATTTAAACAACCTGTTCTCATCTCCACGCTGTTTCATACGTTACAAAATGGCTGTTCGACGTCAGACATTCGAGACTTCATATTTCTTTTCATGCTTATCTTTGGACCGTGTGTTTACACCGTCTGTTATACAATGTGTATATGTCAAAGACAATATTTTTCTTTTTCTATATTATATTAACTATACTATATATTCTCTTGTGATAAATATCAGTATATAATGTTGCTTTGTAACAATCAGCCACATTTTCTGGTAATACTTTGTTATTAAAAGTTTAATTCATTCGATTTGCATGGCGTGGCTTTATAGATATTATTATTTATAATATTGTTATCAAGTAAAATAAATGTTCTATATGTAAGTTGTGTTAGAGTAGTTGTGTTTAATCATTACAAACCTATTGTTTGTATATATAATATATATATTTATCTTTTATAATTAGATAGACATATATTAACCTGTGTATCTATAGGATGATAGTCTATTAAAAAAAATTACATTATAAAATTTTTTAATCTTGCTTTTAAGCTTGTTTGTCAACAGATTATAAAATTGTACTCGTAAAAGATACAGTTAATTTTATGAAAATTAGAAAGGTAATCCTTGTAAGTTCGAACCCTATAATAATCACTTTGAATGATTTTTTTAAATTTCTTTTGTTTAACTTTTATTTAATAATTTAAAACTTGCATTTGCGGGGCATGTGCAGACTTCTCCTATACACAGTTCGAGTTTCATAGGTACTTGCATCAGCGACGAGGCGATCCTGGCGTCTCTCGTGGTGGATGTCATGCCTTCCGAATATTGGCTCAGTTATGGAGCAGAAAATGTCGCGAAAGCAGGATTTATGATAGCTATAATTTTAAGTATAAACCGCGCTAGCAGAAAATTGGTCAGTTTTTATAGCCGACGGGTTAATCAAACATGAGCCTTAAGTATAGAAAATCAACTCACAAATGCTATAAAAATCATAGGAAAACGTGTTTGTCTAGGTCGGTAGAGAATGTGCGCGAGTAAATTTGTTACTATATTTATTAAAAATGAAACTAGCCTTTAGATTCAACCGGAAAACTACCCAGAAACCTATTTCAATTTTCGCCAGGAAAGTTATTTACGCACGATTTTACGAAAAACTATGTCGGTACAAGGCAGACTGATTATAATGATTTCCTCGGTAATTGGAGACTATGAGTAAGGGATTTAGGTGGACGCTGTACGACATAACGCATTCAGTGTAGGATGCCGAGCTGCGGGGATTTGTGAAAAAGGGTTTTCTGCCTCGGCATAGCGGAGTTGGAAGAAACAGGAGGTCCGGCGAAGTAGATAAGGCCGCGATACGCAAGACGCGGCGAAGCGGCCCCGGGTCGCAACAACAATTTAAAAGGGAGCATGCAGTGGAAGAGCGGGAGGTCAGGCGGGGGGGGGGGCGCTTTCTCTTCGGGCCCCTCTCGGGTCGAGCAAATGCGATTTGGCCGCGAGTGGAGGTGAGCGATAGCCGGGCGGGCGGGGCCGGGCAGGGCCAAGGGACTCGGACGACATAAAGGCGTCTCGGGCGCTTTCGCGGAAATAGGCTCGGCCCCGGCGGATAAGACGCGTTTTTACGAGGGATTACGAGGTTTACGACTTTTCTCTATCCAGTGGGGCTTCTGCCGTGGCGCGGGTCTCCTCCTCGGGGCCGGCTTACACGCGTATAGGTCCGCCCCGGGGCGAGCCGGCGTTTTACGAGCGGCGCGCTGCAGCTCCTCGGCTGCAGGCCGCGCTTTCATGGCGGCTCCCTCGGATTTCTCCGGCTCCTTTTAACGGCCTATCGGCTCGCGATCTCCCCCGCTTTCTTTCGCGCGCGCCCGCGCGGCCGATAGCGCGGGCCCGGGTAATGCACGTGTAAGCCCCGGCAATAAAGCGCGAGATTGCACGCGCGCGGACAAGCCAATCAAGTGCTTCGGCGCCGCGCCCCTCGGCCCCCCCCCCACCCACCCTCTAATTTATTATTCCCCGCGGGTAGGGGGCGCCTCGCGCGCCCGCCGCCCGGCATCAAAATTTCATTCCTCCAGCGGGGAGTGGGAGCCGGCGCCGCCCGCGCAGCCAGCGCCTTTATTCCGCCTTTTCTTCCCGGGCCGAGGAAGCGCCCTCTTTTATCCCGGCTCCGCCGACCCTTCCGCCCCGGGGAAACTACCCGTGGCCGGGCTCGCACTTCCCCGCTGGCTCTCCGCTTTCTTCGTCTTGCCGGCCCTGATGTATGGAGTCCGCGGCGGGCGGCGGCAGAGGGACCTACCACTTCCCTCGCACACTCACCGCCTTTTCGCGCTCCTTTCTTTACACTCTCTCTTCCGGCTTTCCCTCTAATCGATTCTATTCACCCCCATTCAACTCTAGCACAATTTATTGTAATGCCCCAGAAACGGTAGCAAGTGTAAGCGTGCTTATACTTTGGTGGCCGAACCGACAAATCCACTATGAACCGGGCTTGGATTCATAAATAAATAAACTTTCAAGAAATGCGATTTATTTTCCACTGCCTGTTGCACAAAGCTTTCCTTTGTTTTTTCATGATGTTTGGCAGCGACTGCAAAAGAGTAAACGAAAATAGATAAGATTTTTAGATAAAAATTCGTATTCAACTAAAAAATAGAAGATGCTTACGCTCGTTCGTCTTGACATACGTCTTTTAAATTAGTCGAATATATATATAATTGTGATATTATTGTTTCTTAACTGTTGCATTATTTACCCAATCTTTCACAAGCGATAAAAGTTATCAATTATGTATACAGGATCTTTTAATATTTCCTAACTCAATTTTTCATTGGAATAAACAGAGCATTGATTTAAATAATGTACTCCTTATAGGTTTAAAATCATTTAATTGTGGTAATCGTTATCGCTTTGCTCAGTTTGAAGGAAGAACAATGGCAAATATGATCTATGGAGTGAGTGCGTTATGTTAGATACGGATTCACATTGTTTGCAGATAATGGCGTAAGTTGGGTAAGGCGTATAAGCGTAAGAATGTTGGATGAGAAAGAACGGGCAAGAGTAGTACCTCGATGACAGTGATAGCGAAGGAGATTCTGTATGGGCGCACGGCAGATATCGCGAGTGCGTCGTTAGCAATACCACGGGCAACTATCGTCGAAAGCTACGCGTCGGTTGGTACAAACGCCGCGCTCGCCAGGCAATTCTTCAGCGATACAAAAACAATTGATTTTTCTACGGCGGTAATTGGTCTCGTATAGCAGCCTCACGCTCCTGTCCGCTTCTCCTCCCGCAAGGACGAAATATCCAGCGTATACATGTATAAAAATGGGGCAGGGCGGGAGGGGAGCGCTTTTTAAGGAAGTTTACGCACGTTTAAGCGGGAAGAAAAATGGAGGACACAAAGACGGGGAGTTTGTTGTCGCGTGTATTGGAGATGCGGGGTGGGCACGGGGGCGGGAGCCCGGGGCCGGGGAAGAAGTGTCGAAAGATCTCTCGGACGACTTGGCCCCGAGTTGCGGGGCTTCTGCGAGGAACAGGCAATCTCTGTCCGAGCTAGATAACGATACTTGCGAGGGGACTGGCTTTTCATCTTACTAAATCACTATCCCCTCCAGCGCCCCCTCGGCCATTCTCCCGCCCTAGCGCGCCATCTCAGCGTCGCTGCATCCACACACAGTCTTCTCCACAACGGACCCGCGCCAATCGGATTCCCAGGGATTTCTAATTGCTGTCACGGCCTTGGGCTTGGTAATACGTCAACCGATTAGCATCCGTGCACAGGAGAAGGCATATGAGCTAGAGAAATTGCAGATTCGAGTGGAAAACGTCGAGGACTCCGATAGAGCGCAGAGTGTACATAGACTGTCCAAGCTCGTGCAGTCGTGCCGCGGGCAGCCAGGATCGGATCTAGCGCTAGCGCAGCGGCTTGGGGAAAAAGCTTAGGCTACCTAGCGGAGGAGGCCCCGCCGCAGATTTCCCGAGAATTGGCATCGGCCAGATAAAGATTAGGCGAATAGCGGCTCCGGATGTTGGGAGGCTGCGGGAAGGAGGCAGGCCGGGCCGTGCGCCGGCGCAGAGGGTCTCGCGCGACATCCCGGCGGAGCCGAGTGCCACGGCCCCTTTGTCCGCCAGCGATCCCACATCGATCCCCGTAATCTGGCCGAGGCTCGCCCGGGGAAAAACATGGCGCGGCGGGGAAAGCTCCCCGCGGGCCGGTGGGCCTCGGCCTGGCTATCGGGCCGCGGGTCCATTTTCTGGGCGTTAGGCTAATTTTATTGGGGCCCGGAGCGCCCGGCGCAAAGTTGCGCGTGTCAATCCGGGCCGCGGAGGCTGTATCTGCCGGGAGATAAGGGCGTGCGCGCGGCGTCGGAGGGAAGGGGTTGAGGGGGCGCGTCGCCTAGCAACGCCAAGGGTGCAGCGCGCCGGTATAGATCGCTATCCGGCCGCCTCCTCGGAGGGCGGGCTGCTGGCGGCGCCGAGGCTCCGCAAGATGGCTTTATTACCGGGGCTGGCGGGGGGCGGCGCGGGCGGCGGGGAGGAAATGACTTTCTGCAGCGGGGCGCTGCTCCGCTTCTTCTCTCCACCCCCGCGCCGCGCCGCCGCCCTCCCCCGGCCCCGCCAAGGCGGCTCTCGAGGGATTTATCGCCGCGCTAATACGCCGGGAGAGTCGCTCCGAGGAGCGGCCCTGCCCCACCCCGGAGCCAGCTATCTCTACGACTCGCGACTCGTGGCCCTGGCCCCCGCTTAAGTTTCCGCCCCGTGAGATACTTCGCCGAGCGGACCTCGACGGCATCTGCAACTTCTCTCCCAGCTGCGCCTCGCGGCCTCCGCTTACGCGCGCTCGCGCGCTCACCGACCGCGCTATAATGCTCTCCTCGGGCGCAGGCACTCGCTTGGTTAACGCGTCTCTGCCGAGTTTACATGCTCCACGGCAAGCCCACCCGAAGACCATGTCCGAGAATACGGTGTTCGATCAATTTTTTGGACTTTCCGGAAAGGTAGGTCACGCCCGTAAATCGTTAAGATAAAAATATTAGAGAACTAACAAATTTTATGCTTGGGTTACACTGCCTCGAACAGGAGTAATTTTTCAAACAATTAAAATACTTATTCCAACTCAGGTAGCGGTATGATTTGAGAGAAAATTCAGAGATTATACATTCCTAGATTTGAGTTGAATAAAGAGAAGCATACTTGCCAAGTTAATTTCATCTCTGATTAAAATTCACATCAGTTTTTGGTCAATATTTACTTGTGGACCAAAACGAATTGTTGATGAGCGAACGTTGCGTTGTTGATTTCTTCCAGCAACTGCCAGCTAATCAATCCGAATTAATTTGTTATTAATCAATCAATTAATGCTAGGCATTGCCAGCGTCATAAGCGTGAAGTTCATCTTTGCAGGCCTGCGTGATTCTATAAATGTATTATTATCCGTTGTGCTATAGACTTATAAGCTTTCTTTAAAGCTCCAGGTTATGGGGGGTAGTGTGTCGCAGTCCGCAAGGCCCAATCCTTTTCCAGCGGACCTCCTCCTCGGGTTTTTTGCACGTCGAGAATTAGCTCGTAACTTTGGGAGAATAACTGATAGAAATTGCGCTGGCAGGGGACGGGCGCATTGCGGGCTGCTCGGCTCGGGCTCGGGCATCCTCGATCGGGCGCTCCTGGCGCTCCGCGGGCCGGGAAGAAAAGTGGGCGGGCCGCTCGTAAAGCGCGGTCTCATTTCCAGGGCGCGGGCGGAACCGCGGGGCAAAGTTGGGCCGCGCGGAGGCCCGGGTCCCGGGTCCCGGGGCGGCCGATAAGCGCCGGCGGCCGAAGGAGCTCGTCTTTCGGCGGCCCGGGCGCTCCTCATCCCGCGCCCCGGAAATTACTTCGGGCTTCCATCTCCGGTGTCGCCGCTCCTCCCCCCGCGCGGGCGCGATAGTCGTTATTAAAGTTGGCCCGTCGTCCCGCATGCGCGCGCCTCCCTGGGCTTACTCGCGCGGCGGTAATGGCGCGCCAGCCGCTAGACAAAGCCGATCCCGCCGAGCGCGCCCGCGGCCCTTGTTCTCCAAACTAATTTCCAGGGCATCGCCGCCCCCGCCCCCCCACCGCTCCCCGGGGACGAGGCCGCCGCCCGGCCCTGCCCACCCTGGCGCCCGCGAGCTCGGGCCCGAGTCGGGCCCCGGGGCCGATTTACCGGCACCTCCTTCTGTCCTATTATACAATGGAGCCAACTTATCTTGGTTTTTTCCGGGGCGATCGGCCCCGCCTGCCCCGCGGCCCCGCGCAAACGCGAGGCAGACAAAGGGACCGAGCCGAGGTGCTCGCGAGGGTAACCTGAGAACCGAAAAGCCAAGCGCTCGAGACGCGACTGGATTAAGACATTTGCGCTTAATAAATCCGTCAGCAAGCCGCGCCGTTCCCACAGCGTCCTTCTTCGCCCTCTCTCGATCTTATGCTTTATCTAGGCCTGCTCTATTCGCGACCCTCTTTCCTGCCTACACTCTTTCACCAACTAAATCGTATCGCGCCGCGATCGCTGTATATGAAATTTATTCCTACACCAATTTCATTTGAGTGGATTTTCATGTGAATAGGATATATACTTGAAGGTTATATATACAGCTATTTCTTTAATGTTTCATCTGTTTAATTATATGCCCTTGTATTAATTATGTCATCTTGTATTTTGCCTAGAAGTTGTAAGGATTATATAGGTATTCTTCATATTTTTCACTAATTGTGCAGCCAAACAAAGTGAAAAATTATCAAAGAATTTCTGATTTTGGTTGTAAAATTTTCTAGAAAATCAAACATAATGATTAAAATATTTCATAAACTATAGTTTCGCAAATAACCTGCACTCAGAATTTATTAGCAAAGTACGACGTAATAATTTGACAAAATGTTTCTTTACTATATTATGTGCTTCCTGTAATTAATTAGTTTACAACCTTAAAATATCTATGATAATTTAATATATATTTATCATACATAGATGAATTAAAAGGATGAGGCTATAAAATAAATGAACAAAAGCAACAAATTTAAAAGAAAACAAAGGAAAACCCTGCGTTCTTTTCTTCTCACTCGTTTAAAATGTTGTCCAGTTTTAACATTTTCAATTGTAATATTTTAAATTTTGGTATTTTAAGATTAATAATTAAAAAATAAAAGATTTTCAAAGAAAAGGTTTGCTCTTCTCTCTTTTAAAATAACATAACTTTATAAATCCAAATCTTTGATAACATAATTTCAACATGATTCTCAACATATGAGTAGAAATCCTTTTATTTTATTATCAAGGATTCTGCATATATATTAAATTTCGAGATTTTCTGATTAGTTTTTTTTATTATAGTTGAGTTACAGTTAATTCATAATAATTTCCTAACTTAAATATATAAAACTAATATATAAAATATATAAATATATAAAACTAATGTCTGATAAATGAAATCAATATGGTTATAAAAATAATTTGTTTGAAACTCTATAGAACTCTAGAAACAGTTTTAAGATAAAACCAATTTAGAATCTGCTATTAATAATTTTTTACCTTTAGTAAAAAAGTCTAGTAATGCATACCTTTTCAGGGTATGCATACCTGTATATTATTTTTACAAAAATTCTCCCTCTGATAGATTTCTTAACAGATTATGACCTATTTTTCATGCAAGGAATTGTCGCCATGGAATAGGGACTATCGCAAGATTTTTCAGTATATTTTAGCGTCAGCATTCAAAATTCGGCGAAATAACTCTTGATAATCTTTTGCAATTATTTACGAAGATCAAATAAATCGTGCCAGTACTATAATAATTTAAAATCTAAAATCTAAACCCTGCCGATTCACTAACAAAATATTGTTATCGATAGGTAATGCGCAGATAACTAAAAACTAGGTATAGTACTAGCGCCTACATAGCGTTCTGTTTACATTTTTGTACCACGGTCGAGAGGCAACCATGCATGCGAGATTAAACCGAAACTGCGGGCAAATTGGCCCGCGCTCCTGCCCAAGGGCAGGAGACTCGCTATGCACAGGTGCAATTCCGAAGCAAATGTGACCGCAATTATATAAATATACTGTAATCCATCCAAACTAAACGAACGTCCAACTGTCTTATTGCAGGTGGGCAGGAGTCGGTTCGCCGAGATCCACTCGCACCCCTTGCCTGGAAGCGAGGGCATTGGCTGGCGTAAGCCGATCCGTATGCAAATTCCTCTTGCGCTCCTTTCCTTCCCGCCGTTTAGGAGGAGACGTATAATAATGCGCACACGTCCTGCGCGCACCTTAAACCTTCTCGCGGCGCAATTTTCTTTTTTTGGCGTGGGAAGGGCGCACGCTGTACGGTAGCTGGCCGTGCGTATCACCATTACGATTGCGCGCGTACCTGCGCCCGCGAGGCTGCCATTGCACTGCACGTATACCTGCGCTGGTTGGAAGCCTCGGGACTGAGATGAATGCCTCTGATTTGTCTCACTTCATTTTTCCAGACGGCCCCTGCTTATTTCGAGTCGGCTTTCTCGAGGTAATTGAGAGATATTTTATGAGATAGAAGTCGCGATAGACAACTTAAGTCGGGCGCTTTTTTTTCTTACCTTTTTGAGCATAAATTTAACGCAAATTTCCCTCATGAAGTAGGCAGCAAAAATCAACAACTTCGTGCAGCCTTACTCTTCGCAAGAAATTGCACAGGTGATGAAACACAGGTAAACAAGAAGCCCGGGCACTTTACAAAGAAGAACCAAAATGTAGTTTGGTTGCCAGAGAACTATGATCCAAAGAGTTATCGAGGGATTTAGGAACTGTATTGAAAATCATTGATTCGACATGAAACCTCTTTGTGAATGTGCAAAAATAACCTCGGCATATACAGCGTGTAAGTGAGCGAGCGTACTTTGATGAATCGGTTGGCATAGAGGCGGGTAGGTTACTGGCACCCTGACGATGGCTATTTAAATACTCGATTGCCCGTACTCGGTGAGCGAGGGAAGGCGGCAAAACAAGGACAATAACAATAAATGGAGAGGGATAAAGGGAGTGCGCACTCGTGCGGTCGGGGCGCTGTACTTGGGCGCTTTCGGAAGAAAGGGCGAGGTAGGGTGCGGCCCCGCAGGGGCGGGGGGAGACTGCTCTGGACCGGCGGCGCGCGGCCCGTAAAACTCGAATTTTAAAGGGGGCAGGGCTGCCGGGCGTTGCGTCGGCGCGTGCCCGCGTCCCCCGTGCGGGCGTCGCCTCCGTCGGCCCTCCGCCGATGATGGATGCGTCCGAGCGTCTCGCGGGTGGAAAGGGGTCGAGGCCGCGCACGTGAGAAAGCGCCCGGCGATTGATTTTTAAAATTCTCGACGTCCGATTCCACGGGTGCGCTGTGAGAAACTGTCGGCCGGGGTCGGTCGGTCAGGGCTCGGCCGGGCCAGTAGATTAAAATTCGTGTCTCCCGCGAGATCGATGGCTGCTGGGGAGCCCGCGGCCCAGCCAAAGAGCTTGTAATGGCCCCTATTATGCGGCAGTCATAATCGGACACGAGTGCCAAGCTGCTTTGCTGTCGGGCATGCCTCCGAACCTTGACTTTTCGTGCCAAAAAAAAAAAAGAGCGTCGCTGTAAGAGGCGGGAGTTGGAATCACGGCTGGATTCCAGCCGAGGATGCATATTCTCATGGGTATCGAGTGGTAGAATGGCGCGCTGCAATAATGGGACTGTCACTGCCTCTGTCATTCTCGATTGGTCCATTGAAATGGTAAAGAAGGGGCGTGCATACGAGTGCGCGTACGCGCGCTTGCACGCCTCCTGTCACGAAGATCTACGTACCTTAAACTGGCGGCGGAACTGCGATTTTTATGCCGGGCACGCAATCTCCTCTCTTTCTACCCCCTCTCACTCGCTCTCTTTTTTCACTCTTTCTTTTGTTTTTCGGGCGATAGCCGCACGCGTCCGCCGCGAAGTGCGAGATTTATGGCAAGTGTGATATGTAATGCCTTTATAATTCTTGCACAAGGAGGTTTATTTATTCCTCTCTAGTTGGACCGGGCGCCCTCGCGGCTCGTACGTGCTTATTGTTTATTTTCGTTGTGCAAAGCTCAGTGCACAGCCCTACAAATGTGAAATCCTAAAAGTTTTTCATGCAAATTGATTATATTCATGTAGCAATAGTGTATATAGGTGTTATGTATCCCTATTTGTATTATGTCGCTTGTCTACTCCTAAAATTGCATATTTATTTATATTTGTCATGTATTTTTATATTTTATATTTCTTCTGCGTAAATCCTTTATGAGAAATGCAAATTTTCGTTAGCACAGGAAACAGTTGATGTATGTATAAATTGCTCTAAAAATAATAAAAATAAAAAAAAAGTAGGAGTCGCATTTAAGTACGACACAAAGAAACATAACGTCTATGTCATCGAGCGTGAAATATATCACCGTAGGGTTTCACACGTTTCACCGGCTAACCCCTTTTTAGACTTTAAAGCATGAAGGGGTTGGTGCGCATTCAGTTACTTATTTATTAACCCATCAACATTAAACGCCCTTCACTGTGGCGGCAATCTAGATCATGTTTCAAAATGAATTCAACATTTAATGGTGTACCTATAAATAATTGAGAAAAATAATTTCAAAAATTTAATTATTAAATTTTAAATTTACCCTGATAGAAATGGTAATGGGTATTTAGTTAATTTTCTGCTTATTCAGATAATTACTATAGAATTTTATTTGTCTCTCTACCTGCTATTTCTCGTGAAATATATAAATGTTATATATGTAGTCAAAGATACGCAATTATTAGTCACTGTTGAATACTACGTATTATAACGATTTCTGGTTTAATACGTTAAGTAAATATTCTATTAATGTAGTACAAAAATAAAAAATCATTATTAGATAGTTTATTTAACTGAATTAAAACAAAACTAAACTTCTATTTAATATTATAGTTTTTTTATGCAAAAGAATTATATAATATTTTTTAATACTCAAAAACTTAATTAAAATTAAATCATTTATTATTTATTTACTGTCGTTCAAATAAATATTTAAGAAATATTCAAAGTATATAAAAATTAGTTTTTGAGGGTAATTAGAGTTACAGCTCGCTTATTTAAGCTTTGCCACATTTATGTATATGATACGAATATATAACATACATCTGCGGTTATACGTTTAAAGATAAAACTTGTAGGTGCACGTAAAAGGTTTACACTACAGAAGGTTATCTTTTAATTGGGTGTAATATAAGAGGTTAAAAGCAACATAACTTTTATACAATTTCAATTTAAAAGAAATTAAACTTAAGAATACTTATGCTGTACAATAGCTTTACAAATTTTCGAGGTACGAACTCATTTGAAGAATAAGAAAATATTGTGTACTTTAGAATTTATTTAGGATTGTTAATTTTTGATATGATTTTTATTTAAAGCAGAATTTCATGCTTAAAGCTTGTTTAATGGTAGAAACAAATGGTCTCATCGGGGAAAGAAACTTTTTTGTTTTCACATGTTCATGTATATCTGAAATCGGAAAAGTCAACTCAGTAAAAGCAAACAAGTAAAATAGGTATTCACCTGAAATAAAACAAAAAAGAATATAACGCAACTGAAAATAAACGAACGTTTTTTAATTCACGATAGCGTAATTCAGCAATAAAAAATACCCTTTTATACGATATTTTTTATATTTTAATACTAACTTGATATTATGCTCTAATATATACTGCGCTAAGTCAACGTGAACTAGTTATCCAGGCAGTCAGGAAATCTCGGTGATCTTGCTTAATAGAGTTGTGTTTGCGAAAATAAAAGAAGATGAAGTTGTACAGACGATAGGAAGAGCAGAGTCGTGAAAAATGACAGTTTGGTTACACCATTTATATCCGAAGAGTGAAGCCGAACGAGTGACTCAGTGAATCCGAACAATTGCTCGGCACCTATCGGTTGAATGACATTATTGGTGAAGATAGAGTGGAAGCAGGAGACGTAATGGCGCGGGGCCGCGGAAGAAAAGGGCGCCCCAAAGGTCAGGCGGGGGTTGGGGGCGGCTGGCGGCGGGCGCGAGTCCCGGTCCGCACGTGCAACGCGTGCCGCGCGTGCCCGCAGTCCGCAGCGCGGTGTTCATTAATTTGTAGAGGTTTAAGCGGCCCCGGGGCCCCGTGCGGCTAGTTATCTAGTTAATGGCGCGCGAGAGATGACTCGAGGATGGATACACACATGCATATACGTATATCTGTCGGCCGGTAAGAAAGCGAATCGCTCGGTCGGCGAAAATGCGGTTGGGAAAGTCACCCCTCCAGCCCCGAGTGCGTGTAGGAACCCCCGGCGGGGGCGCGCTCTCACGGCGAGTCACGCGTCACCGGGCGGCCGGCCGCAATTCCGTTTAATGCTCCGGGCGGACTTGTCGCCCGGCTCTAAACGAACTTTTAACGAGCGCCCGGATTTCACGGGCTGCGGAGGCGCGGCCTTTTTTTTTTACGCGCCGGGGTAGTACGTACCTATATATGTGTGTACATGCGTGTATACATATATTAGGTGTATATCGATTGGCGCGTCGACGCGGGCGCTACCGCGCGCGGCCTGAATACACGTACACGTACGCGGGCCGGGGCCGGGGATTCTCACAGGGAGACACGGGGCGCGGGCGCCTCGAGAGCGGCCCATTGTGGCCGCCGCCCCGAATACAAGTCGCGGGCGTGCGCGCGCATTAAGCGGCCCTCGGCGGCCTTTCGCCCGGCGAATCCCCCCTCGAGCACGTACCGCGCCCTTGCGCAATTCCGCTCTTTTTTTCCCGGTATATATGTATATATACGTGTACGTATCGGCAGGCCGGCCAGGCCGCGGGGCCCGCGCCTTCGATCCTTGCGACACTCCGCGGTCTGGAAAGGCGCCCATTGTTCTCGCCGTCCGTATAAACCGCATCGGCGGCCGGGGCTATGCTTTCTTTAACGTTCGTCGCGGGAGAAAAGCCGTTTTCATGGCGGATCGCGGATCGCGCAATGTCTTAGGGGGGGGGCGGTCGCCTCGGCCAGGGCGGCGTCACACGGCCTCGCCGCGCGTGCGGCCGCATCGTAAATTAGCGCGATAATCCGTTCTTACATGGCGAGCCGCCCCCTCGCCTATCTCCGTGCGAACGCATCCGGTAAGCCCTGGCTCGCCGGGGGTGTGTTTGTTTTATGTCACGGGATCAAATGCGATTTACGGAATTCGGAGGAGCCGACCCCCGCGTAGCACAATCCAAGTCACCGGGCTCGACTTTCCCATGAAGGGGAGCGGCCCGGGAGCGGCCCCGCCAGTCACCCGCAAGTGCACTACAAATGACTCCTAGACTCGCGCATTAGGTAGCGATCGCAGGCCGGGGGAGAGACCCGCTCCTGCCCCAAGGTGAGCCTATTTTGGCTTACTAACTCGTGTTCGGGATTATGGCCTCGCCCCGAGAACTTTACTGCTATCGAACAATGCTTTTTTTTTATCGTCTGCCTGCAAGCTAGATTTTTCTTGATAACAATGCATTCAAAGTCCAAGATTAATCGTATATAATTATAAGCGCAAACGTTAGATATACGTGTCTCCGGCATTTTTCTATTAATTATTAATACCCCTATATATTTATTTACAATATGTTACATTGTAATTGACAAGTTGAAGATTTCGAATTCATGTACGCTAATAATAGAAGAACTAGATTTTTCTTAATATAAACTACGGTTTCGATACATCAATTTTATTTATTAATGCTAACCGTTTAACCAAATACTTTAATTTGCACAAATCGAAAAAATCACAATCGTCTTAGCTATCTTTACCCACGAATGGTGAGCAAAAATTGGTTTTATAATTTATTATCAAATACCTGCATAATTCAGTGTTATCGAATTGTCTGAAACATCAGTGCAGAGAAATAAATTTATATTTTACGCTTGCGGTCGAATGCTTCGTGTAATTCTGTGTTGATATTAACCCTCGATGTTTGTCTCGATACATCAATAATTTATTTATTTTTCTCTAAATTATCACATTCAATCACCAGCTTCTTATCGTACAAATAAACTTTATAAGTACGAACTAGAGAAAACTGAATGATAAATAATGTTCTAACAGGATTAAAAATCTATGTTTGTACAAACGGGCGCGAAAACGCGCTTACGTCAGTATATGAAATGGTTACCCAAGTTGTAATTTATAGCTTTCTCTATTTAGTATTCAGAATTGCAATAATGTTCAACGAATAGCACAACTTAACAATGAGATTCTAACCATAAGTTTTCTTGAACCCCGGTACACATTGTAGCCGGACTGTTTTCATTTCCGATTTAAAAAATATTAAAAATATAAAATAAATAGTTATATCAAATAGAATTCATAGTACCATTATAACTGAGAGGTATCTCTTGTCAGTATTTTATGCTTGCACGATCAACTGGACCACTGTTTGTATAAATAGTTAATAATAATATTTCAAATAATTATTACAGTGTTAATATATACTTTTGCAATAATAAAATATTGTTACAAGTAATATTTAATATTTCTTGATATTTTTCTTCGTCTAAAAACGCACGAATTGCTCTCAAATGTCAGTACATTTAAGGCAAAAATAATTTACCTCGAGCGAACGTCACTGATCAGCACCGAATCGCGGATTCAGTTGGCTTCATGGACAGTTCAGGGTTTCGTGGAATCATAATTTTTCGACGTCGTTGCAGCACGTCGTAATCGTCAGGAATAACGACTTATTAACGGGAGATTCACGTGTGCTGGCCCCTTAATTTTGCAATTACATTAGTCCGCAGTTATTCGGATCTCTCGCGCAGGAAGCCGCTTGTCGATGATTATCGAGCCCGCAGCCATCCTAATTGACTCGGCACGCACGCTTCCATACGCGGGCCCCGAAATAATAAACATCGCGTAGGGCGCGCGCGCCCCCAAATTAAAATCCCGCGGTCCCTGTTTCGGCAGGTGATGCGTTTACACGTGCATACGAGGAGATGCATGCACGCGCAGTTTGTGTTATAAGGGGAGTACCTGCGATCTTGCCTCCGCGTTTTTACACCGTACTATTATTGGCGCTAGTACGTCGATTCCAATTTGTGATCGCAAGGGAGCGCCGCCCTTGCCGATCAACGTCCGGACATGTGTCCTCCTTACAACGTTGCTCACCGGTATTCAATAGCCAGCTTGTCCAGTCAATTCGGCTAAATATATGCATCTACACAACATGCCCAGCTGCATATATTTTTATTCGAAATTTTTTTGCGTACATGTATTAATCATTTTCAAATGTGTTGTTTACAAAACACCGTACGATTATTTATTAAATTATTAATTAAATCTATGGGTTAGTTTATATTTGATTTTTGCAAAATTTCATAAGACATTTCGACAAGATTATCAAATTGTTTTTATTATGTGAATATAACATATTATACATATTATGAGACATCTTTATAACTGTCGATATTCTAGCTATTATCATCAAAGTTAAAGTTTTACATAAAAATATTCCATTTTTTACTTATTTTATTAAATTATTTATTTTTAATACATTAAATCGTAATAATATTTATAATACTAAGAGTTTTGAAGAACTATCTGCTTTTTTGCAAATACTTAATATATGTATATTAATCATTTCTCATCGTGTAAGATGGATCGAGCCACAATTACACAGTCATTCCGTAACGCCTAACCGCAACAGCTGAAACAGATGCACAGGGCATGTGTAGTGTCCGAAGTCACGTCGCTCGAGATCATTATGGAGAGATTACGTACGTACACGTATATAGCGAAGATCCGAGCTACGGCAACCAATTAAATTTTGGGTTCACCACTGCGCAGTATCGCAAATTACTGTAGACTCGCAACCTTATTTACTAATTTTATGGTTTATAGACCAGAAAGAGTTACTGTTCTTATAAAATAGATCAAAACTAATGTTCTATAGAAAAACACTAATAATTTTCGAAACCTCATTGAATAAGCCAGGTTAGAAATCCATAAGATCTTAAATATAATGTTTTATTTCTTTAATTAATACAATTGTACTGTATTACACAAATAGTATTTTGTCAGAAAGAAAATTTTGTCTATTGCGTAAAGTAAACTATGAATTTACAAACATATGTATTTCATTTTTCTATTTATTTTATTAAAAACTACTTTTATTAGAAATTACTTGTGTAAGTTCATATAAACTTTTCTTGTATAGATAGTTATGGCATATAACTAAAAAATTGAGAAAATTATACATTAATTTTATAATTAAATTTTGTTTTATAATTTCTTTTCTAGAAGATCTTTCATGATTCGTTTGTAATTATTATTATGTTGATATTTTCGGATTCTAGAAACATATCCAACAAATGGATATTTTTATACAGAGAAATTATGTACATAAATTTGTGAGTAGTGTATAAAAAAATTTTAAACCAAATTTGAAGCTTTTTGAAAGTTACGTAGTTGTCATAGCTCGTCTCAAAGATGGTTGTATATATACGTCGAAGATATAATTCATGTTAAATATCAAGAGCTAGAAAAAGGTAAACATTCTTTTGAGTATAAGCTATTTATGACGTATACATTGTTTGTACCTCCTGTTTTGATTTATCAGAAGAAAATTTATTTTCAAGTTATTTGAATGGTCGCTCCTATAATGCAAATGAAGCCTCCAATTCAACTGTTTGGATTGTAAGTTGAAACTGTCTTCATTTTCATCTAAAAAGATTAATATTTAAAAGAATGACAATGAATCAATTGATGATTCCAATTAGAAATATACATAAGTTATTTGTTGTAAGTTTGGACAGTGATTTAGAATTCGATTAGAGTTTTGACTGTAGTCTGAAAAGAAGAATTATTTTCTAACTCTAATTTTTGAAGAAAGTCTTTTGAGTGTTTAACTACGATTATACTCATTAATCAAATGACCTGACATAAATTATACAAAATTTACTTTATAATACATGTTTCTATAGATTGAGCCTCGCCATTTAAAATGAAAAGTTTAACTTTAATTATTCGTCTAGAAATTATTATTTTCATTAGCTAATCTTTTAAAAATACACGTACCAATACTTTCAGTATGAGGCATCGATAATAGTTATGTTAGACGTTTAACATTAATAAAATATTGCTGAAATCGTACGCTCCATTTCTTTGACGATCTCTTAATCGTAACAGAAGTATTTTGAAATCCATAAAATTAAAATATTAATCCCCTTCAATACAAGAAAATTTCAAAAATTTCAAAAATGCATCTTTCTGATTTACGCATGCACAATAGTATGAAATTTTTTAGAGAATTTTGACTATCGATATGCATGTGTATCGCGACTGATAACACCATAGAATATATATGGCCCCTCAGCGCGCGTAGAGAGACGACAAACGGACCGATATCAGGACGAGATACTTATCTCATCGCGGTGTCGCGGAAAAATATCGCTCCGTTTTTTCCCCGTTGTCCGTTCTCTTTTTCCGCGTTTCGCTTCCTTTGTATCCACATGCATGGTGCATATGAGTAATTTATGGGGAGTAGAGGGGTCGTTATATCTCTACGCGACTGTTGGGTGAGTCAGAGTTTTGGCCGATGCTATCTGCGGGGTGCGCGACCAGCAACGCAGTACTGCACTGTCTGTATATATGCACGAGACCGATGCGCCGTCGCTTTTCTGTCACATTACGAGAATTATCGCGTCCTCGATTTCTGTTATTATCAAGCATTGCCAAGCGGCGATAATTACTGTAATTGAGTCAAGCGGTTGGGGATTTATATTGAATTTTATTCTTTCACTTCTATACCTCATCGGTTGCGTTTCTTTTGATCCTTTACTTATACTATTGCTTTTTTCTACAATTTGAAGAATTTTATTCAAGAAGCTATACATGTCCTTTATTTGCAATGATTCAATTGTTAAATATTTTTTATTTATAAACAGCTCGGGTTCGTTATTTGTATATTGTGTATCGCATGTAGTATTACTTAAAATAAGGTTAGTTGAAAAAAGCATTGTTGTAATTTTACTTGTTCGTTTCGAATTGAAAAGTTATTTGAAAAATACTTTCTTAAACATTTTCAATATATTGTCACAAATCAAATTTTTTATTTAATAATTGATCCCAAATTTAAGAGCAACATATTTTTATTTTTGAAAGTAAGTGAATTCATACGAGCTCATGCATATGAGTTGTAAATCTCATAAAAGAAGTCTTTTCGTTATTATCAGAATATATCTATTTCGAAATCACTCTATCTAAAATCTGTTTATATTCTATCCATTGCGAGTCAAAATACATAAAAGAGAAATAGTTTTTATTTAAAAGAGTGGGAAATGCAGTATTTGAAAGAACAAGAAATTGGGGATATTGTACAAAGAGAGTATAAAGGTGAGAGTTTGAGAGGTATACGTTCCTGAACCTAGAAATGACCGGTGATAGGCCTCAGTCCTCAACTCTGAAATGACTAATGATGGCATGTCATCCCTCGTCGGGCGATGTACTTTGTTAAAAGTGATGCTGTGGTAGCTCAACGATCATCCGTAAAAAATCATGTAAAGTATGCAGGTTGTGAAATAGCGCAGGCGTGACTGAAATGTCAGCCAACCAAGCTCCTGTCGATAACGAGTGCTCGTTTCTCCTCACAAAATAGATGTGCCTCATACCAGTATTAAGGCTTATTTTGAGTTTGAGGATAAATTTTTCAGTGATCCGTTAGCATACGAGGGAGCAGTAATTTATCATTCTTAAGACAGACAACGTTATAAGATACTTACGGAGTTACTAAGAGCAAGGGTGGTGTTTCATCTTAAAAAATATGATTGATATACATAACACTGCATTAGTTTTTTTACAACAAAAATAAAAGCAATATAAAAAAAATCTCTTTAAAAAGGACTTTTATAATCCGGCATTATTGAAGGGTTATTCGAAATATTGGAAAAAGTCAACATTTGAAGTTTTTTTTGTTGTAAGATGTAAGCAGTTGAAAAGGTTAAAGTATATTAAAATTTAACTACTTTACCGTAAAGTAGGCTAGTGTAAAAAGTATATGACTGGTGGTGAGTATATAACAGAATAAAAGTCTTTGGTAATTGATAACTGTAGTCAATGTTATAAAGATACTAATTTAAAACAACATTTAAAATTAAGCAAGATTTGGAATACATTATAGTATTATTTTGAGCGAAGCTATTACTAAAACCTCGACTGGAATCCGCTATAAAATCTGTTTGAAAAAATTAAAATTCTGGTAGGGTACTCTGGTCATTTAGTTTTTACTGGTGAAATTTTTCTATAGTTTTCCAGGAACCCCTAAAAGTATTATATACAGAGAATACTTTTTCTCGGATTTGTAATGTTTTTACGACAGGGCAACCTAGTTCTAAAACAAAAATGTCTGCACGAATAAACAGACTGCGAGTCCTGAATTCCAATTATTAAGCTCCTATCCAGAGGAATAAGTGAATCACAGAGCTCATTGAACATGCATTTTAATTCGATTAGGGTTTATATTGCAAAAATAAGATATGAATAAGATGTTAAAATTATTGTGGAATATTAGGGGGGCGAAATAGTAGTCGGATGTGAAAAAGAGTCGAGATAAATGGCAAATGAGGCGGATTATTCATGAGGAAAGGAGTTTAGTGGCGGGCTGGGGGTAGGGGTAATAGGAGCCGCTGGTCGCAGGGCGTCCGGTGATCGGATGAGCGAGCAATGTACCACTAGAGGCGTCCTTAAATAGCGGGCGCACGTAAGTGAGGCGATTTGTTGATTCGATCGCAGGGTCAGGCGTCAGTGGGAGCCAGAGGGGAGCCGGCGTGGGGCTGGCCGCCGCTGGTTATTTAATCTCTAATCCCGACACTCGAGGGTGACTCCGGGAGCGATACCCTGGGCGCTGGAGGCTCCGAGGGGGCGAGGCGCGTGCGCCGCCCCGGCGAATCCGGCCAATCTGCCGGCGGGGGGCCGTGAAAAGGGCGCCGCGCGCCACCGGAAGCCGGGAGTCTCGCGGGCGCTCGGAGGCGCGAGAGCCGCACTCGATAATCGGATTCGGGCCCGAGCGGCGGCTGCGGCGGCGGGCGCGAGGAGGTGGGCCCGGCCCCCGGGGCCCCGGCCGTGTATCTAAATAACAGCTTCGGCCCGCTCGCTAGGATGTTATTAAAAGCTGAGTTGCGACTCGCCAGTGACACGCGAGCGAGATTTATGCCGCCGCTTCCTCTGTGATTAGGTCCTTCTTTATCTGCCCCTCCCCCCGCTCTGTCGAGGCTCTGCCGGGCTCTCGCGGCCCATTTACATATCGCCTCTCTCCGGCGCGCGCTCAGCTCTCTCCGCCCGCCCGCCGACTTCCTATGCCCGGCCCAAGCCGCCTCGTTAAAAAGGACCGCGCAAGTGTAGAGGCACTTTGCACTGGAGCACTGTTACATCGGCCCGATATCGGCCTCGATTATTAGTATTACACGGCTTTGTCCGCGATGCCATTACCCGATTGTCTTGCCCGCGCGCCTTTTTCCTCTTTTAGAAAGCGCTACCCGCCAACCTGATTGATAGCACCGGGAAAACGAACGACCTCCTCGCAGGCTTCGCCCGGGAAAAGTAGCGCGCCTGACCGCTTGATAAGGACACTGCCCCAGCCTGCACTATAATATCGGCTGGATATAGCATTACGCTTCCCCCACCACAACATTAAGTAGTTCAATCAGCTTTACTACTGGTTTTCAATTACGTTTCACAGCTAAAATGTAAGCAGTCACGAGAGCTCTTTGTGAAAATACGTTAACAATTTCAAATCTGCGTATAAGAGAGGAAATCTACTGTAAATACCTACCCACTCGCTGTGGCACCTCCTGTAAGTGTTTGCTTATCGGTGTAAGGCTGCTTGACGGCACTTTGAGAATTACTGCGTCTCAATTGCGTATTGTATTTAGTAGCTTCTCGTTTAATAGACGTATACGTATACCTATACAGATAGCGCATGCGTGCAGTCCCGGCCGCTATAAACTGTTATTGACTTGTAACAGCAGGCTTACCTAAACTTTCAAAATAATTTTTCATTGCGAAACATTTCGTTATTATTGCAAGTATTCGTATAATGCCCTTGCTTAAGTTTGAATAATTAATAAAAGTTGAAAATGAACGTATAATCTAGATATTTTAGCGGTAAATCCATACGAACTTGATAAATGTCCAACCAACAGCGGGAGAAAACTTGCCAAAGGGAGTTGGATTAGCCAAAGTTCAATAACGAGCGAAGAAGCAAGTGGAACAAGACGAACAAGACGAATAAGACGTTGGGAATGCCGGGCCACTGCAGTCATTGCGAGTACGCGGCCGATTTATACATTGGGGCCCCGGGGTGGGAGCGAGCGCCGCCCACTCGCGGCAATCTTCATCTCCGGCCGGCGCGTTGCCCTCCCGCGCATCGAGCTTGCGCCCCCGAGGCCCTAATTAAGCCGGGCGTCCGGGGCCCGAAGGTGTCGGCTTGCACCTGCAGGGCCAATTAGCCCGCGGGGACTCGGGGGCCGGGGCCGATTTTCTGGGGCGGAAAGAATGGAGGCCCGCGCGCGATAAATCCCCTGGTAAACCATCCCTAACTAAATCGAGGCGGATGCGCGCGAGGGGTGACTCGGCCCGGCGGTTACCGGTGTGAAATGTTCCCATGGGGGGTCCGATGTCGCCCGGCATCCGTCTGGGAACAATATGCCGGGCGTCTTTGGCCGGCGGCGCACGCGCCACACTCCCTCGAGCGCCGCGCCCGTCACCCGATCCGCTCGGCTAAAAAGAAGCGCCACTAGGACAGATGAGGGCCCCCGTAACTCTATACCCGTAGGGAAGCGACGCCCGCAGCTTCCCTTATCATACCCGCCGATATAATACGTGTACCGCGCCGGCCTTTTTTCCCCCCCTCGTCGCCCCCGCGGCATTAGAGCGGCCGCGGAGTCAGTCTGACGGATCGTCAAGGATCCTTTATCATGTATTCGCGCGCGTGTGCCTCGGCAGTCGACTCGCAGATACGTATATACGTGCGCGGGAGCGGCGGAGGAGCCAAGTCTACGGGCCGGCTGTTTGTTGTCGCCGGCTGCATTATCGCACTCGAGCTCGAGCACGGACTTAATCTCCGGCGCTAGGTCGGCCCGGCCCCCAATGATCCCAGTGAGCCGGCGGGCGCGGCACGTGGCCCTCGCACCCCCCGGCCGCCGCGCTATTTCCCCGGCCCTGCAGCCTGCGGGATTACGTGGAGGCACGTATGTGGATAGGTACGTGTGTGTGTGTGTGTGCAGACGGCGTCGCCCGCGCTCGAGTGACTCGCCGATTCTCCGTTTGCTCTGCCAATCCGGCGATGAGAGGTGCGCTCGAGCGTGCGACACGTCTTTCTCCGCCTCCGTACATTCACTTTGGATTTGTACGTTACATTGTTGGCTGCTGTACTTGTTTGCAGGCGCGTCAGCCGGGTTCAGCCTCGATGTGCGAGCCCGCTTTTTCTACAGGCGACTCCATGCCGCGTACTACCGATACACTTTTATTGTAGATTTCCGAATTTGATTGTAAAGAATATCATGGACGATACCTTGGTTTATCACTGAAACTATTGTCGTTAATTTTGCAGATGGATTATATTTGAAGTAGAATAATTTCACTCTCGTCAATGACAACAGTAAAGCAACAATAACCACACCAAATGTAGCAAGAGCATAATGGTAAATCAAGCTAGGACACGTTAAATGAAATAAAATGTAGGCAAAAAAAATGAAAAGGGAGCGGTGGTCGATGGAGTTGGGCGATAAAGTGGGTCCATTGAAAATGAAAAAAAAGCCAAATGGACAGACTTATGAATGTGGCAAAGTCGCCCAGTCACGCGGGCCAGTTGTATTGAAAAAGCCCCAGTGACAAGGAGGCGTAGGAGGAAGCCGCGGATTCGCGGGCGGGCCGGGCTCCGATCGATCAGCGCCGGCTCGCAGGCTAAATAATAATTAATCTGCGATTAAGTCGGCCCCCGGGTGGGGCGACGGGCCGGACGAGTGCGCGCCGCTAATCCGGGGGCATTAGGGGTGACTTTGCACCGGCGGCGCCTGGTGGGCGGCTCGGCCTCGCCCCTCGCGGCCCGGCACGCGCATCGATACATCAGGCTTTGCATGGCTGATATGGGAAAGCCCCGGGGCCGGCATTGTCGCCGGCCGCCCGGTCACGTGGGCCCTGCGCGCCGCGGGCCTTTGTGGGAACACGCGCACACGCGCGCGCAGGCACAGGTCCGTGCGTGCACGGGTCCTCGCGGCGGCGCGTGGCGCACCCCCCCGCGCTTTTTCTTTTTTTTTTGTTGCCCTTTTCCCTCCTTTTCATGCTAATGCCCAATGAATAAATCATCCATCAGGCGGCGTTTGTTTTCCTTTCCGATTTTCGCGAGGCCGCGGCGGGGCCCCCCCGGGGGGTCGGCCTATCCCGATCGGCTTTTCCCGGCGCCTCGCGGGAAGCCGGCCTGGCCCGAGGCGGGGCCGCATTATTATTTGGCGCACGAGCGCCCCATAAAGCTCGCGCACAAAGCAGATCGATCTTTCCGATCGGGGCGCTCCGTTTTTTGAATTAATGTTACATTAACCGGGGCCCGCGCCGCTTCGGCGCTTTATCCACCGATCGGCAAATATTCAAAGCGGCCCGTGCGCGCCTTCTCTTATAACTGTACGAGCGGAGCCGCGGGCAGTGCGGCGGGGCAGCGCCTCGAGGAGGAATTTCCCCCGGAATTTCCCGGTCGGGCCTTTCGCCGGGGGCACGGGTCGACGGGGCGATCGGCCGATCGGCGGCCCGGAGCCATCGGGGGGGGGGCGCGGGCGGGTCGCGGAGAGGCGCACGGTAGTCGGTGGGGGGACAAAAGGCGCGGCTCCCGGCGGGACTAATAGTCGGGATGGGCGGTATCTCGCTATCGCTATCTGGTCCGGCGGCTCCCGTGGGAGCGGGCGCGCGCAGCCTCCGCCCGCGGCAATCGATCCGCGTCATCTCGGCCCTGGTGGTTTTTGTGCCCGCGCGGGACTCGCGATCGATAGCCGAACCTTTCAATCACGCGACACCCGCCTCCGGCTCCTTAGCCGCTGTCATGATGTTATAGTCGAGGCCGATGCTTATCGGGCCCGCGCGAGCTTCCAGCCTCCCCGCTAGGGCGCCCCGGTACGCCGCTCCCGCTCTCCGCCCGGACCCGTCAAGGTATTTTCAATTATTATTCTTCGAGCTCGCTCGCCTCTGCTCCCGTCTCCGGGCTATTATAATCAGTAGGCGATCGAGAGCCTCGATAAGTGCCCGGCGGACCGAAGCCCGCGAGCGCCGAGGCGGGATCCAGGCCGGAAAACAAGCGGCACATCCCTCCTGGAAATTTAACGAGCTCGGTTACTCTCTTGGCTAATTTTTCGCCACCTCCCTTTCCCTGCCGCGCCGAAATCCGAAGCCCGCTCCTCTACGGAAACCTTGTCCTTTCAATATTCATTTTATTCAAATGACTTAAGTGAATATATAATTGACGAGTGCAGTGAGTCTATTCTGTCATCTATCATCCTTCTTAGCCTATCATCAATCTACAAAGGTATCCTGCAAACATATCGCACGATGAAAAAACTGAGCAACCATTACCCACATTCAGTTTAGTAATCCGAAAACAATGTAATTTGATAGGACTCGTTTCAAAAGAAAATCTAACTCCAATGAGTCCTGTACACATATAGGCGGGTAATCAGTTTTCGATGCGTTACAGGATCAATCTGATCAAACATTATTGTCCCCGGTTTACCGAGTCAGATGGGTAATCCTTACCTGCCTCCCTCCGCTAGATTAGCATAACACCGTTTAAATATTTGTAGTGAAACTAGGCGCACAAATTGGACTAACTAACATTAGCGATATTTTGGCGAGTAAGAAAGTGAGCTTAAAAGACCAGAGTATAAAGTGGAGAAAAGGTCGATAGCGCGATACATAAGAAGTAGGTGTTTCTACAAGGCGAATACAATAGTAATAAGGACGTTTATTGCATCAATTAGGCGGGAAAGCACGAGGTCGCGGGGCGATCGATAAGGCCTGCGCACCGGTCTGGCCACATAAATCGGCGTCGCTCGGGGGAGGGGCGGGCCGATGAGCCCGGCGCGATTATGACGCGGCGGCTCGCGTGCGCGCCGCTAACGAGGGGCCCGGATATTTCGTCGGCGAGTGATAAATCCCCGGCGGCCGCGGGCCCGATGCATCGCGCGGCGGCTTACTTTCCCGGGAGCCCGCGCTCCTAGGCCCCCGCGGCCCTTCCGCCTCCACCCGACGATCCCATCGCGCTCCTCCTTTTTTTCCTCCCGGCCCGCGTGCGTTCGGCGCAGATCGGCCGATTTTCCCCGGTCCCTCGGAACGCACCCGCGGCTATGCCGAGCCGTGAACCCGCGAGCCGATCGCCTCCCGCAGGTAACGAGCCCCGGACCCTCGGCCGGCCCTCCCGAGATCGCGATCCCCTCTGAATTATCGCGCGCCCGGCCACGAGAGAGCCGCCCTCCGCCTTCTTTTCTTTTTTTTTTTTTATTATATGCCTACCGCTTTTGTTCTTGTTTTTTTTTTGTTGCGCTTTTGCGCCCAAGGAGTTTATATGACGCCTATACACGCGCCCGCGCCTCGTTTCGCGGGCGCGGGGGATTCTTTGCGCGCCTGCCGGCTTCTTCCTCAAGGCCCCGCACATCTCCCCGGCAATTTGGCCGAGCGAGTTTTAATTTGCCGGCCCCGAGGATCGAAGTTGGCTCTCGTGCGCGCGTGCGCTCTCCTCTCGTTTTTATTTTATGCCGCGTTATATTATACATCGAGGCATTTTTCGTCCAAGATCAAAAATTATAAGCGCGCGCACGTACGTATATACTTAAACGCCGATCATTCCCCACGGTCTACCTTTATTTACATTTTTTCAAGGTTATTGCCTTAGATTTGTTTCTCTCGGGAGGATTCATCGAACCGATCACCATTAATAACCTTTGATTCGAGCGTATACGTATACGCTTATGGCTGTGAGGTGGCCCGGTGGCGCCGGCGGGAAATCTTAGCGACGATGCGATATTTTTTACGGCCGAGATCCGATTGATGCATTCAGATTTAGCCGGGGAGCCATTAGTTCAAGCTGACAGTTATACAAGGCCACACAAGCACGGGGCGCTCCTCTTTTACAAATGATTTCGAAGAAGCGCGCCGAGGGAAACTCGTTCAATTCTCAAAAAGGACAAAACACAATGGGGGAAAAGGTTGAGCCGATGCAGCAGCGCCGCGCAATTATTAATCGCGCGGCCCATCCCTCCCCGGGGCCCGTCGACCCTTTGCCCCGTCCGCGAGATGGCAGATTACGCGTAATCGACAAAGAAGGAGCTGCGCGCGCAAAAAGCCCCTTTGTCGAGGGCACAGAAAGGGAATACGTACACATATACGGACGGGCGAGGGGGAAGGGGGGGGGACAAGGGAGGAGCGATTGGAAAAGTGCTCCTTCGATCGAGGCGGTTACACGGCCGGGCCGCGAGGGGCTGCACGGACTCGCGGATAAATCGCCTGCACGCACTCGGAGATCCGAGAAGCGAGGGCAGAGCGGCCTCCGCGCGGAGGGTGGGGTAATAAAGACCCGGCCCGAGAGAGAGAGAGGGGGGGGGAGGGCGAGCGGCGCGCGGGAGGTGGGAGATCCCCGCGGCTTTGTTCCCATCGCGGCGGATTCTCGCGAGGCGCTGACGGGTGGAGCGTTCGCCAAAGCGTGGAAAAGGAGAGCCGAGGCGGCCGTCACGCGAGGCGCCTTCCGCGCTCCCATTGGTTCTCCATAGCCGTCTCCAGGTCGCGCGCGCCGTGAACGCCCCCGCGCACGCACCGCTTATCGCCTCGGCCCCCCACCCCCCCCGCCCACTCCCTCCCTCCCTCTCCCTCTCTCCCTCTCTCCCTCTCCCTCTCTCTCTCTCTTTCTCTCTCTGTCTCTCGGCTGTCCGGCGACAATTCCGCGGGCCCGCCCTCGGCTCCACGGCTCGCCGCCCGCGCCTTCGCCCCGATCGCCTCTCGCCCATAAATTATGCCGAATCTCGAAGCCCGGACAATAATTCTCTTAATTGCGAGGTGACACTAATGATCTCGCTTCTCCGGAGGAGCCTCGGCCCATTATTCCCCAAACGATCTTTACCTAGCGCCGAGCCTACGGCCATCCTCCGTATCCAACTCGGCCTAATTACGTTAGGGTTTAAGCAGACATTTTTTCTAGCCTAATAGCCCTTCTAGCTCTCTAGGTATTTATGGAGTGACTTGGAAATCTACAGAGCTCGAAGATGCCATTCGCTTTTCTGGACCTCTTATCTCCTTTCATCGTTTCTGTTGCCACTTTCCTCGAGCCGACACATGGCATATCGATACAGAAAAAGTAACGCCACGAGATTGTCCAGAATGATTGATGTGTCCACAGAATTCAATACATTCTATCGTCATAAGTAAATACCTTAATATCATCTTTATTACATATTTAATTATTTTTTCCATAATATTCTAATCGAGATATCTTTCTCAATGTCAGCTTATGTTATATTATTTATAATCTACATACCATACACTAATATTATATTGCGCTTCTATAAATATTTCAAAATCTAATAATCTGTAATAATGTTTTCGTATTAAATTACAATTGAATATGAATGATTTAATTATTGACAGCTTATCCATGCTTTTTTATTTTAATAACCAAAGCATGTCCCTTGTATAATATTTTAAAGAAGAAGTATAAGATCACATTGTATATAGTTTACTTCCGAGAAAAGTGGAGATTATTTGAACAAAATTTGAGTAAATTCATATTATATTACTAAATTTACTAGGTACATGTACATACAGATGCACATATATTTCAATACTTATATTTTAATGTTTTTTATTTTTTATTAAAACCTATAGCTGAATATCAGAACATTTTGTAGTGCATTCGCATTACATTTCATATCTAAAATAGTGTTATAATAAATAGACATTTAAAAGAAAACATAAAATTTCTTCAATAGAAACTTAAACGATTTTTATCTAAGTTTACTAGTTCTAATTGCTAATTCACATGATTTTTCAAGATTCTGTTCGTCATTAATTAGTGTATTGATTAATATTGTTGATTTCAGTCTCCAGTTGATTAACACATAGATATAAAAAATGCAACGTTTAATATTTAATTTATTATTTTAATTACACACACATGCGAGAGAATTGAGATACGAATTCCTATAGTTCTATTGACTAAGTTAGTCTTTCCTTATTGGACCTAATCTTCTATCGTACGCTTCCATTGTTTAGACCACGCAGAGCAATTTCCATAAGAGCAAATTTCACAGTGTAGGGTTCGAAATAGCAGACGTGGTTTCATTTCTCTCTCGACTTCTCTTCACGGGCGTTGTTCCTTTTACATTTACATGTAGAATTGACATTTGGAGCGCATCATGCTGTTCAATAAATTTACGTATAAGCTACGCAGTTTGTTATACATGGAAGGAGAAATATGTTAGGAATTAACTACCGAAATTAGTAAATGGAAAACGATAAAATTAGACAGAAAATACATAATTTCTGTGAATATTAATATATTTTAGGTAATTAGAGCCTAAAAAATGAGAGAATAAGTTCTGAAGAATATCATCGTCTTCGGTCTACTAATTCCAGTAGGTAATCAGTACTATAAGACAGTTTTCTCTCCGTGTAGAGTCAATTTGCCTGTATATCTAATGTTTTCATAGCGGCTTAGAAACTTTCTCACCTTTCTCAAAAGCGTAGGTTGGGTGCTTTATTGTTTTTAAAACTATAAATATTTGTTCAAGGATAACGTTTACATTTAATTATATCCTTTAATATTCATGAAATGTACTAAATGTATAGTCATTTTAGCTAAAACAATCACAATTTTATACTGTAGTGCCTTTTTTGATTTGACAAGTCTGCTTGAGTTTTTTTAGAAGTATATAGTAAAAATTCTTATAACATTTCTGTCAGAGCATAAATCATCCGTATATTTTATAACTTGTATGATGTGATATATATTTGGATCGCATAAATATGTGTTTGTAATTTAATCTCGTTTTTATCAAAGGAAAAGTTAATAGAAAATAAATTTACCATTAGGGCAGTTATTATTAAGTACGCGTTTAAAATAATAACTGAATAAAAAAACTTATTGAATGACAATTTATGTTTCATAGAATTAAATTCTTTTTTATAACAAGGTTTGCATAGAGATGAACATAATCCAGTAATGATACAACTAACCAATGGTGTTTAGACAAGTTCTTGTAACAAACTACATTGTAGAATATAACAATCGCGCATATCAGAACATGTATTGTGGAATATACGTGAAAGAAGAAATTTTATAAAAATCACTTTCTGTTCAAGAGTTGAGTAAAAAGTCGTGTGTCAGAAAGAGGAAGCTTGCGTATCAATCGTGTGGCAGTCACATTCTTCAATGTCTAAAAAAAGATTTATTCGACTGTAAAAGCGCTAGCTGCATACTTTAAAAGACTCTGCCGTAGCTCATGGTTAATTAATACTTTACTTATCTTATCGGCTTATAATTTGACTAACCCCTACCGAGAAAAATGAATAATTCAGTAATTATCGATCGAAAATTTATCGATGTTCATCGAAAGGTTACATATACATATAAATAGTAGGTATAAAAAGTAGCGCTGCAGATAAAAGGATTCACAGAATAAAACGATTTAGCACTGTACTTCGTTCTCAAGAGCTACTCTACACAGGTGACTGGAATAAGCACCGATTTTCAGTTTTGACACATTATCACATGCGCGTATATATGATTACATGGTGGAGTGAGAATCTGAAAGGATATTCGCTTGGATGAGCTTTGAGATTGAAGGTGTGCGGTTGATCGACAGTTGTTAGCGAGACAACGTCAATTATTGAGCGCGAAAGTGGAGATGGCAGAGGAAATCCTGTTGGATGACGGGGCGGCGGCGCGCGAATTATTAGAAGCTCGGGCTCCTCAGCGGGGCTCCTCGGGGGCCTCATCCCCGGCGAGGTGGCGGGTGGGGCTGATGGGATAAAGGCGGTCGCGCGGGGTGGGGGCGGGACGGGATATTTATTCGCCTTGGGGGGCGTTATAAATTTGCGGGGGGGCGCTTGGGCCGGCCGACAATCGAGCGACGCAATCTTAGCTTCGTCGCCGGGCGAGTATGCAAAACGGCGCGGGCAGATATCGGCCTAAGCATAAATTCCTCAAGCGC
The DNA here is from genome assembly GCA_018906755.1 of Sycophaga agraensis. Classification (NCBI taxonomy): domain Eukaryota; kingdom Metazoa; phylum Arthropoda; class Insecta; order Hymenoptera; family Pteromalidae; genus Sycophaga; species Sycophaga agraensis. The sequence continues at coordinate 3,946,447 of JACCIE010000011.1, forward strand.
GCCGCGTGACAAGCCGCGCGGCATAATCTCCCCCTGCGGCGGACCCGAGCCTCCGCGCCAAATCGCGGGCGCGAGTGACGGTAAAATAGCCGCGGATTTATGGGGGGGAGATACAGGCCCCAGTCGTCCGTTATATGCCACGCGGAAGCGGCAAATCGAATCACTCGAGGATCGCGCGCGCGCGCGCCGCGCCCAAGCCCCACTAATTGCCCGGACGGACGCGCGGCCGCCTCGATAAGGAAGAGCCCGCGATACCGGCGAGTCATGTGCGCCGCCCCCCGACGGCCGACGCCCCGCGCGCGGCCTCGCGAGCCTCCCGCCGCCCCGCTAATGCGCCCACAAGTAGACTCGGCCGACGGAAAAGCACCGAGCGCCGGGAGATGTGCCCTGAATGCGGCGTACGGCTAATTGCCACCTGCGACGTTCGCTCGAGCCACGCGTTTCTCCGCAGCGCTCGCGTGTGCCCCAGAAGAAGCGGAGGTTGAAGGTCGAGCAATATGCGGGCAAATATTAAATCCCAGCGCTGAGCTCTCCCCGCTGTCGCTCGTAACTTTAATTATCCTGGATTATCGTGCAATTGGCATAAGGCAAACGCGAAATAAGGAACGGTCTTGCCGTGGTTTCGCACGTCGAACATAGCTTACGCGTGCATATATATATATGTGTGTACAATGGGCAAGTGGGGCAAGCAAACTGGCGCTAACGAGCGCAGATCCAATCTGCGAAAAAAAGCCATTAGCAGCTGGAGAAAAGTCAAAGGGGGCCGAGGGGGGGGAAGACAAAGTGCAAGGCCTTATCTGTTTGTTGATATCGCGAGCGGAGGAGCCGGGGGGAGGGGCCGGGCCTCGAGGGGCCGCGGGCGCGGAAGCGGATTTCCCTCTTGACGCCACTCGGAAGGACCTCCGGGGCTCCGCGGCGCCCGCGCACGCACCGACTCGCGCCCCGGATACAACTTCCGAGGCGGCTCTTCACACCTGACTCGGGTGTCAGGCGCGCGGGGGGCCGCGGCCTAACCCTGGGTGGCTCTGTTGTCCTCCAGGGCTCCACTCTTCCGCTTCCCCATTGATTTTTGCCGTGCGACACCGGCCGTTTAATGCAGGCCCTCGACAAATCTAGCGATTTCTATTCAACGAGCCCTTGGGGATACGGGCTAAACATTTTGTCAAACTCGGTTTTTTGTACACGCGGCTTTTTGTGTACAATCGTTTAGAATTTTGTCCGTTCTGAGCAGTCGATGGTGTATTAATATACGTGCACTGCCTTGGTAATACGCAGCAGGAAATGAATGCCTCGATCTCTAGTCTGTACATACAGGCTCATTTATATGCATTATTCCTATATACACGTTCACCTAATTATATTACTTTTTCATGTAAATTCAAGTAAAACAGATGTTCAAAAAACAAAATAAAAAATTTGTTAAAAAATGATACAGGAGAAAGATACATTTTATGTAATATACGAACCATATCGCAATTCAGTAATATTCTCTTTATAAGGCTTAATTGTATTCCATAATGGGACTTTTTACTTAATTATTGGTTATATATGATCTAGAGGACTTACGGATGAAATACAGTTTTGATTTACAATTCTGATCATTGCATATCTAACACGTACCAAATGATTAAGATTATTAAAATGTATCGGAATATGGTGACAATATTTTACAATAGATGGAATTATATTAGAAAAATAAACTAATTCCTTCAAATGAAAACGAGCTTTTAAAATGTATAAAGTATATTTAAGATTAAATAGATTGTACCGCACATTTCAGACATTATTAAATAGTTTTGGAAAGTATGTATACTTTATAAAGCGACTCTCGTGAGTAATGGGTACGATCATAAATAATGCTACTGCATTGTTTCAGTTCTATGAATGTTGACATTCACAAGTCAAATTAATCTTATACGTATGATGGATCTTATCAATAAGATAAAAGTATTGTTAAGTCTATGTAGATTCGTCAGAGATTCAGCTCGATTTGACATATTACAAAACAATAATAAGCTTGCAGATTGGAGTTGTTCTTAAATAGACATTGTTATCGCTTGGTGCAGGGCGCGAGTTGAAGAGTGATCGAGTAGTGAAAATTGGTTAGAAAACGGCGCTATCGGTGATGTATGCGAGGCCTGGTTGTTGGAATTGGCCGACTCGTAGATATCAACAAATAAATCAAGGTTTTTGCAGGAAATCAGAAATTCCGCAGGCAGCCTGGCGAGGAGCGAGGAGTGTGATCGACGAGCGCCTCGTGAAAGGAATATTAAAAAAGGATCGGCGGGCGCGCTATATAGGATCGACAGGGAAGGCTGAAGTGGGCCCGAGGAAGAATAAAAATTAGTTGGAGTGTCGGGCATACAGCCGAGGAGGAGTTGAGGAGTCGCCCGCGCCCCGGCATTATGTACATCCCGCGGGGGCTCGTGGGCCGCACGAGGGCCTGCCCCTCTCGAGCCCCGGGCAGGAGTGCCATTGACGGTGGGCGCACCCGAGGCGGCGCTGGATAGTTAAGCCGCATTGTCCCGAGTTACGCAGGGGAGGGCCGCGCCCACCGGGGAGGTCGCCCGCGCCGACAAAGCCTCCCATTCGACTCGTCTTATATACGGAAAGCTCGCGGCCCATTGTCCGGGGGGCACATTGTCTCCCCGGAGGCGCCCGCCGCGTAATACGCCCAGCGATTATGGTTTTCCTTTTTTTTTTTTGCAGTTTTTTTTACACCTTCCGCGGGGCCGGGGGACGACAGAGAGAGAGAGAGTCGGCCGGCCGGCGATAATTGCGCTCTCGCCGATAGGATCGGCGGGCGGGAAAGGAGCAGCGCAATAATCGGCGATCGCGCGATTCCCAGGGCGCGGGCCGGCCGGCCTCGAGGGCCCGCCGCCGGCCGGGAGCATATGCCCCGGGCCCTCGAGCGCCGCGCGGCATCTGCGGAGTGCCGGCGCGTGCCCCACAATGCGCACTCGTCTCGGGGCGAGTGGCCCTCGGCGCGGCCGCCTAATAACGCTTTGTTGCCGGTCCGCGCCTCTCTCCCTCTATAATGTGCTCCCGGGAGCCGCGCGTCGACGCGCGTAATCGGCCAGTTTTCCCTCGCCGGGGGAGAGCCGGCCCTCCGCCCCGGAAAAGCTGATTAAAGCCGCGGGGAGGGCGCGGCCTTCGCCGGGGGGGGGGCCGGAGGGCGGTTGTCTGATGGCAAGATGGCGTCCCGCGATAGGCCGACGTCGGCCGGGCCGCCGCGGCCGGGCGCTTCGGGAGGGGCGCGCGTTATATTGATCGCATCTCCGCGACGCCGCAGACAGCATCCCTCCTCCGGCGGCCCCGCCGAGCGCCGCAGCCGCCGCCGCCGCCCTCGCTTTGATTCGCAAGGGGCCCCCCGAGATCACATCGCCCCCCGTCATACAGGTGCGCCCGGGGATTTTCGCTCCCATGCAAATCGCCCGACCTCCGCACATCCCGCTTCCCGCTTTCCGCCTCTTCCTCCTCCTCCTCCTCCTCCTCCTCTCCTTCTTTTTCTTCTTCTTCTTCTTTCGCGCGCGGATCCTCCCGCGCCCGGCTTATCGCGCCCGGTAATTGCGACCCATCTGGCATTATCGCGCGCGCGTGTCAGGTGGATATCGCTGATAGCCAGCGGAGCCCCGGTTTTTCTCCCCCTTCTTCCCCGCGCTCGAGGAGCCCCGGTGTCCTCGCTTGGCAATTCTAATTGTTATTATGTTAATTACCGAGGAGGATAACCGGGTGCATACCGACTACTATAACTCCGATACACGCGGTCAAACGGACTGCAGGGCTTTCTTCCGTCGATCGATCAAACATCCGTGCGCGCTTCGCGTCGACAGGCCGTGCGCGTCAAGACCGTGAAAGCTGATCCAGATAACCCGATACCCTGTACCAGTTGTTCGTCATCTAAATTTATCTCTGCGAGAAAGTACAAACATTTCTATCGGTGTACAAGGTATGCATTGGAACGGGCGCGCCGAGAAATTGAGTTTAAATCAAAGGAATAGTCGCTGACGCGACAAACGACGCGTTAACGCGTATTTCATCCAATTCGAGGGCATATAACACAAAGTGTGTTACTTTCCGAGGTAATTTCTGAGCGTTAACGAGTCCACCCTCGCGTTATATTATCCAGGGAGGCAATGTATCTTAAAGTCCTCCTCCGAGTGATAAATCGCGGGGAAGCTTATAACGTTAGAGACGCGAGAAGTGATAAATTCGGCGAATGGCCGAGAAAGAATCCTTGTCGAATTCGCAGAAAACGCGGGGCAGATAGATGGGCGGTGATAAAGCCGGCGGAGGGTCGCTGATAATCTAGGGAGCGCGCGGGGAAAGTAGCCGGGCCGGCGAGTCCGATTTAACCGGCGGACACTTTGTTTTCGAGGCCGCGCCGTAAAGGAAAGGGCGAGTGCGTGGAGGCTCGCGCGCGCGCGCGCATAAAGAGCCGCGGCGTAAAAAGTAACGGGGCGGCCCTCGAAGCCTCGGGGGCCGCGCGATAAGCACTTCTATAACGCGGCCACTTGGGCGCAACGATCGCTCCTTTATACCGGCCGAGGCTCGCGGCCAATAATGCCGCGGCTGTCACTCGGCCGGCGGCCCGCGCGCGCGGCCCCTCGTTATATTGTCCGGCTCATAATGCTCCGCTCGCTCGATTTGCATCCCGCTTTTTTTTTTGTCCCCCCCTCCTCGAGCGCACTCGGGACGCGCGCATAACCGCGCGGGATTGTCGTTCGGGAGTGAATGCCGCCGGGCGCCCCTGCGCCCGCGCAACCCGCCCGGCCCGCGGCCTCTTTTACGCGCGCGCCCCGGCCTTTTTAATATCAACGTCACTCGCGCGAAAACTTCCATTAGCGTCCCTGTTAAATTGTTGGATGCGCTCCCGCGCGAATAGTACGCGTCAGCCGGTCTATGCAGCTTTTATGGGGCCCCGCCCTCGGATATTGGCGCTGTTTATTGACGAGTCACTCGCTCGGCCAAGTGCGCTACTCGTTCGGCTGCATTAACGCTCCGCCAGGAGAAATAAATAAATTTGTATGCGCCGCTGTTTAGTTAAAAGTCGATAGCCATCCAATTTAGTTTAAGTCTTAACAATACGACCCCGTTACGAGCGCCCGTAATCCACGGGCGAGTACAATTTTCAAAAAGCTGTGGATTCGGAAATGGGATCCCAGCAACATATTTTTGATAATGTTTATATAACCAAAAATGTTGATCAGTTTCCAAATTACTAACATTCAGCTAGACACGTCATACCGAGAATCTCGTCCCAAACTCGCTCGAATTTTTCTCCCAGAAGACTACGCACGTATCTCTCGTTTTATTTATCCAAATCCAAATTTTGAGCAGAGTTCCTCTCCGCGACGCAGTCGTTTCCGCCCAAAGTCCGCTAGTCCGGCTGTTGAAATTGGCGCGAAATTTGGCGTTGATCCAAGCTCGGCCAGATGCAGGAGCCCTGCGTGCGGAGCTTTGGCGGAGCGCAGAGGCGGGCGAAAAAACAAGGAGCTCGCAGACGGGGACGGGGCAGACCGGCGAATCGAAGGGCAGGTCCGGCCGGGCCGATAATTGAAATTGGGGGGGGGGGGAGACGGGTCAGTCGGGTGCGCCGGCCGGCGGCATCTAGATGGGGCGCCGTACGCGGAAAGGTCCTCGTCGTTATGCATACAGGGAGTTCCCCGTAGGGGCGGGCGCTACCGCGAAGGGCGGGCCGGCGGTATCAGGGCCCCGGAGGAAGCCGGCCGGCCTGTATATATCAGATGCAGCTGGCGAGGCGCGCGCTTTTCGGGCGGCCGGCGAGTTGGCACCTCAGCCCGGCGGCTCGTTACCCCGGCCCGCGTATCACTGTCATAATAGGCCGGCAAGAGGCGAATTAGCGGCGGGCACCTGGGCCCTCGTCGATGACTCGCGTGCCGGCCGGGCCGCTCCCCCGGCCGATCACCGCCGATTGCAGATCGCCCGGCCGATCGCTCTATCCCGCCGGCCCAGGTAATTACCGAGAAACCAGTACCCGCCGCCCCGAATTATGCGGGCCGCGCGCCTCCTTTTTTTCCTTTCTCTGCGGCTCGTATAATTTTTCGGGCCGGCCCGCGGGATATGGCCGTGCAGGGCGTAATTTTTAATTATCCGGCGATCGGGGCCGCGGCCGCGGGCCGCGGGGATCATGGACTGGGCCACCGAGGATTTGTAGGTAGGCGCCCTCTACACTGTCCTCGGTTGCCTCGGGCCAAATTACTCCGGGCGTTGTGGGACGCGCGCCGCGGAGGAAAGGCAGGAATTCGGGGGGCCGGTGGGCGCACGGCGAGCCCAGTGGTTAATGAGGTGCAGCGCCGGGAGCGGCCCGCGAGCTATCGCGCCCGGCAATCGCTTTCTTTCCGTCCTCTTAAATAAAGTGCTCGGGGCTATTAATTGGCGGAGGCTGCGGCATTCCCCGGGCTGGGGCTCGCTCATTTAATTACGCCGGGGGAGAGATTGACTCGGTGCACCCGGGGTTGACTCCCCCGCCCCGGGAGCCGGGCTAATCTATCCCCGGGGAGCCTCGCAGCGGAATAAGAATCGGGATAGGCCCGGCTTATCGGCCGATGGTCATCCGAGCGTTATAACCTTTTTCCAGGGCGGGCGGCGCCCTTACCTCCCAGCCGGAACTCGCCGCCCGGGGATAAACGCGCGGAGGCGCTTTTTCAGCCGCCGGCCCCGAGATCGATGCCTTCGCCGGGGCTCTTCCGCAAGATTGAACGCACTCGCAGTTTGTCCCGCTTAGCCGCGCGATCGATTTCTCATCTCGGCCGGCCCAAGGAGGAAAAGGATGAGTCGCGGCCCGGTCCAGGGGGCCCCGGAACTGCCCTGCGCCACCTGACCGGACGCGCCCGCCCGACTCCCTCCCCTCGCTAAACCATGGACGGGCCTCCGTCCGAGCGTGCAGGGGAGAGAACCTCCAATGAATCTGCCGCGGTTCACCGATGATGACCTTTCGATCCATTTAATCATTCGGCAGAATTTACCCGGAGAACTTTGCAGTTTAATCAACAGGATTACTCGAGCCGCGCTATCTCGCGTACACATAGCTGCAAACTGATGGATGAAGATCTCGCCCTGACAAAAATTACTTCTTTTCTTCCGACAGTCTGGTTCGATAATTCTCACTTGAAGATGAGGAATATTTTTCAATTTTATTGGTATAAGCTTTGTCAAGTTGATATTCTTGGTAACGGTTTTTTCACAGTACGTTTACCTATATCTTTGTTGCGTCAGCCTACAGCTTAGAACATAGTATGCTGAAGTATGCAGTAGCGACAAGTGAACTGCAAGCGGCCTGTAGGACTTACTCAGCTCCGGGCGTAGTCGAGGCAACGTTTTTTTTTCCCTCTGCGCACACGCGGCGAGGGGGGAGGGCGGGCTCGAAAGCCAGGTCGCGTTCGTTTCAGGAATTGGAATGGATGCGCGGGGGCTATCAGTGGCGCCGCGAAAGGGGATAAAAAAGCGGGGGCGGCCGGGGCCGGCGGCGGATAAAAAGTAAGCAAAAGGAGAGGGAATTGAGTGGGCGGCGCGCGGCGGAGTTTCTGGAAAGCCGGGCGCAGCCCGCGAGCCATAAACCATATCAAGTATAACATATAGGAGCATAAAAAGCCGCGATAAGGGAGGCCAGGTACATAGGAGGAGAGCCGCGGGCGCGCGCACGTACGAGCGCACGTACAAGGAGGGCCCCGGGGTCAAATTAGAAAAAATAAAAAAAAAAATTCCTTTTTTTTTTTTCAACGGCGCCTACGGCCCGCCCGGAAAAAAGTCCCTCCCCCCGGCCCGAGGCCCGCGAAGAGTTTATGCGCCGGGCGCGGCCCCCGCGCGCGTAAACACCCCGGCTAATTAGGCGCGGCGCGCACGGCTCCCGGGGCGCTGCCCCCTCCCACCCCGAACGCGGCATTATTGCGCGGCTACGTGCGCCCGCGAGCCGTTTCATTAAGCGGCCCGGCATAAACCGCCCGCTTATCAGCCGCGCGTGTTTAACGGCTTTTTCTCCCGCCCGCCCCCGCAAAAACTTGTTGTATGTATATACGTGTGCGTGTAGATGTATACACCTTAGGACAGTATAGCCTTATTAAGTTATGTCGCTTTATTGCCCACCCCGGGAGTGCGTGTGTATATTGGGGGGCCGGGGGCGCGTGATCGCGCGCCAGATTCCTTTGACCGGAGCTCGGCGCGCGCCGCCCGCACCGCGGGATGTTATCAAACGGTCCATTTGGTCGGATCGGCCGCTTTACGTAGCCGTCGAGAGCCTCCTAAGGAGTGCCTTTGGACAGATATTATCTGGGGAAGAAAATCGAGGGCCTTCGGCCGGCGCGGCCCTGGCTTTTGTCGCGGCTACCGTCTGCCCGCGTGACATTGTACCACCGGTGTGTCCCCGTCGTCTGCGCCGAGGAGCCGCTCCCCGCGGGTCGCAGCTGCGTCGAGCGCGGCGACGTCTCAATCGGGGCCAACGGCCTAGCGCCGGCCTATTCTTCTTGGGCCGCGGCCGTGCATATATGAATGTGTACCGGAGGAGCCGGCGCGTATGGAAAGTGCCGAATCCGCCGGGCCGCCGGCTTTGCATATCGATGCCCTGCTCTTCGTCGCGCCTGCGGGAAGCGCCTCACGAATACAAGCCGATGTTTCAATTAGTCGCCGAGCCCCCGTGACCTCCGCGTTCCTGACCAAAGAGGAGAGGACACCTACCAGGAACGCCTCCTGGAGGCCGCCTTTGTCCACGCGACCGCGTCGACCTTGCCAACGTGGACGATCTTCCGCGGTTTGCGAGGATCACAGACAATGTTTGTGGGTAAGTCGAGAGGCGCTAGGATCCAAGGCACACCTCGGACCAATTGTGTGTATATATTTCGAAGCTGTAGCTGTAACAAAAATAAAATTGGCTTTGTGACTCAAACGAGGCGATAATAAATATTCTAGATGATTCGGTAAATCTGACAAAGGTTTGTTGAGACCACTTTTCCTATTATACTTTGAAATATTATCTTTGCTTTTCTATTTTCCATTTCTTAGGCGTCTCTATAGATCACAGCGGGGGCGAGTCAGACTTCCGAGAAACATATTTTGATGAGACTTGAAAAAGTGGCCATATTAAAAATGATCCGTATGAACTGCATTAAAATTCGTTTAAATCGTTCCTAGTATATGTCTATTATGTGCTTCCTGCTACGACAAAGGCGCAATCATTAAAATTCAAAAGATACAGGGGCCAAGGGTTAATAGAAAATGTTTTTTTTGTATTCGTTTGAGAGGAGAAAATGAAGTTGCTTCATTTGTAGTTGGCAGTCAAACTTATTTATTATGTATTATTGTGTTTTTTCCTTTTCGATTTATAAAAATGCAAGATATTCTATAACGCGTAGAAAATTATTATATTCTATCACAATTGTATATTATATTTATACAAATATGCGTGAGCAAATTTTTATGAATCTGAATTGAAAGCCAATTATACAGCCGGTTTTTAAATTATATCTTGGATATGCATTAAAGTGATACGATACAGGATTAATGATTAATTATTATTTAATTCTGAGGGAACTTGTGATAATTTCAGCTTCTTTTCTATTTGTAGAATTGGTTAATGTACAGGAAAGAGAATTGGCGAAGATTTATTTGAAGGGCAGGAGCTGGTTAGAGTTTGACTTAATCTGCAGGCCTGGAAAGGTTAAGGAGCTGTCTTTGTTGAAGTAAAAGGGCATTGTGCGGAAGAAAAGGAGAAATCGTGGTTTGAGGCGTACCCCAATCACTTTGGCGGGCCGGTGCAAAACGTACCCTTTGGCAAGGAAGCGCCGAGCGGCGGCGGCGGGTCTACTCAGCTCTATACGGCCGCTCCATGGGGTCTTTGTTTCACGCGTTACAATAAATCTGTTTACGTTTGGGAGGTTGTTTTCGAGGCGAGGCAATAGCGGAATGCGGGAATGAAAGGAGCCTCGGGCGGGCGATAATCCGGTAATCGATAAGGAGGCAGGGCCCGATAAATCGGCGATCGGCGATGAATGGGATTCACGGGGCCGGAGGTCCGGGGCTAGAGTGTCTGGCCGCGGGCGCGAGCCGGCTCCCCGGGGGTGGGGCAGGGGGGAGGTGGGCCGTGGGGGCCGTGGGGGCGTGGGCCGGGCGGGCAAGACAGGTAGCGCGGCCCTCGCTTTCTTCGCGGCGGCCAATTTTTCAGCCGGCCCCGGCCTTAATGCCCGGGATTAATATCTCGCGCGTAACAAGAGACTCGGGCGCGCGCGGGCCTTACAGATGCGCTGCATCCGTTGGCGGCGCGGGCCGATTGTGCGGGGCCCGGGGCCCGGGGCCCGACAAATCGGCCCCATTATGCGCGCGTCCCAGCCCAATGAATTAGCCGGCGGGGCCCGGGCGCGCGAGTGCGCGCGCAGCCGCCTCGCCCCGCCTCGCGCGCCCCCTTTCATCGATCTTCGGCCGGAGTCTGGGCGCCCGGCCCGCGCCTCCGATCATCCCCCGCGCGCCGAGCCGCCGACGGCTCCCGGAAGCCGCCCGCACCGCAGCCCCCTTCCCCGAGGAATGAGACGTCGGGGGCCCCGGGGCGTCCCCGGGCGTCCCCGGGCGTCCCCCGCGGGTTATGCTAATCTCCCGAGACGGCCGCTGTCCTCCTGCCGCGCGGCGGTCGCGCTCCGCCAGTCACGGCTGTCCGGCCGATCATTAGGTAATTAATGGCCGCGCGGCCGTCTCCCGGGCGCTGCCGGCGCGATATCTCGCGTCTTCGGTAGGCGGCCGATTAATTGTCCGGGCGGCGCGCTATCAGAAGTCGGCAAACCTGTTGTGCCCGGTGCCCGGGCTCTGACGCGCCCGCGTGACTAATGCACTTGCCATTCGTTATAAATACATTACGGCCGCGCGCGCCGGCCTCTTTGCATTCGGTCCGCGGGCTTTATCGCCGCGCGGGCTCCTGGCTGGGCGCGCGTGGGTAGCCCGCGGGGCTTTGTCTCGGCCGGTCCAGCGCGACCCAATTGCCCGCGGCGCCGGCCACCGCGGGACAAAAGCCCGGGGGCCATAAGTTTGCATTTTTTCTTTCTCCCTCGGCTTTTCCCGCAGCCCCGGGGGAATTGGTTTACTCGCCCGGTTGGCTTTAGGGCGCCCGCTATCTCGGCCCCGTATAAAAGTAGTGCAGAGCCGCGATAAGGGACGCAATCCGATGCGCGTGCCAGATAAGTGGCTGATGGCCCGGACGGGCCGCCGCCGCGGGATAACCGGGGCCGAGGCCCTTACACCCCGGCAGATCGAATTATGCCGCCGAGGGGGCGAGGGGCGAATCGAGCGGCCGGATTAGGGCCGCCGCCGGGGTTAATTGGGCCCGCGCCACCCGCCGGCCCCCGGAGCCAGCTGGACCCCGGGGGCCGCAGGTGGAGCCCCGCGGATGACTCGGCCGCCGTCGCCGCGGGGGACCGCACGGCCCGGGCTTCCCCGAACGCGTGAAATATAAATCACGGGGGTCGCGCCCACCCACTGCTCGGCCCCGGGCTTTTGTCCCGCGGCTCGTTAGCAAGATCGGCGCACTTGACTCCGCGGCTCCTCCCCGCCGCTCGGCCGCCCCGGATTTATGGATCGCGACTCTCCCGTCGGCGCGACGCGTGCGCGCCTCCCCTGACATCTCCCCGCGGGAGCGTCCCGCACGTCGAGGCGGCGCGCGCCGCTTAGCATAATATCGCAGTATAAGTATCGTTAAAACTTGTCGCGTGGGCCACCTGACCGGGACGACAATGGCCCCCGTCCGGGGGGTTCACACGCCGCCTCGGCTCCTCGAGCGCCGCGAATCATTTTATTGGCAGGCCCGTCGGCCGCCGATGCCCGTTACAATTGCCCGTGGCGAATGCGCCCGACAAAACAGAATCACCCGGGCCCGCGTCACGCCCGAGCCCCTGGGCGTACGAGTAGGTTCGCGGCCCCTCCCGCCCGGCCGCCCAGCCACGTAACGCGACCTTAACGATGGGAATTCGTGGAATCCGGGAAATCGCCATTCGCTCCGCTCGGACCCGGGCGCCCGCGCCCTCTTCCGGCCGGCTGATAGCCCCCTACTGGTGGCGGCCTGCGCTAAACCGCCCAGGAATCCACGAGTTGGGAGTACCGGGGGAGAAGCCTTTAACCGGCCCCGGAGACTCGGGGAAAGCCGCAAGTCACGCGGGCCCCCGCGACGGGAATCCAGCGCTGGCCGCCCGGGTTCCGGGTATTAGGAGTCTATTAAACCCAATAACGAGGTTTCGGCCCAAATTGATTAATCTCGGGGCGGGGGCTCGTGGGCTCGTGGGCTCGTGGGCCGGGATTCCTCGGGCGCTGCCTCGATTTCTCAGGGCGAGGGCCGCGCCCAGGGCTCTCCTATCCCGGGAAAATAGTCAAAACAGCCCCACCCATCGTGATCTCCGGAGGGTAAACACGGGCACGAGGGCCGGCGGATCCTCGCGCGCCGCCGGCACCCGGGGAAAGCGGCCTCCCGAGGGAGCGACGCGTGCCCCCGAGGGCCGAGGGCCGAGATCTATGGCCCCGTGGCCCCCTCCCACGCCCGCCATTATTACACGCTCATGCGCCCCGGCCGATTCATTTATTTTCCCCGAGGATGCAGCGCGCGGCCCGGGCCCCCGCACAATGAGCCGACGTCGGGAGGAGGCCTCCCCGGGCATTATCCCCGGCCGCGCCCCGCACTCAGTGGGAAAAAGCGAGGCGCCCCGCCCGGGAGCCGCGGCGGCTCTGCCCAGGTGCGCGCGGGAGCGCCTCCGCGGATGACGCGCGCCCGCCGATCCAGATCAAAGCGGGGGACGCGGCCCGTAATCCTTCCGGAATTTCGCGTGTCACCGCGGCGCCCTTAGCGGCCCGCGAGGGCCGGCCCTCAAAGTCCGTCAGCGGGCACAAAGGCATTCCCCGGGCGGCGGCCTCGATACCGATCGTAGGTGCGCGCGCGAGCGGCCGCTCGATCGCCCGGCCCATTGTGCCGCGCGTCAATCTCCCGGGCCGATGTATTCCGGCCACACGTGCGCCGAGAAAGGGCTCACATAATGCGACATTGTCGGGCTACGCGCCACTTTGCCCGCGTGTCATTGTGCAGCCGGGAGAGCGCGCCCGAGAGCCGGCCGAGACCGCGCGGGCCCTGCACCTGAGCCCTAAGTGATTTCTGACACCTACCGACTTCTTTCCCTCCCGCCGCCGACTAATGCACTCGCCTCGGGCCGGGCAAAAAATACCAAACGACCCGTCACGCCTCGCCCCATTTCTTTATCCTTTATTTCAGACGCGGAGATGCCTGCGTCTTTCCTCCTCCCTTTTTCTCCTCCTCCATACGCTCCGGACTCCACTCAATTCAAATAACATATATCTCCGCAAGATCATGCAACGGTTAAATGTTTTTTTCCACTCTATTAATATGCATATTAGACTGCCCCTTTGATTCATCCAGAACTGGTGTACTATTCCAAACATGATCATTGAAAATTACTGTCGATTATATGCCGTTCAAGTTTTTGCTTGAATCCTCCAATATAAGTAATCAATATTCTAAGACGATTTACCGTTGCGCCGCAATCCCGATGCCAGTAAAATGACCATCGAGTACAATAAAAACGGCGATTTGTATCTGCATGAGATGGCGATCAAAATACTTCACCCACCTATTCACTTACTACTTACTAATTAAACTTATGAATTACTAATTTGTACAAATATCAATGACTTCTTTAATCAATGCATCGATTTATATGTGATAAAATTAACGGTGATTTTCTCAGTACTTAACAGCAACGATCCAATCAAAGAAGAAGGATTAGAGGTAAATTTAGACATGTAGAAATAACAACGTTACAAAAACGTTAATAAATACTGTCTCAAAGCAAATAATCAAACATAAATCCAGTGCTAGTTAAAAGTAAAAAATAGTTATATGTGATTATTTATTCGTGAGTAACTAGGCAAAGTGTATGATCTATAGGTCAGTATACAATCAATCAAAATTGCTCTAAAATAACTTTATAAAAATTATGTTAAATCACAAAAAAAACTATTGTCCAAAATTTATAAATTATGTAATTTATAATTTATTAAGTTTATAATTAAAATTTAAAATTGTTATATTTTCACATACACTCTAAATCGATAGTCGAAGAAATCGCGCTCGTCCCACGTACGTACAATTGCAAGTGTAACAGTGACAATAAAACATGTATTCGAAATATAAATAATTGCGGATGAACCCATTCATGTACTTTATGCACACAAAAGAGTGCGCTCAAGCAAGGTATGGTCATGACCAAAAACTGCCACAATGGATTCTATAGTAGGTTGGTCGCCGTCGCGTATGTGTCCCATAACAATCCATTAAAAGGCACTAAGGGACAACACGCTTCAATATTGAAAAGAAGGTGATTCCAGAAATGATCATCTTGAAGACGAAAAGATTTTTTTTGTGTCCCAATGCGCATCCATGGAACTGGCTCCTTGGGATCATCCTGAGTAGGCCGATTGGTCGTATTTGATGGGAAAAGGTCAGTTTGATATTGTGGCGCTTGTAAAGACAAAATCTTTTACCGTGCGCAGGTACATTTGTGATTTAGCCTTCAACTGTCCACCGGCATCCATCCGAAACGATTTCTGTCATGGAAAGCAATATATTTTTTCTACTTATATACACTCGTTACAGGTTATTTTCGCTTGATAGAGGTAATCTGAAGTAATAAACAATAGTAGTGTGGTGTAAATGTAAAGCTGTATAATATTTCATTTAGAATTTCGAGTATTAAATAACATCAATCAATTTATTAATGCAGAGAGTATTATAAACATTTTACAAATAGATATATAGTTGAATAAACCAATTCTTTTAATACTCGCAATGGATTGCATTAACAAATCGAACCGCGTCTATTTGTATATTTATCTTACATTAGCTGTACTTTGTTCTACCAACTTTGGTCATTTCTGTCGTCAGTAGCGTTCTCCTTGGTTTCCTTCGTGTGCGGGACGAGGGACGCTTCCGTAGCAGATCTGGAGTTAGTCGAGTCTGGAGTTCAGTGCGTGTTGAAGCTAGCGGGTTATAGAGCTATCTCTTGCTATACCTACTACTTGAGTCCTAGGTTGACGAGATGTTCTTTCAAAGTAGGATCGATATCTTGTATTCTTAAGCTACCAGACTCTCTTACCCTTTCTTTACAACTACCGAACTATATAGTCCCCGAATAATTTCGTAGAAATGTTTGTTCTACATAAGTTGTATGTAAGAATTATTGGATATCCTTTAAAAATGTATGTAAAAAATAAAATATGTAGCTGCGAATAATATAGGAATGTATACAGGCATCAATACATGGGCCATCATTGTAACTTTGTAAGATGACAGATACACGTGGACACTTCGAAAGACCAAATCTTGGACAATACAAAATGACTTGGATCTAAACCTTTTTATAGCTGTCATGTATTCTCTCGAGAGAGCCTGTTGGTGCCTGTGTTCTTTTTGAGTTTTCTATTATTCTTTTTTTAAGGAATGTATTGAACCTAACGGTCATAATTTTAAGATTATATAGAGTTGCTGACGAAGTTTTTAAAAAAAGTTTGATAAAATCAAGGTATTCTTATATTTTAATGCAAGTTTTTTATTGACCTTTTTGAATAAATTCAGGAATTAATAAATTGCATAACGTAACCTATAGAGTAAAATTTTTTATTCAAAATAAAATTCTCGTTAATAAATGAATTTTATTTGCATATTCATTTTTGACGTTTTTATTTTCAATAATACATAATTGATACAAGTTTGCAAAAAAGTACGTGGTCTCAAATACAAATATATGGTCATTATAGTATACTGTCATGCTGAATGACAAAAAAGAAGAGAAAAAATTTATTACATTGAGGGCAAATCAGCTTTTGACCTGAAAATTTACTATCTTCTCTACACTTCGTTGCGCTTACAAGTTACGACTTTTATAAGTTAATTGTATGGATTTAAAGATTTAGTGAAAGTACTTTTAGTGAAAGAGCGGCCAGAAGGATTGGCTGTTGCAAAGTTACGAGGTGTACGAGATATTGTTCTTCACTCACGGCTGCGCTAAGATGAGCGCGCGGAAAGAGAGGAGAGCGTAGCCTGAAAGGAAATTCTGCAGGCAACGCGCGAAGCTAGATTCGGCGTGCGAGGCAGGAGGAAGTCCGACAGCGGCGGATGGGTGAAATCGTAGACGCGTGAATATTAGTCAGGACGTGGCGCGGCTCGGCGCCCGGGCAGCCGGGCTTTATTCCCCCCCTCCTCCGGGGAGCGGGGCGGCGCGGCGTCTCCCGCGATCTCCTCGTATCTCCATCGCGCCCGAGAAAGGGCTTCGTGCCGATACAAATGCGGACGCTGCGAGGCGCAACAATGGGGCCGAGTTCCCTTATAGTTTCAGGTCAGTTACGTCGTTTCGAGCGTGAAAAGGCGAGCCGCGCCCACGCGCGCCCCGTGTCGGGGATACAATCTCGGCGGAGAGATGCTGCGCCCGGGATTTTTCCCCCCGCGGCGAGGCACGCACTCACGGAATGGGCCGCGTGTTTTTGCGAATTAACGCGCGCTCTCTCTCCTTGGCTCGGCGGGTGATACGAGGCACACGAGCGGCTCGTTATCGCCGCGTTCGACGTCACGCAGCCAGTATGAGGAGTCGGGAGGAGGTCGGGCGGTGGGCAGGGGCGCCTCGTGCGTCCGCGGCCGCCGCCGCCCATCGGCCGGCGCATATCTGCGCGGATATTCGGCCGCGAGGGCAGCGCGGGACAGATTTTTTCCGCGAGCCGGCGGAGGATTATTAATGGTGGACAATGGGTGAGGGGCGATCGGACGTTTTATAAATGGAGACGCGGGAGCGAGTTATGCGCCGGGGGCCCCGGGCGAGGCGTGCTAGGAAGCTGCGCGAGCGAGCGGCGGCGGCGGCGGCGGCGGCGGCGGGCTTGTAGGAGTGCTTATCGATCGGTGCGGAGGCGAGCCGGGCCGCAACTGGCCGCGGACTCGCGGAGGCCCCGTCCCCCGACAATAATAATGATTCCGAGAATGCCCGGGCGCGCAGTAATTATTCGGTGAATTGAAAAGCCGGGCGGGCAGCCGGCCATCAATTAGGAATATATATCCTTAGGCTCAATTAAAAGGGATAAAAAGGGCGCGCGACACGGGGGCGCATACCTCGGGGCCCCGCGGCCCAGGGCCGGCTCCTAGAAAAAGGAGGCGCGCCCGCTTTTTCACGATGACGATCTAATAAATCGTCCGGCGGGCGGCTCGCGAGCGCGAGCTATTAATCAAGCGTATCTCGGGGGTTCGCGCGGATGACAAGCCGGACAGTCGGCCGAGCAGAAAAACAAAGTGTCTACAGCTGTACGCGCGACGCCCCGTGAGAAAGGCAGCGCGCGCGCACTTGGCCCGCCGCGGATCCGGTTCCCGGTTATTACCGCGCGGGCGGCGGCGGCCCCACCTCCTCCTCCTCCCTCCTCCCCTCCTCACCTCGGATCGCGCCCCGCCGCGAGACGGATGGCCCGCGATACAGGCCGGCTAGGCGCCCGGGGCTCCCGGGGACGCCGCCGCAGCTCCCCAAATGAATCTGTCACTCCGCGCGGCCCGACTTATCTGCGCGTCTTCCCCGGGAAAGCGCGGCGTCCCCCCGGCAAATTGAAACGCCTGACCAAGCCCGCCCGCTCATCTCGCCCCGTCGGCTTTTAATCGGCCGCCCGGCCGTCGACGGATTTCCCGGGCGCCGGCCCCGGCTCTCCTCTCCGATATTCACGTCCGTCCCTGCTCCCCCGAGATAGCCCGCGCGCACCTGCGCCCGCTCCGCGGCTCAACTTTCAATTCCGATTCCATTAACCGCCGCCGATTTTCCCACTGAAATTTCCCTCCCGACGTAGAGGACGGCTGAGGAGATTCCTCGAGGAAGGATAGGCGGGAGGCCGGCCGAAAGAGAAAAAGAATAACCTTCGGCGCGGCGTTAAATAAGGAGCCAAAGTTGATACAAGGGCTTGAAATTTATTTACGCGGGCTTTGCTCAATTTAATTTAACGAGCTTAAAGCCCCCTTCCCCCCTTCTTCTCTCCCGAAGTATGAAATTTCCGAGAATACGCGCGGATGGTGCGCGCGGCGATTTATCCGAGCGGGCGCATTGGCTGGGCGGGCGGAGGCCGTGCGAGCGGCGAGCCTCCGGCCCGGGCAAACAATCTCGTTAGCGCCCCGGGACCGGGCGAGACTTTATTGGCCGGGGCGCGCCCGAGGCCGACGGCCCTCTCCCGGCTCTCTTCATATTTCGAAAAAAAGCCGGCCAAGTATCGCGGCGATATCTGCATCTTGATAGGGGCCGCGCGCGATCCCGCGCATACGAGCCGTGTCGAAAGCCCGCGGGAATCAGCGGCCGCTCCCGCCGACTTTCTAGCCGGCGCCCGAGGAGATGGCCGCGCTGCATCCCGCCGGATCACCTGGCGCGACTCTTTTCCGCGGCGGCACGCATACGCGAGCATACACGGGGGCGAAGGAGCCTCCGCGGAGCCCGGGGGAGGCCCCGAAAAAAAAAGGGCTTTATCGGGCTTCCCCCGGCGCGCCCACGCGCCCCACAGCCCGATACAATATTTACGAGGCGATGCATCACGCGCAACAATGGCTCATAACGGGCCGGGCGCCCAAGGCCCGACCCTCGGCCCCTTGCATTATTCGCGCGCCGGGGCGCTCTGTCCTATCGGCCCGCGCCGATAAGACTTATCTCCCCGCAGCAGTTCTTAGGGGCGAGGGGCTTTTCGCCGGGGTGGCGGGTAGGTGGCGGCCGGCCCACCAGTGCGCGCGCGGCGTAAATGTCAAGGCCGGTGGAAATCGAGCCCGGAAGGGGGGCTCGTATATATATATATATATATATATCGGCCGATCGAACGCTCGAGTACGCACGGGCGCATCTACCGGGTAATGCCGCCGCGGTGCAGCCGATCGATTAGTCCGGGGGAAGCTGGGCCCCGAGCGAAGGCCGAGTCAATTGGAGGCATATTCGCGGGGCTAACGAAGCGGAAGCCGGGCGGTCGGGCCGGGGGCTCCCCTCGCGGGGCGCACTTGCGCCAAGGCGCCCTCGGCGCCAACGGAATTATTTACGTCTCCCTCTATCTGCCGGCGAGTGTACGTACGCGGGCGGTATCGCGCCGGGCGCGACACACGCGCCCTGTTATTCCGTGTCCGTGTAACGCGGCCCGGCTCCTCCCCGGGCTGCGCCCGCTCGCATGTCGCCTGATCGATGGGATGCTGCTCTCTGCCCGTCCCGCCCGCCGCTGCCTCGTGCACCGCGCGATACCGCCCGCACAGATTGAATTAGTGCCTTTATACTCCGATCTCTATATTTCTCCGGCTCTTTCGCCCGCGGCCTACTCTACTGATATTCACACTCATCTTTTTCGAGTCTATTCCGTTTCGTTGGCAAGCCACTAAAGGGCCCTCATCTCCTTTTCGCCCCAAACTCGCCCGACGCGCCATGAATCAAGAGCCCTGTAATATGACCGATTAGAAGACAGCCCACAATAAAACTATCATCAACTACACCGTAAAAAAACATCATCCATTCAATGTTTTCTATTCGAATTTTTTACAATCACGTTGTCATTCGATCAGTTTGTTTATCAAACCAGAATCTTAAAATTACTTTAATTATATGTTTATTAGTATATGAATATTGTTTGATATCTTTAGTCTGTTGAGCGCTCCTGTGATCATTTGACTATAGGAAATGTGGAAAAATCAGTGCATAGATATTCCAAAGAAATTTCATATCGTGAAGAGATTATAACATTGTAGAAGCATGATCTTTTATCTCGAATGGTTTGGTTTATAAAACGCGCGGAAGCAGAAAAATTGATAGCGGGATAAGGTGGCTAGTGAATAGAGTATCGCTTTCAAAATAGAGCAGAGATAATGGAGTCGATTGATGAAATTGGCCAAGACGGAAGTCTTGGCGCGGCTATTAGTCAATTTGAGCGGTTCGAAGTTTGAAGTGAATTATAAGTAGCCCGGAGTGCGCAACGTATATAAGATTAACCGAACGGACGATTGTCGAGCGGGCAGGATAATCAGATCTGGCGCGGCGACGTGCGGTGCATGCACGTATACATACACCGTGCACTTAGGGCAGGCGCGTGTGCGAATATATATATATATCGAAGAATAAGCGAGAATATTCATCTAGCGCGGAGATAGCGAGTCGAAAATGTAAAGAGCATAGTTGCACGATGTGATTAATGGGAGGGTAAGAAATCCGGCGGGGCGATACGCGGGGAAAATAATCACTGGGGGCCGGGGCAATTACGAAAGGAGCAGAGGAGGAGGCTGCGGCCGCGGGAGCGCGAGCCGCAGATCGCGCGTGGGCCAAGCGCGATAAAAGGCCCGGCGGAGGGGCCCTGCCCCCGGGGGCCGGCCGGCCGTCCGCCGCGCGTACAATTCCCCCCCCCCCCCTCGACGCCCCGCGCTTTCGGGGGCGCGGCCCGTCCTCCCGCGGGGGTGGCGGCCCCGAGGACGCCCGGAAGATTGATGGAGCCGCGCCGCCGCGGAAAAGCCGGGGCCCGCGGGGGCAGGCAGATCGATCGGGGCCCCCGGGCTGATTAATCGGCGGCGGGCCCGCGGCCGCTAATTAAATTAGTCCCCGGCCGCGCCCCCATTAGGACATTCCGCGGGCGAGGCGGTGACGAGGGTCGCGCGCGGGCCTCGGCTCGTTTGTCTCTGACAGGCCGTGCGTGCGCCGCCCGAGTGTCCCCCGGCCGCCAGGTGTACCCGGCTTTATAGCCGCCCGCGCGGATGCACCTGGAAAGCCCGCGAGCTCGAGCCGCCCGACTGCCTCTCCGCTAGGGCCTGCACCTACGTCTATCTATGCATCTATATATCCGCCGGCGAGTGACTTAATTTTTTTTTTTATTACCTCCATCCCCGCAGCCACGTATATACACGAGCCGATCCCTCCTTCTCCCCTGGGTCGCCGGTCCCCTTCTCTCCTTCCCCGAGTCCGGCGCGTCCCTCCGGCGCAGCGGCCGGTGAGTCACTCCCTCGGATGTATGCAAAGCCTCCCGCGTCTCCTGCGACCTCGCGCCCGAGTCATTCTCGGCGGGCGACCGCCTCGCTCTTTCCGGGAAGCCCGCGGCTCCTCTGCGCGAGTCCCTGCCTACAGATATATATTCCCACCAATCGCTCACCGCGGCCGCTCCCCCGCCCGTCGATCTGACTGATTGTTTTCGTTATTTCATCTCCCGAGGCCCTCGCGCCGGGCCTCCGTCGCTCCCCGGAGGCAATTGTGCAACTCTAAACACCGGTGCAGGAGGGGACTATGCGCTCCCGCGGCGAGAATATCTCGCCCGGTGGCGCGGACCCGCGAGCTGCACCCCCAAATCCCTAATGGCTTCATGGCTCCGGGAGCTTCGTTTTAGCCGGCTCACCACACCCTGCGCTGCGTGCGCTTTTGTGGGAAACAGCCTCGCTGCTGGAGATCAATTCAGCCTTATTGAGACCGTAAGGACCAATAGTCCACCCGCAAAGTCCTTCGAGTATAATGCGCATAGATGATATACAATGTAGGCATTTATGGTTTGTTTGTAATACCGGGCAAAAATTGTACGAGTAAATTAAACGTAACCAATAATGCCCATCGTTTTCAGCTGATTATGTACAATGCATCAAACTTACAGAAACGATGTGCAATACGTCAACTGGTAGTGCCTGCAGCTCTTAAACCGTGCGAGTTGCTATTTTGCTCATAGATCTGTTTATATAGGCAAAGCATTTTTAAAGGATATTAATGTGCTATTGTTATGATTATGGCAAGGAATAATGCTCCTAATATGCGCATCAATCGCATGGAGAAAACGCAGCCCAATACCGATGTATGCCCAGGGATTAGAAAGTTCTTGAAAAATGCCCTTAGCGGCCGGCTGGACCGTCTAAAAAAGAGCTTTACCCAACCAATGAATATCGTCCATGATAATGGAGAGAAAATAATTCCCACGTTGCCTTATCTCCATCTGACCCAGGCGTTTTCAGTGAGAAGTAATCCCTTCATCCCGTCTTGCACCCGTCACCTATCGAGCGTACAAGAATTTTGCGCCCTTATTCTGCGAGTCTCCCGATTTTTGGAAAGATAAAACCAGACCATAGAGCAGTAGTCCAGATGAGAAAATGCTTTAGAGATTGTATTATGTAGATAACTATGAATGTGGTTGAAATACAACAGAATATATTTTGCTAAAACCATATCAAGGACTACGTATCATATAACACGTAAAGAACACGAAACGTGGAAGAAAAACGTTAAAAAAATGTTAAACTAATATACATGGAAGCAGAATCAAAGACCTTGGAAAATTTGGTGACGAAATATTACCGGTATTGTAGGTACGTCGCGCGTATCTATACTTGTCGGTGCAAAATGCAACTCGGGCGCGTGCGATAAACAAGGATTATCGCTAGAGGAGTAGGGAATAAAAGTGTCGCTGATCATTGTCCAAGCGGGGAGTTTTTATTTGGCCGTTGCTCGCTTAATGGCATTATGCGTTTGACTACAGCATCGCTATCCAATATTACATCCTGCGCAAGTTCTCTTTTGAAGGCACGGAAGGGATTGAGATAGGGAGGGGGCGATAGAGGCCGTTATTATTGCCTTTAGCGAGGTCGGCTGTCGAAAACACAGGCACCAGGTGCATCGGGCGCGTGCATTGAAAAGCCGAATGCAAAAAGCGGGGGAATAAAGGAAAAACGTAACAATAAATCTGTCGAGAGGAAACAATGTCGAGTGTCGAGTGCGGGTTCTCGTCGAGCGGCCCGGGCGTCCTCGAGGCGCGAGGGAAAAATTCATTAATATCTGGAGGCACGGGCCCTCGGCGGGAAAACGTCGGCCGCGCCGTGGAAATAATCGTTTTTCTCAGCTGCAAGTAGGCATGATATATATATATACGCGCGTATAACGTAAGTGGGCGGACTTTTGTCCGGGCGAACAATCCGGGCCCCTTTTTAACGCGCGTTGTGTGCGCCGCGGCGCGTATACGCAGAAGGCCCGGGTCGGCCGGGCGCCCGGGCGCTCGGGGAATAGAGCCGGCGGCCCGGGGCAAAAATGGTTGGCTCGTTTGAATAATTCAGACACTCGTCGCGAGCCAGTAAATCTTAAAGGCGCAGTTGATGCTATCACGTAGTTTTTGTGATTTGCTCGGAAGCGGAGCGGCGCATAATGGAGGGGCGCGCGGGCCCCGGGCCTCGGGCGCGCTAACAATGTCGGGTGGGGGGGGGGGGGCCGGCGGCATTGAGCCGCGGGAGCGAGCGCCGGGCCCTTTCAGAGCCGCCCAACGAACCTCTTCATTTTGACACCGCGAGCCGCGGCTATCTGCGCGCGCATCTCGCCCGCCTCGATCGCCGGCGGCCCTAAAGAGCGACAATGACCGCGGGGCAATTGGCCGCCGGCCGCCCCGGCATTGTCCCCCCATTGTCCGCGGCGACGCCCCGCCAGGGCCCGGACCCACCCGCGCCCGCCCCGACAAATTTCACCCCCGACGGATTTTCGCGCCTCCGCCGCGGACAAAGCCCGGCCCGAGGGCTAAATTACGCCGCTCGGCCCCGTCAAAATATCGCCGCGCGCCCACAGCTGCGCCCCGCCCGACCCTCGGCCCCTCCTTCGATCCTTCCTTCATCGCCCGATCCTAAGTCCCCGACCGCGCCCACTAAATACCGATCGACGCGTATGTCCTCGCCCGAACCTCCACTGTCCCCTGCCTCGGATTGCCTCTATCGGAAACTGGCTCAATCGGCCAACAATGCCGCCTGGGACACCCTATCAAAGCGGACGATACACCTTTCGATTTATACTTTATACAAGCTGTCCGAGAATACCGCCTTTGCAATCAAGATGTACCTGTGCAGCCTATTACTTGCAGCTACTAATTTTTTGTAAGATTAGCTCCAGTCGAATTTCTTTGCTTTAAATATCGCTTATCTTACGCTTGTACGTATTTAAAACATAAAATATACTATTACATACTTCCAGTGCAAAAAGGTTGCAAATTTATTTTCCAAAAGAAAACTGCTTTTTGTTAAATCGGATACGAAAATATAAGTATCCTCTGCATACTGTAGGCAATGTCCTCCACACAATGAAAAGCGCCAAGAGTTCACCGTACAATTGCGAAAACTAGGTGTATTTCTTCCAATGTCACAGACTTGACTTTTGTGTAACCCGTCTGCAAAGATTCGTCAAGTATACTCCTTTCGCATTTGAAAAAATGTGAATTTGGAATGTCAACGTTGTATCAAAATATCGTTCATCTTGTTAAAATATACATGTATTTGTACGGCACAAAATGTAACTCTTTATTGGAAGAAGAATACGCGTGACACAAGCGTATTTTAGCTTTATTTAACTGCTTAGTCAGCGAATCTCTTTGTCTTCGGGGAGTTTGTCACTTGGTGAAACGGCACGCAGCTCCTACGTTGAAAAAAGCGAGCTCGGAGCTCGCGCGATCGATAAAGGTATATATGTATATATATATATGTAGCCGGCAGGCTGCACGTCCAGCGACTGGGCGATCGCCGAGCGGCGGGATGAATAACGGCCCCCCGGCAATTCTTCGTTGCGCGAGGGTTTTCCTTGCGCAAGCTGCCGGAGGAAAACCGGCGGGTGCGCAGGCGCATTACGCAAATTAATATAACACGGGCGCGAACGATCGGTATCGCGGCGGGCGCTCGGGCCGTCGCTCGCGCACAATGAGCGCGAGGAGCTGCCGGCGTCGCGCGCCTCAATAGACGCGCCTCCCGCTTTGTAATTCAATAACTCGAGGCCGCATAGGAGACGCACATAAATTTGTCAAAATATATGCGGCTCCTCGCGGGCCGGTACGCGCGCCGGGCCCGAGGCTCGAACGGGGATTAATGTCTCCATTGGCCGCGAGGTCGCCGGCCGCCTCGTTTTACCCAAAAGAGAGAGGGAGCGCGGCGGGCCCTGCGAGAGGAGAAGGTAAACAGGCCGCGCCGGGCAGCTGTCGCCCATTGGGCGCCATTGTCGCCCCATGTTTGAGTGGTCCCCGAATAGAAAGAGGAGAGAACAGCCGGCATTGTCCGCCCGGCCGGAGATCCGCGGGCGATTACGTCGCGCGCCCTCGCGATACCATCTCCAATCTGCATCCCCGCGGCTCCGCGCCCCGCATTATGCCGCCGAGGGCCGGCCCGGGGCCGCTTCCTCCGCGGCGAGGGCGCATGCGCCGCCTGCGGTCAAATGTCGCGCCCTCCGCAGCCCGCACGCCCTGCCCTTAACTGATGCCCCGTGTCGCGTCTCCCGTTACATTATCATTAATCCCGTCGGACTAACGTCATCCCCGTTTAGCAGACCTGCGCCATTACATTCATCCGTTCTTTAATGTGTATAATTTCACCCGTGTCCTTCTTTAATTGCATCATCGCCACTATTGCACCGCGTATTATTTTTGTCGGTTGCGCTGAAAAAAAGAATTCCTTCATTCTCCACTGGGGTCGAAATTACGCTCGCAGAAGAATGTCACTTGTTTGGATCGCTAATCTTCCTGAAACTTTCAGAGCGTCTTTGGTCTCCTTCGGTGCACAAAACAGACAAAAGCTGCAGTTAGGTCTCCTCGACCTATCACATTCCCTTGTTCTCTAGATGAGACTCAAAATACTTCTTTCAGAACACTGCTACAGGACTTAAAAATTTACTAGCTTCTTGACAAATCTTCAAAACACCTTTATTTTCATTTTCGGTATACATAAAATTAACATTTTTTGAGTATATTAATTGCTGAATTATTACTTTTCCCCTTAATATTGCTCCTCTCAATTTCGTCAATGTTTTTTTATAAATTTATAACTTACACGGTACTTCACTCTTTGTAAAAATACCTTCAATATAGTGGTTTATTAAATTACAGTTTTGTACATAATATTACAAGATTTAACAAAATTCTTTTGCAAATGCATCCATCCGATCAAGTTCATGCTTTTATATCATATTTTTGAAAACTTACTCGTGGCAGTCAATATTAATTTTCATTCGATTAATGTCAGCACGAATGTCAATCAATAATTTTACATCATTCTATCAATTTTTACCATGATTTATAGCAGCACACGAGATTATACATAGTTATTTCTTTCATCAGATGAAGACTGTTATTAAATTAAAATATAAATAAGGCGTAGCTTTGTGCATAGATCTTACAGTTCAGTTTTTACTTGTATGCCGACTGTGGTTTTTGTGGGGCCACGATTTCCAAGTAAGGAGCTCGTTACGCACGCTTGGTTAAGCAGACGCGTGCCGAGGCGCGCGACGCATATGCTCCGATTCTCGGATAGGCGTCTTTCTAATCGGAACTCGCGTGCAGAAGGCGCCACTCGCTTTAACTCTTTATGGATAGTTTAGTATAACCATCCAAAAACACATGTTCAGATTTTCTTTTAAATAAAAATATGAATTCTAGCGAGTCAAGTCTGTATAGATTCTGAAACATCTATTACATGCACTGCATTAAAAGCTACAAAAATAAATGTGAAATATTCAAATCATATAGATACGTTTTAACGAGCGCTAGAGTATTATCTGCTTCTGGTAAAACTAATTAAAACCAAATAAACAATTTTCATTGAATTACAATGCTTCAATAACTCTAATCGATTCAATTTTGTGCACATATATAATTCCAATTGTCGTAGAGAACGTAATATTATACACATGCGAAATAACTTGTTAGATATGACACACTTGTTGTGACCGAGATTGTGACAGTACACGTAGATTATGGGTTTATACAAAGCAGTTACAAGTTTATATTGTTACTAATATGATTGTGTCACAATGTTGTATTAATAATTTTATGATCAGTGCTTTATTAAAGCCATATAATTTTTGTGATAATTAAGTCGGTGATTTTTCGGTGCATTACATGAGGGTTTGTACGCGGCATTTGCAATATTGGGACTTGTGCTTTTGGAACTTGTGCTCTACTGTTATCTTGCTGAAGCTGAATGCCAGCTGTGTATTTTTTGAAAACGCACAAAGGAAGGAAAGGACGCGGCAGCCTGGAGTGTTTCTCGCAGGAGCGAAAGGACGGCAAGCCGTCGCTCGGGGAGCGCGAAAACCGGTGCGATTACACTTGGGCCTGGAAGGGCCTGCGGGAGCCTCGGCGGGAACTCGCGCGACACTCGGGGCGGAGGTGCCGAGTCACCGATCCGGCCAGTGGGCCAGTAATCCGCGGGCAGGTATATAGGCCCGGGGGACTCGGGCCCGGGAGCGGGCATGAGTCAGGTGGCCGGCCGCTCCGAAATCCGCTCCACTTTTGGGGTAATGGGTCGCGGCGGCGGAAAGGAGATTACGCGAGCGCCCGGGATTAGCCCGAGGCGCGCGGCTGCAGCGCCCGGAGGTTGTGCAACGCCCGGCCCCGAGTTTTGCGTAAGATGGGCATTAGGGCCTTTGCGCATTCCTGCGATTGCCGAGATTGCGCGGCCCTCGGGGATTTACCGGGGCCCAGTGACGCAGAGCCGGCCCCGGCGTCTTCCCCGAAGGCCGGCGGCGCCGGGCGGCAGCCCTCGGGCCGACGGGACTCGCGGCCGTTATAGGGAAGCCGGCCGATAAGGTTGACGCCCGGCGACTCTGCCCCAGCGTCAAAACAAACGAGCTGCAGCATCAGTTAAGATCCGAGGGGATAAGGGCCGGGCGCGGGATGGGTTAGGGGTGGGGGGCAGCCGGCTCCCTTATCGGGCAAAGTTACCTCCCCTATGGGCAAGCCGTCCGCGGGTCGTCCGGCCCGCGTCCGGCCCTCGGTCCCGGGGACAAAAGCCCCGCAGCGGACGGCGGGAGCGTCTGGTGGCCTCGCGCAGGACTCGGCAAGGACAATGGGCCAGTGTATAATTGGGTCGGGCCGAGGAGCTGCACGCGCGAGCGCCGCGCGACAGAGACGTCACGTCGGATCTGCCGCGCGGCCCGCCCCGCGCACAAGCGTATCGCCCATCTAGCCCTTTGCCGGGCACTTTGCTTTCCGCGGCCGCTGCGCCCAGATGCGCCCGATTATCTCGATCTACGCCAAACAGCGCCCGGCCGATAATGCAGATAGCATTCACGGCGCGGCCCACGATTCAATAAAGCCCCCGGCCCGCCTGAATGAGGGCATTGTGCCCGCTGCCCGCTGGGGGCGTCCCACCTCGCCTCCCGGGCCCGCCTACCCCGGCCCAAAGGGGAAAAGCGCATCGCCACCGGCCCGCAAACACGGCTCCTCCCTTTCATCTATCGCTCGCGACGTCCGCGAGATGAAAATTCGCCGGCCGACGCCTGCTTATCGCCGCCAAGGATGCGGATGCGGGCTGCTGTCTGGCTTCGAGGAGGGACCCTCGCTCGCCCGCGCCCAACGCCCGCTATTTCAAATTCCTTCCTGTCCAAATTACGGCGGTAATAACCAAGAGCGCGCGGCTACTCCTATGAACATTCTTCATTGACATTAGTTCTTGAGCGATTCCGATTATAGATACACCATACACCAGTTCGTGAAACTGTTTCTGTGTAATGCCTTAAAACCAAAGGAATATAACATCAAATGAAACATTTTTTAGAAAAATGTACTATACAGCCAAAATAGCACAAGAATCTTGGCACAAATTATTTAAAAAATTGCAATTTTTATTGTACGGTTTTACAATTTTTTTTTGCTTGACGAGTATGCTCTACTCTCAGCTTTAATAGTCAGTATAAAAATTCATTTTTTTACAATTTTTCTTCCTGTACTATATAGTGATTAAGATGTACTATACAGTATTACATTATCTACTATATTGAGTGTTATTCATTTGATATATACTTACTTAAATATCATGAAAAAAAAACATAATGACGAACTGTCTTAAAATCTAGCGCTTTAAGGATAAGGGTTATTATCAACTACATTACCAACTGCGTACTCACCGGAGTCGAACGAGTCAAGTCTAAAAAGATACAGCGCCCAAGAGCGACTGGAACATAGCCTTGGAAAAAGGATTGCGGAGACGCTGCGACAAAGGAGGCAGGAGGAGTGCAGTGCAGGGAGTGCGATGCCTAGGGCAGAAGAGGGCGGGCCCGGTCGAGAATTGGGGCCCAACTGGGGCCCAACTGGGGCCCGCGAGCCGCCGGGTTCCATTTCCGCCGAGGCGCAGAAATTGCAGTATCTCGCGGCGCAGCTGTCCGAGGCGGGGGCCGCGGCGATCGGCGGATGATCCGCGGGGCCCCGATTAAAAAGGGGCCCGGCCGAGGCTCCCCGGCCGATCGGCAAATTGCCCAAAGCGCCGCAAAAAGCCATAAAGATAGCGGGCGCACGTATACGTTGTCGAGTCGCGCGCGAACCCTTCCCCCGGCGTCCCCCCGGCCGCCCGCGCCGCCGCGCATATCCTGGGGCCGGGGTAATAATTATAGAGGGCCGGCCGGGCCGCCGAGTCGGCGACCTAAGCAGCGCAAGATTCGCGCGGGAGATGAGCCCCCGGCCGGCGGCCCTCCCCCGCCCCTCCTAATGCACCGGGGATCGCGCGGCCGCATCTCGGCCCAATCGCCATATGCTCGCCGGTGCAGCGCACGCGAGGCTTGCGGGCCCGATCGCGCCCCGGCCGCCTCTCGCGGCGTATATAGAAATTTTTAACGAGCTCGCCTCCTCGGCCCCCCACCCCACCCCACCCCCACAGATACCGATCAGTAATTTATTGAGAATTTCGTTTTAAAGAATTAACCGGGGAGGATATATCTGCCGGCTCTTTGTGGCCTGCGAGCGGCTCGCGGCGGGCAGCCGACTGGGCCGGAAAAGTGCGCGGCTATCCGAGCAGCGTTTTCTTCCTGTCGCGCACCTGCACCGCTCGCTTCGCCTGCAATTACGATCATTACGCTTTTATTCGTTTATCTTCCGATGGCTCGTCGCTGTTATTGTTACAACTGCAGATTAGATCGACCCGGCTCACTTTATTGTTACTAATAGTTTTGATTGACCAACGCTTCTCCCGTATTATCTTATCAATATGTTTCATTTCGTTTTGACGCATCCCAGGGACGATTGGCTTTTTATCGTCCGCGATATATTCTGCATGTAAGCGATTAAATCATTGCAGGATTATGAAATAATTAGGGATCCATTATCGCCCAAACTATCGTAAGATAAAAAGAGAGCCCTCTTTTTAAACGAACTCTGATTAATTTCACGTACTTATATAAGACTTCAATCTTTATATTCCTGCATTATCTTATCGGTATCATTCGAGCAATAACTATAAATACGAGTAAGTATATATAAGGTTTTATACGTAATAAAACATTCTATTCCAGGTGTATAAGGTATTATAATAAAATAACGATTACGTAACCATTTTTATTTCCACACGTAGCTATTATAATATTGTATAGGTGAATTACAAAAGATATAATACCAGTTGTACGTATCTATAGGAGTGCTTTTCCGTAGGCAACTCGGGCGATTGCCTTCTGCTCGCTGTTCGACTCGAGTTTTATCTCGTCCACTAATTTCCTTCGGTAAGTAATTGATAGGCCTGTATTATAATGCAATCGGGGGGCAGTTACGCATCCATTAGACTTATCGAGAGCAGCCGTTGGACGCAAGTGCGGCGCGGCGCAATTAAAAAATACTTGTTAAGAGGAAGTGTGCGGCAGCTGATGCGCACGAAGGAGGCAATAAAAAGGTCGGCACGCGGCGACGGCGGCGGCGGCCGCAAGCTGCGGCAAAAGACGAGTGGTTCTGATTTGCAGGTAATATCGCAGGCGGGGCGCGACGGTGGCGTGTCAATTTTGTCACAGGTGCCACTTATGCCGGGGCGCCCCCCCCCCAAAAGTGCAGGAGATACCGCATTGGGAACGCAGGTGGCGGCGAGCGGCGAGGAGTCGGGTGACGACGGCCAGGCGGAGGACACCTGACGAGCCGCGGCCCGGGCCGATCGGTCCCGCGGTCGCGGCGCTCACCCGCCGGGAGATCAATCTGCCCCGCGGCGGAAGTCGGGGAGGCGCGCGAGGAGCCCGGGGAGCTTTCGCGAGGCCTCGGGAGGACAGCTGCTGCGCAGGAGGGCCGGCCAGGGGACGTAATCGGCTTTGGGGGCGGCGCTTGCGCAACGGCACCTGGTGCGTGGAAATCCCCGGAGGTCGGCCGACGCCCGGGCCGCCGGCTCAGCCGCCCGGGACAAAAAGAGTTGGCGCCGAGCCGACGGGGCGCCGCGCCGGCTTTCCTCGTATCCGCGCGGCATCTCCCTGGCAAAATCTCGCTCGGGCCCCGATGCGCCTGGACGCGGGGCCCACAATGGCCGGCGGGGTCCCCCCCCCCGCGCCCATCTATTTGCACTATCTGCGCCTAATGCCGCCACAGCTGACGCCTTGCGCCTTTTAATTGCATCAGTGCGCGGGTCTTTGCAGGGCCGTCAAAGGAGCAATTACCATGGAACGGGGACGGGAGCGCACAATGCGCACCCGCGCGCGGCTTTGTGCGCCCGGGCCCCATTCAGCCGGCCGGCGGAGCGAAGATGGCGCCGCGTGCGGGCCCCGCGATAAGCGCCGCGCGCCATTCGCGACGTATACCGGCCCGGGGCGCGCCTCGGCAAACGGCCCGGGGGCTTTTTGTCCTTCGGACGCCCCCGCCGCGGGAAAGCCCGCGCGCGTGCCTGTCTGCGTGGAGGGCGGGGCCGCCCGCGCCAAGGAACGAATGCGCCGCGCCTCGGCCCCGGCGCGCTTCAATTTTGCGGTTTAATTATTTTTTAAATTAAACTGGAGGGCGCCGCCCCGAGTGGCCCGACTGCACCGCTCCGCTCTCCTATTCTCCACCTTTTTTGTTCGTCCCGCCTTCCTGTGTGCGCACGCAGGCCGTGCGCGCTGTACCCGTGTCCGCCTACCTTTTGCTCTTCGTTCGTGTATATATAAATCCGACATTTTACCTTTTCCACCGGTGCCGGCCGCGCTGCTTTTCATTAAAAAAAACCTATGCAGCCAGCCGCTAATCTCGCCTCCGTGGCTCGAGTCCTATACAGCACCGCCAGAGGTAATAAGCTCCTCGCGCAGAGGAATTGTAATGCCTAATTTTATCCGCATTTTACCGCAGCCTTTTTTTAATCCACCTAGCTAGGGACACTTCCATGGAATTATATTACAAAGTAAAAACTGAATTTGGCAGGTTACAGTGAGGGTTTATACCGCAGCTTATTCCATTGTAACCTTTTTGGCCACCTGTTTCCTATAAATTAAAACGCCTTTTTACCGTAATATTTTGGTTATTCTGTGTGTGAATTAGGGCGTTTGATTTTTTATGCAATTGAACTAAAATTTTTGTAAAAAAGAGGCCGCGCGCTCATGCAAACGCGGTACAGCAGTATACTTGTGATTTTTGGCCAATTCCAGGGGATTCTGCGGGCATTGAAACGAGCCGGGTCCAATTATGTCTAGTATAATGCCGCACGGGGAGGAAAAAATAAAAGCGTTTCTTATTAAAGCGGGCGCGCGCGGGCTGCAGTGTTATTTGAAAAAGCGGGCGGAAAGAGCGGAGCGGAGAGAAAGGAGAGGCCGGGCGCCTCGCGCGCCCCGCGCCCGTCCAATCTGCAAGATTAAAAGTTCCCAGGATATAAACGTTATCGGGGACGCGGTGGACCGGCAGAGGGCCGACATTCGATTTTGTTTTATATTCCTCGCGGGCAAAGATAGGGCCTGGGCCTGGACGCGAGCTGGCGCTGCAGACGCGCGGAGGAGTCGCGGGGGTCGATTCCCCTCGGCGGACGCCCCGCCGGCCAACCCGCGCGCCGGAAACAAAAAAAAAAAAAAAAAGAAAGGGAGAAAAAGCGCCGGGCTCCCCCGCGAGCCGCGGAGATAGCGCCCGCGCGGTCGGCCATTTTGCCCCGGCGCACACGTATATACATGTACGCGCGGCAGGCGTAAGGCGATTCGAGACGCCCGACTGGCCGGCTCTCGCCGCGGCCGCCTACGTTCGCCATTCGAGATATTCTTTGGAGATTCAAATTGTCCTCCCGGGGCGCGAGCGTGCATACATATGTATATATACGGCTGATTCACGCAAGACGCGCGGCAGACCGTCGCAGAGCGGAGTGTCACTGTGGATATACGTGCTGTATACACTCGCTCCTTTTTTGCCCGCGAGCTTTTGGGAGAGCCGGGCGACGAATCCGAGGGCAAATCCTGCGGGGCATAAGATTTGATTTAAAAGAGCCATTAATAAGCCGGACAACCAGGGCAATTGGGGCCGGCCGCGGGTTTATTTTTTTACAACCGGCGCGCCCGGGAGAAATAACGAAAATAGAGAGGGAAAAAGGGGGCGCGGGCCAGTGCGTCCGGCGCATTCGCCCGTTATTTACGAAGCGCGGGGAGCCGGCCGACGCGGCGGCTCGCGGCCCGCGGGAAAGCGCCCCGGGTACACGTACATACATATACATAGGTGTATCGCAAATGGGCCGGCTGATACAGAGCCGCGCGGCCGGCTCTGCCCCGCTCTCGATCCGCGCCCACGATGCATAAAAACGCGGGGGGGGGGCGGGGGCGCGGGGGAGATATAGAGCGAAAAAAGGGAGGGAGGGCCGGGGCCATAATATATCAGAGATATCATTGTTATCGCGGGCCGATAGCGCCGCCGCGGCCGCCCCGAGCGCGCCCCGCTTTTTTACTGCGAGGCCTGCGAGGACGCGCCAAAGGGGAATTTTTATGAGAGCCCGGCCGAGCGCCCGCCTTTGCACGCCCGCGAATCCGCCCTAATGCTCGCTCCTCCCTCGCGCTCGGCCTTCGTGAAAAATCCGCCGCCGGAATTTGCAGCTCTTTTCCCAGAGTATAATGTGTGCTGTGCGGATGCCAACGATTCGTTAGCACGTGGAGCTTCGTATTGGCTAATCCAGTTTTCCTAATAATTCAAGAGTCGGCAAAGTTTTGAACGTTTATTTTTTGTTTTTGTCGAGAGAGAGGGAGTCTGATTACTGCTAGGTTAAGCGTGAAACCAACAAACAGCTCAACTGACTTGTATGTACTATCGTAAGTGTGTACAGAAATAGCATTTTATTCGTCGACTGAGGAAAATAGTACGTGCATTTAATTATAATAACGCAAATTACGATTATAAAAGGTTTGCAGTCATAAAATCTCTAGATTGTAAACAACTATCCGCTAGAGAGTAACTCCATGAATTTTACTGCCCGTATTGCACTAAAACTGAAACGATCTATACGTGGAATGACGTAAGTACTCGTTCACCGAATGGCGTCGAGAACTTTATATCAAAGAAAAACTCGTTAGCACATTATTTTGAGTAGCTCTCAGTATCATAGTAACGTTGAAGTTGATAGGATCCTATTGATCAGGACCCGATATTGGAGCAGTTAAATATACGTATATCTATTAATTATAAGTAAAAAGATTGAGTATTGATAATACTTGTGATTAATATACATCCTACCTAGTAAAGCTTTCCTGACGACTTCCTAAAATATATACAAAAATCCTGGGCAAAGTGTAACATATAACTAAACGATATGGCTTAATTATACAGTCATTAACTTATTAGTATTCATACAGCCGCATACACGTATGATTCAGTATTCATCGAGAAAAGTAATATAGTTGCATATACTGCAGTTCGTTGCCCGCAACTGTAACCGCCGTATTTCCCTCCTTCAATCCGTACAGCTGCACATTTGAGCCCGACACGATTCAATATTGCAACGCCTTCTGATGCAATGTGCATTTAAGATATGAATATCAAAATAACAAGTTTGTACGGATATCAGCCGTACGCGTATTTTTATTCGAAAAGTTTGTACTTTAATTTACAAGGTGTACCAATGCAATTTTAGTTTATTTCTATTGTAATAATTATGTAACGAATAATTAAATAAATTTCAGTTACTACAAAAAGTGCATGCATTCATTTCCGTAATTGTCGATACAGGGCGCCTAACTGAGCTTGTATCGCTGCGGCAATGCAGGAGTTGGCGCCACGAGCTTAAAATCTGAGCCCGACATGCCAAAGTTTCACATTCACTTGGCCAATTCAATCGAAAGCGTGTACATTTTATTCCATTTCGAGTAGCAGCACACAATCGTCTTCCTCCGTGGCTCTGTCCAAGATTCCCGAGAGAGGCGCCCCCGTCGAAAGCTGCGTCCTCCCCATCTCATTCCGAAGAAAGACCATATATACGCCACATCTTTATGCGGCGGAACTATCTCCTCGTCAGATGTTGCCGCGGCGAGGCGCATGTAAGGCTTCATTGACACGCAATATGTATAGGCGCAGGCGGCGGGCGACACGCGAGCCCTGCGACCGCTGCAGGTGAGCCGGGCGCAGCTGCCGGCGGTGAAAATGCATTTTTCTCCGGCGGCCCTCGGCGACGCGCCCGTAACGCGATAGCGTATTAACGCAATTTGCAAGTCCTCGGCCGGCGATCTCGCGCGAGACCGTTGATATATCCGCGCCAACTGCGCCGCCGATCATCGCGTCAGCCGGAGTATATATAACGACGCGCGTGTATACACACGCGGGCACGTGGCGCCGTAAATCGCGCTTCGGCAACCGCGTAAAACCGGCTCCCTCGGGCGGCTATAAGAGGCCCCGAGACATCTGCTCCCCGAGAGGCTGCCGCCGGGGGAAGAGATCGGGAGGACAGGCTTCGATCAAAATCGCGTAACGCGGGGGGTGGGGGGGGGGTAGGCCGCGCATAAACATTGATAAATGCGAAAGGAGCCGGCGGGGGTGCGGGGCCTTCCCCGAGCCGAATGCAAAGCGGCCGCCGGGGAAGATTTGTAGCCGGGCGCCGCTCCGGGGAGAATAAGCAAAGAGTCCCGGGCGGAGCTGGGGCGCGGCGCCCGACTATTTTCCAATAACTCACCTCGGCTCGGTCTCGCGGGGGCGGCGGAGGACTCGGGGCCGCCGCGAGTGACGCTATCGAGGCAATAAATACAGGGAGGAGACTCCGACGTCAGGCCGCCGCAGCCGCTCCCCGATATTATACTTTATCTCGAAACTAATTCCCGCGGCCAGATTTATTGCGCCGGGCGCGCGACCGCCGAGGGGTGCCCGGAAAACCCACCCGCGGGAGGACTTATCGCGCTAATGTAAAAGTGTCCGCTCGCCTTTTTCCATTCTGCGAGCCTCCCGCGAGCCCCCGGAAGCTACCGCCCAGGTTATTGTGCAGCCCCGAACCTCTATTATGTCCCGCGCGCACGGAAGCCGCCCCGCGCCTTTATTCGTTACCACTTAATAAGCATTATTTCCACCCACTCCATTTCACCACTCCCACCAGTTAATACATTTATTAACTGCTAACATTCCCTTTTTCGGGCGGATCCGTCCAATAGAGATAAATCTTCAAATATTAAAAAGGTCCACTGATTTAAGAATTTTTACTATGCACTTTTAAATAAGCTGGAGGTGGACTCGTCAGATAAAAAAGTTTGATGATGTTACTGCCAAGTATATTGAAGATTGCTGGTTTCACAAGTCTGTCTCCAGTACTCAAAAGTAGAGTAAAAATTTCTCTGATATTTCTCTCAGCGTTACAGAGGCGTTAAGTAAGCGGAAAACTATAAATTTCGATTCGACTGATTCCCCAATCTTTTAGGAACTGATTATATAGACTAGACATAAAATTCAATAAAATTTAATTTTTTATTTTTAAACAAAAAATAAAAATCAACAAAATTCCCTGACTTATTAAGGACTGTTTACTTAATTTCTATAAATATTAATATGTTTTTGCTAATGAAACACTAGCCAAACTCTATTGCTTAAGTTCAGGTCTAATTATTACAGCCCCAGTAATTGATACACCAATATTAATTTTTATTCATTTTCTATAAGGGTACTCGTACATGGAATTCGTTTTCGAATTTAATTTGGAAAATTTATATAATGCGTCCATAGTTTTAGATCAGTTTTATTTCAACTTTCCATACAAGCATTGTGCATTTTTTAATATTTTTTTCCTATTATAATTATAGTTAAAATTCGAGCTCTTGAGCCATTAGTCTCACTGTTAATAAATAAAAAAACAAAATAAATACAAAATTAATGGTCTCTGTGTGAATGTAATTTTGAAGCAAATGAAAAGCAAAAAATATTAAACTTTATTCTTAATATAAGAATATATTTTCACAAGCAATTTTTTATGATACAAGTATACTTTTATAACGAGTCGTTTTATTTGCAGTACATGCGGATCTTTCCCTCGACGACGGCGACATAAAAATCCAGCACTCTTCTTTCTCCACAAGACAGAGCCTCACTATTACAAGAAAAGATAAGAAAATGATTTAATTATTGGAATTGCCAGATAGCGATGTAATTGTAAAGGAGAGGAGGCTGGCCCTCGTTGGCCCGGGCTCCAACTCGTCGAAAACTTAGGCTTTCGTGGGCCCGGGTTTGCCGATCCCGTGCGGATAACCTCCTCATTGCCGCACGTAAATCCGCAGAGCTCGTCCGCGGTTAATTTTCGGCCCGTAAGCGGCGAGCCGGCCGGTGCAGGGCGAAGGAAGGGGGGGGGGGGGGCGGCTAGGCTCCAGCGGCGGCACGGAGCGCAATTTAAAGCGGTCATTACGCGGATGCATTATTCAGCGCGGGCGACAATGCGGCAGGTCCCCGTAAATCAGGGCCGGGCGCCGTGACGAAAAGTACGGCTCGCCGGCAGATGGGCCCAATAAAGCAATCGGCGGCCTCGGTTTATATCGGGCGGCAGATGCGCGCCGCGGGTTCGCGCGAGGGCCGGCGCTACTTGTTGCCGCGGCCGCCTGTCTCAGCGCGCCGATCTTAATTGCCCCCCAGGCCGGCGACATGTGTGCCTGCGGTCATTCGGCCCTCGATATGGCCCCACGGGCCGTTTCACTTGTCGCCCGCGCCCCGCCGGACCTGCCCGCCGCGCCTTCCGCCCGCGGCCATTGTTTTCGGACACATGCGCCCGATACGCCGTGGCGCGCCGATCGCACAGATTGCCCCCGCGCTCGCCCTGCCAAACGACCCGAGTTATTAACGTCAGATAGAGCCGGCCGTCCCTCGTGCGCCCACCCTACCCGCCCGGGCCCCACCCACCTCGTACCGCTGACATCGGCACCTTGGCTTTCTCCACATGTGTTATATCGGTAATTAAGTGCGCTCTGTTGTGCCACTTTCGATGCCTTGATGTCTTTCCTACTTTATTCCTCGGCCATTATGTCGACGTAACTCCAAACCATTTCAAAACAGTATCCTCCATGGAAAATTATTGTACGCGCGCGGCTTACGCAACTCCCCGGAGTTGCAGAAAAAAACGGATAATCACTACGTGCAACAAAGAAATCATTAAAGCACTTGTATAATAAATCGTTACACGTAAATTTAATTATCTTTTTTTTCGGGACGGCGAGCTATGTAACACGCTCGATATCTTAACCTGTGAATCAGCTTCTAATCAAGTTATCGCCAGATTACTGAATAGTACGTCAACTGCGCCGCCTACTGTTGGAATTTCGGGCGTAAAACTTCATTTTTGAGGTTGATTGTTCAATCTCTTTTTAAATGTTACTGTCCTAGTCAATTGTTTCGATGCAGCTGCAACGTAATACGGGCGGAGGTTGTGTAATTCACTACGTGTCGTTTCGCCAACACGTAATTCACCAAACCCAAACTAGCTGTTTGGCAATTTGAGTACGCTCTTTATTGTTGTTTCTTCGCCATACAAAATTTAACGTAAACGTATGGGATGTAGAGAGAGTAAAAGTTTCAATCACATCCATTTGAATTCATCAAAATCCAAATCTTGTTATAATGATACTCTTCATGCTTGCGTATATATTTTTCAGATAATAATAAAAGAATTTGATTAAAAAATAAGTAAATTTAAAAACTAGTTTTTATTTTATCGATTTATTTAACAATTTCACCAACAATTTGCTTTTCCATTATTACTGCTAGAAAATATCCAATGCAAATATAGCGTTGAACAAGTAAAATGTTTAAAAGTCAACCTTGGAATAAATTTTGAAAAACGACTCCTTGATTCAAACCTCTCAATTCAATCAAAGTAACTTTTAGGAGCTGAGGTTGATTTGCGTTATAATACTTTATTTGCACGAGCGCACGACTCTCGAGAAGACTCTTTCTCCTCGGACACCGAATTATCGGTACTCGGAAAACCATTGGCTCTCAGCGCCTCCGCAAACTCAAGGTATAATCGCCACGACGAGGCATCTAATCAGCGCTTTAACTTGGCAAGTTCGCGCGGCAGAAGGGGAAGCGCGGCCCAAACAGCCAAAGTCGTGATCCGCGGGTCACTCGGTGCGCATTCGGCTCGCACGTAGACTCGACCTCTGTCTCAAAGCAAGTCTCTGCACCGTCTCACAAGATGTGACGGCGTCTTATCTGAAAACTCACGCTCTCACCAGAGCATCTATATACGCACGCGAGCACTTACCTCGAGTCCTTTCGCGCAAAGTGGACGTTCGTGCGTAGGTTATCCGAGAGGCCGACGTTCGCGCTTTTACCTCCTCTCCGCTCGGTTTATCGCGATGCTCGGCATTATTTAATATATATAATTATAGTGTACTTTATTTTAGCCCTTTATCTAACCTCATATCCATCCTTCAACGATTTACCGTTCGCCCCTCGAACGCGACGTCATAAGCTTATAAATCTGAAAATTTTATATTTTCACTAAAATTTCTGATTCGTTATAGTTATTAATTTTACGAAAATAACGAAAGCAATCTTGTCAAACCAACTGCATATATTCTCCTTCTCATGCATTTAAACTATATATAAAATAGCCTTCAATTAGACTAGATGTTTTAATTAAATTTATTATACTTTTTACTTATCGTCTTGTTTCTAATGCATTTTAATCTGGGTCTTAAGGGGTTTTTGTGGCCGCGGTGGACGTTCCAGAAAAGTCCAACATTTTTAGATGTATGTATCACGTAAATGTAAATTAAAAACAAGACATTATAATATAAAATTAATATACTTTAATTAAATCTATAGGGTTTTCTATTATTTAGAAAGAAAGTCACTCGATCGACATTACCAAATTGATGTTTTTCGATGTAAATCATTAAGTGATTTTGTTATTATCGAGATTTTGATCGGTATATTATAA
This sequence comes from Sycophaga agraensis, assembly GCA_018906755.1. NCBI lineage: Eukaryota > Metazoa > Arthropoda > Insecta > Hymenoptera > Pteromalidae > Sycophaga > Sycophaga agraensis. Next base: position 3,986,510 of record JACCIE010000011.1, read on the forward strand.
TTATATAATAAACATATCTATAATACATCTACATTTATTAGTTCATAATAGAATTTGTAATTAAAATTTATGTTTGAGAAAACTTGCAAACTGCGGTACATACAACGATTCACGATGAGTGATTTTCAAGATTTTATTTATTTGCATATCAAACGGATAAGAATTTGACGAAGTTTTTATTAATTGTTAACTCAGATATTCATAGCTGTATTTACAGTACCTTGTCAAGACTCCTTTGAGCTGCGACTCTTGATTGTAACGAATAATAACTAACGCTTGCGCATATATAGCAGGGCATCTGCCGCAATCGCGCGCATAATTTCGAAACGTCGGACTAAGGCCCGTGACGCGGCTCGGGCACTGCAGAGGGCGCTTGGCGCACAAATCAGCCGTGGAAATGGTTGAAACAGCTGCGTATATCGGAGGCGCGCTGATTAAAGGGCCGCGCGGGCGGCAGGCGCGGGCTTACGCAATCAGCGGGGGCATTATGCGGGGCGCCGCGCGATATTGCGCCGGGGAGCGAAATGACGCGGCGCCGTTAGCTGCTGATTTGTCGCTTTATTAGATCTTAGTTTGGCCGGGCGCCACCGGGGCGCCGCGCGGCCGCGCCATTTGCGTAAATTAGACGATCGCGCGCGGATGCGCCGCGCTCACTAATGGCGCGTGTAATCGCCGATGATTTGCATGGGCGGGCCCCGCGGCGCCCTTGTACCCACTAAATACCCGGCCTTGCCCGGCCGCCCAGTAATTGCCCCACTAAGCCCGAATTCTCATCTTGGCCCGCCCTACAGTCGGCGCACTCGCGACCGTATTATACGCAGAGTTATACACGCGGCGAGCAGCAGTGCCGCGGCTCTATATACGCGCGCCAAGGGCACTGGGCGAGGACGCGGGCAGTGGAAGGCTCCATTAGGCGCTCGGCGCGCGAACGGTGTCAACGAAAAATGCCAAAGTAAACAGGTGATCGTGTAAGAAGGATGACTGGCTAGTTTATAAAGGCGCACGATGACCGATAAGTCGGGCGATAAGCCGGCCGCGCGCTATCGGCGGAGATCGGCCGAGCGGCCGGCGCGACTCGTCGAGCGCGCGCGGCTCGCGCGCCGCGGACCTCGGGGGGGAGGCTGGGACGCTCCGGAGCGATGATCCGCCGGCCCGAGGGAAGGAGCAAAGTGTCGAAAGAGGCTTATCGATAATCGAATCGCGCGATCGTCGAGGGATCGACCTCGGCCCCGCGAGTGCGCGCGCGACCGGCCAAAATTAATTTGGCCGCGGCCCGCCGCGCCCTCGTAATATCGTCCCGTAACTCTCCCCGGCAATCGGGCTTATCCGTCGGCCGGTGGCGTTTCAATTAGCCGCGCAACAGTCTTATCCCGGGCGAGGGCGTAGCAGGCGCCCCCGCCCGGGATAAATAGGCATGAATTAACGGGGTGCAGGGCAGAGGGCGCGGGCGCGGCGGCGCGCAGGTTAGGGCCATCGGGCGGGAAGAGCGGCAGTTTGGATGGAGGGCCGGATAAGCCGGGCTCTCGGCGGGCGCCGCGCGCCTCGAGGGCCCCGCGCGGGGCTGAATGGGGGCCAGATGTCGATAGGGCAGATCCCGCGGGCTCCTCGCGCCCGCGGACGCGGCTCGAGTGGCCCGCTCTCGGCTCGGCCGGCCATTGTCGAGTCACGTCGGGGATAAGTCGGCCCTGCGACGTCTGCGGCTCCTCGGGGGCCCGGGGGGCGGAGGAGCGCGCGGGCCGCATTTGCTTACGGATCCCGAGGCCGCCCGGGCCCGCCCCCCTCGTTATCGCGCTTAAGTATTCCTTTAGCGTCGGCCCGTGCGCTGGGCGGTTTTTATGCGCCTCGGTGCGCCCAGTCAATGAGCGAGTTAAAAGAGTGATTTATCAAAATTGCACATAAATCCCCGAGCGGGCGAGCGGGCGAGCGGTGCCCTCGGGGCCGGCCGGCCGCGGAGGATCGCCCGCCTCCCCCGTGCGCCCCGCGCGCCGATCGACTCGCGGATAAACCCGACCCTCGCGACCCTCGCGCGCCCATATAACTAATCGATGTAAATATCCTCATAATGAAGGAATTTCCTGCCGGGATTAACGCTCCGACCGAGTGCTGCACGTGCCCCTCTTTGCCCGCGGGCCTTTATGACTTTTTCGCCCAACGAGCCGAGGCCGCCCACCGCACTCGAGCCCTGGCTCCTCTCTGCTTTTAATATCGCTCGCATCGTAATCAAACTCGCAGCGTGTACATCAACCGGTATAATTGTTGGTGAAGTATGTGCCGTATATGGACAGAATGCCTTACTTTATACGCTGTAGGTGTCTTTAATGCTGTCGCCGTGTCTATTACGCGTGATTATTCTAAACTGCAACACAAATGCACCTTGTCTCAAATTCGAACTCCATTTTATGTGTGTGTTACAAAACTTTTCTATCTGAGCTTTCTCAGAGTTTACATTTATTCTAAATTTATCATTTTATCACATTGCAGTTATGGGACAATTTTTACTGAAATTCAATTCTGATGATTGACGGATATAGAAAATTTAAATAGTTCCATTTTAGTTATATGTAACGTATTACCTCTGTATTCAAATTTTTAGTGTGTATATGACTTGACCCAATGACTTACTTTTGAAATTGCTTGATTTAATGTTAGATTCCAAGCTAAGTCAATTAAAAGTTTAGACATTTAACTGATGCACTACACTATTTATGTATGATTTTTTTATGTTAAACGATATACATTGGCTTTATGGAGTTTACGAAGGAATTTCGTACCGAAGGAATAACGACTTCAACTCTGTGGATTTGTCCGGTGTAAACTGTAAACTATAAACTGAGAGGAGACTCGTGAAATAAAAAAAAATACGCTTTAAAGTAACCATTGCGACTACTTTACCCAAAGATTTTACTTTAAAGTCTATATAAAATAATGTCGATTAAGTGAAAAAAATAGTTACGAGTTATGCATAAGAAGAAAGTTTAGGTGGTTGTGGATTTGGAAGGTAATGGTATATTGAATTTTGGAAGGGTCTGCTAGAGAGATCTGGCAGTGGCACATCTCGGGGTGGGCCGGGGCTCTAATAGTCTTGGTTAGGTTGGAGAATCGACTCGGAGATTGTGGCTTGAGGAGAAGAAAGCCGCTCGGACGCATAAAGGTGAACCGAGAGGGAAGGTAGGGGTGAGGGCCGGGAGTGGAGCGCGGGCGGCGGGCCTCGCGACGGGGAAAGCCGGCGCAAAAAACGCCGGGCGGGGGATTATTTACAAGGGGCCGTAAAGGGCCGGGGAAACCGCGGGCCCGCCACACCCCGACGGCGCGGGCGGCGCGCTCCGGTAATCCCCGAGCGGCCGGCCCGAAGAATGCGACAAGTTTCACCTCGAGGGGCCCAGTGGCCCTCACGGCGGCGCAGCGGCCCGAGAGGCCCGGGTTATTTACGACCTCTGAAATCGATACCCGGGCCGGCGGGGGCCGGGGCGGCCGACGGGCCCGACGGGCCGACGGGCCGACGGGGGCGCCTCCCTCCTGACACACTTCCCCGGGCAGTGGGCCGCCCGGGCCTCGGGCTCCTCGCGGGCATGAGCCTCGCGGCCGCGACTCGCGCTCGATATATATAGAGGCGCACGGGCGGGCGGGGCCGCGGGCTGCCGGGGCCGCGGGACTCGCCGTTTTTACGGGGCCGCGCCGGCCACCCCGGCCCATAAATCAGAGCCGGCCGTAAAAAGGGCGGGGGCGGCGCAGCCGGCACAATGGCGCGACGCCGTTGCGACATTCGGGGGCGCGCGGCCCTCGAGGCCGGGCTTCGGGGAAGCCGGCGGCGGCGGCGGCTCCTCCGGGGGAGGGAGGGCCCGCGAGCCGGGCCGCCGGGGACAGGTGCCCGCCCGGAGATCGCGCCCGCTCCCAGGGCTTTACGGCCCGGTAGCCGATCGGCTTGTGGCTGCGCGCGCCTTCCCCGCCCGGGCCGGCCCAATAAACAGATTAGCGCCCGCGCACCCCGCCCGGGCTCTTGCGTGGCGGCCTCGGGGCTGCGCCGGTGATAAGAAGGGCGGGGCCGGCCGACTCGCGGGGAGATTAAGGGCGTCGGCGGGCGTCAGAGGCCCGGGGACAAAGCCGGCGGCCGGGGGCGGTAATGGAGCCGGGCCCCTCGGGCCCCTGCGATGTGCAGGTGGGGGGCGGCGCGACGCGTCCACGGGAAGGTATATAAAAAGCCGTTAAGGAGGTCGCGCTCGGCCTCGGCGGCCCGTCGGCGGCCGGGAGTCGGGGAAAACCGGCGCCTGCGCGGCCCCGGGGAGCCTGGGCGCGTCTCCGCACGTGCGCCCCTGGCGCCTGGGTTTTACGGCCTCGGCGCGCGGCCCAGACGGCGGCCGCCGCCGCCGCCGCCGCCGCCGACGCGGAAACCTCGTGAAAATCTCGAGGGTCGGCGCAGGTAGGCGCATACCTCGGCGGCCCCCTCCGCCAGGTAAGCGCGGGCCTGCCCTCCCCCGTCCCGGGCGGCAGGGCTCCCCGGGCTCCCCCCCGGCAGGGCGCGCGGGGAGCCGGCCCGCGACCTGCGACCTGCCACCACGGAAACGGTTAAAAAAGCCCCTGAATTATGACGCGAGCGGCGAGACGAGCGCCCCCGAGCGCCCCGGGGCGAGCCGCCCGAGGCCGGGCGGCCCGGGCTTTATGGAAATCCGGCGCCGCCCCGCCCGGGGGATGCTTACCAAACACCTCGTCTGGCTTTTCTCCTGCGCTTTCTTCTCCCGGGGCCGAGGCCGAATTTATAGCCCGGCCGATCATGCGCTTCGTTAACTTATGGGACGCGCGGCTCTCGAGTTCCGGCCGCCGCTTCAATTAAGCCGCCCGGCATCTTCTCCCTTTTCTCCGGCGGCCCAGCACCACGCTTGAATTCTGATTAGTCTCCCATCGGAAACTCTATTTCTATTCGATACGTACTTTTCACCTCGAGACCGCCACTCGCTTCTTCTTCGGGATGGACCAACCTCCCATGAAGAACGCCCTGCACGCCTGTTACACCGTACATAAATTCTCTCTTTCTAAATGATTTTTTAAATTTTAATTGACGTATGGATATGTTTGGCGCTCGCCGGTACCACTATGGTTTTGGTAGGTTTATTACCAGAAGACGAATGACAAAGAGCCGTTAGTGTGCTACACGTGTAGTCATTTCAGAATACACCGGCTAAATTGCAGAGATTTACACTTTGTATATTATGATAAAAAGAGCTAATGTTCCATGAAAAAGACAATACATCATTATCAGACAGGAATAGGCTGGCAAAACGAGGCCCTATTGAAAAAACCAGTAAAAAAACACGACTCTGATAGGAATCTGCGAGTGCAAAGAAGAGAGAGATCCGAGTGGATTAGTCGGTAATTAATATGCAAGGGAACGGGGGGAAGTGGCGGAAGAGCGGCTTGTGCAAGTCGAAGGAGAGATGGCTCGTTTGTTCGGCGTAGCTGTATAGGCACCTAATCGGCGGTAATCGGTAGGGAAGGCCGGCCGCGGGCGTAAAAAGCGGCGGAGCGCGCGCGCGCGTCACCCGGGCGAAGCCAGCGGATAATGACAGCTCGTAAAGCGAAGGGCCCGGCGCGAGGCGAGGACAAAGATCTCTAATTTCCTCCGCAAGCGCCGGGCTTGAATCTTGTTTAGATAAGCGGCCTTATCTGCGCCGGGGCCCGTGTCCGGCCCGCCGAGATTAGGCGAGGCCGCTACTCCCCCGCGGCCTCGCAACTTTCCCGGGGCGGCGGGGACTCGCGCCGGGCCCTTTTGTGCGGCTTTCCCTCCGGTTTATTTCGTTTTCCCCGCAGCTGCGCAGATGGTTGTCGCGCGGGCGGGACGACGGGCCTTAGTGCGCGCCGATGGCCCGCGGCGATATCGTTGCGGCACAATATTCCTCCGGGACAGTTCGGGGGAACCCTTGCCGGCCGCGCGCCCGGATTATACATTGGCATTAGCCGGCCGCCGCGGACAATCGGGGCCCGCTGACGCGAAACCCGAGGCGCCGGGAAAAGCGGGTCCGTGTGCGATATCGGCCGATCGCCCGGCACAATAATGGCGCCGGTTTTTCGCGCTAGGTGCATTAGGGAAAGGAGGCGCGGCCCTGCGCGTGGGTATATATATATATCGGGCGGGCATCGGCCGCGGGCCCACAGTTTCCCCGGGGCGCCGCGCGCGCCGCCCAAAAGTACTTAGGCCCATCAAGATTAGGGCCGCGAGAGGTGGCCCCTCTTTGTCCGGGGCCCCCTTGTCCGGGCGGCGGCCCTCGATTTTCGGGGCGGCCGCCCCGTCCGGCCTGACTCCTTTCGCGGGCCCTTATATACATATACACGCGGCCGATCGGGGCCCGGGGAAAATAATCACTCGGGGGCGCGCGAGCGCATAAATCCCCGGGCGGGAGGCGCGACGCTTGTAAACGCCTCCTTTACGAGTTATAGTATCGCTCGAGCCGCATCTTCGGGATTTGCATGGGGCCGCGCGGAAGTCACGACGGCCCTGTCCGCCGGCGAGGCTTATTATATGCGCTCGCCGCGCGGCGATCGCTCCCGCCGCCGAGGAGCCGGGCGCACCCGGCCGCTGGGAAAAACGGCCCTCCGCTCCCTCGCGGCCTGCCCCCCCTCTTTTTATGCTTATCGGCCTTTATGCGGATTCCAAATCACCTCCGCCTCGTGTAAGCCGGCGGACTTCATCGCCTCTACATGCACTCCGGACGCTCTTTCCATAACTGCCCCGAGGAAACATATTTTATGCCCGGGCCGCGCGCACCACCGCACAGGACACCTACTTGTATTCAAAGTCGAGGAGGCGCTTTTTGCGGGCCTAATTGCCGGATCGGGGAGCTACACTGCTATGCGAGGATGTATACTCGGACAGCCACTCTCGACACCTTTTCGAAAGCTCTTCGCTTTCGATATAATACGTGCAGGGAAATACATGGCGCAACTGAAAAAATCCCGACGGCAGCCGAGCCGTTAGAGTGCCGTCGATCCAAAACCTTTCGATGCTTCCTCGCAACCTTATGTTACCAAACTCAACTATGGTGCATCGGCGATGCCGTCATTGCGCATCTAATTGTAACGTTTGCTTTCAAAGTTGCTTCGAAACACTACAACACGCGGGCTCGGTGGCTGCGTTAAATTACGGTCCATTAGCGACCGTTAATAGATTTTGTTACAGCCACGGTTTACGCGCGGGCAGTTACTTTAATCTCGCGAGCCCGGAGGATAAGCCGAATAACCGCGCGCGCGCGCACACATTCCACGCGGGAGTATTTCCATCCGAAACATTCCGGAGCCGTTAATTTATGCGCCGCAGATGAGAATCATCGCTCGACACCCGTGGACCGGCCGAATGATAAAACTCATCCGTAACGTGTCCGGCTAAAAACTAGACAAGGCCCGCGTGAAAAAAAGGGCGAGGCGAGGCAGCCTCCCGCGCCCGCTGGACCTTAAAAAAGTCATCCTTAAGTGGCTCCCTGACTCTGCAAGAATTTCACTTCTTCCTAATGAAAGGCTAATCCTCCGGCTCGCGGGCCTTTTTCTTCATTTTATTTCTATATCTTAATTTTTTTTTTTTGTTTAGTCTTGTCTTTCAGGGGGGGGAAGGGACGTTGGCCGGCCGCGTCGCGCTCTTTTTGAGGCGCGCGCCTTTTCAAAAGCTACCCTTCCATTCCGGCCGATTATCTTGGCGATTATCGGCGGCCCTCCTGTCTGCCCGTGCGGCGCGCAAGTCGCGCGAGCTAGCCCCCGAAACCAGGCTTATAACCACGTGTTGCTCCCGCGCGCGCTCTCCGATAATAGACGCCCTCCCGAGTCACGATTCGTTTATCTCGCCTAATTAGCCATACAACGAAACTCTATACTTTCCCCAAATCGTAGATCGAATCGAAGATGATCTTTTACTTTGGACGCGCGCTCGCTTCCTGTGCTGCGCCTGTGTATACATATATACACGCGGCCGCCTGGAGATACGTTGTATATATATACGTGTACGATATGTATACCGTAATGGCCCGAGCGAGATTTATGCTAGCGGCCGCAGCTCGTTCTTTTCAATATAAGTATAATAACCCGAATTTTGTAACAAGCATTCGCTTCGGTTTAATGCACTCGTCTTTATTCACGAGTACATTATTACTTTATCGGCAGATTGTTTACCAGCTCAAATAATCACCAGGACCGATACATGTTCGCCCGCTGCATGCATAATGAATCTGCCAAAATATAAAAGTGCGGTTGTTTATCCGGAAACAATGTACAGTGAAATGATTCATTTTTCAGCAACTGTTTATGTCCAATGAGGGAAAAGAATATAAATGTGGTAAACCTTACCTATATAGACGAACAATCTTATTGTTTAAAATAATTTTTTGAAATTTAATCCTAAGACTGTCGTGGTAATAATCTTTTTCCTAATATTTCAGGAGAATTATTGCCTCGTCTTTTCGTCGTTTCTGCCCTTTTTTCCTCAGAGGTTCGCGAGGGGACAAGAAAAATTTTATTGCGAGCTCGACTTTCCTTAAGGAATAAGCTTACAAGAAGATAAGGATTTTATCAGAGTCATTGGAATTAATCTCGCATTAATTCTAATCGCCCTCGGAGATTTATTGGGTCGCGGTGGATCTGCGACGTGTAAGAAACTCGCGAGGAAGAGAAAAAGTTTTCTCGTTACGCCTGACTTATTTTCTCCGCTTGAGGGCTTCGTTCATAGAATCTTCTCTACAATGTCTTTTCTTACATCATAAACGTCCAAGTGCAGCGATTCTATTTATTCTTCCTGTCGGCTCATCGCTCTGGCAATTAGAATTTAAAAGTCCCACTCAGTTGTTGGATAATAATCGATGCATAACCGGGCGACCGATCGAGCCGTTCGACCCGCTACGGCGGACGAATGTATATCGACGGATTGGATATTGCAAAAGAGCCATACATGCCTTTTATCTTTATGACAAACAATTACATTCGTTCGTTAATATTGTTTGGCTTTACGACTCGAGGTTAAAACAGTTAAAAGGACGATACGTGCGTTGCAATGGAAAATAAAATAAAAGGCATATATCCGGGGCGCCGGGGCGCCTGCAGCGGCAGCCATAACCATTACGGAGGCAGTGCAGCCCGGTCGTAACGGCAGTTCCCTATTCGCAAATCGATGCTCGCCGGCCGATAATTTTTCTTTTTTTTTTTTATCCGCTCCGAGCGAAAAAGCCGTGCGGGTCTTAGGCGCAGAGGAGGCTTCCCCTCCCGGGGGAAAAGCCTCGGCCTGGCGACGGCGGCGGAAAATTCCCCCGCGTGTACAAAACCGTGTCTCGCCCGAGATTATCGCATCTTTTAAAGCTCTTCGCGCTAACTTCGCACGGGCCTGGGCCACGATATTATAAGCGCGAGGCGGCCCGTGCCCCCGGCGGCGGCCGCCTCATTACGGCTACTTACCGCCCATGGGCGCCGCTCGCCCCGGCCAGGTACGGCCCAGGACGGACTCGCCGGCCCGCCGCCCGCCCCCACGCCCCCGCCTAATTTGCACATTAAGCGCGGCTCATTTTTCCCCACATTAGACGGGAGACCGCCTGCCCCGGGGCAACTCCGCTGAGCCTAAGTGCGCAAGCAATCCCACGGATTTTCGAGGGCTCCGACGAGCCTCCGCTCCTCAGCGGTCGTCCAGCTTTTTTTTTTTTTCGAAAACGCTTGCCACCCTCGCTTCGCCGTTTGCACGGCGAGGGGCTTTTTTTAAACGCGATGCTTTCGTCATCGTCGTTCGGATCGTCAACCTTTTGCCGTACACTGCGGTCTTTATGCGATTCCGGAGTATCGGTTTATTGTTACGAAAAACCTGCACAGACTTGCGCGCGGTTTATATACTTTATATGTGCGTGAATGTATTGAACTGAAATTGTCGGTATTCCATTGCGGTAGGTGAACACGAAAACACGTTTGCCGTCGGCTTCGATCGAGACGATATCGAGGGCACGCTTCCAACGGGCAGCTTGCTCGACACACAGATACACACTTTAATCTGTCGATCGCGGGTAGTTTTTTTTAACAAAAATAAGAAGGAAAACGCCGAAGGAATTCGAAGCGGTCGGAAAAGGCAGGGCGCCCGTCCGTAATACATCAATGTCTGACAAATAGAGCCGTACAATGGGCCGATCATTATAGATCTGATAATTAGATCGTTAGAATGCGAAAGAAGAATTTATTAATGGGTCGGGTAATATCGGGGGCGCAGGGGAGCGTCGCGCGGGGAGGGCCGAGTCCCTCCGGAGGGCTCCCCAGGACTCCGGGGGCGACGGGGGGGGAGGGCCGCTGCGGGCTCGGCTAACGTGGAAATTGGCTAGACCGTGCGATCATTAACTTGGGGCCGGAGAGACAAAATGCGAGCAAACGAGGCGGGCGGGCCCCGGCGCCCCGGACGATTTATAATCGCACATAATCCGCGCGGCGGGCGCATGCGCCGGGCGGAAAAAATTATTGGGCCGCGCGCGCGCGCGCAGTCCCGGGGCCCTCGGGGGCCGGCCGGGCGTTTACGAGGCGCGCGTCAGCTCTCGCGTCATCGCTCATTCTCGGGGATCCCACAAAATTGTGACGGGCATAAATCATTCACGGGCCGGCGCTGCGCCGGCTCGTGCGAGTTGCGTTGACACGGCCCGGCGAAATCCCCTCCCCGGCGCCGTCACGCCCGTCCCCGGCTTTCCCGCAGCCCTAAGTCCACCCACTCCCCCCCCAAGCGCGTTTAACGAGCTCCCTGTGTATTCCGTCATTTTTCTGCCCTCGGATCAGCTGTGTGTGTGTGTGTGTGTATGCAGCGTGCGTCGAGAGGAGCCTATATATATGGGGCTGGGGCCGCGATACCGAGAGCCCGTGTGTATAACGTGTATAAAAAGTCCGCGGCGGAAAGTTGGCCCGGGCGAAAATAAAAGGGAAGTTATTATCGCGGGAAATTTGAGTTGGGCCGGGGCCCCGGCGTTTTGGCTCCCGGCCGCCTCGGCCACTCCGCCGGAAACAAAAGAAGAGGGCGGCCCGGGCGTTATCGGGCCGAGTGCGGGGCCAAAGTCCCGGAGGGAGCCTGCACTTTTCTCCCCGCGGACTTTGCTCCCCTACTTCTTCAACAATCTCTAATCGCTTCGTTTTTTTTTCTTTCCCTTTTTCTCCGGGGCACACACGCGCCCGGCGCCGGGAAGCCCCGCGCCCTCCCTGATAATTCCCGATCTCCCCCCTCGTGTATATATACGCGCGCCGGGAGGAGGATGCGCAGCTACTTACTTTGCCGAGCGTCGCTTTCTTTATCCGACTTCTTGCGCCCCTTCCCGCTGGCTTCCTCTCCTTGTCTTATCGCCGCGGGGTCGCCGGGTCGCCGGCTCGCCGGTCAAGGGAGAGGAAATCCTCGAGCTGGGGAGAGGCGCATGCGCCCCGAGAAAAACTTCCGCGAGGGACGCGCAAGTGGCTCGAGTATTAAGTAAATGCGATATCCGCTCCCGTGGGAAAAAGCCTGCAGACTCGTGCACCCGGGACTCTGGGAGATCGCGCGACTCGCCTCCCCTATATAGCTTCTTTCCTGCACCGTCCCGATCGATCTCTCGCCGCTTTGCCCTGTTTATCTTAACTTTATTCCGGCAACTATATCCAAGCCTTTTTCCTTGCCCCATTTTTTACCGATACGCTATATTCGAGTAAAAATTAATGGGAGACGTTGGCGGTTACAAACTATTTTGCACCTTTATTGCTCGATGCAAAAAATATCACGCGGTTAAATAACGACACGTGATTCTAAAGAAATTATACAGAATCCTAGGACCATACACGGCATGGTCTTAACGTCTTTCTATACGTACACGCAGTTGTGTTCCATAAAATCTACAAGTCGAGTACGTAAACACATGTATTAGAGGGCATGCTCGGGCGAAAGAATGAAGCTTACGTCCTTTCAAAGACTCAAGAGTGCATTATCGAGTGCACTTTGAGAAAGGCATTATTTTTGAGTGCCAGTCGAAGGATAAAGAGTCGCAGTTTCAATAGGTCGTGCGCATAGGTTAGCGAGCGGCTGTCAAAGCGTCATGAACAAACGGGGGGACGTAATGCGGGCTCGGAGAGCCGCGCGGGACAAGATAATGAAGTGGAGAATGGGCGCGATAGGGGGCATCGCGGGCAGAGGAGGGCAGGGCCCTCTGAAAAGGGGCAAAACTGCCGGAGAAATAATGAAAAGAGCGCGGAGCGGGTGTAGCCGGTGCGGCTCGGACGGCAGTCAATAATTGAATGCTCCCTCGCGCGCACCATGAAACTCGAGTGCGCCGGCCGAGCCTCCGAGTCCGGTGGAAATCTGTGCGCGAGCTTGCAGCGGGGCCGGGGCGGGGGAGTGGGAGGGGGGGGGGGCGGCTCGGCGGGGCGGTCGGGAAAAGAGGAAGAGAAAAGAAAAGGGCGAGTCGGGCGCCCCCACCCGGGGCCCCGGCCCCGGCGGAGGGGTGCCCGCCGAAGGGGGCGGGGGCCGGGGAGGCCGCCAGGGGGAGGAAAACAAGAGCGTTAAAAATGAATCGATAGGCGGAGTTTTTCGCGGTGACGAGCCGGGGCCGGGCGCCGGCGGTGGGGCGCGAGCCGAGGGAGGGGGCAGCCGGGCAATAGGCGGAGTCAGCCTGATTTAAAGCCGCCATTTTGTGACAATGGCACGAGACGGCGGCCCCGCGGGAGGGGGGCCCTGCCTATCTGATTGGCTGATCTACGGACTCGCGCGCGGCCGCTCCTTCTCCGCCTGGCGCGCGCGGGACAAGCTCCTACAGATTGTTCCCTTGTACTCTCTCTCTTGCTCCCCACTCCGCGCGCGGCGCCCTCCCCGCCGGCGCCGCTCCTCCGCCGCTGGCCCCCCCCCCACCGCCCCCCCCAACCCCCCTCGCCACCGCCGCCGCCGACGCCCGCGCGCCCTCCCCGCCAGCGCCGCCGCCGCCGCCGCCGCCGCCGCAGCCGCGGCCGCCTCGCGCGCATTCTTCCCGGCCGTTACACTTGCTTTATTCGGCCGCGCTGCTCCTTTTTGTCCCGCGAGCGGCCCGCGCCAAACATTTCACGGGATTGCGAGATTAAGGAATTGGACGCGTGCGGCGGTCGCTCGCATGCGGGCAGGCCGCGCGGCTCATTCGAATGCAGTTGGGGCCCCGGCGAGCCCTTGGCACGAGCCAAAGCCCCGCAGCGCTCGGCAAAGAGTTACGTCGTGCTTTTTTCCCGCCGCGTTTATGATCCAAGGCTGCCTGCCGCCCGGCGCCCTCGAGCCCTCGGCCTAATACCCCGCGCGTACACGAGCGGCTCGCCGTCCTGGGACGGCAATCTTTCACCAAAGCTTTATGGCTCCTCGTTTCAACGAGCCTTTCAGCCCAGCCCCGCTAATTAATGCGAGGGAAAAAAAATTCTTGAGCGCCACATGGAAATGAGCCTCTTACCCCGCTCCCTCGCCCGGTGTGAATGCTACATATATTGTATTATATGCAGCCATCAACCGGGCTCCTTGGCCCCTCGCCACACTCGCTTCTCCTGCAGTTCCTTCAATTGTATTCATGGAAACATTACTTTTACTCCCATTTCATCGCTCAAAATAAACATTTGCTAAGCTGGGAGAAGGCCTTATTACCATTATAATAGGTGCATCATTATACGCCTTCTCGAATAATTGCCTGATGATTATGTGATTGTGTCATTGCGATAGCTGCCTGCATTTCTTTCAATTTATTGATCTTGATTATATCCATAATTTAGAATGAAATTCAATGAGATAATAACTGCATAATTATATTTAAGAATATATGTAAACCATTAAGGAAACATGTTTTTTTACCACATAAATTTAAGTGGAAAAAACTCTTTTTATAATATAATGTGGCAATTCAGGAAACAAAGTTAAATTTTGTATTTTACCGATTTAAAATCAACCAAGTCCGCATTTTTCATTACAAGATCAAGGAAATTATTAGTAATATGGAAACATTGCAATGTAACATATGTGATTATTATCCAAATTATTATCCAAATCAACTATTATTAAGTTTAACGTATAAATCCTAAAATGTTGTACTAACTACAATCGAATATGTTGGTAAGTGGTAAAGCGACTTCTTTAATTATCCAAGCTACTCTAATATCTATAGTATTATAATATATCATCTACTGCGTCATAGATTAAGCGATAATATATCAGAACGACAGCAAGTTTTCAAATACTATTTTTACCGATGTTAAGCAATCTTCAAAAAGGCCAAAAAATCAAAATAATAATTTTATAGAAATACTGAAACACGTGTATTTAAAATCATTATAAATTTAATGAAAATTATATAAATGTCATCAGCATAAAATTGACAAAGTAAATATTATTCTAATTCGAGGCTACATTCTACAAGTTATTTGTGTGTACAGCCAATCGCGTGGACGCGTCAGAAACAAGTGTGGATATGAAAATATGTTAAAATTACATAATTCTTATATTTCAAAGAAATCATATTTATCACATTACTAAAACAATATCAATTAGAATTTTTAGTACACAGATCTCGTGATGCATGCACTGTCGCGTAAGGTTTAGCATATGCATAATAATCTAGCTGTATTATACATATTAGATATATTATACGTTAGGAGATAAGAGATTCATAGATAAGAAAAATGCTTTAAAAATATGCAGATAATCTGCATTTTATTTATAATAAGCTCCGATTTTCATAAGTTGTACAGTACATAAATTTGGGGTAATTGTTACCAGGGGAATAGGATGATTGTTGATTAAAACTGTCGAAGGGATAGGACAAACAAATATTCCATTATTGTACACGTGCTTTTCTTCGTTAATTTTATCGCGCTTTGAGATCCGATAAATCACTACTAATGTAATATATAGCGTACATAAATAACGAATCAATATAGAAATCTGATAGAACCAGTTGCAAATAGCCGTGCTCGAGTGGAGGAAGTTTTCCGCGGGGGCCGAGCCACTTGGCCTGCGATCGGGCCGAATTTCCTCCGGGGGGCGAAAAATTCTGGCTCGCCCGCACCGGGGCTAATTTCTCCGGGCGCTTATAAAACGATAATTGAAGCGTCGGTGGCAGGTAGGTCGGGGGCCGCGGCCCTGCCCTCGGCGCAGAGACGCCCCGGGAGATAATGAAGCGGATTAAGAAGACAAGTCTCATTCGGGGCCGAAAATTGCGGCGGCAGCAGCGGCTATGGGGCTCGCCGCGCGACGGCGGCGGGAGCCCCGAGCGCAGCCAAAACAGCCTCCCCGTATATACACTCGCTACCGCACTACGTCTCTCGGATTTCAGGCGAGCGACTTTCGAGCGGCAAGGAGCGAGATAGGGGCGTATCTTAATCGGCGTATCTCATCTAGATAAGCCGCTCCGCGCGCCCTATCAAGATCACGAGCTCGCGCGCCCCGTATTATAATACCTATACGCACAGAGACACGCGCGCGCGCGCCCGGCTATAATAGGAATCTATCTCGGGAGTAATCTTCTCGCGACGCGGCGCGGGGGGAGGCTGGGCACGTGGCTCTCGTTTTCCCCGATCCCATCTAAATTCGGACGCGGGGGGTGTGCGCGCCTCGGCCCTGTGTGTACGCACGCGCCGCTTGATGATCCTCGGGCGCCTAGGTGTGGGTGCGCCCGCCGAGACCCGCCAACCGGGAGCCGCGGGAGGGAAAAGCGGCCCTCCATCGCCATGATCCCTTTTTACCGCCTGCGGACTCCTCAGTCCCCCGTGCTTTTTTTCGTTGCGCGCGTCCCGGCTATTGACGCGCTTGGGATCACCGGGGCCTACACTGCTTCACCTTTGATTATAATCATCGGGGCTCCCTTTGTCAGGAGGAAACATTGCTTGCTCCCAGTGCTTTACTCTGCTACAAAGAGGACCTGTGTACTTCTATATATATATTTGGCCATTATCTATAAATTTACCATAAGCCTGCGAATTATTTTACTACGGGTTACTACGTACACTTGCCTTTATAACTGCTGCACGCTATAGTCGTTACATATAAAGATTATTTTACGGGCACTGGAACGTCATTGGTATTTTACAGTCTATTTCGCATTCAGTTCATTAGTAAATTGTTGATATATTAGTTTGATACGATATACGCATATGAAATAATGAATCACGCTACTCTGTTAATCGTATAATCGTCTACCACAATCATGTAATTTAGCAATACATCTGTTTGCCTATACATAATGTAAACAATTGTATATATCGAACCATAATATTAATTACTATGTTCTACAGTTATAAAATATCAAATGATTGATATATTATACTCGACATCATTTAATTCCTGTGTTGATAACGCCCTGCAATTGCTCATATTTATTATATATGTCATGATAACTCCAATAGAAAATTGATTTTCTCGTAACGTCTTAATAAAAATAAACGTTAGATCTGCAAAATTTGATAATTATGATAATCATTTACTGAATATGACAATTAGTAACTATACACGTGTCAATTGGCTTTGTTTTACTATACAACAATACTAAAATTATGTAAAACAAACGGTACGTCAGAAACAATAAAAATAATTGAAAATGGCCAGCAGATATACCCTGAAACGAGCCCTGACAGTAAAGTTCACCAGTTTCTCTGCAGTTTTAGTACAATTAACAATGTAATTTTTTTCAGATTATATATTAACATAACCTAACTTTCTGTGTAGGTGCTTTAAAAAGGGTTTGGACATGCAATCATCTATATATACTATTGTTATGTTATGTTGTTGTGCAGTATTTAGGCAGTGACTGCCACAGTTTAGCTAGTTACTATAATGGGTAACCTGCTGCATGCTGCTCAGAAAATGAAATGCTTAGTTCTCTGTCATTGATAAATCTTATAACGATGTACAAATATTTAGGAAATTTGCGTTACTATTTTACTTTAGTAAAACATCCGGTTTATACGTATAATGATTTAATATTAAAGCATGCTACGTAATCACTTTTCTAAGCCAATCATTGTCAGAAATGCGAACTTTTCAATAGAGCTAATTGCACTCTTCGTTTTGTAATCTGTTGTCCATTTAATGTAACCAGCGGTACGATTAACGATATTAGCTGGTATTATTTTGCGGGCCCTGGTCAAACTAAGAAAGCGAGAAGAACTTGAGTTTCTCTGCTGAAAACATCACACAGGAATAAGAGAGAAAGCGATTATGTGTAACAGCTGCATTGTACAGAAGCAAACTGATTCATACGTTATGCTCACACATGTTTAAATTGCCATATGTAACATGCGAACTGTCTGGTAATCCAGAGGTATGCACAAGTCAACGGGTGCAAGAGATTTTTTCGCGGGAATGTACTTATTACATAAATTATACTGCGCGTAGAGGAGCCATGCGCGTATAGATGAACGTAATACGTTATATTGCGGAAATTCGTGTACGTTCTCGCCTTCGGTGATTTACAGGCGAATCCCGAGTTTGCTGCCAGATTTTCCATTGTGGGCAATTTATTTGACAAACGTCGCATTATCTTTATTTCTGCCGAAGCTTTCTGCCCCGAAGGTTTTGGGCGATTTCCCGCGGCAGTGAATTATGCGTTCGACGCCGCCGAGGCCCTGACAGTGCAGCTCAGCATTTTTAGCAGTTATTTAAGAGTAACGACGAGTGGGTTTCTGCACATTGATCGCACGGGACATTCGTCCGCGGCGTTGGCTGCAATTATTCCAAATTGAGCGGGCGATAAGCGGATGGGACGATTATTACAGGCGCACGTATCATCCCTCTATTATTATAAACACGGGCGATTGAAGGCGATCAATAAAGGTTGTATGCGTATGCAGGTAAATTCGGTACAGCCTACGTAGTAAAAGTGTGCGAATTGGAAAGTGGGCGCGAGGCGGGTCAGCGGATGAATAGTAATAGGGGTGTGTGTGTGTAGGAGCAATAGGTGAAATATCGTAGGCAGATATAAAGGCGGTAGGTGGTCGTGTCGGGGGTGGGGTCCGGGGGCGTGGATGGCCGGGGTCGATAGCAGGCGGGGATGGCAAAAACAACATTTGATCTGGATAAGCGCGTTTCCTCAAGTGGCCAGAGGAAAAGCGCGCGCTGGCCGAAGCTCGCGCGCATAAAGGCGCGGCAAACAAAGAGGAAGAAGAAGAAGAAGACGAGGAAGAAGCAGGGGAAGGAGAAGGAGAAGAAGTAGGAGAGGAAGACGGAGAGGCGGCGGCGGCGGCGGCGGCGGCAGGTAGAGCGGCGGCGCGCGCAAAAAAAAATGAAAAAAATCAGTTGGGCAAACTGGGAGCGCGGGCCTCGGCGCGGAGGTAAAAAGCAGGAAGGAGGCGGGCGGCGGCGGAGGGGCGGCCCGCGCGCGAGCGACAGAGAGGGGCCGAGTGAACGCCCTCCGCGGGCAGGTCGGCGGTGTAGGCGTAGTCGCGGCGGCGGCGCTGGCGCCGTTGGGGGGGGGGTGAACGGCGAGGCCGAGCGGCGCGCGCGGCCGGCGGGGGGAGCCGACGGCGGCGGCGGCGGCGGCGGCGGCGGGGGCCCCGGGAGCAGAGGAGCGGAGCCGCTGGGATGGGGGGGGGGGCGCCGGCGGACGGGGTCCCGGGGGGTGGGGGGCGCGCGCGCCCCGGCCCGCGCGGCCCGAGGGCCGCAGTTGCGCGCCGGGTGCCACGAGAGTCGCATCGAGCCCGCGCCGAGCCACGCGCCGAGCCGCTCGCCAGACGCGCTGCACCAGGGACTCGAGACCAGCCATGTGCCGTGTGTGTGATCTACAGTGCAGTGTCATGGTGATACAACTTGCTAGTGACCGGGAGAGTGACTCCTAACCGCTCGGACGCCCCCCAGCCGACCGGGAAGCCCCGCAGCCCGGCCGTCGCGCCTCCGCCGCCCGAGTCCAGCCTCCCGCCAGCCAAGTCGCGAGGGACCGAGCCCGAGATAGGAGCAAGGTAAGCCTCGGCGGCCGTCCGTCGGCCCCAGCTGGCCCCAGCTGGCCCCAGCTGGCCCCGCCCGGGCGCCCGGCTCGCCGCCGACGTTGCCCAACGGCGCTCACCCTCTCCAAATGTATTGTGACCCAATTAGATAATAGCCGCTGATACGCCAGTCTTGCATAGTGTCTCTAGATAAACCGTATCGCGATCGAGTCTCGGCATTTTATGCCCGCAATCGCGATTGATATTTTTAGTGAGAAAAAAGGAGTCGCTGCAGCAAACAGCAGTAACATTCCGCTCGGCCGCTACTAAAATCAATTCCGACATTTTACGTCTGACCGATGATCGTCTTGACCGGGATTGAGCAACGAACAATAGCCGCGACGCAGAGGCGCGCCGCCACACCGCCAAAGCCGCTTTGCTCGCTCCGAGTCCCTCGGCTCCCCGATCCCCGCCGATAGGAAGTATTTATAGGTGCCGCGGTCGAAAAAGATGATAAAGAATCGGTATCTCGCTGTTTGACTTTGCGCAAGATGTCTCGTGATGTTTGAGCGGGGCCGATAGCCGCCAGGCAGACGGTTGGGCTCGCGGCACGCACGGCGCGTATTCCGACGGCAAAGTCCAACCGGTCGGCGCTCGCGGCCGATCTCCGAGGCGGGCACCGCCGGCTTTGCCCCGAGGCCGCGCTCGACGGGACCTCTGGCCGCCAAAAATAAAAGTGTCGCAACTCGATTTGGCATAGATATTCGCCCGGTTGAAATCGGTACGACTTTCCATCGGGTCGAAATGCACCGAGGGCCGCGAGACCTGGCCGCTTCGCGGGGATACCCGACCGAGAAAGCGGACTAGCTTGCCGATTGCGCGGTTCTTGCGGACAAAGGTGGAAAAAGAGAAAACAAGGGAACATTTTTTTTTGTAGATAATCCGAAGGTCGGTATAAATAATCCGGCTCGCGGCGCGGCTAATTCGGTAAACCGGGGGCATTCGGCGGGGAATAAACTGGCGACGGCCGGGCGATAAATAAGGTGCGCCTTCGGGGAAGGAAACTTGAGGAGCCGCTCGGGCGAGGGGGCAGGAGGCATAAAAGTGAGCCGAATGGCATCCCGCGGCCGCTAATATTTTGGGGTACTTACGGCGGGGCTCGCGAGCCGCGAGAGAGAAAAAAAAAGAAGCCCGCGCTCGTTTTATAACGCGGCGCGGCTCGCGAGGGAGGCCGGGTTTACGGGCGGTTGTTTTGACGAGGCGCGATCGGTGGCCGCGTTGGAGAGGGTCCGCGGGGAAAGCGGGGCCCGGGGGTCGGAAAAGCATCGGCGTTATTGCCCGTTATTCGCAGGCGCAACGGGCCGCGCTTTCTGCTTTGGTTTATTGGCCGCGAACCGCCGGGGGTTATATTAGCCGCGGGAGCCGATGGGCGCCGCCGGCCGTCGGTGCGACTCGTCGGCCCGGCCAGCGCCTCCTCGAGGCTCTCCCCGGGGAAGACGTTGCGGTGCGCGCGTAGCCTCGTCCGAGGGCGGTGTCTTATCGGGGAGCCGGGCGGGCGCTCGGCGTCCGACGGGCCCCGGCTCCCCCGGGGGCCGCCGGCCCGGGGAAAAAAAAGCCGAGGCCGGCCCTATTGTCCGGGGACCTTCCCACGCGGCGCTCGCGCACCGGGAGTCGGCCGCCCCGTCAAATCGGCTTAGGGCCTTTGTCGAGTCGAGTGGTCGGGGCGGCGCGGGCGACAGGTCGCGACGGTGGGTCCCCCGAGTCAAAA
Organism: Sycophaga agraensis; assembly: GCA_018906755.1. Classification (NCBI taxonomy): domain Eukaryota; kingdom Metazoa; phylum Arthropoda; class Insecta; order Hymenoptera; family Pteromalidae; genus Sycophaga; species Sycophaga agraensis. The sequence goes on from JACCIE010000011.1 coordinate 4,007,133, forward strand.
ACGGGCGGCGCTAACGCGGCCCGAGGGCCAAGGCCGCTTTCCCGGGGGGAGGCCGTGCCGATCAGGCCCGCGAACTGCCGAAAAGCCGCCGCTTTACAGGCGTTACAACCGCTGGATGTTACTCTGCATGCTACTCTTCCCCCGGTGCGCGGCGGTGATAAGGTGTCGGCGGGGATCGGGCGCGTCCTTGGGGCCGGCGCTATCGGAGGCTCGTTAGCGGGCTTTTCAATTTTCCGCGGCGGCCGGGAGAGGCGCGGGCGCTTGGAAAAATATGGAGGAGCCGATGGTTATCGGGGGCCGTGACTGTCGGTTTCTCGCGGGCCGCGAGCCGGGCCGCGGGCCTCGGCGCCGAGCGATATAATCCGGCTGATCGATTAGTCGATTTATTGCAATCGGCGCGCTATCGGGCGGGCCTATCGGGGGTGGCGTGCGCACGGGCCGCTCGGTTTTGGAGGGCCCCGGCGGCTGGCCGATAAGCCCCGGGCCGCCGCGGTCCCCGGGCGATCGGTTATCGGGCCGAAACCTCGGGCGGCCGCGGCGCCGGCGGCTTCCTTAATCTTATCGATCGGCCGGCCGGGTATCTTATCGGGCCGCGCGGGCGCCTCGAGTGGTTTATTTGCCGGCGGCCGGCGGCCGGGCCCCGCGGCTTCGGAAAATTCTGCGACTCGCCGAGTGTAGCTCGGTGCACGCGCCGCGGCCGTATCCGCGGGGGCAATAAAGCGCCCGCGAGCCGCCGCGGACGCCCGTAAATCACGGCTTTTACTGCCCCAGCGTTAAATCGGGCGGGGCGTCGGCGGCGGGCGCGGGGAAAAGGCGCCGCGGGCGATCGCTCGATAACGTCGATTTTGGCGCGCGGGAGCCCGCGCCGGCACTTATCGCCGCGGCGGAGTTGCGTCACGGCGACCTTGGGCTGCGGCGATTTTGTTGATAAATAATTTGGAGCCCCGCTCGCGGGCCTCAGTCGGCGGTCGGGCGCCTCTCGGGGGAGCGAGCCGAGCGGAGCGCCTCGGGTCAGTCTCGCCGGCCCAAGGGCTTGGCCGCGCGGTTGCGTAACCGGAGTTGGCCCGCGTAAAGTAGACGCCGGCCGATCCGACACTCGATCCCCGGCGATTCGACGGGGGCCGGCGGCGGGCCGTTTACGGGGCCGATAGCGGTAAGCGATCCACATCGGCGGGAGCTCTCAATTTGCCGCGCGCCTCGCGATTGGCCCGCCGGGAGGCGCACGGGCTTACGTAAGCCGCGCGCGGGTGACGCAACGCGCCGAGGAACGGCGAGGAACGGCGAGTAATGGCGGCCGCGTGGCCGGTCTGCTTGCAGGAGGACCAGATGCCCGGAGGCCGCCCCTAGAGGAGGACCAGGGCAGCCAAGCCAGGAGCTCACCAGTCCGTCCTAGCCCCCCTACCCCCCCCCTCCCCGACCCGAGTGTACGCGCTTCGGTGCGGGCCCCCAGGCTCGAAAATTCTCGACTACATAATGGACATGAGCAGCGAATCGAGCGCGGCGCGCTGGTACGAGCCGCCGAGGAGCCTCGAGCCGGCCTCGGGCGCCGGCGCCGGCTCCAACAACCCCGGCGTCGTCGGCAACCCCGGGGACTACCGGGGCTACTACTCGCACGCGGCGCCGAGCCACCACCCGGCGGCGGCGGCCCACTACGCCCACAGTGAGTATGACGGGGGGGTACCCCTGCGGGGCCGCCATCTTGTCCCCGAAGGCGGAGCCAAGAGCCGGCTGTCCCGGGGCCCGCCCGGAGCTTGCGCGAGCTTGGGCCCTTGGCCAATTAGCCCGAGTGACCGGGGCAGGAGTCGCGGGGCCGCGCGCACGCGCCTCGACCTCGGCTTCTTTGTCTCGGCACCTGCGCGCCCTCGCGGATCGATAAGCGAGTTATGCTTCTGCAAGTGCCGGCTTATCTCCGGTCTCTATCTGCGCGGCGGCCGCCGCCGCCGCCGCCGCCGCCGCGCAAATTGTTTGCTTCGATTTTTCATTCAATTGGGCTGCTCGAGTGCACTTGACTTCCTGAAAAAAGCGCCCGCGGGCTTTTTATGTGCGGGCGCATTGAGCCAATGAAAGCCGGGCTCTTTTGACGAGGGCCGCGCGCCGACAAGCAGCCGCTCGGCTTTCCCCCGACTGCAATTAATTACCCGCGCAAGCTCGGCCGATCGGCCTGCCGGCCTCCCGGCTCCCGATCAATTGGGGGATTGTTCGGCGAGCGCCGCGCCCGCACGCACAATGGCCGCCGTCGTTTTGCGCGAGAGCCGCGCCAAAATCAAGGGCGGCCCCCGTCGCCGGCTGCCCTCCCTAATGGGCCCCATTAGCCCGCGCCCCCGGCGGAACGGCCGCGGCTCTTCCGCGGAAAACCCGGGAGCCTCTCGGCCGGGTCACTCGGCCCGGATACACAGGCCGCTCGGCCGACGCACGCCAGCCGCGGCACATCTGCATTTTTCATGCATATTCATGGGCGGCGGCCGGGGCTGCCCCGGGCCTTTCCTCGATACGCGTATGGTATTTTTCCCTCGTTTTATCATTACGCTCTAAAAGGCGCGCCGGGGCAGAGAGCCGGGGCCGCTATCCGGCCGCGAGCTTTTTCCGCGGACGATGCGGGCCGCGGATAAAGAGCGCCTCGCCGCCCGGGACAAAGCCGTCGGGCGGGGGGATTTTTGCGCGGCGCGGCCGATATGGGATCGCGCGCGGCTGCTTTTTTTTGGCCCGGCGGCGCGTGCGGGCGCGATAGCCGGCGGCCGATAGCGCCGCCGGGGCCTCGCGGCGCCCTCGCCAATTAAAAGCGCGGCGCGCGGACGCGTCGGCCGAGTGTCCCGTCGGGCCGTTCCGCCCGGCGAGCAGCGCGGGCAGAGGTGCCCGAGCCGCGGGGCAACTCCTCCTCGGCGAGACTCGTAAATTTTCACCTCGAGGCGTGCACTTTGGCGCTGGGCTTCCCGGGCGGGTTGCCGCTCGGGTTGCCGCTCGGGTTCCCAGGCGCTCGCGCCTCCCCCTCGCGGCTCGCGCTCGTTTATTTGCCGCCGGGGAAATAACGCCCATCGGGTTATTTATTTACCCGCGGCCCCGGGGGGAAAATGTGCTTGTCAATTATTGTATAGGCGCTCGCAGGTGCTTAACCGTTATGGTAGCGTATAATAAGCGGCTCTCGAATCGATATCTAACTCGGGACACGCGCGCCGCCGCTCCTTTTTCTCCCGCGGAGCTGCCGCTTTCTCGGGCGGCGGCGGCGGCGCACGCGAGCCAGAGGGCGCCCATGACCAACGGTGCGCTTGACGTGTTGCAGGCAGGATGTCGAGCAGCGGAATGCCGGGCGGGCCCATCTCCCAGGTCTGCCGGCCGCACTTTGCCCCGTCGCTCCACCCCTGGGGCTTCCCCACGGCCTCGGCCTCGAGCAACGGCGCCGCGGAGGAGAAGCCCCAGAGCCCGCTGGGCTCGAGCATGGCCGGCCCGGGCAGCGGGGCAGGCGGCCTCGGGGCCCACGGGGCAGGACACCCCTTCCCCTTCCCGCCGACGCCCCCGAAGGACGCGACGCCCGACAGCATCACGGCCAGCACGACCTCGAGCACGACGAACAACGCGGGCGGGGCCTCGGGCCAGCCCGGGGCCAACAGCGGCTCCGGGGGCTCGGGGGCCGGCCTCGGGCTCCCCGGCTCGGGGGCCGCCGGCAGCGAGTACCAGGCCGCGGTGGCCCACGCGGCCGTCATGGGCGCCTTCATGCACCACCAGGACGCCCTGGGCGCCTCGGCGGCCTCCTGCGACGTCAAGCCCTCGGTCATGCTGGGCCACCAGCACGGCGCGCCCTCGCCGCCGCACCAGCACGGGGCCTCGGCGGCCCAGGGCCAGGGCGGCCAGGTCAAGCAGCGCGAAGGTAGCGGTCAGCAGTCGGCCCAGCAGCAGCAGCAGCAGCAGCAGCAGCAGCAGCAGCAGCAACAGCAGTCCGCGAGCAACAACCAGCAGCAGCAGCAGCAGCAGCAAGACTACCAGAGCAATCAGCAGGGGACGCCCAACTCGCCCTGCCGGGATGCTGGCTATCCCGGGGGCAATGCCCACCACGGCTCCCAGTACGACCCGACCGCGAGCGCCTACAACATGTACCAGCACCTCCAGTATCCCAGCCACCACTCCCACAACCACCCCCACAACGGGCCCGCCTCCCTCTTCTCCTCGGCGGCGAACCACCACGCGGCTGCGGCTGCGGCCGCGGCCGCCGCCGGTGCCGTCGTCCCCGGCCTTACCTCCGCCGACTCGAAACTGTTAGGCTCCCACGTCGGGCAGAACACGCCCAACTCGCCGGGCTCCCAACACCAACAGCAGCAGCAGCAAAAACCCAGGAACAAGTCCAGGACGTCCGCCGGTAAGCGGCCCACCCAACCTACCTCTCCGTTCTCTCTCTCTCTCTCTCTCTCAACTCGACTCACTTACTCTTAGTTCTACTCTGGCCCTTTTGTTTTTTATCCGCCTTCATCTCTCGCCTCTCTTCCTTTCTAATCCCCTAGCCTCACTTATGTATGCTTTGGTTTTCGCAGCTTGTGGCCCCACTCCTCGGCTCGCACGTTTCAATATGTCTCTGGCTCTGCGAGGCGTCGAGTGCCGTCGCAACCTGTCAAACAGTTTACTTTCTTTTATACTTTTACCTTGGTTCTTCACATTTATACTTTTGGTGCTTTGTGTTCTTTTATTCTTTTTGGTTCACTATATATATATACGTTAACATTATTCTTTTATAACCTATTTTATTATTTGATCCTCCATGAGCTTTTGGTGGCGGTCGTCCAACGCTTACAGTATATTTATATACCTGTTTATTCAACGACACTTGAACGTATACTGTGATATACCTATAGATATATTGATATACATAACTCTCACGTTTGGCAATCTCGTATTTCGCCGTTTTTTTCTCAACCGCTCGAGTCAATGCAGCTCTGTTGTGTCGCAGTGTGAGAGAGGACACCACGATTTTTGTATTTTGCCTCACTGAACGTTTTTTCCGAGTGGCACCCACAATGCGCGCGCACAACCTTGTGAAAGTACAATAAGTCAACACAATTAACACACGAGAGCACGAGTGTTTTCTTTTTTTCAATGTGGTGTGGCTACGTTTTTTTCATTTTTGATACAATATTTTTCAACACAGCCAATCGCTATATTTATATATACATATGAAGCATGTATCCGACTAAATGCGCTTTTGTTGGATACATCAAGTGTTTTTTTTTCCAACTTTTTTTTTTCTTGGGCATAATATCGGCGCAGGCGGGCGTACGCAGAGCGGCGCGGGCGACAGTCGGGCGGTTCGGAAAGCGGGGAAGGGGCGGGCTAGGCGGCTCGGCCTCGCGGCTCACACAATGGCGATTGGGCGGCTCGAGTTTCACGGGGCTCGCAGCGTTTTCCCCGGGGCGCTTGCGGCAATCGGCGGCGGCGGCGGCGCGCGCGCGGCTTCCGCGAAAATCCCCGGCGGCGCGCAACACCGGCCAAGTTCGCCGCGGCTAATTAAGTCCCCGTTGCGCCAGCGCGAATCGCCGCGGAGGAAAAGCGGGGGCGCGCGGGCGCGGCGCCAGGGGAAACGCGGAGCGCGAGAAGCGAAAAGCGATTGTGCGGCTTTCTGTGCCGAAAGTCGGCGCTGGGAAAGCGGGACGTCGCCGCGGGGGGAAGGCGAGCGGGAGCTCGGGCGCGGCGGCTCGAGGGCTCGGGGTTGTCGCTCGGTCGGGTAGGCCGCGCGGGAGATTGCCATTAGGGAAGCTAGCGTCGGGCGCGATCGGTATCTCGTACGGCGCGCACTCGGCTCCAATTGGGGGCGAGGACGGCTAATTTGATTAGCGAGGTGTAGCGGCCGATCGGCTGCCGGCCAAACACATAACCAAGGAAAGATAATTCAATAGAGCGCCGCTGGCCGCGTTTAATGCCCCGGACAAATGCAATCGGACGTGGCAGGAGCCGAGCGCCGAGGAGCACCGAGGGGAGCCAGCGGCCCACTGCGAGCTGCGACCCCCGCAACCAGTCCATCCTACGGCTGCTGCGAGATCAAGATCTGCGGGCCGGAGGAGATATTATGCGGCGATCTCTTTGCCGCCGCGCGCCGCGAGTCTCCTGTCTCCTGCGCACATATATAGACCAGAGGAGGGCCCTGACGGTCACACCGACTCGAGCAGTCCCCCGACCCACCTCTCCTCGCCCGCCTCTCCCCACCCCAGCCCTCTGCCCCAGGCCCACCTCTGGCCCAGGCTCTCAATCTCTCTCTCTATCTCGCGAGGGACGCCTGGGCCATATAATGGGACATTGAATCTGTTTACGAATATCAACCGCGGCAAAATATATTACCCTGTATAATCGACTTGTGCTTTTGCTCTGGTAATCGCTTGATGGTTTGTCTGCTGTGCATGCTAATTAACTCACTGGTGGTTGGTCGCAGGACACGATAGCCGTTGCTGGCCAAGCCCCGGACGCACGCAGGGAGTCTCCCCGGAAAAGCGCCCCCCCCCGGGTTGCCAGGGGGCCATCGATTAGACTGGCTTTTCCTCGGTCGCGGGGGGATACTCCAGGCGGGCCCGGGCTTGGCCGCGCAATGCTGCTCTGCTTGGCGTAACGAGACGCGCCCGCGGCACCACGAGTCCCCCGTCGAGCGCACCCGGGCAGCCGCGCGTGAAGCGCTCGACGCGGGCCTTGGTCCCGGGCGCGTCCACTAGTCGAGGCGCTCCCGGCGCCGGGGGGAGGAGTCCGAGTCCCCGGCTCGGAGTCCGCTTCCGGCGCGGGAGGGCCGCTCGCAGCCCTCGGCCGGAGGTACTAATATGAGTCTGTGGTTTTTTCGGGGCAACAGAGGGGCGCGAGTGCGTCAACTGCGGCGCGACCTCGACGCCGCTGTGGCGGCGGGACGGCACCGGGCACTACCTCTGCAACGCCTGCGGACTCTACTACAAGATGAACGGACAGAACCGACCGCTGATCAAGCCGAAGCGACGCCTGGTAAGTAGCAGCCCTTGTTGTTGTCCAGGTTGCGCCCCTTGCGCTCGTTGCGGGGAGGGTCGGGGCCGGGCGGGCGGAAGCGCCCGGGGCCAAATAATAGAGTCATTAGGCGGGAGGAGCCGCGGGCGGCTTTCCCACCGAGGGACGGGTGGGCGGCGCTCGGCGGCGCTCGCAATATTCGGCCCTCGGCGCGGATCGATCGCCGGCGGGCGGCGCAATCGCCGGCGGATCTCGGGCACAATGTGCGGGCCGCGAGGCCTCCACCCGGGCACATGTGTCTTTGGCGCAGCGGGTCGCGCGGCCGCTTTTTTTTTCCGTGGGCTCGGAGGGGTCCGCGCGCGCAGATGCGCCCCCGTTGAAAGGGGCGAGCGGGGCGAGTCGGGGGAGTCGGGGGGGGGGGCTGGCGATAGGATCGGGGCGCGGAGGGACGGGCGGTATCCGGGCGGCCGCGGCAGGAGCCTCCGGGGGCGTCGGTGACGGTTGCGCGGCGGGCGTCGGGGGGCCGTCGGGGGGCTGGCGGCGGCCATTGTGCGCGCGGCCGCCGGCGATGGGGCGCAGATAGCAAGGGTTGAAGCCTCGCGGGCGCCATGTTCGATCGGCGGGCCAGATAGGCCGAGAGCAACAGCTGGGAAAGCCGCAGCCGTTGGCCCGGGGCTAACGGTCCCCGATTCGCGGGAGGAGGCCCCGGCCCCGCTCCTCGGGCTCATCCCCGTAATTCCCCATGGCGCTTTATTTATGTACTGCGCGCGGGCCACTCGGCCCGGGATGACGTAGGATCTGCTTCGCGGGCTTTATACCGCAAATTTATGCGGTCCGCGGAGGCCGGCCGCTTCCTCGGCCGCAGTCGGAAGCAATTTACAAGTTAATAGGTTAGGGCCGAATCGGCTGCTCGGCCGGGCCGCGCGATTTATTTGGCCGAGGGGCCGCACGCCCATCTAATTGCCTCGGCCCCGGCCCGCCGCGGCCCGGCCTTTCCCGCGCCTCCCCGCAACACTTGCCCGCCCCGCCCCCGCCGCCCAATTATGTTAATGGCCGCGGGGGGGGGGTGGGGGGACAGAGCGGGCCCATTAGCATCTGGTGCATAATGCAGGGCCCGTCGGGCGGTCGTCGCGCGGCCAGCCGCCGGGAGTTTCCCCAATCGCGAGTAGCGCGGCCCTCGCGCCTCCGGCGCCGCGTATGAATGTTTCAGGCCGCGGCGGGCGGCCGCGCGGCTCCCTGAATAACGAGGGCCGGCTCGCGGGACTTTCTCCAGGTCGGCTCGGTGGCGCGGGCGGGAGATCCTCGGGGGTCGATAGGAGGGCGCCGGGCGCCGGGCGCCGCTCGGCGATCGGCCAATCGAGCGCGGAAAAGCGACTCGGAGGCGCGTGCGTGCGCCGGCGGGGCTTATCGGCGCGAAAATCCAATGGCGGCTCGGGCCGGGCCGGGGGGAGCCGAGGGCTCGGGTCGATAGCGACCGGGGGACTCGGGGGCCGTCCTTTTTCCCAGGGCGCTTAGCCCCCCCGGCCCCTTCTCCGCTTACCTCGGCCGGCCGGCAGCTGGCTCGTCCTCGGCGCGCCGCCTCCCCTATCATTGGTCGCGATCTGCCGGGGCCGCCGGCCCCCAGGACCAATCCCATCGGCCCGGGGCCGAGGGGCGCGCCGCCCGCCCGGGGGATGCTGCGTGCGGGGCGAGCGCGCGGCTCGGGTTTCGCCCATTGTGCGGCCCGCGGGCCCCGGGCTCTCGGCCGCCCGCCGCCGGGAGACAAAGCCGCGGTTTTCCCGCCGGCCCCTTTGTCCGGGCCCGATAAACGCGCGCGCCTCCCCTTATCTCCGGGCGGAAAAGCCGGCCGCGGGCCGGGGCTCCTTGGCGGCGCTCGCCGGCCGCCCCACCGGCCCTCGAATAAATCAAACGGGCGTGAAAATCAATTGGAAGACGGGGGCGGCTCGGCTCGCGTGCGCCTCCTTGGCTCCCGGCGCCCCCGTTGTTTCGCCCGGAGGCCCGGAGGCCCGGAGGCCAAAGTCAATACTCGGCTGCGCAGGCGCCCGGCGGGCGGCCCCGCGCCTGCGCCCCTGCCGCGGCAACCTCGCCCCGCCGAGGCTCGCCGCGAGCTTTCCCGGCGCCCCCGGCCAATTACCCGGGCCCGCCTCGTTAGGGCCCCGAAATATGGGCCCACCGAGGCAAAGCCGCCGCGCTTAATAACGACTTTATGTCGTTAGCCCTCGGGTAATTGGATTTATAATTATGCCAACTGGGAGCTTTATTCATGATCCGGGCGACGGGCGCGCACAAACGAGTTGCCCGGGGAGGGCGTCCGCGAGGCGCGCGCGGCTCCTTCCTTTCGGCCCGAAAAAAGCCAGGGCTACCAACTTGAATTACACCCAATTTAACGAGTTATTCGGCGGGCCGATGGGTATCTCGGGGCGAGCGCGCCGCGGCAGCTGCGCCGAATAACTCCATTATACGAGCCGGTGGCGGGCAGGAGCTCGTGGGCGCGGGCCCTAAAAAGGGGCGGCGGCGTGTCACCGGGCGGCTAATGGCGCCGGGGGCTAACGAGCCGCGGAGGCGTCCCCGGGCCCCGGGGCCCGGGGCAAGGGCGAGGCCACCGCCGCCACCGCCGCCGCCGCCGCTCTTTTCGCGGGACAATCAATCAATTTACGCTCGGGCGATTCGACGCGGCCTAAGGAAGATTAACGAGGGCCGGCCGCCGGCGCCCGCAGCTCCTCGCCGGCCTGTCGCGCGCGCAAATCCGCGTTCTAATTTAGATGCCTATCTCAGTGGGTTAGGGCGCCTCGGGGCCCGCAAGTCATCGGGCGCGCGGCCGGCATTCCGCGCCCCGGAGAAACGCCCTTCCCCAAGCGGGCCAAGATGGCCGCCTGGGGCGAGCGCGCGCGCGCCCCCCGCGCATATCGATTCATTCGCCGGGGCGCTAATTAGTCAGCCGACCGGAGGCCCGACTGGCGCAAGCGCGAGCCCCGAGGTGCGTGCCCCGCGCCCCCACCGGCCGCCCCGGCAACCTCCAATTATCACCCGGCCCGCGCGCCCTTGCCGCCTCCCCCCCCGTACATGTGTTCCGCGGGAGCTCCGCCGGCCCCCCTAATCGAGCCATGGCCGCGGCGCTGTCCCAATGGCGCCCGCGCGCCTTTGACTTACTAGCGGCGGCCCTTACGAGGCGGGCAGTAAGCAGCAAGGAGCCGAGCGCCGCCGGGAGTCCTGGGATCGATCGCGCGCAGAGTCCGCGAGCCCGAGCCCGCCGCGATAAGGAATTGGCGCGGCGGAGCGACCGGTTCGCGCGACCCGCCGCAATTACGCATTCCCTCGGTTGGGGGGGGACGGCGCGGGCCCGACAATGGCGCGCGCGTAATGACCCTATAAATAAACAATATACGTAGAGCGGCCGGCGCGTAACGGCGGGGCCGGGCGCTCAGGTGCGCCGCGGCCCGGGCCCTTTCCACCTCGGTCCAAGGTGCGCGCCGCGAGAAGTCGAAACATTTATTATCGGGCCTGCGGGGCATTAGCATACTAATATCGCGTGCATTGTAGCGGGATTTAATAGGCGGAGCAGCCAGCGCCCCGAGTAAGATGAATGGGCCGGGCCCAGGCGGCATTGGGCAACAATGCAGGCAACCGCGGGAGAATTGAGATCTCCGCGGCGCGGCCGATATCGGCCCCGGCGGGTCCGGTTCGGCCCCGGAAAAATCAATTGGCCATTAGCGCGGCCGGCCGCCGACGCATTCATACGGCGCGCGCGCGCGCGCCTAGACTCGCCGCTCGCAATAAACACTTGATATACGAGGATGGAGCTTGTAATTTTAGTGTCCAAGCGCACTGGTGAGTCAAGCAGGCGCGCTCGCGCCGAGCACAATCGCTTTAATTATATGCGGCGGCGGCGGCGGCGGCGCGCGCGCGGGATAACAATTTTCTCAACGAGAAAATGATAGGAAAAGCCGGGGATTAGCGGGCGTAATAACCGGGCGGGCGGATTGGCAGCCGGCGGCGGGGGGGTAAATCAATCGGCGGGCGATCGGGTTTTGGGCGGGCTTGGACTGTGGCGAGGCCTCGGCGGTGCGCCGGCGCCGGTGATCTCACGGGCCGCGAGCCTCGCCTCGAACAAATGGCTTTCTAAATACTTGTACTATCGGCGGAACGGCGGGCGCTTGCCGCTCGATCGGTGATTTATCGCTAATTACGCGGCGGCGCGTCTGCGGGCCCCTGGCACAATGCGCCTCTACCCGGGAGGTAGACTCTCTGGCCTTGGGCCGCGGGATTCCTCGCGCGGGGGCTCGGCGGCGCAAATATAGCGCTGACGCCGCGGCGCGATCGAAGCCGCACGATCGGCGCGGCGACGCCCCGAGATCGCACGGGGCCGAGCCCTGGGCAAAGGCCCTCGGCTTGTTCGAGAGCGGCCCCCGTTGTTGCGCGCCGCGTCATCGCCTAGGAGGCCCCCTTTCGAAAGCCGGGAAAGCGCGGGGCGGGCCGCGCCAGCGGGACGAGTCGGGAGCCGGCGATAACAGTATCGGCCCGGGAGCCGGCCACCTTGCCCCAATGAGCCCAACAGGATACGCGCGGCGTCGCTGCCAGCGGCCGGCCGCGCGTACACGTACACGTCGAGTGCGCGCGTGCGTACATGCGCCTCGGTTGCACAACGCGCGCGGCTCCCATGCGAGCGCGCGCCGAGCGAGCGGAGAGGAGAGCCCGAGGCGAGCTAGAGAGGGACTATTTTAAATAGCACACGGCTCGCCTCGCGAGCGCCGGCAATTTATTGTGATAGCCGCCGCCGCCGCCGCCGCGGCCCGAACAATGATGAGAAGATTCTTGGAAATGAAATTGAATTATGCCCCGCGCGCGGCGTACGTACGGCGCAGCCGCTTTTTATCCAGATGCCCGGCCGAGCTGCCGGCCGCCTCCCCCCGCGCCAGAGAATTATGCTAATGGCGCTTCCGCGGCCCGAGACCGGCCCCCTCACCTCACCTTCGCCCGGTCCGGCTTTCGCAACCTCCCGGCAAACCTTAACCTCCTATCCCCGGGGCCCGCGGCGCGCCTCGTGCCCCGCTCGCGGCCGAAGCGGCCTCCCGGGGGGAGCGGGTTCCCGCGGAAGCCGCCCACCCGCGGCTCGGTTCCCGCGCCCCCGCCCCCGTTACCTCGAGAAACGGCGAGACTCCCGCTCGCGCGCGCGATCCACCGCCTTTCTTTTAATTAATCGCCAAACGCGCCGTGGACTAATTGCGCAAGGAGGAGCGGGCAGGCCCTCGTTAACTTTGGGCCTCGTCCACTTTCGAGGATTTACATATTTATGCCTGTCCGAGCTGTCGCGCGGGCTTAGTGCACCGGCCGGGAGACACGCGCTCCGCTTCTCTATGTCTTGCGTACGTCTCGTGCGTCCACATATATATTAATATACTCCTACGCGATGTTGAGACAATCTTTCATTCGGCCGTCTATCGCTCGGTGAGCAGGAGTTTTACATAATCATATGCAAACTCCATCCTTCCTATGTATATACGGCAGCGGAACGCTCTTCTTTTTTCACCGTTCGTAAAAGACGATACGTTGTACGAGCACCAGTCGGTTATAATTAACAAGCCGATGGAAAACATCCCCCCCCACCTCTGCGGCGTTCCCCGAGGGGCCCGGGGAAGCGCGAACGGGGCCCTATTGTCGAGCCGCCGGCCTGGTGGGCGAGCGCGGACGCGTGCCCGCGGGGGGATTTCAATTTATAATTGATGGCGGCGAGACCGGAGGCATTCGGCGGGCTCCTCGATCTCGATCGCAGTCAAACGCCTCGCTTTCCCAAGCGGGGAAAGTCGTCTCGGAGTTTGGGCGAGTGGCGCGCCCGGCGGATAACGAGCGGCCGATACAACGGCCCTCGATATATGACGAAGAGACACGGTGCAACGGTCCAACAGAATAGAGTGGCTAGGCTGCCTCGAGGTCCCCCGATCGCCGAGCTACAAGCGACTATTATACACCGAACGGCACAAGGAAACGGAGCGCCGATGCAGAGCAGCAGCAGAAGGCAAAAAAAAAAGGAAGGAAAAAAACAAAGGAGAAAAAACGGGTGACATAAGAGGATTGAAAAAGGCCCGATGGACGGAGCGAGTAGGAGTCGGGCGGGATTGCGAGGGCAGGAAAGTGGATCGCCGAGCGGGGCCGAGGTGCAATTTTTCAATGTATCGCCCGAGCGGCTCTCGGAGTTGCCCGGGGCCGGCCCACGAGCAATTGACCCCCGAGCGGGGCTCTCTCCCCGGGGTCCCGGCGGGCGGATCCTTGGGCTTGCGCAACCGGGCGGCGGAGGCCCGCGCGAACAATGGCGCAAGAGTCCGCGGGGGGTGGGGGGGGGGGCCGCTCCTAATTGCACGCGCACGCGCACATTGACACGGGGGCCCCCGCCCGCGGCCGCTTATGATGCGCATACATTAGAGCCGGCTCTCGCCGTTTAGTATTAATTAAGCCGTGATTTACGGCGCGTTTCCCGCGGCGATGCGCCGCCGCCCGGGATTTACGTAATTCCACCGGCGGCGGCCCCGGGCCGAGGGCCGGCGCAACAATGGGGCCCCGGGAAGAGCCCGAGCGAGCCGGCCGGGGCGAATATATGCAAAGCGCCCGCGGCACGAAGCGGGCCTCGGGAGCCCGGGGCCCTACCGCCGCGGGGTAATTGCGCGCCGCGCCCTTGGCGGGACGCGCGGCCCGTGCTAACTAGTTGCGTCCCCGCGCGCCTCGGGACAGTACCGAGCGCGGATCCAATTGCATTATTTATGCGCGCGAGCCGCGAGCGAGCCGGCGCCGATTTCCATTCTCCGCGCCTCGTGCATCTGGAGTAGCGCGCGGGCAGTCCAGCCTTCGCGCCGCGGCTAGGAAGCCGGCTCTCTTTCGTATTTTTTTTTATTCTTCTCGAGCGCGCGCGCGCGGCCGATATTAATGGCGCAGGTGTTTTTCGCGCGCGCTCGGCAAACAAGCCGCGGATGTGGCCGAGCACAATGCCGGCGCTTTATCGCCGCGATTCCGAGCGGAAATTACAAGGTGGCGCGCGGGGACGGCCCGCATTCCCCGCGGCCCCGCGGGAAAAAGGCCCCGGGCGCCCCCTCCCGGCTAAGCCGGCCGATCGCCCATCAATAACCGGATAACGCGCGGCCTGCCCGCCGCGAACTTTGTTGAATAACTGTAATAACAAGGGGCATTAGTCACGGCATTAGCGGGCGCCCGGTGAAAAATCGGGCGCGATCGGTTGGCCTGTGCGGCATTTGCATGGGAATTAGCCGGGATCCCCGGGTATCGATATCGCCCGGGGGAACGGGCCCCTTTCCCCCGGGTGAACCTGTGCCCGGGCGATCGGTAGCGCGGCCGGCTGACCGACTCCCGGTGATTTAGCGCCTCGGGCCGGGGGGCCCCGGGCCCCGGGCGGCGGGTCGTTAGCGGGCCGGCGGCCCCGGTAATTAAGCCGGCCCGGGCCCCCGAAACGCCGGGAGTGGGCGCGCACCTATGCTAATGCCCAATTAGCGGCCCTGGGTTTCCGGGGGCCCGGGGCGGCAATTTCCGGTAGCGGCCCGGGACCGCGAGCGTGGGCGAGTAGCTTTGGCCTGCTTATCATATAGATTGGAGCAAGTGATCCGGGCCGCGGGGCGCTCGGGCCGTTTGTCAATCGCGGGGTTGGGCCTCGGCCCAATGTACCGGCCGGGCACAAAGCGCATCGGGCAGGCCAGTCCTTATGCAGCGCGCGTCGGCAGCGCCGGCGCGAGGAATGCGGCGCGGCCGGCGCTCGCGCAATTGCTCCCCTCTTTCGGCGGGCGCCGCGATACAGCCGCGGCGAGTCGGCCGGTCCCTCCCGCCGCCCTTTTCTCCAGACTCACGGCGCGTAATTAATAATCCGGCCGGCCCTTTTTCTCTCTTTGCGATCGTTCCGGCCGATGCCGCGGGAAAAGCCCGGGCTTTCCTCCGGGGCCCGCCGCCGCCGGGTAATTGCGCCCGCGCGGACGCGCGGCTTTGTTTTTGCCGCCGGGGCTAATTAGCGGGGCCGAACTGTAGCCTCCATCGCCGATCCGCGGCGCAATAGCTCGGGGCGCCAAAGCCGATTGCGCAGTCGCGTTATGCGCGCCGCACGTGGCTTGGCGCGCGCTCACGTGTGCGTGCGAGGACAGGGCCCCGGCGCGCCGCGCCGGTCCTGCGCCATTGCGAAACGCGGCTTCGGCGCGCGCGCGAACAATAAAAATGCCCGCCGAGGGGGGGGGCGAGGAGAAAGTCCGGCGCGCACCCAGGAGGCGGCCGGCGCCCCCCGATAGCTCAATCCCGCAGCCTTGGGGGATCGTTCAATGTTAATTGGCCGGCGGGGAGCTCGGGGGCCCCCGGGAAGCGGCGATCGCGCCCCGATAAGCCGGTCCACACATTGTCCGCGGGAGGATCGCGGCCGAGCGGCCCCGCGCCGCCTCTCGGCCGCCGCGGAAAATTCCCGGGCGCGCGGCAGATCTAGAGCAGATAGCCGGCGCCCCCGTATTGATTGCCGGTGGGAACCCGGAGCCTTGGGCCGCCCCCGCCCCCCCCGAGATGGGCGATAAGGCACGCGGAGGCCGCGACACGCGCCCCCTGCGCCCCCTATTAATCGACCCCGCCGGCCCCCGCTCTTTCCACCCGGGCTTTTCCTCGGGGTTGCGCAAGGGCGCCGGCCCGCCGGCCCGCACAAAGGGCCCCCCCCCAATTTCCCCCCCGGCCCTCGGCGACAAGGTCCGGGCCGACAATGCGCCCGCGCCGCCCGGGAAATCTCAATAAATTCGCCATTAGGGCCCGCCGGCGGCGGCGGCGGCGGCCAGGTAGACGGCGGCGCATCAAAAGGGACAGTCGGCCGGCCCCCGGCGCGGCGCTTTCTCCGGGGTTAAGTGGCCGGCGGGGCCCGGGGCCCGGGCGGGCATTATGCGCGCCGCCGGGGCACCTCGCGGCCCAAAGCGGATTATCCAATCGCGCGGAGCGTCGCCCGCGAGGCCGGCGCAAGTGGACTTTGAAGGTGCCCGGGCCTTTGTTGCCCCGGCCGTCGCCTCGGCTTACCCCGGCGCTCCGGAGGACGACCCGCCCCCTCGCCCCGCGTCCCGTCGCGCCGCCCTCGACGTCCCCGGCGCTCCCTCGCCGCGGCAACTGCGCGGACAAAAAAGATTTTCCGCCGCACTTGCAAATCCACTTAGCCGGCGCTCCTTGCGATTACTCTCCTTTTCATGCCGCTCGGTTTACGTCCTGCGCGTTTACGCGGCCCGAGCCGTCGGGGGCGGCTTTTGTAACAATTAATTGCATTTGGGACGCATTGGAAAAGAAAACTCGCTTACTCGACCGCTTGTCAAAATAACATCAGGCCTACTTTGGAAAGCTGCGCTTATTAAAGGACAAGTCCACAGGCGCGTCAAGCTCTAATAACCCGGAAATTTATTACGCGCATTGCAGCTGTCCGAGGAATATTCCTTGGACGTTTGAGTGCGCCGTATAAATCCCGCTCGCAGCTCGCTAATTGAAAAAAACTAGACGCTACTTTAACTTTGTTTATTTTGCCGCGCCGAGTCGAGGAAATAATGGACTTTTTTTTTCGGTGTTTTGGGTTTTTTTTCCTCGCGCAGCGATTAGCGCGTCTGGGACAATATTTTTGGAGGGTGCCAAATCAGTGGCGGTGACTGGTGAAAAATGCTCTTTTTTTTCTCTCTTGTCGCAGAGGGCAGGCGCTCGCGGCGCCTCCATATGTTGCGAGTGATTTGTACGAGTGGGCCGCGCGTTAATAGAAACACAATGTCGAACGCGGAGTTGGAGTGGTTTCCTCGAGAGATCGAGTGGTGCATTATGGGGCTAATTTCCGTGCGAGGAAGCAAAAGCGCTGTTTACCGAGCGGGGCCGTGGAGGCGATTCGAGTTGAAAAATGAGGATGGCATTGTGCCTCGAGGAGAGGGGAGCAGGTGGCTCGAGGCCCCGGGGCCTCTCCGGGCCCTCTCGGGATAATAGAGCTTTTTAGTTAAGTGTTTGGCACTCCGGGGAGGGGCGGGCCCGGCGGCGGCGGCGCGGGCACAGGTGTCGGCCTCGAAGGGCCCGATCGCGCCCTGCCCTAAAAGGCTCTCGGCCCGGCCCGAGCGACTTTTTCCCGGCGCGGGCGGCGCGGGCGGGATTAACCGATCGGCGGTGGGTTTTTTTTTTTTTTTTTTTTTTTTCCTCCCCGGCCCTCTCGGGGCGTCGGCCGGGCCGCGTAAGCGGCTTTCCCGCAGGTTGACTAAGCTGGCACGTCTCTCTCTCTTCTGTTGCAGTCGCTGCAGAGCGCCGCGAGGCGGGCGGGCACGAGCTGCGCCAACTGCAAGACGGCGACGACGACGCTCTGGCGGCGGAACCAGGCGGGCGAGCCGGTCTGCAACGCCTGCGGCCTCTACTACAAGCTCCACAACGTAAGTAGCCTCGAGGGGGCGCGTGCCCCGCGCGCGTGGGACACAGGAAGCGCGACAATGCGGGGCGGCCTGCACCGGATCCCCCGGCGAACTTTTGCCTCCGCGGCCTCGAGTGCGCGGCGCTTTGTGCCGCGGCGGCTTTGTCGGGCCCCGGGCCCCGGGCTCGGTTACGCGCGCCGTCGGCAAACATCCCGGCCGGCGGAAACCCCGGCTCGGCCATTGTCCCGGGCACTTTGTCCCCCGGGAGGGGGAGGCGATCGGGAGGGCCCCCGGGGCGAGATGCGATCTCCCCGTTAATTGGCCGGCGGCCGTCCGGGCCTGTCCGCGCAATCGGCGCGCGCATCTCCGCGGCCCAATTCGCCGGGGGCACAATCGGCCCCCGAGCGATTAATCGGCTAATTAGCGCGCCGGCCAACAGTTTCATCGGAATCCGCGGGCCGCGCTTTCCCCGAAGCTTATCCCGGGGATCGCTCGCGCCCCGGGAATTCGGGCCCGCGGCCGCGAGGCCCGCAGACACGTTTCCCGGTAACCGTTAATTAACCGGGCGGCCCGCGAGTTTCCTTCTCGGAAGCGCCCCCGAGGGCCGACGGCCCCTTCAAATTATTTTAGCCTCGCGGCCGGCCCGTTTACGAGCGCGCCCGATAAAGCGCGGGCGATAAGCCGAGCGCGGCGGCATCCGGCCCGCGAGCCGGCCTTTGTTCCCCCGGGCGCTCCCTCCCCGGGGCCGGGCCCCCGGATTACCGGGCTAATCCCCGCCGGGGCCCGGCCCTGTCAATCAGCCGCGGGCCCCGGGGAGGGCGCATCCGCGCCATTGTCGTGGGCCCCCGAGGCGTCCGAGGCGTCGTCGGCTCCGAGGGCCCGCCGCGCCTCTTGGACCATCTCAGCGCGACGATAAGGGCCAGAGGAGGACGGACGGCCGCCGCGGGGATCTCCCGCCGTTAAGATAGGCCGGGCGATAGCGCCCGGGCCAAAGTAGCCCGCGGCGGCCGGGGGCCGGCCCGGCACGCATGCTAATGCCCTCGCGGCTCCTCCCCGCGCCGCCGCGGGTAAACAGCCGCGTTATTCCGGGGACAGGGGCGCCTTGTCCCGCGGCGCGCCGCCAATCTCCGCATCTCCCGGCAGATATAGAGCGGCCCAGTTTTTCCGGGCGGCGTTCGGGGAAGCGGCGGCCGAGCGCCCGGCCTAATGAACGCAATTGACTTGGCCTGGGCGCCCCCTCGTGAATCCGGCGGGCGGCGACGGCGGCGGCGGGGCGGCGCATCCCGCATGCAGGCGGCGCGCGCGTCGTGTGCGAGCGCATCAATCGGCGCCGCTGCGCCTCTCTTTTGTTTGCACCTCTCGCGCGCGGGGGCCGCATTGTATTCAAATGGGCCGGGGCTCCCGGGGCCGGGGGACGGCGGCGGGACGGCGCGAATGAGACCGCGGCGGACTATTCGGGGGCCTCGGGCCAATTAGCGGCGGACGGCTGCGCCGGCGGAGTTAGGCCTCGTTATCGGGGTCAGCGCGCAATTGCGGCTCGGCGCGGAATTCCGCGGGAGCGGCTGCTCCGCCGGCGGCGGCGGCGGCGACGGCGGCAATTGGGCCCGCGGAAGCCCAGCTCAACGAGGGCAAATTCGCCAAAGCCCCGACAAAGGCCGAATTCGGGGGATTCGGCGAAGCCGCCGCTGGCGGCGCCGGCGAGTCGTTGACCGGCGGAAGCCGGCGGGATTTATGCGCCGGCGACGCGGGCCTACCGGGAAGCGCCGCGGCCGCCACTCGCCAGGCGGCGCACGTCCCCGCGGGAACAAAGCCCCCGCCGCCCCGGGAGCCGGGGGGCCGCGGGCCCGAGCGCCGCGCCCCGCAGCTCGCCCGTGAAAACCGGCCGCGAAGAAAGCGCGCGCGCGCCGCCCGCGTGAAAGGGAAATTAGTCGCGGCAGGCCCGAGCCGCCTCTCACCGGCGCCCGAGGCAAGTGCGCCGCCAGGTGGGGGCGTCCCCGGCCGATCGATCGCCTAGCCGCCGCCGCCGCCACCGCACCATTCTTCTACTCCCCTATCAATCCCCGGCCGCGGCCTTGACTGATTTTTTCTTCCCTCCCGGCTGCCCCGATCCCGGAAAGTATCCAGGCCAGCGCGCGCGGCCAATGCGAGCCCGCGTATCCTCGCTCGCGGCCGGAGAATGCGCGCGCCGAGCCAAGGTCGACCGGTGCCGAGCCGCCGGCGCCTCCGCGTCTAACCTCGCGCCGACTCACCCGAGAGCTCGGCCGGGAGCCGCCCGGGAAGCCGCCCCGGAACCCGCCCCAGAACCATCCCTCGCCGCCCTCCAAAAGCCCGAATCATGCCGGGCAGCCTTTAATTCATTAGGCCGGCCGGTCAATCTCCTAAAACGCTTCAAACCGATCAAACTCACCGCGTCACACCGGGGCATTACGTGTCGAGAGCTGTTAGCCGAACCCTCGAGTACTAGTTTTCACCTCGGCCCACTGCGGGCTTTCTTTCTCCTGATCGGAAGAATGCTAATTCGATAATCGAAAAGCCAGTGGGCTTTGTCGGGGCGAGGTGGTGCGGGGCGCTCCGCAGCAAGAGGGTGCTATAGGTGATCGGCCTCTCAACGAATTGTTGTCTATGACTGTTGCAGGTTAACCGGCCGCTGACCATGAAGAAGGAGGGCATCCAGACGCGAAACAGGAAGCTCTCGTCGAAGAGCAAAAAGAAGAAGGCCGGCGGCTGCCTCGGCCTGGGCGGCGTCATGGGCGACATGATCAAGGCCACGGGTCCTCTCGAGCTCGACAACAAGCCCTTCCACTCGGGCTTCGGCTCCCCGATGGGCGACTACCGTGAGTATTGGTTACACCCGTGGGCTTTCTAGTCCGGGAGGGGCCGGGGCCGGCGCCTCCTCTGGTTTCGCCGGAGGCCGCCCCGGGCCCCGAGGACGACCTCGAGAGCGAGGCCATTCTGACGCGGCGACTTTGTGGGCGCAGGTACCTCGCAGCACCACCACACGATGCATCCGGCGATGCAGCACTACATGTACCACCCGGGCGTCGGGGTCGGGGTGACCGGGTCGCTCCACCAGGGCTTCGCGCCCCCGGCGCCGCCGCCGATCCACCCGCACTCGCACTCCCACTCGCACCACATGACGAGCCTCCAGGGCCTCCAGCTGGCGGCGACGACGAACGCCATGGTGAGTAGCCGGGAGGACGGCCGAGGGTGGCCCAGGCTGACCCCCGACGCGGCTAACCGGCTCCCCGACCTTTTGCAGACGGGCTGGCGGTCCGAGTACACATGAACGGGCAGCGGGCCGCGCTAGACAAGCCAGGAGGAGGGTGACTCCCCTCGGGCGCCCTCGGCCGCCCTCGGCTCCCGCCTCCGCAGCAGCCAGGGAGCCAGCGAAGCCGGGGAGCCGCCCGGGCCGGGACGCCGCGGAAGAGGTGTACATATGTAAAGTAAGGCGCGAGCCGCGGGCCGCGGGCCGCGGGCCAGGCCGCCGCCCAGGGCAGGAGTCGGCCAGGCCTCTCAGAGCCCCGGCCCCAAGTACAAACAAAGTCAGCTCTTAATGATACATATACATATTATACATATACTTGTATCGAGTCTACAATTCTTGTACATAGCAGCACAATGATATCGTATATTGATATTATGATGATAATGGATGATGGGGGCAGGCCGCGGGGGCGCGCGGCTCCAGGCTCCGGGGCTCCGAGCGAGGTGAGGGCCGCGCGGGAGGCCGGCGCAGCCGCCCGCGAGTGTCAGTAACTTTGACTGAAGCTTTTAATCAAGCCCTTTTCGCTCGGGGCCGCGCGCGGCCGCCAAGGCAAACAAAGGCCGCCCCCCGGGCCGCGGGCCCCCGGCCTCCGGGCCTCCGGGGCTCCGGGGCTCCGGGGGCCGCGGAAATTGGCCGCGCTTAGTCAAATTCCTCGTGGGCGGCGCTGGGCGGCGGTGGGCCAGGCCGACCCCCGCGAGCCCCGGGCCCCGGGCCCCAAAAGCCCCCCCGGCCAACGCCCCAGGTGTATCGTGCAATGTTAAACGTAATGCGGCCAGGGCCCCGCGGCCCGCGGGCGCCCCGCAAATACAGTCGTTTCGTGTGTTGTAAATGGTTAGTAGTACCCGGCCAACAAATATGGCCCATTGAATTATACGGGGTCGGGGCGCGGGCGCGGGCCCGCCGCGGCTCCGAGGCGCCCGGCGCGCCCGCCCCGGGCCCGCGACCCCCTTAGCTAACTATAAACTGTACATTTTGTATCTTCGACATGTGTATCGTGTTATACATTACTGTAATAATATTAGTGTGGCGTACCCGCATTTTGTGCATACAGACAAGAAAAGAAGCAACTATAGCAATTGAATATCGAGTAACGTTTTAACGATAGATAGTCAAAAGTATTAAGAGACGTTATCACATAAAGGAAGCTGGCCGCGGGCCGGCGCCAGTCGAGGCGCGCGCCGCTCGAGGACCGACCGCGCCCTCGACCGCGCCCCCGCGACTCCGCCGCGCCACTCCCCCGAGCTCGCGGCCAGGTATCTATCGTAGTATTATTAGGGAGTAGCGAGTAGCCCGTATAATATTGATTTCTCGTCGGGAGATTGCCGCGAGGGGGACTGGGCCGCGAGGCTCTCCTCCTCCAGGAGCCCTGGCACCGGGCCACGCGGCCAACCTCACCCACGCCCGCGAGTGGGACACGGACAGCGAGGGAGGGGTGAGGAGGGGGCGGGCGCGGGGAGGGCGAGGACCGAGGCTCACCGACACTCGCGCCCTTGCCGACCTGGAGCGAAACCCGAGGCGAACCCTT
Organism: Sycophaga agraensis; assembly: GCA_018906755.1. Taxonomy (NCBI): domain Eukaryota; kingdom Metazoa; phylum Arthropoda; class Insecta; order Hymenoptera; family Pteromalidae; genus Sycophaga; species Sycophaga agraensis. Next base: position 4,029,232 of record JACCIE010000011.1, read on the forward strand.
TATGGAAACTCGAGCGCGCGAGACCGGCGCTAAATGAAATTGGCGCCCCGTGCGCGCGACCGCGCGACACAAACGGTGTAAAAATGTATGTAAGATATGATTGTAAAAAAGTTTTAACTTAAAATAAATTAAACGATAAATCGTACACAGTGGAGTGGAGGTCTCCTTTCTTTTCTTGCCCCCCACCAGCCGGGCCGTGGCCCGGTATCCCGGCGTATCCCCTCCCCTCGGGCCCCGGCAGCCCGGGGAAGGCGCGAGGCCCTCGCCGACTCTTGACGCACGCGCGAGTCTCGAGCGAGCGCCGGCCTTCTCTTCCCTCTCCCGCTCCCTCATTGTCTTAGTCATATAAGCTACCGGAGGGAAGCGGCAGGCCAGCGGCAGGCCGGCGGCAGGCCAGCGGCAGGAGCTGCGAAACCGGCAATCGTAAGTAGCCTGCGCACTCGCCGAGTACATCGGCTCCCCCTATCAATATCCATTCCGCTTGACTTGTGCGCGCGGCTTTAGCGCACTCGTCCCCCCGGGCGAAGGAGAGGGCCGCCGCGAACGCCCTTCCGTCCTCTTATAAACTCGGCGTGGAAATGGAACGCGGTGCCGGGGCCGGCGAGGGCGTCGCCGCGCATAAACCAGCGGGGATACTGGTTGAGCACCGCAGAGCGGCTACCGTTAGCCCGCCCGGTAATTAAAACGTCCACTTTCTCGGGAGGATGACACGGCGGCTCGGCCCGCTAGATCCCGATTCATAACCCGGGGAACGGGATCGGGCCTAATTGCCCCGGGTCCCCCGGGCCGCGCGCGCTTTTGGACTCGCGAGGACGCGCGGGTCGATCGACCGGTCAATTAGCCAGGCGTCCGCGCGGGACGCGGGAAAGGCCGGCCTCGCGGCACCCACTTGCGCGGATATCCTCTGCCCCGAGTAATGCGCATCGGCTTCCACTCGAGTCTCCCGGCGGCGCGGCTAATCCGCCGGCGGCCGCGCGCGGACCTTTCGCCCGAGTGTGCATCGGACCAGTTTCTCCGGCTGACCGATTTACTATGCGGCCGTTAATGCAAATCGAAGACTCCCTAGCCGTGTACTAATGCCTTTGGATAAACGATCGCAGGCCTAGTGTGAACGTTCCCTTTCAAGCTTGATTAAGGAAACGCGCGGGAAAGCGCAAAAATCCAAACGGCCGCCAATCTTTTTCCAAATATTATTACCCACTTTGAGCCGGCCTCACTCTAATTAGCCGCTCAACGTTTGTGTTATATCGAGCGTTATCGGCGGCCGAGCGCGCGAGGAAAAAGGACCCCGCTCGGCCGATATAGCCGAGCGGCCACTCCGCCCCGTAATTGTGTCGTTTCCTCGTGCGATATTTCACTCGTGTCGAATCGAGTGGAAGTAGCCGGGCGTCGCCTCGTTAAAAACACTACTGCCTCTTCGCCGTTTCGTTTATCCCGACAAAGTGGACGTCTCGAGCCGGGGCATAAACTAGGGGCCAAGGGTCGTCCCCGCGGCCGGATAACGGCCCGAGAGAATCGCCCGGGAATTTATCCGCGCGACGCTCGACCACCTACGCCCCGGCAAAGTCCTCCGGCGCGGGGAGAGGGGAATAATAAAAATTGGGCCGGAGGGGGGGGGGCAAGTAGGGGAATAAAAAGGGACTCGGGAGCGCCGGCTCTCCGAGGGAGATTTGCCGGGCAGACGGCATCGGGATCGCCGTCAAAGGCGAAGGAGAATTAAGAAGAGGACGGGGCAGACGGCGCGGACGCGCCCGAGGCCGGCATCATCTCCGCGGGAGCAGCAGCCTCTCGACTCGTCAAAGCCGAAATGATCCCCGCAAATCCGAGGCCACGTAAATCCCCGCAAGTCCTCTCGCGTTGTGCACAAGTCGCTTTCATTTCACGGGGAATTAAGTCCCGATGCCGCCGCCCGAGTTAAGTCTCCCCCCCGCCCGCGGCACAGCTGCTCGAGCCCCCCGAACTAGCGCAACCGCCGCGCGAGCCGCGCCGCACACACAGGCGCGCGCGCGCCTTCACGCACGCGAGCGCCGGCGCGCGGACGAGCCGCTGACCTTTTGCGCCGCCGCCGCCGCCGCCGTAGCCGACGATTTTTTCGTGCGCGCGTATATACAGCCGGGGATCGTCTCATGCGCGCTTATTCACCAGACGCGCGCGCGCACTTATGTGCGCCTCTCGCCTAGAAGCAACTGACCGGGATTTGCGTAATCCCGTTCGCGATCGAGTGCGTGCAACTGGCTTCTCACGAGGGGTCGCTCCTCCAGTCCCCCCGATCCCCGGCTGCTCCCCGCCCCTCTTCCCTTTCCACTCGGACTCTTCGGAATTTTTGAAAAGCCACCCGGTTTAAAAGGCAACGCGCTTATCTTGCTTCGCTTCCTTTTTGATTTCCCCATCTGCAGGGATATGTCAGCCCGAGATTCGGTATTATGCGCCCTCGTCGTCCTCGTCCGATCGCCCGGCCCGTATAATTCAACTTTCCAATTTGGATTTTACAATAAATTATAACATTCCGATTGTTTTTCCCGCGAGCATTTTATCCGTCTATATAGAAAAACAATTATCGTATAAATGAATCTAATGTTTATGAAAAAAGAGTACTTACGTGTCTCGTGCAAATTAGCATTTCAAATACGCAAATGGGATATTTACGCTTCATTAATATTTAAATTACCCAACGCCTCTAATAATTTTACACAAGGTAATTTATTTATAATAACAATTAACAACTTTATCGATACATATCTTGGGAGATATCGTTAGATGTTAATAGGGAATTAAAACGATCATTTAAATCAACAACGTTTATTCAATCAATACTTTAGAAGAAATTGTTCGGCAAACTGCGTTTGACGCCCGTTTTTTCACTCGCTTTTCCGACATTAAAAGCCGTACGAGTTAATAACAGTATTATATGCCGATGGGTCTACCTAGTTTAGCCAACTGCACAACACTCGAGATGTAATTTAAACTTTAAACTCATTTCTCAAGGAGATTTCTTGATGATCTTATTAAGGTGGCCATAATAGTTTGATCATTCACGCGAATGGAAAGAAAATCTAATGCGCAATTTCACAGTGAGAAGTTCCGCCAAGCGTTAAATTAATTTCAATGTTGAACTGATCCTTTTGGCTCTGATAAATTGCTTTTGTTTTCCCATTGCGCAATGGGCCGATTTCCAAAGCGCGGCCGCCCCGGCACTTTTAGCAAGTGCCCAAGCGCCGCGGCCTCATGCCCGTTATTTTTCACATAGGCGCGCGTAGATAGAGCCGAGCCGCGGCCGTGTAAAATTGACGGGGTCCCAGGGCCGGCGCAGAAAGGCCGGTGCTCGCGCCGCGGTCGATTTTTCCGGCGGCGCCCTAGAACGGCTCTCGGCTCGTTGGGCAAGCGCCGCCGCCGCCGCCGCCGCCGCCGCGGGTCCGCAGGGCCGTTCACTCGCTCTCGGGCGAGCGCGCCGGGGGCGGCCGAGGCGTCGCTCGATCGGCCAAGGGACGCCCCGCGTAATCCCCCGGCTTTCCCGGCCCCGGGCGGAAAAGCCCCCCACCCGGGGAATTTCATGCCCGGATTTCCCGGGCGGCCGCGGATCGCTGATTTACGCGCGGCCCGGGGGAAATTGATGCGCCGATAAAAAGGCGTCGCCGGAGAGCCGGCCGACGGACGCCTCCACGTACATACGTATACAGGCGCGTGATATCGACCCGCGGGGATCCGGAGCCGGCCGGTCGCTCGAGGTGGTGCGGCGGGCCGCTCGGCGACGTCGACCCTCGGCGGCGGACGCGGCTCGCGCCTCCTCGCCCCGGCCGCTCGTGCGCTCCCCCCCCCTTCCCGTCGACCCGTGCATAAAGAAGGAGCAAAGGGAGCGCGGAAAAGAAAAAAGAAAGGAGGCGCGCGTGCATTGTTTCTGTGGGAGGATCTCATGCATAAGTTAGAGAGAGAGGAGGCCGGGCCGTGGCGCGCGCAGGTGTAAAGGGAATGCGGCTGCGAGCGCATACATCAGCGCGCGCGGGCGGCGGGGGGAGGGCCGCGGGCCCCCGGTCGGTGGGGGGGAGGAGGAGGAGGCCCCGGCTCTCCGGCGCGCCTAACAACAAAGCCGAGAGTTTCGCCAAGTAATCGTCCTCATTAATAACGCGCTCCCCGGCCGCGAGCCGGCCGCCGCCGCCGCCGCCGCATCCCCTTCCGCGTCACTCGGGATTAGCCGCTCTTTTGCTCCTTTCCACGGACGCTCATGCCCGAGCCGTCCCCACTTTGTCAAGCGCATTCCCGCCTGGAGGCCGTAGGTAGCGCCCCGGCCCGAATATCGCGATCCCGCAGCCCGATATCCCGAGAGCGTCTCCGCGGTCCGCGACTCCTTATAATCGCAGACGGGGCCGATTAGCAGATCGGAATTCGTAACGCGTCCTTGGATTCCCCGCCCCCCGGCCAGAAGCTGCGTCTCGTAAATTTGGCACTCCCAAATTTGGGAGCTAGCGAGGATTGTGGCTCGGTGTGGGCGAGGCCGGGCAGGAGGAGCGCGTTTGGGGAAGGCCGCGAGAGCCGCGCGCCGCCGGCGAAAGGGTAACAGCCGAAGGAAAAGTAGATCGCGATAGGTGGCTAGTTGGCGGGGCGATAAAACACTCGGGGGGAGCATTAATAACCGGACAATTAGTTAGCCGGGGCGATTTATACATCGGTTTCGATAGGTGCACTTGGCGCTGGTGCCCTCGGCCTGAAAAATTGCCCGCGCCCAGGAAAATTAGTAATCGGCGATATTACTATCACCATTGGCGATCGATCTCACTTTCTCCCCGTTTGGGCGGCCTCGCGAGGGCCGAGCGGCCCAGCTCCCAGGCGATATTTCTCCTCCGGGCCTCTCTCGGCCCTGCCTCCATCTCCGCTGGGCGTGTTCCTCGTGGTCTCGGCGTCTCGGCCTTAGGCGCGAGGGCCGAGGAGCCCAGGGGATAATGCGCCGATGGGCCGATACGCCGCGGGATTAATCACATCAGCGCGGCTGATCAGATTGTTCCGCTAATCCAATTCCAGGGCCGGGGGAGTGGGGGCCGCGGGCAGGTGCGCCCGCCGCCGGACGCCCCGGCCGTTCAACGACCCGCCCGGGAAAGCGCGCGGGCTAATTGAAGGGGCGATTAGCGGCCGCGGCGGACCCCCAGGGCCCCGGCCGAGCGACGTTAATGCCCCAGGCCTCTCGATAAACAATGTTTGCCGAGAAGAGCTGGGCCCGGCCCTGGGCGTCGACGGGAGGTGGACCATCGCAAACACTCTCCGCCCGGGCCGCCCCGGTAATTTATGTCGCGGCTTTATGCGAGGCTAACTAGCGGGTAGCTCCCAGGGCCCGACAGGGACGTCTTCATGCGGCGCCCGCCGAAATCCGCCTCCGCGGGCCGCCCCCCCCCCCCCACCCACCCGGGGCCCGCGCCTATCTCTCCCGCGCCGCCTATGCTAATTTCTATTCTTCCTCTCGGGCGATCTCGGCGGTTTCGAGGCGAAACGCCTGGAAATCCGATCGCTTCCGAGGGAAGCCGCGGCCCCCGTAAACGGCCCCCCGGCTCCGCTTCCCCGTACCGCGCCGAGGGCCGACTCCCGGGTAACGAGGAGAGCCGGCTCCCCCCGCGGCTTCCCCGTCGCTCGGGCTCCCGGCGGATTCCCACCTCGGCCACCTCGCCGCTTTACCTCTTTCTACTCGATTACTCAATTAGGAGCTCCCAAGACGTTCTCGGCCTATGCTAATTTATGTAGATTGCAATTTATTCGCTGAAAACAAATTTCTCGGAATTTAATCGGGTTTCCTCGAAAGCACGTGTAATTGTTCGATTCCAATGAAATTTACTAGGCACTGCATTATACATATTTCATTGGCTAAACTGGTATGTTCCTCTCATGCACAATTCATGAGAATTTCGCTATTTTTCTCTAATACTCGCGCGACTTTATCAACCTTCCCCATTATATGTGTGTATGCTTTGCGGCTTTCAAGCCTATTATCTTAACAACAGCTGTCCATTTCAGCTAAACAACACTTTTATTCGCTTTCTGCATTTATTACTTACCTCTTGGAGAATCACTGACCACTTTTTATGTAATGCTAAACGTGTTAATCAAATCTAACCTATTCAATCAATAAAATTAACTCGTGAATCTAAATCAATTTACCGAACATCGGTATACATTAACTATAATACCTGTCTATCAACTCTTTATTTAATCAGGAATACGAGGCTCAAACTCATTTTCTCTTTTAAACTGGTTTACACTATTTACAATAAAAAAACATCAACATTATGATATTTTTAACTCTCTTTTTATCATAGATGTAATATAACGTACGAACGTTTAATAATAACTACCTTCTACACTTGAATATTCGTGGTAAACCGAACGATTTGCCGGCGTTAATCGAAAATATGAGCTCAGACCTGGATCAATTCGCTCTATTGGCAAATTCAAACAGGCTTTGCATTACTACTAATAGAACGCAAACAATTTGGCTTTCCCAGGTGGATTAGCTGTATTAAAGATTATTATTCTCGCAGTGGATTGACTTTATTTAGTAATAATATTGAATTTGCTAATGCTATAAAGTATCTTGGTGTTACTGTGGACTATTGGCCTGTATATAGAACAGTCCAACGGCTTAAAAATTGCAAAAATGTTTCGCCTCAATGCCTAAACTCTGGAAATGCACTTACCCAATTCCTCAATTTTGTTAAGTTAAGGCTACAGTGAAAACATTGGTTCTCCCGCATTTAAGTTGTACCGGACTGCATATTCGATCGTGTCTAAAAAACTTGACTTTTATGGAGTCCTTATGCGTTATTCAATTTATGGAAAAAAAAGACCAAACAATGGGTCCATATATTCCTCGTTGGTTTTATTCAACTGCACCTTTTAATGTTATTGTGAAAAAAAGCTCAGCTTTCTAATACTACGTTTCTTTTCACAGATACTCATAGTACAAGTGAAGAATCAGAGTAAATCCACCACACAATGCATTGCATTTGGGATTTTCCGGGAAAAACGCACCGAGAGAGAGAGAGAGACCCAATTTAGCGGCAACCGATCCAAGCCTAGTGGTTAAATTATTTGGAGATTTGAAAATCAACGCGCTAATCCAATTGGTATAAAGCGGGAATTGAATGGCATTGTGGGTTTAGGTCGGCCGGCGGGCGCAAATCGGTAAGGATGCGGCTCGGGGCCGAGGGGCGCATTCCGAGGGTAGAAGGCCCGGCGAGGTCAGGTGACAAAGCGCCGGGGACGGGCGAAATGTTATTTGCGGGGGGAGGGGGCCCGGGCCGGGATCCCCGGTAATCCCCCGAGTGTCGCGGGGCGGGGCCGCGACTCGCCGGTCGCGAGATGACGAGTCGAAAGCCGGGCGCGCCCGGCGCTCAGGCAATCAGTCGGAATATTAAAAACAACAAAGGGGCTATTGGGCCGCGGCGGGAAAGTCAACAAGGGCCCGAGAGGCGCACCCCCGGCCCGGGCTTGCCTCGATTATCCCCGGGTGCCGAGGGCCAACCCCCCCGCGAGGCGCGCACAATGGCTCGCCTAATAGAAATCAAAATCGGCCGCTCGCGGGTAAGTGGCCGCTCGCCCTCGCGGCCCTCCTCCTTTTGTCTCGGCCGAGGCGGCCGGCCGCCCGGCGCTCCTCCTCCTTTTTTTCCCCTGCCCCGCCCGGAATAATCGAACAAGATTGATGAGGGCGGCGTGACCGGCGCTTTCTCGGCGGGCCCGCGCGCGGAATATCGCGGCCCTATTAGCCTTTGCGAGCGGGCGCTCGCCTAGGGCGCAGGGCCGCGTGATAGATGGCGCTCGGGAGCCCCGGCGCCCGGAACATCGGAATTTAACGCTCGCTTAGGGCCGCGGCCGGCTGTTTGCACTGGGCCCCGGTAATCGACCGGCCCCGGGGACCCTAACGAGTCCCCGAAAGCCGCGGCGCCACCCATCGAGCCGGCTAATTGCCCGCGGGCCTCCTCGCGCCAGCGGCGGGTGCGCGCGCAGCCGGGCCCTCGTTACCGGCTGAGCGCATCCCCCAAGACGCATGACTTCCAGCCTCGGCATCCGGGCATTTGTCCGGCGTGACGCGCGGCCGCCCGGAAGCCCCGGGAGATTTACCGCCGCCGCCGGGCTAATCGCTCGAATCACGTAATCCGCGCGCAGATCGGAATCGCGCGATTGCGCCAATCTGGGCAATGCGCGCCGGACGCCTCCGAGGGCCGCCCCCGTTATTCATCGCGCCCGGGGAGCACGCGAGCCGACCTCGCGGCCCTAAGGACGCCGCTTCCTCCGCCGCCCCGAGATTTATTTCGGGGGCCGGCCCCCTATTCAGCCCGGGCGTCAACATTACCCGCCGGCTTTTCCGCCCGGCCCGGCAGGCCCGCGCTCACGCTTCCTTTCCCCGGAAAATACGTCGGCCCATTCTTCTTCCCTCCTCGCCGATACACTCGACCACGCGGCACAATTACACCGCTCTCTTCTCCCGCTGCACTCTTCTCCTCCTTTTGTCCTTCCGAGTCCTTACCTTTCACCTTGTCCACTTACATCGCCCGATACGTCTCCACTCTGCTGAGCCTAACCTACTTTTTCCTTCTTTCCCATTTTACTATTTTTTACCTTTTTTCGTTTCGCCTGCAAACCCGCTGCAGACTCTCTACGACGTTGCAATTCTATTCTTCTGCATGCAAATAATTCATCCAAGATTCGAGGTGAAATCTTTTCTCTTCTAATAACCAATTACTGCACTATTATTTGTAAAAACGCTCATTTACCTGTAAGACAAATAATAATGTTTCACACTCAAACTCACTCTCGCACTTTTAAAGCTTTTTAACATTGCGGATTATATTTACAATCTTAGGTTGTGTTTCTCGTATTCGTGCTTTATTTTCACTTCAAATATGAGTGCTCGCAACGTACATGCAATAACAGACCAACTTTTACAAGTACTTATATTGACTTACAGCTAGTAAATTCATATCCCCATTCTACCAAACATAATATAATACTTAACCAATTTGGATAATATTTTTATAGCTCTTTTAATAGATTACGTTGCTACTAAATCTTTCTTCAAGTTTTTTACCGCAACAAAAACCTACGTCAATAAATGCATAAAATAATAATCTAATTTATCTTTAAACTTAATCTTTCTATCTCATTAAGACTTATAAAAGCGAATAAAAAGAAGTTTAATTAAACAAGTCATTCTCTCCTCAGTCTCAAGGTTTATGCAATATCAAACATTAAAATAAACAATTTAACCTGGTATAATTAAAGCATAATGAAATAAAGACAAACATTTTGTTTTTGTAATTTAAACTATTTTTTTAAGTGCCCAATTAACGCTATCATTAATACTAAGGTTCGGTTCGAAAAATACATACGAGTTGGAAATGATCATGTGTACTGCTTCTATATCTGTATTATAGGAGGTATCTGTATAAACTAATATAGTTATTATTTGCATAATATTAACTATTCTGAGGATTGAGTAAAACAAAGCTTTTATAATATTAATTTTATCTCACGTACACAATTTTACAATTTTCATACAATTAAATTGAAAATTTACAACTGTAGATAGTTGTACATTTTACTTAAAGTCATATTAAAAATCTGTTGTATGCATTTTCATTGATATTAAATAATACGGCTGCAAATTAACGATGCTTATATTGATTGGAGTCCAACTAAGGTTGCAGACTCTGATAAATTTCCAATTAAATAGCCTATAACATATTTATTATTCACAAGTATTCTCCAATAACAGTTATATTGATCAGAAAACATGTTTAGTAAAATAAGATTATGGCCGTTGATTTTAACATAAATCTTTGCAAATAATATACACGTTATGTAGAAAGGCCATTAATGCTTCATCTCAGTACAAATACACAAGATATCTAAAACGTACAATTTTAATAGTTGAAATAATAATTTAATGTATTTTCACACAAAATATTTTAATGCCTTTTTTAATTGGTCGTAGATTACGTAAAAAAACATCCCCGGGCTCGGATGATTCTTAGGTTTCAATAAAAATAAATCCTCCTAAAAGTGTCAGGAGAGAAATCGTATTTTAATTAGTAAGTTTAAAAGGTAAAAAGAAAAGCATCCGAAGAAAGAGAAAATATAATTTAGGCGTGTTACGTTATATAAGGTAAAAAAGTCGAGGGCCCAGAACAATGTATGGAGCGATTCGGTTTCGAAAGCGATTAGCAATCGGGACGATTGATTAACTTTGAACAGGGCCTCTGACGCACTCGGTGCGGGTATTAGTTGTAGCGGCGCAACGCAAATCGCCGAGGAGAGCAAGTGGGAAATTGAGGGCGTAAGGGGGCGAGAGCGAGGCGGGAGCAAAGTAAATCACGGTCGATTGAAAAGCAGTTAAGAAAAAGGAAGCGCGAACGCGCGGGCCGAGGCGGGTGGGTGGGTGGGGAGCAGCGTCCCTTTGGGGCAGCGGCTCGGCCGGGGCCGTTGGCAGCGGCTGCGCTCGGCCCCCTCCGCCGGCCGTCGCGCAATCTGCCCGCGCGAGAGGAGGAAGGGGCCGGGCGCCCGGCTCCCCCCTCCCCCTCCCCCTCCTCCGCCCCGCCGGCCCGGGCTCTCCCCCCGAGGGCCGCGAGCGCCGGAGCAATATTATTTAACCGTTAAAGTCAGTCCTCGTTAGGCCCTTGTCGATAGAGGCGTGGGTAGCGTCGTCGTATATTAGCCGCGAAACGCCCCCGCGGCCGCCGCGTCATATGCCGAGATTAAAGGCGCGGGTCGGGGCGCGAGTCACGAGCGCGCGGACTTTTATCATCCCCGAGCGAGAGAGCGAGAGGGCCGAGGAGGAGCGAACGCCCCCTTCCAGCGCCCCGCGCGCATTGTTGCGCCTCGGGGATCGAGAGCCGCGCCGCCGCAGCCGCCGCCGCCGCCGCCGCCGCCGCTCGCCCTGCACCAGTGTCTCTTCAATAATGTCCTTTTTCTGTCCTCTCGCGCGCTCCGACGCATTAGCTATTGTCTCGAAAACAGGCCGCGCCGTAAAAAAACCTGACGAGCCGGCTCTTTGTTTTGAGAAATGCTTTCCCTTGCAGCCCCGCGTCTCTGCTGCCACGCGCTCTATCGGTAAATGCTAATAATTATATTAATGGTCGATCCTCGGTTACATGCTCTCTACATTGTATATGTAATTCCCTTGTAGAAATCTTCCCGGACTTTTAGCCTGTCTACCAGAAAGCTTAAGGGACTCTGCAAAGTATTTTCAAGTACTTGTACACGGAAAATTGAAACGATTCAATTTTCCAAGTTTGAAGATGAGGAAAATTTCAAGGTTGCCTTGCCTAGAAGAATAACGGCAGTTGAATTAATGTACAGGCATCGCCTACATTTGAATTTAATTACAACTATAGTCTATTCGAGAATCTGTGGGATAATTCCGAGTGAGATAAATGTTGTAGTGCGAATTCCGTAATATAATGAAAATATCTTGAAATATCTGTCCAGTAACTAATTCATCTATGCTCCAAGTATCTTCTCGACAAATTGGTCAAAATACAGCATGCCAAGTAGAATACATTCTACATGTACACATCCACATATGCAGACATTCAAGGCATTATCCGAAGATGATGTGGCGAAAATCCTGTAGTTACGATTACTCACTTCTACTCATTGTTGCGTTATGCATAATCTATATATAAAGTGCATACGGTCTGTATGTGTATGTGTGTACACAAGCAACAACATATTTACATCACTATACTTGATGCAGTAATAATAGTGTTAATTTACGCAAGTAACATTGACAAAGCAAAAGAAATAGTATACTACAATGCCTGAATTGTTGTTGGATAGAACTAAGTCGGATGATCTGCTTCAGATCTCGTCATAACTTGAAAAAGTACTCAATGAAAGAGAATTTGGAAAGCTCTTGACATAAACTATGATAATATGTAACGAGAAAGAATGGATTTTACTCAAGAAATTGAAGGTCACCTTCATGTGACCTTGGAATAACTCTGTAAGATCAAATGATGGTGCAACCTTAAATTTCCCTTGAAACTATACAAGCTTTAAACGTCTTTTGGTGAAAATTGGCCTTATCAAGATATTCGACCGTAGTGAATGTGCACTCAATGTGTTTTTATCAAGGCAATGGTAAACTGTTTGCTAATAGATTTGGAACACAGTAGTATATCCCGTTAATTGTATAGAATTGCGGAGCCGCAGTCACGGTGCTTGTATCTATCGGCATAGAAAAAGAGGAAAGGGCCATTGACTGTCGAACACGGGATATTCTATGGAAAAGTGAATAGAGGCAACGATTTTTTTTGTCAAATAGGCGAGGAGTTTTTACAAGTTGAGTGTGGATGATTCGAAAATGGAAACGACAGAACGATTCGAAAATGGAAAGGGCGCCGAGGGCGTGAAAATATCGGGGCGCCGAGGGGGGGGGGGGGGGCAGTAAAAAAGTAACCGGGCTGGCTTATTTTATAGGGGCTCGTGAAAAAGGGCGAGCATAAAATTGACGAACGCCGGGCGATACATCCGCCAGAGGAGGGCCGGGGCAGCGGTGGGGTGGGCTGCATGGGAACGGGAGGCTGCGCGGGCGCGCAGCGGAGGAGGGTCAACTGGAATCGATTAAGCGTGGAGCGGAGGATAAGCCGTCCGGGACGGTCCTGCATAATACATGGAGGGAGGCGGCGGGAGACGCAGGGGCCGGAAAATTGCTCGCTATTCCGATTGGCCGGGAGTCGGAGGATCGGAAGAGTCGGCTGCCGGCCGCTCCCCTATCAGATGCACGCGAGTAATAATTCGAGGCGGATTATCGCGAATGTTTGGAGCGGCGGAGGCGGCGTCTCTCCGGGGGAGCTATTGGCCCGGGGATAAGAAGCCGCGCGGGGAATTCGCAGGGGCGTGTTTTGAGGAGGTCGGGGCCCGGGGAGCGCGCGCGGCAGCCCTCGCGCATTATATGCAAAGCCGGCGGCGCGCGAGCCGCGGAGATTTTTACGGCCACCTAAGGCTCCCCGGTATAAATTTAATTTGGCCCTATCTCCCCGGGAGGATCTGCGCGAATAAAGCCCGGGCCGGGCGCAGGGAGGGACGCCTCGCCGATGAAATAGGAAGAGAATTAATTTCGGCTATGGGACGTCGGGCCGGCCCTCCCCGCGGCCTCATTGCTACTATATTTTATTCGGCAGCCTTTTACGAGCGGTGTAAAACAATGGCTCGTTCTGTTCTTGTTTGCGGCGCAGGTGGACCGCGGCCCCGAGGGCCCGCGCGCCTCCCCGTTTATTGCGCAATAATCGTTAAGCGATCGGGACACGAGTCGCCGATCCTCCGGCGCGGCCGATCGAACAATCGGCCGGCGCAGCTCATTAGCGAGCCGCTCCTCCGAGTTATCAAACTTGCCCCGGAGTCGGCAGCCGGCCCAAAACGAGATAATTCTGCCCAGACGGTTAGCCGGCACGCGCGTTACGTCCTCGTTACGCCCCGTCCAGATGACACTAGATAATCGGCCCCGCGCACAATCTAACGCTTTTGTAACTCGATGCACCTTTCGAAATAATTGAATTATTATCGGGCGGGCGGCTGTGACACGAGTGACTCGGGCCCCGGAGGGGACGCGCCGCCCAGGGAATATTTGTCTTTTTGACATTTAAATGCCCCTCGGAGAAGTCGAAACGGGTTCCTGGCCAGTTTATCGGCAGGATTTATAGGTTATACCGCTTCGAGGCTTTGCACCTCTTAATTAAAGGAAAAACAACCCTTGAGCCTACAAAGACGCGGGCGGATTGGTTGACTGGCGTCGCAGCCGGGTATAATCCGTTCTACCAAGCCGCCGCTTGGTAAACACTTTAGCGGCGCGCATTACACGTAGGAGGGAGGCCGGCTCGCGCGGTCGCGCTCGGAAGCCCGCGCGGACCAATGTCTTCTTGGGATTGCGCGACGGCCAACTCGGAACAATTCATCAGATAGTGGCCGCGCCGGGGGAGACAAAGCCGCGGCCGGGGCAGTTCAAGGCGAGAAGGCCCCCTGCCCGAGGACTGCGTTAAAAGCCCATTAATTAAGCGGCTGTGCGAAAAGCGGGGTGGGGTGGGGGCGGGGGGAAAGGCCGTTTTTCCCGGGGGCCGGTTGCGCGAGCGCCGCGGGCTCCCGCGATTACATATATCCGTAAACGGAAGTGAGATGGGGGCCGATGAGCGGGGCCCCGCGCGCCCCGGCGGATGGGGCAACGGCTCGTTTCGACAGGGGCCGCGGCGCAACCGGCGCGCTATATTCCCGCCGCGAGATCGCCGCGGGCGCCGCGGGAGATATGCCCGGCGAATCGCGGCCGGCGGGCCCGCGCATCGGGGGGACCCGATCAGCGGCAAGCGATGGCCGCCAACCGGAGGCCGACCGCGCCGAGAGCCTGACAGCCGCTCGCCGAGGCCCCCGACTCGCGCGGCCTCTTTGCCAAGGCTTACTTTCCACCGAGCCTACTTTGTTACTATGCGCGCGGGGCCGATCATCCAGCCCGCGACAATCCTGCGTTTTTATCACTCTGCGAGGCGAGCAGTCGTGACGCGAGGCCGATTTCTCCGATGGGGCCGTTTTCAGGCTGGCTTTTACCAAATCTCCGCGAGGGCTTTGGTGGAATTTCGTCTTTTCCATTCTCGGGCCGCGGCTTCTGCGGCGGACATTGTCTTCTTTGAAATGCCTTATCTACTTAGCGCGCTGTACAAATACGATAGAGAGATTATGGGCAGGCTAAGATATGCTCGTTTGTTTAAGCCCGAGGACTCGAGGCAGACGACTGTTAAATATGCCCGTGTATTGTTGTTGCTAATTGATTTAAACAATTATCGGGGAAATAAACAGCTTTGAAGCAGTGCGCAAAAGTTGCGTACGCTGAATAAAGACCGAGAATTACGACAACGTTACATGAGCGTTATAAACAAAAAAGGTCAACGTTAATACTGCCACGGTTACGATGTGGCGCATGCATCTAGGAGTTTAAAAGCACCGCTTGTATTGGAGTGTCACGGAGTCAAAAGCGAATTGTACATAAAATTAGAAGAAATGTGCCGAATCATTGTTTTTTAATATCCCTACTAATTTCATTTACTAATGCGACGATTGTATAATAGAATAAAATATAGGTAATATCGTTGAAAATCTTAACCACGTTTTCACACCGATAAAGATTTAGATAAGTGATTAGATAGCCATCTATTGTTTCAAAGATAATCCGTCCTGCCGTTGCATAGTAGAAGAAAACAAAGTGCAACAGAAAGAGGTTTATCTCGCGCTGGTAGTCTGTGTTCAAATTAAATTAAACCTAAAGAAAGCGAAACGACAGTAGATAAAGTAACGTTTATAGAATGCAGAAAAGTAACATTCTAACAGGTTAGAGATAATGAAGGATATATACACAAATAAGAAATAAAAGGCTTGAATGAAATCGGTCGACTGCTTATCCGGGCAAAGCGCGGCGGGGTTTAAATTAAAATTGGTAATCAAACAACTATGCAAAGGCCGCTCGTCGGGTGGCATTCGCGTTGCTTCCGATGCGATGGCCATATTTATTTATCCCCGTGAAATTGCCTGTAGGTACATGCTCCGCGGGTACTTTTTCTCGGACGGGCCCCCGGGCGTCTTATTGGCGCGGGGCCAAATGGGATATTGGCCGTTTTGAAAAAGCAATTACCGCGGGAGCGGCATAGGAGAGCGCTTATACATACAGCTAGGTGCGTTGTCGGGCCGGCGCGCGGCACACCTGCCCCCTCGTCTCACGGCGGGAGGAGGCACGCGAGTCGTTGACAGAGGAGGAGGAGAAAAAAGGAACCGAGTCGGGGGCGCCCCGAGGAACAACTACCCGGGTGCGATTAGCATTTCGTCGGCGGCGCCCTCGAGGTTCCCCGAACGCGCGACCGGCTCGCCGATCACGAAGCGAGCATTAACCCGGTGTAAGGAGGCCGGCGGTGCCGCGTCCCCGGACTTGTCGGCCGATACAACGTTTCCCCGTGGGCCGCGGCTCATTTTAGTACACTTATAAATATTAGCATGAGCGGGGAAAGAAGCGGCCGATATACACGGGCGCGGCACTAACTCAGAGATTACTGGTTTAGGAGGCGATCGTTAACGATTTCCTCGGCCGATAAATTACACGGGGAGGAGGAGGCGGCCGCGCGGCGACCGAATCAGTGCGCCTCGGGGCACCTGCGAGGGCTCGTGCGCGGGAGGCGCGGGTCGCATCATCGATCGGGGGGAGCCGGCGCATCGGTCCGGGCTTCGTGACCGGGGCCCGTTAGGAAGGGGCGGCCCAGCTGCCCGCGGAATTCGGCGCCGGCTCTCTCGATAAGGAAGAGGCGGCGCGCGAGACGCGTGCCGCGGGAGACACTCGGCCTCGCGGGGGAAATCGCGGCTGCACGCGAGCCGGCCGTCAGCCGCCGCCGGCAATTATATCCCCGGCTAACGGCCATCGATCATGCGTTTTCGCCGTATTTCACGGAAAGCCGGTAATTAGGGGCGTAATATTGATTGATCGACTTATCGGGGCCCGGCGCGTGTCCCGCGGCAACAGAGTATGCCGGGGAGCAAGGACGCAATTATGTTAATGTCGCCGCTCGTCCAATATAAATTATTTATAGAGCGCCGCCGCGGCGATGCGCGGGCCAACCTGTTTTTCTCACGCTAATAGAGTAAAGAAGCCATCGGGTTTATCGGGCGGCTCGATCGTCCGCGGCCGACCAGCTGCGAGCCGCCCGGCCACACCCGGCCCAAACATCTCCCGCGCAATTCAATGCGCCCACGGAGCGCGGCGTTATCGGGCGCGCGGGGGGAACGGGGGAGGCCTTGGGCCCTCGGGAATGCCGCCGCCGAGGCCGCCGGTCAAATTACAGTAATCGTCATCAATGGATTGGCCGCGAGAGACGGTGGCGAACCTGGCCAGGCCCCGCCGCCGCCGCGTAATTAGCTCAGCTGCGCCCTCGGACGCGTGCCTCCGCACCTGTCCGCGGCTCCTCGGCTGCCCGCGCAAAAGTGTGCCGGCCCCGGTTGCCGGGGAGCCGCGCCTGCGCCCGACCGCCGCCCTTTTATTGCGCCGCTTATCCCCCGAGCCCTGTTTACCCTAAATTTTTTTACGTCTCGCTCCGCTGTAGTTGTTAGCGCACTTTACAGCGCGCGGGCCGCTTAGTCGAACAATGTCAATAGCTGACCGGCCGCCGCTTTATTGCTCTCATCCTCTGGCCATCCTTGCGCGCGGCCCTCCGCAACCTCTGCAATTGCCTCGGCTCTTCCTGCACACCTTGAGCCAGTGGCAATTGAACAAACAAGCGGCTCATTATTGCTGCCTCCACCCGATTAACTTGTACCTATTTACGGCTTTGAGTATAACCAATGAAAATTTATACCCGACAAAAGACACTATCGTAATAGATGAATTTATCAGCGATACCCGCTGTATATTATTAGACAATAAATCGCTGGCACGCAGTCACTAAATTAATCTCGAAAATCAAATCGGTGTCAAGTGGATTGTCGAGAGAAATCGGGTATACAAATACTGGCTTATCGGTGAAAATAACCGAGCGGGGATAAAAACCCACCGACTATGCAGTATACGCGCGGACTATTTGGAAACAGAATCGCTCTTTTATCTCTCATTAGATTTTAAAGAATATAGTATTGCGACACGATCGCTTGTTCGCGGTATGATTACATGTGATTATAATAAAATACGATTATTATATCCTTATTACATGTGGCAGATTGTAGGAAAATGAATCCCGTATACATAGCAGCTTTAATGCACTATTATTAGCCGGTCTTACTATCGGCCAGCGAAGGAGTGAAAAAAAATCTGCTTTTCGAGGGGCCAGCTGACGGGTGGAAAAACGTTGGTAGCTTTCGAGCCAAGGCCGATTGCAGGCGGCTGAAAAGGAAAAAAAAAAAGCAGGGAGCAGCTGAGGGCGGAGGAGCCCAGCTTTGGGGCAAGTGCGTCCAATTGAAAGATCAGCGTAGAAAATTCCCCGAAGCGGCCCCGTGGCGGGCGGAGCATGACTGATCCGCCGGCGGCCACTTGGGCGTTCGTTAGAGTAACGACACCGGGGGATTTGTCGATCGGGCACGAGGAAACGCGGCGCCCGGGAGGACGGCCGAATTCCAGGTTAAATGGGCCGCAACGGAGGCGGCAGGGCAGGTGCGACGCCCGGCGGGCCACGCGCCGATGGGCTATCGGCGCGGCCGCGGGCGCCGGCGGCGGCCGTCCTTTAAAACGTTTTTCGCCGGCCGCGTGGCCTTTATTAAAGTGTCAACGGGGCCCGGGGCCCTCGCGGCAGGTTCAACGGCACCTACGGCCGCCGATGATCACCTGCTGGCTCCTAATCGGGGCCGGGCAGCACCTGCGCGAGGGCCGGCCCTCGCAGGGCGCCTAATGGCCTCCAGATTCAATATAAGCCCTTCTAAACGCACCTTAATCGTCCTATTCAATCGTCGTTACTCGCGCCTTCCGGCCCTCGCCGCCGTCTTCAAATTGCCTCGTAAGTCCCTCCGGAGGCTCCTTTATTTTTCTTTTCCCCGCGGCCCGGCCCGAAAATTGATTTGGAGCACGGGTTTTTGCGCCGGGGGATTATACATATACACAGGCTGTGGGCGCCGCCGCCGTGATTGTAATTGCACCAGCCGGACGTCCGCCGTGCCAACCGCTCCCCGGTTTATCCTCTTTTGATATTTTTCAACGTCTTCGTTAGGGCAACCGTTTTTCGCCGGGTTATCTCTGCGGCCCCGGGCGATCGGGGATTTGGCCCGCGGAGCGCGTATCCCGCGGCCAACGGCCCACTAGATTATTGTCTTGTTTAACCTCTGTGACAGGAAGGCGCTACCTATATAATACAATCAGCATAAATACTCGTGGGCGCGCCCTTTTACTACCTGGACGGAGTTTATTTGCGGCAAAGCCCGCCGCTAACCTTCGAGTTTTGTAACTTTAGAGAGGTGCACCCGCTCCTTATGCTAATCCCTAGGAATGGGTTGGCCGGGGCCGCCTCGTAAAAGAACCTCGGCAATTCGGCGGGCGGTAGGTGCGGATCGAGCCGGCTCGTGCCGCTAATTCATTCGTTCTGTGGCAGGTGCTTCTGCCCGAGTAGCCGCCGCCGCCGCCGCCGCCGCCGCAGCCGGCGCACTATTAAATCGCAATTTTACGGGTGATCAGGGCGGCCCTAGAGGAGCCGCCGGGGCCCTCCCTCCCCGGACGCTCCCGCGGCCTCGCGGGGGATCCGCGAGGCTTCCGCCCCGCTTTGCATGCGCGCCATAAGGAGGGAGCGCGAGTACCCGCGTTATCCGCCCGCGGTGTGTATATGCGCACACGCAAGGAGGTGTGTGAAGCGATCGGCGAGCTCCCAAGCGCCGATGCCGGCCGGCCACGGCCGCGTCTAATGGGACGCGCGCCGGCTATGTAATTACAAAGATTGCCCCGCGCCCTGTATATACATATAAAACAAAAATTCCTCCCGAGCTCATCCCCTCGGCGGAGAGGAAAATAAAGGAGCGCGCCGGCAGAAGGAGCGGGCGAGGCAGAGGAGCGAGAGTCGATCACGGCCGCCCCGGCCCTTTTTATTTGCTCGTCTCCAATAATATATATCGCGCGCGCGGGCGCGGCACTCGGCCCACCACCACCACCACACCCCCGGAGCCCCTCGCGGCCGAGCCTCCCCTCGGACCTCGTTAACGACTCGAGAAAATTGGAAATGATCCTCGAGTCGTAAATATATTTTCAGGATCTTCTTTTTACGGTAAAGAGACGTGCCCCGGCCGTGTTTATATATTGATGGCTCTCGTCGATGCGCCCGCTCGCCCGGCACTTTTCCCGCCCGGCAGATTGAGTTGCGTGGAAACGGCCCGCGCATCGATTAACGGCAGATAAATTGCCGAGCTTCTTCCTACACGTGAGCCGCGCGCCCGGGGAGGACAGTTGTTGCTCCTGCTGCAACAATCTTCCTCATTAGAATTCTCTGTGGACTTTTTTTTTATTTTCGCCCGGCTCGCCGCGCGGCAGTTATCGCGCGCTCCTTCTCGCGCCGTTCCATCTGTTACATTGACAGTGTATATATACGCGGTGGGAAAAGGTCGATAAATAAAAAAAAAAAAAAGGAAAAACACAAAATAATAGGCTTTCAATATTATTTGCGCATGTAACGTCCGTATAACCGCCGCCCGTACATCAACGCCGCAGCAATAATGTATTTAAAGCCGTCTGAAGCGTTTATACGATGCAGCGATAGGCGCAGGATAGTGGTTGACCTTATAAGGCTAGGATGTTATCCCTGTAAGTTACGTTGATACAATCTGCGACTCATTTATTAGCCTACGCAAACACAAAACTAACGGGAAAAAAACACTTTAAAGGAGGTTACTTTATCTTCTTATTCGTACTTCCACGCCGTCTCATATATGGGACGCGTCCGAGCCTTTCCAAAATTCCACGCCTCCTCGCAAGACACCTAGACAAAGTAAGCGCTTCCGCTGAAAAATCTGCAGGTCGAACCCCGAGTAAGGGAAATCGCGCAGTCCCCCGGTGGCCTGCAGTCGGCAGGCCTTCGCCTCTGAAACGCGAGCGAGAAACCGTTGGCTCGCGCACTGCAGCCGCCCTCGGGCCTCGGCAGAAAAAAAAAACAAACTGGCGCACGCCATATACCCGCGGCGAAAACCTCGGAGGGGATGGCCGCGTCTCGGAAAAAACCCGGGCGCCGGCCAGGCAAAAAAGGAGCGGCCGGCAAAAATAATAGATGGCGGCGGCGGCGGCGGCGGACATGGACCATAATTCGTGCGATCGACACACATCACCTGCCGGTGGCGCGCGGCCGGCCTGCCGGCAGCTTTTCCTCCGCCGATGATCGGGCGACGCGGCGATCAGGTGAGCGGCCCCGGCAGACTCACCTGCCCGCCGCGAGTCCCGGAGCGCCGCCGACCTGCCGCACCTGCGCACCTGCACTCGGTTTCGCGCGCGATTCCTGCGGGCAGCGCGCCGTTACACCCCGAGCCCCGCTGCGCGCCCCTCCAATCCCGGGCGATTTCGCAAGCTTCCACGCCAAAAACTCCGAGCGTCCAGCTTTCTCCACGTTCGACCTCACGATTCCACTTACGTTTCGTTTCAAATTCAAACAATACGTTTACTCAGTGAAAGTTATACAGCTGTTTGTTTGAACAAGGTAAGTCGTTACATTCATTGTAATAAATTCTAGTGAATATGCTGATGAACTTTACGGCGTAGCACTTAGTAATTAGAAAATCTACTCGATCTCAATTTTACTACGGCACCTTACAACAAAATCCATATTAGAATTCACTCAAAACTCAATAGTGTATTTGCATTTGTGTACTAAGCAATACCTTACTAATGTGTTTTCGCTTTGGATTTTAGCATTGAACTACTGTGGCAAATTCCACCGATAAAATGGGAAATTTTTACTACGCATTCACTTGATTTATTTTAGCTTTTTTCAATACAATACGGATTGTGCTGTCTCTTATTTCGTATATCCCGAATTAAAGAATTTCTTGATATTGACGACTTCATAAATTTTATTATTTCGATAACACTTAAATAATCACGTAATATCTTCATTTATTTATAAATATAATCTATCTACTTATCTTGACAGAAATTTTAATCAATTTCTGATTAATTTAATCGGTTTCTACAATCTTACATATAATTATTAAATAAAATTTTTATATGTACACATATATACTTGTTCACTTTTGTTTCAATGAATTGTCGTATCTTGGGTGATTGGTATTTTATTTATTGGATTCTTTAGTAAATTTAAAGTTCTATATGGAAAGAAATTTGTAGTAACGGTTACCTATCTAGTTTAGTCAACGCCTGAATGGAGAACAAACAAATTCACTCATTATGTTTTTATGGATAGCTGAACTAACTTATATGAATTCTATAATAATAATCAGACTATTCGTCCACGTAAAGTTAGAGAACAAATATTACCTAATTTTTATTATCTTTCATTTAGGTGAGTTTATATCGGTGGAATTCTATAGCTTAAATCAGTTTTTGAGATCTCGCTCATATTTAAATAAAAATTCTACCTGTCTTATGCCTGAATAGGTTAGTTATGTCATATTTAAATGATTTTTATCGCATGTATTGGTTAATATTATTAATTTAAAGCTCTGTTTGGTTAAGACATATACTATAGTAATCTTGTATCAATTTTCTACTGAAAAATCTTTAATTTTCAAATGGTAAATAAAATACGAGGTGTTAAAATTATGAATTGATTAAAAATTTCTGATTATGTTGAGGGGATTGAATGTGAATGCTGGTTTCGATACCGAAAGGTGTATTGAAATTTGTACATTTGTAAATATCATTCCATATTATTATTAGGGAAAAAATGAGATAAACAGTCCCTAAACATTTAGAGAATGTGACGTAGTACGCATTGTCCTAGTTGCGTTTTTTTTCTCTTTTTTCTAGATTTAAAATTTTGTTATGCTTTGAACTCCGTATGTATCACTGAAAGGATACGAGTGTTAATAGGTTGACGAATTTACCTACTCCCTTGGTCAACAATCAATCAGAGTGTCGCTGCAATGGAGAGCAGTTAGTCGCGCCGCGGTCTGTTGTAGTTTGATTCCGCCGTAGGTCACTTACAACCAGGCTTTCTAACGAGTTTCGCTCGCAGCCATGCACACCGAGGATTTGAGACTTAAATCGCTCCGAGTACAAAACAGCGTATAGGCAAATAAAACCGTGGCACCTTCGCAATAAGCGGATAAACATTGTAAGAATAATTCTTTTTGACTCATTGGGTTGTTAAGGGAGACATGATTTAAGGATTTGCACAGTCAAATATTTTTATGGTAAAATGTAACTTTATTTTTATTCGTATACTTGGAAAGAATATATAATCATATATAAATTATGTTTATAGTTTATTTGATTAGCATGCGCTACATTAAGGAGTTAAAATATGTGGAACATTTATTTAAAGGACAGGATCACGATGAGGACTATAGCAGATGAGGGATTACTTGTAGCTGCGTGATTATTTTCGGTAGCTCAAGTGTTCAGGATACTGATGATTGTGTCGAGGTCGCACTTGATAAGGCGAATGTAGCAGTCGAAATCATATGGTACACGAAGTCTGCTCTCACGCACCTATCGCAGAAGACATTTATTTCCTTAATTAATAATAACACGGTTTCGTAGTTTATCCTTTATATTCAGACCACAACGTCAAATAGGTTTGAATGAATTTTATTTTCCCTCACTACAACCAAACAGATTTCCGATAGAAAAATGAAATGCTCATCCATGAGTCATCCGCAAAGTTTGTGGAGGAATTGCAACCAATCGTTCTTTGTGTGTTCCATCGCAGTCGAACTAAATAATCTTGTCTATGTAAGACTTTAAATGTCACTTATCAACTTTCTTTATAGTCTCCTGAATTACTGTAAATTTAATTTATTGTAATCTATAGCTATGAATATATTTTGCACGGCATGTATGATATGTAAAAAATGTCGGGTAAAGTATAATTGAATTATATAGGTTGTCTGAATAAAAGCGGAGAAACTCGGAAATTTCTATAAAACACTGGAGATTTTCAAAGAAAGAGTTAATTTACAAGAGCGTTGAAGTAAAGGGGGCAAGATTTTTCAGCGGTTTTTCGTAGCGGCGGCGCAACGCTTAAAAATTTAATGCAAAACTTTGAGCGAAGGTGAAACCTGCCGGCGAAACAAACTTTCTTGAGCGCGGGCAAATGTAAAATAAATTTCCGGCGCGGCCTCGCGGCGTGCATCCGCACGAATTGAAAAATGGAAAAAGAGGCTGCGCACTCGCGCGCCGGCGCGCAATCAGCCCCGGGGATCGCGGGCGAAAAAGCAAATAAAGAACAATGAGCGAGAAAAAGCGCGGCGGGCTTTTGAGCGCGCGGATGCCCCGGGGAAAGAGGGAAACCTGCGAAAGGAAAGCGGGCTCGGGTTCCGAGCGGCGCTTGACCCGAAAACCGGCGACACTTTCTTGGCCCCTGATTAGCGGCGGCGCCGCGGGGGCCGATCGCCGCGCCGGCCGCGAGTTCGCTCGGGCATTGTCTCGGCCGGCGGCTAACGAGTCTCCCCCGGGCGGGGCGGCGCCCAGCCTCCGCGGTATAATTGGCCCGGGAAAGCCGCGCGTTTCCCCGGGAGGGCCGCGGGCCGGTTTCCCGGGGCCGCGGCCCGGCCGACAATGGCGACAGGAAGAGCGGGCGCGATCGCACAATGCCGCCGGTCACGCTCCTGCGGCCGGCTGACAAACCCGCGGCTCCCCTCGGCCGCACGCGCGCACGCACACGGGAGATCGCAATCGGCGGGTTTCGCGCCTGGCCGGCCGCTTCCTTCCGGGGGCCGGCGGCGCAATTAGGGCTCCTTCCCCCCGGGCTGCGGCGGCGGGAGCACCTTGAGGAAAAGCCGGCCCCGGGAGCGCCCCGAAAAACCGCGCGCCGATTAAGGAATTAGAGGGTCGTTAAAGCGGGGGGCGGGGCCCCGTTAAGCCCGGGCGATCCATCAAGCCCGCGCGGGCCGTAACGAGCGCGGCTCACCCGGCGCCGATTCCTCAGCTGCTCGCGCGCGCCGCCCCGGAATCTTGGCGTAAAACCGTGTGATTCCCCGCGCACCTGCCGCCCGAGGGCGGACGATCGCCCGCGCGAAAAACGGCCCGAGCGCCCGCGCGGACATTGAATATGCATTGCGGGCGCCGCCGCCGCGGTTCGATACGGCCGCTCCCGCCCGACACCCACTTCCGCTTTCTACTGCCGCCCTATCCTTTTTATACGCATAATTAGCAGCTTTCCTAACTGGTTCTGCGCGCTCGAGCGCCCGGCGAGCGGCCTCGGCCGTGCACTCGCGCTTTTTCATTCCCGCCAATACGTTGGATTGCTTCTGCTTTCCGATTCATCCTGCCCCCCCACTCTGTGTTTCATGCCTCTGCGGGTCTCCAGGATACGTGCACCTATTCACATCCCCCGCTCGCCTATCTGCCATTTCATCTCAATTTTAATTTATTTGCAGTCCTTCGTAATGAACTCAACGCTCACTTTTGAGAAACACATTTCCAACGCAGACGTGAATGGAAGCAACGGGCCACGAGTAAATTTTATGAGAAAACAGTACCCGTATCAAAGACAAATGATTACAGTAGCAAAAATTAGAAACGGATTCTCAAGAAATTCTCCCATGTATTTAGACGTCTTCTCGCCGATCCCAATTCCGAGATTGCTCAAATATACCATTTGCAAACAATCGAATATTTACATCTTCTGATCGTGATCGCTCTTTTACTCGTAAAATATAATTAGTCAAATGTACATCAACTCTATTTTTGCAAATATAAAGGCCAATCCTTTGTTTATAATTCACTCGTCATTATCCTTATGAAAAGTATTGTTAATGCACGCTGCCATTGCGTAACGCAAGTTTTAAGCGTTGAACAAGATTTTTGAATGCGTTCGTATCGAGCACCGATTAATTCATTTTCACGTGTCGTAATATTAAATTACCTCAATAGCTATCGTTCGCCACGGGCTCGTTCAAATTTGATTCGATTATCATTCTCTTCTTACACTTATTTTAACTATTATTCCTGCAAAGATATATTTTTCGCAATAGATCGCGCATCGCATTAGAGTAACTGTTTCGATGGCGCTAAAATCTGATTAGAGTAAATTTTATTTACGCAATACGTTCCCAAACTCTTTTCTCGGAGCGAAATCCTGAACAGCCGAGAGTAGTGCATACGCATCATCGTATAATCATTTCCTCAAATATTTAAATCGTTAATTACAGCGGCTACAGTGCCGCATGTCACGCTCCCGTGCAAACAGTGCGGCATCTGAGATTTCCCCAGCGATAGCCTGGCGCATTCTCGAATTTTCCCGGCGCGCGAGCCGGCAATTAACCCATTATAACGAACTCCCGGGTAAAAGGCGCGAGCGAGGTTCGCGACCCTCGCCGCGGAACGCAAGCTCGGGCGCGTCGCTCGAGCCGGCCCGAGCGATAATTCACGATGATTTAGGCCGACGTGCAATTTCATTCCATATCGTCATCCCGGGGGCCGGCTCTCGAACGGCCGCGATAATAATCGACGCGGCATATTCCGCCGGGCCCCGCGGATCTGCCCCGCGATCTCGGGGCAGATCAGTCAAGGCACATTAACGCGCGGGGCTTCCGCGCGTTCCGTGCGCGCGCGCGCGCCACGCCTTTTAAACGGGATTAATATTGAAATGGACTGGCGAGCACCTTTGCTTAGAACGCCCCCGCGCATTTAGCATATTCGAAATTAATGGTAGCCCAATTACGGGAGCATCGTTCAAATTTCGAGCCGCATTAATTTTAATGCCCGACACCCCGGCGAATTTACATGATAAGGATTGTATATACGTACGTCGAGCACGAGGAGCTCAATTAGTCTACACGAATCTCCGACGCCCGGACTCGAATCCATCTAATAGTTTTTACATCACTGGTTCCAATTAAACTACCGTGTCACGTTAGCAAATTTTACTCCTTTCGGCGGGATGATGAGTTCATCGCGAATAATTCTCGATCCACGCGCATGTAACCAGTCTTCCTATAGCTTCTTCCGCCCTGGTATTCGCAATTTATTTGCTTTTAATGCACCCGAAAACCCTACTTGCCCCTCAATTTATTTTCAAAGGCAAAATGTTCGACACTCGTTCTTATGCATATTTTTAGTAAACATTATGCAATTTTACTAAACACTAGGTTAAGTATACTCGGTCCTGCCTCAAACTTTTATAACACCTGATACAAACTAAATATAAAATAAACAGCCGAGGACAAACCAAAGGTACCAATTATGGATCTATATTAAGCCCTATTATAAAGATGGCTCATATATATTATATGAGATATTATGCATATACATAAACATGAGCAAAACGAAACACAGCTGCATGAGCCTTCCTCTTGGCAGTGAGAAATTAACGCACAAAGTCGGATCGAAGCAGATAACTGATTTAAAATATTAATGCAAGATCCAAATACTTGAACAAACAACTAATATTGCAATACGTTAATAACTAAAAATCTGTAATAAATAGAGTTATTTTTGTTAACATTTGAGCAAATAAACAAAAAATTCTTTATACTGCTTATAAAAATATGTGTATATATGCATAGACATTTAAGAATTACTTTTTATTTGATATTTTATAACTGCACAAATAAATATCGAATGCACTTGAATGTAAGTCAGATAATACACAAGATCAAAACTTATTCGTTGTATGTAAAAGCTACTCAATAAGAGAAATTTTTCAACTAATTATTTAGTCAAGTAAAGAACAGTAAAAAATGTAAAATATAATCAAAGCAACAAAACTAATGAAAAACGTTTTATTCCCTTGCAATTTGAGCTTATATAGATCATCAAAGGTCTGTTTTATTGAAATAAAGTTTGTTTAATTAAACTATTTATCATTCTCAATCCGCGTGTACGCTATCAGCTATCGTTATAATTCGCTGTATTCATGAGGTCCTAACTTAATAGTACAATAGCTGACAATATTACCTGCAGCATAAACTATACATCGAATTGCAAGATTAACGATATTTGAATTGTACGAATATGGCGGGAATGCCGATAAGTCGACACAAAATAACTTATAAACAATGCTAGATATATTTCTTGTTGAACATCGTAATAAAAAGAGGCCTGACTTATTAGTTATAAACCTATTATGTAATATACATGTACCCAGCGCAAAGGGAATCTACTCTAATCAACGATTACTACTCCTTCGACGGAAAAACAATGTGATCCCCATTGAAAGGTATATATACTGTACGGCATAACGATAACTATTTCGAATAAGGAACCTGGAAAGAAAGGGAGAAGCCATCTTTGCGCGGATCGGTTTTCTATCGGTTTGGCCCAAGGTATATAAGATCGACAAGCCGGCGGTTATCCCGCGCCGGCATTTGTTATAAGCGACCGATTGGACAAGGTATAAGAGCCGAGGGGGGGAGGCGGTGGGGGCGGTGGCGGGCACCGCGATCCCGAGCGCTGATCGGGCCGCCGCGGATCCCCGGCTCCTCTTCCTGCGCAGTGGCCGGGCGCACTCGCGGCGACGGCGACGGCGACGGCCTCCCCGCGCCATTCATCAAGATCCCTCCAATGGCCGCGAGAGAGAGAGATAGTGGCCGGCGATAAATGCCGCGAGCGAGCCGCTCTCGCCGCCGCGGCATTCCTTCTTTCGGTTCGCCAAAGTTTTCCCCCCCCTCCCGACGGTATCGAGATCCCGAGGGCCCGATCCCGGGATTTTCTCCCATGGCTCACGGGAGGATTTTACAATCCCCCGGCTTCCCTCGCTAATTTATACTTTGATTTTTCGCCAGCTGTTACTCCACAGCGGAGTTTGCACTTGGTGGCCGAGGATAAATGGTAATGCCTCCCAGATGTAGTTGAAAACAATCTTTAGTGGAGTAGGCGTGCTTTATCGATAAGTTTGTGCCGGCTTTTCGAACAACTATCGCGTTGCCACTTGCGAAATTCCACAGTTGCTGTTATAATGGTTTCTTAAGTAAATATATATGTATATAAAGTATGATCAATTTCCGACGTTTACAAAGGGATTTGCCGTTTACTTTGTCATTGTTCAAAATTCATGTAATAGATATCGCAATTGGAGTTGTGCCTCCTACTAATTATAAAAATTGATTATACATTGAAAGGAATGAATAAGTAAGTGTATCAATAAAATTATTTGAGACTCGATTCAAGATCGATCAATCATGTCAAAGGGAATAAATTATCTGTAAATAGGCACATTATAATTCTTTTCATTAAATCTTATTCAGTTTTATAATTCTTGGTTTTTTAAATACTTGTATCTTTTCTGTTTATCTCATAAAAACATACATATTATTTGTGCGTCTTTTAATTCTAACGCGATCAATCTGTTACTTTATACCCTTGCAATGTTAAATTGTTTTTCTTTTTACAAAGTGTTGTACATTCACTTATACTTTCAAAATAATGACTATAACAACATTGGAATTTCTGTTATATAAACTTACTGGATTATTAATGTTTAGATAGAAGTAGAAACTTGAAAATTTAATAAATGTATGTACGTAAAATTTAACGCTTGTGATTTTATTTTGGATTCGAGAGTAATAACGGGATTGTTGGCACGACAACAATTGGGATTTACTTTTCGGTATAGGTGAAGATGTGCGCAAGATTCGAAATACACTTTATTATAAACATTCCCAATATCGAATGGATTGCAAAGGTGCACAGGCGCGCAGCGGTAGGTAGGTAGACATTGCTAAGAGGTGTTTTGAAATTCTTAATGTATCTCACGCATTTTGCGATTAATCAAATTACACGTAGCGTGAGTAGAGCAATTTTTTCCCTATATATCCTTTTAAAATTCTCGGAGATCGGTCTATCTGACAGGATCAAACCGGTGCAGTTGCATAATCCGTGGCATATTCATTAAGGCATGTAGGAGCGCGCGGCAAGATGAAAATGAGTTATACTATATGTATAAAGGTGTCAAACGGCACTTAAGTGTCGGGACAAGCGACGTCTCAATAATCAAGACGCAGGCGAGTGAGTATTTTGCAGAATTTATTCCCGCGTATTTGTACGGGCGCGCAGCGCTGCGCAGCGCTGCGCAGCGGTACCCGAGGCGCAGACACATGGCTCGGCTCGAGGCGCTGCGCCCGCGGGGAGAGCCGAGGGGCCCTGCACACACGTCTATCCATATATATATATATCCGCAAACGAGGGGATATTTATGGGCCGGAGGAGGCGAGCGGCCGCCGGGGAATGAAAAGTGCGCGGCCGGGCGCCCGAGGGAAAGTCGCGCGCGGGGAAACGCGGAGGACGTTAATTCGGCGAGCGGAGCGCCGCCGCGGGGAAAAGCCGGGGAAAGCCGGGGAGGCGCACAATGGGAAAGAAGCCGAGGGCGGGCCGCTCGCCGCTCGGCTTCGCGTGCAGCCCGCTATAAATCGCGCGAGAGTTATGGCAGCGCCGGCTGTTGTCTTAATGGTCACCCGTGTAAATTCTAGCCCCGTCAGAGGCGGTCTCGCGCGACTCGCAGCGGCCCTTTCTCCCCGGCCCCGCCGGTCGCGCCTGGCCCCGCTGCGTAGGCGGGGGGGGCACGCATCGATCGGCGAGGTGCGCGCGTTGAGCGCGCGTTTCGCGAGAGGAGCGGCGCTCGCGGGTTTTCGAGCCGGCGCACCTATATCGATTGGGGAGGTCGCGTGCGGCCCGCGGGAGCCGGCGCGCGGCGGAGGACTCGGCCCTCTCGGCCTTAAAACGCCGCTTCATCACGCTATATACGCGCCGCCGCCGCCGCCGCCGCCGTCGCCGCGCTCATTAGCAGTTTATGTTTGCTTTTTGCGCCGGCGGCGGCCCGAGGCCGGAGTTTTTGTCTGGCGGCCGGGCCTCGGGGGAGGGGCGAGCGGCGACGTCGGGGCGCCGGCGCGGCCGCCGGGGCTTCCGTTTCCCGGAGGCTGCGCGCTCCCCGGCTCTTCCCCCGCGCGCGGAAAGCCGATCCGGCGGATGGGGCGGCAGATTGATGAAAGGGATAAGGCCCCGGGCGGCGAAGGATGCACGCGCTCCCCGCGCCCCGGGAAAAAGCCGGCGGATCGATTATTATAATAGGCAAAGGAGGAGGAGGGCGGGCGGGAGATAAGCGGCTGCCGGGGTGCGTTCACCCCGTGCGAACGGAAGCCCGGGTCGCGGGGCACAGGTGGCCGGAGGCTGGGACCGCGGGGACGCGGCGACCGAGTGACCTGGCGCAGGGCGACCTCGGGGTTGTCGCCGGGCGGCGGCGGCGGCGGTGGCCGGCGGCCCCGGTAATGGCCGATCGATAATCGCGGGGGCTCCGGGGATCGGCCGGGCCTCGTTGTTATTCATACGAGGGCGGGGCCGGGCCCGGCGGGAGGAAGTCTAGGCGTCCCTCGGGCCCGGCGGCGGGCCCAAAGTGCAGGGGTCGGGCCCTCGATTTCCTCCCGGGCGCGGCGGCCCCGCTGCACCCTAATTAGCCAATATCGGCGTGTTATTATTGCTAATTCGAGTGACGGAAAGGCCGGGATCTCGTTAAAGCCGGGCGCTCCGCCGGGAATCGATCGACGACGGCGGGAACGCGCGTCCCGCATCAATCTCGCGCTCGGCCGAATTAATCGTCCCCCGGGCCGGGCCGCTTTTCATATTTGGCAATAATTACAGGGTCGCGGGCCCCGGCCCAGCCTCCGCCCCCTACACTTGCTTTCGCACGATTCTAATATTTCCCGTATATAAATTACATCGGCAATTAAAAGGAGGAAAAAGTCGGGCCTTCCTCCCCCCGGGGACAAGGTCGCGGGAATAACGAGGCGCGGGCGGGGGCCGGGCGCAGACGGCCTGTCTGCCTCTGGCCGGCCCGCTAACTAGAGGCCGGCCCGCGCCCCGGCGGAGGGACGCCGGCCCGGCTCTCGCGCCTCCGCCGCCCGCCCGAGATTAAAAAGTTAATGGGGGGCGTGCTGTGGGGGCGGCGCGCCCGCGATTTATGCGCCGGGCGACCGGGGACCGAGCGCCGAGGCCGCCGCGGCCCCGCCCGGCCTAATCAGCCGCGAGCCCGCGCGGAAAAGCGCCCCGGCGGATCGGCCCAAATTGCGGAACACCTCGTAAACACATCCCCGGGCTAAGTGGTTGATTGGAGATCGGCCGCACCACCGCCCGCCCGCCGGGGACTACCGCTAAATTATATCCCGCCGCGGCATCGGGACTTTTATCTCCGCGCGATCGCGGCCGCGCCGACCTCTTGTAAATTAAGGCGCCGGGACGCGGGGGTGGGGGGAGCCCCGTTCCGGCCCCGCCGGCAATGATAGGCTGCGCAGCTTCCGCTCCCCCCGCCCCGGCCGACGCGCCCGCTCCCGAGCGTGTCAATCCGCCGGCTAATGCGCCCGCGGGCCCCGGCCGGCCCCGCATTTGTTTACAAAGCACCGGCAAAGTGCCCGTTGCGCAATTAGCCCGGGGAGGGGGGAAGAAGGGGGGCTCGCGCCGCGGGCGCCCGGCTATCTCGCGGCCGCTCCGCAGGAAACTCCCTTTCTCATGGGCTCCGTGCGGTCTTATTTAAAAAGGCATTATTCGCGCTCGGTCGGCCGAGATGCGCCGATAAACGGCCCCCGGGGCCCCACTTGCCTAATACTCCAAACTGTTATAATGAGCCCCGGGCGGGGGAGGCGCACGCACTCTTTGCGGCCCGGCTAATCGCGAACAATGCGCCCCGGCCAGCTATAGTCGGCCCTCCTCGGCGCCGCTCGGCCGCGCTCGGGGCCCCGCGGGCCCGCCCCCGAGTTCTCGCCTCCCCGCGACCGCCGGCCCGCGATTATCGTAACTCTCGTCACTCGTTTATCGTAATCGAGCGATCGGCCTCCCGGCGGGGGCCGCCGCCTTCCTGCCTCCCCCGTGAGATCGCCGCGGAGGAATTCGCCCCACCCCCCACCCGCCCGGCCCCGCGGCTTTTGTTCCTGCGCGGGAGGACGCGCGGCTAAACGGATCCGCGGTCTTTTGTTCGCGCCTCGGTGGCGGCGCTCCGGCCGCTTCTCACGCGCGCGGAAAGCCGCCCGGGGGGGCGCACTTTGATCTCCGGGCCCCGCGCGGCACGTAGACCCCGGGGGCCTGCCCGGCTACGCCCGCCGCGCCCGGGGAGGGGGCCGGCCCGGGCACCCCGCCGCCACGAGGCCTAACCCCTCATTATCGACAATTTATCAATAGCCAATAATATTATATTAAAAGCCCGGCCGCCTCCCAAAGCCCCGGCCCGACCCGCCGATCCGCTTGGATCCGCTCGAGCCCGCTTGCATCCTCGCCCCGAGTGCGATCTCCGGAGCGGGGAAACTTTGCCACGGCGAGCGCCCGCAGAGGTCGTCGCCCGCCCAAACCCTGGCCCTGGCCCTGGCCCTGGCCCTGGCCCTCGCCCTCTTCTTTTAATTCCTTTTTAATTGCGCCCACCCCTCCCCCGCTTTATGCGTTTCTACCGATCCCGCACCAGTGGGTATCAACTTGCCGCCCGACTCCCGACCCTCACGGCCTCGCCTTCATCCTGCCCCTATCACTCTCTCCTTTACCTCCACTTCGATCGTCCCAGCCGTTCTTTCTGCCCAATTATTATGAATTTAGCCAATTGTAATCCCAAACGAATTCTAACTGGAAACTAGAAACTAGAAGCCATTGCAAACTAAGAAAAACAGAACGCACAAGTTATTATACATGTGACTAATTTACACAAATTTTTGGGCTTAATCGGGCAGAGTAATGCAGGCTCTATCTGAATTTGTACATGCGTGTGAATATACGTAGCGAAATCTGTCAGGGACCTTGTGAAAAACTAACAAACAATCTAACTAAACTCGTTAATTTTGCTCGAGGGTACTTATAGCTCGTTTTATACGCAGGTCGCTCCGAGAATTGGCGAGGAGTCATGGCCTACCAGTAGCCACTATTACCGAGGTCGGAGACTCGGCCGTAGCGAGAAAATAAAAGTCGACAATTGGCCGAGGAAGAGAGGAGAAGCGAGCAGAAATGAGTCGGTTTACTCTCCGCGACACGAACCAGCCCTATTTCCAGCGGTCACGATATTTGCCTCCGAGAGACCCACCGAGTTATGCCCACTTCTCGCGTTAACGCGGGGAAAAGGCAGGAGGAGGAGGAGGAGGAGGAGGAGGGGGCTATCGGCCAGAGGCCCCGATCGCTCCTCACGACTCAGCCCCGGCGCACGACTCTTTTCCACTGCATCAATATCCCCGTTGTAATGCCAGGTGGAAAGCAGCTAATTCCCCCTTGCGCCCAGTTGTCTCGCCAACCTTGTTTGACGATATCGCCGCTCAGAGATCCAAACGCCAAAGTCGAACAATCGGATCCGCGGACGCCCGCGCACTCGCTATCGCTTTGGCAAAAGGAACGCGCTACTTTCTTCAAAGATCGATTAATAATTCCGTTTAAAGAGAGCCGGGCGCGCGTAAAGGGTCGCGCGAAAAAGAGCCCAGGGCAGGAAAGAGGCTGGGCTCGTAAAGCTCCCGGGAGGAGCTCCGCTCCTTTCGCCCGGGGTCGTAAAGGG
Organism: Sycophaga agraensis; assembly: GCA_018906755.1. Taxonomy (NCBI): domain Eukaryota; kingdom Metazoa; phylum Arthropoda; class Insecta; order Hymenoptera; family Pteromalidae; genus Sycophaga; species Sycophaga agraensis. Next base: position 4,063,311 of record JACCIE010000011.1, read on the forward strand.
TGGAGTCGTTGGCGCGGTGCGTGAAAGAGATGTCGGGGCCGGATAGGCCGCCGACGGCAACGCCGCGCCCCGCCGATGGAACTAAGCAGCGCCTCCGCCCGAGTAATTATGCGATTCGGTGCGGAATGGCCGGGAGGCGCTCGCCCGACGCGGCCCCGGGGCCCTTACGACCGATGTAAACGCGGACGAGCCAACCCGATCGAACTTAACAATCCGTAAAGGCGTTACGGCCGCGCGGGAAAGACTCCGCAGCTTTGTGTCCCGCCGGAAGTCCACTCGTTCCTGCACATTATATATATTATGTGCACTGAACAAATTTTTACTCCCTACAGTTGTAAAGTTGACGTAAAGAATGCGTAGATCCGCAGTCAAGATTGATCATGAGTTAAGTGACTTTCAGTTTAGAACTATCAGAGATCAGTGCTATATGATTATATGCAAAATTTTTTAAATGGCAATGCAAGATTAACTATATTCGTTCGGTCACATTCACAACAAAACAGATAAAATTGTAATTAGGTATTGTCTGTATATAGTTGTTTTTGGCGACTAATTTGAAATCTCAGTAATCATCGGCACTCGGTTAACTGTTATTGCAAAATCTAAAACACTGTAAGAAAAATTCCCGATATTTTCATTATAATATCATCGTCTAATATTGGCTGAGATGAGACTTTTTATGACGATAAATTGATGAAAATATGGTGCTCGTTCTCTATCTTTGTCAGATAGTACGTTCGTGACTTGTTCTGATATATGTAGGGATTCATCCGCAAGCTGGGCAAAGTGCGAAAAGTGGGGTTACGTCTCCACCAATTGCCACCAACTACTGCTAAGTACCGGCAACCACTTGGCAACAGCACAAACTGTAATATTTATTAATGCAAAATTGTAGTCATGAAATTATCTATTCAATGTCAAAATTATAATTCATGATCGACATAGATTCAGGTAAATCTATTTGTAATCGAGTTGTACTTTTTAATATACTAATTTAAAAAAGTGAGGTTATCTTAACGTTCTACGTGTATTACATGCTCAATTACATGTATTATATATCAATAACAATTCACTAATTCATCATTGTTTACAAATAACAAACTGCTACGTTTTTCTACATCAAAATCATCATCTCACTGATCTGCCGACATTTGCAAAAGTTTACTCTTTTTAAATATTAGGATATTTAATATAATTTTATCCGATAAGAATGAATAGATAATAATGAAAATTTATTGTCAGTTTTTGAATCTATTTGTACATCAATTTATCGAGATAATATGATGTCCAGGCATACAGTAAGCTGCTGATACGCCATATGTCGCAGATCTATTTTTTACACGGAACTACTACTACAGAGATATTTATATAATGCATTATTGTATAACATTATACAGAATAAATATTTATATTTTAGATATAGTAATTGATTTTTTCAATATCAATGATATAGTACTACAACTGATGTATTATTGACGTTATATTAACTTGAACTCGTTATTTATCTTCTATTTACTCACTGCTGGTACAAAATAGAGGATACTTGTGCCCAAAATGTGTCAAATTATTCCCATAATATTGGACTGGTGTTATATACAATGCTGAAAAGGCATCGTATATGTTAAAAATTGCGCTAGAATTATGTAGACGTGTATTATTCTAAAAGAAAGAGAAAAGTATTACTAATTTTAGAATATCAACATTTGAAAAGTTGAAAGTGAAAATCTTAAAACTTGTGAAACGAGTAAGAAGCAAAGATTTTTCTTATTATGCTAAAAAATTCCAAGCACATGCTAGTTGCAAGACTATTACTTTTGGTATATTTGCTATCAGACCTGGTCGTGGCACAACTTCAACAACAGCAGACAGGTTTACGTATGGCTAAAGCCAAGTTGTGGCCCTGAAGGTGATATACCATGTGGGTCTCAGCTAGGTTTTTAAGGATCGAAGATGAGCCTGGGACTAGACATCGGACGTTGAAACAGCGAGAGACAGGTTATCCGCGTAGACCGTGGCAGTTGAGCATTAGGCCTATTTCGGGAGTCGAAGTTGAAAAGTAGACCGTGAGTCACTCGGCTATATTGACCCGAACGATACGCATTGAGCGGTCGAGTGGAGGTGTGGGGCGAAGGCCGCGACAGCGCGCTGCATCTCGATCGGGCGGGCCGCGAGCAGGGCTCAGAAAGGGGGCCATCGCTCGAGCCCGAGGAGGCCGCGAGGCCGCGGGGCCGCGCACGTGTCGGGCCTGAGTTATGACTTAACGAGGGCTTGGCGTGCGGTGGGCCGCGCGCCTAGCGGATCGCCCGTCCCGATTGCCCAAGTTCGCGGGCGCCCCGGGCGGTAATTGGCCGCGGGCGCGAGCCGGCGCGATTTCCCCCGAGAGGCTGGCCGGCCTCGGGGGCCCGAGGGTCGGAAAACCCCGGCGGAAAAAGGGTCCCCGGGCGGCGTGACGCGGTGATTACCGGCCGGGCGCTATCGGGCCAATCGATCCGCCCGAGGGCCGGGAAACAAAGGGCCCGGGGCGTGGCGCCGCGGGAGGCCCCCGGCGAAAGCGATCGGGCCGGCCTACCTGGCCGCGCAAGGTGCCAAGCCATTGTCCCCGGCGGCCTCCCCGCCCGTAAAGCGCGCCGCGGGAAAAGCGCGCCCAAGGCTCGCGCGCGCCGGCCCTTAAATCACGGGCTTTGTCCTCGCGGTGCCGGCGCCTGTCCCCGGGAGGCGGGCCCGCTAATTGGCCCGGGGCCGATTCAATTCGGGGGCCTCGCGTGCCCCCCGGGCCTCCGTCGGCGCTTATATTTATCGTCCGCGGCGGGCTCCCGACGTCGTAAAGCCCCGAGGCCGCGGCCGCCGCGGAACCTTGTTATTTTCGGCATTAGCGGCAATTTGTTCTCGCGCATAAAAGTCAGCGGAGCGGCACATTTCGGAGCCGCTTAATCAAAGGACGATAAGGGCAGTGGGCGAGAGCCGCGGCGAAAAGCCCGGCCGGCGCCCGCCCGCCGAGAGGCCCTGCCCCACATAATGAATAATTTAGGCGCGCGAAGGCTGCCCGGTGCACGCCATCGTCAAGCAAACACTAATGCCTGCTCAGATAAATTACTGATAAGCCCCCGCTGGATAAGCATCTAGATAACCGGCCGCGCGCTCCCGAGTGCGCGCGAGCCGAGCACGCGATTCGCGCCGCCACCCCCGCCCCTCGAGCCTGGGACTCGCCCGGGCCAGACCCGCCGCCCGGCCTCCTTTTGCCCCGTCTGCGCCCAGGCCTGCCCTCCTTTGCCCCGCCACCGCCCGATCCGCCACTTTTTTACTAGCCCGCGTTCGCTGATCATCCGCTCTGCCAGCTGAACACCAGTCAAACTCATCGAGCAAAGCACAGGGATCATAAATATGTTGTCGCAGGCGGAGACAGGTAAGAATTACCCACCAAAGCAAAACGACCACTCCGTACCTTGTGCATTCGCTTGTCGTTTTTGCAAATACGTTTTTTTAACACACAATAGCGAATTTTGAAGACGGTATAACCAACGGAAAATGTATCCGCAGGTCTTTGCCGTAAAAGAATGTCAGTGCGTCGAAAATTGACGCGAGTCGTCCCAGGATTATTAGATTTAGAAGCTATTCTTTTTGAGCGAGCAAAATTTGTGTGCCCCGGAAGGACACTCAATATTTAATAGCACACGCCGCGAGATATACAGGGTCTTTGCGGCGCATAAATGATGAGGGTATAATTATCGGTGCATTCGCGTCAGTCGTTCGCTCGCAAAACAAACTCTACGCTCTACGATAAATCCTCCTTCGGTTTTGAGTCCAGTCAGGGCCTGACGGGCTTATCAGACTCGGAAGCATTAACACATCGTCTCGGAGCGACTTTATTGGCGGAACTTTTGCCCCCCTCCCCGGGCGCGGCTGCCTGCGGCTTGATTTTTTACGGCGGATCGGTCCAAGTAAAGTGGACCGGTTTGCGCGCGACTGTCAAGCGCAATGGCTTTTCAGCGCGGCAGAACAAACGCAAGGACGGAGGTTCAACTATCGAGAAGCAGTCGATAACGTCAGCGCCAGGGGGCGGCGCCGCCGGCTGCGCGCGATCCCATCTCCAGTCCGAAAACGCCCGGCGCACGCCGGGGCTCTTCATCTGGCCGTCGGCGCGCGGAGGATACAAACAAACGAAAAAAAAAAAAGAAAAAAGAACGGGGAAGAAAAACGAGGCGCCCCGTCAGCGGGAATGATATTCGCAACTTTTGGGGCCGACGCTATCGGCGAGGAGGCCGGAGGGAATCGGCGGCCGCCAATCGGCGCAAAGGACTCGGTCAAAGTTCACTCGGCGCGACCCCCGCGCGCCAGCCTAGTCAGATGGAAGGGCCGAGATAGGGCCGCGCGGCTCCCGCATTCCGCCCCGGTAATGGATACTCGAAAGATTACCCTCGGCGTCGCCGTTAATTGACAAGTTCTCCCGCGCTTTTCAGGCCGGGCTCCATTGAGCGCCCGGCCGATCGGCCCTCGCACGCGCGCCGCTCGCCCGGACTTTTCCCCCTTTCGCGCCTATCTCCTCGGGCTATCGCCCCTACGCGTTTACGCCGATTTTCAATGTCCGGACGAGCTGCCCGGGAGCCGCTCCGAACTTCTTCCTTTTCCCTTTCATCTCGTCAGCTGCAGCTCGCGTTCGTTATTGAAGTCTTCCCTCGCCGAGCGCCGCTTCGGATTGCAGAACTTGGCCCGCCGCTGCACACACAAGGCCTGCGAGTAAATCAATCGCATTTCACACAGATCCCGATAAGCTATCGTTAATTCCAGTTGGGTTAGTTAGATTCAAAGAATTCAAAGAACTACCCGCATAAAATACTAGCGCCGATCATATTAACTTTATCCCAAGTATATCTTTGGCATAACTTTTTATGCCTAAAGGTAGCTAATGAGCTCAAGCTGAATCATAAATAAATTTGATAGCTACCGAAAAAGGAGGGTTATAAAAATAACGAACGTCATAAACCAATTTCGGTTTATCAAAGTCCAACAAATGAACAGCTTGAGAGATAGCGATCGGTTGTTTAGGAAGGAACATCTCCATTTACACTCGCTCCTATTTTTGCCAATTTTCACTCAATCGTACATTTGTATACATTGAAGTTGTATCAAGTGTGTTTGTAATCCCATTGACTTGACATTGACAATATACTATTTTAATTACATATATACGAAAGAGAGTTTGAAAAAAATAGATATCTCTATAGTCGAATCAGCAAAGACAAAGGTTGCTGATCTATCATGGAAATCGTACTCGATGTCCTGCGCTCAGGTATACTAGACTAGCATCAGTCAATCTTTGGCACTTTCAACCTGCAGAAGAAATCGGTCGATGGCAATTCCGAATGTATAGAGTTGGCACGTAGAGCTGCCGGTGGTCGAGAAAAATATTTGAATAAGTCTCGTAGCGAGCGGCATAGCTTTTATCGAGAGATTGGCGTGCGAGGAAAAAAGATTGGATCGCAAAGCGCAGCTGGGCCGGGTCTAAAGTGCCGTCAATCACCGGGGAGACAAGCTCGCGCGGGCACAAAGCCCGCGGAGATCGGACTGAGCGTCGCCGGTACAGGAGGCCCTAATAAAAGAATCAGTGTAGTATCTAGCGAATCAATTAAATGGCCAGATTAACGGGGCGGCGATCGCTCGCTGCGTAACGCTAGAGGGCGCGGGCGAGAGACGATTTAATAACCGGCCCGATCCCTATCGGCAGCCGCTCGCTTATTAATCGGGATTGACAGGCCGCCGCCGGATGTCCATTGACATCCCCGCGGCCTGCCGATTAATACGTTTAGCGCGCGCGGCCCATCCAAAAGCCACTGGCGAAACTCATTTCCACTGTCTCCTCCCGTCGCCCGCAAAAAGGCGCCGGGCGGCCCGTCGATCCCGCAAGATCTGATGCCGCGAGCTCGTCACATTCATCGAGGATTTATCGTATTTTCGCAATTGTGCGCAAGGCCCGCGACTGTCAGGCAGAGGTTAATTTCGAACCTGGAATTTCCGTCGTTGACGTCTCGGGCAAGAGCGAGCGACGAATCGAAGCCACCGACGCAGGCGCTATAGGTCTTGCGCCACCTGTCTCGAACGAGTCGCAGTATTGAATGCATAAAAAGTCTAATTGGCGATTAAGAATCCAAAGATGAGTAGGTAGATTATTTCACTTGTACGAGGATGTACAAAACATTGTCAAGAAATAAGTTTTTTTCCCTGTTCAGACGGATTTTGTTTGCCTCTTAAAAAATTAATTACACAAATGGAATTAATTATATATGTATGACATTCAGCTAGGTGTGCAAAACGTTTATGATTTCGTATACATTATATAGAATTTTACTTTTATTTTTATTTATTTATAAAGCTTATAAATCATAAAAGAAATTTATTCACTCTACTTTGTCTTTTTCCTTGATGCGGGAAAAGCATCTTACAATATTTTTAAAAATCGATTACAAGAAAATGATCATATTTTTTTCCAACCGAATAATTGATCGTGTAACTACGTAATTTTATTTATATTGTAAACGTTATAAAAGAAAAGGCATTCTGCCTTTATCGCATTTTATCGCAGCGTCTATGTAAAAATAAAATGAAATACAAATACTAATTTATACATGCACTCTACTTGGTTACGCAGCATAAACACTTATATATTCGATATTAAAAATCTACATGCAGTTAAATTGCAGAAACGTTTCACTCACATCACATCCAGACGAAAATAATTACATTAATATTTTGAAAGCGAAATATATGAAAATATTCAAAGGCAATTACAATTTACAAAGGATGGTAGACGTTTGGGTGTCCGTTAAAATTCATCAATATGTAAAAAAATGCGTATCGGCAAAAAAATCGGAAGGATCGCTGATATCCAACATGCAATATTTGTTGATCAACTCCGTATAACGCAGAGGTTTGAGAGGGAAAGAGTTGTGGATGGAGAGCCGAGTACGCGCGCAGTTAGTCTGACGGGCGGACCTTTGGGAAAAGGAGTTGGCGAGCCTGGCAATGGCAAGGGCCCTTGCGGAAAAGCGGAAAGGGAGGTCGGCGAGGCCGGCTTATCTCGGGGGCATCCGCGCGCGTCGCGGCGCCGGCGGCCCTTCCCGGGCCCGGGGAAATTAATCAAGGATAATGACAGGCGGCTTTGGCGCGGGCCGGCATTTGCATCGCGCGGAATATATTGTTCGCCCGGGGAGCAACTCTATTAGCGGGTATATCGGGGCCATCGGGCCGGGCCCTTTCCCCGGCGCGAGGAAAGCCGGGGGCGGCGGCTCCTCGGGCGGGGGCGCCGAGCGTGAAGCCGCGGGCGCTTTCTTCTCGGGCTCGCGCTCGGAACGCCGGCCTCGCAATTATACGGGGAAAGTGCGGGATGGAAAGCGGCGCGGGCGTCTTAATCGAAACAAATAGCCGGAGATCGCGCGAGGATGCGGTGCCTTGGCGGTGCACGCGAAGGCCGCCGACCGGCCGCTGCTCCCTCGCGCGGAAAAGCCCGGGAAAAGCGCGATCCGCGGTGCATCCGTCCGCGGAGCTTGCAATCTGCCCGGGGGACTTACTAGAGCGTTGAAAATTGAAAATTCAAAATGGCCGATATTTCCGCTCGAGGGAATGGAAACAAAAAAGCGGCCCGGCGCCCGCGCGCCCGTTCATTATGCCATGCATCGCTGTGCCCCGCCGGCCGCGATCTGCTGCACCGCAGCCCGGCCGCTCGCTCTCTGCAGCCAGGGGGGGAAAAAGCCCGCCGCCGCCAATATTGTCTCCCCCGGCGAGGGCTTCTTTATTTCGCGGGTGCAGGCCGCTGCTGCCGGCGAGATAGCCGGCCCGAGGTTTTTCAGCCGTGCAGGCCGATAGCCGCCCCGGGGAATTCGGGGGCCGCGGGCGCCCCGATAAGGCGGCGATCGCCGCGGCGGATCGGCCGCTAATGCGCCGGCGGGGGCGGAGGGCGCGGCCCTCGGCGAACAAAGCCGCGGCTCTGGCTCGTCGGCCACTTCACGGGGGCCGGCGGCGGCTATCTCTGGCGCGCGCGCGCGCTTGCCCCGAGAAAAGCAATATCCGATGGCCGCGGAGCATCGAGACAAGCGGAGGGGGGGGAGGCGCCGCCCGCCGGGAATAAAGAAGCGCCCGGGGCGGACTTTTCACCGGGGGGAAACAACGGGAGGCCGCGGACAGCGCCCGGCGCCTCTCGTTTTTCCACAATGCCGGCCCGCGCGGGCTTTGTTTTCAAATTATCAACGCGTCACACAATCGGCCAGGCGGCCGAGACGCCGGCCTATCGGGGGCCGCCGCCCGCTGTATCTCGGGGCTCAATGGCCCTTTCCACCCGGGCGGATTGAAAGCGGCCCTGTATCTGCCCCGGGGCCGCGGCTCCTTCCTGCCCCGGCGCCTTCGCCCGCGGCCGATCACCCGGCCTTTTATTCGCGGGATCGACGCGCTTTTCGCCGGGGCCCCGGTCCCTTGTGGGAAAAACCCGAGCGGCTCTGCGCTGCGCTGCCTCGGCAAATTCCCAATTCGTGTACGCTCCTTGTTGTCGCTTCGCTCCGTCGAGCCAACCCATAACAAGTATTACACTTTCTGCACTTTAATACACCTGCAGATGTATGCACCAGATTGAATATTCACCCGGACTCGAGCGTTTTGCAAAAATTTCAATAATATTGCCCTCTAACAATCTGCCAGGCCTCTACGGCTCTCGTGCCTCGACTTATCAAATATAACTTATCTCTGCATAAACATCTGCGTAAAAGCGTAGAAAAAAGAAACAATGAGCAGTAATATTCATCCTGCGCTGTGCAGATTCCGCGGAAGATCGGAGGATGTCTGTACCACGCGTCTAACGACCGAACATTTACGCGAGTTTTCGTTTGGTAGCAACGTTTAAAATACTCGTATATATATACATTATAAATCGAAATGGAAGTTGCGCGTTACAAATGATTTCCGGTGCAGCCGCAGCTGCGGCTCCCGTTGCAATAATAAACGAACAATTTGCGTAAGAAAAAGGAGCGCGATAAGCAGCCGTGCGGCAGGCCGCGAGAAAGACAAAAGCCGTCCAAATTGAATTGATCAAAAATCGCGGATAAGATCGAGGGCTGCGGCTCGCGGAGGCAGCGGCGGCTCTGCGGCGGGCCGAGGGCCGTTTCTACTTTTCGAGCGGCGCTACATATATGCATAATACACGAGGTGTCCCCAATTAGCCGGCGCGGCACGAGCTCCCGGCGAGGTTATGAATATAATTTGGAGAATATGGCCGCGCCCAGCTGCGGCCCCGACTGTCCACTTATGCGCATTATTCAAATGGCGCGGGATGATCGATTTCCGCCTGTCGGGAATCCGGAGGAAAGAAGCCGATCCGAGTGGCGTGATCGGGCCCCCGGCGCCAGGTGGCCCTAGCGCCTAATTGCGGCCTGCCCTCGCGGGACAACGGGACCACGCGAGGAGATAGCGCCCGATAGCGCGCCCGCGCCAATCCTCGCGCGTACAATTAATGGCAGAAAATCGATAAGCCGCGGCCGCGCGGACAAAGGACCGATCGCCCGCCGATCTGTACAGAGGCACGCGCGAGACGCGGAAAAGCAGAAAGCCGGCCCTGCCTGTGAGTGTCTGTGCGTGTATTGGCCGGCTGCTATATCTCCGCTGATTCATGGGGGCCGGCTCGGCGCGGGCAGGCTTTCGCTCCTTGCGCCCCGGCCGCCATTGTTGAATCAGCGCGCACTTGTTGCCCCCCCCCCCGGAGAAAGAGCTTTTCCGCGGGGCTTTCGCAACGGCCGCTCGGCCGCCGTTTCCTCCCACCCGCTCTCCCATCAATTCAGCGAAAAATGTATAAACCGAAGATGGAGAAGGGGGAAAAAAAGGCACGGTGGGGAGAGGAGGGAAAAAGAAAAGGGCACGTGTACGCGCCGGAGACAATATAGGGAGAGGCCGCGGGTGCATCGGGAGCCGCTTATATACCCGCCGGCGCGAAGAACGGAATCTCCCGGCGAGCGAAGCTCCAGATGGAAAATCGATAGAGCCCTCGCACCGGGGACGAGTCTTATCGAGCCGGGGCGAGCGGGCCATTATTTAGCGGCTCGTGTCCGCGGTGGTCAATGCCGCGGCGGCCGGGCCCGATTCCCATCTGCTTCTTTCCTCGCGCACCTATCCACGGGCGGCTGCATATAGGTTCGCGCGTAATCGCCGATAAGCCTCGAAATATTCATTGCGGCTTCGATGCCACTCCATCACGAGGTCGTCCCCTTGCTCGTTCCCTTTCTTCCGCCCGGCTATTATCTCCGCGGCGCTATTTTATTCCATTATACGCGAGTGGGAAATAATATCGGGGCGCGATAGTGCGTCTGGAAGTCGCTATAAAAGAGACTTATTCCTGTAATACATTACAGTGAAACGGGTTTAAAAGTTGTATATATCAAGATCTCTGGCTATTCTGCGAGCAATAGAAACCTTTGCCATAATCTATACGTACGCGTAAGCCTGCCTATTATATACGGCAGATAGGATAAATACCGGAAGAGGGAAAAAGTCTTATCACGCGAGGGCCCAGAGGGACACGTGTAATGGGAAAGGCATGTTCGCCCCGCGGCCGGGGATTCAATATTTGATAGTAATAAAGCCCCGTATAACGAGGCGCAATATAATGGGGAATAAAAAGAAGCAGGAGGCGTAGAATTTGGTCGTTTGCCCAAGGGGGGAGGCGAAACTTTCGAATTCCCACGATGCTCGTTGAGCGGTCACCAATCACGGCCTAGGACAAGTGATGACATAGCGATGTATCCGCATATATATCTAGGGGCCCCATGAATTTCTTTTATAAGCACGGACCGGCCAGGGGAGTGACAGCGGTCACGAGTTTCGCGAGGAAATTTATACACAATCGCCGGCCGGCTGCATATCATAAATATTATATTCGGAGGCTGCGGGCGCGCGGGCGGGGCCCCGGGAAAGCCGGGGGGGGAAAAAAGGGCCCCTCCGCGGCGCGCTAATTATGAAAGGACGCTAACGCGGCGCTTATGGGCACGAGAGAGAGAGAGAGAGAGAGAGCGGCCCTCGTTACTCAGGGCCGCGCGGCGAGGGCGCATGCCTCGGGTGATTCATTGGGCGGGCCGGCGGCCCGATTAAAATGCCCGGCGCCGGTTTTTGCGGGGGCTAGCGCTAGCCGCGCGTCAAATCGCCTCGGGCCGCCTCGGGCCGCCTCGGGCCGCCCCGGCGCGGCTCCTTTCTCGCGGCGGCGGCGGCGGCGGCGGCGGCGCCCGTCAATCGGCTCGGGGGGCCGGCCCCGGCCCCCGTCTAATTGACAGGCCTGCCACCGAAGATGTTTTATTACGCGTTTCTTTAATTACGCGCGTCGCCGCGGCCCGATGCGCCGCGAGATTCGGCCGAGGGCGCATTATGCAAAGCCGTTTGTTTGGGCGCGGGGAGGGCCCGCGGCCGTTTATCAGATCGCGTGCCGCGGTTTTCGCGTGCGCGCCCCCGATCTAGGGCAAACTCGCCCAATGGCCAGCCGGAGGCAGTCGCCGCGGGCACGAACCGCCCAGATGCCCGCCGATTAGCCGAGGACGCCTTTTTCGACCGGCCACTTGCCCGCCGAGGGGGATGCCTACGTGGCCGCGCGCCCTACCACCCGTGTCTACGTGTGTGTGTAGGTATCGATCGGCTATCGGCCGTCCGCGGAACGAGCCGCCAAGGGGCCGCCGCGCCCGGGGCTTTTCCACGCGGAAACGCGCCGGCCCCGAGGACGAGGAAGCCGGCCCTCAGGATGCCAGATACCATCTGCCTAACCTTCCGAGCTCGAAATTCCCCGGGGCCGTAATCGCCTCCGATGCAAAACAAACCGTATAATAATATGGAAATCATACCGCCGAGCCGCCCGACTCCCCGCTTTCTTTCTTCTTCCTTCCTTCCTCTCTTCCTTTTTTTCTTTCCTCCTTTCTCCTCGCCTCCTCTCCTCCCAGATAAAACTTTTCTACCCGCGCTCGCGGCTCTCCCGTCCGCCTTATACAGCTCTCGAGTACCCTCTTTTTCCTCGAACCGCCAACGGCTCGCACTGCGAATCCACCCGAATCTCCCTCCTTCCTCTCTTTTTCTCCCGACGAACCGACTTTTTACCTGTCGTTAGTCGACTCTTACGGTTAAGCGCCTCGACGCGTGCACCTTTTTCACTTCTCCTCCGATTTGACCTTTCAAGAATAATCCAACAAATGTTTATCCACCTCGTCGCTCTGTTCCCCATCCCTCAACTTTAGCCGCGGGTTACCATTAGCCTAGTCGCAATTGGCTGTGAGATCTTGTAGTTGGAAGCACCTGATCGAGGACATAGTGCCAGGTTGGTCTGCCTCAAAAAACGTGCAGCTTTGTCTTTAGAGAGCTGTTGTCTTTATTTGGCCAACGTGTATCGATAGCCCGTTTTATTCAGAAATTCTTCCGGTCATTCGTTAACCTGATCGCCGCCCTGGAGCTATTATTAATACAATATTAGTTGCGCGTGTTTCCATTTGTTTTATCTGGCAGTTCCATCAAAGCGTTAGTCGGTCAGAGCGATAAGTTATTTCGTAGGACGTGTCCTGCGCGAGGTCCCCCACTTTTGTCATTATTGTCGCCAGTTGGTGAACAACATGGGCGCGAGGTTGAAAGTTGAATGGCAAGGCAACTTTTTCTTTGTCTTTTATCACGTTTCGCACGAAATAAATTCACCAACAAGGCCTCGGGGCACCTGTCAAACCTCCAGCGACAACCTCTAACGATCGTTAGTCTCCTTTTTGCCCTTTTAAATCTAAATGCCGCTTACTAACCTGTAATTCCTTCGCGTTAAACTATAACGGTCCCCAGAAAATATCTACATCTTCTCCAAATGACCCAATGATGTATTCTAAAACCAATATAATCTTAGTACCGACAATACTGCACGCCTCGACTAGTGCACGATGAAAAAAGCGGATCCGTTTAAAATGTCAAATAAAGCACGTAATGAATATTATCGAGAATTGAAAGGCTCGGGCGCGCTAAGTATAGTCGTTAAGAAGTGTCCGACGATAAATCTCTGTCGGGAAGGCTTTTTTTTCCCATCTTTAGATGCAAAGCCACTTGGAACTAGCGCACCGCGCGCATACAGAGAGACGCACCAGGCACAATTAACAGGTGCGCTGTTTTCCCTGCGCCGCACCAAAGGAAACTCTCGACTCGTATAATGCGTAATTAATGATCCTCGAAGAGGCTGCTTTCGCAATGGCCGACTCGGGAGGAAAGAAGAAAAGCTCCGCGGCCATTGTGCCAGAGGCAAACGCGCGGAAAAGACGGGCCGACGAATGCGGGAGCTCGGCTCGCGGCCGCCATTGTATTCCAATCGTAAACCAAATTTGGCCGCGGCTTTCGGAGGCGCATACGAGCGCAATTAGCCGGCGCTCCTTTTGGCTATCGATACACACGTAGAGATCCTCTGGCAAACGGGCTGCGCGCCCCGGGGGAGATTAGGGGATTGGCAGGGAGAGGAGGACTCCCTGGAATTGCCGTCGGCGCGGGCCTTCTCCTCGGGCTTTTCGCGCGTGTCCGGCGGGATCGCGAGCGCACTTTATCCCTTATTCAAATTAGCCGATGCTGCTCCCGCTTATTTGAATACAAGTGCGCGTGACTGCGCACTTAAATATCGCCCTCGTGAAATTATAATACAATAAGGATTTCGGAAAGACGCTCTTATTCCGAGTCGGCCCGCGCCCTCCATATATACAAATGCTCTCGCGCCGATCGCGAGGGCCTTCGCTCGGGACGAAGGGTCCGCGCGATTCGTCTGCCCGCGATCAATTGTCCTATCGATGAATTTATTTTCTTTACGTTACATCCAATGATTACATATGTATCGTGTGTATAGCGCCATTCGCCATTCAATAATTTCATATTTATGATGTGGGTTTCCTGCGGGGTTCTTCGGCATACGCGATACGGTAACATTTCTTATGCATTGCTTAGCTGCGAGTACTTACCTATCGTACACGAGACTTTGAATTATTGAACACTCGAAAACAATTGGAATTTGAATAATGTCGGGATGATCACTCCTGATGAAGGTAAGTTGGATACTTTATGCAGAAGACGATTAGCAGAGATTAAAGGAAACTGTTTTCAAATGTGCATAATGTAGTACTTCTTCGAACCGATAAAAGCATCAAATTGTATACATGAATTCCCAGGAAATTTAACTTTAATCCATAACAAATGTTTTTCCTCGCGTACAGCCTGTAGGCCCAAAGTTAGTTCTCGAAGCCGATTATTCTTCAAAGCAAAGAGTTAACTAAGTTTTTTGAAGAGGCGATGTTGCGGTGTTCAAAAAGACTAGCAACAATTAACTAAAATGTACGTGGCAGAGGTAAGTACCTGTCGAGCTTGTCCTCTACCTTGTTTTTCTGCCGCGTTGCGGATTTTCGAGAACTCGAAATTTTATCAAATTCGAAAATCAACGATATCTATGTCCGAGAATCCCCAACCGTCTTGTAGTAGCACAGTTAATTGAATAAAATCATGAAATTGATCTCCACGTCACAAATTGAAGATGCCTTTACCGATGATATTTCTGGTGATGCTTTTTCTGATGTTTCTGGTGGGGATATTGGTGCAGAAGTGAGGTGATCACGCTGTAGCTAAATTATAAATTCGCGGCCGACATTATTTTGATATTAGCCAATATTTTCTCATCTTTGTGTTCACTACACATATTTACATATATAATTACAAAGGTGGGAAACGACTAATAGAGCACGTTCGCTCGGCCTTGAATAGCTCAGGCAGTCGCCATTTACAATTCGATATATAAAATGTAAAAAATAACGTAAAACTAAATTTACAAAGTAATATATTGCCTCCATTTTATCCCTTACGTATCTATAAATAAATGTTTGTTATATCAATATGTTTTAATTTATTATTAAAATATTAAAAGGTTTTCGAGTACATAGATCCAGTCTGAAATTGTATAAATAAATGCTATAGAAATTGAGAATGGTTAGACGATAGCATTTCGCACTTTTCAATTACATATTCAGTGACGTAAACGGATATATTGGTGAGAATAGGTACGCCGTTTAATGAATCGATGATAACATTAGTGGGTTGGGTTGGGTACTTGTGTGTATTCTGTTGTACTTATTATTTAAACTCCATAACGAAACATTGCGATATTTTCCAAGAGTTTCTACGTGTGTGCAAATTGATGCGCATTTCACGAACAAAAGAAAAGCTACCCGCGAGGAAATAATAGAGGCGTTGTGCAAAATATTGTTATAATCGCGTTCAGGACGTAATTAGCTGTCAGCGGGAGATGCGCGCGCAGTGGAAAGGCCGGCTCGAATTTTCCTCCCGGCAAGGAAAATGGCCCCGCTAATCAACGGAAGTTGCGGGGAAATCAAGACAAGCGACGGGCGCCCGGCGGCTGAGCCGTCAAAAGCCCCGGTCCCCGCGCATCCCCTTGGGCAAGTCGATCGCCCTCGCGTGCGCAGGATGTGTGTAGCAAGTGCAGCGCGACTAGTCTCCCCCCTTCCGGTTAATTAGTAAAAAAAAAAAAAAAATAAAATTGCAGTCGCGCGGCGCCACTTGCACCACGAGCGAGCCGAATGAATCGCGCTTTCGTCAGCGGGTGAGGAAGCGGGCCGCCGGTTGCCCAAGCGCCGATTGGTACAGCGCCGCGCGCGCATCGCGTACATATATACGCGTATGACGAAGCTCGCGAAGAGGAGCCCGCGGCCTTGGGCCCGAAAATCCCGCGCTTTTCCCGGAGATATACTGCCGCCCGACGCACGGGGGGAGAAGCGCGCCGTTGTTGTCCGACCGCTCGCGGGCCAATCGGATAATTGCTTTATTTGCAAGCCGCCGGCCTCGGATTCGGACGGGGCATTTGCATTTTCGCGTGCGCTCCGCGTATGTACGTACACCGCTGTCCGAACGCGAGTCCGTCGGACAATCGAGAGCCGGCGTCGGCGAGGGCGACCTTGGGCGCGATCCAAGCCGAAACTGCGGCGCCCTTTCGGCAGGCATCGACTTTTTCCCTCGCTGCGAAAAGCGGAAAAGAAGAAGGTTTAGATTTAGCGGTTGTTATGTACGGAACGTTGTACGAATGGCGCAGAAACACTTGTGGAAACTAAAAAAAACTTCTTCAAACGAACGGTCTAAGAGTTTTCACACCGATTGCCGAACGGTTCAGTTGTAAAATGTACTTGTACAGCAATTTGTCCAATAAAAGTGTATAAACGTTACTTTTCAATATTTCCCTTTGGAATTTGACCCTCGCAGGCAGCAGAAAATATCGTGTAATTTGACGTGGAGGTACAATTACACTGGTTGGAGAGGCCGTAGCTCGCCTGCTGAATTTCTTGGCATCCGCGAGAATTCTTGACAAACGCATCATCGAACGACGCTCGTCGAAAGCGTGGGCTATGCGGCGGCCCGTCGCATGCCGATATACGTGCGCACATTTTCCGCAGCGCGGAGGAATTCGGATAGGCCGCGGGTGCGCGCGTCCGCTTTGTCGGCGCGGGCGGCGCGTCAAAGGCGCGACAAAGGCGCCGGGCATCCATAATTCAAGCGGGCGCCTCGCGACGGCGATCGCCTCCTTATAGCGCGACCTTGGCCGACGTCTCGATCGCCGGCCTGCCGGCTTTCCCCGCGAATTCGCTTTCCCGGCCCACTTGGCCCGCGTCGCCGCGGAAAACCGGCCGGCCGATATGAATATATGCATATATACGCGGGCGGGGGGTATACGCGCACGCTAGAGAAAGAAAAAAAAGAAAACACGACTTCCTGCCGAGAGGCGGGCGCCGGAATCGCGAGGAGAGCCGCGGCTGCACCATTTACAAATTATTGCATTAGTTGCGATTACAATTATATATATATATATATAAAAAAATAAAAAACGGGGGGGGGGAAGTGGGTGAAGCGGCACGCGAGGGCCGCGCCGACGTCCCCCAGGGGCGCGCGCGCGTGCACGCCGAGCTTTATGGAGATTTATGCTAATCGGCCGAGGGCGTAATTAGAAACGTAATCAATTTCTCGACGTCGCGTGGGCCAAGCTCAGCGAGTCCGAGTTCCGCTTTTCCGTTGTTAGTGAGTTTTTGCGATCGCGCCCGCCCGCGCCAACGAGATCATCGATCACGGGGAAATGCGTTTATTATACGTCGGATCCCGCGGGCGCGCGCCCGGGGCTTATCTTATCGGGCCACCTCCTTGACGGATCTGATGCATAATTCAGATTAATTATCGGGCCGCACGTGGAAGGAGCTCGGCGGGGCTCGGGCGCCGTCGCCGCGGCCGGCCGCGAGACGCACCGCCTGCCAAAGTATCGAGTTGCGGCCCCGCGTTTCCGCCCGCCGGCTCCCCCCCAAAAAAAAAAGACGAACATAACCTCCCGCGCCAACAAAAAAAAAACAACAACAACGGCCCGCGAAGCAGTGCGAGATACTACAAAAAAAAACGGGGTGGAGGGGGGCGAAGGTGGCGGCGCGGGGAGGCGGGCCGGCACTTCGGGAGAGTAACGGTCGAGCCGGCCGAAGAGTAATGGGGGCGGGGGCCGAGGGCGCGTGGCGCGCTTAGGATCGCCGGCCAATTGCCGGGGCGCATACCGGCCCGACAAAGAACCGGCCCAAATGAACGAGTGCCCGCGCGCTCCCTAATAATTATTCCCTCCCGGGCAGGTGTATATCACCGGGGCGGCTCCTCCTGCCCCCCACCCACCCCACTCCCCACCCCCTCGGCGGCTGAGGCCCGGCCACCGGGCGACAATGCAGCCCGGATTCCGGGGAATCCGCGGAATGAAGTCGTCGGGGCCGCGGGCGCCCGGAGACAACGGCGCGCGGCCCATTGTAAATCTCGGCGGCGCGCGGGACTCTCGGCCGGCTGTTATTTGCCGCGCCCCGGGCCCAAAGGCCCGCCGCCCCGAATTTTTATCGGCGGGCGGGGCGCGCGCGAGCCGCCATAAGCGAGATTAATCGCCGCGTTTGTTAGCGCGCCGGGCGGACGGGCCCGCGGGGCTTTTTATCGCGCCCGAGCCCTCCTCCCCCCCCCCCCCCGCCGGATTTATGCTCCCACCGGTTTTCCATCTCCCCGGTGCATCGCGCCCAGTTGCCTAGGAGTATCGACCGAGTACAATTAGCCTGCTCTGCCGATCGAGGCAATGGCAATCCGCACTCGTTCGAATCGCGGCTCGCCGATCTTCTTCACTTTTTATTGCGTCCGAGGAGAGACCTGACGATTGTCTGTGTCCGGGAAAAATTCGATAGGACTGTGTAACCTTTTAATGACTCCCAGTGTAATAACATTTGTTCTCCTCCGAGTGTAAAATCAAGAACCTAATTGCGTTGTTGCGTTCTTTTTTCCTGCAAGTGGATTATTCAATGCCTATTCATGATTTACGTCATTTGTTCACTTAATTTTATAGACACAAGAGCGCGGATTCGATTAACATTCAGCACACGAGCCGGCAAGTGTGATCAATCTTCTGGGCAGATATAGTTTTCGGCTCCTCGCGGTCTAATGATAGGGCCCCGCTTCCTCTCTAATAGATCTATTAACGGGGGTGGGCTGCCTGGCCGCGCGGCGGGGCCAGATAAATAAACCAATGGCACCGGCTCATTAGGAAAGATTATGAAAATGCGGCTCCCTAATGAAGAGGCCGCAAGCGTCGCTTGGAAAAGAATAAAAGATTATCTGGGCAGATTATTTGTCTAAATAAATAAGCGTGCGCAGCCTTACGGAAAAACGCGCGAGCGCCGCGGCGGCCACGGTGTCGAGAGCCGCGCGATCCGCGCCTCCTCCCGGGGCCCAAGCGTCGCCCCCTCTGAATAAATATGAGGCGCTCCTCGTTTTTTTTTCTTTTTTTCTTTTGTACATTCTTTTTTTTATTCGAAGGCGCGGCCGAGCCCCGCGGAACGACTGTGCAAATCGGCCGCGGGGAAAGGAAGCCTCCCGGCTTATTAACGAAACAATAAGCGAAAGTGAAGCGGGGCAAAAAAAAGCCCGGGGAAACCGGGACCCGGCGGCTTTTCCCCGCGCGGATTTCCACTCCCTCGGCCTCGCGCCCCGCTGAAAAAAGCCGCACTTTAGATGCGTTATAAAGATAATCCCTCATCCGTAATGTCTATTTCGCCTTTATTGTTTTCTCCGTTTTCCCCGGGGTTCCTCCGTTTTTTCTCCTCCTCCCCCCTCCCGCCTTTTTTGCGCGCGCGCCTACTTACTCCCTCGCTGGCCCTTTCCTTTTTCCTTTTTTTCTTCACGCGGCCGACTCGTGCATTACGCCGGGCCGCACAATGGCCCGGGCGCTCCTCCGCCTATCTAACGCAGCTGTATAACCTCTCGGGAGGGCCGGCCGGGCCGGCGCGGGCGCGACCCCTCGATTGCCCCGCTTCGCACGTAAACGGCTTCATTTCGTTTTACGCCGTCCCGTCGTAAAAGTCGCAGTACGTTAGTCGCGCGGGCGCGCGTCTCCGATCCTCGGGCGCGGCCCCGGCTCATCAGACTTTTAAATATCCCCGGCGGCTCGGCTCTCGTTAAAACTCGCGGGCCGAGCGGACGCTTACCCCTGGGCCCCGGCCCCTTTTCATCGGCTCCGGCGCTTTATCGGGCTTTATCGCCTCCGACTCGTCGGGGCGCAATCTCAAGGGCCCGGGAGGGCCGCGCCCGGCCAATTCACCTGCCAAAGGCTCCTCCTCCTCGGCACCTCTGCGGCCACTCCTTCACTTTGCCCTATATCGATTCCGTCCTTTCCAATTATTTCACTTCCTTCCTATTAAAAATCAATCGGTTTCGTTAATTAACGCACGAGGCCCGGCGAGCGTGGACCTTTCAATTAATAACACGTGGCGTATTGTGAATGCAATAAACATCGGCCGGGATGGTCGGCGCACCATGAGACCAAGCTTTCAAAGACTCGCGAGCATGAGCATTTATCACGCGCGTGATCTGACGTTTTTACATTTGATTCGGATTCGGAGAGCATCGTTTGTGACCTCGTTCAAATGAGTTTTCACTCTAATCCGGTAAAAGCTCATCCCACGAGCTTTTCCATGAAAAACCCTCGTCTATGCGAATGGCCAAATCCTCTGGCTAAATCTCTCTTTTACGCGATTCTGACTATGCGATTGATCTAGGCGTAACTGAAAAATCTGGAAGTATAATTTCCCTTTTTACGTCAATTTTTACTTCTCTTTCTATTTTATTTCCTATTTTTTTTATTTTTTTGCTTTCGACGTAAAATAAACGCTTTGTTTAATTTGACAATTTTCAGATTATTCCATCAGAGTGCCTAGACCAATCTGATGGTTCGTTTCGATAATATTCATTTGATAACTGGCTGCTTTTGAATAAAAATGGTAATTACATTGGCTATGTTACATCTAGAGAGAATTAATATTGCAATGAAAAAAGTTGCGATCTTACTATAAATATACTGATATTTATTTTATGGTAAAAGCTATGGCGTAGAATACACGGGTCTATTCGCACATCATTGTGTTGTTCCAGAGAACAAAAGCATCGAAAGTAAGTAGTGCACTGCTTATTATGATTAAAGCAGTATTTAGTGTATTTTTGAATACCGCAGAATCATCCGATCGAAGAGTATTTTGTAAGGCAAACAATGTATGATAAGAGTCAACGCATTAAACAGAGTACTCAAGTATGTAAACAAAGAAATAATTACAATTGAAATATATAGTTAATATAAATAATTGTCGCGTGTGATTACGAGATATTAGCGTATCACATAGTTGACTAGATTTTTATCACTTTTTGAGTAAAATCAAATTTGGAAATAAATCGTCAGCTACTTGGTATCACCGAGTTGCTTTTTTCCGATATGCTTAAGAATTAAAGGTGTTTTATTATCCTTGATAAATGTACCGTAGAATATTGAAATAAAAGGCTTAATTTGACGGGCCATAGTGGAAACAATGCGAGCGTAAAAGGTTCTCTGGAAAAGATTTCTTTTCTGAAAAAGGCGAGCGCAGTTCAGAAAGTCTCCGCGGTCGATAATTCCTCTTTTTCCATTCTTACTTTTCCCATGTACAAATAAAGACCGTTTGACTTAGTCGAGCTCACGATTTGAAAAGTAACCTTTCCAAACAATTTGAGCGAAAGATCTCGGCGGGATATCATTCACGTTCCCTCTCGTTCAATTTCTCATGGAAGTGCGCCCGCGGTCACATGGTCCGCTGCCAAGCGCTCCAAAGCCAAGAACAATATATATGCATAATGAGCAAAGAGCCGCGTATATTAGGTAATCGAAACGATCATCCGGAGGCGGGCCGGGGGAAAGCGCGTGGCCGGCGCCGCGGGAGAAGCGCGCGGAGAGAGAAAAAAAAAAAACTAAAAACACGTGGGAAAAGCGGGCGGAAAAGGCAAACGAGCAGAGCGGCGCGCGGCGGGCGGAAGCGGCAGCTCGCGTGCCGTAATCATCGGCCCAATTCTCAGCTGCGGCGGCGGCGCGGGCCGTAAAAGCCCGCGCGGCGCAATTCCTCGGGGCGGCCAATCACGGCCGAATTCCATTTTCCACTGTCACCCGCGGCGGGGCTTTTCCAATCCTTTACGATCATCCGGCCCCGGGCTTTATACGCCCCTCGAAATCCGATCGAGCGCGAGGGCGCGCGCACACACCCCCCCCCCCCTTCTCGCGGGCTCGCGTACGCGCACGGGAGCTTGGCCGGAAAGCTCGGGCGGCGAGGACGGGAAGTCGGGGAGGGGCTCGGGCCGGGGGTAAGCGGATAGTTCGGGGGCCCAACGGACTCGTGCATCTGCTCGGCGGCCCTCCCCGGCCGGGCCGGCTGCCCCGGGCTAATGTGCGTGCGCCGGCGCCCTATCGCCCGGGATCTGAGATGCCCGGGCGCGATATCGCGCGCTCCTGCACACGCGCAGCCGCCGGGGGACGCCGGCCGCCCTCCCCACTCCCCGCCCCGGAGGGACCCGCGCGCCGGCCCTAGTCGCGCCCCGGGAAAGCCCCCGGAGATGTGGAGCCGAGCGCGGGCCGAGTTTGGTCAAGTCGTTGGTCGCGCGCTAATTAGCAAGCGCGTGCACTCGCCCCTCGCTTCCGTCGCGAATACATTACGCGGGGAGAGTCCCGGCCGAGTGACTGGCCACTTTTTTTCATGCGCGCCCGCGCGGCCGTGTGCGTGCGCGGGCTGCCTGTGTGCGCGCGCGCGACCGCGGCTCCTCTCTCTTTGCCCGAGCCGAGGCGCACTCGCTCAAGCAGTCATTTCCTTCGGCCCATTATGCTCGCCGGCCATTCGACCAGTTGTCCTTGTTTCTTCTTTTTTTTTTTTTCTTCCCTCCTCTCTTCTTTTTCCTCGGTTTTTTTTCCCCCCCGCCCTTTTTTTTCGGCCAATTTATCCGAGCAATTTTTGCCCTATTGTTGCTGACTGTTCGCGCGGTTCGCCGCGGCGCGGCGGCACGAGCCGAGGCGGGATGAGCGCGGGCGGCGCGATGGATGCCGCGCGGCTCCTCCCCGCGCGATAACGAGAGGAGCGGGCGCGCGCGCGGGACGAGACGGGCCGGCGAGCCGGGAAGACATTGTCGGTGGCCGGGCCCTCGCGAAATTTCGGATCGGCGGCCCGGGGCGCGGGCCGATCGGCCGGCAGGATAAGCCCGACAATTATCGGCCGGCGGCGGCCTGCTCGGGGAGAAAAAAAGTCCCTAGGCCGGGCCCGGCCTTTCCCTCTAGCCCAAGGGTCGCCCGGCCAACAAAAGGGACGCTCCTCGCGCTCGGGAGTGCCAGTTGCGCGCGACCCTCGCGGCCTCGGGCGGCCCGCGGAGGAGAGCCGCTCCGCGCTGCCCTGTTATTAGGGACAATTTCCAATCGGCCGCGGGGCGCCGCGCGCGAGCCGCCCACGGAAAAAAACGCCCGCGCACGTAGGCAGCGCGTAATGTTATGTGCCACCCGGGGCTCCACTCCACGGCAGCCCGGGCATATTTTATGATAAGCAGCAGGCGCATTCCAGCCCGAGTCCCCCCCAGCCCCCGGCCATGCCGCGGAACAGACTCGCCCGGGACTTTATGCGATCCGCCATCCGAAGCCGCGATTTTTATTATTATACCCCGCTTAAGTACAATGAGGAATTCTCCACTGAAAAACCTGCGCTCCGTGAGCTCGATCTCTGCTTGGGCTTAAACGCTCTTTAATCACCTGCCTTGCACTACTGTACACAACAAACGAATCAAGCATTTTCAAGTCTCCTCTATGTGGTGCGCTTTCTGTTGTGTTTTTCCACGTTCTAAGGCTCCTTTCCCATTACGATGATTATTGATAATGTAGACAATACAATCGATACACTTACACATCTCATTACCTATAAAATATGATTTATCACAAGTTTCATCCTTGTTCAATTATTGTAAATTTAAAAAAACAATAAACGATTACCATTTTTAGAGCATGTGCGGCCTCCCGAGCTGAAACCGTTAGATAACAGATTTACTTGTACAAAATTTAACAAATGTTCATAATTTCTTCAATTCACAAATCCATAAATACACGATCTTGCAGCTTATGAAAACATATTGCTTCACAAAATAAATATAGTGAATGCCACAATATAAAAAATTGATATGTGACAGTTTACGTCCATCCGTCACAATTATGGATAACAATACCATCAATACTCCAAAAATGTTGATGGATATCACATTTGATGGATGATATGTTCTGCAAATCCCTATAGTTACCCTAAGAAGCCCATTCCACAGGTGCGCACCTTCAGGTTGCACGAGAACAGACAACTGGATACACTCATTTTCATAGTTTTAAACATACTTAAACATGCAAAATGCTGTCGCTTGTTCTTTACATCAATCAAACCAAACTGTGAGGAGAATTGTGCCGTCCAAGACCCGTCAGTATGTAACATATGGATACTGCAACCTCTTGAGTCGATTCTTAAATCCAAAGCTTCTTGCACTTTTAGAAACCACAGGCACCAGTCCGGATGATGAAAGACTAAAGATAGAAAAAACAAAAACTATTAAAAACTTGGACTATAGAAAAAAGAGCATTGATAGATTAAAAACAATTGTGATTTTTTGTGTAACCAATTGTTCTCCTAGTATACACATCGACTTATTATTACCTTGTATATTTTTGCAAGTACACGATTTCAATGATTTCCAGTAAACACTTAATATTCAACTTACATTGTTTGAGCCTTGTTCTAGTATGTTGCGTCATAACAGTTTTATGGTTTTTCCATGTACTTGACTAAAAACTATTGACTACCAAAAAGAGATTGACTATACTTGATTACGAATGAAGAGAGGCAAGTGGCGCATGCATTGTAAGTGCGCAATCTCTGACGACGAAGGAGCTAGCTGGTGGTTTTCCGAGGCCGGGCAGCTGCAGCCGAGCGTCGACGTCGCTAGAGGGCGACGGACGGCGGCCTTTGATCCGCAGCCGAAAAAGGCGCACCGGGCCCGGGGGGTCAGAGGCAGCCTAGAGGGGGTGGTCGGAGGGTGGTCGGAGGGGGGTCCGGGGAGGCGATCGGTCCCGCGGGCCGGAGGGAGCGGAGGGCGGGCCGCCGCGGAGGGGCGAGGGAGGCCCGCTCGCCGCGTAATCATTGTGATTATCTCGTATTAGGTATTGACTACGGATTTGCATAATGTTAGCATATATGGCCGGGGCCGGGCGCGGTTTATCACGTCGGGCTTGCCGGGGACGCGGGGCCTCCGGTCATCCGTTGGCCCTCGCTCTCGCGCCCTTCCCCGGCCGGCAATTTTTCTCCGGAGCGCGCGCGGATGAAATTTATGGGCCCGCGGGCTCCCGCCCCCGCGGCCCGCGCGAGCCGAGAGGGCCCGAGCGCCCTTCCGATACATGCAGATGAGCGGAGGTGCACTGTGTTCGGAGGCGGCGCCGCTGACGCTCGGATCGCACTTTAGAAATAACCCGGCCCCTGATTATATTGCCCTGGCAGTCGGCCGGCATAAAGGGGCCCCGCGCGGACCGCTATCGATTATACGCGTATATATATACTCGCTCTCGGGGATTAATCCTCACGTGTCAATGATGATCTACTTATTCAAAGCGTATTTTATACAGCATTAATAAACACGTAGTTTCTTTTGAGGGGCCGGGGGCATAAATTTGAGAGGGAGTGTAAAAAGGAGCAAGAGGAGCGGCTCTCGCGGCGGCCAACCGCTAATTACAGCGACCCTCTCGCGCGGCCCGCTTTAAAAACAAATAAACTCGCGGCTTTTTACCGCAGCGCGGCCCCCAAAATTAATATGTTTGCTAACGCGTGATTATAATCCTAATTCTAATAGGGCCGGGAGCGGCCCGGGGTAATTTTCAATCTAACCGCGGAATTGAGCGGCGGCGCTGCGGCGATCGGGCGGCGCTCCCAGGGCGAGCGGCGGGGGGGAGGGGGCCGCCCGGCGCAAAGAGCTCGGGGCGCGCGGCCCCACCTCCACCCCCGCCCGGCCCGCTAAATATAGGTTATGTCCGTGCCGAGCGTCATCAGATTTCCAATAAATTTGAATAATAGCAAGGGTCGGGCGGCCGCGGCGGCCCCGGAACAAATCTCGGGGGCAAACACGGCCCGAGCCGATGAACACGTCGCTCGGGCCGCCTCGGGAAACCTCCGAGGGCCGCGGTTGACGCGAGGGCGACAGCCCGCCAATTAGCGCGACGGCACCGCCGGCCGAAAAAATGACGGCGGGCAGCTCCCACGGCGAGGCGGAGAGGAGAGGAAGACAAAAGGAAAAAAAGGGCCCGCGCGCGCCCCCATATGCCCTCGAGATTGCGATCGGCTCCTCCCGGCGCCCGCGCACCCGGACGACCTCTGGCTCTCCTGTCCCACGGCGCAGGCTTCCGGTCACTTCCCCGAGGAGCGAGCGACGGCTCCGGGCGGTCGAGGTCTGCCGGTCCCCCACAGGACGGGCGTTTCCGCGCGAATCACCCGGCCTCGGTGCGCCTGCGAGCCGTCCTTAATAAAGCGATCGACTGGCCGTGGCGGCAGATCCTGCCCCCGCTAGTTTATCCCTCGGAATAATGGGGCCTCTTTGTTTTTCCTCGGCGAGACAAAGCCGCGCGATTCCTTTGCCCGAGGCCTACACGGCCGCTACTAAAACATTTTCTCACACGGGCGAGCGCGCGGACAATCGGCCGGTCGTAAAAGAGCCGGCGAGGAGCGAGGTCCATCCGCTGAAAATACCAGCGGTATATATGCAAATGAATTTCGCAAACGCTAGGTTTTATGCCCCGCGGCGAGAGGAGGAGGCCGCGCGCGCGCGCTCGGACCCCCGGGAAATCGGCGGGATTCGGGCCGGCGCGCATATCTCGGGGCGATATATCCGGGCCCTCGGCGGGCCCCGCTGTCTCGGTCCGCCGGCCCCGTCGCGCTCCGCTGGAAGCGTCTCCAGGTGGCCGGCTGCAGTTCCTGTATGCGCGGGCCCATCGGCCCGATCCCCGGGGTGATAAGCCGGCCGGGCGGCTTTTCCCGGAGGGCCGGCTTGCCAATGGCCGGGGAGCGCCGGCGAACGGGAAATCGGGAAGAGCCGCGGGGCCGCGGGCCGGGAAAAAGGGCCGGGAGGGTGGGGAGGGCCGGCGCGCGCTCCGCGGCTCCCCGGCTAGCGACCATTACTCGGCCGCCGAGCCAATGGAGAGGATCCCCACGCCCCTCGCGGCCTCCCCCCGCTCCCGCTCTCCTCTCTCCGGCCCGCGGCCTTTTCCTCGCGTCTTTCTTCGCGCCGAGGGCCCGCGGGAGAGCGAGCGAGAGGGGGAGGGAGGCTGCGGCCGAGCGCGCCGCATGCAAATGTACTAATGCGCGCGGCGTATTCCCGCGGGCCGGGACGTGCCGGGCCGGGCGCCCCCTCCTCCGCGGCGCGCTCGACGTCGACGAGGCCGCGCGGCGAGCGCCTCGCCATTTTATGCGCGCCGCCGGGGATCCGGGAAAAGCACTCGGCCCTCGGCTCGTTACCCGCCGCGATGCCGATGCGATACGCCCTCTTTATTAATAAATACGCGCGTCCGCGGCTTCGGCCCGCCGCGAGCCGATAAACTCGCGGCTCCTCGGGGATTCGCGGGGATTTATTCGGGGAAGCCGGGGGGGGGGAGGGGCCGGGAGAAACTGGAGAGCTATCGAGGGCCACGTGCGAAGGATGCAAATAGGCGAATAAAGGGAGCCTGGGTATTCGCGCGACCAAATAAGGACTCGGGCCGCGCGGCCACTCGGAGAAAGGGAGCGCGCGAGATAAGTATGTAAAACAATATCTCGGGCATGAGGCGGGCCGCGACGCGTGGCCATAAGTGTGGGAAGAGGGCAGAGGCCGAGCGGGCCAATTTAAAAAAGTGCGAGCCTCGAAATAACGCGGCCCCCGGTAAACAATAGCCCGCCAATGATAAATACCCGGGATTCCCGCGACCATTATAATCTTATTGTTGCCGGGGCTCCCGCGCACCTCCGACCCGTGCGAGAAAAAGCCACGAGCTGCCGCCGCCGCCGCCGCCGCCGCCGCCGCCGCTGCGCCTCGTGCGCCGCCCGCGGGGCAAAAAACGAAGCCACCGGCCAGGAGAAGAAAAAAGAAGCCCGCGGGGGAGAAAAAACCGCCGCGCATAAGGGCGAGAAAGAAGAAGAAGACGAGCCGGAGGTATATAAACGAGTACGGGGAAGCGGGCGGCGAGCGCGGGGGGCGGCCTCGCGCGCCCGCTCGAAAAACCCGCCGCCGCAGATGCCCGCGCGCAGATCCTGATTACCGAGTCCATTTCATTTGTAACGAGGCCCATCTATTTGGCCGCTCGAACAGGCCGCGCGCGGCCCGCGCAGGTAGCAGCCAGATTCCAATGGCCGATACCCGCCCGTATTATCATTAGTTTTCCCCGCGCGCGCGCGCGCCCCGCCTTTTATCCCCGCCCCCCCGCCCTTCGCACCCTCCCGCGCCCTTTCATCCCTTTCGCGCTTTGCCGCCCGCGTCTTTCCGGCCGAGCGCGCCCTTCCCAATGCCGCGCCGCCCCAATTAGCCTAATTGAATCTCGGCGGCCGGTCCTCCCCGCGGCAGCTCGTGCGGGGATAGGCGGCTCCTCGGGCCGCCGGGAAAGCCGCCGCCGAAGCTCGCTGGCCCGTCCAAGTTATGGGCCCGGGAACGAAAGGAAAAAAAAGGTCCGAACACAAATCAGGCCGGCGAGCCGCGCACCATCCGAGCAGCATCCCTCCGGGGAATATATATGTGCGTGCGCACCAGCCCGCCCGGACCAGGGACACGGCGGCACGAGCAGGTGGAAGCCCTGTCACTTGGACTTGGCATTGTTTTAACCATGTCCGTGGAGCCCCAGGTACCTTTGGGGACTTTTACGAGTGGCGCCGGACGTTTCTCATCTGCTTTTCTTCTTTCTCTTGCTTTTCTCTCGGCTTTTCTACGTCTCCTCCTAATGGGGAAAATACGGGAGGTCCCGTTATATTTTCCCTCTTCAAGTTTTATTCCTTCTCAGAAAATGCTCCACTCGCATTCTTTAACTTCATAAATCTATTGAGAAAAATGATAATAACCTACTCGATAATGTGTCTTTTATGCTAAACACGTATTATAATACCCATCAAGTATAATTAAATTTATGATACAACATAGATTTCCTCTACCGTATATTTACCAATATAACTTTGAAATTAACTCCTCCATTCGTCTTTTTCTGCGGTTGTTTCATCCAAATACATTTATTATTCCATTAAATATATTGAATCCAAATTTTACAAAAAAGGACTTCCTAGCTCTACAGGTCAAAATGGAATTGGAATGAATAAATCTTCAATATATCAAGGTAGATTCAAATCTGTCAAGTTTCATGAGAAATTGAATATATAATTATGATAATTTAAACTAATCGTTTGGTTAGAAAAAGTCATCAAAGGTAATCATTAAAAAATTAATGCCCTCCACTTTAACTAAAAGCATTACTTATTGTACTTTATACTTAGGGTTTTAAATCCTATGTATATTTAACTATTCATTTCTATAGAAGTAAACATAAGTCTAAATAAAGCAGAAAATACAAGACAAAAACTACCAACGCGATATTCCGAGGAAAAACATTTTTGTAAATAAGCTTTAATCTTCTGGTTGGAATGTTTTGTATAAAGTTGAGTGTGCTTGAGCATACTTATATCTACAAGCAATCATATCATGATTAATAATCCCGTAGAAAACTGTATAGTATATTTTTAATAGTGTAATGTTCATATTCGTAATCGTATAATGATTTTACAAATTTTAGTGAAAATGTGAATCAAATACTTAGTTATAGTTACAAATTTCAAATACTTGTACCATTTTCATAATATAATTAAAATATGCTAAAAACTTGAAGCCTTTTACTCTCACAATTTTTTTTTCGTTCTGTTATCTTCAGATATAACAAGCTATAAGCATGCCGTCGGCATACAACAATTATAGAATGTTTTGCGCATGTCTAATAATTGATCGCTCACCTAAATAATAAAAAATAAAGATTTAAAAATTGTATACTGGGGTAATTATATTCTTCTCTCTTGTCTTTTGATGTCTATATTCTTTAGAAGAGCTGTGGTAATTACAGTTAGGCCTCTACCTTTGATGTCACATGTTTTCAGTTTTTATAGTTTATGGCTTGCCATGTAAAAAGCTTTTGCTCAATCAATACATGGAGCAACTGTTATTTTACTTTTATAAAGATGATCTGATATTGCATTTTCTAATTTGTTAAAAGCATCCGTGATGTCTTTCTTTTTGTTTTTCTTTTTTTAGCAAAATTCAAAGATATAAATGTTTGTACCGTAATAATTAAATACTGTATTCGAGTAAGCCGAGGTCGCTTTAAAATAATGAATAGTAATTACGAATAGTAAACATGTAACAGTATTAAAATATTACATGGCGATGTTACGGATAAAATAATTATTATAGGAGATAAGATAGGACGAGGGATAAATCGGTTGAAAAAAGAGAAAATAGAAAAATGTGTGCCGTTATAACGTTAAAGTTAACGCAAGGAAAAAGTTACGATGCAGAAAGAAGAAAGAAGGTCCTCAGAGACAAAAGGTTATGTAAGGATGGTCGGGCAGGTAATGGGAAGTAAGCTCGGTCGAGAGGATCCGTTAGGAGGGTAAGATGTTTCCGATGTTTGGGTAGAAAAAGCGTACGCGGCAGAGCCTAGCGAGCATCGATTTTCGTCGAAAAATCGCAGTGAAACTCGAAGCAGGTCGCGTTCTCGGATTTCGGATGGAGTTACCCGGCCGCGAAAGTACTGGGCGCGCAAGAGCGCCGAGTCGAAGTAGGCGCCCTCGAGAAGTCGACAGCCGGCCCGAGGCAACAATTAGGAACGTTGGCGATCCGCCGGTGCAGAAGGAGAGATCGGGGCAAGGGGGTCAGAGGTGACGCGGGGGAATCAGGAGCGGCGGGAAAGCCCGAGGTGCAGCGGGCCCGGGGGCGAGGCGAAAAGCCCGGTAGGCCGGGGCCGAATCAATCCGGCCGGCCGACTGCCAGGATAATTAGGGGTAAATATTAATCTTAATCGGCGAGGGGTCCCCGGCGGCAGGCTACCGTGCGAGCCGCCCGCCGCGGAGCATAACTCATCGGCCCGATCTGCGGCTTATCGGCCCGTTCGGAGAAGCGGCCCGCGCGCGCCTCATCCGACTACTCCCAAATTGGCTTCCGCCTAATTAGGAGCGGGGGACGGCGCGGCGGCCGGCCCCACCCGGCCTCCGGCCCGCCCGCCCGATTCCCCGAATCGGACGTTTCGGATTTTTCGGCCGCCGCCGCCGTCGCCGCTCGGCCGCCATTAAAAATTCAATCGACCTGGGAATCCTGCCGCGCGGGCCGCACTCGCCGGCCGGCCGCAGTATTTTATTGCCGGGGCCGCGCAGCTTCCGCTTGACTTTGCCCGACTACCTGTCCTTCCCTCTTAATTCTGTTTACTTTGTATGACATTCATCGTCCGGCGGGGCTTTATGATGAATGGCGGGGTGGGGTGGGGTGGGGAAGGCTCCGGGCCGGGGCTCCTCCATAAAGTAACACATCGCGGCCCGGGCGGCGGCTATTAACCGCGGCGGCCGCGAGTCCTAATCGATCGGCGCGGGCGCACAAAGCCCGCGGCTAAGCGGCCCGAGGCGACAATGGTAATCCGGAAAGCCAATAAAGCCCGAACGAGGCGTTGAAAATCGATCGGGCCGATAAGCCGCCGCCGCCGCCGCCGCCGCCGCCTCCTCCTCCCAAATTTATCACCCATCGCCCCGTGTTTCCAGGGCCCTGCCCACGAGATATTCGAGGCGCGCCCGCGGAGGAAAACAATACTCCCACGGTCGGGCGGGCCGCCGGCAGCGGGGGGTCCGCCGGCCCGAGGTGAGCTGGACCGAGCGCCCCGACCCGCCTCTCCCCTAGACAAATTGTAATATATTATGCACGCCTAGACGCCCCGGATGCCCGGCCGCCGCGCTACCGTCGCGCCCCGCCCGCGCCCCCGACCTCCACCTTGCGCAACGGGAGCGCCCGGGGCGGGCCCGCGGCCTTTTTTTCGGCCCCGGCGCCTCGCCCGGAAATTGCCGCTGTGCCGGCCAACTTGGTCCGCGGCCCTCGCTGGCTATCGCGCGGGCGCATCGCCGGTTGGGGGATCGGTCTATTCCCGGGGGCGGGGGCCGATGCACTTCCCCGATTATATAGAGGGGCTCGGCTGCGTGCGCGCGGGCCGCCCCCTTCTATTTCGGCCGGGGGCGGCCCGCGCGCACCTGTGCGCCGAGCGAGTACTCGAGCTATCTCCAACCCGCAATCGAGCATTCCGCTATGTTCTACAAATTGTAAATTCCATTTTTTTATGCTACGAATAAATGTGTATCTGTATATCTATCTCGGGCCTCTCGCCGACTGGCCTATGTCTCGTGGGCCAGCCGGGGCCAGAGGACCTCCGCGCTAACGAGCTCCGGCGCACGAACTCGCCCGCGCGCGACACACTCCCCGGGTCGGGGCAGGGGGGGGGACAGCGGGGGGAGGCCCGGCCCGGGCTCCGAGAGGGGGTTAGGAGGTGGGCGGACACGGGACCCACGGCAACTGTCAATTAAGGACACGACTATACCGGGCCACATTTCTGCCTGCCTCCCCGTATTTCACTCGCCCCCCCCCCCCCGCCCGGCCCCGCGGCTGCAGCGCGCATGGCCCGCTTCGCCAATCACGGCGCCCTGTCCCCTATCCGCCCGCCATATTCCCCGACTTCTTCAACATTTTATTTACGTTTCGCCTTTGCACCCCGTCAGACACGCGTCCGCCGCAGCGCTAACCTTTAGCAATACCTGCCACGAGGATCCTCCCGAGTTAACTCACTGCCGGTCCTTCCTCCTCGACGCACGGCAAACTAACATAAAGCTTACTCATGATTATCCGCTCGCTACCAATATAACTGACATTTGTCGTTGTTTACAAGACGAGGGAAAAATCGCGAGTTTACAGTAGGAGGCATATTTAACGTATATAACAGCTGCAGCTCGAGTCGGCAATCTTCCTTTTTTTACAAAGTCTCTCTCTGACGCTTTTTATGTATCGCCAAATATTTTTTGTCTTCAAGATTCAGTTATTAATTTTATTTTCCTTGGTACAAGTCTGGTACTCGATACGAGATTCAACCTAGCATAACTTTTCATAAGCATGTCGGCACATCAAAATTTGAATCCATACAAAA
The DNA here is from genome assembly GCA_018906755.1 of Sycophaga agraensis. NCBI lineage: Eukaryota > Metazoa > Arthropoda > Insecta > Hymenoptera > Pteromalidae > Sycophaga > Sycophaga agraensis. The sequence goes on from JACCIE010000011.1 coordinate 4,095,955, forward strand.
GTGGAAACATTACTACTCTACTACTTTACATATTTTTTTCTACATGTTGAAAATGACACCAGTGAATTTGATGAGTAGACATCAAAAAAGACTGCTTCGACTTCTCCTTCATTAGGTAAAGTAGATTTTTTTTCTCGAAAATCTTCATCTTATGTATAAGACTCCACAAAATCCAATAATTAACTCGTTTATATTCTATAAAATGTCGACATACAGCATTCTCATAATTACCGCGTACAGTGATAGTTGAAATGACAGTTGTCATGTATACTAGTGTCATTTTATAGAGCGTATTATGATTATTTTGATTATAAAGTCAAATTAGACAATGTTCAAATATATTCTTTGACTCTGTCAAGTACCTTGAGTACTGTGATAATGACAAGGATTGTCTAGGAATGCATATACACATATATTATGTAGCCTTCAGTTTCCAGGAGTTTGTGGTCAGTACCCTACCGGTAAATATCTTAAGGTGACGGACTTTCTAGTCAGTTTATTAACGATTTTCTATAGTCGGTTGTTTAATACGTCGCCAGTATCTGGAAAAAATGGCAGTAAATTTCTGCCGGTATGGCCATATGGTATTACAAGAATCTCGTATATAATTAAAACTGTGAAATTATTGCAGTACAGAGTGGAACAATGTTTATCTAGTATATAAAGAAAATGCTTGCAAGATTTATGCAAATACGAACACGATAAGGTAGAATTTTATGCCGATTGTATTTTTTATACATTGTTGCAGAGTAAAAAAGGTTGCTATCAGTGGCTATTTATCTATTCTTACTTGATTAGTTTATGTTAGTAAAAGAAACGATGTAACGAAGGAGAGCAAAGATCAGAGCGAGTTTGCACTATTGCAATCTTACAAGAGATTCTGGTCTATCAGGTTCGGGGCGGCGCGCAGAGTAAAGGAGCAATTGAACGGCGAATCGAAATTCTTTCCCATTGGCGAGAAATTAGTTGGCGATGAAGGGGATAAAGTCGTTGGCCGCGGGATGCAGCAAGGGGCCTCCGGGCCGGCGATTGGGGGCTCGCCGGTGGCACGGGAGCCAGGCGCTCGCGGGGGCGAGGCGGGCGCGCGCGCGCATATGTATCGGGCCCGGGCGATCTGTCGCTCGCGCCTCCCGGCCGCTAATTGGAGCGGGTCGGGCGTGGGCGCGGGCCCGGGGCCACAATGGCGGCCCGGGCGCCATTAGGCGATTATGCAAAACCGCGGCGCGGGGATCGCGCCCGGTCAATTATATTATGTTAAGTAGAGCGTCGAGTCCGGGGGAGCCGGGGGAGCCGGGGAGCCGGGTGACGTATCGAGCCGCGAGATCTGGCGCGAGGCGCGTATCACGGGCCGCTTAGCAGCTTCCTCGGGCCGCCGAGTGGCTTCCTCCCCGCGGCCGGCGCATCCCCTTTAATAACGCATTGTGTATACGCCTCGGCATATTAGGTTTATGCTAATGCCCGAGCCGCTCCGATTCGATCTCGCCCCGGCAGATCTAATCGCGGCATTGTCGAGTGTCATCCGCGTGGGCGACGATCCCCCCGGGGCTCCGTTTTAATTAGCCGGCTATCGCGATCGCGGCCGCCCGTCGATCCGCCCGCGGCTTTCCCCAAAACGGCTTTCCCGGGAGCAGACGCACCGTGTCTTTGCCCGCCGCGGAATGTTCTAATTAGCCGGCTCTCCCGGGAGCGGAGCGCGCGATGCATCGGGGGCGTCACGCGATCCCGGGGAAATCGCGGGGCCGCCGGCCGATATACGTCCGCGGGCCGGACAGGGAAAGGAAGCCGTCCCGGGGGACGGCCCGAGCGCCGAGGGTACACCCGCGGCCCCGGGAGGAGGAAGAGCGCCGGGCCGCCGGCCGAGCAGCCTAGCGAACCCCTACGAGCGCCCGGGGAATTTACGAGTTTCTAAAAGCGATTTAATAGAGATCATAATTCTCGCGGGGAACGAAAACACAGGGTCGGCTGACGTAGAGCCTCCGGCGGCCTCTCCTCGGGTCCCTCCTCAGCCTCGGACAGTCCAAATGAGCGATTTAGAGTCAAACCAGTTTTTGTCACCGCATAGATTATCCCGCTCGGCCACGGGAAAAATGCAGCGCCAAACTCTTTCTCACGAGTCTCCGCGCAGGTAGGTAAATCCCCGGGGATTTACACGACGGTCCATCCGTAAAATTAGCATATAATGGCGCGAGGCCGCGGCCCTCGTAAAAGCTCGGCGGCCCGGGGACGCGGCGGCGGCGGCGGCTGCGGCGGTGGCTGCGGAGGGGGGGGGCGGACCGCGCGCCCGCGCCCGCGGCCGATATCTCGCGGGGGGCGCGGCCGCTAAACGGCCATTAGGGCCCCTTTGTGCCCGGCCGCGCTTTCCCCTGATTCACCGGGCGATCCCGGCGCGTGACGTCGGCGCCCGCCGCGGAAGCCCCGGGCGGATGCGCGGCCCAGGTGCGCCCGCCCCGGCCCGCCGACTCATCCCTGCTCCCGGCCGTTGATTAGGCCGGCCCGCCGCTGCGGCGTCTTTACCGATGTGTGACCCCGCGCCGAGAGCTGCACGAGTCATTAAGGATAATTGCGCGGGGCGAGCTGCTCGATCACTTGGTGACAATGTCCAATCGGCCGGCGGGCCCTATCTCCTCGGGATCTCGGCCCATCGGACGTAACGGCTCGGCAGATCCAGATTCCCTATCGGCCGGCCCGGCTTCCGCTATCGGCCCCGCCCCGCCCGCGCGCTCCCGACCGATTTCCGGGGATTCAATTAGGCGGGGGGCCGGTGGTCCAGCCGGGGCCCGCGGCCCGTCATATCGGCGGGCTTCCGGGAACCCGTGGGCGCCCACCTGCTCCTCCCCGGCGCTTTGTCCGCCGGGGAACAATGGCGGCCGCGGCGGCGGTGCGTGCCGAGCGCGGCCCGGCGCGGCCTCCCCGGGCTAACGAGGCCCTATAACGAGCGCGCCGCCGATCTGCGGAATCGGCACCGGCCGCGCCGCCGGCGGCTCAAAGCGCGCTTATCGCCCGGCTTAATTGCCGCGCGCGCGCCCCGGCTTCCAAGAAAATCGAAAAAAGGTGCGCGCGCGCGCGCCCCTCGTAAAGCCATCCCAGGTTTCCCTCGCGAGGTGTCGGCCGCCGCAGCCGCCGCCGCCGCGCCGTCTCCGCCGGTTCTGGGAAGCGCGGCCAGCCGGCCGGCCGCCGCCTAATCTTAATGGCTCGTGTCACGCTGATTACCCGGCTTGTTTACATCCGCCCGCTCCAAAGGCCATCTCTCGGAATCTTGGATTTCGTCCGCCGGGCCGAGTGTTACTTTCCGTCCCCGGGCCCGGGCCCCCCGGCCGCCGCAGGGCCAAAAAAGCGCGGCCGGCCCGGGAGGGGCCCCGAGATCCCCTATCTCTCCCGCCCGCGCGGCACACCCCACCCCCCCTCCGGCCCCCCGCCCCGCCGCCGCCGCTTATCGATTGCCATTGCATCCGCGCGACCACATTCTTCCTCATTCGACCTGACGGCCGACCGCTCAATCACCCGCCCCGGCCCCGGCCCGCTCTGTTTTGACTCTTCTTTTTAGCGGGCGGCGAGAGCCACCTGAGCCGAGCCGAGCGCCCCCCGATCGACTGGCCGCTCAACTAATTACCACGGCCGATCAATAATCCCGGAGGGCCTCCCCCCGGCCCTGCGGACACGGACACGACCATTTTAATCATGACAACAATTCGCTACTTTGTACTCGACTTTGCCACCTAACGTCCCGTTATATGCGTACAACCTACTGGCGAGGACTCGATACGCGAATTAGTCGGCCGACACGTGTACGCGTATACCCGCCGCCGAAGACCGATGCATTTTTTTCGCGCCCTAGGATCCCGCTAATTATTTCGTCCTCGCCCCCCTTCATTGGCTCGGCTAAACCATACTCGCCCCATCGCTCTTGCTCCGACCTCCTCAGATACGATCGCTAATTTAAAATATAATACCTCGGAAATATCTCTTTTCATACACGGGCACACGGACACATTACTCCAAATAATACCCCGAGCAAATATTTTAATCCGTTGGGACATGCGCGCGCTGTATTTATATATCCACTTGATATTCTTTTCCGCAATATGTATGAGCTTGCGGTACAATTTGTCTTGAAAATAGAGAAAAAATTCAGAGTGGCTTGTGAAATGTCGTCATATTTTTGGAAAAGATAAACTGCCGCAAAAAATCAAGTCTCACGGTTGAAACGTCAAACATTTACATCTTTCTGAAAAGTAAGATGGAATAATATTTCTATTTAAAATTTAATCCCATGTTATAGATACAGTTTACCGTGGATTCTTTTTAATTAAAGCAAAACAGCTCTTTATCGCGATATCCCGATCAAAAAAAATGATCTTACATATATAATTGATTGACGTGCACCCGTACACTTTTTGAATACTTTCGCATACGCACACGCGCATTACAGTATTATATGTAGATTATAAGTACACAGTGTACAAGAACACGTTTAAAGCACGAAAGGATTTTGTATTTTTAAAAAATAGCAACATAATTTACTGCGCCTTCTTAGTCGATTGATTGCATAAAGTACTCGAGTGAAGTAAACGAATGGCCCACATGCTGTTATCGAAAGCGCTGCTCAATAACACGAGCCTGCCCAAGATACCAAATTATGTATACACACACACATATATATATAATAAAACACTGTACCACGGATACTATGAATATACGCGCCTACGTGTAAGGAAGAAATATGGTTTTTTTTTTTTTATCGGAGATTCCCTCAGTGAACGCATGCACTGGGAAGGAAGGAGGAAAAGACACCTTTCCCGATATTGCGACAAAATCGGGCGTAGAGGCACAGGCGCCGTTCGCGCAGAAAGCCGTATTCGCCCGCTAATCGAGTATATATGCATTAGTAATTCCGAAAAAGAGGATAAATCTCCCCGGACGGGAGGGCACATCCGGCGGCGAGGGGCCACTTAGCATTCGCGCGCGTTGCCCCATCGAATTACCGGGAATAAAGGTCGTATAATAAAAGGCGCCCCGGCGTACTTTTTCGGGACTCGAGCGCGCGTTCGGCAAAGCGCCGCCTGCCGACGGCAGCTGACGGGTGCCGCGCACATATATACACAGGGGCCGCCGCGCGCGGGCTTCACGGTTCGCTGGGGGATACGTATATATATATACGCGTATATACGTACCAGCCGGCGAAAGTTGCTCTCCGGGATACGAGGTGAAACTTCATTTTGATTCAGTTCAAACGCTGCATTTTTTTTTTTTTGTGTTTTTACCGATCCCCACCCCGCGCCCCGTCTAATTACGGCGATCTCCTTTCGAGCACGCGCGCGTCGGGCCGCTAGAGGTCCTTCGATTTGAATAGCGCGGCGGGGCGAGGCGCGTCCTGCGCGAGGCGGCCGCTCCTTCCAAATTGAAAAGTGAAATTAGAAACTGCTTTTAATCAGCGCCGCGCAGCTACCCGCGCGAGAGTTTTATTTATAATCCCGTGGCGCGGGCTTCTTTGATTTCGGATAACGAGCGCCGAGCTCAAAATTTATTGTTTCTTCATGCTCGTTAACGATCCCTTTCGTTCCCAATAGAATTATCCTGTAAAACGATCCCGATGCTCACCGGCTATCCAGGCCAGTTTCATTACAATAATAACAAGCACGTTATCGACTCCCGCGCGCGGTGCACTCTCTATACCCGCCTTTATTATTTGTGCACTCTTCTATTATTTACACTATTCCTTGCAAATGTTCAGGATTAATTACTTAATGCGGTAACCAATAACTAAGTATAGTCGTGATTGATACCGGCTTATGTTTATTCAAAGCATACAACGATTATTGCGTCTGAATTCTGAAAATAATTTATCTTTGATACAGACGCAACATCTCAACAAGTGTTAATTATTGTGAATTTGCCGTTAAATTGACATTAATCTTTCTATACAGGCATTGGAGCGTTAACATTTACATAATAACGAAATGATCATCCGTGGAGCGAGTGGCATACGATGTATAACGCAGCTGGCAGTGTGAAACTGCTGAGGTACATATAAAGTACACGGGCGTATTTGCACGGATTGAAAAAATGGCAAAGTAAAAGTGACAGAGTTTGTGGATTGAGTCGCGTTAACAGGCCAGCACTGGAGATGGCAGCAAACTCGCTTTTACTTGCTCGTGTACTCGCCAAAGCTTATTTTGCGAGTAACGTAGCAGTCGCGAGCGGTTGACAGGCGTTTCCCATGGCCACTCGGCAAAGAGAAGAGAGTGCGCAAGGGATGCATGGTGAAGATCGGAGGAGCCAAGGCAGGAGATTTAATAAAAGACGATTAATAACAATATTTATCCAGAAAATTACAGGAGTAATTTCTTATAATGAATCTTGATGGGGTCCGGGCGGAAGGCGAGGAACGCGGGCAGGCCGAGCGGCCAGTCGAAAATGAATTGATTGCAATCGGGGGCCGGTTGGCCCGGGCGCAAAAGCTCCGGCGCGCTCCCCGGGCTTGCGCACGTGCGCGAGATGATCGGCCGGGGCGCATATGGTGGCGGGCCCTGGCGGTCCCCGGCGGGCCAGGGCGGACGCGGGCCGGTCGCGGCCCGCGCTAACGAATGGCCTTTTATACACGTGATACCCGCGGCGTCGGGGCAGGCGGGGGGGGTGGTGGTAGTGGTGTCGGTGGTGGGGGCGCGAGTTTATTATTTTCGTCTGGCGCGCCGCGGCCGGCGGCTCGTTAGCGCGGCCAATGGGGCTCGGGCTCTCACGGACGCCCCGCGCGCCCCGGGCCAATGGCGCGGGCGCGCGCATCGCGTGCCGGCCCCAGCGCCTCCTACTCGCGGCACCCACACGCGCGCTCGCACACAGGCGCGCCGCGGCCGGCCGCGCTCCCGGCCCCGGGCGCCCTTTGTCTCCCCCACCCCCGCGCCCGCCCGGAGGAGGAACGGCCTCTTGGGCCGGGAGGGCCGCTCGCCCGCTCTCCGGAACAAGTGCCTCCTATGCGCCTTGACCGACTTCCCCCGGGCTCTCCCCCTGGCATATAGCCGGCCGCCGAGTCCCGCGGACGGCCCGCCGCTCGGCCCGACCTCTTATCAATTTTCGAGGATTACGTAGAAGAAAAAAGGGAAAAACATCTTCGCTTCGTATGCGCGCGCGCGGGATGATTTATGGGGCTCGTTGTTAAGTTATTCCGCGCACGCCGTGCTTTCCACATTTTGCCATTACGATATATATATCATTTGCATAATTACACGATCAGCGGGGGCCCCGTTAGCTTTAATCATTATCGAGTCGGTGAAAAATCCCGACTGCCGCTTTCCGCGGCGAGCGCCTGCGGGATTAGCCGGCCTGCAGCGGAAAAATCGATGAAAATCCCACTAGGGGAGAGCGCGACGGCTGAAGGATGGACGCGCCGGGGGGAAAACAGGAAGTCACACGCCGGAGGGAAACCTGCTGCGACAACGTGCCAGGGCGTGCGTCCACGCGCCTGCGAGATCGAAGCGCCGTTCCGGCTAAGCACCTTCATTAAACCGCCCTGCTACGTCTAATAAAGTACGGGCTGAAAAGTATCGACGAAGGAATAATTAGACAGGGCGGCTGATGGCCCGCATCATTTCACTCCTCGAGCCGATATCCCCGCGTAATTTATACCAATAAAACGAGCCGCGCATTAATCGCTGCCGCCGCCGCCGCCGCCGCCGCCGCGACGACAACGCTTTAATCATCCGCTCGAGCCGCGGTCATGTGCACCGCGTAAAATTCGAGATTTCCACCTCGGCTTATAAGCGAATTTATCCGATTCGGCCGAGCGGCTAGCGCGCCCACTTTTTAATAGCCCTGCGCGGCGGAACAACTTTCCTCCTGCCGCCAAATAAGCGCCCGATCTTATCCTGCCGATTTGATAATTAGCAAATTCGTGCTATCCCGGGGAGATTTACGCGCCCGGCAATTTCCAGATTTACCGAATATAATGTGTATTACACGCACTCGCTCAAAAATCCCCGGATAATATATATTTGCGCGCGTAAAGCGTCTTGTCCTTATCTGCTAATTTGACGTATCTTATCAACCGGCTGTGTAGGGATAAACGACAAAACTAGAATTCAGACGAAAGCATATTATAGGTAATTAAGATAACTTGCACTGTGCACCCAAGAGATTTACGGTATCATTGGCATATCAAGATGAATAAAATTCTGAAAATGCCCTACCAGCAGATGCATGCGTGTATACACACGCCTGTGTGTATAAAAATCCGTGTATCTGCGGTGTGGATCTTAATATTAGTAACGGCGGAAAGAAAAATATTTCGTGGGAAACAGCCACGCGTTTTGTCTTAAATATAATGCAATTAAGGTGATTTATAAGCGGCAGGCAATTAAAAGTATCCACTAGTGGTACAACGTGAATTCTATTTTGTCCGTGAGCTCGTATATATCCATAGGGACGTAGCCAAAGGAGTAGATAGCGCGCTCGGCGAGGAGTGGGGCGAGGGGGCGAGGAGCGAGCGTGAGGTGGCTCTCGGAGCGGCGGTAAATCGTTTCGTGCACGGGGTTCGGAGATCGTGGAAGACGATTCTCTGAATCGGTTGACACCTCGTGTGATGTATGGTCGCACACCGAGTACTTGTTAATTCAGTGGCGTTAGTTCCGTAGGATGCCGGCGGTTAATGGCTATACATTTCGAATGACCACGCGAGTGCACATACTTTCGCACCTCCCCCCTGCCCGGCCTCTCCCGGGGCCTTTTTGCTTCTCTGGGCGCGCGCGCGCGCGCCGCATTCCGCCAAAGAGTGCCAAAGGTTAAGCGAAAGAAGAAAAAAAGAAAGCGAGGCAGTCGAGGGGAAAGGAAAAGCCGCGGCCGATCGTCCGAGGGCCTCTCGCCGCGCTCGTGTGCGCGCACGCGCGCATATGTGTATACGGGGGAATAATAAAGGCGCGGGTGATTTAGGTAACGACGCCTCCCGGGCAATGAATCAGTGATGATCATGCCTCCTGCAAGATGGAGTGGCCCTCGGGCGGACAGTATTTGTTATTCGAGCTGGAGGTCTTTATGCATGTTTGGGCAAGCCCGGCGCAAGGATTTCTAGCTAGCGAGGCATGTGGGTCGAGGATCCATTTAGTCCTGCTTTAAATTTAGAAGCGCTTTGTCTTAGGCCCTGATGATACGCGGCCGTATAACAACTAGACATAACGACGAGTTTTTCGGAATTAAATCGTGTACGGGCGTGGAAGCCGTCGCAGCACACGTTTCTTAGAAGGCCATTAGCATAATTCCAAGGAAATCATCTCGCGCGCTGATCAGCAGGCTACGCCACGATGACTGCCGCCGTTATACAAATGGACGTAATTGTATTTCAGTGGGGAAAGGACTCGGTAAGGAGCATCAAGCCACATCGAACGAGGCCCGCTCGCCAGACGTACATATACACGTGTATATATACATGTATACAATATCATATATACGGTATTCCACGGCTTTGCGTGGGGCTCGAAAAATTTTTAATTTTTTCGAGGCACGTGAGCCGAATCAAGATTCCCCGCGAGGGCCCGCAGTGTAATTATTTGCATTTTATTAATTCCTCTTGTAATATATATAATTCTCACTCTTACACTGACCGCGTATTAATTCAGCTTTATCTCACCACGTATTTATCCCCTCGCACAATCTGGCCGGGGCAAAGTGTAATATAAGTTTGGCAAGAAATCGACGGGCTTTGGGAACCTCCGGCCGATTTTTAATTGGGCCGCGGCCGGCCCGCCGATCTTTCAATTTTATGCGCGGCGCGTCTCCGCGAACGCGGAAGACCAGCCCCTCCAAATTGAAATAAAGTCATTTCGATAAAAAAATTCATCGAACCGAGGATCGATGGGTAATTATCGCCGAATATAAGGCGCTGATCGGCCGTGGCGCGCGCGCGCGCGCGATCGATTAGCCGGGGTCGATCGGCCGATGCGTGCGCCCCGCGAAATTGACCGCGGGGGGAAAAAAAAAGAGATCCGGCCCGGCCGGGAGATTAAGCGCGGCTTCGTTACCGGGGCTCGTGCGCCGCGATTCGCATTCCTCCGGCGCTCCACCTGTCATATCTTCCCCCTCGGCGGCCGCGCGGAAAAATCATCACGTATATGGACCAATGTTTACGACGACAAACCGACCGGCCGAGGAATCCCAGATCTCGGAGGCCGATTTTTCCCCCGCGATTTCGTATGCGCTATAGAGCGAGCATTATGTCACTCAAGACAACGATCTTCGGACTCGCCTTGAATCACAACCCCTTGGCGCTATATCTATCTGTCGCGCGGGCTTCAGCCTCTTCATAATTTAAAGCCCACTGCGAGTCTGCGAGTCCGCGCCCCGCGAACAAATCGCGTCGAGTATATCCGTCCTGCCAGCGGAGCGTGACAACTTCGCCTCTCGGCTTCGACTGCAAATTGCCGGCAAGCTTAATTCCGGACGCTTCAAAGTTGAAATACACCCGGCTGTTTATCTGGGCGATCGCCTTTTTTTTTTTTCAAATAACCTTTTTCAACGCTCCGTACCTTGCTCCAAAATGAATATTATAATCTGTCCCCTGCGTAAAACGAGCGTATTTTTTGATGGAATTAGAAAATATACCGATACCCCGACGGCTTATGTTTATGCAAATTCAAAGTTTCACAATGAAAATACTTGGGAGGAGCTTGTCTTTTGCAACTGTCGTATTTTCGCTTCGCGCATATAGTTAGGCAACCTTTCTCGCGCTTACGTTTCTTTTCAAAGTCTTATATATATACACGAATGACTTTATAATACCTTTATTGAGTCTCGGAGTGTATTCAGCGAGCTCTCGCAAATCTATAATCCGCCTTATTTAGAGCGTTTATCGTAGTTTAACCTGGCTTGTTATGTGTTTTAAAAACACTTGCACCAAGGGGTCTGAATTCGCCGGATGAAGATCTGAAAGCGGCGGTTAACTATTACTTCCATCTTTGGACTGTATTTCATTATTAACAATCGTAAAAAGGCGAAATGGCTGGTTGCCGAGGCCTCGCCGCGCAAAAACTTGGAGTGATATAAAATTGCTGTATAATATAATCGAAGTAAACTTTTAAGCTCTGTGCGCGGGGAGCTGTTACACGCCTCGGGCGTATATATACGCCGCGGCCGTATAATACATAAACCCCTAAGACTATTTCGCGCGCTTTTTATTCCTGCATAAAAAAGTAAGGCCGCGCGCGCGCGCGCGGCCGTTTAATGCCGCCATAAAAGAGGGCAACTTATCACCGCGGGCCGCGGCGGCACGTAACGCCCACACCCCCGCGACTCGATAGTGCACTCGTAAAAAATTAATCGCGCATAGTCCCTCGTAAAAGGAGGAGGGAATAAAAAGGGGGCGGCCGCCCCGGGGGTTGGCTCGCTCTCCCTCTCCCCCGGGGGAGGGGAGGCGGTTTATTCCACTGTGGAGAGCGGCCGAGCCGCCGCCGCGGGCCCTGCGTGCACCAGCGTCGCCGGCCCCTAATGGGCCGGCTCGCGCGCCCGGCATTTTCCCGCGCTTATTCCGCGAAACGGGGGATTTGCACGGCGCCCGGGCGGCGCGTCCGTGTTTTCGTTGCGCGCGTGTGCCTGCGCGGATCCTCCGCGGCGTTGGTGTGCGCGAGTCGCCGGGAGGGGAGGGCCACTCGGGACCGCCGCAGCCGCAGCCGCCTCGCGAGTATCTTCAATCTCCACGAACACCTAATTACGAATGCGCTATCGAGGAGGCGCGATCAGCCATGAATCTATACCGTTTAACCGGACGGCCGCGCGAACCCGCGGACGAGTAAGTAATTCCGAATATGTGCATTAAAGCCGGCCGCCCGGCTGTCGATTCACTGCGATTGTTTTTCACTCGGTTTACACGTGTAGCTGGCCGCTCGTCCATCACCCCCGCTTTTCCGCGGGCCCATTACCCTTCCCCCGAAATTTCCCGAGCCGCCCCCAATTCCCGTCGGTCTCGTTGGCCCGCGCCGCGCGCCTGCCCGCACAACAGTTATAGCTATGGTTTAGACCGGGCGCGGATTGTAACCCTTATGGCGTAGGTAAAATCAATCGGCCGGTCGACAGTATATATACGGCAAGCGAACGCCTTGTCAATTGGGGGGAATGGCACTGTGGTGTGACCTCATCGGAAGGGAGGACGCGTGTACCTTACAAAAAGTGACGAGAAAGGGCCATTATTTGTCGAAAGAAATTACAGCATGCATGAATTAACGCGGAGGCCGATATATAGGAAAAGGCGGTGTATATCTGATCGGGGGGCGCGGGTCCCGTGGCCGGCCGGCGCTCGGCCCGCGGCTCTCGTCGAATCGACGCTCCGAAAAATTTCCCCCGCCGGGCGTAAAAATAGCCGGGGCTCGCGGCCGACGACGGGGGAGGCGTAATTGCGCCTCTGGCGGCCATCGGGTCCTTTTTCCCTCCATTTTCTCATGCGTATACGATTTTGATCGTAGGCCGGGCGCAAACAACCTCGCGTGACTCGGGGCATATAATTCCGTCGTCGGACGTAAAACGGCCAATGAATTAATGAGGTCAATTTTTTTTTTCTCTCTCTTTTCCTTTTTTTCCTTTTTTTTTTTTATTTCGTCGACCGCGGCCCCGTCCGAGTGCGGCGCGCGCGCGCGCGCGCAGGGGCTGTTTTATTCCGCCGCGAGTCCGCGCGCCCCCGGCCGCCGCCTGCCGCCCCCGGCCGATTAATATTCGCGATAAGGGTGGGTCACGCGCCGAGCAATTACGCTTTAAGAATCGGCCGCTATGCGGCTCTGCCGGGCTGCCGCGCGCGTTGCACGTACGCGAGCATGAGTTTCTTTTAATTTATTCCTGAAAAATATAGAGCGAAGGAGGTCGTAAATTGCGGCATTTTTTTTTTTTTATTAGTTGGCGCGGGGTGCGAGAATGCAGAGCCTCTGCGTACACGCGTACGTGCGCCTGCTATCATTCCGAGGCATTTATGGTTTATTGCTCGGCCGGCGCGCAGCCCTCCGCGCGCACATGTATATGTACGCGAGGCCTTGATTGCGCAGAGGTACGTAATGTATATATCTCGGGCGAATTAGAAGGGGGGGAGGGGGACGGCTCGCGTTTATCAAAGCAAACTGTCATTTTGGCCCTGTTCATGCTCGGGAGCAATAAGCAGCGGGCCTAACGAGCCAGCGCGGCAACCGTGCGGCCCCGATGATTGTAACGCCCGCAAAAAAAAAAGAAAAAAGCCCTGTTTATCAAAGCGGCCTGCGGCAGAGGAATAAAAGCCAGTCGCACGTAGAGCGCCGCGAGCTATAACTGCACCTATTGTCCCAAGCTCCTTTCACGGCCATTACTTATATACGGACGAGTCATGTTTCACGCGGGGCCATGACTCTCCCGAAAGGGCGATAATATTTATCGAGGCGGCCGAAGGGATTGTAAGAAGTCGGCGCGGCGCCGCGGGCGGAAAACAGGAGCAGGCCGATCGATCGGCCACGAAATGTATATAAAGCGAGCCCGTGGCAGCCGCGGCCTCGCCGGCAGACGCGCCGCCGACGCGTCCATTCCCGAATTGCGTTGCGGGACCGGATGCGCGATGGGGCAGCCGATAAAGGCCCGCCTGCGCCCGACCTCTGTATACGCGTGTGTATAGGGCGGCTCGACGCCCCGGCGGCCGGGGGCCGAGTGCAGGCGCGCCCCTTGGCCTCCTGCCATCGGGCCCGATTGCCCGGCCAGGCGGCGCGATTAATCAGCGGAAAAGGCGTCTGCGCGAAAACAAATAAATTTGAATTTTATACACACGCGTACAACGCACCGCCGGCGTCGACGCCCGGGCTACGAGCCCTCACGAAACCCTCCAATTCACGCGATCCGGCGTTACGTGCGCGCGCGCGCGCTCGGCCACGGCCCGCATATATACATATACTCGAGACTTTAATCCGCGGAGGGAACGCCCTACTTGTCCGAGTGTATCGCCGGGCATTTGCATTTGCCGGCGGCGCGGCCATTGAAGCCTCCGGGGAGAGGAGGAGAAAAGGGAGGGCTTTTCGGGAATTATCGCCCAGTGTACACGCGGACTCGCCAAGCGGTATAACTTTTTCAGCCGAATAAATATACCCGCGGCGATCTGCGGCTTTCGAGCCGACCTAACTGTGTTTCACCCGCCCCGCGCGCGCGCGCGTGCCTTTCAATTTATTTAGCGAGTAGAAACATCGGCCGCCTGCGTCGGAAGAGTTAAAGAGTTTCGTTTTTAAATGCAGGCGGCCTGCGAGGAAAAAATTCATTTCCCAGGCAGGAGCTTGATTTACCGCTCGCGGGACGAATTTATCTGCCGTGGGATGAAAAGAAATTTAAGTAGCGCGAGCGCCGCCCAAAGACGCCGGCCGTGCGCGTATATTTCCATCCGAGGACCGACACCTCGCCCGCTGCCTCACAACAATGTTAGGATAAAGAAAAAAAAGGCGGGCTTTTTGAATACGTGCTCGCTAAATGCAGAAATCGAACGAAACCGAGAGCGCTCGTTCCCGTGTTTTTTCCCAACTTCATTTGTATATCTTTTATCGCCCCGGCATTATATATGCAAGAGCAACAAAAGTTATTTATATAACGGCACGGGGGGATTGAGCGCGTTAAAGAATTAAGAAAATAAGCTTTCATTTACTTCCTTCAGATAGGAAAGAAATATGAATTTATTATAAACTTATGAAAATCCGCGTCGGGAGAAATAGGCGCAGGGGAGATTTAACCTGGATGCGAATTAGTCGCGTGCTATTTCATATGAATTTTCATTAGTTTCTCGAATTTCAGGCTTATCACACCCGGCCGTAATTGCGAACTTTAATTAACGTCTCGAAAAATGGAAAATATCATCATCGGCCGAGGGAGAGAGAGAGGGGGGTTTTTTTTTTTTCTTTTTTCATTTTGGATTCTGCCAGGCTGCCGGAGATCCAAAGCCGAGATCTCCTGGGATAACTCGGCTAAGTGGAAAAGTGCTCGCGCCGGTGGCCGTTCGGAGGCCGGAGCTTGCAAAACAAAGCGGCGGCATTAAAATTAGAGTGTTAAGCGCGCTCGGCAAGGCGCTATCTTGTTCGGGCGATACCGAATCGAACATTCGCCGCGGGAACAAGGATCGAGGAGTTTAAATGGCAAAGTATAGAATTGGGGAAGTTGGCCGGGTTCAATTAAGATAAGGCTTTGGGGCCTCGGCCACCTGCCCGGCGAAGCCCTCCAAGGAGTGTCGCAATTGAAATGTGCGCGGCACGTCCCCGGGGCCCGCGGACGGCCGCGGGCAATAATGGAATTCTGGTCACAGCCGCGGCTCGGCTCTCGGCGGCGGGCAGATGGCTATCGGGCCGCGCGCGTGTCACCGGCAGCTATCATCTCTTACACTTTATGCGCCCAGCCGGAGCTTGGAGATGAAGCGCCCGCGAGGCTCTAGCGCTTTTCGGCGCGCGGCCCCTGCACACGTATACACAGAGGGGCTCGGCTCTCGGGGCCCGGGGCGCCCGACTCCGGGATCCCTTACGCCGTAAATAGGCGCTCGCGCCGCGCGGGAATCCTCCTGCGCCGGGGAGCGAGGGCCGCGCATTCCTCGCGGCGGCCGCCGCGCACTCGGTTCCCCGAATAAAAGGACGAGGGGGGGGAGGGCGCACGTTATACGCCGAGCGGCACCTCCTGCGCGGAATTTCAATGTCGCCGAGGGGGATTTTTCCCTCTAGGCGCGGTAAGCCGAGCCCGCGCCCCGCCGGAATTCCCTCGGCGCGCGCCCGAATCTTGACCCGCGCGCCGGTTTTTATGCAGCCGGCCCGAGGGCGGGGGGACGACCTCCCGCCTCCGCGGCCCGCCGCATAGCAATGCCCGCCGAAACAAAGCCGGCCCGGGGCCGTAAACCTGCCGGCGGCGCCGCCCGCGGAATTCAATATTTCCGCCGCGACCCGCCGTCTGCGCGCGCCCCGAGGGCCCGCCCATTTGTCTCGGGGCCCGCGAGCCCCTTCGGCGCCTCGTCATTTTCCCCGCCGGCCCCCGATCCTTATCGCCCCGATAGGCCCGAGCGCCCCCAGCCTCCCGCGCAACGCCCCACCCCTCTCTCCTTTTCCCTTTTTCCCCTCTTCCCCCCTTTCCTTTTTCTCGGGCGGCCGACCGTTGCTCCTGGCTTCCATGACCTAGCTGTAAAATTTGCACGCTTCGCGCTGCAATTAAGCCCATGAATTAAACAAAGGATGCACTCATTTCTATTCCTTTGTGCAACGCGATAGCTGCTCGTCGCGCTGCGCTCTTTTATCTCTGCTTAAAACTCCCTGCCTTGCCTCTTCCTAGACTCGCGCTTTTTTTTTTCAACAAATCGCAACAACAACAATAATATTCTTTGATTGTTTGTTTGTTTTTTTTGCATAAACAGGTCGTATCATCGATGTTGCTGTAGCCGCGTCACACGTAAACTACAGTTACGGCTCGTCATTTGGAGCGCAATCATCTAGATTTTTACTGGCTGCCGTTCGTGACTGCGCTCGTTTACGGTTATACGCGCCCGTTGTTTTACCATCGCCAAAATCATGACGAATATTATGCTAAGGATACATTGACTAACCGCAACGTTAACTGTTGGAAACGAGTGGCGAGTAGTTGCTAGACCATTAAAACAACAACAACAACAACAACAACAAGAACAACCGCCGTCTTACCGGTGTTGGTACGAAACTACTTATTAGGCAGTTATCGTAAAATACGCCTCGACAATGCTGCGAATAGTTTGCAGCTCAATTGTTTCGGCTGGCGATAAATCCGTTCGGAAACGCGGTGGAACGAGTGAATGGGAAAAACCATTCGGGTATATTCGAGATGGGAATAGCATTAATTGGACTCAATTGGCGGAGCGGAGATTCGGGGGGGGAGGGGCCGGGCCAGATGCGGGAGGTAGCGCGGGAGGGCCGGGCTACGCAGCGAGCCGGGCAAGTTTGGTAATCGTCTTTGGGAGCTTGCGCGGGCCGCATGTCCTCGGGTTGTTGGACCATTTGCTCGCTACCCGTGTGGTCCATCGATGTTCCATTGTTTCGGGGCGCGTTTCCCCCAAGCGCCGAGAGATCGTATTCAAATTCGGCGAGCGAGCGGTCCCCAATTGGGAGTGCCTCTCTACTTGTGTACACGCACGCGCGAACATATATATAAAAGTACGTATGAACAAGCGTACATATATATATATGTATATGTATATATATATAAGAAGCAGGGATTATGTAGGAAAAGGAGGATCGGGAGGCCCGGGGACGGGGCGATCGAGCCGGACTCGGGGGGAATAAAATATTCGCGGGCCCGGGATGAGGGCTCGGGGTAGGGGCAGAGTCCAAGGGAGAGGGACGAGCCTTAATTGCGATCAAACGCGATCTCGGATTCCAGCGGCCGGTGGGCCGACTATACGAGCGGCCTGCACTTACACCCGCTCGCGGTCCTCCGGGCGCAAGCGTACGTCTTTTTAACCTCCGCGGGCCGCTGGTCCGCTGGTCCTTTGGGCCGGTCCCCTCTCGTTAGGTCTTTTTTCTCGGGCGCGCCGCTCCTCCCCGGCTCGGTTTCGTCCCCCGTGCCCCGGCCCGGCCCCCGGCCCGTGTCCTAACTCCTGTTCATCCTGTTACAATGAGATGTATCGACCTGTTCGCCGGCCCGGGCCGCCCGGCCTTGCCCGGGATTATTTAATTAGCCGGGCCCTCGGCGCGCCTCCTAGGGGCCGGCCGGGGAAAGCCCGCTTCCGGGGTCGCGGCGTCCCCGGGATCCGGGATCCCGGCGGACCCTGGGAACCTCGGGGCTTTCTCCGCTCGGATGCGAGCGCGCCGATAAGCCCGCGGGCCGTGCGTGACTCGGGCCCGCGGCTCTTTGTCCCCGCGGGGCGGCGTGGGCGCGTCTCTAGGCGGGCATGGACCGCGAGGCTGCGCCGGCCGCTGGGCGGGCCCCGCGCGCCGCGCCAATTACCGGCCGGGGGCCGGCGCATTAATGCCAATTGGGGCCGGTGCCCGCGCCCCCTCGTTATTTTGCGCGCCGCGGCAACGAGCTCGACGAAATATCATTGTCGAGCGCGCCCCGGCCGGCCCGCGCTTTCATTAATTACCCGGTAATTACAGCCCCGCGGCCGCGGCGCGTTTCATTACGATCGGCCCGGGCGATTGGGCGCGATCGGCCCGCCCGGCGGAGACGTCTTCCTCGGCCCGGCCTATCCCCCGGCGCGCCCGCCTCGCAGGCAATTATTTCTGGCGCGTTTTCTCGCGCCTCGAGCCGATCCGCCCGGCTTATCTGCCCGCGCGATCCGACCCGAGCGCTCCCCGCTAAACTGCCCGGTAATCGGAATCGGTTTGCTCGATCATCGGCCCCGCCGCCCCGCCGCCCCGCCGCCCCGGACCCCGGCCCCCGGCCCCCAGCCCCCGGGCCCGGCCGGAGGAGACTCGGTGGCGAACCCGCGTCACTGCGCCGTTACCGCGTGCTAAGTGCTTTCCGCAGCCCCGAGATGCCCGCAGATTACCGGCCGGGGGAAAGGGGCCGGCCATCTTGCTGCGCCGCCTAGAGGAGGACGGGCTCGGAGGCGGCGCGCCCGGAGGATCGAGCTCCAAGCCTTTCGCTCCGCGCCGGCTTTCCCCGCGGCGAGGGCTGTTTCCCGACCGCGGCGGGCCCAACGCGTTGCTGCTGCGCGCGTCCCCGGCCCCGGAGACAAAGGAGGCGCAGGAGGCGGCCCGGCGATTCGGTAGTCCGGCCCCGGGTGCCGGGGGTGCAGCCGAGCCCGAGGGACCGGGGACCGGGGACCCCAATCGCTCGAGAGCCGGGCCGCGGGAGAGGATCTTTTGTGAAATCGATATACCTGCAGGATCTTTGGTGCAGAGGCCAAGATGCTATCGGGCCGGATCCAACACGTGTAACGAACTACCGCCCGGCCCGGGCCAGCTCGCGGCTCCGATTTATTCCCTGGGCGCGCGACAATCGCCCGGGCTTTCTCCGCGGCCGGGCCGAGTGTGACGCTTTCGCGAGAGGCTAGCCTGCCCCCGGAGCCGGCTCCTCCTCCGCAGCCGACCTGGACCTTGGGGCGGTCCGGGCGTCATGCGCGGGATGACGAGCGGCCGCCGCGGCCCGCTAACGAGGAGAGAGCGGACACCCGAACGATGGATGGACCGGCCGCTCGGCCTGGGAAAGTGTGCGATCGGCGGGCAAAAGGAGGGCCGCCGCGGGCCCCTCGGCCCTGGCCGGCCGCCTGCGTAGCCCTGCTTACGTGCGCCGCGCCGCGGACCGACGGCCCGGAGGAGCCCGCGCTTCTTGTCAATTACGTGCCGCCTCCCGGCCCGTGAGACCCGCTGCAGCCCCTTGTTTCATCCGCCGCCTGCGCCAATCGCCCCGCGGTATTCCCCGCCGCGGGAAAATCCTCCCTGCGCCTGCTTATCCCCCGCTCGTGCCAGTCCGCCGCCGCGATATCGGCCCTCCTCCCGGCCCAAAGTAACGAGCGGCTGTTTGAAGATGCGACGAGGCACCCGCCGCCCGCCGCCCGCCGCCTGTCGCGATCTTATCTTTTTATATGTGCTTGCGCATTTATAAAGTTTTAGAATGCCGGCTCCGCAGTGCTTGACGGATCGACTCACTCGCCGCCATTCCAATGCTCACCACCCGTCTAGGAAATACTCTGTGAATTATATAGCCTCGCTATGTGACCTAAACTTATGCCCGTAATATTGCACAACTATTCCAACTAATCAAGTAGCTGTGCCTCTACCGAGGATAATGCATACTAACTAGGCATATTTATAGTCTAAAAGGTGTACAACTGATGAATTTCGAGCTTCACAGCAACTAAGATATCGGAATTTGAATAAATGCTCCACAGACAATTCGAATAATTGTAGCATCCGAGCAATCGTCAACTCGGTAGCTTCACAAAATGGCGCGAATTCATGTACACTAAATGGCGCCTTTAAAGCAGTGTGTATAAAATGAAAAAGTTGGGGCCAACTATTTTGCACGACAGAAATATTGAACCTTACAGAACACGGCATATATTAAAATGATATAAAATTATTCGTAATTTTCCAAAATTTCGACTAATAAGCTTTTATTATAAAATATTCTTTGTGTGCAAGTTACAATAAGCTTAGCTTATCTGAAACAGGATCTATCTGTAAATGAAATATTTACAAAGTAGCGAAACAAAATCTAGTTCCAACTAAACTATCCGATCTTGTTAAAATATAGATATACAAAAGTAAAGTAATCTCCTCCGATGCATTGCAATACTATTTCAACATTATCCTAAACTAATTCATAACCTCGATTCACGGTATCATTACTCAATCTTAGTACCAGTACCAATAACAATAGAGTAAACAGAAAATATTGTGTAAGCCAAATCAACAATGATCATAGATTAAAAACAAGAATACACGATGGGCCCTATATTTACTTCTTATCAATTTAAGATTTAATATTTAAAGCTTTAATGTTTTCAGATAGTAAGAGTTCAAATAGTAATAGGAATTAGGAAATAAAATAGATTTTCAATAAACAAATCTCTCTACTTCTTCATTATAATGAACTTTTAGACATCGCAGGACTAAAAAACATATATTGACAAATAGAAGCTACTACGAGGTGTGGACAGTACTATGGGTTACTGGTAGTTAAAGAATAATAATATTTTATTCAAATACAATAAAGTTGAATAAAAACAAACATCTTTTTAATCGTAGTTAAATACGAATACTAGTAACTCATCACCTAATACAGCAGAAGTTCTGCACTGTACCCCACCATCTATAAAGGATAAAATATTTTATTTCTATCAGAATTATTGCCTACTGAAAATACTATTGTTGATTGTTCATAAGTATTTCTTATATCTACCATATTCTTACAAAATCTACATCCATTTACTTTTGGCAAAAACATATATTGAGAACTATACTGCAAAAAAGTGTTGAGAACAGCTAGGGGTAACTTTAGTTTTAATTTTCAACACAGTGTAGCAATGTATAACACTGTAAATTAACTGTATACCAAATCCGCTGTATCCCGTGTTACACACATTAACGTTTTTAAACAAAATACGTACAAAGTAAATACGCAAGTTTGATAATCGTCGATGATTTGATAAGTAAGGTTAGAATGCTTACTTCTTGTCAATGATTGGTATCTGCATGCAAATAAATGACTATCTATATATCTATGGAATGGCCTATAAATACCTTAATCCCTCTCCTCGACTCGTCATAAAAAGGCGGAATCGGTGAGATAAAGGGAGGCGGAGCCCGCGCGGCCGGTATATATCCCGGATTTCTCCCCGGCGGATATAATAGGAGAGCGGGCGGTGGTAGGTAAAAAGGCCGGACAGCCGCCGAGGAGAAACTCGCCGAAAGCTCGGGGTGCAGGACGAGCGGAGAGGTGGTGCAGGAGTCGGAATGCGCAGCGGCCAAGCCCTGGGCAATCGCGGCAATCAATCGAGGCGCCTTGGGAGGAGCGCGGCGCGGGGCTACCGTCGCGTCGCATCCGCGGCGGCAGCCTCCTCTCGATATTTGATCTGATAGCGGCCCCGCTAGCCGAGGCATGCGCGCGCATTTCGCGGAGCCGCATCGCGCCGAGTCAGGGCCGCGGCGGAGGCGCGCGCCCTCGGGCCGAAAAGGGCTCCCCCGGCCCGGCCCGCCGGCTTATCGGCCCTCGCCGCGGGAGCGCGCCGATTTTCCAGGAGGGACCCGCGACGCGGCCCGTCCCTGCGAGCCGCGCGGTGACGCGCACATTTCCGAGCCGCGGGGTATGCGCGAGGGGCCGGCGAGTCCTCGGGCGGGAGGCGCGCCTCGCTCCCAGGGGACGAGCGGCGATCCGACACCTGTGCGACCCGGGCAGCCCCGCGGAAACATTCCTCGGCCGGGGCCGGGCCTCCTCGAGGGCGCCTCCTCGGGCCGATTAACTCCGGGGCCCGATGCGTCAATCGGCCGGCTCGGGCTCCCCTGGGAGCGCGCACCCGGGAAACGCACCTGCGCCGCTCGGGAGGGCGGACGCGCTTGACAGAGACGATGATCTAAGGGCCGGGGGGGGGTGGGGGGCGCGCAGTAGTAGGGCCCCGCGCAAGGTGTTGCGCGCGTCCGCGAGGAGTCAAGGAACTCGCGCGCGCCGTGGCGCACAACGAGGGGCCGAGGCTCCGGCCGCCGCGCGCTACATTAGACGAGGTGCGCCGCAGAGTGTATAACGAGGCCGAGACGCGGAGCGAGAAACACTCATATTGTCTCGAGGTGATCGATCATCCCGCTCGAGCGCGCGCCTCGGTGCTCGGCCCCCGCCGCCCGGCTCCTCCACCCTTGACCTTGGAATTCCGAAAGGCGCCCGTTCCTCGCGGCCCGCGACGCGCCGGAGTGCGCGACCTGCTCCCGGGGAGGACGTTTCACCAATGACGCAAGATTGATCGCGCGACTCCCATTGAGCCCGCGGTGCGCCGACGCGCGGCCCGGCCCCCGGCTCTCACGCTCCAGGATCGATCGCCGAGAATCGGCTGTTTCCATGGGAGGATGACTTATGCACTGTCCCTGCTTATAATCTCTTATAATATTTTAAAGGACTTGCAATATCGCCCTCGGCTCGCCTCATCCCCGGTGACAAACAGAATATTTCTTCGCCCATGTGAAGGGCAGTCCTGAATTTCATCCAACCAACTCGTGATCTACGTAAATATAATACTGCGCTTTTTCACTCTCGACGAATTAACAATCAATAAAAATATATAAAGAGTACTGTCCATAAAATTTACCGTTAAAATCGAGGCGAAGAACGCAACGTTAATTCCCTGAATCCTTAAAAAGAGTTTTTTATTTTCTTATAAGAAAAACTTATAAGTTTACATAAACATTTTTATAATCCAAAAAACTAACACGAATATTTTTGATTAAATAATAAGAACAATGAATGTCATCGGAATTAGAAGTAAAATAAAAAATCAAGAAAGCGAACAATTAAGGCCCGTTGTACTTAGAACAAATCTAACGAGTCCATTAGACGAAAGTGAACGGTTAGCTTATCTAAAAGTTGAAAGAATTGATTGAAAAGGTCCATGCAAGTGATTTAAAGTAGGGAAAGTTATTTTGTTAGCGTAGGCTCAAGTATGTAGATATAGGAAGGCCCGTGTAGCGAAGTTTAGTAAAATGGTCGTTTATATGCAGAAAGGGCGAGGGGCGGGGGGGGGGGGCAGGGGGGGTCAGGGTGGCAGTGGGGTACCTTGGGCAAGGGAGCGAATGAAAAAGAATAAAAGTGGGTAGTGTTGGCGATGAAGCAAGCGGGAGATCGGACACGGGCGGCACAATTATAATTCAAGCGGTTCATTGAAACAAAAGGCAATAAGAAAGGCAAGCTCTAATTCTCGGTATAAGAGCCGTGGGTTGGCGCGGAGTTCGGGCGAGTCGGGCTGTGCCGGGGCCGAGGAGGCGAGAACGTCGAAAAGGCAGGGGCTCCCCTTGGAGGCGGAGGCCGAAAGAGAGAGGCCGAGGACGCGGAGGTGGCTCGCGTGCGCCCGGGGAGGGGCCGGTAAAAATACCAGCGCGGGCATAATATCGAATAACCGGGGCCCGCGCCGGCCGCGTCGCCTCCCAACAAATGTTTCTCCCACAATGTAGCTGGTGCGCGGACGCGCGGCCACTGCAGCCGTATAATAAGCGAGCGGCCGCGGCCGGCGGGGCCGATCCATCAGCGCGCCCGGAACCCGTTCTCCCGCCCGGCCCGCCCTGGCCCGCGCACCTGCCCCGGGAGGCCGGGAGCCCCCGCGAGCCCCCGCTTATCACCGGACGGAGCCCATCGCGCGCCTAGGATCTACCGGGCTACCGGCACCCGAGCGAGGCCCGGCTGGACCACGACGCCGGCCATCGCGCCCTCCTCGCGTAATGGCCCCGGAGCTGAAAAACTGGACGGGAAACGTAAGGAGGCCGCGCCCGGGAGGAATAATGAAAGATCATCAGGCGCGAGCGCGTCAGGATGTCTTTGCTTGTAAGCCACCCGTGGGCCCGCGCGGCCCGTGTAACGGTGCACTATTAGTGGGGTTTGTAGTCGTTATTACAAGAATGACTATGAATACGTCGAATCTTATTATGCCCCGCGGGATAGGCCGCCCCGGCCCCGGCTTTTAAACGCTCGAATTACAAGCTCCGAACGGGCCCGAGGGCCTGCCCCCGCCCCCCCGGCTAATGCACCTTCCTCCCGTACACGAGCGCCAAAAGCCCTTCGCGGGAACCTCGGCCGCTTATAGCTGCACAACTGTCATTCCGAGCGTCGCCTCGGATCGCATCGCTCACTGCTCACGAGCAATCCGGGAGACTCGGCTCAAAAAAAACCACGCCACCCGTGACGAGTACAAAATGCGCCTTTCGCTTGTTCTCTTAAGCCAATGAATCCTCCTTATAGTGCAAACTACTTGTAATGTTGATAAGGATCCTCGCAAAGATCAGGCAAGCACAATCTAGTTGTAATCGACTGCTTGTTCTTGTGAGTATCAATTTCTTTGTACCGCTGGTGTAAATTTATCGGTGAAAAGTTTCCGTAGCCAGAACTGCCTATATGCCATTGGAACAAAAAAAAAAAAACAAAATTTAAGACTGTGTGCTAATGAGCAGGCAGCGGCGTATCGTCCCTGTCGCATTCTAATAAATGCTCGGTTGTCGCGCGGCCGAAGGCAGGTATAGTCAGCCTATAGGTCACGTATGTAGCCGGGCGGGCTTCCTAAAGGTGAGCGAGCCCCCTCAGCATGTACTGAATACAGTCCGCTGGTGGTGCGCATCCACGGGGGTTTCCTGGAACTCTCCCCCGACGGCCCGGTCAACGAGGCGGCGGGCCGCGGGCCAGACCCACCCGGAAGTCCATCCCGAGAATGCTAAGCGGCCCTCGAGTGCCATCCGGTCCAGCGGTGGAGAAACGCGGGCTTTCCCGCGGCCGGGGCCGTCTATTGAACCCGGGGCCCGCGACAATAGGCCAGCGGCGAGGTGACGAGCGGCGCGTGTAATCCGCGAGGGGCGCCCGGGGCGGGGAGAGCCGGCCGCCCGGCCGCCCGGCCCTCGGCCCCTTAACAAGGGACCCCCGCGGCCGAGCTAATTCCCTCGAATGACTCGCGGCTCGGCGCGGCGCGGCCGCCTCCCCGCGGGGGCTTGAAACAATGCGCGCGCGCGCGCGAGCCGGGCGCATCTGCCGCGTCATCGCCCGAGCTTCCCCGGCTGCGGCGCCCAAGGCCGCCAGCCTGGAAATCGCGCGGCTTTTCCGACCTCCCCCGCGGCCGCCCTCCGATCTCCCGAGGCGCTCCCGCGCCCACCGTTTTTTTCCCCCCGGGCCCCAGCTGCGACGGCCGCCCCGCGCCCCACCTGATCCCACGCGGACAAATAGCGGAGAAAAAAGATAGCCGCTAGTTATATTGCCCTAATGGGATCCTCGTGTAATTACCATTGTTCCGATCCGCCTCTCGGATCTTCGATCTAACCGATCGGTTATTCTACCGATTCCTACATAAGCCCGACAACTCTTTCGCCCGCTTAACTTTTCATTTCTTATCCAGCATGAAGAATTTCTGATTCGTATAACACAACTACTACTAATGAACGGCGGCCTCCGCGCCGACTGGCGAAACGGAACGTGCGTAATCATCGGCCGATATACGGTTCACGCTCTTCACGAAACGAGCCTATATGCTCGGCTTTTTACCGAGTCGTGTACACAGTAAAAGAAACGACGAAAAATTATTTTTCAATAATGTTACCATTTAAAACCACCTTTTCAAGGATTCAGCATGTAAACAAATATATTGATTATTTGAGCTAATAAAAAACCGCTCGTGCGTTTTAAACATTTACATATCTGATTTTGGCTCCTAATATGCATAAACACCGTATTGAAATCACTAGATAATCGCAAAAATTGAGGTTCTTTTGCATAAAACAGTATATTGCGAAGCGATATTGCGGAAAGTATAGTATTTCATGAGTGTGAAGTTTGCAAACACGAGACCGAGGCAGACGCTCGAGTCTAACTTGAGTGCAAGCTAACCATAGATCGATTACAAAGTAAAAAATTCTTTTTAGCTACAATAAAGTCTAAGAAAATAAAAGAACTTCTGACGATAAATAATGACGTATCTCACGATTTACTTCTCGATTTACTTGCAAATTTCACATTATGAATTTTAAAGGCACTTTGAATGTTTACAAATTTCTTTTATTATACACTACGCTCACGAGATACGACATTTTATATTACAATCGAAACGTATTTTAAAATATAATTAATTCGAATGAGAATGAAACGAGAATCAATCAAATCTAGAAATAATATGAATGTGAAAGCAACTATATTTTCATTTAAATAAGACTTGCTTGCTTTGTAGGTGATGTATGTATTTTTAAACGCCTAGTAAATACTTTGAGTATTGCTTGTCATTTTTTATTTATATCATAGTTTATATTCTCTGTTTATTTTCATTTCAAATGATTTACACTATATTTATAACTTCAAATTTTAACTTGGCAAATTTCGCTATTGCCAACTGATCTAAATCAACTCAAGATGAATAACAATGTAAAAAACAGTACTTTGTACACATGAACTTTTTGGATTTGTTATCGATATGTTTATTCAAAAACTCATATTGTATATTTAACGTATTCTGTATATTTAAGGATGCCAGAAAAGTCACGAAAAATTTAAACTGTGTGTTAATTCGTATCTGCGTGTGCCTCAGTAATATATATATAGCACCCATCGAATATTCTTTCGAGTCGCATATTTCTATCAACAGCTCTATTGTATTTAAAAGATTCCAATAATTAAATAACCATTAATTAAATTAAAAATGACGCGGATAAACATTCTCACCATTTTTAGCTGTGAGAAAAATATTTTTAATAACTTCATTGCTCCTTTAATTGATTACATTGTACAGAATTTAACATAATTGGTGATTTTGTGCAGTGTTTGCAGTATTTTTTGTCATGTCAATCGAAGCTATTAAGCGTGATCCTCATATTTATCCGCCAGTAATTCTGCCAGTTTGTGGGGACGAAGAAGAGGAAGCAGGTTTAATTTATTTGGATCGAACTGCAGCAGGACAACGTAATTTCATGCATTTAAATATTGCTTTTCGATAACCACTACCTTGTGAATATGCGAATTATACCACATATATATGTGTTCATTTAAATTACATTTTCTATAGCTGTACCACCTGGAGCGGATCCGCCATGCAGGTGTCTTTGCGTACACACTGATCACCTTATTCCAGTGTGCGCAGACAATGGACGTACCTACATTAACACTGGAGCAGTTACTTGTCACAACACTTGTTACTTTAATAGTAAAACTATTTAATTTCTATCGCTTTATTCAAAGAATTTTAATTCTAATATTTCTTTTACATTTTTTTTGCAGAAATTAGAATTGTAAGACAAGGACATTGTCGAGAAGGTGATCAAGTATTCCAATAAAAGAAGTAAATTCTAACTGTTTCATTATGCACGACATATATTTTAATAAATTCAATAGTACTTATACTTCCTTACGTATACATTGAATTTTTGTTATAAATAATGATTAAATTATTATTATTATCATAAAATAACTTTGTTCTTATTAATGTTAAATCTATATAGATACAGTAGATAGAGTAATGTAGGAATATAGATGCAACCATAATTTGATTGAATATTCTCTAATACATCAATGTCAAGAATATTATTTTTTTTAACATTGATTTTAAAGGAAACTTTGACATAGTATAGTAATGTTTTTTTTAAGCAAGGTTAAAATTCAAAGTATAACAATAAATATCCACTTTGCATAATAACTATTAATGAAAAAGTATTCCATCGCTAGTTGTGAAAGCATTCAAAACGTTCTATCCCAAATTAATTATCCAAAAAAGTATACTTTCTAATCACCTTTATGTTTTTCATAAGATTACGCATTGCTTATGCTTAAACAATAATCTGCATATTTTCTATCATAAATTGAAAAATAGACAACAATGCAATACCAGTCAAATAATAAACATGATCATAATTGTATATTTAGTAATTTCATTTTCAATAATCAGTACTGAAAGAATAAAAGTTTGTAATTAAAATATAAATGAATTAACTTTTTTCGCTCATATTGAAAACGTATATAATGTATTTAAATAAAATGATATTTAAATTTGAATTTTTATGGTGTCAATACTTTGATATTTTTGTAATAAGAAGACAAATTAAAATTTAATAATGTTACGTGAATACATATACAAAAGCGCGTATATATTAAAATACATACGTATATATATAGGTATTGATTAGAATCAAATCAGTTACGCAACTTTCCATATATATTACGCGTATAAACTTTCCGCACATTACTGCCTCTGTATAATTATTACAGTGTATAATTAGTTCAATATTGAGAATACATCTTTACAAACATGGTTTATTGCGTCAGATATTGTAGCCGAATATATTGCTTACGCGGGTATTACCCATTGAAATGAGCGAGGAAGGTCATCGTATCACTCGCGCGTGGCGCATCGGTACAATCATCAATCTCGTTAACAATAAGAATTTCATTACATCACGTTCGGCCGTCGAAGGAAAAAAAGTCGAGGCAAGCCGCGATGATGCGCAAACAAGTGCGCGCACGAAAATCGAGCCCCGGGGCGAGCGAACCTTTGCAAACGTAATAACGCGTATCTATAACGCGGGTCGATCGCCCGGTTAATGTGCAGGGAATCGAGGTGACGCTGTAATCGTGTTGGATTACTGCCGAGATATGATTCCAGCAGAGAAACCCATTATAAAGTTTTAATTGGTCTTTTTTCCCCCTGTCCTCCGGCCGCTCGCTCGCCTTTACCGAGTTGAAAAGGAAAATGAAGAATTCATGGCGGCGGCCCGCGAGACTCATCAAAAATCGGGTCACCGATCCTGCGCGCGCGCGCGCGCGTTCGCAGTTTGATCGCGCGGCATGGAGCTCGGGGGCCGCATTGGTAATCAAACTTCGACGCCTCGAACGCTCGCTCGCGATGAAAGATGAAAGAGCGTCGGGTGACTCGACGCTTTCTGGACCACTTTTCTCTCTCTCTGCTCGCTCGCTCTTTCTCCGCCGTCTTTCTCCTCCACCTACGATCGCTTCGTAATCGTATTATTAGCTGTGGAATTCCGGTTTAGTGAACCGATATATAACTAGAAAGCCGATACCTAGGCGCGCTGCCGGGAGATGGTCCGACGTTCGACATATGGAATCTGTGGAAGCCTCTTGACCCGCTTGACCTATGGCTTGACCTACTTGGTATTATAATACTACTGCCGTATCATGGTGAATAGTCCACAGTAACGCCAGGTATATACCACTATGGTCAATCAATTTATTAAAATTTCACATTTATCAATGTATCACCGTGAAATTCGTCTCTGAACTCCTTTTTGCGTTGTTGCTTGCTGCACCCAGTACATGTAACGTACAAATTTCAAGATTTTCTCATAAACCGTTTAATCTATAAACTTTATATTAAAAGAATATTACATTCATAATAGCATTTGAAAGGAAAAATCATTACAAATTAAAGTGTAATTTTTTAATCGAAGCAGGTAATGTTTCTGATGTCATTAGATTACTCTGGTTTTTATAGACCATTCCATACAGTGAAATGGTTATACTTGTATAAAAACATTGTCTTCTGATGTATGCTTTTTCCTTAATCACTTGATGGGTTTTGCTCCGAACTTTTCCTTGTATAAAAGGCGACTAAAATGGTCCACGATTGATGTGTGTATGAGACTCTAAGTAGTACTTTATGTCGTATAATTTCTTATGTAATTATTCATACCCACAGATCAGCTGTGTCATTTTTTCGCTCAGTGTATTAATCGTCCGGTATAATGAGTGATATATAATCGCCATTGTTCCCGCTTGAATTCCTTTAGTTAAATTAATTTCTGTAACAGTTCTATTTTTTTAGTATGTATGTGTATTATATAATATAAGTTTTAATATTTTTTATATTTGCAAATAACCGAATGATTTCTATTCGTCTGATGAAACCTTAAATTTATAAATAATTTGTAAATATCTGTTTAGATCACTATATCATATTTTCTTAAGATTATTATTTATCACTGACTTTTAAAAGTTGCTAACCAAGTAAATTTTTATGCCCATCATCTCTTTAAATGCTATGCTTTATTATTCTGCTTTTCTTATGAATAAACATAAATTGTTATTTATTTATCCGTTTATTCAAACATGATTTACTACGGATATTCAAGAAGAATGTACCTAATAAATGTTGCCCACAAAAAACGCTAGTGTTTATGGATATTAACCATTATATGATAATTATAAACAAATAAATTTTGCAAACTATTATTTTAAATACAGCAGAATAAAAATTTTAGAATAAATTACTATAAAATCTTTAACTTTTCACAAAGTAATATGATTAATAATATATTGATATTGTTATAACTATATCAATTTAATTGTTGTAAAATAATGTATTGTATACTTTTAAAAAAGTACATTATATATGAACAACATCAGTGAATAATACAGTAAAATTAATGTGTAACAAAATTGAAATAAAAATTTATTGTTCTAATATCAAATTGTATTTTGTCTGAACATTTCTGGCTCCGTTCAAGTGATAATCTATTAAATATACGTTTTGCTAATTAAATATTGTTAATCTCAAATATTTTACAAATTCTTATATAGTCATGCAAGAATCGCTATTTTTATTACGAGCTAAAACTACGTGATTGTTTCTGAGATGATCATACACATAATTGTCTGTAATTTATTATTTTTCTAATTATATAGTAACCACAAATATATTCATTTTTTCACAGTTATAACGTATAGTTGAGTATTTTTTATTTCTTTTTTTGTTTTTGTCGTTTTTTAAGATTTTTTAAGATTCTCACTTTCCTGACAGGTATGTTTGTAATTATTTAAATACAAATCTTTGAATTTAGACATGAAAATGATACGTTCGAACAATTTCATTATATCTCATTCTAAGTTCGATAAAAAATACCAGTTATAAAAACTTAAACAGAATTATTTCTTTATAAAACTCTTGAAAATGAGTTATACGCTTTGGTAACCCTTAAATTAATAATTTTTTTAATTAATAACTACTATTTAAGTTTGTGTGTTTTACTGTACATGATTAGGTATTAGAAATATTCAAAACTGAATCAATAATTTTTATTTCTAATTATACAGATGGCGCAAGACTCGCATTGCATTCTTGCGAGTAACTGGAATGACTCATTATTTATATACATATAGACAGTGTTAGGGTTTAAAGTAATAACTATAATTACGTGGAATAAATGCAATAGTGCAATTAAATTGTTAAAATTCGAGAATCACGGCAATATTGAGATATTGTGATGTCAAACATGTTTCATCACTGTTAGATTCTACAATAATGTACATATTACAGTAATGAAAATGGTTATTGGAATGTACATTAATGTTTGGGTAAAACTTGATTGATACGTATAATGAAATGAATTTTACTATACTTAAATCATGTTTCAGGTTGCATTGCTAAGCAGCATAGTAATTTTGGTTGAATTTACTAGATTTATTGATATGATATTTATTTTGAAGGGAGTGTAGAAACAGTGATAGAGAAAAAGTCAAAATTGCGCGTATACTGCGTGCGTATGTGTGTTTTGCAGAGTAGTAAATAATGATACGTTATCTTGACTAATACACATAAGAGGGATATATAAAGTTTAAGAGGAAAGACGTAAGAGGCGTCGTAATAAATCCGAAAGGATTTATTGAAATGAATACAGTAATTAATAGGTGAGAAGGGGCCGGGCGCAAGAAGGAAAGAAGCCGCGCGCGTAATTGTCTTGATGAAACGTAAAATATCAGTTGGGAAGGAGGGAGGCGCAGAGGTGGCTAGAGGGGGAGGGCGCGAGGGCTTTGGGGCAGCCGCGCGGCACATCCGCGATCGAGGCGCGCGGTGTTTTTCCTCCCTCGTGCACGCGAAGGAGGAGGGCGCGGAGTGCAGGGGGGGGACGCAATCATAAAAACAAATCAAAGGCGGCGCGCGTCTGGCCCATAAACAAAAGGAAAAGGAGGCGAAAAAGCCGCGAGCGGGCGAGCAGCGGCGCATTTACGAGGCGGGCGCGCGGGTCCCGCGGCCGGGAGAGAAAAAGAGTGAAACCGGAAACCGGGGGCTGCAGCGCTCGGGCATGCGGCTCACGTCCGGCGCGGGCAGATCGCGTCCGCAGTCTCGGCATAGCCGCCGCCGACTTGATGCGCCTATCTCCCCGCCGAAATCTAGCCGGCCGCGCGCTTTTTCCCGCTCTAGAGCGGCCCGGCACTTTTTGGGCGGCTCGCGAGGGACTAATGTTCGGCCGAGGTAAGCATCTGGCCGCCGCCTCGGCCGCGCGCGGTATAAATCCCCCGGGCCGGCATAACGAGGTGCCGGCCGGTGGCGGGCGGAGCCTTTGCCGAGCCGCCCGCGGCCTCTCACGTAACCCCGCGCTCGTGTCCCTGTCGCCTGCGCATCGGCGCCAATATTTTCATTTACGTGAGGGTATGCTTTGTCCCCGGAGCGCGGCACGACTCGCCGCCGGGGCCACAATTCACTCGGGCCGTGTGCCCGGAATTTCGGAGACCTCGGCCCGCCCCTCGCCACCGCCACTTTCCACCTACTTTTTTTTCCCCCTCCTCCCTGGCGCTGCCCCGGCCGACCCCCTCCCTACCCTAGGCCCTTGCCTCTATTATTAATTAACAATTACGAAACCTTTTATGGGGACCGTATCCTGAAATAAGCCGCAGTAAACACACTCGGACAGTGAGTGCTGCTTTGGATTTAGTGGCTACAAAGGCCCGGTTGTAAAGCACCCGACTCCGGATAGATCCCTTTGCATATAAATACTTTACTACGTTCCTTTGCCACTAAAACTCCCCCGAAGATTCCTTGATTCAAAAAAACCGATCGCTTTCCTAGCCCATCGAGTGAATCTCGCGTGCTGGACAAGAGACCGCGAGCTTCGTTGCGAATATGCCACGGACGCGTCATCTTTTGACAAATCAATTGTTTATTTAACGGAGAAGTAGGAGGTTGAGAAAGAGGCAGGCAGTCGATCGTTTAAGGACAAAATGCGCACAAGACAATACTAGTAAGATCGCAGAGCGTATAAACGGTAACACGGTAACGGTATCTGCCTCGAGACTGGAGCGATAATGAGTCGAAACCCCGGCGGAAAGTTCCCCAAG
The DNA here is from genome assembly GCA_018906755.1 of Sycophaga agraensis. Classification (NCBI taxonomy): domain Eukaryota; kingdom Metazoa; phylum Arthropoda; class Insecta; order Hymenoptera; family Pteromalidae; genus Sycophaga; species Sycophaga agraensis. The sequence continues at coordinate 4,129,144 of JACCIE010000011.1, forward strand.
CCCGAGAGCTGAAAGAAGTGCCGAAGGAGAGCTCGGCTGCAGGATGATAAGGAAGTTCCCAAGTCCTTTTGTAGTGCGTTTTTTACGCGCGACTAGGCGAGCGAGGGGCGCGCGGGGCAAAGTTGGGCAATAACTTACTCCGGCCGAGGCGCTAACGCGAAATAATAGGGCGCGCGGATAATGATGAATGGGCCAGTGGCCCTGGCGGCTCGGAGCAGTCAATCGAGGCGGCGGCGGCGGCGGCGGCGCGGGCGTCTCGCGGGCTTGTTTTTCTCGGGAGCCGCTCGGTATATATCGAGATATTCGGCTGATAAGCCGGGCGGCGGTGCGGATCCGCACGCACCTCGGCCCCCGGCGGTCCATAAATCGGACAATTTGTCCGGGGCGTCGGAGGGATCCTCGGCGGGATTTTCATCGCGGCCGATTCGCATCTCGGGGCGCTTTTCGGCATAGCATTACGCCGAGAAAGGCGCGGGCGCGGGCGTAGGTACAACGTAGATATAATTGGCGAGGGCGATGGGGAGTCGGGTGTCGTCGGCCGACGTCTCTCTCCTCGGGGCTTTTCGCGGGGGCGGGGGCGGGGGCCTTTTTCTCGCGGGCGCTTATATATATACGACTGGCCGGATGATAAAGGGCGGCGCTGGGGGCCGTCGCGCCCTCGGGATTTATTCGCGATTGCGCGGGGGCTTCCAGCATCGAGGAAGCAGCAGAAGTAAGTCGAGGCGGGGGAATCGAGGGAGGACAAGATTTACGCGCGGCCGGCCCTTATATATACAGGGTATATAAGGCGCGAGCGGGCGCAGGGGTCCTGAAGAGGGTCGCGGATATAGTTTAGCGTGTGCGGGCGAGGAGCCGGAGAACCGGTCGGCGGCCCTGCCCCCGCGCCTCCCGCCCAGACGACAATAAAAGGCCCCGGCGGAGACAGGGACGCGCGCGGCCGCGTGCGTGCCTGCGGCAAAAATGAATTGTTATATCCTCTCAACAAATGAAGCGGCGCGCGGGCTAGAGGTGGCCCTCGCGCGGGTATAAACCCCCGGCGGCCGGGCGACGCGGGGACACGTGTTTCGCCGGTCGCCATTGTTTCCCCGTGATGAACGGGCCGGCGCGCATCCCCGGGCGGCCTCGCGGGCGCCGATCCCTTGTTTATTAGGGGCCGGGGGCCGATTTATGCCCGGGGCCGGGCCGCTTCCCCGAAGCCGGGGCCGTCCGCGGCCGCGGGCGTAATCGGCCTCATTTGTACCTCGGGCGCGGGCCGGCCGCCGAGCGGCCAGACGGCGCGTCGCGCTCCGGGCCGCCCGGGGGGTCGCCGCGGACGCCGCCCGCGGCTCCTGAAATCCCCGGCTGATGCGCGGCCGATATGCCGCCCGGGGGGTCGCGGCCCGATCCCGCGCCCGATTGCGCCGGGCCCCCGCCGATCGCTAATTTTATCGGGGGCCACCGAATCCGATTTGTCCCGCCGGCCTAGGGCAGATAAGGCCCCTTGCCGCTGCCGGGGCTAGTTCCCCGGGAGGGGGAACACCAGAACCCCGCGCATCCCCTGGAACCAGCCTCGGGACCGCACTCGAATATTTATTCGATTACGAGCTAGTCTCGACGAGCTTCTTTTTTCCCGGAGAGAACAATCTTGCCGTTTTGTCAGAAAGCCATGCGGCCGCTAGTTGCACGCTGCAATGCCCTGCAGTTATACTAGCTTCGTATTCTCCTGGTTCTCTCGTCTTAATTCTCGTCTTTTCAGAATGCAGAAATGATGCTAAGCCCGCAGCGGTGCTTACCATACGAATTTCCACGTTACACCTGGACTGAATAAAAACTTTACGCGTATAATAATGTAGTTTACAAGGGAAGGGAACCCCAGGGTATGTACCAAGGAAAATCCATTTGGTGAACAGTCGTGAAATTGACAGCTTGGTAAAAATAGGAAAATCCTGCGATTCTTGGTACGAAGGGATTATGCATACAGAGGTTGCTTGTCAGGGCATGGTATTGCGAAAGTCGGTTTGTCAGTCGGCTCGGATGATAATGTAAGCTAGGCTGCAGGATCTAGTAGAGTAATCAGAGCTGTGCATAGGAGGCGGCAAGCTGCTACTACTTAATCCCCGGGATTCAGTTTATCCCCGAGTGATAGCTGGGGAAAAGGCGGTTTGGCAGGGCTACCGAGGAGCGGGGCAGAAGCAAGTCCGAAGTGGTGGGCGAAGAAGAAAGCCGCAATAATCAAGGTTTATGGGGAGCAGCGCCACCCAGAATGAGGCGAATTGGTCCGAGGCGATATTTAGGGAGTAGAACGTCGAGGCTTGACAGGCGTCCTCGATCACACGGCTTATCGGGCCCTGCGGATCGCCACGGACTCGCAAGATCCTCCCCGGCTCTTCCTCCTCCTTTAGTCGCTCAATCTCGTTGGCCGGTCTCCCCGATTGCCGCCTTTCCCATTATATACCTCTCCCCGTGCTCCTCGGCCGCGCACTTTTACCGCGCCCCGCGCGCCCCCGAGCGCTGCGCCTAAGGGACTCCTCTGCCCCCGCGTGCACCGATCCGGAAGGTGCAGTCCTCCGCGCGATCCCGCGGGGGGATTAGCGGCGGGCGCTTTGGCCCGCGAGGCCGGGCGCTTTCCCGGGCTAATTGGCAGGGCGGCGGTGGCGCGGGAGATGAATCGCGTGCGCGCGGCACGAGCCGCGGCCCGGCTTTTGTCACCGGCGGGAGGCGCGCGTAATGGGAGCCGCGCCGCGGGCCCGGGAGAGCCCGCCGGCGGCCGGGCCGCGCGCCGCGGACGCGATAAATCCAGAGGGGAATTAATTGGCCGCCGGGGCCTGGGGGCCCCTCGAGTCCTCCGCCTGCCCCCCCCCCCCTCCCGCCCGGCCCCTCGCTCTCGAGGGCCCCGGCCCGGCTCCCTTATAATACCGAGCGCTCCAACCTGACGTCCTACAAATAAAATCAGCTCGAGGAATGCTCGCTACGCGACGAGCCTCCCTCCTCTATATACTATCTCCCGGGCTTCTATTTATTGCCCTCCTTTCTCTCTTCCCTTTTGCTTTTCCTCCCGGCCTCTGTCTCTCTCAGTTAGAGATTTCGTTTTTACGGCTCGAATCCCCGACTATCCTCTATTTTTATCCAATATACGGACCCTTTAATCCTTTTACACTGTTGACTTGAATGGATTGCTTTTCGTTTATCGCCCCAATCCTTACCCGAGTCAACTTTTCCGCTTCTGTGCCTCTCGGCCTCTTACTGCCGACGCTTATTCTTTTCAACTCTTTACCTCCTAAACGACCATGATTTAACGCTACTCCCTCATACCAATGGATATACCTTTCAATTTTCATTTCGGCCTCCATCTCGACCGTTGTACCCTTAATAAAAACTTCCAAAGCTTCCTCACTAAACTACTCCCGGTTCTTCTGTATTATGCTTTAGAACGCCTGTGCCGGCGCTTCGCGTCAAATAACTCACACTCCAAATCAAATATTTAATATTGCCCTTTATAACCTCCCATTAAGTCGCTTAATATCCTCCAATCCTTCATTTGATAATTACGCAAAAAAATCACAACTTTATCAAATCTTACTAATTATTAACATTCGTGCACTACATTATATACTGCACTCGTTATACCGATATACATTAAATGAAACAGAATATAGAACAAGTACATTGCGCCTGTACGGTTTCTCCTGAGTACGAATAGCAATAATTTCATTATTTCATCATTTTAATGCATCCGAAATAGCATTTACATAAATGTAGCTGCAAATAAAGTTATACTTCCACATTATATATTTATACCATATTTGTGTATTGGTAGGACTTTTATTTTATCCTGTAATTCGTAATAAATAAAAGATTTTACTTTCAATTTTTTAGCACGAATTGAAGTTCCTGTACATAAATTTGAAAATGATCAATTGCATTTTCTGCAGTTTAAAGCTAAACGCTTTATCAGAAAAGTAAAATGTGCCAATTAGTAAAAGCTACACAGCACGCAAGGCGATATTTTTCGAGTTTTGCACGTTCCACGTGTAAAGTCGTCCACTAAAGAATTCTGAAATATTTTGTTGAATGTAAATATATTTATTAAAAATGTTGCACAGTGGCAATTGAAAGGAAATACTTATTTTATCTATAAAATTATTTGCGTATTGGCCGTGATTTATGGGACTTACATAAGCGGTGAGGTGTCGGTGCGCGTTCCACCTGTATAATCGAGTTGGCCTAAGTAGTACTCCTTGAACAGTTCGGAATCTCGGCGGCAAGTCTGTATTGCGCAAATAATTAAACTACGGGATACTTCTCGGAAGCTACGCCTCGGCAGCGAAGGGGCAAAGAAATAGAGGCGAGGGAGAGCCGAGGCGGAGGCTCGGGTCCCTGCGGCAGCGGCCGGGGGGACCGGCGGTGCAGCGGCGCGCGCGCGCGGGCAGATCGGAACAGGACGTAATATATGGGGGTCCCGAGACAACGGGCCGGGCCTCGTCCCGGGCGCGGGGCCGCGGGCCCAAGTGTCCCGGGGCCCCGCGCCCGCGCACGGCTTATTTAATTGTCGGCCGTGTGCCCTCTGACACGGTTTCGAGGGCCGCGGCCCCGCCCAATTAACACGACTCCGCAGTTGCCGGGGCGCCGACACGCCGAGGAGAGAAAACTCCGAGAGAGACTCGCGATATATAGGGCGATGCGTGCACCTTGGAAAATTGCCCTCGATGTTTATGTCGGCGGGGAGGGGGGGGGGGGAGAGAAGGGGGGTGCCGCTGGCGATGGCGCGGGGAGGGGAGCGCGCCGCGGGCGTAGCAGGTAGCATAAAGTACGTACACTTTAGAGGCTGCGAGGCCGGAATACCCGAGCAGCTGATGCAAATGGCCCGCGCGCGCAATCAATCTCCGGGCAGTCATAAATAAACTCGGCGCACTTTTCCCGCAAGAAGCCCGGGGTATATATCGGCCGGCTCATCGCCGGGGGCAGAGAGGCAACGAGGAAAAAAAAAAAAAACAAAGGAAAGACGTGGGCCCGCGGAAAAACGCCGGCTCACCTGCGCAGTTGTCACGGCTCGCGGGCCGCGTATATACGTGCGCGCCGTAATAGTAATTGGCCGGCCTAAAAATATATACCGGCGTCCAGAAGAACCGGCGGCGGCGGCGGCGGCGGCGTCGGCGCGGCTTGTGTAAAGACTCGGGCCGATACTTAAATCAGCACAGTCACTCAGCCTCGCGGCTCAGATTGATGTAAAGCCGTGTTTTACATTCAATTCAATTGGGCAAAAAACCGCCCCTCGGCCCGGCCGCGGCTCCCGCGCGCATTGTGCTGCCGCGGACCGAGGCTCCTTATGCAATTGCGCGCCCGCGTATAATAAAGGGCCGCGCAGATCGGATCGCGCCCAAACACTCCCGGGTGTCTTCAATTACTTTCGCCCGGGAGAGAGACGTGTGCCCTTATTCATTTGCCTCCTTTACCTCCCTGCCCATTATTTATGCCCAAGGCCGCCGCCCCTTCTTTATAACGCATTTTTCCGCCAATTTAGCCAAAGCCTCTTTGAGCGGATCCCGACGACGCCCCCAGCCTCCCCGGCCCCGCTGCCGTCTAGCCTTTTCTCTCGCGGACCAATTACGCCGAGCAGTTTTGCAGGAGTCAAAGTATCTGCACTTGTGGGCACGTTATATTAAACAGGAAGAGACATTTACTTATTAGTCTACGCATAAATCGTCTTGTACGCGTAAATCACTTCACGTTACAGTGGTCAAATAACAGAAGGTTATACCTGTTACCGAATTACTGTTTCCAGCCACCAAGTTCCGGTTCTGCCACTACATATCGACCGAAAAAAAAAATCCAACCGGAACTGTTTCATGCCTATTATATCGCAAAAAACAGATTGGATAAGCCGCGTTATTCAAATGACTATATGCGCTCGCTCGCTTGGAATATAATATCTCCTTTTTTTTTTCCTTCAACCGCGCGACATTAAAGTTATTGCACAGGCAGAACTAATTTTTAGCGTAATGTATGGAAACTTACATGGCTTTTAACGATTGTCCCCCGAGCTTACTATCGGCCGCGGCGGAAAAAAAAAAAAGGAGGCCATTAAATTTTCCCGTAGCGTAGGAGTGGAGCGCGGGGCGAAGCGCCGAGGGAAATAAGGGGACGCGCTCCAAGCAATTATCCCGATGATAAAGAGCTGCGCTGACAATTATTTTTGAGACGCGGGGATATAAGAAAAAAAAAGAAGGTAGGGGGGGGGGAGGCAGGGGCCCGCGAGGAGCGTGCGAATAATCGTAATTTATTAGGGCGACCGGTAGCCCCGGCTCGGCGCGCGGCGCCGATCGATTCGCGCGGCGCGGTTTGACGTAAATTGCGACGAGCCACGTAAATTGCTCGCGCGCCAGTCACCTCGCTCCTTAATCGCGAGCGAGTGGCGCGCATTCCGCGACTGTCAACCCCCATTCCGGCTCCGAGTCGGCCGGCCGGTGGGGGGGGGGGAGAGCCTCGGATCTCGGGCGATTGAGGTCGAGCGCCGATCGGCGGGCTCTCGCGGGGAGCCCCGGCCAAGCTCCCCGGCTTTTATACGTATTTATGCACCTCGCGCGCGCGCGCGCGCTCTCAAACGACTACCTGCGCCCGCGCCGCTATTTATTCTCGCGCGCGATCTTTCCTCCGGCCCGGTCCTTTTTTTTTTTTTACCCCGGCAGGTAAATGTTTATAATCGAGTGCGCGGCGCTCGGGTCTAGGGCGTTGGGCTCGCCGCGGATTGAGTCATTTCTTCCAGGGAGTATAGACTCGCGCGTCCAATTGCAATAAAACTTATCTTAAAAGTTCATAAAATGACCCATCAATCTTTTTTACCGTTTCCGAATGACGCTTTACGACTCGAACTGGCCGTTCGATGAAATTAGCCGGTTCTCCTGGCAGTTCTGCCGCGTGTATTGCGCGTTATATACCTTTCATAAATGCTAAACGTATGTTTCATTTCCGGTATAGGGATGCGCAGTAAACTAATGCGAACGATTTATCCCGAGAGCGAATCGTGAGCGATCCTCCTTTTCTGCCGGCTTACTCTGCTTTGGAAACTGGTTTGACGTTCTCGAAAAATAGTATCAACAATCGTTCCGAGTTAAAATTATCCTGTAATAAATTCCGAAACCACTTACAAGTTTGAGATGTAACAGGTTCTTTGAAGGCATTTCTCGAATCACGTGCTTTAAATTTAAATCCTCCGGGACGAGTGAAATTTATGATGGTTAGATTTCCTTCGAATCGACGTCTGACCAACTTATCTGACACTACTTGGCCCGTTACGCATTAGAATAACGTATATTGTTTCAATTAGATTATAATAGGGCTTTTAATTGGATACGCGCCTTCGTCCGATTATACGCGGCCAGATGGAAATTGTGCTTGCTCAAGAAAAATGGCCGAGTTAATCTTACGGGAGGCTGTATAATGTAAGGAGTTATTATTAGTCCAGGTGTTTATCATGCGCATAGTGAATGAGATTTATTATTCGCCGGCCAGTTGGAGTGCAAGTAGGCATCCCGGTAAATTGTTCAGCCCCATAAGGAGTAAATTGAGGCGAAGGTTTACGCGGGGGAAACACGCGTTCACGTGTCGCGGCGTCGTTATCCGGCGTAGCGGGCGAAACACGTGCGCCGGCGATTTCATAAGACCCGGCGCCGCCGCCGGGATTTCGGCAGCGGCCGAGCCGAGGATAAAGGAAAAAGTCATCCGGTCCCGGGGCCGCCGATGGATTCGCACGGCTCGCTGACGCGCGCGCGCCGGGAGAAAGCCGCGCAGGTACCTCCGCGTATATATATGTATACGTAGGCAGGGCGAGACGCGTGGGGCAGGGCGGGCGCGGCGCGCGCTTGCGCACGCCTGTAATAATGGAACGGTCCCGCGAGAAGCCACGAGAATGGGAGAAAAAATGGCGCGGCTTGGCGCCTAGAGGCTGCGCGGCATCCCGGGATCCCCGTCCGCTCGGGTCGCACGGGCCCGGCACCGTGAGAAAGTTGGCGCCGCGTCCTAGGCGCGCGCCGCCGCCGCCGCCGCCGCCGCCGCCGCCCGGGAATAAATAATTAATTAGACGGAACCCACGTGTACCGCGCGGCGTATATACGCAGGCGACATCGGCGCGGGCACATTATGAACTCGTGGAAATAAGAAATGTCGGGCCCGGGCGGCCTGTCATTAGTCATCGGCCCGGAGAATGAGCGAGGAGGCCCGGAGACGCGGCCGTCGTGTGTGGTGTCACGGGCCCGATATCCGCCGAGTCTGCGCGCCGGCGAGGAGGCGCGCGCGCGTGCACTGGTCCTGTGGGAACCCCGAGGTGCCCGAGGTGCCCGAGGTTGCCCGAGGCGCCCGGACGCCGGCCGCTGGTCCATTTTTACGACTACCTCTCAATTTCGGGATTCCAGGCCGCGTCCGGCGCCCCCCTCCCCGCCCGTCTAATTGAAATCGACGGCCGATATTAATTCGCCTCCGCTAGCCGGCCTCATTAGTCAAAGCCTCCGAGGGCCGCCCGGGCTTTTCGCAGTAGATACGCGCCGGGTGCGCCGAGACGTAAACCAGTTGCCCCGGGAGTGCGGGTGCGCGCGGCCAGGTGGAAATCGGCCCTCGAATATCGCCCTCGCCTAGCGCCTCCGGGGCCCATCACAACAAACGCCCCGGCGGCCCTCCTCACCTGCGCCTCCCCGGGATGCATAAACGAGTCCATTCGGACCGCACAATAGCGCCCGGTAATTTGTGCAATGGACCCCTTTGTAAATTTCCCTCCCACAGCCGCTTGGGTACACGCGGACTCGTGGCTATATGGCCCGCGAACACCGGGGTACACGCGCCGGGGGAAAAAAAGGAGCAGGAGAATTATCTAGTAATTTTCCGAGGGCGACGCGTGTACATACATGCAGGGTAGGGCCGGCGCGGCGGGGGCGAGGGGGCGACGGCGGGCGGCGGAGGCGCAGGAGGAGGAGGAGGAGGAGGAGCAGGAGGAGGAGGAGGAGGAGGAGGAGGAGGAGGAGGAGGAGGCGGGGGGTAGCGGGAGAGGAGGCCCCGAGAAAGGAGCTGGCGATAAGGAGAGGAGGCAGGGGTCCCGGGGTCCCGGGGTCCCGGGGTCCGCCGCGGGGGGAGGGGGCGAAGAAGCAGCGAGGCGAACGAATAAAATAAGCTGGAAAAAAGAGGAGAGAAGTACGAGGGAATCGACAACGAGGGGACAAAAAAGGAAGGCCGCGCGCGCGCACGGGAATGTCGTATATAGGAAGGCGCGCGGACGGCGGCGGCGGCGGCGGCGGCGGCGGCTGCGAGGGGCTGGGTCAAGGGTAACGAATTAATGAACCTCGGATTTAAATTCGACATTTAAAACTGGCCGGGCGTGTGTGCGGGGCGCGCGGCCGAGGGCCGATATTAAGAGACTCGCGGGCGATCGGGCCGCGCTGCACGGCCGTGTCCGCCCTTCCTGGAATCACTAATTAGTGTCCCTCCCGTTGGTCCCCGGCGCGGCGGAGGGGCGAGCCGCGGCCTGGGCCCAGATTGGCCGGCCGCGCGAGACGGAGCGACGCCTCGGGCCGCGACCCCCGCCCCCCTTTCCCGGGGCCCCCGGGAAAAGGCCCCGGCCCGGCTATCGGCCCTACGCGGAATGCCGCTCAATAAAACGCGCTCGCGCGCGCACTCGGCAGATTGGCCGGCGGCATTTCCGAGATTCCCCGGGGCGGCCCGCGGCGTAATTGGCCCGGGCCAGCCCCCGGCATTCCTCCCCGGCGATAGTTTCATTAATCGGGCCCATTGTCCGGCCGCGGGCGCAAATTACGGACAAACTGCCAAGGTGTCCCGACATTCCGCGCGCGGTCACCTGCCCGGGGGGGGGACGGGGCCCGGGGCCCGGGCTATCGGGACACGGTGTCCGACACGGCGCCCTGATAAGGGAATAAGGGAAAGGGCGCCTCGCCTCCTGGGGCGAGCGCGGCCCCGGCGCTCCCGAAACCCGGGGCCCTACGCACGGGGGTTGCGTGGAGCGGCGGGGCCGGGGGCCGGGCCCGGGGCCGGCGCACGGGCGCAGCCGCGCACGAGCTTCGTGCCCGATTCCAGGAAACGTGTCCTGCCAGCTTGTTAGGTGTCCCCAAGCCCTCTCTAATATATGACTCTAACTCTCCCCTCGCTGCCGGCGTTGCGCCGCGCCGGGAGGGGGTTACCGCGGCTCTACCTGCCCTCGCTCCCTCTCTCTCTCTCCTCGGGCCTCCTCGGCCCTCCTCCGGCCTCCTCTGCCTCCCGTCCGCGCGCTCGCGCGAGCCTTACCCCGACGACGAAATAAAATCGTCCGAGGCCGGGGCCCCTATCGTTCTCACGATTCTTCCGAGAAGAAAAAATGCGCCGACGCCCCTCCGCCGCAGGATGATATTAGCATAACGATTTTGCCACGTCGGCCGATTGTCTCCGGCGGCCGCGCCCGCCCCCGGCCAAATTAGCGCCGCGGCCCCGCGGGATAACGAGGGCCTCGCCGGGGCCCCGCGAGGCGTTAACGAGGGCCGCCCGGCCGGCCCCGCCCCGGCCCAATACATCGCCCGCCGCGCAGATCCATCAATCCCCGGCCGACCTCCCGCGACGCTCCTCGGCTCCTTCTCACGGCCGGGCAATTTAGCCTGCCGCCGGGCCCGGGGGATGCGCCGGCCTCTTCCGCGGCGGGCCGCGCGCTCGCGCCCCCTCGCCGGGCCATTGTTCCCGGGGCCGCCGGAAAAGCGGCCGCGCACTTGCGGGGCCCGTCGCCGCGCGCAACAGCCTCCCGCGGCTGTCTCCGCGTCAGCCCGCGGCAATCTCCTGGGAATCAGCCCCGTCCCGCGCATTGTGCGCGCTACGTGCAAACTGCGCGGCTCTCGCGGAATTTACATCGGGCCCGCCTCGTCCTTCTGCGCCGGGCAGAGGGCCCCACCCCCCACTCCCACCCGAGGCTTCTTCCCAGGGGCGTGGCGATGCACGAGCGGTTATCGAGCCGCTATCGCCAATAAATCTACGCCTCAACTAGAACGCGCTCGCGGGGAGAGCGCAACTCCCGGGCGTTATACGTGTGCGTGCCCTCGCGCGGTGCACGTGCACAAGTGCTCGGAGATCCTCGCTGATCTGTCGGCCTGGCTAAGGAGCCCGACCCCGTCGATCCGCTCGCTCTTTTCTTCCCGGATAACTTGAGCGCCCGCGGGCCAAGGACCGAATCCCCTGCGCAAGCCCTGCGAGGCTCCGTCAAAACAAAAAAAAAACAAAGTAAAATGCTTGCCTCGTCGATTGACTCGTACGCCCTAGAGTTAAAAACATGCCGGTGCAGCCGTGGTACGCGCGAGCCTCGATAAAAACCGTCGACCTATGCGGCGATCGTTATTCCGTCCTTTTAATGACACTGTATCGCGGGAAAAAACTTATTAAATTTCGAATCACAACTTTATTTTAATATTCCCGCAGCAAAAAGCGGTGCAAGGAGAAAGAGAACAAGAATATTAAACGCTGCTCCCGCGGCGCGAGTCATCAATCATTTACTGATTGACCTTCATGATCCCATGACCGTGTGTTTATTATGCATAAATATGAAACACGCGTCACTTGTTAAGCTTGCATTTTACCATTTTACTCGAGTAACAAACTTTTCGAACAAACTCGCAATCAAGTGAATGTACGACTACTCGTAAGACTAGGGGATACTTGCCGCGCCATCTCTTACAGAATCGGCGAACTTTGCAACAGCGTCGCACTCAACTAACAGCTTTCGATCGCCGCAAAAATCTATACACTTAAACGGTCATTTTATACCAAAGATCGATTACATACACCAGCTTCATTTTATTCTCAGAATTATTCAAGCGTAATTAGAACAAGCATTTAACGAGAGTGTAACAATCGAAACAAAACAACAATAACAATATAACGGATTATCCAAAATATAATATATCTTTAATATGTGTCAGTTATTTAATAAATCATTTTCTGTAATCGATTCAAAAATTGTTTAAAAATATTGCGTAAATCTGACATCTCGCTCATTCAAATCTAATATACAAATACAAAAAAATTGGACCTTGGTTTTAAAATTAATTGTTTCCAGAAATGGTTATTTTTAGTTTCCCTACATTTATTTATATTCTTGCATTTTACTTACATCACAATATAATAATGTAATACAATTCGTACTGCAAGTGCTTTGTAAGCAGGATCTGAACAAAATAATTTTTGTTATATAATAAAAATGGACGTGATTACGCCAATGGCGATTTTCCCTTTGTTATATCATAAATCAGCAACGCAATGACTTATTACAAATGTAATATTATACTAAATTAAAGTTTCACATAATATTTAAAAAAATCAGTTAATTAAAATTAAACAATTAATGTAACGGCATCTAAAACATGTTCTAATTTAGATCTCATCTCATATAAATTGTCTTTTCAGGAGAAAAATGCGTTCATTTAAAACTTTGTGTCATCAACTATCAGAGTACATTGTTATTTTCTTTATTTTAAGACTTTTAGTGTTTTTTGTTTTGTTTTTAATCGCCTATTCATTCGATGTTTTACAAATAACTATTGTAATGGTAATTATATAAATATCCCATTTTGATTACACAAATGTTTCTGTCGACCTTAGATCATACAAATTAAAGTTTAATTCTCATAACACTTAACAAGGGAAAGTTATCTTAATATGGATAATGACGCTGAAAATTCATCGAAATAACAAAAATCCTACTGTAATAAAAAAAATGGAACTGTTTGTCGAAATAAAAACATCAATAAAGCGGGATAGAAATTAGATAAATACATGCTTTCAATTTTGAAAGATAAACCATTACAGACGTTAACTCGTTGGCTTGCAAAAGCGATGATAATGAAATGTGCAAAATGCAAATGGGGATACGGAGAAGAAAAGAAGCACGTCATCCTGACACTGCCACTTAAGCGAAAAAGAAAGTACAAAATTATTAAAAAGCTTGTGTGACAAAAAAAATATGTGCAACTTGCATCACAAATATTCTGGAAGATTGTAAGATATGTGTATAAAATGTGTATGGAGTACCGCATGAAGCAGCATATGTAATGCTCAATTAAAACAAGCAAACTTCTCTGTCAACGCGAGCCCGGACTAACGGTGAGCGCAGGTGACCGTGCCCTCGTCCCAAAGGCTTACAAAAGACCAGCTGGGAAAATTAGTTTAGGAAAATTGGGAAAAGCGGGGAAAGTGCAGCGGAGGCCGCGGGGAAGCGCGGCGGGAGCGGACAAAGGCGGGACAGTTGGCCGCGGCGGGTCCTCGGCGGGGAAAATCGCGGGGCCGGCGAGCGGCCGCGGGCGATCGGCGCGCCGGGCAAATTGGCCGGGGCCGCGTCCACCTATCGGGGGAGGGCGCCTCCGAGTATTGATGTCCCGGGCGGCGGCGACTTCCTGGGCGGCCTGGCGCCCTGACCCGCGCGCTCCCTCGAATCAATGACAAATCCGATGCGCCGCGGGCGGTGGCGCAGGGGCGCGGCCCGCCGCGGGGTCGATAGGGCCACCCTCGGCCTCCTCATACGCTCCGAGGAGGCGGCACTCCTTTTTTGGAGGAAACGGCCCGATTCCCCCGTCCGCCGCCGCCGACGCCGCCGCCGGCCACCTCCTCTTCTCCTCCGGCCTGCGCCGAATTCCTCTTTCAATTAGCCGAGCGCCCGCCGCGCCGCATCCTTCGCTTAATCAGAGGTTGCGAAATTGTATCGAGCCTCCCGATCAATATTTAACCGCTCCTGATTAGCGTGCAAAAGACTCCCTCGAAAAATCCCCTCGAATTAAGATAATCAATATGGTTATAATGAACTTTGTCCGTCCCCGGTCCGGCTGATCAGGCGACCGTACTGTCTAAATCAATTTCACAATTACCTATCTATTTATTTAAAGGCGAGCCGCGCAGTTGCACGCGCCGGGCTCCTTTGCAAAGTATAACGAGTCTGCAAAAGGCACAAAAAGAGATGTCAAGATTCAAACAAAAGCCGCGTAATAACTACTTTCACGGACACTGAGTATCCGGCATTACAACCGCTTAATGAGCGATAAAAATAAGAGTTAAAAAATAATAATTGAACTTTCAAACCATTCGATATAAAGGTTGATCCAGTTTAACGGTTGCATGGCTACAATTAACGCCGCGCCGATAACTGGGCTCGCACGGTATATTCACCCAAGACAAACAGTGCAAATAATAGGGACATTGCAATGTACCTCGGTGCAAAAAATTAAAGGCAAGAAGTATGATCGTGACTTGAATAAAGTATATCTAACTTTTACTTTCGATAAATATGTACATATATCTATATATATATATATATATTGAAGCTTACGTATATCTGTATAAGCAAGTGCACGAAGTTTCTGTTAAGTTCGCGCGTGCCGAAGCAATGTATTTTTAAGCAACCTGTACACCAAATAAAATGAGATAGGCAGTAGACCTCGTAAGTGTGTTTGTGGGTGTAGATTGAGTGAGAGAGAGAGAGACGAGTATATGGACGATCCCTGGAACAACTATACTTATCGGTGATCGTGCCTTGCAGCTCTTGGCGAAACTGTAGAAGAAGCAACATCAACTGCAAGAGAAAGAGTAAGAGAGAGAGAGAGAGATAGAAAGATAGAAAGAGAGAGAAAACACGCGAGAGAGTAAAGCTTCGAGTCCCGCTTCTGTAATTACTATCCTTCTTCCAGGTTCAGCCCCCCTCTCTCTCTTTCTCTCTCTCTCTCTTCTGTACAGATATTTTTTTTACTCATCTGTTTCGTGTGTACACATAGCACATTGTGCATGTACATGCTCTAAACACCCGCTAATCAAACTTTTTATTTATATTTAATATATTCGTATAAAGGTATAATAGAAATAATGCAATCGTAATATTATAGCCTTGTTATACACAAAGATGTAATAAAATTATTATCATGTCATGCATTACTACAGTCTGTTTCATAGCTTTAATTATACGAATATTAAGTGTCTGAACTAACAACTGATTTTTAAAATTCTAACACGTTAAAAGAAGTACATTAATATCGTCTAATATAATTTGGATTTAATTTGAGTAGATACTATATTGTCACTTAATCATGTATCGTTAATATATAATTTAAATATAATAGAATATAATTCTAACTATGAATGATTTTTTTGAATCTCCCACCCATACGATGCTCGATTGTTTTATTTACATGTATAGTATTCTAGTAAATCAATGATAAACTCGTACGTTGAATGATACAAAATCGTGGCATTATTTTTTCGACACACCACTAATCTTACACGTGTAATGAATAATAACTGTGTGCATATTTAAATGTAATTGCTTATGCACACACGGATAGGAATACTCCTGAAATACTTGTAGGAACATTAAGGACAATTCAATAAAATAAATTATAGAACCTCGAGTTGCACTCACGCGCTTATGCGATGAATTGCGCGGCAGTAATCCTGATAATAAGCGGTTTTACAAGTACGTTGTATAGGTATAGTAACGAAAGTGCACGCGTCGCATCTATACTTGCACAGGCAGAGCTGCATGTGTTAGCGTATAAACGAGTACATATGGGCGTCGACTTTCACGCGCGCAAACCGTGAATTTCACCCCTAGCAGCGCTCTCGTCGTGTACACACACGCGCTCGACCTGCAATTCCAAGATGCCTTCCTTCTGCTCCTCCGAGTCTACATCTGCGCTTTTAGAGAATATTCGTGATGATAGCGTCGTCGCTCCCATTACACCGATGCGCGCGCTCTTGAGATTCTTGTGCAGGGCCTCTGGTTATGCAAATTATGTAATAAACTGTACGGTATTATACGAAAGTATATGCGGGCACTCGGAGACGTAGCCTTGTTATAAAAGACGTATACTTTTGATTTTTCTACGATCGTTTTTATACTTAATCCCCGACTTAAAATTTAATCTAATCATAAAACTCTTGGAGACGTATTATCATTATAAGGCAGAAACACAAATATGCCCACTGCTGGATAAAAGAACTGCTTGGGTTGCCGTGGTGAAGATGCAGTGTCGCACTAGAACCCGAACGTCTTTTCTGAAGCATAATGACGGTTTCTGCCCACGTGATGGATGGGATTCGCCGGTACCTTGTATCTCTTCATCTTATATCGACTTGCAGCTACCAGCATTCGCTTATTAAACCTTTGGACTGAATTCTTCTCTACTTCTCTTTTAGCCCTTTTCAGACTCTTTTCTCATTAAACACGCATAAACGCGCTGCATCTCAAGATCGATGACAAGTTACGCATACATATAATGTATTCTTAAAAATTTTTTAATGAGCTCACTGTGGATTCGACATCAACTTGTCATTACTTATATAAACAATGAGCAAAAATTTGAACAACCTTGTGGAATAGTAATTTTTTTAAAAGAATTCTACGTAATTCCATACCGAATCCTTTGAAAATTTGTTAAGCGTTTATAACAGTATACTCTTTGTATCAATTACGTAACTTAGTTTGCAGGTCATGCGAGATGTACATGACAACGGCACATTGTAAAGGAGATGGAAAAACTAAGAAATAAATCTTTTTCCTTTACACAAAGACAATTACCTGAAAAATTACATCCGAGCTTGGCAAGTCCGCCTATGGTGCACCGATATCCCATCATTCTTGATTTTCTCGTTTGTTGTGTAACGCGACTCGCGCGCTGAGATTATTACGGGAAGTATTATTTTCACCTGTTATCAAATTAGATATTGGCTTAGCGGATACAAGCGCGGAAAATAGCATTTCCTCGTGCACGTCTTTATATACGTCGGCAGTAATGGCGGCTCGCTGTGGGCGCAATAGAACAAGATCGGGGCTCCATTTTCTGTAAATTTCTTTCGAATCCAAAAGAATGCAGTGATTGCCGAAGAAAACCGAGCCTCACTTTCCAATGATTGAATTAGGTGTACCGCACAGATTACTCGTTGCCAGGGTACACTTAATTAATCGCATCGTCGAAGGGTCCGATATTTTCGAAGAAACTCCTCCTCGAGCGCATTCTAATTAGAATTACACGTGCAAATAAAGCATAATGTTAATTCGCACCTGCGCGTTACGCTGCCGGCACGAAAACCTGAATATAAATAAAATGTACGCGCACGCAGCACGACGGGTCCCTCCCTGCTTCTCGAGCTGCTGCACGCACGGGGTTGTTCGCTTTGCATTTTTATTATGCGTGCGCGGATGATTGATGGTGTACAGCGCGCGCTTCTCAAGCGGTAGCAGTCGAAATCAAGCCCACAACGACGATGCAGATTGCAGATCTCGCAAAACGCCACATTACCTCGCTGCATACTTGTCATGCCCTGCATTGTTTATTACTGTCTGACGCCTTTAATAAAGATTACCTGCCAATGAAAAGCGCGCATTTCATTTGCCGGGATCCGCGCCCCGCAGTCGTATGTCACATTTGCCATGTTATTTATCTTATTTAATATTATTGAGCTCATATAAGCCGAATCAATATATAGTATACAATGGTTCGTCTTAGACTAACATTTAAAGAATAGGCTTATAGATTATTACAAACTGCTTTTCTACATTGTTATTTCTCCACTTCTTAAAGTAAATTACAGTTGCAGGTGCAAGCAGAACAAAATAAAATAAGAACAAAAAATATAAACTTCAAATAAGCGTAACATTAAGTAATTTATATTATGTATTTCTTATATTTACAAGTACATATAATAATCTTATATAAACTTTTTATATAATTGTGTATAGGATGTTATTTTTCAAAAAGGGATGACCTCTACCAATGTTATTTATGTGATTGCGTCGTATAACCATCAAATACAGAATGCAAGAAGTACCAGAGAGAACGGATCATATTCAAGATATAATACGATAATTTAAAGTACATGTTAAATAAATTTTATATAGTGTCAAAATGTAATCAAATTCATAGTTATTGCTCCAACAACAGAAATAAAATACAAGTGTATAATAATTGTAACTTACATAAAAACTATTATTACCCAATGTAACAATCCAGGTATCTAGATGTACTACGTTGTAAGTTTTCTAACAAAAAGTGTCTAACATCGAGCAAGGAGGTGAGATTTTGTATAATAAATGAAAAAAATCTTGTAAATAAATTCAATAATTACATTAGATTAGAAATGGTTGTGGTGTAGCTTACACCGCAACGTATTCTTGATTTCAAAGCTTCCACCGAACCAATCATCAACCTGTATACTGACAAGTACTGATTTTATTAAAAAATGAATCTGCCGTGTTAAAAGGAACGTTTAACAATATTGATGATATTTAACAAAATTCGAGATATAAAAATGGTAAAGAGGTGATCGGCATAGTTGATATAACGGCGAACAATAGGGTTGCAGTAACTGCAAGAATACGCATCTCCTGCTCGACCCATACTATTATCGCGGGGCATGTGTAACTACTTACACACATGTGGGCCGCGCGGCATACCTGGGGAGAGTTCCGGGCACTCAATAGCAAAACCTCGCATTACCCGAGCAACGCTCAGTGCGCGCTTCGGTATCCTCCCCCCGTACTTATTACAGTATTATATTTTACCAAGGAAGAGTATCTCTTTGTACGGGCATATAACCGGGCTGCGCAGATTGTTCCCCCGGCGCGCGTGCGCGCGACGATCAGCGGGGAAGGGCATTTTTCCAATAATGTGAAATGCGGAAGAAGATCGCCGGGGGCGCGAGTCACTCGCTCTCGACGGCACACGCGCTATCGCGGTCGACTCGAGGCCAAATCACCGGTTTTATTATTATGCCATGCTTTGCGCCTCGCCCCTTTTGCTTATAATACTTACACGCGCATTTTTCATTTTTTCATTTCATTTTTTAAACACGCGTATATCTTTCGCGCACCGTCCCCCACTTCCATCAATACCTTTTCTTTACTTTGCTTATTAACTTTTTATCAATTTTTTGTCCTAATTTTTATTCTCCGATGCATCGTCGAAACGGTGGACATGCACAGAGCGCAGTAAATATTTTTCATGTTTAAAGCGTGATCTCTGAACAAAATCAAAAAACTACTTTGAAATCGATTGAATGAATCAAAACTTTAAGTAATCTTTACTGTTGTATTGAACTAGTATTGTATTTACAAATTCATATAACAAATATTCGATCAAATATTTTATCTACTTTTCCTTCAAAAATGTTATGATACTTAATTTTCTACTTTCATGCTGAAAAAACTCGTACGTGTAATAAATGTATGAATTAAATTTGCATAAGAGTCAATGCATTAACTCTTAGAACTTGATTTGTTTATTTTGACTTTGTCTTATATGCCTTTCCGTCAATTATATAGGTCGTTAGTACAGTTATCACAAAGGCGCGCTCTGAATTGCACATAATATAAATTGCATGTCATCCATATAGTTGAAATTCATAGATTTAACTCTTAGATAAATATAATGCTAAAATTTTTAGCATTTTTTTAAATATCACTTTTATGTTCGTTATTTTGTGTTCTTTTGTAACAGCCCTACAAACGTGTTGTGAGAAAAAATGACAGACATTATTTTGTTTTTGGGTTTTGTCTGTATATTTTTAATGTAAAACACACTGTAGTACCGTATTATTTTATTGTTTTCAACATATTAAAAATAGAAAATTCTGTAAGCGCAGGGTTGGATAAGTAAAAAATTTATGCCATTCTTAATTGATTTTATTCTAATATTATAACGAGTTATTTCATATAATCTTCGATTTGAATTTAAGATATTAAATATAGTTTTAGTTCAATTAATACTACTTAGAAATGTAAAAAAATTGTAATGTAATTGTTTGTTTAAACTAGATTAAGCGTTTAAAATACACTATAGAGCAATTAAATACTGCATTTAAAAAAAGTAGTAGAAATCCATTAATTAGTACGTCTTTTATTTAAAAAATTTAACTTTTATTAGATATATTTTTATAAAGTAGGAAGGAGCTGGGGATCGATGCAAGTCTTCAATTTTATATGTATATTGTATATTTTAATGCATAATTATTTTGAAGAACAACTGATTTATATCTATGAAAACAGGTTGAAAAGTATTAACACAAAGTCAAACGAAAATTGGATTGTGGAACAGTGGAAAGGGAAATTAGAAATTCCATCTCGCAAGTCGCAACTGATCGCAAGTCGCAAGTGCTATCCAGTGAAAAGCAAGTGTACCCAGTATACCCTGATATACCTATGTATGCAAAATTATACAATATTTGATTTAAGAATATATTTAAAATTTCAATAAAAAAGAATATGAAGTTAAATGTAATAATATAATTAAACTATGAATTTATTTTTGATAAATCGGAAAAGTGTATCTCATGTCAATATATGTGAAAAGTACGATTTTATTCAATTAACCTAAAAATACTTTTAATTTACTATTTCTAAGAATTTCAAATATATTATCACTGAGAATCTAGGTACAGTTTTAAATAATGTATCGTCAAAATTTAGTAAATATTCAAACACTGCAATCACAAAACCAAAATGTACCTCAAAACGTACACCAAAATATACACCAAAATATACACCAAAATATACACCAGAATGTGCAATTGCCAAATAAAGTATTTCCTATTTTACCTCCAACTAATCCTGCATCACAATCACAATCGGTTACCCCAGTTGTATTGGATGCAGTTGCTGCTATGGCACTAAGCAAAGGCACTTCAATGTATCACGAACGAGCTTTAATGGCAAGAAATGATATTTGGCACAGGATATTAATACATCGTGGTGCTAGATATGACAAAGAAAGTATATTAAAAAGCATTTTGAAGACTGTTCATCCAGCAGATTTTATTCCAGTGAAGTATCAAGTGGTAGGAGATGACACTTGTTTTCTTGTTAGAAATTGTGATCGTGGACTAGATCAACTTTGTAAAGTAGGTTTGCATATAAATGTAACAGAGGAATGTTCTTTAATTCTTTCGATAACTCTAGCATTTGCTTCAATTCATCAACTGAAAATCAATATACAACCATTATTATTGACAGTATTAAACAAAAGATATAATGAAAAAAAGAAAGCTTTAATTCTTGATAATTTTCATAAAGATCCAGATATTTATAAGACTGTTTATTGTCCTTTATCACAAAATAGAACTATGATTCATGTTCTAAAACTGGCCAAAATTGCATTTGGATCTTTTGAATATTTAAGCTTACAAAATAATGAACTAAGTTCGTTATCACCTGAAACTGCAAACATTAAAACTGTAAAATATTTAGATTTAAGGCATAATAATATCTTACAAGTACAAGCTTTAGAACATCTTAAAACACTAAATATTTTAGAAATATGGCTAGATGGAAATCCCTTGTGTGAAAACTATTTTACTGCTAATCAATATGTAGAAAGTGTTAGACAATATTGTCCAAATATGTATAAACTAGATGGTGTGCAAGTGAATCAAACAGGACTTCCTATTACATTCAACAATTATGAAAAAAATTTAAACCGAAGAAATCTTGTAGAACAGTTTGTAGAACATTTTTTTTCAGCATATGATTACAAAGATAGAATGGTATTAAAAGGATTGTATCATAAAGAAGCATGGTATTCAACAACAGTTAGTACACCGACTAGTCCAGCAAGTAAAAAATTCCTTGAACCATTTAGTCATGAAAATAGAAATATATTAATTTTTGGTAAAAATAGTCATCAACTTTTATATCATGGTCCAGATCAAATTTTAAAAATATTTAAAAGATTACCTCCTACACAACATTATTACAAATCATTTTGTTGTGATCTTATATATGATACTGATGATATAGTTACAATCTCTATTGAAGGATTATTTAAATTAGTTAATGCTCCAGATCAAATATTTTCTTTTAACAGAACTTTTATTTTAACTGCAAAAGAAGAAAATGAATTTACTATAATAAATGACCAATACCATGTCTATTTGCCCGTGCATGGCATTGATTCTATAACTTATAATATAGAAAATGAACATCTACCCTTATTTAAACCAACTTGTTTTAGTCCTGGTGAAAAGGAAAATTTAACTCTCACTCTTCAAGAAATAAGTACAATGGGACTGGAAAATTGTGAAAAATATTTAATAGATGCAAACTGGGATTTAAAAAAAGCTGTTGTAAATTTCTTACATCACTACAAAAATAATCAGTTACCAAAAAACGCCTTTATTAAAGGCAATTAAAAAGTTAGAATAACTATTTTTGTAATGTATGAATAAGTGTTTTATATAGTTTTTAATTCTATTTTAATACAAATTGATAGAGCCATGTGTATAAAATATACTTACAAATAAGTATAAGATATTACTGTTTATTTAACCTAGCTATAATTTATATTTAGTGATTTAAACAAAAGTTTAATAAAAAAAATCTTTAATTAAAAACTGATATTGCAACCAAATTATTCGATCTATGTACTAATCATTTTACCTAAAAGTTTTTTGGGGAAACTACTATTTATTAATATATTTAGTTCATTGCTTTATTTTTATTATATAAAATTACCCACAAAATCACTATATTTCACTATTAATCTTAAATTTAAAATGAAATCAGTTAGTTCATTAATGTAAATTTAAATGATTCAGAATTTGAAAAAATATCTTATTTCCGTATTTGAAAGTTTCTCAGCGTTTAAATATCGAACGCATGTCGTAATGGAAAAAGATAAAACCAATATTTACACTTGAACTATCATATTTCTGATACCCAAAAATCGAAATACGTAATATCATTTGAATCTAATAAAATTATCGAATTCATTAAATAGAATAACTGTTAATCTCAGGTTGTTAAAACTGCTACATAAACTAAGCTTACGCGAATTAATATAAAATGATTGTTAACTAAAAGGCAGTAAGAATCTTTGAAACATTTTCATCGGGTTCTTCAAAAACCCCAGCCTATCTTCCTATTTTTATTTATTGCCATCGGATCATTATACCACAATTCATTCTGGTTGATGCTGGTTGATTCCCCCTGTAGGAGGCCAAAAGGCCACCTATACCTAAAGCCACCTAAACCTATACGCCACGATGGACGCCAGTCGTCAGTATAGTGTGAGTCTGGTGTTATTACCGGTGTAAACACAAAAAGTTATCAAATTTACAAACATGAAATATAGTACTTAATATCTATCTACGTAGAAATCTTTTCCATTTATAAAACCAAATGAGTAACAGATATTCTTTAACTTGTAATCTACTAAAACCAATATTGTCTAACCGCATTGTGAGTGACTTTTATTTGACACATATGAATGCACACAATAGAATAATTATGACGATCTTTATTGTTTTCAGAATTAAAACTATCTCCTTTGAAAATTATAAGTAACAATGGCCTCAGAAGAAACTACAACTAATAAGTTTACAAATCCAATCAGGTTAAGTCACAAAAACTTGTCCTTTTCTCCATCAGAAAAAAAAGCAGCTGACGAAATAAATGTTTATCATAAATTTATTTTATACAATGTTGGGAAAGATGAAAAGTGTATGATATTAGATACTTTTATATCAACATGCTCCCCTTTTTTTTTGATTCCTATTATGTATAAAATGGAAACAGAAAACAAAGCAAGCTTTTTAACTTTATGTCGTTCAAATATTATTCAAAAGTTAATTACTCAAAAATTAAAAATTAAACTAAAAAGTGGAAAATTAATTAATTATGATATTGTATTGTGTTTTGCTTTTTATAGAGATGTAGGGATAGATGTTCAAACGATTTTAAATAATGTTGTTAGATTGCGTTTCACAAAAGAAGCAACAGTTAAAAAAGATTTGAATCTTGAAAATTTTGTGAATGATAAACAATTAAAATTAATTTATTGTCCTCTTCATATTCCAGTAGTTTTTGATACTATTTTGCATATTGCTAGGTCGTTAACAAGAAGCAATTATAGTATGGATGGGAAACCTCCAGTCAGAGATGTTAATCTGAGGTCTAACAATTTAGAATCTTTAGAATTCACTGATAAAGTTTTTAGTTTTCATCTTGCTAAACTTGATGTTCGTGACAATAAACTAAGTGACTTAAGTTTACTTCGATCATTTTCTGAATATAAAATAACTGAGCTCTGGCTAGATGGGAACCCATTCTGTAACAAATATGATTCTGTGAAAGATTATATAATTGCAGTAAAATCTCTCTTCCCAAATTTACAAGTATTAGATGGTAAGATTATTGGAGAAAAAATTAAACCTAGTTATCATAAACATTTCATTAATGATAAAACAAAAATACATTTAATAAAGCAGTTTGTTGAACACTTTTTCACTTGCTATGACCAAGAGGACAGAATAATCTTAAATGGACTTTATGATGCTGGAGCATTATTTTCCATGACACTTGGTTCTAATTTCGATAATTTGCACAAACAAGTTATTAAATCATTTGCATCTAATAGGAACTTATTGAAATTTGTTGATTATGCAAAATGTACAGAATTTTTGTTACATGGACCAGAAAGAATAATTTCAGCATTAAGACGTGAACCACCTACTCTTCACAAATTGAAACACTTAGATATAGACTTAATTTACACTATAAATAATTGTTTTGTAATATCTGTACAAGGTCCCTTTATATATAGAAAAAATAATATTCCACCTTTGTGGTTTCAAAGAACACTCATTGTTGTAGCAAAGGAGGACAATGAATTTTGTATAGTAAATGATCAGTATCACTTAGACGGTTTGCCAAATTTAAATGATACATATCTTAGTGAGTTGAAAATGGTGTCTGAAAAATCAATTCCTGTATTCACTCCAATATCTTTTAGCTTAGCTGAAAAATACCAATTATTACGACTTTTACAAGAATTAACTACTATGAACACTGAATTTTCTGACAAATTTTTGAGGGATGCAAATTGGGACATTCGTCAAGCAATAAGAACTTTTATAAATTCTTATGGAAATAATAAAATACCTTCAGAAGCATTTCTATTTTAATTTAATGTGATGTAATATATATATGTATATATGTACATGTTTTAGAAAAAAATAATTAACAACAATTACAGATTAGTTTATAGTTTTTTATATTTCTATAGTCAATAAAAAATGTACAAACAGATTTAATAATTAAAAATTTATTTATTCTCCCAAAAGTTAATTTTCTTATAAAAACATTATGTTCTTAATGACTAACAGCCTTTTTGTGTGTTTAATAGAGTTATACTCTTATTAATATAAGGAATAGTATTTACATTTGAATTCACTCCAAGTTCAAAAACTTTTTGCATAAGAGGTAATGCATACTCTGAAAAAACATGATACAATGATAATATTTAGTTTACTATAATACTAATTTGTAAAACAATAATAAAACAATGATGTACCTTGCATGCATAAAATATGATCTGGTAGCCTTTCTAAAGCAGACATAAGAATATCTGCTCTAGTACTATCTAAACATCTTTGAAAAGCAGAGAGCACACCAAGATGGGGATATGGTCGATGCTTAAGTGCTCTTGCAATTAGTGTATGTGCAAGATTTCTTACATTTCCTTGAGGAGATGTAAGCAAATCAGCTATATTATCAACAATTGACTCCAACACAGACGGTTTACGAGAAGACAGATGCTCAATTTCTTGAAGAGCATTAAAAACATCTGAAAAAAAATATTATAATTTTTCTTGTTACATACTTGTAATAGTTAATAGATATACAAATACCATCTCCTTGAATTTTCGTAAGAGTTACAAGTAAAGCTGGCCAGTGTGATAATGGAGGAGTTGGAATACTGCGCTTAAAAGTAGATGTAACTAAAACAATATCACCAATTTCACCTTCCCTAGGAATAGGAATACCTAATACCACAGATCGTAAGCTTTCAAGACCAAGATAATGAGCTTGTAAATCACTAAAATTAAATAGTAAAAGTATTATTATTTTTACTCATTCTAATTATAAATGTATTTTTATTGAGTTAAAATTGTACTATATTTTTCTATTATTATACCATTTAAGGCCTTATAATTTAAGTTTTAGAATAAGGAATCAAATATACAAATTATTAGAAAAATATAAAATATTTAAAAAAACTTTAGAATGGCTACAATCCTTTTTATCAAAAATGTTTACACTTACTGAAGAATGTGAGCATGCCTTTGGAGATACTTTAAAGCGTGTTTTTCATCATGTATTACATAAGCTTGCAAAAGTAGTGCAAATCTATTTAATAGAGATGTTAAATCATCGATATTGCAGTAGTTCTGAAAATTTGACAATTTATTTATTACTTTTTTTAAATACTACTTTAGGGAAAAATCCAAATATTATTTTTTATAATGCTAAATTTATTAATATCTTTGTAAAAACATATATGCTGCATTTAGTAAGTTTTAAATGAATAAAAAAGGTTTAGCTCATACCAAAAAGCACTGAAAGTAATTTTCTAATGTATCTTCAAGTCCATATCTGTGTTCCTCATTAAATAAATGTGGTTGCAATAGTTCCAGTAAACCCATAACTTGTGTAAAGAGATTTAAATGGTGGCCTGACCGAAATTGACTGAATTCTAGTTGGCATGAACCATTAAGTGAAGATGAAAGCAGTGGCAATTGTCTCAGTACAAGAAGTGGATGTACAGCTGCCATCTTTCTTGCACATAATTCCAGTTCTCGCGACTTAGAACTCCAGGATTTCTGACGAGGTGTTGTTGCCAAAGATGTCAAAAGTGTGTGACTCATGCAATCAAGAACAGAACCTGTCCAGTTAGAGATGCGTGCACTGTTCACCATCTTTTTTGATTGGAAAGAATTTAAGTAACAAATAACTTTAGGTACTTTCATGTATAAATGAAGAAGAAACTGATGTGCCATGTCCGAGTGAACACTAGATTAAAAATAATTTACAATGAGTTTATGATAACATATTAACAGTTTTAAACAACAATATATACTATTTTAAGAATTCAATATACAACAGTTAAAAAACATCACAATTGAATTAATTTTTGAAATGTAAATATCTCTACAAATGAATACAAATACATATTACTGAATTATTTTCCACATAATTTAACAAATTCAAGAACTCGTTATTGCTTAATATAAGAACTATACTACAAGAAACAATTTCTTAAAAAAAATTATAAAACATATTACTATTACAAATAATTTTATAAAAAAACAAAAAATAAGTGCAAAATTAAAAAATGCATTACTAACTCATTGCGATTCGTCATTTGGTTAGCTAAGTATTTAACAACACCCATGGTCAACTCATCTTCAGCAGAACAACAACAAAGTAACAAGTCAAGTCTTGTTTCCATCTGAGTGATGGCAGTTTTTCGATTTTGTCGCTGACACAAAATAATTGCTTCCTCAATTAAATACATTACAAGAGTGAGGAGTTGTTCATTAGTAAGGAGCAAAATATTCTCTGGTATATCATTTTTTGTTGAATACTTTTCTCGACCTTGCCACAACTTTGGATTGCACGTTAACGCCCATAAAAAGTCTAAAACAGCAGTAGGATCGTACCTGCAAATATTTTTTAAATAATCGTTTCAAATATTCATCCATTAAATTTTTTTTCAAAGCTCGCAAATTACTCACCCATGATGACATTGGTCTAGCAAATGGCCCACGCACTTAAATAGTGTCGCCCAACTTGCACCATGAGTCAATAAAGTTAATAGATATGGTCTACAAGAATGCGAGCTTATAACACTTTCATCGATTCTTACATAAACATTGGTCTTTCCGAAAAGTAGTCGCATTTGTAAATTTGGGCAAATACCGATAAGTTCGGGTTCAACCGATGCCAACCAGTCAATAAGAAGGCCAGTTCTAGGCTTAATAGAACCCTGTTCACTATCAGCCACCAATAGTCTTGCCATTGCTTCGATAAGGGTATCGTTTTTTTGTTGTTTTATGCACACATCTAAAAGTCGTCTACCCACGTTTTCTAGCTCAGATGGCTCTGCATTTTCAAGAATGGATCCTGGTTCTCGTGTTTCCATAAGAGCAACAAGCTGTTTGTTCTGGGGAGTACACGAAACGTGTACTCTTGCAAAGTCACGCAGTATTGCTAGAATCGGTGCGCTCACGTCACCAAGGAGTGTAATTAAATTGAGGCACATATTACGTGCAAGCTCGATCGTTTGAGGGTAGGTTGATGCTTTCTTTAAGGGTAATAAAATCATCCGCATCAAGGTACACGAATATTGAGACATATGAACAAGTGATGCTAGAAAGTCTTTAACCTACAATAAATAATTATTATAAATAAACCCTTTTTGCATTTAAATTTTAGTTGTCAAAAAATTCAAACAATTTTATCGAACCTGAATTGAACTCAAAACGCTAAGAATATGTTTGATAGCTAACACAACAGTTCCTCGATCACTTTCTGTTCCGGATTTGTGCAGATCTTTGGCAAGGATTTTATGTAGTTTTCTGTAGGCATCCGTTTTCTGAATTAAAGGAATATTTTCGATAAACAATTGATTGATAAGATTCGGTACATCAGTCTTAGCTGTACTAAGCTGCACAATACTGTGCTTTGGAAGCATTGCACTCAGTGGTAATTGTTCTAGAGTTGTATTCACGGGAGCTGCACTTTCATCTGGTATTTGTTGAGCTTGCAATTGTACATGCTGAAGAAAAACGAGACCTCCTGAAGCACCCCGATTGTGTAAAATCTTCACGAGCTATGCAACGAATATTAATATTATTATTAACTATCTAGATAAATATATGTATAAATAATTAAATTGTAAATTATTTATATATTATGTAAATAAATGCTAAACTGGAAAATGAAGCAAAATTATTAGTATTTTGTGTACCTGAGCCATGTATGTTTTGTCGAGTACATGATGAGTCACGGAACTAGGATTGATCTGAACGGCAGCATCCAGTAAATGCAATAACTTCGTCATTGCATTAACAGGTACACCAAAACTTTGAATAAATAAAACCAACTGATAGGCATCTAAGTCTCTTAAAGCTGCATCTACTAATCGCGGTATATTACTTCTTATAATGCGCAGTTTCAACCAATCTGGAATTAGAAGAGCTTCCTCGCTGGTATCTACTAAAAAAGCTTTAGGTGGTTCAGTATCTTCTGGAAACCACGTTTCTAACAATTGATTAAATAACTCGTCGTTGTCTATCTGATCGTATGTTAAAAGTATAATCATCGCATGTACAACTAAAATGTGCATAGTACATTCTTCGTCTGTTGCCCATTGAACAAGGATTAAATCTTGATTCTCGGACCATGTAACTCGCGATCCATCTAGTCTTGGAGCTCGTGCCTAATGATATAACAAACTAGCATGAAAAATATTTCTTTTTCTCAAATGAATAAACTACTATTTGCATTAAAATGTATTATTGCATTGCATTTATAATTTTTTATTTTAATATTAAAAATATATTACCTTATTCAAATAATTACAATAAATGGATAGAAAGGAGTAAAGAGTTTGTCTGCATTGCGGACTGTCTATGTCGGGTTGCGGAAGAATTGCTGCTACAATGGTATTTCTTTCAACAACCAATTGAGAGATTTCATTGACTAAATTTATCAAATCTGGAAGATCGTCTTCAAGAGTGTGTGCAGCTAAGTATGCAATGTACGCTTGTACTAAGTCCGGATTATTTTCCACTTGACAAGCACCTCGAAGGGCTTTGGAGACTAGCGAGCGTACGGCGGGAAAGTGCGGAATTGAGGGAAGTTTGCGAAGCAACCATGTTTCACTAAATAAAGATCACAAAAAATTACATAAATCATTTTTATAAGTCGTAAAAATTTAAAAAAATGCTTACGATTCTATTTCACCGTCAATCTCCATACTCTCTTCTTCTAAAGGAATGGAATTTAGAACAAGTTTTAAACCAGTAATAGCTTGGAGTCTACTTGCACTTGACTGACTACTCAACCTTCTCAAAAAATATTCTAATACCTCATAAGCATGTTGCGTGTCTTGAAGAGGATCAGTTAAAAGTAATTGTAAGTGAGCAAGAAGCTGTTGCTGTCTAGACTGTTTATCAGCTTGACCAACATTCGAAGATAATAAAAATTCGCAGAGGCATTGCACTGGTAATTGGCTAAGAGATCCCTCACTATTCTGAACCAAATCGGCCAACCATGGCATACTTTGAGATGAACTAGACTGTTGCCGCTGAATGATATCTAATAAAAAGTCGGGCTTTCGTGACCGACACAATAAATGGCCTAAACGATGAGTTGTATTCAAGGATTGAATTTGATCTAATACCAATTGAGGTGGGCGCCTTGCAATTCCAGTTGGATCCATTGTTATTAACTGAGAAAGTAGTAAACTATTTTGTTCTGAAATCTGAACTCTAGTTGAGGCAGCAGCTAAATAAGTTTCATACTGTAAAATCTGCTGTTTTTCAAGAGCTTCAAATCGTAGTTCTTTTGCTCTCTCTTCTTCCACGACTTCCGGTAATGCCATTGTAGGTGGAGGATACGAAAAATGACTAAAAGAGAATGTTATAATAAGTTTATGAAAATTGTCTTAGATATTCAATGCTTCTTAAATTCATAAATATAAATTTACTTAGTTATACACATTTCCATCAATACTCTTAGAATTGGATAACGTTCCCATCCTAAAGCACCTATTGTTGATGGATTATGAGCTGCAAGCATTAATAACATAATCCAACCTTTCCAGTATAAATTTGATATTGCTAAAGTGGGTGGTACATATCCAGTAGGGATGTTTATTGAAGGAGGTGGTTGATATGTACATAAATTGAATACAAGCTCAATGATATCTATATTGTCAATATGTAACAAAGGAAAAGTTTCTGTTGAATTCATTGCTGCCCTTCTTATTAACAGATCAGCAAGTTCTAGCATCTCTGGATGAGTTATTCCATTTTCCTGTAATAGTATTTTAATTATGTTTTGTTGCTAAACTTTTATGAATTAAATAAGAACTTACTTTTGAAAATCCAACTACAATAAGCTTTATTAACGTACTTTCAAGCAAAGGCACTTCAGAAACGAGTCTAATATAAAATGTTCTATCAGTTTCTGGTGGAAAATTGTCTGGCTTGTAATACTGCTCAGGTGATTCCAGTAGCATAATTTTATGTAATGCATGGAGCAATTCCAGCTTTCCTATACCATAAATTTGAGCTGCAGAACTTTGAAGCCATGAAATAGTTTCATACTGTATCATAGCTACTAGATTTTGAAATTGATGTAATAATCCAACGTCCTTTTTATCTCCTCTCTGTGTTAATACAGCAGCTTCTTTCACTTGTGGGCTTATAGCAAGAAACATACACAAGCAGAGTAGATCAACTATAGAAGTAAACATTCTATCTTTAAATTCAAAACTAGAAAGTTGTTGAACAATATCCATTCTGGCTGTCATTAATGTTCTTGCTAGAATTGACAAACTAATATCATGTCGACAAACTCGTACGATTTCTCGCAAAAGTGCTCGTAAAGGTCTCAAATAATCTTCCCGATTCATTAATAAATCTTGAAATATTTCAGCTAGTAATTTTGCTGAAGATTCTTGAGAAGTTCGAAACATTACTGCTAACATAGGCATGTTATTAGGATTTCTAGCATTTGACAATTCATTATATATTGTATGTTTTAAAATAGTAGATAGATTTTCAGGATGAAGTCCAATAAGCTCTTTCACTCCATTTAAATATAGATATATGACTGCTTTTGTTTTTAATCTCATTTTCACAAGTTGACTGATAACCTCCACATCACGTTGAGTATGAGAAGTACAATTATAACAGATGTAACTAAGAAGTTCTTGTGCTGGTCTCATTAGCTTTGGATTATGCAACCACATTTCTAATCGTGGCACTGCAATATTTCGTATTTCAACAAAACCACAGGCTGAAGATAATAATTTTAAAAAATTTCTTGTTATAGTTTCCGGTTGTCTACGATTTAATTGCTCTTTTACTACTTCTAAAACAATATTCTCTATAGCTTCTATACAATGAGCATATCTAGGACAAACAGGTAAATCAATTTTATCTTTATCTCCTGCAATTTGAATTAAAGATGTTCCAGAATCTTCATCATCCAACATGGTTGAAGGACTGGCACAATCTCTTGGAGTCATAACAGACAATTCTGGCTGCAAAACACTTTTTGGTGGTATTCTTGTATTGAATCCAGTTAAAATATTATCTACAAATCCTTTACACTCTTCATTATCAACCCATACTCTCTCACCTAAAGCATCTTCAATATACACCTACAAAATTAAAAACAAACTCTATTACATAATAAGTATACATTAAATTGTAGTACATATATACTACACATAATTTTAAAATATAATATAAAGTTATATAGGATTGTTATCTCTATTACTACATCTATTTCAACAATACATTGAGTTCAAAATCACCTTAATAAAAATATCAGGCCATTCCTTCTTATCATGAAATCCTCTCATTAACAAATTTGCAACAAGTACAGGCACTAAAGGATTCCCTTTATTCTTAAATGCATGTGTTTGATCTCTCTTTAAAAGTGAAGCTAATGCATGTAGTATACAATGAAGAGAGAATATTGAAGGCCGGATTTTGACCAAATATAGAAGTCCCAGACAAACAACATAATCTGGCTTCCATCTAGAATTTTTTAAATTTTTAATAGCACCACAAACAAGACCAATTAGTTTTTCCCCATCATCTATATCATTGGCTTCTAAAACCATTGGTACAAGATCTGATGGCTCACAATCTATTGCAACAACCTCCCAAACTTCTGTGTAACTAACAGAAGGTCTTGGTGGCACTGTTGGATGTATAGTCAGTTTAGGTTTTTTAGGAGGTATAAGAGACTGTAAAGATGATCCTTCTTTTTTCCGATCATTACCTGTGAAGAAATTGTTAAATTTATTTTTATTATTTATTAATTTTTATTAATTTTGTATCCAATACAAATTACAAAAAAGCATTTGTTATATATATTACTTGTAGTTGTTGTACTGGACCCTGGCTTAGTAATACCAACACCAGGTCTTTTTGTATCTGGTACATCTCCTCTTGAACTTTTTGATCCAAGTGCTATAAAATCTGATGGATGAGGAGTTATTTTATTTTTGGATCCTCTTCCAGTCCCAGCCTTTCCTCTTTCCATTTTATTTTTTTTTATTTAACTCTTCCCTCATATGATTATTCTAAACTGATAAATATTTATATTGCAGTACTAATATTGTTACTATCAACAGAAATTCATTAAAATAAATAAAAATTTATGTATAAACCTGAGCAATTAAAATAACGAATAAAATGAACACTTTTTAAATAAATTATGAACATAAGTGTGGTCTTACATGTACAGGAAGACCGCATGCAACATTTGAGTTAATAGTACAAAAGGAGACAGAATCACTTCTGGCTATCCTGATAGAACACCAAACTTGTTTGGCAATTGGATTTATACATAACCTATTTCAAATCTTTAAACGGTATTGAATGTTTCACATAATGCTAAAAATTTTTTTCCAAGTTTCTATTCGTAATTTCTGCATGATAAAAAATGTTAGAAGAAAATATATCCACTCTTTATTTTACAAAAATGATAATTCGGTACCGCTAAGATTTTTCCCGCAATCTACAATGCTGCAAGCTGCAACTACAATCAGCTGCAACCAGCTACAATTCTACAAATCTAGCATAAACTCATTTTCAAATAGTGAGTGGCTCACAGTCTATATGAGTCTATATAGCTGTCATAAGCTGTCATAAAACTGCACATAAACCTACAAATTGACTAGCTAATATTGGTACATTTCTAAAATGAATCGCATGTATAGTAATTTTAATAAAAGTTCTGTGAGATGGTAAAAGTAGTACTAGGAACAACAATACAAGTTTAATAAAATGATGGGCTTACATACAAAAAATGCAAGCGTTTATATTTTTATAAAAACAATAAAAATAGGTCTGCAATAAAATAACTAAAATTACGAATTTTGAAAATTAAAAATTATAATATTACAAACATTCGAATACAAATAATTTGTAATTTTTATGCAAATGAGTTAGCTGCTTGGTAAAAGTAAATAGTAAAAGTGAATACAGTTAATCTTTTTTTATAAATAAAAATACCATTTTTTACAATATGTATTATTGGTTTTTCACGAATTAGTCACCTAAATAATAAAATAATAAAATAATAAAATAGCATCTATCATGATTCTTTAAATGCATGATATTATCGTTCATTTGGGAAAATTTGATCTTTTTTAAAAATATAAAGGAACAAAAAGCTCTAATAATAAATGTTGAAATTATTATATAAATGATGTTTGTATAGAAATATTCAAAATATATTTAGAACAAATCCTAAAATTTGATATAATACGATTAGTACTTTAGCTACGTTGGCGAAATGCTAGTAATTAATATTTGAAAAATTTCGGATATTCAAATATTTAGCATTTATAGAATAGATTCTGTCAAAAAATGCAACAAAAAATTATGTTACATAATTTTAATATTGCATATACTATAAAAACTTCAAAACATTTGTAATTTTTCTAAATAGTAAGATTTGCAATATATTTTAATTAACTAATTTTAATAATTTTATATAGCCCGGTAAGGTAATTAATAATATACCTTTTGTATTAACTTATAATTATATATTTTTATTTCATTACATTTTTTTGCAAAATTTATAATAATTTAGAAATTTCGATGCCAATGATTACTTAAATATTATAGTTGTAGTAATTATTCGTCACCTATCTTACATTTCTGTACGTATACACTAGTGTGTATATTATTTTGAAACACTTAGTAAATCATGTATTATAGATAGGAGTTCAGTCCCTAATAGCCCATATAGTATTATCACTATTCTTACATAATATTATCCATTGTTAAATTTTTAATAGTGTTTGATATCTTGGCGCTTAGCGCCAGACTTCATAATAAGTTTCCTTAACAAAAATCCAAAATACCTCTCATTAATTAATCCACTAATAATAACAATCAACAACAATGCAATTACCTGCATCGCGTTACTCGACTAACAATATAATTCCTAAAGGAACCTCATTAACTAAAATTCAAACTAAGTTAAATGTTTACCGTATAACTATATACAAAATAATAAATACTTCTGCTCAGAAAAAAAAATTTTATTTCCTCTCGTTAGTTCTTTTTCAGTCTATTAATTTTAAATTGATACCAAATAATGTTTTTCAAAAATTAGACAAATTATTGTTTAAATTATGCGCTTTTTTATATCCAAGAAAATATCATTATTTAAATGAGGAATAAATATTCACTACAATGTTTTGGAGCATCTATAGTTTTCAGAATTTTTACTTTTGAAATCTACAAGCTTTTTTTTAATTTTTTTCATTATATCGGATACGCTTTCTACTGTTTAAAACATTTCTATTTAAAGCAAAAAAAAACAATTTTATATAAAAGAAACTATTATTTATGCAATGTGTATTACATACATAGTAACTTCTTACACTGGACGGTTATTTATGGTATTTTAAATATTTTTTATTTTTACTCGGTAGGATTTATTTGTACGGCTATACTTATTAAACAACATAATGTTGATTTTTATAGTAATCGAAAAAATGATTTAAAGAAAGAGAAAATTAGCTGAGCATAAGAAAATTTAATACAAAACAAATAACAAATATAAAAAATGTGAATAACATATATCGAATTACTATTTAAATTTGTTGTACAGAAAATAAAGTTGGATAAATATTTAAAATTGGGTTTCATAAAGATTATGGCAAAATAAAACTATAGCCAGTCAATTAATATAATTTATTAACGAATTACTACAGCTTGAATTTGTCGAGCAACCTTTTAAGATATAATTACAAATGTGTTATCAATAGCAAATAATATCTAATAATAAAGAAATGAAAAAATAACACAGTATGGATAAGTAACATAATTGAACCCAAATCATTTTGAAATTAATCTATTTTTTATGATACTAATTACTAATAATTCAATAATAAAATAAATATTTTAGATTATTTGCCCTGTTTATTCGTATATTTAAATAATAATTAGTATAAGTCGAGGCATGATCACAAATAAAATATATCTCATACAGATACTTCAGGTAATACATCAATATATCAGATATATAACATTGTATAAGGTGTAGGTTAAAAATTCTCTATATTGGTGTAGTATGGCGTAGTGTGGAGTGTGGACCAGTGTGGACTATGGTGAGGTATATCTAAAAATAATCATCTGATGTTTTATTATATCGCACTGTGTGTGCTTAATTAAACTGTTTTTTTGTTATTAGTTAAATAAACAATAAAAAAATTAAAATAATTTACAATGCGCACTTTCTAATATAGTTTTTATAGTTCACTGAACCTGCTAGATTATGCATAGTTAAATGTATATCACTGTTCTTCCTTTAAAAAATTATAAAAAATACGATCATTGTTCAATCGTACCTTAAGGATGAAAAATTTGTAAAATTATTATAAATTTAAATATTGCATGATTTAGGTAAATGGCATTGTTCTTTTACTCATTTTAAAAAATTAATTTTATACAATGCAAATAAGTTAAGCTTATTTGGGTCTTTTAATCGCATTTTATTCTATAACACAATTCGATCGATCAATACTAAAATGTATCACTGTATATAGTACATATAATCTCTTAAAGACTTAAGTCTTTAACATGGGTAGTATTGTTAGGATTATTTGAAATTTAAAATGATTGTACGTTTAATAAACTTTATCATTTATTTTTATAATGATTTGTGATATAACTTATGATATAATTTGGTCTCAAAATAAATGCATTCATGTTAAATATACGTCTCATCCAGAAACTGGTACAAAAGTTGAAGGTGACTCTCGGAGAGTTTGCGCAGAATACCCAACTACGACTGCAAGAGTGGCAGAACTGAAACTCCATAACACTATATACTATATCCTGCGACCTGCATTGCAGATTCCATATCGTGCAAGTGTTACTCTTCAGCACTTTTCAGTATTGCTTTAGACTTTGTTGTCAAGCAATGTCAGTCATGGTGAGTTTTGTTGCAAAAAATTTGTTCGAAGCTAATTTCATTTCAGTTTTAGTGTTTACCAAAAAATAAATCATTGTCATGTTCATTCAAAAAATAACTCGTAGAGTTGCACATATGCTATTCTTATGGCACATCAATACTTCTGCATTATTGAATTCTAGCGTCCCTTAGCTTTAGGGTTTTTTTTCTTTTATGTGTGAGAAAGTATAGAAAAATCAATGGATATTTATTAAATTGTTGGATGTTTTTGCAGCTGATGAGAGCAGTAAAATGTACAACGGACGAGCTTAGTCTCACAAATTGTGCTATTGTTAACAAAGCTGATTTTCCAGATGATGTAAGGTTAGTATTTGTATCAGTACTAATAAGTGGAATATACTAAAACTTTAATTTTTTTCAATGCTCCATCTTTTTCTTGTAATTTTTTGATATTCAGAACTTAAAAATTAACATAATTTATCTTATGCATTCAAAAGTAAGGCTTATTTATACTTGAGTATTTTAATAAATAAATACAAGACAAATTAATGCTGAAATTTCTAAATAAAATTATAATATAAATGTTAACGAACAAGAAATCAATTTAATGTTTGTTTTTAATTTCATCAATTTTTAATTATTTATAGACACATTGAAGTATCAACTGGACCTAATCAACATTTTATATTTACAATCAAATCATGTCCCCAAATAGAAAGAAACACTATAGGATTCAGCCTACCACAAAGGAAATGGGCCACTTTATCTCTTGGTCAAGATATAGAAGTCAAACCGTATTATTTCAATCCTTCTTCTACTTCAGAATTCCTTTCCAATATTGTTTTAGAAGCTGACTTCCTTCAAAAGAAAACGTAAATTTTTGGTCATTTTTAATAATATTTTTAAATTTATGACATAATATAGTAGATGCATGAATGGAATTAGTATTCGCTAGATATTTAACAAAAAATAAATATTTTTTATAGAACAACTTTGGAGCCTTATGATTCAGAGCTAATGGTTAAAGATTTTCTTTTGCAATTTGCTGGACAAGCATTTACTGTTGGTCAACAATTAGCCTTCCAATTTCAAGAAAAAAAGATGCTCGGTTTGATAGTAAAATCGCTAGAAGCAGCAGATATTCAGGCAATTAAATCTGGTCAAGAGGCTAAACCAAAAAAAACTAGGATGGGTCTGTGCCTTGGTGACACTGCAATTCAATTTGAAAAAGCTCCCAATTCAAGTCTTAATCTTACTGGATCTAAACAAGGAAAAATTGTTCGTCAATCAATTATTAATCCTGACTGGGACTTTAATAAAATGGGAATTGGTGGCTTAGATAAAGAATTTAGTGCTATATTCAGAAGAGCATTTGCTTCTCGAGTTTTCCCACCAGAAGTTGTCATACAGCTTGGTTGCAAGCATGTAAAAGGAATTTTACTTTATGGTCCACCAGGTACAGGTAAAACTTTAATGGCTAGACAAATTGGAAATATGTTAAATGCTAGAGAGCCAAAAATTGTTAATGGTCCACAAATCTTGGATAAATATGTTGGTGAGAGTGAAGCTAATATTAGGAGACTGTTTGCTGAAGCTGAAGAAGAAGAGAAAAGAGTATAAATTTTTATTTATGCTTTTAAATATTGTTTTTTAATTAACATTAAATATTTTCTTTTTAATATTAGCTTGGCCCGAACAGTGGATTGCACATAATTATCTTTGATGAAATTGATGCCATATGCAAAGCTAGAGGAAGTGTTGCTGGAGCTTCAGGGGTTCATGATACTGTAGTTAATCAATTGCTTGCAAAAATTGATGGTGTAGAGCAATTAAATAATATTTTGGTCATTGGTATGACTAATAGGCGGGACATGATAGATGAAGCTTTATTACGACCCGGTAGATTAGAGGTAACATTTTGAAATTCCCGAAAACAATTAAAAGCTTTTTACTTTTAATTTAATTGATTCTAATAATAGGTGCAAATGGAAATAAGTCTTCCAGACGAATATGGGAGACATCAAATTTTAAACATTCATACTACAAGAATGAGAGATTACAAAAAAATTGCTCCAGATGTAGATTTAAAAGAACTTGCGATATTAACTAAAAATTTCAGTGGTGCAGAACTTGAAGGTTTAGTTAGAGCTGCACAGAGTACAGCTATGAATAGGTTAATCAAAGCATCTAGTAAAGTAGAAGTGGATCCTGCTGCAATGGAAAAACTAATGGTATCAAAAACAGATTTTCTTCATGCACTAGAAAATGATATCAAACCAGTAAGCTATTGAATATACAGTCCTTATTAATAAAATTAGAAACTTTATTAATGATATAAATTTCTTAATTGTTACCTCTAGGCTTTTGGAACAAGTGCCGAAGCATTAGAGCATCTTTTAACGCGCGGTATTATCAATTGGGGAAAAACAGTGGCAGACATTCTTGCAGATGGAAATCTCTATATTCAAGAAGCACGTTCTGCAGAAGGTTCAGGTCTTGTCTCCATTCTTTTGGAAGGCCCTCCAAACAGCGGCAAAACTGCATTAGCTGCTCAGATTGCCAAGAATTCCGATTTTCCGTTTATCAAAGTGTGTACACCAGAGGATATGGTTGGATACACAGAATCTGCAAAGTGCTTATCGATTCGCAAGGTTCGTTTTTAGAAATCTAAAGGAAATTTTAATACATATTATGTTCATAACTAACACATACAATATTATTTTTAGATATTCGACGATGCTTATCGCTCACAGTTGAGCTGCATTGTTGTTGATAACATAGAACGTTTATTGGATTATGGCTCTATTGGTCCTCGATATTCAAATTTAACCCTACAAGCACTTTTGGTTCTTCTTAAAAAACTACCTCCTCGCGGACGCAAATTGTTGATTTTATGCACTACTAGTCGCAGGTTGGTAAACAAAATTAGAATTAAAATATTTTGTAATTTTGATTGTGTATTATCAATATTATCCATTTATCCAATTTTGTTAATTTCAGACAAGTTTTGGAAGATATGGAAATGATTACTGCATTCAGTACTACTCTTCATGTTCCCAATTTGTCTACTGCAGACCATCTAATGTCAGTTTTGGAAGAAGTTGACATTTTCACCAAAGATGAAATGGCTTCACTTCATGCTAAACTTCAGGGAAAACGGTAAGATCATACTATTGTTTTTTTAAGCATTAACACAAAAGCTAAAGTTATTTTTAAAATTATTAATTCTTTGTAACTACTGTTTCCACAATCAACATTCTTTTTCTAGTTTTTAAACTAAAATGTTTTATTTAATGCAAAAACAAAAATTTAAATTAATATTTTAGTTTTACTTAATTTAAATTTAATTTTTACTCAATGTTTTAAAATTTTTTGTTGTTTTGTTTTTATTTTTGCCTTTTGTAACTTTTAATTTAAAAAACTATTCATAAAATGATTCATCTGAAAGTGACAAATTCCAATTCAATTTGTAAGCACATGCTTTACTGTTTTTAGTTGACAAGCGTTTTTACTTTAAATAATACATTTTTAAAAACTCCAGTAAACCTTAAAAATATTATTATATATTATCAAAATATTATTATATTATTATTTATTTACATTCATGTTATATTTCAGGATCTTCATTGGGATTAAAAAACTATTAGGCTTGATAGATATGACACGTCAAGTGGAACCAAACTATCGAATTATTAAATTCCTTACAAAATTGGAAGAAGAAGGTGGTCTTCAGTAAATTGTGCTTAATATATCTAGTGTTTCATTTGATATTCGTTTAGCAAATCTTCAGTCTATCTAGTTGTATTAGTGAGACTGCATTGCTTAGAATAATTAGACGATAACGTGGCTTAAAAAACATAATCGATAAAAATAACTTAAAAAAACACAATTCTTACGGATAGATCACATAGCCATAACTTCAATGTTAAGAGTATTTTGTTATGTTATTGTTAAGTCTGACTTTGACAGTGGATCAGGACTAATTGTCATGATTTCAGAATATTTGAAGAGATGCCTCGCATTTCTTAATTTTATTAATTCATTATTATTCATTAAAAAAATCTACTTGTTGATCAAGTCTTTAATATAATACATCACTTGTATAAATTATAATAACGTTAATGTACAGCGTTAATTACTGTAAACACAGTTAAATTCTAGAAAACGCATTATGATATATATATTAAAGATTTTGAGCCTCTGATTTATTTATTATAATAAATTAGCAATTGTCCATTCTTATTTTGCCTTGATGATAGATACTTTAAGAAGTAGTAGTAATTAGGCTCAATTCTTGGCAATAAATTGTAAGCTGTGACAAAAGAATAAGAGAACGAAAAAATATACATATTTTCAGGTCAATTTATAACATGTAGCTTCCATAGACTTTGGTAATACAATAGCTATGTTAGTTTATTTTTATTTACTTTATAACATTGCAAGGAGATAATATGAATGTTCAGGATTATCTATTTAATCAAGAAACGATTGTATAGATAAATCAAAATCAAGCATTTCTGCCACCCAAAGAATTATTTTTTTAAGCATTATACCAAGTCAATTCTTATGATATGAAATTTTGTAGATTACCTGTCTTAGCAAAAAATGTAAATTACATTTAATATTAGCTACTGTCTAAATCAATTCGTTCTTAAAGTCATTCCATTAGTTAATTGTCATAAGATTCTTTTATTATATTATTTTATATAAATATTTATATTGTGTGAATGTAAAAATTACACATTGCTCTTCCTTTAGTTAATGTTATATTAATTTTTACACTGATTTTTTAATCATATTATTGTCTTTAGAAAATAAATAGTCACTGAAAAATCATGTGAGCTAAAATTGTTTGAACTATTAATAATTGTTATGATATGCAAAAGAAATTAAATTGATCTTGTATAAAAAATTGTTATTAATCAATTAGCAATTTACATACACATATCGTGTAATATATTTCAACTGTATTTATTGCTGCTGTATTGTATTAATAAATGTTTAATCAGTAACTAATAATTGAAATATTATTTATGTACTTATGATCAATAAATCTTTGAATATCGAATCATAATTATATTTTGAAGAATCTAAATTACATATTAAATTATATATCAAATTGATATAACATTTATTAGGGTAAATGAATACAAAAAAATAATTAAAAAATACACAATTTATAGTTACACCTTTTTGGTTTCATTTTTTATTTTTATCATCTTTGTAATGTAGAATTCCATTTGAACAATAAAATTTTATGTATAACTATGTATGGCACATCTATTTCTTTTAGTTTCAACAAAGAGATGAATAATAATTATTATATTTTTAATGAAAACAATATTGAAGATGCAAATAATGAAAACATCTTAGATCATAATTATCTGTAATCTTCGTTTTATAATTTCTTTGTAATACTTTAAATAACGTTTCGCATTTTTTTTACATTACATTATATGTACAATTAGACAATTCAATTTTCGTCCTGTAATATTATAAACATCACATACGTTTTTCAAGCTATCAACTTTTATAAGGATAAAACAATTATGAATGAAGTAATTAGCGTGTCAAAAAATTAAACTAATTCTGTTTTGCTATTTATATTAAAATATACTTATATAGATTTTGACAATAGTTTTATAAGTACCAGCAATTGTGTGAAGAAATCTTTAATTAACTTCATTTTTATGCAGAATCGATCAACAATATGTACAAGTTCACTTTTTAAATTTACTTTACCCTTAATCTTAAAAAAATGAATTACAAAGTAATCCATAATCCAACCAGTTTAAAAATAACAAAATTATATTACACACTTTTAAGTTTAATTTGTATACAAATCAGTAGTAGACAGTTAACATTTAGATCGGCGTCAGTAACATAAATTTTTAATGCAATTTCTCAATTCATTCAACTTATAACTTGAGATAGTATATAAATTTTTTCTTTACAAGTTTCTGCATATCATCTACTAATACTGAGCTTTCATAATGGTTAAAATTTCATGCCTGTTAATATACACTTTGTGCTAGAACACTTCATAAGCTTTATTCGCAAATAAAATTACAAAGTTCATATAAGGTGTGACAAAGAGTGCTGGATACCCATTTTAAAAAGAATTAAAAGATTTGGAAGGCAAAATTTGCTTAACAATTTTTGTTTTAAAATACAAATAAAGTTAATTCTTTTAAATTATACTGCTATCAAGAATAATATAAGTTTCCTTTAATAATACATATTTTAATAAATTTTATTTATGAAAAACAGTGTTCAAAATATCCATTATTTTGTTTGAAAAAGTGAAATATCATTTA
The DNA here is from genome assembly GCA_018906755.1 of Sycophaga agraensis. Lineage (NCBI taxonomy): Eukaryota > Metazoa > Arthropoda > Insecta > Hymenoptera > Pteromalidae > Sycophaga > Sycophaga agraensis. Next base: position 4,172,443 of record JACCIE010000011.1, read on the forward strand.
TTAAGATGTTATGATGCGATTATTAAATATTTATATAATCGCTAAACAAAAATTTAGAAAATCAAAAGTTTAAGTATCATTTAGACTATAAAACTTTAATAACAAATATAAAATTTTTACTGAAAATAAAATAAATAAAATGAAGATAATAAAACTTGTATGTTTTTGTCAAAGTATGATTATCCATAATAATTTTCTATTTTTACTAAAGAGAAATGTGACAAAAACTTTAGATTCTATATTAATTTAGTTAGTAAATTTCAATAGTGTCGTATAGCGGTGATCTCATTCTAAAAGATCTTCGTTATTTAAAAGTATTCAGCACTCTTGAGCGTACCATGATACTCTCTATAGTTTTGCCTCTCCGATACAGAGAAATATAATTCACAGTTGTCACTGGCAGCAAAATTTGAGAATAAAATCGTACCAGTTAACAAGCACAATGAATAATCACGAAGGTTTGCAGGATGGAAATTTTTTTACGCTAATACATGACATTGGCTTTCGCCATCTTGACTTGCCTCCTTGTCGACCATTGGATTTACTTAAATGATGACTAGGCTCAAGGTTTTTTGTCTCCTTATCGTTATGTTTGCCTGATTCCTGATTCTTTCTCTCCTCTAAAATTAAATATATTTAAATTTATAAGTATCGTTACATAAAAAAGTTAATAACATATTCACAGTAACATGTTTATCCTTTCTATGTTCTTTATGATATTTCACATGTATTTGATTCAATATACTTATTCGGTTTTGGTTTATATACTATTTTTATATATAATTACAAAATAAATATCATTTCTCATTATCCGCTTGAAAAATAGACTTATTATTAAGCATCCTTATTCAAAATACTTTTATACTTATAGGGTATTGATAATAACTGTCAAATCGTAATAGATAATTACCTAAAATTTCTCCGTGCCAATGAATTTTTAAGCTCATAATGCTATTTTCAATACAAAACGATAGTTATGCATGGTATTCGAGTTAAAAATTGATCAAGTATCCAGTATATACAACTAATACGATTATACTGTATACACATCTTAAAATATTCTGAATTTTAATAATAAGACGTGTACTTTTTAATAGAAAGTCTATTTAACTCGTCAACTTTTTCATTCCTTTCAAACGTGTGATGACACAATTTTGTATCGGTTTTCAAATAATTTACAAATACCTTCGTTGGTTGCGATTTGAAAACTAGAATTACTGTTCTGACTTAGATAGTTTTTTTTTTAATTTTGGAAAAACTTTAAAAATTGTTATTTCAAATTTAAAAACATTAAATTTAATTTTTGCTTAATAATTTCTATTCTAAATATCCAAATGTATAGAGTTCTATACAATTATTACGATCATTTAATTCGATAAAGAAAGAATGTAAAAATTACCAACGAGGATGGAATGCGCGGATCTACTAGCTGAGACGTCGCGAGCACCGCAACTTGCCATACCTGAATTTGCTTTTGCGACGAGTTTTGCGATACATTTCTGGTTCATATAAGGTTTACTCATTGACCTGGTCTTTTTAACATATTATTATTGTATATATTATCCGGTAAATCGATTGATATCAATTACAAAATTGCAATTGATCTTATCGCTTACGATTTAAAATGACATTAATAATTGAAAAAATATTTATATTAATTTGAAGATATTAAGTTATTATTTGTTATTAACTGTTTATGATAAGCTAATTTGTCATTTTTCGAAGCGGTTATCTAAAATAAATCAATTCGACGCATCAAAATACAATAGATATTTTAAGTTACTTAAGAAACCTCAAAAGTTTTATGTGAGCGAAATTATCTGTCTTAAAGCAAGCGCAGGAAGTAGTATATTTATTTATCTTTTATTTTAGGAATCTGCAGAATACATAAAAACTACAAAACATACGATTCGATTCATTATATCATTAAGGGTTAATAGAAGATCCTTTCGCGTTGATACCGATTCAGTGTATTTTTGTTTGTCATTACATTAAATTAAGAATAGTTAAGCATATAAAATTAACTGATATATAATAAGTTAATTTCTATTATTATTTTGTTTTTTCTTTTTACTTTTAATACATTACAAATAAACCCTAATCTATATGTTTATTTAACTTAAAGATAGCTATCCAAGAATGGTTCTTAAGCAGCCATTTAACAATTCTCCTTTTTGAGATAATGAAATTGTAATAAAATTGATTTATTCGATTACAATATTATCCTTTAATCCTCTTATATAATATTTTTACAGTGATTTATATTTGCAAATGTAAACAAACTGATAATCAAGAATTCAGTTTCTGACTTCTACAAGGATATATCAGAAATAAAGTAAATTTGTACAGCATATAGGTGCTTCAATAAAGCAATACACAATTTGATCATTGCCCACATATGTTCAGCATTAATTATGCTTACAAACTGTAATATGAAAAATACAATGGATATCACTGATAGCGTCAGACTTATAAAGTGTGTTTTATTAACTTGTTTTTGTAATTGACTCAAAAGTGTTTAAAATATAGCTACAATGTTAATTAAAATTTGAACAAAACTGTTATTGTTGGTCTTTAAAACTATCTGAATACTAGAATTTCTACTTTTATTATTCTAAAAAAAATAGAATATCCAGCATTCAGAACAGGCAACAGACTATTAGAAAGCAAAATGTGTATTACATCTTGGATGCAAATATTGAACAACTAATAGAGAAGTAATAAAGTAATGAATTAGGCAATTAAGGCTTTACTAGAAATAAAATTAATAAAATCAAATTTCTCTTCTGAAAAAGGTCGATATGACGATTGATAACACATGCAATCAAAATTTTATGTTAATGAAACAGAAAAACTCTCAAACACTTTTTCTTCGATTTTAAAAACATTTATGTAAATTAATATTGCCGTTTTAATTTGCATGCAATAGTTTAATTTTCAAATTTATTTAATTCAGTGGCATTAAAAGGTTAATTCTTAGTACTCACATTGTTCATGTGTTTAACTCTGAAATGCAAAATTGAAATGTACTTCGCGATTAAATTTAGAAAATGAACAGAATATATTATTGTTCTTTTCTGATATAAATCAAAAAGTGTTAAATGCAAAATTTCACACAATCTATCTTTTGGAATATTTCTGAACCACTTACCAGTGTCAGCAAGACCACCTTTTTAGATTCTCTGAACATTCAAATAAATACAAAAGCAAAATTTTAACAAATAGAAAATAATTTATCTTTGCTGAAAGTGATTGCAATAAATAGAATTAACAAAATCATAAACTTTGAAAGAAAACTAATAAAATATAATTGATTCAATTAGTATGCATTTTTTGCATAAAATTAAATATAAGAAAGCATTTAAACATCTAATAAATACATAAGTAACATATCCATAAAATATAAACAAATTTTTGCATTCCTTTTTGTAAAACATCTTTGATCAAACAACAAATTCTCAATAATGATAAATTATTAACAATGTGTAAGCTTTTACCATTTAACTGTCGTTCTGTATAATATGTGGGATTAGTGTCAGCTCCATAATGATGATCCATAAGATAAGGTAAGACAGTCATAGTATGCCACTCATCTCCTCTCAGAGGCGGTATTGGCACTGTTTCCAATGTCTTTGGAGGCCTGCAGATAGTCCAAGAATGTCGTCTAATTTGCCTTAATGAAAACCTCTTCTCTATATCTTTCTGTAACATTCCCTCTAAAAGTGATTTTAGAGTATCATCTACTTCTGATGGAATAGTGTACTCTCCTTTACCGATATTTTCATATAATTCATAAATATTGTCACCCTCAAATGGATAAACTCCTGTAGTTATGTAGAACCTAAATTATGTTTTTCTTTTATGTCAATAAATAAAACGATTATAATATTATTAAGCTCAAAATAATACTAACAATGTAACACCACTACTCCATATATCTATTTTAAAACCAGCAAATGATTCACAACCATTAGCTATTTCAGGAGCTTGAAAAGCAGGTGAACCCTGGCCAGTTGTACATGTATCATCCTCAGCAAACATATCTAATGCCTAAATTTTATAATGTAATGGCAATTATATCATAAGTATCAATGGAATTGCATATATATATACCTAAATACTTATAAAAATCTATGTACAAACTAAGTGAAATAAATAGAACTAAAGATTATTATAATTAATAGATACCTCTGCTACACCAAAGTCACTAATTTTTAAAGTATCATCCAGTGTCAAAAGTAAATTTCCTGGTTTAATATCCTTATGAATTATACTTTTACCATGAAGATACTCTAAACCATCTAGCAGTTGGCAAAAATAGCCATGTGCTTGCCAGAGTGGAAACTTGTTGTCTGGAGTATTTTCTAACATATCCTACAAAAAATTTATTGTTTAATTGAAGAAAGCTACTCTTCAATTATAAAAATAAAATTATCTTACTTGAAGGCCACCAACACAAAATTCCATTACTAAATATATTTTCTCTTTCTCATCATTGAACAGAACATCTACAAGACCAATAACATTTTTGTGCTTCAATACTTTTAAAAGTTGTATTTCCCTATTTGAAATTTAAATAAATCCAGTAAATTAAAGAAATGTAATAAACAATAGATTATATAAAAAAAATTTAAGAATAAAAGTAAATAATTAAAAGTAAAATAAAAGTAAAATATATGAAGAAGCAATTGCCTGGATTATAATATACCTTTGGACAGTGATTTCCCCATTTGGCATCCTTCGAAGTTTCTTCTTTTTTAAGATCTTTACTGCTCTCCGACATAATGTTTCAGAATCCAACATCTCCTTAACTTTTCCATAACTTCCTTCCCCTAAAAGGTCACCCATAACGTACTTTCCAATATATTTGCACTTCTTCTTTTCCTCATAAATGATTTGATCAGAATCCACTCTATGAAAGAACATGTTAATGTCATCCAATCCATAATCATTCTCTTGTTGGGACCATGCAACAGGATCAAGATCACGAAAAATTTCATCATTGATCTCATCTTCATCCGGGTCGTAAATTTCCATTTTTTATCGCGATCAAATATTGAGTGAAGAAAAAGTATAGAATAAGAACAGTGCTTTATAACAAAGCCACTCTTTTAACCTAAAATGAAACCGGCACAGCCATTCTTACGGAAACTGCAAATTTGCAATTTCGAACTTTAATCGGGACTTCATATCTGAACACAACACAATTATTCAAACACTGCTAAAAAAAAATATTTCTGATAGTAACTATTATCTATTCTCAGATAAACTAAATAGCTGATAAATTTTACATTGTTAATTAAAATTTAAGGTGTACGCCAATATTTTTTAAGGAATTTTTTGTGGAAACAATAAAAGTATCTTGATATCTTATGTCAGGGGTGCGTCAACCAGCGTCAACTCAATGCTAACCGAGTGACCAATTTCTGAGCAATACGTCAGTTGAAGGGGGCGCTAGTATTTATTCGATACAGATATAGAAAATCCCCTTTTGAGTAACATACAAGAAGATACTAGACTGAACTTTAACGCTATTGGCTGTTGAATTATATGAACAACCTTTGAATTTTACAGAGAAAATGTCGCATATCTTTGAATACGCAAGAATATTCAAGTTATAACTAACAAATTTTCGTTTCCTTTTTTCTCGTATGTTTAATTTTAATATCAGTAATAAAATAAGGTCACAAAAGAGGTGTAAAATTAGCACTATTCCTATAAAAAAAAGCTCGTAGCTAATCAATTAGAAATCCAATTTTTCCAGTTCAACCATAAACGAATTCTAATTTGAAAATAAAATACAAATCTATTTTTTTCATAAATCTCTCTTTCTTTATTTTGATTTTAATTATTTTAAATGACAAGGCGATGCAAGCACTTTGATAAACAACTATTTGGCTTTTCAGTTAGCTTTCTTTAACGGAAGATTTGAAAGAATAAATTTAATGTAGCATGATATAATAATTACAGCACGTTAAGTATTTTGATTCAATTTGCATTACTAATTTTTAAGATTTAAATATTATTACAATACATTTAAAACTGTTGAATTTACAAAGCTAAAACAGTTATAGATTTTCTGAAGGCAATCGAGTATAGTGAATATTTCACACGCGCATCGACACAAATAAGACCAACAAGAAAGTACTCATCTTGAACAGCCAAGAAAATCCATGTGGAAATGAATCAACTGAATGAAATTAGTTTTGTATAAACTTTATCATTTTATCATTGAAATTAAAATTCATAAAATTTGCGGGAAAGCAAACGACTTATAGTCTAATTCAGAGCAATTCAGAGCAAAATAACTCATGAATCTCACGTTGTAGTTAATACCAGTTAATACGTGTTCAGTTTCACACATTTGACACATATCTATTCCTACAATTACCACGCACTGCACCGTGCACTACTGTACACATAACATGGGTAACCAGTAACCACTTAAAGTAACCGCGTCATTGTCGGTATCTAGAGGACGAATAACAAACTAAAAGCTTGTTAGCCAAAATCGCGCTCTATCGACTAACAAACTATATGTATATATAGATACACCAGCGTAGAAAAATATAGCCTCTTTAGCTGCATCTGTATTCGATCGTTAGAATTTGTTATATTATATTTGATTATATTGTATCGAAGATTATTATTGTGCTGTTACACCCATTCATATTTTCATCTTTTGATCTATAAATAATCTTATGTCGTGTACGTCAAATAATTATAACCAGTAAACATTTAGTGTCCAGTACTGCAATAAAAAGTATATTTGTTTATTACTTCTGAAAGAAAACTTGAGTAAAATTAAGTAGACCCACATTAGCCTTAAAAATGACAAAAAGAAAAGTAGTGTTATGGTTATTGCTACTACTGATTATAAATATAAGCAATGCCGAAGTTTTCTACAATATTCTAAAACAAGATCTATGTACCAACATATGTGTAAATGCATTGCTTTTGATTTATTAATTTATAATTCAGTGATATATAAAATGTAATTAATTGTTTCCTTTGTGTATAGGAAGAGATTGATTCTGATTTTAAATATCTTACAAATAGCTGTCGAAGAGGATGTAGGTTTTTTAACTTAGTAGAATTAACCCGTCAATTGGAGCCAAATAACATAAACAGTACTTTGGATGCTTGTTACGCTTGTAAACAAAATTTTAAATCAATTTAGTGCTATAACATTATACTATTGATGAAATTAATTATATAATTTTTTCAGCATGTACTGAAGCTTATGCTGTAAGCCAAGTTAAAAGTTCGTGCAAAATTGGTTGTATTTTTATGGCAAATCGTCAAGTAAAAGACCTAACATCTCTTGTTGAAAATGGTATTCGAGCTAATATACTTTTGACATATCCTGATAATCCTGAAAGTGATGTACTGTCTGATCCTGGGTTTGAAAAAGAATTTTTACGTAAATGGTGGGATACCAATGATTTTAAGTTATCAGAAACTTTCTTTAAAACTGTACCAATTGACTCAGAGGTAATTTTTTTATATCATTATTGTACCTTTTACAATTAAGTTTTACGAACAATACAAAGTGAATAAAATGTTTTATTTTTGATCGAATGAGCTAGCTTATAGTTTGATCAACTTTCCTAACATTTTCTGTTAATTTTTTATACAACAAAAAATATTAACAAGCAATAAATTAGCTTCATTCGACTAAAAATTAAACATCTTGTTTACTTTTTATTGATTATCTTTAAAGAACAATCACTTTGCATAGTGCTCAGAAGTTAACTTTATGAATTATGGCACATTAAAATAATAGAATTTATTTTAATTTAATATTTTAGACAGTAGATTATAGTATTTCATCAGAATATGTAGGTGAATATGAAAAATCGACATCTACACCTGGATCTGATTGGCTGCAATGTGCTTCTCGTCATACAGGAATACCTCGTTGGCTAATAGTATTAGCCATTGCTACTGCTGTACTTTCAACTATTTGGTTATGCTTATCTCCTGAAAAACCAAATGAATCTGTTGATAAAATAACTGTAGTAAAGCCAAATTATCCAAATAGGGTTAGAATAATTTTGCCTGACGAGGCTCCTTTACTAAAAAAACCTCCTCCTAAGTACAGTGAAGTTGATGTAAATGATCTTAATTTATCAGTCTAAATTTTTACTGCATAGATAATGGTTTCTTTTGAAATTTTACTAAAAAATCAAAATTTATAAAATTTAATGTTACATTTTTATCAAATAGAATATAATCTGATTAAATTGATTAGTGATAAATATTGTTATTATTTTTTAGTAATGACAGAAAGTAAATTTTTGTTGGTAATTAATACCAGTACTGTAGTATATGCAAAGAATAGTCATTGTTGGGTTTGAAAAATTTCTTTGTTAATTAACTTCAAGCAAATAACTAAAGTAAACTTTTACATAAATACTAAAAACTCATAAAGTATAATTACCATTAATGGATAATCCATAATTCATCTATTGTAGGTAAATGTAATTAATATTACAGATTATCTTAATAATAATAATATAAATATATCAATCTTTGATCTCAAAAATAAATAATCTAATTGTTTGAATACTCATAAACAGCCATACAGTATTCTGAAAATATGTAATTCAAACTAGATCTTAATAATTAAACTTGCCTTGTAGCTTAGTTATAGTTACATATTTTTATTTTCAATGGCTTTCTTATAACAGCAATTAGTTTATAATCTTTATTCGTTTTAAATATTTTTAGGATTAGATTATAACAAATTATAATTGTTGAAATGATTCTTTTATTTGTGTATATATTCTTTAGTTTTAAAATTAAGTTTTAAGTACGTACGAGCATTTAGTACAAAGTTACTTATCAATCGCATTACTATCGATTGGTCTAAGATATTATTTATAACTTAACATGATAAATCTTAAGTTTAAACCATTTTCAATTAATAACATGTGATAAGCAATTTCTCTGTGATTATCAAGTCTTTATTTCTGCTTCATTAGTAATTGGTAAGAATTATAGAAGTTTCAAACTTCATAAATAAAAACCCATAATTTATTTATATTGTAGATAACTGTAGATTGGTGATAATAAATAAAAACTTCGTATAAATTTTAGGTGAAAAATGTCTTTTATCTTACAAGATTCACAATCCTTATACTATAAATTTTTTTACACTTTTTGTATAATACAAAGATTTTGTGTGTTTCCTGGTCACTTAACAAGGTATCACAAAAAATGCAAGTACAGCAAGTACTTGCTTTTCTTACACATAATTTTTAATGTGCTTAATACTAATAAAAACTAAAGCTACTTAACGTAGTATATACAAGCTTATTGTAAATATTTTTAGAGTATTCGTCAAAATAAAATGAATGAAACTCGAACATGTAAAATTTGTAATAAAAATTTAACAATAATTATTATCTAAAATAATCCCGATTCTAAAGCCAATAAAGTCGAGGATCATCTCTTCGAACTTGTAATTTTAAAACGTGACGATAAATTTTTAAAGCTGGACCCAAAAGTAAATCTAAACCACCAAGCACATCAGATCTCTTTAAAAGCAATAACGAATGACCATCAATTTCCTGAAAAAAAATCATATAGAAATTAATTTCTTTATTCTTAATTATTTAATTAATTTTATCTTATATTAATTTAATTACAAATATATACTGTACCTGGTGCCTGAAGATTTCAGCTTCTTTAGGGAACAGTCTCGCAAAATATTGGTACACTTGTTCGGACGTCCAATCTGATGCATCTGGGATATTTGGATCTATTATATCTCGTGAGGTATCGTCATCTCCGTGATCTAAATTATTTCTACTGGGTGAAACTTGAGAACTTAAAATAGGTGGCCCAATGGACACATTTGATTGTTCTACAGAATGATTAATCCAATTAGAGTTTTGTGTCGTTTTAAACTGTTTTTGATTGCAATCGTTGCAATGCCATTTTGCTTTTGATACTGGTATACGAGGTGTGTGACAGGAATAGTGATACGCATCGTCGCAAGTAAAACAAGTAACCAATGGACCCTATAAAAAATTATAATATTAAAACAAACATTTTTTCATATTTATTCAAAATTCTTTTAAATTATTGATACATACAACTTCCGATGTTTCGTAGCAAACTACGCAAGTCTTACATCTCTCACATTGCCAACTAGTATGCGTTTTATGAACCATTTCTTCCGGCGTGTATATACATGATGGATGCGCTGCGAAATGGAAAATATATTTCGTAAACAAAATAACAATAATAATCTACGCTTTCTGTCAAATTAAATATTTACCTCTAACAGTACAATCTCTACAAGCTGTTAGAGCTTCTTGTTTGTCTTTAGAACACAGGCTGCAATGTCTGTTAGGGTCCTTAGGAATTTCTTTTACAGTTGCAGTTTTTGCAGCATCTTGGGATTCTAGTTGTGCCAAAGCCAACGCTTTAGCAGCATTCGAAATTCTCCCTCGCTTCCGTTTGACAACCATATTATCTGATGGATCGAAAACTTTCTTTGCTCTCTATAAATATTTAAATTGAATTTTCTTGTTATTTTAATAAACGTAGTTTTATTAATCTATTACTGTTTTGTATTTGTTTTCTTCAAGCAATATACATAAATCTTTTACCTTTCTTCTAGCACTTCTGAAGCTTCCAGCATTAGTATTGGATGGTGTAGGTGATGGATTTGTAGAACTTCTACCAGCATCATGATCACCTTCACCATCCTCACTTAATCGATCATTTCCATCATCTCTTTTATCATGGTCATCTTTCCCTCTATAATCCTCATACTTAAATAGTAAGTCTGTACAATCATCACTTCTTACACAAAGCCTTTGCTTTCTTTCAGTTTTGGATTTTCTGTGATTAGATTGAGTCTCTATTGTGTTCTTTGATTCATCTACATTGAAAGACCTTCCATTATGTTTTATACTATCTTCCTTATGACATCCATTGTCTAGTTTTCCTTTAACATAAAAAATATAATAAAATTAAATGTAGGCAAGGCAACCCTCTCTTTAAAAACTATTTTCAAATTCAGAAATTTTTTTTATGCTAACCATTTGATCTTTTTTCGTCATCATTATGGATATGCCTTCTACCAACAATTATTTCATAACAATCCTCTTTTTTCATGGACTCCATATCTGTTTTTGGACTAGTGTGTCTGGATGATTTAAGGGTATTCGAGCTAGAGTCATGTTCCACAAAGTCATCAAACTCATTCATATCATAGGGATTGTTTGATTCTTTAAAAGGAGTTGTGGTAGTTGAGCTTTTGACCTTGGAGACGACATCGCCGTTGTGTTGATGCCCGATAGAACCATTGCCGTTCATGTTACTGCCATCGACAAGCGAATAATTGCCGTTGACAAGTCTGGCCAAATTCCCACTGGCGACCTCCTTACCCAAAAAGTCTTCAACCATACGTCGAGAAGTCGGGTTGGAAATACCGTCCAGCAACTGCTCGACTAACCTAAAATAGAGTTAGAAAGAAATCGTTCATTAAACATAATCGTAACGATAACAATGTGATGTAATATAGATTTTATTATTTTGATACATGTTTGAAAGATCTAATTCTGTCACGAAATAATAAATTTATAATCATAGATAAAAGCATAGGTAAAGAATTTCGAGAAATTGTTTAATTATATATGACAAATAATTAATATTTGTATTTTTTACGTAATCAAATTCAATCTGTTAATTCGACATAACCTTGTAATTAAATTATTAAAATATTGCAATTATTTAAAATTAAACAAATACCAATTCGAGTAATAATTTAAAAGCGATAGAAAGAGACAGATAGATTATTTAACCTAATAATCATGATATTTAAATATTACGTACATTGTGTATTTATTACTTATAATATTTAATTTTTAAATTCACTTATAGTTTTGTTGACATCTTTTGTATGTAATTGTAAAAAATCACAACATTATTAGTTTTCTCAATCGATTTAAACAAGATTAACTCTAACATTATATATGAACTTTCTTAGTGACACGTTATTGTAGGTTAATTCGAGAAAACTTGTATGATTTATTTATAACGCAATAACGACTCTGACAGAAAATAAAATTGCATATACATAATTCTAAAAGTTAACTGCTATGCTAAGAACCGTATTCGTGAATGAAAACAGGTAGAATTTAAAAACTATAATGCCTTGCTGTTGGTATCTATACATATTAAGTTTAGTAGTGAGTTGATGAATTAAAGCGCCCCAGTTGTGGCACTACACACATAGTCTCACATACATTATCGGGATTTAGTATTAGATGTAGTCGGTGAGTAAATAGACAATTGAATTACGTACTCACAAGCCACGTGACCAACTGTTCATATGATTGGTACTTTGAAAGGTGAAAGTTTTGTACAATAATATGTAGTTTACAAAAAATTGGTACACCGTTGATAGTTGAAAGTTAATGTTTGAAAGTCAACAATAATTCTTATTTATACTTGTCATGATAATTAAATGTCACTTACAGGTTTAAATTATTATTCCGATACTGTTTTTAAAAATTGCTATAAAGTCATTATATTAAATCTAGTAATAGTTAATAAATTTGCGTATTTATTTTGTTTTTATCGTGGTTCGCATTCACCATTTTCGAAAAGATACGACTAGTAAGAAGAATCGGAGTCCAATCATCTTTTTAGTATTTGAATTTCGTGAATTAGATTAACGCGATGTTGGGGTTAAGGGTAGCTTAAATGTAGCGGAATCGTTGCATTTAAGATGCATATTTAGATAAAACACAGCCGAATTTTCCGGATGCAAAAGAACAATGAAGCACAAAATATTGCAGAATATTCATTGAGTTTGTCTGAAGCGAATGTAGGGTCTGATTGTATTGTAAAAGTCTAGAGACAGTAATAAATAGATTGATGGATGGATAGATCACCTGAAGGCAGGGACGCCCTGGTCGAGGTAGTCGGGTTCCTCGACGACGAGTTCGGCTACAGCCCCGGCGACCATGTTAGAGTTGATCTTCTCTTTGACGAAGCCCTCGGGCCGGTTCTTGTAGAGCTGGAGCCTGGTCCACTTGGAGGCGTTCCTGTAGCTGGTGTTCCCCTTGTAATCGACCTGTATGACCTTCTCGGCCTCGATGAGCCGGTGGAGGTCGGCGATGGTGTCGCGCGCGTCCACGGAGAACTTGCGCAGCAGGTAGTTGCAGATGCGGTCGGCATCCGGGCGGGCCTTGCGCCGGCGCAGCTGGTCGATCGCCTCGAGGATCTGCTCCTCGTGGGCGACCTTGCCGCCGGGGTCGGCGAGGGCGCCGCTCCGGTGGAGCTGCTGGGCCTGCTGCTGGGCCTGCTGCTGGGCCTGCTGCTGCTGGAGCTTGCGCTCGGCCTTGCGCGCGGCCTTGTCGACCGCGCGCTTAGCCGCGGCCGTCTTCTCCGAGGTGCTGGCCATCCTGGGGCTTCTGCTGCTGGTGCTGCTGGTGCTGCTGGTGCTTCTGCTGGTGCTGCGGGCCGGCGGAGCTGCAAGCACATGGCGCGAGCGCCCCGTTACATCTCGATCCTCCGGGCGGGCCGGCGAAGCCGCCGCCGCCGGATCAATAAGCTCATCGGCGAGTGGTCGACATTGGACGGGGGCGCGAGGGCAGTTTCCCGGCTACGCGCCGGGCGATCGCCTCGCCAGCGGCCCGCGCGCTTCTCCGCCTAATCCTCGAGCTTTGACGCGTCACGCAGCTTTTCGATTCGCCAAGCGCACTAGCGCTTTCAACGCTTTCGCCCGCAAGCGCTAAAGATGGCGCTGGCGACGAGTGGTGCACTGGTGCGCCTCGGCCCAGTAATCTAATTTGCAGGCGTGTAACCCTAAGTCCCTAAGTAGTGCTTGGGCGAGCGATTAAAGAAGGCGCTCGGCACTTGGCTACCGGCTTAGGAATCAGCGGTGCGCCGCGGCTCCAGGCCGCGAGTCGGGCGATTAGGCGGGGGGCGGCGGCGGTGCTCGGCAGGCCCGACGCGCTCCCGGACCAAAGTGAAAAAAGAAAGGCCACCGAGCCCTTGGGCAGGTAGCGAGCGGGAGGAAAGGGACGGTGGCGGGGGCGGCGGGGGCCGCGCGCCGTTTGAAATCGCGCGTCGGGTGGGCGGGGGCGCGGCCCGCCCCCAATTACGCGGGCAATTAAGCGGCGGAGGGCCGATAACGGGCGGGCTCGCCGCGGGAGAGCCCGGCGGAGCCCGCGCAACAAGGCCGCAGTGCGCGCGCTGATCGCATCCCGGGCGCGCTCGATGATAGTCGAACGGCCGGCTCCGGCGCCGGCGCGATCGATAGGCGCGCGCGCGCCCGAGCCGCGGGAAAGCGCCCGAGCCCCCGCGGCGGAGATTAAATTTTCAGCGGCCCCGGCTGCCCCACCCCGCGCCCCCGCCCCGGGGGCCGAGGCGGTTTTTCCGCCCGCGCGAAAACCCCGAGCGCTTTTCAAAGGGCCGGAGGCGGAGGCGGCGGCGCCCGCGGCCGCGGCGTTCGGCGGCGCGCCGAGCTTCATCGATCGACGGGGGGCTTTTACGCAATCTTGGAGCGCCGTGTAACGCCCGATCTCGCCGGGACTCGGCGAGTGCGCCGTGCGGGGCCGTCCTGCCGGCGCGCGCGCTCGCGCCCGCCTCTTCCGCCCGTGCGCCGAGCGCAACGAGCGCCGCGCGAGACCGCGGCCGTGTAACCGCCGCGCCGGCCGACGCGCGAGCCAACCCTCGGACCGCAGCCTCGCGCCTCCTTCCTCGCCTTCTCGGAATCGCCCAGCTGCACCCGACCGAGTGCTCTACCCTAATTTTGTAATGCCTAATGCGTCGCTGGCGCGGCTCTCTCTCTCTCTCACTCTCTCCCGCTCTCTCTCTCTCCCGCTGGCTCCGCTATCTCGATCACCCCTTTGTAAACATGCCTCAAGTGTCACGGCATCCTCGCAATTCAATGCCTCCCCGCCCGACTAATATCGCGGCCCGAATTGCTTTGTCGATGGAACATCCACTCGATTGCATTAGCCGAATCAATTGCTCATTCCCGAATCTCATCAAGCTGTTTTTTTTTTTTTTTGCTTTACCGATTCCCGTCCGATCGTCCTTGCGTACGGATATTCCAAAGTGAAACTTAAAAATAAAGCATTTTCGTGACATTGTGCCCGGACGCTCGAGTCCGCACCAACAGAGTCAAGCGATAGAAAATACTTTTTAATATTTATAGCGAGAATAGGCCTAAAGGTTAAAAGTGAAATCGAGTAGACGGGCAGCAGCGAGCGCGCAAGTGCCTCGCGTTTAATAATTCTGCGCGTATTACCGAAGGAATCCATTAGCGAGGCGTTACTTCATAGCGAGCGCGCACACAAAACAAGGAAGATTCGAGCGCACGCGGCAGGGAAAAAAAGGGGGCTGGTCTTTGGGGTATCGGCTGCAGGCGGTGCGTACGGCTAAAACTAATGAAAACGGATACCGCGAGAGTAATGAATAATCAAGAGGCCCGGTGGGACAAGGGTCTAATTGGGGGTAATTGCGAGCGGAGCGAGCGGCGGGCTCGGCAAATGAGAACCGGGGGACCGGAGGACCGGTGCAGGCGGCAGGAGAAGCGAGGGCGCTGCACAAGAGCGGCGTCGGGCAGCCGAAAGCGTTGCAAAAAGCGCAGGCGATTGGCGGCGAGTCACGGACTTTTTGCTCGCGGTTTATCGAGCAGCGGCGGCGGCGGCGGCGGCGGCGGCGGCGGCGGGCGCGCGCGGCGATCCTAACCTATACGCGCCTTGGCGGTGTCGGCGGCGGCGGGGGCCGCAGGGAGCACAGGAGCGACTTTCGAATCTGCGAGCCGTCCGCGGGGCCCGGCGCGGCGGCCTCGGCGCTCGGCGCGCGCCGCGCCAGATTTTCCCGCGGCGGGCGGGCGCTACGTGGCAGGGGCGGGCTTGGGCGCGGGTGCGGGCAGGGGCCGCGGGCCCCGGGGTTTGGAGGTTACGCGGGCGCACGTGGGGGACGGGCGCGGGGCCGGGGCCGGGGGCGGGGCGCGGCGCGGCGCGGCGCGGGCGCTCTTTCCGCGCGGCGCGCCGCGTGAAAGCGGGCCGGGCGCGGGGCGGCCGGGTCGGGCCGGGTCGGGCCGGGCCGCGGCGCGCCGGGCTGCACGAGCGAGGCCGCGGGCATCCTTTTTCCTCCTTTTGTTTGTACACAGGCGCGCGCGCGCTCGCTGGCGTCGCGCTTTTAAAGGCCCCCGAGGCGGGCGGCGCTGGGCGCTCGCGAGGCGCAGGCCGCGCCGCATTCTTCGGCCGGGGCACGGGGCGCGCTCGATATCCGTTTTGAGCGAAAGCGGCGCGGCCGGCGGGCCAGGCGGCCGCGGGGGAGGGGCGACCAAGGCCGGCTGCTCGGGCCTGGGCCGGGCCTGGGCCGGGCCGCCCCGGGCTCGCCTCCCGGAGCGCTTGTTGCGCCGCACGTGGGGCCCCTGGCGGCGGGGGCGCCCGGGCCGGCCCCGACTCCCGGGGCGCGCGCCGCGCGCCCGCCGCCCCGGGGACGGTGGGCGGGGGCTTGGAGCGGGGGCCGCGGGCCTACCTGCGAGGGGATCCGCGCCCGGGTCGGGCCGTGCGCCGCAGGGACAAGGGCTGCGCAGGCGGGTCGGCGGCGCGCTGCTGCTGCCTCCTGCCGCTGCCGAGGTGCTGCTGCTACTGCGGCGGCGGCTACGGCTGCGGCGGCGCCGGCGGGCGCGGCTTTTCAAGCGTGCGCGCGCGCTGTCCTCCTCGGCCCCTCGCTCCGTCTCGGTCGCGCGCGCGCCGCCCCGGCCCCGACGGAGCAAGAGAGCGCGCGCTCGCCGCGGAGGACAAGTGTGCCGCCGCCGCCGCCGCCGCCGCCGCCGCAGCCGCCGCCGACGCAGCCAGCGCACAGCCTCGGCACCCTAGCCGCCCGGCTACCGAGCCCCGCTGCCCCGCTGCCCCGCTGCCCCCGACCTGAGCGATACTTGCCTGCCCTCGGCGTCCGCTGCGCGGCCTCCTGCCCCTGCGGGTCCCTGCGCCTCGCGAGCCCTGCGAGCCTGCGACTAGACGCTGCGGCGCCCGGCGCCAAACTGAAAATCTATCCCGGGCCCGCGAGTGCGGCTGCCCAAGTGCCGACTGCGCGACTCGCGAGTGCCGCTCGCGCGCGTCGGGCACGGGCAGAAGGTGATATCCCCCGCCTCCGCGACGCGCGCTTCCCGCTTCCCTCTCGCTCGCGCTCCCGGCCGCCGCGATGCACGGCGGTGCAGGGGCCGCTTCTCCTCGGCGCGTCTCTTTGCCTGGCCTACGCCGGCGCTCTTGCTGCCGGGGCTGCCGAGAGGCCCGGGCCGAGTCCCCGCCGACGGCAGAGACTCTCGCCCGTAAATCTCCCGAAGCCGCGCGCGCCGCCGCCCCGGCCCCCGGCTGCAGCCCGCTGCCCGCTCTGCAGCCGCACCGGCAGCGCTGCTCCTGCGGCAAAAATTGTAACTCACAGGGAAGTGATAAGACCGAGCCGCTGAGCAAACGGCGAGCATTCGCAAATCCATTGATTTGTCGCGTGAATCGCGATTCGGTCGCGCACCACCGCCGCAAGTGCCGCTCGCTGCTGCTGCGCCGCCAGCTCCTACGCCTCCGGCCTCCGACCCACTAAACGCGCATTTACTATTTACGCTCGCATGTCATGTACTTCAACTTCTTATTTACATGCATGCTTCGACGCGCTTTACCTTTACTCGAAAATAAGCTGGTTCTCTGATTATTGCACTAAACGTTCTTCTCGTATTCTCCCAAACCTCATCTCAATATATTACAATTTGTTCATCGCAATATTAAACATCTTGATACTTTTCTTACTTTTATTCAAGTTTTTACGTATTCTACTATTTTTCCAAAATACCTTCTTTTTAGCACTGCAATTCTTTTCCTAATGCGCTTGCGATTGCAAGGCCCAACTGACGCGCCGATTCTGTTATCGGTCACAACTTACAAGGGTGGACACTAATACATTAGGCCGACTCTGCATTATTGGGTACTATGTTATTTTTCCCGGCTCGTCTTCCACGGCGCCATATATAACTTGTTACGCTTATATCTCGTAATTTTATTTTAAAACCGAATAACAATAAAATGTCTACATTTCGATTGTTGCATTCTGTTACTTGAATCTATACCTTAATGAGCTACTATTGAATTATACAACCAATCTTTTAGTGGAGTATAAAGTTTACCATTCTTCAAGTTATGTTTCATACCGCACTGTAATACTGTTATAAAACATTTCTTTACCATATTCTTTGTATGATTTAAGAATAAATTAAGTAGTTTATCTGTTTATACGATGGATTTTGCTTAAACGAAATATCTCAAGCTCAAGATTTATTTACGACTATATGACAAAACGCAAAATCAATTTTGAAAACACAGTTTTTCACTTATTAAACATAAAGTATTCATAAAGTAGCTTACATGTTAAATTTATGAGTATCGATACAATTGATTATAAAGTAGTTAAATTATTATGCAATTTACAATTAAATCATGTTATACATAGTAAAGTCTTGAAAAATAAAATTAATCGCATCTTGATAAATATTATTCAATTATAATTAAATTATCACTAAATTTACGTAGACTTGTAAAAGAATAGATTGAGTCTGAATAGGTTTATTAATCCATGTTAATTTGCCGGCAACTTAAATATTGCATATTAATGAAAAATGTGAACGGATCATAATTGTAGTGCAACCTTACTACGTTACTTGGTTTCTAAATACACCATCACAGCAGCACTGCTGCTCCCGTAGCTGTCTGTGCGTCTCGCAGTGGGCGCAACATAAAGAATGAGTTATATATACATGACTGCACTGCGCACGCAAACGATGTAGGTATGCTGTACACATATAAGTTTGTTTGGAATCAGTGCACCCACACTATCCCACACATTCACACACATTCACAAATCTACTTATTACTATATTTGTCAAGTTTTATAACGTACACAGTGCGTGAATGAAAAATGTTTCTGTTTTCTAAGTTTTAACAGGCAGCGTAAATAATAGAAAAATTTTATTTACACTATTTTATTATTGGTACAATGCGTTTATACAATCAGACAATCAGCTGCTAACGCATCCTTACAATTGCAGGTTAAAAATCTCTGTTTATACTTAGAAAACAGTCTATCGTTGTAAAGAATTTCGTTTAAGTTTTATCTTTAATTATCTGAAGTGAACGTGATGTACACAATCTCAATATGTACGCTGTGTGTTAATAGACATAATAAAAATAGATGCAAAGTTTCAGGAACGCAACAATGAAGATGACAAATGTAACAAACAATGAAGAATAAAATGCCACAATTTCGTAGAAAAAAATCCACCAAATCTTTTCCTGTCAAAGTTTGTACCTTAGATGCTGAACTTGAGTTTAACTTAGAGGTTAGTTATCATTAATCAGTCGTCCAAATGTCTAATTAAGAATTAACAATAACTCTGTAATTTTAAAATGGTGATTTTAGTGGAGGGCAACAGGAAGAGATTTATTTGATTTAGTGTGTCGCACAATTGGGCTTAGAGAAACCTGGTACTTTGGCCTTCAATACGAAGATTCCAAAGGGTTTATATCATGGTTAAAATTAGACAAAAAAGGCTAGTTTTAATTACAATAATATTTATCATACTTTCATATTCATAGTCACAAATTTAAATTATAATTATGATATTCAATTGTAGTTCAAGATCAAGGCATTTCACAACAGTCAACCACTCCATTCATGTTTCTTGCCAAGTTTTATCCAGAAGATGTTGCAGAAGAACTTGTTCAAGAAGTAACACAGCATCACTTTTATCTCCAGGTTAAACAAGCTATTCTCTCAATGGACATTTACTGTCCTCCTGAGGCTTCCGTATTATTAGCTTCTTATGCTGTTCAAGCAAAGGTAATTTTAAAGACTATGTTAACTGTTAATACTAATGATTTGCCAGGCAAGTTAAACATTAAAAGCAAATATTTTTTATACCAGTATGGAGATTACGATGAGACGTCTTACCAACCAGGAATGCTTGCAAGTGAAGATTTATTACCACAAAGAGTTATTGATCAATATCAAATGACTCCTGAAATGTGGGAAGATAGAATTAAAATTTGGTATGCTGATCACAAAACAATGTCTAGGGATGAAGCAGAAATGGAATATTTAAAAGTTGCTCAAGATTTGGATATGTATGGTGTAAACTACTTTCCTATTAGTGTATGTAGTTGTTAAACTTCTAGTAAAAATTTAAACTAAGATTTTTGTTGTTCCTAAACAAAGTTTTCTCTATATATATATATCTATATTCATAAGATAATCAAAAAGAATCCGTGTTAATTTTTAATTATATAAAGATTTTTATTCATTTACCTTTAAAGAATAAAAAAGAAACCAATCTTTGGCTTGGTGTGACGGCTCTGGGGCTCAATATTTACGAGAAGGAAAATAAACTGACACCAAAGACGACATTCGCATGGTCGGAGATACGGCATATAAGCTTCGACGACAAAAAATTTATCATCAAGCCTGTGGATAAATCATCACCGAATTTTGTCTTCTTCTCGCAGAAAGTTCGCATGAACAAACTGGTAAAGAAAAAGTCTGATGTTGGGCGCTTGGTGAAGGGTGGCTTACAGGTAGCTTTAGGTTTGGACGAGCGTAATAGTGACAAGGCTACTCGCGCCTTATTTGTTAAGATTCTGGACCTGTGCATTGGCAACCACGACCTGTTCATGCGACGCCGGAAGCCAGACTCCATGGAGGTGCAGCAGATGAAGGCGCAGGCAAAGGAAGAAAAATCTCGGTAATGTCTTGCGAATATCTATTATCAAAGCTTTTTACCTCTGCATTGCGTGAGTACAAAATAATTTAAATTTTAAATGTGTTTTAAATTTTTACTAGCTAACAGAATACAAAATTATTTAGCACGTACTCGTAATTATTATGTTTGATACGAGCGCTTATTATTTTCATTTTCATTACTAAACTTGCATCAAAGTGAGCTTAAAAATTAATCAAGTGCATGTTTTGTTACAAAACTTTTAGAGTTATACTTATATTTTGAATACTTAAAATATTAAATTAGTTATTTAACAACGAAAATAGACTCTTGTAGAAAAATGTTTAAAAATAATCTTTTAGTACTACTCTGGAATGATAGAACAATGTATAATACGAATAATTTCTATGTTATATGTATTAACATCTATATTTTAATGTGCACTTCGCGGGTTACCTGTACTGTACGATCAAAGGCTCTAAGTTGCGTCTGTAATCAGCGTCTATATTCGTTGGACATGTACAAGTAATTTGTAACATAAAAAGGTGCTTAATTAGAATTAAAACTTTTTTTATAAAATTAATTGTTTTTGTTAGGCGACAAATAGAGAGGAATAAACTAGCCCGAGAAAAACAGCTTCGAGAAGTTGCAGAAAGAGAAAAAGCTGCTATGGAACAAAGGCTACTACAATATCAAGAGGAGATTAGACTTGCTAATGAAGCTCTTGTAAGTTTTATATCATTTATACGTATTAAAAAGTTTTTATTTCTCATTTTATTATGCATAGCTTTTTGTTTATAATAAATTATTATTCGATAATTAAAGAGACGTTCTGAAGAAACTGCTGATCTATTAGCAGAAAAAAGTCGTGTGGCTGAAGAAGAGGCTATGCTTCTAAGTCAAAAAGCTTCTGAAGCAGAACAAGAAATTACTCGAATTAGATTAAGTAATATGAAAACTGAAGAAGAAAAAGTTCACCTAGAACAAAAAACTAGAGATGCAGTTCGCCTTACAGAAATGCTAGTACAAGAATCAGAAAAACGAGCTCTTGAAGAAAAAAAATTAAAAGATGAACTTTTAAGAGCACGTATTGCTGAAAAAGAGGCTAAGGAAAAATTATTAGAATTTTTAAGTAGAAACGCTTATACTTCAGCAATAACTGTAATTATAAATTTTATTCATAGCAGTAATAGTCAGTTCCATATTTGTATGAATTTTACTTATTTATATATCTTATTTTCAGCCTGTACCAAATCTTTTTCCTTCGACACAAGTTCTTCCTTCGGATTTGCAAGCTGATTTGCAAACTCTTCAATTAGACTCAGAGCCATTATCATCTGAGGTTAATTGTTATGATTTAATTGCGGATGGAGATGTTGATCAACTTTCTTTAGAGATTGAAAAAGAAAGAGTTGATTACTGGGAAAAGAGTAAACATTTACAAGAACAATTACGCGAGCTTCGTTCTGAAATAGAAGTATTAAAAGTGGGTGAAAAACAGTGTGAATTAGATCAGCTTCATGAAGAACAAGTTCGACTTGGAGAAAATAAGTACAGTACACTGAAAAAGGTTAAATCAGGATCAACAAAAGCTAGGGTTGCCTTTTTCGAAGAATTATAAATTGTTTAAAACTATAAAATGCTATTAATATGTAGCGTTTTTTATGTTCCATAATAACAAATATTTTTGGAAGATTCAAGAAATATCATATTATTTTGGCAATCAAAAAATTTTGTATTATACATATTTTGTGATTAGATACGTTAATGTATCTACATATCGTTTGGAAGAATAGAGCGCAGTGATTTAGGCTGTGGTATCCATACGCATATGAAATCGCACACATTTGAGAACTGCAGAAGGAAATTAATTTGCACATTGTTACTTTGAGTTAGAATATTAGGCTTTTTATACTAACTACTGGCTTATCTACTTTTAATTTTAAAACGCTTACTGTAGGTAAGTCGGTTAATGATAACGTATTTATTAGTCATGCTATAAGTCTAGTTTGCAAGATTAGATGTAACCCTTTTTTAGATTGTTCAATTAAAGCCTGTGGCTTTCTGTTTGACTGTGCCTTTTAAAATTGTTAATATATATATATGAAATATAAATATCAGTGCTCTATTAAAGGACAAGATTTTTTTGTCCTAAATATACATGTATTTACTTTGACAATATATTTTGTTATACTTTGGAGAGAATGACTGATACTTTCATGAGAGATGAAAAGTGACAAAGGTCTATCATGAGATAGACTTCTTATCATAAAAATCATTGAGTGCCTTATATTTTGTCTTGTATTTATATATTATGAAAGTCAATTCTAATTAATAAAGTATCTATATTAAATTACAATGCCAATTTTTTGATCTCATTTATTTTCATACATTTGTTTATTCTATGATAAAATTGTCACATGTGCATGTACACATAATAAATAATCATATAAGAAGAATGTTGTTTACAAAGGGATATGGATTCAGGTACCTTAATGTACCTAATATCTACAAATATCTTGCTTGTTTAATCTATTTAATACAAATTATATTCATTGAATTTTTTTATTATCAATAATTACTTTCTGTACATATATCCATATACATTTTACTTATATCATTTCATTTTATTTTATTAATTTTCTAACAGGCACTGCCTAGATAATAATATCTAAACTTATTTATGCATTAGTTACACCTTTATAAACATACAAAATTGAGTAAGCATTCATAATTGAAGAATATCTGAAACTGTTAATTATAACTTTACTATATATTTTAGTTTTCATTTCTTAAAATAATTATCTGTTTTGTTTTAAATCACATTTCTTATTTTGAATAATTTACACAAATACATTTTTACATATGTACAATCACTTAATCTCTAATAAAATGAAAAGCTCTTCAACTTTTTAATGGCGTACATAAAAGGAATGAAAATAAGTTTTGTCATCTCAAATAGATTTTATCATCATTCTATGTAAAGTCGAACTAGATTATCTTCAGTTACTGGATAACCAGTTACAGGACATTTTCCATTCTTTCGTATTTCAGGTAGAATACATCGATAACAATAAATAAATCCAGAAGTATTTATTGCAGTTTGTATCCAAGGAGTTTTGTGACAAATGGGACATATGCCTTTGTACTGCTTTGCAAATTCAGGGATCTGAAATTATAAAATCGTTTAAAAATTACATTCAATACTTTTTATCTATTGCTAATTGAGTTATTTGTAACCTCTGGAGGAGGTGGTACTGGTAGAGCTGTTAAACTAAAATTGTAATAATGCTCTTGATTCCACCATCTTAAAAATTGAAGAAAAAATGCACCAAGTTCAATAGAGCGAACAACAGATAGTCGTAAGACTTCCAATCCATCTGTTGCACTGAAATGTCCTTTACTCAATTTTTTAAGCAATTCAATTAAACCAACCTCTTCATTTTCATTTATATATGTCAGAGAAATAGAAAGTAGACGTAGGGAAAGTGTTGGATATTTTGAACGGTTAGACAAATAAAGTAAATATTGATATAAAGAAAATACTTCTTTAAAGGAAGCAATGATTTTGTACAGTTGAAGAAAAAGATGTTTACATTTATTTTGTTGAATCTAAAAAGTTTAATTACATATAATAAAATATAGTTTTAATTGAATATTATAAAAAACTATATTTATAATATAAATTAAATAATTACAGTATTTGAATTATTGTCCAGATTTTCAATCTTTCTCTTTAAATATGGAAAAAAAACTAAAATAATTAGAGAAAGTTTAAGTCGTCTACTATCAAGATTCAATTTGATCTTAGAATCTTGTAAAACGATACGTTTTAAGCCATAAAATGTTTCTGAAAAAGATGCAGCTGAAACAAAAATCAAAATAAGCCAAACCCACATATAACAAATATAAACTTATTAATAGCCTATATTATTATAAAGTTTGACTATAAAAGTATTAAAATTTATTTACAATAGTTCTTCAAATAATAATTTTGAAGAGTAGCAATTAACACAAGATAAATTTCATCTTTCCATTTGTACAGCCAAGAATATTTTTCTGGATTAACCGAAGCTAAAACCTAAATAATAAATGTTGATAATCACAATATAATTCAAAAATAAAAATGATCAATATTGCATACCGTTATAATTTTTTTTGCAGCTGGTTCAAGTGTTGCTGCAAGTGACTTATGAGCAGCTATTTCAAAAATTGAAGGTTTAGCAAATGCAGTTCCTGTTAAATGGGCACCTCGTTCTGCCATAATTTTTTCAATTGATTTACTTTCTAATTATAACATGTAAAGTCACATAACATATTTACTCTATAATTTATAATTAGCACTAATGTTTACAGTGGGAAAAGAGTCCATTACGTTTCATAATGTAAATGATAACCTTTATGTTTATTATTTGAAAGCAACCTAACTGATCCTAACCAAACCTAACTTTACCCAATATTGTAGCATTTAATTTTGAAAAACGTCATGTATCGCATACAAAATGTAGTTTTGAATTTAAAATTTTAATATAAAAAAGGCATTAAAAATCTACGCAACTATATACAAATTATCTGAAATTAATGGACCCTTATACAGATGGTCCAAAAACTGAAATTTACATCTTGATATGCACCAATTTGCGTTCCAGGAATTAAAATTGACTGCACAGATGAATTTTAGCTTAAATCTTAATCATTTATATCACTACAAATGTATGTGTCTTGCTAAAATTTTATATAATGTACTATATGAAAAATAGTTATAGCTTACACTTCGGGAATAAAGAGAGAAAACTTTAACAGTAATTATAACATTTTATAATAAATGATAGTCTCTTATTTTAAAGACATAATAAGATTATTCAAATAGTCAAAATTGTGTGTAAAAAATTACAAATCTGCGGCCTGAAGGAAAACTTTTTAGGTATTCAAAGAACATAATGTTATAAAATATTGTTTGCTATTTACACCATTCTTACAATTATACATATTACTAGAAAATCTATTTCATAAATATTTTATAACGTCTAATTTTAGAAAATGTTTATATTTTATTGTATTAATAATAATTAAGTATTCGTATTTTTTTATATTTTTATTATATTAATTAACTAATAATATATTAATTCATAAAAAATTATTGAAAGGTAATAGTCGCTTGAGTTGTAATTGCATTTATTTAAATAATCATATTTACTTGAACTATATTTTTCGCATGTTTCGACGAAGTTAACAAGTACTACGATAATGCCATAAAGTAATTTTGAAAAATAAAAAGTTTTTTAAAACAATTTAAGAATTTGAAAATCTTAAATTATATTGATAAACACCTATAGAGACTTCAAGTTTATTTTTCTATAGAAACCGAATACACCAAATTATAAATTTATCATTTTTAATCATTATAATTAAAAAAATACACGATTGCTTTAAATTCAGTAATTAATTTTTATTTTTAGATTATTTTATTTCTAGAATCTAAATATTAATATGTATATATGTTGTTATTTCGAATCATTGCATATTTATCGCAAAAACTTTGTATTGTTTGAAAGTATAGTGTAGTACACATACAAATTATTTTATTCGAAATCATAACAATAATAATTAAATAAATTAATTAATACAAATTGTTATAAATAATAATGAAACAGATAATATAAAAATTACATTTTGTTAAGCTCCACTTATGCGTACAAATTCATAGCATAATTATATAATCTTATTTTAATTATGTATTTCACAATAAGATAATTATACATATATTTTTAAACATAAAATAAGTATACTAAACAAATCAATTTTTATGTACAACTTCATCTTATTAAGTATTTCTATTTGTGTAATTTAAATTTAAAAAGTTCATGTAAGCAGACAAGGGCAGCGAGAAGAATAATATTTTAAAGAATATTTTAAAATATTGTTACAGAAATTGATATTTAGAATTGAAGCTGGAATCACCACATCATAAAAGACGCCCTTTTACTATTCCGTGCTAGAGGATTCAAACAGAGATTAGTTAAAACGCGAATGGCTTCTTCTCCATTTGCATCTTTCGCGTATAACGTTTTTCTTTTTCCACCGATACTCCGCAAACTTACAAATGCAGACTGTGGAAGGACCAATTTGGGAGAGACGTTAGTAAATTCTCTGTTATGGTAAAAGTCTCTTTCGAATCTCGATAATCCATTCCTATTACCGAAGTAAGGGTTCTTCGTGAACTTTGTAGGGTAACTAACAGTCGGATCTTGAGTAGGCTTTTTATAGGCATTGTTATTTTGTCCATCTCTAGAGGGTAGAACTTTGGTCTTTGTTAGCTGCGTCGGTTGCGAATTTGATACGATATTTGGCACTGCCGGCGCTCTTCTTTTGGTACGAGTTTTTTGCTTGCGTGAGTTTGTCATTGTTGGCGTCGTTAAAGATCGAGCAGTTCTACTGGTTACATGATTAGCCTGAAGCTGGTCTTGCGAATTGAGAGTTTTCCATTTGGATGGAGCAATCGTTGTAAATGCTGGGAAAGCCGATCCAGTGCTGCAGTGCATCCCTACCAGAGGCACTCCGAGGACAGACTTCTTACAGTTACTATCATGTAAAGGCTGGTAATTGCCTCTTCCACTACTCACGTTCTTCTCGTAGACGCTGATCTTTGTATTTACGAGGCCTGATTTCTCAACGGCCTTTAGAGTATTGGTTTTCTTCCTTTCGTCCACCGGTGGCTTCGCAGCTTTTTTTGGCTTTCTCAATTTTGTTCCAGATGCAGAGTGAAACCCAGACGAGTTTTCCACGAAGTTGTAGTGTCCTTCTAAGCTGCAGTCACTACTAGCATTCAGGTCCATTTGTCGCCGCCGACGACGACGCCTCCGTTGCTGCGTCGATTTCAACGTTGTGATGCTCATCATCTCCTTCGACTTATTCGATGATAAATCGCTTTTGAAGGTATGCTTGATTGGAAAGGGAAAGGACTTGATGAGAATGGCGCGATCATTATCCTCTTTCTCCGGACTCTCGTGCTTTGAGTGGAATTTTTCAAGATTGTCGTTAGGTACATCTACTGGATTACTCCAGAGCTTACTGTTGGTTTGAGCCTCGTTTTTGTCGTGCATCGTCTTCACGTTCTGATTTATGTCTTCTTGGTGTATGTTCTCGCTGCCCTCAAGCCACCTTCAAGACTTTCTCATGAAAGTGCTGCTGGGCGACATTGCTATTCTATGCTCCATGTTTCCACACTCGAGCCCTGCAATCGATAGTTAAATATTACTCTGTATAAAATATTATTCTAGATGAAATTTTTCGAAAAAGTCAATCGAAGAACGTTTACCATAATCGTGATCGTTCTCATTGAAGGGACTCAGCGTTTGTGTGGAGGTAAACGTCGATGTGTGAACTTGTTTCCGCCTCTGCTGTTGCTTCTTGATCCTCGAACATGCCAACAATGTGCTCAACAGAGCGCAAAGTTCTATTAAAACGACGCCAAGCCCGATGGCCAAGAGAATCAGTGCTTGATCCTGCATCCAGTTCTCAATCATGTCCAAGCAACCCTGTCGATCATTAAAGCGCCGTTAGAGGGGCAACGGAGTGAAAACAGACGAGATATTTGGAAAGGCACAATGCGAGTATAACGTTTAGTATTAACACGTACAGAAGTGTGCCGCGCTTGTTGATGCTCCAGGGGATTAAGTGATTGACAAAAACTAAGATTCCTCGGCTCAGGATTGAGAAAGCCGTCCGCTATATCGGAATTGTTTAGGAAGCAGCAGCTTAGCGGTACGTTGAGCTCGCGGCGTCCGAGCTCCTGCAACCTCCACCATGAAGTTCCATAATTACTGCTTCCATTAATACCGCAACACGAGAACTGAAATTACGTCGAATTATGTACATTACTTACTCGCATGCATTACGAGTACGCATATATACATCGCATCTATCTTTATACAATGCACGCAAACACCTTATTTCCAATAAATCCGCGCACAAACCCTGCTTGTTTTGATTATACAATTACACCAATTATTAATTAAATACTTAACGTTAATTTTAATATTAATTTTAAAAATATTCATTACTATTACATTACTATTACATTAAAAAAAATATATCAAGGTTAAAGTATTGATAAATCAATTTTAGTATATATCCATCGATATTTCAGTAGATATGTTTCTCATTCGGTCAGACCTCGTGTACCTACAATGTATATTTATAATGAAAGCATTAATTAACCTATTTTTCAAACTTTTTCTATGATGTTTTCTTTATTGCACATAGTCAATGTTTTAATTTTGAATTTGAAGTACTGAACGTTATAAGTCGACTTAGATGTAGGTTTAGTGTTCTATAAATTTTTGTATAATTAATTCTTTATAAGCTGTGAATCTTATATAAAGAAAGATATTTTTCTATATTCTTACATTTTATGACAGTATATAGAAACAGTCATCTACATTGAATAAAATAAATTTAATTAAATGTTATAATGTACGTACTCACATTACTCATTTTTTATAAAATATAGAATAAATTTTATGTGTAATATAAAATCATTTTTCAAATCAGTTTCAGGTGCTTATTGTAAGTATTTATCCTCTGGAATATAATAAGTTGCATGAGTGCATCATTTAAAAGGTGGCATAATTACAGAAGTTTGAGCCAGATCAAGGGCTGCAGTAAACTGCTCACGGCCCGGAAGGGCGTAGCTACGCTGGAGCGCCCGCAGGAGACGCGGCGCTTGAACGTCGACCCCCAACAGGTGCGGCCAAAACACCACGATCAGGCACAGCGCACACTTACCGATCAACAGCAAAGCGATCACGCTCACATACTGAAAACACATACAGGTTTAAGCGTGAGAGTTTGTTTCAGTGGCATTATAACTCTTCTATACGCCAGTTCCGTTTTATACAATCTGCGGTATAGCATTTGGCATTGCCACGTAATTACACATTCATGATGCGTTTAAGCGAATTCTCTCATCTTCCGTTATGCTATTAGCCGATGAAAAAAGTTTCACCGTACCGTGCCTTTCGAGTATGTTTATAAACATGCTGCACTTTCAAATTGGTCAAGCATTGGACGCATTAGAGAAATCGTTAAGTGGTTTCTCATATACATAGAAGTCTATTTAATTCAATTTCTCTCAAGCCATCATTATAAAGGTATCGACATTCCTGTTATTGAAATTACATATACATCATGTGTTATACAGGAATAAAATATATTATATTTTATAATCTATACTTATACACACCATTCATAAAGACGACAAGCACACAAACATAATATAATAGTCGCATGAATATACATTACATATTCTACGAAGACATTAAACATTGCGTGTATATTGTAAATTGAAAATTTACGGAAGGATGCCATATGCGAGCAAGCTATCTGCGCCAGGTGCAGTAGGCCAGGCATGAGAACCGTTTCCGTTTCGTCCTTGCAGTTGCCCATATAGTGACTGTTGCTTTGCATGAATATAAGAATGTGCCATACGAGCGTAAGTTAATTACAATGCGCGTCCTGCTTATACGCATGCACGTCTATTATTATTTATAGTTATTTAAACCTTCTAGCTCACAATATTCTTACAAATAAATTTTATTTTAAATTATCTTAAATCACAAGGCCATGGAAAGTTTAAAAATAAAAATTTCATCGCAACAAATATCTTATGTGTTATTCTAAACCAATATTAATTATATAAACAATTACAGAAAATACTGTTAATTAAACGGCCCAATTATCTTATATATTCTGAGAGAATCATATAAAATTCTTTTTAAATTTGTGTGAATGCATATTATTTCCATCAAAGGGATGATGGCCAATTCCGCAAAAGTAAAGATAAATTAAAGTGGATTGGGCACTCACGGATGCGGTGATGCAGCAACTGTAAAGGCAGGAAGCCCAGCATCCAAGAATTCCAGTGATCGCAATGATGAAACCGATAGCAACGACCACGAGTGCGACATAATAAAAAAGTGGTTGCTCCGGATGAATGTCGCTCGCACCTAGTAATCGCGACAACAATACCCTGTCGCTGTCAGCTAGTAAAAGCGCTCCCAATGACATCAGCACGAACCCCGACATCTGAAAGCGAATCGAACCTCTGTTTCCCACAAATTTTCTAGTCATCGGTACTTGCTATTTTTTTACTACGCCCGAGCAAACTGATCACACGAGGTCTCATTTGTTTCCAGCAAAGGGCCAAATTACTTACGAGGAACACGATGTTGGAGCAGCACATAAATGCCTTTGGTAGGCCCAGTTTTCTTTTATCCTGCATCTTGCCGCTGTTGTCAGACTCTTACAGTGATCCAGAGTCGCGGAAATTCTCATCCCTTCGAGTCACGTTAATCACTTATTGTCAAAGCACACCGGGCCCCCATACCGATGACCCCGTCGATCGGGGATCGCGGATATTCAAAGGATAAACGGAAGTCAAGTTTCAAAGGAAAAAAGTAGCGTTAGCTGCTTTAATAGCAAGCACGAGTACGTATCGACGATCGTGTGGCCTATCACGGAATGCCGGGAGCGCTGTGAAATTCGAAGCCAAGAGTATGAACACGCCAGCGCGCGCGTTCGAGTTTCCTCCCGATTACCTCATGCGCGACGCGCAACCACACCGCACCTCACCTGCAGGGGTCTGCCGGACGGAAACGGAAGGAAGTGCGTTACTCGCCCCCCTCTGTATTCACCTGCCGGAATCGCGGAAGAGAGGTTTGCCCTCTCTCTTTAGCAACTGCTTGATCATTTCAAAAAATATATTAACTTACAACTCATTTGAATTGACTTTTGCTGAATTATAATCGGCAGATTGTTCAGCTTATGACTTTTTTATCCTTCTAATCAATTTATAAAATAATTTCTTTTATTTTCTTTTCAGGGGTGTTAGGTAAAACTATTTCAAACTATTCTTCAAGTTTTTTAATGTTATTATTTTAGTTTATTTTGAAAATATTTAAAACAGCATAATCTTCCAAAAAACATGTATCATCAAAACAAAAATAGAAAAATATTTGTGACTAAATAGCTTTAATGTGATTAGCTATTGCGCTCCGTGTAAATCGTGCGTTGGAATCTTCATGTACATCATTGTAAGTGTTCAGTAAGCCTATCTCCTGCCTTTGCATTAATTCAGTTCAGTCTGCTCCTGTTCTTTCTGGTCAACTACAAATGAGCTATATACCGATGTATACACGCTCCACATGAACACGAGAATTCGTTTATGTATGTAGCACACTTTTTTTAGGGGACATTTAAAAGTCTAATTTATGCCCAGTAGATACTCCACCACAACTAGTTACAGCAAAATCATCTTGTTCTCGTTGTCCTGTATCTCCAAATTCTGGTGGCAAATGTAAAATCTACAAAGTGATGAAATTATGAACAATTATGTTAGAAATTAATTATAACTATAGTTTATTAATTAATCACCTCAATAAGAAATTTTTTTCTGCGTAACTTGAAAGCCAAATCTGATAATAAAGATTTTTGATTTATTAGAGTATTAAAAGCAGGAAGCTTCTTTATATGTAACAACCCATGATAATCCCTAAAAATTGGATTTGTTTCTTTTGATGAACCAGCAAATGATTCTAATCTAATTACAGTATCTGATAAATGCTCTATTCTTTGTACAATTGCAGTCTGCAATAAAATGATTATTTTTGTTTATTCATTTTAATAATATGTAAAACATACAATTTTCTCATTGAAAATAAATTATCGATTTTAAATAACAAATTAAACTAAATTCATTAAAAAATATTGCAAGTGGTCTAAAAGTCTTACTGAATCATCATCAAAATTTAGTGTAGGAACTGTAAGAACAGCAACTGTGAAAGATTCTCTTAATAAAGCTCTAAACATGTATAAAAACTTTATTAAATCATTTTGTGTTTTTTCTTCAGAATCAGATAACCATAATCTAGATCCAATAGAATTAATAGCTATTCTTAAAATGTTTCTAGGTGTTTGTGAAATTAAAAACTGTCCATTTTGAATAGTTTTTTCAATATCCAATAAAAGGTCCATGTAAGCATTGTTTTCAAACACACTAGACTGACACTGTATATTTTCACCATCCCATAATTTTACATTAACTTTTTCTAAAATTTCTTGATTCATCTTTTTGGTCAAATCATAATAATGTCCAAAACTATCAATATTAGTAGAATCAAAAATTTTCATATTTTGGTATCGCCAGGCAATTTTCATTTCATCATTTGTTTGACCTGTATTGCTTTTATCATTTAATTTGGAACATTCTTTTTCAACTGCTGGTAAATCAGATAAAATTTGTGTAGGTTTTAAATCTTGAGAACCGATAAATAATGAATGACCATTCACTGCTCCTTCAGCTAAAAAATATCTGTAGACAATTTTGGAATAAGTACTGTATGCATCTTCCTCTAATAAACAAAAAAGTAATTTTATGAAAATTGCAAAATTAAAAGAAAACTAAAAATATATGTAATTTAATATTGAATTACCAATTAAAAGAATAGATCCAATGGGTAAGCCTCCTCCTACAGATAATGCATTAGATATTTAAAATTGTTTTTTATTTTTTTTAATGAATTGTAAACAAAAATTGAAAAGTTTACCAATAAAATTATCTAATGATGGAATCCCAGTAGATACCAAAAGTTGACCATTTCTTGTTGCAGGTTTTGTTCCTGTTATTCTAGGAATTTGGCTCTTTCTAATTATTATATTAGAAGACATGACTCATACTTTTACTAGTTAAACATGTTAGAAGCAAAAATCAATATATAAAAATAAATAACTATAAAGTAAGTACAATAGATAAACTCAATCTATTAAATAAGTTATAATAAAACAATCATTGTACTGCTTTTGGCATGCGGCAGATGATAACAATATTTGAAACACCTATTATATGACAGTAACTAAAGTTACTGTACCTAGTTCCACGTGGTATAAGGTTAACCTTTCTCCGGATACCTTAGTATTCCTCATTCATAATATTTTATTCGTGCGGGTCAGTATAGATGCTACAGACAAGTAGCTCCATCTTGATTCCATCAAGAAAATACGACTACAACTAAACATATATACGCAAATGCACTTACACACCTACCGTATATCTACTATCTACAGGACTCTTGTTTACTATTTTTATTGTCCTCAATTGTGTATGTAGTGTTTTAGTTACATTGATATAGTTACTTTACAATATTCATCCAGATTCCAGTCACCTCCCACCTGCTTGTATATCTATGTTGTTTTATTGAACAATCAAGATATAACACCACTAGCAACACCTTGTTAGCAACGAAATGCAACTTATAACAACCGGTAAATCGAGGCTCTTTAGTCCACTTTCCGTAAAACCTTAACAGTATTTATAACATGGCAAGTTTAATTTATTTGTGGCGTAGTTTCATAATTAAATAATCTTTATTGTTAATGTTTCAGTTGTCAAAAAAAGCAACTAACACAATCCCAAACAGAAGAAAGCCTTTCACAAAATTTGAACTCAGTGAAGAACAGAAAGCTGATATTAAAGAAGCATTTGATCTTTTTGACCCAGATGGAACAGGCAAAATTGCAACAAGAGAATTAAAAATTGCTATACGGGCACTGGGATTTGAACCATCTAGAGAAGAGATAAGAAAATTAATCGTTAATGTTGATCCAGATGGTCTTGGTAAACTGTCGTTTGAAGAATTTTTAGACATCATGTCAAGTAAAATGGGAGAAAAAGATTCGAAAGAAGAAGTATTAAAAGCTTTTCGTTTATTTGATGAAGATGGTACTGGAAAAATAACATTTAAAAATTTAAAACGAATAGCTAAAGAGCTTGGAGAAAACCTGACTGATGAAGAACTACAAGAAATGATTGATGAAGCAGATAGAGATGGAGATGGAGCAGTATCACAGGATGAGTTCCTCAGAATTATGAAAAAAACTTGTTTATATTAAATAATAATTATATTTATACACATTTTTTAAAAGTTAATTTGTACTTTAACTTCTTACTATTGTATTTTTAACAATGTATTTACTATTTTAATGTAAAAAAATAATATAAATGTGTGATATTAAAAAAATACATAAAATTTTTTTAAAACTATAACTATAACTTTTCTTATTAATTACTGGATTTTAATGTTGAAGCTGCTGATAATATAAGCTTTCTTACTTGTTCCCCATGACTTCTAGCTTTCGATATGCATTTGCTTAATAAGTTATGAGAAAGTGGAATCCCACCAGATTTGTGAATAAAACACATAATATTTTCATTAAATGCTATAGTTAATTTGCTTAAAGAAAACTTTTCTTCTTCTTCTGTTGGATCAGTAATAAGTAGTTGACTAAAACGGTATTAAAACTTTTATATAATATCTGTATGTATGTTTACTATATACTTTAAAACAACTTACTTATCAAAAATAGCAAATGTAGTACTGATTACTAAATGCCTTAGTGGTACACTAATTCTATTTTTTAAATCAACTTTTATAGCTCCAGTTTCTGAAGTGTATTCTATTGCTGGTAAAGTTACTAAAAAAAAATTAATTAAAAAATAATAAATTTTGACATTATCAATAAAAAACTTACAATGTTTTAAGGCACCCATCAATGCTCCAATACAAGCATCAATTACGGAACCATCATAATCTACACAAACAAGATCACAGTATACTACCCAAACAAGTTTATCTTTATGTATACAAAGATCTTTTAAATCAATAGCTTCTGAATTAAACAATATCCTTTCCACTAATTTTGTTACACCTTGTGCTTCTTCACCAGGTGGTCCAGGTCGAAATTTAGGTGATGATAGCGGTGCTAATTGAACATTTGGAACTATGAATCCACAGTTGGGTGTTTCAGCTTTAGGACATGCTAACTCCTGTTTTATAATATTTAAAATATTTTATTGAATAATAATTACGTGACATATTTATTGAATTAAAAAAACTTACTGCTTTAATACCACATATTACAGCTGTATTACCAATTTTAAATACAGCTGAACTGTCTGTTTGAGTTATTGAACCAATATTAATACTTGCAGGACGAAATGAGATAAATTCTCTACCATCAGTTCTTATGTTAGAATCCTTAATTTAAAATATTGAAGAATTAGTACGATTTATTGGTAAAAATTAACAAAAATTTAATATTAAAGACTAAATTGTTTTAACATACAAAGTGATCTTGAAGATATTTTGCAGGATGAATTGTTCTAAACATTAAATTAATAATCATTATTAAAAATTAAAATGATTACATTAAAGTTTGAATTATTATACCTGAATTGTGATTCCATCTTCAATTTTTCATTTACAAAAATACTTAATTTATAATTAAAATGTATGTCCTGGTATACTGGTTATGTTCCCTCAAAGTTCCTTACACGATGGTTCATACAATTTAGCAGAGTTGTTGCATCTATTTTCGTATAAACGGTGTTTATACCGACTGTGCTTCGTATACCAACTGATACTAAGTACTAACTGGTGCCTGGTACTGAATTACCGACTAACATAACCAAAGATTTCTAGCATTACACACTTAATTGGTTAGTTAGCGTATTGTATAATGATTTAAGTCACGCTGATTCGTGCTCCATTTATAATATAGATGTAATAATAATATTTTACTTATTAGAGTTTATAAACGTATGAAATTAAGTGCGCTGAATAATTGTAAACAATGTTTAATATATAAACAATTAAAAAAAATTTTTTATTGTTGTCTGCACTTTAAACTAAATTGTTTATCTTATAATAGTATATACATCATTATTACATATTTGTATAATTTAAAAATCTTAAAAATGACGAATTGTAAATTAATAATAAATATTGAGAAAAAATTGTAATTAATGTTATAAAATAAGAAAACAAACAATGATACATATTCATTAAATGTATATATGAATTAGAAAATAGAAAATATCAGTGCAGAATTAGTATACCCTGATTTCAGGGTTCTCACAAATTGAATACCATTAAAAAACATTTCAATTTTCCAGCGTCACACGATATTCTTAATGCCAATGGTTAGTTATTGTACGAGAAAAAGATAATTTTTAAAATTAAAAATTTTTAAGATCACACACGACCGACAATTCATTCTTTAAAATTATTTATAGTTATTGTGAGTAAAAAATTGGATGCATTAATTCAAATAAATCATGAGACATAATTAAAAATTCTGCTGAGAATATGAAATTGTTTCGCTTAATTTTTGCATTTAATTATTTTTATTATTTGTAAAACTAAAATAAATAATAAATAATTAATAATCAGTATTAATTATTAATTATTATAAAGAAATGTTTAGTAGATTGTTCTTCTACTGATTTTAAATAATAGTGGTTTCTTACATTATTTGTGTCCATGGATCTTTACAGAATAAAATCCTACGATCTAAAATTATAATTAGCTTATTATTTTAGTCCCGAATCTCGATTGTTTGTTTGAAATTTCGAACTTTGATCTCAGCACCGTTTAATAATAAGGTATTTCCAGCTGTATACCTTATATTATTATATCTGGGTTTCTGAACCGCCAGAACCTAGGTGACCACTGTGGTCAAATACAGTCAAATGGTCAAAGGTAGTCAAAAGCTAGTGTGTAATGTGTATAAGTAGTATAAATAGATATATATATCTATACTTTAGTTGAAAGAAAAATTTAGTGAGCTGTGAGATACGGCGTCGATCATAGCGTTTGACGGAATATATTAAATAATTGTTATAAGAATAAAGAAACAATAATAATTTGTATACATATAGCTCTTATTCACGCAGAACATTATTTTATATTCAGCGTTTCTTATATTTCATTTGTCTACAAAAGTTATCAGATATCGATTCTATACCGCGTCCTTTTTACTCTCCTATAAATTCAAGTTTGATCCGTATATAGTATAGTCCTGTACATGCATATATTTTTATAAAATAGTAGGAGAAGACTGTTTTGTTTGTGCTGCTTCTTTCTTAACGCTTATCAAAGTATTACGTTAATTTAGAAGTTATAATATTGTGTATATACTTGAAAAAGTAAGAATCACGATGGCTGATTCCTCGTTTGAAAAGGGTCTTACGGAATTGCAGAAAATGAAGGTGAGTTTAAGCAAAATTATCTTAAATCTAACCTCAAATCTTGCCATTGCATGTGCTTTAATAATTTACTCTATACATTTTTGGCATGATTCCAATAATGAACGCTATTGTCTTTTATTTTAAGTTTGTATACATATATATGTATTAAAATATTGTTGAGTTATTTACTACATTCTTAGAAAAAAGTTTATTCTTTTATTATTATGATTATAGTTTGTAAACTTTAAATTTTCATAAAATGCAAACGATTTTGAAAGCAGTTATTAACTGAATTTTGGTAAATAAATTTCATTATAAGATTAAATAAAATAATTTTTTATAAATTATATTATTGTTAACATTCTTGACAATTTAGGTAGCAGATTTAAAAGCTGAATTAAAGCAAAGGAGTCTCCCAATAACAGGAAATAAAAATGAATTGGTAGAACGCCTTCAGTTAGCTATTCATGGTAACCTATTTTATTTATAATTTTTCTTGACAATTTAATACTTGAATTCTAAATCATTATGAAAATTAATGTTTTAGATTCATCATTATCATTGGATGAAACTACAGATGAAATTCTTGATGAAGATGCAGTATTAGCGGTAAGTTTACTTAAGGTGGCATCAGTAGTTTTTAAAATAAATTAAAAGTATACCAAAAAATTAGACTATATTCTCAAAGAACCATACTACTTATATTCAATAAGAAATTAAAATTATCCAGGAAAAGATTGTTCAAAAAAACTATAAGACAATACACTTTCAGAACATAATAAATTGAAATTATAAAGTATTAATTTTGTGAATTAAAAAAATGTATGATTTCTTTGTCTCTTTTCATAAATCAATAGCATGCAAAAGACCTCCTAAGGAGAAGAAAAAAAATTAAATTATTGTTATTTTCAAATTTCTATTATGCTTTATGTTAATGCTTAACATTCTAAATAAGGTAGAAAAAAAATAAGTAAAATTTATAAAAGAAATTTTTATATTTGATTAGCATCCTTAGGTACTCTTGTTAGGTACAATAGTTATTGGAGCCACCTTAAAATCAGAAATTTGGCCAGTTCAAATTTAATTACTCTAGTTCCTTAGAGTACTCTAGTAGTAATTAATTACAAAAGTGAATCAAGTGAAACCAAATTTTAGCTCAGCAACTGCAATATTAGTTCTTTATATATATATATATGCAATATTTATTACATATTTCTTATGTATAATTTAATCTGTTTGGTTTTACTGTATGTTTGTACACTAATGTTAAATTTTTTGTAATAATTTGTTGATTGTTATAGTATAGTTTGCAAAAACTGAAATAATCATTTTAACTATTTTCTAAAACAAAAATTTTCATTAATTTATGCATGCTTTAAGATACATAACAAGATTCTTATAATATTTTGATGCATTTTTTAGTAATGTATAATTAAAGTATATAAATATTAATTGTTTTATTTTCTTTTAAAAGTATTTAATCAAAATGATTGTAAAAGCACTATAAAAAAGCATAATTTATCATTAGGACGAAGAAATTGAAGAGACTGAAGAGACTGAAGAGACTGAAGAATTATCTACTAAACCTGACTCACAAGAAGAACCAGAAAAAAGTAAATTATCTGTAGAAGAAAATAATACTTCAGCCAAAAAAGTTATTTTAAACAGAAAAAGTATTATAGAAGATGTAAAAGTTGATTCAGCTGTCAAAGAAGACACAAATGGTGACAAAGCATTAGAAAAAGATGAGCCTGAAAAAAAAATGATTAAGTTATCAGAACTTAGTACTAATGAAGTAAGTCATTATACTGATAAGTAAAACATTTAAGGAACTGATTGCTAATAATAATATTGTAATTTTTAACACATTGAGTAAATTTTGCAATAATTTTGTAACCAAAAAAATTTTATGATACTTTAGAGACTAGAGATGAGAGCCAAAAAATTTGGTGTTCCATTGTCAGATTCAGCAAAGAAAGAAGCTCGAGCTGCAAGGTTTAACGTTGCATCTGATAAAACTACTACCAACAGTAGTAAATCTGCAGCATCTATCAAAAGTACTCCAGTGGTAAGAATATTTTATTTTAAATAATATTAATTTCTAATAAAAGTTGTTACACCATTTTAATTATACATTCAATTTATAGCACACAACATATGAAGTATTGAAAAAGAGAGCAGAAAGATTTGGAACTAACGTTTCATCCCTCATGGAAAAGGTATATTATAACTGTAACATTCCTTTTAAAATGAAATTATATATAAACATTTTTTTAATAACAGTATAATATCTAAATTTCATCTATTTCAGGCTGAGTTGGATGATAAGAT
Organism: Sycophaga agraensis; assembly: GCA_018906755.1. Taxonomy (NCBI): domain Eukaryota; kingdom Metazoa; phylum Arthropoda; class Insecta; order Hymenoptera; family Pteromalidae; genus Sycophaga; species Sycophaga agraensis. Next base: position 4,212,609 of record JACCIE010000011.1, read on the forward strand.
TGAAAAACGTAAAGCAAGGTTTGGTGAAGTAAAAGCTATTGAAAAAGTAGTACCAACTAAAATTAAACTTGTCAAATGATATCATCATTTACTTATAATAAGTCAGTACTCTAGATTATAATCCATATTTCTAAGTTGTTCATTTTTTCAATAAATTGATAATGGAAATGTATATATTACAATTTTTTATGTAATGACAGACCAAAAAAGGCACAAAAATACCGTGTATAAGAAAAAGTCTTAAATAAAAAAATGATAAGATGTTTTTATTTCGTCAACAAATAACTCTTGTTGTATGGCGCATTTAAAATATATAATAACCTTTATTAGAAACTTGCCATTTTTGACATATTAATCCATATTTTTTATCAAAAGACGCAAAAGCGGAAGAGTGTACAAACTAGAAAAAAATTAATTACATTAAAAACATTACGATTTTTACAAAATAGCATAACAAGATTTTATTTTTTCGAACTAAAAATAATAAAGAACAGAATCTTTCGAGTCTCTAAACAAGTAAAAACAGCTATCCATAAATATCACCAGCCTAATAACATTGTTCATCCAATCTTTGTTATTATTCGCAAATTTTTGTGCAAACAAAATTTTAAGATTTTGAAAAATCTACTGATTAGCTTTATTATTACGCATGTATCCATTTAAAAAGTTAAAAAAACTAATTACAATAACAAAATAACACATACTAATTAAGTTTTAATAATTACAGTATTTATAATAAAAAAAATGCATTTTCAAGATTTTAAAAAAATTTCTCTAAATTTCTTAAAAGATACTTTGCAAATATTAATTGTACATTTTTGGCTTCATTATTTTTCAATGTTCAACATCATTATGACGTGCTTATTTATTTCGAAATAGCAATCGTCCACTCTCCATTCTAAAACTATAGTCCTCTTTATCATTAATATTATTTATTTTTTTGATTCTCACGGCACCAGGGATATTTCGCCAGCGACGTGTTATATCTTCACAGCTTCCGAAAGGCTCATTGCACTAATTGCGAAATTATCAAGAAGTGCAATGTTCTAAACTTGAACTTATAAGGACAGTATTTATCACTGAAATAGGGAATCGTTTTACAATTTTGAGTATCTATTTAAATCAAATTTCTTAGAAAATAATTTTCTTTAAGATACATTTGAATATTTTTCTTTTCATAAGTTAAGAAATATTAATTTGAGTATATTTCTTTAAAGTAACAATAATTTAAAAAGTTTTGTAGTGTTATAAAACAAGATATTATTAAGAATTTCCTGGGCTAAAATTTTGAAAGATTAATTTTGCAAAATAATTGTCAACGATAAAGCAACTTTTCATTAAAATCCGATATTCAGAGATAAGGACTTTCCTTACAGCACAATCACCTCCTCATATAAATGATATATCTTTATAGGATATTTAAATATATTATGCGACTATAATGCGAAGAATCAACCCTTGATAGAATTTGTTTGAAAACTATAAGTAAGTTGAATTTGATGATAGTGTTTTCAATATAATTTCATATCTTAATCTTCAAGTTGTGACGTGGTGCCGTCGGGCCACGGGTGAGGGACGCGGGGATCGGCCGTGCGAGCGGACCCGAGCCGATGTTGACATCGGCGGGCGCGGTGAGGAACGCGCGCGAGGGGAGGAGGCACGCGGGCCGCGGCAATCGGGCGTGCTGGAGCTTTGATTTCTGGAGGGAAAACCCTCAGTTTTGGTTTTGGCCTCGAGCACGTCCCGAGGTCGACTCCTGCGCCCGCGATCTCGCGTACGCTTAGAAGGAAGCCGCCTCGACCCGAGCCGTGCCCAGGACGAGGGCTTGGGAGACCGCCGAGCCCCGTCGTTGCTGAGCGAGAGGGGACGGGAGAGCCAGCCCGCGAGGACTCCGCCGAGGACAGCCTAGATAGGCCTCCGTTTATTAATGCGCGCGGAGAGAGAGCGCGGCGCGGGTAATTCCCCCTGGTTAGATGCGAGCGGGGCACGGGGGTTCGGGACCGAAGCCGCAGGGGCCCCGCAAGGGGCCCGCCGGGGACGGCCCACGTCGACCCCGCGTGCGGATAGCGGGCGCTGTGCGCCCGCAGTTGACGGAGTTGTGCGGCGGCGGGGCCTGTCCCGCCGCCCGCGAATAAATAGATAAAGCAAAATGAAGTGCGCGAGTTGTTATTGTGCCCGGCCGTCCCTCTTCCCAATCCCGATAACCGTTGCGACCGTCGTGGGTCGACCGCCCGGGTCGGCCCGGCCGGGTCCCTCCAAGGCGGCCGTGAGCCTGCGCGGAGCAGGAGGCGCGCTTGGGATGGCGCGGCGCTCCGGGACCCCTCGCGAACACTTCGGCTTCCGAGGAGGAGGCGCCCCGTCACAAAGTGAATAGATTATTTAAAAAGATTTACAATTTTCTATACCTATTTTTATAATTAAATTATTTTAGTACGTAAAATCAACTGAGTATTAAAAAAATTTTAAGTTGACTTTGTTCATAAGAGAATATAAAATAGTGTAAATTTTTATCGTTCCTAGTGGAATTTTCTAACTAGAGTGGGCCATCATAGTCATTGTAGTGAATTCTAGAGACATAGAGCTTACAGAATTTAAATATTTTTCTTGCATAATCTTAGTTTTCTTCTACCTTAAACAATTATTCATCTAAGTTTGTCACAGGTTTTCGCCCTTTCATTCTCACACTAAATTGAAAAAACATACGTAAAAGCTCATTAAATTAGCTAAATTGTGATGTTAATCTGTGAGTATAAAAAGGAAATAACTTATCATTTACTGACAACTTAGGCACCTGTTCGCTACAAACCACAGTTTTAGAACTGGTGGACTTTTTTCGCCGTGATTGTACCTCTATATATAGGTTAATATTTAGACCTATGATAAGCGACGCTGATAGGATTAGTCATAGAGGGGTTTGACTTGTGAAACATGTGCACATTAGTTAGGGTCGATTACTTTGGCCTCATGCCCGTCATTGGTGGAGGAAGAGTAAAGCTTGTCAATGAAATCGCAGCTGGATTTGGCGTTGAAAGCGGAGTTTCATTTGAATTTAAAGCTTCACTTTTGTACCGAATATTTGTGTACTCTCGTCCCAATTGAAGCGATTTCTGTAAAAGGTATTTCGTTATAGATCACTAGCAACACATACTTTATTTCAATTTATGTTTTATTTTAACAAATTGATAATAACCTGCTCAGCTTGCATGCGTTGTGATACGGTTTCAATATAATGTAAAACAGCTAAATAGACAAATTTATATTGTGCTTCAGTTTGAACCATCCCCGATCTCTGTGACCGTACCCTTTGAATTGTTCTTTGAATATCAATTTCACAATCAAGTCCTAGAAGTGAATAATTGTATAAGGCATTATAGCTTTCGCAATTTATTTTAATTTTTTCAGTAAAAAAATGATTACCATGTCTTTTAATCTGATCCAAAATCATATCAATAACTATAAAAGTACCAGTTCGACCAATACCTGCACTACAGTGAACAAGCACAGGTCCAACAGTTGCATGTGCATTACTTGGGGAAGTACTTCCAGAGATAGATTCTTGCCTAGCATTAACGTCATGAAGAAAATTTAAAACACAACCTGGATCAGCTGGAACTCCATGATCCGGCCAAGCCTGAAAATAATTGATTTTTAGCTTGATATAAATTTCTTAAATTTCATACAAAAATTATATCAAATGTACCTGGAAATGATAATGGTAGATTCGTCTAGGTTCCATAAAACTAGACTTTGTTCCTTGCAGCAAGAATTCTCTAAGCGTGTAATCAGCTGTAGACGTTCGACCTAGAGCACGTACTTTCCATTCTCCTCCATATTCACTTGTTTCTCCTTCTTCTGGCCAATATCGGGCACATTTATTCTAAAATTATTTTTAATTTAATAAAATAAAAGTAAACTTTATTATATTTATTAAAGTTTAAAAATAAAATATACATCATAGTCGTACCTTTCCCCTTTCCATTTCTTTCGTAGTCATGACGATTACTCGAGTATTTTCTTGATAGACCATATGCCAGAAGTCAGCAATAGTGTTTGGTAAACACCCTTGTGTTGCGATATAGCATTTATTAAACAAACCATTGTCTGTATTTGCAACTCCTCCTGATTCTTCTTGATTCTGCAAATACATTTTTTTGATTGTAATAAAAAGTATGCCATTTTACGCAGTTAAATTTTTTTAAACAGAAATATATTTACTTTAATATAGTTAGCATTAATATAATCAGATCCGGGGATAATAGGATCAACATCTTTTAATTTAACTCTTGTATGATCGACTGAAATAATGAAGAATAGCAAGTAAATGTTTATCCTTTAGAATAATTAAAATTAGTTAATCGTAATTTATCTTACAAGGTAAAATATTTTTATATCTATTCTTGGCTCGGTTTTCAGGTCGAAGACCCTCTTTCCTTGAAAATAAATGTCGGCACTCCAATTGTTGTAACGATTCAAATTCCTCCCAAAACCCTGCTTTTCCTTTGCCTCTGCCAGCTCCTTCATCATCACCGCCATTTGCTCCGTTCCAACAAAGCCATCCATTTGAACAACCATTTTCCTTATGCAATTGCCTAACTCTACTTTCTATACCACTAGCATTTATTCTGGTTGCATTAAATGGTTGTCTAAAACATTTAATTTATTCGTTATTGCAGTTGTGGATAGTTCAAAAATATATATTGAGAATTAGACGATAAAATAGTTCATTATAGTTGTAACTAATAATGAAAAATAACTACATTATGAAAATCTAGTTTGTATTTATTTTAAAAAGCTAACAGCTTCGAATGCAGAATGCGATTTTTTTGCTAAAAAATAATAGTAAATTTAAAACATAATACTAACCTTAGATGCACAACACTTCCACTTGTTTCAACCATTGGATTTCTTTTGTAATACTCGATCAGGTCACTTAAGCTATCGAATTTGTCTCCTCCTCCAACATCATACTTATTATCCTTGACAATAAAATAAAACATGAATTTTTTATGAACTACCGAATGAACTTTTATGAATAATTAGATATTAAAAACAATTCATCTATTAAATATTAATACTGATCCTTGAATAGAAAATATACCTGAAATCTAATCATTACGTGTGTAACGCGATCATCAGCGCGCACTGACAAAACGAAGTCTCCGGGTTTACTTTGGGATTCGCGAACGAGAAATGAGCCATTTTTCCCCCGTTCCAACATCAGTCTTTCTGCTTCTTTAGCCGACAAATGGCCATGAAACCACCTAAAATGAAATATAGTATTCGTCACAAGTGTTCAATCACTGCTCGTATTACCTCTTCGATATAATATTTTAGGTACTTTGTTATGTCATTCTGACGAAGACTTTTTCTACTCGTTATAAGAATTCATTTGAAATTATAAAAAGACTCATAACTTTATAGTTCATGATATAATGTTAGTGCTATCAGTATGACTATATAAAGGAATTTCGTGAAACTGACACGTGAATTCATCGAGAAGTTTCATAATCGCAATATTAAACTTAAAATTATGTTGTATAGAAGAATGCACTATAGTAATAACTGGATATGAATGAGATTTATGTAGACGAACACAGTTCCTCACCGCGGAAAAGCCATGTCAATGACAATGTCAATGATATTATTAATAATAAATTTCATGAATGAACGGAATACCTTTCAGTCGTTGGATCGGCGCAGTTGAGAGGATACTTCAATTCGATGACTTCGCCATTTTTCTCACGCAACTGTCCTCCGTTTTCCATGTAAAATTGCACCAATTCTGAGAGTGTCGCAAATTTCTCTCCTCCATAGAGGTCATAAAAGTCCCCTGTGTTTTGAATTTTAATGTGCGTCACTTCGCCGTTGCGCCTAAATAATTTGACGAGAAGGTCATTCAGTTGGACTTGAGCAATAGGAATGATTGAATCGCAAGCGATATGATTTTATAACAATGAGGAACTATGTATTGAGCGAAGAGTGTAAGCAAAAGTATAACAAGTGAAGAATGGCTCACCTCACGGAGAGCGTAAAATCACCAGGATTGGAGGAGCTGGGCCTCGCGAGGAACGAGCTGTCGTATCCTCGTTCCATTAAAAGTCGCTCTGCTTCCAAACCCGAGATATTTGGATGGAACCATCTGTAAAACGGAAAGGTATCCAATTATGTGCGAGAAGTATTTTTAACCTTTCCTAACGGAGTCTTTACGAGCCTTTGAATATTTCTGCTCGCGAGTTATCGAGTATTGAAATCATCAATTATTCTACCAATATACTTAATATCTTAGAGCCTACGCGTAGACGCATGGCATCAGCATTAATGGTATTAGAGCCAACGGCAAATGTAAACTGACTAATGTAGAACTAGAAGCATGATTATTTATATGCTTGCAAGATTCGCCTGCAAGATCGAGCCGAGTTAAGTTATTGCACCGAGTCCTACATGCGCTAGGTACAGCTCACCTAGTTCCAGCAGCGCGTGCCTCCGAGGGCTTTTTTGACCTAGAATCGCCAGTTGAACGCGTAGAAGATCCCTATACTGAAGTTCTTCTTGCTAATTTTAGTGAAAATAAGTGGCGAAAGCAATTGGTAAACAATCTCTCGGTCGCTCGCGAGGTAAAGGTTGCTTTCCTAAAAAAACACATTTCCCTGCGACGCGTGCTAGCGATCGGAAAGAATACGTACAAATTGGAACAATGGCAAGGAGCGTTATGTATCCGCTTGGAATTGGTAAATTTGTTTAGTGCGTAAGATGTATGCGAACGGAGCGCGATACCTCTCGGAGATTTACAGAGCGGAGGAGCTGGGAGGAGCGGCCGACGGGCGGCGAGCATTGGTGTACGACTGAGGAGAGGCGCGGGCTATTAGCTGGAGGCAGCATGACACTGAAAAATGGAAATCCAGAGTCCTTTTGCAGCGCGGCTCGGCTCTCTCGCGTGACATTGAACGCGAGGTGCGAGGAGGTGGGACGAGGTGCTGGCGGGGCACGCACACACACGGGCCCGCCGGGCGTACCCGCCTCGTGGCCGCTCGCGGCGAGTACCTACACGCGCGGCCCGCTCCGCGATACACGTGCACGCGCGCGCACGTACGCGCAAGCGCTCCCGCGGCAAAAACCGAGGCAGATAGCCGAGATCCGAAACTACTCCAACACACAGCGTCAATTCTTCGTCTCGCGCGCTCTCTAATTCTTCCGCTCCTTCGGCGGGCGGGTGCGCGTAGGTGTGCGGGCCCCGGTGACGTCGCCCGGCCCCGAGCTTGCGGGGAAACCTGCGCCAGGGGCCCGACGTATCTGGCCCGCGATCTCCCAGCCGCCGTAAAAGGAGGAGCCGCGGCCGCCCGCACCCCTACCTGTCTGCGAGGAGGCTGCGCCGCTGGCCCGCCGAGTCCCCGAGGTCGGGAGCTACCTTCGGCACCTGGAGCGCGTTTGCGCGCCTCTACGCGCTGATCGCGGCTATATCGAGGCGCGAGCCCGAGGGGAGGGGCAGGAGCGCCTCGCGAGCCTCGCGGCGCTAAATACCGAAATGCAACCGAGGCAGCCCGAGCGGCCAACTGAGGCCCAACCTCGGGCCCAAGCCCGTATATACCGAGTCGCGTGCGTCCAGTGGCGCACCTACCGAATTATCGCACGTGCATGCGCTGTCTTCCTTTGGCGGCCACCAGGCTTTTGTCTATCGCTCTCGCGGCACTCGTCCGATGCGAACTTTGTAACAAAGTATCGTTAAAAAAAAGTATACAATATCAACCAATGCTGCGTTTCCGCGCAATTGTCCCGGTTTCTTCCACCTTAGTCATTTTAATATAAAACTGTGTTGTGTACAACGGTCTGTCAAAATGTCTTTCAAAGGTAATTTTGCGGCTCAAGTTTAATATCTAAAAATATATTAATGTATATTTTAAATAAAAATTGCATGACATCCGAATCATTATATTATTTTTACAACAAGATGTACGTTTTAGGTAGTATTCATATAATCTGTAATCATTTCAGACTTTCATAACTATTGCATAGATTACATCATTTTTGCAATTTATAATTTATAACTATCACATATGTGTTGGGATTCTCATATTCAAGTGTTTAAAAAAAGATAATCTGAAAAAGAAATTCAGTTTTTTGTTATTTGCCATTAGTCTAAATATAGTTATCCACGTTCGATCAAAATTTACTATAAACCTTACTCATCGAAAAGTATATGCGAATCTTCGCTCGCGGGAAATTACTATATTTGTAGTTATTTCAACGCGGGTAAAGGTGACTAATATGTTGAGAACCGCCGAAATTTGTTGAGTCGGTCGCTTATTCACACAAACAACACCTACTGTAATTCAGCCTGACATTAATGTCTTTATACTATTCAAACTTCATGAATGATCTTTTTCTGAACTATACGTTATTATGCGAATTGGAAGGTGCATTTTTCAATTTTCAGTATATAAACGCTGGTCGACTCCCATCAGTAGTAACAGACAGTTACAATAGGAATAGCGTTAGCCGCCATGTAAATATATGACGTGTACATTTAAATCGTTAAAAATAATAGATGCAAATAATAACGCAATTATAGCAAAAATTGATTTTGTAAAACATTAATGATTCTTTGTTTGACGTAAAAAATACAACAATTTCATTACATTTTCATAACGTTAATTATTACTAACATATATAATGGAAATAGTATTAGATGTGACTAGACAATCTGTAAGTTCAGTAATTACTCTGTCCTGCGTCAAAATAGTATCAAATCTTCTAACGATTCTTATCATCTACATAATGTAAGTTCTATTTATAGGAGTTTAATAGAATTCTTCAGCATATATAAAATATTATTATTAAATTATTATTATTAAATGGAACTCTATTTGAAATAAAATAAGTATTCTATAAATTATTCCAACGAAAAATATTTATTTACCGCAAAATCAGGATTATTTCATAGTTCTTAATTTGTTGTTAATTGTTAAATTATTTGTTACAATTCAAATGCACTAAATTCGCTAGAACTCATAATGTTGGTTTCGACAAATTACGAGAATAGTTAAATCTACTCATACACTACTCACTGACCATATATAGAATTTATTAACAAAATTGATTAGTTTAATTTTTTTAATAAAGTCTATTTGAGAAGTTGAATTAATCTAATGTACGATATTACGTGCTTGTATTATTGATTCTTCAAATTATTCATATAGTTTTTATAGCATTAATCTCCGCATTAATTACAAACACAAGACCGGATAATTAGTAGCGCTATTGCAAAAAAGATTGAAGTAATTTTTAATTATCTAGTGGTAAACGGTTAAAAGTGCGCAGTTTTAAAATTGCAAATATGTCGAAAGGTGTAGGATGTAGAATCTAGATTCATTTGATTGACCACACAAACGGCTCGGAGCGCGAAGGAGGATCCACACTAGAAGGTATTTACAAGGAAAGTGTGTAAACTAACGAGATCCCCGCATGTGCAGAGGAAGGAGAAGCAGACAGGCTGCCACGGAGAGAAGTTTGCACGTTAAAAACCAGCACTACTTTGAAATAGAATCCTGTTTTCTAGTGCTAGAATACTATTTTCAGATGTTAGAATGCTTTATTTTATGTCTAGTACGTAAATTTAAGGTGCTAATGATACCATACTTTATGTTGGTACTGCACCCGTAAGTTTACTATACTAGAAATTCGTATGTCAGTGCTATAGCATTGAAATTTCAGCTGCTGACTCTACTTAGAACGGTTTTTTACCGTTCTAGAATCTAAAGTGAAGGCGCTGCTTGCAGCAGTGAGCAGTGTTTACATAGTTATAGCAGAATCTGTTTATCATTGAGCAGTGTTTGCCGGCTTCTGCGAGGGCTTCTGCGTATAACCTTATGTGCTTATATACTTAGCTATATACATATGAGTGTGTGGGGGTATATACATGCAGACGGATTTTTCGATTAGAAGTAGAACGGGAAAAAACCGTTCTAAGTAGCAAGAATCTATATGCTAGGAACAGAAATATAGAATGCTACCGATAGTACCGAAAATTTTAGTGCTATCTCCGAATTTATAGATGGCGCTATCTTAATTTTCAATGCTTGGCTTCTAAATTTTGCGATCTACTAGTAGAACCGAGTTTTAAGGTTCAAACTTCTCTCCGTGTATGTGCCCTGTCGCTTAGAGGACGAAGGAAAGAAAGTTGGGAGCAGAGTCTCGCGCGCTTGCCGGCTACACAGTTGATATAAATAAAGACAAGCGCGAATAGTGTGGGCGCGGGGACAGCGAGAGGCACGGCTCGCAGGGGGAAGTGTGGATGCACCTTGGTAAATAGCGCAGGCGGGGGCCATCGGCGCAGCAGAGGACCAGGTGCAGCGGGCTCGCGGGTGGGGGCGGAGGGTGGAGAACTCACCTGCGAGATGCCATGTCGCGCGGAGCACGCGGCCCACTGGGAGCGTAAGGTGCAGGGGCGAGGGGCCAGCGCAGGCGGGGGCACACGAGGCGCACCTGGCGCGCCGGGAGTCGGGTCCTGCTGCTCCTCTCCTGCGGCCAATCAATAATTCATAGTCGAGGGCGCGCGCGGCAGCGAGGCCGAGAATACCAAGTGCCGCGGGCCGCCCGAGTCCCCTCCTCCCGGAGTCCTTCGGCGCTCCGGAGTCGGCGCGCTCCTCAGCTGATGGGGAGGCGCGCGCACCCACCCTGGAGCTCTCGCTGGGCCGCCGCGCGTTCCTCGCTCCGCACCCTCGAGGCGGCTCCTCTGCTGGCGTGCAGCCGCGGCCTGCGGGGCCCTCGGGACGCTCCGCTGCCGGGATCCCTGGGGAGGCTCTCCCACGAACGGCCACGACCGCGACCACTCGCTCTTCCGCCTGTCAACCGAAACGCCCGAAACGCCGCCGCCGCCGAGCGGACATTTTCGTGTGGCTCTGGCCTCTCTGCGCAGCTCCGCGCAGCTCTCTGCTTCTCGCGCCCGCTCTCGCCGCTCGAGCCTCAAGCGCTACGCTCGCGGAATAGGCCGAGTACTCGCCACTCGACACTCGCACTGACTCGCACTTCGCACTCTCGCCAAGTCGCGGCTGCTCTTTTCCTTCTCCTCTCTCGCTCCCTCCCAACCCGATCATTACATCTGCACGCCTACGTCACTTTACATTCGTTAACTGACGTTGTTTGTCAAAATCTATGGAAGCCATTCGAACGAATCGAATACGAATATTTGCGATTGCAAGCCGCAAGTCGCTTCCAACCCTTTCTTTCTATGGAGACCCTGAACGTTCACTCGAACCCAATGTCAAAATGTGGGTGAACTTGGGTGTAGTCAAATCTTCCTTGATCAATCTCTTTTTTACAGTTCTATACTCTCAATTCTCATGTTATTTTCGGATGCACTTTGCCGCCTTGGTCCCGTGACAATGTGGAAACCAGTGGTAACAAATTGTGCTGTAATGGTCGCTCGCACTTCCTGTATAAAGTAATAGACTTATAGTGCTATAGTCTAGCATATTGGCGAGTGGCTGCGGTTGGAGTGGCAGTGGAGCATTGAAATAAACTATACCAGACTATACATGACATCCGCGATACGTTTGCATCAGTTGTCATTGTCATACGTCAGACCAGTCAGGCTGCACCACGGTCCAAAGTTCAGACCAAGTGTTTGTATATGCTCCCATAAGCAGTAAAACGCATTACGTTTCACACATTATTATCAGCAAAAAGTGCCTTTGTTATTATTTGAGAATTTTTTAAATATTAGAACTACGTCAACCTTCTTCCAGTACGGAAAATTATACGGGCAAACAGAATCAAAAATCTTGAAGGATGCAAAGCTCAAATACAGGATCAGCTTTAACCAAACCGTTTCGAACTGTTTTTAGATTTGTTGGAGCTTTCGTTGATGTCGTATACTATTTGTATGTATATTTTGATCTGTACCAAAATAATAATGTAATATTGACAAGCTATATTATTAAGTATTTTAATTTAAAAATACAATAATTTTTAATTATATTTTATAATTCTTACAAAGATAGACATTGTAATTGAAACTTTTCCAATTGTTCCCATGCTCCACCATTTTATAACATTACTAATGATCTAACAGTGTGTTAATACATATTATTATTTTAGTTTCTCATCACTGATTAATCCTAGTCAAAGTACCTACAGTCGAGGACGTCTTACAAAGTAAGATTTTATTTTTACATTACATTTACTTTCATAAATTATAAACTTTTTTTATAATATAATTACATTTTGTTTATGAATTTTAGTTCACGTAGTTCTAGTGGACCAAGGATAGGCACTCTCCGTCCACCAGGTTCCGGAGGAAATGCTCCTAATATGAACGTTGGCTGTAGAAGTTGTCAAATGTAAAATGTAACTGATTCTTAGGTTAATAATATTATTATTATGCATTCATATTTTTATAAAGACAATTTATATTACAACACAAAATTTTATTCAAATTCACCAATATGCTTTTACAATGATTTGTGGAAATTCTTTATTTTTATTAAACAAAGTCTATATTAAAAAAATACTTTTATTATTTTGTTAAAAACTTTGAAAAAATACAGTTATTTCATATATTTCAAAATTGTAAATTTTATTACTATTGTCATCATCCTTGTCCTTATATCTTATTTCGTTTAATTGTTAAAATTAATATTGTAATTTTTTTTAGTTTAATACAAAATTACAAACCAATAAAATAAAAATTTTTAACATTTATTCGAGTTTAAACGATGAATTTAAGAAAACAGAAAACAATTAATAATTAACTTTGCCCCGAATTAATGAAAATTCAGATTGAATTCATTAATTTGGACAATAGAACTGAGTTAAGGATACAAAATAATTATTATTTGATCGTAAAAATATCAAAATTCTTTATTGTTTAATTTTCGTAACTAATCCAGCCGCAATGGTTGTTCCATCAATCCTTATCATTATCCTGCCCAGCTGTTTAACGTCCTTATGTAGTTCGACACAAATTGGTCTTTGCGTTGTGATTTCAATAATTGCACTTGAATTTTTCAACAAGCACCTTGGTTTTTTCTTCGTAACTTCGCCTGTACTTCTGTTAAGTTGCGCTACTAACTTACTGATAGTAGCGGGTTCCACCAGCGATTGCTGGTGTAAAACAACCGGCATGCCATTTGTCAATGGAATCTTTATAGAAAAAATAACAACATGGGCTTGAAAGCAACTGGTTACCGGCACAGGATTGAGGGGACTGCAAATTATATCACCAATGGCAAGATTCTGTTGATCAATACCAGATAATACGAGTGATGCTTGATCACCAGCAAATGCGTGTGTCACGATATTTTCATCTATTTGCATTCCTAATTATTATTATATGATTAATTTATTTGTTTTTAATATAAAATTTAAATAAACATATATATAATAGAATATTTTGGATGTACGCGCACCTTTAATCGTAGCAGGTTCATTTCGTGGAAGAACAAGTACTTTATCGCCTACAGATACCATACCAGTTTCCACGTGTCCAGAAACGCTGAATCCAGATCCAGTATTCTTAAATATATCATTAATTGAAAATCGAAAAGGTTTATCTACAGGACGTTCTGGGCACTTAAAATTATCTATAACTTCTACAAGTGTTGGTCCAGTATACCTTAAAAAATATTTTAAATATTTATAGGTCAATGTACCAATAGTTTATTTTATAACAAAATGTGAACTCGTTCAAATGTATGGAGTTTGATAAAATGTGTATACCAATCAGAAAGACCTTCAGCTTTAGGCTTTGTAACAATATTTTCTCCAGAAAGTCCACTGCATGGAACATATGTTATAGCATCCCTAAATCCTGCTTGTTTCAAAAACGCACTAATTTTAGTAACGATCTCATTAAACCGCTCTTTTGACCAATCAACAGTATCTAGTTTGTTTACTACTACTGCTAATTGAGATACACCTGAAATATAATTTTAGTAATCTTAACTTTAATTACGATTTTTTGTTTGATATGAACTTCATTTCAAATTGATTACATTAACATGTGTAATTAAATTTAATCTTTACCTAGGGATCGTAACAATAAAGCATGCTCTCTTGTTTGTCCACCACTATCAAAACCTGTTTCAAATTCTCCTCTAGTCGCATCTACTACCAATAAACCAACGTCCGCCTGAGTTGCACCCGTAATCATGTTAGGTATAAAATCTTTATGACCAGGGGCATCAAGTAAGGTGATCATTTTAGTATTTGTTTCAAATTTTGAATATCCAACATCCATCGTGATTCCTCGTTCTCTGTTAACATTTTCATGCAATTAAATGATTGTGATTATATAATAAAACACTAAATCGCTTCAACTTACCTTTCCTCACCAGTTTCATCAAGTACCCAAGCATAAGCAAAAGATTGTTTTCCTATTTTTTTACTCTCTTGTTGATACTTGTGAATGAGTTTGGAAGACACCTGACCCAAGTCACATAAAAGTCTGCCTAATAATGTACTCTTACCGGCATCAACATGACCGACAACGATAAGGTGCAATTGTTCCTTACATCCTTCTCGTTTACTCTTATAAATAGCCAGAGCGTCTCTTTTTTCTTCAGCTAGCTTGACACGTGTCTCTGCATCCTCAGATGTAGCTGGAGATTGACTCCTTGATGAATTCGATTTTCCCTAGTTTAAAAATATCTATTTATATTAAAATAAACTTGAATAACTTTAACAAAAAACCAAAAATATCACTTTAGAAATAGAATTTTAAAAAATTTATGTTTACCATTAATTACTTTATTTGAATTTAACAGTAAAGTACACGTAGCTTGTTTACAAACATAGTTAATAAAATATAATTATTATTTGTTCTATCACTCACCAAAGTTGCCACTGCACTCTGTCTTTTCTGTTTACGATTTAGATGTTCTTTAGAAACTGGATCAGGTGAATTTCTGTCAGAACATGGACTTTGTGATCTAGAAGTTGTTAATAGATCTGAATTTTCTGATGCACTAACATCAAAACCTTTTACTATACTCTTTGTAGTTGCTGGAATCACTTTTACTGTTGGCTTACTCATTTGCGGTACCATTTTAGGCCCAATATGTTTATTTCCTGTTATAAAATCTATTTTTCAGTACTTTTGTTCATATATATATATATGTATATATATAAATATATATATATATATATGGAAGTAGTAAATACAATACTATTAATTTTTGATTGTTCTTACATTTACAATCAATACATGTAAAATAAATACAAAGTTTTGGTAATGGTAAATTTAAAATTTTGCATCTTTTTTTTAGAATTTATATTATCAAGAATTAGAATTTATAAAAAGGATCTTCAAAAAAGTATTCATTGATTTAAATATTTGTAAATTTTTTTTCAGGTTTGTATTAGTATTGATAAACATTACATGTCTTAAATTTATATTTATGCATTCTTCATATAGAATGTACGTACATAATATCATATGTTTTATAATAAGTAAAAGTAAGTTTAGTGAATAAACTTGTCTATACTTTCTTTTCTCAGCATAATTATTTATTTTAAATATTAAAGAGAGAACCTATAGAAATCATTTGTCAGTATTTACAGCAAAAATAAAATATATTTATGATTTTAAAGTATTTAGGATGGTTGATTAACTATCTTTAGATGCATTTGCTTTTCTAACAACCAGTTTGTACTTTAATGTTTCAAGAATTTTGTCATCTGGAGATGGTAGAGAAAAATTAAATCGTAAAAGAAGTTTTGAATCTTCTTCAGGGTTCAATGCTACATCTTTTCTTTTGTAAGGAGTTTTTCTTCTATATCTTTTACACAGTACTTTGCCAAATGCAGATACTGTTTTTTGTAATAATTTGACACTGGTGTCTGTTGATTCAGCATTAAATTTGCATTTTTCTTTAATAGCTTTAATTGTAGATAATGAAATATCAGACTGACTATCAGAAATAACTTGTTTAAGCAGTAATTTTCGAGATTTTTCTTTTTTAACATAAAGCTTTTCATACAAATTACTATCAATTTCAGTGTCTTCCATTTGGTCAGGAACAGACATATCTTCATAATTTAAATTTGAAATATCTTCCAAGATTAATTTAGAAATATTTTGAGAAATATCATTAGAGAATCTTTCTTGATTGCAATTAATAGAATGTTTTTCAGTATGAAATTTATAAGGGAAAAAAGAATTTGTTTCATGTTTTGAAAAATCATCATCATGACTAGTAGATGATAAAGATGACATATTATATTTATCTAATTTCTTAGTATTAGTAGTGATTTTTGGTATAATAAACTGTGTGGATGAATCTTTACTCTTTGTTATATCAGCATTTTCACTTAATACATTTAAATGATGAGCACTTAAATCAGCAAGAGACTCAAAAGAAGGCTGACTTATCTCATGTGATATACTTTTAGAATTAAAATTTGAAGTATTACTATTAAATGGTGATTTTTTTTGAAATGCTTTACTCATTTTTTCATTAGATATTTTTAAATGATGGGCAGCCAAGTTAGCAAGATCATTAAATTCCATTGAATCATCATTGATACTAGAATTTGTATTAAAATGAGATAATTTGCTTGAATTAAAATTCATTTTAGGAGTTGCAAAATTAGTAGAATTTAACTTTTTATCAGACATTTTTAAGTTATGAGTGGCTAAATCAGCAAGAGAATTGAACGAATTAGATTCTAACGATTTTGAGTTTTGAGAGCTAAGGTTAGAAAGAGAAGATGATGTTGTATTTAATTTTTTTATGAGTTGACTATCAATAAAACTGTCTTTTGATTTTAAATCTTACCTTACCAACAAAATGAAACGTACCATGGAAAAAGAAAAAAAATGTTATCTTAGTTTAAATATACTTTTATATTTATCTTCAATAATAATATAAAATTACCTGATTGTGTTTGCGTATCCATTTCCCCTAACTGGCCATCTGTAGATTACAAGAAATTATTACAGTGCACAAAAAAAATTAAACTAATAAATTACTTTTAATAAACCAACCTTTCTTTATTTTTATTGTTTCGGTATTTAAAATAGAATTTAAAGCTGTTTCTGTGTTAAAATCAAATTCAATAATTTTTTTATGTAATTCAGAATCTGGATATTTATCACCAATAACATTTTTAATAGCCTCTGTACAAGATATTAATTTTGCTGTATCAAGTTCAGACAACTTTGGTAATTTGGAATCTGCAGATATACTTTCCACATCTTCATTATCTTCTACTATGTCAGGCTCAGTGAAAAATGATGATATATTTGGTTGCTTACTTCGATCAAACATAAACTGTTGTGCTGTTAATATAATTAGACCAAAATTTATAATTAAACTAATCTATCAAAATTGTATGATTAAATAATTGTATTTAAAAATTGTTTTCATATTTCATAATTACTCAACTTAGTAACAGTAATTCTGAAAATTATTTAATGGACAACATTTTTTAAATAATTAAAATTGTCTCATAACAAAAAGTAACATTATTTCTTAAAAAATCATAAATATTTTAATTTGTTCAATTCTAAGTACGTTTAAAGAAACTATAATACAATTGCATATTGCCAAGTACCATACATTAATAATACATAGTTATATGACAAGTTCTTCTAATGCAGTAAATGCCCTTGATTAAACAGTAATTCTCTAAAATCACTCACCACTGGGAGAAACGCAGTAGTCATCCTCAACAGAATGTCCGTAAACGTCATCATAATTATCATATTCTATGAAAAACCAAAATTTATTAATTTGAACAAAACCTTTTGAGATAAAAAAATATATGACTATAACCTTTAACTTCAAAGTTATTGTCTTACCGTCTGAATAGTTCATACATCGTACATCTCGATGTCGAGACATTTTGCAAACTTTTTCTCACGATTTTGTAAATCAATTAAATTTTAATACGGACGATTCATATGCTGTTATTTACTACTGTGATATATTTAGCCTAGTTTGTTCATCAAAACTACTATAAGAAAGACCTATACATATGTAACAAAATTTCGAGTACATCACAAGAGACAAGTATATAAGATATGCAATAAACCTTTTTCACAAGTGTCAAAAGTGTCAATACATTATAGTTACATTAAATGTTTGCACACTATAATTTTGACCAATTTCTTATTGGTCTTATCTTATATTCAAATTACACATTATTATTCATACGTATATATCTTTGTCTAACCCGAGGTTTAATCAGATATGACTACGTAGTTATTATTTTTCAACAATGATACTCGTATTCTGCATCAGACTGAAAGTGACTGAAAGTTGAGACTTTAATAGCTTCGAAAGAAAACCAGTTGATACCGTTGACAGTGACTGAAACCAATTCATATTGACTGTCTCTGACTGACATTATAACTTATACCCTGAAGTTCATAGAATATTGAGATGCGTAAACTTGTACTTGAATCTCAACTGCTATTATAGTTTATATATATAATTAATCTGAAAATTAAGCAGTCTATTTGTACAAATATATAAATATACAAATCACGGAGTATAAATAATAACAATTCTACATAACTGTAATCTTCATTACGGAATACTATAGAAGATATACTTATTGCACCATCTCTTTGATTTGGTATTTTTTCACATTTCGTAAAAATTAACAGCAATTATAATTAATACGAAAAAATATATTTAAATTTAATATAATAAATGACTGAAGTAATTATTTTAGTTGAAAAAAATAAAACTGTATTTCTTTTATCTTAATTTGTAATCATCTCTCGAATTGTATTGTACTTTATATTCGAATTTTTGATAGCAAATACGTTTTACGCATGAGTGTTACATTGGCGGTTAGTGTAAAATAATGATTTAAATATAAAGAAGTCATTATTCAAATTTCAGTCATTTCACAATATATTTATATTAAAAATCTGTTTTTAATATTCAAGTATTACAAACAAAAAATAATCTTAAAATTTATAATTCTTTTATAAAGTATATGGATTCAATTTTTTTTATTCACAAACTATTATCCCTTAAACCTATTTTTTCGTCCAAACAACTATTTTTCCAAGAACACAAAATCCCTACAATATATTTGCATTAACAATAAATAAAATATTTAACTCTAACTGAATATAATTTGATGATACGTTTAAATTCACATGTGTTTTCTAGTCACGTATAATATTTTCCATAAAATTAATTTCTTTATAGAATACAGCTGGATAGAATAGTCGAAACATAATTTTATAATATTTAAAAGAATATGTTTAATCACATCATTCTTTTAATAAAACATCTTTATCATAATTAGGAACTAGCATACTAGGAGCTTATGTTATTATTTTTATTAATCTTATTTTTCATACGAATATTTTTGATACATCTGATAGCGAGTCTTATAATAATATTCGTAGATTCATACATCCGGCATATATTGTTTCCATGTCTCTGTCCCCAATAAAGCATTAATATCATGAAAATTAGACTTTCATTAACATGTATTAGTACATATAATTAGTCTATTTTACATATTGACCCAAAGTAATTGTCAATTTCTCAGTTAAAATTGTAAATGCTCAGTCATTATTTTGCTAAAAATCATTGTGCATATAATTTTATTGTATTAAATGTCGTACACCTCATAAATATAAAACTATGCTTATACAACTCATTATTATTAAAAATATTATTACATAGAAATTACATTTTATGCATTCAATAATTTGTGGTAATTATATAATTATTATGTATTTATGAAAATTTATTGTATTAGTATAATAAGTTATACAAGTTATCGACAGAGCAATCTGTGTATAGAAAATGAGTTTCATCGTAATTATGCTTAAATACAGTCCATTCGTTTATACTGAAAATCATAAAATAAATTATACTATTTCTAATCATTAGTTAAATAGGTTGAGAACTGTATAATTTGATATAATATAATTTTGATAATGATTGATTGTAAATTTCATATTTTTTTATTAATTAGTCTGTTATTATTAAATTAAAGTCCTGGCACTAATAAAATGCAAAGGAAAAATATCAATTTCACTCTTTTTCATTTCGCTGTTTGTACTCAATACGTTTTAACTAACCATAGCTTGTGAATATACTTACTTGCCTGTAGTAAAAATTATATTTGTATCCTTTTTAGCGAATCGCTCGGAATCGTTATGTAAATCTAATTAGCTCTTTACACGCAAAAAATACAGAAATATATCAATAATGGAAATTATATAAGAGCTTTCCTAGATCAAGTGAACAAATCAATTATAACTAAAATGTGCATGTTATATTGATTGATTCGTTGTATATAAATTATTTACAATAAAAGTACATGTAAAAGTCGTATAATAATATTAATAGACGTAAGAAAGTAGTTTTCATGGCGCTTAATTACATTTTCAAAACAAGTGGAATTTAAGGCACTCATTATAGTACAGTTTATAGTTCTATGATCAGTGCAGGCAAGTTCGTATTGTTAAGGCACAGAGCAGAAATAAATTTTTTAATTATATGTAAAACTAATAGTATCTAGTCTTTCTCGTATTGCATCGTACATATTCATAAGTAAATGGTTTTGTTGCGCTTTCTACCGTCTATCTCTGTAAAATAGTTACCGTGCGTTTCAATGACGAAAGTATAAAAATTAACGGTGACGTACGTCTATACCTCGGCGTCGATTCCGGATTATCCTTGAATCGATCCAGGAAATCAACTGCGGTGTATGGTGCGCCGTATCTGCATATGTCAATAAACTTGCAATTTCGTCACATCCATGAAAGTCAATACATGTTCTAGAGCCTCTTTATTAGATATATTTTGACCTCAACACTGCCGGTTTGAATCGAAACCCTGCCGTCTATTTTTTTTGGACGTGACGGCTTTTCGAATTTCCGGATTTCCGGGGAGTCATGTGACTGGTGCTAATACAAGTTACAACCAACGCAACGACCACTAAGCGCACTATATAGGGATCAGTTGCTGGACTCCCGGTACTTTTAAGGCCGATTCGTTAAGGAGGCCACATACCTCTATGGTAAGTATCAGAGTATGTATTTATAATTTTACAATTTTGCACGGAGTTAAGGAATCCACGGAGTTGCCTGACATCTCTCGTATCACTGAATAACGTACTATTTTTGTAGATCCTCGAGAGGCTTTGTGCAGTCGACACACAAAGAGTTTGCTTCGTGTCATTCACCTAAAGTTTTAAGTGATCAGCGATTGATAATAAGTGTTGTAGAAAATACAGCTTGCTCTTAACATTTTTCCATTTTAAATACGAACTTTTACTGTTTCACATATATCTTGTACATTATAATATTGCATAAATATTCGAAACATTTTCTATAGAAAGATATTGTATTAATAAACGTACAACGCTCTTTTTATACGTAAGACATTATAATATAAGTTAATTGCATTGATCAACTAGATTATACGAGTTGCTATATTTCTTCACGTGTATAATTAAAGATATAATTGAAATTTATGCAGACCAGAATATTAAAATTCTTTGATTTCCTTTTTTGTTCAGGTTGTTCATAATCAAATTTATATACGAATGCTCGTGCACATATTTAAGCATATTTCTAGGGGTCTCCTAATCAGCATGATATCTACGGTATAATTGATGCGAAAGAATTTCCGGGAAAAGACTAGTTTCAAAATATTTGTCACCTTAAATGAAAATTACAGTGCAATAAATGTTCAAGAATGTCATAGCACTTCCTTTTACAGATGTCTTGGAATTCATTTGAAAGCATTGAAGCTAAAAAGTAGAAATTTATTACTTCTTCAAGATATGGCAAGAGCTTGGACAACAGTTACAATCAAATAATGATTATTAAAGGTTGCAAAAATTTGACGTTTCTTCTGCTCATCGTACTACAATAAATGTCAGGTCAAATGATTCGCAGAAAAAAATTAATGTTATTGACGTTTTTATTAATTTTTATTGTATTCGTAGGAAAAATTGATTTTGATTCGATTGCATTATTATTAAAGAATAGTAAAATTTTATTTTATGCCTCTGTAAATTTACAAAATTAAATTTTTTGTAATAAAACAGATAAATAAAACAACTATGTATTCTCCAAACAGATATCAAATCTTGTTCATTCGTTGTATACAAATTGCAACTCATAGATATATATATATATATATATATAAATACACGCTTCACTAGAAAAATTGTAAAAACATAATTAAAACTTATACTAGCGTTAGTTCGTTTGTTATATGATAACCTATAGATGTCAAGATAAAAATAAGAATTGGGTCACATTCGAAGTTTTCTGGTGCTGCAAAACTTGGAAATATCTAATTTTGAAAACGATCTCAAGAGAGAAAGAGAGAGAAGGGGAACGGTTCTATACTGGAAAAACTTGCAGTTCCTTATTGTGCAACGTTCCGTTAGATAATTATTAAATATATACATATACATATATATATATATATACATTTATGAATAATACAATAAGACTTTAAATCAGTCTTGTTCAAAACTTTGTCACAAAAATCTATTTACCTAGTTAGGAGAATCTTTTTTGTTTCTGCATTGCAAATAATCAATTTAAGCTTACTTTTATTATCATGAGACTTAAAAATTAAAACCGAGGGTTTTAAGTCATTATGCTTAATCAATAATTAACCAAGGAACTGCCGGATAAATGGACATGTTCTCATGTTCTAAGATAGATACAAGAGGAGATCAGTGAGTAGCCTAGTCGTTAATCCGGCTGGTGCATTTAAATGGTTCCTTCATCACTCGATCAAATTGCAGGCTTCAATTTGTATTCGTCATATTTATAACGCTCGCTTCTCTAAGTGGTTACGATTGTTTCCGCCGCAGATAGTTGCCCTTTTAACGTATTCTCTTCCACTATGAGTCTCGTTCGTGTATCTACGAGCTTCGGGATTGGTCAGATATATCGCGGAAATACATAGTTTCGCAGAAATATATAATGTAGCAGATAATGAATCGCGCGAGAGAAAAGTAAAAACAAGTCGACTGGTACATCGCGTTTTCATCAGAACCTATTCATTAATCGTGACGCGACGAGTTTTTCCAATTCTGACGATTCCAAGTCGACACACTGGATGAGGTAATAACGGTTATGAATGTATCGATGGCGATCTCTTGGTTCGCATGGCTCCGCCTGTGAAACGCAAATTCAATGACGTAGCCGTCGATTCATCCCATATCATGCCTCGTATCACGCTCGTATATCAGGCTGCCCCATCGGCCACGCGCATCAACGTATATACTTCAAATTTATCCAACGAACAGCATTAGCCGCCGCGGCGGCCCAGCAAAAGATCGCGCACACATACTGCTTTTTCCCTTCGGCCGTAGTGCAATAATTCATCCGCGGTGGCGCGTCGGCTCCCCGGCACCTGGGCGAGTGCGTCAAGAGCGCGGTGCCAGGTGCACACACAGTAGAGCCGGAGCGCGCCACCGCGGCTGAGGGCGATTTATCGGGCGGCGCGCGCGTCAGGCGCTCGCGAGGGTCGCGATACGTGACGTCCTCGGCCGGCGGTCGCGCCGCGATTTTCGATCGTGATTTCATTCCCGTCGCGCCGCTCAGCGGCTCGATCCGATTTAGAATGGCGCGGGCCTCGGTGACGCGGGAGCAGCGACTCGGGCTCGCGCCGCGGCGAAAAAAAGTGGGCAAGGTCGTGAAAGCGCATCGGCTGCACGTATATATTTATATCTTGCAAGCGTGGCCGGGTGCAGCGCACTGCAGGGCAGCGCGCGGGCGATATTGCTCCCAGTGCAGGCGCGCGGCTTGCCGCGAGATGCCGCAGTTAATACGCGTTTCTCGCATTGTGATACGCGCTGCGCCGCGGCCGCTCCGGCTTTTATATACAGGCCGCTCTGTGTGCGTGCGGAGATGCGCGCTTTGCGCGACCTATGAGGCGCGCGTAATTGAATTGAAAAATGGCTTTTAAAATGACCGCCTCTGTTCGAGTTACAGTAGGCTACATTGTAGCCTCCTTCCATTAATACTACGGCTGATCTATCTCTTCATTTTCGAACCTTGGTCCGAGTAAACCTATTCTCTCTATATAGATACGACCGATTCATTTTCATTACCATATTAACTGCACTTTAATGTCAATTTGCTGCACTTAACGTTAAGTTTCTTCTACGCGGTTCATTGAACACTCGTTTATTTTTATCGTGAATAACAACAGTAAACGATCGAAAAAGTCAATTTTATAATGATAAAGCCCGACATGACTATCAATTCAAATGCGTAATAATGTTCTTTTAAAATAATAACAAAACTCCAAAGTATATTATTACCTAACAGTGTCAAATTTCAAGTTACAATTTTTTTAAAACATTGTTTAACTTTGACAGACAGAGCTGTACATAGAATGAGTGCATTTGCGCATGGAAAATCGAATAGCAATTTTGTTTATCTTTAAATTGACTTTGAAGCATCAAACAAACAATTACACTTCTATATTTACTTACAATTTTCAGTTTCCGACAAATGCTGTATTAAATTAAAATGTTTTTCTGTTAAAAAATCTTTCTTGATTATTGATTAATTTATATCTCAATCAATAAGTGTTTATTAAATTTAAACTACATATTTATTACTGATTTTGTTATTATTTCTTTATTGTTGTTATTTTTGGAACAACTATCCCTGAGATAATATTAATCTACTGGCACTTGGCTACAATAAATTGAGAATGACGCATAATTATAAATTTATTTAAACTTTTACCATACAGAGCACTGAGAATAAAATAATGTCATTTTTTGTATTCAACTTCATGTAAGTTAATTTTTATGGGGTAAAAGATAATTTTGGTCACATGAATTTGTTTTGAATTATAAATTTGTAACCTGTGATCCTCGCCAATATTTATTTAATACATACATTCATATAACAGGACAATATTTTAGTATCTAGAAAATGTTATAGACTTCATCACATGTGCCTTAGTGAAGTTTCTATAAACTTGCAGTTAATTAACAAACACTTAACTACGACGCACATATAACAGTATTGCAGTAAGAAATAATGTTAGACGAACTCAATGAATGAAGATTGAACTTAATAATGTACGTGGATTAACAGTTTTATGTATTTTTGAAGAGCGCAACAATAAAATGTTCATGGATTATAAACTGAGAATTAGTGGCAAGAATATTCTTTAAATTTATTATTTAAAAACATCGTTAAAAACTCTTTATGTAATTATATAGTTAGTGCACACAAAAGCTTACAGTTTGAAAATAAAAATACACATTTCAAGTATAGTAAGAATTAAAAAGTATATACCACACAGTGTAAAAAAAGTACAATTAAATATCTGCATCAAATCATTGCAGAAAGGATCAATGACCATTTGCACTATTCGAAGCACTATTTGTATATGATATAGAACATTTATAAGGAAAGCATTGTTTTAACGATCTTGCATGTGCGTTACTTACAGTTACTTACGTAATTCATTGTTTACAAAAGGAAACATAATATGTCTGATTCATGGAAAACTATTTAAATTGCTATTTTGTAATTTATAAGTAAAACTCATTATTGATATGAGTGCACGCAAATAAGCAATTTTTTTATGCAAGTTATAGCTTTGGAGAATTTCCTTGGTTGTATTATTAACAATAATTTCAAACGCGATAAATATTTATATAATTAAATGTCTATGTAATAAAATAAATTGTTACATATGAGAATGTACGCAATAGAAATAAGTGAAACGTTATAGAGTATCAGCATATGCGCACATTGCGTTACACCTCATATATATAGTTGTTATAAATATACACCCGCATAGAAAAATGGATTTTCTTATACGATAACGATTTCTGATGTCCGATTTTCTTTTTCTCGCTTTGTGTAAAGTGAGTCAAGGACCCTGCAAAACTACACAAGAAACTCGAGTTAAAATGAATATTTAAGGAAAAGCGAATAGTCTCAAAAGTCAATGTATCCTCTAATATCTTTTGTTCATCAGCAAAGTTGAACGATCTCGTTTCAGAGCGATGGCTAAATCGAGGGCTAAATTGTTACTTCGCGAAACCTAAAACCACTAAACATTTTTCGTGTAGCTCATAAGAGATATACATTTGCCCGGTAAGTCTCCAGGAATGAAAACCAAGTGTAAACGATAAACAAAACCGCAAGCGCACGGGTATTATCAAAACAAGCGCTTGTGACAGACAAGCAACTTTTACGTTTGCTTCATGTAGCTCGTCTGCAAGCTGTATGAAAATTTAAAAGGAAATACGAAGCTGGCCCTCGAGGAAACACTTCAAAATCATGATCGGCCTCCATTCAGGGATGCTGTGTATTTTCATATGCATTTATACATCGTGACGTACGGCACATCCATAAAATACATACAGTGTTGAAGATGTTCAGTTTTCCTTACTGCTCTTGTGCTATATATACCAAAAGCTTCCTTGATTCTTGTCTCACAATTATACAGAAGAATTAAATAATACACAAACAGCGTATACGTTAAATTATTAATAATAGAGCATTTTTAACAAAACATACACATTTGTTTATTACTCTTAAGACTTAAAATACTAATAATAATATAATATTATCTTTTGAAACCGCGTGAAAACGAAACAGTTCGCGATAACACTTAATTCTTAACGCAGATTTTCTAAGAGATTGTCTGGAATGATAATTTCGACTCTGCATATGGTGTTATTCTGTATAAAAAAAATTTCTTTATGCATACTTCAGGTGAATGCCCTATTATAAACTCAGTAGACAATGTAATATAGACACGCGCAGTACATGCAATATTCTGCACATACGCGGCAACGTAAGGCAAAAGTTATACGACAGCAAGAAAGATAAAGCTGCCAAAAATGCCTTGTCGGCGCGTAGACGCGGGCGCGACGTCTCGCCTATAAAGACATGCATCAGCAGCGACGATCCGCGCTCGTCGCGGACCTTAACCCAATATTGCCATATATCCTGGCACAATAGAAGCACACAGGCATCGGCGCGCTCTACAATAGGCTCTCGCCGCTTATCGCTATATTAATAATAACAATTGCATAAGCGCGAGCGGCCGTCCGATGCTTTTTTTTTTCCTTCTTCGCGCCGCCCGCGCGCGCGTCATCGTCTCGAATAAGCGCCTAGTACCTTATACACTTTACCAAGAAGGTGTACGAAAAGTGCGTAAGCGAGGCATATAGCCGCGGGATCAGCGCGAGTAGCCCAAACGCTCATAATAGTCGCGTGCGTGCAGTAAATATGGCGCAAGGCACGTGGACCTAAGTAGTCGACGGTGGGGGGGTAGCCGCCCACGCCGGGCCGAAAAGCGCCGCGCCGGTGGGTCGCGCGCCCCTCACTTCAAGTATAAAGCCTTTACAACTTCGCTTACTTTCGCCTGGGCTCAGGGACGCCCGCGTGATTTATTTCGATCGCGGCAGCTGTCACCTCGCATCGATCGCGCGTCCTCCAAATCCCATCTGGTTCTCCCGGGGAAAATTGCCCGACAGTGTATGTGTCGAATGCACGGGGGAGGGGGACTTTAAGCCCGCCCCCCTCGTTCAATGTTGCTCAAAACAATCTTTATTGAATCTTTCATGGCTGGCTTTAAAGAGTTGAGAGGCTGCCGGACAAGTGGCGACCGCGTGAGCCCGAGATGAGCGACCGCGCTAAGGACGCGATGGCGCTACTTTTAACGGCCGCTTAACAAGTATATAGATTATCGCGCGCGATGACTCGGGCTTTGAAATAGGATTTAATGCACCGCGACCGTGCCATTTGTTATTCCTCAACCATTTATATTCTAATGAACCGTTTACAATTAATCATATTAACGCGATTCCGCGTTAATACATCATAAACCTTACGACCAACTGCACCGTTTAAAACATCCTTTATAGTGTTGCTTTTACGAGATCATTGCACTAAATGAACGCCCCCTCTATTTGCACAATCGGATATATGTGTATATAAAGTTATGTTCTAAATGTTATTGACTCTATATGAGATGTGAAGAATGCTATCGTTAAGATTTTCGAATAAAAATAGTACAATGTCACAATCTCGTCATATTTTGCTTATAGCACTACTCACAAAATTGTATATTTATTCCAAGCTTCTCAATTAATGAGGTTCATTTTTTAGAGATATACAACGATGTCCACGGAATGTATAAAGTTAAACATATATGTAAATGTGAGTTTGTTTTGGAAAAACACAATATAATCTTCTATAGATTAATATCGAAATACATTATGAGGTTCTTTAGGTAAATTATACAAACAATGAAGGAGAAAAACACCTCTTTTATAATTCTTATATATTAATATATATTAAACTATCTCAACATAAAAATGATATATATATTTGGCATTATAATCGGAAGTCTGTTAATCTATAATCAATTTGAAACAGATTTTAAATTTAATGTTATACAAAAATTACTCGCAAGGAAATTTTGGTCTAATTTAATATATTTTAACTAGATTTCCAAACATTTAACTTCCTCACCTTATACAGCTTTTTTAAATTACATTTTATTGAGCATTTGATAGTAATATATCAAAGATTATTATGCATACAAATTTATATGGTCTTTTAACTCACGTACAAATTCTTTAAAATCAAACGCGCGTATAATGTGTTTTAATGCAGAATCAAAAATATCAAACTTATAAATAATTACTGTATTCTTTCTATTTTTTAAATGACGTTGATATTTTCTGCGTGTATAAATTAACTCTTTCATACGTTTATACGTGTTGAGATGATAAATCTTTAAAAAATTTATCCAAAGCCGTAAATCGTAATCGAAATTCGAATGTATGTGATATCGCATATTATATTATAATATAGTATAAACTATAAATAATAATTCATTGTTTATTCATTTTACGGAAAGAAAAGTCATTTTATCTGCTTTAATATTTTCACACCAGGTAATGTATTAAACGCGGCGTAGATGTTGGAGAAATTTAAATCGTGAAAATTAACGTCAGTTGCTTAACAGATTCACGACATTTAACATATTCTTTATAACTTAAGAAACTCGGACAAGAGTTAGGTGGTAAAATTAAGCAACTGATTTATCGTTAATTGCATGTGTGGGGTAGCTGCAGACTCGGTGGCTGACCGCTACCATTTTTATAGTTGCATATAAAGATTGACTCGATGATTTTAATGAACTAACGTTCATAAGATTTTGTAATAATTAATCCCTAGTAGTTATAATAAAATATGAAATGCATCTGGTATCGTTGACTAGTATACTGCGTATAGTCTACCAGTTTGAAGATTCTTGAAAAAATCCCAATTTCAAAGTGATATGTGAGTTTGTAAATTTAATCGCTACAGCATGAAGTCACTATTCGAAATAGTGCCTGGGTAGTGTACAACGCACGGTGTGAGGATATAACTCCACATTATACGTACGTAAGCATCTTTGTTCGAGGAAGAAAAATGTATCATTGTTAATATCAGTGCCGTGTAATAAGCTGATTGCAAGTAAACTTAATTACTATACAATTATATGACCATAAAAAACCTCCATATCTTTCTCCATATAAATTTTTATTAAAATAACATCGTGCAGTTTTTACAAAGTAAAAATTTATTTTACTATTTATGTTTGTTTATATTTCAATATAATTGCATTCGCTATATAAGGCTTTTACCGTTAAACAAAGACTAAACATATTTGTAGGTATAAATTTATTGCTATTAGAGCTAACAAGCGATTGATATCGAGTTGATGTATCTTCGTGCTTTTTCTTTAATTAGTTGTTCAGACGCTCTAAACAGTTTGCAGGTAATTTGACGAGTAATAATATTCATAAGGTCATTGCGTGAAAATTACTTTTTATATAGGGACAGGATTAATTAGCGTCTGACGCATCTGCGACACGTGTCTTTTTTCTGTGTACAGCGCGAATCATTGAACACCGTACTTCCTCTATCTTCAATCGCAGGAAAAAGAGCTTACAACGGAGAAGAGATGTAAATCTTATTTTAGGCAAGATAAGCATAGTCTATCAAAATTTGTAGATGAACAATACATCACTTTCAGAGTATTTCGATCTGCAAGAACACTAAAAGTTGAAATATATAATTAGAATTAAAACGATACATTAATAAGTATGACAGAATTCTACATACAGGTACGTAGTCTATAAGTAGGATATTATATGTATAATTATGATATGACAACGGCTGTTCTTTAAATTTATATACGTATATTACTTTTAGTACTAAATCAAACTGGTAATTGCGCTGACTTAATATTAGAAACATATCATTTAATAATGCGCAATCTAATCGGCAATATTTAAAAATACATTTTAGTTACATTCAAATTCGATTTTTTTTAAATATAAGCTGATTTTGCAAAAATTGACGTTTGAAACAGTTTGATAATATCTTGTATAAGGAAGTACAATTATTCTCATGTAATTAATTTTACTAAATTGAATAAATGTTAAGTTCAATAAAAACAATTTTGCAATTACTGTTCATTCTAAATTGAAACATTTAATTTTGAGTAGGTTTTCTCTAATAAAATGTTTTTCGTTCTATGAGCAGTTATTGACTATGATTATTAACTAAACATCAATAAAATTAGAATAAATATTAGTGTGGTTGAATAAAGAAATATTTAATAGATACTACAGCATTTGCAAAAGCGGTAGCAAAATCCTACTCTGCAGTTATAATGAGATTTTAACATAACATTCACATATAAAAATTTAACTCTTTTATCAAAACCTTTCGTTTTTAGTAGAAATTGTATAGGTTTATAATATTTTACATATAATGTTTTATAAAATTGGACATTAAAATTAGAATTAAATAATTATTAAATGATTTATTGAATTCACATTAATCATGAATTAATTTCATAGATAAATCAATTTTTTTTGATAATTGTTGTAATAAACAGAGTTAAAAACAGATCACAAAGTATAAGAGTTTATATACAGTTGTATAATTTTTTGATTTTATAAAGTATAAATTGTACATTTATAGAATAAAATCAAGAGGAATCAATTATTCTCAGCAAATATATATTAAAACAAAATATATTAAAGTACATATGCTTTAATATGCCAGATTCAAACTCTAACAAAATTTTTTTACAATCTTGGCAAAAATTAGATAAAGAAAATGTAGGCAAAATTATGACAGCAAATATAAATACATTACAGATAACACGTGGATTCATAAGTTAAGATTTAATTTTATTTCTTTAGGTACTAAAATTAAAGTAAGTGCGTCTCGAGTTAGAAGAATTGGTTGATAATTAATAAATGAAATGCTTTTCTTTTGTTTAATATTATAATTTCATTAATATCTTCTTTACTTTTAAATCAATAAAAAATGCAAGGTGATCCAGAAAATCATGACATCATATTACAAATATGACCAAATCAATCGTGATAAAGATATCAGTGGGGATATAAGCAAACAGTTTTATTTCTTAACACGGAATTTTACATAACATCTGATAAAAAACAAGGATTTGCTGTATGAAGTTCAGAACTATACGTGCAGCTTAATTCTATGTAGCATTGTAGTAGTCATAAATAATGATATATAATACTCTTGAAACAATTGAAAAGGAACCTAATTGTCTGTCATTTATATGCCTACTTTGTTCGGATTAACAATGACTGACGAAAAATTAGTAGCGTTGACTCAAAGGCATATAGGCACATAGCAAATGCACTTAGTTACAACATCGTATGGATTTGGCATTCAATAAAGAAGCACAAATGCGTAATTTTTTATTGTTGTCGAGACTTTTTATAAGAATGGCTCACACCGATCAATGATATGCGACTAAGATGCGATTGTCGGTGCTTAGTTTCCTCGCCATTACCACCCTCGGGCTACCTCTTCGCGGCGAGCAGTGCAGCTCCTTTGAACGATAGACAGTGTACGGGTACTATTTAGGACACTTTCGAAGCGTTGATAAACAAGAGGACAGCTTCGGAAGTTGGGAAGAGGAGGGAGGTTGGGTGCGTGACGAGGAAGCGAGGTCGACGGGCGCAGGGGTGCGCAGGCCCCGGTGGCGCGGAGTCGCAGCTGCGCCGAGGTGCGCGGCCGGCGCGGAGCGAGAGAGAGAGGAGGGCGGCTGTGACATCACGCCTCATTGTTGGAGCTTTACGTCATTCCCGTATAGAGCGGCGGCGCGGCTCGCACACTGGCGCTCGGCGTGTGGGTGCGCTGCGGCTGGCGCGCGTGCGGCCGGCCCGCGCGGAGGAAAAGCCAGGGGGCCGGGGCGCGAGGGAGCGAGAGCCAGCTAGGCGGGGACGGCGGCCGCCTGGCACTTGCCGTGCGCGAGCCGAGCGCCAGTCCCGCGCGTATCCCCGGCGCGACGCCACGCCGCCGCTGCAGCGCGAGCGAGAGGACCCGAGGAGAGAGACCGCCGCACGCCGCCCGGGAGGTAAATAATGCGCGGGCCCGCCGCGAGCCCCACGACTCCGCGGCCAGCAGCCCGCTAGAAAGTCCCTCTCTCCCGGCCGCAGCCGCCGCAGCCGCCGCCGCAGCCGCAGCCGCTGGCCCCGGAAAATGAGCCGAGCGCCGAGGGCCGCCGCGGCTTGTTTATCATCGGCGCCCAGCCACGCAGCAGCGACACTGCCGCACCCGCGAGGCGCCCGAGCCCACTGACCCCCGGGGCCGCCCGCACGCCCGGAGCCGCACGACGAGGTACGTCCGGGGACCGAGAGGCAAAGGTTAACTCCGCTTATCGCGCGCTCGCGCACGCTGCCACCGGGGGAAAGTCCGCCGTGCACTTGTGTCTAGTGATTTCTCCTCGGCGAGCTCGCGTCTAATCTGGCCCCTGCCCTCATTCACTATTGCCCTCCTATAGGTTAGCGCGCCGCGGCGCGCTCTTCGAATCCGCGCCGACGGCGGCCCCAGTCCACCTTGCGCCTAGCCTTCCTTCCATCTCCTCCCGTTACAGCTGTACAAGCGCGCTCTCATTAGGTTAGGACGCGCTGCCTCGAGCACGCGGAAGACCATCGCTGTGGGAGGATTGTTGTAGCTGACCGCGATAACGCTCCCTGCACCCGAGCCTCGCTCTCTTTCTTCCCATCGGCTCGCTTCTTTGCGCGAATTACCGACCATAGGTGTCTTGATAATCGCTAATCATAACACATCGCTTATATAATTTTATCGTTATTTAGTCGCAGTGTCTACCTGTTTTATCGCTTCTACTCGTCGGCTAATTATTCCTTTCCAACGAAAAGGACAGCTTAAAGTATTCACATTGTACAAATTGGTCGATATCACCTATCGACCGAGGCGTTCAAGACTCACTTCGAAGTAGGCAATCCTACGAGTTGACAAAAAGTTTTTGTTTCTTTTTTCGCATCGATGCGCAATGCAATGACAAATGGATAAGGCTCCGGCAAAAGTTTGCAAATTATTTTTTCTTTTATGTACTTACGGTAAAAGTAAGCTTACATAAGTTTTCCCAAGCCTTTTGAAATCGACCCCGAAAAGCTATTCGCTCTAGACGCGATTAAAATGGATTTATTATAATTTAAAATTGTAAAAAAATCTTGTGTAACAATAATCAAAGTTTTAGCAGCGTTTTAATACCTAGCGAAGGTTATGTTTATAACTCTTCAATAAATCTTCTCCAAACATTCATTTTAATATATCAATGGATCCCGAGTTATCTGCATTAAAGTAGATAACGCTCGCATGTGCACGCCTACACCCAAGCTCCGAGTAGTTTTATTGGCACATGTGCTACACAGCTAAAGGTGTACAATAAAGCGCGCTTCAAAGAATAAGATTTTAACCTTTTGCTTCATTATTGCTCCGATATATTACGATACAAGCTCGAGCAATGGTGCAAATTGCTACAAGATTAGGAAAGATATAAAATAGATTTACTTCGGAAAGACTCGCGGCTTACTCTTTATCGGCACGTATACATTATTGTCTTCGTGTCTCGATCGACTTCCGAGGTTGCTTTTTCATTCTCTTACACGCGCCCGAAAACATGTGTGATAGGTACGAAAAATGCGCGGAAACGCGCTTGGCGCTCTGTCGTCTGCTCATCGTCGTCATTATCAATACAATTTCGACTCAGATACATGCATCGTATATGTATTTAAAGATATATACATCTATACGTTCAGCCAAGCTGGGCCGCGCGACGCGCGCTCTTTCTCTCATTTTAAATATAACGGTGTATAAATAAGTATGAGCAATAGCGGGAGTACGCGAGGCTGTCTCGCTCACCGTGCTTCTCTTTTCTCTCTTGCTATATCTCTTCATCTCTTTTCTCTGGAGTAAGTAAAGGGAGAGTAGTGAACAAGAGAGAAGGAAAGATGTATACGGGTAGGTGTACATAAGGAAGGTACACGGAAGAGAACAGAGAACGGAGAGAAGGGTAGTATACTGGTATGTAGAGACAGGATCGACTGGATGTTTTCCTGGACCTTGATTTTTTAATTCACGAATACCATGACCCTGACAGGGTTTATTCGCTGCCGCTTTGTACAGAATAACTTACTGAGCATATAATGATAATGCTATAGGGGCAAGTTGAATTTCTGATTCTGTGGTGGACAACCTTTTATAGGAATCAATATGTGCACTTTCATTGCTAATATATAGCTCGTCTAATGTTTGTATTATTCAAGCTGCGCCACTGCTGTCCAATTGTATTCAAACAGTTTTTGTTTGGTAAACTTTTTATAGTGTAACTATAAATAAGTCCATTGATGTTATTAGTTGTTAATATTTGAATATAATTTTTTTAATATCAGTATATTTAAATGGACGTTTATAGAAAAATTATTTGGGTTATAATTAGTAATATCAATATGGCATTCATTCATTGATTCTATTTAATATTATGGTATTTGATGATGTTTGTTTAAAAATATGAAATATTATTATGAAATAAGTTTTTATGTACATACTATGAGAATGCTTATTATCTAGAAACACTTGGTATTATTACTATGCTATATTGTAATTTTATTTTTTACGTAATAATAATATAGGCGTATAGTTTTTTTACTATATAACTTGTAGGATTCTTATTAAAATTTCTTTTGAAATTTGTGTTGACAAGTTAGAACAGTTGCATTACTGGATGAAATTCAACTATTTAAAGTATGTTTAGCAAGTCTTATGTCACAGGGTTCGATGATTGCTTTGAATATAGTATATTTACTAGATGAAAATTATAAATATACTGAAACGTTTTTATATGCATTTTAATAAATATTTGTACAAGTAAATCTTTTTTTACATTAAATCAATTACTCGCACTTCCAAACAACAATATACTAAAAAATATACTTACATAATTTATAATTATTTAAACATATTTTTCTCAAGTATTTAAGTGTTATTGTCAATTTAGTGGGTTGAAAAGCAGATTTACATGTTATTTCTCTTTTTTCAATGTACGCACTGATAGAAATTAGATTTAAAACACACAGAAAAGAAGTAAAATTAAAAATTTGCGGGTTAAATACTTTTCTAGTTTTCATTATACATTCTAGACTAGTTTCTTAAATAATTTCAAGTATGCAGAGCTTAATTTGTGCCAAGGGCTTCTATATATATTTATATATAGGCTAACATTTTTGAACAAGTTAATTTGTTATAACATTAACAATTATGATAAATTAACAGATTATAATACCAATAAACTTGATTTTACGAAGCTGCCCTTTAATTATAAGCTTAGTTAATAATGTTCCTTTTTTATGATTTTCTGTCGTTCTGTTTTATTATTATCTTATCGAAATCGTAATTGGTCTATTAGTATTTTTCGCATAAAAAATCTAAATGTATCTCCTATCGAACGAATTTAAAATTAGAAGTAAATTGGAAGTGAATTAGATGTTGTAAATCATTGAGTTGAATGCAATTAAATGCAAACATTTTTCTATACATATGTATGAACAAAACGTCAAAACCTAATAATAGGATCACAAATAGATAAAACAGTTTTTACGCTTTTAAATGTATATTTTTTTAAATCGATATTTGTTAATACGAAGTATTTTGTTTTAATATTTTAATAAAATATTCATTATATATTACATACAAATGTATAGAATAAAACTATCAAGTACTCGTATATCATTACCGAAATTCATTATTTATATTACTCAATAATATGTAAAACAAAAACTAAGATTAAAAAAAACAATTAATTATTCTTTTTCATGTTAAAAAGTTATGAGTTCAACCCAAATTTAAAATTTGAGCACAAACAAAAAATATAATTTATTTTTTCAATAATTTTTTTTATTTCGATTCTGAAATTTTATGTTAAATTTTAGTTTTTGAAGATACACATACATAGTTAATTTTTAATTTTGAAATAATTAAGTTTTTTGTTTTGTTATTTCTAAATGCTGCGTTCTACAACTATTCAAAGATCAACTAAAGGCCTATTTCTCATAGTTTTCTAAAAATTTAAACAACTTGTATACTATACTTCAATTTCTGATAAGATTATATTGTAACTGTGACTCGTCTAGGTTGCAATAATATTTCTTACATATATACTTTCAAATTTAAGTATAGTTACAATGCAGTTAGTATACAAGTTTATTGATTGCACGTTTGTCTACTTTCTAATGCTTGTAGGTTAAATATAATAGACCTACTTCCTCATAATTATGTTTTGTTTCTTGTATTTCTTGCGATTTTTAATTTAACAATTTAACTACGCGTATGTAATATACATATTATATGACATGACATGTATATTTTTCTTCCCCTTCTATCATAATAAAATTAAAATTGTATTGATACTTCGTCAGCAAAATACTCGCATACTCTATTACTGTATCTAAATCCATTACAGTATCCATTGATTGAATTGTAATTATGATTCAAAAAATACTAAAGTGCTATATAGTTATACTACCAACTTAACTTTGAATTTATTGATTAATTTTTTCCAACTTTTTAGGAAAATGATCAAACGTCTTTACAAAAATTAAACAAAAATTTGATAAATAATAAATAATTATAAAGTAAGGTTAAGAAAGAAGAATAATGCTTATATATGACTAATCAATCAATGACTATTTAATAACGTGTTACAAAATTATTAAACTGCGGATATCGTACATACTTTATGCTTATGTTGTTTAACAATATAATTATCTTAATATTTCTGAGTTAAATTTTTTGGAATTCCTAAAAAATATAAAAGTAATAAATAAAAATAATAAATTTTTTTAAATAATAAAAAGTAATTTTCAAAGAGTTTACATGAAAAAAAATTTTCCAAGAGGATTATAATTTGTTTTCTTATTTAATTTTATTTATTCACTTTGACTAAAATAAAATTTTGTTAATTTAAAGAAGGAATCATACTTAATTAATTTTTTTCCTTTAATTGAAACACAATATAAAAATTATTATTGATTTCTACATTGATTTCATATTGCCTTCTTTTCGCAGATGCCTTTTTTATTATACTACGTGCTTTAAATATAAGATTATTATAATATGTTTTGAAAGTTGTACTATGCTATTTTTCATTATTTTAAATAGGAGTTTAAAATACAATATTACAATTTAATAGTAAAAAATGCTCAAGTTAAAGTATTTAAAAAGTTACCATAATTTAACTAAAATGAAAGAAAATTCTTAAAAACTGAAACTTACAATGTGAACGTAGCAACTTATCAGTTGATGTTTACAAACAAGAAGTATTCGTGATGACTTTACTCACGTGCAAAAATTATTTTACTGTTTATAGTTGAGTAAAAGAGAGTACCAGTGGCACATTACACTTATTTGAGATGCCGCATCTCACGGAAAGTTCGCTGCAGATCAACGAAGAAACCAACACAATGTTCAAGGAATTTTTCATATTTGCTACAGAGCTAGCATGCCTGTTCAATCAAGGGTAAGTTGAATCATTTTTTATTATTCTGTACACAAAATCTATATTACAGTGGTGTCATGCTCAAAAAATAAATTAATATTTTTTGAATTTTTATACATATTGATATTTATATTCAGCTATTAATCCAATATTACTGACTATAATTATGTAGGAATACTGAGATAAATACTGTATTTTATATAATTACCGTTTAAGTTTTATTGCTTAAATATTTTCTAATTCTATATATTAATTAACTTCTTTAAAAATTATATCAAGAATACAATAAAAAATTGATTTAAAAGAATTTTAATAATTATTGTTAAATAATTATTCTATATTCTATAATAAAAATGCAAATATATTATACTACATATTTAATATCTTAATTAAATACATTTATTTAATTTTAATTTTAATAATTGATATACGATTTTGTTTGTTTAAAGAGGAATATATATAATAAAAGTTTTATACCTGGATTGAAATGCATATCAATTTTTTGTTGATCTCTAAATTTATTACGTTCTTGACGAGGTTCTTGATCGAGTTCTTGCTTCTTTTTATACGCACGTGTCTGAACGTAAAATGAAAAATTAAGGCTTTATAACACATTCACAGGCTCATACACAGGTATTTTTGGATTCATTGGGAAAATTTATATATAAACAAAAACAGTATACTTTATCAAATCATTAATTATTTCCATCTATTGTCTGCATGTATCGTTACAAACGATTTGCATCAATCTCTTTTATCTGAGCTTTAAACACCATAGTTGTGCTTTATAATGATTAAAAATAAAAATATTGTTATATTGTATACTAGTTTAAATTTAGATATAAGATTATAATTATGTTTTCTATTAAATTTTAAGTAAACTATCGTACAGACGTTTGGCTTGTCTTTATACCTATAATTCTAAGAAATAGATAAAATTGTTAAAATATGCTGCATGAATATATATATATATATATATTGATCTTGTAAATAATAATTTCATTATAAATATATTAAATTTTTATAAATAACTAAAATGAATAAATAGCAGTGAATTGCATGTACATATCACAGAATTCTTTAATAAGAACAACCCTTCTCCAATAAATATAATATTAATTATGTAAGATATTTACATTGACTACTCAGTTGCAAGAGAATATTTTGATATTTACGTTATCCAAAATTATGGATAAAGTTTAATTATTTTTTTATTTTTATTTCCTTATTCAAATCAATATCCTTGTGACTTGAATGCAGTCGCAGCCGTTAAGGAGTTGACTGAAGTACTCCTTCATCTGAGGCAAAGTTTCTTTGTTACAGGCGTCGATCGTCAGTGCATCAAACATGAACGGAGTGTATCTTAACCATGTTCAAGCGTGGATTGCTTTATATCCCTGTAAAAGGATTTGATATTCGAAAGTACGTTACGCTCAAGTTTTAAAAAATTTGTTTAGATTTTCACATTCTTTCTTTAATTTTTTTAAAAGCGACTTTTAAAAACATTGCGCATTTAGTCAAGCAAATCCTTCAATTTTCGCAAAATATCAAATCCTGATTTATAATGTATCATAAAAATGTTGCATGTTTTCCAGTCAGTTTTAATTTACTGTTGGTGTGTGTTGTAAATGCTTTGTATATTAGCTTGTTTCAAAGACTTTTGTGTTTCTGTGTAGTTGTACAAAAATGCTTACTATAGTGAATCTTAATTGTAAATACATTACAAGAAATCATGTGACTACAAAAACAAACTCTCGAACTCGGTTCATTAGTTGCAGTTTCGCATAATACTTTTTAACGTACCTGCAGATTGTCAAAAAAATGTACTAGATATAATTAATAAGTAAGATGTAATATTATGTTTTTATAAATTTTGAATGAATATTTTACTATTTTATGTACATATATATACATATAATATAAATGTTTTTTCATAAAAACTAAGCATTTACTGAATCAAACTGTTATAAGTTCTGTAGCAATTTTGAGAAACATTAAAAAAATTTATTACATTTATTTCGTTATTAATCATTGCTTCAATAAACAAATTCAAAGATAAAGAAGATAAATACATGATAAAAATTCACTTGCGATTATTTGATACATGCTTTGTACAGTGTACTGTTAACAAATACTTAAAAATCACTTTTGCCGCAAATCTAAAGCGTGTAAAAATATCTATAGTGGGCGTGCTGTTCCGGCTTCCAAACAAACTTATTTTTACTCTGATTTCCATGCATTTTAATATTTTGGGGTGAATGCTTCGGTCATTGCCACGCTGTATTTTCGTTTTGTACATCATTTCGTCCAGCGTTTTTTAATAAGTAAAATATAAATAAATAGTTTTCTTGCCAAGCATATATAATAAAATACATATCTAAAATAAAAAATATAAGCAATATCAATAAATCATCTTAGTATTTGTAAAATATCGAATCATTAATTTCGTTATAAATAGAATCTAGAAAAAGATTTTCTATTTGTATGAATTATTCGGAATTCCAAAATGCAACCGCATTTTTAAATCTATGATTTTTATAGAAACAATAGCTTTAATTTAAATAACATTAATTAATGATAAACACTTTGATAATACATTACAAGATAACAGAAATCCGCATTGATTCTTGTAGCACAAAGAATCATTTATTAAACAATTAAGTCGATGTAGATATAATAGTTGTTCAATATTTATATCAATGTAGTTGTAAGACTATTTAAAAGCAATCACTCTTCAACTTGATCTGGATTTGAATTCTACGTTCACTGCACTCGATCACCACGCTTCAAATTATATAAATTATAAGCCTCATAAATAATATTATTTATGCCTTATTATTATTTTGCTTGAGATTCTCTTTGTGAATCATTTTAGAATTTTCGTGGAGCTGTGTCTGATTAG
This sequence comes from Sycophaga agraensis, assembly GCA_018906755.1. Taxonomy (NCBI): domain Eukaryota; kingdom Metazoa; phylum Arthropoda; class Insecta; order Hymenoptera; family Pteromalidae; genus Sycophaga; species Sycophaga agraensis. The sequence continues at coordinate 4,253,349 of JACCIE010000011.1, forward strand.
TTTTTGTGTGGCTTCTATTTTTTAGAGTATCTGTTCCTATGAGCACCTGCTCGCTGCACTGTGATGGAAAGGACACTGGCAAGGCTGTCTCAAGTACGTTTTACTATATGTTGCCAATTTGTCAAACTCATTAGTGCTTAAAGTTTGTAAGAGATCGCGAGTTTACGATTGTTAATCCAAACGTTGTCTTCTTTTTGCTTGTACGTGTCGCGTCATCAGAGAGGATGGAGTATGAGGTGTTCCTCGGTGGCTCGTGCAATCCCACTACTTGGAGGACGGACATCGCTATCCCTACCCTCCAAAGCCTCGGAATCACCTACTACAATCCTGTAAGTACTTGTTCCTTACCTCCATTTTTATCTTTTATATGGAAGTAAGAATGAGGATATAACGAATCAGGTTTGCTTGGACAAATTCGGCCGTCAATGCGGATGTAACGATTTTACTGATGTTTGCTCGGAATATTCGTGGGTGCGCAATGCAGATACACGATTTCGAGTTACCTTTTCAACTGATATGTTTCCGGGTGTCGGTCGGAAAAATATCGATTGCATAAGCTTTTCAAATACGTCGGTATACGGCGCGAACTTTGGAGTTGAAATGACGACAGCAGGTAAAAACAGTTTCGGCCCTGATTGAACCGAGTTATTCTTTTTCTTATAACCTAAAGTAAGCCAGCCGTCCTTCGAGGCTGTTTACGCAGTCAAATTAAATCTGTGACATTGTCGCGGCGTGTAGTTACTCGTTTTTCTTTCTATGGTACTCGGTGACTCGGCTACACTTCTAGCTTTTATCATTTGTACACACAACAGGATCTAATTAAAACGGTGCACAGTATATTGGCATACGTAATTTCAATTTGCGCGCAACAAATACAATGAATAAACCACCTACCATGCTTAGAAGCGTATCACTTGCTATTCAAGCGCAGCAATCAATATGACTGGCACTACTCGTTGTACGGTCGTTGAGACCGTTAATTCCCATTAAAACAAGCTGGCCCACTCTCCTTTTTAACGGTGCAAATTGAGTTGATGAGTTAATTCTGTTGTCTCTCAATTGAGAAGGAAAATCTTGGCGGACTCGCAGCCGCGAACTCGTTGTAGTTTATCCTTATATGCAAATGCCAATTGAGCCAATGTATCCCGCCGCGCGCGCACAATGAAAAAGTCGCATTTGACGAGAGCCTGGAAGATCGAGTGCGCGAGGGAAGCGACCAGAGGTTTATGTACTTGATACTTAGTTTGCATTTGCAGCAAGTGGCGCACTGGGCGCCCGAGTTGGTCGCCCAGGAGTTCGAGGCCAAGGAGACGGCGCGCGTCCTCCTCTTCGTGATCGACGACAGGACGCGCAACTGCGCGGGCATAATCGAGGCGGCGGGTCTCGCGGGTCCGAGGCGCGACTCCCTCATCCTCGTCATTCATCCGTACAGGCAGGGCCAGAGTATCCTGGGCGAGACCCTCTCTAATCAGTGCGTCAACACATACTTCTTTCTTTTTTTCTTTTCCCAGTGTAATACAGTAGAAGAGAGATTACGAGACTCAATTTTAGATGTCTAAGCTTATGACGAAGGGAATTCGAGAAACAAAAGCTTCTAAACTCTTGCTAATCGTGATAAATTCATCGTTTCAATTTTTTTACGATGCAATATGCTTCACTTTAAATTTATTATGTCACTTTGCATTACTACACGATACCGTTATAATAGTCCAGCGCAGGTACCCAATTTTATGATTCCGAGAGTTGGAAATTTATGGATCTGTCCTCGCACGGAGCAGCAGTTAAACGTCGGGTTTGAGTACAAATATTGCTTTTTTTATGAAAGTTTATCGGCACCCAGGCAAGATTCAAGCGTACAATATTTTCCCCGCCAAGACAACAGTGCACTCGATGTTTAGTAATCTTTTACATTGTAGAGCGCACATATTTCTCTTTAATAAGTGACCCTCGTAACTTTCTTACATAAACCAGCTGCCTCATCAATTAAGAGTCTAGAATATTGCCCATTCGGAAAAGTCTTCGGCAACCTCGTGTCGAAGAGTCGCGCGCGGTGACCGATTTGGAAGTGTACAAGCTGTCAAGGCTCGCGCCCTGTTATCCTCAACCACAAATTTAAATCGTGAATATTGCACACTTGCCAAGGTCTTGCATATAGATTTACGAGCACAAGCACGTCGGGAAATCATATGGAATCTGACTGGATCTGAGCGATCGTTTAAGGACAGCAGCGTAATTTACTAATTGAGTTGCAGTTAATTTATTCACAAAGTTCTTTTGCAAAAATTTCGACTTCAACGTAATTAAAGTAACAAAGTAGTTCAGATTCAAAATTAAGTGGCTTTCGCTGGAGAAGCTTTATGGTCACTTTAGAATGAATGCCACGGTCTTGGCGATGACGATATAATTTATTTGCTATATTTAATTGTCCATTATAAAGAAACGAATGTTCATTTGATTAAGGGGACGCTGGTTACTCTTGACAGGAATTGCACAATATTGCCCGCAATTCACTTTGTACAAAAGGCGCACTTTTAGTTGTATACAAGGTTCCCGCGTGACGGTTATTGCAAAATTCGCCGGATGGCTTACGACTTTCTACGGAGTATCGTACGTTTCAGTTGATGAAAGCAGTGGAGTAGAAACTAGTGCCAAATGCCCATAGATTCGTGCTCTTGCGCGTCAATAAAGTAATCAGTCTCGCTACTATGGCCAAAATTCTATTTCGGGACAAATTGCCGCGCTTTTATAGAAGCAGGAAAACTCACATTTGAGCCAACGACTGTTTCTACTCCCGCGCCCGCTTTTTCTCTATACGTCTCCTTCTCTCTCTCTTCTGTGCTCTAATTACACCGATCCCAATGACCCAATCTAAAGAGTGGTTGGTTGACTCGTCTTTCAGGGAATACTGCGAGCTGATGAATGGACTCCTGGTGCTGCAGTATCTCATGGAACGGCAGAGGGTACCGATATTCGACAGCATATCGGCTGCGCTCAATTGTACGTCCAAGGTGAATTACTTGCATTATATATGTAGCTTAAGAATACTAAGTTAGATGCGTGGAACTGCGGTGTAGCTCTGCGGACGGATTTGACGTTCGTCTTGGGAATTTTATCGATGCGTCTTTCGTAACTGCGGCGCACGTTTAGAATGACTTTGTATAAGAAATCATTCCCACATGGTACGCTTTCGAAAATATTTTTCAATGCCAAAGTTGGGAATGAATTCTCGCAAAATAAATTTTCATAAATTTTAATATGTCGGCTTATAATCCGACTCGCAATCTCACAAGGTGAATGAGACAAAATGAAAAAAGTATAATTGTTGACACAAATGTTTAGCAGTCAACTTTTCGTCACTTATTTCATAACAATGGTACATCGACAAATTTAGTTTTATTGACAATAAGTTTTTTTAAAGGTTTAGGAAATATGCATAACATTCAAATTATAATAACCCAAAGGCATACTGAATTTATTATTCAATTGTGTAATAAATATTTATAATTTTTTATTAGCCAGTTCTTTATACTATTGTACTTAAAGAAAGTTACTTCATAAATATATTTTGCTCATTTGTTTTCACATTCAACAAAAAGCGTATATACACAATTATAGACAGGTGGCTTCATCGGGAGTTTAATTTTAATCCTGAGTCATTCAGCAGTTCGAAAATGTTAGCGTCGTAATGAATTTGTATATTTAAAATTTAATGATCTACGACGTTAAACTTTGACGTATTTGTTTAATGAAATAAAAAAAACTAACGGTAGCATTGCTTTTCCATAGATTGTTCGTAATTTAGTCAATGATCAAGATTTTTACTGCAAAAATGGAATCAGACCGACTAGAATCTCATATGGTCAACAAGGAACTGAAGTCACGTAAGCTTCCAACTCTAACTAAATTTGCATGATTATTTATGATCATGACAAACTTCCTTGTTGATTTCAAGTGAAAATACATATTTTATTGTTTTCTAGAAAGTTGAAAGAAGCTTTTAAAGCAATGGATCCTAATGATACGGGGACTATAAGTTTAGCCGAGGTAAATATTCAGTCACAATCATTAGCTTTTCTTAATCGTACTATCGAAGCTCAAATCATGCATATTTTTCAGGCTTTAATGATACTACAAAATAATGGCAGATGCAACATTTCGGTTTCAGACCTTCGTAACACTGTAAATAAAGCTGGTAAATTATTTTTCATATGTTTTGTCAATTCAATTAGTTGTATGCATTAAAAACAGCTTATTACATTATATCCTCTATTTGTAATACAAACCTTAATATATTTTCAGATGTTCACGATAAATCTCTAATAGAAAAATTATCGAATAATAGTGATTCACGGGAGCAGCGGGTCAATTTTGAACAGTTTTGTGCGATAGCTAGCGAGTGGTCTTGGCGCATTAAAAATAATGGAGTGACCTGTGAAAGTGAGATATTTTCTCTTTAGTATGTACTGTGCAGGATGACCTGAAAGTTTCTGTGCAAAGTTTACCGTAGTATCTATTAATCGATGTTAAGAGTACTCGTACGTTATACGCTTTTAAACATTCTTATGCTTGCATATTTTCTATTTATGCAGAATTATTTATAAATTATTTTTTCTGTTATAACTATAACGTTTATTTTTCTTACTTGTAAAGGTTTTATTACAAAGCACGAACAGAAAAGGTCGAATTCCGATTGTATCTTTATGTGAATTTCATAATATTTTGAATTTCAGTTTAATCGATATTTTTTTATTTAGATTGGACCAATTCTATTTCGTCAGATTCTGATAAACGGGATCTATACGTCGGTGTAGTGGGCAAAGATTTATTTTGGCTAGAAACATCGGCGATTCCAGTGATTGAGTAAGTTTAATTGGAAACAATTATATCGAGGATGGTTTTATTCTGTTTTTTGAAAAGGATTGTTTTTATACAAGTAATTTTTATTTTTGCAGATCTATGGGATTAACGTTCTATAGACCTAGTACAAATGAGTATAGTGCTCGAGTATTACCTTTAGAGTTACAGCGCATGAAAAACTCGCGATTAATACTGTTAGTTATACCACACCACATGCGTGGTATTGCAATAATGACATTAGCTGCTCACTTGATCGGATTACGTGCTAAACTCGTCCTCTGTGTTCAACCTCTTCCCGAGGGTTTCACCGTATCTGGCGACAAGGTGAGATATTTTCTGTTTTTAAGTTATAATTTATTATAGGGATCTGATCTAAGTGGAATAGTTACATATTTGTACGTGCTATGTAACTCAACATCGTAGTGTATGATATCGCAGTTTCACACTGTTTCTTATTAGAGTATTTACAATTGCGCCAATAATAATAAGCATCAACGACAGGATAATTTTGTATAAGGAGAAAATAAATAAATGTTACATTTAAATTATCATATTTTGGGTGCTGGCATTCTTATATCGTTGTGAGGATGCTCCAATTCCTATATTAAATTTTTCAAAAATAAAATTTTATTGTTTTTAAAATTTCTGTTCTACACAATATACCGGATTTACAATACTTACACTTTATCTAAAATGAAACTCAGAACAACTGAGATGAGATGCAAATTCAAAATAAGCGCGTAATTGATTTTCTTAAGGTATTCGAAAATTGGACATCTGAGCTTTAATAATTAAAAAATTCCAACCTGCTAGCATAAAAAGCGCTTACCAAATTAATTCTAATAATCCTAGTTTTAAATAATAATAAAAATTTGCATTTTATATCTGAAGCGATGGATTAAAAATAGTATGCATGTTTCAGTTAACGGAGCAAGCAACAAAAGACTATAATAGAGGTAGAATATACTTGTCAGACATGGCGACGCGCGAAGGTGTACCTGTTTATGAAAATATCACCGATGCACTGCAGTGCGCGTTACAGATAGTTCAAAGTGCCTGCTGACTTGAAGAAATTCATACTTCTTAATTTTTAATCATGTGATCCTCATATACACAACACCTACAAGTATAAATTTCATAAAAAATCGACACACTAATTTATTTTTATTCGATTCATATTATTTTAGTATACGTATGCCCATCTACCGTTTTTGTACTGATGGATGTCAATCTCTCTAGAATTTTAACGTTTAAGATCACCTAATTGTATAAGCGACATTAGCTGTTAAGATCAATCGAATTTTTGTTTATATCGTTCACTAAAAGTTCGATTATGAATAAATATTTTTAATCAAAACTTGTATTACAAGTTGACAAATATATATACTATTTTTTAATTTGTTGTAGATTAATAGGTTCTTGTACATATTTGTATTATCAGTTGATTCTAATGATTTAATAATTTTTAATTTTGATCTGAGAAAAAGATAAGTCGAGTGAAAGAGAGTAAAAGAAAAGGACAAAATGTAAATGTGCAAAACACACATGTTTTCAATCAAATAATAAAGAGTTTGATACGATAACATAAGAAAACTTGAAAATGAAAACTTTCTCAAAATAAGGAAAACTGTAATCTCAAATACATTTTGTTAATATATGTTATGGCATCCTCAAGTTATGTTTAAAACAATTGTTCATTTTTATGGTTTCGTGCTTAATTTTTGTAATTGATTCCATTCATAAGATACAAGTTCACAATGCATATAACTTTGTTTTTTGATTTATTTTTTATATAATCATTAACGTATAAAATATTTTTTCAAATAAATTAATATTATGAATATGTGAGCATTTATATATCATGTAAAAAATAAATGATCCCGTTATTCAGTTCAAGCATTCAACCCAGTTTAATTAAGTTTTTCTGTAGCTCTAAGTGATTTTGTAAATTAGGTTTTGCGAAGTAAGCTTTTTATATAATTTGTAACAAATAAATAAATGATAAAAATAGACAATATGATGAATACAATCTTAACATGTTGGTACATATTTTTTAAGACAATTGAATAAACACAGTATAAGTATGTTAATCATTAGCAACAGAAATAAAATAAAATATTAATCGAATTAACTACCATAAAAATGAAGAACGAAAGAAAATTTATGAAGACAAAACTAGATTTTATTGTCAATTAATAACATTATTATGTTCTAAACCAAAACTTTATTTCAATTCTGATGAAAAAAATATTTTATCAAAAATTATGTCTAAATCAATTATTGTAGATTAAAAACATCAATATGAGAACTTTATAAAATAAAAGTTACATTATTTTTGATTACCAATTAAAAAAAAATAAAATCATTTTTTTAATTATAAATATTATTCATCTTTTTAATAAAACTTTTAAAAATGAATTGATTCGTTTATTTTCACCTTTGTATTACTATCAATTAAATTAAAAACAAATTAACAAAATAAAAAAACTATGAAGATGTACGAGTTTTAATTTTACAAAATCTTACCTGTAACATAAATTGATATTTTTTGGATTCAATGCCTAATTATTTATTTGAACAGTTTACTATATTTCAAATTTGTATAATTAAATTATTACTATTGTCTTAAGGTGTAAATTATTAAATATTAGCTGCTAAGGTTGATAGCCAACTTTTAATATAATAAATATACAATCTTTTTTAACAACTTTCGTTGCACAAACTTTAAAAAATATTCACTGAATCTGAAAAATCTCTGATATCTCGTAACAATATAACAATTAATATAATGGTGTCAAATTATAGAGCGAGTTTAAAGCAGTTTAAAGGAGTCAATAATTTACTATGCACATAAATGATAACTGACAAGTCAATAACAGTAAGTCACAATCATCAGTCGTCAATTCGTCACAGACAGCAGCTGACGTCCCACGTCAGTATGATGAAAGTATATGCACGAACACGTTTTATGCGCTTATAAAGATGCATGCAGTGTCTACAAAATTTAGATTCTTTAGATGAATGTTATTTTATATTTATAGTGTATAGAAGTTAATACATTTATATATTTTTAAATTTTCTTAAAAAGGAATTATTATTTTGTTTTGTCAAAGTACATCATTGAACTGTATTTGGTTGCTTCTTTATAATTAATAAATTTTTATTCTTTAATAAGGTGAATTACAAATTAATTTTGTAACTGCTATCCAGTTTTATTGTAATATATATTGATTGATTTGCAGCAAAATGTCAAAGCGAATGCAACCTGCTTGGACCCCTCCAGACGGTAAATCAGTACCTCCTCTAAAACTGTATAATAGTTTAACACGACAAAAAGAAGTATTTATTCCACAAAATAGAAATAGAGTTTTATGGTACAGTTGTGGACCAACAGTCTATGATGCTTCACATATGGGTCATGCTAGGTAAACTTGCATCATCTGTTTCAGTTACTATCATTTATCACTTAATCTTATTGCGTATCATTCTAGGTCTTATATCTCATTTGATATTTTAAGAAGAGTTTTGTCAGATTATTTTAATTATGATGTTTTATATGTTATGAATGTTACTGATATTGATGATAAAATAATTAAGCGTGCTAGACAAAATCATCTTTATGAAAATTACATTAGTGAAAATCACAGTTTAGATGAGATATTAAATGATGCTAAATCTGTTATGACAACTTTTGAAAATACTGTAAAAAATACAACTGATGCTGATAAAAAAATTATGTTTGAAAAAATGTTAATAAGTGTTAAACATTCTATTGAGAAACTGGAGAATGCTGTTAAACTGAATGATGATGTACAAATAAAACAATGTCAAGAGGTAAAATATTTCTAATTAATATTGGATAAATATTAAAGAATATATTTCATATATATATGTTCTTTTAATGGCTTATAGATTTTGTTACAAGAGTCAAAAGATCCACTTTCTGATTGGCTAGATAAAAAGAAAGGTGGCACAGTTAATGAACATTCTATTTTTAGTAAATTATCTCAGCATTGGGAAAATGATTTTCATAAGGATATGGATTCGTTAAATGTATGTGTACTTACCATAATTAAAAAATTAAGTATTTCATATGATGGGTAGCTAAAGTAACTTTTAATAATCTATATTTTTTAGGTTTTAAGACCAAATGTTCTTACAAGAGTTAGTGAATATGTTCCAGAAATAATAGCATACATAAATAAAATTATCTCAAATGGGTTAGCTTATGAAAGTCATGGTTCTGTATATTTTGATGTCAAAGCATTTGACAAAAGCGATAAACATTATTATGCAAAACTAGTTCCAGAAGCATATGGAGATACTTCCTCTTTACAAGAAGGCGAAGGTATAATACTTATTTAATTTTACAAAATATGTATTATCAAGTGTATGATGATTTTTGAACAATAATATTCTGAACCCTTATCATTTTTCTGATCTAAAGTTTATTATTCTAATATTATTTGTAGGAGATTTAAGTGTTTCATCAGAGAGACTATCCGAAAAACATTCACCTATAGACTTTGCCTTATGGAAGAGTTCGAAAGCAGGAGAGCCTTGGTGGGACTCTCCATGGGGTAAAGGTCGACCTGGTTGGCACATTGAATGTTCAGTTATGGCTTCTGCTATTTGTGGAGACAGTCTAGATATACACACTGGTGGTGTAGATCTGAAATTCCCTCATCACGATAATGAATTGGCACAAGCAGAAGCATATTTTGACAATTCTCATTGGGTGAGGTACTTTTTACATTCTGGACATTTGACTATATCAGGATGCAAAATGTCAAAATCCCTAAAGAATTTTATTACAATTAAAGAAGCGTTAAAGAAACATTCAGCTAAGCAATTAAGATTAGCATTTTTACTACATTCTTGGAAGGACACCCTTGACTATGGGGAAGCCACGATGGAAATGGCAGTACAGTATGAGAAATTTTTGAATGAATTCTTTCTAAATGTTAAGTGCAGAATAAGAAAAATTGATACTACAAACAGTATTATTAGTACTTTTGAAAAGTGGAGCAATCTAGAGATTGAATTGAACAACAAGTTTTGCAATGCCAAAGATGATGTTCATAATGCATTGTGTGGTAAGTTAATTAACTTCCTTCTTTTTAATAGTAGTAGAAATTATTGTTCTATACACAAATATATTGACTATTCAGATCATGATAAGATGTTTTTATTACCTAATTTTACTAAAATATTTCTCAAATCTTGCTATCACAAGAAAAACGTTTTGTTACAATTATTTTATTATTTTTAATTTACAGATAACATTGATACAAGAACAGCTCTTGATACTATAAGAGAATTAGTAACAAATAGCAATATTTATATGAAAGACTGTCCAAACCCAAATACATTATTACTCCGAGATATTGCGGTTTATATAACGAAAATATTTAGGATATTTGGAGCGATTACGTCCAACGATACGATAGGTTTTCCAATAGAAAGCGATTCTGTTACTGGAAATGTAAGTTTTTATTATGTATTGAGTAATTTATAAGATTAAATCACTTAATGCTTTAAATAATAAAGTCACATGCAAAATAAGAATATGAGAAATATTACAAAACTATTTATCTATAGGCTGCTCTACAACTTGACAAACAAAAATTAGTATAATTTTATTTTAATGCATTTTCGAAAGTTATTAAATTAAAATTTATTGTCCTTTATTACATAAAAAATAGTAACAATATTTTTTTTCGAAGGTCGAAGAAATTATAATGCCATATCTGGAGATTTTATCAGAATTTCGAGAGAAGATCCGAGGTCACGCACGACGACTAAAGGCGACTGATATCCTGAAAGAATGTGATTACATACGGGATGAGGTACTACCCAATGTAGGGGTACGTTTAGAAGACGAGGAAGGTGTTGGCGCACGTGTTAAATGTGTCAACCGAGAAGAATTATTAAAAGAACGCGAACAAAAGAATCGCCTAGAAGCCGAGAAAGCAGCTGAGAAGGAAAGAAAGAAAGCTGAAGTTGCCGCGGCCAATGCAGCCAAGGAGGCTCAGAAAAAAATTTCTCCAAAGGACTTGTTTATATCAGAGACTGACAAGTACTCCAAATTTGATGACAATGTAAGTTTATATAAGATTATTCGACAGGTTTAGAAACTACTCCATATTTACGTGAACGACTATTGATCAATTGTGTAAATTCTCCAGGGTCTCCCTACTCACGACGTCGAAGGTAAAGAAATCAGTAAAGGTCAATTAAAAAAGTTACAAAAGTTGCAACAAGCGCAGGAAAAGAAATACAATGATTATTTGGCCAGCATTCAAAATGGTGCGTAAGCAGAATCGATATCGGCTACTAATTATTTTATTGGTATCAAAATGAGATCTTTGAAACCAAAATGTGTGAATGAATGTGGATTTATACATCGTTAGGAACGATGTCACACTGCTTTTTTTCATACGTTGTTTTATACATTATTTTATATGTTAATAAATTTTCAAACTTACAATTTATTGGAAGTTGTTTTTGTAATAGGTTGAATTTTGCAGCCTGCTCGTGAATATAAAAAGATGGTACAAAAAATTAATTTCAAATTAATAAACAACCTTTAAAAATTTTAAGCAAATTTACATTTTATGCTTCATTTATTCCTCTTATCTCTTTAGAGTAGTTATATTCTTTTTATTAGTTAATAAAAAATCAGGAGTTGAATATTCATGAAAATAAATAGACAAATTTACGAAAAAGTTAATTGAAGGAACTCTTTATAGAAAAGGGTTTCAGAGAGAGCAGTGAATACTGTATCATTACACGAATTACGATAGACGATCGATCAACTTCAAAGTTGACAAGTCAGACAGACAATCGAAGTCGGAACGCATGACAAGGGACGAAGGGAGAGAAAGTACGCTGTGCGATCGAGGGAAGGGTTTTGATTCAAAAGTTGGAAAGCCCTGTCCAACTAGCAGGCGGTGAGCGACACACGTCGCATCGAGGTTGTGGAAGCATTTCACGCGGCGCCGTCGGCTTTCGATTTGTATGGCCAATGAATGTGCGGGTGTATCGAAGTCCGCGCGACTTACAAGGACACACACATGCTCGAATGGCGATAGGTACGTGACGCGATACCTATATACGTATGAGCTTTTGCCGCGCGTTTGTAAAGCCATCAATGTCGAATGCGCGAGGCCACGGCAGTTTTTGTGCTCGAGACGGTGATAAGGTCGCTATAGTCGCCGAAAAGCTTTTACAGTTGTTCGAATCTACCAAAAAAGTATCGATCATTATTTAAATTACAAATGCATCGGTATATTGAGTTCTAACAACTTAAATTCGTAGAGCGATGCGTGAAATAAAGTGAATAGAATAATTATGTAGATAATTTACATGAACAAAATTCAAAAGATCTTTTATATATAGATGTAATGATTTAATTGATTTAAAATAATTAAGAGTTTGTGATAAAAACTGATAATGGTATTGAAAAATAATTAAACGAATAGAAAAAAATAATTAATTAAGCAGAAAGTAGCCCTTACCTCGTGTGAATAAAATGTAAGGTGGCGTTGCTGTGGAGGTTCGTGTCCTACATACAATAAATTAGCATCGAATCCATAGCGACGGAGAGAGACGCGGGGGTGATATTTTTTATCCCGGACGGAGGGAGGGAGCGAGAGCAACCCTTCCCGGTCCCGCCCTCCCCCGAAACTGGGGCTCACGCGCGCGTCTCATGAATAATTTTTTTCGTCCCCTTCCCTGGGCTCTCCGGCCTCTTTTTTTCTTATTCATCCGCGCGTCGAAGCCCGGGAGATGCGTCGCGTGAGGTTCGCCGGGGGGCGCCGGGAAAAAAGTAGGCTGTCTAGGCTGACGCTGCAGATATTTTCAATTTGCATAGAAATTTTGGGGGACGGGAGGCTTTGGGATGCTGCTCTTTTTTTACCTAGTTTAATTTTGTTGGATTAGTTAGCGAGCGGGTGTGTAGCCCGTGTGGATGGATGGACTTTTTCAATTACGCGGAATGCGGTGGCCCGGGGGTGCGCGGCTCTGGCAAATTGAACGTTCAGGACGATTGTGCCAGTTGGGAAAATTAGTATTGCTAGGGTTCTTTTTGGGGTAAACTTGAAAATGTTCGAGATACAAATGACCTTTTCCAAATGGCATAGAATTCTTACGTGCAGCAATCATTTGTTCAAACTTGATTTTTCTAGTTCATTCATATCATTGTTTGGCTACAACGAATAAAGACGATGTTTTTTTTAAATTCATTCATGGAACGAGTGTTTGAATTTTATTTTATACAGCATAAAGGATACTGCACCTGCATAACCATTTGCATGAAGAATTTCAGCTGAAAATAAACATTTTTCCATTAAAGAGAAAATAAAATTGATTTGAATTTTTTTTTTATTAATTAAGTTCAAATCAATTAATTGAGTATAACAATATACTCTTACGCATAAGCTAATGATGATTAATGATTGAAAATTATATTAATTTTGTGAAAAAAGAGATATACAGACCTCGAAAGTAAATAGATCGAAAATGAAAAGTACAAGTGTCTGCAAACTGCAAACAAAAGGTAATTAGTTTTCTGTAAAGTGAAATAAAGTGTTATACATAACGATAAACATACTGTATCATATAAATCACTAGAAATTATAGTAAAATTTTATAATATATACCGTAAATTCAATATAAAAGAAAATCATTATTAAAAATAATCACACATTTAACTATAATACATTAAAATATAATTGAGAATGTATATATATACCAACATGCATGTCGAATAAACATAATTTTATATCAAATTAAACAAAAATAAACATAAAGTTGAAGAATATAAAATTGATCGGTCTACTTCAATCCAAGACATTATACTAAAAAATAAGTGAAGCACGTGCCACTCAATTTTTTTAAGAGTACTATTTCAAGGTGCTCGGATGTCAATGCAATTATTAGGAGAATACGTGACGTGAATTAGAAAAAAATGTGCGTGGTGAAACTAAAACTCATTGAAACGCCCTCCATTCTGAATCTCCAGAAGTGATCTTGCAAGCCCGGTAGCCTAAAGCAACGTCTCCGCCGAGAAATGGGGGGCCGCCTCGGCCGGGCTCAGCCCCGCCTAGCGGAAGAGCTGCGCCCTTATTAAAAAGTAAGAGGAGCGAGGTAAGAAGTCGGGCGGGGGCAGCGCGAGCGATCCTCGGGCCGCAAGGGTCGCGCTTCGGCCGGCTCAAATCCCCGCAGATAAAAAAAAGGAGGGAGGGAGCGGGGGAGAGGCCGCCCGCGGCGTTGACTCACCCGCGATACGGCCGCGCGGGGCTCGGGGGAAGAAGAAGGAAAAAAAAAAATAAGCACAGGAAAATCCTTTGGGCTCGCGCGTGCACGCGCTGGCCTCCCCCGAGCGGCCGGCGCCGCCTCCCCCGGGGGATGAGAGAAAAAAAAAAGGGCTCCGGCTTTCCCCGCGCCTCCGTTTTCAAGGCTTCCCCCGCCCGGGCTTTTATTTTTTATGTGTACGATATACGCCCGCGCCCGCTCCTCGCGGCGCCCGCTTGTTGTTTTAGGGCTGGCGCGCGTGTCTTCGTCCGCGGCTGCGGTGGACGAGGCGCGCGGCCTTCGAGTGGGAGGTGTACACGCGGCTCCGATTGATGTGGAGGGCTGTGTTTACGCTAGGCTCGATTGTCTTTTTCGCGGTGGCTGGGAGGCGCCTCGTGCCATCGGTTGGGATGCGCGGCCAAGAGAGCAGTCGATACATGTGCATATGTTAACGCGGAGAGACGTGGGGACGAGCCGGAGGCTCCCAGTGCCCAATACCTAATCATTAATAATGTAGATTACCGTGATTTACGACCACCGTAATCCCTTCTTCGTATGCAAATAGAAAAATCCCCTTAGCTTGCACGCTGAACGAATTCTTGTTTATCATATTTTCTAGTGTACAATTATGTAATGGTTATGTGGGAAAGTGTGTATACATGCTTGGATTAAAGAAAGTCCGCGCCTAAAACTGTATACTCGTAATATAAAGGTCTGGCGGGAGAAATATTTGCTTTTCTATCAGAGGCCAATTATTCGTTATATCCATAATACTTCGATTCTGCGGAAAAGGAAAAAGTGAAACTTGTATCGAGTCGATACTTTAAAGAACCTTATACGTATAAGGCTATTTCATCTTACCCTTCCTTGGGCCCCTATTCCCATCCATCCAGCATCGCAAAAGAGCATTTTTATTTCTTTTCCCTCCCTTACGCTTCGTAAGTCGAGCTTCGAATAAAGGAATCCGACATAACGAGCTCGAGGAGAGCATAAGAAAGTGATAGGAGAATCTCGAGCTTTTCGACTGATATACCAACTCGCAATACGAAAGGAAAATTTAAATGTTTCGAATTCAGGATTGTAATCCAGCCCAACTGTCTCACATTTCAAGATCAATACCGTTAAGAGCAAGTATGTAAATCGTCCATTGACTTACAATGGCGTTTAATAGAATGTCTTCACTTTCATCCTTTAGATTATAATATACAAACAACATTTTTAAGCTTCAAAAAACTCTTTTTCTTTTTGCTTTATTTTTATTCCATTTTCCATCATCTTTTCTGCGTTAGAAATTTTCTTAAATTTTTAAACTTTTTACAGATAAGACTTGTAATGGTCTTCTTTGTAAGTTTAGGTTAGGCAAATGTAAAGCTGGCGCATAAAGTTTTGAATTAGTTTGTAAAAAAGTAACCTAATTAGTTCTAAAGGTCATTTTTATTTTATGAGATAAGTCGAATAGGCAGTAAAATTGTTTTGTCAATCACAAATTATGCTCTACAAAGTAAGATTATTGTGATTTTACAATAAATTCTATAACATTAGCACTCTTGTTAGTAGAGAAGCCATAATATTATTTAAAAAAAAAACAATAGCAAACGTAATTGTTAATTATCATTGAAATAGCTTGTGTAGCGCAAGATCGAAAGGGCAAGGCTCGAGCTGCAGGCCAATTCCCCACAGACTCTTCCACATTGCAGTGCCGCGAATGGGAGGGAGAGGCGGAGTATCGAAAAGCCGTATAAACGCCGGCGCGGTTAGCAGGGAAAATCGGCGGTGTGTCGGGCTCGTAAGAACACGCTCGAAATCGGGGAATAAGGGGACGAGTATGCGCGTCTTGCGGGAGAAAGTCGCGCGGGCCGCAGGAGGCGCCGGGGAGGGCAAAAAAAAAAAAGGACTCCTTTTGGCCGCGGGGTAGGAGGCGGCAGTTGGGTGGAGGGGGCTCGTCGCCGCCCAAGGCTCCCCGCGCGACTTTCTTAATTATCCACTCGCGAGGCGGTGGGCCGGCCCCGCGGGACTGGCTCGGCCCCTCCGCCCGGGGGACGCCCGCGCCGCCAACGGGGCGCGCCGAGCCGCCTCCTTCCTCGCCCGCACATATATCGATCTTATCGGGCAAGGGTTACGGGCGCGGCCTCCGGGGCCTCGAGTGCCCGAGAGGGCCGATTATACCCCCCCGGCCGCCTTGAACGCGTATATATACATCTGGTTGCCGCGAGGGCCGGGCCGCCTACGCGTATTACGTTGCCTGCACGAGGGGGGCGCGGGCTCCGCCGGCGATGGCCTCTCCCCAGGAAGCCGCGCGAGGAGCGGCGGCCCGGGCGCAGCCTTGGGCGTTGTCTCGGGCTCCCTCGTTAAAACGCGGGCCGCGGCGCCCCCCTCCGATTTAAATTCTCCGGCCGGGGGGGCGAAAGGGCCGCCGATGAGGTATGGATTATTTTCTTTCGGCCCAGGCCGCGGCACGAGTGCGCCTCGATTCCCTCGGCCCGGGAGCTGCAGGTGCGCCCACCCATTATAACTGCCGAGGAGTCCTCGGGGGAGGGGCGGCCCGGGCGGTCAGATCCGCGCGTCAATAGAAGAGCGGGGCCCGCGGGCGACAGGCGGTGGGGCGCGTCCGAGCGCGGGGGCGTCAGGCGTAATTTGGCTGAAAAACGCAATTAGCGCCGGCGGGCGGGAAGGGGTTGCCGGGGTGCAGGGGCGGCGGGCCTCGGGCGGGGGGCGGCCGGGGCGCCTCGTGGCTGCCTCGGAGCCGGCCGGCCCGGGGGGGTCGAAGGGAAAAAATCGTTACGGGGGCCGCGCTTTTTTTTCGGCGGGCGTCGAAGGGGTGCAGAGAGCCGAGGGCCGCCGGGGGCGAGCGCCACCCTCGGCTCCTTTTTTTTTTTCATCCCTCGGCCCCTCGGCTCCCCGGCCCATATCTCTCTCTCTCGCTCTTATCAAATCTCGCGAGGCGGGCGAGGGCGGCCAAGGGCGCATTAGACGAGAAGGAATAATTCTCCTTCTCGGCGACCAACTTTTAATGTAATTACTTTGGCTCGCGCGCGCGTGCGTATAAGGAGTTTTGAGGAGGCGCCGGGGCGGCCGAGCTTCCGCTCGCCCGTGATTCACCGGGGGATTCGCGTGGCGCGCGCGGGGGCCCCGTTTAATTGCCAAAACGTAATTGCCTCGGGGCGGCCCTGCACCGGGTCTCCCAGAGGCTCCGTGTAACCGCTCGCGAGCCCTCGTCGCCGAGTGCCGAGGCACGCGCGCGTATATCCGCGGCCGATCGTCGACGCCCGGGGACCTCGATCAACGTCGGCGGCCGGCTCTGCGCAGGAGGGAGGGGGGGGCTCGGTGCGTCCTGGCGCTGGCCTCCTGGATCCCGGGGTCGATCGATCTTTGCCTGCGGCGAGCCGTCGCGCGTGCACGCGTCCCGCTTCCGGGGGCGTCCGCGGACCCCCGCCAAGGACGCCTCCCACGCCGCCCACGCCTACTCGCCTGTCATTAAGCCGCGCGGCAACTTCTCTCCCGGGCCGACCTGCCGCCCACCTTGTCTTCTCCTCGACGGATGTATACGCACGCTTATGTATGTGTGTGTGTATGTAATGAAGCTCGTCTGTTAGCCTGCGAGTAGAAACGAGAGGAAAAAGGTGACGATTTGAATTTTACCATCGGTGCCAAACCGTAATAAATTTCGGCAAATCAAATTTTTTTCGCTGCTTTCGAGCCCTTGTGCTCGCCGCGGCGCGCGAGTAGTCGTCTTATTCTCATTCGGTAATGCCGGGACGGGACGTCGCCTTCTGTGACCGGGACGGGGCTAAATAAATTCTGATAAAAGCCCGATGCGCAGGAGTCGTAGAGTTAGGCCCCCTTGCGCCGGCCCCTCTTCTACCATCGCTTGATGCTCTCTCCTCCGGACGCCTGCACCTGCTGCCTTCGTCCTCGACGTATTCAATGAGGCTCCCTCGACTAATCAGTCCTCCTCCTTCGATTCTATTTTCAAATGAATATTACCCAACGAATAGGATTTCGCACGCGTGCCAGTTGTCTCGATTTTCCTGTACTTCTTCTAAAAAGATGATAATAAAGTAATTGCCGGTCGACAATCTCTATTCCTATTATATTCGTTAACTATATATGTAAGATTGTGATGATTAATTAACTATGAATGTACGGTTGAGCTAACGTCACACCGCCATATATAATGATAACGACATTGACAATGCTGGAAACGCAGGCCCCGCAAGCAAAGCCGTAAGGGGGACGTATATATGATGAATCTTCCTGAAACAGCACGAGAGCCGGCTTAAGCAAACGCGTCTTCTACCCAAGAGACATGAATGCCCCCTTTCAGGTTTTTAATCGCGCTCGCGTGCAGCTAGCCGAAATTCGGAAGAGTTCGGCCGGGCTGCGCGGAGAGCCATTTATGTGTACGCGGCGGCTGCAGTAGGCCGTTATAAATCAATGTGTCATCACCTGTAAGAGCCGAGTGTGCGATAGCTGTAGCGTAGACCGAGGACAACGGCGTCAAAGAAGTGTGAAAGCGAAAGAGTCCCGGGACCCGAGGCCAAAGACTGCAAGTGTCCCGTCCTTCTTCTACATACGTACATACATACATACGTATCGCTTGGAACATTTTCAATTATACTTCAGTCAGTGAATATACGTAGCCTTTGTTATTGATAAATTATTACCGAACAGTGCAAGGATTTTATCCACCGGCCATCAATGCAACTTGCTACGGTCGATCGAGTGCAAGCACGACGTTCGATATGTCACTTACATATAGAAGAATGTAGCTGAAAAATTTTCTTCACGTTTTCATACGTACGCATGCACAAGAAGCGCGTGCGTTGCTATTCGAAAGCCCTTTCCCCCGGCTCCTGCACAAGTATCCTCTCGCATACATGTACGAAGGTCTTTGAGCTCCTTTTACGGAACGAGCGCCGCGATTAAATTTTGGCTGCAATCGTCCGCTGCGAGTACGTCGCTCGACCTCCGCTCAAAGGGGTGTACCTCCTGCAGGAGAACGGCTGTGCTCGACAAATGCGGGACATTACGCCTCGCGAGCGGGAAGCACGAGTCTAGCACGCAGCGGTACAACTCGTTGAATTCAGATGAGGGCGGCGCGCGTCCCCGGCGCGGACTACATGCACAAGTGTCGCGAATCCTCGTCCTTTCCGTATTTTCATCTCGGAACTTAGTGCGGCACTCGAGCCGGGGCCAATCAACCCCGGGGCGGCGCGGACGCCTGGCAAAGGAGGCGCCGCCACGAGGAGGAGGCGTGTCTCCCGCGCGCCCCGAGTTCCTTTGAATTAAACATCTCGCCGCCCGCGCCTCAATCAGCTCCGCGAGAACAAGTACAAACTTGGTTTCCCGGCCGGCTCCCGGCATCCGCCCCCCCCAACGGCGTGCCAGTCGCGCGGCCTTGCGCGCAAAGAAATAAATGAGAGACGCCACGACGCCCCGATGCCCCTCCCACGATCTTACCCCTCTATGCCGTCCCCTGCGACGCCAGTCGATCGCTCGCTCGGTGCGTGTGATTAAAAGTTCCGCGAGATTACGATTTTCATCTCGATTGATTTGCATTAAACTTCACTAAACATTTCTCATTCGTTACCCTCATGCTTTTAATAGCGTTGAGAAAGCCGGGTCTTTACTACTGTGTATTATACGTACATGATTCTCATATATATAGCGCACGAAAGCAGATGACTTTTATGCTTTTATTTATTTCAATCGCAATTATTCGTACTCATGCCGGTTGGCCTCGACAGAGTAAGGTTTTTGCAGACAGATCCTCTTCTAATAACCCGCTTTCAAATACCGTGCGCACAAGCTATTTATTTAAAAATTATTTATTTATCATTATGCCTACTGCATCGTGTAGTACTCAAAATAAAATTTCCGCCCCAAGCGGTACGTACGTTGCGTAATGATTATTCCGCGACGCTTCCTTTTATTACTATCCGGCGAGTGAAATTTTTCCAAATCCTTTCCAGCGTACATCCGTTAATATAATTCCGGGCACAATATGGCGTGGGCTCGTTAAAATTACGCATGAAATGGTGTGCGTGCGAGAGATAGGGCCGATGGAAATGAGTTGGACAACTTTTATATCTGCAGGGAGGGGAGTCGGGAGTATAAGGAGCGTCCGCGCGCGCGCAGTCCGATTCAAAGGGAGAGTACAAGGGTTGCCGCGGAAAAGCCGGGCTCGAGGAAGCTTTCGGGGCAAAGAGACTCGGCCCCTCCCCGGAGCCCGAGCCAAGGTCCCCCGGCCCCTCCGTCCGTGCGCCGCCTCCCAAGGAAATGGAAAGAAGGAGGGAAAGGGTGCGCGGAATTTTCACCCTCCGGTTGCGCGTGTGCCGGGAGGGAGGCTGCAGCCCCACCATCTATTCCCCGTATAAATACGTAATCAGCGGCCCTCCCCGCTATCTCTCCTCTCTCTAATACCCCGCGTACCTCCATTTTTCCCTATTACTTTTAATCTGACTGATCAAAGGGAGTCTGCGCGGCGCGCGTGCGCCACTCGCCCCTACCCCTACCCGCGCTTATTTATTTATCGCGAGCGCACGCCTTTTCCTCTGGATCCGTACATCGCGAGAGGCCGCCTTGGAGCCGAGGTCGCAGGCGCCGGGTGTATATCTCGCGCAGCCTCTCCTGATATTCCTTAATTATTCCTCTTAGACCGCTTACGCGAGAGCGAGAAAAGTGAATCCTCGATGCGACGTTAATGCTTCGCAGCTCTTAATATCACTTATGTATCATTTCTCGTTTCCGCTAACTACCAATGTTGACTTTGTTCGTTTGTAGCTGCATTTCATGGCCCGCGTCTTAAGCTGATAATTAATTTTCTTTAAGGCACAGGCGCTGCCACGACTCGTGCCATTGATTCAATTCGAACGACAGATTAAACGATTAGATTCTTGCTGGAAATTAAGAATAGATTTAGGCGTATTTAAATCCCGATAAGTAATGGTTTTTCTTAATTTACTCCGACTTTAAGACGACGCAATTGTGTGCAGCCTAAATCGTTATCTTTTATTTTTATAATTAAAACTAATACATACTGAATTTTATTTCGTGTTATTGCTCGCTGGTATTTTTTGTAGTCACAATTAGTATTTTTCATTTTGTGCATACATTTTCCAAACGGAAAAATGGGTAATATTATTTTCGATTACTCGGAAAACTTACGCGTGACTTTGACACAAGCAAAATTTCTAGCAAGATTTTAGAGTATATCGAGCGATTGATGTTCTGTACAACAGCGGACAATATAGCTATGTATACAATACGCACATGGATCCGAGGAGCAGGATAATAATGATCCCAATTACAATTGTTGCTGATGAACGCTTTATCTAACAAGCGTGTAACAATCACGGCAACGGCACAAAGCGATCCGCCGTCATCGGCCGGCGATAAATAAAGAGAAATTCGTCACCGGGCACGCGATCCCGACACGCGCGCGGAATCACCGGGCCCGAGGTTGGTTTTTGCGTCCCCGCGGCGCGCGTTTGTTTTTTGGCACGCCTCCCGGCCATTCTATCTGGCCCTCGGGCTCGCCGCCCCCCACCGTAAGCCCGCTTATTAGCCAGGCATTCGACTCGTGCGTACCTCCATCCGCTAATCGCTTTCTCCCGGGGGCCGCAGAGCAGGAAAAAAAAAAAAAAAAACAACAACAAAAACTAGCCGGCGCCGCGTGCGAAAGAAAAAGCCGGGCAAAAAGCCGGCAAAGCACACGGCGGGCGCGCGTGTCGTCCTAATGCCGAGGCCTTTATGCTAATGGGCCGTAAGCGCAACCCTTGCCCCGCGCGCGGCTCGCGTTTAACCAGCTGTCGCGGTCCCAGGACGGGCCTGCCCCCCCCCGGGCCCGCCGCCGCGCCTTTTTTTTTTTAACCCGCTATAGCTGTCACTCGGCCGGCTTTTTCTCCTCCTCCCGACTCCGCGGACGATCCATCAACATTTTCTTCATACTAATTATATTCCATGGGTCGCGGGGGCTATTATACGCCTCGGCCCGCGCTTATAGCCATATTTTTTTTGCGTCAATCAGCAAAATGCGATTAATGAACGAGTTGTATGCAATCAGAATGCACCGTATATATATATATACACTTTCGTAAGGGGTACATCATTATATATACCTGAGATTTTTCCGTATCTTACGTGTAACAGCGCGTGTTCGAAAATCCTTTTTTCTTTTTTTTTTTGAAATAAAAGCTACGCGCGCAGTACGCGTATATATCTGCAGCGAAGTCATATGCAGGAGCCGAGGCAGGCTGGGTGCGTGAGCGAGTACGGGATCAGCGGCGGACGGCGCATGGAGATGGAGCGGCGCCCCGGCACTCACTCGCATGCCCCCTCGCCATTCCTCCCTGACATTTTTTTAATGAGCTTCGCTATTCACTTTTTCACATTAGGTCGCGCGCCTGCCCCTGCCCCGACCTTCTCCCCGGCGGCCCGCCTCTCTCTCTCTCTCTCTCTTTCCTCGAGAGACCGGGAGAAAAAAAAGGGGCGAGCGACCTAGCCGGGGGTGTGCTCCTATCGAGCGCCCGGGAAAAAAGGGTTGAGCGTCGCGGGGGGAAAAAAAAAGAGCGCCCGGCCAACTATATACGTACCTCTGTATATATACGCTTGGATCGTGGGGCTCCGTTTTTTTTTTGGGTTTTTGCGGGATTAGTCGCCGCGAGCCGATATGGGAAGCTGCGCGGACGGCTGGGCCGCTTTGGATCTCCGCGTCGGCCGGGCATCCGTCGTCGCCCCCGCCGCAGATTGTCAGCTCCTCGAAAGGAGCCGCGCAGCGCGTATATATCTACACGTATACACGTACGCGTACGTCGAGGCGTACGAGACGGCGAGGGAGCGCCTAATAGAAAAAAAAAGGTCCTGCGGAGAGCGGCTAGACGGAGACAAAGAGCCGGGATTTTATGTGTGTGCGCCTAGATATATATCCCAGGGCGAAAGGGTGAAAAAAAAGGGGGGGCCTCGAGCCTCGGCGGAAAAAAGAAAGGAGCCGCGTGCGGGCGCGCCCCGAGCGCCCGTGCAGATATATACAGGCGCGCCGGCTCGGGGGAGGAAAAAATCGCGCGCGCAGAAAGGATGTAGCCGTCGGGTGGAAGGAGAAAAAAAATATGCATATATACATATACGCGAGCGGCGCGCGCGCGGTTATAAATGACCTTTTCTCCTCTCCGCCTAGATATATATATATATACACATACATACATATATCTATGGGCGAGATGTTTTAATGCGGCGGGCGCGCGCCGATTGTGCGCCGGAACCGCTGCACGAGGCCCGTCTGCCGATGGGTTTAAAACTTATAATCCCCTAATGAACGGGGGGGCCCGGCCGCCGGTAATTCTTATGAATTGGGAAATTCATCATTCGGCATTACCCCGCTTTTTCCGCCGCCTACTTCGGAATCCTATTAAAGCGCGCGATCGTTTTTTTTGAATTATATTTTCATTTCGGACCCCACTTGAATGCATAAACAGAAACAAAAATACATCAAATGGCCTTATGTATGCGTTATCCCTCCTTGGGCCAATCGCAATATTTGAACTTTAACCAACACAAATACACTTATTATTATATCGCTTCGACCGAAGCCTCCATACTCGATATTTTTATTCTTTTTTCATGGCCTACTTATTTAAACTTAGATTACATATACCGGTCTAGAATTAAATTTCTATCATGTAAATGCTTGTGCAACATTTAGATCATTTTTCATTACCATTTTATATTATTTTCGATTGTTTTACTGCATAGATACGATGTAGTTCAAAGAGAATCTTGATAGAATAAAAAAAATCTATCTTTGTGAAAAAAATTAAATTAGATAATGTATTATTACGTTTGTCATATATTTACGACACATTTTTAGTAGAGTAGATTAGAAAAACCACTAGAACCACACTAATTACTCGATATTTTTAATTATTATTAATGAGCAGTCGGTAGACGTTTTGTTACTCAAACATTTTTGAATACTTTTTCAAATAATCTACTAAAAATGTATCGTAAATATATTTGCTCACTGATACTTAATTTAATTGTTCTCATAATGATAGTTTTTTTGTATTAGTTTATTTACACTAGTTTTTTTAACTTATTTTCGTAACGCTATTCTAGAATATAACTCGTATTATCAAGCAAAACTGTCGAACAACCTAACATTGTATTTGACGGCAGCAGAAAAAGAAAGAAATCGGCCAAGGGAATTTCGCAGACCCGAGAAAGGCATAAAATCGCGCCCGCGAAATCCGCCATAGACGCCCAACCATTTTGTCCGCGAAGCGAGTATGTATAACAAGGCCTCGCCCGCACTTTGGCGTGGGCAGCTCGCAGAACAGTGCGCATGTCCCGCGCTCGAAGGGGGACGGCCGAGTAAAAGGGTTAAGGCTTCCCGCCCGCGCCTCCACCTCGCCCCAAGCCTGTATATATATATATAGATATACATGCTCGCCCCACGAGCCGCCGCGAGACTCGCTCAAGCCTCGAGGGAAGCTGCAGCTGCGGGACGGATGTAGCTTCGGGCCTCGTCTTCGAGAGCCGTCTATATCCCTCGAGTGCTTTTGTCAGTCGAATAAAAATGTTGCAATTAATGCTTCCTGCACAGCGAGTGAAGCATTACAAATTTGAGAGCGGCGTTGTACGTATGCGCCGATCGGTGTTATAGGCAAGGAGGGCGCAGGGGAAGTATTTTTTTTTTCGTACTTTACATGTCGCAGTAGGAAGAACGGTTGAAGCGCGTGGCCGGGCGAATGTCCATGGGAGTCCGACTAAGGAAGCAGTGTATCGAGAGAAAACGATCAGAAAAGTCGAAGTGAATGGAGAAGAATAAAGTCGTCGGTTGGCCTGTCAAGAGTCTACATGGAGTCGGCAGAAGTGAGAAGTCGGGAAGTGCCTAGCCGCTCGCCCTGCCTCGCCTCATTTCAATGCGAATATAATATGGAGAAAAATATAAGTAAGCCGCGCGGCAGTTTGATCGGCTCGGTTTCCTTCTCCTTCTTCCCTTAACGGCTCTCCCTTTTTTTTCTTTCCTTTTTTCCACTTTCCGTCCACCTTTTTTCTCCGACGTTTTTTTTTTTTGGCCGATCGCGCGATTTCAATAATGCGTATACATAAAAAGCAGGCCGCGCGAGGAGAGTCCGTTACCCGTGCGAGTTACACGCATGTATGTATATATACGCACGGCCCGAGTCGCAGCGATCGGCCGAAAGCTCAGCCAAGGAGAAGCGCCGTTATATGTAGACGCACGCCGTCCAATTACGCGGGAGGCCGCGCGGTAATTAGAAGTGGCGAGGCGGGGGCAGTGCGGAGGTCCGCCCCCGGGAAGCGTCAGGTCCAGTGGGCGCGCGGCCAATCTATACACACGTACACGCACTCCGCGGATCGGCGGCCGTGTGCGCGCATTGAGCCGTCAATCAGGCGCCGGCAGGTCGGCCGCCCGTTATTATATGCATGCGTGATCGCCGCGGGTTCGCTCGGGCGCCGCTTTTTTTTTTTTTCCCTCCTTTCTGCCGTTTCGCATTGTCAACGTCACTTTTCCACCGGGCGCCTCCTCTTTTTTTTTCATCGCTTCCTTTCTATCCCTCCCCCGGGGCGCCTCGGCCTCCGTCGAGTGGGGCGGCTTAATTATCAAGCGTGATCGACTCGCGCATTGAGAGCTAAGCGGCCGATTGTCTGCCCGCGGCGGCGTCGCGCCAACTCCGCGCTCGGCTGCCTCTGGAATTTAATTAAAAGTCACCGGGGCCCGCGGGGGCAACAAAAAGGAGGAAAAAAATTTTTCTCTCTCTTTTTTTTTTCTTTTTTATTAACTCGGCCCTACTTCACTTCCTGGCGGACTTGCCGCGTGCTTTTGAGCGCGCGAACTCGGTGGATTGCGCGTCGGCAGTTGGCGATTGTGCTTCGACGGGCCGCCGGTGCTTTTTTTCTTTCCCTCGAGTGTTACATGTACGCGACGCGTTGCGTGTACGTTTTTCCTCTTTAATGCGCGCGGCGAGTCGGCTCGAAAAACGGTTGACGACAAAGGTGCGACGTGTTGTGCCTCGGGTGTCGGCTTGATATGACCTCTTTACTTTGTCCCCGCGCGTACATATGCCTACCTCGTGTCGTGTCCTTCCCGCGACGATGCCCACTGGCAGCGTTGTGCGAGTGTATATGTATATATGTGTGTATGTATGTGTGCCGGAGGCTCAGGCCGAACGTTCCTGCTCGAACGGCCAACTCTTTCTGGCCGGCGGGCAAGCCGAGCGAAGCTAAGCGAGGGCAGCGAGTACTTCGGCTCATTGAATAGCCAACCCGGGGCTCGCTGTATATATACCGAGCGGCGGCGCCGGCGACTACAAAAGCCGGGCGCGCGGCGACCTTGAACTTGAATGGGTGAATGGGCCGCGGGGCAGCCGCGTGGGGCGTACATGTGGCTCTCGGTGCGCCCGCGCTCCTTTTTTTTCCCGATGTAATCGATATCATTGATTTTTTTCTCTCTCCTTTTTTCATTGCTCTGCATACCGTCCGGCGCGGCGCTCCGCTCGGCAGTCGATGTATGTGTGCGTACACGCGGCAGCATCCCTCGTCAACCGAGATGACCCTTTCCCTAACACTTGGCGGACGGTCCGAGGCCCGTCGCGGGGCGCGATGTGACGTCGCGTGGGTCGGAAGTCGAGGGAGGCTCCGGGGCCGCCCCACCTCCATTGAGGAAGGATGGTGGTGTGGACGAGCGCCCTCTCCCTTTCTGGGCCTGTCGCGCTCGCGCATAAATCACGGCCCTGAATAAGCCGCGTTAGAGCCACGCGGATGCAGATGGAGACAAGCCCGCGATGAGAATATACCGCCGGGTCGTACAACCTGGCTTTCGCGCCCATTAGCCGAGCAATTAAGTCACGGGGTTGTCGCGCGAGTGGCATAATAATCAGGTCGCTCCGCACGGTATATACAAGGCTCGCTTGACCTCGGCATTCACTACGCCCTGGGCAAACGAGGCTATTTATGGACTCTGTAAACATTGCTCGAGCAATTGCTGTAAGGACGTATAGAGCCACTGTGCACGCAATCGAAGCACGAGCCGACTCCCCTCGGCCCTTATCGCCTCAACATCGGCCGCATGAACATATCCGCCGCCCGAGATCCCCTCGGAGGCCGCGGGAGGAGCGCCGGCCGAGCGCTCGATGATCATCCGCCGAGCGTCGGAATCAGTCCTCCCCCACCCCTGGAGAGGCGGACGCATCGGCTGACCGCGGGGATACGGCAAGCCGCTAATGAGGGCAGAGCTGGACGCGCACGCGGAGGCTGCGGCTCGGCTCCTCGCGCCTGCGTCCGTGTATTTGGGCGGGTCGATGTATATGTACGTATATATGCGCGGCGGAGGAGCCGGCTTCCGCGTCCTAGGCCGCGCCGCGGGCGGCTTTCCCGAGTATTGACCGGCCCGAGTTTTCCCGGCCGCGCAACCCTTCTTTGCATCCGGGCGCCGGGTTCCGGCCCCACCCCGGGAGATCGGCCGCGCGATTGCGAGGGCCGAGCCGATTATCGAGCGCTTCCCGCGCCCCCGCCCCGCTCCAATAAACAACCGCTTGTTTTTTTCCTCGCTTTTTTCCCTCCGCCGCCCGCGGGATCGACTCCGGCTCCCGGCCCCGGGTTTCGGTTTCGGTTTCACTTTCGCCCTTGTAGCCGGGGCTAATCAATATACTTAGACCTCCTGCAAGGCTCTTCTTGCGTGCGGGAATTACAATTCCTCGATAAGCATCGCACACTTTTTCAAAGCTACGGGTACACGCATAAGTTGTTGAGGCTTTGTATTCTACAATTTCGCAGTACAGGATATCTTTGCTCAAATAAATGACGAGGCACGTATTAATACATTTGGAAGGAGCGATAATGCAGTTTAAAAAGCAATTATTTTTCAAGGGCGATCTTCCCATTTTTATTATACTCGTGTATTGTGCAGATAGGGGTAATTCACGAGAGGCGATAGGATGTCTCTGGTTAACAATTTACTTCACAGTAAAACGTACACTTATGATACTGTAGTTTAACGAGCGTCTCCCCAAGCGAATGTTTCCAAAGGTTTATCCGGAGCGACTCGTGTGATCCTGCACGCGAGCTAATCCGTGCATCGGAATGCCGGTATACGCTGGGGAATTCCGCAGCGCGTGTAAAAGCTTGGGCCGCTCGGCGGAAATTGGAATCGATTAGGAAAAGCAGCGGTGGCGGGCTCGAGGTCCGCGGAGGTCCCCCCCCCTCCCGGCCGGGGCGCACGGAGGGAAAAGGTCTCGCAGGCGCAGCGTCCGCGGGGCTCTGCCCCTGCGAAGGAAGCGCTCCTCGTGCGCGCGGCCGGGCGTCCCGGTCCGCGCAACAGACAACGAGGCTCTCGCGCAGCCGAGCGGAGAGCGAGTTGCTATAGAAACACTAATTCCTCGCAGGCCTCGGAGCGAGCGGGACGGCGACTCTCCTGCAGCCGGGGGAAGAAAAAATAGCGAGGGTGAAAACGTGGGGGTGACTCGGAGCCGAGTGGCACCCAGGCCGAGCGAGCGAGACGGGGAGAGCCGGCGACCCGCCGCGATCAATATTAACTCTTTTTTTTTTTTTTTTTTTTTCCCTTCCTTCTCGCTCGGCCCGGGGCGCGCGCCGACGCGGCCGCCGGCCTGTGTGCGTGCGCCGCGGCGCCTGCACCCGGCCTCCCTTTTCTCCCCGGCCCCCAGGACGCGGCCCCGCGGGCGCCTCGGCGGCCGGCCCGCGACGGCGACGGTGCGCGAGGACCTCGGCCTCCTCGAGGCGTCGCCGCGGAGGTGCAATCACGCGCCCTCTGTTTGCCGTGCTCTCGAGGTCCGGGCGCGGCTGCCGCGCGACCGATTTGCCGCGGCTTAGTTTTATGCCCCCAGGCGGGACCTACGTGACTCGGCGCGGTCGCGCCCCCGCGGCCCCTCGAGCCTTTCCCCCCACCACCCCGCGAGATTTGTTCGGCACCTTGTAGGCGCCCCCGCCCCGGCGGCTTAGGCGCGCGTCAAAGGGACCCGCCGCGGGATATTACGTCGGTGGGCAGCCGAGGCTCCCGGGCCCGATTAGCATAACTCCCGTTTTCGATTCTCTTTCTTCTTCTTTTTTTTTTTTCTGTTGCCGCGGGCGCGCCGGGGGGATAAAAAGGAGCCCCTGCGCGCCCGCAAGCCGCCCGGCAGCCGCGCCGCGCCGCTTAGCTGGAAGCCGTCCAAGGAGCCCGGGCCCGCCACCATCCGCGCGCCCTCGTAAAACGCGCCGAGGAGCCTCCTGCGCCGCTCCCCGACTGCTCCTCGATTCGCGATTTGCAATTTCGGCCCTCTTGCTGATCGCCGGCCTCGCGGGATCCCCCGCTCGCCTACACACACACACACGTTTACATCGGCCAAGAGCCACCCACGATATCCCGCCGACGTCTCTCCTCGCGCTTTTTTATTTCCCCCGTCCACCTGGGCTACTCGCCCCGCGCTATATATTAGTTTATAACCTAGCAGCTGCAGGCTTATACATCCCGCCTCGGCGCCTAAAACGCCAAACGAGCCGCATATTACGCGCGCGCACTTCTCGGCGGGGAAACGCCTTGGCGCGAAGTAGTCGCGTAAAAAAAAAAAAATAAGGTGGAGTAGAGGAGGCGCGCGCGCACGGGAGGGACACGAGGAGGAGAAGAAGGCGCCCCTTGTACACAGATGCGCGGCCCCGAGAGCAAATAGAGTTATACGGAGGCGGCGCACCTGCGCGCGGCGTCCTTCCGCCCGACTCATTATATCGCGCGGCGCAGCATCACCGTGACGGAAAAAAGGGCCTTCCTTCCGAGGTTGTCTCTCGGCCGGGGCGCCGACAGGTGCCCGCGCGCTGCCCCCAATTATCGCCCCGGGCGCCCATTGACACCTGCCCCCGAGGGCTAACGAGCCGCCGAGCCGCGGAGGGACCCAAATCCGCCCGAGTCTCTCGCGCCCTCGGCTTTCCCGAGACTCCACTAATTGAGAGCTCCGCCTGGGCTAGCGCGCAATTTCGCGGGCGGCGCCGCAGTGCACTCAGAGTCCGCGGGCTAAGTGGCGCGCCGATTATGTCCCGGCTCGCTCGGCTATGCCACTTTTACTCCATTTTTCCAAAACTCCGGCTTCCCCCGTCTTTCTACCCTTTTTCTTTTGCGCCCTTTTTCTCCTCGGCCTCTATTAGGCCACGGTAATTGGATACACCTGATATTCGTTAAAATTAAACTGTAGCCATTTGCGAATATATGCAGCGGCGCTTCGATAAGAGCTTCATTTTCGGTTTATTAAGCAGCGTAAAAAAGCACGGTGACCGCGTAAACGCAGGCCCCGATATAATACGGAGATTAAAAATAACATTTCTCATGTAAATTTATACTTAACCGCAGACCACTTTGGAACATGATTTATACAAACTCATTTATACTTTGCAACCATGATATTTTAATTCAGGCTGCACACGGCTATTGGATTGTAAAATATAACTTATTATATACTCAATGTCTAAATTTGCATAGCATATATACACTATTCATTTTTACTAATTACTGCTCTACTTTTGACGCTGTATACCGGACTCCGAAATCGCATAGCGAAATAATTAACGTTGCCTTGATCTCATAATACTTGGTAGCACACAGCACACCCAAATAATTATGATAAAAAAGAAAGAAGCAGAGTACTCGAAGGAGGATAGACTGAAAGATTCATTGAAAGATAAAGATAAGATGCATTGGAAATTAGAAAGAAAAGGTGGAGCGTCGGTGGGATTAGCTCGGAGATGAGTCGAGGAAAATAAGCCCGGCCTAATTGGCGGCGAATCGAGGCCGAGGTAGAAAATCCCCGGCGGTCGGCACGGGCGGGAAAAAAAGGGGGGGCGCGGAGGGCGGGCGGTGCATCGGCGGGAGAGGAGGGCGGGGCGAGGGGCGATCAGCTGCATAAACAAGCGGGGGCCGGGCGATAAAGCCCGGGGGCGCGGGCGCGATAAGGAGCGAGGGCTGCGGAGGCAGGGCTCAAGGCCGGCGGAGGTGGAAGGAAGCGGCGCGTGCCCGCCGAAAGGAGGCGAACACCTGTCGCTCGCGTGTCCTGCGGTGCGTGTCCTAGAAACCCCGTGGAAGGAGCCGCGTCGCGCGTGCGTCCTCCTTTCCGCCTCCCCGAGGCTCGCGCGCCCCACCGCCGGCCCCAAGGTCCCCGCGCGAGTACACTTTCACCGCGCTCACGTGTGTGCACGCGGCGCGTATATATCGATTGCCGCCCAATCCCCGGGTGCAGATAGGACCCGGGGTCTCCGTTGCGAGAAAGCCGCCCCTCGCCGCCAGGGACGCGGGCGCACATGCATATATATGCATACACATACGTGCGCACTGTACATCCTTCGGGTGCAAAAAGGATTCGCCATA
Organism: Sycophaga agraensis; assembly: GCA_018906755.1. Taxonomy (NCBI): domain Eukaryota; kingdom Metazoa; phylum Arthropoda; class Insecta; order Hymenoptera; family Pteromalidae; genus Sycophaga; species Sycophaga agraensis. The sequence continues at coordinate 4,284,868 of JACCIE010000011.1, forward strand.
TGGTCCCCTGCGAGAGGATTCGGGGAAGCGGCCGCCGAGGAGTCCCTCCCTCTTCCCCGGGGGCAAGCGGTATAATTAGGAGATCGCCAAGGAGAGATGCTGGCGCTCAAGGCCTAGGTCGGCGGCGCGCGTGTCGGCCCATTCTTCCGCCGCCGCCGCTGTGTATCCTTTATTTTCGCCGCGGGAGCTTTCGAGCCGGCGCGCAGACGCTTTTTCGCGCAGAGCCGCTCTGTTGCGTCATCGCGCACAGCCTCCGGCCCGCGCGCCGCCCTGCAGGTGAGAGCGACTCTATTATCGCGCTCCGGCCTCGGCCCCGGCCCAATGGGTTTAGGGCCTATGGCCGCGGCCAGTTCCGGGGACCTATGATCGCTCGCCCCGACCGCCCGTCCGACCTCGACCGCTTCTGCGGTTCTTCTTTCGCCGCGGTCATTTGTTACTCCTTGGGTACATATTGCACCTTCCACTTCTTTCAACCGGACCAGCCTTTTTATATTTATTTTTAACCAACATTCGGAACGCCTGTTCCAAATTCAAAATTCAAAATTGGCCTGCATTAATGCAAGGATTGCGATTGTGAATTTACGCGTTATGCATAAACGTAAGTATAAACGTATTTTTAGGTTAAACGATATAAGAATTACTAAATATCATTATGTAGAACAATTTTTAAAAATTTAAATTAATTGCAGACATGCAATTTTTTATAGTAATAGCGTACTAAAATGTTCTTTCGGATGATTTTCAAGAAATAGACAATTTATGATAGAGTATTAATGAAAAACATGAGCTTTTAATGCCAAGAGCAAAATGTTGCCTTTAAAATACAAGAGAGCAATATTGCAACATCACAAGTAGAAATAAAAATAGGAAAAAATAAATTAAAACTCTTCGATATAAAAATATCCAAATACCTTGAAGAATTAAATATAATTCTAAATAGAATTTAAATAAACAATTCAAGAGAAACTATAACACAAGTGGAATGAACAATCAGAAAGCTCTCGGGAAACGACTTTGCATATAGTACAAAAAGATTCTATTCCGAAGAATTACAGATTAAAATTCAAAGAAAAAAAGTACCAATAACGAAATTTCGATAGATAGCAGATAAAAAACGAAATCAGATTGCAATTTAAACAACAAGATTTTTTTGGCCATCGTAATTAAATACTTCAATCAAACTAAATTAGGTAGAAAGATTTAAAAATCAATCAATAATGTAAATGCTAATTTTTATTAGCTATTAATTGTATAAACAGTTTCACTCTAACTCGAAAGATAATAAAAACATATAAATACACTAACTTATCTAGAGTTTTACACAGTGTGTAATAATGCGTGAAATTATAAGCATGACAAATTTTTCTGGATAAAATGTCTAGAAGAAATGTTTCATATATGCAATTGAAACAAGTGATTATGGGGTATTTAACAAGTCTAGAATAGCTAATACCAGGTATGCATTAGAAGCTGCAGCGGGTAAAAGAATAACTTTGGCGGATGCTCGAATAACAGGTAATAAGGCCCCTGCGAGGCGAGTCGAAAGTCGAAAAGGGGAAGAGGCCGAGTTGGCGTGTTACAAAAGCGCGCCAAATGTCGACAAAGTGTGTCTATGCGTTTTCTTTTTGCCGGTGGCTCGGCATTAAGCCATAGGCGGCGAGCGGACCGGCCACCGCCGGCGGCGATGAAGGGTTCGTATCAGCTCGTTTCGGGGCCGCCGCCGCCGCCCGTCGCGAGCCGTATAGACGCGTTTCGGGCGCGGCCGCGCACCGCCGCAGCGGCCATATGTCGAAAATTGGCCGTTTCCGCAAAAAGGAAGAGGAGGAGAAGGTCCACAATCGCATTTGAATATGGCGGAGGACACGCGGGTGCGCGCCTTCTAAGTGCGCCAAATTTCCCAACGCGCGGCTTTGTTCCGCGCGCGGCTCCCTAGGTCCCATACTCCTTTTGTCGGGGAGCCGGCCGCGCCCACTAGCCGAAAACCGCACGCCATGGCCAAGCGATTAACGAGGATTGCATGGATACTTGCAAAGCTCGTGCGCAATCGCCTTGGACGTAAATGTGTAGGGCGCTTCACGGGGGTTGCAACACTCTCGCAACTCGCCGCTGGCCAGTTGCCAGTTGTGCGACTGCCCCTTTCTTTCTTGTCCCTTCCTCCCTTGCAATTTCTATTTATTCCGACTTATTCCATTATTTCATTAGTAGACATTTTAGTAATTGAAAAATTAAACAATGCTCTGTCGCCACTTTTCATTCTATTTCGATTTTATTGTAATAGCCGATTTATGATCAACAATGAAAAAATCTCGTCAAAGAACTATAAAACATGATATTGTTTTTGAAAAATTACACATTCTGCTTGCTTAAAAACATGACACCTTTCATGTTTTTAACTATTATGAAAATATAAAAAACGGATCCTCATTCACAAACATTATGTTGAAAATCAAGGCCTAAGAAAAGGCAAACATTTTTTTTAATTGCATTACAAGTGCAAGCATGGTAAGAAAGCATGGTTTTTAAATAAAAATTATAAAAGTATTATATCAAGCCCATATGTGAATGTGTGCAGGTATGAAAGTCAAGGTCTAAAGCAGACAATTTGGCAGTGCCATCTGTAGAACTAAAATAGAAGGGATCTATATAGAATAATTTAAAATAACACAAGTATCATCCACGGTTAATATAAATATTTGTAATTTTATCTTTAAACTCTATAAATTTCAAAATGCAAATTGTTAACCTTATGATATTTATATTTAAGAATAAGGGGCTTTTAGTTTATTTATTTTTTATTTTCTTATAACTATTTATCATATTTCTTCTATTTAACAATTCATAATAATTTAAATGAGTAATCAAAAAAATGTATTAAACATATATTGCATATAATTGCCCGTAAATGCACCTGTAACTATTAAAATATTGGTTAGAACAGAAAATATACAAGCACAACTCATGAAATTATCTAAATGTAAATATATGTTCGGAATTTTGAATATAATTTAAAAATATAGCATTGAAATCCTCAATTATTTAATTATTTAATTTAGTATTATTTCGTGACGATAATGCCCGATGTTATATGTACAGGTCTATACTTTATGGGATAATTATATCCATATACTTAAAAAGTAGCAACTTCAAAATGCAAAAGAAAAAGGTCGAAATAAGTCTGAAAGGAGGCGGATCGGGACCCGAAATTTAAATTGCCAAACACCTTCGAAACACAATCGACTCGAACATTATCCAATTCTAAAACCTTCCTCGTGAGGACGAAAAAGAGGTATAAAGAAGTCCACGATCCCAAAGACAGAAGTTTGAAGAAATTCGGAGCGCATAGAGCGGCACGCGGCTTCCGACAAAAGAGACGAAGGTCAATGTATACAGTCCGCGAAGTAGTCTCCTCGACGTCGCCACGGTCCACGGCGGCGGCGGAATCGCTCCGAAACTCGATATCGTTTGCTCACTTCATCTTACGTGCCCGCGAGCAGGTGACCTTCGAGGTCTTGAAGTTGCACCTTGCGCGCTTCGCTTCCGAGGATCAAAGCAGGCGACACGCCGTTCGTTCGATCGCTAATGGCCCGCTTCCCCCTTGTGTTTTTCCACCGAAGAACAAAGCCGCCGGTTTTCCACCAAATGAGACAGTCGCGTCGACTCGTCCCGGAATTCGGCCCGAAACCCGTCACGGGCCCCGTCCTCGACTTGAAGTCCGAACGGTTACGGCTGCCGGGGAAAGAGCCATCGGGCAAATTAACCGCAGAGCAGGCGCGAAGCTTCATTATATTTTTGAAGTCGGGTATGGATATATAGCGCAGACGTGGCAAATTAGGCCATCGGCAGCCGAGCCGAAAATCGGAACGTCGGCGATCCTTCCCGCGAAGCCGCGGAAGGAATGCACGTCTTCGGGGAAAAAAATGGCCGAGGCGAGGGCCGAGTGAGAAACTGGCGGTTGAAGTCGGGGGTCGCTATGGGCGCAATAGGCCAATTGTGCAAGGCCCATTTGCAGCTCGTTTCGTTAACCTCTAATTTCGCCCGGTTCGCCCCAAACTCCTGCGCCTACGTACAATGGACGCCGCCTCTTTGCTCTCTCTTTTTTTTTTCTCCTACTCTTACTTTACCACGCCCGTGCGTATATATACATAGGCATAGGCAAGGTACACGTTATATACCTAGAGAGTGATAAAAAAAAAAGGAGCCGGCCGGGGAGGAGATGAGGTACACACGGGGACGGACTATAATGGAAGGGAGAGGGTAGGAGCGGCCCTCGAACACGCGTGGCACGCGCGCGCGCACGGGTGCACCTCCGCGCCTTTTTTACTTGTTATCCTGTCGCTGCGGATGCGTTCCTTGTTTAGGGGCGAGCGGGCCGCACGAGTCTGCCCCATAGAGAGATTTGTTGTACCGCGGCTGCCGACGCGCCTTCCTGTGTGTATAGAGGCGGCCCGGGTTTTATGGCTCTTCCGAGAGCAAGTTAAACATGATTATCGACTTACGAGGCAATGTTGTACTTATTTTTCACAATTCTTTACCACTATGAATAGAGTCACGATGAAGTTTTACGCGTTTAGATATTGATCTGGTTTCTTCAAAGTGAATTCGTAAAATAGAAAACGACGCGTTTAACGAGTGAGGTGTATGTATCTATACGGATAAAAGGCTGCAGATCAGCCAGAGAGTTCGGCTCTTAATTATCTTTATATACGTCTCGAGGATACAATTGGCTACGTGAACAACCAATGCCAAATCTGCTCGATGGCTTAATTATCAGTGTATGAGAAGTATCGTGGATTTGTGTAAGCCTGCGTGAGCCATCCCTTTTGAAACACAAAGCCGCACTGCGGCACTGCACGCGAATGCGTACATAATAGGCGTACTCTCGCCGTATCTCGGGGACTCGAAAGCAGAGAGAAATAAGTACCGACTAGACAGTCCGACCTGCGCCGCGGCGTCGCGGGCGAGGGCGCATCTGCCGCTGTGCCCCTCCCCCCCACATTACCCCGTAATGTGTCACTGTGCCGCGCGCGCGCGCGCGCCCCGCACCTTTTCCCACATGCATACGCGAGCGCACGTGGTCGCGCCGCCGAGATATCTAGGTAGACGCGTCCGCCCGCTTTTTCCAAATTAGCGCGGTATATATAGACTGGCAGTCGACTCGGTGACAGGCGTCGCGCGCACTATAAAGAATCAATCGAATCGGACGATCGAGAGACGGGCCGCAGGATGCAGGGGTCGAGCGCCTATCTCTGCGTCCCGGGCCGTCGAGTCATCGGGCGGGCGATCGTTACAGAATCGAAAGGCACGAGGCCTCGCGAATGTACGGGCGCCGAGGAAGCCACGGGTGCACAATGACAAGTACAACTCGAGAGAGCGAGGAGGACAAAAGGTCGCGCACACGCAGAGGAGGCATCGGGAGCGCGGAGTCGCCGGCGACGTTACACGGGGAAATAATCGATTCGCCCAATGGGGCGAGCGCCCGCGCGCGACGTATTATACGTGTAGCGAGCCTCCGAAAAGACGGGGGGGAGAAAAAAAAGGCGAAACTCGGAATCCAGGGCAGGGAGGGAGGGGCGGGATGGGGTGGCCGCGGAGCTCAGCTGCGCCCATGGACCACTTTCCCCAAATCCGGCGGCACATTGGCGCACGCGCGAGGCACGCGTCCCCTGCGCGCGAGGCCTGTCGCTGCTGCCGCGCGGCGGCCGGCGCTCGCCCCAAAACCCGCGCAACAGCCGCCGCCGATCGCCTCGCCGGCCACCGGCTTCGCGTTTTTTCCCCCGTCGCCCTGACTCGGCGCCTTCCGCTTTCCACTCGGCGCCGCTTTTTAAGCCCGGCCCATTGTTGACCCTTTCGGCCGCCCGGACTCATGGCCAAATTCACGACAGATGTTCCGACGAATCGGGAATTTTTCCAAAAAGATCAATGGGATGATGATCGAGGAGGATACACCTACGAGGCACTTTCATTCAATCGGGGAGGAGTATTGGCCCGCTCTCAATAGCCGCCTCGTGCACTTCATTAAAATCACCAAAGACTTCGACCTCGATTTTCCTGCCTGTAATGAGCCAGCGGAGAAATTTATCAATCCCTCGGCCCCGATATGGCGTTCGGCAATGAGAATTCAAAAAATTATGCGCGTATCGGATAATGTATGTTTGAACAATTTGTTTACTGGTGCAGGAAAAGGGATCAGGGTGCGAGCTGAAAAAAAAACAACAACGATAAACGATTAAACAGTCACTTTTAATAATAAAAATAGTTCGACAAAAACCAGTCGTGGCTCTGTTTAATTCCAAACGGAATTTACTTCCATTTACCGATTAAACACTTGACACATTGCGAAAAAGTCCCCTACAGTACAATTGTATAATACAACTCCGACATCGCTTCAATAATAATCTTATGCATTATTTTTGTATCTACTATACTGAAAATCACGTTATTTTTTTACACATAAACGCACATTATTCTTTACGCTCGTGAATTAAGTATCGAATATCAATTATGAACTCTGTAAGTTCCATGGCAGCGCCTGGTATTCTTCTTCTTTATTGATTATGCTAATTTAATTATTACACGAAAATTTCCTGATATCGTTTATTATCGTAATGATTGGACTGTGTTTCTCGCCACTCTTTAGCCTGTTTAGTCCTTTGATTAATTACAAGATTTGTAAATTATCTGCCTTTATTATGCCAAGAGAAATTGGCAGCTTGCGATTCAACTCCAATTTCTTCGATTGGTTGCTTTGATTGATTTATTTTAAACATTCAAATTGAACAAGTGCTTTTCTCTTAATTACCAGATTAACTCAATGTACATATGTAAACCCGAATTAATACTTTAAGTTGCCATTATAGTCTGCCATACCTATACGCAAATTTCCAATTTCTATCGTGAGTGTACCTGTTCATATTTTGAATTTTTCATCAATATTTCGTTCTTATCTATAGGAATACTATGCAAAATCAGTCTTGTGGTTGAGATATATTAGGTGTCTGGTGAGGTAGTGTTAGTTTCATATATAGTATACACTTGCAGAGCCGTCGACATCGATTGGTATAAATAATGTTACAAACTTTACACCAACAATTACAGACTGTATTAGCGAGAGTTTACTTGTATTATATATTGTCAATAAAATCTTCATCGGAGCGTCAATATAATAATATTAATCTATTTTAATGCTTTTCTGACATACGTAAACTTACAATTGAAAAAGTGAAACAATTCTCTCGTAAAAATAATTCCATACACATGGATGTAGCTTATAGTTATATTTAAGTACGAGGAAAAGCATTAATTGTTGTACATGCGTTTTGCTCAGTGCGCGACATCCTCGGCGACATTAGTTTGATACCTCGAATCACATTCCACTGAGTAATGCAGTAAATAATTAAACTTTATGTAAACAAAACATTTCCTTGGTAACGATAGAGTAGATTATTGCGCGAGTATAGTTTAACAGGTAAAAATGATCTCTGTTCGGTTTAGCGAGTATAATGATATACGATGAAAGGCGGGATGAAAGGATGCGACACGGATAGCTGAATTGGTAAAAAGGACATCCACGGGGCCCCGCGTACAGTACAAAGTCGACGCGCGAGGTTGCTTGAGTTAAAAGTTACGTATAAGTAGCGAGATTATATCACCTGGTTATTTATCCCCCCTCCCCGTGAGTACGCGCTGCGCTTATAGGACTCTGTAAATTATCGTTTTTCCTTTTTTTTTTAGTAATTATAAGTATATAGGCGTACAAATAGTAATATATATTTATCGTAAGGTCTGAATTTGTACCGTGTGTCTCATTGCGTGCGGCTTCGAGAACCAGACGCGATCGAAAGCTCTTCTGCCAGAACAAAGCTTCTGATTATTGGAATGCTTCTATACGTATAGTTGAGCGCTAACCTCTTTGACGATTGTCGCGGCGGATTCTCGAGACGCCATTACGCAGATTTCCTTAGGACTTTCTTCGTAGCAGCGAGGCTCTACAAGACTTGGTAAAATCTAGAATGAGCTGCTTCGCAGCGCTCGAGGTCGAGGCTTGCGTTCCGAATATTTACTTATAATAGTAGCTACGTGCTCCCGGTATTTTTCCCTAGCTATAGCGCCTATTTCGAGAAAACATTTGTCTTTCTTGCGAATTTTTTCTATAATAATCGTTATAATATATGCTCGGCAGAGCTTTTAATATACCGTACAATTGTTTTCATCGTTCCACAAAAATACGACTTTCTTCGATTGATTATATCATTTGTATATCCACGAATTTTTTCTATAACTATAATGTTTATAAGTCTCCGCTTATGCTGATTAATTTTTTATTTATTTATAGTTTAGATACACCTAAATATATATATATATATATATATATATATATATAAATTCGGATATTATGAAACTTTGTTCCACAATTTCCACGTGATTAGTTTTACAGGACAACAACGACGCTTAAGATTTACACAAAATGAGAAGGATCATTAATTTATATATATATATATTATATTACAACCTTGATTATAGCAGCACGACGAATATCGAGTGCATCTTAGAAACAAAATTTCCTTATTTGCTATGTACATTATATCGTGATATATAAATATGATCCGTATTTCTTTGCCGGTTAGGAAAAATCTAATCTTCTCACATTGTTCGCGATTGCTTATAAACTGAATGTAGGTATTTGTAGGAGTGCATAATGTATGCTATAAGCGCGTCAAAAAATTCCAGTTGTAGGCGTTGTTTGCAAGTAACGGAGAAATGCAAGAAATATACCGATTTGCAGGAACTTAAACCGATTTTAGTATAGCTTTCTTTCTGTCTTCTATCCCGCTGATGCGTTATTGCATAAATATTATTATCTAACAGATACAAAATCGGATCGAGGCGGCATATATTGCTGTCCGTTTATATTACAACTGTTCAGAATAGTACACCTATATCAAGGAGGCGCGAGAACGAGAAATACGCTGAGCGATAATGAAAGTCGACCGCGCGAGCTGTGCATGAATCGAGGAGAGAAAAAAAAAACGAAGAGCGGACGAAAGTCAAGGGCGGGGAAGACGCGGAAGCGGCGAAACCCAACCTTGACACTTGTCCGCGCAAAAACTAGACGTACGCAAATTCGGGAGTAACGAGAGTTGCCGCGCTCTCCTCCCCGTCGCTTTTTGCCCCCGACGTTCTCGTTCCTCCTTCTCCTTCCCTTCTTTCTCTCTTTAACCTTATACACGGAGGGTCGTAGGAGGGGAGTTGGCGAGAGAGAGGACTATTATTTTAATCGGGGCCTCGTGGGCCTTTCCTCTCTCGCGCTTCCTTATGTACAACGTTAATAATGAGCGGGTTGGTCGGAGTGGCTTGCCTTTTTGCCGGGGTGAGGGCCCAAGTCTACTGACCTCTGTTGCGCACCTATATCCTCCGTCTCGCACATGTATACAGCGCCCGTTCACAATTACCACGATTACGCGACACTCGGACCGGCTCTTTTCTTCCGCTTTTTTCGTGGGACTTTATTTGTCGCTTGGCCGGGACGATATGCAAAATTCCTTTTGGCAGCGAGTCGGGATATGTAGCCTCGTCGCTTTGAGGATGAGTATTTTTCGACAGGTTTCTGCACGTACATTCAACTGGCGTAACGTACGAATTCCATCGTGACAATGCCTACTTTTGCTCTTCATTTTTTAGTACTATTTACTTGACCCTATATTTAAATTAAATATTCGAGTTAATATTTTTTTCCTCCCTTGAATTATTCATCGAGTCTTGACCGGAATTCATTTCTGATGTGCTTCTCAAGGACATTCGAGATTTGTATAAACTATGTAATCAATTGAGGAAATATAAATTTTGAAAAATCATAAAAAGTTTTGTGCAATGATTAATCCCCCATGTACTGTAAATAAGTATATAGCTATAAAACAATTTTTTTTGAATTAACAAGTGATACGTATGCCTTTTAATACTTTTAGATTCACTTCAAATGATAAAATTTGCATTATTCAATGGTGCTTATTGATAAAAGATCCGAAGACGCCTAAACCTTACGCGATTAATATGCCGTAGATAAGTTTCATAAAATTTTTATCGTTATTTATAGACGATTGACTAATTCGAGTGTAAGTTGGCAGTGATCCAAATAGAAGGAAATCCTGAAGAAGAGAAGAGGCGCGGTTGGTTGTCCCGGAGGCGTGATGTTCCGAGAAACCGCAGCGTAAACAAATCCCCGGCGGAAAAATCGGTGATCACGCGTGCGCGGGTTCGTATCGAGGCAGGGCCGCGTCATTGTGCCTCGGACCACTTAAGGGCGCTCTGACGCAGAGGCATTTCCGGGCGGGGAGTCCGCGAAGAAAAGGACCTTTGAGGGATCCGGGGGAGGCTTGCGCACGCGCCCCGGATAAGGAGTCCGCGTGGTGCGGCGCGGCCTGACCGCTTTGGGGATCAATGGCTCGCAGGATAAACAGTGCGCGCTCGGGGGATTAATGAAGCGTCCCGCGGGCGACGGGCGGCCCTCTTACCTGGCCGGGACAGCCTACGCGCGCGCGCGCTTGTGTGTATGTGTCCGGGCGCGCGTGTTTTTCGCGAGGCGGCCAGCCAGCCGGCCGAGATCCTGATCGGGCCCGATGGACCGTGAGCGCCGGCCCGGGAAAGCCCCGAGCGCCCCCGACCCTCGTCGGCCCCCTACCCCCGCTTTCCCCCGCGCGCTCCTTTATTTATTTCGAGGGCTTGCGTCGGACGGGAATCGGATATGTCGAAACGGAAACTCCTTTCGAGGGCCTTTCTCCTTCTTTCTCCTCGGCCGCGCCTCGCCTCCTCCACCTCGGGCCCGCGGCCTGCATTTCGATCGCTGCTGGCCGACCGGCCCGCCCCTATCATCTCCGCGCGCGTATATACGCGAGCGAACGAGCGCTGCGAGTGTGCCCTCGGCCAACTGGCAACAAATGCCCACTGGATGGCTACGGATGTGAAGCCGCTGCAATCGACCGGCAGATGGATATAAAGGACATTTGGCAATAAATCAATTAGCCGGGCTGGCCGCTCGAGTAGGAAAATTCCAAAGACGCGAAAAAGCGCGGGGGGCTGGCAGAGGACGTGGCGGAAAAATGCAGAGGCCGGCGAGAACAAGGGGAGAAAGTTGCGGAGCGCCGCGGAGAAAACACGGAGGAGACTGCACGGGGCGGCATTCCCCGAAATAGAAAGTGTAACAAAGCCTATGCGGAAAGGAGAGCATGGCGTTTATACGTACGCATTGCGCCATTGTACGAATTTTCCCGAGCGCGTGCACTCGCTCCTTCGCTTTCCTCTGCCGACCGGCCCGAAAACCGGCATGTAACGCGTGGCGCCCGGGCGCACCGAGTTTTCCCGGGGGGCCGAAGGCCCCGGCAGGCCTGCGGCTTGCAACAAAATGGTAGGAAGCGAAAAAAAGAAAATAAAACGGGATTGCGCAGTGCGCCGCTCGGAGAAAAAGAGCGGAAACGCGTAATTATTCGTGAAAAAAGGGATGCGCGCATGAAAGGGAGAAATATAAGATGGAGGCTGGTAACAGTACTGTGGACACGTACCGCGCGGCACGCGGCGGCCCATTCGGCCCCGCGGGTATAAACACGCCGATCATTGAGCCATCGAGCAACAACTGTTACGCTCGCGTTTTATCTGGGAGAAAAATCGAGGCCGAGGGCTTAATTCAACCGAAAACAATGCTCGCGGACGGAATTCCAAACTCCGGGCGAAAACCGAGCACGCACACATATGCACCCCCGATATAGCTGTCCGCCTTGTATCGGGATCGCCGCGGAAAAGCGGAGCAGCTTTCCCGGAAGGTCGGCTGGCCGCTCCGGTTTCGCACGGGCGCGAATCGTGTCCCGGGGTGCAGGGCTTCACACGTGGAAAAAAAAGAGACGGCCCGGAAGGCCGTCCCCGGCATTGTGGGGGCGTCCCGCGCAACTGGCCTGCCCCGGGAACAATGCCTGACCTCGACTGCGGGGCATTTGCATGGGCGCGAGCGCGTATATAAATCAAGCCGCAGCTGCGCGCGCGCGCGCGCGGTCCAAAGGTCAAGGGATGGGCGAGCCGGGGCCCCGGGGCCTGGCCCCCGACGGAGCTTGCGCGCGGACTCCTTGTCCTCTCTCTCTCCTGCGGCGGGCGCGTGGGTGGCGGCGGTACGGATTTTTTGCACGGGCCCATTGTCGCCCGGCAGGTACTGTCTCCCGCTTGCATCTTCTTACCGGGCCGCTCGTTTTCAGAATGCCCATTTTCACTTTACTCTGATTTTCTCTTTCAAGCTAGTGCCGTCCATGGCCTTTGCCGTTTAATGCGTTCATCTAGGCTCGAATTTAGGCAAAGCCTGCAGGGCGTTTAGGTGCAGCGATCAACTGGCAACCGTAGGCATGTGTTCCTTGTTACGAGTTATTACCAGTTGTTATGGGTGTTTAAAAACATTGTGTGCCAGTGAAATCTCGGGGGACTAATGATGGCTGCTTTCAAAAATCAATATCGAAAACAACTCACCAAAGCAAAATAAGGAAGGTAAAATAAAGGAAATAATAATGAGGTTGATACGAATAACGTCAAATAAAAAGAACCAAACAAAATTCCTTAAACATTGAGCATGTATTTTCACTTAATCACGATTTAACAAGAGTCTTCTCTCGGCTCGCTTATCGTAAATAAATCGGTCAATGGCGCGTGTCATCACTTATTTTTGATTTGTGTCGCATGCTTAATTCGATTAGTCTGTACAAGAGGTAATTACGGCGATGACAGTGTATAACAAAAATAAATATAAAAACAATCATTAGACGACTATTATTAATAAGGCTTCAAAGAATATAAAATAATCATATAATAATTTTAATAATAATAAAAGTCATAATAGTAATATTAGCAATAATAAAAAATGATAATAGCTAAAAAGTGCCTAGCAACGCGAGTTATGGCGATTGGCGATCGACGAGCAACCTATTGCCTAGGTGAAAAATTAACTAGCGAGTCCAATAGACGTTTTGCATATCGTTTCCCAGGCGCAAGCCAGGGGGCCGTCCCTCGCGCCGAGTCCGACTGCCGGTAACTTTACAACTTGCAAAGAGGCGAGCAAGTGCAAAATCGCTGATGAGCTCGGCGGCCAGTCCGGCCCTGGCATTGCCGCGGGCAGTGTCGCGTATGGCGGCGCGCGTTATATATACACGGTACAACGGCGAGCGGGTCTTTGGACAATTTGATTGTTGCATCTGTACATGTACATATATTTGAATATACATACGCGAGTCGCGGGCGCGACAGAGGTGGGGCAGACCGAGGTGACCGCTCTCCCCGTTTTCTTTAACTGTCAGAGGAACTTGTATACCAGTAACATTCACACTATTCCACGAAATGCTTTTTTTTAGTAGATTTCTTTTATCTCGTCCTTACTAAACAATCTCCCAACTATATAAAGAACACCGCGAAGGAACCTCTCAATCTCACGCTGGCGTGCATGCTTTGTATACTCATATTTATATTTATATATTTATATATGTATGTGAATATATATATATATATAATTTATATAGACTCTATTTCTCTCTCACTCTCTCGCTCGCGCCATCGCGACGCATAGAAAAACGCAGAGGGCGCGGCGGGCTGTCGGAGGCGGCAGCGGCGGCGGCGGCAGTAATGGCAGCAGCAGCAGCAGCAGCAGCAGCAGCAGCAAACTAGTCGATAGTTCCTTCGGCCGACCATCTCCTCCCCGAAGCCGCGGTCGAGGCGAGCCCCCGGGGGAGTAACTAGAGGTAAGTGTATGTACAGTCGCGGCGGGCGGGGGCTCAGGGCGCATCTCTGGGCCCGAGCCGGTAATACTAGGTACTTTGGGGCGGGCGGCGAGCGCGTGGCGGGTTCACCTGACGCGGCGCGCGTCGGGGGCGAAGAGGCTGCTGGGGCTGGCGCGCGCCACGTCCACCTCGTCCTCCTCCTCGTCCTCGTGGGCCAGGTCGCTGCTGGGCGAGCGGCTCATGGGCGAGCCGCCGCCGCTGCTGTGGGAGCGCGAGTGCGAGCGCGGCCTCTGGAGGAGGGCGGCGTACGCGCGCATCCTCGTCGAGGGCATGCTCAGGTCCTCGGGCTCGGTCTGCTCGGGCAGGTCGACCGGCAGGCCAGAGAGGTTGAGCGGCAGGCCCGGGGGCGCGGCCCCGAGGAGCGGCGAGGGCAGGAGGGCCGCGACGCCGCGCTGGAGCTCGTGCCGCGCCAGGAGGAGCGAGTGCTTCTCCTCGTCCATGTCCACGTCCACGTCCACCTCGACCTCCGCCTCGTCCTCGAGGTCGTCGCTGCAGGCGAACGAGGGCGAGGGTCGGCCGCTGCTCCCGGGGCCGGCGCCCAGGTGGGTCGTCACCAGGCTCGCGGGGTGGACGACGGCGAGCGAGCCGCTGGGGGGGCTGCTGCCCGAGGCCGCGGCCCCGCACTTGTGGTGGACCAAGTGGTGCCTGCGCCGGAAGCGCGTCTGGCAGTGCTCGCACTTGAAGGGCTTCTCGTTCTTGTGGATGAGCAGGTGGGCCTTGAGCTGGTTGCTGTCGCTGAACTTGGCCGCGCAGAGCTCGCAGGCGTAGGGCCGCTCGCCCGTGTGGACGCGCAGGTGCCGGCGCAGGTTCGCGACCTGGACGAACTGCCGGTCGCAGTGGCTGCAGTGGTAGGGCTTCTCTCCCGTGTGCAGCCGCATGTGGGTCTTGAGGTGGTGGTCGCGGGTGAATCTGCGGGGGAGCAAAGGGCTTAGTCGGGCTGCGAGGCTGGGGCGCGCGGGGGCTACCTGGGCACAATGGCCGTCGCGATGCTTACCTCTTGTGGCACTCGGGGCACTTGAAGGGCTTCTCGCCCGTGTGCGTCCGCTCGTGGTTCTGCAGAACGTGCTTGTAGCCGAAGGACCTCGAGCACACGCCGCAGGTGAACACCTTGTCGCGGGGGTCCTTGCCGGCCTCGGGGCTGATGGAGCTGGGCGGGCTGAGGGCGCCCTCGGGCTGCCTCGCCGCCGCCTCGGCCAGCATGGCCTTGTTCACGGCCTTGGCCACCTTCTTCTTCAGGCTGGCCTGGGCCTTTTTGCTCAGCCGGTCGGCGCTGCTGCTGACCACGTTGTTGTTGTTGTTGGCTCCCGGGCTGTTGTTGTTGTTGTTATGGCTGCTGCTGTTGTTGTTGTTGTGGTGGTGGGGCAGGCTGGGCGTGCGGTGGGCGCCCTGGGACTTGGTGCTCAGGGCGGGCGACACGGGCCCCGGCGAGTGGAGCGAGTGGGGCGACGGGGGCGAGGGCGTCGAGGGCGGGGCCCAGGCCCCGAAGAGGTTCTGGTGGTGCCTGTAGAGGCTGGGGCTCGTCGCCGCCAGGGTGGCGTTCAGCGAGACGGGGATGCCCGCGGCCATGAGGGCGTGGCTCATGTGCGAGGCCGCGAGGAGCTGCTGGGGCGTGAGCATCGAGAGGGAGGCCGCCGCCGCGGCCGCGGCACCCATGCCCGAGAAGAGGGAGGCGGCCGCCGCGGCCGAGGAGGTCGTGTTGTTGTTGAGGGGCGGCGAGGCGGCCTGGGCCTGGTGGTGCTGCTGGAGCTGCTGGTGCTGGTGGTGCTTCTCCAGGGAGTCCTGCTTCATGTTGAGCCCGTGGCTGGCTAGCAGACCTGCGGATCACACAAGTTCCCTGCTGGTTACTCGCTTTCGCTTTCGACCCGCTCTCTCGCAAGCGCACGAGAGCAGTTTCTCCGGGGGCCAGCCCCGGGCGCTGGCGCAACGACGCGCGACCAAAAAGGCGCGGAAAAAAGCCCGAGTGCACGTCGGTGGGCGGCGGGGAGATGCGCGCCGCGGCCCAGCATCCGCCGGCGAGGCGCGCGCCCGACTTTCCCTCTCCGCGGGAGAGCCTCTACACGTGAGCCGCCACCGCCGCCCTCCTCCTCCTCCGCCACCCATTCACATGCTCGGCGATCTCGCGCGCGCGCGCGCGCTGTCCCATTCACGTGCGCCGCCGCCCACGCGCCCGCGCTTTCGAGGCCAACGACTCGCGCGGCCGCGGGCCGGCTTTCGCCTCCGCGGGCCTCGCGTGACCCGGCCAAACGCAGAGCGCAAGCGTGTGTGTGTGTGTGTGTGTGTCGCCTCCGTCGGCCGGCGAAATCGACCAAACGGCCCGGCCCGCGCCCTTTTGCGCCCCGGGCCCCTTTGCCGGCGGCGCGGCCCGCGAGACAAAATCGATAATCCGTCGGCGGATAAGAGATCTTTTTTCTTTCGTTTCGTTTTTTGCTCCTTTTTTCCCTCCTCGTGCTCTTTCGCCCGGTCCTAACCGGAGAAAATCGCGACGTGTAGCGCGCGCGCGCGCCCAGGTATACGCGTCCCCCTGGCCCGGCGCGCTCGTGCCGTTTCTCGCTCTCGTTTTTTTTTTTTTCGTTTTAATTAAACGCGACCTCGTCGATTGTCGACCCTTCGGTCATGGATTGACAAAGCCCGCAGTCTCGAGATGTCGAGGTGAACGTCTACCTTTGCCCCGGCTAACGATTTTTCCGAGCGTTGAATCTTTGACGAGGCGGCGCGGGCCGATTCGATCGGCATCGAAGCCGATCAACCATCTTTACGCTAAGCGCGCCCGAGGCGCTCGCCTGGGCTAATCGACTCGACGCTGCACAACAGTGTCGCATTGTTGCAGCGAGATAAACAAGCGCGCGTCCCGCGGCCGACTATTTTGCCCGCTCGTCCTTCGCCGTCGGTCTTCAAGAGCGATCGAGTTTGTAGTCAACGACCGATAGCGAAACACTCACGGCAGGCCTAGGCAAACGTTAGCCGCCGGGCCGAAAGTTAAACTCGGGCGAGGCAAAAAAAAAAAAGCCGAACGTTGCTCCACTGCTCAAGTGCTCAATTGTTTCTCGGCTTTTGCTGGGAGCCGCGGCGCGAGTCGGGGGTTGCGGGCGGTTGCACCCGGTGGACGTACCTGCTGTGAGTTGCGCCTCCTGCATGTACGAGAGAGCCATTTTCCGTTCTTGCAGTACTTTATCACTGAGACACTCCATCCATTGCCTCGATCACAGACGAGTTGGTAGACGGCCTTGGCACAAGATATCCCTGGGCATCGGACACGAGCGAGTGTGCGGCGCCGGTCTCACCGTCCGACCGAGTCGGGCCAAAGGAAAAAAGACAAGGGGAAAATAAAAAAAAAACAGCGGGCCGTGGCACTTGTCCGCCAGGAGACCAGAGCCTGGACGACTGGAGGAGCGAGCGGGGGATACGTGTCGGTCGGCCGCGCGCAACCGAATGACTGAGCGGCTCGAGCGGCGGTGCGCGGTGCTGCTGCTCCGGGCTGACCTAACCCAATACTGACTGTCAGCGGCGGCCCGCCGCGACTCTAGTCAAACAGCTCCCCCCACCGCGGGGCGGCGGCGGCGGCGGCGGCGGCGGCGGCGTTGGCTGCCGAGTGCCGGGCCGCTCATCCCCTCCCCCGGCCGGGCCTCCCCACCCCGGGGAGCCGCGCGGCGCAACCCCCGAAGGGGAGAGAAAGTGCACGCGAGCGCGGCCTAGGCCTCGTGCGGTACGGGCGTGTACGGGGGGGGGGGGCAGCCCTCGAGAGCGAGAGTGAGCGGGGTGGGGGCGGTCCGGGCAGAGGGGCTGCGCAGAGGTGGACGCTGCCGCCGGCGCGTATATACCTGCGCCGGCAGCTCGGCTACTTGCGCCGCGCTGCGGCGAAAACCTTCCACGCGGCCGTTATAGCTCACGCTCTTCCCGGGCGCGCGCGTGCGCCGCCTCATTGCTGGCACGCACTGCGTGGCCTCGTGCGCGACGATCCACTCGTTTTTTTTTTTTTCCTTTGCCCCCGCAATCCCTTGGATGGCCGATGTCCTGCTAATGCATCCCAGTGGTCGGTGATTATGGCGCGGCCGCCGCGTAGCGCAGTAATTCCTAAGTGCGCTTCCTCGAGCTGTATTGCCGGGAAAAGGGACAATTTGTCCCCTCGGTCCGAGCGCCCGTGCGGGACTCTTGATTGCGCGCCTCGCGCCATTTTCTCCTCCCTCGAGGACTCGGGACTCGGGGCGCTAAGACACCGGCGCTCCCGATAACTCTCTTAATAAACTTGTCACGATTTAATTGCACGGCGACGGTCACTCGAGCTCCGGCGTTCAAAAATCGATCGGCAGCTTACTCCAGCCGCTATCAAAAAAATTGATGCACTTGACGGGTGGGGCAGAAGACTCGCGTGATTTCTACGCGCTAGCTTCTATTCTTTTTTTGTCGTATAATATATCCTACGGAAAAATCACTCGCGTGCATCGTAACATCGGCCCTTGAGAAACCAAAATCGATAATCGTTTCATTGGCCGATGTTTTCTCTCTAGCGTGTAGCATTATTCGGGGCGGACGTGCCAGGGCTCCCCAATCACCGTGCGAAAATGATGGAAGAGCATAAGCGTGCCGCTAAATGGTTCGAGCGCCACGCCAGAAGCCCGCGACCGATTGCGACATAACGCATCGGCCAGAGTAAAAGCCGCCCACGCCGAGCCCTTGGGCTGACGTTGCGTTCCGGCTTCGTCATCGGTCGCAGCCGGACGATCCTCGGGCCTTCCTTTTTCATTTTCGGCGAGACTCGAAAGTCGCGCGGGCGTTCAACGTAAAAGGCCGCGGCCGCGCGGAGAAAGCCTCGGATTATTCAAATGGACCCCGGAAGCCGTTAGGCCTTTCTTCCGGACCGATTCAATAAATAATTCCTCCGCGTGAGCCTATACTTGCAGCCGAGGGGCACATATAATCGCTCCCACATAACTGCGCGTCGGCGCGGCCGGATTGCGCAACGGCCGGTCGATAATCCGCGCGCGAGCCGTTATAAATCGGAGCCGCGGGGAAAAGGGCGCCGGGGAGCCTCGCCCACGCGGATGCGTATACCTGTGGTCCATCCGAGGCGTCGGCCGATAATTCGAGCTGGTATATACGCGCCACGAGTTTCGCGCGGTTCACCTGTTGGCCGCCCACCTCGAATCGGACGTCAGAAGCTGTTTGCGAGCGGCAGGCGCGCCCTCTTGCCGGGCTCCACCAATGCCCTCGCGAAAAATGATTAATGCTTTCGCGCGGAGGGACCATGTGTTCCATTAGCTTCCATTTTTTTTTTAATCTCCCCTGAGCCGTGCCTATATACGTGCAGGAAGAAAAACGAACGCGCGACGTTTATTATCCTCGAGTTTATTATATTCGCAGAAGAGGAGCGAGAGCGTTTACACACTGGAGGCATCCCGTCAACACAACCTGTTGTTACGTGAAAGGAAGGGCTCGCGGGCCTCGCGGCGTACATCGGCGCCGCGGTATAAAGAGCGCAGAGGAGGCAAGTGTCGCCGGCACAAAGGGCTTATTATTGGCGATTATTAGGACACTTAACCCTTGGGCTGGGAGTCGCAGGGAGTCGCTGGGTCGGGGCCCCCGGGGCTTCGGGGAAGCGTTACCTGCCTCGCCGAGTCTCCCTCCAACCCTTTTTGGGAGCCGCCATGTATACCTGCGCGCCCACGGGTCCCGGCACTTGCCGCCGCCGGTCTTCTCCCCTTTCGGGCCGACGCGCGCGAGGCGCCCGCGTTAATGGATCGGCTTACCCGGCCCTTTCCGCCCGGTCATAATTGGCCCGCGAGCTTCCCCGCCGCCAAAGGGTGCAAAGGACCGCGTCGAATCACCGGCAATTGTCACCGCGAGCGATTCATTCAATAGAGGCCCGTCTGGGGTTATTGATTCATCCTCCGGTTACACGCGCACCCGCCACGTAAAGGGCCCGTGCAATTACAAACGGCCCTGGATAAGCTCGTCGTGTCGGGGAAGACATTATCCCCAAAAGAAGAATCGTCAAAGAATTCTCTTCTTCGTATAATATCGGTTAATTACGTAGGCGACGTGCTTCGGGCTCGAGTGCCGCTCGAGTTTGGGCACAATCTTATGTTAATTCGAGCGCGCACGGCTTTGTGCAAATATACCAAGTTGTCACGGGCGATAATCGCCGAACACAATAATAGAGCCGATAGAGAGAGACGACGTAGAGCGGCGCGGTTTCCTGCAGGGCCCCGGCGCGGCGCGATCATCGCTCGACCGATCCAGCCCTTCCACGAAAGCCCTTCCCTCCCCCGCCGGGCGTTGTGCAACTCTCGGCCGGCCGGACGGGGTTGAGCCTCCCCCGGCGAGGCGGAGAGCCCGGGGCGAATGCCGGTCACTCGGCTGCGCCGTAACGATGCGCCCGCGATCACGATAATCCGGAGCCAGATGGCTGCCGTCCCCGGAGCGCAAAAACACCGGGGGAGTGACCGGCGGGCGGGGCCGCCGGGGCCTTATTAAGGGTTAAGGGCCCGAGTGCCGGCCGGGCGAGATTGACCCAATTATTCGGGGGCCCGGGGGTCGTTTTTCACTCGGCTCGGAACGGGCCGTTTATGGCTTCCCGCTAGTCCGGCTTAATAAATCCGCGTGTTTATTGGCCCGGGCGGAGTGCCGGGCTTACGGGCGCGTGTGCAGCCCGCCTGCGGCAGGTATGACCTCTGCGGCCGATTTTCATCCGCCAGGGGGAATCGGGGGCCGATAAGCCCGGGGAAGGAGTCGAGGCGTAACGGTGAACGCCGGCTTCGGCCCGTGTCGCGCGCACGCGCGCCTCGCGGCGCTTATGCCTCCCAAAGTCGGATATCTCTCTTTGAACAGGTGAGCGGGCCGATTCCTCCTCTACCCTTTACACGCGGCCCGCGCGCCTCGGAGCGCCGAACGAATTCACGCCTCGAGTCTCGCGTTTCCCCGCTGGAAAAGCTCGGCATGCCTGCGTGCCCTCCTCCTTCGGCCCTCCAGGGCGCGTCTCCTCGCCCATAAAAACGTAAATCCCGGAGGTCGCGGAGGGCCGTACCGCCGGTCGTTTGCAGCCGGCCGGCCCAATAAATTACGCCGATCCATCCGCGCCGATGTACGTGTACGTCGACTCGGTCCGGCCGTAAGGAGCGCAAAAACTTGCGGCTCTTGCGCAAAGGCCCTCCGTGCGCTAGCCGGCGGATGATTTAAAAACTTGACTCTCGCCGGCCCCCCGGCCGGAAAAAGGCCGGCAATTTTTCCCAATGATTATATTGCCATTATGAGTCCGGCCTCGTAAAGCGTCGCCAGGGGCCCCGGGGCTACCTGCTCCCCCCGGGCCCCACGTGCAAAAAGCGCACTGGGCGCGCGCCGCTCCAGTTTCGCACAAAGCCCCGGGGGAGGGCCGGCCGCCCCCGGGCCCTAAAACCCACCCGGGCCCCCACGCACTTTTAACCCCCGCAATCGGGGCCCGCCGGCTTTTACGCTTTTACTGCCGGCGATGATCAGGTATAGGCCGCCGAGAAGTCGAGCTCTTGCGACCCCGACGCGCCCGGCCTTCTTTCCCGGCTTTTTGACTCCTGCCGGTTGTTGTTCCTCCTCCCGGCGGAAGCTACGCGGGGCCACGCGCCTGCGCTGATCCGGGGGGAAAAAAACAAAGTTCTCCTGCATAACTCGCGGCGCCGCCGGCGAAAGCTCAGAGGCCAGGCGGCAAAGCCGTAAGATAAGGCGCCGCGCGTGGCAGAAAAAAAAACGGGACGCACTCATTCCTGATTTCTCGTGAGCGGCATAAAAACGGCTCTAACATATTTCCGACTGTCCGGAACCAGGGAAGCCCGAAACGAGGCCTAACCTTCTTTATATATATCCTGACTAAGCGCGGGGGGATGGCGTGCGGGTGACTTTTTGGCCTCGGCTCCGACCTACAAAACAAAAAACATGTTATTGTTCTAAAATAGTAGTGGGGGGTGTTTCAGCCGCTCTCCCTCGCTTTCAACCATCGCGAGCTTTCCTCGCACGACGCTCGAGCTTTTTTTTTTCAACGAGTTCAGTTCCACTTTCGGATAATCCAAATATGATATACTTTGAGCAGGTAAATAAACGATACCTGGTTGCTGTCATTCGATTCTTTTGCGATACGGTCGTCAATGTGTGCGCGGTGTTTGTTTCGTAAGGAGAATACTCAATTGGAGTAGGCAGGCGCGCAATCTGCGAGCCGCGGACTGATAACGCAGCTCTTTTTTTTTTGACTGTTAAAACTTTTCCTATTCAGTTGGCACCTGTCAAAACAAGATACTGTTATTCGCTTTTAATAGACAAAGTTTGATAACGCTTTGCTATAATTTATGATCGAGAAACTTCATACTTTTGAGGCACTGCTGAAGATACAATTAACTACATGAATAATAAAAAGGAATGATAATACCAGGCAATGAAAACTTCTTGCTCATTTTTGTATTTGACTTAAACTTCAAGTCCTATTATCTTCTACAAATTAATTACACATTTACATTACAATACACTATCATGCGATTTAACCATGAACCAATGTATGTCTCGTACATTTATCTAAATGCTTCCTTCCAGGCACGGGCTTCTCGAACTTTACGCATGTGTATATATGTAATAAAACGAAATTAGAAAAAAACTAAAGACTGTATGTGCAATGTGACAGACATTAAAAATACGTTAGTGCAGCGAAGCTTTGTCCTCCAATCTACTATAGCCGAAGAGAGTGGCTACCCGACAAACTAAGCGTCCCGAGCGGAAGCTTTTTTTTTTCCCCCGATCCGCGGAAAAAACGCATGCGTTCATACAATGCCTTCGTGAATTAGCCGATATCGATCTAGCATCGCGGACGAAAAACCGCAGGCGGTTACGCCCGCTTTTTTGCATCGCGGCGCAAAAACTTCCTCGAGCCACTCAACCTGTCCCTGAGCGTTGAGCGATGCCGCGCAGATAACCGGACAGCCTTCTTCTTCTCCTCCGTTTTCTTCCTTTTTTTTCGGGCATTTTTTCGATTTCCGAAATCGGCCGGCGCGGTATTTAAATCGATACGCGGCCATATGGAGCCGTGCCCGGCGGATAATTGACATCGAGCTATATCGCGAGACGGCAAACAGAGGCACGAGAGATGGCGATCGCGCCAGCTGGCCCTTGGATTCGCCGCTCTGCTTTTAATTTTTTTTTTTTTTTTTTTTTTGTATTTCTCCCCGCCGGCCAATCGCGGGGCCATAATGGGAAATTTCACCGAGTGGCCCGATACATGGGCGAGCCGTTGAGACTCCTGTTGTACTGCACCGAGAGGTCGACTTTTTCTGACGCCTGTATGCATGTTTTGACCGCGTCGGATGTATAGATTTCCGTGAAAAAGTTTCCGGGAGCGTCCGCTTTTTAAGATTTGCCTTAGATTGCGATGGACTGCTGGGACACAGAGCCGCATAAGAAACTCCCTTTGTTGCGTCCTTCACTTCAAGGGCATACGCATAAACGTCCAAGTTTTTTTTTCTTCGCGTTCCCTTCCACGATTCGTTGCCTCGCGAATCCGCCTGCAGGGGTGTACGGAAAAACGCGAGTATCGCGTATGAAGACATTCGTGTGATTTACGTCATTCTTCGGGACGAGTCTCGGGGTTGGAGAAAAAAAAAAGAAAAGGAATTTGGCAGGAGTTTGAGAATGGGCGGGAGGGGAGGGCGGCGGAGGGAATGGCAGGGAATCGATGCAGTTAGCCCCGAAAAGGGGGGGCGCGGCGGAGGGACACACAAGAGCTCGGAGACAACCGGTGATTACGGCATCGATGTGGCGAGGAGCCCCGGGCGGCCTCTCGCTCGGCCCGCTCGACTCTCGATCTCCTCCCCTCCCGGCCTCTGCCGCCGCGCGCGGTTAAACAATCGGAAAATAATGGGGAATGGCGTGCCCGGGCGCTAGTAGGAGTATATATGCGCGCGGCGGCTCGCGTGAATCAATGCGTTTGCTTGTTTTTCGACAAGTCGGCGCACACGTATATATACACGGGCGTATAGAGGCCCAGGAGAAACATCGATATAATGGGCGGTTACATGTCGGTTCAACGCACTCTTTTCTCTCGCTCGCTCCCGCGGGGGTTTTTCAAAAGTCTGAAAAGTCGGGCCTGCCTCTCTGCCGCGGCATTGTCCCGCGGCGTAATTAGAGGCTCGGCGGCTCGCGATATTACATTCGGACCGAGTACGACCGCAGGGTTGCGTCCTAGATAAATGCTCGGGGGCCGCGCGACCTTTCTTTCGGGGCCGATTACCGATCGGCTCTCTCCTCGCTGGGCTTTTGTTCCTCCTAATAATAGAGGCCGCCGCGCCGCAGATTAGATTACCGCCGCTTTTCGTCGGCCGCCGCCGCCGCCGCCGCCGCTGCATCCTCAAAACAATGACTTACTTAGACCCGGCCCGGGCACTCTTAACTGTTTCGTTTGGGGATCGTTACACGCTTTTGCAAAAGCCACGGCACAAGCCGCTCGATCGATACTGCCACGCAATCACCGAGACAATGCTAGCCTTGGGTGCACACCCGGTACGCAGGCCCAGCCAGTTCACGGGCCGATGCCTCACGCTGATCTACTTATCTCATGGCGCTCGGTACAATCAGTTGACGGCGCTTATTGTTCGGGCTTCTTGCTCTTTATTGGAAAAGTCAATTGATCATTTCCTGCATTAGGCAAACGTTTGACAGAATAGTGAGAAAGATTAAACACGGATACATTCTATCACGAAAACGTAAACAAGCCTCATTCAAGTGGTATTTGTACAAGAAATCACTCACTCGGAGGCCATTCATTTAGCTAATATTTCGAGTAATTTCTCATTGCTATCTCAATGGCATTTTCGTTTATTTAAAAACAGTTTGTTTCCTCGGAAAGGCATTTATTTGTTATCTTAAACCTTTCCGATTACTCAGAATATCATCAGATTCTTAATAATTCTGATGAATAATTCAATCTCATAAGGAGATGAAATAATTTGCGCTTGTACGATAATAAAAATGTTTATTGTTTATGTCTGCACCTTCAAATCATTTTGTAAATGATGCTTGTTTTGATCGACGTGTGGCTCAAGTACGATTCATGAATTTTCCAAAAAATTATCTATGAATGCTCATGTATCTGAAATTATGTATGGATAAAAGAACGACTATGGGGTCGTATTGGGCACGAGTTTGTCGTGAGATTACCGATACCTTTTATAAGACCAGGCACTCCAGCTGCTGCAACGTTACTTTTAATTAAACGAATGTATATAACCATCGATTGACAAGGATTAATGTACGGCAACGGTTTCTCAACGATTTTTTGGATCGAAAGCTCTACTTTGAGATTGGTGATAACAATCGGTGAATTTCCTGGCATGAAAAGAGGCAGTTAAATTCGGAAAGCTCTGCACACGCGCACGGGCAGAGCATAGGAAGGAGGCAGCCGTTGATCGATCCGAGAGCCAATAAGCGGCTCCTCGTGCAGTGCAGACTGCATTTAAAAATGTCCTTGAACGGTGGGCAGCGGGCGCAGGTACCGAATGTCAGGCATAGACGAAAAAACGGGGGGAAGCAAAGGGAGCAGGGACTCTAGGCGAGCGTAGACGTATACCCGGGGAAAGAGTGGAAAAAAAGGGGCAAGCGGGCCGGGCGCGCAAAAGGTTGAAAAAGGAACGGAAGCACACGCGCGCACGACGGCGGTGGCGGCGGCTTATTATCCAATCGTCTAATTATATCGGCGGCCCTCTCGATACTTGGGAGTCGGGCCTAATAATAATAGCAGTAGGGCTGGACGGGCCGCCGGCGAGCGGCTCTCTCTCTCTCTCTCTCTCGTTCTGCATTAATTCGTCGGTGTGCGCGGCCCTCCGGAGCATGTGGCGTGCGAATACGCAGAGCCGGCTTCGCGCGTGTGCGTGCGTATCTATCGGGCCGGCACCAGCTGGTCTAGCCGCGAGGGAGCCCGAGAGCGACTGCGCCCGACTCCTCCTCTTGCGCCTAACATTTTTCTCCTCGCCCGCGTGTGCGTATACGGAGCCTCCTACGGCGGCCTTGGACCCCTTTAGCCGGCGCGCCGGCTTCTGCCTCCTTCTGCCCGCGGACTTTGGGCTCTATTACCGGCGAGCGCAGACCAACTGCGCGGCCATTAGCCCACGGGCTAATAATCCGCGGCGAGCCTTGAATTAGTTTGTCATCCCCGGCCAAGGTCCGCCAGGCCTAGCGCCGACTCCGATTCCGCGCCGCTTCATTCAACTAATCTCGGGAGAATGGAGAGGACGCGGGGCCCTATTGGCATTGCTCGGATACCCCGGGGGCACCTAAGCCAGAGAAAGGAGGGAAAGGACGCAGGTCCGATCCTGGCATCGCGGGCCGGCTGCGCCTCGGCCCAAATCCGAAAGGTGAACGACACGCGAGCCCTGCGCCGCCACAGGACCTGTCCATGATCGGCCGACAATGCGCCGCATATATAACCGAAAGCGCCCGCTTCGAAAAGTTCTCCCCCCGCGAGGGCCCCGAGCCTGCGTACATATATGCACATCGTTTCCAGGCGCGGTCTCCCCGGCCGATAAGGAGATTCGTCACGGAGTCCCTTTGGAGGGAAAAAAAAAGCGCGGCGCCGGACACGCGCGCAGCGAGATCGAAGATTATAACGCAGCCGCGGGGAACGGAGGAGTCGCCCCCGGCGAGGCTCCATTTTCTCGGCGGCATATGCGAGCGGCGCGCGCGCATGCGGGCCCCGCCAGCGCAATTAAACGCGCCCGGGACAAAGGCCCCCGCGCTAGGCGCCCGAGCGGCCTCGCCGGCACGTACGCCGCCATCGTCCCCGGGCGGCACGCGTCCCCCGGGTGAGATTGCCAAAGCGCCGCCGCGGCCCATATGCGCGCTTGCAGCGGGGCCGGCTGCCCCCCCGAAGGGCTGCACCGCTTGGGGGCGGGCTGATCGTCCGCTCCCGAATATCGCTTCGCCCACTCGCGGCTATATGCCGATGCGTATCTCCGGAGGAAGGACAATCGAGGCCCGCGCCCCCGGACAAAGCCGGATTCCCTCCTCCGCCCGCTGTTCCCGGGGGCGGCCAGTCCTTGGGCAGCCTCCCCCGAGGCGCGTGCCGCCCCGAGATCGCGTGATCGCCCGATGCGCCAGCCTCCGTGATTTCAACCTTTTTCGCCCAATGGTGTCAAGGACCAGGCGGGAGTATAACGTGTCGGCCGCGCCCGCTCCTCTTCCACGCGGCTTGATTAATGCCGCTGCCGAGGTGCGCATTCTTCGTTCCCAGAGTCACCGTGACTTTTCCCCCGCCTCCTTGCCAGCCTGTGTTCCAGTGGCCAAAAACGGCCGGACTCGCCCAACAGCCACCGGGTGTGTACGTATAGTCTCCTCGCCGCGCGTCATCCTGCTTTTTTTTTTTTTCGACCTCCTGTCCCCGGGGTAAAAGCGCGTCGCCAATATCGCTTACGTGCGGTGCTCGCGAGGTGCCGGCCGCCCGGCCTAACGCCGCTGTCCGCGGTAGGATGACAATGGGAATTCCGGGAGGCGGCTTATCGGCGCCCGAAAGCGCGGCCCGACTCGATAAGCTCCGTTATCCTGCAGCTACAGATGGACTAATGTCTCGCGCTTCCTCTAAACGAACTCATTAGATAAATAATCGCCGATCATGCATATAACGCCGATTAGGACCGAGGCTCTCCGCGGCGTATATACCGAGAAATTTCCTTTGTGCGCGACAGCGTATTTTTGTAACTTTTTAATTATACCCGATAGGCCCCGAGGCAGTATGATGATACGCCCGCGGCTGGTTTAACATCGGTAATTGAGGTGTCCATTAAGTAGGTAATTTCAGCTTATTAAAAAGGCGGCGACCGTTAGTTTAATGCCGGAGCAATAGCCGCGCCAATAACAGATTACGCGGTGGCCGATAAATCGCGCGGTGCAGCCAACCCCCGGCGCCGATCGAGGACCAAATTGATATATCATGTCCCTCCCTCTCTCTCTCTCTCTCTCTCTTCCTTCCGTCTTCCTCGAAAATTACCGACTCGCGGGCGCTTTCTCGTCCGCCCACCGCACGGTTTCTCGCCCGTAAATATCAAGCGCCGTGACAAGCGGAGAGCGAGCGCCGCTCGATTTATGCCCCATTAGCATAGGGGAACAGGTGCTCCGCTGGTGGCTCTCGCGCGCCGGATTAATCAACTGCGACTTGTTAGGCTCGATCTGCGATGTATATTTACAGTATATATAAATATCTATTTGGACGGGAGGCGCGCGGGCTTTATTATTTCTTTGAGGCGCCTAGAGGCTCGAAGGAGTTGCCGGGGCCGGTCTCCCGCGTAATTTGCCGCCCGAGAGGATAACGACCCTATGGCCAAGTCGCCGCTCGACCCGGTGGAAAACTTATCGGTCGAGGCGCGCCTGATGCTTTTTTAATGTCGCTTTAATCGGCGTTGGGACACTCTTTTAGATAAGTTAACGAACTCGTTAATCGGAAGCTACACAGGTCCATTGCTTTGGTGTGTACGCACAATCGTTAATTAGCATCTAGATTGATTTTTCCTTCTCGCGACTCGTCAAAATCGTTTTTCCTTCCTGGGAACGAGGACCGCGAGCCGTAAGACACGCATATCTCCGTGCCTCTTTTCCGCGGATCTATTATTATATCTAGCGCATTAACACTTTGCTCCTCGAAGCGTCAGCCGAAGAAGAATTCTTCGGCCGTCGGCCGCATAACAGCTAGCATCGCATTAATACCCGCATAATGACCGATGACGATGTAACAAATATATAGGCGATAACGCTCACGGGTTATATATAAAAGTGACGAAATCCAATATGTACGCGGCAGGTGGAGTTGCACAATGGGAGACAGGCTGATTTCCGCGCGCACGTAATCGGCGAGAAGCATCTCGGTGAGAATTATACGCCTATCGCGTACACATAATATAAACGCGAGGGCCACCGACGGCTTCGGCCTCTTCCAGAATCAGCGCAACACACACAACCCGTGTACACATCCACGCGTGTCGCGCAAAAAGCCGCTCTCCTCGATAAATCATGGGCCTGCAAAGCGGCCGGCTTAGCCGCGGCGCGCGTGGCGATCGCCGATCGACCATAATCGATATAGTTGCGCGGGGATAAGGTGCAGCGGGCGCGCGTGTGGTCTCGCAACAGCGGCGGCCAATGATCCGGGCTTAGAAAGTCCTCCTCCGCGCGGTCCAGGCGCATCGGAGGCGCGCGCCACGCTCGATTGACCCGGAGAGGCCCTCGGGGCCGGGGATTTTTCCGGGGATCGGGGGCCGCGTGTGCGGCCGGTCAGCTGCCTGCGAGGAAAAACTCCCGCGTGGATTTATGCGATCCCCGCGCGGTTGACGGATTCCTTTCGTTAACTCCTTGACAAATGCGTCCCTCCTTCTCGGGGTGGATGGCCCCGGCTTTCAGTTGTCAAGTGCGCCCGGGGTCCGAGCCCCCGCCACATGCCCATCCTTACCCGGTGGATAAAGAGCGAATTATTAACGATTCGTGATCTATTTTTACGAATTGCCGCTATTTAGAGCCTCGAGGTGGGAATGCTTTACAAGCGTATATACGTGCATCTGTAGGGACGAGGGACTTTGTCGAGTCGATTTGCCCGTGTATTTGGGATTATTGTCCTGCGGGCCTCTCCGCCAGCTACCAATAATAAATACCAAATTTTTGTAGCTCGTGTTCAATCGCGCATAATTTTCTTTCCCCCGAATTTTTCGGATGCAAGATTTTTTTTAGTTCCAACTGCACGCGACTCGAACGCTCTGGCTGGCCGCTTTTTCTTCGAATATAAACAATAGTAATGGACTCGTTTATTACACAGGCTTACGTCCGCTTTATTAAAAGAGGCGTACATAAAGAGTTCGTTTCAATGGCAAAGCCATTCGGATTACAAACGAGTTTCTCGCCTAGGAATGAAAAGAAAGTCGACGGTCGGCGGGGCGCGCGGCTTCGTTAGCCCGGGCCCGCCTCTGTTATCTCCCATTGTCCGCCGCGCGGAGAAAGCGCTTATAAGCGGCGGCCGGCCGTTGCTCGTCTCCGCCGAAAGAGTTGCGCCTCGCGGTCCATTGCAGCTGCCGGCTGAGAGCAGAGGGAGACAGCGCGGCGACTCGCGGGCAGGTCGGCTCGGGCGCGCCCACGCCTCGGCGGCCGCAGCCTCCGGGCCCCGGCGCTCGGGCCACGCGCCCGCCAAGATCCCAACAGTCATCCGGCAGCCTCCGCTCCTTTTTTTACCGAGGGGAGCGCGGCTTGTGTGCAGCACGCGCCGCCCGCCGGCGCAGCAACAGGCGGCCCGCACGAGAGCGCTTGTGCCGGCTCGTGCCCGGCGCGCGCCCCCCCTACCCCCGCCCCCGAGATACCCGGAGCTATCTTTATTCGCCCAGCCTCCCACGCGCGCGTCTTCTCCTCGCACCCGCCCGATCACGCGACGTCGCTGCTTCCGGTTGCGCGTCTCGGCCAGTGAGCGGGTCCTCGGAGGTTAGAGTCGTTAGCGGTGGTGTGCCTTTTTCACTCTCTCCGATTGGCACTACACCGCTTGTGCAAACACACGACACTGTGTGATCGCCGACAATCGAGTGCTCGGCGCTGCTGTTTGATCAGCCGCGGGGACGAGCGGAAACCGCATCCGACGAGGCCCACGTGGCCCTTGTAACGGTTTCCTCCGCTCGGGGAAAGGGCTGTGTGCGTGCGCGCCCCGGCCCACACTGATACTATATTGTGTCCCCGAGCCGTCCACAATGGGCCGACTTTTAATGGAGCCGCGGGCGCCGCGCAGCCCAGATTATATATATAGAGTCATCTCGCGCGAGGCCGCCGACGACAGCTGCAGCCGCCGGCGTCAGGTGCATTGTGGGCCGGCTCGGCGCGTGCCCACCCATCCGCCCGCGAGCTTTTCCGCGGGACGTGCCGACGTGTGTCGCCGGGGGTCCCCCGAGACTCGGATTTTCCGGAAAGCCACAATGCGCCCCCGCCAAAGAGACTCCTCCCCTTTTTTACACTCGCTACCTTGTCGACTCGCTCCTGGGGATTTCATCGACCTTTTCGTATGCTAATGCGTGGATTTTTTACACGCACGGCGACCCCCCAGTCGGCTCCTATGGCCTATCCGTAGACGATTATTTGACGAGGGAGCCGTGTGTGTATATCTATCGGCGACACCGTAAAAACCAGTGCATCTACTGTTATACCACTCTTTCAAAAGTATACAAATCATATTCTCACCAATTATTTCCATACCAAATTGTAAAAGTCAAAATGAGCAAGAGTGATCGGAGAATTATTTCCTTGATCGATATCTCACTAAAAATATAATAGCGAAGGAACATTGAAACAAATTACTTGCGCCATTGTTTTACTAAAGCTGGTTGTAACAATTTTAAATATAGTACATCGCCAAAAATATATACTGTTACTTATTTTCAGTGTAAACATGCAATTTGCTGCGACAAAATTATCCACGTGCGCGGCAATCGCATATTTTGCCCCGGTATGTGCTTATTTTCATTTTATTATAATAAAAAGATTATAGATTCATTTGTTTAACATTATTAACATTTATTAATCATCATTTTGATTTTATCAATTGTTACGCTTAATTTATTGTTTAACAGGTGTTTGATTTATTTATGCAAATAAATAGTTCGTAAATAGCGTAACAAATGATAATTAGTAATTCATTATTAATTTAATCGTTCAGTGTCAATAGGTAGAAAAATGTATCAAATAATAAGTAATAGTCTAATTATGAAGTAATCAGCAGTACTTTTAAATATAATTAAAATATTTATATAATAGATCTAAAAGCGAAAATTAGTTTCAACTTCAATATTAATTTTTGCGCCATAATAATTTTCAAAAAGTAAAACAGAATATATTTTAATAAAGAAATGGATTATTTACTTTACATTTAAAGTGGATATTTTAAGTATTATCAAACATTTGAACAAGAAATCTAATGTTATCAGCTGATCCTAATATATTGAAATGAAAACATATAAGAGTATTCGTTGAAGACTTATTAAAATAATTTTTACCTCTTCCCCAATAAACGTCAGAATTTAATACTAATTAATATTCAAAAAATAGACACGAGCCAGAAGTGTTCATTAACCTTCTTTCTGTTTTACCGTGTACTATGTTTATGATTTATCTCTGTAGATAAGATCTGTTGACTGTTCTGTAATAAAGAAATTTAGCGTGAAGCTAATTGAATATTTTGTGTACAATTTTTATTTTAATTAAAGTTTTAACTTCATATTTCTAATTATATATACAGTTGTAAATATGGTTTAAAATATTTTACAAATTGTTTGCACATTCATTTCAAATACTTCAGCTTCTTTGTTAGCTTATCACGAGGTCAATTAGTTAAAATATAAAAATTAATTCGTGAAGAATTGGAAAAATGTTGACAAGAAGTCATAATACATACTTATATTTATACAATATATAAATGCAGGCGAGCATGCAGCCAGAGACGCTCAACTGTTACAAATTCCCTACGATTTTTAGCCACCAAGTTGACGTGAATTTTAAATTAAGATGTATTATAGAATATCATCGCTATATTCTTGATGTCTGGCGATTTTAGTACTTGAGAATTCAAAAACGTAGCCACGATTTAATATAAATTATTATAATGTTAACTTGATTATAGAAATTTGATTGAATATATCGGTACTATAGCTATTCCAAGTTACTAGACGAAGGATATAACTATATTAGATCCAGATATTCCAGAGTTAATATTTTGTCATTTTTCCTATATTTAGAAAGAACATAATTGGATAGATTTTTTCTTTCATTTAGATAGAATATAATTTTTTATTTGATACATTATTTCTATGGCATGAATAATGCCTTGTTTACATAGTGATTTAATTGTTGACAAAGTTACTCATGAGATAAGATCGCATTCAATTAAGAAAAACTGGTCAGTTCATCAAAATCAAGTTAATATAATAACAAATTGGATACTCGTGGAACTCTTGCGAGCCGGACAGAGAGGAATCTTTTATATATAACGCTCGGATTCACAGCAGACCGAAGTTACCCGACTCATTCCACGTCTACATGGCATTCTGGTTTTACTTGTACTCGCTGCTGTCGGATCGGCCAATCTCATACCGCTGAATATGTAATAGCGCGGAACGAGTTCCCGAGCCTTGAACTTTGGTCGCGCCTGTCCGTCCGTTGCGCAGCAGCGGCTCGCGTATATTTCCGTGACGGCCGGCCTCGGACGGTCGCGACAGCGCGACACCGGGGGGTCGATCGCGCACCTGGCCGCGGGCTCATCGTGTGTGTGCGCTTCGCGCGCGCATGCATAATGCAGGAAAGGGTCAGCTCGGGGGAAAATGGCCGCGGCGGGCGGGAGAGCGGCGCGCACGTATCGAGCGCCGGCCAGCCAATGGGCGCTCATTTGCCTTAACCCTTCCAGCTGCGCCAGGGGCCCGCGCACCTGCTCCCCCCGCGCGTAATTGCGCGTAATCAGCCGGGGAAGGGGGGACGGGGCGGCTCTGGATAGGCCCGCGCGGCCCGCGGAGGCGGCACCTCCCCGCCACCGCGGCTCGCTCGCCTGGCCCCCTCCCCCCGCTCGCTTGCCCATCCGCCGGTCGCTGCCTACCCTTTCGCCGCCCGCTTTTTTTTGCCAGGCGATACGTTTTTTCCCGCCGCGGCACGACCAACCCTTTTTTTTGCCGCGTGCCTGCCGCCGCTTTTTATGCTCCGGTCTCGGCTTTGTATGCTCGTTCGTACATAGCTCCTCGTCGTACGTGACGCTCATTGCTTATATAGACGCACGCGCTCTCTCTTATCGATTACTGCCTACGTTCTCGTTTAACTTTTTTATTAGTCTTTTTTAATTGAAACAGTACTGCTGCATGTACGTTGTATATAGGTAATCGTTATATTATGATTTGTAGAAAACGTGATAAGTGAATCTAATGATCTAATCGTTACAGATTGCACTTACACTAGATAAAAGAGGAAGTTTACATAAATTAAAAAAGAAGAAAAATATTGCAGACACGTTGACAAACGACAAAAAAATCGCGAATGAAAAACGTACAAATAAAACGACTTTCTCCATTTTAAAATCGGAGAATTTCATTTCCCGTCCGTCTACGGGAGGCGGGAACATTTATATCCACCCTTTGGCTCGCCCCTTTCTTGCTCGTTACCAACAGCTTCGCTTTTTCGATGGCCATAGTTCAACCCTTCTACAAGCATTAAGGAGGGGATGGCACTGTAGGGACGGGGAAACCAATGGCGCCACTCCCTGTAAAGTTATAATACGCCTGCCATTACAGCTAGAAGAACTAGGCTTATTCGAGCAAATAGTACGGTCGTTTGCAGCATATATATAACGAATGACTTGTTAAAACAAAACTTTGCCGCGTACAATCAGGAAATTAGTACAAAAATTCAGAGCGTTGATAGGGCTTAGGGGGCCAAGTAATCTACGTGCAACACCCAGCCCCGACAGGCCCGCATGATAATTAGCGGTATAAATCTGCGCGGAGGCATTAGGTCGGCGCGAAAAGCGCTCATTACCCGAGTTCCCCGTAAAGGCGGGCTTCCCCCCTTTTTTTGGGCGGCGCGGCGGTTAACCTGTTGGCCCCGCGCGGGCAGATAAGCGGGCGCAGCCGGGGGCTCGGGAGTTGCGGGCCCCGGGGCAGCGGCCGGGCGCCATTAATCACGCGGGCGGCGGCCGGTTCGCGCGCACACCTTGCGGCCCCGATGCGCTTGCGCTTTTGCGGCGGGCGCGCGCGCGCCCCGGCACAATGGCCGCAAAGCGCGCTATTGCGGCCTTGCGCTTTGATTTATCTCGGAGGCCGGCTGATGAGTTTCTTTTACCCCTGGGTGCGAGCCCTGATAATTCCCTCCCCGGGCTTCTCTTTTTCCCCGGTCCGGCGCGGCCTCGGCGGCAGCTCGCCCGGCCTTTCTTGTGCTCTTCCCCCGGCGGCTGCTCCCGCGCAGCGCCGACTCTTTTTGTTCCCTTTGTTCGCCCGGGCGGCGGGGGTGGGGCAAGGATTGTTTTCGCTCGGCGCCCCCACCCTAATTTATGATTGTGCAACGGGCAGCCGCCGCCGAGGCAGCCTTGGGGATCGGACGTTCATTAGCCCGGCAGCTCCGTAGGTTCCGAGTCGATTAGAGGCCGGTGCCGCTCCCAGTGGAAGCCCCGATGTGTCGCTGCCCCCACTTCCCCGGGAGTACTCGCTGAGTCACGTCTTCCTCGGCCTTCCTCCAAGGAGCGGCAGGCGTGACGCTGCAGGTGCGCGACCGCGGGCCGTTTAACACCGGACCTATATATGTACTAGGCCTCGCTCTAAAAAGCTCCTCGGTACGCCAATTGAATATACGCGATAAAAAAATGGATATCCGTATAGGTGTATCGGTTAAGGGATGCGGCGCCCGCGGCTAAAGTGCCGGGGGGGAAAAAAGAGCGGAGTTTGCAAAGTGGCCGGCGCCCCGGAAGAATCGCGAAAAAATAAGGGCGCCCGGGAGCCGCGGTAGCCCCGGCCGGCGCGGTGTCTATAGCCGGCCGCGCGGCCCGCAGCTTCGCCCGTAATGAAAACATGAATACTTCAGGGCGGCCTCCCGTGGCCCCGCCGACCATAATTATATCGTCGCCCTCGGCTCGGGCGAGTTTGCGAAAAGCGGGCTCGAGGGGGGACTTTCTTGCCGCGCGCGCGCGACGGAGACAGCCAGCCGCGCCATTTCTGTCCCCTAAATAATTAATTCCGGCAGCAACGCCGCCCGATTCCGCCCCGCTCGGGATAAAACTTTCGACGCAGATGGAGGAGAAATTTGCGGGAAATCCTTTCAAAAAAATAAAAGAAAAAGGAAGAAAAAAAAAGGAAGAAAGAAGAAGAAGAAGGAAGAGGAGGAGGAGGAGGAGGAGGCGGAGGAGGGGGGCCGAAGAAGTAGAAGGCTTTTAAGAGCCTCCTCCCCTTGGCCCCGCAATTCTTTCTCCCCGGCCCCTGCGCCCCGCGCTTTTTTCATACCCCGCGGTCGATTCCCCGCCCCCGCGAGCCCGAGGCTCCACAATGGGAAAGTGAACTTTGAATCGCGTAATTAAGGGGAGAGTGTTTGCCGAGGCCCGGGCTAATTCACTTTTACACTTTGGCCCGCGAGCCGCTCAGCGCGCCCTTTTACTTATTCACATTGGCCCGTCCGTGCACGCGGCCCCGGCCTTTATTCGCAATCCGGCTTTCGCCCCTTTTTTGCCCCCCGAAACACGCGTCTTCGATATGGACTGTTTATCCCGGGAGCCGATGGATCTCGGCGGGCCAATCGATAAAAACTCAATTTGACGCTGAAAGCTACTTTAAAAACTAGTACCCGCCGCTATTATAAAGCCACTGACGGCCCGACCCTCCCCCCCCCCCTTTTCCCATTGAGAAAGGAAAATAATGAAGGAAAGTAATCGATCGAAAGTAAGGGGGTGTGCTCCCCGGGCGCGCCCAAGTTTTAGTGTAATGAGGGTCGGGCAAATGGTTTTTTTCGGCAGATTGGGCGACGCTCCCGCTGCCTAACTCCGTTTAAACTGTGCACTGATTTTAATCTACGCGGAACATTTAACTGGTAGCTTAACGAGTCTCTATAAAGCGCCGCTCTGATTATTTTTCATTTTCATTCCTGAACAAAGCCCGCCGGAGGAAAAGTACGATATAACTATTATAGTACACGTACATAAACGCCTCACCTACAAGAAAATTATGATCTACATAAAGTATGTACAGTATGAGTTGGCGCGGCTATAACTGGACGAATGCTAACTGCATTTTATTGCTACTTAATCCTCGACTTAATCTTATAGTTAATATACTTACATATCTAGTCGATTTAATATTATAATTTATAAATACTAGTTACTTTGAGGAATAAAGAATCGATTCGATACGAGCTTTTTTTTTCTATAAGCTATCAACAAAAGCATTAAGACTTTGTACTCGAAGATTCTCTACGTAGTATACCGGAATAGATTCTTTTATACTTATATATATCTATATTTGTTTATTGATCTGAATTATCTAGTAATAACCGCAAGGTTTCGTTTTACATTCGATATGTCTTTTTACACTCGATATGTCTTTTTACACATAGTTTCTACTTACAACGTACTAATATTATGATGTAGTAGATGCAGAAATTGTTTTCGATAAAAACTTCTTATCAATTTATCACTTATTTGCTTGTACAAATTCGAAAATCTCGGTGTCTATATTTCGCTCTTACTTGGATTTCATCGAGCCCCAGATTGCTATGGATGCTAACAGTTAGTTACAATAAAGCGAGCACGCGTTCTTTTTTGACCAATAGTTTTCCATTACTATTTGTTTACACTATATACCCAAAAACATTCGTAACGTCAAAATTCACACCATTCTGCAAAAAAATATTAGATTATAGATCGATTGTCAAAAATCTGAGAATTACTCTAACAATAGTAATGTACCAATATTTATGCCCTTAAACCTAAAGATATGTATTTACTATTTATTTCCCTTAATCAAGCTGTAAAATGGCTATTCACCTAATCAGTTTAAAATATTTTTCTCTTTCAGTATTAAAGCTTTCTCTCTGCAATGATTAGAGGAAAAACTTTACCACGTTC
Organism: Sycophaga agraensis; assembly: GCA_018906755.1. Taxonomy (NCBI): domain Eukaryota; kingdom Metazoa; phylum Arthropoda; class Insecta; order Hymenoptera; family Pteromalidae; genus Sycophaga; species Sycophaga agraensis. Next base: position 4,322,248 of record JACCIE010000011.1, read on the forward strand.
GGCTTATCTCACTCATTGTTGCCATAACGATGATTATTTGTAACAGCTGCAGTTCAAATAATTAGACGGGCAGCTCAAAGAAAAGAAATCAGGGAGTAACTTCGCTTTCCGCATATAATATTGAAGTTATATAATAAAAGAACAAAAGTCAATGGATTAAGCGGGAGCCAAGGGAATGGAATCCGCGCGCACGACGAGGGAACGAGCTTTATGTATGTATATATATATATATATCTATGTACTTGTAAGGAGTGGGAAGTCGTACAAAAAACGAGGAGTAACGATGCTGTTGGAGTTACTTGGGGGATCCTATATAGATTAGAAGAAGACAGCTATCCACGAGATCGTTTTTAATTAGATTAGACTTGCAGATCGTCTGCGGGATGGAAAGCTGCAAGCACTAATGAGGAAAAGGGTGGGAGGCAAATCAGGCGCGTCTCTGATTAATCAGCGGAAAATGAATTTTTGCCTGAAAGGAATGGCGCGCCTTGCGCTCAAGTGCGCCCGTAATCGGCTACGCGGCTTGCGTAATTGCCTTTTTATTGCTCTCTTCTGTAATTACACTGGAAGTATCGCGGCTAAGAAGCAGACTATCCCTTGAACAGGAGAATCGCATCTCCTAATAAAATAATTATATAACGAAGTGAGTAATTTACGGGTCAAAGGATCTTGTTAAAACTACGAATAATGTTTGATGTGTCATGTACTTATGCGCGCAAATATCGTCTTAAAAGGAATCTTTCTTTTTGTCCTCGGTGGCTTTTTAACAAGTTGAAAAATGGTAATTGCTCTTTACCCAGATGCCGTTGAATTCATCATCGCCAAGAGGCATTGGACGGCCAACACAAACGCGGCGGTCCTCCCGCGTAGCTCGCATAGTCAACCTCGGCGCCCGAACAATGGCCTGCACTCGTGGACGCTCCGCGCAATTAATTTGGTGCGAGAGGACAATTTGCATGACAAATCGTCATCGTCCGCGCGAAGAGCGCGCCCGCGGCACAATAGAGAAGCGCCGACGCCCGCGTAGCCGTGGCTCCGGGGAGTCGGAAGCTGCGGAGGCCGTCCGGTCCCCGGCGGCCCTTTGTCTCGGCGCCTTTGTGCGCGCGGGCCGCGCGCGACAGTTTCGAGGACCCCGGCGAAAATTAAGGGCGCCGGCCTAAGATAATCGGCATCGGCTGCTCCGAGGCGCCGCGCCGGCCAAGACAATGCCGCCGGCCCGCCGCCGGCCTGATTTATACACGCGGGCCATTGGCAAAAAGGAGAAAGGAGCGCGGCTCCGCTTTCCTCGAGGCCGCACTTCCCCTCGTTAGAGGCGCCGCGGGCGCGGGTGATCCTCGCGCGAGATATATCCGCCCCGGCCAACGTTTTATATCTGGCCGCCGCGCAGCCTGGGCCTTTGAGCCTGGCGCGACGCCTCTCGCGAGCCGAATTAATCGACGCCCGTAGAATAAAGAGCCAGTGGCGGCCATTTGAATTCCTCGGAAAGAGCCGACCCCAGCTGATTAACGATTCCGAGGCGGCTACGCTGGCTGCCCCGAGATAAGGGCGACTCCTTTTGTGCGCTGCCTTGGGGAGGAAGATGGAGAAGGCGCCGTCGGCTAACAGCTCCTTGCACCCTGGCCCGGAATTATTGCCAATTATCTTTTTTAATTTCGCCCCCGCGCAAGGGGGTGGCGCGGGCAGGCCTCATTCATCAGGAGCGGCTCTCCTCCTCGAGTTATGCGCAGCCGGATTTTTTTCTTTATAATAAGCTCTGTGCGAGGAGCCCGGGGAATCGCTTATTTCTCTTTGCACAGATATATATATATATAAATACAGACGTAGCTGCGCAGAAAATTTCAAAGGATCGATTGTAGCGCGGGCTTGTGACTCTTGTTTAAACTAAACGCCTTCACCCATACGTCATTTTCTTGTCTTACAACTTTATTCGTGCGGTCTATAATTTCTACGATTGAACGATAGTTTCACTCGTGTAATGTTGACAATAAATAAATCAAATGTAGAATAACACGGTCTGGTGATCGGCTTATTAATATATTAAACGTCTCGAGGCAGAATAAGTTCTCGTATTGTATCTGCAGGCTCGTCTGGAACGCTTAATCAGCGGGGAGTGACGTCGTATCGACGTTTGATTCACTGAAAACACCATTGGTCTACTTGGACAACTAATCATGCCTGCCGGAAATCCACGGAGCAGGCTAGATGAAATATGCGTGGAGGTTAATTAGGAAGGGAAAGGGGCGCAATTAAGTGAGCCGGGGTGTAATCGGGGCGTCGAGGAGGCACGCGCGATCAACACGCGCACGCGCGGCTATTCCCGACGGAAACACGTGGCAAAAAGTCAAGTGGTCGAGTGCGCGGGCAGCGGAGAGAGAGAGAGAGAGAGAGAGAGACGCCCCCGGAAAAAGTAAGAGTGACGGGAAAATACGGCGCGGTGCACACGGGGGCGCCCGAGGAAACGAATCGCCGGGCGAATCGTGCGCGTAGCGGCGCACGTGCCGCGCGCGCGAAAAAACAAAAGTTGGCCCACCATCCGTCTTCCACGGGGGCCCCCGTGGGGTCCGGGGAATAATGCACTCCCTCCCCGAGTGTTTATCCTCCCATGTTTTTCTTCTCCCGCTCAAATCCATCTCCGTCCGCGGGAAAGTTTTATCGGAAGCCGCGCACCGAGGGCGCCATACTTTCTCCGACCTCCTTTGAAGTTTATCCAGAATAAGGGCGACACATTAACGCGCCGATCTTCGTCCCGTGTGAGCGTGCGGGGGAGCAGCTTCCGCTCGCCTCTGCGCCAGGATTCAGCCAATCTCGATGCTCGGGAGTGAGTGGACGTAGGCCAAGAAAAGCCGGGAAGATTTTCGAGAGAATAAACATCAAATATTCTATGAATTCGGAAGAGTCTCGTACGACGCACGCCGGTGAGAGATGAAACGAGGGAGATAGAGATGAATCGGAACACGATGCTTAACAGGGGAAAGCAGTTTGGCACATTACAAAAGTTTGAGTCGGTTTTTTCTTCTGGCAGGTTCGCGGTCTCATAGCGCCGACTCCTCGGATCATCCTATTGAATAAACTTCCCTCTTGTTTACTGCCCGAGGCAATGCTCTATTGAGAAAGTTTGACAGCTTCATCTTAATCGATGTACAAATACTTTTTTACACGGACGCCCCGAGTAATAATGGAGATAAAAGGCAGAAAATTTCTCAAGGTACGGATGCCGAACCACGTGGCAGAACAGAGTTTTTGCATCAAACGGAAAAATCATTAAGGCTCGAGCTACCGCGCCATTTTTCCTTGCGCCGCGCCATCTTGTTGAGCGGCTATCCGAAACAAAGGCCGGCCACGAGCGTTGGCAAACAGCCGTAATTTTGGAAAACGAGGTAAACTGGGAAAGCTTTGACCTCGTCTCGATTTTACCCTCGTGGCCACACTGAACTACGAAGCCTTACTCGAGTAGGCGCTCTCTATATTAGATTGCGCTCCCCTCCTTGGCCCCCGGAGTCCTTATCGCAGAAGGTCCCGCGCGTATGATTCCTCGCCCCTTTATCTCTGTCTCTCAGCCGACGAAAGCGAAGCAAGCTTTTCGGGGGCTTCTTTCGCCTCTTGCCTCTTGCTACGAATAACGACCGCTGATGCGGGAGATTGGGTTTCGAGACGATAACGGGGAGAGAATGCACACGAGGGATGGCCCCGAATGGATATACTTTCGCCTTATTTCGGTTGAGCGGGAGTTTGCGGATTTCAGTTCAATCGGTTAACTTTCGATGCAATGACTTCTACTTGAAACAATGTTTACTCTACAATTGTTCGCTTAATTAAAAAGCAGTAATTTATTTGAATAACAATTAAATATATACATACGTATATCGCGTAAGTGGTTAGTATAATTTTAAATGATCATTGCATATAGTCAATTAAGATACTTACAAAGAATAGATAATGTCATAGAAAATATAAATAATATTTCTATCAGCAGCGTCTGGAATATAGTTGAAACTCTTGTACATTTCTATTGTAATAACTAAAGGTAGTTTCTTCAAATCGGTAAACAATTCCCGTGCAATCACCACCCCAACAATTTATATCTCACGCTAACTCTCGTCGGGACACATTGCAATATTACACCTCCATCATCCCTCATCCCCAAGGCCGGGCGTAGCCCCAATTGGACCCCCTTCTCTTTCTCTCTCGCTCTCTTAGCGAGACAGCTTCGGGAGAGATGAGAGTGAGAGAAAGAGGGAGAGATGGGAGCGCTTGAAGGCAATATATCCCTCACTGCGGGAGAGAAAATTGCGTCCATCCGCGCGCAGCTTCTCTCCTCACGCTCATAATCCGAGCGAGCCACGGAATGGCGCGCCCTCCTCCCCCGTGCCGTGTGGGTCCCGCACGCGCCCTTTCGCCCCATCCCCCACGCGCTCGTGCATCATTCCCCCTTTCCCGGGCGCGTCGCCCCTTTGCCCCCGTGCGAAAGGGGGGTTGCGTGGAGCTGCAGCTGACCAATGGGCTCGTCGGCCGTCCCCCCGAGACGCGGGGGGATCGATATGCCGCGTGCACGGCCTTCGGCGCCTCACGGGGGAGGCCGACCGGAGGCCCGATAAGGGCCAGGCCTGTATACCGGCGCAACATGGGTATACACGCGCGGGCGGCCATCGCGCTCGCTCTCTTCCATATGATTTTTTTTCCCCCGCAGCGCTACTTCACACGAGCGGAATCATTTCTTGCGTGCGCGGCCGGCTGGAGAGGCGCACAGGGTTTATCGGGGCGAGTCCGAGGGCCGGCCCCGTTGGCTAATCGCTGATTGCAGTAGGGGCGCTTTAAAACCATCTGGATGATTGATCCTCGCTTCGCTCTCGCGTCCAGCGCTCCCGTACGTCTACCATAGTAACCAGCTTGCGCGCAGCCATGGAGCTCGACCACCCGATCCTCTAGCGCACCCTGTAGAAAGCGCTGGCGAGGTTTAACGGAATATGTGCTCGGGCTGCGGATCAGGTAGACCCGTTAACCGCATGCCAGGAGCACGGGGCCGAAAGAGATAATTCACAGTGCAGCCTACAGCCGGCTACACCCGCTCCTCCCCGCGCGGCTAATTGCGCCGGGCAGGCCGGCCAGGCGAGGGCAGGCTGCACGCGTCCGCTTCGCACCTTCGGGCGTGCCCGGCCCCCGTAAGAACTCGCCGCTCGCCATGATTAATCATCGCCGACTTCTCGGAATGAGTCGCGTTGCGCGTACGCGTAAGTAACGCCGCCGTGAAATTGGCTAACACCGCTGGGTGTTGGGGCCAGCGCCTCTCGCGCGCCTCTTCCCTATACCCGGAGATGAGCGTGCGCCCAGCGGGCGGCCCGAGGAACTCCTCCGCTACTCTCGTCCTCGTGACGCGGCGCTTTCCCGCACACGCCGGATTTAAATATTTATTGATTGTTTCGCGGGCCCTAGGGGGGGGGGAGGGTGGCTTTGTCTGTACCCCATCATCGCATCCCCATATTTTCCTATTTTGTGCATTCGCCTCTATTTTTTGTGAAAGGCTGATGGGTTCTATTGAATGGCTCCTGAGCTATACCGTTGCTCGCAATTCTTTCACTTCTGTTTGTACGCGTGCCTTTAATGCTTTTCTCTTTTTCATTATTTCGTGATTGAGAAGTATGAGAGTTGAATTTCACCCGTGCATTGGGTGAGGATGCCGTCTTTATCAAAGCAACTTCTGACTCCTTTTATAGGGCTTTTGTTACTCACTGATTGTTTCTCAAAATATACATAGAACAATTTTTTATTATTCTAAATTCTGATTTTGAATGTAATTAAAACAATTTCTATTAACCTATGTATATTGTTTAAATAGTCGTTTTTAAATCAACTCTTTTAAAGACGCTGCAATAATTCATCGTTTCGAACTTCAGGTACACTTGGGTTTTATGCAATGGCTAGGAAAAGTCATTTTCGCGCAATAATTACGCTCGGCAAAAGTAAACCTCAGAGTGACCCCGGGAGAGGCCCAAGTCCGAGTTATATTGCGTGCCTCTCAGCCAGTTATTGCAAGAAACATTTTTCACTTGTCTCGGAACACGAACGGTTTATATACCTTTTTCCAACGTCGGCATAATTAGCAGGCGCATCATGCATAAACGCACCTTAATTTTAAAACTGCTGTTAATTATCTTTGTCCGAATTGTCATTTCGTATTATTTATCACCATTCCACAACGCGGTCTATATACTTGCGTTGAAGCTTTTTCCGAGATGGCTCGTCAAAATAAAGTGAAGTGAAAAAGTGTACTTGGTATAAGGTATACTTTTTCATGCGCCGTAAACAAAAGTGAAGAGGAGGGGTCAAGTACGTATAAAGTATGTTCTCGTCACCGTCAGCCAAGCGGCGTTATCAACTTTTGTATCGCACAAACATTAGTGACAGCAAAAAGTTTTGAAACAAAAATGTTTAATGGCCAGAAAGTATACGCCGCCGGTTAATTTAGAGAGACCTCGCGAGCACTCCACCTCATACTCGGTAAAAAAACCAAGGAAGAGGAAAAATAAGGAGAAAAGAAGAACGCGTAAGCTCTTGAAAGCTCGTACGAAAGCCATAGAAGTGACGAAAAGTTCTTTATTCAGTTTTCTCCTTTTTCCTGCCCCCGGTGCCTGCTTAATCTCGTTGAGGAAGCGCGCTAACTTCAAAGTCCGCGTCACGCGGGCCATTCCTTTATTTAGTGAGGGCTTTCGCTTTGTTCCTACTGGGAAATAATTTAAACAGCCCTCCCCTTCGGTTATTATTCAAATTGAATCACCATGAATATTTTATTTATAACGTAAAACGCAGCGGTTAGAATAGGAATTGATATAAACTGATTGCGATTGATTATTCGGTTTATATTCAAAACAAAAAAGAAAATTATCGAATTCTACTGAGAAGCAACACCGGCAGAATGTTTAAGAGAGGCATTTTGCTTGAACGAACCCCTTTTTAAATGATGCACCAGCGCGGAACGCACCCAAGGGTGTGCGGTAAGCTCGTTTCGGCTCGTCGAGCTCCATGGGACCACCTCGAAGTGATGAATCCTTTCAAAACCTGCGGGACTCCTTCCACGAAATTTTTCCCCTTTTCCTTTAAGAAAAATCGCGCTATACACGCAGCGCTCTTTATATTTGGTCACATCTCTGGCATTCAACGTCTTGTACATCAGTTCCAAATCAGCCTAATTTGCAAGCGCCGCCAACGAGGAGTGATCTTTTATTTGTATACTGCTAACCTTTTCTCACTGTGATGGAAGCCAACAAATGGTCACTGCGGGGAAAGTTTCTGCCTATCATCTTATAACAATCGTGCATGACGCGTTTTCTTTACACGTGCATTAATTAGTGCAGAATCAATTATCATAATAGTCTTATATCTTAGTCTCGCATCGAACTTTTTTTTCTACGAAAAAACTGTATCGATTAAGTATAGAGTTATTAGTAAACAATAGCTTTCTTGCAAAAGAGTACTTCTATTAAAGTTATAGCTAACAATTAGTCCAAGCGTTTTAAACTGTCGAGTGCTTGGAAAATGATGCATCTTCCACAGAGAAACCTGGAAGAACTCGGAATTTCCAGTAAATTGAAGCTTCGCTTTCTAAAGCAGGCAAAAAAATTTACGACCTTCGCAGAAAAATGGAAAAACTATAAAATCCATATAACCCATTCAGATTAGAAAAACGCGCCGTAAAGTATTCCAGAGCACCCTCAAAAGTATACCGGAAAAATGTGTGTCAAGCACAACCGAGGGACGGGTTAACAGAATCGGAATGCGGTACAAAAAATACCGTACACAAAAAAAAAACGAAACCTCCGTTCACTGTCTAGCCCAATTTTTTCACCCTTCGGAACCCGGCGAAGATTCCTGTAGCGCGGGCAGTGCAGCCCTTTCTAAAGGGGTCCCGTTTACCTATGGGACCCCAGGCCTACCCTTTCCCGGCCTGCGGTAATCGTGTCACTGGAGAAAGGGTTGCGGCTCGTATACCTGGATCCACGCGGTGGTGTACTGTACCTGCGCGTGTCTGGATTTTTCCCAACTTTTTTTTTGTCGGTGCGCCGACAATGTGCCCGGCTAAATACGCGGCAGGTGCCTGAAAGGGGTTGGTCGACCCTCCACAGGTGAATCTTCTGACCTGGCGCGTCAAGGGAAAGTCCCGCAAACCCTTTTTCCCCCTTTGCCGATGGAGGTAGACGAGGCCCCGGCACTGTCTAGACGTACGCGCATTCGGGCGTGTATATATGCGAGCCCACGTGCGGCGGCCCGTATACCCCCTGAACATACCCTTTAAGCGATCGGCTTTTAATGTGGGCCTCTACCGTGTTTACTCGGGCGCTTTTTCTACACGTCGCCGGCTCCACGGCTCTTTATTATCTATCATCTAATTCCAACTAAAGCTTACCCTTTCACTTATCAAGATTTCAGATACGTCAAGGCTGACTGATTATCTTAACGTGTAAGCACTTTCTTGTGGTGAGTTCTTTGGTATCAATAATGAAAGGTTGGGTCTAATTCAATTTAAATTTATAAAAATATTTGGTCTAATCTATACGGGGACTGCATTGAATTGTAAAAGCGTTAGTTAAAAACTAATCTAAATCGGCAATAACATAAAAAATGCATAATACTCTATACTGAATATAATAAAAAAAGTTATACGCAAATGGTTACGAAACAATTTTTATATCAATAGAGCTCGAGGCATTTGTTTGCGCAACCGCATATCGCTGAGAGGTCGCATGCTATCATTGTATACAGCGGGCAGTTAATTATCTCGACTGAAGACAAAATCAATAAACGCGTTCCGCTCGTGGCGGGGGCGCAACACACGTCTTTAGCCCTAGGTAATCCACGCGCAACGCCGGCCCGCGTTGTACAGACTTTGGTGAGGTATCGCATTTCAATAAACGCGCAAGATTCGTGGGAGAGCGCGTGGCGCATTGATCCTCTACCGCAGCCTGGACGAGTTATACGAGCAGCAACAATTTACCGCCCACCTAATGACAGACGGCTCGCGCGCGCCGCTCCGGTTATCCACATGATTGTTATTACGCGTCGTCCGATCGGAGGTTAAACGCGGCAGGCCTATAAAGGGTTTATTACAACTTGTTCTTGGTATGCGGCCGGCATAATGAATGGGTTGGAATCGCGTGCGCGCGTGTACAGGGCTGCCGGACCCCCGCGCGATCGGCGCCGGTAATTTTTTTCGGGCCGCTTACGTATGCAGCGCGGGAAAAAAAAAGTTGCCCTGCAGTTTGATCGCGCCGATCAACTGTTCAAGTTGATTAAAAATTCAAGACGCGAGGTCGAGGTGCACTCTTTCTTGCGTGGGGTGAAAAGTTCGGGCGCAATTCTTTTGACGTATATACGTAGATGTATATATACACGTACGGCAGGAAGTTCGCCGAGCGCGATACACGAACGCAATACCAATCAATGGGCATTAAATAATGTAACAGCCGGCTGCAGCCTGGTGGGAGCAGTACGGCTCTAATTGCTCGTGGGTGCACGTATACGCAGGTATCGGGGCGGCGGCATCGGAGATGCAGAAGGAGAACAAACAGCACGGCTAATAGAGGGAAATTGCGCAAGCTAATGGGCTGGAGCACCAGGCTCTCGGGCGCTCGCTGGGTAAACCTTTCGCAAATCCGCACGGACGCATAAATAGGATTTTAACGAGGAGCCCCGGCAGAGGGCGGAGGAAAAAAAATACTGCGCTTATACTTTCCCCGGGCTGCGTTCTTTTTTTTTTTTTTGTTCCTCCTTTCACGCCGCCGCGCGGAGAACTTGCGCAAGCAACGGCCATTACGCAAGATCCGGTCTAATGCGGAGGGTAAACGCGAGGCGGCCTTATAACCGGGGCCGCGCATCCCCCCGTTAATGCACGCGACAAACAGCTCTTACCCTTTCCGGCCATTAGGGTTATAGCCCCGGGGGCCCCGAGGAGTAGGCGCCGCCGCATCAGGTGCCTTCCTCCTCCCTTTTTTTTTTTCATCCTGCGGGGCGGCGCGCGAGCGCACGCGCCTCTCTCTCCACCCTTTCGGGGAAAAGTCCGCCGCGTGTGTATACCTGGGCCTTTTTATTGGGCGCGCGTGCGCCGAGGCGTGGCGGCCGGGGGCCCGGCGCCGGCGAATTAATTCGTCGATTTTTTGAGCCCGAAAGGCAGTCCCCTGCTGAGCCGCGGCGCGCGCCTCCGCACCCCTTGCGCCTGCCACCCCTTCCATTATTTCCGGGGCTTGGCTTTTTTTTTTTACCTTTTTATTATTGCTTGTTGTCGGATCGGCACCGGGGGGGAAGAAGATGGAGTGCCCCACGGAGGTGCCAACTGCGTCGCTCGAGGACTGCCGGCCTCGATCACTGATTGAATAATATCGGCTTGAGAAATGATGATACATTGCGTGGTTTCCGCGCGCACAAAGCCTCGGCGCGGGCCTTTCTATTAGAGGCCTTTAATTCACCCGATCCTTATTTGTACTCTGACTTTGCGCACGCGCTCGAGCACGTGATTAATAACTTTTTTTTTTTTTCAGTCACCATAGAGTGCATCATCTTTGGTTTTTCTTTTTTGTCCATTGTTCCTGCCTGCGCGTTTGGCCTTTGGTTAAATGTTTGTATGCTACGTACACTAACCACTTTTTTCGTACATACAGCTAACGTGTAAATAGTAACGTTAGTAGAAAGCAAGGAATTCGCAATATTTACGGCTTAAGCTTGTTATACTATCCGAAGGAGTAAAGGTTCTTATCAAGCTTATCTCGATGTACTTATAGTTATGGAAGTTTTACTACTATTTATACGATTATATGTCAACGTTACTTTGCCGGCCTTATAAAAGCAAATTATCTAATCAATATAAATTCAAGAGGGCGAAAGAGGAAAGCCAGGCATTATTACTCGGAGGAATCGCGTAAAAGATGGATCGATAGTATAGCAGTATGTACGCGACGATAAAAATGCTAAGTATAACGAGGTAGGTTGATCAAGTGGACGAGCGCATCGTCGGCTTACGCCCGGCGATGTCTCGATTCCCGGTTATAATCCTTTGGATTTTATCGCGGGACTCGGCGACAGGGCCGGAATCGCCCGAAGCCGGGGTCGCGTACGGATACGTGACGTATCCATTATCCGCGGGCGCACGAGGGTCGACGATATAATTACGTATACTACAACTCTACCGTCGCGCGTGCCCATCCCCTTCGGATCCGAGGGCTCGCAGAGGGAGAGGAAAAAAAAAAAGAATAAGGCGGGAGATCGGGCCGCGATAGGTGGGCGTGCGGAGAGGATCCGATGGGTTTATATATACACACACCCCTCTATCGGATGGTACGTCAGCGTGAGGCTCTCTTTTCGGAGGATGCGCCGTCGCGTTCCCCGGCGCCGCGACACGTACGCTTGAGCTCCCGATGGCTATCCCCACAAAATTGAAATACACGCAGTTGTGGAGAGTCGAAAGAGTTGAAGGCATTTTTCCCCTGCGCGTGCGTAACATCGAGCACGGCATAAATGTTTGGCCGGAACAATGCCCGGGCTACAGCCTCCGGCGGCGCGACGCTTCTCCTCCCCGCTGCATAGAGAGGCACATAAAGCGGCCGGTTTTTTGGGCGGCGCAGGATCGTCTCTTCCGTTAAACGCACATCCCCGGGGCTTTATCGCGTTATTCCGGCCGGGCTTTATTCGCGGGCCGGCGGCTCCGGGCGGCCGTCCAGCCGCTTTGTTCCTCCCTCGGGGCTCTCGGACGCAAGGGCCGGAGATGGCGCAACCGGCCGGGCAGCGCCGGCAGCTGGCCAACCCCTTGACCTTTCACTGGCCGTACGGGGGTTGCCTCGGGGGGATCGAAAGGTGCGCCCGATCGGCCGGCTGACCGCTCGACTCCTCTGTGGCGCGCGCGGGGCCCTGCCGTGGCCGCCGTCCTCTCACCCCGCCCCGAAGCGCCCCCCCCCCTCTGCCGCCTCGACCCTATACGCCGCGACAGTGCGCGCGTGCATATATACGCGCGCGCTATTTCGTCTCCTCGGGGAAATATAGCCAGTGGCGTATATGGGGTGGCGCGCGTTTTTAACCGAGATGAAAATCTCGGGGCGGAGGCGAGCGCCCCCGGAAAGTTGCGAGCTTCCCGGGGTGGCCGGCCGCCGGGGCCGACGAAGCTTCCGAGCGTTACATTGTGCGCCGCGCCGCTGCGAATAAAGGCTTTTGTGGGCCGGCTCGTTCCGCGCTCATTGATTCCCGGGCGTACGTGGACTCGAGAACGTTTCCTTCGGCCGCTCGAGCAATATTTAGCTCGGCAACTTTGGAGGCCGTTATGGACGGTTAACCCGCTGTATTCCTTTATAATCGGCTCGCGCGCCAAACTCCATCCTCGTCCCCGCCGAGATATATACGTATACACATCCTCCGCGCCGACTCGTGGAAGCCGTGCCACCAACTCAGGGACACGTACACGTGTACATAATGCGTATGCGCACGAGGCAGGCCACAAGGTTCCGCGTTCCGGGCCACGCACCACCGAAACGGCCTCTTTGTGCAGCCGGAGGCGCAGGAGACGTCCGCCATGATATCGGCCGCAGGAGGTCCCGAGGCGGGAGTAGAGAAAAAAAAAAGGAGCGGCCCGGCCCCTGCGCCCGCAGCGCCCGCAACGCGCACACAAAGACAAAGGCCGAGGGAAAGGGATGCTGCAACGAGCGGCAGGGCCGGGGGCTGCCGAAATTACGGAATACGGTGTCGAGGGGGAGCCTATATATGGCGGCTGGGCCGGCCGCTCAATGGCCGCGGCGGCCTCGCCTCCTGCCTCGGCAGCCCCGGGGAGCCAACTGCCGCGCGCCACCCGATCGCGGCCCCTCCGCTGCAGCCGCTCCTGCGATTACGCGTTTATTGCGCGGCCGGAGTCTGATTTATGTCGACGAGTCAATTATATGCGAGGGATGCGCGCCAAGGATTCCAAGTGCGCGCGGAAGAGGGTAAACCGATTAGCCCGGGCGAGCCTTCGCGGCGAGCAGCGCCCGGGGGATGTACTGCATGTGGACGCGAGTCGCGGGGAAGACGCCGGATCGACCTGCCGTTTCATTTGCAGCGCTCGAGCGCGCCATATCACCGTGATGCGGGCTTTTCCCCGGCGCCGTCGTTGGCTCGTCGGCCGCTGCCAAATGACTAGAAACCCCCGCGAACGCAAATGTTTCCTCCAGTTTCGAAGGCATTAGTTGGACGAGCTCGGAATGACTCTCGCCCAAACAAGTATAATGTACGCGGGGTTTTTTTTTCAAGGGTATTAATTATACCCATTTACTTTTTTCGGGGCATATAACACGGCAGACGGTCGATGCGCCATGAAAAGCGTAGCGCGCCAAGTGTCGATTATGCTCGACTGCTCTGATTGATGCGATGTTTTCTCCTCAAGAATAACTCGACGCGTATACGAGGCAAACCTCGCGACACAGTTTCGGCACTGGCAAACTCCCGCTGTGGCGTGTACGCGCAGCGTTTAAACACACTCACAGAGAGCCGGCGTTTCAAGCAACGGCGCGCTTACATACACGCCCCTACGGTTTATACAGTCGGGTCGCGTGTGTGCGGCGGGAAGGGCGGAACGAGAGAACCGAGGCGTACACGGGTATAGTGGCGGCAGATATATACGCCGATCCTTGCGGTCTCCTTTCGCGCGCTTTGTTTTCCCTCCGAGGGCCGGCTGACGGAGGGCGGCTTCTCTAACGGGCCGATATATATAGCGCGCCTTTTTCACCCCCCGAGAAAAAAGAAACAGCTGGGCAGGAGGCGCGGCTGGATTTACCCGGCGCGATAAGACGGCGATAAGCAGTTAGGTCGTCCTCGAGGAGCCGGCCGATTAACGCACTGCGTCCGTTATACTGCCCTCGTTCCGCTTGATCGAGCGAGCGTTCGGCCGGTTGTCTTCCCCGGCGTTACCTAGCGCCTGGATGATGGCTCCCGAGCGAGGAGCGCTATCTTATCGTGTCGTGGTCGGCTCGCATCTCGAGTGTATATATACATAAGTCGTAAGTGGATGGAGTCGTTTCCTCCGATCGCCTCGCTCCCCCGCTCCTCCCCGCTTTTTCTGTACCTGTCCAACGCAAACTGTATAATACATCCGGGATAAACGACTGTTCGACAAATGGGCGCGGAAGAGCTGGAGCGAGAGCTCCATTTTGTAGGGGAGCGGGCCGCCATCCTTGCGTCGAGTTAACCCTTGCGCAACGGCGCGGGCCGTTCACCCTTTGGCTGGGGCTCGACTGGGCTGTCACAACGAGCGGCCCGGAGGCCCGCCTCCGCGATTGGCTGCGGCCCCCAGGGCAACCCTTCCCTTCGCTCGCGCGCCGCTCGGCCGATTGATTTCCAAGAGCGCCCGGCAGAACGAGCTCCCGATGACTCGGCTCCACCGCGGCGTAACCTCGCCGTGTAAAGCCGCCGGTGCATGCGCGCATATATATATATATATACACACGTAGGTCGAGTGGCTCGCGAGCCGGCGCGGCCTTGGGCTTTGTTCGCCGGCGGCCGATTGGCTTTGTGCGCCCGGCTTCCTGCAGCAGGAAGTCGGGCCGAGGACGGCTCTCCGGGCGCGGTTATCGGCGGAGGCGCGCGCGACACGATTGGCCGCGCGCCCAGCGCCATGGCCGCGGGGAAAGGATTCGTTACGCGCGCGTGCCCCGCTTTTTTCGGGGCGAAGCCGGTAAAAAAAGGAGGAAAAAGGGTCGGCCGCGATCCCGGCGGCCCCGGGACATCTGCGGAGGGGCGGCGCCCCCGGCTCTCGCTCTCTCTCTCTCTCCCCGTCCCCGCGGCGGGGCCCGGCGGAGGGGGGCATCTCCCGGGCCAGCCACCCACCGAGGCGCCCGCTAATTCCCTCGTTTGCAGGCGGGCTCACGCGGAGGCCGATAGGCATCGGCGCGCCCGCGACCTCGTAACTCTCCCACACTCGGCCGGAAGCCCCGGGCGTCTCCTTGGCATGCAGCCGTGGCGGACGTCGGCCCCGGGCGCATGCTAATCGCCCATTCGGCGCCGGCCGAAAGGAGCCAAGGCCCATTGGCCGCTGGCTCTTCCCGCCCGGTCGATCAAGCCCTCGGCCCTGCCGATGAGCGCCTGCCGGAACGATCCTCTTCCCCGGGCGTCGGTTGCGAGGGCCCCAAGACGGCGATCGCGCGCCATTACGTACGTTATACGCGAGGAGGAAGGAGCCAGTGGCCGATCAAAGAGGCGGCCTGCCCGAAGAACCGTAAGCGCTGCGTATCGGGTTACCGGCGCGGGAGGTTTTCGGCCGCGCAGGTGCCGGGGATCTGGCCGCGCGGCGACCCGCCGGCTAAACAAATTGAGTGAAAACGAGAGCCGTCGTAAATAAACACTCGGAGCGCCGGGGCGCGAAGCCGCCCGGGCGTTCAGGCCCCGGGGCCCCGAAAAAAAAAACGGAATCCAAAGCCGATTCAATAAGATTTTTATCCTTTTACCTATATCTATATATGTGTGTGTGTGTAACGTCCCGGGGCTTTTATACCCGCGCGCGCGCGCGCTGGAGGGACACGCGCGCCGGGAATTAGTTGCAGCTTGCACCTGAGCTACGCACGGGCGGCGCGCGCTCGCGCGGCAATATCGGCCGATCTGAGGAGGGCCGTGACTCGGGGCCTCTCCCCGGCGGCGCCGCTGCAGCCGGGCGCGCGCCCGATCGATCAGCCGGCCGCGGCTCTCGGAATATATCCATTTTTCACTTCTTCCTCACCTATTCACTTTGCCCGGCCTCTCGCCCCCTCGGCCGCTCTTTTACCGACGCCAGCCCGGCTTTTCTTCTCGGCTTTATGTACTTCGTGACGCTCCGCGCGCTTCTCCCTTTTTTTTTCCCTTTTTTCTGATTATTCACGTGCGCTTTTGCTGCCTACCGGTCCAAATGCTTCCTCGATCGACCTTTTTAATGATATCGCCGTGCCAGGCACCCCCTACAGCCGTCGATATATATAACGACCCGGGGCTCCTGTCGAGTGCGCTCTTAGGGCCCTGTCTGCGGTTCGAGCCGCTCTGCAACTTGCCATTCTCTTCAAACACGATGACATTATTTCACAAAAGCTCCTCCTACTTTTTCTCCCTCTACCTATTTCAATGTTCGAATTCACTATTGGAATTCCACAATCTTTATTCCTATTTTTTATTCTAATAGTACAAAAATGCCAGATCGATTGCAAACGATATTTATAATTCAAATTTCATACCCTCTTTTACACGAACTGTTGAGAAATTTTTCTACTTTGTCTTATAGAACTGAAATCAATTACAAACCGAAATTTCCTTCTATCAAAATTAATAAGGTAAAAAGAGTATAGTAATTATTAAAATTATACTTTCATATGCACTTAAGTACCTACATATAGAGACATACGTAGAACATAAAATTTACGTTTTTATATGTGTATAAAAATAAACTACATAACTCTAATGTCTGCCATGAAAGCCACGTTAATTTCAGAATGCATGACTTACAATTATTACATACGGCCAAATCAACTCTGCACTACCGTTTGTGCCTTTTGTTTTTCACGACAGAGTCGATGTATTTCATATAAATTTTAATCTACAAACAGTTCTGTACTATCAGAGACTTTAATTAATTACAAAGAATTCATTGTAAGTATTTATATTTGATATAATACCGATCAAAGCATATTTCAAATCGTAAAATAATGAAAAACTTTACAATACAATAATAGACTAGATGTAGAAGATATAAGAGTATAAGAAAAGGTAGGTGCAGGCATTAATTTATTTCCATTAGCACCTTGAGACTACTAAATTATAGAAGATTCATAGATAAGTAGGAGTCATCTGCAGTAATTTCTATTGAGGGAAAAAAACTCTTAAAAAACATAAGAGTAACGATTCAGAATAGACTTTGTATGTTTTAAATTGATTGCCGGGTATTCTGATGCAAATAAACGAGGGCCGAGACACGCTTTTGAATTTTTTCAACCAAATAAGATAATACCAGGGCGTAGGAAGCTCGTGCCTAGAACTCGACACGTAGGCTAGACAAAGTTTGGGCGAAAACCTAGCGCCCCGTAGAATAGAGTGCTTAGGAGGCAGGGGAGCGCAGGAGGCCCGGCAGGAGCAGCACTTGATCGGGAGTTATTAACACGTCCGCGCGGCGCTGGCGCTCCATCGGGGCCCTCTAAAATAGAAAGCCCGTGGGGGGGAGAGGCGGCCATTAGCCCGGCGAGGGTCCCGGCGTCCTCCCGCCGCCCGCGCGCCTGCGCCCACAAAAAAGACCGAGCAATTATTTTAAGCGGCTGCGGCCCTCGCGGCCCTCGCGATCCCGTAAAGCTGGAAGAAAAGGGCGCGTAAAAAGGGAGCCGGTGGGGGGAAGGTCGGCCGCGGCGGCGGCGGCGCACGCGACGCCCAACAACCGGCGCACTTCCTCGCGCGCGCGCCCCACCGCACACACGTACGCCTCCAGCCGGGGGAGCAATTTTCGTTGCGTGCCCGCGCGCGCGCCAAGTACACGTACGCGGCGCGCGAGTAACTCGAGAGGGCGCGGGCCCTTCCCCCGGTGCCGAGGCCGCCCTTTCCCGACAATGCGCGCCCGGCCCGCGACTCGCTTTCACGTGCTTTTTTTTTTCCCCCCGGGGCGCGAACGGGGTCGTACGCGGCCGGCGCGCGTCAATACCCGCGCGTGCAGCCCCCATCAATTGGGCCTCGAGGAGCCGGTCGAGTGCCGCGCCGCCTCCCCGCCGCCGAGGTGCGCGGCCGCGAGGCCCGATCGAGAGGTGAAACATTAGCCGGGGCGGGGAGGGGCGGCCAATGGCACGCGCTCATTAGGCCCGGGGATGTATGTAGCGGGGGGAGGGCCGCGGCAGCAGCTGGGCCGTAAAGCGCGAGTAATTATCCCGATTAGACGCGATAAAGGAGGCCGGCGGCGCCTCCAATCCTTTGCGTGGCCTATACCGCCCCTAATGGCTGTTTCGCGCTCAAGGAACCTCTTAGTTTTATTTTTTTTTTCCCGGGGAATTACCGCGCGCTCGCTGGGGGTTTTAAGGGCCCGGCTGCACCCTCCTGTCCTCGGCTATTTCCAGCCGGCGTATATATCGCCTCTCCAGAGACTCCTGCATGCTTCCGGCCCTCCTTACATTCACCTTTTAGGGCCGGCTTCGCCGCACGCTCCCGCCCACTCACGCGCATTCGACTTTGTTATATAATCTAGGTTAGGTCACGAGTTGGAGGAAGGGAGGCCGATTAGCCCCGGTCGGAGGCGTTGGCACACGTGCGCCTCGCACCTCATTATGTACACTTATGTGCGCTGTTCGTTATTCGCGGAAGGAGCCTCGGCCCGCAATCTCGGAGGGCTTTCTTTTTTCAATGGTGCCACGGGCCGGGCCGCAAGGGGAGCATAAACTGCCGGTTATTTGCAGCGGCCCGGGCGGCCTCTTATCTCGCGGGCGGCGCCACTAAAACACACTCGGAAGCTGGGCGCGAGGCGCACGCGCCTCCTACCTGCGTCGTCTACCCGCTGCCGGCCACTTGAAAAAAAAAAAAAAAAACAAAAACCGGGGCCTGCCGCTTCTGTTATTTTTTCCCCTTTTTACTTCTTCCCCGGCGCGCATGTAATCCGGCTTTCTTCCTCGCGCGTATACAATGCACACATGCGCGCGGGCGCGTGTAAGCAAATGGGCGAGCCGGCGGGATTGAAAGGAAAAAAAGAGAAGGGAAGGAGGCGGGGGAGGCGTCGGAGGCACGCGTCGGCGCGCGCGGCCGGCTTTTTTACCGGGCGAGATGGGGCCCCCAGATCTCCGGGCCAACGCGGCTTATTTATAATGCGGCGCGGCGGGCGACGCCTCGGCCCTCCCTCCACGCGCGCCGCCTCTAATTGGAGTGGCTTTCTTCTTTACGAGGTCGCTCGCGCCCTTTGCCTACCGATCGCCTCGTCCATTGTTAGACCGGCCAGCTCCTCTCCCCCGAGAACGCGTATATGCATCGAGCTGGGGGCGGAGGTGTGTCCTCGCGGCAGACGTAGGCGTCGCGGCGAGCTCCCGCGGAGGCGCCTGCACGGAGGAAAAAAAGATGCCCGGGCGACGTCCCTTCGGGGGCGGCCGGCCGCGGCGCCCTTGATAAATAGCCCTCGAGGCCCGGCCTGCGGCAAATGCCCCCCCGAGCCGTATAAAATTCTCATTTCCAGGGGCCGGCGATTAAAGCGAGGCTGCCCGCGCCAGGGATATTAACCGCAAGCGCGCTCGCATACACGCGCGATTAACGGGGAGAAAAATGGTCCTCGCGCGATTGGGCCGCGGGCCGGGGGCTCCGGGTGTCGACGCGCGCCCCCGTGCCCCTCCCCACCCCACGGCGGGGGGGATCCACCCCCAACGCCCCCAAAGCAGCCCCCGATCACGACTGCGCGTATACATGTGACGGCGCGGCGCGCATTGGCTGCACACGCGCCGGGAAATCCTGCAGGGGCGCAAAGGGGACGCGCGATGCGCCCGGCCGGCGGGGGAGGGGCCACCCCGCGCCCTTTTATTCCCTTGCCCACGCGGCTTGGGGAACCAACGATTTTTCCCATTTTTATACGGTCCGCTGTTGCGAGGAGCGCGCACTGCTTTTCCTCCTCGCACCGAGCAATATTATATAAAGAATTTACCGCTCTTGTGCACGTGGAGCACGTATAGGTGTCTTATGGAAATGAATGTTAACGATGCGTCGCTTTTGTGACACTTGGCTTGGTGTAAAGATCAGCCAATCTAATGTACAGGCCGCGTTAACGTCAAATAATAAACATCATCGGCGAGAACTATACTCATTATCGCTATAGTCTGCAGCAAAGGCATTATCTACAGCAGCCTATATCTAAAGTGGAATAAACGGCGAGAAAAAGTTGGTTAAAACAATTACTAAATACTTTTCCGTTAAAATATTCACTCGGAACAACGTACGGTATGAGATCGACGTCTGACTCAAACTATTCTATTCGTAAAAATCCAATATTTCTTCATGAAATTCCGAAACTTTTCTGAAACGACGCGACGAACGCAGCGTGTAATATTCCACCAGTAAAAAAATCCGCTGTCCCCCATTATTTTTGCATACTAGAGCGCACACGGGTAAAAGCAGGATCGTCTCTAATGCTTATTATCGCTTTGCAATCGATGAGCGTAATGCCCGGGCGCCCGTGGAGGGTGCAAAATCAAGCGCAACACGGGAGCGGCCAGCGCGGGGACAGTGAATTATGCACGTGAATTGATCGCATGCACGGCTCGCCGTCACGGGCATTTTCGTCCGCGGCGCGCTCTCGCTCCGCTCGTACAAAACCGAGCGATTTTGCGGTCGCGCGGGCCGATATACGATCGTTCGCACTGTTATTAATCTCTCGGGCACGGCAAACTTTCTTCCTATTCTTCCGTGCGGGCGCCGCGTGCACGGAACGATGCTCTCGCGCCTATCCTCATTATTGCCTCGTGTACGTGAAATATATGCGCCGCGGTGACCCCATGCACATTATTAGATTTTACTCTCTGAATAATTCAGATTTATTTTCCGAATAATACAGCATGTGTTTGTTTCGGGAATAAATTATCCACATTCAACGAGTAGTATACATTTGTAGCCGATTCAAAATCGAAATATATATATATATTGAGGTACTAATGTTTATTGGAGTTGTAAAATTGTATACAGTACTAGAAACAGTATACTTGTAATGTTGCCCGTAGCATGCATTGCGACGCGTTTTCTAAAAGACGCTAAGACCCCGGTTCTAGGCGTAATACACGATTGTTATCATTGTTATTTATGCATTATTAGTCAGCCGAGTATACGTAGGACGAGACACAGAACGAATAGTCCTCGGTCCTTCACAAACTAAATTACTATTCTTATTTATTATATTCGTAATCTGTGTGCAAGAGTGAATACGAAAAAGGCATTTAAATTAACTCGTAATTACGTGCGAGTAATAAGAATTATTCGATCGATACTCAAAGACAAGATGAAAGATTCCTATTCCATAGAAACGTACAAAGGGAGAAATAATTTATATTCTCGCTGATTATTATCATTCCCACGCGAGGGGCTTCCTCCTCCGTCTCCTTTTGTTTCCCTCCGAGAGGAAAGGTAGACTCGGGTGATAAGCCGGGGGCGATAAGCGCACCCGGGGGCGGACAATGGACGCGGGCGACAATCGCGCGGGCGGCTCGACCGCGGCAATAATCCAATATTTAAGCAAAACACTCGATGGCCGCGCGCAAATATTTACCGCTCGCGCGCATCCCGCAAATCCCTTGTACAAACTCCCCCGGAAATATCCTCGAATTTTCCCGGGCGAGAAGACGTCTCGCGCGCGCGCGCGCTCGTATTGTGCGGCCCATGGCGAAAGAGTTGACACAACATGACAGGGCCCGGACAATGGCCCGGGCGACTGGCCGTATTATGACGGGCGGATCCGGGCGCACAATGGCCGGTTGACGGGCCGGCGGCGCGGCTTTGGCCGCCGGTACCCCCGGATTATCGCGAAATTGCGGAGGCGCGTGAAAAACGCCTTTGACGCGCCGCGGGCAAATTAGAATGCGCTCGGAGCCCTGTGGGAAGCCGGGCCCTTGTAGCCCCGAGTCGGCCGCGATTTTCCCGATTTTCCGCCGGCCGGTGCTTGTTTATTGTGGCCGCCGGCGGAAGGAACCGATGCAGCGCCGCTTATACGCACGCTGAGATTTTAATGCGCCCGCCGCGCCGTATAATGTCCCCCGGAGACACGCGTAAATGCGCGTGATGGGTAAAAAAAAAATGTCCATTCGCGCGGTATTCATTGATCAAGGTGTAGCCACGTCGGCGAGCGATGCCTCCCAGAGGTGTAGGAGTGCACCGGGTGAGTAGGGCGATAAAAGCAACGGGCTGCTGTAAAGGGCCGCTGGCTTACCCGTTGGTCCAGCGACTCGGCCGAGGCCGCACCAGGACGCAGGAGTCGCGAGGGCCTGCGAGGCTGCGGCCTCCCCGGGAGTCTCTGGGCGGTGGGGGCGGGGGAGGGTGGGCCGGCGGGCCCTAAAGGCTGAACAGTTAGGTCGGGCCCCCATTGTCGCCCGGGCGCATCGCTAAAATATACAAACTGGCATAAAGCCATAAACCGCATTTTAGCGTTTTTGCGTCCGGCTGCATGCAAATGGGCGCGGGGGAGGGCGCGCCGCGGGGGCCGCAGATGCGCCCGGCCGTAAAGGCCCCCCCGGCGCACGGCCCACGCGGCCGCCGCCCCGGTAAAACGGTTAACTTTTTGACTCCCGGGTGCGCGCGCGCGCGCGCAACGCCCGGGCCTTTATGATTTTTAAGGCCGGCGGGCCGTTGCGTGGCGCGCGCGCACCCGGGCCCCGACGCTCCGGGCCTGGCTTTTATAATGCCCGCCGCGGAGCCGAGCCTCCGCCGTATTTCACGCATAATTGCACGGAGGGCCCCATAACGGCCCGGGATTATTGCAACATAGACGCGGCCGCCCGGATTTTTACCGACGGTCCTCCTGCGCGCCCGTGTAGAAGCGACCTCGGCCTGTACCGAGCGCACCACGTACACATGTATACAGGGTGGGCCAAAAGTGATGCTCGGAAAAGGCGACGCACGCACCGGGAAGCCGTAGAGGCGAGAGGCTCGCGCGTGCCGCCCCTTTTGCCCCGATATTAGCGCCGGCTCCCGCCCGGCTCTCCCGATAAATCTCCGCTGCCGATCAGGGGCGCGTGCTCGCTCGGCCGAGTGGTTCTACCCCGTCCGGGGCCCGGAGCAGCCTTTCATCGCGCTCGCCCAAATTGCGGAGAGTAAAAATAAAAAAAAAAAAAGAAAAGCTGCCCGCGGCCGCCGCCCGGGGGCTTCATTTTTGCCCCCGGCCGCTCAATAATAGGAAGGAGCCGCCGGCCCCCCCAAAATATGTATTAAAGTTATAACCCCGCTTCCTCCTTTTTTTTTTACACCGCAGCTCGCACGTTACGCACGTTGTACACACGTGGAGTATAGGTGTGGGTATCCGTGTGGATGCATGTACCGCGCAGGGGCGATTTGTCACAGGTCGCCCGCTGGGCGCAGGTGCGCGGGGGCACACTTGGCTTCGCAGAAGGATTCCCCGCGTACTCGGCCGGCGATTCCGGGGCCGAGATACAACCCGCGAGGGCAGCTGCCGGCCCAGCCGCCCGAGGAGCCCGCCGAGATAGCCATCGGTCCCCCGCGCCGCGCGCGAAACCAGAGCGGCTCTTTTTTGCCCGATTCTCCCCGGATCGCCGGGGCTCGCGCGCCGCCCACAAATCAGGCCGGCAAAACGGCCCGCCTTTCATTTGCATCCCAACTGGACCATACTGTAAATCTCTCGGCGCGCGGCCTTGCCCGGAGGCTCCTCGGCGCCCGGCGCCCCCCGCTTTTCCTGCATCTCGCTCCTCGGCCGCGCGTCGACGCAGATATTATGTATGCATAATGGCCCAGCGGGCCCTCGGCCGGGCGGCAGGCCCGGCCCTCTTCACGCTTTTCCTCCCCGAGGCCTCCCGGCGATTCATAATTTTCCATCTTGATAAGCAGTTGCGAGGCGGACTCGAGCCGGCCATCGCCGCCGATTCCAATTACCGGCAGAGTTCAAAGGCTGACGTCGCGCCCCGCGCCAAGTCGAGCGAGCCGTGCGCCTTGCCCCAAGGTCGCCATATATAGGCATGGGCTTCGGCGTACGACAGGGCGCGAAAGAAGGGCGCATCACCGGGACGTCAAAGACAAAACCAGCGGCTCTCGTCCCCGGTGTATACACAAGGCAATATCGGCCGGGGCTGCGACAGCCTCCGCGGCAGAGAGAAAAACTCGTTAACCATCGAGTGCGGGAGGGGGACGACTCGCGCCCGCTCCGCACACGTTGTATATATATATAGGAATATTTCTCACCCTGCCACGAATTGATCCGAAAGCCAAATAATAGAGCGTGTGACGAAGCCAAGAGGAGAGGGTGTACCCAGGTGATAGAGGAAGATAAAGATAAGGAGGAGAGTATTGGGCAGAGATATACATACATGTACGCAGGCATAATGCCCGAGCGAGATTCGGCCGCGCAAGATACGCCGAGAGTATTTGGATGCACTTGGGGCCCTTTTCGCGGTTATCGATCGAGCAAATACGAGGACGACTTATAACCGAATGCTTATGTATCTGCCCTGTGATTGTCCGGAGCGCAGGCTATCGGCTGCACGCGGCCATCTGCAATAGGCCCGGGCTAATATCCACGTAATGCCCGGCATCTAAAGGCCATTACTTTCCATCCAGCTGGCCGATGAAGCCATCAATCGAGGCAAGATTCCCCAATCCGAGCGGCAGCGGGGCTCTGCGGGCGCGTCGCGCGAGGGACGTCAATATCCACGCCCTCGACGCGCCAGCCTCCCGGACCGAAGGAATAATAAATCCCCCGGGAGAAGCGGCCGCGGGTCAAAAAAACACAGAGAGAAATGGCCGCTGACGGGCGAGATAATAAAGCGCCGAGAGCAGCTCGCAGCGCTTATCTGGCCCGTGCGAAAAAGGGAGATAGGCGCGTCGCCGAGAGCCGAGAGCGAGGTAAAATGTCCCGGAGAAGAGCCGTGTGTACCGGCCCCGGGTGTTTGCTTCCTGATTATTGTCCGGGCCCGAGTCCAGGTCCTTGTTGTCGGACACTCGAATCGCCCCGCCACAGATACGACTAATCTCGAGCGAGGGCCTATGCGCACGCCCGGGGCTTCTTATATTTTTACTCGTCTCGGCCGTTTCCCCGACTGTCACCGGCAGGATTTTTCCCTTTGTACAATTCTGACGGAAGGAGCGAGGGGAAAAGGAGTGTACACATACATACGCGTATACGCACTCGATCGCAGCGGTGTGAATTAAGACGGCGAATATGCTGCGGGGAGTCCGAGGAGTCACCGGGAGTCGGTCAGTCGGTTGCTCGGTCCCGTTTTTCCCCGGGCGGCTCGTAAACCCCGACGGCGACGAGGCGCGCGCTATCCTTTTTACGACTAAGCCGAGTATACAACTAGTGCCGGGGCAAAAGTCAACGAGCGCACTCGGGTCGCCATATAAGCGGGAAATTAAAAGTGGAGCGGTTACTCAAGGCGGCCGGGGCATTTAATTGAGCTGGGCGCGCGAGGCCCGCAGCGCCCAAGGTCACCTTTTTATGGCGTGGCTTTTAACCTTCGGTTTTATTGGGGCCGCCGGGGTCCTTTTTGCATGCTGCGGC
This sequence comes from Sycophaga agraensis, assembly GCA_018906755.1. NCBI lineage: Eukaryota > Metazoa > Arthropoda > Insecta > Hymenoptera > Pteromalidae > Sycophaga > Sycophaga agraensis. Next base: position 4,347,419 of record JACCIE010000011.1, read on the forward strand.
TCGCGCTCCCCCCCCCCCCTCCGAGGAGGGTCCCCGATGCAATTTGGAGGGCCAGGTTTTCCCGGCCGGGGGAGGCTCGCGGCCATATATACAGTCGCCTGGCGGACGCACACGTCCGCGCTCCTGGCTCAAGAGCCCTAGGCCTCCTGTGCATATGCGTGTTATAAAGCACGAGCGGCGGAAAAGTCACCCGTGCGGGGGTCATTTTTCCGCATGTATACATGTATATGTAAGAGCGGCCCCGGGTTTCGGAGGCGCGCTTCACCCTTAGGCGGCCTGCGCAGTTAACCTACATTGGAGGCCCCCGTAAAGCGGGCAAGACTAGTGCAATTCGGCGAACGGCCCGGGGGCTTCCGGCTAATCCCCCCCACCCGCGGCCCAGCCGAGCCCCCACCCCCCCACCACCACCACCACCCCCCCGGACCCCGGGGTAATGGGTTCCCCCGCCTTCCCGGAAGCGCAAGGGTTATTCCCCGTAATAAATGCAGCCCCGGCCGCGCCGGGGGGCCATATAGAAGCCCCGGCCGCAGGAGAGCCCGACAAGTCCACCGAGGCCTCGCCAAAAGTCAAATAACCCCATAAAAAGTCGTAAAGCAGCCCACGCCGCCACGGCCTGCGCCCGGGGCCCGGCACCTCGCAAAAATCGCGCGGCCCCTCGGGCTTGCAGCGAGCGCAAGCCCAAGCTGCCCGAGTTTCCTCGCTTCGACCGAGGCCCGAACCACCCCTCCGGCCCTCCCTCTTCCGCCAGGCTCTTCCACCCGCTTCATCTTCCCCGTCTCTTAGCGTTGCATTTTTTCGGTTTACGCGCAGAGTACTGCCTCGTATTTTCCTTCTTCAAGTGGACAACGACTCTGACGGAGATGGCGCTGCCTTGAGGCCACGCCAGCTTTATATGCGCGGCTCCTTTCACGCTCTGATAAAATATGCATCACGTCTCCACATACTTTGCAAAGTAATTCTTTACTGATTCAGATATTGTTTTTAGAATTACAATTCAGTGTATCCAATGCATTTTACAAACGCGGTATTTAGTGTTAAATACTTTTGAATAGGCAAATACTTTAATCTATATATTTCGCCAAAATATTGTATAACCAATTGAAATAAAATAGTCCGTCTAGACAAGTACGGCTATGACTGCCAATATTTTGTTTACCAATAAGCGTTTTCTGCCGACAAATATTTTCAAGTTTGTCCCAAAGATGTCAATATTTTGAAGTTTTCTAATGGTTATACTGCGCTTAGCCTTGACTTGCTAAGCATTAGTCACCAAAAAAACTTTAGTATTTTATTTGACCGTATCGTTCTCCGACACTTGGCCTTTGAGTCGAGTAAAACGGAGGGTAAAACGTTAAAACGGTATCCGTAAAGCCAATTAGCCGGGGCCATAAAAAATAAAAGTTGCAAGATTCACGTAAATATGGCTCGGCTGAATGGGAAGGATGGGAGCAGCGGCACAGGCGGCCCCATTGAATCGAGAGTCGGGCCGCCCGCGCCTCCAGGAATTCGCCGGGGCACGGAATCGCGATCGATCGGCGCGCAAGCGGGGCTTGCGGGCGCGTTGTTTACAGTAAAGACAATGGCCGTATCATGGGCGTCGGTCCGTGCGCGCGGGCGCTTGGTCGGGAAAAGGGGTCGTGCCCGGGGTCCGCACGGCCGGTGATCATTCCGCATAACGAGTTGCGAGTCGGCGAGCCGGCGATCGGCCCTGCCGACGGGCACCCGGCCCCAGGTACGCCCGGGGCTCCCCACCCGGGGCTCCTACTGATGGGCCCGGCACTGTCCCCGCCCGGGACACTTTGCCCCCGCTAATAGCGATAATTGCAGCGGGCCCGCGCACCTTTCCCCCTTTATTGCGGGGGCGGCACTGCCGCGTTTACTGCGCGGCCGGCCCGTTATATTGCGCGGGGAGACGACACTCGACGACATTTGCGTCGCGGCCCTTTGTGCCCCGGCTGACCCTATTAGTTTATTTATTTATGGGGCGGCCCCGGGCCCCGGGCCTATACGCGCGTACCTGGGCCGCGCGCTCGCCCCACCCCCGCCGACCCACCGCAGGACCCACTGACTTTTTACAAATTGGATGAGGTTTTTATTTATAAGCCCGCGCGAGGGGGCCTCGATCGCGCGGCCGCCCCTCGTAAATCACCCCCCGGCCGGCCGCCACCTCTTCCTCGCGGGGGCTCGCGGCTCGACTTCCGGTCCGGCGAGTGGCCGCGCGCCGACTCCTCCGGGCGCGGGCGCGTCACGCGCGGAAATGATCAATGACCCCGGGGGCATTGTCGGCGGGGCGCGCGCGGAAGGTGCGCCCGGACCGGAACCGGGGCCGTCCTTACACGGGGCCGCGCGCCAAATCGATTAGCCGAAAAGGTTGGCGCGGGCGCGCAGATGAGCAAACACGAATCAGCATAAACGGCTGCCCGCGGCCGGCAACATTAATCAAGCCGCGCTTCCCTAAGCGGCTCGCAAAAACCCCGGGGAAGTGACGAGTCGGAAACGTGGTAAACACTGGCCGGGCTGAGGAGGGGGGGAGGCGCGGTGTCACAACACCGGGCCCGCCGATGCCCCGCCGCGCCCTAATCCTTTGACCCGAGTCACGGGCCGCCGGCCGTCCCTCCCGCGGGACCCTTCCCGAGGCCTTCCAAAGAGTTGGGGCTGCGGGGCGCGAGGATCGCCGCGGCCCTCCGCAGGGAGCGGCCCCTTGTCCCTTTTTTTTTTTTACTCCCCGCATTCCTCCGCGACGCGGCGCGAGCCCCGGGATACCGTCTGGGGATCGGACCCACCCCGCGCTTGCGGGCCTCCCACAGGAGAGCCCCGCAGGTTCGGTCCCGTAGGTGCACGCTCACGACGGCGCTGCTCGGATGCGTTCCCTCGGACGCACTGCGGACGAGACGGAGGCCCGCCTCCACCCTTTAATCCCCGGACCCAAGTTTAATGTCCGGGCGAATCGACCGTAATCCCCGGCGGCGGACAATGCCCGAGACAATGCGTCCGGGAGAGGTAACAAACAACAAATCAATTTCCCCGGGGCGGTGTAATCTACGTCCTCGAGAGCGCGCGCGTACCTCGATGTACACATAAACGTGTATATGGATATATGGCCTCAATAGAGCGCTGAGCCGGCGGGCTAATTCAATTAGCGGGAAATCCAATTATTTTGTCGGTGACTTCGGGGAAGGGCCTCTCGGCCCTTGCAATCGACTCCTGTCCCCCGGCCGGGCGAAAGGGTCACGCGCCGCTTTGTTTTCGCGCGGCATTAACGAGGGGCGGGGTGGGGGTGGGTCGCAGGACCCGCCGGCCGGGGGGTCGCCACCTAGGCGTTCCCGGAAGCGCTTTTTCGCCCTTGGTACCTTCTCGGGAAGCTCGTTAATTGCCCGCGTGCCCTCGTTAATGCCCGACTTTTTCGCCGACGCCCACGAGGCGGTGATTTATGCGCGGGATATATTGCGCGCTCGGTGCACCGCCTGTCGTGCGCGCGTGTAATTAGACGGGCCGGGCCGTCCTCGTAAACTCCTCGTTTGATTCCTTAATTCTGTTTGTACACATTGCTCAAGTCCTGGGCGTGTATACTCATGCGCGGCTTAGGAGAGCGGCTTTACGACAGGGTTAACCCCGGCCTGCCTGCGCACGGCTACCTCGGCCCCGCCGCCCGAGTCTACACCTTTTCACGGGGTGCGTAACAGTGACGTTGGCCACCTAAGCTTAATTAAATATTAGTGCGACAATTGACGAGAGATTATCGTGGGCCAGCAGAGCGCTATCCCGGCCCCTGCGTCCGTCTCCTCGTCCGCTTCCTTTTCCATTTTTCGGCGCGCTCGCTGAGGACACCGGGGAAAACCGGGGAAAAAAAGGGAGCAGCCCGCGGCCGGTCGAGCCCGTTTCCTCGATAAGAAGGGACAGTCCCCGAAAAAAAAAAGGACAAGGGCCAGCGGAGGCTCGCGAGCAAAGAAACCCGAGCGCTCGGCCAAAGTAACCAGATACCATTGGGCATGAGAGTCTTTTTCCCTATTTACGTAATCTATACAACTCCTTTGCGGACAAAAAAACCCCGTCCAAATGACCAGATTTCCAAAAAGATATTTCCTCCCAAAGCACAGGCACACGCGGCCACCCCGTTTCCTCGTATTTTCCTCTCTTTCCGCTCGGATTCTCTCCTTCGCAACGCACCGGCCGTCCGTGCATCCTCTTTCGGCTTCCTGTTTTCATCGAACCCCTAGCGACGAGAGCTCGGATGAGAGGACGTTCTCCAGCATCTCCCATCTTTCTCGATATATAAGAGAGCGCTCATAGCCGCGACATTCGTCACTCTCGAGAAAAACCCACAACCTATACTTCTCTGGTAGGACGCGTACGGCCAACTGGCGAAAAGGAGAATTTATTCAAATTTCGGGGCAAGGTGAGGCGCGCAAGGCGGATTCGCACGGTGCGCCCAAATCAATGGGCCGTTTACCAAGCCGGGCGCAAAGGACTTTGACTTTGCGCGCGATTTGAAAGGCCGGGATTTTTCGAGAGCGCGCATATATTCGTCCCACGGCAGTTGATCGGGAGATAAAGGCGATTCGGTTTTTGCCCCTGCGCGGGCCGATGGCACGGCCGTGGCCGGGCGCGCAAAAAGGTCCTCAGGATCCGCGGCAGATTCCCATGCGTACAAGAGCGCCTCCCACTCGCGCGCGTAACCGACGCGGCCGCCCATCTGCTTTGCACGCCTGCGGACCCAGCCCTTCGTCTCATCCCTTTTGTCCGGCGAGCGAGCGGTCAAGCGCCGCGCGATATTGGGTTACGCAATGTTTGTTAATTGTGAAAGGGGACACTGGCGGGGCCGCGGCGCGCCTGCGTGGGAAGCCCTCACTTGCTCGGCATTTTCCGGGGGGGGGAGAAAGCCGACCGGGACGCGCGATCCCCCGGCAGATATATATGTACACGGCGCGACGAGTGTAAGCCTCGCATACACGCGCACTCTTTCCGGGGCGGCAGATGCGCGTGGGATGACTCGCCCTGCGACCTGCCCGTAATCCTCTCCGCGCGTTCGCGCAATTTTTCTTCGGGGCCGGCGGCTCTTCATTCGGGGGATTTGGAGATGTGGCGCAGATTGCGAGGGTCCGGCCGGCCGGAACCGCCGCAGGCGCAAGCCTCGCGCCGCTGCGACGTGACGCTGATGAATCGCGCGGGATATCCCGGGGAACCTGCGCCGCGCTTTTCGCCCGCGTGCCGCTAGGCCCTTTGCCAAAGGCTTACAACTCTTGCACAATAGGGGAAACACGTTTCTTCCTGTAACTCGTAAGAGCCGGACCGCCGCCCGAACCCAAGGGAGAGATCACGGGCTTTTCACCTCGCCTTTCAGAAGCCGCGTACTAATCTCCGTCCTAACGAGCGACAAAAAACTTACTCATTCGAAAAAATCTCAAAGATAAATATTTTAAATATTATTTATAAATATCGCTATATTACGTTGCAGTATAATAATTATGTACATTATTAATATTATTCAATAATTGTTTATACCGCTTTTTCTCTAACTTATGCTCTCAAACCTGATACACCTTATAAGGCTGACAAAAAATGAATATTTATTATATCATTTTACTGTATTTAAAAGGAGTTAGACTGTATATATGTACATTTTTTTGATAGGTTTAACTTCCATAATAAATTTAGAAGCTATTATATAAATCACATTCATAATTGATAATTGTATGTGGAGTTTAGAATTGCATAATAATTACAAATGCATTTTTTCGGGCTATTTTAATTAGATTATAATTATTATTGCATATAACTCAGAATATCAAATATATACATGTACTCGTATGTATATATTAATCAATTTATTTAAACTTATAAAATGTCCTATAAAACTAAATATAATATTTTTAATTTTAACACAAGTGTGAATTTTTTGTACAGAGATAAAACTGGAATATACTGCAAGGTGGAATGTGCAAAGTGTTCAAGTTGAAAGAGCCAGGCGCAGAACAATTCGATCAAGAAAATATTTGGTACTTGCTTTGACATAATGTACTGTTTACTTGTTTAGAGATACAACAGGTGTACTTTGCAGGTGTATTTACGTGGTTGCAGGATTAACCAGGCCACCTCTGGTCAAGGTATCTATTTTTCTAATGACCTCTGAATAGTGGAAAGGCGATTATACCGCAGCGAGTGCAACAATGTGTTGAAACAATCTACGCTACAATGCTAAGAGGGAAATTGAGCAACGACGCATCTCCGGCGCCGCTGGACCGTATCTTCCAGACTCTTTCAGCGAGGGGCCAGTAAGCACATTAAAATTCAAAAATACCTTTGAGAGGCAAACACGCGAAACGGCCGTCCGCGGCGGGCAACCGGCCGGCCCGACCCCCGGCCCAAAGCTCATTATCCTTTGAAAGAAAGAGAGGTAAAAAAAAAGGAGAACTGCATCGCGCAATCCCGCACAGTTGCAGGGCTGCGGGGAGACAATGCGTGCTTGGGAGGGGGGGGACCACCAGGGGCGGACTCCGGCATAAGGTCGGCGCAGGCCGCGGCCCTGAGGATCGCTGCACCGGGGCGAAAGAGCGGCTCTCCCGAAGAAAGGGCGCCTCCGCGCGGGGAAACTGACCCGGCCGACTACCGAAATAAGGCAGACGCCGGCGTGCGGCCGCCCGCTGCGCCCGCGGCCAATGATGCGCGTTTTCAAGCGCGAAATTCCGGGGCCGGCTCGCGCCCGCCCGAGCCCCACTGACAGGGGCCATATACGATACGCGCCGATACCTACGCCCGCGCCTGCATCGGCCGCCCTCATTGTTTCCCCAAATGATGAGGATTCCGGGAACGGCAAGGCGCCTTTGAAGCCTCGGGCCCCGGGGATCGCCGCCGATCGCCCGGCTTGCGATATCGCCTGCTCTATTAGGACCATATTGCCCGTGCTCTATCGAGCAATTGGACCTTGCGGTGAGTGGCACCCACACCGTCACCTCCTCCCTGTATATGAAGTATTGTTAGCCAGAGCTCGGACTATGGTTCCTCGGTAAACACATGGATGCGTGGTGTGCCAGTGTTATTAAATTCTCATCTATGCTTGTGTGACTTGCTTTTCGAGCGTTTGGGTACTTAACATCCTGAATACTATTCATCAAATGGAATTCATTTTATTAACAGGGGACAAGCGTACTTTTGTATATGAGTTTCTCTTACTCTCAGGAGACTAAGGATAGAATGACCATCGTTATGACCATTTTACAAAGCATTTTAAGGCGGCTCCGTCATATTTTCTCGCATCATCGTGACTTTTTGAGGGCAGGGAGTTTAATTATTGATTTCAAAAATAAAACAAACATTAGTTTAAATTACTTAATATATTCTCGGCGAAATTAATTTAATTGAATAAAAAAACTCAATAATAAAAGTTCAAATATTACAGAATTAAGTCAGAAACCAACTATTGATCCCAATAACTATAATTATTCTTTTCTAATCTAGTATAGTTACAGGTAATATTAATTAACTATATACATATTTACATCATTTGTACATTAATATTTGATTGTAATCAATTGTAAATTCAGTTAACATTTTTAAACAATTTAAAATATATTCAAATATGATTGTTATACATGTAATGTATGTATAATTTAATTATACTGATGGTATTTTGATGATGAATAAAATTAACAGTCGAATACAATATGCTTGAAGCTTAAATCAACAATTCTCAGTAATGTTTATATTAATGTTAATATTGATGGCTAATTTGTTTATGATTAATTCGGAGCCTCTTGTAATTAATATTTGATTTTGTCGTTTCAGATTCCATATTGAATTCTTGTTTGTTGCTCTGTTTTTATTTCGTTCAATAAACTTTTAGCTTCTCCTCAAATAAAGTTTCAATGAATATTAATTCGAATGTTAACAAACTTCTTCAAGTCAATTGTTGCTATAACTGATATTCTGTCATTAAATTTTAATTTGTTTTCTTGTGCGGCTAGGTGTTGTGAAATTTTGTAGTTATCTTCTTGGGAATATTTTGTACAGTTCATGTTTATATTTTCTCTTAATTTATTTAAAATATATTTTATTTCTTGTAAAATTGGTTTTTCGTATTGGTTTTTCGTATAATTATTCTTTATCAGATAATTTTTTGCTACTTTAGAACTATTATAATTTAGTTATACTTATAAATTTTATGTTGAAAGTACATTTATGTAAAAATATTTTAGTTGTTTTGAAGATGATCTTCTCCATATAAGAGTCATGATCTTACTTTACATAAAACTGCTACAAAAACTGCGGCATTAAAAACTTTTTAAGTATATTTTTTTAGTTTATATGCACTTGAAAACTTGAAGGAGAAGTCTTAAATATTTTCTAGTTCAAAGTACGTTTCTCATACGAAAGCTCTAAACGTATTTGCAACATCTTGTATACTTACGTAGCTAATAAATTAGTGAAAGAAAAGTAAAAACAAAAATGCCTACTATATGTAAACTGTACGTAAACTTATTATAATATATATTTAGTCTATATACTACAATTTGGAACCGTTTAGCTAATCAAATAAAATGTTTTGGTCAAATGTCAATAAAACTCGCATTTTCACAAACACTAAGCTATTGTACAAGTGCATCGCATAACTCTTTATTGGCGCTCATTCTCGGACTAAAGGGTAAACGGCTGAGCCCGGTGAGCGCGCCGAATGAATGGGCGGAGTAGGCGCCCCTCCCAAAAAGGGGGATAATAACAGAGCGCGGCTCGGTAAAAATCACCCTGCGAGTATAATAAACGAACGGGCCGCAAAGAGCGCACTCCAATTGAATATAACTTGATTTATTATTAACCCGCTACTACATATATCATATAAATGTTTCGCAGCGAGCCCCATCCCCTGCGTGGAAAGGAGTGTCTGCCGTGGCACGAAGGGTCGCGGGAGACCGGGGAAAATTGCGGCGGCGATTCCGTGTGGGGCCCCGTGCAGGTAAAAGCGGGGGTGGCCGAACGCGCAACCCTCTACTTCCCACGCTCCCCGTACTGCGTCTATACATGTATATATATGCGCGGATACCTGCGGCCTCCAGTGCACGCGTGCACCTCGCCCGTGTACACACGTACACGCGGGCACTCATCGCCCGCGGGCTTCTATTGATTTTTCTTGTTCTGCAGTTCGCCTTCCTCGCAGACACTCCGATCCTATAATTGAAGGGGGAGTTCAATTAATCCTTTACGGTATACGCCCGCGCTTGCCGAGTTTCGGGAATTGATGATCCTCCGTTTAGCCGCACTCACCGTGGGTAAAGGGTGCCGGTCGTTCGAAAGGGTCAGGTGAGGGGAACGGGCCTATTACAGGTCTGAGCGAAACAATTTTCTCCCGGTTTGATGGGGCGAAGGGTAGAATGAATCCTCATCGAGTGTCAGAAAATGAGTTTATGGAATAATGGGTTAAATGTACTGTGTGTCTGGTGCGCCTTTTAATACAATCGTTTATTCTCGATTTATTATACTTTAATACTAATGGAATAAACGTTTTCTTACAGCAGCCGGTTTTTGTTTTATGAAAGAATAATTGTTGTACCATCGTTTATCTAAAAACTACTTTTTTCTAATATGCATTTAAAAATATCGATGACAAATCTTATAATTATCAAAATCATTAAAAAATAAGCATATACGTTGAATTAAATTATTGATTATTTTTAGTAAAATGAGAACAAAACAGTTTTCATTCTTTTACAAGGGTAAATTTTATTAAATTTGTTATGTATAAAAAATTCAGACTTTGCACAAATGCAACGGAAGTCAATTAAAAAATTAAGGTTTCATTGTTGAATAATGTTAGAAAATAATTCAGATTGTCGATTTGTACAAATGCATTGCCTGTAGATAACGATAATCTGGAGCCTAACCCTTGGATTACCGCGTGTGAGGGCTGTTCTTTGTTGCATTCGAATACCTGCATGGGAAGGGATTGACAGCGGGATCACGTGAAAAGTGAAGCGCCCCGTCGTCAAGGTACACAGTGCCCGAAGCGCACCGGCGATTATGCAGAGACGACAGTCCACTGCCATTATATGACGGGTGCACAGAAGAAGAAGAGCGCGAGCCCTTATTACCGCCCCCGACAAGGAGAGCGCGAGGGTTTGGGGGACTCGTGGGGAATCGCAGGGGATGCCGGGTGCACTCACCTGCGCATTCAAATTTTTCTCACGCGCTCCCATTTCCACTCATCTCGCGGTCCGGGTCTCATGCGCGCCGGCACAAAAGTCGGGCCCGAGGGAGGCAGACGCAACCCTTTTCCAGGTAGACACGCACTCGTGGGCGAGGGCCCCGGTTGCGTCTCCCCGGGCCCAGCCTTATGCAAACGAGCGCAGTGAAAGGCGGACGCGGGGGCGCTCTATACCTGCCCGCGTCCCCACGATCCTATGGGAAAAAAAACGCGCAATTTTCAGGAGAAAAGGGATCGATTACGGGGTGTTGGGGGTGCGAGCGCAGTATCGTGACGCGGTTTTATGTGAAAAGGCCTTTATGAGGGAGAGTCGAGAGCGTGGGATCGCCTCCCGCTCACTCTTTCTGCCTCCCGCGCGAGCATAATCCGATTCGCCGCGAGGACGACCGGGAAAGCCCGACGCGGCGATCGTGGGAGTCGAGACCGCGGGCTCGCCCGATCGATCGCAGATCAATAAATCGGCCTGCCCGCCGATCGCCAGGATCCTCAGGCCGTACACCTCGCTCTTCATGCCCGAGACGCTGTGGCGGCGAGGAACCAACGGCCCTCGCACCTGCGGCTCCTCTTTTCTGGGCGCGGCCGATAATCGACCTGCGGGTGCGCGCCGGCGACCGGTAATCGGGCCGAAAAACACGAGCGGCACTAAAGCCATGATCCTTGAGGAAACCGGGGGCAAAAAGGAGCCGCGGGCGCACCTGAGCTTGCGCCCGGCACCGGCTTCCGCGCCCGTGTCCAATCACCGCGGCGAGCGCGCGCCCTCGTAAAAAGAGGAGTGGAGGAGAAAAAAAAAGGGAGGAGGGCCGGCCGGGTATTACGAGTCCTTTTCGGCGAAGGGGGCCGGGGGCGCCCGAGGAGGAGGAAAACCAGAAGCTTGTTTTCAAAAGCGCCGGATGATTTTCCGTTTGGCCCTGGACGGAAGTCATCCACTGCAGCCGAGCCGCCCCTTGTGCGTATACGCGCGCGTTCGCGTAGTCTTCCGCCGGTTTATGGGCACAAGGCCGGGTTTCACACGCCCATGCGGAGGAGACCGACAGCGGGACTCGCGCGGAACTGCACTCACCAATCATACATTGGTGTGCTTCGGTATATATGTGGTGCGCGCACTCTTTCCGGCGTCGCCCCTGGGCCACTGCCAACGCATCCCGGGGCGTTTATATGCACCCGAAATCGAGCCCGAGATGATTGGGCGAGATCCACGCCACCGTGAGAATCCAATGGACCGATGGTCGATCGAGGCCGCGCTGTCTGCGCCGCGGCCGTAAACTCGTGCCCGATCAAAATCCAAACATCCTGAAACAAACTATTTCCATCAGTCGGCGCATGCACCGATGCAGTTAGGCGAGTGAGTTATGCCTCGGACAAATGCACAATTAGTGCGCGGTATGAAATTCTAGAGCGCCGCCGCTCCCTCGGGGGGCCGCCCCGGGAAAAGCCGGAAAATTTACGAGACGCGAGCTGAGAGCCGCCTGTTCCCACAGGCTCGCCGGTCCACGGCGCGGACGCTCGCATCCGTTCGCTCCCTCGCGTTCGTGCCACGACGCGAGCACATGTGCCGTCGCCCTGCGCAAGCGACTCACGGCTATCCTCGGCCCCTGGAGATTACAGCGCAGGGGTGCAGATGGTGCGCCAAGGCACCTGCGATTCCCTGGCGCCTCAGCTGCGCCGCACTGATAACGAGGCCGGCGCAGCGTCTCCGCACTATAATTCTTAGGATCCTACATATTTAAAGCCGGCTCGCCGGATACTCTACCCCCGTAGCGGAAGCTTTTCCGGACATAGCTACTTATCTCGACGCCGGATACCTGTCTCTCATTCAATGTATTTGAATTTATATTCATAAAACTGAATTGCGAAAAGGGTTTGGCTGTTTTTTGTTATTTTATTAAATGATATTTTTATATACTAAATGGTGAAAATCCGTATTTTAAATTTACCAAATCTAGCCATCGTAATTCGAGAGATTTCAACTATAAAACTTAAAAGACGGAAATCTAAAACAGGACTAGGCGATAAAACTGGAAGTAGGGACTAATAAATTGTAAGCCAATGACATAGGGATTAAACTATAATTGAAAATGAAGTTCAAAAGTACATATAAATACTATGAAAAATAATGAATTCGAGGAGGTAATGTTAAAAGTCTACTTAAAGAGTAAATCACATCGGATATATGAGATAACAAGGAAAGAATTCAAGGATTTGGGTACAAGGGGTAAAAAGCAAACTTATGCTTAAAGCAAATACATACCTTGAAATATAAAAACTACATAATACAATAGAAACAAAACATTTCTTTAAATTTACAAAGAAATAACACAAAAAAGATCCAACGTGGAAAGGTGTCAAGAAGTTAATGTTAAGCAAATAATGTATAACACAATTTTTAAATATTTTATTAAAATGTAACTGTAAAATTTATACGTGCTTAAATAATAATAGTAATTCTAATAATTTACATACACATATAATTAGTAAATATTCGCATTTACAAAAGCATCTATATATAAACTTTCATTTATATATAGAATACGTATAAGTAATAGTATGATATGCTATAAAACCCACTTTGGTAATTCCTTAGATAATTCATTTGTCATTATCACAGCGTGCAAATAAAGATACATTCTTATGTTTTGAAACTATAGTGTTTACACAAACGTAAGCTCGCTAAGCGGTTCTTTGTATATTCTTGTATTACGTGTCCGAAGGTTGTTCGATTATTTAAGCAAATATATTTGTAAAGAACAATGCTTTTACTGCAACGGTATAACCATTCAATTTTAAATGAACGTTATACATTTTTCACTTCCTTAATTTGATATTAATATAAAGTTGTTATCTTCAAAGTTTATTGCAAAATTCAACAAGGTCTTTTTCAATGACTATGAGTCAAAAAATTTCTTTGACTGATAAAGATATGATATATTCATGTTATATGTAAGCTATTGTTTCAAAACAAGTTGGATTTCAGTCCTCTATATATCCATACTAGATATAGTTACATACATTATGTTAATCTATTTCACATATTTTATATAAAGTCCAAATATAGCTAACAATGGGCTGAAATTATTCGAAAAATCAGGATCCATTTTCTTAAATATCATGATATTTTTTTTTAATTTCAGTCATATATAGGCATTTACAGCAAAACTGTAATGCATAGTCGTAAAATATTTTTTACTTACAAACTTTTAACAAAATAACGACTAATCCGAACGAGTAATTGGAATAAATATTCGAACGAAATAGCAATTTATAAAATGGGTATAAAAATCTCTATTGCTTACGTATCAACACTATATAATGAACGTTTTAATATTCTTAACTATATATCATTAAACAATCAAAACATACTTTACTCACAACATGATGTATATTAAGGGCTAAAGGACTACATGCCTTTTCATCCATATCTGATCTCCATTTTACAGCTCTATAACCATCGTTTTGTTCAATAATACTTGTGATTTCATCCAAAATACGAGAACCTTTAGATAATCCAACTTTCAAAGAAATTGGCTTTGCATCCGTCAATTCTAGTTTTAAACTACAAAAATGTAAATTAATATATTGATAAAATATAAATATAAATTATCAATTAATCCAAGTTTTAAAAGATTAAAATAATTCTAATAAGAGAAACTAGTTCTAATGTGTTCACGCCCAACAAATGCTTAGATTTTTCTAGCATTTTTTCTTCATACAATTGTGATTTATGTTATTTTCTTCAATCTCATATTTTTAAATGTTATGTCTGCTATGAATATATTTCAATAATCATTATTAAACTTACTCTTTTTGGATATAAAACGTTTTTCTAAAATATTTTCTAGGTTCATAACTAACAGTTTCTTTAACTTCAAAGCTTGGTAATAAGTACATTCCCTTTGTTTTAACTTCCACGTGTTTATTGGCATTCCATTTTAATTGCTTCTGTGTAAATAACATCGATTTATATTATTCATTGTACTTTAAAATTTTAATTTTAATAATCATAAAACAATAATTACGAACATCAGTAGCAGAAGGACAATCAGAAGTTAACAAGAAGCGCGGTTGAATAACTTCACATGTGGGTTCGTCAAAAAATGCTTTCATATTAAAATTTGAAGTATATTTGTTATTTGCATTGTATTTAATCTTGCACTTTCCGAGTTTAACAAACTGGAAAAAAAACAATATATTTTAGTTTTATCTTAAAAATTCAATATTGAATTTTGAACGTGTATAAATTATAGCAATATCTTACTTCTTCAGTATTTGGTGACGGAGGTGAACAAGGAGCAGTTAGAAAACGTGAATTAATATTAAAAGCAAAACTTAAATGTAACTTTATACTTGCAGATAGATCTGATTCTTCCTTAGAGACTTCAATATGCGTGAGCTGCAATGATTGTATTTTAATTACTTTCTCTTTTTTAGTAACGTATAGTTGAACAAATATATAAAGGTACATTACCACTCCATTTTGATATGATACCTTGAAAGGTATTGTCAAGTCTTCAATGATAGAGTTGTATATTGGACATGTACTGACATTTAGGTATCTCATTTTGGTATTTGTAAAAGATACTTTAAAATCTCGCATAGCTATAAAAAATGTCGAATGTCCATTTGTTAAAGATTCACGCGAGTCAGCGCCAACGATAAATAGATCTGCGTCAGTTAAAAATATGTCTGTCCTGGCATTTGATGGTTTTTGAATGGTTGATTTAACCGTTAGTATGAATTTATACGAAAATGCTACTGGTTTATCTTGAAAAGCAACTACAAAAGCACAGAATTTATATGGTATATTTAAGCAAAAACATTTATAAATACTGTATCGTTCTTACCTACTGTAATTGCAAAAGTTATTAAACCAATTATTGTACCTACAAAAATAATACCAATAAATTTAATCTGAAAGTATAATCTAAGTGCAGTACTATTATAATAATGAATTTATTTTTAATAAAAAAGTAGTTTACCTTTGAAAGGCATATTCACTGATGCCAACATTTCGAATGAAACTGTAATATGCACTGACTTGTAGGCAAATTTGTCATTGCATTTCATATATTTTAATTCCATACACTTTTGTAAATGTAATCTTTATAATTTAAACTCTGAAATTTCATAATTATTATTCTAGATATTTCTAGAAACTAGCAAAATGACGAAAGAGCACGAATTCGCTTAAAAGAATATATTACGATGATACGAAACTGTAGTTTGAAATAACGATTAAGATTACAATATCGGCCGTTTCCTTTTGATATAGTTGTGGATTGAATTTTTTTTAAACTGCTGTTATGTCATTGATCTTTGTTACAGAGTCAATTTAATGCGTTAAACATAGTACTACTAATTTTTGTTGATACACGAAATTTAAATAAAACTATTTAAGAAATTTGTATTCAGTGTTTATTGTCTTTGTTCAAATAATCTTGTATAAAAATAACAATAACAACATAATAAAAAGATAATAATTGTATGCTTCTTCAAACAAACTTTACCATATTGGTAAGTGACTATGAATAAAGCAGATATTCCTTATTCTAATTGTAAGAAATTTTTTAAAAATAATAAGACATTTAATCCATTATTGAACCATTTAAAAAAGCTGTCTTGCAAAGTACATAGTTGCCTTTTAATTTATAATATGTGCTACAGTATCGTCGGAAAACTAATATTATAAAAGTACTTTCTGGAATACGTATGGATGTATTTTAATAGTTTGTAAATCAAAAGAGCTGGAATTTATCTTTTTGAAAAATTTATTATCATTATATTCAGAAATAAATCTATCGACAAATTTGAAACTTTTAAATAATTCGTGAAAAATTTATATAGCATTTTTGCGTAAGTTTCTTAAACATATATTTTAAAAGTCTTCAAATATATTTTATTAAATTTAAATAAATTTTACATTAAATATAAGAAATCATAATAATGATAGGGTATCGAATGTGTTATACTCTTTTATATGTTTTAAGTCAAGGTTAGATTTTATCATTTTAAAATGTTTCTCATTCACAAGTTATCGCTTTTACAAAGCAAGGCAAATAGAAGCTTTATCCGTATGTAGATTGCAAATTAAGTATGTCTTTAGAAAATATTCTATAAATTTTTGATTTTCTTGAATATACGAATTATTATATAAAAGAGGATAATACTAAATCAACAACATATGATTTTCAACTATCTTTTGCGTATTTTTATAAGCCGAAGATAAAAATTTCAATAGTTCTAATGCTTATTGAGTGATCTATACAAAATCATCTTATTATGAAAGCAAAATATTCCTAACAAAAAATCGATAGAATTTGTCGAAATAGTCTTTTGTAATTAAAGTTATCTCAGTAAACACATGAAAAAAAAACGAATAACGCAACCCTTTAAAAATAAACGGCTAAAGAATAGCTTGTGCATTAATACTTAAAAATATCAAACCAACCTAGCCATAAGCGCCTTCGGCAAGAATGCCAGCGGGATGTCGACTCGATTGAGTGTAGTTTAGTCTCGGCTATACCCTCGAGAAAGGAGGAAGTGAAAAAAAAGAAGAACTGGCGAAGGAGACGGAAAACCCTCGGGCCGGTACCTGATTTTTTCGTTGGCTCCGTTTGAGGATGCGTCGCGCACGTTGCGAGACGCCCACACGGGAGTAGGCCCCGCTTCAAAGGAATCACCCCGTTATACCGTTTTTCCTCTTTCTGCCGTCCTTACCCCGGATTCGCCTCTCCTTGGCCGAGTTTCATTATAGCGCAACCTCGAGCACTCGAACTGCCCTGGGCGGGTAGCGGTTGCGCACGTTTTAAAATGCCGCTTTTTTCGGAATCGGTTGTATGGAGTTCCGCTCGTTATAACCAGCTTTTTTTTCCGTTTCGTCTCCTAAGATTTCAATTTTTACATCGGTCGATATATTTTTAACGAGATTTTTTTCAATTTTTGTGGAAATTCGGAAGCATCTGTTTTTGACGATCGAATGCATTATTGACGATAAAAATTTGACAACCGGGTGCTGTGGAATTAAAAGATGGGTGAATAGGCACAATCATTATTTTAACGATTTTTCCGTCAATTCAATATTACCACAATTCAATGCTTTCAACGGTCGTAAAAATAAGAACATACCAATCTCCAATGATTTCTCGGGCATTGAGCGGGAGCGGCAGCTAAGAGGCGAACAAATAAGGGTTGCAGGAGCTGCGACCCTACAGAAGAAAGGGAAAAAGTCGAGACGCGGGATTTATCTGGTCTTCTTCATCGTAAAAATCCGTCTCCTCGGCTTTCCACGAATTCGCGCGCGGTCCCTGTACCAACCTAGATACACACATGCGTGGAGGGCTGCTCGTGTAAGTGGAAGCGCATTGAATCGGGGTAAAACGAGAGCGACGCGCACATCCTTACACGCCGCGTTGGGGTGAAAAGGGGGCGATAAAGAGGGCTTTTAGGGTCGTAAAAGTGTTGAGTGTTATAATCGAAGATTAATCGTCGGGCGAAACCAAGGGATGCTCGCACACGCGGGCCCGGAAAAAAAAGCGTGTTTGCCCAGTCGAGCAGGTCGGGCCGGAGGCGTCAGGTATGCCGGGCAGAGTGCACGCCTCGGCCCTCCCTGCGCGTGCGTGTGTACTCTTTCATTCGTGCCGCGCGACAATTACTCAAAGATTAGGCCGCGCGCGAGGACGAGCGGCCGATCCACACCCACCTCTTAATTCTCGGCTCTTTTTCTCCCGAGGCGAGTGCCCCGGGAGCCCTGCGCTGCTCCGCTTTTCGACTCCTTCGCTGATCGCCTTTGCTTTCTTCTCACCTTTTTTCCCGTCGATCCCCATCTTGGACTTCTTGGACCTTTGACAGGAGGCTCCTCGCCTTTCTCGGAAGCTGCGCACTTGATCTTCGCGTACGCGCGCACAACTCGGGGACAAGTTTGCCTCGCAGGGTGCAGTTAAGGAATTTCGCTCCCTGCGCCCGATCTCTAATGTCTTTCCAGGGGTTTTTTCCAATATTCCTTCAGTCTAGATGCTAGGCGGATACCAAAACTTTTTTCTCGCTCGGCCATTACCGAGAAGGTGCAATACAACTTTGAGAATGGACACTTCTTACGTTTCTATTTATCACTGTCCCATTAGCTGTAGTAAGAATTTTTTTTCTAACTCAATCGCGCCATTGGCTTGCTGTGCGACATTAACCAATGAACGCTATTTATCCTAGACGAATGAACCAGTTTATGTACCATTTTATGTTATATCAAGTAATTATCAGTTTTTACATCTACATTTATTACTTGTATTTGTATCTGGTATTTGTTTTTAACATTTTGGGTATGCAATTCGTTAGGCAAAGACTATAATTGTTGGATCAAGGCTGAAATACAAATTTATACATTTATACTTACAATTTATTCCAATGTTATTGTTTCAATTATTTGGTCATGTACATACTATTTATATCTTTTATTATACACATCATACAAGTAACGTAAAATCATAGTCTGTATATGCATTTGAAAACGATTTCTTGAGATTAGTCCTTAGATTTAAATATATCCGAGTGCGTAATCTAATTAAAGAATACTCTATGACTTGGTTAATTAATGAACGGTGCTCAGCCACTAGGGAAAACGATCGTTGTAAATTTTGACGCGGTGTTTAAACAGCTAGGGCGCACGATGTCTCGCAGACATAAGCTGTTATACCAGTATAATTATAAGGGAAGCATAAAAGCATCATCGGCCATGGTGAAAACATGAAAAGCAAATCGAGTTAATTAGGTTCACCCAAATTGAAAAATTGGAGAATAAACAACGGAGAGGGGGGAGGAAATGGGTAATCGGAGGCCTCGGCCTGGCGAGCGTCGCGGCCCCCGCGGGGAGCGCGGCACTGGAGCACCGAGCGTCCGGTCGGAGCTACCGCTCGCTCGGCCCGCATAGACAAGGGAGAGAGCGAGGGCGGCGTTGGGCCGGCGGGGAGGGGGCCGAGCCCACTAGCCGAGAGGGGCATCAAAAAGGATATAGTGCCGGCTGTTGCGTAAAGGCTGGAGGCGGCCGTTCCTGGAAGGAGCGCACATAAAAGTCCCAATACATCACGAGGCGCGCATTTTCCGGCCTCCCCCACCGGCAACCCCAGCCCCGGGGAGATCGAGCGGCGTGTGGGTGCGCGCGTCGACGGGCCGCCGGGGGGACAATGGCCGGCCGGCGCGGACGCGGCCCCCTCCTGCATCCACCCCGCGCCCGCGTATTTGCACCGATACAAATGACGCGCCACCTTGGCAGCGCCGGCTCATTCTTCGGCTCCCCTCGCGCGTCCTCCCCCGGCCTACCTGACTCGATCGCCGCGTCTATCGACCCGGAGTAAAAAAAAAGCGCGAGAGACCCGCTCGCTCGGCCCCGGCCCCCGAGACCGCGCGGACAGACACCTATAGGGAGGGGGTCCTCGACAAGGCGCGCGCGCGCCCCGAGCTTTCTTCGGCTCCGGAGTGCGGCTGCGGACTCTTTGCGCCCGACTCATTCATCGATCGCCCGGCTCCTGGGGGGAGGAAGATCCTCGAGGATCCCCGGCGGGTGGGGGGCAGCCGTCCGCCCCGAGACACCGGTCGCGCGCCACTCCGGCGCGGCCTCCACCTTCGAGACCGCGTACATCTTCGATGATTTTTAGAAACGTGTCTATTATGTGTATACACAGTTATTAATGGTCCTGTATGATTTCAAGGATTTCGAGTCGCGCGTGTTTTCGACCTTCCGAAGATCGATAAAATCAATAAGATTTTGGTCGAGGCTGTCCTTCTCATATAATAACGCTGGATGATTAAGTTCTTTACAAAATTAAAACTAGAAAGCGAGTAGCCAAGATATATGTACTTGGGACGGCGTTGGCTCGTGCCGCATCCTGACGTTGCTCTTTTTACTTTTCAGTCGAATTCTAATGTAACCAGTTCATCACTGCAACACAGAGGAACATTCTATTATAACAACTGACTGGATGACTATTGTCTTAAATTCAATGATGCAAAAAAGTTACACTTACAAAATGACAAATTATTTGTCGTTATATTAAAGGATTAAATTAAATGTGAACATAGTTAACTTTAGGTATTTTTTTTAATTAATTAAAATAAATTATTTGATTATACGACAAGTTTTATAATAATTCATGGAAGTCAATGTATTCTCTTTAAATACTTTGATTAAATAAATTTATATTGTTTTTAGACTCTGATTGTGTAACTGCAGGTGAAAATACACTAAAGGAAGTAGAGGTAAGTTCATTGAATTCGCTGTGATCAATATAAAACATTACGTATACATACGACTTTAAATCTAGCATACATCAGTCAACTAGATCCCATTCTGAAAATAAGTGCAGTAACTTGTAATCAATTAGCGCGGAACAGTGACGCGACAGTGCATTACACGAATGCGCATCGCGCCGTAAATAGCTCGGAGCTATTTCCCTTACATTGACGAGCGAGTGGTAATGCCGCGCAGGGTATACGGCGCGCATCAACGCGACTGAAAGCTCGATACGCGCGATATTTTAAGTAGCCGGCCGGCAATAAGGGGCCGAACGGGCGCAGGAGACGCCTATATAGAGAAGAAGAAAAGCCCGCGTCAGCTGTTGCCCGGGAGAGTCCCCCTCGGGCCGTCCAGCCCAAGGTAGGCTACACGGCGGACTTGTCGAATCGGAGACATTGGCCGATCGACCTCGAGGACATTACACTCAAGACGGGCGCAGCTGCCTTGGCGGCGCGCGCGACGTGTGCAGGCGCGCTCTTGAATTTTCACGCGTCACGGCACCTCCGGGCATAAGAGGAGCGAGCCAAGGAGGCCCGCGCCGATGATCGCCTCCGGCCTTCTTCCTCGCACATAATAGAGGTGCGCGCGACCGATGTGATTTGAAAATTCATGACAGTCGGGGGGTTTTTCCTGGCGCGCGCATAGGGGCACCGCTCCTTCCCCTTACTATTTTCCATTGGAATTTTCTTCAAATATCGCACCCGATAAATGAGTGGTACAATAGGTCTGTTATGAGGACTGAAAGGCCAGCTTCCCGCTGCTCGGCCATTGCGTCCATTTGAATTCCATACATCCAATTTAACAACGCGTCGAGCTAATATTACGTCGCATGGTCAAAATATGCATTGCTGCATTGCGTTGCCGTTCCACTCGAGTTTTCGCGAGTTTTACCATTCAACCTGTCGGCGTAATCCAAGCTAGTCGCGCAATTAGTTTAATAATCGAGAAGCTGAAGGAAACGGTTATTGCGCGGGACGAGGTACTCGGCCACTGTTAAAGTAAACGATCAATCAGCCGCGATCAAACAAAAATAAGTGATGGAGTGGTGGCGCGCAGCGGATAAGCGCGGCACGGGCGGAAGGCGGAAGCGGCCAGACAAGGAAGACGCTTGCGAAGGAAAAAAAAAATCGATCGGAGGTAGGTGGGGGCGCCCAGGCGGGTAGGGGGCGGCGCGTGCACGTGGGCGCACCCCGGAAAAGTGCCCTCGAAGAAAGCGCCCGGGGGGAAAAAGGGACGCGCGGCCCCGGATAAATATAAGGCCCGCGATCGCCCGCGCCGTATATATATAAGCGCGGCATTGTTGCGGTCTCTCCTCCGACTGCGGCCCTTTTCATATGTGCGTGCGCCCCGCGACGCCGGCTTTGTTGGCGCGCTCGCGGGCCCCGGGACGAGGACCCGGGCGCGCTTACCCCCGTGTTTTGATTTCACGGCGGAGCGGCCCGGAAACGAATTTTCCGGCAGCTCGAGAGCCGCCGCCGGTGACGCGCGCGACTTTGACGCGGATGATCGATGGATGCGTGGCCGCCTCGGGCCCCGTCTCGAGTGCCCCCCGATTAGCCGATTTTTTATACACCCAGTCGGCCCTTCTCCACCACCGATTCTCCGAAGCAAATGCCTGGCGCACTCACAGGGTCTTATGGTCTTTTAACCCTGAGCAGCCCTGGGTTCGCAATCTCAAATTGATACTCATGAGTGGCGATTATCATTTTTTGAGGTTAGAATAGCATAGAATAGATACAAATGCGAGCTAACTTTCCGCGGAGAATTATTCGTTCTGGTTGGCATCTACTTTTGTATGTGACTAAAAAAAGGCACCGCCTAAGGCACAGTGCGAAAAATATTTAAGATCAGCCTGAATAGACTAGGCAAAAAAAACAAAATGTTGACATAACCTTCAATTGCAGCGTACCTTTGTATAAATCTTATTGAGTTTCTAGCGAAATACTAGTCAAGCATTTCGAGGTAAGCTGAAGAGTGTCTACCCATTAATTGTTAATAAGAAAAAATTGAGATCTTCTTATACCTCCAAATCTAAATCTTAATGTTAGCTAGTTTTTATAAAATTCTTGGCGAGATTCTTCTATTAAATGAATAGATTTAAAATTAATAGATAATTAAGTAGAATTTTAATTTAAAATGCGAAGAAGCATATCGTGAATAAAGGTAGAGCTAAGTTGCGAACGTAAATCAAAATGCTTTAACAAATATAGCTAAAGAATTTGGTTTAACCTGGCGAGTGGCCGCCAATTTTCGGACTACAGAGGAAAAGTCGGTCTGGCTAAGAAAGTCGAGGGAGTCTCCGGAAAAGCAAGATTAAACGGCAGCGAGCCGTGCGTTTGTCGGCGCGGGCCGGTGGGCGTCCGGTGGGCGTCCGGGCATCGCCGGCGAAAAAGAAGAAGCTCGCTCGGGCGTGATCTCCGGCGGGATCTCCGGGGGCCGGTTGAATGGGGCTTAAACGCCGTGGGCGGGGTCGCCGCGCATATAATTGAAAGGGGTAGACGGGGCGGCCGCGGCGGGGGGAAGAAGAAAAAAAAAAAGAAGGAAAAGAAGGAGGCGCGCCGGGGCATTAGGCCGCGGGTTAAACCCGGCAATTAGAGTCGCGCGTAATTCGGGCGGGCGGCTAATGCCGGGCGGGCGCTTGCGCATGACTTTAAGCCGGCGCGGCGGGCAGGTAGCGGCTTTCCCCGCGCTGCCTCCCGCCGAGGAGGCCCGAGACGTGGCGCCGGGGATTTGCGCGTGCGCAACCCTTCGGCGGGCGCAGGCAGGTGGACGGCCGCGCCGGCCCGTCCCGCCGTCGCCGTCTCCTCCCCCGCCCAGCGGGATAAGTCCGCGCCGATCATCCGCCTAACGCCCGGGCGGCTTGCTAAAACGCCGGCGCTCTTGTTGCTCCAGGGGCCAAAAACAACGCCGGCGTCACGCGCCCGATTCGCAGAGTGACGCGGACGCAACGCCGGGCGCTAAGACGCGCCCCGGGATAATAATAATGCCCGGAGGCCGGCCGGCAAAATATTTTTCCTCGCGCGCTCTTGCGCAGCCGCCCTCGAGGATGTACACTTGGAGGGTTGCTCCTCACCGGCTTAAAAAAAAAAAAAGAAGCCCAATTGTCCCGCGCCAATTGGCCGAACGGCCCGCCCAAGCGTCCATGTACGCGCGGGCATGTACGCCGGGGTTTTACGTGAGAAAGGAAGGCATAAAAATCCATGATTCCAAAGGCATTGTCGGGCCGCGCGAAGAATATTGAAACGAGCCCGCGTTACGCAAGCGGCCGGGCCAAAGAAAGGAATGGCCGGGGCGACTCGGCGCGCGCACCAAAGTGCATCCCCCCCGGGCGAAGGCCGCGCTCACGCTGTGCCAAGTGTCCGAGCGGCCGAGTGAAGAAAGGCGAGGCTGGGCCGGCGGAGCGGTCCAGCTGCCCGGCCCCGGCGTCTCCGAGGCGCTCGGGAGAAAGGGCCGGCGATCTCCTTTTGCGTAAAAAGGGATGCAGGGGACGAGTGATGGCTTCCTTTCCGGCGAAAAGTGCCCCGCGCTCTGGTTACGCGGGACAATGCCGCGTCCCACGACGCCCACGGCGGGCCAAGTGTGCCCCGTCCTCTGTTATCGGCTCGGGACGCCGATCGGCGCCGGGCGCGACTCCTCGAGGACCTCGGGCCCTTTCCCCCCACTTTCTCGGTGGTCGCGTTAGCTAAGGGTTGTGCGGCCGCCGAGGCGATCGCCCCGCCCAATAAATCAGGCCCGCTTCCCGTTAGGCTGCGGGCCGCCGCGCGCCGCCTCCGGGAATTCCAGACTCGATCCTTTTTCCCTTTTTTTTTCTCTCTCTCCGGCGACGCGCACTTTCAAAAGCCCTTCTCCCAATACCGATGAGCGTTTGCGTTACTTTTTATCCCGCTTCTGCGTATAGGCCTTTTTGTCTTGGCTGCCGATGCTGTCTCTCCCTCTAGGACCCACGGCCGACCCTCGAGCGCCGCCCTATAGCTGCACTCCCGATATGGGGACCGCTTTCCGAAATCGGGTTAAGATTTAAGTGCGACCGACTTCCAGCTCCAAGAATACATACTAGTTAGTCACTTTTATAGCCTTCGATGGAACTTCTTTTGAGTAACAAAATAAACAAATAAACACCATATATTATAGGTGGAATTCCTATGAAAAAATATACAAAGCTCGACACTTCATTTTTTTCTCGAGCAGCTTGTCCATCTAGCAATGATTGATTTTGATGCACCTAATTATACAGAACAATAAACCCCTAAGAGTCTTTGAAAGTTAGTTAGCACTGACCCTTGCACTTATAATGTATCTTCAATTAATCAGCATCAACCACATTCAATTAATTATATCATTAAAATAATACATGTATACATAAAGTTTTTGTAAAAAGTATGCAGACATGACTTACGCTTATTAACGAGTTTGATTAAAAAATTATTCATACAGTTTTCTTAACTTTTGTTAGTTATAAACAAGCTTACGTAATTTCTATAATCATGATAAATACATGTTCGTACGAATGATTCCAAAAGATCCGGCCAATTCTCATTCTCAATGTTTTCGTGTACACGTAGAGTTGGGCGCATACAGCTCTAACCAAGTAGAAACATACCTAGTGCATTTTGCCTCACGAGAAAGAAGACAAGACAAATAAAACGCGGCTGGAGTCGGATAAGAAAGACGTCATAAGGCGAAGGAGAGAATGGTAAAGCGCCTGCTGCAGTTATGTCCCGGCGAGTCCGGGGGCACAGAGCCGTTGCACGTGTGCAGCGGGCGCATCGGTGCAGTCCTTTGAGGGCCGGGGCCCGGGTGGCGCGCGTACGCGTACTTACCGACGAGGGGAGCGGGGCCCGGGCGGGTCGCGCTAATGGGGACCCCGGGCGCATTGAGAGGTGGCAGCTCGTGAAACGCGATCGAGATTTCCCGCTCGGCGGGTGTCGTTTAATCCGCCTACGCGCCCACGAGTGGACACCGAGACGGCGAGTCGGCGCCCTCCTCTACGACGAGCTCGCGCCTCCCTTACTCCCAAAGTCCATTAGGCTGCCGGTGGACGCGCCGGGCGTGTCTTGCCAAGCTGCACGCACCGCTGCCCCCGCGAGCGTTCGTGTTGTTGTTGTTGTTGTTGGCGCAGCGGGGAGGTTTAATCGGTAAGCTCGCGCCGTTATAAGAGCGGCGCCGCGGCTCCCGGCCAAACGAGTTTGCAGCCGAGACGCCTTTATCCGCTGCCCCTTGACGAGAGCAAGCCTCTTACTGTGCAAACGGGGATACGCACCACCAATCAAATATATTTTTTTCAAACGCGCCTCCTCATTCTTCCCCCATAGTATGTTCTGTTTTAAGTGCATTCAGGTTCAAGTCTGCAGTAACAATTCGTCTTTACACGGCGAAAAAGGTTTTTAGCCAATTATGGTTTGTTTCAAATCCATGTATTGCATCTATGTATGATAAATTAATATAGCCTAAATTTTAAAAAGTACGTATTTGGTTATCCCGCTAAGTAAGAATATACAAATTATTTATTTATCTTTCAAAATATTTGCTCGAAGATTGTATAAGTCATTCAATTAATGCAAACAATTGTATTTGCTTCAACTCATTATTAACTTTACACTCAAGCAACTATATATTTATAATTGAACATGCTTATCATAGTTATCTATTTATGTATTTGCTTGCACTGTACGAAGATTTAAATTTCTATATTTCGTACCTCGCAGATCCAATTGGTCTTATCATGTTAAACGCTCTTTTAGTATACTGAGACTACCCTAAATAACGCGGGAACGTTATCCCTTCCACTATTTCCCCTACTTATCAATATCCGACCGTCAAATGTTTTGAAGGTATATATTATCTAGTGCGTAATTGTTTACATTCAGTATTTATCAGTATCAGCATTCATCAGTATCAGTATTTATCTACCATATATTTTTCTCGGTTAGTTAATAACGGATTTGATTGTTTGTAGTATTAATTAAAACAAGGTGTTTATACGTTGTGCGCTGTCAATGCGGATCATTTTTAAGAAAAGCCCCAAGATTGCGGTATTAATGTAAGTCTTTTATATTATTAAGATAAAAATATTTTTATACATGAATTGATTAGTTCTATTTAAGATGTTTTTACATAAATCTATATCTTTTGTTATTCAAATAATTCGCTAAAATGAAACATCGATGCGACTTACTGTATATAGGTAAACAAATGAAGCAGAACGTGTTATTAAATTTAAAATTAAATGTAAAATTATGTTTTGTTTTCAACAAATGTTAAAAATGGAAGCTTGACACATTTCCACTGATGGACAAAACTCGTCCTTCTCAAGGTTAACCCTGCTCTAAACCCAGATAGCTAGGCCAGTTTATTAGCTTATTGAGACGTGAGCGCGTCGCGCAGCGCTGCACTTAATCCCAAGGGCGGGTTGCGCAAGGAAAAGCGGGGAGCAAACGGTGCGGTGCAGGCGATCGGTTTTTCCCGCGCGGCTCCCCAAATCCACCCTTTGATTCGGGCTTCGCGGTCTGCCGCGGATCAAAGGGGTGTTAGGGGTATTGGCGGGCGGTGGCGGCGGCCTCGCGGGCCACGCGATTACCTCATAAAAGGCGCTCATCGGGCGAGAGGGAGATTTACGCTCTAAAGGGTTCCCGGAGCTTTTCCGCGTCCCTTTTTTTCCCTCCCGGCGTCGGGCGCATTGTGGCCGGTAGGTTGATCGCCCCGGGAAAGCGATCGACCGCTGGGGAGAATCTCGCGGATTAGGCGCCGCGGGAAGGTTTGAGACGGCTTCCTTCTTACGGGACTCGTCCCTCGCACGCCCCGCTGGGCTTATTATATACCCGCGTGGGCTCGGCCCTCACCGTTTTTATTCCCACTTATACGCGGTACACTTTGTGCCGTGCCGAATCGCGTTCCTAAGATGAAGGATTAGGCCGCTCTGTCAGGGTTATTATATAATGTACAATACCGGGCGGCCCTCAACGTATATAGAGATGTCACCGATACGGCGTACAGGGCCCATCGGGGGGAGCGGCATCGTTTAATTAGGAAAATGAAGCCGGAATCATCGGGCCGGGGTGAAAGCGAAACGCAAGTCCGTGCCGTGGAGCACTTGAAACAAGGTAACAAAAAAAAAAAAAACGGCAGGGACGACCGGGTCCGGGGAATACGCGCGGCGTCCACAGAAGTCAGGGGACAAGAAAAAGCCATCATCGGCGATAAGGATCGGGCGAAGGTCGCGTGCGCCGCGGGGGCAACTGGCGCATCAGCTGCGGCCCATAAATCCCCCGGCGTCGGCCCTCCTGCGCCCCGCGGCGGCCTCGGGCCAGCCTCCGGAGGCCGCGGCGGCCGCCACCGGGCGCCGATTAATCAGCCGCGGGTGTATCACGCGTATATATATATACAGAAAGCCGCGGGGCGACGGGGGCGCCCCCATCGATCTGCGGCTCCCCGGGCGCATCGTGTACAC
Organism: Sycophaga agraensis; assembly: GCA_018906755.1. NCBI lineage: Eukaryota > Metazoa > Arthropoda > Insecta > Hymenoptera > Pteromalidae > Sycophaga > Sycophaga agraensis. The sequence continues at coordinate 4,375,334 of JACCIE010000011.1, forward strand.
AGAGCCACCGAAAATACACGCCGCGATCCCTTTCGGAGTAACTCTTGATTCCGGGCTAAACGGCCGCGGGAGGAAGTCGGGGCTAAGCGCCGCGGCTGAGTTACGACCCGCGCGCCCTCGGCCTTTTTTATCCCCGCGCGCCCGCGGTAAAAGAGCCGCGCGATCCCTCACTTGATTCCCGCACACACGCGCGCGCGGGCATTCGGCCTCTTTTTTTTTTTTTCACTCCGGGTTAAAATGGCTTCGGGGGCGCGCGCGCGCGCCAAGTCTCCCCCTGTGTATGTATATATATATATACACACACGCGCGCCCTTTTTATTGACGGCGTTTTAATGCGCTTCTCGAGGAGGACGCGCGCCGGCACGCAATCGGCTTTTACGATCGATGCCATCGCGCTGCCGCTTCCTGCGCGCCGCCGCGCTTTTTTATTTCCTCCGATTGCGGCGCCGGCGAGCGCGGGCGCGACGGCCCCAAACATTATGCCCTTTGTCAACTCTATCCTTTTCCCGATACAATGTCTAGCGGATTTGGGTCCAGTTCAACACTCCATTTATGCCTTGCGCCCCAAAGGATGTCGTTGCTCACTTTTATACTTACATCCTCGTAAAACCCCGATGCGGCCTACTTTATGCCTTTATTCCCAATGACAATTTTCCTACTTTTTCATTCTTTTCCCTTTATTTATTTATTACCGAGGCCGGGGCATCTGCCACCGGGAAATCGAATAGGCCTTACGTAAACCGGTTAAACGCGAGCCCCGCCTGCAACACCCTGCATATAGATGACCAAAAACGAACGGATTCTATACGAACGAACTATTTACCCTGCGCGAGGAGGATGAAAGTCCCTGGGGTCTCTGTCGCTCATTTTTCAACTTATCGGCCTCGAGCGAAAGAAGGAACGAAAATATTTGAACGGATAAGGGGAAGGAAAGGTAGATGGACCGAATGCGCGCGGGGCACGGAAGATCGGCCAAACTGCACAGGAAGTAATCTCCGTCATAAAACGATTGAGCAATAGTTCACTAGCTTGCACAAGAGGTTTCGAGAAAACATTTACCTGGCGCTCCAATTCATTGTACACATTGATAAACTTTATATACAATACTTGTTTGTTCCATTCGAGCGTCGGTGGCAAATGTTTAAATGTTGCCACAAGTTATTAGGCCATATCCTTTACATCAAAGTTACGTTAATCTAATACTAACTACAAAATGGTCAATACGCGCTTTAAAAAAATCACAAGATATACCTAAAACCTGTTTATAGTTGGAGATAAATTATGCTAACATAAAAAAATAAAGTTTTGTTTTTAAACAAATACCGATTGAAAAGTACGTGTAAAAATAAAGCTATATAAACTCGGAATAAGAATTTTATCAGTTAACCCGCGATTTAGTTCAAGAAAAGCCTTGAACTGGTTAATTTGTTTCAAATGAAAACAACCGTTAAAACGATACAGCAATTTTTATCATGACAAACTTAATAACCCTAATGGAGGGCCCAGCTCTATCAACAAATATCACATTGAATTCAAGTGATTCTCAAAGTCAAACAGATTCCCCCCGCGCAAACAAGTATATCAAAAATGGAAAAGCGGCACGCGCGGACCGACTGATCGATTGCACCCGGGAAGGAAACCCGGTATATATGTGCTAAGTGGCTGCTCCCTGTAAATACACATACGCCCTAGACGCCTACATACACCGATATATTTCCACCAGGTTGTTTGCCTCTTCCCCGATCGCGCGTTCTTCAGCCGGCCTATTTCCGGAACATTACCCTTCCAACTGGGCCGGGTAGTGCGTGTATATAAGCTCGCGGGTGGACTCCCTCGAAGAGTGGCTTAAAAGCGGCGACGGCGCGCCCGTTATCAATCAGCCGGTGCAGCGCCGGGGGGAGACAAAGGGGCGACGTCGCGCGACGCGGTTAAAACCACCGCACCGGAGATTCGTCACGAACTCGGGATTTTCATGGATTTCCCGGGCCTCGGCAGGGCCGCGCCCCGGTAATGCCGCCCGGACGCATTTCTTATATATATGCGGCTAACCTGCCGCGTAATTATCTTGATTCTCGAAAGCTCGATTTAGCTCGTTCGTCCGGTTGGTCCCCTCGTTAAAGGGGTTTTTCACCCGTAAGCGGCTCTTCTGCGAGCCGACTGTCCTGCGGGAACAAAAAAAATGTCTCGAAAGGCTTTTCCAAACTGTCCGCAAGTGGACGGGTGCGTGTGTCGTTAATCAACTGCCAACGCAAACGTTATAATGTACGAGTTGAGGTTCGGTTTGAATTTGGGAAGCGGCCCGGAAAAGTTGGTGAAGACGTCGCCGCGTACGGGCGAAAAGACGCAGGAAGGACTCGAGGTGGAATGCGAAGAAAAGCATAATTATTGGGGGACGGGAGGAGCACAGCTGGGCGTAAAAGCGCACGCGACTCCACCTGTCCTGTGCCGGCCGCTCGGTAACTCTAATCTCTTCGCTCGGCTGGCTTTTAGGAAAACTCTTTTAGGGGCGAGGACCCAGTGCGGGGCGAGATCCACCCTCTGATAAGGAGTTTTAATTTTATAAGTGGCCACTGGTCGTCGGCGCCCAGACGCCGGCCGACTCGAATCTCTCGACGCCCTCATGCCCTGTCCTCCCGAATATGACTTGTCATCGTGACCCCCAGACCAATGAGTTATTTTCACTCTAATCTTCATCCTACCGAACGGCGTTGAAAATATTACTGCCAAACGGAAGAGCAACTGTTATTTGAACCCTGATATACGTTTGTTTCTATTGTCTAATGACTATTCTTGCAACATTAATTTTGTTAATATATTAGAAACGTTTAACTGTGCACAAGAGGATTAATCATACATGTACCAGGCTGCGTATTAACATTTTAAAACCTCTGCATGAAAATATAGGAAAGCTTAGAACACAAACTGTCGTTAGGAGAGATATCTATCCGTGCGTAAGCAACGAGAAAATATGTAGTGTGGCAGCAGGAGAAGGCGTCGGCGGGCAAGCCCTTCGCAAGGTGCAGCCGGCAGATGACAGAGGCTGGCGCGCGTCCCGCAGCAGCCAATCGAGCGCAAGCCGACCGCCGACTCGTTAATCCTGGGGAAAAAAAAAAAGTGAAAGCCCGAGTGGCCGGTCGGAGCGATCGGCGCTTTTCCTCGCTCGGACATCCAGACATCCTCTCCGGGGCGCGTGTCGATCCCTATCTCTCAGCTGTCGCATTTCATTAGCGGCTCCAGACTCCCGCCGATCGTAAAAACAATTTACGCCCGCGCGCGTGCCCCGGTCCTCGGGGGACTTTGTCCGGCCTCTCGTGTGCGAATGATTTTTCAGGGGCGCATCTGTCGCGCATCTCCGCGGCGCGATTCAAGCGCGGCCGCCGGCTCTTCTCTTGATGTACTCGCGCTAGGCTACGTCGGCGCGTATATCGATGCAGGCTGGACGGTGTAGTTGTGATTGTCGGTCGCGCCTGCGGCACAGGTCGAGTTCCCCGAAGCGCCGTAAAGACCGGGCCGATGTACTAATTGAAAGGTAATCGGGTAATCTGCACCGGAGCGCGCGCCACCGGCTGCCGGCGGCTCGGCTCCGTTTTTCCAGCCCAAGGCCCCGTAAAACCCATTAAAAGAAGGACCCGTAAAAAAGCGAGGTCGTAAAAAGCCAGTGGGCGCTAAACGGAAGTCGGAAGCGCTCCGGAGCGCAGGGGGGCGGCACGGCACGGCGGCACTCGATAAGTGCGATTATCTGTCGGGCGCGCGGGGGCGACACGTGCCCGCCGCAAAAAAAAAAAAAAGTGAAAGCTCGGGCATCTGCGAGCGCGACGGCGCAAGCCACAGCTGCGCGCGCCCCTGGGCGAGCCATGGCGTCGGGAGCGGGAGATATGCGAGGGAAAACTCGCAATCAATGGATGAATGGCGCCGGGTTGGCGCGTTAGTTAGATTAGAAGGACGCGCCGCGGGAGAATTAGAAGCCTTTGTCTCTCGGGCGGGACGGCGGCTCGAGTGTAAGTCCTCGGTCGATTGGGATATACGTGTACGTTGCGGGAGATTAGGATCCGTTGTCTAACTGATCAGATTATGACGCGCCGATAAAACTCCGCTCGGCTGGAAAATTAAAAGAAAAGGAAAGCTGTGAGTATACATGTATAGGCAGAGGTCGCAGGCGGACGTTATAGGGTTTTTGTTGGAAAAAAATATTCGATGACTGTAATCCGCAGAGCTCGAGCTGGTCGGATAACAAATCTAGCAACAAAGCACGCGAGTTTAAGATTTGTGGTAGAGAAAAGTACAGAGAGACATGCAGCGAGTACGCATGAGTAATCACGGGTCACCGGGGACGCACGTCTCGTGGGCGCTAATCCTGGCATTGTGACAGGCATCTTTAATGCGCTGCCGATTCATACGATATTCCCGGCGGAAAGATCGATAATCTTTGTATATATCAATAACCGATCGGCGAAGAAAAGGATTACGAGAATCCCGATGGTTATCTCGAATTCGGCCGCGCAACTCGGGAAAGTGGATCAATTTTCATGGGGGTCGAGATGCCGATCGGAGCGGCCGCTCGCCCCGGCGGGAGCCCGACAATGCCAATCCTTTCAGCCCGCGTTTTTTTACGCTCCGGGGCGCGCGCTTCGGGGAAAAACGCCCCGGGAAACGCGCGCCCTGGGAAAAGCCCCCGGGCGCGGATCTCGGGCGGCTCTTTGTGCGGCCGCTCGCTAATAGCCGGCGGCTTTGTTTGTTTGCCGGGCCGCTCGCGCCGCTGCGTCTCGAGTGGGCCGCGATCACCGGCGCGAGCGCGACCTATGTGGCCCATTGTCCCGGCCGATTTTCGAGGGGCACGCCTCGGTGTTTTCCGATTCGAGGGACGGAACGTTTCCCCCGATCGGCCGGTTCGCGTGGAAAAGGGAAAAAAAAAGCAGAGCTCTCTTTCGGCCGCGTAATCTGTGAATCGGGACGATTGACGAGTCGGGGCACGTATAGATACGTAACATGGGCCAGGGATGTTAATCACGTGCCGAGGGTTTTACCATTTGGCTCGAACCCTTTAGCCTGACCGGGTCGAGTCCCCAAGCCTTTTTCCCTCGCTTCTCCCGTGGCTCAAAGTTATGTCGGGCCCCGCCTCATCTGCATCCAATGCCAAGGTTAATGCGCTCTTCCAGGAAAGGGGCGAAGAAAACACAGAGGGAAAAAGTCATCAGCAGTCGGCATCTAGTCTGGCGCGCCTACTACATAGGTTTCGGAAGGGTTGCCCGCGGTGATTTAAAGCGGTAGTTAATCTTGACCGACCGGCTGTTTCTCTCTTTCCAATTTTTAAGGGGGCGATCTCGGGCATCGAGGTTGCGTCAAGACCTAACTTCCGTGGAATGGGTGATTATAATACCATTAGGGGATTATTTTCTTGGGGAAAACACTCTGGAACGGGGTGGTCGCGCAGGGCGTCAAAAACACATTCATATTTTGAGTGTATTAAAATGACCAAGCATAACGAATCGTTACCGCTTCCTTCTGTTACGTTAACCCGATACACTGTCAGACATATGCTGTGTTTTCTTACGATGTGTATATATAACTTCGCGGGTAATTATATAAGCTGAACGTGTTAAAAATGGGGTGCTACGGTTTGATTATTATATATATAGCAAACATGTATAGTAAAAAAATTAGCAAAAAATTTAGCATTGGAAACGTAATTAATTAAGCTTGAGAATTTTTAATAATAATAACTAGCTTTTCAAAGTATTAAAACATATAAACAAACAAGTTGTTAATTAAAAAATCAGTAAAATAACATAAATATGGAATTTTTTATGGATACAACGAATATAATATGGATTACAGTTTTCAAAAACAGGTAAAATGTTTTAAGTTTTATATGTTTCTTAATGTATTTTGTACAATATATGTATTTAAAAAAGATATATTAATTAATTTATAGAATTATATTAATTTCAAGTATCTTGTATTTCGTTTTCATTCTACACAAAATTATATTGGTAAATATATTAATTTAATTCGTATATATATTATCAGATACTTTATACCTGACTCAAATGTTTTAAAAGTTTTCTCTTACTTATTAATAACTACAATGCAGAAAGCTGGATTCAAAACTTAAACAGTTCAGATATATGTTAGCGTAATAACTTTACCAGAAAAATAGTTTGAAAACTCGGGGGTCTCGACTCTACTCTAGGGAATAGTAAATTTTCTTTAAAATTTTCATTTGCTACACGGTATCCATAGCGGTTAGCAAGCGTTTGTTAAAACTGGTGGAAACAGTTAGTGGAAGCGCATCGAATGACACGAAAGCCATTAACGGGATAATGACCATATGCTTAACAGGGCAAAGTGGGACTAATGAGCGAATAATAGGAAAGGGCGGCTCGGGCCGAGCGCACGCGAGCGCACGCGATCGTGAGCCGCGGAGGTGTATTTATAGAGCGAGTCGATTAAGGTGCGCCGGCGAGCGGCCGGCCGCTGCCTGCGCGCCGCCTCAGCCCCGAAATCCATCTCGAGGTAATGAAGGCCCGGGTAGCCGCGCGCGGGGGAGGGCCGTATTAATCAAGCGCCACCTCCGCCGAGCGGCACGCGCGTGTACCCATGATGGATGGACCGGCGTACGCAACAGTCCCTGTGTGTACATGTATACAAGGCTAATTCCCGGGCGGAGGAGCGGACGGAGTATCGAGTTTCGGGGGCCCGGGCAAGGGTTTTTTCGCCGCTATGCGTGTCTCTTAACCTCGAGGCGTCGACGCGCCGGCATCGGTGTTGATTGCCGCCTTCGCCGGAGGTGCGAGTGCGTGGGCCGGTTTATCGGGCGATCTCCCGAGCCGTTACCTCCGGCCGATCTAGTGTTACCCGCACTCAAACATTAATTATTGGGTTACCTCGCCTAACGGCTACTCCTCCGATCGGCACAAGAAAAAAAAAGAACGGAAAAAAAAAAAAAAATTGGCGAACATGTCGTTGTATGTATATATTCGCGAGGAGTTGAATGGGCCGCCAGGGCTCTTCCTGCCCGCGCGCACAAAAGCGGAATATAAAAAAGCGATCGACACGAAAGCGGGCGGGCGCTGATGCACGCGCCGCTTGATTATATACACCGCGAGGGTATTAACGAGGCTGCGGTGTATCGCATTAATACGCCGGCCGGCATCGCAGAAAAAATCGTGAATTTTTTACCAGGGCCGCGGTGAATCCTTCCTCGGTTATAATAGCGATCGGGCGCACGCAGGCGGGACTCGTCCGCGGAAACCCGGTGCGGAAATTGCCGAGGGGCCGCGGTCAGCTGGGCCCGCAAGCTGCCACGCGCCCTGTAATTGCAGAGCCGCGCGATCGCCCCCGTTGCGCCGATCGCTCCTCAATAAGCCGCGGCTTTCTTCACGTGTGTACGCGTGCGTACGCCGAGCGGCGGGACAAAGGATTGGCCAAGGGCGCGGGCGGGAGTCGCAGCCACCGGGGAGGTGCGCGGATCGGCGCCCGAAACGGAGGCATATGGCGCCCGCCACGTAACCGCTCGCGCTTTGTGCGCGGGGGACGACAACAGGTGGATGTGTGCCGCGGGCCGCTCACCCAGTTCCGCGGACGGCCACCGGCGTCTATATACGCGTGCAGGTCGCGCGCCTCGCTTTCGCCCTCGCGCATGTATACAACCTCGCATTGTCGTCCTCGGCTTTCGGCTAATGCGCACCTCCGGCCTGCTAGCCCGGAGCCCACCACCCGGAGCCTTCCTGCCCGCGGCGACCTCCGCGCGCGCACAAAAAAAAAAATGTTTCGAGCGCGTGGCTTTCGTCAGCGCACGAACTGCCCCTAGTTTGCGCGGGGGAGAGGAAAAGCGGGAGCGCTCGCGTTACGCCGGGCGCAGGGAAATCAGCTCGGGTTTCCCGCATCCGCCTCGGGGGAAAAAACGCGCGCGGCCGCCTTTACTCGGATTTGGAAATCCGTCTCGCCCCCGCCCGCTTTTTTTCTCGGCTCCCTCGGCTGCCCCTCCCCCGGCCGCCCACTCGAATTTTCCCCCCGCTTTCCCTGTCATGCGCGTATGTGCTTTTATTTGTGGCCGACAGAGTATTTAGCACCTCCCGGGTGCAATCCTGCGCTCGCTGCAGCGCCGTCTGCAGTGGCTAATCGATGCGCGATTGCCGCGCGGACCAAAGGTCCATTGTAGATCGCAGGGGATCGAGGCCCAGGGAGATCTAGCGCGCCGCCCGGCCCTCCGCGGCGTGTAAGCAGATGCGGGGAAGAGGAAGCGCCGGAGATGCCGGGCGCGATATCCCGCCAATTGGACTGCACGCCGGGGACCTTGACAAAGGCCGTCGGATGCACGCGCGCATATACCCGCTCTCGCCGAACAATAACTGCACGTTGCGGAATTGCTACGCACGCGTGTACGTAGGTGCGCGGGCCCGGGCGGCGCGCCTCCTCTCTCCCGCCCCCCCGCCGCTCCCTTTATTTTTTTCCCTACCCTCCCGAGGGACTCGATGCGCACGCACACGCGCCCGCACCCGTGCACCCAGATCCCGTGGAGCGCACAAAAACACGCGTGTAACGCAAGAGGGCTTTTTTTTTTTTTCCTTTTCCCCCGGACGCCCTGGAAAACCCTTCGTCCAGCGGCCGGCTCTTTCTTCTCCGTGCTTGGCCCTGCGGGCCGAGAGCCTTACCTGTCTCCCTCAATTTCTCCCCCCTAATCGTCCTTTTTTCGGTGCAGCGGCCCCGGCTTTTCCGCGTATACCTGTTTTCCCTATGCACAACGGGGGCCTATATATGCGCAACGCGAGCTCCTCTCCGGGCTATATAGATGTGCGTGTGTCGGGTTCGGGGGGCCTGCTCCGGAATCGGAGTAGGAGGACGAGCGCCCCTGCATCCGAGACTGCATCCTATAGAGGGAGATAGGAGGAAGAAAGGCGGAAAGAAGTAAAAATATTTAGCGAGCATTTTCCCGATGGGGAGATTCGGTGCGGGCCCACGGCGCCCATCCCAGCAGATGCACTCGCCGCGATGCCAAGAATGTGTCTCTCCTTCGTCTCGGATCGCTAGCCTAGATTGAGCAACTCTGACAGAGCGGATTTGTGAACACTCGGAACAGAGCAAGAAAGGCCCCGATTTTCTATTCAAAATGCGCGTCAAAATAGTGCAAAGTGAACGTTTTTTCATCTCTTCGATACCAAGAATTTCTCTACATTCAAAGCATCCTATAATACTATATATGTTCTCAAATAATATCTTACGTTTAAATTCCTCAAGTATAAAACAATCGGAAGAATTTCAAATCCTTAACATTAAAATATAATATATCTGAATAGAATGTTATACTGTTACCTAAAGTCACTAAAAGTCCGTATAAATAGTCATTTGTTAGGTAGTGAATAAAGTGTGTTCCTATAAAAGTATACTTGCAGTAGAATTACTAATTTTTAAAATGCTACCTAATGTAGTGATACTATATAGTATCGATCAGAGTATAGCCACGACACAGTACTGTAATTTTTAAAAAGGAAGTACACGGTCAACCCATCAGTAATTACGATCAACTCACCCCAGCATTATGCAATTGAATATAATACTCTAATATTCGTTGAATGATATTCCGCTATAACGAATTGACTGCTTTGAAGCCTCCAGTTTAAAAATTCTAATTACTATTTAGTCGGACTCTTGTACGAGCTTCTTTAATTTCAGGAAAGATGAATCCACGTTTTCCCAAATGCAAGAGGAAGCTTGCGAGGCGGGCGCAGTTGGCAAGCGATCTTGGGCTCCGCCTCGGTCTGCGCACTAGCCCCCGCAAGGGGGGAGACAAGGTCGAGTGCGCAACTCCGGGCGGGTTCGCGGGCCGCTCACCATAAAACGGCGCGGTCGTACGTTGCCTTGCGGGCCTGTGTGCGTGTGACGGTTGGCTGCTCCAGTTTCGGTCAGAATTGCGCATGCACCGACGGCCCGAGATTTACGAGCGCACAGGGGTAATGGTAGAGGAGGGGGGGGGGGGTTTGCGGGCCCCGGCTTACCTGGCCCGGGAACCGCTGTACACGTAGAGACGGACGGGCGCGGAAGGGGCACGTCGCGCGCTCCAGAAATTGCACAAACTCCGGCGAGGCCGGGGCCTATCTGCCGGCTTGTAAATCACGCCCCCTCGACGATTTACAGGGGGGCCCTTAGAGATTGTGCAACGGCAGCCATAGGGCCAGCCTCGGACCGGCTGGAGAGTGGCCGCGTGTGCGCGCGCCGGCCCTAGGTGTGCGCCCTGCACCCGTCGTCGCCGGAGGAGCCGCCCGACAATGAGGGCCCCTCGCTCGACTCTCCCGTCTTTTCGCTTCCTTTTGCTAATTCGATGACGCAAGCGGCCCGCCCGGACTCTCCGCGGCCTTTCTATGGGGGCAATATCCGGGCCTCGGAGAAAGTTGCGTTGCCCCCTTTGCCTAGCCGTGCGCTTCCTCTGTTCTCAATAAAATCCAACTTTCCTCGACACTCAATAGTACGCTTCTGCAACGGCATTCTTTATTTCTTTATTTTTCTCTATGCATTTATTGTTCGAATAGCCCTTCCCCTAGCAGCCAACAAAAGTCACTTGTCTGCATATTAAATTTGTTTTTTTAATTAATATTTTGGCTGCAGTGATCAATAGATTTATTTCTTTGTATATTCTTCTATATGTATTTCGTATACAACTTATCACAAATAAATGTCGGTCGTGTTGCTTTTCATGCAAGCTCAAAGTAGTAAACTAAACTTATAAATGTAATAAAAGCAACAACATTTAGAATTTGTATTTATTTATAGAATTAATGAGAAATAGGAACTCGTTAGGCTTTCTAGTAGAGCTAGAGATGAAAACAAAGAATACAACGTTGAATGAACCGGATTGATATATAATGATGAAAATGGGAAAATAACTCAATTGGCAAGGAGCAAAAGCACCGGGCACATTGACCTTGTCGGAATAATTGACAATGTCATTAGGCGCATAGTACATCAATAGATGGTTAATCCTGGGCAAAGTACCGGCTCCCAGCCTTTCTTTACCAGAATCCCAAGATCCTATTTTGGATTCCCGGGAAGAGGAGGAACTGGAGCTCGGGCGGCCGACAATTCCGAGCTAGCGCGCGCATTGTAAACGTAATTATCTGGCTTAAAACAGAGGGCGCCCGAGCGATAGATCCGGCAGCTCGAGCCGCGCCGGAGATAGCGCAGATAGGGAGGCGCGCGCGCGCGCGCACGCACCACCTCGGCCGGCGCAGGTAGGCGCGCGATGAAATTTCCCAAATACGCTTAGGCATATTAAGGAGAGCCCCGGGAAATTCCCTTCAGCTGCTGCCCGCCAGGATTCTCATCCGGCCCACCCCTCCCACAATCCTATCAAGATAATTGAATTTGCGGCCGAGTAGGAGCGGACGCATGCGGCGGCGCGTGGGCGCCACGTAATTCTTCTTTTTTTTTTCCTTTTATTCCCATCGGATAATTTTCCCGCTCCGCGGCGTGGAGGATCAGCGGCGCTCGTTGCGCCGATCGAAAAGGAAAAAAAAAACGGTAATGGACGAGGGCGCATTCGATATCGGCAGAGCGCATTTTATTCGAATCGGGTCCGCGCGCGCCCGCCCTTAATGGCATCCGAGCTGCTCGTATCGCGGTCATAAAAATGCTAAATCCGCGAGCTGAGGGCAAAAGTAATTTCCCTGTGCCGAGGGCCGAGGCCCCGCGATGATGAATATCAAGTCGCGGGGAGGGACGGACTTTGAATATTTTCCCTGGCCTCGTTGTGAGGCCCCGCCCGGGACAATGAGCTACTTAAAACATGGACCGGCGGTATAATTAATTCTAGAAACTGCGAATGCAGCGGCCCGGCCAACGAGCTCGGATTGCTTTTAAATTGTCTGATCGATAATCCTCGTTGTGTACATGTATACACGTAATTGATTACGAATGCCTTGGGGTGTGGTACGGTCGACCGGCGAGATTTACAAGTCGGCTGTCCCTGAGGGACCCATTGTTTAATATGCACTCCATCGCCAATGTGAAATAAAAATATAAAGTTAATCTAGAATCGCGGCGGCATTGGGCGCGGAGGAGACGAGCGCAGGGTCGCGGTAGACAGGATGCGGGATGGGAGTCGCGACGTCTATATATATATATGTATATATATATATATACACAGGGGGGCGGCAGCAGCTACCGGCTGATGAATATACAGGCGCGCGGGTCGAGCTAAAGAGAGCCGGAGCCAGGGGCGCCCGCGCCGCCTTCAACCCTCTCGGCTCTCCCGCGCCCCCGGGATAGATCAATACTTTTTATGCGGGGAGGAAGAGCCGAGTAGTCGGCCTGGACCCGCGCGCGCCACGCGCCCTGAACTCCTCGGGGGAGGGGGAAGGGCTTAGTCGCGGGTGGGGCACTGCGCCGCCGCCTCGATCGCTGCACTGCCAAGTGCGTCTGTGCGGGGACCTGTAAATTTTAATGTGACTCTCCACTTGATGGCGCGCCTTGTTTATGCACAACAATTGTTATTAAATCAATTGGAATCTATATTGTATACCACTCGACACATTGTAATAACCGTCATAAAGATAATTAAATAGATTTCTGCGGCGAACCGCGTATTCTCAGGCACTGCAGAACTTATTGCTTTTTCTTACTCACATATAGAGTAACGTGAACTTTAGAGACCGCTTTTATGGATTCGAGATTAACTTTGTCAATGAGTTGAAGTTGACTTGAAAAACGGATAAGCTTGTTAATCGAGTGCAGTACCGTCGCTTCCCTTTGTAGAAGCAAAATAATTTTTCGCTCCCCACGTGTATACGTTTTCTCTTATCGCGATAGCGTCGACAATGAAAAGGCAAGAGGTCTTGCTCGAGGGTAATGTTATCTTTTTCACTTGCAGAACTGGCACTCTCGATTAACGAGCACAGCGAAGCGGTCGGCGGGCCAACGGCTGCCACCTACCCCCCCTGAAAGTACACTAAAGCCCCCAATAATAAAGGAAGGAGCGTCACAGAAATTAAAAGGGACCGAGGCGCCGTAAAAGCGGCGGAATAAGAAACCCCGCGCCTTGGGAGCCAAGAAGGGGTGGGGACGGTCGGGCGAGGGTGGGCACGCGAAGCCCCGATGTACAGCATCGACCGGGGGAGCGGGAGGACGGCGGCGGCGCCCCCACCGGGGAAGAGCCTCCCTCCGCGGCGCCGGTGGCCCCACGTGCCAGCGTAATCAGGAATATCATTAAACTCTCGACTGGGCTCGTCGGCCGGGGCGCCGGGGGCCGCCACGATGGATACCCCCCCGCGCCTCTCTCCACCCGGGCTCTATTTTTCCGGCGCGATTAGCCACCGCCGTGGGGGAGATAATTTATGCCGGCGATCGCACCTGATAGCCGATATGATGCCCTATCCCCCGAGGAGCCTAAACTTGTCCCTTTCCTTTTTTTTTTTTTTACACGGGGGATTAAAAACCCGAGGGCCCGAGGCCGTCGCCGCCGTGAGGTGGGGGGGGGTCCCCGTCAAGGGTTGCGCGCCGATCCCGGGAATCGGCGCCCGATGGCCCTGCCGATCGATCACTCCGCGTGTGCGCGCGGAAAGAGTTGCCGCGGCTGTTTTGACAGGGGCGCGCTTTGTGGGCCGGTGCGGAGGCCCTCGAGGAGGCCCTCGAGCCGGACAGCCGGCTTGTTTACTCAAACGCCACCGGCCTCATTTCCATAGGGTCCGCGGGGACCTTTGTCGCCGTCCGCGCGTGGGAATCACACGCTCCCCGGATTCCGCAGCCTGCGGGAATCCCCCGATCGCCGCGCGGGGGCAACTTTTTTTTTTTGCAGGGCCGCGGACAATGTAGGCTAGCGTCCGCTAATGGCCGGCCGCGTTTTTGCCCTCCGCTCCCCCGGCCGCCCGGAAAAACAGATGTACATACATGCACGAAGTAAAAAAAAAAGCGAGGCTGAACGATTGCCGATCGAGGGAAAGGCGAAGAGCCGAGCGACGGCCCCGCGCTGTACGTGTATACATTCCCGGGCGTAAGCCTCGGAGCGAAACCCGATGAGAAAATGAATATGTAGACACATTTCGGCGGCGGGTTTACGGCGCGGGCATCGATTCGCCACGGGGCCGAAAGCAAACTCGGCAGCCGATTTCTCTCGAGGCGGCCGGTCTGTTTGCGCCCGCAGGGGCTGCGAGCGCGAGCCGCGGGAGTGAAAAATCGAGGCGCCGCGTCGGCCAATTAATAAGCTCCCCGGCGGCCAATAAAACTCATCGACAGGCGGGCGGGCCGCCGATATAAAACTCGGGCGGGCCGTGATTAATGTCGGAGTCGGGCCACGCGCGCCCCCTGATTCATCGGCCTCCCGGCACGGGAAAAAAGGAGGCGAGGAAAAAAGCCGCGCGCACCTTGCCCTCGACGTCCCCGGGGCCGAGGCGGAAGGGTTGTTGGCCCGTTGCCCCGGCAACGGGCCGCTCGCGGGGAAGGGTTATAATGAGATTGGCCGGGGCGCCGGTGGCCCTGGCAGCATGGCGCCCTCGGAGCTGGCCGAGAAGCCGCTCTCCGGCATTATTGTCCCGCGGCCACGCGAAACAAGATGACGAGCGGGCCGGGAGGAGGAAGATGGATCGGCGGGGGCGGGGGCCGCGGGCCGGAAGGGCTGGAGGCGCGCCCTCGCGCGGCTCTCCTCCTGGGAAAAAGGGGCCCGCTGATGTAAAATGCGGCCCCGGGTCCCACGCCGGCCTGACTCCTTCCCTCCCCGCGCGGTCCATTATGCGTCGGGCCGGGAGGCTGTGTGTAGGTATATGCATGCACGCGCCCGGCCTGGCTTTTGGGGACGCGCCGGTGCGCCGGCTTACGTGGGAGACTCCCGATTTCGCATTCGGGGCCCGGGCGCAACACGCGCGCACCGGCCGCCGGCCATTGTGCCCTCGAGGGGACGTGTGAGAAATATTTACGTCGCCCAGTCATTTCCGCTTTCAGGTGCGCGGCCGATCTCGGGATGAATTGGAGCCCCCGGAGGGCCGCTCCCCCGTCTCTGCCCCGGGCTGGCCCGCTGCCCGCCCGATGCTGGCCCGATCCCATTCTCTCTTCCGCCTCAGAATCATTTCGCACTTGCCTGCGGCCCTTGTATACCCACTTGTCAAACGTGTTACTTCGCTTTTTTTACACTACTCCTCGTGTTTATCGACGGACAAAACAGTTTCGAGCTGCCTCGGTCCGGCAAAAAATTTGCAAAAAATTATCTTTTTTCCACACTACACGTGTAAAACTACTTTCTAACTGCACGGACAAACAGACGAAGACAATTATTGTACAATTAATTTTACGTATTTTCTTTTCGAGAATATGCCGCGTAAACTTTAACAGAGTAACGGAGGCTCGAAACGATCATAGCTGGTAAAAAAAGTGAAATGCATCGAGACTCAGAAAATCGAGAAATGCAGTAAAAAAGAATGATGATGGCAAGCGTGAAAAGCCCTCGCGCACCTTGTCTCCGAGCTCTTTGAAATGCCCGCCGGGGCTTACTATACTCACTTGCGCGCGGCACGTCGGCTCGCTCTTTGAAAGGAGACTCGATGTCGAGGTCCGACCGTACGCTCGCTCACTCTACTCGGCGTGTCTCTGTACATTTTCTCGCGTGCATGCAAATGACGTCATCCGCGCTCCAATATTCACTTTTCCGAATTCAATATAAAAATATGGGAAAAAATAAATTAGGCGTTGGCTGCACCGACCCGACACATTTTTTTCTTACATAACTTTGAACATATTACCGAATAAAATTATATTTTTAAAAACGATGTCCCAAGCATAAAATGTATAATAAAAGTACAATACACAGGACAATGTTACGTGGTCTTATTCTACAAGAATGTACATGGAAAACGCAAGTATGCGAGAAGACGGAGTGGCGATTAAAACGCAGAGGTTGACCATTGAATATACGGTACAATAACCCGGCTCTTCAGGGAAAAGGGAGAGCCGAGCGCGCGTTAATATAATTAACGCGGGGGCTTTGTAAGGCGATTTGGCAAAGCGCGGCATTGAGCCGATCCGACTGGAGAATAGGAAGGACGGCCCGAGCACAGGGGACATAACAGTGCGGTGCAGTGCGCGGGCGCCCGCGGAAGAAGCCGCAAAGGAAAAGCGGGCGGGCGTCCGCGAGCGAGGCGTGTCCCCCGGCGCGTCAAAAGGGCAGGCCGTTTCCGGCGTCCCAATTATGCGCCGGCCGGGAAAGGGTTCGCGGACAAAGGGCGCGGCCAGGAAGGAAGAGGGCGGGCCGGGCCGCGACCCGCCCCTCCCCGCTGATCGATCGCCCGGCGCGCCTTATTAACCAGTCGCTTATATATATATAGACGTACTCGTTAGGCTGGCGCGCCCGCGGCTTTGAGGCATTGTCGGGCCTCCGGTGCACTCGCAATCAATAGTCCGCTCGCAGGAGGAACAATCGCGCACTCCCCGGTCGGCTCGTATTTTTATTGGTCGCCGCGGGAATTACACGCTTCTCGCATTAGGAGTCGCGGGGCTCGCCGGCCCATCCGCTCCTCGATCATCGAGAGCCGGCCTCCTGCAGCCGTTGCTAGGGCGCGTTTCCTCCAGGGGGCAGGGCCGAGGTGTGGGCGCCTGTCACGCGAGGCTCCCTCCCGCCTACTATGTGTTTGACTAGGACGCCTCTGACGAGGCCTTACTTTCTATGCAGGAGCTCGTTTTTCTCGGGGCTCGAGCTCGGTCAAACGCAGGACGCGCCTCGCCTACTAATAGCAAGACTAACACTTGACTGGTTGTCTAGTGGGTTTTAATGATTCTTGTCTACATCTATACCGACTCGTGTGCTCCCTGCCAGGCACGTATCTACGGACAATAATGAAAATATACACGTATTATGTTTCACACATCAGCCACGTTAGACCGTGAGTCTGCGATAAAACGGAGGATAAAACAATGCCGGATAGGACCGCGAAGCAGGAAACCTTGGCAGGGAGGATAAAAACGTTTCCGGGTGCAAGAGGATGACTCGATGAGGTTGAAAGTAGCAAGAAAGGACAAAGCTGCCAAAAAGCTTCAAATACGCGCACAGATGATGTATATTTTTGAATTTGGATTTATTCGATTGCGTCGCCCTACCCTGGATTTTATTATTACGCTCATGCGATCGAAGTCGGCTGCGTAAAAGAGAAGAGAACCGTTCGTAACTGAATTGGGGTAATATTTGGGACATAAATTAATATACATGTGGAGCATTGACGGGAAGGACGCAAGGCTCGGAATTGGAAATGCTGCAGGAGCAATTCAGCAAAGGAGATTAGAGCTCTCCGGTTTCTCGGGCGGCCGGGCACTTTTATATTAATTATCCGTCCGGTAAAATATTGAATTTCACGGATTATGATTCGATCCCGGGGCTAGCGGGGCTCCCCGGCTCCGGGGCGATATACGTCGAACAATAACGTGCGGGGCGCATCTGCATGTTCCGGGAGGAACAATGCCCGCGGCCCCGGGGCCAGCGGCTTCTCCCGAAAAACCGATCGGCCGCGTCCCCAATGGCCGATCGATCCGCCACGTAGCCGCGTCCCGGGCTCCTCGCGCATAATCGCCATAACTCACGGTCTGTGTACACAGGCGCGCGGAGAGCCGGCCCCGCGTCCGCAAGGGTCGCCGCTCGGCGTAATTACTTATGCGCCCGGGGTGGGAAAAGGCGAAAAAGCCCCGGCGGCTCCCCACCTTACGTGCGTCTACGCCTGTAACGGAAAGCGCGCGCCCGGCGGACAATGAGGGCCGCGTGCATAATGACGAGGGACCCGGGCGCATATGTCGCGAACTGGCCCCGCGCACCCGTTGGCCGCCCAGGGGTCGACAAAAAAAGGCCCGGGGGAAGGGCCGAGCGGGCAAGGGGTGGGGCGCGAGCCCGGGGGGGACGCCCGACCGCCCGGCCTACCCCCGAGGCCGCTGCATTTTAAACAGCCGGCCAACGGCCGCCCCTCGCGGCAGGTATGTGTGTCGTACGCGCGTCGCCGAGATTCCCGCGTCTTATACGCGCCGGGGGCCATTAACGGCCCGAGGAGCCACCGGTCAAGCCGATGCATACATGTGTACACGTACGTGCGTGCCCCCACCGCGCGCCATCGGGGAAAAAGTATACGCGTTGACGCTCCGATGCGCGCAGTGACGGAAGGGTGCCCAGGGCGTGGACGTATATACGCTAGTTATCCGATTACTGGGTTATACGGCTTCGGGGAAACGGCGGCCGACATCCGCATAATCGCCCGGCTAATTATTCCGGCCGCGCGTTTGCGTTTTCCAGGGCGTCACGTACGCGCCTGCCGGCCGAGCGGCCCCCCGTCCGATGATTTAGTCAAAAGCCTCTAATTAACCTCGAGCATCGAGTGCACTTCCCGAGCGGGAATAGGGCGCGGAGGGCGGAATAGGGCACGCGCCCCGCGCCCCCCCCATTAATTCCCGAATATCAGCGGACGTAATAACTAGTTTTCAGCGCGGCCGACGTCTCAATCTAGGGCCCTGGGCAATCTATGGGCGCGGGTCCGTCCGCTCCTTGCCAGACGACTCGCGAGGCTGCGCAGGGGAGGCACTCGGCTCATCAATTTGGCCCGATTGAGCCGTCCCGGCCAAGTAGGCTATCGGCGCCTCGCGAATTATCCGCCCCGTGCAATTATCCACTCGGGGCACCTGTGCGCCGGCCGATAAATCCCGCCCGGCCCCGAGAGCTTCAATTAGCCCGAGGACCCGCGCCCTCGCCCCTGCGTCTGCGTCTCGTCCGCGCAACGCGCGTGCACTGGACCTCTGCTGGACAAAAATGCACCGGTGCCCTGTTACCCCGGTAAACACGCGGCGATTCAATGTCTTCATAGATGTACGTGCACGGACATCAGGTGCTCGGCAGTTGGGCCGAAAGCCGGCTAACGAGCTCCTGCTGGAGCAGCGCTCTTATAGCCCATATATATCCGAGCCCGTATACTCGGCCACTCGGGCGAAACGAGAGCGATCGGAGTCGCTGGCCGAGAGCAAAAACAAAAAAGGATAAATTAAAAAGGATATTAAAAAGGCATTAGAGGTAGAGCCTGTAGGTGTGTGTGTGTGGCGAGGGAGGCCTGATCGATTGATCCTCGGGGTCCTCTGCAATTAGCCGATGGACAGTGGCGCCGGTCGATCGGCAGCCGAGGAGCCGGCCGGCACGCGCCCCGCACACACCGCGTCCCGGGGCAAAAAGGTAAACTGCAAGGATGTTGCCGCGAGGGGCTGGGGGGACGAGCAGCCTGTTGCTTCCCCGGGCGCCACCCATGCGCCGGAGGGAGAAGCCGAGGAGGAGGAGGAGGACGTCGACGGCGCGTATGTATGTAGGTATATATATATATACATACGTTCGCACATGCCGGGCAGGAGGGAAAAAGCGAGAGTGAGGGCTTTTTCCGATCCTCGGGAAGCGCCGCGCGAGAGCAGTTTATCACCCCCGGCGAGCCGGAAGCCAGGGGCTTCGCGCGCCCCCACCTCCTGCGGCTTCGATTTTCAATCTGACTTCCGCTTTCAATCCGAGCCGCCGAGACGATTGTATTCGCCCGATATTTTATTGCCCCCGAGGTCTTTTTCTCCTTATCCGTTTTACGCTCCCGCCTCCCCGGCACGCCCGGCATTACCGGGTTTAACGCCTTCGGGCGCCTTTGCCTAGGCCCTAAGCTTTTACTGCCAAATCCTCGCCTCTGATCGCGCACTTATTCCACATAACGTGTACACGTCGAGTAATTAGTGATGTACAGATATGCCCACTCGACGGTGCAGCGGGGCCGCACACGTGCGTGTCGCCGGGGCCGAGTTTGTACGGAGGCGCCCGCCGCACGGCCCATCAATCACCGAGAGTATTTTTCAATGCGTTAACTTCCGTTTAGCCGCGGGAGACATAACGGCTTAGCAAGAAGGACCCCTCGGACGTCGCCTTTTTTTCCCTTTCCTCCGCAAAGGCGGAAAAAAGCGGAGCCGCTCGCTCAGCTGCCGCTGGCCGCTTTACGATAAGGCTTTTACGGCGCCGGATTATCACAGATGGTCCGAGGACGCATACGAGGCGTTAAATTAACCGGCCACATATGCGCGATTCCTATGTGTGTGTATATATATATACACGCGTGGCGCACGAGGGCCGTGTTTTTTTTTTATATTCTTTTTTGCCCCGTTCCTCCTCGGCCGCTTGGGAGGTCAAAGTTTGGGCTGCGCGGGCAAGGGGCGCAGAGGTGGCTATTAACGGCCGAGTTGCAGTGTGATTGATTGACCGGCAGAAGGAGAGGAGTGTGTTCGTTATGCTAATAGATTTATGGCTCCCGCAAGATCCCGGAGTTCTTGAAACCGCGGATCTTTGTTCGAACATCAAAGGCCGGGGAATATATTTCCGTGGGCCTTCCCCGGGATCTATTTGTAAGCCACTCGGTTGTGCGTCGTTAGGGGATGTAAAAAAAAATTTCTGAACTCTTGCGTCGACCGGGCGCATTGTTCGCCCGGCCTAATGCGTATGCAACGCTAAATTTTATCCGTATATACATGAAAACGTGGACTCCATTCAAGCGCGAGTTGCGCGTATTTATACGCCGGGCCCTTGTCCAACTCCTTTCTCGAACAAAGCCGCGTGCGTCGATTAGTTTCACGTAATCCTTCTTTCGGAACGGGAAAAAAAAAAACAAAAAAAAAAACCAGGTCAAGAAAACGAAGCGCGGGATGAATAAGAGGGCGCGGAATAAAAAAAAAATAAGAAAAAGGTACACGTATATACATAGAGCGCGCAACGGCCGAGAAAATGGAAGAATGAAACGAGCGGATAAGTCGACTCAACGGATTTGCCTGGGGGTTGCCTCGGCGCCTCGGCCAACGTCCACACGGCTTTTCCGAAATTTTATTTTTCTCCCCCCCGGCCCCGGCGGAAGACAAGGCGCAATGAAGGAAGGGAATAAAAAAAAAAGTGGGCGAAAGAAGGCGAGTTGACCGCGGGGTGGGGGCGAGTCGATCGCGCGCGGGTAGGAGGAGCGGGCCCCTCGGCTCCTTGGTAGAGAAAGCCACGGGCGGCGCACGTGCGCGCGTCCGAGTCGCGCGTGCATCTGCCGCGCCGGGAGGAAAGGTGGACCGGGCCGCGAGCCGCGCGGGGAAAAAAGGAAGCCGGCCACGCGTCGGTCCGCGGGCGCCTTTGTCCCGGGTTTTCCGGGGGCGCGCGCGCGTGCCGCCACGGCGCCGGTCACTCTCGACTTCTTTTTACGGGGCCCTTTTGTCCGAGCCCTCGGTAGCCCGGCCGGTCGTTATTGCGGATCCGTTGCTTCTCTCTTTTTTTTTTTCCCTCCAGCTGCGGTTCAACTGCCGGTCAACCTTTTTCGGGGAAGCTGACCCTTCGAGAAATCTTGGCTGATTTTCAGTCGATAATTATATCTTAAAATGGCGATTATCGTTTGTTTTTACAGCGATTTATGGCTAAAGGCGCTTCAAACTAAACTAATTAAACATTTATTCAAATTTAATGTGTTGATTCGCCGATCAATTCTACTTATTCGATTGCAATCAATTAAAGTTAATATAATTACTGTAGTTTTATCAAATTGAATTCAAAATATAAAAGGATCAATTGTTTACAGTGCAAGACAGCGCATGCTTATAAAAATATACAAATTTTAATTTGCATGGAAAACAAAAGACAAGTGTTAGTGTAGAGTAACAGCTAAGTAATGGAGAATTTATTTAAATTTATTTAAAAAGTAGTCAATTTTTATTTTATAAATTTACTTAGATTTAATTAATTCTGTATTATTTAACACTTTCATAATCACATATTTAATTTACGCGTTTTCGTCGCTTATCGGACCATTCGTTGGCATTGGACATCATCAGTTGGGAGTGAGTAGCAAACGAAAGCTGATTAATTTAATAAAGAATAGAGCTTCCAGATAAGCAATCAAGTATTAATTTAACCTACTTTCAAATATCCGCGAATGGGTATCCGACTTATTTGCTACATATAGCAATATAGCAGAATTTGAAAACTATATATAATTCGTTCTTATTAGTTACAAGAAATCCTTTCGTTTTGCAGTGGCCTGAGTGATTTTATATTTTATATTTGACTGTGCGAAATTGTGATTATAAATGTATTATTGATATAATCTACCTTAAAATCATATAATTGCACAGCTGACAGAAATTGAAAGTTATGAAAAAACTACTGGTCTGCCTAGTACTGTACATCTTTACGTCATGAATAAATTGAGAGATACACTGCAAAAACATAACCAAAAAATTTGATTTAATATTGTCCAAAAACTAAGATAAATAATTTCTGGTCAAGTCCTTTAAATTCTCCCAATATCCATCAAGCTAATCGACCCGTTAGCAGGCTTTAGTCGGTCGATCAATAAAACATGATTTGGACTTGCAGGTAATTGCTAAAGCTTAAACCGGTGTCACCCGTTGTAATTTTCCCCGAGGGGCGCAGTGACAAGCGCCTCGTTGTAAAGGTAAGACTGCACGGGCGGCTTGTTGGCAGCCACGGTGTATTTATCGAGGGCGCGTGTCGGCAGTGGATCGCGCCACGTCTGTTGGGCGGGCAAGGAGGCGGCAACCCTTTGAACGAGGTGAAGGGCCGCAGGTGCCGGTAAAAAGCCCGAGGGGCGCGGGGCCCCTCGTCAAAAGCGGAGCGGCGCCTGCACTCGAGCGCCGGCGCCGTCCCAGGGGCGCGTGTCTAACCCTTTGATCGACCCTCCCCCCGAGGGGGGCACCCGTAGCCTCGGCCAATGGGCCGGGCCCCAGCCCCACCGCGCGGCCCCCCCCCCCTAACCCTTTGCCGCGCCATCGCTGCAATTAGATTGCCCGGGCGAGAGGCCGCGCCCACGTGTATACGCGCGTGTGTGTGTATATAAGACAGGGCGCGGCCGGCGTTCACTTATTCAGGCGGGGCCGCAATTTAGCTAGCCCCGGAGCCGCATGAAGAATTCATACAATCGGCCGCCGCGCGCGATGAGCAAAGTTTTAACGCGGCCCCGTGACATTATATAAATCGCCGGGCGCGCCCTCGCTCCACCCCCGTTGCGAGCCCCGATGGCGTATTATCTCGCCGCCCCTCGGGCGCACGCACGCGGATCTTAATTATGCAGGAGAGCTCGCTCTAGGCGCCCGCGAGCCCTTTTTACCGAACTCTATTTGTTTAGCCACTCTATACAGGCGCCCTTGTGGTTTGCATACTTGAGTTTTATTTTATTTTTTTTTTCTTCGCCGATCCCTCAAATCGCAGGCGTCTCCTTGCCCCGCTAAATAAGTCACCGTTCAATTCAGAGCGTTACAGGTACTCCTCCCTTCCACCTTGTACATACATCAGTATTTCCCCGGGGAATATATTACGTACACGATATAAAGAGGGAATTGATTCTATTTCTCTTACGTGCATAATTCAATGGCGTTCTTTTTTTTTTCTCTCAAATTACAGCTGCCAACGACTTTGGGATGTACATTACAGGCGGTTGGATAAGGAACCCTAACCAAAAGCCATTGTGCTCGGTAATTTCTCTGCAGCCGGTGACGGTTAAAAAGAGTGCAGTCGTTAAGAGCCGCTCGGTGTCGTATATACGCTCGCGCCTAAATATTTCAGCGCGCTAGAAGCCCCCGGGTGCGCCCTTCCAGCTCTATATACACCAGGCCCGCCGCGTCCCACCTTATCTTTTTTGGCATTCTTCCCGCGTCGGCTCTCTTGTCGCCCTTATATATATATATATATACAGACTGCGCGGAGCCTCCCTCGATCCACCCCCCGCCCACTCCCACTTTGGCTCGCCCGAGGGAGTACATGCTTGATGGCGCTCGGGTAATTGCGACGCGATCCCCGGGAAAAAAGGCGGCGCGGGGGCGAGTGAGAAATTAAGGGGACGCGGGATGAGAAACGAGAGAGGGATTAAAAAATTAAGGGTCGCGTCGGCGCGAGTACACGTCCCTCCGCTTAGCGGGGCTACGTGCGCCGAATAATTGATGCCGATTGAAAAATGACGCGAGGCTCGATGCGGCCGACGTCGCCGGCCGGTGGGCGCGCGCGCGTATATCGAGCCCCCGCGATTGTTTAAACTTTGGGTGTAGGCCGCTGTACACGGCGCGGGCGCAGTCGCCGCCAATTTGCATTCAAAATTAAAAGACCGGGGCGCATTGTCGCGGGGAAAAATGCGGGGGCTCGAGCTAATCAAAGTGATAAGGCCGGGGGAGAAAAAAGAGCTGACTCGGGGGAGGGGCGGGGTAGGACGAAAATTACGGGAGACTGAAAGGGCCCGGCCTCTTCCTCCTTTATTCGGATCTTCGCTATGACTGCCCCGGCGCCCGCTATCTCTGCGTTTCTCGCTGGCTCTTCTCCTCCGTTTTTTTTTTTGTCTCCCGTTGAATAATTGACGTTGCCCGCGGGCCTGCTTTAAAACGGCTTAAAACTTGGAAAGGCTCGGCATGATTCGACGGTTTAACTGCTGTACGGGGCTTATCTCGAATATTAAACGCGGGCCCTCGAAGCCAAGTCGATTCGCCGGCCGTTGATAACATTTTTATCCATCGTTATATAATCGTCGACGCTGAATCGACCATCGCAATTAATATACTCCGCAATTCCGAAAATCGCAGCTGGTTGTCTTTCAATTATGATTAGTGTTCCTTTTGACTAATTTCTTATAGGCTAGTCCCACTGTATTGTACGTGTAATAAAGTAATCGCAGAATCTGAAAATTATTGACCGAGCCCCGCATTAAGGAGGTAATGCTCTTCGAAGGACAGTTTATTCCGAGTCGGTGGGAGGCAAAATAGACTGGGAAGCGGGGGGGAAATCAGGCAAGAAGTAAGAGGCACGTGCAGTGAGTAAAGGAAAAATCAGGAACCCACGAGGTGAGCTCACGTGGGCGCCGAGGAAAAAGTAAAACTCGGCAAAGCCATAAGAGGCAGTAAGAGATACGAGGCGAGCATGCGAGCGAGGGGAGTAATGGCGCCTATACGTGCGTGCGCCAGGTCGTGTTGGACACGCGGACCTCGTATAGACACCCTCGGCTCCCCTCGCCGCCCCTTTCCCTCCGAGACTCTCCAAACTCTCCCCCGGACCCTTCAATAGTTGCGCCATAATTTCCCGCGCGTGATAAGCCTCGCGTCGCTCTGGACCTTGGGCCTCTTGCGGGGAGAGAAAAGGGATGCAGGGGATGATTGAGGGCAGGGGGGGCCGAGATAAGGGCCTAGGGAGGGAGGCGAGTGGTCGGGACGTAATGAAGTGGAGGGGCGCCATATATACCGGGGCTATGTGGGGCGCGAGGAGGGACGGAAGCGAAGGGATTCCGCGCCCCGCGGATTACTGCAGCTCCGAGGACGGCAGAATGACTGATCTGGCAGCAGGACGTCTTACTCCGCCGGGGAGGGAGAGAAGCCTCGGTCAGAATTCGGATCCGAGCCGGCCGGGACACCCGGCATCATTATCATTCTTATCGTACGAATGTAAAAATAAATGGGAGGGGCCCGCGCGCAAAGTTGCGGCGGAGGGAAAACAAAAAATTAACGAAATTCCGGGAGTCGGCGGGGCGGAAGCCGGCAAATCCGATTGTCCGGCAGCATACGGCGCCTGCGGCCGAGTCCCTCGCTGCGGGAAAGGGAGGAAAAATGATCGGCCGCGAATCGCCATCGATCGGGCCGCGCGGTGGGAAAGCCCGGCCGTCAGAAGCCGAGGTAATAAAGCCCGACGCCGCCGGCCGGGGAGGCGTGTGTGCGACGACGCGGCGCGCCATAGCCACGCCGGGCAGATAGACAGAGAGAGAGAGGGAAAGAAAAAATAAACGATGGACACTGGCCCCTGCGGCCCGCGGCCGGAGAAGGGGGGAAAAAAAGGCCGAGAGAAGGGTGGGCAACCCTCTCCCCATGCCGATCGCGAGCGTCCCCCTCGGCCCCGTGGCTAACTGACCGATGCGCCATTGGCCGGACACGCGGGATCAATAAATCGCGCCGCCGCGCGCGGCCTTACATCGCCGCCCCTCGGCGCCTGCAGCCGATGCCGCAAAAAACGCCAACACGCGCCCCAAGGAAAATGGTCGACTGGGAAAAATGGTAGCGCGGCCCTGCCGCCCCCTGGCCGCCCCCTGCCCGGCCCCCGCCCGACCCCTGATCGCCCAGCCTCCTCGGCGCACCAGGCCTGCCCGCTTTCCGCCTTCGTTTTTTCGGCAACGCGCCGCGCGCTCTTACGCATTCCGCCCGAGCAGAATGTTTGCGGTGTAGAGCCCACCTAATGGACGCCTAATCAAATATCTCTATTTAGTCTGCCGAGTTTATTGCCGAAAAAATCCCTCGAACCTTCTACGTTTAAAGACCCGAGAACATTGCAAGATTATTAGTACCTAAAAATATAATCGAATATTTATTCCAAGGCCTCAATTAATTGCAATGTCGTCTGAATTGACTCGTATTTGTAGAATAAATAATTAATCTTGTACTTTTTTTACAATCGATAACTAGAAACAAAACTATATAAATTATTATTTGGAAAATATAAATAAAACAAACATTTCATTAATATTTCCGTCTATTATGTATCAAGCTTCGTCAAGTTGACAAAAATTTATCTAATATACAGCTAATTTCACTAATAAAGTCCTAATTAATTTTAATTAATAAAAATTTTACATAATCTGAATTGTTGTCATAATATGGAGAAAAATTATCTACTAAAAATGATAAATAATACGTTACTTTTTTCCTTAAAAACAAGCTACTGTTAATTCAAATTAATCTACAATCAACAAATGTTACTTTACAGTTATTAAAAACCTTGCTATATATAATGTACATATATTATTCCAACTAACATTGTCGCACTCAAAATCAATACCATTAATAATATTTACTTTTCTTAAATAAATTAAATTTTTTACATTTGAAGCACTTACAGAGGAAAATCAAATAATTCAAGCTAAATTAACAAAAATATAAATATTTATGTTTTTATAGATACAGTAAGCCGTCAACGTTCTCAAGCGCCTCAATCTATGAAGACTACATTATGTGCAATACTTTTTCCTCGTTTTCAACTCTGTAAGTGTTTCTATTTTGTTTTATCAAATTTTACTAATCTTATTTTACTCACTTAACGCTTGAACTATAAAAACTTATCGATTTTTTACAAGAATGATGTATTTCTGCATTGTTTCTTATCATTCAAGTAAATCGAATACAATGTTTGGGATATCCTTCGAATGAATCTCCGATGAAAAAAATAATATTCTGAAGAATGCGACAATATAAACCAACTTTATGTTTCAAAGGTTTCGTAAAGAAAAAAGACGTGAAAGCTGATCTAAAATCTATAAAAATGATTTAGAGCGTTACCAAAGACATTCCAAGGCTAGGTAACTATTTCTTTGAGGGGAAAACCACTCGGGCTTAATTGAATAACCGCTTCGCGTAAAAGCTCGGACCGCAAGGGAAGTCGGGCAATTTCCCACAGTATAAAGAATCGCAAGGAGGCCTTGTCGCCGCCTCATGTCCTTTGACTCCCCGAATCGATAGTTATGCGCGGGTGACAAAAATGCATCCCTAAGAAAGGAGAGGCGGTCTTTCGGACCGAGCACTAAATCAACGGGCCCAACAAAAAGCCGCGCACAGTGGAAGAAGTAACACGCAAGGCAAAGTGCTTATACATACATGTGTTTATGCGCGCTTGTGTGTGTGTGTGTGCATGGGGAAGCGGGCGTGGAAAGAAGAAGCGGGGACCTCGGAAGATCGTCCCCTGAATGGACCCCTGGCGCATCCCTTTTTCTCAACCCCGCGCGCACGTTGCGCTCGTTCCCGCAATTTCTCGGGGGCCACCGTCGCGTTTTTACGGGGAAAGGGAGCGCAGCCGACAATGCCCGTCGTATTCAAAGTGCGCGGCGGCGGCGGCGGGGGACGTTACCTGCGGCCCTGACCCATTGTCCCGGCTTCCCGGAAAAACGCGCACGTCCGGGACGGCCGCCGGCGACTGCGACGGCCGAGGGCGCCGAGATCGATTCACGCAAAACTGGATCTTGATTTGCTTTTTTCCTTTTTTTTTTTCTTTCCTTTTTCTCCTTGTTTCCATTTCCCGGGAGCCGCGTGTAAGCCGCGCACGGAAACTCCGGGGCAACCGATCCACACGTGCGCGGGCGCTGCTGCACCCCTCGGTCGGTCCGTTTCTCCCAAGCGCGCAGCCTCCGGACCTACGGAATTTGGGTGCCAACCGTGCAGCCGATTTCACGGCTTCACACGCATCTTAATTTATAGTGGCACGGTGACCAATCGGACCGCTGTTGCGGGGTCTATGTGTATTCGACCATCGCGTTATCAGTGGACCAATCGGTGTAATAACAATTACCTTTTCACACAAATGTAATAATACTTTGTCAATTATGCACCGGGTCATTAATTATGTAACGCATATCAGATTTTATGCAAAGAAAAAGTTTGTCTTGATTGCGCTACTATATCTGCAGGAACCGTTGCGGTTCTCGTCGCGGTTTCATTATTCATGGTATCATTATCAAGTTTCGCGGAACTTTGCAAAAGAGTATAATTCTAAGTGAACTTGTGCGATGAAAAATTATATCTCTGCATCTGTATAAGGACATGGCTAATTAATATTGGATCACTTTTAAAAGGACATCTTTATTATGGAAAATCCTGGGAAACCTAATATTCCGCTGTATAATGGAGGTAAAGCTGGAGACGAGCTGTCGTCCGAAGAAACATATTAGAACGTCAGGTTTTTTAGCCGACTCGGTTATCGAGGCGACGGTTAACCCGCGCGCAAACTTTTTCCGGCTTTCAGGGGATTGATTTTGTATATATACATGTATACACGATGGCCGAAGAATCGCAGCCGTTGGGCATCGGTCGAACGGAGGCAAACATGACAAACCGATGACCGATGATCGTCTCCGGGATCCCTTCCGCGGTGCAAAAGGAACTTTTGTTTATACGCCCTGCGCGAAGCCATCAATCAATACTCCTAACTATCGGCGTCCGGCTACAAAAGTTGACCAAATATACTTCATAAATACATGTTTAATGCTCCGATTATGCCATTGATTTCTTATAGAAATTAGGCGTGTCTTGGACATGTAAAAGGAAACTAAAAATTGTTTTTCCTCTTTTCAAAGACGAATCGATCGAGTTAATGGTGCACGCGCAGCAGGAAGGACGTTAATACATATATCATAAATCAGTGGATGCACACTCTTCTTAGTTAAATACCTGAAATAATTAATCAACTGATAACATTTTCCACGTGTAATTCGAGGTTCCATTTCCTATTTGTACAAAAAAAGGCTAAGGAGGATATTACGGTACATGGTCGAATACTTAGAAAGTCGAAGTACTAAGAAGGCCATTGGCGCTTTACCTCAAAAGTGATCCGGTCCTCAAATCAGCCAGTTGGCTAGACGCTCGCGCGTAATTGTCTTAGTCAAGGAAGACCTCCAAAACTCGGTTGCGTGTAACGGAGGTGGGGCCGGGAGGGGAGGCCGGCGGACGCCTCGATCCTACGAAATTAAATCTAGGACGCGTGCAATCGGCCGGACTATATGACATCCTCACACCATAACTGTTGGAGGCGGTAAGCTACGGGGATCGAGATCGAAATCCATCCAGGGGATTCCGATTACGCGCTTCCAAGAGTCTCTCGGCGGCTATAGGCCGCGAGGCCCCACAAGTCCCGGCTGCGAAATAAAATAAAAAAAGAAAAAAAAAACAAAGACGAGCCGCCGGTGCTGCGCGGGAGCACATCTAGGACACGGGCTTCGCGCCTTTTCCCGCTGCTAATTCGATCAGAGTGACAGGGGCGGCCGGCACCTGCGCGCCGCCGGGAAACTCGCGCGCGGGCTTCGCCGGCATGAGTCGGCCCTCGTTGCGCAATCCCCCGGGCTGCCTCAAATCGGCGGCCATTATGGCCGCGCGCGACAATGGAGGCGTTCGCAGCCACGGCCGCACGATTAATAGACTCGTCTCGCGGAAATTAAAAAAAAAGAGAACCGGGAGCGCCATTGTCTGCTCATGCCGGTGGGGTGCAAAGCCCGGCGGACAAGCGAGTCAGCCCGCGATTTTTGATCAGGCCGACTTGACCAAGCTTCCCTGCGCATCGGTCGTAAGCTCCCGCGTACATGTGTACATGTATTTTTGATGATACCTGGGATATTCACGGGGAACGGTGCGCTCCGCTCGGGGGGAGTTGGGGTCCGAGGCCGGCCGTGCAGTTACACCGTGAGACTGGTCTCGCTCAACTAGCCACGAGTCTAGAGCCGAGGGAAGCCCGCGATTACGGGAATAAGTAACGCTCGTCTTTTATTTTTATCCAATCGCGTGAATATTGGAGAAGAAAGGGAAATATCGGCCTTGATAATACAGCCGGTCGATCGAGTGATAATTCCAAAGCCGCCCGTCGATCCTTAAAAAGCCTTCTGTCGTCACCGAGCGGCCGCGAGGTTCGACGCGGGTTCCGACTCATCACCCGCCAGCTTGAGAATAAAAAAAACCACACAACGGAAGCTTGCGGGGGCCCGGGGCGGAGGCTGCGCCCGAGATTAAAATGCTGTTACCACGCGGCGCCCGGGAAAGTAATTAAAATTCCTCCCTCTCGGCCGGATAACCTTGTATAAATTAAAGAGTTCGAGGTGAGGGCGAAGGGGAAGGAGGAAGTTATGCGGCGGTGCCGGGGGCCGATTCCGCCCCCTTAATGGAAGAACAACAGACGCGCAATTAACGCGCCGGCCAATTGTATATTCAATTCCGGGTGTTTTCCGGGCCGTAGGCGCAAGGGAGGGGCTCACCCTCCGCCCTGCGGCTGACGCGCGGGACCGCGAGGCACTTTTTAAATACAAAGTTATGGCGCATGAATTTATTCAGCGCGTCAAGTTTCGAATCGAGTTAGCGGAGTATAACGCGGTTACAATTATATTCCCTGGCAAAGCCGCGACGCCCCTGACAATCTCATTACGTCACGGCTATTAGGGTTGAATTAGCAGTTTGATTAACACGGAGAATTGATTTTAAATCAAGGCCTAATGCAATTAAGAAGCTGCGCGACCTCCATCTGCATATACCTCAGGACGGGCCGTCGCACGGGGGTATACATAATGTAGTTAGAAAAAAAAAAAATGGAGATTTGTCCCTTTGCTCGGTCGGTCGCTGGAAGGCGCACGCATATACATGTGCATTGTACAACCGCGCATATATACTCGATCAAACTGTTGGAATCGGGAGTCGGGAGGGACAAAGCCCGGGGCCCCTGCGCGCATGAGTGCGCTCCCAATCAATCTTTGAAACTCGAGCGGAATAAAATTCGGTCGGCCGGGTGAAAAGCGCCGGGTAAATCGTCAAAAATTACCCTACAGGAGCCGGGCCCGTGGGGCGCTCCCCATATACATACATGCACACACTGCCCGAGAAATGGACGTATAAATTTTTTTTTTTGTCTCTTTTCCACTTCTCCGGGGCCAACAATGACGGGGCGTCGTCCGGCCCGTGGGCAAGGCAGAGTGCGGCCGGGCCCAGTAACGCATGGAAAAAAAAAGGGCGGCGCGAGGGGGCCGCGCGCGCATGCATATAAGCGGACGGAAACGGGGAGGCCGGGCCGCGAGTCACGGCCCGCACTTGGCCGGCTCTCCCGGTCCAGGTGCGGCCCGCTGCGGCCCAGCATCTGCCGGAGACGCTGCGGCCGCGCAATATCTCCTTAATCGGTCACGCCGGTCAACCTCGGCGGCGGCGCGCGCGCGCGCCTCTGTATATGCAGAGTCGCCGCGCGCGGCCCTGGGAAGCGCCGGCCCCCCTTTTCCGGGCCCCTAGTTTCCCAGGGGCGGAAGCCTCGCGGCCGGCCACCGGCTGGACAATGGCCCCGCCCGGGAGGAGAGGGTCAAGGCCTTGGCCAGCTGCCGCGTCATCGCGTACGTCGGATGATGCGCGCGCGTGTGTGTTTGTGCGTGGCTCGTCGTCGCGGGAGGCCCCCGTAATCGCCACCTCGTTCCTCCCGGGGCAGAGGCGCGTGGGCCTAACTGCTTGGCGTGCCGGCTGCTCGTCCGCCGAGCCCATTTTTCACCAGCTATATATGCCTTAATGAAACGCCTCGACAATGGCTTTTTTCACGCGCACTCGTCCCGCCTGTTAATATCTCTCGAGTGGGATCGAAAAATAGGCTAACTCGTAAATCTCCCGACGGTAGCGCATATATATATATATATATCGGCGACGTTTTATACCCGGTTAGGCGGAACGTATAACCGGAACAATATGTGTACCCGCTCCTCCCACTTTTTCGAGCGCGCGATCGCCTCGAATTAGTTTCCCCGCTCCCCCGGCTCATCTCGCCCAAAAGCGACCAAAAATTTTCCGAATTTACCTAGTTGCTCCCCCTCGAGCACACACTGGCGGGGCAACCGGAGCCGTGTTTTCCGAAGGCCCCGCGTAACCGAGGCTCTTTTTACCCGGTGAGCTTTCCCGATTGCGCCCGTGTCTCCCCCCAACTGGCCCGGGCAAATAAAGTCAGCGCGGCTAAAAATACGGGGGCGCGCGCGCGCAGTCCTTTCGCGCCTGCAGCCCGTTGTTTCTCTTTTTCATTTTTTTTTTTTCTTTTTTTTTTTATGACAGCCCCTCCCGTGTTGTCACCGCGGCGCCGCGGTCGGCCTGCGTGCGAGTCGCGCTGCAGGGGAGGCGCCGCCCACTTTTTTTCATTTTTTTTCCGGGCGCTTTATTTTTTTTTTTCCCCTGTCGGTCCGGGTTGGGAGAGGAGGGGGGGGCGGGGAAAACTTATCGAAACAATGGCCGAGGCGGAGAGCGAGAGTGAGGCGCGCGTGGCAGCCGTCGACAGGCCTCGTGCGCGTATATAGATAGACGCCTCTGCTCCTCTCCCCGGATCGAGGAGCTATTCTCGCAGCCCCCCCTTTTTTTCCCGATGGACTATTGATTTTTTTTTTTCTTTTTCGAGCGCGGCTACAAATTGCAACGCGAGGTTGGCGGCGATCGATCGGCCCGCGCGGCCCCGCCATTCCGGGGGGAGTGATTAGACGAGTGCGCCCGCCGGGAACAAACATGGCTTAATTGGCGGAGGAGGAGGAGGTTGGTGCGCCGGAGGAAGAGTACGCCAGCGGAAGGTGCAGCAAACATCTCTCCGCGCGGGGTTTTTGGTTAATTGGCGAGAGGGAAGCCGGGCCTCGCTTGCCGGGACGGGGGAGGAAGATCAACTGGGAGTCTAGACGGCGCCTGGGCCGCATCTCCGCGCCCGGGGAGATGATGCAGCCTAGCGCAACGCCGGGGCCCCTGTGGAAAAAATGTGCTCCGGGGGCCGCTTAGGGCCCTAATGCAATAATTCGCAAATAGGGCTGATCCATCCCCCCCCCCCCCTCAACTCGTTAAGCATCCCGGGCCGGGGTCCCCGCTTTCGTAATCGCGCCTATCGATCATATCTCCCGCGGCCGGGCGGCGTATAGCGCCCCGGACTGTCGCAATCGCATTTGGCACCCCAGTTGCGCGCCGGCCCCCGGACATTAGCTCCGCCTTTAACGACGGCTCAGCCCGGGATGGACGTTAATGCAGGCGCGGCGTGCGCTCGGCTCTCCCGGGACGGCGAGGCCTCCTTCCCCGAATGCTTGCGCAACCGGCAACTCCTCTCGCAAGGATCCTGTCAACCTTTCAACGGATTTCTGACCAGAGTACCCTCGAGCCGATTTTTCTCCCCCTCCCCACCGCCGTTGCGTCCTATGCGCGTACGCTTTGAAACAAAAAGGTATTTTGAGTTGCGATGCATTGTCATTGATACATTTATGCTTATTACGGCTGTCAGGGGTTTGAAAAGTACAGGCTGTCGAGTGATTTTGATTGGGAGGCGGGCTTGTTTGGAGGATTTGAAGGTTCACTTGCGTAAGACCGTCGGGCCGAAAGCTGGTAGTGTAAATGTTTGCGGGGCAAAGGGATGAGGGGGCGGCGCGCACTTGCGCCGCGTGTTTTTAAAACGCTTAGCTAATCAGTCGTGAAAGCCCGGGGCCCGGAGATTGGCAGGCGGACAAGGGCAGGTATAGGGCTGGCGCTCGCGGCCTCGGCCGCGGGGCCGATCGGTTTCAAGCGGGCCCGCCGGCCCCGGGAAATCCGGCTTTGGCCCTCGCGCCTATCGCCGGCGCTTTCTCCTCGGAAATCCTTGTTTGGGAAAACACGGCGGGCGTACGCGTCGCGCGGGCGGCGCGAGCCGGGCCGATCGGTTGCGCTCGCGCGCGCCGCCCATTGTCCGGCCATTATTCCTGGCCATCGGCCCGTGCGCCGCCGCCGGCCCTAAGCCCTTAATCCCGCCGCCGCCGGGAAATGGAGCCGCCCTCCCCCGGCGCACCTTTCGCGCGAAACCCGCTCGCTCGCTTCGGCGTACGGCCGGCCCCGACAATGGCCCGATATTAGCCGGAAGCGCCCCCACCGCCTATCGCCCCACGGAGGAGCGGACGCGCCGCGCCACCCCTTCCGTGCGCGCCGGGTCAAAATGGAAAAAGAACGGGCAAATGGGAAGGATAACAAATTGGCTTGTCACTCGCGATCGGGGCGAGCGTGACGCGCCGCCCACGCGCGATGCGTGTTGCCCGGCCCTCGCGTGACTCCGCGCCTCGCGAGCGGATATCGGCCTGCCGGGAGCCTCCCTCGAGGCGCACGAGTGCCCCTCGCGCAAAAGGAAAATCAACCTCCGAGGCTCGCGCGTCGGTTACACGGCGGCGCCGCGCCCGCGCTAATTGCCCTCTTCCGCGTCCTCCTTGCACCCAGACGTCCGAAGGGAAAGCCTGGACAAGAAACGGGCCCGGGGATCAGGGGGCCGCTTGCCGGGGGAAAAGCCGCGTTCCCACAGGAGACGCGCGATTGCGGAAGCCGGGGGGAAGAAAAGCGCGCCGCGCAGAACCCGATATATATATACGCCGGGCAAGACGCCACCGCGAGCCCCGGCCATTGTTGCCGGTCCCCGCCGCTCGGGGGAAATTAAGAGCGGCCGCCCCGGGAAAAAGGAGCCGCGCGCCCCGGGCTTTCCCCGCGACGCGCGCCCGCGAGCGCCGCGCCCTCGACAAAAGCGCCCGGCTCTAAGTAGGATGCGGAGAGAGGACGCCTCGGCCGGCTGCCGGTGCGTTTTTTTTTTTCCTTTCCCGCCTATCGAGCTTCCCATCTCCGAGGAGGCCGCAGTCTCCCTTTGCAGTCGGCGCCGCCAAAGCTCCCGCCGGCCCTGGATTACGTCCAAGCGCCCCCGGCACTTGAGGCCGCGCCGGCCTTGCGAAATTTACACCCGACACACATAGCCCGAGAAGGAGTTGCTGTTCCGCGAAAGCGTGTCCGGCAAGAAAAAAAGCGAGCCACTCGGACGGGGGACGCGACTGCGAGGGACCCGGGAAAATCTGTTAAAATGACGTAACCCTAGAATTTAAATAGCGTAATCCGAGCGCGTCGCGGCACGGGAAAAGTGTAGCGTTACAGGATCCCGCGGGCGTGCGTCTTCTCCCGGCGCTCCTGCATCCTTTCAACGGGCCCCCGGACAATGGCTTTTTCCTCGAAGGGAAAAACGAGCCGCCGGCGCGCGCCGTTTTTCTCCCGCCGCGGCGGCCGCCCTCTTCAATGCACGCACATGTATGTATAATATGTGCGCGCCCACCTTTTTTTTTTTATTCCCTCAATTTCCCGGTTATCGGGAAAAGCCGGCGGATGAAAGCCGCTCGCGGGCTGCATTGTTGGCCGGAGTAATGAGCGAGCCTCATCGGCCCTGACAGCTTCCGCGCCGCGCGCGATCCGGCCACCCTTGTTCCTTTTTCCTTTTTCCCGCCGCGGACCGAGACCGATTTCTCGGATCTCGGACGTTTTTTTTCTCTCTCTCTCTCCGGCCCTTGTTCGCGTTTTGGCCGAGGGCCTTCGGCGGATCTGGCTCCTTGAGGGAACGACCTCGAGGCGGCTAGGCCGCGGGAAGCTTTACTTTTTTCAAGCACTCGCGGGATATCGATCAAAGGAAAACCGAACGCGAGTCACTGCGCCCACTTAGCCTCTTGCTTTTTAAGCTCTCTCTATAAATATTATTTTTATCAATTACTATTTTTGCCTACCAAATTTTACATTGCTGTTTTAGTATGGTAACAAGTTAACGTAAAGTAGCTTAAGTCAGCTTTGTTACTGTTTACGCATTAATACTAAAACACCCATACTCTTAAAATATTTAATGTATTAATATATTTATTACTGCACAAGATTCAAAATTTACTGATAGTACTTTAGTAGCGAGTTTTTAATTATTAAAGAATATTCAACTCTTTAGGACTTTGATTTGACAACTACAAAAAATCGGTTTGTTTTAATAAGTTTGTTTTTACTTTTACTAAGTAAATATCTGCAATCTAATTTATTTCGACACAATTTATATGGAATCTGCCTAGGACATGGTATACAGAAACGGAATCTTGATGGAAAGTGTATCCTTTTGAGGGCGAGGCAGATTTTCGAAAACATATTAGAAATATCGGTTTTCTAAGTGAGCGCAGCTCCTTCCCATATAGGCACACATCGAGTCCCTAGAGGCATCCCTTCGGCACCCAGTCACTAATACTCGCAGGTCGCTTGTTGACGCTCCGCGGGGACGGATGTCCGGTGAAGCGACGCGCCGCATGTGCACCGCTTCTCGCCGCGGCACGTACGTATATACATGTATACGTAGGTGGTGTACGCGCTCTCGCCTTGCGAGACCCCGCGTAGCCGTGGAAAGACGCGGGAAACTCGGATACAGAGATGGATGGAGGCAGCAACTGCGCGCGAGGGCCGCGCTGAAGGATTACACGGACTGCGTGAGAAAGCTCACGCGGGAAGCCGCCGCGACGTGTGGCCAGCAGTGCGCGATGCCGCAGCTATGCAAATATAGCCTCTTCGATTCGATTCTTTGCTCGAAAAAGATGCGGGATAAAAGCTCGACTTTGGTTTTCTCTTTTTTTATTTAAATAAATTCTGCAAGTCGCGAATTTTGTTTGTTGAAAATACTATATATAACTAAATAATATAGATTTAAATATATATAAAGCTGGGTGGGCTAATGTAAAGCTATTGATATATCCGGTTCGGAACTAATGGGCGATTGTATTGGAGAAAATGGTTGGATCATCGTAGGAAAAGAGGTGGAGCACGTGATTTGGAAATTGAGTTATATCATGCGAGGAAAGGATGAAAACAGAAGCGGATAGGCGGAAGAAAGGATAGCTACCCATGATGGCCGGGGAGGGAGAGGTAGAAAAACACGTATCGCCTAGTCTCACAAGTCCAAGATCAACAGATTCCAAGCTCGGGCCCAAGTGTCGGGGTACACGGGGGAGAAAAAAAAACGGAGCAGGAGAGGAGCCACGGGAAAAAGAGAGTCGGAGCGAGATGGGAAAAGTGGAAAGGGATGATCCACTTGCGATGCTTTCTCACGTACGCGGCTTCCCTCGGCCGCACATGCGCCGCGGCACAGGACGTGCAGGACTTCCTCCCGCCCCGGCCGGCCACTTGCGCCGGGAAAAACACGAGCGCGCCTTCTAAAAATGGACAGATCGGTTGGAGTGCGGTTTCTTCCCCTCGCTCGATATCGCGATCGATAAATCTTGCGGAGGAGGATGTGTGCGGCCCTCGGCAGCGCCCGCGGGACCGCACAGGCTAAACATCGGCGGGGGGGAAAAAAACTAAAAAAAAAATCATAATTAGGCAGCGTTTTTTTTTTGAAAAAAAATGAGTATTTCCGGCTGTTTTTACAGGGACAGCCGCGGTAAATAGTCATTAGGCCGCAGTTGCTTTATCTTACTGTGACGGTTGATGAATCACTTATGCGTCTCCGATTGCCAGTTTGAGAGTAGGTTAAACGCAGTGCGGGAAGGTAGAGGGTAATATATATGCCGGGCTTGGCCGCACACACGCCTAAGAGTCGGCGACGGGCTGGTTGAATAAAAAGCCGTGAATGGACTTCCAGGTAGAAGCACATAATTCTACCGGTTGCGGCCGGCACCCAGAATCGCGGGCCGGACAAGAATCGGCCGAAACGCGATTACGCTCGGAATTTTCCCGAGCGAGGACGAATGCGCGCACGTATATATATATCGATCGGTCGGACGTAAAGTGGGAATAATGGGTCCTCGGGCCTCCTGGAAAAACCGCGATTTTCCGGGCCGGCGGAGCCGATCGCCGGGCACCTATCCAATTATCCCGGGGCGCAACCCCTTTTCGAGCGGGAGGTGTGAGGCGGCGGCGCGGGCGCGGCCCTCCTTTGCCGGGCGCGCACATAATGGGGGCGCGCGGGCGCATCGGGTTGGAAGGGCGCGCGGCTTACGGGGGGGGGGTGCAAGTGCACGCGCCGCAGTTTGCAAACATGGCGCGGGCCATTGTGCGCCCGGGCGGATTAGCCGGCCGGGGGCCCACGGCTCGGCTTTGTACCCGGGTACCATCTCTCGGCGCCGCGAGCTTTGACGGGGACCGCCAAGGCCGCCGCCCGCGCCCCGAGGCCCCGTGTCCTTCCTGCTTAAGCTGCGCCCCGCAGGCCGCTCGGGCCCGAATTATCCCCGCGGCCGTTAGATAGGCCGCCGCTTCTTCTCGGGGACACCTTATGGGCCGCGGAAAGCTCGCGCGGCGAAACAGTTGTTCCCCCGGGAGCTTTGCATCCTTTTTCGTATTCTTGCACTCCCGCTTCTACCTATACAGCTCGAATTTGTCGTTGAATGCAGTCCACAGGTGGACGCATTACTTCCGCCTTGCTTGAATATCAACGGGTTGCGGTCATTTCCTCGCTAGTTGATAAATTTCATTTTTTACATTGCTAATCGTAACTAATTAAACTTCAATATCAATAAACATCTAATTAATCGAATAGGTGGATCAATTAGGAAATGACAAAGTTAACATGAACGAATTTGCTTTACTTCCTGCACTCCTGTTCACATCATGATTGGAATTGTTTTTTCAGCTAATATTTTCGCTGGTTCCGCTCTTTTTTTTTACGTATAAACTATAAACCAGTTGCTGTTGTTTACCATTTCAATTCTGGCATATACGTACTGCGAGTGGACTCGTCAAGTATTGGTTTTGCAGGCCGACGCCGTTTTAATAAACCATTAGGGGAACAAGCTTACCGGTGACCGCGGCTCGGCAGTAGACCGGAAGGAAACGCGGCGGCGGCGGCGGGCAAATCAGGGGGCACGTATATCGAGGAGTCAGGGGCCGGGCGCTCGTATAACGGGGAGCCGAGTGGGGCCGCAGTCGGCGGTCCTCTCGCGCGCGCCGCTTCTTTACGAGGTGGCGGCCGGCGGCGCGCGCCGCCACCGCAAGTGATCACGACCCGATGACTTTATGGATCTCGGGCCTCGCGCGCCGCCTCAACGGGGTTTTACGGCCCCCGGTTCCTTTTTTTTTTTTTATGGCGCCCGCGGCCCCCGGACATGTATTCGCGAGAGAGAGAGAGAGAGAGGGCTTACGCCCCGCTACCTGACACGAGCCCCCCAAAGTCCTCCCGCGGCGCGGCCTGCAATTATCGTCCTCGTAAACGTCGCGGCAGCGGTACCTACTAAGTAGCTCGATTTTTTTGAGGCCCCTCCTCGATGATCCTTTCCACGAGCCGCCGGCGATAATCGACTCGAGGTCGAATAGAGCCGTTGTAGTAGAACCTTGTCTCGCTTTGGATTCCGTAATTCTGAGGAGCGCGTGGGCCGCCGGAGAAAAGGGCCTCGTTCGATGGGGAAGGTGAAAAATTAACCAGGCATTCCTAAGCGGCCTTCATAACATGGGCATTGTCCAGGAGGCGAAGGCGCCTGCACCTACCCCGCCGACAGAGTGATAAACGCCATAGAGCCCTGGCTCTCTCACCTACATATATGTGTATAGACACGGGCGCAGGACTGGGGCATGAAAGGGACGAGAGAAAAAGGAGCGTCGCGCGAGCGGGGCAAAGGGTCCCGGGGTGGGAGGCCGATAAATAAGCAGCTTAACCGAATGAAAAATGAAGGAGCGCGCGATCTTGCGGGGAGCCGGCATAGGGCTGGCCGGCATCTGCCCTCGGGCCGGTGGTCAGCGCGAGTCGCGCGGGCGCGTGCGGCCCGTCGTTCCCTGAATCCCGGGCCGCCGGCGAAAAGCGTCGCTCGAGGGCCGCTTTCATTCCCTTTCTTATTTTTTCTCCTCTTCTTGGTCCTCTCCCGGCCGGTGGACTGCGGCCTCCCGAGCGGCACCTAATGATCCCCGATTTCCCGGTGAGTTAAGGCCCCCGCCGGGCGACTCGGACCTCGCGCGCACTCGCCGCCTGGTAAAAAAGATGACACGCCGCGGTGAATTGAATGCCAGCCGACCTCTGGACCTTCTCCTCTTGCTTCTTTTTTTTTTTTCGCCGGCGATTGGTCGCGCGCGACGCTCGGCCGGTCAGCCGGGGAACGCGTGTGTATACATCGGGCCTTACGTTATTAATTCGGGCCTTTTCTCCGGGCGGCGACAAAGCCGCTGCTCCGAGGTGGCCCAGCTGCCGGACCGCGTGCATAATCGCACGGCGCGCTGATCTCTCACTTGCGCCGAGGCGCCGAAGAGCCTCGCTCGGACAATGTATATA
Source organism: Sycophaga agraensis (assembly GCA_018906755.1). Taxonomy (NCBI): domain Eukaryota; kingdom Metazoa; phylum Arthropoda; class Insecta; order Hymenoptera; family Pteromalidae; genus Sycophaga; species Sycophaga agraensis. The sequence goes on from JACCIE010000011.1 coordinate 4,415,850, forward strand.
TACATATACGTACACGCGAAATTATTGATGAGCGTCAAGCCTTTTTTTTTTTGCCGGGGACGCACGGGATTCTATGCGGGCACATATCGCGCGCAGCGGGTCCTCGGTTGGCACGCGGATCCTATAAATGCTCCCAGGGCCGCGCGCATTGTCCGGTTAAGCCTCTTTATGTATATAGACCGGCGGACTGGGGATCGTTAGTCAAGCCCGCGCCGATTTTCGGCCAAGCGCCCCGAGATGTGGACCCGGACGCAGGACTAATGGTCGATTATTCGGAAAAATGCCCGGGGCTGGTTTACTTGCGCTCCCTGTGGGAAAGACTCGGCCGGTAGGTGCGAGGTGAAAGTTGCTGCCCGCCCTTTCATCATTACGTACCTTTGCATTACCGGGAAGCTGGTTGCAGGAGGAACGCCCTCGGCAAGAACAATTACAGGCCCACCGGTCAGTCGTTAATGCACCCGCTGCAGCTGAGGAGCTGGCGCTTTTCACGCACACGGCGCGTATGAAAGGCGCGGATCATTTACGGTCACGGAGGAGGGAGAAAAAAAAAGCCACCCACTCCGAATGGACATGTACAAGCGTCGAATTCGGAGGCCGGCCACTCGATCGTTCAAAGGGAGGGACAAATGAAAGCGCGAGGCCGGGCGGACCACCGCGGCTTGTTTGCCATAGCCGTTGGCGAAAATCGCGCTCCCCGGGGACGTCGAACCGAAAAATTCGTCGGCCCGAGGGCCCAATCGAGGGCAAGATCGAGCGGGCCAAATGCGACAGGCGTCGTAAATCGCGAAAGAGTTGGGAGCCACGAGGCGGCCGCGGACAATGGCCCTTGGCTTCCGAATGAACTGCCCCGGCACTCGGGCCTCTCTGCCCGCAGGGAAATTCGGCCCTCCGATGACAATTGGTAATGATGCATCGACGCCTCTTGAAAAAGTGCAAACTGCCGGAGGCTGGGCCGCGCGCGGGCTTTTGTGCCGCGGGGGCTCACCGCTTAGCCACCAGGAAGCTGTCAACCCGTTTTGAAGTATGCCGACTGCGGCCGATAAAACGTGAGTCGCTAAATTTTCTTCCGGAGCGAATCCGCCTGAATATCGCTCAACAGTGTCAAACGTTTTCATCGTCGAGTGAGAGACATTGCTAACTTGATTGCTACGAAGCGACCGTCATTCGATGGAAACTTGGACTTGTGCATGTGCCATCGAATTCATTTTGCAATCGCAATATAAAATAAATGACACATGCAATAACTAAATTACGCTATAAATATATATGAAACAAAAAATGATATCGTTACGAAAAAAATTTGTTTAAAGGCGTTTTTGTATCTTATTTTACTTTCTTCTTTATTAAATTTAGAACATAAATAATAACTTCCGTCCTGAACAATAAATAATAAAATAAAATCCCTGCAGTTTACACCAAAGTGAAAAATAAATAAATTAAAAGACAATAAACTTCCAGATTTCCATCAAAAGAACAATTAGATTGATGTATAATAAACAATATATTATGATTAATTGATTGTTATAAATATTACAATAAAAGTAATATATTAATTGTTATATCCTCAGTGCGTACAGCATTTTGATCAAAACACTCCATCTTCAATAATTAAATAAGGAAAGTTGAGGGGACGCGCTGAAAGCAAGGATGTCCCCCAGCTAAAGCGCCGTGGCCGGAAAAAACCCCACAACACTCAAGGCCCTCGAACTTTTCACTTCTTTAATTTTTTCGCGCGCCAGGGGCAAGAGCCGAGTCCGCCCGGAGGGCTGCTTTACATAATTACCCGCGGCGAGGGTCTCGCGGGCGGCCGGGAGGAACCCGCCGCCGGTGCGTATATCTGTAAGCCGCTCGCTCGCACAGCGCGCCGCCCGCTCGGCCCGAAAAATATCAAAGGCGCGCCCGAGCTGTAGGGAAATTGAAAGTCTTTGTGTCGGGGAAATGAGAAAGTAGGTATCGGGAGCCGGTGGCGCGCACCCCCCTCTCCCCCCCCCCCCCTGGTCCAAGGGCACGGCCGGCCCCTGGCTCTTCTGCCGCCCTCTTGCCTCGCGACGTGCATTGTGCAGGGCCGCCGAGCCCCGCGGCGCCCACTTCAATTCGAAAGAGGACGGAGAAATCTGCGTGATCCCGGCCCACTGTCCATTTATCTAATTTGACCAGCCTCGTTGTGCCGCCTGATGTATTTCTAATCGAATTATAACTTACTCTCCCGAAGGGCTGTAAGACGCGATTGGAACAACTGCACGATTGTAAAAGCGTCGCCAGGAAAACTTTATGCCTGCGTCATCTAAATTATGTTGTGTGTCAATTAGGATAGAAAAATATTTTTGTTTTCGAAGAAACAAATCTTTTGTGCCTTCTTAATCTTCATTCTGACAGATTTCAACTTTATCCCATTGTATTCTGCAGGCCGATGCTTCGGTTGATCAGGCACGAATGCGTTGTACTCGGAACAGAAACTTGATTACAGCAAACACTTTATTAAAAACTATAATCGATGTAAAAAAAATAATTTGTGTTAATTATTTATTTATTAAGATTATTGATTCAATTGTAGGATCATTTTGTAAGATTTTAAATGTTTACTTTTAGCGATATTGCAAAAAGTTTATGTAGATACCCAACGATCGTCGAGATCTACGCGTAAACAACATTGTTCTTATTATCATATTTGATCAACGATAAAGATCGTCGCCGCGTACAATAGAAAAATACTTTTCTTACACGGCCTCTGTGCACGAGCTTCAAATTGTTACCTGCGTGTCGCGTGTAGAATGTTTTGAGCGCGTGCCCAAAGGCGTGCTTAGGCCCCACCTTACATTGTGCGACGATTTGATCTTGTTAAGGGCGCTCCGAACTCGCACATTAACCCTTGTGCACCGTAGCAACCGCTTGAAAAGGGTTTCCTCTCATATAGCTTCCTCTCGCGTGCAACAGCCCGGGGCGACAGGTCCCAATGTTCAGGACGATGCGAATCGACCGAAAGATCTACCGGAAACGATTATATCCCTGTCGAATACGAGAGGCGGAGACGAGCGATTGAACTGGGTCTTAACGTCAATTACTTTGGCGAATGCTCCACTCGAATGAGACTATTGCAGATCTTTGTCAAATTTACAGATTTTTGTTCGAATACTACCTGCAATGCTTGAAAAAGATTGTCCGAGGATATCTTTACTATAATAAGATAAAAGAATTATTAAACTATTCAAATCTTACAACAGTAACTGTCAAATTATTATGACTATACCGGTAGATTAAATCAAAACCCTACTGATATATGTATATTAAATAAAGCAAACTACTATAGATTGTATTTTACAGATGTTGATGAATCAAAACCCTCTAAAATAATAATGTTATACTTTTAATTTTCAATCAAGTTCAGCGATCATAAATGATCTCAATAATTTTGCTAATGATTTTCTGAATTATTTATCAAGTGTAAATCAAAATCATTATTTTGCATTTTCAATAATCAATAAATTTTATTATAAAATTAAACTTTTAGCTACGATTCAATGTCATTGCAATCACTCGTTCACGGATAAAAATTCTATAAAACATGATATCCCAGAAATTTTTTTATTTTTAAATTTATTTTTACATGTAGTGATTTATATATAATTTTATTATATATTATATAATATTTTATACTATTAAACTATTCACTCCACTATTATTATGCACATTGACATTTTTTAAAGATATTTAGTATTTATACAAACAAGGACATCTCGCGGTAGCCACATAAAACGTTGCCATGGACCTTTTTTGGTTTGTCAAGGTGGCCAAATTTGTAAGCTTAACACTCCATATTACAGTATATGTATATATATTGCATAAATATTCTTGCACAGTTGGTATTCACGATATACAAGAACATAACGAAGGTATACCCATTGGCGCCACTAAACATCAGGATAGTACCACATGCTTTCTACTTTATCGATTGTAGGTTAACTAGAAATATTACGACTATAATATAAAAATTTAAATTCAAATTCAAAGTATTCTTTTTAAAGGAAATTTTTAATTAAAAAATTATAAAATTATTGCGAGGAACATTTATAATTATAAACTATAATTATAAAGGGATATCAAAGTATGATTAAAGTAAAACATACAAAGTAATAAATTTATTCATCATACAATAGTACCGACAAAAGAGACTGACGTATAAGTATAATCACTTATAATAATAACGCGATTTCTTGTATAAAGCGCATACAATAATAAAATAATTAAATTAAAAATTACGGTAAAAAGGTTATCCATACATTTTAAGGTCTCCGAAAATTTAGATAATTAAAATTAATATATTAATAATACATACATTTTGGGTTAAAGGCTACGTTATATAAAACAAAGACATTTTGGTATCGTGACGTGCACACTTTTAGGCAACATATACTTTTAACATAGATTAAAAATTATAAGTGAGAGATGTCGTTTTTGGGTGCATAATCGCAGCCTTATAATTAGACTATCAATTGTACCGCTACTACAGCAGTGAAAAATTCGTTATTAAAATCTATGTACAATTTATTAATAAAACAGTGTAAAAAATCAAAGCATTTCCAACAAATTAATCCAATTCGGAATATCAAATTTCATCTAGAATTTACGAATAGTATTTTAACATTACTTTGCAATAAGCACTTTTTATATAAATCACAATTGTATATAATTGCACTAAGCTTAAAAAAAATTTGCACCTTTTTTCGTCAAAAACACGATGGACACGTGCAAAAAAAATCGAAAATTACATGATTAAAAACATCGATTCGGCTCATGATTTCTCGATTATTCGATGACTTACGTATATTCTAGCATTTGTGCGCATCGGTAAATTTTGTAAAAAAATCTTCCAGATGTTCATCATTTCAGTTTCGCCACAGCCTTAATAAAAAACGAATGTTTTTCGTGACGTATATATATTTATCTATCGAATACCGCCCAGCGGAAACCATTCGACAATTTCGTTTGTCAAATCTATTCGATTAAGTGGTAAACGAATACCGCCCAAAAATTCATTCTCTTGAAGTGTATCGTGATTCCAGATTGTTGCTTCCAACGTTCTGTCTTGAATTACCTCCAATGGCATTCGGTACTCCAGCTATTTGTAAATAAAACGTTTTAGAAAACAATAAAATAAATCAAATGATTTACTAACCATTTCCATGAAGGACGGATGACAATTTTTCTTTACGACTTTGGTCTTTCGCTTTGTGGCTTTCGTTGGATCAGGTTTCAAGTAAACTTTTACGTAAGTATTAGGCTCTTGAGCATTAGCAACTTTTGGTAACCCTCGAGCATGATATACCATTACACAAAGTGTACCTCGAGTATAATGAAGAGATAATTTCACTTGTCCACTTTGAACGTTTTCTCTAACCTTCTTCTCTGCCCACCAGTTACCGACTTCAATGATAAATAATATTAATCAGATATTAAAAATATTATTGTATTGTATTGTGCTATGAAAAATTAAGACAAGTCTTTTATACATAGTTATCTTTGCTGATATTATTTTTTATGTACCTTTAACTTTTCGAAGATGTATGTCAGCATTTTGTTGGTCTCTTAGAACTGGGTGGAAAAAGGTGTAGACAAGATCGCTTTGTGAAATTTCTGGTGCCATTTTAAATAGACTCAAAAGGAACTTTTCAATATCTCCTCGTCTCTTGTCCGCCACTTGTTTAATGTTTGATCGCCCTACGCTCATTCCACTGGATAAACTGAAACGAAGATTCTTCATTTGTGAAATCATTTTAAAACAATATTAAAAACCTTTAAAGGCACAAATAATATTACTTGCAAGAAAAATATTATCGCAAAATTTTATTTAAAGCATTTGCTGAGCCCGTTAATTGGTTTGTTAATCGGTTTATCGAATCCGACAATGATAAACTATAATACAAGATCACCCTTTTAAAACACAATTACCGAACTTTAAATACATTTATTAAATAGATAATCTAATTGTTGTTTCTTTTATTTCTACATAATTTATTGATATAACTTTATATTTATTCAATGAATATTATTCTGATAATGAATGCATAATCTAACATCGTACATCAGCTATTAACTTTCTATTTAGTTTAAAAAATCATTGTTATTTTAATTATTACCTAGCGACTTTAGCAAGAGGAAAATGTATGCAGAGCTTCTGGTAGAATTCACAGAATTCTTTGTAAGATCTGAATAAGTAGGTAGGATCAGTATGTCCCTTTCTTTGGATCTTCAGAATGTACATATAATACTTCTCCGGATCGTATCTTTTTTGATATCCGTGAACTTGGACGCTCGTCAACTGGCCTTCTTGTTGCATTCTATAAAAACGGGTAATTTTCAATGTATAACAAAGAAACATTTAATTTAAACAGCCCATTAGACATGATATTATATGGCAAGTTATTTTCATTTACTAACGTGTAAGTGCGCGGTATAAAGGAGAGAAGCTCGCCATCACTGTGATCACCAGAAAACCGCAACTGAGCGAGATTATGAAGAAAGAAGTTAAACTGTGTGAACCAATTCTTTAGAGAACTTTCGATCATCCTGGCAAAAGTTGCCGCCGCCTCGGGGTTCGTCTGTCCAGGGAGAAGTGCCCGTTGAACATAGCTGACCGCATCCATTGTCACGCCCGGTATCCCCGACGGCGTCATCTGTGAAGTATATTCGTTCATTCGAGCTCGGGGAGATATAAACTCGAACTTTGAGCTCGGGAACATTGACACACCCGTAGACAAGCCAGAAGACAATGACATTGTGAATAATTAAATTTATTGTCAATTTAATGTATAATAAGTATTTTAAATCGTCGTAGATACGAGTGTTCAAGTGAATTGATTTATTTCTATACTCAATAATTCTATTATAAATCCTTAAATATACTTTCTACTCATTTTTAATATTATATTTGATATTAAATGAAATATTTTTTCTCTATTAATAGAAATTTTAATTTTGCACTTTTTAATACTGGAGTTTATTCATAACCACTTTAGTTTGACATTCAAAAATTTATGTTTATGTAATAACTTGCGAATTAAATTTCTCATACTGAGTTCCGTTTATTCGCATTGGAGCACTGAGTCTGAATGATAATTAAACAGTAGAATAACAACTAGTTTGCGATTGTGGTTCAGGCGTCGAGATAAAAAAAGAACGATAAAGCTATCCGTTTTTGCACACAATTGTTTTCATTGTCTACACAACAATTAGTACGCATTAACTAAAAGACATTTAGTAATTTCATTATTATGAAAAACATTTTAAAAATTATAGAAACAAAAATTTACTTTAATGCTTGTTTTTATGTAATTATCTTCTGCTTTCACTGTCTAATGATAATTCAAAAACTTACCAAACCGAAAAGATGTAAAATTAAGTTGCCGTGTTTCCTAACAACATTAAATGCTTGACAACATAATTCTACAAAATGATGAAATTTAGCCGAAGGCTTATCTCCTCCATTAATAACGTACGCCATATCCGAAGTTAGCACGAATGGAGTTCTATCCCTAAATATTTTAAATATTTAATAGTTAGATATATGTATAAAGTTATAACATGTTTAAAAAAAAGAATTAGTAACTGTATGAAATAATCATACCTCTTAAAATTTCCAAACATTTGAGCATCCCCCAAAAATTTTCCAAAATCTATATGAAACAAATGTCCGGAGGTTTTTAACATAATATTGTCATTATGTCTATCACAGATACCCAAAATGTAAGTGGCCACACTATAACCAGCACACGAAGCTGTAAAGTTTTCGACAGCGCGCTCATATTCAAGCTCCGAAGGATTGTGTTTTGCTAACCATTCGGCGATTGGACGGTCTTTAAACGAACCCGTCAGACCAAATTCCACCTGAATTTTACGAAGAGTCTCAGCATTTGTAACCATTTCTATCATTCCACGCTTAGGACCTGTTGGTACACATGCGAAAGTGACCATTTTGAGATCAAGACCTTCTTTTAGCCAAAGTTTATCCATTATCCGTACCATTTGTAACGTTAGCATGTCTTGTTGTAGGTCATCGCCAACCTATTAGTAAAGACAGGTAATATTTAAGGTAAAAGTATTTAAGACCAACTTCAATTTAATAAATACCATAAAGGATTGTCTGAATTACAAACCTTAAAAATTGCTGGACTAATATCATTATCGGATCCAATAAAATTTATTTTAAGCGGCAACGTAAATGAAGGGAAATAGGAACAAGTTGAAACATTGATTCCGACAACTTGCCGACTTGGAGACAATGGCAGACACGTCCCCTCATCTTCAACTAACTGACTATTTATGTTTTGCAAACCAACCTTTAGTGCCTCAAGCCTTAACGATTCTTTGGTTGTTTTAATGTTTTCTGCTATTTCGTACAGATTCTAAAAATATTAATTATTAAATATAATAAATGTAACGTACTGAGTATTAAGTTAATATAAAACAAATGTCAAATTTACTTTAACAAGAAATTGTTGTGCAAGAAAACTATTTCGCAAAGCATTGCCAATAATAGCTAACAATGCTCGGAGCATCAATTGTAATCTTCTGTGATATCGTGCCAAACTCAAACTTTTATCGTCTTGAGATGTTGTTTCAGCAGAATTCTAAAATATAAATTTTAGAATATTTTGAACATTAATTTTCAATAATACAAGCAATATTAAACGGATACCTGAGGACTTTGCCCTGGCAAAGCTTGATTCAACAACCAATAAATATGATGTGCTACACGAGGAGACAATAAAGCTCTTTCTAGCAAAAATCTCGCTATTGGGGAAGCTTCGAATGTTTCGTGTTTCAATGCTTGAAGTAATTGAGGCAAGTAATCAACTAATTCATCATTTGTTAGATCGCGTATTCTATTAACTGCTAATTCTCTAACTTTCATGTCTGGAAAACTGTAGATAAATTTAGATTTTTTAATAATTTCTTATATAAATTGAAGTAAAATATTTTGCATCAATTATTAAGGTACCATGGCAACAGCAGTTGAAGCGCTTGCACTGGTGGTAATGGACTCCAAACTCGTAACGAAGCATGCAAGTCAGGTAAACAAGCCCAATCCCAACTATGAGCAGCAAGTAAAACTTTCGGCAATGCCTCTGGTTTTTCGTGTAAATAGTGTCTTTTTTCCCATAAAATTTCTCGTTCTTCGACTGGTGGTCTATAAATCAAATGAATTATTTACAAACCAATTTTCTTGAAAATATATATTTCTTAACTAAAAAAATAACATCGCAATATTTTTATAAGTATTGCATACCTTGAAAAAGTATCTTGTTCAGTAATATACAATAGTAATTCTTGTGTATTCTGATCCAAGGAATTAAAGTCTAAAGATTCAATATCATGATCTCTTAATTCCGTGGGAAATAGAACTTTGCCGCCGTAATCTGGAAGCTCTAAGCCGACAATTGGGTGTTTATCGCCATGAGGATGTATTCCAGGTGCTGGTGCAGGACCTAATCTTTTATCGGCAATCGGAGGCCAGAGCGATAAGAAAAAACTTCCTTGACTCATCACACTAATATAACATTACAAAAACGCAATATAAATAACAATAATATAACTTCCAAGAATGATTGAGCCTAATTATCTTAAATGAAAATTAATAATAAACTATACCCATCATAATCGAAAAATTGTATTGCTCCCCATCCTAATTCTTCTTTCTCCATAGCGGCTTGACTGGGACTAGTCTCGTGATCAATAGGTTGCTGAGTTCGACCGTAAACAACTATTACCAATCGAGCTTCTCTTGGAACTTGGCAAACACTTATACCCCGAAACTCTAACCTTTAGATACATATTTCATTAAAATGAACAAGTTTAAATAAAAGTTTTTTTGTATTTATTATTTGTGTACAACATTCTCACCAGGAATTAAATAAAATTTTAGGATAAAAATTCGCATGTCCTGCGGTCATTGGCTCGGATAATACAGGATTCCCAACAGGTCTCGTACCGTGAAAAATTTGTGCAGCTACTATGTAATCGTCATGCTTCCATGAACTTGGTAATCTGTGAAGTGCTCCAACTCTCACTAAAACCGTGTCTATAACTTGCGAAGATATTAAAGTATCTACGCATAAATAAAAAAAAATATTTTTATTTTCGAAATCAATCCAAAAGTAAAACTTATCCCATAAATATAATTTAAAAAATCTTACTAGTAGGATATTCTCCTCTACTGGTTAATTGAAAATCGACTCTGAATGCATGACAATACGTTTCAACAAGATCTTGAACTGCATCTCGTATCTTATGACAATGTGCTGAAATAACATCTGGGAATTTTGTCCTTAACGTTACTACCGAATAATCGCCATCTTCATGTAAAATCTCTGGCTTTTTACATTCTATATTCGTAGTATGCATTTGTGGTAAAAATTTACAACATGCGTTCACAAAATTATCGATAGCTTCAGTGATCTCGTACGTCTCAATATTACCCATTAATGCGCAAACTGCCTTTACTGCCTGGGTTACCCCACGCGGTTGCAACTGAGGAAGAAGGCTTGATCCATGATTTGCTGTTGCTAATTGCGATGCCGTTAGCTCAACGCGCTCCATTTCTTTCTCAACCGTTTCTAAAGATAACCGTGTATCAATTAAAAACAATTTTTAATGCAAATATACAAATAAATAATTTAATTTTTATTTAATTTACCTAATAAAATAAGAAGTGTATCATACGAGATAGGTTGTAAAGGCTCATTAGGTAAGATATCTTCTAATTTAATGCACTGGTCTCGATTGTCATCTTGTAGCTGAAAGAAATAAAAAATGGAAAATTGTTTTATAAGCCATTGTTCGTGTACCCAGTCCCTATATTGATAATACTACTTTAAATCTCAAATTTTATAATACATCTATTTATATTTAATTACGTTAAAAAATCATGTTAGTGAAGACTTACTGTTCTAGCAATAGATCGTTTCATTTGAGATTTAGTTTCAATAGCTAATTCTATATCTTTTTCTAATTTGATACATTGATGAACATATTCATATTGTGCAATATTTGTATTTGGAGCTAAATATTCTGCTAAGCCCCAAACTCTGAGGCAGTACTTTTCAACATCTACTGTATCTTCATCTTCCAATGAACAAGCTACATTAAGTATCACGTGTTCTACACTGCAGTTCACTGAAACATAATTATTTATAATAAGGCATTGATTAATAATCGATTATTCTAATCTTTCAACAAAAATCATTTTTCTGATTTAGTACTAATTTAGTACTAACCATCACATGTAAAAGAAATAGAAGATGAATCTTTTCCATCACTTATCATTTTCGAATGTACAATTAATTTTATACTGGTATTTTCAGGATACGAACTCTCCATCATTGGACTAACCACATGACCAATATTTGTACTTGGATCATTAAATGGAAATTCTTCTACAGAAATTAAATATATTTTAATATTTTTATACAATCGACATGTAATTAGTATTTTAATTATTAAATACAAACCTCTTACTGATTTAACCATTTTATGAAATGCTAGTAAGTCACAATCGTGTAGAGAGGCTCTAGTTTTAATTACTGTAACATTTTCATATAATCGCGTCTGACGTTTTTGCTAGATATTAAACAATAAAACATATATTATCTTACTGAATACGGCTACAAAATGTCTTGATGAAAAAAAAGTTATAGAATACAAATTAAAATATCTGAAAATATTTTAATCTGTAAATCTTACTCGTCTGTCCAAAGATGTTCTTCTTCTTTCAATTGTATTCCAAGCAGATGAATTTCTGGGTGGAAGTGGAGGAGGTGCTGCCGGAGAAACTGCAGGAGATTTTGAAGATTTGTCAACTGCCGCGTACACTGGATCAGAATTGACTGTTTCACTTGTGCTATACATATAATCAAATGGATCAAAAGGATCATATACAGATCCCTCCATTTGTGAGTTTGCTTCTAGAATGTTCATAAATAAAATTTTAATTTAAAACTGTAATAATTTATATATTACTTTTTGCAAGCAAGTAGTTATGAAACATTTGATTACCCTCATTAGTACCCTTAGAAGCAATAGCTTCTTTGGATTCTTCAGTCTTTAAAGTTTTTATTAGAAGAGGATCAAACGCCTCGAGTACGCTTACTCGAACGTTCGACTTGTCTTCAGTGTGCTCAAAAATACTTAGATCTATAAGATTACTATTCGGCTTCTTTTCAATCACCTTTAAGACATTCAGTTTGCTATCATCTGGGAAATAAGTAAGTGGTGAAACATTATTTGCTACTGTTGGAGGAGCAATAACTGGACGGTAATTCGATGGTAATGGTGGAATCTGAAATGTTAAAAAAACAATTTGATAATAACAGATTTACAATTTATTTTTAAATTATGAGATGAAGTAATTTAAAAAATCTTGGAGGGATATATATGAAACGGTCAGTGAAGCTGATTATACACAAGCAACAAAATTATTTTTTATTAAATATAAAAATATTTTTTTCTGTTATACTTTTTACTTATCAAATCATTAAAAATACTTTGATAATGCCAAAAATTATTTATATTATAAACATTTAATTGGAAGATGATTGTTAATAACTTTTTCTATCAGTTTTTTACATAAATTCATTTGAATAAAATTTTTTTACAAGTCCTATTGCAAAAACATATTATACAAAATACTATCAGTGAACAAATAGCTTATTGGTGATATAAAAAATATTAAAATGCAGTTTGGAATAATGTAATCATAAAGTGAAAGTGTGCTAAATATAAAAAATTATTTTATGAAATAATGATAGAACATTTCACAACAAACTTCTAATTCTTATTTGTGCAGACGATTACTAAAATACCTGAAGAATATAAGTTCTAAAAGTATATGGATTCCAGGCAGTCTAAAATTACAAAAAGGTTTTTTTTAACAATTTTTAAATACTTTAATCTTTATATTGACAAATAGTTATCTATTGTGTAAATTATGTTTGATTAAAATGTTTTTGCATAGTTTATCTGTTAGTTATGATGTTATTAATGATTTTAACCTGTGGAACAATATCAGGTACATTGTTACTAAGATTTCCAGTTTTTGGTAAAACTGGGCTGATTCCTGGTGTTCCTGGTGTACATGGAGCTGTGGGACATTTAGGTCCTGGTAATGGTGCTGGTGTATTGTATCTGAAATCTGATGTTTGGTATGCTGCAGCTGAACTGTTACTTCTTGAAATACGTGAATTTTTTCGCATCAATACAGGATGACTTTCCCATTTTGGTTCAACTACTGTTTTTCTAAAGTATTAAATTACTTTATATTATCTTGTCGTATTACAAGTGTTTATATTAAACTGAGCTTCAATAAGCAAACCACTACTTACGTAGGCAATGGAGGTGGAGCACAATAGTATTCTGATAGACTATCTTGTTTAACTGGGCTCGTAAAGTTAATTAAGTCAGTAGATTGAGTTTGATTTGTTGTTGAGTTTTTTCGACATGGTATTGGAGGAGGCTGAATTTGAACAATCATGGCATTTCTAGATTGGTTTGAATTGCTACCAGGTCTAGGTCTACTCCTTAATTGAAGTTTTCTTTAAAAATATTTGTAAATTATCATAACAATATATTTGTTAAATAAAATACAACTTAAATGAGAATTAATTTTTGAAATTATTTTAACTAACTTTTCATTAATAGATCCATCATTTTCTGATGCATTAGTACTAGTTATAGTAGTAATGCATGAGCTTGTGCTTTGACTGGTATGATTTTCCTGAGTCCCATTGTTACTATACTGTGTCTGTTGTTTTTGAAGACGGAACTTTTCTAAAGCTAAGCTCTCCAAACTAAGAGCTTGAGCTCGTTCCAAATCTTCCTGAAATTGACGATCATAGTCAATCACCGCTCCTGTCCTCTGGGTAGTCCCATTTCTATTAAAACTTGACATCTACAAAAAATCAAAATAAAATAGTAATAAAAAAGGAAATAGTTTTATATGATAATAAATTTAAAACGATATCGTTTAATATATTTTTTATTAAGTAATTTATAACCTCTTTATCGTTAATTGCAAAAGATAGAAAAACTATAAATTATTCATTTTTAAATATGCAGAATTACAAATTAACTAATGGATTCTTATATTTATTATTTCAAAACTATTTTAAAATCTGTTTAGATTAAAGGACATGATTCGACGATTTTTATATTACTACTTATCAATGTTTAACTATATTTCAGACCATTAGATATTTTAAATAGGAAATACAGTGACATCTTTTTAGATGTAAAGGAAAAATAATAAAACTTATGCAATAATTAGTACAGGATGTAAAGTTGTGGTACAATGAACTCGTTGAAAGTAACAATTGACATAAATTTAAACAAAGAAAATAATAAAAGGTACGTTTTCATACTCGGAATATACATTCATAACTTCCTTAACGCTTATGAATCAAACTCAATCTATAAAGCTGATCACTAATTTACTCATACGTACGAAACAAAAAAAAACGAAAGAATTCCACCAATTGACAATGAAAGGGCTTGCCAAACAGCTGATTATAGAGCCGTTCAATAATTGGCTGCACTTTCTCGTTAGAAGCGGAGCAATCCGCTACATATCCTACCCAGCAGTAGCGAAAGCTAAACGATTGTTGCCAAAAAAGGAAGCTTCACCATCGAAAGTGACAAAAAAAGCAAGTATTATACACGATGGTATATCTCGGGATGTCCAGGAAAAGAAAGAGGAAGAAGAGAGAGGAAAAGCCTACAGAGGCTTAAAGAACTCAAGTCTGCTTGAGTGCTGTGTCCCAATCTTGTTTACATTTTTTAGCGTCCGATAAGCGCCTAGAGCAATACATGAACTTACTTGCGTCACATGTGGTAAATGTGAGGATACGTAAAACTTACCCTGGCATTATTGTTTAGGAAACTCCTCACTCAGCTACACGCTCCGCAAGTGTTGACGGGACAACCTGGCTAACTCATTCCCGTATCGTGCGTACGACGCGAAAACGAACGACACTAATCTTGTACGGTTCCACAACACCGTTATGTACCATGAATACGCGACATCTCCCTGTGCCTTCTTTTTAATTCACGATCCAACTACGCGTATGTATTCGAGTCGGTGTACTGTTCGTACCCGTTGGCTCCGACAAGCTCCGATTCGCTTCTTCTCTCTCGGTCTGTTTTTCTCCTTCTCTGTCTCTCCCTCTGTTTCTCCTCCGCCCCCCTTTCTCCTCCTGCTTCCTCGTTTCCTCAATATATGCGTAGGTATTAGCGCTAAGGAAAAGAGAGAGAAAAGTATATGCGAATATACCAGAAAATGTATATGCACACGAACACATGTACAATGCGTGCGACGCTTTCACGATTCTTATATAGGTTTACGCTTACCTCGCGTTTTACGTCCCCTGATTCTTGAATCAGTCTGCAGCAACATGACAGCGACAGCAGCGCGCCCTCCCGCAAAAATTGGAATTTTTCAACAAAATTGAAAAAAAACTACATATCATTATATTCAGCAGCTTGACAGCCCTTTAACTTCAGTTTAGAACAAAAAATTTTCTGTATACGAGAAAAACATAATTGAACTATTCTTTAATTTTTGAATAAGTGAAATAATAATGTTTAGCTTTTTTAGTTTTGTGGATTCATTTCAAAGTGAATTGATAAGCTTATACATTTGTTTAAAATAGACGTTTTTTAAATAACCTTATTTAATATTTATATAAATTGGACTTAAAAACAAAAGTTATTTATACATATTTATGATGTCTGAGAATTTTTAAATAATCTAAAATCTTATTTGACAAAGATTTTTTTACTTTATTGAAATTTACGCTTTAATAAAATGTATTAAAATATTTCAGTAATTTAACATTAATACGATCACATTGACAATTAACTGATATATTGAACAAATAATAATTAACTTTTATTATCTATTATAATTATTATTTACAATATATGTAACAAATATAAAAAAATTAATTTCACGTTTTTAGAGCGATATTGGGTAATCATCTTTGTTATCGGGACAAATTATATTGATAATAATATGCATATAAACGTATAAATTTACTGCCAATATATAAATTGAAACGATACTGCTTTATCATTGAATTTTCTATTTTACCAGTCTAAGGTATGAAGTCATCGTTGGGTACATAAATTACACACATCATAATGGAAATTGAGTTAATGTTTACCCGTAAAGTTGCTATTATTGTAAATGCACACTAAATGTCCAACTGAAAGAGCTTTTAATAAGAGATTTTATAACACGTCAAGTAGTAATTGGTTCACAAATTCACAATGTATATGTACGTGTGTATTTATTTATGACTAATGACTCAAGATCTATAACAGTCGTTGCAGTGCATAAATTCATAACAATTATAACATACGTTACGTCAACGATAATAAGACCGCTGTCCCTAACAAGGATAAAAAAGCAATGTAAATAAATAAATGGGTTAGGATTATTACAGATTTCTGTTTGATCATAGGATGATAAGTTAAAAACTGAACTCGTTACGCAGCTGAGTAGATATATTAGTGCGTTGTACATCAACCTAATTAATTAGCTGCTTCCGTTAACTAGCGTCCTCTATAGAAACGAGTTCAGTAAAATAAGTCAATGCACGAATAACCCAATGCAAATATTTAAAGTTTATTTGATGAATTGATCGACATTGGTATACCGAGCAGAAAATAAATTAAAGTTAAGCATGCGCAAAGGAAAAGAAATTGACAGCAATTGTGAATTTAATAATTTTTTGTACAAATAAGGATGAGTGTGTAGTACACGCATTCTTCTAACCCTAGCTTGATTCCAAGCAAATGAAAGTTAGCAAGAAGGAATATTGTATCGAATACTTTTGAAATCATTAAGACAGAAATTGACTTTGAACTTGATTAAATTTATCGAAAAATAACAAGGCTCTGCACAGCTAGTTATCTATTCCGTCAGAGGCAATGGTTTTCATAAAGAAGCAATGGTGAGGATGGAAAAAGGACAATGGGTAGATTGATGCGGCGAGCAGTTAAGGACCGAGGATGCAAATACTAAGGTGACTACAGGTAATTGACCGTGGGGACAAGAGGGATCGGTGAAGGAAGGAGGATGCGGAAGGTCATAAACGGGCCGGGCCCACACCCCCGCTAAGCGTTGGGCAAACATCGGCGAACCAATAGCCGTGGTTTATCCACAAGCTATAAGTGTCGCTCTCCCCTCGGCGGCCGGCGGACGCGTCCCTCACAAAAGAAGCCGAGGAGCGGCGGCGGGCGCTTGGAGGGGTGGGGGTGGGGGTCAGCCGCGGCGGCACTCGGCAGGGCCGTAGCGGGCGCATTAAGGGGCATTAAGCGCACCCCCCGCGGCGGGCGCAAAATCGCGGCGCGATAGCCACGCTCATCTCGGCGCGGACAGGGACATTAGAGGCGCGCGCGGGCCCGCCGGGAGTGGGGGCCGGCCGGGCCGTGAAAGCGGGAGCGCGCGCGCCTGTCCGCCATTTTGATGTACGATCGCACGTCAGGCGCGAGCCTCGGCATACAGCGAGCCGCGGGCGAGAGGGAGAAGGAGCGAGCGAGGGCGGCAGGTCCGGCGGCGCGCTACCGGAGCACCGAGCGCCCGCCTACCTGCCCAACCAAGCGGCGCCCCTGCCCTTTCCCTCCAACTCGATCGGCCGAGCCGCGGAGACGAGGCGCCCCCGCGGGCCAGGACAAAGGAGCCCAGGGCGCCCGGACTTGCCTCGGCCGACCGAGAGCAGCGGTGCGCGGGCGAGGTGGCCGAGATCGGGAGCGGAGCGGGCGCAGTGCGCGCGCGCCCACCGCCCAGGCCGATGTCATGTGCGGCCCAGCGCCCGGGGCTGAGGGCGCCCTGAGGAGCGCGCGGCCCTTCCTGACAGGTGCGCGGGGATCGATCCCTCATCGAGGCGGAGGAGACGGCGCCGCCGGCCGCCCGGAGACGCGCCGAGGGGGCGGGAGCGCCCCGGCTCTGCGTGACGGCGGACCCGCTCGCCCGGCTCTCCCCCCACCGCGCCCTCCTCGGTAGCTTCGCCGTGTCTCCGCTGCCCGGCCTCCCCGGAATCCCACTGCTCGGCGCGGCGCGCTGCGATCGGAACGCCGCCGCTGCCGCCGCCGCCGCCGCCGCCGCCGCCGCTGCTGCGGCGCTCCGAGGCTCTGTGCGCCGCCTGCGAAGGAAACGCGCCAACGCCGAGTCCGCCCGACGTCCCGGCCCGTCCCGTCCGCGCCGCTCGCTCTCGGCCTCTCTCTCGCTCCCGCGCGCGCCCCCCTGTCTCTGTGTGCGAGAGCGCGCGCGCGCCCGATACGCCAGGCGAGCCCGCGCGCGCCCCGAGGCCCGAGTTTCGCGTGTGCGCCGGCGAGGAGCTCGACGTCGCTCCCGGGCAAGCGGCCCATCCTCGCGCCCCCGCAGCGCCCGCGAGACTCGGCGCGTCCCCGCGCGCGCGCCCGCGCACCAGCCCCCGGCAGTGCGCGTGTGTGACTGTCCAGCCGCCCAGGCATACGGCTCCCCTCCCCGGGGCCGAATCCCCGCCGATCCCCCGCTCGGCCGCCCGCCGCCCGCCGCCCGCCGCCCCGTGTACACGTCCCTCTACGTGCGTGTGCAGCCGTGAGAAACACAGTTAAGCCTGCAGCGAGACACACGGCGCCATCGATGTCGGCCGAGTCCGGCGCTGTCGCGCGGCCCTCGCAGCCCCTGCGTCCCCGCCGATGCTGGAGCCGCCGCCGCCTGGCTGCAGCAGCCCTCCACCTGGAGCCCGTCGCCCTCGCCGAGCTCGTGCTCCCAGCCACGAGCACCGCCTCGTAGACGCGAGACTAGCCAAGAGCGCCCGAGGCTGCGCAACGCCGCCGCGGCAGCAGCGCCAAAGCCTGCACCCGAGAACATGGCCCTGCAGCAGAGCCCCGCCAACTCCGCGCCAGGCCTCAAGGACCCCCTCACCTACGACCGCCAAAGGGACTCCTTCATCCGGGACCTCCAGCACTTTCACGACACCAGGGGGTAAGCCTAAAGCCAGCCAACCTCTTCCCGCACTCGCGCTCTCTCTCCAACCTCTTGCCATGGTGTGGGGGTACCCTAATGAGAGAGAAACATGAAAACATCAAACTTTCCTTTTGTTTCCTCTGCCTTGTACTTTTCCATTTGACTGCTTTTCCCTTTTGGACCATTCACCACCCAACTTCATCCAACAATCTACAATTTATCTTCTTTTTCTACTTGTCTATGCTTCAGCGTTACACTCAACTACCATTCCAACTATTCATACCTCTCTTTATTATTGCCTCTGCATAACAGTTGTTGATCAATCTCTCCAAAAACTATCTCATTACCCTATTACAACAATAAAACTAACCAAACAACTCTTTGATACGGTTAGGCATTTTAATATAGCTTACAAGTGTCGAAACCCATTTTACAGAAGCATTCTGATAGGCATTTATAAAACACTATCATCAATTCAACATGTTGCAATATTTTTATAATATTACATTGAAAATGGTATTAATTATTTTGAAGAAGCAATGCACACCAAGCATAGTACAAATGTATTATTCCCAAATTTTGTTAATTTGACTGATGTTCAAACTAAAACTTTATCAAAATCAGAAATAAGTAATGTACTCGATTGAATGGAACTAAGTACTCTTGTAATATAATTAAAAATTATATAATTATTATAATTACAAATATTTTCAACAAAAATAAGAGTTAAAATTTACAGTTCAAAGTCTTACTTATAAATCTATTTTTAAACTATTAGAACTAAAAATTTGATATTATTAATTGACTAAAGTTAATGGATTATATAATTTTGAAAACAATTTAAACATTTTTCGTTCTGATAAAATATCTTTCTTCAGAGCAATAAGTTAACTGTTTAGAAGAAAGCTTTGTTTGATGGATCCATGGTTTATACAATTTTTGTGTAATTTAAAGCATTCATGCACATAATTATCAACAAAAATAGATATCTGTAAACTAATGTTAAATAATTAATTAAGTATAAGAATATAAAGAAGAATTTTTCATTATGAGTTACTAAGTTTGGTGTTCAGAAAGCAAAATGGACTCATTTAGGTTCTAGCAGTTTTGAGGTTAGGTTATGTGATGACACAGTGAGTGATTAATTTGTTCTTTGCTACAATAAAATGCTAAGTATTTTATTGTCTTGAATATAAAGTGAACTAGAAAAAGTATAAAAAAGAATTTTTTAAATTTTTAATTCAGTATAAACTACCTGTTTCGTGTACAATACTATACTATGGAATCTGAGATTATATTATGCTATGAGAATGCACATTAGTTAATTTTCGTTTTGTATTTAAAAACAATAATATTCTTTCATTTATGACCATAAATTATATTAAATGTACATCTGAGAGTTTGTTAATTGCAAGATTCATAAAAGAAACTAAAAAACCTCTGCATTTATGTTCAACGTCGTCGCTGTTAATGTTTTCTTAAACTTGAACCTTTGTCTACATTGTTGAATTTAATTTTTAGTCTATGAATTCCGCAATTATTATATCAAAGCTAATTGAAATAAATTAGATAAATAATGTAGATATTTCTATGACCGATTACTATTTCAGAGTGCAACGAACAGAAAATGTCTTACTTGTATTGTGGTTAATAATTGACATTGAAGATATATTGAGAAAATATAATTTACTAATGTTTTTTCTTATGTGCATAGTATACACATATTTGAGTGAAAAAATTTATTTGTCTTCACAAATCAAATTACCTTTCCACATTAATATTTGGTATCTGATATTGATTCTGTTTTCCAGTACAAATATTAAGTCTATGAAACAATGTTAGAAGTATTTATAATACATTATAATGCTATGTTTATGTAACATTTTTAAGAATATGTGTTTATGACTGTTTCAGGACATCATTTAAGAAAAGTCCAAAAGTTAATGGAAAGGAAGTGGACCTCTATAAGCTTTACACACTTGTCACATCTCGTGGTGGATGGATACAGGTTTGTTAAATTGTTTGATTCAAATATGTATATATGCTTTTATATACTTTATAAAATGGTGGTGCATACAAATGGTGGTTTATTCTATCTGATAAATTATCTTCAAAAACCTTTTTAAATGCAGCGTAAACTATAGAATTTTTTTTTTATTATAGATAACTTTATGTTACAAAATTTCGTGTATATTTATTTAAAAAATGTGAATGTAGAAAGCCAAAATCATTGATTAAATGCAGGTTATTTTAGTTTTACATAAAAGTACCCTTCATAGTAGATTTTAGGACAAAATAAAACCATGGTTACTAATACTCAGCACAATGATAAACAGATAATACAATATAAACAAATTTCGCAATACGCTCTTCTTCGTAAAAAGGAAGGGCCAATTCACAGAAAAGCCTCCATGCCTGCGTTTTGGCGAAAGAGAAAAAAACGTTAGGATGAAGCGCAGGCAACTATAAAGGGCGGGAGTCCGAAGCATCCGTTCCCAAAACAAAAAGAATGAAAGTACAGAACGGACCAAAACCAAGGGGTAAAGGGGAGAGCCCGGGCACAGGCGCCTGTATAACATAATAAACCCGCGCGCCTCAAAAATTTCGTTATCGATCCGGTCCACTTAATAGCCAGGCGCGTACTCGAGCGACAGTGAAAAGCCCGGCGAAACCCGTCCGGTTGCCGCCGCCGTGCCGCCGCGGGAAAAAAGACACGGCGCCGCCACCGCCGCCGACGGAAGGGGAAGCTCGCTTCCGGTTAAATGGCCCGCGCGGCGCACTAACGAGCCGGTGAGTAAGTACGTATAACGTTTTCTGTACATCGGGACGAGCGCGTCTTTCGCGAGAGGCGGAAACTCCTGGCTAGCCGCACGCCTGGCTTTTTTTTCTCGCGCGCGAGTGCTACCGGCCGCGGTGCATGTGTGAGTGCCACTCGTCCGTCCCATGCGTATGTATGCATATGCGCGCGTCGCGGTCAGAGATGCCGGCTGGTGCCGGGGGGAGAGAGAGAAAGAGCACGTGCGAACCGAGACTTCGATGTGGAAAGCCGGCGCCGGGGGACAGCGGGATTCGTCGAGCTCGAATAATCGGGCATTCGCAGATCCAATTAAAATGGCGGTTCGTTACGATGCAGCTCTATGTGTGCAAAGGCTTCGTGAATTAATTTTTACTCCGCGTTTATTTTTTACTTTGCTAAAAGTAAATAAAATTCGCGTAAAAAGGAAAAATTGATATCACTTTAATCTTCTTTCAAATTCCATTTAGACATTCTGCGATTGTCGTTATTTTGGGACGCTTATAATAGAAATACGTAGCACTTTATGACCGGAAAAACTGCACGAGACCTGAAAAAGAAACACGTATTTACGAGTAATGCAGGTCTAATAAATTAAACAAAGAAGCCAAATGTGTCGAGTGCAAAAGTGGGAAGTGGAGGGGTAAGGAATGTTCACTACGAATAGAAGGATAGAGAGGAAAAGGCGAGGAAAAAGGCTTTAAACTCTAAAATTGACTCCTTGCTGCTGTTTTATGAAATCTGCTTTTTGACATGGTTTATTTAAAACTGAACGACTAATTTACAGTACCTTCTACATATATATAAATCATCAATTTTGGCTACTCTTTGAAATATAAATTTATAAATATATTCCAGACAATTTGATTTTTCAAAGAGACTGTCCTCGATTAGCATTAGATAATAGTAAATCTAAACTCACGAATTATTTTATTTTTACAATATTATGTTAGTCTTATTATTGATAAGTATGTTTTCTTGCTTGTTAATTTATAAATTATAACAATTGGCAACCATTTTTAAATAGGAAATACTTTTATTAATTAATTATATAAATAGCACTATATTTATTCATTACTCAATAAAATCGGAGCCTAATATAAATAAGTTAAAATCACGTTAAAATATTATTACCCCTCTTACGTGTAATTGCAGAAATTATGCTTATTAATGGATATCGTTTTGTTTATCGAATATTTTTAATATTTAATTAATAAATTAAATTAAAGTACACATATTGTAATAAAGTTGATTTATATACATCCTGAAATTAATTTAAAAATATTTTCATTTCTAAAATAGATATGTCATTTATTCAATTCAGAAAATTTAAACACACAATTATCCTTATTAATTGAACAACTGTAATATACATGAGTAAAACAGATTTGGTCTCTTTTGATAAATTTAATTAGTAGTTACAAAGTAGTGTATTATAAACCTGATTTAAGTAAGCAGCTTACTTGTGCACAGATCAATCAGAGATAGTTAATTCAAAAGCCAACTGGGAGGTAATAGAACTTTGGCATTAATTACATAACTTTGGTCGACTAATTATTCGTATAAAACTAAAAGTATAAATACCTTAATTATTATAAAGCATTTAAAGAGTCATCGTAGATATTGATTAAACAAAAAAAAATACTTGGTAAAGGCGATGCCAAACTTGGCCAACAAGTGACAGCTGTAATACAGACTATAGGCGGTGCATCCCCCAAGCGGCAAAAAACTTGGCAATAATTCGGCGTACACGATAATGCGCTTGAATAAGGAAAGGGCTCCGTGCTTAGCGATCAAGTCGTTGACACGCGTCAGGCGCGCGCGGGTGACAAGCGGTAGCGGGCGAGAGGTGGCAGCCGTTGAAACTAAGCCTAAGCGCCGCGAGGATAACGCGGAAGTGGTGCAAGGTCAGGGTCATCCGAGGGAGGCACACGTTGGCCCCGGTGGTGGGGGGAGCAGCAGGAGCGCGAGCCGAAAGAGAAAGAGACGCAGGGGCCGGCGCTGCAGAGTGCACACACACCGGCAGTCTCGCGCGATACCTAGAGCGAGCGCGCGCGAGACTCGTGCCACCAGCGCCTCGCGGCCGCTCGCGTAGAGAGTTTGTAAGACGTCGTGTGGGAAAAAGCTCGCGGGACAAGGGCCGCTGCGGGGAGGGGGGGGGCGGCCGACACGGAGGACCGGCTGCACGTAAGGGGGTCGGGACCAATGAGGAGGTAATGGGCACACGTGCCTTGGAGAGGAGCGAGGACTTTTGGTTGCCGCCACAGTGGACGGAGAGCTCGGTTTCCGCGCGCACTTGTGGGGAGCTGGCTCGAAGTCGCCTTCCCGGGGTTGTCCACCGAGGCGCGCGGCTATCGGAATCACGATGCCGAGGAAACTAGCGATTGCACATTGATTGTGTTTTGTGTTGTAATGAGCGTGTGCGCAAGTAACGGCAGGTTACGTATAGGTTTGTTGCAAACAAGCTTCATTGTTACGTAATAGGGTTTGCTGTACAACTCTAACGGCTATTTTAAAAGTGTAAAGATTTATCGCCACTCGTTTTTCTGTATTCGCGGCCGCCAAGTAATGTTGGCTTTGATCAGGCCTAGTTCCGAAATAATTAAACTCGTGTGTTATCCAGTTTGACAAGGGCAAATTATCCAACATCGCGTGCATTTGATAGGAATTACCATTCAAAGTCTGAGCATTAATTCCGCTGTGGAAATTAGTCGACTAAGGTGTCATCGCAGTTGGACGATCCAGAAGATTTCCTAGAATCATTGGAAGTAAAGTGAAAGTGTTCCGTTCTGCAAAAGGCCCGCGGATACTGTTCAAATCTACCAATAAATACTCAAGCGCGCGAGACGCAAGTTTGTTCACTATCTTGTGGCAATTATTTTGAAACGCTGCCTTTATCACGCGACAATATTGTGAGATACTAAGCGGGTACTGAAGCATGCGAGCCGGAGAGATTTTCAAGCAGTGTATATACACATAAGAAAAGTGTATTATAGTCTTCGATGATTGTATGTAGGCTTCAAGTGTACGTGGGGAGTGCAAGCACTATCTTGCCTGGCTGATGGTCAAGCATCGCAGAGCGCTGCAGTCCGCTGGCGTGTTCGCATCGCGTGTGCCTATATAGCTTCTTTCTTTGATGTTTTGGTACTTTTGATCGATAAATGCAGTTGATAATAGTTACTTGGCTCTTTTAGTTTTATATTTTCACTCGTACAATAATTTAAGAAGCACGGGATTAGAGTTATATTTGTGCTGGTGTCATTTGAATGCTCTTATTCCCCTCTTTGTCATGTACAAAATATTAGGAGATTTCGACTCGATAAATCCAAATATTGTTTAGAGGCTTCTACGAACCAACACACGTCTTCAAATACTGAATTGGTTACATAGTCGTTCCACATTATGATTGTTCTGCTGGCTTAACATATTAGAAAGTTGTGCTTTCTAAGTGACTTGTTTGTTTATAAATTTTACAATCATATCGTACGAAAGGAGAAAATGGTTATCTGTAATGCGGAAATAATAATATACTTTTGATTAGAGTCTAATCATCTTGAGGTTACTTTGAACTGTTTTCCAACCGGAGGATTGTTAATAGTTCAATCATAATAAATTACATAATATTACATATATATCCTTTTATTTGTATTTTATTTGTTATAATTAGTTTTTAGATGCATTTAATCAATCTGTAAATAATATTTATAGGATGATTGATTTGGAACTTTAGAGTTCTCGTTGTCACATTGTATTATCCCATCATAATTCAAATAATTTAATCACATTGCTCGTGTTATATGTTATCTTCAATGTAATTAAAAACATTATTGACTAGAATCAATTATGTATAATTTATTTAGGATAATGTTCCTGTTTAATGATGGATCTAAATAGATATTCACACATTCCTTCATATATAATGTGCATAGATAAATACAGGATCGTATTCTTACCCAACGCCAAGAATTAATTTTTGAAATTAATTTTGTTTAAACTTTAAATCAAACTATAGGCAGATTTTAAGATCCGTTGAAAAAAACCAGGAATCGCCAGCGGCTAAACAAAAGGTTAAAACATTTTTTGCTAGAAGGGAAAGAAGAGCGAGATGAAGATAAAGCGAAAAAATTTAGAATTCACTTTATATGGAGAGAGGGCGATTCGGCCCTTCTCTTATTAACGGCCGCTCCTTTTTCCGCTCGCGAATCGTGCTGCGCGTTATAGCGGCGGGCGCGCGCCGTATTATTATTGTCGGCCGGGCGGCTGGCGGGGAAGCGAGAGACAAAACCTTAGCCGCGCGGCTCGGCGAGTGCAGCGCTTTTATGCGCGCGCGCATTGACATTTTCAAGCCGGGCGCGTACGGTGCACGCGAGTGCACGCGAAATGGAGGAATTCACTTTGGAAAGTCTCTCTTCCTTTGAGGCTGGGCGCCACTGCTCCGCTGCTGCAGCGGCGCGATGGGAGCCGCGGCGGCGGCCCCCGGAGCGCCGCCACTCTGTACACAGGCCGCCATTGTTGCCCGGTACGAGCCGCGTTTTTTGCCGCTCCTCTTTTGCGAGAGATTTACTTGGCCCCTCCAGCTACAGCGAGAGGTGGATCCTACCGGCGGCCCTCCTAGCTCGTTTTAATTAAACAGCGAATCAGCCGCTATGCCGCTAGATTCCGAGCTCGATTCGTTCGTTTATACGTTCGGTGGATTCGCGTACGTGTGAGCGTGTGTGTGCTCTTTCAAAGTATTTGAAAAAATTAACAAAATAAAAAAGAGCTGAAAGTCCGTGCAAAAGCTTGTCACGGTTTAAATATTTTACTAGCGTACAGATCCATCGGTAGAAAGGAATATTGGATAGGTTTTTTTTCGTTTCTCATCGACTTAAATTACGAGAGCAAAGGCTTTTAGTTTGCAATGTATCGACTATACGAGATTTCCTCTTGAGGCATAATCTCTAATGTCGAGCCGGCTAATTTGGTATTAACTTACATGCGAGCCGCTTTACTGTATGGAACATTTCAATAACTCTTTTAACTGAGAGAAATGTAAACTAGAATCGAAGCCATCGAAGCCGTCAATAAACTTTGGTGACGCACGCGCGCAAAAATATAGACCGTACGAATCAGTCGAAATATTTGCCTCGTGTCTTTTTTATTTAGAAAGAGGAATATACTAAAGGGACTTGATTGTTTGTGGAACGATTCCTTTATCATATTATCAACTACTTGTACCTATAAAATACGACATAAAGCATTGTCGTTCATTTTACCGGTTATGGTTGTAACATATAAATCTATGTTTATAACGCTAAAAAAGCGGACGGAAGCGTTTAATTTACTGGACATAAACTAAATTTGGGTTTATGTTTCAAATGAAAAATAGTTGTTTATACAAAGGCCTCGTTCGATACGTAGGGTTTATAGAGGGCAAGAAATGCTATAATTCTTTACGACTGCTTATCAAATATGAGTCGATTAGAGAATAGCTTCTCGGAGCTTCGGTTCCAGGAAGCCTTTGGTTATTTTTAATCGTGATCCGTTGTAGTTCCCTGAGCAGGCACGTTACACATTTACACGTGCCATTTACATAGGTCATCAAACAGTATTAACCTCTCTCGAAAGCGTTGACAAGGAAGGATTTGAAGAGTCGCTAAAAGATGCGAGGAGAGATGCGCGTTAGCGTGGTTAAGTTGGCTCGAACGCAAGGAAAAAATGATTCGTTTCTTCCGCATAAGTTGGGCTCGTTAAGATCGATTTGCACACGAGCGCCGTTGCGCGAACGGAAGTCGGTGTAACTTCCAAATGATCGTCTAATGAAAGAAAGGAGAAGGGAGCAGGAATAGGAGCGGCAGAGCGGGAGCGGCGAGTGTCGGCTGATTACAAGAGGCCCGGCTCGCCGGGACAATAAAAGCGAGCGAGGCTAATTCGAGGGGGCGCAGTGGCCCTCGCGTGTCAGCCTCCTCGGCCCGCCGGCTAATAAGACGTCATTAGCGTTGCGCAAGCGCGCGGATGATCCTCCGCGCGCGCGCGCGCGCGACGTCCAGGCAAACAGAAGCCCTCCCCGGCCTGTTACGTAAAGCCCGCGAGCGCAACAGCCGTAACAGCGCGGGCAGCGGCGCCGACCGAGCCGGAAAAGCGCATCTGTTGAACTGGCGCCCGCGGCGCCGATAAAAGGACTAGGCGCCGCGGCCGGCGCCTGCCCCCACCCGCGCGCCCAAAGAGAAGTTCCCACGCGGCGGCGGCGGCGGCGGCGGCGGCGGCGGCTGCAGCGCGCCCGCAGTCTGGCCCAGGTCTGCACGGGGCCGCGCGCGGAGTGGGAGTGTGCGCCGGAGGCAGGCGGTTCGCGCGCTCGGGACAGTCCGCGCTAGCGCCCGGCTGTTGCGCGCCCCCCGCGGACACCGGCGGCAGCGGGGGAGGGGGGGGCGGGCGGCGCCGACGACGCGCCGGCAGACGCGAGGAAGCCGAGTCGCGCGACGACGCGCCGCTGAGTCAGGTGCTGCACGCGCCGGGCTTTCCCGCGCGCCGGCTCGGCTTTTCCGCGCGGGCTGCCCAGTGGGCGGCCGGCCTCCGGGGACGCCGCGGGCCCTCCTCTGCCGCGTTAAAGGCCCGATGGGAGCGCGGGCAGAGGCGAGCAGCCGCGCGTCGTTACGTCGTCCGAGGGGCCGCCGACGTTACGATCGGCGAGGCGCGTTTATCGCGTTGTGTAACGGCCTTTGCCGGCGACGCCGAGGCTGCCCGGGTATAGCTGGCTTCTTCAATAATTGGAAAGCTGCGGGAACGGGGCGCCGCCCGCCGAGATTGACGCGCCTCCCGCGGGACGCCCAAGGTCTAACGGTCCTGCCGCCGCCGAGCCGGGGCTAAGCGGCCCCCGGCGCACCGGCCCAAATTACCCCGAGTGCTTACCGCGGGCTCTCGTTATTACCTCGGCGCGGCGGCTCTTCTTTCCCCGTGGAAATTGTTGCGCCTAACTAGCTTGTAAACAATCGGTTAAACGCCGCCGCTTGACGTTTCCTCGCGATAGCCGAGAGAGCCTGGGCGACAGCTGACGTTGAGTTGAACTCGTTTCGAACCTCTTGTACCGACTGCGAATTTGAAATTTATTCAGCCTGCCTTATTTTGCATAGATATAGATTCTACACTAGTGACAATCGAACGGACATTGTATACGGGCCCCTGCCTAGAGAAAATATCGCTTATAACTCGTCACCAAGAATTAGAGTGTTTTCATTTTTCGAGTGAATTCTAACAAAGCGTTATTTACGGCGGTGTCGCACTACTATATTACAGCGAGTTCAATGTATTCTATGATTTGTAGCAGCGACAAACACACAAAAGCTCGTTATCTATCTTTATCTAGGTTTCGTGTGTCGTGAAAAACAAAAGAAGTTGAGGTTGCTTTTTGAGGTTACACCGTAATCGGCAGATTACATTTGGAGGCACAGTAATAATCAAACGTTAATGTTTATCGGAAGAGCGAAACAATAATCCTGGCGTGCTGTTATCCCGATTGAATTGGACGGCTTCCGGCGCAGGATTTAATCACGCGGATAATTAGACGGAAGGCACACGTAGAGGGCGGCGATTCGAGCATAAAGGAAGGAAAAGTCGGCCGATTAGCGGAGTAGGAATTGTCTCGAGAGGGCCCGCATACGAGTGCGGGGGCGGCTATCGAGGAGGCGCGGAGCCGGAATCCCAATCCCCCGGAATAAGCTCGTGGCCGTGGCGGGCGGCTCGGGAATCCGCAGGGCCGAAAAGCCCGCAGCGGAGCCAACGACCGGGCGGCGGTCGGCCCGGGGTGGGGGAGGTGGCATCATCAGTGATCCCGCAGCGGCGGCGCGTGCGACGCGTGCCCGCGTCTCGCCGGGGGCTGGTGCACTCGGGCTCTCCCGAGAGAGAGTTACGGCACTTGGCCGTGCTCGATTCGCCGCCTCGGCAGCCCGCGGCGGCGGCGGCGGCGGCGGCGGCGGCGGCGCGCCGGTCGATACGGCAACAGCGCGCAGGGGCCGGCCCCCACCGCCGGCCCGGGCCCCCTCCCGCCGCGCCCCCCGCGGCCGAATTCGCGCGAGGTGGGCCGGCGCGCGGCTCTTCCTAGTCCCGGCGCCGCGGGGGCCGCCCCCGCCCGCTGGTCATCGCTCACGCCCGCGTTTACGCGCATATACATGCTTGGCAACGCCGCCCGCCGCGAGACGAGTTTACGAGCGAGGGTGGCAGCAGCGGCGGCGGCGGCGGCGGCGGTCCTTTCTTTCGGTGCGCGCGCCGGAGGATATAGCCTCCGCGCTCCCTCGCGGCTCTCGGTGTGCGCGCGTGCACTCGACCGGGGGGCAGGAGCCATTGATCCCCGCGGGCCGGCCGGCCGAAATTTTCATAAATCGCCCGGGCGAAGCGAGCCCAGGCGGCCTTGGGCCTCCCGCGGACGCCCGACTAACGGCTCATTTTCCAATCCTCGTCTTTCCCGCCGGCTAATTGCACTTAATGCGGTGCTTTGGTTAAGTAAAAAATTGCACCTTCCTCGCGAGCGCGCCGGCGCCGGTTTCTTCATCCCGCGGGCTTTACGTGGGAATATACGCCGGTCGCGCGGCCCGCGCGGGGATCGCACCCACTTTGGAGAGGAGAAGTAAAAGCCCACCGCGACGATTAGCCCGCGACCGATTCGCCCCGGGGATTTTTTCCGCGGCTTTCCAACTGGCGCTCCCGCCGAGTAATGCCCGCGAGACACGATGGCTCGCGCGCAACCCCCCGCGCGCCCTCCGAGCGACGACCCAAGCCGAGAGCCGTGGTTCCTCGACGAAATATTCCGTTGCGCGGCCCGTCACCGCCCGGCTGTCTCCCCCGCGGCTGCGGCCGAACCCGACACCCCTCGCACGTGTGCGCCTCCGAAACGCCCGGAAACGCCTCCTCCTTTCTTGTCTGCCGCTGTACGCCGCGCATCCATGCTCGCGATGATGCGCTCGATGGCCATCCGCTCGGCTCCACGCTCGACTTCCCCTACCCTGCCTACCCACCCGGCCCTCCTCCTCTCGCTCTCTATCTCCTTTTTCCTTCTTGCCAACCGACCCAAACCCGAGTCCGGCTCTCGCGCGGCCCGCCCGGGCGTGTTTTTTTTTTTTCCTCTCGCTCGGACGCGAATCGATGGGATCGATCGCCAAATCCGCTGCCCTTCCGCGGCCTCCCGCCTCCTGTACGCGCAAGAGATCCGCGCGCATTGAGAACCGCTCGACTTTGGGATCGATATTTTCTGCAGCCTGATTTTGGGCGGCCCTGCGCCTGTGTATATGCACATGCAGGCGCTCGAGGTGCGCCGTCTGGGCTTCGTTCTTCAATGATGTATGTGGCCGGTGCGCCGATTAAACCGGGCAAAGCGACCGAAACGACAGCTTCGAAAATGTACTTTCCTTTTTCTTAACTTCGTATGCGCCCACGCTATCGGTCATGCTAATCCAAGGGAAAGGAGATCGTTGTTAAAACTACGCCACGGTTGGAAACGCACTTAGGAAATCCTTTGTCTATTTATTAGTTTCATTGAATAGCCCGGAAAATGAAAATATTTCTGACGCTCGAAGACACGTTTACTGCCAAGCGATTAAAAACAGTCTTTGCGAGTATACCCGCGTGTCTTTTTGGCAGTCCTCGGGGGGTCTATTTCGATTATTATTGACAGTTACGCGAGGGAATGTTTATTCCCGCGCATTTTGCATGCATCCACTCGAATATAATTCGAGCGCTTGCTCAACGCGCGTTACGATCATTATATCAATAACGTACCGCGGCGCTAGATACGAAATACCTACAGACTGCTTTCACTATACTAGAAACTTATTGGCCGTTAACTTTGTGAAGGTAAGATAGTTTAATGATATCCTCCGATCAAAATGGCAGCTACAACTTTATGCTCTACAACTGCAGTTCAAATG
Source organism: Sycophaga agraensis (assembly GCA_018906755.1). Lineage (NCBI taxonomy): Eukaryota > Metazoa > Arthropoda > Insecta > Hymenoptera > Pteromalidae > Sycophaga > Sycophaga agraensis. The sequence goes on from JACCIE010000011.1 coordinate 4,447,540, forward strand.
GATTCTGCGTGGACATTACGGATACCATTTAAAATTGTCAATTAAATTGTCAAAATTATAAACATTGTTATCTGCAGTGGAGCTATTCACTCGGGCTATTTGCTTTTAGTGTCAAAGTGCTATTCGCTTAAACGGCGTACACGGGAAACACGAAAACTCGTAAATAATTTTTCCGCGTTGATCATTGTTACTTTATGGAATGAATTGCCTTTATTTTTACATCAACTCTTCGAGGTGTACGTGTTTGAAATTAACGACACGAATACATTTTATAATTTAAAAAATTTTCATTTCTCAAAATAGAAGCCACATGTTCTTTTAGGCTTTATGGCATTAACGAGTTTTGGAAATGCATAGCACGATAAAAATATATTGCTTTAATCGTACTTGCTCCGAGGCGCACAAAAAGTGCGCTGTACAGTGTAAAGGCCAACGTGAAAAAGGCGACGCTCGCTTCACTGTTGAGAAAAGTAAAATGTGTTTTTTTTTTCTTGTTGTGGAAAGCGGCGTTGAGCGCTCGAGAGCGAGAGGAGGACAAAACTTAGGGATATTGGATTCTGCTTACGAACCATACACGCCGAAAATCGTAAAATGCTGCCGTAAAATAAGAACCGTTTCCACATTTTCATTTATACGACTCGGAAACAAAGTAAAAAAAAAATGCTCTAGTGTATTTATTTCCGATACAGCGGGCAAAACAGGTAGCTGGCTGCGACTTAGCATTTTATCCATCGCGCACCTGATAAAGAATACTGCACTGTTGCAAATTAAGATAAAACATGGGCAACACCGTAACCGTCTTTATCAATCCATCGTACATTTTTTATAAGTGCAACAATAATCAAGTGTACGGAGCCATGTACTCGTGAGTTACAAGCCTTCGCTAAAACTTATATTCCCATGAACTTATATACATAAGTAGTATGTGTACGTAAAGATGGATACGGGCGGTCGACGGCGGTGGTGGCGGGCCGAGTCACGTATTTACGTGCTTGGATTGCAGAAGTGTCGATGTGGAGTCGTGTGCACGCATAGTCGCTTCAAGGCGGCAATTGAAAAATCACAAAGTTAACTACGCATTTCTGAAGAGACGTCACACTTGATTATTGTAACTTGCCTCGCCCATGCTAGTTCGTCGAATCGAAAGATATCCATCGCGCTTGAAATTCTCTTCTCAAAAAGTTGAGTTTCTCACTAAGTACATTTGTTAAATTCTAAGCGGAAACGCTATTTTAAAGTTTTACATTTGTATTTATTTTGCGGCTGAGAAATAAAAGGGATCATTTGAGGAAGCAGTTGCGTAGGCATTAGATGAAAACACTCGAGAAAAGTTTTAGGTTATCCCTTTTCTAAACATAGCGTACACTGTATATATTATCTTTATGATACTATGTGACCGCAAACGAGAGCGTAAATTACTTGATTAATAATCTTGAATTCACGCATCCTTGTACATGCACTATCAAGAGTAAAAGAATTTTATTTTCAACCAACTATTTATTGCAATACTGAGAACTTGCACAAGATTAAGAATATTATCTAAGCAATTAAATTTTGTTATTGTTTTTACAAGGATTAAATTGCCGATACGTTTATTATGCTGACTGAATTATTCTGATTCGTGAAGGGTAGAATTGCGAAAATGAAGAAACGCAATAATTTCGTGTACGTATTGAGCAGGAATAATTGTTTTAAATCGGGCTTTGCAGTGAACGACAGGAACTGTACACGAGAGATAATTTTGAGTAATGTCCCTGTATAGACGGCAGCCCCGCTATGCACGTTGGAGTTGTGATACGATGCAGAAGGAAGAAAAACGAGGAACCTTAAAAGAAAGTGATTTGTTCCGCACACGAGCGAGGGTTTATTTGTCCAATTGAGGAAGGATTGTGGGGCGCAAATGAGAATGTCCACAATCTCGAATTGGTAAAATGCCCAATGCTCGGATGCCGACATAAGAAGGTTTATTTAACATGATCGATCGAAAGGCGAGTGGAACAAAGGCTTGCTTTGTTGGCTATCCGAAGGCTGGCCCTCGAGCTCGCGGCTATACACCCGAGTCTTCCAATTTCAAAGCGACATTTCTCCAGGCGCGCGGACGTATTATTTTATAGCTCCGAAATCCTTGAGCCCCCGCGAGCCAAGGCGTTTTCGCGCGTCCCGCACGCACGGCACGAAGCGGTTGCACAACGGCCCGGGCCAATTGGGACGGATTAGATTCTCCCCGGGGGCGCCGCCCGCCGTCGTCCTCCCCCCCGGGCGGGGCGCACACGTGCGCGCGGCGAAGGGCCCGCCGAGGAATCGGCCCGCCGGCAGCGGCGGCAGGCGCGTCAATCGCGGGCGCGCGGCCCTCGCGAAAGGAGCGGAGAGATAAAAAGAGCGCGGTCGGCGGGGCCGGGCGGCGCACGCGGCGGCGGGAGACGTGGCAACGTGGCGCGCCGAGACGGGGAAACAGATACACAAAGCGCGGCCGCGGCGCGCCGCCGCCCGGGGAGGGAGATACACAGAGCGAGAGCCGGGCGCGCGCACCGTTAGCGCGGGCCGCGCCGCGCGAGAGGTCGGACGAGAGGCCGCGCGGAGAGGTGCACTCCTTCCCGGGGCGCGTTTATGGTGCAGCCCGGGGGACCCCGGCCCCTGCACTCCCAAGCGGGAGCCCCGGCCACCTTGCCCTGGCCATTTTGAGTGACCGATCGCCCCTTTCTTTTGTCTCCGCGGCTGGACGAGATCGCCGGCCTCGCGCCGGCCCCAAACAGTGCAATGTCGCGCGGCTGGCCCCCGGTCGTCCCGAGTTTCGCGACGCCGCAGTGCCTCCTTTGATGTCGTCGGGAGGATCAGAAATAGCTCGGAAGCCACCTATTCGCCCTCGTTTCTCGACCAACTGAATTATGGACGTTTTATGCCATTCGCTTCTTTTTCACTTTTCCCATTCGAATTTCGGTCTTTCCTGCTCCGTCCCGGAGCCTCGTTTTAATGAGAGTATCAATTGGCACGAATCAATGTAAGGGGGACACCGCTTTGTCTTTGTATACCTCGTGCAATTGCATAAACGTGTGAAATATCAGTTTTATTACGTGTTTACGAAACTAATTTTCTATCGGTGTCCAATAACTAGATTTGTAATCTGTTTATCATTAACAGTTGGCTCGTTTAGGATGTGTAAAACAATGCAAGGTTAAGTGCAGTAATCCAACGTGTACTCGTGTGCACGGCTGAAAAGTAAAATGCACATGTAACGAATCCAGAAATAAGTATATCTGGCAAACAAGCGATGGGCGACGAAGAACCATACATCGTTTGAAAGATAAACTTTGCTCCGAGGAAAGAAGACCGGAACACCGCTGGTAGCTCGTGGCGGGGCTCTTTCATCCTCCTCCTCCTTCTCCTCCTCCTCCTCCACCTCCTCCACCTCCTCCTCCGCCCCTCCCCGCCCGCTCTCGCTTGCTCCAACATGCAACGTACGGATCCTGCGCGCGCGGGCAAGCGAGATAGTGCGAGGATAGGGAAAGTGAGACGAGGACAGGGACACGACGCCGCGGAGAGTCGTTTTACTTGGAGCCTCGGCAGCTGTCCCTCCCGAAGACTAGCTTCTCCTTCCTTTTTTCCTGTTTCTCTCTCATTCTCTCTCGTACTCCCTGAATTTCAGTCCTCCGGCGCACATCCGCCATTTTAGCCGAGTGCGCGAGACTGCGCAGGATCGCGGAGAGCCGGCTTTGCCCCGATCGCCGTCGTTATTTCTTCTATTCTTTCCACCTCTCTTCTTCTCTCCTCCAAAAGGAGATACAGCAGTTGCATCATTTGCCGAGGGCGCTTATCTTTTTCATCCCAAAATGGAAGCTCCGAGATAATGTTATGCTTAGTTGGCTCTGCTTCGCCAGATGTTAAATCAGTCATTATGCATATCTAGTGTTCTTAGCGAGTAAATAAAGGAGCGCTTGCTTCTTTGGCCACCGCTTACTCTTTCTCTCGGCAATGCAAGTAGGTCTCGTACACTGCCGCTGCGGAGCTTATAGTATCCTGATCATGACAGACTTTCACTCTTTCATTCGCATCTCTCTTTTGTTTCCCATTGCAAATAACGCATTACTGCTCTTTCCGATATTCAAGTGCTTGTACTTCTCGTTAATATCATTCATTCGCTTCGTTACATTGCAGTATTTATTCTTGTTAATTACTTTCCGTGCAGAATTACTCGTTACCTATTCACTGTCAACTGCATAACTATTCACGATGGAGTAAGGAAGATCGGCAGTACGTTTGTTGTAAGAAGCTTTATGATTCAGATACTGTCTTTAATAAAGGAATGCTTGAAAAGAGCAACATGCGGTCAGGTGGAGTACAGACTTAACAGTCATACACGATCTTTTTATTTTGAATGTCTACGGAATGTTCCTTTGAATGTTTCATTGTGCCCCAAGGCTTGTATAGTCCACCTGATTATTTGCACAAATTATTTAGACAAAAGCAACAAAGTTCATATTTTTGCTGCGGCGATGACAAGGTACTATTACTATGTTTGAGTACTTATAGTCTGTCGCCAAAGATAACATCACGTACACATAAGCATGCTGGTATGCACTTTGTATTTCTCTACCCTACATTATAAATCTATCTGCTTCTTTTTATCCCAACTGTTCATCCTTCCTTGCGATGGCTAAAAACGATAATTCTAATTCGGTCGAATTAAAACATCCAGCAAACATTAGGATTTCCGCTATTTGAAGCGAATCGTGACGGATGCTAAAGAATCGAAGAATATAATGCAGGTTGAGTATTCTGGCAAAGCGAATCGGCAGCTCGAGACAATGAAAATAGAGATCCATGCGGATTCGAACGAGGGCTGATCGGGGAGAAAGGGGGGGGGGAGGCTCGAGGGAGAGAAAAGAAGAGGACAATATCGTGCTTGACGCGTTTTTATTGCTGCTAAGAAGTGGACCAACCGCCTTAGCGTTGTTCTCTTTGATTATTTTTCAGATAGCAAGACAAGGGTGAATTGTAAGAGCGCGAGTTCGCGATTCTCTGCTCCGCAAGACTTTGTAAGTTGTATGGAAAGATGTGGCCGTGAAGAATACAATTTACTGCTGAGAAATATTCTCGACCAAGTTATATTTTTCGTATCGAAGACTGTTACTTTTCTTATTTATTGTTGTATATTTATTAAGTCATGATTGCAATATGTGTGCGACTAACATTTTTTACATTTTTTTAATTATGATTTAACATACTCTGTCTTTATTCGTAATTTACATATTTGGAGTAATTAAACAAGATGATTAATTGTAGAGCATTTGATTAACAGAATGATTGAAATAACTAGACCGTGCAGGATATATAGAAAAATTTCATTGAGATAGAACGAATTATTTTCGGTTCACTGACCGGGTCAATTCGTACTTCTTTAGCTTCCAGTTTACCATGGCAATTAAAAATTAATTTCGTAAATTGAAGGGATACTGAATATTGTGAGAGTAGTACAAAAACTCATAACAGTACATAACATTTTTGAAGATTATTTTGCTTATTTCTTCATTTTGCTATATAAATTAGATGATGGTAGAAAGCAAAATTAATTCTTTTACTTAAAGTAACTACTAAATAAAAAATATGAAATTATATATGTAGATAGTCTGGTACGTTATGCTTTTCGTCAATACCCGTCCAGAGATCCACCAAAAACGGGCGCGCAATAGTGTATGCACGGTAGAAAGGCAACAATAACTCGGAAAGATTTTATCCGATCCTTGGGAGAGGAGGTTGTGCGAGAGACGGTGGCGCAGTTGGCAAGAGTAATTTCTCTAATTAAATGCGGTACGGCCTGTACAGCGATGGAGGAAATCCAAAGCTTGTGTACGTGCTAGCGCACACCAGTCCATTACGATATACATTGTATACAGCGGGGGAAGACTTTGAGCGATCGATAGCAGAGGAGGCGATGATACGCCGTGGAGATAGCTCTAATAGTAATGGCGGGCATACATGAGCCTCGCCCACTTCCCTGTCGAGTGAGTGCTCCGCTCCGGGCACTTTTCCGCTTTGAGAATTAATCGGAGCCAATGGAATTGAACGGGCGATAAGGTGGACCACGAGTAGAGTATGCAACTGGCAAATGAGCTAGATGAAGCTGCTCGGCTTTGCTTTTCTTTTCATAATCCGGTTGTCTTGTAACGAAAAGCATTCGCTGGTTACTGGAGAATGCAGATGTCCCTTGTCCTCGCGCCAGCTCACGATATCATGGGATTGACATCTTATACCGCCCATGCTCGTTTCAACGATTAATTGATCTTTATAGAGGACAGGCGAATTTTTCGAAGACGGGCCTACGCGTAGACCTGCAGCCGTGATTTATTCTTGGAGACCTAGGGCGATGCAGGAATGCGCAGTTTTTAGGCGGAAAAATGTAAATTGCACGGAAGGTGTAGAGTAGAATGCGTGTATTTTCTCGTCAATTGAGCAGGGAACGTGCGGCGTAATGGCATGTGGTAAACGAAAATGGGATCCTTTACTCGGCAGTGTGGCCGCGTTGTAGATGCCGGAGCTCTGTGAACTTTTCGCCGCACCGTACCTTGAAGGGGAGAGATATCAGTATCTCACAGATCACCCATGGCAACCAACCGGTTGCTCCGAGCGGTAGCCGTGTGTAATTTGCAGAGAATGACTCCTGAAAAGTGTTTCGGCCGCGATGAATAAAACAATTACGGCCTCTTTACCCGGGCGAGCGAGGCTCTTTGGGCATGCAGGCTGCAAGGGCAAAAAGGCCGATTGATTTTTCTCGAGAGCGCGGGGTCAGTCCTGGCTCTCGGCTCGCCATCTTGCCGAGCGGCGCGCCGCTCAATGGAGATCTCCCGATGAAGGACGTTGAGCCAATCAACAAGTCGGGCCGGAGGTGCATAGGGCGCGTTTGACACGAGGTGAACCGAGGCGGTGCGCCGGTCGGTAATACAGGGCCTGGCCAGGTGGTTCCCGGGCAAACAAAGGCTTAGAGACGCGGGTGGCGGCCAGGCGGCCGGGTCAGCAGCGGGGCCGGATTTTTCGGGGAGAGCACGTGGGAGGCGGGGGGAGGCGCGCGGGGCGGCCTGCCCCTAAAAGCGGCCGCGGCGGCGGCGGCGGCGGAGGCGGCAGACGGCCTCTCCGCGCTCTCGGCGCGCACGAAAATGGCCTTGGCCGAGGCGCTTGCTCCCCTCCCCCGGGCCTCCCGGCCTGCGGCCGCTGCCCCCTCCCTCGGCCCGCGGCTCGGCGCTCGCGCACGACGCGAGGCCCGTCGTCGAGCTCTCGCGGAGCGCTTTGGAGGTCACTGCACCTTACAGGCTGCACACTTTTCTCCCCCCTCCTCCGGGAGTAGTCGGTGGCGGCGGCGGCGGCGGCGGCGGCGCCGCCGGTTGCACTCGATCGCGATGAGGCAAACGCTCGGGCGCGCGCCGCGCCGCCTGCACGGGTGCACGCGCAGACGTTGCCGCTAAGGCGGCGGCCGAGCGGAGCCGCCGCCGGCTTTGTACACTTGACCGACCGCGCGCTAAGTGCCTTCTCGCATTCCCGCGAAATTTATGGATTATCGGCCGGCTCCTCGGGGGCAGCCTCGGCCCCCCCTTTCCCCCCGGGCTCGGCCGCCGCCCGCGGGAAAGCCCCCCCGACCCGCCCGCCCTTCGCCGCCGCGAGCTTTCAAGTTCGAACGCTCTTGCCCTCTCTATACGCTTGCAGCGCCGGGGCGTTTCGATTGCCCGGGGACTATTAATACGCGGCCGTATAAATAGGAGGATGACGCGCCCCGCGTTACCGATACTTTCGGTTTCGCCTCTCTGCCGCTCGAGACTGCCTCTTATGTAAGGCCGCGAAATACTCTGGATGAATTAACCGAAGCCGACCGGTTGGCCTACGCGCTCGCCAATCCACCGCAGACAGGGCGGTTTCAGGCAAAAGATATCCCCACGTGGAAAAGGCACGGTTGTGCCCTGGGATCCGAGTGGTGAGTCAATCCCGCGGAGGAGGGCCGGGACGAGGCAGCGAGCGCCCAGATGTACGTATGCATTGAACGACGAGCCCCCCGCATGAAGGCTGCCTCAAGGCCTTGGATTATTCAGCGCGGCGAGCGCGGCTGTCCCGCTACGGGCGATTTGACCGGCGGCATGGTAACGAGGCGGCCGATTGCGCCTCTCCGCACTGCGCTGGCCCGCTTTCGAACGTAGGTGGGGCTCTCCGGCTTCCGCCTGGGATTCCCCGGCGTGCCTCGCCGACCGCCGAGCCGCGCCTCTTTTCCCGCGGGTCAAGTGATGCGCCGGAGCGGGAAAGCCAGGGATTAGAAAGGCTGCGCGTGAGATCGTCCGCGGAGGAGGCGGCAGCGCTGGCATCACGGGAGCCGCTGACGTTGGTGGCGGGTCGCGGGGCCCCGCCGAGGAAAGAAGGTCCTGGGAAGGGCAGGAGGAGGCGATCGACGTGTCCCAGTAGGCAGAGGCGGGCGCGCGCGCGCCGAGTCAGCTGAGGGGCCGCCGACGGGGACGAGGGCGAGGTCGGACTGCGCGGCTGCAGACTGCGCGTCGGGCTCGGGGCGGGCCGCGCCCCTCCCGGCCGCCCCGAGGACGATCAGCTGACTGGGGCCGGGCCGGGAGTCGTGGACGGCGAGAGCGCGCCGCTGGCGCCGCCGGTGGTGGGGCGCCGGGAGCTGCCCGGAAGCCCAAACTCGGAGCCGCCCGCTCCGAGGCGCTCCGAGTGCACGTGCGCCCGGCCACCGCTCCCCCGCCGCCGGCGCCGCGGCTTTTGGCGGGACGGCGCGGCGCACGTGGCCGACGCGCGCGCTCCCTGGGCCGCGGAGAGCCGGCCGCGCTCAGCTGGGGCGCCGAGCCCGCGCCGCCGCCGCCGCCGCCGCCGCCGCCCGATCGAACGGGATCGCCGGGTCAAGGGTGCGCCGCCCGAGCCTCTCCCCCTGCCTGCCGCTCTCTCGCCCGAGCAGCTGGGCCGCGGAGGAGAAGGAGCCGCGTTATCGGCCCGCACCTGCCCCGCGTCGCGCTCGCCGCTCCCGGGGCCGCCGGGGATCGGAGGCTGTGTCCGCCGCCCGCTCGGCTGCCCGCTGGATTTTCCGACCGGGCCAACCGGGTTATTCCGCTGATTTTCCCGCGGAGCGAGGAGGAGTCTGCCTCCGCCGCGGCCAGACTTGGAGAAGAAACTTTGACGCCGCCGGGGCTATTAGGCCTTCGTTCCTTATTTATCCGCTGCTTTTTCTACTTGCAAGCTCGCGGTCGATTCGACGAGTCGAGAACTTGTGCAAGTTATTTATAATTAAAAGCAATTACCTGGCGTACTCCTCGCCTTAGTTTTTCAGACTAGTTTCGCTATCTTTATTGAAGTAATCTGTTTAAAGTTCGTTAAGTAGACGGATAATGACTATCTAGCTTCGTTAATACTAGTTTAACCCTGTAAGAAGAAAAACAATGTGTTCTTGTTGGACAACTTGTGACAAGTATATCGCTTGGAAATATAAAGTGTAAAATCGTTTAGCAAAGAAATTTAAATATGGAATTAAATTAAGTGGGTTGGTCAAGTTTACTTGCTTAAAGCATTATAACAAATTTTAACGTTAATGAATGCAACATTATTACAATGTACCATATAAAGAGACGAAAGTGCAAAGTGTCTTTAGTTGTTGACCAGGTCAAACAATGCCGTTGAACGTGCCGTTATTATGCATCGCTAGATCGGCGGGCATAAATATAAATTGACTAACTATCTTTATTGCTTCTTTGACCAAGGCATACGAAGTGTAAATAATTCATGTTTCAAATCCACCCACCGGTATCTACTGAATCAGTATAGGTCAAACCTACTGTTAATAAGCCTTGTGGAATTTGTGGGTCATCGCGTATAGAGTTGATGAAAAGCGCAGGCCATGAGAATATTTACGACACACCTGTGCTTGCAACCATACGATCTATCCAGCTGTAATTACGCTCGGAATAAATGCCATTGAAGACGCTGTGGAAAAAGGGTCTAGTCACCTCGGGAGGTAGCCCAGTAACTCAACTGGTAGGTAGATCGATGATTAGTACGCCGGGCTGGCAAGGTGCAATCATCGCCGAGCGAAAGCTACAAGTATAATAATAGCTTGCGTCGTAGTTGCAGCTAATCAATGTCTTGGGAGTTTAAACATCGCGAGCCGGGCGGCTTTGCGGAACAGCGCGCATTCCGGTTTGTTGTACGCGGGCCGGAATCATCCGGGATCATTGGGTCGATAAAGCCGGCCGCTCGCTCGAAGCAGCCCCTGACAAAGGTCTCCCCTTGGCAAGGCCGAGGCAGCGCGAGCCAGGCGCCGGAGGATCGGGACCGGGCGGAGGGCGCGCTCGGGTGCGAGCTACCGGCTACCGGCTGGTGACGCCCGCGCGCGCCGCCCCGGCCACGTGCTCGCTCGCGCACCGGCTGCCGCGCGCCCCGGCGTAAACAGAGAGCCGCGCCGCGAGAGAGACGGCGACACAGAGAGAGAGAGAGAGAGCCGCCGGGAGAGGAGAGCCGCCGCCGTCGAGACGTGCAAGCTCCCGAGGAGCGGCGGCGCGGTGCACGCCGGGGGCGCCGGAGGGAGGGAGCGCTGCCGACGCGCGCGCCGAGAGAGCCCAAGAGAGAGAGAGAGAGGCCCGCGGCCGGACCATGGCCTACCCCAAGTGTGCACGGGAGCGCACCGCGCGCTCTCTCCTCCCGCGCGAGAGAGAGAGCTACGCGCCGGCGGCCGGAGGAGCACGTGGCCGGCGCCCGGCCCACCGCCACTAGCATGCGCTAGTAGTAGCGCCGGTAGTAGACGGACCGGGAGGGCGCAGGGGGGGGCGCCGCCGCCGCCGGCAGCCCCCGCCTCCCCCCCGCTCGCCTTGCACTTTCATCATTTTGTCCATCCGAGTGCAGGAGAGAGAGAGAGAGAGAGAGAGCACGTGGGGCGCGGATAAGCGCGCATGCGCGCGCCACTCGCACCGACACACGCGCGCACCGCGCCGCCGAACATGGCCTCATGCTGCTAGGCTCGCCGGTTCTCCCTCAAGGTCGCGGCAAGTCGCGGGGAGGGGGACCCGGCAGCCGGTGCCCGCCTCCCGACGCACCGGCTTTTCCGACTGCCAACCGGGGGGGTCAGCGCCCGCGGCCAACCTGGGCCCCGGTCCAACCTGGACCCCGCGCCCGCCGAGCCAACGGCCACTTCGCTCTTCGAAGCCGGACCGGCCGACTCTTTTGACGTTTCCGAGTCTCTCCGGTTTACCCGCGCGCTCTCGCTCGCAGCACTCACCAATTTCTACCGCCTGATTACTGGAGTTGCGGCTTATTGTCGTAAATAAGCTTGCGTAACAATTCTACCACTTGATTGTTGATTGTTTGATTTTGTTTATGTACCGTGTGTGTACCTTGATGTTTGAGCGTCGTTATAACCATGATATAAGCGTATAATTTATAATGGCATTATCGAGGACAATTGTACTTGTAAATGGCACCATTTATTTAAATTACCAGTAACTTTTAAAAAAGTAAAACACTCGAATGCAAAAAAATAGTTTATCGCGTTACCAGACAGGTAAAAAGAATGTAATCAATATTAGACCATATTATCTGTCTGCTAAAATATGACGATTTCTCTAATCGAATTTTTATTCGAGTCAACGGATTAAAATTAAGTGAGAATTAATTGCAATATGCATACGTACATTTTATTGCCAAAGCTGCTTTTTAAGTTCCTTTAAAATAGCAAAAAGTCTTTAATTATTTCTTATAATCTCAAGATAATCTTAAAATTGATATATATTCAATTATCCACAACAGTTAAAAAGATAATACATCTTATTATAATTTTAACGCGGCAAGGTTGGGCGAATGGTACGCTGGAAATATATACTATAAAAACTTAATCGAATATATTTATTTTCTCGAATGCATAACTTATATTATGATTTTAATGTACGAAACAAATATAATACGTTACTTATGTACTCGTAAAGGTAAATAACATGGAACGTAATTAAAATAACAACGGCAAATCGAAAGGAAAATTGCAAAATGTATATTAAATAAAAACAATTTTTGATTGTATAATGTTATGTACTGTAATAAAAGGGAACTGTTAGCACAATCCAACGGTTATTATCGACTTTTGCAGTAAAGTCGAGAAAATGAAACAACCGCAAATATGGCAGAAATTATAAATGATTTCGCTATTATGTATACGCATTGTTTTGAAACGAAAGACAGTAAAAACTGTTCAAACGCAAAATACAACTATTGAATTTTATATATCGAAGCGGGCGCTTGCAAGCTGCTTTTCTCGCTTCGAAACCTCTTTCAGCGGATCGACTTTGAGCGGGGTTACGTAATGCTAAATCCATATTTCACAACGGCCGTGTGTGCTAAATTATCCGCAAGATTTTAATCGCCGGCTAAAACTAGAGGTAGAGGAGGAAGGAATAATAAGGAAAATTGATTCGTCTTACCATCGCAGAACTTGTTTCGACCTCTGTCTCAGGATTGGGAAAGGCAGTTTTAGCCGCGACTCGGCGCACAGGCGCGGAGAGCAAGCGGAATTAACATCCGTGCAGATGTTTTAACCCGCCCGCCTCGCAAATGCAAAGCGCGGCGCGTAAACATAATCTTTCAAAACCGAGACGATTGCGCCTCGCGAGAATCATTCGCTGAGCGACACGGCGACGTTATATACACGACGACGCGCCGCTCGCGCGACCAACCGCGGCGGGGATAAACAATACGGATCGATGTATCGAGCGCATACATAAGCCGGGGCGGCGGGCGCATCGACAGGCTCGTATAATTGCGGGCGCGGGCGTCCGGCCCCGAAATAAAACCCGATCCATCAGCGTCCATCTGGGCGGCAGCGCCGGCGGCCCACTGTACAGCGTCGCCTCCGCGCGCGACGCCCGGCGCACCGACGAGAATAGCCGCGAAAGCTCGCCCGAGAGCAGTGACCCACTATCCCCGTCCGATCCCGCGTTATATTTTTAGGGCCTTTTCGTCATTTTTTTTTTCCCCCGCGAGGGCAGCCCGCGCGACGACTCGCCCTCGCGGTTCTCTTATCGCGGCAGCTGGGCCGGCCCTAGAGAGGCCCGAGAGGGAAAAAAAAAATCGGCATGAGGAGGCTAATTGTGGCGCGAGCCCAAACATCGACCGGAGCCGTTGGCACTGGAGGAGGCCGGCGGCGGGTCGCGCTTTGCTTTTCCTGTATCCGCGGCGACGCGCGCCTTTTTTGTTTTGCGCACACGGTCGGTCATTGTGCAACGATTATCTCGGCCGGTGAGAATCCTTAGTCGCCGCGTTGAATGTATTGACAGAGAGTTGCGGGGACACTTTTCCCGCGGACTTGCCGGCGATAAGCGAAAATGCGTGGAAGATAGTGCGTGCGGAATATGTATGTTCTTGTTGAAAATGAAAAATTCGTACGTGTTGTTTTCTGATAAGTTCGGATAACGCAACGGTAACATAATGTTGACTGTCCTCCTATCAGGGGAAACATTTGTACTATATTATTCGGTTAAAGATTATTTTCACGTGAAACAGTATAAATGCTTAATAAAGTGGGAATGAAAGGTGTTTTTCGTATATTAAAGTAGCGGCGCAGCGAGTTTCGCCAAGCTGGAAATAACTTTTACTATTCTCGGTGCAGCTGTTGTTCGTATCCCTGCACCTGAACTACTCCAGGGAATGCGTGCGCAAAATTATGTCTAACATATGATAACACGAGGATAAGCATTATTAAACGATTTTTGTTTAACGTAGTCACTCGGTATAAAAATTATATGCTAACAGAATTGTTTACATTGGTAATCAGATGGTGTATGTGTACGTAACCCAATGAAATTATAATTTTATATCTATATTGTGCGGAGTAAATATTTTTTTCGCTTTAATTAGCAATTATTGCGACAATTTGGACCAAATACTTGCAAGTAATACGGCCATTTTCAATAAATTGTCGTGAATTTTATATGAAACATATCATTTGAATTGAAGGCATATTTATCTGATGTGCAGTGAATAATTATAGATTATTTTCCGCATTCAATTTATCATAATAATTAATGTATGGTAGGTTAACATGAAAAATATATAATTCTGTATTTTACACCAACGCAAATTCAACTATCGCAAGGCTTCCCTTAGCTCTTGAAATGAAATTAGAGAAAACCCGGATTACGCTTAAAACAACTCGGCTTAAAGGCCAGTCCCCCAAAATGGTTTGAACGAAAGAGAGGCAGCTCCTCGCCCTTTCACGAGCGATTCGTTTTATTTTCGCGATCCCTCGCGATCCGGGCGAGTATCGTTCCAACCTTTATGCACGCGAAAGCAAGAACGGCGATCGTAAAAAAACTGGCAGGATTCGCGGAAAAATCGCAAGAGATAGCCACGAGGGCGCAACTGCGGTATTCAATTTCGCCACGATGCCGCGTCTCTTTCGATAACAAGCGGGGAGGCGAGTTCGCGGGAGGTATTGCTTTTTTAGCTTCCCGGTCTTTATGGCAGTTGAGCGAACTACTTTCTGCGCGGAAAGTTTGAGATGAAAATATTTTGATGAAGATGAGAAAAATATTTTAGGAATTTGACTTTCTATCTTCAGTCAACAATCACTGTTCTTTATATCTCGCTGGTTTAGTTTAATATGCGATCCAAGCATCTTTCTATTCTACGTTAATAAATTCCATCATAAGGAATGCGGAACGAGCTACGTTGTTGTGTATTGGTGTCGTGAACTTATTATTAACTGAAATTTCTAGAAATGTACATTCGTTATTAAAAATAAAATCCGATTTTTTCATATATAAACGAATTCGATAACAGCTTATCAGTTTCCATAAAATGACCACACGCATTAGTATAAGAAGCATTACTTTCATAAACGTCGTTTTTAAAATAAATTAAAAAAGCTTGCGGTTTATGAGTTCGCGCTCGAGGTGAACTGGAAATAAAATCATGGCGCAGGGAAAAAACGCCACACGAATAATAAAAGCGTCCAAACAATGGGCAAGTCTCGAAACTGCCGACTCCTCCCTCCTGTTATTTTTGCTAATTATAAAAATCCATCCGCCTTGCTTTTTCTGTGTGCAACGCCACCTTTCGAGACGAAAAAGATGAAGGCTTGCGCGTGCAAGGATTATTAATAGCGCGTACTTCATTACCACCCTTGAAAAACTTTACGCCTTTCCTCTAATGCGTTTTCGTTTTCTTTTTCGTGTTGCAGGTGAACTCGAAGAATGAGTGGGTGTGGCTCTGCGAGGAGTTCCATATACCCAGCGGCTGCGTCAATAGTGGCGTCGGCCTCAAGCAAATTTATCTTCGGTAAGTTGACTGCATTGTACTACTTGAATTAAACGAGGATGCGAACCGTGAATTTTATATACTAGTTTGCCAAAATATTCCGAGTACCTCGGATGATTATTTTTATGATTATCCGTAGCCTGCACCAAAAGCTTCAGTTCTCTATAGGTATGAAGTTTTAAAGAGGTAGAGTCTATTTCGACAACGCAAAGAATAGAAAAAATTAAAAATTCTGGTAGAGTTCGAGTTTGAAAAATTTATGTGTAGAATCGTCTGTCTCGGTTAATATCGACGCGGAAACCGTTTGACGATTAAACGTAGTTAACATTTGCACATAATCTTTATAAATAAAATTGACAAATACTTCAGTAGAATTTGTATTTTATAAATATCAAAGCAGTAATTGGTTTTGATATTTAAGTATATACATCTGCTTATTTTTATTGGACCTTACACAGCGTATTTCAGCATTATGTTACTGATAATTTAATTATATAAAATCTAATTTTTTGACCCATGAGTAGGATTGACAGAGGCAATCTTAAGCCAGATAAAAAATTTTTTATCTATTGATTTACGTTTCTATCTCTACAATTTTTAATAGTTCAGGTGTTCAAGTTACACAGTGATTTTCCAACATATTTTTATGTTTTTCCTTTAATTAAATACTATTCAATATACTTTTTCAATTTATGAATTATTCGAGATAAATTTTACCGGAAACGTCCATGTATTTTAAAATATACTGTACATTTTAGTTAAGTAATGATAGGTATATTGAAGCGAGAGACACAAGGAATTAATCACATACTTTTGGTTACTGCAGTAACACGACGTAAGCTTTTTCCTTTTTTTCAGAATCATTGCTTCATGCGAGTTGAATTTTCTTAAAGTGTGAAAAAGTGTTTTCACGTGTATATTTGCAACTGAATGTAGAAAGTTGAAAAAAATATGTCAAGGAAATTCATAAAGCCAATGCATTAATGAGTAGAACGCCATTTCGTAAATGTTTTTTAATGCAGTATTAAAGAGGTTCGACATTTTATGTGATAAGACAAATCTTGGGAACAGAAAATTTTTACAGAAACTGAGCGTTTGATTATAGTGCTTTCACTTAAACATTATCGGTAATTATGTACCAAGAGTGATTCTTCCTTACTTCTTTTGCTGGGGCATAAATAAAGGGACAATTGTTTTTGTGACGTGCAAGGTTAGATCAGACGCAAATTATTGATTTCACACCATACGAAACTAAATTCTGTTGATGTAACTCGCATGATCCTCAACAACGTGGCGTCTCAAAATAAAATGGGAGCCCCCCGAAATCCCAATGCGGGTTCACCTTAAGTCTGTAATAAAATATTTAATTGTCCGGGGCGAAAATAGAAAGCTGGGAAAAGGAAAAAAAGAGCGGGCAAAAGCGTGCGGGGGGCCGGGAGGGCGCGTGGAAAGGCGCGGAAAGCCGGCTCTGTCCGCGGGGCGCAAGGAGGCGCCGGGGGCCGGCCGGGGACCGGTCCTCGGAAGCGCACCTGCGCCGCTCGATCGCCCACGCACTTTCTCCCCATTCACTCTCGGCGTCGGCGCGCCTCTAATTTCCGGCGGCCTTGATATTCTTTCGCGCGGCGAGTCGGTCCGGGCGGCGCGGGGCCGGCGGCGCGCCTCCCACTCCGGCTCCTTGGCCGGCTTGGCGGGCGTCGTCTGCTCGTGCCCTTGATCCCGGCCCGGCGCCCGCGCGCGCACACACGCGCTCAGGATGCGCCGCGCGGGCAGCGCTGCGGGAGCCGGCCGGCGCCCGTCGCGCACACGTGCCCTGGGACCAATCGCCGGGGCGCTTTTGACCCAAGCGGAGGGGGGGCTCGCGCGGGCCGAGAGCTTTCGAGAGCCGCGGCGATAAGCGCGCGAGCCCGCGCCGAGCGAGCGAGCGCCGGGGAGAGCCGATCGCCAGCCCCGAGGTGCCCCCGAGGTGCCCCCGAGGAGGGGCAGGATCCGCGCCTTTCCCTTTGTTCTTTCGGCCCCTTGATTGCTTTTAATCGCGGCATCAAGCTCAAAGCGGACGATCAGCCGTTCTGCCAAGCTTGCGGGCCCCTCGGCAGCTCCTTTGTCCCCTTTCGAAAGGTGTACAATATTGGCTTTTGCGTCTTCATTGCAGGCCTCCATGGCCAGTGTCCTCGAAAGTGTTCCTCGAAACGGACAGAAACTTGCCATCGATAATTGTTGTACCGGTTCTTTAAGCATGCTTTCGAAAGCCTTGGTACTAGATGTACGTGTCGACGGAATTTCCGACTTTTCAATTAGCCCCTTGGCTGATTTTTATAACTGTCGGTCGTTGATCTAATCAGTCGTCATTGAACACGTCTCTCTGATATCTTTGAAATCTCTAGTAGCTAACCAGTTAAGATAACCAGCCTCGAGAAACATCTAGTTAATATTTGTCCGAACGTGATTCTGAAATGATTTGGGATAAGATTATATCTACGATTTCAGCTGATTAAATATTGCTTGTATTTGCGCATTGCAGGTACCTAGATAGATATGAAAAGGTACATTTTCTGGGTGAAGACGGCCATCAGGCGGACGACGATGACGAAGACTCGAGGCATCGCAAATGGAATGCTAGGTCTCTTCATTCTGTACCACTGACCTACAATCATCATCAGCACAACATTGCCGGTAAGTTTCTCAATTCTATTTCTTTACTCGTCGTTATTAGTTTGTAATTCAGTATGCATGTGTAAGTTTATGTTTGTGAATCTTAAACCGAAATGATAGATCCGACAGCAATTTTTAAATCATACTACGTGAATATCAATTTTTCATCTGTACGTCGAGTCTGTTCAGATACGTTTGTAATTAATCACATTTTAATGATGTAATCCTTTTGTCATTTTAATTGTTGCGTGTAGGTTTTGTCTCGAAGCTGTTATTAACATTGTGTGGTTTACAATATGCGAATTGCGTAATATTTATTCAATGATTCAAACAATTAATTCACACGTACACGTTATACTTCTAAACAGCATGTACAACTCATAAAAATTTAGCCATTATTAAAGTAGTAAATGTCCGAGATTCAGTTAGACTCGAAAAAGATTTTAGAATTTAGAGTGCAGTCGTGCCGAAAGAAATGTACAAAGTAAAAAATTTCGTGATAAAAAGTTGTACAGCGTTAGAGAGCATGGCAGGTTTTACCATATCCTAGGAAAAAGGAGAAAGAATAATTACGAATGATAGTGACGTCAACACGGAGACAGAGGTCCTGCAAACCTGCCAGAAATTTACTAATCCAAATATACCTATCTGGTTAATTGTACAATTGATACAAATTAGAAAAAAAAAGTCTAATCGCACTCCAATCTGTGTGCCCTAAAGAAAGTCTATATTTTGCTTGAATGGTCCTTGATAGGCGTGCGCTATAACTCTGAAAGAAAAAGTAAATTGAGCATTAGTTACGCACAGCTCCTCCTTCCTGATATACCAGATCGTTAGAAAAACTGATGACCGAAAAGGAAGGCGGGCCGAGCGGGTGTCCCGCAAGGGGTGTCTCTTTTTTTTCGGGCGGGAGGCGCCCCGGAGCCACGGCTCTCTCCCGCACACTCGATCAATCCCACATAACTTGTCCCTTTGCCGGGGGCGCGCTGACCCGCGGGCGGCGGTGTATATCAAGGGCCGGGGCTCGGCGCACGCACTCGGGGCGGCCCCAACCAACCGAGCGCGAACATTTCCACAGGCGGCGGCGTAGCAAAGGGGAGGAGACGCACAACCGGCGGCTGCATCCCCCGTATAGCGGCGCCCCCCCCACCCCCCCGAGGGCCTGGGCCAATGCGCACAAATGCACATGCGATGCGCGCTGCTCCTCCGACTGCATAATATATAGGTGTACCTGGGCGCGGGTCGGGCTAGCTGGCGGCCCGCCGAGCGCCGGGTCTATACTCGCGGCGCATGCGTCCCGCGGATCAATCCCCGCTGTGCTCTCGGGTCGCGCTTATCCGGGGAGATATCCGTCGGCACGCGGGAAACGTCGCCGCCGGCTCCTGTGTGGATGTTGGGGTCAGGCGCGGCGAACTTTCACCCTCGTTCCCGCTCCGTTTCTTCCCTAGCCTCTGCGGATCCTCGGGGATGATTTAATCCGAGGAGCTGTGGACGCTCGACTGAGTCGGGGGGGCTGGATTTCGATGTAGCCGCGAGATAGTTGCCGACAAATGAAAACGAAACGACTCGAAGCGTATAAATTAGCCTTATGCAAGGAGGTACAGCAACTTTTTACCTTTACGTGCACACTCGCGAATGCTCATGTTCAAACGACTATCTCGCAGATCCGTATATTAAATCTTAAGTTTAAAATTTTATTTGAATATGTTAATTTTCGAAATTTTCTCTCCTCGCTATTTATTTATTCGCTGATTGCGTCCGGTAAGCTAATGGGTTTGATTAAAAAAATTCCATCACCTCATTTTGTTACAGTGAACTTATTAAAAAAAATTTCCAAGTTTAGCGAAAGATTTGAAGGTTTTTTTTTTCATCATTTTGATTAAAAAGTCGGCGGGCTTTTTAAAACAAACTTTCTAAAACTATATCACTTAAAGTAAATTATAAGCATAAAATTATAAGAAAAAGAATATTGAAAGTATTATAAAGAAATCTAAAGTTTTAAGAAAGTTCCGAGTGCCTGTATTAAGAGTAATCAGGTCCCGTGCAAATTTGCTTTTACTCCTGGATTTTTCTAACCAACCGCCGGCCATGAACGTCGAGCCCAACGCAAGACCCGTCAAGCTTGGGCTGATAAAAAGAGTTTCCTTTTTGGCGATCGAGGGACGCGGCGATGAGGCCCAAGACGACTGACCCACTGAGGAGGGCCGAGAGGGGCAGCGGGCATCAGCCGCGCGGACGGACCGGATCGCGCCTCGAGTGCGAGCGAGGGAGGAAAGGCGGAAGATCGATGCAGCGGAGGAGGAAGTCGCGGCTCGCGAGCCGAGGAAAGAGCGCCGCGCGCGCCGCGGGAGAGCGGAACTCGTCAACAAGTGCGAATGAGCGCGAGCCGGAGAGGGAGAGGAAAAGAGGCGCGCGCGCGCGCCTCCCCCGCCCCGAGAAAGCCACAATCAATAAGCGTTTGCAGGGGATAGAGCCGCCACCGGCGCTGGCGCTCCTCGCCTCGCGACTCCCCGCGGCTCTTGGATTTAATGCCCTGTACAACGAGCCCAGTCCTCGCGGGCCATCTGTCCGCCGGCCGAGCCCGGGGCTCGATCGACGACGCCACGGGCAGATCGATCGATCGCCCCGCTCCTCGAGCCGCGAAAACCTTCCAGCTGACCTCCGCTAATCGTCGGCCCCCGCACAACGGCCGTAGACGCAGAGCCAATAAAACGAAGGTGCGCCCGTGGCCTCGCCTCGGGAGTTAGAGCCCAACTCGGGAGGAGAGCCATCGATTAAAAGGCCCGTTTATATCGGCGCCAGGCAGCCGTCGGCCGGTCGTTTAGTGAACTTGAAAAGGCCGAGGGGGGCGCGCGGATGATCGGCGCGCGGATCTATCAGCGGCCTCGATTGATCCCCGCGGCGGGGGCACGCACGCCTCGGCCTCCCCCCCTCCCGGGCCGTACTGTGGCGCCGGCGCCGCGGCGCCCGGAGCCGGGGAAGGAGAAGAGCCCGCGGGGGGGCTGCGGTCCCGGGCGCCGGGCGCCCTCTCCTCCATATTTCGTTGGCACTTCTTGTCGACGCCGCGGCCTCATCTGCATACGCACAGCGCCCCGGGGGTGGCGGGGGGCCGCGCGCCTGCGCCCGAGCCGAGCCGCCCTTGCCAAAGGTGTGGCCCACCGCGGGCCTGCCCAATTGCCACCCCCTGACCCTATCGATTGTTCCCCCGTCCCCATCCTCCCCCCGTCCGCGGGCCGCCGGATGTTTTTGCCGCCCGCGCGGCCAAATGAAGTGGGAGCACAGGGGCCGATCGCGCGGCCCTTAGGCTTCGGGCGCTCGGCCCGCCGGGATTTTAAGCCTCTCCTCGCCGCAGGATTTACGTGCATGACGGGCGGACCTCTGCGCGCGTGTACATCCGCGCAGCAGTTATACGCGGGGCGTACACATCCCGAGCGAGGCGCGGGCGCCGCGGCCGGCGCCGGCTCGATACCATTCGAAGCGCGCGAGCGAGACGGACCGACTGCCTCCGCATTATCGCATTACAAAATCAATATAGCTCGCGTACGTGTTCCGCGGGAGACTGACGGCCGGAGATAGAGAGCTGGCCGTCATTGCGCACTTCCCCGCACACCTGTAATGCGGGAGTATTACCGGGGGTATTCCCACGTTCGGCCGGCCGAGCGCGCTCACCCCGCTGATAAGCGATAAACGGCTCCCCCATCCTACCATAACAGTCTCTTTGTTATCTCTTGCCTTCTGGGGCTCGCGCTCAAAACTCGTTACTCGGCTTCTTCAATTTTTTCATTATTCATGCTCTGCGGCTATGTACCTCTTTATCCTTCGGGGGTTATTATTGACGCGGTCAATGAGAATCGTTGGCTATCCGACCGTTTTCCAATTATATACGTCCCTACCAACGTTGGACGTGCGCAGCGCAAGTATCGCGTTTTCCCTGTAAACCTCAATTAGCGTCTATCGTGGAGGAATTGTATCTTTGAATTAGCATTCGTCAGCGAGTTAAAATGAACATGCAATGAATGATGGAAACAGAATAGGCGACCAAGGCAATGATAATCCTGAATAGCAACTGCGTTGTAAGGCACCTTGACTACGTGACCAATACAAAGCAAATGTATGCGAAATCTTTGAATCATTGAATATTACGGTTCGATAATTAACGATTGATGTTTTAAAGTAAATTTGCACACGATGAGGATTAAAAATTCGCATTGCCCGCAATCGCAATTGTAAGAGGATTGACGAAAGAAGAATGAATGTTGAATGATAGTGGACGATGAAAGATCTTAGAGGTGTCCAACCAAGTATTAACCATCCTCTTGTTTTCCCGTCGACAGAATCGCTACGCGAGTACAATGGTCTCTCGTCGAGCCTGTACAGGCCATCAAACTACGACAAGCTCGCGCTCTCCCTCCTCTCACCCCTGCCGAACGAGCAGGACTTTGCCATCAACGTGTGCACGTTCCTCTCGAACGAGGGCAAGCACACGTTGCGCCTGGACAAGTACCCGCGCCTCGTCAATCACCTCCTCGCCCACGCGGGCGTCTTCGACTCGCCGGGGACGCGGCAGCTCTTCATCGAGGTCTACTCGCGGGTACGCAACTACTCGATCAACTCGTTCTGGCAGGACGTCCTCGACGCCCAGGACTGCCTCGACCTAACGGACGAGCGGATCTTCGTAAAGAAGGCCCTCGCCCCGGGCGCCCAGCGGCTCAACAGGCGGCGCCAGTTCGAGAGGGAGAAGCAGCTCAAGCTCCAGCAGCTGCAGCAGCAGCGCGCCCAGGCCCAGCGCCAGGAGGTCGCCAGCCTCGAGGATGAGGCCCCCTGCCCCATGGACGTCGACGAGACGAGCTTCTTCGCCCAGGGCCCGCTGCGCTGCGATAGGCTAGAGAACGGCCTGGAGGTCCTCGAGGAGCGCCTAAACGGTCGGGGCGGCTACGACCAGGGCTTCGAGCTCCAGCGGGGCACCGGCTCCTCCAGCGCCTCTTCCACCTACAAGGACCAGAACCAGAACTCGATCAAATTCGAGGACGAAGACAAGGACCTGTTCTGCGTGGGGCGGACCCTGGGGACTCAGGACCCCTACGGCCAACGCGTCCTCCAGATCGCCTCGATACTGCGCAACCTGAGCTTCACGCCGGAGAACGCTGCCGTCCTCGGGAGGAGCCGCTCCTTCCTGCGCTTCGTCCTGCTGTGCGTTCGCGCGCGCTGGAGCAACCTGCACCAGCTGGGCTTCGACACGCTCGGGAACATCGCCAGCGAGATCGTCCTCAAGGAAGCCGGCGAGAGGCTCACCAGCGTCATCCTCTCGAGCGTGGCGCGCGGCATCGACTCGCAGGACAGGTTCGTTGTGATCAGCTGCCTCGAGATCCTGAACAAGGTCAGCCAGCAGGACCTCAACGAGGAGACCCTCAGCCTCGGGCTCGACGACAGCGTCTACGAGCTCATCTGCAGGTTCCTCGCCCTGAGCGACATCGCCCTCCTGGTTTACACGCTCGAGTGCCTCTACGCGCTGACCTCCCTCGGCGAGCGGCCCTGCACGAGCGTCGCCCGGGTGCGCGGGGCCATCGACACCCTCGTGGCCCTCGTGACCGTCGAGGCCCAGAGCTACGGGCCCAAGGCCTGCATCCTCATGCGCGTCGTCGAGACGGTGTCTTCCTTGCCGGCGAGCCAGCAGCAGGGCCAGCCGGTGGGCCAAGCCCAGGCGGTCGTCCAGGGCCAGGCCTCGCCCTCGCAGCAGTCCTCCCAGAGCGTCGGCTCGAGCAGCGCGCCCGGGCCGATGCACCACGCGAGCTCGGTGCCCTCGCCCGGCGCTCCCACGGCCACGAGCGTCAACATAGGCTCGGGGGCGGGAGTGAGCGCCGGTGGCGCCGGTGGCGGCGCAGTCACCGTCATCTCGGCCTCGGCGAGCCAGCAGACGCAACAGGTCCACGCACAGACCCTCGCGCCGCAGGCGCAACAGGGCACGCAGCAGCATCTCGCGGCGGCCCAGGCTGCGGCGGCGCAGGTCGCCCAAGCGGCTCAGGTGCAGGTGCAGCAGGCGCAGCTGCAGCAGCACTCCGCCCAGATCCAGATGAGCAAGGCGGCCGCCTGCACAGTAGTTGCTTCCAGACCCAGCACGCCCAAAAGCGCCGCAGCCAGTAAGTCGCCCTCTCTTCGCTCTTACAATCATTTTCCACAAAAAACTTTCGCTTTTTTAACGCTTGTATCGTTGAGTTGATAACTTTGTCGTTTTCTTGTATTAACGTTTGCTCTTGGGAAATTGCAGAAGCCGCAGCCAATTCTCTACAACAGCAGCACACCCACCAACAAATCATCCAGGAAAACGAGCAGTTCGCACTTAATTGGCTCAAAGCCACTCTGGAGCTATCCCCTGGCGTGAAGATCGAGCAGGAGGAATTGTACAAAAAATACCTCAGTTGTTGCACAAAAATTGGCAGGAGAGGAGTCATCGCCCCACTTCACTTTCCTCGATGTGTCAGGTACGCGCTCATCACCAATTCTGTGAAAGCTTGGTACTCGCTCTTTGAAATTTGTAGCCTAACGATGCAATTGTTCTGCGTAGATCCGTATTTGGGGGTGCGATCGGACCGAATCCTCTGAAAGGTGAAACGACGGGCACAATGTACTACGAGGGCATCCGAGTGCGCGCGACTCCAGGCCAGGTGGCCCACTCGAGCCCAAGCGCGGCCGGCACAATTGGCACAACTGTCAGCAACGTCACCACCGGCAACGTCGTAACAGTCGTGGGGGGCGCCAGCGGAAGCGGAAGCCCCTCTAACCCTGTAAAGGTGCAGCAACCACAGCGTAACGATAGCACGCCGTCACTGCCGCCCTCACCCATCCTCAAAGCCCAATTGTCCGCCCCACCGAAACCCGCACCTTCCAGTAGTCCGTTGCAAGCCCCTTACCCTGTCACCAGCAACGTCCTAAACGAGCCCAAAAGTCAGGTGGGTTCTCTCCGAGTCTCTGTTGAATGAAAGCTCACTTTTTATTGAGACTGTCAATTTTTTGTCGTTGTTATTTCATAAACATTACAATTATATTCTCTCTCTGTTGTTATTGCTCCCGCAGTCTCCATTTTTTCGAACATGATTACATTATTTGATTGATTATTTTATTGACACATGTTTATCGCCTCTGTTGTGCTAGCTTATTCTTGCTTACTGGGCATTCGGCATGAACAATTAATGCTATTGAGACTTAAAAATACTACATATTTACAGTCAAAACTTTGCTTCTACTTGATTAATTGAAAAATCTCATTACCAAAACATTTAAATTATTGAAGCTAAACTTCTTAGGCTTATTCTCTATAAGATATCGGTAAAAACCATTTTATGCTAACAGCTTTTAAAATTATGATAATTCCTAAACAATTTTTATTAAAATTACATGAATAAGGAGAAATATTTAAATTCTTTTGAATAGGTAAGTATTTCAATAAAAAGTCACTAATTTAAAATCACATTTTCAATGTATTTACATGTTACTTTTTATGAACAATTTAATTGTTGATATTTGTCGCATGTTTATATTATTACGATTGGATATCACAATTGAGAGAGTTTTAATTCATATTTAATTTTTCATATTTAGTTTGTTTACATAGACATGAAGAGAACTCGTGAACCATTTCTCACCTTTTAACATGACCTCCTAATTTTCACTGGTGGCGGTATTTAAATATGATTTTATTTTATTTTATAGTATATTTTTTTTGACTTTTCACAAGTCAATTTTATGTTCTTTATAAAAAATAGTTCAATATTTTTTGTAAAAAACGAATATTTTGATGAAATATAACATTTTATCATTTTCATTGTACAAGTCTTATAAAGAATTAAAAGTTATACTTCATTTTGGGAGTTTGCATGAAACACATGATGTTGTAGTGACAAAACTATATTTTTATTTTGTAATTTGTCTTCTAACTTCCTAAATTTTGAAATCATTCTTTATTTTACACTAAACATACATTTCATTATTCAAATGTACAAAAAATATTTTTCATGCAATATCTCAGCTATTCATGTTTTAAAAATGTATTGTTACATGTATCAAATTGAAACTACCTTTAAAATTAATACATTTTTAACTAGATCATAAATTTTGTTAAAAGTTATGCTTGTAAATTTACTGAGGTATGTAAATTATTACAATTTACTGTACTCTTTACAGTTATATTTTTAATATTATTTTAGAAATTTTTAGATATTTGTTTAATAAAACTATAAAAACCAATTTAAAATTAATGTAATGATAAATTATTTTACTCTACTACATTTTTTACATTGAGTTACATTTTATAATCTTACAAAAAATATAGTGTGAGAGAGTAATTCATTAATACATTAATAACTATTTCAATTTAAAGGTTAATTCATACGAAACAGAAATATAACATATCTTCTTAGGAATACATATTTAAAAAAAAGTAAAATTATGAAAGCAAAGCGTGCATCAAACTGTCACAAGTGACACACTCTAGATGAACTCTGCAAAAGAAAAAATTATAAATTTAAAACTTCTAACAGGTCTCGGTTGCGCACCCACACTTGAGTCAGGCCCTCTTAGCCAGCGGCGCTCAGCAGCAAATTACACAATCTGGACAGCAGATGCAAACGGTCCAAGTAATTGTCAAAGACGATGGTCGGGGAGGCACCACTTCTAGTTCCATCATTAAGAGCCTACTGGCTACAAAGGTAACGGTCGGTGGCGAATGCATGCAAGCTGCCGTTGCGACCTCTTCCTCTTCTTGTGTGTCCGCCGTACCGGCAGTAACAAACGCCATTGGCGTAGTATCCAGCATCAGTGCCAACCAGATAATAACCAGTAACCAGGTATTTGTGTGTTTTTGATCTTAGACTAATCTGCACTCGTTGTCATTTATTAGATGCACTCTGCAGTACTTTATTATATTAGGTTTAATTATGGAATATCAATTTCTTTTTTCATGATACTTATGGTTATATTTTTTAATATTATTAAAGGTATTATGCTTGGAATGCATTTCAAATTTATATTATGACTGTATTTACATTTAGCACATGTAGTACTTTTCAATAAACACAAAGTATATTGGTTATAATTTATCATAGATCGAAAGATTGTTTTATTGACTTATTTTTTAAATAATATTTAAAAATTTCTCAAAGAAATTCCTTACCTACGTAAAATAAATATTTCATATTTCAAAAATCGTTTAATATGGTGATATTTTTTAAATACTCTTTTACATTCTTTTTTACTGAAATTTAGAAAAATATTAGTATTTCAAGTATTTTTAAATGATCTGAATGTATCTTATTGGTGTGCTATACAAATATAGTTACATAATATTTTCATTTCTAAAAATGGATGAAAACCTTGAATTATCAATAAATATATTACAGTTCTAATTTGCTATCATCTTATTAGTAAATGTAGATAAAAAAGAGTACTGCATTGAATCTTAAAAGATCAATGATCAACTGTTTCAAGAATACGTAAGCTGTTAGTTTTATATTTTATTTTTACATTTATTTTGTTTATTGTTAATTAAGTAGTATTGATATCAGTGGTGTGTGTTTGTGTTTTTGTATCGTTTGTATTAAAGTTTTGGAAAGCATGGTTTGATATTTACCAGAATAGAAATTGTTGTTATATTTATTTTGATCTAATTGGTCATTATAGATGTTTTATTTTGTTTTGTTTTATTACAATTACAAATACAATTACTTAAAGGATTCTGAAAGGTTTTAAAATAATTTCGAATTACTTTCAGATTCCTTTGAAGTTTTATAACGATTTTCATAACTAAATTGGCACCGATAATCCTTTTAAATACTACTAACAGTAGCATGATTAAAAAAGAAAAGAAACAAAGAATATTAAACAATTTTAAAACAAAGTGTGATTTTTATTTATTATCAAATCTTCAAGATGAATAGCGATATGTTTAATTCGTCAGGTTGCTCAACGCCAACAGCAGCAGCAACAACAACGTCAACAACAACTCCAGCAACAGCAAATTACACACTCATCAGTGGTAGGTGTTACGCCAACAAAGATTATTTCAAATGCCAAATCAAAGACTACTACCGTTGTGGCTGTCAAAAAAGTACAGAGGCTAAATGGTGCTAAGGTCATAGTCCCAAATAACTGTGAGAAGGTAAGGACATTTTTATGATCACTTAATGTTAAAATAAAGTTATTTTCTAAAAACATTAAAAAATATTTTAATGCGCGTTCAGAGTGACTCTATGGAAACGGATAATGGTGCGATCGGGACATCAAATCAGCTAAATACTAACATCGCTTCATCCACGGGAGCTGAATTAAATCATAAAGCTGGTATGATACGTGTCTACCAAAATCGACCACAACCCGTGTTGAATGCAACCACCGGTGTCATTGCGAATAAGCCCTCTCAACAGCAACAACAGCAACTACAACAGCAACGAAATGTGTGTACACCAATAGTAGAAGACTCTGATTCGACCAACAACTCTTTAGCATCATCTAGTGGCATTGGTGGTAGCCGTGATTGCTCAGGTGTTGGTGCTGAAGAAGAAAACTCTCTTACAAGCTTTGAAGGTATTTTATTAAACGGAGTACCAAGTAATGCGGACATGGATGCGCAAGAAGATGGTTCCTCCAAGGATTCATCGAGTGTTAGCTCCAAGGATAAGCCACTGCAGGGTATGATGCTTGCAGATCTGCTTGAGAGAAAGGTGGAGAAGGAACCAATCATGAATGGGATATTGGGCAAAAAAGATATAGTTGAAAATCATATTAAGAAGGTGAGAATATTTTAATACTACTAAAGTAGTACTAGATAATATTAAGTAAAATTGCTCTCGTATTGTTAACCAATTTCTATATTTTTGGTAGAAATAAATAGAAATATTTAAAATTAAAATTTAATTCATTGGCTTAAAAATAATTGATTTAAAAATTTGAACAGGTAATAAAAGAAGCTTCCAGTGACATTAAGATTAAGGCTGAGGTGTCCGAAGATGCATTAATCGAAGCGCCACCACGAATGGGCGTCAAACGTTCAGCGAGCACGGGATCTAATGAAATAGGCGAATCGAATGATGTAAAGAAGCCCAAGTATTCAAATGGAACGACGTCACCGGATCCAGTAAACACTGATTCAAATGCTGTTTCAAGCGTTAAATCCGAAGAACTAGATGATGAAAAAGAGGAGAAGGTTACAGTCTCGTCAACAGCGGCTAATTTATATGCGGCACTTGCTGCTGATATTATTGACGATGAAACAGATTTAGAAGAACCTATTTGTGTAAAAGAGGAGACGAAACCGCTTGTTAAAGAGGAGATTAAAGAAGAGCCTCAAGCACCTGGTAAGTTTAATTTTTAATTGAAATAATGTAAATAAATTCTATCATTTGAATAGCTCATTGAAATTTCTGAAAAAATGTGAGTATAAAACTAATAATCTGACCGTTGCAGTAAATCAAGTCGCCGTTAATCAGATAGCTTTGAGTCCTGAACAACAACAACATATTCAACAGCAAGTTCAAGCCCAACAGATTCAACAACAAACTCAAGCTCAAGCACAATCACAAATCCAGACCACTCATCATCAACCTCATCAAATTGCTATAACGCAACAGCAGCTTCAGCAACAGTTGCAGCAGGGTCTAATTGTAGCTGCGCCGCGACAGATTGTTGTTCAACAAGCCCTCCAGTCCAATAATCAGATCGTTACTATTCCATCACTTAAAGGTCGACAACAAATGCAACCCCAGGTTCTGCAGGTTCAGCAGGGATCCGGGGGTCAGACGCATTACGTGATTTCCGGAGGTGTTCCTGGGCAAAATTATGTGCTCGCTCAGCCGCAAACAGCATTGGTACAGGGTCAGGCACAAACGGTTCTTGTTGCTCAACAACAAGGAACAAATACAAAGACAATCATAATTTTACAACCACAGGCAGCGACTCAACCTCAACCACAAAAAGTAGTGGCCGTAACACCACAAGGTCAACAGGTTGTCGTTACACAGGTAAACATAAAATTATCAATTTTTGTATTTGTTTATAATTAATTAACTAATTTCTAAAACTTGTCATAATCTCCTTTTAAGGTTCCAAGACCTATGCTACAAAGTCCATCTATAGGCAACATCCCACCGCCACTCGTTCCAACCTCTGGAGCCATAACCCAAACTAATATCGTGGTTAATAGCGCCGTTGCTCAGCAACTCCAGCAACAGACTACTCAACAATCAAATTCACAATCGCAAACACAAGTACAGCAGCAGCCCTCGATTCAACAGAATCAAACAAATTCAAATGCTGTCACGGTCATTCAAGGGCAACAAGCTGTAGTCGCCTCGAGTTCAGTTCCAACTCGTGTAGTGACCCCTACGCCGGCTTCAACACCACCGTCCTCTAGACCTACAACCCCCCATCAAACAACGCTTCAGCAGCCTATCACAATTATATCGGGTAAAGTTCAACAATCTGGGACACTACCACCGCCATCTCCTGCTAAAGATGGTAAAGATGTAAAAACGACAACCACCACCACCTCTACGGAAGTGGACACTGGCAACAATGTTGCTGGTAGTAGTAAGCCGTCCACGAGTCAGGAAACGGTCACCGCAAATACGACAAGAGCACAGACGCCGACGATGTCGACACCCTCGACGAGCAATGCGCAAAAAACCATCACTATCAAGATAGATCCGAATGCGTTTCTTTGTGAATGGAGAGGTTGCTTAAGGTAAAGATTAATTCCTAATGTTCTATTTAAAATTGTTTTCTTGCTTTCATTTTTTGAACAATACATAGTTTATGGGTACCAGGGTAGAATTCATGCAAAATGTAGAGAACTTAAATTTATATTTATAAATTTTTAGGCAATTCAAAACTCCAAGAAAAGTTTATTTACATGTTGTCGAAGCACATTGTCCAACTGGAAATGAAGAAACTCTTTGTCTCTGGACGAGTTGCGATGCATTGAAACGCCGAAGATTTTCTTTAATGACGCACTTATTTGATAAACACTGCTGTGAAGAAGTAATAAAGATAGCATCTTAATATTCCATTTATCATATTGAAAATACTAAGCTGAATTTTTTTAATTTTTTAGGTAATGTTAGTACGAAGAAAACAATTAAGTCTATCGGGTAAAACAGAAATTTCCACAACAGTAGTTCCCACTTTAACTCATCATCCGGGTTATGCACCTAACGCTGCGTTTCACGCTATAAAGAGGCACGCTTTAGAATTTGTCAATCCGAAGGAATTGATGGTGAGTTTTTCCATATTAAAAATGTATACCTCCCCTGCATTAGAAAATCCAATTGAAAACATAAATAATGATTATTTGTTGTTTTTGTAATTGTGAAATGTTCTACCTTTTTAACAAAAGACGTTATGTGTGAGTGTAAGTGGTAACATCAAAATCTTGATTGTATTTTACTAATATTTTTATAAAACATTGAACTTTTATCGTTTTATTAATAATAAAATAACAATTCACAATTATGAAATCATAAGATTGTTTTCAATAAACATTTTCTGATTCAGAGATAATCTTTAAAGATATTTTTCTTCAAATAGGCTTAAGTGAGACCGTATTTTTACAAAAAATGCAAAAAAAAAAATCCTTGTTTCTTTACTCTAAAATACATCAACAGTGCAAATTGTCTTTGATAACCTAACAATCGAATTTCTTGTTCTCCTTGGCAAAGCAGCAAAGGCCATCCAAGCCCGCTGTGGCCACTACTAGCTCCTCTTCCCCCAGACCCGGGCAAAATCCTCCGCCGGAACAGGTAACGACGAGTTAGAATGCCACAAAAAGCAAAATGAAATAATAAGCAAAGCAACGAACGACTTGTCGCCTGACACTAGATAGCAGCTCTTGTGCGAGCTCTCGTGTTTTTTGCTTTCAAAGATTGTTTTGTCCTGCCCTCATTTCCATTTGAGATGTGAAAGTTTCTAAAATCCTAGTTTTATCAAATATATAGAAGTAATACCTTTTAGGAAAAACTTTTTTCTTTTTTATTGCTTAAAAATGATTCCTTTGCTTTTTTAGGTCATTGAGTTGTAGGATATATGTATTTTTACTTTTTTTTTTTGTAATTCAAATAAAATTGTTTTATTTGATATTTAAAACCATTCTGTGTTGTGTGCAATTTCGACATTTTTTGTAGTAGTTGTAATGTAGTATTTACACGATTAAATACTTAGAATTTAATCGGAAAAATTTTTAAGTTGCAAACAAATTTTTCTTTATGTACTATATTGTTGACTTTTACTATTGACGTATTAAAATACAGTATTATTAGAATCTTAGTGTCGATAATAATTGATACTTCTTGATACCTATACCAAGAAAAATATGACTGATTATTCGTCCATAAAACAATTCTTTCACATCTTTTAGATATTCGCATGGTTTTCGCATCCTTTCATTTAAAAATCCCAGAGCTTATTGCAGAAATGGTTTTTTTAGTTATTGTATTTCCATATATCGTTTATGTTGAAAGTTTTTTTTTCCACGTTTTATTTTCCAAGTTTTATTTGGCTTAATTTATCATGTTCCTAATCAATTCAAGTTAATCCTGCCATGAAAGCTCGAGTAATCCATTGTCAAATTACTACATTTAGCATGCTTTTGTAACTAATGCACATAGAATAGCTATATTTATTTATACACAATATATGCACGATTTTGCTTTTTACAGCGATTTTTCAGTCAAAAATGTATTCTGGTTTGTGTTGTGTGTGTTACACATTCACTTGTTATAAGTGAAATTTCATTCATTTGCAAAAATCATCAAATATTTTTTATTTATTTTTGCATTATAAAATATTGTTGTTTTCATTTTACTTTATTTCAGTTAGTTAATGATTACATTTTATTTGCAGGATGATAATGAAGGACCTGTTACGAAAAGTATTCGCTTGACGGCAGCTCTTATTCTGAGAAACCTAGTCATTTATTCCGCGCATGGTAGGAGGTATGTAATTTTAAATTTATACAGTGTTCAAAAAAAAATCCTTTAAAGTTATAGCAAGTATATTTATCTAATAATTTTTCTAGACATCTTCGAGCGTACGAGCCACACTTGGCTGGTGTAGCGTTGAGTAATGTCGAATCGTCCAGGACAATCGCACAAGTTCTCTACGATATGAACGATCAGAGTAGCAGCGGTCACAGGTGACCTCTCGAATCCGGCCTTCAAGGGAGAACTAACTTTGACACTTAACTCGAGCAGCGATCAATTCGTTGGATTCTTGTGTGGACATGTGTGAGCTGAATCGCTCTTAAGCACCATGTGAAGATCAGAATCTTAGTGACGCAACAATTTCATTGAAAAAAGAGAATAATGAGGGAAATGTTAGTTTATGACAATGTTCCATAATCGTTAAGGAAGTAAAGAAGGAAAATGAAAAAAAGAATGTTTTTAAGAAACTGAAAAACGCGCGGTAAAAAGAGGCCTATAAACTTACTAAGCAAACCAGTTTGCCAATAATTTAGCACATATGGATTGTATAAACTAAATAGTGGAATGCTTGATGAGAAAAACACGACGTTCGTGAATGACGCCGAAATCGTAAATCCAGAAATTGAAGACGAAAGTGAAGAACTTTAAACGATGATTATTAATGGACACAGTGATTAAAAAAAATGAAAAAACGAGATAATATTTCAGATTTAATATTAATATTTATTTTCTCAATGAAGGCGACAAAAATGTTTTAGTGTGTACAAAAAAGACAAAGACAAAATGATAACGAACGCAGTGGTAAACAAAATACTTTACGAACGTTATAGTTTAATTGTAATGATTTAATGTTATTGTGTATGAACTATGTTTTTCTCTGTATTCTTTTTGTTCTTTTCTTTTTTCGTTAGCCACAGAAGAAAGATCAGAGTGAAAAGAAAACCTTTTTATTGATTGTATTTTTAGGAAGTGTATAATTTTTTGCTTACTGAAATTGCATATTGCAATTACATGGTTATACCATCGTCTCTCTTTTTGTTTTTATTATTTTAATATAATCTTCGTGATTCACCATAGAATCCATAAAAAGAGAATTATATCCTTTGGATTTCCGTCATCCACTCGGCTTAGCTTACGAAAGGTTCCAAACTTTCAAGTTTGCATCTTCAATAATTTTTTTCATATTATTTTTGGATGGTTTCAAATCACCATAAAATGGTGCGTGAAATTGATTTACAGTAAATGGAAATTTTATTGAGTTTCAGTAAATATATTACATCACTTTTATATAAAATAGGTATGATTAAGGATTTTTGATGAATTTTTTTCTAGATGACACGATTATGTTTACACTAAAATGACACATAATGCATTTATGTAATTATCATTTTTTATCTTAGGTCTCGAGGAGTAGTGTGAAATGAATCGAATCGAATTGAATGAGTAATCGTGTGAGTAAATGAGAGTATGTAATAACTTTGTAAAAAGAAAACAATTGTAAGACTTCATCATTATAGCAGAGAAAAAAATGAAAGCACATGCATTAAACACATAATTGTAAATATTATCTGTATTTCATTTGCAATGTGAAAATTGAAAAGTGATGTTCCTTTTTTTCTCCAAGAAGTCGACACAATGATAGATTAATGAAAGCTAAAAAAATCGTTGTGACAAAACAAATGTGCAAACAAATCGAATCAGATTAATCAACAATTTAGTACATTTCTTTGTATTATACAAAAAAATAAAAATCGACCTTCTATTAAAACGAATAAAATTTAAACGGTTTTGTAAGTAAAAAAGTATGTACCAAGGAATAAACTAATGAGTCATGGAGCCAAGATCAACTTTATGATTATACGCGGATCTCAATTATGTATTTTATATAAAAATATGAAAATGTAGAATATTAAAAAATAATAGGTAACAAAAATTTGAAAGATATTCATAGTTTTTTTTATTTTATTGTATTAATTGGTAGAATTACTTTTTTTAAATTTTGTAGGGATCATATTTTATTACGATATTTTCTGATTAGCTTTGTCATAAATTTTTTACATTTAAGTTACGTTATAATACATTTTTTTAAATCAAAATAAGAATTACTATACTGATTTTATTAGATTAGCTTTTGCAATGCTCAAATGACTCAACAATATTCCTTATAACTAAATTTCTTTGAATTTATTTTATTATAATTGAAACGAATATACTGAAGTCTAAAATGTATGTATAAGTTGTGAAAGCACAAAACAAAGATACAAATTAAATTTTATTGCAATATTCATTATTGACCGTATTATTTGTGTAGTTTCAGTTTTTATTTTGAATACATTATATTAGAATCACTTTAATCCAGATTGTTGAGATAAACATGACGTACCTGCGTTTAGACAATCGTTCAATTTTCAATCATTAAAAAACATATGTATTTAGTTCGAAATATTCTTGCTGCTTTTATGCTAATGGTAAATAAAAGGTTCAATAACTAATAAGGATGATCTTTTCCAACACAGCCAGTTAATTTAGTATATTTTTAAATAAGTAACTTGTTCAAATAAATCTTTTGAAAGGTACATTTTTATGATTTTGCTTGTATTATTTTAATTAACAACTTAATTTTTGTTTCAAATACAGAAAACTCGTGTAATTGAATGAAAAATAATTACATGGTACATGATTGTTTTCTTGCAAAAATTGGTTATCAAATATTACTTGTTACCTTGTTAAAGACCATTCCTTAAAACAAAATAAACGATTTAAAGCAATTTTTATAAATAAGAATCAAAAAGGTTTGAGTTTTGGATTTTTTTATTAAATTCAGTATAAAAATATACAAATAATTGCAACTTTTTTAAAACTGATTGTAGGCTATTAATACTTTTCAAACATTTAGTACAAGCAATACGTGCATATGTAATTTCATTTAAAATTCTATACTTAATCATATATTTTGCTAAACCATTCAACAAATGTCTGCTGTCATTTCGGATCCATCATAAATTAATCATATGATCCGTTTGAATATTTTAACTCAAGAGCTCCTTTGCTGTTTAATTGTATTCTATACCGCTCTGCACCTAGTTCTTGCAAATAATCGATTTTAGTAGGATGTTTTTGATGGTATTGATGAAGTTGGATACTATTCCAGTATTCGTAAGACTGTCAACCTCCAGAGGAATCTTTCGGCAACGTAGTAACAGACAACTTATCCTGCACTTGTTCATTTGGAATCTCCTTGAAAGGCGTCAAGGGCGAGTCTTCCTGCGGTTGGGGCGTGTTTGACGCATTTGTGTCCACTGAATTAGACATGGATTTTTTTTCGTTTTCGCTCGTTGACGATCTGCTGGATATCCTCGAGAGCGGTTGCCGATCCGATCCGCTGTCAGGACCTTTACTCGACGTCTTCATCGGGGGCGACGGTGGTTGCATGTATATCGTCTCATCCAAATCAGGCATTGCAAACTCGGATGATCCTTGTTTCAGTGGCTCACTCGTTTGCTTCGTGTCGGATTGCTTTCTACTTAATTTCCGCTTTGGTAATAAGGAAAGCGAGTGCCTGGGTATCTTCGAACATTCGGGGGAGCGATGCTCGGGTTGGACGATTCCGGCCAAGACGACCGTGCAGACGCACTTGTCCGCTGTGCTGCGTGCCAGAATAGGCGACGGTAACATCGGTGCATCGCAAGGGGCTGTCGTCTGCGTCGAGTTCGGAACAAGCAAGGTCGACAAGAATGGGCAGTCGGTCGATGTGTGCGTGCTCCTGCAGCTGAGCTGCTCGGACGAGGTGCACTTACTCTTGAAGCTCTGGCCCTGGGCCGTGGTGGAGGTCGTCTTGCAGACCGGGCGCTCGGGCGAGTACCTCGATTCGCCGCACGAGCGCTCGGGGGAGGTGGCGCAGTCACGCGGCCGCTTCCTGAGGACGGGCTGGGTCTCGGTGGCAGCGTCGCGGCCTCTGCACCGGCCCGCGGCTGAGCTGGCGATCTGAGTCGACTGATGCACCGGCTCGGCGCAGCACTGCGTGCCTACGCTCTCGAACGAGGAGTCGACGCTCTTAACGGAGGACCTGCGACACTTGGACCGCTCGGTCGCGGCCTCCGAAAGGCGCATCTGCTGGATGCCGGCCTCCATCCTGCCGACGCAGTAGTTGAACTCCGTGAGGACCCGCAGGAGGTCCGGAGACGCCGGCAGGGGGATCTCTGGGATCTGAAATACATTGCTGTCGAGGGTCTGGGTCGACGTATCGGTGTTATTGCAGCTGGCGGAGTATTGCGTCTCCTTCTCCTCGATCGCGTGGATCTCCGGGCCGCACTGGGTCGCGTCGAACACGACCTCGACAAGGTCCGATTTCTTTCTCTCCTCGAT
The DNA here is from genome assembly GCA_018906755.1 of Sycophaga agraensis. Taxonomy (NCBI): domain Eukaryota; kingdom Metazoa; phylum Arthropoda; class Insecta; order Hymenoptera; family Pteromalidae; genus Sycophaga; species Sycophaga agraensis. Next base: position 4,484,787 of record JACCIE010000011.1, read on the forward strand.
CATTTTCTGCAGCATCCCCAGGGTCTCGCCGATCCAACAGGTCGACCGCCAGTCCGTGCCCTTCTCGACCGTCTCGCCACATTTCGAATCGACTTTTGCATAGGACGCCGCGAGCGGTTTGGCCAAGGTCGTTGGATCCATCGGCTCACAGCACTGCTGACCGCTGTCAGTCCTATCTTCCTGGCATTGGCAGTCGCTATCCGGATTGGATTTGACTTTTTCGATTGGTTTGACCGAGCAGGAACTTCGCTTTCGTCCATTGCCCCGCTCTTCGTAGACGACGTCAGACTCCAGGTCATCGATCGGCGCCACGCAACGGCTTTTTTGGGAGGTGCTGCAGGAGGTCGATATATTGAGCATTCGTTTGATGCGATGGAGCTTCGTGTGTGCACTCGCTGAACTGGCTGCTACTGCAGGATTCGTTTTCCCCCTCTTCGTAGTCCCCGTCATAGTTGTCCTCATGGAATTGCAGCGAGTAGGATTCCCGGTATTGTGGATCGAATCTTTTGTTTTGTCTGAACGGCAACGGAGTCAGAGTCATTGACAGGCTTTATTAATATGAATTAATCTAAATAACAACATTCAAGTCAATGTTCAAACTCTCAGGTGACGAGTTAAGAGACCTGCAAGCATAAAGTTTTTCAAACATGTAATATTTTCATAGATTTTTTTATTTTCAATAAATAACGCATGTTTTAAATCAGGTAAGTTATTAAAACATGTTGCAATTGTTAGTTGTAATAAAATGTTTGGGGATTCAAACGTGCAATATAGATTCAGTATAAGCATCCAAAATAAATCTAATTATTTCGTTATGAAATTTTAATTCAATAAAAATCAGTAATTTGAATATTTAAAGGTAGTGCAGGTCACTTGCAAACCATCTCTTGTAGAGTTTCACAAGATTAGTTTGAAATCATTCTACCTGCGTAACAATTGCGGATTACAACGTGTCGGCTCCTGTACTACGGACAATTTTTTATTCCTTATATTTGAATACTGCTTCAGTGCCTGACATTGCTTTTGAAAATAAATTTCTGCTTGGCATCGACTAGCATCCTTACCGGGGTAATACTGGTCCGCATCACTTAAGAAAATGAAATGGACTTAAAATATCGATGTCGCTGGGCGGCTCGACCGCAAATAAAAGTCGAATGCTAACTTGATAACATTCTACCTGGGTACAATTGGTTTGCAGAAAGATAGAGCTTGGCTAGGATATCGTGTCGTCGATTGTGAGTTTTTACAAGTCCTAATTCGACACCCTTGCACATACTTGCCGTAATTTCCTTGAGTCGAGTGGGAACCAGTATAGGTCGCCATGTTACCGCAACTTTGAAGGTTTTTATTTTCTTTCAAATTGAATTCTACGCACAATCTCGGATACAACTGATAACGTATACAAAAGTGTTGTGTAATCAATAAGAAATGAGGATATTTGCATTATTAGAAATTGTTAGGGAAGGTTTTTGCTTATTATCACCATTTATCATTATGTATCTCACACATTTTAAATATCAATCTTTTGCATCAAATAGATTACCTTCGACTATCGTCATGTAACTTAGCCCGTTCGTATCGTTCGTTGGTGACCTGCCTCCTGAGATCAGTTATCTGCTTACTGTATTCCGCCGCCTGCGTCTGATACTTTCTGACTTCAGTGGTTTCCGTACTCCTGAAAAAATGAATTGGGTGTAGAGTCAAGGATTACTATCTTGTAACGTGGATATTTTTTGCTGAGCAATAACTCTTACACTTTATTTTGCAGATCGCAGACTTTTTTTTTCAATCGAGATACTTCGTTATGCAATTCGCGACTATTTGTCTGGCACGACATTGTTTCTTTTCGCGAATCCTCTAAAAGTTTCTCCAGTCGATCCATCTGCACGTGATCCTTGTTCATTTGATTTAAAAAAATCTCCTGCTCATTTTTATAAGTTAATAATCTTGCTTCATACTAACAAACATAATACCTTGTTAGTTTTGTTAGCCTTCAATAACAACTATATTTATTTTACTTATATTAATGTCTCGTAGACTTGTAAAACAAAACAAATTTTAAACTCAACTGCAACAGGTTGTGCAAAAATCGAACAACCTTTGGACTCTTTTTTAAAGTTTTTTATGGAGTTTGGGAGAATATTAACTTTCTTGCAAATAGCTTGCTTTTGTTTGCCTATAGTAGAATTGGAAGGTATCAAGGTGAACTAAAATATTAAAAGGTAAGGACAGGAATCTCCGAGGAAAAGTGAAAAATCGGATAGGTTAACTAAACTTACGTCAGCTCTTATTTCTTCTTCTTCATTTTGTCTCTGGGAGATAGTCTCCTTTTGTTGTTCTAGGGTAACGCAGAGGTCGCGTACAGTGCGCAATTCGTCCTCTGTGCGCATCTGCTGGTCCAACGCCTGTTGTAACTGTATCTCCAGGCTGGCGACGTTCTGCGTAAGTTCCGTGATCTGGAACCAATGATCAGGTGCACGTGAAAAAGTTGTTTGCAATGGATTCCGATGTAGACTGCACGCGGACTCGTCAAAGGCTACTTTACTTATCACTTTCACTGAAATTTTGTTGACCAAAGGTCAAGGCTAAACGCACAACGCGCGCCGGGCGCGCGGTGATCCTTTATCACCTCTAAGGTTAGGATGTCATCAATTGAACCTTTCGAATTCAAAATAAGTGAGCGTTTCTATTTTATTCCTTTCGAATTTTTTAATCAGTTTGTGATTATTTAAATTTTCTAAGCTCGATTTAAATTTTTATTCATCAAACCAATTTGCAAAGCATTAGTAAAACCAAAAATATACATGATTCAAAACTTAAATACTTTTATATTAATAGTAACTAGATACAAATGAAAGTTTTTAAAAATGATAATTTACAAGTATATTATCAAATCATATAAAAAGAATTACTATTCAATTTATATTCGCTTATTATTTGCCTCGCATGAGATAAGATTGAGTAAAATAAATGTATTATTATAGCTTTTTTCGAAATAACATATTTTAAAGGATTCATTATGTGGCTAAGTATGTTTCAGAAGTAAAAAAAAAGTTTGTTACGAATTCATAATCATTTAAAAATTGATAACTGCACATGTATATGAAGTCTTTCCTCACTTTATAATAATAATCAAATTTAAAAGACTCTTCATTTAAATGCATATAATATACAAGAAAATTATCACTACATCCGATGGGTACAAAAATGGTATGTCTTAGTTAGCACCGAGTGCCATTAATTGATCGAAATCAGTAATAGTAATATCAATCGACGCAGAAGAGTATTTTATGTTCTTGTATGTCACTGTGTTATTTGTAAAAGAAAAAACATCATTACCTGGGACTCGTATCCCCGTATTAAGCAGTCCTTGTCAGAAAGTTGACGCTCGAAGTCAAGAATTTTGTCCCGGGCGGACTGTAGTGCGCCTCGCACCTCCGCCGCCTCCGACTCCAGGCTGTGGTTGTTATTCTCGAGGACCGAGGCCTCGAGACTCAGGCTCCTGAAGTGATTGAGCATCTCGGTCCGCTCGCTCTCCTACAAGTGCATCGTTAGTTTTTTTTATTTCCTCTGTCGTGCACTATAAGAGGCGAGGAGAGAACGAAATAGACGCGGATAGGTTGGATATACAGTCGACTTTTTTTTTTTCACGCAGCTGGTGAAATTTTTATTTTGTTTTTTGGCTCGTGCGCCCATGGTTGCTCGGATTGGAATTGACGTAGATCGATGATCGATTGTATGTATACACAAGAGCGGGGACCGTTGGAAATGCTGCAAAGTAAGGTCTACGGGGGATATTTTAAAAACGATTAATGCGCAGAAATCGTTTACTTACAACTTTCTACTTTAATACGTAATCGATAGAAACTAAATTTTCATACATATCAGTCGTTCGTTTAACGGCTTAATCTGGTTTAATCACTATTTAATAATTATTTACGATTCGATTGATTTTTCCCAAAAGGTTGATATATTTTTCACGAATTTATTACGGGGTGTAAAAGACCATTTGTGAGAGATCCAGGATCTCAAGGATCAAAAGTCTACGTTCTAGAAGTAACCAATATCAATCGTACAATTGCGATTTACGGCCCCATAAATTGAATCCCCACCTGGCACGCGGATGGCTACGTAATTGGCCGTTTTCTCTTGCGTTATATATACTTACTGGCGCATAATTGTGAATAAAAAGAAATTAAACAGTCGACACCTACCCGACGGAGAAGGAACGGGGCAAATGAGATTTAAGTATATACCTTTTTGCACAGTAGATCCTCGGCGCGGCGCACCTCGGTCACGTACGTCTGCAGCTGGCGCTTGAGGTCATGCGACTCGGCCTTGGACACCTCCAGGTCTTTGAGGAGATTGCGCACCTCGCAGCTCACGGCGGCCAGGTCGTCCTGGATCCGTCGGTTCTCCTGGATCGCGCTCTCCCGCTCGATCGTAACGCTCGACAGCTGGCGTTGCAAGTTCTCCAATTCGAGCTGCATCGAGCGCATCTGACGATTTACATCCGCGGCTTGATCCGAGACGATCCTGTACACAAGACAATCGGAGTATTTAGCATGGCTACATAGTTTAACTTGATTAAACTCTATACACTCATAATTTGTTCTCGATTAATAACGCTTTCATACATTTTTATCTTGTAAGGAAGTTTTTTTCGTACTCGAATCGTTTATCACTAACTTATTGTTATAATCAATATTTCAGAATGACAATTAATCGCAAGTAAAGGATCTACCATAGTTTTAAATGTCGCCTGATTTTATGATTGAGTACACGAGTTGAACTACGGGTAGAGTCACCTACCAATACCACGAGCTGCACATAGATTAAAAAAAGAAAGACGTCAGTGTGTCCGAAAACTATGTCACACGGATGACACGCGTCTCACTTTGTCCGTGTAACACAATGATCGGGCCGTGACGCGTCATTAATACATTAAAAATGGGATCAGCGCGTGTGCAGCTCTCGGGCGCATAAACTTCGGCCATGATGTATTAATGCTCGGAGAAAAGCGATCGGGAGGATCGATAGCCGATCTCGAGCTCGTTAAGTTGTAAATATGCCCGTAAGACGATCCCGCGGCTGCAAGCCGTACACGCACGTACACCCTCGCACGAAATCGGATAATTTATTCATAGCTCATCACGGCTCGAAAAAGGAATTGCAGTTGGCGTTACGAAAGCCCGAATCATAAAGGAGAGAAGGGAGGGAAACAAGGGGGACAAGGCCGGGGGGCCGCCATCCGCCTCGCGGCTTTTATCTGCATTGTTATACACGTCGCGGGCCTCGATTTTATGATCCTCTTTGAATGACATCAGATGAGCGCGCGGATAAGACACGCCCGCGGATGCCGATGGGTCCCGATCTTGTACGCCGATACCGCGGCTTTTCTCTTCCTCCCAACGCGCTGTAAGCTTCGCGTTATACCCCTCGCGCACGAAACCTTTTTGTGGATACATTTTGAGGTTCCCATTTCGAGCATGCACTAGAGACACTTATTCACGCAATATTTTCGTAATGCTTTAAGATGCAAAAAAGTAACGGCTAATATTTACGTCTGCATTTATGTGTATTATATAAGAATTGCATCACCCCTAGTATGTTTTGAGATAATAGACACTAAAGAAAAAAAAGTATGCAGTAAAAAGATACTATACAATAAAACTGCGCGACATGCTTTTATGCTTCAAATACTTTGTTCTGTCATTCTATTACTACAAATGTATTATTGTTTAATCTCTTGCGGTAACATTTCTAATTAATGACTATATTAATGCATGTATCAGCATTGAAAATAAAAAAATTGAGATCCGATAGATGTTGGTAGGTTGTACATTCAAATCCTAAACTTTTCAAATCTCTTTTCAGATTTCAAAGCGTATTGCAGATTTGTTTTCTAGGACTACGTTTCAAAAGATTTCATGGGTATCTCAGTACATTGTATCTCACCGTTAATTCTCGATATAATTAATTATATTAATTCACTGAAATTTAAATAAACTTATACTATATATTTCTAAATTCAAATATTGCGATATTATTATAATTTAAATACACACGATTTTGAATACTATAAGACATGGTATAATAACATGAATTATATAAATTAAGGAGAAACTAACAAACGTTGAGATTGAAGATAATATGCAATACAGAGAGTATAAAAAGATTTAAAAAGTGCTTGTAAAAATAATTATAGTTTGGGTAAAATAACCTAAAACTTAAAAAATCGAGAAAATGATAATACTTAAGAAATATTACCGAGAATTTGGAAAAATTGACTACGCTAATTTTCGAAGCCCGCAGTATACGACCGGAAGCTCTTAAGAGGTCGTCTCTTAAACTTTTGTTGTACATTGAGGAAGACTCGGAACATTAATAACAATAAAGTACCCCCGGGCAACATAAATAAACCGCAGCGGCCGACGGTCTGCGTTAAAAAACACCGGCCCAATCAATTTTCTCCGGGTAAACGACGAGGCGGCGCGTCCTTCCGCGTGCGACCAAGCAATTAGCGACCCGCAGCGCTGGGCTATGACATTGCGCAACGGCCCAACGGCCGCCCGGGAAAACCTCCGAAGCTGCCCGCCGATCGGAAGCAAGCCGCCGCCGGAACTCCCGAGCTTTTCTGCAGCCTCCCGGAGCGCGTAAGCTCCCGGCTGCAATACCGGTTACGCCTCGATATAGGCCGAAAGCGCGCGGGAAATGCCGGCGCGGCGGCTTTCACTCCGGCTTGGAAACTGAAGCGTGCCACCGCGGGGCAATTGGGTAACGCCTGCAATGCCGCGCGGGATAATCCCGCGTCGCAGCCTCCGGGGCCGCCCCGGAAGCCGGAAGCGGCTGTTGCGCGAGCGGCCGCGAGTCCCATGGGCGCTTGCGCAAGGGGCCCTGCGCGGGGCCGCGCATCCCGGCCGATGGAGAAGCCACGTATACGCAGCGAGTGCGCGCGGGTAGGAAGCGGCCTGCAACCCCCGGACACGGCTTCCGCTTCCGCGTCGCGTGCGCCGCGATAACCTGTTGCTCGGGGGGCGAGGTGGGCATGCGCACCCGTTCCGTGCAAGCGCGCTTTTCCCGCTTTCTTTCCCGCCCACGAAAGGCCGCCGAGTGTGATAATCCGCGTAAGGTAGAAAGTCGCATCTGCATATACGGCTGTTTCTTGATAATCTTCCGTGCCGTGTAACACTGCCGTTCGTGTTCCCCACGTAGAGACAACGCTTCGTTAGAGATAGATACACGTACATTATTTATATTTACTTTATTAGCCAATGTAAGAGAGCACGTAATTGAAAACCATCTAGGTAAAGACTCCCTGGTAAAATTCATAATCAATCCTTAGCCCTTGCTTTTTTTATTAAATGCATTAAACGATTCTTAGAGCTACAGTAATACTAAAATTGGCATGGCTTTAGCAGGAAAACAAATGAGTTGCAATTATTATTTATGAAGGTACAATGTACAAATGCAAATATAATGCAACGCAAGTTTGCAGTAGTCAGTCTACTTGAGTTATTAAGTGGAAACTATTGGTATCGTAATTGAGCTTTAAAAATCGAGCAAAGTATAACATGTGCAAATATAGATAACTTATGCCTTTACTAATTTAACACATATTTAAATTATAAAATAGTTTAAAATATATACCATGCTTTATGCCAAGATTACATATTTCGGATAGAAAATCTTAAACTAATATTTTGAACTATAAATTAGGTATTACTTTACGAACCGTCTGCTTATTTGTTACCGAGGCTATCGTAAGTTTTTTTTTTCTGCGCTAAACGGTACAGCAAGATTTTGACCGGTTATTCTTGCATGAGATTTTTAAGTTTTGTAGTATTTACGTTTTTTATGTAGACAAGTATAGTAAATAAATATATACCTTTGTGTTTAACATACGATTATAAATATACAATTATTTTTTACAAGATTTTTGACGGCCAGGTAACGGCAAAAAGAATAACTTTGCAGAAAGGCACCTATTTACGCACTCTAAATAGTGCTGAGTGCGTAATATATAGATAATAGGAAGTGTGGGAAAAGTATACTTATAAAAGAGAAGCACATTTTTACCATATATGGTAGCTCATTATAATGTTGTGTCGGATTTGATACAACAGATTGCAGCAGGTAAGTACGATATCCACGCGAGGATATATGAACCGAGATCTTCGAACCGTACAAGAAGATACATATATAAATAGTTATAAATAACTTGTGCCATATCATGATTTAATTTAATAATTCATATAGATACAAAAATCATTGGATCTAGTCATCTTCTTCAAACTGTATATATTGTCCGTCTATTGTACACGTGCGGCTTTCAGAGTTTTTCATCACAAGCGCCTATAGGAAATGCATTCGTTTATCCAAATGCAGCAGTTCAATGGCCCTAGCAGCAGCTCCCGTGTTCCAACCATATATTCTTTGATATAAGTACACCTGTTTCCATAGGGGCCCCGAGGCAGCGAAAATCGTCAGCACCTGGCACCGATTGGCGTGGATGCGCGAGCCCGCAAACTAGTCAATTGCAATTACAATTACGCGTGTAGAGCCAAGTCGACGCACCGGCGACTAAACAAAATAGCCGCGCGAAAAAGCTGGGCCGCGCGCGGCGTGTAATTACGTAAATAGGCAATAAAGGCCCCCACCCACCGGGCACGTAACCGCCTAGAAAGCGCGCGGGCTTACAGCGTATCATCCCGCGACGAAAGTCCGCAGATGCCCGAGGCGGATCCCGCGCGGCACTCGCCGATTGCGCAACGACGAACAATTACGATCGCGCGGCGAATTGATTAATCCCCCCGGCGGCCGATATCCTCACGGCCCGCTGCAACTCACGCACGCGGAGCCCGCGCTAAAACTCCGCTTTCACTGATCCCCCGCGTCGCGGATGCTGCGCGCGAAAGTGAAAAGTGTGATTATGCGGCGCGCGCGCAAGAGGAGGCTAGGGAGCGCCAGAATATGATGCCTAGCCTCGCCTATGTCCTTTCGCCCGATCATCGCTCTTCCCTCGATCCCTCAAGTTTGCCGGCCTGATGAAATATGCCGGCGAATTCGAGACGGGCTGTGCGCGAACGGCGAGCCTCGGGAAAACCACTCGATTGCAACCTGCGGTTTTTCCAAGCGGTAGATTAAGTCATTAGAATCATGCAAATCAACCGCTCCGTTAGTATGTCCTGTATTAGATTATGTATTATATCGAGGAGCGAGCCGACCGATACGGATTTGACTACCTGTAGACGCGCGAAAACTGATGTAATCTACCGGAAACGTTATATGCTTGACCCAGTGAATAAAAAAGTTATGTTAATTTTTCGTAAGGTTTGCGTGTACAATTAAGGTAAACCACGTGTAACTTATGTACACCGTAACGCATTAAAAAACGATCTAAAGGAGATAGAAGCCAGTTATGATGGGATTAAATAGCTATTGCCGAAAGGTGTTAAGGGATTGTAGAGAATACAGATGTGGGTAATCAAAAGCGCTGACAGGTACATCCATGGCCAATAAAACTCTCGTTTTCTCAGGAAAGCACATAAATCTCTGTGTCCAAACTCGTCAGGTATTTTCGAAAACACGCGCAGTCTATGCAGGCAGTAAATGAAAAAAAATTGCGACATAACTTTGAAAAAGATGTCCAATCAAAGATAACGGTTTTACCTGTAAAATAAAAATTAATACCAATTTTCGATAAACAAATGATGCAACGACACATATAATAGTAAATCATCGGGAGGCCTTCGGACCGGTAGGCTCTTTTGAATATCAAGGGAAAAAGTGGTCCAGGAGCCGTCAGGGAGAAAAAGAGGAAACCACCCAACCAGTATCTTATACGTATATATACATAAGCACGTATTAAACAAATTAACCGTATTACAACTAGGCGGCTCATTTTTGCTCGTTGGCATACATAATAATCTTAAGCATGTATACGCGCGATATGCGCAACGTAGTTTCCGGGTTTCGCGTCTATAAAACACTGACAGCTAATTGGTGAACTATACGGGATGCGATATGGGGCTTTGCATATAAGAGGCTTGGACCTCTTTGGGTTGCTTAGCCTAGGTGTAATCGGGTAAGAACTTTTTTTTTTTCGCTAAACTCGCTCCGGAGAAATCCGAGAAATCCCGAGTTGGCGATGTTACACGCGCGCTGCTCCTTCCATTTCGAGTATGACTTTCAATTCCAAGATGCGTGTGTGTATAAAGGTTTCATTATATATATATATCTCTGCTTTAGTAGCGTAGCTTTTAGCATAAATAATCTCGGCCGAGTTTATCCGGCTCGAGCGTAATTATACCTTCCTACTGCGTGATATAACACTTGGCTAATTGATTACATGCGCGAAAAGCACAGGGGCCGGGCGGATTATAAAGGCGCGTTACATCTCGCGTCCAATCAACCGGCGGCGCGGCCCCTTAGTTTGCGCCTCGGTGCAGAGGATACGTACGTTCGACGGGCCCCGCGGGGAAGCTGATGGACCGGCCGGTCGGAGAAGAGTTACAGCCGGGCCTTGGCACCTGCGGCCGCCGCCTAATGGCATCCCATCAGCGGGAGTAAAAAAAAAAACGGGTGGGGGGGGCAAAAAAATAGCTTTCGAAAATCCGCGGGACAGCCGGCGCGCAGGTATCAATCTTGCGCGCGCGGGATATCGCGCCGGTAATTACCGCGCGCTTCCGCGGGCGGCGCGTGCGTGCGCCGCGATCCGATGCGCCGCGAGGAAGGAAGCCGCGCCGGCCGTCGAACGAAAGTGCATTGACTCGCCGCCCGCGGCGGCCGCTTCCTCCTGCGGCTTTCCTCGCCGGTCTGTCTTCCGTTTTTTTTTTTTTCGATCCCCGTGGAAATACCCGCCCGGGGATTTCAGCTCCACCGCGGATTCCGCGAATGCGTGTATGGAGGTAATTGTGGTACGTCTATTATATATATATATGTACAGATTCTCGCGGCGGCATTGTCGCAAGAGGGGGAGACAAAAAGAGCGCGCGCGATAAAAATGGTGATTCGAGGTTTTTTTCTTTCCTTTTTTTTTCATTGCCGGTTGCATGTCCCCGGGCCCGACTTTATACTCTATATATACGTGCGTTTCTACGGCTGCGAGATGGATCATGCAGCTCATGCGGCTTGCAAAAGACGCGCGCAACCGCCTGCACAATCGCAATCGTCGTTAAGAACGTTGCACAAATCAGTCGCAAGGTTGGAAAACTTAACCGCCCAGTGGATGTGTATCGGTAGGGAAGCATAATGCGACCTGCGGCTTGTACGTATATATATACATATACGCGTTTAACCGGAACTAACCCTGTCTAATTCTCCAGCTTGTCAGTCGGCGGCCGCCGTGTGGAGATTAGAGAAGCCGCCGATTCGAGACCGGCTTTCAACGCTCGTGTTCCTGCCACGATTCAATCAGTCCGGTTCCATCTAGCCGCGGCTGCCTCGAGAAATCGCGATAGTTTCTTTCCCCCCCGGCGGCAAAAAGTTTAATGTCCCCAAAAACCAAACGCACTCGTAGACTTCCGCCACGCTTCGCGTCTCGCTAATTTATTGTGTGCGTTTCCGTTCAGCTTCCGCGCAAAAACCCCTTATAATTTCACGGGCGCCGCACACTTTGCACCCGCAACCATAAGCGTTGCGCGATAAAAATTAATCAGGCGCTCGAATTTTTCCCTAATCGGACGTGCGGTGACAGTGACCGAAAAGCACCGTCGGCAAGCGAAAATCGGGCCGATTGACTGAAACCAAGCGCAGAACGTCAATGTCTTCCCCGCGTTATATGTACACATCCGGTGCGGGGCCGATACTCCGCGGCGCTAGCATTGAAACGTACGAAAAGCCGGGCGGGAAAAAAAAAATGTATCTTGGTCATCGATAGACCGGCGCGCCTTTCGACAAATTACCCCGCGTTTTCATTATCGAAGTTACGGCATTGCGAAACAAGGGCACTCGGTTTCGTAATATTTACGAGTTGCCAAGCCGCGAGCATTGTGCGCGCGCTCGCGCGCTCTTGTACTTTACGGTTTCGAATAAAATTGCGAGCGCCTTTAAAGCACCCGAGCGGCATTTTCCAAGATAATAAGCAATGAATTATTCAAATGAACGTTACATACCGCGCGGCTATTGTTGACAGAAAAACTCTACGCTTCGATTATTAAGAGTTTACGTCTTATAGCCGCGCGTATATAGCTGTATCTGCCTTTTTATTTCACGACGCCGTAGTTCCGCTCGTGTTTTCTTCGGATTGCGATACGCAGTGACAGAACTCCGTTGGCGCGCCTTTGCCCCAAGATACCTTGCCGAAACCAACAGCTAATAACTTTCATAATTAAGTGTTTGTTTTTTCTGGAATACCGTCTACAACTTTTTATTTGATTCAGTTTTTCTCTACGTTATATCCAGTTCTAATTGAATTGATATAATGTACAATTATGCAACTGAAATAAATTTGTTCGTTTTCTATTATTTGTACATGTGTAAAAGCGAGTGAAGACCCCCTAGTAAATTGTATGAAATAATTTATAGGTTACATTAATAATAATAATTCATGCTCAACACTTTTTATAAACACTACGCGTTAGAGTACTAACGTCTCCTTATATGAATTATAATAGTCACGCAGCTCCTAAGTATTATACTTTTCATGGCTATTATGTATTCACGCACCAGTGAAAAATGTCTTCTCTTCCACAAAGTCGCCTCTCGCTTGGTCTATACAAAGTATTCATCGATTTATGTCGCGCGGCATTTTTCAGGGATCTTCGACAGATCGCAAAAGACATAAAGAACCGAAAGCGACGAGATTATATATAAGTCTCAAGGACGAGGAGCTACGCAACTGGTGGACAAGGCCGTCTGCGAAATTTAGACTCTCCTATTAATGGCCGGGGAGCGAAATTTTCGAATAATATGGGTCCCAAATTGAAGGGTACGCTCAGGAAGGGCATAGTAAAAGTGTAGGATCGAAATTTGAAAAAAAAAATCGGTTGATTGCTTAGACCGGTTTGCGCAACTGTATATAATAGGATTACCGCAAAGTTGATATAGATAAGGTTCTTACTACTTTGTTTAATACGTGCTGGAAACTTGATTACGCACATTGGAAGTCTGGGATTATGTAAATATGAGTGTAATATACCTGCTAAAGTGAGTTTATTATATATATACACATTCGATTTTATCCAACGTTACTTTTACCGCCACATAAATTGTCAGGAATTCCTTATGATTTTCGTACGATATGCCCGGATTAAAAGAGACAAACAAAAATTTTGAAACCTGTCAGGAAAAGTTTGCATGCTGTGAATCTGCAAGGTGTTATTACCATTACCTTGTCACGCAAGCATTAAATTCTCCAAACGTAAGATGCGTATATATACGATAACTAACATTAAAGTAATACTACAATTGACTTTCTAGTATGTAAATGGCAGGCATTATGCCTGTCGTCTTGTATGTATTTTACAAAATAAGTTTCGCTATTGTATATTGTCACCAATATTAACATAGCCAAATGGAGCGTCTAATTAAATGGAGATCAGTCTATAGGGACGTGCCGATACGTGACTTTGTTATGCGAGCCTGGCTTTCCTTTCAGACGGGATATAATTATGCAAAACTTGGCTTCGCGGGTGTTTATAAGGTTAAGTAATAATAATACGCATATAATGCGCATAGAACAAGTTTTTTGACGAATAAAAAAAGAAAAGAGAAATCTTTGCGACATTGTAAGAGTCAAGAGAGTGCATCACTTGACAAACTTGGACTCATTGTGCATAAATAAGATGTTTTCACTGCCTATGCTTTTTTACGAGTTTATTTACAGATGCATATTTCTCGTCAATTTCGATCACGCGTGAGTTCGGAAGGAATTGCGGTATTAATTTATACGACCTCGTAAACCGAAGTCATTACTTTCTACTTGTCTTTTCTAATTTCAAAAAGCCTTCGAATCACGTCTACATCATACGAAAAAAATTAAAGAAATTTCTATCAAGTTTCATTGACCTTGTTGTATAACGAGCGGGTACACCGAGCGAAATGTCGCAGTGTGCAATTATTTTGGACAAAAGTCGAGCAAAATTAACGATCAATGATGTTTTGTTTGAAACCGATTTGTCATCTACAATAACGTTTTTATTATCCTAGTACGACTGATCTCATTCCGCGCCGAAATATTAAAAGCGGTAAAACCTGACACAGTTCAAGACAAGCACTTTCGATTTATTGGTACTTTGAAGACACTTTCGAGCCAGTTAAATCCTCCTGTTACCGCCTGCAGTAGGGCGAGTTTGAACAATAATACACTTTCATTGAGCTTCGTAATGATTTCATTGTTCCGCTTGGGCATTAACATAAAGAAGGCTTCTCACCGCGGGGAAGACGCTGGCTTTTTTGCTCGGTGAATAAATATTGGCTCGCACGGAAGAAACGCGAAAGAAAGCAAAACTTTTTACCGCGTGAAAGAGAGTCGATAAGTGCCGGCCAGGAGAGGAGGATTTCCAGCCGCACTCGCAGGGCCCTGTACACAGCGCGCTCGAGTGTGTGCCTGTGTGCGCGCGAGCGGAGGGTCGAGCATCCGTACAATAGTCCGAGTGCATCGCCCTTAGGAGTTGGCCGAAACTCTTTAATATTCTAGACACCTATGGCAGTGCGGCCGGTCACGCGCTCGTAAATGCCCCATGCGCGCGCTCGCGCTCTTTTACCGTTAGCTTTTGTCGGCCGACCCTCCCACATGTCGGCGCTGCGCGTCCCCTTCGTTAATCTATACACGCAGCATTGTTTCAGATTTACAACTTGTGGACAGCTGCTGCCGGCAGCTTCCCGATGTAAAGGATGATGCTGCTCCTCGTTCGCTTCACTCGCGGTTTACACATCCTGCCTATCTGGACAAGCTTCCTTGTCCTCTTGTGGACTCCCTTGCAATTGGCAGATTTTTTTTTTGAGGCCTCCACGTATTATAATATTTAATAGACGAATTCTGTGTGCAAGCTTTCATATGGAGAATTAGGTTCCGAAAGCGCGTAAACTTAGACGTCTTCATTGAACTGCTGCAGTATAAAGAAATTTATCAAGTTTCTAGCACGTTTGTTAATAGAATTTATGGTTTAAACCAGTTTTTGGCGACCTATACCTAATGAAATAAAAATTTAGGCGCCCAAAAAGTCACAGGTGCTAGATTTCTTTATGGTTTATGAATTTAGGAGTTTGAATTAACACGTTAGTCATAAAACCTTTTAGATTTGTTGGAACCTGAAATAAATTGAAGGCATCTGCAAGGAGAAAATGAGCAGAACCGAAAATGTTTTGTTCAAATTCCTTAGTTCCATATCTACGCAGGCAGAAATCGTTAAAATAATTGATACGCAGTCGTTCGTTCTGGACTGGCACGCGAGAGCCAATTTATAAAATTTGATACAATCGTTGAAAAAGTGAACCGTGTAAACATTGGAAAATGAAAAGCCTTCTCGAGCAAAGTGGAGAACGACCGATTGTCCGCGAGTCTCGTACTCGCGGCGACTCGCCTTCACTTCACTTGGCTCTTATCCCAAAGAAAAACAAAACGAAAGTGTTACAAGTGGAAGCGTGAAAATCGAAACGATCGCGTGCAATTCGCGTGATTGAAACTCGGTGGGCGCAGGATTCCCGAGCGGCGACCCAATTAAAAAGCGAAGCCTGGAAAAGCTCCGGGTGCAACGGTACCATCGTAACGCCGATCTCATGCGTGGAAATGCGATACAATAAGTGAAGCCGGCGCGCGAGATCGGATCGCCGCTTGGTTACCTAACCAAGAGCTGTTACACTTTTTCTCTTTTCGGGGTGACGTATTATTTAATGATGTTACGCGGCCTGACGCAGCTCTTGCCCGCGTGTATATAGGGCAAAAAAGCCCGCGTTACTTCATCGCGCCCGTGTCGATGATCCGCTGCGAACGGAGCCCCGCGGGGGTTTTGTACTGTTTTTCGGCTGATTGGACCGGCGTACGGGATCCATGTGCCGTATAGCGCGCTACAAAAAGCGCGGGATGCCTCGTCAACGGGGAAGAGTCGCGACCGCCCACTCGTCATCCTCCTTGGGGTTTTCCTCGTAGCGATCGGGAAAAAAAAAATAGGTAAATGCCCTGAGATTGGGTTTTTGTCTTGCGTTCAATACACGGTTTTATCCGTAATACAGTTTTAGGACTTTAATAGATTTAATTTTTATCCGATTGTTCTTGTTAAGGCGCAAGAAAACATTCGAGCGTTGTTGAGAAAATTCGGTAAAAGTGCACTCGAGGCCAAAAAAGTTCTCGTGCAATTTATGGAAAATTCTCTTTCAGATTGATCCTTTTTGAAAGGATTTTTTTTTTCGCGAGTAAGAGTAAAAGAGCGGTGTTACTTAATAATAACTGATCGTTACGATGAAAGAATTTGGGTAAAGAGGTCAAAATAATGAAAGTGATTATTATATATTTTGCGAAAATAAAATAATTCCTCAATTACCTTTCACTGGGATATTTGTTGGCGTATTTTATAAGTGACAATAGGCAGGGGGGTTAAAAGGGACCAAAAGATACGTACATGTATATCCACTGGTAAACGTAAATTTCAAAGTCAAAGGGGCAAATTAAAGTCGCGTAATAATTGCGGCGTCGCGGTCCACAGTTGTCCGTTCAAGTGAGTGTATCCAGTCGGGGCGGGCGGAGAAACGAGGCGGCCGATGACTCAGCCGAAAAGGATTCCAAATTTTTCGCGCAAACAGTGTCCTTTCTCAGGCGCCCAAGGCCGGACTCGGGGCCCCTTAAAAAATGCCGCGAAACCGAATCCCTGCCCCCGGGGATGGACAGGGTAAACACGAGCGCGGAGCCGTTGTGCGGATCGGCGCGAGGATGCAGCCGCGGGGCGAGTTGAACGACCGGAAGAGCGCGTCAATGGGATACGTACACTGTGCCCGAGGCGAGGTGGTCCAAGGTCGCCGGACGCCTTTTTCTCCGGTTATATACCCGCGTGGGCCTTGGCAGCCAAAGCGCCCGCGCGAAATGTCAAAAAAGAAAACGTCCCGCGCTGCTGTCTCTCGGTCCAGCCGCGTTTATCGCCACCGGCGATCGGCGAGCTATCCACCCGGGATTTCCCTCGGCGCGGACCCTTTCGCGGGACGGCTTGAGGTAGCCGCGGTAGGGCAACGCGAAAAAAAAAAATGCCTCCTTGTGCAGGGGGCCCGGCTTGAGGTGAAAAGTTGCGTTTTATTCGACGAAATCTAAGAGAGTGAAATACGAGTGGGGCGCTTTTAACGGGCTAAAAAAATAATTTACGATCTGTCGGAATTTTTGGTTTACAGCGTCACTAAATTACATAGTCATATGCAGAGTGCCGAGGCATAGGCCGCCCTGACGTAACGGGGTGATTCTGCAACCAGGCGCGCGCGCGCGCACCTTTTGGCCGAGCGATCCTTTTGTAACTGGCGATACTTTGTTTATTGCCGAGTGCCGGCTTAGACATTGTTTAAAACAATTATTTGCTCGAGTGCCTCGGTGCCCCATGTGCGCCAATGATAAGTAGGTCAATTGGAATTAATTTTTCCGCGCAACTTTTACCTCGGCTTTTATACCCTTCAATTTTTATTGCGAAACCGTGTCAGCCGCCCGCGTGTATATCACGCCGTATAAAATAATAACACGTCCTAGCCGAGCCGAATGCAGCGAGGGGCCGGCGCGAGCCAGCCACGAGGATCGTGACGAGGAGAGCCCAACAAGGTATAATAATAAGGACAATATTTGCTCGGCGTAGTTGTATAAGCCGAGGCTCGATCGAGCGCGACGAAAAAGGATCCAATCGCCCGGCGAGCTGCGCACGCTATCAAGAGGCTCTCCACGGCAGACTGGCTTCCCCGAGCAAAGCGCCACCGCTTATCCTACGGTTGCGTAAAGAGCCTCCCGCGGGCTTTTTCCAACAAAGGCGAAGGAAAATAAAACAGTGTAGATGCACCGGCGACACACGCGGGCGCGGGCAAAAGGGGGCAAAAGGCGAGGCCGGAGGAATGCCGCCGCCGGATGGACACCCCGGGCTATTATGCAAGCGGCGCCTCCGCCCCGCGCCTGCATATATACACGCACGCCCGTGCGTATAAATGATATATATATATATGTGTGTACGCATACGCGGATTGGCGGCGCGCGTCGTGACCCACATGTATTACAAAGCTCGGCCGGTTGCGCACTGGGTATAACCCGCGCGGGGCCGAAGGACGAGCGGGAGCCCGCGATCGGCCCCCTTGCGCAACGCCGCGGGTTTTTGCCGGCGGAAAGGGGGTCAGTGGGGTCCGGTGTCGCCCCCGGGGAGATACGCGGGAGCGGCCCTCTGCAGCATCCGCCCTTTTTCTCCTGGACCAAGGCCGAGGGCGGCTCTGAGGCAACGTCGGTGGATGTGTACAGTGTCGACCTCCGTGACGAGGCGCTCGTCGCTCCCGGGATTCGAAAGTCTCGGAAGGACGACTGCCGTCCGCACGATAACGTCCGGCTTCGCGTTCTTGCCACCCGCGCGTCTAATTAGTTCCCCGGGGCTCCGCTGGCTCGCGGTGAGCTGTCGGCCGGGCGTTCTTGCGGGAAACCCGCGGTAAACAAACTGTTGTTGATTCCGCGGCAAGAATTTGAATAATCGCACGGTGCTTTTTCGAAGCCCACTCGGAAGTGCACCGCGACGCCCAAAGCACCAGGAATGCCAGACTAGAACGAATATCCTGAACGCGATTCAAGTTCAATGCTCACGTTACTTCATGCCAGTTGTTTCAGCCTGTAGAAGATTCGGGATTTTAACAGATTAATCATTTGACGTTTATTTCACAGGCTCAAAGCTCGCCTGATTATAATAATATACCGCGACAAGTTTTTACTTTTATCTTAAACTGCCTTCGTGTATATAAGGCCGCTTTTTAATTTATTCCTATTCCATCTATCGTGAACGCGATGAATGCAGAGGTTTCTTTTAATTTCCCCTACTCCGAAATATAAATAATCATCTAATCTCATAATCCTATGGGCACCGCCGCGAGGAAACGGCAACTTAATACAGCGATAAAAAGAGGCCCTCGAACGTCGGATCGACAACGGGGGGGGGGGGGCCTTGGGCCAAGCTTCGTGCAGGTCGAAAGGCTCGCGGGGAAGCGCGGCGTGCCCTCGGCCGCTCGGCGGGGGCGGGGAAGGGCCCCCATTAGACGGCGGCGGCGGGGACAGGCGCCGGGGAAGGGGGCGATTAGGAGCGGCTCTCGGCGGCGGCGGCGGCGGCCGAAAGTGAAGGTTCGAGCGCGCGCGCGAGTTCCCCAGATTCAATTTCGAGCGGCTCGCCGCTCGGTTAAGTAACAATGCCTGGCGCAGTCTTCGCGCGCGACTCGGCCCGAACGGTCGACCGGCGGCGGCGCGCGCGCCCCGCACCTCGACAGGCCCACGTGCGCCCGGACGCGATGCACTGACGCCCACCACCGGACGACGAGGATGACGACCATGTGAGTGACGCGCCCTTTCCGTTGGGGGTTCGGTCGGGGGTAGAGCACCCGCTCCTTTCGAATAAATGGTCTAGCCTGCGGAGCGCAGTTGTTCCATCAGGCTGACTGCCGGCAGTGGAATGTAACACGCGCTGCGGGTCGCTCGGATTCTAATCGAACTGCGCTTCGCTCGCGATCCGGGGGCTCTCTTTTAAAAGTACAAGTAAACCGCACGGGTGATTTGTTGGGCTATGTGTTGAACGCTCCGCGATCGGTATCTTCCAATTATGAAATGACGTTCAAATTTACATACATGAATTACATTAAAGTCCGGTGAAACAGATGTCTTGATAAAATATATACACAAAGTCTTTCCAGGGGCGAATCTCGAGAAAAAGCTTACGCATAGATAAGGCATAAAGTACAATATGTAACCTTTTTACATGCATCATAACCCAGATATTTTCAATATTTACATTTCAAAATAAGTGGCCTTAAACGAATCTTCTCTCAAGGTCGAGTATTACGTCGCGAATCGAGATATTTAAACGGGTCCATCGATATAAATTATCCTCTCGCACAAGTATAAGGGAGCATAAAAAATCTTCGATGATTTGCTTTTAAATCGAATTCATTGAATTTATTCAGTGCAGTGTTGAAAGCCCAGAAGTGGAATACGGTTTGTAGACATTACCGAATTCGGCACAGTGATACACTCCACCGGTTTAAGTGTCCACTTGCAGGGATATTCGTATGCCCGCGTACGTCAGGAAACGAGAATCGTGATCTTGTTGCGAAAAAAATGCCTTTCGCGTTACAGGCACACGCGTGTATATCAAGTGTTGAAATATATATAAAGAAAAATTAGCTCTAATATTAATGCCAACATATTCTGCATTCCGACTTTTTTTACATAAGCTAAAATATTTTTTTCCCCCTACATCCGACTTACAGGCTTTTTATGTAAATGCACACCATTTTTTCCAGCTTTCGCACTGCGCTTAGGTGTATTATTTCCAACTTCTCGGAGTTGTAATGAAGAAAATCATATAACTGTGAAAGTGTGAATTGTGAAATGACAGAGAAATTATCGCGATAATTTTAAATACAAACATCATTATGTCGATAAATCGTGGGCGTATTTATTAAAATCTTATGTAAAATTGAGTGCTATATTTGACACTATCTACGATTTTGCGGTTTATGAACTTCGGAAGTCATTCGAGATCAGAATTCTCGCGATATTTCTGATTAAATGCGGAAGTTTTTCGGTATTAATCAAAATGGTTAAGTGAAAATTAGACGACTTGTATATTTATTGCTGGTTAATAGACCGATACGATAAAAATTGATAATATATAAATATAATAAGCAATATAACTAAATATCACTAAATAAGTTGGAAGAATCTTTTCGATAATAGAAACTTGTATGTTATTGTTTATTGATTTGATAAATGTTGATAAGTGTTGCTTGTTTTAGAGAATTTTCGAAGGAATTAGCTCATTTTTAAATAATACGTAAATCAAATCACATCTCGTATGTAAAACTGGCTTCAAACGTAATCAAAATAATCACATGCTGTCACCATGCCTTAAAGCATTAGATAAGAGTAGATGTTATAGCATGTTTTATATTACAAAAAGTGATAAAACTGAAAACTCATTTAGTATTATATTCTTTCTGCTCAAAAACTGACAAAAACCCATTTAGATTTCTATCAAAGCTAATGTATGTTTAATTCATAAAATATCCTAAAAGTAAAATTGTATCTTTACTTCTATGTATAATAATAAAGTAAAAGTACAGGTTACGAGAGAATCAATTTTCTTTCCAGCTTAAAAATTTTACTTATACAGTTAAACAAAAGTACATAAATTGAGTATTGAATTCTGAATAATAGCTATTAGAGAGATTGTCTAGCGGTTTCACTGCACTCGTACAATAACTTTTTTTCGTATTAAACCTAATGCAATAATTGAATTTTTTTCTAAATTGCCGGTACAAATGTCTATCAAATAGAAGTTTCTGGAAATGAAACTGTCAGATTTATACAGCATTCTCCAAAATGTTTTAAATATTTTAAAGTAGTAATCGTTTCAAAACTCTCTGAGAATGACGAAACATTCCAATCGTCTCCAATCTTATTGCATACAGGATTCGAAAACCCTCTTAAAAATGGAAATATGTCGTTGTACAGTCATACAAAAGAACTTCTATAAATGTCAAGAAATTTCCGAGGAATTTCCTGAGTGACCGAGATAAGAATGCAAACGGCTCCCCTAGGGAGAAAAATTAAAGGAAAAAAAGCCTGCTCGCGCGGAGATACAGCACGGTTTCGTCACCAATTGACGGTTCGCGGGATATAATCCGTCTGTCGGTTGCGTCCCTGTTGGCGCTCCTACGACCGGCTTTTGAATTCGCACGCGAGCACATCTCTCGATCGGCGTACCTTCGATCTTTCGAAAGGGGCGATTGCGCAAGGTGCTAGTTCGTTTCGGGGGCGCGGTGGAGATCAAACGCGGGCGAGTTGCCCGCCGGCTGCGATCCGTACAAGAAGTACAGCTGTAATTGCTCGTCGAGACTCGTTGTTTCGCCTGGTGATTAGATCTGGCTTTTTGAGCCGGTCCAGCTGCCTCCGTATACGGCGGCTCCAATTGTGCGGTCGCGTTTTAATAGCCTCGCGGCTACATTGGGACAACTCGGGGGAACAATTAGCCCCGGGTCGCGGGTTATCGGCGTCCCTCGGCCGCCGAAAAAAAAAACCTTGCTCCATGGTACCGAGCCTTTTTCGAATTGGACTCTCTACAAATTCGGCTCGAACCAGTTTGTCCAATGTCTCAGTTACGAAAAAGGATGAACTTACTGGCTAACGCTCATTTACGGGGGATAAAGAAGGCCGCGCTCGATTGAAAATCCGATCGATCGCGCGAAATGGACCGGTATAAACGTTAAACTTATACCAGCGAATTCTTAGATCAGCGACTGTCGAAAGAAAACCGTCGATAATGAAAAATCCTGATCGTTTTAATGAGGGCCGCGGGAGAAGTAAAGGCGGACGCGGGGCGGCCGCGAGCAAGCTCAAAAAAAAAAAAACGTTCGTCAAAGAAACCATAGATACCCGCAGCCGTCACGATGTGCGGCAAAGGAAAGCTGTAAAAGCGCGCGCTCGCGACTCGGGCGAAGTTTAATGATATGTTGGCCGAGGTAGCAGTGGAAATAAATGAGCGAAGCGAGAGAGAAACAATAACGCTTGGGGGTCGCCCCGGTTCTGGCATTAAAAGACCGATATTTTTCGCGTTAGGTCGGAGAGAGCCGGAACGCCTCGCCTTAGGAATACCGTGCGATTTTTTGATCATCGAGAACGCGCCCGCTCCTTCGTCCATTTATTCGCGCAACATATCTAACTTGATTACGAGTGATCAGGGGTCTCTCAACTCGCAGTCCTGCGTATCGAGCGTTTCATTTTCATTTCCGTACGTTTATTTTGTCAAAAGCAGGCGTTTTAATTGATCGTATATAGTTCCGCTTCCTCTATTAGGATTGACTTTTCAAGAAAAGTAACGTTACACATGCGCTTATCAAATTCGAACATAAACGTATCTTGCAGAAAAAAAATAACAATTTCAATTCAGCCTTGTACGTGCGGTGCAAATCAATAACTTTCGAAATCCGTTTATTTTAAGCTTTAACTGCCAGTTGAGCGCTCTGTGCTATAGATATATTCTTTAATATTCAATATGCGGTGTAGATAAATGTTTATTGAGCTAGACCGTGAATCACACGGCTGTCATGGCTGCACGGCTGCACGACACGAGGTACTAGCCCAATTCGATCATTGAAAACGCTATATTTGTAAATCACCCAAACGCCTCTTAAATTCGTCCATACAATTTACTTTCGAATATCGGCATTTGCATGATTAGTTTAATTGGAATCTTGCGTGATAACTCTGGTGCTTTGGATTTTTAGCTTTGTGCTTGCATCCTTGTATACCCTGCGCAACGCCATATATTATACGCGCGTGCCTTCTCTCAAAATAGTTATTTGCGCGCGAAAATCGAGAGCGCTCCAAATTGCAACAATACGCCCGCGAGGGACATTTAATCTGCACCAACTCTTGTTAAATTAAATTGCTTCGCTCTTTTTCATGATTTTCTTTTAACCGTGGCCGAAAGGATTATACTTGTAATCGCTGGTTATTACTCGCATTCCATATTTTGACTTGGACGTGTATACGTGTACATTGACAAAGACATTGATGTTCGTTAAAAAAAAGAAAAAAAAAATTAAAGAAACGAGGATACGTACGCAGAGAACGCGTGCCAATGGAAAGAGCGCAAGAGACAAGGCTTCCTTCCAACCGCACGCATGCTTCGATGCCTCCACCATGCGAAAGCGCACTGCGCTTACTTTTCCAGTGCAGGAAACGTTGTATTATCTCACGCGACGTAAATTCTTCCTGCACTGCACTGGCGCTTGAAAACGTTCACTCGAATGAAAAAATTGTTCAAGTTCAAGGTGCGAAATTCCTTCAGTTGCACCCTAGACTTAACTGGGAGTTAAAGCCTCGCTGCGCGCGTACTGAAAGAAACTGCGACCTCGAAAACATTGTTTTTTTTTTCCCCCCCACGAGACGCTATCGACATCGGTAAGTTCAATGAATGATTCCGAAATTCCCGCGACCTTACAAGGCCGCAAGAAACTCGAAAAAGTGAAAAAAAAAGGAACAAGCTTTAATTTAAAATCCGGCGAAAGCCCGACACTTACCACGCGGCGATTCCTTTTCCCGCGCAAAATATGGACCAATGGGTTAACGCGCGTTCTCCGACCGAAGGACTTATTAACGCATACCGGTGAAAAATCTCAGGCGAATCAGCTGCAGTTCCCAACCCGAGACGCGCCGAAGGGGAGCGACGCGGGTTTTCTGTCCCGCAACAAAAAAAAAAAATGAAAAAAAAAGAGCATCTCTCGAACAGGAGCGTGTACATTTGAAAGTGCGCGTGCGCGGCGCGGGTATAACGTGTACGTGGCCGTGCGGGACTCTCACTTTCCTCTCGTGCTTTGTAAATATTAATCGCCCGCGCCCCCCCGGACCCGCCGAGATGCTCTCCGGCGCAATCGTATCGCGGGCATGAGCCTCGAGGTGAACGATTGATGCCGCGGCCATTCTGCGACGGTAATATTGTACGGAGGCAGGGTAATGAGCCGAGCGCCGTATTGGGAGAGCCGCGGCTGTACGGTGCGAGGGTCCCCCCGGGACGTTTCCTTTTTCGACTTCCTCATTGATTTCTTTTCCCCTTGGCAGCGGATTATTGATGCGGATCTATTAGTCGGCTTGACTTGCCTGAGCCGCGCGCAGTCGGACACCTTCGCCGCGCGGGGATATAATACACGTGCACGTGTATACACACAGCGTAATTAGAGGCGGCGTCGTGTACACGCGTGCCGCTGGGCTTTTTCTTCACAGAGGCAACCTTTCGAACCTTTCTCATCGCGCGTGTTCCAAGAGGCGGAATTGAATTCTTCCGCGCGGCTCAACGCACAATGCGCTACGCTTTGGCGGACGCGTTATACATACATACAGTATAACGTAATAAAAAAAGAAAAAACTAGGTGTATCCCAATAAGCTGCGTAACAGTCCGGCCGTTACACTGTCAATCGAACGGTGTAACTTGAGCATCGAAGGCGCACGGTAGCGCACACGCGTGCACACGAAATCTAACGAGCTACGCGTAGATTCGGCATTATATCCTCTTGCGCCACGCGTGCATAATTACGATGATTTACATGGGGGCCGCGTGAGGAAACCGGGCGGGCGCAACGATAAAGTTTCACCCGGTGATCGACGTATCGCGAGATCCCCGCGGCTCGATCCACGGCGGCCGGGCTCGCGCCTCAACTGCCGAATATCTCCCACAGGAGGGGATATATACTGTCGACGCGTCGCCGGCCGGACACGCGGCTGTGCGCGCTCGTTAATCAACCGGGGAAAATAACGCGCGAGCCGTCTCGGGCGGCGACAACCAATTTTCCTCCAGCGAGGACGCATGCAGGCCAACTCTCGCCATTGGGAAAATGTCATTTTCCATTGGGATACACGTCGGGGGGGAGGAGGGGTGCGCGTATACGTGTGCCCGCGGCAGGGGGCGCACGCGGGCCGGAGGAGCTCACGTGGAGCGGGGCCTCGATCAGTATGCTCCTCGGAATCGGGCCCGCGGACTCACCTCAGGGACAATGCCATTGCCATAGTGAAACAGTGAAAGTATGGTCATTCCCGCGGGCCCGGCCCGCGCGGCTCTTTCTGCTCCCGATTTTTCCTATCCTTCTTTGTGCACGCGTCCTCCCGTAGCGGCGCCTGCATGTAATACGCGCGTACAATAATATCTTGCGGGACACGCGTATGTATACGAGTGCAGTTGCTTTAAACAAAGGGTAATTGCAATTTCTACCGTGATAAAGCGTAGCGATATCTTTGATTTGACACGCGTGCCAACAAGTTAATCGAACTTATAACTAAGAATTCTTCTAGCGTTTCTCTCCGTGCGTGAAATCCTAGTGCAACGAGTCCTCTTAGACGTACATTACCGCGGTCTTTGTCTGGAAAAAAATCTCGATCGAAATCTCGGCTATGATTTATATCTCAAAACGGTCAGTCTGTCCTATACGGGGATAAAGCAACCGGTCCCCACACTTCTGCCCGCCGTGCAATCATTTGGATTCGCGTTACGTAAATTCTATTTTTAACCGGGAAGCTGCTTTATACGTTATAATACACAAAGGTATATGCCAGCGGCCGCGGTACTCCTGCGCCTACTCTATGCGTTTCTTTCCTGCTCTATTGTACGCGTCGCGGGGATAATTTATTGGCCGATTATATTCCTATACCTCCGTGGATTGGAGTTAAACTTTTTTATTAGATTTTAACGGATGCAACACAATATTTTAAGCGAGTTAATTAAATTCTACGCGGCGCGACTCTCGATGTATTGCCGCGGGAGACTTTCTAATCAGTCATCTTCGCGATAAAGCTGTATATTGCACCGGACGTCCATTGGAGCCCGTGCGATTGTAAAGCCGTCTTTTCAAACGAGGGAACCCCTGCGGTAACTTGACGCAAGCCTCTCCCCCCGCCTCGGCAAAGTGGAACGAGGAAAAAGAAAAAAAAAATAAAAATTGCGAGGAAAGCGACGTCCCGGCTAATCCCCTGCTGTTTTGCCTGCAGGGCCAAGCTGCAGAGGCTGGCGAGCGCCTGGCTGGCGCTGAGCTGCGTTTCCATGGCGGCCGCGGCCATCGTCCCGCCGCCCTGGGCCAACCCGACGAGCAACCCCTGCGCGACGCAGCCGCGCGGCTGGCAGCTGCTCTACTGGCCGCCCGACGGCAAGTGCTACAAGATCTTCCAGGTGGGTGTGGAGACAGGGGCGCGCGCGGGGGTAAAAGTCCCGGCCGCGGATATTACCATTTCAAATGATCGGCCGTTGGGCATTCGAGGCACAGCCGAAATTAAATGTTATTCAGAAAAGCCCGAGCCGGCTTTGCGAAACCGCGCGGCCCGCCTCCGTACGCGCGCGCGCGGGGCTCGTGTGTGCGTGTGTATGTGCGGAGGAAAGTGCCCGACTCTGTTTGCTCGCCGCGGCCGTGATTATAACCCGGGCGTCGTTTAGCTCCGCTGCCAAATTGCCGGATTGATACCGCGGCACTTTTTTCACCCCGCAGCCGGGCGCTCGTAATGCTCGGCTAATGCTCTATTAATACGCTGTTATTAACAATTACGCCGTATCATGTATGCGATAGGAGAGTGGGGTCGACCTGTAACGCGGGAAAAATACACGCGGCAGATTTCATATTCGTACGGAAAATATAAGCAATGCGTTACACTCTTTCCAATCGTACGTTCAAGCATAATTATAAATGTATCGCATTCGCCCTCACAACGTAGACTTTATGTGGCATAATTCAGAAATTATTTATCTAGTTGTTTAATGTTATATGCACTAGTATGTAGGTTATCTTCCTAGTTTATATTCAAGGTTTTGTTTTATTTAAAAAACAATCAACTCTGTTGTTCTTAAAATCATAGTTTGAAAAATATCTACTAAATTATTAACGTCAACCTTGGCGATAAAAACGCTTTCAATCTGTAATTCATCAATATGAATTTATTTAGTAGAAAAGGTCACGCCTTACAAGGATATTGCTGCAATAAAAATCAAGAAATTTGAACAGCTTAAATTAAATGCTTTGACAGCTTATAATCACAGGCCAAACGTGCAAGAATATTTTAAGCACGGAATCAAAAGTAAATCGATTGAATAAGTTCATCTGCACGTTTCGCCTCATATACCTCTACGCGTGAATTAATTAATTAATAGTCTCGGCAAGTGAACAAACAGACCGGCTTGAAACGATCCACGTCTATTGAGCGAGGTTATAACGTAGGCACTTTAACGGTAGATTGCGCAAGCCGGACTTTATCGCGCGTAAAATCGACCTATTACTTATTCATACCCTCGATCGCATTCATAATACCCTCATCTCGAGCGCATTATAAATAACTCCCGGGCCGGCCACGCGGTTCGCCAGCTTGGAAGTCAATCGGCTCGCCCGAGAAAGCTCCTTGTGAAAACGAGTGAAAAAGACGGAGAATTGAATGCCCCCGACAGATCGGCGCGCCCTGCCCGGAGACGATGGAGCTGAGCCCCTCGGCCGTCGGCAGCGAGGGCAGCGCCGAGTGCCGCTGCCCCCCAGGCACGGCCCAGTCGCCGAGGGACGCCCTCTGCCATCCCATATTCACCAAGGCCTCCTGCCCGCGAGGCCAGTACTTCGCCCCGGTGCCCGAGGCCCTCGGCAAGCCCAGGTTCGTCTCTCCGCTCATATATGTATATTCGCTTTCGATTTGTGCGCACGTACGGGGATCGTTGAGTCGAGAAGGCCGCGGGAGCTACGTGGCTCGAATCTACTTTACAATTCCTCGATGGCAATTCATCGAGCTGATCTACTGGGATATACTTATTATGATGAGCTACGAGCGTTAAGAGTACTTATCAACTGAGCAACTCGGCTACGGGTGAGCCTGCAGAGCGGAAATGTGGAATGCCAGCGCAATAGGAAATGAAAAGTACTTTTATTTAGAAGTAGTCGTCGCTATTACGGCACTTTCAAACGGTAGTTTTTATGTCCGGTTCGGGAACAATACAGCGACTCGGAGGTCCGCTTAATAAGATAAACCATCGAGTGTCGAGCACGGTAAGAAGGACTGACGTATACGGCTCGTCACGATTTGTACACAAAATTTGTAACGATTTTCGAGAAAAATGTTGCAATTGAAAATTAAGCAAACGTGCTTCCGTCGGAACACGAGATTGTCCGGACTCCCGCGTTTGAATCCTCGAAAACCGATACAGTTTTCGTCACTGTTTATGCACGCGCGATATATGCAGAAAATAGGGAAGAGGAAGAGTCACGCAAAGTTTCTTGATCCCCAGCTCTAAGAAGCGGTGGGGCGTGTGCCGAGAACCGGAGCCCTGCGCTGCCGAGGAAGTCTTCTGGCCGCGCGACTCCAAGTGCTACCCGCGACACTCGCGGGGCCCCTGCCCCAAGGGCGAGCTCCTCGTCCTCGACAAGGACGGCTTGGCCGTCTGCTCTTGTTCCCGGGACGGTGAGCTGGGGCGCTTCTACTCGCTCCTGGGAGCGGGCGGCTGCCACGAGCACTACACCAAGGGCCCCTGCCAGGAGCCCGGCGAGCTCTTCCTGCCCTCGGGCGAGTGCGGCTGCCACGAGGGCCTGCCCCACTACCACGCGCCCACCAGCATGTGCTACCCCCTAGGTGAGTCGAGGAGTCCCCAGGGACAAAGTAACGAGGTTGCAGGCGGGACGGAGCGCTAAGAGCGGGCTGTTGCAGGTGGGATCGGGCCCTGCGCCCCGGGCCACCAGTTCGTCGCGGCCAACGGCTCGACGCGGGCCAGCTGCGAGTGCAAGCCGCGGTACGTGCCCTACGCGGACGGGACCTGCTACCGGCTGCACACGCAGGGCCCCTGCCAGCCCGGAGACATGCTGGCCAACTCGACGAGCTGCGTCCCCGTGCCCTGCAAGCGCGGGCGGCTCTACTTCCCGCGCGAGCGCACCTGCTACCGCATCGGGACGAGCGGGCCCTGCGCCAACGGGCAGATCGTCCTCTACGACTACAGCGCCCGGCCCTCCGTCGACGGGGTCAGCTACAACGGCGTCTGCGGGTGCACGAGCGCCCTGCGCTCCTCGGGCCGGTGCTCGGACGCGGGGCCCGC
This sequence comes from Sycophaga agraensis, assembly GCA_018906755.1. NCBI lineage: Eukaryota > Metazoa > Arthropoda > Insecta > Hymenoptera > Pteromalidae > Sycophaga > Sycophaga agraensis. The sequence goes on from JACCIE010000011.1 coordinate 4,514,529, forward strand.
GGCCCCCGCCCTCCCGGACCGCTGCGACGAGACCCCGGGGATGCTGCTGATCAACCGGACCTGCCACCGGCTCTACACGCGCGGGCCCTGCGCCGAGGGCGAGTGGCTCGTGGCGCGCCGGCTGCCCCGCGCGGAGGACGTCTGGTTCGACAAGAGCCCCGCGCCGCCCCGGGCGCGCTGCGAGTGCCGCCCCGGGTACACGAGGACCACCGACCTCGAGACCAACAGCCTCCTCGCGTCGCCCGGCTGCCAGGCGCCCGCCGTCGGCCTCGCCAAGTTCCTCAATGACCGCGTCAAGGCCCTGGGCTTGTGACCCTGGACGACCCACCCTCTCCCCAGGCTTGCCCCAGCCGCCTAGTTCCACCTTCCTTGATCTCACTTTTTCAGACCCTCCCACCTCCCTTATTCGATGGCGCAGCCTTGCTAAACATCGCCGACTGGATCGTTTCAAACTCGACCGATTACCCTTCTCTAGGTTCTACTCTTTCAATTACTCTATCACTCAGTCTCGCGTTACTTTTCACAATCTGAAAATGAGATCGACGAATTCAAGCTTGACTATTCGATATTTCACCTTTACGAAGAATTGCATTCCCGTAGAAAAAGTTCTCGACATTCTACGCACAATTCTTCTATTATCATTGTTAGATTAAGACACTGTTCTAAACTTTTTGTACATATTATCATAAGAAGGAAGCGCGAAACTAAATGTCTACGCTAAAATAAAACACTTGACATTTCAATCAATGCATATCGATAAAATTAGCAAATTTATGTTAAACTGCTCTTATAATAGTAACGATTATTTGAATTAATATTTAAGAATTGCAATGAATTTTCATATGTTGTAATGATTAAAAGACAAATATATTCTTATGTGCCACTGCAGTAACGATGGTATGCTAAGAAATAGTCTATTCATAAACAAGGCATCGTTTTGAAGTAAATTTATTTAAGTAAGATCAAGTATCACGTCAATAAAAACAGGCGTTTTATTATTTATTGCTCAACTGTAGCAAATTGTAAATAGCTATGTTATCGATTTATTTCTTATTTAAGACTGCATCCAATAAAATATTGTAAAAGTTTTTTGAATAAATATTGATAAATCTTGAAAAACTTACGTTTTTGTGTGTGTAAGGTCTCGAATTTGCTGTTCCATATTACAAGCTTGCTGTTCTTTATAGACTATTTCCCTTTCCAAAGCAGCTATTTTCTCGGTTTTTTCATCAAGATCCATCTAATTAGAAAAATATAAATAAGTCATTTAATCAAAAAATTCAAAACGGAAAATCAATATATCGCTTTCTAAAAATTATTTAATATAGAATTAATAATTTATATGTGCCTATGTATATTCAAAATATTTTAAAGATTTAATGTTTAATTCAATATTTTTTGTCACTCTTTTAAAGGATAAAAGTGAAAAATATAGAATAAAATATTTAATCGATGGTACTTTTATTCGTAAAATTTTTGGCATGATTTAGGAGAGAAAAGCAAGAAAACTGAACCAAGCTGACTCTACGATTACTTGCCAGTAACTGATCCTTCTCGCGGTCCATCTGGGACATCTTAGATCGATGGGTACCAATCTCTTGTCTCAATTCTTTCATTTGATTGTCGAGCTGCAATTGCTGTCGTTCCATCATTTTATTTCTGTCTAAGGCATTAGACATCTCGTTCTCGCATTCAGTGAGCTGAGCCTGTACATCACTGAGTGCCTGGTCTGTTTGATCTTGTAAAGTTCTGAAATAACAAGCTACTACTCAATATAGATCTAAACGTATATTCCTTACGTTGAAGAATATACAATAATACATTAGTGATAATATGATTAATTTTAGTAGCTCTTCTTTTTAGTATAGTATTAACAAATTTATGTAAAACCCTTTAAAGATAACATGTATTTTGATACCTGAGCTGATAATACTGAGTTCGCTGCTCAGTAAGATCCTGTTTCGTCCTTTGAAGTTCTTCCTTAAGGTCCTCCAGTTGATCGTCAAGGCCGGATATTGCAGCACGTCGACTTTCCTGCACAATCAAAAGATCTCTGCGTTCTCGCTCAATTTGTACTAGGCGAGACTCCGTATAGGAAAGACATTCTCGGAGTCGACGTTGCTCGCTTACGTGAGCCGCAGTACCCAGCTACGTTTTTGTTTTTACCATGCGTGCGGGTGCGATAAACACAGGTTTCATCATGCATGCAGAATTCGTGACCATAATTACCAGATAAATTAATACACAGAAATGAAAAGAATGGAGAAAAATCAATAATTTAATATAAACGTGTTTATAGTAATGTAGCGAGCTTATAAATCATAGATTATAATAATTTAACAAATGCAAATCGATTATGTCTAAAATTGTATAATCTAATCGTTATCAAAATTATGTTGTGAAATATGTTTTACACTACATGTAATTAAAAATTTTGCTGATAATTGGGTAATACTTATTTAATATTTGAATTTCAACTAAACTTTTGCTACAAATTTTTTCTAAAGCGACGTTTTTAAAGAAATTATATTGGTATTAAAAATAGAAAATAATTAAAATGATTCAAATCTACTGTTTATGTAAAAAAAAATTAAAAAAAAAATATGATTCATGCATACATATCATGCGATTGAAACAAAACTACGATGTTACAAGTAAGTCAATCATAAATAAGTTATTAATCAACTGAATTTGAATCAAGGTATTGAACGGAAAACATTAAATAGCCCATCTTCGATTTGAATTCCTGAATATCACCTTAAGTCTTTCACGAAGCGCATCTCTTTCTTCGATCAATCTTTCAACATCACATCTCGCATTATCCCTTTCACGTTCCAATCGATCGATCTAAAAAATTGAGTGATATTGAAGATTTTAATTTAATTACTTTTAACACATAGATCTTTAGATTCAAATGGTGTTTTACTTTATTTGTATTTATACTATTTCTTTCACTCAATTGTGATGCGCCAGAGTTACAAACGTTGCAAGGGAAGTTAGAACTGTTTAATTGAAGTTTGTAATCCTGCACTTTATTTTCTAAATTAAATTTTTCTTGGCATAATTCTCTTTTCTCTCTCAATAGCTTCGATATAGCATGTTCCTTCTCGCTCATTTGAGCTTGTAGTTCGCAAAGCTGAGACCACAAACCTTCCTACAGAAATAAAATTTATTGTTACCCTAAAATAAATTATATAATATACATGGAAAAATATAAATATTACCAATATCTTACATTATCTTTTTCGACGTCGTGTTTACATTGATCTTTGATTTTCATATACTCATATTTGTAATTATCACGATCAATTTCTAGTCTCTCTATAGTGTTTTGTAGCTAAAAAATTATTTTACTTTAGATTGAGTACATTAAAATTGAAAAAACATTAGCATACCGATTCAATTATCACATTTTTCTCTCGAATAAGTTTGTCCGAATGACATTGCGATGTTTTTTCAAATGTTTTTTTTTCGTGCGAACATTTTGCGGTAGCACTTGATGATAAACACGCAGTAGATTTTTTCTCACTACAGCAATCGGATTTATCTGGATTTTTTGACGCTAAACTCAGAAAAAATTTATTTATATTATTAAAGATAAATTCTAAATTTTAAAACATCTCCACAGCAGCTTTTATTAGTTACAAAAAAATCAAGTAGATAATCAGACTATTGTTTGTTTCATTAAATGTACCCGGATTTGTCTTCTTAAAACATTTTTTCTTTATAGCTTCTACTTTTTCTTGCTTTTCTTTTTCTTTTTGCTTAAATGAAACTTGTGCGTTACAAGTATTTTTTTTTACAGATTTCATTTCTTTACCTAAAGCCTTTTTTTCGAATTCCAACAATTTACTTGTTAGTGATTGACATTCTTTTTGAAGCTTATCTATTTCACGTTTTAATTCTAGCTCTAAGAAAAACATAAATTTCAAACATGCTGTGTTTATCTTTATATAAAAATATATTTATACCCATCATGGTCAAATTATTAATTTTATCAGTCATCAGCTTTTTTTCTTCAAGAGTACTTTCTAAAACACGTTGGACACTACATTTTTCTAATCGACAGGCTTCTAAATCAGCTCTTAATTCTTCTGTTTCTCGACGTTGTACGGTTAATTCATTTTCTAGTACATGTACTTGAGTCATTATATCACTTAATTTTTCCTGTATATTAATAAATGGATTTTTAGAATATTAGTATTAAGTTATTAAAAATTCTGTTCAATCTTATGAAATATAATTGTACCAATTAAATAATTAAACAGTAATATTTTCTAAACATTAATTTTAAAATAGAAAAATTTAATTGTACCTGAAGTCTACAAACTCTTCTATTGTTTTCTTTAACAGTGGAATTGCAATCGGCTTCGACCGCAAGAGCGGCACGGTCTATACTTTTTAATTCGTTTTCAAGCTCCTCATTTCGTTCTGCTAATTTCATTGCTTGTGTCATTGCTTCATGCTGCTTATTTAAAGACTCTTTTAATTGTTGCTCTATTTCCATTTTAGTTTGCTGTAAGCTCAGAATATCAGAGTCTTCGGAATCACGTGGATTTCCATTCATATTTTTAACAAGTAAACAACAATGATCTTTATTTAAAGAGGAACAAGGTCGGCCACCCTCTAACATTTTTCGTAAACGTGAAAGTTCTTTTTCTTTCGTGTTCAACTGTAATCAACATTAAACCCTTTTGTAAACAATAAATACTACTAAGAGATACAAGTTATGCTATTATTACAGTATATAATCAACTGTTATATTAGTAAACTGGTTTATATTTTACACTAACAGTTGTGGTAGTAAGATATTAAAAATTTTATAAACATATATATATATTACATAGTAATACTTACTTGTGATTTTAATGTTTGTATATACTCATTATTTACAAATAACTCTTCTTTTAATTTGGTTACCTCATTATTTAAACAACTAATCCTATGATCTGCCATGCTTACAAAATCTACCACATATGGTTCAATACTTTTTGAGCTAAATGCAATTGATGAAGTACTTATTGTTCTTGGACATGTTTCACTTTCTAATATAGGCCTTCTAAGAGGATAACAAGCTCGTTTTTTGGTTCCTTGTAATAAAACATCATTAGTTAAAATAAATATTCTTTTGAATTAAAAAAATCGTTTAACTCAAATAGTATCTTCTATAATAATAATATTTTAAAAAGTAATGCAATTCAAATATTTACCAAGATTTACATTATTTACAATAGGTTTGCAACATTTTCCTTGAAGCTCTAAAATTTTTTTTGACTTATTAGAAGATTCAGTTTCTAGTAATTTTATTCGTTGTAGATTTTTTGAAAAAGATAATTGTAGATCAGCAAGTTGACTCTCTAACTTTCTGACACATTTTTTATATTCATTACACTGCTTCTGACTTAATTCTTTAGCTTCAATTAGTTCTAAATGAGCCTGATTGCACTCCTGGACCAAACGTGCATTGTCACATTTATATGGATCTACTGCTAATTGTAATTGACTACATGCCTGCATTAGTAAAGAAATTAGAATATAAAAACATAAATTTAAAAATTACTAATTTTAAAAAAAGAAATGAATAAAATTTTATAAAGATAAATATTTAGATAAATTAACAATCAAATTCCATGTAGATATATAAAATAATTTTTGAATAAACAGAAAATTATTTGTATTTAAATAAATAATCATCTAAAACCAACCTCAAGATTATCTTTAGCAATTGATTGAAAATGCTTCAGGTTTTCTTTTGTTTGAGCAAGGTCAACCAGTAAAAGCTCAATTAATGGAAGAGAATCCAAAGAAAGTGCTTGCTTATACCCTAAAGCATCTAAATTTTTTCTAACAACGCGATATCTACCAGCAGTACTATAATCTTTTTCCTTACTCATGTTCAAATATTTTATTCTACCTCATAAACACTTAATTATCACGAACACTTTTTATTTTATTGAAATTCATTGATATACAAGAACACACACTTTTAAAAATATAATATCCTTAAAGATAAAAAAATAAAACAAATTTTATATTTAAAATTCATTAATATTTTACACTTAAAAACAATTATTTGTTCTGTTTGTGAAAATCTTGCATTTATTGTCGAGTATGAAAAAATAATTTTATTTTACAGGATACGTTTAGATACATCGATTAAAAAAATCACTTTCTTAAAATAATAATACAATAAAAACTAAAGGTAAATTAAGACAGGACGCCGACAGCGTATTTTTGTTTGTTGTCGTAAACTTATGATTGCATTATACCTAAACGCAGTGTTGCATAAAGTGGGCTAATTTTGGGGGCACCAAAATTTCAAATAATGTTGGCAATGCTACAAAGGTTAACCCAAGCCTATAAGTTCGCGTTTCTTTATGGAAGTACGCGGTCAGAAAAGCGTTACAAAAAAACATCAGCGGACGAGTCGATAAAACAGCAGAACCCAAGTACATAATGGTAATATTTTGAATTTACAATTTGTCCATAGTCGCGTTTATTTATTGGCAGATGTACGATGTGTTATAGCAATTTTTTGACTCGTTATATAATTTTAATATATTAATACTATGTCATAATTTTTAGGCGCAGTTATTAGAGAAAAATTAATTTATATAAGCATGTAGTTATTTTTTATTAAATATTTTCGTGTTAATTTTCATGAAATAAATGCAGGTAAATAAACAAAAACTAATTAGATATTTATACGTATTAATATAAACTACTGACTATAGAAAATTTAGATACAACATTCATACATGGATATAAAATTTGTAACAGAAAAATTTTATTGAGCAAAAATTATCTTTTACAACTTTACTTTTTGTATATAATTAGCATTACCTTCAGCATAAATAAAAAATAACCGTTGTATAAGATTTTGTATCTCATGATAATGGTTTGAATCGAATTCTTTTTTTTTCCAGTAATAAAATTAAGTCTTGCGCTCAAATATCAAACCTGTATCACAATCAATAAATATATTCGTACATATGTACATAAATATTAATATTAAAAATAAAGGGTAAAGATAAGTTTTTACATTACAAATGCGACATTCATTTTAAATAGAAAATTAAGTAGTTGAAAATAATTTTAAGAAACTGTTCATTAATTGATTTGTATGGTAAGGAAAGAGAATATTATATTTCAGGTTACTGTATAATCTCAAAAAATTTATGTTTTATTAATTGCAGTAAACAGTACTTGAATTAATAATCGAAAGTTTTACAAATAAGAATCTTTTGTATTTTCAAGTATATTTTAATTCATTAAACAAATATTGCAATTGTTCTCTTTTTAATTTTCTTCTGAATATTAAAATTAATTATTCAAACCAACTAGTATTGCTTATAACTTTTTGAATAATTTATAATTCTTATACTTTTAAACCATGTATTGAATTGTGAAATGTATTTACAATTTTTTGTGTAAACAGGTATTTAAATTAAATGATCACAACACTTAGAATGCAATGTTATAGTGAATATAGATTTTTGAGATATTTTGGTTATAAACTCTTCTCAATCCAGTTGAAAGTGTAAATGCTGTAAACTATTTTTGGATATATTCACATGTTTTTGAATTCTCCAGTACCATTGGCATTTAGCATTAGAATGTTTGGATTTTCCTTTTCAAAAGCAGTTGCATCACGACCACCTGGACGTTCTTCCTGCCCCCATTCTCCAAGTGTACCATGCATGACATCTGGTAATTTGCTTAACTCCTCCTCCAATTTCTGTGACATTTACTAGTATTTTATAACGAAATGTAAAGGATTATTAATTTCAATTCCAAAAGTTTTCAATATTATTCAGCTTAAATAAATAAAAATTAAATGTAAATATCAAAAGTAGTCTAAAATCAATTCTAACTTTTTACATAAATGTTGAATCTAATATAGATTTTTTTATAAAAATTACTAAGATAGTTTGTTTTATATTTTCTCAAATGATTATTTAATTAATTTAGAAACAAAAGTATATTAAAATGACCATACGTATCAAAGTCTTGAAAAAAATTATTTTCAAATTTTTATTCCAAACTTGGATTTTTACACAAGGATTAACAGAATAAAATAAAAAGAATTTAGTTTACATATACTGCTGTTTATGTTTCCTGTTTATTATGATAGAAATCTTTATTCAATTAAAAACTTTTTAACGAATTCAAGTAGTGCAAAATATCTGTAAATTATTTACTAACCTGTTCATCTTCGATTGCAAACTTGTCAAACATATTAGCATATAAATTTTTTTCTCTTTGTAAGTTTTTCTTAATTAAACTACGGCAAACAGACATTTGATGAACTGCAGCCTTGTTGTTTGGCTCAATTGCAACAACAGATTTAAAATCTAAAATAGCAGATTCTGGTGAACCCTGATTCAATATGAGCTTGCCCCCTCCTAAATAGAGCTTTCTCATTTTTTGAATCCAGTTCGAGAGCTTTAGTACAAGCCTCTTTGGCTTCATAATATTGTTTAGTTTTTAAATAACACAAAGCAAGATTTAAATTCGAAGAGAGCAACAAACTGTTTCTTACTTTTGACAACTCTTCATCAACATTTGAATCAAAATTTTCATTTGTATATTGAACAACCATTTTGTACATTTTTATAGCTAAAGAATATTTGTTGTCTTTAAAATAGCTTGTTCCTTTATCTTTAAACATTTTTGCTTGTTCAATTTTTTGTGGTGCATCAAGAGACCATGATTCTGGAGACTTTTCAAAATTCTTAAGTTCAACAATGAATTCAACATCAGCATTTGGTGGGATATTAAATTCAGGTTTACCAGCAGATCCAAAGGCATATTTACTCTTAAGATTAATTTTTGACTTCTCTCCTTTCTTAAATTTCAGTAAAGCTTTTTCCACACCTTCAACTACTCCTTCAGCTTCCCCTTCACCAATTGAAAATTTTACATCTTTTTCTTCAAATACATTACCATTATACTGTCCAATTAAATGAACTATAATATAATTATAATTATTTTTTGAACAGAAACTTTTAAAATACTTCAAATATAAGAAATAAAATATAAATTTTCAATTTATATATTCTATACATACTATCAACTAGTCCACCTTCGTTTGGTGATAAATAGCCGTCTCCAGCTGTGAGATTCTGTCTTGTGATTCCTTTATTTTTTTCTGGACTTAGATCTTCCCAAATCCATTCAAGCATTTCAACCTGTAGAAAAGTTTTAAAACATTGATTAAAAGTATTAGAAAATTACAGTTCATTAGAGTTAAAAGAGTTTTCATTATTGTTATATTTGAAATAAAAATAAAATATTTGTAATCTTATTTAGAAATTTATTGTATTAATTAGTTCACCTCAAATTTCAAAGTAGCATTAGGTGGAATCAATGGAGAACTACCAGCTTTTCCATAAGCATATTTTGAAGCACATGTTAAAACTGCCACTTCTCCCAGTTTCATTGTTGCAATACCTATATCCCATGCTTTAATTACTTGACCAAGACCCAAATCAAACTGAAAGGGTTGATTTCTGTCTTTGCTGGAATCAAATTTGGTTCCATCCAAAAGGGTTCCTGTATAATGAACCTTGACAGAGCAACCATGTGATGGTGTTTCTTCACCAGTACCTTCTTTAATAATTTCTTTCAATACTCCCCCATCTTTTAAAGGTGTAATATCAACAGCCATTACGTTGTTTAATAATTAACTACAATAGCATTAAAACAATTCAAGAATTACAATTTTATAAATTACAAACGAAGTATTCTTAAATAAATTAAAATTACGTACATTAATCTTCATAATAAAATAATGGAAAATTTACCTTAATTTATAAAAGTAGGAAATTAGTAATATAATATGTTTCAAGGATAACTCTCCTACGACTTCTAACTTTTAATCATAAGAGTGCGGTCTACGGACTACAAAACGCCGGCTCGGTTAACCTATAAACTGTAGAAACATTTAGGAAACTTCTACAAGTTTCTACAAGATTCGAAGTGCATCTTAATTACCAGAAAGGAGCGTCATATCACGTCAAACCAATGGTTTTATGACCTTAACCGTACAGTCAAAGTGACAATCAGGCAAATGCACGTTGGAACTTGGACCAATCTAATAAGACTAGGACAGTTGAAAGAAGGACTGCTGTTTATTATGGTTATCTAGTATTTAGTTCCAGTATGAGAGCGAGGTTATTGACTCATACAAATGACATGCGCGATTTTTAAATTTATAAAGTAAATTTTGTTGTACATTTTTTACTCATAAAAATGTGATAAAAATATATTAGTTTATTGTAAGTATAACTCTTATATTTTTGCTTAAAAAGAAAATTCAATAATGCCACAATATTCAGTTATTGTAGTGTGATGCATAAAATATAAATGAACTAAAATAATTTCTTAGAATGACAACCAGTTATACAGTTTTCTCGTATACGAGCTGTTTTGCGAAGAACTGTATTTAAAGATTTCGGGGTGCGAGTCTGCGGCTCGAAATCTGCATTAATAGTAATACAAAAAGAGCAATAATCTTGGACAAGTTCTGTCTTCTCCGGTCAGAGCTACGATCTCTTTTCAACAGAACCTACGAACTTTTCACAGTAGATATCGATACGTCCTGAAATATGAACTTAATTAATAATGAATAAGAAGAATCGACATGAATAATCCAAGTACTGATACCGCGCCCGCTGTTTTTACGGCCGGACCTGAGCTCGTGCGTAGTCGGAGCCCTTTTTCTCTTCACTCAAATAGAGAAGCCCAATTCAAGAATTTTAAAAACGAAATGACTGGCCCTACAAAATGGATCACACAAGTCTGGAAAGGTAAGAATTTTGGCGACTTACCCTAAAGGATGACTTAACCAGAGCGTGGACGTTTTCATATTTTTATCCTAAATTCGCTGCTTGGAGCTGACGAAGCTTTAGTCTGACGTCGTATAAGAGAATCTGTATAGAGCAATTGCCCAATACTTGCTATATACAAGATAAAGGTTAATTACAATCGCGAAAGCTTTGCGGTAAGGAGTGATTATTCCCATTTACTACCTGTACTTAGGTATGGTATGTAAGAAATTTCGCGAAGCGCGATAGCCATAAAACATTCCATAAGGTTTAGGATTATTTTTCTTCGTTTATATATATGATTATAATAATAAAGTACAGTAAAATCAGAGCAAAGCAAAAAATTAATGCGACAGTAAAATTAAATTGTAACACGAGATTGATTTTTAATTTAATAAATTGCAAAAGTTCAATTTAAATCTTATACCATTTTATTTTCTACACTTCTCTCACAAGACGCAATGGACCCATAAGACAAAAAAAAATATTGCTTTGGAAAATGTATAGGCCTTCTGCCTTGAAGATAATGCCAGCAAGGGTATGCAATAAAAAGTGCTTAAAATTAGACATATATATATATATATAGTAACTTTGACACTAAGCTCCTTTCATAAATATCTTATTATTACACTTCACCGTTCTTTTTAAACACAATCGCGTTTTCCACTCCCTCTGAGTGCAGAGTGATGCGGTAGGAACTTTTGACTTGATTTGTGATGATTACCGTCCGTTAATGATGTTTCCTCGTGCCCTTCTATACAGTACTTTGTTTCACTGCCAAGTAGTCCTGAATACAATAGGAGCACTGTACTCCGTATTTGCGTCGTCTATGAACGCCGTGAAGGACATGACTCCCTCGCACGGAATATCAAAATTACAAGCATTTCAAAAGCCTGAAGGTCGCATTAGTCAAGGATCTAACGTATAGATATTTTTGTATGTACTGACACGGGCGCATTTTACCATCAATATGCTACCCAGGCTTTTACATGCTCTATGTTGGTCGAAGTCCCAGATTTTCCCTAAGAAACTCGAACATAATTAAACTAAAATATACTGATTACAGTAATTTATTAGTAATTTTCATAATTTAATTGTAGGTAAAAATAAGATTAATTTTATTAAGCTTATTTCCACGTTTGATTCATATAATTTTTTATATCAAATGCATTTATTGTGTCCCGTATTGTATCCTATATGCTTTAGTTGTTATACTCCTATTAGATTATACATATACTTACTCCATTAAAAAGAATATAACTGAAGACAAACGATTCGTCATAAATAGTAAAAATGATAAACATTGCACTATAGATATATTCGTGAGTTTTGAACTCGGTTTTGAAGCTGTCATCAAAAATATATAATTTTTCGCACGCTCCATTTAGAAAAAGACTGACGAGTACAGGGCACAGATTCTTCCGAGGATTGATCTGTCATCGCAGTCTCGCTATAAACGCGGAAAATCCGGGAAACTAACTTCCGCTTATCAAATGAGGGGCCGTGTGCGTCATAGCAAAAAGCGACAGTAGTGTGCATTGCGCGGTGCATTGTCTACCTATTATATGCGAGCGAGGGCGCACTTATAGTGCATTGTCGAATAACGCGCGGAATAATGCGCGTTGAAGTAGTTCACTACCTCCGTACCGCCATCGCTTCGGCTCCTTCACTCAAATTATGCATGTCGCCTTACTTCGATTTGGCATCGATAACTGCCGGGGTCAATAACATGACCAACAGAGTTATCTGTATTTTGCATCCTTCAGTCATTTTTGTTATCTAACGCTTGTTATACGCCTAGACTCTATAGTCGCATATTCTTCCATTTGCTTTTTTAAGGTGACATGGACAATGAGATATACCAATCAGACTGTTTATTCTCGTATTTATTATATAAGATGACCTGTATCACTAATATATTGTACGTATCCAACTATTAATATCTGAGTATTAAATACATCTATATATTAAAAAATACTATGCGAATCTACAATCTAAATTTGACCCTTATTCACATAAAATCTTATATTTAATAAAATTTATAGATTAAATGATTAAATTATATATACATATATACAAATAAAATTTAACGTTAATAGAAAAATTTTCTGATTTATTTGACACATAAAAAATCATTATACAAAAATAAACAAAGCTGATAAAATGATTTTTAGAGCTTCTAATACTGATTGTTTACACGTAACAGTGAATAATAAAAATCGTTTTTTATTAAAGATTTAAATATTAACGTATATAATATTTTTACAGTAATTATTATTAAATATGATATTTAAATATGTTTTTTAATAAGAAAGTAATAATCTAGTAATTGTTGTTTATGTTGTGCATACATATATTTTAATATAATAAAATAAATATTTATGAGAAATAAACATAAGATATATTGGAACATGGTTACTCATTGGTACCAATTACCTTATACGGTAAACCGCTGACTTTTTATTTTATCTGCGCAACTGCTTGCGGGGGATTGAGTTACTACTGTCGGTGGGACTGTTTTGCTTTTTCATTTTGTAATTCAAGACTTGCATTTCCTTTATAAATATGCGTTTAAAATTGATTCATCGTTTTAAAACTCTCATGACTCCTTTGGTGTGGTTTGTAATAATTAAACCTATTACTATTAGTTTATTTAAAATAGTTTATGAATAAATGGCATGAATAAATTGTGTAAAAGGCGAAGTAAAACGTAATGTTATGCACAAAATGCATATACATGTTTATTTCATGGTGTATGTTACGGTAAAATTAATTTTACAGTTCGATTTGAAAATCAAAATATCCCTTTCATTGTTATTATTTATAGATTTATTTTGTTACCATATTTTTAACTATACCTAAAAGCAATTTAAAAGGAAAGGTGCTAAAAAGTAAAGACATGCGACCTACTTTTGTTGCTAGAACTTCCTTGATAGTTTCTTCCTTGTCCCGAAGAAAATTCAACAAGTCCGCAAATTTAGTTCAAGACATGAAATTTACCGCGAATTTACTATAAAGCATAAAAGAATATCGATTTCAATTTTCTCCTGGCCATAAGCAGGTTCAGCACAGCCTTGCCTTCAAATATATCCTCCTGTCTGTGAGGCTTCCTTCAGCGGTTCATTCTTGTCACCCCGAGGTCGGCGAGCAGTACATGTTTGCAACTCATGCGTGTCGGGCTCACGAGACTCGAGGACGCGCCGCGGCTGCCCTTTTCGGCACACGTTGTTACAAACAACGGCCGCAGCATTAACGCACGGTTCATTGCCAGACGCGCTCTCTTGCCTTGGCATTAACGTGCCTATGTGCATATACTTGTAGAGCGGGGAAAACGTGACCGCCGATAAAGGTTGCCGGTCTGAGCAAAAAGGCGCACACCGATTTCTTTACTTGCGCGTATATAGATCCGTTGTTAAGTATTACGAACTTCTTTTACCTCGCCTTCTTTAGGTAAGCCGTAGTTACTCGCGCATTTACCCAAAGCATGGAGAAAAATATTCATGCTTCTGTCGAAGCTTTTGTAAAAGTCACAAAACGAATTACGTAGGAATGGTCGAGGAAAAGGTATAGACGAGGTATAGAGAAGGTAGGAACTTTAAATTAGCTGCTTTTACCTTTACCTTGGTATAGTTAAATTGCACTGAGAATAGCACATTAAATATCTACAAATTAAATCAGTCTAAAACAAAATGCATTGATATATTGAAGAAAAAATCTGCGTTACATAAAAAATGTTGACGAAATTTTTTTACTGCAAATTATTATATAAGAGATATGCCTACATACCTATAATATATTTTACTCAACTATATGAATTAAACATATTTCACCAAAAAATGTATGTTTTTGTAAATAATATATTTTTTGTTACAGTTATTAATAGCGCAAGCCTCCCTTAACAGATGATAATGTAAATATCGTGTACTAATAATTCAAATTAGAACGAAACTATCTTTTTTAGCAATGCAGCCTTTGTGCTTTCAATATTCTTAAAGAAATATTGATTGTAAAGTTACGAGTGAGGTATTCATATCGAGAAATAGAAAAAGTAGTAAATATACAAGTACAAATGGTGAATAATCCGTATCAATAGAAAATTTATAGACTTGATCTATTTTTTCTGAAAAAAGTTATAACAAGTGTTATAATGAGGTATCTACAATGGTATAACTGTCGAGGTTCAGTTGCAGTTCTATGTGAGACTTTACGTTTACTTTCGCTTGTCAATAAATTCCAATGTCTCGTTCACAAAAAAGTACATTAAGTACGTAATCAACACCACCGTTTACGTACAAAAGCGTACCTGAGAGAAATCGGTATAGTTGAATACGAGCGGGAGGCTAGCGCCAGTCCGAGTCCGAGCTACAAAAAGCACTTCCTCCGGTAGACGTGCGCATCCTTGATGCACATCATCATAAATAAGCAATTCCCAAAAGTTCGAGCTACGTCTTATGCAGTTTGCTCGCGTAGCTCTAACCGAAAAAACACCGAGCCAGGTTGAGACTCCTCTTAAAGCTCCTTATACGGAGCGCGTTAATTTCACGCTCATAGTAATAATTTGCACGTTCCGCTATGCTACCCACGACTCGCTAATGCGCTTGAAACTAAGTGCGCTTTGTTTGTAAACAAGTCTGTATTAGTCTCCCTTCACTCGCTTATTAATCTGTATCTGTACGTTCTGTCTGTCGCGAGAATCGGATCGACTCAAAACTTAGAATTGCATTTGAGCCACTTATTTAATAACCGATCGCAATAAAATGACATTGGACGTTGAATGACACTATACAATCGCGACGAAGATCCAAGCGAATATCGCGAAATTGTCCATCAGTTATTCTTCAATTGAGTCTTTCTTATTTTCAGGTGACCTTCCAAGCTTGCGGATCTTGCCACAATTAACGATGTCCAGTCGCTCGAACTGTGTCAGTATATACATCCGAACTCGTTTAATTAAACGCCAATGCATTGTGTGGTTGCCAAGCTAATGACTCGTCCTCAGATTCGTCGTGGCTCTTCGATGAAGCGGCCACTGACATGAGGCTTCCGAGCTCGACGAGGCCTTGGTCTGGATCACGGGGCTTCCCCGGATCCCTTGCGATGCCACATGACTCTCAACAGCCAAATGCGGACGATGCCCAGCAAGCAACGATTCCTCTCACAGATTCGATTTAAGTCCTTTACAATGTTATCAAGTGGTATTTTTCAATCTTTTTATCCAGAATTTGCTACTACAACATACCTTTCAGATTGGCTGTATTTTCCGGCTGTGATATTGTAGTTTTTTTTTATAATAAAAGGATTGAAGGGATTAACATATTAAGCGATTAGAAACTGTTGCACGCATATGAATTCTATAACTCTATTATCTGCGTTTAAATAATCTTAGTAGGGATCTCTCTCGAGTCTTTATTTATTTCCTTATGAGTAGTCAACGGATGCACAAGTTTTCTTTCACAGTGTTACGTCGCGCATTATATTTATTATGTAAATTAGTTAGTACCAAGAGCAAACTTTATGAGGTCGAAAGGTGCTTGTTATATCAATGCGAGGTTGTATCGTTGCATAATGATAGAACTTTGAGTATAAGATACATCGGTTAAGTTAATTACGTCCTTTATTAATATATTTTAACTTTCTTTTCATACTCATTTTGATATGACAGCTTTATGCGATATTTTTTCCATTTGTGCAATTTCAAACATGCATCTTATACATTAAGTCCAGTCTCCTGTATTATAAAGCTGAAAATCAAATTAAAAATCTGTGCGAAATATACGAAAAAGAAAATGGTTGTGCAACAGGTCCCTCATGCCTCTGCAACTAAATTCGTGACTATAATTACTAGTCTATTCGGCTGTCTCTAATAAATCATGGCTGAAGAAACGTTTACTTAACAATAAACATTTGTCGAGGCTCGCATCGAGGGGAATTGACTCTTGTGAACAGTCAAACGGACGTGCCTAGCTTCTAATCCTTGGCCCCAGACTTCGCATTTTTAGTTAGCGCGCATTCGCACGACTCTTATATACATATAATGATCTATTCTCGAATATAACGCATGCTAGGTATGCGAGCCTCGGGCTTCACGTGCTCACGTCGGACGAATTATGCGAGCTCGCCTTTTATTCGCCCGTTTGTGCACGTGCTCTCGTAATTCAACGCCGTCGGCAGGATTCTTTCGGTTTTTTCTCCATCTTTCGAGAGAAGGCTGTGTTTCGCATCACCAACATGTCATTTATACACTGCTTATATATTTACACGTAGTTGAAAAGAGGTCTATAGGAGTTTACAAACTCGGTGCTTGTACAGTTGTTGTCTATTGCGCATTAATTCAAAAAAGATTACAGCGATAATTATCTACACAAACCGTATATACGTTCATATATATATTGCTTGTAATGTAAAAATGTTCATTGAGCATTAATTAATTTAAAAAAACAATCTATTTAAAGAAAAGAACTGATTAATTTTAATGAAAGTGCCATAAGAACCAATCACGGAGAAATAAATTTATTCGTGTTTAACATAATTTATTTCTTAATGGTCGCCTGAAACATTCATTGTTGGGACACCTATTTGCATGGAATCGATTATTACATTTAAACCTTGGTTTAAACGATAGTCCGAGAATGTGTATGTAAACGTTGAGAAATATGCATTTAAAAATAGATTGTATCGTATAAGAACTAAAATTGGGTTAGCTATTGTGATAAACAAAAATAAAAACTAAGTATTCTCAATACATCGATTAGATTGCAATTGATGCGAGCAGAGACCTCAGTACAATTTAAATTACACTTTTTGTAACTATTCTGTTATTATTAAGCATCGTAAGAAAATGATAAAATGATAATTTAAATATTCTTAGATAAATAATTTTCATTTTAATAGTTTATGAAATCAAAGTTTTTAAAAAATCTCGTAAATCGAAAAAATTTTTGATTCAACATACCTGTATAGATTTTGCTATTATAAATAAAAATCTTGAAGGACCTTCATTTATCTTCGTCACTTGGAAATATTTCTTAAGAATGACTGTTATAAAGCTTAACTATTTTCTGATTAAAAAATGATTTACGCAATACTCGCAGTTATTTATTAAGGCAATTGATTGTACTCTACAAGACAATTATAGTTACGTCGTAACTTTTACGACGGCAATCATAAAAATAAAACTAAATTACGAAATAATTAAAAATTCAGTATTCTACCAGGTTTACGTTAGAGCGTTTAATACTTCATTTTTAGATGATTTATTATAAAAATATAAATATTTTTATTGATTAACTATATGAGGATACATTTGTAACTTCTAAGCGGTAATAATTTTTCTTTAAAATTTGTAAATATTGTTTTTATAATGTAGATCCATTGAGATATGTTTATTTATTAAGTTTTGTATTAAAACCTTTTAAACATTGTATTGTATAATATTCTTCTATCAATAAAATAATTTGTGTTAAATTATGCTGCATATTCTTGATTGAACTTTTAATATCTTGCAATTTTATAATCTACAAAAACTAAGAGAATGAATTATTTTTGTTGTATCACGTATAATAGCTGTAATTTTGATAAGCATCGTTCATTGTTTTTAATTTCTATAAATGCATTTATGTGTTAACTTTTTTTAAACACGTATATTTTGTACTTTAAGAGGGTTTATACTTCTCAAAAAACTTCTCACTAGGCTAGTCATTAGTAGTATAAATATCTATAAAAGAACATTGTATTAAGTTAAATTTTTTTGAAAAACGTGAAAAAAATGTTAGATAGCAGCTATCAGAAATATGCAAGCTCAATGTAATTTGAATTGATATCAAACAATTTATCATTTTGAATTTATTTAATCAAAGGATATCTGCATATTTCTGATAAATTTTATTTAACTGTATTTTTTACTTATTTACATGTTCTTCAGAAAAAAAATTTATTGGAATAAATATTTTATTGATATTGATAGTTTCAATTAGGGAATAATATCTTATGTAAACCCTCTTAAAAAATGTAAAACATCACTAATTCAACAATTTTCGAAATTGTGAAAAAAGAACGTTTTTAACGTTTCGCTCGCATTTGGCGATGCTTTGTCTTAAGATGATCTAGCTATACAAAAACTTACTCAATTGATTTGCGCTTCAATAGCTTGTTCATATTTATAATTATAACTATAGATTCCTTATTCTTTTGCACATAAAAGTAAATTACATTTGAACAAACTAAGTTGATTATTGTATAATATTTACTGTACGATAATTAATTCAACCATAATTTTTTAAAACTTAAATAATCAAAATTATAAAGATTTATTTTAATACATTATTTTCTTTATAATTATAGTTGATTTATGTTTTTTAATTCATTGACGTCAACGCGATGTTTCTCGTTGTCCTACACATTCAATTTTGAATTCTGGACTTTCCGGTAGCCGATGCTCATTTCCTCAAAAATACCGGAAAAAGAAACAGTACATTTGCGTATAATAACTGAAAAATATCATGATGATATAATGACAAGAGTGATATAAAAAAATATTTGAATGAGCTTGAAAAAAAACATTATCTGGAAGTCTATGAATCAAAATAGTTTGAATTGTACAACTATGGACTATGTTAGAGGATACTGAACATATAAGGTATCTAGACAACAATTACAATATTATCAAATGCCTCCATTAGTATACAGTGTGTTTATATAGATCAGAAGATCGATTAGACCCAGAAATCGACTTCTAAATTTGATTAATTCTCTCGATCATTGCGAATGATGTTCACAATAATAATTGCTCTATACGATCCTTCCACAATCTTTACGAAACGTGAGAACGTAAAAAATAATATAGGGAAAAAGAAGATTACTGCAGTCTGAAGGCTAATGTATGTAAAAAAAGTGCAAATTAATTCGATCTTTCATCGTGTATTTGTTTTAATCTCTATTCATTTCATGAAATAATATAATTGTACCTGTAATGTTTAGATTGATAGAAATAAAAATCCTTTTTAAAATTTAAAAATGATAGTACAGTAGTTCGACAATTTGATAATATTAATTTTATTCAAGTACAGTTTTTTTGTTTAATAAATAAAAAGTGTACCTAATGTAATTCATAAAAAAGTATCAAGTCTAACTAGAAAATATATAAATTGTAAGTTTTCAGAACATCCTAAAAAATGTTATATTTTTACATATAGATTAAAAAAGAGCCGTTATTAAATTTCAGGAAGCATATATAAGAATTAAATGCTCTATATCCCCAATCTCATTAATCTCGGCATGCAAATTGTCGCGCAGATACATCAAACGAGTTGAATTATTTTTAAAGAATAAAAATACATGTTGAACACGGAAGCTTATCCCGCGATTAAGAATTAAAAGTTGATGTTTCTTTATAACCCGTAGAATATCGTACATGCAGCAACGTTGCAATTCCTTGTTTAAAGATAATGCAGCTAATGGAAAAGACTTTTGACATTTTATAAGAACATTTTGATGAATTGAAAATCGAAAAATCTCAAAAAGAGTACAAATTTAACCTGCATATTAAAGTACTATTTCGAGTGAAATAAATTTATCTTATTTTCACAATGCTTTTGATATAAAATGTTGTTACGATGATTTAGTAAATCAAAGTCCGAATGACGAGTTACCCCATGGTCATGAAAATCATCCGCATGCATAAGTGACCGAGTGGTGACTAAATTAAAATGAAGCATTAAAGAATACCTAAATTTCGAATGTAAATCTAATGGATGAGTTTACATTTAGAGTTCTGTAACTTTCCACTCGCCATTTATAAATAAGATTTCTGAGTACTAATCAATTTCTTATTTCATGGATTTTAAAGAATATTATAAACGATTTTCTCAGATTTTGATGTTCAAAATATATATACAAAGAAAAAGTACAATAGTGAGTTTGACAGTTTAAACGTGCAATACATTAATATTTCTCATAATTCTCTACTATATAAATGTATTGTTTCATAAGTGATTATAAAAATAAGGAAGTATACTATTAACTACACTGTATAAAAGTCTTATTTACATGCCACAATAATTATATACTCTTTACCATTATAATTGCCTTTTCTATTAATGTTCATTAACATCTACAGGTAAGCAATGTAACAATTATTAATATATAAATGATTATAATGAAGAATTAGCAACATCAATTTTTAACACAAAAGAATTATTTTCATAAATACGCTCTATATCATATTTATTATCGTTTCATTACAATAATTACAAACTATATATAATTACCAGAAGTTCTAATACGAGGTCAAAGGAAATACTTTATTTTTATTTATCTAATGTGAAAAGAAACTTGGTGAAATAATTAATCGGCGGATTTCTTTTTTACCTAGTTACACAAGGAAAGTATAACTTGTGTTGCAAGAAACGAACTAAATTTTTATAGTCATATTGGTAGTACTGCGGATAATGCTCAAATTTATAACATTTTTTAATAAGTATTTAAAAAATGCCTCTCAGCTGAAAAGATATTGGTAACAAAATCGGCCATTTACCGGAACGCAGCATGACAGAGTTGGCATGCATGCATTCAATTCAAGCCGATCTCATATGTGGCATCGGATGAAAGAGGGAAGAAGAGTATTTCAATTGGCTCATCACCTGGTTGCTTGACGAAATGGATGTTCGTCAGCGCTAAATTGAATCGGCGCCTGCTCTATCTCATTTAAGAAATGTCACGCTCACGGCGCCGGAAGTAAACGCAAATAGACCTATATAGATATACATGTATATATGTATGTATATATATGCATTGAACTTTACGCACCGTCCTTGAATAAATTAGCCATAAATGCTTTCTATTGCATACATACGTTTCTATTCCATGGCATTTTCTCCAATTAACTCGAGGTATCTTTCGCTCCCGAGCTTTTAAAAAAATGTACTTGCTCTTCTGCTGAATTTAAAATTTATTGATAGCGGTGGGTAATTATGTGAGGTGGGTGTAGGTGACGTTGATATATACTACTACTTGCACTGTTTGTTTAAAGTTAATTCTTGACAACTGCCGCGTATGTATAAACGTCTTAATGTAGATAACATAAGGAGAAATGAAATATCATATGCATTTCTTGCGTTGTTTGAATGAAGATCTTGAAATGTTATTAGGATCTTCAAGACGTCGAGGAAAGTTTCGGACTGTTCAAATGTCTTTTTAAATACGGTTGGATCTTGATTAGGAGTCATTAGCGTATACTAGACTTCAAAAATTGAACTATTATAAAATGATCATGTATTATTATACATAAAGTCATAATTCTAAAGCGTATATGCATGACTATTCGCATATACAGACTATATTTTGTTTTAATATTTACGGCCTTTTATTCCTCTGTAAAAATAATATCAGTCCTGTGGAATAGTGGTTATGCAATTTTGTATCTCATACATTTTACATAAATAATTTACAATTATATATATAAATTTTGTATAATACATATTCTTGATAATTGTGTACAATGTTGTTATTTGTTGGTGCGAACTTATATGTGCTTGTAAAATCGGTTACTGTACTATAGTACAATATCGCCTTTTTTTAAACAAATCTAAATATCTTTCAAACACGATATTATAGGGTCTCTTATTATGGTTTCGACTTTCATGACGATGGTTATTGTATGTTAATTCTAGCGAGGCTGACTATTAGCATTTCTCTAAATATTGATACCATATTAACAATCTCCACTGGTAACAGTTTATAGATAGTTTTTAACTGAAAATAATTTTTAGCTTCCTGATTAAAATTTAATTCGATAACTTAATTTGAGCATTGATGTTTTATGATATGAGAAATAACTTTATTAATATAGAATAAGATTATTAAATTTCAATACATAAATATTTATTTTAATATACAATAATAAAAATATTAAATATTTTTTATAGGAATGTACATATTTATAAAAATTTTGGTATTGTTCACACCTTCGATACTTTTTGATTAACAAGTCAATGGGACTTGTTTATGTTCTATAAAATTACTTAACTACAAATAATTTATAATAGCTATATATCCTATGATGAAGAGAAAAAAATGTTTATTTACTAATTGTGGAAGTTTTAATATTTAAAATGGCTCTCGTAATGTAGAAACTAATTGATTACGCGTAGCAACTTGAAATAGGTCTATTGAAGATTGATTACGAACCAAGTGACACTCGCGCGCCAGTCTTTATATTGGAAAAGCACGAACATGCGTTAATGAGGTCCAAATGCTGTCGTATACTTTTACAATCGTCACGTGCAGGAACCCCTTACACACGACTTGCAGAATTTTTCTGTACACGATACGCTCTGCATTTGATAAAATATTTGTTTGTTTGAATTCTTATTAAAAAATTATTGTCTAAAAAATTTATGAACAAAATTTTTTATAAAATAGGTTGGAAAAATGATTTTTGAAAATAAAAATAGGTATATTATTATTTCTAATAGAGTAAATTTTACGTTTTTTTCTTATATACTTTTATACTATTTCTGTATATTGTTAAAAAATTCAATAAACTAGACGTATATGATTCACACGAATGGCGTATGCAAATGTAAGATTGTTGTCTTTTTGTTGTTAATATTTTTTGGGTCAGAGACAATGAAATGAAATTTTGTCCATGTTGATAACAAGTTTGTGGAAGATGGAAAAAAAACTAGATGTCATGAATTTTTTGAAGTGCATCAGCAAAACAATGATTTTAAGAATAAACATTATTCGTATCTAATGTTGCTACATTACTTTGAGTATCACTGTAAAGTATTCGAACTCAATAATTATACATCACCATGAAATTATACATGTATTATGTATTTCCAGTCAACTTACGGTTAAATGCATTACAATAAAGTTATCTAACTATCATGGTAAAAAAGGAAATAATGAAATTCGTCAAGATAAATTTAACTCTATAATAGACTTCAAGGTATTGAATAAGTGTATATAATAGTTTACATTTGTATCATTCACTTATATGAATAATTGATATAATTTTAATTAAAAGCGTATATTCCAATTTCTAGAAAAAAAAAAACAAAACAAAAACACGGTTTTAGGAAGCAAGCTCGGAACAAAATATTCCACTCCGCTCACAATTTCACGGAACATTGTATCATTTAAGTATTTAATAGTTCAGCTAATTCATAAATTTAGTCTAGTAAAAAAGATGATATAACGAGACAGTAGATGTTGGAAATTTTTAAGATGGGAGCCATCTGGCTTTATTACGCGGTTCACCATATGGTCGTACACTCATACCATCGAACTTGATGCTTAATGCTTTATAGATTCAAGGACAACGGCGATCAAGCTTGAGCTTAAAAAAAGAAGAAAGGTTTTCTACTGCGCACGTGTGCGCAGCAGAAGGCCAAAAGGAAATGCCCGCGGAGGCCCATCTCTCGGAAAAATCCAGAAAGTCCCCCCAATGCGTTGCGGAAACATCGGCCGGTATTATCAGCCGGCGCAATCGGCGAGCGCATCTCCGCTGGGCGACGATAAGCCGGTGCGGCGATAGACTCCCCGCAGAATCGGGCGATAAAGAGACGCGGGCGCGGGCAGCTGCCAAATTCCCACAGTACAGCTCCTCCAGATAGCGCGGGGACGCCGCGGGAAAAAAACCGCCCGCGCGGCCGGGGTGAGGACCGGGCGGCGCGGTGGTGGGAGCCGCCTCTCGGAGCAGCGCGCCTCGGCGGAGGTACACGTGCGGCCGAGCGAGCGGCGGGGGCCGCAGTCTCGGCCCGACCGTCGCCCGCGCAGTCGAGCCCACGGACGCGTTCGCGAGCGCCTCTCCCCGCGCATTGTCCAGAGTGCCGAGCCGAGAGCAGCCGCGGGATCAATGGGCCGCAGGTGACGACGGCCCAGGACGACTCACCGAGATACCGGACGACCGGCAGATTGCGCACACACCGCCTCAGAGGTGCGTCCCTTTCGCCCCAAGATATTTTGCCCCGCGCTCGTCTGGGTACAGGCTCGACCGAGTCAACCTGGGACCCGAATTTGCACGCCCACGGAGGCTCACACCGGACACCGGACGCTCTTGCCTACGTAGCCTTACGCGTTTCCTCGCGGCTAATCGGAATAATTGTTCAATTGGGTCTTAAGATTTGTTACCCTTCAAATGATCAAATTGTCTTTTTCTGGATTTTGCGTAATTTGCAATGGCCATCTGCCGGCGCCTCGTATTTTAAATTCCACTTCATTCATAATAAGAGTCGTGTATCAAACTTTCGTTACGTTTATGTATATTTTTAAATTTACGTTTCAAC
The DNA here is from genome assembly GCA_018906755.1 of Sycophaga agraensis. NCBI lineage: Eukaryota > Metazoa > Arthropoda > Insecta > Hymenoptera > Pteromalidae > Sycophaga > Sycophaga agraensis. The sequence goes on from JACCIE010000011.1 coordinate 4,539,646, forward strand.
TTTAATTTAGGTTAATATAACTCAGCAAAGTGTACGGACAATATTCCTGTTACAATTTCTTTTCAGGAAAATAATGTAATTATCCCCGATCGTTTTTTTCCCTGCTGTTCAATAAAGTCACGTTCGGGCGAGCTGTTTAAAAATTCTGCGGCTCGGTTGCCTCTGCAAAAAATTTATTCTAAAGGCTGGGTGGTAAAATTAACTTTGGAATATTTCCTGTGCATCTGAGCTATACGCATCCCACGACTGTATTCCAAGCACGTGTCATTCGCTTTTGAACAATGCGTGACGTAACTCGTAAGGGCCGAACTTTAGCGCAAATTCACAAGTTCATTCTGTAATGGTGCACTTTTAACATTGCGGACAATTTCATTTTATTGGAAAATGTGTACAAAAAATTAGAATCGAGAAAAATGACTGATTAGAGGAGGAAAACTTTGACCGTCACGACTATGGTTAACATTTAACCTAGGCCGGTGCGGCTCCTTCGATCCTACAGTATTCTATATCATATTTTGCTCTTATCTAGTATATAAGTATTATTGTTTCGTAACGTAAAAATTTTCCTTGCACTTTTTCTTCACTCATTTATTCTTCGTATATGTGCATCACTAGTGTTTTAAAAATATTCTTCGAGAACTTGCATGTAACTATCTATAATATTATTTGCATAAAATGAATAAGGATCATTTAAATGCCAATAGATACGGTTATAGGTATTATGAAAGACATAATTACGAATTAATTTAAATGACTAGCTTAACTGCGACTATTTTAAATCATATAAAAAACCATCGCAAGAATGTGAGATGTCTTTTATTTTTCAATTTTATTTTTTTTTTTGCTTGCATTCTTACTGCTAAAGACATGTGTCAAGATGATAAAATCTTTGCGCGAGTACAGTAAAGGTGCATTAACTCAATGCTGTCACTTTCAGTTAATTATTCAAACTAATTGTACATGACATTATTGCTCATTCTCTTGCTACGATTTTACAGCAAGGTGATCCTCTAATCGAAATTCCTCTGAGAATTTATCTGCGCCAAATAAAATTCTAAATATACAAATCCTGATAATATATCAGGATTTATATCAGACATATTTTGTCTGTGGTAATAGTTTCCAATCGCGAATATCATATAAACAGATATAGTTCTTACTACAAGCAAAACCTTTAGGCTACATTTTTAAGTACACGCTCCTTATCGGCTGAAGAAAAGAAAGGTGCATGTTTGCACGGTGTGATCACGTGCTGACGGACTCGCACGTGCAGAGCGCCGTCTCGCCGTCTCGCCGGTCGCGCGTCTTCTGTAGTGTTGCGAGAGCTTGCACTTGTATTATAAGTTGGTGAAAAAGCGAGAAAGGGTGGACCTTGATCATCAAACACGGGCCGTCGGCCAATTATCGGACAACGATAGTCATGACTGCATCGCTGCGACATCGGAAATCGAGACTTGACGTGCTCTTTTAGTTTGATAGCCGACATTTTCAAGAGCCTTGGAGCTTCTTATTCTCCGAATGATCTAAAATTATTAATGTTCTTTATTTTTCAATGAATTTATAAGAATAGGACAAGTCTTCGGCTCGTTTTTGCGTTGCTCACCGCAGAGTCAGACAAAAATAATATAATACTAAAACTTTTTATTGACTTTTTTGTCTGCATTAAACGGTGAATCTTGACACATGCTGACAACGTTGAACTGTATTTGTAGTAATGATTTACTACGGATATCTTGTTGCAAAGACTCGTATCTCGGCTCATTTGCTTGTAGTCAAAAACAAATAAACTTCAATGAACTAGAATTTATTCGTTCATACGTGAAATTGTAGTATAAATGTGTTCGAAATTGCTTATTAGTTGAATTATAATAAATTATACGTGTCATATTGTTTATTAATTATAAATTTGGTAAACTACGCATTAACCTTATTCTGCTGAGAATAATTTTCAAATTACTTTCATGGTAACATTTGTTTATATGCATATATAAACATATACAATACAATGTATCATATTAAATATCAGTCAATAGCCATATTACTTAGTTCTCGCATTCTTGTCAGCTGGAGAGCGATAAAAATAGGATTAAACGATTAAATGACTAGATTACAAAAAATACGATGCGATAATTTGAATTCGCTTTTTTGAGGAAAGACTAATTGTGTCGAAAAAAATACAAATTCGCACTACATAATATATTCATTTTATCAAAATAAAACTAATCGATCAGCTTTATTAGAATATTCGCTGTCAAAATACCGTTAAAAGAAACTACCAAAATCTATAAGCGGTCATTTATCAAATAAATTATGCATATTACGATGCAATATATATTATTAGATTACATTATAAACTCATTATTGTTATAGAAAGTAGTTAAGTCTAACAATTTCGATATTATTGATCAATCAAATACGAATTCAATATTTATATTATTATCTAAGACTATAGATCGCTTATCGTATAAGATAACCAGAAATGTAAAGCCGTAGGTGGTACATACTTGATTTATCAACATATATGAAACAAGATTTTATTAAAAATCAAACACAAAAATCAATTAAACACGTTGGACTAATATTGGCTCGGATTATATCATACTCTGTAACGGTACATGCGAAACTGTTAATCTTTTGATTCAATTTTATGCATCTAAAGTTTTGCTGTTAATGGAAATTATTATGAAAAAGTACTGAAAGTTAACTGTATATACTAGGAAGATACTGAAATACATTATTATATATTAAATTTATATAATTTACGTAAAAAAATTGTACAGCTTGATTAAATAAACCATCATCGAACATTTTGTAAATTACTATTTAAATCCTTGTATAGTTACAAAATTAATTATTCAATTTCGTACAATTAGAAACAAAAATGATAATTTTCTTTTACAAGATTGAAAAATGTTATATAATGAACACACTATACTTTATTTTCTTTCGTAAAATTTTGTCCCTTGTTTAATTGTGCGTGTAATTTAAAATGACATACTTACAGTCGATGCTGGTATAATAGTATTCTTTTTGCGGTAAGGTATAGTTTTATATTATCGTACATGCCTATTTATTTATCAGCCTGATAACTAAAAATCTATTATAAAATAACCTAGACTCCCTTTGTCGGATAACAGAGGTAGACGAGTACGACTTGATAGTCAATACAATTTATTATGGAAGCTTGATTTTTAGCATCTATATGTTTTGTGCTGAAACATTTATAATAGTCATATATATCCAATTAATTAAAAACAAAATTAAAATTATTGTCTATTCTACTGTTGTATAAAATTTTTTTATTCTATGCAATTTGAATCTGGTTTGAATCTGGTTATACTCTCATGAATAGTTAAAAATGACTCAAAAACGATACACTATCAATAAGTCTATATAATTAAAGAGAGAAACTCTATATTTTTATATATTTTTAGATGGTACGCAATAAAATTGATAAATTATTTACATAAGAATGAGCAATTCATTTATTTTAGGATCGAGAATTCCGAGGAGAATTCAATATAATGCTTTAATACAAGTTATATCTGAATGTTTAATACTAAAATGTAGCAATATACAAAAATTCAATTCTGCAATATTCCAACAACTAATTATTTAATTTTGCCTACCTTTAACTCTGCTCTATAGACCTTTATCACATTGGTGGTTGAAAAATGTACCATTAGTCTTGATAAAAATAAGTCTTACCAATGTGGTAATTTATTATTTGTAAGAAAAAGTTTATTTAAATACTGTTACCTTGTTTTATAATAGAAGTTGATCCTTACAGAAATGAAATATGGCGAATCAACAAATATAATATTTTTAAAAAGTTGTTAGCGTCCTGCCGTTTTTAATACTGAAAAATTTATAACTTCAAACTGCATCTATTAGGAGATAAAAGTTATATATTTAAATTGTATCCAATAGAAGGTTTGGATTCAATAGACGAGATATAAGATGCGTATATTTAAGGATTTTTTTGATAAGTTATTGTTTTTTAATATTAGCAATTGCAGTCTTGCTAAGATATTTGAAAATTGAGTGATAGCAGCACTGTTTATGGGTTTTCACGGTTGATGAAACTATAGAAATGATAGATATAACATAGCCTCCATACTATAAATATATTTCTATAAAGAGTAAGACTGATTAGAATTAAATTACTACAGCATTAGCCATATTAAATTTAAAAATGTTGAATATATCTGAAATCCATAATTTTCACAATTATGGTTATTATTCATTTTTAGGACAATTACTGAAACTTTTAAGTAAGCTCTATGTGTTAAAAATTGTTAACAAAGATACTATAATTTGTCTGCTATATTGAATTTCAAATATCCATAATGAATGTGAAAGAGTCTACTCGAAAATAGCAGCTCAAAATCAGATTGCTCGTAATATGATAACTTTTTACTAGACTCAAATAAGTACTTATAACTTTATTCAAAATTCAGCTACAATGAATTGATTACCTGAATCAGCTATTATAGAAATAAATAAATAATGATCCTAGTTTGTATAAATACAAATAGTATAAAAGTATATAATAATCACTTATGATCACGTTGCTAAGTATTCGTCCACTCCGATGCAAGTGAAGTTCATGCCCTCATAAAAACATTAAATTTTGCTCCCTTATTTATAAGATTTCATTCCTAACAGATTTGCTTAATTATAATAGTACGTCTAGGATCGATGACTAGGCGTTACTAAACAAGCCATATACATTTTATTCCTTCACTTCACGTGCTATCTACGTATCAACTATTACAAGACTCGATTCAAAAGCAATCATATGGTGCTCGTCATTCGCCTACATTGAAGTTGTTAGCATGTTATCCCTAGGTGAAGAGGTGCAGTATTTTTAGTACTGCTTACAGTCATGCATCTCTCGAGTCACCGTTGCGCAATAGACACGAAAAGATTCAGTGCATGCGTGCCATCGATTGCTGTCAAAACCTTGCTACCATTTTTTTTCATGCTAATGCGCTGCAGTCGCGAATATTGTCGCACAGTGTAATCATTGAAGCAGCGATAAGAGACAGTCTTATCGTCGCCTCGTGCGATCGGAATGCTTGGAACAACAGACCACGACATATAATAAAGGAGAAAGCTTCCACGCGTGTGCTGCACCAGTATTTGCTTTACACCTCGTTCTTAACAATTGAGAAAACGATTGTTTTCTTCAACCGCGTAACCTAGAAACTAAAAAGAATTTTTTAAACAGTACGTCTTATACGTTTAGTATTATAGGATTTCAAATTTCACAATTTCATATTTGATTTAAATTTGTCGTTTTAGAAAATTTGTTGAGTACAGTTGAAACGTAGCTGTATTTAATAAAAAAAACAGTATAATTATACTAACAGCATAAAATAATGTGTTACCGGTTAATTTCAATCACGTTTCGCTTCGCGCACATAAGCTACCGTAAGACGCCTCGAAACCGAGAAAAAAAGGGAAAGAGTTGAATTGACAGACACGCAAAGAATTAAATTAGCCGCGCGCCCCTTTTATAGTTGCGCGTCTTTTCTCGTGATCAATTGTCATCGGTATAGGATTCAATTGAGCAGCGCTTCGTTAAAGAGAGCTGATCGAGGAAAGAAGGTCAGAGCGCAAAGAGATGACAGGCTACCCGTTTAACGACCCCAGCGCTAATTGTGCACCCACCGAAAGGTCCGTGTAAATCAAGCGGTGCATGCCGCTGCCATCGGCTATTCAGAGTTAAATTGACCTCGCTCTCAGTTTTTTTGCACGTCATAACGTCTCCCTTCGTGTGCGAAGCACTTGATTCGACTTGTCCATTATCAGAGTTTCGGATTAGCGAGTGCTCTACTAATGAGCGGCTTCAGTTGTATCGACATTTTAATGAGCTATTATAACCACTTGAGATTTCGCTAAGATGATCGATCGAGGATCGATTTACGAAAAACTAATCTTAAATCACGATCGGTCTTTGGGCCTATACTTCAATGCCATATTGTTCGCGATGATTAGAACCGCATATCAGACAATACAACTTGATAGTTCGATTACTTGATACTGGATGCTTGCTTGGTCTCCATGTGTAAATAAACAATTATAATTCTAATTTTTGAAAATATTTGTAGGCTATGGAAAAGATTTCGCGCGATATGATTTTCTTCCTTGAAAGCATGATATCGTCGCAAAAAATCCGGATGGGCTACTATACAGCTGATACTCACATATCATGTAATACGCCGAAAGCCAGCTGATGAAAACCTCTGTTTCCCAGAATTGCAAATAAACAGGAGACGAATGTCGACACGGGGCCTGCGAATCGCGTGTAGTCAGAGGATAGTATCTCGAGACGCGCGAATAATTCCGCAACTGTCTGCCGCACAAGTCTTTGCGGTAAGTCACTCGCAGTGCAGTGGCGCGTGATGAAAATAGCATTGGAACATTTCGAGAAACTGCTTTTCGAAATACGGATTCCGGAGATCCGGACCTATCCCATTGTGGACATTGTTCACCCCGCGGCCGATTGATTGCGACGCAGGCGTTTCTCTGTTATCGCCAATGTATACGAGCAATATGGCAGCAAGAATGTTTCGCAGACTCTTTCAGCCGAAGGTATTGCTTTGATTGCTTCCATACGATCCTTGAATTGATTTCAACTGGCACAAGGACTGGCGTTATATGCGTTAGACATCGTTTGCTTTCTTGTGATTTTTTTACTAATTAATGGCAAATGTTCTTTATATAAGCAGTTGCATTGGTATGGCCCAATTGAGACGAATGCCAAAACTCAAATTTAACAGAAATTTCGATATTTTATGAACGAGGAATTTACATGATGTATTTTTTCTTTATTCTGAAGAATGGGTTCTCTTTAAATTGAGTATATCAAATTGCATTTACACATTTTAACAAGCATTTTACTCATCACGCACGTGCGCTTATAAACGAAAAACATTGTAGTGCATCGGCAAAAACTATTCGTTTGGTTAAACATTATTTCATCTCTGAAAAATGCGATGTTTACAATATCAAAATGAAATAAATTGCATTAATTTGTCAGTTTTTCTATCCTTTATGATCGATTCGCTAGTTCTGAATATTTATTTTTAACATTATATTATTATAACTCTTCTCTTTTTTTAAAATGTATGCATCAGTTCCGATGTGAAACCATTTAAATTTAAATAAGTAGAATTACCTATAATATTCCACGAGTAACTATATATTTCATAGAAAATAAGTTTGAATCATCTAAAATATTGTTAATATAGTTGAAAGGTAATTTTTCACTAGTCCAATTAGCAAACCAAGGACATTTCCGTAATAGCAGAAAATATAGTTTATTGTTTTTTTTACACTCTTGTCAAATCATAAATCGATTTTTACAAACAACCTCGAATGATTGATGATCAGTTCAAAAGAATCCTTATAGGAAGCATACTTTTTATAATACGATACTTTCTCAAATCTATTAAATGAAAGTTATCATTTATTAAACATATATTACTTCAGTTAGTCTCGCCATTGATTAAATATATATATATGATAAATATTAAATATATATATATTTTAATTTTAAGAATTTTAAAATTAAAAATTGTGATATGAACGTTAAGAAATACTCAAACAATGCAGAATATACAATAACTTCAAAATTGCCTCGTCTGTACAATCTAATTTATTTTAATAACCACTTAATTATCCTTGAATTAATATTACGAATTTCTAATTGATTCTATAATCATATAATAATTATTTCAATTGCAAAAACACTAATTTACAACGATTATAAACAAATATAAACTTGTTTGTGCAGTTTAAGAGGATAATGTACGTGACGCTAACCGTATAAAAAATCAATTGCGTTTATATTGTTTTTTCTGTAATTTTTTCCGTGCTTAATGTTGGACAATAAATTAACGTTTTATAGTATTAAACAGGTGATTTAAAAAGATCCTGCATTTCAAGAATAAAATTCTACCGAATACAATACACAGAAGCTTGATAAAAGTGCCGCGTGCGCCGGTCGAGCTTGCGCAGTCAGTCGTCTCCACTGTTTCGAAAAAACGGTTGAAAAAAGCTTGGAGTCTCCTTTTTCTCACTGCGCCGCAATAGTGACCGATTTAAAAACTAGAAGCCCGGATGGGTCGCCCAGTCTAATTATAAGCGTGGTTCTCGCGAGCGGGGCGCGGCTACCCCGCTGACACGCTTTCAACCGACGCAGGCCTCTTACCGCACGAGCTTCGGCCCTCGGCTCGGCTGCAGAGCTTGCGGGAAAAGAAAGGAGAAAGGGGGACGGGGACGGCGGGGATAGGCGACGCGCGCCTAGGACTCGGCCCTGGTACACAACCAGCTGCGCGCGGCTCGTCTATTTCCGTCCCGCGAGCGAAAGTCATTGCCAAAGCGAGCGCGCGATCTCCGTGGCCTAATAAGCGGCTCCGTGTACTCGGCCCTTTCCTCACACTCGCAACGAGCCCCCGCGATCGATAATTTCTCGATATGCGTGTATGTACAGAGCTTTTGGCGCCCGTAGTATATACGAGTGTTTAAGCGTCAGGCGCTTCAATGGCTTTATGGCTCTATGTGCGAGGTTTAGGACCACTTCGGCCTGCGAGCAAATATCTGCGCCAGGCGCGACACCCGAGGCCTCTAATCTCGCGCCAATAGAACGCACATGCGAGCATCGAATGCGTGGCTGTGTTTACACTGAACACGATTACTTTCAAGGCGTATGTGCGCCAGAAGAGAACGGAAAAGCATCCGAGCGTTATATCATATATAAATGAGCTGTTGCATAGGTTTAGTGAGTAACTTGCGTTATTTTAACGGTCATGTTCAAAAATATATTTATTTTATCATAATAAAGTGAATTAGTCACTTGGAGTCTGGAACGATACTGTTGTTTTTACGCGCGATCCGGCCAATGCTCTACAAGAGATATTAATATTGTGGATCTGACTCGAAATCGGATGTATATTAGACTCGCGCGCGGCAGTCTATATCTATAGCAACTGTTTTTATATGGAAACGCCACTGAGCAGATCAGAAAATTTAATACGTGACTCAACAGGCGTCTGCTCGATAAAACTATTGCACAAATTTACATAATATTATAACTAATTCATTATTTTATTATTGCATTTGTTACCATTGCATTTTTATTGACATCATTTGCAATATTCATAATTATATGAATAAAGTGCTTGTACAAAAAAGTAAGACTAAAAATAAATGTATACGTACACAAAATAATTCCTTCAAAAATTCAATATTCTGCTTCTCAGTAGGGTATTAAAAATTGCTGCTTGAATGAATGTGTAAATCCCTCGGTACAACCTGTCTTTGTGTCAAATTCTAAAGCAACCAAACCTACAATTTATTGCAAATTCATTCATGAAAATAGTTATCGTTTAAGAAAAAAATATTTATGCAAAAACGACTATTTACACTAATTAGTAATGTGCCGTTGGTAGCGCGATACTTTTGTTTCTAAAGCAGAAACATCTGTAAAAGAGTATTCCGCGCAAAGTCGAGCTTGTTCTGTTTTGAATAGTCACAGTGCCCCAATGAACGATCGGTTGATAATCAACTATACCATTTAAAGTATTTTGAATTAATCATACTGTTTGTAACAGATTCAGCACACGTAGTAAGATTTAGCTATCTTTGGAAAATACGGTTTTATTTACATTACACTGTGGCTGTCATTTAGTGTCATGCATTATGCAATGTATTGTGTGCTCAGGATACGAAGGCACTCAAGGAATCACCGCGCAGTCTCGGTAATTCCCCAAGTCGTAAGATTAGCATCATCAAGTAAATTTTCGGAAAGGTTGTGACAATTCTGTGTCATCATTTGTAGCAGGAATTTCCTTATTTGCTAAACGAAGGACAGACACCGCAATGTTTTATATGCTGATAAAATAAATCTCCGTGAATTTTTACCAAATCTTATTCCAATAAGATCTCTTCAATTAAAGAAATATATTTAATAGTTATATTTGATATATATGTTAAAAACTTAATTAAAATGATCAACGCTCGGGTGCATATTCGGCGTACAACTAAAGTAAAATCGAGAGTAAAATGGACTTATCGCGCTATTTTCTTATAGTTCCTTAGCGGTTTGATGAATGAATCGCGAAAATCATTGACCCTGAATAACATAAATAACAGTACATAGTAATTTCATTAACAAATGTCAATAATACATAGCGATTGTCAATATAGAAATAAACAGCAGCTAGCTCCGACCTGCGAGTGTGTGACAATACATACGCAACTGCAGCGAAACGGTCGACGGACGAAGCAACGTGCGGAGATCAGAAATGCCTGGATAAGATAATATAAAATACCCGAGTTTCGGGCACCTGTCGCGTAGCGCAGACTAGTGGAACATTTTGGTTCGTCGAACCCGCAAAAGCAAAAAGGGTTTGGCAGCGGCTCGCGGGCGCTAAAGATAGCCGCGGGTCACTCGAGCCGCAGACTCGCCCAGCGCGTATACCAGCAAGCAGGTAAATAGCATGAACTGCGAAGACACGTACGCGCTCGAGCAAGTAGTCGCTTTACGGGTCGCGCGCGGATCGTTTGGAGGATCGTTATTATCGTAAGCATTGTCCAAGCGGCTTAAAGGATGCCTCGGCAAAAAAGGTGGCGAGGAGCGCCTTGGCAAAAATAGATAGCGGCGGGCTTCATGACAATTAGCAGAAAAAATATTTTTCGCGGCAGTGCCGGGACGGAGTCTGCTGTTTATCTCGATTATCGAAGCGTTGAAACGCTTGCAACGATATTATTGCGAGAGAATTTGAAGTAACATTTTTTAGTGTCAGAATCTCTGTACAGTCTCTAGTCTATATAATATATATATTATTTTAAAAATTGTAGATTATATTATGTCTAGCGCGCTAGCTTGTTTAAAATTTAGAAATATTTATTTTATGCTCCACTGTATTAAATGACATTTTAAACGATTGTTGAATAAATCATAAATTTAACAAAAAGTTCTCTTCGTTATTTACTGCACAGAACAGTTTAAGCAGGTATTTTGCAAATTCTTGAAAACAGAATTGCATCATTAATTATGAAATAGTATTTAAAAACTTGACTGATTTATTCTATTAGTATACGAGCAATTCTAACTATATATTACATTGATCATTTGTTTGTGTATACGAACACCAGAAACATATGTACATGCATGAATTGATAGCACAGTACAAATGATAAATAAATGATGTCCCTCTCAATTTGCAAGATGCGAGTAATATAATATCCCATTCACTCATGCATAACCCATATCTGCGCGCATCCCTATCACGAATGTTGACTCTGCTCGTGACCATCTCGAGAGGCTTCATTGATAAATTGTCAAAATAAAAAGACCTGCATCGGACTAATATGTCGCCGACTTTCAGAGCTACTTACGGCCACATTTACGGGTGCATTATTAGCTGGCTGTATACATAATAAAAGGCCAAGTGGTCCTATCAAGCGTTTGAAACTCCGCTGCTACTCCTGCAATCAAGCCATTAGCCTCAGCTTTTGTTCCTTCCTTTAGAAAAGTCAAATGCTTGAAGGGAGCCGAAAGATGCCAATATCCTTGCCAGTGTATTCTGCCACCCCGCAATAGCAACTGCCGCGTCTAAGGGAGCGACCCCCCCCCCCCTCCCCGACATGTGTGCGTGTGTGTGTTGCTTATTATAGCATCGCACGTGCTTTCAAAGTATTATACGCTTTGTGCAACGTCAGAGTCCACGTAATAATTCGCGTTCGAAAGCGAAGCCCAAAATAAGAAGCTCGATCGATCGGACTTGGCATAAGCTTCGGGGACCTCCCCAATTTTTACCCCGGCGGCGATCTTGTGACACGCCGCAACCGTTGCCCGACGACCTACGCGCCAATAAATTGTTGCATCTCTGTTGGCGAGCTCGCGCGAAATCTGCACTCGGCGATCGGGAGCATCCGCCTCCTATTCTCGTCCGCTTTGCGATGAGCGCGAATCAGCCTATTAGCATGCGATTAATTCGCTGGACGCGTCCTTGTGCTTCGATCGAGCCGTCTTTAAGGCTCGACGCGCGCTGAATCACTCCAAGATGATGATAAAACTCGATGATAAAACTTGAAAGGATTAAGGGTTATTGACGTCGTAAGGGTATTACGGGCGTGATGTTTACTTACGGGACAGGCATTATTTTCTTTGATTTTGAAAAATTCGTTAAATCAGAATTGTTAAATTTTGCTCGCTCATGTACAAGCAACAGTTTCAATATTTTGACAAGCGAGATATATTCTTTACTTTGTATTTGATGATATTTTGATTTATTTATGTTGTTTATTATACTTTTATGATATGAAATGTAAACTAATATTTAAGTATAATAATTGCATTAGCTGATTATAGATTGAAGTGCATATTGATAATATAATTAATACTTATTATCATATGTGAGTTACAGCGTATGCAAGACAATATTGATTCAGTTGCTATTCCATTTTCTACGAAATTCTGCAGTTGGGAAATTCGCGTATACGTCTTAGTTACATGATAAATGATTGTTCTCGCAGCATGTAACAGTAATCAGATAATATTTTTACGAGTCGTTATACCACTGAAAAACATTTTAGATTATCTTGCATTATATTTTTGTAATCGAGACATTAAATCTTATTATCTGTTTACAAAATGCATCAAATTCGTCTGATTTCAATGTATGAAGTTGTAAATTATACATTCTGTACTATACATTATTATTATTAATGCCTTAATTATAATTATCTTAAATGTATGTAAAATCATCGTAAAAGCACTCTTCTCAGAATTTATTTAATTTGATCAAAATAAATGAATAAGCCAAGGAATAAGCATTATGTCTCAACCGAGGTGTCGACTATGATGTGAATAAAATAAGTTTTAAAAATATTAAGGATTAATAATTTTATTTCATATAATCTAGGAAAACATAGATAGATTAATATAATAAATACGAATTAAATTTAGATATTTCTTGAAATCTTAATATAATAATTCTGAAAGAAAACCTTACCTGTATATGAAAAATTTTAATTTTTATACAAATAAATTATTCATTATAAATTCTGATAAATCTCTGCATCTAGTACATTATACAGTTACCGAGATCAAATCTAACACATACATTAAATGAATTTGCATATAAAAAAACAATCAATTCAGGTACAAATGTCGTTGGCGAGCAGTGGAACCCCCGAGTATTGGAAAAAATTAGCAAACCCGCAGTGTTTAAACAACCCAAGGCGAGTGTACTGAGTCTCAAGACATCATGATGCAGGAATCGGTGCGTTGCAAAGGATTGGAAGAATCTATGTTCTTATGGTAGAACAGTGAATAATGGCTCTCCTGGCATTTTCATCTTACTTATTACCTTTCGTTTTTGAAACATTCGAACAAGAATCAATGTTACGCAATAACTTACTGTACACTCAATTCCTTACAGAAATCATAAAATAATAATTACCCATTGTCGATATATGCGTGCTATACGTTTGGGTGTGCATATGTCCTATTAATATAAATTTTCCTACGTAGTTGAGTGATCACCTCACACCCTAATTCTATGTTTTATTAATAGTTCTGGTAAATAATGTGTTATATAGTTTAGTCGCAGTTTGAATCTGCACTTATATAGATAAGGATGTCAAGAAACATAAAGAAATTGTATTTTTGTATCCCTTCATATTTTCTTGTTACTGTAGCGAGTAAATAACATCATTGAATAATTATTAGTGGAAATGTAAATAAATATTATAATGTATAATGTTATAAATTGTGACGTTTTAGATGGAACTGCACTCAACGGCGATTGGAGACTGCCCGGAGAAACCGCCGAAGTCTTCCATCAAGGACATGCAATCCAAAGATGACAACGTAGCCGGGTAATTCTTTGAAATATTTATAATTGATGTTCATTTCGCATAACTCTTTTATCAATTAAACGATTATTTCTGTTATTTATTTCTGACAAACAATTAGTATAAGATATTAATTTTTTAATTGACGATGAAAACAGAAATGGAAGCACCTACGGCGTGTTCCAGTCAAAGGATCCAATCCTCCGACTGGACAAGGACGTCGAGGCAAAAGCCGGCGGTGACGATGGACACGGTACCGGATCAACCCACAGGACTTCGTGAGTGCTCGACTACTATGAATATGCACGTCATAGAACAGATAAGAGAAACTAATAATGCTACCTCGCAGGTACTTGGAGACGCTCATGCACCACTTCAAGGGGAACGTCGGCTCCGGCATGTTCGCGCTCGGGGATGCTTTCAAGAACGCCGGCCTACTGCTCGCGCCGCCCCTCACCGTATTTCTAGGAGTCATCTGCATCCACGCCCAGCACATCCTCGTACGTACAGTGAACGACCTCGTCTGATTAGTCCAATCGTTTTAATTCACTTTTTCCTGCAAATCCTCCACCTATACCGAGCCGGAGAGCATTCGGTCAATTGGTTTAACCACGGAACGCGTCAGTGACGAAGGCTCGACATCGGAGTCTTTTTTTTTATTCAAAACGATCAAGCGCCACTTGCGCTCGTCGATCGTAATTCGTACAAGTGCTCTTAATGGCCTTTGAAACAACTAATCGGTAACATTTAACATTTCTATCGCAATTATCTTAAGTATCCAAACTTATAATCGGAACAAATTGTTGCGTAAATGCATACAAATTCATGATACAAATTGATTATCGATTAATGCGCTGACGCACTGCGGCAATATCATGTTGTCGAAAGTAAATTCGATACCCGATTAACGATTTGATACCCCACTCTCTCGGTAAGTTCTTCATAAGTATTATCCAACACACTCTACTGTTGTACGTTTTTTTCAATTATTATTTTTTCTGGGATTTTCATGGCTTTCGTTTTACGTGTAAATCCAATATTCTCTGTGCAAAATCCTCGATACGGATTATAATATACATGTGTTTACTCATTTCAAGCTTTCGGACGAATTTGGAAAAGGTAACTTTGGCATGTTCCTGTGTACTGTAGCGACAAGTAGACACATTATACATATTATCCAATATATACACTGCACGTACACAAAATGTAGATTATACTTATAATTGGACGCCAAAGATAGCGAATTATATTTATATGCATACGAATCGTACTCATGCCCGTGGCTCATCGTGTCTTTATCCCTTAGCTCAACTGCAACGCAGAAGTCAGGCGGAGGCTGGGCGACTCGCTGGAACGGCAGCCTGGTTACGCGGTCACGGTGGAGCTGTGCTTCGCCACGGGCCCACTCGCCCTCCGGAAGTATTCAGTATTCATGAGGTACACACGGCGAGCGGCGAACTCGCCTCCAGCATTCCTGTCCATACGCGCATACTTGCGCTCGTACCATTATGCGACGCTCGAACCTATAGCGGTAGAAAACGCGCGCCGAGGGCTCGAGCGTCTGCCGCTGGACCGAAGCGCATCCCTTTTCAATACGAGCCGTGAGCTGCTGGGAGCTAGCTTCTCGCGCCTAGAGATTGATTTCAGAGACGTATAAGCAAGATCGCGACACTTGCCACTTCCAGCAGCGCGCTTTTTCCGCGCATACATCGCGAATCTGCAATAGACGCTGCCCAATTGATATTGTACAATGGAATTAAATTCGTACGCCCGCGTAGAGCGCGAACACACGCGGAGAATGCGTATACTGAGTCTGGGCTCGCTGAGCTCCTGCACGGACGCGTTGCGACGGATTAAAGACAAAGCTGGAGAGAAGGTTTTTTTGGGTTTTGCTTCCAGGCCTGGACTCTCGAGAGTCCGTCGGTCGACTCGGCACACAGGTAATATTCGGGATAAAGCGGGAGACGCCGCGACCGGCGCTGAAGACTAGGCGTCCCTCCGGTAAGCCTGCATCTTTTTTAAGAGTTTCGTAATGGCGTATATAACTTCAAGAATACACGAGATACCTTGCAGTATATATTCGATATCTATTTTTGTGCGCGCTTTGAAGAATAAGTGCGCGATATTTTATTTTTAAGTTCCCGCAATTTTGCAGTCCTGCGGATCATTCCGGCTTTCCAAGGATTGGCCATTAATTACCGCGGATCCTTGAGTGCACAGTTTATTTATTTATTCATTCAAGGATTATTCAACAGGCTACCGATTCAAATGAGATATTTACAGCTCGCAATGGCCAATAATGTAAAAAACAATTTTCGTAGATTGTACGCTAATTAAACTTTTATACTTTCTAAGATAATAAAGACGTTTATTGGTATTTAAAATTCTACCTCCTGTACATATGTATACAGAATTAATATTAAGTAATAGTACTCTGTAGAAGAATTAACAAACGTGACTATTTGAATTGTTAATATTACATAATTATAAATGTTTTTCGACGTGTTAACGAGCTGCTAATTTTGGATAATTTTCTGTTTAAACATGCGGCTTTTACCTTTTTATATTTCTTTTGATGAGTATAGGAAGATAACAAATTACTATTTGTGTTAAAGTTTGCAATAATGTACATACGTAAACGATATATACAAGCAATACTACAAAAAATTAAATTTTTTACCATTTATGCGTATTGCAAAGTATTCTACAAAAGATTAATATCAGTAATTTAATCGCAGTATAAATAATAATTATTAACAATTATTATACGTATTTTAGCAATCATATAGTCATTGTACATAATGCAATATTATTAATATATCAGTTGTTTTTTTCTAGTTGTACAATATAAAAACATTTAATTTTCAATTATAACGTGGAGTAAATATATTTAATATTAATTATTTTATAATTAATTATGTATATATTACTTTTTTTGTCTTACAGTCACAGAGTATATTTTGGAAAATGTAGCTTTCAATTTGGCAGCGTCAACGTCAATGAACTTGATAAATATTGCTTAACGACCGAATTCAAATAAAAATCTTAAATTTTTTAGTACATAATAAAATACTTTTATTTTAATTTTTTTGAAAATAATTAATTTCCATTATCATTATTTGAAAAGTGATTTTACGTTCCTCTTGAATAGTATAACTTTTAACATTTAGCAAATAAACGGTATAGTGTTCAAGAGGACTACATATTTGTAAAATGCTATATAAGAGGCATAACATTTCATCTTGCTACAACAAATCTTCATCGTAACCAGATCACCAACAATGAAGCATTCAAATCTCCGTAATATAATGATTATTTTCTATCTTTCCAGAAAATTAGTTAATCTGTTTCTATGTGTTACGCAACTTGGATTTTGCTGTGTTTATTTTGTCTTTATTTCTACGAATATGCAGCAGGTGAGTTTTTTATTTTTAAATAGTCTAGTACAGTATAGATTCACTCATTAATTATCTTCATTTCTAACAAGTGCATAATTGTCATTTTTACGGAAATAATCGTTTTTAAAATATTATATGCTGCATTTAAAAATTTCTAAAACATTAAAATGCATTTATAAAGAAGTTATTGGTGTTATATTATTACTTACTCATGAAAATAATTTTAAAAGTAATTGAATTTATTGAATACCTATCAAGACTGCGCTATTAAATTAAGCATTATTAAAATTTTACTATTTTAAACGCTAATTAAGCAATTACTGTAAATTTCTGACTTAAGTGCTATACTATAAACGATATCATTACAAATTTTACAATTAAACTGTAATGGTATTAAAATTATGAAACATTAAAATAAATATTATTGAAGAATTAGTTAATTATGTTTATTGAGGTACTTAAAACTATAAGCATTCGCTATAAAATGTATGCAATATCTATATTTTTTACACGCTAAACAATATATTTAAGTAAAGAATTTAAACCCTCGATAGGTGCTGGACGTATGGGGCATTTCCATGGATTTGCACGTCCACATGGCAATTGTGCTGATCCCTATGGTGATGAGCACCTGGATTCGTAATCTGAAGTTCCTAGTGCCTCTCTCCTCACTAGCCAATATTCTTATAATATCCGGCTACATCGCCACGATATATATTATGTGCAGGGATCTACCGCCCATATCTGAACGACGATATGTCGCCGATTGGAACATGCTGCCTCTCTTCTTCGGCACCGTCATTTACTCTTTCGAGGGAATCACTCTGGTTAGATTCGGCACTTACCCTAATTACGATTCGAATAATATCATACCTGTACTGTGAAAATAGTATATACTGTTTTGTAAACTATACAGCAAGTTAATTATTTTGCGAATACACAAAGGGATGTTTCTAATTACGGGATGAGGCAAGTGCGTGCAGTATTTAGCTTGAGTAATTACTAGCACGGCACTATAGACGAATAGCTTTCTATAGAAATTGAAAATTAAAGTTTGAAATATTATTTTAACGCAAAGTAAAAGTATCTTTTTGTAACGAAAATTATTATTAAGTAATGGAATTTTTCTTGGATGTCATCGAGATAATGAATAATTCTGAATCATCCTTCAAGTTATTAATAACGTTTTAATGCTTTGCAAAAAGACAAAGATAAATATATAAATATACAATCTAAGTGAAAGGAATTATTATAGTTTTTATAACTAAATTCGTAGGTGCTACCACTGAAAAATGAAATGAAGAGGCCAAAGAATTTCGACAAGCCACTTGGTGTATTAAACGTTGGTATGGTCATCGTAGGTACTATGTTCGTCATCCTTGGTTTCTTAGCTTACCTTAAATACGGCGACGCAATCCAAGGATCCGTTACGCTGAACCTTGAACCTAAGTCGGAGACGTAAGTTTGAAAACTATTTATAATTAGATTCTTGAAACATACATAACACACGCTAATCACATTTGCAGAAAGCACTTTTTTATTTATGTCTGAAAAACTAATTTTTTTTTCTTTATGAATGCAGTTTATCGCTCTTTGTTTTAAGATATATAACAAATATTCAGGACTAATAAGTAAGAACTTTACACTTTTTTACACACTATCTACACGAAATAAATCATATCTTAACTTCTCTTCGAAATTCTATTTTTTGGTTTAATATTATTAAAGGTTACGTCAGGAAGGATTTAGCTTCTACTCCAGGTTAATATCTCTAGTGAGACTCGCAGTAAGACGTGTGTCAGCATGGTTTTTGCATTGTGAAATATATGCGATTGAATAAATGCTTGCCGTTATGCTTATCCGTTTGAAAGCGTTACTAACTTTCTTTGCTTTGGTTTGAAGTAGATTGTTTTCTGATAAAAATTTAATAGCGCAAGGTAAAATTTAATAATACAATAGGCAAATGAGAGTCCTTCTACAAATTTCAAAACAGGTAATTGGAAGCAAGTGCTATGAAATTCTCCTCGAGTTTACATAAACATGCATGTGATTTTCCACTGAACAAATATAATTCCATAGTAATTTTAAAGTAGAGTGAATAATTAATCATGTTGTTCAGATGCAAAAAAACTTTGAATGAGATTAGATCAGTAGTAGCATTCCTGCACTTGTTTAATTAAACTTGAGCTTGATACTATTTGCGCAACATTATTAAATCCATACCTCCTCCATTTTATGGAAGGTCAATTATTTTAAATCGAAAATGCTTCAAACATAATTAAAATTAATATTATGCCTTTGCTAGAAACTCGAGTGTTATTGTTCCTAAAAGCATGCTTTGAGTTTGATATGCACTAGGACTTTCAGCCTGACAGTAATTTATACATGAACAAAATAGCATTGATGTGGAATGCTTAGCAAAATACCTTTACAAATTAAATGACAGCTCTGATAATTAGCTTCCTTGTGCAATTCGAGCATTAATGTAATAATGTATATCTGCTGCTCATTTTTTTGATAAAGATACGATATTTTTCTCTTGACTAATTCATAATTTATATTTTCAGTCTACCTCAATGTATAAAGCTTGCAATATCGCTAAGCATCCTTCTGACATATGCTCTTCAATTTTACGTGCCGATTGCAATCATGTGGCCCGAGTTCGAGCGGCAATTCGGCCCCTGCCGCTGGCCAGTTTTTGGAGAGATTCTTTTCCGGACGGTCCTGTGCTTCCTCACCTGTGAGTTTTCCATGTTCAAGTAATAGTTAAAAAATTGTTCGATTCAATTCGAGAATGAATCTAACATGCACAATTCTTACAAATTGACAGTTGTCCTCGCAGAAGCTATCCCGCATCTCGGTCTGTTCATTTCATTAGTGGGGGCGGTAAGCAGCACCGCCTTGGCCCTCCTCTTTCCGCCGATAATTGAAATCGTAGTCTGCTGGCAGAATGCGACCCTCGATAAATTCACTATCACCAAGGATATCTTCATTCTCCTGATTGGCCTACTTGGCTGTGTCACCGGCACCTACGAAAGCATCACACAAATCGTCAAAGCATTTACAAAGGGAACATAAGCGGCTGTGCGCTCGAACTAGAACACTTTATGGATAGTATATAAGAGAAAGAATTTATCTTATTATACAGTTACACAAGAAAGTGTCTATAAGTTCTTGTACATGTGTCGATACTTTTGGCGTACGTACACGCGGGAAAGCGAATTAGAATCATATAGTGTGATTTGAATACTATAGTGAGTTTACGAGCATTTTTCATACAATATACAAAACCATTCAATTTTCATTATATTCATAAAGTATAGCTGCGATCCTTCAGTAACCGAAACTTTTAGTGTTAGGAATTATTTTTATCCGATGCGTCAAGGTCGGACGTTTAAAATTATTGAATCCATGATAAAGTTGTTTAGATCTAGATTAGTTGCGTGCAATTAATTCTATTAAAGCGAATTTATCGATTAACTTATTGTAACATAATTATATCCTTTAAAAAAATTCATTACAGATCATTTGAATTTTTATATTGTTTAATTCTTATATATTCAATACTTTTATAAAATACTTTTATAATGCTCGTTCTACACTAGATTGGCGTACACATTTTTTGATTGAAAAGTTATGTATTTTTACATATTTTTAAAATTTTTGAATCTCCTTATGCATACCCGAATGAAGTTTTATTATCTTAATATGTTAGTGAAATAATAAAGTAAAAATCTTGGAAATTAGTATTCTATTGATACAGACAATAATTAACTTTCTTCCTATTTTTTATTTATGTACTAGTATCGAAAGCAGAAAACAAGTTACTAGCAATGTTTTAGAAAGTTAGATCTTTTAATATTTAACTAAAAAACTTCGTATGTTATTTGTGTGAAAATGATCAAAAACAGCATTGCGGTTTTATATATAGCTTTTACAAAAAGAGTGCAGAATGTTTTAATCTAGTATTGAATTTAAACAATTTAAGTGTTGATACATATATGTAAAATATAAGACTTCATTGGCTTTATTTTAATATCATTTGTAGTAAACATTACTTGATAAATCTTAATTAGATGATTTCATAAAACACATTTTTACAATAGTTGACAATGATTGATTATAAAGTATTAACGTTGCATCATTGTAAATTCTACATTTAGTCTAGAAAAATGAGTAAACAATATTTGATATTGTAGTTGAGAAATTTTATTAATGTCGTTTATAAATACATTTTTTGTCATGTTAATTATATTAAACAATGAAAAATTATTCTTTTAATATTCTGTTTCTATGGAGAAGCAAATAGTAGATACAGAACACATGTAAAAACTGTACAAAAAACGTCACGCTTGCACCAATTAAATTTAAGTTTCTTAAATTAGAATATGGTATTTTAACAAATAAAATACATTAGAAAGTTGTATAATGAATTAAAATATATATTTATTGTTTATACAGATATAAAATTAAAAAAATGGATATTTATATTTTTATTTTAATCTGTAAGAATTGTGAGTCAGGTAAGGAAAAGTACCCTTATTCCATTTCAACTAGAGCAATCATGGTAAAGCGCACTTCCTCTGGATCACGTTCCATATATTCTTGACAAACACGGGCAGAATCATCGATAAAGGTCTCTTTACTAGATGCTCCATGATTTATTGGTGCTGGCTTTCTGCCATCTAATGTGCAATATTTTCATTATAGTTAAACGTACAATATTATTCACATTTTTTAATTTAATTTATACATGAATTTAGTTATGTTACCAAGTTCATATATCGATCCATCTTTTTCTACAAACGCAACAAAATGATAAAATACTTTTTCTTCTTCTTTTGGAGCCTAAAAATAGTAAATTATTTTTACAACAAATTGCTTTATTTAAATGAAATAATACATTGAAGCAAATTTAATTAAAAATTTTATTTACGTCAGTTTGTCCTTCTTGTGCAAAATCTTCATGTGTAACACTAATACCATAAGATTCTACTAACTTTTCACCTCTTTGTGTAGAATTTAAATCTTTGGTTTCATCTAAAAATGTCTTAAGGTACCCATCTTCAAGTTTAATTCTATATAAAAGATTTTTAAGTTTTAGAAAATTTTACTTCAAAATCTACTAATTTAATGTTTTGATTGTAGTCTAAACTGTTATTCTTAATTTAAAAATACTTATAAAGTACTTATACAAAATCCTTATGCATAAATGATATTTTATTGTCTTATTATTATTAAAAAAATAAAAGCAAATTTTTTTAAAATTACTAACATTTTTGTGCAATAGAAACAAGTCCATAAAATATAGAAGTAAATTTGAGCCATTTTTTTACTAATAAATATCAAGCAATTGTTTAATAATTCAATGTCTTACTGATCAAGATTGTTGGCAACGCTATGAATTAATGCTATCGTTCCACAGGCATTTGAAACATATTGATTTAAATGATATACATTAGGATATGGACTCTCTTTTATGCTTTCTTTTATTTTGTCTCCTGCTTCAGGAAGAGTTATTGGTTCTGTCTAGAAAAATTTTGTGTAATAATAAAAGCTTTATTAAGATAAAAAAACACTTGATCTTTTTCACCTTTTGAGAAATAGGGTAAAGTAGAATAAGTGATAGAACTGGTTTTGGTAACATATCTAACAGCTCACGATCTAAACCATATACATCCACTAATCCCCATTTTTCAGGAACCCCAAGTTTATGTAAAAGCTAGATATAAATTATGGCATAAATGAAATAATTATTTAATTTTAATATTTTATATGACAAAAGAATTTAAGGATTTATTCAGTAAAGCGGTTTTCACCTTTGTCATAACCTAAAACATCAATATTGTTTGTTATTAAACGTTATTGCTGTATTTACGTATTATCAACAAAAAAATTTTATACAAACCTCTGGATTAGATTCAAGTGGTACCCAAGCCATATTTTTAAAATAAATCTTTCACTTAAAATAGGTAATTTAAAGGCTAGTAGTCGAGAATTAAATATCTATATATATATTTTTAATAATCTTCGTTTTTTATAATTAACAACTAAAAAATCTAAATACAAAAATAACAATGAACAAATCTCAAAAAGCCAAAGATTATGACGTATAGTATATATATATCAGTTGTCGGCGCGTCGGCGTTTTATGAGTGCAATAGTAAATGCCGAATGCAAACAGAGATTATACTCATCTTTGATTATACTTATCTGTAATGCAAGCTGCACTGAGCACAGTGCAACCAATATCTATTACTTCTCACGTGCAAAAACTTTGGCGCCGATAGTTATGTATTATAAGCAGTATAAATATAAAATTACACATAAGTATCATATTTACATATAATTAATATTACTCAATAAAAATTAAAATAGATATGAAAATTTCAAATCAAAAGCTTTATTAAGATTAAATGCAATATTTATTTATTTACAGCTAGAAAGGAAAAAGGATTACCATCGTGTAGATTTTTTAAGAGCAAATGTATAACAATAATGTTATTATTTGTTGTTATAATAATAATGAATAGCCTAAGTATACGTTTTTGCAATTACAAATATAGGTAATGGATCTTTATTATCGATATGTGATATTTATCTATTGTAATTAGGATACTTAAATGTAGATTGCAGCATACGTGCTCTGATGTTTATTTTTAACAAGAAAGAATTTCAAATAAATACAGATATTACATGTTTTTTTGGCATACAAAGCTTATTATTAACGAATCAAATTTTGCTCAAAACCTTGCCCAAAACTCTATTTATTTTCAAATTTATATTCAAACAAAAAAACAAGAACATCTTGTTTATTCTCAAGAAAAAATTGCCAATACAAATGGTTTTTAAAGGATTTTTTAACGTGAAAAATTAATTTAAACACGACTCAATTACATATTTTAGTTTAATTAATTTAGAAATGCTAATTTAGATATGTTCGATATTAGTATCTTAACAGCTGTCTACTGCATTCTGTGAGTTTCTGGTTAATCTTTAACATTTTCTGCTGTTTTCTGCTTTATCGACTTCTGTGACCGACAGTGTAACAAAATATCCTAATCAAGTATAACCTATTTACTTACACAGCAGTTTAATATTAAAAGCATTAATTAAAGTTTTATTAAACAATGAATATTTCATCTTCATATTTATCACCATATGAACAGCACAATCAGGATAGGCAACAAAAACCTGTAATAAAAACTAATTATTGTTTACTAAAATTTTGAATAATCTAAAGTGTACAGAAAATAGTTGTAACAAAAATTAAGATATTTATTTGTTAATAATAAAATAAGTTATGGATAATATTTTAATTAAATATATGTGATATAAATAATTTCAACAAACACAAAAATTAAAATGAAACGTTCCCTAAATATTAATGATTAATGCAACAAATATAAGTATATTCTGTTGAGAAAACAATTAACAATATTTATAATATATGTATATTTGCACAATAACAGTATCAGTATCAGATTATTAGTAACAGTATCTTAGAAATTCTTATAAAAGTGAAATGTCTTATTTTGTCTTTATTTATTATTTTAAAATATTTCATGAATTTGAATGATTTGTAAAATTCTTTAAATTATTGATTTTCTGTCAAAAAATAATATATCCAAATAGTTTAGTTTAAACTTTATTTTGAAAAATATAAATCAAATATAATTTAAAATGAAATTATATAATATTTTTCTATATTTCTTTATTAATAAGATTGTTTTTAATTTTAGCAAATTGAGTTAACTCCGGAAGAAATAAGAGTTCTAAAAGAATGTATGTCTGAAGGAATTTATCGCAGAGGTATTCCATATAGTGCATTTTTTGGGTTATGTGGTTACTTAGGGGCAAAATCAGGAGTCTTACCTAGTAAGAAATTTGGACCAAAAGCTGCATCAATTTCATTTGGTATTGCTGGATTTATCTTTGGTAGACTCTCTTATATGTCTGTATGCTATCAAAGATTATTAAATGTACCTGATGGAAATCTAAAAAAATCTATACCTTCTATTAATACACAAAATGAAAAGTAATTTAATACTTACCCTTATTCAGATTTATTAAATGATCAGATAATTATTTTTTAACTTTTAATTACAGAGAAAATTATTCACCAGATGCTTATTATGCAACAGTAGAACCACAAAAGGATGAATGGGATTCTCAAAGACCAAGTTCCGATATTGAAGTAACACCCCCAAGTAGTTTTGATACTGTACCTTCTGGTATGTTTTATCACTTTATGAAAATTTTTTATTCTAACGTTAATTTGACATTAATTGCATAAATATCAATTTCAGATTATTATAATGAAAATCAAATGAAGCCAGATGAAGTAAATGATGAGATAAAACAACATTATACTTCTTATAATGATTTAAGAAGAGAAAATAGAAGCCAATATAACAAGTAAATTTGATTTTATATTTATTAAAACATATACTTGAATGAAGTTGCAAAAGTATTAAATTTTTTTTACAGACAATTTGAACCAAATGCGCCTGTAATAAGAAGACCTGTGGAAAAAGATATAAAGACATCAATTCCTGTAAAAAAGAATAAATATGGTGATGCATGGGAATGATGATAGTATATTATTTTGATAATAAGATACTTGTTAGTTAAAAAAATAAAATATAAATAAAAAAATTGTATAATATCTTACTAAATTTTTTAATTCTAAGAATTTTAATATGAATTAAAAATGATTAATAAAATTAAATTATATTTGGACAATTTTTATGAAAAGTTTTTTGATAGCACTTAATTTTCTACATTTATTTTGTAATTTTAACATTTTTTTAAAAATTCTGTTAATTAAATTTAAAAAATTAAGTATTTAGAATTTCATTATGGATTTTGAAAATTCAACAATTGACTTGGATTTGTTAAATTTATTAAATTTAGTTATTATAAAAACTAAACAAATTAAAATACTGTGGTATATTATAATAAATAACGTAGAGTGGTAAAAGATATGACAATCAATCATTCAACGATTCATATTTTATTTATTATTATTTTCGTTACTATTTCAACGAGTCTCGTTGAACACGATACAGACTAGGGTTTATCGTTTTTTCCTTTTTTCGACTCGGTGTATTTATATATACACACACATCTGTATATATAATATATGAATACTTTTTATGTAAAAATTTCGCAGTTACACGAAAATACAATTATATACGCATTTACATTAAAATACACAACGGAAACACAAAAAATATTATAAAGTAATATGCAATTGAATAAGAAATAAATGGTACATAGCGAAAAGTGGTATAATTGGAATCGAGTCGAAGGGCAATGACATTTTGGTATTTTCGCGTTTCCGTCGCTTTTGAACTGTACACAATTAACAAAGATTCAAAGTCTTGAGGAGGAAAAACGCATAAAGAATGATATGTACGTAATTCACTCAATCTATACACTTTCACCAACACCTTCATTGCTTCTTCTCTCGAATGTATCGTGAGCACAGGTGAATACTATTATTTTTCATCTTACTCGTTTGAACATTTGCGTAAATTTAATTTAATATACGTCAGCTGTCATTTAATTCATGCAATTTATAACCATACATAATACGTACAAGCAATATAATACGGCCGAGCCGAAAAATGTGCTGATTTTCTTTTCTTGGTCTAACAAGTAAAATAAAATAATAATAGAAAACTTGGTTGCGCAAAAAATGTCGTTAAAGTCTTTGGAACCAGAGCGCGGGTGAATGTATTCGTAAGATTTACGATTCTCTCGTCTCCGCGCGTTATACATGCTGTTAGGACGTATTATCTGAATATGTATATATTATATATATTTATTAATAAAGTAGCACATTGCGTCGTTTGGACTAGCGACGTATATCCTTCTTAAGGCACAGTTATATATTATAAAAGGTCATTTGCAATAGTGTACTTTTCAATGTTAACACTTATTATTTTAATAATATACTAATAAATAGATTTTACAGAAAAATTATAACGTGCGTGTCACTCAAAATTGAACTATAAAATTTTAGAAACAATTTTTCAATTTTCACAAATCATTCGATCATAAGTTCATTTTAATGACAAACTAAATATATAAATATCTAAGTTTGAGTAGTTTTCATTATAACTTGATTTATAATAATGATAATAATAATTGTTTACAACTTATTGCTTCACGTTGTATACATGAAATTCAGCTCAAGAAGGAAAAATAATCGCCAAACCCTATACGACGATAAAACCTACTGTTTGTTCAATAACTTTTTTTCTCGTGTCCTTTGACTTCTTGTCAGTAACATTAAGTAAGATATACATATATTTTTGTTTTATATCTATCTATATAATTTGTGTATATCGTACATTTATTATAAGTGCTCATGAAACGTGAACGGGTGGACCAGCCACCGAAAGGCGCGCCGATAGCCATATAAACAAAGAGTTGAGCAATGTGATTGTAGAAAATTTGATGTATCGTTCAAAATCTTGTTATTATTGAGTAACATTCTTTATGCCTTCTTCGATATTTCTGTATACTTACATAATGCTACGGATTAACCTTAAACTAAATTAATATTTTTTTACAAATTTATATTAAAATTATTAGAACATGTGTGAAATTCCATGTGTAAACTTATACATTTTGTCTATTCATCATTATATTTCAAGAGAAAAATAATTTTGAATTTTAACCAACTTTTAAAATTAATATCTTACTTTAATTTCGAAATGTATAGGAATTTAGAATATAATTTAATTGCACTTCTGAAATCACAAACACGATTTTTTACTTTTTTTCATTTTAATCCAATAATGTTTAAAATTTGTACAATAAATATATTGTACATTTATACATTTGTACAATTGATATATTGCACCCACAATGTTATACTATATATATGTATATATATATATAAATAGAAGAACTATTTTTGTCTACAAAATTTTGAAAAATTATTCTATACTGAAAGTAATATAATTAATATTAGAAGTATTTTTCAACAAAATAATACTGCATTGTATAATTTGAGGTTTACACTAATTTAAAATTCGAAAATTTTTCTGGAATGTCTAATACATATTAAAACTGACAATTGAATAAGAATAACAAAGGATTCATAAGCCTATTATTCTTGTGTATATTAGTTTTGCAAAATGTTGAAAAAGTAATTTTGAAAAACATTAGACCTACAACTCCAAAGTTGGCTCTATTCAACTACATTTTTTAATAAATATTTAAAAAAAAATCGAATTTTGAACAACAATATATAAATCTCGTTAAAAATTCTTAGAGTGCAAACAGAGAATTAGTGTAAACTTCTTTTAAATTGTTATTTTGAAAAATTTTTATTTATAATTGTAAAAAGATACGTTGATTGAGAAGTAATTTAGAATACTGCAAAATATTATTAAAATATACCAATTGTAGGTTGAATATACATTTAAAAACCAGTAAGAAAAGTATTTTGAAATGGACAAAAGCTTTTGTTTATTCATAGAGTGCATTTTTTCATTGTACGGGCTTTAGGAGTAAAAAAAATAAAAATTTACTTAACATTAGGAAAAGTATACACTTAATTAATACGAGTTTACTATATAAAAACGCATTATAAATAACCTAGGTGTAGGTTACGGTAGGTCTAATTAATAAATAAAAAAAATTACAAGAACTTCATTATTGCATCTATTAAGTTCGATAGTTGAACACCAACATTTTTCAAAATAGTAAAAGTTTGAGTATTTCGTTGATATAGTTCACCATATCGGCGAAGTACGCGATAAAAAAAGTGGACGAAACAAATGTATGTAAGAAAGTTGATCGGTATATAAAGAATGTTCTGTTTTTACAAATTTACTATACGCATAATTCGTCCGCTGCAATAAATAAAAGTCGACGTAGCTTAAAGCGATACTTTGATGGGCAATCGACAGAGCGCATTATATTATCGGCCATGCACATACATATATACGGATACATAGTTAGTTGTATAACAACTCTAGGTGGGTCGTGGTGCCCGGATAAAGCTACGTCTTGAAATTCTCGCATGCAGTAAGGATAGCGATCGGAGTCATTACATGAAGAGAAACGAAGTGGAATGATCGCGTTCGGCTCGGCAGGGCCGAGTCGCTCTAGTGGGGCGGGGGCGGGTGGCGCCTTCGGGCAGGGCTTGGGCGCCTCCGCGAGGTCGCGAGCGCCGCCCAGGGAAGGATCACAGGTGCACAGCTCGTCATGGCTCTCGGGGCGCGGCGGTTGCGGGCAGCTCGCGCCTCGCAGCGGAGAGAACAGCGGTGAGAGTATACGGGGCGAGAGAGTTTAACCGGGGAGACTGGCGCGCGGTCCGCGATATCACTTGGGGTGCTGCTTGGGCAGGTGGCGCTTCATGTGGAGGGCGAGGTGGTCGCTCCGGGCGAAGCTGCGCTCGCAGACGGCGCACTTGAAGGGCTTGGCCCCCGTGTGCTTCCGGTAGTGCCGCGTCAGCTCGTCCGACCGGGCGAAGCGCCACTCGCACTCGGGCCACTGGCACTGGTACGGCTTCTCCCCTGAAACACACACCATCCGCGATTTGTTAGTTCGCCCGCTCCGCTTATGGAGGTCATGAGAACTCGTACCCCCTATCGATTTCAGCGCTCCGAAAGCTCGCAAGCTTTCGGATCGGATGCGCCCTTTGCAGCGGGCTTTTAGCTAATCAAAGGGTGCTGGTTCATTTCTAGCTAATTAGGACTGGAGCTTTCATCGTTTCACGAACATTTTATAGACGCCGAAAATCCGTTACTCTTGATTTTTAATTTATCTTTATCATCGTCAATGTTTTTTCATTAAAACTGTTGCTGCGACTGTGCAAATAACGAGAGAGATCCCAAGCATAATAAATGTACATCCTGTATATCAATATACGTAACATTTGACCTAGTGCTCAGGTTGCACTTGCGGGATAATTTTCCGGATTGAAGACGCCTTTGGCCTAGCAGGTTTGCGCAGGGCAGATAGCGCGCGCGGCTTGACCGAAGGGGCACGGCGTTCGGCGCAATGAATGGACCGGGCTTGGAGGCGGGAAGATAAGCGCGCCTCGGTGGGCAGAGGCGGTTAGCGCTCGCGGTCCCCGGGGCACTAGGCGAGTAGGCGTTGGAAAGGGTCGCGAGTGAAAAGCGATCGCGGCAGGTGGGATATAAGGCGCGCTCACGTGCGGTGCAGACGTGTAGGTACGGCGGATCCCGCGGGGAATGCGCTTTCCCAGACGCGGGGGGAATTAGCATGGGCGCAGGGCGCCGAGGGGGGGGGGGCGGGCGCGTGAGAGCGCGCCTCGGGCCGCGGGTCCTCGCAATTAAGCGATCGCGCCCGTTGCGCAAGCGCCGCCGCCGCCGCCGCCGCTCACGAGCGCGCGCCCCGGACAAAGCGGCGCTTCGCCGATTGGCCAAGCGATCGAGGCGGATCAACCGATCCCTTTCCAATCGCTCGGGCGAGCAGACACACACGTGCACGGAGGTGTTCGCGGGCCCCGAATATCGCGGCAGGTAGCCCTCGGACCGATGTGTGTCTATACGCGCGCGCCGAGGGATCGCCGGCGGAACAGAAGAGACCGGCGGCGGTTTCGCCACGCGCCGAGGCGACCGACGGCCTCGCGCCTCTTAAAGGAAGTCATTAGCGGAGAAGAAAGCCGGCGCGGCGCCCACGCGCGAGAGGATGGCCCCCGCGAGCTTTGGCCGCTCACCTGCGCGAGGAATGCGCCCCCGCGCCGGACCCGCGCCGCCCGACATCGTCTTTTCACGCCCCCCACATCGCCCGCGGACTATCGGCTGCTCGTGACCCGCGAGGTCTCGCGCGCCCTGTCGCAATAGGCACACAACATTCTTCGGGGGCTTTCGCAACGCCACTGTCTCTGCGTCTATACGCGCGGCGCCAATTCAGGCGGACTCCGCGCAGCCACCGACTCGCCTCTCTGCACGTGCACATGTATACCCAAGGATTTGTTTCCTTCGAATTGTAACCGTGGCAAGGGGTATCGCGGGTGGGGCTTAACGCGCGGCCAAATAATGCTCGCGGGTGTCAGGGATTGAGAAACGCTTCATTAACGTTAATTTGATTAAGCCGAAACGCGCGCATCCACGCCGTTTCTAAACCATTAAAATATAATATATTAAAGCTGAATAAATATAACCTCTGCTATAACTTAGCGCGTGCAGAAAATTACCCGCGTTGGTATAAATCTAACGAGAAAATGTTTTTATGTTACAAGATATTGACTCTCTAGGAGACTTAAAATTAATTTGAAGTTTATGCATCTTGGATCGCTCAAAGTCATAAATTATTGATAAGCCTTTATAATGTAACTAGCCAAATCAAACGTGATTAATTCGTTGCAATGAAGAAAAGAAAAAAAAAAAACGTTAATCCATAATCTCGAACCTGAGATTTTCCAATTTCCAACGTTGACACTTTCTGCGGTTAACTCCCACCAAGCTTCTCCAATACAAAATTTTTTCCTAATATTCTCCGCAGTTTACACCCGCAAAAAGCAAACTACCGAACACCGCCCGTCAAAGCCGCCTATATATTGACTTGGCAAAATAGAACGGCGGAGATAATGAAGGAAGGGGCATACGTCGAGGGGATCGCGCCCGGCCTTTCGGCTCAATGAATTCTTTGTATCGGGGCTCGGGCGCAGGCCCCGGCGAGTAGCCGTCAATGGGCCAGTCTCCGCGGGAAGAGCCGGCGCGGCGGCGAAGGTGGAATGCCGCTCGCCTCGCGCCCGCGCATTCGAGTTTCGCCGCGGTGCAGCCTGGTGAACGCTCTCCGCTAGCGTCTGTGTGCGTGTGTGGAGGGGGGGAGAACACCGCGCGTTCATTCAGCAAGGCCCGAGCGCCACGTGCCCGAGGCTCTCAACCCGTTACCCGCCGCGACTTCGCCCCCGGAAGAAGCCCCGGAGGATCCGGCCGATTGAGTTATACCGGCAGTCCGTGCCGTGTTGCCCCCGCGGCAATCAACGCCCCGGGACACTCGGCAATTAAACTAGAGGAGGGGGAGAAACAAAAAAAAAAGCGGGACGTTAAACGGCCGGTATTTAATAGTTATTCGAACGCGGCAGTTTCGGCCTCTCGCGGGCGTAGACCTATCCCCGGGAGGCGGACTCCCGTGCGGCGACGACTCCGGCAATTAAGATCGTCTTTTTTTCTCCTTTTTTTTCTTTTTTCTTAACTGCGGTGCAATAAAAAAACAGACGCGCTCCCTTATTACCGGCGCGGACGATCAACGCGGGAGAGCCATTCCGAGTAAAGCGCACTTAATTCGAAATAACTCATTCGCGGTGCGGCAAATGAAGCCAAGCTGTTCATTAGCCTCGTAAATAATCCCACAAACCCCTCTAAATATCCTGTAATTTAATTTCAGCGCGGCAATTGTTACCTCCCTCTCCTGCCCTCTCCCCGTCTGTGTGCACTCGCCGGCCTTTTAAAGCGCGCTCGCGCGCAGCCCTGCGCTTTTTCAAACTATATTACATCCCGGCGCACTTTTCACTTCCTACATACGTACATACATACGTATATATATATATCTCGCGCGCGCGGCGGCTCTATTCCCCCGTCCCGAGAATAAATGGGAGAATTTGTATTAACCTACTCGTGCGCGGCTTGCGCGGGATAAAAATAATTGCGGAAGAATTCTTTAACGAGGGCGATTACTTAAAAATGGCCGAGGAGGGGAAAAAAAAGGAGTTAACAGTCGATTTCTCTCGCGCGGTTATAAGTTTCTCCTTTAATTTACAAACTTTGCCGTAGAGGAGGCCGCGGTTATCTCCCCGGAGCGAGATCGCGCGAGCGCGCCCCGTTTCCTTCTGCCAAAGCGGCGAGATGGCTATCTGGCTAATGGCCGGCGAGCGTCGATCGGCCTATTAAACAAGGTGTGGACGATCGGTAGACATCAAGGGGGCGCCGCGGGGATATATCTCAATCGACCGGGGGGCTTCCCCCATTGTCGGCGCGAGTCATCCGCCCCGCAGCCGGAGGCCCTCGGCCCCCGGGTGACCCGCGGCCTTTTCCGCCCTAGGAGCGCCGGCCCCGGGGAGTAATATGGATCGGCAGCTCGGGCCGGAGCCCAGATAAGCGCCTCGGGCGAGATAGCGCGGCGTGTGTGCACACGCGCAGGCGGGCAGCGAGGCGCGACTGACCTCCCGGCGGAGGGAAGCGGCCGGCCGGGGGGGGAGGGAGCCGAGCCACGCCTATATATGCAGGAGACGCGCTCGGCCGAGGTATGTACACGTGTACGGCTATTAAAGAGAGTGCGCGCGCGAGCGCGGCCCGAGCTACATACCTCATTATCATTCGCGAGGCGTTCGCGCGCGCTTCGACCGTTATATGCGCGCGGGCATTCGTCAAAGTGCCTCCTGCCTTCCGCGTCGATTATCGGCCGAGCGAGCGCGCGAGCGGCCGGCCCCGGCCGATCGGGAGCATTAGACGCGCGCCCGCGGCTATATCTCTCAGATTTTGACCCCCGCGGCGCGCGTTTGAGAGGTGCCGCGGGGAGCCAGCGAGCGCGCGCCAAGCCAAGCCAGATAAGATAGGCCGACCCTGTTTAGGAATCGCGGCGCCTCTTTCCAGGAGCTTTATGCCCCCGCTGATTTATCCCCGCGAAAAACTCGAGGGGCCCGCGCGCCCCATTAGCCCCTTGTTAGCCATTGCGCCTTATTAGATATTTCTTCCCCATTGCTACCAACGCTTATACTTTTCCCCCTTTTATTTCCATTTTCCCGTTTTTTATCCCCCCGAGCATACCTGCGGATTTTTCCATAATTAATTAATCGAATCCTGTTATAGCGATTTTCCAGCCGCGCGCCGCGCCATTTATTTTTTCCCCGGCATTATCACGCGCCTCTGCCTATACGCCTATATCTCGAGAAGGATGTATTTCTACGCGGCCGCAAGATAAGAAACACTACACGAAAACTTTTCCTTTTTTTTACCCCCATTAGGAGAATAAATCAAAATATTTAGTACACCGACAGCGAGGCATCATTTATCTCAACAAGATGATTATCTAAGGAGTGCCGTTACTTACAAATCCCGAGCCCTCGGTAGCATTACTTCCGCGGAAAAAGGAAAGGGACAAAAGAAGAGGCGCTTCTCGTGATACGTGTCCATTTGCTGAATTAAGATCATGTACATGGATGTTATATTGGCTCTGCCATTAGGCACAATGATCCCTTGTACAGCAAACGTTGGAAACAAGTATACTTTGTCTTCGATCTTTTTCTCTAGTGCACAAATTATCCGAAATACATCCTAGTATATCTATTATTTAAACAATTACTCTTACAGGGATTCACAAGACCTTACGTACAATATCAATTATTGAATTCTGCATATTTTTCGATATTACAACACTGACTCGTACATATATTATTTCAACATTTTACCATTTGATATTTATTATTCTTCTTTTACCATCTTATTGCTTTTTTTATTTTACTTTTTTAATTTTATTCTTATTGTAGAGTAAGGCAAATGGAACTTGTTGATCTCTTTCGTTTTTGCAAATCTCTCGTATACGAATTAGCATTTTCTTTTTAACATACTTGATAGTTAGCTGAATTGGTAAATTTTTTATCTTTTTATAAACATTGACTCAGTTGAAAGTGTTTATCAGATATCGCTTAAAACAACAAAAATCACTCCTCGATCGTTTACAAGGTTTGTAGACACGAGTTTTTTTGCCCGCTCTATGGTTCATACCTATATTTTTGTCAATTACCAAAAAAAGCGCGATTATCGATTATCGACTTTCAACTATAATAACGTATCAGTGCGAGCTACGAGGAAAGGAACTCGGAATAAAGTGAAAATATCGCAGGCTGGCCCGAGGGTTGGATCCCCGCGCCAAGGCCCGCGAGCGACGCTTACCCGTGTGTATTCTCTGATGAGCCTTGAGGTGCGAACTCTTCGTGTAGACCTTGGTGCATCCTGAAAAGAGCAGAGGATGTAAGTCGGTGTTAGGAGCGCGCGGGCAACAAAAGTCCCTCGGCGCGCGCGCGCGCGCGCTTTCAATTTTCCCGCATCTTTTACGAGTCTCTTTTCTCCGTTAACGGCGCGCTGGCGCGAGCGCGCTCGCTCACTCCGTTTCCCTTCTTAATTTTAAAAGGCCGCTTGAGATCGTTCGCGCTCGCGTTTATTCGCTTTTGATGATAATGCCAGGACGTTCGGATCCGGCGAAACGACGCGAGCGGCCTGCCGCTACATAGAGGGAGAACAACAACAACAAAAAAAAAAAAAACAAAACCCGTGTCCTTCGTAAAAAGACCGCGGCGCAGTTGCCCCCGCCGGCCGTTGCCTTTTTTTTTTTGCTTAGCGTCGACTCCCCGCGAAACGGACGGAGCCGCTGAGAACAGTTGGAATAACGAGAACGTCCGCGGGAGCTTACGTAAAGCCATCGAGCGTATGCGTATATATACGCACGAAAAATAATGCCTCCTTTTGAAAGCTGCAGCGCATTCGAAAGCGCGCGCCGTTAAGCGCGCCGTATTAGCATTGGCCGCGCGGGGCAAAGAAGTCCGATTCGCGGGCGATAGTTTAACGGCGGGGCCATTTTTTTTTTACGCCCGCGCGCGGACGTTAACGGGCCGGCCGGTGTGTATACATTGTAACCTCCTTCGGGTTTATACAATTAGCGATCGGAGCGGTTGCGCGGTGCTCGGGCTTTACGAGGCCGCCGCGCGGCTTTTCGAAAGCGGGGAATTGCGGCTGATGGCCCGCGGACAAAGGGCCGAAATTTAACGAAATGTAATGATAAGTCGGCCGGCCCGCCGCCGGGGGATCCGCGCCGAAGCCGCCTGATTAACGGCGATTAAGCCGCGGGCCGGCGTAAATATAAGGAGCCGCGGGAGCGCCGCCGGCCGGGCTGATCGCGGCCCCGTCCGATCCCTCCCAATTAACTTGGCTTAATTAACCGCGGCCCAAAGGCCCCGCGCAATTGCATTAATTGTAATTGCGCTTCCGGAAGAAAAAGCCGAGCGCCGCTCGAGAAAGTTGCCCGCTCACCGATGAAATCACAATGGTGGACCCTGCGCTTCTCCAGCTCGGGGTTGTTGCGCCGGTTGAACTTGGGGTGCAGGGAGGCCGGCGCACCGCCCGGCCCCGTCGCCTGCATCCGGTGCAGCGGCTGCGCCTGGGAAGCCGGAGGCTGGGGGTACGGGGGCGGCGGGGTGCGCCGGGGCGGGCCCCCGAGGGGCGACCCGGGGTCGGAGATCGGCGGCGTCAGCGGTGACACGTACATCAGCCGCGTCATCGAGCCGTACAGCGCCGACGTCGCCGGCTGCTGCTGCTGCTGCTGCTGCTCCCCGCTGACACTGCTGTTCGGGTGGAAAAATCAGGTAGTATTTAGACTGTGCCAGTGCCCGAAGAACTTAGCGGTACATACAGGACTCTTCGCTGCAAGAGTGCGGCGTGATTTCATCGAGGGTCCTTGTTAAAGTTAATCGTCTTAATTATGCAAATAGAGAACATGGCCAATCATCTAATTGTGTGCTAATATTTCGAAATAAACCATTCAAATATGGATTGTATGGTAATAAAAGTTTTTTAATTAAATCTGTGGTTTACTTCTGATTAAGCGATACAATTGCTAATTTTTTACTTGAAAAAATTATAATTATAATTTAAAGCTAAAGAGCGACCACCATGTTATTGTAGTCGGAAATAAACATTTTTATGTCTTGTCATGTAATGTACTATTATTACTCTATTATAGTGTCCCTCGTTAGAGTAAATAAAGCCTTACAGCTATCATGAACAAGTCATATAATATAGAAATGGATTAAAACGGTATATAATGTTATTATCTTTCAATTTGTTTCTCAATGAATGATTTAAATCTTATCAGAAAATAATAAAGTTTCATACTTGAAGAAAACCTAATTATATATTTAGACAATAAAATACAATTCTTTGAGCAGCATTATTTTCATAGCTAAAGCGATAATATATCTAAAAAATTACGTGTTCTTGGGTATGAATCTTTATTTTATTGTAAATATTATTTAAAATACATCATTAGTTAAGATAGCACCTTTTCGACATGTTGCTATAGGATATTAGTTTGTTGTTAGAAAGCTACAATGACTTAATGCTTATTAAAAAAATATATATAATTATATATAAATATATCTAAATAAAGTAAAATAAATACGAGGAATACATGAATATATACAGCAAGAATAGTCATCTAGGTGTCCACATCTATGTGTAATTTCCACATTTTTTAAAAAAATTATTACTTATATTTCTTATTTTAGTCATATCTATATAGCTATGAGTAGGAGTTCATAGGAAAACATGCAACACTGCAAAAGCCCCGCGGTACTTTTTTGTTTAATTTTGTAATTGAATTTGTAAAAGTCGTATATTTGGATTGCGCAAAATTTTTACTTGACTCGATTAACTGCGAAGAATTGATCACGTAAAAAGTAATCTTATCTATATCCTTTCACAGTATATTTACTAGCCTGTCCGTCTATAAATAAAATTGAGTTCTCGCTCAAGCATCTACAAAAATACGCTTATTATCCCACACAAATGTTCTAATATTACTGTTTATTATTTTCAAATGGTTTTTAAATAAGCATGCATTACTCAATATTATTTCAACATGCAATTTAAAAAAATTTTAGGCCATTTGGAGTATGACTGGGCAGCCAGCGTCTAATTATTAAATCAAAGCTACTGACACTGGACTACCGTGCCAGGCTGTTTCTACTGTAACCTCTTACGAGCATACTAAAGTATCCTAGTTTGTAATTAAACGATACAAAGGATGTACTTACTGCGCGGTACTGTTATTGTTGCTAGCACTGGGGTTGTTATTATTGGTACAGGGAAAGAGCTTGAAGGCGGCGGTCCGGTGGTGGACGGGCCGCCCGCTCGCCGTGTAGTTCGAGGAGGAGGTCGGGGCCTCGAGGAGGTGCAGCGTCGGCAGGGACTGGCTCTCGCTCTTGACCTCCTGGGGCGACAGGACCGGTTGGGGCGAGCTCAGCGCCGTCGTCCCCGTCTCCTCGGCCGTCGTCACGCTCTCCAGCTTCACGTGCAACTGTCGCGTTATTTTCACCGATATAACCAAGATGCAAGTGCAAGGTGCGCTTCGCGCATTGGCGCGATATCGCGCGCTAAACGGTTGCTATTGCTCAAAGGGTGCATTGATCGAGGCGGATAGCCGCGCGCGAGGAATAATCGAGGAAGGAAGACGGTTCGACCGCGCGGAAAATACTGCCTTTATCGCGAGCCGCGCCGAAGAGTTGCTCGGGTAATAAACGGTAAAGGTCGATAACGGGGATTACGAATGCTTGTTCACCGCGCAACATATGCGAGCGCGTCACTTTCGCAGGGCAATCTTCCTCCGCGGCGCATGCGGCTGCCGCGTAATAGTGTATCGACGCGAAACCTTTACAGTATTTAAAATAGCATTTCCTAGATATAAGTAGCTTGCCGACGGTATTTGCGGATCTTAATGGTCATAAATTCCGTTTCCCCTGGACTGGCTTCCTTCGGCCGCGCTGCGATCCTCATTAGCGCGACTCGTAAAGTCCATTACCTTGTAGAAAATCCGAAATTCTTAAAATTTCTAGCTCTCGGCAATTTTACCGCGATATCTTAGACTGTATGGCTTGTCTATGCGCAGGGAGTCGTAACGTTGCGAATAACCGGCGACGGGACGTGCGCGGCAATATTGTTCCACGAAAATATTTATGTGTGCATATTGCTGTTAGGGGATCCTAATGAAAGCCAATCGGGGAAAAAGGGTTGAATTCGATATGCGATTGGAATCGCGGGGGGGCAGGGGAAGAGAGGATAACTGTACGCGGGTAGAAAATAAAATTGTACACGCGTCCGCGATGAAAAAATTCAATCTTCTCAAATTTATTGCGGCTGTAATAAAGCGCGAATATTTTCCCACAAACATTGCAGTTTAATGCTGATAAATACAGCGCGAGCAGAGGAAATACGTAATCAAGACAAATATATAACCCTCCACATCAAACAAGCGTAACCATTGTAAATACTCGGGGCGTAAAAAAAAGGCATTAACGACTCTCTGTATCGTGCGGTGCGAGCTCTTGGGAGCTTTCGACATCGAATTAGTCTCGGCCTATGCATATTAAAGAGCCGCGAGCGCTCGTGCGCGTGCGATCCGTCAAAGGCAGTAAATGACATTCCCGCGCGCGAGTGCAGCAATAACAGGAGGATATATATGAATCAGCGGGGATCACACGTACGTGGGAAGACGTCTGCGACTGGCCGAGCATGTCGGCGTTCTCGGGGTCGAGCTTCTGTATGCTCGAGGTAATGTCCTCCCAGAGCGGCGGCCTCAGGAAGACGTCGTCGTCGGCGCTCGGGCCCTGGTGGCCGCCGCCACCCCCGCCGCTCCTCGTCGCGACAAAGTTCGCCTGGGGCCTGCAGCCCGGCGGCCCCACCTCGAAGAACTCCTCCATCTGCCCGTCCTTGTCGTCCTCGTCCAGCCTCTGCAGCCGCTCGAGGTCCTGCCGGCATAACAGCGAGTCGAGGTCTGAGCTCTGCAGCAGATAAACGGATATTCGGTTAAGCAGGTGTACCCACTGGCACGGTGCAGAGACGCAACAGTATTAGTTTCGCCGGCTGGACAAGGTCATAAATATCCCAAGTATAAACAATAGCATTCTGGCCATTTGAAAAATATAGAAATTTTTCTATTGAACCGCCATTTCTGCAATTATGTCCTTTTCCATTTTTATTGAGTCATTGCGAAAAGGCCGTTGGGTGAGAAAGACGAGCGGGAGAATTCAATTTAAAAAATCGTGAGAATGGCAGGAAAATCATCTGCCGTCCAATTTATCGCTATGCAAATCCCTGAAAATTTGAATGCAAATGACCCAATTGCCTGTACGCACTATCTCAATCACTGTCGCTCATGGAGTTTCTAAACAGGATAAAAAATTAACTATAAAAGTCGCGCACATAAAAGAGATGAACGTAAACGCGATGACAGTATTATAGGTGTGAGTCCATGATACTTCGCTCCAAGTGTCACATAGTGTTTAATAATCACTGATTTAGAAGGTCACAGCAATGGGTCTCACGTGACAATAATTATCACATTTATCCTAGATACACTTTTAATGATATAATTATATATTCTCTGAACATTGCACATTTCAAGAGTAATTACTTTTAAAAAATTAAAAAACTTTCGCATAAAGTGCGTCTTGCACGCGACTCGGGTATTTATAATTTTAATAAATTTTACTATGGAAGACGATTCACCGTTATATCTCGTATAAATAAAGATGTAGAAAAAATCAAATTACAATTTTTCAAATAATATTTATGAATTCAGTTTTACAATGATTGATATTTATTATGTGAGTAATGGAAGTGGAATTTATTCCCTTAGTTAAAATGAGATATAATTATACTTGTAATAATACTAAGCTCTCCTATTCACAATGATTTTTTATAATTATTTAATAGATCATTGAAGTTATGCAAAAAATATTTTTGAAAAACGAATAGCTACCAGGAATGGTATGAATATTCGATGAAATTGGTAATTTAAGCACTTGAGTACTAGCAAAAAGTCATTCCGCAAAATTTAACAAAATCCACTCCTAATGGATCTTTAATGATTACACTGGATGGAGTAGAAAATATGAAGACATAAAACTAAAACTATTATATCCAGTTCGGTATTCCTGTTCGCCAGGTTGGAAAACACGTGTTAATATTTTTGTTAAAAATAAATCGTGCTATTAATGACGTTGACGCTTGTTCTTTTTGAGCATTATATACATATATAACCTATAATCATCTTTCAATTTACATTAATGCCAAATTTTAAGTTATTCTAGAAAATTAGATTTTAAATCAAGATCGTATTCCGCCCTGTGGCAAGGTCCCCTGTGTAATTATTTGCGAATAGCAAAAGATAATGCAAAATTCTCTGTACATCAGATAGATATACGAGACTCTTAAGTGCGCGGGTAATGTTCGTGCCTATTTTATTTTGCCTCGCTCGCATTTCTTTTATTCGCCTCGACTCGCGGCTTCAAAACAATTATCTCGCTCAAAGATCTAAAGTCTTACACGTGTATATATTTTTGTCGAAAGCTGATTTAAAAGGGGAAGGTGGACGAAGAGGAAACGGCTCGGCGCGCGTAGCCTCGGAGATCGAACGGAGAAAGGGCGAGAGAGGGAATACGAGGG
Source organism: Sycophaga agraensis (assembly GCA_018906755.1). Lineage (NCBI taxonomy): Eukaryota > Metazoa > Arthropoda > Insecta > Hymenoptera > Pteromalidae > Sycophaga > Sycophaga agraensis. The sequence continues at coordinate 4,581,131 of JACCIE010000011.1, forward strand.
AGGACTGACGTTGCAGTATGCTGATCGCGCCGCGCGGTTAATACTTATGCAGCGGGCATAAACGGACCGCAGCTCGGAGCGAAACCTATTCTTTCGCCCCTGAAGCCTGTCGCGCGCGAGGATGAGTCCGTGCGGCCCCGCGCGCATTACATATGTGCGCGACGCATCGCGAGCCGAGGAGGCGTTTCTTTTGCATGCATCTTTCAAGAGTGCACGTATATATATACGCGTCCCTTTCTCCAACAATTAGACCGAGCGCGCGTGCGAGCCGAGCGTCGCTCGGGAAGAAACTAAAGGCTGTAGTAAAATTACAACTTTACGAGAAATACGGATAAAGCTTAAGTAATTAGTCGTAATTGTTCGTAGGACAAGGAACGATTTGAATTTCAAATGATTTCCTGCTCGGGCGGTCCTAGGTCCTATCTGCTCGGTTTGTAAGTTATATGGGTGCGTTTAAAGCGACGCTGTGCACTCGGCACCGGCTAGCAGACCGGGGACTCCTATGTAATGAAGAGTAATCGACGCACTTGTACATTTTGAGCATTTCTACTAGGAGAGCTCTTTCTTTTCTCGGATGTACCAATTGATTCGCGCATTATCAAGCATAATTTGACTTTACCAAAAAAAAAATATTTACTTGTATATATACATTCGCCTTGGCAAGGAAACCGGTATGACGACATTACGCGACTCTCTGAATTCATTCATAAATTCGATAAATATAGTTATATGATTTCAACGAAAATTTCGTTTTATGCTTTAACCGGTGCTTGTTTGAATTTCATTCCTTTTGATATCGCTTATACAGGCACGAATGCAAATGCGCGCGCGGGCCTCTCCGGCTAACCGAGACACTACCGCAGAGCGGGGACTAAAAACGTTAATTGTCCAGTGTCTCGGGAGCGAATTAGCAATAAGAAATTCCGTTTGCTATTCAATTATCCAATTATAAAATTATCAATCAATGAAAAGGTGAAAAAGCCACGAGGATTAACACGGACGGATAACGAGGTTTTTCCCTCAGCCGAACGGCACTCATTAGACGAGATTCAATGCCAAACGCCCTGGCCTCTCTCTCTATGTGCTCGCGTGCCTCTACGTGGGCGCAAAGCCGCGACAAAAACTGTTAATTGGATTGGAGCCGGTCTAACCGAATCCTGGCAGTCGCCCGCGGCTCTCGAGGGAGCCCCGCATCCAGTGACCTATCGCAGCCGCCCGCCTTCACGTATTCAATTATTCATAGGCCGTGACAATGAAGATCCGTAATATTGACTGTTCGGGCGTGCACCTTTGGGGAGTTGTGTGTGCGCGCGCGCGCGCAACACCTGTACCTCCGGCCCTTTTCCTCCGCAGCCTCGGGGGAGCGAGAGAGAGGGCCGGGGGCCAAGGACCTCGGCGATCGCCGCGGTGCACCTATATATGCGCGTATATACATAAAAGCCGGAGGAAAGCCCCCCGGGGGATGGGGGGGGGGGGGTCGGGAGAGAGTCGGCGGCGGCGGCGGGCGCGTCCCGCCCGAGGAAAGACTCGGCTTATCCGAGGCCGCGCGGCATTAATAGCCGAACGCCGCGTCATTGCCGGCGTGATTTGTGTATTCGCGGGCGCGCGAGCGCCGCCCCGCGCGATATCCCTCCTCCGCCCGCGTTCCATATGCATTATATACCGGCGGCGGGTAAAGAAAGAAAGAAGCGAGGGGGAGGACCGGGCGGGACGCCCCCTCGGCACGCGCGGCCCGCGTGCAGGCCCCTCCCACGCCCCGACCCCCCCGCGAGAAGAGGAGAAAAAGGGGGGAAAAAAAAAGGCGAATTACGGCGGGGCGCGATTATCATTGGGGGCGAGGTGAGCGCGCGATGGCCGGCCGCGCGGAAACGGAAAAAAAGAAGGAGGCCGGCCGGCCGGCCGCCGATCGATTTCTCCGGCCCGCCGAGGGGTAGCAGCGGACTCTGGCGGTAGGGTTTCGCAGGGGCGTGTGCGGCGGCCGGAGCCGGGGAGGGGGGGTAGAGCCGGCGCGCAGTTATTTTGGTTTTTAATCAGCGCGCGCATGAGCGTCGCCGATAATATCTCGGGGGAGAAACATTGAAGCGGGAGAAAAATTCTAACGAGCGTCTCGCCCTGCCAGCTGACGCTCGGAGCCGCGGGAGCGCGCCGGGGGGATCTCGGGGCGCCCGGACCGCATTTTCGAGGCGTCGATGAAATATTGGATTAGTTTAGCAGTAAATTTTTTGAGTATATTTCGCAGAGCCGCCTCGGCCTCCCAGCGCATCCCGCCTCGGCCCTTGCGCTCGTGCTTATAATAATCGTTTAAAATATGCGCGTGTGTTCGAAATAAAGATTGTTATCGAATACTCTGATAAACCATTGCGCGAGTCTCCGAGCGGGAGAACCGGTTCGCCACTCACTTATCTCGCCAATGCAGAATCTATTTCTGATAAGGCTATACACCCCGCGCCCCGGTAAATACGACTCCCTTTTTTTTTCTCCCCGCAGCTCTCGCGGCTCTCGGGCCAATCTCGCGCTTATTTTCAAAGAGTAAAAGTTATGCGCGTGCGCGCGCCGGCTCTTGCGTAATGGCCCAACAATAACCGGGTGCCGTTACGCAGGCGCGAGGAGGAGCCGCGACCGCGGCTTTTCCTCCCCGGCCCGCGGAAAACGGGGAGCCGCGTCGCGGTGACAGGGCGCGCGGCCCCGGGCCCTGAGAACGCGCCGGCGGCCCGCGGGGCTAATGCGCACCTTCGATCTGCCGATAAGCCCAATAATTGCCGGAGGCCCGGGCCGCCTGTCGTCCCCGGGCCAGATGATTCGGCGCAGATTAATAGAAACGCGTGGCGCGGGTAGCCCACGGGCCGCCGTAATAACAGAGGGCTGCGCGCGCGGGGTCAGCGAGCCACGCCGCGCATCCGGCCATTATTGCCGCCCGTAATCATAGACGCGGGGTCAAGGCGGGTTAATAACGCCTTGGCCGAGCGCCCGCCCGGGACACCCACGCAGCCGGCGGGTCCGCGCTCCTTCTTTTGTCAGGCGGCGGCGGGGGGGGATATGACCCGTGAGATCTCAATCTCCCTCCCCGAGGAGGCGGCTTTTCGGCGGCCGCGGCTCCTTCGGGGTGGCCCGCTAGCGCCCCGGTTGTGCCGTGTATCCTATGATTGTCCGGCGTGGGAATGACGCGCGGCCCTGTCACCGACGGTCCCCGTCCACCCCTGCGGCCGCCCATCTAGGTGCGGTTAAGAAGCGCGCCCAATTTCGCCCGTTTACCGCTTCACCTCTTCATTTTTTATCCCCCCAGTTTGACTGGTGTTAAAAGACTAGGTTGAGCGCGGCCGCGCGGCTATATGCGCCTGCATGCACATTACGTGGGAATCTCGCCATTTTTCGTGTTTCATTTACTCGCACGGTCTTTTTATCGGTACAACCTATATAACTCTAATTGACTATAAAGTGCGCTATAAATTAGCATCGTTTAATTACATTAGTATTGATCGAAAACGAGCGCTTCAAAACAAGTTGAACAAGGATATTAAAGGTTTTATACAACAATAAATCAAGAAAGTCGCGCACATAAACTTGTGCAAAGGTTCTTTCTATAGTTTTCCTATATAGCCTACACCGACTCTGTATCTTTCGTTTCATATGACTGATAAAATTCTGTAGATACACGGCGATCAATTTACTGCAAAACTCGGTGAAAATTCGATAAATTTCCTATCTCCTTGATATTGGAGTCGGTGCTCGTATTCCTCCTCGGATATATGGAATAAAAAGTTGTTGCACTATAAATCTTCGTTCACTATTGAGGTATGCATGTATTGATGCGATTACTCGTAAGATTAATCGACTCACATATGTACATACTATAATTTTTCCAAAATATAAACAAATAAGCTAGGTACAATTTCAAGAATTTTTGTGGCTAAATAGCGAAAAATAGTAAAAAGTAATTTTCTATATTGTAGAAAACTGCTGTTCGATGTATGTTGCAGCTGCTCAGTGACGATGTGTATACTTGTACAATATCTATTAAATTTGTCATGATTAGTACGTTATTACTAATTTTGCATTTGAATTCTTAACTATAATTTTATTTGATTAGGACTTTGTTTGACTTTATGTAAAAAATTGTAAAGTTTTTATAAGAGCGTTTATATTAAAACATTTATTATGAAAATCTATTTTCAAAAATGCTTTTTATTTATAAATTCAAGCTTTTATATCAAAAGTACATTTTTCCTATACTTATAAACGATATTCAACTTAAGTGCGTGTGTATGTGTATTCATCTAAACCGATACATTACTTAAATTAATTTAAATAACGACAGTATAATCTTTACACTTTTCTTCGTTGAGAAAATAAACATCTGTATATCTATCTATCTGTTTCCTATATGACAGGCTATCAAAAAATTTTGATCGATGTGGTACTTTGTCCCTTATTGTGTAGTATTAAACAGAAAAAGTCCAAACAAAAGTATATAATATAGCTCATAAGATGAATAAGTAATTATTATTCTATGTACATGCCTCTTAATTTATTATATTCTCCCGCATATTTTTACAAAAGGCGCGTGGGCGTGTATAAAGTAATAATCGCTCCATCACGCTAAGAGTTTCTCTGTTAAATTAATAGATAATGCCAGTGGATTTGTCGTGCAAATAAATGGATGTAAATCCTCTTAAAGCCAGCTGGTTAATATTTTATTTATGATTAAATGAAATTAATGAGATAGAAACTTATAATTAACCTACTTTTCCTGTTAAAAGACGTCCGCTTGAAAATTTGGCACTACTTAAAGTCTCCGCGATTATAAAGACGTGGAGAAAATTAGGAATGCCAAGGTAGGTCGAGGCGTCTAAAAGAGCATTTGACCATTTAAGGCGAATGGGAATTTGAGAAACGCGTCTCGCAAGCTCGTCATTCAGCGCGGATTCGGCGCATATCACTGAGTAACGGCCGACCACACTCGGAACGGTTCTACTTGCCCGCTCGCTAATGCGCCCGCGTAAACCCAAGCACTCCGGGCTTTCTTCTCGAGCGGCCGTTAGGAGGCGGACACGCATTTTCTCAAAATCGGCGGCGGTGCCGCTTTCCCTTTTTCCGGGCGGCCTCCTTTCCCGGGGCGCCACCCTCCCCCGGGGGCCGGCGCATCCGCGGGAGCGACGCGCATATCCCCGCGGCCCCGGGACAACAATGCGCGCGGCGGACCGCGGACAAAAAGAAAAAAAAACGAACGAGCGGCGCGATTATTCAGAGCGCGGCAAAGTGCCTGCCTCGGTCTCTCGCTCGCGCGCGTCGCCCCGATTCCGAGGCGGCATTGTGCGCGCCCGCGCCATTGGTCGGCGCCCGGGACAATGGGGGAGCGAAAAAAAAAAGGAGGGGGAGGGAAAAAAAAAGAGGAACTAGGCGGCCGGTCGCGGCGCGCGGCCATTTTGCCGGCCGCGTCCGCCGCGGGCTAACGAAGCGTGCGCGGTAGCTCGACCCCCCCACCCCCACCTCCCACGAATCAATCTCCGCGCGAGGCCACACCCTTTGACCCAAAGCCGCATTACGCGCCGGATGCGCCGCCGGCGGGCGCGCGTATACACGTATATACGTGGCTGCGATGGCTATCGGCGCGCGCATCGATTCCCCGAGTCGCCCCCACCAGTGTATGTGTCTATCTGGCGCGCGGGGGGCTTTGTTGGGCCGGCATTAGTGCGCCGCGGGGCCGCTAGTTTATCGGCGATCGATCCGGGGCTCGGGCGCCCGATATATACGTGTGCGCGAGGACTCCTCGATCTTCCTTTTGACTGCTCGGCAGCCGCTTTCGGGGACGACTCGGGGGACTTATATTTTCGTCCGTCACGCTCGCCGGCGCGTATTATGGCCGGCTCGTTTTCCAGCCCGGACTATATTGCCTGCCGGTAATTAGATTTTCATGATTTATACGGAGCAGTCCTTTGCTACCATTCGAGATTTCCACAGGATACCTGAGAATCGATTTTATATTAGAAAAGAACCTCGATAAGCATCGGGGTTTACGACTCCAAACCATATAATTCTATGGCGCACACAAACAACGTAATACGTTATGCGCGCGCGCGCGCGTATAAGAATGTTCATTTGAATACTATTTTTAACCGAACAATTTGAGATGCATCAAAATCGTTAATTTACAAGTCTGCCGGCGTAGTTAAATGTTTAAGACACTGCTTTTGAGCGGAGGCTTTCCTGTTAAACTTTTCAACCGTATATCAGATACATTATATCTATGTTTCGTGGTAATTACACGTTAAAACATAAGGTTTAATAATAATAGCCCTCACAATTCATCTTCCTTTATCTTTATTTTCTCGGCCGATTAATAGCGTAATCCGTTGGCTTTTCTAATTGATTGAAAACACCTGGAGAGGTATGCCGCGCAGCTACTGTGCCAAGATATGCCGGCGAAACAACAAAATCGCCGTGCAAATTAACGGGGGATAAACATTGAAGAAAGTTATTTAACGCGCGTTAGCCCTCGGGCGAGTTACACATATTTTGCCAGGAATTATGAAATACATCTAGAAACATTTAATACGCGCGGGCATAATATAAATTCGCTGTAAAGAAATAAACGTGCCTATATGTAGAACCTGTTCGAGAATCATCACATATATTACGGCCCTATCACGAGCGCCCGAGGAATTTTATACGCATTAAAGCTCTTCTAAAGGCGCACACTGTTTTATGCGCTAAATCAATCTAGGCTTAAATTATCGTAAGGCCGCACTATCAACTTTCCCGCGCGCGATATAAAAGCCGAAACGAAATTTATCCCCCGCGCGCGAGCGTTAAAATAGCCGGGGCCCATGGGGGTATCAGGTGTGGAGCGAGCGCGAGGAATTCCGATAAGCCGTAAACTCGGCGAAATCAAATCGGACGGGCCTTGCGCCGAGCGCCGGCAAAAGTGCGGCGAAACTAAAGTGACGTGGTTTATCCCCAGGGCGATTGTGTGCCGGGCCCTCGGGGAGGCGCGCGCGCGCGCGCGTCGTTAACCGCGCGTAGTCCATGGCAAATTTACGAAGTGGCGCGCCCGCGCGATATACCTTACCCAAGAGACTAGCGCAAGATGGCGACGACGCGTTATATACGAGTCGTTTGTTCGCCCAAACGCAGCGCCGGCTTTTCCGCGGGCCCCGGCTTTTCCGCCCAATGCGCGCACCCGGAGCGCTCGTGTCGCAAGCGTCGGCGTACTTTTTCTTTTTTCTTGGGCCCCGCCGGAGATAAGGCTCAAGGCTCAGGATCGACTTGTCAAGCGGCTCGCTCGCTCCTTTTTCAAGCACGGATCCACTGCGGGATTGTTGTGTGTTTAACCGTCCGCGAACTATGGCGGAGGTTGTGTGTATTAAGGCCTCGGGCGCGGGCGGACACTCGAGTACGATAAAGAGTCGACATTTTTTCAAGCTCGGCGCGCGCGCGCGCCTCGGTTTCGACACTTTGGCTAATTGAAAGAGCCGCGCGTCTGGCTCTGATCTGCGCAGTTCGAGAGAGCGAGGAGGAGGACCGATCAATCCCGAAGCCCTCGACGTTGTGTGAGTGGCTTACCCACACGCGCCTGCGTGCGCGCACCTACGCGAGAGAGCGGAAGTCGGATGTTTGACAGGCCGTTCGAAACGTTCTACCCTCATTATTTACTTTGTGCGTAGTTTCCATTGTGACCATTAGCCGCTCGGTGCTCGCGCGCCTCCCGTCCTCCTCTAACTGGTATATAAGCACTTTTCGAGGATAAAAGTTGGAACGGAAATAATGATCTCTTTATCTGTGGAAAAAAACCCTAAGTAGCAAATATGAGAAGCGATACGAGGCTTTTTCGCCCCATATTATATATACACACGTTCGGTCGGTGTGGTTACACACGCGGCTTGCACTGTGGGAACTGTGCCTGGAAAACTTTTATGCTTTGTTTGTTCGTGAAATAAGCGTGTTTGGACAGATTAAATATTTAGAGGGAAGCGTAATTCATCGGTAATTACGGTAATAAGGCGCTTTAGAAGTTACTCTGCCCCTCAATAATTTTTTTTTCTCGGAAACCTGCAATAAACACTTGAACAAAAATTATTATCGCAGACGTGTCATTTTCCAAGTAAAATATAAAGCCGAAATTTACCATTTGAAAAGTATGTAACTGTACAAGCCAGACTTTTAAATTATTATCGAGGTTATAATATATATAAATATATAGTACTCGGCGCGCGGCGGTTCACCGAATGTTTCGCCAAGTATAAACACGAATGCGATATAAAAGATTTTCGTCTCCATAAAAAATAACGAGAATCTGGTATTGGTTCCCGGTGAAAGTTTTCGTTTTATCTTCTGTGTTTTCTGGCGGACTCGTCTATATTTATGCGCGAGCCGCGTACGCGTATTCGTACAGCTATCTTATTCGCATTAAGACGTCACGTCATCAATGGGTACTTTATATTAGTAAATTAAAACCTATTGCTTTTCATTCAAATTCCTCGGGCTTAATTGCTCAATTATCAATTATAGCGATGCAAGCGTTAAAGTTTGAAATATGCATCAAAGACGGCCATTAAACATGTATATCCAAGGGGAAAGAAAGAAAAGGAGGAAAGGCAATAGCGATGGTGAATGGGCGCATAAACCCTGACAATTAAGTAGATTTCCAACAAAAGTCGGCGGGGCCGAATGCATCGGGGCGTCGGGGCCCATTAGCCGGCGTTAGGCCTATATACGCCCCGGCCAACGCCGAGGAAAAGGAGCGCGTCAGCATGAGAAGCGATTAGACGTCGGCGACGGTCCCGCCGATTGCGGCCCGCTAAGCGACGACTCGCGCTCTCCCAATGACTTAATGAACGCGGGCACGCGACGCATTAGCGCGTATTAACCTGGCGCGTGCCGCCCCGGCCGATCTTCCCACCCCCTGTCCCGGTGTAACGAGGGCCGCGTGCGTGCGACTCCCCTGAGTGAATTGCCTCCGTGCGGGATTGCGCGGCCCTTTTCTTTTTACGGGGACGGCCCTCGACACCCGTCGATATTACTCTATCCGGGAATCCTTGGTTTATGACGCGAGCCGCGGACTGGCGCATTAGCCGCACAAAAGGAGCTGTTTCACGGCGGCTTCTGCACGGGGAATTATATCCCATGACGAGCTATGAAAAATGCGGTTCGATTTCAAGGACCGCCACGCCTTTTGTAATGTCCCTCATTTAGTACAATTACTTTATGCGCGCGATGCGGTCTACTGCGAAATTCGTAATCGCCGCGGCCTATTTGCATTAGGGATATAATGCCTAATTATAGGAATTACATTTGAAATTTCGTAAAATGTACTTTACGTAAGTACGCGCGTGCATAGAGGGGCATATTTTTCTATTTCGATGCATAAACACGTTGAGTGTATGCGCGAGCGCGGGCTTGATAGATTAAACGGATACGTACAATAGGGCGCTATCGCGCCAACACAACGCGCTGCTGTATATAGAGCGCGATAATATTTTGACGAGCGTTAAATGTACGCCCTATCCGAAAAAGGTGCGCTGGCGTCTGGCAGTGTAAAAGAGGAGCCCGCGAGCATGACCGATCCTCTCATTCGTTTCGGCCCGTCCTCAAAACGCCTAGTCAGGTCTTGTTAGTCCCGGCACACGGCTCGGGATATTTTCGACCTTTTGACGCTCGTATCCCCCGCGCGGGGGCTCGCGAGCCAAAGAATAATATTTAAATACAAAATGCTCGGCAACAAAAGCTCGGACAATATATTATAAACAGGGACAATAACCGCGTATATTCGGCCCTGCGGACGCAACTTGCGCTCTCGGCCGATTGCGCAAGCTCCTGCCCTATAAAAACGGTACTACGAGAAGGATCGATCCCGAGATATACACAGCGCGCGGCGCGCTAAAACAATATAAAGAACGAAAATGGAGTTAGAAGGCGCGAAGGTGGCTACCAGCGGGCCCCCGACAGAAGGCGGAGCGTTTCATCAGCCGTTATATAGAAAGCCCGGCAATTTTCCACAGGCCAATAAAGGACGAATTACTCAGAGCGCGTTAGCCGGGAGGAGGGAAGAAAAAAATGATACCTCCCGTCAATCAGCGGGAAAGAAAAGCAGCCGCCGGCGCGCGCTCATAATCCCCGGCCGGCTGCACGACCGCGGCGTGTACACACACACACACACACACTGGTGGATACACCTAGGTCTCTCTCGCGCTCGCGGGCGCGTGCCGGCCGGCGCACGAGCCAAGATTCAGCCCCCCGTAAACACGCTCGCGTGGCGCGTGACTCACGGGGCTACGTGTATCCCTGTGTGTGTGTCTGTGTAAAAAGGAAAAAAGGCAAAGAAGAGGGAGGGCTCTCGGAGAGGGGGGGGGAGAGATAGGCGAAAGATGATCGTGCGCGGTGCATTAGCGTGATTAGCGGAGGAGTCAGCCGGCGCGTGTACGTGCGGCGTACGTGGGCGGAGCAGCCGGCCACCGGCTCCCCCCTCATGATTTGCACCTGGCGCTCTGATTCTATCGTCGCGCGGCCGGCCGCATCGCCCCGTGTGCACATGTACGTATATATATACACGCGATTTAACCAGGGACGGACGTGTGTACGTGTACGTCGGGCGGAGGCTACCGCGCACGCGCGCCCGCCCCGGCCTTATCGCCGGCCCGACGTTTATGCTCGCGCCCCCGCCGCCCGCCGTATATAGATTAGACCTGATGAGAAGTAATGGCCGGCGCCGCTGATGAATTACCGATCTCCCTATCGATCTAGCCCGCGCTTCCCCCGTCCTCCTCGTGGCTAATGCGCGGCCGGCCGTAGGACACGAGTCCGAGGCGAGAGTGAACGCGAGCGCGCGCGGTGGACTTTTCAGAGCCCGCGGGAGAGCGAGCGCGAGCGACGGTTTACACCGGTGCTCTTGCCGGGAATTTTTATAATGACCGCGTACGCGTGTCTTTACAAGGCGCTATCTCCTTACCGGCCGCAACTCCCGGCCTTTTTTTTTTTCTCTCCCTTTTTTTTTCGCCGTTCTCTAAGTATATACACTTTTGTGCAAGCGAGTACTCAAATTTAGTTTCCTAGCCAAGACGCGCGGCCGTAAAGTCGCCCGGCGACTCCAAAGCTCGCCGGCCATTGGCTGCGGGGCAAACATTTTTACTATCCGAATTTGTTTTATTAGATCTTTAAACGTGGAATACTGTAATTGCCGGGTAAAAAACTGCGGGCGCCAACCAGCGGCCTTGTAAAGTAATATCGATAAAGCAGATAAAGAAAATGCGTAGCGCAAATTTCCTCCTTGCCACAATTTCTTTTAATACGTAAATTAAACTATCCGCGCGCACGTTTAAATCTACTTCGGAGAGCATTTAACACGAAAACCGTGCAGGAATAGAATAACTCCACAATGGCCTTCTAATAAATTAATTTCGAAAAGTAAAACAGAGCTGCTGCTGGGGATATATACAACTATACTAAAAGTGGAATAGCCTTCCTTTTCTTTTATTAGAGTCACTGACCTCGATTCTTATATATTTTTTCATAAATTTATCAGGTAACTTATGTATATGTGCAGTCAATTACTAGAATCACATGCATGAAGCTTTGCTACTATATTGGACATATAATAGATACAGAAAATCGATATTGCGGAACTGCTGCACAGAGTATTGCACAGATTGAGGCGAATTGGATGAGTTTGAGCAAGCTTCATTTTCTATATTTACCCGCGCTGACGTGTATTCTTAATAGCAAAGGTAAATTGATTTAATATTGATGAATACTTTGAGAGAGCGACTGCATTTATTAATTCCAGATAATACCCGGCTTATTTAAAGCTACACTTACATGAAAATCTAAACTGTAATTTTAAGTGGTCTGGCATGCGATGGCTCTGTTAAATGATGCCTCCGATTAAGGTAGAATTATTAAGATATCTTGCCTCTCGATTCAATATGTGCATTTAAATTTTATAAGTTTTCCCTATCGAGACTGTAATTTTCTGCGTGTAATCCCGCAAAACCCAACAATTTAACCTACCTCTTACTTTTTTCATTTTCAGAGATATTTGAAGCTTTTAGTTTAAAATCTTGAAGCGATAGCAAGAGCCTCGCGGCACACGGGCCCAAGTCGCTGTTATGAAGTAGTCGAATGTCTTTATTTATTTCTCGTGTACAAAAGCGTGAAAAAGCCTTAAAAATGGCCCGTTAACCATAGTATTTTGCATCGAATGGTGAATTTATTGCGCCGTTAAGAAGCGCATTAAAAGAACGATCGCAGAGGATACGGCCAAGACACACGAGCGGCTAGCTCTTCTCATCATATTTCCCTTATACGTGTTTACGGACAAATCGATCACAGCTGCTGCACGGCGTAAAGTAGATTACCAGCAGCGGCATTAAAGAACCGCGCCAGAATTATACGCCGGCAGTAAAGCCGCTCCGTTCTTTTATTAGCAGATCATTAGGCGCGTATAGGTGCCAATAAAGAAAGAGCTCGGGCGGCCACGAGCCGGGGGGCGGGGGGGTGGTAAAACAATACAGGCGAATTTAGAGGCAAAGTCCCGGAGGCCGCTCGAAGAGCACACAGGGGGGTCTCGAGGCCGCAAGCTCGCCGCGAGCTTTCGCCGGAAGCTCCGCCGGCCGGGTAACCCTATACGCTCGGCCCCGCGGCTAATGCACTTTTAATTAATTAAATGGCCTCGGAGCTCGCGTGCCAGCTGTCCGCACTCAGTGCAAACTCATTCGGCCGGCGCTCGGCCAGTGTGTATATATACGTGCACGCCTTCGTGCACGGGCCGCCGGCCCTTCCGTACGTACGCGCACCTACCGTATATATACACGCGCGACCTGATGAGGATGGACGGGGGCGGGAGGCGGCCGTATCGATCGGAGGGGCCGATCGATTCGCCCGAGGAGCGGGCAAAGGGATTCTCATTGCTCGCACTAATGGAATGTTAATATTGCGCTTAGGAGGCTATATATATACGTGTGTACACGCGGGCCTTTCCTCGCCGGCCCTCGGACACGCGACGCGCGGGCTTAATGACGGCCTCCCTCGCCCTCGGGCATAGCCCGGGGCCCGGGCGCCTCGCGTGTTGCCTCGCGCGTTTCGGGGAGATCCTCGTAATTGAAGCCCCCGCGCTTTTTTTAAACCGCGCGCGCTCTCGAGTAATACGGTTTATCGCCGCATTGTTAATCCGATAACGGGCACGGGGTGTCGGCGCACGGCGGGCCTAAGTGAAACTTTTAATACCCGGGCCAGCTGACGCTCGGCCCGCGGCTCGATGCTTTTTGCACGAAAAAGAGCGAGCTCGGCTGCTTTTCGCGCGATAAATCCCTTGGCTTCCGGCTGGCCGCGCTGGCGGCGCGTCGCCGACGTAACAATGACTCGGCCGGCTGATGGTAACGAGGGCGCCTAGGCCGGGGACGATTGATTCCCGCGAGCGGCGAATATAATCGGCGCGCGGCCCTCTCTCCCGCATTCCCGGGAGGCTGGAGCGCCGTAATTAAAGCCGGCGTGCCGCGCGGCCGCGTGACGTTGATTTAGTCGTCGGCGCGGGCATTCAGCCGCGAGACTCCCTCTTTCCGCTCCATAACTCTTGGCCAAGCTGCTCCTCCCTCGAACGCGCCCGAGTCGAATTCGCCTGTACGCATATGTGCGTGCGCCCGCGACGCTCGGACCTGCTTATGAAAAATTTATGCGCCCGGTGCAGTCGTCCGCTCTCCTTTCGCTAGGCGCGACGCGCGAGATAAATTTCTCCGGGCTTTATATTCCGCCCCTCGCGGCCGACCCTTGCGATGACCCGCCTCGTTTATGCGCGCCGGGCCAGGGGAGAGGCCGCCGCGCAGAGGACGCCACGCGCAAATGGAAAATCGGCCGCTTGGCAATTAGTCGGGGATTAAGTTGACTTGAAGGGTTCGACGGCAGACGCCGTTAAAGTGTTTGATTGGTAGGAAAAAGGCGAGAAAAAGCGAGAAAAGGCGAGCGGTTATTTACGAGCGCGAGGTAAACTGGTACGCGCCGCCGCCGCCGCCGCCGCCGTCGAGCTCTTTCATATATTATTATTTGCTCGCGTTTCCACCGCGCGATTTCAGAATAACATTATGATAATTATTATCGCGCACCTTATACGTTTCTTGGAAGGAGGATACCGTACTATTGCTTCCATATTGATCATTTCGATTAAAATTGTCAGAGCGATAATAAGTTAGCATTGAGAAATTCAGCAGCGGCGCATCCCCGCGCGCACACCTATACGCGCCTCTCGCACCTAATGAAATTAATCCGGCGCGCGCTCCCGCTCGATCCGCGATTGGCTCCTCCTCGGCCGCGGCACTCGCGAGAATTACAAATTTCACAATGATACTTAAACGCATGAGACGCCACCGGTATACCCACACACACACACATATCCTCGCTGCGGGGATCAGTTTGAAGGAAAAGTAATGAATTTAATTAGTTTAAGTAGAGCCGCCTATCTGCGTCGCATCGCATAAATTTCTGCCCGGCGTACGCCGGCCCCCGAGCCTCGCCGAGGAATACCCCGCTTCTAATTTGCACGCGTTAAGAGCGGAGCGCGCGGCCCTCGGAGGACGCCTGCCGATCGCGGCAGCTTTGACGAGGAGACGCGCGGCGAATTATCGCCCGGGCCCTGCCTCCCGGGGACAATAATTCCCCTCCCCCCCCCCATCGGCGATAAGCGGGCGGCGCGCGCTCGCGCGCCCCCTGACGTCAAGCCTCGTTAGCCCCGGCGGAGTTTGACGCCTGGCGTGCGCGCCTATATCCGGCCGAGGATTTATGCCCGCGCGACACTTGGCCGGGCCGATAAATTTGGGCGGCCCCGAGGGCCGGGCCCTTATCCCGCGCCGGATTCGCCTTTATTCCGCCTGCGCCAGATTATCATGCTTATATGGAACGGGGACTTATTTATCTGCGGGCGACGGACTCGGGCCGCGGGGCACGCGAGCGATAATAAAAGCCCCGGCGCGCTCCTCCTTTAGCCCTTTTTTTCTTTTCTTTTTTTTTTTTGTTATTTTGGTTGTCCGCCGCGGGCGCTGCAAAGATGCTTTATAGATCCGCTCCTTTTTCCCCCTTTTCCTTTCTTTTTCGAGCGGGGACGCGCGAGGGACTCGCCGGGTTTTCTGGAGCCGCCGACATGATGCATTGGAGCCGCGGCCGACGACGTGCGCCCGTTAACTAATCTGCATTTTTTCATAATCCATATAACGCGCCGAGACGAGCTAATTCTACCAGGCGAGCGCCCCGCGACCACTTTTATACCCTGCTTCTATTCTCGCCCGTGCGTACTTTCGTTAAACTCCCATTCTCCGATCAAACCGCTTATTTTCACCGGGAAAAGCAAGAGAGTTAAGTGTATGGATGTACGCATATATATGCGAGCGCGCACGGATGTGCCCGGCTGTTAAAGCGACCGGTAGGGAAAAAGTCTCGTGAAATATACGTATAAAAGGCAGTTGCAGTAACACTTGGCAAGGTGCATTAAAAGTCGCTTGGCGATAAATTACGCGAAAAATTCAAAAGTACACTCGGCTCTCGGGCCGCGGCAGTTAAAGTGCGAGCGCGAGGCTGCGCCCGTCCCAAAAAGTTCCAGCCAATATCGCGAGTCAATTAGTTACGCCGCGACACTCTGGAAATAAGAGGTGCACACGCGTTTTTCCGGCCGCGCGCCGTCGCCCGCAGACCAAGTATATATAAGTAAGAGAAGCGGCTCGGTGCGCCGCGAGGCCCTTGTAAAGTTTAGAGCCCTCCCCATCTCCCCTGGCCGGGCCCCTGTCCGCCCGTTCCTGCGCTCCTTCTGCACACACACGCACGCGTGCGTGTATACGCGTGTCCTCCTCGATTTTTCGAGACGCGAGCGAGGCGTCGCGCGCTTTCCTCCCCCCGCTCGTTAATTAAATGGTTTATAGGGCGCTGCACGCACGGGCGCAGGAGGCCCGTGTTCCGGCCGCGTTCCAATTTCGCCGCGCTCCGCCGTATATACATATACACCTATATACACGCATACATTCAATTAGCCGGGGCCCGCGAGCCCCGAAAACCCGGGGGAAAAAATGCGCAAGGCGGAGGGGCGCTGCGCGGGCGATTAGGATGAATGGCCCGTATAAATCAGGCCCCGCTTACGCGGCCGTATACGCCAGCCCTCGGCCCGGCCGCCTCGCCTCCGGACATGTCTGCGCGCGAGTGTGCGAGCTGTAGACACTCCGCCCGGGGACTCCGTGCGCATCCCGGATTTTTCGAGTTGGCCAAAAGTTATAGGTCCGAGCTAGTTTGTACTTTATAAATCAAAGAATGTAGCGTATTTCAAATGCGCGAGTAACGATACATCGTCTTATTCTTTGAAATGCGCAGTTTGTGTTACATCCGAGTTGCGTGTACATGCTACCAATTTTGAATATTGCAATTTTTCCAAATTACGTTATATTTCCAAATTATTTTCCAAATTACGTGGTATTTAAAAAAAAGGCTGAAACTTGTTGAGATTTTTCATGTAGTAGATGCAGAAAGGCTATAGGAAAGACATTTGTCAACTTCGATCCAAGGTATATAGGTTGTATCCATCGTGCACGTATCCCGTACAGTTTCAAAATACAGCACTAATAGTAAAAAGATTTTATCTTAATTTATGAATATTTTCTGTTTTCGGAAAAATAAAAGCTAACGTATTCAAAATAAGACTTTCATTTATAAAAATAATTAGGTGCTAGGTTTTTAACGGCGGAGGAAAATGACAGGTCCTCGGACAGGTCAAATTAAGTAATTTTTATTTCTAGCAATTAAAATAAAATCGCCTTTAAATTCTTTTCGTAATTATAAAATATTGTAACGAATAGCTGTCAAGCGTGTAACTTCTGTTAATTATATACCACGCTCATTAATGTTGATGTGTATAAAATGTACATCCAAAGCAATTTATTTCTTTCCCGTGAAATATCGTCCGGAAGTAGTGAATGTCTCGAAAAGTTATCTTAACTCGAAGAGGACCCAAAAGAATCCAAGTCCTCTACGGAAAGCGCGATATCCGCGAGTGCAGTGCCAGCGCCTTTCCTTGCATACAGTCTAGAATAAATTATTATACCTTTAAAAGTTACACTCAACAGCTCACGCATCAGTAATCTGAGCTATATTTTTTGTCAGTCAATTTAATTACGAGTGCGCCGAACTAGTAGTGCCTGTATGACTTTGGGATAATTCTTTGCGATAAAATGGCGATTCCCGCATTAACTATTTATTAATTAAGTCAGTGGAAATCCCGTCCGGCTTACAGGACTAATCTACCAACTCCTTTCTTTCTACCGTTTACGCTGAAAATTACTGATTTATTTTAGAAATCTGCATTGCACGGACGAGCAATCTTATAAAGCCGATCCGCGTGGCAAAATTATAGCCACCCAATAAAACTCTCTAAAGCGACGCACATAAATCTCGGCAGCTCGCATTTACGTCGATAAGAGACTGGCTATATTCACAAAACTGGGCGTATCGCGTAAGAAAAACCCACGAGTGCGCGCTACGGGCATATAGTTCTCAAAGCCAATAGACGGGTAATCAGCTTTGGAAAAGAGGCCGTACGCGAGCGGCGTGCAACGTCTCCGGCGGGCCTAGGCCCCGAAAATCAAGCGACCACACATAACGGAACCGCAGAAACGGGTCCGTTGCGTCGAAAAGTCGGGGAGGCGCGCTTCCGAAGGCCCCGCGCCGACGCGGCGCCTCTTTCCTCCTCGCATTATGTGCAGGATGTAAATGGCACGGGCAGCGTTTGAAGAAAGTGTCGAACGCCTGTATCCGGCCCGCGCGGCTTTGTTTGAGGCCGCTCTGTTTGCCGATCTCGCCGCGAGGACGAGCGCGCCTGAGTCAACGCGCTCCGCTCTCTATATACGAGGCGCATTTCGTAGTCCCGCGGCGCGCGCGCACGCGCCTCTATCTGCGGAGGTGAAAATGTCCAGATTACGGATATACTCCTCTTTTTGTGCCTCGAGGAATTCGGGGAATCTCGGGCCTGAGTCTTTCAAAAAAGATGTCGCTGTTGTATTTACTTCCTGCCACTTTTTGTCCCAGCGGGCCCGCGTACACGTGTAAATGAGGCTCCGCGGCGCTCTCAAATCCAAATGTACATTAGAAGCAGCGGGACGGAACGACAAGTGATAATCCACAAATTTATGCGTCACGCGTGCCTCGCGTAGCTTATACATCTAGACGTGGACGGAAGTCGAGAATCGGGTAAAAAATGATAGGAAGCGGCGAAAGTGGCACTCGTGCCCGCTCTAATCCCTCCCACGCGCCGTGGGTTTCGCGCTTTGGGGGCCGGGGACGCGTCCCGACGGCAGCCGCCTCCCGTTCCAGACACGCGCCCGCGTGATAAAATGATATTTTACGGGCCGGGGGATTATTTTCGGAGCGGGAGGGGAGCTGGCCGGCCGGCGCATATAGGAGCTCGGCCAGTATGTTAATTCGCGCTGATGAGCCCATCAAGGAACATGCGCGCGCGAGCCCCCGATATATTCCGGGCCGGCCGGCTCCGCTCGCCTGTGTACGTGCATGTACGTATACGCTGGGCGCGCGTCGCGCGCTCGGCCCCGGGCTTCCTAGACTCCGCCTGTGTACCGGCTTCCCTCCTTTTTTGGCAACCCTTCCCTTTTGTTTTTCGGGGAAGGGACGTGCAGCCAGGCCAAAGCGAGCTTCCAGGTGAAATATCGGCCTTTCGCCGCCGAAAAATTACCTCCCGCATTGACGAACTGGCCGCGTCTGCGCAGACAAGCCAAATCGCTACCCAGGCGATCTTTCTTCCAACTTTTTTTTTTCTCCCCGTATGTGCCTCGTTGTTTTCGTGCCATGTCTACGTAAATGAATGCCAGAATTATTGTTTATTTTTTTCTTTTAACTGCAACTAATAAAATCTTTGTATTAAGCTTTTTCCAAACCAAGAGGCGAAAACTACCTCTTTCCAATTAGCCATAACAAGCGATTCACAATGGAGCAAGCTGATATTTATTAAAATGCGGGCTTCTGGGTCGGTTCTCTTAAGCACGAATTTGAAATCAGATAAAATCTTACTGCAGAAAATAAAAGTTAAGCTGACTATTGATATGAAAATCAGGTGTTGCAAAGAAAACAATATTTAAAATCACAATTTTTGAAACGAAGTAGAGAATCCTCGCGTGAGAATCTTCATAATTATACCAAGTGTTCAAGTCCTAACAGAAGTTGTCCCATTAGCAAAAAGATTTTTCAAGCATTTTACTGTGACGCTGTTATCTTTATCCCCTGTAAACCTAAACTTACAAAAGATATTGCATACGCGGCCAACAATATAGAAATATATCCTGTTTCGATGGACATATACTATAGAGTGTATAGAATTAGAAGAAAAGAGTTTAATTCTCTGATAGACTGCTTAAAATAAAATCAAAGCTTGGCCGTTGTTGAAAAATGCAACTCGATCGACAGATTGTTAAAAGGATAATTCTGAAAAAACAAAGACTCTCAGCACGTATCGGTGATCAGTCAAGTGAAGTTTGTGACTGCATTGAAATGCCAAATTTATGCACAAGGCCGCAAAAGTTGAGGCAAATTCAATCAGAAATGAGCGAGAACGGCTCGTATTTTTTTCAAACCGATATTTAGATCGATATCTCTATATTCACCTTGGTCTATTGAAATTTTTCGATACGGACTTTGCATTAATTTCATATAGAGCGCGAGAAAAAAGCGAATGTCTCCTTCGCGGAAGAGAGCATAAAAAAGAGAAACTAGTTTAAAAGATTTATATAAACGATAATAGGATATGAAGGAGGATATGAAATGCTTATACGCTCCGCGATCCTTATACGATTGCGCGTTCGGCGACGACAATTTAGTAAGAGGAAGAGGTAGCTCGGCTCGGGGACATTAATAACCGGCGGCATTAATCATCATTGATTGGGTCCGCGGGTGCCCGCGCAGATAGCCCGCAAGAGACGTTCACGGGAGGCAACCGAGGATGGGACGCGGCCTCCGCGAGGCCGAGGCGGAGGCGGTAACAATCCCCGCTCGCGGGTGAGCGGGCAGGGACAAAAGGACGCGGGGCGGGGGGGGGGGGGAGGCGGCCGCCGAGGGCCCCGCGGTTTCCCGGGGCTCTGCCGCGAGCGCCGGGGCCGCGGCGCGGGCGCACAGGCGCAGTAGCCGCGCGCGGCGCTCGGGTGGGAAAGGAGGCCTCGGCGGGTGGGTGGGGGCCCCGCCGACAATAGCGATGCGCGCCGGGACAAAAAAAAAAATGGAGTACGCCGGCGGGCGGCGCTCGGCGCGAGTGGGCGCGGCGTAACGCGCGGCTCGTCGCGACGAGGGGGCGTAGACGCCCGGGGCCGCCGCCCCGCGCGCGACGTCGGGGAATTAGCGACGGGGGGCAACGCAAATCAACGGGCGGGCCGGCGCGTCTGCGCGATAGCCGCCGGGAAACGCGGCCCGGCCCACTGCGCGCGCCCCGCCAAGCGCCTCTGCGCTTGCGCTAGCGCGCCCCGGGGACAGGAGCGCTGCCCTTCGATCGATGCGACGCCCCGGGTGCACCGGGGACGGGCGCCGTTGCCGCTTCCTATCCGGGAGTGCTTTGGCCGTCGGCTTTCATCGCGCTCGAGAACAGTTAGTTATTATGGAAATCACATTTGCCCCGGGATCTGCACAATTCCACCGAAAAGATCGTTGTAACGGGCCGAGCCGATGCGTGCGGGTACGACTCTGAATTAGCGCCACAAATATCTACATGTTGTTCCTTTTATGTAATTGTAAATTACTTATCATACCAGCTCGACTACTGTAAGATTATGTAAATAATATCATTTATTCGAGGAGTCGAGTGAGGCAAAAAAAAAACTCGTCGGAAGAATATTGAGAATATAACAGAATAATATCAATTTTACAATTTAAGCTTAATTACACGCTCTACGTGCTAAGACTAATTTTTTCCCTATTTTTGTTAAGTTTGTGCGGTATATCTGTTGTCGATTTCTCGTTTTTAACAGAATATTGCTATGCAGAGAATAAAATGTATGACGAAAGTCCCTCATGCCTTTATGATACTATAAAATGGGACAGTATATGTCGGAGTCAAAATCGTGGACGCAGTTTCTGCGATTGCCCGGGTACACAAAGAAAACAGGAATGTAACATTTGACCAGAGATATCGCGTTTGTATTTGAACACAGCTTAATATCTACCCAATTTCGAGTAAGTAGCCAAACGCATTTTATGTTTTGCGAAATAAAACTTTTATCGTATTCATTATTTATGAAAACTTTTCAGAATAACAATATTATTAAATCTGCCGAAGCATATATTTATAAAATCTGTCAAATTTTACATATTTAAAAATGGAACATTTAAATTTATAATTTTAAATTAAAAATGATATCTGAAAATGTTGTAAAAGTGTCAAAGCAAACTTGTTTAATTTTAGAAAATTAATTTTATGGGAATTTATGGTGTAATAATGCAGCAAAGAATTTAAAAAATTTTCCGAGTAATCTCGCGTTATCTCATAATTTACTTAAATTTTTAAGGGCGCAGTATAGTCGAACGAACTCTGGATTCAGAAGCAGCGCATAAAATATAAAGGTACGCAAGTTCGCTCAAATGTACATACCACTTTTTTGTGCTGGTGTTATTAATGACTCGCTCGTCGAGATTGCGCCAATCAATCTACCATTTAATCTTCTAGTTACTCCAGTGACCTCGCCCGCGACATTCAGAAATCGTTCGTAATCGCTGCTGACTTCATTAGCCTTTTCCCGCGGTCTTTTCCACGCCGCTCTGATTTTCCTCCAACTACTTATTCAACCTGCCCCATATGTAATACGCAAGCTGCGCGGGGCGAGATATACGTATAATTCAAGGGTGATCCAAAGCGGACGTTTTTTGTGGTCGCGGCGGGCCCCGATTCGTGGTGGTCGGACGATAGGCATCGCCGTGGCTCTTCCTGGAAGAGGCCATGCAGGTACCCCGTGCTTTTTGGCAAGGGGCGCCCTAGGAGATACACACGTTATTGTGGCGATGAGTCCGCGCGTGTACGCCGCCCCGAAGGCATCAGCGCCCCGCTGGGCGGCCGTATAATAATGCGCCCGCGCGCACCAGATGCCAGATTGGGCCGCCAGCGCGCGTACATATACACACATGCAGGGTGCCGCTGACGAATGCTCGGCTCTTTTTCTCCGCCGGCAGCGATATACTTTTGAGGAGGAGCGATAAAGCCGAGCACCGCGGTTATATTGTGCCGGGCGTACAAGTGGATCGAGTCGTCCGCCGCGCGAACGATTCGCGACCGCGCGGGCGCACATATCCTCTCCTCGCTGCGGGGTTTTATACAGGCGCACGGGACTCGGTGCCGAGATATGGCGTCTAAAGCTCCGCTCGTTAAACTTGGAAGCAGCTTGCTTTGTCGCTCGTGCGCCGATCATTTTGTGCATTTGATGCTTGTGTAATACCAAGGCGTATGATCGTAATAGTTTATTGGGTCATATATATGTATAAAAAGGCTGCGCGGGTGTGCGCGCGGCATTCGCCGTAAAGCTCCCATTATATTAAGTAATACGGTGGAACAGTAAGACAAACCGGCTCGCAGGGCTTTCGAAATCATATACATCATTTATGCGCGCGGCGTAATACCTACGTATATACGTACCCATGGACGCGGGGCGCACGGTAGTTTGTCAGAATATCACAAGAAGAATCGTCCGCTTCGCCGGGGGGATTACGTCGCACGGGGGTAGAAAAAAAAGGCAGGTGAAATCCCGGGGCCGATCGACGGCTGACACTTGCTCCCGCGGCGCGCCGCCGTGAATCGACGGAAGGCACGGAAAGCGGGGGAGGGGGCCCGACGGGGAGCGATACGGGGCCCGATATCGCCCGGGAGCCCCGACACAAATCCGGGGCGAAATCGTCATCAGATGGGGGCCTTTGGAGAGCCGTCGAGTCGGGCTTATCTCCGGAAAATCCCATTATCTTGGGGCGCGGGGCTTGGCGGCCGGCCGGGTTATTAATGATGACGGATGCCCCGGGCATTCATGCAAAAATGAGGCGGCCCGCCCTCCACGGCAGGATTGTCGCCTTTGTTTATTTTCTAAGAGGCGCGCGCGGCCGCGGCCCGGGTAATTGAACCTGCTGCTGCCTCCTTGCCCCCGGCCCGATGAGTTATTATTTTGACGTTTCGCTGCGGGAATTGATTTCTTCTCTTCGGGGGCCCAGTTCGGTGGCCCGGCTTCATTAGCCGGCCGGCCGTTATGCGCCCGCGGCCGGGGATATTCTTCCCGACGGCCCGTCGCCCCGTATGAATGCGCCCATAACGAGCCCGCCCATTACACATGTACACGCGCACACGCGTTAAGCGCGATTTTTATTCAATCGGCGCGGATTTGGCGGAGGCGCGTACCTGTTGCGCGTCCCGTCCGCGGGCGCGCGCGCACGCGTGCTCCTTAAAGGAACGAGCGTGTACATATCGCGTGAATCAATCACCGGGGCGATGAGTTATGCCCCGTAACCTTCCAGATTGAATTTCCCATTTTCCCTTTCGATCCTCGTTCCGCCTGACAAAGTGTATTCTCATTTAGATTGAAACTAAACAAATGAATATTTTCTGGGAAAGGTAATTTCTCGCTTTGTCTCTACCACAAAGACAAAGAGTATAATGCCCGGGATTTATTGCCCAGGCGCATAGGATGCCGTATTTATGACTTGTCATTTTCGCGGACTCTGCACAAACAAACGCCCGCGGTTATAACGCCCGGCGTTACATTGCGAGATGAGCTTTCCCGGGAGGCTATAGCGCGCCCACCGAGCCGCGCTCATAACCCAGCCACTTTGCCCTAAACGCCGCGCGCGCCTATATGTATAATATATCCCACCGCGCGTTCCCGCGCACTTGCCGGCGATCGCGCGATTTCGCCCGCGTTATCTTATCGCGCGGGGCGATTAATCGCGGACCGGGCGAGCAAACAGGGCCCGCGCGGACGGAAAGCGACGAGGGCCGGGGCGCACGCGACGCCTCCTCCGCGCGTGGCCCCGGCGACGCAACCTTTGCGCTATCGCTCGCGGGCCATCTCGGCTTCCCCCACCACCGATGATGACGGATGCCCGTCCGCGGTTTTTACCCGCAATTGCGCCCGAGGTGGCGGAGGCGCGGCCGCGCGACGTCCTGCCAGGCACATCGACGCGGAGATGCGCGCGCGCGCGCCCGCGGTGAACGGACTTTCTCACGGGCGAGGCTTGGCGAGCGAGGCGCGCACCTCGCGAGTCGTACGTTACTCCTCGTTTGAAATTAGCGTCGCGAGCGGAGATATTTGGCGGGAAGCCGGCCTTTCCCACTTTACGGGCTCCCGCGCGGGCCCGTTCACACGGGCTGGATCGCGTGTACGTATATATGTATGTGTACAGAGTTCGCGAGGCTCCGGGCGGTTGGATCAGCCGCGGCGGCGGCGGTGGCTCTTTGCGCGGGCAGATTGAATTAGCGCCTGGCAGGGGCCAGATGATCGATGCGCCCCGGGAAATTCGATGGCCCGGCTAACGAGGCGCGGACAATGCGCTCGGGGCGCAGCGCGTCCTTGCCGCGTCCAGGCTCACCGCGGCAGCGAGGAGCCGCGGCCAAGGTTGCCGCGCGGCCGATACGTGCGCGCGTTAATCCAGTTCCGCGCGCAGCCGGCGGTTTCTCACGCGGCCGGCATTTTTTTTTTTCCCCCGGGCGAAATTAAACTGTCACTGTGGGCATGGGCGCGCGCGGCTTATTAATGACAAAGGATCCCATACAATTAGTGTAATGGCGCCGGCGGTGATTCACGCGCCTCCCGCCACTCAATATTCAATTACGCAGCGCGTCCCGCGCGGCCCGCTACCCGCGCCATTTCCATTTCCATTTCCCGAAGGCGCCGAGGCGCGCTTATCTCGCGGCGCCGATGTCGAGCGCCCGCGAGGCCCGACACTCACGTATATATCTGAAAAAGGCCCGCGGGTCTTTTTGTGCGTAAATATATACGCGATAGCGCCGCCGTCCGCCCGGGCCGGCAGATAACGACAAAAAAAAAAAAGGGGCTTTCGCACCTCGGCGCACACATATATCGGCCGAATAATGAGGGTCCGCCCGGGGCCGAGGGCCGCGAGGGCGCCCATCCGCTCCTCGGTAATTAAAGATAGGGATATATACGTGCCGGCGCGGCTGCACCGAGCGACCGGCCGGGAGAGTCAACAGCGGCCTCGCGAGCCGCCCGCACGCCCGCGCACGCGCCCATATATATATTGGCCGTAACGGTCGGCGGGACGAGGCCCCGCACACGCGCGGCCCGCCCGCGTGCGTGTGCAGCCGAGAGCGGCCGAGCCGGAGCGCCGGACGCTACGCCGGCCCGCGTTATGAATGGGCAAACAGCGCCCGACACTCTCCCGGGCCGCCCCCCCCCCCGTCCCCCCCGTCCCTTTTTTCCCCTCCCCGCATTATATCCTCCCGCCGCTTCATCTCCCGCGGGCCGGTGCGCGCCGCGTACGTATATACGCGCCGATGCGCACATGCATGCGTATATATACAGCTAAGCTGATTCTGCGCGCGAACGCGCGCGGTATCCTTGCCAAGTTGCCACTCGCTGCGGTACATCTCGGCCTGCATTTTTCATTCTCCGAGGGCCCGCGTCGAGGCCCGCTTCCTCCTCACTCCCCCCCCCCCACGGCCCCCACGGCCCTCCGCCCCCGTCGCCGCCGCTGCTTTCCTCCTTTTCTTCCTCGGCGTCTATGCGTGCGCGCCTCTGCCGAGCTTAATATTCGTCCCCGATGCCGCTTGAGAGCCAAATAATCTCCCGGCCTATTGCACATATCCGTTCCTTGCGCAAAACTTTATTATTATATTATACCGTAAAGGCCGGCTCGCGAGCCGCGCGCGTATTAACGCACACATTGTAATTATAAAGACTAACGAACCGCTAGGTTGATAAGTCTTTAACAACTTGTGCAAATAGCCAGGGATCATTTAAATAGAAATCAAAAATTCATTTCCTGCACTTTGGATCTGTATGCATATACCGGCGCGTACGACCTCGGCTATGTAGATGGGAGCGAGCAGCCGAGGTTACCTTGCACCGGCCATAATAGTACCTCGAATGGTACCGCGATAGAGGCACTTAACTAAAGCCCGCTGTTTGAGGACGTCGCGGGTTAACAGTACATTACCTATTCTCCTCCGAGAATGGAAACGCCTCGTCCTCGAGTATATAGGAGCTAGCGCCTTACCTGCAAAGCACTCGAGTTGAGAAACGAAAAATTCCGAGAAAAGCATAATAGAAAAGTCGCCTCCTCCTCCTCCTCCTCCTCCTCTTCCGCTCGCGGCTCGCCTCGCCGCGTACGACTTTGGCGCTCGGCTTTTATCTCTCCCGTGCAGCACGCGCTCCTCACGCACACGAGCGCGCGCCGAACAAAAGGGCCCCGTTCGATCGAGGCCCGCGAGGCCCGCGGCCATTGATAAGGCGCCCGGCCCCACGGGAGCGCGAAACCGCCACGAGTGCGTATATACGCACGCCCGGAATGAACGAGCCAGTCAAAACAAACCGGGCGGAAAGTCGCGGGGCCGCGTTTAAAGGGAAAAGCGCCGCGTCAGCCATCGATAGAGACGCCTAATCCGCGGGGCCCGGGGACCCTGGCAGCCATGGGGGGCCCCCGCGGTATTATGCTAATGCGCCGCCGGCCGTATACCTGCGCGCCGCCCAATTTTGCGTAGTCACAAGTGTGCGCCGCTCGTTAAATTGTCCGCCGCGGGATTATCATAATATTAACGCCTCAGAAATTGACCCGCCGGGAGACGGATGTGTATTCCCGGCGGCTCGGGCCCGGCTTACCTAGCGGGATTGACTCCTGTGGGGCGTAGGGGGGACAGCCCGCGGGGATAGACCTTGGGCCTGGCGCGCGGGGGGATTATGTAGCTCGTCCTTTAATATTCATCGCGATGATGGCGCGGGCCCCGCGCGCCAAGGAATTCATTAAACGGCGCGGTTATAACGATTACGCGGCTCCTTTTGAGATGTACAAATTGATTGGCCGGGCGTGGGTCCGGGCAGGTCCCGATCACAATTAATTCCCTCCGGGGTGCGTATCGGCCAGGAGTGACTTTCTCGGGACCGAGCGAGTTCATAAGCCGAAACGATGCCTGCGCTCGATAAGGACCGATACGCCCGTACTTCTCAATGGGTTTTTGTCAATGGGCACCGCGCTCGCGCGATTATCTTTGGAAGCTGTATATACGTGTATATACGTGTACCTGTACGCACGAGTCCTCGGAATGAAATCTCGCTTCCTAGAAGTCAATAAGCATTATACGACCATATCTTACACAAGGTTACGAGGTAACGCCTGCTTGTTCTTTCCACTCTCGCACATGTTAATTGGCATAAACAAATAGTAAACAGTCACGATCGCTTAATGTTTATCCGCGCGCGAGGTGGCTTATATACGGATTCGAAACTTCAATTGAAGAAAGCCCATATTATCCTCCTTACAAGGCGATCTCGCGCGTTCGCCTTAATTGGCCGCATAATAAAAACTCATTTTCACAAAATCCTCTTTCATGCGCGCCGGGGATTACCCGTCAAAAGTATAGCCGCGGGCCGGGCTTGGGTCGGGGCGCGGGGGCTCCTCGCTATATACGCCCAGCGGACGCTGTTTCGATCCTGGCCGCCTATAAATTTCCCTTCACTTATCTAAATGATACGCGGTTAATTACGCCCATTCCCCCGGTTAATTCGCTCCTGTTTTTTCTTTTCTCAACGAATCGGCCGTATCCCTTTTCCTCGTTTTCCCGTGGACTCGTCGGCCCGCGCTCGGGGAAAAAGCAGGGCGAGCGTAATGCCGCGTTTACCCGGGCACTCGGGGCCTGCCCGGGGATTCATAAACCAGGCGGCTTTGACTCACCTGCTGGGGGGAAGGGGGGGGGGGCAAAAAAAAGCCGGCAGTCAATTAGCCGGCGCGGCCGCGGCGGGCAGTGTCGCGGCGCGCGGATAAAAATAGCGGAGGGCCGCGGGGGCAGGGCGACGGGTGACGAAACCATCCTCCGCGCGGGTCTAAAGATAGCCGGCCGCGGAGGAATCCGGCCGCGGGGAAAAAGGCGGCGCTCGGGGGAAAAAGCGCGGGGTATCGCGGGCGGGTAATAAGCGGCTGCGGCCCTCGTCTTCGGGAGCCGCGGCGGCCGAGGCCTTTGCCGGGGCGGTGGTGGGGCGCGGGCAATCGAGCGGCGGCGGCGGTGGCGGCGCTGCACACACGCTCGCCTAGTCACATTCTAGGCTATTCCGCATTCTGTTCCCCCACGCGGCCGCTCTCCAATTCTCCGGGAGGCTGCGCGCGGGCCGCTGCATCGAGCGCGAGAGGCTGCGCGCGGTAGGAAAAGTCGCCGAGCGGCCCTCGCGCCTCGCCCACACGGAGAGAGAAGAGCGCGGCGGGCGCTCCATTGACCGGCGGGCGCTTCCTCTGGCCCCGCGGCCGGGGAGCTTTTCCCGCGCTTCCTCCTCGGCGCGGCGGGCGGCGGGAGCGCGCGCTGTCTTCCCTGGCGCCGCGGCGGCCGCGCGGCTTTGTCATCGGGTTCGCCGCGGCCGAGCGAGCCGCGCGCAACGGTAATCAATATTCCCCGGCACATTGAATTGTAATTAAATCTGCGGATCGCACGGGCACGCATTGTGTTACAGTTACACCACTCGGAATGAATTTGCATTAAGCGCCGCGGTGACAGCATTGTTTTGAGATGAAAGGAAAAAAAACGAACGAACGAACGAACGAACGAACGAACGGCTGCCCCGAGGCGGCCCGAGGAGCCGCGAGCGGAGCGGCTCCTCCGCTGGACGTAATAAAATGAAATCAGCCTTCCCGATTGAATTGGCGCCCACGCAATCGGCCTGACAACTAATCAAATCGAGAAATCGAGAAATCGAGAAATCAATTCCCCGCGCGCGTACGCGCGGACATTGGGAGAAACACGCGCTCGGCCGCCGCCGCCGCCGCCGCCGGCAGGGCAATTCATTCCTATCGGCTACCGATACTGAATTTCAACTAAACTTTTGCGGCGCTTGAATTATGCGTCCCCGCGCCGTATTGCACGTCTTCGAAATACAAAGCGGCAAATGACAGCATTAGCTGTACCGCGGCAAATAAATAACTTCATTTATTACAGAAGAACCTCCACTTAGAATGCACTGTAGGGCATTCCATTGTCACGATTATGCCTCATAATCGGCATAGTAAACCACTTCTCGAAAGGCTGCACATAAACAGCTCCGTGTATACACATGTGCAAGACCCTCGGAGCCGGCTCGCTGCGAGTGCGCGGCGCACACCGGAAATATTTAGCCGCGCGGATAAATAAAAAGGCCGCAGATTATATCCACAGCCGAGTCGTCGTAAAGCCCCGAAGGGAGAGCCCGTGGGGGTTGGGAGAGGAGGAAAAGATCGACCGGCACCGCAAATATACAACCGCCGCGAGGTCGTAGGAAAATTCAGGTGAGAGAAAGAAAGGGAGGAGAAGGCAATATTCTCTCCCGGCGGCTTGGAGGCGCTCTCGAGAGCCGCCTCTCGAGGCATCCGCCAGAGCCGTGCGGTTTCCAAGCACTTTCGCGCTTGAGCCGATAGTCGAGGCGAGGCGTCCCGTGTGCATAATACGAGTGCGCTCCTCCGGCCCATTACACGCTCGCCCCGGCCGCATCATGCGCTAGACCTACACGCGCACGCGCGAGCCATTGCGCTCGCCCTCGCATCTACACGCCCTCCGAATTTCGCCCGCCCATACCGCTCGTACACTCGCTGATGTATGTACGCGTACCAGCTGCCGCGACAGTGTTTGCCTTTCTTAAACGCACTGTCCACAATGGGACGCGATCCCATTTCAATCGAGCCCGCGTATAATTACTCTCGGCTGTTTAACCTCGCGATCGATTATACGTATACATATATACGCGCAAGGCGCTATCGGGGAAAAGGCGCCGGCTGCGGCGGGCGCCCATCGACACGTGGCGCGTAATGGACAGGTGAAAAAGTAATTGTAAAGGTTCGTTACGAAAATGCGCTATTACGCTAGTTACGTGGGAAATTGGCGGATCGCACGTGCGCATACACAGTAGTCCTGTGGGGCCTCGAGCCCACACCTACATAGGCACACACACGCGTATTGACACAGCGGCCGCGCGTCAGCGTCGCGCGGGGGGGAAAAAAAAGCGCCTGAATCGCGCCGCGGAGTGTGCCTCGGATATAACCTTCTGCGCTCGCGCTTGCGCGGGACGCCGCGGAAGAAAAAAGAAAAAAAGGTGGCCTGCGGAGTATGGGAACGCGCGCATTAATTTCAATAAGAGCCGACACGTAAGCGCGCGAGCGTTGATTATCAGAAATGCACTAGATCGGAGCTCGGCAATAATGCGGGTTACGTAAGGCTCGGGCGCGAGGCGGCCGGCCGGTCGCTCGGCCGCGCACAATCGAACGCGGCCCATTAGGCCCTGATTAGCGGGCGGACGCCTCGGAGTAAGCCGGGGCGGGCAGGGCCCCGTAACTCGGGCTCTGTTGCGCGGTCTTTCCCAAGCGGGGGCCCCCGGCGCTTGCGGGAGGTCCCTTTGTCCCGCGCAGCTTGCGCCCGGGCGCGAAAGCTCGGGCGCCCGAGGAGCCGGCGACCTTGGGCGGACTCGGTGGACCGAGGCGCCGCCGGCCAACTTTCCCCGTAACAGAATCCACGCGAAGCTCGGCCGGGGCAGAGAGATACGGTTACTCCCGCGCACCCGATCCCCGGCAACCTTGACACGCGGCGCGGAGATGGAAAACGCGGGCGGCGGCCCGGCCGGCCGTTTTAGAAGGGAGATCTGCTGCCGCGGCCCGCGCGCGAACACTTTCCCACGTACCGGCGGCGCGCGGCCGGGGCACGGCGCCGGGCCACCGCCGCCCGCGGGCCCCTTCGACCGAGAGAGCGGCCCGAGAGATGTGCCAAGCCGAGGGGAGGGGAGCTTTTCCCCGATTAATTGGGCCCCCGCCATTGTGCGGCCGGGGCCTTTGTCCTCCGGCGCCGGGCCGCCCGCCCGACTGCCCCCGGGGGGTTGGACACCGGCCACTGGCTGGACCCCGAGACGGGACGTCGTGGGTCGCGGGCGCTGTTGTCGGTGTGGGTGCGTGGATCGGCGAGGAGGCGGCGAGCGAGGCGGCGCCGCCGCCGCCGCCGCTCAGGAGCCTATTGCAATATAACCGCATAAAGGAGCTCCGGCCGACGTGTATTTATTTACTGCATCCAAATGGCTGAATTTGCTTATAAGTGCACGAATTGAATATCAATGCATCCATCTATCTGGGCGCGCGTAAGCGGGAAAACAAAACCCGGCGCATATCGCGCGGGATAAAGGAGCGCGGCCGGCTCGCGGGCAGATCCTGCCGATCGATATTCAAATAACATATTATGCGCGCGCCCGCGGCCATATCGCGCACCCATAACCCCGCCGGCCCATTACAATTCCCCCGATATTGCCAATATACACACGCGCCGGCTCCCCGGCTATCGGCCGCCGCGATAAATGGCGGATTCACCTCTCGGTGCCCTCGCGACCTCCATCCGCCCGGCGTCCCGGGCCCGCGCCGAGCACAAAGGTAAAAGTGCCGCGCGCCGACTCGCGGCCGTTACGTAAGCCGAGCGCCGCGCGCGCGCGCGCATTGTCATACACCGCAGGCTGGATTCGATCCGGAGCATAAAGAGCGGCGGGAAAGGCTGGCGCGGATGCGAGAGCCTTGCGGGCGGCGGCGGCGGCGGCGCGCGTGTGCGCGACCAAGGCCAACGCCCACCTCGATTATGTATCGATTGTGTCGCCGCGGCGAGGGCCGCGCGCCGATGCGCGGCCCGCTTTTCCCGCGGCGGCGCCCGCGTTGTCCGGCTACCGGATCGCGGCCCCGCCGCCCGCCGCCCCGCCGCTTATCGCCCGCCCGGCTTATCCGCCCGCGTCTAATAATTGTCGGCGGCCGCCAATGTCACATTGAGATTAGACTGTTTGCCCTTCGACAGCGGGGCGACCTCCGCTGTTTGCTCGGATTATGTGCCCGCCGCGTCTTATCGCGCCCCTCCGAAACTGCGCCCGGGCCGTCGCTCGGATTCGCGCGACTACTCGCCGGCCCGCCGGGGATCGTTGGAATCCTTCGCTGCACAGGTTCAATGGCAGCGGCGCTGCTCCCCGGGTGCGCTGCATCCTCGACCCGCCAAAGCGCCCCTTTTTTTTTTCCTTTACTCTTTATTACGGATTGTTCCTCGGCCGGCAGCGCGCTTCATTTGAATTCCTCGTTGCATACAATAAATGCGCGCACCGAGGATTATATCGGCGTCGCGCGACGCGCCCCGAGCTTGACATGGAAAAGACATTCGAGCCGAGAGGCGGCCCTCCTTTCCTTCACGCGCACGTATACACGTACAGGATCCCATGTGTAAACACGATTTCGCATATAGCGGACTAATTGGCCGGAAAGGACTGGCGGCTCGTAAATATATAGCCAAGCTCGCGAGGGAAGCTTCGAAATTTTCAAGCTGGCCGGCTAGAAGACCAGCCGCGACGCGTATAAACACTCAGTTGTATTTACATAAACAGCGTAGGAAATGTTTCATTATACGCGCGCGGGCGCGTGACTTGCCTGCGTCGCAGCGGCTCGCGCGCGCGCGCGCGGATCCTATTAAATCTTCGGCAAGGCATGATCAACTCGGCGGCGCGCCGCCGGCTTTGCGACAGCTGCCGCCGCCGGGAGCTTACGCAAGCTCGCTCGGGGGAGGCTGCGGCCGGCTCGGCGCTCGGAAGAAAGTCCGCCGCGCACCTGCCGAGCTTTCGGCCTCCGCGGCGCCGCGATGATTTTTCCCTCGCAAGCTTCTTTGTTTGGCGCGGCTCGGCTGGCGCGCGCGCGCGCGCTCGCGAGTTACGAAGGCGCTCGGTCACGTTAGAAAGTCAGTCCTCGCGGCTGCGCCGCTGCACTAATGCAGCCGCTCCGGCGAGCGGAGCGCGCGCGAGCAGCCGCCGTAGAGCAGATAGCAATCTTGTTTCTTGACCTATATCCGCCTTTGCATCCTTGCGCAATGCCTTCGAAAGGCGTCTTCGAAAAGCCTGGGCGCTCGCGAGCGCCGAGCGCCCTACCCGCGCCCCCGCGCCCCAGCCGCTTTTTCCCCGCGGCGGAGGCCGCTTCCTGCTCCTTTTTACCGGCAGCTGCCAGCTGCCCCCGGAGCGCATCGTTGGCCCGGGTCGCGTCTCTTCTTGCGCTCCCGCGCGACTCCGCAAAAGTGGCTTTGTCGCGCGGTTCCTCGTGTGCGATTACGTAGGCAGGCGCGTACAGCCCGATAAACTAGCGAGAAAGGCAGCTGAGCGCTCGGTTGGCAAGTATTCGGTTGCTTATTATATTGTGCGAGCTGGCAAACCGTCTGATTAAATGCAACATTTCATAAAGATCGTTTAAACACAGTTTACGAGGTGTATACCGGCAATCGTAATAACGAGGCAACTTTGTTGCGCCGGTGCACTTTTATCGAGAGCTGCGCGCGTCGAGCGAATCGCGCGCGGAGAAATGCATCTATAAGGCGGCCTGTGCACGCGCCTATGATAAGCCTTTACACGCGGCGTTTATACCACAATAGAAAACAATGAAAAGTTTTATATCGCGGATATAAAGTTATATTTATGTAGAATCTCTGATAGGTATACGATAATCTTTATGACCCGTGTCGAGCCAAAGATACAGTACATAAAGAGGGGGCCTAGGGTCCCATAAATGAAGCCATGTGGAAAACTATATCATTTTCCCATTGTCTTATTTGAAAGAGGCGCTTTCGTTGCGCCGCGCCGATACACACGCGTGTATAAAAAACTGTCGGTCCCGCGGGCCGTTTTTATTATCCCTCGATAAATTACGCATCTGTTTGTTTAATTGACGTCCGCAACGCGAGCGGCGCGGCAGTCCTGTTGCTCCTAAGTTACGACTTGGAGCTCGTCGCGGAACTTTTTACCGATCGTTATTTATATACGCGGACCGAAATTATAGCCGCGCTCTCCTTTTTGTCGGGCTGCAGCAGCCGCGCTCGGGCGTACTTTCCTCAAAGTTTTATCAACTTTTTCCCTGACGATCTTGCCGCGTGTAGGCTATTGGGAAAAAGTGAAAAAAAAATCCGCGGTTTATCTGTTTCTCGTAAAGTAGAGTATATATACGCTTATTTATGCTCGTGGAACGACTCACGCGTGAAGCTTCCCATCTTGTCTTGTTAAAAGCGAGATGAAGCGATAAAAGCGTATAACGTTGCGAATAAAATGTCGAAAAGGTTAAAAAGTCAGATTAAAAGTTGCCTTTTGAATTATTTTCATTATAAGATATGTCAGCGCGCGTTATCTCACCGCGGGCGCGCGCCTCTACGTATACACACGCGCGCCCAGGTGTGTACGTATAGCAGCGCACCGGACATTTGCTTTATCTCTCCGTGGCGTTCGCGCGCAACAAGACTGCACTGCAATTCCGAAAGTTCAAGTACGACATTTATCTATGCCCCTGCGAAGGCGAAAAGTATTAATCAGCGGCCGGCGTAACTCCGTTAAAAACCATCGAAAACCATTTGCGCAGCCCTTATAGGAGGAGCGGACTATTCTTAAGTGGGCGCATTACGAGCGCGCCCGCGGACGCACGTATAAGATCATTCCACGGCGTAACGCCTTTAACTATAATTAAAATGGGGGGATTTTTTGCCCCCGGCGCCGCGGCCGTAAGCGTTATTTAGCGAGCCGCGGCTGTATATATATATTGGAAACGTGTCGGCTCGTTACGGCACGTCTCCGCGCGCGAGAAAAAGCCTCAAATCGAAATAACAGTAAGGAATTTCGCGCGAGGCGATCGGCGCGCGCATGAACCAGCCCTGGGAATCAATTGGGTGGAATCGGCGGGCGCCGCCGGAGATTCGGCCGCCGGGGCAATTTGCGCGGCGGCGCCGCCGGCGGCATTACCGCCCAGCCGTACCTATACACACTCGGCTATCGGCCCGGCCCATCTGCCCTTCCCGCCGCGGCTCCTCCCCGTTTTTCCGCGCGGGGCGAAACCCGATAACCCGCGATTAGGTCATCCTAGCGGTACTTCCCCGAGGCGCTGCGTCCCCGGCGCGCCGCGTAATCGCAGGGCCAGCGGCGCTCGGCTCGCGCGACCGCGGCTTTATTAGAATTAATCAGTCGCCGGGGCGATACTGCCGTTGCGCCGCGGTTAATGAGCCCCGGCGGCGGCCCGGCGTTCCCCTGCATTCCGCCGGCCCGCCGATTAATCCGCGGCTATTACTCGCGCCTCCATTTGGCCCTGTTGCCGCGCGCGCGCGCGAGCGCAAAAAAAAAAGGAGAGGACCGCGAGCGCGCCCGGGATTAATTCGCCTCGTCGGCGGCCTAATGCGCCCGGCCCTCGGCTGCACGCGAGCCGATCAAAATCGAGGATGCGCAATTAGGCCTTGCGAAAGGAGCCGCGTCGGCTTTTCGTAACGCGCCACTAGGCGGCAGCTCCTAAGCCGCGCGAGGCCCCAATCAATCTCGACGAATTACGAATAATGGCGGATTAATCGGGAGGTAATTGCTCGGCAACGAGACCCACTTAGCCCGCTTAGTCCGAGCGTTTAGTCTCGCTTGTTTCCGAGCTTAATTCCGCCCGCGCATATTATATTACCTGAGCGCCCACGAATTCGTCGGCCGGCGCTTCCTCTTTTCTTTTTGTTTGTTTAAATAAGGCTGGGTGTGCCACCGGATGGGACAAAGCCCGCCGCGCCGATCAACATTTCTAAATAGCTCGGAATCCCTGTGAACCGCGTACGCCGCCGCCACGCGCCTTACAATGCCATATCATTTATAATGCTGGGTAATTTTTTGCTTTAATGACCACCCTAATCGTCCCAATTAGCCCCTTGTTCTTTCTCCTTGATATGCATTTAGGCTCAACCTTTTGTAATCTACGATTGTCGCAATGCTTCCCAATTTTACCATTGCACCACCTATAGCGCATCGAGTTACTCATCTATTGAATATGTGTTTTCCACAACCTACTCGGACGCGTACAATCTCAATTCTATTTTTGCTTTTGTTTGTCGAGTGAGAAAAAAAAATTGTTGCATGTTTCCTCCTAGTGGAGGGAAACCGTTCCGATACGGTATCCCGCTAATAGTATTCCGCGCAAAGTTGTAAAAAGTCAGTAGACAAATGACGCTATAGTGTGCCGGGTATACGTATATGCATATACGGGCGCTTCTCGCGCAGTCTTCTATCCGAGCTCCCATCTGACAGATTCACATCGTTTTAAATGAAATCTAATCTTCAATCACGATGCCTGGTTCGCAATGTAATTGCGAGCAAATGAAAAATAGCAGTACGATCGAGCGAGCAACGCACGCACACTCGGACGCGTATAAAGTGCACATATACGTGACACGCCTTCTTTATTATTGATCATTGTAGCTCGAAGGATGCACGAAAAACGAGCTATTCATGCACAGGTAACGGAGAGAAGCGTCGCTATATAAAAAGACGATAATGGGAAGTAGAGTCGCGCGGCCGAGATAATGAATCGGCGCGGAGGCCGAGCTAAAGGAGTCGCGGAAAAAAAGAGAATCGGCGGAATAGTGCACGCGGGGGGGGGGGAGGCAGATCGGCCTAGAAGAGCTGGAATTCGGAATAAGAGGCCGAGAGGTCCGGAGGCTGCGGGGGAATAAATAAATATTCATTGGAAGTAGGGGAGCCGAGGGGAGAATAGGCGGCGGCGCGGCTCTCGGCTCGCCTCAAATATCTCGAGGTGAATCTCGAGGTGAATGGTAAGTCGGGCGCTGCACGCAGCCAATAAAGCCCGCAATCTATCCAGGTCCCTGCAAAGCCGCATCCCCGCGTGGTAGCGCGGGCCGATAGTCGTGCGCGCGGCCGGCATATCGCCGGGCATTCGGTTGGGCGGAGGCTGGGGCCACTCGCTCTCCCGGAGTACCGTTAAGGCATAGAGACCCGAGCGGCCCGAGCCCGCGCGCGTACACACATACCCGCCGAGATAGCCGTAGGTTCCTCCGCGCGCCGATCGCGAGGATGCCGCGCGCGCGCGCGCGCCCGCGCACACACACACGCACGCGGCTAAAAGCCCGCGTATCACATGGGCGCGGAGGCAGCTCTCCCCGCGGACTAGCGGGAAAGGTCCACCTTGCCCTCGAGTCCCGCTGATAAGCCTTGCGGTCGGCTCTCCCTGCCCCTCCCCTCCGAGTGCATCCGGCCGCGGAGGCTTGATCGACGGGGCGTCGATCGGGTTGCGTATGTACGGCTCGGCTCGCCCCGGGGGCAACGGCAGCGCGCCCCGGGGAACAACGGCCTGCCGCCCATCGATCCCCGCGGCCCGGGCCAAGATGGCGGCGATGGCGCGAGTGGACGCGGCCGTGCGCCGCATCGGCAATAGCGTAATCGGCCGCGAGCGTCCGCCTCCCTTTCGGCGAAGTCCCCCCGTCGGCCGGTGCGCGCCGCGCTCCGCCGAGAAAGCGGGCGACGCGCCCGGCGCAATTATTCCGCGCGGCCCTCGCTAAGCGACGCGAATTACCCGCGGAATTAACATATTTCATTCGGAGCGCGAGGGTCCCGTTCGCCGGCCGGCTTTCGTTATATGCTTTCTGGTTTGCCGGCCCGGCCTACTATATGTATCGGCCTGTTAGGGGCCCCCCGAGCATTCGTCGCGCCACTAGTTTCTCCAATTTATAAAGACAATTTGAGAGCGGCCGATCGGGAGGCGCAGCCCGCGGACTCACCCGCGGACTTTCTATCGCAACCGTAACCGATCGAGCGCGCGCGCGCGCCCCGTTCCCCGGGTAATTAACAATTAAAACTTACGGTGCGCCGCGGCGCGAGGGCTTTTTTTTTTTTTTTTTAACGAGTCCGAGCGCCACGGCGTCTGGGGCACGCGCCGCCCGGGAAAAAAGTGGCGGACGCGCGCGGACGAGTGCGCGCATACGCTCGGCGGATGACGCCGCGCTTCCATTATACCGCACCGGTCGTCTGCTTCTAATTAAGGCAAATTCACCCGGCGCTCCCGCGTCATCCGCTCGATATATGCGCACTCCGACCGTTTTCCTTTTTATTTACTTATCCGCGACAGGTAACGCAACCGCCTGCCCGGAGGTTGTAAACACGAGATGGGACAATGCCGCGGCACAATGGAATTCCGAACACGATGTTAATTTATAATTGCATAAAACACGCGCAAAAGATCATAAAACGGCCGGAGAGGCGCGCGCCTGCAAATTGGCTCGCGTGCGTGCCGGGGGTCCCGCGTCCGCGTATAGATGTACATCCGCGCCTAGGAGACCCGGCCCCTCTCTCCGTGCGGCCTTTTCTTTCCCCGACCCGAGGCCTGCGCCTTCCGAGTTCAGGGAATTTTCGGGGCTCCGTGTTTGCCCTTCGTATCTCCGGGCGGCGCGTGAAAGGAGCCGCGCCGGCCGAAATCGCGGTCGATCGGCCCGGGGAAAAAAAGGCTTCGTTTTCGAGCCGCGGCCCCGATCCCCGAGTTTCCCGCGGCGCCGGATTATTTTTCCCCGGGCTCATCGGCATGGGGCTCACGGGCGCGGTGCACAGTTATTACATCGGGCGGCCCGTGTCGGCGCATTGGCAGTCGGGCGGCGCGCGCCTGCTCCTCCGTACGCGTATACCCCGGCGGAATACGTCGCGGAGTGTTTTTTCGCGGGCGGAAGTCGCGCGCCGGCCGAATATAATCGCTCCTGTTTTGTTTTCCTTTCCCGCGCGGGGGACTATGGCCGCGTCGGTCGTTGGGCTGACCGAGATATCGCGGCACCGGTGCAACGGGCGCCGCGGATTTGGGGAAAAGGGAAGGCCTTCTCTCTTTCCCGGTACGCCCGGGGGATTCTCTATAAATCTCCGCGAGCGCCCGAGCCTTACGCTCGCGGCTGTTATTATACGGCGGGCGTTCAATGCGCCGCGGCGGCTCGCCCGCTACGCGCATTGATAGTCTTCCCGGAATAGGAGCCATTAAAAATTCAGTGAAGCAGCTCGGGCATACGGAAATCTCGGTATGTGCATTGTCGGATTCACGAAATTCCATTATGTCGCTCGTTATCGCGCCCAATGTAAAGCCATATCCCGCCGAGATATACGTAGAGGCGCGCGCGCGCGCGCTCGCGCCTCCCATTATCATCTCGCAAAAAGAAACCGATGTCGAAACGGTTTCTTTCTACCGGTGGAGCAACCGACTCGGCCGCCTTCTCTTCATTTTTGTCGGCCGCGCGATAGCCGAGGTAGACGCGCCGCGTGCCCGCCCGTGCATATATACCTACGCGCGCGCCTATACAGATGTATAACGCGCCTGGACGAGCGAGGGAAGAAGGGCGCTCGGTGTTAATAGGCATTTAGCCGCGCGGGCCCCGGGAGGCGCGCTTATAAGAGAAAAGTCGCCAGCACTTAAGATTCTAAAGGAGGGTATGGACATGTCGCCGGAGGGGGGGGTAGGGCCCCAGGCGGAACCCCCCCGGCGGCGCATAGACTCACGTAGGCGGCGGCGCGTGTACATACACCGGCGAGGAGGCATCCTACGGGCATTCGATCTGGCTCGCACGGCGTGTACACACGTCGTGCGCGCGACGTGCCCGCGCGACTCTCCCGCGCTCTCCCCCGGAGCCGCACAATTGGACCGCTGCCGCGGGCAATTTCCTGTCCGCCGCGCGCTCATTAAACCATTGCGGCGCATTGTGCGTCCAGCGCGGCGACTATGGAGAAGGATAAAGAAAAAAAAAACGAAGGGAGAACCGGCCGGCGATTGTTGGCGCGGGTGGCGCGCGGAAGCCCCGCCGACGCCCGGCTTTCGCGGGGATCTTTATTGTTGGGCCGGGCGCCGTGCGGTTATATATACGTACGTGTGCGCGCTCTCGCCGCGCGGGTTGGCCGCGTGTGCACACGTATACGTATGGCCGCGCGTCCACGGGGAAAACGCCAGGGGATCATCCGGCGGCCGCGGGAAAAACGCGCGCCGGTAATTTGTTTTCGAAATTGCCCCTGGGAAATGTAAAGGCGTTAATTGTTGCCGGCGGGATTACGAGCGGCGGCGCGCGACCGTAATAACACCTATGCCGATTTATACCTTCTCAATTATCCGCGTTACCGTTTCACTCAATAACCTCGTCGTTTTCTGCATCTCAAACGACACGTATACACGTGGATGATGGCGAGCGGTTAGTCCGCGGCCCAGCTGGAAACGGCCGTAGGAGGTGGAAAAGAAACAACGAAAAAAAAAAAAAAAAATTAGCCGTCCGCGCGCGCGCGCGTTACTTAACACGGAAGGTGTTAATATTTGCGAGTGCATAATAAAATTTCGCCAAGGCTGTAATTTGGAGCGCCTATGTCCCGGCGCGGCCCTCGCAACTGCACAACGGCTCGGGGAGGATTGCGATTAGCCGGCGCGCGCCCGCGGCTCGCACACGCACGCGCGGTGCGCCCGGCGTTTAGAGGGCCGAACGCGCCGATTACATTTGCACGTGTATACGCACACCCTATTTGCCCGGGTTATTGCGCGAGGGAAGCCCGCGGAGGCGCTCACAACGCCCTTTCCCCGTAGGCCCTTAGCCGCTCTCTCTCTCTCTCTCTCTCTCTCCCCCGGAGCGGCGCACGCACGCGCGCACCCGAGCGCGCCGCGAAAAATCCCTGCGCGGCCCATAAGGGCGACGCGCATGTAACGTCTCGCTAACGAGGCCGACTCCCCCGACTGTGGGAATGCGCAGCGACGTGTGCAGCGCGCGAGCGACGGGGCTTTCACGCTCCGCGGGGCGCGTCATGCCGCCTTCCTGCGCCGATATCGCCCAATTGACGCCGGCGTCGCCTCACGCCCCCGCGAGATCCCCCCGGCCGATATAGCCGGCTTTC
Organism: Sycophaga agraensis; assembly: GCA_018906755.1. NCBI lineage: Eukaryota > Metazoa > Arthropoda > Insecta > Hymenoptera > Pteromalidae > Sycophaga > Sycophaga agraensis. The sequence continues at coordinate 4,621,978 of JACCIE010000011.1, forward strand.
CCGGGCGCCGCCACCTGGAGCCCAATTTCAATTTGGTTAATGGCGGGGTGGCCGAGGAGGAGGCCCCGGCGCCCGCGCACGCATCCTCTGCCTCGCGTGTACAAAATCGGGGGAGCGCGCGAGGGTAGCTCGGCGCGCGCTCCGCCCTGGATAAATCCGAGACAATCCGATTAGCGGTGGAAAAGCCGAGGCCGGCGGATCACGGCGCCTCCGAAATCGGCCGTTCCCCGGGCGTTTACGGCCGCGTGCTTATCCATACGCGCTTCCGCGGCCCGGCAGTATATATAACTCGGGGCCCCGTCCGCGGACCCTTGACTCGTTTGGGGCCCCACTTAATGGCGCGCGTCTATTCGACCGCTAGCTCTCGGCCGAGGAGGAAGAGGAAGTTGCCTGATGAGCCCGGGGTTTTGTAACTAATTTCGAGCGCAAATTGCCCGTAACATTGGCCGGGCGGGCCATACAGCTCCTCGGCCGACGCCGCGCGCCCATACCTCGCGCCCCCTCGCCCCGTTCCCACCGATATTTCCTGCGCGTCGCCCTGTCGCCCGGGATTTTCGAGCATTTCCCTCGCGGCGCCATTCATTCCGCTCACGCGTGAGCGATATGCGCGAGTGCCTTATTCCCCCCGGCTAATTAGCCCGGAGCTTTTTTTTTCCCCGGCGTCTGGCCGCCTCTAACCACGCGCGGATGCGTAAGCTTCGACGATACAAAGAAGTCGTAAATATCAGTTTTCGCTTTCATCCAACGTGTATCCGCAGCCGGCGATCGAAATTATCCTCGGGACTGATGCATTTCAAAGCTCCGGCCACGCGGCAATCTATACTGCTATTAGTCATATAGGCAGCTTGAATTTGCTTGCCGCGCGCTCTATCTCGTTGAAAGTGGAGGAAAATTGTTATCCTGCCAAATAATTGAATTAATCAAGCGATCTGCGGAAAACCGATAATCTCAGATACGAACCTATATTATTATTTTTACGTAATTAATACTTTCTTGGAGAAATAGAAAGTTAATAAAAGAGAGCCGATTTATTCGCTGCTTATTATAATTACAAAGACGCAGAAGCATTGATTTTTATCAATGCGCATGAGGCCAACGAATCCAACGGCGCGCGCGGCTTTTCTTCGGCTGTACTCATCTGTGAACGCGTGCGCGCCTGCGCTCCCGCAAGGAAAAAAAATCGTTCGGCGCGGTACGTTACATATTGAAACTTTAGACTCTTGGGAATAAAAAAAAACATTATTCTTCGAATAGTACATAGTGCAGCGAGTGCAGCACTATACTTGGCGATATTTTACTCGTCACTCTATGAAACCCTTTCATTAAATTCTCTCCGCGCTGCAATCAATAAGCTAAATTGTACAACGTCCATTTTTCAAGCATCCTATTATTCGCGTTTTGAGATATACCGTGGATTGTTCTCCTTTCGATCACTCGCTACGAATTATTATTCCCCATACGCAATCCCAAGCGCGATTACGTTCGGATAAGGTGAAAAGCGCGAGGAAAACCCGTTGGCGCGCGCGCGCGAGCGCGCGATAAAAAGAATCGCCTGTAATTGTTCGCATGTCGCCGTGATTTACAATCGCAAGAAAAATACCAACAATGTTTAATAATTTCCAGCCAATAAAACATAAACGGCGGGTAATGGCTGGCGCAAAGGAAGCCAGATCATCTGCGATTACTCTGACGCACTTCTGCCTGCAACCAATCATTCAGGCGCAGGGGAACAATTCGCAATACATTTTCGCGCGAACGATCCGTTAGCTCGCGGAGAGCATAATATACAGGCGCGCGCGCACGATATATGCAGTGGCCGAAAGTGCGGCCATTGTTCCCCGCGTCTCCGTCATCGAGTTTCCCATTCCAGATAGGAATCGGCGAGCTCCGCGCGGATATATACACACAGGTATATGTACACCGCGGGATGTATAAACGCGCGCAGCAGCCGACGGTCAAGAGCGAAAAGCGCACTCGGCGGCGCCGCAGCGCGATGCTCGCGAAATAAAGGAGCGAGTAAAAGACCGAGCGCCATATCCTCTGCAGAGAGAGCCGCTTGCGCGCACGCACACACCGGCACGGGCGATCTCGCGGGCTCACGTGTAAGAGAGCTGCGCTTGCACGGAGAGCGACTCCCCGGGTGTACATATATACGTGTATATATATCGGCCGCTCAGGCGAGTTAGCACGCCCACGTATATTGAGCGAGCGGCGGCGGCGGCGAGTCGCGGGCCGTCTGCTCGATTCGACGCGTATATGCAAGTGACTCACGGGACGCCTTGGCTGACCGAGTCTCTATATAACGCCATCCCGAGGCGGCCGTTTCCCATCGCGCGCGCCGCTTGGAAATTTCGATGTTTACAAACAATGGCGAGGGAAAAGGCGCGCGCGCGCGCGCACTCGCGCCTGATGGATTTATGCCCCTTTTTGCATGCGCGCGCTCCGCGAAGGTTTCAGCAAATGTCATTTATTGCGTAATAAAATCGATGAAAAAGAGCCGCGCGCGAGAAAAACGGCGCGCGAGCCCGAGGTCGCGAGCGACATTTTAGCCGGGAGACAAGTGCGGCGCGTACGCGCGAGCCCGCCGACAATAGGGGAATACGCATGAAAAAAGGTTGGCGTCGCGAGAGCCCAACGACGGGATAGAGCCGTGCCCCCGGCGCCCCTGTGTGCGTGCGCGCGCCCACCAAAGCGCCCGGGAGATGCGCCCGCGAGGAGGAAAGTGCGCTTCGACGGCTTATAGGGCGGGATTATCACGAGTGCGCCCGCTATCGCTTAACGCGCTCGTATATATACCAATGCGCACCGGTCGCGAGCAATTAAAAATTTTAAAGGCTCTTGGAGTAAGTATAAGCGCAGGGAGGTGACAGTATTATAGGTGACGGGACACCGACATTAATTGTGTACTCGCGTTAATGCGTTTATTTTCTCTCGGCCAAGTACGGAGCGCGCGCGCGCGCGCGCACCAAACCACTCGGGCGCGTAAAAAAGCCTTCCTTTTTCCAAACGAGCCCGCCGATTGTTTTTTTATATTCTCCATTTTATTAATAGCCAAAGAGAAAGGTCTAATGTGCCCCGAGGTCTGCCCCGCGCGGCACTCGGAGACCGATACAATCCTTTATATTCCCTGCGTACTTGGAAAAACTTTTTCAATTAATTAATTATTATTTGCGACTGAAAAGTATGGTGTTTATGCACTCATTAGATGCAATAAACGCGCAAATGATAAATTTTGAAGTTTTAATAGACTGATATACTGAAAGCACGATAATGAATTTGTACAAGATAAATACCTGCGCCATGTAAATAATATGTATAAACTTTTTTAAATTAGTTAATAACAGTTTATTTTGTAAGTAACAAAATTAAATATTCCACGTTACGCAAATTGTTGCATAATCCGTGCGCAGCAAAGGCCTCTTTAATGTTTACTTCATATAGAATCTAAAATATTTATTTAATTTATCGCGCGCAATTAAGGCAATACTAAACAAGCACAACGATAATTTACGCAACAATGTTATAACTTCAAGACTCAATCAAAATAGTTAAAAGGCAGTCCCGAAGGGAATGTCCCTCTCTCTCTCTTTCTCGTTCTATCGTTCACCGCAGGCATACATACATATGCGCGAATCGACCGTATAAAGCATTGGAAGCCTCGCTTATCGTTCGTTGAACTCACCGAGATTTCACGTATAGGAATCCGCGCGGCTCAAGCCTGCAAAACTACAAGACTGAGAGGCTAAGTATTTCTGGTGGTACAGGTTTTGCTCGCTTCCAGAGGATGGATTGAGAGTGAAATCTAGATTCACGCGCGATTAGGAGTAGTTCTCGAGGAACAAAAAGCTTTTAACGTATAGCTGGATAGTTTTATTGCAGACGTGACTTATTTGAATGCTAAATTGCACATTATTTTAAAGCCATTAAAAACTCATTCAAAATTTTAAATTAATTGCGGCTAACGAATTTTCGATTTAATTAGTACGTGCATGTAATAAATAGCGCATGCTCGTTGTAAGAATTCGTTAATTCATTGGTAATTCATTTTTGTTTATAATAATTGAAGTCGTTATAAAAATGGGCAAATCTAATATCAAAACCAAGTCTTCTGAAATATCATGCATGACTGAAACTGGTTAATGTTATATAGAGGAGGTTAAAGCTTGATTAAATGGATTCTAATTAAAGCGACTGACTTTAATTGAGACGTTCATCAGTAAACGATCGCGCTTAAAAAATGCACACTCGATAGATCGATTTATGATAAAAACGGCTATAATTATTAGTACGTTCCACATATCCGCGCGTCGACGGGCAACTATTTTTTACGCGATAGTAGGTTTCCATTTCGGAGGTCGGCTAATTCCTCGGCTCGAGGAAACGAGTAACGATCGGAAACGGCCGAGCAGTCGAAAAGGTACGTATAGAGCCGCATCGAGAGGAAAAAGGTGTCGGTTTACGCAACTCTTTTGACGGGCGGGCTGGAGGCGCGCGGCTCGGGCCGCATTACCGATCGGAAGTAATCGGACGGGCGAGTTGTACAGAAAGCCTTCGCCCATAAGCGCGCCCAATGAATAATCCGAAATTACCCGCGTACCGCCGAGGTCCCTTTTAAGGCCAGCTCGGCCGCTCGGACCGCCGGCCGACGTAATTTATTCGTCACAGCCGTAGCCGAGCGGTCAACCGATGCTCCCTCCAATTACAACCCGGGCGGCATAACTATATATCGCCGCGGCGATCTCGGGGGCGCGCATCGTCCAGGCAGCGTCGGGCGCTCCGGCAGAGCCGTGCGAGCGGCGCCCGTCCGGTGCACCGGCGGCCGTCGAGGGCCGCGCGGGGCCCACACGCCCCCGCGTATTCCGGATACCGATAATCGCGAGCTTCCGGCCGCGCGCGCGCGTGTCACTCGCGGGCTTAGCTTAAAGAGCGCGCCCGAGCTCTAATGGCCGATTAATGGGCTTCGGAAATGAATTTCACGCAGCCGAGGCATTGTCAAGGAGGAGGAGTGCGTGCGTGTGCGCGTGCGCGCGGCTCCCGGCGGCGCGCGGGGCCTTTTATGCGGACGCATAAATTTCGGAGGGCTTTTTGATTCCGGCGGCGCGCGGGCAGCAAGTCGCGCGGAACCCCGGCCGCCGGATTGTTTTTCCGAGCGGCTACGCATCGCCGCCGCGGCGCGTCCTTTCCCAAACAATGTCCCGACAATCGGCCCATTCTCCCCTAATTGCTTCATTGTCAGGAGTTATGGACTGGCCGAGCGCATAACTTTTCATGGCGACTCTTTAAGCGGCGCGGGCCGTTCCTCTATTCTTGCGCGCGCGCCCGCGCAGAATCTCAAGGCAGCGGGCCCGCGGGCCGCCTTCTCTTGACATTACCCGCCGGCCCTCCCCCCGCCCGCCCCGACCCGAGTGCATCGAGATGTTGGTCAGGCTCGCGGATCCGCGGCGAGTGCGAGCGCAGGCGCGCAGGCTGCCGCCGCGCCGGTTCTTAAATTCCGATAGATAACATTCCGCGGGCAATTTTCCTATCGAGGTGGAGCGCGCAGCGCCCCGGCCGCGGGTACGTTTTATAGCAATTGCACAATCCCACATGGTTTGCCTGTCCGAAGCGCTCTAGAAATAAAGAATCCCGCGCGGCTTTATTTTTTGCCCGCGAATTTTACGCGCGCAGTACCTTTTTAAAGGAATGGGCGTAAAGACACTTTGGACGCTTGCGAGTGCGCCGATGAAATGTATACAGTGCAATTGGAAAGACATACGCTCGGCTTTTTTTTTCATTCGCCCGCAACGTGCAATTTGCTCCGACCTAATGGACGCACAATTCTCTCACGTTATATGCGTCCCTGTGCACGCGTGTGCGCGCGAGAGCCCCGGCAAGAGCACTTGGGGCTTTCGGCTTTCCCATAATCTATATTCGATTCTTGCAAATTTTTCTTATCGGTCGCTAATGGGACAAACATTCGCGAAATGTTCGTGTCTTCAATTAAATCCGATTGTAGAAAAACAAACGATTTAACTGACGAAAAAAGGTCATTTAGATTCCCATCGGGAAGATTATGGGGGGAAAATAGCGCGGAATGTTTCTTTTAATTATACAGTATCTCGAGCGCGGAATGGAATTGCGATTCTTTTTCTATGGTATATATCGCTTAACATGATATTTTCTCAGCATTCGCGTATCCGTTAATCGCTATATCATTTTTTTCAAATATTAAAAGTAGTTATTAATACTTAAATCCACGGAGTTTGGATTATGTATGATTCTTAATAGTAGCGCGTCCTTTTCCCATTTAATTTATACAAATTATAATAAGGTTTCAAGAGCTGATTAGAAATAATCTTATATGCATGCGAGCATTTAAATATGCTAATAATGTTTGAAAGTTGCTAGAGTAATAGTTTAACTTAATCCTTCTATGGTAAGCGCAATATACGTGCATCTATAATAAGGATTATACTTTTATACTTAGAAAATCGCATGTGTACCGCGCAGTATAAGACAACAAAGTTAAAATAAACTGGGCTTCATTTTTTTCAAAGTATATATTAATCACCTTTGTGGTGAAAAACAATTTTTATATATTAATCAAGACAGTCATCTAAAGTATAAAAATTAAGCATTTGAATTCTAACGCGGCATAGCAAAAAATCAAAAATACTCACTAAGTATATAATCTAACACAATGTTTAAAATCGTTCAAAATCTCTGTAAACCAATATATATTTCTTTGGGTTACTAAGAATTTTTTTTTCTATACTATTGAATCATACTCCGCACATTTAGTAATTTAATTTCCGCTTTTTCAACTCGCACTTATTGTATAACGGTAGGAATTACCATTACGCATTTATGAACATGGGTATAAATAAACGAACTGGCCTTAAAAGAAATGAAATTGATTTCTACGATCCTTTTTTTTAATAAGACGATTTTATGATTTTTTGTCTACTTAGCCGACAACAGAAAGTATTTTTTAACAAGTCGTTTTTTACACTTTCCATTTTACGACTTTTCTGCGTATACAGTATCAACATATCGTTATGCAAAACAACTATTTTAGTGCATTTTTACTGGAATGACCGAACCAATTAATCTAAGAAAACATTTCCTCGAAAGCAGATATGCAAATGCGGCGGCGATATATTTTTCATACTTGAGATGCAGTTTGAAAACCGTTCGACTGTCAAGTTAGAATCACGAGATCGGTGCCGATTTTCATTCAATATGTCAACGTTGCCGTTATCAGTTACTCCTTTTGCTTTTAAGAGAAATAAATAAAGAATAATTAAAAATTGGAAGCTTCTTCAAAAAAACTAGGCGCTTCTGAAAATCAATCGAGCCCAACACCTGCCAAGCACTCCATGTATCTAAAAGTCTTTTAATCCCCAGAGTCTCGCTCGGACCTGCCTTCTCTCGACCACTAACAACTGACCGACCCGCAACAACTCAACATCCCCGAACCGCAAAGTGTCACCGTATAAAGTCGACCAGTGCTTATGAAGGTTGCTTCGACCCACGCACCGCCACTTGGTATATAATGCATAAGAGAAGGGACGTGTCCTCGCAAGCCGACGTTCCTTTCCTAGAAGCGCGACGTTTCAGGGATGCTAATCCTTTCTAATTAGATGATTTCACCGTCGCGTATAGGTACACAAAGGTGCGACTTGCGAATCTCGAATCTCGATTGACATCAAGCGCCAGGCGCCTGCTATTTATAGGGTGGTATGCGTTGGCGTGAGCAGACAGCAAAACCCGCCCGTGAGCTATAAACAAAGTAAGGCTTTAATCGAGACACTTTGATCTAACAATGAGCCGAGATCTTTATTAAGAAAAAGGACTTCTTCGGCAAAAATTTATTATTCAGAGTCGCAGAAAAAGATTTTCGGTGCATTCTGCTGTAGGGATTATACTCAGAATGTATAAAGTCTTGAAGCAAGTACCAGTGACGGTACTATCTTTTTCCTCGTTAAATTCTCACGCGATAGAATTAATTTTCGGTTAAAAAAAGCCGGCAAAAAGAATCTGTAAAACATTGGTATGCACGCAATTTTGTAATTTACGTTATAACTGTTCAAGGAATCGACACTCGGTTATGTGATTTATGATGCATTTAAATACATATTTAGTTTTTTAATCACGTGACGCACACTTGTGACATGGTTCCCTTCAAAAATCCAGTTTATTCAGAGCAAAACATTGCCATTTCCGATTATTTCGATTATGAGAAAGATTATAGCAGTAAGTTTTTAACGAAATTTATTGGTTGTAAATAACGCTAGTTTTATAAGGATATTTTAAAAAATGGTATTTTACAATGATTTTTATGAAAAATAAACTGACATGAAAATATTATTGATAATAGGGAATAAAGTTGTTGATATGATGAAAAATATATGTCAGAATGCACTTAACGTATTTCCTGAATTATTAAATCCGCGAAAAAACCATTAGCTTTCACGTAAATTTTTCTACATTTTAATCAAAGATTAAAGTACCGGATTATTCATATTGCTATTAATTATTAAAGAAATACTAGTTTGGTAGTTTTTCTAATAATCATCAGATTCTTTTCGACTTTACGGTTCTCAAAAAAAAATGTAGAATAATTACATCACATCCGTAGCGTATGTGACGCCTTTCTTAGACGGGGCAATAAAATTTTTAATTTAAAAAGTTCAGCATTAAATCACAATGATTGCTTTATGAACGTTCAGTGCGTCGACTCTGTTTTCACAAAAGGAATTCCTCTCGACCTCTGCGAGTCAGTTTCACCGGCGCAATGCCTAAGCAGTTTGAGAATCTGCGTAGGAATGAACGCGCTGGCGCGCGTCTCGACTGAAAACGTAGTGTGTACTTTGACATAAAACAAAAAGTGCAAGAACTCCGCGAATGAATGATGTAATCTGCGTTCCTTTTTTCTAAAAGCGTGAAAATTTCACTTCAAGTGGAAGGCTTCGTCAGAAATCGCTTTATACACTTAAAGTGAAGATTTTGAAACGCATCGACGCGAGCACCTTTGTGCAGTGCAGAACAATAGGGAAATGCTTAGCCGTTACTGATTGACTGGTTCAAAAATGAAGATGGCGATTGCCCAAGTTATAATGGCTACCCTCGACTGCAGCCGGAGAACAAGGCCTATCGGCATTCACAGAATAAATAATTGACCTTTGTTGGCACTTGGATTTTTTATTTGCAAATAAACTATATACTCATATACGTATCATACTGGTCGATGGTTTTACTAACAAACAATTACTTAAAGCCAAATTTTCTAGCTGCAATCGATTAATTATTTCAACAAGTCTAATTTCAGTTTATCATATTATCAAGCTGCATGATATATTAAGAGGTGCGTATCTAAAGACAACACCTTCATAAATATAATTTTCTAGATATAATTCAATAGAGAATAAATGTACAATAATAAGTGTCACTCACACTTTAAACAAAAATTGACAGAATCAGTCGTAATATCTCTGTTAATTACCGTAGATTTGTAACAAAAAGATATTATAAAGTTTTTAATATTCATTTACATCACCTCATTGTACAATAAAGCAAGATATAAGTTTCACAACTATTTGACAAGGATTGGATAAGCATTGTTTAACCTCGTCTAACATTTGAAAGAGCGAGTTCAATGAAAATGAAATAGTCTTGGGATACGAAAGGATAAAAATAACATGAATGAAATTCAGCGATTCCGTACTCGCACACTATATAGAAAGTCCGGACGAATTTGAAAGTTGAATGAATTTTATTTAGATTCCATATTAATCTCCTGGACGTACGTGGACGCGGACAAACGCTTTCAAGCGATAGGAAATGCATGGAGCGCACATAATAAATATCGGGAGCGGCGGGCGCGGGTGAATGGTGCGCGGGCCGCGCAGAACCGGAGCTTCGGAGCGGGTGAAAAGCTCGGAGCGCCATTGGCCTCGGCGCGCCGTGGGGCTAAGCTCGCTCACCTGCATCTGCAGCCAGGAGTAGTCGACGTAGGCCGGGGCGGCGTGGGCGGCCTGGGCCTGTCCGGACTGCCACAGGTGGGCGTCGTGGGCACTGGCACTGACGAGTCCCGCGAGGCCCATGGCGGGGTTGCCGGGGTTGCCGGGGTTGCCCGCGCCCGCCGGGTTGCCGGGGTGCCCGGGGTGCCCGGGGTGGCCCGGCTCCGCGGGCCCGAGGCCCAGGGCCGCGGAGGGCGCGCGCTCCGGCACTATCTGGTCCGCGTAGTGGCTGTACGCCCCCAGGGTCTGCTGCTGCAGCAGCAGGACCGTCGCCGCGGCCGCGGCCGAGGACGAGCCCGAGGAGGAGGACGAGGAGGAGGAGGAGGAGGAGGATGAGGAGGAGGATGAGGAGGAGGGCGGCGGCGGGGCCGGGGGCTGGGGCGGCTGCCGCGGGGCCTGGCCGCCGGGGAGGCAGCACACGCTCGCCTCCATGCGGCCCCGGCAGCTGTGGGCGGGCGGGCGGCTGGGGCGCGCCGGGGGCTCGCTGTAGAAGGGCTGCTCCTCGACCTCGAGCTCGAGCTGGAGCGCCGCCCAGCGCAGCATCCAAGGCCGGGGGCGCGTCGTCGGCGACTGGGCGGTCGGCCGTCAGCGGGGGCTTGGGGGGAGGCCGGCCTCGGGGGCGGCAGGGCCCCTCGGGCGGCGGCGGCTCCCGGGCATGCGCGCGGGCTGCGCGCGGGCGGAGCGGCTCGGGCGCGCACGTGTGCCGGTGTCGTCAAGGCGACGGTCCCACGCTAACTGGCCGACATCTCGGGGCGCTCGCGGCTCGCTGCCGAGTGCCGGGGACGGGCGCGCGGAGCCCGCCGACACACGCCCCGGCGGCGGGCGCGCGCCGCCGGCCCCCACCCGCGCGCCCCGGCCCCCCACCGCCGCGCCCGCCCTCCCCGGCCGCGAGGACGCGCGACGCCCACTCGCGCCGGCCCCGGCGTTTCCGCTTCCAGGGCCCGGGGCCCATTCATGCCTCGGATGCTGCGCGCGCCGCCGGGAGCCGGGTGGGCGCGTGCGCCCGCTGACCTGGCACCGGGCTCCTCGCGGCGCCGGCTGCATCGCCAATTCCTCCGGGGCGCGACAATGTTTGCCAAGGCGCTGGCGCAACCGGGTTAACGACGTCGCCCGCGGTGCACCTTCCCAAGCCGGCCCCTCCAGGCCTTTGTCACGCGCTGCGCCGCGACGGCGACTCGTGCCTTTTGCGCCATGAACCGTCTATTAGCAGTACACCTATTTTCAGATTCATTGAAAATCGCCTCTTGTATCTCGCCGCGGAACACTCGGAAGAACGGCTTTTAGTCATACCAAGTGTTCTTTTTCTATTATCATAATTGTCGCTTGCATAATCAATCTCCGCAAAGAATGGTCTTTTTTCTCCACTTTTTTTTCCTCTTCGTCGCGATATATCGCCGCGCGATCTCCATCTTTGTAGAAAATTCATACTTATTATGAAATATCCAGGAGATATATATATATATAACTGTAAGCGCACATAACGAGCCAATTCAGCTGGCCGAGTGTCCCAAAGAAAAGACGATTCAGGTATGCGTGTTAACGAATCCGAACAATTTTAACGATCTCCTCAAATCTATAAGACAACTCCACTCGATCGGATGAATAGGCGCGTGGAAAAAAAAAAGTCTCCGCTGGCTGGCGCAGTAACTCATAAAAACGTGATAAAAACGTTGTTCGCCGTGCGAGCGAATCCGCGCGCATAGCTGTTTCCTAGCCGGATTCCTAGCCTCGTTTTCCGAGCGAACGACTTCGATGCACGAATTCGCTTCTTGGGCACATAGATTAACCCATGAAATTCTCCTCCCCCCCCCCCCTTTGCCCAATTGAATCGCTCAAAGTCCACGCGATATAGACTTGTAATAGATAATTTTTACGAGTGCGAGATTTTTAGAGAGGAAAAGCCACGCTTGCGCAAACGCATCGCCGAGCTGATCGGAATTTACCACGCGCTCGCGCCGACTTTTTAACGCGACTTTTATGATTTTTCCATTTTCCAACGAGCGAACAAAAGCGAGCAGCGCGCATGAGTCGCCAAAAAGTGTTTCGCGACACGCGCTATTTCATAATCCCAACGTAAATCGGGATTAGCAGCTCTTACTTTTCCCTCATTAATATTTAAGCACGCACGCGCGCGCGGATGTATAGGGTTGCCGAGAGGTGTATACTATGGTGCGAAGCGCCCGTAAATATCATGCAATATTCATGTGACGCATAAATAATTAAAATTGCAGGCTCATTAAGTAATTCGGAAGATTGACGAGTTTCGACAACGCGTTATCTCTAAAAGTAACGTGCGATTAACTGAACGAGTGTCATAATCTCAATATTAACCAATCTTATTTATTTAAAAAGCTTTACGTGTATATGTGTACGAACTGTTAATCATTCTGGTCGTCAATTCAAACTATACAAAAACAATGTCATTTCTGAATGCAAATTTATAAAAGAATTATATCTGACTATTTTTGCATCGTGGGCATGTATTGATTCTTTCAACTGTCATCAAGAAATAATGGTGTACTTCTCTACAATTTATACAGATCATGTTCAATTTCTTTAAAAATGTTTCATTTGCATTGTAACAGTATAGTTCATTACCATCAGATGTCATATAATACGTTAAACTGCAATTTAATCAAGGATGGTACCATGTTCCATACCCCCCTTGCTATTATGACTTATTGTCATACATAAAAGTTTTAATTTTAGGAGAAAATAATGTACTCATACTATAAGTCTCGCTATATTCTGTAAATTAAATATTTTTAATACATTTTGTTCGCTGTTATCGTGTTCGTATGATTTTTGTATATTAAACTATGTAAACTTGTAACTGCAATCACGCATACCACAATTCTTGAGACATATTCATCTACAACCTCCTACGTGCTTGTTTGTTTACATCGAGTCGACTATATATACACATGTGCGTGTTTTAACTATCACTCAATATTTCATAAATTTAATTATTCAGCTATAAGTACCTTATTTAACGTTTAAAAAATACATCCGTTGCTTATTCATTGCGAATTAATGAGATTCAATTTTCGCTTCCACTTCGGGATGCATGTCGTAAACTAAGAGCTTGAACTTGATGATTGTTGCACTTATGAGATGCATTATGCCATATTTTTTAGTAAATAATGTCATTTATAAGGCAGGAATCTTATTAAAAATTCAATAATTTATAAATGATAATTTGAAAATCGATATTTCATTTGTCTAATATAGAATGCATCATAACAATGTCGAGTAATATAAAAATCTTCATGTAAAAATAGCAATAGTGTAATGATAGGCAAGCAAAACCATTCTATTAGTTCTAATTTCTACATGGAATAAATGTAAATTTTTATTCGCTAATAAGTTATTTATTGACAGTTCAAAAATATAGATTATTCTAACTAAGATTTTAACAATATTCCAAAGTTATGTTGAAGTAATGCGCTTTTCAATTTTTTTTTTTAATTTCAACGAGTACGTTCAAATTTATACATCGATTCTGTAACTTTTTAAGGACATAAATGCTCCAATAAAAATTTATTACGAAAAAACTAATTGCGTAGTTTATAATCCTGTTTTGAAAGCTATCATATTTATAAGAACTTGTTATTTAAAAGGTTGAACGGTGTCAAATTTCTTTTTTAATACAAAAATAAACTTTCAAGATTACTATTTTTAATTTAAAAATAGTGTACAAATTATAATTACAAACATTGATAAGATAATTATATTACGTGTTTTGCTTTTATCGTATAATTTTTAAATACGTTTTGTTCACTTTAAAATGTTGTTACATAAATAAAAAGACAGAATGATTTTTAATGAGAAATGTAAATATTTACCTAGATTTTGTCAACAAATAGAAATTAACTGTATTGATGAATGCAGCCTAGTATGTAAGAGCAGGTGTATTCAAACAATAGTTTTTATATTCCAAAGTGTGTACCCGCATGAATGCCGCCCATTTTAGTGTGCATTCATCGTGAGTGCGTAACATAAACGCAACAGAATTATTATAAAGCACAAGTAACGATGCGTGTAGCCATATTAATATATGTCTTTTGGTGGAATTGGGCGGCGATAATTAGTTAGGTAGAAGTGCGTATACATTCGTCCCAAGATTCTATAAGGAGGCTTAGCACCAACATCGTGGAAGTAAATCAACTTGAAAATCGCAATGCTTGTCTAATCATAGACAATTATCTCATAATTCAGAGAATATAGAGTGGTTTAATAGGATTTTACTTGTTTCATTCTTCCTGACCATGTCTAATCTTACGTGTCACATCTAACAAATGATCGTTCCATGTAAGTAATATATTGCCGTTTGATCGGGTGTACAAATTAATGTATGACGATTCTATATATATTGTTTTGCCGGCAGAAAAAAATGAGAAAATCTCAAGGTGGCTTTGGTAAAAAAGAAAACCTGCGAGACTGCATAGCCAATGAAACGTCATAAGAATTTAAAAATTACTCGATAGCCGTATGGATATTGCATGCTCTCGTAAGCGATCGAGCTCGACGAGTGATTAGGGGCTCGCTCTTATTGGCACTCGGAGCACTCGGGCCGCTGCGAATATGTATGCGCGCGGGGCTCCGGCATTGTCATACGGCTGCTCGGCAGGCCAATTATCACGCGGTGAGCGCGCGCTAAGTGCAGGGGAGGCAGTCGCCGCGGCTGCAGCGGCTATCCATGACGAGGGCGAGGAGGCGCGAGCTCGAGGATGATGAGAGAGCGGCGGGACCTGGGCACGTCCAAGGTAATGAGGTGACAGCGGGGAAATGACGCGTGCTCTCCTCGCCGTCATTGTCCGCACCACCCATTCCACGGATGTCGAGTGGCCGAGCCGGAGAGGAGACAATGAGCGCGTTCCGCTACTTTTAGATGCGCCGCGCGCTTAAGATATTATGCGCCGCGGCATCTCTTAGAGCCCGGCGCGCAAACCCCCTCGGCTTTCTCCTCACCCTCCTGCGGCTAATGACTCGTTGCGATAGCTCATTTGCACGGGCTTTGCCGCCCCCGTCCCTCTCGCACTTCTCCACTCCCCACGGCCTTTCTTCACCGTGTTGCGCATATAAAGAATGGCAAATGACAGTTTTCGGATATGCGCCTTTCTTATTTATCGTGCTTACTTGAAAGTTTCATTTCTTATAGCAGTTGTAAACACTCAGATTTACCAATAAATCTCTTGTCTTTTACCAATCTAACTCAAATTTTAAGAAAAATTATTTTCCAACAAATTATAAATAACCACGTACAAATAGATCTATATTTACTCAATAAAGTATTTGACATTAATAAAAAGTACAACATAGACTCCACGTGGTAGATGATTTTCCTAGAGGTCGCAGAATATGTTGAAAAATGCATCTATAAATTTAACAACTACAATTAATTTTATAAGAATTGTGATTCGCGTTCCGTGTTATGGTAGCCTTGCAACTTCAACAAACTTCAGTACTATAATAGTAACTATATAAGGTTTCCTGGTGCCATGGGCAGCAAAATTCAAGTGAACAAACTCAAGACGTATTAGAGTTAACTCAATTCTACATCACGGAGGAAATTTATATAAAGAATATTCTCCCGTTTGCTGAAATTTCTCTGTTTTTAAAGATTGTCATCAAACGAGAGGCAGCGTTAGAGAAGCAATGTATACATAAAGATAAGTGGCAGTTTTATTCTTTTCTTTATCTTTACAAGTAAAAAGTATACCTTTCTTTTTAAAACTTATGCGCTCATTTTATCAATTTAATTACTTATATAAATTCGAAATCTACACAATCGATAATAGTGTCCAGGGTGCATAATTACTTGTTATATAATGCATATAATTATAATTTCTTATTATGGATAATCGACATTATTACCAATAGTGCATAGACTCTTAATAAGCCATAAATTTCCGGGGTCACTAATTACGAGTTTGATGTTTGATTTTATAAATTCATGCGTCCAATCCTATACTATTCAAATGACTCATTTTTTGATACTCAAGATCACGACAAAAATCTAACCTTAATGTATAACCTTCATGTAATCTAAGGGTCACAATTCCAAAAAATAAATTTTTGCCATCTCGATTTATTTAAGCAAATTTTTTATGACCTCTCAATGGAATATTATTATGCTTCATTTATATAGTAGTTGTATTTTATATTCGGTTACACCTATCAAAACAATTAGAATCAATAAACAATCAGTCTAAAGATATTTAATGACTGAATAGACTATCTAATAAAGAATTATGATAGGTTTATATTGAGATATATCATCACAGGTGATTTAAAAGTATTAGAATAATAATCTTATATTATATCTACTTCGATATTTAAACACATTTAAATATATAATATCCCGTACCATATATCTTAAAATTTTATTTAATTTATCGTTGTTCTATTTATGTTTTTTTGATGTGAATCAACTTTAGTCCAGCTTGCAAACACAAAGCACGTGAAAAAATTCAAGAATGATCAATAAGTAATTCTATGCAAAAAATCAAATCTCTAATTATTTTTATACTTTAATTTGTAATGGGTATATAGTTTTTATAAATAATTATATAATTGATATGCGATTACAGAACTTATTGGATTTCTTCATGATCGGAATACTAGTTTGTGCGAAATATGGTAAGAAAAAATAGAAAACATTACACCTCATGATAGTGGAACCTCAGATAAACATTAAATTAAATATAGGTGAAATTAAAATTGCTCGTACTAATATATGGCTTGTACACAAGTAGTCGTATAAAGAGGAAGCATAGAATTATGATCACTGCGGTTAATAAGATTATCTACAATGGTATGGCAAAACAGCATTGGAAAACGGTACAAGATATAGCAAAATTATTATGTCTTGTTGAGTATAAAAAATGTAGCAAAGCTGGTATTGCCGACATATTATGTACGATAGACAACTATACCTGTAGATAAAACTATAAGAAAATCGATGAAATGATATCGAAAACCTTTTTTGTTTATTCAATTTTGGGCTATATAATATACATTAATATAATTCTCATAAAATATACCAGAAACAAGCTAATAAAATTTCTTATTAGTTATCCTAACTTTCAATTAGAATTGGCAAGAGACTTAACTCCATGTAGACTTCAACATTCACATCAGTACGGCTATTATCGATTCACTAATGGTAAGCTCTCTTATAAAAAGATCTAATCTCTGAAGAAAGTGTAACATAAGTACAGTACTTATGCACTTTATTTATAGAGTCATGTTTTGAGATTTATTTTACAAAGCAAACTCTGATTTAATTCATCTAAATTTTTAATAAAGTATAGCAATATTTTTATATAAATAAAAAAAACAAAATGTCTATTAAGTTTCATAAATATAATCCACATCAACGTCGATATCTTCGGACAATTGTGAAAAACTAAACTTGTATATTACCAAAAAATAAAGTCTTACATAGATTCGTAATAATAATATTGAAAACCATATAACATCTAAGTTTTTACGAATTTTAGTAATAGCATAAAATTTCACTCTACCAAATGTTTTTATACTCGTCTCATAGTACCAGACTCTAATTAGGGTACTTTCAAAAATAAGTAAATAATAATTAAGAAGTAAATAATTCAGATCTGACGTTATAATTTAAAATTGATAAATGGAGCGCCAATCTAAAAGGAGGAAATAGGAAATAGGTGTCACAAGATGAGAATGCACTACATTGTGTCGTAAATGATTATATTTAATCAAAAATCTACATATATTTAAAATATATAAAGATAATTAATGAAACTATTTTTATAATTTTGTATGTAATAACATAAGCTGAAAATGAAAATTACATTAGTGTAGTTCGTGATTCCATCAATAAAACATTGTATTTTTAGTTGTTTGCGCATAATATCCACAAAAGTAAAAAAGGTGGAATAAAAAATTAGAAATTTAATTTAATATATAATATTTTAAACCACAAGGTTTCCGTGTTTTTCATAGGAAGAAAATATTAGTTTATATTTTAATCATTGTATTATACTTTGTCAACTTCTATTCAAATTTGCCACAACAGCAGATACAACAAATATTTTTATTGCAGAAAATTATATACAATTATAATTAAAAAATCAGTACAGTTTGCCGATACAAAATAATAATCGGTTTATCGTTTCTTGACCACTGTCGTCGTTCTCGCGTTTAATTAATTTAAATTAAACTGTCAATGTATATGGAATACACTGTCAAAAATTTATTATTTATTACCTCAAATTTTTATACAAAACAGCAAGATTCGAGAACATCTGAACAAAGACTCCCAGCACAAATACTCAAGAATGGAGTGATACGGTGTAAGTGTCTGGATCTTTGAATGGGTCTGACGGAGATTATTTGACCCTTCGTTGATTCGTGCTCTGCTATCTGGTATCAACCAGCTAATGATCTTAATCCAGCAGATAACGACAATCCAAGAAATGCCAATACTATTATAACTTGGAATTTGCTAGGTCTCGCAAAGACTCCAGTAATTAGCTGCAGATTAGATACAGAAGTTTGATGTGGATAACTTGCGAGCCATTGCCTATTATTATGTGACAACAGATTCAACAGATTTATCTATTGCTGACTAATATTTGCATTTTCAAACGCCATTGACGTTAAAATTAAACCGTCTACAATGGCTGAATTAGCAGATGCCTCCTAAATATTTCTATCATTTGGTGTACATTACTAAAAATGTCCACAAAAAAAATTATATGAAGCTTCTAAAATCAGCTATCTAATACTAACGAGGAAAGACTCAGCCAATGAAGAGTTTCGGAAAAAGTAATCGAGAGCATCCCTGAGTTACAAATCCCGATTCTATTTGATATTTGATCTAATAATGATTCAGATAACGTTCAAATATTTAATGATGGAAATGAACCAGAATAACATTGAGAATTTGTACTGCATTATCGCAATCTATTTGATGTCGACATGTATCTAAAGTTGAATGAAACTCTGCTACTCGTTCATTTTGTAGAAGAAACATCTTTCCGAGGGTATGAAGAGCTGACAGTAGCAATCCCAGTAGAGGGAAGATCAGGGTCATAGAATTATATATAACTGGACCAATTTGTCAAAGGATTCAATAAAGTCATTGATGAAGAAGGAAATCAGGATCTTCCGTCGTCAAAAAAGACTCTTAAACCACTTTCTACTTATCAGAGGCGTTACAGCAAATTTTTCACGAATTGCTCACAGACCATTTTTGCTTAATTGCCCTAACTTTAAGATGACATACTATCCATTTCCATAAAAAGAATGACTATCATGATCTTTAAATGGATATCATCTAAACGATGTTAAATAATACAATTTTTTAAAAAGAGTTGTAATAATGTTTATCTCTTATATATCGATATGCCTTCAAGTTATTAGATTTTCATAAAATCTTATTATGCTATGACACTTATATTTGAAGGTACATACAGCAAAAATGGAGATATAGCCAAAAACATTATTTTCATATTCTTGTATTAAAAAAAAAATTGTAACTTTTTACAAATAAACTTATATATCATAACTTATATATCATATACTCATAACTCGCCCACAAGTTATATAATTGTAGCATATTCTTCAATTCCTACTTCCAGTATTTGGTGATGTCTGTGTGATGTGATCTTTGTAACATATAGATCCATTTTTCATTCTTAAATAACAATTGTTTCCATAACTTCTATCAGATTATCTTCATCAATTAATCACTTTACTTAGAGATATACAATTTGAGAGGATCCATGTAAAACTAAAAATTAATTAAATAATACAGAATTTGGATCTTCATCGTCAAGTTGCTTCACGTGTCTTAAAACATCTTTTTTAGTAATAACTCCTAAGAGTCTCCTAAATATAAAAAGATACAGGATTTTTTAGTTGAAAAATAACAAATTATATAAAAATGTTATTATTTGAATGATAATGCATTCACATCTTACCCATTGTGTGTAACAAGCACTTGACGTAAGCCTAATTTTCTAAACATATCAACAACAGTCTCCATTGGAGTTTGATCCGTAATTGTAATTGGAGCCATATCCAATATTTTTTTTAATTTGAGTGGTGGATGGGTATGTGTTTGAACATTATTACCACTGGTAAAAATAACAAGTGACTGCCTGCTTATTCCTTCAAGCATACGCTTTGCATTAGCAAGAGCTAAATTAAGGTCTCTTCGTAAAACAAAACCCACAAGATATTGAGATTCCTTTGAAACTATTACTGGAAAACCATTGTGTTCAGTCTCCTTTAAAAGATTCTCTACATCTTCTACTGTCATTGAATCTTGGGTAAGTACATGCAGCGTTTCATTTCGTCTTTAAATAATAAAAATTAAGTTAAAGTTAATTTCAAAATAAACAATAATAATATAACTTTGTACTATAATCTTGACGATATATTAAAAAAAGTTATGCATAGTAGGCTTTTTATAAACTTACTTTGGCTGCATAACATCAGCTGCCAATGTTGTATGCTGGAATTCATCTTTACTATCAAGAAATGGATAACCATTAAGACCAATGTGGGCATCATAGATGCCTTGCTTGCCAAGAGCATCACCAACCCACTTACTTGCCATCGCAGCAGCCATCAATGGAACAATGTATCTCACACCACCAGTTAACTCAAACATTATTACAACCAAAGAAACTGTCATTCGAGTGACACCACCTAATACCGCTGCTGCACCTACAATGGCATATAATCCAGGAGTTATGCAGTCTTCACCTGTAGAACATTCATCACTAAACATCCAAATGTGGGGGTAATGATAAGCCAGTTGCTCCATGCCTATTCCGACAATGCGTCCCACTATGGCGCCAAGACACAAGGATGGTATGAACAGACCACAAGGCACTTTCATACCGAAAGTGAATATGGTCATAATAAATTTAAAAATGAAAGCCAACACTAACAGATAAACTGAATTGTCATCGGCAAAGTTTCGTTGATAATCACTGTTAATAAATAATTTAAATATTAAGTTTATTTATTTATATAAATTTAGTTATAAGTTGTTATATGCATTAAAGTATTAATCATAGTTCACTAACCATAGCATATCCGTATCAGATACGCCGCACTTTCTAAATAATAAGTAAATAAGTTGGCTAGTACTCATTCTTGTGTAAGGATTTGGATAAGCAATTACTGCTGTTAAAACTGTGACGACTAATACTTCAGTTACAGGATATTGTCCCAATTTAGATGATTTACGATATCGACACCAACGAAGGTTAGCTCTAATGAATAGAGTACCAATTATTCCCTAGAAATCGTATTAAATTAAGTCCAATATTAAATGTTAATATTTAAAAATAAGTTATAAATTTACTTTATGAATCTAATATACTTACTCCAATAATTCCAAGAACAATAAAAGGAATTAATTCAAAAAATATCCATGGTTTGTTATATTCAACATAAAACAGTACAGAATGTTTATTGCCAAATGGATTTATTGATCTTAGCACAAAAGCTGCTACCAGAGCACAAAAAAATGATCTCCATAGAGTTTTTAATGGGAAATAATAACTTACCTAAAATGAAATATTACATTTATTAAAAATTTATTGTAAAATGGGAATTACATATTATTATAGAAACAGTATAATATCATCATACTTCTTCCAAACTAAAAAGTACACCTCCTATAGGTGCTCCAAAAGCAACTGATACTCCTGCTGCTGCAGCAGCTGATAAGATTTCCCTTTTTTTTGCTTCGTTTCTACCATATTTAGGAAATAAATAGGAAAAAATGTTACCAATGCAACATGCAATATGAACCATTGGACCTTCCTTTCCAAGACTTAAGCCCGCTGATACAGAGAGTATAAGTCCTACTGATTTTATTATTAAGGTCCATTTACCCAAATAGCCTCGAATAATAAATCCACTTAAAATTGTTTTAATCTACAATATAAATTCCGATGTAAATTTTTGAATTTAGAATTTTAGATAGATATCAAAATATTTCAATTTCCAATTTTACCTCGGGTATACCGGACCCACAAGCATAGGGAGCAAACATCCTTACTAAAGATGCCGATAAAGAAGCAAACAAAAGTGCCCATGCTGTATAAAACAAGTATGAAATAATATATGGTCCTGCTCCATCTTTTGATTGGCTAAAAACCTCAGGCCATGTCCTCCACTAAAAATGTTGGAACTATCAGTAAATTTTTTATTAATTTGTTTCATTATACTTGACATGATTAATGAATACCTGTGAGCAATTATCACCATCAAATGTTGTCTCACTATAGCTCCAACAGCATTGTTCTTTATTTAACCAAAATGCTTGAGGGCATATACCAAATTTTAAATCTGTCATCCATGATGCTCCTATATCGATAACACCTGCAGCAACACCTGTCAATAACCCAACAAATAATACACAAAGCCATCCTGACCATGCATCATGAGCTCCTTTGATTAAATCCCATATGGAATCATGCTTTTTTTTTAGTATGTAGCGATGATGCATACGATCCCTTGCAATGTCTCTTTGCCAATCAATGGTATGGAAGTCATCATATTGTCCAATACCAGGAATGTCATCAGACTCAGCAGAAACTAAATAGTACAAATAGTTTAGAATCAAGAAATTTATGTAAATAGTTTTATGTATTTTTTTTATGTACAAAAATTCAGTTTTTGCTTAAAAACTATATATTATATGCTTGAAGAAATTAAATATTTTTACACTATTTATTCATCTTATTAATTTTTTATCAATCATTCATTAAAAAAGTATAGCCCACACATTAAAAAAAATGAATTTACTTTTTATTGTACAAACAAGCAAACAAAAATTTTTAAACAAATTTAGTAGATTCTTACAGTGGGAAGAGGAGTCATCAACACGAATACTTCGTTCAAGAAATTGGTTATTCTCAGGTTGATGAGAAACAGTTTGCTGTTTCACATCTAGCATGTCTTCATCACTGCTTATACTTAAGCCACGACTCGTTCCACTTCGACCACTTAGATTATCAATATTACTATTTTCTATACCATTGCCTTTCTGAAATATTATAATATACTTTTTCAAATCTTGCAAGAGAAATAAATGTTGTTATAATTAGTTATTTAGTGAGTTAATAATAATAAATATGACTAGTAAACTATTTGCATAAAACCATATCTTACTTTTGGAAGTAGAAACTTGCCTGCAATTTGCTTCACTTTACTAATTTCTAATATAAAATAAATTTATTTTGAAATGTTTAAATTATGATAAATAGTGATGATGAAAAAATTAAAAAATTTATGCAAATGAAAGTTTAAGTCAAACTTCAAAATATAACTCGTAAATTAAGTAATTTGAAAATGAATAATGTACAATATAATTTAGAAAATTTTTTTAGAAAAACTGCATTAAAAATTGAAAAGATCTAGAAACAATCAATAAAAATAAAAAATAATTGAACTACATTTTTTTCAGTATATTTCATGATTGATTAGAGTTATTAAAAGATTGAATGTCCCTTATATTTCTTTTTTAAAAAAAAAGGGATTACTGTTCGATGCCTACCTTGGCATCAACCGAGTTATAGGTTGTAAGTAGACTGGCATTAGATTTGTTCAATGAAGATGATGAGGATGTACCCTTCAGTGGAAACTTCTCCATGGCATCGTGCTGATCTGTTTTGCACATAAACACACATGCTTGCATTACTTACACTTTGTGCACAATTTGCGGAAGTGATCATCAGGATTATATGCACAAGACCAATGAAGTTTTTCCTACTTAAACTTGAAAGCCATAAAAGAAATTTTTTCAAATAACTTTTATATGTGCTCACAAGTTTTTTCTACCTGTTAATTATCTACTTTTTCATATCCAATAGATTCTTTTGTTTTGACAAGTATTTTCTTTCTGCTACTCTTATCTTCTACATACAACAGGATTATCATGCAAAAGTGTAAACTTGTAAATAATGTTATTGTAAGTCATCTATAGAAATGCAAATGAATAATTCAGCAATACTTTATATGACACAAGCAGATATCAAACAGGTGAAATTATCTATGTAACAAGTGCATATAATGGACCTTTGGTGCTCTTGGACTATATATATATATATACATATATGTATATGGATACATTAAGATTTGCATTTGTGTAACCATAAATTTACAGCATTCAATTTGTGATACTACTTATCAAAGGAACTTTACATTTTCCTTTTTGCATTTATCATAAAAAACTATTACCAGTATAAGAATAAAATTTCATGCACATATTTTGCTATTGCAAAAAAATACTCCAAATCAATACTTAAGCACCGTATGGAAGGTTGAGAAACATTGAATAAGAAATTGCATAAGATTATGAACAAATCTAGTCGCATTAAAGCAAAGCCATTTTAAAACGATACCTTTACAATTGCACAGTGCGATTTTTTGCGTGTGACGTTTCAAGCTCTGTGACAGACAGACGTCCGTCTTATTCCCTCTCCCAATGTCTTACCATTTTCTAATGAGACATCTGAGCTTCCAACTTCGCCTGCTTCTGGTTTATTTTTTTCAGGAAATATTAATTACTGCAGGCAGTTCAACAATGGCATTAAGAAGGATAGTGGGCAGAATTACGGACGACCAAATTGTTGTTCTCCAAACCTGTTGTCGTCCATAACCGCGAAACACCCACAATCATCTGATTCCATTGATATTGCGCAAGTACCACTTCTCATCGGAGCGACTTTACTATTTAAGTCCCATTTACATTTGATAATAACTATATTCTAAATTTGGACCAAAAATTTTGTACATGATATTACTAGAATGTAGTAATTTACCACGAATACGTCATATATGTGCAGCAGAATATAAAAGTGTTTTTTGTTTATCCAAGTTTGTAAAGCATGTCGGAGTATGAAAATATCTCTCTAATAAATGCACTAAATACTGATATTATGGCAGATTATAAATGAATTCTTTCAAAACTTAAAAGTATTATTAAATGTAAACAGGTAATATCATAACAAATATTATTTATATATAAAATTGAACAATTCTTGTTAACCAAACTAAATGTAAATTATCAATCGTTGATGACAAATTATAATGCATATGCAATATGAACAGAATCGCAAATACTTAGAATCTTTCTAACAATATTATTACTATTGTAGTCTATTTTTCTTTATAAATTCGGTGTTATAAAATGTATACAAAATCTAGTAACTGCTAAAGAAATCTTAAAAAATTCTTTATAAAACCTATTCTAATAATATTATACTAAATCTTTAATATTATTATTAATATTGACAGTGTACTCCAAAAAATTTATTTACAATAATATGAGTGCTGGTAAGAAACGATGGACTGACAAAGAGAAAAATGCATTGTTGGAAGGACTTAAAAAACATGGATCCAATAATGTCCAAAAGTTGAAACATAAATTACCTAATAAAAATGTTAATGCAATTAAACAAATGATTAGAAAATATCAAACAATTGCTGATTTAGGAAAAAAGGAAATTAATTCTCCATTAGATATATGGTTAAGAAGTGGGATTTTCAATGAGGAAAGTAATACTGTTCCTGAAGCCTTATTATTCATTTATTTATTTGAGAAACATCCTCCACCAGAAGAAACTGCTGGTTTTGACTTAAAGTAAATATTATGTTATTTAATACTTAAGAAAATTGTTACAAAATTAATTTTTATTTATCTACTTAGATCAGCATACAAATTTTTGTATGAATCTGCAACAGGAAATTCAATGACCACTTTATCTAATAGAACCATAGATATGTTAAAAGATTTAATACTTTCAGTTGATAAAGATACGTGGCCAGATAATGAATGTACTACAACAGATTATTTAATAAGTAAATTATGTTTAACGGAATCAAATAAGACTTATCACAATAACCGAATGAATTTAGAGTAACTTAAAACTTATGGTTAATTGTAATATAATATGATTAAATTTATTAAATAAAGTCAAATTAAGATATACATGGAAATAAATATAAAAATTAATACATAAAAAATCAAATTTTTTTATTTTCTTCGGCTTCATACTTTTTCCAGTAAATAAATTTACCAAAATTAGATTTTAAATCATTTAAAGGATTCAGGAGAATTAATAACGATTAGGTTGAATAAAAATACATCTCATATTCATAATCTCAATGTCCTAACACAGAAAAACTTTTAATAACATTTTTCAATATTTTAGACCGTTAAATTTCATTTTTGATTAACATTCATACAGACATGAAATCGATAACATGTTTATAATTATTTAATGTTTGGCAGTACATTAAAAAATAAGTATCTATTTCTGCACATTATGAAATAATATAATTTAAAAATTTTTAACATACTTCATTCTTACCACTTTAGCGTAAAAAAATATTTTTACTATAAATAAAACTAGTTCACAAAACACTGCTTTTGTTACAAGTGATTTGTACAATTACATGTATACAATTTTTTTAAAATATGTCACCAAACAGTCAATGAATTTTTTGTCCATAAAATGATTTGTGTACTGATTATTTACATGTGCATATTCTGTGCATTTAAATTTAAATTTGAATGTCTATTTTTCTTAAATAATCAAATAGAGAGTTGAATTAAAAATAAATTTAATTCACCATATCTATTTTTTGTCAAACTATACATTCCAATTTCCTACATAATAGTAATATATTTAAAAACGATATTTATCATCATTGCACATTTATAATAAATCATATGAATTTATTTTGATTAAAATAAAGTTGGTTTAAAAAGGCTTTTAAGCCAAATTTTTAATAAAGTTTCATATTTACTCAGATATCTAAGTAAATTGACCTTATAGTTTATTTAATAATATAATATATATTATAATATTCATAAATTTTTCATAATTAACTACTCCTTAAAGTTAATCCTTCAAAATTTCCCATGCATCATCTTCTAGCTTGGAATTCCAGTTAGAATTCGTTTTATCTGATTCAAAATTTATTAGGGGCTCTGCTTTTGTCTTTTTTTCTTTAATTTTTTTTATGACTGGTTTATTATTAGCATCTGTTTCTTTTGATTCGGAATTAACATTCCAATCCCAGTCAGCAGAAGATGAATTTGGAGATGATGGATTAGATTTACTAATAAATTGAATAATTATTTATTATTAAAAGAATATATTTCAATTTTTATTAAAAATAATTATTTTCAATTACTTCTGATTTGATCCAGATACCAATGATGATTTTTCACTAGAATGTCTTCTATAGTCCACATTACTTTGATAAGAACTGGTTGGATCTTGATAATTTCCATGCGAATTATATGAGCTATGTCCTGTAGAATTACTTCCACTGATATCTCCCCATCCTCGCCTACCTAAATCAGCAACCTATATAAAGTTTAAAAAAATTTGTTCAGTTTGCAGAGATACTTTAAAATATATGATTTTTTATTAATTTATTGTTAATATAAATATATTCTTAATGTCCATTTCACCTTTGATGCTAAATTATTGACTTGGCTTCCTACATCCTCCAAAAGAGTACCTTCTCGTACCTAATATACATTAAATGACAACAAAAAAATCAAAATTCATAAACCAAATAAAAACCAAAATAAGTAGAAATAAAATAAAATATACAATAAATCAAAGAATAAAATGAAATTTTGTAAATAATATTAATATACATTTAATACCTTTTGTGTAGCCATTCCACCAATTTTCATGGCATTTTCTGTAGCCATACTTGCTATTTTTGTTGCTGAAGATGAAAATAAGGACCACCCCTAAACATCAAATAATTTGAACTAATGGAACTATTTATTCAAAATAAATTAATTTTTAAAAGGCTCTTACACTAGTAATGGATGATAATGCTGTATCTACAAACTCCTGTGATGTACTTTTAGGTACAGGATTCATTTGATAACCAAATCCACTATATTTTCCACCTTGACTAGGTGGTAAATTTCTATCATGGAATTTTAAAAAATTAGTAAAATAATTCAAGTTTTTTAAATTTTTAATGCAAATACAATCCTTACTCTGAACGATTTGCATTTTCACTTTGTTTTCTAGCAAAAAAGTTTTCAGTTTGAGCTTTAAAATCTGATGTATTAACATTTTGGTATGAAGAACCAACATCATTCTGATATGAACTACCACCATAATCCTTTCTACTATCGATGTACGATGGAATAAAATTTCTTGCACTAGAACTGCTAGGACTCCAAGTCTCTCCACGAGCCAATGTACTTATCTAAGTAAATTGTTAAAAAAAATTAATAATAATTCAATATTAACAAAAAATTAAAAAAATGATTTGATTACTTTATCCCTATACAAAGCTGCTGCTTTTGTATTGTATTTCTGTGTAATTGACATAGAGTCATCCCAATCGGACTGAGATTCAAAGAATATACGAGCATTTCTATTTCCTCCAGCTTTCATTTTTTCTAACTCAATGTCCTTCCACTTATCCATGCAAATAGAACGTACAAATGATAAGTGAACACCAAGTCCTCTATGTTTTCCTGAACACTCCAAACATATCCAGATTCCATACGTGACAGAAACCCATTGTGGATTATGGGCACCGCATTCAAAGCATTTCTGTGGTATAAAATTATGTTTAAGAATACTTTTACAGTAACATAATGTTAAGATAAATCTGTACTAGAGCATAGATGCATATACTCACTGTGTTTTCATCGTGCTTTAAATCGCCTAATACACGACGAGTTCGCGGACTGGCCATTTTTTTTTGTATACACTATTTTCCGAGCGATCAGAAATCTTTCGAATATTGTAGGATTTTCTGTTTGATTTATTAATAAATACCATAGATTGCTATTCCTACAGAGGTGAAGCGCAAAAGAATTACGGCGACTAGCCCAGATGTTACAACAGAGAATTAGGCTCAATGCAATCAATCTTTCTCCAGCTGGAACGCACACACACGCCTATAAGAAGTGCCACGCGACGGTGAATCTGAATCGTTTAGCGTGCGCTATATTATAACCTCAGCAATCGAAATTTATTGTAACAAAATAATGCTGAAAGGTTCTATATTTGAATTTTGAACATTTTTTATCAATGTAATTATGATGAAAAACTTTTGCTCATAATAAATTATTTTTTGACCTAATTATAAGATGTAATTATTTATTTAGTACCTATCAAGGTATAAAGTTCAAAGCAGTAAAAAGTAATCAACAATATATATTAAAATACATCGATCTACAAAGATTCTGCATAAAAGCTAAAGAAACGCTTAATTATTTTAATTCACGTGTTTAAAACTTTGTGAGAATCTAGTTCGAATGTATTTTTCCAGTTGTGAATAAGGCTTTATAGTTCACGATATTTATATGTCACGACAAAATATATGCAACTTTCATTTCGAACAAAAAGAAACATTTTAAATCATCTTATAAAAAGTAGTATTGAAAGTGCCGGAGATGGCTGAAAATGTGCTTTTTAAAGCACACATACACATGTTCGCGCACACATGTGTCTTTACAGTGTAATTTTAACGAGTTTAATTTTAATTTTAGTTTTATTTCGCTGTTAATAATTTTAGTTTTGTAAATCTTTAAAAATATGTTCATATCGATTAACTTCAATACAATTTCTTTTTGATGTAACATTAGATAGTTTTAAATAATTTAAAAATAACAACAAGTAAAAAGTAACCAGGGCTGAGCTTATAAACGAAGTGAAGATGTATTATAAAACTGTGAACACGGCTTATGATTTTTTAGTAAAGTCAGTACTCAAAGATTAAAAAAGTATTTTATACAATTGGTATTGATTTAATTAAATTGAAAAGAAATATGAAGCACACAGGAAGCGGTAAATTCTATGATCTAGATGCATCTGGTAATGAATTAAATAAAAATAATTGGAAAAAAAACGAAAAAAAGACTAAAAGTCACTGGCTGATCTGTTTCAAAAGTGTGTGCGCGCGCAGCTAGGTTCGTCATTGGTGGAGGTTCTTTCACAAAGTTTTTAAGAACACCTGAGCCAGCCAGTCTCCAGCGTCTGGCTACCTCTTGCCACCTCTCCTCACGCGATATTCTCCCCTAGCAGCGAAAACCCCACTCATCGTCCCGTGACAAATGCAACTTTTACTTCCGGCTGAGTTCGGCCTCGGCGCGAGTGGAGATTTTTCGGTCTGAACCAGTGTGTGTCGCGCTCGTGCTGCTCAGTGCCTCTGCGCGTGCTGTCCCCCTCGGCTGCTTGTGTACGCTCCTCGTTGCCGCCAAGCTAACTTTTCTCAGTCGAGTCTATACAGCCGTTGAGCGCAATATACATACAAGTTGAAATAGCAGTCACACACAACGCACGCAAGCACGCACACTCACGCTCGATAATTCGATATATCTATTAGTCCGCTCGCTCCTGATTAAGAGTCCTCCGTACACACGAGGCGTAATTTGCAATTTGCAGTTGTATATCTCCGAGGGATACCTTTTGTTTGTCGTATGTCCATCCAGAATCTCAACACATTCGGTAAGCCGTTTTTCTCATAATTGCTGCATATTAGTCTATTAAGCTATTACCACGCGAATCCGCGGTAACCGCGGGGTGAAATGAGTAAGAGCCCGACTTGAGTTTCGTGAGGGCGAGGTAGGAAAGTAAAGAACCCTGCCCGCGCCTCACGGCTCTCGAGGACACGCACTCGGCACTCCGTGTGTCTCGTCAAAATGGCGGTGGCGTCTTCCCTCTTGCATCGCACAACGCAATCGCGTCGTCAAAGCGACGTTTATGATCTTTCTATCCCGCCTTTTTAAACTTGTTATAGTATTAATTAAAGGTCATTCCTTTTTTATTTACCGCATATGAACATTTATACACATTTTTAACGGGTATACCGTTATACACCTTTTGGATGCTTGCTACCATGTTGGATTTGTCATTGTTGGAAGGCTTTATGTTGATCTACATTATCCTTTTCTTTTTCAGACCCCTTTGCAGATGCAATCAAGGGTTCAGATGACGATGTGCAAGACGGTCTTGTACATATAAGGATCCAGCAACGGAATGGTCGCAAGACCTTAACAACTGTGCAGGGTCTCTCATCTGAATATGACTTGAAGAAAATTGTTCGAGCATGTAAAAAGGTAAAATTATTAATAAAGCATAGCCTTTATTAAAAGATAATTTTGTCAAACTCGATGTTTTGCAAGTAAACAGTATTTATTAACTTGAAACAGTTAATAAAAAACTTCCATTTCTAACTGTATTCCTGTGCCTAAAAATAGAACATGTAATAAACAACATTTTCTTTTTGAAACATTTTGTTTATAACTAGTATGTGCTAGAAGTTTTGTTTAAGTAGGTCATTTGTATTGCTTTATTTGAATGACCAATCAAGCTATTAGATTGAATTTTATTTTGTTTATAAATTGTTTATTTAATTGTTGTTTGAATTTTTATTGTAATTATATTATCTACCTGACCTTGATTTAAAATTCTTGATTACCTGTTGGATCTCTTGATAAAACTATATATAGAAATGACCTTGAATGTCTTAGCATTTTAAATCTGTTTTCAAACAATTTGAATACTTGTTTTCAACAAGACTTGATTTTGCATTATACTAAACTTATTAGATTTTTTATGAATGTTGAATAATTTTGTTATAAATTTTTCTTAATTTTATTACAGGAGTTTGCCTGCAATGGGACTGTAATCGAGCACCCGGAGTACGGGGAGGTGTTGCAGCTGCAGGGGGACCAGCGTGAAAATATATGTCAGTGGTTAACAAAATCTGGTCTGGCGAAACCTGACCAATTGAAGGTTCACGGTTTCTAATTGACAAAACAGACTACAAAAAAACACCCATGCCACTATCATTTAAAACAACTCCACCTTTGCCGATACTTAATCGTCTCAAATTCTTTGTATCAGTTACTACTACTCATTGATACTACTCGTGGAATATCCCATCTCATTATATACGCATATATATTTCAATAAACAAAAATATATAACAATACCAATATAAAAATAGACACAATACTATTTTAATCAGGCGGCAATTTTGTAAAGATTATAGGGAAGCAATATTTTACAGCCTTATGTTAGGTAATCTGACGCGGACGACGAAGACTACCACAAAGACGACTTTGTCACATTTTGTGTAATAAAGGAAACTTAGGCATTTTTCAGAGAATACGTAAACGAGCGATAAACACTGTTAGCGACGGATGGATCTTCATTTTGATATTAGATAATATGTATCTGGGCGCAATAGACGTGTTCAGAGAGAATTAAAAGTTAATTCTTAGGGCTCAGATTGGCTTATTTCTTACTTCTACTGTAATTAATTTTTTTAAAGTTTTCACAAAAAATATTTTACTTTTCACATATTGTGCGTAAAAGAATAAGATGTAACTTTTGTGCTTAATGATCACAATGTTGAATGACGAAGTCACGTTTACTCAACTTTTGTGCCTTTGAGTCTGCATCGATTGAGAATGTATTATTTTTGAAATTCAATTTTTTCCTCCATTTAATAATGCGATGCGACTTCACTTTCTAGATATTTTTTTTTAAAATCAGTATTGATGACTCTGAATTGTTTGTTACTTTTTTTTTGATGAAGAATGTGGCTGTTCTAGATAAATAAAAGATAATTCATCAGTTTTATGTATATTATTTTTTTTCCTTTAATTTACCACGTCTACCTGAAGTTTTTATTGTATCAAAAGAGTGAATGGAAATCATGAATAAAAAATTGTCTGCGTTGTGAATTTGTGTTGAGAAATTAACATTCCTAATCCAATACATATGTTAGGTGGAAGAAGCCCCACCTTTGAGTATATAAATTGAACAATGAATCTTATTTCTGGATTGTTTGAGTAATTCGAACAGTCCAGGAAAGGTTAATTGAGAAAAAGCAAGAGAACGTCATGTGGCGTAAACAATACTGTCGGAGTATTCGGTACGATGAAAGAACGTGTGTCATTGGCGTCAATTACACAAGAAATTCCATGCGCACGCGGAACGGTGAGTGCGCGTTTGATCTGTCACGCAAACGGAGGATCCGTTGGAACGCGTCAGAAAACCGATGGCGTCAATGCGCACGTAAAGACGGACAGAAAAGAGAAAAGTGGAAAAAATGTCCATGCAGTAGAGGCGAGTGCTTCCTAGAGATCTACGAGGTCGTCGTCATAAGTCGTAACGTACATCCGGCGAGCGCGTGCATATAGAATGAAAAACTTTCTCCGCGCTTGTCTACCTACATTATGAGGCTCGGCGGCGCGTATACGTGTAGTTGTAGTTGTAGCACAGGGGGCCACCGGCCGGCCGTTCGCGCAAGTACAGACACGAGGCAACTAGGCTCCCTTGCGGCCGACGGAGGACTCGAGCCCTTATCGGCAGAAACCGGTTCGCGCGGGTCTGCGTCGATCGTTGCATAATGCGCTGAGGGCCGGGACGAAAAAGCGCCTCAGAGAACCGCGGCTTTGGAGCGCCGTCTCGAATTATGTCACAAGGCAGAATATTTAGCGCGATTAACGGCGTCGCATAGATTCCTGCATCGAACGCTGCGCTCGCTGAGCGCCACTTGGGCCAATATCGGAGAAGCGGTGACCGGTACGTAACGAGTTGGTACATTTTGATTGAGTATGAGAGATATCGTGGCGATCCTCGGCGCTTGTAACTAGATGGAAAAGGTAAACAAACATTAGACGGCTGGGACAGGCTTGGGGTAAAGATGGTGACCGCGTTCGCCGAGTGTGCACGGGCCGAGGAGGCATGGCCTCCTTGAGGAGCGCGAACATTGCCCGTCTGTCGCTCAACGTGACAAATGAAGACAATGAATAACCAATAGTTTGGGCATTATTCAAAGGCGCTCGAGCGGCTCGTGGCGTGGAGCGAAAGGAAGGAGGCAAGCAAAGACGCACTATCAGGGCCGATAAGAAAAGTAGAAGGAAGAGTAATCAACAATTGGCAGTGTAAGAGCCAGTGGACGGGGCGGGCACGTCGAGCGTGTCGGAATGCGCGTGGTGTATTATATCGAGATCGAATGGGCGAGGAGGAGGAAAAAAGAGGCGGCCGACAAGCTGATCAAATAAGAGCCGGGGAGTCGCGGGGAGTTTGGGCGAGCGGATGCGCGAGGGTCGGGCCGATCAAAGGCGCATAATGCGACACACGTAGTCTCCGCGTGTGCAGAGGGAGAGAAGCGAGTAGGTACGTGGTAAATTGGTAATGGCATGCAGAGGGACGGGCGGGAGGCGGCGG
Organism: Sycophaga agraensis; assembly: GCA_018906755.1. Classification (NCBI taxonomy): domain Eukaryota; kingdom Metazoa; phylum Arthropoda; class Insecta; order Hymenoptera; family Pteromalidae; genus Sycophaga; species Sycophaga agraensis. The sequence goes on from JACCIE010000011.1 coordinate 4,656,230, forward strand.
GGGCCGAGGCGGCGATCGCGCATTTCTCCGGCGGCGCGTCCGCGTGTGTGCGTGGACGTGGCCGGCCGCCGCCGAGGGAGCTGTGAACCTCGACTCTCGAGTCGGCGAGGCTGGGCTCGAGCGCGCGCCGCGCGCTATCCCTCCTGCTCTCCTTCCTGCTCGCGCCCCAGCCGAGTGCATCGGCGTTTCTCTTTCGCTTGACCTGTTATAGGCGGGCGCAAAGCGGGCCCGACACTCGCTCGTCGCCGTCTCGTGTCTCGGCGGCGGCGGCGGCGGCGGCGGCGGCAGCACGAGGCGCTATCTCCGTCCTCGCGCCTTTCCTCGGCCGGGCCGCCGCCTGTGTGCGTGCGCGCCGCGGCGGCCAGCAAAAAGCGTGCGTCATGCCCCCGCCGCGGCGATCGCTTTCGTGCTGGCCGCGCGTGCACACGCAGTCGCCGTGCGGCGAGTCGCGGGCCGCGGGCGCCCAGGCCGACCCCCCCGCCGCGGCTCTCGCTCGCTCAGCTGATTTGCGGGAATTCACTAGGCGGATGTCGACACCCTCGTTATGTATGTTCGCCGCCTCCTTTATTTTAAGAAAAATTCTGCCCTCTCACTCGTTGGCGGCGTGCGCGCCTCGACAATGACGGCCTGCCCCCACCCCCGCGGCACCCGCGGCCCACCGAGTTCACCGTCGAGAGATCGGAAAATTCTCGCTCGAGTGGCGTCCGTGTGTGCGCGGCGAGCTCGCGCGGCGGTGCGCCCGCAAGATTGTTCGCCGATTTTACCCTCCCCCCTTTTCTAATGAGAGCAAAATCACGTGATAAGATACTTTCGAGAATCGAGCGTACGTCAGCGTCATTTGTAACTTAATATTCCTTCGGCACGGAATGCCTGCGCGAGCGCGAGCGTTACGCGGCCCCTGCGCCTGTGTGCGAGCCAGCCTTCCCTCATTTTTAGCTGGACGTATCGACTTTGAAAGGCAAATTGATTGGAATCAAGCGGACGATTAGGCCGCGCGGCGGTCGCCGGTCGGGCCGCTCGCCGCCCGCGGCCCGAGGCCCCGGGCCCCGGCCCCCGGCGCCCCGAGCGCCCCGGAAAAAGCCCCGAGGGAAAAGGGGCAGAAAATTCGAATCTACCGCGGCGTGAGGTCGCCGGCTCTCAGCAGATGTCTCTCACCGCGGAAAACAATACACGAACACGAAGCGAGAGCGAGAGAGAGAGAGAGGGCGACTGGCGCAGCGCCCGGGGTTTGCCTGTGTGCGCGCCGCGCCACGCACACGCGATTACGCGATCGGCGGCCGGGGCAGGAGCGGCGGCTGCTAGGCCGCCGGGGGAAAATCCCACGGCGCGGCGAGTCGCGCGCCAAATGCGAATGGGCCGCGCGGCTCGGGCGGCGGCGGGCCTTGGCAGGGTGTACCCGGGGACCCGGACCCGGGCGGCGCCGCCGGCCCGAGTCTTCTGGGAGCGGCGGCGCGCGTGTGAGTGGCAATGCGTGCCGCGCATACGTAGCTCGGGCGGAGAGCGTCCCGAGGTTGGGCGAGCGCCGCCGAGGCGGCCCGAGCCCGAGGGAGAGCCGCCGCCACCGCCGCCGCCGCCGCCGCCGCCAGGCCCGGCCCTGTGTCCCGTCCGTGTGCCGGCGCACACGCGGCCCCCGGACGATTGCGGGCGCGCGCACACACGGAGGGGGCGGCGAGGGGCGCGCGGCGGAGGCAGCCTCGAGCGCCAGGCAGCGGCACACGGGCACGCGCGCGCCCACCAACACAGCCAGAGCCCACGGGGGCCCCAGAATGCATTGAGCCACGGCATGTGCCTTTCGTGCGCGTCGGCCATTTTGTAGTTTCCTCGAGGAAATCGCGCTGCGAGAGTCGGGTCCGTTGGTCGCTCGGGTAAGGAACGTCGCGGGCCGCCGTGTCCCCTCGACCTAGTGCGGGCGATCGCGCGGCGATCGACAGCCGAGGAGGCAGAGCTGCTGGCCTGCCGCGGGGAGGCCGCGGCCCCGCACCGCCCCGTCCCCAGGCCCGCGCCCCAGCCGCCCAGGGCACGTCGAGGAGCCGCCGCGGCCGCTCGGCGCACACCCGCGCACTCGCCAGGAGAGGGCTGCCAGTGCGCGCCAGCCCTGCACCCCGGCGCTGCTGCTGCTGCCGCCGCCGCCGCCGCCGCCGCTGCTGCCGCTGCCGCCTCCTGGCTCCCCGCGGATCTCGAGGCCCAGGCTCCGGAGGAGCCGCCGCCCCGGCACACCCCGTCGCCCCGTGAGCCCGTGACTCGTGAGTGTCTCCGCCCTCATCTCCGCGAGCGGCACCGAGGCTGCTCCTGCCCGCCGCCCGGCCGTCCCTCTACGCCTCTCGAGCCGAGGCCCGCCTGCCCACCTCTGGCCCTCTCCCCCGCTCGCGCCTACTCTCTCTCTCCCTCATTCGTGCGTTCCATCGGCCGTTCGGTGCCGCTGCTGCTGCTGCTGGTGCTGCTGCTGCTGCCGCCGCCGCCGCTGCTGCTGCTGCTGCTGCTGCTGCTGCTGCTCCTCGTTGGCTCTTTCCGAGCCTTGGCTCGTCGCCTCGTGTGTGCGCGCCGCCGCCGCTGCTGCTGCCGCTGCCACTGGGCCGCGCTGCTCCCGTCGCTCCAGGAAGTGCAGGGCGAGTACGCGGCCGTGGACGAGGCCGAGGCCGAGGGGCTGCCCAGGAGGAGACACGACGACCGTCGGGCGGCAGCAGCAGGTACGGGCGCGCGCGCGCGGTCCCCGCTGCAACACGCCGCGAGGCAGAGAGTGAGAGAGAGAGAGAGAGAGAGAGAGCGCCTGGCGCTCGGCTCCCGGGAGCCAGAGAGAGACGGAGAGGAGGCGTCGCTCGCCCGTGGGCCGCCACGAGGCGCCTGACAAGCCGACAAGTGCACATGGACGTGGGGCGCCTCCAGGGCGCCGCGACCCCGCCGCCTGCCGAGGCCGCCGGCCACCTCGAGCTCTCCGCTGGCCCGCACGCACACGTTATACGCGCGCGCGCTCCCACACACCCGCAGGCCCGCCTCTACGTCCAATATCCACACATACTTCCGTCTCCCTCTAGCTCGCGAGCTATATAATTCTGCTCCGTGCTCTCTCGAACTATATGCCCCTATCGCTTTCTTCCTCTCTCTCGCTGCCTCCCCGCTGCCCCTATCGCCTTTCCTCTCGCTCTCGAGCTCGCCTCTCTGCTCTGCTGTACGGCACACGGCGCTCGCGGGCACAATCGCGACGGCCTCTCCTTCCCGCGGTATCAGTCTCCTTTTTGCAATAATCCGTAGCGGGCCCAGCCGGAGGAGATAGAGAAGGAGGCGGAGGTGGTGGAGGAGGAGGCAGAGCCAGAGGAGCTGCTGCTGACGGCGACGGCACGACTCGAGGTAGCAAGGTGCGTCCGCGACTTGGGGGCCCTCTCCCCGAGGAGAGTCGCTCGCTCCCGATCGCCAGTTCTCTCGTGTGCACATAATCTCTCCGTCTCTCTTTCTCTCTCTCTCTCGCTCGCCCGCCCGCTGGCTCGCCGAGCTCTCAGTGCCGATATACGTATCCCGTGGCCCGTGCGTGTGTCCTGTCCCTCCGTCCCCGGCTCCGTCTCCGTCTCTTTCTCTTTGTGCGGTCGAATATCTCCCGTGCGAGCAGCCACTCGGTCGCGTGGACGGCGCGGGGATATCCCCGTGCAGGCTTGTCAGTTCCTGGGAGGAGGCGAGGTGGCCCGTCTGCGACGTTAATCTCCCGTCGCCCGTGTAACCCGGCCGCAGTCTCGCTCTATATTTGGCCAGTCGCCCGCCAACATATTGCACGGCTCTTCGCCGAGTCTCGCTCGCGAAAATCCTCGGCGAGGGCGCGTTTCGTCTGTCTCGCTCGCTCGCCGTGCACCTCCCTTTGCTCTCGCTCTCACTCTATCTTTCTTTCTCGTGAGCAGGCGCGCAGCTCGCTCTCCTTCTCTCTCTCTCTCTCTCTCTCTCTCTCTCTCTCTTACTGCGAGTCGCGAGGGAGAGAGGGAGACGGAACACGCTAAGAGGAGCGCACCGCAGCTGCCATACGGTTTGCCCGAGCTCGGCATGTGGCACGTTCGCAAAGTCCCTCCTTGTCCGGGTCGAATCTGCTGGTCGCATAGAAAGTCACCATTTCGCGCTTGCTAACGAAATTCGAGTGCCGAAGCCCCTGCGTTCGCCATCATCGTGCGCCCCAACGAATCTCCCAACTCGCGAGCACGACTCTCCCTCTTGCGCACACCAAGTGTCGTTGTACAGAGCGGTGACGGCGCGACTCTGTACTGCGACCTGGTGTTGAACGGTTAAGTCGTCTATCATCTACACCCTTGAATTATTCCTCAAATATCCGTTTAGTCTCGCTTCGACAACCCTGCAAGAGGACAGCTTGTGTAAAAAATATCAACTTCACTATGTGATCACTTTACTTGATTAGACATTTTTTTTTCCTATCTATTCAGTGATATCCTGGAAACATTGGAAGAATTAGAAAGAACTGTTAGATAGTGCGGTGCATCCTGTCAGTTGATCTTTTTGGAAATTATTAGTCATTGCTGATTTACTTGTATTGAACATATGTTTATTTTTACACTGTGATAATTCCCAGAAAGATTACATCATTCGACTATATATCTTGTTTCAATAAGAATAGAGAAGCAAGACAGTATACTAGGACACGTTTTTAATGCTTATCAACTGCAACAGTGCCTTTTTTTTGGTGTTTTAGAGAAAACAAGTTAGATCTATCGTTCCACATAGGTCACGTGTACATGAATGGGGACATTGGGAAGCTTCCATCAGGGGCGGGTTACCCAGCCACCCCTGAATCATTGGCTGCAGTCAATAGTAACACCCCTTGTATAGACTATACCGTCATGAACGGAGGAGCTGCTACTGGGGAACTGATGCTCGATACGGGCGTGGGCAGCTTGGAGCCCTTACCCCAACTTGCTATGGGAATGGGAGGTGCAGTAGGTTATGCACCCATTGAAATGGCTCCACTAACTGATGTTACTGCTCCGTCATCTCAAATAGGTGAACATTCTGGACCAAGCATGCCACTTGATCAACTGAAACAAATGCTTTCTTCTCAGCTGGAATACTACTTTTCTAGGTATTTATACAAGATTCACTTACTTCTGTGGCAAAGTTTTGATACAAAGTCAAATTTAAATATGTTGCCAAATAACTTGTATATATTTATTAATTGTTAGAAAGTAAATCATGATTCTATATTTATTAATCGTTAGAAAGTAAATCATGATTCTATATTTAATAATTGTTAGAAAGTAAATCATGATTCTGTAACTTATCTAATTTTACATTACTGATTTTTATTTGACAAATCATTTTAATTTCTGTTGATTCGTGAACCTAATAATCTGAAATTCAGTTAACAAATGTAATTTGTTTTTTAACTAAAAAATTAGATGTCTAAATATGATACGAGTAATTTAAATAATTAAGAATAATCAACTTACTAAACTATTACTCAATGAACTCAAAACCAAGACTTTTCATAATATTCTAATAAATTTTAAATTGAAGTATTGAAATTAAAAAAGTATAAAAATGAAATATTTGACAAGTAAATTATTCTTAAAACTTGAACACATTTTTCATTTATTAAACTCTATCTTAAAATAAGAGTGAATTCTGCCAATTTAAAAAAATAATGTTGTTTTTTCAATCATCATTACGATTGTAAAAAAAAAATTTGCCTGTGTATGGTGTGCATGTATGTACATATTTAGATATAAATCACGATTTTCAACTTGTAATAAATTTAAATTAAACAAATATTTAACTATGTTCAATATTTAATTTAGTGTAATATTTACATTATCTGAACTAAGGAATGTTTCATAATACTTATCTAAGTAATTTCATTGAATTTATGTTTATCTTACTAAAATATCTCTTGATTAAAATCGTGATTTGTTCATTTATATTATTTCATGATTCACTTTTTCATTTATTTGCACAATATTTTCTTAGAAATAAACTGATCATATATTTTTAAATTTAATATAATTTTCATATCATTCTAGTATCTAAAACTTATGCATGCCATCATTTTAGCAACCTCTTATTTTACTATTTGAAATTTTAGGGAAAACTTGGCTAATGATACATATTTGTTATCCCAAATGGATAATGATCAATATGTACCAATATGGACAGTGGCAAACTTTAACCAAGTAAAAAAGCTAACAAAAGATATAAAATTAATAACTGAGGTGCTTAGAGAATCACCTAATGTACAAGTTGATGAAGAAGGCCAAAAAGTGAGACCAAATCATAAACGGTGTATAGTTATACTTCGTGAAATACCTGACAATACTCCTCTTGAAGATGTAAAGGTATTAATAATTTTGATTTCATAAATTACTAATTTTATTATTTAAGATTTGTATCTTATAAAATTATAAATGCTGTGTAAAAAAAATGATTTGTTATAATAATGAATAATAAATGAAATATTATTTATAAATTTAGAATTTATTCTCTGGGGAAGGATGTCCAAGGTTGATATCTTGTGAATTCGCTCATAACAGTTCATGGTATGTTACTTTTGAATCTGATGAAGATGCGCAAAAAGCCTATAGGTATTTACGAGAGGAAGTTCGCGAATTTCAGGTGAGTTCTAAATATAAATTTCATTTATTAGAAATTAAACTACATGCCATAACGATTAAATTATTAATTATAAATATACTGGTCTCGGCTTATGATAATGTAATTATAATTGTTATGTAATCAATAGTCAAATATATTAAAGCACTTATCTAGATTGTTTCATGTTTTAACTCTCTTTTTAATGAAATCAAAATGATGCTCTCTGTCAAATTAAAAAATAATTGCAATGCATATGCACATACTTTACATATTTATTATAAATATAATTTATTTGAATTTACTTATTACATTACAGGGAAAGCCAATAATGGCACGTATAAAAGCTAAACCAATGAATAGGCTACCAATACCAGCAGTAACAAACGTTGGTGGGATGAAAAATGGTTATCGAACGCCACCTCCTCCACCAGTGTTTGATCCTAATAGTTATCAGCCGGGACAACAACGATTCCTTTATACAAATGGCACAACAATGCCTCAAACTACTATGCCTCCATACCCAAATCAAGTGCACGTTTACGTACGTATTTATGTATTTAGCCACAACGTTTAATTGACAAACTATTTCCAGAGGATTATCTTTGTTCAATTTCGTAATCGCGATTTAAAATAAAAAAAGTAGTTGTGCAATTTTCTATTTTTATTAAGTGCTATTTCTATGCCATGGATAAACCTTGAATAAAAGAAATATTTGAAGATATCATTTCCAGTTTTTCAATCTTGATTTCATTGTAAAATAATTCAAATTTTAACATGAATTTCAGTTTTTGAACAAAGAAAAATCTTTAATACATTAGTAAGTTTAAATTACATTAGATTATATTGATTCAAGTAGTATTTACCTTTTTCTTCACAGCACCAACCATTTTATCCTGCGGGGATGATGCCTTGGGGGCCAGCCAGTCCTGCCTATTTTGATATGACTAATGTTTTTACAATGAATGGAATTGCTTCTCACAGCTCATTCAAACCACATAATGCAAGATTTAATCAACGTAGCAGGTACATTATTTAGAATTTCGAAAACCAATATTGTTAACAGTGTTATTTAATAACATTTACTGCTGAATGTGTATTTCTTTGTCAATTATTACGTAAAAATATAACTGCTAAGATGGATTAATAAAAAAAATGATATCAAGTAGCATGAATTGTGAATTAAAAAATTGTATAATAACAGTCTATTTTTATCTGTGCAGTAACACTTATTCCAGAAATAAGCAGAGGAACGGTTCTGAAAGAAGTGGTCTGATGGACAGTGGAGGTAATATGGTACCAATGGCTAGAACCTCGCATCCTCCATTGAGTGGAGGACCTGTATCTATAGGAGTGGCAGCGCCGGCTCTCCCAAATATCTTGCCCAGTGCAAAACCTATTTCTTCCTATCAATCTGGCACAAAGTTCCAGTCCTCCCATACACCTAATGTTGTTGGAGAGGCTCAATATACCACCATCCATGCTAATAAAGCGTCACAGGTACTTTAACAAATATATCCTCAATACCTATCAGATTGTTTAACAAACCTAAATTAAAATGAACTTAATGATAAAAAAATCAGTAATTAAATAGTTAACTTCTGATAACTGATGCATATTTAGAAATATCACGTTCTTGATTTAATTTCGATGAAAATGAACTATTTAAATTAATAATTATTTAAAATGCAATTCTCTAATTAAAGGAAAGCGATGCTCAGGCTCAGGACTCTACAATTCAATTTCCACGTCACCGAACACATCGCAGGACTAAAGACCAGGAGGTAATGTCAAAGGTCAACAACAGCAGTAATCCTCTACCATCTATAAGAGAAACTTCTGGGTCAGCCAATAATACTAGTGGAAGTACAGCACAGCACAACCGAGGGGTTCAATTTGATTTGGAGGCCGCAGCCTTCCCACCCCTACCGGGTCTAGATGTAAACGCCTCGAAACCTCATAATTCTTCGAATGATGCATCAAACCCAGAAAATACACAATCTCAGAACAGGCTGTCTGATGTTGTGAAGGGTACTGCAAAGCTTAAGAGCACAAATAAAGACAAAGATCCTCAGCCGCCGCTGCAACAATTGTCAGGAGTTGTGACGACGACCCCTCAGTATCATCACCAATATCACTCCACACATCAGCATCATTCTCATCAACACCACGCTCAACAGCAGCAGCATCAGCCCCACCATCATCCTCATCACCATCACCATCAAGCATTGATAAGCAGCCACAACAGCAGGTCAATAAGTCCCGGGAATCAACAACATCACCGAGTCTCCTCGGACAACGCTGCATCTGCAACAACAACCGCCGCTGCTGTAAACGCGTCATCGTCACCGGCAGTGGCGGCACCCTCGAATCCCAATACTCCTGCCAACAACAACGGCGACTCAGAGGTTGCCCTTGGCACCGTCACGCTCACTCCCCCGTCATCTCCCGATAAGTGAGTGCGATTATTCTGAATTCTTTATACATTCATTTTAGAGACATATGGCACGCGTGTGCATGTGTTTGTTTTCTTTCTTATATGGTTGGTAGTAGAAGCGTACTTTGGGAGGGTGGTCTAAACCTTTAAAAGTAGGAAAAAATCGAGACTTTTTTTAAAGTTCTATATTTAAGAAATATTTGTCTTGGTATCGCTTTTCTTTTTTAAAGATTTTCTTTCCTCCTAATATAATATGATTAAAAATTAATGTGAAGATGAGGTGTGCACGTTAGCTCAAAATATAAGACTAGCTAGATTGAACAAAAATACTATTATTGTAATTAAAAAGTCTATAAACTAATTATTATTTAAAGTAATTTTTGAAAAATAACTATTGTCTTACGAAGGTGCGCTTAATATTCTTTTTAAACCTGAGATAAACTGAACCAGTGGAACTATCAAGTTTTTATGTTCCCGGTTGAAATGACAATTTGGTTTAAAACTAAACTTCTGTTTTAAATACTGCCTAACTTTTGATTACGTTAATATAAATTTTATTACGTTTAACTATAGTTACTCGAAGAAACGACGACATACAAAATGGATATATGTATTGTAATATGTTGCAATCTTGAAATCGATTTTTAGAATTTTTAAAGGTTGACTGAACTCTTAATGAACACATGCACTCATGTTACACACACAGACATACCTTCTCTATTTTAATACCTTTCTTTTTATTTTTATTTTTTTGTTTTTTTTTTCTTCTAAATCAATGCAGATAAATATATATTGTTTCCAAAGTTTTATTTCACTTTATTGTAATGACTTAAAATAATTTTTTTTCTTTCATCAGTGTCACTGATCTAGGCAAATCGACTATCATGTAAATTGAAACTTTAATGAATAATTTGAAGTAGGAAAAGTTCATTGTTACAATAATATATCTACAAACTTGTTAATAACGTGACTTTATATAATGAGTCGTTGTATTTTTAAGGAATAGACATTGTACATTTTTAATACCGAGTATGAGTTAATTGAATTACGCGAGCATATAGTTATTCATTAGATGGTTATAAATATAGCATAATTTGATATTAATAGCCATCTTATATATTATTTAATTTGTATTGACTGATCGATAAACAAAAAAAAAGATAAAAAAAATCAATGTTTGATAAAGTTAAAAATAAATATATTGTTTTTTTTTTCAATATAAATTCATACTTTTAAGTTACTTTTTTACTTTGAAAGATATTATATCTAATCAGTTCCTGCTGGTTAGAAACTTATTATGCCAATCTGTTCAATATAACAATTTCATACGCAATAAAGTGGTTAATTAATAACTGCCATTGTCACTAAATATAAAAAAATCTATTAATGTTGAAATTCATGCCTAGTTGGTTTCGAGGTTTGTCGAGTCCAGAGCAATTATGATTTTTTTCTGTAATACATGTATACACATGAAGTTCCCAGATGTGCATACAATGAATATTGCTGTAGGATGAAAGATGTGCGGGCACATGACACGAAGCCTGGGGAATGCTGAATTGTTGTGAATGTTGTTAGCTGCGTAATGTGCTGTGTTCTTGTAAGGTGGATGTTTATTTCGTTGTACACTCGCTAGGTCCCATCCACCTTCAAAATACATTTAGTAGTAAATTAAAAACGAACGCGAGGAAAATTCGAGTTTTTCTGCGAAATGATTTAAGCTGATACATTTCGAAGTCGTAGAATTTTAGATAGTCATTGCATACGATATTGTTTAATGTTTAAAAACTAATCGAAGCGCGAAAATGACGAAAACGAACAAAAAAAAGCTAAAAACTGATTTCTTATATACACTGTCAAATTTCTTAAAGTAGATTCGATTTAGATACTTGCAGTATGCAAAGTGTTTACGTGCAGTTATTTTTATATCGATTGCGTTTTGTTTCCCTGAAGATTTTTAGTTTCCTTTAATTTTTCATTGGGATTTTATTTTGAATCTATGGCTTTTTGCCTCTTTATTTTGATTTTGATATCTTTTTAGCTTTTCTTTTTTCTCTTCCTTAAAAAGCAGCTGTAATTAGTTGCCAAGTCTAAATGTTAGGTGCGTCTTGTATATGAAAAAAATTGTTTACTCAGTGATTGAAGAACCCTCGGATTCTCATCAGTCAAAGAGTTACCGGAGTTACGGGGTGCCTTAAAAGATAACGCGATCGTATATCTTCTAGTAGAAAAAGAAAAAAATTCTTTTTTTACAGACGAAATCAAAGTCTCCTGCAACGTAGTCAAAGCTTTTCACGGTATTAGTCAAACGGAGACCTCTTAATGATTATTGCCATGATTGAATCTTAGCAATAATCAAGTGACGAACAACGTTTAAGGACTATTATTAAATGATATTCAGGGTTCTTTAATATTACTATAATTATTATATTATGATAACTATTATTACTATTACATCGATTGTTTGGTTTCGTGTTACTTTAAAGGCATTCATTTAAAGTTTTAGTTATAAAAATATTAATAACCAATAATTTGTAATGTTTCGAATCGTTAAAAAGGATGACAAAAGAAACAAAAAAAATGCAAATAAAAAGCATGGTTTATTTTATTATTACGCAATTATTATTATTCTTACTATTATTATTATTAGTTATTATTGCTATTATTATTATTATTATTATATTATTATTATTATTTGCTAATGACTAGAAAATCATTGTCATTAAGAGTAAATAAACAATGTGTATAATGGTTTGTTAATCAGTGTGTATTGAAACTTTGCAAGACCCATTTCCTCTTGAGACTAAACTCACTACTCTTTCCTGCTAGATTCAAGTGACTTTCGTTTTCTTTTTTCAGTAAAGGTTAGTGCATGCCTACTCTCTATTTCTCTGCACGACAGTGACAATGTTAAGGGTATTAATACCATTTATAGTAGTAAATTAGCTCCAGATTAATTTTTACATTTTTTTATTTGTATTACTCAATATCATTCAATCTATTGCCTGAATGATAACTCGTCGTTTACCCGACCAATTTTCGATGTGTGGAACTCAGGTGTTGGTCCTCTTAAATGTGTTGAAACAAACGGTAAAGCTATGAACTCAGTAGACAATCTTTCTGATCGCTTTTCTGACCTCACCAGAAACAAAACAAAACAAAAAGAAAAAACAAATATAGTACGTACGCTTAGGTTTAGTTCTTTATTACTGAAATGCACCGCTGACAGATCTATTAAGACTGACGACTCGAACATGGTGAACGGAGTGGACGAGGCCCTAAGTACAAATGCACAAGCGGCGATGAACACAGTCGAGCCGGAAGACACTGAATCAGTAAGCAGGTGCAATTGCAACAGCATCCCTACCCAGAATACCCAGTCACATTCTGGAGTGGTGGCATCAATCTATCCGACGGTAAGTCCTCCGCAAATGAGAAAAAAAAACCAAAAGTATCAACAAAACTTCTTTTTTATCTCTCCATCCTCCTCATCTAATCTTTGTATCATTATCTTTCGTGCTCAGTCTTTCGCTCTATCTGTCGATCTCCAGCTCTCAAGAAATTTGACAGTGAATATTCTACATCTCTTTCGTCTTCGGCATGATTGTTTAGTAAAAAAATTTGCATTATTATAAAGTATCATTATGATTATTCAGACGTTTTATTTGTTTTTCATTTTCGCTAACATTTATCAGATTATTTAGTTTATACATTAAACTTATTTTGTAACGCCAGGCATGCTTTTGTGTTAGCTCATATATCACGATTACCAAAATTTAATTGAAAATTGACTCGTCTCCTACTGAACAAGTTTGGTGGTGGACTATTGTAATGTAGTTTTCATAGTATTTCTATAAGTATAGGGAGGTGCGTCTGTGTGTACTCAACATAAACAATAGACAAATAGAATTAAATGAAATATCGCTTCGAAACTAATATTTTTATGAAAGACGTTCGGTTTTTTCGAACCCATGGACACTAACGTAAATAATTACACTTGGACTGCTTTAGTAGTCATGGAAAATTTCATAAAAAGTTCTAAACTTACATTTACACCTACTCTTTCAATTCACAAAAGTAAAATTTCACTTCACGTAAAAATATTAAATGAATAATCATTTCCATCTGTTTAATAATGAAAGTAAATATTTATTCTTTGAACTGGAATCTATCATTAATGGATAACAAATTAATTAATTACCTTTGTGGCAAAATTTTTACCTCAATTTTAAATAGTAAAATAATCAAAAAAACGATGAAATAAACAATCATTGTCATCGTGAAATATAAATAAAGATATAAATAACTTGTAACCTTAATACATGAATTTTCTCTCTTTCGCATTGTAGGACATTACGAGGCCGAGCTATGCCCAAGTAGCTCAGCACTGTCGCGAGCTACCGTGTGCAAAGCACAAAAACGACGAAAGGGACGCAAGCTCGTAAAAGGACATGTGAGTAACGATGAAAAACCAAACGAAACCTTCAAATACAAAAAAGAAAGGATATGAACATCTGACAGCTCTATCGTTTTCTGCGCAATATTTTACGCTCTCACGTAAGCTGCTGTCGATCGACAATATTGTACTCATGAGCCATCGTGCAGCTGAGCTACGTAAAATTTGCCCGACATTTGCATAAAACTAAAGAGAGCAAAGAACTATATAAGCTAGACAACCTTGTGCATTATACGATACTCTGACTCTGTGTTAAAAACTTTGCAGATATGCTACTGCGTTTGAATACCGATATTTAAAAGCAGTTACCACAATTCGTTTGATTTGTGTCAAGCCGAAGATTTGAATCGATAATCGTCTGCTTTTCTTCTCTTATGAGCGTCCGACGGAAGCAAGTAAATAAAATCTAATGTGGGGGCGTTTGTACGGACTCGGGGGATAAAAAACTTTTTACATTGTACAGTGACTTCGCCTACGCTGAAAACATGGTATTGAAGTAGGAGAGAACAAAAACGATTGAGAAAATGTTTAAATTAGAGAAACAGGGACTTCTGATTAGAAGAGATAGATGTAGGGAAAGAGAGAGAGAGAGAGAGAGAGAAAGTGAGAGAGAGAGAGAGAGAGAGAGAAAGCAGCGCTAATGTCTCTACGTTTTACGGACAATTACGAGTTTCGCTGGTAGAATAATAATACCAACACATGCGTAGAAAATATTGTTATCGCTTTGGTTCTGTGATTTTGGAGGTACATATTCGTTAGCTTGTAAAAACGTTAAACTAAGATGTTATAACTTTTAATTCTTTTTTTTCAATCCCCTCTTAAAATCTTATATCATGGCGCAGGGCTGTAACTGAGAAAATGTTTGTTCTTGTGCCAAACCCTCGTAACTGGGTATACACGTACATGCACGTTACTCATTTATATGTTTACGTGTATGTACATGTTTACACGACGTATTTATGTGTGCAAATTAAAGCTCTTTGAGCTGAGCCAGCATCACTCAAAATGCAACGAATTTCTTCAATTTACATTCAACCTATTTTTTCATCTAGATAGAGTTTCTTTCAATCTAATTGAAGAATGTAAGATTGTTTATATTTACCAAGAAGTAAATGCACACAGATGATGCGAATTCTTTGAGTTACAATGCTTGTTTCTCCTTTTAACTACTTTAAAAAAAACTCATGTTACGTGCATTCGTTTTATTATTTTACATAATTTACAAAATATATTTTCCAGAATATTGATTAATTTCTGAAAAGTCTAACATAAGACTTTCGTGGAGATTCTTATTTAAACGTGAGAGAAATTGCGAGGATTTCATTTTCTTGATATTGTCGTTGGCTTTGAAAGTAAGGGTGCTAAATCGTAAATTTTATTTTTTCATCACCTGTACAGTGATTGTTAGTGATTTAGATGTATAGTTTAAATCGAAAGATTAGAGGGTTTGTTCGAATTTGTTTTATTCCAAATGCTCTTTAAAAGAACTTTGCACACCAGTTTCGAAGCGAATAGCAAACTGTTTTGCGGCCATATTATCAATCAAAAAGGGGAAGAGTAATTTTATTATTTAGATATAATCTATAGTGTTTAACGTAACTTCATACAAATATAAAGAAAAAATGTAACAAAAAAATGTATATAAATAAGGTAAGGATAATGATAATAATTATGGCAAATATAAAACAGGCTCCAAATTTATAATTTCATCAATATCCTGATAATGCAAACTAGTCTGTATAGAAAAGCTTTAAAAGCCGACAAATATTAAAAAGCGTGGACATGAGACGATACAAATGTAAAGCAGTTTCTAAATTGACATAAACACAGAAATTTAAAAAATTTCTAAAGGTGTACGTTCAAAAATACAAAGGGTTAAATTTACTATCATTTTAATAATTATGATGTATCGATATTCTGGAAAATAGTATCACGCAGATGTCGATTTGTTCGAAATTTATCTTTTCTTTTCGAAGCAAAACGGCTAGTCATCAAATCCCTATGAATCATTAACACCGTTTATAAGTTCCCTAAGCAATACGGCACCAACATTTTAAATAATTCTTATAATTGTTACAAAAACATACAATTTAGAAATATGCTTTGGTAAAAAGAAGTAAATTTAACTTAAGTCAAATGATGAAAAAATAACAAAGAAAAAAGAGAAAAATGGTATTTGAGCACACAATTAAGTGCCTCAAGTGTTGTGTATATTACAGGAGCTTGGCTTTACATGTTATACAGCTATATGTACCTATACAATATAATTAAAAATGCATATGATATATTTGTTACAAATATGCGTACAGAATCGAGGTAATGGATGCTAAACAAAAATACAAAAATCAATTTGTAAGAAAAACCAATCTCCTGAAAAAAAACTATAAAGATTTAATGACGTATGTAATTATTGTAAGCATTATCATATAATTAACGTCTTTATTATAAATATTATTATCTTATTAATATAAGTTAGCAATGCTGCCTTTTAATTTTTTACAATTTCACAAAATTAGTTTTGTTGTAATGTTATTAAACACGAAAAGATTAAAAAAAATATGTAAGAGGATCCGAGAAAATCGTCGATTGTCAACTGACTAAACATATATGCATATACGTTCATATACACTTGTATAACGTACATTATACACTTCGCATAAGTCCTTAAATTATGTAATTACTTAGTTCAGTTTGTATTGCTGCTTTGAGCTGTTTAACGATAAAATGCAAAATGGGACGCGATATCTATCAAGAATGAAAATGAAAAAAAACATACGAAAAACGAATTCTTGATGTACCATTTTCCTTCGTTATGATCGACGACATTATATAATTGTAAGAATGAAGGGAGTCCGTTTCACTCGCTGATGGAAAGTAATTTTCACATGTACATATAATAAGCGTACGCTATAGAAAATTTATCACGAAACAGTTAGGAAGATGCGGAACGAGTACGATTTCCGGCATAAGTCACTGGTCTTCCTTAGATTCAAACGTCAAGAAAATTGAACCTCGATGAGTGAAATGGACTCAGAAAAGCGATAAAATAATATATGTATGAAAACCATCGGGAATTTTTTCAATTATTTTGTTCCAGCATTCTTTTTAAATTTAATTACTTTAGGGCAATGGAATAATAAATCTAAGCGTTTAATCCTCTACATCACGCACTCAAATGGTAGAGGTATATTCTGATTATTCTTTATCATGTAAATTTAAAGTTAGTTTTTTCAAAGTAAGCATGAGATAATAAGGGATGAGATGAATAATTGTAATTTAGATGCGTTTGTAAAATTTTTTTGTGTCAAATATGTTCTTTATTATCTTTTTTGTTGATAGAAAGAAATAACGGGCTATGTTACGTTCAATTTTCAAAAACAAAAATATTTAACTTGTGGGCGATTATTACATTGAAATTGAAAATTTGAGTGGAATTGTATGTACATGCACAGCAAAGGGAAAAATAATATTCCTTTGCACCTAAACAAAGGTATAGTAATCATAAAATTATTCTTAATGTCGCTTTCGCTCAATTCTCAAGACTCATGAGAAATCGTCCTTTCAGCATTTCAATTTGCATTTACAATTATTTGTTTGTATTTCTCATACAATAAGTCAAGCGTAAATTGCTCTCCCAGATAAATATGTGCTAGTAAAGACAAATTAATGTACACACAAAAAAAATACTCTTAATTACATAGCATTGACATTCTCGATTTTCGGTTATTTTAAAAGAAAGTTTAACAAGTTTTACTATTTTATGATTGTGACATCATTTTTATTGCAAAGAAATCTTTTATTTTTAAAATGATTTTTTGAAAAGTTAGTTATGATGATATGGTTTATTCATGTAAAATCGTCTTGTTCAGGGTAAATTTTCAAAACTTGTTATTTTTTAGTTACAACATTTTTCTTTTATGTGATACTGTGTTTTTGAATATAATGAATTTCACAAGGAACTTTACAAACGCACGCGCGATAAATACAGAAAAATATATAAGTATGTAACTTGAATTTTTAAGAAACTGAATTATTTAAATTTCGATATATATACATATATAATATATACCTTATTTTTCTCGTTTTAAGGAAAAATTATAGGTGGCATTGATGGATTACTATTTTCTTGCCGTTCTTTTTTATTTTGTTTTTCTATAATAATTCTTGTTTTTCTGCAGTACACTCGCCGATTGACGTGTACTATAATGTATTTCTAAAACAATTCAATCACATTTGCATTTTGTCGATATACATTACCTATTTCTATCTTTCAAAAACGATGTATTTCGACATCTGTTGCAATTATGACATGTAAAGTATGTAATAAAAATTAATTACTGATGATATACCAATGCCTTGGATCCAATCGCTTGCTAAATCTAGCGGTGTGTAATTTAAGAATATTAAGTGTATAAAATAATTTTTCGTCGACTCAATCCAGTCACAAAAATTGCGCCTCTCAGTTTTACTATTATTAATACATTGATAATACTATTATTAAACAATGATTAATAAACTAAAGATAAAAAATTTTATGAATAAATAAATTCAATCGAATAAAAGCGCATGCTGTTTAAGTGGAAATAAAGTATAATTGATAATTAAGATGATACATCCAATAGAGTACATCAAATACATAAAATGATTAGAATGTATGATGATCCAAGGTACGTGGACTTCTAATAGACAAGCGGTAAAGTCCAAAGGTTTTATTAAGTTTAATTACAGACTACTGAAAAATTTCTTTTCGAACTTATCAAGTCATTGGTATTTTTATCGTCGTATGGTAAAAATCGCTAAGTCAAAATGTAGGTAGTAAATGTTGTTGATCCATTTTTTCATTAACAATATTTGTAATAAAACTTGCCAAGACGTTCAAAAGGAAGTCAGTAATACATTCAATAAAATGAGTACATGAAGTGATATGGTAATTGAAATATTATGATGAAAATGTAATTTAAGTTTCAAGATCGGATCAGCATATACTGTGATTAGATTGAAGTCTCCCACTTCTCCATGTAAACAAATATATAATACACTACGTGTAAAGAAAATACACATAACTCACAAATGCAGAAAAGAAACATGAATACAAAATAAACGCAAAAAAATTAACAATAATATTAGCGCAATGTAAAATGTACTCCGTTTCTTATAGGCATAAGAGCCTAGAAAGTCTGATTTTTTAACTATTAACGAGAAATGTAAATAATAACATAATGGTCTACGATGTTTGTTTATTAATACATGTAAAACAAAAGATTTCAAAATTAAACAATAATGTAATTACTGTTACCGGAGTTTAGCTTTTATTATGGTTTGCTGCAGGTTGGGTCCCAGTAAATTGTCCATTAGCTTTTGTCATATTTTCTAAACATTAGTGATTTTATAAAAGTGCAATTATTTGAAAGTAGATAAGATATCTCACATTAAATCCATCACTC
The DNA here is from genome assembly GCA_018906755.1 of Sycophaga agraensis. NCBI lineage: Eukaryota > Metazoa > Arthropoda > Insecta > Hymenoptera > Pteromalidae > Sycophaga > Sycophaga agraensis. The sequence continues at coordinate 4,675,134 of JACCIE010000011.1, forward strand.
AAAATTACTTTTTAAAACTAATTTGCATTGAGTGCATTTTTGTTATATATTTGAGTGTTCCTTGTGAGAGAAACTTTTATATTTTTTAACACCAAATTAGAAAATTTAGATTAGATTAGAGATCGAAGAATTTAAATTAAAATGCGAAAATTTTTGTGTGACTCGTGATTCATACAAATATTGCAGTGTACATAAAGTATTAAATAAGATATTTAAATATTTTACAACTGTGTGTCGGTGTCATTCAACTTTTATAAAATAATTATTGTTTATAAAGCATGATGTATATAATCAAGCGTAAACAAGATTTTCGAATTTGTTTACTAGCACCCAGCTCTGTGTTTAGCTGCAGCCTCAAGCTGTATAATTTAATTTTGTATAATATATACAGAAATAATACCGCGCGCGTCGACAGGGAAATAGGTGGTGTGTTAGGTCCGTGAGTGGACCAACCAATTTGTTTTCTTACGTAAAGACCGTACAAAAGACGTTTTAGATAGTAGAATTCGGCCTAGTGAAAATAGTTGAAGCTGAAAAAAAATTAAGGGACATCAGAACGATAAGGAATGCTAGGAAGCTACGATCTTGCTGATTTAGAGCAGCCCAAATTTTTTAACGTAAAGTGTATAAACAAAATTAAAAGGTATACAATATATAATTAAATAGCATTGAAAAATATTAATGAAGTAACTAGGGTGCAAAGTGGAAAGACAAACTGCCGATAATTTAACAAGATTTCATACGTGAGACTGACAGTATATCTTTATTAGATTCGCAAAGTCGTTATCATAAAGGTATTAGGGGATTGATATTGATGCCTTCGTTGATTCCACATTATAATGCATTACATAATGAATAAAAGACAACAGACTAAACAGAAAAAGAGTGCAGTTTTAAAACAATCCTCATGTGAATTATAAGAATAAACAATTAAGTTTTCATAAGATTTTGCAAGTAAATTTTATTGTATTAAGGCTATTTCAAAAAAATAATAAATGCCTCGTACGATCTCGCTGTTTTTTGCATGTGTATTTATACACATGTACTCGCGCATACGCATTGCGTGCTATCGTGTAAAATGTTCGTAATGAATAAATTATAAATAAAAAAGAAAATGTAACTGAAATAGTTCGTAGTACACAGTACATCCGTACAGAAACTCAGGTTTCTGTCACATTCTTTAAAAGCTTTAAAACTGATAATAGAAGGAGATGTATGATCGAGGTAACGAGTTAATGGAACTTTGGATACAAAAATGACGAAATGCATCGATAAAGAACACATACATGAATGTCGTCATTGTGTAATGTTATATTTGTATTAGAGAAAGGGGAAAGGAATAGTGACGAAGCATCTCTCCAATATTAATATCTTCAAGTGAGCGACAATTCTACGAAACATTGCACGGCAAAAGTCATAATCAAATTACTAGCTCGGACCTCACACAGAATAGAAATATTATAAGGGGCGAAAGACAAAATGATATCCAAGTAGAAATAGTCATCAATCAATGGAAAACTGCAGCATGTCGTGTTAAAGAATATCACAAGTAATATCGTGTGAGTGAATCTTACTCTTGATGTCGCGAGCGTCGTGTTAAAATATATAAATAAACATTGTAGTAATGTTGAGGTGTATCTTACAAATAATAATTTAATTAACAATTGAATTATTTACACTATAGTATAATTAATTGAAACGGACAAAGACGCTGAAGAGGAAGAAAGTAAAATGGAGAATTCCAATCGTGCTGAGAACTGAGATTTCACCCTCGCCGACGAATATACGCGAGGTTGCAGCGTTGAGCACCGTATACCTTATGAACCTTATTAAACGTAATAATGCAAGAGAGAAAAATGTTTCTGGCATTTAACCCACTACATGGATAGGAATTCTAAAATTTTCCATGTACATATTTCCATTAATGGTACTTCCTATATATGTGTAGCAGACACGATAAGGTTACGTACACAGACACATTTCACCCAAGCTTTTATTATCGGAACAATGTATATCACTAACCCTTGATTATTAAAAAGAATTATACAAAAAGAGAAAATTAACAATCGCAATAATATATACACGTATATTATTCGAATGTGTTGATTTAAAAAAAATTAAATGGTATGTACCTTTATATTTTCACTATTACCTAAAAAATATATGTCAATCACTTATAGTGTGCTTATAAAGTAATTTCTATTTTGAAAGTATAACACTTGTCTAAGTAGATGTGCATAAAATGTTACTAAAAACAAAAAAAATATCTATTATTACAACTTGAATTTTTATGCTTACAATTTTAGACGTTTGCATACTTACTCGAAAATTATTAGTCTGCATAAAGCAATTGTTTAAATATCATACGAATTAACGTATCTTAGTCATATTTTATATTTGTTTATTTTTAAGTATTTAATAAAATGTTAATGATTTCGATTAATAACAAGAAATTTAAAAAGGGAAACTATGATCGAGTGGGCAAATGTGAAAGTTGCGCATTTTTCGGACAAAATGGTAGCTATATTTTAATTTCCGTTTATTAATACAAAAGAGGAATTGCTTTATAAACACTTAGTATACATTGGGTATCTATAGGCTCGTAACGCGTGGACTTGTTGGAGGTATTCATTCGCGGCGAGGAAAACGGGAGGATTCAACTTGTGATAGTGCTATAGGATTAAATTAACCGCGACGGAGGACATTGCAAATTATTATGTGCGCACGCCATTGAACGAGCCACCAAAATTTTCACCGCGTATATGTATATATGTGTGTATATATATATATACGCACACATGCGTTTAATTAAAAACCACGTAAGGTTAAATAAAAAAAAGTAAAAGCGTATATAGACGAGTAAACGAATATAATAAATAAACAAAATATATACAAGAAAAAAAGATGAACAGTTAGGAGGACAGCTTTTTACTTTTTGATTCGTCCGCATTGATTGATGATGGCCAACGCGGCGGGCATTAGAGAGGCAAGTGGAAGATCTTATATCAAGTATAAATCACTACCTGAGACTCTTAACGAAAAATTTGGAAAGGAGTAACCCGTTAACGTGCGTGCATCTGTCCTATCGACGTTTTAAGTATACGTTTTTTCCCGCTATGTAAAATATATATGCATATGTACAAACACTATACACACTACAGCAGTAATTAGTATTTGTTTGATCCGTAGGGGAAGAAGATGATATAGAAAGTGAATAAATGAAAATAATGAGGGTTAGGAGAGATAAAGTAGTCTACCGATCCGTTGGCGATCTATAACATTAAACGATGTGCGTTCAGTGCCTTTTTGATTATGATAATGACGTTGGATCAAGAACGCTCACATTCTTCCACACACGATTACACGCGCGCACACACACACACACACAACTACTGTCCATTGCATAGAAACCATTCTTATATTGCGTTGACATCCGTTTACCCCATGGAAAAGCATGACAGTGGATACCGCATGCGATTACCAAGTTTTTTTCTTAGTGCATACAGCTGACACTTGATGAGAAGCTATCAACGGTGCAGTTACAGGGCCGAGATGACGGTTAAATCCACGCTCGTGGGTAGAAAAATACGCGGACGCGTAAATAGAAGTATGGGCGTTAAATATGAAACGTTTCGTTAAGAGTGCGGTTATTGGATAATGCTTGTAATTCGTCAAGAAAAAAAAATAACTATAAAAAAGAAAAAAATTATAAAATTAAGTAAAATAAAATAAACATAGCCGCAGCCAGTTAGAAGTGTGACGAGTACACGTATTTTTATAAATTTATTTCGATATCAACGCTATCACGCTAAATACTTGGAGAAATATGTATGAATGTCGTGCGAACTATTGTAAGTAAAACAAAAAATAAAGTAATTGTAAACTAGATTATCTTGAAGTAAAGTATAATATTGAGAGAGGGTTATGAGAATGATTAAGAATGTGGTGTAATCCTATTATAATTTCAAAAGAGAGATTAGATTTTATGGGGAAAATATAATACACATGTGTATCTATACTCTCTGAAGTGATGCGACATATTAATATTATTACAAAACAATATAATTATTATTTTTATTATTATTATGAATTTCATTACACTTTATTATTATTAATATTATTACATGAAAGAGAAAATCACAGTTCGATCACATTATATAATGAATACCATCGCCACTGTGGAGAATTTTGGTGTATCTGTAATATTATAAATGTATATAAGAAAACAAAGTTTATCCGATCGAGCCCCAACTAGGGTTATTAGAAACTACTTTGTACATAATATACATAATATGAATAAATATAGATATACGTAATATCGAATGTTTTGTTTCATCTCTTTATATATTTAGAAAGAAAATGTGTACATCCAATATTTATTTTTTGCAGTATTAATGCGTTTTGTGCAGGAGCAAATATTGGTAAGTAACAATGAAGATACATAAGATAGTTCGATTCAAAGTATGGTTATATACTTGATAAGAGTTCTTAAGCGACAACGACCTCCGATATAAAAACAAAAATTAAAATAACTGATCTATTTGATGTAATAAAACTCTCATCGACATCATCGAGCTCATCTATCACTGGAGGTATCTCTTCTAGGTAATAGCGTCTAATAATAGGCTCCAACACGTGATTAAAAAAATGCTCTTTCCCATTGATTTTGCAACCATACCTCAATGTTTGACGTGGGCTTATCCTAAGGAGCACTAAAGTCTTTTTGATCTTCTCCATCAGACCTTTTTTCTCATTTTTGGAATAGTCCATGCAAACTCGGCTTATCATCGCAATTGTAAAAACAAACAAGAAGGCTCTCAACCTGATCACGCAGTTGCTTCTGCCGGGTCTCAAACAAGCCGGCTTAATAGACGATATATCTCTTATCCACGATATAGTCTCTTTGCAATATCTAATATTCAAAACACATTTTGCTGAAAGGCAGATCTGATGCCAGATGAGGGGATATAAGCTTTTGTATCTGTAATATATTTTGTGAGACATTGTTTAGTAATTTGAACAATCTGTAGTCCTAAAAGTAACTAACATTTCTCTCAGTGTAGGTATGTAATATTAAAATCTCTTGAGAGACACATTCACGGAAATTGCGGGATCATCAAATACTAGGATCCACTAAAAATCAAATAGCCCGCCACGCAGAGCGTACATGTGTATCAGTTGTAAGTCGTGACTACAAGTGTGTCGACATTTCCTGTATAGCAGTTTGGTTGGTCGCCGTACTGCGGTCTGCGATCGCTTGTTGGAGTAAAGCAACATGTATACCACTGTATACATATAGAAGTTAGAAGGCGATAGTGGGCGAAAGCTGCTTGAAAATACTTATTTTTTTCAAATATGAACATAAATATCTAGCTAGTTTTTAATAATACTATATATTAGTATTCTTAAGTGTCACGTAAAAATTTTTCTTAAAATTAAAAATTTCCATTTCCTTCAAGAAATGAGTGCAAAAAAGCCGAAGATAATCGTCTTTGATTTAGGTTAGAGTTGACTTTATGATTTAATGTTGTTTTTAATAATATTTTAAACATAAAGAAATTATTTTTGTAATAAAAACATTAGACACATTACTATAATTCTACAAACATTTAATGTCTATATGTATATGTCTTAAAGTATCCAATTATGACTTTTCTATATTGCAAAATTAAAACTTAATTTATGATTCCAAATGTGTTTATATTTTTTAAAGTGTTTTAGCTTAAAATTGCTTTAAAAGTTAATTTAAAATATGAACAATATTAATTGATTAAGTATAACGAAATTGAAAGATATATAAAGACTATTCCATAAATTGTTAACAAATTTTGCTTTGTCTTGGCATGTAGATTACACACTTTGGCCTTTTCATGTCGATTGTGAACCTGTACCATTTAAAATGTTTGTATATAATAACATCTTCAATTGATTTATTTAACAATTAAAAATTGTTATTAGAATCATAAATTTGTTTTAGGCGAAATAATCAAGTAGTTGATTCTCATGGAAGTGTAGTAAAACCATTTCCAGATTCCCCTGAAATCTTAAAACAGTTAACTGAAGAGGGTTATGAAATTGGAGTAGCTTCCCGAACTGGTGAAATCAGGGGGGCTAATCAATTGTTAAACTTATTTGGGTGGGAAAAATATATTACGTATAAAGAAATATATCCAGGCAAAAAGACTGCACATTTTTCCAAGTAATGATACACCTATTTTGATGTTTATAATTTAATAATTTCATTTAGTAACAAAAATATATTTTCTTAGAATAAAAAGTGCAGCAGGTGTTGAGTACAAAGATATGATTTTCTTTGACGATGAAGAAAGAAATATTTATGATCTAAATAAAGTAGGAGTATTATCAATTTTTGTTAGAAATGGAATGTCTCATAAAGTTATAGAAGAGGGATTACGTAAGTTTTCGAACAGAAAAGAATGAACAAAATAATTAGATTGTAAAAATATAATATTTTTCAATTTTTAAAAATATTAGAATACAAATAAAAATTATAGGTAAAAGAATTAATTCGTTTTAGTCATTAATTTATAATACTGTACTGGTCCAATAATAGATATATCATCATTTTTATCATTTTTAAAATTAAAAAATTTTGCACAACTGTACTGAGGGTTATAGTCTAATAAATTTAACATATATTCATTTACTTGATCTTTAGTTATTAGTTTAAGTAATAACGATTTTAAAGAATCACTGTCAAAATTGTTAAAAGGACAACCACCTTCATAGTTTGATCCAGATATTTGTTCCTGCAAAATATAGGCTTTATTAAAAATCTTTTGTTGGAATCTTTCTTATTTTGTGTTATTAAAAAAATTATTGATATTAATAAATATTGTTTTGTAACATATTACTAAAACATTTGATAAAAAATTTAAGCACTTTAAATATTATTTTCACAAACAAGAAGCTACAATTATGATCTTGATCACAATGCAAGAATTTTTAATTCTAAATAAAATTTATCTTACACAAATATTCTTGCAGTTTGGGGCTTTATAATTTTTTCTACCTCCTTCTAAACCATACATGTGTCGAATGCTGTAAGTAAATTTTTTTGCATCAGTTTGCCAGTCATGTTTGCATAGTGATGTACAATTGTGAGGTTTAGAATATTCATTTCTCCAATAAATTAAAGCATCTTCTAAGCTCATTCCACATTCTTTTAAAAATAATGAGTAGTATAAACGCGCATAGTGACTTAAACGATGTTTATGTCGAAGTTGATAGTGTAAATGTGCCATGCAAGGAGGAAAATTGGAAATTTCCTTATCAATATTTGAGGCTGTAATTGTTCCACAGTTGTACTCTTTATTTGATAAAGCTCTATTTAGTTTTTGATAAATAGCATTGAATCGAGGATCTGCTAGAACATGTTCTACAGAATTTTGTACTTTTCTTTCAAATGATACAAATGTTTTAAATAAAGATTGAATCAGTTCTTTCCATTGTGAACAATAAACTATAGCTAATCCTCTACAAAGGTCAACAGTCTTTTTCTCTATTAAGTCTGGTATTAATTCAAAATCAACTAAAACAAAAATTTAATGCATAAGCTTTTGATTTGAAATGTAATAAAATTATTTTAAATATTATTACTAGTTTGATGATATTTGGTGCATTGTTTCGAGTGTTGTTTCGATACAATATGCTTAAAGGTTTTAGGTGACAAATAAAATGTAGTAAATTGTATCAATGCATCATCTACTGGGTTAGTAACTTTTTCCCTTCTTTTTATATGCCTTAAAATGGTTCTAAAAAATCTATATATTTGCTTTGGCTGCATATGTGATAATCTAATTTTAAATAGTAAGGTTTCTTTATTAAACCAGTATGAAAATAATTCCTCAGATTGTGATAGTAATAACCTGAAATACTGACTTATGAGTAACATTGAAATTATCAAATTTGCACAAAAACATTTTGCATACCTTATAATAAAATGACCAATGTAATCATGCACTGAACCTTCTAATAAGTATTCAAATTTCCCTTCAAAAGTTTGATCACCTTGTTTATCTAAAACATGTAAAAACTCTAACCGAGAAAATACAATTTCCTCCAAAGTATGTATCATAACCAACCCTTTAGGTGGTTGAATGTAAAACATGATTACATTAGCACTAAAAGGCAATAATGTAATTATAAAAGAATCAAAAAATTAAACTAATAAATAAAACTGCATTTTTAGGTTAGAGACTTTGAAAACAGTATCATTTTCAATTCGAGGTAAAATAATTTGCGGTATTGCATGATGCAAAATAAAATTAATAAAAATTAAATGAACAGTAAGTATTTAACAGTTGTTATAATTGGTAGAAACATGTTGATATTATTCATCGTTTAAATGCATCTTTGCGAAGAGCATTGGAGTAACTTGGAGCAACTTGGAGTAACTCGGAACAATCACAAGTGATTCAAAAGTCAAATTTCGGAGTACTTAGAAAAGAAACCAACAGGGCGCGCAACTGAGTGTTCGCATGGAGACTGGACTCCCGAGAACGTGCTGCCGTAAGTGCATTATTGTGCACGGCGTAGCTGAAAAAAGTCCGAGTATTTTACAACAATAATTTGCAGATAACAAGGTTGTGAATCTCCGTGATCTCACGAGATCCAACATAATTGAGTATAGTATAGCGGGAAAAAAGCCTTCGTTTCATATTGCAAAAAAAAATTGCTAGACTTATATTAAATTTTACTTGAAATTTATACATCATTTTTAAAATATATATAAGTATGACGGTATTTGTTTATAATGCAAGTGTAAAACTAATTTTTAATCAAACCGTTCTCTCCGAGTATTCGAATAAAGACATTATAGATGCTGCACATAAACTATTTATTGAATGATTACGGTTGTACAACATTGATCGAAAATGAGAAATTTATACGCTTATCATATTGCCTATACGCATATATAATGATTTCTACTCTTAATCAATGTGCAAACCGTTTATATTCACCGGTTGGTATTCACAAAACGTAAAGATTCGTTACTCAAAACATCCACTGGAAGACGTTAATTTTGTGATTAGCAATGATGGCAATGCTTAGAATTGTGGTGATCATTATGCTGGCTGGGTCGATGGCTTGGATCATGTTTAGGCATTTGGGACCAGCAACATGCATCCGGTTGGTTAAAACTGTTTGCAATGCAGGTACCTGGACAGGGTCCGCGAGGGCAACCCAACGGAGGACACGTTATGTTGCAGATCTCTGGCTCCATTGGTCTACAAATTGAATTCATGGTTAATTAATAAAAAAAATTTGTTTTGAAAACAACTTTATTCTAACGTGTTATTTAGTCGGCACAAAAGCTCTCTTAAATCATTTAGGTAGTTGCGATTTTGTTTTTTATTTTTATGAACCATTTCCGTTTTTTATTTGCTTAAATATGTTCTCTTTTACTTGTAATTTGGAATTTTTAAATATTTTAAATTTTAAATGTTGAGATTATTTTTAATAATACTTGATTTTTATGAAATGAATAAAACCGAACGAAACATAATTTTGATAGTCATTTTAATTGAGTAAGCAACAACTTCACTAGTCATTATCGAACTTTTAATTTCGATCCTGACATTTTCGATATTTTACATATTAATGAGTTCAAATGGATTATTAGGTAGTAAAAGTAAATAAAGTTATTAATGTTGTAATATCTTTTAACGTTTTATAATATAAAAAGTAATAACAGCTCATAAATCCCATAATGGAACTTATAATCATTACGAGATCTTATATCAATCACATAATATAATTCTAGAAATTTAAATGTTTTGCTTCTTATAATTTGACTACAAAAATATTAATTGTTTAAATGATAGTGTTTGTTGCTTCACTTTCAAAATCATTACAAAATTTTTTAGTTCGATATTCTAAATCTGTTGCTCTTTATTTTTGCAATTTCATTTGTAATTGAAGTTTATCATACGGTTTTAATTTTTCACGAGGACGTTGTTAAATATTCATCCTCTAAAAAGTATTATCATAATAGTTATACGTATTATGTTCAGTTTTGGAGACGCATGCGACTTGACCCACCCGGTAATGAGTGAAAGTTGTGCTCTGTAATAAAAGATGTCGCTACTCTTGACTCAATTCATTGACTAAGTTTAAAAAGAGGATAAGTGCGGAAGATTGCGCGGGAGTGTAAAGCTAAGGGGAGGGGAGAAAGAGAAGGAGAAAGAGGGGAAAAGGAGAAAGAGCTTTCGAAAGCGAAAGCTCGAGATGCGCAGTCGTTTCTAGAGGTATATCGCATGAATTCCGCAGCTTTTTCGATGAAACGATATCGATATTCAATCAACGAGAGTGACGTCATGCGCATTAATTGAATCCCGATAGGGAATACGTGTACTCGAAATATGCAATCCGATCAGCGCTGCATGTTCTCGTCAAAAATAAAAATTAACCGAGAACCAAACTGCTGCGATGAGGCGCATCGGCACTCGCCTTTTTATCTTTGATGGGGAACAAACTGATGGATTTCATGCGGCGCAATTTCTCCGGCAGTTGTCAAATGATCCAATCGATACGTAGAATCTCGGGTGAATTTATGAAATCGCGACAATGACTACAATGTTTATTTAAGTTATAGTTCGCAGTATCACTATTTAATTGGAGCGCTAAACGGAAACCGCTTCCGGCGAGCCGCGCGCACATTCCCTCGGCAGATAAAACACTCCACGGGAATAATTAAGCCCTCCAAGTGCCCCCGCGTCTTTTTTTCCCCCCCATCCTCCCGCGAGGCAGTTTGCACGCTATTACGATATAATCCCGAATTATGAGAGCAATTTTTATTAGCCCCGGCATTTTCAATTTTAAAGCGGTCTGCGCGAGCGGGGCGAATCCGCTAATTGCATTTTTTAGAATCCCTGCGAATTGAATGCGCGATGAGGGGGAGAATCTCGGCGAGCGCGGCAGCTGGAAGCGAGCATTCTTGAAATTCTCGAAAAAGCCAATCGCCGCGAATGGAGTTGGGGACTGTTATTTTACTGCAATTGTGCTTCGCGACACGTGTATAATGAAGAGATTGTTCGCGATTGGCGGCGCATTATACTTTTATGGGGGAATGTGCAAATAAAGCTTTGATTCGTGTACCCTAGTTGAGACGGAGCAACGAACGATGTGAGCAATTGTAAATACCGCCGCACAATGGCCGCCTATATGTCTATATATCTGACATAATAATCCGCCTCGCAATAGGCTATGATATTACGCAATTTAGTAACGATAACATTACGGGTTTTCGTAACCATGTACGATTAATAAAAAATTTACTCGAATCGATTATACTTTCATTCTCCACTGTTATACACATAAGTATAGGGTAGATTATTCGGTACGAGAGAACGAGTTTATTATAAATTACACACGTCTATATACAATAGTGAAGAATATGGAATTATAATTCAATGTTTGATGATTATATAAAGTTTACAGTTGCGTACATAGGTCGGTAACAAGAGAAGGCAGTTGACCACTGTACAAAATCACAATGAATACCAATTAAAATATTCGAAAATTAATTTTGTTATGATTGCTAAATATATTTCGACTTGTGCAATAAAATTAAATAATCTAGTCATATCATATAGTAATAATGTATCCGATATCTGTATAGATATTGGATAAAAAGGTGTTTTTTACTTATTCATGTGTATTGCAAGATGCATTGTACATACCTGTAATAATATAATATTAAAAATGAATTTGAATTAGAGGTAGCATTGGAGGTACTGTGAGACTCGTCAAAGTCAGGTGAGTCATTAAAGTTGTATTAAAATTTTTATTTTAGTGTATACTGCTGCTTAAACCGAGTCATAGACGTAAATATTTGAAGCATAACAGAATGTAATTTTTTTATTATTTTGATGTGTTGAGTGCTTTGGTATTTTGTAATTTTAGAACAAGTGTTTCTTATTTATAAATATAGATTTTCATAACAAGGGAGAAAGCACAAACATTTAACTAAATCGTTATTTAATGGCGCAGGGGCTACTTTAAATCTGCGTAAATAATAGATAATTGGAGATACGTATAATTGTAAATGTTTGGAGAACCGTGGCGTAATGCGTTAATCGTTAGGGAGACTGCTGCGCGAATAAGATTAATAATAGGTGCATCGAAGAATAAGAATAAGAGAGGGAGATGGCGGCTGGGGGAAATTCGGCTAATTATCCAGAATTGGCAGTTGAATCTAGTGTTCAGGAGGCAGAATGAGCAATAAAGCAATCAGTTTGGAGGGGAATCCCGGGGCATTATTATTGGATGGGCGTTGTGTGACTTTTAAATAGAATCTCGGCTGTCGCTTAAAAGAGCTAGCAACTTAGTGATCGCGGCGTTTCTCTGGAGAGTTCCGAAACAATATACGAGGAGGCCCTGCCAAGAAACGCCTCTGCAGAATTCCGCGATGCCTAGGGAAGTAGGCTGGACGGCGCGGCGCGGCGGCTGGGGATCGAGGTGGGAGGGCGGTCGGGTTAGCCGGATAGATAGAGCGAGGATAGAGGGGGAGGGGGTGGCGCGGGCGGGGGCGGAGGGGCGGCGGGGGCCGACGGGGATGGCGGGAAGGGAAGCGCGTCCCGGGCGGTGGGCGGGTGGGCGGCGCAGGGCGGCGGCGGCGGCGGCGGCGGCAGCTGGGAAAATAGCCGGGGCGAGGAGGCATTTAGCGCGAGTGCGCGCTTAAGAGGGAAAGTGGGCGCTAATCAATCGGTGGGCGGGAAAAAGGAGCGGCCGCGCGGCAGAGTCGGGCTGCGGGCGAGGCGCGCGCACGAGCCGCCAGCCGGGGCGCAACCTCGTTAGCCGGCGGCCTGTCCCCCCCCCCGACCCCCCGTCCCCCCGTAATGGCTCCTAAGCGGCGCTCGCGCGCTATAAATCCCCGCGGCGGGATGTCTGCGAGACTGGCGGTCGGTACGCGCGGGGACTGCCCTTAACGGGCCGCAAGCTCCGTCATCCGGCGCGGGCCGCGCGCCGAGCATCGCGGTCGATGGGCGCGGGCCGACCGCCGGCCGCGCTTAAGTGGAACACGACCCAGTCCGGTCAGACGGGAGCTCGCGCCCGCGAGGAAGCGGCCTCGGCGGGCCCGATCCTCCCGCGGCCGCGCGCGCCTCAGTCAATCCGAGGGCTTGGCCTCGTTCGTCCAGTTGGAGTGCCGGCGGCACGCGCGGCCACGCAGAGCTACAAAGTTTGAAAAGAGCCAATGAGGCGGCTCGGGGGAGTGGGGCTTGCATAAGCGCCGAGGTCCTGGGCGGCTGGCCGCGCAAAGCCTGCAGCGCCGGCGGAGCGGCCGGGGAGGGCAATTTCACACTGGTTAAGCTGGATAAATCGGGAGGATCGGGCGCCGGGGGCGGCCGAAAATAAAGCGCTTGACCCCCGGAGCGGCGGCGGCGGCGGCGGCGGCGGCGTCGTCGTCGGCGGCGGCGGCGACGGAGCCTGAGGCTGAGGCTGCGGCCGCGCCGGGGGGGTAGGGGCGGCGCCCCACTCCGCGGGCCGGGCACGCGCGCCTCGCCATCGGCGGCGGCGGCGGCGGCTCGGGCCCCCCACCCGGGCGGCGCGGGCGGCGCGCGCCGTACCCTAAATCTCGCGACAATCAGTCAGCGAGCGGCAGCGAGGGAGAGCTGAAAGCGCGCCTGGCGAGCCCTTCGGGCTGGAGCGAGCGGCCCTTGGCCTCGGCTCTGGAGCACGTGCGCGCGGCCTGGCGCCGCAGTGCGGGATGCGGCCCGGGGCCCGGGCTTTGGGCGCGCGGCCCCGCGCCCCCGGTGACACCTGTTGGGCGGGCGCGCGCCCCCCGCCGCCACCCGCCCCCCAGGAAGCCGGCTGAGCTTGCGAGGTCGCGAGCGCCAGTGGGAGGAGGAGGAGGAGGAGCGCCAGGGCGCCGCAGCGCAGGAGCCTTTGGCGCGCGCGGGCATGCGGCTCGAGTGAGGGCGCAGTGAGGGCGCAGTGAGGGCGCAGTGAGGGCCCCGGGCGTTTATGGCCCAAGTGCTCCTGGAGGCGGGAGCCCGGGCCTCGGGCGCGCGCTTCGGCCCCGGCCTGCAGATGCCCTCGGACGCGGAGTCGGAGGAGGCGACCGTGGCGAGGGCCGCGACGGAGGGCGAGGGCCGCGAGGAGCCGGACAAGAAGCGGGAGCGGGAGCCGCGGGAGCCGGGGCCCGGGGCCCAGGGCCAGCCCGGGCGCCGCGTCGCCTCCTGGCACGAGCACGTGTACGCGACGCCGCCGCGCACCCCGACGCCCCACCGCATCAGCGACATCCTCGGCTGGAGCTCGGGCCCGCGGGTCAAGCTCCTGGCCCCGACGCCGCGGAGGCTGAGCGCGGCGAGTCCGCTGCTGCGGGCGCCGGTGCCGCTCTACTCGCCGCTGCCGGCCCACTCGCCCGCCTCGGTCCACACGGTAGGTAGCGCCAGCCCCCCGGCGAGTCCCCGGCTAACCGGCCCGCCTCGCCTGCAGGGCAGCCTGACCTCGCCCCCGTGCACGCCCTCCCCGGCCTCGCCGATCCTCTCGCCGGCCTCCGCGGCGAGCTACGGGAGCGCCGGGGGCCCGGGGGCCCACCCGCCGCCGGCCGCCTTCCACGAGGACCCGGAGGACCGGCCGCTCAACCTGACGACGGGCTCGCGGCGCCCGCCCACCCCGGCGCAGCCCCAGCCGCTCCCGGGCTTCCGGGAGCCGCCGAAGGCCGAGCCGCCCGCCTTCCTCTTCGGCCTGCAGCAGCACCAGGGCTTCGGGCTCAACGGCCAGGCGGCCCAGCCCGAGGGCCCGGCCAAGCTGCACCTGCGCTCCCCCGGCAAAGGTCAGTCGTCCGTCCAGCCGTCCGCCCAGGACTCGTGCCGGTTACCCGCTCCCACCGAAAGGCGCCCGCGTCTCCCGCGGCTTCTTTTTCCTCTCTCCGCTCTGCGTACACAGAGGCGCGCGTGCGAGCCTCTCTGGGGGGGAAGCGCTCGCGCGGCTTAATAGCCTCGGCCGGCCGATGTGTATCAAAGACGCGCCGAGGCGCTCGCCCGGTTCGAGGAGGCTCACTTATAGGGGTCCGAGTCGCCTCGAGTGCGCGGCCCGCGCGTGCCTGCATTATGTTTTACTTACACACTGTGTGCACTTGGCAAGCCGGCGAGAGTTTGCCCGGCGAGATAGGATCTCGAGGCGGCCGCCGTCGCGGTTATTCACTTGCGACTCGGGCCCGCGTCCCGCCCACGCGAGCCGCGGGTCAAAAACTCGTCGGCCAATTAGCGGCCCGCGGGCGATACTCGCGCCCCGCGCCCGCGCGTATAAATACTCGCCCGGGTTATATTTATTGCGCGGCGGGGCCGGGAGGAGCGGATAAACTAATCATCGGGGCAGAATCCGATCGGCGCCCGAGCGGCCCCGCCGGCTTTTATATAAACGCCGGGGAAAAAAAAGCGAGAGAGTGAAAAAAAAAAAAGAGAAAGGAGAGCGGGGCGTCCTTCCGGCGCGGGCGCGCGGCTACCGCTTAAAATAAATCTATCACTCGGCGTTCGCGTTTAACGAGGTAATTCACTCGGCGCTCGCGATAAAAGTTGAGCGGGTGCGCGCGCGCGCGCGCGAAAAAGGGAGCAGCCCGGGATAATAAAGAGAGAGCGAGGGGGGCGCGCGCGCGGAGAGGAGAGCGCGGTCGGAAAGTTCGTCGGGGCCGGGGGGGGGGGGGGGTCGGCACGCGGGCGTAATCCCGCGTAACGAGGAGGTAAACACGGGGCGGGGGGGCCCGCGGGGGCGGCCGGGGCCGCTGATGTAAGAATGCGATTGCGCTATGCGCGGCATCCGCTGCGGAACGCCCCGCTCTGATCTATAAGCCGGCGCGAGTGCGCGCGCAAGCTCTCCGATTGCCCTTTGTCCGTCCGGAGCGCGCGAGACGAGGAGGACGTCGACTACGACGACGACGACGACGACGACGACGACACGCCGGCTCTCAAGTGCGCGGGCTCCGCTCCCTCCGGCTGCCCCACTCCCCGGCGGCCCTCCCCGCCAGCGCCGCCGACGCGGCGACTCGGATGTGCCCGAGTGTGTATATAGCCCCGGCGGCTGGCCCGATTAGCGATCGCCGCCAATTGCCTCGCCCAATCTCCTCGAGATCCCGAGGTCTCTCCTCGGAGGGCTCGCGCCGCGGTTGGGAAAAAGCCCCTTTACCTGCCCACTTGGCCCCTGTCTACGTGCCCGAGAGTAGTTGATGGGATTCGCGGGGGGATAGAGGGCTTGGCCCCCCAGGCCCCGGGGCTCCCCCTCGAGGTCGATTGTGCGAGACGAAACAGCCGGTGTACGCTATATCTGCCGGATATTCACTCGCCGGCAATTATCGGCGATCTAAAATTTGACGCTCTCTCGCCGGGCGCCCGATGATTAAACTTGATGAAAAACTAGTCGACTTTCATCGGGACAATGCCGAGCCGATGCTTTTTGTCGAGATTTTATGTTTTTTATTTTTTTTTTTTCCTTTTTTTTCCTTTTTTATCTCTACGTGTACATCCAAAGGGTTCGCCCACGCGAGCGGATACGTGTACGTGCAGATGGATATGCGCGTATCGATTGACGCGCCGCCCGGGGGGAGATTGAGCCGAGGATTTTTATGAAAAGCGAATAATAATTGTGTTAAGCGGCGAATAAACAAGGTCTGGGTAGAGCAAATAAATGGCGCGGGGCCGCCGGGCTAGTCGGGGGAGTCGGGCGCTCGGGAGCGCCGATTAAACCGTATATAGGGGCGGTAAAGAGGACATCTGCATGATCGTCAATTGTTAATGGGCCGCGGCGGCCCTCTCGAAAGCCACTTTCCCCGGGGGCGAGGCCGCCGCGTATTAGACGTAAAACTGGGCCCCCACAGGCCCGCGAGGACAGGGGCTGTGGTGGTGGGGGGGCTCGCGTTATATCGGGCGCGCGGCGGCGCTGCGGCGGTCCGCGAGAGTTTATTTGAAAAGTTGTAACGGGGCCAGTGCGGGGGCGCGGCGAGGAGTCAGCCGGCGGCGTTTAACACCCTTTATTGCGGCGAGGCTCCTTTTTCAATGGGCCATCTGGCGCGGGGCGTATATATCCGCGGGAGAGCGGCGGCGGCGGCGGGCGAGGCGTCACTTTCACCGGCGCGCCGCGGCCGCTGTTTAGGCTCCACCCCGGCGACAGTTAAAAAAGCGTATAACCCGGGCCGCGGCGCGCAAATTTTTATCGGCCCCAATAGCCCCGGCGGCGGCGGGGCCGGGGAGGCAGGGGCGGCGGGGGCGGCGGAGGGGAGGGCGGCAGGGGCGGCGGCGGGGAAGCGCGCGAAAGAGGCAAGTTTGCCCGGCGCGGCGAAGCCACAGGTTCATAAACTATGCGCGCGGCGGGAGGATAAGAGCGCTAATGGGGAGCGAAGACGGCCACGCGGACGGGGCCCCTCGCGGGCGCGCCCGGGCTCCGGGGGACTCTTCCTCGGGAGCCGGGGGGCCGGGGGGCCGGGGGGCCTGTGCGCCTGCGTCGCCGGCATCCGGCGTCCGCTCGGGCGTCCGTCTCTCCCTCGCTCCGTGAAATCGATGACTCGCCTGTAATGGAGAGAGCGAGAGGGAGCGAGGCGGCGCGCCTCGGCCGCTCCGCCAAAACATTCTCCGCCCGCGCGTCCTTCCATAACCGTCCTCCCTCGGGCGCCCCTGCGCCGCCCCTGCGCCGCCCCTGCGCCGCCCCCACCCCGGGGCCGCGGGCCGAGGCCGGCGGTGGGGCGAGGCGCCCGCCCCTGCGATGTATAGCGGCGCGCGCGCCGCCGGACGCCAATGAAAGTCGCGCGCCAACGAGCTTGCGGCTAGGGGCCCCGCAAGCCCGGCTATCGATCTCCCGTCTCGATAAAAGCCTCATCAAACATTCAGGGCGCATTTAATAAGGAGCCCGCCGGCCGGCCCGCCTCGCGCCTAATCGCCCACCGGCCTTCGCGGAAGCGCCGCCCAATTGCCGGAAAACGGCCAAACTCCCCAGCCGGCTACTCGCCTTTTTATGCCTCCGTGTTCATTGAATGGGCCGGCGGGTCCTATCGCTCCTCGGCTCCTCCGCCCGGCCACTCGACTCCCGCCCGCCGACTCGCGTATAATCGCCCGCGCCTATATGGATTCCCGAGAATTAATATCGCAGTCCGCCAAATAACCCGGCGATTTACGAGGGCCGCGGGCTATTACACCCTCGCGCACCCGCCATTTTTAACCGGCTGCCCATTAGCCGGCTCTTGTGCAACACGAGCTGCCATTTATAATGCCGCGGCGGCCGGCCTCCCGAGCTAGACGAGCGCCGCGGGTTTTGTGCGGCCCTCGCGGTCCACACCTACACGCGGGATCGAGCCAGCCGATCGAATCGACGGCGGAGGAGCCTTTGGGCCAATTACCGGCCGGCCGCGAAATCCGCAAAAAGCCCGGGGGGTCGGCTCGCGGGCCTCGCCTCCGTTCCCCGAATGCTTATTACGTGCGCAGCGCGTGCACGCGGCAGTTGAAATCGGACCGAGTGGCCTCGGCTCGGGCCGAGGTCCATAAAGCACCGGTGAAATTTCACCGGGGGCCGCCGCTATGCCGGCGGCGCAGCTGCGATATCCTAAGCCCGCGTAATAAACCGCGCGATAATCGGGCCGCGGCTCCGATTTCGATAATTACACGCGGCAATTAGGGGGGGCTCCCGCGCACCCTAATTAGTCAGCCCGGCGCGCAATTAAAATCCCCGGTGGAGAGGCGGCGCTTCTTCCGCGGCGTTAATTGCCGGCTCTCGCGGGGCTCGTCCTTGGATCGCGCGGTGCACGCGGCTCTATAGGCACTCGGGCTCGTAGGGCGAGCGGCCGGCACTCGTTAGCGGCCGCGCGGCGACAATTAAGACCCGGGCGCCGTTTGATCTTATCCCCGGCTCGGCGGCGGGCGCGGGTTCCTTGCGCCCCCGGGGCCATTAAGCCCGCGATTGCGGCCCTCCTCGCGCCTCCATAAGCCTCGGGGGCGGCCCCGGCTTTTGATGGCGGGCCGCGCCTATGCGCGCCCCGGCCGATTATACGCCGCGCGGGTTAAACGCTTGTAACGACGCGGCGCCTGGGCTATCGATCCCCCGCTCGTTACGCCCCGGTTTAAGGCCACATAATCGGGGCGTTATCGCCGGGGGCCGCGCGGCCGGCCCTGCCTAATTAGCGGGCCCGGCCGATCGGGAGGGCGCCAGCCCCCCCCCCCCCCCAATCACGAGGGCTTCCTTTGCCCCGCGCTCGCGCACGAGCACCGAGGCCGACGAGGATCCTCGGCTTTTTTCCCGGCCCGGCCGTCCGGCGGACCGCCTCTCGAGGCGCGCGCAAAAAAGAGTAAAGCCGATCCATTACTTTATTGTCTGCCCCCGGGGCGGCCCGCGGCTCTCCTCCCTCTATTAGTTAATGAAGTAGCGTGTAGTGCCGGGGAGATCGATGGGCCTTTGGCCCTTTTTTTCCCTTGGACCGCGGGCCGGGGATCGGGGGGATCGGGGCGATCGGGGCGATCGGGGCGATCGGGGGAATCGGGCCGCGGCCTCGCCCCCGCCCCGGGCCAAGGAAACTCGGGCGGACTCCTTTATCGGCCGGTTTATTGCATCATCGAGCCGGCGCTGTTGCCGGCGGCTCCTCGATACCCATCGCCGCGTGAAAAGCGCCGTGGCGCGCCCTCGGCCTGGATAAACATCCGCCGCTGTCCGGGGCTAATTGAAAGAGGCCGCGCGGCCGGGCCTCGGGGACCCGCGCGGGGCCCCCTCGGCTATAAATACCCCGTCGGAATCGGCGGGGCTCCGCGGGGGCTCGGGAGGAGCCGGGGGACGGGGGGCCGCGCCTGTCACGTGTCGACGTTCGGGAGAGCATCCAGATTAATTTCCAGTGCCTATCGGGCGCGGGCGGGGCGCCGGGCGCTGGGGCCGAGGGCCGCCGGGCTGCACGCGCGCATAGCGCGGCATCCATTCGGAACATTTGCCAGAACTGCGTATTGATCGGTTTCGCCGGCTCATCGAATACTAAGTAAGCCCTAGCGTCACATCCAACCCTCCCTGGCGCCCCTCGGCCCCCGGCGGCGGCGCGAGCGGCGCGCCCCTCCGCCGCCGCCGCCGCAGCCGCCGAGCGTACACTGTGACACTCGGGCGGGGGGGGTGGCGCGGGGGCCGCGGGGCAAGGGGGGGGGGGGTTGGGGGCCGAGCGGCGATACACCACCCAATTAACACCCCTAAACACGCCACCGCAGGCAGCCGGGCGGCCCGGGAGGTTAACTATAGGGGGCCGCCCGCCGCCCGCCGCCCGCCGCCCGCCGCCCCTCCGAGGGAGAATGCGGGCTGCGCGCCCCGCGTTATTTAGCCCCTCGGCCTCCCCTCTGCGCAGTATCCGGATTAATGCCACGGGGGCGGGGGGCGCTCTCGAAAAATCGGGCAGCGCCGAGCCAAGGTCGAGGGTTTCCGCCCCGCGCGGCCGGCAAAGAGTTGCGCCCGCCTCTCGGAGATGGCACTTTCTTTGAGAGGGTGCGCCCGGCCGTACCGGCCGCAGATCCCTCGGTTACCGGCCCCGCTCCGCGGATTAGGCGGGGGGCGGCGGCGCGCGCGCGCCCTCTTATCCCCGAGGCCGGGCGATAGCGCAAGCGGCGCTGCTGCCCGCCCGAGCCGGGGGCCGCGCAATTATCGCTCGCGTCGCCGACTCCCGCCCGACTACTCCCCCGGGCGGCTTTCAATTTTTCAAGGCCTCGGGCGCTCGAGCCGCGGCCCTCGTTAAATCCCGCTCGTTCCGCCGTTTAGAGCGGCTGCAGGGGGCCGGCCGGGACGCTCCGCACCGCCGCGGGAGAGATCAGCCATGGATTTGCAAATAAAACAGCCGCGCGCAGCTCGGCCGCCCGATCAAAAATTCATAGACGGCCCATGCGAAATCCGGATGCTCCGGGCGGGGGGCGCGTGCATGCCCGGCGGCCCCTGTATCGCCGGGGGGAGGCGGGAGTCGATCGCCGCCCGCCGCGCCCTTTGTTCCCCGAGCGGCCAATTCATTTTTCCCGGCGCGCGCGCAAGCAACAAAAGCCCATTGGCCGTCTCCCGAGGCGGCTCGGGCGCCGGGCCGATCGCCGCCCCGGGGGCCCGGCCCGTTTAATCACCTTTTAAACGTCGCGGCTTTTTCAGCCGGCCGCCTAATGAGAGAGGGGCCGCGGGGGCCGGGGGGGCGGGCCGGTTGCCGATCGCCGGGGGCCGATCGGCCGACTGTCCGCCGGCCGCCCGACGTCCGGCGTAATTGAAACGTCGCGTCCGCGCGTTTGATGTCGCGCTCCCGCCGCCGCGGGAAACAAATTAGTTATTGCCTTTTGCGCGCCGGGGCTCGTATGAAGTCGGGCCGGCAGCGACAAGGGCCAAGTCGCCGGGCTCCCCGGGGCCCCGGCCGCCGGCTTTCATCCCCCCCCCTCCGGCTGCCCCGCGCCCCCGCGTGCACTTCTGTCGGTGACACGCGGCCGCCGGCGCCCCCGGTTTTTGTTTAACTCTGCGCGGATCGCTGATTGCCTGTCGGCGACTCGATTTCTTCCCTGGCCCCGGCCGGCCCTCCCCCCCCCCCCGGACGCCCGCCCCGGCCCCTCGACGCACCCCGTTGCTCGATAATTGCTTAATTGCCGGTGTGCGCAGCGGTGCGCGAGGGCCCGAGGACGCGCCGCTCCCGGCAAAGCGCCTTTCTATAATAATCCAATTCTTGAGATGAAAGCCGGGACGAGGCGGCGCGGCCCGCTAGCGCCGGCCAAAGCCCGAACCCGCGCGGCTATCGGCCAAAGCGCTTACGTAAAACGCCCGAGCGCCTCCGAGAAATTATACCATTAAAACCAATGCTCCCGCGCGTATATAGCCTCGTTCATTGAGCCCGCACAATCGCTTTGCCGCCTATTTACCCGCCCCGCCTCGTCCCCGCGCGCGCCTACAAAACACCCGCTTGTTTTCTTCCGACAAACACGTTGCCGCGAGTTTCGATTAATGCTGCATAATACTCCCGAATCAACGACTCTTCCTTGCGCCCACCGCTATGGTGTCCCACTTTTTCTCAATTGGCCGTGTATTTGAAAAAAAAAAAAAAAGAGTCAAAAATAAACGGCTTTGCAGGACGGCACTGTACTGCGCCCAAGTATACATACGTGCACTGCTCGCGGCCACTGGCGGAATAAACGTTTTTTTTTTTTTCTCTTCTGCCCATCGGCGCCCAGAGCGATATTACGGCGCGTCCCCATCTTTCCATACGAACCCATAAATTTAATAGGTTATAATCGCATTTACGCGCGCGCCACCGCCGAGGAGGAAACAAAGCCCGAAGAGCGTTTTCCCTATATACCCGCGCACGTCTCTCTTGACGAAGCCACAAAGAATCGTCGCTCGGAGCGCGCAGCCTTCAGAGGATTCACCCTCGGCGCGGCATATATACATAGACGCGTTGTTATGAACTAATGCAGGCCGCGTGGGCGCGCGGAGCGTTTGAGCGGGGCCGTTGGGCGGGGAATAAAAGGGCGTTAATGGGCCTCCGCGGGCGCTCGGCGCTTGACTCCCGGCTGGAAGACGGGCGGAGGCATCGAGTGGGCTTTTATCGATTGGCCGGCGCGGACCGGGAAGATTTATCCCGCGGGTAGTCGGGCGCGGCGAAAGCCGGGCGTCGGGGTGGGGCTTAAGCGGCGGGTCCGCGGGCCGCTTTGCGCCTCGTCGGCTGCGACGAGGTAATTTGCCCCCGCTTTGGCCCGGGGCGCGGCGCCGCCCGCTATAATTAGCCCCCGCGGCGCGCGGCTAGGTTCAACGTCTCGGGCCGCGCTTAATGACACTCAATGCCGATGATAAATTGGCCGGGGCGCCCGGCGATTACTTTCCGCGGCGGCCCGGAATGCCGCGGGCTTTAAAAGACCGGGGCGCGCGAGCGCGCGGCTCGCCCGATCGCCCCGATTAATTGGATTTTCCCGGAAGCGCGGAATCCGCGGCGCGCATTCCGAGAACGCCCATATACTAATTGCGCGGGCTAAAATAAGCCCGGGCGGCGCTATATATTTCGGGCGATTGTGCCGGGCGATGCGCGGGCCGATAGCCTCCCGGGGAAAAAGCCGGCCTCAAAGGGGCCGGTATTTCCGGCGCGGCCCGCTTGAAAAAGCCCGCGGGCCTCATTAGGCGCGGCCCCCGCGGCAAATATAACCTTCGCCGCGGGCCGATCGTCGGCGGGCACCGGCGGCCCGCCTCTAGGCCCGCGGCGCCGAAACAAAGGTGAACGGCCCCGTGATTTGATCCTATTAATGTGACCCTCGTGCTAATTAGCGTGAACTGGCGCTGCGGTGATGCGGCGGATAATCGATACCCCGGGGCCGCGCGCCGCCGCGCGCTACACTGCTAATGCCGGCGTCGGTGGCTGTTGGTGCTCCTGGCGCTCCTCGCCGCCGCCACCGCCGCCGCCGCTGCTGCTGGTGGCAGCGCCGGCGCCGCCCCTCCGACTCCCCCCCCCACACGCCTCCCCCGTACCCCCGCGCCCCGGGAGGGGATGGCCTCCGGAGGGTGGGGGCCGCCCCGCCAGGAGGGAGCCCGGGATCGTTAGGCTCGCTCAGGTACGCTGTTTGACCACTTCTCCGGAACAAAGCCGATGTTACAGGCTAATAAAGCTCCCGCTTGCGCCGCCGCTGCCGCCGCCGCCGCCGCTGCCACCCCCGCGCCCCCCGCGGCCCCCGCGCTCTCTCGGGCTTACGTGGGCGGAAACCTCGCGCTCGGCTCGCTCGGAGCACTTGGGAAAAGAGCAGCGCGCATTATGGAAATAGGTCTAGGCGCTTAGAGGCGCTCGAGCTCCGGGGGATATAGGCGCCCGCCGCTCGGCCGCCCGCGACGCCTTTTTTCTCTGGCCGCCCGCCGCGCCGGGGGTAATTAGCCCCCGGGACAATGGCCGCGCGGGAAATTCCGGCGGGCCGATGCGCGAGCCTCCCGGCCCCGAAAGCCCGTTCCCCCGTCCAGGCCGCTCGGCCGTTTTACAGGGCCCGCGGCGGCCCCCGGACAACTTTGTAAACGCTTTAGCGTCTCCGGGCACTCGGGCTAAGTGGATTAGCCGCGTACGCCGCCAGCCGCCGCCACCGCCGCCGACAATCACGCCGAGCCGGCTAATCGGGCTGCGAGCATATCCGCCCGGCCCTCGCGGAATAATAATCGGCCGCCGGCCAATAAACGGGCTTATTGCAGGCGGCCCTCGCCCTCGCCGCGCCCCCGCGCCCCCGGCCGCCCCCCGCGCGAAATCTATACGCACCGCGGCGGAAGCGTCGCCGGGCATTTTTACGGATGCCCCGACAGATTGGACGGCCTCGCAGGGGTGCGACCCTAAATGCGCGACCCCTGCGCCGGGGGGAATTAAATAAGGGCACTTTACCCCCGAGCGCAACAAAGGTCTTGCCGCCCCGGCCCTATTCCACTTGGTTCAGTTTGCGGACGCTGCAAACGAGATATATATTCCCCGGCCGAGCCCCGGCACCGAGCCCCTCTGCATTATCCTTGTTTGACGCGCAGTGCCCAAGCGAGCCGACAGCCATTTCGCCCGGCGAACAATTACCCTCGCCCCGCGCTCGCCCACCGAGCCGAAGCCTGCGCGCCCGCCTGTGCATGTACCTAGACATATACCGGGCGGCGGAAAAAGCCTGCGGAATAAAAAAAAAAACAAAAAACACAAAAAAAAAAGGTCGGACGTTAGGAAAAATTGGCGGACGAGCGATTGAAATTCAATTATCGATTGCCGGCGAATGGTATATCGGGCCGGTGGGAATCGAATGAAAAGCGCTCGGGGGGCGCCCGCGGCTCCATAAAAATTAGCCGCGGGTGAAAGGGCGCTCGGGTGGGGGCTACTTGGTCCGCCGGCGGACGACGGAGCCTCGGCCGGCCCCGCATAACGAGGGCTCGAGGGCCGCGGGAGCGGGTCGTTTTGACGCGGTCCCGGGCGGCCGCGCCGCCTCCTCCCCTGGGAAATGGCCGAGCCGGGGCCTAATTGATACGGCCAACTTGCAGAGAGCCAGCTCGTCGTGGGAGCCGCGGGCAAGCCCTCCTCGGGGAGCAAGCGCAAGCGCGTCGAGGCCGCGGGCAAGGAGCAGACGGTCCTCGGGCCCGGGCAGGGCCTCAAGCTCGAGCCGCGGGCCGAGGCCCAGGCCCTGGCGGACGAGGCCGAGGCCGCCGAGCGCAAGAAGAAGAAGGCCAGGACGACCTTCACCGGGAGGCAGATCTTCGAGCTCGAGAAGCAGTTCGAGGTGAAGAAGTACCTGAGCTCCTCGGAGCGCGCGGACATGGCCAAGCTGCTCAACGTCACCGAGACCCAGGTAGGCAACCCGCGCCCGGCGTCGCCAGCCGGGGCAACGCGGCCCGAGCCCCCCGCCTAATTCACTTAGGCGCTCGGGCCTGCGCGGCTACAATCACCGCCCGGCCCCCACAGAGATCCTAATAATCATAATAATAATAACGAACCGCCCGGCGGCGGGAGTTTTTTCGTCATCCTCGGGGGGGCGCCCGCAGCGACTAATCGAATCGCCGGGCCATCGGGCGCGGCGGGCGCGCGCGCTCTTGGGAAAAAGCCCACCGGGGGCTGTGGATGGGGGCGGGGGGCGGCCACGCCATTGCCGTGTCCGCCGGGCCCATTAACATAAATGCTCGAGCCGCGGCCCGGCTCGAAAGAGGCGCCCACGCGCGCAATTGGCCGGCGGCGAGCCGAGGGCCGCGGTCGAGGCGCGCGGCCCCACACACGTATGTATGTGTACGCGTATCGGCCGGCGGCCGTCCATTAGCGGCAATCGGAGACAATTGCCGGCAGCAGCCGGCTGCAGCCGCGCTTTCTGCTTATTATTGCGGCATGTGCGCGTAATCCGGCCCATCCTCCCGTACCTGCGGCGGCGGCGGCGGCGGCGGCGCGCCCCGCCCGGACATTAGCCGCGCGCGCGCCGCGCCCGCCCTCCCCCGCGTTTCAATTGCCCCGGCGGCCGGCTCATCTCCTTCGGCTATCGATCCCCGCCCCACCCCGCCGCCCGGCTCCCCCCCGCTCCCCCGGCCCCTCGCTCCCCGCCGGACGCCCGATATCGCGTCTTCCGCCCGCCGCGGCCGCGCAAAATGTTTGCGCGCTCTAATTAAAGCGCCCATCGGCGCGCCCGCGCCCGCCCGACTTCTTCCCCCCCGGCGCGGCCGCGCGGCCCGGCCGCTTCAATATTTATGAAATGTTAATGCGGGAATTTGAGCGGCAAAGCCGGCTCCGAGGCCCGCCCGCCCGATATGTATTATTTACTCCCAATTTGGTAATCCGCGCTCCGGCCAAGCGCCACATACGCGCGCTAATGAAATCTATTAAAAATTGCAGAGGGCCCGAGCGCCCGAGCGCCCGCTCCCTTTTTCCCGCGCGCCGCCTGATTATTTCACGACGCGCCCCAGCCCCACCGGACACCAATTTCATCCTCCCCGCGTTACATTCCGCCGATTTGAAGCGCGGACGGAGCGCTAAAAAGAAGTAGTGAATAAAAAAAAGGGCAAATCGAGGCTGTGTACGCGTGTTATGTGCACGGAGTCCAGGCGGACGGCGCGCGCCCGCCTTTATTACAGTTTATCCAATGATTTTTCCGCTGCGGCCACGTATACATTAACCTATTACTCTTCATTAATGCAAGCTCGCCGCTCGATGCGCATTCCGCCTGTACATGCCGGCTTGCGAGCCGGCGAGTTAGCGCGCCCCGTTACACAGCCCGCGGCGGGAGGAGCATTTTAAAACGAATTAACGCACCCGTACCTACCGCGCTTCTATTACTCGGCCCGCTCGATATATCGGGAGAGGAAAAAGCCTCGTTCCCGAGGCCCCCCGGCCGCCGCTCCCCCCCGCCGCCTCGTGCTCTTTTACCCAGTAATACCCACTGTCATTTACAACTGCGCGTGCTCGTGTCGTGCGTGCGCGATTCTCCCCCGGGCTCCGCTCCCGGTCACTTTATACTTTTACTAATAACTTTATTTCACCACTCGAGGCACTTTCGATGCGCTTTGTGGCGCGCGCCTCGCAAATACGCCTTTATCGGTATAATCGCTTACCGTTTTTTTTTTTTTTTTTTTTTTTTTAATACTTTTTCACCATCCTTTGATTTTATTATTGTACGCGGCTTTTGACAATTAATTCGCAGTTTTTCCATTAAATACGCCGTACGGCTATCGGAAAGAAAGAGCCGATAACGCGTATAGTTATTTCCCTGGGAGCATAACGGGAACGCGGTCTATATCAATAATGTTAAATAGGTTTTAATGTTAAAAATACATTAAACCGGGATAATATTCATTCAACGTTTATGTATATCTGTCAGTTTTAAATAATTGTATACCTCCGTAAATCCCGTGCCCGGAGCAATTGTTTTAAAGCGTTTATTATACAAAAAGAAACAATGAGCGTTAAAGTTTAATTCGCCGGATATATTATGATACCTTTTCGAATGATTTATCTCTAAGCTTTGCCAATAATTACGAGGATTTACACCGTTGAAATTTCCAATGAATTTCATTCGACAATTTACAAATATTTGAGCAAATGCCAGAACATGACTTTAACTGTAATTTATTTTTCATTTTTACCTTTCCGAGAGATCAATCAAACGATCGCTATTACGCGAATATGTTTTAACGATGAATAATTCACACGGGCTCATTAAATCATCATTTAATTGCCACACCGCGCGAAAAGCGCTCGTGACGCTACATTTAAAGAGAAGGGTAGGCATTAGCCCCGGAAGCTCGCGGCAAGCGGCTCCTCCTCCCCTTGAGCAGCCCCCTTAACCAGGCGAGATAACGCCGGGATCCTAACGAATGGCTCTTGCCGGGCGCAGGTGAAGATCTGGTTCCAGAACCGGCGCACCAAGTGGAAGAAGCAGGACAACATAAGCAACGCGGAGGCGGCCGAGCACAAGAACCAGAACAACCCGAAGACGGCGCCCGCGGCGGCGAAGCCGAGCCCAGGCGGGAAGCCGGGACAGCCGCAGACGCAGCAGCAGCAGCAGCAGCAGCAGCACCAGCAGCAGCAGCACCAGCCGGCGCACGGGAAGGACGGGGAGGCGAGCTCCGACTCGAGCGGCTCCCTCTTCATCAGCGACGGGAACTCCGTCCCGGATAGCAACAGCAGCCGGGCCCTCGTGAGCCCCGAGCCGGGGCCGCCCCCGCCCCCGCCCCCGCCGGCCCCCACGAGGCTGCAGCCGGCCTCGAGGGACAAGGCCCCGCCGAGGCCGCCGCCCGACGACGCCGACGACCAAGGGGTAAGCCATCCTCCCGTCTCGATCCCGTTCGAACGCGGCTCCCGATGCATAATTAAGCCGGCCGCGTAACGTATTAATGCCGCCGCTAATGCCGAAATAGAAAGGCCGGGGCTATTAAAACCCCGGCGAGGTGGAAACTCGATTAAAAGAATGATAATCAAAGCCCGGCGGGCGATCGGCGAGGGGCTTATTACAGGCTTAATTTAGTAACTCATCAATTCGAATGAGGGCTTTCAATTGAAAAATATACACCGGAGGTGGATTTCGGCCCGGTTGGCAGACTGCCACGCGTTGGCCCTCGGCCTCTGTGGCCGCGGCAGGTAAACACGGGGCATAATCGAAAACAAACACAAGACTACACGGCCACGCGGCTCCCTGCATAAATTAGCCGCACAAAAGAATGTCGGGCCGGCGGCAATAAGTGCCTCGCGATCACCCGGGCCCGACTCGACGCGCGCGCGTATACACGTACATAATCGGGCCGTTGTCTTGGTTGCAGCCGAGCGGCCCCGAGGCCCTGGAGGTGGGCGGCCCCGGCAGCCCGGCGGCCCCGGGGAAGCCGGCGCGGACGCCCTCGCCGAGCGACGAGGAGCGCCTCGAGCCCGAGGACGAGGACGAGGAGGAGGAGAGGGAGGAGCCGGCCGCGAGGAGGAAGCCGAGCTCGAGCCCCGAGCCGCCCAACAGCTAACCAGCGCGTGAGGCCCCGGCCGGGAGCTTCCGCGACAAGCCCTACTCCGCCCTCCTCGCCTAGGGAGCCCTCGACGCGGCCCCCAGCGCCGGTCTGCCCCAACCACCCACCGACCCACCCACCCCCAGCGAGGACGCGACCTTTTGTACCGAGTCCCTCAGTCCCCGCGCAAGAGTGTATACGAGCGGAAACGCGACGCTGCTGTCGCCCAGCGCACCGGAACTTTTTCTATATACATAATTATACATACAAATTATTATATTATAAATGCATATATATATATATGGAGATGCGAGAGGTTATATATTGCGAAGGAGGGGCAGTCGAGCGGGCCCGCGCGCACCTACTCTGCCGCGGGCCGCGCGCCCGACGCGAGTTTCCCGCGACTGTGATTTTAACCGATTTCCTGCCTCAGAAAAGGAGATGGAGAGGGCCAGCGAGAGCAGCTGGACGCTGAGCCGACGGAACCGCTTTTCTTTCCTGCGTAAGACGCGAGTGCCCTGAGCGGTGCAGCCAACGGGCGCGCACCTGTCCCGCCCGCGGCTCCGCGGCCCGGCTACACCTAAATGCTTCCACGGATGTACGTGGGCTCACCGAGACGAGCCTCCTTCCTCGTAGTAGTCGATTTTCTCCAAATAGAAATCCCGCCGGATGCCAAAGATATAGTCTCCGAGTTCTGTTAGTCCGCGCGAGCAGGGGATAAGTCCCGAGTATTGTATAATCGAGAGGCCGGCGGCCGGCGGACTCGGGCCAGATCCGGAGCGACGGTTATAGCCGGAACTCGCTCGCGAGTGGAATATCACTTACTTCCTCTTTGTTGTTCAATTTCCATTCGACGCGGAGGCGCGCGCGCGCGCGCGCGTATAACAGTCTATCCGAATCCGACAGACAGAGACAGCCGTTTAGTTTTCATCGTGCCATAGCATAATCGGTAATAGCGCTTCATCACTGACCCTGTAGGTAATAATAACTCTTTGTAAATGAGTGCGGCTGCCGCGGAGATGCGCGACCGCCGCGCAGACCTGCTCCCCGCGCCGGGAGCAGATGGAAAATCGGTCTGCAGCGCAGGAGCGCACTCGTCCGCGTTTTGTTGCGCGTACGTACAGCCGGTGTCTACATACACGCGTGTACACACCTACGGACCTCTGCCGGGAATACATTGTCAGCCGTGTAGTTTTTTGCAGTACGCATAAGTCCTCGTGATATAAATAATTAATTCGTCGTTGTGGATACGTCAAGATGTATTATTACTTTCGCGCGGAGAGACCGTATCTCGGCGCACTTTTCTAATTAACTATTAGGTGGACAAGAAACAAAACCAAAAAGAAAAATGGGATATATGCATATAAGACCGAAGCTCGTCGATATTTTTTGCGCCAAAGAAAAATGCGTCAATAAAACTGAAATATAGATCCTACATGTCTCGGCTTTCTTTTTCCCACGACTCAAAACTCCCATGGTTACGTTCCGCATGCGGCGGTAAGCCCGCCAACCTCGCGCGACTCCTCCTCTCCTCCCATCCCACTCGCCCCTCTGCCAGCCGCCCAGGAGGTAAGTCCGGTCGAGCGGAAATAAAGAGAGACACACAGACACACGCACACACAGAAACAGATAAGCCACCTATTTAACAAAACTGATAGTTTATTCTTGTACAATAAAAAAAATGCATCCTTATAAAGTAGAGGGTGACCGCTCGGCGGCGCGCGGACTCGCGCCGGCGCTGGCGACAAAGTCCCGGCTGGTGGGCGCGCGCTCGGCCCTCGGCACATGCGCTCGCCTCGGCGCGACTTTCCCGGGGCGCGCGCCCGCGATCAGAGAGGCCAAAGAGTTTAATCACGTCACTTAAGCGTTCAGTGACGGCGCTAAATTGCGTCGCGCGGCATCAACGACCCGACGCTCGTTCGCCCGCTCGCTCGCTCGCGTTACACAAATACGCCGGGCGCGCGTTAAATGCGGGCGTCTCGCCTCTTAAGCGCGCGGACGATCGTCGCCAACGAGACGAGCGCCGGTATATATAATACGCGTACCAAGTATTGCATCGCTCGTACATTATACCGGGAGGGCGAGGCGGCGGCGGCGGCGGCGGCGGCTGCGCGGCTCTCGCGATCGCTGGAATGGAAGAGACCTCGATCCTCGGGCTCTCGCCAAAATAGCCGCGCGCGTTTCGGGTATCTCAAGCTCAAAATCACGATGACTTTTCCTTTTAGAATTTCAAAGTTATATTTGTACAACCTATGAGGTTTCTCTCGGAATGTTAAGTGGTGCTTGCCTCTGACCAGCCTCGCCATTCAAAAGTACCGTGCCCAAGTGTCCGTTATCGGTGATATTAATTCCCCGACTGTTATTCAAAAACCTTTGACGAATCTAACCCTCGCTCGCAACTAAATCCAATAGAGTCGAGTTAAGAAACGCGGAATGGTAAACTACCGTAGTCAGTATTTAGCTCGAATTGGCAGTCTTATATTGGCACTCGAAGACTGTCTTGTTTTCACGCTCAGAAAACAATCAATCGTTCGCGACGTTTATATTCTCCGTATCTCTGTATCCTTTCCTTTCCTTTGGTACAATGTTTAAAGATCTTTGGAATATGTCTCATTGTTGATATGCTTCTCGTTCAAGTCCATACCATCGTCCATTGAGCTATTAGGGGAAATGTTGACATTGTATTTGTAGTACATTGCCATCACCGAGAAGATTATCATGTCCACGA
The DNA here is from genome assembly GCA_018906755.1 of Sycophaga agraensis. Classification (NCBI taxonomy): domain Eukaryota; kingdom Metazoa; phylum Arthropoda; class Insecta; order Hymenoptera; family Pteromalidae; genus Sycophaga; species Sycophaga agraensis. The sequence goes on from JACCIE010000011.1 coordinate 4,706,743, forward strand.
TCATCAAGCCGGCGAACAAGAAAAATTCAAGTGCCTGAAACAAAATATTAAATTGTTCGCCTCTTATTTCTATCTGTGTCGACTTCTAGAGCTATTCTGACTTGTATTAATACTTGATTAAAGTCATTTTAATTTATTGAAAGATGAGTACATTTTCAAATGACAAGTGAACGTATTTCAAAAATAGAAATTTCTGGAAAAGACCAAAACTTCATCCTCAATTATAGAATTAGATTTTAGCCAACTTCTATTCGAGAGCAACGATCACAGATTTTAAATTAGCAGGTATTCGTGATTTAACAAACGTATTAATTTCATGCTGAAATGGACATTTACTTTAAAATTAGCTTTATCTTTAGAAATATCTTTTCTTTAAATTTTTCAAAAAGGAAAACAATAAATTAATTTACAATGCTAACAATAATAATTAATAATAGTAATAGATTTTCAAGAAAATAAACATTAATTAATTCTAAACCATACAAAAAGTAGAAATTAAATGCTTGTTGACAACTGTCAGAATCTGTAGCTTACCTGGCGATCGAACAAGTGGGCCTCTGCAATAATAACAACGATGAGGTTACCACACGCGACGGTAAGTAACCAGCAGGCCGAGAGGATCGACTTCATGCTGCTCGGAGCTTGCGTGAATGCAAACTCAAGACCCGTGATGGAGAACATGATTTCGCTCATCGAAATGACTATATACTGAGGCAGAAGCCAGAAAATGTGGACCGTATTAGCTGGGGCTACCTCCACGACTCTCGTAAAGCTCTCGTCCTTGGATACGTAGCCGACGATGGTGTAGACGCCCCCGTACCTCACCTCTACATCATTTTGGAGGCTCTTCCCGTCAAAGGACACGTCGTACTTGCTGTGAGTGACCTCGAGAAATTCGCTGAAGCCGAGATTCGAGGAAGCTTCGAGGTTGTATGTCCCCTTGTCACCGCTGAGGCGCAGAGTCGCCTTGTTCACGTCGGCTTCCACGTATACGAGGGCGCGAATCTTTGGATCCCCTGTCTGTGACTTCTCCACTGTGTCCGGCAGGGCGGCACTGAGTCCTGACCTCGTCAACGCCCACGAGGTCGCCTTTGCTTCCTCCAAATTAAGACTACCTGCGCAACAACAATATTTTTTATTAGATTGCCCAACAGAGTGACCGGGTATACATCATTACATGCGTACCGACGAACGGGGAGTTGCTATTCACGGACGGACAGTCGGTGAATTTTGCCTCGAAGCTCAAGGTCTTAAAGTCCGTGATTGGCACGCTCAAGTTTTGGTACATTCCCAGACTTTCCAGAACGAACTCCTGGTTGTCAATGGTTAACGAAGCGTTACAATTGATCGTGTTGAAGATTCGCACCTGCGCCAGACCACTTGAGGGTTGAATAGCGTACGTTTGCTAGAGATTTACAACAGAAGAAGTAGATAAGAATAATGTGTTTTTCTTTCTGCATCTCCGTGTTCCGCAACGTTGTAGCGGGTTGATTTTATATATCGACTAAAAATAGTCAATCAATTAAGGGCAATTGAAAGTGACTCATTCTATCCGATCAATTAAAATTTTATGAGTAAAACTATTGGCAAATAAACGCTCTGTGAAGACGTGCTAATTAAAACGCACTACAAGTAATTAAGATTACAAGGGTCAACGGTAACTTTTATTGCGGACTTGATGAGTTGTTATACTCTCTTATGCTACAAATGAATTGAACTGAATCTTTAGAAATACAAAGAATAAGAAATACGATCCTGATTTAGTGCTAATAAAAATAACTTCTTTTTACATAAAATCGCTCAATTAAGTCAAAGTATAACTTTTTATGCTATTGTTACGATTTTTATTTGAAATTCAAATGAGTGCGCGTGAACGCCACTGTAGTATCGTAAAAACTTCTTAATTATTGTTTCGACTTTTAATATATACATAAGAAAGATCAATTTCTCACCTCTAGCTTCAACTCGAGTATACCAGAGATGATGAAGGAAACGGCGGCGAGAAAGCCGCCGATAGTCAGTTTTCGCAGAGGCGTGTTGATATGGAGGAGTTTTCCAAAAAAGGGGTAGATGACCCACTGGAATACCGGTATGAAAGCGACGATGAATACGGGGTTGATCACTTGAAACTGGTCTGGTTTAATTAGGTAACCAAAGAACTCGCCATCCATGCGCGTCGCTTGGAAGGTCCATCGCGATCCTTGTTGGTCGAAGAGCGCCCAAAAGAATGGCAAGGGTATAAAAAGCTTGAGGATGTTCAGGCATGACTTGATATCCGCGATCATCTTAGTATCGTATTTATCATCCGCGTAGTCCAGCCAGTGTTTTCGCTTCTCCTTTGACTTATACTTACGGCTAACGGCATGCTATTGATAACAAGTGTCGATTATTATTTAAATCTTGCGAATTCAATAATATGCGATATCGCATTCAAACAAAAATATTAAATTCAAAACTTGTCTTTTTTTTAATTCAAGATTTAAAATTAATGAATTATTTAGATCAGACCTCGTGTATAATTAAATAAATTATTCGTTGAAAATAATTTATTTCATTGCGAAACTCAAATTATTAGTACTCATGTAACGTACAATCAAGCTCTACTCGAGTGCTTGTTCTTGCGTAAGTTTAATCGTAACCTCATTTACCTTTCCTCAAAAGTACTAGTTTGAAACTTTATAGTTTTAATTTGCATAGAAAGTAATTTTTTAATAAATTAATCAAATTGCAAATTTGAGTCTAAACATTTTTTTAAACCATCATTCCAATAAAAATCAAATTTACTTACAGCCACGCACTTTGATACGTCAAAAAAGACGTTACCTTCTGGCTCTTTTATTCTGTACATCTTCTTCCCCGCAATAAATATCACTAGAAAAATAGAAAAATACATAAATATACTATATTTTATTAGAATAATAAAATTGAATGAAAAAAGCGTAACCGATAATAATAAAATGAATATAAAAACACTTGAACATATAAAAGAAAAATGTCATAATACAAAACGGTACTGAACACCTTGACAACACCGTCCTTGAATAGTTTAGTGGTCTCAACCTACCTGTGGAGAGGACCATGAGGATTGAGGGTACTAAAAAGGCGAGTGAATAGCACGAGTTCTGACCAAAGCACGTGACGCCCTTGCGGAGCGTCGGTGTGATAAACATCGATATCAGTGAGCCTGCATTTATGGCTTGGTAGAAGTAAGAGAAGAAGGTCGACAGATGGGCTTCCTGTTCGGGAAGCTTGAACTGATCTCCACCGAAGGACGAGACGCATGGTTTTATGCCGCCCGTACCCAGCGCTATCAGCAGCAATCCCAAAAGTGAAAACTCCCTAAGAAAAAATGTTGTTGTTTGTCATTTGATTTATTACGAGCAAGGACTAATTTCCTTGGTAGTATTACAATTAAATCGCTTAAAAAAATTCTAAACATTATTGCTTTATACTAGTGCTAGTATAATTATATTGTTTCATGTACTTGGAAAATTCTTTACTAGAAAAATTATTGGTAAAGTTATCAAATTATATTTCTTAATATTCTTACGGTATACTATTAACATCCTTATTTCATTCAGAGATTCTCAATTTACTTTGCTATTATTTATTTATATTCTTTTCGATTGCTTCAATTTAACACGAAAACTATTATTGTGACATTAAATAATCTCACTAGTTTACATGCTTTTGCATTAGTCTCATACACTAAACTCGTAAAACACATTTTGATATTTCTGCCAAATGTACTTACAAATAGTCGAACTTAAATTTAAACTAATTGAATTGAGAAAACTAATGTTACGGCGTATCGCGGCATTAATCAATTAATGGTTGCTATCAATTTGAACATGTATAAAACGTACGCACAAATGATACACATAATTCATGAACTTTTTTATTTTCGGTTCATTATTGCCCGTGTATTAAGTATAAGGTACGTATTATTATTTTAAGCATTGTACTTAAAAATAGGTTAAGTACCATTGTTTTAGAAACAAATATGTTTCCTGACAATATACATTGATGATAACGATTTAGAATTTGTTTATACTTCGATAAAGCGTGATAGGAAATGTAGTGGGTGTAAAGTTAAAATTTTAAATTCTATTCTTCTCAACTGCTAATCTTCAATGGCATAAAATTGTATGAAAACTTTGATTCGTGACAAATAAAAAGAAATCGCTGGCCCATAAAGCACAGAAAAGGCCTTGAATCCGAAGACGCCGAGAAAGTGGAACACTTGATACTTGTACGTATAGTCAAGCGCAAGCATGTCGTGGTTTATTATACGCTCGGTTTGAGTACCTTTACTACAATAGCAATATGAATGCGGTAATCACTGTAACTATTATCGTAATCAGAGATTATTAAGAAAAAATACTTTATATCCAATTTTATTTCTAATTCGATTTGGTATTAACTAAATTATATGCAGTAATAATAAAGCGAGATAAATTATATCTATAATTAATATCTTGGTCAATAATGACTAATTTTTATTATTAATGACCTTAAATAATATAATAAGCCTAACAAGATAAATAAAATCTAATTTTTTTAATATTTTTTAATATGATGTAACAGAATAAACTATTGATTATATAAATAAAAGTGTACAAGAATGCCATTGACATAAAAATTATTAAAAAGGATAATTATACTAGAAAATAATTATTCATTTTAGTAATTGTATTCACAATAACAAACTTAATGTGGAAAAAATGCAAATAATTTAATTATTGCTATTATACTCATAAACAGGATAGTTTTATAATCTTTTCAGTAGGTATACAGCTCCAAGTTATTTTCTCATTATAACAAATGACCTTTACACATTACTGTAAAAGTCAGTAAAACAATGTTGCTGAATTTATAAAAAAAACTGAATGTTAAAAAAGTTAAAATCGATACAACCGCTGACTGCAGCTGGTATGTTTATTTCCAAAGCACTTCGCTAGCGCTTGGAAACAATGGATGAAGCATAGGCTATTCAGGATCGAGTCATCCGGAGAATCCGTCGTAAGACATACCTGACGGGTAAGTTAAGGGGCGGCGAGGCACTTGCTGCCAGCAGGAGTTGTCCGAAGGCATAGACGATACTCAGGTAGAGGATTGTCCGGAACTTTCCCAACCACGAATCGGCGATGATAGCTCCGATCAAAGGGAAGAAATAGGCGAGCATCGTAAACGCATGGAACAATACCGTCGCCGTGTTTTCGCTGTACATAAGGATGTCCACGAAATACAGGGACAGGGCCGCTGTAAAATATTTACATGCTGTAGTATATTTCCATCTTCTTCATGTTATCGCAAAAAAATCGAGGTCACTTAAAATTTTTAAAAAGCTTTTGGAATGTTCATCAAAATTAAATTTAATGTATGTGTATAATATCTTGACTTACATTCTTAAAAATTCAATTAAATATTATCAGTTTATATTTAATGCATTATATATAACTATAAATTATAAATTGAATATATATAACAAACTTATTTATTGTGACAAATGACAAAAAAATCTGTGATATAGGAATCGATAGTGAGTATTGGTCGCGGGAATTCACATTGCATCGTTGACTATTGCGGCAGATCATTCACTTTCGTTAATAAAATGTGTTGGGTTAGGTTATTAAACACGTATACTATTAATTAAATTTAAATACAACAACATTTATTTATAGTCAATGCGTATATAAATTAATAAAATTTAAAAATATTTTTATAGAATTAAAATATTACTTACTTCGCATGCCATAGTAGGAGAATCTTTCGCAAAATTCATTGCTGATAATAAAAAATACAGACTTCGGATATTTCAAATCCTGAAAAATGATAATTTCGTATAATAGAAAATTTTACCCAATACCCTTTGTATTAAAAATTTATAAAAATTATAATATTTGATGTAAATGTTTATTTAAAGTTAAATTAACATAAAATGTATATAATAACATTACAATCATACAAACACTATTTTAACATAGAAAATAGTTTATGATCGGTTTTTTGAGGTAATTCAGTTCAATTATGATGATTGCTCAATATGTTTAAAACAACTATTTTTACTCATAGACTAAATAACAATTGACAAATCAACAGTTTTTTCTACAAACTGTTGATTACATATAGATAATTATTGGCATATCTGCAGAGTACTGATTGTCGATAACACAAAAATGGGTCAAATGAAATCAGGAGCAATGCTTGCAGGAAAAATTATTTAAAAAAAGTATTATGTATGAGTAACATTGTATTAATTTTACAAAGATTATATTTTATACGTAATATATGCAACGATTTAAACTCGTTTCAGACAGGAATTTCATTTCGCACAAGTCATCTATCCGAGCTTCTATCAAACGTAGCATGCCACAAGTAAAAACTGTTAATAAAAATCATTACAATATAATATAGCAACATTAGAAAAATGAATTTCTGTTTAATATACATCTACATTTGAATACTGTTGACTTCATGCATTTTTGTAGGTGGCATGAGCGTATAATTGAACTTGAGGATTAAATTAGAAATTGATAAAATTATGAGTAATCGAGAGGTAAATAGCGATATTAACGTGATGTAAAACGACGATTAGATTAATTTCATTTATTGAATCTTTGTATAATTCTTTGCGTTAATTTAGTTTACTGATTAGTAGTATGTTAACGCAACATATTAATAACTATATTTAATTTAATTATATCTAATTAATTTGCGTTTATTTATCTCGTGATCATGATTTATCAACATCTTGATATTTCCAGGTATATTGTACATTTTAATTTCTGTACGAAAGAAAATGATATCATTAGTCTAATAGGTATTTACGTATATTTAACCAATCAATAACTTATAAGCAGGCGAGCTTTACGTCAAGATAGCTCTTCATTTTCGTTTTTTTCAACCATTCACTGAATGAACTCAGGCGAATTGTTGCCCAGTAATATTTCGAATTATCAAATACAATGAATGTTTTTATCTGGAAGACATAACGAGTTTTTTGATAAAGACGTAGATAAACTTTGAGCTTAGAAATTTTAAATATTATTTTTAAGGCGTACATAAACGGATGTACGTTCTTCTAACAGCGAGTATTACATCTACGAGAAAATGAGTAACTTTAGACATTGTAATAATCAAGTAACCAAAGTTGTGTGAAAAATTGCTCCTCTGCTGTAACGCAAAGATGCGAGCGAGGCCATAAGATACATAATTCTGAGTGATTACAAGACGTCGTTAAGTTACATTATACGCGAGCGATTAAAAGCAGGACGTCGTGTACGAAGAACCAAAATCATTCCTCGTAACGCTAATACCTGAGCGGGAATGACTGCCAGAGCGCTACCTTAGATCGCGAATGAGTGCGCTTGCGCGCGCAGACTGTGCGGAGGCTCGCGGCTGCGGTCCGCGCATTCGAAAAGCGCGCTTGCTCCTGCGAGGCTAGCACGAGAGCAACGCTGATTCAAAAACCTCTCTCGTCGCAGCTGCGAGATCGCAATGTCCTTACGCGCTCGGGCTCACGCGCGAGGAGCGAGCGAGAGGACAGCCGCGCGTCACGGCGCAAGAGAAGCGCGTGCCCGCGAGATGATCGGCGCGTCATTGATGCACGGGAGGGACGGGGGCGAGCGGGCTTATTGTGGGTCGAGGCGCGTATATATATAGTACTCACGGCTTGGTTGACCGCCATGTTTCGGTCGGCAGTGCAGCAAGGTAAAGGTGGCTCGTCGACGCGCCTGCACGGGAGCCTCGAGCCGACTGAGCGCGCTCGAAAAGCGCGGCGGGCGGCTGCTGCGGCCGTTCCCGTGCGCGCGGGCCGACCGGGTGGGGAGGCCGGCGGTTCGGTTCGTCGAACCGAGTCCACGCGCGCGCGTATATAGGTGTTGCGCCGCTGCAGGCGGGGCGCGCGCGCTCGCTGCGGCCCGAGCCCCGGTTTCGACGAGGGTCCGCGGGCAGATCGGCCCGATAGCCTCCGGGCCTCGGCGCCGCCGCCCCTTCATTAAATTGCAAAGCGAGCGCAGCCGCCGGCGATGGGGGGGCCGCCTTGAAAAACCTCGAGTATTTACTCACCTCGGCGAATCTGCGCGCGCGATTAATTCAATTGTGTTGAGCCGCCGTGCTGCTTGTCCCTGGGTAATGCGGGGGTATTGATAGTCGATCGGTTGCGCGTTTCATTGGCTCAAGTGGGCGCGTTGTTTCCGTGACCAAATATTCGAAAAATCGCACTCGCCCGCTGATAATGCGATCTCATGCACCAGGTGCACGATAACGATTTCAATCGGAACCATCAAGTGTTGTATCAAACATTGAAGGAATTCGATAAGTGGCTCAATTAAACAATTAGTTGTATAACTCCATCCTTACAAATACACCTGTTCCAAAACCTTATAATGAAAGTAAATTTTTTTATAATATGTCACAAGCATTAATTCAGCTTTTGTATTGAATTAAAACTCCTAAGTGTACACAGTCTTATTTGAGGAATCTAAAGCCTAATGAATCTTATTGTATACGATCGTGCAAACGACACAGTTGAAGTGACATTGACGATGCATTTTCTTTTCCTGAAACCAATCTGTTGCATGAAATCAGCACAAATGATCAAAAAGTTTGAATTCGACAAATTGTCCACACAATTTTAACCATCATTTTATAAATTAGATATAATCATTCTGGTTATATATTTTTAAATATTTTCAAAATTGTTTTTAAAAATATTGACACTTTTTTCAAAACCTTTACTTTTCAAATATTCAACTAATTTTACCTCTTGGTAGTCATACCTAGTTGAATAACAGTTATTGAAAAAATACCTTCGTTATATATTTGATTTGTATACAATATAAGGGTAATAATAAGTATACAATATTCAGTATTTTGTTTTTATTCACCTTTGTATATTTACCTAAAAAAATTGTGCGGTGACCGAAAAGTTAAGAGAAAAGGACAAATTTAACTAGCGTATATCATTTAAATATACATTGTAGATATTTGTACAAATAAATTATTACTTTTCTTTTAATGTCAATTAATCATTTACATACTACTGTATATAATTGTAACTGTACTATATATCTGGTAAATAATCTTAAATCAAATATATGTCGTACACGTACAAGGTACACAGTTATACATTCATTATCTTATATTTTATTGCGATCATAATTGTATTGAGATAACATTCAAAATATATAAAGTACAAACGAATCTTTAAATATAATTATTATTGTATTTAATAAAATTGAACTACGTCATTTATTAGTAAGGTACAACAGTGAACCTACATTTTATTTAAGGAAGATTTACTCGAATTCCCTACTGATATTATAGTCATTTACAAAAATTAATTGTTATTAGAAATTCAAAAATTTTTTCTAATACCGATCTATCTCTTGTTATTAAAAAAAGGCCGCGCATATTTATAGACATTTATTCTACAGTTTGTATTATTATAGAACGCATTGTTAAGCTAATCACAAAAAAAATAATAACAAGCATAAATTCATTTTCACGATCTGTTGATTGCGCAATTGTTTACTTTTTCAAAGCTCACCTTATCTTGGTTGAACACAATTCTACAGATAATCAGCATTGTCAAATAAATAGCCGATGTAGTTGGGAAACTGTCTCTAGGTGTCTGTGCATTTCATATATAATAGGTCACTCTGTACCGCCAGACCATGAGAAAATAACAGGAAGACATTCGAGAGTCGGACGTCGTTTTCACGCAAGGCGATTATATTCCGTGGTATTTAAGTGTTGCCGCCGCCAATTGTTAATGAACAGCTGCACTACTATAAGAAAATATGCGACACGCTTTTACGTGGTTTTTCCCACTTGAGTCAAATACTCCAATTGATCATTCTTCATCAGACTTCATTAAAATCGCTCTGATTAAGCTTCCTATTTTCATGAAATGTACAACACAGCATACAAATTATGGTCAAACAAATGCATGCTTACTTTAAAATTTTCTTGCGGTTGCTCCTATGAGTATAATAACGCACTGTATCATTATGACTACGGTCCTTTTCACGGTTGAGTGCAAAAACTTTACCTTCGAGGGTAGTGCAGAGGCGCAGTTAAGCCGAGTTGAAGATTACATTCTTCATTTTTCAGGGGCGGCCCCCAAAATTAAAGCGCAGCGCCGCCTCTGCGCCAAATTCTCAAAATTCTATATAAGGCGAGGGCAAAAAAAGTCAAGTGGAGTTGCGAACTCGTTTTCGTCCAACCAGAGGCAGCTGCTGCCCTGCTCTGAAGTTACTGAGGGACCAAGATTCAAACACTTTGAAGTCAATTTTAAAACCGCGCGGCAAGGATGCAGTTTGGAGCAGCGAATGCAGCATTTACGCTAATAAAGGAAAAATTTTGCGGTAAACAGTAGTGCTTGCTCTCGATTCAATTGAAATTTGCAACGTCAATATTGAGTTAAAAAAATGCATCGAAATAATACAGAGCTGCGACGTCTGAAAAGGTAAATAGGAATATATTGTAAGCTTAATTCTAAGTTTATGGATGAAACGTATAACAAATATAATAGTGGAGTAAATGTGCAGTGAAGAAAGCAGATGCGTTTTTTAAGCAGCTTCATTACAATACGCCAAAGGTATTGATCTTCATAGAAAGCTGAGGTAAGATGAAATTGAACGGCTGTGAAAATTAGCTTGCGCTTTCTATAAGTCTCGCATAAGAAGTGGCATAACCCATTTACATAAATCACTGCGCATCTCCTTGTGGAATCCCTAACTAAAGCCTTAGTAATGTTGGATGAATGGCCTAAAAAAGCACCTTCCGTACCCTTAAAATTGTTGGAATGACTATAACACTCAAAACGTGAGTTTGACTACGTGTGTTTAAAATTACTATTATCATTGAGTTTCATCGGATGTCAGAGCTCATACCAATGCTGATAGGGAATTAGGTCAAAACGAATCTGAGATCAGGTATAAATGACTGACAGTAACATATAATACACGAGATTTTCGATATCATGTATTGTGCATTCTTGGATTAATAGAATTAAAATTCTTAACGAGAATAAAGTGATTTACTTTACAAATTTGTAATTTTGATTCCAAAGAGAAAATTCATTTGAAAAAAATTCCAATAAAAATTATAATGTTTCATAAATGTATCAAATAATCACGTAATGGATAATTATACATATTATAATTTTGAGAAAATCATTGTCACAATGAATTTTTATCGAGCTACTTTACTTGCAACATTAATTTGCATTTTTTATTGAGTATACGTCGGGATTATATGTGATTATGTTTTTTTAATTTTTAATTTGTTTGATGTACATATAATAACTTTGCTTATGGAAACTGTGCGAATGACTATAACATGAATTGAAATGGCGCTAGTTCCATACTACTCCAGATGTCCTTTCACATGTTACATAATAATAAAACTTTGATATTTTGTACGAACTTCTTAATAGTATATATTTGTTATAATCAAAAAAATTAAAATTTCAATAAATATGCGTAATTTACAATAGGGCCTAGTAGATGTTTTTGATATTAGGAATTTCATATATTATCATCGTTCAAAGATGTATTAATTGCATAAGGTAATAATTGCAATCAATTATTAATGTAATAACATATTAAAAATTGAATAAAAATCCATACCATTTTATTCAATCCTTATTCCCTAGAAATATTTATTAAACATATGATCTTTTGATACCATGACATATTTTAAGTGCATTTTAGCTACATTCAATCACAAATAAACTACGTTTAACTTTATTTTGCACATTACTTTTCATTTCGAATTGCCTTCTAAGCCCGCCTTCTTATCTATCTGACCTGTGCCAACCAATAGCGACATTCTCGGCTCTCGATCATTTTCAGTTGCATCGATCTTGACGATTTTTTACTTGGAAACCGACCGACCACTGTCTCGACAGTCGATCTGAAATCTGCATGCGTTGAGTTGCAATTTGAGAGTTTGAGAGTGTGTAAAGAAGGTACGTCACACTGCAAAAAATTAAAGTGTAGAAATATTACTTAGGTACTGAGCAATACTTTATTTGGAAGTTCTTGTTACAGACCTACCATTTAATATGAATTTAATGAACAAATTAACTTTAACTTTCAAACGTCAAGTGTCTGCTCTCCTTTTATTTATAAAAATAGTTGCTTGAAGATTAAAACAAATAAAAAATTAGTCAATAATCTGTAGTAGATGTTAAAAAGTAAATCTTTTCATAATGTATCATTTGACGAAAGTGGTTTGTTGTTTTTAAAGTAAATTTCGTACAAATAAAGAAAGATTAAGGTTATGTTCCATTTTTACTAAACTGACGCCAAGCAGAAATTACTTTGTTCGCTGATGCAAGTTATATACCCATCTCTGATTAAAGTAAATTTTACCCAAGTAAATATTATTCAGTGTTTTTGAAGTAACTTTCGCATTCAGTCTCTTTAAAGCAGTGCGGGTTACTTTTTAAAAGTTTACGATTTCGTGTTATGTGAATTGTTTGCAAGAGCAAGGAACTTCGTTTTACACATTTATTCTCATGTTACTCCGTCATTTCGGTTTTCGCTTGTATAAACAAAAGTCAACTCGGCGAAAATCTGTAGTAGACAATTATTCACTTGTTCTACAACAAAGCAGTTTAAAGCGAAGATATTTAAATGATTTCAAAAAGGAGGGTAAAATAATCATTGCAGGATCCTTCAAGGAGGACAACCAACCAATAATTGTAAATTTATAAAGATTATGATTATAATTTAAATAACCTACATTGATTATTTCTTGCAAGATATTTGTATGCCTAAATTATGTATTCACCAATTAATATAAAAACTAAATCGAGTGTCCTATTTTCAGAACGGAAGTTTCATTGACACCGTATTAAATGAAGAGCCTAAAAATGACTGTGAACCAGACTTTTGTTTCTGAGATTCTAGAGTTCATTTCAATTTATATATAAATGTGTATGGAATAATTTTAAAATACTAGAAAAAATAACAGAATCACTGTTTATAAAATTTAAAGGAACCAAGAGATGGGTTTCGATGTTAATCGATTCCAAGGAGCTGTCGATGAAGAATTAATTTGTCCAATATGCTCAGGGGTTTTACAAGATCCTGTACAGGTAATTATTCAAACTATGCAATCACAGTATTCAGAGTGTCTAAAAGTATTAGATGCTTTAATTAAATAATTTTTTTTTTTATTTAATGACAGATGTAGAATAATAAATATTGCAATAATTAATTTTTCAGGCACCAGATTGTGAGCATGCATTTTGTCGACATTGCATTAATGAGTGGATTAATCGTCAGCCTACCTGTCCACTAGATCGCACTCCAATCACAGCTGCACAATTATTACCTGCACCCAGGATTTTACGAAACTTATTATCTCGTTTAAGAATTAAGTGTGATAATTTTCTGCATGGTTGTCAACAAGTTATCAAGCTTGATACACTTATGGCTCATTTAGAGGAATGTGAATATAATCCAAAGCGACCAATCAATTGCGAACAAGGATGTAGTTTAATCATTCCAAAAGATGAAATGAAAAATCATAATTGTGTAAGAGAATTAAGAAATTTAATACAATCACAACATCAAAAACTAACTGAAATGAGAAGAGAATTAAGTGAACAACAGTTTCAACTCAATGAACAAAAGAGAGAGATACATTTATTAAAAGACTTTATGAGAGCAATGAGGGTATCTAATCCTATTATGCGAGATATTGCAGAGCAAATGGAACGTGATGAAGTAGCTAGATGGTCTGCTACTCTACCAAGAGCAAGAGTTACTCGATGGGGAGGAATGATTTCAACTCCTGATGAGTTATTACAGGTATTTTAACTTTTCCCTTAATTAATGTAATGTAAAATAATTTTAACACATCACTATATTTTTCAAGACAATGATCAAGAGAACACTGTCAGAATACAATTGCCCACCTCATGTAATCAATGAATTAATGGAAAATTGTCACGAGAGAAAGTGGCCAGCTGGACTGAATTCTTTAGAAACACGACAGAACTCAAGGCGTCAGTATGAAAACTATGTTTGTAAACGAGTACCTGGTAAACAGGCCGTTATTGTTTTACACTGTGACAACAAACACATGCCTGAAGACATGACTGTTGAACCAGGGCTTGTAATGATTTTTGCTCATGGTATTGAGTGAATTTATACATAACACAATTATATTTTTTTATAAAAATGAAAAAGCACAGATTTTCTATGTCAAGTACAATAATTGCCTCAGTATTGATTGTGGTCACTAGATTAGAAAAGCACTTAAATCTACGTACTTGATTGTTGTGTTTTTTATTATTCTAGTTTTTAACTAAGAATACACATTGCATTCTTTTTTAGAATTTTTTGAAGCAGATATTTCAAGCGATTATGCGGACCGTTCTTTTTCTGTTATTAATTTAGTGTAATAAAAAAATGTGATAATTATTTTATATAAAAAAGAATAGTGATTTATTATCGTGATGCATAAAATCCAAAAACAACACATGTTTTCGTATTTAATCTGTATGTTAACAATAAAATAAGAAACTGTTGAAAGTTCTTTAACTGTATTTTATATTGATATAGCATAAATTATCAACTATGTTGACTATAAACTACGTGTTGGAGAGCACCTTCATGTAAAAATGTTATGGATATATAACTTTTAATTGTCAAAAGTGGAGTTAATTTGTACACTCCATTTGCAAATCGCAATTATTCCTTAGATTTATAAATGTTTCCGTTCGTAACTAATACATATTTAGCTTTTTTATTAAAATTATTATTGTTAAAGACTAAAGCAGAATATGCATTTTAACGCCAGGTACAAGGGTGTATTATATATATGTATATATAGATATAGGTTTATCTAATGATAATATAATTTAATATTTAAGAAATTGTAATATTAAAAGATCGCACCACCGGTACAAATTAGCTCCAATCATAGATTAAACCAATTATTGTATAACAGTTAATGGTTGTGCGTTCTTTAAATCGTTAAAGAATACAAAAATATTCTTTCGCGGACCTGCTTAATCTTGATACATACATTACAGAATCTTATTATAATGGAGGAAATTCAAGAAATATTAGTTGAATAGCTCCTACTGATTTAAATAGATGAATTATTGCTTATAAAAATATTGTCAAAGACGTGACGTTGTATATATCTTTATTGAAAACTGTAAATAAAGTTTTTGGCTTTAAAACGATTGTTATCATTTTACTGATTTCCAATAAATATTTATAATAAAAGTATTTTAATATCTATATACGATTATTGTAAAAATATTTATATTATAAGCACTACTTAAAGAAAAAAGAAATTCGCTTTCAATTAATAAAGCAGTTATAAAAAAATCATTAATTATCAAATAATTTTAGATGTTGCCGGAAGTATATGTATCTTTGACTTTGAAGTTAATCTTTAATAAAAAAAACTACCGTTTCAGTGAAGTAAAAGACTTATTATATTATACATTTCGTTAACATTTAATTGAGTAAATTACAATGTTGAAGATATATTTTCAAACAACAATTATAAATACACAACGGCATTGTGTTTTCATGTATTTACATTGTATAAAAAGTTTTTGGAGATATTTTATTCTCGTAGAATCGTGCGTAAAGTAGTTTTTCTCTTAAATTCTTCTTATCTCGTGTTTGAAATCAAAAATTATCATTTCATGTTTTTGAAACAACACTATACTGATCTAATCAACTTATGCTTATACGTTAACCTTATAACAAAGATGCAAAGTAACCAAAGCATAAAAATCCTGATTTTTTTATGATACAGCTATCGTAAATGAGAATAAAAATAGAAACAACTAAAAATTATCTTGAATAGAAATATTTTTCTCGGTATATTTATGATTTATAAAAATTAGATTTTTATAGATTTTATTTATATTATAGATTATATATCTTTCTTGTAAGTGTAATTATAACTTTCAAATTTAGAATACACTTGAATACGTATTATGAACTGAGAAAATTTAATTATAAAAAATATGTAAAAGTTGAAAATTCGTATTAGTATGCATACATGGATATGTATAAATTATTATATATTTTAAATTATCATAGTTTTTTGTCCATGAAAATGATAGTATTGTACGAATAGTATTTTATCTCCATTAATCTAGGCATTAGCTTTGTTTTAATTATTGATATTTGATATTTTTGTATGTATAAATTGCATAAAATGATACAAGATTTAGTGCAAATTTCTCACAGAGCCGGTTCATTGTTAATGGTTTATTTATGCAATTCGATTTATATAATTAGCCATCGAAATCGCCAAATGATGCAGTTTTTTGGATGTAATAAATACAAAAAGAATTTATGATCTGTAAAGCATGTTATCTCGCAACAAAGTCAGTAAATTCCGGTGAGTGTTTTATTCAATTTTATAGTATTGACCGGAGAAATGATTGTTAATGTTAATTTATATCTATCCAAAAGTGTACGTTTAGATCGTTTAGATTTATATTTGTTAAATCTGACGTTACAATGATCAATTTGATAGCAATTTTAACAAGTTATAATCATAAATTATTCATTCTCCTGAAATCTATCAAGACATTAGAAGATAAGTATGTCGACGGGTACACCGACATTTTTTAGAACTCAAAATTATTGTACCCAACCAATTGTTGTTATTATTGAATACACAAGCTTCAAATTGCATTAAAAAGTTACTTTCGCCAATTCTTACAAAAGTTGCAAGAGCGGCAGTTAGCGTTGCTGAATGTTCGAATGAAATTTTTCGCTTCAGCACTATAATACTCGAATGAGATACAACGCTAGAAAGGAATTGAGAGTTATACAGAAGTAGCGTATTTTCCCCAATACGCGACATGCGAGAAAAATGATAAAGTTTATCTGAAATTAGAAAGAGGGGCGTCTGGTTGTACGGGAATAATCTACGAATAACGTTAGTTGAACGGAGGCTCGTTTGCAGATTGCAAAGGACACGCTAAGGAACAGGGCTTAGCATCGGAAGAACAGAGGGTTTGCGGGCAGGAGGGCCGGGGCTGCGGGCCGCAGCAGCGGGCCCTATGATCGGTATTTATGCGTAGGTCCTCCGGGGGCGGGGGCGGGCACAATGCGCGTGGGTCCGGGGCCGGAGGGGCGGCCGGGAAGAAAGGGCCGGGTCGGGCCGGGCGGCGCGCAGCATCCCGTGCGGGCGGCTGCGGCGGCTGCGGCGGCGGGGCGGCGGGCGCGCGCGCGCCCTCGGCATCAGTCGGCCGCGAGGAGCCGGGCAGGGAGGAGCGCGCGCGGACGCACCGTCGACGTGGAGCAGGCACCGATCGCGCCGGAGGTTATGCTCGTCTGATCCCGCGGGCATGCCATCTTTTGGCAGGCGGTCCCGGGGCGGGGGCCCCGGGCTCCCGGCCCTCCTGGCCCTCCTGAGCCTCCTCGGCGCGGCGCGCGCCGAGATCCTCACGCCGCCCTACTTCAACCTGGCCAAGGACAAGGAGATCACTGCGACGGCCACCTGCGGCGTGGACACACCCGAGCCCGAGCTCTACTGCCAGCTCGTCGGGGCCAACTCGGACCAGGAGGCCTACGACGACCAGACCATCATCCAGGGCCAGGTTCGCACGAGCCCCTCTGCGCGCGCCCCTCCCGGCCCCTCGCCGCTCCTCCTCCCTCTCTCCCCCGGGCCTTCCCTCGCTCCGGGGCCCCGCAGGGAGCGGCCCGCCCGAAGCCCCGCCGCTATATTTACATGGTCTTCTATAAAAAGCAGGCCGCCGCGCCCCGAGCTTTCGCCCGCGCCGCGCCGCCCCGCTCCCCGAGCTGCCTCTGGGCGCGCGCTTTTCCGGCCCTCCAGGATTTTTCCCCCTTTGCCAGGTTGATAGAGCGCCTCGTCGCGGTCAATCGCTTTCGCGCTTAATTACATCGTAAAGCTCAAGGGTCCGATTGAATGGCGCAATAAAAGCGCAGTGCGGGACGCGCGCGGCCCCCAAACTGGTTTCAAACGAGCACTTTTTGTCCTCCGCTCGGGGAGGGCTTGACCACTTTTTTTTCCCCCGTGCTTTTATTCTTCATTAAAGGTTCGCCGCAAAAAATCGACCATTATCGCGATCGTTATCCTTCGGCCCATCCCTCCCCTCGGCATTTTTTCCCCTGCGAGCTATTAACTCGGCCCGCGTTTCGCCGTTTAAATGTATGCGCTCGTTTAAAATGTTGGCTGACCTCAAGCATCACAATATTTAGCATGAAACGTGGATCGCCGTTTGAATATGCGCACGAGTGGCCATATAGCTTCGGTACCCCAATCGAAACACTGTAATCGAGCCCCGATTATCACTCTGACGCGCAAAACCGAGGCCGCTCGAGCCGACAGTCGAACTGTAGCGCGTTGCGATCGGCCGGAGGAGAGAAATCGGCCCGCCGCGGGCCTGGAAATAAGAAGATTTATCGCGCGGCCCGCGCGCGATTACAAAGACAGCGCGGCTTTTGAGGAGTCGGCGGGCATTTATCGCCCGGCAAGTACAATTTCTTCATTCCAAGTGGTCAGCGATACTCGATACGCGCCGCCGCCCCACGGAAATAAGACCGCGCGGCCGCGTCGGCGGCGCCGGCTCTCCTCGGAAGGGAAGAGGAGCGCGAAGCCAGAGAGGAAAAAAAAAATAAAAAAAAAAAAAAACGATAAGCGCGCGCCCGAGAGAGCGATATCGGCCGGGCTGACCTCTCGATAACACTTTGGAGGATGGCGCGGGCCGCGATCTTCCGAAGCGCTTCCGGGCCCACTGACGGCTCTTCCTTTTTTCCAGCAATGCGACTACTGCGACCCCAACGATAAGGCCAGGCGGCACCCGCCCGAGTACGCCGTCGACGGCCTCAAGACCTGGTGGCAGTCGCCGCCCCTATCCCGAGGGAAGAAGTACGAGGAGGTCAACCTGACCATCAACCTGGGACAGGTACGGATGCGCGGGATTTTTTTCCCCTTGCAGCTGCGACGCCTGAATGAGGCTCGTTGAGAAGAGGGAAGCCGTGGCCGGCGAGGTCGAGAGCCCGCCGAATCGGCCCCGAGCGGACGACAGAGAGGCGCACTGTCGCCTCGCGGCCGTTTTATCTCCGCGCCGGGGAAATTAACGAACACATCGAGGGGCCATCGAGTGGTGGGCGATTTCCTGCGGGCTTTATCTCCCCTGGACGGATGTGGACGATAGCGGGCTTATCGGCCTCGGCCATTCAAAATAACAGGCTCTTTGGGCCGCGCCGCGCTTGCGATCGAGCTCCTCCGGGGCTCTCGGAAGCCGCCGCCGCCAGCCGCCGGCGCACATCTGGTGGCCAAGCCGCGGCTCCCTTTTTCGGCTAGGCCCGCGCGCCCACGAGATGCCGAGCACATGGGAAACCTCCGCGCTGCGCACTTACTCTCGTCTATTTTTAAACGGGCGCCTTTGCCGGCCGGATCTTTCCCGTTTTCCCGGGACGAGGGTGCGGCCCTTGCATCCACGCGGCGTATACACTCGCCAATTCCGCGATTTGGGACGCGTAACTGCTTGCGCGCGCCTGCCTTACTAGAGTATTCCGTTTTTTTTGTCTCGAAGATTATATAGGAGGGCAAAAACGGCTTCGCACGCGTAGATGACTAGGCCACTGAAGATTAACAACTTGGTCACGAAATTCACGTTGGGGCGACTCGACTCCAGTCGAGTTTTATCTCTGTAAAAATATGATAAAAGAGGAAGCGTCATCGTCCACTGTACAGAGATGAAACAAAACTAGCTCGATGCTACTCTGGGATGGAAAATACTTTAAACGGAATTTCCTGAATATCAAAAGGAGTCTTTTTAAATTATAAATGCAAATTTCTCTGTCTTACGGCTCACCCTTTGAAGATATATTTATGAACGTTCAAAATAAAAATAAACTCCGTATTACTATTTAAGTAATCCATAAATAGGAGTCTAATTTTACTATGAAGAATTTACTAATATTTTTTCGCTTGTTTTGCAAAATAAAAACCTATACCCATAATCGTATATTAACTTCTATATTTAAAGATACATTAAGGATTTATTTTCAAAGACTAAATCTAAATGAAAAGAACAAAGACAATAAATTAATGCAGTAGGTTTACAGAAAAATAGCGCTGTTAGTAGTTTAGCTAATAATAGTTAGGTAAATAAGACTCAGCCGGAAATTTGAAATAAACGGGGGCGATGTCTCTTTAGGAGTTCCACGTGGCGTATGTCTTCATGCAAATGGGCAACTCGCCGCGGCCTGGGCTCTGGGCCCTCGAGAAGTCCATGGATTACGGTAAGACCTGGTCTCCGTGGCAGTACTTCGCTGCGACGGACAACGACTGCCGCACCTACTTCGGCATCGAGAGCAACACGCCGATCACGCGGGACGACTCGGTCGTCTGCACCCTGGCGCACTCATCGGTGGTGCCGCTCGAGGGCGGCGAGATTCCCATCTCGATCCTGAACAATCGGCCCTCGGCCAAGCACTACTTCAACTCGACCGTCCTGCAGGAATGGACCCGCGCCACCAATGTGCGCTTCCGGTTCATGAAAACGAAGAACTTCCTCGGGCACCTCATGTCAGTGCGGCGGTACGACCCCACCGTCACCCGTCGAGTGAGTGTCCCGAGTCCACCGACATCTACCACCCATTAGCTCTAGGATAATCGCGCTAACGAGTCTTTCTGCCTGTTTATCCCTCTAGTACTTCTACTCGATAAAAGACATACAGATTGGAGGGCGTTGCATGTGTAACGGTCACGCAGACACCTGCGACTCCCTCGATCCGAATCAGCCGAATAAGCTCTTCTGCCAGTGTCAGCATCACACCTGCGGGGCCCAGTGCGCGACCTGCTGCAGAGGCTTCGAGCAGAAGAAATGGCGCCAATCCACGCACTCCAAGAAGTTCAACTGCGAGCGTAAGTTGTTAATTGGCTCTAAATATTAGCGCGACGTGCCGCGCGCCAGGCGGGAAATGCCTTTCAAAAATAGTCCTACTGGATCTTTGCTCGCAGCTTGCAACTGCTTTAACCACGCGGACGAGTGCGAGTACGACCCGGAAGTAGACGAGAAGCATTTGTCGCTAGACATGCACGGCAGTTACGAGGGCGGCGGCGTCTGCAAGAACTGCAAGCATAACACCGAGGGCATCAACTGCAACCGGTGCAAGCCAAAGTATTTCCGGCCTCTGAACAAACCGCTCAACGCGACGGACGTGTGCCAGCGTAAGTTTTTCTCGGCAACCCACACCCAGCTCCTAAATCCAACGCGTTCAAAACTGACTCTGATTGCGAACAGCATGCAACTGCGACGTCTTCTACTCGACCGGAAACTGCCTCGACTCGACCGGGCAGTGCGAGTGCCGACCAGAGTACACCGCGCCCAACTGCGACTCCTGCAGCTACGGGTACTACGGCTATCCCAAATGTCGGCCATGCGACTGCCACCTCAACGGAACGGACGGCTATCACTGCGAGGCGACCGAGGGCCAGTGTCCCTGCAAGGAGAACTACGCCGGTCACTACTGCGACATCTGTGCGGAGGAGTACTACCAGTTCCCCAACTGTCTCGGTGAGTCGTTGTTCTGATCATCCAGTCTTGCATGGCCCCCAAAATCGCTCATCCGCTAACGAAGCAATTCCGATGCAGATTGTGCATGTAACCCGATTGGCTCTCTGAACAACATCTGCGACGTCATCTCTGGGAACTGTACCTGCAAGAACAACTTCGGCGGGCGACAGTGCGATATTTGCGAGGATGGCTACTACAACTACCCCGACTGCACGTGTAAGTAGCATGGTGTGGTTATCGCCCTTAGGACACTGACATGGGCCGTTGATTAATGGGAAATCTTTGTATATAGTCTGCGAGTGCGATACTCGCGGAACATTGCCGGGCGTCTGCAACAAGGACAGTGGCACTTGCCTCTGCAAGGAAGGCTATGGTGGGCCGCGTTGCGATCAGTGCATCGGCGGCTACTTCGGCTACCCCAACTGTGAGCTTTGCAACTGCAGCAAGACCGGCAGCACCTCCGTCAGCTGCGACGCTGGCGGCAAATGTTCCTGCCTGACCAATTTCGTCGGCAAGACCTGCAATCAGTGCGCCCCCGGATACTACAACTACCCCGAGTGCACGAGTAAGACCTTCACCTTTTATAGCATATCCAACTCCAGAGGCAGAGTATCATACCGAGATCCATGTCGCTTTTTGCAGACTGCAACTGCGACAGCCACGGCTCGATAGGAGTCTCCTGCGACCTGGAGGGCAAGTGTCAATGCCGAGACAACTTCGACGGCGACCGTTGCGAGAAGTGCAAAACCAACTTCTATAACTTCCCGAGCTGCGAGGGCTGCAACTGCGACCCTGCGGGTATCGCGGGCACCTTCCAAGGCTGCGGCAGCCTTCCCGCAGGTGAGCTGTGTCAGTGCAAGGATCGCGTCGAGGGCAGAATTTGCAACCAGTGCAAGAGGCTATTCTGGAACCTCCAACCCAACAACCCAGACGGTTGCGAAAGTAAGTGTTTCTGCGGCTGACGGCTCCCACTTCATTCTCGCTAATCCATCCTCTCTTTGACAGGCTGTCAGTGCAACATCCCTGGAGTTATCGGCGGTATCGGCGAGTGTGACGGTAAATCTGGTCAGTGCTTCTGCAAACCTGCGGTAACGGGCCGCGACTGCTCCGTCTGTGTTGATGGGACACACAACCTCGAGGGCAGCAACCTCTTCGGTTGTTTGGGTGAGTAAGCAGGGCTGCGACTAATCAGTCCTCTATGGAACGTGCCCTACTGACCTTGAACTCCATCACCAGAATGCTCCTGTGACATCGGTGGCTCGTTGAGTACGACCTGCAACAAGGAGACCGGACAGTGCCAT
The DNA here is from genome assembly GCA_018906755.1 of Sycophaga agraensis. Taxonomy (NCBI): domain Eukaryota; kingdom Metazoa; phylum Arthropoda; class Insecta; order Hymenoptera; family Pteromalidae; genus Sycophaga; species Sycophaga agraensis. The sequence goes on from JACCIE010000011.1 coordinate 4,729,603, forward strand.
TGCCGTAGTCGAGTTGAGGGCAAGACATGTAACGAGCCCATGCGGGCCCATTACTTCCCGACGCTACACCAGCTGCAGTACGAGGCAGAGGACGCGAGTACCCCTAACAACCGCACAGTGCGCTACAGCTTCGACGAGGATCTCTTCGAGGACTACAGCTGGAAAGGCTACGCCGTTTTCTCCGCTCTTCAGAACAAAATCATTCACGACATCGAAATTCACAAGTCCTCTCTGTACCGCATGGTTCTGCGCTACGTCAACCCTAACAGCGAACCTATCCTCGGTTCCATCACCATCACGCCTGACATCCATACCGAGGTCGAACAGAACTTCAAAGTGCAGTTCAAGCCGACAAGCAAGAAGGGCGCCTTCGTTACAGTAGCTGGTAAGTACCCTGTGCTTCGCTAAAAGGCTCGATTATACATTTTGTCGTATTATTTAGGTGCACATGGAAATCTGCCCTCTGTTCTCGTGATGAACCCCGGCCGTTGGACCGTTACCACCGCAATCGAGAAGAGCGTTTTCCTCGACTATTTCGTCCTCCTGCCTTCCGAGTACTATGAGGCAAGCATCCTCACGCAGGAGGTTAGCAGGCCTTGCCAGATCGGCTACCAGGGCCTATGTCGACACTTTGCCTACCCCAGTCTGAAGACTTTCGATTCTGTCCTCGGCACGGGTGGCTACATTGGAGATAACAACGCGAGAAGCCCACTCACCGAATACCTCACTGATGAGGAAACCCTTGCAGAATTCGGCGAGAGCAAACTACCACTCATTAACGACGAACAGAACAAAATTCACTTTGAATTGAGAATAGCCAAGCCCGGACCACACGTACTCATCATCACATATGTCACATCACCCAAAGCACATGATCGTACCTCTACTATCATAATCGAGGCCAACACAATGGACAAGGGCAAGGTAGATCCTTTTTTCTTATTCTTTCAAATGTTAAAAGATTTTGATTTTTAATTAAGCAATTGTGTTCTTTAGGCTACACTGTACCCATGCATTTACACGAGCATTTGCCGGCAAGTGGTAACTGAGACGAATGGTAAGGTAGCCGTGATGAACTTCGCCAACAACTATGTGACTGTTGTACTCGAGGGTGAGGCTGGAAGCGACGTGGCGATAAAGTCAATAGTCGCTATTCCGTTACAAGACTGGTCCCTCGATTACCTCAATCCTAAGTCAGTATGTGTGCGCAAGGATGGCAAATGCATTCAAGGTAACTTCCCCGAAGCACCAGAGGCGAAGAAAATCGAGCTAGAAGATAGTAATCAGATTGAGGACGTAGCGACAACACCGGAGGGTGTTTACGATACTAGCTCTAAATTTGTGTATCTGAATGAAGCTAACCCGTCGATTGATAAACCGGCTAAGGTTCAAGAGCCGGGTGAATATGTCTTCGTCGTCCAATACCATCAGCCCGACTATCCGGCATTTGACCTCGAAGTTCTTGTCCAAAACGGTAAGTTTTACGAAGCACATGTTCCAATGGCCCACTGTCCCAGTAACAGCGGCTGCCGCAGCCTGGTGCGCCAGATCGATGGCAACACCCGCTTCCAGCTGATCGAAAACTTCGTAATCACTCTAAAGGAGGGTACGGGACAAGGTGTTTGGGTAGATTATATCCTCGTTATCCCTGCGGATCTCTACAATGATAACTACTTGAAGAAGCTACAATTTGACCAAACTAAACAGTTCATTAAAAAGTGTGGAGGCAATCACTTCCACGTAGACATAAAGGAGGAAGGTTTCTGCCGCGATTCGGTCTTTTCTCTTACAACTAACTACAACACAGGGGCATTGCCATGTAGCTGTGATATTGAAGGTACAACAAGCTTCGTCTGCGAGAAGTTCGGTGGTCAGTGCCCGTGCAAGGCCAACATCATCGGACGACGATGTAATAGCTGTAAGACAGGCTTCTACGGATTTCCCAACTGTCGTCCATGCAATTGTCCAAGTGCAGCGATTTGCGAGCCTGAGACCGGAGCGTGCATATGTCCACCTCACGTAACGGGTCCACGTTGTGACCAGTGTGAGACAGGTACTTACGGATACCATCAGATCATCGGTTGTGAGGAGTGCATGTGTCACCCACATGGAGTGAAAGATGGAGACATGCAATGTGACTTGTTAACCGGTCAATGCAAATGTAAACCAAATGTTGAGGGTCAGGAGTGTAACCGCTGCCTACCCGGCCATTTCCAGTTCCCCTACTGCGACAAGTGTGACTGCGACATCAGTGGTACAACCAGCGACATTTGCAACCAAGAAACAGCAGAGTGTCATTGCAAGGATAATGTTCACGGTCCAGACTGCAGTCAATGCAAGGAGGGTATGTTTGATCTGCAACCATCAAATGACAAGGGTTGCAGCGAATGCTTCTGCTTCGGCAAGACCACGAGGTGTAGCTCCTCAAACCTGTATCGCAACCACCATATGGAGATGACCGGTTGGGACGTAGCCTACGTCTATGAGAATAATGCCACTCTTCACATACTACGAGAGATACCCCAGGAAATAAACGAAACCCACATTGTTCTCGATATGACGAGCATGACTACAGATGACATCGTGTATTTCTCTGCTCCTTCTGGTTATCTCAATAAGAAGCTAACCTCCTACGGTGGATGGCTTAACTACACTATTTTCTACACGAGTGAGTACGGTGCAGCGGTGCCCGCTGCTGACGTGATCCTCCACGGCAAGGATGACTTCCTCATCTACCGAGCAGACGAACAGCCCTCTTCTTATAACAGCTTCCGCGCCTCAGTTCAGCTGGTCGAATCCAACTTTGAGACTAAACAAAATCTCAAAGCTACCAGAGAACAAATTATGGTCGTTCTAGGAGACCTTCGAGGAATTTACATTCGTGGTACCTACTGGAAGCCTACCTACACCGTAACGTAAGTATAAGCTTAATATGCGAATAGAACCAAATTTTGTATCTAATATAACTGACCGCAATAAATCCTCGTAGACTATCCGACGTAACAATCGATGTAGCTACGGAAGATTATTTGCCAGATGCCGATCTGGCTAGTAGTGTGGAGCAATGTCAGTGCCCGCCCAACTACAGGGGATTGTCTTGTGAGGAGTGCGCCAAAGGCTATTACAGAGTACCCGGTCCTTACGGTGGCAACTGCGTCAAGTGTCAGTGCAACGGACACGCAAACTCATGCGACGTAGCCACCGGAATTTGCATAGTAAGCTAATAACGAATTATAAATCTATCCAAATTCGATTAACAAGATTATAACTAATTAATGCTCGCATCTGTAATAGGACTGCAAAGACGGAACCATTGGTGATCATTGCGAACAGTGTGAGAACGGCTACTACGGAAATGCAACAATCGGTACACCGACGGATTGTCTGATCTGCGCTTGTCCCATGCCTATCCCGTCCAATAACTTTGCGAGTGGCTGCGACGTTAGCGACGATGGTAGTCTCATTAGCTGCGATTGTCTTGAGGGCTATTACGGTGCGCGTTGCGAGGCCTGCAGTGCTGGGTTCTATGGTAAGCCAGACGTAATCGGCGATCACTGCAAGCCATGCGAGTGCTCCGGCAATATCGATACCAACGAGATCGGCTCCTGCGATTCGGTCAGTGGCGACTGCTTGCACTGCCTCAATAACACCTACGGTGCCGCGTGTAACCTATGCGCCCCTGGCTTCTTCGGTGATGCCGTTGAGCGCAAGGACTGTAGGAGCTGCTTCTGCGACCAATGTGGTATGCGACACTGCGACAGCTACAACGGCCTCTGCGAGTGCCACGAGAACGTCGTAGGAGACAAATGCGATCGCTGCGCAGAGGACCACTACGGCTTCTCATCATGCCAGGGCTGTCATCCATGTAACTGCGGCATCGCTTCGGAAAGCTCACAATGTGCCGATGAGGACGGCAAGTGTCACTGTAAACCAGGAGTAGAAGGTAGAACCTGCGATCAGTGTATGGTCGGATTCTGGAAATACGGCCCCGAGGGCTGCATCCGTAAGTATTTTTGGCAATATCTACCGCGTGTGCATTAATTTTTACTCTACCTACTCTCTATTCACTCTTTAGCTTGCGAGTGCACAACGGGTTATTCGCGGGGTGCGTCATGTAACGCCATCACCGGTCAGTGCGAGTGCCTACCAGGGGTCCTTGGAGAAAAATGTGACCATTGTCCACACCGAACCGTTCTGGACGAGCGTCGTGGGTGTCAACAGTGCGATAAATGCACACACGACCTCCTCGATGTAACAGACGAGCTTAAACGGCGACTCGATCCCGTAGCTAGCTCCTTCCAGAATGTCGCTGACAGCTATTTCACCAACCAGCGTCTTGATTTCATCAAAGAAACTCTGGATAAGCTCACAGCCGAAGTTAACCTTCTCGACCCCCGGCGTGTCAACTTTGAACCTCTCAACAAGGACATTACACGACTCACTAATAGCGCGTATGCCCTCAAACGACGCGTTAGCTTCCAAGAGGAAGACGGCAGCAACCTCAGATCCCGAGCCGAGGAGAATCTCAATGACATGAACAACTTCGAGGCGGAAGTCGGTAAAGAGATCGCCCTTGTCAACGCCATTATCAGCGAAGTTCAATCTCTGGCCTCCAATACCGAACTTGGCAATGGTCCAAAAATTGACAATGCCCTGAGAGAAGCTCAAGATATCCTTGACAGAATCAAGCAGGTACGTCAACGCCTACCTAGATCTCATTTATTGGTTGACACAACTGCTAGACCATTTGCAGATTAGCGCATAGGACTCTTTATGCGCTTCAGATTATTTATTTACATTTATAAAAAATTTGAAAGTATAATTCGCGTCAATTATTAATATACATTGGATTATTTTTAAATTTATAATCATTAAAATTACATATCATTATTTTTTAAATTAAATATTTAATTTAAATTTATCTTATATATTTATTCGTACTAATAGGTCTCATTCACACAAGTACGTGACAACGCAACCGATCAAGTAGACCAGGCTAATATTCTCGTTTCGAACGTCATCAGTTATGAGGAGCCAGTAAAAATTCTTGCGGCTGATACCGATGAAGTGGGTGGTCGGGTGCGCCTGTTGAGTAATCAAATCGACGATATGTACAATATAACACTGCGTGCAGATGAACAGGCGAATGCAGCCGAGAGGCTCAATTTAGAAAATAAGCGGTTGATCGATTCGAGTACCCTCGGGTCTCTAAAGGATGTAACCGATGAGGCAAATGAGAATATTATTGATGCTAATAAGATCAATAATGACGCCTACGAATTATTGCCCGAAGCTGAGTTCAATTTTATTAATTTGGGTAAGCTATTTTTTATCTACTTTTGCCAATTTAATGATTGTTTAGTATAATATAAACATTTCCTATAATGAATCATTGAATAATTTGCAGGAAACGATGCTCAGAAACCAACCGAAGCAGACCAAAAGCTAATGGACGTAATATATTTGAATGAGCAAATGTTACCAGAGATACAACTTCTGGTACCGCAAGCAGTTGCCCTCGCACATGATCTTAAGGACAAATCCAATCAATTAGAAGCTCTATTAACGGATACACGTCACTTGACTGGAGTTCGAGCAGCCTCCTCATTCGAAAATATTGCCAAAAGCATCGATGATGCAAGAATGTTGGCTCAAGATGCCCAAAAATCTGCACAAAATGCAACAAAATGGGTAACATTTTCATTATCATATATACGACAAAATATTTGTTTAACCTGTTGCTGTAAACACCCATTTTGAATTCTACCAGGCTGACGGAATGCAACCGCAGAGTGAAACCGTAGAAGAAAAGAGCAAGAGCTTACTTCAAAATGCTGAAAACGCATTAACAAAAACTGAGGATGATATGAAACCACTGCTCAATACGGCACGCAATATAGACATGCGTTACATAGCTGATAGTAATGATAGGAACAATAACACGTTGCAGCTCATAGAAAAGTAAGCACCGACTCGATAACTATTTTCAATAACCGAAATGTCTGACAGTGAAACATTTTACTATTTTGAAATTTCTCCTTAGATCTCTTGGTTCTTTGACTATTCATTTATCATCAATGGTTGCTCAGCAAGTTCTTAACAATGTGGATACGGCTGAATATATAATTGGAGAAGCGTTAATGAACGACATATACGGAAATGCGAATCGCATTCCGGATGACCTGAAGCGAGCCAAGCAGCTGTCTAAAGACAATTCGGATTCATTCCGTGAGGTTTCCCAGGCTAACCACCAGCTCGACTCCTTCCATCTGACGCTCCCTGATATCGAAAATAGACTCAACGTTCTGAAAGAAAAACAAACATCAATAAATGATGTTCGTAGCGCTCTACACGACAAGATCGAGGACCTCAAACGCAAGATCACAAATGCGCGAGATCTAGCCAATCGAATCAGGATAGGACTGACTTTCTTCCCGAACACAAGTCTTGAACTGAAAAACCCTGAGAGCCTCCCACTTCAGGCAACGTCTACCAAGATTTCGGTCTACTTCCGTACATCTAAGACCAATGGCTTCCTCTTATACCTCGGAAACGAGAACAGAACAAATAATGCTCGACCTAAAGCGGTGAGTTAAGCCGAAAAGCAAATTGTTAACATTTTTTTAATTGATAAATTCTTTCGAAATCAAATATCTGATATTTGGCAAACAAATATATATTTAATTATAATATAAATTATAATAATGTCTCTTGTGTATTTTTAGGCGGACTTTATGGCTTTGTCGATTGAAGGAGGTTACCCTGTCTTAACACTAGATCTAGGATCAGGACCACAGAGAATTATTGGCAACCGACACATATCCGATAATATTTGGAGGCAATTAATCGTAGATAGGTAAATCAGATATATATATTATTGTAAACTGGCTTACTCTTGTTCATTGAATTTCAATCGCATAGAACGTTTAGTTTAAAGTAATTTTATCATCTTTCTGATTACTTAGCAATAAATTAAATCTCTCGAAATTTTCTTTTTTCAGGACGGGTAGAAATATCAAGTTAATAATTAGGGAAGACCAAGGCGACGGTGAAGGCAAGAACTACGAGACGGAGCAAACTCTACCAGGCTCGCACTCTATCTTCAGTCTCGATCAGGAGAAATCTAAACTGTTTGTGGGCGGCTTCCCTTCGTCATTCCAAGTACAAGAGGCTGTCGTTTCTTCCTCTTTTGATGGAGAAATGGAAGAGCTTATGATTGGAGACGTACCTGTCTCCTTCTGGAACTTTGTCGACGGAGAGAACAATTACAAGCCAGCATACGAACGCGACAAGTTAATAAACCTCCAACCCAACACAGGCTATCGGTTCGATCGTGAGGGCTATGCTATGCTGAATAAGAGTAGCCTTCAATTACCCCCTGATCTGAAACAATTCCGAATAGAATTTAAGTTCAAGACCTGGGTCAAAGATGGTCTCATGTACCTCACAGGAGGCAAGAAACAGTTCCTCGCAATCGAGCTAAGGGACGGTCATATACTTTACCAATTCGATCTAGGAGATGGACAATTGGCTATTATGACTCCGAATAAGTAAGTACATGAAAACGTATGAATGAATAATTATATACAAGCATGAATGCAATGAAAAAAATTGCCGACAGGTACAACGATGGTAACTGGCACACAGTTGAGGCAAAACGTTTAGAAAGGATAGGTGTTCTCATGGTTGACAATCAACCTGTGGGTAAGAGCGAGAGCCAAGGTAAAGAAAAGAGGCTAGTCTCTTCGGACTTCATGTACTTTGGAGGATATCCTAAATCGCAGCAACCCTACAGGGAAGTCACGTCTCTCGGATTCGAAGGTTGCATCGACGACGTCACCTTCCAGGAGACCTCGGTTGACCTAACCAAGAATATCCAAGCATTCGGTGTAGTCAGCGGGTGCCCAGTCAAAGTAAGTCTAACTTTAAACAACGCAATCTAGATCAAAGTGTATCTTATCTGATCGTCTCTGCAGCTCATAAATCTCGTCTCGTTCGACGGCGTGCGACCAGGCTACGTCAAATGGGATCCGGTGACGGTGCCTCATTCGCTCCAGATCAACCTCGCGTTCAAGACGCGGGCGAATAACGGGTTGATCTATCAGCTGATGAGCGCAGATGGGCAGGCCGAAAGTTCGCTCTTCCTTGATCATGGAGAGCTCGTCTTTGTGAGCCAGGGGGCCAGCGTGCGGACTAACTTCGGCGACATGCGATTTAGCGACAATGGCAGACACGTGATAACAGCAACTCACAACGACACAATTCTCAGGCTAGACATTGACGATTCAGAGGTCGAAGTCAACGAAGATGCTCCGATGCCCCAAACGGTCAACGAAGGCGCCCTTTACTTTGGCTACGTACCGGAACACCTGCAGACTCGCCCCATCGAACCCTTTATTGGTTGCATCAGTGATACCACTCTCAATGGCATGATCGTTAACTTCGCTAACACAACTGAACATCCTAATGCACACCTCGCCGAGTGCAGTGGCTTGACAGACCGAGACCGACAGGGTTAGTCAACTATATTTTGATTTGTTTTAAACTTACATTTATCCTAATCGCGAATTTTTTTTACTTGTAGCCGCAGAAATGGATAAGGAATTGCTGACGGCAGTGTATCGGCCGACACCGAATCAGATGCCGTACGAAACTACGACGAGTAAGGCTGTCATATATTATGATACCTTTTACTTTGAGACCGGAGCGTACAATAATACTGTTTTTCAGGTGTAGTCGACCTTAGTCAAGGCGGTGACGATTACAATCCACCTGGCCCAAGCGAGGGTCGCGACCCACAAGAGGTTAGCGTGACGCCAGTCCCGGCAACGATGCCTCCGGTAATCCAGCGACTGACGACACCCGAACCAGAAACTATTGACGGTTGCAGACTTCCGTATTATCCAGCCTCTGATCCGGACCAATACCAAGAAGCTGCCTGGAGATTTGGTACATTCAAGAATATTTAAAGATACGACTTACATCATTGACTAAGACTGTTAGTCTTACACTAATCATTTATTACAGGTACGCAAGAGCATAGTAGATTCGAGTTCGGTAGGTTCGAAAACTACCAGGAAGAACGCTACGATTTCACAGTTGAGATCATGTCTATTGCAGACGAAGGAATTATATTCTTTGCGTCTAACCGCAACATGAAACAAGGCCTAATCGCTCTTTATATTAAGAATGGAAAAGTTAGTATTGCTATGCAATCAAATATATTCATATATTTATAATTTACATATTCAACTATACTTACATGTTCATAACTATTTTCAGGTTGAGTATATGTTCGACAGTGGCTACGGGCCTGCGCGAATAAGGAGTGATAAGAAGATTAATGACCATCAATGGCACACAATCTTCTTTAGAAGAGAAGGACTAACAGGTGAACTGATTGTTGACAACAGTGAATCTATTAAAAACCAATTGCCGGGTACAGAAGATAGAATCAGCGTTGCCGCACCCTTCTTCCTTGGTGGCGTTGATCCTGCTATATCCAACAACGTTTATGAAATGATAGTGAGTTTGAGGGCTTACTGTAGCCCTATCATTGTATAATTTTAATTATTTAATTAAAGGCAAAATAACATTATTTCAACGTTTATTTTGTAGAGAGTGAACAAATCGTTCTCCGGATGCATTCGTAACTTCGCATTGTACAGTGAAAACGTACAAGACCCAGTTAAACAAATTGGTGTGATACCCTGTTCGAAACGGGTGGAGCCAGGAATGTACTTCTATCCAGGCAACGGTAGCAACTGGTTCAGAGCAGGTATTTTTCGCATTTTTATCGCACTGTTATTTTCCAATTCCTTCATCAATGAATTAATAAAACTTTGTGTTTAGATGATAAGTACAGCGTTGGAAGACAAATGGATATCCAAATGGACATTAAACCGAGATCATCATCCGGACATCTTCTTTCCATTCACGGAAGAAGCGACCATGTGATATTGGAAATGGTGAACGGTACCATCAAATTCCTAGTAAAAGCAGCCAAAGGTCAAATTGAAACTTCGTACGATCCCCCCAATCCCAATTCTCTTTGTGACGGTGACTGGCACAACATCCGTGGTACGTTTTTATAATTGCATACGTTTTGGACTAAGTGATAACGTAATGATGTGTTATATTTTAAATATCAATATTTTTTGTTTTTCAATTGCAGCTGTAAAGCAAAAGAATGCAGTAGTCTTGTCCGTCGATCACAAAGCCGCTCCTCCTGGTATAGGTAACAAAAACTTGGGAGGAGTGTTGTCAAAGCACTCGATATACATCGGTGGACATCCACATTTAGAATCAGGCAAACCTTTAAGAGGCAGTGTTTCTAGAGCACAGTATATAGGATGTATTAATAACATTATCATCAAAGACCGTGCGTATCCTCTAGACCCATCACGTACTCACGGCAGAGTACTCGCGGGTGTGTGTCCGACAATTTAAATTAATAATTAGTTATAAGACTTGTAGTTGTATTTTTTACAATTTTCACGATTAACAATTTATATGTCCAAAGAAATTTTTTATTATATTCTCATGCAATAAAGTGATCAAATACCAAAGTGGTACAAATGTAAATGAAATTTATTAATAAAATACCAATGAAAAACAAAATTATCATCTGTATAAATTTTACGGATGTTACAGTTGTTTTATTGTACTTTTGAATCTTGCATCCCTGTTACCTTTTATTATCAAATGATGGGTTAAAATTAATAGTTATGATTAAAATTGCATGTAGGTTATTCTAAATAATGAAATATATCATTAAATCTTAATTACAAACTGACGACGATTATTTTTATACTTTTTAATTTATTTTAAAAAATAAACTTCAAAACATAACAGTTTTAAAAAAATGAACAATTTATAGTAAACATCATACAACATTTTCTACAAGAAATAGTTGTACATTTTAAATACTGTATTTTATTTTTACATGTCAGTTTCATATTTTTCATTCAATAGATTTACATGATTCTTACATTTGGAATCATAAGAGTTTTCTTTGAATAATAAAAAAGACTACTAAGTGCATTATTTTGAGAACTTTTCAAAACTTAATGAAGAGATATGAAACTTAAATGTCCTTACACCTATCCATTTAACATCAATTAATATCTTTTTCATGTATGATTAGACTATAATGTATATATTATTTATAATAAAATAATTGAAAAAGATATGTTACTGCTATAATTACATTTTTACAAGTATATTTATATAAGTTAACTCGCTTACTTGGTACCTATTTTCTTTTTTTTATTCAACTTTATTTGTCCTGTAATATATTACAGAACATAGAATTGAAGTGCTTAAAAATAATGAAATAATGTAATTCCCTAATAAAAGTGTATCTGCTGAATCCATTAATATAGTAAACAGCCTTGCTAAAATGAGAAATAATTTTGAATGTATATTGTACATAATGAATATACATCATGTCAAAAAAACTGCAGAACTATATATCTTACTAAGATTGGTGAAAGCAGAGATAAACCAAGTTTTTGGAGATATTGAATCTGCATTTTTAGCTCTAAGAATAGCTATTAACTGAACGGCTTTACTGGATGCAGATATCGGGGTACAAAATGGCTAGGAAAAAGGTAAAAATTTCAAGATGTTATATTTCTTGTAATAGAATATATTAAAAATGTAACTTACTGCTAAAAGAGATAGAGTTCCCTTTGGTATTATTTGCATTAAAAAACTTATAAAGATTAAAAAGTAAGCAGCTGATGCCAACATTGTCGATGAATTTAATATATTTAAATATTTTAATACCAAGAATATTAAAACGTATTCTTGAATTAAAATTATTGGATACTCCAAATATGTCATCAAAGAATAACCATTAGTGTAGTTATAACTCATCATAATACTATGACTGCAACAGAGAAATAAAGAAGCAAATCAGTAATTACGATAATAACATAAAAGTAGTAATAATATTTTTAACCTTTTCTGTAAATTATCTACCTTATCAATTCCAACATGAGTCCTAAAAAAGATATGCCGACTGCTGATTTGCTATCAAGTAGTTTTGTAATTTGAGGAACCTTCAAAACGAGGCACATACCAATTGTAATAAGACTTAAAAAATCTGATACGTACTGCAGAACCGTTTGAAATGCCATGATTTTGTCTGAAAGTCTATCATATATTAAAATCATTTAACAGTCAATAAATTAAATGAACAGAGTTCAATAATTTTCTATTTATAAAAGTGAATTATGTAATAATTTAGTCAAGGTTGATGATGAAATCAAAAAACTTACATGTTCAATAAAAAATAAATTATTGTCAATGAGTCAAGCTAAACATTAGTAGCACAAAAGTTGGTTGTAGAAAAAAAAGCATTTTCTCAAAAGTATCTTAATAAATAGAATAACTCAAATTGCTGGGCATTAACGTTTTTCATTAAAAACTTCCAATTAATAAATACACGTAGAAGTATGTTGTAATTTGCATTTCTTTTCCTGTTATTGATTTATCTTTCACATCCTTTTGTCACTACATTACGTTCGTACAGAAATATTCATATTCATTTCAATGAAATCATAATGCAAAATACGTTGAAGAATTAATGAATAAGTGTCAAGCCTAGTGAAGACTCGAGATTGTGTATTTTTCAGCGAGAAACTACATTTTACACCTAGCTTTTTTGACTAAAATGGGCTCACCCCACTCTTACGGCTTCTAACCTATAGACATATCCGTACGTATAGTTATGAACGAATACACAGAATATACTGAAATACATGTACCAATTCTATTGCACACATGCGTACTGAATCTTCAATCTGTTGATTTAAGATTTTTGTCTTGTCAGACAGTGAGGCCATGTGGCAAGAAAAAACACAACAATTTAGTAAATAAAGTCATATATTGCCAAAATAAGAAACGTAAGTTGTGGGGTGGGTAATTGTAGGTGACAAGCAGAATTTTACCCAGTCAGTTATAATGGCGGTAAGTTATTTAAAAAAATAACGAAGATAATCAGACTAATATAGTTGCATATTGAACGTGATATATCAATTTAATACTGCTTTTATAAAAATTGTATAAGCATTTTATGTAGTCAAATAGAATGTTTTGGTAAATAGTTCTAACCTCAAAGTTATTAAATAATTATTAGTTCAAATACCCGAGTATAAATGTTATTGTAATTTCGAAAAAATGAGAATATCTTGATTAATTAGTAATAATTATTAAAACAATTAAGCTAATGTTAATAAATATTTTCTAGAACGAGACGACAAAGAGAGTAAAGCAAGCTACAAGAGGAGCAAAACAAATAGTTAGTGAAAATAAATCAACTTTAGCTTTTTACAGAAATATGATTCTTGGAGCACTAGCAATATATCTATCCGTTATGAGTATTTTATTTGAATTTACAACATTAACTGGTGTAAGACTTAAAAAACAGATTATTTTGTAAATACTATTGATAATATAATATTTTTTAATCACAAATAATGATTTTAGTTACTAACATTATTTTGTGGTGCCGTGTACATTGGGTGTTATCAGTTTATGGCATATATGGCTCATGCCCAAATCACAGAGAGTGGGCAAATTTTGGATTCTGGTGTTGATTTAAATATGGAAGGAGGAATAGCAGAGTGAGTGTTATTAAAGAATCAAATAACAATGGTATGTTTAAATACGATGTAGAAAATAACCTAGGCTGTATCGTACAAATTACAGACACGTAAAGGATTTGATCATTCTTACTTCGGGAACTCAAGTGTTTTCACTGGCGTCAAATTACTTTTGGTTGCTGTGGCTATTGGTAAATATGAAAAAACTCATTGCAATGGGTGAAGATTAATAAAAAAAAACTTTTGCTTGGATACAGGCACCATTGAGAGCAATGGTGATGTTGTGGTCGAATGTGATATCACCGTGGATATTTGCTGAAGGCCCTGTTCCTACAGAAAAGGACGAAAAGAAGCAGAGAAAGCAAGAAAGGAAGATGACAAGAACGGCTTATAAACACTTTTAAAAGTAGATTAAAGGAGGATAGGAGATGCAAGCGATAGAGTGAAATGAGCGAATGGTTAGTTATGAATTTTTATTTAACTCAGGTTTATAAAGAGAGGCAATTGATTGAATTAAAGACTGTCTAAATATTGATAGTTTAAGAGATTTCTTATCTAAAAAGTGGTTTCATTTTCTGTCCAAGATACTCTTTCATCCAAATTCCTAAATTGGTATATCTTCTACAGTGGGCTTGTGTTATTTTGTACAAGAGCGTTCATATATTGGTTTTGCAACATTGGCAATTACTTACAATGTATCTTATCTCACCATAATCGCGCGGAAGATCCGGGCAATAAGAAGAAAACAAGCCAATACGATAATGCCCCTATAAATTTATTTTCTTTAATTATTTGCTCGATAAACATTCGAAAGAGGACGATAACGCGGAGGAAGTTTGGCTCGGAGGCGCGCATCGCGACATAGCTCCGTCTCGGTCGGCGGTAGAGCGCACGCGAGTTATTTTGGTCGGGAGTATTACGCGAGAAAGGTGGCGAGGGTAAAAAAAACTTGATTCACCGGCGGCGAGCGAGAGGGAGCGCGCACAATAAACAACTTTTCCCAAGCGCGCGCGCGCTCGGGGCGCCGAGCGGCGTAACGGTACGGTTTGTTGAAAAGGGTTCAGCCTCACGTGTGTACAGTTAGCGGGGCGCTCGGGGCTTTGTCAAAAGGCGGCTCCGCTTTTCACGCGATCTCCCGCGTCCAGCGCGGCCGTAAAACGCGCCCGAGGAAAGCGCGCGCGGCCCAATTGCCAGCGCAAACGGCTTCCTGCGCCGGCAGCCGGGAGCGACGCAACAATCGAGTCATTGAAAAGAAAGAAGCGAGCGCGAGTGCGTTTCCATTTGAATTCGAGTGGCAAAGGGGCGGTTGCGTAAAGCCGCGCGCGAGGTGCGAGCGGGAAAAACAAAGATCTCGGGGCGGACGCGGCGGCGGCGGCGGGGGGGGGGGCTGGATCGCGGGCGTATCGGCGGGAAAGCGGCGCGCTCCCGCGGCAATCGCGGCGACGCACAAGAGCGGAGCGGCTGCGCCCGGCGATAGAGGCTCCGGTATCTCGGGCGGGGGGCGCGCGCTCGGTGCACGCAGCGGCCCTGCTGAATGGAGCGGCGGGCGCGCCGGGAAGGTGCACCTTTGGGCCGTGGGCGGGGCGCGCGGGGGCGCCGGGGCCGGCGGGGCGCGCGTACGTGCGCCGCGGGTGGGGGGAGGCCGCGAGAGCGCATTATTGCGTACACGCGCCGCGGCGGGCTCGGACGACGACGGCGCGAGCGGGCACGAGTCGCCGCCGCCGCCGCCGCCGCTGCAGACGGGCCGAGAGAGGCGGCCGCCGCGAGACCCGCGACTCGCGCGTAGGTAGTGTGCGCCGCGCAGCGCCCCGTCATAGTAGTAGGCGAGCTGGTGCGAGCTGGTGCGAGCGCGCGACTCGCCGCGCGTTGTTTATCCCGCCGAGGCGCAGCTTGGCCGCCGACGCCGCACGCTGCAGCAGCAGCCCCAGGAGCCGCCGAGATGTCGTCGTCGTCGGGCGAGCACTTCTCCCTCGTGTGGAACACCTTCCCCCGCAACCTCTCCTCGGGCCTCTACAGCCTCCTCACGGGCGAGCAACTGGTGGACGTGACGCTCGCGGCCGAGGGCCAGATCCTCCGGGCGCACAAGCTCATCCTCAGCGTGTGCAGCACCTACTTCCGCGACCTGTTCAAGGTACCCGGCCGCGGCACCTGCCGCGCGCAGGAAGCGCGCAGTAGCCGCGGCGCTCCTGCTGCATAAAGCGCCCGCGGCCCCCGGCGGCTCTCGCTCGCTCTCGCGCGCCCGCCGCATGGATATTTTTGGAATGCGCGAGCGGGGCGGACACGCGCTGCACATTACGAGCGCGCGCGCGCGCCGCCGCCGCCGCAGCCGCCGCTAGATTGTTTTTGTTGGCCGCCCGGGCGAAGGCGCGCGCGGTTGCGAGACCCGCGGCCCCCACCCCCGGCGGGGCTTTCTCACCTTTTCCGCGCGCCTTCGCCCGATAATTGATAGGTGCGCGCGCGGCGTTCAAACGGCCCGCGGGCCGAGGAGCCCGGGCCCGGGGCCCGCGGCGCAGTTGCGCTGCCCGAGCGCACGTGCCCAATTGAGCGGCCCGGCCGCGACTCATGTACGCAGTTGTTGCGCCAGCCTTTGTCGCGCTCGCTCCCGCCGATCTGGATGCGCGCGTATTATGCAGTAGCCACACGCGCCGGCCGCGCAGATAAGGAGCCAGGCCCCGGCCACCGCGCCTCGGCCGCGCTATGCTAATGCGCCCCGCGGGCCCCGGGCCCCCCACCCCGCCCGCCTATCATTGTGCCTTCGCCTTCCAGGGAAACACGTGCAAGCATCCCATCGTCATCCTCAAGGATGTCAACTATCGAGACCTGTTGGCGATGCTGCACTTCATGTACCAAGGCGAAGTCAACATCAAGCAGGAAGACATCGCCAGCTTCTTAAAGGTCGCGGAGATCCTGAAAATCAAAGGCCTCACCAGGACCTGCGACGACGACGTAAGTGCGCGACGCGTGCCCCCCACCGCCGCGCCCGCCGCACCCGCCGCACCCGCTCCCTCCTCCTCCTCCTCCTCCTCCACGCGTCTGCCCAGAGTTGTTTTTACGGTTTGTTTGTCTTAACGCGCGCGCGCGCGCGCGCACTCGCTCTCGCCCGCTCGCCCGCTCGCCCGCTCCTTTTTTCCGACCTGCCGAGCTCTCGATTTATTCACCATCTGATAACGGAGATTATTGCGGACTCGCCGCCACCAGCGGCCGAGCCGCCCGAGCCGCGGGCCGCTTGGAGCCGTTCCAGGTCACTCGCCGCGTATTTCGGAGCGGCTAAGGCCTTCTTATTTTCGGCTTATTTCCGCCCAGAACCGCCGATATGCCACCCGGCACGCGCCTTATCGCCAAAATCGCCGCATTATCATAACGAGCTCTCCTTTCTTCCGCGGCCTCCCCGCGATCCTCCATCTCGTGTTTTCGCCCGGGTACGTTGACCGATTCCGCCTCCGATTCTCTCACCCTCCTGCACCTGCTTTTATTGCTCTCTCTCTCTCTCTCTCCTCGCCGTTCCCTCCGTCCGCGTATCTCCGCTCTCTCTCTCTGCAGGGTTATCAAATTATCACCTGCGAGTCATCTATGCCATCCGATCCATTGTTCCAATCCAGAAAAATACACCTCGTCATTCCTCCGCTCAAATGCAATCACATTTATTTCAGTAAAATTGTAATTATGTTTTTGTTATGCCTATGAGCAGAAACGGCCGAGTGCAGTAAGTCTCGCGTGCGTGTGTATAAAGTTAAATATCTGCTCGATTGCGTATACAAGCGTTTCTATTGAAATTGCTCCTGATAACTTGTATCTTATATATATATGTATGCACGTGCCATGTATATATGTATACGTATAAATATATATTCTAAAAGCGTACGTAAGTGTATACACACGCCTGTGCAAGGATGCCTATATGCATATGCATACGTTCACACGCACGCACGCACGCGCTCTCCCTCACGCACACTCGCGCACGCGCGCGCGCGCGTCCCCGCACACACGCGCACACCTCTCCATATATATACATATTTCCATGCATCGCAAGTAACTTATAATTGACTACTTATTGTTTTACATCATTCTTTGACTAACAGATTAGCTTCCTGTGCTAAAACTTGCGTATGATGTAATAACGTGGATTGCAGTAAATTGCAATTTCGTTCGTAAAGTATAATGAATGAAGTATTAATACAACGCTTAGACTTTTATGAAAACGCTTAAAGTAAAAGAAATATTAAAACATTTAAAGCTCTCACTGGCAGTTTTTCAGAAAATAAATAAAATAAAATGTGTCGTGATACAAATAATGATTTTGCTGCGAAAATATTTTCGCATTATTAATGAACTTACAGACGATATAAAAATAACCGATAAAAAAGCCTCTTCAGAATCATGTGTCAACTAATTGCAAATCTAAAAATAACACACTTGCAGCATAATAAGATATACATTTCTGTAAATCTTTCTTATTATTTGCTAACTTTAATGCTTACTTAAGCAGCTTTTCGATCATTTCAAAACAAATGATTATTATTACTTTATCAGCTCATCAAATAGAAGTTAAAGAGACAGACGTTAAGTGAGCGTTGCAAAATAAAGGAAATCGAGCAAAAACAAACGCAAAAAACCATCTTTTTAAATAGACTTATCTCGGTCGGTAAAGTAGAAAGCGCGCGTGTCTTGAACGGCGACGAAACGCGAAGGCACTGTATACCTCTCCCCGTACCACATGCGCACTTGCGTCAAATTGCAGGATGAATCGGAGAAGGAACTAGTTGACGCCCTGCCCCTCATCCACCACGAGCGTACGAGCAGCAATGTATCGACAGGGCAGGGAGCCCACGAGACCTACTGCGAGCCCTCCAAGGCCTGGGGGGCCGGCAGCAGCTCCTGCGCCTGCAAACCGCCCAAGGAAGAGGTATCCATCCGCAGCTTCCGAGAGTCGGGCGAGGGACTCCTCGGCGAAGGTCACCCCGATGCCCTCGACCCCGCGGACGAGGAGCCGCTCGACTGCTCGGCCAGCACCGAGGACCCGCAGAAGCCCGCGGCGCCCCCCGAGTACGCGGACGTCGGCCTCGGCCCCGTCGGCGCCGGCGGCCCGGAACCGCGTCACCTCACCCCCGAGGTAGACTGCGTCCAGAGGCGGTCGGTCCCCCTAGCGAGCCACAGCGACCAAGACAACATGGACACAATGCTGAACGCCCAGCTGCTTCCGTACAACCCGCCAGGCCACTGTCAGGCAGACTCGGTCGGTAAGTTCCTCTGCGCTCTCTGGCGTTTTGGCGCGCGCATCTTGCGCTCGGGGATGTATTATCAAGCGAGTGGACGGAAAAAATTTTTTCGATAAAGCCCAATCTTCAATTAATAAGCTACAGAAAACATTGATTAACAGCACATACAAAGTATATTTTAAGAGAATTCAAATTATCGCGACCGAGGAGATTTCTCGCACTAAAAAATGTCAAGAGTTATATTTCTTGGATGATATACGACTTTGATGTAGAATTTCAAATGAATTTCGCGATAAATCGAATGCCGCTGGGAGCGAGCGGCAAGCCGCGCAACAGGGTGCCTCATGGAAAAGAAAAATGCCAGTAGACCTTCGAGTATATATAATTAGTACAATAACTTGTGTTTTTATTATTTACAAAAGTCCTATATGCGTTTACACGTGTCCTTACAAGATACTATGTGCGTACGGGGGGGAGGGGAGGGCCGAGGGTCGCTCGCGCCCTTTACAAATTCACAAAGTCGGGCCCGCTTGGTTGCAGGATTCCACGAGACGGGGACGTCCTGCGCGACGGACTTCTCGAGCCACGAGCCGTCGGCGAGCTGCGCGGCGGGGACGACGAGCAAGGGCCGGCGGACGGTGAAGGGCCTCCCCGGGAGCAGCCTCAGCCTCGAGACGACCCTGCGCGTCATCTCGGAGCTCGGGCCGACGATCCGGATGGAGCGCGGCAAGGTGATCCGCATGTACTCGTGCCCCTGGTGCCTGCGGCACTTTACGCGCAAGGAGAACCTCAAGCTGCACGTGCGCTACATCCACGGGCCCCTCGAGAGCCTCACCTGCAAGCTCTGCGGCAACAAGTACAAGAACAGCAACAGCCTGCGGGTCCACTCGTACCTCTATCACAACGCCCAGCGGAACAAGTCCTCGCCGTCGTCCTCGTCCTCGGGCAGCAGCAAGCCGCCCATCCTGGGCGGCAACGCCTGATAGGCCCCGGGCGCCGCGGCTCCTTTTATTCTGTTCTAAGCACCGTCCCGTCCTCCTCGCGAGCTCGCTCGCCCCGGGGGCCCTTTCGCTATTCTACTGACGCTTTAACTAGATTCGCTTTGACGGGGCGTCATTAAAAAGTCTTCCGAGCTTTTGCGAGAGCCCTTTTTATTAATATAAAGAACGCCGCAACGACTTCCAGTGCGCACAAAGGATACGCGCGCGTGCGTATCCGACGATAATTTTCGAGTTACGCGAGTTCAGTAGAATACGAGGAAGTGCGTGAGAGGTCTCAGTCGTGCGTGATATGTGTGCGCGTACGTGGAACAGAGGGCTGGCGGCTCTGCTGGGCTCGGGCCTCATCCGATCATCAAGGTGGGAGGAATGCGCGGGGGGAAAGGAAACGGAAGTAGCCGATAGGCGAGACAAAGCGATATAAAGGATTGGACAGGGGAGGCGTGACGTCAAATTACCGAGCCACCTGTTCCCTTATTACCAAGCCGACGACTTGATATTCTCGCAATTTCAGTGCACTCTAGAGAGCCCACTCTTTCGACTCGCGCGCTCCGAGCGCTCGATCAGAGTCCGCCGCCGCGTAATCTTCTGACCTCTGCGCAGGTTTACATTCATGTTTTTTTTTCTTAGAAAAAAGAAACTGAAACGTTTCGCATTATTAATTATTGGACGCTACACTGTTTATTCATTGACACATAAATTTCTGCTCAAGCTGAGATAAATTATTTACATTTGATAAATATATATATATGTATGTCTATATATATATATATATATATATATATATTGCTAAAGATTATTTAAATAGCAGTAAGCGGCCAAGTTAACCCTCTTTTGCATGCCTGAGTAAACGTCGCCGGGATTCACTAAGCAGCCGGCCACTTATCAATTGCCTGCATATTTACAAATAAATGAAGTCCCGATAGCGTTACAGCGTACAAATAACGATTGCGATATAGTCTCTCTCGTTTCTGTAAATAATCGCGACTGCCAGGCATGCGCTAGGGTTAATCGAGTATCAAAACAAGCCTTGCTCGCCATCGAAATAAATAGAAATTTATACAAAATCGGAAAAAAGAAAGAGTGCCGTGGGAGTGCCACGCGTTAAAATCATCGTTTGGAGCGTTTGTCACGTTATCACAACCGAAACACAATAAATCGCGCACAATCTGACGCTTCGGCGGCGGGCCCTGCGTCAGGAGAGGCTGCTGCTCCCGAGGATATAAAAGCTATTTCAGACAAAAGAGTCCAGTGAACGCGCACTCGCGTGCAAAATTTGATTCTGCATCCGGTGCCGTCATATGTAGTCCGAGGGGCAAGTGGACTCGTTGATTGCCGTCAGCCTGTACTGAGGCGCGGGCTCGTAGATGGGGGGCGCGTCGCCCTCGGGGCTCGGGTCCACCGCCCTGGGCACTATCACCAGCTGCTGGTGCGCCGAGTTGGAGCTGAGGTCGCTGTAGTAGGCGCTGCTCGGGGCGCTGCTCAGAGTCGAGGGCCCGTCGGGCTCGGCGTCGCTCCCCGTGTACGCCGTGTTCTGGTAGGAGGGCTGCGCGGGCGGCGGGCTCTGCGGGTGGTGGTGGTGGTGCTTGGCCATCACGTGGTGGTAATGGTGGTGATGGTGATGGTGCAGCGGCGGCAGCATCGTCGTCGGCCCGTTCTCGTACATCTCGTACTCGGGCTCTCGTAACCTGGGGAAAGAAGAAAAGCCCGGGCGTTAGTCTGGAAGCGCGCGATCTGCCGACAAATAGCCGCGTAGATGCACACGGGCGTGAATGGTCGTGAGTCGTGTGGCGTGTCTCTCTTTTTTCTAAGAATGAGTAATTGGAAGAGCGTGATCGGGTATTTTTCAAATGTGTGTGCTGCGGGAAAATGTCGGGAAAAAGTACAGAGTCTATCTATTACCTGCGTCTGTGTGCTTTTCCGGAAAAAAGATTTTAACGATTCGCTTCGGATTTTTACATTCGGGACGGCTCGGGCGACGTAGACCTCCACGCGCACGGTACGTTTTACAGAGTAAAATGAGTATTTGTTTTACATCTACGATGCAGTATCTTCTTCAAGCGAGATACCATTATTTTTTTGTTTTAGATACTTTGACTGAAGGTAAATGTTAAACATTTTTATAATATGCATTATTTTAATCTAGACAATTAGCTTGGTTTAAACCATTCTTGGTTGCCTGGCACGAGCTCGTGCGAGGCAACGAAAAGGCTCTCTCATTTCGATAATAAGCTATTTCGGCAACGCGTCATGTTACGTTATTTACTAATGTTATTATTAAAGTTATTATTTCAATTATTAATACGATTATTACACGTCGAGCTTCTATCGCGAGACTTATTCTTCGAGCGCACATTAATCAGGAAGAGACGACTGTTGTGCGTCGTCACGATACAAAATTAAAGGGTCTTCCCAAAATTCGCCTCTAGCTTTAACAAAGATGTAGCTAATGATAATAATAATAATCATAGTAATAATAATAATGATGATAATAATAATAATGATAATAATAGTAGTAGTATTAATTTGTAAAAAGTTGCATAAGAAACAAACTTCGGAAAGTAAGGTTTTTAATAGTAAATGTTTAGATTAATGGTTTCGTGTATAGTGTGAGACCAGAGCAGATAATTATTAAATTATTTTTAATATAAGGACATATTGTTTCGAATCACTTAGTACAAAGCACAGGCAGGTTGCTAACCGAAATATGTTAAATGTATTGTTCAAAAAAAAGAAGAAAGTATGACAAAAAAAA
This sequence comes from Sycophaga agraensis, assembly GCA_018906755.1. NCBI lineage: Eukaryota > Metazoa > Arthropoda > Insecta > Hymenoptera > Pteromalidae > Sycophaga > Sycophaga agraensis. The sequence continues at coordinate 4,752,182 of JACCIE010000011.1, forward strand.
AAAATTATAATTTTTATCTCTTTGCGAAGTAATGGAGCACGATAATTTGTATAATAATTTTGTATTATAACCAAATAAGAACCATATTGTTATCAAATATATTAGAATAATTAAAGTTTTTAGTTATCCTAACAAAAGTGAGTTTATTTATTCGCAAGATCCTGCAGAGTTGTATTTATGAGTATAAGCTTGTTTGAGCGAGTTGGTCTGTGTGAGGTGTGGTTAATGAAATGCATGATTTAATCCTGCGAACATAACAGTTTGCAATGCTCCTCATAAATCGGATTATCATCCGCGAACAATGTTTCAATGCATAATGTTTTTGATCGGAAGAATCATTAATCGGGATTGTTGACACGGTACTGTTAGAGCTACTGTAAATATATGATAACCTGCAGCAATGTGCCAAATGTATATAAATGTCAAATCCAATGTGCACGTAAGTAGGTTGCATGAGTCGAGTCAGATTGGGTGTCGATAAAAAAATAATATATGCATTAGAAAAAGAAAAAAAGAAAATGACTACTTAAAAAGCTTAACGTACATTTACAAAGCATTGTTTGTAGAAGTAAACGAGCCATTCTAAAGTTCATCGGAGCCAATCATCATCATGGGGAGTATTTGGTATTGACAACTGAAAATAAGCGTTTCATTTATATTTCTCGTGGGTGTAAGTCGCGATCCGAAGCGCGCGATCCTCTTTGCGCAAACAATTATAAAATTAATCAGCAAAGAATCAAACAAGCAAGCAGCAACTAGCAAACAATCAAACAAACAAACAAACTAATGGGAAAGGGGCGCGCGGGGGAGTCGGAGGAGCGCGCGGGGGCCTTGGGGGCTGGAAGGGACGGGGCGGCCGAGGCTCGGCCGATACAGGAACGAATAAGCCATCAGTCAAAAGCGTCGAAAGTTCAATTTCAGATAATGGCCGAGGAGTCGGAAGAGGTGGCGGCGGCGGCGGCGGCGGGGTGGGGGCTGGCGCGACGTGGAACAAGCGCGCCGACACGTAGGGCCCTTGAAAGCTGCGCCGCGTTAATTAAAGCGTCGCGCGCGCATCAGCGCGCAAATAAAGAGAGGAGGAGGCGGGGGCTCGGGCAGCTGCCGCGAGCGCGATATTAATGACTTGGCGCCAAGGTGACTGGGCACAATGGCACCGGGGCCCGTGGGCGCGAGGGCCAATGAGAAAGAATCACCTTTGGCTGTGCCGGGTGCACAGGGTGTCCTGGTGCTGGCGGTGCAGCCCGACCGCGTCGAGCTCGTGGTAGTGCTTGTCCTCGCTGCCGCTCGCGTAGCTCGCCGCCTGGGAGTCGAGCTCCGCGTAGAGGGCCTCGTCGGTCTGCATGTGCGTGTAGTGGTTCTCCACGGGCAGGTTGAGGGCGCGCCGGTGCTGCGGCAGGCTCAGGGGCGTGCCCACGCAGCCCGGGGGCCCGCCGCCCCGCCTCGTCCCCAGCCACGACCACACGTTCACGTTGTGACCTGCGGGCCAAGAGAGAGCAGCCGGTTACTCCCGATTCTCCGAGTGCCGCCCCCGGTAATCTCCGCGCCCCGGAGATTTACGGGCCGCGGCACAAAGCGCGGGGCCTCGAGTCGCCCTGAGCAAACACCGATAGAGAGCGGATCGGCCGATCGTAAATAAGTTATGAAAGCGCGCCGTTAACGCGCCCCCGTTCGACGCGCGGCGGCCTAATCCGCCGGGGAAAAGGCCGCTTTAATCGAACGAGCTGCCCCGTATCAATGAGCAGCGGCATTAGCATACGGCGCGCGGCGCGTCCCGCCGAATCCCGCGGAAATCCCGGCCTCCGCAGTCTCCGGGGAGAGACAGAGAGAGAGAGAGAGAGAGCCCGGCGGATTACTCACCGGGGTTGGGCGCCACGTCGTGGTACGGCGGCAGCTTGTCCAGCTCGAGGGGCGGCCTGTCGGGGATGACGGCCAGGCCGACGGAGCCCCCGCCGACGACGGCCCCGGCAGGGTTGCCGGCCTCCTGGTTGCCCGCGCCCTCCAGCGCCACGCCGCAGCAGCTAGCTGTAAGGAGGCAGGGAGCGCCGTGAGTACGAGGTGCACCAGCGGGTTCGCCCCTCCCGACGAAAGCGGGGCCGGGCGGCGGGCGGCGACAGCCCCTCGAATATTATACGCCCGTCATACACTGGGCGCGCTTTTGACGCGCGCCTTTCAATCTCCCGGGGCCGCCCAGCTCTCGGCTTTCATCTTTGACGTGCGCGAGACGTTTTATATTGATCGCATTGTTTCCGCCGGACAATTCGCCCGTCCTGACCCGCTTCCCCGCGCCATTATTATCCGATTATTATTATGTGCCGGCACAACCGGGCCCGGCCCTCCTCTTCCCGCCGATTCCGCAGAGGGCTACACGGGCTTTTGAGTCGTGGGCGGCGAGGGTACCTGCGGCCCGCCCAGGGACGCGCGCGAGATATCCGTTTAATAAATCCCCGGGGCCGGGGGCGCGGGCGAGCCGGCCAAGGAGCCTCCGAGGCCCCCGCCGAGGACGGCCCACGGGGTGAGGAAAAAAGTCCTCCCCGACACTCGATTATCGCGGAACAAGTCAATTTCCGCTCGCGCCGCGCCCCGGGCAATCGCCTTAATGCATTTTAATTAAAACAAGCGGGAGAAAACATTAATCCCCTGATTGGGATCGCGTCGCCCTGCCGGGGCGATTATATTCGGCGGGCGCGGCGCACATGCCCGCGCGGGCTCATTGTGCCCCCGTCATACCTGGCCGCGTCTCGGGTTGCCGGGCGCGCGCTCCCCGCCCGGCGGGAGAGGGGGGGAAAAAAAAAGGAGGCGCGCCCCGGCCCCGGCGGTTTTCCCTTAATTAGCCGCGGGGCCAAGGCCGCTCGGGCGCCGATTGTGCGATCGGCCGGTCGCCGGGCCTGCGGTTATCCCCCGCTGATCGATTTACGCTCGTGGGAGCGGCTCCGGGGGCCCGGGCGCGCATTGTTTGCCCGCGGGGCTTTCAGGCCGCGGCTATCCCGGGCGTACGCGCGCCGCCCGGAGGAAGCAATTATCGGGCTTTCCGCGCGGCTGGCCCGCTGTGGGCCGAGCGCGCGACACACGCGCAAACAACTCACCTCTGCCGCCGGCGCTCTTGAGCCTCCTGCAGTGGAGCAGCGTGACCATGACGACGGCGCCGATGCCCGCCGAGATGAGCGAGACGATCATGAGGGTGAGGACCCAGCCGAGCTCGCCGGGGGCTTCTGCAACACGGGTAAACAGAGAGGTTATCAGTGGGTCCGGGATTATTGGTGGGCGCTGCACGTATCGCGATCGCGCGCGTCACTCCTCCGCGGCCCTGGGCCGTTTCCATTGCACTTTCTAGGAAGCCATTAGCCGCGCACGCCGGCTAATCGGCCGACTTTCTCCCGCGGCGCGCGCCGCCGTTATTAAAAGGAGATTCCGCGGCGTAATCTATCCCCGCGGGGAAAAATCCAGGCGCTGCGGTCTAATGAAGCCCCGGCGCTGCGGCTTGCGCAAGGGAGTTTACGTCCCGGGGAGAGCGGCCCGCTCGCCGGCGTATCCCATATCCCGGACATTATGTAGCGAATAGAAAGGCTGGCGGTGCCGCTGCGCGGCTGCAAGTGGCCCTTGCCCGCGGAATACCCGGGGACTCGTAAGCGCCGCGCCGATAAAGTAGGGCCGCTGGCCGCGCGCGCGCGCGCACCCGGGCCGACTTATCGATCCACATAAAGTGCGCAACTTATTGCTCGACATCGAATGGGCGCCGAGACGGGGGGAGGCAGGGAGGCAGGGGAGCGGGCCGCCGACGCCATAGGTGGCGCGCGGTAATCCGAGCCCCGCGCGATGCGCCCCGCGCATAATAAGATAGTCTTATAGGAGCAGGAAGAGCAGAGGCGGATAAGGCGCGCGGCCGCGGATTTATGAAAGGGGCCGGCGAGCCGCCGGGGGCCGCAGGTGCCTCGCGCGGAAAACAATGCGCGCGCGCCCCCCGGAAAAAGCGGGAACAATGCGCTTTACGAGACCGCGGGCCCCTCGCCGCCGACGCCGCCTCGGTAATGATAATGGCCGCCGCCCGATAAATTCCGCGGGCGCGTATCAGGGCGATCCGGCAAAAAGCAGCCCTGCCGAGGCCCGGGCGCCGCGGCGGAACCCCCGGCGGAAACTCGGCCCCTTTTTAGGGGCTCCGCCGGCCCGGGCGGTTTTTCCGGGCGGCCGATGGCCCGGGACGCCGGCGATTGGCATTCCGCCCGCGCTCTTTTTAATAACCCGGGCGCCCGGGCAATTAGGCGCGAGGGGGGCGGCCGGCCGGCGCTTTTTCCCGGGGCCGCTGCTCCCGGCTTTTTCCCGCTCTGCCGGCGCTGCTCGGTATGCCGCTCGCGCGCGCCCCGGGGATCCCCCGTAAAGAGCGTGAAAAGCGCGGAGCCCGTGGGGCCGCGGCCCAAAAGCGCCGGGGGTCGGGGGGCTCGGCGGGCACCCGGGGCCGAGGCGTCGCTCGCGTCTCGAGGGCCGCCCGAGACGCGTATATGCGCTCGTTGAAAAGTCTCGAGGGCCGCAGACGCACTCGAGAGGGTCGCGCCGAGGCCGCCGCCGTCCCCCGGCCCCCCCGGGGCCCCGGGGAGCCCGGCGCGCCGCGCGCCCCAGATCGCTGATAGCATTCTTATCGGCCGGCCTGCTTTTTGACGGGGTGTGCGGGCGCGCTTTTGTGCGGCTCCTCGCGGGCGGGGACATCCCCCGGCGGGCGTCTGGCCCCTCGGCCGGCCGGCGTTAATTCACGCGGCCCGCGGTGTCCCTCTTGGCTTTATCTCTCTTTCAACATCTCGGTCGCCGCGAGCCGGGCGGCTTTACGAGCCATTTATTCAAATGGCCCGGCCGTTTGTCCGTCTCTGTTTGCGCCCGGGCCCCGTCTGCGGCGTCGCGGCGCTGCCGTCGCCCTCGAGAGCCGCCCATCCCCGGCGTCGCTTCGTTATGTATATTAGACCCGTCCCCGCGCCAGCCGCCCGCCGCCCGCCGCCGCCGCCGCCGCCGGAGAAAAAAGAATTCGCAGGATTTCCTGGGGGGCTGGCCCCTCCTCATTGTGCGGCTGCCGCGCGGCCGAGGCAGCTCCGCCGGCGCACCGATGCTGATTCGATGGGGCGCCCGGGGGAGAAAATCCGATTTGACGCCGTGTTTCCCTTTGTCCGGGCATTGTTGTCGCGATGCGTTTCGCCCGGCTGCTACCCTCGCTACTCGCTTTAATGCGAGCTGCGCGCCCGGGAATCGATTGTGCGAGATAAATCCCCCGGCGGAGAAAAAACACTAAGCCTCGGATGGCGGCGGGCGTCGCTGGCTGCAGCTTTAATTGCTCGCGGGTCCAGTGAAAGCCGGCGGCGGCGGCGGGCGTGGCCGTGCAACTAGGAGGGGCCGGCGTGCCCGGCCACGCGGGCAACGTCGCTGCCGATCTACCGGCCCTCGGCGCGATCGCGCTCGATCGTCCTAACGCGCGGGGCGAGAGATCGGTATCTCGGCGGGGGCCTCTCTTCCCAAAAAGGTCAGATTTCAGATGCAGATGCGCGCCAAGGCCTCGGGTTACTCGACCCTTTTCTTCTCCCCCCCGAGAGGTTTTCCCCGAAGCGGCGGCCGGCTCGGAGGAGCCGGGGCGTAATGGCTCAATCGGCAGCGGCCCGAGGGCCAGCGGCGGCGGTTTATATCGGCGGCGGAACCGATCGGTCGTTACGTCCCGGGCAAATTGCGCAGGGCTCCCCGGGCAAATTGGCGAGTGCCGGGGCGGGGCGACTAGGCCGGCAGGTGCAACTCGATCCCCTCGGTTCGCGCCCGGCGATACGAGGCTAGTGTCGCCGCCGATCGCCCGGGCCGACGCCTCGGGGCGCCCCCGGCAACCCGATCGCTTCCACGGCCCCGGAAGGAATGGGATTCTTCGCGGCCCTCGGGCCGGGATTACGCGGGGCGATTTAATATCGCGGCGGGCGGCCCTAGCGGGGGCCGGGGGTCCCCGTAGATCAGCCGGCATTAGGGGCTCTCGAGGTGGCGCCCCGGCCAATTTCTCCGCGCGTAATCCCCGATCGATATTGGGCCGCGGCGGCGGCGGCGGCGGCGGCGCGGGCTCCGGTGCGCCGGAGGCCGGGCGAGGAGAGCGGCGGGACCGCCCGGCGGGAGGAGCCCGGCCGCACAAAGCCCGGCCCCGAGATCGCCCGATTGCCCGATCTGTCAATGACTCGTCGCGGCGTATCGCGCGTATCGGGCGCTCGGGGCCGCAGGGGCCGCGGGCCGGGCGCCTGCCGCTGACGGACCGAGCGGCCCGCGCCCCCCGCCGCGCGACCCTCCCCCGCGGCGCGCGCTTGACAATTTGGGAGGCGCGGGAATTAATCAAGGGCGCATTGTGCCCCGCGACGGGACGTCAGCGGCAGGGCCGCGCGCCTCCCGCCCGGCCTTTTTCGCCGGGGCTTTGATCGCCCGCCGCGATAATTGACTCGAGGGCCCGCGGCGCTCGCGATGCGCCCGCTTTTCGGTATTGTCTCAATCCGGAGCCGCGAGGCCGGCCGCGGGCGGCTTTGTTCCCCGCGCGCCTGCCCCTGACTGCCTCGAGGACCGCCGATCCGCCGCGGCGTCTTACCCGCGCGGCTGCTAAGCTCCCGGGGCCGAGCGATTTTGCATTTAATTATCGATCGGGCAGCCGAGCCCGCGCCGCCCGCGGCAAAATGAATAGGGTCGAATTACGAATCAATCGGGATTGGAATCAGTATTCGAGAGGAATCAGCCGGGGCTTTCAGTCGCGCCTTCGCCGCGGCAGTCCCGCCAAAGATTGATTTCCCCCTTTGAGGCTTAACGAGTGCGCCATTGCCGGGCGCATCAATGGCTTATCACCGAGCGGACGCGGCGGCGGCGGCGGCTGCGGCGGCTAAACCCTCGGGCCGAGCCCGCGGCGGCCGGCCGGATTTTTCCGGGGGCGCCGCGAGTCGCGCACAATAACCCCCATAAATAATCCCCGGGGCGCTTATAAATCGGCCGCGGCGGCGTAGGCGGGCGCTAGGTGGCGAGGCGCACCGCCGCCGGCGGCCCGATAGAATTGCCGGGCCACCGTATTCAGCATTCTCCAAAGTCTCCGCGGGCCCGCGAGTCGATTTATCAATAGGTCGATAAAATCGCGGCGGCCGCGGGAGGAGGTGGGTAGGGAGCGACCCCGGAGCCCCGGTCCCCCTCCTCCCCCTCCTCCTCCTACCCGCCGAGTGGGCGGCCCGCGCGCATTCTCCGCGCGTCCCGAGATAAACGAGGCGCGAGCCGCGAGCGCGACTCTAATCCGCGGCGGGGATCGCGCGCGGCTTTCCCACACGTCCGGCCGATGAGTAACGGGGGCCCCGTTTCCCCGGGGAGGCGGCGATCGGCGGAACCGAGGCAGATACGCCGATCTCGCGGCTCATTGTCCGCGGCGCGGCGCTGACGCGGGCGGCTCGCGAGAGCCCCGTGTCCGCGCCCCGGGGATTATTATCCGGCCGAGCGGATCCGCGGGACAATTTGCCGGGGACTTTGCCGGGGCCGCCGCGGCTTTGATAAACGAGCGCAGCAACAAGTATTGCGCGCCCGCGGACATTATCCGCGCCCGCGCCCTCAAAATATGTAGCCTGCCGGCCGGTGATTTACCGGGGCTTCCGCCCGTCCCGGGGCACTCGAGCGCGCCCGGGAAAAGTCCCGACTTTGCCCGGCGATCGAGGCTGCCTGAGTCGGCTGCCGAGCCGCTCGCCGGCGAATCCGCCCGGGAATTAGTATAGGAGAGCGGAGAGGAAAAAAAAAAAAATCTCCGAGGCAAAGCTCCTTATACGATATTTCTAGATAATCCCTCAAAGAATTTTCCCAGAACATCTGCGCGTCCCGTGGGCGGCTTCCTTTTTTATCCGGCCGAGTGACCTCGCTCCCGCGGCCCGCCTGTCATCGGCCGCCGATGGCAACCAGTTTTACGATCACGGATCTGACCCAATTTGAATAAGCCGCGGCCGTCGCCTTAGCGCGGTTTTTCTCCAAAAGCGGCTCGGCTGGTGTGCTCGCGTGTCCTCGCAGCTATACGTGTCTACCTGCAGGCGAAGGGGGCCGAGGCTAGGCCTATCGCCGCCGGCCGATCGCTTCCCGCGGCCCCCAATAAGACAATCGCCATGCACATCCGCAGAAAATTCAAAGAGCGCCTTTCCATCATTGGGCCGATAGGGCATCTGCCCGTTGCGCTTATCCGGGGGCCGGCCGCGGCCGGGATTTTTGGGGCCGCGCGAGATGCGTGACAAGCCGGCGTCGTCGGGGCCGTTATCTCCCCGCGGTAGCCGCGATAGCCCGGGAGGTGCGAGCCGATTGAATGGCCAGTTGGCCCGCGCCGGGGGCATAAATCTGCGCGGCAGATCCCCCCGCGCGATTGTGGCCCCGGGCCTCTCGCGGAATTAGCCGGGAGAGCCGCGTAGATGCTGCCCTTTTTTTCCTCCCCCCCTCCGAGCGAGCGGGCGAGCGGGCCGCGTGCAATCTGCCCGGCCGATCGCTCGTGAAACGGGGAAAAATGGAAAAAAGCAGCGGCAGCGGGTCGCGGATTCCGCGGAATTGTGGGCCGCGCCGCCGTGGTTTCTTCGGGCCCGAGCCGGCAATTAATCGTTGACACTCGTTCCATGACGAGGGAGATCGTGTAGCAATCGAAGCGGATAAGCCGATTCCCATGCGGTGCGGGGCCGTTGCGCAAGGGCCCCGGGATCGCGTGGCCCGCTCGGCGGCCCCCCGGCTAATGCACCGAGGCCGCTTCTTTCCCGCTCCCCGAGCCCCCCCCAATTAGAGGCGAAGGAGCCGACTACTCACCCAGGGTGCCGTCCAGCGAGAAGGAGTACCTATCGTTCCTGAGGGCCCAGGAGCACAGGTCGCAGGTGGTCAGGCCGTCCGTCGGCAGCGTCTCCTCCGGGAGGAAGGGCGGCCGGGGCGGCGGGGGCACGAAGCTCCCCACGACGGCGAAGAGGGAGTCGAGGTCGTTGCCGAGGGCCGAGTAGTAGACGAGCTCCTCCTCGGGGACCCCGGCGAACCAGTCGGCGTCGGCGCTCATGGTGCCGCGGACGGCCTCCGGCCCGGTGGCTCTGGCCGCGCTGCTCCCGTTGCTGCTCGTGCTGCTCGTGCTCGCGCTGCTGCTCGATCCCGCGACACTTGCCTGCAACACAAAGCCGAGCGGGGGGTCAGGTGGGCGGTCGTTACGGGGTTCCTTCCGCCGCGGGCGCGCGTCAGGCCCCGTCCGGCTCGTCGGCCGGCACAAATAAACCCGATATCTGCATCGGGCCCGGGGGAGCGGCGGCGGCGGCGGCGGCGGCGCACAATGCCCGCGACGCTGCCCGGGAAAATGAGATGCGCCCGAGGGGCCCGGCAAGGCTATCGGCTATCGGCCGGCGCTCCCGCGGCACACGTCGTTAAGAGGATGCTGCCGCTGCCGGGGCCGCGCGCCCGCTCCTCTCCGCTGGGCCCTTTGAGGCCCGGGCCGTATATAACGGATAATTGACAGGCGTTCGGCCGGCGGCGCTCGCTTTGCATGGACATTGAATCCGCTCTCGGCCGGGGCGCGCGGGGGAAAAACGCGGGGGGCGGCCGGGGGGAGCGCCTCGTAAATTCCTCAAGCTCTCGCCGCCTCCGCGGCCGCTGCGAAACGGAAAACAAACGGCGCCGCGGGCGAAAAGGGAGCGCGCCGCCGCCGCCGGAGGTGTCAAGTGCCCCCGCGGCCCATTGTCCCGGCGCACGCGCCCCGGGACCAAATTTACACTCCTCGCGCAGGCCGCCGGACGAGTGAATGATTACTTTTCGAATGGGCCGCGCGCCGCGGCCATTGTGCGCCCGCCTGGGAGACGGCGGAGCGCCCGATGCGCCCGGGCCCGCGAATAACCGCCCCGGGGGAGGGACTTAATGTGATTCCCCGGCGAAATAATCGCTTCTTAGCGACTGTCAAAGGATGAATTATTTTGCTAAATTGTTGCCTTCCCGGCGCGCCGGCTCGCCGGCTCTCTCTCCTCTCTCTCTCTCTCTCTCGGGGGGGAGGCCCCCTCCAGCTCCCCCCGACCCGCGCCGCCGCGGAAATGAAGCTGTGTTTTTAAATTGCGAGAGCGGCCTCGGGAGGCGCGCGCGCGCCCGGTAATGAGAATGCTTTCTTGCACGCGCGGCGCGGGCTAATGGCTCGGCTCGCCGGCCCAAAAATCAAATAGTCACGATTACGATAAAGAAAAAAAAAGCGGAGAGATGCGGCGGGCCGAGGGCCGATTGTCAACTGTTGACAGTTACACCCCGAGGTGCGATTCAGATTGTAATTCAAATGTCATTGAATGCGAATCGGGGACGACGAGGTGTAGCATCTTAATTCGAGATCGGGCCGTTTGACGGGCAGCGGGCCTTTGTCCCGGGGCTCCTTCCCCCGCTCATTAGGTCATGGCGGCGCGGCTGCGCGAGGGCAATAACAGGCCGCGGGCCCGGCCCGGCCCACGCGCGTGACTCACGCCCTCCCGCGGATCCCGCGGCAAGGAAATCCCGGCCCTGTCGCCCGGCCTCGGCCGAGACAATAGATCGATCAGGCCCCGGTGAGCTAATCAATCGCCGGGGCAGACGACGCCGAGGAATCCCCGGGGTATCGGCGCCGATCGGCCCGATAGCCCGACAATGCGGGGCCGGCCCGCGCGCTTTTCGTCGGCCCCGGACGATGACGCGAGGATGATATTTCGAGGAGGCGAGCGCGCGTGAAGAGGGTCGGCGCGCCCGGAGCGCCGATCGCCGGGACCGTTATTGATCGGCCGGGGCTATCGGCCCGCGCGATCGCCCCGATAAAGACGATAATTTCGCGAGGGACCGAGGCGAATTTTAATCGGCACTTTCGCCCGCCCCCTCCCGACCCCCCCCCCTCCCCACTCGGGAAATAATGGGCCGGCGGCTCGTCGGGGCCCTCCGCCTCCCGGCAAATTTTATTAACTTTTAATATCGGCATAATGAAGGCATATCGCGCGGCGGGCCTCCGTCGCGCCGGGGCTACGCGTTACGCGGGCGCATCGTAATCGCCCGGGACTGAATAATTAGCCGAAAGCGAAGAAGCGGGCTTAATGCGCCCCGGCGGGGGGAGCGAAGCCCGAGGGCCGCGCCGGGGATGCCTTACAAGTCGAGTGTTAATTCAATTTGGCGTGTATCGCTCGGCTGAACCGTCCGCGGCGCCTCGGCCCCTAGTCGCCCCTCCTCTCGGATACCTAAAGCTTTTTACCAATTTATGTATTCCCCTCGCGCGGCCTAAGTAAACTGTTTAATTAGGGCTTAATGCAGCGGGCCGCGAGAGCCGGCGGGAAAAAGAGCGCGCGCCGCGCGACCGCAGGGAATTTTTTACATTCCATTAAAAGAGAGCCCCGCGGCGCGTACCTACATGCCGCCGCGCGGCTCTGCGGCTGCGGAAAAAGCCACTCGCTCTTTTTACTTTGCGCCCCGGCGGCGCACGTGGGAAAAGCCGGCCAGCGCCGGCCCCCGGAGAAGCAGCCCCGGTTATTATTATTATTATTATTATTATTCCATTAGCCTAATTCGCGGGAGGGAGAAGGGTGGGGTTTCTCTCGCGTCAAAGCCCGAGGCGCGAGGAGCCGCGGCCTAAAAGCCCGACGACTGCTCGCGGAGAGCGGCGTCGAGGAGAGAGAAGTGCACCGGGTCCCTGCCGGCTGGGCTCGGCCCGCCTTTCACGCGCCGAGATGAAATTCGCGCGCGGGGGAGATTAATGGAGCAATAATGGGCCGTAAAAGGGGGCTCGCGGGGGCCGGGGCAGGGCGGCAGGCCGGTCAAAGGACGCGAGCCGCCCGCGGGTCCAATAATAGAAAGGTGGGGGCGGCCTTTCCCGGAAGCCCGGGGGGAGGGGAGGCGCGCCCGGCGGATCCCCGGCTTCCCGAAACAATTAAGGGCCGCGCGGGCTTTTTCATCGGCTGCGGGCGATTACGAGGTGCCGGGCGACTCGGCTCCCGGCTTGCCGCCCGGCCCTCCGGCTCCGAGGGGCCGAGGAGCCGCCGAAGGAGGGGGTTGGCCCAGTTGGGAGAGAGGCTCTCGCCGGCCCGAGGAGGAGGGCCTAATTGGGCGGCGGCCGAGCGGAACGAGAGCGCCGATCGCGAAAAACGCCCGCCTCGGGCGAGGAGCAGCCGCCCGCATTCCGCGAAGCGCATTACCGCCGCCGCCGCTGCTCGCCCCAGCCCCTCCCCGGCCCGCGCCGACCCGCCGAGCACGCATGCAGATAGGGCGCCGCGGCCGCGCGTAAATCCCGCCGGGACAATGTCGCGGAGATAGGGCCGTATCTCGGGCAGGCTCGCGCGGGCAATCGGCCGGCGCGGCAATTACCTCGTAAATAGGGGGCCGGGGCCGAAAAGCGCGGGCTGCAGCCAGCCGGTGGGTTTCCTTTCACCGGCGCGGGCCCCCGAGGGCCGGCTAATGGCTCAATCGCGGCTCCCCTCCCGGCGGCGGCGCGCCTCCGCGCCCGGGAAAACCGGCGCCGCGCGTAGAGCCGCGCGCTTAATTAGGCCCGTCAGCGGCCCCGCGTCCCCGTGATTTATGGGCCCGGCCGCGGGACACAAAGCACGCCAGCGGCCCCGGGCGCCGCCCTCCGCCCGAGTGTCGCCCGCGGCTTCCGGCTCGGGGATAATTTTGACGAGCCGCCTGGCGCCCGGCCGACTCGCCGCCGCCGCCGCCGCCGCCGCTTCCTCCCGGGGCCGCGAGGTATCGCGCCGGTCCCGCAGTCCCTTCCCCGGGGCTCGATCGGCACCGGGCGCCAAAGCGCCGACGTCTCACTCTCCCGCCGGGCGATCGCGGCCCCGGCAGTTTTAATAACATCATCCGCGGGGGCAGCGCGGCCGGCTCCCGGCTCCGGCGCCCCCGGAATAGATGAGCTGTCCGGCCCCGAGATGATATCTCCCCGGGCCCGGGCGGGTGATAAATGCGCCCGGGCCGCCGGTGTCAGGTGGAGTCGGCCGGCTGCCCGCGCCCGGAGCCCACGGCCCCAAAGGATGTATATAAGGCCGCGCGCGGTTGTTTGTCCCGGCTTTGTCTCCCGAGCGAATCGATCAAGCGCCACGGGGCCGTCGGGGGCCCGCGGCGGCAGCAGCTGGCCGCAGGAGGACGCCCGCGCCTCCCGCCCCCCCGCCCCTCGGTTAGCCCCGCCAGATGTTCTCGCCGCGGGCGGCTTACGGGGAAAGCGCCGGAAAATCGGCGCCCCGGCTAATGGAAGGGGCGGATCGGCCCCCGCGCCCGAGACAAAGCCCGGGGGCCCGGCCCGCCGCGCGGATTAGTCATCCTTAATTGAAACGTTGAAAGATCCAGATGAGCGGGGAATATATTTACACGGGCCGATGTGGGAGCGAGTGGCACTTTGGCTTATCTACGAGCACTCGGCCGATTGATGGTGCGCTCCCCGGCTCCCGCCCAAGCCGCAGCCCCTCCCCCCGCCCCGCGGCTTTTTACTCCGGATTCGCCCGCGAGATTAATTCTGTTGCAGGACTGCAGTCGGAGAATTAATGCTCCGGGCCCGGGCGCTGAATCACCAGCTTCTCCCCCGGCTCCCTGGCCCCCGCGCGCTATTGACTCTTGGCCAATAATAATCCCGGCTCGCGTGGCTGCAGCAGCAGCAGCAGCAGCAGCAGCCGCGTCCCGGAAGCCGCTCGGCTCATCTGAATAACGGGCCAATCATCGGAACATTCTTCCAGGATTAGCAGCCGCCGGCCCCTCTCTCTCTCTCTCTCTCTTCTCTCTCGTAGAAAGTCCGCCGGCCGCGGCCTAAACCAATAAAAACATCGCTTTTCCACGCACGGCGCGTCCGCCGGGATGGTGGCGGGAGTCGGGGGGCGCGGGTCCCGATTCCTCAAAACGATATCCCATTATGCGCGGGCCACAAAAGCCCCCGGGCCATTAGCCCGGGCCCGGGCGCATGTAAATAAACCCGGACAATTTAGCCGCGGGAGATTGAGACGTCGGGGAGGCCCCGGCCGCAATCATCCCGTCCGTGGAATCCCGCGCGGCCCGCGGCGCGCAATTGCGCCCGGACGGCCCGGCAGATATTTCGGCCCTCGGCATCCAGGTCCGTCGGCCGGCCTCGCCGCCCGCGCGCCAAAGCCGCCGCCGAGCGGGGGGATTTATCGCCGCGAAGACGAGCGGCCCCTCGGAAATGGAAAGCCGACCGGGGGGAAAAGTCGGGGCTTTCGGAGGGGTGGGTGGGGTGGGGGGCAGAGCAAACAACACGCGGGCCCCGCGTCGGAGATTGCGCGCTTCTCGCCGGGGCATAAAGGTTAATGAGCGCGCAGGCGCAACCTATTATTTGAGGGCGGCTCGGGCGGTGCCCCCTCCGCGCGGCCGGGCGCCCGCCGCGGCCGGGAGGGGAAAGCGGCAGACCTTGAGCTGCCAGCGCACCGCTAGACATCTTCATCCTGCGCCCCGAGTCCCGACTCCTCGCCCGACTCCTCGCCCGACTCCCGAGGCCCGAGGCCGGGGCGCAGGGGAGGGGATCGGCAGCGGGAGGCCCGGCCCAGGGGAGTGGGGGGGCAGCAGCCCGGCCGGCTCCTCTAGGCCCGCGGCCCCACTCCGGCCCCGCGTGTAGCCAATTTAATCCGATCGTATTAGCTGCGCCGGGGCCGCCGCCGCCGCCGCCGCCGCCGGTATAATCTCCTCGTAAAGGAGCCGCCCCCCTCCGCGTCGCGCTTATCGCCGGGGAGGAAAGGGCGCACATAATGCGCGCGGCCACTTGCCTCCGCGGCGACCTCGACTTTCGTTTTTCCGCGCGGCGGCGCGGCCACCCTCTTTATTAGGCTCTAACAGGGAAAACGGGCGACCGGCCGGCTTTTTTTTTTCTTTCTGCGAGGCAATTACGGGCGGCGGCGGCGGCGGCGGCGGCGGCCCTCGTTTGCTAGGGCCGCGGGGCAAACGGCCGGACAATAGGAGTTGGCCCGGCCCCGGGACGGTAAATAACGGGCCGCGAGGGCCGAGTCGCGTGCGTGCCCGCCTCCAGCAGCCGCCGCGCGGAGCAAACAAATTGGCTTTTGTGCCGGCGACGGCCGGCGCAGCCGTTTCTCCGTGTCGATTATATACCTTTATTGGCATACGTGCGGATTCGAAGATGGGATCGAGGCGGAAACGCGGCTTTTTTATCTCGGCCGAGGCGGGCCGAGGCAGGCCGAGGAGCCAGCCGCTCGGCTCGGGAGGGCCGAGTTAATGAGAAAGCCCAGGCCGGCCAACTGCCGCGGGCTCGCCGCAAAGGTTGAAAAAGCACGCGCGCCGCCGCGACGCCTCGATAAAACAATTACGCCGGTCCCAGGGCCTCTGGCCCTCGCGGCCCCCCGCCCCGCGCGACTTTTAATTAATGCAATTACCCGATTGAGACATTAAAAAGCCCTAAGTGGAAAATTCCTTAAAAAGCCAGCGTCTCGGTTGCCAAGGTTGCCAAAGCGCCAGATCCTTGCCGCCGCCGCCTCCTCCTCTCGCGCCTTTTATCCGGCTTTTCGCAATAAGTGCCCCGGCGATTCGACTTGCAGATACGGAAATCCCATTAATCATTACATTGATGAATAATTAATAAGTCGTACGTGGGATTAATAAGGTTTCTCGGGGGGGTGAGGCGCGGCGCGAAATTGAGCCGTCCCATGGAAATTGGAGGCCCCGGCGGGCCGGGCGTTAGCGGCTCCCGAGTCAAACGGGCAGGCGGCGAGCGGGGAAATAATCGGCCGCCGAGCCCGAGCCCCGGCGATTTGGTAAATATGCATGAAACTATTCGAGCTCGAGTGCCCACGGACAATCGCGGGCTTTTTTCCTTTTCTTCCTTTTTTCCGCCCGCCGCGGGGCTGCCGGGGAGCCTCGGAGGGCCCCGCGGCCCTCCTCCTCCTCCTCCTCCTCACGGGGCTTTTTTCTCATAAATCGCGGGTAAAAGGCGCGTTTCCCGTATCCATGCACCGGCGAGCAGAAGGGCCGCGCGGCGTCGGCGGCGGCGTCGGCGCCCCCGCTCGCCGCTTTTTCCGCATTAAGACGCGGAACGCGTTTCGTGTCTTAATACAGGGAAAAACAGGTTGCCGATCGGGCAAAGTAATGCCGTTTAATGTAAAACAGGCTTTCGCAAAATCGTCGCAATTTGCAAGGATCGGTATTTATCGCGCCGAGGGCCGGGACCGGGGACGCCCGGGATTTACGAGGGGGGAGCGGCGTTTATCGAGCATTTGCCCCCCACCGGGCCCGGGGCGGCCCTCGGTGAAAAACTCGTTAATAGACTAGGTAGAGGCGCGGTCGAACGAGCGCGCGGGACGGGCGAGAGAAAAAGCGCCTCGGCGGCGGCCGGCGTCGCGAGCCGTTGCGAAAGAATACATTAACATATCAATTAAGGTCTCGCGCGGCGCTCGGCCGCGGCTCTCCTCGGGCTTTTTGATTTCCGTATAAATATTAATGCCGAGCGGGTCTATTGGGCGGCGGCGGCGGCGGCGGTGATCGATCGATAAATCAACGTTAACGCGCCGCGCGGACACTTTGACGAGAGGAGGGGCGCGGCGGAGCGGGGCATCGGGGAAGGCTGAAGGTGCACGCGCCGAATTCCCGGGAACTGCCGCGGAAAGGAGCCGGGCGCAGGGGAGGGCCGGCTATCGGCCCCCGCGGCACCTTCTAATCGGGCCTGGGCGGGGCGCCGGGTGGGGGAGGGCGGCCCTCATTGGTCCAAAATTGAAATCGGCCATCGGTCGGCGAGGTGGTCCGGGGGCCGAGGGCCGGAAGAGAGAGGCTGCGGCCCGCGGACAAAGGGGGATCATGCACGGGGCAAGAAAGCCGGCAAAAAGCCGCGGCGCAAAGCGGGGGATTACTCGGGGGGCCTTGGCTCGGGCGGCGGCGCTTTCGTCGGCCGATTTCTCAATCAGGCTCGGTGGCCGGTGCACGCGGGGCCCCCGGCATTAACGAGCCCCGGGAGCGGAAGCGGCTTATCGCCGGGAGGAATGTCGCGGCTTCTCTCCTCGGGTGTCGGCCGCCGCCGTCGCCGAGGTTTATCGCGCCGGCCGGGCCGAAGGCACATTCGCCGGAGGTGCGGGTCGTTAGAGGGCCAAGCGGCCCGTGAAGCGGGAAACGCGCCCGCGACAAAGGCTTTCCCCGATTAAGCACGCAGCGCGCAGATGCTTCGGGGCCGCAGGCCGATCAAAGCCCCGGCCTCGCAGTTTGGGGACAGGGGCCCCCGGGCCCGTGAAAGGAGCCCGGCCGCCGCGCCGCCGGCTTTTCGGCTGATTAGGCGTGAAGAAGCGTCACGCTCGTTTGGCCCCGGGGGAATAAAGGCCGGGGAGGGACCCGGGGCTCCTTTGACGCTGCGGCGGCGGCGGCGGTTGCGCCCGTCACGGGAAAGCCGGGCGGCGGGAAAAGCGCGCAGGTGGGCCCGCCGCCGCGGGATTAATGGGCCGCGGGGCGGGTTTTTTTGCCCGGTGGGGGAGGGGATCGAACGCCTGCGATCTTTGGCGGGCTCTCGGCGCGTACGTGCGAGGCCGGGCCACCAGCAGAGCGGGACCACCTCGGGCCGGCGCAAAAAGAGAGGCGCGCGAGGCCGCGCGGCCGGCCCGCCCGAGGCCGAAGAATGCGAGCCGCGGCGCGAGGAGGGCCCGGTTGCTTTTAGCCGATAGGGCCGCGCGCGCCCGCCGCCGCCCGATTAGCGCTTTATCGCCGAGCGGCTTATTTATGCGTCTGCGCCCGCGCCGATACATATAACGAGGTAATTAGGGGCCGGGGCTCTAGGCCGCTGGCGGCGGCAACGCGCACACCTGCCCGAGCCCGCGATATTCTCACTCGGATGAAGTGATTATTTCCCCGGGCGGCCGGCTCCTCGGCCCGGCGCTCGTTTGCGGCCTCGCGTCGCGCCGCTTATTATCCCGGGGGCCGCGGGAGCCGCTGCAGCGCCGGGAGCGGCTTTCTCCCCGTTGCCCGCTTTCTTTTTTGCCCGCGCCTCCTTTTTACAAGGCCGGCGGCGGAGGGGCGGGGGCCCGGGGGCCCGGCCCTCCCGGCAAAACCTCGCGCCCGGCGGAGGGCCGTTATCGGCCCCGGCCCCTGCCGCCGCTCCTGCCAATCTCCTCCGCGGCCCGCTCACTTGACTTCTTTCGGCATTGTCGGCGCATTGTCGCCGGCCCGGGGCCCGGACAAAGCCGCCGCGCGCCGCCCACGGGCCCGGGGAGCCACAGCTGCGGCCGATCGCCCGGCCGATTTAAGTGGAAACTTTAAAAGAGTATTCAAAATATGTCAATGGGCTCCCCGAGCCGCGGCCGCAGCCGGCGAGCATTGAGTGGATTTCTCGGGCGATCTAACAAATTTGTCACCTCGCCCGACAACAGCCAAGCGCCCGGGGAAACATTCTCATCCTCCTGTTTCCCTTTATTCCTTTATTCCCCCTCGGGTCCTTGTGTGTGCCCCGGGTAGCCGCCGCCGCCGCCACCGCCGTCCCCGACGACAGGCTCCCTTCTCCTCGGGCTTTTCTTCCCGGGGCGGCTCGACGTCGTTTGTGTTTCCCGACACACGCGCTGAGCCCGTGCGCCCGAGCAAAGTCCCCGCGCCCGGCGGGAGCCTCGATTAGCGCCCGGCGATCATCCAAGCCGCGCGACGCGCCATCGGCCCATTGTGCCCCCCGGCCGCCCCGAGGAGCCGCTCTCTCGCATAATCGACGAATAAAAACCCGGGGACGGGGACCGCGAACCCCGCAACCGCCCGGGGAAATCCGACAAATTCCCGGGCGCAGGTATAGGGCCGCGACAATGCCCGCGCGCCTGGTCGGCCTTTGTGTGTGCCTCCTTGTCGAGCCGGCGGCGGCGGCGGCGGCGGCTCCCTCCCCCTCGCCGTTCCTTCGCCGAGTCGCGCGGACTCTTTCCTCCTCGGCCACTTGACGCCCCGCCGCAGACTGCCGGGCCCGCCGCGGGCGCTAATTAGTTGACGAAAAACCCCGGGCTTTCTCCCCGAGCCGCCCGGAACCTCCATTGTGCGAGCCGACCCACTGTTTCCCTCCGGCTTCGGGAAAAAAAAGAAGAAGAAGAAGACGCTTCCCCGGGGGGAAACGACGACGACGACGACGACGACGTCGCAGCACCGGCCGCACAAAGAAATGTTTCGCTCCGAATTAATTGCCGGCCGCCTGCGCCGGGGACACCAACTCTTTCCTCCCGCCAAACTTTGTCAAGAAGATTGGATTTTACGGTATCAAGCGCCGGCTGGGGACATGTGGGTTAAGGGAGCGGAAACTTCTACCGAGCGCGCGCTCTGCAAATTAGTGTGCTTAAGGGAAAATTCGCTTTGGGGGAAAAATGCGCGCGCACCTGCACCGCTCAACGGCGGCGGCGGCGGCGGCGCATGTGTGAATCTCTCCTCTGGGGCTCCTTCTCTCTGCATAAAGAAAAGAGGGCGCGGGCTAATTGCGCGTGCCTCGTTAACGCAGGAAAAATAGATTTAACGTAAAAAACCGAGGCGGCCGTTAAGAAAAATAAAAACGACCGACCGGCCGCCCGTAAAGCACAAACGAGCCACCGCGCGGTAAACTTGTTTAAATTCCGGCGCGGCTTTTTTCGCGCGCTCACAATCAACGTCTTCATTTCCCGGCGATGTTTACGCAAAAAAAAAAAAAAAGAAAGAAACCACCGACGGGGGGAAAAAGTGACCGGCGGCCGGCCGCAGAGCCAAAGATGCGGCCGGCCGATTATCATACAAAAGCCAATCGGTAAATTTGGCGGGTAAAGAGAGAGAGAGCGGCTGGCTGGCTGGCTGGCGGTCCGGTGGGATTTTTCCCACTAGGCTCGTTAAGCCGCGGGAAAGTGAATTGGAGGGCCAACACGGCGGCAGGTTAGCCGGCTCCCGGGGCTCCCGGGGCTCCCGGGGCGCATTTGGCCCAATTAGAATTGATCGGGTGTCGGCAAAGCCGGCCGGGCGCAAAGACGCTTCGGCGAACACTTGCGGCGGCGCGCGTCCCCTCGCGGGCGCACAATGGAAATCTGTATCAATTACGGGGAAGCCGAGGGCCGGGCGCTCTCGGCCGGCAAAAAGCGGCCGCTTTGAAAAAGCGGGAATCGCCGGGAGTGGGCGAGGACCGCCGCCGGACTAAATCTCTCTCTCCCCGGCCCTCGGGCTTTTCTCCCGGCCCCTTTCTCGCGCGCGGTCCTCGCCGCACGACACCGTCGATTCTCCCGCCGGTCCCTCTCTCGGCGGCTAGCCGTTTTTTCCCCCCCCCCCAGCCGGCGGCCCCTTTCATCCGCGCCTGGGAATGCGCCCGGCGCGCAAAGCAACCGGCCCGTCGCCTAGGTGTCCGGATCATCCTCTGCCCCCCTTCCTTCTCTTTTTTTTCCTCTGAACGAGGTGTGCGCGCGCGCGCGCCCGCGGAAAAACGACGCCCGCGCCGCCCGAAATTCACGCCGAGCTCATCGCCGCCGCCGCCGAGGCTCCCGATGCCCCTGTAAAAACGAGTTTGTTTCTTCCCGCGGTCGTCGCCTGCGCCTTTGTGCGCCGGCCGCGGCTCTCGTCCCTTTTTTTTTTTTTTTTTTCAACAGGTGCCTTAGATGAAAGTTACGATAGGCCGCGATAATGCACCGGCGCTCTTTACTGCCGGACCGCAAGAGGGGACTTTATCGTAAAAGTCCCTGTTTATTGAAGGCGCGCGCGCGCGCCTCGCCGGCCGAGAGGTTAGATTTCCTTTTTATTTGGAGCCGCTTGATTGGCCGCCGGCGGAGCGCGGAAAGAAAGGCGCCTAATTATGACATCTCGGCGGCGGCCGGGGAAACGAGCCGCCGGGGGAAAGTAACGAGCTCGTTACGATAATAAATAATGGAGCGCCCCGCGAGATTATGCGCCGCGGAAGCATAAACATCGGGGTTTATGCCCTTCGGCGGGTAGGTGGCGCGGCCGCCGCCGGGCCCGGCGATTGTCAACGAGGCCAGTGCCGAGTGCCGGGATCGCGCCGCGCGTAATTGCGCTAATAATAATGCGCCTAGGAGGAAACCCCGGGCGGCAGTTAGTATGCTAAGCGGGCCGGGAGATAGCGCGAGCGATAGAGAGGCCATAGGCCCTCGCGACGCGGCTCTACATCGTTCAAATTACACGGGACGGCAGGCGAGCCGCCCGCGGGAATACAGACCTCGGGCCGTAACCCTCGAGGCGCTGCTTTTTTTTCCCGATATCTCGCCCGGAGATCTGACCGCGGCGGGGGGACGGGCGGCGGCGGCGGCCTGCTCGCTTCATTTCCCAGGAGTGGCTCGGCCGGTCTTCCTCGAAAAACCGCGGGGAAAGCTCTGGCCGCGCGGAGAAAGAGAGAGAGAGAGAGAGGAGAGCGCGAACCGGGCGACGGGGACGAGGGCGACGGTGTCGCGTTATGTAGCGCCGCGGCGATTCATGGGCCCGGTCCGCCCGGCCGACGGATACTAAGCGCTGTTTTCCCCGGCGGGCCCTGGCTCTCGGCGCCCGGCCTAGCGATTATTTTTAATGCGGCCATTTTTCCTCCAGTGGCGCTTTCCGCCGCGAGGAGCAGGTCCGAGTCGCTCGACCCGGCCATTTCTCAAGGCGACACGCACCCGTGTACCGACCACAAAGCCCAACGAGCTGTATATTTTAAGGCTGCGGAACGCCCAGAATCGGCACGCCGACAAATGTACACCTATCGAATAAATCAATAGCTCGGCCACGGGAGCTTTTCCCGGCCAACTGTTACTCGGCCGCCCGAGCGCCCCCAAGAAAGCCCCCAAACTCACCGCGAGATTTACGCGCCCCCTGTCCGTTGTGCGCGGTTCGGTGCGCCCCGCCCCGGCCCGCCCGGGCAGCCGGGGAGAGCCAGCGGCAACGGCGGCCCACCTAGGCGAAGGAAATCATTAAGCCGCCGCCGCCGCCCCCGTTAATGCCCCGGCATTTATCCCGGGGGCGCGCGGTGTAAGCCGGTGCGGGGCGCGAGTCACGCGCGCATTGTGCCGGGCCCGGGCCGGTAGCCGTGCCGCCGCCTCCGCCACCGGGCGTAATCAATTCCTCTCTCTACCTGCGGCCCGGGCCACTCGGGTTACCGGGCGAGGTTACCGGCTCTTCCGCCGAGCGCGCCCAGAGTGTCGCCGGCCGCGCCGGTTAAAAGAGGCCCCCGTCGCCGTCGCCGTCGCCGTCGCCGCCGCCGCACTTCCCAGGGCCCTTTGACGCGGCGCGTAATTATTTTAGAGAGCTTTGAAGCCGGCAAATTAACCACCTCCCCGGGCTTAATTCCCCGGCTGCGGGGCCGAGGGAGGAAAAAAAATCCCCCGCACTTTGCGCGGCCTTCTTTTCCCGGCGGCCACGGCTCACGCGCCCGACCGACGCCCGTTAATTATTTCGGGCCGCGGGTATCCCCACCTGGCCGCTCGGCCCCAAAGCCCTCCTCTCGAACCTTGCCGCCTAGTTGAATCCGCAGGGGCGGAAACTCGCCGTGGAAATTGGCCCGATGAAGGATATTTTTTTTCTTGTTTTGCACGGTTCCTTTTTTTTTTGTTTGTCGGTCAAAAACGAGGCTACCCCCGCAGCCCCGGGGGTTTATTACGCCAAAATCGCGCGCGAGGCTCAATTTGGGGGGGGAGATTCCACTGAAAGCGAGTGGGTTTTTTTTTCGATTCGCAGGAGGCCGTGAGAAGCCCCGGGAACGGTGTATCCGCGCGGCGCGACAGTTCCGAAAAGAGATAAAAGCCCGGGGAGGCCTAGTTGACCGCGCTTCCCGGAGCGGTTAATTTGGCAAATGAAAGGTATTCCATGGGGTGTTAAAGGAGCGTTTTGCCGGGCGTAACGACCCGCCGGCCGATGCTTATCTCTTTTCGGCGACTCTATTTTTCGCGCGGCTCGTTGGCCGCGCCGGGGAAAAAGCGAGCGCGCGCCTAATGACAGGATGCATTAAAGCGGAGGGCCCGCGGGGCCTCGAAACTGGGCCGGCCGCCGAGCGCCGCTGCCCCGCGATTAGAATATCACGTCTTCCTCGGCGCGCGCTTCTTCCCACAGCCGCCGCGGGGATCAATCGTCTCGAACGTCTCCTCGCCGACGGGAGGGGGGGAGAGAGCGGCGGCGTAATACGCGGGCGGCGCGCTAATCGCTCGCGGCGTCGCGGCGGTCCGCGGCACCGTTACCGGCCTATCCCCCGCGGAATGCGCGCCGGCCCTTTTTATTTTTTTTTTTTCGTTCTGTTCCTTCTCGCCGCGCTTCCTTTTTTTTTTATTATTATATATTTACGGGGGAAAGCCGCGGCGGCGCGCGGCCCGTAATTCACGGGCTGAATTAATTCGCGCTGTTAAAAGTTTTACACGCGCGGCCACCGCCGTCGGTTTATTATTATTGGCTCCCGGGAATAGGAGTATCGGGTTGCGCAAATATAATTTTAACGGGGGAATATCGGCGATCCGCGCGCCGATTCGTTTTTAATGGAAGCCGCGCGCGCGCCCGAGCGGCCGCTTAAAAACGAATCCCTCGTTAAAGGAATCGCGCGCGCGCTCGCTCGCACGCGGCGGTAAATCCATAACGGAGGAGGCCGCTGCGGCGCGCAGGGGATACTTTTAATTGAGACTCGCCGGCGCCGGAGGAGGATTATATGTACCTGCCGGAGCCCGGCGGAGGCTCGCGCGCCCGCGGCAGCTATACATTTTATGACTTGCAGATTCAGGCGCTCGGGCGCAACGGGCGCTTTTACATTAAGAAACGTGAGAAAGTACAATTATTCCGTCACTCGGGGGACGGGGACGCGCCGCCGACATCTGCGCCGGCCCTCGGGGGAGGAGGAGGAGGAGGAGGACGTCGGCCGAGCGACCGACTCGCCGTTTAATAAAGCCGTTCAACTCGAGAGCCGGCTGCCGCGGCCCGTAGGTGCAGCGCCTAAGCCGCGGGGCCTTTGTCGGCCCTCCTCCCCCGCCGAAACTCGAGCGCCCGGCGCTAGTGATTCCCCGCGATAGGAGGGCCCCGCCTCGAGGGCGCGCCCGCCCGCCCGTGAAAACGCGAGGGAAACCCGAGCCCCGGCGCACGTGCGCCCGGGAAACCCGTGGACAAAAAAGCCCCGGGGACGCGGTTAATCGCGGCGGCGACTCCGAGCCGCGCGTTACCGCCCGATATATACATATATATTATGCCCGGGGAAATCATAAAAGTGGCAGTAAAGATTTTTCTGAAAGCCGATACATATATATCCACTGGCGGCCGCCACGGGAACGTGCACATATACGACATATATCGGGCCGCCGCAGGAATTTCGTGGGGACAGTTGCTCCTTTGGGCTTTTATCGCGGCGGGCCGGGGGCCATAATCCACGGTATAGGCGCAATCGGGGCGCGAGGTGCCGCGTCACGCGGCCCCGGCTCGCTTTCAGGGGCCCGCGGCCGCGCGCCGAATAATCCCGGGATCGGGCAATTAGCGCCCGCGGGCCTCTTTGATGGGAGCGTGACACCCGCGGGAGAGGGCCAATTAGGTCCGCCGGGGAGTGGCCGATCTAATCGCCCGCCGGGGGGAAGTAAGCCGGGAAAAACGTTTTATTACGATGAAACTCGCTTTTTTTCCCCCCACTCTCTCCGGCTCCGGCCCGAGGCAGGCGCGCGGGAAAAGGCGCGCCGGCAGCTGGCGAGAGGCCGGCGGCTCGCTCTCCATAAGTCGGATCCGCGCGCCGAAGCCTCGGAGTGACGCGAGGGCAGGTTCGCCGGTGGGAAAGCCCGGCGCGTCCGGCGGCCCGCGTGATAAACGGGGCCGGCGATATCGGGGCCGGGGCGGCCCTCGTTAGCCTCCCCGCGGCAGCCCCCGCGGCAGCTCCCGGGCGATTTGCCGAATTAGCGGGCGGGCCGGGCGGGCGGCGTCAGGCCGGCATACATAATGCATGAGCCGCCCAGACGGATGCACCGCAGCCCCGATCCTTTTTTTATCCCCCCCCCCGCCCGTCCGCCGAGATCTAATTAAACGACGGGCTGCTGGCGGCGGCCCCACTCCCACGCGGGCCCTCGGCTCCCCTCGGCGGCGGCCCCGTCCCTCGAGCGCGCGCCTCTCCCCGCCAATAAATCGCTCTCGCGCTGGACCGAGGCGTAGGCCTCGGGCGCGCGTACCTACCTACGTCGGGTTACCTGCCGCCGTGCGAGCGCCGCTGCCTCGGCGTTCCGCCGGGAGGAAATTGCTCGGCTGTGCCTACACAGAGGGAGAGCGGCGGAGCGACTCCCCTCGGCGTGTATACGGCCTCTCTCCGGCAGGCGCGTGTGAAAATTAATGTCGGCTCTCGGAAAACTTGCCTCGCGTCGCTTTTGTGCCCGGCGCCGAGGCGGCCCGAGGAGGAGAGGGCCGCGCTCTGTCCCCCGGCAGCCGCCGCCGCCGCCTCCATCCCGGCTGGATGTTAATTATTGCGGCCTGACTTACGCCGCGCGCGCATATTAGTATGTCAAGTCTCTGAATTGCGCGCTTGTACCCGCTCGCCCCGCGCCTCCTCCACCCGTCGCCTTTCCCTTTGATGTGTGTATATCCTTCGAGAGTGCGCCCATCAAAAGTAGCGGCTTCCGCCTTCATTTTCACGAGCTATTCGTTTCAATATTTTTCCCCGGGCCCCGAGGAGAAGGTCGCCACCGCCGCCGCGGCTCCCCCCGCGCTCATTTTTCCCGAGGCAACGCGCGTTCACCGTTACGCCAACGCGCTACGGCCAACTCTCTCTATAAACATCGCGAGGAGTGCGCGCGACTCAAATTGTTTCCGCGGCCGTGTCCTTTTTACGGGAAAACAACTCATCCCGGGGTTTAGTAGCCACCTGGCAGCCGGCCCGTGTACCACCGAGTACTAAACAAGCCGGGGGGGGAAAGGGAGAAAAAAAAAAAAACTTGGCCAAGCGGTTTATTGCCTTGTATTTACATCTGGCTAAGCCATAACACGGCGCGGGGACTACAGGACGATGCGCCAAGGGCCTTGGGACGAACGACGAGAAACGCCTAGAGAAAACGCCCAGGAGTCGCGTACAATTGGGAGAAAATGAAGGGAGCATCCGAGAGACACTGGAGAGAGCGAGAGCGAGAAGCGAGTGCCAGGCCGGCGGGAGACGAGAAGGGGCGAGAGAAAAAAAAGGGAGGAAAAAAAAAGCGATGTCTGTTTATTCGTGGAGGCGCCCGGAGCCGGAGCCCCGGCCCAGCTGGAGCGCGGCGGCTCTCGCGCCGGCGGCCCCCCCGCATCCCCTTAGCCCCGAGACTTCTCACGCGCGGTCGCCCCGCCGTCTATATACATGTATATATCAACGAAACGCGTGTTTGTTTGCGCAAGGGCTTTCCGGGTGTGTATATATATACATAATGGGATATACGGCCGAGGTGCGCTGTGTGCCCGCGCGACGAATCGCACGCGGAAGAAAGGGCCGTGTGTCGCGGTCTCGAGGCGCTGCCTCCGCCGCACCGGGAATATAGCTTTATTGTCCGGCCCGCGCCGCCAAAGCGCACGTGTACGTATGTGCCTCCCTATAAAGTAGGCGAGAAGCCGGGAGAGAGAGAGAGAGAGAGAGAGCCGAGATCGGCCTAACTAGATAGATAAAGGACGCGTCGTGCGTGCGCGGGCGCGAGGGGCTGCTGGCGGCGCCAGTCGACCCGAGGTGAAAGTCCCCGGGCGCGTCGCGGCCCCCGTCCGCCTTCCTGGAACTCCCTCCCGCCGATATCATCTCGGCCGTTACGGGGAGATTCGCTAAAAAGTTTTTCCCCGCTCAAGCCCATCCCGCGCTGTGGGAATGTGCCGCGCTCGCGACGACGCCCCGTATATACGCGCCGACGGAGGAGGCCCCCCCCCCCGGCCTAGGTGTCCGACCCCCCGCCTCCCCCGCCGCCGGCGACGCCCGCCTCCTCGCTTTTCCCGGCCCGAGTGTCCCCGGGCTAATGGCCGATTTGTCAAACCAATTAAGCGCCGGCCAATAAAAAAAACCGCCCGGGGCATTAATATATTCCCCGTTAAAGTATGAGATTTACCGAGTCCTCTCCTCGGCCGGAGAGTCGAAGAAAACGGAAGAAAAAGAAGGAGGGAAAACAAAACGCGGCCGGCTCCCGGGAAGAATTTCGGCCCTTCCCCCAGATAGTAATTGAGACGATGTTAACGAGGCGAGATCGCCAGATCGAGGATGCGCGATTAGTCAACTTGTCCCGGGGGCGACGCGGCCGAGGCCCTCTCGATCGAGCCCTCGACGCGCACCCGGGAGCCGCGCGTACAGCCTCGAGGAGACGGCGGCCGAGAGAGTTGCCGGGCCGCGCTTCCGGCCAAGGTTAACGCCGATGCCTGATGGGCTTTTCGTGTCTGGCCCGCAGGCTCGTTACGGCTTACGCCCGTCCCTCGGCCCCCTCGGCCCCCCCCGCGTATCCGTCAAAACGCCGCCGAGGGTTGACCGCGGGCCGATCGGCCCACGGCGGCACTCGGAGAGAGAGAGAGTGGCCCCCGTCCTCCGAGGGGGCGCAAGGCCGCGGCCCTCCGAGGTGCGGCCCTCCTCGCCCCGGGACACCCGGCCACCGCTAATGGCCTCCTACCTATAGGTATCCATCCGTCGGGTAATTCGCGCGGGCCGCGCAATCAATAACGCGCCGGCAAGGGACTTTCACTGGGTCGGCGCGCGCGCGCGCCGCGAGCCCCGTAGCCTTCGGCCCCCGGGCGGGGCCTCATTACCCGGCCGAATAAATGGGGGCCGCGAAAGGGGGGGCAAAAGGAGGAGAAAAAACGGCGCGAGACGTCGATTCGCCGTTTGCCGAACAATGCCAGTCGGCCCGCGGCAAAAAGCCCGCGACACAAGCGGAACGTTAATTGAGGAGCGGCCGGCGGCCGACAACGCGCGCGGTATCACATTGTGTCCGGACCGAGCGACACGCCGGGGGCAAAAAAAAAAAAGGAGGCGAAACACACAAAAAAAAAAGAGGCCCGGCGTTTGATTGGTGCGCGGAATCGGGCTATCGCGCTTAGCTGTGCGCGGCCCTGCCCGCCCCCTAGTCTCGGGCTTTAATTGGCCGCGGGAGAAAAAGCGCCGATTGAAACGTTTCAATCGGCCGCGAGGCATTGCCCGGGCCGAATTGCGCAAGGCCCGCCCGTGTACAACGTGTATAATGTATAGGCGGGCGCGGGGCGATTGTTTGCGCGGCGCGAGGAGCCAAGCGGCTGTTTATAGCCGGGCGGCGGTTATAGGTGCACCTTTCCCGGGGGCCGCGGGCGAAAAAAGCCGGCCGCGGAAAAAGCGGCGGGCAGCGGCGGGCAGCGGCGGGCCGCCGAGAGCAAACATTGCCGAGGGGAAAAATGTCGGGGGAAAGCTCGAGTGCGCGGCTTTTTGCGGCAGGTGCGCGATCGTAAAGCAGTTATTGCCGGGAGGGGGCCGGCGAGGCCCGAGAGCCGGGCATCGATCGCCGGCCGCCGGCCCTCGCAGAGACGGCGACGCGGCCCGGGCGCAGCCTCCGCCGCGAGATGAAAGCACGCCCTCGCGGCGCCCGGCGCTTCATTTGAATGGGCGCGCCGCGGGCCTTCGAAAAACCCGCGCGCATTGTCCGCCCGTGCGTACGGACGCGCTCGTACGTATATGCGCATCTATGTAGATAGGGACGTAGCGTGAATGCCGCTTAAACGAAGATTTATACAGGGCGGCCCGGGCGACAATGCGCAATCTCGGCGCATTGTCCCCTCAATGCCGACTAATAAGCCGATTCCTCCCCCGCGGCCCCCGCTTCCGTCACGCCGCGGAGATCGCGGCCGGCCGATACGCGGCGGAGCCCTTCGCCCCCCCCCCCCCCGCCCCGCATTGTTTACCCCCCTAGGCGAGGGGGCGAGCGGGCGCGCGGCTAATCGGCGCGCGGGACCACAGCTCAATCTTTTCCATCGGCCGCGCCGGCAACTTTAACGAGGAAAAATCCCCGTTCGCACGCGGCCTTAATGGCTCGTCCTTTTTGACGCGAGCGACCGCCGCGCGGCGGATATAATGGCCCATTAGCGAGTTGGAAAACGCATTGTTGCGGCCGAGAGCCCGGGGGACAATTCCGGCACGCGCGCAGCCGCGGGTAATGGAGGATCATCCGAGATTAGGAGCCGGGGCTTAGTAATGAGCCGGGGGCCCTCCCGGCGCGCAGGCCGCGGCCGGCCCGGCTTGTAAATGCAAACCTTATTGCCGCGGTCTTCTTGCTAGATTAACTCCCGGGGCTCGGGCGGCGCGTTAAACGCTTGAATTATGCGTCGCGCGGCTTCTTCCGCGGGGCCGGCTCCCGAGCGGGCCCGCGGAATGCAGCCGCGGCAATTGAGCGATCGGCCCGCGAGCGGGCAATTAGTCTATCTGGCCGGAAGATCGGGGCTCCCGCGAGCCGCCGATTACCCACCCGACGCCCGGGGGATTAGGACGCAGGCGATCGACGCAGGCCAAGTACAACTATATACTCACACTCAAGTCTTCCATACTGCAGTTCCCGAGGAACATGAATGCCTCCGCGTGTCGTTATCCTCCGCGTGCAGAAAATAAAGACAGCGCGCGCGAGGAGACTTAACCCCAAAAGTGTCGTCGAGCGCCGTCAGCGGGCCGGAGATGCGAGGAGACGAGGGCCTCGGGCACAGGGTCCTCCTGTCACTGGCCGCGGCCGGCCTCCTTGCCGCCGTCCTCGGCGCGATCTCCGGTGCGTGGGCCCGCAGAGGAGGAGAGCAACATCCCCGCGGCGGCTGGTAGGAGCCGCCGCTCGCCGGTAAACCGCGAACACCGCACACTGGCCGCTAGCCGACCCGGGGACCACACACAGGCATTCAAGTCTCCGGCGGGGCGCGCGACCCACCGGCCGATCCTTCCGCCGAGGAAGCAGCCGCGCGCGACGGCGCCGCTCCGGGCCGACTCCCGGGGCGCCCCCTGCCTCCCCTGGCTCCGCTGGCTCCTCCCTCCGAGAGCGGGCTGGTGCGCGTGTCGCCGCGCGGACTCGCTCCTGCGTGCGTGCGGCCCGGTTCCTGTCCGCTCGGCGCTAGCCAGTCGACTGGGGGAGCGCGTGCACGCCGCGAGACGACGCTCGTCGGCGGCCCGGGACGAGCGCGCGCCCCTCGGCGGCGGCGGCGGCGGCGGCGGCGGCGGTGCCCCTTCCCCTCGGCCGCCGGCGGCGCCGCCGTGGTGGGGCGCTTCGGCGAAGCGCGGCGGAGGGGCCGCCTTGCCGCTCTCTCCGCCGGCCGGGAGGCCTGCATCGCCTACCTGCCTCCGCGGCCTCCGCGGCCCGCCTATTTACGAGGCGGCTTATCGCGGCCGGCGAGCGCGCGCGGATATTGATTTCGGCCGATGGCCAGATCGCCGCGCCGGCCAATCCGCTAATGCTCGCGGCCGAGGCGCGCGTTTTTCCGCGCGGCCCGGCTTTGATTGCGAGCCGGGGGCCGCGGCCGCTCCGAGTTATCCGTCCTGGCGGTGGCCCACCTGGCCCGGCCGTCGATAATTAAAGCCCGGTCGTTTCTTCGGGGCGTCCCCCGGCGGCGCCTCCGCGCCGAGCCTCCCCAGGGCTCTATCGATTCCGAAACTTACCTCTGCCCGGCTAATCCGCCAATGCGCCCGTATAAATCTCGCGGGCCGCGGCCAACTTTTTAATGAAAACTCCCTCCTAATCTGTCCCGACGCGCGGCCGCGCCGGCTATTGTGCGTCCGTGCATTCCTCGAGCCCCGGCAGACGCGCGGGAAAACTCCTAAGCCCACAAATCACCTAAGCCCCGGATAATTAAATTAAAAGTTGTTTCGTTAGAGGCCGAGGGCGCCCGGCCCCCCCCCCCCCCGTCGCCGCCGCCCGCGCGCCTTATACTCCACTTGAGAAAAATTTACGATGCCGGCCGAGCCTGACTACGTGTCCCGCTCCGTCTCTCGCGCCTGCGGGAATCACAAACACGCCGTCGTAACGCCCGGTAAATGTTTTCCTTAACGAGGCCCGCTGCTGCCGTGCCCCTACCCCCCCTGCCCCGCCGGGGACCGGCACACACCGCGAGGGGCCGCGTTGCACCACCTCCGCGGGCGTACCACCTGCCCCCACCCCACCCCGCCGAATATCCTCGGTTCCGCCGCGGAGGACGCGGCCTGTGTCTGCCCGGCGCCGACCCGCGCCCGAGATACCCGCGACTTGATAAACCGTAAAGATTGGCCCGCGCCCCGCGATGCCCGGGCCGATGGGGCCGCCGCCGCCGCCCCGAGAGAAGAGAAAAAAAAGAATTCATTTAATAAACAGAAAGTGGGTGTTGAAAGATGAACGGCTCTCGATATCAGATAACCCGAACGGCTTCATAAAATTGTCTGCTGAAATTATCGGCCGGCCGGCCTCCGCGGTTGTTGCGCCCCGGCCGCGCGCGCGCGCGCGCCTACCACCTTCGACATTCGTATTATGTGCCGGGCGAAGCGAGAAAAAGGAGCGTTTAAAGCGACATCGGCATAAATGAATCTAGAGATTTAAGATTTTATAAATTAAACGGGGCCGGGCCCGCCGCCCCGGACGAGCGGCAGGCTAGCAATTTATATATAATACCCCTCTGTGGATTTATGCCGAGGGAAAAATTCGGCCCCTATATACGCACCGGACCAATGAATTTTCTTCTTATTAACGCCGGTTAACTTAATGCTCTAATGAAAAATGATTGGGAATTAAATTGACAATGAAATTACTGCGCCGATCGACCCCTCGGTCGATCGCGATTTTACACTGTGTACGGTTGCGTATGTAATTCCAATTTTTACAACATCCATCTTTACGTTTCGTTCATTTTACACTTCTACATAAACATTGATAATTTATCGCGCGTTTCATCATCATTCGATGCACTACTGCCTTGATAAATTATTCATATCTAGTTTTTATAATTATATCAAGGATTGCATTATAAATCAATAGCAGAGTTGATTTTATTTTTTCCTAAACTTCTTATAGAGCCACATTCCTTGCTAATCGAATGGAAATACGGTCAATCTGAATTTATAAAAAACCTTTTTTATCACACTGGCACTTTCTACATTTATTATAATCGTCATCATCGTCAGTTATTATTATTATTATTATTACGCGGTTGTTAAACGTACCAAAATATGCCCATTGCGAAAAAGCATGCCCTCCTAAAAATGATATCTGTGGGAAAACAGTTAATTGGCTTCAAGCAAGATTTCACTCCACATTCAACAAAGTCCCCCTCTAAGAAAAGACCATATCTTGAATCCTTTGAAACGAAATTCCACGAAATTCAACAGAGATTATGCTATGATTCATATCTTATTTTACATACAATCTGTTTTATATTTTAAAGTTTTATCAAATTTAAAGTTGTTAATGCATAGTGAATAATGTTTTTTCGCTTAAAGTACATTTTCGGGCCGATAGAAGCAAAACGTATTACAACTTACATAAAGCATATTTAACGCAGTTAACTTTTGACTCAAAAGTTTGAGAAAAACTTTGTTAAATACGTACATGAGCCAAGTCTCGAACCAGCTTCACCTTAAAGTACATACACTTCACGTTTTATAGCTACAAAGCATACTTTTATCAATCAAATGGGATTTGTCCTACATCATAGGATTATCCCTTCAATATTAATAAAAAATTCTTTTTACAATGCTGAGGTGATAAAAAAATATTTTTATGGTTATAGGATTAAGTCTTAACTTTCACCTGACTCGAAAATATTATTTTATTGTACAGCTCACATAAAAAATAGAACTAATTTTTTGCAACTTTTTTTCATTATAAACTTTAAAAACTCGTGTAATTTTAATCTTCTTAACAAAATATATTAGTTTAATAATTTTCTTTGGATTAATAGCAAATCGCTTAAGCATACAGGTTGCGAGAGCAGATTTGCATCTTATACAGATTCCAGCAGGCGGATCTACAAAGCATATAGACAAACAAACACGGAGGGTACACTTATTTAGGTTAGGGCTCGACTTTGAAATTTTGATGTATAGCTTCTTTTATGAAAAACGAATTACGGTAGACTAGTTTTTAAAAGAAGCAAACAAAATATTTCTTACTACACAATGTAAATTAAAACGCCTATAGTTAAAGGTCGGTGGCAAAGAACTACTTACTGGATTATATCTCTTCTATAGTATTCCAGAAGTGTCCAAAGTGCATTGAAAATAGATTAGCTAAACAAGTCAAACTTTTCGAACCGACAGTGTCTTAAGCTTCTTTCCGGGAAATCCTTATTCACTTTTAATCTTATTGAATTGTGTTATTCATTTTATAAAGTAGATCATTATTTTAGATATTTCTGGTTATTAAATGATAATTTAAAGTGACAATATAAATATATATTTATTAACCGTATTTAAAAACAAGTCATTTAAGCTAAATAAATGTTATAATGATCAAAGTATATAACAAATCTATACTTTATTAATAATTAATAAAATTTCAAAATTATCGGCCTTCTACCATAATACGTTTAAGTATAATATTGTTGAAAAACAACTAGTTATATTAAATTTATGCAAATGAGTTGACTCCAAATCAAATTTCAAATAGATTATTTAACGAATAATAATATAAACAATTATAAATTATGAAAAATGACTGCCTGTGTTACGACACATGCGATATTTGATTAAATAACAGTATCGGTAATTGCATTTGAAATTTACTATTTTTATCAGATGACTAAAATTAAGAAAACTATACAGGAGGAGAAAAGGGAATTAAAAAACCGTACTTGATTAATAAAAATAAAGCAAGGAAATTAAATGTTAAACAGTACGTTGAATAAAAAAGGTTTGTCAAAGTTATAAAAGGTATAGAGGAAGTAAATTAAATGTACATAGGTAGAGCTCGACAGGTAACTTAAATAAAACTGCGAGTATAAACAGTGTATTCTTTTTAATTTGTCTACTCGGTAAGGGTACACACACTTGACAACACTTCAAGCTCACTAAACATTAACTTGCATACATAATGAGGATAATAAAACGAATTCACAAGTATAACGGGAGAGAGCGTTCAAGTTAATTAAAGACTTAATAAATAATTCGATCCAAATAATTTATTCAGGAGAAATAAATAACCGCGTGTTAAAATGTTATTCGGTTGATTCAGTTGGCTATCCGGAGCTGTTATAGTGGTGTTTCAGGATAGCGAGGCTCGAGGTTGCCTGGAAATCAAATGTAGTATCTCGAGTGCAGTGTTTCCAGTCTAATCTCGAAATCGAGCCGAAGCGTCAGTTGGCTGTCGTGGCGCAAGCGAGGGCGCAAGATACGCGAACCGAGGCGAACACACGAAACAATACTTTCGAAAGCGAGCGGTACAGTTAGGCGGGCTATGGGTACATCCATCTAGCCGGGGCTCGGCGCAGTATATACACGCGGGCGTAGGTACCCCCATGAGGGGCATCACCGAAAACCTAGAATCGTATAAATTCCCAAAGAGCGCGCGGCCCTCTCGGGCGTCAAAGCTCGAGTTGCGCTCGCTCGCAGAATCCCGGGGCCGGCGGCGGCGGCGGCGGCGGCGGCCTCCTCTCCTCCTCCTCTCCCCCCTCGCCGGCGAACGAAGCGCACTCGCGGCGTCGTGAATCACCGGTCGCCGGGCCGCGGCCGCGTTGAAAAATCGAAGCGATGCGCGCGCGAGATAATGCGCCGGGCGAGCCGCGCGCCAGCTAGGCCGTATAACAAGTAACAACAGGTTCGGAGCGCGCGGTTGGCCCTCTATATACGTACGCGTCTATCGGCCCCTCGCCAGTCGAATAAGACGCGCCGGCGGACGCACACATAGCCGCGCGGCCGGCCGCGCACCTGCGTGTGCAGCGGAGGTGTATCGATCGGGCCCTCGGCGGCCTCCGCGTGCCCCAGCCCCATAATAGTCCCGCGTCGGCGGCGGCGGCACCACACGCGCCGGCGATTTATCGCGAGCGCGCGCCCGCAGCGGCCCGATTGTCATAATTCCCGATTTTTCACGGCGGCGGCGCGCTCGCGAGGCTTAATTGGGCGGCACTTTCCCCGGCGCTGGTGCCTCCGTTCTAATTAACCCGGCCGCGCGTAATTTCCCCCCGCTGGCGAACGCCGCTGGGAAAAGTCACGCGGGGGGAATATTTTTACAGCGGCCGCGGCAAATTAATGGCCAGGTCGCCGAGTCGAGTGTCCCTCGTAATTGCTCCGGCGCGGTGGATCTAATACATTTTTTTTTTTCCTTCTTTTTTTTTTGTTCCATCCTTCTCTCGGGCCCGTCGTCGTTTCCCCCCGGCCGTGCCGATGTCGAAGACCTAAGTGCCCGTGATAAATGCGCGATCGCGCGCCCGGACAAAGGAGAAATTGATCAGGATCTTTTGTCGCCGGGACGTTACTAAGGCCACTACGGTAAATGTAATTAGGCCGCGCGGCTCTCGGCCCTAGTGACGCTTTAATTTCGATATCATTTACCGAGGTGCGACGCGAGGCCGACAAAACCCGCCGGGCCTCCGCCCTCGAGAGCAATTAGGTTGAAAGCGGAGGAATCAGAGGAGTGGGAGGATATACCGAGGGCCGCCGGGCCGCCGCGTCTCCTGCGCGTAGGCGCGCGAGGAATTTTTTCTCCGGTTTTTTTGCCTGGTGTCCGCCGAGCGCAAAGGGAAAAATCGTAGGGGCTCGGGAGAAAAAGCGCCGACGGCCCGGCCGCGGCCTCTCGGTAATTTTATTATAGATCAAACGACTCGTGTTATCATTGATCATCTAGTTTTTAGATGTACCAAGATTGATCGAGCGGGCACAATAAAATTGCACGCGCGGGGCCGGGCGAACAATCGATCATCCTAGCAGAGAAGCAGCTCCTCCGAGCTCGGGCGCCCCCTCCCCGCCGGCCCGGAGGAAGAAGTCGGCCGCGTCGGCGGCGCCCGCGCCCAGATAGCGCATCAATGGGAGCGCACACGAGCCGGATTTTTCCGGGGCGAGCGCACCCGCGGCCGCGTCGCCGGCTCGCCGTTACCGTTTTCCGGCAGTCATTAGCGGGCCTTGGCGCGCGCCAACACACACACGCGCGTATCGATGCACGCCGGCCGATAACTCGGCCCCCGGCACGAGCCCGGGATTTGAGCAATTATGCGTCCCGCGGGCCCGCGGCGGGGGAGGGCCGCACAATGCGCGCGATAGCCGATCGGCGGCGGGGCAAGGCCGCGATCGGCGCGGCGCGATCGGCCGGCGCACAATGCCCGGGCAAATAAAGAGGGCCCGCGCGCGGCTCGTCTATCCGAGGCGGTTACCCGCGGCCTAGCGGGAATGCGCTTTGTGTTGGGGCCGGTAACGCGATCGTCGGCCCTCGCGCGCCGAGTCGCTCGGCAACCTCGGCCGAATATCGATTTTCGCGCGCCTCCGAGGAATTCAATTGATCCGGGGCGGCGGCGCGGCGGCGCGGCGCAGGTGTAATAAAAAATTATTCGGCTCGAGTGGTCTCGTAAAAATTTATAGCTCCTTCAATGGGGCCTTCAATTTTTCGAGTTATGCCCCGGCGCGCTTGCGCGGATGCCGCTCTCGGATCCTGCGCGGCTCCCAGCGCCCCGCTACCGCGCGCGCGCCTTTTTTCTCCGCCCGCCGAGATAAAAATGATATTGGACGCGCGCGTCCGTGTATATACCTGTGTAGATATATAATATAACGATGCGAACAAATGGAGCTCGTTAATACGAGGAATCCGGCGGTGGGATTGCCGGCGCGCGAGCCCCCGGGATAAAGTGCCCGTATACGCGCCGCGTAAAAAGCCCTAATTGAAATAAATTCATGCGCGGCAAAAAGCAAATGGGCTGGAAGTATCGGTTGTGCGGCGGGCGGCCCGAGCCCCGGAGGAGGCGGAAGCCGCGCGACACGCGTCCTCCTGGGCATGAGCCGCGCGCGCCAGACGCCCGACGTACTTTCCGATTTTAATCCAAAATAGCTCTTCGGGGCCAGGGCGGGGCGCGGGGGGAAGGTCGATCGGTCGAGAGAGATAAATGGGCAGATGCGATCGGCGGCCGCGCCCGCGTCCCCCGAGTTCCGAGGCGGAATTAGCCGGGGCCGCGCTAACGAATCGCCGGGCGGGGCCCTCGTTATCAAAACACGCGGCCGATATCCCGCGGGCCCTTTTCTTCCTTTTCTCCTCTCCCGGCTTGGATGACGGGCCGCGGGAGGGCCGCAAAAAAAAAAGTTAATAAATCAGCGGCGGGCACAATGCAGGGGCGGAGGCAACGTGAGAACGGCGGGGCGAGTGCGAGAAAGGGGGAGCGGACGTCCGAGGCGGGCCGAGGGCCGGCCCACCCCGGAGGAGGAGGCCGCATTTCCATAAAGGAGCTGCTGCGGCCCCGAAAGGGCCCTGCTTCGGCCGGGCGCGTGCACCTTGTGCTCCGGGCCCACTCGGCTACACGTGTAAATCGCCGGCGCGTTTCCAGGGCTGCGCTCGGCGGGACGATCGCGTGACTCGCGGCTTGTGGGCCCGCTCCGGGGCCGGAGTCGGTCCCTCCCGGCAGCCTCCTCCAGCCTCTCCTCCTGGCGCGGGGCAGGGCTTGTGTGCGCCCCCACCCCCGGTCGGGGCGATCGCCCCGGGAGCGGCTCCTCCTTTTTACCCGGTCACACCCATTCGGAAATTGTCTAAGTGATTTAAAGTGTATCGAAATATTATCGGGCCGTTGGAATCGGGGCGGCCGGGGCCTTTTTTAATAAGGCCCGGGCAATCGATGGCAATCGCGATTCCATTTGCATCGGCCGGTCCGGATGCGCGTGCGGGCCCTTATCTCCCGGACCTCCCGCTTCTATATTTATTAAAACTTTGTTTGCGCCCGAGATTGGCCGCGGCGTTTAATTACGGCGGGCCGCCGCCGGGCTCCTCGGGCTTTCCTGGGCGGGCGGCCGGCCGATTTCCCGGAGGCCGTCACGGTGTCACTGACTGATTAGCCGGGCCGACGGCCGGGCGGCGCGCCTACGCAAACACTCGGCCGCCCGGTGTATAAATATCGGTATTTTCAGTGATAATATATTTACCGAATCCCCGCCTCTAAATCATATAGCCCGGGCGGGCAGCCGCCTAGCC
This sequence comes from Sycophaga agraensis, assembly GCA_018906755.1. Taxonomy (NCBI): domain Eukaryota; kingdom Metazoa; phylum Arthropoda; class Insecta; order Hymenoptera; family Pteromalidae; genus Sycophaga; species Sycophaga agraensis. Next base: position 4,790,059 of record JACCIE010000011.1, read on the forward strand.
GTGTGTGCGTGTAGGGGGCCGCGCGGCCGGGCGCCCCGCAACAAACGACCGCGGCGCGGAAAAAAGTGTTAAACTTTTAACGCCCACGCGCGGCCGCCGCCTCGGAAACGTCTCGGGTTTACAGCGTCGGCCGGCGCGTTTTCCGAGGCGGCCCGAGGCCGCCCCGGGCCGCCTATAAATTAGAGCCCTACTCTGGGCATAAACGGCCCGGCGCGCGGGCACACACACACACGCACACGCGCCTTGTCCTCGGCCGCGCTCCGCCCAATTATCCCGGGCCCTAGAAAGGCTTTCCCTCGCGCCCCCGCGGACCAGGCCGGCCCCGCCCGGGATTTACGGCTCCATCGACGCCCCGGCCGATGGTCCGCGCAACCGCGAATTAACATATCGCGCGCAAAGACAGCGGGACGGCCAATCAATCATCGTAACGAAGCGCGCGGACGAGGGCCGCGGCCCCTATTTATCCCTAGGCCGGGACCCCCCACCCCCCGGGCCGGGGCCCCCTCGCGAATATAAATTACAAGCCGAGCAATAATTTACTGCGCTAGCCGGGGCCCGGAGGAGCCGTAAAAATTTCCCCGCCGCTTGTAAATCCTAATGAGCCTATCCTCGCATTATAGTCCTCGATTATGGAGTGGGCCGGGGCCGGAGGCGCTCGGCCGGCCGGCCCGCGCGCCGCCCGCCATATAATCACGGGAAAGCCGGCCGGGATTTTCGGCTCCTTTGCCGGGCCCCGGGCAGCCTTTCGCCGCGTGCACGCGCGCGCGCGCGCGATAGAGTTGTCAGGGGGTTTTAAGAGGGCAATCGTTACGTGTCCGGCCGTATCGTAAATAGTTTCCGCGCGCACTCGGCTGCACTCGGCCGGGGCTGATACGCGCCCGGGCGAACGCACTTTCACCGAGATTGCCGGGCCCGCCTGCAATAAAAGACTAATTGATCTTTCCTCTGCCCGGGGGGATAAAACGGTTCCTTAGCCCTTAACTCGCGGCTCGCGGCCCTCGCGGCTCGCGTCACTCGCTTTAATATCGCCAACGATGATAGCCATTACGTATTGATGGCCCGGGCTGTACCGTTAATTCCTTTTCCTTAATAACGCGGCCATTCCGAAATTGATCTCTTTACCGGGGCCCCCGTCCTGGGAAAATATTGTGTATCTCGCGCACGAGATATTGCGCGGGCCTTATTGATGCGCGGCCGGCACCTCGCGGCACCCCCCGGCCCCTGCCCTCCTCGTACGCGCCTCCATTATGTACGGTAAACGTATGCGCGCTCTCTCGCCCGATATGCAATTTGCGCGCACTCGCGCGCACTCGACAATGAATAATCCCTTGACAATTTAATCAGTGTAAAATTACCGGGCCAAACCGATCGGCCCGACGGCCAAAGCACAACGGTACCCGTTAGGCGCGAGGCGCAGCGTTAGACCGAGGTCCGCGGGCCCGGCGCCGGACGAGCCCAAAGAGGGCGGCCCCCGCGGCCGCGCGCCTATTGTCGATCGGCCGGGGGGGGGCCGGGGGGGCCGGGGACTGCCGTATCGGCCGGGCGATCGGCTAACGAGCGGCCCTCGGCCCGCCGCGGCAATCTTCCAAATTGACCAATTGCCGGGGCCCGCGCCCTGGCGACCTCGGCTTGGCGCCCGCGGACCGGCAGCCCCGGGAAGATGGCGGCGCGCGCGCCTAGCGTGCGAATAACTCGTTTGCCGGGGGGGCCGCGCGCGCCTCTAATGACTTTATCTGTCCGGCGGAGCCGCGCCGGCCTGCCCCCGGCCGCGGGGCCTTTTCTGGAAAGCCCGTGCGCGCGCGGCGGCGCCCCGCGGGGAAAAAATGGAATTTCTCGGGCGGGGGGGGGGGGGGAGGCAGGCCGGGCCGCCGGGGGGAGCCCGGTTATGAAACGAGTTTCTCACCTGCGCGCCCGTCGGCGGCGGCGGCGGCGTCGCGTAATAGCAACGGGCCCCTGCGCGCCGCGCCGAGAGAGAAAGAGAGAGAGAGAAGCAGGTGCGGAAACCTGGTCATCGAGCATAATGACTCTATTTTACCGCTGGCCGTAGGATTCGCCGGCGCGCCTGTGTGTGCGCACGGCGCACGCAGACAGACAGCCGGCGGACCGGGCCCGCCGCGCCTTTGTCTCGCCATATGTTTTCGAGGGCCGGCCCTCGGCAAGCGGCCGGCCTGCGGACGGCTCGCGCGGAGAGCGCGATGTGTGCGCCTTCTGGGGCTCGTTGCCGGGCCGCTTGCGCCCCGGGCGTGTATAAAACCCACACGCGCGCGCCCCCTCCCCTGCGCCAATGTTAACGAGCGCCTTGCGGAAAAACTTTGAGTGCCCGGGCTGCCCTAGTCCCCCTGCCCCCGCCGGTCCGCGCCCCTTTTTTCCCCGGCGCCGCTCTCCTGTGGTCAGGAAGCGTGAGCCAAGTAGGAAACCGGAGCGCGAGGGGCGTTTTTTGCGCCGCTTTCCGAGCCCCGGCTAGAGCGGATGCGCGAGCGCACTCCAAATTTATTCGGCTGCTAACCGCTCTCAAAGGGATACCGAGGCAATCCTCTCTTTTCTCCACGCTCCTCTCCCGCGCTCGGCTCCGGGTACACCCGCTAGATGAATTCCGATCCGCCTTATCCCCGGTAAATGGAATTTTTTTTTTCCGAGGCCCCCCCCCCCGCCCCTGCTCCCGCGGATCAATCGCTGCATGGAAATTAAAAGCTTCCTTTTTAAATTACTCACTTCGAGGAATCTTTTTCTTTTGACCGGCCAAGTGCGCGGGGAGCGAGTTCCACTCTCACGTGCGCCGAGCGCCAACACTAAATTGCCTTGACTTCTCTTATTTGGCCTGTAATTCCTTTACCTTTTGCACGGTACTCGCTAAAAAAGTATTTCTCACATCAATTTACAGGCATTTAACGAGTTCAATAAAAAACCTTATCTCAACGCACTCGAAACCAAGTATATGTTTCTTTTCCACTGCCCTCGGCCCGGCGACACTGCAACTTGCAACGCGCGTAAAACAAAAGTACCATTTTTTCCCGTTGAAACTGTGCTTTTACTTCTCATCTCGCTTCGCCCCGAGTTTGTTAAACAAACAAAAGAAGGATTAATTTAAATTCTCGCGACATCTAGACCGAGGCGACGCTATAATCTCCTGGCTGTTAAAATAGCCACCTAAAGTAACAGGTTTTAAAATACAAACCTTGCGCGCTCAAAAAATTCAGGTCACATTGCAGTACCCGGAGAAAGAGAGAGAGAGAGAGAGAGAGAGAGAGACTTTATTTTAAACGCCGCTGGGGCTGACACTACACGTGATATTTTCGTAACCCTCTTCTTGCGCACGTGAAGTAAACATCTGTAACATAAACCAACGTGTTTGCCAAGATGCTACACTTGTAGACAAACCATTTTTTCTTGCATTTTTTTCTTATTTGCATTCGTCCCGCCTCTAAAGGAAATATCTTGTTTCGTCATTGTCAATTTTCTCCTTTCCCAGCAACAAAGTCTCCATTAGATTGCATTATAAACTTCCTACCGTCCTTAAATCAAGTACGCGCTATACAATTTGGAATTAACATCCTTTACATCCTTCAGACCTCTAGATACACAGCTGAATTTCAAAGCATTAAAAATAATAAATGCAGACGTAATTCAATAATCACATTGATAAAAAAACTTTGAGTTGCCTTCTACGTGCATTTTGTTTAAACCATGGATTTAGGTAAAATTGCACGTGTCACAAATTATAACAAACTAATGTAAACTACAAAATTCTTAAACAAAGTTTTAGGTTTCCAAATAAGTTTATTTTGTAGTAAAACGCGAGGTAAAACGTTTATACATAATTACTTTGAAAGTTTTAACAATTTTGATTAAACAACAAACAGGGAAGAGTTCTTTGCGTTAATGTTATAACGCCAACTTTGACATGAAAATTGTATATTCTACTTTACAAAGCTTATCTAAAATTTTGATATTTTACACTAATTGCATAAAGTATATTTATTAATTGTATATCTTTATAAGCTGTATAAGCCCGTTGTTTCCATTCACTTGAAAGCCCGCGAGTAAATGTTATATTATGAAAGAAGATTATTCCGCATCAGTGATTTTCACGAGACACGCTGCGTATATCAATTATTTTAAGTCGAGTTATTAGCTTTGCTCCGTACCCACGCACGTAATCAAGTTTTCATATTACTATATTATGCTATAAATTCAGTCGGCCGGTAGTATTTATACATCGTGTACAATCTAAACAGAGAAGGCTGATTCTTATATAGAGTACACAAGGCGGTTTTCTCGGTTCATTAGTGAACTAACGGATAATACAATAACGCTGCGCTAACAAGCCGGAAAATCAACTCTCTTTCGATAACGAGGACTTTGATATCGCCCAATAATCTACGGGCAGCAGTTGATTCCGCGGCGAGCGCGTCTGGACCGAGGCCCCGGTCCCTCTTCCTCCGATTTTTCACGCGAGGCCTAGCCGCGGCCGGGGCTAAAAAGCCAGGGCAGCAGCCCAATTTGGCCGCTAATAAGTGACATCAAGCGCGCGCGCGCGCACGTCTTCATCAGTCTCGGGCGGCTGGGTAAAAAGCGGGCGGCGGCCTTTTTGCGCTGCGGCCGTCGAAAGGGCGCCGCGGCGCGCAGCTGCGGCTCAAAAGCGGCCCCCACAGAAGCGCGGGCTTTCCCCGGGCGGGCGATCGGAAAAACGGGCGGGGCGCGCGCGTGCCTTGCGCCCCGGGCGGGGCCCCGGGCGAGGGCTTCGGGGAACGGGTGCCGGGCTTCCTGCTAATCTGCGAGATCCAATTAGGCCGCTCGCACGCTAATGACGAGTGCGGGCGCGTGTTTCCAGGGCCCCGGGGGCGCTTCGCCGCCATATGCCGCTGGCTGCTGCGGAGATTCGGCCGGACGAAGGATAGCCTGAGCCTCCAGCTCGAGGCGATGACGCTGTCGCGGCTCGGCTCCCCGGGCGGCGTCACCTTCCTCGAGATCCTGCGCCACGTCCTCCGGGAGACGCGGCTCACCGAGACCAGGGCGGCCATGTGCGTCAAGCAGGTGCTGCGCAGCGGCATCGCCATGCGGAAGATCGCCAAGACGCCCGACGGCAGGTACCGGCTCCTGCACGCCAAGCCGCCGGGCCTCTCCTGCAAGATCCGCGAGCGCCACGAGGACGAGTACAGCATCAGCAGCTACTCGAGCAGCTCCGACTGAGCCAGTTTGGCCCTTTGCGCTGTTTGCCGAGCGTCCCAATCCCCGCTCCTGTCTCTGTAATCGAAATACACTCTGCCTCGGCAAAAGCCCTCGAGTTTGCTTATTCACCAGTTGTAGCTCTTGATTAGGGACTGCACCCCACCCTCTGCGACCTTAGCTTTGGCCGCTTACTTATGCGCTCCTCGTTGGGGCTATCCGCACGGGCTAAATTTTTTATATTCTTTCACGGGAGATTTATGGGGCGCCTCCTCGGGCGAATAATGCCCGTCTCACGTATCGCCTCTTCTTATGCCCCTGGTGCTACCCCTCGTTCTACCCTTACATTATGAAAAAGTACATTATACAATTTTCAAAGAGGCCTCCCTCCATTCTTTTCTATCGCCTTTTCGTAATTTATAGGATATTGTAGGATATGCGCACGTGCAGGTGTTCGAAATTAATTTTTTATACATGATGTATGCCTCGAACAGTGGGTGACTGTTTGAACTCCAGGTGGCAGCATATTGATCGCCGTACATTAATGCGATGTTTTCATGCTACGAGTAAATCTAACTTTTTCAGCGCGAGCAGTAAAAATCGTTGACAAACTGCATTTTTTTCGTTACTGCGTTTTCACATTAGCATTCAGTGGACGAGAATTGTAAAAAAAAATCGTTTTACAGAGAAAGATTTTATGGGCATCTATCACACATTGTTGTACGCATAATGTTAAGTAAATTTTCCTGCTCAATAATTTTGTACACAATATCATAGTGCATAAATTTAGCGATAAGTCAAATCGGATACAGATATTCTTGTGTAGTCTTGTACATTATCCAACAACAAATGCTTCCTGAAACGCTTGCAATAACCAAGGCAATAACCTGAGTTTACAACCTTTTGTAAACTCGGGCTAATATAATAGTCCTTTAGTCGTTGGCTGTATAATTTAAATAATTATTAACTTTTTCATTGTTATTTACCATCGATTTTTCGATATTAAACAGTTGTATTTAACATTTTCTATTTTCTATTATATCATTAAATATATTTTGTATTTAATTTGACTTTTAATTTTATAGCATGATTTTGTGCATGAAAATAATGAGACTAGGCATTAAAGTAACGAGTAAAGGAACCTTGAGAATCTGAAAGAAGCGCAAATCTGTTCACGGTAAAATAATGTTTACTTATGTTTCGAATATAGCCATTAGAACAAGAAAAGGAAGAAGAAAAAGGTGAGGATAATTAAGCCAAGTCGTTTGAGGATAATAATATTGCAGCGTGATGTAAGACTTTTTTCCTCTTCGTTGAATTTTGGATGGTTATGGATTCGGTCGAAAGTTTGAGCCCTCAATTATCACGTGTAAAGCTGGAGGGTTTCCTTTCCCAAAATGTTAGACATGGCCGCACGGACGTCGCTCGGTCGCTTCTCTCTTGAGAATTCAGAGATACCTGCTTTGTTGGGCTGCGCCTACGGATCACGAGGCTACTCAGCCAAATTAGTATTTTGATGGATTTTTGGTTAAATAATGATATTCTCGGGTAAAGTATACGCCGAGCGGCAGGTGCCCCCGAGACAAGCGCACGAGCATTTAAAATCTGAGCGCGTGCTGGGGAGAAGGAGGCTGAGTGGTGTGCGCGCGGCGCGCGCCCGCAATCATTAGTCGGGAAGTTAATCAAAGAAGAATGGATAGGGTGATAAAGCAACGAGCAAATAGAGCGACGCCGCGGCCAATTTGTACGCATCTCGTTTGCATCGAGCAGCGTTGGGGGTATCTGGAAATTAATGTTTTGTTTGCTAGACGCGCGATGAATAAAGCGCGGGGCCCGCGCGGGCGCGCCCCTCTTCATTAAGGCCTCGGCCAATGGCCGGGTGAGTAGGGGGGGTCGCGCATGCGCGATTCGGTAGTCCCCGCAACCGAAAGCCTGCTCACCGACTGAGACGAATGCTACGTCTTAATTAAAGCAAAAAAAAAAAAAAAGAAATTTGTATGACTTAATAATAGGGGCGCGGGGCTATCCGTGACCGGCGCGGCAGCATTTTTCAGGATAGCCCGCGAGGAGGCGGGGTGGGGGTAAGGGGCGCGCAGCTGTGCGCGCACGTCCGCAGAAAGATACGCGCCGATTCAGATGTCTCAATTTAAATTTCAGTCGGTCGTGCGGCCCTCTCCCTCCGGCGGCTCCTCCTTTTTTCCGAAATCTAATTATTCGGGGGCGCGCGTCGGCTGCGGCCGGCTCCCGGGTCCGGTCCGGGCAGCGCCGCCTTTGTCGAGGCGGGCTTAATTGAGTTGAAAAAATTGCGTTGATTGGGAGCAATTCCGGGCTAATTAGTTCTAGAGTCGGATAAGCCGGTTCTCGCGATCGGCCGGCCGGCGCTGTTGCGGCGATGGGTTAATTTTTTGAGGAAACGATCAGGCCAAGTGGGAGAAACGGCCGGCAAACGTCTCACTTTATAACCTCTCTTGACAGAATTGCACTTTATTTGAGGTAAACTGAGTAGATTCGCCTCCCCGGGGTAAGTAATGCCCGACTTCCGCTACAGAGGCTTTTATGCGATTTTTTCTGATGCCCGAGTTAGCATCAAACGCGCGAGTGGCGAGCGTATATATATATTGCGCCGGGGATATAAACGAGCCGGTATAATAGATTGCAGGCGACTTCAAAAGAGTGGAGAGCGCAGCATTTGAGTGGAAGGAATTGGCAAGGGCGCATTGTGCCGGCGAGTCTTTATTTGCGACTCTCGGCGGCGGCGGCGGCGGCGGCGGAGCCAGATAAGCCGAGGCTCGCGCGCCTCCTCGAAAAGCCCCGGGAAAGAACAAAATAGTGCGTAGGTACGCGGGGTCTATTAGCCGGCGCAGGCCTCGGGGCGGGCATTGTCGGCCGGTAAAAGTCCCAGGTGAATGCGCCGATAAATCGCGGGCGCTTCCTCCATAACTGTAATCGAAAGAAGGCTTAGGAGCGATGTTGTCAATGCGCCCGGAGTGTCTCGGCGCGCGGGCAATGGGGAAAAAGGAGCAGGCCGAGCGGCCATCCCCGGGAGTCGCTTAAGCAGACGGGGGCTCGCGCGGCATCCGCGCGCGGCCCGCCGCCGCCCAGGCCGCGTACGTATATACGCGAGTACAGTCCCTAGGAATCCGAGAGCCGCAGTGCGGCTTCCTTAGCATACGGCCCGGCGCGCGGCCTGTTATGTGTGCGTGTATATATAGAGCGGGCACAAAGCGGCGCGTTAAAAAAGGAGGAGCCGAGGAGCCGAGGCGGCGAGGAGGCGAGGGGCTCGCGGCCCTCGGCCCCAAGAAGCAGCCGCAGTGCAGAAAAGTCGGGTTGGGGGGGGGGGGGGCAGAGGCCGGAGGAGCAGCCGGAGAAGCAGCCGGGCAGCCGGGGGAGCGGGAGGAGCGGGAGGAGCGGATAAAGGAGGAGAGACAGCTTGGGAGCGGGCCTATCGATTTCTCCCGGCGCGTATCCGTCGCGCACAGGGGCTCTAGGGCACGCGCGTCCGGTATAATTGCCAGCGGATTTATGCCTCGGCGCGTAAGATATAATTGGCCGGCCTATTAATATTCCCCGGCGACGGGGGAGTCGGGGGCGCGCGCGGCTGGGCGTCAACGGGCCCCGGAACTGCCGGTGTGCGTGTTGTCCGTGGGCAGGAGCCTGGGAGTCGGGGCCCCTCGCCCGGGGGCCCGGCCGCATTCTTCGCCGGCCGACTTCGAAAACTCAATATCTCCCGGCGGCCGGGGCTTTTTCATTAGGCGGGGGGGCCGATTGTTGGCCGGCCGCGTAATTAGCCGCGTCCTCGGGGCTGGTTGCCGCGCGAGATTTGGGGGCGACGCCTCGTTAGCGGGGCCCCGGCTCGCGTCCTTCCGCCCGGCCGGGTCCATTATCTGCCGGGCGGGCCGGAGGAGACGACGGGGCCGCCCGGCCAAAACGGGGACGCCTCGCTGGGCTCATTCGCCCTCGTTACCCCCGATTTTCATTAAAATTAACGAGTCGCGCCCCCCGGCGGCGGCCGCGCGACGCTTTTCACCCGGCCGCCGCGCTTTTTTCCTCTTCCGGGGGAGACGCCTGCGCGGCGCGCCTCTCTACTTGAATTATACAATCTCATCGGGGAGAGTATGCCCCCCGCCAGGGCGCCGCCCGCTAATACGGCTTACCTTAACTCTTGTAAGATACTTCCGAGCATAGCTTATACACACAAGCGCGTTTTATTCTATCGGCCCATATTTCAGGGCGGCTCCTTTAAATTCCTCCGCGCGCATATTTATATAGCTTTAGTGCGAAAATCCTTTTAGCGAGTGATTTGACTGGGCTCAAAGATAATTTTCAAGAGCCACTCGGCTTTTTTCTTTCGCGCAACTTTTCGGCTCTTAACTGCGCATACGTCTAGCTTAGCATTAAAGGACTGCTGCAGATGAAACCCACCGAATACTTAAATACTCGCTCTCGTGCCGCTCCGATAGAAAACTTCCCTAAATTCAAGGAAATTTATTCATTAAAAATTTTACAGTTACCACTTGCTTTGCAACAAGTTATATATTTCTCCATGCTTAGGAAATAAAAAGTCTCCAATGAGTTATGGTTTCGGCCCATTAATTTCCCATTTATATACTATATAAATATTTCTTCGTCTACCTTTAATCCATATTAAGTGCTTAACAGTACATTTGTCCGTACATAACACCATTTCTTTAATTCAACGTGTATAATTTATACAGATGTACGGAGCTCAAATAAATCTCGGATAAAACTTCATTGTATCTCTACATACGGTCTTGTATTTCGTCATAAGTAATTCACTAAGTAGATAATAATAGGATCTTTGAAATATCTTATATACATATTTATGCTGAACTTGGGGGACTCTGATATAAGTGTAATTTGTTATAACATAATTGTATTAAGATTGCCGGATACATATTACATTATCTTATGTGCTTGGAATGAATTATTAAACGCGGGGTAGGACTTTATAAAGATTGATTAAAAGTACATTCTATCACGAAATTTATTACTTACCAGTGGTTTGGTGAATTTTTCAAAGTGCACGGTCTATTTTTTGATTTATGCCCGGCCGTGCCATAGCCGTATTTTACGTCAAAAATCAAGTTTTTGTTACATTTCCAAACTGTACACGAGGATTATTTTGCTCTCGATCCGCGCGAACGACCAAGGCTGTTGCCCGTAGAGTTAATTAATAATTTGACTAGCCGAGAAAAAGCGACCCGTTGATTAATACGATTACGAGAGTCGCACGAGGATTATACAAGGCTCAAGGGTAATCCGGGATGAGCTCTGTTGAATGATTTTTAAAAAGCGTTTACCTTCCTTCCTTCCTGCATGTACGTACGTACAATTCGTACATAATCCAGAAAATGGGAAATGTTTTTCACGGAGCGTGGATTGGAAGAAAGAGGAGGGGCGATGCATCATTGGATTCCTAAGACGTAATTAAATGAAAAAAGGAAAAGAAAGACAAGAACAAGGAGAGAGGAGAGGATGCGCCGGGGAATGCTTCTATTAGTATAGAGGAGATAATGATCGGACGTCGAAAGTATATCAATTACGTCAGGAGGGATGAGCGATCGGGCGAGTGTGTTTGGGGGGAAATGACATTAGAGCCGCAACATTTTGTGCAGCTTTGGCTCCTCGGAGGCAGCGATAATCCGAGTAGAAAACTAATCGGTCTTTGTAACCTCAGCCGCAGGCGGGGAGAAAAGGATCTGGGCGAGGCCGGGGCTCGGGGGCGGGGAGAGGAAAAATCACGTAGCGGCCGGCGGCCCTGAGGGAGCGGGAGATTTCCCTGGCGAGCGGCGGCGGCGGCGGCGGCCGGGTGACGGAGCGGCCTGCGCGTGCGTGCGCGCGGGAGAGCGGGCCGGCCGCCGAAATTCCAGGGCGGCCGGGGGTTGGGGGCGCGGCGCTTGCCCGGACAATATACCTGTTTCCAGGTATACATGCGCGTCCTGCCCGCGGCTTATCTCGGGCATTAGTCTGGCTTGTCGCGGGCCCCTAACAAACGAGAGCCGGGGCCCTATCGGCCGGCCTAATCGCCACGCAATATTTCGCGCCGGCGCAATATTCCGCTAGGCGGGCGCGCGAGCCGCGGCCGGGTTTATGCCCCAACGGGACGAAAATCCCGCGGCCGGCGGAGGCGCCGCGAGATTTATGCGCGGCCATTGTTAATGCAAACGAGTGCGCGGGAACGGTAAACGCGCGGGCCCGCGGTAAACCTTGGGGGAATCCGCGGCGCGTCCCTGTGGCCGCGGGCCGCGCGCCACCGGGGCACACGTGCCCGGCCGCGACGATTGATTGAGTGTCGGCGGTTATGGCCCCCGCAACCGCCGCCCCGAGGCCCCGTCTCCATTTAATCAGCGCGTTCGGATTTTACGGGGCCGCCCGGCCCCGATTATTTATTCATTGTTAATTACGGGCCGGGCGAGGCGCGCGACCCGCTCCCGCCCGGCTAATTTATTCCCCGGCTAAGCAGGGCCGCCGCCGTATGACGAATGCCCGGTTGCCCCGGCCCCGGGTACAATGTCGCCCGCGTCCGAATTAGCGCCGCGCGCCCGCGCCCGCGCCTTTTTTTTTTTCGCGCCCGCGGGCCTAACGATCGCCCCGATGGGAACCGGAGCCGCGCTTTGACCCGCCGCCCGGGCGAATAATCAGGCGCGCGCGCCGCGGGCGCTAATTAAACAAGAAAAAAAAAGAAAGAAAGAAAGAAAGGCCGCCGACAGGCGCGCACGCGAGCGCCAGCCGGCCGTTTATAATTCGGGGCGCGCGCGCGCGAGCGGCCGCGGAGGCAAAATGGCGGAGCCGACGGGGGCTCTAGCCGCGCAATCGGCCGGCCGCATCTCGCCCCTGACAAATGCCCGGGGAGATCGGCCGAGATGGCTATCGGGCGCTTCCTGCGAGAGGCCGATGTCAACGAGGAGACCCCGGGCGATCCTCATCTCCGGCGCACTTGCGGCGGCGCCGCGCGGCTTAAATCACACACGCGAGGACCCGGGACACTTGTTCGAGTTATAAAAGGAGGAAAAAACGGCGGGGGGAGAGAGAGCCTCCTCGCGTGCTTCCCGCGCCCTTTCAGCGCGGTAATTTACGGAAGAATCGGCCGGCGTTACTCAAGCCGGACGGCCCCGGCGGATTTTGGCCGCGGTCCACTTGCACGCGCGGCCGATGCTAATGAATCAGGCCGCCCGGGCTATTATTACGGGGCGTCGATCAATTAAAAGGAGTTTACGGGGCGAGCGAGGGCCGTGCAGCGGCCGCGGCCGGGAGGCACCTCGGGGCAAAGTGAGAAATCGGCCCCGGGCTCGCCGGCGGCCCCTGCGAGCTGGGAACAAAAAGAAAAGGCCCGGCGGACGGACGGCTGCCGGCGGCTCCTCCTCGGTATGTTCGACACATCTACCTGCCGGCAATCTGGCGAAAAAATCCACGGGGCTGCGGCTCTCTGTTTGGCCATAAATATACCGGGCGGCCGGGGCCGGCGATTACGGAATAGAAGGGGCTCCGGGCGCCCGGGCCCCGGATAGAAACGTTAAGCATCTGCCGCGGGGATTATCGGCCGTGTCAAATCGAATTTACCGAGCTACCATTTTACCTGGCGCGCGCACCTTCCCGCCCGGCGCACGGCCCCTGAATATTAATTCCCCGGCGGATGGGCCGATCCCCCGATAAAGCCCGCCGCCCGCCCGCCAATTAACCGGGGCCCGTCCGCGAGGACTCAATCTCGCGTCGCCCCGCGGATATCGCTCCCCGGGGCCGATTAGCCACCTGACGCGCGGCTGACGCGCGCCCGACGCCCCGCCTCGCCCGCGGCGTTTTGCCTTTTTATTCCGCTGGCCCGGCTCCTCCGGGACTTTTCCGGCTAATGGGATTGCCCACCTTTTCGACTAATTGGCCGGCGGCCCAACTACACGCGCGCCGGGGCGCCAACTACGCGCACACACGCGCGCGCGCGCGTACGTCGATCGGCCGGCGCGGACGTATAACTGGGATCGCGCGGCCTCGGATGTTTAACGGGCCGGGATGAGCCGGCGGCCCACTAAAAATAACGAAATCATCCGTGGGCGAAGGCCGGCTTGTGCCGGGGGAAAGCCGCCGGTTCGGAGGGCCACCGCGAGCAGAGGGTAACGCGCCGCGCGTAATAACCTCCGGCCGCCTCCCGCACTTGTCGCGCGGAATGCGCTCGTGAAAAGCGCCGGGGCTCGCGCGTGTACGCGTCGCCGTTAACGACTCGTCACGCCGAAATTTATGCCCCATTAATTAGGCCCTCGTAAAAAACAAAAGCGCCTATAAACTCGGCGCAGGAAAAAAAAAGAAGCGGGGGACGAGGGCCGCCCGTTTTTTTTTTCCCCCTTTCTTTTAATTGGCCCTGATTTACGGGCCGATTATTATTCGCGGGGAGGAAAAGCCGTGGCTCGGCCACGTCTATATTAGAGCGGCCGCGCGCATATTAAGCGCGGCCCCGGCTAATTTATCGACGGCCGGTCAGGACCAAGGCCGCGCGGTCGTCCGTCCCCTTTCGGCGGGAAAGCCGTGGCAGCGGCCGCTCCGGACGACACGTGTCCGACTTTGTTTCCCGGGCGGCGGGCGCACGCGGGGGGCCCTTTTAATAGGCGCGCGTAAAAGTTGCCCCCTCCCCGGCGTATCGGCGGCCACGAGGGCCTAGGGCCGCCCGCGAGCCGCCCCCCCCTCCCCCCCACGGCGAATAATCACGGGGCTTTTAAGTACGCGAGAGCGATGATCGGGCGGTGGGCGACGGCGGCGCCCGGTGCTTAATTGAAATTAACGGGCGGGCCGGCTCGTAAATAAAGGGAAACGGAACGGCCGGGGCGGCCCGGGCCGGGTTTAATCGGCCCCCGTTGTAAACAAATTCGAGGAGATAGCGATACGCCGGCGGGGAATGCGCGCCCCGCGCGATATACTCTGTTGTCCGGCGTATCGAGTGTTCGCCGGGTAAGCGGCGTGTCGCCCCGATAAGCCTTCCGCGCCCGCGGAATGAGAAACGAGGCGGCCTAAGCCCGCCGCTCGCCCCGCGACATCGAGATGAAAAAACTTTTAATGAATCCAATAATCTATTAAACATGCCGCGGCGGCCCCCGCAAACTTTGACCTGGCCCTCGAGCGCTCCTAGTCGGCCCCCAGTTAGTTAACGACTTCAACTCGCCTCATGCGCCCCGGCTATTTAGACATTAATCGCGACTAAGTAAATTATGTCTTTATTTCCCTTTTTACGCGGTCGCCGCCGCGGGCGCAGTTTGCCTTTGGGCCCCCGGCCCCGTAACTTTTTACGCCGATTACCTAATCTCACGGGAAACTCGGATATTAAATTATAAGCGGCCCCGCGAAAGGAGAAACTAGCGCCGGCAGAAAGACAGGCTGAGAGAGCGGAGAGGAGAGGGGGGGGGGGGAAGAGGGAAAGGTCCCCTTTCTGGAAGGCGCGCCGGTATATAAGCCTCTTAGCAGGTGTACGGCTTTTATTACTCCTAATAAGCAGCTAAAATTTTATTAAGATATCAGCGCGCCCCGGGAGATTTATGCGGCTTGTAAAATATCACAAGGGCCCCGTAATTTACGCACTCGGCGATCCGCGCGGGGAGGATTTCCCGGGGCGGTCGGGTTCGTCCCGGCGGCGCGGACCTTTGAACGGCCGCGACTTTCCCGCGGCGCGGGGGCGGGGAACAAAAAGTTTACGGCCTCGAAAAATTTATGAAAATTTCGAGGGGCCCGCGGTGGGCGATTGCCGTCCCGGCGTTCTCACGCCCCCCGCCCCCACGCGCGATGAATAAAATATACGCGCGTACGTGTCGGGCAGGGCGGCGATCGCGGGGCAGATAGGCCGGATTTTTGCGCCGGGGCCCCCCCCCCCCCGTCAATTATTCCGGACAAAAGGAATGCCGCATAATGGGGCCGAGCGGCCCGGTGACGAGTGATCATCCCGCGGAGGCCGAGAAACCGGGCGATAATCGATTTCACGCAGGAGTCGCGCGGGACGCGGGCCGCGGCCCCGCCGCCGCCGGCTCCCCGAAACAAAGGCCCGCGCCGGCGGATTTATCGGGCGCTTTGCCGGCCGCCGCTCATTATGCGGACTCTGCGAGCTTTTCATCCCGGCCAGTTGTTGTTGCGGGCCGGCGGGTGGCCGGGGAAGAGGCGGAGGAGGGGGGAAGTCGGGGCCCGAGTCCGGGGCGGGCCCCGCCGCCCGTAGATAATTTCCGGATTTTTATTCTTTTTTTTTTTCCCCTCTTTTCTCCGGCGCTTCTCCTCCGTTTTCGCCCGGCCCCGGGCGGATGCGCGCCGCCCTCGTTTACGCCACAATGCTAATAGCCGGACGCGTGCGGCGCAGCTGCAGCCCGGCGCGTGGCCCGCCCCCGATTAAGTCATTACGCCCCCGGCGCAATATCGATGCGCCGGGGCCGCCGCCGCCGCCGCCGCCCGCGGCCGGCTTCCTCGGCCCGCCCGCGGCTGTTTGCCCGGCCCCGGGCCGCAGGTGCCCCTATATGCAAATCCCCGGCCGGCCAGCCTCCTTCGAATGCATTTATACGCACCTTCGCGGGGGAAATCCATAAATTGCGCGCATTGTCCGCGGGGCCCGCGCCTCCTCCTTTTTTTTCCCCCCGGGCCGCGGCAGCTGCGCGCCGAGGCGCTGACGCGCCCGCGGGTATATATATACACGCGGCGCCCCGGCACAAAGCCCGGCCGGATCAATTAGACGCGCGCAGGGGGCGCCCCGGGCGTGAAATCCACTCGCGGTCGGCCCCGGCTCGGCCGCGCGCCTAATTAATACAAACAGAATCTGCGGCGGGCTCCCGGGGCTTCCTCGGGGGCGGCGCAGCCGGTCAATGCGCCGACCGCCAAGGGGGAGGAGAGGCGGCCCGGCCCGGATTCCGGGAGTCGGCGATCTCGGGGCGGATCGCCGCCGGGCCCTCGCGCATTATACGCTCCGGCCCGCCGGGCCCGGATGAAAGCGCGAAAAGCGCCGAGGGACGGGAGAAGAATGGCCGGGTAGGGCAGGCGGCGCGGCCGCGATCCTCCCTGCGGACGCCCGCAAGAATGGGAGGGAAAGAATGCCGGCGGCGGCTCCCCTCGGCTCGCGCGCCCAATAAAAGGGACAGCTCTCGCAGGAGGGGAGCCGCCAGCGCCGCCCGCGCCAAGACGTTTATTGCCTCGAGGAAATACGGGCCGGCAAGTGCGCGATCTATTCCCGCCGCGCCGACAAAGTAGCCGCGGCCGGCCGAATCCCCCGGCCGGGGACGACCCGGAAGCCGCCGCCGCCGCCGCCGCCGCTCAATCGGTATGTGTGCACAGCGAGGGCCGGGCCCGCTGATTAAGGCGCCGCCCGCGCCCGGCCCTTTCTTTTCCTCCTGCGGGGGCCCCGTCTATACCCGGAACGCGTAACTCACCGGCGCGCTCCTTTTAATCGCGTCTCCGCCGAATTTCACCGGGCCCCGGATATTTGCATATAGATTGGGATACAGCTATCGCTCAATTCCCCCGGCCCCGCTCATCTTGTAATTGTTCCAAGATGGGCGACTCGCGGCCGCCGGGATTTATTCCCCGTTTGACCCGTAAACTGGCCCCAACCCCATCCTGCGTCGCGGCCTTCCTTTTTACCCCGTGCATGTGCACGCGCGCGCCCGGTTGGTGTGCGCGCGCCCCAGCCACCGACTCATACATATGGATATTCGCGCGGGGCTATAAATACATATATACG
The DNA here is from genome assembly GCA_018906755.1 of Sycophaga agraensis. NCBI lineage: Eukaryota > Metazoa > Arthropoda > Insecta > Hymenoptera > Pteromalidae > Sycophaga > Sycophaga agraensis. The sequence continues at coordinate 4,806,935 of JACCIE010000011.1, forward strand.
CGCGGCGGTTAATAACCGTAAAACCCGAGCGCGCGCCGATCGGAAAAAGGAAAAGGCCCGCGGCGCTCGGGTTTGCCCTCGCAGGCCTGTGCCAGCCTGTCTGCCCCCCGCCCGAGGCCAGCTCACCGATAAGGGCCGATCGGGCGCGTCCGCGCGTCTCCCCGGTGACCCGATCGGCGGCGCGCCGCGCGGATAATGCGCCGGGCGCATCCGTCATCCGCAGCGATTAGATAATCTCCCCGGCGGGACGCCGCGCCGGCCGCTGGGAGAGGGGGCGGGGGCCCTGGCGATCTTATCGCGCCGGGGCGACCTCGTAAATCGGCCGGCTTTATGGGCCTCGCGGGCCGCGCGACCGTTTTATACCGCGGCGGGCGGGGCGCGCGAGGCTAAATCGGCGCGCGTATTTTCGGGCGGGCTTTCGGCGCCTGCGCGACGCCGCCAGCCGCCGCCGATGTCGCGACGAGTGTTTCGTAAATATGCGCCCGTCGCCATTCCCCGGGCCCGGAGAAATATTCTCCCGCTTGTATGAAGTTTCGCCCGGCGGCTCCCCTGGAGCTCCTGGGTGGCTTCGCACTTTACCAACTGCCGGGATGGCCGCGGCAAAGTATGATTTTTCCTCGCCCGCGTAGCCCGATGTTATTTTTTTTTTTTTTCTTTTTTTTTTTCTTGTTCACTCTATTGCCGACCGAGCGCCCGGAAGTTTGATGAGGTTTTCCCGAATAAAAGTTTAACTTATTTATATATACGCGAGCAAAAGACGTACTTTCTTTGCCGGCAACTTTTTACAAGTTATATCAAGCAAAACCTTTTTAATAATCTACCTCGACTGAATCCGATGATACCTACACAGATGTACTGGAATATTATTATAGCGCAAGTGCGGATCGCCCCGAGGATGATCGCCCCTCGTATTCCTGTCAAACGCTCCCCAACATTTTCGCAAATATTGCGCAGAGACCGAAGAGCCTTCGAGAGCCCGGCAATTCAATCCAGAATTATAATTCGGTTAAAAATAATTTATATATGAATTTGTATAAATGAATTTGCACATGTTGTCACGCGGCGGTTTTCTCCTGATGGCAGTCTGCCCGGGTGGCCCCTCACCGTGTATACATTATAGAAATCTCGCAATATTCGTGCTGCAGAAAATATTATTTCCATAACATGCAGATTTTTAGACGTGGATTTAAACTATTTTATACATAGTTAGCATAAAATTTAAAAATTTCCGGATTCGCTACAGCGCTCTTTTCTTGTGAATTTTCGCAATAGCACCTCTCCTAAGAAATTGCCCCTTGTAATTTTCAATTTTTTTCTAATCTCAGGAATACAAATATAGGAAAAGACTCCTTTGGTTTTTTTTCGCGAGTCCGCTCTTGGCTAACAAATATTTGTACGTTGATCCTGATTTAAAATTGCTAGGTAGACCGCTCTACCAGTGCAGTACAGTTTCATTTTTTATGCTAAATCAACAATATGATAATTGGTTGCCGCGCTATAATTAAAAAATACAAAGGAAAACAATGTTATCCGCAAGAGGCTATCGTAAAATTATGTTGCCAAAGTTTGAATCTGCTGATCTACCGAGTAAAAAGCCTGCTACAAGAATACTGTTCTACTCTCGGCTCCGCTGCACTCGTTTGCATGAAATCTTTTCTGTAATTGAGTTATCTACCTCTGATTCTATCTCTCGGTAATGGCGAGGAGTCGTAAGAAAAATTACTTGAAAGGCCACTCTGCTGGATTTAAAAAAAGAAGCAATGACTCTGGGAAATAATTCTTTGAAGCAAGTGCTTTGAGAAATGCAGCCGGGATATGCTTTATGCATCGGTTTTAATGGCATTAAAGTTTAATTAAATATCAGAATTGATTCGAGGCCGGGTCGCCGTGGCCGGAACTTTTTCCCTCTTTGTTTCTCCTATAAATGAATCGGAGGAAGCCCTCGAGAGTTACGTTTGCAGGTTTTTGTTTCCTTTCACCGTCGCGCGCTCGCCTCGAAAATCTCTCAATCCACGCGGCGAAACGCATTAAATTGCTTGATAATGGTATCAATCACCGCTAATTAAGCGACCAGTTTCATTTTCCCGCATAGATTTACATTGAGTGGCTCTCGGCTCGCGTGTTCCTTAATCGCCGAGGTGTTAAATTTTCCAGCGAGTAACTGTTTTAAAAAAAAAAACGGCCGACCTCAGCAGCGCACCTGGTGAAAGTTAACAGTATTCAAAACATTTAGTTAATATGTCGGAGGAGGGCCTTTATCGCGTCGCTCCCATCGTATAATGCCGAGGTGTCGGAGCGAGTCTCGGGGTCCGGGAAAGCGCCCGGGAAAACGCGTCCCGGCCTCGGCCGGAATAATGTACAGGCAAGTTTAGTGGGCAGACATGATCGCGTTACAAAACGCCGAAGATTTCCACGGGGCGTATCTCGGTGGTGATCTCGCCGAGGGGCCGGAGATGATGCCCGGATAACATTGTGTTTAGAAACGCGCGGCAATGATGTTTAGGGGGGGAAATTTATGCGCGAGCGCACACAGACCCCGGGCTGCCGGGCCACGAGATGCTAATCGCCCGGGCGCACGTTAAAAGCGCCCTCGATAAATTGCGCCGAACAATTGTATTACGAGGAAAATTGATCCTATTACCTTGGCTGATTTGTCGGGCGGCCGGCCGGATTTCCCGGGCCTCGGCGCCGCGGCCGATCGGCAAAGTGTACACCCGCCGCTTGAATTATAGAGCGGCGCAGTTGATTCAGAGGCGGGGGCCTCGCGGTGCGCGGGGGCTCGAGCGCCGGCTGGCTTTCCGTGCGCGGCGCACGCGTGGGCGCGCCGTGTTTATTTCGAGCGAGGGCACGGACGCGGCCAGGCGGCTTCCTCCTTTTTGCCGATCGGCCGCCGGCCCCCTCAGCGGCCCGGGCGGAAGCGCGCGCGGCAAGTAATAGTCACAATGACAGCTTTTGTTACGGATTCATTAGGTATAATGGAGTTTGAGGGAAGTCCCCCGCAACAATAGGAAAGATCGGCTAATGGGATTTCAATTAAATTAGCGAGATGGAACGGCTGGAACGGGGGCGGTTCTAATTTCCAGGGCATGCGGCGTGCGCGCGTGCGTGCGCGGGGCACGTATATGCACGGCGCGCGCAGGCGTGCAACAACCTGCCACACATGCGCGTCCGCGGACACGGACGGGGGGGGCCAGCTCGCGTGCGCCAAGGGCGCCCGGGGGGTGGGCAGGGCCGAAAGACGATACGCGCGGACATCGGCGGCTCATCGCGGCGACAATAATTCGCCAGGGGAGCGGAGCCCGGCACAATGGGCCGGCCGGGCGTCCCCCTCCCCTAATCGATCGGGGCCCGCGGCGGATATTCGCACGGGCTGCGTCCCCCGCGGGCAGGCCGAGCATATGGGCCCGGCCGGCCATGTAAGTTATGACACGGGGCGCGGGTTTACGAGTGCGCGCGGCCGGGGTTATTTCACCGGGCGCGCACAAAGCGGCCGTATAACGCGGGCGACGTGTACGCGGCTCTTTTTCTGCGCCGCGAGCCGAAAGGTCGGGGCGAGCGGCCGGCCGTGTCAATGCTCGCGGGCGGCTTATCTGCCCCGGGGCCGGCTGTTTGTACAAGCGGCTTATCGATGTATGAGCGGGGCCTTTGCGCGGTTTTATACGCGCGCGGCCCTTTATCGGCCCTGATTTAGAGGGAATCCGAGGGGGCGGGGGCCGCGTGTACGCGGGCCTCCTCCGGGCGGCCGGGACCCCGACGTACGAGTTCCCTAGGCGGAACAATGCGCGCGATGCGGGCGCGGCCGCGCGCATAATCCCGGCCTCGGCTCGCGGCGCTCGATGAATTTTTCATCCTCGCCGGGCGAGAATAATCGGAACGCCCTCGAAATTGCAAGGTGTGCGCCGCCGCCGGAGAAATTATAGCCGACAAGTACAAAGCGCGAGTACATTCGAGGGGCCGAGGGCCCCTTCGCCCGTGTAACCGGGCAAATGCGTCCGGGGACAAGTTGGCCCGCTCGGCCACTCAATCTCCCTGTAGAAAAAACGCTCAGCCGGGCCGTATGCCGTCTACGCACCCAATATCTCTCCCGGGGACGCACTAAATCAATTTTTTGAGTCCGCGGCGCGCGCCGCGAGGCCCGGCCTCCCGGGGGATAAAACTGTAACCTCGGCCCGGCTAAAGGACGATAAATCAATATTTGCCGGGCGGTGGGCCGCGTCTGCGGCGCGTCTGCTCGAAAAAAAAAAAAAAAATCCCGCCGCGGCCCTCGGCGTTATCTGCCCGCGCGGTCGTAACGATCTCAAATACAGGTGCGCGCAGGTGCGGCCGGCCCCACCGGGGGCCCCGATGGCCCCGCGCGCGCGCATTGTTCGCCGCCCGGAATACACACACGCGTGCGCGCGCCTTGGCTTTTTTTTGCCCGGGCCGCGCGTGGGACTGCGCAACTGGGCGGGGCGGCCGCGCGCACCCGTAAAACCCGGGGAGGCGCGAGAAGCCGGCAATTTATTTAAAATAATTAAAATTCCGAGCTTAGCAAACACGACACGGAGGCGGCCGCGGCGGCCGCGGCGGCGGCGGCGCGATGAGCCCGCGGCCCGGGCTCACCCGTTAACGGACTCGTAAATTACTCCCCTACCGTATACATACAATTAGCGAATGCCTCGGCGCCGCGAAACTTCGGGCCGAGTTATGAGCGAGAATTATCTCGCGGCGGGCGCTCGTCCCGAGGCGGCCTCGCCGCCGCTGTTTTTTTTTCCCCCCCTTTCGCCCGGGCTCCGCCGACTCTTTGGCTAATTGGCCTTTGTCCGCGGCGGCCGATCGAATTCGCGGACGGAGACGCGGGCGGCTGCGGCGGCGGCGGCGGCGCCGAGGCGGAAGGGGGGACCGGCGACGCGTCGGTGAAAGCGCGGATTTCGCCGAGATTTCCGAGAGCGGGACAAGTCGGCTCTCGGGATTGAATAGGCCGCCGGCGGCGGCGGCTGGCAGTCGCGCGCTTTCGCCCGGGCGCCCGGATGAAAAATGTAAAATATTCAAAGGCGCGCACATGAGAAAATGGGATCCGCCGGGGATTTTGACAGTGGGCTCGGGGCTCCCCCGCGGCCGCGCGCTAACCTTTGAATAATGCCCGGGCGCCCGCGGAGGGACAGGGCCCGCCTCGGCCCGACTTTTCCCCGGATAAGATTACCCGGGGCCATTTAAATATATTTTCTCCCGGCGCGAGACCTCCTAATTATACCGGGGGCGTGCGCCGCCTCTATCTCCGGCGCTCTCGCGGCTGTCAGCCGCAGAAGGGCAATTCTTACCCGCCCGGATTATGAGATTAAGCCCGGGAAGCGAAGATCGAGTGCGCTTATCGGCCGCCGGCCGCCCGGAATTAGCATAATAAGAAACTCGGACCGGCCCGATAATTATGCGCGAGTCCGGGCGCCGATATCTGCGCGCGCCGATCTGGAAAAGCGGCCCGCGGGAAAAGTCCAAGATCCGCTGCCCCCGAAGCCGTCCCCTCGGGCTTTCACCAGGAGGCGGCGGCCCGCCGCGTGCATCGACACCTCCCGCGGGCCCCGCAGCGGTCGGGGCGTTTCTCAGTGTCGCCTCGGCCGCGAGACAAATTAGCCCCGGGTGCCGGCATTAAAATGCTAATGCGCGGCCGGCATTCGGAGCGGCCGCCGCGGGAATACCAAATCCCTCAAAGGCGGCCGGCGATTAATAAGTCGGCCGGCGGCCCCGTCTTTCCCGCGCGCGGATAAGACCCGCTCCGCGCGCACACGTACACGCCTAGCCCCATGTAATTCGGCGCAAACAGCCCGGGCGGAGATTGCGCCCCGGGGCCTCTCCAAACAGCGCCCGGTCAAACAATCGCGGCTCTTCCCTCGGTTTTTTAACACCTGTTCCGCAGGCCATTAAAAGCCCCGGCCGGTCGGCCGCGGCCAAATAAAGGGAAAGCGCCGGCCGCTAAGCACACAGGGCCGGGGCGGCTCGCGCGGCACAAAAGCCGGCTCTTTGCCGGGGCGCACGGCGTTTTGGAGAAACCGAAGACGGCGCGCGGCCGCCGATGAAGATACGTGCCCCGTCGACGCGCGTATATATACACGTATCCCCCGGTATAAATCACCGGGCCGCGGGCCTCCTTGTCGCCGCGGCGGGCACAATGATCCCCAGGGGCGGGGCCCGCTCGCCGGGGCGGAATCGATTCGCCGGCCGAGCCGGCCACCTCGATCCACAGACCGGCGCGTGCATTGTGCCCGTGTATAATAATTGACCCCCGGCGCACCTGGGCCCGGGGCGCCGCGCCGCCTTGAATAAACGAGTTATTAAAAGCGCCGCGGCAAAGCTCCGGCCCCCGGGGATCAAGTTGTAAAGCTCGCGCAATATCCCCCGAGATATTTGACATTAATCGAGTTTACAGAGGCTCGATGGCGAGCGCGCGAGCTTAGAGATCCGGCTTTATTATCTCGGCCGGGGCCGGCTGCGGCGCCGCCCGCGGAATTACCTCCCGAGCGCAATTTAATGCCCGCGCCGTGTCGTTCGGGCATAACTTTATCAGCGGCCCATTCGGCGCATAAATAAGGTGACGCGCGCCGCCGCAGCCGCCGCCGCGCTTTTACGGCGCATTAAAAGGACCGAGAGAGAGAGAGAGGAAAAAAAAAGAAGGCTTTTTGGTTTACGGCCGCGGCGGCCCGCGCGCCGCCCCTTCCCACGCGGCCGCGCGCGCGCACTCGAATCTCGCGCCTCCATAAAAATACCGCGGCCCGCCGGGCCCCAATTAACCCTATGCTCGCGCACGGCGCTTTATCGCGATTGTTTGCCCAGTGATAAAGTCCGCCCGGCCGATCCTTCCGGAGTGACGCGCCAAAGCCGATCCCTCACCGGCTCAACCTCCCGCCCGGCCTTCTCTCTCTCACTAATTCTCCTCTTTTTTTTTTTGTTATCTCGTCGGGTAATACCGGCCGACGACTCGGAGAAATTCACGCTGCCGGCCCGCTTCTCCATATTATTCCCTCTTCCACGGGGATTAGTTTCGGAGCCATTTGTTACTTTTCCTCCCGCTTATGCGCCATAATGACGCGCGGGAAAATTCTCCACTTCGACTTCGGGCCCGTCTAATGCATTCCTTATGCTCGTGATTTGCAAGTTTACGCGCGCCTCCCCAAGGAGCGTTTAGTGGGGGGAATTGAGTTACTTGGAGGGAAGGACAGCTGAGGCCCACTGTCGGAAGAATCTGTTATACCGCCGCTCTTAAACTTGCCCTAACGGCCAAAGGGAAGGCAATCGCTATTAGCCGTCACAGGGGCGGAAGAAAAATTGTGGGAATACGGCTGGATGTACGCGCACGCAACGGCCAAGGCGCGCCGGTTAAATTAGGCAAGTACAACTCCCGCTTTATGTACATGCTTAGTTATATAGGGTACGGCTCGCGCGGCCTCCGGTACTTACTTTACGCTAACATTTATATGGACAAAATCGCGCGCGCACGCGCTCGCTCGGCTATATTGAAAGTCTCTTTGAAGGTTTCGACCCAGGGGACTGACTAAAGGAGAGGTGAAAGAACTCTCGCTTCCCTGGATGCGCGCACTAATATTCCCCCTGCCACCCCGTGCATCCTTTCAAGTTCAAGTAGCTAAATGATGGAATGCTTTGCCATAATACGAAACCTCTCCTCCTATGCCTGCCCTCAAACATGTACCTGGCATACGGTCGATCCATAATGGGCTTCAACAACCTGGAATAATATCGGCTTTACGGTTTTATTTTTTCGTCTCTCGTCTATTGTTTATACTTGCGGCGCGCCCGACGTTATAGTTGGACGAGGCCAGCCGAGCGGCCTTTTTCCATACAACCGATTCACATAATTACGTTACATTTGTACAGTAAATATTGATACCCCGTGGCATTTGGAGTGGCATAGGTAATTAAATCGGTGCAGCCGGATCCCCTTATTAGCCCCGATGTGGAGCACCGCGCTTCAAGGCTCCTTTATACACGCGCACGTACACCGCGATATAACAAATGGAGGGGGGGAGGCGCGCGGGCGGGGAAAAAAAGGCGCATCGATCAGGTATAATTTGGCGGGGAGCAGCCGGGGACAGATTTATTCGCGAGGGAAAGGTCGCGCGAGGGCGGCGCGCGGCCCAGGTATGCCCGAGCGCATAAATCGATCGGCCGCCCGCGCGCGGCTTAAACAGGCGAACAAAAAAAAAATGCCAATTAAAGGGATCCGCCGGCCGGGGCTGCAGCTCCGAGGCTTTTATATTGTCTCTCGATATTGTTGCCGGGGCGCACGAGCCCGACGGCCCGAGGAGCCTACGGTTCAAGGACACGTGTCGCCTGCTTAGCCGAGTGCCGGGGGGGGGGGGGGAGCCGAGCCGGCCGCGCTCCCACAGACCCACGCGGCACGCGATCCGCCGCGCCCGGAGGGATATAGGTACCCCCGCGAGGCCAAAGGGACCCCCCGGCTACATTGCGTGCACGCTAGCGTCCGTGTATCGATTGCGCGGCCAGCCGGGGAGGCCTTACACACACACACAGAGACACGTGTGTATCCGGCCCGGGGTTTTCCGGCCCGCGGCGGCCCGTGTAACGGGCGGCTTTTCCGCCGCGGGGCTTTTAAGCGCGGCCGGTTGGCCCGCTTATTGATGGGCCGGAGGTAAGCCGCGCGCCGCCCGCGCAATGTCCACACAAAGCCGCCCGGCCTAATTTGAATTCTGCCGCGCGCCCGGTCAATTTTCCTTCGTTTTTTTTTTAAAGCAAGATCAATTATCTTGGCGGGGGGCAGGGACGAGGGCGCGCACAAAAGGCCCATTGTCGGGGCGCCCCGAGGATGAATCGCCCCGGCGGGCTTTTCAGGCGGCGCGCGACTTTTCCAAAGCGCGGAAATTTTCATCAGGCCGCGCGTGACGGATCGGCCGCCCGGGCCATTTCGCAAGGCTAACGCGCGCCGTCCGGAACGCGCCGGAGAAAGCGGGGCCCGGGGACGGGGGGGGGGAAAGGAACTGCGCCGCGAAAAGCGAGGGGGCGAGCGGGCGATGTGCTTATGGGACCGGCGCGGGCGCCCACGACTTTTCCCGCGAGCGACGGCTTTGTTGCGGGCCGCGCGCGCCCGCGGCCGGAAGCTCGTAAAGCAGCCGCGTAATTACGGCGTCGCGGCGGGCTCACCTGGGGAGCTTTACGGCCGGCCGTCTAACCTCGAGCGCGCCTGTATTAATATCCGGCGCGCGGGGAGGGACAGTCGCCGCGCGCGGCTTATCGAGATGCAGGGGGTCGCCGCGGCTAATAGAATATATAGCCGCGGATGCCGGCCGCTCCCTCCCCGGCCCCGGGGGGTTGCCGAGCCCGGGATAAATCCCCTCCCCCCGATAAATCCCGCGCCAACGAGCCCGCCGACTTTATGCACTTCCTGATGCGCGCCCGAGATTTCTTTCGACCCGGCGCGAGCGCCTCGAATTATAGACTCTATAATTTCAAAGTACGACTCGTTTTTAACCGAGAGCCCCCGAGAGCCAGACCCCCCAACCCCCCCTCCTCCTGCAGCCCCCGGCCTAGGCTTAATTGCTTTTTCCCTCTGCCAGCCGACCCACCCATCGTTACATGTCCGATCCATACCCGGGGACACGCTCGCTAATTCATACAAATTATCATTGCAAACGTCAAAATCAACGCTGCGCCCAGTTATCTTTCTCAAGGATTTTTATTCTTTGCAAATTCATTACACTTTGTATTAATGAATCAAACGTTTATATCGCGCGGAAAAAGCTTGAAAAACTCATGCGCAAAATCGAATCGAATCGGCTCATGCTTCAACTACTCAACTCTCTATATCGAACTAAATCAAATTATATTCTACTACAGAAATTCGATTAGTTTCTATTAACAATCGCACATGCACTTTCTTTCAAACGTGACGGTGTACATTTCACCATTATTACGTTACATAAACCTTCCTACATCAATATGCATAGTTGATTAATTAATTGAATATCTGTCCATAATTGACCCACTTCGTCTAGGTATATTATACACGAAGACGACTGCGCGCGTTTCATCTCCAGTCTGTTTATTGAACTCGTCACTAAGGCTTTGACAGGCAGAACGTGCTTTAAACGCTAATAGCTTAATATCCACCTATACTGCTTATTTCTGAAGTTATTTCAAATAATAACTATACTTATACGTACGTGCACAGCTACTTCTAAAGATCTCGCCTCGCATATTGTGTCTCTGCTAGATTCGATGAATCAGCGATATTGAAGCTCGTACTAAAAGCAACCTGAAATAATGTGCCAGCTGAGTGCATAATACCTCTTTAATAAGTAATTCTCTGCCACTTGCTATATACTACATACTCAGCGTCATTCAATATGCGTAAACACTTTCAATATGCCTTCACTCATAAGATTGTTCTACCTTTCATTATATTAACCCGCCAAAATTCTGGCAATTCCCTTTAACGCACTTACTTTCATTCCAAATATTTAACTGCTGTAAATTCTTCGTAATGGCAATTTATCGATACGTTTCTAATTTTTAACTGAAATCTACGCATTTATTGCATATTTTTCTCGTCCCTCTGTAATATGGCTATTTGATTCGTTACAGTATCGAAAAATATTATTTATAATTCGGGGCATAGTTTGCATTTTGGTGGTCGAGAAATACTTGGACAGGCTTTATCGGCCCAAGCCTTTTAAAATTTCTCTCTTAAAATCGAATAAATTAAAATTTTGCGTTATATTTACAAAATTCCATTTGGCTGAATGAAAATATTTCTAACTAAAGGCAATGCACTTTGTGTCCTAATAACATTTCAAATATTAAAATAAATTCGCAATATTTATTTTCTAGCAATCGCGGGTTTTATTTGGTCTAATTATTTTAACGCACGTTCAATATCGGAATTTATTCATCAACATAATTAGAAAAGTAAAATATTGAAACAAAAAACCGCGATGTTGATTTAATCGAGAAATTGTAAAGTTGATAATGAAATAGGCGGGTCTACAGTTTAAATATACTTTACAGCCCTTAAATTTCTTAATACAGCTGACGCGGACAAACTTATCCTTTTAGGCATTTTTCCTATTTTTACGTTTTATCAATCCAATTTCTAGCCATTTAAAATATCCACTTTTGACTTTATAATCTATTTTGAAGGGAAAGATTTGCACAAAGGTATAATTAAGAGCAATTTTGATGGTTTAACGAGTAACCAATCCTGTATAGTTTGCCGCTTGATATAGTGCAAATTCCTGTTAAATTGTCCCGAGTGCGTATACTTTTATCGCGGAAAATTTTATTCAGCAATAGCGAGATGCGGCAGGGAGTCGGCCGTTCCATTCGAAATTAATTGGCGCGGCGCGGCGAATCGATATATCCTCGGGCGGCGCAAGGGCGGATTTTCCCCGAGTTATTGCAGCCGGGGGAATTTTAATGGAAAAGCCGAGGCGCGAAAAGGACTTTGTGGGCCGGAGGCAGAAGGGCGGAAAAGCGGGCAGGGCCTCTGCCCGGGCAGGAGAGACACCTAATAAAAGGTTTTGCGCTTTGCAGTTGCCGTGATTGATTTACAAAGGCAGGCGGCCTCGCGCGGCCGGCTCAACGCGCAATTACTCGCGCGGGCGCGGCTCCTCCGTGCAATTATCCGGCCGGCCGGGACGGGCAGGGCTGCGACGTCGCGATATCCCCGGCGAGCCGAAAGCTAGGCCTCGCGTCCCGCGGCACCGCCGGCCCATCATCGCGGGCGCGATCCCAAGGCCGATACGCCCGGGCATAAACAATCGCGCTTGGGCCGCCGCGCCCCCCGCTCGGGGCGCCCGGCCGGCCCACCCGCCGGGGGGAGGGGCCCGCCACAGAGAGAGAGAGAGAGAGATGGGCCGATAGGCGCGAGGCCGGCCCAACGCCCTAATGAAGCCCCGGGCCCCGAGCGTTATAATTAGCGGGCGGCCGATCTGCGCTACCGATCGATCGCCGCCCAACCCTTGCCGCCCACGCGCGTGACTCGCCGCCCCGGGGACAGATTAGCCGGGCGATGATTGGGCCCGACAGGTGACCCCCCGGGCCCCGGGGGACCGCGCCGCGCCCCGCCAGCTGACCCGCGCACCGACCCTCTAATGTATACATGTGCCGAGCGCCCCGCCGGGCCTAATGAGCGACCGGTGAGTCGCAAGAAAACCCGGGGGAAAAGGCCCCCAGCCTCCCGGCTTTTTGCTCGCGCCCGCCACCAAAATCCTCTCGAGCCGGGGCCGCCGAGTGCGCGCCTGTGTGTAGATGTACGCTTTTTTCGACGGCCGATCTGCATCGGGCGCGCGCGCGCGCCGGGGAAAAAAGTAATTGCCCCGGGGCGAGGCGCGCCTCCGCCTGACTAGACATCATTTCTACATTTTCATCTCGGCCGGTCGATTTTAACAGTCTTGCCACCGATCCTGATGACTCTTTCGGGGCCCCTCGGGACGCTCGCGTCTTCATCTATACATGTATACCGCTTGATGTGCTGGCCTTTGTCTATGATTATCCGAAAAGTCCATTTGAAGAGCATTACGCGCGCGCTTTGTTTTATATAACCTCTAAGTGCTACTTATATCAATCTCGTGGGTAATGGTTACATGGCCAATTAAATTCATTAACTACGAGCGAATACCGAATCGGTAAATACTTCGGCGGCGCTTCAATGAGAAAATTAATTTACGATGCACGTATTTATCATGAATGGGCGCGTTTATGGTGGCTTGAATGGAAAACGGGATGGTTCTTTCGACTCTCTAAAAGCACACGACTCTCTAAAAGCATAATAACGCATTAAAAGAACCCAAGGAAATTGAAGTTTATGGTCTCAAATTCCAGCGGTTTTCCCTGCTCGCTTTCTAAAGATCCCGGGCGTAGATTTTCAGCGCGGCCCTCGCACTCTGCGGATTAGAGTGAAAATCTCATTGTACTAATTTTGGGAGGGCGCAGTCGCCGGATTCCTTCGATTTGGAAGCCGATCTTATCTGCGAGGGGCCCCCTCGGCATCCGCGTCATTCTCGGCGGTGACGGGCCGAGACCCGGCCGGCGAACCCGCCATTATGGCGCGTCAATGTTGTGAAACGCGTGAGAAAAGCGCGAGCGACGTGGATTGTCCCCCCGAATATACACACGCATTGATTCCCGGGCGCCTCCCAGTTCCATTATCGGCCTGGCGCCTTTCATCGCGCGGTAGCCGGGGATAAATCCCCGAGATAAAGCCGAGCAATTACAGCCCCCTGTCCGAGGGGGATATCGCGGATCGAGGCGGAAGCGGGCGGAGCGGAAAGGCCCGCCGCGCGGATAAGCCCGCCCGCATGCAAAGGGAAATCCTCGGGGGACGCGGGGGAAAAGGGCGTGAAAAATGGCCCCTCGGCCGCGCCGAGTCAAGGGCGTCGCTCGCGGACGGCCTCGAGCCGAGGGTCGAGGGGCCCGCCCGGAGGCCTCGCGCGCGCTCCTCAGCCGCCCCGGAATCCGCGCGCCGACCTCCGGGGGTAGGCTGAGTACTTTGCACTCTCTAAATATGAAAGAGCCGGAAAGAGCGAATATTCGCTTATTCGGCCTGCGTAGCTTTCCCTTTCTGTAAACCTTATCGGTCTTCTGCGCGGAATAAGTGGATGTTTACCCAAGAGGGACGGGCCAAAACTCAAAAGAGTTGACTTTGTTCGTTAATTGATCGTTTTTTTATGCAAAAGTCAATTGAAACTTGGATCATTCAATTTATATTTAAAATAAATTTTTCAAGACTTTTTTAATAAACTCTTTATAAGGCGGGGCTTAAAATGCAAACTCTCATCCGAACTTTCTGCCTAGAAAATCGCCTTCTAATTCATTTATGAAAATTAACACATATTTTATGGATATATTTTTAAAACTCGACGTACATTGCGTCAAATATATATATTATTCAGCTTGTTTTATACGTCAATATTATACAATACAATATTTATAATATAATATTTTGATTTAATCGCGTCTTCGTAAATGAAATAATTAACAATACAAATTTCATTTTAATACAATATATCATTATGCGCGCGTTATATCTTACATAAAATTATTAATAATTGCCTAATGAAAATTATGAATTTATGCGACCACGTTCGTAAAATGCCGTACAACATTTTAAAATCAGATCCCTCGGAGCTGGAATTAAAACTGTAGGGAATATGTTAATATTGACTTACAACGATTCAATTCATTCGCGTCGAAGAATATATCAATACTTTGCACATTGAGCTCGGGAGAGAGCAGTGGCACGTGCGTGTAATCCCGAGGAACGAATGTTTAATTAACGAGACTATCGGCCTTGGCAGATTGAATAGGCCAGCGAGGCGCCGAGCCGAGAGGTGCCTACGGGATTAACGGCCTCGAAGGAGACCAGCAGCCCTGGCGGCGCACCTCGGCGCCCTGGTTCGGCCAGGTGGTCGGAGCCCCGGTGCCTCGTCATCCGCTGGAGCGGCCGACTTCCGGTAAGCGAGGCCGAGACGCCGAGTCTTCCCGGGAAGAGGCCGGCGGCCGAGGCTCGGGTGTCCTCTTTCAGCGAAGAGCTTTCTCGAGTGTCCTCGGGACAAACACTCGAGAGCCGGTCAAACGCTCTAATTTGTATCTCGTCATTCGATCCGTAATCTCCTCGAAGGCGCGCCCTTAACGTTTTGGTCGACTTGCGCCGACGCCCCGGGCGCGCGCGGCCTTTGACTCGGTCGGCAACTTTTATACACCCGAGGGCCCCCTATAAATCTCCCCGATTGGCCCAGTCGCTCTACGTGTACATACGGATAGATCCACATGTGCGGGGCGTTCGGGGGGACACGGGCCAGGCGCGAGAGTAAAGCCCCGCGTAGAATAATAAGGGGGTAGCTGGAGGATAAATAAGGCGGCGCGCCGGGGCGGCAGGAGAGCCAGGTTTATAATTGGGAGCTCGGGAGGCTGCAGTGCCGGTGTGCTCGGGCCAAGGACGCCGCGGGCCGAGGACGGGGCCGAGGCGCGGCCCAAGGTCGCGCGCACAAAGGGCACCTGCGCCCGCGCCCCCGTTGCATTAACGAGGGCCGATCTATATATATATGTATAAAAAATAAAAGAGCCCCGGCGGTCTCCGGCTCAAAGGACGGCTTTGATTGCCGTCGATTACGGGGACTAACGAGGCGCCCGGGAGTCGTCCTCTAGGGCCGCCGGCAGATGCCGCGGCCCCCGCCGGCACCCGCGAGCCCGGCTGCTCGGAAATTCGGGCGGCGCGCGCCCCCCTCGCCATGCGTCACTGTCACAGCCACCGGCTCATAGGCGTAAAAAACAAACACGGCGCCCGGCCCCGGCCAAAACCAATATATGAGCCGGCCGGCCGCTCGGAAAGTCCGCGCGGGGGAGGGACACTAATGAGGATGCCCGGACTTGTAGGGCTGTCGGCGGCCATCTGCGCGGGCGGAAGGCCCCGGGAGGGCCCCGGGTAACCCGAGCGGCGCGTGCGGCCCTTCCGGCGCCCGCGGCCCCACTCGGCACCTACTTTGCCCGGCTAATAAGCGGCGACCCCCGCCAGTCGACCGGCAGTTCGTCCGGCAAAGCCGCTCGCGCCCCCGTCTCTGTATACGCGCGGGTATACGTATGCCGGTGTCTTGGCGTGCGGGAAAAGCGGCTTTCTTTGCCCGGGGCTTCTCCCGCGCCCGGTCTATCCTCTCTTTATTTTTACCATTATGTGCGCGAGTCGGCCGCGCTGCTTTTTACCCACCCCACGCGCGCTTCTCTTCCGCGGCGCTCAAACGCTCTCTCCGGCTTCTCTCTCCGGTTCTCCGCATTGTTTCGCCCGAGCGCGCGCGCGCGCGCGCGTATAGGTGTATATAGGTGCAATTGTACGCCGAACCGGCCGATGGAGTAACGGGATGAAAATGCGTTATTAATTTCTTTGCCGGGCTTAATGGAGTAAACCGCATTCCCTGATTGTTTATCGTTAGCGCGCGGGCAATCGCGCAATCGCCGCCGATATACAGGCGCGCGCACACGGGGCCGCGGCCGGCCCCACGCAAATTAAATTTAAAACAGCAATTTGTAAATCATTCCTTTTCGTCGGCCGGCCCCGGGTAATTGTATGTACAGTAGCGATACTCGTTGAATTTTTAATGAGGGCCGCGGCCCCCGCGGACAGCCGGGGGAGGTGTCCGCGAATTCCGAAAATAAATTCGCCCGGGCGAAGTAAAAAAAAAAATAATCGATATTGTATTGATACAAGAAAGAGCAAGCACTTGGACCGGCGGATGATTTATCCCCGACAAAAGCACGCGAGGCCAACTCGTTCCCCTCGAATATAAAAGCCGATCCCGCGGCACTTGCTCTCTCCCCCCCGACCGCGCGCGCTCACACACACACAGGGACACACGCAAGCCCCGGATGACGGGGCACTCGGCGGAAAGCCCGAATTTTCCGCGGGCCGCCGCCGACGATGTGTACGTTTCGCGCGGCGGACGGCGCGAGAGCCTCGGGGAAAAATCCTGGCGGCCGCCTCGAGGATGATTTGTCAGGATTACGTCCCGGGGGGCCCCGAGGGGCCGCAAGAAGCAGCCCGGGCCTTTTTCCTCGGATTATATCTGGCGGCCGCCCCTCCCGGGCCGCCCCCGATGATGTATATGCATCGGGGGCCCGCCGGGCCGGGGAGGGGGCAGATTGGCCGGCGTCGGCGCGATCGACATTACCTCTTAATCTCGCCCGCGTCCCCGGCCGACGCGCCGAGGGTTTCGGCCGCTAATGCACCGGGCGGCGCGCGCGTCGCACGCGAGCCCCTGATTAATGCCCCTCGGACAATGCGCGCGGCCCAATGTATACGCGGAGGCGCGCGCGCGCGCGGCTATTTTTAGCCGCGAAACTAGCTTTCAATTAAAAGGCGCGCCGGGTAGTCGTTTGCGGGGACGAGCGGCGATAAGGGCCGAGGGAGGGTCCGAGGGGTGGGGTGGGGTGGGGGGGGCCGCCGGCCGGCGAGCTACCTCCAATCTACCTACCGGTCTCGCGGCCAAGAGGCCGGGCCCCGACTCGTTTTGCTCCGGCTGCTCCTTTTGCGGCCCCCCGTCCGCGCGCGAGCCGCTTCTTTTCTACCTTTTTAATCCTTTCTCTCTCGCTCTCGGCCCTTTTTTTTCTCCCCCCCCGCGCGCGCGCGCTCGCTCCTCGGCGTCTCTATTTCTCGGGGCCGCCGCGAGCCCGTGTACATGCGCTTGTGCGCGTACACACACACATAGGCACCATCGGCGATTCGGCCGAAACTCGCCCGGACGATGATCAAGTGTTTTATCATCGGGACTGGTTTAATGACTGGCGAGACGTCCCGGGCGCGCGCGCGCGCCGCCTTTTCCCCGGGTACAGGGCCGACGTCGCCTCGGACGTGACCGCCCGCTTTTCCGAGGGCCTTTGTTTTCCCGCGGGAGTTTCCCCGAGGGGCCCGGGAAAGTGCCGCTGAGAGCCCGGGCCCCGATCCTCATCGATCAGCCGGGCTTATCGGCCGACTTGCCCCGCCGTACGTGTGCGGCCTACCGACGACTCGACTCGTTATTTTTCGCTAACGAATATATCCTTCGGGCCCGAGTGACGCTGCCAAGGCTGCCGCCGCCGCCGCCGCCGCCGCTTCTTCTGCGGCGCGCTGCAGCCGTGTCGGTGTTTTCCCCCCGGGCCGGCCGCTTTTTTCTCACCTCGCGTAAGGCCGCAACCGCCGACGTCGGCGGTGCAGCCGGCGGTCGCGGCAAAAAGCCGGGAGGGGTGGGCGGCCGCCGCGGCCTAGGAGCGATTACAACTTCATCGGGGAGGGCCGGAGGCAGCCGGCGCGACGGCCCGGCCCCCACCCCGGCCGCCGCGCGCCGCCCGCTTCATTTTTATCTTTTATTCAAAGTTCATCAATATTAATCTTTCGAGGTGGAAGGACCGCGTCTTCGTTTCTTTTGCCCCCTCTTTTCCTCTTCTTGCAGCCGCCGCCCCGGGGGCTTAATGCACTCGGCCGACTCGTCGCATTTCTGTTGCCCGGCGAGAGAGCGAGAGAGAGAGAGAGAGAGAGAGCCGCGCGCGGCAACTGGCGCTTCAACTTTTAGGTTTAACTCCTCATTTGGCTCTTTATCTCCCGCTTAATAAGGTTTGCTCAATTTACCGTGAATAATCCCGCCGGATTTCTCGGGCGCTCGCGCCGGCTCCGCAGCTGCCCGGGAGTTTTCCGCGAGCGGACGAGCCCACGGGATCGACGGCCGGACGGGCCCAAAGTGACGGCCCCCCCCCCCCCCTATAACGCACTCGGTCACGGCCTGCCAATTTATGCCGGACGCCCGGCGGCCCGACCGGGGACGTTTCAATCACCGTTAATCGCGGGACCGAGCGTAAAAAGGTCCTCCTTTCCAAGGGGAAAAAAAAGGAAGGCCACCCGGGCAAAGGCCGGGACTCGGTTCTCGGGGACTCGGGACTCCGCGGCTCCAACATTCAATAAGCACTAAAAAAAAAGAGCGCCGATAAATTTTTTAACGCTCCCTTTATTCGCCCGTGGACGAACCCGGGGAAAGACGCCCGTGCGCCGGCCCACGAGCGCCAAGCCCAATAAAACCCCCTAAAAACCCTTCAATAATTCCCAGACCTTTCGCCCGGCCAAATAAAAAAAAAGAGAGGAGCGCCCGCGGCGATCGATGGGGAAAAGGAAAGCCGCGGGTGTGCGTGGAGGCTCCTCTGCGCTTCCGCGGCCCACATATGCACGCGCACACCCACGGGGGCGGATCAGCGAGTGCACGAGCGGCGAGGGCGCGCGCACGCGAGTCTGTCTGGCCCTCGCGCGGCTCTCCCCCTTTTGCGCCGGGAGCCCGAGCGGCGCTCCGGGTCCCGAGGGCCGGCCGCGCGAAAAACACGAGGCGCCCGAGCCCGCCGCCGAGGATAATAATAAAAGGAGCCCGCCGCCCCGGCCGCGAGCTCCCGGGAGAGCCCGGGAATTTCAGGGCTCCCGCGCCAACTGCCACCCGATGCCAGATTAACCCAAGCCGCCTGCAGAGCCGCCCCTTGATAGCGCCCCCTCTAATTAATAGCCGGCCTCCCAGGGCCCCGCCGGCCCCGACTTAATTGTCCCAAAGGGCCAAAGGGCCCCTCGCGGACATAACTGCGCCGACTCACGCCATCGCCGGACGATTGTTAGCGCCTGAGATATCGCCCTCGCGAGCCGACCGACGCTCCCAGACGCTGCTCGGCTCCTCGCGTTATGCGGGCCCTTCTCCTCTATCCGCGCTCTACACTGTATGCTCCTGCCAAGTGCCAGTCGAAGCCGGCCGAGCGGCACTTGCCTTTCTTTTTCCTGCCTGCGCCGATTGCGACCGTCGACCGCTTGTCCGCCGCTCCCCTCTGGCGGCCCTGCGGCCCAACTAAACGCACCGCCCTGCCGTACCTACAACCGGACTCTGCTCGCGCAACTGCGGCTGCCTACATTACCAACGGCCGCCTCGACTTTGCCTCTGCTCTGCTGGTAAGTTAAACAGCGCGCTCGCAATGCTTATTTCCAAGGACACCTGTAACTACGTCATTTTTTTATGTCTTCCGTTGCACGGCTCAAAATTTGTTTACCTCGCCTTTTTTCCTAATAAAAATAATTCATGCGCGTTTTCAAACCCATTTTCACTTGCCTACTCCATTCCGAAAATTTTCATTTCAAATTCAGCAGCAAATCGTTGCCTTGTGTCGCGTATTCTAACAGAATGAGCAGACTCGATAGTCGCGCTAAATCCTAATGATCAATACGATGATTTTCTTTTTATGAAAAATGTATATTTCCGCATCGCTCATCGTTAATAATTAAACTTGGCTATTCTTGTACATTGTAATGTTTTTTATAAGTTTTATTATATTTAGAAGCAAATGTAATACGTTTGATTTACTACCGATATTAATAAATTTCTTTGAAACTATATATACTAATGAAACTAAAATATTTGGACTGTCAAGTTTAATACATAGTTCATGCATCTAATATGACTACAAACTTTGAAGGGTTATGATTTCAGTACGATCTGGGTTTCAACTATTATGCGTAAATATTATTTTATTGGACATATTTCTTTTTAATAATTTATGAAAACATAGAATCGTTACTTGCATAATACATTTAGTTTATTTTCGTATTAAAATTTTAAATTCTTTAAGTGTAATTTAGCGCTGAAACTAAAATCACTTTAAACGTTTTCATTGCAAATTCTCAGCAAATAGAAAAAGCCTTTTGAATTGTAAATTTCATCAAAGCTAAATTACAAAATAAACTGTAAACTAGTAAACTTATCAAATATTTCAACGCATAGAATTTTTAGGCAAATGAATGGTATTCCAAGACAGATTATCTACCGCATATTGCAGATACCAAAAAAATTTCATTCAATATCGACACTAGACTGTCCGTTATTTAATAAAAGAATTTAGCCAATATTATAATTGCTTTTGTCTTTATTTAATTAGATACAATATAAACTTTCATTAGATATAAAATAAACTATTATTAATACTGAACATTTTATTTTGAAAAATTTGTAAAACATCCAATTTTATATTGATATTTATTGTACTCTAAACAAAAATATAATATTTCATAATTATATGTGACTTTCTGTAACTGTAAAGTACATTGATTAGTATTGATCAAACTTCATAACTATATTTAAAAACAAAAGAATTCAATAATAATTTCAGTTACGTTAACTGATTTTAACCTTAAAAAATATAATATGTGGATTAGACACTGTTTTAATGCTTCTATTTAAAAATTATAGTTAAATAAAATATTTTTAATTATTATGCATTAAAAAGTAAATATGCCATTTAGTTTTAAGGATTCTGTGGATACAGTTATAATACTGAGGTTAATGCAGTTTTGTTTGTATCTTGTTTTTATACAACGTCTACAGCTGTGTGTGCAATCATTGTGTATTCCAATGTTATAATTTCACTCAGGCGATAAATCAATATTCGTTTGAGACAATTCCAAATTCAACTGAATTCATAAACAGAAGAACTAATAATGCTTATGTGGGTTTGTGGTAGTATTCTGATTCTCTGCATTAATTTAAAATTTTGTTGGTTAATAAAAAATGAACTTAATATTTAATAATATAAAATAAAACTGATAAATTAACGCAATTAAATATTAAAAATGTGTAAATATATACAGAAATAAAAAAAGCGATAAAATACTTAGTGATGTATTAGAATTTAAGATATTAAGAAACAAGTTTTTATTTAAAAACTTAATATATATATGTATGTATCTATAAAGAGAGAGAGAGAGAAAGAGATAGAGAGAGAGAGATAGAGGGAGAGTAAAACATACTACAGTTATTTATTCTGAAGAAATCTTGATGAGTTTTTAGTTGGTTTAAAGTCATAACTTAATATTAAAACTAATACTATAGTGGAGAGAAAATAAATGTTATGTTTCGTAGTTTTAATTTTAAAATGTATAAGAATAGAAACGTAGGATATAAGACCGCGTAATATGTATACTGTTAACGTAAAAATTGACTTAAATAACCCAGCTTAATTGCTAAAACCACTTTGTCAATAAGTAATTTATGGTGGAATTTTATAACTAAAATAGAAATTTGATGGAATGTGAATTTGCATATTCGGATGAACTGTAAATATTTTTATTTACCAATATAATCTATCATTTGTATAAAGAAATTAAGTATTGTAGTCATTTGGTTACAGGTTTGCCAAAAGTTCTCGTAAAAGTTTCCGAAATACGGATTTTTGGAAAATAAGCAATTAAATCTAGTATATTTTTTATTTTGATACGAAATGTTAATCATCTATTTGAGCGTACCAACTTATAATAAGCATATATGTTATAGTATAATAAAATCAATAATTGATAGCTGATTCAAAAGAATAAGCGATAGATCAACTTATTGTAGACTTTATCTATATATTCTATATTACCAAGAACGATCGAATGAATAATTGTGTGCAAAATCTATCTTTTTTATTAAATCTATCTATACCTTATATAGTTAGAAAATTCATAAGGATGTGCTGCTTACTATTTCACGTTTTACTGCTTACAGAAGTCAACTTTCTTTTAAAATCAGTACTGTAAATGACAGATGCTACCCGTCATCTGACAGTGGATTGAAGCTCGCATCGAAGCTTACAGTTTCACAAACTTGTTCACAAATGGCTTAGGAGCCCATAATTAAAGATACAAGCTTCGTGGGAGAGATACAGATAAATTCAAACATGGACTTGAGGCCGTGCTGTGGGCTTGACTGTATGTCTAAACTGGATCTAACGCCTGATATTTAGAGTCTGCAGATGTTACATTGGATGTTTAATGCGATTTCCAAGAGCTCATTTATTTTTGGAAAATCAAATATCTCGTATACAACGCACGTGGGCCTGAAATACTCACTGCACGAGTTAGTTTGTTGCGTCATCCCCATAGAGTTCTATACAAAAACTTGCGTCGAAACGCTGTACGTGCGGAAGCGCACGGGGATAAGTACACATGTAGTAAAGATTGCTGCACGGTTGCAGAAGTACTTCAATTCTGGCCAATGATTTTTTTATTTATCCGGTATCAAAACTGGCACCGAAAATATAGTTGTTTTAATTTCTAAAATTAAAAATCTCATTAAATTGATGTAGGTATTATTTGTTTGTTATATTTCTAAATAGTATTCTTTGATTTTTGGAGTACAAATTCAACCACTGAAAAATTATTTTTAGTTAAATTTTTAGCGAATAATTTATTTTATCAGTGTCGGAGCTATTTTCTGCATAATTCTTATACCGTTATTTATTATCATTTTAAGATACTTGTCTCCGATAAACTCGGTTCTTTTTTTGCAAATGCGTCACAATTTGTTTCTTACTTCTTCTGGCACAGATCGTTTAAATTAAGGAATTTGACTCTTTAATTTCAGACAGAACATTTAATACACAAAATTTATAATTATTATTTCTTTATTATTTGTACCTATTGAATAAAAAAACTGTTGAGTTGTTATTTAAAATGGAAAAGTCAATAAACTACGCGTTTTGGCATTTTTGCAACCATAGACGCTTGAGCAGCGTCTCTATGCTGGACAAAGAGTTCTTTTTTGAAATCGCTATACGAAAACCTGTAATTTCGGATCGTGCGAATAGTCAGGAAAAGAATGACGAAACCAGAGCAAGTTATGAAGTAGGCGATAGATGGAGAAAGCGTAGGGAGAAGAGGAGAGGAGAGGCTTCCTGCAGGTTACAAAGTGCGCGGGGACATCGCGCAGGGCAGCGCGCGCAGGCTCGCGCGTGCCGCTCCCCGCCGGCTGCTCAAGCCGTTATAAATGTCGGCCGCAAGGTCACCTCCAAACACTGGGAACTGCTGGGGCGTTCGGTTGGCTCAGTCAAGCCGGGCAGTTCAATCCGCAAGCGTCACATTCGGCCCGCAGCCGGTGATCAGTGCACTACTTACATTTCAGAGGAGCCTTCGACAGGAGCAACAGTTAACTTAACTCTCCCCTGGGCTAGAGTCAAAGGTGAGAGGCATGGTTTATCCATTGATTTTGTAGGGGCAAAACAGGGGCAACTTGGTGGGGGTCATGCACGTGTACTCCGCGCACGTATATACCTGCTCTATATGGGGATAGGGCCTATAAGAGTTGCGTTCTTCTGCCGGCGTACGTGACTTGTTTGAAGCTGTCACTCGGTTTTTTACTTTGAGTTAACGAGCAAAAACATTAAAGTATTGACGCATACCTTTAAATTGCACTGACAGCTCGCTCCGTTTGGATGAGCATTTAAACGTCGGTGCTCTTGTTCCGCGAGCAATCTTAAAGAGTACTCACTTTTTGATGGAGTGCGGTCGGTGATGCAACAGTTGGAGGAGGTGCCTGGGGTTTGATTTAACAATGAATCGTTGTTTTTCACTGACTATTTTCGCAATTGTCTTAAAAAGCAAAACTCAGATCAAGGTTAAGCTGACGGACCATGACAATAATCATTTTTGCAGACGAATATAGTATAAGGCTTCGAGTTTTTGATTGGTATCCGTTAGTAATCAA
The DNA here is from genome assembly GCA_018906755.1 of Sycophaga agraensis. Lineage (NCBI taxonomy): Eukaryota > Metazoa > Arthropoda > Insecta > Hymenoptera > Pteromalidae > Sycophaga > Sycophaga agraensis. Next base: position 4,830,940 of record JACCIE010000011.1, read on the forward strand.
TTACAATCTTATCGGGATTCTTTATAAAAAAATTGGCGATTCAGCACTTTGTTTTTCATGAGTTATAAAAGTTTTTAAGAGGCAATATTTAAAGGCGCGGGTTTTAATAATAGTTACGGCAGGCAACTGCCTTACCCACTGCTTGCTACTACACAAAGATCAATGAACTCTGTAACACTGTAGGATACCCTTGCACAAGTCACGCGCAAGTATACCTTATTGCAGCGGAAGTATACGAAAAGTTTATCGTGCAACTTTTTCTCTAACACTTCCAAGTGAAATCCTAATAGAGTGAAATAAAATGTTTTATTAATAACCAATTTTTTAATTTATAAAACAGAAAATAATGCCATTAAATCAAAATAGTTACTGTTTTCATGATTTTAAATTTATTTTTTGCTCAATTTTAGGTATAGTAACAATTAAATATAATTCTAGTAATTTCAATGAAAACTTTAGTTTTGTTTTCTGAAAATTTATTAATAATATAGACAGGAAGTAATTGATAAATTGACAGTTAGGGATAATATCAAGTAATATGATTAAAATAAATTTAGACGTGTATCATTACATAATCAGTTACTTGGAAGTAATAATTTATAATATATTTGAGGTTAAGGTGGATAAGAATTACAGTAATAAATTGTTAAGTGTTTCCACATGTTGCACATAATACAGTGTATATACGATAGTGTGCATTATTGCTATTTATAAAATCACTAAAATTAATTGTTATAGTGTGTTCATAAGAGAATGCATAAAATCAAACGGTATCACAAGCTATACATAAAAATTTGATTTAATGTTATTACTTCCCGAAAACAAGCGATTTATGATCAAAATTAATTATTCAGTAATAATTTCAATTTTTGATAATATCTTGAAGGCTGTTAATCGTTCAGTGACTCTATCAGAAGTAGTAGTACTGATAAACTGTGAGTTTTTTCTTGAAAAAGTTAGCCGATTACAACGAAGAAATAGCATTCTGTACTAGCAACAAAAATTACTCGACTAAGGTGTTTCTGCAAAAGAACCATGACTCACGTCCTTGTGCCTTTTACAGTTACAATTAGTATTCGGGTCATTTAAGCCTCGATTTAAGCGTATGCGACGGACACTGAAATAAAACGAATTTATGAGTTTCTACCAAGTGTTCGTACCACATGACAAAATATGCGCGTCGACTGCAATATGAATCGATTTAACGGCTTTGCGGAGCATGGACCTTTAAATTACACCAATGCGTCGCGCAATATAGCAGCCGGAGTCAACACGTGCGGGATGAATCAAATTTGTTCGATCATTCACTGCATTTAAACTCGTAAGAATGTCACTGGGGCTTTTCGCGCGTGGCCCGTGGCGGCATCCACCGTGAGAAATCAATACTTGAGCGCGCGCACGAGGCTCCAGGCGAGCCCGTGCCCGTGGCGGTTCATTCGTATCAGAGTAGCGTCAGCCCCCCATCGACGAGGACGCAAATCTAAGAAAAGAACTTCGGAACCGACTCCGAGCGCCGTGAGTACCCGCACCAATACCCTCCTTTTTATTCTCATTCTCATTCATTGCACAAAAGTGGACCGAAATGCAACGCGGCGCATCTGAGCTGTTGGGAGAAATGAAACTGGTCGAGATTTAAAAATTCTCGTCGCTGCTTTAATAATCTGTGATAACTTTGACTCAGAAGTTTACATAAAAATTTCTTTTATGAGAATAACTTCGCACACTTTTTTTGCCCTCTTTACTTATCAGCTGTAAATAGAATTGGCCAAAAGGAAAGCTATGCACCTACTCAAGCTCGTAGGTGAATCGCGCGTGACCTTTTTGACCTTGCCGTGGCAAACCAACTCCCACGAAACTTTTCAAATATCTCGCACCTAGTACGTGGAAACTTAGCTTTTGAATTAAATCTAATCATTAAATAAACAAGTCTTATAATTAACCAATTATAGTAATTACTCTCAATAAAATTAATTATCATACAATTTGCTAAAAATACAATATCAGAATTTCTAAATTCAAATAATTATGTAGTTTACTTGTTAAAATAAAAATTGATTTTTTAAGTCGTATTTAGATTATATTTATAAAAAGCAATTTTTATATTTTTATTAATTGTTTATTAAAAACGGAATCAAACGATGTGGTTCAATTAACGTTTTATTTTATTTTGTATTTTCAATAAAAAAAAATAAACTATGAATAGTTTGTTTTCTTCAATTTTAGAACCGAAACAATGGCATCCATCAAAGAGGAGCTGCTTTCTACAGTGGTTGAGTCGTCAGCCGCAGGATCTAATAAAATTACAGTTGTGGGTGTCGGACAAGTTGGAATGGCATGTGCATTTGCAGTATTAGCAAATGTAAGTAATATTCTCGGTAATATTACTTTTAAAAACATTTTTTTATATTGAATAATTTTGAATTAAAGTTACAATACTGCAATAGAAAAACAGGACTATAATCGAATTATTTCAATATAATTATATATACTTATTTTTTTTTATATTGATTTTCTAAATCAATTTGGCATCTAATGTGTTTAAATTATTGTAAATTATTATTTATATTAAATTAATTACAAAGAAGTTTATAACCAACTTTTCTATTAAACCATTATTAAAACGATCGTAAGTATTTTATTATGAAATAGTACATATAAATGAAAAGATAATTTATTGCCAAACACTCATGTACTTTTCAACTAATATAAAGTGTAATTGACAAATGCTCTATATAGACAAGTTTAATAGATAATTATTTTATATTTTTGTACTCTCTTATAGTTATTTCAATTATCGTTTATTTAATGTTTTCAACAAATAAAAAGTAATTACGTAATACAAAAAAAGTTTCAACCTTGTAAGTAATAAAATTATAACTGCGTTTTCTACTATTATATTAATATTAAATCTTGTACAAATAGAATTTTGAAAGATTTTATTATTTATTTAGATTTTATTAGATTATCGATTATCGATTTTTATCTCATGTTTCTCGTTTCACTGATATGCTCTGTATTCGAAACTATTATTTCAATATTATGATAATAAAAGAGCAATAGATTTTTGATCAATTATTAAAAATGAAGACGCAGGAAAATTCTAAAAAAATAAATAGTTACTCTACTTTCACTGCTGTACTTGTAAGTAAGAAGGTGCACATTTATAGTAAATATCAAAATCACGTTATCTATACAATATAAAAAATAATCAGGCAATGCGTTTTTCTCTTTTTGATATTTTAATAGGTTGTTATGCGTCTTTGAAGCTTTTGTTTGTTAATAGATTTACAGAATTCTGTATTTATAAATTAATTTTTTTTTTAATTAACAAAGACGTATATTTTGAATTTTTTGCATGAGAATGAATAATATAATAAAAAAATGAATAGAATTTGTCTATCTCAAAGCTTTTCAATGCATTTTAAGATAAAATTAAATTACTCCATTTAAGGAAGATTTAGAATCGAGAAAGTACAAGGAAACAGAGAAATTATGTTTTCCGGGCCATGTATAATATCTATTTAGAATAAATGCTAAAATTATGATTTAAGAAATTCTTTATTTAGCGAACCAAGTATTAAATATATTTAAAAAAACTTTAAAAAATGACTGAAATATTAATAGAAAGGTTATTATGTTCTATTATCTGAGACAATGTCAAGCTTGAGGTCAAATTCAAGGTCAAGGTCAAGGTTAAGAACAAAACCACTAACTTATGAATTTTTCAAATATTATAGCATGTTTCCAGCGACGTCGTGCTCGTCGACGTAATGGAAGAGAAGCTAAAAGGCGAAATGTTAGATCTTCAACATGGTAGCGCTTTCCTGAAGAATGCACGCATAAATGCGAGCACGGATTATGCAGCCTCAGCTAATTCGAGGATTTGCATCGTGACGGCTGGTGCGCGTCAACGCGAGGGTGAAACTCGTCTGGACCTTGTCCAGCGTAACTGTGACATCTTTAAGGGCATTATACCACAGTTGGTAAAATACAGCCCAGATACCATCCTTATCATCGTTTCGAACCCTGTGGACATACTCACCTACATTGCATGGAAGCTTTCTGGACTTCCAAGAAACCGTGTCATTGGTAGTGGCACCAACTTGGATTCAGCTAGATTCAGGTTCCTTCTGTCACAGAGACTTGGTGTCGCTCCCACCTCTTGCCATGGCTGGATCATTGGCGAGCACGGCGATACTAGTGGTACATAATTCATTTCGATGGATCTTTAAGTAATTTGCAAATGTAATCATGTGCTTGCTTATGAATTCTGATATCATGTCCACATATTCATGAACATTGATTTTGATAAGAGAATTCCGTAGACATCACTTCGTTTGCCAGGCAAAACAACATCGTCGATAGCAATAAAAGAATTGTATATAAGTTTTTTATTTCAGTTCATTTTTACGTACAAATTTATAAATAATCAAAAATTATTTAACCCATTTTATTCACATTTTAATTCTGAGTATTTAAGTACAGACATTATCAGCGAGGTTTTTGTTGTTGTCGTGACTAAGGTTTATATAAAATGCTATCTTTTGATATTAACATTTTTCGTTTAATAATAAGTATTTCTACGAAATAATTGAGATACTTAGGGTGTATTGTTTTTTTTCTATTATAAAACCAATAAGATAGACAAAAAAACGTTAGATTGAACCAATATCGATCGATCATTGATCAAGTGAATGTGATAGAGATGTAGCATCTAATTTATTATCAATAAATTGTGGATGTGTATACATTTGTCATTAATACATTGCAGTTCCTGTCTGGTCCGGAGTTAATATTGCCGGTGTGAGACTTCGTGAGGTTAACCCAGCTGTTGGTACTGAAGAAGATGAAGAGGGCTGGAACCAAATTCACGGTCAAGTGGTCCGTAGTGCCTATGAGGTGATCAAGCTCAAGGGTTACACCTCATGGGCAATTGGTCTCAGCGTTAGCCATCTAACCTCCGCTATTTTGCGTAATTCAAAACAAGTTCACGCTGTTTCAACATTAGTGTCTGTAAGTATCCTTTGTTTTTTAAATTAATTTAATCTTTACTATCGCGTAATAAGCTCTGCGTAACTTTATATTGAACAGTTATAATAAAATTTTAATAGAAAAAGGGAAATGTTGTAAAGAATGTGGTGAACTTTGAAAATTCAGTTTTGGTACCAATTAATAATCTTTTTGTTTTCAGGGTCATCACGGAATTACAAAAGACGTGTTCCTATCTTTACCTTGTTCTCTGAGTGAAGACGGAATCTCGTACATAGTCAAGCAAAAGTTGACTGAAAAGGAATGCGAGCTTTTGCACAAATCTGCTAATGTGATGGATGAGATACAGCGGGGTCTTAAACTATAATAACTTAGTTTTCTGCACAAGAATATTGTTATTTATTGTGTATAAATCGTATTGCTGTAACTTAAATGTATGTGATTATCCTGATTTATGTTAAAATGTTTCTTTGCGATAAATTGCGATAAAAATAAATGAAATCCATCCGATCGTTATACGTTTGAACTTCGAAAGTAGCATAATTCTTAAGGATAAAGTTAGTGCAGATGCGTACTTGTAAATTTATATTATTTATTTGTTTATCAGTATTCTCAATTAATATTGGATTACTCAATAATGAAGCCAAGAATTTGTAAATGCAGTATTTATTTTCTTCAATACTCAGCAAGCTTATTAAAATTTAATTCCATGAAAATGCATCTCAACTGTTGGCATTTGCGCAATACATTTTAAAAGTATTTACAAGAAAGATATTGTTTTATTGTAATTGTATTATATTCTTAGAAATAAATCTATTCTTGGTAATTAGTCTATAATTTTCTATAGATGTATTGAAATTTTTGTAATTCTCTTACATGCCTCACAAAGTGATGAAATATTTTATTTGTATTTGATATAGGTAAGTATTCCTAACCATTTCTCAAATCATTGATTGTTACATCTTTTTAAATTTTAATGTTAACAGTGTATATATTTATCTTAATTATCTATCTAAAAACAAATATATTAATGAAACGAATTATATTATTAATGAGAATGTTGAAGAGACTGTTTAAAGAATTTAAAATAAAGAATGAATTTAATTTTTATTTTAGATACAATAATAAAGATCCGAGACCACTAAAGCAGATAAGGTTTCAGATAAAAATATGAATAAAAACAAGACGGTACGAATGTTGAATGTAAAATTTAATTTAAAAGTTTTTAAAAAATGCTCAAAAATGTTCAAGAGCACCTTTTGAACATATATATATATATAGGTTAACTGTGTATAGTTGAATACTAATCAATGGTAACTTACTATTCTGTAACACCTCACTGTTGCTATTGATCCGCATGTAACGCATGTTTCATAGTATATGTACACACATGTATAGCTGACAAGTAAGAAGTTAGCTGCATGAAATGTAACTGATTTGAAAAATATTTAAACCTAAAAATCATACATTGACACAATGTTATTGCGTAAGTTTAATTTAGATTTTGTGAAAAAAAACATTTTATTACAGAAATTAAGTGCGAGTAAAAACCTTGAATTTGTCAATGAGGATTTTAAAAAATACTATAACACTATGCTTGGGATCCATAACCATAGCAATAAGATCTTAAAAATACAGCAGTATTTACCCACGAATATTGCTAAAAATTTCAATTTCAGTTACACTATAAACAATAAGATATCAAGGAAAAATTATGTGTATAGAGATGAATTGAAAAATAATTCACACACTACCCGAAGATTTGCAGCTGGATGTGCAGAATGGTAAACTTCTAATTTGTTTTAACAATATATTAAAATTAGTTATGAAAAATGAGAGGTAAAAAATGACAATGATGAAACCTATTTTAGTTATAGAGTAAAATAGTAAAATACTGTGTATTTCCTCGACCGATATCACGTAGTAACAGATACCAACAGAGTTAGGTGGGTTAGTATAAGTAAAGCAGTATCTATAGCACAGGTAGAATGAAAACAGCCTATAGCTTATCGTATTACGATATAATGTAATTCCGTGTATGCGATATTGGTCATAAAAATACGTTTTAAAGTATTGATAAATCGTGCATCATAATGATATTCTAGTTAATTTTTCTAAACAAAACATTTTCTAACTTTTCTTATTAAATTACATAATAACATTTGTTGTTGACACATAGAATAAATAAAATCCATTTAAATGTAGTTTATAGTTTATAAATAATATTAATGTTTCAGTTCCATCAAACAATGGCTATTTTGCGCAATAACGGAACCACAACCGTCTTATTCCGAAAAAATAACAATTGTGGGTGCTGGACATGTTGGCATGTCAATTGCAACTTCATTACTCACATTAGTACGATTGATTATAATTACATTTTGTTAGCATTAATAATTTTTAATTAGAAATTAACTTAAAATTAATTATTTATTCATTAAATTTGTTGTTCTATTAATCAATACCTAATTATACGGACAAAATTAAAAAGTATCTTTTTTTAGTTAATGTATAATAATAAGAGCTGAGGAACTCGTTACTTTCTACTTTAATGTCTATTTAGCTAACCAAATTTTACTTTTCCATAGACTTACTTATTCTAATATAAAAATTTATAAAAATGCCTTAAATATTTGTTGTTTTTAATATATTCTTTTTACTTCCAAAATTATACACCAAATTGTTAAAACTATTTTTATTAATTCTTTTATTCTTATCTTTATTAATGCCATCTGAGTCAATAATATAATTATATACTTTAGAACGTAGCAAACAATCTCGTGCTGTTGGATTCAAATTGTGAAAAAGCTGCTGGTGAAGCGATGGATATGATGCACGGTGCTTCCTTTGTAAAGAATTATAAAGTAGTGGGGGGTAAGGATGTAGCATTGACAGCCGGTTCGAAAATTATTATTGTAACTGCTGGCCATCGTCAAGAGAAGGAAGAACCCCGATTGAACCTCCTCAAAAAGAATATAGACATTTTCAAAAAACTTATACCCGCTTTAGTGAAATCTAGTCCAAATGCTATTTTTATAATTGTTACCAATCCTGTAGATGTCCTAACGTGGGCAACATGGAAACTGTCATGTTTGCCCGTGAATCGTGTAATCGGTAGTGGCTGTAGCCTTGACTCAGCAAGGTTCAAATATTTTATCTCCCAGAAATTAGGCATAGCGCCATCTTCCGTAGACGGTTGGGTAATTGGCGAGCATGGAGATTCTTCAGGTAATATTTTAACTCGATTGAAAATTAAAGAGTAACGTGTACGTTGCATTCGTATTTAACTTATATTTAACTTATTTAACTTATTAAAGTTGTCATAGTTATCGATTGTGGTTGAGCGAAAGTTAAGGGTTGCTTGTATATGTTCATAATCAACTGACAGTTAATTACTGTTGCAGTCGCAGTATGGTCCGGTGTGAATGTCGCCAGCACACGTCTTCGCGATATACTTCCGAGTATTGCGACTGAGTGCGATAAAGAGGGATACAACCATGTTCATCACATGACCATAAGGGCGGCTTATGATGTAATCAAATTGAAAGGCACCACAAATTGGGCGATTGCCTATAGTGTTTCCGACATCGTCACATCAATTTTACGTAATACTAGTAAAGTTCATTGCGTATCCACCAATGCACAAGTAAGTATATATTTCTATTGTTAGAGGTTGCTTATTGAGAAATATAGGGCGATGTAGTAACTGTAAGAAAAAAAATTACGAAAAATAAAAATTAGAATAATGTTACAATGAAATATTAAATATTAAATATTAGTTATGAATTTAACTGTTTCGCTTTTAGTGTCAGCATGCCATCGAGAAAGAAGTATTTCTCTCTTTACCGTGCTCAATCAATGAACAAGGAATTTCATATATCGTCAGGCAAAAATTAAACGAAAAGGAGTTCTATGCTTTGCATGCGTCAGCTGATTTATTATTAAAAATGCAATGCTCTGTCAAACTATGATTGATTAGATTATTACATTTGTGCTGTTATTATTACAATATTTTTTAAGTTTCGTTGTCATTATTTAGATTTGTGTAATTCTTATCATTGTTATATAAATATTTTCTTTATGATTTAAATAAACAAAATTATATTAATTTTAAATTGTTTTTTATATTTTTATGTTGTTCTTTTTCAATAGGGTAATTTATAAGGGCAAGATTATACTTTTATAATCTACATCTAATAAATTAAAAATAAAGTAATTAATTATTTGATCAACATCATGTGAATTGTAGTTTTTTTAACACTGTACCTAAATTTTGATATTTTTTTAATCATTTTATTTAGACATTGTATTTTGTAAAAATTTGCTGTAATAAACATATAGTTCGTTTCTGTCTTAACTATTACATTCTTAGTATGTTTCATATTGTATTTGATATCGACGATAACGATGCGCGGTTTTTATATTATAAAGTTTAATTTGTTAAAATATCCCAGAAAATTTAAGTAAAAAATCGATTTAAAGTAGAAACCTGTAATAGTCGATAACCCGAAGTCTTACCTTATTCTTTCAATCGATTTTTATATTTTTATTTTTAGAACATTTATGATTTCTATACATGACAATTATATAAACACTGCATGACAGGTCGATGCAAATATTAATTAAAAAGAATAAATATTCATATTTATTTGAGGTTATAGCTTTATGAATCATTAGTTTTATAAAGATGTAATATTTTAACACAGCTTTTTACAACTCCTACAATTTGACAAGAATAAATTAATGCAGTTTTTTTAATGTATTAAGTATGAGTAATAATATCATTTATATCGATGAAGTTAGCAACAAGAAAATGCAATGTCAAGCCTATGTCCAATTCGCGTGATGTTTAACGAAAGTTTAATTTGATTTTCGAAAAAAAATCTGTAATCTAAGAAAGAATGTTGATAGACAAATCATGAATCGTTAAATAGGGATATAATACAGTTTAACAAAATGGTTATACTTAGAAATTGTTCTCGCATCATTCGGAATGCATATAACAATTTAGGCTTGTGTTTGGGAAACTTGAGTTTCAGCGCCTCAGCAAGTTACAAGAATTCAAGAAAACCTTTTATTCATAGATACGGTTTAAATAAAGATTCATGCAACATACGAACACTTTGCAGTTCACATACGTGAGTTTTTAAACAGTAACCTAGTCATTATTAAGCATTGAAGTGCAACGATCAGAACCTCAAAAACCTTTCAATTTTATTTCGATATTACATTGTATACTAATATTAATACGATATTTTTATGTGCTAATACATTGTGATATTTAAATAAAATTTAGGTGTTAATATTAATACTTTGATTTAGCATTTAAATGTTATTGGTAAGTTTAAGATTTTTGATCCGTTATTTTCATTTAAAAAAATAAGAAAAATAAGTATTAATAATCATTTTTCATGTGTTGAACGAGTTGGGAAGCGAACTTTTATATTATTTTCATTCTTATATAGTAAGGAACATGTAGAAGATTTAATAATCTCTTTGAATCCTCTTACCGCAAGTCATAAATCTAGAATTATTATGAAATTTTTAAATTGATGCACACTAGGAAATCCCCTTCGTGTCTTCGGAGCGAGCTACTATGCGATGTCGTGGATCCGATTCAGGACGGATCGAGCAAAGTTACCGTAGTGGGCTCTGGTATGGTAGGAGTCTCCTGCGTAAATGCTATCCTCTTCCAAGTAAGTCATTCTCTACTTTATCCTCTTGATACAAGTTTTGTTTGTTAATAAGTTGATTATTGTTTTTGAATATATTAAACGTTTAATTGTTTGTTATAAATAATAAATAAACCAATTAAGCTGTATAAGTCAGATATTATCTATTGCTGTAAAATATGATTTTAAATTTGTAAATTTTTAAAAGAAAATCAGCAGTCACGTAGCCCTGGTGGACGCTTTTCCAAAAAAACTAAAAGGTGAAGGAATGGACTTGAATCACGGCTTGAGCTTTTTAGGGGATCCTGTCGTTGAATACGGTACAGGTAATAATTGCAAATATGCTTGAACACTATTACAGCGATAATTGTTAGCATTCGTGAAATGCTGTATGCAATCTTGTGACCGAAACAATTGAGCAGTAACTATTCGTTTTTCTTAACGGGAAAAAGCACCGCTTCTACATGATAGCTTACAAAGAGCACTTTGAAGTAAGACGGCTGCGGCGCTGCTTATCAAGAAACGATTGCAAAAATAACGAGTGTTTCTCTGAGTCGACAATGTGCTTTGCAGACTTCTGCATATCCAGCAACTCGAAGGTGGTAGTGATAACGACGGGCGTGCGGAAATGTAAGAACGACAGCGAATCGGACGTAATTCAGCGAAACGCGGACATAATCAAGAGCATCATTTTGCCGCTGATCGAGTACAGTCCGAAGGCTGTCTTCGTCATCGCCTCGAATCCAGGCTAGTGGCTAAACGGTCGTCCCTTCGCTCCTCCCGGCTCCTCCCGATCGCTCGGCGAGCTCGGCTCGGCCGTACCTCGTTCGCCGGACAGGCGCGCGCTTTTATTTTCTTAACCGCGAGGAGGGAAAGACGTCCCTCTTGATTAGAGTCAAAGATGAATTGGGCCAGGGAGCCGTCAGTCGGCTCGGAGGCTAATGATAATCGTCGGACTTTTCCCCGAGGGCCGCTGGCAGCTGACGGCTCGTAAATAAGCCTCGGTGATTTTTTGCTCCGCCCGGGAGAGCGAAGGAGGGGAGGTCGACAGCGAGAAAAGCGGCTGACCGGGGCTTTCCTCTCTCTCCCCAGTGGACATCCTGACGTGGGTGGCGTGGAAGGTGAGCAGCCTGCCGATCAACCGGATCATCGGCTCGGGGACGCACGTCGACACGGCGCGCTTTCGCCACTTTGTCGCGAACCGCGTGGGCGTGGCCTCCTCCGCGGTGCAGGGCTACATCATCGGGGAGCACGGCAAAAGCCTAGGTAACCATCGAGGCAGCCAAGCCTGAGCCAGGGCCCCCTTAGCTATCGGTCGACTTGTCCCCAGTTCCCCTGTGGTCGTGCCTCAACGTCGGCGGCGTGCAGTTCCGCGAGCTCCTGCCCAACATAGGCCTGACCACGGACGAAGAAAAGTGGCACGAGATCGTCAAAGACGTGGTGGATAGGTGAGGCTTTTCCGGGTTTGGCCGAGAGCCGAGTAACGCGCTTTGCTTGCACTTTGCAGCGACAGCACCGTCAAATGCTTGAAGGGTTACGCAAACACGGCCATCGGCCTGGCCGTCGCCGACATCGTCAAGAACATTCTTCGGAACACGCAGACGGTCAAGACCGTGTCTACGCTGATCGAGGTATATATATATATATATATACGTATAGACGCGCACGCGGCGAGTCTCGGCCAATATCAATTTGCCCACCGGGGAGCCGTGCTTTTTACATCGTAACCGATACAACCACGAGCTTACATGGCGGGTGGGCCATGTTTTATCCGCTGCGGGCCGGCTCCTAATTCGTCCTTTTGCCTGTTATACGTCGCGAGGAGAGAAAATCCGCCGGGGGTTTAGCGAATTCAATGGGCCATTCGGGGAATTCGATTTTATTTCACGAGGCCGGAGAAAAAAGGAGGCAGAGGAGGAGGCGGACTTTACGAAATTCGGCCCGAGACAGCGAGGCGGTATTCGAGCACATTTGCATACTAATGCCTTTTAAAGGAGCGCCTCGGGGCCCCGGGGGCGGTTCCTCGAATTTCGAATTTAAACGCGCCGGCTTAATCCCTCCCGCCCGCCGACGGCGACGGACGGTCATTTATGATACTTTTATTAGATTCGATACATGTTCTCGGGCTTGTTGTAGCCGGGCGCGCGCGGCCCTCGGTTTATTAAGCGATATTCCAGTTTAAATGCTCGGCGGAGCGGCGATTAAAAAGGTTCGGGGGTGACGGGTTGCAGGGCCACTACGACATAAAGCAGGAGGTCTTCCTCTCGCTGCCCTGCTGCATCGGGGAGAACGGCGTCACCAGAGTCGTCCGGGTGCGCATGACCGAGCAGGAGAAGAAGATGCTGCAGGCCTCGGCCATGAACGTCCACAAGGTCCAGAAGAAGATAAAGGCCTGAGGGCCGCGCGCGCCGCGACCTCCGCGCTGCATCTGTCACGCCGTCTGCCGATTAACCATTCGTCCTGTGCGCTCGCGAGGCTCCTTGACACTACCCGCGGTGCACTCGCTCACCTGTACCCCGAGTCTTTTGTTTTTTAGTAAATGGAAATTCCAATAGACACACACGCGCCCAGGCTGATTGGTGCACACATTATCCTCCCCGCGGCCGGCCGCCTCGGCCCCGGCGCGAACGCGCGACAAACAAAAAAAAAAAAAGAAAAAATACGCGGCTGTCGGTCGGTCGGCCGGCCGAGCAGCTCCTCCCCGGAAGCGGATTCGCCTCACGTAAACGCGCAGATTCCTCTCGAGGAGCGGGAGCCGGCGGCGGGTCACCGGTGGGGGGAAGGCCGATTGTTTCCCCGCCGCGGGCTAGGCCGCGGCAAGGTGAGCCGCGGCTTGGGTCGCCGGCCCCCAGGTGTCGCTCGCCGCGAGCTTTCGGTCGCGCGCGCCGTCTCCGCACAGCCGTCTCCCGGGCGGCCGGCGGTCTATCCGCGCGGCCGGGGCCCCAGGACTCCCCGAGCCACGGGCCCCGGTTCCACGGGTCGCGAGCGCCCGGGCCGAGCCGGCGACGTGGGTGCGCGCGGGGGATCGACGAGGGAGGACGGAGGTTCCGGGGCGAGTCGCGAGCCCGCAGCATTGAGGATAATCGGCCGCGTTATTTTTAAACGCGCGCCCGGCGGCGTTCGACAGGTAATTACAGATAAACGCCTTCGGCCGCGCGTATGTAGGCGCGCGTTCGCCGCGTAACGGCCAACAATGGCTAGGCGGCCGGCGCGAGTGTAGGAGAGCCTGATAACGGCTGCCGCGGAGCAGGCCGCGGGGCCTTGGCGAATCCATTACGAGGCGCGCAGTAAGGCGAGGGTCGAGCGCCGATAAACCAAACTCTAACGTCCTCTCTTATCTCGAGGCCTGATTTGGTTCCCAGGCTCCTCGCGGCTCTCGGATCTGTGTCACGAGCTAATTGCCTCGAGGCGAGAGCTCGGCCCAGTGGTTGGACAGGCCGCGGGGATCCCCGGCTGGGCCCGCGGACCTTTCAACTCGTGTGTATATCGTTAAAGCCTAGTAGAGCCGCTCGCAATAAACCGGCCGAGTTATGGGTTACGGAGCGTAAACGCCCGGCTTAATCGGGACGTTAAAGACTCGAGCAGCGTCGAATTGAGTGTACCGATGCACAGACCGGCTGCCTTGCCAAGAGGTGCTTTTGTCGGAGCGCGTCCGCTGGCTGGAAAAGAAAACGGAGCAACGGCAGAGGAACTAGAATTGGAATGAAATTGAGTGGTATCGGCCTCATTTGGCTTATCGGACGAATTTGGGCCGGCGGGGTTTTGAGAAAGCTGGTGCATTATCCAGGTGCGCTCGGGGACAAAAGGTGGGCAGCTGGTGGGCGGCGGCAGCGGTGCGAATATCGGTCGGAGAGGTCGGGCCCCGGGCAGGCGACGCGACACCTGCGGCCGCGTGCGCCGGGGGTCGGCGCTCGTGGGCGCGAGCGAGAGTGAAACCTTGGGATCGAAAGCTTCCCCGGGGCGGCTGGTGGGGATTCGGGTAGGTGGGGCCCCCCCGGGCGGGCGGGCCGGGGCCGCGGGGAAGGGGCAGCGCGGCGGTGGCGGGCGCGCCAGGGCGACGGGCGAGTGCTCAGTCCCCCCGAGAGGCTCGAGTAGGCGCTCCTGGCCGCTCGCGCCACCGCCGCGCCGCCGCAGTCGAGCCGCAGCAGCGCCGAGGAGCAGCCGCCGAGCGAGAGAGCGAGCGAGCGAGCGAGCGAGCGCCCGAGAGAGCGAGCGAGAGAGAGAGAGAGAGAGCGAGCTCGGGGCAGGCGCGCAGCTGGCGCGCGTCCCCATGCGAGGGAGGCCGCGGGCGCCCCCCGCCAGCCCCCCCGGCCCCGCCGGGCCCCGCCGCCGCCATGACCATCTCCTACGCGAGCGAGGTGCCCAACGGCTCGGCCTTCGGCTGCTTCTGGAGGATCCTCGTCAAGTGAGTGCTCCCGGGTGGGCCCGCGGCCCGCCGCCCGCACCCCCGCCTGCCTTTGTCCCCGCGCTTGCGATAGGCCGCGAGCGCGCGAGGTATGCGCGTTGTGCAACGCCGATCCGTAACTTTCGAGTGGCGCGCGAGCGGCCGCCGGCAGCAGCTGGCCAGCGCCGCCTAGCCGAGGCCTTGAGCGCCGCCGGTTTCGCGCGGACGCTCCCCCGGGTCCCTCGCCACCCGGATCTCGCCCAGTGACTTCAACGCCCGAGCCAGGCAGGCCTCGGCCGATCCTGCCTCTCCTCCGCCTTCTATCGCGGAGCACGTGACGGATTTATTCCGCTCTTGCCATCGTGCGGAATCGTTAAAGAAAATCCACACGCCTGCGTGTACCCGTACGTGCACCGAGCGCGCGCGCGCGGAAAAAAAAAACAAGCAACGCGCGCGATGTTAGTATCTCGTAAAGCGCACAACAAGCTCCATCTCGGACCTGTCGCTCCGAATCAACAAGCAATCGGGCTATCGGGGCAAAAATCAACCCGAGCAGCAGGTCGACGGTCAGCCTAGTTCGGGGCCAAGAGCGGAGATCCTCGCGGTGGTGGGCGCGCGCTATGTAGGCCGAGGGGCCGATCGGGGCGACGGGGGGGAACCCGGGCGCAGCTTCGCCCTGGCCCGCGGTGTGTCAGCTAGACCAGCCGGCGCTACCGCGACTCGCATCAATCTTTGTCCCCACTGACATAATGCGCGACCTATAAAGTCGCAGACACAGTAGTCGGCGCGCGGCACGTTAGAATTTATTTATCAACCGGCGGCCGGAGCTGCGCCGAGCCCACGCGAACGGTATACGCATACGTTAAACAAACAGTGAAACGGAGCCGCGGGGGGAAATCGAGTGATTCACAATTTGCGGAGCAGCGGCTCGCTCTTGTTTGCCAAAAGATTTACGCGCCTGCGCGCCCACCTGCGATCTTTGACGGTTTTTTTTTTTTCCGTTTTCGAGGGTCGCGGGCCGTCGGCCGGTAAATCAGCCGGCCGGTCATCCCGGGGGTTACACGGCCCTAGTCGGAAAACCGAGCCACTAATGCGCCCTATGCAAATAGTCGCGTGTACGTACACGTATATGTGCTCCCGCGGCGTGTCGCGGGCGGGGGAAAATAAAATTGTCTTATCGCATCAGTCGTAAATTGCGCAACTTTTACTCTCTAGCCGGGGCTCTCGCGCGTATACGTGTGTACACAAGTGCACATCGGCGGCGCGCCTCGGTGAACAATTGGTGCAGCGGCAAGGTCGGCCGGCGCGACTCCGTCCCGGGGTGACAGGGTTGCCGGGCGGTCCCGCGAGCCGGAGGCTCCATCGGACGCAGTCGGCCGGCTCGCTTAGCGCCATGGCCGCGCGTTTCCCGGAATCCATTAGGCCGCGCATAGGTCGGCGGAAAGGGTCGGGGGGGGAGCGGCCGATAACGGGTCGGGTCCGCGGGGGAGCGCCTCGGCTCTTCCGGGGAGGCCACGGAGGGGATGGAAGAGATCCGCGCGGGCCCGCTCTAAAAATAGGCCCCCGACGGACGAGAATAGCCCCGGCGGTGTACGCGCGCTCCCGCGGGCGAATGCATACACGCGCGGGCATACGTACAGGTGTGTATAGATCCCGGTAAAAGTGCCCCCGGCGTCGGCCGGCCATAACGACTTTCTCGCGGGCGATGCGCGGGCCCCGAGAGCGGCTTTCTTGGCCGCGAGGCCGCCTCGCCGGCGCCTATTAATAGCGCGGAGCCGCCCGGGGCCCGGCGCTCGCTTTTCCGCCGGCGCGGACGCCGCCGGCCCCTTTTTCCGCCCGGCTAACTGTATACAGGTTCCGATGCGCGCGGCGCAATTTGCTGTTTACCGCTCGGCGCGCGGGCAGCCCGAGCTATTTTTAGGAGGCGCCGCGGCCGCCTCCCGAGGGCTGCGCTGGGCCGGAGGTGCGCCGATCGGCGGGGAGCCAAGGGACCGGCCGCCCGGGCGCTCTTTCTGCGAGAACGCGCCGCTTGCACGCGGTCGACCTCCGCGGGCTAATCTTACAAAAGGCCACGCGCTAGCGGAGTGGCCGGCGCAACCGCTTCAAAATAAGAACCGCCGCGGGCGGTTGGGCAAAGCCGGGGGACGGCGCCGGGGATGCCGTGCGCGCGCCTATTACCGCCGGCTGATGCGTAATTGCCGGGCGGTCGCGGGCCAATCATCCTGGGCCTCCTGGCTTCCTCTCGGGGGGGTTGGACCCCGCGGCCTCGGCGCCCCCACCGGGGAAACTCGCTCCGCGCACTGGGAAAGAGAGCGGCGCGCGACCTTCCTCGGGCCCCGCGTTTTCCCGCGGCGGCGCGCGGGGGGCGCTGCGCGCACACTCGGCCGAATATCCAGGTTGCGCAATCCCGCCGACCTTGGCGGACTTGCCCCCTTTTTTTCCCGTTCCCCCTCGTCGTTATCGTCTCCCCGCGGTGGCCCGGGCGGGCCGGCGTGGGGGATCGGGCGGGCCGTTAAGGCCGGTCGTTGGCCTTGAGGCCGGCGGGTCTCGCGCACCCGAGTCACGCCCGCCGCCGGAGAACGGCGGTCCAACCTCCGCGGCTTTTTATTCCGCGGGCGCGCGCCGATTCGGGGCCCCCGAGCGAGGCCGCTTTGTAATTGTAATTGGGCCGGGAGCGAGGACCTTTTCCGCCGCCGGCCTCATGTATCCCCCTGGCCGCTGCCCCGGGGATGCGCGCGGCCCGCCTGCAGTGCGTGTCAATCAGGGGCCGGCCCTCGGTCTTTGCCCCCGCGCCTGCACTATTTCCTGGCGTCCTTGCTTTTCAAAACGTACGGCCGACTCGAAGATACAATTGATCGGCGGCCGCGATCGTACCCGCCGATCGGCCGTCGAGCTAAATTAACGCCCCGTCCGATCGAATTAGGATCGGCGCTCCGTTTTTCCGTTACGCGCATCCTGCTGCGGATAACTCGAGCGACTCGAGGAAGCCAATGGCTTTTTTCATCTTCCACATATGCCTAATTATATAAAAGTCTTGCAGCCGCTCCAACCTGTCCATTAACTGGCGCTTCAACGTATACTTACAATTTCCGCACTTGTTTATTACATTCGCGCAAGCTCATTTTATCGATCCTGCATTGGAAAATCGGCTAATTGTCCGCCAGGGAAGAATTGGCCGTTGCGTCTTCGCGTCCACTGTCAAGATTCATGGCGAGCAATGAATGCAATCGCGAAAGCTGGGGAATCCGCGCGGATAATCTTCCTGGGATACTTGTCGAAACAAAGAAGAAGAAAAAAAGGAAGAGGAGGCGCGTTTGATTTACAACTGCGCTAGCGGCCGCAGGTTGCGTTATAAAACGCGATAGCCATTCGAAAGCGCTAAGAATAGTCGGAAAGTTTGATTTCCTTATGGAGAGCCTAGCGGCCGCGACCGGCGAGCTTTCCGACGCGGACATAAGGAAGTCGCGGCGGCTTCCAAGAAGAGCCGCGCGTCTGCTCCGTGCCCCCTCCCCGCGTCCCGCGGGGCGCATCCGCCGCTCGCAACAATATATCCCGGCGTCGCGCGGCGCCATCCTCGCATTCCCCGCGGAATAAGAAATAAGAAAAGCGAAAAAAAAAAAAAAAGAGACGGAGCCGGTGGCAAAGGCCGTATCGATTTCCCGCGGGCGACGGCGCCGGCGGCGGCGGCGGCGGCGGCGGCTCGAACTTGAATTCCTCCGGCGGCTCGGCAGCCGAGACATTGACTCTTGAGGCTCTCCGGTACACGTATATATATATACCCGCGCGTATCGAGGCCCGTCCACGGCTTTTCCGCGGCGTGAGCGCGCGGCCCAGCGGAGGAGCGCGAGGCTCTCCCTGGAAATGTGTCACTGTCGGCCCGCGGCCATGTAAATCGGCATCGGTATGCGCGGCGCCCTCTAATCGCCGATCGCGCGCCGGCCGCCCCGAGCGCATGACAATCGCGCGGCCCCGCAGGCCCGAGACCCACATGCGCGAGGAACCTCCCGCGCCCTTCGGGCCGCCGCCTCGCCGCGGCGCTGCCGCTGCGCCGAGTATCTCGCGCGCGCGTACGCGTACCGGGAATCGGCCGCGACTCGTCCCTTTCGCGTCCGTCTCATTTTTTTTTTTTCTCGCTTACGTGCTTCAAGGATCAATGACACCTCGCTTTATTAGTCGGTGTATTACACGCGGCGCAGTGTCGACTGGCAAAGCCCGGCAACTGGTTATTAAATTAATTAGTAATATCTTTATTTAGCACCGACTTTCCTTCCGCAAATAAACCATTGCAAATAAATTATTGACAATTAAGCCAGCTCATTATACAACCAAGATATCTATATGTATATTGTCACTCGGTGCGATTTGATTTCGTCATCCCCGAATGTGTATCCCTCGTCCTCATCAACCGAGTGGAAATCTCGGACGTAACAAAGTCACCACCGTAACAATCAAGAACAATACCTTCGAAATTATAAAACTTTGTATAAGATGAAACGTAAGCGTAACGATGCCGCCTCCACTGCGTACCCGTGTTCCTGGACAATTAGAAGATGATTGATGACACGTCTCGCGTCCTGCCCACCTGTCGAAAAAAAAGGTCTTTCAATTGGTAAAAAGTCCAAGCCGCCCGTATTACGTATTGAAATTGTAACATCTTTTTTTTTTATTGTTCAAACGTAATCCACGAGCGAGCTGTCTGGACTATTGTATAATTTTAGCAGAGTAAACGCTTTTTATTCTATACGCCTCGGCCGAGAAGAAAAATGTATAACGCTGAAAAAAGTCAGTTATCAAATTGGAAGTACTGTGATGTAATCTTCTTAAGAAAAACACACTCGATACATACAAAAGTCACTTTATCAATCGTAAATATGAACAATACTAGAATTGTATTGTATTATGTGCGCCAAGAAAAACAGACGGCCGTTTTCCTTAAACGAAATACCTATATTTTTCATTTATAACGCCGCGGTCACGACCAATTAATTGGCTTCTTTTGTTTTCCCAGCCGAATTCCTCATGCCTGCAGGCGTTATTCCAAAGCCTAGTCAATATCTTAAACGCCACGATATTCCCACCGAATGCTTGCAAGGTTAATCATAACATACGTACGTATATCCAAGCACACAGCCAGAAAAGAGCGCGTGTGCTGATAAAACGCTTTTTTATTCTTCCCGACGGCCGGGAATTAAACAAAAAAAAAAAAGAGAGACAGAAAGACGCCTCGGTGCGGGTTCCGGCGCGCTTGTTGATCGAGGGCCAGCGGTAAAAGGCGCGAGGCGCACGAAAGCGACTTCCCCGAAGGCGCAATCTTTCCCCGAGGCGCGCGTGCATTCCGCGAGGCTGCGCCGAGGCCCTCGGGGCCGGATTTGGCGAGCCCCGGCGGAGAGAGAACCGTTGCCGGCCGGCGGCATAGAGCCGGCACTAGATCACTGGAGCACCGGCGGCCGCCCCGCTTTTTTTTTTTTCTTTCGTTCTTCCTTTTTTCCTTTTTAAGGCCCCCGGGGCCGTTAGACGCGCGCGCTACTGTCACCCTTTGCCGGGCGGAAACCGCCAGGGGCCCGCAGGGGCCCGCGGCCTCCGCGCCTCCCCCGCGTTTCGCCGCGGCGTCGGCGCCGGCCGCCGGGTATTAATAGAGAACGGGTTCGGGGCGAGGAGCCTTTGGGAACGGGTTTGCAGCTCGGCGCGCCCGCGGCCGATCGGCTCGCGGCGCGCGCGCGCGCGAGCCCGTTACGAAAAATTTCATAACCTTCGGCATAATATTCGGATCGGGCTCGGTTTCAAGTGCGCGCGCGCACTAAAAAGGCGGCTCCTTAACTGCGCTCCGCGGACGCCGTTCTAAATTTAGCCCGCGTTATATGGGGCTTTTACTTTCTTCCCCGCGGACGCGTCGCCGGGCTCGCGGTCTATTTTTAGAATCATTAGCATTGGATTTTTGCGCAATTAAACGCAGCCTACATAGAAAGTCGCCGCGGGACCTCATTGGAAGGCCCGTGCGCGCGCCGCCCGATTTCCCTTTTTTTTTCCTCCTTTTTTTATTATTATTATTATTACTATTACCTTCTTTCCTTCTTGTATAGACATATACGTGTATTTTTTTTTTATTTCTTCGACGACCGTCCATTTATATATACAAACACGTAGACATATTCGCCCGCCGAGGCCCGCAGGCTCTCGGCTTCGCCGCGCTACGTACCTACGTGTCCACGGTCCATCCCGCGGGAAACCGGCCAGCCCTAAACGCCGACTTTCGCTGCGGGCTCGCGCGCATGTGTACCGCGAATCCCCCGCGTGCGACGCCCGGTGCCGAGGCGACGCGATGCGGCCCGCGCTGCACCTTTCACTGGCTCCTCTTGCCCAGCAAACACACACACGTGTGTATATATATATATTGCCCGGCGCACAATGGCCTGCGCGCCTGGCTCTGGATTTTCCAGGCGGCCGCGATTGTCCGGCCGATTGTTCGCGCCTCGCCGCCGTCCGTGCGCCCTGCGCTCCAAAGTGCACCGAGCGCATTCCGCTCTCGTCGCCTGCCTAATTAGCACCTAATGGCTCGATCGATCGGCTCTTAATGCCAGCTCGCTTGGAAAAGTTGTCGCGGCCTCCGGGGAGAGGCATTTCAATTATAGATCTGCTTGCCAATCTCCTTGTATTATGGAAGTATAGAATATCCGTTGCAGTTTATTTATTGATCTAAGGTCTTACAGTCCTTCAAAATCGTGGCTTTCTTAATGAGCATACCAAAAAAAAGTGGTAGAAATTTTATTGATTTAAGTTAAAGTGCACCAACTGTACCATTTATATTACCGTAAATAGCGGCAAGTTTTAGCATGTCACTTTTTTTCACTATAATTTAACACTGCATAAAGTACTAGCGGTATTAGTTTATACCACAATTTATGGTTATTTAATTGATGCAGGCAATTTGTATTCCATTTAAAAATATCTCAATAATTTTTTCCGAGGATACAAAACATTGTTTCCATATAGTTTACCGATATAAGGAAAGGCCGTTTTGAAAAATCGACAAATTTTTTTCATATAAAAACATAGGAATATATACTTAGTCGAAGCGATTACCGTTTCTGGCAGGTAACTCAATCTAACCGCGCATAAAGTGAGCAAACTAGTTATTAAGATTAAATAAAAAATTAAATATAAGTAAATATGAACGATAAAGAAGAGATACGCGGCGCTGAGAATTAATCGTTGCAAATTAATAGCTGGGAGAAATGAATCGGCATAAAAGCGGCGTAAAAATTAAGCATCGGGAGCTCGATCGGGGAATATAATACGCGGGACGAAAAGTTTAATTAAAAAGTGCGCAAGGATCTTGTACGCCGGCGGCTCCCAGTGCGAGCGCGAGCGGGCTCGTATATCACCCGCGGCGGGCCGAGGCTGCGAGGAAAATCCATTGAGCGCCTCGAGGGGCTTTTCCCCCCGCGCGGATCGCCGCGGCGCACCCGTGCCCCAGTGCAGGCCGGCTCGGGAACTAGTATAGCTTGGCGGGCGGTCAAGCGCGCGCGCGCAGAATCCGAGGCCCGTCTAATCCGGCGCAGGAGCTAGGCGCGCGCGCGCGCGCGCGATGAATTATTCAGGGCCGGCCGAGCGGGGCGCGTCCCGCGGAAGTGTCCCCGGCGCGAAAACCCGGGATGCGGGGCCTGCGGGCCTTGACCGCGCGGACCGTTACCCGAGCGATCGCCGGCCGATTTCCGCGCACACGCGCGCGCACACACACCTGCCCCCGGGGAGCCTTTGGCCCGCGGCTTATCGCCGATCGGAGCGAAAGGCCCGAGAGGAGACCCGCGCCCCCAAACACCCGGCGCCGAGCGTTTCTTTTTCCGCAAAGGAGATCGGCAAAAAATAAGTACTCGTTAGCCGATCCCCCCGGGCGGTCGGCGACTCGGGGACGGCTCGCCGGGGCTTCCTCCTCGTTAGCGCGGGGAAAAACGCGGCCGGTCAAACAGACCGAGGCTGATCGGCGCGGGCTCGTCTCTCGGGGAGGCTCGGCGGGCGGCGTTTGATCGGCCGCGGACAATAGGCCGCGGGTAAGGCGCGGCCGACACCTGCGCCCGGCCGCGCTTTCTAGCTCCTCGCAGCCGCCGAAGCTCGAAAAAGCCGCGGCGGCGCACGCGCGCAACCTGACCCACTGACACAGAAAGGCCCGCGAGCGAGCGTAATCGGCCGGCCCTCCGGGACAGCTCCAGGGCGCCTCCCGGGGCGGCCTGCCCGACCACCTCCTCTGTGGATACGCGTGCACACGTATCGCCGGCGGTGCGGATTACGTGGCCGTGGAAAAACGAGCCTCCTCCGAGGGGAAGAAAGGAAAAAAAAAATAAAAAAAAAAAATCAGCCGATCTTGATTTTCAAGTGCGTTTCCTGTTGGGCGCTCGGCTAAAATCTGCCGGCTCGATCGAAATTTCTACAAGTGCATTATAACAATGAGCCGCGCAGAGGTAAACGCGTGAGTAATCCTCCGGTCCGCTTTGCATTTCGAGATAACCAATCTTTAGCCGCGCTGTTCTGTAATGCCTTTTTATTCGAAAACTCTAAGCGCGCGTGTAATTTTACTGCCAGAAAACTGTCGGGACCGGCGTTTATCTGAGCCGACGCATCGCCGAGGCGGCGCGCATTAAAAAAAAACAACAAAGAAGATTAACGATTGGTTTCCATATAATGCCCAAGTACGTAGAATACCGAATCGCACGATGAGCGTAAACCTCTTACAAGTGCACTCATGGCCAATGGTGCCAACGATTCGAGTGGATCGAGCCGCCGATGAGACTCGCATGGGGAATGCCACTTATGCAACTGGGCCGCCGGTCCCCAGCCAAATGGACCAAGCACCTCGACTCACCGGCCAAGCGACCAAAGACCCAAAAAATCCAGGGAATCCCGCGGCTAGCGCCACGCGTACACACCACCAATCCACGGCTTCGCTCCGCCGGCTGCGGGCGCAGATGTTTATCCCGGTGCCGACTGTCCCCCCCCCCATCCTCGGCTTTTCGGCCTGGCGATGCCACCGGGGACGCTGTTGCGCTTTGGGCAATTACGAAACCGCGAGCTATACGACTTTTAGCGGAATTTTCCTCCGGCAATTAACTCGCGCCGTGGCGCCGAGCGGCCGATCCGTTCGTTTCGTCCGGGCGATCGACGCCGCGCGCGACGGCTTAATCGCCGCCGGCCGACCATCGCTGACATTCAGACGCCGCGTGTAATACGAGGAGGTTGGATGCAGTAAGATTATACGGTGCCTTGCGTAACGAGCCGAGCGCGCGCCCGCGCACTCGCCGGTCTCTTATATAGCGCCGATGGCAAGACAATTCGCTCGCCGCGTAAAAGAACGCGCCTGTATATACGTGCATGTCGTTATTATAGACGCGCTGGATTCGTTGGCCGCGAGGCGATTTTCATTTGGAGGCGCGCGCATCCCGAATTGAGAGTAACGGCTCGCGGTATAATTGCGCCCGTGTATCTGGCCTCCGGCCTTTTATACGTGCATTATTCAACAGCCTTAGAAAAATTTGCTCGTTCTTATTTTCATGTAGCACCGCGAGCACGTGATTATTTTATTACAAGGCGACTGAGAAAACAGCACACGGGAGCCGAAGAACATAATGTTAATAATTTTATATGTATACGTGTACCATATACTTACGATGAAGAATGACGTTGTTGGATGCGCATTTGTAATGTACTTTTTTACCATTCTATATATACGCATCCTAACCGGAACAAGTACATTACCAATGTAACAAAAAACAAACGCCGCATGTGGGCTCCGAGGATTATATTATTTTTATCATTCGTCGAAAAAAGTGGGAAAAAAACGGCGCTCGGCCAAGCGCTTTTTTTTTATCGGGACAACCAAATTAATCAACAACACTCGCGCTGCCTCGGGATCGTACACGTACACCCGGGGATTCTGGGAGATGCCCTTTTCGCCACTCGACGCCCGCGCTCCAAAAGACGGAGAGAGACAGCGGTGTTTACACACCGGCGCGTGGCGTCACATCCCGAGGCTGCCATGGCGCCTGTACAAAAAAAAACACGCGCGTGCGCTTTGGGACAATCGGACCCTCGCGACTGCTTCCGACGGCGGCCCTCGCGGCCGACAATAGGCCGGACGTCCGGCCCGCGGCCATTTCCCCAATTTCGCCGGCGTCCATTTTATCCGCGGGCCCGCGGTGACTTTCCTTTTCGGCTGGGCGTACGTTTCCCAGGGAGATAACCGGGAATGCGGCGCGCGCCTCGTATCGCGCCGCGGCGCATATATGTGCCACTGAATTCCTCGGGCGACGAATAAGACGGCCGACGTGGAGAAATCGACAGGCGAGACGTGATTTGAGCTTTCTTCCAATGCAACTCGTGCGCTCGTGGCACACGCCTACATGGCGCCGTCGTTTGATTGTTCGCTGGATACGTACACGTGTACGTATGGTATGCTCGCTGGATGTGTATACACGCGGGTTCTATTCGACTCGGTCGAGTGTATACGCGCGGAGGCTAGGGGGCCGCGTTGGGCTTTTAACATCCGCATCGGAGTCGTACAGTGGCGCGCGCGCGGACAAAGTATCCATCCGCGCCGTAAGGAATCATCGCGCGTTATTTTCGCAACAGTTTTTTTTCTTCTTTCCAGGCTTTATAGCGACTTCTTTCTTTGCGGTTAATTCGAGAGCTGCATGCAAAGAATCTTTATTGCACCGCTCAAAGTGCACTTGCGCCGCGGCGAGTCGGCTTGTTAACTCGCTCGAGTTTATTATTTCATTTCCGAAGAGATTGCGTGCATATACATACATACATACGTACGTGCATGCACATGTGGCTATGTATAAGTTGAAGGAATTTTATACCAATTAGGCGCGACGCGGCATGGCAGTAGCTATGAAAATCAAGCCATTACCGCCTCGGACATAAAATATCGTGAAAATTATTATAAAAGCACACACGAAAACAATAATCAAGAGCGATTATTCTAATTAGCGGGCAACAAAAGTATTTACGGCTCACGCAAAAACGATCATTATTCAATACAAGTAAGCATCTTATAAAATCACGTCCGCGTAATTAATGTGTGCACTTAATTGCCAGTCAGCTGAAATTAAGTTTCGATGATATCACTCGTTCTTAGCGAGCTGATCTATACGGGCCCAATGATTGGAAGCCGTAAACTGACACGAGCGGGCATCGTTAAACGACGGGTATTTAAGGGTCTATCGTAATTGGTACATGGCAAATAAAATCTGCGCGGATGATTATTTTAAAATATAGATAAATCAAAGGCAACGCGCTTATCTTTCTGCCATATCCGTAGCATTAATGCTCGTTGAGCTCACCTAATGCGCTCCAAAGCCTTCCTTCGCGCGTTTAAAGCCGATCCGAGAGGGTCGAACAACTATTATTATACGGATTTCTAACGCACTGAATGCTCCTTGAATGAGAAAAAAAAAAAAAAAAAAAAGGCGAATAAGAGGCAAGAAGGGGGAGCCTCGGCGCGCCTCGATCCGCAGCCCTCCGACCCCGCAACGTGCAATTATCGCACGGCGGGAGTAGGGAGGGGTGGAGTGGGGTGCCGTGGCGCGCACAAAGAGTGCGGATAAACGAGGCTGGGCTGCACGCGTCACGTGACATAACGAGTTTCACTATCTATGCTATCTCGTGTAGATAATGTATCAGCGGCTCGCGAGGCTGCGCAGCGCGAGCAGCAGGAGCAGCGGGAGCAGGGGCAGCTCCGCGCACACGCACACGCACACACATGTATGCTAATCGGGCGTTTTCACTCGATCGTTTTCCAGATGGCGAGGATCCGTGTACAAGCTGATCTGGCGGGAACTCCTGGTCTACCTGATAGCCTACTACGTGATTAACTTTATTTATCGGTACGCGCTCAACGAGGACCAGCAGAGGTATGTGTAATTGCTTTCATCGGCGCGGCTAGACCGGCGCGTCATCGGGCGCTTTCTCAAATTGCCGAAGAAGCTGGGCTGCCGCGAGTCCCGGGGCTGCGGGCACCTCGAGCTCCGGGCGAGTCGCCCGCTTGATTGGATCTCTCCCGCGGCCGTCTGTTTTTTCCCTTTGGCCAGGGCGAGTGCCGGGGCATTAAAATCCGATCGCGAGCGCGCGCGCGCGCGCGGGCAATAATTTTCCTCCCGGCTTGATAATGCGTGCGAGATAAGGGGCAGCGCGAATCGCGTGCTCAATCTCGATTTCCATACTCGCAGGGCGCGGGCGAGAGAGAGAGAGAGAGAGAGAGTCGGGCGATCGGAGGGTGGCCGAGGAGCGTGTTTGCCGAGGTGGGAGATCGGCGCGCAATCTCGCGGCAGATAGGGCGCCCCGGCTGATAGGGAGCGTCTGCTTGCAGGGTCTTCGAGAGGATCCGCTACTACTTCGGCAACTCGAGCGAGTCCATCCCGATGTCCTTCGTCCTGGGCTTCTACGTGAGCCTCGTGGTGAAGCGGTGGTGGGAGCAGTACAAGCTCCTGCCCTGGCCGGACAACCTGGCCCTCTTCATCAGCGCGGCCATCCCCGGGAACGTAAGTGCCTTGGGGGCCCCGCGGTGGGGCGGGGCGCGCGCAGCTTCCGCCTCGCGGCGACCTTGAGGCGAGCGCGCGGCCCGGCCGCCCGCGGCGCCGTGACACATTTCGCGTGTCGTTGACCTCTGGCGCGCCGGCGAGCGGGCCGCTTCCTCTCGCGCGGCCATTGGAATCGGCCGAGCCCTCGACACACATTGTCCGCGGCCGCGCGCTTGTGCAAACGCCGGTGCATGTGTGTCAATCGCGCGTTGTTTATGCGCGCCCGCGCGTTAGAGGCAGAGGGAGGGCGGACGGGGAGGGCAAGGCCCCGGGAGGCGAGGCAAGGCTCCGCGCCAGGCTCCCGGGCTCCCGGGCTCCCGGGCCCACGGCTGTACTGACCGAGTCTTCATGCGGCTTTGCAGGACGAGCGGGGCCGGCTGATGCGGCGCAACAT
The DNA here is from genome assembly GCA_018906755.1 of Sycophaga agraensis. Lineage (NCBI taxonomy): Eukaryota > Metazoa > Arthropoda > Insecta > Hymenoptera > Pteromalidae > Sycophaga > Sycophaga agraensis. Next base: position 4,858,951 of record JACCIE010000011.1, read on the forward strand.
CGTCCGGTACGCCGTGCTGGCCTACGTGATAACGCTCCAGAGGATATCGCTGCGCGTCAAGCGGCGCTTCCCGACGCTCCAGCACATCGTCGACGTTGGTCAGTGAGTCACTCCAGTGTGTATGAGCCGCGGGCCGATCGCCGGCCCTCGCGGGTAATTGGGAGGCCGCGGAGCCGCGCTCGGGCAACAAGCCGGCATTATGATAATGGCCGCGGGCCGCGATTAGCCTCGTCCGCCGATCGGAGGGAAAAAGGCGCCGAGGGCCGTGATTACGGCCTCTTCTTGCTCGCCCTCGCGGTGTAATTTTAGCCCGTCGCGGGGCCTCCGCGGCGCCAGTCGCCCCGCGGCGCAAAAAAGAGGCCGCCGGGGGCGAACGACCGCGCGGCCGGCTGCCGCGGCGCCGCCGCCGCCGCCGCCGCCGGGGTAATTGGCCGCGCGAGCCTCGCGCGCCGCTTATTAGGCCCGCGAGGAGCCGCGGGACCGTTAAATCCGGGAGGTTAGGCCCGGCCCCCGCGCCCGCGAGTTCGTCCCCCCCGCGAGGAGTAACGGCACATCACCCCGGCCGGCCATTCATCGCCCAGTTTTCGAAGCCCGCGCGCGACGCGCTTAATCCTACATATCTGGCCGCATTACGGCCGCGTAACGGTCCGCCGAGCGTAAAGCTTTCATAAATTTTGGCCGTTGATAAAGTGCCGCGCTTCCAACTTCCGCGGCGGGGAGCCGCGCTCCTCCAACAATCGCCGGGCCGGAGTTTGCGCGCCGCCGCCCTCTTTAAATTGCCGCTCGCGCACTTCCCACAAGTCTCTCCTTCGGGCCTCTACGTCGTGTGCGCCGCCGCGCGAGAGACGTATTGCCTTTTTTAAATGAAAAATCTACTCGGAACACGAATGTTGACACTCGTTTTCCCTCGAGCGCGAGCCGGCGCAAGGTTTCTCGGTACGCACCGATAATAAATCGCCTGTGTATTCGGGAGCCGCGCCGCCGACTGCATTCGCTAAAAATTAATTTGTTTGTTTTCTTTTTTCTTCCCCCTCGCCCCTCCCCCACCCCACCCCACCACCGCCCCGAGGCTATTTTTAAAGAGGCTGCTTGAAAAATAAAGCGCTCCCGACTTTTATAGCCGAGGAACGCGTATGTAATTATCGAGTATTAAGAATCGCATTTTTCCAGTATGAATTAGCGAGCCGAGTCCAGCCGCTTTTCCGCGATACGGATATTATTTATCGCGGCTCCCCGGCGCGGTTGACATAATTTATGCCCGCGCCGCGCGCCACCGCTTTCGATGAATTATGTTTTCGAGCGCTCGATAGTATCTCGCCAACCGATGGATATCTAATCGAATTACGATCGAGTTGACCAACTGACTCGACTCGGCTGTCGGCTTAATCCGCGGAGCCTGGGCGCACGAAAGCCCGCCGGCCGGTGACGAAACTGGCAAACAATAACCCTGCGTTGCAAAGGAGCGAGAGAGAGAGAGAGAGAGAAGAAGAAAAAAAGAGAGAAAAAAAAAGCGGCCTTTTGTCACCGCGCGGCCTAATGAGCGAGGCCTGGCGCGTGTACGTATGTTCAGCACGCGGCGAAAGAGCCGGCGGGGCGGCGCGGGCCTTTCTAAAGTGGCGCCGGCGCGGGCCTTTCCCCGGCGAGCGCGCCGCCGCGGCAGAATATCCCCGGGACGACGAGGCCGCCGCGGCGGATAAGCCGTAGAGCGGCCTTGGCCGCCCGCGAATCCGCCCGGCGATAAGGCCGCCGGGGGAATTTTCCCGAAGAAACTACTTGGGCCGCGAGTGAAATCGAACGCGGGTTCCTGCACACGTGTGGCGCATACCCTTCCCTTTCTAATTACGCGCCAATATTTCCTAATCAGGGCGGTTTCTTCGGGCGTACGTGACTCGGGCGGCGGATCGGCCCCGCCTCGCCGAGGCCCGTAATCGCCGCCCCCACCAGGAGATGAGCCGCGAATTACGGCCGTCGCCCGGGGCGGGCGCGCACGCGAGCGGCCGACGTCTCTCCCGGGGGCCGGACCAACTTCCTTACGGCCGCGCGCACGAGACTACCAATTTGGATCAATCGGCCGCCCACGCCAGTAGATACATGCCGGGCTCGGTACGACACGCGTTCCACCTTGTCTCCGCCTGATTGCTCTACGAATCTCGCTACGAATATTAAGCTGCTCTTACAGTCGCGCGAATCAATTTACTTTCGAGAGACTTTCAGTGAAACGGAAATGTACAGCTAACCCTATCGGAGCACCGATACCTTCTTTGCACAACGTTTTTGCAGCTGAAGCTTTTTTCTCGCTGAAAAACACGCAGGCACGCGAGAATCCTCCTTTTGGAGTTTACGAATCCACGACTCGAGATACAAAGGTATTCGGTTATTTGCATGAAATTCTACCTCGTTAACAGTAAGGACACGCGTGCGCTTAGAATAACAGTACATAGGAATACGTAGGCCCTCTTACGTGAAATACAGAACAGGCACGATCTCCCAATGTTGGCTTTACCGTATTACCGTAAGTCAGCTGTTTTTAATCGTTATGTAATATTCATTCGACTGTATTTCCAATCCACTTTTCGTAATTATTCATTATTTTCACTAAATTAACCATGCAAACAGTATTTATTTTTACTAGAATGTTTTATAATTAGAATAAATGACTGTCCTTCAAGTTTAATACACGAGATATTTTAAACAATTTTCTGTGCTAATGGGTTAGTTTCAAAGAAATTTTAATTCAATTTTTTGTTATTTTTCGTATGAAATTTAATTATATACAAATAAATTTACATTATTGAATCAAAAATTATTTTAACTCTCGAGTCTTTTTTCTATTGCGGATGAGTTGGTAAATTTTATATAATTAACATAAAGTGACCGAGTACAATATTTATGGTAAATCAGCTTTTCCAACTAATTCATGTATAAATAGCGAAAGATAATTGAAAATGATTTAAAACTATTAGTGCGTGAGTCATGTAACGAATATGCAGAATTTGGACGAAAAATTGGAGTGCTAGGCAGTAGTTTAAGACCGAGTGACTAGTTTAAGATAATGAAAGGCTGGTTAAATCATTTTGAAAATTTATTGAAATTTAAAGAACTTGCATGCGGGTTTGTCAACTTATTGGTTAAAGGTGACTGGAGGAAATTTAATGATTTACTGTACCCGGACAAGAGCTGACGGCGCGGTCGGATGACTAACGCGAGCAGAGCGGCGCTCGGAGCAAAAAGAATTGTTCACCCTTGTAAATTTACACAAAAGGCATAAACATCGAGAGGCAATAATCGATCTCCTCGAATCATAATTGAGCGCCGCATATTAATTGGAATTTATTGCGCCGGGGAATATTTGTGCGCGAGGCGCGTTTATCGGCATCCGTCAACTTAATCAGCGGGTGCGTCGGCGATAAAAAATTATTAAGTTACAATCAGCGAGGTACATGTGTATATTTCCATTAAGCTGAAAAAGCGCATAAAAACATGTTGTGCGGCTCGGGTGACGTAGGCGCGGCCCGCGGAGTACTCGGAAGCGGGCCGGCGGCTCGCGGGCGCAGCGCGCCACCCCGGCCGCCCCGGAGGATGTTGCACCTGCGCGCGCCGGCCACGGCGCTCCTCGCCGCGGAGGAGGCGGCGATAAATTAGCCGCGGCCGCCGCGGCGTCGGGTGGGGGCCTCGGTCGGCGGCGGCGGCGGCCGCGCACCGCCGGTGCACAATGCAACGCCCGGGTCGTTAAGGGGCCCGGGCGCAAACCCGTTTCCCCTCCCCGCGAGGGAAGCGCTCCGGCCAGGGCCTTTTTATCCCGGCTATTATTGTCCGGGCCGCGGGCGACCTTGCCGCCGCCCGCGGGGGCAAGAATCTCCGCGTTTGTTGACCTTGCCGGCGAGCGCGGCCCCGGGGGTTTCCTCCTCGCGGGGCCTCCGCGCGGTTACCGGGTGACGGCCGCCTCGGCTTTTCCGCGCCCGGGAAGGCCGCGGCCGCGAGAGGCGTCTCCGCGCTCGGGGGCTCTGTTACGCGCCTCGCCGAGGAGGATCGTGTGGCCGCGGGCCCGTCGGCTTCCATTCCACCGCCGCCTGCGTGTATGTATATGGGGCCGGGAGCGCGCGCGGCGACATGTTTAAGGAGCGCGCGCGCGCGCCGATCCCATGTGCCCACTGACCGGGGATACATGCGCGCGCGCGCGCGGACAAAGGCTCGTGGCCGCGGCCGCGGCTCGTTTTGCTTTCACCTCGCACGCGGAAGAGCCTCAATGCCTTTTCCATGATTGATCTTTCGCGTATGACGTGCGATCGATCTCCAGTCGAGCGAGCCTCTGTTTCCTGGATATATATATATATATACACGTATGTACAAGTGACGAATATATACGTCTGCCTCGAAAAACAACCTGCCGATCTCCTCTGCACTACACACGCGTATATACGTATATCTATTTAGGTTAACTGCCTGCGATCAACCCTAATTTGCTATTTGCTGGATCGGCCACGTTTTCAATGTCTAATCTATAATAATGATCAACGATCGGCTTACTCGTCTAGCTCTTGCTCCGTAATTGCTTGCCTTCGTCTATTTAGATAGGAGATTGCCGGGTCGATTATTGTTATAAATTTTTATCGATATCCTATCGGAGCGAGGCAGAGGAAAAAACATCCACCCGGTGCCAATGGCAACAGTTGCGCAACGGCGCGCTTCGACTTTGCATACACAAACCAATATCGCGACGCGCAACAATTTCTCGCGCAGCGCGTCGCGACGATGAATTAGCGGAGGATCCTCCGTCCTTGAGATCGCCGACTTAATCCGCACCTCACGTAGAGCCCGACACGGCGTACCCGAGCCATGAGGCCCGCACACGTAGCGACCACTACACTCGCCCGCGCATTCGTTAGATCTCCCGATCGGGGGATCGGAGCGGCCGAGCGACAACTGCCTAATGCCCCGACTGTCCCGTGTGCGCAGGCCTCATGATGGAGTCCGAGAAGAAGATCTTCGAGATGATGAACAAGAAGGCGGCCATGTCCAAGTACTGGATGCCACTGGTCTGGGCGACCAACATCATTAACAGGGCGCGGAAGGAGCAGCTGATCACGAGCGATCACGTCGTGCAAACCCTCCTCGTCGAGCTGAGCGACATCAGGAAGAAGCTCGGCGGCCTCATCGGATACGACACCGTCTGCGTGCCCCTCGTTTACACGCAGGTGAGTGAGGCCTTAATGCCCCCCTTCGCCCCCCCCCCCTCCCACCCGCGCGTCTCCTCTGCCAGCGCGCGGGGCCGACAGGCTCGGGGCGAGGAGCCTCCGTGTCGTTCGGCCGATCGGTCCATCTACCACCAGTCAATGTCTCGAGCGCGCGGTCGTGTACGTTTTTGTCGATCGAGATGGTAGATGGCTGAAAAGTAAAAGCGACGACCTTTGCGAAGGCGAGGATTTTTTTGCCCGTCCTTCTTAACGAAATTAAATTCAAGGAAAATAAAAGCTCGCGCGGCAACCGATTTTTTTTTATTCCGAATCACTTCCAACTCGCGGTTTAATGCTCAATTTCTCTGCGGTTCAAGTGTATTTCGTTCGCTGCACAAATTGTTAATGCTCGCGGATAAACGCGTTGTTAATAACGGAAACTCGCTCTCGCGCGCTGACTCAGTAGGCAATTCTTTCGCAAACACGAGCGAGGTGTACGTATTTATTTTTACTGATCGGCAGCATTATATATAATAAACATTCGCCGAGCAAATACAACGCTGAACAAACTTTCAAATTGATCCAATCCTTCAAATTGTTTCAACCATCCAACAAAATGTACACGTCAAACAACGAGAGAGCGCGCGCGCGCGCGCGGCAGAGTTAAAATGTTTACCCTTTATCTCGGCCCACCTAACCGTGTAAAGAGAGACGAGGAGGGGGGGAAAAAAGATGGGAGAACCAGAAATCGGCTCTATAACGACAATTCGGTAATCCCGAAACTCGTAACACTCGTCGAGCTCCTCGCGTGGCGCGTCGTACAATGCCAGTGGGTTAAGGTCGCGCCGGGCGACATAATCGCACAGTTTACTCGATTATACATACATGCCCGGCGAGGTATATACAAAAAAAAAAGGTACAATGTCAGTGCGATCGGCGCGATCGAAAACAATCGGCAGGCCCGGACGCGTTATTACCGCCGCGCGGAGTCGTACGCAAGGCTGGAAAGCCATCACGTGCTCCGTGCCGCGAGGCGGGGGCAACAGGCGCGAAAATTCGGCGGGCTGACTCACGGCTCGCGAATCCTCGGGCGCACAAAGAGCTTTCTGCCCGCGGACTCGGCCCTCGCGCTCTTACATCGACGGAGCGGTCCGTCGCCGCGGACTTCCTGCCCCCCCGAGGCTGCCCGCGAGCTTTCTGCTCCTATATAGCCCGATCGGATCCAAAGTTGCAGTCTCACACGTGCGCGAGCGCGGCGATTCACTACTTTTACGTAATGCCCGATTGCGCAACGAGCGGCGCGCATTCGTCAAAAAACGGGATATACAACGTCCTACGCGGCGATCGGCCGATGCATCGCCTCCGCTTGCTTTCTTTTTTCTTTTTATTATTTTCATACACATATATATGTACGATCGCCTTGTGGAGCGGCGTGTGTCGAGCGATGTGTGTCGGCCGGCGATCCTCGCCCGCGCGACGATAATAATAATGACGCGCGCGATGCCATGTTAATAAAGCATGTGTTGGAGAGAGCGCCCATTGATGGCCGCGATGGCGTGTGTACATATGATTTCAGGTGGTTACACTATCGCTCTACGCATATTTTTTCTCGGCTCTTTTAGGACGACAATTTATATCTCAGTCCGAGAGTAACACCACGGGTGGAAAATACGAGGTCCCGGATATGTATTTTCCATTCTTTACAGCCCTACAGGTATGCCCCCTATCATCCGATCCTTACACACTTTTACACGCTCTTTTTGTGTATTTTTATCAGGGCCGTGACAAAAGCATCAATAAGCCAAAGAAAAAGCAGCTGCTTGCAAATTTTGTTTTCAATTTTACACTTTAAATATTGTCGCTTATTATACCCGTTGTGCAGCAATGTGTTTTTCATTTGGTTCTTTGGTTAACCTTTGACGACATTGTAGCAATTGTAAAAATTCGTTTAATCTGCCCAATATGATGCACGTAGCTCGCGAGCATAATTCGAAGGACGAAGAGCTGCAGGCTAGATGGACTAACGTTTACGTAACAATTGCAGTTTTGTTTTTACGTGGGCTGGCTAAAAGTAGCCGAGGTTCTGATCAATCCCTTCGGCGAGGACGACGACGACATCGAGCTCAACTGGCTGATCGATCGGCACATCAAGGTAGGCCAGGCTCGGGTGTCGCGCGCGGTGATAGAGCAAAAGCGATCGGGCGCGCCGATCGAGACAATGCGCCGCTCGGTCGCTCGGGCCCTAGTCCGGTGGCCATTTTGAATGGCGCGGTGCACGGGCGCGGCGAAAGCGAGAGCAGTTGGCGGTGACCAAAGCCCGACATGCATTGCAGGCCGGCTACATGATCGTCGACGAGATGCACGAGGAGCACCCGGAGCTCCTCAAGGACCAGTACTGGGACGAGGTGGTGCCCAAGGACCTGCCCTACACCGTCGCCAGCGAGCAGTACCGCAAGGAGGAGCCCAAGGGCTCCGCGGAGCACTACAAGGTCAAGGAGAGCGACGCCCTCTACGCCAACGTCTTCCTCGGCTCGCACGTCCACGGGCACGGGACCCACCGCGGCGGCAAGTCCGCCCACATGCAGGACGACGTCTACGCGGACTACGTGAGTCTTGCGCCCCCTTTTTTTCCCCCCGCGCGCGCGCGCGGCCCGAGAGGCGCGAACCGGCCCGGCACGCATCTCGCACGCGCGGCCCCGGCGCTGGCCGTTACGAAATATCCCCGGGGCTCTCGGGTCCCCCGGGCAGCGCTCGGGCCGCGGCTCTCGGCTGGACCATCCGGCCCGAGCGCGTGTATACCTGTTTCGCCGGGACTTTCGCCCGTAAATCGCGACGGCCGGCGAACGAAAGGGAATCTTGGCGGGGGCGCTCGAGACAATGACCCGGCGGCCAATTGCAGGAGAGCGTCGACACGCCCCTCGTGGAGAGGCGCAAGAACTGGCTCCAGCGGCAGATCACGAGGATGGGCTCGGTGCGCAGCAGCTCGACGACCTACAGCAGCAGCGGCGCCGGGGGCTTCTTCTCCCGCAACCGGCACAACAGCGTCTACAGCAGCCCGGAGACGGCCCAGCAGGGCAACGGGGCCGCCCAGACCCAGGGCAACCCGGGCTTCAAGATCTCCCTCTACGACCGGCTCAGGCGGAAGAGCATACAGAGCCAGCGGATGGGCCGACAAGGTGCGTGCCCGCCCTGCTAATTGCCCCTCCGCCCCGCCAGGGCGCTAATTGCCCCTCGGGGAAACGGGGAAACCCGCCTCTGGCCGGCCCACTCGGCCTCTAACCACTGCCCCGCGCACGGAATTCCCCGAGCGGGTCAGAAAGGATAAAGCGCCCGCGGCAGACGCTTCCGGGCGAGAGCCCGCAGCTCTGACGCGCGTTGCCCGATCCCGCCTGACCCGGACGCTCCTCTGCCCCGCTTTTCTTCCTCGCTTGCACGGCCAATACCAATGCCTGCACTCGGCTGAAAAGCCAACAGCCATTGCAAGCCCCGATCGTAAAAGCTTATCGCTCGAAATATGCATTGAGAGCAAGTACGCTATCGTGAGAACAAACTGTCACGCAGGCACGCTGCCGAAGCTGAACTCGATCCCGATATCTCTGAAGAACCGGCCGCGCATCCCGACGCCTGACGTCACCAAGGAAGTCGTGGACCGCGAGCAACGGCTTGCCCTCTCTGCGAGCAACGCCGCCAACATAGGTGCCGGCGTGGTCGGCATGATACCGCCGCCTTCCTATCACCACAGCACCGGGGTCGCCGACGTCCCCGTCCTCCAGGTGGTCGTCGGCAGCGGTGCCAACGCCACGGGTCTCGTTTTATCACCGATCCAAGGTACACGTCCTTCGCTCGCAAATTAATACCCGCATGAAGCGCGCGTTAATAGCTGAATCGTAGTTTCACGCTAGAAACTACAATTATCAGACAATCAGCTTTCAAAGACTCGAGCAGGCCTTCAAATGCCGTCGATTTCATCTGCACCTATAGTTTAATGTATTTAATACGGTTGAAAGAGCTGATTTTTTTCCCCGAGATTTCCGAAGACTTCTAAGATCCTTAACTCTTGCTTTTATCTAAGATAATTTCAGTTTTATGCGACATTACCATTTAAATTATAGAATACTAAGTATATACATTTACTTTGATAAATAAATTCTTTCTACTATTTTTTCACCTAACGTGGATGTAGTTGATGAAATTCGAAACTTTTTCCACTCTGTAGAAAAAGTGCTTGTATTTTATGTTTATTTTATCTATGGCGCACTCATGAAAAACATCAAATGTTTTGAACGTCACAGATTCGTGAAACATTACGAGGAAGTAATCGTTGATAAATTAAATTCATTTAAATAAAATGATTCATCGAAAGGTATATAATTTCGTTATCAGTTATAATGCATAAAATACCTGTTTTTCTTCACTTTTCAATGCGATATTTACTTTACTTGATTACCAAGGAATTACAATTTTTAATCAAACAATAATTTCGAACTATTTTTATAATTTATAATAATAAACTTTGTATTTCAAGCGAATTGATTAAATGAACGGATTTTTAAAATAATTATATGCATTGATATAATTTCAGCCATGAAGTATCAGTAGAATACTTTTTATTATCCAATCACTTTGATTCTATGTGTATTGAAAACAATTAGACGTGTAAAATCAGATATAAATTTAGCAGAATTCGATGACTATATAGATTCGAAGTTTGTTGGCAACGAAAACCGATATCTACAGTCGATAAAATTAATTTTCATTCAATGAGCGTCCGAGACTTCAATGACCCACATTACGGAAAGTTTCTTTAAAAACGTTTAGAATTCAAAGCACCTGAAAACGCCTGCTTGAGAAAAGCATCAAATATCTTGCTCGCTGCAGTAAATCAGCTGAGTTAAAGTATTAAAAAACCATTGCTTCAGAAGCACCTTGAGCGCAAGCGAGAGATTGAAATTAGTTGGAAAGCTACTGCGTTCTAACGAGCAAAATCGGACTTGCAGAGAAAACGGAGGGAACGCCGGCGACGAGTCCCGCGGCGGCGGCGGCCCACCTGGCCCAGGCCGTCCTCCCGCAGAACATCAAGGCGATGGCGCTGCCGGTGACCATGAGCCAGCTGACGCGCCTCGTCTCGGGGATGACGACCACGGCCCCCGGACTGCCGGCCACCGCCCACCTCGTCAACCTCCGGCCCAACAGCCCGGCCGTCTGCCCGGCGGAGGCCATCCAGACGGCCACGATCACCGAGGTCAGCAGCTGTGGCAGCGGCCCCGAGGACGACGCCGCCAGCGCCGCTACCCTGCCCGACGGCCCGGAGCCCGAGGGGCCGCCCCCCCAGCTGCTGACCGGCTACGCCACCAGCTCGCCCATCCTCGTTGACCCCGAGAGGCTCGACGAGCTCTCCAACCTCGCGCCCAACCAGCGCGACTGGGTGAGCAATCGCTTCGCGGCCCTTGCCCATCGAGCTCACGGGAACAACGATTATACACCTCTTATATATATTATATATATATATGGGCCTGCTCTCTTCTTCGTGCCATATCTATTCACTTGCGCGTTTTGAATACTTGCCGATAACAACAAACCTCATTAAGAATCGTTAACCAGGGTTATGGCACGTTCGACCATTTTTAAAAATCATTTACGTCAATAGGTCGAGTCTTTTTTTTTTGTATACCAACGCGTGCAAATTGCAGCATTGCGCAATAAAATGACGTTCATGAAATGTAACGTTTGAAAAGTATCTTGAGAATCATTTTATAATAAGCCATTTCAAGCTTATTTCTTTTTACTAATCAAATCCCTGTTAATGAGCCAACGGACATGCCTCCGTGGCTATGTTTATTGAAGCAATTCGTATATATATTTTCACATTTTTTCTGTATCACGTGCAAGAAGTAGTTCTAGACTGGACTGTGATGAGACAAAGGAAGTGTCATTTTCTCTATCCCTTACTTTTAGATAAAGATCGTCAAGATGATGTTGAAAAAAGAATATTTCTATCCCTCGTGTATTATGCAACTATTTGCAGCTCGTTAAGTAATGTAATAAGATCGTCTGAGAAGGCTTTAACAAACGTATACATCGCCTCATTTCAATAAAATTAAGTAACTATGTATTGTCTTTTGAAATTATAACCAGCAGATGTCAAGATAAAGCTAATTTAATGAAATATTAAATAAAATCAGTCGGTTTAGCGATTTGAACGATGGGAATGAAGAAAATGTTGCACACAATGGCAGTATTTGCATTAGCCCAGTAAACAAGCGTATAATAACAGACGTTTAACCTTAATCATTAATCATGAGGGAATATAACTAACACATTCTTCTCGTCATCCGCAGAGTCTGCAGAACTACGTGATGCAGGCGAGGGAGCACAGGGCGGCGCGGCTCGAACCCAAGGGCCGTCGCTCGACGTCGCTGCCGGGCCCGCCGGTGACGATCGTGACGCAGCAGGTGCGCGAGGATCGGAGCATGTCACTGCCGCACTCGCTAGGCTTGCAGCGCGTGAGCGAGCCGAGCGTCACGAGGACACAGCGACCCGAGGCCACGAGCGGCGCCGTCGGTAACAGCAACCTCTGCGTCGAGAGGTTGCAGGTGCCCCAGGTCAACCAGCAACAGCAGCAGCAGCAGCAGCAGCAGCAGCATCAACAGCAGCAGCCGCAGATGACGAGGCCACGCAGCGGAAGCTTCGAACACCCGGCCAACAAACCGTCTCTCCACGAGGAGGTCCTCAGGAAAATCAGCTTCAACGGGAACCCGAACTCTCTGTCCCAGGCGGCCGCCGCCATCCCCAAGACGGCCATCCTCATCGGGACGGGCATCGCGCCGACGGCCGGCGCCGCCAGTAAGCGCGGCGAGGTCTACGTGTGACAATCGTTTCTTCCCCGGCTACTGATCCTCTGCACCGCGCGTTTTTCTTCCATGCTCTGCTGAGGATCCCATCGCTTAGATCGGCATGGTTTCTGTCTCTCGTCCAGAATCGCGCGACCGTTGGAGCTGGTTAGCTTTGCATTTTGTACATAGGCCCATTAAAAACCCTGCCTCCAAGAATCCCTTCGCAATAATGTAAATATGAGCACGAATATCTATATTCATTCCAGTAGCGTGCGCGAGGCGTGCTTCCACAGATGCGTTCCCATGAACCAATTGACCACTTCGTCGATAATCAAATTTTGAATCATTGTTGATACTTACGTAAAAAGTTCATGAGAACGGATCCTGTATCTGACAAAAGGGAAGATTTTTTGTTGCGATAAATATATACTTATGTTTTTTGTTGAGTGTTAGAAATATCAAGACAATTACACACGTTGCAATTATAAAAAGTCTCTTTTTTGCTTACGGACGATTAATTACACTTTTATTTAATTTAGAAAAAGTTAATATTTAAGTAGTTTGCGATAAAATATTTATTCGAATTTACAAATTGCTGACGTGAAGAAAAGTCCTCAGCCTCTTCAGAAAACTTGTTATGTTTATTAAAAGTTTCTATTAGGGGAGGGGGGACTAAAATTAGCTTGCTTTTTTCATGTCTATGTCATTTACGCAAAGTAGAAGAACAAATGTAATAGGAACTGTAATAGTTTATTCCACTAACTTTCCTCTGATTTAATTCTATAAAATAAAATGTGCCGCTCGAATGTTCTAGAACTAAGTAAATAAAATCTCGTTTATTGTACAATTGAGTTCGGAAAAGGTGTTTTATTTTACTAATTACACACTTTTGCATTTTTGGGAATGAAAGAACACAAATATTAAACAAGTCACAAAAATGGAACACTGCATAACTTTTGTACAGTATATAAATAAAGTAGCACTGGAATATCTACGAGCGGCTAATTTTATTTTGCGATACTAAATTAACAGAAAATTAGTAGAATTTACTCCAATAGTTGGAACTTTATTGCATTAAAATAGCTTAACTGGTATTAAAAGAAGGGTTTGTTGTACCCTTTTAATGCGCACAAATATTTGATGTTATAAACAGTATAGCGATAATAGTTAAAAAACGGTTTATACGTTATAGATTTTAGTGAAAATATCCGTTTCAAATTCTTCTAAACAAAAACGGACAATTTCTGCAATTTTATACGAGACACTTATGGACAAACGGTCTTGAATGTTATCTGTGTTTTAGGTTTGATACTATTTGGGCCGATAATATGCCAGTAGCGTTCCAATACTGACCCGTTTGTAGATTTTCATAATGAGGGTACAGTTATTAAATTGCGTGTCGTCCATCGTGATTCGTATCACGTACACGCTTATAATATATGTGTGAGTGTACGTGTGAATACAGTGCTTCCATACACCGAACGAACTGTCGCAGTGATGTCGGGCGCAAAAACTAATATATCGAACAAAAAACACTACTAAAATATTTATAAATATATGTAAACAAGAAAATAATTTAATAATAAATTTTCTTGACTTTCCAAGCGACAATATTTACACCGTCCTACACATGTGATGATCATTATTACTTTAGAAAGTTTCTTAATAAAATAAAAAAGAATAAAGACAATAATATAATATGAATAATTAGTATAATAAGACTATGTTAAGAGTTATATCGTGACACACGGAACTTTTATAAATAAGTCGAGGGTAAGCATAGTGAAATGAAATGTGGAGTTACACAGCTTGTTCTTTTTTGGTGTGTAATGATATTATGTGTGAAAATCTGGACTTATGTTCATTCTGAAATAGAAAATTATTAAACTATATCTACGCCTGAATTTTGCGTTCTTAGCCTAACTTGGTTGTAAATGTGTATTGTATAGTAGGCATTAGTATAAGTTATAGTTGAAATGAACCTACATGCCTTTATGTAAATATGTTTGGTACCTACAATTAATTGAACCGTATATTGAGCGAAATATTATTGCCATAATTTTACAGGATTTATCGCTCGTAGGACATGTATAATATTTTTATACTCGATAGTTTAACCGAGATTACGATTTCTTTTTCTTTTTACTTTTAAATCTAGAAAAAAGTAATGATTATAAAAAAAGATTATAAATAAAAGGATATGTGCAATTTCTTTATGAGGCCATACTCGTCATACTCATTTATCAGCTATTCAAACAAATATCTTTAAAAAATTCGTATAGAAAAAAACAATGTATTTATATTTTTCAGAGTAAATGGAAATATGTTTTAAGTCATAAAAGTTCATACGATTTTTTTTAATAGCAATGGCAATTTAATATAAGAAGAATTATATACATATATATATATATACATACACATATATATATTGACATGATTATTCTATTGTTAATTGCATGTAAAAGATGATTGAGTTATGTTAAATAATACATAAATTGTCTAACAAAACACCATATTGAATACATGTAAAGTAAAAATATTTGTAAAGTGTGCAAGAATGTTTGGCTGCAAGAAGATACTTACTCGATTAAAATATATTGTATTTACCCAAAAGTGATGAATAAGTATACATATTCAAAACATTAAATAAAGTTATGAAAAATATTAAAATAATTTTTCATTTGATTCACATTTTTCTATTTTCAATTTAAAACATAAATAACACAGTACAAAGGCTCTTCAAAAAGGTTTAGTTTATATATTACTACATTATGAAAAAAAATGAACTGTAACATAAAAACAAAAGTAATATAAAAATCTCATCTTTATCCATTACAATGTAACTTGTAAATTAATAGTATACACAAAAAATTATAACCCTGTTACATAAAATAAAATGGAAAAAATGTACATTTTATCATTTTTATTGAATTATTTAATAGAACACATTTTCTAATTAATGTGGAATATTGAAAACTGTTTGAAATATTGCTGTGTTATAAGTTTTAATTTGCTAAAATGACTTTTTGATTTTTACTTTGAATAATACAATTTCATGAGCTGCTATGTGTAATTTATTTTTATAAAATTTAATTATCATACATTGCACACACACACACACCTTTCATCACAGTGCCATTATAAAAGTTCTTTTAAATTTTCATTGAAAATAAAAAATTATAATATTACAATATTACATGAATCTTATTATTAACGATAAAATTCAATTAAAATAGTTCTAGCTAAACATATATGCCAACCCATAACAACAGGAACAAAACACCGAATCCTGAAAATATTGCTGCTACTAAGGAAATTAGTAACTCTTTAAATATATCCCTTGTAAACTTTGTACTGGTTACTTCATATACGAAGAACCAGGCTGTAAAAAAGATTCCAATACCTAGCAAAATAAGTGCTAGAAGTGGAAAAACTGATGGATTGATTGGTGATACATATCTTGCCATAGATTTTAATTCCAGCTATAAACAAAAAATAAATAACTTTTTAAGTATAGCCGAGAAATACGTCCAAATTATGTTAATGTTTTTAATAGATATAAAGTAAAAATAACGTTGAATTATTGAAAAAGGGAAATCAACAATATTTATTTCATCTAAAACAATTTCAAGATAATATATTACCGTCATTTTTATGGGATTTATTGATGTCGACGTGGCTTATACGATAACCTCCAAGATCTTGTGTAACAACTACACCAAATATCTGTTTTCCCCTAATGAAACGTACAAAATAAAAGATATTAACTTTTAATCGAATGATATTATGTAATATTATACTACTATTGAACGTTAAAACGTTAAAAGCACCTCAGTAATTTCTCTTAAACACAGTTCTTTTGCCGGTATAAATAACGCCTACAAGATACAGAATCTTAAACACAATTCACACGCAAAGCCAGTCAGCGGGGCTAAGAATGTGTCAGTGTCTGCAATGTTCATCTCTAACCATTATTGCGATCCACGCGCATATAGTCCAAGAAATTGGGTTATTTGGTGTATGTATTGGGCTCGATATATCAGAGTGATACAGACTAATCAGCTATATTGAACAATATTATACAATTTTTCAACAATTTAGATTCAATGACTGAAGTTACGCTCTGCAGCAGGTCAACATTCATGCAGGTGTTATTACGTCAGTAATGTTGCGTTCTTTAGTTGACACAAGTATTTTACGAATAAATCTCATACAGATAAATTCTATCGTAGAAATTCAAATTATTAGAAAGTAAACTACCTTTATATTGTTGAAATTGTAATTTGCTAGAACATTTTATTTTCCACAAAATTTAAACTCGATTTTGCTACAAAAGAAAATTATGTATAAAATATTTAAGACAATTTAATCATGCAAAGCATGGTTTAATGTTAAATAATCTCTCAGCTGTTAATCAAAACAATATTCTTGAAATAATTAATCTATGTTTTAAATATTGTCAAATTTCGTATTCCCACTTTTACCATGTAAAGGAAAATGGCGACAGAGTTGGACACTTGCAGCGCTGCAGCGTCGTTGTTCTCTGGTTCTCTGAGCTGCTCTGAGCCTTCTAGACTCTATACGAGGATCGTCAAAGCTGGTCAAAGCCTAGAGATTTCTACATGAGAATAGGTCATAAAAAGAAGGAGAATCACTCTCTCTATCTGGTGTATGTAGTATTCTTACATATATAGCATAATAGGCGAGAGAGTGCTATGTAAATGTAGTGTATGTGCAATATCTCTGCCCTGTGTCGTGATTTTTGCTTTATTATCGCACAAGGAAGGAGTGCAGAGGTTTCTCTACTTATCTCCTTATTTATCAGATTCTTAGTGGAAAGCAGCTCCCATATTCTCAGGGACAGCGTCTCCTGGTTCTTGCTCGTAGCAATCTGCAACAGTTGGGTCAGTGAAGAGAAAAAACGGGATTGAACGTATGTCTCCTTACCCCCCGGGGCGCGAGCGTATGCAAGCGTGTGTACTGTATTAGTTAATAGGTGTGCGTCGCGCCAGAGATGCTCTCGTGAATCTCACAACTTTCTTGAAAAAAATATCCTTTCACCCCCGCGTGTGCAACGCGAGTAAAAGATTTTTCATTGCGAGAATCTTGTTAATCCTGAACCTACACTAGATTGTTTCTACGCATCCAGTGAATGCTTTAGAAATACTCTCGGTTACGTTGAATCTCGTGATTCATACAATAATCGATGCGATAATTATAATCTTTCACGCGTGTGTATTTATCGCGTTATTTGTTTATTAAGACAAGATTAATACTGCAAATCATACGAACTGATATAAGCGTTAACTTTAAATCGTTTTCCTTTTATTCTTTTCAATACTTTCGACGAGTTGAGAATATTAAGTAGTACTTTTACGCTCTAAATTTAGAATCTGTGTTTAATAAATTATATTGAATTGTCTTTCAGTGGATATCATGCATTATTTGTGTTAGTGGTTTCTTGTTATAGAAACATCTATGGAACTTTCAATCTAATTGTAAAACTAAACATTAAGTCAAAAAGTGTCAATAGACATGAAGAGAAATAACAAAATGTTGCCATCAATAGTAGTGACAATTTCCTCAAATGAGTAAGATTGCATTGACCTAAAATGCTGCTTTGAAAGTGTTAAATGATTTTTATAATGTGTCTATCTTTTTTTAGTAAAAATTTTGCAATATTATGGTTTGACGCAGTACCAACATAAACTGACGTCAACATTATTACAATACTCTCATTGTATTAATATGGATTCTCCACCATCGTATTCATTGAGTGTTACTGGACCGCTAAGCGATATTGGCAGTAGCGGTATAGGAGGGTCTATATCCAGTGACTCTGTTCGAGCACATTTTGCTACCACAGAGGTTTGAATGACTCTTTGTTCTTGTAAATATTAATTTATTTAAATAGATTTTATAAAATACTAAAATTTTTGTTTTTGATACTAATATGCTTTGATGACTGTTATTTAAATTAAAATTATAAATTTGAATTATAAACTTTTCTTGCAAAAAAAAAGTTTAATTACAAGGTAACAGTTGAAACTATTTATTTTGATAGCTGCAGGAAAGTGACATGGAGAGCAAATCATTGTCACAGGATTCATTTGATTATTCCGATGGAATGCATGGTGAAAATTTTAATACTTTGAAAAAGGGGCCTACTTGGACAGATGTCTTATCTGCTGCAGCAGCAACTGTAGCAGAACAAAGGAAACTGGAAGTAGTCGATATAGCTATCAAACCTCCACCTGAATTTCAAGATAGTCCATCACCTCCAGATACCTCTGCGTCATCATTAGAACCTCTTTCTTCTGATAATACTATTCTAGATGCAAGAAGAAGAGCTGCAAATAGGTGTATTTATGAATTTGCTGAGAGTTTAGTCGAAACAATAGTTGAAGAAGCTTTATCAATATCATGTCGAATATCTTGGCCAGAAGGAAAAATAATTTTAAAACCTACTACAAGACATCCACCTAATGCTGAAATAATGCACATGACTTGTAATAACCGAGCAAATAAAAAGTAAGTTTTAGTTTTTAGTTCTGTTAATCACGTGTATTTTAAAGCAATAGTTTTTTTTTTGTAACTGCGAAAATTTTGTTTTGCTTCTTAAATTAAATTAACAATGATTTTTTGTAGTAATTCTACACGTATATGGATGTCTGACTATTTAACGTCTTCCTCACCTGGATTGACAACAGCTGGTTACCAAGGCGCTATAACTATAACTCCATTTAGCACCTTAAACCGGCCCAACTCTCGATCTTCTCTAGCTTCTTCACGGTTGTCAAGCTCTCACAATTCTATCAATACGACAGGTTTGAGCAACAAAGCCGACGATAGTAGCTTCATTACTTCAGCCATGTCACACGACATTCTAACTACTAGTCAAATCAGCGATATGTATAATGTGCCCTTCGATTCAGATATTTATACGGTCCCTATAGATGTAGTACGACCATTACATCACGAACTAAGAACGCCTCAGCGACCTAAAAGGCATAAGCATCATAGAAAAAGGAGGAGAAACGTATCGGCAAGCTCTCAAAGCGAATTTGAATATCATATACAACCGCAGCCAACGAGACATTACTGTGGAAGTATGATAGGCAAACCAAGGTCCATTGGGTACGTTAAATCCCATAAGACGCTGGCGGATAAGTGTTGCAACGAATCGGGTGCTGCGGCGGCATCTGTCAGTACCACTTCTAATGGTAGTTGTGGTATGTTTATAATATTAAGTAATTTTATATATCGAGAAAATCTTCAAGTTCTTTTTTCAATTTTTCGTTAAATTAACATAATTGCTTAAAATATGATTTATTATTTGAAATTAGGTAATAATGGAAAGAGACACAGTGTGCCTGGAACTTCTGCAGCGGCAACAGCAGCAGTGGTTGCAGGTCGACAACAGCAACAACTTCAACAGCAACAACACCATTGGCAGACAAAAACTTGTAACAGTCATGTACGAAACATCGGCGAGCCAATTCACATGACTTTGCATGAGGTGCGTCAGTATCTGCAGACTTTGTATTCTTCGGGTTCCAGCGAAAGTTGTAGTGAGGCTAAAATGAAACGCGATAAGATGACCAAGATGCTACCCCAACAGAGCATCGGTCAATCGTCCATCCACCTAGCTCCTATGCCTAAGCTTCTTAATTTAAATAATAATAATAAGTACAGCAATCCCTTCAACACCGACTCTTCTACAACGAACACGCCTATATCGAACAAAAGTAGTAATGGCCTCATACAGCATAATAACAATAATATTAATAATAACAATAATAACAATAATAATAGTAGTAGTAATGCCAAAAAACATAAGAAGAATTCCCTTTCCACGTTAAAGCATAAAAAAGCGAAGGATGAACAACTGTTACGCAGCGATGAATTGAAAACACTGGATGGTACTGACAGTACTGGGGGCACCAACAGGGAAAAGATGAAAAAAAGCCAGCGGAATTTCTCATTGAATCTTAAGCAAACCCTATGTAATATTTTTAGGTACGTTATTGCCCGAGATATTATACTATCTTTACTATTTTAAAAGAATTATCTACTTTATATTTTGCATATTTAAACAGGTTTAAGAAGATTGGTTCTCCAGAGCATCAAATCGTTACAAAACGTAATAATGGACATCATCCACAACAGGTTGCTGACATTATCGTGCAGGACGAGGACGATCTTGTGGCTGATTATGATCAGCATCCTAATCACCAAGTAAACAATAATAACGGTACCTCGGTAAATGGTGATCTCGATGATTGCGAGGTAACGACGTCAGGAGTTGTGAATACTACTACGACTGTAACAACATCGCAAAAGTTGCCTTTCTTCAAACGTGCTCTACCGCCTTTGCCTAAAACTGTTAACAACGGTCATGTAGAAAGTCTGGAATCTCAAGTAGGAGTTGCCGAAGGGGCTGTTGCCAACGGAGTAGCGCCAATGTGTGAGTCTCCAGTTAATTCCGTGCACCAGGTCGCTCAAGCAAGAGCCCAACAGCAGTCTTCGGTAGATAATGGAGATGAGTTGCCTAACGAGGACACCAGTATGGATTTTGCTGCTAGTATAGAGAAAGTAAAAGATGTAAGTCTTAATTTAGATCATTTAAATTAGTTTTTTTTAATTGGTTTAAGTATGACTTTATTGTTGTTCTCTTCGTTTCAGTATGGATGGTATTGGGGTCCCATCAGTGGAGAAGCTGCTGAAAAAATTTTGTCCAATGAACCTGATGGCTCATTTATAGTTAGAGATAGCAGTGATGATCATTACATATTTTCATTATCATTTAGACTAAACAGTTGTGTTCGACATGTTAGAATTGAACATGATCAGGGTAATTAGACATTACTATCTTCCGTCTATTTGTTTTTAATAAAAATGAAATTAAAAGAATGAAAGTATTCTAAAAAGATTTTTACTATTAATAACATTTATAAATTAATTTATATGGGATTTTAGGTAATTTTAGTTTCGGCAGCTGTACCAAATTCAAATCCCATACAATAGTGGATTTTATAGAGAATGCTGTGGAGCACTCCCGCAGTGGTCGTTACCTCTTCTTCCTGCACCGCCGGCCCGTACTTGGTCCAATGCGTGTCCAGCTTCTTCACCCGGTTTCCCGATTCAAGCAGGTCCAGAGCCTCCAACATACCTGTCGTTTTGTTATTTTGAAGATGGTGCGCAAGGACTTGATCCCCACCCTTCCTCTGCCTCGACGACTGATTGATTATTTGAGCGCACCTCACTATTATAGCGAGCAGTTGGCCTATGAACAGGAGGACCGCGTCGAGTCACCAGTAAGCTCATCGACGGGTGAGCTCGAAAAGATCTGTTTCACGCCGCAGGGCTTGTCGTGAGCGATGGCAACGAGCGCGACAATGCGCCCAAGTTTGGTTAATCTTCTTCCCCCTCAACGTGCATTACTAACGTTACGATGCCGATGACATGACTTGTAAAATATATTATGACGTTAATTAATTTAACTATTGGGTCACAGTGCGATTGTGAATGTCGAGTGGAATTAGAGAAGTAAAAAATGAGTCTGTACTCTCCATGGAGATATCATGGTTACAGTGCAGTAGCGCTCACGAGGAGTGTCTCTTAAATGATTTGTGTCATTTTGACAAAGGAGTTGCTTTAGATTGGTAGACTATTTATGAGAAAAATTAGAATATTTGCACTCCTTAGATTAATTTAAACTAGATCATTTTATAAAAAGCATCTTGTAAAGAAATTTTTAAGAGCTTCAATATTTTATTTGTTATAAATAATTAATTTTACTTGTAATGAAATCGCATTGCATCTAGTTCAAAGCCTTCTATAAATGTGAATTGAGCTGAAAAAGTTAAATGTAGTGAACTATACTTAAAATGTTGCTCAAAAAAGAATAGTTTTAAAGGCAGATAAAGATTTTAATCGAAATTTTTTAATTTGAAGCAATTCTAGTCTAAATGTTTATGAGCGCTACTGTACATAATGTGTAAAGTAACTTTTTTCATCGAGTCATTTTACGTTGGAAAAGTAATGTCGAATTTACTTTTGATTCCACGTTGACTTTTGATTAGTATGTAAATTGTAGTTATTTTTCATTGGAGAATTCAAGTTGTTTTATATAATTATGAATTGTTGTCGAGTAAAGTCTGGTTTTCGGTTTATAAGAAATACTATTGTTGTGAATTTAAATTATTATTAATATATGACTATTATGATATGTTCATTGAAAGTATAAAGCGAATATTCGGTTACTTTTAACAATTATTATTGTTATCTATCTTGTAATAAGCATAAGATGCAAACGAGATAAAAATTGAATCATTTTACGAGTGCGAGACACCAGAGATCTTTTTATACTCGTATTATATTATGAACTATAATACATAACACGATACTAAATATATATTGGACTAAGTTAGAAAAACTCTTGTAAATTCGGGGTTTAGTTTAGTGCGCTCACATGACGCGCAAAAGCCAAACGTACATGTAATAATTCAGTTGACCGCAAGCTATATAAATAGACGGCTTGTCAAACAACCGCCGAAGTATGCGTACATTACGTTTTATGAAATTTTTTCCTATTCTCGGGAATTGGAAAATACCTAAGTAACCAACGTAACGGTGATGATGAAGAGTTTAGTGCAATATGTAATCATTCTTAGAATTTGAAAGCAGCGATTGTTCTTATGCGGCCAATGAGAACGAAGTTGTAGCGTGACATTTGTCATACATTTTTATAATCCCCATCCCTACTCCTTCCCTCAAATTGTATACTAAGTTTCGTTATACCCAATGAATTTCTAGATCTCGTCATTTTTCTACAATATATAGACATAATATATAAATATATTTTTTTTTACACCTTTTAGCTAGTTATTGTTTGATGCGTGCGTCTAGTGAGTTTTAAAACCAAAAAGCAAACTGTACGGATAATTTAATTTACGTGAATTTTTTATTACTTCGCTCCATTCACGCGACATCATACTATGCGTCGGTGCTCCGATATTATAAGCAGCTTACTCTTCAGCATGTAAGAACAATATTGAAAAAAAAATTATGCGTACATGGATACGCACGTACGCACGCACACGCACACACGTTCAGATGCATTTACATGGTTCCATGAAAGAGCATCTTGAAATTTTTATATAGGCATTATACTAAATGTAACAAAGAAAATTTAAAAATGTACGAGTTAAATGTTGCAGTTAGCCCACCGAAACCCGAAATTTTATATTATATTTTTATTTTACATAGAGATTGATATAGTATTAAAACAGAAATCATTTGTGATTAGCTTAAAGCGAAAAAATTGTTTTGTTTAACCGTAGTCAGTTTGTCGATTTTTGAGTCAATAATAAGTAGCTATAGAATAAGTAAAAATTCCTTTAAAACAAAGGTAATGTATCTGTGTTCCGATAAAATGACTACCTTAAATTAATAAAATAATGAGTGATAATTAACTATAAAGTAAATTTTAATTTTTTTTACTGTATCCATGCGGAGTATACGATTTTATATACCATGTAAATTCATCCATACAAGCATTCATACCTACATACACACCGTAATTGACGTTATTATACATATAAGAAAGATTTGATTAGTTGATAATAAATGAAATACATACTAGTGTTTAAACGAACAAAAACACATACAAATACAAAGAGAGCAAGCGAAGACTTCATACGTGATACGCAAAAATAATTTGCGCGGGCATTGTGATTTCGTTTAAAATAAATAAAATTCCGTCTATACTATGTGATGTCATAATTTCCTTCCTTTCACTGTTTGAAAAATGCGTAAAGAATTTTATGTTATGATTTTATTAAAAATTTATAAAATATATCAATTTTATAATAATGTTTTAAAAAAGTCTTACAAACTAAACTATCACAGTTTCACTTAATAACATTTATTACACTCTATTTTGTTGGCGATCATCAGTTGATGACCATATTGCTCTAGCATACGACTTTGTACATGTTTTAACATTTTTTCATAAGTTTGGTGCCAAATACAACTTTTTGTGTTCGTAACAGTCCTGTGAGAAAAAATTAAAATTATGCAGTTTAATACACATTATAATTACTTCTACTTTGTATAAGCATGTCTTCTTACCTATGTAGACACTTCAATAGAATATGTAAATCAACTAAACGGTGTTTTCTAGGTAATACTCCGAGGTAAGTAGTTAAGGAAAGAAAATCAACATCATTTATATCCGAACTATTAATAATCCATTCACGTATTTGTAATTTTACCTATTTTTATAAAGTACATTAGCAATAGTGATGATGTATAATTTTTATTTTATACTTTCATGTTTAACAATACCTGAGATATAGGAAGATCTAAAAGACAATTCACCAAATTTGATAACATTTCTGTATGTTCTGCATTTCCTTTTGAAGAGTCAAAGTAAATACTTTTATTTACATTTGAAGATTCAGCAACTGGTTTAACTTGTGGATTGTTTTCGTTTGGTATTGCAGAATTGTTACCAATTTTATTATCAACACTTTTAATGTTTTTATTTAGAGGAGGCGATATTTTCGTTTTTGATTCTTTTTTTACTGTTTTTTTTACAGCTTTTGTTTTACCAGATTTTACTTTTGAAGTTTTTGGCAGTTTCTTTTCACTTTTGAACATATCCCATCCTCGATTAGCCATGTTTTTTGAACTTTTTGTTTCTTTTGCCTGCTCTGTATGATTTTTTTGTCGTTTTTGTGCATTATAATAAGATTTCACTTCATTCTGAACGTCATCTGGTAATGCTGCTAAAATCTCTGGGTCAATTTGAGAGAATGATAAAGTTTTTTCAAAATTTTGATTAAAAGTAGTTTTATTTTTGATTGTATCATTATTTATTTCATTAATACGAGTTTCTTCACTGATTTCATTGTCTTTATTTTGTTTGTACTCATTCAGAATTTCATTACGAATATCTTCGGGTAGCTCAATCAAGACCTTCATATCTATGTCTTGAATATCTGGCATTTTAACTTTTCCTCTAATGTTTTCTGAGAATGGTTTCTTTTGTTTAAAATATTGAGATTGAACTTTTTGTTTTAGCTGACTAGAACTTTTAAATGATTGATTTACTACTGGTATATTAATTTCATCAATAATTTCTTTTTTTTGTAAATTATATTCAGGTTCTTGCAGTGGTTTAACTTTTGGCGATATTATTTCATTGTTTTCTGGTGAATCACTATCATTCAATATTTTATCAGATATTACTTGATCTAAATTTAAAGAAATTTCATTTGCTTTAATAAAGTTTACATCATCATCTCTTAAATTATAATTATTTACAAGTTTTGACTCTGATCTATTTGTATTCAAGGAATTAGATTCACTATTTTTGTATTTTGGGCCTTGCATTTTATCAATAAATTTTAGTAGACTAAATTTAGTATCCTTAGATTTTAATGATTCCAATTTAGTTATCTGAATTCCAATACCTCTTGCATCTTCAGGATTTTCATTTAACTGATTCCAAAGTAATATAACTTCCCTAAAAATGAGATATAAAGCTATATATAGTATTTTTAATGTTAACTGACATTAAAAACTATTATGTTAAACTTATGTTATAATAAATACCTTGCAATAATGGCAGGATCATCAGTAGGTGCTACAAGATTTTTTGATTTATTATAAGAATCACACAGACCATGACCCATAAATTTTGTTGGTTCCTTTGGTGCTTCTTTTGCTCTAAACAAGACTTTTAAAGTTATGCATTTCCCTTTTAAATTAACCTTTTTTAATCTATCGCTAATTTCGTCGCTTAATTTTTTTAGGAATTCATGTGCTGCGTCAGTATTTTGAAATCTGATACCATAATTTACTTCTGCAGATATTGATTTCCTAACATGTTCCAAATTTAATTTACTATGATCTATTCCTCGACACATATCATACAATTGTTGACCATTTTTTTTACCAAATTCTTTTTGTAATTCATATACAGAAATTTTTTCTAAATCTGCACATGTTTGCACATTCATTTGTTGTAATTTATGACTTGTTGAATATCCAACTCCTAGAGTAATAATGATAATAAGGTACATTTTTCTACCATAATAGATTCATTGCAAAATATTTAATAAATATACAGAATTAATTGAAATATATCAAACCTGGTAAATCTCTCACATTTAATGTCCTAACAAAATATTTCATATCTTGCCCACTTAAATAACATTGGCCATCAGGCTTAGCTTTTTTAGTTGCTAATCTTGCTTGTAATTTATTGTCACCGAACCCAGTTGAAACAGGACAACCAGTTTTATTTTTAATTTCATTTCTAAGTACAGTAGCAAATTCTAGAGGATTTAAACCAGTTGATTGACAAATTCTTGTACAATTTGCATACATTTCATCACAGCTAACTGCTTCAATATCCAAAGTATAAGAAGCAACAGTATCATATAAAGTACAAGCTACTTCTTTATACTCTTCAAAGTTATATCTAATAGTTTTTAGTTCTGGACAAAGCTTTAAAGCCTGTCCTAAAAACATTCCATTTTTAATTCCAGCTTTCCTGGCTTCATAAGAACAAGAGGCTATTTCTGACATTGAACCACAATCATTGGAATCATTCGATGTACTTTGTTTATTTCCTTTAGCATGTGCTACTGCAATTGGAAAGCCTTTTAACTCAGGGTGATTGCGAATACCTACTGACACAAAAAAACAATCCATGTCTATATGCATAATTATTTGTTTTTTCTCTGCCAAAGATGGGATATTTTCATTTGTAGAGGAATTATTAAAAAAATCATCATCAGAGTCTGAATCATTGACCTTATTTGAGGGTCCAGGTTTACAAAGCTTTTCATAAGCAATCTTTTTTAAGGCCTCCAGACCTAGAAATTTTTCATTACTTTTATCTCGAAGATCATTTATGTAATCTTTAAACATTGCCCCCATTGTTGCAATATGATGTAGACGGGAATTATGGTAGAATTCTGCTATGAATTCAGGATTTTTAGAACAATTTGAAACTGTTGTGGAAGTCTCTGTGTGTTTTGACACTAATGATTGAGTATTGTTTGCAACAGATATTGCATTAGATTCAAAATTTTCAGTACAGTTAGAGATTTTTGAGTTTGAAGAGGTTGATGTAGGTTCTGGTTTATTTTGTTTAGATATTAACGAAAAAATGGATGCCTGATTTTTTATGCTTTGAGAATACAGCAGGTAATGTCTATAGTCGAGTAGTTTTCCCGCCTTAACACTATCTACAATCCATTCTGGTTTGCAAAGTGGTAAGGGATTTTGTGCTTTTTTATAAGCTACAATTTTTGAATAAGGTAAATTTGAAGCAATCATATGAGTAGTGCCATTAGATCTTAGGTAATGATGATAAATTCCACCATGAGCCATCATAATATGTTTCAGTTCCTCTGAAGAAGGATTTGTATAACCATTAACAAAAATAGCCACACCATTAAATATTTTTGTTGCATTTGAAAATTCATTCTTTGCTATTTCCTGAAACTGATCTTGTAGTTTTGATTTTTTAGCTGCCATATAAGATCCCTATGAAAGATAATACTTTTTAATGAATTTTAATGTATAATACATTATTTAAAAAACACAAAGTATTTTTAAAAAAAAGATTGTAATTTAGCTTCTTAATAAATATAAGTGTTTGCAGCAGTAATTATTTAAGTTTACCCAATCTTCGCAGCAATCTGCCCATGCAGCTTTCTTTTTTTCAGTCATGTTTCGAAATATTTACATTAGTTATGAAATTAATTTAACATTTTGATGTAAGTCATTCTTTAATGTTTATTAAGCCAATTATGCCAATTAACATCATCATATACAAACATTTTGAGGTTAGTCGCAGCAGTAAATACTTAGATATACTGTTTTATCCACTTGTTTGCATTGGCTCATAAACCTAGTGCAGGTTCCTGTTCCTTGTTGATTTAGATGTAGTCCGTTACTCCATAAAAATTGCTTTTTTCAAATTTTATTTTCTTCATTGTATAGTGGCATATATTTAATATGTAATGTTATTTTTATAAATGAATTAACTTAATTTAAAGTTTCTATTAAATATTAACTATTTCTTTCCAAATATATAAATTTTAACTTTTAATGTAATATAAAGAAATAAATAATTAATTTATTATTTAGGTACGTATTTTGTAAATTATTTAGAATAATGCTGAGGACTAATCAAATTGATAATAATTTTTATCCAAATTTGCATAAATTGAGCCTGTCATTTTATATTTTTAAATGTTCATTTAGTTATAGACCTAGAGATCTTGCATAAGCATGTTATTTAACAAATTGAGCAAAATTTAATTTTAGGCATTTATAAAGTCGTTTATTGTTTTCATAGGTTCGAAACAAAGGAACTAAAACAACAAAGTCGAAATTCAAAATCCTTCAGGGCACATCTGTGACCCGCTGCACTTCATTCCGTACTATTTACATTTTCGGGACCAACCAAACTTTTGGGTAACATATTGTAAATTTTAGTTTTTGACAACGCCCGCGTATAAAACTAATAGTCTTCGTTCTTCCGCAGAAAAACCTCAATAAAGAGAGAAAATTACCTTACGGTGATTCAAAGGTGATACGCGTCCTTGCCTTACGGGGGCTTCTTAGCTACCCCTAAGAAAGAGACCCAGCAAATCCTAGGACCGTATCGCCATTTTGAAGGTAAAGGCATGAAGGTACACAATAACTAGCTCTGTAACTTCTCGTTTGCAAATAAACTATCGGCTACGGCAACACTAAAATACGAATTTTTCCCCATCATGCAGAAGCGCAAGTCTTGTACATTAAGTCAAACACGAGCAACTTGTGAAAATCAGCTGATGCGCGTTTGCTCCCTGGAGTCGAACACTCGGTCGACGGGAAGGCAAGCGGAACTCAGGCGAAAGCGACAGAGTCACTCGAGGACGTCCGAAAGCTCCAAAGGTTCTTTAGTCAGTTCCATCAGTCGGAAGGAGACATACGATTACCTCGAGTCCCTTTTCCAACTCGACAAGCCCATCTGCCTCAGGTACGAGGATTTTCCCTTTCACAAGACACCTGTAGAGGAGAAGCCTATTGAGAAGCTAGAGGAGAAGCTCGAAGTGAGCTCCCAGGCGAGCAGCGACGGCTCGAACTGCGATGAAGCAGAGTTCAAGGATCCGGTCAAGCTACCCTTTGACCTTAAGGCTTCCCTGCAGGATTTGATGAACAACATTAAACCGCAATTCGCGTTACCTTTTGATGAAATATCCCTGGTTTGTTCATTTTTTGTCAAAAAAAATGTCAAAAATGACATGTCAAAACAATGCAATCGTTACATCGAGATATAGTTTTAGACACTTTGAATTTGGTGCTTCAGAAATCCGATCCCGAGGAAACAGCGCAGGAAAAGCTCAACGCAATAGACCTAGAAGCGTTCGACAAGATGCTACATCTGACCAATATGCAGGAAGATGATTGTCCCAAGTAGGCACAATAACTCTTCCAAGTGTTCTAGCAAGATTCGTGATAAAATACTCTGTTTGACGGCAGAACGGCAGTCGACGAGTACTGCGAACGTCTCGTAGCTGGTGGGGACAGAGAGGATGAGGACGACGAGGAGGACGAAGACGAGGTCGAGGCTGCCAAGGCCGCGGCGAAGGCGCAGGAGGCGGCTAAGTCTGAGTCGATGACAGATAAGTCGGTGGGGGCTGAAACCAAGTCCAAGCTCGACGGCGATTCGTTCTCTAATGCTCCAAGCATGAGTCCGAGCCGTTACGAGGACGAAAACGAGGGTGAATGCGGCTCGCCTAGCATCTACGCGCCCAAGCACACACTGCCGCCTGGCGTTGGCGGAGGTACTTACCCGACACCCTTCTTTGTCATATGTCATCAAAGATGTTAACTCAATTGGGAAATGTATGGGCCGCAGGAGTATCGGTCGGCTGCAACGAGCACCAGGATTCGGTGATGAGCTGCGTGCCTGTTGGAGAGTCCCTCGTCATCGACGGAATGGTCCAGGCCGAGCAGCACGCCTGTCGCATCCGCGAGGACATACAGTGCCTGATGGGCGTGATTGACGACATGAGCAAGGTGCGTTGTGCATCCATCGCTAGTTCTTTTATTGCGCGAAGCTGCCTCTGATAATGCCTAAACGTCCCGAAAGAAAACGGAGCTGTCTGAGCGGGACACCCAGTTAATCAAGGACACGCAGAACACCGTGATGAACAAGGTAGGCGAGCTCAATGAAATCACGAGGAAGCTCCAGCGCAGCATAGGCCTCGTTGACCCCGGCACCCACACCTTCGCTAAGATGTTCGACATGCTGCCGATGCCGCATACAACGGTACGAGCCTGCATTGGTTTGTTATTCATTACCCACACTTTCGCACTTGTTTCCATAGTTGGCTGAGTGTTCTAAGCCGTGCGACCAGCCCAATGATTGTGAAGAAGTGAGCAATTTTGCCAAGTTTGTCTTTCCCGAGACCGAATATCCCGAAGAAAAGTTAGTTTGCGAAAAACACCAATTGCCGAAATTCGTTTTAACACTGTGAATACAATAAAGTGTTTACAATAAAGGTTACCACGTGTTATCGTTTGTGGAAGCACAGAGGAGAACTTTCCGAAAATCGTGGTTGCCGATAGTAGGCCGAAAAGCCGAAGCGATTGCTTCCAAAATATAGCGGGGAAATTGACCGAGTCTCTGTGCATGCAGGAGAAATTGGTAAAGGAAAATGCTAAGCTGGAGGGCGGAAAGTACGTATTCACTGGCGATATGAAATCGCAATAATACTTTTTACAATTATTCTTTCTAAAAATTAGTTTCGAGTAAATATTCCTAGTCTCGTATCAATTGTAATCTAATTATATAGAGTTGAAATGAATTGGCAATTCGCACTTTCTTTAATATAAATCTTTTTTCGTAAAATACGTTTTACTAATGATGAATCCATTATGTCAAGATAAACAAAAAGTTCAACCTGCAATTTATGTCCATCTAGGTTTAATGCAGGATTTTTATAAATTTGAATAATTAGCTCCAATTGTAATTGCATATAAATGAAATTGTGCGTATATCAGATTCCTCCTGGAGAAGGAGTTAATCGCAAAGGAAAATATCGTGGATAACATGGATCGAAGGATTTGGGGTCTGCAAACGGAAATGAGGCTGGTCGTGAACGAAAACATAGAGATGAGGAAGAAACTGAGTTGCCTCGCTGAGCAGCAACAGCAACAGTACACGGGCTCGAGGCCTGGCACTGGTAAATCCGGGTGCAGTGGCTCGCCCCGGCGCAGAGGCATCAGTTTCGAGAACGACGACTGCCCAGGCAGTTAGTACCTTTTGAACTTCCAAATTTAAAAGTGGCGGCATGCCCGAAAAATCAGACACGATCGACTAGGTCGGCCGTCGACCCCCGGGCGGATTTGCGGGGGCGGCTCGCCGCGGCTGGCGGGCGGCGCGTCGAACGGCGAGGACTGCTGCCAGAAGCTCCGGGAGACGATGCGTCCGGACGCCCGCGTGCGACCAGTGCCCCCTGTCCCCGGGCTCCCGGGCGCCGGCGAGCCGCGGCGGTGGCTGTGGCAAGGGGGCCGGGGGCGGCTGCGGGGCGGCCCAGTCGCCGCGCGGCCCCGCCGCCGGCGCCTGTCCCGCGGAGATCGAGGAGAAGCTGAACAACTACGGGAACAACACGCGGCACCTGGTGAGCCCGCGAGTACTGCCCCGTCCGCCGATCTCCTCACGCCCATGTGTGTACGCCCCCAGGGTGACCAGCTCTGCTGCATCGAGAACGAGGTGCGCAACCTCCAGGCGGAGTTCCTCAGCATGCAGCGCGAGCGCAAGCAGCTGGAGCAGAAGAAGAAGCAGCTCGAGGCCGGGGGTCCCTGCCCCGCGTGCGTCTGCTGCCCGGAGCCCCCCAAGCCCGTGGCCTGCCCGCCCAAGGTGCGAGAGCCCTGCGACGGCCCCTTGATATCTCATTCTGATATTATATTTCTGACTCTATGCTTGAACTCTTCAACTTGAATTGCTTTCTCGTTGGCTGCGCAGAGGAACGAGCCGTCTTGCGACCCCTGCAACGACAACAAGCAGGTAAGCCCCCGCGCATAGCATAGCCTGGTCCCGGAGCCGTGTAACCTACCTGGCCGACGTCTCCCCAGGACGACAGCGACTGCGCCGCCCAGCAGCTGATGCAGCTTCGCGAGCAGTACGCTCGACTGCAGGACGACTACAAGAGCAAGCTGTGCGAGGTCTCGCGGATGCGGACCGACCTCGAGGGTCTCAAGCGGGAGACCCGCGAGGCCAAGGAGGAACGCGAGCGCCTCGAGATCCGGCTCTCCGACTGCCAGGAGCGCCACAAGGTCGTCGAGTGCGAGCGCGACAGCCTGCTAGGCAAGTGACGCCAGGTCCAAGTTGCCTCCCCCTCGGATAACCTCGTCTCCCCGTCGCAGGTTGCAAGGAACAGTTGGTCGAGCAGGAGCAAGCGCTGCTGGTGGCGAGGCAGCGCTACGGCGAAGCCCAGGACGAGCTCGAGGAGCTGCGCTGCATGATTCGCGACCAGGCGGCCCAGCTCGACGATTACAGGAATAAGTACCTGCAGGTTCGTTTTCGGCTTCTGCCAACCTCGGTTGATGGATCTTTATTTACGCGGCGATCTTTTCGAACAGGCTCAACAGATGGTTGAAGAGCAGCGGAGACAGTTGGATTTAATGGAGATGGACAATGCGAGGATGAACGAAAACGTCACCCTAGAAATCGGTCGCGTCAAGGTAACGTAGAAAAATTACGTAGGCCCGAATTTTTTATGATGAATTTATGCCACGCAGAGCCAGTTTCAAGAGAAGCTCGCCGAACTAGCTCCGCTGCCAGACATTTTGAAGCAGACGCAGCTGAAACTGCAGGAGACCCAGCAACTCCGAATGCTCGCCGAGCACAACTGCGAGGACTTGTCGCGGGAGCTACTCTCCTCCAAGGAGAAGATGGACGGCCTGAATTGCCAGATTAACGACCTTCAGCGGGAAGCACAGGCACTGCAGGTGAGCCCCGTTGTTCAAACAGCCTTATCAATCGCTCGCAATTCCTTACCTATTGCGCGGCGAGCAGGACAACAACAGCGACGGAGCCTGCAGGATCGAGGAGCTCGAGAGGAAGAGCAGCGAGCTGCGCGGCGAGAACGAGCGCTACAAGAGCGCCTGCGCCCGCTTCGAGGAGCAGCAGGTGCAGATGCAGAAGCGCCAGGACGAGAAGCAGCACGAGATCAGCCAGCTGGCGGCAATGCTCGACCAGGTGCGCGAGGACTCCGCGAGGCAGGTGGCCAGGACCAAGGGGCGCTGCGAGGCCATCAAGAAGAGCATGCAGGCGCAGATCAGCGACTTCGAGATACAGTTGGCCCAGTGCAGGGCGGCCGCCAAGACGGCGCAGAAGGAACGCGACGAGGTGAGTACCAGAGTGCGCACCTGACAGACCCGGCCGATTCCCCGATGCGAACTTTACTCCTTCCAGATAAGGCAAAAGATGCAGGGACAGATAGGCAACCTGAACGAGGCCCTCACGCAGGCCCAGGGTAGGATAAGATCACTCCAAGGCCACGTCGACTACCTGAAAGTCTCCTACAGCAATGTTTTCACGGGACAAGGAGAAGCTGTTGCGCCCGAAGCACCAACTGCCGGGCAAGGATACGACTCCTGTGATTGTAATTATTAATTGAAAAATTGAAAAAGATAAATGTGTTATCACGAACTTCTAATTCAAATTCTTGTTAACCAACTCAAGTTTAGTACAACTGTAACGCATATTATGATTAATGCAAGTACCTGGTGCAGGTACTTCAAAAAGAATAAGCTGTAACTTATGTTACTTTATAATAATAAAGTCAAACCAAAATGATATATTCATCTCTTTTATTACATATATAGATACTTAAAAAATGTCTTCGTCACTTTTGCAAAGTCACGTTTGCGACTATTTTCTTTTTTTTTATATTTAAATTGCCGTTTATTTATTTGTTATACATAATAAGAATGAAAAAAGGAACAAATCACGCAATCAATGATGGATTGCTTGTGAGAAAAAAGTACCTCTTTTGCCAACTATTTACAAAAACCTTTAGGACATAGATTTACATTAATTAATTAGATCGGCTTCGCGCAATGTGTCGAGCATATCGTGTAAAACATCAGAACGACTTCGCAATTTTTCCATTTCGATGCGGAAGAATTCTAGCTGAGCTTCTATCTCAGCAGTCTTATCGTTTCTGTTACGGCATGATGAGCATCTGCAAAAAATAAGATTTCTCATGTATTCAAGGTAGTTATTCATTTATAATTTTTTAATTCACACTTTACTTTCAATTTTTAAATTAATTAATAAATGAATTTCTTAAAAAACTTAAAACAAGGTCTTTAATAAATGTGTTTCGATCATTTTATTGACAGATATTTACTTTTCATTAGCTCGACTTGTGCAAGATGATTGATTTACAGAACATCCAACTTTTTGATTATTGGATGGTTCGTAAACAGATGTGTTTTGACGTAGATTAGCCTTATCTAGAGGATTCGCGGCTCGGCAGTCGCCACAGCCTTTTAACAAATCCATTAAAAGTCCTCGAACTTTTCTTCCACCGAGTTTCCTTTTTCGAACCTACGTACACGGATAAATGTATAATATATTGTAAACATTTAGAAAAAATTATTTCTATAAAACAAATATTTACCTCCTGTACTTCAGGGGTCCTTTGTTGCGTAATCAGTGGATCATTTTCGTTCTGGCACGAAGGATCTGAACACTCTACATTACTACATTTTTTGTTATTTAAATTCGGTGGGACTAGCTTGCTGTTGTTACAGGAATGCGGTGAATTATCTTTAGATGAATTGCAAGATTTCGTGCTTCGTTGCAGAGTTTCATCTTCATCTGATTCGTCCTCTTCTTCATCAGTGGGGTTAAAAGAGTGTCGTCGAACGAACGATCGGTGCCTACACGATTCTTCTTGTTCGTGGTTTTGGAAGTGATTGTGATTGTGATAATTGCTGCAACAGCAGGATGTATTATTGTCTTGGCAAACATTAGGTAGCGAGTACCTGCGAGCATCTTCAAATTTTTTAGACTTGCAACATGTCGCAGGAACGTTACTTCTTCTATCATTCTTTTGCACACACCCACAGTGAACATCATCAACTCTCACTTTTGGCACACAACAATTGTGATTTCCATGAGCATTTTGACTGCAAGAAGGCCAGGATAGCCGATGATTATTTGAATGGCAGTTGTCGCATTCTATAAGGGTAGAAGTCTTTTCACAGCTATGGTGGTGCGATTTATTCTGCTGTTGTGTAAATCTTGGAGCAACTCTAGATTTCTTACCCGTTGACGCAGAACCTTGATTATTAAATATTCGCGGAGTACTTTGCCAGCGAAATCCAGGTTTTAAATCTTTTGATTTTGTCGAAATGTCTAATTCTTCAGCATTTTGACTTATAACTGTCTGATTTAATTCCTTTCCCCAAATATTAATCGTTCCGTTCATTTCTGTCATATAGACCTCGACATTTCCCAAAAGATAAGGTCCACACTCCCGAACTCCTGGTTTACGATTATCGCTTATTTCTTTTGCTTGAATTAAAAAACTATGTTCTTTGCCTACATCATTATCGGAATATACAAACACTTTGACATCCTCGTCGATTTCTTGTATTCTCCCGTTGTCATCTTCGGTCTCTCCTGTACAACGATCATTTTTATGTAAATCATCTTCAACAGAATTCTGAGCTTCTGGAGAGTCTGGAAAATCTGAAAAATTTTTACGTCTTTCCCAGTCAGATTTTCCTGTATTAGGAATTTTAAAAGGTTGAGAAGAACTTGAAATTTCTAAAATATCAGTTGCCTTGCGTTTTTTTGAACTTGGTGGACCATGATCCGAAGATTCGGATTTTTCACCAACTGTTTGAGACGATGTGCTTGGTTCACTAATAGATTCACGAGCAGATCTTTTTAAAATCTTGTTTCCATATTTGTCGGTTTTTGGCTTTCCATGGGTAATATTTGAAAGAGTTTGTAAGATTTTGGATGACGTCATAAATGCTCGAGAGAATGCGTTTTTCGTTTTCTGTGCACTTTTAGTAGGTTGATTTGTGCTTTCATCAGAATTGATAGCATTTGTAATATTAGGTGGTGGTTCCATTGAAATAGCAGCACTTCCAGTACTATCAGACCACTGCGAACTTATTGCCGAAATCATGCTTGTTGTTGTTGCTTTTGGATCGACTGATTGTTCGTTACAATCAATTTCAATAATGGGCATACTAGGAGCTGGATCTCGCTTTTCAGTTTGTATTGCTATTGAACTCAATTCAGCGGTAGGTTTTTGTTCTTTATGTTGAGCGAGTAGTTTTTTTAAGTTATCTAGCTCCATTTTCATTGCCAGATTTTCCGACATTGTTTTTTGATAAGCATCTCGTAAGTTATTAAACTGCATATTTCGTTGAAAGAGTTGCATCTTTAGATTGCTTACCTCTGGGTCTTCTTGATAAACAGTTTCTGTTGACTGGTCTATCATCATAGTAGGAGTTTTTCTGTTATGAAAATCATCAGTAGCCTTTTCAGCATTGCAATAATTACTAACAACATTTTCTATTCGAAGAACACATGCAGGTTCAGTATCATTATTATTACATTTTTCAGATATATTCAGCATTTTGTCATTCATACTCTCATCATTTAGAACTTCCTCGCTAATTGCTTTATTAACAGATCCTTTCATGTACTCGTCGTAAGACAGTGTGCGCAAATTAGAAAGGGGAGTTTCTGTATCCTCACCATTCAATACTGGTTTAGAAGAATAATCTTCGCGTCTAAGTATTCCTTTTCTTTCTGGTACATAATGATTTTGATTTTCATTAAATTTTGAACCATTCACTTTCTTGTTAATCTTTTCATCATATCTGTATTCTTCCATTTCATATGGATCGACATCCATTTCATCTTGCCGTGATATAGAATCACCATTACTTACCGATCGCCTTGGGTAAACTGACATCTCACCATTTCCTAATCCAGACACAACATACATGTCTTCACTTTCTTCATACTCAGCTACTTCTTTTAAAGTTTTTTCTGTATAATCTTTCATTGTTCTACATGCAGTAGCTACATCTTCATTTCTACGGACTTCTAAAATAAAATGAATAAATCGTTAACTTTCTTTATTTTAAAATACAATTAATTATATAAGATAAAACTTTTATACATACCAGATATTTCTTCATTTCTATGTCTAGCTTCTTCTTGAGCTTTTTTCCGTCTTTCACAAGACATTCTTCGTTGTTCTGACATATCCATGATATATTTTTTGACTTTGCTTTCAACATGAGCGAACGGCTTTCCCTGTGGGCGTCGGTCAGTACTAAACTGAGTCTTTTCCAATTTTGCCTTTTGATTATAGGCATTCACATTATGCTTATTTTTTGGAGAACTTCCTTTAATAAGACTTAAATCCTGCAGAGAAGCACTGCGCTCTTTTTGTTCTCTAGTGAGTCCATTACTGTGTCGAAGAACAACATCATCAGAACAACCATCAAACCCATCAGGTTCAGAATCCTCTATACTTTCTTCCTCTTCCTCTTCCTCTATTTCTTCATCTTCATCCTCATCTCCATCTTCACATTCTGCACGTATTCTACGCATACTTCTCTCACGTTTTCTATCTGTAATACATTATTAAAAAATGATATATACAATTCTACAAAGAAACTGATTCTTTAAAAAAATAAAGTAATAACTATTTTGTATTAAAACTATTCTTTCATATTTGATAAATTACGTACTATATTCTTCATCACTATCATAATCTGAACTTTCTTCATCATCATCATAAGAACTACTCCTTTGGTCTGATCTAATCTCATCGTCATCGTCGTCATCTATAACACAAACACTGTCACTGTCATTTTCCTCTTCTTTTTTAGGACTAGATTTAGGACTGTTCTCTTCAGTATCCAGAAACTTTTTATCTTTATCTTGTTTAAGATTTAATTCTGATTCATCAATTCTGGAAATACTGGAAATGTTAACCATAGAAGGCATCTCCTCGTCTTCTATAGCACCTTGTGACATATTTGTTACTGGTAATTGCATTGTATCCTCAGATTCTTTCTAAAAAATGAAATTAAATGAAGTAATTTAGAATGTCATTATTAATTTGATCACTGCATGCAATTAAATAGAAAATCTCTTTATTTTGAAAGTATTTGTTTCATAATACAATGTAAATCGATGAAATTTAAAGTGAATGTTTTATAAGTGATATTCTAAGTGTCAGATAACCTACATTGAATTTTTATTTTGCCATCATCAATATTTTTATATAATTTAGCATTGAAACATGTAATTAATTAAATATTTTTAATGTAAGTTTAAAATGAATATTAATGGAGATTAATATAGTGTAAGAAAATAATGTATTAATTTTAATGGTAACAATTTTTAATAATTAATTACTAAAAGCCAAAATTTTTAAACATTTCTATGTGCTTAAAAATTAAAAAACTAAAAAATTTCTAACCAATGAATTTTCTTGTTCTTTATCTCCCTTTCTATCCTCTACTTCTTGTTGCACAGAGTTTTCGTCTAAATCTTGTTCTATATGTTGTTCTTGTTGGAGCTCTTCCTGATCTTGTTCTTCACTGCTAGATGAATCTTCTTGTGGTTCCTCTCTCACATTATCAGAATCCTTATCTTCCTGATGTACTCCTTCCTCAACTGTTACTTTTTTAATATCAATTCTTTCAATTTGTTCTGAATCTTGATACTCTTCGTTTTCCTCAACTATCCCTGAATCAGCGTCAAGCTTCGTCGTTTCTGACATGACCACCGGCTCTGAAAATCCGCGGATTATGTAGAATCTATTAGCTGTTACTCTAAATAAGAGGTCAGCGGTGAAGTTAACAACACCAATTTCTGATTATTTCATCGGCAACTCGCCATTAAAGATTGCGCCTGCAAGCATTCTACCTGCTTGTTCTTCCCTACACAGCACTAAATAACGTACGCTCTTGGCCGAATGCGGATCACACGTACACAAAATGTCTGTTGGATAATCAATTATTACGCTTGTCTCGCCATGTTTTCAGGAATGAATTGA
The DNA here is from genome assembly GCA_018906755.1 of Sycophaga agraensis. Lineage (NCBI taxonomy): Eukaryota > Metazoa > Arthropoda > Insecta > Hymenoptera > Pteromalidae > Sycophaga > Sycophaga agraensis. The sequence goes on from JACCIE010000011.1 coordinate 4,898,095, forward strand.
AGCATAACGAGGCTTCATTTGCGACAATGCTTATCGATACAACAGCTTGATGAAAGAAAATCCAGCCGGTAGCTAAACGAGACTGGATTTTCTTATGGATCAATGGCCCTTCGAGTCTCGCGGTGGCGGTGGCCCAGGATATAGATATACACTTCTATGCCGAGTACTTTACGAACAGTGTATATAATTAATTGGTTTTAAGGCATTACTCGCCTATCGTACAAAGAGTTTATAGTCGTTAATACGGCTTACCGCGCAGAGCCCATTGTTGAGAAGTGATAATCAAAAATAATCTTGCACTGGAATATCTCGGTAAAAAAGCAATTAGTATAGGTGGGAAATTGTCGGCAGCGGCACGAAATGTCGTTCTTGTGTGCGGTCAGTGTGCGTCGCGTTTCGCTTTTCCGCGTTTCTTTGCCATCCTTTATGTGCATGTGATATACCTATATATATACTGCAGCTGCTATATATATAAATATATATGCTTTCCGCGGCATTTTAATCGGCTCATAATATAAAATGATTAAATAGGAATAAAGAATCAAGCGGAACAGCGAACCACCGCGGGATTTTACGAAGCAATAGCTGGAGAGTAGATGTCATGAAAATGTGCGATCACATTGCAAGTGTCGACAAATAAGAAAGACGGCTGTTTTTTTGCTAATTTTATTAATGTTTGGCATTGGTTTTATTAATTGTTTGTTTCTAGAAAATAAAAACGAGAGATAATTGTATCACTATGTCTGGAGAAGGTGTTGAAATTCCGTTGACAATTGAGTTCGGGTAATTTAACATACAAGATTCTAACCTAACTTTTTCATAACAATTTTCTACTCAATTAAGAATAACTTGAAATTTTTTTAAGTCAATGTACTGTATGAATGCTTAGAACAAATAAAAATGCATTTTTAACAAAGTATTGTTTTAATCTTTAATATCATGAAATTATTGTTTGCTCACTGTAGTGGAGGAGCAGAACTACTGTTTGACAACAAAAAAAAACATAAGATATCCTTACCAGCCGGTGAAAAGAGTAAGAAATCCAATTTGTTTCTGGCGTTACACGCACATTTCTTAGAATTCTCTTGTTTACAAAAACTTCTGACTGATAGGTACGCTGGGCGGACTAATTCTGTGGATGAAAGATAACATGCTAAAGGAGCGACCCGAATTGTTTATTGAAAATGACAATGTGTAAGTACTAGAATTGATTTTTTTATTCAAACTTAATCAAACAATAGAAGGAAGTAAAATCTAAATAAAAACTGTTTATACTTATAAAATGCTTTTTAGTTATAAATAACTGTTAGATAAAACATACGTTTTTTGTTTGAATAGATTTATTTGTAATCGTACGTTTTATCTTGGTTTGATTTTTTAGATATTATATATTTGTTACCTTGTTAATAGTATTGTATAAATACGCGCCAATGCCGCACTGATTTGAGCATTCTTGATATTCACATAGGTGCACTGTTTGAACTCACATATTCGCGATTATCTTACGTTAAATTGTAAACATGTACAGATATAATACAAGATTATGGGTCATAGGCGTCAATTGCCAATGTGTTCTGTGATTCTAAGCAGTTATTCTAAATTCTATGTTCTATAAGTTTTTATATGCAGATTGCACGTGCTAAGCGAACAATACGTATGTAGAACAGCATGTTAATACTAGTGTAGTGGCATTGTAATCGTACTCGGAATTGATATCGATTTAATTAAATAAATAGTGATTATAATTTCTTAGATTTGTAATTTTTTAAATATATTAAAAATGTATGATTAATTTCAAGTTAAATTATTTTATTTATTAAATTAAATAAATTTTTTGAATTTGAAACATTGTATGCACCATGTACCCTACTGCACCAGTTCAATTATAGCTACATAGTTGATAAAGAAAATTTCTAGAATTTATAATTACCGACAACACATAAGTTAGGTATTTTCATTTGAGTACACTAGATAGCAGCAGTTGTACAATTTACGGCTAATGCCAATCTAATACCAATTTAAAAATTGCATTATTGTTATTACAGGAGGCCAGGAATTCTTGTTTTAGTGAATGACATGGATTGGGAGCTGTTGGTAAGATTTTTACAGTGATTTTGGGACTTTGGTAGAAAAATTAAATATTTTTATATAAATTTTGAAAAGTGACACCTTTGATTTTTTAAGAGGTTGTTTTATTAATTATTCGCTTGTTAACATAATTCAAAATGTAGCTTATGATACATTATGGGTTTGTATAACCATTCAATTACTGATCGATAAATATGGGAATTGTAGATTTGATGTCGACTTCGTTTTGAACTGATGGAGCTTATTTAGTAACAATTTAAATTATAGTTATTTAATATTTGATTTTGAAGTAGCTTGTTATTAATTAAGTGAAATTTCTTTAATTTTCTATTCAATTTAAATAGCAAAAACAATCATTTTTATACAAATTTGTTAAATAAACTAACTTTTTTATTAGTAAATACTAGTATTGTTTAAAACTACAGCTACTCCCGAATGTGCGTTGAATTACTACAATTAAAATTTTAATTTTTGCAGAATAAAATTAGTTAAAACTTTCAAAAACTTATAAATCAGAATTTAATGAGCATATGTACCTCTAGTAGATCTGATTCAACTACATTGCTTAGTATATATTTCAGTAAAAATTTTCAGGTTAAGAATATTAATATATTTTTTGTTTCATGTGTTTACGATAGGCATGAAATTATTAATTAAAGATATTTATCTATTATTTTGAAGAAAAATCCAATTTATACCTAAATCAAACGAAACTGTCGAGAAATACTTGCTTGTCAGCTCATCCTATTCGAGAATAACAAGCTTTCGCCTGCAATCATCCATACAAAGCAAGCACCAGAGTATCTCGGGTTCCATAGCAAAGAAAATATTAGAGTGCACGATGGCACTCGTATCGACGTCGCCGTGAAAACTCGTATGGGATAATAAAATTGCCGCGTGAAACTCCCATGAGCTTTCGATTAACCAATTGTCTATTTTTTTCCTCTCTTTGCTCGGTTGCAGGGCGAGAGGGAGTATGTGCTGCAGCCGAACGACACGGTGATGTTTATCTCCACGCTGCACGGCGGCTAGTATGGGCTATTCCCAAGGGCCGGGGCGTAACGAGGGGCCACCAGGATCCCCGCGCGCTTTTGTACTTTTAACGGCTACACCCCCCACGCCGTCACGTTCGCTGGAGCGAAACGCTTGTACATACCTGCGATGCTGAGGGAAGGGCTTGGCTGGCGGTCGGCGCTCCTCTTCCATTGCATCACTTATTATTACATCTTGTAAAAATAATGCTTTCAAGTTTTTTATATCTAGTTTATATGCGAACTGCGAATTTTTGCGTAATAAACGATAGAGATGGTATTAAAAGCAATTTTATGTTACGATTAATCTAGCGTTATACCAAGCTATTCCGTGAATTCAATTAATTTAGTTTTTTTTTTATCGACAGAAAATATAGGGAAGCAAGATCGATACATTGCGGATGTTGCGATGGAGCACTATTAAAATCTCCAATTGTAATCACGTGTAACTTGTAATTACCTTTTTTCAGCGGAAGGAAATAGAAAAAAAGAGCGGCACCAGACTGGCGACGGCTTGAAAATGAACGCTTTTTAAAATTTTTCACTTGCTCGCCTAGGCATAGTTACGGAATCAATTAAAATCAAATTATTTATTGTGATTAAACGTTAATTAAAATTCAAGCCAGGTGGACTCTCGGCCTACTCGTACCGAGGAAAGACGTCGGCGGCTCTGCAGAGGCTTGGCTAATTAATGTTCGCTTTGTAAGTTTTGCGAAACGCGCCGAGGACGGGGAAAAAAGGCGCGGGTGGAATAAAGATGGGCGGCTGGAGGGCAGGGGCCGCAGAGGCTCCTTGAAAAATACACCCTACACCTCGCGCGCGTAATTAACTTTGCAATTTGGCGGCGGCGAGGAATTCCCCATCGGTTGACGACCAAATGATGAACCTCGTTCGAGAGGAGTGTGCGCCCCGGGCCCTGCGCGCACTGCTCGCACCTCCTGGGATAAGTTGTGCGTAATGGGCGTAATATAACGGGCGACGCTTTGGCCGGCCTCCAAGAGTCCCGCTCGGTCTTTCTCCCCGGGCGCGTCTTCCTCGGCCCCGAGACGCTACCCCGGCACTATATGTTAGGTTTCTCGTGCGGCTTCGCGCAACTGCGCTGCGGCTTTACATACATTACCTTACAATTAACATCGCACGGGCCTGCAAGTTTCGCACTTTTGCAAATGACTCCCGGGCCGCACTTGATGCTCGAGCCTCCCGGCTTCCCTACTCCCCTTTCTCGAGGCTCTCCTTCGCGCGCGTCGCACTGCTTTCTTCCCGATTTATCGCCAAAAACTTGTCCCGTTAATTGTATCTACAAGAGAAATTCATTTGCGCGCATAAGCGAGCTCGAATATAAATCGGGGCCGCGCCTACGACTCTTTCTAAGTAGGTTGCCAACTTGCAATGCATTTTACTTCCATGACTGGTGAGAGAAGTATTGTCTAAGCAAGCGGGTCGCCCGAGCGATAAACGGATGGTGGCCATAATGGCTGGTGCGACACAGTGCAAAAAGATACGATAAGCATTATTCGAAAGGACAGAAGCTTAAGCACGTTAGAAGAAATGTTCCTCGAGAGTGTAGTTCATTACAGATTGTACACCACAGCTACACTTTACTCTTATTCTAAGACTCAAACGGGTAGTGCTTACCACGGTATTCTATTTATAATAGTAGATTATGCACATTTCGAGTACTGTTAACGATATTTATGTTAAATACATTGATTTTGACATGATGAATGAGTCCTGTCAATATTAGTATTTTGCTGGAAACTAATTAGATTTTCCAAACTTAACGAGTTTTTCTCAAGGTAATTGATGTTACACAGATATTACTTACTTTCTAATAAGTTACAATATAAACTCCCCTAGGGATAATTATATACTGTAGGAATTAATTATTTCAAATCTGTTTCATTTTCTTCCTCGCACAGTTTATGAACATTCTTTGTTATTTAAACTTGTTTTCATTTATAAGTGCGGAGTAATTTCGATTTTATGCTATTTCCTTTGGATACTTATAAACTTTGTTCGCATAGTTATTATACGTGCGACTATTATTTTCATATCTTGTCGAGAATTTAAAATAGTATTTAAAGTTGTTATATTTATAAAAGAGATTACGATTTAATCTCTTGTGGTATAGCTTGATAGAAATCTGTTCATAGTATTTATATTACAATACTGGATTACTATGTGAGTAATAAGTTTAGAGTTATATAACATAGGAGTGCGTTAAAGGCAGTGGCTGATATATTTATACATTTCAATCTACATGGCTTATCAAAATTGATGTGACAACAAGAGGTTATTTTACATAACTGGAAGAGCTGTGAATCTATTAATAAAGAGATAAGGGTTTGCGCGTGGATAGCGCTTGAAGAGGGGAGTAATCGATTCTCAAACCAATAGCCATCGTCAAAGGAAACGCGGATCAATTCACTTCTTTCCTTGGTTAATTAGGACGCCAAGATCTTTTAATCTGCCCTTTTAAGCAAAGGGATACTGGAAGACTTAACTCGGATTAGAGAGGGGTAAATTGCGAGTGTACGTAAACGATAAAGCTTCATTGTATGTGCAGATCATCGGCAATATATTTAGTAATACGGATTGCATACCTATGGTAGAGTTATTTACAATATTACGTACTATATACAGTTATGAAACTTGGGTTGCTTCACGTGGAGCGTAAACGAGTTATCGTTCCACCACCGGATCACGATGTCACGTTCTACGAGTCACGTGATCTATTATATGCGTTCTGTATAGTTTGAAATGTGATTATCCAAGTTAATTAAACTTTGAGTATGCTTTACAACTATTTTTTTGAATTTACAATCGAATTTTTTTTTTGATCAATTCATAAAATAAGCGCAGACTGTGGCTCATTTGCATCAAAAAAAGAAAAATATTTGTTCGATAGTGTCACAAATGAACAGGTGGTTGATGAAATTTATTGATGGATAAACTTAATAAATGTCTACAAAAGACTAAGTCAACATTAACATTATAACAATAAATTGTTAAATCTATCATTTTTTGACCTTTAGAAAATCCACCTTAGTTTTGCTAATAATTTTATAATTCTTTATAATTTTTATAAAAGTTCAGTAAAGACAAAACACGCACTAAAAAACTAGAGGGATCGAGAGTAATAAGCGGTAACTCTTGATTCTCACAGAATACTAACCGTCTCGATGCGTTTGTATGCACACGAGGCAGCCCTGTGGACCACCAGGTTTTATTGCATTTAGTTACTTTAGGTATTAAGATATAACTGGAGATTCGCATACTGAATATTGTTTTGTTAGTCGATAAGGAAAATCGTTTGCCCCTTAAATTGTCTTTATTACCGAAACCTTTTAGGAGAAAATTTGGGAGTGGAAATTTTAAGACGATACAATCGACTAATGCAATGATAACCTTGTAGGAATTCCAAACTTTTCCCAGATTAATTTACAAAGAGGCCGAGGCACGAAAAGCTTTTTCTCCAACCACCTAGGCATTGGAGTAAAATGAATTTTTGAAATTCGCGGGTTTTTTGCGCAGACAATGGGGTCGGTACGCGCGCTCGGGGATCGCGTTGCCGCGTGTACATGGTTGGCTCTCGCTTTGTACGACACGGTTAACTATTATACGTGCCATTGCAGGGGCGATTAGATTTGATGGGGAGATAAGCGCAGTAAAGTCAAGTGTTTGTTAGAGCGACATTGGTCTTTTATCCCCGTGCACATGTAAGGAGGGGGTAATAAAGAAACGCGATTAGAAGACAAAAGAATCGGAAGGGGCGGAGGGGCGGCGGAGGATGGGTCGGCCTCGCGGCTGGGCGGGGCGCCCTCTCGATAAAACAGGCGGGCGGGGGCGTGCGGGCGTCAGGTCGTCGCTGCAGCGCCGCCGCCCGCGTATAACGGGCCTGCACGCACGCCATAAACAGAGCCGCGCGGCAGTGTATCAAAGCGGCGGGGGCGGCATATATAGGCCGGTGCAGCGGCGGCCCGCGAGGGCCCCTGTCTCCGGCAGAGTCGGCCGCCGGAGCCGCGCGCTCCCCGGGTGCTCGTGATGTAATCGCGCGCCCGGCGCAATTAATCACCGGGGCGCGACGTTCCCCCCCTCGCCGCCGCAGCTGCGCCGCCGAAGAATCCCCGATTGGCCCGATCGGCCACTTGGCCCTATCGCGGGAGGCGCCCGCGACGATATCGGGTAATAAGGCCGCCGCCCGCCCCGGCCAACTTTCCCTATTACGCCCGGCCGCGGCCCGACTGTTTTGCGCTAACGTCTTCGACTTTTAACGGCCGCGGCGGCTTCTTCCCCGCCGGGGTTACAACCCCGACAATCGTCCCGCTCTCTAATGGCCCTAATTCGCCCGCCGCCGCTACGCCGGCCGCCGTATTATTTAATCAGCCCGCGGCCCCGCCCCCCTCTCTCTCTTTCTCTGTATATATATATAGACGTGTATGTCGCCCCCGGGCCGCCGCTCCCTCCGCCAGATATGGGAAAAGTGTGCCGTGGCGCCGCGGTCTGGCTTTGGGCGAGATTGCGAGTTCGCACGAAGGGACAGCCGGTCGAGGAGCCCCGGAAACGTTCCCCGATGTAAGCCGCTTCGATGTGCCGCCGGCGCTGCGGCCGCCTTAACATTCTTATGCACGGGCACTTGGCGTTGTCTCTCTGTGCCGTTTTTCATTGCTTTCGGCTTAGCGCGCCCGGCGATCCTTTGGCCTCCCCTCGCGCTCCTCCACCCCGCCCCCGTCCTCATTATGTGCGATAAGGGAGTATTCGGACAAGGGGGCGCCGCGCCTTTGCGCCTGAATTATGCATTCGAGTGCAATTACTTGTAACTTATCACACCATCGACTAATTCAATTCCTCTTTGGTCGGACGCATTCCAGTTCGGGTAGTTTAGATGATAAACGACTACGGCTCACACTAAATACGTTTTGATTGTACGACAGGCCCACGCGCCCGGAATGATTTATAAGCCTACTGATACTTATGGATTCGAGTGAGAACCCCCGACTTTGGCTCATATAGCCCAGACGTCCCACTCGACCTTTTCCAAATAGATACGTACAGGTCGACCTTTTTTCTCTCTCCCCGTGACTACTCGCGAGAAACTTTCACTCCCGACTTCCTCATGCCTAGCGCTCGCTCGCTCTCTCGCGACAGCTTCCCGCCGCTTAAAAGCAGAGGGATACCTTTAAGCGGAACTGGGGGGGGGGGGGAGCTATTTCTATTTTCCCTGCCATGCCGTTTTACGCAAATATCGGAAAATTATTAACCTAAAGATCTTCCTGCAGACTCGTCCTTTTGAGAGCGAACTTTCTAATTCAGGGCACGTTGTATAATTGGACCAAGTTTAGTAAGCTGATTAAGTTTGCGGGAACCTTTCTACCCTCCTACCTTCTATTCTTATTTAATATTTACTATTTTTTTCGTTCTAAAACAAAAGCTTACCGTTGGTCTAACACGACACGCACGAACGTAACATCCTTTTACGAAAAGAAAATGCAAAGTGGGCAAAGTACAGCGTGCATTTTTTCATGGATAATTTACATAAATTTTGGATTAAATTGCGTTCTAAATTTTGTCTCGTACAATCAACATTTTTGCCCACAATAGCGGGACAAATTGGAACCTAAGCAATCTTCATTTTGGATTTTTTACGATTATCATCTCACGGTTGAAGTATAAGCTATTGTTATTAATGAAAGGTGACCGCGGCACATATAAGATGTATGTTAATAAAGAGCGCGGGGGAATTTTCCAAAGGCAAGGTATCGATAAAGCGTAGGGAGAACACAAATTATTCGATAGCAGCGTGACAGCAGTTGAATGACGCAGAAAAGTATTTGCATACACTCAGTCGTATCAGTTTTCTGTTATCCGGCACTCGTTGCTGCACACCTAAACAAGCTGATATAAACAGCTGAGTTCGGCCGAGCTGGCAGCGGCGGAAGATTTTCCACTATTGCCCTCGACGTTCGCTTTAAATTATGGATGATAAGGTTTGCGCGGCCCTCGACAGACGAAGATCAAAGTCAACAAGAGCCAAGGAAAAGAGCGAAAAAAGAAAACGAAAAAAAAAAAGGGAAAATAAGAAAAAGGCAGGAGCGGAGATTACGGGTCTTTACGCCCTCGGAATGACGTGATTAGTAAGTAAGGACTACGGGAGGAAGGCCGCGAGTCGGGGCCCGCGGGATTCTTTACGAGAGCCGTAAACCTTTTTACTTCCCATTCAATAAAATGATATAAAAGCCTTCTTGAGCCGTTGTCCTCTTTGTGCGCGCGAGCCGCCCGCGGCTTTTCCTCCTCGTCGCCCCGGGCGGCTTTCCATTCCGTCTCTCCCGGGAAGCCGCGGGGGCGAGTGTGCCGCCTGTGTGCGGACGCCCGGGTAATGAAGTTCGCGGGCGGCGCGCCGGGGGGGGGGGGGAGGTGCGCGCGCGACCTATCGATAATCGTGCTTGCATATAGATTGCTCGCACGTGCGCGCGTTACACGCGGCTCGCGGCGTGTGACCAGGCGCATGCCGTGTATCTCGCGGCCCCGCCCCGCTCGCTCTCTCTTGGTGAGACTTAGGTGCCTCGCTGCTCCGGGAAATAAGGTTCTCGATCCAGAGAGCTTGGCTTATCTCCACTTTGATAATTGCAAATGTTTGAGATGCAGTTTAAGCTTGACTATTAATGATTTTCACGGATGTTGCCGAAGAATATTGTGCAACATTTTCCTAAAACCAATCGACGATTATATGATACATTTTGCAGGCACTTCAATATCACACACGTTGTTGCTGATGTAGCGAATTTAAATTTACAATTTTTTTTTAGTGTATAACTTTCTTCGGATCAATATGCTTGTGCGGCATTATTTGAGTAAATACAGCTCTTCATTTAAAATATAGTGCATAATATCAATGCGTAATTTTATATTATAATGAAGCAAAATACGCATAATTTGTTTTGTCATTCTTATGATGTGTACTTAAATATCGTATTTTTATAAAACATATGTGTGGGGGACTGTTTTCAGTACGTATTTATATTTATGTTGACGTTGAACTAACTATCGATACATTCTCAAACAAGTGCCAGTGCTCAAAAGTATATAGTTCGTAAACTAATATTGTCTTTAATCGTAACTTAGTCAAACTGACGAGTAAAATAATAAAAAGAAATATTAATTGCGGGAGCTGTCAGAAACATAGGAGCAAACGCGATACGGCTTTGACATTGCATAAAAATTTTAAAGTTAACGCGTCAGAGTCTGCGAGAGCTATAGACACAAGATTACTGAAAAAGAAATTGCGCGATAGATAGGATTAACAGATTAAACGGTCGGCGCGCGGGGTTGAACAAAAATGCAAATAATAATTATCTTTGAAATTCTTTTACTGGTATTTTATGTTAAGCGGGCGCAAGGACACAATTCAAAACGATTAACCCGGTAAGAAAAGCACTTGCCCAATGCAACACTGCAGTCGACTGCACTGCACTTAGGAGAAAAATTATTTTACAGCGGTAGATATAGGGTACGTGCCTGGCGGGACGGGGACTCCTTAATAGTCACATGAGGAGATCGAATTAATCGCGTAAGCCACGCGAAAGCGCAGCCGGACGTAACGCGAAAAGTGCTTTCGTGCCCGTCACTCGTTAAAGCCGCGCAATATCTAGGGATACACGAGCCCCGCGGCCGCCTCCCCGTCCTCTCTCAAATCCCGCCGGATAATTACACGCGGTGTATAACTTTTCCTTCGAGGCCGCGCACGAATTATGATGTTTGCGGGGCGTGGGTATGGAAAAGCCGAGAGTGGGGAGGGTCGGGACATCCTTGGCGATCGCGAGGAACGAACTTTGACCGGTGCTTTTTACCTCGTCCGAGCGTCGCCTGTATACCGGGGCAGGCGTATCTCCACTTTCCGAAATTGCATTCGGGAATCGCGGGGCTGTGCTCGTCGCGCGATCCCGTTTATCCCGGATTTGAGAAAACTCCGGTAGAAATTTAAAACTTTCTCGGTGGAATTTATAGTCTAATTTACTTTTTCAGATCTCATTCGTAATTAAGTGTCAGTTTTTGACTTGACATTCACTGTTGATTGTATTTATAGATTGATCTTATTGATTAACTGATTGGCCGCAAGGATTCGCCAGTTTACTGACTGGACTGTAGCCTACAACTAAAGTATCTCGCGGCTTTGTTGATATTAATCGACGCGTATATATATATATACTTATACATATATCGAAGCACTTGAGAGAGAAATCTTGAATGACTTCAGGTGGATCGATGAGGTTGCAGGGCGTGAAATAGAGCCGCGCGGCAGGTTACATCGGGCCGGGGGTTTATTAGTTGTTGTTTGCTCGGGCGTGCTACAAATCACGGGGCTCGCGGCGGCCGCGCACTGCTCCTCTTGTTATCGAGTCGCCGCGCGGCCAGGGGGAGGCACAAGGCAGCGGCGCGCGCGCGCGAGCCACTGCCTCGCGATAAATCGCGCGGCTCGCGCCTAATAACTCAGACGGCGTTGACATCCGCTTAGGCCCGGCCAACGGCAAGGAATTCCCGCCCGGCCCCGTAAATCTCCCTAATAAGGTTTTTCCAAAAAATTACAAGAGCAGCGGGCAAAAAAAAAAGGAGGGGCAAGCCAGATGGATCGGGCTGGAATTTCATCCGGGGGCGGGACACCTGCGGGCCGCCGATGTACCGTCCCTTTTTTTATTTTTGGAAAAAGTCACCCCCACTCCCGGGTGCCATCAGCTTAAAACGCCCGCGCTTTACGAGGCGCGTTACCCCTCTTCCGCGGGCGCTTCGGAAGGCCGCTCCGTGATTTTTGTCCGGCCCGCGTAACCTCCCGGGGGACGATGCCTTCCTCGCGTCATTAAGGCGCCGAGGAATTGGGTTAAACGCGATTGCTTCCCCGGCCCCGGCGCCTCCTCATAATCGAGGCTTGCTTTGTCTCTAGGCAAGTCTCCCGCGAGCTCTCGGCCCTTTTTGCCCCCGGGGCCGCTGATGATGATTTTATGCGCGACGGAGCGTTTAACATCCCGTAATAAAAGCCCCCCCCCCCCCGGGCATCTGACTGCACTTTGGCCACTTTTTTAAGAGACGCGTGGCCGCGGGCCCTCTAGGCGGAAAAACTGCGAAAGTGCACGAGGCTCGTAGCTCGCGAGTAAAAATGCTTTAAACCGCTCTTGAAATTTTACCGCTCTCGAGTAAATAATTTCGGCTTTAAAAGACTTTAGCGCCGGCCCATCAAGTTTTCTTGGGAAATGATTTTATTTGTTGGAAAACTAGCGGCACGTCCACAAACGGATTATTCCTTCCATTATTCCCAATTTATAATTCAAATAGAAAAGCCACTGGATATAGTTACTTTTTCTTGCGGGATTGATCTCCGATAATTGAAGGATCTTTTTACTTCATTCCGTGGCTCCATAAATTTTTCTCCTACCTTTATAATTTCACTCGACGTCTTACGGAGATACTCTCTTCAATTTCTAAAATATTCATTGAAATCCGAAAATAGAAGTAATCTTCCATTTTCGTAGCGAGGTTAATCACTTTATACCGAATAGAAAATGAGTCGGAACTCGATACACCTTTTTCATACAATTCCCCCGGCTGATCCTAACAAGTTGGACGGTATGTAATTAACGTAATGGAAAAAAAACTTCCATTACACAGTTCATCCCATAACAGTGCAAATAACGGCGGCACTATACCGGGGAAAAGCTGGTGCCGAATCGACCGAAAGTTTATACCCGAGCTGCAGTCGAACAAGTGGAATTCATTAACCATTTAGAACGGGAGGCTAGGGAGTGTAAGCGGTAACGAAGTGGCGGGCGCGAGCGTCGCTACGCGACGAAAGGAGCGACGTCGCCGGCGCGCGCGGCCCTCCTGTAACGATCGACTCTTTCGCGCCGCCCAATCGTCCCTCATTAGGCATGCCACTTGAAGGGCGCATCGGCCGGCTTTGCCCCTCGCTCCGGCAAGATTCAGGGCCCGGCCACCGCCCAATAAACACCGTGTAATTCCCCGTCGGGAAAAAAGTCGCGGTGGGTAATGAGGCGAGGGGCGCGGCCGGACCGCACTATATACCTATAGGTATATCGGGGCCGCGCGCGGGGAAACATTTGATGGGGGGGGGCCCCGATGCCCGAGGCTCCCTCGTAAACAGGGATCTTGACACATAGCGCGTAAGCCCGGCTTAATTCCGTCCATAAAAGCAAGCGCCTTTTCCTCGCGGCGCCTCTCGCTCATCGACGAGGCCACCCCCCCGCCCATGCGGGGCCGCTCCCAGCTGCCCGCTGCAGCTTCCTCCCATCGGGGCGCCGAGCGGAATTTACGAGAGGGAAACGGCCCTCGGACCCTCGCCCGCCCCCGACCCTGCGGATGGACATTGAATGCGAGATGTTGCCCTCCGAAGTCGGAGTTTTGATTTTCTCCGGCGGCCCCCGGCTTCGTGCAGCTGCGCTCCCCAGGTCGGCCCGACTTTTTTCCTTACGGAATTACAAGGCAGCCCTTGTCTCTTGCGCCCAACAGATGCCCAAGATTATTCTCATTTCGGGGCGCAGGCCCGGGCGGAAATCCTAGCGAAATCGTCTGCAGGCTTAGAAAAAGGAAATGGGAGCCGAGCATCCGGTGGAAAAAGGATCAAAACGCGCGGTGCAGCCTGTGCATTCAGTAGAATCAATCCGGAACCAGTCAGACGCGCGATGGATGTAATACCGAAGCGGCATAAAGACACGTATGCGCTTATCGAAAAACCCTGCGCCAAGAGAGATGTTAAAAGAATTTTCACTGCACTTCTGAGTAAAGTGGAGACATGTCGAATGAAAAAGTGATTATGGTTATTAAGAATTGTGGTTATTTTGCCTAAAATATTACTATTGACAAAAATAGGATGTACATTAAAAGTTAATACACGTTTGTTCATTTTATATTATATTGAAGTATAAAGTAACTTTTTTAATTTAGCAAATCCGGCCTCAGTTTACCCAGAAATATAGTCAAAATTACTACAACACTTCTCTCCGTGTGCACATAAGTGTTCTCGCAGGAGCACACGTTATCTACCACGTGTTCCGGAAATTACGAACTGCGAAGTAGTATTTGACTGTATTCCTAATTCGCTCTTGTTAATAGTTAACAACGTCTCTTAACTACAAGGAAGCCCTTTGTTCTGTGTGTGCGGGAGGGATCACAGGCGACCTTTCAGCCTGTCCCGTTCGGCGACAATTTTATCGCGAGGGCCCGTAGTTGACTCGGGGACGGCGGGCGCGCGCCCAGGACCCGCGGGACGCGCCCAAATCCGGGTGGCGCGCGTCCCTGCGGAGGAGGAGCCCCATTACCGGGAGAACCCGCGGCCCCTCGGATAATTTGTCCGCCGGACGTCCGCCAGTCGGTCCCTCCGCCGCTGACCCGAATCCCAACTAAGCGACCGCCCGTTGACGAGGCGTTTTCACTCGTCCGAATCGAACGCCCGGCGGTTTTGTTTGCCTTTCCTGGGCCCGCGCTACGTGTTTCGGACGCTCGCGCACGCCAAAGAAACTCCCGGGGCCCGTGGCAACTAAGTTCCCGTGCGATTCTTCACGAGCGGACTGCCAGCGACGTAGTGCGCATTCACGGGCGCGTTTGTCCCCTCGGCATGCGCGGGACTCAATTACAGTCACTTGCGCGAGCAGTTGCCTACGGTCTATTTTGGAATAATACGTATTTCAAGGTTGTATTTGTTTAATAGATTAATAAATTCCAATTAATAATAAATAAATATTTTAAATAAATACTTAATAAATTACATTTGCTTCATTTATATAAAAGAGGAGTAAATGTTATAACTGTGCGGACTATGTTAGTTGTAACCGAAGGCCTGTAACATTCGAGAGTTCCGAGAATGGGCGTGGCCTTTTGTCTGGTCCCTCCAGTCATCTCACTTGGAGAGCCGTAGATTAACTACTAATCATAGGTGCTCTCAGATGAAGCGACAAGTACCTGACCTGCTGGTACGCTTCTATTCAAACGATATATACGCTACTGTCACCAAATCACTACGTATAGTTATTATGGTATAAAAGAATCTGTTTGTTTAGCAATAGAGCATAAGCAGGTCTTTTAGTAATACGATTATAACATTGCTTATAAATAATTATGATAAAATTTATTGAATGCGTTACTTGTTAATTATTATCTCTATCTCAATGATAATTTTAAACTACACCGATAAAAATAATTATATTATCTGGTTCAGCTCTAAATTCATCACTCATTATTATGCATTCTAATTAGACTTTATCATAATAATCGCGATGGAATTAGAATAATGTTTTAAAAACTTCCAATTCATTTAAAAATATGATTATAAATTGTACAGGTTGTAGACAAGTTTAAAGATATAATTAATATATTTTTATCAGAGATTCTTATGAAATATTATATACGTAATAATATTATGTATTTTAATGTAAACTTTTTATTACATTAAATAAGTTAAAGGTCGTAATGTATTTTTATTTAGTTTCTTCATGAGGGTTCACGGATAACAATATACATTTGCATCTCTTGTATTTTCAAATGCGTAGAATGCAATGTCCCTACTCCCTAGTGTAATACGAGGTGTACATGTAAATTTATCCTTCGTACATCCTTTAATGTAAAGCCTATGTAAAAGCTATTTAATGGATAGTTGTAAGTGAGCGAGATTTGTTAGTTTTACCATCACAGATTAGATCTTATGCAGAAAAAAAGCTTTATCATCATAATTTTCGACAAAGTAGATGATAATTTAATAATAATTTAGTTTGATTTTGATAAAAATTTAGAAATCTGTATAATAATCATGCTCGTTTTTTTATCATTATAGCAATGATATTTCTGCAGTCGTGCTGTCTGTTGTTTTTTTGAATTCGGCCGCACCTTGGAAGCAACAATTCTTAAGAGAGCTTTGGCAATGTTTATTATGTTTAGTACGTTTCTAGTTATTCTTTGGTCTATCTGATAAGTTATAAAGAAAAAGATTTAATTAGAGCTTATAGTGATAGAAGAAAAAAGTCACCAGTGCTTAACAGTCAGCCGAGATTCCTGCACCTTAGCAAAACAGTGGTTAGCTTTTGGTTATCTTTCCCAAGGAATAATAATTTTTGAGAGCTGCTCTTACGGAAAATCTGATTAGCGGCGTAATTTAATTAGCCGGGCGATGTTAATTTCTCTTTCGACTCTCGCTTACTCGCCCTTCACTGAAAAGGAACCCGACAAGGAAATTTCGATCCAATTTATAATTCTAATCTGATTTGGAAAGTTGGGCGGGGAGAAAAATCCGGGGCGCGCGAGTTTCCCGGGGCGGGAGGGGCGCGGAGCGGCACTATTTTTCGCGCAGGGGCGCCGTGAGGCCCCGGTACACATCCGCTTAGCGCCTTCTTTTTTAATAAATTTCACTTAAACTTTAGCAATCTCCTGGAGAATTTCGCTCGCGCGGTGCAACTAAAAGCAGCCCTCGTAAATTAATTCGCGGAGAAGAAAAAGCCCAGGCGACACGGCTCGCACGGGGCTCCTTACTTTATTAAAACAGCGCGGCGCGTACGCCCGCGTCCCCGGCCGCAGGTGAGCCTGCCGAAGCCCGCGGCCCGGACGCCCAGAGGACCCGCGGCAATACATCGCCCGAAGAATCAACCGGCGCCGAGGTACTCCCCGGGGCGCGCCGGGCCAAGCGCCCAATCTGTATGTACGCTAAGTCCTTGTAATTGCGCGCGAGCCGCGGCCCCGCCGCCATTTGCATGTTATATAATTTATCGACGGGAGACGCGCCCCTGCGACTCTCCGGCGTTGCTGCATCCAAGCCCGGAAAAACCGCCCTTTCTCCCACGGAGGCCCGCCCGGAAATTGGGCTGGCTTTTTGTCTCGGGTGTACCCTCGACGGAGGCCGAGGCGCACTGCACGCGTTGCTACGAGTGCGAACGGCTTCGCGAGCGATCATCCATCACCTAACCCGAAGCGCGTCGTCCCGTCGCTCCGCAAGAGTCGCCATGAATTGAAATGAACGCGCGGGTCGCGTCGCCAATTTTCGCTTGCTTTGACGGTGCGGGCGACGCGGGCGCGCGCGCGTCAAAATGATCATCTGCGCGGGAAAACAGCGGGCGGACGTGGGGCCGAGGCGCTTATGAAAATGAATGAAACGGAAGGTGAAAAGGAAGGGGGGTAGGGGCGAGATGTCGTATCTTTCATTGGGCCATATACGTGCGCGCGCGGCCCTAGTCCAAACAGGCCGAAAGTGAGAGAATTATTATTTCGGATATTTGGGATATTTCGGATTTACCGGCGGACTTTGACGTTAACAAACAGCTCAAATTGCTCTGGACGCGCGTAACGGCGAGTCGGCGCGGCCCCGTTCATTTGCATTGTTACATAATTTCCATCGGGCGGGCAGAGAGGGATGCGCGATAAATGGATAAACAAAGCGGATCGGCCGGCCGGCCCGGGGAATTTAAGCGCGCGAGACATGAAATAATAATCGCCATTCATTTTTATGCATGAGCCTTTGCCCCGCGAGCGGGGCAATTTATCGCGCCCAAGTGCCTATGTGTAAATCGGCGTAATTAATAATCCCAGGCATTAGCGTCACGGTGTCCCGGGCATTTAAATAATCACTGCCCCGTAATGAAGTGGAATGCGCCCACTCGAGTTTAGAAGGGTGCGATGTATAGGAGCCCGGACTCGCCCAGTCGCCGCGCAGACGCATCGAATTAACATAAAGCCCAAACTTATTCTCCCTTCAAAGGGGGGGGGGGGGAGGGACGCACCCCGGGACTCGACGGGCCGTACATGCGATCCCGGCCGCGGGGCCATTCCCTCGTAAATGGCCCGGAATCGGGTGGATTAAACAAAAAGAGTTGGGCGATCTAGCGCGCGGCAAGCCCGTAACTTTTCCCCGCATGAGCCGCGACTCACTTTTTTTCCACTGCCGGCTAGCGCAAGTCGGCCCCCCCCCCCCGCGACTTTTCCCGAAGTCGAAGCGGGCGCGGAGGCCGCGGAATAGGCCGGGCCAAGTAGGCGCAGCTCGTAAAGGCCGTTTAGGGGCCGGCGCCGGCTCGCGTGACCATGAAACGTTATCTGCCGGCGGCGTAACCCGAAGCCGCCTGTCCCGCCCCCCCGCGCCGAGTGCACACACACACACACGCATACGCGCGAGTTGGCCGGCCCAACTATTTCGATTAGTCGCGGGCGAGAGAAAAAGAGGACGGGTACGGGTTAAGATTCACGGGTTGAGTAGACGTACGTGCACCGGCAAGTCTTAACTATTTCCCCGCGGCGGCCGATTAATCACGCCGGGTATTTGGTCGATGGCTCCGCGGTGACAATTCGCCGCGGGGAGCGGCGCCCCGGGTTTTTGCGAGGCCCGCGACCCAGAATCCCAGTCGTCCCCGTTGGCCCGCCACCGGCACGCGCGGATTTTCGGGCCCGGGAGCTTTTAATTAATTAACCCACTTTGAAAGCCCCGGGCTACTTGGCGGCTCCGGTGAGCCTCTGCTTTTGTGCAGCCGCGCCGTCCCGAGGCATTACGCGGCCGATTGTGCGCGGCCCCAACTTGGCCCGCGTCGCTTTGCCGAATCAGCTTTTGCGATGCTTCCTACAAAGAGAAAAATAAAACCTGCGCGCTACAAAGCGTCCCTCGCTATCTTTAGCAAACAAACTGCGACAACATCAAACGTTGTTGCCTCTGAGTAGTACTTGCTCAATCTTCTAGTAGTGTTTGATGATTGATGCGGTAACGAATCACTTTCTTTATATCTGGATTTTCTATGCTTTTGGGTACAACGAAGTTTACCAGGGGAGTTGGACCGTTTTGCTAATTTTCGCACAGAGATTTATTAAGTAAATCATAAAACGTTTGTAATATACGAGAAAAACAGTTTAGTATTTTTATGCATGTGAGCTATCGTTGATGAGTGATTAAAAATGTAATTTTTTAATTTATTAAACCGTTTCAAAGGGTTATATGTAACATTTTAAATAGGAAGAGCTTTATTAAGTACGAATATAGTAAATTACTCTATATGGAAATGTGCGGTTGGCATATGCTCGCTCTCAGTGGAATGTAAAAAGTGGAATTTTAACAACAAGCAATTATTTACATTTGATGAAAAAATATGAAAAAGAGTTACATTTCCATACTGCATCAGCGTACTTGCACGAACTTCTACTCGCAGGGTAATGCAGTAACTCGAAAGGTAAAATATATTTTGTAGATTTCATGAAAATTGGCTAGCTCGCCATTGAATAAACTTTGAATAGCTTCATAACACGCGGGCGAAGCCTTTCGACGTCGTTTCCAGGAGAAGGATCGCAGTGGATTCCTTGGCGGGGGGAGCAATTACGCCGGGGTAGAAGGTTTTCCGCACTTCCACGGCTTCTTGAAATTTTAATTTTCTTAAGGGGGCGCCAGCCACTGAAATTTTCATCAAATTTTTCAAACGTGCACCGTCTGGTGATGCGAGGGCGCAAAAGCCCTTTTCAGCTAAGGCGCCTCGCGCGCCACTCGCCCCTGGCGCCGCTGCGAGTCGAGTCACGTGGCCCCAGCTCGCGAGCTCGCGGCCTTCCGAAAAAAAAGGAGAGACGCAACCGCGAGAGGAGGAAAAAATTGTTCCCGGCGCGCATCTCGAGCGCCCGGCCCCTCGACTACTTCCTTCGGCTGCTGCGGCGCTCGCGGCCTCGACTTTCTTCTTGGTAATTTAATAGGGCGCCCGAGAATCGATACGCCGACTTATGAATATAGCGGTCGGGGTGAAAGTTCGGTATCGCGATGGCTTCGGACTACTCGAATGTCGCTGGCGCAACGCCAGGTGCGGGGGACACTTGTTAAAACCACGAGGGTCTCAGGCCGAGGTGAAAGCGATTGCGCGGCCCTATCGAATTTACGCCCGGGACAAAACAAGCGCGTGAGAGATGCTAATTACCGCAATTAACCGATTGCTCTTGACGGGGGCATTCGGGTATTGACAAGGTGCACGAGGAATATATGCCGGGCGCGTTTCGAGGACGCGAGGGTCTATGCGCGGATATATACATACATATCGATGCGGAGGAAAGGGGAGGCCCGCGGCAGTCTCTATTTCCCAGGCACGGCCATCTTTACTACACCGCAATTACTTACGCATTTCTTTTTGGCCTCGGATCGAGAGTCCCTCGGGCGTTATATATTCTTTTGCGCGTTCCGCGAATTATACGAGGCCGCGATTTACGGGGCTAGCAAGCCGAGCTTATCTGCGCCGGCGGTCTCGGACGGATAGGAGGGTCGCTTTGATAGTTCAGCAACTATTTGCATACACTCTCTAATTTATCGTTTTGACGATTAAACGCGCGGAACCCACCGGATAGTGGGATCGAGCTTGCATCCGTACGGCACGCTCGAGCTTTTTCGGTGCGAGGTTTTGCTCCATTAGCGACGTGGCTGGGAAAGCGAATGACGACGACTCACGTGGAATTGATACCAGCGTAGAAAAAGGAGCTTAGGAAAATCATAGAAAAAAGTAGAAAACTCCGGGAAACTCCGGGCTCATAGGTCAGAGTCGTAGTTCCTGCTCACTTCTTGCACGTTAAGTCTAATATTTCAATTTATAAAACTTATTAGATTTATCTGAATGATATTATAATATGTTATATATAAAATGGATTCATCTTACTCTTTTTAATTCGACTTAAGACTTGCAACTCGACACCTTCTACCTGCCACTCAGTACTAGAAAAAACGAAGAGGACGAAGAGTGATACAGATAAGGAAAGTGAGAGAAATTTGAGGCATCGTAGGAAATGGATAAAGGCATGAGTGATAAGTATAAATAATGTATGAGCATAAGGTGGAAGATTATAAGGATGAATTATCTAAAGCGAGTATAGTCGGAAGTAGTTGATGAGTATGCAGCTTCTAAATTTCATAATTTTGCAGAATCTATAACATTATAGTATAGAAACTATTTAAACCTGATTGACATTTCAGTTTCAACATACAAATGAAGATTATAGGCACATAAGATGCCCAAAAAATTAAGAAAATATGAATATATAAGCAAGGAGGGCTCCTCAGAACTCGTTCCGCTTAACGCGGAGAACCGGGAAACGTGGGTTAAGCGTCGACGCCCGGGAAGCAGATTTCGTAATCAAAGGCCCACGCTTTGATCCAGAGTTTCCGGCAGGCCGGGGCGACGCTGCTAATATGCGTCTGAATCCGTGGCCTCGCCGGGGCGGAAGCTCCCGGTCTGACCGCGGCCGACGGCCACGCCTTCCGCGGAGTCGGCGGATCATCCCCGTCGGCTTTTTCCAGATTAATAGGACCGCGAGTCCCGATCCCGATTTATCGGGCACGCGTGCCGCGCTACTGTAAGTACAGCACTCGCTCCTTCCGAGAGGAGTATCGCGCCCTCGCCTTTACGAGGCGAATAAAAATCTCGCTCTCTCTCCTCCGACAATGCAGCATCTCGCGAGTCGTTCTCCTTTTTTTTTTATACCGGGGCCGTAAAATTTGGCCCTTTGAATCGGTTGCTCCAGTGAAAATAACTCTTTCCTGCCGGCGGCATTCATCAGCCGGCGCTGGGACCTTAAAAGGCCCTCCCACCGCCATTCATCCGCGAGTAATATCGATCCTCATTAATCGCTGGCTAAATGCAGCCTCAAGTGCGCGCTCGCCCTCACCTCAAGTTTATAATGCCCGCGGGGCACTAACTAACCCTCCCGCGTCATTTGCAGCGATTCGGTTTCGCTAATAAAAGACGCGTGGCTACGACGGCGCCGTCGAGGCCCTATAAAATCGAGGTTAGGGAGGTCATTAAAAACCTCCGAGCATCTCCTTACCGTCCGATTGAATTATCGTAATTGTCCCTCTCCAGTGCTTTTATTCAAACGCCCAGTTTGATTGAAGAATAACAAAAAAAAAAGAAAGGAAGGCGCTTCTCGATTCGGAAAACAGCTGCGCCGCGGACCGACGTATATCGAGCGAGCAATTACCGCGCTCGACAGGGTCGGCGGAGGTATCCGCCGGAGTTTTCGGCGGGGGTAATCGCGGCTTTTCCGGCGCCGCGTGCGACGCTCGATATTCATGGAATATCGATTGCGAGTTATCTCGCGCGGACCGGCACCGTTTATCTCATCGGTCGGCGATATTTTTTAGATCAACGATCAGTGCGCTACTAATAACACCCTCGATGCTGCGCCTGGCCACGAGAGTAATCGGACAGACCGCAAGCGGCACTCCAGTCTTATTCCGCACATTAGAGTTATTTCGCTGCGCGTAATCTCCTGCGTAATCTCGACAGGACCAATCAAGCGTGAGCGAGTTCGCCTCTTCAATTTTATTATCAAGTTTTTAAATCTTTTTAGAAAACGTAAATTTATTTGTGTATAGATTTTAATTATACGACGATAATTTAATAAGAAACCCTATGAAAACATTAATACAAGCTTTTATGTTACAATAATTCTCCTGAAAATTCGATTGTTGAATTTACAAGTAGTTTTAGTATCAGGATGAATTGTGGTTCTCATTGATTGCTATATCTCCGCGCCAATAGTACGAAAATTGTAATTGTCAAAATGTGCAGTTTTAAAATGACTTTGTACAAGTTTAAATATTAAAAGTTGAAAATTTGTAATAGATATATTATTTTATTATATTTTAAAATTCTCTTTACGTTTCAATTTGATGCTTTTTATTTAACTGGCTGGACCCTTTGACTTTTTAACTATACAATATTTTCCATTAGGCGAGGAAAGTGACGCAATACACGCTTTGTGCTTTGAACTTTCGGGCTATTGTATTTATATGAACGCAATGTACCTCTACTCTGAATTATATACACATTTTATTTGGAACAAAATTTTATTATATTTAGCAAGTCTATAAAATCCATTTTTTAGGAGTTTAATTGAACATATAATTTTAAAGATGTAATAATTAGTCGTATACGTTGAATTAGAATCCTAAAAAGGTATTATAATAAATAATCTCATAGCCCACCATACATATATTATAGCCCACCCATAATATATGTATTATAGGTGCCAGTAAGAATGGCAAAGCCCAGGATCATCTGCTTATCACCAATTAGATTCAGGCTGAGTCAATTACGGCGCGTCGTTCGCGTGGAGCGACGGTCATTCCGCTCGTCATTCATCTTATATCGGTTGGTGGATTGTAGACTACCGGAATATCCGGGATTAAGAGACTCGTGTATGGGAAAGTATCCTCTAGTACTTA
The DNA here is from genome assembly GCA_018906755.1 of Sycophaga agraensis. NCBI lineage: Eukaryota > Metazoa > Arthropoda > Insecta > Hymenoptera > Pteromalidae > Sycophaga > Sycophaga agraensis. The sequence goes on from JACCIE010000011.1 coordinate 4,921,426, forward strand.
ATCACCAAGACCGGGACAACTGTTTGAACGTCTCCGCGTGTTGACTTCAAAACGAGCTTCAAACTGTTATGGCGCTACACAAGGACAGTAGCGTTCATTCTTGCATGATTCTATAGGTATAGTAGACCGAGGCCTCAGTCAATGACAAATATAATAGTCAAAAATCCATAATTAAACTTATGAATAATTACGTATTATTTTTAAGAAGAATATCTTTGAATTTCCACCAATAATTACCACATAATTCTAACGCAATGCAAGCTGCAATCACCGGACAGTGATGCAGACTTCGCCCTTGTCTTCCGTATCTCCGGGGGAGTCACTGCAGCCACCTTAGCGCGATTAGGCTAGATTACAAAAAATTTAGCACCCGCTATAGCTCGGAATAAGACGGCTGCGGGTATCATCGTGGGGGGGGATCGGGGGGTGGCGGCGCAAGGCATTGAAACTAATTAATCGCGCTCCGGCGGGCGCTCGAGCCGCGGGGCTAATTAGGACGATCCACTCGGGGCTTAGGGGCCGCATCCGGCAATGAAAAAGCTACGTGCCCGGGCGCGTAAGGCCGGGCGCCGCCGGCGATCGTTAATTCGCGGCAGGGCTCGCGGGGACGGCCGGTAGGCGCGCGCGGGCCAGTCACTCGCACGTGCCGGCCATTCCCGCGCGTGCCGCATTTCGCGGAGAGGGGGGAGGGGCGGGGGAGCTTTCCTGGGCTGGACGCGGGCCCCGGCACGCGCCAGATGAATTCGCGAGCCGCCGCGCGCGAGTGCCCAAGCCAGATTGAAGGGGCTTCATTGTTTTCAAAAGGTCGCCCCCCGTCGTTTGCACTTGCGCCGTTTTCCAGTTTTTTTTTCCCCCCGGGGGCCAGTATGTCTGATTCCCGGAATGGCTTCGAGCCCTCGGGTCGGAGGTCTTTCTGGAAAAGCCATTTTTGTATTATTCATGTCGCTTTGTTTTTTCGTATGCGCTCCAGCTGGTGAACTAAGTCATTAGGTTATAGTACTTTCTGAGTAATAAAAGAAGTTTCACCGTAGAGACGGATTATTAATTATGACTAATAATTATTTTCCAATTAGAGCTGAAAAGTAGTTACGCTGCACTTTTGATACTATATAAATAGTACAATAAGTTTGCTTCGCATGCCTGACCTACTTTTCTTTTTCCATCACTATAATGTTTATTGTACTCTGCTATTATTAATTACTAGTTAGTAGCAATATTATCAATATTTAACGTACACTCGAATTCAATTATATTGTGAACATTAAAATTTAATTAGTAGAACGTCTAAATGCGCATTTCACGATGAAAATATAATTCATTTTTGCAATTGCTAGAGCATCGACGCAAACTTATTTACAAATTAATATCTTAAAGGCTATTGATTTAATTAAAAAGTTTCCAAGTATATTTATTTATAAATATATACATATACATTTACAAAAGTACTACTAAAACAAATACATCAAAATTAATATTGAATCAGTAGTATTTTAGCAAATTTACAAATAATATATGAATATGGATTTGTTGCTAAAGAGTGTGCGACACAGTGTGAAAAGCAGCTGTATCAGTGCGCGTTCCCTGAGTGTGCGGGACGAGCTTGTTCCCGAGACCTGGAGTAGCGTCATCTATATAGGCGGTGTCGTTGGTGTGCACGAGGCAGGTTAGGGACAAGTAATAATTGCCCCTGTGTTCACCTGGGACTTGCTGTCTAATGTCCGGGCTTTGGAGGCGGTTAACAGGCACCTCCGTCTTTGATCGAGAAGGAAAATGCAGCTTCACGCCCGCAGAAATGCATAGATGGGTGAGTAGGCCGGAGCTTCGCGACGCGTGCAGGTTTTAAAGGCTTTCCTGCGGAGTCGGCGAAGCACGAGAGCGGAGAAGCTGGCAGACAAAGCCTCCGGGCGTTCCGCAGGTAAATTTCCATCGAAGACGGAGTGATGTAGGAGTGGCGGGGGCAATGCAGTGGAAGCTCTCCAAGTAATAGTAGTAGTGGGGGAAGGGGTGAGCGCTCCCTGGTAGCGAGGAGGAATGCGCGGCATTGTCCCGCCAAATGTTTTCATAGTAAGAAAAAACTTTTATATATTAATCAATAAATCTGCACGTTTGCAGTGCTCCATTGTATACACCTGTCAGAATTTTTCAGACTATATTTTAGTTTAATTGAAAGATATGCTATATATTATAATTACAAACATTTAAAAAAAAAGTCAAGTTATAAAAAATATTATAGATAAATTATAAAGATATTGATTTCGATATAGACTTATTTTATGAATCCCCTTTTACCTGGCCTTTTATATCACAGAGGTAACTCTTCACCTTCCACGATTTTATTGTTCTTTTTTTAGGCCATTTCTCATTACATAATATTCGCAGATATTTCAGAGAATTCGTGTATACATTATTTTCCTATTATAAAACTTTTTAATTTTCTTTAGTTCACGCTGAGTTTTAATAAGAAACCCTTTTTTAACCCCTTTTGTATCTTTTGACTATATAATTACACAACCGTTTCACTTTTACAGTTACTCGCGAGAAGAAGAATTTTTAAAGCTAAGATTTTTTAAAACATTCCTATAATTATATGCCTAATTTTTCTGTTATAAAATCTTTACATTTCCTTCGGTACTTGTACACCTTAAAGATAAAAACCACTTTATAATATTTCTTCTGTACTCGTTAACCGTTTATGAAAATCCATCTATTGCTTTTGTTTCTAAAACAGAAATTCGTTTAGGCAAATGCAATTTTAAATGTCTAGGTGTATACACAGTCACCGATGGTGAGGTTGGTACCATACCATACCATATAGCTTGAGAGCACAAAAAAAGAGCATAAAAAGAGCATAAAATTTTTTTTCTCTTCTAATAATCTAATTTTGAGACTTTTTCTCTTAATAAAAGAAATATTCTGTATAAAAATAATTCTTATCAAAATATTTAATGTGCATATAGCAAATTATAATTAAATCCATATAATTTTTAGTACTATGTTTGTAAATTATTTAAAATTATTCATAGAAAAACGTAACTATGAATAACATAACAATTTTAGCAAAACGATTTCTATGTAAGATTCTATAATGTTTGTATAACACGTACAAAAGCTGTTCCTATATGGTATAAAGACATTATTCAAATATCTAACACTCCTCAACATATAGAATGACGTCTATTCGTTTGACCAAGCTGCTAACTCGCAAGACGACTGGAAAACCGTCCACGAGGATTCCCGAGCTCAACGGTATTCGTTTTGTTATCTGACCGGCGTACAAGTCGGAGCCAACTGCCGGCGCACTGCATAGGGGCGCGCGTGCAGTGGCCGGCCGGCACCGAATCCGGCTTTAAAGTTCAATATTACCTTGGCAGAGATCCACGGCGAATCTTATAAGCGCGGCCGCTTAGGCGCTCCTGAGCCTCACGCGCAAGATTGTCCCGCAGGATGAATACGCGCCCGCGGCGGGCTTAGCCCGGGCGGCAGGCCGCGGCGCGATAGCCGATATATATATATACCTTTGTCACTCGGGGCCGCTTTCACGCTCGACTTTTCAATCGCGCCCCGGGCGGGATTAAAAGCCCCGTTGTCCGGCCGGCTAATTCGGTTATTGCGCGTGAATGTTTTATCGCGGGCGCCGCGGCGATCGATGACGCCGCCCGCGGAAATGACGGGGCCATTGCGCCCACCTAAGATTAATGGGCGGGCCGCGCGCGCGAGTTATTAGCCCGGGCCGATCGATCGGCCAGTTGTTTACGCCGATTATTCGCGGGGCTCGTGTCGCGCGGTGGCCGGGGCTTATTAAAAGATGGCCGGCTGGCTGGCCGCGAGGGCGTGTTTACACCGATTCCGCCGCGGGGAGGAGCTGCCGACGTGTGTATATACATGTACGTAAAGGCGAGGCGGTGCAGCGCTGCCGGGCCCTCGTAAAAATCCACGCTTATTTCAAACGTAGCTTTACAGCTTGTATAAAGCAGGCGCGTCCGAACGATTATTTGATGCGCTCGAGAAGGAGAGCCACTCGCGCTTTAAGTATTTGCAGCGCTTTGCCTCCCGGCGGCCGCGTGTACTTTTTTCTCGCAGATAATAATTTCGCCCCGTGACTGATATACGGGCTTTTACGAGGGGATTTACGACTTTTTTACGCCCGCGATACCTAAAATCGCGCGCTCAGATTTTATCCCCGCTTAAAAAAAAAAAAAGAACGAAAAAAAGGAACGCCGGGCAGGAGGGCCAAGTGCGGCAAAATGACAACGATAAATTTTTGTCGCGCGAGACGGACGGATTAATTGGGGCCCGATATACACTGCCTCCGGGCCATCGAGGCTTCGACTCCGCGGCGCACGGCAGCTCGGGGAAGGCCGGCGCTCTGCGCGCCTCGCGAGAAATCAGAAAGCCAGCCAATGAAGTTTTAATGAAGTCCACGTCAGCCTCTGAACACGTGCGCGGGGAAAAAGACCGCCTGGAAAGTAGTAGGTTCGTGACGACTAACGAGCCGGCCGATCTTTTTTTCCCCCCCCGGCATCGGGCGCGGGATGCGCGCGCGTACCCGACCGACTGACGGGCTACACAAGCCAACAGCGATCGAACTGTGCGCCAGCTTAAGTTTAATTAACGTGCCACGCGGTGAATACCCTCCGCACGCGCACTCGCGCAGAAGCGCTTTGATTTACCACGCTTTCGGCCTGCTCGCCGGGCCTGCACCTTTGACTTCTTTTACCGTTTGCTTCCCTGTTTTTATCCGCGTGTATGATTCCTTAGCGACCGGCCGGACAAAACCCTCCAGTCAAACTATCGAAAGTTTCCGCAAGAAGGGTAACTGCAGCAATCGTACGTAAGAAGCTTCCTGTATAGAGTTGTTTTGATCTGATTGTATGGTTGAGCTTTCGGTACTTTTACAGATAATAAAAGTGAATTAGATAATCACGTTCAATAATGACATTAAGAATTGAGCAAATATTTTTTATTAGATAGAATAATTTCGCCTGAAAAAATCGTGTTTTTAGGTAAAGATCATAATTAGGTAATGCTCTACTAAAATGACTTTAATTCGGGTTCTCTCTTTTTAATTAATGCCTTATTTAAATACTTATCCTGTTACGTCAGGTAAAAGGATCGCGGAGCGACGCGTAAGCCGAAACCTACAATATTATTTATCGTAACCGTGAATAGGGAGCCTCTGGAAAACTGAAAGGAAAACACGGCCAATTTATACGGCCAATCGTCCTATAGAGGGAAATCAAGTGCTCAAGCAGCCTATAAAGAGCTGCAAGACGAGTTGTTAGGCTGAGATGTCTGCTTGACAGAAGCTGAAAAGCCGTCGTCGACGGACAAAGGCCGACTGCGATTACGGAAAACGCGCGCGCTACTTTCTACCCGCCCAATACTTATATAGGTGGTCGCATCGCCCAAAGATACAAAGGGTATCAACAGCGTGAATGGAGAATTTAGATAAAGTCAAAAAATACACGAAAGGTTTGCTCATGCGTCTCACAGAAGTTGCCGTTAGCGAATCAAGGAGCAACTAAAAGTGGAAGCAGCGAACAGGTAACCGGGCTTAGGCTCTAGCTACAATGAGACATACAATATTGTGGATTCTTGTGGAAACCTATTACTTTAAATTAACTTTATATGTGACTGCCATACTTTTTCAATTAGTAATGTAGTATGATACATTTAACACTAGAAAATTAGACTGTCAAAATTTTAGTCAAAATTTGCTTTAACGTGAAGGCATATTGACTTTATTCAACAACAGTCTCTGAAGCTGCAAATAACGCTGTGCTTTTACTTTAAACTACACTACAACAGTGTTACAATCTTGCCATCCGTGACTTTTTCCCTTTGTGTAGAGGAAATGAAGCCGCAAGTAAACTAAACTTTACTTAGCTTCCTCTTCTTGTTATGTAGACGTTTTTCTTTCAAAAAATAAACGGTTCTTATTTACATACTGTGTAAAGATAAAAATTATTTCAGATTATTTTAAAAAACATTCACACATTAACTATATTTTTATTGGAAAGTAATAAGAATTGGTGATGCATTTAAAACGTAACCCAGGAGGTTGAGCAAACTCGGAAATTTCGGTAAAAGTTAAGGAAGGTACTACGAGAGGTGTACTTCGGTGACTTTGAAGTACTTCTCGACATGTATTTCATACATAACCTCTGAGAAATATCCTAATCATCTCAATCAATTCTTTTAACTTTGAACTAGTTTCATCCCCTTCATCCTTCGACATCGGAAAATCTATGCATAAGGTATGAGAAAGATGAAACACTAAAGCGAAGCTACTCAGCATTTTATATAAGTCGAGTTTATGCATACATATATTTTTATAAAATAAATTTTAGTTTCTAAATTGTATACATGGTAGCAGTACGATGTTAATTTTACATTATTGATTGCATATAGTAACTGTGTACATTTTGTGTACCCCATTTCATATTTCTGTATTTTGTAACGACAAAGTGAATAATTTAATTGAGAGTTTGAGAAATGACAAAAGCAATTACTTTTAGCCTTTCAGTTTCCGCTCTATACGTTGTTCACGATTTCATTTGATCGTTTGTTCCAATTTCACTCGCAGGGTACAATACATGTTACAAGCCTATTTTTGTTAAAGACAAGTGTCAGCCCTTTTCAATTATTTGGTACAGACATTTTAAGGTAATATTGCACACTAGATATTAGTTAAATCTAAATAGTTATTTAAAATATCTTATTCAAATTGTTTGTTAAAATAAAATAATATTTTTATTTTTAACAATACGGTTTAAAATACAATTAAAAAATATATAAATCAGCTCGAATTAATAATTATGCAAGTGGTGCAGTAGAGATTGCAATTTCGTTGCTTGTATGCGAACATATTTTATACGTTTAAACTCACTTCCACGCGTCTGACCTCATTTAAGGCTTTCTACTGGAATTAGTACATCAACAGGTGCAACTTTGCCTTCATATTATATTTTATAAATTTAGCAGATTAAATTTGAAGAACGGGTACCAATCACAGCATTAATTGAAGTAATGAAATGGAATTAATCAATAAATTGAATATCAGCTGTATAACTTTGCTATATATATCCAAGTGTTGCCATTATAAAACCGAATAAAATTTCGAATATTGCGCTCTTGCCAAGACTATGAATACGAGGTAGCGCACGTTATAGAATGTGTTCCATTTATGAAGCTCGAATAAAACTCGGGCTTTTGACTCAACAATCCTTTTCTCATTTATTTTCGTTTGGAGGAAGGAAGCTCGAGGCCGCAGTAACACGAATTTGGTACTCGGATCGGTAGCAAATGTCCGGAGTCACGGCAGGGCCGAGCTCTTGTCGAATCGGTAATCGGTCAGCCGATCGCGGGACGAAAAGTCAGGCCGCAAGTATTCGAGGATCGCAGGCGGGCGCGTCGCGTGTGTGCCTCCACATGTAACGGGACGGGTGGGGGGGAGGCTCGGTGCCAGGAGGCCGTGTAAGCCCGGGAACGCGATAAACCGCGGCTACACGGCTCGCGTGAATTACGAGGGCGACGACGGCGCATCGGATCCTCGTTACCGAGTGCCCCGCTCCATCCGCAATTTTCAATCTCGGCCCTTTTTCTCGGGAATTTCCGAGGAGTCGGCGCGGCAGGCTTACCGGCGGCGAGAATTCCGGGGATCGCCGCGTCCAAGGCCCGGTTCTTACGCGGCGATCCGGGCTAGGTAAACAGATCCGCCTCGGCTGTTGTTTCGACTTTACTTTTATAGTGTATGTGCGGGATTTGCAAGGATTTAATGGAAAGATTCCTCTTCCGTTAAGGATGCTTGATGCGCCGTGTAATAGCATTAAAAGAAATGTTAATAAATATTGGAATTTATCATTACTTCGTATTACATCGTGCGAATAAACATTAAAATTTAGCTTTTTTACAACAGTTCTGTATGTAATTACTTAATTGAAGAAATTTTCGATTATTACTGTAGAAGGGACTATAATTTTAAGAATGTACCCGAAAGACGCTTTTTTACAATTTACACAAATATTAAGACGGCTTTAAAGAGCCACAATGAATTGTTTCCATAATTGAGAAATTAGCAGAGCTGTACTAGTGCGGTCTCCCCCTATATATAAATACTCTCTCAGTAGGAAACGAGCAATTGAAATAATTGAAAAGAGGCTCCAGAGGCTTTCTCAGCAGCCGGGCGCCTCTCCATTATCAAAATAAACTCGAGCTGCTTAAAAAAAGGTCCGCTGCGACGCAAGCAGAATGGGAAGCGGGCGGGTGTACCGGGGAGCCGGGGCGATTCTTTTTCTTCGGGCGCGAAGAAGCGGCCCGGGACATAAAACAGGCGGTGATTTACGGGGGCGACGAGGGCCGACTGACCGATCGGGCCCCGTCGTCGGCCCCACAAAGACCCGCGGCCAAGGTAAAGTCCGTCGGCGCTCTATACCGCCGGCCGCGGGTCTACCCATGCGCGCAGGCGGCGATAACGACTGCGTCCCCCCACCCCCGCCAAAGACTCGAGGGCTAGAGGTCGGGAAAGTGGGTCGCTGACTCGACTAATGATCCATTAAGCGCCCGCGGCCCGGACCCAAAGTGCCAATTGTGCGCGCCCGGTCCTTTTTCCATTATGCGCGCCAAGATGGCCGCAACGGGAGCCGACGACAGCCCGGACAAAGCCTTTCGAGGGCCGCTTGCGCGCCTGATTAAAAGGTGGCGAGCGAAAGGGGCTGCGTGAAAATCGCTTCTTATCCTCTGCCGCGGCGTTTTTTTTTGTGCGGCAGCAACGGGGGATGGAGACTGTGGTTTATCCGGGGGACTTGCCGACTTATACACGCCGGGGAATTTTTCGGAAATTCAATCGCGCCAATTTGGGCTACTGAACTCCAGCCATCGAGTTTCCATCGCCGGGGCATCGGCACCCGGGCAGACAAAGGGCCGTCTCGAGGATGAGGCCGAGGCGGGGGGAATCTTTTGAAGCAATATGTTTAGAGCGTGGCAAAGGAAGCTGCGGAGCCGTCGACTCTTCGCACCCACTTTGCCTCTCTGCCAATCTTGCACTTGTACTCTCATATGGTTAATGCTCGCCTCAACGAAATTGGGTAAAAAGTATTGCGCGGGTCCCATTAGGGGTCGGCTTTTTGCGGCGTTCTATCGAGCTATCGGGCTCGGCAGCGCCCGACGTCTATCTTTGCCATCCTCTTGCCCGCATTCTGAACCGACGAGCGCTTCGGTTAATGCCCCGAATCTAAGTTTGTTTTGCGCGTCCGGCGTTGTCCGAGGCTCATCAAATGCGCGAATCACTGATAGTTTGCTCGGTTATTTGATTCGATAACGTGACTGATCTGCTTTAAAATTATACAAGTGGACAGGTGACAAAAGGAAAAACGATCTACATAATTCTTTATTTCGGCATTATCACACATGTGTCAGTTAATAATTAAATATTAGCATTACTTTAAATATAGGAAAGTCCACGAGTTGAAAACCCGCAATGCCTGATGAATAAGTTCAAGCGTGCAGACTTCTCGTGTATAAATCGAGATTTTTCGTTTCTCCTATCTCGCATGTGTGACAATCATTTGCATACGTCATTTTTTCTTGTATGATTTCTTCGAGATAACTTAATTATATAAATTATTAGGCTGTTGTATTCAAGAAAAGTGGACTTATTGTACCGTTTTACATATTCTCAGTAAAGAGAAAATTGAAAAATCGTGTCTTGTACGTTACCACACGTTGTAACAGTCGATTCACGACTTAAGCGATCAACAAATTGCAAAAGCAAACGGCCGGTTCGACTCGTTCAATTAGCATTGTGTGTGTCGCGGCAATTGGGTCAGCGATCACGTTGGCGGCGTGTTTTGCAACGTGATAGCGAATAACGCTCGACGTCGCCGGTATACTACGCACCAACGTCCTTCAACTTCCCGCTGAAGCTTAATTGGCGGTCACTGACATTTGCCTCTCTGAAATAGTCTTGCCTCCCTCCTCCCTCATGACCACTTCACACATCCACATTCCCGAAATACGGTCCAGAATACGATCACGTGCGCCCCTGCGGTCCCAGTCAAAATTTAACAATCCAAGGCCAGCTGCTATTGTACGTCCGACGGCACGTGCGCCCGTCCAAGTTTTGACTTTTCTCCATCCCGAGAAATCCGATTTCCCATTCATCCGGCCGTTGCGCAATTCGACGCGATTGCGTCAAAAGCTGCAATGGAGTGGGGGTCGCGGGGGTCGAGGCAGGCCGGAAGGGGGAGGGTAAACTTGTTGCTGTCTGCTCTGCGCTTGATACGCTGCACTGTTTCGTTGGGGATCCATTTGCCGAGTGCAAATTGATCGTGCAAAATGATTTGACTCTGTGCGTGATTGTGAATTCGTCTTTTAAGAATGCGCATACGCAAAGTACCCTGGTAAAAGTTTAAGTGTATTTCTATTTCTTGATACAATTTATAGATTAAACAATTAGTTTTATAATTCTATTCCTCTTGTAATTGAATGAAATATATAGGTTTATTCGAAGACCTGCTTGCACTAGTTTGTATAACTTTTGTTTTCTAACACAAGCTTTTTATTAAATTAGAAGATTAATTTTGTGAATTCAAGGCACTTTTTAATTAATACATTTATATTAAAACTGAACTCATTTTTACTGAATTTTTACTGAATATCCGCAAGAAGATAGGATAGAAATAATGAAAAAAAGTACGACTTCCTTTGAAGTTTGTTAGTTACTATCCTTTATTTATCAGCAGATGTAACTTAAGCTTCCCTCTTTATTTACCTCTGTATATTTGATTTTTGAGTGTGCTATTTATCAAACGTGTGTAATTAAATTTAAATAAAATATCCAATAACTATAGATTACAAAGTAATTGCTTTCAAAATATAATGTATAACTACTTTGTTTACAAAAGATATTAAATAAAATAAAGACGAAAGTAAAAGCACTAACATATATATTATACTAAAAATAGTATATTGCTTGATACTTAAAAGTGTATCTAGTCTAACTTGTTTGCTGTGAAATATTTTCGCCGCTGTTTGCCCACTTTATATTCGTACATCAAACATAATATACTTTTATTTACGTGTAAAAAGACACAGTCAGGCTTTAAAAACTACTTTACATACATAAATAATGTTATCTAATATACAGCTGGTATAGAAATATATATATACCTGCATATAAGTATAAGATAAATGGTTTGCTTTAAAAAAATTTTTGTTCATTGAAATTACAAGTCAAAATGAAAAATCTTAATTTATTGCTCATTTTCAGTTTTACAATAAAAATATGTAAGTAGGTCTTTAACAATAAGTATCATTCATATATAAAAAATTACTTCTGAAAGAATAATATTTAAAAATATAAGTGGTTGTTGAAGGAATCATTGGTGGAATGTATGCTGAACATAATCAATTTAAATATTTTGCTTTGGTGACGAAGAACCAATTACCTGCTTGTGGAGGTGCCATTATTAGCAGTCGACATGTGTTGTCGGCAGCGCATTGCATAATTAATCCTGAAACAAATAAATTTAAAGATGCAAAATTTACCGTACAAACTAGAATCGTCAGTCTTGCGGAACGAAATACTCAAAAAATTGAAAGAACAATTGTAAAATTTTACGTGCCCAAAGCTTGCGAATTTGTTAGTTTTGAAATAGCGATAGTGAGCGGTTATTGTGAGATAGGAGATATTGCTGTTCTTTTGGTAAATTTTATTTTATTGAAAATATTTAGTATTCTTTATTATGATTTATTGTTTGAATTTTTTAGTTGGACGCACCACTTCCATTAGAGCCAAATTCTAATATAAACCTAATTAATTTACCTGAAAATGTTGAAAATCGTTACGTAAACGAAATCGCAACAATAACTGGCTTCGGTGCCGAGTCGTTAGACGAGTGCATTTCAACATTGGACGCTTTCATTTTGAGAGTATTCAAGTTCATGCGAGTAAAACTAAAATATGCCAAATCAAAGGTTATTTCTTACGAAGAATGTTCGCTTATGTACTCTGGGACGATAGATGCAGACAATCATCTTTGTGCTCAATTGATACAACATGATGATAATATAAGTGAAGGATGTGCCGTGGTAAGCTATTTTTATAAGAAAGTTAAAAAGAATTATATTTAAACAATGTCAGTTATTAAACTAATAAATAAAACATAAATAATTAATATTAAAATTAACATTAAAACATTACATATTTCTATAGGGTGACAGTGGAGGCCCTCTAGTTTTAGACAATACTGTAATTGGAATATTAGTTAATGGAGCTGGAGACTGTGACGAAAAAGTAACCGCTGCTGTTTACACTAGAGTTACACATTTTCTACCGTTTATTCGCAACGCCATGGCGGATGTAGTAACCTCTGATATGCGCGTCGCTTTGTATGAAAGAAAGCGAGTACTGTTAATGATGAAAGACGTTCTAACAGAGTTGAAAATTTCAAAATAAATAATGACAATTCCAAATATGCATAAGTTTGTACTAATTTTAAATAACATGTAAATATTAAAATTTAAGCTTTATAAAAGTAAATAAAATGTATGTCAAGATGTCTTTAATAATAAATATAATTTTTAGCAAACGAGCTTATGACTTTGAAATCTCTTTCTCCTTGCAACAAATGAACACATATGGTTATTAAAAATCCGAAACTTTTACTAAAAAGTATTAAAAATATAGTTGATTGACACCTATTATGAATCAGTAGGCACATTGTATTATAAATTAATATTTGGTATAACACCATAAGCTCGTTGGAGCTTTTTACTCCATTTCATTCGCAATTTTACGCTCTTTCAGGACTTTTTGTTTTTATTTTCTTAGACCGCAGTGTAATATTTTTAAAGAATATTATTAAAAATTAAATTTAAAATTTACAAGTATAGCACAAATACAATGTGGATATACAAAAATGAAAGTCTTTTAGATGAAGTATAATTTAGTAACTATTATTCTTTATTTAAGTGACGTCTTAAATTAATGTAACAACTATAACGTAAAAATTATGAATGTAATAATTTATTTTATCTCACATATCAATGATAAAAGCTGGAAGATTATTTAATAATAAAAATGTTACGGTTCTCTAAAATAGTTGGTTAATAAAACCTTTTTCGCGTCGAATAGAATAGATCCAAAAGTCAGAGTCTCTTGGTTTCGATTATCAAAACAGTAGACGATGTCCAGGACTTTGACGTATACCCACATAGCCTCAAAGCAATTCCTTTCTCGTCATGAAATAGAAAAAGAGAGGGGACAGAAGTGCGCGTGAAGGCAGATGTAAAAGATAGGAATAGAAAGGAGAAAGAAAGAGAGGCGGTATATGCCAGGGTGAGGGCGGGACTCTCGATGAGGACGGAAGTACAGAGGTTACAGGTCGAGACTTTCGTATCGTCCGATGCTGCGGCCCTGCGACTGGGGTGTTGCTAGGTAACTAGTTTCGCGTCTCTGCCAGAGACAAGAGCAAGCGAGGGCCAGATAGCGGGGAGAGCATCGCGAGCGCCGTCGAGTCCGTGAATCGACATTTCCCCTTAAAACGACCAAAGAACACGGAGAATCCTTAACTGTCCTTTGTTCCGCAGTGTAACCGATTTCCTTGAAAGGCCCTCGCTGCTCCCACCCTCGCCCCTTGCGCGGCCACTGCGTGGCTCGCTTGACTCACCACTCCTCCCTCCTGCCCCCGTACACCTAGCCATTGTCTCGCCCTCGACCTTCTTTCGTCGATTTCTCTCCTTAAACTTGCTCCCTCTCCACTTTACCCACGAGGCGCACGACAAACTGCAATCGAGGAATTCCACAAAACGAATCGCATCCTCTGCGACATCCACGCTGTTTTTCATATTGCGTACAACGAATTCATATATAACCCAATGTATCCAAATAATAGGAAAATACTGAAGAACATTTACGAATTTTTAACCGCTTAACTTCCTTTAGTTGAAGACACAAGTTTTGCAATCTAAATTAAACAGAAACGTTCAAAATTATTGTTACGTTTCTATCACAAATTTTATCTATAATGAAAAATTACAATTTGCACAAATACTATTGTATTTCTGAGAGAACTTTAAGAATACTGACGTAGTGCATATAATACTAGAAGAAAGGTTATGAATTTGTCTAAACTAATAAAATTTTACAATGTCTTTATCTATACAGACTGATTGAATTTTGAGAAAATCCTATCAATTTTAAACCTTATGTCGCAAGATCAAAATCAAGGAAAAATATTTTCTGTCAATTTGCCAAACCATAAAGTATTCTAGATCGCGCAGTTTCAATCACTGCCTTATTGTATTTTCAACATGGCAAAAGAGCATTATTATGCATATCTATAATAGTTTTTACTCGGATACTTATTCCTTTTATCTGCTGGAGTAGGAAATTTCCATGGAAGGTATAGTTTGTGTAGCAAAAGTTAAACTAAGCTTACCTCTCAAGCTTCTTAACATTTCTTTTTATCTTTTAAGTTCGATACGATGACTATATTGTTTTTTTTGCACCGTCAGGATTTACTTGACGCGAATGAGCGTAAGAAGAGAAAATTTTATGTATATTGCGAGGATAATAATGTAACAAAAGAATATTCGCTTCTAGAATATCCAATCTAAAATTATAAAAAAAAGATAACAAGCAATAACAATTCAAAAAGTAACTAATTTATTCAGTGAATAAGACTTTTTGTGCACTCCCTTTAATTTGTAGACGAAGTTTTATATCAACTAATTTTGATTTTCGATTTTAATATTTTAGAAGCATTAATCAAGATCAAATGTTACAAGAAGTATACAAAACAATAAGGGGTTGCTTCGATTCAGCGATGCAGCGTCTGCTGCATTAAAACCTATGATTCTAAACATTGGAACAGGCATCGACGCAGTGCGGGTGTTTTGACGCTATAACACCTAGTTCCATCAGCTTTCACCACTTGGGAAAAGTGCAGGCAACCGAAGCTCCCAATCTGGCGCGTCCCGATCGATCCCGGGAGAGACGCGAAAAACGGCCCTCCCCACTACATCGTCTGCCTGCGGAACCCGCATAAAGGCTTTCGCTCCCGTCAGCGTGGTAACAGGTTGGTTTAATGTGACCGCTGCAACTTGCGGTCAAGTAAGGCGAATTACGTGTGTCGCGACCCGCGTATCTCGGAGTAGCGAGTCGCGGATAAGCCTCGGCCACAGCTGCAACTATAATCCCGGAGACTTTTTCCTTTCTCCCGAATGCTTGGTACAATCTGATCAGCTGATTTATGCTCCAGTAGGCCAGGGTGATTTAATAAGCACTTATGCGCGCGCATTGTTCCGATATACATGGCCTATTTTCGCTGGCAGAGAGGAGAACGCTTCGTGCATGATTGCGTAAACAATTCCAGTTTAATGATGTCATTATGGGGCTAATTGGCTGGGGAGCTAATTGAAAATTACGCCAACGGAGCCCGAAAATAGCTTGGAAAATTTCTTGTTTGCCCCGATCAAAAGAACAAATAAACACCGGAGTTTGGGTCTGGCAGCTAAGACGAAAGATCCAAAATTGCGAAAAGACGCAACTTATACATTAGCGCAATAACATTGTTTTGAAGTTGAGCACTCTTGTGAAAGCTTAATTAAAAAGCTTCGCACTGTAAACAATAATTGAACTTCAAAGTTCCGAGTAAGCATCGCACGCGAGCTGCGCGTAACCGACGTTTTGCAGTCTGCCGCGCGCCAGACGCAAGATTGATCTACTCGAGAGTTATAAGGCTCGCGCGCAGTTTCCCCAGAAACTGCAATCACAATTCCATAGTGAGGAGTCTCTCCTCGCCACACGAATTATTCCGCAGGCGGTGGGCTTTGGTCGCAAGGAGGGCGGAGCGCAATTGCTCATCGCGTATGCTATCGAGACGAGCCGCATTGAAATTACGCAGCAAGTTGTTGGGGCTGCGATACGCAGCGGTCGCTAAGGCGCTCGGGTATGGTAAATGGAAAATTAGTGGTCGGAATCGCCTCTCCGGTAGTTTGCCGTCGCTTGTAATTGTCCGTCGATGGTGTACTGGCGATGCCTCCGGCAGAGACGGCCTAATACAGAGTGTTAGCATATGATCTCAAAAGTGAACGCCGATCTGCAACTATCTTCCAATACTATAGGAAGTTTAATCAAAATGTTGTTAAAATTTTGGTTTAAAAATATTACTATTCTAAAGTCAAGTTCCGAATTAGTAAATTATTATCTCGAGATAAAATAACTTGTGTATATAATAATAAAATTCGCAAGATTATTTGATTGTTTGGAAAAAACAACCGTGTTTACTCGAGTTCTATTAATACAGTTATTAAAATTTTGTGGTGAATACAGTGCAAACAAATAAAATTGATGAATAAGTAAATAATAAGTATCATTCTGAATTTAAATGTAAATAATATATCGGGAGTTTTTTTAGTAATTTTTCTTTGCTAGTTTAATAATCTCAATTCGTGATAATTATAACTCTGTATTAACGATTACAATTTTGATCAAGATTCGCTAATTAGTAATAATAATAAAAAATAGAGATCATGATTTCAAGTCTCGGCTTCGATATTTATTTACACTTTATTCCGATAATGTCGTTCTTTAGTTCACTGCACGAAGTTCATGCTGCATAAGTTTTATCGCTGTTTAATATACTCGTACATTTATCACGAGTAAAAGATTTCTTAGAACCAAAAAATATTGTTTTGCAATATAAAATAAATAAATATTGTTTTCATTTGACAGAAGTAAAGATAAAACAAGTTTAATTTAATACAGTAGGTTTCTTTCGACTTCAGGTGTCCATTAAAAAAGCTACTTTTATAAGATTGTTTGAATTCGAAGAAATATTTTTTACTGTAAATCTTTAATTTTATTTAAAAAAAATATCGTAATAAAAGGTGTCCGATTATGAGGGTAAAGTCATATATGCTATTTATGTTAATCTGCCACTAGATGGCGACTCATTAGTCATGCATTCAAATAGAAGGTTTATTAGTTATTATATATAAAATATAACATAAGTGGCGTGCATTGGTAGTTGACGGTATAAATCTTAGTATCGTTGTATTTACGATATTATTTTAGAACAATTTCATCCTGTACCCTTTCTGTCTTAAATAATTCAACTGCAATAATATCAAGTAGCTAGATGCCATGCGTAAATCAAAGTAGTCAACAACAGAAATAGTAAATCCAATATAGTCCACAAAGTATAACATATTGTATGATTTACTGTTTTGCAGTAATGGAGAGTAAACCTAATTTATAAGTTCTGATTTGTCACTCGGAGTTGTAATTCAAACAAAGTCCAACTATATCGTCTCCGTATTTTTGAAGAGATCACGAGCCACGCGTCTATGTCGCTCGTCGCTTACGACTCTTGTCTGCGTTTGCCCGAGCCACTCGATATCGAAGTGTCGGATGGCAAAAGGAGCCAGGGGAATATTTTCGGCGCGGATCCGGTGGGTCGTCAGTCGGAGGTCAGGCGCGCCAGCGGGGAAAGGTCGCGCAATTACTCGGCGCTATATAAGCGCGCAATTAAAAGTTGTCGAGGCTCGAGGCCGGCGAACGGCCGTGAAAACCGGGCTGGCTCCTCCCGGCGGCCGCGGGACCCTCGTCCGAAAGTCGTTATAGACGCGCAATTTTCGCCGGGGCGCGGCCCGCAATTTCCCTCGCGCGCCACTCGACTCGGCCCCGCGCACACACTCGAGTTAACGACTTTATCGCGCCGCGCGGGAGAGGAGCCGACTGCAGACGGGGAAAGGCCCTCCGCGAATTAATTGCGCATCGCAGACGAGCCGAGCTGATATTGCCTCGCGTGTCCAGGCGGGCCCCGCGAGGAATACCTGCACCCGGGGCGCGTGTCCCCCTTAAATAATAACAGCGCCGATATATATCCCCCTCGTGCGGGGGGCATTCGAGCCGGGAGAGGCGCAGGGGGCATCGGCGTGAAATAAATTATCGATATACGTACCGAGTCGATTGGCCTGCCGGCGGCCGATAAAGAAGTTCCCCCAACGAGCTCCTCCCGAGTGATTGCGGGGGCGCTGGGCCGGCATAAAAATACCGAGGGCCGCCGGCTAATTGAACCGGTGAAAAAATTTATTGGACAATGAGCGGGGAACGTGACGGCACGGCGGGCCCGCGAGCTATGCATCGAGGCGTCGTGGGCAGGCGCTCGCACTCCTGGGCAGCCGACAGCCCTTAATAGGCCACTTAACGAGCCGGCCGCTGGGCCGCCGGGGCGCCAGTTATCGGGGCGGAGCAATTAACGCGATACCGCGGGTCCCTTTCGAATTCTCGCTCCCTCCCTTGGCCTTCGCCCACTCGGCCTCTCTCTGTCTCTCCCGTTCTCGCTTTGTACTCCGATTCAGCGGCAGTTCTCGGGTTAAAATTAGCCCGTTAAACAGCTGATGCGTCGATAACGCGCGCCCAGGGGGAAAAAGTCGGGCGTGATGTGCATGTCAGCTTTACGAGGTGCTAATCCATTGCGCTCGGTTGGTTTGCTCGCTTCGGTTCTCCTGCTGGTTCCTCCATGTATACAGACATCGATTTTGCACTTATTTTATAGCCGATTTACGAGAAAATTACGTGTCTAGTGACCTGCATCGCGCCTAATCATCCTCTCTTGTTTATAGTGCCTACAAAATCGCTCGTTTATCCACGGTTAAAAAGTCATTCAGAAAATCAGCCGATCTCAAGTATAATTATATCCTATACGGTTAGTATACAATATAGCCAGCCATGTACACTAAACATACTTTCACATATGGTTATATGAATTTGAGTGAGCTTCAAAGCGATCAACGTACACTCCCAATATGGCAGGACGGGCTGAAGGCACTTCGGGTAGATTGCCACAGTCGGGGAACTCATACTTGACATTCAATAAAGATCGAGGCCTAGGAAAGCTGTGTCAGCGA
The DNA here is from genome assembly GCA_018906755.1 of Sycophaga agraensis. NCBI lineage: Eukaryota > Metazoa > Arthropoda > Insecta > Hymenoptera > Pteromalidae > Sycophaga > Sycophaga agraensis. The sequence goes on from JACCIE010000011.1 coordinate 4,940,344, forward strand.
GTCGGACGCTCCAAGACGCGACCCAATTCCGGGGGGGAAAAAAAAAACTGCTTACCGGCACCGCAGCAAATTATCCCCTGAAATGCGAAATATATATCTCGTGACGCGGGGCATTAGATCGGCGCTCGCATACACGTATATCCGGCGAGGGCGGCTTGCGAGGGCTGGGACCATAATTACCCAGCGAGGCTTGATTGACTCGCAAAAACGAAGCGAGCTGTACATGCGCGGTGCACAGAGGCGGCTCATCCCAGAGGCGCGCAAGCCAACTGAATAAGCGAGAGCCCCGGGGTGGGGCGGGACGGGGGGAGGACAAGGAGGAGGAAGAGGAAGCGGGGGATTCGTTCGTGCCGCGGCAAAACAAGTTCGAATTACAACGGAGAAATCCATTTTCCATCGGGGCGGCATTCCCGGCTCCCTAATGGCACCTGCCGCGCCGCTGAAAAACCTTGCCAGTCGTATTAATGAGTTATATATCGGCCGTGTGTACGTATACGCGTCCGCGTACCTGTCAGTGTGTGTGTACGCATATATCGACCGGCGCTGTATAATGAGCCTCGGGCGCGAGTTTGCCCGGCGAGGCGCGGGGACGCGATCTTCTGGCCCCGACTTTTTTTTGCGGCCTTCCGGCACCGACGCGGCGGGAGAGTTACAGGCCGACGCTTCCGTCCTCGCTGCCCGGGCGACGCTTTAAGCCGCGGTTAAGGGATCCGCGGCGGCCGTTGAATTAGAAGCCTCGGCCGGGGGCAGCTTTTCGTCCGCGCGCGAATTACATGCCCCGGCAAGTTTCCCGTGCCGCGGCCGCCGTCGACAGTTAAGCGTCGGCCCTTTGAAAAGTTTTCCCGCGTGGTCGATTATACATAGCGGCCGGCGTAACGATCCAGCCCTTTTCCGCGGGGGCGGGGTGCCTTTCGGGGGAATGTATACGTGTGTGTGTGTGTTCGGCCCGCGGCGAATGGCAAAATGTAGGCCCGGCCGGCGTAGCCCCGGCTTTGTCGGCCGCCGCGCCCGCCTGATTGATGAGCCTAGTTCGATCCCGGTTGCGAGGCCGCGCCCCCTTTACACGGGGAAGAAGCCTCGACGGCGATTGTTAATTAGGCTCCCCGGCCGACTTATATCAATCGGGCTCCGCTTCCGGTAATCGTCTGTCACGCCTCGCGCCCTGAGTGATTAGCCCGGCCCTCGTTCGAGATTTCATTTTCGCCTATGTTAATGCGCCGGACAGTGGGGGGGAACCCCGTAGGGGGTTCCAACTTGTCCTTTCCACCTGTCGATATACGTTTCTTTTTATTCGGCTTCGGAGCCAAGTGCTTTCTCTGCATGTTCGTCCTACCCTCGCAATGTCCTCCTTTTTTCCATTTGGTATCCTTAGCGAAGTTTCGAGGGGGATTCAGGAAGGCGATTCCGTACGATGTACGGCTCAACGTGGCTTGCTCGAAAATTTGTTGCCTATTTTAGTTTTAGTTTTACTCCTAACTGTATAGCAGTATCTTTTTTTGGTACTATAGCACTAGATCGATACATAACACATAGTACTATATGTATATATATATATATCCCGCTCTATTTAATACCTGACTATTATAGGATATTAAATTTTAAATCATTTTGACACCTAATTAATATCGTGATCGACATGCTCAAATTAGTTTTCAGCTGGAGGGTTAGAGTAGACTAACTTAAAATCCTCTTCTCTCATTTTATTATATACCTCTTGAGTTTTTAGGTTTATAGTTTGTCCTAGTTTTAGAGAGTCAGCCAATTCTAATTCTATTTAGATAATAAGGAGCGATTAGGTATGAACAATTTAAAATCAAATGTATCACTTTGTTATCGAATCTCCTTTGATTTCTACTACTTTTTAGAAAGCTTAAATAACATAATCCAATACGTACGCGTAATGCTCAGAAAATTTCTATTAAAACATGTCAACTTATAAATTAGTTTTTGACTACCGGTCACAAAGAGTTTGCATATATATCTTGACTACTTGTGCCTGCAAACAAATCTACAGTCTGTGACTTATTAACGGAGTTTTACAGCATTCTTACCGAATTAGCGTTTATATATTTAAGCCAAGAGACACGCAGAAAAACTAGCGGAGAACTTGGCTTGTTAATTTTCTACAAGAGTAATATTCTCTGCTTTTATGGCCTTATTATCGCTCCTTTACCTTGCACAACAGTTACTTGAGTTTTGCTATCTGCGCACCCTTCCTTACTTACGTTTCCCCGCTTACAAATAAACTTCTATTTATGTATCTCGCTGATAAATGGGTCTGCCAGGTGGATCGGCCCGCGCAGTCGGCCCGAGGGAAACAACCGACCACCGGCGGCCGCCTGCAAAACGGCCAGGGCCGCTAATGGCCAATGAAGCCGGCCCTCGATTCCAAACCCGCGGCGGCTCGCGCACTCCGTCGGCGGGACGAGTGCGGTGACGGGCCGCGGCAAAGAGGATCGGCAGGGGCCGCTGCCTCCAAGGCGGTCGCGACACACACACACACGCGCGCGCGTCGGAATCGAAGCGCGTACGCGGGCCGGCCGCTCGTTAGCCGGCTGCTCGGTCCCGCGGACTCCCTAACGAATAGGCACCCGGGGCTGCATTGAATTAGCGGGGCCGCGGGGCACTAAGTCATACGGCGGCGTGTTTGCGCGGGCCGTTAGTCAGGCGGGCGGCCCTCGCGTGCCCCGGGCGCTTTCGCATGCAGCCCGCGCGGGGACTCGCGTGCGCGGCAATCGTACATCGGCGCCGGGCGTTGACGCCTCTCTTCCTTCAACCTGTCGCGCCCTCCCCCCGGGCCCCACTTTTTCTTTTCGTTAGCCCCCGCTGTTTCGCGAGGGGGCTTTTTCTTTTTTTTTTTTTTTTGGTCGGTTCGCTTGTCCCCCCGCCGCGGGCCGGATGTGGTCGGCCCGGTGGGCCTTTTCCAGGCGCGCACGCGACAGGGCGCCTCGTCAATGTAGACGGAAGCGCCGCGGTTGCCGACGGCCGATAATCATTGCACTATTTGTTGGGAGGACAGTTCGATGGAGTTGAATGCGAGACAAGGTGGCTTTCCTTCAAAGCCCTCCAAGTATAATGAAACTCGAAAGGCCAGGCAAAGTAATAATTATAAAAGTTTCCGATGCCGCTGGCCCGGACCGGCGGGCTGTCCCTCCCTCCGTTTAATTGAAAAATATTCCGCGAAATCCCCATTGGGAGCGGCGCGCGGGTCGAGCTCCTCAGGAATTGCCCACCAATTACCAATCATCGCCGGGGCGGTAGGATATTTCACTCGGCGCGCGGGACGCGCGAGACGCCCGCGAGCGTGTATACAAGCGAGCGAATGAACGCGTGCTTTCTATGCAAATTCCCCGGCTCGGGTGGCGTTTATCAAATTTTCTCATCGCACGACAGGCGGTAACATTTGTTTTAATTTATTTTTCTGGGCCACGTGCGCCCGGGCAAAGCCACAGCCGCGCGGCCCCACCAGAAATGAAAGCCATTATCGTGCTTTACAACCGTTTAAGGGGAGATCCCGGGCCGAGGGCGAGACTCGAGGCCCACCCCCTCCACTCTAATACACACTTTCCCCTTTTATAAGCATGAGAAAAATTTGTACTTATGCATTTTAATAACGCGGCCGCGCGAGCCTCGACTAAAGCGACTTGATGCCCGCGATTTCGGTTCGCTTTAGAGATTGGGCCGAGTTATAATTCCTCGACGGCTTCATCGCGCCTCGAGCACCTCCGAGACCATTTCACCTTGGCCATACTCGATTGCGACTCATCCTCCTGATATCCTCCCCATAAACAGACGTCATTCTCGCGCGTTTGTTTTTACCGAGTGCAACGGGGAGACAAAGCAGTTCGTTCTCATCGAATATGAGCCAGTGTCGGCAAGCTGTTGAGCCCGCAATACGGCCTATGACAACAGATGCGGCCCGCGCATATTTGCCCCGGCGCCCCGGCAGATTTAGCGATTCCCGATAACGCGGCAGAAGTAATCGCCGGGCTAATGTATGTCGCGGCCTCGGCGGCGCGACAGCGTTGCAGGTGCTGCTCATTTCTCGGGGGGCGGGCGCTCGTTAAAGTTATCGCGGGCATAGCTCAGCCCGCGGCCCGCCGAAAGGGTCGGCCGGGCGTTTTTCTTTATTCGTTGCCCCCGCTTGAAAAACCGGCGCGTTCGATTCGTCCGGGCCTCGATCATCGGCCCCCTTTTTTTCTCCTCCTCCCCCGCGGATGGAGGGGCGACAATCATCGACCCGAGCGGGAAGAATCGCTCCCGTTCAGCCGGATCTGCTTAACCGGGAGGTTACACTCGGAATCCGCGGCGGCGCCTCGTGTCACGAGCCACGTACGCGAGCCCTGTTTTGTCCCCCCCGCCAGCTGTCGGCCATTTGAAATTCGGATGGGCCGCGAGTTGGCAACAAAAAGCGCTTATCCCGGCAACTTGGTTAAAATATTCCATTTATCGAGCCGGCCGCCGCCGGGGCTCTCGCCTCGCGCGGGGTTTTATTCGCCGGGCGAGGCGTGGCCGCCGAGGTCGGGCCGCGCGCGTCCTCTCGGGCCCCTGTCTCCGAGCAGCTGGCGCGGGCGCGCGCGCGCACTCAACAAGTTACGCGTGAAAAATTCAGGGGGCCGGCGCGAGGCGGCCCCGCGTTTATATCGCCTGCCCCCGGGGCGCCGGTGCGACACAATTGAATCGGAGAAGGCTTCGAGTGCCGCGGCCGCTTTGGAGTCGCGAGTCTACTGCACGCGCGCGGCCCTCATGAATGTTGCGCGCGCCCCCTGCCGGCCCGTAATCGTTCCCATGCAAACGCTGCGGCCCCGCCAGCCCCTTTTTATCCCCGGGCCGTAAACCGGCCCCCGCGGATATATACGCCCGTTTAGGCTAAGCCCTTGGGGCCATATGCGCCCGCGACCTCGGGAGATTTTCATATTTCGACCGGGAATCGCCCGGCCCTCTTAGCATTTCGCCCGGGAGAGCCGCGACCTCGGGGATAATCGCGACCTCTCCGCGGTTAGCGTGGCTCTTTTGCTCGCCGGGGCTGCGGTGCCCCGCCCGAGGAATATTGCGCCCCGAATGGCGCGCCGAGCCTGCGGATGCACTTTTGATTATCATTCCCCCCGGCCTTCTCAACGCCTACTCTACTTTCAATTATAAAGCACAGTTCAACCAATGAAGAATTTTCCGCCTCCTCTGCAGATTTTACCGAATAACTATTTTTAATTAAAGTTTTATTCCCCGATATCTAGTTACACTCGGGACCGTACAGCAGGGTAAACATAATTTATGCTACATGTATGCACAGTAAAATATGCATAATCCAAACAAAATATATCAGGGGCTCTATAATTTTCTGTTCCCTCGACATTAGATTACATTCTTCTTTTCAACACATTAGATTAACCAGTTTTCAACAAATATCTCACTTTTTAGTCCATTTTCAATAAGTAGCATATTTTTTTTATTTTTTGTAATTTAAGTTTTAATGCATTAAAGAAAAATGCTCCATTAAAGTTTCAGCAAAGCATATCCATTTAATATTGGATCGAGTTTTGTATTTAATACAAAATTAAAGAAAAATGCTCCATTAAAGTTTGAGCAAAGTATATCCATTTTATATTGGATCGAGTTTTGTATTTACGACATAGTGTTAATATACGCGCACAGAGATTAGGTGAGGTCAAAGTATCGTTAAATTTATTATTGATATAAAGCCGTACAAAACTGTACCAATCGACATTTTACGTACATTTTGTGAAGCTCTTTTAACAAAACTACCCTGGACGTCCTATCCGGGCCCGGTCAGATTTCTGTATTAAGTTCTTGCACATCACAGGGAACTTCATCCGAGGAGCTCACCGCTGGAACGCTCTTCTATCCGTCACGCTCTACATGCCATCTTTGGTATACAAGATTCAACGGGGTAGTTTCACGACAAGTTTGCATTTTCCCAAGCACTTACTGAATATTATACAATTTACATAACTAATTATTTACCTTAAAATTAGTTTACTTCGTCTTTTTTCATAAACCTTTATAATATTTTAACATTTTAGGCTTTTTTGCTGTTAATAGTATTTTAGATTGATTAATATACCTAATATATATATCTATATACATTTAGATTTATTAGAGTGTAAACGAATATTACGCCAAAATACTTTTACGAGGGATTAATTCATACAGTTGCACAGTAAATATGATAAAAATGCAATGTAATATTGTGGTCGGCGGGCGCGCGCAGTGCTTACGTCGTAGGAAACCATTTTTTTGCCAACGAGCATAACGATATTCCGAAGCGGAATGAATTTCATTTCGCAGCATTTACTCAAGCGCCTCGGCGCCAATTTCGAATTCAGCGCACTTTTAGAAGGCCGGCGGAAAAAATTGAAAAAAAAAAAAACGACCGCGAGCCAGCCGCGTACGCGCCCGGCCACGCGCGCCGAGTATAATAATTGCAAAAATCCCCTCCGGCCCGGCAATTTCGCCGCGGCGCCCCCGTCGAATTTAATTACGCGCGCGCGGTTCATCTTCGATTCGGGGCGCGCGGCCCGAGTCCCTCCGATTGATCCGGGCCCTAATCGCCGGCCTCCCTTCGCGGCCACTTTCTATTGCCGCGTGTAAAGTAGGCGGCGGCGCGGCCTCCAATATCCGGCCTCCGCGGGCTCGGCTCCAATTGTGCCCCGGCGCTTTTTCGCCGGATCGATCGGGGGGCCGCGGGCCGCGATGAATTTCGATGAGGCCGGGGTCGCACCGCCGCGGAGCCTCGGGGGAGTGCCGTGCCGCCGCCGATTAACCGCTAATGGCCCCGACGCTCGCGGTCGCTCCCAGTTTCGAATCTCCTTTTTGATGCCGGATGACCGCCGCGTATATCACATGTTGCCCCCGACCACTTCCCTCCTTTGGGCTTGAGTGGCCGCGTCACTACCCGGAATCAAGATCGCTTATTCTCCGTGAGCCGCAGCGCCTTTTTTCATACTCATTCGTTTTATACAAATATTCTACGTTTTCAAATATTTCTATGGATAAATATATGTATTTTTTCACATATTTTTCAAGATTGAAGATTTTTCAAAAATATGGCTTTTTTTTTGCACATTCAGACTTGAAAAGTTGCATCAGTAATGAAGCTGCGCTTGTGTTTATTTATTCAGGAAACTTTATCGTGCATTCACAAGGCATATTGCTAGTGGCCAATTATGTTAGAGTGCACCTATGCTTTTTATGTATTTTATGCCGTGTTAGCCGATATCAGAAAATTCATCCCTAGAACTTGTTGGATCAGCTACAAGGTCAGCTCTTGGTATTTTTATATCTTAGGTATTCTTGGCTTACGAAACCTGCAAGCCTCGCGCCCGCCCGAGTGGATTCGGAGACAAGTCGAGTGAGTAAGGTGCATTTTGGCGGCGATTCCTCCCGCGCCCCACCCTTTCCCTTTGAGCCGATGCTGCACGGTAGCGAGTAGAGGGCGGGTGCCGCGATATCCCGCAGGATCTTCCCTACCAGCAGAAAAGGATGCGACAATAAGGAGACGCGGTCCGCAGAGATAGCCGAAACTCGGCTCCCAGTTCTCCCGTAGAAAGGAGAGGTGCAAATGGCCTTTCGAATCGCGAGTTGGGGTAAATAGAAGCCGCCCACGGTGAAAAAGAATCGCGATACATCATGCGTGTCCGCTTTCCGAAGCAAATATTCTAAGACAATTATTCGCGTATTCAAATGAACCTTTTTATAATGTACATATACGAACCCGTCATGTACTATTAGTTTAAAGATTGCAGATCATATTTTATAATATTATTCTTCATGTTCATTTATCATTAAAGAATCTTATGTACACTAAGACTGAGTATAGCTTTTAATAGTTGATCATATCTATAATTTATCCGTGTTATACGACCACTAAAAACTGCTTTGATTTATTACGTTAAAACAATGCGATTGCACTTTTTAATATAATTCTTTATAGTATGTATTAACTCTTTAAAAAATTCTTTATACATTGTTGTTTTCATTGTCTTATAGCCTTTTTAGATTTTAACATATAACATATACACAGATATCTGTAAATGGAATACGAAGAATATCGATTGAATTTTTTTGGTACCAGATTTGGCAAGGGTACCTACCTCTGGCAAGGGATTCAGTTGAAACTATATTTGTTTTTATATTTATCTGTACATGAATTTATTAGATTTTTCTTTTACATCTAGTATTAACAGATTAGTTTTTAGTTTAGACTATATGAAATATATTCGTGTTAATAGGATTCTATACGAGAAATCTTTATGTATAGCAAAAATTAAGATTACATTGAATGGTTGATTTATTACATCGCATTCGATTAAACAACATTGAAATCTGTTAAATACATTTATTGTTTTGAATTTACTGAAGTGTGAAGCAACACGCTAAACCGATCGGATTTTACAGGATTGTTACACCTGTAATTTTACTAATAATTCTCATGCAAAATGACTCAAAACATTGAAATATTAATATTAGCATTTAAAATCAATATTTCTTATTAAATATGATTATTATATTTTTAATAAAATCAAATAATCTGGGATTTATTGCATACGAGCTAACTTGTTTATTTTTGAAAATTAAAATAATCTTATGCTGGAATTGATATGGAAATTGCAATGTAATAGTATTGATATGAGTGATGTAATAATGTTTGTTACTTTCCAAAACTTCAAGAACTAGGCAAGTGGTGTTCTATGTTTGAAATTCAACTTTCGTAATAATAACAGATAGTAATGTGCAATTCAGCTATTACCCATTTAGATTGTTTATTTAAAATATATGCATGATCATTTATTTGAGTTTCCAATCATAGTACATGAATAGTTCCAGACTATTTTTAACAATACATAGTCTATCAATAGTAACGCGTTTCTAAAGCGTTCAGATAAAATGTACCAAAATGACATGTTACTGCCCCGATGAATATTCGACAAGAGCAACATACGATCAACTTGCTGTTACAATAGCAACTTGGTGCAAGATAAAACGAAAGTCCTCTCGAAAAGTTTTCGGGGAGGCATTAATCCGAGTGGAAATATTCGCAGGAAACAGGATGGCACGCTAGTCCCCGCGTGTCGGGCTGCTAAGCCCCGAGCAAACGAGCTTACGATGGCCGAGCGCTTTCCCTCTCAATTCCTAATCAGTTTGACAGTTATAGATGAGTGGCGTGGCCCTCGGGTCGCACTGGTCCAGACGCAATAAAATAAGTTGGCCGGGCCGGGTGCAGCGACTTATTAGAAAGCGCCGGCGGCAGCTCGAGGAGAATTTAATCTTTGCGCTTGTATCGATAAAAAAAAAAAGGAAGTTGGCGGGCGATCTGGATTTAAGCGCCGCGGCCATAATCGGCTCGCGCCGGCGGCAGCCTGCGAGTGTCCCCCTCGGCAGCGCCCGGGCCGGCGCGGGGAGCGGCCCTGCGGTTATCGGCTATCGGACAACTTTGACAATCTGCACACGCGCGCCGAGCGACACCTGCTCGCCCCGCGCGCAAAACTCGGCAGCTTTATTCCCGGCCGGCCCGAGATTATACCGACGCCTCGATCCGCTTGACCTACATTAATGGCTCCGTGTTTTACTTGAGGCTGCGAGAGCTCGAGTGGCCCGGAGACTCGAACCCCCGCTCGGGCTTCCACGGCCGATGTTTGAGTCCCGGTAACTTGCAACGGGAACTAACTTTTCCGGGTCGGCAGGGGGACAATCGAACAGCGCCGTGTGCCGTTTAGCGGAGTAATTTCAGACGAGTGCCGATATATATGTGTGTACTCGTCGACACACGCCGCTCGCGACTCCCCCCCGAGGCCCGGTTTTTTTACGCGCCGGTCCAGGATTTTTGTCCCTCGGATTTTTGCCAGCCGACCGTCGTGTTTTATTCGCGCCTCGCGCGCATTAGCGGCCGATCGGTTTACGGCCAGATTAGATGATTCGACGGGCAGAGGCGCGCGGGCGGCGTCGGGTCCGGCGTTAAAAGGGCGGGGGCCCGCGTCACGGCGGACGAGGGGATAAAAAGGTCTCGTTCCTTCCGCCAATCAATCAGGCCGGCCGCGCACCTAGACACGTCCGCGCTCCGCAGGGTATAGCTCATTAATCGCGGCTCCGGCGGCCAATCGGTCCATTCATCGCCCCCGGCCGATTGCTTTTTCCACTTCCGGTGGACCGCCTTTATCCGGCGGCGCCGTTGTCACCCCCCGGGCCGCGGAGGGATTTTTACGATTCCGCCCGGATCCCTCGGCCCTTTTTCTCCGTGTCGGCCGGCCCCGGCTCTCCTCCGTCAGGGCCGGTCCGCGCGAGCGCCTCGCGATCGATCGTTAACGCCCGCGCGGAGGCTGCGCCTCTCCTCCTCGCTAACCCGGCCGGTCCGGCAGCGGGCTTTAAAACCGAGGCCGGAGGAAGTGGCCCCCGGCGATAATCAGCCTACCTAGACGTGGCCATCCGAGGGGACCCAGGGGGTGTCCCCGGGGACGAGTCGCGACCCGCCGGGGCCGGGCGACTCGGCGAAAATCGCATCCGCAATGCACAGGCGGCCCGCGCGGCTATATTGAATCGGGGAGCATACGCGAATTTATTTGGCCGGGCGCCAAGCCCCCGCGCGGGTAAGTGCGGCCGCCGCGGCGATTGTCCGGGCGGCCCGGCCGGCCTCCTCGGACAAACCCCGGCCGGTGGCATTAAACGCTTATTTCGCTCTCCGCACACGTATCATCGGCCTCCGTCATTCCCGGCATGTGCGTGCGAGCCCCCGGGCCAGACGAGGCCGCCCCCGGCCCGCACGCGCCGGAATACCCAAGGAGCCCGGGGCTTGTCACCTCGGCCCCGCGGAGCGTATTAAAATTATTCCGTCCCCGGGCGCCTCCCGGAGTTCGATATCGGCCCTTCGCCGGGGCCGGGCTCCTCGCCACGTGCTGACGCGGCCGTCGCCGCCGAGATTCTGTTTGTTTCTTCGGCCGCGCGCCAGACCCTTTTCCCCTCCCCGTGCGCCGCGCCCCGGACCACCTCCGAGTGATTTTTCAATTCCTGCGATTCAATTTGAATTGTCGAGGGGTGCGCACGCTCGAGGGGCCTTCCGTTTAACCGATAGCTGGATATTCTTCTATGCCCTGTGTACTGGCTTACGTGAAGTCTTGGCAGGTGGGCGTTCACGTCGATTCTACATACCTTTCTTAAATCGATTACACCTTGAAGATACTTTTGCTGCAGATTAATAACTATACTATTCACTAAATATCCGATTAGATTTATTGTTCTAATTCTGGTTCAAATACAAGTTTTTTTAATTGATTGTGTGCAGATTTGTCTTCCGATAGTAATACATTTATGTATTTATTTTTAGAACAATTGGTCTTTACAAATCCCTGAAATGCTCGTTATTCTACACGAACAAACTGTTAAAGTTACCTTATAAATACGAAGGTTACAACTTAGTTGTTTATGCGATTTATCTGTAACAGTTAAGTAAATTGTTGATACGAAATAGCTTCGCACTAAGTCGTGGCTTCCAATCGTCAGTTTTGGTCAATTATGCAAGGCTGGTAAACTTTTAATCCGGAGCGATTCTGAAAGCAAACTTTCGAATCCGGCTTCTTCATTAATTCTCAAGTGTATATGTATATATTATATACATCATATTAAAGTAAAGTAAGTATCGCATAATTGAAGATAAAAATTTCACAAGATATTTGATAATTTGCCAATGTCCGGTATCAAATATTTATTTGAATTAAATATCACTGTTTAACGTTTATTAAAAAAATGGAAAAATCTTACCGCTTAATCTCTAAAACTTACACCAAAACTCATAGTGCTCCGTTTTTTATGCTCTTATATTATTTTTATAATAAACGAAATCGTAAAGTTGAGAACCCCAAAGAATTTCATAAAGAAAGAAGATAACTTGCATCAGCGGAGTCATCAACCTTAAGAGCTGCATCAACCTCATCACGCCGAAATTTCGCGTCAACCTGAAATAGTGCTTGGATAATCTCCTAGCACCTACCTTCAGAAATTGCCAATCATGCTCTCGTCTCCAAGTGCACCTACGCAAAGGCTACTTCACAAAATCACGTATATATTCTTTTATTGGTGCTCGATTGGGCCCCACACCTGCATAAAAGTAGAATAAAAGAAGATAGCCTTTGTGCAGCATGTGAAATAAGAAATAACCCAGATAATCGAACAAAATATGTATCTATATGCAATTATGTTTTTTACTCAAAAACATTTACTAATTTAATGTAAGTAGGACCATAAGCACTACTTTCAATTTGGGCTATAAACACTATTTTATTTATTATTTGTTATACTTGTTATAGTTATTGTTTAAGTTTATATAGATTAATTAGAACGATGATAAATATCAATAATAAAAAACTTTTTTGTTTTGAACAATACATTAATGTGTGCTTAGAGAAAGAAAACGGTACAAAAGAAAAGAATTTTTGTCTGTTACTACTGTCTGTCAGAATATTGATTCCTTTCACTTTTTATAGTTGAATCATTGAATAAAAGACATCCCATTCAAGGTAGAATTTTTTTGTAAAAAAATAATTCGTAGTACAAGTGATTCTCAATTCATGATAAAATCCCCAATATGCTCTGTTTGTATTTGTAAGAATGATTCTAATTATGAAAAATTTTATACCCATGTAGAATGAATATTGCTTTCTAGAGATTGCAGTTTTGTGGAGAAGTAATATGACCCCTAATAAATAAAATTTGAAGCAAGTAAAAGTTTCCATACAAATTGGTTTTTTCTTTATTCTATTGTTGAACATATTTAACCTATAGAAAGTGTACGGTTGTTATAAATTACATACCCATGTTATGACTAGTCAAAATGAAATTAATGTCAAATACGATAGTAACATTCTTATTCAAATATGTAAATATCAATATATTATATGAATTTCGACTAAGGAAGTAGGTCTCAAGAATATAAACAAATGTGCTAGAGATAGAAATCTACGATTAGGTAGTGGTACAAAATAGAAAACGGTATAGCGTTACTCAGTAACAAGGTTATGTTCAGTACTGTATAGAAAGTATACGTAACTTACTTGCGTAACTTGATTGCATTCCTTCATTATTTAAAGTAATTACTATAACATTTGTGCCAGCGATATTATGATATCAGGATTATGAATATTCGTTAAGGAAGGTACGACTATGTTCAGAATAAAATACTTGCTCTACGAACGAGAATCCTTTCTTTTATAAGGTCTCCTTAATAATCTACCTATTACGCGTGACCTATTTTTCCGAAACTATCTTGGGGTATAAGTGCAATAACAATGCGCTTTTTCATCCTGGGTAAGTAAAAAGTAGTTATGACGATAAGCGCCCTAGAGGTGTAAAGTTTATTAAGCGGTGGCTGTGACGTTACAGCGCCACCTGCCGTACTGCCCTACCTCCGTTATATTCCCGTAACGAGATTACGCGGACGAGAGAAGTGCAGAAGCTCTCTTTTTTAATGTCCACCCAGAGCTTTTTGAATTTTGAAAGGGAGCTCTTTTTTCCAGTTGGGAATTCGAGCCGCGGAAGCCGCTCGAATATTGTTTCGAGTTTTCGTGCGGGGAAAATGAAAAGCCTCGCGAGACGCGGACGCACATCCGGAAATTCGGCTTTAATGTTATTTCATTCGGAAATTTCGGCCCTGTGGTCGTCCGGCTTTTTTGACGTGGCAATTAAATTTGATACGAAATATTCGGTTAGCTCACGCGCGGCTGCTCTCGCAACAGAGATAATACGATACTTGGCCATAAAACTAAAGTTTTATGATTACGGAGTTCGCAGATGGAGTTCTCGAATTACACAGCATTTCAAATATCCGAAATATTATACAGATTATATTGCAAGATTGATTTAAAATAAGAGAGAGTCTCTTGGCAAACACAGAATAAATTGCAAGAATATAGGTTTCGAAGAAAAATGTGTTTATACTCTCAGTATTATACATATATACATCTACCGCAATACAGTAGCGTATTGCTTTGAGAAATAGATTGACACGTTATGATTATATTGATTCAGCAGAAATCTTCTTAAGCTTCGTTAATGATACATAGCTCGTTATAGATACATAGTTTCAATTAAATTATTGTTTTGTGATAAATATGTGGATCATGATAATTAATCAAAGTGATACAATAAATACGCAGAGCAATTATTGTTATAATAATTTTAAACAACAACTTTGGTAGTTAATTACCACAGTTAAAAATAAATTAGATTGTTCGCCGATATTTACTCAAAATATTTATTAATTTTTGACACAAATTGCTGATTTTAACTACATGGCTTTTTACATATGATCATTGCAATAGGACTACTAACGTCGCTAACTAACTTTACAAGCTTATCTTGGATTATGGTACTTGCAATTAGTAATAGTTTGTTAATATAACCTTAACCAATCTAACTTCGAACATAACTTAATAAACATTACACGCTCTAAATGTTCTTGTAATGGTAGCAATACAATTTGTCGCACATAAGTAAGATTTAAGCAATGGTCATATCTTTTGAGATTCCAACTTTCCATAAAGTGTTTACATATTTTTAGTAACTGTGTTTTCATATGCTTTTCATCAATAATTTTATAAACTAATATCGAAGTGGAATCATCGATTATCCGAAATAGTACATTTAAATCAAGAATATACATAAGTTATGTGGTAATAACATTAATGGAATCTCGATAAGCTGTCTTAGATTGAAAATATCAATCGTTTACGCGATAAAGATCTAGACTACTGATTTACCAAAAAATTGTTTTTGGGAGAGAGTTTTAAATAAGTTAAACAGCACTAGAAGTATATCTATATCTAAGATTTTTTAATAGATATAAGTATATTGGAGGGATTCCATGTGATTCACGGGCAATCTGCTTTCTTTCAAACTCCGAAGTCTTACGTTACCGCCGAACTGCGTTTATTCATTTTTCTCATTAGAATATAAAGGGGCATAAGCTATTCACACTGCAGCAATGCTTATATAAGAATAATATACGAGCAGCGACATCCTCCGAGGAGGGGGCGATAATTGTCGGTGGGGGCGTGGTCGTCTGGCTGTCGGACCGGGCGCAGCCGCACGTATAAAAGCGCTGGATAAGCGCGGCGTCGCGGCGCTCATCCGCCGCCGCCTCGGGGGGTCGAGTAGCCTCGCTTCGGTCCCCCCTCCCCGCGCCCGCCCCGCGTAATAAAAGACCGTGGGGTAGTGCGAAGGAAAAGCGGCGAAAAATGAGAGGGTCGCAGACGGGGCGACGCGAGGCGGAAAAAAAAAAAGTATATACGCCGGCCAAGCGGCCCCGCCTAATGTAACGTAATACGAGCACCGGACGGGGGGAGGGAAGAAGCAGGGGCCTGTATCTCATATTTTGCGCGGGGAAGGATTGGCCCGGCCAATTGCCAGCTAATTCGCCCGCGAGTCTTTTTTTTCGACCCCTGTGCGTATATAGTCGCGGGCTCGCCGCGGCGAGCGAGCCTCGGCCCTGTCCCGCGCGCCTATATACGCGAGTGCATTAGCGCGGCTGATGTATTGGGGCCCGATTCGCCTGGAAGTGCGGGCAACTTTTCCGAGTAGATACAAAACTGATTTATCACCGCGGCGTCCGTTACAGGGAGGAAATAGACACTGGCCCCTGGCGCTCTACCAGCCCTCCGAACGCAACTTCCTCTCCAAAGTATTACCTTTGCCCGCGGCCGTAGCCAGTGCGCGCGCCTTGCCGCGCTTTTTAATAAAGTAAATTGAACCCCGCGCGAATCCCCGAGGCTACCAGCACTTAATACATATCGATAGTTCAGCGGCTCGATCGGCCCGACGTGTATATACAGACGGGCGAATATTTGAGAGAGGCCGGGCCAAGTGTCCGCGACGGCTGCGACCCTGGCGCCCCCGGCGAATCGGAGAAGGGCCGCGAGTCGGGCAGGAAGCGGCCATCTCGGCCCGACTCCCCGCAGCCCCGGCCATAGATCATCCCCGCGTCCGAGGGGCTCTAAGTGGCTGGAGCCGCGCCCCTCCCCGATTCCGGCCCTGGCTCAGCGGAAAACGCCGGGTAATCGGGGCCGGCTTTAGGGCTCGAATTACGAGCGGTGGGATATATATATATATACACACGCCGCGGGGCCCGCATGTGCGTCCCCGGGAAAACCTGCCGCGTCCGCGGGAAACAAAGGCGCGGGCGGCTCGTTAGCCGCGCGTCAGGTGTTCCCCCCGGCCCCTCCTCGCCAAGTATTCTCAGGGTCCATTAAGAGATTTGGCCGCGAGGGCGCCAATCCTCTTAGCGCCCGCGACTCCGCGGCGCCGCCTTTCCTCCGTCGCGGCCCGAATATCTCCTGTGTGCCCCGGTCCAAAACGTTACGCCGCGGTCGCGATCGGGCTGTACTTTTAATGGAATTCACGAGCGGCGACCGGGCGCAACTTTAATTCTACCGTTCGCAAACCAAGGCTGGAGCGCGGCGGAAAAGCCGAGCGGGGGGGAAAATCGAACTTTCCCGGGCGGCCGGCCCTACCCCCGCCCTCGGCGAGGAACGATACAATTAAACGCGGCAGGACTCGCGAGCCCGGAGCCGCGCTGATCAAAGAGCTCCTCCACTGACCCCGTTACGCCCGGGCGGCCAAAGACAAAGCCGAGCCGCCTCTGGGGTGGCTGTCGGAGGAAGGGACCGCCGCCCGGGGCGAGTCGCGGCGCCCCGAAAAACTGGCGCGCGGTCGTTTGTCGGCCGATCGCCTTGGTGGCCGGCACTCGTAAACCCCACGCGGCACTTGCCTGCAGCGCCGGGGCCGGGAAAAAAGCGCGCGGAAGTGGCGATTGTTTCGCCGAGCCCCCCTTTTTCCACGTATGCCTAGATCTATGTGTATGCGTACCCCTCGCGCCATTTTTATTTATGCCGGCCCATGGGGGAGGCGGTGGCGACGTGCCGCGCTTAGACTATGGAGTCCCGCGAGTCGGCCGGCCTCGCATCTTTGTGGCCGCGTGAGTTATTACACGGAGGTCCTCGCCGAGTTGCTTCATGCGAGCTTATGTTGGGTAACTCTCTTTGGATATTTGGAAGGATTTATTCCAGTCCGGCCGTCCCATTGTTAATTGTTCGTTATGGCCCAAGGTACGATTTAAATAATGGTTATTGTTGATTTATACAGAAAGGGATCGCATTAATTTATTAGTTAATTAGTCGGCCCTCAAAGCTCATTGTGCTCGTTAATAATAAGTTCTTTTCCGGCATGGCCGTTTTATCTCAACTCGGAATAATTTACATTCAGCAGTTGATGTATAATTAAATTTTTGTAATACAAAGCTCGGTGCTTTAATTAGATTACTATTAATTAATTACTTCAATTGAATCGAATCAAATTAATAATCAAATTATTTGTATAGTACGCGTATAATAAGTCCATTATTCAAAAAGAAATTTGAATATACCACGTCTATACGTTGCCCGGTACACAGCAATCAACTTTTCATTTACAGACAATGTTTTCATTATTATTCCAAGGCAGCGTAAGCCGTGAATTATTTTGGCTTGCTTCCCCATTCAACGTATTCCACGTGCTACATGCAATGCTTTATGGGAGCGCCCATTAATGAAATGATCTTCTTGAAGCTTTGGCACAGTAAGAAGAGACCGGGGCTTAGAAAAAGTGAAATGATAAATAACGCGGGCCGAAAGAGATGGGCAAAGTTTTCGCCGGCCAGGCGCCGCGGGTACAAGAAAAAACCAAGAGGGAAGGGAAAAATCAGGAAAAATGTTTGAAATGGAACGTCGTCCCGCGTGATCCTCGTTAGGGGGCCGCGTGCGGTCTTGCCGGGCACAAAAAGCCCGCTGAAAAGGCTCCTGCGAAATTCCTCCGGCCCGGGTGAAAGCGGGGAGGGCAAGGGAGCCTCGGCCGGCCCACTAAGTGACTAAAAAGCCCGGCGGGGGCGGAAAAAGCAAGCGGCGGATGCACTCGCCTAGATGGAGCGATAAGGCGGCCGGCGATTCGATTAGGCCGATCCCGCGGCCCGGTTAATTGGATCAATTAAAAAAGGGCCGGGCCGGCTTCAATTAGCCGAGTGCGCGGCCCTGGGGGGGACAGCCCCGGGCGCCCAACTTTCGCCGCTTCAAGTGCCGGGTGTAGCCGTCGCTGCCAGGCCGACGCACCGCCGATGCAAATGCCGTGCCCGCGCTTCCTTACGCGCCCGCGCGCGGATAATCGCGCCGAGTGTCTCCTTCGAGGCTTTGCCGATCGGCCAACGGGCCGGGATCCGTCAATTAACGGCGGGTTAAAAAAGCCCACATCCCGGTGGTCCCTGGGAATTTGCGGGTAATAGGGCAGCGCGCGGCCGTCGTTAGCCCGGGGATAATAATACTGCGAATGAGCTTGTCGCCCGGTAGCCCGGGTTTATTAACGCGAGTCGGCGGCTCGCGTGCAGCCGACTGCCACGCGCTAACGGGCTCGACGGCTAATCGCGCCATGGGACCCGGACCTCTGCATCTGTAAACTTTGACCCGTTAGGGCCCGGAAGTGCCTCCAGTGGCGTTTAGTAACGTTTTAGTTTCATTGCCGGCAGTTGCACTAGCTCAGAAAGTTTGCCGGGCACCGCTCCGCTGCGATCGTCTACCCCCTTCAATTTTTGGATTACACTACTTGCCGATTTTGGGGCAACTTCCCTCCTACGTAAAGTTTTCCTCTTACGAAAGGACGATCCGATTAGATATTTAGTGTATTTATTCATGCGTCGTCACAGTTTTTATTATGTTTTTACCTGCAGCACTCGTTACGTATAAAGTACAAGGGTCATCTTTTTTCTTTTCCCATATGGTTGTTATATTTCATATAAGTTATATACTTTTCAACTTTTTACATTTTCCATGTTTACAAGTGTACTCAAATGTTTTGATGCTACATTACGACATGCGCGTATATTTTCGCTGTTAAAATTAAACTTTAAGCTACTTTATCGCTTTATTCTCATTAAATAATTGTAACGCTGGACTAATATTTAATATACTGAAACAATCTAATTATTAGAACGAAAATATTATTGTAAAATTAACAGTGATACCGATCGATTTGATGTACAATTCATTATTTTGTACAAAAGACTATTATATCCCAGTTAAGTAAATTATTCATTGAATACGCCAATTAATTTCTATGTGATTCAGATATTCTAGACCTTCAAAATAAATTATTTTACATTATTTTGAGAACGATTTCAATGCTTTCAGAGTAGCTATAAAATTTATTGGATATTGTAATATTCTGGATATAATAAATAGAAAATGAATTCACTGTGCTTTTATTTAACCGATTGTGTACAGTTTTTGTATACTTGAAGAAAATCTGTAGCGAATTGAAATAAATTTAATATTCATAAAGTTGTTGAGAATCACTTTATATATTTCTTTTACGAGGAAGCAATAAAGAAAGTTATGTAGCGGGCGATTCATGCATATGGCGAAAGTTTTGTAGACTGGCAATAACTGAAATAACGTCACAGTGGATGGAAGGTATCAAGTATATACGTGGGAAATAACAATGACTGGACCAATGGACACTTCGTTACAATAATGAATGTTTTGTATCTGATTATTTAATAAAGGTACCGTAAACCTTTATATACCTTCCAGTTTATCGATACTTAATAGAATATTTTGCCATTAAATGTAACGCTTGACTTAATTCATCTTATTTCTTAATAACATTAAATTACAACCTTCATTAAAGTTAGCTTAATTACTACCATGTAAATATGTACTGTTACAATACATAGCAATTACAATTGTTTGATACGCAAATACAGTATAAATGATGCGATTAACATTTTAATTCGGTTGTTGTTAAACGTATTTATGTTTACAACTTATACCATTTACTAATATAGATCTAAATTATATTCCGATTAGTTAACTCTATGATCATTTAAACCTCTTCATAGTATAAACGAAAGTATGTTTCCAACTCGCTAATTGATATTGTAAATCCAGAAATTTGCTCTATTAATAAATTATATCTCGCGGTAAATCAAGTGGTACTGAAATTCAGCACTATAGTTTGTTCACACGAAGAAACTTGTGCCAATTAATCCTTAGTTTTACTCACATGCACACGATGCGTGTAATATACCTATTCATTGTGAACTTTCTAGAATAACGCATTGTGGTAAAATAAAATAAAACCCAGTGTGACAATTAATTGAGCAAATCAGTTGCAATACTCCCTCTCTCTTTATTTATCTTTATTTAATTCCATATATCGGTTTGCTTTCACTATCTAATATTTCATTTAGGCTTCTTTGATCAACCTAAACCATTCCATATACCTAGTTGACTGAATCTCCAGTCACTTCTCTTCAATTCCCAGGAATTAAAAGAGGAATCTCCTTATTATAATAGCATCATTTCTCTTATTATAATAGCATTTAATACTCTCAAATTATCAGAGCAAATAATATTACCAATTTTAACGATTCACTTTTCAAAGAATTCTTTAAGAATGACG
Organism: Sycophaga agraensis; assembly: GCA_018906755.1. Taxonomy (NCBI): domain Eukaryota; kingdom Metazoa; phylum Arthropoda; class Insecta; order Hymenoptera; family Pteromalidae; genus Sycophaga; species Sycophaga agraensis. Next base: position 4,960,828 of record JACCIE010000011.1, read on the forward strand.
AACAATAAATAATGAAACCAGTGAACTATCATCTACCAAAATTTACCTAACCTTAAAATTGAAATTCCTGAATCCAGATTATACTAGGTTTTAGTTATTACATTGCTTCACTCTCTAACTATTTAATTAAAACACTTATGGTATACTCTCTCAAAGCTTCTATCCAGACCGCTACATAGCTGAACTTCTTTGGATGTTTTTCAGAATGCTATTATACTTGCGTTTATGCGCTGTGTTTCTTTGCTGTTATAATTTCGATGATAGTATTTACCCCGCTGCTTCGTATTTTCTTAAATTATTCTAACCACAAACCGAATCAAATTTCGCTTTTGTTTCTCTTTTCGGTACATAAAAAGTTCACGTACTTATATAATTGTACATTAATTATATTTATGAGGTCAATAAAATCTTTGTATTTATCTCGTTTTTTCAGGGTTTCGTATTCGAAACAGTTGCATTTTGCAACTTTTATACGCTGATTTTCAGGTATATCTTAAAATAGTTTAAATTAAACGTGTTAAAACTTGAATTTAAAGTGTACATATTTTTGTATACACATAAGAATAACAGGTATATGAATAACAGATACGTTATCTACATTTTTATCACAAAACAGTGCATAATTCGTGATTATAAATGTGCATTAAGTATAATTGGTTCAGTACATTCACTGCTATACATCTGCAAGGAAATATATGCTTATACCTATTTACTTATCTCGTTTACTAGTACTATAATCCTACATCTCGAGAAGAATAGTAAATCGCCTCTGCCCCGAAAAAATACCTTCCATCGTCGGAATGCTCGTCTCGGAGAAACATAAGCTGGGCGCACTCGGTAGAACGAACGACCTGTCAAATTTGCACGGGCGCGTAAGGAGGCCACAAAGCTGTCGCGCCCCTCGCGGACGTGCCCGCCATTTGATTCGCGCGTCTCATAGCGCGGGAGTAACGAGTGCATTACTCGGAGCGTCAAATCCGCGCGTGGTGCTCGACGCATAATGCGAGCACGTGCTCGAGTTAAAGTTGCGCCCGCGGCGGGCGGCTCTCGGGTTACAGGCGAGTTATTGGAACTTCTTGGAAGATTGCGGGTGCGGGTCAGGAAGCAGACGCCTCGCCTCCGCGACTTGCCTACAATTCGCCCCACCTCCGCCAACCAGTCTACGCACAGATTGTTGCCCGACACTAAGATTCCATCTCGAGATATAACAGGTTTTTCAGCATTCCAGTCGGACTGCAACTACGAATGCACCAAAGGCACAGTCGTTGAATGTGTAATCAAGTGAATACTCAGAATGGAAGTGTGTCAAGCGATTGGTTCGATCGAGTTAATTCATGCGGGATTTCCTGCAATCTTCGAAAAGGGGTGAAATGTTGGGTCAAATTTTAAGGTTCAAAATGGCCAAGTTTGATTAAAGATTTTCCTTCCAACTTCCCCGAGAAGTTTCTCGAAGGCAAAGTTGGTGTGGCGCTGCATAAGTATAATTATATTATAGGAGGGGCCGTTAATGCAACCCCGTCTCGTTAACGTCTTATCAACAATGCCGACTGCACAGCAAATTTAAAGCCAAGTTTGAAGGCCGGTTTGAGGCTGTTATAAAAAGGCGAAGGTCGCAACACTTGGGAATTTGGCCCCGGCGCGGGAAATCCACTCGGGGCGAAGCGCCTCGAAAAATGAAATGGTCTCTTCAGACGGTCGAGGGGGGGCCAAGTGGGCTCCTAACCCCAAGTAAGGCAGTTGGCTTGATGAACGCTCGTCGGGGAGAGCAGGGGCCCCGAAAGCCGAATAAATCCGGCGTAACGCAACGTGGATACAGGGAGCGGCGGAAATGATCTCGGGGAAATGTGGGCGATCCCCCGCTCGCGCCGCTGGATTGTCGCGACTGCCGCGTGATGCGCCTGGCAATCCGGAATATCGAAGGGAGCGGCGGGCTGTCGTCGGCGCGCAGCCTCCCCGCTCCCGTGGACCCGAGGAGGACGGGCGACGGGGCGAGAAAGAATAGGCGCCGATTCCGCCGTGTCTGCTGACGGGGCCGTTCGCCCGGGCGACGTGTGCCGCCTCCTCGTCGGCGGCGCGCCCGGGAACAGGTGCGCCGGGGCCATTTTTCCACCGGCGTCGGCTAATGATAAATTGGACGGAGGATTGGATTTATGGGCGCGGGGTGTGCGGCCGACAATGCCTGCGGCCCTGTATGTGTGTCAAGGTGTAACGTCGCCGCGTGGCGCCGCGCACATTGTCATTCATGAACTTTCGCCCGCGGGACTCGAATGTGAAATACACGGGCGGCTTCGGTCGGTATTAGCCCGAGCTACTTTTTTATTCCGATATACGGGGGCTAAGCAATTCATTCCCGCGGACGTGATGTGGCGCCGCTCGCGGGCCCGTTTGCATTTCCAAGAGTCACGCGGCTCGGAAGCTCCAGAGACGTACGTCTCTCGACTCTGCACTCGCACAGTCCGGCATCGCGGCTGTATTGTAATGCGCTTTTGAATTTTAAATTTTGACACCGCCTAATTTTCCGTCTCCTTTTCCGCGATCATTATTTATGCACATACATTTTCAAAAGAAGGCCGCTCTTGTTTGAGATCCTTAGCACTCCTTGGATTTCTTCCCCCCGGAAGGACTCGCTGTGCGGTAATTCGCAATTTGTTTCCTCGGATAAATGACATGAACGCAAATGGAGTGCCTTTCAATTCAACTCAATGGGAATCACAGTTAATTTATGGCTTTCTAAAGATTCAATACTCTTGATAACCGACTAAATGTGACGAGCGAATATAACTTATTGAAAGTGGACTCCCGCTCAGACAAAGCCCTCGGCGCGATTGAAGAAAACTTATATTTCATCCTTAACAGCTATTATGTAACTGACACATTAATTGTATTAAAATATTCAAATAATTTTCCAATTATGCTACGAACGCCATTGTTTTGCAATTCGAGCGTCAAAACATTGTTCGGAATACAAATGTATTCGTACCAAACTGTATAAGTAAACGCATAAGAAGCTAGAAATCTCACGAGAAACAATCTTCAAACAGGAATAATAGTTTACATATAATTATTCAAAAATTTATCTTGGTAGCATTTTCCACTGCAACCAAAAAAAAAAGAAAAACAATTTTTAACCTTGCATTTCTGATTAAAAATATTTTTATATGCACGTATACGATGATGATCTTCCAAGTTTGAATAACAAACAGAATTCTTTTTTTTCTACCAGAATACAAGTTCACTATAACGTACACAGAGCTTGCATACAATAAGGTACATTGATTACAATGCCGCTTGTACAATTAGAGTATTACAAATTTGTTAAAGTACATCGTGGTGGTTGTTTAGTCGGTGACGAATTGTTGATACGCGCCCCGAGCGCTGATGTCCCCACACAATTCTTGGTAATTCAAAGCACACAAGAATTGCGTTTGGACAATCATAGCCCAAGGAAGCGCAGCGCCGCTTCGGCGAGGCCATGTAGCCACAGGGTCTGAGCCGCTTCTCCTCCATGTCGCCCCCGCGCTCGACTACTTACCCTACTTCGGCAAGATGGCCCTGGAGCGCCCGTCGACCCTCCATCCCGGCGGATGCACACGTGCGCTGCACGGATAAGCCCTTGGTGTATCGATGGAGGCCGTCACCGTTGCCATCACCGCCGTCTCCGCTGCTCGTTTTTCTTGCCGAATTGCAAGTTCTCGGTGAAAGGAAGTGTGCCTGTCGAGACGTTCCTTCATCCCGTATTACCTTACTCGCTACCTCCATTGTTTCACCGTACAAGGTTGCCGCAAATTTGTTTTTCACAAATACACAAGTTGTTACACATAGCAAGTTTCTTATTATACTATAATTCGTTTGTACAATAATTTGTGGTAAATTTATTGTGTACATTGTTCGGGCACGGCGGATACGCGGACGCCATATTATGTGCTCCCTCGGATGGTAATCAAAGAGACGCCGAGACGAGCTAGTCGGCCGTGAATAAGCCGCGAGCGGAGCGTGCACTCAATTTCCGGTGGCTATCGAGATCTTACCGCCTCAACGCCATCGCACAACGGATGACAATCAACCAGGGCTTTTTTCCCGGGATCGCACAGCTAATCTTGGCTAATCCCTCTTACTTGGGAATGCGCGAGCGTGGAGAAATCCGAGTAATTAAATTGCCAACAATGGACAGTGGTTCATAATCGATCGGGCCTGCGCGCGAGTATTCCGCCTGGGCTATTCCCAGAGCATCCCAGGAATCTTGTAATTTAAAGTTCTCATCCGAGCTGGCTCTCGAGGAACATAGCGCCCCGTCCGCGCGTACATACTCCCGAGATTTCAATATCTTAATCCGCAGCCGCTTAATAATTAGCCAACGACTCGAGATCAGCATTCCGGGGCCTCTGCGCGGTTGCGCGCCCCCCTTTTGACTCCTCGTTCTCATCAGCCGAAAGACCTTGTAATCGAATTCGTCGGATTCCCCGCGGCGTAATTACCCGGCGCCATTTTCTATCGCCGACGAAAAAAGCCGGGGCTCCACCCGCTCGATGGCGTTCCTTGTGTGCGCACGTACGTCGGCCGTGTCGCCCGGCAGGCCGATCAAACGTCAGGGCGCTCATCACGCGAGATCGCGCGCCGCTATCGATTGTCACTAGCTGAAAAATATTTGGCCCCGATGCTAATTTGACAGTGGCGTGTACCCGCGCACTTTCCTCCTCGCGTCGTTGCTGTGCGCCAATTCGTTAGCGAACCTGTCGCGCGCGGTTATAACGTGTTGCCGGGATTTTTCACCCTATCGATTTAATAACGGTTGACCGTGTCGCCTGTGTCTTCTGCAGACACTCGCTCATCTCTAGACCGGCTGGCTCGTACTCACCAGTTGCTGTGCAGTTCCTCTATCGACGTCCTTGGAAGCGCGGCGACAGGTTGTTTTACAGCTTTCTCTAACGCTGGTAGAAAATTAACGATCGCAGTCAGCCTCTTTGCTAGTTTTTCACGAGGCCCCTTAGCTAAAATATAAGTGCCAATTCGAACAGAAGTCCATAAAAACTTGATAAGAAATTAAACATAAAAAGATAGAAGGTTTATTTGCAATTATTTGCAAAAGATTTTATTACAGCAAGAGAATGCAACGGAAATGTAATAACCACATGCAAATATCTATATGGGTGCAACAAACATGCGTGCAATTCTCGGTGTAACATAGCAACTGGTACAAACGCTTTATAACGTTTAAACTTTTTTATGTGCATCTTGCGTTCCTCAAGTATTAATATTTATCATCCACATTTGTTTCAATAAAAAAACGATGATTCTAAACTATACATAGTTCTTTATATTTCTGCTATATAAACTAGATAAAAGAGCGGGACGATTTCGAGGAGAAAAACCAGACGAAATGGATATATATATAGTTTTTAGTCCAATTGACATTTTAAGGGCACGCATTACGGATCAGAGGATTTATTCAGGCTAAGCATGTAATCGAGCAGTGGCGGCGCCTGCACTTTGGAAGCAAAACCGAAGCTATTCCCTACGGATACTTTGGCCGAGTTGGCGAAGCAGTTTGGATTATCTAAGGTCCGGTTGCGCAGCTGCAGTTGCGAGGCAGTCGGCAATGTTTGCATTACACCGCGTCCCGGGCTCGTGTGCGGCCAGCCCGGCGAAAAGCACGTTCGAAACGCGAAACCGAATTCCACGGGGGGAGCGCAATGCGATTGCCGGCGAGGCGCGCGAAAGAAGCCGCTGATTGGGTTAGGGCCCTCCGGCCGCTAACTGGGTTAACCCGCCGGACACGAGCTCGCGGCAAGATTGGCAAAAAAGCGGCTGGTTAGGGCTTGCGGGGCTAATGGAATAGCCCGCGGGCGTTAATCGAGTCGGCGGGGGGAGGCGCGCGTACGCATCGGGCCGTCCCGGCGGCGCGATTGAGCCATTGTGGGGGCCGTCGCCGCGGCGTCAGCGAGGCCCTCGAGGCTCTTTGGCGGCACTTTGACTGGGCGGCCTGACCTCCTCCGTTCCACCTGGGTTACCCCTCGGAGATGACGCAGCGGCGGGCCGAGGCGCCGGAGACGCCGGCGCGTATGCTCAATCAATTTCGCTTCATCCCGCCGCCCGCAGCCAGGCGCGGCCATGTACGTGCGGGCCGCGCGCACACGCGCCCGGGCGGCTCGCCGAGGCCGACGCTCCCGGATCGATCAAGTCTCGAGGACGAGGGGCGCCGCCCGCGGCCCTGTTTATCGCGCCCGGCCTCCGGAGATGCGCCCGATATGGATTTCGCGCCTCCCGACTGTATCCCTCCTTTGTGTCCCCGGCGGCGCCCAAGCCGCGGGGAACTTGCCTCCTCGCGGCAGCCCGCGCCGGGCCAACTTCCGCGGGCCGGGGCTCTCAAACTAAAGGGATATTCGATCCCCCGAGCCCTTCGCCAAACAGCGCCTCCGATGTCTAAAAAAAGAAGAACCGCTTTCGGGCTCCGGGGTAGTGAGACGCCCAGTGTCGTTCGCTAGGCCCTCCTCTTTGTCCCGCAGCGCATCGTCTTTCTGGGCGGACGATCTTCGCGCGAAGACGCGGCTACGGCCGAGTCGGACTCCCAAATTTTCCCCACTCGCCCGTGTGCACGAGTGCTTTATATTGACTCGGCCCCGCTTGTTTTCATATCGATGCGGCAAACTGGATTAAGCAAACAGGCGCACGTGCGTCCGATTTTGCATAGCTCGCGTTCAGCCGGAGTTTATTTTGCAGGTTCGCGTGTACTTTTTCGCAAAGCAACACTCGATGCATAAATAAATAATAAACCAACAAAGTTGTGCATTTAAACGAGGACCTCTCTAACACCTTTTATACGTAATGGTTTTCTTTCGACGTTTATCAAAATTTCACGCGTGCCCGATTTTCAAAATAGAGAAAATATCAAATTGAAAAAATATCGGTTTCAAAAGCTTTCACATAGCCCTCGGTCCAAGTGCAACTTTGCTTTGAAGTTGAAGCACCGTAAAAGACTATATAAAACGGTAAAATAAACTTTTCAATCCAAACGTAAACAAAAAAAGTTTGTTTTAAATTAACAAATTTAGATATATTAGAGCTGTTCGATTATTTAGAACCCATTTAAAAGCCAAGTGAAAAATACAGCTTAATGGAAAAATAAACTAGAAAACATAAACGTTTGGAAAAAGAGCTTATTACGCCTATAAGTAAGATGTCTTCTAAAACACATACATCATCCCTTATATATAATGGTTCGTAAACCACAGAACTTTAGTGCTATATTACAGGGGCGAGGGAAACAAGACACGAGAGGATCAGCCGGACGGTGAAAGGGGAAAACAAGGCGACTGATCTCCGTGCTCCATTATTCCCTCCCAGGCGGGCAATAAAAGGCGCGAAATCAGCGCGTGGCCCGGGCGTCATGTGCCGTATCATAGCCGGGCTCCCGGACGCACGCGAGTAGCCTCACCGGAATCTCGAGACGGCGGCAGCTGCGCGCCAGCTCGACTTCATCCATCTTGGGGGTGCGCGCGGGCGCCAGTCCCACTGATGACTCCCCCGCCCACGCGACAATGACGTGGGTGATGATGACAATGATAAAGTGGGGGAATAAAAAGGCGGCGGCGGCGGCGGGGGTGGGGGGCCGGCGCAGATAGCGAGTCAAACGAAATTGATGACGCCCCTAATGGACGGATCCTCGGGCCGGGCTCGATTACCGAGGGAATCACGGCCTCCCGCGTGATTTGATTAGATTTTTAATTAGCCGGTTAATAGAGGCGTGACTCGGCGGTTCCTACCCACTCCTGACCCATTGAGCACCACTCACGGCCCGAGCGTTCATTAAGCCCAACTGCGCTCGCGCCCCTTTTTTCCAGTCGAAAAAATAAGCCCCGTATAACTTTGGCAGCTGGTCCATTAAAACCGCGGCCGTCCTAGTGGAAGTCGAACAATTACGCAGAAGCCGTTGTATATACGAGTATATATATATACGTATGTCGCCTAAAGGCGAATCACAATGCGAGCGGGGAGGCCATCTCCTTTGAAGGATATGTATCGCGCGCGGACACGGCTCGCGGGCGACAAACGCCCTCTTAGATATACAGATATCTCGCGATTCCTTTGAGTGCGGGGTTTTTCTTCCAGGGGTCCCGGCCAAGTCCGAGGCCATATAATAAGCCCCGGGTCCTTTGACCGCGAGCGCCAATCGATCGGCCTCGAGTCCCCCGAGGTTTTTTCCCCGTCGCGGGCAGATAGGATCGGGTCGGCCGCGCGGGTCCTCCGCGTAAACGCGATTGGATTGCCGGGCGATCCGGCCGGGATTAATTTTGCCCTTGCAGGGGCGCCACTCAAAATAAACGGGACTGCAGCGCCCGGCGAGACGCTGGATTATTTACTCGCCCTCGTCTACCTCATTGCCCGTGGTCGAATCACGCTTAACCGTATTATATGCATCGCATTAACCCGCGTGCTGAATAATCTCCTCCGCGTGGAGTGTGTCCGCGGACGTTTCAAGCGAGGAGATATGCTCGCTTCGCCCCGACGATCCTTTGACGAGGCGTTTGTTTGCGAGGTAGGTGCAGCACGCGGCGAGTGGAGGGAAAAAAGACGAGCGGTAGACTAATTGAAAGGCCCGGCCTTTTCCCCAAATTACTCGCAGTGGATTTGGAGGGGTTCGAGGTTGACTTGGCTTGAGGTTATACAGCTCCGAGCCGCGAGCTAATTGTGTCAATATCGCATTATGCTGATATATTCGATACTGGGGGTACGCAGGAGTATATAGGTTGTAGCGGCTTGGTTAGTAGTACGTAGTCAGAATACTCCCTGCACACACAGGCACGCGTCGGATTCGGGGCGCCCACACTACCATTAGTTGTGAATTCCAGCAAGGGGGCCACTGTTTTCTTATGCCTTGTCAACAGACGCACTCGGCTTACTAGATCCAAGTAACGAGTGTAACGCGAGACTCCACTTGTGTGCAGACCAACGCGATTCGAGTGCGCCTTGAAATTGTACGTGATGGCGCAACGTTCTCTGTCAATGCACTTCTTTTGGATTAACAGTGTAATGCGCAAAGAGACCCTAGAGTGTCTTACGCACCTATGACTGAATCCGAGACAAGAGATTGTATGTGCATCCGACTGAATTACCAAATTGCGCCTTGAGTGGATTGCGCCCCACTCGCACCCGATCAAACGCGGCAGCTTAATTGGCAAGTAAAGGATGTAAAGCGCAACCTGAGATCAAGCAGCACTCCTTCAGCTATATAATACTAGGGTACTCTCTCAGAGAGTTTTCTACTTTATCAGTTTAGCAAATACACCCTTACTTTTACCACATAGATATTCTTCCCATGTGACACTTCAAAAACTTCAGAATCAATGTTCCGTGACAGTTACAAAAATCACAGGATATACGACACCATGTCGAGTCAACATTGTAATATGTATGTATCCTTGAAGCAAGTTACGCGTCAAACAGCTTAGCCAATGCCATATCGTAAATGTGCTCGAAAAAATATCCTATGAAAAGTAAAGCTGTAAGTAAGAAAGGTTTTGCGCCAAAGTAGATATATTCCTAAAAGAATATTGAATACAGTCGATCATTTAGTGGCGGGGCTTAGTCCGTTTGAAAATATACAGGCATTAGCTAGGAGATAAGTTACCAAAAGGCGCGGAAAATCCGTGATTAACCCCTGAATAAGGCGAGCGGGGCAAATAGAGAAACATGGGTGGCGCGATAAGCAAGCAATCATGGGGCAGATCCGCAAGGATCCGGCTCCGGGGCTATACGGGGCTGCCTCGGGATCCGGCGCGTCCTCGGGCGCGTCCTTTCCATTGGACTCGATCGCGGCGGAAATTGTAAAGGACGAGCCGCGGAAAGGCGAGAGCGCGGGCAGGTGTGGAGCGAATTTATTAGAGGCGCGCTTGGCGAGCGCCGCGGAGATCCCCAGGGGGGCGGGGCCCTCCTCGCTCCGGGCCGCGCCCGGGACATTTTTTATTCATAGGCTCGTAAGGGATCGCGAGCGTATAAATTTTCATTGGCCGTCCAATCGATTCGGCGCGCTATCTCCCGCAGCCCGGGCCCCGACTACTGATTTTTCCCGCGCCGCCTCGGCTTTTTCCCTCCCGCGCAGTTTATCCCCCGCCCCGACGTCTCACTGCCACGCGAGGACGCGTTTACCTCGCCTCCCCCGCCCCCCCCACCCCCTGCCACCTGCGCGTAACACCTGCCACCCAGCCCGACCCCCGGGTGGGGGGGGAGAAAATGGCGGCGAGTCGTTGTCTCGGGGAGAGGCGATCGCCTCCGCTAATGGAAAAGCAGCGGATGGACACTGCGCGAAGTTTCTTCCTCCGATAGTTAGGCTAAAAAGTCGTTAGGGGCCCTCGGGCCGGGGAAACTTGGCCATCCAATTCCGCGGGCGGCGTCATAAAACTCCATTAGCGGCGGGTGCGTGCACGGCCCTCGGCTAGTCGCCATTAGCGGTCAGCAAGACGCCGCGCGAGGTAAATCATAATTAGCGGGGCGGACGCGGCCCGGGCCCGGAATCAATCCCGCCCGGGGTGGGATTCTTCAATTAGCTCGCGGCCGGTAATGAAGTCCGACCGCGGGCCGTCCTCCTTTTTCCCTTCCGCCCGGCTCCTTACTTCTCCCGCGCTCAATCACCCGCGCGGTGTTTTTTTTTTTTTCTACTTTCTCGTTTCGGAGGGCCGCGCCGCCGAGACGCCGGCAGCCGGTGCTTTTTATCCGAGCCCCGGGTAATCGATCAATATTTATGCCCTCGGCAAATGGATTCCTGCGCCGGCGGATTCCCTCGGCCCGTTTTGTCCGCCCTCCTGGCACCCGTCGTGTTTTTGCCAAGGCTCACCTACGTGCGCGCGCGTGTGTGCACAGTGCGCTGATGCAGTCCCCGGCTGAGAGTAACGCGGCTCCGCGCGGAGAGTCGTAAAATTATTGCGCGACATTTTAATAATAGGGCCTCGAGGTATTACGGCGAAACAAAATGTGCATTTTTTATTTGGTAAAGACAATAATGTCGCCATTCCGAGGGAAAGCCGGGGGGTAGATGAAAGACACGGCGTATAAGATGCTTCACGCTGGAGGAACTGAGAAATAAACTTGGAAACTTTCCATGCATTACCATTACATTTGAAAAATAAAATGGGCTACTCGAGGGCTATTGTGAAGCAGCTCCTTGCCGGCGTAATGGCATGAATGGGGGAGATCATTTTAGAGGCTCTAACGAAAAGAGTCAAATCTTTTTAAAACTTTTATTTATTATGAGAGCCCTGTATACTTCAGGCCTTTTACCTTTTTCTACACTTGCCTACGGCCTTTTAAACACGCTGCAGCTATTTTATTTCCATATTATGCCATGCGGGAAGATGGATTAGACTGCGGCAGATGTGCCCGCGCGCGAATCCTTGTTTACAAAGCATTTTGGCCTCCTCCTCGAAATTAAATTTATCGCGCACCTGAGGCCCATGCTATCAGTGCGCAGTCGGAGCAAAAATCGACCCGGACGTGCACCTCGATAGCCGCGGCATTGTTCGCCCGGCAAAAGATGCAGCGCCCCGGGACTATATTCGCACAGCGAACCCTGGGTATTACAAGTCGATCCGGCAATTCCGACCGCCAGTAAAGTCGGAAGCCTCGCGAGGCTTTCCAGAACAATCGGAAAGAACGCATCAAAGGATGCGCCGGCATCGGCGGCCGGGGCGCGCTGCACGTGTGCAAAACCGGGCGAACAATCGGGCGCGAAGGGTGCGTTCGAGGGGATGCACTTTAGTGCGCGACACAATGCCGGGGCGCAACAATACCGAGCGCCCGTTGTTTTTATCGGCTGGCGATGATAACAATCGCGAGGTAAGCGGCCGCGGCGCGAACCGATGCCGCGATCCCCCGTCATTAGCATCGAGTCGTGGGGCATCATACGTACGCGGGGGGTTTATGCCCGGCCGCGCCGACACGGCCATAAAAGCCGGGCTGTATATAGAGCGCCGGCGTCGGCGGCGGCGGCGACAAATCGCGAGGCGGTCTTTTTGGGTGCGCGGGACGACCTTACGAGCGCCCTCGTAAATTAGCCGTTATTGCCCCGGGGAGATAGAGTCGCTCCCGGGGCGCGCGCGCTATCTCGGCCCCCCCGCCGTCGGCCGCCACGGGAAGCGCGCGCGATAACGTCGATGACTTATTCTTTGCTTTGGCCGTCGGCGCTAAGTCCGCGCTCCGAGGCTTTGTCTTACCGTACACCCGGCCGCTCCCGTTTTTTCTCCCGGCCCGGGAAGAGGCGTCGTTAACGGCGTTATATACACCGGCGCTCCCGCGATACATAAACTCGCCGCGATGGATATAACCTAATTATATTGTCCCCGGAGCCGGCCGGATGAGCGGCGGACGTCCCCGCGCAACGTCCCTTTTCGGGCGGCCCCGAAATCTTATACCCGAATATGAGTCTCCTCTTGGCTGAATTTACCTCGAGGGGGAATTTGTCTTTGCGAAAAAGGGCTCGGATCCTCCTCCTTTTTTCCGGCAGATTTACTAGCGGGCCCCGGCGAGAGGGCAAACTGCCCTTTCCTTTCACCCGGCTTTTATCTCATCTTTGTCCAACGCGACTATTCACTCGCTCGCCTCCGGCACGTTCGAATATCACGCCACTTCCCGGCCGTGAGGAATCGGGAGGAATCGACGCGCGCCCGATCGGTACAGAGGGATAATCCGGATTTAATAACCGGCGCGGGATCGGCGCCTGTGACGGCGCCGGGACAAGCCCCGATAGCGCCGCCCCGGAAGATACACGCACGCGCCCGTGTGCGGGCCGCTCTTTTCCCTGCATCCCGGCCGCGGAGTGATTTGTGTGGCAGATCGGAGCCAGGGTTACATACCCCGCTGCTCGCTCGCGGCAGCGCTGCACCCCCGAGCGATACCGTGAATTAGCGAGGCGCGGGGCGGCCCGATGATAAGGCCCGAGTCGCGCTCCTTCCGGCGAGATCCGCGGGAGCCGAGGGCGCTTCGTTATACCGGCAAACAGAGCGCGCGCGGATTAATTGCTGTCCGAGCGAGTGTGCCGCGATCGTTCCAATTTGCCTGGCGCGCCGAGTTCGGGGCGTTGTCCCCCCGCGAGGAGCCGGCGCCCGCGCCGGAGACAATGGCCGGCCCGTTAACCGTCCCATTGTTCGGCGCCGCGGGGGCGAGCCGATCGATCCCGGGCCGTTTCCTCCCGCCGCCGCCGCCGCCGCCCGGCTCTCCTTTCCCGGCCCGCTTTCGTTATATCCCCCGGCGCGCCGCCGCGCGTTTTTCCTCGCTCGCCGGTGCCGCGGGGCAAAAATCAAAGGCAGCTGTCGCCACGCCCGGCCCCGCCGGATATCATCGCCCCCGCGAGCTCAAGGCGTCGTTATGATTGCGCTTCCCGCCCGTGTAAACGCCCTCGCGCCCCCATGATCCGCGCGTTATACTCGCCCTGCCCACCTCTCCCCCCGGCCCTTTTCCACCTCCCCCCCCCGGCACTCGCGCTGCTTTTACTCCAATTTCCGCGTATTATCTCCTGGACATTCTTCTTTCGACACGCTCCTGTAATTACTGCTAACGCCCGAGTCAAGGTGGAGCAATATTCGGGATATTTTACTTTGAATATGATTTATTTCGAGCGCGGAGCGAGAAAAACCGTAGTGGAGAGTTGAAGGCGAGAGCGATTAGTTAACCATTGGTAATGCAAGCTGCTGCAGACCGAATCAATCATCCTTTTTATATAGCGCAAAGTACACGAGCGACTCCAGATGGCCAAGTTCTTCATAAGGTTCGAGCTAAGCGATTTGTCGCAATACGCAATTAGTCATAAAGCATTGGATTGCGAGACAAAGAAAAGGAGACTTTCTTCCGAGCTTTGTAGCTTTTCGCAAAATTAGTTTTCCAAACAAGAACTAGCACTAAATACTATGCACGTGCTTTAAAAACTTTTATTTATGGAATCCTTGATGAAATATCGCGTGCTCAACTTTATCAAAAATTCTTTATTCAACATGATATTCCAAAATTTTGTAAATTCAGTCCAAGCGGAATAAAATAACCGCATAAAGTAATTTTATTAGCAAAGTACGCATTAAATCGCACTAAATGCGGCGGAAAAAACGGAAAAAATCGTCCCAACTTTTAATTATAATAAACGAAGGTGAAAGTTGGCCCATTCAAATAATAATGAGGTGAAAATAATAAGCAAAGTTTACGAAAGGCTGCGTGCCCGCGATCGCGGCGCCGCAACAAAAAAGCTTCAGCCGTTGAAAGGACGGCAGCAGGCCGCGCGAGTTTCCCTCAGGCCGCCGAATCGTCCCCGCACACGCGCGCGATTTACACCGGCCGGGGCGAGTTCAGCCGCGCTCGCGTTACAAGAAAGGTCCTCCCCCCCCCCTCTCCCGCCAATAACTTAATCCCCGCGGCGGGCTATCTCTTCCAGCGGGGCGCTATCGCGGCGGGCCGCTAAGCGGCCCCGGCGGCATTAATCGCCGGCCGGCACAGGGCGGCCGCGGCGCGTCGCGGCCTATCTGGGCCCGCGGGGCGGAAGTGCGGCCGAGGAAATACGGGCGGGGCCGCCAAGGAGCCGATAAGGCGGCCAGAAAGACGGAAAGAGCCGCGGGGGCGCGGCGCGTAAATCCGGGGCCGCCGACGGGCAAGTGCACACAAGGCCGATCCGCAAATGAAGTCGGGGCCGCGGTTTAAGCGCCGGACAACGGCCCCATTGTCCCGCCCGGATTTTGCCGCGGCGCGCGAAAGAGGCTGTGCGGGGGCCAAGCGGCCCGGGCGAGACTAATGGCGCCGGCCTGGAAATTCGGGGCGCTCGGGACAATGTCGCAGGGTTAGGGGAATTCGGAAGCTCTCCGAGCCCTTGGGCTTCTCGGCCCTTCCCCGCCCGACTCTTTAATTATGCACCGGGGGATCTGTGTAGCGGCTAATACTTTAGGCGGCCGTTTGCGCCTAATGAAAACCCGCCGCTTGGCAAGTTTTCCACTTGGGCTTGCCCCGGCGCCGTAGCCGCCGCCCCACTCATATTGGAAAGCGCCGACTAATTGAACTGTTTCGCCGCAGCCGTTCCGGGCGGAGCTCCGAAAAATCGAGATCGGCCGGCGGCGGCGGCGGAGGGGGGATATATACACGGTAGCCGCGGCGGAGCAGTCCAATTAAGGGCCGGATTCCGGGAGGTGGGCGGTAAAAAAAGGCCGCTGGAAAGAGGCGGCGCGTCCCCGGGGCAATTATTTCCCCGGCGTACACGCGGCGGAGCGACGCCGCGCGCCTTTCCCGCTGGCCGCCTCGCGGAATGTGCGCGAGACACGAACCGCCGCTCGGGCGCTTAATTACCGCGGCGATCGGCCCGTCGTCCGGCGGTCCTTGCCGGTCGGCCGGCCAGGAGACGCGCCCGCAACTTTCATTCCCGGGAATTCAATTGTGAGCCGGGCGCGCGTTACGGCCGGCCGATTTATCTCGGAGCGGACCTCGGCACAAGTCTTGTAAATATAGCTGTTGAGATAATGCCAACGGAAGCGGCCATATTCGACCGTGAATATTTACCATTTTTTGCCCGAGTTCTCGCCTCGATCGCCCAGGCGTTCAGACAATTGAGATAGAGAGATTCATTTAATTGTAGGTCAAAAGCGAATCGGGTTTCGCAACAATGAAGTGCAGAACAATGAAATACAGACAATTTGAACAAACCCGAGATGCAGCACACGTCCATTCAAATACAAGAAACATAAAAAGAGCTTGATTTCTAACTTTAAGAGCCGCCTGCAGTAATTGAGAATGATTCGTGATATAAACTTTTGTTACATCTAAAACTTCAAATTGAATGTATCCTTCGGTAGATATACGTCGGTGCAATTACAACAAATGGACAAAATTCAAGATAAAATTACTATTAGCCGAATAAAGAAACTACTAACCGAAAAGTGATTAACGCCCGAGTACCTCGTAAACATACACAGCCAACGAATTTTGTCAATATCACGCGCATAAAGCATCGCGCGTAAACAGTGACGAGTGCCAAGTTTGAAGACGAGCGAGTGCGTCTGGGTGGGCGAGAGGCAGTTAATTGCGTGCCGCGGCCCCCTAAACGGACCCTGGCGTCCGGCGTCGCGGAGTCGCTCGGCTAAACCGCCCGCGGCGGCTCCTCGTAAACAAGCCAAGGAGTATCCGGGGCCGCGGGCGCGTATAATGACTTTATAGAGTAGGCGCGGCGCGTCCCATCGGCTCTTATCGCCCGGCTAGATCCGCGAAATAAAAGCCGAAGGGCAAGTCGGGCCGGGAGGGCAACGCGCCGTAAAAGAAAGCGGGACATGGCTCGGCCTTCTTCTTTTTCACGAGGGGCGCTTTTATCGGCGGGCAGGTAGGCCGCCGCGGCCGCATAATGCCGGGGCGGCCGACCCCCGCGCAATTACAAGCCCGGGCGACCGGAAGCCGGCAGATCGACTGTCAACGAATCCTCGCGGGACGACGGAGGGCAGGGCGAGAAAGGGGCCTTGTTTTACGGGCGAGATGAGCCCACGTGATCGGACTATGGCCGGGCACCGCCCTAAAACTTTTTTAGAGGCCATTCGAGCCCGCTCAGATTTTCGAGTTGGCGGGCCGGCGCCCGCAGTAAAACCCCGCGGCCCTTATCGCCGCCGGCCGTCTGTCCCGGCCCGCGGACAACGGCTCGCCCGAGTTACTTTTCGCGGCCGCGGCATTTACGACTCGGCCGCAACTGCCGCGCGCCCGCCGCCTGGCCACGCCCACGCCGCGGCCTCGCACCGTTATTAATTAAAGCCGAATCCGGCCTTTATTCCGCCAGCCGATTGCCGCGCAATCCCGCGGCTTTGATAACCAGCCCGGGGCGGGCCACCGGCCGCGTACAAACCGCGCGGCCGATTTACTCGCCCCTGTATAAAACCTCAACGCTTCTTTTCATCCCATACGTGTACGAATGTCGCGGGAGTCGAGCACCGCCGCGCGCCATTTTTCTCCGCAGAACCTCCCGAGTCAGTGGTGGTGGGGCCGGCCCAAAACTGCTGCTTGAGGGACAAATCGTTAAGGAAAAAAAAAAAAAAGAAAGCGCCGCTCCCTGCGACTGCCACTTTGCGAGGACCACGCGCGCCCCGACTCGGCCCGTGTCTTGATGGATTAATCCGGGGACGGGGGGCGATGCAGGGGCGGGCCGCACTTGAACGATTGTTGCGCGGGAATTGCGACGCTTTGTCGCCGCGCGGCTCGAGAACGAAGCTGCGAAACCGCCCTCGACAAGACTGTGCGCACAAAAACTTAAGCGCGTCAAAGTACACAATTGCGATCAAAGGTGCAAGAGAATTCGGTCTTTCAGCGACTAAGCGAACTCGGATTTCTATTTGCAAAGGTTGCAATTTCACTTTGCAATGGATAACAACGGTTCTTTTATGACGTGGCAAGTAAGTGTAGCCAAATTAAGGGGAATATTTAGATATTTAGATTAAAGGACATAAATACTGATAATGTTGCCATTATAAAGCTTTCCAGCAACTAAAGCTCCGGAATGTAAACAAACATCCTAGAGCAAATTCCAAGAATTTTGGCGACCATGATATAAAAGGTATGCTTCGCGGAATGGTAAGTTCGCAAGCATTTAATACATGCCGAGTATATAATGTATAGAAAATAGGGGTAAACTGCTTATCAAGCAGAATTATGTTGGATCATTATTTGTGATTGCATCCAGTATATGCAAATAAGTACACGCATTGTAGAGTAAGCCTGATATTATTTATTGTATATGTGTTAAACAAATTTTCTAACAAGAGATCCTGTAATCCTAAAATTATTTTAGAATCGTATACTATATTGAATAAATATACACATTAAAGATGAAACTTAGTGCGAACGGGCAGTACATGATCTTATTAGATTCGAGATTAAATTTCACATAAGGCACCTAACGAAATAAATCTATGAAAGGAATATTTTATATATGTAATTATTTTTTGAAATTTCTATTAAATCTTAATAACTTAGACACTCTCTGAAAAGCTAATCTCAGAAATTCTCTGATCCAAACATGGGTTTGATGATGCACTCCAACATTGAATTAAGATTTTTGCACGTTAAAGATATAAGCACATCTAGAAAATGCTTTGTAACATTATTTTCATAATGTTATCTATCTTTATTCTACCTCCTATATATATCTTAATATACTACTTAATATAAATTTATCGTTTGTAAGGTTAGACCATTTTTCTTACAAAAATCTTAATCTTCTTACTTTTAACCTTACACTGTATTATATTGCTTTTCCTTCCATTATTTTTGTGCTGCGACAGTATATGAACTTTGCAATTTTTAAAATATTGCCAGTTTCTTGAAATATAATAATGGTTTTGGACATCTGTTGAAATGTACCCTTATACTGAATATCTAACTAATTGGATTTTTTGTTTAAATTCTACTTCTTAAGTGTTAGTTTGATCAAACACTTCTTTTACTTCTTTGATACTCTTCTGGTATCTTTCCATGTAGAAATTCACCAATCTTAGATTTTAGGTTTCCCTTTTTCCTTTTAATTAACTGCGCTCTTCAAATATCATTCTGCTAATGAACTGCTTGTGTTCGATTTGAACTAGAACTTCAGTAAAGTAGTATTATGAATGAGTAAACCTTCTAAAGTAACCTTTATCTCTGTTTTCATACTTGATTGTTAATAATGGGCTCATGATGTAGCGTGACAGTTAGATTATATTTGAAATTTCAACTACATGATTGTCTCTTGTGGGGACAATTCGGTTACTTATGTTTTTTTCTATTCGGTCATTTTAGGTTGTTCGAATATTAATTTTGTAGAAACTATACTTTTAACATATAGACAAATGCGAGGACACAATATAATTATTGCGTACAATATTCTGCTTTTTCTTATAATTAATTATTTTAATCCAGTTTCGCATTTATATACTAATATTTAATTTTCCTTTAATGAATTTGTTAATATTAGTGGTTATAAGCTATTTGTTTTTGTAATTTACTCGATAATTTACATTTCAATGAGTATTAAAATGAATCCTGCTCTTCCCGATTATCCTCGTCAAGCAGCTATCCTCTTTTAGTTTAAATTTTTAAAGGGATTTAAAACAAAAACATGTGGTAAATTCCAGTTAACCTAGAATTCATACAGATGAAAAGCTGAATTGAGAGGGAATCGGGATACTTTTTTAAGCAGGGCAAGCAGAAATGGGAACTTTTATTAGAGAATTGGAAAATTTGACACGTTGAGTACCGAGTGTAACCCACTGCACTCTGCCAAGTTAAACTCATTAAGCGTTAAGCTAGTAAACGTCGAAACGAACTGAGTGCCACGGATTGACGCCGTGTAATTGGATAATAATAATCGCCGACTGCATTAGCGACTACATGACGAAACGAGGCAGGCGCGCCCAAAAAGGCGCATTCCACGTCCAATTTGACTGCACCAGAGGCGCCCGCACTCGCGACGGAAGTTCATTAAATCGCACCGCTCGATAATCCCATTGTCGAAAAAGCCGGACGCGCGCTCAAAGAGGCCGGGAGGCAAACACTCTAGGCTCCTTGGCCCCCGCGGCGGATGCTACGGTCGGCGGTGGGAGGAGGCGCGGAGGGGGTGGTGCGGGGGGAGGGGGAGGGTACCTTTGACGCGGGGCGTCGTCGCGGGACTGACCAGACGTGCCCGAGAGATCAAAGCGCGCGTTCGCGCGGGCCAGTCAAAGGGTCCCGGCGATTCCCTTTCTCGGAATTGTTTTCGCTACAGTCGCGACGGGCCGACTACCTCATATTCATGTACGTGTCTTGGCACCGCCGACTCTCGCTCCATTCGCGGAGGCTGCGGGAAGAAAAGGGCAGGATAAGCACCAAGACGGGCAACGTTAGCTCGTGGCCGAAGGTCAATTATTGCGGGCTTGAGCTCTGCTCCCGCGCCTGGGTAATCTTCCTACTTATTTATTGGACATCCAGGGCTCAACCCTCTCAAGATTTTATGCGGGCGCCGCGCAAATGTGAGCGCGAGAGATTCAACCGCGTGCGTAATGCCGCCTTACCGGAAGCTCGTTCTCGCCCGGATTTCGATGATAAATCGCTCGCGCGCTTTCGGGGCGCACTCGTTCGCATTCGCCCAAGTTTAATAAATTATTCCCGCCTGATAACGCCCAATGATGTTTATTCATAGCGCTCATTCGGTACGTATAGATATAGAGGGCGACTTTGTCGGTCGACGGTAAAAGCCCCATAAATCAGGCTTTTTAATGCGAGAGTGCACTTTTCTGGCCGGCGTTTCGAAAATTTTTCACACAGGAATTCCCAAGCTGAGGATGTAATGGCGGAGTCCTTAATTTTTTCTAACGACTGCGTGCCGATGCTTTGTCTGCGGTGTAGGCGAGACGCTCTCCTCTCTATTCGGGCGTATCGCAGTCGATATATGTATATATGTACGCGCCTCGTTCCCACGACGTCGCAGCCGGGCTTTGCCGGGGGAATAAAACGCGGGGCCTCGAGTGGAACGGTTCTTTTTTTCGGCGTCGACGGGAAGACGCCGCGCCATAAAGACGAGCGCGCCGCCGAGCGGGTGATCGCCACGGCGGCCGTAACGTTAACCCTCGCGACGTCGCTCCCTCATCGGGCCTTCGGAAATTCAGGGCGCGCGAGCCGTCTCTCCCGGGGAATTTTCCAATTTCCGCGGGGCCGCTGCGCGGGACAGGGCGCGATAGCTGCCGGCTCCTTTCCCGATCGCTCGGCTTTTATCTTAATGCCGCGATGGCCGCGGACGCCCCGGGACTTGTTACGTACACGTGTTTGTGGATTTTTTTTTTGTTTTTTTTTTTATTTTTGATGAATAGCCGGAGATACGTTTTCTTTGCGTTTAACTTTTCTAATTTATATCTAGGATAAACGTAAAAGTACCGCGGCCCACAAAGAAGAATCCGCCCCGGCGGTATAAAGTTTCCGAGGCGGCCGCGAGGAAACCTATTGTCACGCGGGAGCCTTTGTTATCCCCGCCGCGTAAAAGAAAAATGAATCGAAATTCAGGGACGCTGTTTCGAGGGCAATTGAAAAAAATTGACGCTCAGAGAATAAGTGGAGAGATAAATAAGCAGAATGTTGATTAAATAAAGATATTGATAGCTACTGCTACTATACCAAGAGAGGTAATTATAGAGTGCGTAATCGTAATGTCAATGCTATATCTCAACTATAGTTAGCCTTCTTAGTAAAGTTAATTTCGCAGAGCACTCGCAAGTACTTATTTTAAACGGTTCTATGGATCATGTTATTCTTATACAAGCTTTCTATGTACATAATTTTCACATCTATCCATAATTGTGAAAACTTTTATAAATTAACCCTAAAATGGTGTATGAAGGTTTTTAACGTGTTATGAATTCAAAAGTCTTTACCTGTCAATAAATTACATTTGATCTTACTCTTTTATTTCTTACAGCATACTATTAATCATGCACAGATGATCACACGAATCTATGAATTATTTTCACATTTATATTCT
The DNA here is from genome assembly GCA_018906755.1 of Sycophaga agraensis. Classification (NCBI taxonomy): domain Eukaryota; kingdom Metazoa; phylum Arthropoda; class Insecta; order Hymenoptera; family Pteromalidae; genus Sycophaga; species Sycophaga agraensis. The sequence continues at coordinate 4,982,303 of JACCIE010000011.1, forward strand.
ACAAAGGAGCATCTACTATATTTGTGTTTCTGGAGTAAAACTTTGATATTTATTATTTAATAGAAATAACTCCTACAAACTATATATTTTATAGATATTCAATTTCTCAGTTGAAAAATATTAAACCAAGTCTGCATTCCACTCGTGAATAAAAAGGAGTATCAGAATTATTATAAGTTTTCTAATTTGTCGTAGAAAGATGGAAAAAGTATTTATGAAACAAGCTTGTCTGTAATTCATTAGCGAAAGTGCCAGTAAATTATATCGAAAGATTTTTTTCCTCACATAGCATGGAGGCAGCCCCATTGGAGAGAATTCCAAGAGGCGAGACAACTTGATTTCTCCTTGATTATACCTGTCGGCGCTCGGTCCCAGCAAAGAAATCTCCAGGAAAAAGATGAGGCGGCAGGGCGCAACCGCGGCCATGTCTGCAGGGCGCGGGGGAGGATCCGGGGAAACGGCGGACAAAGGCCCCTGTCACCACTATGCGCGATCAGGCCGGGGCACTTTTTCGAGAAACCGCAGGAGCGAGAGGCGGCCAGCTCACCGCAAGCTCGACTGCGGGCGCGCGCGCGCGGGGACAGGTCGGGAGGATAGATGAGACTCCCGCGTCCTGCGCGTCGCGCCCGAGATTTCCCCCAGGTTTTGCGCGCGTTTGACGCGCGCACGCGCGCCGCATCGAGGGCCGCGCGGGAGATGAATAGTCGGGGGCGGGGAGGGGGGGCAGCCGAAGGGACGGAATGCGGGTCCGCGATAACGAGGGCGCTAACAATGCTCTCGAGGATGGCCCTCTCGGCCGCAACTCGTTTCCATTTTGCCGAAGAGCGTCTTCCGAGGGCTCGCGGCCCGAGCGCCCGGCTAAATTTATTAAGGAGACCCGTCGACTTGTCCTGGGACTCGCTCCTGACGTAACCTCCCCCCGGCCCCGCCTCCCGCCCGGCCCGGCTCCGAGATCTAATTCCGCCGCGCGGTGGCGAACCCGTGAACTTTGGCCCCTTGGCCGCGCGAGGCTTCACTCGCCGACAAGAGCAAGCCGCTCCCCTTGCGCCTTAATGCGCTCCCTACAACTATACCGCCCTGATAAGAATTAGCTATGCGTTGACGGCTGGCCCATTTGTCTTGGCGCAACTCTAATGCTCATGCATTCGAAACGGATCTTTGTCAGTATAGTTAGAGGAATCTTGTTATTCGCTTATGCTCTTGCCGTGCACTTGGACACTCTGCATCGCTGCAAATAATTTATTATAATACAAACTGCACTGAAGGAATGGTTCACAAACTATTCAAAGATTTATGAACTCTATACGAATCTCTGTTCTATCTAATTTTTTATGACATAATTACCTATCTCTCTACAATTAGCTTTTATGAATATAGGTTTAATCAATAAATGTATATTTAATATCCTTATGTTCGATATTGAGCTTTTTAAAACATATAATATATTTATTAACAATAGCTACCGCGTTTGAAAAAAAATTGTTTTACTCGTGACAACTGGATCCACCCCTAGGTGCGTCATTGACCAAGCAGGAAAAAATTTGTTTGAAAAGTACAGATCACAGACGAAGCAGCTCGCGAAAGCCACTGTTATGAAAGGGCCCAAGAGGCGCGGGTGATAATAATCCTGTCGAGGGGAATATCGACAAGGAGGCGCAGCTAGTTTTCGGCGCATTTCATCGGCGAGTCGCTTTCACCTGGATATTGGCGCGAAGAGACGCAACGGGAGAGAAATCACTTTGCGCCGAGCGTCTCGGCAGCTCCGCGGCAAACCGAATATCCAGGGGCCCGCGTCCCGAGGCGAATTCCCCCGATAAAAACCGGCATTAAATTCATCAAAACCCGGAATAACTCGGGGAGCTGTCGCTCGGGCGGCCAGTGGACCCGACAAAATCCGGCAGGATCCGATTCGCCCACCGACAAAGCCGCGATGTTATTCATGGGCCTTGTAATGCGTTCCGTCCGATGATCGGCCCCGGGCTCGCGCTACCTCTCCCGATTTACCGGGGCCGGCTTCGAAACAATATCGCGCGCCGCCTCCTTATCCTCGGGTATCAGATGTACCGCGGGGGGTAAAAATCCGCCCGGGGCGGGCCGGGACGGTTTACAAGTCGATATTGAACCGGGACGTAACAAGTGTGCCCGGTATTCCCATTTATTGAATAGCTCCCTACAGCTGGCTGCGAGTACGGCTCTCCGAAAATCTCACCGAGCCGCGAGCGCATATACGTATTCGTAAAACGGCGCAAATATACGCGCAGGGCCGGCGAGAGGCTGCGGAGGATACGTACATATATATATGCAGGAGGCCACCTCGATGGCCATGTAAACATCCGAGAGCGAGGCGGGGTGGGGATGGACGGTCTAAGCCGGGCGTCAATCGCGGGCAGGCACTTTCCGCGGGGGAGCGCGTTTTGCGCGGGAAATCCCGGGCGCGAATCGAATTCGCCGCGTCCGGTTTCGTTAAAGTGACGGCCGGCGGAGTGGGCCGGCGGATGTAACCCGATCCCGGGCGCCGGCCCCCCGAGGACCGACCCGAGAGAAATGTTTGGCCTGGACCGACAAAACCGATCCGACGCCCGGGCTCTGTTGCGGAAGCGGGCGGCCGCCCGCGGCCGAAAGACTCTCCCGGCGCCGGGCGGCTTCATCCCCGAGCGCCGCCGCCGCGGGCTCGTCCCTCTTAATGGCTCTCCGTGGCTCCAGTTCTTTCTCCGCGCTTCCGCAGCTACTTCCATTTGAATTATTTGGCCAGATGGACCGCCCCGGCATGCGCCGGATAAGTGTGCGGCTCTGATTGAAACTTCTTACGCGCCGCTGTTTCTGCGTACCCGCCAGTATATTTCAACTATTTCTTTTTTTTTTTCCAGCAAAAGCGGATAAACTATTTCGAAAATGCACCGGCCTCGCTCTGCGCGCCACGGGAAATTTAGCAGGACAGTATAATCTCTTGAAAAATGGAATTTCACAAAACTTCCTGCGTGATTTAATATAAAACTTGAAGCCTTTTGCAAAGTTGGATATTTAATCGCCGATAGAATGCATGTGTTGCGCGTGAAAGGATTTTCGACGTTTTTTCAATAGTCAAATCTAGCGTGTACTGCGAGGGTTGTTTTTCCGATATAAGCAGGACAAGTGCAAAATTGGATGTGATTTAGAGCGTCAAATGCACATTGCGAATGCATGGAGATTGCTAAATTCGGATCATGTACGCGAAAGCTTCATGTGAATTGCGTGCCGTATGACTATCACGTCGCATGTACTAATGCTCTACATACAATCTTGTTTATCTGTTTTCATTTCTAGAGATTATTTTCATTGATCAAATAATGATAGGAGCAAATTATTTTGAATTCAGGCTATATGACAGCTAATTAAAATTATTCTCATTTACACAAGTAATATTCAAATTCAGGGCAAAATTTTAACGCACAAATTCAAATTAGCAATGACGAATGACAAAGTTACGGAATTACGCAATCAGTGTGTAACATCCGTAAGTCTTTGCCTTGCTCAATTTGAAGGCTACGTGGGTTTTATCCTTCATTAACTGCGCGCAGTTATTTCTTTTTTAAATAAATTTGAATGAATTTTACATATTCGATTGGCTTACTCAAAATGCCATTTTACATTTATTCAAAACAAATATTGAAATATATCCCAGCAGGTGCAGATACATTGTACATGCTGAACAATTGCAGTCACGTGATAACAAGGTAGAATTTCCATCAAATGTAATTTTCATTAGCTTCACAGGTGCAATCATTGTCCTAAAGGATTTTAAAACTAAATAAATATCTTTACGAGAACTAATTTTTTAAAATGCGTCAACATTGTTTGGGCACGGTAAACACACGAACATTATAATATTAAGATAATTATTCAAATGCACGACTGATTGCATCGGAGGATATAATAATAAGGTTATTAAGTTTTATCAAATTTATGAAGAATTCAGCAGGTAATGAAGAGGGAGTGTTTTTCACGAGATGATTATTTACAAACAGAGTGGAGCGCGTACACGCACAGCTGCGTCCTGATTAACCTTTCAAAAAGCTTAATCTAGCGGGATGAATGAACAAAGGGAAGAATTGGAGATAAAGGAAGCCGAGGAGGAAGGCCGGGGCGTGGGAAAAAAAGAGCAACTCTTGAAAGCCGTCGAAACGCGTGATAAAACACGGGACTGTACTTGACTGGAGCAAGCGATCGGGCGCGATAAAAACATCAGATCGACGGGGCACTTTATGCGGGGCTGTGGGGGGAAAAGGTGTCCCTCCTCCGCGGCGGGCGGGCGCAGTTGGGCGAATCGAGCGGGCCGGCGGTCCTGGGGCAAATCCGATTGGGGCGCGGCGGGCCCCGGGCCGCGGGGGCGACTCGTTACGCCGGGGCACTTTTGCATGAGAATGACGGGGCCGCGAAAAACGAGCCCCGCGAGGCAATCAGGGCGCGGCGCAATTTATCGGGCCCCGCCCCGGGCGCCGGCCGCGCCGCCGCTAATAAATTAGCGCGTGCGCGCGGCCGCGTTAAATATTTATATTTGCGCCGGGGCTAGCTGCGCGGGGGCGCAAACACGCGCGCGCCACTGGCTCTTCGCCGGGGAATATGCGCGCTCGGCTGCGCCCCGGGTTTGCGTACAGTCACGCCCGCGGTGCATTAACGTCGCGCACCGCTGCCCTCGCCTCGGCGGATCCTCATCTCCCGCGTTTGTTGCCTGGCGCTTTTAGAGGGGCGCCACCGCCGCCGCCGCCGCCGCGATCCATTTTTCATGAAGCCCGCCACCGCCGCCGCGGCCCCTTCGCGCTTAATAATGAGCCCTGGAGAGACACTTCCCCGGTGGCGAGGGCGAGGCCCGCCAATTTCGCCGGGCTTCCCCCTCCCGGCCGAATAACGCACCGGCTTCGGCGCGCGGCCGGCAAATCGCCAATTAACCCCGGGGGCCCGGAGGACGGGCTAAAAACCCGGGAGCGACGTAACGAGGCGGCGCCCGCCCCGGTGGGTTACATGACCCGCGGGGGCCCTAATTAGGATAATCAGCGGTGAGAGGTCGGTGGGCCGAGGCCCGGGGATCGATGGCCGACGGCCCCGCTAATCGCCCGCCCGCCCCGGCTATCTAAACGCGCCCGGACGCGTTACGCGATTATTAAACGCGCGGTCACGTGCGCGGGAGTATCGCGAGGGCGCCGATAGCGGCCGACCGAAACGACCCATCTATATCACGCGCCGGGAGCCCCGGACGCCCTTCCTGCCGCTGATCGATTGACGAGCCGAGCCGGCCCGCCCACCGCGCCCCCTCCTCCGCCCCTCTGGCCCCGCGCGCGCGCCTCCGCGGGGCTAATCGCTTTTTATGGCGCCGATTGCCGGGAACGCGCCAAGACGACGCGTATGCCCCGGGAAGCTCCTCGGCCGTGGCGATTTATTTACCTGGCCGCGAGCAGCGGGTGGTGGAAAGTGCGGGGTCGGTGCGAAAGGATCGCGCGGTTCGTTAGAGGACTCGGGAGGAAAGTAATTCATCGGCGGTTCGAGTGCCGCGAGGAGTCCAAAGTCATCGAACTCGGGCCGAGTGTGTGTAAGGGGAGGCGGTTCAAATGATAAAGTCCCTCTCGCTCGGCCAATAAAAAATGTTATAGGAAGAAAATCGTTTTTTTTCCTACTCGGCGGTAACTGAACGAAAAGTGCGAGCGTGCAGCTCTCTTTTTTGCAGCTGTAAAACGGCGTAAGTGCTTTAAGAGCGCCTCCGGGAGATAAGTGTGGAAAAAGGGAAGCAGCCATTTTCGTGAGAAAGGAGTCAATCTTCTCGAGTGATAGTTTCTCCTGATTGCAAAAAGGAACTTCCTGACCCCGCGGGCCCCGGCCGATGATAATAATTGACAATTTCCTCTTTATCAAATTGACTTTGCACTTTTTGCCCGGGCCGAACTTTCGACGAGGCTCCTCTGGCACCGGTTAGCCCGATCGGAAACTTCCCTCCCCGGATGCCCGCTAGCCGCGCTAGTGCATTACTCTTCAAAATCCGCAATCGAGCAAAGGGCCCCTGCAACGCTACCCCTCCCCGGAACGATCGATCCCCGCCGCGGAGGCAAATCAGCCCCCTTTTGATCGCGCGAAACAGCGCGTTTCCCAGGTCGACGATATTATATTCCTTATCAGCGGCCCGGCTGACCGATCCGCCCGGAGGCCCGCGTAAATCATAATCCGGGGGGGCTCGCGGCCTCGTTAACGGCGCGCCGCCCTTTTTTTTACAGCGGCGCACGCGAGGAGCCCGCGGGCTCCGTTTTTTTTAGAGCGGCCTGCTTTACGGGCCTACGCGATAAGGCGATAAGCCCGAATGTATTGGCTATGCCGTGAAATCGCGCGCTTTGCCGGCATTATAGGCGGGCGGCCATAAACGTCGGAGGCTGGAGCGGCCAACTCCGCGCTGCCTTTTTTTTTTAATCCGCGCGGCCTTCCGCTCCCTTTCCGGTTTATGCATGGACACGCGGCGCGCTCTGGCCGCTGGTCGATTTTCGGCCCCGCGAGACCACCGCCCGCGGGAGTAAGTATGTCTCACCCGGGTCCTTCCTTTGTCTTTCATCCGCCGCGCGCTTGATTATCATCTGGGGGATGCAGCCGCGAGGCTGGGGCGCGCCCGCCCACCTGCAGCCATCCCGAGCGCTCGCCCGGGGAACAACCGGCCGCATTGTCGCTCGCGGATCGTAAAGAAACTGCTGCGCGGGCCCCTTTGCATTTCGCGGGTTTATGACGCCGATGCCTTTGGCCGAATCGCATCGATTAGCTCTTCGGATCTCGCTGAATCCTAAGACGACTCGACAGCGATCAGCCGTCGTTTCCCCAAGCCGTTATCCTTCCTTCTGATAAACTGGCAATAGCAGCGCAAACGCCCCATGGCGCAAGAGCCGAATTTATTTTATATACTCAGTATATTCGCTCCCCCAAGTACGAGTATGGATGTTCAAGTTACATTAAGTACATTGGCGTCGCAAGCCGTATCGATAAGCAAAGGCCAAGGCAGATTAAAGCGCGCTCGGGGAATACTTGACGTTCTGGGCCAATATAATAATTGTCGCGCTCACGGTTCTCTGGATCCTGCAGGGTTCAAAGATCATCGGAGGAGAGTCCCGGGCGTCTCGGCGGTAAACTCGTAAATTCTTCGGGGGCCGGCAAATATTAGGGCGGGGCGCATATAATGCGCCGCAAGATCCGCCCGGGCGGACAAAACACGGGCAAGTTCCGGGCGGTGGGTAATTTTGCCTGGCGGGGGCGCGGTAATCCCCGGGCGCCGCCGGATCGACCTCCCAGGCAAATTCAGGCGCTATATATCGGCTAAATTGATCCGATCGGCCGGCAGCCTCCGCGATAGCCTCGGCTGCAAACGAAAGACGTCGAGAGGGCAAGGTAGCATCGCGCGCCTGCCGATCAATTACAGGTACACCGATGATCGTGCAGCGCGCGCTCGTTCCGATGGTCGGATTCGGCAGGCACGCCACTCCCGGGACAAATCGGGCCAGTTAGGGCCGCGGGGAAACTTGCGCCGCGTTCAAGTCCGCAGTACGCCGGGGGCGGGCAAACAAAGCCCGCGGAGCCGTAGATCGGCCCTCATTTACATGCTGACCGATCTCCCTCCCGAGATTACCCCACGCTGTTACAGGGCCTCTATCGCGTGACGATGATTCCGAGTAATCGGGCCCGCTTAAATTGCCGGCATTAAGGAGCCTGGCGCGCGGCCCCCTGCCGGCTGCGCCGGGAAACGCGAGTCGGACGCATCGCCCGGCTGCCCCCGGCGAGCCTAAGGCGGCTCTTGTCCCGCGAGACGACTTTTCGAGCGGCCGGGTGCTTTTCCAATAACGCGACTCCCGCGGTTATTATTGATGCCTCGAGCGGTTTTTACGAGGGCTCATTTTCAAGCGCGGGGATTCTCAGCCGGACCCGCCCCGGTTTTTAATAAAGTATCCAATTTATCCCGACGAGCAGTGGGGCTGTAAGTTTCAAATTTTTATAATAACTTCGGGCCTGCGTTTGCCCCTTGGTTTATTCACAATATTGGGAAGGCTTTATTAAGCACCGTGTCCATCAGCTTATAGATCGGAATTCTTGAGTAGCTTCTTTTTCGAATATTCGGGCATACCGAGTCCCTCGTTACAATAACAATAGGTGCGTATATGAATTCCTCCGAGGAAGAAGGAAAAAAATCCTGGACGAAAATCGATGTATTCTCTTTTATTTTTCTTTGCGCAACCGCGTACCGGCTATTTATCATCGTTATTAGTTACTCGCTTTTAGGTTATTGACTTTGGCCGAAAATAAACATAAAAAAGAATCGGGCAAACATTCTTAGTAAATATTGATAAGCGTTCTAATTAAAAATTAAGTTTCAAATGCCAACTTTTAATCTGATAATTACTTTCGAATTAAAGCGCTACCGTAAGCTCCCGACTGAATTCGCGATATGAAAAAGATATGCTATACAGTCTTCGGAAAGTGTTGTCATAAAAGAAGCCAGGAAAATTGTAAGAATGTTTTTGAAACTTTTTCGTTTTAATATTTTTTTAAATAGAAGTCGGTTGAAAAATCCTGCGACAAAGGTTTTATGGTTATGCAAGATGGAACTCGCTTTTCTCGGTATAATTCAGATTTTCTTTTGATGTATTATTCCCTTCTTGCGGGTACTACTTTGCGATAAATTTCTGTCGTTAGGAAGTTTTTTTTATAAAGTTCAGAACTCGCTTTATGAATATCATTTCCGTAACTTATCTTCGAAGGAATTGGTTTCTCAATTGTTGTTACGCAATTTCATTCCCTCATACTCGGCGATTTCCAATCGCGAAATATGAAGAAACGTGCAAATAAAGCGACAATAAGATCTACTTTATATTAATTTTTGTTGCATACAATTTGTGGGAATTATTCATGCATTTCTCATCGAATGCGGATAATTTATGTATCGACACAGAGGCTCCCATGATAAATGCAAACATTTTAAATTACTCTTTTATGAAAAAGAATTTATCACTTGGCGCTTATTATTACAGTTTCAACAGTTTCCGAACGAGATTCCGCGCTTGATGAGATTTTCTTTAAAAGTACTATATAAGGCAATCGGGGAGTGAAAGGCGCCGTGTAAATCCGGTCGCCGTGCCCGGCAATTACAGGACTTATTTTTAATCAAAGCGTCACACGCAGGCCGAATTGAGAATTGAATTTTCAGTGGCTCTCAAGACCCGTCAACCCCGCCGCATTCTTATTAATCCCAATTCACGGGAGACCGTCTTCGGCACGCGGTTCAATTGTGTTCCATCCGGCGGCCGACGTCGTATACTTTGAAACTATCGATAAACGAACAGTTGACGTCGTCGAAAAAAAAGGAAGGAAAGCAGCTCGGCACGGCGCGTGAATACAAAAAGGAAAGCTCGTATAAACTATGTGCGCGATCAGAGCTTTCTGCGACTCGGATGCGAAAATCCTTAACCGGAAGTAATAACCAGCGCAAGTTGCACCTCGGTGCTGGGGGGGAAAGAAAGCTCGAAGCATCGATCGCGATTAGGAGCGGTGCCGTCGCGTTCGTACTCCTAATCTCGACTCCTTTGCCAGTCGGCTTCCGCCAGGAGTCGGAGGGAGGGATCCGGGAAATAAAGAGAGTCTTTGGCCGTTGTATATATACCGCAGCCGAGCGGCGCCGAGCGGAGCTCGGAACGGGGATAAGTTTAATCGTTTGTTGTGTGACTCGGGGCATTGGCTCGAGCCGAGGGCCTGTTTGCGCCATTTAAGATTGGACGGCCGTGAAGAATAGGCTAAGTTGCATTGAATCACCTCTTTGTTTCTCCACTAGCCGCCGGTAAATCCGCCTCTCTTCTAGATATAACTTTATATAGCTCGGCAAGTTTACGTTTGAACGCTAACTGACGAGGCGCCCGGGCGCGTTTCTCTGGAATAAAAAAATAAAATAATAAAAACGTCAGGTTATGAACCTCCGGGGAGCGTCGCCGGAGATCCGCGCATGCCGAGAGGGACTCCCTGGATATAACCAGTCCCCGGCGGAGTCGGGCAATTACACCGTGGGCTCCGATGTACTTACCCCATCGGTCGGCCCTGACACTAATCCCCCTCGCCGTCTCCGGCGTGCAACGGAAGGCCGAGTTACACGGCGGCCGCCGAGTCGTCCTTCGTCCCCGGCCGCGGGTATTTGAATTATCGAGCGGCCAACTGCGCGGCCCACGGCAATCGATATAGCCCCGCCGCGGCGGCCCGTCCTCTAATCGAGAGGGCGAGACCGTCGCGGCCTAATGCGTCGGTCGCGCGGCATCCCTAATGAGGCGGCAGGTATAGGCCTCCACCCGGGCTGGGAGGCTACTCGAGGGCCCCTGGATATGCGCAGCCGTGCGCGCGCCGTTCGTCACCTTTGGCTTTGTTTACGCGAGCCGCCGACGCCGACTTTGAATTACGCGGCCGCGCGCGACGCCCCGCACGTGAGCGGAAAGAGGACGCGGGCGGCCGACGTTCCCCCGGGGTATGACTGTGCCGCGGGTCTGACTGCACGCCGACCGTAACTCCTTGGGCGCGCTCTCGAGCCCCGGGTCAATTATTAGCCGCGGCCAATGCCGGGCGACGTGCGGGCTAGCCCAACGGGATATATCTCCCCCTCTCCCTCTACATCTTTCCTTCTCCTCTCAAAAGTTAATTAATCTCGCGCAGTTCGGGAGGATAAACAGAGAAGCAGAGGCCCGCCGACTTTCCCGCGCGGTCCTGTACCCAGCGCCCGGCTCCGGCGCACGGGTGCGCGCCACGTGCCGAGGCTGCCTTCGGATCGATACACCCGCGGAGGAGAAAAAGATTAGCCCGAGGCGCCGCGCCGCGGCTCCCTCCAAGGGGCGCGGCTCGATTTGCATCGGGACTTCCTACGACTCGCCGGTCGCCCAGTCGGCTAATTGATGCGCGCCCGGCTAAAGTAATTACCCGGCCGGCAGCCGAAAGAATGAAGAAAAAAGAAGGGAGATGATTGACGAAGTCTACTTCCCGGGCGAGGGCCGCTCGAAAGGGGTCGGAAGGGCTCGCCGGCCTGCCGCGATAAATCACATTCGATGGCCTCGCTGGTCCAGGGCGACTCCCGGATTTTTCCGCTCCGCCCATCTTCCCCGGAGAAATATCGGAAGCCGGGCGGCTCGCGTCACCTTTACGAATTTCCCGTCGTTATACGCGGGATGACGGAGAGGCCGAACGTGGATCGAATTGGGCCGCGGGCATTCACTCGCCCCCCGGGGCAAACTGCCGCCCCAGGGCGGCTTCCCCGAGTACCTGCACATTCGACTTGGGCCAGCCGTGCGAGGATGCAGAAGCCCCGGATCGGTGTATTCATTCCCGGGGTTAATGGCCGCGACGGAGCTCCGCGGGGAAGTTGCCCGCGCGGCAACGTATATTACTCGCGGTGGCTTTCAGCGCGCGGCCTCCTATTCCTCCGAGTGCGTAGGTGGAATTACGCGGCAAAAAGCCCCGCGGCTTTGGGGAGTCGGCGGCAATTGATCTCGAGGAGGTCCACAAAGGCGGGCTGCGGCGCTCCCGGTGATTCGGGGCCCGGGCCGAGCGACAGGTGTGCGTGAAATAGGCAAGTGCGGGCGCCCGCCCCGGTGCGCAATTACGCGCCTCGTCTGCACCTGGGCGCCTGGCCTCGGCAGTTATTACGACATTGTAGGCAGCCAGGTATGGGCTCCCCGGCTATGCATAATTACACGCTCGTTACGAATGGCGGCCTACTTGTTGTCGCGCGCTGCTCAAAGCCAGCCGGCGCAGCCAAGCGCCACCGCTGATGGATTTATCATGATGAGCTAACGGCGCCGCCCCCGTCGCCAGCTCTACCCTCCGTTTGAATAATGAGCGCCTGATTCGCGGCGCGGCTCCTCCGCTCGGAGCACTCGAGCGCGTGAATCGTCGACCGGCAGGATTCGGGCCACCCGAGGCCCCCGCGCCAATTCCTTCCCCACCCCAGCCAATGCGTAATCATTCGTCATCACTGCCTTCCCGCGCGGGCTCTTATCCCCGTCGAACCCACCGCCAGATATTATTCCTCGTGATAATAGTAAAAAAGAAAGGGCCGCTCGCCCACACGCACAGAGCACAAGGCCTTTGTATATACATGTATATAGGCCAGCTAGAAAGATCCGTCAGAGCCGAGGGCGCCTCGGTCAATTTCACCCAAGCCGCTCGCCCCGGCTAATCTCCATCCGGAAGTCGCCGGCTTTTTCCAGCAAGCCGGCGCGCGTTCATTGAGCCGGCTCAGCCGGCCGCGATAATCGGCCGTATAGCGGCCCGCCCGAGTCCCGCGTGCTAGCGCCTTTCCCCTCCGAAAGAACGCGCGCATTGATTTACGCCGGCCAATTACACACGCGGCCAGCTGTTACACTGCCACCTGTAAATCCCGACCTTACAGCAGCGCGCCGACCTCCAACTCGGGCGTGGCTGCAACCAAGCCGAGGGGGCGCGTCGAAGACGGCGGCGCCCGCGCCGATGTACCCCTCGCGCGACTTTCGATCCGTCCTTTTGGCCCCGCCGTCCTCGCGATGCGGCATTTGCATCCGGAATTGGAAATACCGACATTCCGATCGCGCCCGCCCACATTCCCCGGCAAAAATTAACGCCCAGACGTGAAATTAAAGTCGCCCTCGGCGGGGATATTCGGGCCGAAGGCGCTCGACCCGCGGCCCCCCGCAAGATGGTACGCTGAGCCGGCGTTATTTCATTAGCAGCAGTCGATCGGTTTCGATCGTAGTCTTCGGCTGATTTCAGTCGCCAGTCATTTGTACTTAATGTACTCGATGCCACCTCATCCGAGACCTACCTCTCGACAAAAAAAAAAGAAGCTCACGCTACAACTCGGTTTGGATGCCTGGATTACATCGGAGGCGAACAAACAATGATTAACACCTAAAAACACCCAAAGTTTGCCATCCTGTGCAAAATTGTGTAAAAATTTTGAGCGGAGGGATATTGACTTTCGCTCCTCGCGCGACTCCCTGGCTTCTTTGTCCCAATATTTACACAATTAGGATAGGTTCGAAACGCGTCGATGTTTGCTTATCCCGCGCGGGAGATGAAGCCACAGCGGGTGAGTAGCGCCGGGGCGCGGATAGGGCACGTCTCCGCGGGGGCGAAAGCTCCGCAAGCTCCGATACAGGCCGGAAGAATCGGTGACCCGCGCGCGCGGCAAAGATTAATGGCCGGGCGCTTGAAAACTTTTTCCCCAAGGACATTGGACACGCGCGCGCCTCGTTACTGGGCCCTGGAAGCCCCGCGCGGCCCGCACGACCCGCGCACCAAGAGCCGCCCACGTAAATTGGCTTAAGGGATTTGCCCCCGGGGACTGAGCCTAATAGTCCTCGGCCCGTCGTTATGCGCCGCCGGCTCCCTTTGAGCCGAGGCTGCTTTTTGCCAAAGCGCAGGAAAAAGCCCGGCGACGGCTTATTTTCAAAATACGCCCGGGCACCTCGTAAATCTGGTGCTAAAGAGCCACGCGACGCTCGTCCTCTTCCCTATAAACGACTCTTTCTTCCTTCTATATTCGCGCTCGAGGGTGAAACGAGAGGAACTGAGCTTTGTCGGCGCTCCCTTGTTCTTCCAATGGGTTAGCGCTGTTTATGGGTCAGGCGGATTCTCCCGAAAGATTAGTTGTATACCTCGACTAAGATGGATGCGACTATTAAACTTTTATAGAAATTCCCGTCGCCAAGTTATAAGTAATTCTTTGTACAAAACGTCATGTTTTCAGGAAATTGTACAACTTTTCATTTTAAATGGTTTAAAATAAAATTTAATCAACTTTAATTACATTCTTAAATGGCTATTTCATAACTGACGCAAATTATTTTTTGAATGTGTATTTTTAAAATATAATCGGATGGCGTAACAAAATATAAAAGTACAAAAGTTTGCGAGTAAATGAAGTATCGCTACAAAGTAATATTATTACTCGCATTTGTATTTTAACCCGGGGTTATTAAAGTAAATGTATTTCATTTCGTTTGAGAACAATTTAAACGTTTTAATAAAACTGTGGAAGGTGCACTTAATAAAAGCAAGGGTTAAAATATTTCTGTATAAGCAGCTCTGTTTAAAAGACTTCCTAAAAGAAGTAGGTTAAAGGAGCAGCGGTCTAGCGGCTGAATTATGAATTAATTAATGAATTCAAATAATTCCATGAATATTCCATATTCTCTCTCACTCGCTCAAATTTTATGCTTTTACGAAAATTGATTAAAGAACTCTGACACGCTTCCTACTTCCTCCTACTACCTCGATAAGAGAATACATTTGCACAAACATAAAAATAAAAGCTCACATGTAGTTGAATATTTTATCAAATCATACAAATGAGATTACCTTAAGCGCCGAAACAGAAGTTGAACAGCCATTGCTCGACTTTGACGCTTGCGATCAAATCGTACTTGACACTAGCAAACGATCTGCTAAAAGTAGATGGGCTGGTTTTTTTTATCGGCAACTGACCGCTCATGGGCCATCGGTTACACTCTTGGATCAATTAATTGCCAAGGCATCGAAAAGCGGAGAGATAACGAGCAGAGGGCGCCCCGGCGACAAAGTAGCGAATCGGCGGAAAGCTGATAATGCAGCCCGAGTCTTACTCGGCTTAGCCGCTCACATGCGCGGGCCGGGCCACACAAAGCCAGCGGCGGGGGGCGGGGCGACGGAAGTCGGGCGGGCTGGACTGGAAGCCGCGCCTCGGAACAAGCTGTAAACACGATATTGAAATAGCCGCGCGGCAGGCGGCGGTAATGGGATCCTCTTGGTGGGGCCGATGCCGGGGCTGTCGGCGTCGGCGCGGCCTTATTAGGATCCGCAGTAATTTGTCGCCCGAGGGCCGAAGTTTCCCTGATGAAAGCGCACCGCGGCTCGGGCGCGACGAAATTCGGGCCCTGATGACTCCAACTTGTTCTCCGGGGCGCGTCTTGGCCGGGGGGCGCGGCGGCGGCCAAGTTCTGGATGAACTCTGATTGCCAGACGGCATTGGTGGCCGGGGCGCGCGCCCGGCGTCTTTATCCCGCGCGGCGGGGCCGATCCGTCAGGGGCGCGCGGCCCTTGTAAGCCGGGGCTCCGAGTCCCAGGCGGGCTTCGCCGGTCGATGCCTTCCGCTGGCCGATGCGGGGCCGGCCCTTTCCCCACCGGCCCCCGCCCGGGTCTACATATCGATTGGCAATTTTTCTTTTTTTTTTTTCTCCTTTCCTCCCTCCCGGCCGCCGATGCGCCCGCCGAGGTAGGCGACAATGGAGGCGAAAACGTCCGTCTGCCGGTTATTCCGAGCCCCGGCGTATCGGCTTTCATATTCGACTATACATACAGGATGTCTAATTATTGATTGTGTACTTACCACAGGGCAGCTGGCTCGTCACCGTTGTCCGCCTGTAACACAAAACACACACAGCTGCATTAGGTTTATTATTCGAATGAATTAGGTAAGACATCGACAAAATAGGTACGCTTAGTTTAATATAATAATACACTGATGCATCGAGTACAAGAGAGAAAGAAAAAAAGTACAGAAGCTAGTTTTGCTTTTTCTCTGGCTTAACAACAAGCGGGATCGACTATAGACAAACTGGTGCACCCTATTGAGCCCTGCTGAGGAAAAACAAGGGCGCTACCTCGTCGGCTCGTCTGGCGAATGGACCGCGGGATTGTCGCAGTGCAGTTGTAGGCCGCGGCGGGCGACGAGGCCAACGGATTGATTGCGCCCGATGAGTCCGCCGGGCCGTGGGCTCTTGATTCAGCTCCCCCACCCCCCGCCTCCTCCCGCGTCGGCACACAAAGCCTCGTCGTCTTTTTTATCGCACTTACCGCAATTCGCCGTTTGGCAAAATAATTTTCATTGCTAATTCTGTTTACAAGGCGGCTCGTAAAGGAGGCGCCGCGGGCCCGCCGCCGCCGCCGCCGCGCGGCAGCTGTAAAAGCGTTGTAGACCCGCTCGCGCGCGCCCCGGAAGAGACGGGAAGTAAACAAAGGCCCTCGTTCCTTTTGCCCCAGCTGTTTACGAGGCGGCCGACTACGTCGCGGCCCGGCCGTCCCTCTCGCTCCCTCCCTTGATTAAAATCTGCCGGGAAACGAGTATTTTTTCGCCATTTCCATCCATCTTTTTAATTAAAGAAGGAAAAACGCGGGTGGAGGGGGGGGTGGTCGGAGTCCCTCGCGTGAAAAATATACGCGGCCGGTGGTCCTCTCCGCGGGCAAAGGACGAGGCAATTTAGCGCGAGGCCGAGCCGGGCCCCGGTGGATTTTTCAAAAACAACGCGGACGTTTTCCAAAGTTATGGCCTCCTTTGTGCGGGGACGTCACTTCGTTAGGCGGGCGCACAAAGCCCCTCGCCGCGACTTGCCGACCCGCCGCCTTCATCCCCATTTCCCGTGGGATATCGCGGGAATTGGGGCGGCGCCGCGGCAGAGGGAGACCTCGTTAGCCCCGGTATCCCTTAAGCCCGATAAAAAATAAGGGACTACCACTCGGCCGCCGCCCGGGTTAATTCTATTGAACTCCGGCCGAGATCCGAATGCCGTTAGCGGGGCCGCGTCCGGCTCTTTTCGAGACGCGACTCTACGCTCTCTAATTAGGGCCCGGTGCTGCGACGCGGCCGTCGGCCGACGACCGGCACTCTTTGGGTCGTGCGTGCCCGCCGCGCCGCCTCGTCCTCTCGAGGTCGGCCAATCTCCGGTGCGCCGGTCTACGGCCCTCGGTCTTTTGCCTACTCGAGTCCCCCACTCGACTTCCAAATACTGCAATTTCAGGCTTGTTGCCGCTCCGGCATTTTCTCCCCGGCAAATGATAAATTCCACGGCCCTGGGCGAGGGCCGGCGCTGACCCCCCGGCACAAGCCCCGCCGGTCGACCCCTCTCCCGGCGCCTCCGTACCGCCCGCGCCCGATCGCTGATCACCTTCGCCCGCCAATTGCTCGGTTAATAATTCATGAGCGCCGGCAGCCTCCGCCTTCTTCGTGCCCAAGTGGACGATTCTTTTTTTTTTTTCACCGCCCAAATCGCTCGGGGCTCGGCGGGATAAGTGCGAGGGTGGGCCACTTGCGACGGGTTTTAACGAGGGCCCGTCTCCCGCGGCCCCGGCGCGTTATCAATTTTAACCGGATGTACCGCTGTGGCCTTTTTCACGCTGCGACCGATAATTCGCGTTGTATTATATTTGCTCGGCCGGATTCCGCCTGGGCGCATAAATACGGCGACTATAAACATCGATGGGCCGCGTCGCATAATTTTGACCAGCGCACAATGAGAATTACTGGCCGCTGCCCCCGGCAACCGGGGGCGCAGCCAGCGCACCCTGGAAAAATCCCTCGGTATTCCGAAGCAAATCCCTATATACGCGTCAGCGAGGCGGCCTCGTTCGAAATTAGCCCCCCTGCGCGTACGCGTGCGCCTATAAGCCTCCGCATTTTCGAAAGAAAGAGGCTTTTGTGCGTGCCGCCGCGGTCGCGTGCATGATTAATCGCGCGCGGGCCGGCGAGTGTCGTCCGATTAGCGGCGAGTCGCCGATCGCTCGCGCATGTACACGGCCGACGGGCGATATATTAATTAGCGCGCGGCCCCGGCGATTAAACCGCCGGCTTTGTCCGGGCGATTAACGCCGCGGCCCTCGCGTGGGCGGCCTTCCTTTGCCCCGAGGAGGATCGATCGCCCCGAGTCGCCGCTGCCCGGGGCATGAATAAAACATAACCTCATTTTCCGGAATTAGCCGGGTGCGCGAGCGCCGAGGCCTCCTTCCGCCCGGCCTCGCGAGTGCCCCGACTTTTCGTCGGCTCTTGTTTATATATATATATATGTATGTATGTGCGTGGCACCGCTGCGGGAATGTCGGGACCGGTGAACGGCGGAGGACAGCCCCTTCGCCGAGGGATATATCGGGGAATATTCGGCCGAATGGGGTCGCACGTGCCGAGCGATATCCCGCTCGAACCCTATTTTGACTCATCGATTTTCATTCACTCGACGCAAGTCCATTGTTTTCTTCCCCCGGGCAGCGCGCAGATCCCACAAAGATGGCTCCTAGGAGCGCTCCAAAGTTATTGCCCTTAAAAAGTATTTAATCCCCGAAAACAGTTTTCCCTTCGAGATGCGGGATAGCCGGTCGAAAAGAAACCGATCCTTTTCTCCCACTCCCAATACTCCCTTTTAATAAACCCACGGCGAGGATTTCTTTCTTTTTTTTTATTTTTTTGAACAAAAATAAAAATGAGCGAACTCTCCCCGGCGCGGCGACGCTTTCAATAAGTCTCGCATTTTAATATCGGCCGGCATCGGAGCCGGCGCCTAATATGCGGGCATTTTTCAAGCCGGCCGACCTCCCGAGATTAGCCCCCGAGGAAATTGATGGGATTCCTCGGGGCTCGGAGAATCGCGGGGATCCAGACGTCGCGGCGGGCGGGCGTCGAGCCCCGGCCCGCGGGCCATCCGTCTTTCCCGGCGTGTCCGAGCGGGCGCGTGCGTGCGCCCCGCCCGGGGGCCGCCATTAACCCCTTTGCACCGGGCGTCGAGTGCGCGGGATATATCCCGCCGCGGGGCCGAGTAATTCGTTTAAGCCGGCGAGCTTTTAATGTCGGGATCGATATAGGCCGCGCGCGGCCTCCCCGCCTCCCGGCCCGAGCTCGTATGTACGCTCGAGGGCCGGCTCTCGCGCACACGCGGCCGTCGCCGGCGTATTATGCGGAGGGAAATCTTTTCCTAATCTTATTTGTGCTGGCCCCGGCGAGTGCCGCGGCAGGGAGATTATCATTTTGTTTGTCGCGAGTCTTAAGAGCTCCGCGGGGCGTTTCCCCGGGGCCCCGGCTCCCCGGCTCCTCCCACCACCCGCATTCTGCGCAATTACTTGTTTATTCATTAAGCGGTGGATGTTTGCGCAAACTTCCCGGAGCCCTTAAGGCCGCAAATATTTATCAGAGTTTACGAAATCAATTTTCTCAAGCAGTATAAAGTGTATATTTGGCGCTTAGCTCCGAGGACTTTATTTTATCCCTTAACGTTTACTGCCGCTTGTGATCTCGACAAGGCTTGTAGCCCTTGAGTATTTATGGGGCACTTGTACCGGCCTGATTGTAAAATCGGTAAGGTTCCGCGTGCCTTTTATTCTAACGAATTTAACAAGTCGGAACGCTCCGTCTTCCTCGGAGAATAAATAGGCCTTCTGCTTTTTCCTTCTTAACCGGCGCGATGTACTGGAAATAAAAGCCTCGAAAGAAGGGCGTTCCAGAGAACAATACATCAGGAGATCCGGCGGAAATTAAATGAAGGAAATTACGCCCCGAGCACAAGTTTCTGTTAATAATATAATTGCGCCCGTGCAGCAGCGGACGATTTCAGGGCAAAGTTGAGTATTAAATTTTAGTGGGACCAGAATGGAGCGGATTCTGCAGGCTCGGACATCTTGAGGTGGCGGATCGGCGGCGCCTGCAGCTCTCGGCTCCCGCTCGCGAATGTGTCACACGCGGCGCACATATTAAATTTGCCGCATTCCCAGAATGGAGTTAGGACTTGAGCAAGTCCGTAAGTGGATTATTGTACAAGTCATCTTGCGGTTTTAATCTAAGTTTGAATTCGCGCGTGTACCTGTTGATTCGGGCGAAACGCGCCCCGCAGATTCGAGTCAACTTTATTAAGCGCCAAGGCACTATATTAGATTTCATTTCCGCGCGCCCGCCGCCCCGCCGATCCACTCGGCCCCCGAAATTAATTCATTATACTTTCCGAGACGCCGACGCGTGCCTTATCCCCCCTCCAGGAAAACAATCCCCCCGGGGCCCCCGGCCCCGAGGCGGGTGTCAGCGCTTTTCCAAAAAAGGAAAAGAAAAAAAAAAAAGAAACGCGAAAGGCGGCCCCGTTACGAGGCGGCCGCCTTCCCGGAGATTTGAATTTTCCCCCTTCCCGGCAACGGCCCCATAAATAACGGGCTGTATCGGGCCGCGCGCGCGCGGCACTCGTCAGCTGGATATATTCCCCGAAAGTGAAACGCGTACGCGCCGCCCCGTCGGATCTCTCCGGGCAATAAGTCGCGCACTCGGGTTATTTGACAGTCGGGGGCCGTTACACCCGGCCGCTGCAATAAAATGCTCGACGAGTCGTGAGCTCGCGTCTTGACAATACGCCAGCTCGGCCTCCTCGGCGCACTGCGAGGCAACTGCAGCGGCACTCCGGTGGCTTGCACCCGGGGAGCGGCTGGGCCTCCCTCGACCGCGCAGTGCGCCCCAGGCAGCCCCAGCGGCGGAGCCAGCCGAGGGGGCCGTTCTTTTTTTGTCCAACAAACCACCTCCTGAGATATTCGATCGGCCCGTCAGCGCGGACCTTTAAATAATGCATGGCGCGCCCGGGGAAGGATCGACGTCGTCGGCCGCGATACCGCGCATATCCATCTGAATGCCCGGGGCGCCCCTGAACGGCTCATTAGGCTAATGCGTCGCCCCCGGGGGTGGGCCGGGGGGTAAAAAAGGACCAATTCATCGGATAATTATCGGCCGGGCTCCGCGTAAACACGGCCGCGGCGTCTTTTCCGCCCGGAGGCCCGGAGGCGCCGTCGACGGGGCCGATCCATCAATCTTCCGCCCCCGCAGCCCTGACGTTAATACCTGGGACGTCGGGCCTGAGCCGGCCGAGCTCTCCGAGGATCCCGGAGATGCCTTCCCCCGTCGCCGGCGGGCGCACTTTTCCCGGCCGCGAGCCACCTGCCGACGGCATCTGACGATTGTTTTTCCAGGAATTTACCGAGGGCGCGGGCGCCTTGAGGAAATTGCTGCCCGCCGGATTCCTTGATTAACCGCGCCGGCCCGGGATTCAGATGCCAGGGGGGGGGACGACGACCGCCAGCCGCCGGGGCTTGGAAAATCGCCGCTTTCGGCTTCGTTTCCATTATTCGAGCAATCAAAGTTTCGCTTTCTCGCGGCCGATATATAACCAAATTCGTTTATCTTCCCATTAAAAGCTTCGCCGGGAAATTAATCGAAAGAGAATCGGGGTCAATTATGCCGTCCAACTTTAGCGATAATTAAGCCAATGTAGACCGGCCCCCCCGCGAATGGAGTTTGTAAGAGGAGGGAAAATAAAAAGAATACAATTAGTCAAGTTCGATTGGCTCGGCGAAAGGGAAAAAAAGCGCCCGCTCGATTCCCCACCCAGCCGGCGCGGCGGATAAATAATTGCACCGTGGTCGCACGTGAAATTACCGCGCATTAGAAATGAATTCGCATCGCCAAGCCCGCGTGCAATGTTTGCGCAGTGGATAACCCCAGGGGCCCCGGCGCCGATATCATCATACAAGCTTTGGATCTCTGAATTCAAATTAAACGCCGGGGCGCCGAGGCCCCGAATTGATTTGCATCCCCCGGTCCATTCCCCCGGCGCGCAACAGTGGCGCGTCTCTGCGGACCGAATCAACACTCGACTCGATGGGGGGAAAAAAAAAGTCACGAGAGTAGTACCCGCCAATGCCTGTAAATACACCCCGCGACGCGGCTCGGAACGAGGTCCGATAAAATTATTCGCGGCGCCTCGTATAACTCGGCCGCGAGAATCGGCCGAAAATAATGGGCGGGCCTTGGGGCGCTTAGGGGCCAGGGCGGCCTATCTCGCATCAGTCGGTAAAGCCTCGGATCGTGAATCTCGGGGCAGAGTCCGGGCGCACTTTTGCGCTGCACCTGGAGCCCCGCGCGATTCGCATGCTAATACCTTCGGGGCCGGCGCCGACGGGGCGCCATTATCGGGATTGCTCGGGTTTTCCGGCTCGGGGTGTCGCGCGGCCCGGCCGACGACTGCCGTCTAATCGAGAGTAACGCCGGCTTCGACGGCGCGTCGTAATTAAATCTGAATAATTTGTCACGCGCCCGCCCCGCCCCGGGCTCGACTTTTCTTTTTTTTTTTTTTACTCCTCCAAGGCCCGAGGAAGATATTGGCGAGGCGCTGCGCGCCCACCGGGGGAGATCGCCGGCGCCGATTTATCAAATTTTTTTTCATCTTTCTCGCGAAAGTTTCCAAACTGCGTGGGACTATGTCGCGAAGGCGACGGTGAATCATGCTTTAGCTGCCGGCAGCTTTGTCCGGGGGGTCAGGTGCGCCCGGCTTCAATTCGGCGGTGATGGACCGCGCCGAATATTCGCAATTCTTGAGATTTCGGGCGTAGAGACGGGAGGGAAAAAAGAATCGTGACACTGGATGTGGAAGGTTGAATGGCCGAGCGGATAGAGGCTCATTTGCCGATGGCATTGTCGCCGTTAGTCGAGCACAGTAGATGGAAAAAGGATCCCCCGTCCCGGAGAGTCTCGGTAAATTAGTCCGGTTTATCCCAAATTAGTAGGATAAAGAGAATCCCAAAATAAGACCATTTCATCGCGGGCCCGGTAAGGTAGGGGGGATTTAGAAGAGTCCACGAGTAGCGGGGATCCACGGGCGGATCCCCCGGGGGCTTATCTCCGCGGCGTATCACCGCCCACTCCGAATCGAAAGGTTGAATGGATAACGAAGGGGGAGGGCAGCTGGCGTTCGGCAAGTAATAATTACGGCGCGAAGCGCGCGCAACCGGGCTATAACTCGAGTCACGAACTAATCCGGTTTAGTTCCCGCTGTGAAATATATATGCGCCCGTGGCCGATAGCCGATCCGCCGCTTCCGCGCGCACCGGCGCACCCGAAAGAGATGGATTTGCACAGGGGATTAGGCCTGCGGAGGGACGCCAGGGCCGCCGAGTAAAAAGAGCCCCGGGCCCATCAGCACCTCCCGGAGGATTTGTAACACTTGACGCGCGAGTCGCCCCACGTATACACATCGAGGCCCCGCCTCCTCCTCCTCCTCCTCGGCACTTCCCTTTGAATCGAGGCTACAAAGATCCCGCGGGGACAGTCGGCCCTCGGCAGCGCCCGGAAACGGCATTCATCCCCCGAGGCCGATGCATCCAACTGGCCGGGGCGACGCTTGCCAATTAAAATCCAGTCTGCATCGGTGGCGACAACCTGAGCAAACCTCGGCCAAGGCGAACAGAAGGAGCATCGGAGACGGATGTATATATACACGTCTACATTTCAATCGAGCTTTGACTCGCCGGGAAAGTCGGGCCCGCCGATGTACGCCCGAGTCATTACGGCTGTGCAACTCTGGGGGATCAATCGCGCGCGCGCCCGGCCTGAAAACTCCGTGCTTGTCGTGGCCGCGGTGAAACGTGACCCCCCGCGGGACGGGAGGATCAACGGGGGCTCCCTGATTATTCAAGCCCCGGGGGGACTCGCAGCGTTACATTCCTATAGTCAGCTGGCGCTCTCCGGGTCTCCGGCTGCTCGCGGCCCTGCCGCGCATCCGCGTCGCGGGGATGCGACCTCGTCGATTCTTCCGGCGATTGGCCCCGCCCAGCGGCTTTTATTCCGCGATGCAATTCTCACGCGCGATTGACCTGACTGGGCGTGATTCTTCCGCCAGTCTATAACGGGGGAAACAAGGTTTGCATTTTGCAGCGGGGATCTAATAAGAAAATCTTGCTTTGTCGGGTGTAACTCTAGGTGGGTCGGCCGCGTTCGTGGGGCAGGTAGCTCGTGTAAATTATATCTTTGATTATTCAGCGTCTGTTTAGTTAATCGTAAGTTTTGTCCTTTCAACGTTTACTTAATCATATACTCTATTGGATGTAACTTTGACAGGACAATGTGGATGTTTCGCAGCCAGTATTTTCCTTGCCTCGAATAATTAACGCCTTAGTTATCAGGCAAAATACAAATTTAATGGAATCGTTAATTTCGCATTCAATCATCTTTAGCGGATCTGACATGTCCGTGTACGAATTATCGGAAGGGCACTACGAGCGTATGCATAAATACTGTTCGAGAGTCGAATCCGTCCCGCGTTTGAAAATCATTACACGAGAACCTTTACAACTTTAATGCGATCTGACACCTGTTTGCGGGCGGACTGATGGGCCGCCTCTCAAAATTACAACGCCTGCAAATTTATTCGTATAATCAGTGTATTCATAATATTCGCAAACTTGTCAAAGCAACGGGCGGCCGGGCCGCGTCACACCCGTCGGCCGGGAAATTAGCATGAGCAGCGGCCCTCGTCCGAAGGACTTATAAAAATCGACTTTTCTCCATTATCTCGCGCCGCCACGCCTACGCGAACCTTCGGCCGCCTATTAGAAAAAGACGAGGGTCGCATAGACTTTGGGCCGGTTGCACGGTCTTTATGCGCGGGCGCACTTGTCCGGACACTATCGCGCCCTCGCAGGCGCGATCCTGCCCCTTAAAGGGATACTTTCAGGAGTGGGTATCGCAAGGGATCGAGGTCAAGGTGCCGTCGGGCTCCGGCCCTCCGCATTATATCGCATTACGGCCACTCGCATGGCTTCTTGTTTCCTGCTCCAGTGCTCTCCTTTCCCGGTCCCTGTGCGCGGCGGCGCCCCTTTCGCGCGGCCCTTCGCCGGAAGTGCAGCTCCGAACCCGCTCTCGCCCTGTGTACGTACTCGGGCTTTTTCCTATACGAGGCGTATCGCGCCCCGGCCGAACTTTCCGCGAGCCGGGGAAGCGGGTGTAGTCGGAGGGCAACGATGTATCTCCGTTGAACCCGGGGGAGAAAAGTATCGCTAATGCAAGGGAAATTTATTTGACAGCGGCGCTATCCGGATTCTCCTCCGAATCGAAAAATTCCTTTTTCATATTTTTCGGATTTTCCCTCGGTTGCGAGCTTGCCCGAGAGTGATACTCTCCCGCATCTACTTCGAGCCGCGCCTCGGAATGCACACGTGAGTATATTAAGTGAAACATTCTCCAAGCTAGGAAGTAATCGAGTGAATGGAAA
This sequence comes from Sycophaga agraensis, assembly GCA_018906755.1. Classification (NCBI taxonomy): domain Eukaryota; kingdom Metazoa; phylum Arthropoda; class Insecta; order Hymenoptera; family Pteromalidae; genus Sycophaga; species Sycophaga agraensis. Next base: position 5,007,115 of record JACCIE010000011.1, read on the forward strand.
ACAAAAAATAACAGCGAAAAAGCATTGAAAATTTCGTCGAGTCGAAAAACAGACTTTCGTAAAGTTTTCTACGTGTGCAGCATGTATCTGGGAAAACTATTGTATCAAGGAATTTCTAATAAAATTCTCGAGGACCTCGCGTATGCCTCTAATAAAGAGTGAAATTGTTATAGGGGCTAAAAAAGAGGAAAGGTGACATATCCGCCGAGACGCTTTAAAACAATATCATCTTACCGAAAGAATTGTGCCTTAGGTATTACTTTCAAATTTAAGCTCCCGTTTATAACTTGGCTGCAAGTGTCCTATTTAAGATACAAGTACCCTCGCGCGGGGCTGTAAGTAATACTGCGTTAATTCCCGCGGCACTACTCATAAGTAGCATTAAATTAGGTTTACTGAAAATGTTCAACTACTATCTTTCAACACTCGCTCCCTAGCCGCTGCTTGAAAACTGAGCTTACCCCGAGTCGCGAGGTAAAGGGTAATTTTCCACTTTTTTATCTCCCTCCTCTAGTGCAATTAAAATTTCATAATTCCGTGGTGCATTTTAGAAAAAAAAACTCGCAAGCTCTCGAAAATAAATTGCTCTTTACGCACAAGAAAATTTCCCGCACGGTTGAATGGTCCAAAATGTTAAACGCCTTGTTAGAGCTTTAATTTTCAGACAACGTTGGTACACGCTGCTACATAGGATTGCGAAAGGGAAGTCGAACAGGGAACAAAGGCAGAGGTGGATAAAGCCACGAGGGAATATGCTAAGTGGCCGTACAGCGGCTCTATATACATGCATGCATTTCGTCGATATACGGCAAGTATAAACACTTGAGGTCTCCTCCTGGATCCCCCCCGCCCCTGTTTTTATTCGTAAACCGTACCGCGAATTGTGAACTGGCTGCTTTCGTATGCGACGTAGACATTAAAAGTTGAAAGGTACCTAGGAGATGTCTCGCGCTCGCTACGGCAGTGGCGGCGAAGTTTCCGAAGACAATGCGGGCCGCCTCCCTGGCGATATAAAAACAAGTGCACCTCGGCACTCCGAGTGCAGGGCACGCGGAAGTAATTCATCGCGCGGAGGGCGCAATCGGAAGGCGGGACACGGCTCCCCCCGGCGGAAGGAGCCCTGATTTTTTTCCGAAACTTCGTAAGCCTACGGCCCTTTAATATATGTATAATGTGCGCCGAGGTCGCGCGGGCCGCCGTTTTCGTATGCGGGCGCTGCCTTCCCCGGCAAATAGAAAGGCGCGGGCAAAAAAAAAAAGGGAAATTGGGCGCCGGCCGGGATTAGGGCGGCCTCGGGGCGTCGGCCGGATGATCCCCGCGGCGGAACTTTGCACTCGGCAACTTTTAATGCGGCCCCGGGCCGCCCGCGGAATCCCCTTCTTCTTCGAGGGCGCGCGTACGTATGTATATATATATATATTGGCGCTCATCCGTCTCGACTAGCGGCCTTTTATCGGGGCACAACTTGGCGATATGGGCCGGCGCGCCGAGGATTTGCCGCGTCGCGCCCGATTCCGCCCGCGGGCGTAATTTACGAGGGCGGAATATACATATATATATATATACACATATATATATGTACATCAACGTATCTCCTGGAATCGCCGATCAATTTGCCCGAATAAATCGCCGATGAATTGGCTTTGCGGATGAACGATTGTACCGGCGGTCGGCTCCCCGCCCGGGGGAGGATCAAGCCCACCTTCAGCGATCGGCTTTCTGTTTTTTTTTTTTTTTTACGTGTCATTTAGCCGCCGCGGCTCCCCCCGGGACGATTTGCGAGGCGCGCGCGCGGCCTCCTCTCGCGCGCCGCTCAACCGCGCGGTACGTCCCCCCGCGACTGGATTACTTCGGAGCCCGGCCTCTTCGGCATTCCCGGCCACGCGCGCCCGTCGCTTCGCGAGACTTGCGCGCATCCCTCACGGCAGATATCCCTTTCCGCCGAAGTTTCAATCGCGCGACCGGCCAGGCCCGACTCGCAGACAGTAACAGTTTGCCCTGCTATAGTTGCCGCTTTCCATTCTCCTTATTTCCTCAGAGTTGGGCCCCAATATATACACCCAGTCATTGATAAACCATATATGCACAAGGGCGTAGGACGCGCATAGCTGAGGGAAGATTTTACCGGGGAGTCCTTGAATGAAAGGCTCAAGCGCGGGAGAGACATCGGTATATATATACATCGATGAGAGGAGGTCGGGTGGCAGCGAGCCGGAGGGGAAGTTAGATACCGAGGAAACGGCGCGAGAATCTTGAGAACGGGCTCGTGTGCTCGGGTGTTCGGGGCCCCCATATCAGCTGCTTGGCTCTCTCGCGGACATCTTTTATGCGCGCGCGCGCGCTTTATTTTCGGACTCGGGCGCACCGCTTTCTTGCTCCCCCGCGGACGTTGCGCCTGCGAATATGGAATTGGACGTTATCTCTCGTTACCCCCTCCTAGTCCGCCCAGCGCGTCCCCCGCAGAGGCCCAATTGAGATAACAAACGGCGCTGTTACGAGAGTGGAAGATCTCAATTTAACTCCCAGGCTCTCACTTTTTACCTCCGGCTCTTGCGTTGCGATCCCTTAGAATGCGTTTCATCAAGCATGAATGATCTGTGCGATAATTCATATTTCACGCGAACGATCCTACAGCGTGCTTTGGATTATATATAACTCAATAGCGAGGAATGTAAGCTGCGATAAATTTGCGAAAAAATTTTAATAAAAAGTCCACAGGGCTTGCTTTAGCTAAAAGTGTTTACCGTGTAATCCAATGTAGTATAAGTTTTATGGCCTAGCCGAGGATCTACCAAGCGTGTAAGCCTAGGAGCTTTGTGTTACGTTACATATTGCCAGAATCTCCCAATCTTCCAGGTTGTAGGTAATATTTAGAGAAAAGGCGCGAGTTAGGCGTCCGTCGACAGTGAATGAAAATGGCACTCGAGGGCGGTAAACCATCCGCGGGGGGGAAAGAAGCGGGGGGACGCCTCGTAATCCGGGGCGAGTGTTTGCGGCGGGCGTCGGACGCGCAGGGCGTAGCCGGAGGGCAAAGAGCCGCCAGCCGCTGTCGCTTTTGCGCGTCGGCAATAAAACGCCGGCTCTGGCCGAGTAAAAATTCTCCCCTTGTCCACCTGCCTCCCTCGCGAGGACGCTCAATTGTTTTTAATCAAGTTCGGCTATAACAGCTGGCTCCCCGAGCATGAAATTCAAAGCGGCCGCGATAGCGCACACGTAATTCGCGCTTTTAATAATTCTAAAAAGAGAGGGGGGGAGCCGCGAGCCTTCCTCTCCCGGGGCGGGAGGAGCAGCCTCGGCTGGTAATATAAAAGCTCCGGCGGCTGGGAAAAGAGGAGGAGCGCCGCATCGGGAGGTAATTACTCAGGGCGCAGGTTACGAGTTACGCAGGGGGGGGCGGAGATTATGCCGCGTGAAATATCGGGCCGAGTAATTCAATAGATCGGCCTCGGGACCCGCTAACGAAGAAGCTTTAATCGAATATCTCGGGCGCGCTCTCCGTCATCCCGTCGGCCCCGTGAAATATTGACAAAGCCCGGGGCCGCGCGGGCGGCTTAAATCGCCGCGCGTCAAAACTCGGGGGCTGACGCGGCGGCCGCTTAGGCGCGCACATACGTCCTCCCCCGGCGCAGTATATCTCCGCGGTATAGACAGGTGGCTTTACACGCTCCCGTGGGCCGGCCCCTCCATCTTATGTCCCCGGCCGTTTGTCCGGGCGGCGCGTCCATCAACCTGTCCCGCGAGGCCGCGGCACACCCGCTCGGTAATTGCACGCGGAGGGATTATCGGCCGAGCCGGCTGGGGCCTCGCGGCCTCGCGTGCGCTCCACCCTTTTTTTTTATATCTTTCGTTCCTCCAGGAGCTGAGTCTGGAGGCGGCGCGCCCATTGTGCGGCACAACCAAATTGCCTACTCAGGAAAAAATGATAAAGGCCCGCGTCGGCCTTGTCTCCTTTGTCGGGCCCGCGACCGTGCTTTCGAGAGCCTTATGAGATTACGCCAAGATTGCCTAGTTACACCATCAGGGGGACCTCGGAAAATAATATCTGTTTAAACAACGCAGTGTATAAAGCACCCTCAATGGCTACCGATTTCAATGCCTAACTAGTTATTAATATTTTAAATGCTCAACTTGCTTTTTATCGCTACTCGCCTAGATATTAATGACTTTTCCATAAAAGTATTAACATATCATCCAAATTGTTATTATTTTTCTTTTATTATGTGTTGGTCTAGAATATGGAATATGGAATATACTAGACTTCATACGTGTGTAGTATATTAAACATAATTTTAGGATAATTCTTGATAAATTCAGGATAAATTTAATTTTAAAGTTAAATTTTATTTTAATTATTTGATTTCGCTCATTTATTTCTTCTTTTTTATAATATATAAATACTAGAATATTTGAAGTTTAGTATTCAATTTTAATTAGTTAAAGTTAAGTTTTTATTTTTAATTTTATTTATTAACGTAACTCTCCTATTGCGAGACAATATTTGTTGTGAATATCTATATTACAAAAATTTGAAATTCTATATTTGCTTTTGGCTATTAAGGACCTCGAGTCCTTAGTCATTATAATAATAAACATTGAATGTATCCTACAATGAAGCCTGCTGTATTCGGTTACCCTTGATAAATTCTGATAGATAGAAATTCTGATATATTTTATTAAAATCAGTGGGGTATTGATGAAACAAGCAAAGCATCACTTCTGACAGTTGGTAATAGAAAAGAATAGATTTCTGTTGAGTTGCACAGTTATTGTTAAAAAAGTTTACGAAAAACTACATCTAGATCTAATCTACAACGCAGCTGCGATAAATTCGAGTGTATGCATTTCTTTTATCAGTGCATCGGTCGCGGAAATACAAACGGCGATCGTCCTCGGCTCTCTGGAAACGTCGAAGCTATACCGTCCCCAGGTGCGGGCGAGCAGCCGAATCCTCCGGCGGTATATTTTTCGCTAACGCCGACAGCCGCGGCGTTCACGGGGCTTCCAAGGCCAGGCTTGGGAATTGCGGTCGCGAAACTTTCCCCGTAGAGCGGACTACGGCCTTGGGCAAATAGCCCCGGAGCCGCGGGCCGAAAACTCGGCCGCGGATACGTCGCCGGGGCGTAAACGTCAGGAGCAAACGCCGGCCGGCGCGTCGTTTGCTTTTACGGGCGCTGTATGTGCCTTTGTCGGCCGCGAGGCCCGCTCATTTCCATCGCGGCGACGCTCCGCCCGCGTACACAGACAGCCGCGCGCTGATCCCGCGGCGGCCGGCTTCCCGGCCCCGATAAACTCGGGGATTTTCCCGACTGCACCCAGGGACGAGGTGTCCCCGATATATACGTGTATACGTCGCGCCCGGTTTTTTTTTCCCCGCGTCGCAGTAACGCGACCGCCTCTCGTTAGGACGCGCCGACTTTGGCCCACCGGATCCGGCGGCTCGCGTCGCACTCGTAAGAAAACATAATTCGCAGCGGGCCGATGGGGAAAGCCGAGCTATCCGGCCCCGTAAGGGGAGCGCGCCAACTGCCTCGGCCACCGCTAATTAAGTATTCGAGTGACGCGCGCGCTAACCTCGCCGCCGGTGCATTTTTAACGAGCCGGGGAGATGCGCCCCGAGCAAGGCCCGAGAGAGCGGCTAATCCGCGCGAGGCTCTGCGGCGGCTCTGCCGGGGTAAGCCCGGCTAATCGCCATCGGCATCGCGACTCGTGTCAATTGGGCCGGAATTAGCCGCTCGAGGCGGCCCCCCTCCGCTGATATCGGCGCGTCCGACGAGCCGCCGCCGCCGCCGCCGCCCTCCGAGAAAAGTGTCCATCCCCCCGCACCGGCTGCTTAGGGTTGCGGAGGCTGCGGTCCAGATAAGCCCGGGGCACTCGGCCGCGACACGGCCAATTGGGCGGAGGCCGAGTAATGGGCCATTGGGGGTGGCGGCCCGGCCCTCAGGTGCACCGAGATAGAGGCCGGGGAGGGATAAGCCTAAGCGCCGGGGGATCCTGCCGAGGGCCCTGATCGACGAGTGCGCCGCTCCCCCCGACGATCGACGAGTGCGCCGCCCACCCCCGCGACGAGCAGCACTCGGCGCTGCGTGTATGTAGCAGCCCGAGGTCCGCCCGTGGACGCATTATGAATTCCCGCGGACGGCTCCTTTTTTCCTCTCTTTTTGTTCCCGCGTCCCCCGGGGGCCGAGGTCCGGGCGATAGGGGGCGCTAAAAACTTTGATTAACAGCCCGGGCGCAATTTGTCTTTCTTATCGGGGCGAAACTGTTGCTCCGAATTTATGGTTTCACTTTAAGCGATAGCGCGCGGCCGGCCGATGGCCAAGTAATACCAGGCCTCCCCCGATTCGGCGCCTCGGCCCAATCGCCCCCCGCACGCGAGAATCGCCTCTCGAGAGGCCGCCGTCCGCGCGTTTTGTTTACCCTGCGGCCCGCCCAGATAATGGATCGGGACCCTCCCCCTCGCTCCCCTTCAATTTTATCGCATTAGCGCGCCGGCCTCCCAATGATTAACTGCCACTCTCCTGCACGGCCGATGTGTACATGTGCGCGCTTCATTCGTATGCAGGTGCTTATACCTTGGTAATTTGTACTGCCAAGTGGACGCGAGGCGATCCTTCCGAGGGCTGCTTATGCCCACATCGAAGGGTAAGTCGAGAGGGAGGAATTACCGGGGCTTATACGCGTTCTCTAGTGCTGGCGCGCGATAGGCGCGGGTCCCGCGGCCTCCTGTCTAGAGTCATGCATAATCACGCGGCAGCACGTAGGGCACGTTACAACGGGGATCCCAACTTTTCCGATCTCAGCCTCCCTGGTAATCGCGATTAATTTAGCCACGCGTGACTCGGCCCCGCGCGGACAATGTTTTTGTTTGAAATAGTGGCCCCGCGGTAGGATACGCGAGCGTCGCAGATTTAATCACTGCGAGCCCACTGGATACACGGATAATAAATATCTTGTGTGTTTTCAATAATGTTGGCCAAACAGTCGTTTGCATTCCAATCAAATCTCGTGACACGGATTCCGGCGAGTCGATGCCGGGGGGCAGCCGCTCGCCTCCCGATCCCACGTACCCACACGTGTATACGTGTGTGGCAAGAGGGCGCCCTTGGACAAAGGCGCCGCCCGAGCTGCAATTTATCATTTTTTACGTGAAGAACACGCGCCAATGCGCCCGATACGCTTATAACAATCCCGCGCCGAGGCGCCGGGGAAGAAATCCATTCCGCCCGTCGGCGCCGCTCGCCAATTATACGGCCCGGACGCGCCGCCCTTAAAAACCATCAACATAAATTACGGCGACGGAGTCCCGGGCCTCGGCCATTAATCAGGCAACGGCTCATCGGAAAATGATCGGCCGGCACGCGCGCGCCCCGGAATTAATCGGCCCGTGACGAGAGGCGAAAAAGCGCCGCGCGAGGTCATCGGGCGTCAGGCGCACGCGCGCCGACCCCCCCAATAATCAGATGCTGGCCCTAGGCCGCCGGCTGCGATAGCCGCCCGGCTGATTAATAGCCCGCCGGGCGTAAATTCGGCGCCGCGGCCCCTCCCTCCCCCCGTTATATTGCCGCGGCTGATGCGCGCGACCCGTCATTCCGACTTTCAGCCGGCGCGCTCTTTTTTTTTTATTACGCCGACTTTGCGGGCCGTCCGTCAGCCGCGTTTTGTCCGCCCGGAGGGATTTATGCTGACCCGTGCCTCCGCGGGGGCCGTTTGCGCCTCGGCTGCGAATCGGCGCGTTAACCAAAAAAAAAAACGCGGCAGTGGGATGATCATCCGCGGGCGGAAGGTAACCGGCCCTTGGTCATGCGGCGCGGCTCGTTTCGCCCCGCGGCTGTATAATAATGCGGCCGCAGGGGGCACAAAAAATTAATGGCTTTTAATAAACGGGACACGTCGCGTTCGGCAGAATCCAATTTGTCGGCCGTCTGCGAAGGAGCCGCGGCGTTTTTCCCAATCGCTTTTCCACCCACGCACGTACGCTTGCTGATTCGATGATTTTTTTTGTTGTTTTTTTTTTGGCGCAGTTTTGCGATTGCGTTTTTCTTTTTTTTTTTCGTCGGTCGACCTTCCTCCCCCCCCCCCCCTTCTCCAAAATCGTCCGGCGGCCAAGCGGCGCACGCGCGCGCATATATCGTCGAATAATTGTGGCTGACAAATTTTCCGCCGCGATTTTCGATTAAATCTCGAAGCCACATGCGCAGCCTGGCTTTTATTGTAACTATACCGGGGGAGGGGGGGGAGGCGGACGCACACGCCGGCGCGCAATTCCCCCCATTATCCCGCGCTTTCAGCCCGGCCCTCGCGCTTTTTTCCCAAAGTTAATTAAAATGTGCGCGCGTGCGCGCGAGCCCGGCAAATCGACGGCCAGTTATATTCTATCAAAAATCTCTAGCAACAATCTGGGCCGCAATGACTGGGAAATATATTTGACCGGCGCCCGGGACTGCGTATTTACTCGTGTAGGTGGAGGGCGAGTCGCGCGATACATCAGCCGGCCGTATAGGCGCGGCGGTCCGCCCGGCGCCTGCCCTACACGTACACGTCGAGTGGCGCTCGGTTAGTCAGCCACGCATCGAACCGTGAAATTACAGTCGGGCGCGATGTACACCCGATTGCAGTCACCTCCGCGCGCCTTTGTTTTGTCCGGCTCTCTTCACCCCCGCGCCCAGCCCTCCTCCCGGGCTCCCCCGCCTCTTCCCTTTTTTTTTTGCCCTCCTTGTAATTGTTTAGCTGCAAGACGAGATAACGCAGCGGACCGCTCCAAGTATTTGCGCCAGGGGATTTATATTTCGCCCTCGAACGGCAACCCTATACTCTGCCGCCGTTTCTGCACTTGTGTACACCCTGCAATCGAGAATATAACAACCCGGTCGGGCTTTTTCCCGCCCGTTTCCCATCGCAAGACCGGCTGCTTATACGCGATCGCGCATATATAGCCGGGGCGACCTTTCGCCTCGTATATATATACTTTGACTTGCGGGCTTGTCCCCCCGGGCGGCCAACTTGTCCAATCAAAAAGTTCGATTAAAAAATTACAAAGTCGCACGTCCGACGCGTGCGCGCGCGCCCACAAAGCCCAGAGGCGCATCGGCAGTCCCTCCGCGTTATCTGGGCCACGCGCCCCGCACTCCAATCGACCCCGCAATAATGCCGGGAAAAATCCCGCCGATGTTGGAAAAAAAGCCCTCGACTGGGGGCGAGGCGAGGCGGCCCATTGTCGCGAGGCCAGGCGCGAATAATCGGCGGCGCCTCATTCGGCCTCCTCCGCCGCCGATATTAATTTAGGAAGGCGCGGCATAATACCGCCAGCTGATAACAGGGCCCGCGCCTCCCCCGGCCGCACTGTATTCACAGCTGCTCCGAGTGCGCTAGCAGCGCATCGACGGCACTTTTACTTCTCGCTGTTCGCCTATTGGGGATACGGCGGGGTGCTAGTGACGGCCGCGCGGCATCCAGCGAGTTCGCTTTGAGGGTCGGGCGCTGGCGCCGTCCGTCGGCTGTACCGCGCAGTCTTTTGGGCGCGATTATTTCATTCCGCGTTTTCCCCTTTTGAGCGGGTTAATTGCAAATCAGCCGGGTTTCTAAAGGTTCAGATGCAGAAGTTCGGGCAAGTAATTTGGAGGGGCGCGCTTGTTTGCCGCGGCGAGTTTGTTTCGTTCGAGGCGGTGAGCGCGTGGGAAAGCAGCTCGCCGCGCGCATTATGCGCCCTGTTTCATTAATTTCGAACCACCGGCTCTCGAACGCGCCCAAGAAAGCCCGTTTTCGCATTCAAATGCAAGGCCGCCGCGGGCCGCGCGCCAGGTGCGAAAACATTAATACCGACGTGGATAAACTGCTCGGCGGGGAGGTTTAGGGGGGGAAATCGATATAGCCGGCAACGTTCGAGCGGCAAATGCAAAGTTGTTAAAATCCCTAGGGGAATTGTGTCCGGCTGAACTACGGCCGGGGCTACGCGCCGGAGTAAGAAAAGTGCGATCGGGCGAAATAGAGATATAAAGAGGAGCGCTTACCAGTGCCCTCGACTGCTGCTGAGCTTGGCTGTCCTCCTCCCCTCGGGCTGTTCCACGGCTTCATCTGCAAAATGAAAAAAGAAAGTTCTCGTTTCAGTGAAACGCCGTTGAAAGCCCCACGCGCTATATATGTACGCCCCTCCGCCCCCCGCGTGTGAAAGAATTTTCGAGTGCGAAAGCGTTTTCGAGTGAATCACTGGCAGTAAGTCCTTACGCCTTCCCTTGATAAAGCGCTCCGGAAGAATTAACGCCATTCTTTCCCATCGAATGCCAGCAATCGACGTAGTTCCTCCTACGTCCAATGAGAGCGACCTCTATTTCTGCTCGAAAACGGACAATTAATCATTCCAAGGTAATTGCCGCCTTATCAAAGTTTTGAATGTCTCGCTTCATATACCCGGCCATATTCTTCGGAGTAGCATGATGCGATATCCGCATAAAACTCCCTTTTCTTTTTCGAGGGCATAAATCACTCTTGATGCAGGTGCACATCAAAACCGAAAAATTGCGACCTAATTCTTTTGTGCACGAAGATCAAACGGTGTATTATAAAACAAAAAAAAAACACGACCTCTGCAATTAGGGAATTTCGTGACTGACGCTATTAACGTCCTCGTACCGCTTCAAATTAGAAAATCGGATAAGCGGGGCAAGTTTCCAGCTAGAAATTGGACCTTTTTAACGCTCGAATGGAAGCCCATCGGTCGATCATGCGCGTCTGGGCCGCTCCCCTCACTTGAAAGCTAATCAACGAGCGGCCGAGTCGTCCCGGCGCTGCGCGGCCGAAAGAGTCCATAATTCTGGGGATAAATCAAAAATCCGAGGCGAATAAATCGGGTAATCCGCGGGGGCGCGAGCGGCCGATCGGGAAAGATTTTTCGCGGCGTGATGGATTTCAATATTCGGCGATAAACCGCCGCGGATAAATCACCGACGGACCCTCGTAAATTGCCGGACAAAGCCCTAGCCCTGCGGCCTACGAGCGCCCGATAAAAAGCCCAAGGTGAAACAAGATTCGGCTTTGTCCGCGGCCTGCGCTCGATTAACCGGGCCCGCGACTTTTTTACTTAGCTTTTGAAATTGGTTTCCGAGCGACAAGTCACGATAACAAAACAAAATTCCTTCCGTAAGACCCAGCTTTGGCCCGACATTGTTTTTTTTTACAGCGCTAATCGAAGTTAAGGGGCTCTTAAAATTTTAATTGAAAAAATCTTACAAAAGATCCTCGTGCCCGGCGCAATCCGCGCATTCTTCAAACTCAAGCTGAATCTATCCGGAAAGTAATCAAATTTGAATGTCAATGTAGATTTACATTTGATTTTCGAATCGAATTCTATAGAAAAAGTATAGAAATGCATATTGCATGCACCGGAAGAATTCAAACGATACGGCTGATTTATTTATAATATCCCTTATATATTGTACTTAGACTTGGGTTACACAAAGATAAAATTTTAATGTTCTGTAATAATAGTGACTCGGCAATAGAGAAAGATTTATAGGGTTGAGTGCTCCTTCGAACGGCTCACTCGAACAAAGTCCATTTTTCTGCCCGAGGAAACGTCAGGCCGAGCGAAACTGCATACATATCGGAGAATATCGGAGATTAAAGTCTAAGGGAAACGAGTTGTAGTTTCGCAGTATGGACTGTAAAGAGGTAAGGAAAAGTCGATATTATAATAAATTGGGATTACGAAATCCATCTCGTAAAGCTGCACAACGACTTATCAAAGCCGTTCTCTTTTGCTCAAGTTAATCAGCAAGAGACGCCGTCCACTATTGACAACTAGCCCCGAAATGAAAGTCCGGATAAAAACAGGCGACCTACTTTCTGGGCGCGCGAAAAGAAAAATAGCTGCAGCGAGCGCCAGTGGCGATGTACTGAAAAACTGGAGCTCCCTTTGAGAGACCGGGATATTCGGAACAGACGTCCGCTGTGTAACGGAGCCGATAGGCGAGGTCCGATCAGCACAGGCTTCCCCTTGTCTCCCCGGCTGCACCGAGGCGCTTAATAAGCAGCCGGGGCCCCTATAATCCGGCCGGCGCGTGCTACCGGCGGGCTTATTCACCCGGCCGTGAGATATACCTCGGCTACGCGGCTATATCCGCCCGACCTGCGTCGGCGCGAGTTAAGGCGGCCGTTACACCGTTTCCCCGCAGCTTTCCAATCTGATTCCCGGGCGAGATCGACTCGAGCGTTTTCCCGAGCGCCCGCTGAAAAATCTCATCCGCATCGGCGCTTTTCACGTCTGCCCGGCTATCCGAGCCGCAGCTTCTGCGCCAAGGATAAAAATTAATCCGCCCGAGTAGGAAGCGTAAACGGCCTCGCGGCGGAAAGCAGGAGAAAAACTCGGCGATTGCGGGTTGCGCAGGGCCAGCAAGGCCGGCGGATGAACTTAGCCCGGAGAGGCCATCGAATCGCGATTCAAAGACGGCAGCAGCGTCCCCCGGTATTCAAACAATGCGGCTAGTCGCAAAGTTCCTGAAGCGCGAAGCCTTCGAGGCACGATAAGCCCGGCTCACTGAGCCGCGGCTTCGTCCGGAACATCCCCACGCAGCCTGACGTTTGGCCGCTCGCGCGATGCGCACACGGACGGTCGATCATTCCTCCCCGATACCCTTGCCCGACTCGCTTTTATCTTCGCTTGTACCTACCAATTTTAATCGGGTTTACGCTAGTGTTAGTAGTTCGCTTTCAATTTATTTTTTTTAGATCGAGTCCCGCGTTGACTGAAGGTAATCTTCTTCAATCGAGCGCAGAGCGCACCTGTACTTTGCACCCCTTCAACGGGAAAACGCCCGAGATTATAGAGGCCGGTAATTTGCGAATTGCAGAAAAAGAAGCGTAAAGTAAAACACTGGGCGCGGGCTTGAGCTCAAATTTGTGACTTCAAAGACGTGTGATTTTGTTATTGAGCCCTCGTTACTCTGCCGAAGAGCTGCGAAAGGAGCCGTTAAGCACGCGAGCGTGTTTAGCCATTTTCACTTTCTCGCGCGACTGCGGCCGCTCGTTACCCCCGCAATCTGAGATCGCTCAATACCAATCGCCACTTCTGCGGCCCGGCGGCCTGCGAAAATCCCTGGGCGCGGGTCCCGCGAGTGAATAAATTTTCAATAACTCAGCGACTTCGGCGAGTGGCTCGGTTGCCGGGACGCGCAATTAAAATGGTTTATGCGTGTAATTTCCGGCGGCATCGCGCGGTTCCCCGCAGCCGCTTATGCAAAAAAGCGACCGCTATTTACTCACTGCGTTGCCATTTTTAATAGCGACGAATTATACGCTGCCCCTTCCGAAACGCTGCGCCTTTATCACGCCGCCGTCGCCCTGCCCCACCCCCGCGTAATCTACTTACTCGCCCGCAAAGGACGCGAGAGACGCCCCCCGGAAATTTGTACTTTTTAACCGACCGACCATCGCCCCTCCTCACCTCCCATTAAAAGACGTTTAACCTTAACGGCCCGCGGACATTTTAACGATCGCGCACTATTATCTCGCGGCCCGCATATTATTACGCGTTCCGCGGGTCTCGCTCGTCCCGCCAGTTTTAATGCGATGGCCTGTCCCGGAATAATTTCTCACCACCACATTACACTTTGTCCCAAGCCTTGAAAAAGCTAAAATGACACATTGTCTAATTATCTCAACTATTAACGTAGTGACTAAAAGCATTCTTTTCACCGTCTCATCAAATTCGGATTGATTACACAATTTTTATAATCATGTAGTTTTACTCATTATTTATATATTGCGTTTCGTTTTTATCGTCTTATAATTTAATTTCGTTTTTATCGTCTTTAAGCTAAAATGTTTATTGGTCTCATAAACCGCAGAACAAAAATATATTACAGAGTAAAACTACTTGTATTCTCCTCTACATCCCCTAGCTCTTGACTCCTATTTATATTACCTTCTCAGGTAGATCTTATCGAGTAATCCTATATAATATACAATCCCATAATTTTCCACTTGTTATGTTTTACTTACTTGATTTAATACTAGGTTGATCACGATGCATATGTCTTCCAAATTTTACACTCACACGATTTCGAACTCAAACGATACTTTGGACAACATTGTAGCAAACAGGTACAGCGACGTCTAACGCGCCGCGCCGAAATTTATACAAAGGCCGAGGGTATTGACTTCCGACTGAAGAATAATACCAAGGAGCCTCGCGTTGGCCTCGAACGCGACTCGATAAAGTTATAGAAGGAGAGAGGCGGTGGCGCGTCGGGAACTTCGCGGAAGAAACTAACGGGGAGCTGGGCCGAGGGGTCTACTCTCAATCGACGCAGGCGCCGACGGATGGCCAATCAGAGGGAAGGAGGGAAAACGCGGGACAGCGGCGGAAGGAGCTACTCGCGCGTCGCCGACGGACAAAGGGCCGAGGAAATAACGCGGGAATGTGGCGGGAGTAGCTGCTCGCGCGTCGCCGACGAGCAAAGGACTGTGGAAAAAGCGGGGGAAAACGCGGCAGGTGAGTGGGGACGAGCGGTAGGTCTCTCATCACTCTCTCGCTGGCTCGCTAAGCAAACACATCTAATATCCTCGCTATTATCTATATTCACACGCCATCAATCCATATTTGTTAACGTACATTATTCAAACTGTTGAATTTACTTCACCTCCACTCGACTCCTTTCAACCTCAACAATACCAAACACCATGTTCTGATATTAATGATCCATATAATTTATGATTCATTCAAGTCTATAAATGTATATGAAAAGAATTAAATTTAAATAAGAAATTTGATGTAATTTTCTAGCATAAGAATTCTCTTATAATGATTTGCAAAATTGTTAATAAGGAAACAGTAGCAAGGAAATACAAAAATAGAATCAAATAATAATATGAATGAAAAAGAAGTCTCTACAGTAACAAGATAATTTCATGACATGCCATACATAAGCAATGCGAAGTCGATAAATTAAATATAAAGATAGACAGTATCTGTTAAGAAAGGACTCGTATTTCTTCATGATTGCTGCTTCAAGAATTGGATCAGAGACTAAAATAGTTCTTGGTCATCAGATTCGTACGTTGCAGTTACTAGGTACTATAAATCATACAAATTACTAGTCCAGAACTTCACCATAACTAAATTGAGTCTTTTAAAAATCTTAAGATAAGATCAAAATTTGTTGGACATATATATTGTATATAATCACCCACTTTTGATTTATATTTCTACAAGTTTCCTTATTTTATATATGAAACAAGCGACAGTAACTCTAATATTTTGTCGAATACATTAAAAAGTCAGCATAGGCAAGCTGTAAGCAAAAGGGACAAATACATTCATAGAATCGCCGGTATATAGGCACTGCCCTGGACGATTAGTCATCAAGTTCCTGATGTTGCCACATATATGTGACTGTAGGGTCTCGAAAGAAAGGAAAAAGTAAAATAAATGTAGTATGCAGCACAAGATAATTAGATTTTCGAGGAAGCTATGCTGCCGCTCGCAGATGCTAACAAATAAATTAAATGCGCGAGCAGCAAAAGTCCTGTCGTGCCGCGGGTTTCTGGAAAATCGAAAATTTTAAGATTTCAAATTGAAGGTATATATGTCCGGGGATTCGGTAACGTCTCCAAAGCTCACAGGTAATCATGGAAATATTCATACCACTGACTCAATTCTAGGTGTGTTGATGATGCGTTCTTCTTACGTTCGTTAGAGTCACTTGATCTCGTTTCACCCCAAGAGCCTCTCCGAATTACTGAGCTATATGATCGACTGTTCATTTACATACTCTTTACATGCAGATCTATTTATCACATGCTAATAATCTAATTCTTTATTAATGAATGTTTGTTTCTTCTTAGTATTTATATACAGAAGCTATACATATGATACATAAAAGTACAGCAAATATCAAACAATAAACTATTTCATAAGAAATTTATAACATTTATATACGCGTCCGTATAACCATATGTTATATCTCGCGTAGAATATATCATATACAAATGCATTTATTAACCCCGTTCTTCTTTTCCATTACTCAATACAAACTCTGACTTTCAACGAAGAATTGTTGCATAAATTTAAACATTAGAAAACTAGCTTGAGTACTGAATTGTGGAACATTCTTTGCAACTTCGTGAGCTGCATATGCAAACGGTGCTTTTGCGGATACGTATACTCAATTCTTATATAAAAGCTTAAACTGCGTTCTATAACAGCTCTACTTTAAATCCATTTTGTTTGACCACCATATACATTAACCTGTAACAAATATAGTTATACCTCGAGTTATACTACTCTTGAATACTACTGCTATTTTTAATACATTACAGAAGTTGCTCACACTTCCAGAACTTAACACTATGGCAGCTATGAAATAAAAAGCAAGCAAGACGAGTTTTCTCAAGTCAAATTGAAATACCATAGTTATACGAGACTACGGTACTTATTTACACAAATTTACATGATTATTTCAAAGATCTCACATTGAAAGTAAAGATTAAAATGAACTTATACTTGGCATAATTATAACAATATACTTCAAAGTGTGTTACCAGGTCATAGACAAAATACAAAATCGTTTCTCGTGTGAAAAGAAATTTAGACTTGATTTTTGTATTGTTAATTTGAAATAAGTATTAGACAGTAACAATGAAATATTTCGTCACTATGATACCGATACATAAAGTCGTATCTATGATATTAAAGTATACTTATCAATTGCAATTATAAAGATACATAAGTCTTTATATTGGGTTGTAAATAAAAGCACTAGATAAAATTCTATGAAAATTTATGGTCAAAAAATAGTAAACAGATGTTACACAAGTATAACAACCTATCGAAGGAAATCGGATATTTGCCTATTGTTATGATTATAAGTACCTGTGACACAGTCTATCTGTATAAACGTTTTTGACGAGTCCAATACTTAGATCTGGGAAGAAACACAAATTCGAGCAAAAATGTCAGTGGTGTAATCTAAACAATCCACATTAATATCAACTGTTTGAGCTCATATCAGCGTTAAAAAATCTAACCCGCTATGTAACATACATATTATGTACATATATAAGATTTTCAAAGAGACTTGTGGTAGGAAATAAGTTTTAACATCCACTTAAACTCAAAAGCATATATACTTTCTATCGTATACAAAAACATATTACAATAGCAGTGTAAAGACAGTGTCAAATCCTAGATCAAATTAAAGAAAAACATTATATGAGTAATACAAGAAGAAGGCTGCAGCCAATGCAGTTATAATACATATTAAATCTGACATGTTTCATCTGCGGGATGCAATAAGAGCAAATTGAGCAAATTCTTCTGGATACTATTAACGGTTGACAGAGGTAGTACTGAGATCCATTTTTTAATATTCATTTGAGATAATAATAATTCCCTGCACTCAAATATATATAGAAATAATGACTTTTACGGAATCTGAATTTATTATAAAGTCGATTTTCGTATTAAAATGAAAAAGAAAAAATCAAAATAACAAATAGTGCGAAAGACGTGAGAAGAACACCAAGCAAGACTATTTGAACGGCTGGAATGTAGTAATAGCATTTCTAGCATACGCGTTGCTTATGTATTTGGAGACTTTTGCATGCGACCTACACATATTTGAAGTGCCAGTTGAAGACGAGTGTAACTCAGTGGGGAGA
The DNA here is from genome assembly GCA_018906755.1 of Sycophaga agraensis. NCBI lineage: Eukaryota > Metazoa > Arthropoda > Insecta > Hymenoptera > Pteromalidae > Sycophaga > Sycophaga agraensis. Next base: position 5,024,767 of record JACCIE010000011.1, read on the forward strand.
GGCATCTTTCGTAACAACATGTGAAAGGTGCTATCTTGAATGTCAAATATGTGCCATATAATGAATTTTATATGAATTTAGAGTAGTCTACGTTTATTAACAATACTCAATTTCATCACAAAATTTTTAACACACATAGTTGAGTTTAATTTTCTGAATTCTTAAATTTTTTCCAAGTTTGCCACGATGTTTAAAATTTCTTTCGTTCTAAAAAATAAATTATTGTACCTTTTTACGAGTTCCTCGACTTTTACGAATGCTGGGCACGTTCGCGTATCGGACGATAAATTTTCCCCTCCAGAAAACAAAAAATTAGATAGGTAGATAAAGGGAAAGACTGTACATGTGCATGTCAAGCGGAGAGAAAGGGAGACAGAAAGGAGGGAAAAATCAAAGGGAAGGGCCAAGGAAAGGGTATTTATTTCTCGCCGAACAAGAAAGAGGTTTATCCGCGCGTGTCTGCGAGGCCCCTCCCCATTCGATTCTCACTCTTTCCGCATCTTTTATTAAAAGGGGTATCGAAAAGTTTACTTACCATCCCCCGAGCGATCGTGTGCGCACGCGTCGCTTATCCCCGGCGGCTTATTGGCTCACGCTGCGGCGCGTGCTTTCCGACAAAGCGTCACATTCTAATCGCATTTCCCAATCCGTAGCCCAGCACAGACCGAAGAGAAGCGAGGCAGGAAACCTACCCCTTTTTAATATACAACCACTGGTTGTACGCCCTCGGGCGGTTTTAAGCTAATCAATTCGTGTGTATGTATTCGTAAGAAATTACTGTAGCTAATGGTGTCGGTGGTAAGGTTTTGCGGCGTGGCTTATTAGAAGATAATTATATTTAGCAGAGAAGGAGCAATTCGTAGCGCTTGAATATTTTGGACCGCTCGCTCGCGAGAATTTTATGCGGCGATGAAATTCTCATCCAGCTGAGAGCTAGATTCGAGTTAGTGTTTTATTTTATCATAATCTTAGGAGAGCACGAACCAGGCGACGGAAAGAGTGTCGCGGAGCATACCTTAAAAGTGCTCTTATTACTTAAACTTCATTTGTCCGGGTGTTATTTGCGCCGTGCATTCCGAGTGGGAGAAGCGTCGCAGATGCTTTATGAACTGGTGCACTTAACATTCAGAAACTGCAATCAAGGAACTTTTCATAACGAAAAATTACCCTCTTTTTCTCTCTCTCTCCCGTACAAACGTTAATGCCCCCATAACATCTAAAAAGTTCTCAAAGTACTTTATCTCCCACTTCACAACTGGCCTCTTTTATATTTTTTTTTCACCCCCAGCCGTGCCTTTTTTTCGAGGCGCGCTCGCTCGCGATAATAAACGCAAAGAAAAATAATTTAAAGTCGAAGTTTTTAATTTTTAACTTGGAAACGAGCGCTGGCTGCTACCGAGACATCATCCCCTAATTAAAAAACTTGAAAACGCGCATGAACGACAAAATAATAGCGGCGCTGCGCGGACTCCCGACGATTCCCTCGAATTCGTATGCGCGAGCTCCGGAGCGTAAAGCAGCGTATAAAGGAAGTTTCGAGGACTCGTGCCAAAGCTAACTGCAATAATGCTCCTTCATTGCAGGATGAAGGTGGGTGGGGTGGCGAAGGTCCCAATCGCCATCGGACTCGGTAATTAACGCGGCCCTCGTTCCCCCGCGCAAAAAGCAAAGGCACCGTTCGATGCATGTTGCGATTAATTCTAGTGTAATAAAGATTGTTCGACGGGGAGGCTGCGCTGCCGCGCGAATCGTCGTTATTTGCCGCTTTTTCTTATTAGCGACGCGGACCAAGAGCACGATTGCGAATCAAGGGGCGCGTTTATCAGCAGCGCTCTACTCGAGGCTCGCTCTCCAATTCTCTCTGACCTGATTCCCGTCCCATTGGTTTTCCGAAAATATCAAGCGACGATTCGCCGAACCGTGTACGTAGATAGCCGTCCGATTTCCGATGGAATTTGTTTATTTGAAATGGATCTTTGCTGACGTCAAGTTAGTCAACGATGTTTTTATTCTACCTATTATTTATTCCTAACAAATAATACATGAATATTGGATTACAATTCACGGTAATTTTGTGGAATGAAACATTTTCTACAGATACAAATACATATGCGAATGCAAATAAATCAATAGAAACACGAAAACAGTAAATAAAATGCAAAAAAACTTGAGCTTACAGTTAGTATAGAGCACATTAATAATTCTGTATAATTTAATCTAGTATCCATGAATATACAATATTATGACAATTTAATGCTGCTAAAAGAACAATGGAAAAGATCTGAGCGAATTTAATCGTCAACTTAGTATTATGAAACGAATAGCTTTATATGCAAATGAATTGTAGGAATGCATTAATGAATTTATAAAATACGGCTGGAAATTTTGAATTATAAGGATAACTAACACAGTCGAGTGGGATAACGAAAAACGACCGGGGGAGCGGGGGGAATTCATTTTAAATCGTGGAAAGTAGATCAAACATATTCCATAAGCACATCTTTTACCGAAGCATTTCTGAAAATTCGCGCGCGCCGCATGCAGAGCGTTTTACAGGGATGAGGTAATTCGCAAGCGCATTTGTTACGTCACGCGCGCTGGGGAAAAGCCCCCGGAAGCACTCGAGAGTAGCGGGCGGCGAGGTTACCCAAAGCACTGCTTTTAATTTATTATGCGCATCGGTTTTCTCCCAATCGATACTTTGCGTAAGCCCTCGAGGGGGGGTGAGGGGGTGGAGGCGCGGCAGACGCCAGGAGAGAAGAACGCTGCGCGCGGAAAAAGTCGGCGGCACAAAGAGCCGCTCGCACTCGTCTTTATTAATCGGGAAAATCGAGGGCCGGCCGGGCGCCGGTGAATATTGCGGCGGACATAACCAAGGAGCAATAAAAGCTCGGTAAGCGCCCCGGTCCATATCCTTTGCAGCATCCCTGCAGACAGGGGGGGGCAGGCATAGGTGGGTCGGCCGAGGGAGGCAAAGCCGGGCCGGCCGGCCGCGGAGGGGGCCGGGATTTAATAAGCCATAATGCCCGCTGCCCGCCGGCCTTTCCTTCTCGCGGACGCTCTCTCACGTGTAATGGCTTCCCCGGGCGGCGTGGCGCTACCCCCCGGGCCGCATAAATCCGCGCCGGCGCGTGTGTTTACGATAATGGTAATAACCGCGAGATTAACGCTAATAAAAGTGGGCCGGTCCCGGGGATCCCGGAAAGAACGCGCGCGGCCGGCAGCTCCGCAATCGCTGTCGAGTTGTAAACGGCCGAATAAACGCAATGGGCGTTATGTCCGCGCGGGGCGCCCAGTTATCGCGCGGCGATAACCGGCTATTTTTATCGGCCTCGACTCCTCCGCGCGGCTTAATGACTCGGGAGGGTAGGGGGGGATTGCGTGGGTGAAGGCGATAGCCGGGCTTGAACCCGTTTTTTTTTTAATTGCCCCCGCGCGCCCTTTGACTCCTGCCCGATGATGAATACGCGGGCCGTTCTACTCGCTTGCGGCTTTACGCGGAGCAGTTGAAGCAACGGACACAGTGCGAGTCGTTACTCAAACGGAGTATAGGTTTTCTATTTCGTCATTTCACAGGCGTCGCGCCGACGCGTCATGGTGTGTAACGGAATTGAACGTTGTTTTTACTTCCCTAGTAGCATGTAGCGTTTTGTACGCTTTAAAAAGAGTAGAATCGTCACCTCACGGCTATAAGATTAAATTCGAATATTCGCACAATTTTACTGTGTCAATTTTAGTGCGCTATTTATTAACCCATTTTTTAGGTACTAAATCTGTTAGGAATCATATATGCGTATTGATTTAATAAAAGCCGAATTCATTTGAAAATCATCGAGTAATGCAGTATAAAGATTTAAAGGATAAATTGGGTGTATAATGTATATTTACCCAATCAACGTGAGTGTTCATAAATGAACACTAAAGCAATACAATAAAATTCAAATGCTCATTTAACAATGATTTTGAGGCATTCATACATAATTTTATGCAAAGAGTATGTACAATCGCAAGTAGGTTTTCAATAAATTGAATAGAGCCAATTTCATTTTCATGCTGCAGACACAATGAAAGATGTATTACCTTCTAAACAGGAGCATAATTTATAATTTGAGATGCGCATTATTAAGCCATAACGATGTTTATGTAAATATTAAAAGTAATAAATTATTATTTGATGATTTATATCGTTAAAATTAGCCTTGTTCAATGAATAATTAATTAGTCACGCGATAGAAGTTGATCGCATGGGCTGCATCCTGCCATTTATAAAATATCGATTTATTAGGGTGATCTATATATTGTAATGAATATTCATCTATAAAGATATTATGTTACTCAAATTTCCATTGTGATCATGTTACGATTACAAATATTCGCCCCACATAGCTGCCTCGAGTCAATACTACAATAATTTTATCAAAAGCTGGAGTATTCATAGGGGAACAGAGCCTATTGTGAAGACTAATTAGATTCTAATTCTAAAGTATATAATTAATTTCATCGCAGATCAATAATGTTCGCCCAAAGTTTCATCAAAGCTGTTACCACAGCAACTTGGAATAGTCAATCACCTTCATTCGGGCTAAAAAAAAAGTCTTGCGCACCCACCACAATTAGGGGCGGGTAGTCGGTGAACCCAACAAACCGACCCCTGCAAGCCGCTCGCTTTGAAAAGAAGCCGCGGCGGCGCGACGGCCCCCATCGGCGCGCAATTATTCCGGAGCGCCGTGGCGGCGGCGCATCTCGAGGGCGATCCCAATAAATCCGCGGGGCTGCCGCGGGGACGTAAAGCGGCGCGGAAAGCCGGCCGGGCGGCGCTTAGGGCTCATATAATCCGCGGGCACAAAGCGGCGCGCGGCGTTTTGTACCCGCCGCGGGCGTTTACGCGCGCGCGTCCGCCCGCTTTTTCCATGACAATGCGCGGCGCGGCCTCGGGGCGCCGGGGCGATAAAGCGCGTTCGGCGCGCCCATCGGCCCCGAGATAAAGCCGCCCCGAGGCGGCCGCATTCAGAAGGGCCCGCGACTTATTATCCTGTTATAACCTGTCTTTTATCCCGGGATCGCGCGCGCGCCCGCGTTTGTTTTACCAAAGTCCCGGGGGCGCGTTTATTGCCGGGCGTTGCACGCGGCCCTCGTAAAAAGGCCCGGCTTATTTGAGATAATGCCGGGCCGTTGTTGCCCAAGCGCGGCGCTCGACCGTTTTTCCGGTCCTTTGTGCGCGGCGCGTTGACACTCTTGTCAGTCAATGGGTTCATTTACGCCAAGCGGGATACGCATGTAGGTCCATGAAGAGTCGCTTTTTTTTCCACGTCCGCGTTTCCGCAGCTTTTTTATTTATCAAGACTTCCCGCACGGAAGATTTGGCTTTACATCATATTCTGTCCATTGGCTGTCCATTCATGCGTGACTCTCCGGGATTGAACTAGAATAGACCTGTATGCAAAACCGCAGGTCAACTGTCGCTCACAAGTCGTTAAATAAAAATCATTGAATTCTCATGAAAATGTTCGTTACGTTTACAATTTTCCTCAACATACATTCTGAAATCCTTGAATGACGTCCCATGGCTTTCGAGTCAAAAGGTCGGCGGGGTAATGCACCCTCTTGGCGACTAATTAAAATCCTGGGGATTTCACGCGGCGCGACTCGGGCTCCCCGCGTCCGGGCGGCCAGACGGCGACGCGGGCCGGCTCCTTTCGCGCTCGCGAGAGTGTGACCCCGGCGGACGCGCCCGCGATTACCCCCACGCAATGACGTCCCGCCGTCCCGGGAATTCCCCTGAAAAATTGCCCCGAGGTCCTCCTCCGAGGCACCGCGTGCGCCGGCAAATTAGCCCCTTGATTTCCATAACGAGGCGCGGGGACCTCGGCGAAGCGCCCCGCATAAAACCGCCCGGGGAAGGAATTAAGCGGCCGACGGGCCTTCTTTTCCCTAATGCATGCATACGCGGGCCGCTTCCTCCTTTATGCGGCCCGTGTATCTATACACTCGGCGTCCGCGTCATCTAGCGCATCCCCGGGGGTGATTGCCGCGGGCGGCGAGCTGTGCGCCCGTCCGCCCTCGTCGACGGGTGTACCTGTGGGCGACGCGCACGCCGGGGATCGATGATAAACCGGGAAGCCCGCGAGGCGCCCTGGCGACGGGGTCGCAAGCATTGCGGCCCGAGCCCCGAGCAACCTGTGGAATTCCTCGGCCCGGCTTTATTTGAGAGCTCCTCTCCCGGAGAAATTACGGATAAAATGCAGGTGAGACGAGGGAGCCGAGCCCTGAAACTGGAGATGGCCGCCGCGGTCCTCGTTACCCCCACCCACTTGTCCGTTCTTTTTTTGTATTTTTCCGCCCAAGAGAGAGAAAGAGAGAGACCAGCCACGCATATATATATATATCCCTCATTTGCCCCCCGCGAAATGAGCGCGGCCGGAGCTTCCCCGGCTTATTTATGCTCGATTTATCAGCCGGTCCCGGGAGCGGTTTTTCCTCCCGTTGCCAGGGGCTCCGCGGCGCTCCTTTGGCCGCGCGCATCTCGCAAACGAGTATTTACATGCGATTACCACGGCGGGGGCTTATTTGTTGCACAGCCGGGCGACCGGACGAGTTACCCGAGTGCCTTCGTAACCCGAGCGCCGGGCGGAGGCGCCCGGGACGACTCCAGGAGGCCGGCCTCTGTACCCAAAGAGCCAATTCGTTCCAACTCGATTAAAACGAGTGTTGCAGTTTATCGAAAGGAACTGCGACTGGTCGGCTAGACGAGTCTGCACCTGTTCTTTCATTTCGATTAACGTCAAGTTAACAGGATGTAATCGAGCTAACGATTAATCGATAATGCGATTTTCCACGCGTCTACGGTGGGGCTTTCGTTCGCGTCGATAAATAAGCAGCAAGGGGTTGAATCGCTACAAAGAAATACCGCTTTATTCCTCGAGCAGCTAATGTAATTCCGATTCCGCTGCATTCGCAATGGATGTGCCATTCAACCAACCCAACCCATTCTTGTACTACTCTTTTTTTTTAAACGATTCTCATAAAGTCTTTATCGGGTAGAAGCTAAGCGTCTGTGTACATTCATGCCTCCTTCAACGCAAACTACCTACATTTTTTTTTAAAATTAAACTTTTTTTTCTCATTCATTACGGATATTGGCTGGGCAAATTTCCTTGATTCTACAGTCGATTGATTAAATTATCAGGACAAATAATTCCTTTATCCTCCGGAATATCCGTTATTCTCTGATCGTTTCAAAACATGTTGTAAACTTAGTTTTACTCTAAAGACCTTCGCACGATACATGGATTTTCACCGGCTGACTTTCCTCCCGAATTCTAGACTACGTGCCGCGGGCCACTCCGCGCGCGACCCGAAATTACCTCCACCAGGGCGCGACTGCAGTTGCTGGCCGCAAGCCGAATTCGAGACCGCGCCAGTCAGGGCCCGGGCGGAAAAACCCAACCGTCCTTAACCTCATTCCGACCGACGGCCAAGCCTTCCTCTCGCCACGCTTGTCGCTCTGCAGAAAGCTGGCTCCTGGCGACCGGTGCGCCTCCATAAAGGACAGATGTCCCCAGGGAAAAGGCGTAGGGAACGGGGAAAGAGGAGCGACCTCCGTGGCGGCTAACCCGAAGCTCTCCCCAATCATTCCCCTTAAACTCGCAGACGCGCATTCGTAGCTGTAATAGCTTTTCACTTATGTAACACACCGGCTCTGCCTCTCCGCGCGGGTTAATCCACACCGAACACGAATAGTTTTATTTTGCCAGCCACGACACAAAAGCGCGAGCGCGTTAGAAGGTACAAAAAAGTAAAGGAGCACAAAATTAACCTTTTTTTTTCTCAAGTGCACTCTTTGTTGAGAGCGTCTTTTTTCTCCATTTACCAAATCACTCGTTGACTCGCGGTCTGCGGCTCAAAGCGATACTCTTCAAAGCGGCCCATTAAGGCGTGGCTGCAACTTAACGCGCCGCAACTGGAAAGCCAAGTATGTAAATAGCCCACCGCGAGGCCGCCCCCTTAATACAATCCGCGAAAGTTGGACAAAGTTAAATCTCCTTTCGCGAGTTACCTGCGACTCCCCGGCGAACCTTTGTCCTTAAGAAATTCAGTGCGCGTGGCGTAACCGTATAACTAATTGTTCGGCATGAACGAAATTCGGTAAACGCCCGCGTAATACACAAGCGGCGGTCTTTCGTCAAAGTTTCCAAGCTGCTTGCCACGGTATTGTTTTTCGGGCTTCCCTAGTTGATCACCTAGAGACAGAGTGATGCTCAATAATGACGCCTTCACTTTATTCCTAATGCCACTTGTTTATTGTTAGTGCAAAGACGAACATTGTAAAAACTATTCTGCATATACTTATTGTAACCCAGAAACTGGAGTAAATGGCGTATGTGTTGAAAATGTAGGGCTACTATTATATCTAGTGTGCTTCAAGTGTATATATATGTATCTGCATAGAAATTCTCTTTTTTATATTTGTTCAAACAGATTGGATCGAAATGTTTGAAAGTCGTCTAAAAGCAAATTGTATTCCGATCTAGATTCAAAGTCCACGGCAACAAAAGTTCGGTTTCAACTATGTAAATTATTGAGTACAATTATATTTAAAGTAGTGAAACATGAATCGATTCACGGACTTGAGAAAAATTAGACTGATTCGTGTCCACAAACAAAGCTGGATTAACGAATGTATCGGTTTTGCATTAGGCGGACAGAGGACATCGTTTATGCAGGCATGTATATAAATATAAAGTGGAGCGAAGAATCGCAGAAGCGCTCGCGGAAAATCTAAAAGTGGAACTGTCAAGCAAACAATAAGGATTCAATCGGTATTATTTAAAAAGCTTCATAAAACCATTTGAAAGCCGATGAATCCACTATATCCGCAGCATGCATGAGAAATTTGACAAGATGAATCTTTTATTGGGCTATACGGGAGGGTTATGCAAGGAGGACGAGGATGAAAAATAGGATTTTCATGTCCCGAATGGCGGGAATGGAGGTCGCGAGGAGAGCTCTCGAGGCTCGTCAAAGTGGAAATCGGTCGAGCTAAAATAAAAGGCCGAACCGCGGAGGGGCGGCAATCGATACACGCCGGCGGCGCCCCGCCGAGCTAATTCGGCCGCGCGCCGCCGCCGCCGCCGCCCTCGCGGCCTCTCGCCCTTTGTCCGCGAGAAGGAGGCCCCCGCTAATCGCATTAGCTGCCCCCCCCCCTCCGGGGAAAACAAGGACTCGGCCGCTCGCGCCCGGAGATGGGAAAAAAAGAGCCACTTTGCAATTTCCGCGCGGGCCAATCCTCGGCCGCCGGGGCCTTATCGCCGCTCCTTTAAGCGCCCGGGTAAATAGACTGCGGGCGCGGCGCCTAATCCCTCTCGGCCGCCTCGGCGCCCTAATGCCGACTCGCCTTCTTCCTCCCCCCGCGGGCAGGCGGCGGACAAAGAACTGTTGCGCCGCTCCCGCTTTGCCTGGGCGCCCTCCAATTTCCCGGCTTTTCCCGCGCGGCGACGCGGCCCGAGTTTCGCGGAGGAGCGGCACTTTGCCCGGTCCCGAACCTCGGCGAACAAAATATTTCCCTCGGCGGGGCATGTTTGACCCAGTTGCCGGGCGAGGGCGCCTCCAGGAAGCCGGGCGACGGCTCTTGTACTTCCCCGCGGGGATTCCCCGGGAATTCGCCTCACGTGTGCCGAGGGGGCGTTATGGCCGCCCTCCGCTCGGAAATCTCGCTCCCCGTTAATTTTGTTGTAACTCCGGTCATGCCGGGACTTTCCGCGGAACTGCGCCCGCGGGGCTTGCCCGCTCGAAAGACTCGAGTTTATTTTATCGAGTTTCGAAGTACGGCGGCCAAGCCCGCCCCGCCCCATCGACAAATGTTATTTCATCGCGCCGGCGCCGCGCGGCATTACAACGAGGGCATATTATTCGCGCGGCCGGGGAGCCCAGCCCGGTCTGTTGTCCCGCCCTCGCGAGCCGCGCGATCAAAAAGGCCGGCCGGTTCGCTGCTTTTGTTCCCGTTTCTCCCCCCCGGGAGACTGAGGCGCTAATTGCCCCGGCCGAGGGCCTCTTTCTTTCGCGTACACTCCGCGGAAGAGCCGCGCGGCCGAGCGAGTCAAGTGCCGCGGGCGGAGGCGCAGCCGCGAGCAAGTTGAACAATTAGGAACTTTGCGCGGCCCCCTGAGATTTGATTATGTTTTCGGTCCGGCTGTGTCTGCGCCAATTCTCTCATTAAGCCGGCCCGGCGGATGCGCCTTTCGCCGGGATAATTAAATCCTACCCCTCGAGATCGAGGTTCTCCGCGGCGGGGAAATGTCGACGCTTACGCTCCCGAACCTCGGCGGCCACCATTTGGATTCTTCCTCGTTGATCATATACGTACCCGAAACTCGGCGCGTCTCGGTTCGCCTCGCTTCGTTTTCCCTCGTCTCGTTATTCGTTAACTCACGCGCGATCTAAAGTAAAGTAATCTGGATCTAGAGGGGCTTAGGGCTGCATTCGAAACCGATGCCGAAACAATCTCAAGCCAGATAAGCATCTTTAATTTAAACGCCTCGAGTGTAAGATATTCCATTGAGCTTTGTAACAAAAGTAATATTGGCTACTTTTATGCATTGGAATCGTGTGAATACTTAATTAAGATTATATCGTCAAACCACGGCGAGTCCGGGTGTGCAGACGTCACCCGAATTGACCAACACCAAATCTGAATAGCGTAAGATCAGTACGGCTGCCTCGAATCAACAGACTCGATTACTGTCGCCAGTCAGTTAGCTGCTACGAGATGCTTTGCACAGTAAGTGCCCGGCCCTCTATATGTTCTCCATCCTAAATTCCTAATCAATTCACCGATTATCAGAATGGAACTCGAGTCACAAACCAGATGCCGTGCGCGTTATCAGAAACCTAGTAATTGACCTCGTCACCGTATTCCAACGTGAGCGTTGTCGTTATGCTGACGTACCCACGACTCACATAACTAACCGCCAATTCGCGAAATCGCTCCAGGGGTCGAAAGGATCCATATACCTCCGATAATCTGCTTTTCAGATAGACTGACTATTCGCATAAATCTTAGATTTAGAAATAACTGCTGTAACGGATATGGCAGGTACCCTCGATTCCAAGGACCTCCATCAGAGTTATGTATAAGCTTAAAATCGTTCGAAATATATAAGTTGTAACATTGTTATACCTTTTCCGAGTAAGCTTTTATGCCCCCTTAAAGCATATATTTTCTTTTAAAGTTAACAACGACTTAACTAAAGTCTTTATTGCTATCTGAAATTACACAACAGTGTATAGTAGAACATCCGAAAGCGTTTCAGTTAATAAGACTGTTTATTAAATAGCAACGTAGTTTTACTATTAGTATTTCATTACTCCCCCCCCCCCTTCCCCTGAAAGCATTGCAAATTTTGCAAGGGATGTTCTAATGAATACGTTACGATTCCATATAAACTGTTTAATTAGATCCTTGGGAAGGAAAACGTTGCTTTAGCGTGCCATTAAATGATGCAAACTGCCTTTTCTCAATAAAAATAACGCGTATCGCGTATAATATCATAAAAATATACTCACAATGTACATAATCTAGATTCGAAAAGATTGTATAGCCACAACATTGATAAGCACGCCATCGGAGGACGGGAAGCATATACTTGGCTCGGCAGACGGCCTACATCATCATCGCCGTATTTTAGTGACTTTGGCCACAGTTAACCCAACGGCCCCGCATAACTATGCAAGTCTGCACGTGCTATCGGAGCGGGACGAATCAGTGAGGTCGCGGACGCCCCCGTAAACAGGAGCGCGGGCTGAATTCCAGCGTCGCCGAGTTATTTTTCCGGGGCTTCCTTTTATCCGGCGGATCCGCGCCGGTATAATTGAACGACGTCCATCTTCCGGGGGCGCGGGGCGGCTGGCGCGCGCACAATTCTCCATTCCATCTGTCTGGCCGTCGGCCGACTGCCGCCCCGTCCATCCATCCGACCCCTCCTCTCCCCTGTACCCGTCACGGCTGCCTGCTTGCTTTGCGCTTATACCTCCCGCGGATATTAGCGCGCGAGTGCGCGCGCAGTCCATTAAAAGCCGCGAGTCGCGCGGCCGACGTGACGATAACAGACGGCCTAAGTGCCGGCCCCTCCCCCCGGCCCCTGTGTGCTTTATCGACCGGCCCTTCGACGGCTCCTTCAGCCGGCTGTTTTCCTTCCGGAGCCTTTCCCCCCGCGCCTCGGATTTAAGTCGGCGCGCGGGCCCACTTGCCCCGAGTGCGCCCGCGGACTCGCCCAATCTAATTAGGAAGCGCGAGGCCGCCACTTCCCACGCTCGACCCGGTGCGAACGTCAACAGCAGGTAAGTGCCCGGGTGGCAGTCGCGCCGGCCCGATAATCCAATTGGGCTAATAACGGCCCCGGGCCCACTCGATATTCATTCTATCGAGTGGGCCGGGCGAGCCGCCGGCTGCCGGGCGTCCGCCCCCCGTAATTAGCACTCGATAACGCGGCGCATTAGGCGTGGCCCTCCGGTATAAACGTCGCTCGCAGGGAGCCGCGCCCGTCCCCGGGCGGCTCGCCCGTGAATAAGTTATCGCGGGCACCTGTTAGTCCGGGCGCGAGGAAAGAAGGGGAGGAGGGCCGGCGCGACGGTAATTCCCCTGATTAAACGTATTCTTCATCCGGGCGCGCGGGGCCCCCGGCGCATTATGAATTCAGCGGCGAGCGCGCGCCTCGGAATGCGCGGCCCGCCCGCGGGAATTATTTAGGCCGGGGCGCATCGCCGCGCGGCGGCCCCTTCCTTTAAGCTTAATTTCGCGCGGCCCCTTGAAAAATTAATGCCCGGGGCGCCGCGCGCCCGTCCCCCCACCTTTGCTTTTTCATAACGGCCCGGGGATTAATTAAGTGCCGCGGCGCGCGCGAGCCGCCCGCTGTTTAGTTGTTGCGCGCCCGCGTAATTTATGAAAATGGAAACGGCCGTCTCGCAAGTTGCGCCCGGGGCCCCGGGAGTTTTCCGGGCTATCGGAATACCCCCGGGGCTTCGGCGGCCCGGCCGATCGCCCGGGCGCGCATTCACCGCATTCGCGAATTCATAATCCCGGGGTGTATAACTACGGCCGGGCGCCACTCGTTGATAAGTCGATGAATACCGGCAAAATTAGCGGGGGCTAACTTTGGCTTTTCGACGCGGGCCAAAGCCCCGATGATTTAATGACGCCGTCTAATCCGCCGAGTTATGCCGCTGGATTTATGCTGGCTGGTCCGAATAGACCGCTTATCGCTTTATCGGGGCCACTTTTGGTCAAGTGCACCCGACGTTATTAAGTTTCAAACTGTTGATAAAGATTAACTGCCTTTTATCGCAACGATTGTTATTAAAATCTCCCTGACATGTTGCGTTAAATCTGTGATAATCCTCATTTTACGCGTATGTCACGGGTCGCAGTATGTCATAGTTAAACTCCTACAGTGCATCAGCAGTCTGCCGAATCGCGTAGAGTCTATAACCAAGAAACCGTCAGTTTCGGAACATCATCATATAACTGGCTTGTATTCGCTATTCCTCTACAACTCCTCTATTCTATTTGATTGAGTCTACCCGTGTTTTCATTAACTAACAAGTTTGTTGTTAAAGTCTTCATGTAACCAAAGAGAATAAATTTAATGTAAGCTATATAAATCATAAATGTTTAACCCATTCAACGATAGTTGTTATAATCCTCATATATAATCCACTCCATAATTTTATTTCAACGGTTTTATAAAGAGATGTTATAAAAGGTTTTTAGTGCTATATTAAAAAGTGTTATCAACATAATGCCACCTTTCTTGCCTAATAAGTAAATCATTATAGTTATATATTATCATTCAATTAGTCTAAACATTATATTACTAAGTATCAGTTTATTGTACTATATATCTCGAGTTTGATATTGTGAGTCTGAACTCAACAGTCATTATCTGCAATAGTGTTTTGAATAATATTGAATAAATAAAGGGTTGAATAAGAAAATAATTAATATAAAGCTGCGTAAGAGTCGTGTGTCAGAATAATAAAAATAGTGAGACTTTTGTCGTGCGCAATACCTGAAGTAATACAGCCCCATACATTGTCTATCCATCAACACCTTTGTTCATTGCGCTGTCAAGTGAATACAGTCGCTGCAGCGAAATATAGCGGCTACGTATTTCCCGTACATTTTAATGCTAACAAAATAGTCACAACATCATATGCTACCTTGTGCACTTGACGTCAATTGGTGTACGTGAACTCGTATTACTTCGTATAAGGAGCTTACATTATTTAATCCTCAACAGGATGCTTAAAAATTATAATTAAACTTTTACGATTGTAATTACTGTGTATTATTTACGTGTGCCTTTGAACACAAAGATCAGCAGTTTATACGACTTATTTTCGTATATTGTAATTACAAAAGATATTTTATCGTAACATATTCATTTGTTTGAAGTGGACAACATCACATGTTTATTTAAAGAGAACGACAAGAAAGTTATTTTAAATCATGAAAAATGTACTAAAGCATTTGAAATGGCAAGTCATTTTATTCTTGCAATGTGAAGATCCTGGAAAGAGGCCTGGTAAATAATAAAAAACCTAACGCGCTCGAGCGAGCGTTGGTTCAGCTAGGAAAGAAAAGTTGCTCATCCCTGTACGTAAGAAGATAAGCATAAGCCCCACTATGCTACAAAATGTTTTATCAAAAAGTTCTTACCTCGATTCCTCGGTATCTCTCGCTCTCGAGCCAAAACGTGCACTCGGCGAAATCGAGAGAAAGGGCTTATTTATAGAGAGGCAATCGATGCGGACGTCGCATCGGCCGCGCACCTTGCCAAAAACCCACGGCGGCCATTCGGGCAGGCGCGGGTCGAATCGGCTGCAAAAGCGTGTAAGCCCGTCCGCGTCCTCGGGCTTTGCCCCGCGGCGTTATTTACGTCGGCGGTAGACGCAGACCGGCGCGTCCCATGTGGCCTCCGGTTAATTAACCGGGGGCCCTCGGCGGGGGCGCTCGCGTCACCCGCCGGCCCCCCGCAGTCGTTCTCGTGGCAATCGCCCCGCGCAAAACTTGGCGCGCCGGCGTTCCGTTAATGCGCCAAGTTTGCGAGACGGCCGCTGCGGGGTGCCCGAATGGCTTATCGAACGGCGCGTCAGCTTGTTATACCCGCGGACACCCCGGATTTTTTTTTCCAGGGCGCTACACGCCGGATACTTTTATGCCCCCAGACTTTCGGGGAATCATTACGCTTATTGTTGCACACGCGTGAAACAAGCCCGCGTGAAATCGAAGGCGATGCGGGACAATCGTTCCTCGGCTGCGGACTTTTGTCGGAGGACGAAAAATTTCTCCGCGACAATCTCTGGGCATTATTGGAATTAGTATTGCCGAGGCCATTATTTCGCGGGGAATCGAAAAATCGTATCTGCATACAACGACTCGCGATTCGACTGGCCAACTTTCCGCGGCGGAGCTCCGGGGCCGAATGGAAAGTCGATGCCAATGGCATTGGTCGTTCGATACCACGATTATTACCACTCGTCCAAGTACACTTTTTATAGGTTATCTCTCGAGCTATTTTATAAGAGCCCCAGGGCCGTTAGTTTCCATTTTATGCCCTCGGCGCAGGGCGGCCCTTGCCTCCTCCTCTCCGACTACCGTCTTAAATACGATAAGCCACGAATACCAGAGCGTTCGTCCAGTGTAAATAGAGCCCTCGAACGACTATCTTCTTTCGGCTGTCGGCCGAATTGAATTATTCCGCTCGGCCAATTACACGAGAGCCGGCGACAAAGGAATATGCCCGCGTCGCGGTCGGGATTCTCCGCATCTGCATAACTCATCAGGATAAACCGTCCGAAAAATAAGAAGAGCGCGGGGAAGCGGCGATGATCACGAGAGCCGCGCGGCTTCGCTGCGATTGCCCGTAAAACTTTGGGATTGCGGGGCCATCGCGGGACTCGATGTCATTTGCGGAGCCCGGGGAACAAGTCGTTCAATCGCCCGGCCGAATCTCCTTTCCGCCTGGGACACGCGCGCCGAGTGTCCCAAAATTTTCAATCCAAGCCCCGCAGCTGCGGGGAAAAAACGCGATTAATCCCAGCGTAAGGGCATTTCCCGCAATGCTCTTGTTCTTCTTGTCAAAGAATGGACGGATATCCGAAAGCGCTGACAAAACGATTCGACGTATATCTTTGATTTATCGACAAGTTGGAAATTCGTTTTGAAATCGTTTACAGGACGCAGGAAACATAAAGGGATCGAAAGAATCGAAAGGATTTTGGATGCCATCAATGAACGAATTTGTTATTGAACGAAATACGAGTTCACTGATAGATTTTTCGAGTCTATTTTTTAAATAAATGCCTAATGATTGATAGATTCTATTGTTATGTTCTAGGTCCTTACATTACAATCCTGTATGGTAAATTTGTCAAAAATACGACCGTGTCCACATATAAAAATATAATAGAATGTAATAAAAATATAATAAAATCTCTCTGAAAATATCATAAATTCACTAAAACGGGTACTCAACTATGTAGAAAGAATTAATACAAATAGCGGGCTGGTTATAGTAATTTTGGTGAAAAATGAAGAATAATGTTGAAATATGTAAGGAATCCTTTTCTTACACAAATAGCGTAAGGAATTGGCAGCGTAAACTGACCGTGACTCGAGCAAAGATCAGAAGGCATGTGCTTGAAACTGACCTAGGAGAAAGAGAGCGTGAGGGTGTAACGACCGCGCGTCGATGCACAGAACCCAGTGAAGCCCCCCTCGCACTCTTTCTCGCGGGGGCGTCTGGCATTGTGCATTCATCGGAGGGGGCGCCGGCCCTCTAATTAAAACGCGTGTTTATATTCCCGGCACGGAAGCGGCGGCGGCCGCCGATTCCTCTCGCATTTTCGTTTCCTCTTGTTTGCCCCGCCGTCGCCGGCGCCGCCGCCGCTCCCCCCAGAGAGCCGCAGTCGCGGAAGTTCGGGCCGAGGCAGCCGGAGCGCCCAAGGAAAACACAACGGAGAAGAACGCAGGCGGAAAGTAAACCAGCAAGCCGCTGCAAGGTTAATTGCTTCATCGCTGCGCCCCCGCCTCTTCCCGAATCTCCTGCAGGCACTCGGCCCGCGTTCTAAGCCGCTTTGAGGCTCTCGCGCCGCGTCCGGAGGCTCATCGGAGGACTGCGTTGCCGGGCGCTCGGAAATGTACACCGGCAGACACGCGCGCTCGTATCCTCGTGTGTAACCAAGTGAAACAAAGCTCGATGGGACGCTGCCGGGGATTTGCGAGAGTAGGCTCACCTGCAAGTACCGCGATTGCCCGATGCAGAAAAATGTGTTTTAATAAAAGTTAATTGAAGGTCCTTTGTCAATAACCGAGCCGCGCTCGTTTTTTTTTTCTTTTCCAATTTGATCAATTGCATAATTCGTTACAGCAAATCCAATAACACGAGCCGCTACGTGTGCGGCCCACGCGGCCGACGGTCTTTACAACGCAACTGTTTGCCCGCGTCAGGTGTCCGAAAAGTGGTCGAAATCGTTCAATTTGTTGAATAATGTAGATGATTGATAAAATGGACGTCTCGCGCGCGCGCAAAAACAAAGGGCCGCACAACGAAACACGGTGTCGGGCCGCGCGGATAGAGCGCGGGCCGGCCCCACCCCTCCGCCCGCCACCACCGCCGCGATTTATTGTTATTCGAAAGCACACTATAACAATGCCGCGGAGGATTTGAGGCGGGCTATTTTCGTGCGCCCGCGGAGTTTTATCGACGGAAGCTCGTAAATAACCGAAAAACTCGGGCGTCCGCGGGGCCTCGGCGCGGCGAAAAAATGCAAATTTGTCAGGGGAACGTATTTATGTTCTCGCAAGTAGAAATAATCGGATCGAGTCAGACGGTGGGCCTCGGCCTTTTTCGCCCCCCCACATACGACGCCCGCGCGCCCCGTATAAATTCCCCGTAAATCAAGCTGGCGCTCGAAGCCTCCCGGGCGAAGGAAAATGCATAACTGGCCCGCGTCCGCAGGCCTGTAACAAACGCCCGCGTAATTGGCGCGCGCGCGCCACGAATTAATTAGCCCGCGGGCCGACTTATTACAAAGCGCAACGAATTAGCGGCTGCGCCCGGGCGCCCCGGCATTCAATCCGCCGGTTAATTCCGAGGCGATAAACCGGCTGCCGCGCCGGAAGATAGCCGCGGATGCAGCGGCCGAGGCCCGGGCTCGCGCGAGGGGAAATGGCTCCGAGCGCGCACGCGAGGCCTCGCGCCTCCCCGTTACGCAATGGCCCTTCCGAGCTACGGCTGCGCGTATATTTCGGGGTCGAAGACCGCCGCGAAGAAGGGCGGGCCTATCTCCTGTTGATGCTAAGCAAGCGCCATCAAATTATCGGCGGCGCTTGCAGGCGGGGGGAGGGAGGGGCGCGCGTGCCGCGGGAAAAAGGGCCGGGAGAGCGGGGGGGGAGGGAGGGGGGCGACCGAGGGGCGGGGCAATCGGGCGCGTTGTGCGCGCATTACACGGGGGTCCCCTCATGAATATGTACGCCGACCGCGGCCGGCATGCGAGTCGGCCCGCCAAAAGCGCCGCCCGGGTCTTTGAGACCGGGCGGTCCCCCCACCCCCCGCCTCCCCGCCGCGGAATCCAGTCGCGCTTTTGGCAGACGAGCTCTCCTTGTGTTCCAGTGAAACGGCGCTTTTATACAAATGCACTTCACTTACGCGCTGATCCCGCTGCGGTGATTCGTCGGATTTCTGCACCGCCGGCCCGGCTCGCTCGCTCCGCTGCGCCTGCGCATAAAGATTTTATTATTAATGGTTAATATCTCGAGGTCTTTATATTAGCCAAAACACAACGCTAGGATTTCTGAGGGGTTGTACAACGCCGACTCACGGCACTACAATTACAACCCCCAAATCCAAGCGTAACTCCCTGTTGATGCAGTTAAATACATTATCATACATTAAAATTTCCAGTGCCTAAACAAGCAAGTAAAAACTAAAGCAACATGCATCAAAATGAATTATTCTTGAAGATATAGTTTAAAAAATATATAATATACTTATATTCGGTTATTCTAGTTTTTTATAATATACAGGTAATTTATAATATACTAACTCTCTAAAAGTGAATCAGTGAGTACACGCGGGTCATTGATAACATTAATGAAAATATACAGTCTTTTTAGTGAACAGTTTTAGTGATTTTAGTGATCAATTTATTACTTATTTGCTAATGACCTGATTTTTACTTTAATGGATTTTACTGAATTATTTTTAGAGAGTAGTACCACTTAGTCTAAAAGAGGATTCGTAATTCTATTCCTTGAAAATCTACAAATAAAAATCATTAATATAGACAGGCAGTATCGTATTGACTTCGGGAGATATACACATAGTATATGAATATATTCCAAAAGAGTGTACAGCAAACTGTAACATGACCTTGTTAACCAGTGAAAATAGCCTGATCAATTACTCTTGAATGATTTAGTGAAACAATCTCGATCTCGCTTTGCTGGCTAGTGCATAATTTACGAGAGGCCGGTTTTGGGCTAGCGCGGGGCCGATCGAGTGGCAGGTGTCCGCCGAGCCAATAATCACGCCGCTCCCCCCGGGGGCGCTTAGGAGCCGGCCGGCTCGTAAAACCCCCCGCTGCGCCCGCATCACCAGGAGACCGCGCGCCGCTCTCCTCGAAGCGGCGCCGGGGACTTTTCGCGGGCGGCGGCGCTGGCATTTAAAGAGCCACAGGCGGGCGGGGCCGAATCGATATCGGCGTCTCCTCCCCGATTCGCCGGCGTCTTTAGCCCCCGAGCGCGGCCGGGAAGCGCCGCCCGGATAAAGAGGACTCTTTCAATTTCCTTAATGCTGCCCCCGCCGCCGCCGCCGCCTCCCTTACACCGGCTTCCTTTTTTCACTCCCGGCCCGGCGGCCCTCGTGCGTTTAGCGGGCGAGCCAGATTGTTGACCGGAAGGCCTGTCGCGGCTGTCGGCGCCCGCGAGCGCCGCTCCGCTGATTTTCTAGTGCGCTCGCCGGCCGCCCCGTGACAGCCGCTTGCCCAACTCTTTCGCGCGGCCTGCTGCCGAGCAAATTAATGCGCTCCTATTACCGCGGCTTTTCCTGTTATTATAGCGACGAGAACGCCGCCTGCGATGGGGTATTAACCTAATTGGATAGTACAAATGTTATTATGCGCTTTATGCGTATACGACTGGGGCGCTCTTAAAACATCTCCGTGGGTACTTCAATTAAATAGATATCGATTTTAAATCGAAACCCGATAATGCCTGATAGGCCCTTGGATGATTCTGCTTAATGCGACCAAACTATATCTAGCATTACAGGAGAGCTGGTTCAATAAGTAATACACTTCTCCTGCTATTATAATTATAACGTTGTGGCGGAATAATTTATTCGCCTCATAAAAGTGTAAGCTAAACCACTTTTTTCTTTAAAATTAATTAATCGCCATGTACTCTATACGGAATATTAATAAACAATGCTACTTTGACGTGTTCATTTTCATTACGCCAACTACCCTACATTCATAGAAATACTACCCACATGGGCAATTGTTACAGTCGCTGTATGACTAATTTATTGCAGTAGTTTATTGGACTACGTGCATTAATTTCACGGCGACTGGATGTACGATACCAGGCAGGGCGGACACATTAAGCGACCGCGCACTGACGATTTATCAGGCGCTTATAAGGAGGCGTCCGTAAAAAGCTCCCTTTACAGGCCCTTTTACTCCTACTTAAGTTTGATGTTGATATATAAACAACGCTATCGGTATAATTTTTTTCTTTTTTTTTTTCGCCGAAATCACCGAGCTCCGCTTGCATCTATCTCGATGGCCCGTAAAGCGCCGCGCGAGCACCAATACTCGCACAAGTAAGCAGCCGCGGATCCGAGGGCGCGCCCTTAAGAGCCCTTTACGAGGCGGTTGTAAAGCACAATTATCTCGTGAAAGGGCGTTTTTCGAATTCCGAGATTAGGCCGCGCCGGGGCGGATAAAGCGGGTGTATCTCGGCTGGGAAAAAACTGTCGACCGGCGCCGAGACAATGAGTCGCGGGGGTCGGAAAAACGCGAGCGAATCTGGGCCGAGCGCTCGGTCTTGTTACGGGACGCGGAGGGCGATGTACTCCCCCGCGGCGGCTCTTCCTAATCGAGCGGCGACGCGATTCCTGGGGGAAGAGCAGGGGGGGGGAAGGGGCCAGAGGGGGGGAGGGGGAGGTAAGGCCGGCGCCGCCGACAGCTGAATGGATGGCCGGGGCTAAAAGGATGCCTGCGCCCGCGGCCGCCGATCATTGTTGACTCGCCGCCTGAGTTATTCCGGGGATGTTTCAATTTGTTCGGGGAATTGCGAGTCCCGCCGGCCCCTTTATACCGGCCGGGCTCGATCTAATTACTTTTTTCCGGGGAATAAAATGCAGAAACTCGCTGCCGGGCCCGGCTTTCTTCTATCGGCTCCGAGGGCACGCGTCACACGGTCCAATCGACAAATAGTTTTCGATAAAGGCGATATCCGCGCACGGCCCACGGGAGAGAGGCCGAGCCATTTTCCTCGGGCACTTAATCCTCCTTTTGAGATTACGAGTGAATTGCGAGTTTATGTTAAATCCGCGAGCGGGAATTATGAAAGTTCCGTCACTGGTGAAGTCTCGATGAAAAAAATGGGTGGGGTGCAGACCCGACTCGCCTTTAGATTTAAATCTATTAAGCTTGCCGTAAAAACACGATGACAAATCTAAAAAGGCAGGTAGTCACGAATAGTCCGCGCGCGCTCCCGCTCGTTAATGCATTTTTAACTTTCTCGGGGGGTATAGCTGAATAAAAGGAGGAAGCCGGCCGACAATAGCCCAGTGCACGGAAGATGAATGAAACTTCTGCCATCAGTCGGAGGCGGGCGGCGGGCACAAGAAGCTCTTAATGCCGGGGCAAATTTGATCCTTTGAACCGATAGCCGGCTTAAAAGGAAAGTGCGTCCCAACTTGCCGCAGACGCACGCGGAGTTTGGCAAGCCCGCGACGTCGATTAATTTCCCTTATACCCGCCGCGGCCAAAAAGTAAAAACCTCCGCTCCGTGACCCGAAAAAAAAAGGAAATCGCCAGCCGGACCTGACCCCACTCGAGTTACGAGGCCCTGGAAGGAGCGAGCGCGGCCCTAATCCGACCACTCAGTTCGACGGGGAGACAAACTGCAGGCCGCGCGCACCACCGCATGGAAGGGCAGTCGTAGATTGGCCCGCGCCTAATCCCGGATAATGAAAGGGATGCGTCATCGGGCGAGATTCGCGCCGGTCCCGGCCATTACGTGAGCTAAGCGGCCCGCGAGGGCCTATGCACCTGCCTAATCCGCGCCAACTTCCCGCTGCGGCACTAAATCAGAGGGAATCTTGGCCCTCAGCCGGCAGAGGCTCTCGAACCGATCCTCGGTGGACAATTAATGGCTTCGACTCCTCAGGATCTATCGACACCTGAGTGCAGTCATAGGACTGCTCGTTGTAAACGGAAGATAAATTTATTTATTACAGCAATCAAAACTCTGATGGTACTAGCAAATTTCATTCTAACGTGCAAGTAAAATAAATATAGTTAAATCATGGTTTTACATTCAATTATTCTTCGATCATTTATTCTACCGCTAAAGTAAAGCAATCCAAAAAACTATTCATGGATGTGTAAATATAGCTTCTAGCTCTGAGATTTATTTTAAAAATCTATAAAAAATTAATAACTAAAATTATAGTTACTGGTGAATCAATTGATATCGTAATTTTCTAGATTATCTCATAATTATGGAAGTAATGAAATATTCACAATTTAAATAAATTCCATTTACAAGCATACATTCTATTCAAAATATAATTAAATATTGCGTAAACAAAAATTGCGTTTTTTGTGAAAGTAGTAATTTTTTTGTAAGCGGTACATACAGCAATAATAATACCGTACTTGTAACATGTACAAATATCTTAAATAAAACATCTTAAATATAAATTGATCTTCTTGTATATGATTGGTCGGCACAATGGCAAAAGGTATACCTTGTTATCCAGTTTATAAAATGAGTAACGAATACAATGTTTTAATTAAGACCTAACTCGGTCTATGGTAAACTAGGAGAACTAGCTGTACGTTATATTATTAGCGATTGTTCTAGTTAAATACAGTTGTATTGCACCACGCATTTGTCTTCGGATGTTGGGTACACGGTTGGGAAGCGCTCGGGTCCCCGCGACCCTATATATTTAAGCAGCGACAGCACAAGTCGCAACCGCGTATACGCATACCGAGGTGGTTGGGAGCCTCCCCCCATTCGCTCGTGTATAAGCACCTGCGGTAGTTGCCACAGGGCGAATAGAAGCATCTAAAGACAACCGCTCCAGCCTTAGAGAAGATCTCCTGCGAGGCTCACTCCGCCACTCTTAGCTTGAAAGCCTTGCATCTCAAGAGGCTACGGTCTGCCTCCCGCTGTGAAAACCTTGTGCTTTTTGACAACTAATCCCTCGTTCTTCGACCCCTCCAACGTGTTATCATAATATCTTCCCCCTGAGTCTGCGATTTTCCATCTCTATATTTGGAGCCTGTGGACGTTGGACCTCGTGACCGAGGAAGCATTATTGTGACACAATACGTTGATGACTTCGATCACTGCGTTATCCAAATACACGAGACCCTCTATTCATGCTCTAGATTCCAACCCCGGTCATGTCCTACTTTCCTTGGGCGAAAAAATCGTCCTATTCCTAGGTGCTCGCATACATTTCTATCCAGCTATCCGTACGACAGAACGAACTGACAGAATAGCCTGTTTGAAGAATTAATAATCGAAGAACAATCCATTTTAATAGCAACTCGGAGTTCTATTAAAGCATAGCGGGTCCTCGTCTATCCAATGTACGAGCAGAGGAAGTATTTCGCTTCTGCCCAGGCGCTTTCCGCACGTGCCGCTCTAAATCCGTTCCGAGCTCGAAAACCGTCAAGCTCCAGGCACAAAAGATTGATAAACAGAAATTATTCATTCGGCGCAAAATTAATAATAGTGGAAATAATCGCCGAAACGTTGTCCCCGGGGCGCGAGCGCGCCCGGATTTTCGGACGGCTACAAATTTCCTACGGTTTTTAATTAAAGCGCGCTCGCGCCCTGGTCGGCCAAATTACTAATGCCCCGGCGCTCGGCGAACTAAACAGCAGCCGAGTCCCTGTCGGGCGACTGCTTGATGTGGCTTCCCCCCAATTCCGCTACTTTTTTATTAGTTCCCGTGTGCGCTCCTCGTTGAGTTTGCATGCTGTTTTCATTGTCGGCGTAGAAAAACGATTGATTTCGCTTCTTATGTAATTACCGAAAACTAAAAGAAGAAAATTAAAAGAAAATAGAATCGAAAGCCTGCTTCTAGACTCTTCCGACCTTATCGTTGGGACTTTAAGCTACTAATTATGAATAGTGGAATTAATAAATTAATTAAGCAGCGATCGTTGTAAATATTCCAATTCACTAAATCCCACGAAATGTGATTTGGAGAGAAAAGTTAGGTTGAACCTTAAAAGAGAAAGAAGAGGAATAATTCGGTCCCGAGTACAATAGTAGTAAAATCTAGTCAGAGCCGGGGAAAAAATTCTCATTTTCAGAAATTATTCGTCGTACATTCCGCCATAATTATAATAACAAGATATTCCTGTAAATCTTGATACGCCCGCATATAAAACCAGCGGTTTTTCCCTCGCTGCGGTGCCTTTTAACATTACCACATATTTCTAATAAGGAGAGGGAACAAATTCATTAAAAAGTGCGGATAAATATAGAGGCGGCCGTAAAACAAGGGTAGTTTTGAGCGTGGCAACGAGGCGTGCCGAAAGTGAGAGATTTCCAAGGGGCGCTAGTGCAGCGGCTCGCCGAGGTCCGAGAGGCGTCGCCGCCGTAAAGGACGAGCCCCGCATAAACGATTCGAGAGCCGGCAGTATAACGGGCAGCTCGGCGCGGGGGAGGCGCTTTAACGACCGCCGCGCGCCGTGCCGGCGAAACAAGTTAATGGAACCTCGAGGGCAGCGCCGAGGCGCCGGCCGCCGCGGGAAAAAGCTGCCGCCGCGGATAATCCGGCTGCTGCTTCCTCGGCCAATCCCCCCGGGGACCGGCCTCCGCGCCTTTTTTTATTTATTTACGCCGCCTCGGTCGCCCGGCTATCTCCCCGGGAAAAAATGGAGGAATCCGCCGCGCGCGTCGCCCGGCCGGACAAATGCGGAGTCGCCCGATCGCTCGGATCTGATCGAACGGCCGATTCGCCGCGGGTTTCCCTTTTTTTTCCTTGTTGTCTGCCCCGACGCCGCCGTGGCGGCCCCCCTATCTTTGTTGCCCGGGCGGCCGGGGGCCGACCTTTTGCGTGATAGATCGCAATCCGGCGCGAAGCCGACGTACCCCCCGGGCCGTGCCGCCAAAGCCCTTCTATTCCCTGTTTTTTCGGCCGCCGTTTTGAATTTGGCCAGCTCGCTTGGGGAAAAAGTGCGGCTCTGCCCTTTCCGAGCGGCATATCGCGGCGGCGTCCAAATAATATTTAGGTCTATAGCTGAATTTGGCCGGGGCTCGCGGGGTTGGTATTAATACGATTGCACGTGCGGTTCCGCATACGCCCGCGCCCGGGTTTATTTAGCGTTCGATTTCAGCTCGTAAGCCCATTTGAAATAGAAAAGGGAATATGAAACTCGGGCTGTTCGGACTGCAGTTATTCTACTTTAATCCGGCATTATAATAGAATACTAATAGGGGACTTAATTTGAAGGACATTATCATACTGGAAGCGCTTCTTGTCATTCCAACGGCTTCATCTAAATTTGAGATTCTCCTTTTTCCCCGCCGGATACTTTTTCACGTTCCAGGAGCGCAGCAAGTAAGCCGAAGCCTCATCCCCCCCCCCCCCCAAATACAAGCATTTGACTAGAAAAGGACTGGCAGCTGCTGAGACCCATGCAAGGAGCTTTCGAGTAAGCAGCATCGTCGGGTCATCGGAAGTCGGTCCACGAGTCGGCCCCGCCCCCTATCCTAGTTATATTACAATATCAGAGAGAGCCGGACGGCCTTAATCCCGTGGCTAGTCGTGCGAGCGGACGAACTAATCGCCCGGGGATTAGGGCACGCGCCCTTGTGCGCGTCGAGGAGCGCCGCTAGGTGGCGCACCCTGAATTTCCGGGTCGCGCGAATTTTAATGGCGAAATTAAAGGGGAAAAATCGGCGTTATGGGACTTTAAGCTAATTCCTTCCTCGCTAAGATACGGGGCCGGTTCTCTTTTTTCTTTTTTTTTTCCGGCTAATTAAAACTTGAATATGCATTTTTCCGGAGGACGCGGGGAAAGTGCTCCCGGCGGACGCGGGCGACGCCCTTGCGACGGGAATGTTTAAGCGGCAGCGCCGGCAACTTTTGCCCCGACCCCGGCTGCGGCCTCGCACCTCACGGGGCCACGACGGATGATCGCGCCATCTCCCGCGCTTTGCATAAACGCGGGCCCGAGAGAAAGGCGCGCCTCGAACCCGAGTGATTATCTTTTATGAAGCGAGGAGAGAGAGAGAGTATCGCGCACTTAAAATGTGCATAGCAAGGGGTGAGATAATTATTCCGTGGCCCCGCGAGTCAATTACCATCGGTCAAACGTAAAGTGCATTATTCTAATCGAATAATTTCAACCCACTTTTTCACCCCGGTTCTTAATCCGGAATCCCCCGTAAATCGAACGATCAACTCGGGCGGTTCATTTAAATCGGCCCCACCGGCGCGTGGGCTTAAAACGCGGCCGGGTGTACCGAATTCTCCATTATCGACTCGAAAGGAGAGGCCGGCGAGCTCGACGTATATACACTCGGCGGCCACGGGGGCGAAAAAAAAAAAACCTGCGGCCACTCATACGCAGTATCGCGGGTATAAATCTGCACGCTGGCCACGGCGCGATGGCCCTCGGGGCAGTTTATCGCCGGCAAAACAGTGGCGCTCGTTAGCGCCATAAAATACGGCTATTCATAACCCGAGGCGCGACTCTTGCAACTTTTACGCGGCCGCGGGCCAGTGGGGTACGCATCGGCCGCCGGCGTTACGACTCATTAAGCGACCGCCGGACGATCGCGGCCGCTACTGCGTTGCGGTTGATTGAAAAACGGGGGCTGCGCGCCGCTCGACCCCGCCAATTGACGCCCCGGCTGTGCCGAGAAAATTTGCGTAATTTCCGAGAGACTCGGACCTTGTCTGCCGCGGTCGGGAACCGACCATTCGAGAGGGTGGATTCCTCGGCGACCGATGTTTTATTTTTATCGCGCGCCATGTTTTTTTTCGAGCAATATAATAATTGCCGCTAGGGGGCGACACAAAGGTCCAATTAGAAGGTTGCCGACGAGCGGGTGGATTTGCCGAATCCCTTATTAAGCAAATTTCCCCCGAACTCTTTTCCTCATTTCACTCCACGTGACGTTTCATTAAAAGTGCATCAAATCCAGGAGGAAACGCCCAGGCGTTTCACGTCAAGCGCGCGAGGTTGACGCGTGGGAATCAGTGCAGCCGGGGCTCCGCGCCTGCAGCCCAATTAAAAAGAATATTAAAGGGGAGAGCTCGGCTCGCGGGTAGCCAGCGCCCGGCCAAGAAAATCACTTTTCATAAAAGAAAACCTCCCGAGCGGCCCCGAGTAAATCGCGTCAAAAGGGATGAAGGTAAATAGAGTCGCAGGGCCGGCGGCGCAAATTTCCCCGAGAAAAAAGGGCGCGGGCCAGATAAGCGAGGGGAGCCCGGCCGGTAAGCCCACCTTTTTAATAATACCATCAGCGTCGTAATCTGTCTGTTGTCCGTCGGCCGGGCGGACCTCGTTAAAACAATGCCGCGGTGGATGCGCGAGATAATGCGCCGCCGAGATGTAGATGCTCGACGACCCGGCCGCGGGTCTCGGCGCTTTTTTTTTTTGCCCTCCGACGGGCACTACGCCGGGGCCAACGGCGCCGCCGCCCCAGATTAACGAGGCCGGGACGCGTGTGCGCGGCTACGACGCCTTGTTTTGGCGGCGGGCCGCGTATTAACCGCGCGTCCAAGTCACCCGATCTCTTTATTCAGCGGAAACGCCCCTTCGTAAACTTTTCCGCTTTGTCCCGCGCCGGCTCAACCCCCAGATTTATTACTTATTGTTGCGCGTCCGCGGCCCTCGAGGCGAATATTTATTGTTCGTGAATGTTGCTCCGCATCGAGAGGAAAGCCACTTCCAGGATATCTACTTTTGGCTTCCTACTGTTTCTCCTTAAGACACGATGCGAAATTTAGTAGGGCAGACTTAATAACGTCCTCGTGGAAGTACAAGGTCTACCCGTTTTACGACGATAAATTGTGGTCAAAGTTCCTTGCGCGTGGAAGAATAAAAAAATCGCGTTAACCGCAAATAATTAATGTATACGTGGAAGAATGAAGTTTATTGCCCTCAATTTTTTCCGTTCCAATTGCCTGTCGTACATACGCGCCGTAAAAATATTATTCTTTTTTAATTTATTATTGAAAATAACACGTTTTAATGATAACAGTATCTTTGAATATTAATAACTGCAGACATACAGTAATAGATTTTATTTACGTATATATACTGTACACTTGTCTGAAGTGCAACGATGTTGGTTATTAATGGATTCGCTAATGCAAACAGACCATTATAGCTCAACTCGGTAATGTTTTCAGTACAAAATGTTTTAGTATAGCAGCAATATTTAAAGCAATATAGAAATTAATCAACAACTACAATATTTAGAGACAAATATATTTTTTGATTTCTGTTCATCAATATTTTCGGAATGAACGATTCAAGTGCTATTGAGCTCGAATGAAAATTGATTCATTTCAATATAAGCAGCGAGTATTCAAATGATTCACGTGTGTTTAAAAATTTGTTCAGAGGCTAGACTTCAATCTTTCAATCGTCCTATTTGTTACGGCTATTAGTTAAACCCGTTAGCATTACATTCGTATTTAAAATTTATAAAGTTAGTGTCAAAATTAATGTACTATTCACCTTGAAATGCATACGTAATTTCTGTGAATAAATCCCGGCACAGAATCATGCATTATTAACCTGGTACACCACAGACCACAGTAAAATCAAATTAGCGGGACTCTCGTAGCTCAGATCAGCCTAATCGGATAAAAAGATTTATTTGACAATTTAAACTCGATGGATTGCGCGAAACCATCCCCGCGCGTCGCATATAGCGCCTCGGCGTATACGCTGGCATAGCCTCGCTGTATATATACACACCCATCCCCGATACAGCTGAACCAACCCTCGCGCATTAAATCGCCAGCGCGAGTCGAGGATCCCGAGAAGCCGGGGCGAGACGCATCATCGCGCCGTAGTCCGGCCGTAAAAAACCGAGCTCGGAACTTTGGAAAATCGGCGGCGATAAACGCGCGGCGGCGCTCCTCGGCTCCTCAATTTCCGCAAATTTGCCGGCGGGGGCGCCCCGCGCGCCGCAGTAATAACCGGGGCGTCGCGATCGCCGCGGCGGATAGCGGCTCGTCACTTACTGGGGGATGGGGCGCCCAGCCTCTGTAAGCGCCGCGCGCACCCGCGTTTTACAGCCGGGGCGGCGCGATCCGCGAGGAGGCCCCGACAGCTCCTCCTCCGCGACACCCGACAAAGTGTCCCGCGGAAGGCGACGCCTGGTTGATTTTAACCGGTCGCCCGAGACGATGGCCTTCCGCGGGACTCGCTTTATCGACGTCGTCAAAATTGAGCGATTTTCCCGGGTTAATGGCGCTGGTGCCAATTTTTACATTGATTGCCCCATCTTTATTTCTATGTTTATTTTCGTCCTTCCCAAAGTGAGGACGCTAGTGCTGCGAACTAAAAATCTGTACTATAAATATAACGATTGTGAGTTTTGCATAATTGCTGTTTTCAGTGCCGAGCGAAAAGTTAAATAAAGCAGAACAAATTACGAGTCTTTACTTAACATTGTTAAAAGCCAACTGGTACAAATCGTTATTCTTCGGTTTGTTTACACTGTGATCTTGTAAGGACTTTTATAAATGCTTTCAAATAAATCTAAATAGTAATTGCATACATAATGTTGCTTTTTTCTACTTTGTCGATAAAATATTTTATGCATGAATCAAAACTGTATTTTTAGAAGTAACGAAAATCAGTATAGCTACCGAATATACTTAAATGCTGCTACACGTTCGGCAAGGGTGCGAGCACGTACATAGTGTGCGTGCCTTTATTTTTGTTTGTTTCCTTTGGAGTATACTTCACGGTTGTTTGTTTTCTATTAGAGTTACAACAATATTTGTTGCTGATAGGGCCGAATTCAGGCATATCTACTGCTGTTTCGTTACAATAGCAATGCTTTTTTTACACGTTTTATCGCAGTATATAGAAAGTTTTTTGATTAACTGTGTCAATTTTTTTGTTGTGTACGATTGATGATATGCAATACTTAGTTGTCTTGTAATTTTATTCACTCGCTGCACAAGTTTTTTAATTCAATTTTGGTCTAGACATTATTAATTTACAAAAAACATTTTCATTTACTTTTAAAGTATGAATGCCCAGTTAATTTTCGGTACGGATTTAGGATTTTTTTTCCAAAATGCCTACAAGCGAAAAAGTACTATTGTCGTGATATTTCGAGAATCGAGAACAGTCAAGCTAATGTCAATGTTAGTTCCGCGGAATGGCGCTAGCATATGAGCGCCGAATGGCGTCGAGCCGTTTACTGCGCAACGGTGCAGGGAGGGAAGACTGAGCTACGTTACATAGGATATAGCGAGCATTTACACGGTATTCAGTACCGCTGCAGTAGCTCCGGGCCAGCGCGGAATAAGCGAGGTGAGTTGCGATATAGGTCTGCGCGCCAGCGGACAAGAGAGGCTGAACGGGATATTTGTGCTATTGTCCTATAAAGGGCTATATCGGAGACCAACGGATTCCGCCACATTATCATGTAGGAGCTAAAGGAAGCTCGTACTCTTGATACGGATGAACGCAACGTGTTCGCCTACTATAAAAGTTACATAATCAATAGATTGAAAGAGATTGGTTTTAAACAAAGGCGCACACTATAATTCTACTTATTTTTAAATTATATTTCATTTGCTAAAGGTATTGTTTGAAATGAAATCGAAAAATTCTAAAATACTTAGAATTTAAACACTTGCAGAACACAGTCTCTCTAATACTTCAAGCTGTAGTATACCTGTGAGTTAAAAAGGTTAAATATTTATATTGCATCATATTCTAAATCCTCGGAATTCTATAAAGTTTCATTCTATACTCTGTTCCATCGATTGTATTCTATATTTATATGAAATTTATTTTTCATTTTTAATATAATATTTTTAAAGATTCAAGTAAACAATATTTATCAATTTTATCAATTGAATGCCTTATTAAAGTTGACCATACCCGTTAGTAATTTGCAACTAATTTAATGGAATATGACGGAGCATATCAGCAATATGAATCGGGCACTGAGAATTGCTGAGCAGTACACATACCGCGTACTCTACGTACACATACCGCGTACTCTACGTATAATGAAATACTATCGCATGTGCGAATGTGTAGTATACAATCGGTTGAGAATAGTATACAACATTTGTGGTAATTCTATGCTTTGCATCAGCATTACTTATAATAGTGTGAATTGATTATATTTATTAAATGTTAATAAGTTTGGTCGTACGTATTCTTTTGTACTCGATTAACACGTGGGCTATAGGAATATAAAAAATAAATATCTTATTAACTTTTCTAATATTTTTGAAGGTACATTTCGGAAATATTTTTACTTGTAATAATTCAAACTATTAAATTAATACAATAGTTATAGTCATAAGCTGGTCATAAGTAAACAATAACATATATAAACATATGTATATAAACATACCAAGTTGCAGTCACAGAAGAGTCTAACAAGTAAAGTTATTACAATCACATTTGTTAAATATATGTATTTTCATAGAATCATGCACTTAAGAACATAATAATAAGCATTAAACTCTGACTTTAGAATTTGAAATTTTTTTTTTTACTAAAGGTCATGATCAATTTAATGTCCTCAGATCACAGTCCTACATAAGTTTCTGAAACAAAGTCGCCTGCGCATGAATGTCATGCTTGATCTCAAACTCTACGTCAAACCTTTGAGATTCTAAATGTACTTACAAGAGCGTTAAAAATCAAAATGACCAGCGCACATAGAGAGATAGAATCGTAGATCAAAGAGAATGCATTGAAAGATTTTCCCGCGGAATCGGCCGTTTATAAAAACGTCTATTCGGCTAGTCTAGGCACAAAGGCCTCGTAAAATTTCGTTGGAAAAGCTCTGTGGGGCACGGCTAAAAAGAGCGAGAAAGAGAGAGAATGAGGTGCCATCCGTGCGAAGAGAATAAAAAATTCGCCCGCGCGCGCGTCCGCTTATCGCCTCGGCCATAAATCGAAGCGCGCGTCCGTACGACGCGCCGCGCACAAAAGATGGGGCACGAATGCCTCGCGCGTGGGTGGCGGCTAAACAGGGGACCAAATAAATATATCGACTGGCACCCCGGAAAAAAAAAGAAATAACGAGCAGCGGCCGGAAGAGTGATGAATGCCGTCGGTGATTGATCTGCGGGTCGCGCGAGGGCCAGCCGCGGCTCGGCCGCCCGGTAAACAAGGGCTAGGGCGCGGTGAATAATGAACGCTGATGAAACAAGAGCCACGCGATTAATTCGCGAAAAAATCGACGAGTCGGCCGCCGGACAAACGGTTTAACGAGGAGCCGCGCAGTCCATTTAGTCAGACCTCGAGATCGCACCCGACCACGACATACTTTTTCCACTAGCCGACTGTGAAGTACGAGCACCGCGTTCATGCACCGCGATCTCGAGAATTTGAATTGGAGTTTGAATATTTTTTATTAAGGCTCAGGGCACAGCCCTCTTTAGCCACTATGTAGAAATAATTGTAATATAAAGACTAGTCAAGAAAAATATATCAATTGCAGGTTATACAAAAATACGCAAATTATAAGAAAATAATTAATGAATAAATAAACATATATATCTGGAGGGTGTGTGTATCGGAGTTTGGAGGGTCGCACATGAGATTGGCGTCTTGATTCACGGAACCGATTGGCAATCTTGGAAATTCTAATAGTCCGGATCGTCGATAAATAATAAAGGTTATGTGCAGCGTGATTAGGACAGGAGCGATAAAAATGGAACGAGCCCCTGCACTAAGTAACAGCTGAGAGCGCGACAAACTTTTGTTCGTAAAGTTTTTGCATTAAGTATTGACGCAATGGCGGGTATACTCTCGAGGATATTGCATTGGGATTAACTGCCATTGTAATGACAAAATAGCGCGTTTTACGCGCACACCCTTTAATGGGGCAGGTTTGAAAGCTATAATGGCGATTTTGATAGCGACGTTCACTCTCACCTTATCGAGCCGATAATGAAAAATGATATTTTATTGGCGTCATTTTAGCGTCTCGTTGACGTTATAATAAAAGAAAATCGACGACACACCCATTCGCCAGTCTGGGCCGCGTATAACCCAGGGCGAAAAGTAACGAACCTGATAAAATGCCCAAGTATCCGCGGCCCCTTTCTCGAATCTAAGTCAGATTAATTAACAAAGTGTGAGCATAAACTCGAGCGAGTTAACGAGAGCGCGAGCGTTAATCACCCACGCAGCTGTATATCACTCGCGATCCGAGATCCGCTCCAAGGCCTTAGTGTGACGGATTATCAAATCGGTATCATTCCAAACGCGTGCGCGGTATCATAGAGGAGAGCCTCGGCCGAACGTAAATAATCCGCGCGCCCTAAAACTCGACTTAGAAACCGTAAAAACATTACGATCCCGTGAGCGGCTCACCACCGGGCCTCCGTCTTAATAAGACCGGCATCAAATAAGAGCTCTCGTGGCGCGTTATTTCCCCGGGCTACGCGACGGGCAATCCAACGAGATTCGAGTGGAAAGGGACGCGATGCCTGGTGATAAATTGCGCCTCTTCTCCCACCCGCGAGCCAAAGATTGAATCAAAACATTTGTGCGCGCACACAAGCGGGTGGTTGGCTGTGTGTGGGGAGGGAGGGGGTTCCGGGTAAAGGAAAAGGGGCCACAAGACGGGCAGCCACTCCATTTCCGTAAATTATGTCCCTGCGGCGGTCAACGCCGCGCACGTACGCCCAATTAATGGGGGAATTTGTCGGGTGGAGCATCGACTGCGCACCTGAGACGCGTGTCTTCCCCTCCGCGCGATTAATGGGCCGGCCCGCGCGATTGATGGCTCCGCCGCTCTCTT
The DNA here is from genome assembly GCA_018906755.1 of Sycophaga agraensis. Lineage (NCBI taxonomy): Eukaryota > Metazoa > Arthropoda > Insecta > Hymenoptera > Pteromalidae > Sycophaga > Sycophaga agraensis. Next base: position 5,059,064 of record JACCIE010000011.1, read on the forward strand.
TAACTCGCGCTCCATTTTTCCCGCCGCCCGCCTTTATGGGGGTCGCCGCGCGGACGCTGCGCACGCGGCGGCGCATCCGCGCCCCGTCCGGGGGTATTACTTTCGAGCCGCTAATTTATGAGTGGCGACGGCGTGATTTAGGGAAGGACTCCGCACCGCCGGCTGATTCGACGCTTCCTACGCGAGCGGACCCGCGAAGGAACCTGGGGCGGGCTTTCCTATTTTTTTTTTCTTTTTTTTGCACACTGGAGGAGCAGTTTCTTTGATTGCCTCACGGTTTCCTCATTTGAAGCGGATGTTTTACGATTTTTCGAGAGATTCGAGTTTGAGGAATTGGCGAAAATAAGGAGAAGTCGGATCTTCAATTTACATTTAGTGGCGATGGGGAAATAAAAAGTTAAAGGAACGGTCCTCCCCGGGCTTTGATGCACGCTCTACTTTTCGAGGCATTCTCAAAAATATACGAAAAGTCGATCGCGTGATGAGACGTTGAATAACGGCACGATCTGATAAATGAAAAGCAATACAGTAACACTTTATGTGGCAGTTATTGGGCAATCTGTTTTATTAAGAATTTAAGCGTATTTTTGGCTTATTTCTTGATGGAATTTATAGGTTAAGTCAGTTTTTCATAAAGTTCGTAGTATTTTTGGTAAGTGAACCAAGCATTAAACATAACTGATGAATGCGAATTATTGTACATATCTCAAAGTTCTACTTGATTATGGCATCGAAATTCAAAATCTCATTTAAACTATAATTTGCGAGATTTTTAAAAATTGTACAAAGCCGGGCGCACTCTATTAGCTGCTCTAAAAAAACGCACGTCGTCCCAAGTGCCATTAATTAGGATTCGCCCAGGCGACATGTACGCGCGAGCCGGTCAAAGGAGCCGAAATAAAGACGAGCGACCGACGGTCAAAGTGCAGTCCGCGCACAAAGAGGCGGCCGGTCCGCTTATTAATTTATAAAGACGCCCGCGTTCTGATTCGCATTCTTCGGGGCGGAAAATCTGCAGCGGAAACGGGGAAAAAAGGAGCGGTCCGGACCCTTTGAGTCCGGGCACCGCCGCCTCGTATTCATTAGCCCGGGGATTCCTCGCGGTAATGGGGGCGGCCTTTTTGCGGCCCGCGAGCCCGGATTAAAGTATGCAAATGCCGGGCGGGTCGCGTCGAACGCGACTTCCGGCCTCGCGCGCCCGCCGCTTCCGCCCCGCCCCTCGTTTGCATTTTTTGGCTCGGCGAGACTCTTTTTTGACCCGGGGGCCGGGTCCAGGGGACATTTAGACGCTCTCAATTTCCCCCGTGCTCGGGGCTTTTCTTCGCCCGATACTTCCCCAGATTTCGCACTCTATCGCTTATTTGCCTCGAATACGATTGTCGCAGAAGCCGGGCTAGTGCAACGATACTTTCTTGAGTTGATAGATGCTATGAAAAAGCATTGTACGAAGACTGGGTAAAAAGTGTTCACGCGTACCGCGAATCATTACTTCTTTGATGAATTGAATTATATTTTCATTGAAAATCAAGGAGAAAATCGTGGGGTCGACATCAAGTGGCAATAAATATTTAGGCTAAATGAACTCTAACCTACCTTTACTATGGCGCTACGTGCTTCCTAATAGTCACGCACCGACCATATCTCTTCCATTAGAGTCATATCCAGTATCAATCAACTCATTATCGTGATATTTTTTTCAGACTTCATTATATTCATAACTGCGTTCAAAAGATTTTACATATTATGTTTCTAATTAGCTTACTAAAAATAATACGCATGCTCATGATTTTATATTATGTTTACAGATATTTTGATCATGAATTTAAAATATAAAATTTTGTAAAAATATTATTATACTTGAATCAATAAATTGGCATTTAATTTTAATTTGGCAATAAGTAATAGCTTCATCTTATTAACATCATTTATTAACTTACAATATCGTGTTGGTATTCTAATATTTTATCATGAAATCGAAGATTTTACATTTTGATGCAATATGTTTTATTACAGAAAATGATGTCCACAGGAAAAACGGAATAACATAGTTCCAAAATATTTACATTTATTTATAAAACAAAATAATACTTTTTACAATACCTAAGCAATGAATAAATCAATAAATATCGAAATATCATCGTTATTTGGTTTGGAATAGAGCCAGTGCGCATTGTTCATCAAGTGAAAATCTTGTTAAGCGCACTCGCGGGATACTTTTTTGCGAGTAAATTGATATGGACCCACAACGGAAGGAAAAAATTAATAAAAATTCATAGAATCATCTCACACGCTACCGGCCAGCAGTGACCCGCAACACTTTATCAATGCGTACAAAGACAATCTGAATAATAATAGCCTGGGGATTATTTCACATGGATCTCAATAACAAAACTGTTGGCCAAACTTCTGGAGCGCCTGTTTACTACATAAATACAATGTAATGAAAATGTAAATGTTCAACGTAACACCCGCAGCGGCCCAACGAGTCCCGCCATCTCGTCCGAGGCGGAAAAGCTGGAGAATCGGCAGCGGTCGATATAGACTGGCGCCGAGGAAATTGGAACCAGGCGATTTGAATAGGCGGCGCGTAATCGACTTAATCCCGCCGGTGATTCTTTACCGCGGGCAACAAAAATGCGCGAGACAAAGGGCCGGAGGCGGCCCCGGGCGGTTCTACCGCTGGGTCACGCCCGGGGATTACGAGGTCGCGACGGAATTACATTTTAATTTCATCGGCGCGCATTCCGCCCTACGGCCGCCGCGGCGCCCTAGGGCGAGCGCCCGGGCGTATAGGTTACGGCCGGGCGAAATGAATTCTGGGCGGCGCCGGCGAATGGCGCGATTCTTTCTCGCGAGTCGGCGCACATTTGGCGCGAGTGCCCGCCTCGAAATTAGGCGGAGCGGGCGCCTTCGAAAAATTATACCCCGCGCTCCTTTCCAATTTCTCGACGGCAGGCAGTTTGCGTATAATTTCCCGGGCGGCCCACGAATTTACGCCCTATTTGGGCGCCGGGGGCCAGTTTTTCGCGATCAAACCCGGCCGTAAAGACATCGCGAGGGCGTTATATCGCTTTGGGAGGGGGGAGGGCCGTCGCGCGGATTGATACGCGGGGACGGCTGAGCCTGCGCGGATCCGCTCGCGAGATGGTTTGCCGAGCCGCGCGCGCGCCGCCCGCGACGGGGGCCGTTTCCCGGGAAGAATAAAAATTCTGCAAGGGCGTGTAAAATCCCAGAAATTCATGTCACTTCCCTCGCGAATGCGTGTAAGGATTTACTCGGGGCGCGGGCTTTACGAGGGCCCGCGGGGCCCCCCCGCCGCCCCCCGCCACCCCCGCCGGGCGAAACGTAAAAAATCATCTCGTAAATGCGCGCCTCATCTCGTAAACGTTGCGCGGCGCTCTCCGCGCGCGGCGGATCCCGGATCTGTTACGCGCGCCGGGACGATACGTGCCCGAGATAAACAGCGGCGGGAGGGGGATTTGCCGGCCGCCCACCCGCGACGGCTTAATTGTTTTAATTTCGCGGCGTTTTGAAGCCGCACCGAGCGCGTGCCCCCGGCCTCGCGAGTATTTTACCGCATTTGTCGCGCGCGGATTTCCGCCACTTAATCTTGCGAATTAAAAGGGATTTGCTCTTCTCGCGCCAGGGTCCGCGCGGATCCACAGCCACTTCGCTCCTGAAAAATATTCTTTATGCCGAGGCTCCGCGCGGCTTTTTGTTAGCTCTATATTTACGCCCGGGACGAGTCTCGGATCTGTCGGCTGCAGGATCCGACGTTGCTATAGTCATCCTACTTCTTGGCCTGCGTTATATATATATGTATATATATATATTATATACTTGTTACGCACTATTTCAATTATATTTTCAGGCTTCTCGCGAGTTTTTCTTTCAAACACGATTTGCATGTAATTATGCGCATTTTGAAAGCAAGGTACGCACTCCAAGATAAATACAATTTTGATTCGGAACAACAGAGTTTGAAAGAATTTTTGTTTCTGTATTCGCAGGAATACATTTTGCATGCAAAACTTTCTTCCGAGCCATCTTGATACGTTTACAAAGTTTTCATGAGATCATTGTTTGATAAAATCTTCATGAAACGCGTTTTGTATAAAAGTTTTGTAATAAAGTGAACGCGATATTCACCCTCAAGCACTTTGCCGAGTGATGATTAAACACTTGGGTTTTGATTGATACATCTTTACACTATCTTGGACTAAAACTAAAGGAAATAATAGCAGCGTGGCATGCACAACACACGGGTATAAGATAAGTAATCGCTCATTTTTTATAACAATCTTCTACTATTTCAATCAAATATTCAACGAGTCCTTGAATATTTGCACGTTCGATTAGAATGACTAGTAGGTTTTTATCTAAATAAATGTATCGCGTCATTCTTCAAAGACTTTCAGTATTAGAGAGCTTTCAAAAGTTTCTATCTTATCAAAGCATACAGCTTAGGTATAGAAGCTACTCCTGTACAAAGCCCCATAGTCTTTGTGATTTAATGAATCGAACGCGAATAATGTATCGGGGACGAAGCATTCTAAGCTGCTCGCGTAATTACGCCGATAAGCCAAGCAGGGCTCTATGTTGATGTAACTAAACAGTTACGTCAATCATGCAATGGGTTTACGCAATCATGGGAACCGTTTGTAACTTGTTCAATCAAGTAAATACTCAGATGAACTAGTTAATTGAACTCGTGTAACTAGTATTCCAAGATTAAACTATTTCTGCAATAACGCATATTATCTATACTGCTGTAAGTTATTGCCGGAGATGCGCAGGATACGTCTTGCCAATAGTCGTTTTACAATAACACTGAATACGCGTAAACTTGCATTACAGTGCAAACGTAAATTAGATTGATATCGCCTTCGACCTCTGATCTCGAGCACCGAATGCAAATTGCTTGTTATGGTGGGTCACGGAATTGTGTTTTCCAGGACGAAACACTTGTGCCAGTGCCTTCTTTTCTATTACAGAGTTCCACTTGGCATATATACGCGGAAGTAAGGAATGGCCGCAATTACGCGCAAACTCGTACACTCGAGCGAAAATTATCGCGATTCTCCAACTTTTAATGTAAACTTTTTTCCGCGAGCAGTTAGTTGCGAGGGCGATAAATCTTGCGGAAAAGTTGCCCATGAGCGCCGCACTAACTCCCAACTATCTTTCAGCGGATCTCCCATCGAATTTATCGCCAGAGCCCACCGGGGAAGGAACAATCCTCCGACATTCAAATCACGCGCACGCAACAATCGCAAACAGCCCCATCGATCTTGGTGTCAGGGTGCCGCGCGGGGGTTTCATTAACCGCCGGCGTCCCATAAACGGGGGCCGATCCGCAATCATCCCCCAAGTGCACCTCCCCGACGACAGCATCCGAAGAGTCCCAATAAAACCCGAGCAGCGGAAAAAAGGCGAAAATTCCCAGAGGAGTCCTCGTAAAGTCCCCCGGGTGGAAGGGAAGAAAGAATCGCGTCGGGGCTTGACGTGCGCCCCGTCAGTTGCATGCCCCCCCCCCCCACCGGCCCCTCCTCATCCGGCCCGCGGAGTCTCTCTTCCGCGTCAAATCGATTAAAGTGTCCGCACCGCTCGTCATCGACGGTCCCGCTGTGTGTGCAGAACAGGTGTCGCGAGAGGCGCGCGTCGCAATGCAGCAATGATGCTCTGCCCGGCTCTCGCCAGCAGAGCAGTCGACCTAGGAGGACTTGCCGGTGATGCAGTGATTGTGCGGGCCGGATGGGGAACGCTCTCGCTTATCAATCGGGGCGTTTTTTTTCTGCTCGCGAATTATTACTCGGTCCGAATTGTTCGCTGTCGCGGGGTTTATTAATGCCTATGGGATATATGAATGACCAGTTTTATTGTTCTGCTGATCGGGTGGATAGATTTATGGGTACATTCTATGTTTCGGATACTGTATATATTGGTCATGGGTTTTAAGGTGCAAAATAGTTCTGGAATAATGTAAAATATCAAAGAATTAACTTTGGCGGATATCATTGTACTGCAAATCATTTAGAAAGTACGCCTTTCAAAAACGTTTTTTAGATACGATCAAACGTTTTGTTCTGAACGTTAATTTTAATAGTTCGTTATCATTGTGATTCAAAGTGCTCTGAAGAAACTTTGATCTAAATATTCATCTGAATCTTTAAAAGATATGATTAAATTCTTATAGTTAAAATATTTTATTATTAAAAAAATGAATTTTTTCTGTCTAGAATTTATGAAAAAACATTTACTTTTAAAAAAGATGCGAAAAAGTTACTATGGCACTTTTACTTAATTTTATCGCTCACACTCGTTATCATAACTACAAGCTCATTACAGAGATTTTCCTAGTTACCATGATGGAACCTTTTCCTATCACTGAATAATTTAACATAAAATTAGAAAATAGATTAGAAAAAGTACTCGTTTTGAAAGTAACTGGTCTACTAAAGTTTCTACTGTTTATTATTTACTAATAAATATTAATACTCGATTTAAAATGTAATCTTGACAATATTGTTAATATATGAAATCACATAAAAATATTATTGTTCATTTATATTTAACAAAGTACAATACATAATATAAAACAATAATAACTCGAACACTCTGGTTCATCTAAAAAATCAAATAAAAAGTATTTATGCATTCGTATGTATATAATCAACTGCACGAAAATAAACTTTGTATTTAATATTTTAATAATGGCGAGGAATGGAATTTTTATTTTTACGTTTTCAGTTCACTGAGAACATGGTTAGAAAATTGTACTTTTTACACCTTCTCGAGTTTATATCGTACATATACGTAAACGAGATACTGAATATCAATAGTAATATGTATTATTTATTCATTTTCAGGAAACAAGTCTTTTGTGGTGCTGTTATATGGCTCAATTTTAGAGACTTATTTTATTTTCTGATATAAAAAATGCTTAGGAATTATATTACGTCACTGTAAATACGTTTCATTTCAATCATTGAACGAATTAAGAAGACTCAAAAACAATGATAGTACAAGGAATGTTCAACTTACCGAATGCAAACTGTAATTTTAAAATGTTAAAATTTTTTCTTAAAAAATCCTATTATCTCTATTTCATAACTGCATTTTATTAAACTTGGACGTTTCCTCTGAGAACTAGCTCAAATAATAATGATATTCACACCTGACGACTGGATTCTGGATAGTACCAATGGCTCTGTTCGCGACACTCGAATTATTAAAATTCATCGGCTGTTTACAGCGGCGCTTGGCTCCATAATTTATGTCTGCCGCTCGGGGCGGGGTAAAAAGCTCCCGCGCCGTACATTACCCAGTCGCTCCCCCCGAATCACGTAATACACTTGCCGATACTCGCGGGCAGATATCAATGGGCTCGGGGGAGTATCGCTTTAAATGAATTATCTCCGACCCGCGCGCGCGCATCTTCGGGACGCTCTTCGCGAAATGTATATGTATATATATATACGTATAAGTCGAGTCTTGGGGGATTCGCTCGCACTTTGCTCCCTGCGCCAGTTCCCAAACTGGATTTCCCTATATAGTGGCGTCGGAGCGTTTCGAGCTTTTTCCCCCGTCGGTGTCGCTTTGTCCCTCACCGGCCGCCATGGCGCTTTGTCCCTGGCGCCGCGCGAAAAAGGGTAGCACCCGATGATCACGCGGATGCCCCCGCGGCGGCGCTTTGATTTTTAAAGCGACACCGTGGGAGAAGTGCGTGTGTTGTTGGTGGCGCGAGCAGGGGTCGAGTGGTGTGGTGTCCTTTGTGTACGCGCGAGCCCGCCGAAATTTCATTAGATTTGTTTGGAGGTGAAATTAGCCCCTGGTGTTTACGATGAAATTAAAATGCAATTACGACCTCGGTGGCGGCTCGTCATTAACGGACAAACATTTACACTGTATTACAATCAATAATTTATTGTATACTTGACAATAAAATGCGTTTATGACACTTTGGCCGGCTGCCTAGTTAATAAATCAACAATATTGATTTTTGCAGTGGCGCTGAAAAAGACCAGCTTAATGAGTGGAACATTTGTCCAAAAAGATTGTATCCTACTAATGCGTTACAGTGCAGTTAGTGGTAGCCTGGTAGATAATTGACTAGTCTTGTCGTTAGCGCGATAATCAATTCTAAAGCTGTAAATCCATCAAATACCTTATTTATGCAATAAAAATGATGAAAGACGATGATAGTACTTTAAAATGTAAGCTAACAAATACATTTTCGACTTTTGTAGGTCTAAATTTTATATTTTATTATGAGTGGGAATATCAATAGTGATTTGCATAATACCGGCTAGAAACTCGACTAAATTTCTTAGATGGTAAAACACAACCTATAATAAATGAATTATCAGGAGGAATACTTTGCTACCGTCTGACCGCATCTTGTTCTCTTTCACTCGAATGAATCTGTTGCGGGCGCATATCCCGTACCAAGAACCGCTGGGCTAGAAAAACCGCAAATTGTCCGGTAAAATTAGAAACCCTCAACGGGCAATCCGAGGAGCAATTTGCACTCGGTGAGTGTGGCGGCGCTCGCGGCGCCTCCTCTCGCAAGCTCCAATTGCCGCGCGAGCTTGAATGCTGGGTTAACGAGTGAGATATCCCTCGTCATCGAGGGCCAGGCCGAGCTCTCGCGGTCAAGCTGCGCCAGTCCCCAGCAGTGGATGGCCTTTTCCGCAACTCGCCGTGGAAGGCGTAGTCTACGAGGTAATCAAACGGCGAGCCGAGCAGCATCTCCGCTCGGTTTCTTCCTTCCGGTTCGGGGGCGGTTACGCAAGCGCCGTCGGCGGCGGCGCCAGGCGCGGAAGGAGCGCTCGACGAGGAATAAAGCCGCGGGGCGCGCGATCAAAGCTGCGAATGGGCTTTTTCAGGCTGCGCGTTCCGATCGGCGGCGCAAGCGTCAGCTCGTTCGGCCGCTTTCATCAATATTTTTATCGTCCCCGGGGAAACGACTCGCGGGCCCCGGCGGGGGATATCTTATTAAAGCGTCGGCGGGGTCCAGGCCTTCGAGGCGCCGCCGCTCTCCAAGTGGTCGGCAATCGTTCGAGCGGTTATGCCCCCGCAGTCGGCAAAGTCCTGTAACGACTAGAAAAAAAGCAGCGAGGGGAGCGCAGCCCCGGATGATCCTCGCAGGCCCTCGGCTTAATAGCCCGGAGTGCGGCAGTAAAGCTCGTGGCCCCCTTTTATCCAGCCGCGCCATGCGTCCCCCGGCGGGGACGGCCCTAGTAAAGAGTATATGTGTATAGATATATATGTATGGGTTTGAGTGACTCACCGGTCGCAGCGGCGCTGTCTCGCGGCCTGGTGCACTCGCGAGCGTCCCTCCCGGATGCTGTGGGGAGCGCGCTCGGCCGAGCGCGCAGGTGCGACTGCCGGAGCGGCGGCGCGCGCCGGTGCGAGCCTCCCGAGCCCGACTGCGGGGTGTCACCCTCCGCGGGCGGCTCTCGGCCCTCCGGGCGCCGCGCGCATGCGCCCGCCCCGCCGCCGGCCGCCCCCACCGCCCCGCGGCTCGATAAACACGCCGAATTATTAGAATATATAACGGCCGGCCGCCCTTTCCCACCCAGCCGCTCGCGCGTACGCGCGGGCTGGCCCCGCGATGTTGCCCGCGGCCTATCGGGGCCCTCCTCCCCGCCCGCGCGCCCCTCGGCTTTTTCCCCGCGTTTGCGCGGGCATCGATCCGGCCCGCCGAGGAGCCGCAGCTGACCGGAGCCACCCCGATATGCCGCCGCGCCTCCTGATTAATAGCCCGGCCGGCCCACGGCCGGACCCCGCCGCTCTCCCGGCAGGCCCGGCCGTTTCGGAAAAGATCCCCGGCCGGTAAAAAAGGCCCGGGCCATCAATCTCCCGGCGGAGGCGGCCTCTCGTGTTTATTATCGGGGGCTTCGTGCGCGGCGCTCGCGAGACGCCCGGCGGGGCGCCCCGGCCCTTATCGAAATGAAGACGAAGTGTGGCCGGCGCAGGGCCCGGAAGTCCTGCATTTGTCTCGGCCGCGGCAAAGACTCGGGCCGGGGAACTTTCCCGAATGGCCGCAAGAGTCGCGGTCAACTTCCCAAGTCGGCCCCGGCGCGGCGCGGGCCTCCTGTTACGCGCCGGCCCTCGGCTTTGTCGCTCGCAATAACAGCCTCCTTCGCCCGATTAATTGCGCCCGATTGTCCGCCCTCTTTGCCCGGCCGGCTTCCCAGTCCTCCCGACCTCGATGCGGGCTCGGCCCGCCGCGATGATTAATATCGAGACTCCCAAGCTCCGTGCAATCGTTACCTTTTTCCCCCCGCGCACCCAACTCATCGTCCCTCGGTAGGTCGATTGAAGTGCAAACAAAAAGATCGAAGCGACGCCAGGGCTGTGTGTATATAGGTGTGCACCTGAGCGGGCGGGGGTAGATGTATGTGCCGCCGCGGGACAGGAGCGCCGCGCCAACCGGGCAAATGAAGTGGGGACCGCGCCTCGGCCGATTCGGCCTAATTAATCGCCTCGTTACGAGTTTCCAGGGGCCTGGGGCATTAGCCGGCCGGCCCGCGGTAATCCCCGCGCCGGGGAACAATCGCGCCGCCGAGGAGCCATGCCAAGTGCGAATTAGGCCCCTGACGCGCCGGCCTACCTCGCTTGGCACGGCCCCGCACGCTAATGCGCGACCGGCCCATAACCGTTTGGCACGGCCCGGGCCTTTTTACCCGCCGCGGCTCGTCTCCGCGCGCGGAGGCTGAACGCCACCCGCGGCTTGCCAACCGCCCGGGGCTTAGGCGATCATTACGCCGGGGGAATTGCGAGGGGTGACGTAGGCGCGAGCGGAGGCTTATATTTGAATTTAGAGCCATTTTATTTTTTTTTTTTTAGAAAAAGCAGCAGCCTTGAGCAGGCAGTGATGAAACGATGGCCCTCTGCATTGCGGCTGCGGCTCGGCAGTTGTGAGCCTCGCGTCGTCCTCGTTTCGGCCAAGCTGCGCCGCATTACAATCGGGCAGGTATACGCGTGGGTGTGGAGGATCGCTCGACCGGTTGCCGACGAATGCTAATTGGAAGCTTTGCCCTGCCTTTGTGCGCGACCTTAGGCTTCGGCGGGACTTCTTTGCACGTCGCGGTCCGGCTTTGGCGCTCGGCAACCTTGGCGGGAGCTACCCTCGTCCTGCTGGAGAAATTGAGGGCGACCAAAGTATCGAGAGTAATTGGGGGGACATGACGTGCACTTACTGTCATTGGCGAGAAGAAGCCAATGAAACGGCCCGCGCCGCCGTCACAATCGGCACTCGGGGCGAAATCAATAACGATTCCTTCCGCCCGAGAGCGCAGTAAAGTCGTCGCGCACTTAACCTTCAAAAAGGGGCGGCGGACGGCCGACGAGCGCTAAAAGCGCGATAGGTTAACGCGCGCTTGGCTTTTCGAAAAAAAAAAAAGGGCGAGGGCGAGGAAGGGTGGGGGCGATGGCCTAATGAAAGAGTCCGCGAGGATCCGGCCCCCGGGCGGCAATGGCCTTATCCTAATTGCCGGCAATAAAAGCTTTTTATCGGCCTCCGAGAGGCGCGCTTCTGCTCGTCCTCCCTCTTGACCGCTATCTCCTCCGCGCGGACGCATTGGCCCGCGGCTACGGAATAACGCGATTGCGCCGAGCGCTCGTCCGCTGGTCACTCGCGCCAACCCCTTACCCCGTCTCCTCGGTACTCAAGGAGCACCCACACCTGAGCTAACCGTGCTTTATTTTTTGTTAAACCCCGTTGATTCTGTACTTTTTGCAGTCTTACGGCTGGTATATTGTCATAACTCGATGATTACGCATAAAAAATTAATAAACGTTTCATAAAAAAATTCTCGCTACATCGCTATTATGCACGATTCATAATAATTTATCATGATTATTTAGTAATAACTGGGAAATAATTGGCACTTACTCTGTAGGTCAGTATCTAAGTATGTAATATTTTAAATCTAATATTTAAAACCTTTTACTATGTTGGTGAAATCAAATCATTAATATTCGTGTATTCGTACTAAAGAATTTAAAGTTAGGTTAGTTCGCGATAGTTTTATTTTTATCGTTTAAATTTACCACAACTGAAAAGTTTGAAATATTCTTACAGTGTACACTATTTTAATTATAGATACTAAAATTTTACTGTTTACAGTAAATATCTCGGTAAATATTCACTCGAAGAAGATTCATTTTATCAGAAATAAATTTTACAATGAAGTTGTTTTTCTACTTACTCTTGCACAGTTGAAAATAACTTGAGAAAAAGAAGGATGTAGGTGAGGATGAATAAATAAGTCGAAATACTATTATCTGATTCTTTTTTTCATAAAAATATTTGCAAATTTCGACTAGTTCCTTCGGGCGGCAATAAAAGGTCTGTTTGCACTGGATCTCTCTCGCCAGTCGCGCCTTTTGGGCTTTCACACTACTTTAACTCTTGACCGCTCATATTACCCATCACCCCTTCATGGCAGTGTAGAGACCGTGTATACGTGTACTCTATCGCCTTTTCCAGAGCATTCGGCGAGTCCCCAGCCCCAAAATTCTTTACGCTCGTTCGCGGAATCTCGCGCTCGCTCGCGTTCACTGTCCTTCCCAGAATAATAAAAACCGTTGGCGAGACTCACTATCCTCGAACATTCAGATATGAACATTAAGACTACTCCGCTCTCACTGTTTCTATGGCCTAGGACAGCGAGGGTCAGTAGAAGCCTATACCGCCACCTAGGCTTGGTTTTTCAAACCTCGACGTACACAATCAACTAAGTAACTACAGCCATAATGCAGGGCACTGCACACACCAAAGTCGGCCTTAAACGTAAGTCCCATCCATCGTACGAATATTTCTTTCTTTAAACAGTTTAAATAATTTAAAAATTTTCGCGATACATTCACTTTTGCATTTAAAATGCTTTTATCGCATAGAAATAGTGGTAGGCTTTTAAATCGCCTTCCGGAGCATGTTTATATTTCCGCGTATACTCCGAAATCGCCTCCGGATCGTCCACTTTGTTTACGTCGGGCAGACTTAGGGCCCTGCTAGAAATGCAAGCGTCCGGAGAATGTAAACATTGCTCCGCTAGGTGTTAAAATTGTATTTTATTATATTTAACCTAAAATAAAATATGTGAATATTAGAAATTAAAACATAATTTAAAAGTATTATTTTATCTATAACTCTATTGGCAATTAAAAATAATAATAAAGTAACATAATTAATTCTATATTTTTTGTCTTGTTTTTGTGTCGAGATCACATTTTAACATAATATTGATATTGACAAACAATTTTATTCGCCCGATGAAGCTGTATCTCAGAGCTCACTAGCTTCTTTTATTAAAAATAAACATATATATAGAATGTTACTCTATAGAATCGTTAAAATGAGTGAATACATATGCTAAATACAGAAAACTTAATACCTCGGTTTAATGCATAAAAAAATTTAATATTAGCTATATAATATGGATAAAATAAATATTTATATTCTGTTTATTGTTTTAAGCCGATTTCATATAAGTTAGACACTTCACTAATGCATAATGTTTAGATATTTAGCTTCGGATGATTGGCATACCTTGGCAAGACAGTAAAGTAGATTATTTAATTTGATTGCCGAAAATAAATCAATGACTGGAAAACAGTCGTACAATTTTCTCTATTTAAAACGAAGCAAACACTCGAGCAGTGAAAGCTCTCTCGACGGCTGGCCTCGTCACTGTCAGGCTCTAGAGCTTTTGGCGGAAGGTTTCGCGGGTCTGCATCGGTTCGAGTCGGCCGAGCTGGGTCAGTTATAATCCGCTAGGCCGGGCCTCGCAGTGCACTCTTCACGAGCTTGTTTATTAGGGCAATTGGGCTTTAATAAGCCGGAACCGAGGCCGGAACGCTCGGGCGGCTCCTCGCGCCAGCGGCGACGTATCACTTTTTCCCCGGCGACGCGGGCCCCTCCATCCCCCCACCCTCGGCTTTTATGGGAGCGACGGGGCGCGCTGGCTGCCTCCCTCCCTTTATCTATCCCCTCTCTCTCTCTCTCGTTAGGGGGCGTCAGTTTCATGCTGACCAACTTTTATTAGACCGGCGGCGGCGGCAGCGTCCGCCGGCCGTTAAGCTCCGCAAAGTTACGCCCGCGTATTAACGGAAATCACGCGCCCTGGCCGCGCATCTGCCCGCGATAAAGGGCTCCTTTATTGGCCGGCCGGACGGACTTAATGAATGCTGATTAAACGGCCGGGCGCCTCAGGTCCGCGCGATTTACGCCCCGAGTTGCCGATATCGCCGCCGCGTGGAATTTTTGCCGCCTCGGGGGCTCTCCCGTGGCAGTTTGCCGGGGCGAGCCGGCGGCTTAAGCCGCGCGCGGGGCAAACACGCCTCCCGCATTAAGTTAATTCGGCCGAGCGGCCGCCGCCCGGGCGTATAACTGCGCGGCGCATTAATTGATTTGCCGGGCGGCCGGCGACAAGCGGCCCTCCTCCTATACTGCCCCCCGCGCAATCGCGCCCGGCCGATATAAAGCCGCTCGGGCAAATGGGCCGCGATTCAATATCCGCGCGCGGGGCTCCCCGGGCTTGCGGCCGAGGCGGTCGCGCGGCCCGGCAAAGTTTATAATCGAAAAATGTCCACCGGCCGCGATCCGCCGCAGCATTCCGAGACAATAAAGTGCGCGCGGGCCCGATAAAAGCCGCGGGGCCGGAGGAGGAGGTGGCAGGGGGGAGGGGGGTAAAGTTCCTCGCCGCGAAAGAAAAAAAAAAGGGAGAAGAAGAAAGAAAAGAAAAAAAAAAGAAAAGAGGGGGGAGAAAGGGCTCGCGCGCGGACAATAAAACGCGGCCCGGGGGCCGGCTGGCGTCGTTACATCTGCTCTCCCGCGGCTCCTTTCCCGCCGAACTAATAAAAGCCGGCTTATACTGCCGCGGCGCGCGTCCCTCCCAGGCCCCGGCGCACTCCTCGGACTTTGGCCGGCGGAGGTGAATACTTATAACGCTCGCGCACGCCCGGATAAGTCATCCGGCGATCTTGAGCCGCGGCCGGGCCCGCGACCTCCCACATCCTTCCTTTATTCCCCGGCCAAGGTCGGCTGGCTTTTCCGCCTCGCGGCCCTTTGCTCCATCCTTGAGTGGCGCGCGGCTACTAATTGATCCCGTGGCCTTTGCGCGCAAAGCACAGCCGCGGGTAAATATCGAGCCGGCCTCGGGGAGCTTTAACGCAGCCGCGCCCTTATGATTATGTTAATAACAAACCGTAAACGAAGGGGGAGAATCCGGGACCACTCGGAACTTGCCCAAATATACGGGGAATAAAACATGAGGTAATCTGGGGGAATGGGGGCGAAATTTTGAAAAACCTAAGTGAAACAGACTGCCAGCGGGGAAAATAAAGGGGAAGGTAATCTGGAGGAATGTGGAGCAATTTTGGAAAAAAAAAAAAGAAGCGCAAGCCAAGTGGGATGAAGGCGAGGGGATGTAAGTCGAGATTGCGTCAGCCGTCGAGTGGAAAAAGTTACGATAATGAAGCTTTCGCGGATTTGCCTGCGGGCCGAGGACGCGGGCGAGTCGGCGCCTCTTGGCCGACCGCTGCGACCTGGGGCTGCCGAGGGCGGAAAAGCCCGGGCCGGAGGAATCGAAGCCGCCCTAACGAATCGAACGGGCCGAGGGAGGCCGCAGCGGAGCCGCAAAGCGAGGTAACTAGTTTTCGGCGGACACTAACTCACGGCGCGGGCGTAATAACAGCGCCACCGGGCGAATCGTAATTTCCAGCCGAAAAGAGAGAGAGAGAGAGAGAGGGCGCCGCCCGCGGCGGGATGGGCAAAGAGCGCCGGACCAATCAGCGAGATAGCGCGCGAGCCGCTGTCGAACCGACGCTCCTAAGTCATGCGTTCAAATGAGCTTATTATGCCCGCGGCCAGCTGTATAATTGCGCTCGGACAAAGACTCCGGGGGGAATTTTGAGTAGCGCCCCGCTCGGGTATATATCGCAAGGGATCTATGACTTTTTGTCCAGTGGCCTCGGCAGCCGAGGGGCGCGCCCGATGAAAGAAGTAATTAACGCCCAGTCGATCACGCAACCTGGCCTCTGTACAAATACTCGCCAACCGAACCTTTTGTACAACCCCCCGCTCGCCTCGGCTATGTTTTCCCCCGCCGGAAAATAGTGTTCCATTTTCAAGGAGGATTATTTACGACGCGCGATGTGATTATATGTGCGTTATATACTGTCGCGCGGACGGGCGATCGGCTCCTCTGGCGCCCCTGGGTCTTCTCGGGTTGTACGCCCCAGTCAAAGGTTCATTTCATCCGCCTCGTTTGCGCTCCTCGGCTCCAAATATTGCAGGCTTCTCCGGCCGAGTGGTAATTCCCACTCTCGACGCGGCCGAGACATAGATCTGGATTAGACGCTCGGCCGAGCGTTTCCCAAGGACTGCCTCAACCGGCCGATACTAACGATACTCTTATACGGGTTAAATTTAAGAGGCGCGAACGGTCCGGAAGCCGAGGCGCAATGAGAGTGGCAAGCCGAAAACAACACTGGCGAGCGCCTCGGAAAAAGCCGGCGAAGCTTAGCCGGGGGGAGGGGGGGAGCTCAGACTCGTTATATCCGCCAGGGGCGCGGTGGAGAGAAGCTCCGCTGGGCCCCGGCGACTGAGTGGATCCGAGGCGGCCGAGACGAGACACCTCGGCATCCCCCCGAAGGCTTTACGAGGACGTAACGTCCGGAGCGGCTGGGGCCCCTCTATACACACGTAGACGTATACATGGCCCCTCGTCCGCCGGCGAATGTCATCCGGGAGTCGGGCGCCACGCGCCGGCTAATGCGCCAGTCCCGAATCGTACTCCCCGCGCCCTTTTCAATTGCCCGGCGGGCGACGACGCCCCGGGGGAAAGGAGGCCGCGCGCACTTATGCGCGGGCATAAATCGGCCGCGCGATGGTTATAAATAAGGCGGGAAGAAAGTGGGCGCGTCGCGGAGGAGTAAACCCGGGAATATCGCGAATATCAACACGGGGGAGATTGTTTCGAGCGGGATTATGCGGCTCTCCGTGTTTGCGCGGGGCCGGCCGAGTTTTCCCAGCTGGCGGGAAGAAGCCGCGCGGGCGGGAAAGCCGCCGCTCGGCCCGAATTAGATTTCCCCGGGCGAATCTAATTGAACGGGCGGCGAAGTGGGCCGCCGGCCCGCGCCCGACTGCCTCCATTATTGCCTGAATATCATTCGGTTTGAATGCGGCGCCGGCCGTTGCTTTTCCGATTTGGCGCCCCCCGAGGCGGCCGAGCGACCGACCGCTGCCCGACGACGCCTTCTCATTCATCCCGCCGCGGGTGCGTAATCGCCGCCGGCTGGCTTTCACTTCATTTCGAGAGAGTGCAACTAATTACCCTAAGCCCCCGGCGCGTCTTGATCCCGGGGCCGTCACCCCCGCCAAAGCCCGCCGCGTCTGCCGCGGGAAAGTGGAGCAAGAGGAAAAAAAAAGGGGGGGGGGGGTGGAACGAAGCCGGCGCGCGGCCCGGGCCATTTCTCAGGCGCGCCGCGGCTCTTAAAAACTTTGATGGCGGCCCCCGCGAGCCTCGGCAGGGGGCCCGGCCCCCCGTCGAATAATCCAATACGATAAATTAAGGGGGCGCGCGCCTTGCGCCCGGGGCTAATTCGCCGATTAAGGGCCTAGCGCGACCTCGCCCTCGGGAGATTAATCCCGGGGGCAAAGGGCCCTCCCCCCCCCCCCACTCGCAGCGCCGCGGCCCAGGAAAAAGCCATCGGGGCCAGTTTATCCGGGCGCCGTAAACTCCGACGGCTTATATCGCCGGGCGAGGAAGGTCCGCGGCGGAGTGCATGTATCTGCGGGGCGCGCAACTCCTTCCGGCCCCATTCAATGCCAAGTCCTTTGTTTGCGCCGGGCAGGTTTCGGGCCGCGCGCCTAACTCGCGCCGTTTAATAAAAATCCCGCGACCTTTCGGAGGCGAAGCCAATATACGTCGGGGGAGCGATAAGCCTGGCGGCGGTGGGTTAAGCCGCCGCTCGGGCCTACCGCCCGCCGGAGATTAGGACCGCCGCGGCATTGTCTCCCCTCCTTATCTCGGCAATTGGCGAGGGGCGGGGCCATTATGAGGGGGCCGCGGGGGTATCCGCAGCTAATCTCGGCCCCGAGTCCGCCGAGAGGTGCCAAGAGGCCCGCGAACTTTCTCCGCGGGGATATTGGCGCGGCCGGCGGCCAATTGCCCCCGCCTCCGTGTCCCCGGTCCCGCAGGCGTGCCCCGCGAAAAAAGAAAATACATGGATACATATATATATATAGATCGCTCTTTCCCGTGCAGTTGGGCGGCGCGGCCGTTTCGCCGCGGGACTAGCGGCCCGAATAGGCGTATAAGTGGGAATGGCTCAACTTTCCCGAGCGATCGTCACCGCGGGCTTAGGCCAACTTTTTCAATTGGATGTATAGAAATCCGGTGATTGTACCGTCGCCCTCGAACCCCGGATCATCGGCTCTGCGCGATTCTTTGACAATTTGTTGCTTTTTCTGAATAATGTTAGGATATCGCGGGCGAAGATAATATCGCGAGGGCATTTCCTCTGTAGCGGAGTTTATGCCTGGCCGCTGCGTCGGATCGTACGCGCTGATTTCAAAATTCAATCGTTCGAAAAAGGAGTCCTTCGCGATTGGACAATTTCGAGATACTCCCGCGGATAATAGTAATAACTAGCGATCGCGTCTCGTAAATCGAATCGCGGCAAAACTCATTCCAGCCTGTAATCGAAAATTATGTTTATCAAACATGGCGGCCGTCGCGAAGCTCGCAGAAATTGATTAATGAACAGCGATTATATACGTATATACGTGCGAATGTATAAAGCAGCCGTCGAAATTGATATTTACCTTTCAATAATATGAAAGGCCGGAATAATCCGGTCCTCGGATCGCGATACATTTACGGACGAGGGCAAGGACGTTTACTTGACTTGCCGGGAAGGAAATGAAAAAAGAAATTCGCCCTAGTCGCTCGAGTACTAATGAGAATGTCGCAGCCAGCCGAAAGCTGTAATCGGAGCCTGCTAATTTTATCCGATGCCCATGTCGAGCGAACACTCGGAAAATAATGGAACGGCGACCTGAATCGAATCGATTTACCTCCTCTCCCCCATTGCCTCTTCACGCGTAATTTTGTGGATATAAATAGCTTCGCTTGCCGTTGATCAACGAGTGCTTTCGAGCAATTATTCGCCCTCTTCTTACTTGGCACTCCATTTCAAATGTCGCCCCGCCAACAATACTTCTTTTCGCGATTAATAAAAAAAGGGAGAAAGAAAGGAAACGCTCGCAAAAATCACCGGCTCTCGAGGCAACAATACGCGTATCGATTTGACTGACGCGCGGGAAAGGCCGGCTTCCCGGGAGCGCCGCCTGCACCTTGGAGCCCAGTGAAATTCCAAACGAGGCTACATGATCTATTTATTCCCCGGCACGGGAAACTTTGGCCCACGCGCGCGCTCGCGGGAATCAGCAACATTGTCAGTTAACCGGATCAAAAAATTGCGCCGGTAAAAAGCAAGGAGGAGCCGAAGGTCTCGCTCTCGCCGGGGAGCGAGAGCGCCGGGAAGTTTAGCCGGGGACTGCAGGCACCGGCCGACCTCCGGAGCCTTTGCCGGCACAAAGTCCCATCGGCCCGCGCGACCCTCCCACGCCCGAGTTTTCTTCCCGGGCAGTTCTTGCAAAACTCCCGGGCGCTCCTTTTTTTTACGCGCGCGCGCGCGCCCTGGAGAGGAGGAGAGCGGGGCCCGGAGGCAGCCTGTGTTCCCGGGCGCGCGGGCCAAAGTTTTTCCCATGGAATCGCGGACAAAAAGAAAAACTCGCCCGACTAATTTCTCCACTTATACAACTTTGATTTTTAACTCGGCCCCATTGGCTGGACGCGGGTGCCCGGACCCCTTCCTTTTTATATTCAATGAGCTCATTTAAGGCCGGCGGCCCGGGGTGAATCTCTGCTTCTGCGCGCCCTCCTCGGATGTAATTTTTTAAGGAAACCACCGCGCGCCGCCAGCAGCCCCAGCCTTCCTGTCGCTGCCCGCCTCCAGCCTTGCGGGGCTTTTGCTCCCGTCACCGCTCGCAAACTATATCACCCTCTATTGTATTTACTTTTGATAACTGCCGAAACCCACCTATGCGATGAGTTTATGCTAATTAATTGGTTTTACAAAAAAAATTAAAGCGATTGCTTTAAGTTTCAATGTTTCATGCATTCGTACGATAAATGATTTTTATTGTTACGCTGCCAAACGTCCGTTGATATAGCCTTGAGACAAAGGCCGATAAGCAATCTTCAGTGACCTCCATTTGTCTACTCGAACCGAGCCCACAATACTTAGTCGATCAAGTAGACCTAAAAACAGTAAAAAATATAAGTAAGCATTCAACGGGTTATTTTTGCCAATTATCTTTGCCGATTTCGAGAGTTGTTTTGTTGCTTTTTTGTAAGTGCATCTCGAAGTGGTCTGTCTATTATTAGTTGACTGTAGAATACACTTAAATACAAGTTTCTCATCTAAATAGCTGTTTATACGTATGTTTTTATGTGTCAATAGATACGCGTTGTCTGTGACTAGATATTAATCAATTGCACCGAAAAACAACACCAAAAGTCATAAACGTTGTAGCGTTACGAGAGCAAATATAAATTCTATAGTATACGTACATATGCCTTGCATGACTACTCTGTAGTCTATGATCTGAATTGAAATTTTATAAATCTCATTGTTTTTTACATTTACTTTGCATAATTTCTAAGATCATGAATATGATTCATTCATTAGTTCATTCGTTGCCATTTTAATTACTGACTAAGGTAATTAGCTTATTGAATATTACATACGTTGTATTTAGAATATAGTCTGGCATATTAAATTTAGTAAGATTTTTTTACTTTAATAGAATGTACTTTAGGAGAATCTAACGTAAACAAGATCTTTCTAGTGAAAAATAGAGTAGCGAAGCGTTTGCTTTCCGCATAACCATAACTAAACAAATAATTTGCTCTTATTTATTAAGAAAATTCTTATTTGAAGACACTCAAATTAATAAATTTAAATTCTAAATTAATAGAATTAAAAAAATGTTAAACGTATCCCAAAAATAATCCAAGATCCAATGGGTAACAACGTAAAAGTGTAAAGTAACAACATTCAAGAAACCGTAGAAATGGCATGGATATAGAAAGATGTATTATTTTTATGCGCAGTAGTATCCACTTGAAACTTCATCTGAATTCAAATCTAACGGATGATGAAGCTTACAACTTTGTCTTTGAGCTAAGCTAGAGGTGCCCTGTGGCATGCATCTCCTACACGTAGGATCCACATAATCTGAAAACAAGTCTCCTTTGGGATTCGAAGCAGTCTAGGGATAATTATTTGCCTAAAGCTGACAGTTATACGGCTAGTACATCGACTTAGCGATACTACGCCAGCTCTCAGCACAGAACATGCCCACAATCAGTTTCTATAAATTTGCGATATTTCGCTTTATTGTCTTTATTTACATTAACATGCTTTTAATCTGTGTAATTTTATATCACGATATAGGGAATAATAAATACGCGTATATTTTTATAAACAATTTAAGTAATTTATACGTAAACTTATTAGAAAGACACAGGGCGCTACGTTCGTGTCACACACTTAGGCGGTGGTAGGGTAATGCGATCTTTTCTCGGGACTTCTTCGCATGCGCCGTTGAGGTATAGTGGCACGCATCCCGACGTACATCCTGATGTATAACCTTTGTTCCTTGTCCTAGTCTCTCGCGTCGTACGTTACTAGAGGATCTTAAATTCGCAAAATTTTAGACTATGTGAATATCTAAGGCTTAGATAAGCAAATAATATAGAATATTTCGTCGCATATGTGAATTTCTAAAATTATCTGTGTCGTTTATTTTTAACTACATTTAATGTGGAAAATGCCGCAATCCACCGTTCTGCATAGTAATGATATTAATATAAATTACAATAAATGTCTATCGCTTACAATAATATTATATTTTCTACTACTATTTAATATCTTTAAATAATGTAAAACCAATGTCTTCATCAATAAAAGGCGTATTATCGAAAGTATACAATTTGAGAGCGAGAAAGCCACCGAATCCTTCTTGTCCTCTATGTATTAAACCGGCGCCTGATAACATTGTTGGTGGATTAGTTGATATTTCTTGAGTGTCAATGAATGGAATGGTTGTTTGACCACCATCTTTCTTTAAACTAGTAGTTGTGAATTTTAAGAATTGATCATTCTTTGAATCAGGTATATTTGGTCTGCTCGACTTAGTCGGTACATCAAGATTTGATAAATCTAATTCACGTCTTAAAAATGAAAAATGAAAAGTAAATAAAGGATTATCTATATTTTTTATAGCAATGCATCATTAAAATTTAAAGAGTTACCGTCCAGCAGGGCTCTTATTAGATTTATAAAAGCCATTCGATTCGAGACTGCCAAAAGTACCATTTCGAAAATCAACTTCAGATGAATAGATTACCAAGCTTATTCGATTAGGATGTTTTTCCGATCGTTCAAAAGCGAATCCTGTAATGACTCGATTGGAAGAAAGTTTTGTTTCAGTCAAGGCAATCTCCCTCAGTCCATCCCAGGTAATTTTTTCACGGTATATATGTTCTAAAATAAACGTAATTTTAAAAAATATAAAAAGGATTAACTGGATAGGTTAATAAGATTTGCAACTTTTTTTCTCATTCGTATGTATATAAGAAATTAGTCCTACTAAAATTAGCACGGATATAGCTCGAATAATATTAATTATAAAAACCTGAATATTTCCTGCGTATATTTTGGAAAAAATTTTATTTATCAAGTCATAAAGAAATTTCAAGTAGCTAAAATATTTTTAAAAACTTTTAGAGTTTTATAAAACAAAAATAAATTTAAAGTTTAATCGTGTACATGATAGTGCTTCAAAAATTCAGTTGTAAGTAATAGGTATTTGAAAATTATTTTATACAAATTAATAATAATACTAGTAATATCGAAATCTACCTGGATCTTTTGTAATTGGTTGCCAAGCAAGTGTACTTTCATCGATAGTACCGTTTGGGGACAATACACCGTCTTGAATTTGAATATGAAGTGTATTTTTATACATAGTTAGTTTTGCTCCTGTTACAATCCTCAAGAAAATATTCATTTTTAAACAACATTAAACAACATATATATATATATGATAAAAACCACATACGCAAGCACAATAAATATTCCTAGATAGCAGACGCTTGCCAGTCGAAAAATATGATTACCACAAAAATTACGTAAATAAAAAAGTTTTATGATCTTACTTGTTTTCAGTTGTTAATGTAAAAACTGGCTCGAAACTAATGTAATAATCACGGTCTTCGCAAATGCAATTGCATTGCTCGCAATCTTTTGGTTCTTTTACATTAAATTCGACATTCCTACCCTTGTACCAAAAAACAGTTCCTTGATTACTACACGCTACTTTATGCGCCTCATTCTCAGGAACTATGTACTCATACCTTGCAATTGATTGTCTATTGTTCTGTAATAGAAAATCTATAATTATTATAAACATAACAAAATCACTTTATTAAAATTTATTATATATTTTTTACATGTAACGAAGTTGATATTTATCATTTGTCTTACATTAAATAATCTGAAATATTACTAAATTTTCTTATTTTATTGGAAGTATTATCTAATTCAATAACAAAAATTGAATTTTACATATATCTTTTAAAAAACCGTGAAAATTGTTTAGATATAGAAAGACATGCGAATCTTTATTTATTTTTCTTTCCAGAAAGTAACTTACACTTGCACACGCTTGTACATTTTCTGCTTCTAAATGCAAAGATTTACAATTGTATAACTTATTTTCACATGGTCGCAATTGTGGACATGACATACTTGTTTTCTTGAAATTACAAATATTACTTCCGTTATTAATATACTTATTAATTAAATCATATAAATTTGTAGGATTTATGCTATTGGCAACAATGTAATTTTGAAAACTTCGTAATTCGTAATACGGAGAATCTTTATAAAAATTAGAAAAAAGTTTTATTTAACATTTATGTAATAAAAAATATTTCAAACACATCACATTCATTTACTTACTCGGTGAATTATCATAACGTTTGTAACCTTAAAAAATATAAAATATATATTTAAATACATAGTCGATAATAATAAATAATATTGTGTAAAAAAAATTAACCTTTTCCTGAATCACATTTCCAAAGTTCTCTTGATGCTATAGCCATAACTTTTTTAAATTTTACTACCATAGTTCTATACCCATTACGTACATTTTGTATTAAGTTTTCTCTAGTATTTTTATATGTATCAGTTCCTTAAACATAAAACAATTAATTACCATCTGTATTGGTACAATTTTACGGTAACTAAATAAAAAATAGCAGCTTATGTAATTTATAACAATGTTGAAAAAACTTTACCGGTTATCACTTGATATTAGTGTCAAAACAAAGTTGATTATCAAAGTAATAAACTCGAGTCAAGATCTAAGTAATAACCAGTAAATAGGCAAAAAAATTTTTAATGGTTAAAAAAATCATTTTAATTTGCTTGCTACTTACTTGTAATGTTCAATTCATTGACTTTTGTATATTCCCAAAAATTACATAGAATATTTTCAGCTGTATAAAATTGAGCTGTTGTAATTGCTAATTTAGCCAGCAAATTATCAAGCAATTGCGAATAAGACATACCAGTATTACACAAATTATTATGATTCTGTAATTTATAATATATTTTTGAATATTTTATTATATGTACATGAATATAATTAAATAATTATTTTATTTTTATATTACTTTAATAGAAATCCTAGTAGGTTTTTAATTTGTAATTGTGAAGCATGTAATTTATTGTTGAGTATTTTAAATTCTACCAATTAAAAAGTATCAAATATTGTTTATTTGTTATTTAAGATTAATTAACTTTATTTTTATACCTGTAAAAGACTGTTTTCATATTTGGATAAATAGGATGATTGTAGATGGTGAATATAATTTAACCAAGTTACAGCTTCTTCATAGTGACTGTCAGAAAATTGTTGGTATCGCTCCAGTTTATCATATTTACCACTATTTAATTCTGCTTGTTTTATTAGACAACTTTTAAAAAGATTTCCAATTAAAAAAGTATACTCTTCAAGTGATTTTTTATCAATTGTAGATTCAATCAAGGTTGAAAGATTATCTAAACTCTTCATTATTATCTGCATATTATTTTTCATCTCAAAATTCATATTATCAACTGCAACAAGTGCTTCGTTCGAGACAGGTAATTGATTTTCCGTAAATTCAACCATAGTACTTAAGAAACTAAAAACCGTGATTATACTTGATGCATGGCTAAGAAGTACCCATGGGCCGATAAAGGCTAAGCATGTTAGATTGTGAAATGCAATTATTGTAATACATGCCAATGCTATTGAAGATATTTTTATCATTTTGAAGCGTATTTAAAATAACAGAATATCGTCAAAAACTTTTTTAAACTTTTAAATCTAAAGAATAAGTGTTTTAATAATTAATATACATTCTAATTACACTTAATTGAAAGAGCTTAATTGAAAAGTCTTAAATAGATTTAAAAATACATTAAAAGGGAAACGAACATACTGATTAAATATATGACGTATACTAACGAAATATATTATTTGCATTTTCTGTCTAAGATATTTATAGTACATAACATATGCAGTATTTCATTGAATTATTATAAATATTATTTGGATAAATAAGTAATTCAATCTTTGAATAATAGAATTACATGCATAAATCCATCAACGCAGGTGTTATAAATAAATGTTATAATAGAATCGTATATTGTGAATCAACATGTTCAACATTAATATAGATATGAGTAAAATCATCATAAATTGCTCGTTAATAATATATAACAAAATAAAATAAAAATGAATGAATCGATATAGTTTAAATTAATAATTTTCAAGTGTTCGTTTATTTGTGTTCAAAAAATTAAAAAAGACACTAAATTACAGTTAAATAAATCGCTAAAAACAAAAAGACGCAAACGACAAGTTGATTCTATATTCAAAACAAGACGATTAATATAAAAGTAGAAATAGATCATATGGTATATTGAATATGCATACACAACGAAATAATGCATATATAGTGTTTCAAATCTACAATGAGAATTGGTGTTATGATCTGTACTTATGGGAATGATGCATAATTAGTTAGTTAGTGTATGGTGAGACCACCTGGATAAAAATCGCAAAGTAGAAAAACTGCGGCCTCGGTACAGAAAAAAGTTGCACTTTAAACACTAAATTTACTTTATGTATCATATTATTATATGATACTTAATAGAACTTGTAGTAATTTTTTTATTTAAAAGTATATTATGGCACATTTTACTATAATTTCGTAATTATTGCTTGTATATTTTATAACAAATAATTTGTTATAAAAAATAATCTTTTTTTGTTATAATTATGAATTTCGCTGACTCTATAATAAATTTACTTATTTGCTAAAGATAAAATAAATGAATTTTAAATTCATATACTTTTTAAATGTGAAACATTCATTTATAAAAGTTTACGCATGCCTGCTTGTTGCATTGTGGAATATAAAATATTGGTTTAGTACATAAATTCTGAGTACTAACAGACAATGATGATTTAATTATGTATTTAATACGTTACTTATAAAAAAAGCCTTAAACGTTTTCAAGTAACATTTTTCTCTAAACTTCTTGACGAGTTATTCATGAGTTTTTACACTATTGGGCCGACATGCATATTGAAATTTAAGTTAATATGCTATTCTGGGAATTGTTAAAATAAGGTATCATGTGTGATAAGAAAAGACTACTTTAGTTTTTGCTTAATACATCTTCATTGAAATACATTGTTTACAAATACTGAAAGTATCTCAATAAGTATAGAAAAAGTTTAATAACACTACAAAGCATGCATTTTATTTACAGTTACATTATATATCTATATATCTATACAATTGCGAATTCACACACTATTTAATATCTTTAAGTAGTGTAAAACCAATATCTTCATTTATAAATGGCGTATTGTCAAAAGTATATAATTTTAGAGCAAGGAAACCTCCATATCCTTCCTGACCTCTATGTATTAGGCCAGCTCCTGATAGCATTGTAGGTGGATTTGTTGCTATCTTTTGGGTATCAATGAATGGAATTGTTGTTTGACCACCATCCTTATATAAGCTAGTTGTTGTGAACTTCAAATATTGATCATTCGTAGAATCAGGAATATTTGGTATGTTCGACTTAGTTGGAACGTCAAAATTAGTCAATTTAAATTCATGCCTATGTAAAAAACACAATAAAGTAAAAATTTAACCATATTGTGTCTAAGATATATTATTAGAAGGAAACCAAAATATGTTAGCTACATTTTCTTAAAATAAAACTTTTAGTTTGTTCTGTATATTTAAAGTATTTAAAAAACAAAAAAACTCTGTAGATATTTTTTTAATTAATTATATATCAGTTTTAATGTATCATTTTCTGTATAAAACCGTATACGTACATATTGTTCTAAAAGAAGAAATATTTTACAAGCACTTAAAATCATTATGATTAAACATGTAGATACTTTAAAAACAAAAGTTATTCTTCTATAAAAATAATTACATCTATCCATTCAAAACAATAAGTTTTATCATTTTTTTAAAGAAGGTACTATATTCACAATACAATAAATCATTTTTCGGTTGTATAACAAAAGAAATGAAAAACTTACTGTCCAGGAGGAGACTTTTGAGCATCATAAAATCCATATGGTAGACGATTTTTAAAAGTACCATTTCGATAATCAACTTCAGATGAATAGATTACCAAGCTTATTCGATTTGAATGATCTTCTGATTTTTCGAAACTAAATCCAGTTATGACATGATTAGGAGAGAGTATAGTTTCAGTCAAAGCAATCTCCTTTAATCCATCCCAGGTAATTTTTTCACGGAACGAACGAGCTATAATAAGTATTAATATTTATTAAATATTAAAAGAATTATTTAGAGAGATATTTACAATTTTTTATCTAAAGTATGTATACTAAATTAAACAATTAAAATTTTGATAAAATATAATTTCATGAAAGTATATAATTGTTTAAAGTTTTAATTGGAAAATTATTTACATATTGGCATTAATTTTTGCTTCCAACATTTTAAATAATATTTTATAATTCATCAATAATGCAGTAATAAAAAAATTTAGATTAGCTAAAATATCTTATTTATGTTTAAATTATAAAAATTTAAAAATATTTAGAATATTACTGGTAGCTTATTAATAATTAAAATATAGTAACAGCAACAATGAAATCTACCTGGATCTTTCATGATTGGCTGCCAAGCAAGTGTATTTTCATCAATGGTACCGTTTGGTAATAATACACCGTCTTGAATTTGAATATGAAGTGTATTTTTATACATAGTTAGTTTTGCTCCCGTTACGATCCTCAAGAAAATATTCATTTTTAAATAACATTAAATAACATATTTATAAATATATATATGACAAAAACCACATACGCAAGTACATTAAATATACCTACATTCAAGCTTCAAAGCTTGAATAACTACAATATGAAATATTAAGTCAAAGAACCAAAGCACTAGTACAAACACTATCAAAGCACATTACAAAATTATATTAAAATTCTAAATTATGACAATTTTATGAACTTACTTGTTTTCAGTTGTTAATGTAAAAACTGGCTCGAAACTTATATAATAATCACGGTCTGCGCAAATGCAATTACATTGCTCACAATCTTTTGGGTCTTTTATATTAGACTCCACATTACTACCTTTGTACCAATAAACGGAACCTCGTTTACTACACGATACTTTGTTTGCGTCTTTCTCCGGGACTATGTACTCATATCTTGCAATAGCTCCTTCATTTTTCTATTTTGAAATTAATAATTGTTGTAAAAATTATATAAAAATTAAATCTTGATTGATTATGCTTATTGAACTGCCTTATATTCGATAAATAGATACAAAGGTACAAACAGAGAAGATTTTTCAAAACAATATTTTTTAATTTAATAACAAAAATTGAATATAATCAGATTTTCTGCTTGAGATAGTTCAATAAAAGACAAATTGTAGGTGTATCAACATCATCAATAAATTTTTTATCTGCCTTTAATATAATGTAACTTACATTTGCACACGTTTGTATATTTTCTCCTTCTTCATGCAAAGATTTACAATCATATACCTTGTTATCACACCCTCGTAAACGTGGGCATGATAAACTTCTTTTATTGAATTTACATATATGTGTTCCATCATCTTTAAATGTATAGATAAGGTGAAATACACTTATCGGTTTTACGGTATTGGAGACAATATAATTCTGAAAGCTTCGCAGTTCCGAGTATGATGAATCTTTATAAAAATTAGAAATAACGTTTGTATGTTAAAGGTTTTGAATACAAATTAAAATCTTATTTAGAAAAAGAATTTGTGAATTTTCATACTTGGTGTATTCTCGTAACGTTTAAAACCTTAAAAAATAAAAATATTAAATAAGAATATAATAATCATAATAAATACCAAGCTGTTGAAATGACTTACCTTTATGAGCATCTAAATCACACCGCCAAAGTTCTCTAGATGCTGTGGACATGACTTTTCTGAATTCTACTACCATATTTTTGTATCCATTTCGTACATCATTTAGTAAGTTCTCTCTAGTATTCGTATAGGTATCCACTCCTTAAACATAAAAATTACATACTATTTGAATATGATTTTGTAAAATAAATAGTTAATATTATTTCACATTTTCTGATTTTTACAGTTTTATAAATATAATTAATAATGCATTTATTACTTACTTTCAACTACTGTTCCATTAACTAATTTGTATTCCCAAAAATTGCACAAAATATTTTCAGCCGTGTAAAATTGAGCGGTTGACACGGCCAATTTTGCAAGTAAATTATCAAGCAATTGTAAATAAGACATGCCGCTATTACATAAATTATTATGATTCTGGAATTTAAATAATTTTTAATAAAATATATTTTATTGATCACACTGTGTACCATGTTTAAGTATATCCTACACTCAACACATATACAAACTAATTTTACTTTTTTATACAATAGAAAAGTTTATTATTTTAAAAGTATGTTCATGTACATCTGTTAAATAAAAATACACACACAAATTGATGATTAACTATCAATCAAATTATGTTATAAATTAATTTTAAAATTTGGTGTTTTACTATGTTATTCTTAATATTTTATTTATAAATATTCAAAAATGAATATGTTTATTATATTTCAAATAATGATTGAAAAATATCTTGTTATTTAAATTAATGAATATGTATTACACTATTTTTATAAAATAATTATATATGGTAGTTGTAAAGACTAAATCACTAAAGTATCAACATCATATCAAAACTATTTACACATTAAAAAATATATAACTTAATATCCTAATAATTAATACAATATTTAATAAACAATTAAAAGAATACTATAAGACTATTACTATAATACTATTACTTACCTGTGTAAGACTATTTTCATATTTAGATAAATAAGATAATAAAATATTATGAATGTGATTTAACCATGCTACAGCAACATCATACTTTTTATCTGCGAAACGTTTATAAGTTTCTAATCTGTCAAATTTCCCAGTATTTATTTCTGCCTGTTTTATTAAACAATTCTTGAGAAGATCTCCAATTAAAAACATATATTCTTCAAGTGATTTTTTATCAAAAGTAGATTCTAATACAGTTGAAAGATTATCTAAACTCTTCATTATTATCTTCATATTATTCGTTATATCATCATTCATACTATCAATTGCAATAAAAGTATCATTTGGAATAGGTAATTTCTTTTCCGTAAATTGAGTCATCGAACTTAAGAAAGGAAGCACCGTGACTGTATCTGACGCATGGGCAAGAAGAACCAAAGGGCCTACAGCTAGACATGTTAGATTGTAAAATGTAATTATCGTAAAATATGCTAATATTATTAAAGATATTTTTATCATTTCAAAGATGTGTTTCAAAACACAGAAAAATATATTTAAAATTAATTAAAATTAAAATAGTGCCTAGATTTTACTTGATAAAAAAAGTATTCGATTAAAATAATAACTAGAATTTATTGCCTGTAAAAAGTCTTAAATAGATTTCAAACTACATCAAAGTGAAAACGGAACTATTGATTAAACATATTACATATACATTATCAAAATGTATAATTTGTATTTTTTAACTTAGATATTTTTGATACAAAATGTATACCACATGTTATTAATCTATTGTACTCATGCACGATGTCCACAATGACACTGTACTATTTCATAATACATGAAAACAATTGTGAACAATATGAATATATGAATTTATACAATATATAAGCGACTTTATTGTTCCAGTGTTGTATATACGATTGATTTTTAAGAAATATAATTGTATAATTATTTGTTTAAAATATTTCAAAAGCTAAAATAAGAAGTCATTTAATTAAAATAGTTCTTTACATAGTGTATTCTGTAAATAAACACACACTCGCATACTTCTTAATAATTTAATTACATTTTCTATACTATTTTTTGAATATAATTATTATTAACTGTTTAAAATTTAGGAAATTCAAAGATTAACATGAAAAAAACAAAACAAAGTTCAAAGTTCAAATTATTTAAAATAATATCAAAGGAATTTTTAGAGTACTATTCTTTACATTTGTCATGTATAATAATTTTCGACGTAATTTCTTTGTGTTTATAAATGCGCGTAACACTCATCAATTCGATCATTATTACATTTGAATCGTTCAATAAGGCTGATAATATTCTTATATCGCTTCATTCTACGACCATTTGAGTTGTCCGCACCTCAGACATGAGACATCAGAACGCTCTAATGTGTCTATCTAAAATTGCTTATGACTTGCAAATAAGTGACGATTTTTCAATTACACTAAGATCATTCCAAATTAGATCCATTTCACCAAAATATGACTTTCAGATCGCTTACAGTCTTGTCTAAAGATATAGGTACATAATACTCTTCGAAACAGATAGTTTTTAAGCTGTTATGCTTCTTTTTTACTCATTTCACAGAAAAAGAAAACAAATAGAAAATACATTCAGACGCGTATTTCAAAGTTTTTCGCGAGAATTTTTGATTCACAACTATAGGCAAGTATATTTCATGTAACCGAAACTCTGTCTGATACTCGGTCTTACACGCTTTTTCTTTTTCTGTTTTGACTTGATAAATCTTGTAAATATTTGTTATTGTTAAGGAAGAAATAAAAAGTAAAAATAGTACGTAGATATAAGCATGTATGTAGCATAAAAATTTTAAAAATAAAAAAAATTGAAAATTTAAATACTACTTTAAATAGAAACTTTAAAAAAATTTAATTTTTATTAAGATATTGCAAATCAAAGATTAGTTTATTTTTATACTGTAATTCAATAATTATATATTAAAATGTTAAAAAGCTAATCATTTAAAGAAATAAGTAAAATAATATTTAGTACATCAATTAATAAAACAAAACGTCGAACAAAACAAATGTATTTGGAGTTTTTCAAGCATAATTATGTGCATTTGTCATTAATTTCGTTTTCATTTTTTAAGCTTCTTACTATTCTAATTAAAAACTATTCAAAAATTATGTTAACTAAAATGCATTATTTGATGATGTACTATACATTGAAGAATTAATATATCTTAGAATTAATATGAAGCTGTATGAAAAATGTTTTACCGGTATAAATAATTAAATCAATTAATATAACACCTATGATCGATGCACTGAAACGAGCCATTGTGAAAACATGAATTCACTAACTGTGAGCAAACGAAACACTGCTTCAGTAAAAATAAATCTACACTAGCTATGACTGAAATTCTAATCAATTTTTTTTAATATTCCAATTATAAGATATGATTTATTCTATGTGAAGATAATTATATCTTCGTAAGAGAAGGGCCATCTACGTTTCAAGGTTAAAATTATAAAGGAAATAACTATTTTTAACCACAATGTGTCAACATACTACTTACCAGTAGTAAATTCTTATATATAGTCTATTTTAGAATTCAATAAATCGAAAAAGAAATAAAAAACTTGCTAGGATAGTTAATTAGATTTAGAATTGATTATAAATAATAATCATTCGACAAGTTGGATATATTTGATGCTTATATGTAAAAATCTGCTGAAGTTTATATTATGACTTTTGGACAATAAAATAGGAGTTGTATTTTTTGACAAAAATACTCCAGAATATTTCAAACAATATTCAATCATTTGCAAATCAGATTGGAATAAAAATATTTAAATCTATAATGAAACTGATTGTAATCTCAAAAAATAAAAAATATGACAGTTTGATTACGGCTATATAATATATAACTGGCATCTTCGCATATTTTAAAGACTCATTGAAAACGCAGCAACAAAATTACCCACAGGAGTGTTTCGTGCTTACCTCGTTTATATCATGTTATCTGAGGCCAACGTATTGCCATTAAATACAAAAGAATAAAACTCAGTCTGAATTATGTAGTAGCAGCCAAATCCACACCAAAAAACACGTCATCCAAAATAATTGATTTTAAACACACTATGACACTTGCACAAAAAACTGCCTTGTTAGATTTCTCAATATAATAGTCAAAAGTTACATAAGTTTCATTATAGAATTAAATCTAAACATACCTCAACTAGGAAAATGACAAATTACCAGAATACCACCTTGAATACGGGAGAATCAATAACAGTTAAAAAAAATCGATGTGTTAAATTCTTCTAAAATGATCAAAAAGTTGTTACTCATTGCTATGTACAAGAAATGGAATGAGGAATGGGTAAGTAATAATAAGTCTAATTCAGTAAGAAAATTAGTATTTGAACAAAATACTAATTCAGCCATAAAATAAAATAAAATTCAGCCATATTTTTATGCAAAGTTTATTTACACTTTCACTAAATATCTATGAAATTACGATTTCGCCTACTATTTAATACCTTTAAATAATTCAAATCCAATGTCTTCATCAATAAAAGACGTATTATAGAAAGTATACAATTTGAGAGCGAAAAAGCCACCGAATCCTTCTTGTCCTCTATGTATTAAACCAGCACCTGATAGCATTGTTGGTGGATTAGTTGATATTTCTTGAGTGTCAATGAATGGAATGGTCGTTTGACCACCATCTTTTTCTAAGCTAGTTGCTGTGAATTTCAAGTATTGATCTTTCTGTGAATCAGGTATATTTGGTCTGCTCGACTTAGTCGGTACATCAAGATTTGATAAATCTAATTCACGTCTTAAAAGTGAAAAATGAAAAGTAAATAATGGATTATCTATATTTTTTATAGCAATGCATCATTAAAATTTAAAGAGTTACCGTCCAGCAGGGCTCTTATTAGATTTATAAAAGCCATTCGATTGGAGACTGCCAAAAGTACCATTTCGAAAATCAACTTCAGATGAATAGATTACCAAGCTTATTCGATAAGTATGTTTTTCTGATTTTTCGAAAGCGAATCCAGTTATAACATGATTGTCATATAATTAATATATATATTTTTTTCTTGATACATAGAAACTTACGCTAACGCGCGCTTTTATAACTGCATTCTTCTTTCTGCATAACTTGTATTCTTCTTTATGTAAAGATTTACAATCATATAACTCACACTATTATTCTATCACTATTATTCTCATATGATCGTAATTGTGGACATGAAAAAATTCTTGAAATTACAAATATTATTTCCATCATTGATATATTTATTAATAAAATCATGTAAATTTGAAGGATTTACGATATTGGCGATAATATAACTCTGAAAGCTTCGTAGTTCATAGTATGGAGAATCTTTACATAAACTGGAATTTTGTACGACAATAAACGTTCATAAATAATTTATTTAATAACTTACTCGATGCATACTCGTAACGTTTATAACCTTGAAAATATTTTAAAAAATGAGAATTCATTTCAATTAGTAAGAATTTAAAACCAAGCTGTTAAAATCACTAACCTTTATGAACAGGTAAATCACATCTCCAAAGTTCTCTCGATGGTGTGCTCATAATTTTTTTGAATTGTACTATCATGTTTTTGTATCCATTACATACATTTTGTAACAAGTTTTCTCTAGTATTTTTATGTGAGTCGATTTCTGAAGTGTAAAATATTTAATTATGATTAAATTTCTACTTTAGGTAAATGTTTATATATGATTTAAATATGATTTTCTAAAACTAAATACTGAATATAATTTCCCGTTTTATAGTTTGTAAACTATACAAAAAATACAATTCATAATGCACTTATTACTTACTTTGAATTACTGTTCCATTAACTATTGTATATTCCCAAAAATTAGAATATTTTATATTATATATTATAGAATATTTTCAACTGTATAAAATTGAGCAGTTGTAACGGCTAGTTTGGCTTATAAGTTAACGAAAAATTGTAAATAAAACATACCACTAATACATAAATTATTATAAATCTAAAATGCACAATAATTTTTTAAAAATGGATCTTAAATTTTGGTCAAAATTTAAAATATGATTTTATGGACAAATTGCTTTGTTAAAAAATTTGGACGATTTTTGTTGTTTTTAATTAGCTAAAGATATAGGAATGTACATCATAGAAATACAAATAATTATTATTACTTAGAAAAATAATATTATTTATTTTATTATTTTTTTACAATATTATTATTATTATTTATCATATGTAAGTGTATATCATGTATACTTTGTAAATTGTCTATATTCATACATGACTATTATAGACTTTATTTAAATCAGGAAGCAAATTCTTTACTCAAAACAGTACATAGAATAGAATTGTATTAATTAAAAAATGAATTTTAAATCAGTATATGTATATACATTTAATATGATAATTCAAACTTAATAAAGAATAAATTTGAAGCAGTATTAAAATATTTTTACCAGAATAAGTTAGTTGACAGAAAGCCTAAAAATACTTCTGTAAGGTAATAGAGCACTGACTCAATGACTTCAGATCTCCACTAACTACGCTAGAAATTCAAAGTAAATATTTTTAATATTTCACTTATATTAGATATGATTTATTTTTTATAAGAATTAAGATCTACTACAATTCAAGGTCAAAGTTGTGTTTTCTGGACTTTCTATACCCAAGTTAATAAAAACAAAATGAATAAAAATATTAATAAACTTTTAAATTTATTGTAAAGTATAAAGATATTAAAATTTTAAATAATAAATTAGCATTAATACTTTGATATTATAAAATATTTTGATGTAATTGTAAGATAAAGAATTACTTATTTTATATTACCAGTTTCGCGCTTTTGTGGAAAATTAAAAAAATTTTAATAATAATTTTAACATACAAATTATAACTTATTTGAAAGTATAGGCTTGAACTTTATAATTTTTTTGGTCTTCAATGCAAAGATATTAATTAAGATGTATAAGTCACGGTTTGCCTGCCTATGTTCGATCATATACTTCAATAACGATTCAAAAAGAGAAGTTTTCACAATCTTCGAAGCGATTAACCCCAAGAACTCGCCCTTAGGATAATTAAAAAAGTAACGGTCAAGTTGAAAGGTGGAGGTATATCCAACTAAGAGTAGGAAATAAGATATGAGAGTCCACGCGCCACGGAAGCCATCCTTTCACGGACGATGCGGATTAAGAAGGTGAAATCCGGATTACGCGGCGATAAGGGATGAAAATCTTTGCCGCGGATTCTGCCCAGTGTATGAGGCTTTCGAGGGATTCAGAGACTTGGCTTTTCTTG
Source organism: Sycophaga agraensis (assembly GCA_018906755.1). NCBI lineage: Eukaryota > Metazoa > Arthropoda > Insecta > Hymenoptera > Pteromalidae > Sycophaga > Sycophaga agraensis. The sequence continues at coordinate 5,095,940 of JACCIE010000011.1, forward strand.
TACTAAGCACTAAGGACGACGAATCCAGTGAGAGAAGGTGGCGATTAGTTCTAACTTTTAAATATCGATGTATTGAAATCCTTATTGACATATCTTAAAAATTCTAAAACTATATATTGTTCTCTAGATGTATTTTTTTCCGCCCGACAATTATTACATCTAATATTTATTACTGTGATTTATCATTTTAGCTTATAATTTTATAACATTTCTTGTGAAAAATAATATACTTTTTAATAGTATAGGAATTATAATTAATGATTATACATAAATAATACTTTGTCTTAAAACAATTTTTATTTATAAGTACATATGGTGTGGTATTGTATACAAAGCACCTTTCTATACATTATTTAAGCTGCACGGTATTATACTAGCTTATTTTCAGTGTTTAAACATTCCAATTTGCGCAAATCCACCAACAATTTATTCGACCAGAAACAACTTTTATCGAATAAGTAAATTACAGAATAGAATATACTGTTGGTAAGAGGAGTGCGTCAACGAGGTCGAGCTAAAAAGCTTCCTGTAACCTTCTTTTGTTTTTTTTCTCAGAAAGCTGACGATCAATAAAGAAATTCATACAGAATTTCATTTCATTATCATTTCCCAAATGAAATAAACAACTTCCTTAAAAATGCAATCACGCCCTCGTATAATAATGTAGTTTTACACCCTATGCATAAACTTATAATGTAATTATAGTAACAACTTTGTTAATTGATTTACATATAAGTTAATTTCGCGCTTTATATTAAAATATTAGTAAAACAAATAATTAAAATAACTTAAGCTTACATACAGAAATTATATTTTCAGCGTAATAATAAAACTTTTTGTTGTAACAATAACGATTGCACTACTTTCAAAAATATTTTTCGCAGCTGTCTAGATTTATTTCGAATCAATGTTCAAAAATGAAATTTATAACACTAGAACGTCTATAAAAATATTTTGAACAGCAAAAATATTTCAACAGAGGATTGCGAAAAAATTATAGTTAATCTTCTATGGAGCAATAGAGGTAGCAATCTTTAAAACTTCAAACTCGAATTTCACACTAATAAATTCAGCAAAAGTCTAATGATTGTAATAATGATACAACATTCATTCGTCATAACAGCATTCGCTCAAGCGAAAGTAACAAGTAAACCAGCGAATAATCATTGATAGTTACACATGCGCGCATTGTAGGAATACTTGGACGATGTCATTAAGCTTTATGTACATTACAGCCGTTGGGCCAATTGAAGATCCGAACAATTGCGACGACGAAATTCAATGGAAGGAGCGGCATAGAAAAGAAAGAACTCGAATTTCACGGGGAATCCTTAGAAAGTCGTTTCTCCGGTCGACCTGCTGCAGGCTCGTTCAGGGACTCATCAGTAGTCCGGCGACGCAGGCAATCTTTACGCTGAATATTATTAGCCGCAAGCTCCAAGTTGGCGGCCGCTATGTACTAGCTTCGGGACACGACAGCGGAACGCGCCATGTGCCAAAAAGTCGCGCGGATCGTTAAGGAGTTCCCAGCGAGTTTGGCCGAACGCGTAACGAGGGCGATCGTGTGCGACCCGCGGATATCAGATAAGCCGGTCGACGAGGGTCGCGGGCTGGGTAGCCGCGTGGATCGCCTCCGCCGCGCACTCGCCTGACGAGTTGAGGTTAGACTTGGACCTGTGGCGGCGTCGCGGCGGCGTCGGCACGAGTAACGGCTCCTCGATGGTACTCTCCTCGGAGCCAGGCCCGGAGCGGTGCACACGACTTGGCTTCTCCGGCGGCTCTTCCGACAGTCCACTCGAGTCTGCAATCAGAGGAATTAAGGATTAATGCCGAACCCGAGACTATTCAGCAGCGATTGGAAGAGTCGACACCCAAATGAACTTTACTATGTTTAAATCAGACTTTACTTTGTTTGTATGCGCAAGTTTGTAAAAAATCCTTAGACCGTTATATGAGCACCATGTAGATGTAAGAATCTGGGTATAAAAACTTTCTCCTGCTCGTTTTCTTGACTACTTTTTCTTTAAAAAATATAAAAAATTTAATATCGAGGATTTATTAACTGTAAAAATTGATCATAAGCTCGAAATTGTTTTTCCATATAAATTTGTTGCTAAATAAAGAATTTATCGGATAGTTTTTACTGGATGCGGTATAATAAACATTGATTCTTCACCGTAAGTTGAAAGAGTTAACATGAGGACTGAATTCGGTTAGAACAATAAAAATTGCACGACTAGAGTATGTAGAGTTTATAAAATATGTGTACATCTGTGTGTATGTATACAAGTGTTTCTATTCATGCATTCACGTGATGCTATTCAAGTATTTTTAAAGTGTAATTTTAAACTGTTCAACATAGAACACACAACAGTTTTCCCGCATTATTTTCTTTTGATTGATATTACTCGATCTATTTAGTTTTATTCAATTTATTTAGTCTGTAAGTTTAATAATAAAACTAATAAAAAATTTTAATACGTGATAAATAGTTTTTATTAAATGTTAATTTAAAAAATAATATATTTTATGCAATGTTTGTCTCGATATTGGTATATGTTAGTCGTGTACCTCTAGAATACTTCTAAATTACTTCGAGCTTTTCTTATAAAATTGTAATAAATTGTCTTTTATTTCTTGTTCTTTTTTTATAACAAACGGGATGTTTATGAAAAAATTACAAACAAGAACTAGCAACAATAGGAAGTTGAAAGATAACCACAACATATAATAACCCGATGTAAACAGACTATATTTATCTATCTAATAGCCTTAATCATTATCTCTTCTTCAAAGAACATGCGAGCTTATCATTCCATGGGAAGCATTTTCACGCAATTCGACAGCAAACATTGGGAGGCGTAGCGCGCGATATGGACCCTCGTCAACAGCTGGACCAGGCTATCAAAACAGCCGGCCACGTGTCGCCGCTAGTCTGCGGGAAAAACGAGAAAGAAAATTGGTCATGTGTACCGAGGGGCGGCAAGTCGTCGAAGGGGTTCGTCCTCTCCGGCCGCCGCGGATCGATGAGCCAGGCGTTCCTCGGTCGCTCGGTCCTTTCCTCCCCCGCGTTCTCGCGCGGCTTGTGGACGGGGACGATACGCGGCTCGCCGCTCGCCGCCGCCGCCGCCGCCTCGCGCTCTGCCTCGTCCTTCTTGTCCAGCATCTCGCTGAGGGCCGCCTCGAGCTCCAGGAGGCTGGGCGTCATGGGCGACGCCTTAGCCAAAGGTAGGACGTCACGGGCGACGTCGCCGTTCATTGCCGGACTCGAATCAGCGCCGTCCGTCGCGTGCACCGATGACTGTGAATTATTATAGACCTGTTTTATATATATGAGATTTTAAATCCTTGTAAAGCTACCAATAAAACTGGGCGGAACGCCAGAAAGTGGCAAATTTTGATTGGCCAATTTCATGGCATAAAACTGGCGAGAAACTCAGCAATATAACATTTCCTTACTTGGAATACGTTTTTATGACTATTTATTTACTACATATCTAAGTATGTTAAAGGAAATATCAAACTATGTATTTACACTTTTCATCAGTATTTTGTATATATTTTTTATAGGTTTAGACACATTCTACACTTGATTTACAATTAATTATTATGAATGTTTTTGATTTAAAGTTGCATCTTGTTTAGTTAATTAAAAACTTGAAAGTAACTCCAAAAGTTTGGTGCAAATTTCCAGCAGGACGCTGTATGCATTATAAACTTACACGTATATCATACACATTACCTGTCGCGATTTGACCTCGGGACTGGGAGGCGGTGTGCAGAAGCTCTCGTTCCCGTTGACGCTGCTCTGCCTCGTGATCTCGTTGCTCGCGTCCTTGGCCGACTTGTCGGCGTCGAGGGGCCGGAGCAGCTCCTCCTCTTCCTCCTCCTCGAGTTCGTCGACGAGCATCTCGCGAGGGAGCGACTCCTCGGAGATGGTGCGCTGGATCCTTGGAGGCTGGCCCTCATCGCCCGAGTCCTCCTCCCGCAGGAGCGCGAGCGAGTCGCCCGTGGCGTCTGCAAGCACACGTACGGCGTTAAACTAGTCACGTAGCCTGGAAATTGCCGGTGTATCCGAGGCTTTCCCCTTTCGTTGCCGCGCTCTCGAATACCTCTCGACCTTCCCGTTCCTACGCGCATCCCCAATTGAATCGGCAACCGAAATTGTTAATACGCCGATTGCGCTATTACCGGTTGTGCAGCAAGCGCCGGGAAAAAGGAGGAGGGCCTGCTCCCTCTCGCTCTCTCTCTCTCTCTTTCACTCTCTCCCTCGCGATGCTGGATTCGCTAATTCGGCTTGGTCTAATCTCAAATTGAATTATCGAGAGCGGACCCGGCCGTAGAATTAAATTGGATGGCCTCGGAGACTTTGCAATGCGTGACTCGAGTGCAGTCTTTTCAAAATAACCAACTAAACACTTAAGCATTTAATTAGCATTTATATCGTCGAGCATTTTGTACCTTTAATATAGTACACTATATACTGCAAGTGTATTTTAATTAAATTGTACACAAATTCTCTTTGATAGTTTGAAGCATGAAAACGCGCTTCTCCAGTCTCAAGAACTTTCTCCGCGTGGTCGGTAAAAAATGTTGATATGAAATTCAAGGAAATTATTGTAAGCTACTTTGATAATCATACCAAAACACGGCTTAATGTATTCATTCCAAGTTAATGCGCTTTCATCATGAATTTTTATGAAACTGTCAATTGACAGCTGCCAAGTAGTATATGAGCATAAGTAATATAGACTTTTACCTGACTTTTATGAAAATTCATAAAAGCACATTTATATTTTATTTTTAATACGTATTAAAATGTATTCATGTGTGATTATAAAAATATAGCTTCCAATATTGTGGTTACTTTTTACTTTAAACCTTTTAACATGCGCGGCCGTAATATTAGTATTGAAAGATTGAATTTGTCTACCTCGAATGATGCCAGAGGATGGCTCTTCGTCGGCCTGAGTGCTATCTGACTCATGCGAGCCATTGAAGAGAAAGCGACTACTGTTCCTGGAGACGTAACCCGCATCCACGTTCCCCAGCATCGGCGATTGCGGCCTATCGACGTCCTGCGCCAGGCCTACGACCGCTTCCGACGATTCTTCCGACTCTCTTGACCTGCAAGTGAAATATACTTTCAAATTAACTTATCTTTTTTTAATAAAGTTGCAAAAGTCAAATTAAACATGAACAGGTGAAGAAACTAGTTTCGATTAGTCCCTCCAAAAAGTGACATTTTATATCACTCTCACTAGGCTCTTCCTAATTATTTTAATACCGTTATTCGATTGAATCACAAATTTTTGAGAAAAACATTCGTAAAACTACTTTAGTATGGCAAGATGCTCTAAAAATCAAGTCAAGAGAAATTTTTTAAATACAATTAAACCGTCATTATTTTAATTCGAGAAATTTTACTTTAGTAGAAAATGAACGAAACAGGCTAACTTCTTCGTTATACTTATAAGCCTTCATTGGTTATAAGATATTTTAGGTAACATATAAACCTAATTCGGAGGAAACTCGAAAGAGCTCAATAAAAAGTTACAATATGCAGATGTATTCTAGGATGTATTTAAAAATCAGTGCAGACCAGTATATACGTCTATTTAGTCAGCCGTTACAAGCTCTGTAAATGGTTTTACAATTGACAAATATTAAACTGCGATGCTATTACGCATTTATTTCTATATATTAGTATTTAAAAAGTATTTAAAAGTAGTAGTATTTCAAAAATCAAACATATAGTTACATAACATAAAGTTGGTTCGTTCAGCTGGTAGTTAATGTAATATGTGCATATTATACATGTGTATTCTAACATATTAACGATATTGTATCCGCATAACAAGCTTTTACTATATAAGTGATCCCAGATGGTCAATTATGGGTTAATTTTGAAGTATTTTTCTAGAAACTTACTATAAAAGTGTTGTAAGATTTTTACCAGGGTTTAAATATTACATTTATTACAATAGAAGAAAAATCCAAACTTATAACTTGCAATGCTTAAGTATCAAAACTATTTTCACAGATAAAAATGAAAGTTACCTATCTGTATTTCAGTACAATTTTAATTTTGAAATAAGGTAATCGACCAACTGACTTTAGAATTAGAATTTAACCGTTTTCATAATTAATGCTTTATCTAAAACGATATTCTTATGGTATGACTCACTTATGTAGTCTCATACTATATTCTTATAATATCTTAATACTGTTACTAATTTTTTTTGTCTATATATTTTCATAGTTTAAAAGTATTAATTTCATTACAACTTTTTTCAAAATCTAAAATCATATTTCAAAATTTATCTAGGATACATATAATTCGATAGACCTATATAACATTTCTACTGAGAAATCTAAAGGCTTTTGTCTTTCTGAGCATTGAGTGTAATGAGGTTCTGCGAACGTTCACCTTTATTAAGATTAGATTTCGTTATGCATATAGTTAATTATAATATTATATTTCATTTGAATTGCAAAACGGGGTAGGATAGAACGTAAAGTTCTCTGGCAGACCCCGGACCTCACACTCTTACATAAAAAGATAATATTTATCGCAGAGTCTAGCGTAGCCTTGAACCCAAAAGCCAAGTAAAGCCAACAAGTTGAAGTTTAGTATTAATAGAATAAAATACACACTGGCCATTTTCCTCGTGACGGTATTATTATTTAGAAACAAGGCCGCGGCGAACGAAGCAGCCAATATTCGGTGCTTCTAAATACTCTGTAACAAGAATATACAGCCAACTCACTGGATGCTGAAGCTCTCGAAGACGTCGTCGATGCTTCGGGATGCGGAGGTCGACGCCCCGGGGTCGGCGCCGGGGTCCCGCTCGGCCGGCGCGGGCGGCTTGACGGGCGTCGAAGTTTTGACGTCGGCCTCGAAACTGAGGGAGCAATCGGCAGGAGCTGCGGCTGCTGCGGCGGCGACGCCGTCGACGTCGGCCTCCTCCTTGGCAATCGAGTTATCCCCCGCGGACGAGTCGGTCCGCTGGCTCGACGAGGCCTCCTCAACCCGCCCGGGGAAGAAGGTCCTCTCAGGAGTCTGCGGCGTCGATTTTTTTTTTTATTATTTCGGTCGAGGGACATGCAAAGAGAGAGAGAGAGAGAAAGAGAGAGATTTAGTGCGCGGCTCGTGCGGCGGCGCATTTCCCTTTTCCCGAAGTCGGGAGGTCGCCCGCGATTCTATTACCCGAGAGTTTCTCCGAGCGGCGCCCCGTTTACCCGGGGAATATAAATTTTAAGCGCCTGTGGATTCCTCGGCGCGTCGCGTGCCTGCCATGCCCCGCGCGCCTCCCCCCGCGTCTTCTATATTGTCCGTGCGGACCCACTTTTTCCCCGGAAGCAATAATTTACTTAAACAGAGGCTCTTTTGACGAAGGGAAGAAGCCCATCGACCCGTGTGTTTAATACACTTTATTTGGTCACCCGTGGATATCTCAATAGCAAATAGACGGAGAGACGGAGGATCCTGATTCTAGTTAAGAATTTTGATTAACTGTTTATGAATAAGAATTAATGCTTCTTTGTGGTTGAGAAAGCATTATGCTTACAACGCAGTACAGTTTAGTCTTTTGTTTTTCATGCAAAAGGTATATATAGACTCAATTCTAAGTACACGTGCCTCAAGTATTAATGGATCAGTATTTTATACACTGGTAAAACGATTAATTTTATTTAAAGTCACTACTCAAATGCAAGAGAGAATCATTAATAGTTAATCATTAAACACTGACGCGTTCATAGTTAAAGTGAATATTTTTTGAATGTTAAACGAGGTCGTGTAGGTAAACATTATGAAAAATTTTCGTTTCAAAAGAACCAAGAGTCAATGAATTCTTCGTATCAGTCTGCTGTTAAGGAATTAAATATCAGGACTCCCCTCTCTCGGTAATTTGGCATTGATTTGGCAAATGTTCATATCCGTAAAACTTATTTTTTGAATCCGAAACTCGATTAACAACCTGCGACGATCGAAGAAAAACTAAAACTTCTTTGCGCACACTAGTGCAATGGTTTTGTAATGACGCACGTAAGAGGCTGGTTAAGTAGAAGCGCGAGTCCACGTGAACAAGAACCGAGGGGAAAAGTGGGGAAAATTTCACGCGAGAAGGAAGTGAATTGGGAATTCCGAAGGAGGTAGCAAGCGCTTTTATCTGGTCGAAATGAGAGGGCGGCTCGGGCCTCGGCTCGGGCCTCGGCTCGGGCAAGGGTATAAAGAGCGGAAAAATTGGCGAGGGAGGAAGGGCCGCGACAAGCGGAAAATAAGCTCACCCGTGGCAGCGAGGCGGCCTTGGCGTGCCTCGGCGGCCTCTCGGCGCCGGCGCTCCCCTCGGCCTCCGCGGCGGCGCCGCCCTGCAGCAGCTGGCCGACGTTCGATAGACTAGTGGTGCTGTGGTGCTCGGATCCCGGCCGGCCCGAGCCCTCGGCCAGCTCCTCCAGCGAGCGCCGCTTCAGCATCTCCTCGATCTGTCCGCGGGGCAATTTTTAAGCTGGTTAGAGGGGAGGGAGGTCGGGGGATTATGGGCGATTTCGACCGGCCGCCGCGGCACAGTCGCAAAAACTCGGATGGAGCCGGCACCGCCGCCCCGCGGAATGCGAGCAATGCAAGAGCCGTGATTGCGTGTTCCTTGAAATGTTTGTGCCTTTTTTTTTACCGCGGCCACGCCCCTGCGCGACTGCACTTTTTACTACAGATGAGATTGGAAGTTTGCCGTTGTCATTTCAACGTCCGCCCTGATGAATGCCGCGCGCGCTTTAATCTTATTTTGGAAAAAGCCCCTTTTGTCGCGGAGAGTACTTTTTCGAAGCAATTGAGGTGCACGCTGTTGAATGCAACGGCCGTGCTTAATATTTTTCCCTTTGATTCGCGCGGCCGTCGCGATTGCCGAGCAGCCGAAAACTATTCGTAACAGCGAATTTCGTTACACGGTATGGTCATAAGAGATTTATCGTGATTGTTCCGCAAGTTGCTTTTCTTACGTGTGCACAGTCTATTTGAAGGTCTATTTGTTTGCTGAACGCGCTGCGGGAAATTCTTGAAAGTACCTTGTTTAAACATATTTGCGCACACCATTCGTTGGGAGATTTTAACGTTTATCGATCATTTTAATATATACGAGTTATAAAATACCGCGATTCGAGCTTAGTATGAAGCTTTTATAAAAGAGGATGCGATTAATTAAAGCCGGTTCGTCGAAAAATAGAATTTTTCATTACTTGAAAAAGGTATGCTCGCGCGATATCTGGCGCGTCAAAAGTCCAAGTTGAAAATACTTTTCGGAATCCCATTATTCGTTATATACAAACTCTGATTTTTGACCTCGGCGCGACACGTAATCCCATTCTGGAAGTTTGGAATCGCCCCGCTGAGACATGTGAAATTGTGGCCGGGAAATTTTACCATTGAGAATATACCGAGGGACTCGACTGGGCGAATATTACAATTCCAGTCCTTCTAAACATTTAATGTTGGTGTAAAAGTTTTTTGCTTGTTTATACAGGGCGTTTACAACCGCGGATATGCGCGCGCACGCAACCTTTTCCTCTCCACCGGCCGCGCCCGAGACTGTAATTTACGTCGGACACACGGAAACTGCAAACGGATTCCTACATAAAGCACGCGCGCGCCTTTATAAATCTCCGAAATATCATTGCAGCCCACGGGCGTAATGCACTGCTTAAGCGGCCGGTGCACGCGCGCTCCCAAAGATCAATATAATATAATTAGCGAGTGCATATACACGTAGGTATATGTATTAGAGGCAATGAATCGATTACGAAGCATTAGAGCGCGCCACGCCTAATGGCTCAAAGCGCAGTAATCGGAGGCCGTTAACCGAGGCATTGTAACCCGGGGCGCGCGCCGGGCCCATTCACGCAGGAGGGCCGTCTGCGCGCATGTGTACTCACCGTGGCGAACTCGTCGGCGGAGTCGTCGGGCGGGGCGGAGTCTGCGGCGGACTCCTGGCCCCTGGGGCCCTCCAGCTGGCTGTAGAGGGGCTCGGGCTCGCTCTCGTCGTCGGCCGCGCTCCCCGCGCCGCCGGGCTTCGGGGGCAGGGGCCGGCGCTCGCGGCGCCGACGTCGCCGGGGCGGCGGCACCGGGGCTCCGGCGGCCGTCGCCGGTCCCGCCTCCTGCGGGCTCATTGTCCCTGCAAAGGTCGCAACGGGTCGGACGGTTACTCCGGGAAGCCCATTGTGTACGTACTCCCGGGGCAGGGCTGCACTTTCTCCCCGTCGCGCGATCAAACGAAGCGGCGGGTTGTACTCGGCGCGCGTCCTTACGCCTTTTTACGAGCTGGCGGGAGTCAAGCGGCGCCCTCGAAATTTGTAGCGACCGCCGTAAATACTTGTAAGTGCATTAAGCTTCATTGAAGCCGATTGACTCGTGCGTCTATATTACACGGCCGCGGGCGGGCTAGGGGAGGACCGCGGCGAGACGCGGCATTACTTATTCACGAGATCGTTCCCCGCGATCGTAAGCCCTCGAGATCCAAGTATTACACCGAGCATAAACCGCCTTTCCCCCATTCGAGCCCCGGCGCGAGCACGAATAATTATGAAAAGAAACCGGGGGGAGGGTAGGCAAGACCGCGGCAGCGAGCGTTTGATCGAGCGCCGAGAATTAAAGTCGGGCGACGCGCGCAAGGGCACAGGCACACAGGCACGCGCGCACACTTGTATAAACAATGCCCTCCTACCGTTGGCCTTTGGCAGGTTGCTGGAGCGCTGCTGGTGGGCGCTCGCGAGGACGTGGGGCCTCGGCGTGCAGGGCACCTCGAGATTGACGTCCACCCACTCGCTCGGATGGAACGGCCTGTCCACCGAATCGATGCTCTGGCCGCGCTGGAGGGCGATCCTGCCTGGCGAGCCCGCGTACCCGATCTCAGAGCTGTCGGGCAAACGATAACCACCGGCATTATTTACAATGCGCCCGCCCCTGTAAAAAGTGACCTGCCACGCGGCAGAGACCGGCGCACTGCATCCCGGCGGCACGAGAGCCGGGGCTATTTTTTTTTCTTTTTTTTTCTTATTTTTTTTTCCTCTCCTTGCTAGCTCTCGAAAAGGCCGCTTTGTGCGCGCTCGCGAGAGCCTCGTCATTATTGGAAACGCTTATTTTACCCGCTTCCACCGGACCTCTTAATCGGATTGGAATAAAACTCTTCCTATATAGTTTCTGTCTATAGTCCGATGATAATTGTATACGAGTTCCTCGTGAGTGAACCTTTTCAATGATGGTTATTGACTCGGCAATGGCTCTATCAACTTTAATTCCACGTCTGCGTGTCGCTGATTTAAACAGCCGGCTTAAATACTAAAATACGCTCGGCTGCAGATTTGTGAATAATAAATTGACTTTCGTGCAGTAATAGAGCTGAGATGGAAATGAATCGGTTGATGAAAGAACTCTGATCATCTTCTTACTAATTATACTCATTAAGATTGATTGTCTCAAATCTATTCTGCCCACATAAAACTAATTATGGCGGAGAATCATTCTTATTCTATAATACTACGCAGTTTCCGCGGGATTATTACTTATTTCAAGTTCCTTTTTCAAACGGAAATTAAAAATATTTTTAATCATAATGTCCACGCGGAGCAGTTAGTTTTAAATCCCCTCTTAATGAACCATAACGTTGAAAATTAAATAAAGACTTCAATTACATAGATCAGTATTTGCCCTCGAGTAACTGTTCAACTTTTAATAACAAGTTAAAGCTTAACTATGAAATAACAAAGTTTCCATAAGCACTTTTATATAAACAGGGCAGCAGAATAACAACCGGGTACTCGAATTGAGCAATCCTATCGCCATATGCACGTAAAGGCATTAGTTTTCGAAACACTCGACTAGCTTCGGCCGGATTTCGAGGCAGTTGCAACCGAAATCAACTCCCCTGCAATCCCGCATTCTCGAAGATTAGTCCACCTGGCCGTTTGGCGAGGCACTCGGGAACCGCGCGAGAATCTGGAGGCCCGCGCGGAAAAGCGGCGAGGGCCGCGCGCTCGCGGACGCTCCTCGCGGCCGTGATGTTTGCGCGTAATTTCGAGAGCGCCCAAATGACCCGGCGCAATTAGCGGCGTCGTTAAACGCCGCGGCGGTGCCTAATGGCGGCGTCGCTCCCCGGGGGGAGGGATGACCGCCGGCCGAGTCTCTCCGTAGCTTGTGCCGCAGTAGCGCTAATGCGAAAATAAACAGGTTTGTCTTCGCTTCTGCAATTACGTCCCGGGTGTAATTATTGCGGTTATCGACTAGCCCGATCGTCCTGCTCCCGATGCGAATCGCGCGCGCTCCTCTAAGTGCCGCGCGTTAATCCACGGGATTCGTACTCAAATGTGGTGCGGCCTAATTGTTCCCGTTACACTTTGCCCGAAGCGCCTGCCGTTCGGCTTGTTTTATAGTATTTACGTTAATGGGATTCGGATGGCGCGCGACTTGCTGTTTGTGGATCTTTTAGCCGTATAATTACCGAGTGATGATATAGACTCGGGCTTAAGTTGTCAAAGTCGTATCCCGAGTCGTATTATTTTATGCAAGTTAGCGCATGCATGAATAATAATTAAACGGTTGTTTCCCTATTATTTAGTTGCGAAAGAATTAATGTAGACTTGAACTTGATTCCAAGGCGGCACAATGTCACTCCTTAATTGTACCCTTTTGCATAATTGATTTTTGAATAGCATTAAGCAGTTATATATGAGAATAATTTATACTCCTGAACATTACACTGCGAATTACCATTGAGGATTATGATTAAAAAATCCCTCCGTACCTCTGAAAATCGTTCCTAGCTTAATGCACTCTATAAACCTCGACACACTGGTTACGTAAGCTCTAATAATAATTAAGCGATGAGATATTTTACTCCTAATACTTAAGTACATTATTCCCGGCCGAACGATTCTGCACAATTACAATAAAAGACTCGTTTTACGATTGAGTCGAGGTGGAGGATAAAAAAAGGCTTCGTCCAATAAAAGTGAATCGATCTGAAAATCCCACACGGGAGAAAAAAAAAAGTTGGAAAGTCTCTTATTGACGTCGTCTTCCCCGCGGGCCGCCGGCAAAGAACTCCAGGAGTGATTTAACTACGGGAACTTTTAGAAATTTTAATGGGCGGGGGGTCGGGTGTATGCGCTGTCCGATCGACTAATGTAAAAGCCAGCCGGCGGCGCGAGCGGTGGCCAAAAAAGGCTCTGCCACCACCTGGGCGTGGGCGCGCCGCGCGCACTCGCCGCCCACGCGCCGGAGAAAGAGCCAAGTCGACATGGCGCGGGGCCCAAAGTGACCCGTGGCCTCAGTCGCCCGACGATTATGCTAACGAGCGCCCGGGCTCCCAGAAGCCGCGGGCGCCACACATCCCGCGCGCGGATATACCCAGTTGAACAACGACTGTCGCGCGGGACACGGCCTTTTTAGCCGGTCGATGGGCGCCGGAGGCCGGTTAACACCAGGCGCAGGCCGACTTGCACCGCGTCCATCTACCCGGGAGAGGATGAAAAAAAAGGGGGGGGCATTTACATCACCCGCGTCTTGCGATCGGGATTCTAATTAGACGCGGCTAATGAATAGAATTACCCAAAGAGAGGAAAAAAAGGCGAACTCGTTACAGCCGTCGTTGCGCCTGCGTGGCGCAAAAGCGTGGATCGCTGGGGAGGCCGCGCGCGGCGCTCGAGCCCCTCGGCATTCCCGACGCCTTTCACGGGGGGGACGCGTGCGCGCAAAAAAAAAAAACAGGGCAACGACCATAAGTGGGTCGGGAAAAGCGCCCGACCTCGCGGCATCCCTCGCGCGCCCCCCCGACTCTGAGAAAGCGCGCGCTTTCCCGGGGACCGGCCGGCCGGTTAAGGCTCGCGGCCGCGGGCCGCCCCGCGCTTGCCGTTTTCTTTTCTTTTTCTTTTTTTTTGTGCTCGCGAGAAACTCGCGGGCGACGGGTCGACGCGGCCTTTTTCTCCGGCGCCGCATGTGTGCGCACTGTGTACGGCGGAATTATTAATCTCGAACTTTGCTTAACGGCACCCCCGCCTCCCTCATTAACCTACTTGTTTTATATCGCGACAGATTTGTTTTGCGAGCGCCGTCGTTAGGTTTAATTAAACCTTTTTCCGATCCCGCGAGCGGGCGAAATTCTTCTTATCCTCCCGTCGAATCGCCCGCGATTAGGAAATCAGCCCTGTGTAATGATGGGAAAAATTTTGTGCGGTATTCGGAAGAGACGTAGACGTATCTTTTCCCGCTGCGATTTCCTCGGTATCCCAGCCGCGATAATTTGAGCGTCGCCTCGTAATCACTGATGCACAGCGAAATATGTTCAAAAGCTTATCAATGCAATACAAATGCCTTGTTTTTATCCCCTATTTGGAAAAAAATCGAGAAAACTGTTCGGTCGAAAATTTCGTTCCGCATCGGTTAACTCGCGAGTAACGCTTTTTAAATATTCGGAATGTATTGAATAAAATTGTAAAATCTGAATTTTTATAAAGCAGCCAAAGTCAATATCGAGGATACACTTTGACGACTTCATTTTAAACATTGCATTTTGAATGAGAGCTGATTTTTAGCTCGTTTTAGTGGAGTTTAATTTCAGATAATAAAATATGTATACAACTTGCGAATAAAACTTTTTTTCATTACTCATGAGAAGTAATTCGATATGAGATTATGATGTGTTAAATTCTTCCATGAAATACTAAGAAGCTAGAAATATATTCTGTAGCAATTGCTAATCCAATTCTGACGTAATTGCTTGGAAAATTTATTTTAATTTGCGAAATTAAAGGGATCGTTTCGAATTCGTTTTAATTAGCTTTTTACTGCATCTATTTTATATGGAGCTGCATATATATACACGGGTATAGGCTTATATGCGTTAAAATTCTTAAAGTCTTGGAATGCTCGCTACGCTCGACGCGTATTTAAATTCGGCCCGGCAAAAATGTCAAACTCCCGTAAGTTGCCCCTATCGGATGCATAAACGGACAAGTTTGGCCTTTAATATCCTCGCGACATGGCTGACTATCCAATCGAAGTAGGTCAAGCTTTTAATCCTTGACGAGGCACTCGCCAAACAGGCCGAACCGCCTCGAAATGCGCGGAGGGCCGCGGGGCGCGCGTGCCGCCGCCAAATGGCTGCGGAGGGCCAGCTAATGCATAAAAAAGAAAAAAAAAGAAGGAAGCCCCGCGGAAAGTGAGCGCGGCGGGCGTACGCGCATAAATATGGAGGAGCGCCGATGCGGGGGAGGGACGACCCACCTCGTGACCCGCTGCGTGGCGCCTCCCAGGACGGAGCCTTCCTCCTTCAGCCCCGGGTAGATCTGCAAAGAAGACACAGGAGTATCAGTATACGGGCCTCGCACACGTACGCGCGCGTGCGCGTATAAAATAATACAAAGTGCAGGGCTTTGTGTGCGCCCGGGAAATCTCGGGCGTGAAAGCGATATTTCATGAATTAATGCGCGCGCGCGCGCGCGCGTCTGTTCATAGAATTAATGCGATTTCTCAAGTGAAATGCGCGAGTTGTCGGCGGACGGGGCTTGATTTTTTTTTTTACGCCCGCGCGAGACCGCCGACCCTTTAACCGTATTGTGATGTCACATATGGGGACTCGGAGAAGTAGAAAGCGGGGATTATTGTGAAACCTAATGGTTCGGAGTCGAGTCCGCGTCTTCGGGGGGTAAGAAAAACATGGACTTTTCCTATTGCTTTCTAATTTATCGCGGCAGTATAAAACGTCCGATTTCGCACGCCGGCCCGTGTATTACATACACAACGGCGCGTCAGCGAAACCGCGGGCAAAGGTCAACAATATGTTGATTTGTCGCTCTCGGGCGGCGGGACCTCCCGGCCCATTAGAAACGGGGATAAACCGCTCGGGGTGGCTTTACGCCGTAAGATCAATCTTGATTTTATTTCGCGCCTCCTGAAAAGCGGATCCACAGACTCCTGCGAGACGGGCGGATACATCCGGGGAGTGGGCGCGCCTCGCGAGCGCCGCACAATACGCGCGGCCGCGTCGCGCGAAAATAAACATAGCCGTCCGGCCGAAGGGCCGCGTATCGCTCTCCCGGAATCTCGAAGGGGCTTTAACGACGGCTCTAAAAAGCACTCGGGAGATGAATGCGAGCTGCGCGACGACGCGAAAAAAAAAAAGGGGAAAAAAGGAGGCGCGGATGTAGATATCGGCGACGACTCTGGAATCGGGCGATAAAACGCGCGCCGGCCGGTGCGTAGACGCGGCCGGCGGGCTAGATCCGTATCGCGCGGGCTCCTCTTTGGGCTAGCTAACGAGGGCAGCGCGCGGCCAACGAGGTAACTGTATTATCGGCTCGAGTATCGGCCGAGGGCCACTCGAAAATTGCTTCGCGGCTCTTTTATCGCCGGGCCGGGAGGTGGGAGCCCCGGGGCTGACGAATGCCGAGGCGACGGCCGAGAGACGGCAATATCCCCGGCTCTCCCGGCACTTCATAGGGCCTTTCTCGCCTTTCTTCGCCGCGCCGTATATACGATTGAGTTTCACGCGCGCCCTCCATGTAACGTCCTATAAACTCCGGCAAATTATGTTTTTTTTTCCCCCTCGGCGAGACCCGCTTAAACAAACTTGGAATGTCTTTTTTTGCCCTTTATTTCGCCCTGCGCGCACTCGCGCCCGTGTGCCGTAAAGTGCCTTTTTAGGCCGCATTGATTTTTCAAATTCAATCAATTTTATTCGCTTTCTGGTTGCGCCGGGGCTCGCGCCTCCTGCCCGTATATATATATACGTAAGCGCGATTTAAACTTTGTTATCCTCGTCCGCACAGTCGCACGAGACTTGTGTAATATTTTTATTATACGCAGCAGAAGGAATGATTTATACAGGGCGCAAACAGCAGGATGTCAGGTAAACAAACAATATTTCCATTATGCTGATTTTTCCCCCTTTTCATTTTCATTTTATATTCCTCGGCATTCTGCCCAGCTACAACGTGTTACGGTCATTAACTCGCCACCATAGAATTACGGTATAAACAAGCTTTTAAGATTAGATTGCATCGAGTCTTAATCATTATTGAATTCCATGCACAAGGTGTAAAAAAGACACGCATAAAAGGATACTGTGCAAGTCACGCTGCAACTGGAACACTCCAACTGTACAATAATTGAAGGAGCCCGGGCGTGCGGCGCGTCCGCGAGGATAGAAGCGATATATAATTTTTATCAGACTTTCTTTAAGTAAGCAGAGCTAATGAAGCGGGGCAAGCCTTCCGAATCCCGTGCAGCCATCAATTAGCGGGCAGACCGATCGGAAGAACAATCGGGGAAAGCGAGAGGTCGAGAGCGGTTACATGGAAATGGCACCGGACTCGTCCAAGTTGCCCGACCGCTGCATTCGGCGACCCGCGGCACACGCGCGCGCTTGCGCAGCCGGACAACCGGAGGAGAAAAAAAGAACACACACACACACATATATATATATATATATATATATATGGAAGGGAGCTGACCTCGCGCGCGCCTCCGACGTCCTCCTTCACTCTCCAATTGGCTTCGGGGTCGGCCTCGCGCGCCCCCTGTGAAATCCTCTCGCGACGAAAAGAAAAAAAAAACGGCACGCCGCGCGCAACCGGCCAATTTACTCCCGCGCCATTGTCCGCGGAGTCATAATTGAGTCGGCTTCCGCTGGGCGGATTAACCCGCTCGTCGTTAGACGATGCGCCGATGGCTCCCGCGACTCTTCCGCGGGGCGGGTGTACCGTTGCGGGGCCTTTTGAAATTTCAATTCGGGGGCGCGCTTGGGAAGCGCCGCGGAGAATCCACGAGCCGCGCGGGCTTTCCGAATAAATTACGCTTTTTTTTTTCCTTTTTTTTTTTTTATCTTTCCGGGGAACTCATTGGATCCGCCGGGACGGCGAACCGCTATACGAATGCAGGCCCCTGCGCGCGCCGCCCGGTTAATATTGGCCCGTCCTATAAATCGGGAAATCCATTTCTCGCGCAGGCCTTTAAAGTCACGCTGCGGCGGGAGAAAAATTTCAAGGCTCATTAGGTTGTATTTTACACATTGTATTTCAGGCTGGCAATTGGCATATCCTCGACCTGCGCGAGCCAATGCCTCTTTGTTCCTTTACCTTCGGGAGGACGTTTTTAAACGCTTCATTTTCAAGCGTAATGGATTTCACACTGCCTTGGATAAATAAAACCGGACAATCGCATTGTTCGAGATTTTACGAGTCAATACAATGTTTAATATCTATTGAATAAATCGACGCGGTGGAAGGAATTCGCCGCTCTATCCAAATAATTCGATAAGGTGACGTGCACGCGTGACATGCGAGTGCACAAGTTAAATATATCCGCGCATTCCCCGTGAAATATTTTTTGTCACTTCATTCCCGCGACAATTCCTTCCGTGCCTTAGATAAAGTGCAGTAATTGTCATTCCGGTACAGTAAAACGTGCAAATATGCAACGAGATAATTCGAGCGGCAGGATGGCTGCAGCGTATAGGGATATATTGTGGGCTATACTTGCGATGCAAAATCCATCGTACCGTTATCTTGTTTAAAGAATTGCAATTTCTAGATGCGCTATACGGTATCAAACATTGTACTGTACATGCGCGCAGTACCACATGACTGTGCAAAGAATAGCAAAAGAATAGCAAAAACAGAGGAGCTAATTGTTATCCTAAGACTGCAAAGTTATGCAGGGTCAACAGAGTTGTCGCAATAACCCAGTTTCGTACTTTCAGTTCAAAGATGTACAGAACTTTTTCCTTCTTGGACGAATTTATTGAAGGCACGTTAACTGTTATTTTTCGTTAGCATATTCCCACAAATGAACTTTGAAAACTTTCCACGTGGGCCAGTGGGGGAAGGCGGGAAAGAAGAATGGGAAGTACAGCCTCGGGGCTTTATAACGATTTAGAAATGCAAAGGAGGCCTTTAAACTCTCCGTGGTCTTATTATGTATTACACATACGGCTATATCTATATCGAAGTGGATGGATGCAGGATCGTCGCAATAACATTGAACTCGCTGTATACCTTAGGATATGCAGACGGTGCGCAAGATAATAACGGAACGCAATGGCATGGAAGGCTATTACACTCCCGCGCGACGCGGGAAGAACGAAGCGCGGCAATAAAGCAAGGCGCGCAGTGTTTGATCAAAGATCCGGGGCCCCGATAGGCCTGCTGCAGCCGTCGGTGCGTTAACCTTTGGTCCGATGCAGGCGCGGCGAGCGACGCCGGCGAACGGCGAGCCGCGAGGGCCGGCCGACGCCCGCGCACTCGTCAGCCATGGAAATCCACTTTGAGCGGGGCCGCGGGGCTTTAGGGCCGCGGGCCGCATGCATTAGCCCGTACACGTGTCCTCCGGCCCGGTTTACATTGCAAATGATCCCCGAAACTCGGCGGCGGCGCAAGTTATTTGCCGATTAAATTAGGCCGCGCGGCCGGGGATCGCGCGCCAACTGGCGGTGACCGGCCCGCGTTATATTTATACGCGCGCGCGCCGAGGCCGGCGCTCACCTGTCTTCTGGCGCCCGCGACGCGCCCGGGCCAAATCGATCGCCGAGGTCACTGGCTTGGGGGCCATTTTTTCCCTCCTTTTTCCAAAAAAACTTCCGCAGATTGGCCGCGCCCAGTGGCTCCGGCCCCGGGATCGACGATCGCGGAAGCGCGTTATGTCGAGTCTTCCATTGTCCCGGGATTATTGAGCGGGATGTAAAAGGGGGCATGAACGAGGGGCCGCGGGGCGTTTTATACGGCTCTTGGGACTGTTCGTTAGCACAATCGAACTAATGGAACAGGAACGAGGCCAAAGTCGCCAAGCCAGCTCTCTGATCTCGTTTGGGAAACCTTCGAAAATTAACGCCCGCCCGCTCGTTTTTCCCGCGCAAAAACAAAAAAAAAAAAACTTTCCGCGCCAGGACTCGAAATTGAACGACAAAAGTGCCGGCGTCCCTCGCCCGCGCCTTTTTTATCATGCGCCGGTCGGTGCGATAAAAATTGTCCTCGCCTCGCTCGGGAATTAGTTCTTGCGTCGCCGCGGGAAGTCGTGTACAAGAAAACAGCCGGGCGAGCGGGGAGCCGCGCGCAAAGCCGCGGGCATAGAGCGGCCCTTAATTCGAAATCAATCGTCGGCGCGTCCGCATCCGCGCGCTATCCCACTGGATGACGATAAATCCGTCAGGATCGCCGCAGTCGTCGCGGGGAGGGAAAAGCTCCCGAGGAAGCTCGCCTCGCTCTCTCCCCCGAGCTATTCGTCAGCGGCGAATCCGGGCCGGCGAAAAGAAGCCCCGCGATTTATCGCCTCCGCTCGGCGTATCGAACTTTATCCGCTCGCGTGTGCGCGCTACCCCATCCCGCGAGTCGCCGCCCCACCGCCGCGCTCTCCTTGGACGGTCCAGCAGGTGCCTAATCGCTGCGACGCCCTTTTCCCGGGGTTTCCGGGGACTGGGCTTGGGGTACGCGTCCAAGGGAGATAAGTGGGGTCGGCGTATAATGTCCCTCCCCGCGCGGCAATTATTGTGTTTTTATTAAAGCGCCGGCCGCTTGCCGGCGATGGAGATAAGGGGCCCCGCGCGGATTGGCCCCTCGGCAGGGCCGCGTGCCCTGTTTATTCGACTCTTACTTTCCTCTTGCGCGCGCGGCTTGCGCCCGCGTGCCACTTTTTTTTTCATTTGATAAAATTTAAACTTTGCCGTAATTACCGGGAGTAAATTAAGTGTTGGCTCGGACTCCTGTAAAGTCCGGGCAGTTTCAGTAACTTATTTTTATCTCGGCGCAGCGCTCGGACCGCTCCGCTCGCTCGCGTTACGACTTTTTCCCTTGGCCCGGCTGCGCCGCGCGGTCCAAGATTCGAGAGATATACGTAATACTTTTTTTTTTGTTTTTCGTAACGGCTGTCCTTTTTTCGCCCGGGAATTAAAATGATTAATTACGCGGTAGGTATGTACGCGCGGGTTAACGGCGGAAAATCCGACGTCGATCCCAGGATGGGCTGCAATTTTACGCGTGTATTATACTTGTGCTCTATGGCGTCGTTGCATTAGAGTTTATGGGAAAGGAGCAATAAATACAAGTGCTTAGAAGGATAATTAAAGTATTTTGGGCACAGCCAAGGTATACGACTAAACTCTGTTAAATAGCGAGGTTAGGTGCGCTTAATAGCGTTCGGCGGATTTTTACGGCCGCAAACTAATTATGGAAGAGACTTATTTTATTTAACTTTGACGACTAATCCACGACGGGCTAATATTCTTAATTGCAAAGAAGCTCCCGGCACGTGCAAGAATCTTTGAAAACGAATTTCGCTTAATGAAATGAGAAGAAATTTCATTCGGTTCCTTATACGAGCGTTTTCTAATGCTCAGGTTCAAGGAACGAAATTGAGACTTGAAAACGGTGCTTTGGCAGAAGACCCAAGAGCGAGACCCAAGAGACGACTTATACATTTCGAATGGTCTACTCGTAAAAAGTAATAATATGTGATTCAAAAAGCATCTCATTGAAACGGCGCATAAAGCAGTAAGTACTCTAGGACGTCGCGCTAAATTTATGCATAAAGTCATCCTGCCGGCTGAACTTCCCAAATGGAGGCCATGACAATTTAAAAAAGATTAACATTTTCCAGAAAGAAGGTTACGGACGCCGGCTTTCTCTGCGGCAGGTGAAAAGTCCATTATTGCCGCGTATCAAAAGCATCAGAAAACCATTGGTGAATTTCCCAGGCTCTTATAAACACACTTGCGTTTCCTGGAGAATCAGAATCAGCGGGCGGTTTCGGGACAGCTGTAAAACGACCGCCTCCTTCGCGCGGTTTCGCGGACGCGGGGAAAGTCCTTCGCTCGCTCTACCCCCAGCCTCTCGCTGTTATACGTCGAAATTCGGCGCGAGCGCCGTAAACTGCCCCGGGCGCATCCGTCCCCCCGCGGCGGAAAAAAAGAACGGGCGGAGGGGTACATCGCTTATTACGCCCGGTTAATGTCCCGTGCCATTAGAGCCATGGCTCCAGGGGCCCCACGGGAGGCCTGATGAATCGGGCGGAGCTGTTACCTATTAGCGCGGACTAGCGCAGCCTGCCATGCGGCCCAATTAATACACACGCCGCACGGCTGAGCGGCAAGCCCGTACACTCAGGAGGGCGGCGCGTATTAAACGCGGCGCACTGAGTCACGCGCGTGCAGTGGCTCGCCCCGAGTTAAAAAGTCGTCCCGCGGCTTAACGAGGAGCGTCTCGGCGCCCCTTGATTGTGTCAACTGTTGATCTTGCGGCCCCGGGAGCTTCTTTATCCCCGGGGCTGCCTCCGCGGGCATAACCCGAGGAGCCTGATGAGCGAACGTCGAATTGACGTCTCGGCTTGCATACCGCGCGCGTATACGTGTCCCCGGAGCAACGAACGCCGCGAGCTGAGACTGCACCGGCTCCGATTCTAAATGAGCCCCGCGGCCGCTGATTCCCTGGCCCGTCGCCCCGACGATCGTTTCACGCCGCTGACTAAACGCTCGTTGGCTCCTTGACGCCAATTTACATGCGCGCCGATCGCCCGGCTGGTGCACCGCCCGGCCTTTCCCGCTCGAGAGTCTAGCCGGAGAATGCATTATCTGCCTGACCGCTCAATCTCGCGCTTTCTGCATTCATTGGTATTTCTTTTTTAGCTGCGACTAAACAGACTAGTTAACGGTCGCATAAAAAGCGCGCCAAAGTTATATTCTGCAAATAAAGTTAGCCATGCGAATTAAAGTTATCCATTCAAAAGCTTCTCGCGCTATTTCTCCAATTCTAAAAATGCCGAGGAAAATAAAAAGTTGGAGTTTTGAGTTTCAAAAGAAACTTTATGGGAGGAGATATATTTCTTTAAATTCTATTTTGACTTAGCATTGTTTCTAAGTAAATGAAATTCTTTTACATTGGTCCATTAATTGTTTTAAAGTACTCTGTATCATAAAAAGTTCTCACTTCTAACACGAAAAGATTCTTGAATTGACTTTATCTTATAAAAAAAATGTATTCACATGGAATGCATATAGTCAACGTAGCTTTATTTAAGAAAATATTTCATTTATTCAATGTTGTAAAAATCGAATTATAACTAAGTCTCCAAATGATGCTGTTTTCGCCTTTCTGACTTTCAGTCCTTCGCTTCTATTATCCAGATCGGAACGTGACTTTCGCATTTTTTAAATCTATAGAGTATTCGGTGGAAAGTAATATCGTCTTCGACCAAGAATTTCAATTTATTCCAGCAATTCTATTTATATTAATAAAATTCAGGCATAGAATCAACTTTAGAATTTTTCAGTACAAATAATGTACGAATTCCCATAGCAAGATATGAACCGAATGTCGAGTAGTCGTTAAGGCCCTTAATAGTGATTTTATTATTATTCGAAGAAGAAATATTTGAAATCAGCAAAGCGTGTAAAATACCGGAGTTGCATCATTAAGTGCGCTGTAGCCATTATTGTCCATGTATTACGTTTCACTTTTCCATTGAGTAGGTCTATATAACTTGGTGCAGGTACATAATCACCTAGCGAATCGCTATGCGCAAATCGCTTTCAAGCATCATCCCACACTATATATAC
Organism: Sycophaga agraensis; assembly: GCA_018906755.1. NCBI lineage: Eukaryota > Metazoa > Arthropoda > Insecta > Hymenoptera > Pteromalidae > Sycophaga > Sycophaga agraensis. The sequence goes on from JACCIE010000011.1 coordinate 5,119,531, forward strand.
AGCCAAAACCTCGCGGCCGATATCACTCAAATCCAGAAACATAATGCCGCGCCCGATTGTCAGCGGCGCGGTTATAAAGCATCGGGTCGCGCGAGATAATAGAAAAGCTCATTTCACGCGGTTCCAAGTAGCGCAAGACTACATTTCCCGATGAAGCCGAACAATGGGGATCGATCGAACAGTGCTACATTGATACCGGCCGTTCCCAGAGCCCGCGCGCCCCTGATAAATCTCTCCGCGGCCAAGCGGCCGCGCGCGCGCGCGGCTTAAACGGACTCTCGTTGATTCTCGAATTAGCGTTTAATGAGTGAAATGATTCACATATAATGCAGGCGGCGGGCATCCGAATGGATGGCTTCCTGGGCGCGCGCGATTCAAAACACCGAATAAACAATAAAAGTAGCGACCGAGCGATTTGCATGGGGCCATCGTGGGAGCGGCGGCTCGCGCGCGGCCTTCTCGTTGCGCAACCCGCGGGCATCCTTGAAGCGCCGGTATATTACCGCGGTCGAAGGCCCCGTGCGCGGGCTCATCTTTTTTTCCGCTCGGGAAAGCCCGTAGCTCAGCCTTGCGCGCCTCGTCAGCCGGCATGCGACAATGGACTGTCGGGATAGCGGCGCCCACACTTATCGCCGGAAAATGGCTATTTCGTTGTACTGGGCCGCATTAATCGGATTGCGGCCGATGTTTTCAGGCGGCGGCAGCTAGTGGCCGCCCGCGCCGAGGGAAACGACGGAGTATATATAAGTGGGATGCGCCGGGCCGTGAAATCAGCCGTTGATCGAAAAATTAATCCTTAATTAAATGTCCTAATTATGCAGATAGAGCCGAGGAATCTGCTAATACCCGCCGCTATAGGCCGTAGCTCTCGACACTAATCTTTGATTCGGATTAAATTAATCAGAATTATTCCTCGCGCTAATCAGCGTCAAACTGTACAAATTTGAATAGGCTTAAAGCAGTCAAGGTAACACTAATTACGACGTAACTGTAAATAGTACAAGTGTAATTGCTCATAATATATACTTAATGTCGCTAAATAAATATACGATGGTATTAAGCACTTGGAAATCTCTCGCCGTAACCGTCAAATATTAATATCGCTATACGGAGCGAATTTGTTTTCTCGTGAATCTAACCAAGCAGCCCGCGCGTGAACATTAGAATATCCCGCGCAATTACAATGCCCACGTTGCATTGTATTTAACTCGAATTACTCGTGGATTCGCGGGCTCATCCTTCGGATCCGCGCGGTGCACGCGCGCAATCGTGTTATATGTATACCTGGAGGCGGAAGCGCGATCACGTCACCTTCCACACGACGATTGCAGTGTTGCGGCTCGCGGCGCAAGCGCACGAAAAATCTAGCGTGACGAGGCGCGAGCGTTATAACGCTCTCGCGGGATATGCGAGTATTACCGATGAATAAGGAGCCGCGCGCGCCCTCGTGACGGCCCGCTTTTTATACGAGGATGCTCCGCAAACATTTTTACGAGTGAGTGGAACGGGGTGGGGAGGAGGGGGGACAGAGGAGGAGGGGCCCGCAGGAGCGCGCGCGCATCCTCCTGCCCGCGCGTACATACACGCACTTTTTACTCGCGGAAATCGTCAAGTTTGATTACGCTCTGTTTCAAGGCGTGACAATATTTACGGCTGCGCGTGCGCGCGTCCAGGACCCTCACTGAATGAAATGCTGCACATTAAACGCGTAATAACATCGTAGTAATTGGAAGATATTGTGTGCCATTTCTTTTAAATTCCTACTCTGCCGCGGAAAACGCCATTATTTGAGTATTTATTAATTATTGTTGTTAAGCGAAAAATGATGCTCCCGTTTAATCTGATTAAGTGTTTTCATTTTCGCGACTTAATTCCCGTACATAATTCACGCTGCAATATATATATATATATTCAAAATATTTTACAGGCTTTTTAAAAACTCAAAAGCAATATCAGTTATTTATTTTAAATTGCGATATTGCATGTATCGTAAGTTATACTGATAATTCCCTTGGCGGCGTCAATTGTTCCAGTTTTTTTTTCAAAGTTTGTTTTCTAAACTGAACTATGCTTTGAAACTCATATTTGCTAAATTATTAAACTAGACATCATGTTACATTCTGATGTGTAAGAGATAACATTTTAATATTTCACTGTTAGCAACTGAATATTATTGTATCCTGACGTTTCATCAATGTTTTCAACTTATTCATGGTGATATATTATACCAAAAATATCTTACTTCACTGATGATGATATATTTTTTTAAATATTTAGTGTATGGCTAACGTCACAGTTACAAATTCTTTCATTATTTTTATGCGAATCTTGATTATAATAGTTATTCCATAATACATAAATTCAAAGCTCTAATGATACAGCCTTATCATTACCACGTTTCTATAGCATTAATGAAGTGTGCAGCTGTTCTATATTTGCAGGAAATTCAATCGAAAATTTACGCAATGTATTTGGGATAGACTTTCTTCTGTTACATCGAGTGCTTACTCATAATCGAACGTGTGAAAGTTATTTGATTATGCATTGGATAATGTATCGATGCGCCAGAGATCGATATGCCTTTGTGGAGCCGATACCCCGCCCTGCTAATTATTCAATCGGCGAGGCATTGTTTTTCGAAATCAGTTGAAAGAGGTGGGCCGTAACGAGCCACGAGGTAACGACTCACCCTATGAGCGCAGCGCACGAAGACCCGGTCGAGGGGCGACTTGGAGTCCTGGGCCTTGGTCGACTTCTCCTTGCACCAGGCCTGCCCCATCTTGGCTCGTCCCTGGGCTCTCAGGAGCAGGCCGCCTCCTGGGGACGGCCCATCGCCGCGCGGCCGATCTGCAAGGAGGAAGGCCCGCGCCGGTCAGTCACGCGGAAAACGACCCTCGCCGCGCAAAAAAGATACCGCACTCGGATTCCTTTCCTATGCCCGCGCCCGTTTTTTTTACAATTTTTTTTTTTAGGCGAGTTTACGTTTGGAGTCGGGAAATCAAAGCGCCGCGCCGCATATTGTTTGGCCGCGGCTTCGCTGCGCGATTGAAAAATCCACGCGAGTGCGGGTAACGGGACGCCCGGTTTGTTTTTCTAATTAGGCTGCCTCGCGGGAAAAGGCGCTTTTTTGCCGGGGGCCCCTGTCACCTCGAGTCAAATCGGAACACGGCCGCCCTGCGCAGTTTCAGCGAGCTTTTGAGTGCCTATAGCAATCGAGCCGTAACCGGAACATTATGTGTCCTTATGAGCTCACAGCGCGTTTACTCGACCGTTTGCTCGAGTGACTAATAGATTAACTATATCGTATATGCACAGACCGGACAGAGTTCGTATATCTTTTTCATGTCGTTGCGGACGACAGAGATTGTTCTCAATCACATTGTTCTAACAAAAGAAATACAAATATAATTTAATTTTCACGACACTCTGTAATGGAATATTTTATATTATGTTTGACGCGCTAATGCCAGACAATGTATTTCGTTTTCCAATCGCGGTTTGCTTGTACTAAAGAAAAGGATTTTGAAAAACTTTGATTAAAATATCGACGTGCAAAGCAAAGTAATTGTATTATCCGTATAATCCTCGAAATTGAAATAAAACATCAGTTCTAGAGAAATAAATTCAATCAACATGCAAAGATTATTAGTCAATTGCAAATACACTGTCGTGGCAGTAGTATTACGGGTCGATCTGCAAGCTGATAGCGAATTAAAGGCAATCTGGAAGGATAATTTAACAAGCGAGACTAGATTCATGAATGCTATTATGTATACCTAAATAATGGAGCAACTTTTGAACGTCAATGCTGGCATTTAGAGCACTGGAATGGCGGTTTAGCGATGCGAGTTAGGAAGAATTGGAATAAAAAGAATACTCAAAAGCACAAGTTTGGCTGTTGACGAAAAGCCAAACCCGCCGGGGGTTTATACCGGGCGGCGGCGGCACTCGCGTGAATATCTCCCGGCCGAAACTACGGAGCTATGGTAGATCTAAAAAAAAAAAAAATGAGCGAGAGCCGCTCCAGTCGAATAACCGGCTCGGCCTCACACTGACAAGCGGAGAATTTCAAACTCGACACTACACTCGGGCACGCGATACCTGCCCGCAGGAGACGAGGCCCGCACTCGGGCGCACTCGTAAAGTCGTCGGTGCGCCGGGGGGAGCGGGGAGCCTCCGAGGCGCGGCGTACGCGCGGCCTCCCGTCGGCGGCCGACGCAGGAGCCACGCACGTATATATATATATATATGTGTATACACCACCACTTGCGTGCGCATGCACCTACAGGCGCGGGCCCGGTGGCCTTGCGCCGGCCCGCGGAGGACGACGATGGCATTGTGCGCCGATTTCCCGTTGGTCTCTCGCTTTTTGGAGAAAGCCGCGGGCGATTGTTCGTCGCGGGCCGCGCGCGGGGCCCCCGTGGGAAAGTTGGCCGCGGTCTTTTTCTCTCCGGTAACGGTGATCGGCGCGCGCGCTCGCCGGAGACGCACCGATGCCGGGGTGTATACACACGTATATTGGTGTATACACATATATATATAGATATGTGCGTGGCCGAATCTCCCGGCGGACGCGGGCGTTGCGCAACCGCCTCGGCGCGCTCGTCGGCCGCGCGCCGCGGGAAGAAGACTCCTCGCGCCTCCTCGCCCGGCGCCTTATCGGTGCCGATAAGAGGAAAAAGTGGAAAAAAAAAAAAAAAGGAAAAAGAACCAGTCCGATAAGGCCGCTCCAGTTGCGCTTCCTGGGCGGCGGGCCTGCCGTGGGCAGGAGGACTCGCGGGGGCTCACCTGCGCCGGGGCCCCGCACTGCTGCCCTCGCGCACTGTCGCGCCGCAGAAGGTCAATGCCGCGCGGCTCCTGGGGGACCGGGTGAGCGGCTCTCGGGGCGGCGCTCGCACTCACGCAGGCAGCTCTGCGCCCGGGCGCGGCTCGCACGGCGCGCTCGCGGTTCCGAGTGTGGGAGCCGACTGGAGCCGCGGAGCCGATCGGGCCTTTCTAACCGCAGCCTCCCAGGTATTATGCGCCGTCCGGCGCGCGGGACCGGCTCCTTTCTTCCCCCCCTCCGCGGCCACGGTGGCGGCGGCGGCGGCGCGCCGATCTCGGGCCTCTCCCGGCTCGGCGCCGCGCGCCCGGTTGAGAGGCTCTGCCGAGCGGCCGCCGAGCCGCCGCCGAGCCGGGGCCCCCGCCTCGCTTTTCATTCAGACTCCACGGCTGAATCTGGGACTTTTCGCCCCGAGGCTCCTCCGCCTCTTAATCATCTTTCGCGAGCCTCGCCTACGCCTCTGCTTTCGTGTGTCGCAATTGTTCCACCGGCTCCGGCCTGCATCCGCCCCGCTCGATTGCGGTATCGCCGTGCGATTTTCACCGCGGCGAGCAGTCGCCCCGTCTTCTTTCCAGCGCGGCTGTATCGAATCCTACCATGAGTCGTCTTATCTTTATGATTCTACGATCTCTGATCGTGGTAAACCATAATTGTTCGAAAACTATTGTAGTACATGAAGGTCTCAATGCTATAAAAGCGTGTGAAACTACGCGGAGAATATGCATATCTTCTCAAGCTAGACTACATCCGACTCGAGCATAGATAATGTACTGGAAAATCGCTAAAATTTATCATTCCACTATTAAGGCAGTCACACATTTTTTCTACAATTTAAGCATTCAAGAAAGTTTAGTGCCCAAACTTTTAAATTGGTATAAATTTTAACTCGTGCTCGACAAGAAATCGATTTCAATCTACAAATTGATCTCTATCATTGAGAGTATAGACTAATTTATATTGATATATTTATATTTAGTTTGAAAAAACTAATTGTTTTGTACGTTAAATATCATCAGATTTTATACCTATCCTAATTATTAATTGATTCACATATTTCAAGTTAACAAATTTGATTAATGGTATTCATTTCCAATTATAAGAATAGTTTTTATAAAATATGATAAGTATTTATTAATTTTCGGAAATAAAAAGGTTACCTGCAATTTAAAAGTACATATATACATTTGAGTAGCTCTAATTTCAAAAGAAATTAACTTCGATAATTTAAAAGAAATGTTTTTCCAAGGCACCTTAAACGTACTACAATTATAGTGATTAGAACAGTTTCAAAGAATCCAACATCAAACATTAACGTCACGTCGCTCCCATTTCCATCTTGAATATTACTATATATAAAGTGCCTGAGTGGAATCGTAACTACACGCTCGGCATCTACACCGAACGATGTTTTCGTATCCCGAAAAAAATCCAAAAACCTCTACTCAATAAATCATTCGTACAATTCGGTAACGTCGCGTCTCTAACGTAGGCGATCCCGCACCGAGCGGCGCCTACAACAGCTCACCAGCCGCACCTGCAGGAGCTATTCTGTCATTTGCCGACCGGCTCCTCCTGAGGATATATATACACGTCAGAGCGCTTTTTGCGCACACGCATAATAAAGCAGGCGATCGGGCGGGCGCGCGCTTGTACCGCGTCCTACGGGGCGCCAGATCGGTTACGAGTTGCGCTCTATCCTCGCTGTACACCGTTCGCTTATTGATTTATTGTAATTAAAGCGAGCGCGCGGGCGCGTACCTGGAAATCCCGGGGCGTATGTCGGCCGCGCGGCCTGTGTCCCGCGCCCACGGTATCGGCGCGCGCCGCGATCGATTTATGATGCGATAATGCGAGATAAACTTTCTTCGGGGAGCCGGCCGTGTGCGATCGGATCGGGATCGGCGTATATAATTATTCGCGCGGCGCCGCCGATTTTTTTTTTCTCTTGTCCGGCCGCGGAAGAGGCTCATTAGCGCCGGTTAGGCCGATGCATCGGGGCGTGTACGTTTACACGCGAGCCGAAATCGCTTTCGTCACGCCGATCGGTTAAGGGCCTCGGCGAGTCCTCGAGCAAAACCGGAGCCCGCGAGGACGGCTCGCGAGGCTTTTAATTCGACGGGCAGCTCGCGCCGGGCCTTGGGAACAATGGCCAGGATATAGGGCGGGCCGCGAGCACACACATACATGTGTACTGCTTACGCGCGGCAAAAAGAGCGCTCGGGGGGGAGGCGGGGGCACCGCGAGGAGCACATGTATATAATGCGCCGGCGGGCTTGCTCCGGAGGCAAAAAGCGGAAGGTGCGCGCGCGCGCAAGAAACCTCGCGCGGGCCGTAAAAGAATATATACAGAGGCTCGCGACGTGCGCGCCAGCGGCGCCGTCATCCGAGCGAGAGGGAGAAATCGCCGCGGCTCAAGGCTTCGCTTCTCGCCTTACGTCAGCGCGCGCCGCAACGCGATATTCCTGCACTCGGGCAAGGATGCCTCCAGCTGCCGGTTCCTCTCACCCCCGGCGTTCCCACGCGGTCAGGTACCACCGTCCGGGCGAGGCGTGGGTGGCGCGGCCGCGAGTCCGCGATCGGCCGATCGACCCCCGGCGAGGATGTGCCGGGGGACCGTCGCCGCGGCCGCTCTTCTGCTCTATATTCGGGCCGCCTCGATTACATAAGTTCACTCGAGAAAGTCGGAGGAAAAAGGTTATCCAGTGTGCCGCTCGCTCTTAGATCCCTATCTAACTAGCCTGCGATTTAGACGTGAATTATTCCGCGATTCTCTTCCGTTAGCCGGCGCCCTAAAAAGCCTAGCGCCTCTTTCGCTTTCACGACTCCGAGGCAGGGTCCGATCTGCGCGATTAAAATGGGCGCACGTACGAGATTCATAATACGATTCTTCACTGAATTCATGTGCATGAAAATAATACGGAAAGAATAAACTATATCGAGTGGGCGTGATATCTGCTATTCGCGCCAGCTAGTTGCACCTTGAAGGAAGAGAAACCGTACACTTTCAATTTTTATTTTTATTAAGTACATAATAGCATTAACTACATTGTAATCGTTCATTTAATGCCGTTTTATGTAATATTTGAAAATCATAAAAATCTGAAAATAAGTTTTTTATAGTTAGTGTATATAAGGCACAGTAATATTATTCATCTATATAGCCTCTCTTCTTTTAATAATTACGTAAATATATAAGTTACTCGCGCTTTAATTATTCTATTAGGTCAAGAATAATCATTGCAAATAAGAAAATTCGTGTCAAGAATTGGTAATCAAAGAAATATTAAATACGCGATAAATAGCGAGTATATACGATTATTTATCAACCTTATTATAATTAAAATTAAAACTAGATAAAATCAACATCTTATATATTATGTATTAAAAAATAAATGAATCCATATTCGTAATTGTAAAGATAAATTAGTATACGATTTAATCAGTATAATTACTATATTATGCCATTAGAAAATCGAAAGGGAATAAACAAAAACTTTCACTAAATAAATTTGCACGTAATAAATTTTACTTCCACGCAACAGTCGCCAACCTCATTTCCAAAATTAAATTACTAGCGCTTCAAGCGCGCGCTTCGCTGTCGAATAAAAAGCAACGATTTCATCACCGTCGCATAATCTTACCTGAGCTCCATGAATCTTGCAATACGTCCCTTTTCCAAATACAATTATAAATCCTATAAGAGTTTTCATTCCTGCAACTGCGCGCATCACCCTAAACATTACCGACTGCCCTCTTCCTAGGAAAATCGAAGCGTTGGGAAATCTAGCGTAACCTGGGCGGCAGCAATTCAAATGCCGCTTCACCACGGCGAGGCATTAAGCTGGCCGCACCGGCGACGTGGGAGGATTCGCAAACCATTAGAGGGCGATCGGCCAGCCTAATTACCCTGCGGTGGCCGCCTACATAAAGGCCCGAGCGCTCCCTCGGCCCTTCAGTCTCACCGGCACGGCCGCAGCTATCGCTCGAATCCTGCCCATTCGAATTCACATCGTTAGTGTCGCAAGAATGGCTTGGCTACTGTCGCTGATCCTCTTCCTCTCGAGCGCGTTGAGCGCCGAACTGACCCTCCTGGGGATGTCGGGCCTCAGGCGGCTCTCCCAGCAGCAGCGCAACGTCCGGGAAGTGGTGGAAGTTGTCCGCTGGAGGCAGCCGATCTGCATGCTACCCGCGAGGGGCGTGCCCCCGTGTCTCCTCGGCTCACGCGATCACAGCTCTGAGATGAGTCTGGATGTGCGCACGCTCACGAGTCGCAAAATCCGCCACGCGATCGGCATTCACGAGGTCGAATTCCACGGTGCGGAACTCCGCGAGAAGCTCCCGTTCAGCCCAGCGATAAGGAAGCAGAGGCACCTCATCTCCACGGCACCGCCATGCGATCATGACGAGCCGTCGTCTCCGCCGCCGCCGATCTACGTAACTAAAGTAATAGACTCGCCGGTGACTGCGACCCTAATTGCGCACAACTGTGTGCCCGACATTGGAGTGCCGCTTTGCAAAGGATATCAGTCCCTGCTCTTCCCAATGAAGTCGCTGACTAAGCCTTACGCTGCACAGACAGTGCACGATTTCATTTACAAGAAGCACAATTCCTTTACCGACGCCGTTTTGAACTTTACTAAATTGGCGATCGACAAATTCAAACACAAAGTGCACTTTGGCAGCGAATCTCACGGAATGATCCCTGTAAATCTTAATAACAATCAGAGACCATTTCCAGTTCTGATCAACTCCAACTTCCCCGTCAATATAGGTGTCACGGGAGGGGAGCCGTTGCAGGAAGTCACCGATGAGGTTAATATTGGGGAAACCACTACGAGCACAGCTGCGGAGTTTGTCCACGAAATCGTAGAAGAGAATCAGGAGACACCTCAGGTAGCAGTGAACGCGAGCCAGGGCATCGTCCAGGCTATCATTAACAAAAAACAAAACGTCCTACAAGCCATTGAAGATAAGAAAGAAAGTCTGATTCAGAAATTGAGTAATACAAAGGATAGTGTTGTTAACGCAATTGCTAGTGCCGCCGCAGCAAAAGAACAAGCACTCGGTAGTTTGATCGGCAAGAAGGAGGAGGTCATCAAAAGCATCGTCGATAAGAAGCAAAACTTTTTAGATGCTATCGGCGAAAAGAAGGAAGGCCTAGTCGAGGGACTGAATCATACGAAGGAAAGTGTTGTTCACACTATCGCCAGCGCAGGCGCGGCAAAAGGGCAGGTAATTGATAGCTTGGTAGAAAAAAAAGAAGAAATAGTCCAGGGAATCGTCGACAAAAGGCAAAACATTTTAGACGCCATCGAAGAAAAGAAAGAGAGCCTCGTCGAGGGCTTAAATTATACGAAGGAAAACGTTGCGAGTGCAATCGCTAGCGCTGCAGCGACAAAGGAGGATATAATTGGCAGCTTGGTGGACAAGAAAGTGGATATAGTGCACGGGATCATTGACAAGGCTCAAAGTATAGTTCACGATATTGAAGACCAAAAGCAGTATTTAGTCGAGGGATTGAGCCATAAAAAAGAAGATGTTGCCGAGGTGATCGGCAGCGCTGTCGAGGCAAAAGGGCATGTGGTCGGTAGCTTGGTGGAGGCGAAAGCCGAGATCGCGCAGGACATTGTTAACAAAACTTATAGCGTTATCCAAGGTATTGAAGACAAAAAACAAGACTTGATCGGAGGACTGAATTATAGAAAAGAAAACGTCCTTCAAATAATTAGTAATGCTGCAGCGGCGAAAGACGATATTGTCGATAGTTTGGCAGAAAAGAAGAAAAATATTGTTGAAATTATCGCTAATAAAACTCACAATATTATTCAAGAAGTTGAAGAAAAAGAAAAAGATCTAGTTGAGCATCTTAGTAACAAAACAGAAAGCGTCGTGCAAGTGATTGCAAGCGCCTCCGCGGCAAAGGAAAACGCAATCGACAGCTTAATTGACAACAAAGAGGCAGTTATCCAGAGCATCGTAGAAAAAAAACACAACGTTATTAAAACTATCGAAGATTCAAAGAAGAGCATTATTGAAGATCTTAACAACAAAACGGAGAATGTTGTCCAAGCGATAGCCAGTGTGTCGGCCGCTAGGGAAAATATTGTTGGCAATTTGCTGGATAAAAAAGAAGAGGTTATCCAAAATATCATAAATAAAACACACGACGTTGTCCAGAGCATTATTAACGAGAAGACGCGCGTTGAACTGGATCTCGCAGAAAAAAAACAGATTTTAGTAGGCGATATTGCGTATAAAAAAATCAACATTGTTAATGGCATTGCTGAAGCTAAGCACGACTTGATCCAGCAAATCGCGGATACCAAGACCGGTGCAATCGAGGCCATCTCTGACAAGACGCAACATCTAATCGGTAGCTCCAGTTTAATCAAGCCCTTTCTGCTCAATTCACTCGGCCCAAAAGTCGACGGTGTTGCCGTCGAAGAAGAACAAGAAGTTCAGCCTACCGATGCGAGTGTGTCGGTCCAGGAGCAATCGAACGATCCGCTGGTGCAAGAGCCGATTGATGAGGTTGGTCCGGCAGCGCCTACGGAGGAATCTGTCACTACGTATAAAACGTTGGAGAGGCGAGTGGATGAAGCGATTGATCCGATTGTCGAGAATATGTCGGAGACCAAGGATAAATCAGAATTGCTCACTAGTGACTTAAGTGATCCTCCCGTATTCCGAGCGAAATCCAATCACCTCCGACAAGAAGATGCTAGGACATTCAAGGATTTTTCAAGTATTTTACCGGAATCGCTATTGAAATTCAACTTAGCTGCAGGGAAAAAGAAGCTAATGAATCTATTTAGTGTAAGTTGTATTTCATAATTGATTAATCAAAGATTATCTTACTACATAAATTTCCATTACACAAATATTTATATTACATAAACTTAAAGACGATTGCTAAATTAATTTTACTATGTTTTACTATAGATGGGTAGTCACGCTGCAGAAGAGACGGAAAAGCCCGACGACGTCGCCGGGACATCTGAACTCCCAACGGAACCTACCGAGCCACTCCCCTCGGCCGAGGAGACCTCTGCTACCGTAGCAGAGCTCGAGGCCCCAACGACAACGACGAGTGAGATCACGGAAAGCCACGATCCTGTCGACGAGCAAGTCCTGAGCCCTCCTTAAGATCCGATAAGGACGTTGCTTCTCCAAGGATTCCGCGAGATCTCTAGGGGAAGGCAGTGCCAAGGTTGCCGAAAAGACGTCAGCGGAAGTGGTTCGAGCTTCGTGACACGTTTCGTAAAAGACAAACTCTGATTTGTGATAGCACAGACTTTAAATCGTCCGCATTCGTTAACGACTGATTTAATTTGACTCTGACAGTATGATTTAAGGTGAACAGATGTATTTATTGTAATGAAGTGTATAAGATTATAACCCTTGAATTGGTGCTATAATGTAGAATCAATTATTACTATTATTTTTTTTTAAAAGAAAACACCATTTTTAATTGTAAAAAATTTAATTCATTTAAATGTATGCAGTGAATTCCTATAGTCTCTACCACGAAAAAATGTACATTTTATAGTTGAAATTGAATACAATTATTAAGTATTATTATTAATAATGAATTCATTTAAATTTATCATTTATCGACATATTAATTAGCATAAGATAATATCAGGAATGCAATAAGCATGATGTATTTTATTTAAACTTATGCAATAATTGCGTATTTTTTATGAAATTTTATTTAAATGAAGATTTTTCCAGAACTGTACTTTTACACGCGAAGGAAATAATTGTTATCGAAACTCATGTTAGTGTTGTTGTTTTTAGTACTTGTCATCTTTTGTACAACTTGACTATAACAACTTGTCAAAACCACTATATGCAAACATACTTTATATGGCTTGGAAGCCATTACACATTTCGCGCGAAATTCACAGTGAATACGCTCCAGAAATAATGCTTTCTTTATGCAGGACAATATTTTCTTGAAAGGTTAGCATTCTTATAAGTATACATTTAGATTTAATATTAGCGTAATAAAAGGTATTGTAATATAAGGTCCTTGTAAATAAAATATTTTTTATGTAGTAATCTAAACTCTAAATAAACATTACAAAGTAAGTTCGAAATACAAATGAAATGTAGTTTTCCAGTTGAAAATTCTTCCTTTGCAAAAGTATCCTCTGTACGTGTACGCATGGGTCCAAATACATCGTAAATTCAAATTCATGTAAATAATTTATAACAGTTTTGGTTATAAATTCTTTAAAAAACACACTCAATTTTAAAAAAGTTACAAAGTGTTTCCCAAAAAATGTCTTTAAATATTCATCAATGAAAAAAGGGAAAAATAAAAAAAAGGGAGATGTAACGTATGTTGACACATACACGTGGCCGTACATAAGGAGCGCATAAATCCCTGCAGCGATTTTTGCAGAACAGAAGCGCGCAGGCTCGCAGTGTGCAACGTCTCCGGGCAAAGGAGCATATCGCCAAGCAGCAATTAAATCAACCTCGAACGCTCGGCCATGCACGTATGGACGTACATACACGTATACGTGCCGCGGGGAGAAGATCGAAAGGGATCCTGGGGCATCTGGCCGGCGTCCAGCGAGCCGCCAGAGCGGCTTTTACGATCTGGATTTTCGTCGTGTCAGTCGACTCCCCGCGGCGGGACTTTTTAGCCGCTTTAACGCGACCGCGACGCCGGACATATACGCGCCTCGTCTTCTCGCCCGCGTCCCGATGCATTATTCATAAAAGTTGGACGTGCGGCCGGACCCCGAGCCGCGGCGACGAAGAATTAGATTCGATCGCGGCGACGCGCGGAAGCCCCGCGCACATGTACACGCGGCCGAAAAGACCGCGCCCCGACTAATGGAGTTTGCCGCGTTGATAATGACGCATGCATTATCCCGGCCGGCCCCGGCAGGAGCTCGCAAGCGGAATCCACCCGGCGACGCACAGACAGGCGCGCACCTGCCTCGCGCCAATTTACTTTTTTGTTTCCTCCTCGATCCGCGCGAGAAGGCATCGATCGGTATTTCCCGTGCGATATTATAAGGCCGACTCGGCCGCATTGCACCGCCGGTCGATCACGCGTGCGTCGGGAGCGAAATTCAGCCGCGCGGGCAAAATGCACAGGTGACGGATAATTAATAATTGGCCAAAATGTGATGGCCGAGCATCGAGCGCTAAATTAATTACCAACTATATTTTACTCGGGCGCGACAGAGCAGTAAAATTGTCGATGAATCTCGCGCGCGGTATTCCGGAGCGTAGTAGGAGAGGGGGCGGGGTGGGGTGTGGGGGGCGCAGCCCTTGGCGACCGCAGAGCCCTTGGCCGGCTGCCACCTCGCCGGCGACTACCCTGTATACACGAGCATTTGATATCGCGCCGATTGCAGATAAATTCATGAATGTCATATTTCCGGGGCCGGGCGAGCGGGGGCTTCGGCTTTTTGGCCGACAGGGCAATTCCCATCGGAAGCGCGCTGGAGCCGCCCGGAAATCAGCTCGCAATTACCCGGACGACTCGAATAAGGTTTCCCTCAATTTCCCCAAAATTATTCAAAGCCGCCGCGCGCCGTTTTTAATCTAGCGGGCGCACGCGATACGCGGGCGGCACGCGAAACCCGAGGTGCAGCCCGAGCCTCCATTGCCTGCTCGTTCAGTGACAGTTTGAATCGGAGGGACAAATTGGCAAAACAAAATTCGATCGCGTAATTTTTACATTGGAATGCTCCTTTCAGCCGCGCGTAGCGCTCGCCGCCTGACGCATTACGTCAAAGCTACATACGTACGTGTGCACGTCTGTTCGGCGTAATTTTGATAGGATTTTAACGCTCCAAAGTAATTAGCCCCTGTACGCTATTAGCGTTAATTAATATATATTCGTCCGCTATCGCGCGGTAAATTCAAAAGCAAATTCTAGATAAGCCCGTGTACGAGCGGGCCGAAGCCCCGATAAAATCAGCCGCGGCGCTTACACAAAGATACAAGCACAGAGCGGAATGCACATTGGGCCGGCAATCGGACGATTAGGATATCGGCGCGGCTGCATTCCTCGGGCGAGCGCGAAATGTTTACCAAAATGCCCGCAGCGCGCGGGCATTAGCCGCACTGTGGACTTTTCTCATCGGCGGCGATAAGGCGCGAGTTACATGTGTGTGCGCGTGGATGCCGCGGGGCGCACACAGCCGGCGGTATTATCTGGCGGCTCGGGGCATCGCCGGCGCACGTTTGACCGAGTGCCGAAACGGAGGCGGACAGTCGGATAGACAGGCGTCTGCGCTTCTCTCGAGCACCGCGCCTCCGCAGCTATATCGGCCCCGATCGCAAAGCGCGAGCCCCAGTCCCCTCGCCAGCCTCGGCGCAGTCGAACATGAACAAGGACGTTTTGAAGGAGGTAAGAAGAGGGCCGCGGGCGCCTCCCTCCGGGGGGATGGCGGGGCGGGGAGGGGGGGGGGGGTGGGTGATGTGCTCCGGAGGGGAAAGGCCCGCCGGAGCCGCGGTGATCCCGCGCGCGAATCGAGTGCGGGATGTACGTCGAGGGGGTCAACTAGTGCGCGCTCCGAGCGAGATTTTTCCCCCTTGGCTCGGCAGTAAAATTTTGATCGGTTGTAAAGTTAGTTTATTCCTCCGAGGTAAAAGTTACGCAATACTAAATTTAAGCTTTACGTGTCGTTGGCAAATTAAATGAAAATTACGGCAATTACCACTTTGCAACTCGGTGGCGCGGTTTATCGTTATAGCGCTAATTTAATGGCACGCATTGATAATGGTTTTTAATATCGCTCGCTAATGATAAAAGTGTCACAGTGTAAAAGTACAAGTATCATTTGGGTTAACATCTCCTGCATATGTAAGCGTGATAAATTATCGGGGTTTTTCCCTCGCTTTTTCTGCAGCCGTGATTTATCGTGCGCTTTTTAGCTGCATAATAGATTTGCCGATATTTCTTATATTTCCTTTAACGAAAATGATAAAGCTCGGTGCTACGTGTGAGGACTCGCAGACAGCTTTGCGGATTATCGTCCATTTAGCAGCCTGCGAGTTGGAGCGTTTCTAAAATAGACGTGTTTTATCGCCCGCGTTAAATAACAATGGCTTGAATGGCACGGGTCCGCGGCGAGCGCATGCGCTCCTTAATTTGCAAACAATAAAAATACACTTTACCGGCAATAACAATGCCCACATCCCCGGGGACGCCTAATAATATAATGCAATCCGCAAAGTAGGTCCGCGAGGCGTTTGGCTCCTGTGCCAACGCGCAACTGCGCTTCCCGCAAAACCCGTCGATAGACAATAGAAACAAAGGGGATGTGCACTTTCGCGCGCAGAGGGAGCGCCGGCAACTCTGCGCCCGCGAGCGATCCCCGGCGCGCGGATCAACGATAACGCGCATGCACACACACACACGCACACATGTCTCGCCCCGGCAAAAGACGAGGGCCCCTGCGCGCGGTCCCGTTGCCTCGGTGCGCTCGACGCGCAACCCGGAAGCGCATCGAAATAGAGCGACCTTTGCCCTCGGACCCGTTCCCCCCGGCGCGCGCTCGCGCCGAGAGAAAGGAAGATCCGAATCTTTCCCGTTGGCCGACGCCCGAGCGGCCGAGGGAGGGGAGGGCCGCAGCCGGGCGAGCGAGGCGCTGCCGTTTACAGTGGCCCGCGGCCGGCGCGGCACATTTGAAATTGTAAGAGGCCGAGCGCGAGAGAGGCTCATTAGCCCCGGGAGAGCCGCGGGGATTCCCCGCGCGGGGGCGGCCGCCGATCGAGCGGGCCCGACGGGAAATTTTAATCACCACCGCGCGCTTTTAACGGGGAGCGTCCCGTTCGACCAATTCGTCCCCCCCCCCGTGAATAGACGTTGTGTATCTATCGGGGCCCGACTGCGCCTGCCGGGCCGAGTGACTTTTCCCCGCTTGGCATATGGACCGTCGGCCGTCGGCCGCGTGCTTTGACGCGGTGAAATCATAAAGACAGCTTTATTACCCCGCGAGCTGTGGCGCATCGGCGGATTCAATATATACGTCGGATTTCGCAGGTGCAGGCAGGTATTTTGTAATCGCACCCGGAGACGCGAGGCCTGGGTGAAATATGAAATGGAGAATGACTCGCCGGCGGGGCGGAGGCCGGCATCTCGCTGGAATAATTGGCCCACTTTTCAAGTCGGCAGGGCGGCGGCCGCGCGACAAATGAAATTCTTGGGTAACAATGGAAAGAGCAGCGAGTCGCCGGGGGCCGGGGCCGGAGAGAAAAATCAATGCGCGCGGCCAATTAGTCAGCTGGATCCGGGCCCGCCCCCCTGATCAGTCACAAGACGTTCATACATATATATATATATATATATATATATACGTTCGTGACTAATTACCTAGATATGGGCCGAGGGAGCGGGCGCGGGGTGGGGAAAAAAAGGGCCCCGGCGCGATAGTCGAAGCCCGTTAACGTCTCCGCGAGGGCCGCGCATAACTCTCCCGAAGCGTCATTAACTGGGGCACTTCCTTGACGCGGCGCCACCGGCGCGTTTCCACGGGCATAAATTTAATTGCTCCCCCCGAGCCGCGGCAGACAATGGGGAGTCCGCCCGGGGCCGAGCCGCGACGCCGATATTCGGATCGCCTCGGGGAGCCTCGGCCCGCGGTTTTCGCGCCGCCGGGCCGCCGAGCCCGTGTCCTCCCACCCCACTCCCCCCGGCGGCCCACTTTATTTTTTATCCTCTCCGCGGCCGCGGTTTATTTACCTGGGCCGAGAGCGGCCCGCGCGCACTTAAAAACGCCCCGAGCCGCCGAATGGAAGCGATAAATTTCTAAAGGAATTAAATTATATCCTATAAATTACTCGCGGCAATTAAGTTTCGAAAAGCCCCGGGTTTCGCGGCGAGCCTTGGGGATCGGCCAAGGGGGACCGATGATCCGCCATCGACTATGGGGCCCGCGGCCCCCGGGGACGAGTACTTTTGTCCTTGGGGACTCGCGTGCGCCCGGCGGAAGTCCCCGGGAGAGTCGCGCGCGGAGTTCCGCAGTCGCCGGAAATTCCGGGGCCAGCTCGCAGACGAGGCGCCGGCCTCGTCGCCGGGGCTAGGGCTGGTCCCGCGCGCCCTCCGGACAATTTAGGAGTCGTTCGTTCCGGCCGCCCTGCACGCCCGTGTGTGTGTGTGTGTGTGAGAGCACGCGTGGATGCAACTGTATCTATATGCTAATACATACGTATATGCGCGTAGGTGTATGCGGCTCTCGGCGGGAGGATTTATCGCGGCTCGCTTTTCGCCCGCGATATCGCCCCCGCGGTATACTGCACCTGCACGCGCCATTCAATTACACGCGGCCCGGACTGCGCCTTTTTCCCGCGCGCTCCTTTTCTCGCTTGCGTAATTGATTGAGCGCCCGGCGGATCCGCCTCGATGATCAACGGCGGACTCGCGGTTCTGCGCGGCCTTTTTCAATACACCCTCTGCCGCTTCTCGCGCCGGCTCTCGTCCATTTCCCTTTCGATTGCGCAACTCGCGAGAGGCTTCCGAGCTTTTCCCGTACTTCGAGGCGCTGCTGAGAAATCGATTATTACATTCCAAGTATTTCCACTGAGAGGAATCGAGGAGAGCGTTTTGATATTGTCCTATTCTTGTTTCCATTCGATTCGATTATACGCGTACAGTTTGCTCTCGACGTTAACCCTGAGTTTCAGTTAGGGTTTGGTTTTTATCGATCTTTTTATCTGGAAGATTTATTGATAGTGCGTTCTATTTTCGGCACGCGCATCCAATCTTTGATTCCTACAAAAGATGTACGGGAATTATTGTTTCATATCCTGTACGCTACAGCCATACATAGAGTTGAGTGGAAAGCAATTTTCCCTCACAATGCTTTCTGATTTTTTCAATTCGATTCAAGCACGAATCTGCCCCTTTGTCATATGCAGCATCTAATTCATACGGATATTGCATTTAAGTCGAAACATTTAAAACTGCTGTTGGATCGACAGAAACCTCTGGGTTGATAATTATAATTTTACGAGCTCAATTAAAAATAAACAACCATCAATTCCTAACCATATTTTCTGCGATTATTTGCGCAAAATATTGCCAGGACGTCAATTAAAATTTAATTTATTTTCGTTTACACGGCACTTATATCCTTGTTTATACATTTTCAGTGCGATTCTATATTTAAATTCTTTAATGCAGATTACTATATTAAAGTAGCATAACACAAATTGCATAACGCATTGCAAGTTTTCATATTGCTCATCATAACACGTGCAGCGAGTTCGAACACTTATTTCGGAAATTGCGTTTTTAAAAATGCATAAACTTTATATCTTCGAGTTCCTGTAATAGCGACAATCGTATTTTTACAATTTTTCTTGTGGTAAAATTGAGTGTCAGCTCGTATAATATTAAAGCACAAACATAATCGCTGTATCATACAATGATTTACAATAGCTTTAAAATGCTCTAAAAATAATGGATAAAAAATTGCGGTCTGATGTCCGAAAGTGTCAATAAACGATAGAAAACTTTAAAAATAAATGTTCCAAAATTTCACCTCGTACAAGCACTTGCAAGTAATCGCAATCGTTATTCCTACGGATGAAAAGTGGATGTCGGATCATTCGCCGCTAATGTTGTAACGAACTACTCGGCTCGTGACTTAAACATTTATTTGGTCTTAATAAACCACGGTTGAAATCTTACTGCGGGTGAGAACGCTCCAGAGTTGACTGAATAATTGCATTAATTTCAATTATTATTCCAATAACGACGATTTCGTTTGACTTTCAAATAACTGACTTAAAATTTCCTTTTCACCGAGCGGCTCTTCCCGGTGTCAGCTTTTTTTATAACTTTGGTATTCATCGATCTTTAAGCTTCTCGCTGGCTTTTTTTCGCAGTTAGAGAAAGATGGATTCGTCGTTCTGGAAGACTTCTTCAAACCCGAGGAAGTCGAGGAGTTGAAGCAAGCCGGTGAAGAGCTCACAATGAACCTGCCGGATGAAAAGGACCGGAAGATCTTTAGTACCGTCGATCAACAACAAGTGCGCAGCTATTAATTACTTCTTTTTACTTTTAAATGACCTAGTATTAATTCATAAAAAGCAAATACAGTTTAAATTGTACTTTAAAATTATTAACATGGTTTTAAAATATTCAAAAATACTCTCATTATTTTCTGATGATTCCTTTAAAAGTAATGAAAATTATATCTACACTCTTCTACCCCATAGAGCAAGGAACAATACTTTTTAGAAAGTGGAAACAAAATAAGTTACTTTTTTGAAGCAGATGCCCTTGAGCCAGATGGAAAGTTGAAAGTTCATCCTCGAATATCACTTAATAAAGTGCGAAAAGTTTTGTACAAATCGTAATTATCTAGATTAATATTTTACTGTTATATTTCATAATTTAATTTAATTTCTAAGGTGGGTCATGCATTACATTTTCTCAACCCCACATTTAAAAAATACACCTTCAGCGAAAATGTAAAAGAAGTCGCATTTGAACTAGGAATGCGAGAACCTGTCGTTTGTCAATCCATGTACATATATAAAAATCCAGGATTAGGATCGGAAGGTAAAAAATAATTATCAATTATCATAATCACTCTATTTCAAAAATTAGTTTATTTACTTCGCTTCATTATTTGTAATAACTTAAACAATCTATCTACTCGTAAATTGACTCGTAAATTACATTATAATTACATTAAATTAGTTATTTCAATATATTTTATGACGTTTTACAAAAATAAAATTACAATATACTGCATATCGCACGGCTTATATAACAGTGCCAATACATTAATATTGATTTTAAATTGTTAATATAATGTATAAGATAAAAAAAATGTTTAGACTTTATTAATTAAATAATATTCATATTATTTAGTTTAATTAATATTTATACATACTACAATTAAAACATGTACTTTTTTGTCATAAATAACAAAATGGTTTTCTTTCGATATAGCGCTTTCATCAATTAAAAGTTATTTTTAGGCTGTATTCTTAAATAAAAGATTTTATTTAACTTTCGAAAGTTCATGTATTATCAACCTTCTTTTAAAAAGATTAAAATTCATTTATAATAGTTGTTTGGATTCAAAATTTTAGTTGTATTTTCTTTAATAAATTGATTTATTAAATTTCATTTGTTTATAACTATTTGATACACCAGAGAAACCATTTATTTTATAATGAAACTATTGTATTTATATAATATATATTTAAAATACTTATTTGAACACTTTCAACAAACAAAATATTACAACTTCAACGAAATATTCATGATTTACAAATGGATGAATTTCTCATTCCTCGTTTTTACACTAACTTTTTACACTAAAATGTTTTATAAAAATGCATTATTGCGAATTTTTATAACTTTTATTTTACAGTAATAGTGCATCAGGATTCCAGTTACTTATATACTGACCCAGTAAAGCTCGTAGGTTTTTGGATAGCTCTTGAGAATGCCACTAAAGAAAACGGATGTTTATGGATAGCACCAGGTTCGCACAAAAGTGGTGTTCATAGGCGCTACCTCAGAAACAAGGATCCTACTTCAGAAAATCTACTGGTCTACGACAAGCCAATATCGTATTATCAAATGAGCTCGTTTCGACCTATTGAAGTACGCAAGGGTACATGCATATTGTTACACGGACAAGTTGTACATTTTTCAAATGATAACAAAAGTAAAGTTTCGCGACATGCGTATACGTTTCATGTAACAGAAACAAAGCATGTAAAATTTTCACGAGATAACTGGATACAACCGCCAAAGGAAGGCTTTCCTCTTCTATACTTTAATTAAATAGAATGTCTTTCAACTTTTATTTTGGGACGAACTGATTGTGATTGAACATTTTAAATTTGTATCACTGACTACAAACATTCAATATACATAAAGTATTGAAAAACTGTTGTTTCTTTTTCCACTTCTCTTAATTCTTTTAGAATTTTGAAAACACATTTTTCTTATTTGCATTGATAATTAGCCATTCTACAAAAATGTATGGCTAGTTCTTGTAACTGTTCATAGCCTTTTTCAAGTTTTTGCTTTTTTAATTTCATACAACAGTAGATATCGAGCGGTGACAGTTTCACCAGCTCCTCAAAATTTAAATCTGATGAAAAGTGGATAAGTGCTTCATACAAGGCAAGTATGACTTTGTCATTAGAATGAATTCCTTCATCTATTTTTGCAAGAGCCCTGAATAGTAATAAAACTAATTAATGGAAAATCATTTTAGAACGTAATATAATTCTAATTGCAAATAGAAAATACTTACAATCTTAGAATTTGTAATAATTTATTAACATTAATGCCTACATCTTGTTGTTGTTCAAATGCAAGTTTTTGTGTGATAAATGGATGAGATTTATTAAATGCAAAAGAACATTGTAATCCCATGGTATCAGCTGCTATTCCACTGGAAATTAATTTTATGAATGAAATAAAGTAAATGAATAAATACAACATTGCGATTTCCTTTTAATTTCTAGACTTACCATGAATCTCTGGCAAATGCATAAATATCTTCAAAAACCTTGAAAGCATGCGAAGCTCGTCTCTCAACTTCACTAGCATCTTCTTCAAAACCAACTGTCTCTTTGAATTTTGCATTACTTAAACTATTAATAGTATTACTACATCGTTGTATTAACTCCTAAAAATAATGGATTATTAAATACATTAAAATAATTTTTTAACTTTTAAAATATAAAAATTAGCTTAATTTTAACCTACATTAATTTTGGTTAACATTTCTGACTTCAGGATTGGATACTTTTCAATGTTTAATGTTTGCACCACATCATTGCATTTATCTAAAAAATATTTAACATCATTCAATTTCCTACCACCTTCAGGAGAATTTTTAATGCATGTTTGAAGATCTTTCAGCATTGACTCAGTTCTTCTTATGAAAGATTCACTGACAGCAGCCATCCAATGATGAAGAGCACATTTTAAGACAGTATTAACTGACCATGGTGGTCGAATAATTACATGCATTTCCCATCTACTACCAAATAACTGTTCCATCTCTCTGGACACAACCTAAATGATAAATGTATACTTATTAAAAAAACAAAGTTACATATTAATTTTTTTTTTTGTATTTAATTACAAAAAAGTTTGTAAATTAAATACTAATTTTGGTTCTAATATAACAAGTTCATTACCTCAGACAGAACAGATTTAATCACTGCTTTTCCTTCTTCCATAATATCATCGGCTGCAAGCAGTTCTTGTTGCATAAATGAAACATCTTGCCGAGATTCTTCAGTATGAGTAAGTAAACTATTAGATAGAAATTCTGTAGTTTCTGCTGCTTTTAAATAATATATTTTTTCCAATGGATCATTTCGGCACAACGTTGGAATATCGTGAATCATTGCTTTGTTACAAAGATTTTTGTCATACGATAGTAAAACCTTCAAGTAATTAATATTTAGAAATTATAATAAAATAGAGAAGAAATTATATATTAATACTTACTGGAGTCTTAGAGGATTCTTTAATTTGTAAACAAGTTTGTAAAATCTCATCATCAGGGCATTCTATATCAAATTTTTCTTTATTTTTTTTAACCTCCATTGGTGTTTGACCTAAAAATCTAGGATGCTTAGCTGTAAAATGTTTATTTAGAAATTCAACTGCTGTTCTAGCTTTGCTTTTTAATGCTTGAGATCTAGTATTATTCTTATTATCTTTTATGAAATCTAATTCCTAAAAAATTGATATATATTAAAATATAATTAAAAACATGTATTAAAAAATCTATAAGAATTTGAACCTGTAAAACAGTCCAAGGAATAACAATATATGGTCTTCCAAAAATATCAGAATGAGAATCTCTGACTTCTTCAATGAAACATAAATTTGAAAGAAAAACATTTGTATCAATAACTATATACAGAGCAGTAGTTTTTTCTGTAATAGTGTCTATTGATTGCAAAGAACTGGATGACAATTCACCTAATTTTTCTATAGGTTGCTCACATAGTTGGTACCTTACAGAATACACCTTAAAGAAAATTAAAATCAATTCTTTTAAAATTAGCCTTTATATTTAAATTAATTTTATAATATATCTTACTTCTGACATTATTTTTTCATCTGGAATGGATTCCCATTCCATCTCTTCATAATAATTAGTCACTGCTTCAATATTTTCTACTAATATTTTATTTTTACTATTTTCTTCTTCATTATTGTTTTGTAAACACTTATTTATTTCTAATAGACCATTATGCTGTACACGATTTTTTAAAGAATATAATCTAGATTCAGAATTTTCACCCAAAATTGGTATTGTTGAATTTAATAGCTTTTTTTTATCCACTGGAGAATGAGTCTTATTATTATAATTATTACCAGAAGTTGAAAGTCGAGAACATTTAGGTGAATTGTAATCTTTTTCTATACTTAAATTTTTTTTTATGTTTTCCATACGTTCTTTAGCTAAATTTTTTACGAATGATCTTCTATTGCCAGTTGTATTTGTATCAGTTAATGTTTGACATACTTCTGATATACTTTTGTTAGGCGAAATAAGACTATTTCTTTTATGTTGAATTTTGAAAATTGTAGGTTTATGAACTCCAGTTTCACTAATTTTCTTAGTTTCAAATTTAGACGTAGACGCACCCGTGGCTGCTTTTATTTTTGATCCCATGCTAGAAGCCTTAGAAACTGTACTACATGTACTAGAAACTGAATCATTAGAAGATAAAACAGATGTAGTTTCTTTCATTTTTTTTTGTTTTGTTTCCAACAAAATGGGTTCATTGCTTTGATTGGATTTAACATTAACAGATTTAGATGAACCTTTTTTAACATCAAGCATAGCTTTCCTTTGAGCTAATTTTTCTCTATAAATAGTCATTGTAGGTGTGTCTTTACTAAATTTATCTTCAGCAGCTTTTATTATTTCTTTCTTTCCTTTAGCCTTCAACTTTGGTCGGGTATTAATGGCATTCGGGAGTTTATTTGAAACAGTTTCATTTAAAGGATCTACACTGTCTTCTACATTTTTACGTTTTTTACCTCTTAATATTGTTGTTTTTGAAGCCTAAATTATAGATTATTGTAATATTACTTTATGTTAACAATAGAAATGAAAGTTCTAAATATTTACCTTATCTGATGGTGGATCAAGTGGTAATGACCATCTGCATTCACCAGTATTTTCATTAAAATAATAAGGTCTATCTGGATGTTTTTTGGAAAATCGTTCAATCCATCCAGGAGGTATAGATATCTTTCTAGAGTTTCTTAAAATGTGAGTATCAGCCATTTTAATAATGTAACTATACTGAATCAACGTCTCTATTTACAAAGTTATTTGTAATTTTGATCTTGAAATTTACATTGTACTCGATAAACGCCTTGAAAGCTCAAATATCTTGAATTTAAAACACATTCATGAATGTTTTCACTACAGCGTATTATCCATATGCATTTAGAAAATAATTTAATCTGTCTACCAAAAAGGTCATCAAAACAATATGGTCTTTCTGTCTTTCTTCCTTGTGAGAAATTAGGAGTTGGAATTCGTACTTGGAATCTGTTGAAATCGAGAATTGCGGTTAGGATGGTGAGAAGATAGAAGCGATAAGTGAGATCCAATGAGTGTTTAGAACTGCACTCACTGTTGGAGTTGGACTTGGAACTGGTTGGAACTGCGCCTCAAGTTCATGTGATACACGCATGCGTATTTCGTGAAATATCACACAACTATAACTTGTTGCATGATCCGTCGTACACTTATGAGCAATAGTGCGATAATTCAAATATAGTAAAGAAACATTTTAATTAAATATATTGTTAAATATGAATAGAAATAAAATTTAAGCTACATGAATATTGTAATAAGACTAAAATAAGTAAAGTATAGAAACATCTCTCAAGATATACTAGGAAAACTACGGATTAGATGCGGATCACTCTATTTAGTCAAGATTCGAACACTGATAGTTTGTTACATGGTAACACAACCGACATTTAGGAAAGTAAGAACTACAAAAATGGATTACATTAGAACATGCGACGCAATGCAGGTTTCAGCATCATATTGACATTCGTTCGAGCCAGCAGTCCAAGTTCACTTTTCGAACGAGAAAGTTGCGAAATTTTAACTCAATCAGTCTGTATATCAACCTGTATAGGAATAGAATGTGTAAAAATGTTAGGTATGAATTGTTAAATGAAATTAAGTAAAACAAAAATTGGTATATAAACAATGTATTTTACATAAGATACTTCGACATCGAAGAAAGCGATAATTAATAAACAACGTCGTCGCAGTCAAACGCCATCATTATATATCGTCATCGACGGTGTATAGAATAACGTAATTTTAATAATAAATAAGTATGAAATGTAAATAATAGCTATTTACAAAATACATAAATGGCAAATAATTTGCAACAGGCAAAAATCGCTCTCAGATCATATTTTTCGATTGAATTTCACCTCATAGTCGCAAAATTTGCCAAATTTTTCTTCGCTTTCTTACAATAAGAGACAAAATCACCTGTTTACATAATTATTAAACGCTGCCATCGTTGATACGCTTAATACTAACAAACACTTCCAGGCTCTTAGTTGTTTCGTCCTTTTTTTCTCTTACTGTTCGTAGTAAAATTAGGACATGTGTATGCGCATCACTCTGTACAATTGGCATCCCATTGTAATGCGTCTCATTTTTCGCTCACCTCAATTGGCGACATTTTCAGCGGCTAGTTTTTTTCAATTAAATTATCAGAAAGAGATTGACAATCCTCTCTTTTAACAGCTACTTAATGTATACATTCGCGCGACGCATCTGCAAAAAGATGCTTCTCATCGAGCTCTTTTGCCTCCAAAGTTTTTTTATATACCTACATTTATACACACATGTTTTAACAAGTTATTAATGATATCTAAAATGAAAGTAAAAACATTCAATGCGGCTTTTATTAAAGCTTTCTTTGAATGATTCAAATCTAAGTAACGGTTAGTTTTTACAAAACAAAACTTTTAATTATCTAAAACGATAATGAATTATTAAACTGAATTAATTTGTTTAATTAGGAAAAGTAGTAGTATATGACTTTTCACAATCGATTAAATTATTTTACATTGAGTTTAATATTTGTGTAAATTCCTCAAATTTAGAATCGGTGATAACTGTAATCAAAGACACGTTATATTTAACATTAGACAAAAATTACTATGATAATATACATATTAGAAGCCGTCAATGAAGATTTAACATTTTAGCTGATAGAAACTATCTTTCTGCGGTGCGTCAGAACACGTCATGTGTATATACATATATATAAATATATATACTAGGCGCCGAATATTCGCTACTCTATCAGAATAATTACGTTGTGTAAGATGTGTATATTAGAACAAAGTAGCCAGGACGGGCCGAGTCACTGCATTTTATTCGCATCCATTTCGTTCATTGAGTTTTCTTTATAATTTTATTAATTTTTGCATAATCCTTTGCTCCACGTGACAAAGATCGCGCAATAAATGCTTTCGATAGAGTTAAAATCTAGTTTGTCTGCTGCGGCGATTGTAAGAAATAAATTTACTAATTTATCAACATTGATAGAATGTTTAAGTGCAAAACGAAAAATGCGAGAGCAGTACTTTTTCGTTTGCGAAAAAGAAATATTACAGGTGTCTTTCACAGTATGAAAGTAAGATATATAAAAACATAAATTTCAAGTTACAGATCGAAACTATATATTCAACTACGACTTGTTGCACAAAACTTTATTCGATATTCTCTTATTAATCTGTATTTTAATATATATACGATTATGAAAAAATTACAAAGGGAATACATATGGTTAACAGGTTAATATGCAATTCCTTTCTCTATTTATATAATAAGCATAGTCTCATTCGGTTATCTCCAGTAAATAAAATATGAATTTTATGAACAATCTTATATATCAAACGATTATCGAAAAAAATGAAATTATAAAAACCTATTAATATACAGTACATCATTAAAAAATGTTTAATATAACATGTCCTTTAAGGATAACAAAGGCCAACTTTTGAACTCAATAAACTCTGAATCTCTCCTATTTGTCTCCCAATCACAATTCGTAATCTCTAATACAATTCACGTGCATACGCATACATACAAAGAAACAGGTGCACCCTCGGATTCTCATCTGCCCGTATATAGATTTCTGCAAACTCGCTTCATTTATTTGCAGCGGAGGCATGTAAAAGTAAAAAAGAAAAATAGAAAGCTTCAACGAAAGAAGTCATGAGCACGGGAGTGAGACAAAAATATCACAGTACTTAGAATCGCGAAATAATCTTCTAGGCCGCCGCGGCTTGTCTTCGCACCCGCTGTCCAGATTCCTATTTTATTCTGATTTACTTTCTAAGATTAAAATTTTGTTTTTACTTTTCATGTTCCTTCCTCATTTTTTACTCATTAGTTAAAATTCTCCCAATAGATGAACTTTATTTAAAGCCTATAAACGCTATCAGTATTGTAATGTCTTCACTATTCATTTATTGAGAGAAAACGCCAATGTTTTCAGTACATTAAACTTATATATTGATGCTTAACTTGTTCCGTTTGAACTGTGTTGCTAATGACTGGCTAAAATGTTTCTGCAAACGAATACTGCTTTACAATATTTTATATTTATAGTTACGTTATGAGTAAAAACGTATAAGAGGCATATCAGAAAATTCAGCGGCGATATTAGAGTGATTGGAAATGTAGTAACAATGATTCGCCTCATCTTATATACTTTAAGTATATATTATGCTTGTATATGTTTAAAAAATACAAAAAATACAAATAGACAGTTCTTAAACACCGATTATTTGAGTGCCTCAATAAAGGGCGCTTATTCGTTATTGAAATCAGTCAACTTGCATTAAATTTTCGATATTAATTCCCAAAAAATTAATATAAAAATATAGTATAAATCGAAGATTAAGATAAATCTTTTACATTTAAAAAAAATGTACAATTATATGGGATTTAATTTATTAACTTTAGGATAAGTTAACCATTAAATGTTTAAATTTGTTATAAATAATTTTAAGCGGAAATATTAAAAATTAATTTCAACTTTGATTATAAGCCCCGCTTTAGCCCGATCGAAATATAAGCAATTATTTAAAAAATAGTGATAGGACTGTTAGAACACAATTAATTTGAAGAATTCCTATTGTTCACGAGTGACTCGACCTGTAAATCTCTGGTGTCACATTCTCTCTTCCCTTACCATACATGCGTCTAGCAAAAAACTCTTAATTTGTTTTTCCTATGTACGGATGATAACTGATTGCACTTGATTCTTGTGAAATATAACGATAACTGAGGAACGATCGAGCCTACAATCTACTCAAAGACATTTATCAACCATTAAAATTTTCATATGACTCTTAATGCTATTATATACTGTCACGCATTGCCCACGCTCAATCATTAACATTCACGACACTTCAATTACAATTTACAATTGTTTATCGCTTTAGCTAAGGGTACACATATAAAAAAACTGACACGTGCAAGCCACTAAACGTTGGCTTTTTTCATTAACACTGTTTAGAATTAAACTTTATTACAATTATCACGCCACTTGCCTCTCAAACAACTACCTACACTAAGTTGGCTCAACTAATAATCTTTAATAAAAATGGTTTACCTTAAAAAATAAAAAGACGACAGTATGATATAACTCAGTCGTGACGCAAGTCGTACCTTCCTCTATCGCAATGAGCAATCAACTTGCTCATCAAAGGGACTGAAAAACTTCCTGTACGATACGATCGCTGCACGAAAGCGGATTTTGTTCGAGAAGAAATGGAAAGAGGGAAGATTCGTCGACAGTCTAATTGAAATGACTTCGAAATAAGCCATATCAAAGTTTATCTGGACCCTTGCCAGGATCTGAAAGAACGCGTAGCCTACTGTGCGGGTGGCTGCGGCTCAGCAGGTACGTTTGGATTTGGATACGGTGGCAAGAATGAGTAATTCGGATAGGGTGGTGGAGGATGAGGGAAAGGTGGGTAGTAATTCGAGGGATGAGAGGCAGGTGGCGGCGCGTAACTCCTGTGTCCATACGGATCCGAGGTGGGTGGTGGTGGGCCATGGAACGCAGAATACATGCGTGCATAGTCAGTATTATATGCAGGAGCTCCATAGGCTGGGTAACCAGGTGCTGCTATAGAAAACATGTTAATTAATTATTGCTGATTGAACATGTAACTTATTTGAGATGTAACGTGACCAATGAAAAAATATTTAAATTAACATCGGGCATTCGTTCGTTTTTCAAAAGATTAATTACCTCCTGTTGAATAAGTTGCAGTACTAGTTGGCGCGGGTGGGTAATGCTGTGAGTATGGATCATATGGCGGATATGGTCCAGGATAAGCCGCCCTAACGCTCGACGGATGACTGAAGGCAGTGGGTACGTGTGGATCTTCCCTGACGGAGGTTGATACACTAGTGGCGGTAGTACTGCTGACTTGACTCGTTATCGGTACATCGCTGGGCTTGGATGCCGGTATCTCGGAAACTTCCGATCCATGTACTGCCTTAGTCGGCAAAACGTTACCTCTTAAGTACGTAGAGGTTGATGACTCAATATTAACTTTCGGCGTCTCTTCCGCGATCACCGTTTTGGGATGTTGTAGCGATGTCGGACTTGATGCTTCAGACGTAGTTCTAGGCGGTGCCGTCGAAGGGAAATATGAACCATAGGAATCTGTAAGTGGCGTAGCTCTAGGGTCGGTATAATCATAATATCTAGGATATTGGGCGTACGGATAGCCCTGTGATAATCCATGCGACGTCTCGGCAGGGTTAGTTGTTTCATGAGACACGCTGGATTCTAGTGTTGCCGGCTTCGACCTCGAAGTCGTTGTGACTGGAAGAGCCGGCGTTACTGGTGGCGAAAGATTAAGGCTAGGTGTTTGACTGGTATTCAAGGTTTTGCTGCCGCTAACAACAACATCCGATGTAACGCGGGGCACACCTATCCCGTGCTGCGAGGAAGAATGCGACGAAACACGTGAAGTTTGCGGATGCTGTGGGATCGGCTGCCGAACTGACTGATGTTGATGTATATGCTGCTGAGCATGAGGATGTGGCGTAAGCGGCTGCATTTGCTGATGTGAAGGTTGATGTTGTTGTCGGTGCTGATGTTGCTGTTGGTGTTGATGATGTAAAGTTTCCTCAACCATGACCTCATCACTACCGTCAGCTTTTTTGTCTTTCTGACCCGTTAGCCTACTTAAATCAAACTTTTTTTGTGCATTGACTTTTTGATCGGGCATGTAGTAATCACGATCTTGAGGCTTTTTACTCTGTGGCCGAGCTGGTGAATTTTCGAGAGGAAAGCTTCGTTTGCTTTCCATCATAGGCCTTTGGAGATTTGAGTCAGTATCCGAGTTGGAGGGTCGGCTGGACGGACTGTAATCTGAGTTAGAACCAGTTTCACCAACGACATCCTCGATACGCACCTCTTCAACTCTCTGCTCCATTCGTATTTTATGACCATCTGACGAGTTAGAGTTCTCACCCATGGAACCACTATCGTTCTGACTGTCTTGTTTTGACTTATTTATGCGAGATAAAGTCACTTGATTCGCATTTATCTGTGCAGAGTAGGGCTTGGTTGCAGCAGTTGCTACAGGTTTCGTTCGTTTAGTCACTTCTTTTTCGCCGAATGGCCGATAATTGACACCAGTTTTAACGAGTGAACGGTTATGTTGTCCTTGAGTATTGGATGTCGACGATTTTGGAATAATTGATATAGCTGAATTATTACGAAGAGGAAAACTAATATCAGATTTGTTAGAAGAAGTATGTCTTTGTGGTGCTGGTGTGATACCTATTTATAAAAAAGATTTTATTTTTAATAAAGATGTATGGGATATATCAGAAATTTATTTTTCAGTTATAATTTTAATATAATTTATCCAATGCCAGAAAATCGTAGATAAACTATATAAAATAAGTCGTATAAAAGTATAAAAAGTATAAACACTTACTCTTTTTTGGTGGCTCTTCATCCTTCTTTTGCTGATTAATCTTAAGTGCTGTCCTAATAGCTATAATTTTGCCAGATTCCAACTGCATGTAAATACCTTTCGGACTTTTAAGAACCATGACCCGTTGTCCGGCCTTTAATACAATACTGCCCTTATCAGGTGAATTCGTTGGTATAACAACATCCAAAGGCAAAGTCATTTCTTGTGCACTCATCCCTTGTCTCTGCCAAACTTCTGCTGGTATCCATCTACTACCACTTGGATTTCTTGCATTAAGACCTTCTGCCCCACGTTGTTGCATAGGCCTGACAGAAGCTACTGGCTTAGTTGCCGGACCGCCACTATCACTTCTTATTTGTCTTATTTGGAGGCTACCCGATGAGACGGACACTATAAGTTAAAAGAGTAAAGTAATTTTTTTAGTTTCTCAAAAAATTTTATTAAAATTTGATCAAATTAAAAGCAAATGATATGTTCTATATATATATACACCCACACTCATACACACACACACTACATTAAGTAGAAAAAACATCATTACCTCTAGCTGCAGTATTTCCTGGTACATAGTTGTAGCTTGGTCTAGAGCAGTTAGCTGCCATTTTTTCCAATTCATATCCCCGCCTGGCCAACCTCTTTTCCGCTTGACTGAGTTTTTTGTCCTTACGATCGACCAACAGACTCTCGTGATGGAACGGTTGTTTGGTTAAAAGTGACGAATGCTTATCAAGAACAATATGCATTACTTCGTCTGTGTATTTATCCTTTACATTTGAAAAATCCTGTACTTGACTATCTTCCTCCCAGTCCCAAGAGAGCGTCGTAGCCTCTTTAAGTGATAAATGAGCGTCAGGATTACATTGATCTACTACTCGATCAGCCATTCCTTGCTTGCTTATTTGTCGATCGTAGATCTTTCGCTCTAAGCAGTTATCTGTTACCAATCGATAAACATAACAATTCTTCTGCTGACCATAACGATAAACTCTACAAACGGCCTGTGTATCGTGACAAGGGTTCCACGAAGCATCGAATACAATGGCTCGGTTTGCTCCTACCAGATTGATTCCTAGAGACCCTGCTCTTGTTGATACAAGGAAAAGATGAACTTTGGAATTTACGTTAAACTCATTGATAAGTTTTTCTCTTTCTAGAGCACTAGTGCTTCCATCGAGTCTGTAATAATTAACGTTTTTCGCCCATGCTTCTGACTGCCCATCTGAATATTTAAAATTATTTTTTGCTAAAAAGTCTTCGATTAAATTTAATGTGAAAAGAGATTGGGAGAATGCGAGAACTCGATCGCCTAATAAAATCGCTTCTTCGAGAATGCAAAAAAAGAGTGTCATCTTCGCTGAAGCATCAATTAAACCAGGTATGTAACCCTTCATTAGTTCCGTTGCCCAATCGTAAGGTATGCCTGGATCTTGATCTTTAATGTTGTTCATCGCTCCAGCAAGTCCGCCAAGCAAGCACTTGTCTTTATCTCCCTCTTCCTTGGGAATCAGTTCTTCATCAGATTTTTCTTCTTTCTCCTTTTCTTTATCCACAATTTTATCTTTTTCTGTACTATCTTCCTTATCCTTATTTTCTTCTTTCAATCCAGGTGTCGTACTAACTGAATGATTGTAGGAAGGAACTGATCCAATCGTACTTTTGGAGGTTTGAAGAGATTGACTTTGTGGCCGTTGATTAGTGTTTGATAAATGCTGACTAGTTCCAGTTTTTTGCGTCTGTTTTGTATCTGTGATGGCATTTGTTGGATAATTTTGACACAGATTTTGTGAATTTTGCGTACTCTGTTGAGCCGATGAATAGTTTGGAGGTGCCGAGGCACTGTTTTGGTAATTTCCCTGATATTGATTGACATTTGATTCATTGTAATAAGAATCATTACAGTTTTGATAATTCCGTTGCCAAAACTGGTCTTGACCCTGCACAGGTTGTTGTTGATTGCTAGGAATCTGATTTGTTGTAGACAGTTGAGAGTTCGTTGCAGAGAAACTATGAGGTGTACCTGGCGTTGCTGGATAATTACTGCTAATGTTTGTATTTGAAGTTTCGGATCGAGTATAGCCGTGCTGCGGTTCATTCTGATTAACAGGCTTATTTCCACGAGATTGAGGATTCGGGGGATAATTTAACGATTGACTTGGACTATGAGTATTCGATTGGGTTTGAGTATTAGATTGATAATTGTGAGGTACTTGAGCAGATGAAGTTGAAGACGATTGATTAGGTGAGAACCCCATTTGCACCGTTGATACATGTGGCTGAAAAAAAGAAATTTATATCAGTTATATAAATTATTGCTTATGCCTTATCAATGTAAATATAGATAAGATAGAAGTTTATCTACCTGCTGCGGTGCTGGCGAATATGTTGGCGCGTGTTGATTATAACCATGCTGTTGATGAGGTGTTTGAATCTGCGGTTGGTGTTGTGTTTGTGGAATCTGTTGTTGTTGCGATTGCTGGTATTGTTGCTGTTGAGATTGTTCAATCTGGTGTTGCTGCTGCTGTTGCGGTTGCTGAATCGGGTGTTGCTGTTGCTGAAGCTGTTGCGGTTGCTGTTGCGGTTGCTGAATCTGATGCTGCTGTATTTGTTGAATCTGTGTATTTTGCTGTGACTGCTGTAACTGCGGCTGTTGATCATTGGTGTATCCATGCTGCTGGTTTTGTGAATTCGTAGTAGTTGTAACATGGCCTTGCCCATAAGTTGATGTTTGAGGTTGTGATATATTCTGGTAGCCTCTTATTTGATTTGACTGATTTGTCTGATATCCGATTTGTTGTTGATTAGACTGTTGCTGCTGATTATAACCCACATTTGGAGAGCCCGACATGGGATTTGGTGTTCCCGTTTGATTAACTGGGTAAGAGTGAGGTTGACTTTGCATTGCTGGAACATTCTGATTCTGCTGTGAAGTGGTAGTTTGGTATGATTGTTGAGTAGAATTAGCTATTATTGAATTTGAAATTGAAGAATTAGGAATAGTTTGATTTTGTTGATAAGTGCCGGAATTACTAGAATCTGTATTAGAATTTTGTTGCTGATTATTCATATAACTAGGTGTAGTCGTAATCATACTTGAATTTTGATTTTGTTGTTGATTTGGATTTGAATAATTAATATTATGATTTTGCAGTGTCTGTGTTGGAGTACTGTACCCTTGATTTTGATTTGTTGGGGGATAAGTACTGTAATCTGACAATCCCATTTGATTGGAACTTTGATTCTGGGGCTGGAAGTTAGACTGCTGCTGTTGTTGGTTCGGTTGGGAAAAATTTTGTCCTTGATTTAAGTTAGGTGGATAATTTCTATCGCGATCCTGATATGGATATGAAGGTCGAGAAAAGGAGCCAGACCCCGCGGACGTTAAACCTTGACCTTGATCCTGTCGGTAAGAGGAATTGGACGTTGAACTTGTTTCAGTATTTGAAGGTGTTGGAAATCTCTGGCTATGATTCCCAGCAGCTATATCATTAGGAGGCAGATTATAATTTTGTTGTTGCGATTGATAAGATTGCTGCTGTGACTGTTGTTGATGTGATAGATGAGGTTGGTGCTGGGGCTGTGCTTGTTGAGAATGCTGTTGTTGCTGAGGATGCTGTTGGGATTGCTGTTGTTGCTGAGGGTGCTGCTGTTGTTGAGAATGCGACTGCTGAGCATGTTGTTGTTGTTGTTGCTGCTGCTGCTGCTGCTGCTGCTGCGGCTGTTGCTGTTGATGTTGTGATTGATGCTGTTGATTTGTTATATGAGATTGTTGTTGTGTTTGATTATTAGTGGGATAATTATGATTCTGCGAGTAAGCTGGATAATTTTGATTTCCTGATTGCGAATACTTTTGCTGACTTTGATTACCGTAAAACTCATTATATTCGCTTCCATGATAATTATTAGATCGTTCATCAGGACGGTAATTTTGATACCCTGTTTGCTGTTGATAAGAGTTCTGTGAATTGGAATGTTGGTAACTTGAATTATTCGGAACTGATTGCGATGGAAGTGGAGCGGGTGGATTAAAGTTTGAATAGCTTTGTTGCTTTTGAGCATCACTCTCCAAACTTTCATTAGGTATAGTAGATGCATTTGGCTGCACACTTGCTGCAGGCTTATTCTTTAAATTCGCTTTTTTGCCTTTCTTTGATTCTCCTCTTGGTTGTCGTGCTTTAGTAGCCCGTTTAGCTCCGGGTGTATTTGGCGTCTTGTCACCTATTGTTTCCTCCAAATCTAAGTCATCTTCTTCGTTCGCTTGACGTTTTCTCAAGAAATGATAGAGTATGTCGGGATGGTTCCAGATCTTACAGCAAACGGCAAAGGCCTTTAAAGGATTCGGCACTGCTCGAGTCTTTACTACTTGGTTCATAAATGTATCATAGAGTTTACGTTGGTGGGGTGTCATTCGAACCAATAGAATATATTCTTCCTTGCGAGGGAGAGAAACTTGAAGTACTGTGTGCGAACGCCGTTGAACGAAACCTTCCAAAAGTGCGTGTAAAACGTGAGCACGATATCGCATCAGTCTTATATCTTGTGGAGTCGAATCTATACATTGCCCATTCTGAATTGGACGTTCAAACATATTACAAAATTCGCTTTTTGTACCTGAAAAACAGTGATTTTAAGATTAGATAAAAACGTAAACTTTGTTTCTAAAAAAATTTAATGCTTCTATTCGGAAGCGCTTAATTACCTAAATAATTAGGTCTCACAAAATCTACCATACACCAATACTCTAATAGATTGTTCTGTAACGGATAGCCTGTGAGAACAATACGTCGCTTTGTACGCATTTGTTTAAGGGCTAAACTAATGCTAGCGTGAGAATTTTTAATGCGATGTCCTTCATCACAAATTACTAAATCAGGTCCTGGGTTCACAAGTGCTGTATGCATCTCATCCAATAATGGCTTGTTTTTATCTTCTTCTTCGGCATCGACTAATGGATCTTTAAACGGCTGCAGTTGCCCACGTTTCCGTTTAGCTTTGTTTGGTTTCTTTAAAGATAGTTGTCTATACAATTCGTAACCAATAAGCAAGACACCACCAATTTTCTGCCATTCGCGAATAACGCGAGCTCGCGCAGCCATTGTTTTGTGAGAATCGTTAAGAATGTGTAGGCTGAAATGCCTCGGTCGAGTTTCTAAATCAACTGGTGCGTCAACGCTATACGGAGTTTTTACTGAATCCTCTTTCTTTTCACCCGAATTCTCCTTTTTTGTTTCGTTTGTTTCCTTTTTTACCTCTTCAGTAGGTTCTATTTTCACATTTACTTGGCTGTTATTCTCTACTCTTTGCTCTTGAGTAATATTCTCTATTTTTTTTATATCAGATGAATCAGACCTCGATTGATTACCATACTGTTGATAGGTCATGTTGATATTTGAAGCGTATCCAGGATAAATTTGTGCAGCAGAGTGAGTATTCATACCATGAGGATTTATTCCTGGATGGATATTGGAATCCATTCCAGGATAGTTGGAAGAATGCACGTTAGGTGTATGTTGTACATTTGCTGAATGTTGCAAGTTAGAAGAATAGCCCGAATTGTACATGCCTCTATTGTCTATTCCATAGGGATTCATAGTTGAGTTCATCTGTTGAGGATTACAAGCGGCTTCAGTCTTGATAGGAGGGTAATTCGCAGCTCCCGGATATGCTGGACCGTATCGAGAGTCAAACATTGGACCACTCGCACCATAATGAGAAACCATATTCTGGTTATATCCATGATGAGTGTAGGGATCATTATTGTCTGACACCATGCCTGATGTGTTATGTAGTGGGTTTGTTGAGTCGCGTTCCAGGCCAGATTTTGATATATACGATAAATCGGTTTGATTACTTTCTTCCTTAATGTTTGATTTTTCTTCAAGCTTTAAAAGAAAAATAAACATTAGGTTTTAAAGATTTATTTCTAAAGAAAAGATGCAGTATGCAATTACTCAAAATAGCTAACTATCTTCATAATAAGCCTACTTTACCTTAGGTTTATTTGGATCTTCGTATGGTAACCACATGTTGAATTCAGCTAACCAATTTTGCAAGGTGTTGATAGGCATGATACACAGCACCGTTTTTGAAGTAGTGCATCGAAAAAAAATGTCACAAAAACTAGCAACTTGTAGAGTTTTACCTAAACCCATACTATGAGCTAGAATACATCCGAAACCAGAACTAGTCTTAAACCTTTCAATACTTTCAACTATGTTATCATACAGAAATCGAATTCCACCAATCTGATGAGGCTTAATAATTCGTGCAACTTGCGGTGCTAAAAAGACATCAGGCTCGTCGTCAGGGTGGCCGACATTTACTGTGTAATAAAATTTTTTTATAAGCATTATTAAATTGAAATTACCAACTTATTAAGTGTAAAAATAAACATGGACATAAACAGACGTTCAGCCCAAATGTAGAATATAGTCGGTTGTGCTTTTATAAATAAAATAAAAAATAATTTATAAAAAATAAATTAATTACCTAATACTCTGCCGTGTTCGTCAGGAATGTTGTAGCGATCATTCGTGTGCATACCCGAATTGGACGGATCATCCTCGTTATCTGTCTCCTCAACTTCGCTTGGATCGCTAAGCACTATGCAATCGTCATCAGAACTTTCACTCGAGCTCGATATTGTAACGACATCTTTTCCCTTAGTAACCTTTTGACCAGTTTTAGAAGCTGCAGCTAATTTACGTGCCTGTTGCAGCTGCTTCTCATGAATTATGGCCTCTTCAGCATCAGCTTCTACATCGGAAAGATCTGAATCCGTGTAATATTCAAGATGTTCGATAGGTTCCTTCTTTGACACCACGGGTGAGATGCTCACCGATGGTGTCATCATGCGTATTCGTTGTTGGAGTACATTTGGTGTTGTGGTACGGGCAGGTACTCGTGAGATAGATGTTTGAGCACCTTGGTAACCAGCTCGACCACCTCTTTGCCAACGAGAGCTCTCAGCCATCGGTCGTCGAGGAACAATACCGGCTTGTTGACCGATTGAAGCCTGACCTCCAGAAGCTGCGCTCGAGTTTACTTTGAGCATGACCGTACTAGGTAAGCGCACCTAAGAAATAATACAATTCAATACTAACATAATCGTAACATCAAGAAATATAATACCATTTTATTAAAAAATTTTAATTTCAAAAATTATTTTTAGTTATTTCTAATTATTTTAATTATTACATTTATTTTATGACTTATACCTCTCTTATAATTCTTTGTTGTTCCTGTACACGACGAAGACGCTCCATTTCCTGTCGCTGAGCAGAAAGAGTCGCCTCATCTAGCTGCGTCTCATCCATTACCTCTCGAATATTTCGCCTCATATTTGAAAGTTTTTTGTCAGTTTTTGATTCTAATTCCGAAGGACCCTCACAACCATCCTCTTTTTTTTGTTTTTTCTTAACAGGATCCAAATCATCATCATGATCTTTATGTCGTTTTCCAATGTCAAGACCATCATCTTCACCTGATCGAGACAATGACTTTTCATCATCATCATCATCATTTATCTTACCTAGAAGATCTGCTTCTGATACTTCTTGCCCTTCAATAGGTGCACCTAATGTAAAAATATTAATTGTAAAAAACCCACAACAAAACATTTGATAATATTAATTACACCCTTAATACTAATTATTCTTAAAAAATGTTTAAATTAATAACTAATAACTGCATACCTTCTAATGGTAGTGTATCTAATATATTTACAGAATCTATGCCAATATCATCATCTTCATCTTCTTCTTCATTTTCATCTGAAGGAATAGACCTAATATGCTGCCTTTCAGTTTCCATTCTAACTCCTATATGAGAATCAATTGTTTCATCAAGATCCATGTCATCTGCTGATCCTTCTGTTCTAGTTTCTTCTACATCTTCTATTCTCATAGATACAATTTTTTTTCTCTTTCCATTTTCAGATGTATCACCATTAGAATCCTCAGAACAATCATCATTCCCAGTCTGGCAATCATCCATTATTCCTTGACGATTACTTGCTTTATTGTATGATTGAACTCCATCAATATTTTCAAGATCATCTCCTTCAGACACTTGTTTTACATCTCCAATATTTAAGAAATTATCATAGCTATTGGACATTTTGCTTTCTGCATTCAACAAGGATATCCATTATGCATGGATAACATTTTAGAAATAAGACATATTTTGACATTCTTATCAAAGGGTATCCTGTAACACATTAATTTTTAGATATATAATTTGTTATCTTATTTTTGTTATTTTTTAATACTTTTTTGCTCAGTGACTTATACATCTAACAGTAATCAAAACATAATGAATCTAATCTAAAGCACTTGACCCATTTGAACACCAAAAAACACTATTATAAAAGATATTATAATAATTTTAATTAAATAAAAATATAAAGAAAAATACAATTGAAAACTTGCATTTAATGAAATCAAAATTTCTTAAAATTATAAAATAATTACTAAAAATGAACAATACTGAGAATAAAACTTGTTGGAATACATAAATGAAAATAATGCTATTTAATAAGTATTGAATATTAAACTAAAAGCATAAGACTTACCTATACATGTTAATTATATTGGAACTGCAGCTTCTAAGTAGCCATAAAGCTACAGACAATTGCTTTTTGTTGCTCCAAAATAATTATCTCTCATTTGGATTGTCAAATCCACAGTAAATGATCGGCCGAAGATGTCCACGACATTTGATTGCATCCAAAAACACTGTTCCGACACCCAAAGAACCATCACAACAATTGAAGTCTCGAGTTTGGTAAACACAGCGACATGCAAACGAAGTATCGCTGGCCAAACACACTCCTCACCTTGGGCCCTTTTGTAACCCTCGACTGGAGCCGTGCATCCTAACGTTGAGCGAGCAAGAAATACCCACAGACACCACCACTGCCGCCGCCACCGCGCGATAATTACCAAGTCAGCGGAAAGCCGCGACGTCGAGTATTGTGATCGAGAGTCCGAGCATAAGAGATTGTTGTAACGTGCTCTGGACTTTCCGGAGCACAGATGCTCTACCGTGGATCCGCAGGTGCAGCAGGGGCTGTTGAACTGTCCTCCAGTCCGTCGTGTCTCGATCAGAAATCCGGAGGAGCGGACGCCATGGCCTATCGGCGTCCTTGTTCTTGCCTCTCGTTTTCTCTCACGACGACTCTCCTCGGCAGCGGCGGCTCCCCTCTATGACTCGCGCTGCTGCCGCTGCTAGCTCGTGCGCACGTATACACATAGCACGGATGATTCGGGAATCAGGCGCGCGCACGAATACACACAAGCACCGGTGTATTGTCCTATAGTGGCAGGAGAGGAGAGAGCAAAATGCCGAGGAGAACGTCAGGCTACAGGCGAGAGAGATGGGGCGAGTTCGTCGTCCTTAAAGGCCGGAGGCAATATTTATACCTGCGCTCGCTGTCCCGCTGTGATCCTTCTATAAGTCCCTCTGCGATTCGGCCCTAGCAATTTTTTAATACTCTCATGCACCTATACATTTTGTGGGTGCATCGGTGTTCTCAACCAAATTATTTTGTCTTTCTTCCACCTGTGCGTATTTTATATATACACTTTATTATCTATGTATAGGAAGACAACGCGGGATTGTCGTTGGCGCCATTTTGTTCATACAGAG
This sequence comes from Sycophaga agraensis, assembly GCA_018906755.1. Classification (NCBI taxonomy): domain Eukaryota; kingdom Metazoa; phylum Arthropoda; class Insecta; order Hymenoptera; family Pteromalidae; genus Sycophaga; species Sycophaga agraensis. The sequence continues at coordinate 5,161,014 of JACCIE010000011.1, forward strand.
ACCTACACCTAGCGGGAATTATTTTATATTGGCTTATGAAATAAGACTATTGATCGTATCTATAAAATATTAATGCATATTTTAGAATGCTTGCAGAGACAATATACATAATGCATTTTTATGTTGATTAACTGTATTGAAACTGTATAGCAGCTACTCGAACGCATTAGAATATACATACAGTCGTGTATACCAAGGGAGGCCATGCAAAAAGTTTTGCTCGATACCGACCAATAATTACAATCCCCCCCCCCTCTCTCTCTCTAATTACCTCGGTGGCCTGTGCTATCTTTCTCACAATCCTCAACTCGCTGCGCAAGTTCCTCTATGCTATTTTTTCTGATGGGCATTTCGCAATTCTTTTTATATTTAATACTATTGTTATATATTTCAGGATAAATTTTATCCGAATTTAATAGTTCTGATTAAAATGATAAAATATATAAATTAACTTTTCATTTGAGTTAATTATTATAAATTATAATTACTTTTCTTTTAAACTAATCAAGAATAAAGTTTCCGAGAATGGTATTGACCCAACAATTGATCCGCACATGGAATATTACTTTTATATAAACAATTTTCTATTATAAATTCTTACATCAATGACAATTCCACTAAACTGTATTATAAATAGTAGCTAACATAGGGACATTATCGCGTCCCGTAATAAGGTAATAGCAAAAAAAGAAAATCTGCTTTGACAAACAAAAATTTAACGATTGAGTGAACAAAACATATTTTATAATTATCTTCTTTGACATCATTTGTACCAATTTACATGTCCTTAACTCACTTTCTCGTAATTTTGCAATAACTGTCTAATAAGTACTTCCGTAAATTTAAAACCTTTAACCGATTCTAAGATTTTTATACTAATCCGGGCACTTATTATTTCCGACAATTATTAAGACTTCTATGAACTTAAAAACTTTTGTTCTGAGGTCATTTATCATAAATGAAAATGAACTTCAACAGTTTCATTGCAGTTCCTTTAAATAATTTATAAAGTAGCACTTACGTTAAATTTTTATTGAAAGGCATATAAGGGAGCATTCAATTTCTAATTAAAATAATGAACATTTTTACGACGTATGCACATATGCATTTATTAGTTACGATATTTTTATCTATCAAATAATATTTTATTTATATACGTTATTCTTTATTTTTGCGCAATATTTAAAGATGTACAAGCACTATATAAATATCATTATTAAGGAATATTTTTAGTTGCACAATTATATATTTCATTATGTAAACTTATCATTCTACAAAAGCGCTTTTATTGATACATGAGGAAAAAGTACAATATATTGTTAACATAAACCGTAATCTTCAAATGCAAAATATAAAGTGCTTCTTAAATTTAAACACTTGTTGACATTGTACATAAAACAACTATTAACTTTTTGATAGAATACTCTTGAATGCAGCACTGTAACTTTGTTAATCTTCTATGATTTCAAATAGTAATATGCATTAAACAGTAATTTTCAACAAGCTGGTACAGTCCATGTAAAATCAGCTGTTGGCTCTGCATATTTATGCCTAACTAAAAATGTTGCTACAGCTTCTGCTACTTTATCAGGTTGATCTTCTTGAACAGCATGACCACAAGCAGTTAGAACTTGCAATTGAAATTTTCCTTGCATTTGTCCAACAGTGAGTTCTTTATCAAGTCTATCAACACCAGCAAGAAGAAGCATTTTAGGAGCTGAAATTTCCAAAAAAGCTGAAGATAATCCATGAAACCATTCATTCCAATATTTTTCTGTTTTTGCCAAATTGATTCTCCAAGTATATTTATTTGATTTAACTGTGCTGCTTTCTTGAGATACAGAAGTACTTTCATTAGGCTCACCTTCTATAATAGTACCCATAGGTGCTTCAATAGGGGTTGGCTTTACATTAACATTAGCATCAGCTTCCGAGGCAGAATCTAAGTCATCTGCTGCTAAGATATCACTCAGAATATTCTTTATTTGTCCAGGTACAGATACCTTTGCAGATTGTAAATTTCTTATTTGACCACTACGGACACACCATTCAATGGCTTTAGATATTGATAAAAATGTAGATGGGCGAGAACGTAAGAAGCCTTGCATTGATCGTAAGGCATCAATAGCTGTGCCTTCAACTATATCTATTACCACTACACCAACAATATTTGGAACTAATGGTGCTGCCCTAACTGCAATAGCACCTCCCAAACTGTGTCCTACAACAATCACTGGGAGGTCCTTTGAAAGAGATTGTAATATATCTGCTACATCAGAAGCTAATGTATTAATGGATAAATCATCATCATCCTTAGTAGTAGAACTGCCATGTCCTCTAAGATCAATAGCCATAACTTGACATGTAACCAAACCAGTTATACACGTTGTGAACTGGGCCCATGTAAGCGCACTATAACCACCACCATGTAGTAACACTAATAAAGGTCCCTCGGTTCCTTGTGTGTACACATAAAAAGTATTTTCATTTATAGTTACAGGTTTCCGATCACTGAAATACTGTGTCCAAGAAACTGGTTCATAATCTCTTTTTTGGCTTAGACCTCTGTGTTGTAATAATCTTGATGACAATCCAGCTTGATCGGTTAAATTTTTTGCTTTAGCTTTAGCAATTCCCTTTTGAAGGAACGACATTTTTACTTTTAAAGTTTCAAAAATATTTTAATGAATCATTCTTCAGAACCACAAAATATATTACATTTTCAAGTCACAACTTTTCACTTTTTTGTTTCCAATTGTATTGAAAAAGTTAAACCAAACTTTTAATCTAATAAATTTTTATGTTTTTAAAACTTAAAACTTTTATACTGTTAACGATAAGTATTTACTTTTCAAAGTTAATACATAAAAATAAAGTTTTTGTACCTTGTACAAAAAAAAATAGTTTTAGTACGATTTCATTTACACAGTAATCACTAAGGCATTAAATTTAGTTTATTCTTTAAACAGTCGACTGAGTAAAAAATTAATAATTGTACGAATTGGAAAGTGACATTAGTATAGGTAATATATAAACCTAAAGTTAGGCAATTTCAATTGGCACTTTCACATGCATCAATCCAATCGTTGTAAACATCCAAAGGCTCAGAGAGTAGATTTATAGTTGTTTGAAAATCTTCAAGACAAACTCTACAGGTAATTCTGGCTGTACTTCTTGATTTGTCCCTAAAATAAAAGAATATATATCTATCATGTTTAGTCATCTAAAAAAAGCGTTGTATTTTTCAAAATATGAAGTACAGATTAAATATGATTTCTCGAATATTAAATGACCGATGTGTTATGAAAGACAACAATTCTAAAAACTAACCTCTATTTGAAATCGTCTTTTAGAATACTACGTATTTCTAAATTCAATAATTTTTAAGAATTTATCTGTACAGATGAATATCAGAATACTGAATATAATATGAAAACCTAACCTACAGTGGACTAGGTTTATTTAAAAGTTTGGTGGGGGTACCATGGAGGGGAGAATTTTGCGTACAAGTCGAATGGATTTCGAATGAATGTTTACTCACATTTTAACTTCGCAAGACTTTTCGTGGTTACAAAAAGGACAATTGAATTGCGTATCCAAAGGCTCTATAGCCTTACGCTTAGGGGGTGGCTTCCTTTTACTTTTTCTCCTGCCCATTTGTTTTATAACAAAATATGTTACCTTAAAAATTAATAAAAGACTGATAATGCAGTATCGACGCAGTACGTTTGCGCTCCAGAGGCAGCTGTATATTACTCTATATAAGATGCGCGAGGCGGCGCCGCGCGGTTTCAATTCCAGCTGATACGTGTCGAAAAACATATGCAATAACAGGGTCGCCAACAAAGTTATTTCATATCCCTACAACCATATGCGTAATCATACAGCACGTTTCGTATTTTTTTCATTATTATTACATTCACAAAAAAATAGAATGAAATTATAAAAAACTAAATATTAACAAATGGATATGAAAATATAGAATGTTTTAATTTCTTATTTTTGTCATAAAATAAATTTAAAACATAAATAACTTCGTAAAACTTTTCATATTTTAAATAAACTTCAATATGAATGTTATAAATTTTCTAAAATCCAGTGCATTTTTAAGAATAATTCCGTTTTATAAAAAATATATTATTTATTTGGTTGTGTTTAGCTCAATTTACGTAAAAATTAACTATAGTTTTATGAACATATAAATGGAAACAACAATCCTAGATAACATTATATAATATCAATAATTTAAGTAAGTTATTCATTTTGATCAATGATAAAAACGAAACCGTTTAATTAATCTGCCTACAATTCGTAGCACTGTAGTTCAAAGTAACGCTAGCTGCGAAAAAAAATTTTCATGACGCTTAATTGTAACAAAGTGATCAACCTAGTTGCGAAGGACTTCGTGGCAAACGAAAAAAATGTAGAAAAAACTGTGGTGGAGATACAATCTCGAAATTCTTACGGCAATACCTAACGTCCCCATTGAATCACATATTTTCTTTATCCGTCTGAGCGAATTCCAATTTAAATGGTTACCAAAAAATTCAAATATATTAATTAAATGTCTTGAATATTATGCTTTGTATTTATGTGAATTAAATTTTATAGAATTTTATAAAATATATAATAAATGTGAAAGTAAAAATTTAATTTTTAATGCGCCATTTGGACAAGTAGGGGAATATTATTATAATTTAAAAAAGTAAATATATGTTTTAGATGAATTGTTAAAATATCAATTTAACGATGAAGAAACCGAAATCAAGTACTTTTTAACTTGTTTACTTAATATTATAGATAAAAGAGTTCTAAAAAAACACTATGTTTGTTGTAAGTCCACCAAATGCCGGCAAAAATTATTTTTTTGATGCTGTAATTCATTATTTTTTAAATTTTGGGCAAATGGGTAACTTTAATAAATATTGTTCATTTCCTATGATGGAATGTATCAATAAAAGAATCATAGTTTGGAATGAACCTGTTTGTGAAACTAATGCATTTGAAACTTTAAAAACTATATTTGGCGTAGATACAAGTAATGTAAAGATAAAATATTCTGGTGACGCAATAATGTGTTGAACTCCTATTATTATATTAAGTAATAATATCTTTCCATCAAATGAATCATTTCGGACAAGATTCTATAAATTTAATTGGAAAACCTTTTTTTTAAACCTTTTTTTCCAACTACTTTTCTACTTTTTTTTTCCCAAATATGGTTTTAATATATTTAATGTTATAAACTTTCCTTTGTTTGCTCTTGCTCGCTTGGATGTTGAAGACATACTAACTTCTTATATTAAAATTACTTCATATATAATATTTCATCAGGTCAACAAAAATTCGCAAGGTAAACTTAAGCTATATTGGACCTTTGACAGCCATCGCCATAGGTCATGGCTATGTCAATAGTCGGTCGACTTATATGTCGAAATATTTATTTTTAATATTTTCAAATTATTTTTATATTATTTTCAAAGATATGAATATACGAAGAAAAAAATGCAAGGTGAAATTCTACTTATAAGAAACCTCTGTCATTTACCGAACTACGAGGGTAGGCCAATAAAACTTTAGAAAAAGATAGAAAAACAATTTTTTTTGGGTAAATTTTTTTTTATTTTTTAACGTAATCGCCTTCTAGTTCAATACACTTTGACAGATGTATCTCTAATTTTTTTAAGCCTTCAGTATAATTGTGGTAGTTCCTCAAAATACGCATTTTTTAAATTTGGAAATAAGAAGTCAATTTGTAGAAGAAAATTTGGTGAGTACGATGGATGGTCTATCAATTCAAAATTCAATTTCTGAATGTTAGCCATCAAAACTACGCACATACGCATTCGTGCATTATCCCGGAGAAAGAGAACTTTTTTTTCAAATAAGAATGATTTTCTTTTATTTTCTCATTTAGCTGACTTAATAATGACGCATAATACTTTCCAGTAATCGTCTGTCCCTTTTCCAAATAGTCAATAAGGATAATACCACGTGCATCCCAAAACACAGTAGCCATAATCTTTCCAGCTGATTTCACCGTCTTTGCCTTATTTGGAGCCCGCTCGCCTTTAGTAATCCATTGTTTAGAATATATTTTCGTCTCAGACTATTCACGTCTACGGAACGTCCTGAACGATGTTCATCTTCAGTCGATGTACGGCCACATTTAAATTCATTTATCCAATTGTAAATTGTTGCCAATACAGATAGCAGATGTACCATGAACTGAATCCAACTCAGAATTGATTCACAATTGATTCAACATTTGCAAGCATATTTTTAGAAAAATACTTACAGTGAGTGTAAAACATGTTAAAATCAGTAGCAAGCATGATAACAATGGTTTAAAAAGTATATAAACTACTTAAAATTCAGTTTTTAGATGTTTAAAATTAAATTTGAATGTTAATATTTTTAAATATTCCTAATTTAATACAAAATAAGTTTACTTAATAATTTTATATATATTTTATTAAATAGGAGTGATGAAGGATATATTTTTAATACATTTAAAAATCAATCTTTTAATTTAATAACACATTTATATTTTTTCATTTATATTATTCCAGCTGTAAGTCAGATATTCAAAAATACTTTATTAGTAGCACCTTGTTTGAGCAATAATTATTTTTAGCAATTTCTATATCAGTAAAAATTATAATCTATTATTATTAATAGGTACAAGCTGTCCATAGGTAACAATGACCATCAGAAATATTATCAGTTTATTTAAAAAATTATAGCCTTATTGTACTTATATAAAATAAGGCTAAATAACTTAAAGAACACAATTACAATCATGAAGTTTTAATTTTATTTTATTTGATTGCTTTGTATGAGTAGATATGTGTATAAATTAATTTTTTTGTTTATAATTGCTAAACTAAAAGTAAAATTTGAATTCCCTACTTATACAAGTATAACAAGTTTATCCCCAAAACTCTATATTACTCTTAAACTATACCTAACTTTTAACTTCAAACCCATTACCAATTAAATGAGATTGCACTATTTTAACTAATTTAAATGTTTTGAGTTTGAAATAACTGAAGTTTTATTTGTTTAATTTAATTATTCTTAATAATATATTTAACAATTAGAATCTTATTTATTACAATTAGTATTTTTACACTTCAGTTTTTCCTAATAGAATAACTAAATCATTGTTTCAAGATAATATTATAAATAGTATTTATAATACAATTCTTTTTACATATAAGATATGTTATGTTATGAATTTGTAAAGCCATTTATAAAGATGACTTATTTCTATTTACATTAATAAACAAAAGTTCAGAGTAGTAATTTCACAGTTAAAAACAATATGTTTCTTTTGAAATTTTTTGTACTACATGCAGAATTTAGTAGTGTTTTATTTTAAATAAATGTTTAATGGAAAATATTAAGTAACTAAAGTTATTTGTGCATAATATTTGTTACATTTTTTTAATTTTTTGACTCAAGAATTTGTTTCATATTTTTCCAAAAACAGATTAATTGCATTAGCAACTACTTCTGCGTTTACTAAGTGTATGTGATGTAATCCTTCAATTTCCACTAGGCGAAAATCTACACTTGTTTGCTTTAAATTGCTAGCAGCATTTAACCAATATTCATGTTCAAATATAGATTGAGAAGCTTTAAGTGCCAAATATGGACAAGTTATAAGTTTCGTTATGTTTTTCACATCGTCAGCTGTATAACAAGGATAAAATCCTTCAATACTTAGACGATAGTCACGTGTATAAAAATACGTGCCATCTGCTTTTTTCTTAGCACCTCGATTCATTAAAATCTTCACAGCATTAACATCTAAAGAATTGAAACTGTTTGCACTAATCCACTTCTTTATAGCTATATCTTCAGGGTAGCTAGGTGGATCTTTTAAAATATTATTTTCATAATTTATAAATTCATCAATTGCTAAAGCTTGTTTCGTCGAATGTTTGTTTATATCAGTAGGAGGAATCGATAGGGAGTCTATGCTTATTACATAATGCATGCTATCTGGAAACAATCGAGCATAATTGTAACAGAATATTCCACCCATTGAGTGTCCAAGTAATTTTATTTTTTCCCAGCCAAAGTATTTTTGTATTAATCTTATTGTTTGAGAGAATATATTTTCATCATAAACCATTCCAGGTGGGATCCAAGAAGACAATCCATGACCAGGTAAATCGATTGCAAGAATTGGTATCCTTTTTATCAATGGAGCTAGTTTATCGAAACTCCCTGCATTTTCCATCCAACCATGAATTGCCAAAACAGGTTGTTTCTCAATTGATCCCCATAGTTTTGCTGCAAATATTTATTTTTAAAATTTGTTTTTAAACCAACAGTTTAACTACAAACTTATACAATTAATTTTTCAAGTATTTAAGTTTAATTTTTATAACTATTAGATTGTGTCTCTATTTTATAGTTTTAGAAAGACTAGTATCAAATATTAATGAAATGAAATTTAATCATTAAAATAAAATATAATACAAACAATCATATAAAAAATTATTAGGTTAAGGTTATAAAAGTTTTTACCTTTAATTAAGCCCCATGGCACTTTTATTTCAACATTGGAATAAAAATCATTATTTGTAATAACTGTTATATTTTCTTTAATTCCTCTATTTGATATTAAGTAACCATATTTTTGTTTATAAAAATACTGAATTTTTTTAGCTAACATATTTAATTACATAATACTGTTTTAACATAGCCTATCTAACATTTTCTTGTAAATGAAGTCAGTACAGCCGATGTTGCGTGTTTATATCGAGTGAACTATAGCAGACTGTTTACACAATAATATAAACATATTAAAATAGTAACTAATTTAATCGTCCGACTCATGCTGAGTGCTGGCGGTCCAGTTGGCTTCATTGCTACAGGGACCCAGATTGATATTTTTAGTTCTATTTTTATAGATTACAATTTTACTTTTTCATAACATTGTTTTTATTAAAAAATTATGTATTATTTGTATCCAATAATATTCTAAATTTTATAATTCGATTTTATATATCGCTTCGAACTTTGCAAACTAAATAGAAATTAACTTATTACAAATCCACAATGAAGCAGTCTTACGTACGAGTAAGCTGTAGGTTTTGTAAATTAATTGTAAATAAAGCATTGTTAAAATTATTATTAATTTATTACCATGTATAATTATCAAATTATGAAATTAAAACATTAAACTTACAATTACTAACTGTTAAATTATTAACGTAAATGATCAGAGAATGTAAAATAGCTAATTAATAATTGATAAATGTGTAATATGATTTAAAAGTTGAATTCTAATGTTAGTTCAATACAGTGTAAGTGATTTAGTAACATCAATAATATAAACTCATTTTTTCAAATTTTTTAAGGGTCTCTACATCAATTTGAGCTTACAATAATCTTGAACTTAATGATATTAAAATTAATCACAGATTCTACCTTTGCTATTTAAAAAATTGTATTAACAAATCTTTTAACAATTCATGTTAGGAATAAATTCAATAGATTCAACGTTTGGAAAATTGAATATAAGATTCATTTTTTTTAATCATTTTAGAAATTAATTTTATAATAATTACATCTATTTATTAAAATAAAACACATCATTATGGTTTTGATACAAAATTTATTGCTGTAAAATATTTTTAAATTCTTTTATTCGAATCAAGCCATTTATCGATAATATTAGCATTATTTTCAAGCCATTTTATATTAGTTTCGACAGTTTCAAGAGCCTGAGCTCTGTAAATACTGCCAGCACCTGCTTCTGGATATTTATCGAAGAAAGCATGCATTTCACTTAACTTAATTTTTGTAGAAAAACTTTTAGTAATTGCTGGTATCAGTTTCCCAAGATATCGATCATTTAAGCTATAGCGATTAACAAGTATCTGCCAATTCTCACGCACCCAATCCCACACTAAAGAAGTTCCATCAGGATTGTTTGAAATACTTGCTAAGCAGCTTAGAGTATCTTGTGAACGCACATATTTTTCATCCATAGCCAGAATAATGTACCTATAACATTAAAATTATATGTTGATTTAAATATTTTCTATACAAAAAATATTAATTCTAGCGTCACGAGGATAAATAAACTTAAAAACTATAGTTAATATTCAAAATTCTAAATTTTTCTTAGACGGTATGAGATAGAAGACGGCCAAAGCAGTGAATTGTACACTTTAGTCTTTCTAAGTATGTATGTATTGATTTGAAATTTCAAGTTATCAAATGAATTTCATTTTTGTTTTATCTCAACTAAGAAAGTTATCCAAGAAACGACACAAAAATTATTGTATATTAGAGTGAAGAATTTAAAAAAAAATTGATAAACTAAATTTATAACTTATTTACGACACTACACATTGGGACTGATTAGTTCGAAGAAAAAGAAAAAGTCAAAAAAGAACGATCTTGACTCGTCTGGGTAGGAACCACGATAACTTGATGGAAACTGTGACGGGGGGACCGCGCTGCCGATTTCGGGCTGAGAGTGCGAGTGCTATAGTATAAAGGTATACTATATTTAGTTTTTTAAGGGAGGAAAATCGTCGAAGCAGCTTAAAATATCGCCTAGAAATGTACAAAAAGAAAGAGATAGATAGATCACCACGAAGCGCGATGAATTTAATGCTCACAAAGGGCATTTGCATGTATCGCAACGTAGCGATCAACACAGCCGCCGACGCAAGATCGAGTCAGGATGCGACAGTGTCGCATCTGTCGCGTATAAGAGTTACACATGATACTACTACTATACGCAATGAGTTCACGCGACGCAATTGTGATTTGCCTATAGTAATGAGATCACGGTATGGTCACCGACGTCGCGAAGTTGTGTTCTCTCTCTAGTTCTACAAGAGAATCAGTAAGCACATAGTAGACTATATTATTATTTATTGTAGTAAATAATGTTATTATGCTCGCAAACTAATTTTTTCTTTCTATTTTAGATCATCTGTTATTTGATTAATATTTTGAATTGGTTTTAAATGTTTTCTTATAGTATTTTGTTAATAGAGATGTCAAACTTACTGTTTCAGGATAGGAATGGAACAAATACCCGCCAAACCGTTCATTAGTTTTAATTTTTCTGCAGAATTATTTTCTTTGACAAATCTTTTAAACATAGTATTCCATTCTGCTTCTCCTCCAACTTGTTTCATGCCTGCAAACATTAGATAAATTTATAAATTATACATTATTACGGACTAATTGACATAGCCATTTTCATTACTAGAATCTGATAAACAGTAATTTAAACATTTCTTATACTGATGTCAATGCTCTATGTAGTATTGCATTGTTGACCAATTTAAGATTCTACATTTAATTCATACATACATATAAAATTAGTATAATTAAATTAAACATAAATAAAATTGACCGTAGCCAAAAATATTGCATAAATACATTAATAAAAGATTGCTCGCATACATATATGTATATATATACGGTTCAGAACATTTGAACGCTTCTTATAGAAGTTCATAGATATGATATTATACATCATTGTGAAGATGATATACTTGAATATACTTTTACAAAATATATTTTTGTATTAATTAATTATTACTTTGTGTCCATAAATAAAGTCAATTATTTTGAAATACATTCATATTGAATGCATATAAATTCTGTCAAAAGATTTGAATGCATTTAAACGGAAAATGAAAGAATGATCCCAATTTGAATCCCTATCTATTTCATCAACTCTGAGGTTAAGGTATATTATTTATTATTATATTATTTATTCTCAAAATAACAGAAAATTATTGAAATTTTAGAAATTCATACTTAAATGGAACTAAATATGAATACATTGAACGCATAATTGAATTTCACATTATAAAATTTAAATTTAAATAATTTATATTGATAGTTATCGATGCACTCAGTTTACATCAATTTCTAATCAGAAACCCAAGAATTCATAGAATCTATACAAATGATGAGGAAAAGCTTAGGAATCGGAGAAAATCGTAAATTTCTAAGCCAAAAATTAAAAATATTTACATGTAATGATATCGATAAATCATAATTGAGAGGAAGACGTTTAATGCATAGATATTTCATTCTAATAAATCTAAAAAGTCTTTTTATTATCATAATTGAATGCATGTCAATACAAAATAGGTAGTATGACTGAATGCATAATTAGCTGCACATCTATTTAAAAATAATACATGTCTATGCAAATAATTACAAACATAATAATTGATGTTGCTATAATTTGATATTGCTGATTAGACAATAATTTTATGAACTTATAAATCTGTTGAATTACTTTAGCTTCGGAATTATTAATAAGGTTTACATTATTTTTAAAAATTGTTCAAAATGCTAAAATCGATATGACCAACATAAATTGACAGAAAAAATCTAGGAAAACGAGAATGAAAATGACTGTAGCTGCTAATCAATGTTTTGTTTAATTTCTGATGTAATAGCGCAGAATCGATGAAATCGATAAAAAGTGACCAAACGAAGCTTTTGTTCCGAGCTAAAATCTTAATGTACTAGTCATACCCCGTTTTGATCAATTTTAATTCCTAACCTTAGAATTAAAAATATGTTCATGTAATGATATATATAAGTTATGATTGATGAGATAAAGGTTAATGTACAAATATTGAATTTTAACAGTGTTTTAATCATTATTAAGTAGAGATACGGTTATCTACGAATAGAGGAATTGAATGCAAAATTGAATCCGTTTCAATACCAAATAGTTAGCTATGTTTATTTGAATACATTTTTGAAAGCATATCTATGTATAACTTCTAACTATGGAATAATGATGGCATAATTGAATGCATAGCTGTACATAGTACCCAGATATCCAAATTATAACAAAAGTGTTAATGGATATTATTTCTTTACTTCTATACAACTGATTAGAAAAAAACGTTATGAATTTCATTATCTGTTGTATTAATCTATCTTCATAATATCTGTCATTAATCGATTCTAATTTCTGGTAAATCCAAAGAAAGAAGCTATAAGTATTAGTTAGAAAACTTTAATGTATTTACCAGATACATTAAATACCAGAAACATTACGTCGTTCTGGCCTAGTTCTTGTTAAAAGTACAACCATCGATAAAATCTACGTTATTTGATAGAAAGAAGCTAGAAAATCGAGAAAAAAAGGATTGCTTGTGCCTGCCAGCCCGCGTTCTGGTTAATTTTTGATCTAAAAGATTTAAAAGATTTTCAAATCGTTTATATACTTCCAATTCATATGGGTTCATCAATAAAAATTACAATATATTTTTCAAAAACAATGTTTTTTCAAATTTATTCCTAGGAGTTATAACCAGAGATGAATAGAGAGATAGACTGTGTCTAATGCCCAAGCCGTGCCAAATTCAATGCGCATACCATAATGTAGTTTTTATTCTCTATCTTATAATGTATTTAAGAAATTGTTTATAGTATATATCATTCTATTGAAATGAAAACTTCTTTATTACTCGAACTAGAACTTTTTATTTTCTACTGAATTACTATAGAATTATAGGGATCATGAACATATACATAGTAAATACACTTTTGTTTCGAATTTCTAGATTTTATCAAGTCTCAGGTTTTCAATAAAAAGCTGACACTAAAACGACGCGATAACTATAATACCTTTCTTATGTGATTCTCAGCCTCTTTCTACCATTTTATGTAAATTTTCTGATTCCTTGGATTTTTGACCAAAAATTGACGAGATGACCTCTTTCTATAAATTTATATGAATCTTATCGATTCTGAAGTTTTCTACTATGGAATACTAGCCCTGTTCTGATGGTTTATATAGATTTTCTGGCGTTTGGACTAGAGATTGACCAGAACAGTGCCTGCAGGCAATTAAAATTTTTATTATTATTTTCATAACTAGATACTTTCTATGGATACGGCATCGATTATACATAGCTAAGTATTTTTATTGGAAATGTATTCATTTCTGTGCATTCAATTATTTATTCATGGGTAGTCCTGTGGAGTATGGATCAAAAACTTTATGTATATCTATTAATATATAAAACTGAACGATTTTAATGAAAAATCTGTACATTAACTTATATTGAACTGAAAGCAACCAGAGCGCAGTCTGGTAAGTAATTCTATTGCTTCTAATTTCTAGCTTACTCAATTAGTTACTTACAAAATTATATAAATTGTATAATATTTCTCTGTGAAAATTACTATACTTTTAGGGTGAAGTGACCACAGACTTCCAGTATAGTAAAGTTTATAAACAAGTGTAGTAGTTTCTGCAAGCTCATAAATTTTACCATACTATTACGTAATTTTTATCACGCATCCGAGTGAATTTTAATTTATATGATAAGAAATGTTATATTTCTTAAATCTAATTCATAAAAATGTCGAAATTTATTTTATTCTTGAGCTTAGGTGATTTTGTTGTATGAATTAAACTTAGTTTTGAAACTTGTCAATTGAACTTGAAATTGTTGATTTTTGAACAATCGACCCACGCGAATCATGCTATTGTTAACGAAAAAGTATACGCTTTTCTGTCAAATTAAGGGTTCTTTTCAACTTAACTCGAAATTTAACCGGTGGTCGAAAATGTCATTTTCTGAGCTTTTGAATCAGCTTTACAGCGAGAAGCTACGATTCAGGGGGTTCGATGTATCCACGATTGTAGTTCCTTAGCTCGGCTAAATCGCACGGGACAAGTTGTCAACGAAAAAAGGACTCTTTTGAGTAAAAAATCATGGGTTCTTTTCAATTTAAATTGAAATGTAATACGTTGTATAATAATGTATTATACATGACCAAACTTTTATATTTGAAATATCTTAATACACATTGAAAAAATATTTGGTGATGTATAACTACATAAGTCTGTCAATTATATTAATTCATATCTACAAAGTCTGTCGTTATAAAGTTTAATGCTCGGTTTAATGTCATATTTTTTACTAATTTTTTGAAATTCTATTAAAGATGTCTAATTTAGTTAATAATAAATATATACTCTTATATATTAATATTACACCGAATAAATATTTGTTGCTTAAATTATAAAAGGGTAATCAATTTAGGTTGCCAACATATATATGATTAAGTATAAAAATTTCGGATTCTTGAAAACCGGATTCTCAGTTGACTGCAGTTTTTGAATGCTGCATTTAAAATTGATTTCATGCATTCAATTTTCAATGCGGACTTTCGAACGTGGCCGAAATACGTTGAAACATCCTAAATTCTAGATTAGATATGATCAAATGTCCTGATTAATATATATATATAATATATATATATATATATAAGTCGTGCATAGGATACATATAAAATATCTCTTCTAAAAAGAGAGATGGAACTGTTAATGATGTACTCATAATATTAAAGATAAAATTAAAATCAGCAGTTATTATGACGTTCGTATATAGACCAAGCATTAGACTTTTTTTGTAAAAAAATCTAAACAGTTAGCTGACTATGCAATAACGTTCAGAATAGTCTGTACATTGTCAATATAAAAAATGTAACAGCCAATTTTATCGACGCTAATTGTTATCGCATTTTTTTTGTTTTTTTTGCTTATTACTCTAAATATTACTGAATACAACCGGAGAAAAATCGGAAACAGTAAACATGTTTTTTTTAAATTCATATCTTTGGTAACTATAGAGTTGGAGAGATGTTTTTCCGGGAACAAGTAGCTATTAATGCACTCCTATTCTGTGCGAAAAATGGTTACTATCAACTTATAAATTTCAACGCAAACGTATTTTGAATTTTTTACGGTTTCTAAATTGCAAAATGCTTCACTCACTGGGAGATTATTTAATAATAATTTTAAGAAGAGATTTGGAAAATTGAAGTTTTGCTACTACAATTGTATATTTTGATTTTTGGTTTAGTGCCCTGAAAGACGGTCAAAAATGTTTGGGATGTTGACAGTTTTGACCTCGCGCGGGAAATCGTTCGAGTAGTGAAGGAAAAGCTCAGGGGAAGCGCTGTAATAGATATAGTAATAGAGACAGGCAACGTATTTTGTACATGATATACACAGTACTCGCTGCGCGTGTGCACTTCCCCACGGCTCTTCCCGCACCAATTGAACGATTTCCCGCGCAAAAACTGTCAATTGCATAAATATTTTTGGTCCATTTTCAGAGCACTAAACCAATAAGCGAGATATGCAATTATAGTAACAAAACTTCAATTTTTAAAGTCCGTTTTCAAAATGGTAATTAAATAATTTCCCAGCCAATAAAGTATTTTACAAGCTAGAAACACAAAAACATTAAAAAGATGTTTGTATCGAAATTTATAAAATGACAGAAAACATTTTTGTACACAATAAGAGTGCATTAATAGCTACTTTTTCCCAAAAAAATATCTCTTTACTTTATAATTAACAAAAATATGAATTTAAAAAAAAATATACAATGTCCACTATTTCCGAATTTTCTCCGCTTCTAGTTATCCGGTCGGGTTGCTTTAAATTTAGAATTATTCGTATTTATATTATTTATAAATTTGTCCTGTATAACATTTTGATTGCTGAGTAATATAAGGTTGGCAAGTATCTACCTTCCGCCTTTTTGTGTTTTGAATTTCGCGGCTATGTACAAAGCGCTACAGAGCTCGTATCTGGAAATACTATACATCATTTGAAACGTTCCGTGAGATTAATGGTATTTTGAGGGATGGTATCACTTCAAACCGCGGAGGTATGGTTTCAACGATTCAAAGCCTGTGAAAACGACACTATAGATAAGCCAACCGGCGGAAGACCTGTGACGATGAATACCGATCAAATCCTGGAAAAAATCGAATTAGACCTGCATGTGGCATCTCGTAACATCGCTCAGGAGATAGAAGTTAGTCAGCAAACCATTTTAAACCATCTGCAAAAGGCTGGATATAAAAAAAAGCTTCATTTTTGGGTGCCGAATGAAAAAAACTTCTGAAAAAATCATCCATTATGAGCTGCTCCTATATGGCCAGACGATTAATTCTACCATCTACTGCGAACAAGAGGACTGCTTGAAGCAGGTGATCGACCAGAAACGTCCAGAATTGGCCAACAGGAAGGGTGTAGTGTTCCACCAGGACAACGCCAGACCACACACTTCGTTGGGAGGTTTTATTGTATTCACCATATAGCCCAGACATAGCGCCAAGTGATTACCATCTGTTCCTGTCCATGACGAACGCCCTAGGTGGAGTAAAGTTGAACTCAAAAGAGGCTTGTGATAAGTGGCTGTCCGAGTTCTTTGCAAATAAGGAGGGGGGCTTCTACGAGGGGGGTATTATGAAGTTGCCATCTAGATGGAAACAGATTATCGAACAGAACGGCGCATATTTGAACTAAATTCGATCACTGTAACACTTTTAATAAAGCTTTGAAGACAGAGCAAAATACCGGAAGGGAGATGTTTTGCCCAACCTTATATTTTGAATTATAAACAAAAAAAAAAAAAAATGCGATAACAAGTATTGCACAGTCGGCTACTTGTTTAGATTTTTTTACAAAAAAGTCTATCATGCTTGGCCTAATAGAATGGACGGCTACAGGCCAATCTTGGATGAGCAACATTGAAATGGGATGTCAGCCCGGTCGGATACAGACCTCGTCTAATTGGGAGCGGTGGTGGCGGTACTCTGAGAGTGCAGCAAAACAACAGAATTTTATATTAACAGTT